>OV815986.1:2500-5002500 GCA_929112965.1 Mythimna albipuncta | reverse complement strand
ATTGAATTAACAATCCAATGTAAAGGGGCATTAGGTTGTTAATTCAATGTACTGCGCTGACGACTCGTCGCTGTGCCAGCGCTGCGCTTTCTTAGAGAATAGCACCCCTGGCCCTAGTAGCAACCTATACCAGAAGACGCAGCGATGGAAAATCTGGATGTATTCCAGACGCACAGGACTGTTCGCTGTGGTGATACTTGGAGACGGCCTGCGTCCACCAGTGGACGTTTTTCAGCTTAAGGCTTAAAGTTCCTTGAACCATCTGGCCGAAATTAAGTGGACGCAACTCTCTATGCGGCACTACGCATATCTGTGCATTTATTTGCGCCCAGCAGCGCCCGGAAAGCGCGCGGCTGATCTTTAAATCCATTTTCTTTGCGAAATATTGATTGATTTACATATGCCATGTTCACTTTGAAGAATATTAAACAAGTAAAAATATTTCTAAAGATCCAAGCCGTTTCGAAGGAGTAGGGAAAAGTTGCGAAATTGCTAAATATTTTTTTTTTAAGACAAAAGTATTAATAACCCGAAAAAATCAAATGTTGATAATGTTGTTCATAATCTATAATATACATATATGTTTTCAAACCTATAAACCTTGCCGTCACCGAGGAGTAGGCTTCAGAAAGTCACTGTTTTATGGCACTTTTCGGGCACTTGGGCCAAATAACAAAACCAGAAGTTAAAACTGCAATAAGGTTTTTCGTAAATAGCTTCAGATTGCTATCTTTTAGCGCGGCTGACCGGGAAAATCCAAGTACGAACCAAGTTGATAACTGAAATTATTCAACACGTCAATATAGTCGTAGACGTTTCAGAAGTAATAATTTATAATGATGACTGCAAAAAGCTATGACAAAAACATGCTTGTTTGCAGTGCATCTAGTTTTTCTTTGTTGTACACACAACTTTTATAAAACAAACTAGCTTATTCCCGCGCGGCTTCGCTCCCGCTCTTCCCTACTCTACCCTACCCTACTCTACCCTACTCTACTCTACCCTACCCTACTCTACCCTACCCTACTCTACTCTACCCTACTCTACCCTACCCTACTCTACCCTACCCTACTCTACCCTACCCTACCCTACTCTACTCTACTCTACTCTACCCTACTCTACTCTAATAAACCTCACGGAGCCCGAGACCTTTCCAACGAATGCAAAACCGTGGAAATGGGTTCGTGCGTTCTGGAGTTATAGCGTCAGGAAGGAAAACCCGACTTATTTTTGTATAGTAGATTAAAAAATATGGTTATGGACAGCAAAGCAAACCTTTATAAATGAGAGAGAAATTTTGCACTTGAGGCTACTTATATATGCACAACAAAAGTTATTCATTCATCTATAACATGCATAGTAGGCCTTATAATGTTCCCACTATTGGGACTCAGGCCCCTCTCTAGGAAAGGAAATGGGCCGTAATCCACCACGCGGGCCCAGTGCGGGTTGGTGGATGTCACATATCTTCGAATTTTTGGTTCTGGACATGCCGGTTTCCTCACGATGTTTTCCTTCACCGTTTTGAGAACAGTGCCGGGGCCGTACCACTCGGTCACCACTGCTCTCTCTATTCATCATCTCTATATTTTGTAATTATTGATTAATATTTTTTTATTTCTATCCATTTATTTTGAACATACTCCACGCCCTAGCTTTGCAAGAGTGTTAGGAAAGGGTTCCCATACAGGAAATGTTATTTTGTCGACGTTTTTTTTTTTTTGCTCGATTTTATTAATTGTAGTACGGGACCCTTCGTGTGCAAGACTCGCAGTTAGCCATTTTTTTTTTTAGTTTACAACAGACGGACAGACAGTACAGACGAAATGGGGTACTTTGCTTTGTAATAGGTAAGTATAAATGTATATCTACCCTCATTTCTGCAACAATGAACTAAAACCAACAGCTTAAAAATAATCCAATCCTAAAGCGATTACTAGCGAAAATTTTCTGAACATACACTTGCTATACTATTAATTTTAGACCCTATCTTTTTACAGAAAAAGTCTAAATTCCATTGCTCTAAACTTAACTGCCATACAAAAAGGCTCAGTGAAATTTCAACTCTATTTTGGGGGTGTATAAGGTCGAAAGTTCATTGTAAGTGAAACCTAGATAATTTTGCTTATTCAGCCGTGTAGATATTGGATACTTTACGTTTAAAGTGTTTCGTTACTTTCATTAAGAGTAATACGAGATGAGAATATTAAGTTTTCTATTTCTCTTTAGATTAGAAAATTGAAAATTATCTTTTCCTTATTTACTTACAAAGTGTAAGAAATAATGCTTTAGAGCGTAATCAACCATTGCTGAGACTCGGGCCTCCTTACCAACCCGCACTGGGCCCGCCCAATGCGGGTTGGTAAATGTCACATGTCTTCGAATTTTTGGTTCTAAGACATGCCGGTTTCCTCACCATGTTGTCCTTCACCGTTTTGAGAGCAGTGGTCATGAAATAAATTACTCAAAGTAATGCGCCTGGCTGGGTTTAAACCCGCGACCTACAACTCGCAAGTCGGGCCGTCATCACTCGGCCACCACTTCTACTACTTAATTTAAAGTTTGTGTGTATGCTTGTTACTCTATTACCCTCAAACAGCTGAACGGATTAACATGACTTTTCGCAAGTACCAGCTTAAGTATATCCTGAATATAAATATAGGTTGTTAATTAGTAGGTATCTACTTGATACCTACTAATTACTCGCAGGTGTTAACTAGTTTAGTATTTTTCTCGACAATCTGCTTCACTTAATAACCTTTCCACCACAACTACAATAACAAGAATGCCTGACAAATTCTCATACTAACAATGGCGGGCGTGATCTCTTTCACTTTTAACCTCAAACGATTGCCATTTTCGCGCCATTCCGCCAGCGCCATCTTGTTTTACGTGACCTTTGCGCTGCGTTCCGGGATATGGATCTTGTGTGTTTTAATTATTGATTGATTTGCCATATTGTTAAATGGGCATCTGAGTTGCTAAATGACAAAACTATTAATCTATACAAATCGTCATTAATTTAATAAAGAGGTAGTTTTTTTTTTGTTGGAGGTAATCTCTGAAAGTACTGGTCCGATTGCTAAATTTTTTTCACCGACATAAAGCTGCTTTATTCCTTAGTGACATAGGCTATATTTTATGTATGTAGGCGAACCCGTGGGCAAAAGCTAGTATTTTATAGAAGTAAAGTTTGTTTTTTGTTTGTAGGAGGTAATCTCTGAAAGTACTGGTTCGAGTGCAATTTTTTTTTTTTACTGATAGAAAGCTGATTTATTCCTGAGTGACATGCTATATTTTATGCACGCGGGTGAAGCCGCGGACAAAAGCTAGTAAATAATAAAATTTGTTTATTTCTCACACCGCAATAAACAACCTACGTCACATTTTAGCAAATTGTCCCAGTCCTTCGATGTACACGATATGAACGACGAACGCGACGAAACGTATAATCTAATACTTGTAATCTATGCATAAAAAATGCCATGTTTCATGTCAGTATTTCACAGCAATACACTTGAACAGCGCGCAGCGGTCAGCTTTATATTTCCATTTATTAATTAATTACTTATCTACCTATTCGGTTTTACCTCCGCACTAGGACATTCCCAAGCAATTTGCTGCAAATTGCAGTAAAAATAAAATTATAAAAAACGTGCCAAATGTGTGTCGGTCTTGCACGAAGGGTTCCATACTTAAAAAACGAGCAAAACGAACGAGCCCAGTAAAGATACCTCCTACAATTTTTAACTTTATTTTAATTTTATTATTAGTCGTTGTAGCGGCAACTGAAATACATTATCTGTGAAAATTTCAACTGTCTAGCTATCACGGTTCATGAGATACAGCCTGGTGACAGACGAACGGACAGTGGAGTTTTAAAAGTAAGGTCCCGTTTTTACCTTTAGAGTACGGAACTCTAAAAACAATTAGTTGCAGCATCATTAAATGTTAACAACGTACAATTTTACTAATTTTGTGAGAAACCAGAACTTATTTTTGGTGTCGAAGTGAAATAAAAATTGTAAACAATGGGCGTTAATGAGAATCGTAACGTGTTGAAGACACATTAAGCAGTAAATAGTTTTTACAAGACTTAGAATGCCTACAGAGGAGGTAAAAAAAAACCTCTTACATATTTTTTATCCACACCTTTTTTATCCACAACGATGGATGGATGGGTTGTATGAAGAGTGATATGAAAGAAAAGGAAGTTAGTGATAGCATGGCGGGTCATCATCATCATCTTCATCACAGCCGATATACGTCCACTGTTGGACATAGGCCTCCCCCAAGCGTCGTCACAACGAACGTTCCTGTGCGTCTCGCATCCATCGGTTTCCCACAACCTTCGAACACTACGTCTTCCGGTACGCGGTCGCCACTCCAGAACCTTTCGGCCCCAACGGCCATTCTGCAAGCAATGCATGGCGGGTGACAGGACAGAATGGAAGAAAAAAACGTGTTGCGCTGATCCCAAATAACACAGTTACGGTTTTACTGCCAGAAAAAAACATCTTTCAGAGATGTAACACGTATAAATCACCCAACAATCGAAGGAACAACGTACCGACATCAATTAAAACTAATGTCTATAAATTACATAGGAATTCCTTAATTACCTAACGTAATAAAAACAACAAACAGAATCTAATTCTAAATTTAAGACTTCCCTGAACGCAGTTTTTGCATTGTTTTTTTTTTCGCAATGTCATCGCGTTAGTCTTAGTATACACATGCGAACTGTCAAAGTCTTTAGTCTTTAGTTCTTCACTAATGGACTTAGTTGAATCGTGCAAAGTTAATTACTGCTGAAGTGTTTGTAACCTTTTTACTTTAGCTGCAACATGATAATTAAGTTTAGGAGGTATTCATCTCTAACTTAAAGTTGTCAGCACTGGCTATAATGCCGATCCACTCCCACACACGGTCAAATCAGTTTGATCAAACATGTAGCTTCATACTGATTGGACGACAGGTTTGACCGTGTATGGCTGGCATAACTCGACATTGATGTCTATAAAATAGGCTCTTAATAAACTAGTGCACCTCACCATCAACGATTGCATCACTGCTTACCATCAGGTAGAATCACAGTCAAGCACAAGTTTATATCAATTTAAAATAAATAGTAACCGAATCAACAGAGGCACGTCCTGCAAGCGCGATTTCTAAAATAGGAAGCAAAAATTTTCCAAAACTATATACCTACTATTTGTGCGGATGGAATATTTTATTCTCCGGATAGTGATAAACCCCTTCCTGATGACAGAAGGGTGGGCGTTCGCTGATTCATTTGATGATGATGATGAGTAGTGAGTATAGTCTAATATATATTTTTTTAATGTAAAATACTTCATTAATTTGCAACACACCGCAGACTGCCCCCTTATTATTTTAAGTTCTTACAGTCCATCCCAAGGTTGTCTGGCAGATATCGCTGTTAGCGATAAGACCGCCGTTGTGCCCATAGATGTAAGTTAGTTAAAAAGTTTTGTTATTGTTTTGGTCTACAATAAAGTTTAATCTGTTCTATTGCTTATGGTATTACCGTATTATCGTTGGTTTCCACTTAAACTTAATGCGGTTAGATATCAGCATCAAATATTAAGCATGAGCCATAGAGCTGCGGATTGTTTGAAAGATTTACTGCGGTCCTGAAACGCAAAGGGTAACTGAAGGAACTCAGGGTTTGGTAAATTTCTCAGCCAAAAAAAAATATTGCCATCGTTCTGTCTCTGTTGCTTATAGACCTAGATAACTAGTTAGAAAATTTCAAGGTTTTTGACAAGTAGCAAAAAGTTTAAACTGAAATTGGAAATCAAAGGTCTACCTTCTTTCTTTCTTCTTTCCTCCATATCTTTCGTGGTAATTTTCGTTTGTAATGTAGCAAATTAAATTTCTATTCTTTCCATCTATAAATAAATCTAAATTTTGACAACAAAATGGCCGACTAATAAATCGTTTTTCTAACATTCCACCTAGGCTTTGTATTAGAAATGTGTTTGGCTACACGTCAACCATTTAGAATCACGCAAACCTATGACCGCCAGTCGTTGACCGTAGCTTTGGCCTACGGTAGCTTTAATTTCATATTTCTGATCGTTAAAGAAAGGAAAAAAAAAACTACAAATGGAGTTCAAGACATTGTCATGGCAAAAAGTCATTGAGATCACCCTTAAGAACATTATGAGTTCAAAGTCATCTTTGAGAAGGCGTTAAACGGAACTGTAGTCACAAAATAGATACAGAAGACAATCTCATGTACCAACGTATTTCACTTTTTATACCTACGCTCGGTGGACGCACACTAATGAGCGTTTGAGCCGGAACTGTTCGACGAGTGGTCCGAGACGCTACCAAGTTATTGTGTTTGTGAGCGGTGTCTATTTGTGCGTTGCTCGAGCGCGCTTTGTATGTAGATTGACTTCTGTCCCTATCTATTTTGTGCTGTAGTTGACCATGGGCTGAGTTATGTTCGAAAGAGTCAACGTGGTCCTAGAACGCAAAGGGCAACTAAAGTAACACAGGTGGATTCAGTCAGTAAAAGTCTTATAAAGCCTTCTTGCTCCACTCAGAGTGAGAGAGTTTTGTAGATAGATAGATTTTAGCACAAAACATGCCCCAAAACACATAATGCACACCAATTATAAAAACTAAGCCCGATGATTGGGGAATCATCGGGCTTAGTTACCTCATAGACATTTGACTAAGTACTTTGTTTCTCTAAACCTTCGTCGTCCCCTTATACCCTGAAATGTACGGCAATGAGGTCTAGTCTTCGGTGAACTAACGGTGAACCTACAAGTTAGTGTCGCACGATTCCTTCCAATTTCCTTTGCCCATCATATTAATTTCGTCGTCCTAATTCGAGTCGTATTTGCAAGGTCACGTACATATTATCATATCTATCTACGTACTTTTCTACCCTCACATCAATACAGTCCACTTCTCATTTTGAAACAGTTCCCTGCGTCTGGGACAATCGCAAACAATTTTATATTTCCGTCCAAGTAATTGGTGGCGTAAGACGTAGCTTAGACTTGCAGTGGTAAGTTCTTTAAATGTTGAGAAATCCTTGCCTTGATATTATCCTTCATCGATTGATTAGTCAAACATCTCTGACAGTCCTATCCTTACGGAGAGAAAAACAAAGTTGAGAGGTGTCAAGGGACACCCGGATGGAACGAAGTTCATATATATATAAGAGAGAGAGAAAGACAGAGAAACATGCGCACGCCGCACGGCTTACAATACCTCACTATAGCAAAAAGTGTCGTTACAACTTTTCGTGAGAATTTTTTCCGTCTAGCCCCCTTTCACAACGCGCGATAAGGAACTTCGTTCCAAAAACTAACACTAAACTGACAGGAGTATCGTATTATACAGTTACTAGGTAATGAAGGTCAGATAGTTAGTCGTTCCATATAAAATACTGGTATCGACCTGCATCCGATTTGACGCTGACCTGCTGACCCCAGCTTAATTGAGAAAAGGTGTAGGCAGATTGCTGCTAAATGTAGTTGAGATAAAAACTTCATAGCATGATACATGATAAATTTAATGCCTTAGATATTCTTTACCAGTAAACCGAGGGTACTGAACTGTTTATATGACATGTGCAATACTGTATATTATAGTGTTGCAAAAAAAAAACATACCTAATAAAATTATAAATAACCGTACTATATCACTTCACAAACGATTAAATTAGTCCATTCAACCTATCAAAATCTGAATCTGAAACCAATATCTCGTATTTTCTTTAATCAATCTCGACGCCATCTTAAAACCAACCATTAAACTTCTAACATCAAACTGTCAATAAAACTTTCAATCAATTCACACCACTAAACGGTAATGCCATTAAAGTCATACATCTTTATATAACTGGCCTTAATATTAATATTTCACGTTAGCACCTAACGTCTTCAGTTAGCGAATCGTACTGAGCGATGACCTAGACACACATTGTGTGTACTATGCCTTACAATGCATTATACGCATAGGCCAATGCCGCTGCCGGCCAGTTGTTTAAGAAAAATAAATTTATTTTTTATGATCTTCTTTTTTTGAAATTGGTTATATTTTGTTTTAATAAATTAAACTAGTGCTTGATTGAGGAGAACCAAGGTAACCGACGTAGCTCGAAGAATCGCCAAACTTAAGTGGCAATGGGCAGGACACATTGCACGCAGAACGGATGGTCGATGGGGACGAAAGGTTCTGGAGTGGCGACCACGTACCGGAAGACGCAGCGTTGGACGGCCTCCAACAAGGTGGACCGATGACCTGGTCAGGGTCGCGGGAACCCGATGGATGCGTGACGCACAGGACCGGTCGTTGTGGCGACGCTTGGGGGAGGCCTATGTCCAACAGTGGACGTCTTTCGGCTGATATGATGATGATGATGATGATGAGTGCTTGATTGCGATCTCAACTGTTGGTAAGCCGTGATGCAATCGTTGATGGTTTTTTTAAGCGAAATATCATCGAATGACATCTCCTGTCCTGGGGCGGAGCATGAGGAGCACTGACTAAAACCCATTCTTATTCCTTCTTTGTTATCGTTCCATGGCCCCAGTAGGCTTCGACCCTGCTGGGCCCCTTCGGTTATGCAATCGTTGATGGTGAGGCGCACTAGTTTATTAAGAGCCTATTCACTCTAGCCTTGACGACCGCAACATGACAAATGGTTCCAGTCCTTCGATGTACGCGGTATAGACGACGAGGCGAAAAGCTTAGACGTAAATCAAAAAGTTAATTACTATTTGAGAGGCTGTCTTTGACAAAAACTCGAATATTACTGATTTTCTAAAGGATTACTTGTTAAATCTATTTAGTTAAAAGCTGCGGAAAACTAATGTTAATCTTGATTATACTTCCGTGAAATTAGTTAATTTCGAAAGACGTTTAAAGAGAGAAAAAATATGTTTCCTTTTTGTGTTTTGAAATCGTAGTCAATCACTAGTATATGTATAAATCAAAAAAAAAAAATACAGCTTTTTCAAGCGTTAGTGTTCCCGCACATGGGCCACAAAAAAAAGCTAGAAGCGGCCACAAAAAAAGCTGATGCGCGCGATAGCTTGTGGCTGGAGAAGCTTGAAGCAGCTTCTAGCTTTTCTTTTTGGCGGCACCGCCGCCCATGAGCCACAAAAAAAGGCTGCCACAAAAAGAAACTTGTAGCTGCGGGGACACTAGAGAGATCCACGATCGGTTTTAATTTAAGCAAAAAAAAAACGGTTAGTAAGCACTGACAAAGTAGGTACTTAATACTACCATGCAATGATGTTTATCGCAAAAAACTAAATAACAAAGTATTAGCAGCATTTGACAATGGACAAGAATGGGCGTGCCAAGGCCGAACGTTAAAAATGGCAGTACACAATAAAAACAACATGGATTCTATAGTATGACCAGTGTAATTGACAAGTTATGTTTAAGTTCTATGGCGTTATTTACCTACAAATAGAAGAGCCAGGATGGTGCATTGTGGCGACATTTGGGGTATGTCCAATGTCCAACAGTGGACGTCTATCGGCTGATGATGAGAAGAGAAAGCTCTTGAAAAAAATACTGGACAAGTGCGCGTCGGACTCGCGCCCTGAAGATGGCGTCTCTGATTTTTTTTTATAATCGCAAAAAAATATTTGTAAAGTAAAAACAAATTTTATAGTTTTCAGATTTATTCCTATACTTGTGCTATAAAATCTTGTTTATGCCAAATTTCAGGATTCTAAGTCAACGGCTTAGTTTACCATATGAATTTTGTTTCCCTTGAGATTGTCGAAATATACTTACTTACGTTTTTTGCGACATAAACGGCCTTATCTTTTTTAAGTTAACTTAGAAGTTTGATTTTTTCACAGCTTCAAGACACCGTAGAGTATATGGTTGTAATTTCAACTTAACTGAATAGGCTCTTAATAAACTAGTGCGCCTCACCATCAACGATTGCATCACTGCTTACCATCAGGCGGGATCGCAGTCAAGTACTAGTTTATAACAGATAAAAAAAAAATTGATACCTCTACGCGTTCCCGATATAGAGGGTCTTGACAGACAGACGAACAACAAAATGATCTAATATGGGTTCCGTTTTTTCATTTTGAGTTACGAAACCCTTAAAAACACTCACACCTGAACTTCCACGGTAGGAGAAGACACATCTCCAAAATGGACAACTGTTCACAATTTCCCCAAAAAAAGGAGAATAATGATCTTAAACTCGACACGACCGAAGTCGTGGTTAAACAGCTAGCCTAAAAATAACTAAGGTTACAAATAAAAGGACCTTCGACCTTCCACACGCCGGTACTGCCTCGAACGGAACTGAACTACGACCGTAACGACCAACAAATTGTCCCTATAACATTTGGACGAGTGACCCGCTGATGACCTTAATAAGATCATCGTTCTCGAGGGGAACAAATTGCTTTGGATCGTTCACATCGCTTCGGACCTGTTCCTTTAAGTAACAGGTAGTTACTGAGATACTGATCGTAGATACAAATTACTCAAGTGGGTTCAAGTATCGGCAGTGATATCTCGCGCCTAGCCTTGGTACAGGCCGGAGCGAGGAGGAGTGGCAGGCGGTCGCGTCCTTGGGGCCAGGGTTATCTGAAAGGACGGTCGAGCCCCGGTATGAAGGCTAGAAGGAACGGGGTGGGTCTTTTAGTCAGTAAGAGTCTGACACTATCTCCCGCTCCACCCAAGAGACCACCATAAAAAAGGCGGTCGCGTCCTGCGAAGCAGTAATGCTAGCAAAGGAGGCACGCGCCCCAGCCGCCGGGATTCCGATCCCGATTTCCGCCACCGTACGCGCGGGTTTGCGGACGGCGAGCAATAGGTAGCTCACCGTCCGGTAACAATCCGGAACGAGCCCAAGTCGTCGACGAAGCGTAGTGTTCCACGCGCGCCTCAAGGAGTTCTCAGCAAACGTAGGGGCCCAGCTGGGTCGAAGCCTACTTACTGGGGCCATGGGTAATGCGAAAGAGATCCCCGGGGCCCTGGAGCAATGGCAAAGAAGGAACAGGAGTGGCTTTTCAGTAAAAGTGACACTATCTCCCGCGCCGCTCAAGAGCGGGGGATGTGATTGGATGATTTTCCCACCAAAATGGATAGGTACAGAAGACAATCTACGTACAAAGCACGCTCGAGCAACGCACACAGAGACAGCGCTCACGGACACGATATCTCGGCTCAATCGCCTGGTCGGACTCGTACAGTTCGGCGCAACACGCTGACCCTAGCGCGATCGCCTAGCGTAAGTATAAAAAGTGAAGTACATACATGAGATTGCCTTCTGTACCTACAGTAGGCACAACGGATCTTGAGCGCTCGGCGTCAGAGTGGGGATCGCTTTGCGCATTCCATACATTGGCGAGCCAATCGTCTGAAGCGATGGCGCGGCAAGCCAATCACTGACACTCCCAGCCCCCGTGTCTCAATTCGCACCACTAAAGAGACCGAATATTTGACTTCTGCGCAACGCTCAAGATCCTTTATGGCAACTGTATCTATTTTCTGTCCGTGGGCAGTAGAGTAGGTCTTACTTTAACTGACCATAACTCGTAACTCACAGGTTCGTACTGACTATGACGCACGGTGTAACTAAAAATAGAAAACTCTACTATAACATAACAATGTACTGTATGATAGTCACTTTGGCCCATTGATACACATTTACTACATTTTACTACGAGCTTGGGAAATTAGGGTTTTCTGTAATATTGTACACCAGCTTTTGCCCGCGACTTCGTCCGCGTACGTTATAGCGATAAGTACTTAGCCAACAAAAGAAAAACGGTATATTGCGCGCCTAAAAGCGGTGGGATAAGACCGGGATTTCGAATAAGTTTATTGAAATTAACTCCTCTCACACTATAAGTGGAGCGAAATATGTCAGACTTTTACAGACTAAAAACCACCCGTGGTCCTTCAGTTGCCCTTTGCGTTTCAGAATCACGATAACTCTTTCGAACAATCCTACAACCTAAATATTATATACGTTACATTTCAAATCAGTTTCCTTGACTCCTTTCACTATTGTATTGTGACTTGGCTCCATTTCGTAATCGACGCTCAATCGATTTTAAAAAGTAAAATATATTGCAAACTTCTTTGTAGTTAATAGTCACTAATCTATGCTTTTTTTTTCAGGTAATTCAAACTATTATTTGACTGCGATCCCGCCTGATGGTAAGCAGTGATGCAATCGTTGATGGTGAGGCGTACTAGTTTATTAAGAGCGTATTCACTCTAGCCTTGAAGACACCTAAATTATAATCGGAGGAGAAGGCCGTAGCTGGCAAATTGTACCAGCCCTTCGATGCTCGCATTTTTATACCGCCGACGAGGTGATACTATAGTCTGTCTAATAAGTTAAACGACTTGGGGAATTATTAGGATTTAATGAAATCTGATGTAGTCAACATGGATTCAATAATCAAGGTTGATTAAGAGATAGAGATCATTGTTTACTAACAGAAGAAACTTATGAAAAGTACCGAATATAAATATTTTTTAAATGATTAAATATTATACAAAATTCCCAAGTCGGTTGACTTATTAGTCAGACTATACTTAATATTATAATATAAGAGTAATAAAGCAGTGGTGACCAATGTCACAATGAACGATCCTGTGCGTCTCGCACCCATCAGTTTCCCGCAACCTTCACCAGGTCATCGGTCCTTGTAGGAGGCCTTCTAACGCTGCGTCTTCCGATACGCGGTAGCCACTCCAGAACCTTTCGGCCCCAACGGTCATCTGTTCTGCGAGCAACGTGCCCTGCCCATTGCCACTTAAGTTTGGCAATTCTTCGTTCTATGTCGGCAACCTTAATTCTCCTGCGGATAACTTCATTTTTGATTAGATCACGCAAGGAAACCCCGAGCATAGCTAATAGCCCTTTCCTTTGCCTTTTAGTTGACTTGAAATTGACCTATTTGCAAAATAAATACTTATCATTGGAAATTCTGAAACGTGAATGTAGATATGTGGCAATGACAATGAGACCAATAAAAGGTTAATTCTGTGAGAGATGATAAATGACTAGTAAAGGGGTACACATATAATAGTAAGTTCTAAAATAATCTATTATTAAAAATACCCACTTTAAAAATTGCAGCCAAGGAAAAACAAACGAAAATACAAAAATTCTCTCCTTGCGAACAATAGTGTTGGGACCAATTAAAAAACACAGATTATAAATAAGTTATTCCCACGGCTTGCCTACTCTGTGACTGCGAAAGACAATGGTTCTCAGTGGTGTGACGAAAAAACACATTTACGCAACGTCCTTTTTGTTTTGAGTCTAACGAGTTATTTTGATATCAAATAGCATATCATGACTAATGTAGGAGCCTAGAAAAACTGGCATTGTGTCAGGGATAAACATGGACTAAATAGTTCATATCTGGGATAGACATGCGAGACAGGTTAATTTTTTTAATGTGGATAATCATCTAATGTCTTCCTCCGCTTTAAGGCAGTGCGAAAGGGCGCGTGTCAGACTTTAACTTAGATACTCAGGTTTTTTTTTTGAGATGTGATGCTGGAAAAAAATGCTTCGTATCCCTTGGGCAGCATTTCGGACCAACGTATCCGTATTTGCGTGAACTAAAAATCTCCTCGCGGTTGTCATCCGAGTGTCTTCGCAAAATTCTGCAATACTTCACATTGCAAGGAAAGACGATGGAAACTTCGAAAGGCTAATCGTGACTGGTAAAGTAGATGGAAAAAGGCCTACCCAATACGTTGGTCTGACCAGATCCGCACCGCTCTTGACTCCACAGTATACAAGGCCCTTCACACCGCCAGAGACAGGAATAAATGGAAAAACATCATAAAAAGTAAAGTGATGATGATACAGGGAGTTCACGACCCTCAGCATTGAGGAATACGACGCAAGGCGAAGGAAGATTTTTTTAAATTTTTATTTATTTATCTTTTATATACAGGATTATCTATGTTAAATAGCCACCAAAACCACTAAGTGTGTGTTTGTGCTATCATGAATCTTATCTTTTTTTTATCAATTTTTGGAAACTATGTAAGTAGGTATAACCGAATGTTAATGTTTGAAAGAGTTCCCGTGTTCCTGGAAAGCTAAGGGCAACTAAAGGAATACGAGTGGGTTATTAGTCAGTAAAAGTCTGACACTCCGTCTCGTTCCACGTAGAGCGGGAAGAGATATTTGATGATTTCCCGCCTCCGCCAACATTTATGTAGCTAAAACAGTCTTTAATAAATAATGTCACTCGCTTGGCATCACGCTTAATTTTCTTCGTTATTTAACGTAAATAATTGCCCTTTTCAAGATACGAATTGTATAACCACGATGTATTGAACAATTAGCAGTAAATCAAATATGGGAAAGTAATCACTATTACACTAACATTTATCGGCTACGTTCCATTCTTCGACATCATGATCACAACACATGATTGCGGCTAAATCATCATAATTAATCTAAAGGTATGCGCGACAAAGGTTATATCACTGGTAAATACATGCATAATTATTTATTTATGTTGTTTAACATGCGACACGTGTGTTCGATTAGATATTCATAATATGAGTTATCGATAATGAGGTGGTGCATCACTATTGCGCAGTACTGTCAGCTGTTCGGTCGGGCGCCATCTTGGAAAATGCTTGATTACAATTT
This sequence comes from Mythimna albipuncta, assembly GCA_929112965.1. NCBI lineage: Eukaryota > Metazoa > Arthropoda > Insecta > Lepidoptera > Noctuidae > Mythimna > Mythimna albipuncta. The sequence goes on along the minus strand of OV815986.1, from coordinate 4,987,826 downwards.
TACTGTAATGGTGTTTTGTGGTTACTTTATTTCAAGTCATCATTGAAAGGAGTGTGTAGTCCTTATTTAGACCATGGTCCAGACTTAGTAGTAAGACATTATTTCTATTTAATGCGAAACCTGAGTATAGTTTGATCGGAATCAATAACTGAATGGATTCCAATAGTTTTTACATCATGTAAAGCCTGCAATACATGTCGGCCGAGCTTAGACCAATGCGAGCCTAGGCAAATATAGGCAAATTGACACAAGGCAAGCGCTTTTCTCTACACGTTCGGCAAGCTTGAAGGAAACCAATGCAAATGGCCAACATAGACGAGTTTTGAGGAGACGCCCACATGTTGGGCGAGCGCGCGCGAGCGCCTTTGTTTTGTACAGAAAAACCGACACCACTCCGAAGTGAGGCAAGTGATCGCGAGCGTCTACGAGTTGTGAGAAGCTATGCCAAATGAGGTCTATATACGTTGGCACTTGTCTTTACTCAACCAACTAGGCGAACGACATGGGTTGATAGCAAGACAAGGCAAATATACTGTCTAGATGTTGGTATTGGTCTTCACTCGGCAACGCTCGGCCAACATTTATTGCAGGCTTTATATTTTTCCCCAAATATTTTTGCTAACCAGCTTATAACTTTGCGATTTTTTTATGATACAGTTATGAAGTTTTGTACTTGGACTCTACAGATAGAGACTTAATTTCAACTCGATAACTCCACGCGTTTCCGCGATAAAAGGGTCTTGACAAGCAGACAAACAGTCAGACAGACAGACTTTCGGTTTTTTTCCTTTTAAGGTACGGAACCCTAAAAAATAACATAATTTAATTAAATATCTCTCTTTCATTTGTCATTATTTCTTTTTATAAGTTTTTTTTTTATTGATAGGCTTGCGTTTTACCACCATCTCACCTGATGGTAGGCGATGATGTGGTCGACGATGGAGCACACTTGCGTAGAAGTACAGTTGCCATCACGGATCTTGAACACTTGCGCAGAAGTCAAATATTCGGTCTCTTTAGTGGTGCGAAGTGCGACGCGGGGGCGGAGAGTGTCAGTGATTGGCTGGCTGTGCCATCGCGTCATAAACGTCACTCCTCATTCGTTCACTGCGTTGCTGTATGTATCTAACAACGAAGACGATTGGCTCGCCAATGTATGGAATGCGCAAAGCGATCCCCACTCTGACGCCGAGCACTCAAGATCCATGATGGCAACTGTACTCTAGACTCAAAAGGTTCCTCCAATCGTATTTTATTTTATAACTTCTCTTTATGCCTCTGAGCTAAGTATTATGTTCTCGTTTGAGACAGAATCATGCCAATTATAATCAGACAAAGAGAAATACTTACATGAAAATTTAGATGTGGCCCAATTTAGTCTTTTACGAAATTCATTACTAACTCACAACACACTGGATTTTCGACTCTATCTTTGCGTCAGAAGGTTTAATTTTGTGTGTGTGCAATTGGGCTGTGATTTCAGTTTTGCAATATACTTTATATAGTATTTTCGCGGTTAGTCGCAATTTGAAGATTGTTAAAGCTAAGTAGGGTTTGGTAACGTAAAATGAGGTTTTATGTGAAACTGTAGTGTACCTAATGTGGAATAGAATAGAATAAACTTTAAGTACCTACTGTACACTAATATAGTACTAATCAAAACTTTTGAACCAACAAAAATGTACAAAAATTAAAAAAAAAAGTATAAATGTAAAAAAAAAACTATAAAAATTAAAATAAACTTTTTTTTTAGTTTTTGTAACTTCTATTTACTTAATAAAAGTCTTTATTTCAAATTCTTTCAGCGTTGCCATTTAACGTGGCAATGCTGCCAGTCTCATTAATTTATTAAATGCTTTGTGTACATAAAAGTACAAAAGTGGACTTAATGTCTTAGGCATTTTCTACAATTCAATCTTTGGGTGATGTAGAGAAAAATAGTGGTATGTACAATAGAAGAGAGAAAAAATGGCGAACACAAGAAAAGTAGACAGCGAGCTACCCATGGCTCGCCGTACGCGCCAACTGGGGTCGGAAATCGTCCTGTGTTCCACTTTCAAAATCATTTGACAAGTTATCAGGTTTCTTTATTAGAAACTCAATTGTAACCCTGAATCTGGGTGTTTGTCCGGTTGATCGCAATAAGCTCACCCCTCTGAGTAACCATGGAGCCTGTCGCCTCCGACTCGGGTTTAGTCCTTACCGGCCGGAAGGTGAGCTATCCTTTGCTCATCGTCCGCAAGCCCGCGTCTACGGTGGCCTGACGATCAATAAACACCTCTGCCAATCCAATCATGGATTACAAGCGTGATATCCAAACGAATAAAACGTATTTCAACGACCTTTGCACCTGATAAAGAAATAGCGCATAAAATAGTTGAATTAATAATTAAATTAAACTAATTATTTCATATACTTTCAATACATTGATAACCCAATTTTTCTGTTAAGTTCAAGACCTAATTGATAACCTTTCTCCGTCTGAAATAATACCGACGATGTGCAAAAAGATAGATTCTGATAAAGTTACTAGACTTTCTTGACACGTCCGTTGAAAATACGAGTAGGTCATTTGATAATTGGTCTAGATTCATCATCAGCATCATCATCATCATTTCAGCCGATACACGTCCACTGTTGGACATAGGCCTCCCCCAAGCGTCGCCGCATCGAACGTTCCTGTGCGTCCCGCATCGATCGGTTTCCTGCTACCTTCACCAGGTCATCGGTCCACCTTGTAGGAGGCCTTCCAACACTGCGTCTTCCGGTACGCGGTCGCCACTCCAAAACCTTTCGGCCCCAACGGCCATCTGTTCTGCGAGCAATGTGCTCTACCCATTGCCACTTAAGTTTGGTCTAGATTTGTGCCTGGTAAATTTTTGACTGTTTCTGAAGATATTCGGGTATTTTTTTTTTTTGGGGATACTTGGCGCAGTAGTTGAGCTATTGTCTGCTGCGCTAAACGTAGTAGGTTCGATTTCCGCATAAGGCAAGTATCTCCCTACCTGTAACCATTCCGGGTTGCGCCGTCTTGTGTTTGTAAACGCATTAAAGATACAGGAGTAATATAAATATATAATACTAGTGTAGGGCTATGTTTACTAAAATAAAAACTGCTTTGACTTCAAAGAATTCCAGGCAAGATGCCAGTTGGTATGGCATTGATAAGTTTATAAACTCAGGATCATCATCCACCAGCCCTTATCGTAAATTTATTTGGCATCAACGTAGTCTTTTTTTCTTCTTCACATTTCTATCGTTCGTCATCTCAGTAGTCACCTTGATTCTTGCCAGGGTTGCAGGATTATTCGAAAGAGTTACCTTAATCCTGGAATACAAAGAACACTGATGGGTTTTTGTCAGTAAAAGTCTGACATCACCTTTCATTACAGCCAGAGCGGGAAGACCCATATCCTGAGTGGACTACTTTTTTTTTTATGGCGGAAAAAAAACATCCAATAACATCCCCCGCTCTTGAGCGGGAGATAGTGTCAGACTCTTACTGACTAAAAGACCCACCCCGTTCCTTCTAGCCTTCATACCGGAGCTCGAGCGCCCTTTCGGATAACCCTGGCCCCAGTAGGCTTCGACCCGGCTGGGTCCCTGCTGTTGCTGACAACTCCATGAGGCGCGCGGGAACAGTGCGCGCCGTCGACGACTTGAGCTTGGTCCGGACAGTTACCGGATGGCTGGACAGCGAGCTACCCATTGCTCACTGCCCGCAAGCCCGCGCCCTGAGTGGACTACTGCAAAGCTAAAACTACACTAGACCGACGCACACGCGCCTGATTTTTACGTAGAACGACGTCGCGTGCCGTGGATCAAGTGTAGCTCTACAAGTCTAGTTTCCATATAAAATGTATGGAGACCGACGCGCCCAGATCAGCGTGTGTGACACGTGTGAGAAGTGTAGTTCTACCTTTTATCTTTTAGTCTCTTTTAACCTTTCAATCGTGTCAATTAGAGACACAATAGAAAGACAATAACAGCGCGAACGCAGGAATTCGCTTGGGGTTTAATCAAGTAAAATATTTGATAGCTTAAGCTACAACTTAGGAGTCTTTAAGTCGAGAGTGAATAGGTTACTTCTAGGCAAGCGTGCTCCATCGTCGGCCACATCATCACTTACCATCAGGTGAGATAGTGGTCAAACGCGAGCCTATCAAGAATTTAAAAAAAATCTAGAGATTATCCGCCATATTTCCTGATTCTCTCATTTCTATTTCTCAGAACGGAAACTTTATCTAGACTAACGACATATTACGTGTTAAATAAAGTTTATAAAAACGTAACATCGTTAAGAATTATGTAAAGACACGTAACCGACGGAGTTAAACTTAACCGATACTAAATGTACCCGTTTAGTCTTATATGTACGTGAGTCAGCGATGTTTTTTGTTAGTAGAATGTGAATGACGAAGAATAAGAGAATGATGACGAGGCAAACGAGAATTGGAATGGTCTAGAACGTAGATTCCAAACGGGGTCGGAACCGCCCCCTAATGGGCGCTGGATCTTTTCATGGGGGGCGGTAGCAGGTCCACAGGCAAATAAGGGGCGTCATGTCAATGTGTTTTAGTATTATTTTTTATTAAAGTTTAGTGTTCGTTTTTTCCCCTTGGACCGGGAGAAAAAATCATTTTTTTTTATGGTGGGTAAAGTCATCCAATGACAAACCCCCGCTCTTGGGCGGAGCGGGAGATAAATAGCTCTTACTGACTAAAAGCCCACCCCGTTCCTTCTAGCCTTCATACCGGGGCTCGGGTTCCCTTTCGGATAACCCTGGCCCCAGTGGGTTTCGAGCCGGCTGGGTCCCTGCTGTTTACTGACAACTCCTTGAGGTGCGCAGGAACACTGCGCGCCGTCGACGACTTGAGCTTGGTCCGAACAGTTACCAGACAGCCGGACAGCGAGCTACCCATTGCTCACTGTCTGCAAGCCCGCGGCTACGGTGGCCGGTAATCAGGATCAGAATCCCGGCGGCGGCGGCGAAAACGCCATTGTCTGATGCGGGAGAAAACATCTGATTTCTGAATCTAGTTAGTCTTTATTATAATGCCAACTAAATATTCTTAGCCCAAGAGCGCGCGTAGCGTACTCGAAATAATATGTAATTGGACCCGGTAGGTAGCGCTGCAATTTGTTTATTTTTTTTTTATTATTTATTAATCCATATTAACATTATTGAATTACATAATATTGTTGTAGCATAACAAATAAATTAAATTACATACATCAAAATAAAAATAATAATTACAAATACTTAATAAATATTTATATGCAATTCTAATTTTTTTTTTTTGGCGAATAAATTTTAGGACAGGTCTGCTCAGGATTGCTTATAGGTAGTATAAGTGTGATAATGTAATTCTTGGATAACAAATATCTCAGCAAAGATCTGATCTCGGGAACAGATTTTCGGCTCCCTTTCTGCTAGGGGATGTCGGGATTCCCTAGTTCAAATCAAAACTTGATATTTACTAATAAAAACAGTTAGGTATTTCTAACTCTAAACATCATGCAGGTCTATGAATAGAACCGGTCAAGCGTGTTTCGTTGGTTACACGCTGAATTTGGCACCAAATCTTATTTAGTTTACAGAAAATGGTGAGAAACGTGACCGCTTTGAGGATTTCTAATCATTTTCATCTGTATTTTTATTGGTCAGTGATAAACGATATTTATTTTGCAAATACGTCAATTTAAACTAGTTGAGGACGAGGAGTACGTAGCACACCGTCGCGTGGCGTGGATCTAGTGTAGCTCTACAAGTCTAGTTTCTATATAATTTGTATGGAGACCGACGCGCCCAGATAGGCGTGTGTGGCACACGTGTGCGCAGTGTAGTCTTTAGTCTACGAACATAGTGGATACAATTGCCAAAACGGATCTTGAGCGCTCGGCGTCAGAGTGGGGATCGCTTTGCGCATTCCATACATTGGCGAATCGTCGTCGTTGTTACATACATGCAGCAGCGCAGGGAGTGAATCATGAGTGACGTCTATGACGCGATGGTGCGGCGAGCCAATCACTGACACCCCCGCGTCTCACTTCGCACCACTAAAGAGACCAAATATTTGTCTTCTGCGCAACTTGAAGCCAGCGCTCAAGATCCGTGGCGGCAATCGTACCCGGCTTATGGATCGTTCAAGTATTACGTAAGCAGATTTTTTGCAAATATGAACTCGTCCCTCGTTAGCAAAATTAAGCAAAGATCTCCCCGTAAACATTAGTAGATAAATGCATTTTCCACTGTGTTCTGGCATTAGTTATTACAAATAAGGTATAGTTTTTAAATAGAGGAACAAAACCAACATTAAGTCAATAAGTCCAAACAAAAGTGAAAGCCTATGGGGAACATGTTGATCTATACTTCAACAGTGCACTTTTTCCTTGCTCTATCTGAATGGGAAAAAGAGGGTTATGTGTTTTACATAGTAAGCAGCACCCGGCTGCAATGACAAAATTTTTTCATTTGTATCAAAATGTACTATTTTTCATACATATTTCTTATTGCACATTTTCTTTGCATAGCGACAATAACCAACTATAATAAATATCAGATCACGTTTCTAAGTTACAATTACATCAGTTTTATAAATAACGTGGGAATACGCATTGATATCCGATTCTCAGCTCAGTAGTAATCAATGATATAATTAGAGGCTTGTTCTAACCAGGGACCGTTCTGGTTACCCATTAAAGGGGTTTTGATAGGGTTTTTCTAAGCAGTTAATAAAAAACCCTTATCATATAGGTAACCCTTTTAAAGGGTTCAAAGGATCATTTTGGGTTTTTATAGAAAGGGTTTTCGATAGGGTTTTTCTAAGCGGTTAATCTAAAACCCATACGATAAAGGTAACCTTTATTCGATAGGGTTTTTCTAAGCAGTTAATCTAAAACCCATACGATATAGGTAACCTTTATTCGATAGGGTTTTTTCTAAGCAGTTAATCTAAAACCCATACGATAAAGGTAACCTTTATTCAATAGGGTTTTCCTAAACCGGTTAACAAAAACCCATACGATATGGGTTACACTTTTGAACGGCTTAAATTAAGTCGTTCAAAAGGGTTTCTTTCTTACTGAACTCTTTTGAAAACGATAACAACGTAACATTTCAACTTGGAGCAATGTAATTATGATCTGTCGATGGTAGACATACGTTGCAAAATGGCATAGCACACGTTAAACGACAGCGGCGGGGCGGGCGCCTTTGTGGTTACATATGTACCTACTGAGAACGAGATTTATTATCATTATTGCATGTAATCTATACACATGAGTAAATAAACCTCTGGGGCAAAGCTTCCTAAGAACGTGTAATATTTATTACCTATATTGGTAGGGCACAATAGGTGAAAACAAATTAAATTAAACATTTGTTAAATCGTTTTATTATTCAGAAGGTTCAAAATAGGATAAGTAACTAATAAGATTCCAATAAGAATTAATAAGAAAGTGCGAATTTATTAGTGAATGTACATAAATTTGTTAGTTAACTATTTTGATAAGACATGGGATTTTATTTAAAAAAGCAGGTCTAAAAGGGAGATGTATGCTTGATCGTCTACAAGTCTTCAATGTCTAGTGAAACTCGCACCTACTGAGCATAAATTTATTCAATAACCATAATAATACGGTAACCCGATGAAAACCCTTACCTATAAGGGTTATCTCGATAAGGGTAACCCTTTCACTGGGTTTCAAGTATAGAACCCATTCAATGGGTTACCATATTGAATTGGTAACCCTTTTAATGGGTTCGAGCTTAAAACCCATTCACGGGGTTACATCATGATAAAGGTAACCCTTTTAATGGGTTCGAGCATAAAACCCATTCACGGGGTTACATCATGATAAAGGTAACCCTTTTAATGGGTTTGAGCTTAAAACCCATTCACGGGGTTACATCATGATAAAGGTAACCCTTTTAATGGGTTCGAGCTTAAAACCCATTCACGGGGTTACATCATGATAAAGGTAACCTCATAAACGGGTTACCCTTCCAAAGACTTAACTCTTAACCGGGGTTGTACGGTCCCTGGTTCTAACTCAGTTGAAGAAATTTGGTTACTAGATTATGATCACCGAACACATGAAAGAGGTTAAGCCTTGTGGGCGGGGCAGGCGTGCCACAAAGTAGAGCAATGCTCATAGTTCAACTACCAATAGCAAACTTGCGATCTAAGTGTGCGTGGTCTGTTAGTTGCGTAATGCACGTTCGTATTGGTTTATGGCCTGTAGTGGAGTTAAAGGGTGTGAGACAAGCGGCGACACTCGTTGTAGTACAAATGGGAAAGTATTTCCTTTCTAACCTTTTTCATCTTTTCTGTGATTATGATTATAGATTGAGAGCTGCAATGGCCTAGTGGTAGCGGCTCCGACTTACGAGTACTACGTCGTGAGTTCAAATCCAGCTAGGCTACATCATCATCATTTCAGCCAAAAGACGTCCACTGTTGGACATAGGCTTCCTCCAAGTGTCGCCATAACTACAAGTCCTGTGCGTCTCGTATCCATCAGATTCCCGTGACCCTCGTCAAGTCATTGGTCCACCTTGTGAGGCCTTTCAACGCTGCGTCCTCCGGTACGTGGTCACCACTCTAGAACCTTTCGTCTCTATCGACCATCTGTTCTGCGAGCAACGTGCACTGCCATTTAAGTTTGGCGATTCTTCGGGCTAAGTCGGCGACCTTCGTTCTCCTGCTGATATCTTCATTCTAAACGCGTTCATGCAAGGGAACTTATAGCAAAGTCGTTTCCATTGTTCTTTGCCTCTAGGCATTACTTAGTGTAATTTGTTTCATCTTTACTGCTCTCAAAACGATGAAAGAATGAATGAACAAAGAATCTGATATTGTCCTAAAGGTGAGTTGCACCATTTAACTATAACGATAACAGAGCCGTTAACAGTTGTCAAATCGTCGAATTGACCAATAGGCGGCCGTTTGACGGCTGGTTAAGGTTTGGTTATCGTTTTAGTTAAATGGTGCAACTCACCCTAAAAAATGCAAAAAAGTTAAGAAAAAAAAAATTCGCGGTCTACGCGTTCGAATGGAACACCCTTATTCAAATTCAAAATTCAAATACACGATTCGCGCGCGAAATCTTACACGTCAAACTATTCAAATTCAACTAACTACTAACAAGTCATTTTACAATTTTAGAACTAAAATTGTATTATTTAAGGAACATTTTTGCATAATCGACTAAACAGTTGAAAGGTGTGTTGACATAATGACTCAGCATTTAAATATGCGTGGAACGTTTTAGGATCGTGAGATAAACCAATGCATGTTGTGTTCTGTCACTTGAGCTGTCGAGATTGTGAAATGGCTGTATGAATTTGATACTTTTGCCTATAGTTTAGTTTTAGTAAGTACATGCGAAACCCGAAATGTGTCTAGTATTTTAAGCTATTGCATAGCTTCTATCGCGGGCCTTGAGCGTGGAGACAGAATCCAGAAATTCCGTAACGAAAACAACCTAACACCCCCCACTCATTTGTTTTTTGAGCGTGGTGACCGATAAGAAAACAAATGAGTGAACAATCAATCAAAATTCAATTCAATGTGTGAAAGTGTAACTTCAATTAATATCAAAGAAAAAAAACAAAGGAAAAAAATACTGCACAAATAAAATAAATAAATAATGCAATTATATTGCATAAGTTGATAAAAATGCTATGCAATAGCTTTACCGCGGCAGTCCCCGAGTGCCACACGTCTTTTTTTTATGTAAAGAATTTATGTAAGCATAAATATTTCATTACCGTATCATGAAAAATCACAAAGTTATAAGCTTGATATGTCAGTAAAAATACATAGTCGCCGGACCATCCAGGCGACTGTGGGTCTGCTTTTTACTTGTACCCAGTTGTTTGGCATCTAATGCTCGCTATGACCAGGCGTGACCTGTGTTGTACTAAGTGTCGGTCAACTTGTAACTCTTTAAAATATTTTTGGGAAAAAATATAACATGGTACAAAAAATATCTATTGGACCATTGGACCATTCAGTTACTGATTCTGAACAAACTCAGGTTTCTCATATACTAAAAATAATGTTATAAAGAAGTAAGTAGGAGCCATAGAGCACTGAAGACTTTGACAGTTATGTCAAATGTTATATTTTTGACGCCAAGCAAGTGATCTTGATCTCTGTGGTCTTAATTTCTGCTTTGTCTGCAAAATATTTTAAATTTCAGATCAGGTTAGCCACCCAGTAAAGTTAACACAACAAAAATGCTTGAGATGCATTCTAATTAAAATAAACAATATTTTTTCCGCTTCGAAACTATGTTAGTATTTCAGTTATTCATTATAAAATCGTTGCAAAAACATCGTTTTTAATTAGATACTTGTAGTTTAGTTAAGAAATCGCACTCGACCTTGTTATAGTTAGGAATTCCGCATAATTTGAATTATACATTGATTTTTGTATAAATATTCATATCAGTATAATTTAAAGCAAATAAAAAACCATAGATAAATGACATTCTGTCAGCGGAGAAGTTGACGATTATCATTTTTTTTTAATACTTTTGGATTTAGTTTTGCACGGTTTAAAGAAACTTTTGGGAAATGCATGTCAAACTCATGGTATATTTTGAACTTTTTGATAGTTGTAAACGCAGAAAGAATCTTATTTTTTCGTTAAATTTCTCTTCAAAATGGCGGTCTACAGCCGCCAATATCTCATTGTCGTCCTAAAATCTTCGTCCCCGTAGCTCCTTCTTTCATTAAAACATTAAATATGTTACTGTTTTTTGTTGTCAAGTACAAAATGGTGTACATAAAAATAAACACAAACAAGTGCCTAATTGGAAGCCTTCTTGTATAACATTCGATATCCTTAGAACCATTTACGAAATCAATACTTACAAAATAATTTTATCCTCATATGAGCAATTAGAACTTTTTACGAAATCAATATAACATCATTTTATCCTCATATGAGCAAAAACAATCAATGTTTTACGCTCATAGACAAAGTTACTTTTTATTTTAAAACCTGTTTGCTTGCGTCTCGTTTATAAAAACTTCTGCCTTACCATAAAGTTTTCGTGTCGACGAACTTATTGATATCGGTTCGGCCGAAAGTCCTCTTGATGATGTCAGCACAACCGTAATGGCCCTGTAGGGTCGAAGCCTACTGGGGTTATAGGTACACTTCTGAAAACAAAACCTAGGGTCCTGAAACTTAAGGCAAAGAAGGAATATAAAAGTGGGCTTTAGCACAAAATAGGTACAGAAATCAATCTACATACAAAGCGCGCTCGAGCAACGCACACATAGACACCGCACACGGACACGATATCTCGGTCGCGTCTCGGACCACTCGTCGAACAGTTCCGGCTCAAACGCTCTTTAGTGTGCGTCTACCGAGCGTAGGTATAAAAAGTGAAGACTATTTATGTCTTCTGTACCTGTCTATTTTGTGGCTTTAGTCACTGAAAGTCTGACACTCCCTGCCGCTACCCAAAAAAAAAGCCGAAAGACATCAACTGATGGCTTTTTAGAGGTCTTCGGAGGCATTACCACGAGTTCTTGGCGTGCTAGAGCTTCTGAAGACCTCTAAAATAAATTCGTTATTTGTCCTTATAAAATTCATCGGAATCAAAGTAGGAAAATGAGATTAATATCGGCAATGGAATCTTTTTAAACCACACCTAAAATTCTCCAGTATATTTTCCTCATACTTTTGTGTCCCTCACGTTGCACGCACTATATGTTAGTTAGGGAACACATTCATTGTGCGTACCTACAGCTAAAGAAAGACCAATCAATGCAAAACAGGATAAACATCGCAAACGCGCATGTAACTACGATTTTTTATATGTTTTTGGTAAGGAGCGGAATTACCTGCCGGAGTCTGTGTTTCTAACTATAACCTAACCTAACCTAACTAACTATAACCTAGGGGTATTTAAGTCAAGAGTGAATAGATTGCTTCTAGGCAAGCGTGTTCCATCGTCGGCCACATCATCGCTAACCATCGGGTGAGATAGCGGTCAAACGCGAGCCTATCCATTTAAAAAAAAATGCAAACATACTTGAAAAACACTTCGGGTAGTTTTTTCGAAAAAACTGAAATTTGTGCCAAAATTTCGCAGTTTTTCGAGCACCATGGGCTCAAAATACTGCAAGGGTTTTCAGGGTTTGCAAACTTGGGTGTAAATTACTCTCAAATAACGTAACAACATATAAGCGAGTTCGCTTCCTTTGCCTATCTCAGGATACGTGACTTTCTATGAGATGAAAAGTAGCATGTGACTATTAGTGATAGTGTAATAGTCACATCAGTAGATTCCTCCAGAAAAGACTCTGTACAAACGTAAAATTTCATTCGTTGTACAATTTTCATATACTTACTTAATTGGCTAAACAAAGCCGAAGCAGCGACGGCAGACTGTTCTGCCTGTGTCTACAAAGTGAATTGAAAAAGCAAATGTGCATATTATCATTAGTAGGTATCTAATTTAATAAAAAAAAGAACTGCACACACAAAATAAATCATTCGTTTGATACAGTTGAAGTCAACGTATAAAAAATAAATGATATAACGTTTGACAGATGTTTTGGCGCGCTCGCTGAACAAAAAGACATGTTCTAATTTTAAACTGCTGTTAAATTTTTAGGTTCGTCTATGGTTGGCGCGAATTTTCAAAAGAATGAATGACGCTAGCAATAAAAATAAATAATTAACTTTAATGAACAATAAATTCATGGAAACTGTCTAAAAGTCAAATGACTTGGGTAATTATTGGGGTAAAATGAAATCTGACACACCTAGTCAACGCTAGTTCAATAATCAAGGTTGATTGATCTTGATCATTGTTTACTAATATAAGAACCTTTTAAAATGATTAAATATTATACAAAATTCCCAAGTCTTTTGACTTTTTAGACAGACTATATAAAAGTATTGTTGTTTCTACATCAAGTGAAGACTTTATGGTTTCATTTAATAGCATGTCACTTAATTTCTTACCGTTAGAGTACAACTAGGATTATTCTTATTTCAAACGAAGACAGTTCTACATTTTTTTTTATTACATTTTATGGCATGGCTTTTTGGCCATATGACCGTTCTACATATGTGTTGTGTATGTGAACGGGCGCGCACACGGATGCGCGCCAGCCGCCATTACGGCGAGTCCCGACACTCAAATAAACCAGTGCGTTACGAGCTACAGAGCGTTTCACTTGTGTCCCGTTCCCGCGCATCCGCGTACTTAACATTGGCGACGAGAATTTTACCGACCACGTGGCTAGTAAAATGGCTAGTTCTGTGCAATATGGCATTCTACATACGTTCGACCATAACGTACAAACTTGGAAGACGTATAAAGGACGTATAACGCAATATTTCGTGGCGAATAGTATTAACGAAAAGACGGATACCGCGGGTGAAAAACGGAAGGCCATCTTGCTCAGCGCACTCACAGAGGGTACGTACAAGTTAACAACGGATTTGGTGCTACCAAAAACCATCGAAGACGTGCCCTACGAAGACCTTTTATCACTACTGGATAATCACTTTACTCCCAAATGTGTCGGGTTTGGTGAGCGTCACAATTTCTACGCGGCGTCACAACAACCAGGGGAGTCTCACTCTCAATGGGCAGCGAGATTACGAGGACTGACAGAAAAATGTGCCTTTCTTAACGTGGAGGAGGCACTCCGCGACAAGTTTATCATGGGAATGCAGCCGGGACAAGAGAAGGAGAAGCTGTATACGAAAGACTTGGCCGACCTCACGCTGGCCAAGGTCGTGGAGATGGCAGAAAACCTCCGATGTTCGCGAGCCGCCGCCGCTGCCAGTGCGGGAGCGCTGGCGCAGGCACCTACCGATCAGCAGCTTTTCAAGATAGCGGATAAAGGAAAAAGTGGTAGTAGTGCAGTGAAAGTGAAATGTAGCGTATGTGGTTACACAAACCATAAATCAGATGACTGTAGGTACGCAAACTATATTTGTAAAAAGTGTCACGTAAAAGGCCACCTGCGTAAAATGTGTCCAAAAGTGAATTACGTAAAGGTGGATGGCGGTGACAAGGGTGACGTTAACGATGACGATGACGGTAAGTTGTTCCATATCCGTTCATTCAGGGGGGAACCCATGGTAGAAACTGTTTGGATTGATAACGTGCCATTTAAATTTGAAATTGATAGCGGGTCCGCAGTAACCGTAGTCTCGGAAGTGTTTTACAATTCTAATTTCAAAAAGGTGCCATTATCAAGTACATGTAAACAGCTCATGACGTATAACGGCGGGAAAATTGTGTGCCTAGGTACGTTACGTCTACCTATACGCTACGCGGGCCGCACGAATATTATGTACTTGTACGTCGTGCGCGACGGCGGGCCTCCCATTCTCGGTCGAGATTTCTTATCATTATTTGGCTTACAGTTAATACCGGTCAACTTTTGTGGAATTTCTGAAATACAGCAGCAATACCCGAAGTTATTTTCGAATGAGTTAGGAAAATTTAACAAATATAAAGTAAAACTATCGTTAAAGGAAGGTTCAAAACCGTTTTTTTGCAAAGCGCGCCCCGTAGCATTTGCTTTGCGAGCAATGGTCGATAAGGAAATCGATAGATTGGTCGATTTAGGAATTCTAGAATCCGTAGAATATTCAGAATACGCGTCACCGATAGTACCGGTTCTAAAGCGAAACGGGACGGTCAGATTGTGTGCCGACTTTTCAGTTAGTATAAATAAACAGTTACAAGTAGAACAATACCCGCTGCCCACAACTAACGAACTATTTACAAAGATCCACGGGGGTCAACAGTTTAGCAAACTTGACTTATCTATGGCTTACAACCAATTAGTATTAGACGATGAGTCGAAAAACCTAACCTGCATAAATACAAACCGCGGACTTTATAGATTCACACGTTTAGTGTTTGGGTTAGCCAGCGCGCCGTCCATTTTTCAACGGGCTATCGAGGGTTTGTTATCCGGAATAGACGGAGTGTTGTGTTTGTTAGACGATATTTTGATAACTGGAAAGGACAGGCAGGAGCATTTACAAAGACTAAATTTAGTGTTGAAGCGCTTAGAAGAAGCGGGGCTAACACTACAAAAGGAAAAATGTAGTTTTTTTCAAGACGAAATTAGTTATCTAGGGTACATTATTACTAAAAATGGCTTAAAAAAAGCGCCCGAGAAAATTAAAGCAATGTTGGAGGCACCGGTGCCCACAAATGTCAGCCAGCTCCAATCGTTCTTGGGATTAATTAATTATTACAGGAATTTCGTGCCTAACGCATCCACAATCCTTAGTCCGTTGTACGATCTGTTAAAAAAAGGTTGTGAGTGGAGATGGACCGAGGTTCATGACTCAGCTTTTAGGTCAATAAAAGAGTTCATGACATCAGAACAGGTCCTCGCACATTTTGACCCGAATGCGACTATAATATTAACGGTGGACGCTTCCCCTAGTGGGTTGGGCGCAGTCCTCTCACAAGTAGGTTCAGACGGGGTGGAAAAACCTATTTCATTTGTTTCGCGTACCTTAAACTCGGCTGAGAAGCGATATGCTCAAATCCAAAAGGAGGCAACCGCCATTATTTATGGTGTTCGTCGATTTCACCAATATTTGTACGGTAGATCGGAACCGTTCATTCTTCGAACGGATCACAAGCCCTTATTGGCAATTTTTGGACCCCATAAGGGTATACCAGAAATATCAGCAAATAGATTACAACGATACGCCCTGTTCTTAAGTAGCTATAATTATAAAATAGAGTATGTCCGTAGCGCTGACAACAGCGCTGATTACTTTTCCCGCGCGAGCTTGCCGCGCACAGTTCACGAGTGCGCGTGCACCGAACAGTGTAAGTGTTGTGATTGCGAGGTATCATACGACCGAGCGACTTATGTTTGTTTTGTTGTTGACGGCGGTATGCCCGTAACGTTGGATAAATTGCGCGAAGAGACTAATAGTGACGCAATTTTAAGGATAGTAAAAGAGTTTATTTTAAATGGATGGCCACCGAAGATAAGCGATGTAAGGGTAAAACCATATTACTTATGTAGATCACAATTATCCTACGAGAATGGTTGTGTCATGAGAGGCCACAAAGTTGTTATTCCTCAGAGCTTGTACCAAATTGTTCTCAAAGAGCTACATACTTCTCACTTAGGCGTAGTGAAAACCAAGGCCGAAGCGCGATCAAGGTTCTGGTTCCCGGGAATTGACCAGGCCATAGAATCAATGATAGGTTCATGCGATGTGTGCATTCAGTTGCGCCCCTCGCCGCCGCGCGCGCCGCCGGCTCACTGGGAATTTCCACCTTGTCCCTTCTACAGAATACACATAGACTACCTAGGTCCGATCAAAGGATGCGTTTATTTGGTAGTGGTAGATGCACATACTAAATGGGTCGAAGTATATAACATGAACACGGCTACTTCGTCGGCCGCGGTGATGGGGAAGTTATGTGATTTCATGTCTAGGTTCGGAATTCCCGAAACGATAGTAAGTGATAATGGCACAGCTTTTTGTTCGCGAGAATTTAAACTATTTTGCGCGGCAAACGGGATTTCGCATATTACGTCACCAGTCTACCACCCGCCTAGTAACGGTCAGGCGGAGAGTTTTGTTAAGGTTATTAAAAAGGGAATAAAGTCTTGTATTATGTCGACTAATAGCGCGAAAGAAACATCATTAAAATTACTAAGATATCTTATGGATTATCGGAATTCGATTCACTCAGCTACTGGGTTGTCCCCTGCGCAATTGGTGTTTGGGCACAAGTTAAGATCGCGATTGGATCTAATAGATCCAAAATCTCCGGTACCCTTGTCACCGTCTGTGTCTAACGTAGTTAGAAATCAACAGTGTATGCAAACTAAACTACAAGGGAAAAATAAAACAAGATATTTTAAAGTAAACGATGTTATATTATATAAAAAGTTTGTTAATAAAGTAAGTTATACATGGTGTAAGGGCGTCATACTTAAAAGAATAGGAAAAGTTTTATATTTAATAAAAGACTGTAATGGTTCAGAATGTTATAAAAGACACATTAACCAGTTGATGCAATATAAAGGATCAAGCAAGACTAATACACAAAATGTACAGAATTCAAGTGTGAACTTACCTGGGTCATCCTGTCCTGCGGCACCGCTACAGTCGGCGCCAGTCTCTTCATCGTCGTCGCCTCCATCGTCGTCGCCGCCTTCCCCGTCGCCAGCTGCTTCAGAGGCACACACGCCCCAGTCGGAGGTTTGCACTTCGAATCCATTGCCAAGTGGTTCGGTCAGAGGGAGGAGGTGCGACCTAGGTGCTTCTTCTTTGAGAGAGGCCGAGTTGGAGAGGGACCCCCAACGGACACATGAGAATGAACAGCAGGCGAGTGCCATTGTAGATGTTGAAGGATGTGTGACCGATACCCAGACCACACAAGGCGGTCAGTTGATGGCACAAACACCGAGGAGATCGACACGGAATCGGCCAGCTATTTGTTTTAAAAAATACTTTTAGAGGATAGGCTAGCAGTATTTTAAAAATATACATATTGATTGTTTAGGAGTAGGTTTACTTATTTTAGAATGTAATTGTATTTCTTGTTAAGAGTACCTATAGTTTGTGTTCGGGATTTTGGGAATAAGGGGAGGAATTGTTGTGTATGTGAACGGGCGCGCACACGGATGCGCGCCAGCCGCCATTACGGCGAGTCCCGACACTCAAATAAACCAGTGCGTTACGAGCTACAGAGCGTTTCACTTGTGTCCCGTTCCCGCGCATCCGCGTACTTAACAATATGCATGAACCATCGTCAAATTCATTAACGTTTACTCGTATGTGAGGGTCAAAATAAGACCGAACACAGTCATTCTGCATAACTATTCAGTAATCTGTGGTACAGCTAAGGAGTGGAATTCCCTGCCAGAGTCTGTTTTTCCTGATAACTAAAACCTAGAGGTCTTTAAGTCAAAAGTGAATAGGTTACTTATAAGTAAGCATACTCTATCGTCGACCATATCATCGATTACAATCACGTGAGATAGTGGTAAAGTAGTCACATTATTATTATTACGAGCCCCTTGTGGCCCACTTCCCTGCGTTTAAATTTGAGTTTAGAATTAACTCTAATGACGTCATTGGGTACATACTGTACCCTGGTATTTTTGAATGCGAACGTAGAGTTCAACTAGCAATGTCAAGCATATAGCCTCTTACTCCAACCTATCCTGCTCAGAGTTAGAGTTAACTGTAGGGTAGCTACTCGAGTTATAAAAGAATGCCCTGGGTTGCAACTCTGCTCTACTCTGGTTATTTTTGAACGCAGGGCTGCAGGACAAAGGCCTTTCTTCCGTTATTACACTCTTTTCTATCCTTAGCCACTTCTGGCCAATCCTTAAGGTACGAGTCCAAATCGTCACGCCATCTCCTTCTGTGCCTACTGCTTCGCCGGCTTCTGCCGTTAGAAATCTAGTCAGCGGTTACCTTCGCACAATTTTGTTGCGACATGAGGCAAATGTGACCTGCCCACTTCCATTTTAGTCTGGCGGCTGAGTTACCTGACTGGCTGGGATCGACGCGCGCCTATCCTCATACGATACATGTAATAACATTGCGGCAGGGAGAGCACGTGCACTTTTCTGCACTAGTGCGGAAACAGTCTATTGCGTGCCTAAAAGTGGTGGGATAAGACTGGGTTTTTGAGTAACTGTATTGAAAACAAATTATAAAAATGTCCAGTCGGGTAAGATGTCGGCCATGTACAATGATTAAATTTTTAAAATTCAAAAAAAAAATATTTCACATTGCCTACATAGGCACTTAGAAAACGTCAGAAGCTAGCGCACGGTTCCAAATTGGTCGTTTCCTATGGAGAAGAACCGGCAATAAACTCCATGGTTACTCTTTAAAAAAAAAGTGGTTGATGTTACAATATTTCCAAATTACAGAGGAATGATGAGGAACGGGCTTGGCAGGCTTAACTTGTGTTCTTAGATTTGCATGTTTAGTCATTGTATCTTTTAAAAAACTGCTTATCTCCAGTCCATTCCTTCGGTAAAGGATAGTTCGCAATAACCCAGTCTACTCGGCGTCCGGTGGCTGTGTGCGTATGTGTTATGCAAGTCGTAGTGATGTGACTTGTCGATCGTCGTCGGCAACTTGAGATCGAGTTGAAATGTCAACAGTTCATTACTGCAACTGTCAAAATGTAAAGTTGGAGTATCAGACTTTAGTTAGCTTAAGCTTACTAAGAAAGACAGAAAAACATTTTATTTGTTGGAACAAGGCGCAAATATCTGCTTTTTCTTTACCTGTGTTCTTTCAGTGGCACTTTGCGTTCCTGGGCCACAGTCATTCTTTAGAACAATTCCTTAGATAAACCCCTAAATATATAACCTTCATGGCTGTTGTTCTGAAAGGATAATAAAATACAAAGCCAGTGGCTTAACCCACGGTAAAAGTAGGAAAGTATGTCTCTGCATATACTCTTTAGACCCCCACTTCATCCCCTTAGAGGCTGAATTTTAGAAAATCCTTTCTAAGTTCTCGCCAAAAAAGTAAACCTTGTACAAAATTACACGCACCTAGTCTCGATAGTTTCGGCTGTGCTTTGATATGTCAGTCAGTTTCTCCTTCAATAATTATACAAGGTGTAGAAACAGCCCTCCACAAACTTTAAGGGCTTGCTCAATAGACGAAACTGAACAACCTTCGACAAAAATATTTTTCAGGAAACGAAAAAAAAATTTGGCCTCTCCATACAAACTGTCCAATCAAGTTTATAATTTTCTATGGTGAGGCGGAAAAAAAATTTTGTGGAAGGTTGTTCAGTTTCGTCTACTGAGCAAGCCCTTAAAGTTTATGGAGGGCTATCCCTTACACCTTGTAGATGTAAACGTATTATAGTGTGTAGCTCACACTCAATAAAACTAAGTATATGAAGGCCATTATTTTTATTTTTATGGCATTTATTACTGTTTTGATTGAATGTCGGAAGATTGCGGTGTTCAATATTAATTTTTATTTTCTATTCATGTTAATTATTGTTGTTAATTAACGTTGATTGTGTTGTGTAAAAATACTGTCTGTTTTCTTGTTAAATGTCTCGTTTTTATGTTATTTTGGTTGATGTGATTATACTGGTACCTGATACCTGGCGTGTACCTACTATTTCGCTAAATAAAGAAATAAGTTTTGTTTATTTGATGGAAAAAAGGCAATTAGCTTTTTTTTATTATGTACATTATTTTAATTGGTTTTTGGACTTTCAGACATTTACACAAGCAAAGGTTTGGACAATGTTAGTTAGATGGTTTCAATGCCTGACTGATATAGGTAGTCAAAAACCTTTTTTTTGGTATTTCATACATAATATATTTTTACATTTAGCACAAAAAATAAATGGAGTTTGACTTGGTTAGAGCATAAGTATTTCTATCTGATAAATTTCATTTAAATTAATTTAGGAATCAAACTTGCTTATACCCGATGACCTAACAAATACCACTAGGTAAGTTATAAAAATAAAACAACACAGTTATAAGACGGGCCAACCGAGTCATTATAATACCAGTTAAAAAAAAAAAACTATAATAAAATTACAATAAAAATGTTAAAAAGAGTTCCAGTTTTATAAAAAAGAAACAATAACAGTAAGGTCGTTGAACGTTTGCATAAGATTGAATATTTACCAGAAATATCTAGAATTTAAAGGTCGTTGTTAACATAAATCAAGCTAGTTTAGATTTTTACGAAAGATTTAAAACTACTCTTAACAGTTTGACCTTTGAAAAGTTATCTAGACAGGACACTATACAGGCGGTTAGGGACAGCCCTCCGCAAACTTTAAGGGCTTGCTCAGTAGACGAAACTGAACAATCTTCCACAAGATTTTTTTTCAGGAAACGAAAAAATAATCAGTTTCAGTTTCGTCTACTAAGCAAGCCCTTAAAGTTTACGGAGGGCTGTCCCTAACACCTTGTAAATTTTTTTTTTCTATATTTTTTCCAGGCCTACATGGGCACTTAAAAAACGTCAAAACCTAGTGCAAAGCTCTAATTAGTCGTGTTCTTTGGAGAAGAACCAAGTTACTCAGGAATACTATATCATCATCATCATCTTTCTGCCCTTGTCTCGTTTTATTTGGGATCTACGCAACACGTTTTTAAGCTATTGCATAGCTTATAGCGCGGGCCTTGAGCGTGGAGACCGAAAATTCCGTAACGAAAATAACCTAACACCCCCCACTCATTTGTTTTCTTATCGGTCACCACGCTCAAAAAGTGTAACTTCAATTAATATCAAAGAAAAAAAACCAAAGGAAAAAGTACTGCAAAAATAAATAAATAATTATAATTGCATAAGTTGATAAAAAATGCTATGCAATAGCTTTACCGCGGCAGTCCCCGAGCGCCACACGTCTTTTTTTCTTTTATATTGTCTATAAAAAAAGTATTTTACAACATTAGAATATTAATAGCTATGAGAAGACAGTATAGACTAATCAATATTGTATTCTTAAGATAAAAATAAAATAGGTTGAAATAGAAAATAATCTATGAGTCTGCGGAGTCTATTGTGTTCTAAATTACAAGTAAGATTTTATCAGTTTCGTGCTTAACTTATCAATAGAATGATTTGCTTACAGAATTGTGTCAAGGTAACAGACGATATATTTATTGACAAAGGCGTTTTGGTATTCAATTATGTAGATTGAGAATATTTTCTAGTTAAAGATGGGCATTTACTGCCGGCAATCTTGTAAACTCGTTTTTACTAAAAAAAAATTCTATATATGTATATTGTAGCTGTTTATTGTCTCACAAATAAATAAATAAAATAAAGAGCTTCTTTTTCAGAAATAAAAACTAGAATAAAATCACACCAATTAATTTTTTTTTCAATTAGATCTTCACACTGATAAACATGTGGATATAAGCAAAAAAAAAAATAGAAATTTTGAGATTTCTATAAGTTTAATGACGTTTTTTTTTATGATCGATTGACTCGCGTTTGACCACTATCTCACCTGATGGTAATGGATGATGTGGCCGACGATGGAGTACGCTTGCCTAGAAGTAACCTATACACTAGTTGTAGCTATCAGGAAACACAGACTCCGGAAGGGAATTCCATTCCTAATGCCATGCATAATTAATGTGTTCCCAAAACTCTTTGTACGTATGGGTGGGATATCCACCATGTACTGTTTATTGTTTGATCGCTTACAATGTCCACAAGAAACTAATCAAAGACGCCAACTATAGAAGTCAAGTATCGAGCTTGTCCCATCACTACTCTTGACAAGTGTGAATGAACGGCGTTCTGCGCATGTGTGCGTGAACGCCGTATCAGCCGGTACTAAGTACGGAACTTCGACGCCATCCGCATTGCTATAACGTAACAACCGCCAGACCATCATTAATTGAATCTCGACCTTATACTGTATCTATAGAGTTCTATTCAGATTTAAATTTACAAAGAAACAATGACAAAAATTCTTTTGTTCATTCCAACTTTATTTTCTTCAACATAAGGTCGATTATCGCATGCGTTTCGTAAGTTGAAGACTAGTGCTGGTCTACAAAGGAGTTTGTGATCTATTTACAGGGTATAGGGTAGAGTTTAGATTGTGGTGATCTTGTTAAAACCAGATCCTTCAAGTAAAAACAGATGAACTGACTTTTAAATAAATCAGCAATGGTTGATGTTTTTCGGGGATATTGGATTGCAAACTGTTGATACAACACTCATATAGCATAATCAGCCAATGTTCCCACTGCTGGGCCCCAGACCTACGTAATAGTCTCGAAAACCACTGAAAATCTTCATCATGCATTTTCACCTCACGCCATAATCATGGCGGTAAGTCCCTCTTTGAGGAGTAGCTGTAGAGGCGTCATGGTGTCCTCACCTTCCGCATGACGCAGGTCCTCCCCGGACATGGTAAGTTTGTGATGCTCCTGCTTCAGATTTAGGCGGAAAAAACTCCCATTGCGTGATCCGCCGGAGGATACGGTGGAGGAGTGCCTTGCTTGGGCGGAGGACCGCCGTGTCCTCGTGGACGCAATCGGCGGCAGGGAGCCGAGCTCTGGTTCTGGCTATGGTCCGAAGCGAGTACAGCGAGGGGAAATGGCAGGCGCTCGCCTTCTGCAAAGCAGTAATGCTAGCAAAGCAGTTGACTGCTAAGTGAGGGAAAGAACATCAAAATAGTAGACACATCCAAAGATATAGGTAAATTTTATTTATTTTTATTTTATTTTATTTATTTGGGACAAAAAACAGTTATACAATACAGAATCAATTTACAGTAGTTTTCACAGGAGTAAAAAAAAGTATAACCCACACCATTGTCCACGGAATAATACGTGAAGTAGGATAACGAACGGGTGTCAAGGGTTAAAGTATTTTAAAGGAATATACTCTTACAATATTATAAGAGAGAAAAACAAATACATATCTCCATGACAAGCCATTCTTCTAAATTTAGATTGAGAAAGCGCGAAAATATCTAAATCTATAAAATGTGAGTTATATGTTGCCACCAGTTGGCGGAGAGGCGCCCGTACAATAAATATAATATTCCACAAAGTAACTATCACACAACGCCGCCTAGTCACAAGCTAAGCTTCTGTTATGACTACTAGACAACTGATAAACATACTAATATATTTCTAAATACATGCATATAGATAAATTACACCCAGACACAGAATAAATGATCATGCTCATCAAACAAACATTCGTCCTGGGTGGGAATTGAACCCACGACCTCCGGCATAGCAGTCACGGCCACTAACCACTAGGCCAACAAGTTGCGAAACCCATGCAATGCTGGGGTGTTTTACTAGTTTAGTTTAATTAGTAGTTACACAAAATTATAGACTAATTGGTTGTGTTTTCCGACATTTTGTTTTTATCTTAAAATCTTTTTATTCTCAGTGTTGCCGTCATAATAATTAAATATAATTTTAGTTGGCAACCCCGATTAGTAGAACACGACACAAGGAAGTGATTGCATCACAGTACTGTGTGTGTGAATTATAATCACGCTAAGTCCCTAGTGTGTTAAGCACACAGACTACACAATATCTTTGAACAATGAAGACTTAAGATTAAAAATTCACTACACATACAGTCTTAAAAGCAAAAAGAATCTTGCAAATAAATAAAGAAGTAATGGAACCGGACATAAAAAATATGTGCTACCAATAATATAAAGTTAAAATCCGCTCAAATATGCAATGTCGAACATGTCAAGGTTGTAACCTGACCTCACCGAAGTGACGCGCCGTCTGCGATCATGTTTACCAACATTCAGTTAATGACGTTGCAAAAAAAATATGGCCGCGATTTCAACTTTTCTCTTTGCATATTAGAGGCTCCCGGGTATCGTCAACGATATTTGATGCAACGCGAAAAAAAAGAGATAACGCCTGAAAACTCTGTTATCATTCGGTTATTCCGTTATTTACTCGAATATTTCACAGAACTTGGTCCAGGAAATCGTGTTTTTTTTTTTAACCCTTAAAAGTTGTCGTCATTCAGAGCATATTGTTACTTTTAATTTTTGAGTACAATTTTAAATATCAAAGTTCATGCAAAATAGCAGATTTTCAGAGGTCTTTACTGGTTTAGTGTTACACAAATTTATAAATTGATTTCAATAGAAGCCTAGATAATTTCCACAAGATAGGTATCTATGTTTCCAAAATATCTAATGAAAAATTAGTAATTGATGAAAGAGGATTTCTAACACTAACTTCACTGAATCTAGAGACCCAGAACTCTATGCTTAGCATGTCTACGACTACAAACCCATAAGTTTGCTAAAGATTCTAAATTTAAATATTTGATTTAAACCAATTAATATTTCTGACGAACTTGACCGAATTACTTATCAAACATCATTAGGCTGATTGCAAAAAAATAAACAACACGATGACGAAACGCTACGACTTACGAGTAATACACTCGGCTCGGCAGCAACAAATAAGGCTTACGATCTTTTTAGGGTTCCGTAGCCAAATGGCAATAAACGGAACCCTTATAGATTCGTCATGTCTGTCTGTCCGTCCGTACTTATGTCACAGCCACTTTTTTCCGAAACTATAAGAGCTATATACTGTTGAAACTTAGTAAGTAGATGACAATGTATTCTGTGAACCGCATTATTATTTTCACACAAAAATAGAACAATGCAATAAATTTTGGGGATACTTAGAACTGAAACTCGAATTTTTGTTTTTCGTCAAACCCATTTGTGTGGGGTATCTATGGATAGGTCTTTAAAAATGAAATCGAGGTTTCTAATATAATTTTTTTCTTACTTGAATAGTTTTTGCGAGAGACACTTCCAAAGTGATAAAATGAGTGCCCCCCCCCCTGTAACTTTTAAAATAAGAGAATGATAAAACTAAAAAAAAATTTACGATGTACATTACCATGCAAACTACCAACAATAATTGGTTAATACGTCATAAATCTAAAAAAAATACACTATTATTAAAACATCGATCAAAGTTACAACGAACTACAAGAACTTTTATATTATGTTACTTGCTGCTACGGAACCCTCCATGAGCGAGTCCGACTCGCACTTGGCTAATTTTATTTTTGTTGTGTGTCAAATCTTTCCGCTCTGGAAGGAGCGAGTTCTCAGATTTTTACTAAGTTACACCCGTGTTTCTTTATTTGCTTTCCAGGGCAGCGGGCAGTGGTAACTCTTTCGAACAAACTATAAAATATTCTACGTTTTTTTTCATAGGTTTATATTCTGAGTAGTTTTTTCATTTTCCAGTAGTTTCCAATTTAATAAGTTACAATCATCATAATAATAATTATAAGCACTGAAATCTTACTAAAATGCACTTAAGCAATGTTTTTCTAAGTAATTTGTATATCTTAATTGTGCGCAAATATTATGGGCATCGAAGCATTACATCGGTAGCGCATCGATAGATCTACGCACAAACACGCTAGTGACGCAATCAAGATTTA
The DNA here is from genome assembly GCA_929112965.1 of Mythimna albipuncta. NCBI lineage: Eukaryota > Metazoa > Arthropoda > Insecta > Lepidoptera > Noctuidae > Mythimna > Mythimna albipuncta. Next base: position 4,961,844 of record OV815986.1, on the reverse strand, counting down.
TCGAGAATTTGTCAAAATAAGTAAATTTAAAAAATAATATCTATTTTTAAAATAATTTTAATCGATTTTGTATCCGTTTCTGAGCATATAAATTTCAGGATGTGTTATAATGTTGTGTACAAATCTTGTTATTTAGCTTGACAACGGCCCAATTAGGACCTCAAGTCACAGTAATACCAACATCTACATTTCACAGTCAATGACGTATGCTTCCTCTGTAGTCTATGGTTTCGTCACCGTCCGGTACGAAGAAGTGATTGAGTAACGCTATCGTTTATTAGGATAACGATTTATTTGAAGGAAGTCACCGGTCAGTTTTAGGCAGATATTAACTAGAATATACACGGAAATTACGAAAATTTTAAGAAATATAAGAGACATATAATGTGGAAACTTTTGCTAATGTTAATTAATAATTTTTTTTAAAAGAAAAACTCACAATTATACCTATATCAATCTAAACATGGTTTAATTTCTTGTTGGTTCGTCCAACGTAATGTTTGCTAAAGAGGCAGCGCGAAAAAAGAGACAACATCTGATGTTGGCATTCAGTAATTCCGTCATTTATTTAAACTTCATGTACAATAGTGGTACATAGGCGGACTTAATGCCACAAGGCATTCTCTACCAGTCAACCTTTGGGTTAAAAAAGACAACACTGTGGTAGGTTTGCACAATAAACAAGTACATAACAAATAGTTCAAATGGAAAATTATTAAATAAGTTATTTATAATAATAAAATATCTAAGCTAAAATAATAAACTAATAAATACTATAAAAATATCACTATGAGAACTTAATAACAATTCTGAACGAAGACCGAACTAAGGTTGAGAGCACTTCAAGTAGTAGTTCCGAATTTTACGTTTGAAGGATAATTTACTTCACTCGAATATTTCACAAAACTTGTACCAAGAAAAAACTTCGCCATTCAGAATCTGGATTACATGTGTAAGGTTTTATAAAACACAACTTATACGATTATTTAGTTTTTTTGAGATAATCATTTAAATTGTTTTGATTTAGGCCGAAACTGGAAGACAGGCCGAAAATTCGGTAACGGTTTCGGCTTCAAATCGTGATTCGAAAATTTTGAAATTCAAAAAAACGCAGAAGTACACGCGTGGTCTATAAGCCCTACGTTCTCAGCTAATTCTTTATATAATACTCATCTTATTAATAATATTACAAGTTCGTGTTGCCAGCACACGATTGTGTACGTATATTATATATTAATTGGTCTTTACGGCTGCTATCGCTTCATCAGACACGCCAAGGTCTCCCGTGATGCCTGCTATGTCATTATAATTATCACTAACTACAGATTTATTTGTGAGCTTATTGGAGAGTATAGACCCTTTTATTATTATTACTAGCTTCTACCAGCGGCTTCACCCAAGTGAAAGTAAGTTTCTTAATAAGTATAAACTTTAGACCCCCACTTCATTTGACTGGCCTGTTGGTCTAGTAGTTAGTGACCCTGACTGCTATGCCGGAGGTCGTGAGTTCGATTCCCACCCTGGACAAATGTTTGTGTGATGAGCATAATCATTTGTTCTGTGTATGTACGTATTTAGAAATATATAAGTATGTTTATCAGTTGTCTAGTACCCATAACACAAGCTCTGCTTAGCTTGGGACTAGACGGCATTGTGTGATAGTTGTCGAATATTATTATATTATTATTATTCCCTTGGAGGCTGAATTTTGGCAATTTCTTTCTTAGTGCTTGCCTACGCTATTAAAGGAAACTTAGTTCTTAATTTCACGTTCCTAGTCCCTGTAGTTACTATTCATTGACTCGCGCTTCACCACACTATCTCACCTGATGGTAAGCGATGATGTGATCGACGCTGATGCACTCTAGCCCGCGGTCTCCGGCCGGTAATTCCACTCCTCAGCTGCACGCACATTAAATAGATCCCTATAACGATTTGTACGTATGGGTGGGAGATTCACCATGTAACGGTGACGCATCGTCTAGTGGCTCGATGATGGAACAGATTTGGCGGAAATAAATTTGTCTGTTTTTCATTTGGATTGTTTATGGCAGTCAGGGAGTTCTAATGTTAGTTCAGATGTCTGTCATCTTAACGTCCGGACCGAGCCCAAGTCGTCAATGGCGCATAGTGTTTCACGCGCGTCTCATGGAGTTGTCAACAACCGTAGGGGCCCAATAGAGTCGAAGCCTACTGGGGCCATACGTGATGCGAAGGAGAACCATGGGGCCCTGAAACAAAGGTTAAGAAGGAACAAGAGTGGGTTTTTAGTCAGTAAAAGTCCGACAAGCCCTCACGCTCCTCACGCTCCAAGGGCGGGAGATGTTATTTAGATGATTTTCCCAACTAAAAAAAGGATGTCTGTCATTTTCTAGCTTTTCAGCATCTTTCCGGCATAGCATCGCATCTGGTGAAAGATGCTATGCCAGGTAGCTTTTTAGCATCTACCTGGCATGGCATCTTTCTACATGACCACATATTTGTTTCTACATTATGTGTATAATTGCGTGTGCCAACCAAATAAACATGTTTTCTTTCTTTAATTCATTTAGGTATGCCACCATTATCATCGTCATAAAATATACAAAACACTTCTGGTTCTATAAATATTCCATTTCATTTTATTTTTGGTACATATTGATATAACCTTGGAAGTTCGTTGACAATACCCGTATATTCTATTTTATGGTACAAATAATTATGATTGATTAGTTAATGATGACATTTATGGGAGAGAAACCAATTTAATGGGTTTACTGAATTGAAATGTCAGCAGATACGCAAACTGAGTTATTATTTCAATTATTGTGCGAAAATGCGTTAGATAACGCATTTTCGTCTACTACACTAATATATTAAAGAGGTACATTTTGTTTTTTTTTTGGTTTTTTAATGATTTTGTTTTTTTCTGTTTGTAGGAGGTAATCTCTGGCAGTACTGATCCGATTGCTAAATTTTTTCACCGCTATAGAGCTGCTTTATTCTTGAGTGACATAGGCTATATTTTATGGGATATCATATCTTCTCTATCGATTGATGTTAAATTATGTTTGTTAGCTAGTTTGAAGATTGCGTCTTTTTTCGCGTGAATAAACTGTTTTTCTTTCTATTCTTTCTTATGTAAGCGCGCGAAGCTGCGGGCAAAAGCTACCTAACTCCTACAAAGAAAAAAAAATACCTCTTTATTATATTAGTGTTTAGATGATAAAATTGTCATTAATAATCACACTGATTCCAAGCTTCCTCATTCATGATCATACATGCACATATTATGCGCATCATTAAACATTATATTTCGCAATACTATCATGGAAATCTTCATTGCAATTATCATACATAATATTCCACTACACCTACTGTATCTTGCAGATCGTAAATAATGGTAAATAAGTAAATAGTTAGGTATAAAACACATGCTATAAAAAAAAAAACATAATTGATTTTCCATATATGTGGCACGCATGTAGATACAAGCTTTTCTCAGCGACTTCGTCTGCGTCATTATCATAATCATTTCAGCTGAATATGGGCCTCCCCCAAGTGTCTCCATGACGATCACACGTAAACCTTCCTTATGAAAATCGTTTTGTACTTTTTCACGTTAATACATACAGAGGCGGTGGGGGCGCCCGAAAAGTGCCATAAAATAGTTACTTTCTCCTACTCCTCGCTAACGGCCAGGTTAATAAGTTTAAAAAAATATAAGTTTATTACAGATCCATGAACAACGTTATTAACTATTGATTTATGGTGCTATTAATACTTTTGTCTAAAAAAAAAAATATTTAGCAATTTCGCAACTTTTTCTCTACTCCTTCGAAAAGGCTTGAATGTTTAGAAACATTTTTATTTAAAATTGGTGGTTAAATATTCTTCAAAGTGAACAAAGCATAATTATGTAAATCAATCAATATTTCGCAAAGAAAATAGATTTAAAGGCCAGCGGGGTTCTATTCGGGCGCAGCTGGCCGCAATTAAATGCACAGATACTCGTACTGCCACCTAGGCGTGTATGAGAGTTGTTTCCAATTAAATTCAGCCAGATGGTTCAAGGGACTATAAGCCTTAAGGACTATGCCGTATTGTATAATATAATAAGCCATATTGTATACTACGCTGTAATTTATTACATACTTAGCACTTAGCTTAAGTTATTTCTGGGACGTGTGTGGCATATAACAATAGAGTTTCTTAATGTATTGAAATTGCATGGAAATTACGAATCAGTGTCGCCAAATATGTCTTTGTGATTTGATGTTGACCATTCTTCACTTGTTTATTTTTAACTAAAGTTTTACTTGGCTAATGGCCTAGCGAGGATTGACATATTCATCATAAAATAAACCTCTATGCAAAGCGTTACCTAGAGGTTATAGGGTTTGGGCTGGGTATCGAGTGAAGCCTACGGTCTACGGTCGCGTAGCTTCATAGACGCGTATTCGTATAAAACTTTGAACTTTGTCGACGATGCGGCAACGACACGATTGCACTACGCTGCCGCTACGTCGACAGAGTTTCATAGTTCTGTATGTAAGCTTCACGCAGGCGTACACCAAGCGTATAATGACGAATGAAGCAACGCGTCCGTGGACGGTAAGCCGAGAATCAGGAATTTGCGTTTTATATATACCTACAGACAGACATATATTTTGCTTTTATGTAATAACATACAAACAGACATATATAAAATGATTATATTAAATTACTGGAATGTTCTGTATTGGATTTATTGATATAGTCGTAGTTATTTAATTGCAGAGTATGATATACTGCGTCAATGCATTATTATCAATAGGATCCGTTTGTAAAAAACTCCACGAGTAACGAACTATAGTTAAATGTACGTAGGGCGCATCCTATTTTTGTCTGTTGAAAACCATCAAATAACACCAGAGCTGGAGAGATATTTGAAAACTTCCCACATAAATAAGGCTTAAAATAAGCATTTGAAGTCGAGTGTTTCTCAAATTCTACTTTAGCCTAAAAACCTGTCAAAATTTGCAGTTTAAGTAGGGTATTAGGCGTTCTTATATACATATTTTCAGTGGCGTAACTATAGGGTGGCAAGGCTGGCAAAATGTCACGGGCCTCAGGCCCGATGGGGCCCCCAGTCTCAGAGGCCGCGAGCTCAGAAGAAGTAACCCAAAATATATATAATTTTTTTTTTTAAATTAAACACATCGTAACATGATTTTCCGGGGACCCATCTAATGAATTTGCCACGATGATACAGTTACGCCACTGCATATTTCAGAACTGCGTGGGTCCCTAATAAAATGACTAAAGTTTGATTGAATCAAAATTTGTACCGGCTGGAACTTAGTTGAAGCGAATCCTCGAAATTGATAACACTTATGGTTCAATATGTAGGTATGTGTACGAAATCAGATAGACCTGATACAGTTTTTTTTTAATTATGGATAATCTCGTCTTTGACCACTCACCACCTCACCTGATTGTAAGCGATGATGTGGGCGACGATGTACGCTTGTCTAGAAGCATCGACTTCCTAGAAGTAACCTATTCGCTCTTGAAAACGTTCTCAAAAGACAAAAAAGAAAACATCGTGAGAAAACCGGCATGGCCTAGAACCAAAAATTCGAAGACATGTGACATCCACCAAACCGCACTGGGCCCGCGCGGTTAATTGCGGCCCATTCCCTCTCCTAGAGAGGAGGCCTGATTCTCAACAGTGGGAACATTATAAGGCCGACTATGCTATGCTGCTCGTATATGCTCTATATGTAGTCTTAACTGTCATCAAAAACTGACATCCAAACTGTCGCAAGCCTGTGAAGACTTCTATATCTTTCATCGTAACTCATTTGTTTCTTTTCCGTTTGTTCCAGGATGTCGACCCTGCTGTTCTGGCAGGGCAAGGGCAAGCAGAACGGCGCGCCCAACGGCAGGACGTGGATCCACGCGCCTGATGCCCTCGTGAAGGGACATGTCGCCTACCTTGTTAAGGTATGTATTTTATTTAGAGAGTGACCGGAAATTCGGCTTCGGAGCGACCGATAATTCGGTTTCGGCCAGTTTCGGCTAAAAAACTCGGATTTTAAAATATTTCGTTTTTAAATTATTATGCTGGAGTTCCGGTTTCGACCAAAAAGTAGCCGAGTATTCGGCTCGGCCGAAACTAACTTCTTTGAGCTGACGTCTAAGAGCAGTGATGATCTAGAGGTAAAAAGCAGTGTTGGCGTAGGGGTAATGGTCACGGGCACGTAGTGCAGTGCTAGGATTTATTCGTTTAAAGACCTTTTTTTTAAAAAAAAAACACTCGCTTCTTTCGGCCTTCAATGTTCTTTGTTTTTAAACTCGAATTAGTGTTTACTTGTTTTATGTATACACAGTTGAATTTTAATCGTTTTAATCCCGTGGAGGGTCGATCCGGTACATGAAACACTATCGATTTGTAAAGATAAAATAAAAAAAATAAAGTACAATTTTTTCAAAACTCGTATTAATTTACGCATGTACGAAATTAATTTCTTTAAGAAAACGTCAGCTGAGCGAGTCCAATGACCTGTAGTTAGTTTGTACGCAACGCCGACTACTACCTACAGATCATTGGACTCGCTCAGCTGATTTTTTCTTAAAGAAATTAATTTAGTGTACGGTGTAATGCTTTTTTTTTTATAAAGTTCGAAATAATGAAACGCCCCCACTCTTGACGAGGCGAGAGGCAATGTCAGACTTTTAATGCCTAAAACCCATCCTTGAGTTTCTTCACCATTGCGTTCCACGATCACGGTGATTCTTCAAAACTACCCAGCTGCCGTTGACGATAAAGCCAAGAGTCCACCGACATATCTTCTATAGAGCAGACAGACTAGCTATAAAACAAAAGCCAGTGAATTTAACAACAAACAATAGATAAGGTTATCAATGCACGTGGTGATGGCAGATGGTCGGTATCAGTCTGTGTTTTGCGGAATGCAGGGGGCGTAGTTGTACGTCACCTCGATGTTCTGCGGTGTTATCACGCCACTGGTAATGCCTGAAAATAAAGCTCTCTAAATATTGGTGTGCTGATTAAGTACTGGATATAGTAAGGTAGGCGCCAGATAAATTTGAAAAGTGTTAATTGATCCTCCTAAAATTGTCATTGTATTTGTTTCACATTGTTAATAAGGGTCAACTCACACCGAAAGAGCGGCAAAGGGCAGCGCAGTTTCAGTGTCATATGAATTTTAACTTTATTTTCATTTCTATAAACACGAACGAGAGAATTCCCCGGAATTCCTGCGGCGCCACGGGCATCCGCGCGACTCGTTCGAGTTTCTCATGCGATAATTTATTTAATAATTTATTTATTTAATTTATTTTTTTTATAAGTATTATTGTAATAATAATAAAGTTAAAATTCATATGAAACTGAAACTGCGCTCCGCTTCGCTGCCCTTCGCCGCTCTTTCGGTGTGTGTTGACCCTAATACATCCCACTTTTTAATTAGTACACAAAAAAATGGGGCTGTGTCTATACCCGTTACTGATCATATTTTTGTATTCAAAAGTAGAAAAAACCGAAATCCTAAAGTTGACCACGAAAAGGTAAATTCATCATAGATTCAAACATACATAACAATTGCTAGTAAAAAATACTGCGGGCAGTGTTTTTCCATTTTAATCGTCATTTATTAATTCATAATCAATAGCCTGCACAATATTTCCATAAATTGAGAGACATTTTGGGATAAACACAAACGCTAATAACTTTGCTGTTTATGAATATTATTTATTGAGACTTTACTTAAATAATAACAAGGGCGTATTTGTACTAATTAAAAATTGGTGGTGTATATTTACATAAGAAACTTAAACATTAACTAGGTAGTTACCTAATAGTATTTGTTAAACCTAAAGTCACCCAAAGGTGGCTTAAAGTCACCCAAAGAGCAAGGGCTATGCTCGGAGTTTCCTTGCGTGATCGAATCAGAAATGAAGATATCCGCAGGAGAACCAAGGTTGCCGACATAGCACAAAGAATCGCCAAACTTAAGTGGCAATGGGCAGGGCACATTGCTCGCAGAGCGGATGGCCGTTGGGGCCGAAAGGTTCTGGAGTGGCGACCGCACGCAGCGTTGGAAGGCCTCCTACAAGGTGGACTGACGACCTGGTGCAGGTAGCGGGAATCCGATGGATGCGGGAGGCACATGATCGTTCGTTGTGGCGCCGCTTGGGGGAGGCCTATGTCCAGCAGTGGACGTCTGTCGGCTGAAATGATGATGATGATTTGTTAAACCTAGCTAAGTAGTAGTAGTAGTTAGCCAACTATATCCCACTGCTGGGCGAAGGCAGGACAGATGTGTGTGGAAACAAAGAGAAGGACTCCTCAGTTTTTGCCGGCCAGACCTTCTGGTACATCAGGCAACGGCGTTATCGCCGCCGCCGCCGCCGGGATTCTGATCCCGATTTCCGGCCACCGTAGGCGCGGGCTTGCGGACAGTGAGCAATGGGTAGCTCACTGTCCGGCCGTCCGGTAACTGTCCGGACCAAGCCCAAATCATCGACGGCGCGCACTGTTCCTGCGCGCCTCAAGGAGTTGTCAGCAACAGCAGGGACCCAGCCGGGTCGAAGCCTACTGAGGCCACGGTTATGCGAAAGGGCGCTCGAGCCCCGGTATGAAGGCTAGAAGGAACGGGGTGGGTCTTTTAGTCAGTAAGAGTCTGACACTATCTCCCGCTCCGCCCAAGGGCGGGGGATGTCAATGCATGATTTTTTTCCAAATACCTTCTGGTAGTTGTCAAGCTGAACTAAGTAATAAATAATATCAGAAAATACAGTCAAGCGTCGCAATACTCCTCCTCATTGCTGTCATCCGGAATTGTGACCAGTACCTCTACCATGAGTTTAACATCGCCTCTAGCTTACTTACGGAACCAAAATTTGCTATACAAAATATTTACGTAGTCTGTATCGAGTATCGACAAATACTATTGCTTTAAACTCATGGTAGAGGTACAGAAGACTGGCAGTATTACACGGTGAACGGCAATGCTGTTTCTTTGGGACCTAAAATGTCGACTAGTCCATGTGAAATTTCCTTGAAAAGGAGATTGTGAGATTGATTTAAAAAACGGGAATTTCTGTGGTCAGAAATAAGATGCGTTCTATCCTATAAGTATGGTACAGTTTTCTAATATATGGCGGGCAAAGCAGCTGACAGAAGTTATATTAACCACACAAGCATTAGAAAATAGGATCAAAAGGTCATAGAGATGTATTGATTAAGTGAACTCTCACGGCCCCACCCTGACTCGTATCTTTTAAATCAATAATTAAACAAATCAGCCATCATTACTAGCTTTTATTTAACTTATAATGTTTGTATATTTGTTTAGGGCTAATCTTGCAAATGACTGGAATAATAATGTTAGCTGCGTTTTTCCCGTCCGATTTTATCAGTTTTATTAAATACTCGCCCGCATACATAAAATAGAGCCTTTGTTAAGTAAAGAATAAAGTAGCTTTCTATCTGTGCTAAATTTTGTCCAATTGGACCAGTTGTTTCAGAGATTACCTCCTACAAACAAAAAAACATAAAAACAAAAAAAAAAAAAACAATTTTACATACCTCTTTATTATACAGTGAAACCTGGTTAAGTGAGACATCAAGGGACCTGCAATGTCGTTTCACTTTATATTCCACTTACCCAGTGTCTCAGATATACAGGTATAAATAAATATCTGTCTCATTTACAGAGGGTTCCGTACTTGGAATTACGTGTGGAATTTGTGGGTAGAATAAGAATGAGTAAACAAACAATGTTATCTCAGTTACAGAGGTTTATGCATATAAAATTTACTCGCTGTCTCAGTTATAGAGGTAACTATGATGATAAATCGAAAGAACAAATCCCAGATATAGAGGCTTACCTCGTCCCACTAACAGGTAATTCAGTGCCAAAGTGTTAGGACCTCAGCATGAGTTCCAGTTCTGGAGGTTTCTCACTTATCCAGGTCCCACTTAACCAAGTTTCACTGTATTAAGTGTCTAGTAAATAGTTATGTGTGAGACAATCTAAGTATTATTTATGTTTAAGTTTTGTTTTTAATAGATTTTTTTGAGATTTTGTACCTATGTTTGTGCGCCAAAAAAAATACTTTTCTTTCTTTCTTTCCTTACTTATTTCTATGTTCTCTTATTTCCAGTTCCTCGGCTGCACGCAAGTAGACCAGCCCAAAGGCATCGAAGTAGTAAAGGATGCGATCAAGAAGCTACAGTTCACACAGCAGTTGAAGAAGTCGGAGGCCAAAGATGGCGCCAAGTGCAAGAAGGTCGAGATTACCATATCTGTCGATGGAGTTGCGATACAGGTCAGTTGTTTATTTATTTATTTAAACTTCATGCAATATTAAGGTACAAAGACTGACTTAAGGCCCAAGCGCCCGAAAAGTGCCATAAAACAGTGACTTTCTGAAGCCTACTCCTCGGTAACGGCCAGGTTAATAGGTTTGAAAAAAATTTATGTTTATTATAGATTCATGAAGAACATTATCAACATTTTGTTTATTTGTGCGATTAATACTTTTGTCTAAGAAAAATATTTAGTAATTTCGCATCTTTTCGCTACTCCTTCGAAACTTCTTGGATCTTTAGAAACATTTTTTACACATAAAACTTGGTGGTTAAATATTCTACAAAGTGAACATAGCAAATAAGTAAATGAATCAAAATTTCGCAAAGAAAATAGATTTAAAGGTCAGCCGCGCACTATTCGGGCGCAGCTAGCCGCAATTAAATGCACAGATACGCGTATAGCCGCCTAGGGCGAGTACGAGAGTTGTGTCTATTTAATTTCGGCCAGATGGTTTAAGGGACTATAGGCCTTAATGCTAGGCTTTGAATTTTATTGTCGTTTTGGCTAACTCAGCGAAGTTTTCCGAGGTTGAATTAAAACTTTTTTTTTATTATTATTATTGATAGGCTCGCGTTTGACCACCATCTCACCTGATGGTAAGTCTAAGTGATGATGTGGTCGACGATGGAACACGCTTGCTTAGAAGTAACCTATTCACTCTTGACTTAAAAAAAAGTTGTAGCTATCAGGAAACACAGCTGCCAATAATACTTTATAAACATTAAAATGACTACATCCATATTTTAATGATTTATTCATACGAAGACTTGGTTTAAAGGACTTGATATCTATACCAAAAACATTAACAAAAAAAGCGTTGAACACCCGCGCTATGAACTCAATAACGTCAATAAAGAAAAAAAAAAGCGACATTCTCATCCCACGGCACTTAGGAACCGAAACAGCTTGAAATCAATTAGTTCACACACTACCCGCAGATATTAAACTTTTACTTTCGATCCAACAGTTCTCTGATCTGTGTACGTATTGTAGTTTTTGCACGCACGCACTTTGTTCTGTAATGTTGGTAAAAGTGATAGGTAGCCATGCTTGCAAGTTGGTAAATTTTAGTACGATTTCTGTGTTCTTTCAGTTGCCCTTTGCGTTTCAGAGTCGTAGTAACTTTTTCCAATAATCCTGCAGCCCACATTTCAGTATCTTAAGCCACAATACCGGGGCTTCACAAATTATTCCCCTCTTCTACTAGTAATGTCTAGGGACTTAGCCGTTTTTGCTAAAATAAAACTAATAATAGAATAGAATAGAATAGAATAGAATGCATTTATTTGTCAGAATATTGTACAAAGTTGTTGTGCTTATTTATAATATAATGATCATAATATTCTGCCGTTTCCGGCGTACAAATATGGTTAGTAACAATTAATAATTAATGTTACAAAATATTAAATGAATGAGGGAAAATATGGCTTAACCTTTCAATCGTGAGAATTACAGACACAATAGAAAGACAATAGGTGCGCGAACGTCGGCGTTCGCTTGGGGTTTAATCATTGATATACAAAAAACCCTGGCTTTTAAAATTCAATGGGTTTAATGAATTAAACCAATCCTAAAAATGTCAAATAATTAACAGTCTGTCAAGATCGAAGTACCTGTGCGTAACACCCTGATCACCAAACTCTTTCGCAGTGTGTACATTTGATTTCACTTTTAACCGTTGATTGTACGGGCAATCATTGTTTACTTTGGTGAGCAATACGTAAGCGTTACGCCTGTTAATTGGAGATGGTGGGCTGGAGGGGCACGAGAATAACTCATCAACACTGACTTATGACTGACTTGAGAGTGGTGGCCGAGTGATAATGGCTCCGACTTACGAGTTGTAGGTCACGGGTTTAAACCCTGCCAGGCCCATTACTTTGTATAATTTATTTCATCACCAACTGCTCTCAAAACGGTGAAGGAAAACATCGTGAGGAAACCGGCATGTTCTGGAACCAAAAATTCGAAGATATGTGACATCCACAAACCCGCACTGGGCCCGCGTGGTGGATTTTAAAAAAATTATTATTGATATTTATTTATTTATTTTATTTATTACAACTTCATGCAACACAAAGGTACAAAGGCGGACTTAATGCCTTAGGCATTCTCTACCAGTCAACCTAGGCTTGATAGGCTTGCGTTTGACCACCATCTCACCTGATGGTAAGCGATGATGTGGTCGACGATGGAGCACGCTTGCCTAGAAGTAACCTATTCACTCTTGACTTAAAGACCCCTAAGTTGTTGCTATCAGGAAACACAGACTCCGGCAGGGAATTCTACTCCATGGCTGTACGCATAATAAATTTGTTCTTAAAACGCTTTGTGCGTTTGGGTGGGATTATTATTATACCATTCCCTCTCCTAGAGAGGAGGCCTGAGTCCCAACAGTGGGAACATTATAAGGCCGACTATGCTTGCTATACCTAGTGAACTCACAGTCAGAGATCATACTAATCACAGCATATTTCATTCCGTGCCACTTAGTAAATAACCAACATTATATACTCAACACGTACATAATTCGCTACATAACTACCGTAATAGCTTCCTGCGATCATTCTACTAACCAACTTTGAAGATAAGAAGAGGTTATGAGTTTGATTTGTGTGAATGTACTACGCGTTCCAAATGAGAATAGGACCGATTCCTATGTTTTGACGTCTAGTCGTACTGTCAAATCGAAGAAATATTGGCAAAATTGAAAAACTTGGAGATGAGTAAAATTGAAGAACTGGATTCTGATTAAACTTTTTTCGTTCACAGTTCATAAATAAATTAAATTTTTCGTAAATTATTTAATGTCTAAAAATTTCTTTCCTCGATTTGACAGTAAATCATGACGTCACAACATGGCGGGCGATCCTATTCTCATTTGGAACGCATTGTATGTTGTTTTAGATCCTAAACCTGATGATTATATATGTAAATGAAGGATTTTATAGATGTCTAGGAATTTTACATTAACTATGTAGAAGAAGTCCGAAGCAAAAACAAATTAAAAGCTCATTTCAAAGTAGTCTTTAATTAAACAAAGAAACTGTCAATGTTATCACTTTTTCTATTGATTTCTACCATTGTTTGTATTGCAAAGTAATCTACATATAAATTATACATATATGTATGTATTTTACATACCTAGGTATACATATAAATAAAATTCAATTGTCTGTTTTTCGTCTCAATCCATCTATCGATTAAATAGCTGATTCAGGGGCCTTAATGTTAATTCTATGACGTTTTGTGCGTGTGAAGAAAGAGGGATGGAGATATAAACCCTACATAACACCATCCCTTTCTCAACTCAGTTTTACTTTAGTAATCGACGGGAAAAACGCAGCAGGCAAATTGTTTCAGCCTTCCGATTTACGCCGTACAAACGACGAGGCGAAACGCTTAGTCCGGACCGTAGAGGTTTGTTAAAACTTCTACGGTCCGGGCGTAAAGATACTCGCCGTACGTCGGGTTATGCGATGGTAGAAAGGAGATGACGGAATCAAGTCATGTAATTCCCGCGTACTCTCCAAAATGCAACTTGTAAAATACCGAAAGGCTGGCTACCCTACGCCTGTGCTCCAGGCCACAAAATAGATAGGTACAGAAGACAATCTCATGTATGTACTACACTTTTTATACCTAGGCTCGGTGGACGCACACTAATGAGCGTTTGAGCCGGAACTGTCCGACGAGCGGGCCGAGACGCGACCGATACATCGTGTCTGTGAGCGGTGTCTATGTGTGCGTTGCTCGAGCGCGCTTTGTATGTAAATTGACTTCTGTACCTATATATTTTGTGTCCAGGCTTTGTAGATTGGACTTAACCAAATCTGGATCACCAATTAGCCTTTTCGCACGCCTTTCCAACGAGTCCAAAGCTGCACTGCGCACACGATTGGATCTGTGCTTTGTTTAATATTATAAGCTCTCCCTTTCAGGATCTGTGTTTACTTTGTTAGATACATGTAGTGTAGATAAACACATTACTTACTCTCTTTGTGTCTCACAGTTGCAGAACAGTGGTGGCCGAGTGGTAACGGCCCCCACTTACGAGTTGTAGGTTCGAACCCAGCCCAGCGCATTACTTTCTGTAATTTATTTCATCACCACTGCTCTCAAAACGGTGAAGGAAAACATCGTGAGGAAACCGGCATGTCCTAGAACCAAAAATTCGAAGACACGTGACATTCATCAACCCGTACTGGACTGGCGTGGTGGATTACGGCCCATTCCCTCACCTAGAGAGGAGGCCTGAGTCCCAACAGTGGGAACATTAAAAAAACCGGCCAAGTGCGAGTCGGACTCGCCCATGAAGGGTTCTGTAGCAGCAAGTAACATAATATAAAAGTTCTTGTAATGTGTTGTAACTTTGATCGATGTTTTAATAATAGCGTATTTTTTTCGCTTTATGACGCATTAAAAAAAAAACTACTTACTAGATTTCGTTCAAACCAATTTTCGTTGGTAGTTTTTATAGTAATGTACATCATATATTTTTTTTTAGTTTTATCATTCTCTTATTTTAGAAGTTAGAGGGGGGGACACACACATTTTACCACTTTGGAAGTGTCTCTCGCGCAAACTATTCAGTTTAGAAAAAAATGATATTAGAAACCTCAGTATCATTTTTAAAGAACTATCCATAAATACCCCACACGCATGGGTTTGATGAAAAAAAAATTTTTGAGTTTCAGTTCTAAGTATGGGGACCCCCAAAATTTATTGCTTTTTTTCTATTTTTGTGTGAAAATCTTAATGCGGTTCACAGAATACGTCTACTTACAAAGTTTTAACTGTATAGCCCTTATAGTTTCGGAAAAAAGTGGCTGTGACATACGGACGGACAGACAGACAGACAGACAGACAGACATGACGAATCTATAAGGGTTCCGTTTTTTGCCATTTGGCTACGGAACCCTAAAAAGGCTGATAATGATGATGTGTCTCACTCACAGTCATGTAAAAAGAGCTGCTTTAACTGATAAAAAAACTGCGAAGTCACAACAAATTAAAACCTCCTTTCAAAGGTACGCGTCAATTAAACAATTAAAAGAAACTGTCAATGCTATCACTTATAAATTATTTCCTACCATTGTTTCTTTTGCAAAGTAATCCTTGCATCTTTGAACATAAGACAAAAACGTGTTAGTTACACTATTTGTAACTCAAGAACGGCTGGACCGGTTTTAATGATCTTTGCTTTATTAGAATAGTTTCCGCCCCGAATAGAAAAATGACTATTTAAAAAATCGGAAAAAATATATATATCCAAATATACCACTAATTTTTAATTAGTGCAAATACTTAAAAGGGTCATTAGAATAGTTCTTGTTATTATTTAAGTAAAATCTCAATAAATAATATTGATATACAGGAAAGTTATTAGCGTTTGTTTATATCCCAAAAAGTCATTCAATTTATGGATACAATATAACCATAAATTGAGTGACAAAATGTTTATTATAATAACATTGCGCGTAACTTTTAGTAGTATGAATGATTGATTCAATAATGAATTTACTAATTTTAACAAATTTTCGAGTTCAATTTTGAATTTTTTTTTTACTTTTGATTACACAAATATGATCAGTTACTGATACGGATAGACACCCACTTATTTTTGGTTCTAATAAAAAAATAGTGGTCTGTATCGAAAAATGACACCAATTGTTAAAAACATTGGTCTCAATCATTCGATCAACAAGTTTAGCTAAAGAATAATCACTACAAACATCGGGACAGGTAAAACTAAATAAAAGCTTGTAAAAATACCACGAGAGTTTAAGGAGAGGCCACTCTCCTTAAATCTTACATGCAACTCTTTGTGCACAAAAATACAAATTGACAATGTTATGGCATGGTCGACGCTGGAACACGCTTGCCTAGAAATAACTTATTCAAATCAAATCAAATCAAATCAAAAATATTTTATTTCACATAGGCCTACATGGGCACTTATCAGAAGTCACTCGTCTGAAGCTAGTGCTCGGTTCCAAATTGGCCATTTCCTATGGAGAAGAACCGACTCCATGGTTACTCATTTAAAAAAAATGGTTGGTATTACAATATTTATTCACTCATTCAATACTCTCATAAATTCGCAATTCCATCAAAACATCAAACCATTACACAGAAACACTAATTAGAAAGGGTAAACATAAAATAGCCGCACAATCACACAGCTGTAATCATGGTGGAGCGCGTTCGGGCTCACTCGGCCGCGCTCGGGCGTTTCCGCCGCTTTCACGTCACGCTGCGCGGGCGCAAGGTCGCGGGCGAAAACCGTCACCGCTCTCTATTGTCAAAGCGGTCAAAGGCTTGAGTTTGTGATCGTTTCAATGCTTGTACCAAGGGAGTCAGCTGTTTAGATGTTTTATTTATATACTAGCTCACCGCCCGCGACTTCGTCCGCGTGTTCTTCGGTTATCGCACTCTAAACGTGTTTTCCCGTAGGAATAAGACGTTTTTCCGGGATAAAAAGTAGCCTATGCTCTTTTTTATGTCAAAGGCTATATGCATGCCAAATTTCATCCAAATCCGTTCTGCCGTTTTTGCGTGATTAAGTAACAAACACCCAAACATCCGAACATCCACACTTTCACATTTATAATATTAGCTAGGATTAAAAAAAAAAAAAACTAGCCCATCCATACGTACAAAGCGTTTTGGGAACACATTCATTATGCGTACAGCTAAGAATTGAAATTCCCTCACGGAGTTTGTATTTGCTGATAACTATAACCTAGGGACCACGTACCGGAAGACGCAGCGTTGGACGGCCTCCAACAAGGTGGACCGATGACCTGGTCAGGGTCGCGGGAATCCGATGGATGCGTGATGCACAGGACCGGTCGTTGTGGCGACACTTGGGGGAGGCCTATGTCCAACAGTGGACGTCTTTCGGCTGATATGATGATAACCTAGGGGTCTTTAAGTCATGAGTGAATAGGTTACTTCTAGACAAGCGTGCTCCATCGTCGGCCACAATCGCTTACCATCGATGATGATGAGTCGGATTTTTTTTTTCATTTCCTAAAAAAATTTTTGTGGAAGGTTTTTCAGTTTCGTCTACTGAGTAAGCCCTTAAAGTTTGTGGAGGGCTGTCCCTTACACCTTGTATACATATCGATGCAGCAAACATAACACCTTCAATTTTTCCCATTTCAGGAGCCGAGAACAAACAACATCATGTACCAGTTTCCTCTCCATCGGATATCGTACTGCGCTGACGATAAAGGCGCCAAGAAATACTTCTCGTTCATTGCGAAAGGGGGCAGCACAGTCAACGCGGTGAACGGCCATGATGGCCCGGCGGAGAAACACGAATGTTTTGTGTTTATATCTACAAAATTGGCGTCAGAAATCACGCTCACCATTGGACAGGCGTTTGATTTGGCTTACAGGTAGGTTTACAAAGAAAAATACAGTTTTTATTAAGATACAGAGATAACAGTGACGTTTTTCAATTTTATAGCTTGTTCAGATCATCTTGGCTTTCTCAAAATCTCGATTTTTAGGGTTCCGTAGCCAAATGGCAAAAAACGGAACCCTTATAGATTCGTCATGTCTGTCTGTCTGTCTGTCTGTCTGTCTGTCTGTCTGTCTGTCTGGCTGTCTGTCCGTCCGTATGTCACAGCCACTTTTTTCCGAAACTATAAGAGCTATACTGTTGAAACTTTGTAAGTAGATGTATTCTGTGAACCGCATTAAGATTTTCATACAAAAATAGAAAAAAAGCAATAAATTTTGGGGGTCCCCATACTTAGAACTGAAACACAAAAATTTTTTTTTCGTCGAACCCATGCGTGTGGGGTATCTATGGATAGGTCTTCAAAAATGATACTGAGGTTTCTAATATCATTTTTTTCTAAACTGAATAGTTTGCGCGAGAGACACTTCCAAAGTGGTAAAATGTGTGTCCCCCCCCCTCTAACTTCTAAAATAAGAGAATGATAAATCTAAAAAAAATATATGATGTACATTACTATTAAAACTACCAACGAAAATTGGTTTAAACGAAATCTAGTAAGTAGTTTTTTTTAAGGCGTCATAAATCGAAAAAAATACACTATTATTAAAACATCGATCAAAGTTACAACACATTACAAGAACTTTTATATTATGTTACTTGCTGCTACGGAACCATTCATGGGCGAGTCCGACTCGCACTTGGCCGGTTTTTTTTGCCTAGAAGTAACCTACTCATTCTTGACTTAAAGACCCCTAAGTTGTAGCTACCAGGAAACAGACACAATAAGCGATTCACACAATAAACTTAATATTATATTTGAGTCATGTCCCAACATAAAAATGCAATGTCGTCCCCCTTTAAGCCATTACATGCAACTCTTTGTGCAGAAATCACACAAAATGACAATGGTAAAAGATATCATTGTGTAAATGACCTTGGGGGACAATGGACGATCCTTCGGCATAATCCGCTTATTTCCGTGAATTTACAGAGACTTTAAAATGGTCGTAAACAGCAATGATAACTGCAACTCATGTTTAAGGAAAAAATGTTGGGGTTAATAGGACACCAAAGAGAAACATCGTTTTAAGGATTTCAATAATAACTGTTTATTATTCCTTTTCTTTATATTGGAAGGCGTGTTGCAGTAATATTACGTGAAATGTGCTCCTAAGCAAGGCTAGTGGTATACAGTAACTGTAACCATACTAGAGATTTCAGTCAAGTGGTGAACTGGTGACATACTCTGATTTATTGGTTAGAAAGAGAAATGACAACACTTTCGGATTTAAACTATAGTCTGTCTAAAAAGTCAACCGACTTGGGAATTGTGTATATTATTTCATCATTAAAAAAATACTTATATTCGATCCTTTTTATAAGGTTTTTCCATTAGTAAACAATGATCAAGATCTCTTAATCAACCTTGATTATTGACTACATCAGATTTCATTTTACCCTAATAATTACCCAAGTCGGTTGACTTATTAGACAGACTCTACTTGACACTATTATACCTGTCTTTGCAAATGTGTCTTACTTTTGTAATATGCATATCATTAAAGAGACTGAAATTGGTATATCCTAAACGAAAATCTTTTGCAATTTTTATTCATAAATTGTTCTCTAATTATATTAAAACAATTAAATAAAAACCACTTATTTCCGATACTTTTATAAGGTTCTATTAGTAAACAATGATCAAGATCTCTTAATCGACCTAGATTATTGAACCAGTGTGGACTATATCTATTCATTTTACCCTAATAATTAGGTACCCAAGTCGTTTGACTTTTTAGACAGACAATATATTAACTCTTTTAATGCCGTAATTAGAGACACAATAGAAAGACAATTGCTTATGTCGAACTGTGTAACATAAGACATTCAAAAGGTTAACGATTAAATGTGTATTTTTCAGACGGTTCTTGAACGACAACGGCAAATACATCGAGATGCAGAAGATGCAGCTTCAGAACAAGAAATTAGAACTCCAGATGAATGCTTACAAAAATCGTTTACAGGTGAATATATATAAATATACACCCCTACTTTTTAATTAGTACACAAAAAAATGGGGCTCTATCTGTACCCGTCACTGATCATATTTTTGTAGTCAAACGTAGAAAAAACCGAAATCCTAAAATTTACCACGAAAAGGTAAATTCATCATAGAATCAATCGAACATAACAATTGCTAGTAGAAAATACTGCGGGCAGTGTTTTTCCTTAATAGTTGTCACTTATTCATTCATTAATCAAGCCTGCACAATATTTCCATAAATTGAGTGACATTTCGGGACATAAACCAACGCTAATAACTTTGCTGTTTATGAATATTATTTATTGAGATTTTACTTATAAAATTACAAGGGCTTTTCTAATAAGCCCTTTAAGTACCTATATGTACTAATTAAAAAATTGTGGTGTATATCTTAAAAATATACTGTGTTTATACAATGCCTGCTTGGTTACTGAACATACAGGCATACAGTTACTGTACATTTTGATACAAGTGGAAAAAAATGGTCATTGCGAGCGAGGCGGAATTATATTTGTGTTATGGACATAAATAAACGGAGGTTTACGCTCGGCTCGGCTCTTAGGGTCAATTAGCGTGGAGCCTGATACTATAAATATGATCTTGAGCTTCAAGTTGCGCAGAAGTCAAATATTCGGTCTCTTTAGTGGTGCGAAGTGAGACGCAGGGGCAGTGTTTGGCTCGCCGCGCCATCGTGTCATAGACGGCACTCTTGATTCGCTCCCTATGTTGCTGCATGTATCTAACAACGAAGACGATTGGCTCGTCAATGTTTGGAATGCGCAAAGCGATCCCCACTCTGACGCCGAGTGCTCAAGATCCGGTTCGGCAATTGTACGTGCGGAAAAACAGTAATTGCGTGCCTAGAAGCAGTAGTTACAAGTATTGAAAAAAATGTGTCTAAATCCCAATATTGTTCCCAATTGCAGGAGTTATCAAAGATCACGTACAAGGACGACCTGTCGTCGTACCTGTCGCGCAACAAGTTGGCCGACATCACGGAGTTCAAGCCGCCGCCGGAGCTGGAGAAGCAGATCGCCTCGCTCACCATGGCCAACGGCTTCGCGAACGGTACCACCATGGGCAACGGCAATGGCAATCATGGAAACTCTGAGATGGGTGAGTTTAATGAACCAACGAATTTTTTCTATTATTACAATAATATAAATATATATTATATTATTGTAATAATAGAAAAAAATCGTATTAATTCAGCTGAGCGAGTTCAATAACCTCTAGGTAGTAGTTGGAGTTGCGTACAAACTACCTACAGGTCATTGGACACGCTCAGCTGACGTTTTCTTAAAGAAATTAATTACGTACATGCGTAAATTAATACGAGACAAACTTTGCTCAATTGCATTAAATTACATTTCTTGCGTTGTCCGCAGGCACAGACGCGTTGTCAAACAACTCGACGGACACGTTCAACTCGAGCAACGACAACAACTTGTTGTTATCGACGCCGCCGCCGCAACACAACGGCAAACACAACTTTGGCACTGGGTAAGATATGTTATCCACCATTTTTACGTGAAACTACGAGCCTGGACATATCCATTTTGCCGCTAGGCGGGGCTGAACTTAATGGGAGAAACGTATGGCGGAATGCCATCACAATTCTACCATGGGACAACCCGACGTACGGTGAATATCCACCCTTACGTTGTTGAAACCTCTACGGTCCGGACTAAGCGTTTCGCGTCGTCATTTGTACCGCGTACGTCAAAGGAACAATTTGCCTGCTGCGGTCTTCCCGTCCGATTATAATTTGGGTGTCTTCAAAGCTAGAGTGAATAGGCTCTTAATAAACTAGTACGCCTCATCATCAGAGATTGCATCACTGCTTACCATCAGGTGGGATCGCAACAGTAGTTTATATCAATTAAACAAAAAACTTTATTTTTAGGAAGTATATACGAAACCCGAAACTCGTGTCTAGTATTTTTATGTCAAGTCACAACTGTATCATAAAAAATGACAAAGGTATAAGCTTGTTATGTCAACAAATTATATAGCCACCGGGCCATCAGTTGTTTTACATTTGGAGTTCGACTCCCACCCGAGAGAAAACATTGTGTGATCATTTGTTTTCTATCAGTGGGGTATGTAAAATATAACCTTAATCACTCAGGAATAAACGAGCTTTCTATCGGTGATAAAATTTTAGCAATCGGACTAGTACTTTCAGAGATTACCTCCTACAAACAAAAAAAACATAAAAACAAACTTTTTCTCTTTATAATATTAGTGTAGAAATGTAGATTGTGAATTAAGTTAATTGTTCAAAATTTTATAGGTTAAAAAAAGAAGTAATTTATTAATATCATTCTTTTTTCTCCAGCAAACTCCTGGGTGATTTGTCGTCCAACAAGAACCCCTCTGTAGGCACCAAGCTGGAAGGTCTGCTGCTCAACTCTGATTCAGACAGCGGTTAGTATATCATTATTACCAGAATTGTATTAACTACAATCAAATATTTCTTAAACGATGTGGTAAAAAAAATTACCACATCGATTGTATTTTTTTATACTGGCAACATTTCAAAGAACTACTAGACTGTGTTGCCATCTTGAATTAAACATTACTACCATGTATTGCAGACTTCGACCCGCGCGCGTTCGAGTCGGAGCCGATGTCTCGATTCTCAGCACCGTCACACGACAGCGCGCTCACAACCACGCCGCCGCTTTGTAAGTATTACATCTTAGATGCGTTTGTCTGTTTGTTACTCTTTCACGCCTTATCTGCGGATCTAGATGAAACTTTACAAAAGGGTCAGACAACTTGATCCTATGTAAAACCTAAGAAAACTCATATAGGGGGGCCCAGAAAAGATATTTGGGAACATTATGATTCTATTTGAAATGTGATTACTGTATGTAAATCATGAATTTTCAAAAAAAAAAAATACTAAATCAAAAAACGGAAAAAAAAACATGTCTATTTGCAAGTATAACATAAAGAAAATTCAACAACAAAATGGATCTCACGATTGCGCCAATCATTAACCACACATTTTTTATTCCAGTGGCGCCCCCACCAAAAGCGTCGAAGCGTCACACACCACAGCAGCCAGCGATAAACGGCAGCGACCTTTTCGGTTCCACGCCCTTCTCCGTCCCCAGCCAGCAGCAACCCGCCCCTATCTCTCACCCGCAGACCCAGCCGTTCGCTGCGTCCACCAAACCGACCCAGAACGGGCCGTACCCTAACGGGATGAACCCGAACGGGCCTAATTATGACATAAGCGACTTCAACCTGCAAACGTCAGTTTTTAACACCACATCATTTACGAATGGCCTCAGTGGATTCGACCCGTTTGACACACAGAAGAGTGGCAACATTTTCGGAAATGGATTCAACTCTACATTTAATGGATTCGGAAATCTCAGTGAGAAACCAGTCGTGGAGCTGGACAGCAACTTCAATGGGTTCCTAGATAAAACTATTTCTGAAATGAAGGTACGTATCTTGTGATTTTTTAGTCTGTGGTTGAATAGGGTTTCCGATTTCGTGAATAAAGATGGCGTTAGTGTTACCAGAGCTAAAGTTTTAAAATCCTACCATAACGGTTAGATCTTGGCTAATAAAGCAATAAATAGTTTAAATTACTTTGATTTTAAATTAGTTTTTACTTCGCTATTTATTACTAGATTGGACACCCTATTCTCGTTAATATTATAAAAATCTTAAATTCTTTTTACAATAAATAATTTATTTATTAGTCTTATCAAAAGAACGAATACCAAAAATATTATAAGTTTTTTTTTTATCCATTTTGACAGCTCGGGGATCGGTAAGTCTAAAAACAATAAAAAATCGAGTGTGTTCGTCCAGGGCCAATGTGTTTGTCGAAAATAAATGTATTGTGTTTGTTTTATGTGACGTTGTCATATTTACACAGTGCTCAGCATATAAGAAAATACTTGTAGGTATTAAAATAATTGATGCCATGTTACTTGTGGTCGGCGCAACGTGTTTATTTCTTCTATTCTGTCCTATCAACCGTCACGCCATCAGACTTCCTTAACTTTCATATCATTTCGCATACATTTCTACATTAGTGATGTTCAATTCCGTTTTAAACTCTAGACGCGGTATAGACTATGGAATATAAATGACGGCGCCAGGAGTGGCTGAGCGATATGACCGTCATCTTTTTGATTCAGTGGTACTGGGTTCATTTTGATGTGATTTTAATAACTATGCACTTGAGTTTTCCAGTTACTTATAATGTCAGTTTCACATTTCACACTTAGTTATAATGTCACTTTTATAATTCACATATATGCTATCATTATAACACGTTATAATAAAACTAAATGGACACAATAAACGCTATGTTGCAATGCCGTTTTGGCCACGCTGTTGACATTTTGTTGAGCGAGTCGTTATATTATATGAGACATACAAGAGATTGTCTTCTGTACCTATCTATTTTGTGCCTACAGTCTCATGGCTACATCTATAGGTATTTAATTCATTAAACCCCTCTCATTGTCTTTCTATTGTGTCTCTAATTACGGTAATCGAAAGTTTTATATAAAGGCGTTTGTCTTAATTCATTAAACCCCAAGCGAATGCCGGCGTTCGCGCACCTATTGTCTTTCTATTGTGTCTGTAAATTCCACGATTAAAAGGTTAAAAAAAACAAAATACCTAATATGCTGGGCACTCTGTAATCTGTAAAATATTTGTGTAAAGGGAGAAAGGCATGAACAACTGCTAAATGTGTACCTAACCGATCAATATTTTAGTTCGCCATCACTATTAAAATGAATTTGTGTATGTTTTACATGATTTTAGACGTTTTGAGGGTGTAATTTGGAAATGGAAAACTTATGGCATTTTGTGAAGTGTCCCTTTTTATTTATTTACATTTTTTTATTCGATAATGTAAACTAGAATTCTTTGGGTTGGATTGTCATTGAAAAAGTTTTAACATGATTATAGTTTACGTCATCGAAAAAAAATAAAAAATAATGACAACTGCAAAGTACAGTCAGCCACAAAAACATGTCTACTCAACCATAATATTAATTTAAAAAAAACCGAGCTTAACTATTTTTTTTAATTACTTTGTCTTTACTGGACACAAGAATGCACTAGCTATAAAACTAAGTGGATGCGGATCGCTACAGCACAAAAGACAGCGTTCCTACACTTCTGCCCCCCTAGCCATGTTACAACCGTTTCGCTTGCGCCAAACGCTTCGAGTTGACCTTGCCGCCAATTCTTTTGTTCTGACCACGTGACTGAGCGTTGAGATGACGTCAATCGTTAACGCTAGCAGAAAGCTTCAAATGTCCGGGACATTTGAAGCTTTCTGCTAGCGTTAACGATTGCAGAATAGCAACT
Source organism: Mythimna albipuncta (assembly GCA_929112965.1). Taxonomy (NCBI): domain Eukaryota; kingdom Metazoa; phylum Arthropoda; class Insecta; order Lepidoptera; family Noctuidae; genus Mythimna; species Mythimna albipuncta. The sequence goes on along the minus strand of OV815986.1, from coordinate 4,936,604 downwards.
TGGCTAGGGGTACAGCATAGATTGTCCACATGAAGTGAAAGCCTCCCTCAAATTAGCATGGCTCATTGTGATTTATAATCACTTCAGATGAATAATAACACCCAGAACCAGAACCTATTATCTTGATACAGAATAAAACAAAAAAGAAAATTGCATTCGTTAGAGTATATAGACATTGTGGCTGCGAGGGTAGTCTTATGCAGTGTGACGTCATGTATTTGACACGAATCAGTAGCCATCCGGCGATTGACTGGAGCAGTTGTGTTGTGCGAATATATGTGTGTCACACTGTTAGTGTGCCGTAAAACCTTTCTAAAAGCAATACAATACAGACATATTTTTGGAGGAAATCACTGTACTTATCATATTTTAATCTTGTGATTTATTTTATCTTATTTTGTTTGCAGGACGGATTCAGTCGAGGGATCACCTTTGGAAACGATGATTTTTCAATAGATAATCTCGATCCCCTGAAGAAAAATTAAATAACAACGTTTGTCATAAAATTAAAATCGAATACATAGTTAAAAATTTAGGTAAATGAAACCCTTATTTTAGCTCATACAGCTTAGTATAGACAAATGCAATAAAATTATACATTTTTGGAACGAATTTGTATTTGTGGATTAATGAAATATTAGTTTTTAAGTGCTGTTTGAACTAAAATTAATGATTTTAAACACATGTGTTGCCATGTTATTGGTTACAAATATTTTTGATGCGTTCGTGATAATAGATTAGTTCTGTCATCATTTTTCCTAACTAAGAGCTCATACACGAGCGGCATGATGCGAACGGCAGAGGTCACTGCAAACCGTCGTCACGTCGGCGGCAGCTGTTATAGTCTGTCTAAAAAGTCAACTTGCATAATGATTCAAACTTCAAAAGTCGACTTGGATAATGGTTAGGGTAAAATGATATCTGATGTAGTCAACACTGGTTCAATAATTTAATCAAAGTTGAATAAGACATCATCATTGTTTATTACTAGAAAGAACCTAATAAAAAGTATCGAAATAAGTATTTTTTCAATGATATGATAAATATTAAAAAAATCCCAAGTCGTTTGACTTTTTATGCAGACTGTAACGCGTTGACATTCCAACTTTGAAGAACGTCGTGTGTCATGCGTTACTATAGGTCGGGGGCAGCCGTCAATCCGTGTCGAGGGCTGCAGTTACCTCTGGCGTTCACAACATGCTATTCGTGTGTATGAACTTTAAATCTAGAATCTCAAAATTATAACCAGTAATATGACGAAACATATAAATTTTAATGAAAAAAATCTAAATTTTTTCAGTGATATTTGTAGATTACGCGCTCAATGTCATTCCAAAAGTGCCTTTATAAAAGTTTTAATAAAATTATTTAAAAAAAAAACACATTTCTCCAATAGATTTTTTAGGACTAAAAATGTATTTTGGTAGAGATTATGACTAAAAATGGTTTTAGGTAAAAGTAAATTTTTACAAATCGATTATCGAAATTTGAAGATCGCCTCATAAATATTCTGTGATAATTCTTTTCAAGTTGAGGTTCTTCAAATTGTATTAAAAGAAAAATGTCCAAATTCGACTGAATCGAAAATGATTAGAATCGTCCAACAGGGTGTGTAAATAAACTAACCTTTAATGTAAATTAACGTCATTAAAATAAGGTTGAAACTGGCAACTTTGATCACCAGTACATCACAAAACGAAAAAATATTAACTGCCCATAGTGTATAAAATATTATAAAGAGGAAAGATTTGTATTTTTGTATGTAACAAATAAACTCTAACTACTGTGCCGATTTCAAAAATTCTTACACCATTGGAAAGCTACGACTGTGCAAAGCCGGGACGGGCCTATAATAGTGTATAATTTTTCGATTTTTTCAAAGAATCATTGCCACTTTAAAACTCTTAAACCATCCGCGTTACATTGATACGATGAATGTTTTCTCATCCTATTCGCCAGGGTCGTGTGTTAGCGACCGGGTACTCCATCTCGTTTAGCTCTTCAATCCCCATAGGTGATAGAAGAGCTGACGAGATGTAGTATTTGGTTGTGGATGACCCTGGCGTTATTTCGACAGGGGCATTTGTAGAATATATCCGACCGGTTAAAGGGTACGGTACCTACTCATGATATAAATAGTGAAAAAACATTCGCTTGCGGAGCGGGTGACAATAACGTCAAATTAAAAAAAAAACAAAGTTGCCAGTTACAACTCCAAAAATCGTAGTTATACGGATGACATTGCAGCACAGGGGAACATTCCAAGAACATACCTATTATAAAATTAACTATTTTTACTCCTGATTATTATAAATAAATAAATAAAAATGTTTTATTTTTAAACGTGTATGATAGTGGTCATAGAACTGTTGTATTGAATATGTGTCATTAGTGTTATTATTTGTTTTAGTATTGTGTACACTAATGTTACTTTAAGGCCAAAAGATATACATAATTGTGTATTTTCAATAATAAATTTATATTTATAATAGATTTTTTGTTTCATTTCCACATATCTAAAATTATGTTTATATTAATCATCCCTTTTCCAAAAAGCTAGCTAGATAGACACAGTAGAAGTCACTCACACATAGCGTTACCATCTTGCTGAATAAATCCGGCCTCGACCGGAAGAATTTAGACCAGCCTCCACCCAAATTAGATCAAGAATTCAAGATCAGATTTTTGTCTCACAATAAAATCATAAGTACAAATCAGTTTGACCACTCGCGCTTTTCGCGCGAGCGGAAATCCTTTCCGCATTTGTTTCGTTTGCGGTGGGGAAATACCGCGCGCAAGCGGGGTGTGCAAGCGCGGGGGCCATATTAAGAGCAAGATAGAAATCTTTAAAAAAAGTTCGGAACGAACAAGAAGTTAAGTGTAATATTTATTTATTTCTCTATGCACACCTTAGCTTATCACAGTACAAAGGAAAATAAAAATATGTGTACAGTAGGCGGTTTTATTGCACAGGGCAATTTCTACCAGACAACCTTTGGATGGACTGAACGAAAGAAAAAGATTTGGGGCTGTCGGTGTACAACATAAATAATTTACAAAAAAAGATAATAAAAATACATACATATTTATTGTAATACATAAATACATTCCCAAAATAATAAATAGGTACTAAAATCGTGTGAACTTGCTTCGGCACCTTAAAAACAAACTTTGTGAAAGCTAGAGACAAAATATAATTTATAAAAAAATATAATTGAAGATAATAAAACTTAATTATAAATTATTGAGTTTTATTTTCAACAAAAGACCGGATATTTTTACAGAAATCAGGATTTTTCATTCCTTGCAACCGGCTTTTAAATTTAAAGCTCTGGTCACCCTACGCACACGACCTCCTACGATATTTTTTTCTTGAGGTTGTAGGTATCATCAAATTCCTTGCGCTCTGGGTGGAGCGTGAGGGTGCCGAGACTTCTACTTACTAAAATCCGCCTGTGTTTCGACAATCCAGCAGGCGTAAATAAATTACTTATGTTAGCGTTCCCGCCAAAAGCTTAGTACAAGATCTATGGTAAAATGTACAACATGTATGGTAATGACATTACCTATTAATTAAATTATCATTATGGCCTCTCCCCTCCGTAGGTTCGAGTCATTTCATCAAACTCACAGTTTCATAATTATAAAGCCTATTGTTCAAATAAGTTCCTTCTTTCGCTTTAATATTTTCAGTACGAGAACTTTACTGTATCGTCATTTGTGCCGTTAAAAAAAACTGTTAACAGGTCCATTTGAGTACACGTACACGGTCAAGGTGTAGATTTTAAAGGTACGATGGAAAAAAGGTGTGTAAACACGGGCCTAAACAACAACTAAATACTTAATGAATTTAATGATAGCGTGTATGTAGGTATTTATTGCGACTATTGATAAAATCCAATTGGCTTAAGGCTTAACAATAAATCAGAAAAGGTAAGCCCAAACTAGTAAAAGCCGAAAATAACAAATCATTATTGTCCTCTTGCACTTCATTTTTTCAATCTGGAAATGTAAACCGAAAAGACTAGTATCCGAAACAGATAATCAATAAAAAAACTTTGAAACTTGTTGTCGTTTGCGTTTCCTATTTTGCGGATCAGAGAATTCAGAGATTTTGATGAATTTATTGAGAGCACTGCTTTTCTTTTAAAGAAAATGGTATATTTTATGATCTGAATTTGTGAATTGATGGTTTTATCGAAGTATTAGGAGGGAATATCTCAGTATTATTCAACAATGGTTGATCTAAGCGGTGGCTCTGAGGGCCCATTGGAACATGCATTTTCTAACAGTGTTTTTATTGTTCCCGGAATCATTGTCATCAGTTTATCTGGTAAGTCTGTTCTTTAATGAATATTCTATTAGTTTACGATCACACAGCTTGAAAAACATAAGTTTCTCTTCGTTGCAAAGTAAAATTATAATAATTTACTTGTTACCATAATTTTCGCGGAATTTGTTGCGTCAATTACTATTTTATTATATTTATAAAAATAAAGAATGTTTACGTTATTAGTATTTACTCAGATAGTTAAGTTCGGTGTCTCATAAACAGATTATCAAAATAGTCGGAATATACAATTTCGAGAGTAGGTAATTAAAAAAAATGAATTAGTTGATTTTTTTTTATTATATTCTTGAAGTACCTACCCTGTTCCAATTACAAAATATGTGCCATAGACAATTTTTTATTGTGGAAATATTTAATAGTTGATTATGTGGAGAGAAGGAACAAAATATAGGAAAAACTAATTATGAGGCTCCTACATAAAATAATACTGCAATAAGTACAATTCCTTCAACTCCTAAATGGATGCTTTCTATTCTTATTTTAATAAGTTATTTTGCTTGACTGGCCAGAAAATGTGGGCACAGGTTGTCTTACCTGATGGAAGGAAAGATCATTTTTAAAATGGTATCAGGGGTCTTAAGTCAAGAGTGAAAGGACTACTTCAATGTGAGCATGTTTTTTTGGCAAGCACATTATCACTTACCATCTGCTGAGAACAGGGTTGCCAGGTCTTGAAATTGAAAAGCTGGACAGACTAGCCAGTTTAGCCAGATATTTGGGTAAAAGGCCAGTAAATTGATTTTTTTATTAATTCATTAAACCCCAAGCGAACACCGGCGTTTGTGCACCTATTGTCTTTCTATTGTGTCTGTAATTTCCACGATCGAAAGGTTAATGAAACAACAAATTTTGTCTGTATTTTCCACAATTGAAACGTTAACTGATATGATTGGTAATCTGCTCCGCTTGCATTTGTAATACAAGGTATCTATGGCAGAACAGATAACTTAGTAAAAAAAATAAATGGTTACATGTAAAAAGCCTACCAAAAGCCAGGCAGGACCGACACCATTTAATTTGGCCAGATATGCCAATAAAAAGCCTGACTGTGTCCAGCTTTATACGGACGCTTGGCAATGCTAGATGAGAATAACCAAGCTCAGGGTAAGCCTATCAAAAAGGCCAAATCTTTTATGGCAAAGAGCTTAATTCATTAAACCCCAAACGAATGCCGGCGTTCACCTATTGTGAAATGAGATGAAATGATGATTTATTTGCAAGAATGCAGGTACAAAAATATGGTGTCAAGTAAAAGAAGGATCCAGTACATTCTACTGTCAGGCATGCAAAAATAGTTTTTTTTTCCCTCGCAGAATAATTATCATGAAACCGTATTCAGCCAACATCAAATTATTACTTATTGTCTTTCTATTGTGTCTGTAATTTCCACGATTGAAAGGTTAATACAAAGAGTTTTATAAACAAGTGGTTGAGAGCTTTATGGAAATGTAGGGTAGTAAAAATTTTTTTCAACATAAATAATTTTTTGTGATATAGCCTTCTTTCTGAATCCTTTAATTTTTTTTTAACAAAAGTTTGAGTATTATTTAATTTCATTTCCTTTTTGCAACGCCCTCTTCCAACACTTTTCAATCCTCTCTTTACGAAACTTGTCTAATTCTGGTTTTTCTGGCTGTCTTGACCAAATCATATTCTCATCACCTGAATGGTTTTTCTTTCATTCCCTTTCCTTCTCTTGGATATCATAGTGTAAGTACCTTGTTCCATTTCTCTTTTCTCTTAATAAATGACCAGTCTATTTCCAATTTCATTATCAGCCTTATTAATGTTCCCACTGTTGGGACTTAGGCCTCCTCTAGATCTACTAAAGTTCTTTGAGATTTACTAAAATCGGAATTACGATTTTAGTAAATCTTTATTAGATTACTAGCTTTTGCCCGCGACTTCGTTCGCAAGGAATAGTGACTTCCGGAAATTTCAGTACTGAATTGATGCCGACTCTTGACCAATAGATGGCGCTGTATGTCCGGAATAAATTTATTTTTTATTTTATTTTTTGCAATAAAAATCATCCTCAATCCTTTCTCAAGTTCCAAACTATGTCTGTACCAAATTTCACACAAATCGGTTCAGTAGTTTAGGCGTGAAGCAAAGACAGACAGAGTTACTTTCGCATTTATAATATTAGTTTGGATTTGGATTACGAAAAATTCATTTTGTGTACCTACCATAAATCACATCCAAATTCATTTGTTCCCAACTTATTTAAAAAAAATGTTTACAATTTCTCTTATACTTTACTTTCTTACGATGTTTGCAGTTCTTCAGTGGTAGTTATAAGTTATGTTGTTTGTATATTGTTCATAGCTACTGTTATACTGCACTAAACAGACACACTTGGATCATCACTCTTGATACATGCAGCAACGCAGGGAACGAATCAGGAGTAAAGTCTATGACGTGATGGCGCGGCGAGCCAATCACTAACACTCCCCGCCCCCGCGTCTCACTTCGCACCACTAAATTACTAAAGAGACCGAATATTTGACTTCTGCGCAACGTAAAGCCAGCGCAAGATCCGTGACGGCAATTGTACACAACATTGAAAAGAAATAAACATGTTGAAAGAATTTCACCTATAAACCAATCAGCAAATCTTGATGTACGCGAGCTTGCAGACCGCGAGCAATCGGCAGCTCGCCGTCCGACCGTCCGGATCGAGCTCAAGTCGTCGTCGACCGCGCATAGTGTTCCACGCGCGCCTTAGCAACGCGCGTATTAGCAACTGTAGGGGCTCAGCAAGGTCGAAGCCTACTGGGGCCATGGTTGCTGCGAAAGAGAACCTCGGGGTCCTGGAACGAAAGCAAAGAAGGAACAGGAGTGGCTTTTTAGTCAGTAAAACTCTGACACGCCCTCCCGCTCCGCCTAGAACCAGGGAATATCATTGGCTGATTTTCTCACCTAAAAAAAGGCATATGATCACCTTGAAAATAATGGATCATCTTTTTTTAGAACATATCCTTGATATAAAACACTTAATAACACGAATATTCAACTTCAAATTAAATAACATCTTAATTGCCAATCATCAGTTGTGGTCAAGTTAGTGACCGTTTACATAAACCGGCGCGGAAAGCTGAGCATATATTTTTGTAGAATTTAAAATTAGAAGATAAAAATATAAATATTTATTTATTTATTTAAACTTCATGTACAATAGTGGTACATAGGCGGACTTAATGCCACAAGGCATTCTCTACCAGTCAACCTTTGGGTTAAAAAAGACAACACTGTGGTAGGTTTGCACAATAAAAAATATAAAAAAAAAACTACCACATACCAGGCCACACAGGCATAAACATATTAAGTATGCCACTTGTTATAATTTTGAAAACTTTGGTTATTTAAAAGTAAAAATACCATTGTTCAAATTTTGAATTTCTCTCCACCTTTTTTTGAGAGCCAAATCAAATTATCATGTCTCATTTAAAACTTCAAGCAATAACACACGGCACCGTGTGACTTCTTTTTAACCGCTCTTCAGCTCCCGACGCATGGGACCTTTCCTGAGGTGTTTTCATGGGTCACATTACTAATCCGACTCGGATGGGCGGCGTTCGGGAAGCTGCGCGGTGTCTTCTCGTCCAATATACCACAGAGTCCCAAGACGAAAATCTATGACCAGTAAGTGTTGCCAGTGATGACATATGGCTCCGAAACGTGTCCCGCATCCGTAGTGCGCTGTCACCGAATACCCGCTATGACCTGCCGTGACCTGTTTTGTTCTAAATGTCGGTGGTGTCCAACTTGTGACCTTTTTAGGGTTCCGTAGCCAAATGGCAAAAAACGGAACCCTTATAGATTCGTCATGTCTGTCTGTCTGTCTGTCTGTCTGTCTGTCTGTCTGTCTGTCTGTCTGTCTGTCCGTCCGTATGTCACAGCCACTTTTTTCCGAAACTATAAGAGCTATACATTTGAAACTTTGTAAGTAGATGTATTCTGTGAACCGCATTAAGATTTTCACACATAAATAGAAAAAAAGCAATAAATTTTGGGGGTCCCCATACATAGAACTGAAACTCAAAAAAAAAATTTTCATCAAACCCATGCGTGTGGGGTATCTATGGATAGGTCTTCAAAAATGATACTGAGGTTTCTAATATCATTTTTTTCTAAACTGAATAGTTTGCGCGAGAGACACTTCCAAAGTGGTAAAATGTGTGTCCCCCCCCCTCTAACTTCTAAAATAAGAGAATGATAAAACTAAAAAAAATATATGATGTACATTACTATAAAAACTACCAACGAAAATTGGTTTGAACGAAATCTAGTAAGTAGTTTTTTTTAATGCGTCATAAATCGAAAAAAAAATACACTATTATTAAAACATCGATCAAAGTTACAACACATTACAAGAACTTTTATATTATGTTACTTGCTGCTACGGAACCCTTCATGGGCGAGTCCGACTCGCACTTGGCCGGTTTTTTTAAATATTTTTAGGAAAAAATATAACATGGTGTAAAAATTTATTGGAATCGATTCAGTTACTGACTGAACAAATTATATTTAGGTTTCGCATAAACTATAAATAATATTGAATAGGTTTATCCCTTTAACAGTTCAGTTTAGGTCGTCAATTGGATCGCGTTAAGAGCTCGTGGGCCGAATGGTTCTGCAGTAGGGACTAAAGGAGGATAAGTCAAGTTAAAAATAACAGCCTCCTTGTGTTCTTCTTATTTTCTTTAGATCCGGTCCTTGTGAACGGACGCTAAGATTGATGATAATGAAACACTTGTGTAATCAACGCTTATTATAATAAGGTGTAAGACAGAAGCGGTCGAGAGAGCGTTTTGATATATCCGCGTGTGCAGGGTACATTGCTTGTAGAACAGATGGTGGATGGGGCGGAAAGGTTAGGTTAGGTTGGGGCGATGATAAACTTTCTTCACTAATAGAATATTACTATTTGTTACCTTTATTATTCGCCACTAAATAATAAATGATATTTATTTTATTAATATGTAGGTTTAAAAAACACTTCTACAAGTCAATTTATTTTTTTCGTTAGTTAAACTAATAAGGCCAGTGTTTCCTAGCTGACTACCATGAGTATAAACACCGTAACAAACTCAGAAGTCGGTACACTAAATATGTAATGGTCAAATCACATGAGAACCATGCAGATTTGACTGAGATGGTATTTTGAAGAAAGAACCATACAGATTTGAGAGGACCCAGTCAGTGCAAAGATTTATCAGTATGCAAAGCTCAACTTAGGACTTATGGAGCTCGACGACTTGACGAACAAGGAAAGACGTTTGGGTAGGCTGCAGAAAATACTCAAATTGTGTGTTGTTAAAATTATTGAAAAGAAGAGAGAGAAAAATATCAACATAGTCCTCACACTCACTCACACACTGATTATATACATACTCGTATATACAAGAATTTGATCTTCGCGGGCTTCCATGCAGCAGCTGAGATACCTTGATATGAAAAATCAACGAACAAGCCAATTATCATACAAGAAATTTATACACGACTACTGAATTAAAAGTTATCGGCGCCACCTAAGACCCAGTCGTATCTCTAAAGCTTATCAATCCGCTGTAATCTCACACTCGGCACCGTTCCTTTCCTACAACGTGGAATCCACGTTTCATTACAGATAGTGAACACAGAAACATATCGTTGAATTTCTTTAATTTGACGTTAAAATTCGCTCAAGATGGACACTCTAGACAAAGCGACATTGGACAAGCTTCAAGAGTTGATTGAATCTAGTTCGGAACCCGGAAAACCGCCTTCTAGGAAAGTGTTGATGGAATTGCTAGATACTGTGGAATTAGCTGATGATGTGAAGGAAAACCTCAAAGCCATGTTGATAGGAGATGTGCCTAAAGTGTTTGGAGGTTACGCTGGAGGGACCTATTTGGCTCTTGTGTTTATTTTTCTGGTTTTCACGTTGATCCGTAAGTTTTTGTTGACTATTTTTTTTATGGTGTTTTATTATGTGTTCCTTTGAAATGGTGATTGTGATCAAAACTATTTTTGACGTTACGACTGTTATAAATAAATTATAAATGGTATGTATAAAAATGAATACCTATTTCCCTTAGTCATGTTATCGCGCGTAAACGGCTGGACCAATTACGCTAATTCTTTTTTTGTTGTTTGTTTTTATCAGAAGAACGTTCTTATGACAGAAAAAATTAAAAACGGTTAAACAGAAAATGCGAAAATCTCAGAGGTTTTTTAGTAGGTTATAAAGAACACTTTTACAAGTTAATTTGAACTAGATGTGGCCGGTGTTTCCTAGTTGACTACTCTGAGAAGAAACATCGAAACAAACTCAAGGGTCAAAGTTCATTTTAAACTTTATGCTGTAAACATGTAGTGGATCATAATATTATCCACTACATGTTTACAGAGTAAGGATATCCTGAGCGAGGCTGTAAACCAAAGCGAAATTTGCTTGTCTGCAGGTTCGTCCGAAAGAGTTATTGGTGCCTTTTTTTAAGGTCAGGGTAAATCATCCAATGATTTCTCCCGCTCCAGGGTAGAGCAGGAGGTCGTATCAGACTTTCACTGACTAAAACCATACCTATGTTCCTCTTTTCTCATGCGTTTCAGGACCCCGGGTTTCTCTTTTGGAAGCCAACCCCTGGTTCCTGTAGGTTTCGGCCTTACTGGGCCCCTACGGTTTGCTGAAATCTTTTAAAGGCGGGCGTGGAACTCTACGCGCCGTCGGCAATGATAGGCTTGGTCCGGACGGTTACCGGATGGCCGGACGGCGAGCTACATATTGCTCGCCGTCCGCAAGCCCACGATGATTTCAAACCTCACAAAAAGTTGTAATGTGAATTGCTCATTTTCATATTTTTGTGGAATGGGAAGTTATTTTGGTGAAAGCAGCCTGTTGATTCTAGATAAAGTTTATCTTGATAAGAGGTCAATATATTTTGCGTCGAGTGGTTTTCGGTTACGTAGACATAACAATTGATTGTTATAAATATTGAGTGATAAAAATATATTATTGTGCTAACAGGATTTGGCTTCGACGAACGCGAAAATATTCCCCGCTACTGATGAGCGTGAGTTCGGTTCGATGCCTAGGTTAGGCATAATGTTATTGGGTTTTTCTTGGATGTTTTTTTTGTAGCAGTCCAGAGGCTGGATTTGTGGACGAACTGGCGAAATAAGGAGTGGAATTCCTTGCCGGAATCTGTGTTTCCTGATGGCTACAACTCGGAAATCTAAAGTCAAGAGTGAATAGATAAAAAAAAATACCACATTGGCTTTTTTTATTAATGCTAACTCGCGTCTGAGCACTATCTCACCTGATGGTAAGCGATGAAGTGGTTGACGACGGAACACGCTTGCCAAGAACTCTTAGGAGTAACCTCGCTCTTCATAAGTTTTGTAGACGAACCCAGATTCTTTCGGATCCGAATATTTTGGATAGCATTATATCCTTTACTTAGTTTAAAACGCGTCTGTCTGTCTGTTCGCGATAAACTCAAAAATTCCTGAACGGATTTTGATGCGGCCATCACCAGTAGACAGAGTGATTCATGAGGAAAGTTTAGATGTATAATACAGGCACATTGTAGTAGATAAAAGCTGAAAATTTCACAGATTTGTAACACCCTTGCGAAACTGAGGCAGGTCGGTAGTAAAAAATAAAGGAATGAAGTATGAACTTTCATTTATATATTCATAAAATCATTGTCCCACTGCTAGGCTAAAGCCTCTTCCAGGTCCTTCCAGTCATTCTTCTCCTGGCCCTCTCAAACCAGTCCTCACGGTACGCCTCCAGATCATCCCGCCACATCTTAGGCCTGCCTCGGCGACTCTTTGACCAGCCTTGGCGATCATCAGCCTTTTTAATGTTCCCACTACTGGGACTCAGGCCTCCACCCTAGGAGAGGGAATGGGCCGCGGGACCAGTACGGGTTGGTGAATGTCACATGTCTTCGAATTTTTGTTTCTAGGACATGCCAGTTTCCTCACGATGTTTTTCTTCACCGTTTTGAGAGCAGAGGTGATGAAAAAAATTACACAAAGTACTCCGCCTGGCTGGGTTCGAACCCGCGACCTACAACTCGTAAGTCTGCGCCGTTACCACTTGGCCACCACTGCTCAGCCGTGGCGATAACGGTTTAGAAAAAATAAAACTGTAGAGCGGTTTTCCGGCCACCGCGGGCGCTGGCTTGCGGACGGCGAGCAATGGGTAGCTCGCCGTCCGACCGTCCGATTTTCCGGACTGAGCCCAAGTCGTCGACGGCGCGTAGTGTTCCACGTGTGCCTCAAGGACTTGTCAGCAACCGTATGGGCTCAGCAGGGTCGAAGCCTACTGGGGCCAAGGGTGATGCGAAAGAATTCCCGGGGTCCTGGAACAATGCCAAAAAAGGAACAGGAGTGGGTTTTTAGTTGGTAAAAGTCTGACACCATCTCCCGCTCCGCCCAAGAGGAATGTGTCATTGGACGATTTGCCTACCTATAAAAAAAACAGCGGTTTTAGGCTTATGAATATTCACAAATTAGCTTATCGCGTTCTAATAATATTTTTTTTTTTATAATGAATCTATGGAAATGCGTACGGCTTTAATTAAAATAACTTCGAAATCGAATCGATTTGATATGGAACCAAGTTCTTGTGATTAAAAGTTTAAAATACTCGTATTATTAAATCTATTTCACCACACATCTGATGCCAATCAGATTAAATATTCGACGTATGAAATGAAGTTGATGGCAAAGTTATGATGACGAGTTTTTTTTTTTTTATTGGCTACAGCACAAAACATGCACCAAAATACATAAAGCACACAGATTATAAAAACTAAGCACATAGACAACAACAAAGGAAAGAATAAAAAATAAAATAATAACACATGTGTAGGTACTAAGAAAAAAAAAAAGAGAAATAGCAAGATAGACCCATAGTGCGGTGTGCATGTCGCGCTGCACCAATGGGAGTCCAGCTCAGCATGTGTCAGGCAAAAATACCTGACGCTGATATGCTGACGTAGTTATGATGACGTACCGAGTTAACGGACGAGACAGTGCTCTCGGCCGAATACTCGTTACGTATAAACAAAGCGCCGAGTCCTCGGTCAAGCTCTTAGCTCTAAAAATCCCTTACATCACTGACTCGGCCGTGCAACATTTTACTGTCTCGCCCTTTTACTCGGTACGTGTGATCAAGGCATTACGTTGTTCAAATCTCTACAGTCCGGACCAAGCGTTTTGGCTCGTCATTTATACCGCGGACATTGAAAGACTAAAACAATTGGCCTGCTGCGGTCTTCCCGTCCGATTATAATTTAGGTGTCTTCAAGGCTATAGTGAATAGGCTCTTAATAAACTAGTGCGTTTTACCATCAACGATTGCATCACTGCTTACCATCAGGGGGGATTGGAGTCAAACCCTAGAAAAAAAGATAAAAAAAAAACCTTACATCGGCCATATAGGTCACATATTTATCAATATTGTATCTCAGCTCGTTCATACAATGTTATAAAATATAGACAGTAATATTGTGTTTATCGTTATATCCAACGAGATTATTACTTAATTGCGATAGCATGTATATAGGCTGGATTACGTGTGAAATTGTTATTGATTATGTAATTATTAACTTCTATTTTTCAAGAAAAAATATTTGACCATCGATCGTGTCCATTCGATAGTTAGTATCCTTGACTGCTATGCCGGAGGTTGTAGGTTCGATTCCCACCCAGGACAAAGGTTTGTGTGATGAGCATAGAATTATTTGTTCTGTGTCTGGGTGTATGTATTTAGAAATATGTAAGTAAGTTTATCAGTGGTCTAGTACCCATAACACAAGCTCTGTTTAGCTTGGGACTTGACGGCGCTGTGTGATGGTTGTGTGTAGAATATTATTCTTGCGTCATCGTGGGTCACTAAGACCCAGCGCACACCGCTGGAGGCGCGGCGGAGCGCATTTGAAGACAACAATTTAATATAAACCTTAACTACCTTGACATACGGTCTACAAAAGAATAAATTCGCATGCGGCGCTCGGAGCGCCTTCAAGCTACTACAAGAGCATGCGCGCTAGACCGTATGTCAAGTTAAGGCGTATAGTCCCTTGAACCATCTGACCGAAATTATGTGAACGCAAATCTCGCACTCGCCTAGGCGGCAGTACGAAAATCTGTGCATTTATTTGCTGCCAGCAGCGCCCGGAAAGCGCTTTAAATCCATTTTCTCTGCGAGATATTGATTGATTTACATATGCAATGTTCACTTTGAAGAATATTTAACCACCAATTTTTATGTGTAAAAATGTTTCTAAAGGTCCAAGCCGTTTCGAAGGAGTAGGGAATGGTTGCGAAAAGTTGCGAAATTGCTAAATATATTTTTTTGACACAAGTATTAATTGCACGAAAAAATCAAATGTTGATATTATTGTTCATGAATCTATAATAAACATTTTTTTTTTTCAAACCAATTGATCTAGCCGTTACAGAGGAGTAGGCCTCAGAAAATCACTGTATTATGGCACTTTTCGGGCGCTTGGCCCTTAAGGTTTATGTTAAATTGTTGTCTTCAAATGCGCTCCGCCGCGCCTCCAGCGGTATGCGGTGGACCTATGGGGCCTCGTCCACGGTGACTTTGTAGAGAAGCCGTCGCGCGTTCGCATCGATACAGTCGCGATGCTATAGCGCGTTGGCATCTTTTCTATAGCGCTTGCAAATATGGTTAACGCGCGTTAGTGCGTTTTGTAACCGCGCGACAGCAGCTACAAAAAGTCGCCATGGGCGAGAGCTCTAAGGGTTGAGTTACATCCGTCAGCACCGAATCGCACTTTCCTACGTTTCTGTTTTTTTTCTGTCACTTAGAACCGTCATTTGCTAGAGCGAGAAAGAGAGCGGGAATGCGACCGCATGCGGCGGATTCGACGTCCAGCCCCTCTAGCCAATTTACAACCGGTTTGTAACGTAACGCCTAATTGTAGAAAACGATAAGTTGGTAGCCATGTTGACGCGCCTGAGTCGGCCGCTCGTTCTACAATGTAGCATTTGTGTAACAAAGAATGTAGCGTTAAACATTGTAGAAACGATTTTGAACGATGTGAACTTGGCTACGAATTGTTTATTCGTTTGTTCTAACCACGCGACTTTACGTTGAGATGACGTCATTCCCATACGTTTCATCACTTTTCGACGGCGTTAACGATTGCAGAATAACAACTTGGCTAAGCTTACATATATAGGCTTCGATTTCCAAGAAAAGAAAAGTGTTTTCGTGATTTTAAATTACTTTATTTTTTCTGTAGCAGTCTAGCTTCTGTTTTAGCCTCGTTGAAGGTCGTCCCCGTTTTACATGCCTTTTAGGGCCAACGCTGCGTTAAGCGGGAGCCTGCACGTTCGCCCGCGCGTGCTCCCGACGCTATCATCGGCGTCTCGTGGCGTGCTTACCGCTCACACTGGCAAGGAACGGGCCGGTTTCATGGTTTTTTAATATAATTACCCAGAAATAGGAACCCCGCTAAGCGGGAACCCGCTCGTGTTAGGATTACTGGTTTGGCTAGTAACAATTATGTAATACTCGTATGTATGTAAATATCTCATGTCACAGAATTTGTTATCGACTCCTCCGAAACAACTTGACCGATTTTATTTTATCTTTAATCTGCTATCGATTTTTATGATTTTTTTTGGCTGTCGGTTGTAGGCTGCTTTCATTTTTATTTTACCTTTAGCATAACCGTGTTCACCGAGTCTTTTTTTTTTCTAAGTGAACCCTTTTTCGGTGGGCTTTCAGAAAAAGCCTAAAATGCCTGAATGATCTCCTTTAAAAAGCTATTTAATAATATTGTTACGTTCGTGGGTAATCAAATGCCGATTTACTGACGAGAGAACTTTATTCACCACAAACAATAACAAATTAGTCCAGTCAACAATAATCCGAATCGCAAGTAACACTAGAGTACCGTTCATGCGAATTTCGACTCTATTGTTAAAGACGGAAAGTACCATTTCCCTTATCGGTTAGATGATATCTACCTTGTGGATGTTTCGAGATTTTTCTAAGTCTGACTACGCACAACTATTCTAGATCTTTCGAACAGCAATGCGTTTTAATTATTACCTGCTACTCGTTATTTTCTCGGAGATATGGCGTGTTCACGTTTAATGGCGTAACAATATTATTAGTGGAAAAATTAATATAAGTAGGTGTTCAGTGTTTATCAATTATTCGTTATCACTGTTCACTACGACCAGGTTAATTTGTTGTATCCGATAACCTAAAACAGATAGCGTTTAATATCAGTAAAAGTAGTCTAGTTAATCTGCTTCTAGTCTTTAAAATACCCTCTAATTTCGTACTAAAACCCCGGCCCGCGCGGGCAGAGACCGCCTCGCCGTGTCTTCGCGGAGGCAATCGGACAAGATGACCTCTCGCGTCCAGCCCTGGTCCAGGCCATGGCACGGAGTAAGAGCCATGGGAAGCAGTCACCTCCTGCCAAATAATGCGTTGATATGAGAGAATGAGGTGGTAATCCCCACACCCCGGCTCCTGCAGGAGACGCCTAAGACACCAGCAAACTTGGGCTTAGGGCATAAGCATAGCATAATCAGCCTATTAATGTTCCCACTGTTGGGACTTGGGCTTCCTCTCTAGGAGAGGGGATGGGCCGTGAACCACCACGCGGGCCCAGTACGGGTTGGTGGATGTGGGATGTCACATGTCTCAAAAGAGTGTCCATGGAGTTTCTTATACATTCTTCTCAATATAGATCTACGCTTTGGAACGTGCAACTTAGCTACTTACATTTTTTTTGACTGACCGACATTTTGACAATTCAAAAGTAACTGTTATTGGTATAGCTATACATATAAATAAAATTGGAGTGTCTGTTTGTAATATTGACATAACTGCTTTTTACTACATGCATATGATATGAATATATACTCGTATACGGTACATACAGCAAAATATTTTTTTTTACAATTTTTGTCTGTCTGTTTGTCCGGGCTAATCTCTGAAATGGCTGGACCGATTTTGACGGGACTTTTTTTGGCAGGTAGCTAATGTAATAAGGAGTAACATAGGCTACTTTTATTTTAGAAAAAATAAATTCAAAATCATGTAATCACGCGAACGAAGTCGTGGTCACAGCTAGTTTGAAATTTAAAGCTTTTGAGACGCCATAAATCGCTACATATGTATAAAAAAAAAAACGAAGTTGAATTAGCAATACTGTGTAAAAAATCCATTTCGAAATCAAAGAACACAACACGCCTACTCCATTCTTGAACCAGTTTCGAAATTCAGATAGGAACTATATTATCAATGTTCAGATAAATAATTTTTCCAATTATATGAGCACACGTAATATGGACGGCGATAAGTCTTTGTCTTTATATATTTACAATATATATGACAGTTTATCATAAGGTGCGAAACGAGCTGGTGAGTCCACTATGTTATTGCTAGGCTTATGTACTTTACTGAAATTCGAGTTTTGAGTCCTTAGTTTTGAGTTTTGAGTCCCTAGTTTAAAAAAAAAATGGGTATCGGTCTGGTGGTCTATATAAGTAACTAACCGATTCGGCAAACGGGTTATCGAAAAAAAAAATCGTTGGGTGTGGGTAAGAGGTTAAAAAATACTTTACTATCTATTCTCAGACCTAACAAATATACAAAAAAAAATTATTAAAGTCGGTCAAGCCGTATCGGAGGAGTTCGGTAACAAAATCTTCTGGTATATAAAATTATCAAAGAAATATCGCGATCAATTCATTAAAAGACAATAGGTAAGCGAACGCCGGCGTTCGTGCACCTATTGTCTTTCTATTGTGTCTGTAATTTCCACGATTGAAAGGTTAAAAGTGGGCTAGTGGGGGTAGAAAGGTGAAAAATACTTTACAACCTATTCTCAGACCAAAAACAAAACAATAATATCTTCTTCAGTAATACTTTGACTATAACTTTTTTATTTTATCTTTATCATTGAAGATAACACCGCCTCGTTATATAAACACAATAACAAATAACATTCGCTTCAAAACATAATATTCCAGTTATGTAAAATATCCTAAGTTGCCCCAATAAAGGACATACCAGGATGCTATTTAAGATCTCGAACATAACATTAATATTTATATAATATATATTCTAATGGTGAAATATTGAATGTGTGTCTCCTTCATGCCAAAGCGTTTGAACGAATTTGGTTGTAAATTATAATATAATTTCATGATATTATCTTTAAAATGGACACAGGATACATTTTAGTTAGCTCCAAGCATTTGTGTTCTCTGTGCCCTTTAGAGTACTTCTGTTAGGACAATTTTACACTTACACCCGGGCAAAACAGCTAGAGAGCGTGCAAGTTAAGTTGGCGCGTGGCAGAAATCGGAAGCTAATTAAGTTGGCAACATTAAGCACGCCCCAGCTACGCGCCAAGTTAACGTGCGCAACCTCTAGAGTGGAAGCTTGTCATGTTATAAAAATTACGTCCCTGTGCGCTGTATATTATGACGTTTGCTGTCAAAATTACTTTTATGGTTTCCCGCCAAGTATTTCCTGTTTTTGTTTTGGCTTAGATATCAAGTCCTTTAAGCCATATCTCCGTAATGTATATTTACTTTAAGTGCCATTAGAATGTGGATGTAACACATTCTAATGTTTTTAACAGTATTTGGCAGTAAATATGTAGTAGTCAAACTTTTTGACTACTTACAGCTCCATTTTGCAGAGATTGCGCCTGTTGCAATTACAATGAGTCCTCATATTGTCCTGTTACGCAGAAACTATTACTAACTTTAACATCACAATATTTACCAGGAATCAATTTGTGAATAATCAAAACAGCCACAAAAACTTCACTCAAATAATTCTGCTAAAAAAACCCAAGTATTATTACAAAAAATGTGACATAGCCAGTCTTCTTTCTAATTTAAAGTCATTTTTCTCTTAATTTTTTTACTGTACTATTATTCTGTGCCTTTTATGGATAAGAGCCGTGATGTCCTAGATAATTATAATATCGCATGGGATGCGATTGGGTGATAAATGATAATATTGAATGTAGGTTGCTTGCAAAACAGTTCTAATCTTTTATCCAATCATACGGGTTCAAAATTATGCGAGACCGTTGCGGAATCAATAGAAAATAGTTTTCCGATCGTATTTCGTACACTCCGACACGTAAATTAAAAAACATATTATTATCCAAATATAAGTTCTTGACTTGACATAAAAGAGAATTTAAATTAAAAAAACTTCAAGCTTAATTATGACATTTACATTATTTTGCAAAGGGGATAAGCAATTGCTTTAAAAAAAGAAGATGGTCTCAAATTTACCTATATATTTTCACTAGCTTTTGCCCGCAGCTCCGCCCGCGTACTTACATAAAATATAGCCTATGACACTCGGGAATAAAGTAGCTTTCTATCGGTGAAAAAAATTTAGCAATTGGAGCAATACTTTCAGAGATTACTTCCTACAAACAAAAAAGCAAACTGTACCTGTTTATAATATTAGTGTAGATTTAAGACCACGAAATCCTATACTACATTCGTCAATAGTTCAATACTTAAACTTCTTCAAAAATCCCTGGAACACATTTGCTCATCCAGAATCAAACATTAAACTAACTCTAGTTAACACTTATCACACCAGACCGATGCGCCACCATTCTCAAAATAAATTAAATTCAGTACAGTATTTTTGGATGACATTATGAAGGCGACGCTCGGCGGCGCCACCCGTCGTAATGCATCACAATCAGAAACTATAGTGTCCATAATTCCTTTCCCGCGCTACAGAAAATGGCGGACCAAGAAGAACAGGAGCCTGGCTTAGACAGGCTATCACTGAGCAAAGTCATCGGCGAAAAACTGACGGAATCCATTCAGAATATGGACTTGCTAAACACGCTGCAGAAAATGGTTGCTACTGAGGCTGGCGATGAAGAATCTTTAAACATCAGGGATAAGTTAAAAGGAGTTTTAGAACAGTTTAAAGAAATGAGTGCAGAAGATAAAGCTAAATTCGCAGCGAAGATAAAGGAGGGCCTAGCAAGCAAATTGAGTATGAGGCTTAAGGACAATGCTATGTTGGCTGGAGTCGAGGAGGCTATAAGAAGTGCAGTGATGACGAAATTGTATATGGTGGCTGCTGTGGTGTTACTCGTCTTGTTCTTGTTAGGTATGTGTAAGTTTTGAGGATCGTGGGGGGTGTGTTTCATGTGTTTTCGTGTTACACCGTAGATAAAATACTAGCCAATCAGAAAGGTTGATTATACCAGATGCGTCTGATGAATTTAAGTAGGTATTGTCATGTAAATTAATAATAATGGGTGGAATTATGGTTAGTTAGTTTATATTGGGGAGCAGTGCTGATTGTATTTAGTATTTCCAACTTTTAAAAGATTAGGACGAGACGACCAACGCGTACTGCTAAGTCCGGTTCATACCGTATGATCAATACAACTTTCTCATTTCTTCTAACCCTATTGAATGGATATTTCATGAAAAACTCATTCAGTAGGATTAGCCGAAAATTTGAATTTTGCAATCTACCCTGGTGCTTCCGCCTTAAGAAATTGAAACATGTTTTTGGTGATGAGGCAATGGTACTCGTTCGCAAAATATATTATGATAAATAAAAAGAGTACCTAATAATTATAGTGTATGCCAGTAAATTGTTTGCAAAATGAGCACGAAGCTAGCAATTTATCGTAATCTCAATAGATCTGCTCATTATCTTATATTTTCGACACTGATTTCAAAATGAAGTGGCCGTGTAAAAAACGAAAATTAGTTGTTTTAATCTAGAAAATCTTGATAAATTATGGAGAATTTCTAGTAACTGAACCAATTTTTTTTATGGATATAGCGATTTAGATAGAGTAGTTTCAGACTTTTACTGGCTAAAACCCACCTGTGTTCCTATAGTTGGCCTTTGCGTTCCGAGTAGAGATGTGCCGTTGCCGGCAATATTGTCGTGAAGTGGGAATATTGCCGAAAAAATTCCCCGAAGTATGAATATTGGTGGCCAGCAATATTCCCATATTGCCGGCAACAGCACATCTCTAGTTCCTAGCCACGGTGACTGTTTCGAACGATCCTGCAGCACTAGCGGTATAATTAGTTTTTTTTTAATAATTAATTCATTAAACCCCAAGCGAACGCCGGCGCGTTCGCGCACCCATTGTCTTTCTATTGTGTCTGTAATTCTCACGATTGAAAGGTTAATAAATAGTCTCGCGCTTGACTGTCTCATAACGGTAAGCGATGATGTGGCTGACGATGGAGCACGCTTGCCTAGAAGTAACCTATTCACTCGTGACTTAAAGACCCCCAGGTATTAGCTATCAGGAAACACAGACTCCGGCAGGGATTTCACTCCTTAGCTCTATGTAATTTTTTTTTGTAGGTGGGTAAATCATCCCATGACATATCCGCGCCCTTGGGCGGAACGGGAGATAGTGTCAAACTTTTACTGACTGAAAACCCACTTCTGTTCCTTCTCAGTTCTATTTCATCCTTTGGTTAAGATTTGAAAATACGTAATTGCTAACTTATTAGCCAGTCAAAAATACATATATTCGGAGCTACATTTGAGAAGTCGTGGAAGCTATCTACATGGAAACTCACGTTCACAAGACATTCAGACACGGACCTTCGGCCATACAAATATTTGTTCCGTGCGTGAATTGAACACGCAACACGTAGCGTAGCAGTCAATCTCTCAACCACTGCGCCAACCGTGCTTCAAAATTATATTTTCAAAAAATTACTGTAGCTGTTGTAAACTTGTATCTATTACTACCCGCCAATACCGTAGACCAATTTTATTCTGAAAGGAAGATTCGGCTTCGGTACGAAAGGTAACGAAGGAACAGGAGTGAGTTTTTAGTCAGTAAAAGTCTGACACTATCTCCCGCTCCGCCTAAGAGCGGGGACGTCATTGGATGACTTTCCCACTGAAAAAAAAGCCGGCTTTTTTAAAGGTGGGTAATTATCTCATTCTCGCACTCTAAAGTGTTGCGAGAGAACGTGTCAGACTATTGTTGACTGGAACCACGCCAATGTTCCTTCAGTTACCTTTTGCGTTCTAATAACACGAGTATCACACTACTACTGCTTAGGTTTTTAGGTCAGTAATAGTCCCATCAGAGAAATTCGGATACCCCTCGGTATTTTCTGATCTACGCTCTAGTGTTCGCGAAGAGAAACTTATGTGACTTGCCCCCGCACACGGGCCACCAAAAAAACGCCGCTAAAAAAAAAGCTACCAGCGGCCACAAAAAAAAGCTGAACCGCGCCACAAAAAAAGCCGAAGCGCGCTTCAAAAAAACGCCGCCTCGAAAAGAAGCTTAAAGCGGCTTTTTTTTTGTGGCCCGTGTGCGGGGACACTTGGACTTTTCTTTCTTGAAGGAATTGGTTTTGGCGATAAAATTGCTGTTTTTTGTTTGTTATTGATAGTAATACACCACTAGTTTTTAATTAGTACAAATACTTAAAGGGTAAGGGTATTAGGTAAGGTTTCCTTATTATTTAAGTAGTCTCAATAAATATCGAATTTGCCAATTATGACAAATTTTCATGGTCAATTTTGGGTTTTTTTTTTTTAATTGTAACTGGAAAAGATAGAGCCTTTTTTGTCCTAATAAAAAAAATAGGGGTGTTATCATGAATTAAAAAAAAACCGGCCAAGAACGTGTCGGGCCACGCTCAGTGTAGGGTTCCGTAGTTTCCCGTCGGTCACAATAAGTGTACCCACTTATGAGTGTAAAAAAACCGGCCAAGTGCGAGTCGGACTCGCCCATGAAGGGTTCCATAGCAGCAAGTAGCATAATATAAAAGTTCTTGTAATGTGTTGTAACTTTGATCGATGTTTTAATAATAGTGTATTTTTTTCAGTTTATGACGCATTAAAAAAAAACTACTTACTGGATTTCGTTCAAACCAATTTTCGTTGGTAGTTTTTATAGTAATGTATATCATATATTTTTTTTAGTTTTATCATTCTCTTATCTTAGAAGTTAGAGGGGGGGGGGGACACACATTTTACCACTTTGGAAGTGTCTCTCGCGCAAACTATTCAGTTTAGAAAAAAATTATATCTCATCTCATATATGAGAAACCTCAGTATCATTTTTGAAGACCTATCCATAGATACCCCACACGCATAGGTTTGATGAAAAAAAAATTTTTGAGTTTCAGTTCTATGTATGGGGACCCCCAAAATTTATTGCTTTTTTTCTATTTTTGTGTGAAAATCTTAATGCGGTTCACAGAATACATCTACTTACAAAGTTTCAACAGTATAGCTCTTATAGTTTCGGATAAAAGTGGCTGTGACATACGGACGGACAGACAGACAGACAGACAGACATGACGAATCTATAAGGGTTCCGTTTTTTGCCATTTGGCTACGGAACCCTAAAAATGCTTGCATATACGATTACACTACAAATTTAGTCCAGAAATTATTTTGTACAACCTTTTTGTCTTTTTTGTACAAAAACTGTCCTTTCCATCAAGTTCAAAATAATTTTC
The DNA here is from genome assembly GCA_929112965.1 of Mythimna albipuncta. Lineage (NCBI taxonomy): Eukaryota > Metazoa > Arthropoda > Insecta > Lepidoptera > Noctuidae > Mythimna > Mythimna albipuncta. Next base: position 4,912,735 of record OV815986.1, on the reverse strand, counting down.
CTAGAAAGTCCTTATAAAGTTCTACTTTTCAGAATTTTTCATAATTTCTAAGCTTATGGTTCAAAAGTTAGAGGGGGGGACACACGTTGTTTTTTTTACTTTTGGAGCGATTATTTCCGAAATTATTGACATTATATCATTATTATTTATTCATTTTTAAATACCTATCCAACAATATATCACACGTTAGGGTGGAAATTAAAAAAAAAATCACTTCCCACTTTACATATAGGGGGGCTACCCTAATAAAACATTTTTTCCAATTTTTATTTTATCATTTTGTCGGCGTGATTGATATACATATTGGTACCAAATTTCAGCTTTCTAGTGCTAACGGTCACAGAGATTAAGCGAGGACGGACAGACAGACAGACGGACAGACAGACATGGCGAAACTATAAGGGTTCCTAGTTGACTACGGAACCCTAAAAAGTGTCCATGGTGTTTCTTCAAAATATTTCATACGTAGATCTGAATGATCTACGTTTGGAATGTGCAATTAACGTTATTTTTCTTGACAATTCTAAAGTGCCTGTAAATAGTTTATTTGAAATAAATGCTTAGATAGATATTCCTCTCAGTCTTAAGTATTTGTAGATTATACCGAATCACCAAAAACTCCATGACCTCCCCAGTCTTATTACAACTGTTTCGTCCAATACAAGTTACTAATGATATTCTTTTCTCATCATTCCAGTATTCTTCGGCTACAAACTCTACAAATCGATAAAAGAAAAAGAAATCAAACGCGAAGAAAAGAAAAAGGCGAAGCAAATGAAGAAAAAGAAATGATGTGACAACCCGGCGACAAACTGTGTGAGGCTAAATGGCGTTGTGTGTGGAAAATTATGTAAATATTATTATTTGTAAAGAGTTTTAACGGCATCAGAAAAAATCTTCAAAAAAAAAAAAACCTAAAGTTAAAAGATAGAAAACCTCTTTTCTCAAACTCGGTCCAGTAGCATAGACTAGGAAAATTATACTTGTAACCTAAAAATGTCAACCACAGAGAGCTAGAAGGAACTTTTGGCGCGTAAACTAAATTTGAACTATTTAAACGCCATCTTCTTTTTTTAACACAAGTTTTCAAGATTATTTTACGAATGTTTTCCAATTATTTAGCCTTAGTCTTGTGCCTGCTCGGTCGTTTTAAAGATCGCTCCGAACTAGTTCAGTTCGCTTAGTGAACTAGTTCATTCTATTAGTTCTATTAGCTCTATTCAGTCACCTATCGGTATAGAGTTTAGATCACGTTTAGATAGGCCTAACCAGTCGAACGAACTACTTATTTAGTTGTTTTTTTGAACAACATAGACATTCGATCTTTTTATCTTTATCATTTAGATTTCTTTAAAAGACCATTATTATTATTTTAAGTCAGTAGCTTTGCTCTGTGGTAGTAATATAAAGTATAGCTCTTTGTGAGTACGTTAATGCACTAAAGTCCATTTCGTAAAAATTGTGGCTTCGACGATCGGCGACGATATTGAACAATACCGAAATTCGGACACTTATCCAAATTGTGTGTCAATATTCTTGTCAATATATACTTTATTGACAATATTATTGTACGTGTTTGGGTAGCCTAAAAGATCTACTTGCCTCTCTTTCATTCAATTGTCGTAGCGCGCGCGCTCGTTCGGAGTTTATTCGCCACGCGAACTAACAGACCGACTGACTGATTAGCAAAATCTGTGGTCAGACATCGGAAACATTTCTTTTCATTCCTCAAGCTACTTACTTACTTTAAATTCACATTCGCGCGCGAACTAAAAGACCGACTGACTGATTAACAACATATGTTCGGAAACATTTCTTTTCGTTCAGTAAGAAGATACGGTTCCTATTAGTTCATCGTTCGCGAACTACACAAGACTATTTAGCCTGCGATTTCCATAAAGGACAAGTGAAAAATGTGAAAAAGACAATGATGTTATGCAGTCAATTATTGTCTTGTCCTAGAATTTGATTGGAAAATAATAATTACCCCATGTCTCATAAGTTTATGATCAATACCACTCCCTGAATATGTCATAAGCGTCAAAAGGTCCTGATAGCACTGTTCTATAAATGTGTAGATTATTCCCGCTGTTCGTAGTCCATATTACTTTTTAGATAGATAAATATATTATTAATTCGAATTATATAACTTATATACATTACATTTTAAATGTAGGTATGTGACATTATATCGAATATCTCTAGAATTCTTCCAATATGATTGTGCAATTGATTTTTTAAATATTAATATAACCCATTGTACTTTTTAATTTAGAGATCATTTTACTAAAATGGATGTTGTCAATTATTTACCTGTTAACCCTTTAACTGCCTACGTCGGATATATCCGACAAACACTCGCGTTGATTCCGCCAGGGTCACACATCCACGACCAAATACTCCATCTCGTCAGCTCTTCTGTCACCTATGGGGATTGAAGAGCTAAACGACCCTGACGAATAGGACGCGATAACACTCGTCGGAGTAATACGACGCAAGCGGCTAAAGGGTTAAAAATCAAGTTTTGGAATATATTATTCACTTCATGGTTTTCTTTAGCAAAATGAAGAATATCATTAAATATGTGATTGTTTTGACGTCAATTTAACAGATTGTAATTAAAAATACGTAATTTTCCGAACACAACCCTAAATGACTGATTAAAAAATATTTAAGATTTAACTTTTTTATTTATTCCTGTTGTATGTATTGATAAATTATAATATTGTAAATCCATTGATATATTGTTTGCTGTTAACCCTTGTTTTCGAACGCACAAATTATTAGAATTCACTTCTCTGTAAGATTGGCCAAAAAGCATTGCTCAAAAGAAAATAAAAGTTATAATTTTAGAAAATATGGGTTAAAAGCAAATTTATTTTTTGTTTGAAGTTTAATATTGCATGTTGAAATAGATCACAAATACTAACTTATTTTTCATCCTCCTTCTTACGTATCCTCAGTACTGAGGGTAGTGACCTCGACGAATAATTTTCTTGTGGACACTATATTTTGCCATGTTGTCCTATCTTCAGCGATGTGGATGGCGTCGCAGACTGTGGTCTCCAGTGTAGCACGAATTTGGTCTGACCAACGTATCGGACTTCTGCCCCTGGGTCTTTTCCTGTCTGCAGTAACTTTTCCAAGTTATCACCTCTCTTCCTGGCAATGTGGCCAAAGAAATCAAAGATTCTATTTGGCCCTTAACTGACGAACTGTGTGTATTATAAGTACAATCGCGGTCTTTTCTGTCTGATCACTTAAAAAAAATTCTCTTGAATCCTGCGGCGCGGAGCCAAATCAAACTCTTTCAAGTTTTCGTTTCGAGTGCAAGCAAAAATAAACTTAGCGGTGGTCAGGCCATAGTGTCATTGATGGTACATCCCTACTTAAACTATTACACGCGTGATGTTCTCATTTTAATTTAAAAATCCTCTAAACAATCTATAAACAACATGCAATGTCAAAAACAAAGCAACTCAATGAAAAATCCAAATGTTTCTTATTTTATATTAATGTATTTATTGTTAACACTAAAACATTCCATAACAGTGAAATTCCTACAAATTGTGTTACTACTTCTTTATCTTTGTTAGTGATTTGTTTATTTTTGTGAGGTCAGCTAATTTTTTGTTGATAATACAATTATTTTTACATGACTGTGTTATGTTTTATTTTATTCATCATAATGGTACCTAGACATTTCCTTTTTAGTCACTAGTACAGTTGCCACAACGTATCTTGAGCGCTCGGCGTCAGAGTGGGGATCGCTTTGCGCATTCCATACATTGGCGAGCCAATCGTCATCGTTGTTAGATACATTCCGCAACGCGGGGAACCAATAAGGAGTGACGACTATGGCGCGACGAGCCAATCATTGACACTCCCCGCCCCCGCGTCTCACTTCGCACCACTACAGAGACCGAATATTTGACTTCTGCGCAACCGCTCAAGATACTTTGTGGCAACTGTATGTTGGACGAGAAAATACCGCGCAGCTTCCCGAACGCCGCCCAGCAGAGTAGAATTTGACGATTGACCTCTTTCTCGAAGTTAGACCTGCCTGGACTGTTTGGCCCAGGTAAACGTAGTCGTTTATAACTTCGAGTGTAGAGTTTCCGACTAAGTGGCAGTGGGCAAGGCACATTGTTCACAGAACATGATGATCAGAGACAGAGATGGTCGATAGGGCTGAAAGGTTCTGGAGTAGCGACGCGTACAAGAAGACGCAGCGTTAGATGGCCTTCCAACGTTTCCAAATATTTCATTGAACCGATGATCTGGTGATGGTTGCGAGAGTCCTAATGCCTGCCATACACGTAAGGGTATAGTTAGACATGAACAATCAAAATTAGAAGGATTTTGAAGTATTAATTTGATCGAGTTCAATAATGTGGCAAGTCTAATTTTAGCAAACGCCAATTTCTTCGCCCATACATCTACACTAATATAATAAAGAGGTAAAGGCATTAAGTCCGCCTTTGCACCTGTGCGTTGCATAAAGTTCTAATAAATAAATAAAGTTTATTTTTTGCTTGTAGGAGGTAATCTCAAAAAGTTCTGATCCGATTGCAAAAAATTTAGCAACGATAGAAAGCTCTTTGTTCCTGAGTGACATAGGCTAGTCCGCGGGCGAAGCTGCGGGCAAAAGCTAGTTAAAAATAAACTAAAAATGTCGAGTTCAGCGCCATCTAATATGGCCACGCTCTTCACCTTTTGACGGCACGGTTGGCGCCATGTGTCGCAGGTTCGATTCCCGCACAGAACAAATATTTGTTTGGCCTACAGATGTTCTGGGTCTGGGTGTATTGTGTACCGTAAAATGGGGTGAATAGAGACGAAACTTTAAGGGTCAATTCCCACTGAAAGAGCAGCGGCCGGCAGCGTCTTTTTGAGGCAAAATATTACAAACTATTTTGAATCTTATCTACGTGATTAAAAAGTTCATAGTAATTTGAAGGCAAAGGAGGGGTAGCGTGGCGTCGCGAGGCTGCACGAGCCTTCTACCGATTAGTCAAAAGAGGCGCCGCGCGGCTGATCGCGGCGCAGCTAGCTGACGTGCGGCCGACCGCGGTGCAGCTGATAGACTCGCGGCTGCGCGCGAGCGACCATTTCCTAAAATTTTCTTTTCCTTTTTCTTTCCGTTTTGTTTGTTACTTCTTGTTCTTCTTCTACAGCCAGTGCTATGATACATAAATCCAAATCCACCATATTTATTGCCACACAACTTTCCTCGAGTGAAGTAGATCGCACACTAGTTTTCAAAGCTACCACGCGGAGGCTCATTGCGGCGCCTCGGGATGCCGCGCTGCCTCTCGCGGCGCCGCACTGCCCCTTGCGGCGCCGCGCTCAGTCACTTGCTCTTACGGCCGCTGCTCTTTCAGTGGGAATTGACCCTAAAGGGTATTTTCTCGATATTTGAATATTCTTTGCAGCATTTAACTATATCAATTTATTAATGAATTGTTATTAAAAAAAATCAAAGCTTTGTTAGAGGCCAATGTTATGGTATCAAAGTGAAAAACCAAACCAAAGTTTTGTCTCTATTCACCCCATTTCACCCGGTATATGAGTTTGGTTTTCATGTTTGTGAACGCACCCATGATACAGGAGTATAATAGTTAAAAACTTATTATAAACTGTGTAACTGTAACAACACGTATTTGGTTTTAAGTTTACACAGTTATTGTATACCTATTTTTTCACTTTAACTTGTTCTTTACATAATTCTTCTGTATGTTTGTCACCAAACTTCTACTTAACAGTATGACCAATTTGGATGAACATTTTTGTTTAAGTAGGAACATTTAATTGCTTGAAAATACAATTGAACCCGTTAGGTAGCGCTGCAATTGGATTATCAATTTTTTTCTCTAACGTCTGCCGAGACCGCTACTTTTGTATGAAATAAAACATCAAGTATTTAAACTTGGAATACTTTTTATTTGGTATCTATTTGGAACATTCAGATCGACAAATTATCATATTGTGTAGGAATACATTCAATATTCGAGGATTTTGTAGACTAGAATATTAATAAACAAAGAAATACTGCAATATCTTACTAACATGCTTGATATAAACATTTACATTTCCTTCTGAACTATTTTATTTTCTAGTAATTTTACATCAACTATTATATCATCATATTTAGTTCAAAAATGCATGATAATGGGGTGGGAATATTCTTACATAGTATACTATAAAATTCGTAAAGGTACAATATTACTGAAAAAGGCAAGAAAGGTATTTTTTTTTTTTCGAAAGAGTTGCCGCACCCCGGAAACGCAAAGGGCAACTGAAGGAACTCAGTGGATTTTAGTCAGTAAGTCTGATTCTTCCTCTCTTTACCCAGACCGGGAGAAGTTATTAATAGTTATTCAAAACTATTACACAACACCCACAACAACATATATATATATATATATATATGTAAATACATAAATATTACAGATAAATAACACTCAGACACAACAAATGATCAAGCATCATCACACAACCATTTGTCTTGGGTAGTAGTCGAACCCACAACCTCCGGCGTAGAAATTAGGCCCACTAAGCACTTGACCAACAGGCTAACTTGAATATATGCATTTCTAAAGACTAAACCATGGAGTTTCTTGCTGGTTCTCTTCTCCATAGGAAACAACTAATTTTGAACCGTGCACTAGTTTCTGACGTTTTATAAGTACCCATGAAGGAAATAAAAAATTTTAAATTTTAAGGACTTCGCAGTTTCCTTCAGTTGTAATTTGCATTCCTGGACAGCAGCGGCTTCCTCAGCCCCATAACCCTTGATCTGCAACCGGCTCAACACATCCAAACTAAGTTTTGATATAAGCAGGTACAAGATACAGCCTACATGCTATCACCATTATATTATGACTATACAGTTTTAACAATTATTATACAAGGTGTAAGGGACAGCCCTCCACAAACATTAAGAGCTTGCTCAGTAGACGAAACTGAACAACCTTCCACAAAAATGTTTTTCAAGAACGAAAACAAAAAACCGCCTCACCATAGAAAATTATAAACTTGATTGGACAGTTTGTATGGAGAAGCCGAATTTTTTTTCGTTTCCTGAATAAAATTTTTATGGAAGGTTGTTTAGTTTCGTCTACTGAGCAAGCCCTAAAAGTTTGTGGAGGGCTGTCCCTTACACCTTGTATACTTTTTACAATAATAGGTACTTAAATACAAAAAAAAAGCATGAATCATTTAACAGCTAGCATCGATTTGGTCCGACGAGTCTTTCCGTGTCATAGTCACCAGGGTCGTGTGTTAGCGACTGGGTACTCCACCTCGTTTAGCTCTTCAATCCCCATAGGTGACAGAGGAGCTGCCGAGATGGAGTAGTTGGTCGTAGATGTGAAATCCTGACGGAATAAACACGAGAGTGTAGAAGCCGCGGGCAAGAGCTAGTTAAAAATAATGTTTAATAGAATTTATAGCTCCATCCCTCTTTTCAACCGTACACTCTAAATAAGGTTCAGTTGAAAACCAGCGTCAGGGAACTATCATGTAGTTGTCTGTCATTATTGCTGAACTGGGCCTATTTGGCGCCGCCGTGAGACACACATTGCTAGTTGTCTTTTTTTTATATTATAATAATTTATTAGTGTCTACATGTTGTTACTACATTGTGTGTATCTACGAGTGTGCATGCCAAATAAAATAGTTTTCTTTCTTTCCTCTTTCTTGCTGGCTGGCCTGAAATTTTAACAAGTTATAAAGCCCCAGATTGTCGAAACAGGGCATCATTATGCGTTTTCCATACATTTTACACCATATCAGTCTTCATTTCCGAGTTACTTCACTCACGTTAGTTTAGACGTCCATTCTCCATGCCATTATAAATTAACTTGTACTTAGATGGATAAAAGTTTAATATTAATTTGTCGTAGTCAAATCATTGACTTGGCCATTTCATGAAGTGGTCATTTTACATAATGGTTTACCATTTCATGAAGTAGTTGGTCATTTTACATAATGGTTTACCATTTCATGAAGTAGTTGGTCATTTTACATAATGGTTTACCATTTCATGAAGTAGTTGGTCATTTTACATAATGGTTTACCATTTCATGAAGTAGTTGGTCATTTTACATAATGGTTTACCATTTCATGAAGTAGTTGGTCATTTTACATATTGGTTTACCATTTCATGAAGCGGTCAGTCATTTCGCACAATAGTTTTCCATTTCACAAAGTGGTCAGATATTTCACATAATGGTTTACCATTTCATGAAGCAGTTGGTCATTTCACACAATGGTTTTCCATTTCACAAAATGGTCAGATATTTCACATAATAGTTTACCATTTCACAAAGTGGTCAGATATTTCACATAATGGTTTACCATTTCATGAAATGGCCGGCCATTTCGCATAATGGGTTACTATTTCATGAAAAAATCTCTATTTTATGAAGTAGTTGCTCATTACACGTAATGGTTTACCATAATTATCATGAATTTGATGAACTGGTCGACCCTTTCATAAATTAAATTAATTAGCCATTTCATTTGATTGGCCACCTCAAGCCTAATTTAACCTCGGCCACATCATAAAACAGCCGACTCCACGATCTGACTACGACACATGCTTTACAATCAATGAATTAACTACATACTACATTATATAAGTAAACCCTTCCCAATTCTCACTTTTAGTCATTTATCACAATCACAGTGATGTGAATTTTCCACTGAAGTCATGTACCATCACTTCACTTCTTTCACTTAAATTGATGATTATCATATGTTTAGGAAACTTTTCATCTTAATCATTAAATTTCACTTTTATGACATTCAAATTCAAATTCAAATTCATTTATTTCAAATAGACCATTTGCAGGCACTTTTGAATAGTCAAATGTCGGTCAGTCCAAGAAAAGTGAAGCTAAATTGCACGTTCCAAAACGTAGGTCTCTATGGAGAAGAACGTGCAAGAAACTCCATGGACACTCTTTTTAAAATATATTGAGTTACATAAATCTTGGTTACATATTTCTTGTCGCTTCTAATATGTGAGCACAATGTTGGTAGATACATAATAATAATAGTTTATTATTCCTTTTATTAAATGTAATTAAAAATAGAAACCGAATTAAGCCACTGGCAGCCAAGAGATGACCAGTCTCAACCGATGGCACCCGTTCACGGGCATGACACGTGCTTCAGCCCCACTCAGCTCAACCATTTTAAAGGGAACCGAATGACCCAATAACACGTGCCACCACCAGCAAGACATTTGGGTGAGCATGACAAACTCTCAACTGCCATGCTCGTAATGTCAAACAAGTTGTAACCTAATAGAGATGCTCCATGGTGCTTCACATTCACAAAACTTGAAAAAAGAAGAAAGTGCTTCTACATTATACAATGCTATTTAGTTTCCAATTAAAAAAAGTAATAAATTATCATAAGCTCTACTGAAATAAACAAATAAATAAAAAATACATTTCGAAAGCAAAAAATACAAAAAGGGGAATAGTATCTCTTCCAATATTTAGAAATATATTTATATATTTATAAAAAAAAAACTAATTTGAAGGTAAAAGTGGCTGTAGTTGTGGAGCAGGACCAGCATTTAGCCAAGCATTTTTGTCAAGGAGATAATCTTCCAGTTTATAATATGCTTGTCTACATAGTGTGCGTTTAATGCATGTTTTAAATTTGGACTCATTTAGTTGTAGAATCTCAATTGGTATTTTATTATAAAATTTTACACAGTACCCCATGAAAGAGCTACGTACTTTAGCCAATCTGAATCGAGGTTGATCTAATTTGTTCCTATTCCTAGTATTAAAATTGTGCCTGTCACTTATCTTAGTAAAAAGATGAATATTTTTCCGAACATACATGATGTTTTCATAAATGTATTGACAAGGGACCGTCAGGATGTTTATTTCTTTAAATAGTTCCCTAAGGGAATCGCGTCTGCGAAGGTTATATATGGCTCTGATAGCTCTTTTCTGCAGTATAAAAATAGACTCTATGTCTGCAGCCCGTCCCCATAGCAAAATACCGTAAGACATAATACTATGAAAGTAGCTAAAATAGACTAGTCTCGCAGTATCTACATCAGTTAATTGGCGGATTTTTCTGACAGCATATGCTGCTGAACTAAGCCGTCCTGCCAGAGATGTTAAATGAGGATCCCATTGTAGCCTCGAGTCAAGCGTGATCCCTAGGAAAACCGTACTCTCGACGAACTCGATTTTCTCCTTGTTCAATACTATGTCAGAATAATTGCTTTTAACATTCGGTAACGCAAATCTTATGCACTTAGTTTTTTTTCCATTCAATACTAAATTATTAACAGTAAACCAGTTTTGGACTTGCTGTAGAGCATTATTTACGTCATCAAGGTTTGTAGAACGTCTATTGATTTTAAAAATTAACGACGTATCGTCAGCAAACAATACAATATGTGGTTGTTTTTTTAATAGATGCGGTAGATCATTTATATACTAAAAAGAGGAAAGGACCCAATATTGAGCCTTGCGGTACACCCATTTTGACTTTCAAACCCGGAGAATTGACACCATTTATCTGAACTTGCTGTTGCCTGTCAATTAAGTAAGATTTTACCAAGCTAAGTGCAAGTTTACCTAGCCCATAATGTTCAAGCTTTAAAAGCAAGGTTTCGTGATTAACACAATCAAAAGCCTTTGAGAGGTCACAAAAAATCCCTATCGCATCTTGGGCTTCTTCCCACGCTGCAAATATATGTTTTAATAAAGTGACACCAGCGTCAGTCGTACAACGACCTTTGGTGAAACCATACTGCTGATCGTGAAAGATTTTATTGCTATTAAAATGGTAAAGCATTTGATTAAGCATAACTTTTTCAAACACTTTACTGAAAACCGGCAATACTGACATCTATACATATAATACAAATAAGGTGTCTGTTTGTAATATTTAAATACCTGATTTTTACTACATGCATATGAATATACATATATACGGTACATACACCGAAATAACATTTTTTAAAATTTTTATCTGTCTGTCTGTTTCTCCAGGCTAATCTCTGAAATGGCTGGACCGATTTTGACGGGACTTTTTTTGGCAGATAGCTGATGTAATAAGGAGTAACATAGGCTACTTATATCTTAGGAAAAATAAATTTAAAATCCTGTAGTCCACGCGAATGAAGTCGCGGGCACAGCTAGTGGTATATAAAATTGTGCTATTGATGTAATGATACTATTTTTTAGTTTATAATTAATAAATGCAATAAGCTAAATAGATTTTTTATTCAATGTTCAGAGTAACCCTTTTATCGCTTGCGTCGGAGTAGTCCCAGTTTTTTCGCGTCGTATTCGCCAAGGTCGTGTGTTAGCGACTGGGTACTCCGTCTCGTTTAGCTCTTCAATCTCCATAGGTGACAGAAGAGCTGGCGAGATGGAGTAGTTGGTCGTGGATGTGCGACCCTGGTGGGATAAACGCGAGTGTTTGTGGGACACATTCGACGTAGGCAGTTAGAAGGTTTATCACCCTAGGTCGGAATAGGTAGGGCTGTTTTAAGTATTTACCATAGGTTAGAATAATATGGATATTCCCCGAGTAAAATTATAAAAAAAAACTATCTTGCCTTCGGGACTAATGAAAGATTAGCCGAGCGCTCAAGATCCGTGCCGGTATCTGTACGAGTCTCAACAAAGCGGCAACGTCGCGCGCTTGGCAAAAAGTTTTATAGCGTGCTGTTGACGTACAATTTACAATGTCGCTTATTGGCTTACATATATTTTTTTATACATATTGACAAAAAGAATGAAATTCAATTAAATCTTGTAGTATCAGCCGAAATGGAATATCCATACCAACATCAATGTTTGCGGTCAATGAACCTAAATAGCCCCACCTATTCCGATCACTGTTTCTCAAACAATAATGACGCGATACACAAAATTGTGCTATTGATATATCTTTACTATATTTAGTTATTAATTTAAAAATGCAATTACCTCACATTTGTTATTTAATGGTCCTGTATTCAAATTTAAGTCATACATGAACACTATTGTCACAACTTTACACAAAGTCCTGCTTTTCACTTACAAAACTATTTCAAAACGTGGCAATATCCCCGATAGATGGCGTTGAACTCAATATTTTTAACCGACTCTATTATACTCTGTTCAAAATAACTTAAGAAAACCTTTTTATTACTGTCCGTTCAACCGATTTTGACTTTTATTACGTTGATGGCATGACAAATGGCGGCTGCAGTAAATAGTTGGTATTGTAACCGCTTTTCTGCTTTTAATACTGTCTTTCATCATCATCATCATCATCATATCAGCCGAAAGACGTCTACTGTTGGACACAGGCCTCCCCCAAGCGTCGCCACACTGTGTATCACGCATCCATCGGATTCCCACGACCCTGACCAGGACACATTGCACGCAGAACAGATGGTCGATGGGGACGAAAGGTTCTGGAGTGGCGACCACGTTATCGTTATAGTCAAATGGTGCAACTCACCCTAAATGTATCTATAAACCAAGGTTACCAACATAGCCCGAAAAATCCACCAAACTTAAGTTGTAGTGGGCAAGGCATATTGCTCGCAGAACAGTTGGTCGATGGGGCCGTGGTGACGGCGCACGAGAAGACGCAGCGTTGGACGGCCTCCAACAAGGTGGACCGATACCGTCTTTATGCCTACATAATAGAAGTTAAAATCGGTTGAACAGACAGTAAAAAAGATTTCTTTAAATGTATTGAGTATAGCAACACTATGACAAGCCACGCTTGGAGCCGTATCAGTCACTTTAACACGTAACACGTTATCAATTCAATCAAAAACAACATCCTAGTCACTGTTCCATCACTATATTCACTTCAGTCATCACTTCCCTCGTCTCCAACTGCTGCAAAACCCTGCTCCCCAAAGTCGTCATACATCTGGTAGACCAGATCAGCTATTTGTCATTCATCCGTCAGATCTGAAGTGAAGGGAGGCAGGGACACCTTGAAAGATAGAAAGAAAATATTATTATTCAGTACACAAAATGATAAAAATAGGTCTAGGGGTCTTACCATAAAATGGATAGGTACAGAAGACAATCTCATGTATGGACTTCACTTTTTATACCTACGCTCGGTGGACGCACACTAATGAGCGTTTGAGCCGGAACTGATCGACGAGCGGGCCGAGACGCTCCGAGATATCGTGTCTGTGAGCGGTGTCTATGTGTGCGTTGCTCGAGCGCGCTTTGTATGTGGATTGACTTCTGTATAGTTATCGTCACGGATCTTGAGCGCTGGCTTCAACTTGCACAGAAGTCAAATGTTCGGTCTCTTTAATGGTGCGACGTGAGGCCCCGCGTCTCACGGCGGGAAATGTCATTGATTGGCTCGCCGCGCCATCCTATCATAGACGTCACTCGTGATTCGTTCCCAGCGCTTGCTGCATGTGTCTAATAACGACGACGGTTGGCTCGCCAATGTATGGAATGCGCAAAAGCGATCCCCACTCTGACGTTGAGCGCTCAAGATCCGTGCCGATAAATATACCTATCTATTTTGTGGTCTTACCATGACGTTTTAAAATGCTAGTCGTGTGTGCGAGGGAGAAAGAAGCATGGAGCTATACACCCTGTAAGTTCCTTTCCTTTAACAGTTTTTTTTTTTTTTGGTGTGGAAAATCATCCATTGACAAGCCCCCTTCTTGGTCGGAGCGGGAGATAGTGTCACTCTTACTGACTAAAAAACCCACCCTGTTCCTTTAAGCCTTCATACTGGGGCTCGAGTTCCCTTTCGGATAACTCTAGCCACAGTGGGCTTCGACCCTGCTAGGTTCCTGCTGTTGCTGACAACTCCTTGAGGCGCGCGGTGACAGTGCGCGCCGGCGACGACTTGGGCTTGGTCCGGACAGTCGGACAGCGAGCTACACATTGCTCACTGTCCGCAAGCCCGCGCCTACGGTGGCTTCCTTTAGCATACTAGTAGTACTCAATCGTCCACTTTACTTTCGTGAGAAAATACGTGGCGTCTGGCGGGCCTGGGATCTTGGACTAAGACGGACTAATTACATTTTTTACGGCAACTAACCTATTCCAGCCTTTGATGATAAATCAATACAAGCGTCAGTTACCTCCATCTCCTGCACTTCCACCTCCTGTGCGTCGAGGCGGTCGTCCGCGGAAGCGTCTGCGAGGTCCCCCAACTCTCCCAGCTCTTCGCCCTGGGAGTCGTCGGAAGATGACGGCGGCTCTGATTCCGTGTCGGAGCCGTCTTTCTGTGAACGGTAACCATTGGTATGTTAGAAAGATTGGTTTAAAATTTGGAACAGGCTCTTAAGGGCCTACAAGCGCCCGAAAAGTGCCATAAAACAGGCCTACTCCTCCGTAACGGCTAGGTCAATTGGTTGGAAAAAAATATATGTTTATTATTGATTCATGAACAATAATATCAACATTTGATTTTTTCGTGCAATTAATACTTTGGCAAAAAAAAAAATTTAGCAATTTCGCAACTTTTCGCATCTTTTCCCTACTCCTTCGAAACGGCTTGGACCTTTAGAAACCTTTTTACACATAAAAATTGGTGGTTAAATATCCTTCAAAGTGAACATTGCATATGTAAATCAATCAATATCTCGCAGAGAAAACGGATTTAAAGCGCTTTCCGGGCGCTGCTGGCCGCAAATAAATGCACAGATTTGCGTACTGCCGCCTAGGCAGTGCGAGAGTTGCGTTCACATAATTTCGGTCAGATGGTTCAAGGGACTATACGCCTTAATAATTATACTAGTGCGCGACACCATCAACGATTGCATCGCTGCTTACCATCAGGTAGAATCGGCGTCAAGAAATAGTTGTATATGTATATCAATTAAAAAAAAATATTGTGAAAACGTCAGGGCAGCCCTAGAAAGATTTTCTTCTATTAGATTGCGTAAGATTTTTTCATTCCAGAGATTTATCTCCATCATTTGAGCCAAACGTCCACTGTTGGACATAGGCCTCCCCGCACCTGTCATGCCGTATCCAACGGGTTCCCGCGACCCTGACCAGATTATCGGTCCACCAGTGTGACTGGCCTGTAATTGGTGTAGTGGTTAGTGGCCCTGACTGCTATGCCGGAGGTCGTGGGTTCGATTCCCACCCAGAACAAATGTTTGTGTGATGAGCATGATTATTTGTACTGTGTCTGGGTGTAATTTATAAAATATGTATGTATTTAGAAATATATAAGTATGTTTATCAGTTGTCTAGTACCCATAGCACAAGCTCCGCTGAGACTAGATGGCGTTGTGTGATAGTTGTGGAACATTATTATTATTACCTTGTGGGCGCGCTTTTATCACTGCGTTTTCCATTACGCGGTCGCCACTCCGGAACCTTTCGTCCTCAACAATGGTTGATGGGACAAACCTCCCCTACTGCCCCAGGGTGGAGGACATGAGGGTTTTCACTCCGAAAAGAAAAAGAAGTAGGTTACCTTAGGAGTAAAGACGGTGTAAACCGGCGGGTCGGTGTGGTAGCGGCAGGCGGAGGACGGCAGCGGCAGCTTGGCGATGGGCTCGCGGCACGACGCCACGCCGCGAATGTCGCCGCACGCGTTGAACAGCACCTGGAAACAATATATTCATTTAACACAACACAATACATTCATTTAAGGGCCAAGCGCCCGAAAAATTCCATAAAACAGTGATATTCTAAGGCCTACTCCTCCGTAACGGCTAGGTCAATTGGTTTGAAAAAAATACATGTTTATTATAGATTCATGAACAATAATATCAACATTTGATTTTTTCGTGCAATTAATACTTTTGTCAAAAAAAAATATTTAGCAATTTCCCAACTTTTCGCAACTTTTCCCTACTCCTTCGAAACGGCTTGGACCTTTAGAAACCTTTTTACACATAAAAAATTATGGTTAAATATTCTTCAAAGTGAACATTGCATATGTAAATCAATCAATATCTCGCAGAGAAAATAGATTTAAAGCGCTTTCCGGGCGCTGCTGGCCGCAAATAAATGCACAGATTTGCGTACTGCCGCCTAGGCGAATGCGAGAGTTGCGTTCACATAATTTCGGCCAGATGGTTCAAGGGACTATACGCCTTAACTTTACACACAGACAATATTTCCTATCACATGGTGCTCACTCACACGGGCCACATCAAATATTGATGAATAGTTTACCATACCATACTCGCCATCGACTCAAGGTCCAGAAGCCTTATCACGAGCTCTTGATGCGTATAAATCTTCGAATTGACCAATAGGCGGCCGTTTCACGACTGCTTATGGTTTGGTTATCGTTATAATTAAATGGTGCAACTCACCCTTAGTCAGTAAGAGTCTGACACTATCTCCCGCTCCGCCCAAGAGCGGGGGTTGTCATTGGATGATTTTCTTCGCGAAAAAAAAAGGACACGAGGACATAACCATGGGTACACGCTCACCTGATGTCGATCATGCAGGATGTGCTTGAGACAGTGCTTAGCAGCCGGCAGCACGTGCGAGGGACAGCGCACTCCACCCTCCGTGAAGGTGCAGCGCCCCTGGGACGGTATCGGCCGGTTGGGACACGGGTCGTTCAGCTGGAAACAAACACGGATATTACTTT
This sequence comes from Mythimna albipuncta, assembly GCA_929112965.1. Lineage (NCBI taxonomy): Eukaryota > Metazoa > Arthropoda > Insecta > Lepidoptera > Noctuidae > Mythimna > Mythimna albipuncta. Next base: position 4,896,139 of record OV815986.1, on the reverse strand, counting down.
CATTATCAAGCAACGAAAACAGTTGATTGTTATCAATTTGTAGACTAATTACTTGACAGGCCTGTTGGTCTAGTGGTTAGTGACCCTGACTGCTATGCCGGAGGTCGTGGGTTCGATTCCCACCCAGGACAAATGTTTGTGTGATGAGCATAATCATTTGTTCTGTGTCTGGGTGTAATTTATCTATAATATGTATGTATTTAGAAATATATAAGTATGTTTATCAGTTGTCTAGTACCCATAACACAAGCTCTGCTTAGCTTGGGACTAGACGGCGCTGTGTGATAGTTGTGGAATATTATTGTTATTATTAATTACTTTAATTCTTTATTGTACAAATATACACCATGATAGTTAATGTGATGATATCAGAGTTCATATACATAATAGGCGAGCTTTACTCAAAGTTGAGCTTTCTTCCAGCAAACCATTGAGTGATAGAGAGAGATTATAGAATAGGGTAAGATCAAAATTACAAATAATATGGATAAAATAATACATAAACATACCTACATGTATAAATACATACTTATACAATATATATATTTTTTAATACATACTTATACAATATATTTTGATCGTGTTAATCCTGCGGAGGGTCGATCCGGTACATGAAACACTATCGATTCGTAAAGATGAAATTAAAAAGTAAAGAACCTTTTTTTAAAACTCGTATTAATTTACGCATGTACGAAATTAATTTCTCTATAAAAACGTCAGCTGAGCGAGTCCAATGACCTGTAGATAGTAGTCGGCGTTGTGTAGAAACTACCTACAGGGCATTGGACTCGCACTATTAGGTAATCTAAGGTAATTGGTTTTCCTTATTATTAAGAATAAATTTCTTAATAATTGATTACAATCTAGCCTAAAAGACTAATAAGTAATTTAACTCTAACTTATTTTTATACGGTTTTAAACTAAGAATAGCGTCCTTTAGCACCTATAGAAGTCCATAACACTTTCTTAGAGTCTGATATTGATAAAAACACTTTGTTCATGTGTAATATGCATAGCACAGCATTGATCACTATTATACACTAACTTTAAACACTACACTAACTCAAAAGGTTTAGTTCTCTTTAGTCTACGCACTAGGTCCGTATTGTCTAACAGCTGTATAGCCTCAAGGTAATTGGTAATCTAAGAATTCGCGGAGTCTACAGTGTTCTTCCATTTACATTATAAAAACCGGCCAAGAGCGTGTCGGGCCACGCTCAGTGTAGGGTTCCGTAGTTTCCCGTCCGTCACAATAAGTGTACCCACTTATGAGTTTAAAAAAATGCTTGCATATACGATTATACTACAAACTTAGTCCAGAAATTATTTTGTAGAACCCTTTTGTCTTTTTTGTACAAAAACTGTTCTTTCTATCAAGTTCAAAATAATTTTCCTAGAAAGTCCTTATAAAGTTCTACTTTTCAGATTTTTTTCATAGAGGGGGGGGACACATTATTTTTTACTTTTGGAGCGATTATTTCCGAAATTATTGACATTATCAAAAAATGATTTTAGTAAACCCCTATTCATTTTTAAATACCTATCCAACGATATATCACATGTTAGGGTTGAAATTAAAAAAAAAATCACTTCCCCCTTTACATATAGGGGGGCTACCCTAATAAAACATTTTTTTCCAATTTTTATTTTACCACTTTGTCGGCGTGATTGATATACATATTGGTACCAAATTTCAGCTTTCTAGTGCTAACGGTCACAGAGATTAAGCGAGGACGGACAGACAGAAAGACATGGCGAAACTATAAGGGTTCCTAGTTGACTACGGAACCCTAAAAAGGGTGAGTACCTTGGCTCTCTTGTGGTGCATCTTACGCGCCAGTACGGCATCGTTACCGTGCTTCCTGTGGTAGCTCGCGAACGCCTTCAGCTTGCGCAGCTGCCGCCTCTCGCGCACTGTCAGGGGGCCGCTACGGGACTGGGCGTTTATACTGCCTGCAAAACAAATATTGTTTATAAAAGGGAATTTACTATTTTGGAGTTTATTCTAAAAATCCCTAACATTGGATTAATTCCCCTAAGGGGGTTGTTATTTTTTTTTTTCAGAAACCTCACTAATTAAACCTAGCTTAGTGGGGATTTTTGGAAAAATAAGTATCAACCCCCACCAGATTGTGGTCAACCAGAGGGGATTTCTGAAAATATAATTTTAGAAATTATAATTTAGGTTTCAAGGCTAGAGTGAATAGGCTCTCATTAAACTAGTGCACCTCACCATCAAAGATTGCATCACTGCTTACCATCAGGTGGGATCGCAGTCAAGTACTAGTAAAAAAAACCGGCCAAGTGCGAGTCGGACTCACCCATGAAGGGTTCCGTAGCAGCAAGTAACATAATATAAAAGTTCTTGTAATGTGTTGTAACTTTGATCGATGTTTTAATAATAGTGTATTTTTTTCGGTTTATGACGCATTAAAAAAAAACTACTAACTGGATTTCGTTCAAACCAATTTTCGTTGGTAGTTTTTATAGTAATGTACATCATTTATTTTTTTTAGTTTTATCATTCTCTTATCTTAGAAGTTAGAGGGGGGGGGGACACATATTTTACCACTTTGGAAGTGTCTCTCGCGCAAACTATTCAGTTTAGAAAAAAATGATATTAGAAACCTCAGTATTATTTTTGAAGACCTATCCATAGATACCACACACGTTTGGGTTTGATGAAAAAAAAAATTTTGAGTTTCAGTTCTATGTATGGGGACCCCCAAAATTTATTGCTTTTTTTCTATTTTTCTGTAAAAATCTTAATGCGGTTTACAGAATACATCTACTTACAAAGTTTCAACAGTATAGCTCTTATAGTTTCGGAAAAAAGTGGCTGTGACATACGGACGGAAGGACAGACAGACAGACAGACAGACATGACGAATCTATAAGGGTTCCGTTTTTTGCCATTTGGCTACGGAACCCTAAAAAGAGTATGCTTGAATCTCAAGAAAGGACATAGGCTACTTATTATCTGACTTCGACTTCGAGTCCGTAATAACCGACATTCACGCGAACGAACAGCTCGCATAAGCTAGTCTACACTAATATTATAAAGAGGTAAGTTTGTTTTTTTGTTTGTAGTACGTAATTTCTGGTAGCGATTGCTAAATTTTTTACACCGATAGAAAGCTGCTTTATTCCTGAGTGACATAGGCTATATTATACGTACGCGGGCGAAGCAGCAGACAAAGGCTAGTATGTAAAGGTCAACTTACAGTACTGTTCCCTCTCCGCCTTCAGTTCTCTGAGGTACAGCAGCCTGGCAGTCTGCAGCAGCACTCGCAGGCGGCTCATCTGCTTGATGTACGCAGTCTGCAAGTACTTCATCGCCGTCCGGGCGACGCTAACTGCTTCCTCTGCTGTGTAGACTCCTGCTCGCCTGTAAATCGGTCAAAAGACAGATTTTGTTTATTATTACTCAGCTATACACTAATCACAGTGGTATCACCTCGCAGGGAGCGTCTTCCGTATCAGACAGATCCTCGTGATCACCAGCTCGGCAGTTCCATTCGGCCCCAAGGTGACCGACTCGCCGTCAGAGTCGCTACAACTGTCGGATACGGTTTCCAAGGGTATCTTGCCTACCTGGTCATCAGTCTCAACCTTGGTTCCGGTAGGCTTCGACCCAGCTTGGCCGCTAACAACTCCTTGAGGCGCGCGGGAACAGTGCGCGCCATTGACGACTTGGGCTCGGTCCGGACGGTCGGACAGCGAGCTACCCATTGCTCGCCGTCCGCAAGCCCGCGCCGAGATCGGGCTCCCGGCGGCGGCTAGGGCGTGAGTGCCGTTGCCTGACGCGGTCGGCCTCCTCCAGCATCAGATAGGTCGTGGTGATCACAGACTCGGCTATACACTCACCACAGCGGTATCTCCTCGCAGGGAGCGTGTTCAGTATCAGAAAGGTTCTCGTGGTCACCAGCTCGGCAATCCCCGTCGAGCCCCAAGGTGACCGACTCGCCGTCAGAGTCGCTACAACTGTCGGACACGGTTTACAAGGGTATCTTGCCTACCTGGTCATCAGTCTCAACCTTGGTTCCGGTAGGCTTCGACCCAGCTGGGCCCCTGACTGACGCCATTGACGACTTGGGCTCGGTCCGGACGGTTACCGGGTGGTCGAACAGCGAGCTATCTATTGCTGGCCGTCCGCAAGCCCGCGCCGAGATCGGGCTCCCGGCGGCGGCTAGGGCGTGATCGCCGTTGCCCGATGCGGTCAGCTTCCTCCAGCATCAGATAGGTCGTGGTGATCACAGACTCGGCTATACACTCACCATAGTGGTATCTCCTTGCAGGGAGCGTTTTCAGTATCAGAAAGGTTCTCGTGGTCACCAGCTCGGCAGTCCCCGTCGAGCCCCAAGGTGACTGACTCGCCGTCAGAGTCGCTACAACTGTCGGACACGGTTTCCAAGGATATCTTGCCCACCTGGTCATCAGTCTCAACCTTGGTTCCAGAAGGCTTCGACCCAGCTGGGCCCCTGACTGACGCCATTGACGACTTGGGCTCGGTCCGGACGGTTACCGGGTGGTCGGACAGCGAGCTATCTATTGCTCGCCGTCCGCAAGCCCGCGCCGAGATCGGCTAGGGTGTGAGCGCCGTTGCCTGATGTGGTCGGCCTCCTCCAGCATCAGACAGGTCGTGGTGATCACAGACTCGGCTATACACTCACCATAGTGGTATCTCCTCGCAGGGAGCGTCTTCAGTATCGGACAGGTCCTCGTGGTCACCAGCTCGGCAGTCCCCGTCGGGCCCCAACGTGACCGACTCGCCGTCAGAGTCACTACAACTGGCGCATTCCATCAGGGAGGTGGTGTAGGCTGTGTTTATTGCGGTGGCGTCGATTTGTTCTGGAATTTACACAATAATATTTATTATAATAATAATAATCAGCTAAATTAAGTATATCGACTTGGCTCGCGAGGTTGTCGACATGTGGGAAGTGGATTCAGCGGTCATTGTACCGATAGTTGTTTCAGCCAATGGCTTAATAGCCAAGAGCCTCGACCAACATCTTAGGAGGCTCTCGTTAGGCGACTGAACCAAGGGCTTGATTCAGAACGCAGTATTGCTGGACACGGCTCGTATAGTCAGGAGGTTCCTTTCTCTGGAGCCCTGACCGCCGGTAGCTTGGACCCCGTTCCCGATACCGGTGGGCTACTATTTTTTATATTTTTAAATGTTTTTTTTTTATTGAATATTTAAAAATATAATTTATATGTTAATATCTGAATAAACGAAATAATCAGCTACAACGACAGCTTCGACGACCATCTGTCGAAAGGTAGCGCAGCCCCGGTATGAAAGGCAAGAAGGAATGGGGTGAGTTTTTTAGTCAGTAAGGCCGTTTACACATTATGCCGACCGCCACCGCTGCACTGGACGCGCTGCATAGGCGGCGTTTGTGTCACTGGTTCTGCGATGAAACGCTTCCGCTGCGGCATAATGTGTAAACGCCCTAAGAGTCTAACACTATCTCCCGCTCCGCACAAGGGCGGGGGAAGTCATTTAGATAATTTTTACCCACCAAAAAAAAAAGCTACATACTATCCAGTCCAGAGTTCTGCAGCCACATACTATCCAGTCAACAAAGAGTAATGTAAAGTGTGATGAGGTACTCACTAAAGGGATCCACAGCCTGAGGTTCCAATTGTTCCTGTTCGCCGGGATCGCTGACGACGGAGACCGAAGATGCGCACGAAGTGGTGCGCGGACGTTCTGGTCTGAAACACGATATTATTATTATTTATTTAGAAGTAAAGACATCTTTTCAACTTACGTTGGACATTTTATTATTTGTATTCTTTTCCGTTTGTGTTTCGTTTTATTTTAATTTCTGAAATTTTTCACATTCATATATATTTTTGAAACCATGAATGTAAAAAAGTAATCCCAATAAAAACATACCTGTTAAAAAGGGGGCCAAGTTCCTATCGGTTAATTGTTCGCCTAAAAAAGGGTTGAAATCCAATCCAGTGCCAAGTTTAGATGCACTTTAAAATCGATCATAATCATCTTCATCAACAGCCTGATCATCGTTTTTGAACAAAAGGGGCGGGGGTCAAATGTGGGTCGAAACGGTTCGTGTAAATAGTGCACGGCATGCGCGCGGCCTGTTGCTGGACCATGGCCTGCGCAAGGCCGTGCGCTTAGATACTAGCAGTTTCAAGACCATTGTTACTATCAATATTAACATAGATTTTAAGACCTTTCTTACTATTAATTCTATTAGTACAGGATACGGTTAAGAACGACCTTCACCGGTTTGTTTAATGGATGAAACCTATTTTATGATAAATTTAGTATATTAAATAATCTAACGCGGGTAGGTTGCCTGAGAAATTCCTGGCCAAACAATTTTTTTTGTAAAATGCACCGGTGTGTTTAACGAATAAATTTAATACTAACCGAAAGAGTGAATCCTTTAGAAAATAAAAATATTGGGTGGCCTATTTGTTTCCTGGCATAGCTATGGGTTGTCAGGTATAAACAGGTATGCATAAATAGGTGTTTTTTTTGTATACAACAAATTCTATATCAAAATAAACGCTGTTTCATTACGAATACGATGTTATAGTGTTGTCTGCAAAAAAATCTTGTATGGATAACGGTTGTGCATTTTTCTAAAAATGAAATAAATGTTCAATTTTTAATTAATAATAGTCTGGCCAGGAATTTCTTAGGCAACCCACCCGCGTTATATTATTTAATACACTAAATTTATCATAAAATACGTTTCATCCATTAAACAGACCGGTGAAGGTCGTTCTTAATCGGATCTTAGACTATATGGACATTATTTTTAGTCCGAAATAAATGTATTTTATTTTTATTATCGGATTATTTACTATATTGTAAAAAATCTAGTCAATTCAGTTTCGAATTATGACAACGTTTTCGCACTACCTAAACTGGCTATTAAGCGTGATTTGATAATACTTAGTAAATTATCTCGCAAATATATTATCATGGTGACATAATTATGTAGAAACTTAATAATTACATCAACAATTTCCTCGCCGTTGTTCTTTCAGTAAAGTCGCGTCGTAAATAATTTTCATATTGGCTTCAAATGATTAAATATGGGATTTTGCATAAAAATCTTACTAACTCAAAAACTATTATATCGGTAGACCATTTGGTGGTCTTACCATGAAGTCCTGCAAGGAATACGTCGAATTACCAGTAACCTGCGGCCGTATTATGACATCTTAAAACCATCATGTTTTCTGTGCGAGAAAAGGATAGTGCTATTCGTCCTGTATAGCTCCGTCTCTTTTTCACACCGAAAACATGATGGTTTTAAGAGGTCATAATACGGCCCCTGTATAGTGCGTTTCACGTCAATTCCCTTCGCCGTTATATTGGTAATACGGAAAAACAGTGTTGCTATGTTTTTTAAATGAAATTACTTAATATTAGGGAGAGTAACTGATATTTCGTTGCTTTTAACAATAGGCTAGGGGCCGTAAAAAATGTAATTAGTCCGTCTTTTAGATTATTCAAAAATAAGGGACACTTATTTTTTTTATTTGTAATTTAAACCAAAAATGACAAAGATATAGCCCATTAAAGTTACGTGTAACGTCATTCCGTGCTACATATTTTCGCACGTGGTGACGTCACACGTAATTTTAATGGGCTATATCTTTTTTATTTTTTGTTTAATCGAAAAAAGAAAAAATACGTGTCCAATATTTTTTTATAATCCAAAATACGGACTAAATAAAATGTAATTATTTTGACCCTGGACACTATCCTATTGCCTTACAAACTGGAATCGGTTAAAACCGGTATTCCACCCTACTATACCCTACTCTACCCTACGAAACTTCACATAAACCATCTAACAAATAGTCCGAACAAAGCCTAAACATTTGGTTTAGATAGGTGAGCTCGTTCTTGAGTTATAAAATTACAACGAAAAGTGGCATTGATTTTTATACATATAGATAAACTAGCTGACCCGGCAAACGTTGTTTTGCCATTTAGATAATTTTTAAGAGAAAAATGTTAAGGATGGACAACCCTTATCACTAAGGGGTATGAAAAATAGATGTTGGCTGATTCTCAGACCTACTCAATATGCTCACAAAATTTCATGAGAATCGGTCAAGCCGTTTCGGAGGAGTACGGGAACGAACATTGTGACACGAGAATTTTATATATAAGATAACTCACTTGACATAATGCTGCAGCTGGTTGAGCAGCGACTCCGTGGTGATGACCGGCGGAGGGGCGGCCGCGCTTCGCTGGCGAGCGTACAGTGCTGCGCGGGCGTGCTCGAAGCATAGCCTGGAATGACGCAGGGACATTATAGTAAATGGAAAATGATCATTGATCGCTTTTGGATTGGTGTCCAAAAGCTGAATGATGGAATGTCTGGCGTGCCCTGAGTTGTAGAGTGATTCCCACTCACGGCCTGTACGACGAGCAAAGTGTAGTTCGCCGTCTAATAAGTACCAGGCCCGGGTCGACGGTGCGTTGTGTAATACATGTTCACGATCGCGGCGCACGCGACGATACGCGCCAAATATTTTTCCGCGCACAGTGAAACACATAAAAAAATATTAAGAGTAGTATTATTGAGACTCAAAATTATTATGGTTTACAGAGTGCATATTTCTAAAATAAATACTTAAATATTGGTAAAACGTACAAAAGAGAGGCGAAGCACTTTCTGTTTGGCTTACTATATAACTATAGAAATACAAGTAGTTGGAAACAGACATTTTTTTTTCTTTCGAGTATGTGATGGGCGAAAAACGTCTCTCATCAACCCTCCTCCTATATCGGATCGAAATCTTCTTTTTCTTCCTGCCCCTATCCCATATTACTTGCGGTCGGCGCAACACTTTATCGGAATCGAAGGCACAAAATCAATCGGTAGTTCCGAGCCTTCGGAATCGGAATCTTCGGCCTCAGTAATATTCCTGGTAAATACTCTACATCTACAAGCTCACCCCGGATGGGTTATTCGAAAGGGCGCTCGAGCCCCTGTATGAAGGCTAGAAGGAACGGGGTGGGTCTTTTAGTCAGTAAGAGTCTGAAACTATCTCCCGCTCCGCCCAAGGGCGGGGGATGTCAAGCATGAATTTTTCCGACCATAAAAAAAAAACTGACCCCGGATCCCTGTGGTCCCTGGACTCGCTGGGCGCGGGCATGGTGCAGCGCTCTCCGTTGGTGTACGTGTGCGCGCACTGGCGGTACGGCGCCGTCGGGTCGCGCGTGATGTGCCGGTAGCAGTGCTGGCGGCCCGTTAACACAGGCAGAGGACACTCGTAGCTCTTGTAAGCGCATACGCGGGAACGGGACACTATTTCTTTCTGGAGCTGTGAATAGGAAAAAGAAATGGAATTAGATCCAGTCCGATTATAATATGGCGAACATTACACGATCATGCAAGCGTCAATCAGTACTAAAAACCGTCATGTAACGCATTAGACGGTAGGTTTTTCGTCAATCAAGGTTTTGACTGAGGCAAAAATGACGGCATTTTTTTTTATCTGTTATAAACTAGTACTTGACTGCGATCTCTACCGTGTAATGTTCGCCTATAGATGTCTTCAAGGCTAGATTGAATAGGCTCTTAGTAAACTAGTGCGCCTAACCATCAACGATTGTATCAACGGTTACCATCAGGTGGGATCGCAGTCAAGCACTAGTTTATATCAGACTAGCTTTTGCGCGCGGCTGCGCCCACGTACATAAGAAAGGGTATTATAGTAGAGACCGACCGAAGGTCGGACACAAACGTTCGACAAAACACTAGTAATTTTAAGTCGATTTTTATGCATTAAAAATAATCGATCAAAGATTATATCTAGTGTTATGCCAAATAAATTCTGGAGCATCAGGATTATGCCTGATAGAGAGAACCCATTTAATTTGTACTTATTTGCGAAGCACAAGGGCACTAATTCACAAGTCTTCAACATAATGAGAAACTGACTGAATAACGTGGGCTTTGCAGGCGAGCATTGAGAAGATTTTGAAAAATTCAACTTTTAAGTGGGTGAAAATGAAGAATTTCGTTTGAGTTCAAAATCTCATTCCGTGTATACTTATAAGCACGAATAGTAAATTAAGTAAAAAATAAAGTTTGTCATTATTTATTTTCAGTACTACCCCCAATAGGACAATGAATCTAATCAAATGAATAATAGAAACAGATATTACTAGTTTTTCAAAATTACTCTCAAAATAAGATTTATTCCATTTTAATACCAAAAAACTAATACCATTGGTATTTGTTTGATCTCATTATTATTTTCTATTCTCGACTTCTAAACTCTTTAAATAACTTAATTTAACGTGCGAACAATTACCAGCAACCTGAATTTGGTACAGTTAAACCTAATCAAATTAGTTTCCTAATATTTTTACACGATTGTAATACAATGTTAGACTTATAAATGCACTTTATTCCAATAATTTTACAAAGTTAAAGACAACAGTAGTTTATGTGAATCGTTTTGCTACTTTTTTTTACCTGCGAAAAGGGTGAGTTTGCTCTATTGTTCAAAAGCAACTAATCAGATTTGAATGGGTCGGAATTCCTAGAATATTTTATTGCCTTAGTGGCCCACACGTAAGTCAATGGAATCAGGGTCGTTTCTATTTTGGTAATCTTATAATTATTATTTCTTTTGTGCTTAAAAAACAGAGAGAAATTGTTTCTACATAAATTCCTCAGTACTTTTCTGTGCGTTGGCGGTGACATATACGTATTACAGTGACAGTGATTTTTATTTATTAAGTAAGTATGTTTGTTCTTTTGTATAATTTACTTCTCTTTATTGCAGTTTTTGTTATATAAAATATTACTTGATTATTTTTTATTATAATCCAATCAAATGTAACGGTTTATTTATTATTTTGTTCTTTTTAGTTAAGGGTCTTTTTAGGGTTCCGTAGCCAAATGGCAAAAAACGGAACCCTTATAGATTCGTCATGTCTGTCTGTCTGTCTGTCTGTCTGTCTGTCCGTCCGTATGTCACAGCCACTTTTTTCCGAAACTATAAGAGCTATACTGTTGAAACTTTGTAAGTAGATGTATTCTGTGAACCGCATTAAGATTTTTACACAAAAATAGAAAAAAAAGCAATAAATTTTGGTGGTCCCCATACATAGAACTGAAACTCAAAAATTTTTTTTCATCAAACCCATGCGTGTGGGGTATCTATGGATAGGTCTTCAAAAATGATACTGAGGTTTCTAATATCATTTTTTTCTAAACTGAACAGTTTGCGCGAGAGACACTTCCAAAGTGGTAAAATGTGTGTCCCCCCCCCTCTAACTTCTAAGATAAGAGAATGATAAAACTAAAAAAAATATATGATGTACATTACTATGAAAACTATCAACGAAAATTGGTTTGAACGAAATCCAGTAAGTAGTTTTTTTTTAATGCGTCATAAACCGAAAAAAATACACTATTATTAAAACATCGATCAAAGTTACAACACATTACAAGAACTTTTATATTATATTACTTGCTGCTACGGAACCCTTCATGGGCGAGTCCGACTCGCAATTGAACGGTTTTTTTATTACAGGTTGTATTGACGATTTTCATTTTTTGGATTAGTTAACTTGAAACTTGGCACATATCCAATCAAAGTGAATTATAAAAATTAACAATTCTTAGTTTTTCAAAACTACCCTCGAGTTACGATTTATTCCGTACCAAACAACTAATACCGCTGGTATTCGTTTGATCTCTTTTTTTATTTCCTATTCTGGACATCTTTTTAAGTAACTTAATTTAATGTGCGAACAAATACCCGCATGACCGTTTTGCTATTTTTTTTACCTGCAAAAAAGGGTGAGTTTTCTCTTTGTTCCACATTTCGAAACGACTAATCTGATTTGAGTGGGAGCGGAATTCTTAAAATATTTTATTGTCTTTAGTGGCCCATACGTAAGTCAATGGAATAAGGTTCGTTTCTATTTTGATCTCATAATGATTATTTCTTTTATGCTTTAACTTAAAGAGATATTGTATCTACATAAATTCTTTAGTACATTTCCGTGCGTTGGCGTATTCGCATCACAGTGACAGTGATTTTTACTTAAGTAAAAAGTGTTTTTACGTAAGTCAATGGAATCAGGGTCGTTTCTATTTTAGTAATCTATTCGTATCACTGTGACAGTGATTTTTACTTATTAAGTGAGTATGTTTGTTCTCTTGTATAATTTGCTTCTTTTTATTGCAGTTTTCGTTATTTAAAATATTCCTTGATTGTTTTTGATCATAATCCAATTAAATGTAGAGTTACATACAAGATTCTCTAAATAATAATTCGTACATCACATAAGTAACTAACCAACTTCTCAATTATAAAATCTCCGTTGCCAGTTTAGAAAAAAATAAAGGTTTTTACACTGTATTTATGGGTTTTTACAGATCATTTAACTGATTTTTGATATCATAGTTTATATTCTATAAAGAAAAATAATAATAAAACTCCTACAATATGTGTTCAAAAAATGCATGGTTTCGAAGATATCAATACAATTTAGATTAAAAAATTTCACCCAAACGTCACAGACACAGTAGTGTAGTAAAGTTGTAAAAGTATCACATCATTGAAAAATAATTCTTAAGACAGTTGGTTCTTTGATAGTCTCATTTATACCCTAGAGTTATTAGTTATGAGTGAATTACATATTTTTATTTTATGTTTAATAAAATAGATTAACTGTTATATTACTTACGTAAGTATACTAATTTTACAACAGTTAATTTTGTGAAAAAAAAAAAACAACAGACAATGTTAATTAAATTAATTCTTAGAAAGAGATATGTAAATAATTACGTACTTATCTAAATAACCACGGATTTCAGAAATACAGTTATAAAGAAGTTATAATAAAGTTGAATTACTATAAGTATTAGTTAGACATTTGTCAAACAATTTTCTTTTCTGCTTGACTTTACTTACATATAAAGCATTTTTGGTGACTACTTTACATTCTTGAATTTATTTTAGTATTAGTTCAAAAAGTGGTACCCATCCAAAATAGAAAATAAATGCGAGTTCAAACAAATACCATTGGTATTAGTTTGTTAGTGTTGAAATGGAATAAATCCAAAATACGGTTTAGGGTTAAAGTTTTATGAAAACATTCTCGTGAACACAGTCGGTTGTAAAGTGCTAGTTCTAACTAGCAAACCTAGCTTGAGACGTACCCCAACTAAGTGGACAGGCGACCAAGTGACAGTACCATGGTAGCCCGCGATATTCAATTTTTCTCGAGTTTTTTTTTTTGTATTTTGCAAAAACTTAACCAATCTAAAAATTAGAAGACTGCTGTTTTTGCCATTTGGATATAGTATCCTAAAAATTAAATAAGGCTGAAGATGAAAGATGACAACACTTGACAGCTAAAGTTAGAAACCCCAAAAACCACAGATAATCAATAAATTAAAATACCTGAGCCCTAAGCGCATCCTCTTCTTGCTTCTTCACAGTCTCAGGGTCTGGTGGTTTGATAGACTTGACATTTGTAATGCGAAGACCGGAAGACATTCGACCTCCGCGGCTGAGCATCCTGACTTTAGGCAGGTGGATCACTTTCCGAGGAGGCTGCGACATTGTTGACGTTGATGGATTAACTGAAAAAAAAAAGTAATAGGCGGAATTATTTGAACTGTTTAAAATTTCCGCGCGAAACGACCAATTTAAAAAATATACAAATTATAGTAATAAAGTAAGAGTAAACAAAACATTGGATAGCCTTGAAAAATAATGATATAAACAAAAGTTTGCATGGTGATAACAGCTTAGTCGTAGTAGGTGTAGTAAGTCGTAAAATACGATTGAATGCATAGGTGCTTCTATTATTTACACAGTCATGGTTAGTGATGCCAGGTCCGATTGGATGAAAATCGGGACAGACAGCAAAACAAATCGGGATTTAGGGTTTTAGATCGGGACATTTTTTTTTTCGAGTTGTTAAATCATCTAATAACTTCTCCCGTTCTATGGTAGAACGAGAGCAAACTTGTACTGATTAAAAGCCGACATCTTCAGTCGAGCTTTGTATTACAGGGGTACCGACACTGTTTGAATCGTTCCCGCAGCCTTAGCAGGCATCGGCCCTACGAGTCCCTTCAGTTTTCCTGGTATCTCTTTGAGAAACGTGTGCGGCATCGCCTCGGACCTGGTACTTATTGAACGGGCGAACGACGAGCTACCATTACTCGTCGTTTGCAAACCCTTAGCTATTGTGGCCGGAAATTGCTGTGTGACTCGCCCGGGACATCTCCTTCGGAGACGACTGGGACGTGAGGGTGTACGTTCTTTTACGGTTGCGGTCAACTCCTTCACGGTTATGGTCAATTCTTTCGTGGTTGCAGTCAACTTCTTCGCAGTAAGAGGCAACTGCTTCCCATTCCCTCTCGCTTTGGATCATGGCCAGAACCAGGTGCCAGCGAGCGAGCGAGCAGCCGCCGCCAAAAGCCTCCACAAGGAAACAGCTATGCTCCGCTCAAGCAGGGCACACTTCACACCATCATAAGCTCCATAGTGTCACCCGGGCGGTCCACACAATGCTGACACCCGGGCATCTCTTTCGCACGATTCAGGTGCAGGAATAAAGACAAAAACTAAAAAAATATTGTAATTATGAATGATTCCCGCTGTTTTAAAAGTTTTAATATTACATTACATTTTATTGCATATGAATGGAATGGATAAACGAAGATGTATTATTGAGTCACAGATTACTTATAATATTGTAAGGATTGAGTAACGTAGAAGACGCTGCACGAGAGATATTTATCGGGACATTTAGCGTCCCGATCAGGTGCAAATCGGGACGCATCCCAAGACCCCTAAAAATCGGGACGTCCCGCAAAAATCGGGACGCCTGGCAACACTAGTCATGGTCTATGCAAAAGTATTATACTGCGTATTTTTAACTATGTATGTTGAACTTACGTTCGGTAATCCTTATATTATGAGCATAGAGCGTTTTGCAATTTTCACTTCTAAACGAAAACATATTTGTTATTGAAAGAAGAGTATTTAGCGGTAATACACAAATTAAATAAATGCATACAACACAAAAATATGTTTACACCAAATTATACCACTAATCACTGTACTATTACATAATAATTAGGGCAGAACAAAAGATATTTTTCGTATTTTCGTCGCAACCGTGCAAATTCCACGTAGCCGCGCAAAATTTCACTTCATCGACTCGATAGTACATTGTCAATACTCATTCTCATTAATTAATTACCGATATTTCATTAATCCTGAATAAGCTAAATTGTCTAAAAAAATAATTAACTAATTATGGCATCATTAGTGGTTACTTATGTTATAAATTTAAGTTTTTTCACTAAAGAAATAGTACAGTGTATTGTAAACAGTGGTGGGTCGGCCATTTGCACGGTGTGACAGAGTATTTAGGTCCGTATTTTTAAAGTTGATTATAAACGTTCAAAAGTTAATGGACCACATTAAAAATATGCACAAAAGAAAGACAAATGTCTATACTATAAAATAAAACATAGTGATACAGTGAAACATACCTGTGATTGTTGCAGATCCACATTCTGTCACCGGAGACCTCACTGCGTTAACCACCAAGTTTTACAATGGCGTCCGTTTGAGAATACCTATCAAGAATTTATGTTGAGCCGAAATTTTTTCAGTCGTTATAGAATTAACTTGTTGTTTTCAAAAATCGTAGTTAATTTTTAGTTCTTAATTAGTGACTAATATCAGTGTTGTACATTCAAAATGTTAAATTATTAGTTTTAAATCTCTCAAATGTTAACGTGGTCTACGTCCGGTCGCCGCTGTCATAGCGCTATCCCTTTCCCACTCACGCACTTAGACGGAGCTCTGCTCTCCGTCGTGCTTTCTCGCGCGCAGTCGGAACATCCGCTCAATGGCTGGAGGGCAAGAAAAATGGTATTTTACAAAAGAACAATTGCTGAGTTCTCCAAGCAGAAAATGCGGTTTAGATGCAGATAAAGAATTAGCATATCGGCAGCAGGCCGCAAATTTAATACAGGACATGGGGCAGAGGCTTCAAGTGTATCCTTTTTCAAAATGTGGTGTTTTCAGCTCAATGTTTTTGTCGAGTCATGTGCTAAAAGTGCGTAAAACACGCTAGCGAAATGTGTTTATATTTGTGTAATTATCGTTAGCGTGCGTTGAAATGCATAAAGAAGTGTATAAAGTGTGTTGTGACGGTGAAATATAGTGAAAAGATGACGAAACTTCGACTGTGGCTCGCGGCGTCATTACGGCCACTTTCGCTCGGTAATGTGGGATTTCCCGCCTGACACAGTGAGTAACAGCTCGTTTTCTACAGGTAAGACAGTTATAACATGTATGAAAAGTCCTAAAATGTATGAAATGTTTGTATTTAGGTTAGGGTCACGCATGATAGCGTGGTTTTTTTGTCGAGGTCACTGATCCTACAGCTGTGAGGCGACGGGACGCTTGCGCGGGTGACGTAGGGCTCGTGTGAATGATCGACCTGCATGCTCGAGCTAAATTTACTCGATACAAACGATTTTTACATGGAACACGCGCGTGGCGCTCATTTCTACGTAATTTGGTCGTGATCTTCACTTTATCACGTTTTCCTGTTATATACAAGTTATAACAGATAACGTGCGTAATTTCTATCACTTGAGTTCAAAAATTGACGTATTACGAGTTATCTCTTCATCATAACATATTTTTAAACACATATTAGTCTCTGACATAAATCATAACATTAAAATACATTGAGGAAAATCAGGAATAAAATACCAACAACACATTAGTTATTATTTAATAGAGACAAAGATGCAGTTATAGCAACAATATAATGTTATTATTTTCCTGTTAAACTTGAACCTGGTAAACAAAATATTTGTTGTGGATAATCCAACATGTCTGTATTGAAGAGATAATTCATAGGATGGGAATTTATATAAAAACAAACCTCACCAAGTCAAAAAAACTGTCTCTCTTTGTAGTTATGCTAACTTGCTATAAAGAAAACTAATAAAAACCTATTCTAAAACAGCAATAAATCATAAAAGTAGTTTATTCAGAGAAAAACTTTTACAAGGTACCAAAATGAGACTATAACCTACTTTCTCTCCAGTTACAATCCAAAATGTATGATGTAACAGTCGTAAGGATTTCTTTCTGAGAAGTATTGAACTTTCAACTTACTAAAAAGTGGTTTTCAATAAGAAATTTCTGTTAAAGTTGGCTGCTTTAGTTTCATTATGTTTGACTTGAAAGAAACCTTACATTTGTTGCTTTATTGTGAATGATAAACTCTAGAAAGTAGCATTCAAAACGGACTGAGAATCTCGTTATATAAGCCAGAACATGAAATAGAAGATACATACAAACATACATGGGCTGTCAAAATCATAACCCTCCTTTGGCTTTGCCGTAGTCGGGTAAAAATGGCCCCCTGTAGAGCGTTAAAAAATAACCAAAGTCGTGTCGAGTTGCAACCCAGAGTCATTCATAAATAACTCGAGTAGCTACCCGGAGTTAACCCAACTAACTCTAACTTTGACCAGGGTTGGTTGGAGTAAGCGGCAATATGCTTGATATTGACAGTTGAACTCCATTCGCGTTCAAATATGCTAGGGTAGAGTAATTACCCAATAATTTCATTAGAGTTAACTCCAAACTCAAATATGAACGCAGCCCTGTATGCCTATCTTGTGATCGTAATTGAGAAAACAAAAGTAGGTGTGATGTTTCCTGGAATACCCTTTGACGGGAACTGTATAATCGTTTTCTTACACACAACCCCTTACACATGTACATGATGCTTTATATTCAACAGACATTGAAAAGTTAAAACAGGTCTCCTCAATAAAACTTGACCATTTTTAACTCAAAATTATGTCTATTGTATGTAAGACCTTGCATTGTGAATGCCAAGGCAACATCCCTGACCCTCATTGGTTGAATAACTAACCTTGTCAACATTTTTACATTGAAACTTTTGTGTTTCATGGTAATTTGGTGTAAAGATGTGTAGATTATTACGCCTTCAAGATCGTACTGTTACAATTTTGTGACCTTTGCCTGGTTTATAAAAGTTATACAGATTATTTTCTAAGGCTAGTAGTTATGTAGCCATAATTTGCAATTACTGAAAATGCTAAACAGCGATGGACTTTTAAAAAACACTTAATTCATTAAACCCCAAGCGAACACAGGCGTTTGTGCATTGAGATTGTCTTTTGAGGAAAGAACCACATAGATATGAATGGACCTGTCCAGTCAGTGTACTAATTTGTAAGTATTCATTTAGCTCTAACTTTTTAGTAGTCAACTCAAGATTACCAAGGAGCTCAACACTTGATGGACAATATCAAGGAAACAATTAAATAAAATTTAAAGTTTTATTCATATTTGACCAGAATCCCAGATTGAAGAAGCATGCTTGCCTAGAAGTAATTGGTTCTCTTGAGATTTAAAGCTTATTGCTATCTGGAAACACAGACTTCGGGGTATGGAATTCTCTCTTAACTGTCTTTTCAAAAAGAAAACTTAAATTTCTTTAACTGCCAACAATCAGCCTAGAATCTTCTAATAAATGAAAAAAGAAGATTACAGTTGCTAGCCTCCAAATTCAATGACACAACCTCTAGCGTGCTAGGCTAGCTTGATATCCAGTATCAGGAGATGATCCAATTTGATAAAACTTTCAAGTATTTTGAGTAATCTTGATACTCAACACAAAGGGTGCTTATCAGATCAAACTTCCAGCTGTGTGTTATTTGTTTTATGATCATTTTCTTTATGATAACAATACATAATGTTAATTTTTATTGCCTTAGCTAATCATCTATAATAAAAAACGAAACTTACTGACATATCACCACACAGCTGAAACAACTGGTACTAGGAATGTGACATTTTACATAAGGTTTCCTATTATGATGTAGGCGAGCACTAAAAGAGGATTTTCCTGAATTCACACCCTGATCGGGTGAAACGTGGATTCAAAGTTTGTATGAAGAAATAAATGAGGGTGAAGCCGCTGGCAGAAGCTAGTTAACTTATATTATAGTATAAACTTTTCAGATACCGTTAATTTGCGCGAACGGCATTCGCTTGGGGTTAAATTAATTAAAACACGCTCAAACTGGGTACAATCGGATCACGAATTTGGTTTGCTTCCAAACCAAATTAAGACCCTTACCATGATGTATTAACATGTCACTCACATGAGTGAGATATAGCTCTATCAGAGCGTGCATACACCCTACACAATATCTCCATGCTTTTAACAGTTCATTTTAGATCGTAACATGGATTACGTTACGAGTTTGTGGTATGGTCTCAGTCCATATGTAGAGTGTAGTCTAACTACTATAATTATTATTTGAGTGATTTAACTGAAATCTACAACACAAAAAAAAAAAATAAACAAAAAAAATATAATTTAAAATATTTTATTACTCAATATTTTTTTCTTATTATATTGAGAATTAGATACTACCAGTGGCTTTAATTTTTCAGACACTATTCTGTATGGTTCTCATTTTATATGATTTGACCATTACATGTTTACTGTATGGACTTTAAAACAGATTTTGACCTCTATGTTGGTTTCGTTGTTTCTTCTCACACCAGTCCGCTAGTTCGTTTAAATTGACCAATAAAAAATACATATTACGGTATTGTTTTAACCTATTTGCAAAATAATCATCAATTTTAAAAGGAAAAGTGATAAATGAGAATGGTTTGTGAATTAGCACCAGTATGATGCTTAAAGCAGGTCGCTGTAAGTACGGTAAAATGCAATTCCTATCTATCTTTGAAACAGTCGGGCAAGGTTATGTACTCAATACTATATTTCACAATGTATTGCAATAAATAAAATTAAAGTAATTGCAGTGCACAGTGGAGGTAAACATGCTTTGGTTTTCTAGTAATTTCCGTGTAAAATTGTTTATACTTGTCTAATAATCTAGTATAATACATCGTTTAATACTGATTTAGATCATCATACAAATACAATTACCGGCACGGATCTTGAGCGCTGGCTTCAAGTTGCGCAGAAGTCAAATATTCGGTCTCTTTAATAGTGCGAAGTAGTAGAATAAAAAACTATTCCGATTTTATATCACAATACCTATCCATTAAGAATTATTTTGCTAACAATTAAAACAACCTCTGAACTCCACTCAAAGTAATCCTGCTGAAAACCTCCCTTATCAATAATATTTTCTTTATAATGATATCGTTTATGGGTCAGTGACCTGTGACTTCTATAATACGTAACATAATGTCAAAGTCAGTGACGCATTTAACATACAGTCACGTTATTTTGTTTATTTATGAGACAAGTTACAATATGTTACTTACATAATTCTAAATGGAACTTTTTGAACAGCATCATAGTCTAGTTGATTGGTTATGTCTTTAAATAACATGTTTAATACCTACTTTGGTGTGTTTGTACACATGTGTATTGTTATACAGTAGTTCCCACAATAAAACCAATATAATTTGGATTCACATTCTACTGAAAGTCCTTTTTACATTAGGCCAACTGAGTGTGGTCGATTATACAGTTTTTTCGGTGGAGAAAATCATCCAATGACAACCCCCACTCTTGGGCGGAGCGGGAAGTAGTGTCAGACTCTTACTGACTAAAAAACCCACCCTGTTCCTTCAAGCCCTCATACCGGGGCTCGACTTGCCTTTCGGATAATCCTGGCCCTAGTAGGCTTCGACCCGGCTGGGCCCCTGCTGTTGCTGACAACTCCTTGAGGCGCGCGGGAACAATGCGCGCCGTTGACGACTTGGGCTTGGTCCGGACAGTTACCGGACGGCCGGACAGCGAGCTACCCATTGCTCACTGTCCGCAAGCCCGCGCCTACAGTGGCTGGAAATCGGGATCGGAATCCCGGCGGCGGCGGCGAGAGCGCCGTTGCCTGATGCGGTCTGCCTACTCCTTTGCGAGCATTACTGCTTCGCTGAAGTCGGCGACCGCCTGCCACTCCTCCTCGCTCCGGACCATGGCCTCAACCAAGGCCCGGCGCGAGAGGTCTCCGTCGTCATCGCCCCCGCGAGGGCACGGCGGTACAGTTAGGTATGTCGAACTGGTGTCTGCAACTCAATCCAAAGCGTATATTTTGGTGGGGCCTAAATGTGTCATACGATCCACCCCAGCTCCTCAAGGAAGGCCAGCAGCGCCTTGGTGTTACTAACAATTTCGCCTAGGTTCTAGAAGTATCCAGCGATCACTTAGCAGCTTAGAACCAGATGAGCTATTTTGTGGACCTCCTCAATGCAGGCTGTCTGTAGCTCCTATGACAGAGAGAGGTGCTCATTAAAGATCACCGTGGCCAGTTTTAGCGGCTGTTATTTTTCACAACGTAGGTTTAGTCAGAGGGCCATAGGTTTGTTGACATGAAAGGTATCTTCCACGTCAACAAACCTATGACCCTCTACAGTATAGGAAGCCTGTGACTCCTAAACTGAGGGATATCGCATAAAGCCGAGAGTCATAAGTATCGAAAATCACACTTCATCACGTCATAAATTGAGCAACATTCTTCGCAGCAAATCCTCTGTCTATGTCAATGTAACTTGGGGTCAGGGCTTAAATTTTGATCTTCCATTCTGTTTGGTCATTCGTTGCGTCTTTCATTTATATTCTTTCGCAATCTATTCAGTTTTGCTTTTCTAAACAAATTACAATATTGAAGATAGAACCACACAGACTGCACACACTGATCTGGGCGTGTCGGTCTCCATACATTTTATATGGCGAACATTACACGGTAGATTTTGTCATGATTGATGGAATTGATTGACGCTTGCATGGCCGTGTAATGTTCGCCTAGCCTAGACTAAACTAGACTTGTAGAGCTACACTTGATCCACGCCATGCGTCGTCACGCGACGTCGTTCTTCGTACAAATCAGGCGTGTTACACGTGTGCGTCGCACTAATGTAAAATGGCGTCTGTCAGTCTCACCCGCGAAAATATCCCCAAGGGAACGTACTCCCTGGATAAAAAGTATCTTTTGTCCCCGAAGTGTGATCCTTTGCGAGACACGTTATCATTGTTGACGAATTAGGTAGCACGTGTAGATTTCGGGGTGTCAAATTATTTCGGTCTCTCGACTGGGGTGCGACCCCTCTTAACTTAAGCCGGTCACGTGGCCTCACCACAATTAAGTCGACTTCAGACTTTTTTATAATACTGAACAGTTTTTGTGAATGACGCGATTTTTTTTAAAACATCTAAACAACCTTAGTTTTAGTAGGTGACCTGTCTCATATTTTTATATGAAGAATCTATGTACAAAATTTTATAACTGTATCATGAAAAATCACAAAGTTATAAGCTTGTTATGTCAGCAAAAATACATAGTCACCGGGCCATTCACGCGATTGAGGGGTTGTTTTGCAAGGAGTGGCAGGCGGTCGCCGACTTCTGCGAAGCAGTAATGCTCGCTAAGGAGGAGGCTGACCGCATCAGGCAACGGCGCTCTCGCCGCCGCCGCCGGGATTCCGATCCCGATTTCCAGCCACCGTAGGCGCGGGCTTGCGGACAGTGAGCAATGGGTAGCTCGCTGTCCGGCCGTCCGGTAACAGTCCGGACCAAGCCCCAGTCGTCGACGGCGCGCGCTGTTCCCGCGCGCCTCAGAGAGTTGTCAGCAACAGCAGGGGCCCAGCCGGGTCGAAGCCTACTGGGGCCAGGGTTATCCGAAAGGGCGCTCGAGCCCCGGTATGAAGGCTTGAAGGAACGGGATGGGTTTTTTAGTCAGTAAGAGTCTGACACTATCTCCCGCTCCACCCAAGAGCGGGGGTTGTCATAAGATGATTTTTCCCATCGAAAAAAAAAGGGGGTTGTTTTGCACTTGCATCCAGCTGTTTGCTGGGGCCTAATACTCGCTATAACCTGCCATGACCTGTGTTGTACTTAGCGTCGGTGGTGTCCAACTTGTGACCTTTAAATATTTTTGGAAAAAAATATAACATGGTGTAAAAACTATTGGAATTCAGTTACTGATTCTGAAAAAACAATATTCAGGTTTCGCGTGAACTAAAAATAATGTTGCATGTGTTATCTTATAGCATTGTTGACAACCCAAAAATACAGCTACTGTGGCGATTGCATCACTATTACTCAACTTTATTAAGTGTGTTGCAAATTAAGCATTAGTATGTTAAATTCACATTTGCTAATCGTTATGAATAATTCGTTCGCTCTCTCGTCTAGAGAGGTCCGAGTTCCAGTACGAATATTATAAGGCTGGTAATGCTATGCATTCTTCCTATAATCGTATGACAGACCTTTTTTTTATGGTATGAAAAATCATGCATTGACATCCCCCGCCCTTGGGCGGAGCGGGAGATAGTGTCAGACTCTTACTGACTAATAGACCCACCCCGTTCCTTCTAGCCTTCAAACCGGGACTCGAGCGCCCTTTCGGATAACCCTGGCCTCAGTAGGCTTCGACCCGGCTGGGTCCCTGCAGTTGCTGACAACTCCTTGAGGCGCGCGGGAACAGTGCGCGCCATTGACGACTTGGGCTTGGTCCGGACAGTTACCGGACAGCCGGACTGTGAGCTACCCATTGCTCACTGTCCGCAAGCCCGCATGACAGACCTGGTAGTTGCTGCATGTTAAATACTGGTTTTCAGCTAAATTCTGTCACTGGAAGTCGTCCATAGACTTCCAGTGACAGAATATGGGAAAAGGCTAACAGATTTGGTGTGAAGATAAACAAGCTCATCATCATTCCTACTGGGGCCAGGGTTAATTCGAAAGATAACTCATGCCCCACCATCTCCCGCTCCGCCCAAGAGCGGGGATTGTCATTGGATGTTTTTTCGTACCATAAAAAAAGCTGATCATCATTTCAGCTGAAAGACGTCCACTGCTGGACATAGGCCTCCCCCAAGTGTTGTCACTACGACCGGTCCTATGCGTCTTGTATCCATTGGATTCGCGCGACTCTCACCAGGTCATCGGTCTACCTTACGCGAAGCTTACCGCTGCGTTTTTGTGGGCGTCTCCAGAAATTTCCGTCTCCATCGACCATCTGTTCTGCGAACAATGTGCCCTGCCCACTGCCACTTAAGTTTGGCGATTATAATAATAATAATAATAATATTCTACAACTATCACACAACGCCGTCTAGTCCCAAGCTAAGCAGAACTTGTGTTATGGGTACTAGACAACTGATAAACATACTTATATGTTTCTAAAAACATACATATTATAGATAAATTACACCCAGACACAGAACAAATGATCATGCTCATCACATAAACATTTGTCCTGGGTGGGAATCGAACACACGACCTGCGGCACAGCAGTCAGGGCCACTAACCACTAGACCAACAGGCCAGTCACGTCAGGTGTCTGAGGCTTTATTTCATCACAACTGCTCTCAAAACAGTGAAGGAAACCGGCATGTCATAGAACCAAATTCGAAGACATGTTGCATTCACCAACCGGCAATGGGCTCGCGTGGTGGATTACGGCCCATTCCCTCTCCTAGAGAGGAGGCCTGAGTCCCAACAGTGGAAACATTAAAAGGCTGATTATAGGTACTATCCTTATCACAAACAGTTTTCAAATCAATATTTTCAAATAAAAAAATAAGCTTGACGTAGATGCTACATAACAGATATCAAAGTATTTATTTGCAACAAAAATACAGTAATCCTCTCTAATGTTCAACCGTACATACCTACATACGTGCTCATGATTCATAGATAAATTCGTTATAGGTATTTTGCATTGCGCGACAAACGGTTGCTGGAAAAATGTATGACTCATACCATGTTTTGTAGTAGTGCAGTCAAGGTAATTACTAAATGTATGGCCGTCAGTAATACGGATTTCCTTGTTGTAATATTACTATCTTTGGATTGTTGCTTAGGGCATTAGCAGTCTTCAGCAGCCTTAGGAGTCCTTAAGTCAAGTGTGAGTAGGTTACTGGGGCTAAGGATTTGTTTCTAAAAGGAAGGTTCTGCCCCCGTACGAAAGATGAAGAATTAAAACGAGTGGGTTTTTAGTCAGTAAAAGACTGAAGCTATCTCCCGCTCCACCCAAGAGCGCGGGTTGTCATTGGATGATTTTGACACCTAAAAAAAAAAGAATGAATAGGTTACTTCTGGGCAGACATGCTCATTCGTCGACCACATCATCGCTTACCGTCAGGTGAGATAGTGGTCAAACGTGAGGATATCCATAATAATAAAAAAGTCGTTGCTATCTTCGAATGTCTCTAATAATCTATGCGGACTTTTAATAATCTGAGTTTTAACCAAAAGGCGCGAAATTATGCGCAAACGCCGGCTTCGCTTGGGGTTTGAGAGGAATGTCTCTATAAATCAATCAATTTGTTAAAATACCAAAAAAAAAAAAAAACAACAGTCGCAACACTGAACACAGAGTGTGACAATGCGTTCATAATCACACTAGGGCTGAAGCCTGCTAGGGTTGCGGGAACGTTTAAAAAAGTGACGGCAGCCCTGGAATGTTAAAGGCAAGTGAAGGACATAACTGACACGCCCTCACGCTTCACACTCCGCAGAAGTCATTATATGATTTCGCACCTTAGAAGTTTTACTAAAGTTCCTTTAAAATGAAGTTGCAAGAATAGATATACAATTGCATATGCTCAAGAATAAAAGAAGCAAGACAGCTAAAGACCTTATGAATAAAGTTAAGCAATTAATCAGATTATATGAAGGTATTATGTAAACTAATGTATAACTTGGTTGTTTCCTTGATCAAATACTGTTTGCATTTATTTCTCTGAAGGTCAAATGTAGTAAGGTGGGCTTTAGTTTCTATTTGTATTTTTTTTTATCGTTGATCGTCTCGCGTTTTACCACTATCTCACCTGATTGAAAGCAATGATGCAGTTGACGATGGAGCACGATTGCCTAGACCTGCACGTTTCAGTTGTGATTCAAATATCCCCAGCTTGTAGCTATCTGGAAATAAAGACTCAGGAAATCACTGACCAAAAAAAACACTCCCTAGCTGTACGAACAATGAAAGTGTTCCCTAAACGTTTAGTGCGTGTGGGTGTGAATGGGATGTCCACCATGTATGGGTGGCGCATAGCCGTACGCCTAGTGGTCCGACGATGGAACGGGCTTAGCGGTAGAGTTTGCATCTCAAAAACCTGCCAACCAGGACAACAAGCAGATTTTCGAGCTGAGAGCCCGGACACAGTCATTTTGGTTTTAAATATGCTTAGTATAATAAAACATACGGTACACGTAGGCCGCGGCAAAGACAACTTGTCGAAATGGGGTTTTATAGATCAGTTGGATACTCAATGTGAATGCGGTGCCCCTGTTCAAAACATGGTTCTGTGTTTCCTGATGCAACTTAGGGGTTTTTAAGTTAAGAGTGAATAGGTTAATTCTAGGCAAGCGTGCTCCATCGTCGACCACATCATCGCTTACCATCAGGTGAGATAGTGGTCAAACGCAAGCCTATTAAAAATAAATAAATGAGCCACACGTTAGAATGCTCCAAGTACCTATACAGCGGCACTTTGGAGGATTTGATGAGTCTTATGGATGCCACCGAATGCTGCTGTTAAAATTTTTGGTGTCGTGGTTCTTCCCTTTATGAACAACCCTTACGCCTGTAATCTGTATCCCTCAAAATTGCACACCAAAGACAACCCCCCTAATAAAGTAACGAAACTGTACCCCATTTTAGAAAGTCCGTTACATGGTTTACATTTACTTTCACTAGTGAAAGTAAATCTCCCATCACTAACAGTACTTACAATTGTCCATATTCTCTAGAATGTTTCTAAGATACAGTTTTGCCAAGGCCTAGAAAAAACTTGAGCCGTTAGTGTGTTTGATTGACGTAAGCTCTTTAAATGTTCAGTAGGTATTTAAATACAGGTTACTATGCACTTAGCTGCTAATTCCATTGCTGTTTTTAACACGTCATCTATTTACTATTCTAAATTCATTGACTTACTGACAACGCATAACCTAAACTGTAGGTTTTGCGAGATTTGTAGATAGTGTAGCTTCAAGATTTGAATTACCACGACCCAGGAACGCTAAATGGTAACTGATAGGTTTAGTCGGAACAATTGCCATCACGGATCTTGAGCGCTGGCTTTAAGTCAAATATTCGGTCTTTAGTGGTGCGAAGTGAGACGCAGGGCGGCGAGTGTCAGTGATTGGCTCGCTGCGCCATCACTTCTGATTCGTTCCCTGCGTTGCTGCATGTATCTAACAACGAAGACGATTGGCTCGCCAATGTATGGAACGCGCAAAGCGATCCCCACTCTGACGCCGAGCGCTCAAGATCCGTTTCGGCAATTGTATGACTAACTATTCTGGCTATCCTATACAGACAGATTTTTTCCAATCTGACTGGTAGTTCCAGATATTCTTGTGTTTTCAAACAAATTCTTCCGCTTTATCATATATATAGTAATACTAACTGCTGCCAGCAGCATCGTCCGCTAGAAAGTAGAAAATTGTCTCAAGGTATCACACTCTTAGAATAATAAATATCACAGTGCTATTTTAGGACATGGTTTACCCGTTTGCCAAATTTCATCCAAATTCGTTCTGCCGGTCAAGAGTGAAGAAGTAATAAATACACACACACTGACACACAAACTTAACATATATCGCCTATAATAATAGTGCGCTATAAGTAGAATAAATTGAACTAAAATGTATTTATATACGCATAAACAAAGTAGCAGCGTTTTTTTCCGTCCATCGTTTATTTTCTTTTTTTTTCTTCTCAGTATGTAAATAAGGTCATTGTCTTTTGAGCATAGACTAGAGGTTAGAATCTTTTTGCCTTGACATTCATACAATCGAGTCTACATGTTTTATTAAACACCTAATTACCTAAACTAAATGCGATTGTTCAGACATAAACATTTATAGGCAACATTAACACTGTTACTTGTCTATACTATAATATTATAAAGAGGAAAGATTTGTATTTTTGTATGTAACGAATAAACTCAAAAATTACTGTGCCGATTTCAAAAATTCTTACGCCATTGGAAAGCTACATTCACCCTAAGTAACAGGCTATATTTATTGCCCGTGCGAAGCCGGGACGGGCTGCTAGTTATCAATATTAATGTAGCCGTACACGCTAGGGTATACTTGACAGGTTTTACCTGCACAGTTATACCTGTCAGATAAGCTTGTATGGAAACCTGCACAGTACACGCTCCGGTTAACCTGCAAAACTCACCTATACTGGCAAACCTGACATTTATACCCAAGCGTGTATGGCAGACGTTACACCTTTTTAACTAAGAACCTAGTCATAACACCGGTATTCTTCTTTGGTAGATAAAAGTGCATTTCTGAAACTTTTCGTACAAAAGTAACAATCAAGTTGTGGATAAGTCCACGACACCAGGAATCTGTGATAAAGTGATACTAGAACGACCGAAATTATTTTGTGACCCCCTTCAAAATCTGGTTAGCTAACTTCGTGGGATTTTTAGTAAATAATTCTCAATAACGATTAAAAGTGATGAGGTGGGATATCATTATGTCACAGTGGGAAATCCAGGATACCACATTTAGGCAATCGCAACGAGGTAGTGTGTTTTTTTTTAAAGAAACAAAACTTAAAATGGTTGAAAGAACTAAGTAGATTTGAATTATGACTATTCTACAAAAAAATAGAAAACTATAGTAGGTTATAAAGTGTACGTTAAAGTCGTAAACTACACTCAAACTACAATGTTATCACTTATCAATGAAGTAAGAAATAGTCGAGATTTTATAGCCGCCGATCGGTGACCTTGAATTTCATGCTAAATTACAAACATTCCATACACAGGAATTTTATAATCATTCGTTTTTATATCGACACACAATTAGCGACATCTATCGGAAAACAATAGAAACGACAATGTCATTTGTATGACCTGACACGCGTTCATTGGCTGTTTTATATTTCGAAGCCGCGCATGAGTCGAATGAGGTCAATGAGAGAGCGCGAAATTGTCTTCACGTCTTCCTGCTTGAAGTACCGGTTTTTCCCTCGAAACTAAATCGAGTCCAAATTCCAAGGAACGATTGGCCGTTCCGCGAAACATGCCATCAAAATGGCGGCCAGTTTCGTCTTAATTTTTCCTGTGCGCCCAAAATGCAAATTGTGCAGTTGAGCTTCATGTGAAAGGGATAACTGTAACCTGATTCACGTAAAATCAAACAAGCCAATTATCGTTGACGTTTTATAATCGTTCGATCGAAGTCCTATCCAAAAGCGGTATTCACGATCTATCGACTTATTTCCTTTAATAAGTACTCTAACAGGATAATGTAATACCGTTTTTTTTTTGTAAATCGACGAATTTCAAACGCCTTTAAAATCGTTGTCGTTCAAACTCGATTGATGGATGTGAATACGGAAATGGTCTAACTAAACGACTAAATCGCTACGATATCGTTACGGTTTTCATTACGTGAATCGGGCTACAGGGGTCAGGTTTACTATCTTAACAACTCGTGTCGCCAGGCGGCATAGCGGAGTTCCGGTTCGAGAGGTGTCGGTGAAATTACGGATAAATGAGATATGCAAGATTGGAATTGGAAACGCATCCGTAAAACCGTTATCAGATCCCGTTATCAAAAGGGAAAAGAACGCGTGGCCGTCTTTAGCAAGCCTGACGACGCACCGTACTGGCAGAAGCGATGGCCGTCGGATTGACATGAATCGTAAAGGTCCAGACAGGTCGCGATGGGTGACTACTGTGGACGCCCTGTGCCGCAGCTAGTGCACATAAGATTTTAAGATAGGGCTACGCTAGAGAAGCTGAGAACGTGTCGAGCTCAAATTCGTGTAGTGTCGCTCGTGCTCGGCTCGTCTAGAGCCGGTCCACACAACACGAATTTAAACTCTGCTTGTGCTCGCCTCCTCTAGCATAGATCCACCTATAAGTAGTTGCGATTATGTTTGAAGTTGACTACGTATATAATATTCATATTGCACTTTGTTTAAAGCACATGACTCGACTTAATTATATTTCTGTGTACATGTTTTCAGCCAAAACTTTATACAGATAATTCCTTAACCAGCTCCCAACAGCTCTCAACTATGTATCAACACAGCGATAGTGTATATGCACAGGTTCTACGCCTTCCACTCGTTCACACAGTTCCACAGGAATGCTATTGCAGCAGCAGCGCTGTTCCTCGCCGCGAAGGTATGTAGATCCTTTTTTTTCTACTGTTAAATATTTTAATTCATTAAACCCCAAGCGAACGCCGGCGTTTGCGCACCTATTGTCTTTCTATTTTTGTTGTTGTATTGTCTTCGGATTTATCTGACAGATATGCTTGCGTTTAAGGTCATAACTCACTTACACGACTCTGCTCCCACCCGGCAAAAAAAAAATCATTCAAATATGGGCTTTAAACATTGCTCTTAATATACATTGGCATCATAAATTAGCAGACAGCTCGCTGTCAGCAAGCTTACCGCCGTCAGATTGCTCGGTAGTTGAAGCGTCGCTGGCCGCACGTTGTAGACGAGCGGTCCGCGCGCTCACTGCTAGCAGTCGCCGCGCCGTCGACGCTCATTCGGTCAGTATCCACACAAAAGCGAGAGCGGTCGGCGGGTGGACAGCTGGCCGTCTGCTAGCTGTCACCGCGTGGACTGCTGGGTGCCTGCTAGCTGACGCCGCGTGGACTACGTGCAGTCGTCTTAGTTTAGGTCGCTGTTGTGTGGGAGCGGTGTTGGAGCAGAGTCGTTTAAATGTGCTTTGACCTTTATTTCGCTAGGGTCGCACATCCACGACCAAATACTCCCATCTCGGCAGCTTTTCTGTCACCTATGGCGATTGAAGTACTGAACGAGATGCAGTCGCACTGCCGAATAGAACGTGAAAACACTCGTCGGACCGATCCGACGCGACTTAAAGAGTCGAGAGACAGCAGTGGTGGCCGTGTGGTAATGGCCCCGACTCGAGAGTCTGGCTACAACTATCTCTCAAAACAGTGAAGGAAAACATCGTGAGGAAACCGGCATATCCTAGAAACAAAAATTCGACGTTATGTGACATCTATCAATTCGCATTGGGCCAGCGGCCAGCGTCGTAGATTACGGTCTATTCCCTCTCCTAGAAAGAAGGCCTGAGTCCCAGGAGCTGGAACATTATAAGATTGAAAAATATTTAAATTTCCAAAGTGGTTACCTCTCATTGTACGAGAAACCTCTACAATGTGAGATCAACTTCTATAAGATAAAAAGTCAATTGACAAGAGGGATATTCTTATATATTTTATATGTTGTAACTTGGATTTACTTCTTAATATGATTACTGTTCTAGCAACAGATTCATGAATTTTCTTGCAGCAATATTGCGTAACTGTGGCTTACAACTTACTGTGATTATTATTTACATATAATTCATAATAGAAAAAGCAGTTCGTTCATTTCGAAGTAAATCCAGTCCTTTTAATAAACACAGGTAACGGCTTTCCGCGTCATTTTCATTAAAAAGTTACCGTGCCAAACTTTACCAGACCGGCAAAAAATGCGCCACACGCAAGCAATCTATTTCAGAAAGTCTGGAGAATATAAAAACAGTATGTAAATTCCTTGGTTAGGTTACCCAAATGTTGGCCCCTTTCAAGATCCACAGATGTCACGAAGGTTCATTTCAATTTTATATATAGCTACAAACTTCAATTCGCGAACTAATTTCGCCTTTATTTCATGGCTGCTGACTATAGCCTATGCTCTACCAATCCTGGACATAGGCTTCCTGTTCAGCTTCCATCTTCCTCGCATTTTTTGACCCAGTTTTGGAGGTTTTTTCCCCGCCATCTTTTTAGTGGTGTGCGGTTACTACGTCTCCTCCCGGAGCCATTCGGTATAGGGATGGTGATATCAGTTATCGAAGAAACGATCTTATAGGTAGCCAAAAAAAGAAAATTGATCTTAAATAATAGATCGGGCCTGTGAATCAATCTCAAAAACTTAAAATTGTAATTTCATTATTTTTCCAGCGTAATGCAACCATATTATTTAAAAACAATGTTTTCCTTAAGCTAATTTTTTCCGAATGTTGAACACTCGATTACTCACCAGTCATGAAACAGAAACGTGTTCTGTAGTATTGTATGTCAGTAGGTATCTGCGCGGTAACCAATGAATAGATTTTTAGACTTCGATTCGAATCGATTCAGAAGTCGATCCTTTTTGGGAAGAATCGCCATCCATCATCCGAGCACCAGCTTCGTGGTATTTTGACCCACAATTTATCCGGCATGACATGTCTTGCCTATAGGGTAGTGTCAAAATAATTACATTTTATTTAGTCCGTATTTTAGATTATAAAAAAATATTGGATACGTATTTTTTCTTTTTTCGATTAAACAAAAAATAACATTAAAGTTAAAAAATGCAGCACGGCGTGACGTTACACGTAACTTTAATAGGCTAGAATCTTTGTAATTTTTGGTTTAATTTACAAATAAAGAAAAAATATGTGTCATGTACATTTAAACGGCCACTAGCCAATTTATCATAATTTTCATGGCGTAAAAAAACCAAAATAAATAAGTAAATTGTACATAATTTAGTAAATTAATCACCGTCACAGACGGCCTTGATTCGGCAGACGTTGTCTACCACAGCGATCTATTTATATAATCTACTGTTTCTTAGTTGACACGAATATTTTGAATCCAGACATACTAATCAAATTACTTGATTACTTGACTTGTAAACCTGTCACTCGGCTGTTCGTCTGTCTGAAATACTAAAAATAAATATTTAAGTGGAGTCCCCATACAGCAAACGTGTTTTATACTACAGATCGTCCGAAGCCTTTCGTATGCCAATAAGACTCGCATATGGCAGGTTTTTTTTTGTACTAAGCAACAAATAACACAGTATTTTAGAAAACTGCATCCAAATCGGTCATAAAATTTAGCAGCAATTAGCAATAAGCAGTTGTAGTTGCTGGTTGCGGATTCGATATCCGCACGGAAGAAATATTTGTATGGCCTACAGATAGCTGTTCCGGGTCTGGGTGTCTGGTTATGTTAACATGTGCGTAAAGTTGTGAACTTATCCACAATTAGTGATGTGCCGCCTCCAGCAATATTGCCCGAAGTGGGTATTTTGCTGGCAATATTGCCACCTATATTCATACTTCGGGCAATATTGCCACCAATATTTCCACTTCTCGGCAATATTGCCGGCAACGACACATCTCTATCCACAATACAGGAGTAATTCTTTAGGTGGGGTCTACGCTAGAGGAGCCGAGCACGAGTTTTGGTGTAGTTTTCAGAAAAAACGTTGTCTCTAGCGTAGACCCACCGTAAACGTAGTCTCTAGGTAGAACTACATTGCGCACAAGTGGGCCACGTACGCCGATCTGGGCGCGTCAGTCTCCATACATTTTATATGGCAACTAGACTTGTGGAGCTACATTAGATCCTTCCCCAAGCGATGCCACTCTACGTACAAATTAGGCGTGACCCACGTGTGCCTCGGTCTAATTTAGTTTCCCTTATAATATTGTGTAAAATGTGAATACAGAATCTATTAAATAAGCCATTAATTTAGTATCTAGAAAAAAAGAATGATTTTTTTTCTTTCTTTCTTCCTTTTCTTCTTTCTTTTAAATACGCCATTAATTTAGTATCTGTTGTTTCCAGGTGGAGGAACAGCCAAGGAAATTAGAATATGTAATAAAAGTGGCACACGTGTGCCTCCACCGAGGTGAGAGCCTCACCGCCCTGACGCCAGAACAATACCAAGAACAGGTAATTGTTACTTTATTACTTCATAATAGCAGTGGGGCCGTTACCGCCGAGTGGTAACGGCCCCACTGCTATGCGGCCCGACTTAGCAGTTTTCCTATTCGCCAGGCGCATTACTTTGTGTAATCATCATCACTGTTCTCAAAACGGTGAAGGAAAACATCGTAAGGAAACCGACATGTCCTAGAACCAAATTCGAAGACGTGACATTCACCAACCCGCACAGGGCCCGCGTGGTGGATTACGGCTCATTCCATCTCTTAGAGAGGAGGCCTGAGTCCCAGCAGTGGGGAACATTATAGGGCCGACTATGCCATGCTACATTATTAACAAACCACTAAAAGGCGATAAATTTGACTGACCACAGCTATGACTCGAGCATTCTTTTTGTGAAGGGGCACTCCCGTGGTATGAGCGATTGTTCGAAACAGTTACTATGTATATAACTTTCATAAAATACAAAATAATAGAATAAATTGACGATTACGTAAAAATTATAACATACTCGTACATAGAAGACCAAGTCAGTCAGCTTGTAGTTATTTATCACAGTCGTCATCTCATCGCATTCAGTCGAGCCGAATATTCGTCCTCTCTTTTTTTAAATCAGTTTTTGTTTTGACCAAAGCCGAAGCCGAAACCGAAGTCGGCCTCTACAATTCAGTGTAAAGCGAAGTGAACATTACATTATCTAAATAAAGCCGCTGCGCCAATTTTCTAACAAAACATGTTATTAAAACATGTTAACCATTCGCCTCGGCGAACAAAAACTGTTAGGCCACGCTCCTATTCGGTTAGCAAACAATGTTATTCTGTTAGCAAACACGAAAACACGGCGCAGCGGATCCGGGTTAAGGCTTATAGTCCCTTGAACATCTGGCCAAAATGAAACAGCACTTGTACGCGCCTAGGTGACAGTACGAGTATCTGTGCATTTAACTGCGGCCAGCTGCGCCCGGATAGAACCCCGCTGACCTTTTAATCCATTTTCTTTGCAAAATATTGATTGATTTACATATGCTACGTTCACTTTAAAGAATATTTAACCACCAATTTTTATGTGTAAAAATGTTTTTAAAGATCCAAGCCGTTTCAAAGGAGTAGAGAAAAGTTAAATGTTTCTAAAGATCCAAGCCGTTTCGAAGGAGTAGAGAAAAGTTGCGAAATTGTTTTTTTTTTTTGACAATATTATTAATCGCACGAAAAAATCAATTGTTGGTAATGTTGTTCATGAATCTATAATAAATGTATTTTTTTTTTCAAACCAATTAACATAGCCGTTACCGAGGAGTAGGCTTCAGAAAGTCACTGCTTTATGGCATTTCTCGGGCGCTTTGGTCTTAACAGAACGCATTTTACAAATAAATGTGTGTCGTTTCATTAATTTCATTTATCAACGAATTTTGTAGAGCTCCAGACAGACTCGCTGTTGGCATGTCGCTTATCGCACTGTGGTGTGACTGACGCGTACAACCAGGCCGATTAGCTGGGTACAAAGGACATGATTTGCGGTCAAAATTGTCTAAGGAATCCCCGCTGTAGTTGTTGTTTTAAGGAAAATCTGGCGCAGCTCTGATACTGAGTTTGTGCACTTTATATATTTTAAGTATTCCCCGTTTTTCTGGGGCATATTAACATTATATCTCTAGCCCGTACTGTTACTGAGCAAAGGCTGTCTACAATTCCTACCATAGTTCTCGTCTCTAGACCACTATCTGCCAATTCCTGGGGAAGACAGTTAAGTCGTTCCGCAATATCCTTCGTGGTCTGCCGCCACCCCGTCTCGAGATTTCAGGGCGCCAATTTTGTATTTTATAGGCCCACCGCTAGATCGGCATGCGGCAGAAATGTCCAGCCTAGTCTAAGTTGCTGTACACGGGCCACCAACAATCATAAAACGCCGCCAACGGCATATTTCCTGCAGTTTTCATACATTTTACATGGACTCGCCGCACACGGTTGACGCCGGTGGCCGCAACACGCCACTAATCTTCGCTGCCCGCTTCTTGTCTTCTTTCTTCTCGCACCGGCCAGAAAATGCTGTCACGCGCCACTCCCATATTTAAATCTTCTTCGCCAGAGTCCATTATGATACTGCGCGCATTATAACGCGCGGTTAAAAAGTAGCAGTCTAGCTGTTGCGCGCTTCACCTACTTTTGCGGCCGCTTCTAACTTCTTGTGGATGTCGCGTGTGGCCCGTGTGCCGCCCTTAAAGTAATTGCCTATTAATAGATTAACTCCTTAACCTCTTAGTCAAGTTACAACCGTTTCGTTTAGATTCTCTTGCGTCGAACGCTTCGAGTTGAAGCCTTGCCGCCAATTCTTTTGTTCTGACCACGTGACTG
The DNA here is from genome assembly GCA_929112965.1 of Mythimna albipuncta. Classification (NCBI taxonomy): domain Eukaryota; kingdom Metazoa; phylum Arthropoda; class Insecta; order Lepidoptera; family Noctuidae; genus Mythimna; species Mythimna albipuncta. The sequence goes on along the minus strand of OV815986.1, from coordinate 4,860,003 downwards.
AGCGTTGAGATGACGTCGTTCCCGTACATTTGAAGTTTTCTACTAGCGTTAAAGATTGCAGAATATCAACTTGGCTAGGGGTACTGATCACATAAAAATGTGGACATAACTAGGTAGCAAAATGTTGCTGTCGCATGTCAGTTAATACTTAAAGCACAGTTTTATTCGCGTCATATGGTAAGCCTGCGTTATCCAATACCTTTGCGTGTCATATAGTGCTTAGTTCTTAATCGGCCGCGTTCGGTGTTATGTTACGTGCGTTTTAATGTGTAATCGCACGCAATGAACGTGATGGTTGAGCTTGTGGTTTCTTTCGCCCGACGTAGCCCGAAGAATCGCTTAACTTGAAATACAGTGGGTATGGCATGATGGCCGTTGGGGCCGAAAGGTTCAAGTGTAGCGACCGCGTACCGGACGCAGCGTAGAAAGGCCTTTCACAAAGTGGACCGATGACCTACTGAGGGTCGCAGGAATCCGATAGATGCGAGACGTATAGAACCGTTCATTGTGGCGACACCTGGGGGTGGCCTATGTCCAGTAGTGGATGTCTTTTGGCTGGAAATTATGATTTCGCTCATATTGTATACAACATGTAACTGGAATATTGCATACCCATACACCCCCCAATTGCATAACCTAATTCCGCCTAGCCCGTTCCATCATCGGACTACCAGACGTACGGCGATGCGCCATCTGTACCTACATGGTGGATATCCCACCTACACGCACAAAACGTTTTGGGAACACATTCATTGTGCGTGCAGCTAGTGAGTGGAATTCCTTGCCGGAGTCTGTGTTTCCTGATAGCTACAACCCGGGAATCTTAAGTCGAGAGTGAATAGGTTTTTTCTAGGTAAGCGCCTTCCATCGTCGACCGCATCGTCGCTTTCCATCAGGTGAGATAGCGGTCAAGCGCAAACCTAGCTACAATAAAAAAAAAAGATTAAGTTGCAATCATAATTCAAGTACTGAAATTTTACCTAAATTCACTTTGGCAGTATTTTTTAAGACATTATTAGTTCTAATAATTATGCAAATAAAATGGGAATCGACAAACCACACTGGTAGCGCATCGGTATTATGATTAGTTACAGTTACATTTTTAACCCTTTAACAACTCGCGTCGAATTTGTCCGACGAGTTTTGTCGCGTCCTATTCGCCAGGGTCGTGTGTCTGCGACCGGGTACTCCATCTCGTTTAGCTCTTCAATCCCCATAGGTGACAGAAGAGCTGACGAGATGGGGTATTTGGTCGTGGATCTGCGACCCTGCGCGAGACTGTTTGTCGGATAAATCCGACGGAGGCGGTAAAAAGATAGTGACCTTATTTCCATTTACAGAACACAGATGCATATTACAAGCTGCTACTATTATTATTTTCGTGATATACACATACTGTAGTTCCGGGTATGTCTACGGCAGAACTGATAACATTTGTTGATAACGGTTTATCTCTACTGAAATAATTATCATTTTTAGCTAGAAAATTGGTTATTTATTTGTAATAATGACGCCATCCAACAAAATCAATAACAATGAAGAGTAAAAATTTAATGATTAGTGATGATTGAGTGACGAGTTGAAGTTTTCAATTGGTAAACTTCTATATTAAAACGCAGAAAAATTTTAAACATTTTGCCTGCCACAGTCATGGCAAAGTAAAATGTGTCCACCACGCCACGGTCATTATTACGTGACAGACTACACTGATAAATCTTTTAAGGAGCAGTGGTGTCCCCGCCCAACGGTCTTAACTTACAAGTTGTTGGTCATGAGTACAAAACCCAGGCAGGCTGCTTTACTGTGTGTCAATCACCACTGCTCTCAAAACGGTGAAGGAAAACATCGTGAGGAAACCGGCATATCTAAAAGTCAAAAAATCGATGACATGTGACATCTAGTAATCCACATTACACATATATTATACATTTTACACCGCTCTTACGCGATTATGACATTATTTTACATTTTTCATTAGATATTTTTTTTGGAAACACAGTATCTTGTGGATACTATCTATCTAGACTTCTGATGAAATCAATTTATTTTGTGTAAAATTAATCCAGTAAAGACCTTTGAAAATCTGCTATTTTGCATGAACTTTGATACTTCATAATTTAATTTTAAAAAATATAACAAAAGAAGACAAAAAAAATTACGTCATTCTGAATTTTGATTGTTTCAAACAATCAAAATTCTGAATGACGTATTTTTTTTTAAAAGCTTTTATGGATTTAAAAAAAAACACGTATTTTCTGGAACAAGTTTGTGAAACTTTCGAGTAAATCATGGAATTACCGAGTCGTCGATGGCGCGAAATGTTCCTGGGCGCCTCAAGGAGTCGTCAGCAACAGCAGGGACCTAGCCGGGTCGAAGCCTACTTGGGCCAGGGTTATCCGAAAGGGAACTCGAGCCCCGGTATGAAGGCTAGAAGGAACGGGGTGGGCTTTTAGTCAGTAAGAGTGGCACTAACTCCCGCTCCGCCCAAGAGCGAGGGTTGTCATTGGATGATTTTACCCATTATAAAAAAAAATGTTAATGAAATATTCACAACATTCGTTTTCTAAACCACATGTTTTCTCCATTGTTACAGGCGCAGGAACTAGTTTTCAACGAGAACGTACTCCTACAGACATTAGGGTTCGATGTTGCCATCGATCACCCCCACACGCACGTCGTACGGACCTGTCACCTTGTCAAAGGTGAGACAAGCGTCCTATTGAGCGGTGACCACACGCAACACTTGCGACCGATGCGTTGCGTGCGAGCGACGCGACTGCGTTCAGGTCGGCTTGTTCGGGCCTTTTAAATGGCTGTGGGTCGGTTACGGAACGGTTTTGTGTTCGAATTTCGAATTTTGTCGCGTGTTTTTATTTATGTATTCCGTTATGCCAGTTGTAATTTTGGACTTTAACCTTTTAAACGCTTGCGTCGGATTCATTTGACGAGTGTTTTCATGTTCTATTCGACAAGGTCGTGTGTTTACGACTGGGTACTCCATCTCGTTTAGCTCTTCAATCCCCATAGGTGACAGAAGAGCTGACGAGATGGAGTATTTGGTCGTGGATGTGCGACTTTGGCGGAATAAACGCGAGTGTTTGTCGGATATATCCGACGTAGGTAGTTAAAAGGTTAATAGTACTGTCAGCAAAGGAGTTTGGTCAATCTGTGTTATAGGAGATGACCTGTGGTTGGGTTGTTGAGCACGTACAGGGTAACTTACAGCTGTAGATTTACCTGTACATTTAATTCCTTTGCTGTATGTACCGTTTAAGGATATTTTAAACTATTTATCTTTAATTTCCTAATTGCATGTGGCCTAACTTTTTATTATATACGAAAACAGCGTTTGACTTCTATTCTTTGAATAATAATTTATTGTGACAAAAACAATATTGTAAAAATTATAAATATAAATAAAAGTTGCTATCAGGAAAATCAAAACTTTATTAATTTACCCATTCAGTAGATGATTTATTAATTATTAATTTACCCTTTCAGTAGATTTGTTGAAAATTTCTAATATCTAGCAATAATATTGCTTTTTTTTTCAAAATATTATCTTTCTCAGAATATTTCACTAATAATAACCATCCAAACTAAAATAACGCCAAGAAAATCCTTCTGACCATAGAAATTATAAGAAAAAAAAAACTCTGAAACACAATTCTAATCTCTGAATATCAAACTCAAGGTATGGAAGTCAAACATAACAAAAAAAAAAAAAATACACACAACCGCATCCGTACCCGCTAGCCGAACCGAACTTGAACGCTGGCAAAAAAATATGGCCGCGATCAACAGGCAATGTATACATAACCGCATAAGAAACTTGAGGTATGTGAATAAAACAAGGAATTATTGTTTGAGTGTCACCCCCTATCACGTCCATAACTTTGCTGCAGTTTGGTTACCATTCTTCGTAATAGTGCACTTTCATGTACTTTGCTCCTCATCATCAGTGGCGTAACTATAGGGTGGCCCCAGGGCCAACGGGGCCCCCGGGCTTGAGGCCACGAGCTCAGAAGAAGTAACCAAAAATATATTAAATTAACGTGATTTATCGGGGGCCCCATCTAGTAAATTTGCCACGGGCCTCAGATAATATAGTTACGCCACTGCTCATCATGACTTGTTTTTGAAGAATTGAGCTTTTAACTGCCTACGTCAGATATATCCGACTCGCGTTTATATCGCCAGGGTCACACATCTACGACCAAATACTCCTACGACCAAATACTCCATCTCTTCAGCTCTTCTGTCACCTATCGGGATTGAAGAGCTAAACGAGATGGAGTACCCAGTCGCGAACACACGACACTGGCGAATATCATGTGAAAAAACTCGTCGTGTAAGTCCGACGTAAGCAGTTAAAGGGTTAGTGCCCATTTTCACTAACAATATATTGTTGATGCAGAATTTGGGGTAACCCGCGAAATTCAATATTTCTTTAGTTTTTTGCATTTTGCGGGTCAGTATTTGGTTCAATTTTCATTATAATATGATTTGCGACTGTAACACGTACCAACAAAGACACTTCCGCCTGACCACCTCTAAGTTCATTTTTGTTTGCACTTGAAACGAAAATTTCAAAGAGTTTGGTTTGGTGCCGCGCCGCAGGATTCAAACAAACTTTTTTTTAAGTGGTTTGGTAGAAATGACCGCGATGGTACACTTACGGAATTCTTCTGATCCTATCGAATGGCTATTTCATAGAAAAGTCAATCAACAGGGTTAGCTGAACTTATAGGGTTGCATTGATGATTTTAATGATCATAACTCAGTGAAGCCATTTTTGGACGCAAATCATTTTTTAACCTTTCAATCGTGGAAATTACAGACACAATAGAAAGACAATAGGTGCGCGAACATCGGCGTTCGCTTACCTTTTGAATGTCTTATGTTACACAGTTCGACATAGCAATTGTCTTTCTATTGTGTCTCTAATTACGGCATTCAAAGAGAATTAAATTCAAAAACAATTAATGAACATAGAAATTGACACTGATCTGTAAAGTGTAAAAAACTTAAGAAAATTTGAATTGCGCATACTACCTAAAGCTTTCTTCTTGAGGATGCTTCAAGGTGCCCATGTCGTCGAGAGATGGCGTTGAGCTGAGCTTTATTAACTTGAACAGTCAGAATACGGCGGATTTTGAGGCCAATAAAGTGATCTTTTCAAATACCTTTTACTTCACTTCATAATACCCACATACAAACTAAAAATGTAGTGTCCAGCGCCATCTAGCGAGAACATGGCCACAGTTGGGCCTGCGGCTTTCACCTTAAGGAAGAGCATGTTGCCGTTGTTAGAACGTTGACTAACAATTCAGTAATGTTTAGACATTCATTTCTATGTTACCTATAGTCTTATACGCTTTAAGAAAATAGTGACGTCATCACTGCAACTGCAAATTAAAGGCATATTTTTATCTTAATATAAATTAGGATAAAAATTAAACCATTAATATTAAGCAAATTTTATCACACAGTATTTTTAATGTAGTTACTAAGTAATTGTCAGATTTTTTAAAATTTATTTGACTTTTGCTTTAAAAAATACAAAACTGGTAGGTGTGCACAATAAATAAATTGTAGATACTTAAGTGGTTTATAATAATAAAATACATACACCACTATTTTTTAATTAGTACAAATACTTAGAGGGCTTATTAGAAAAGCCCTTGTTATGTTAAAAGTAAGTCTCAATAAATAATATTCATAAACAGCAAAGTTATTAGCGTTGGTTTATGTCCCAAAATGTGACTCAATTTATGGAAATATTGTGCAGGCTATTGATAAATGAATGAATAAGTGACAATTATTAAGGAAAAACACTGCCCGCAGTATTTTTTACTAGCAATTATTATGTTTTATTGGTTCTATGATGAATATACCTTTTCGTGGTAGATTTTAGTATTTCGGTTTTTTCTACTTTTGATTACAAAAATATGATCAGTGACGGGTACAGATAGAGCCACATTTTATTTTGTACTAAATAAAAACTAGGGGTGTATAAATTGCTGTGCTACAATTACATACTAATTAATAATAATAATTTGGTTAATTTTCATGTTTACTTTTACAAATAATTGACGTACTTATTTATTTTTAAAATCGACAAAAATCACGCGCGTTCTGTCGAAAAGGTTTACTTTAAATGGTCAATGTGAAGACGGATTCCTAATTTACTGATTTAATTGGTCAAGGAGCGCGGCTAAGCTGAGTTACAACGATGACATCACTATTTCACTATTTTCTTAACGCCACACTATAGGGTCATTGGAAATGTTAAACAAAACTTCAGAATAGCAAATGAAAAGTTTAAGTACAAAGGTTGCGTCACTCATTTATTATTTAATCTGTTGAAAAAAAAAAACAAGATCCTCCGGTAAATATCTTAATAGAGAGGAAAAAATAGAAAAATAATAATTACAACATTCGTTTGAATGTTACTTTATTGTTTTATTATTGATAGGCTCGCGTTTGACCACTATCTCACCTGATGGTAAGTGATGATGTGGCCGACGATGGAGCACGCTTGCCTAGAAGTAACCTATTATTATTTTTCTATTGAGTTTTCTTTGTTTTGAAAGCTTAATCTCTTCGACATTTCGAAACAAAGTCGACCTTGAAACAGGAAGAGTCCAGTTAAAAATAGAACCGACACATTGTGTAAAGGAAAATTCTAACAAAGCTTGATGCGTTGATCACGTGCCAATTACTGTTACATCTTAATGACTTGGCGCCGCTGACGACAAAAAGTGATAAGTGAGTGACGACACTTGTGTATTATGAGAACGAAATGAGAGTAGGGCGAATTTGTGAATCAAATCAAATCAAAAACTTTTATATCTTAAATAGACTATTTGCAGGCACTTTTGAATAGTCAAATGTCGTCAGTCCAAGAAAAGTGAAGCTAAATTGCACGTTCCAAAGCGTAGATCTCTATGGAGAAGAATTTCCAAGAAATTCCTCGATGGTTGACTTTGTTTTTATAAATATATACAGGACGATGACTTTAATCTTGATTCTCATTTTGTTCTCATAATTTATTAAACTGAAAATACAATTACCTACAAGTATTCTCGCCAAAACCTTGGTAGAATTAATGTCTCATGCATTTTAGATAGTCGAATAATTTATACTCTGTTCAAAGTAACATTAGATTTATGAAAACCGTTTATTACTGTCCGTTCAACCGATTTTGGCTTTTATTACGTTGGTGGCATGACAAATGGTGGCTGCACTAAATAGCTCGTATTGTAACCACTTTTTTGCTTTTAATGTCATCCTTATGCTTACGAAATAGAAGCTAAAATCGGTTGAACAGACAGTAAAAAAGGTTTCTTTAAATTTCAATTCTTAATAGGGTATAGAATTAAATCCTGCCTGTCCTGCTTTCACCTTTAAATTCATTAGCTTTGTTATCGTACTCTGTGTACTGGCGATTTTTAACTTATATTCTTAGGTTAGCTATGAAAAAGATCATGATATTTTATTGTGATACATCTCTTAGGGTCTAAACCGACGGACTGCATTTCAACTGCAAATTGCAGTCTAAGTGCAGTTTGAATGCAGTTGACACGACTGCAATAGAACTGCAAACCAAACGTGCAGTCCGATTACAGTCGTGTGAACTGCACACCGACTGCATCCGAACTGCATCATACCCACCCGCCCGCACGCTCCGCCCTCCCGCGCAGTCGTGTTTGCAGTTCTATTGCAGTCGTGTCAACTGCATTCAAACTGCACTTAGACTGCAATTTGCAGTTGGATTGCAGTTGAAATGCAGTCCGTATGTTTAGGTCCTTAGGGTTTATTTTTCTACTTTAAGCGTCTCTCTGCCTCTCTGCCTACGACATAAAATGAAACATTGTGCAAAATTTCATGCTTCTAGTCCCTGTAATTTCGGCTGTGCGTTATTACGTCATTCATTCAGTTTCTCCTTTTATATATGCTTAATAAACCCAAGAAATTAAGTTCGAAATCGTCAAATCGTTTAACAAAATCCGTCTTTATTATCATTAGTAATATCTTCATCCTCAGCGCCGAAGGACCTCGCGCAGACGTCTTACTTTATGGCGTCCAACAGCCTGCACTTGACGACGATGTGTCTACAGTACAGGCCTACGGTCGTCGCCTGTTTCTGTATACATTTAGCCAGCAAATGGAGTAATTGGGCTGTGAGTATTGTTTTGTTTAGTTTTTTTTTTTTATCATCATCATCATTTCAGCCGATATACTTCCACTGTTGGACATAGGCCTCCCCTAAGTGTTGCCATAACGAACGATCCTGTGCGTCTCGCATCCATCGGTTTCCCGCAATCTTCACCAGGTCATTAATTTATTTATTATTCATTAAAACTTCATGCCACACAAAGGTACAAAGGCGGACGTAATGCCTTAGGCACTCTACCAGTCAACCTACGGTGGTGAAAACATGGCAGGTGCATAAAAAAAAGAATACGTTACTTAGAAGACAAGTGTACAAGTATATATCCGTCTTGTAGGAGGCCTTCTAACGCTGAGTCTTCCGGTACGCGGTCGCCACTCCAGAACCTTTCGGCACCAATGACCATCTGTTCTGCGAGCAATGTGCTGCCAATTGCCATTTAAGTTTGACAATTCTTCGTGCTATGTCGGCAATCTTAGTTCTCCTGCGAATGTCTTCATTTTTGATTCGATCACGCAAGGAAACCCCAAGCATAGCCCTTTCCATTGCCCTTTCATTTTCCATTGTTTTTTTACCATTATCATTAAAGTTACGTGTGACGTCACCCCGTGCGAAAAATGCAGCACGGCGTGACGTTACACGTAACTTTAATGGGCTATATCTTTGTCATTTTTGGTTTTATTTACAAATAAAAAAATACGTGTCCGTTATTTTTGAATAATCTAAATGACGGACTAATTACATTATTTTACGGCAACTAGCCCATTGTACAACACCTCTTCCTCTCATTTCATTGGTATAGGCAGGTTCAAAGAAACTGTACTTTGATTTATAGACGACTCCAAGTTTCTAAGTAAGACAACATTTTCGAAGATATAAAGGTAAGGTTTTCTGGAAGAGGTCGCTTTCAGCGATAAGGCCGCCATTGTACACATTAATTTAAGTTTTTGTATAAGCTGTATTACTTTTTGGTGAACAATAAAGTTTATTCTATTCTATTCTAAATAAAGATGCAAAATGCAAGAAAAAACTAAAAAGGTTTAAGAAACAAGTAATTATTGAGAAGTTCTTTGCTGTTGGTAGCATCAAAGCTGTACCACTAACCGCATCAAACTGCTTAAGCTGAGCAAACTCGCTGTTATGGGGCCGCTAAGTCAACAAAAACCCTACCCAGTACCTACAAAATACTCTATGACTACTCTTAAGAAGATTTTATTTTCGTTGACTACTTAGCCACTTTAATTATAATAAAGGACGGGACGGTAGACGTGTGTGTCAGGCATGCCATCGACCTGGTGAGTTCATTAGACACGTTATCTCTGGTCGTTCTCGTCTGGCGGTGAGTATTTGCACAGACACAACCAAGTGGCCAGGATCACCAGCAACTTGCTATGAAATACAAACTTGTGGAATCTGGAGGTACTGTATTACAAGTATGTTCCTGATCTAGTTCTGGAAAATGACAATGACACGCTGTACTGGGATCGGTCTATCATCACTGACAGGACTATTGTCGCCAATAACCCGGATGTAGTGGTGATAGATCGATTAGCGCGCATAATTATATTCGATGTCACTATCTAGCATGACGAGAACCTCGTGAAAGCTGAGAAAGAAAAGCAAATCAAATATCTCGACTTAGCACACGATGTTGTCAACATCTGGAATGTGGACTTGGCTGTCATTGTGCCGATTGTCGTTACCGCCAACGGCCTGGTGGCCATAAGTCTCGACGACCATCTGTCGAAGCTGTCGTTGCGCGGTTGGATCAAGGGCTTTATAAAGAAGGCAGTACTCCTCGATACGGGCATTGTGAGGAGGTTCCTGTCTCTGGAGCCCTAATCAACTGTAGCTTGGACCTCGCTCCCGACACCGGCGGACTACTACTTTTTTAATATATTTTTTTTATATCTGTGTTTTAGGAAATGTTTAAAAATATATAAAAAAAGGAGATAATAATATATATTTCTAAAAAAAAAATTATGACAAAAAAAGTAAAAAACTAAAACCCGACTACGGCAAAAAAACGACTTTCAGGAAGACTTTCAGGATACTGAAATAAACGAGGTAACTGGAAAAACAAGAACAGAACAAAAAGAAAAGCCGCAGTCACACGTTATATAAGTTATAACTCGTACCAACCGAAACATTAATAACACACTAACCTGTTAAAATCATAACCCTCCTTGGCTTTGTCGTAGTCGGGTAAAAAACAAGTGCTATTCATAATTTTGGCTTACTTGTACATTAACAATTGCCGAAACGGATCTTGAGCGCTCGGCGTCAGAGTGGGGATCGCTTTGCGCATTCCATACATTGGCGAGACAATCGTGTTCGTTGTTAGATACTTGCAGCAACGCAGGGAACGAATCAGGAGTGACGTCTATGACGCGAAGGCGCGGCGAGCCAATCACTGACACTCCCCGCCCCCGCGTCTCACTTTGCACCACTAAAGAGACCGAATATTTGACTTCTGCGCAACTTGAAGCCAAGCTCTCAAGATTCGTGACGGCAATTGTAAAAAAACGACTCTCGACGCAGTTTTTTTTAACTTTTGTATGTTTTTCTCGTTATCTAATAGTGCTTTAAGTTCCCGGTCTAAACCTAACCCGGCTTGAACAGATACCACAGTCGAACGAGGGCCGGCACTGGTTCTCGTACGTGGACCGCTCCGTCACGACTGACCTGCTGGAGAAGCTGACGGCCGAGTTCCTGCTCATCTTCGAGAAGTGCCCCTCCAGGCTCAAGAGGAAGATGATGAATGTTAAAGCTGGTGAGTTTCTTTTTTATTTATTTTTCATGGTTCCCTGTTTTTAGGATTGGTTTATTGGTCCATCTACAATTTTTGTACTTTAGAACTAGCGGCCCGCCCCAACTTCACATAGATGTTAGAAATATTTGAAATTCTTGACTTTCCTCCACTATAATATACTAGCTTTTGCCCGCGGCTTCGCCCGCATACATAAAATATACCCTATGTCACACAGTAATAAAGCAGCTTTCTATCGGTGAAAAAAATTTAGCAATCGGACCAGTACTTTTAGAGATTACCTTCTACAAACAAAAAAACAAACGTTACCTGTTTATTATATTAGTTTAAATGTAGATTATGAATGTATTATATAACGAAAACTTCCTTATAAAAATCACTTTGTCTAGTTTTGAAAATTGCATGATAATCCGTTCAGGAGTTTTTGCGAAACAGGGTATCCTACTGCACGATCTAGAGTCCCATATGAATAATGTAAAACTATTGCAACAATAGAATATTTATTTATTTATTAATACTTCATGCAACATAAAAGTACATAGGCAGACTTAATGCCTTAGGCATTGTCTACCAGTCAACCTAGGGCGGCGAAGAAAGAACATGGCAAGTGCATAAAATGAGTAAAAACAAATAAAAGATTAGTACGAAAATAAAAACCGGCCAAGAGCGTGTCGGGCCACGCTCAGTGTAGAGTTCCGTAGTTTTCCATCCGTCACAATAAGTGTACCCACTTATGAGTTTAAAAAAATGCTTGCCTATACGACTATACAACAAACTTAGTCCAGAAAATATTTTGTAGAACCTTTTTGTCTTTTTGTACAAAAACTGTTCTTTCCATCAAGTTCAAAATAATTTTCCTAGAAAGTCCTTATAAAGTTCTACTTTTCAGATTTTTTTCATATTTTCTAAACTTATGGTTCAAAAGTTAGAGGGGGGGACGCATTGTTTTTTACTTTTGGAGCGATTATTTCCGAAATTATTGACATTATCAAAAAATGATTTTAGTAAACCCCTATTCATTTTTAAATACCTATCCAACGATTTATCACACGTTAGGGTTGAAATTAAAAAAAAGAATCACTGCCCACTTTACATATAGGGGGGCTACCCTAATAAAACATTTTTTTCCAATTTTTATTTTACCACTTTGTCGGCGTGATTGATATACATATTGGTACCAAATTTCAGCTTTCTAGTGCTAACGGTCACAGAGATTAAGCGAGGACGGACAGACAGACAGACAGACAGACGGACAGACAGACATGGCGAAACTATAAGGGTTCCTAGTTGACTACGGAACCCTAAAAACAAGGGTTCAAAATAATTTACTAATACAAAATACCATATATACAAAATAAACTTACATATATAATTTAATATAAAAATATACCTATATATAATTTTAATAATAATTATAGTATTAATATTATTATTAAAATTGTCGTCCACAGCAGACGGCAGTTCGCCTCACTCGCTGCCGAACGCGTCCGGCTCGGGCGTCGCCAACTCGCCGTTTGACAAGAAACACACGGGTGCCGATGATATTGACAAGTCATTTGATAAAGGTACGTTTACTTTGCTTAATATAACAGCGTATCTTCATCAGGGTATATTAAGAGCTCTGGACTTTGGGAGTCGCAGGACCACTCTCGGCCAATCTAGGCTTGCGGACGGCGAGTAATGGGGTTGCTCATCATCATCAGCCTTTTTGATGTTCCAACTGCTGGGACTCAGGCCTCCTCTCTAGGAGAGGGAATGGGCCGAAATCCACCACGCGGGCCCAGTGCGGGTTGGTGAATGTCACGTCTTCGAATTTTTGGTTCTAGGACATGCCGGTTTCCTCACGATGTTTTCCTTCACTGTTTTGAGAGCAGTGGTAATGAAATAAGTTACACGAAGTAACTCGCCTGGCTGGGTTCGAAACCGCGACCTACCTTTTACCGGCATGATAACAACCTTAAATGTATAAAACTTAAACTCAAACCATTTCCCTACAGAATATGAAAGGGAAAGGAGACGTCAACCAGTCCCAGGCGGTTACGTACCAGCGACGACCGCAGCGCCGCCACAACCTCAACCACAGAAGATAGACTACACCCTGTACAGAGAGAAGAGGGAGAGGGAAGAACGGGAGCGACGGGAGGAGAGAGAGAGACGGCAACAACAGGCCTTGCAGCAGCAACAGGCCAGGCCAGGCGCGCCTCAGCCGAGACCGAACGCTCAAGCGCCGCCCCATCATCAAAGACCAGCAGACCAGAGAGGTCAGCATCACCACAAACAACACCATCCTTGGCCGCCTCACAAACCCCACCATCAAAAGCCGCCTCACGACCACAGACACCACCGTCCTCCCATTCCTGGACCTTCAACTGCCACGGCGACCGCTACATCTGCCACAGTAGCGCCAGCGCCCTCCCATCCACCGCCGACTGTTCAACCCGAAGTGGTTCCGCAAAGAACGCGTCCTCCGTCCCTCTTCTCGCCTGAGAACGCGACCACGCCGACCGCGGCTGCCGCGCAGGCCCCGCGAAGGCCTCCCCAGCCTACTCAACATCGGCCCAAACCCGAAGTCAGACCTACCCCGCCTCCCGCACCGCAAGTACCTCAACCTCCCGTACAAACTCAGGAACAAAGGCCGCCCAGTCCGCATAGAAAGCGGCCGGACCCTACGACGGCGATCAGAGAAATGCAACCACCTGCAATCCTGTCCCCGTTCTCCTCTCCTCCTTCCAAGGAAGTGCAGAAGCCTAGGCAAAGGCAACAGTCTAGTTCTGAACCTGAACTAGTACCGGTCGTGAAGAAAATTGACGAGACGCCCGGATATGAGAACGTTATACGTGACTCTCAAAGGGGTAATGCTATCAAGACTAGAGGGCCGGAAAGAAAGCCTGAAGCGCCGGCCAGACCGGTCAATGGCATAGAAACCGATCCTACATTAGTATCTAACTTACTAAAGGAGAGCTTAGCCAAACCAGCCCCTATCACGGTGGCAACAGAACGCAAATCACCTGAAGTGAAACGCGAACCACCGGCAGAGCCCCCTCCCGCGCCCGTCGCACCTCCTCCCCCCGTCGTAGAACCCCCTCCGACTGTAGAAGAAGTGCCCGAACACAGGCATAAGAAAGAAAAGAAGAAAAAGGAAAAACACAAACATAAAGACCGGGACAAATCTAAGGAAGAGCGGAAAAAACATAAAAAGGACAAAGAGAAACGGAAAGAAAGTCCTGCCCCTCCTCCTGTTGTGGAACAACAGCCGCCGCAACAGCAGCAACAACAACAACAACAAGACGGGGCTCTGAGGATAACGATTCCGAAAGAGAAGTTGTCCACAAGTCCCGGTCTGAAGATTAAGATTCCCAAGGAGAGGCTGGCGGCGCCTCCCCCGCCGCCACAGACGTCGAGCCTCAAGATCAAGATCTCGCGCGACGTGCTCGACGCGTCCCGCAAGCGCGCGCCGCCGCCCGACCACGGGCCGCCGCCCAAGCTCGCGCGCCACAACGGAACTCCACACCACCCCAAGGTAGGCAACTGGAATGTACCTCCTCCTTTTAGACCACCTCTACCCTATTACATGGTGCAGCCTCCCCCGCCGCTGTACTACGGGATAGGTATGGACGGGTATTACTACGGCATGGAGGGGTTCATGTACCCGCGGCAGTGCGTGGCCCCCCGGCCGCCGCTGCCGCGCGCCCCGCAGCCCCCGCTACCTGCCATGCCCCCGCCGCCTGTGCCCCCGCCACCGCCGGAATAATGTCACAAATATTTTAGTTAAGTAGTGATTAACGCTAGAAACAATTTGTTGATTGGTTGGTAATATTTTATGTGTGTTTATGTGATTGGGAGACTATTGTCAGATATTCAAGTCCACAAATTACGTGATGCATCTGTCTCTGTTATCTTCAAGCGGTTAACTGAAATAGAATAATCATTTAAATATTCTTTAGTTAATATTTTTTCAAAGTTTTAAGTTGAGCAAGATATGCCAAAAAGTGAATTGCTTTTTTGAGCGCCACTCTTTAACTTAATTTTAGGTATTTTAATGAAATATAAACAATTTATAATGTTCATACAAATCTTATTTTAATTATACAATTCAATCAAGCCACTGTGCAAATCAACTTAGCTTGTATTTATGGCCACTTACACCATAAATTGCTAAAAATATTGGTATACAAGGTGTAAGGGACAGCCCTCCACAAACTTTAAGGGCTTGCTCAGTAGACGAAACTGAACAACCTTCCACAAGACTTTTTTTCAGGAAACGAAAAAAAAAAAATCAGCCTCACCATACAAAATGATAAACTTGATTGGACAATTTGTATGGCGAGGCGGATTTTTTTATTCGTTTCCTGAAAAAAAAGAATTGTGGAAGGTTGTTCAGCTTCGTCTACTGAGCAAGCCCTTAAAGTTTGTGGAGGGCTGTCCCTTACACCTTGTATACTTTTCACCGACACGTCAAAAAGCTAAAATGTTGTTGCACCAACAGGCTACTCAGCAATTTCATTCTTTAATGACATAAATGAGAAAATTAATCATCATCTCCCTAGCCTATTAATGCCCAACTAGCTTGGGGTCGGCTTCCAATCGAACTGGATGAGGCTGAATATCCGTGTTTTATATGGAGCGAGTGCCTATTAGACATCCACAACACAGTTACTGGACAAAACGAATAATATAAAATAAGTAGTAAAAAACAATTCTTTCTTATAATTATTGTGAAGTGCCAATAACTCCAAAATGTCGAAATTAAAAACTTCCAGAAAATAATCTTTTAGGCAGCGGCGTCGGCGCTTCTCCAACGTCTGCGCAGCGTCAACGTTGAGCATACGCGGCGTTAACGTTGCGAGTTTCTAGAGGTAAAGCGCCAACGATGAGCAGTGAGTGCCGCGTGGCACTGACGTCGCCGCTAGAAACTCACGACGTTCACGTCGCGTCTGCGCAACGTTGGCGCTGCGCAGAGACGTTGGAGAAGCGCCAACGCTAGTTAAACGTCAGTGGGATAGCGGCCTTAATGTCTAATGAAGTAAAGAAAAATATTTTATTGAGGACAGTAATAACTTCCGTTTTAATTATTCCACAGTTGTAATCTGATGCAGTTATAAATAAATATTCGCTTTGGAGATTTAACTAAAACATGTGGAAACACACATATAAATTATGAGCGCTAAATAGTAATTTTCTCGAAAAATGCCCCTTAGAAGGTATTGGCACTTTACCATAGCATAGCAGGCCTTATAATGTTCCCACCGTTGGGATTCAGGCCTACTCTAATTAGCGTTAACGTCTGTAATGTAGTGGTGACCGTGGCGTGGTGGACACATTTCTTATCATGTATACAGTCTTTTTATGTGGTCTACATTGTATATGATTAACAAAAATAGAATTTTGATAAGATGCATTCTAATAATTCATTCTATAAGTGGACATATGTATCTGACAATAGAATTTCAGTTTACAATGAGCTTTGGAATTCTTTACCATGTTGTATTTGCATGTTGTATTACATATGTATGTGCAATTTTATATAAGGGAATTGGTATTCTTAAGATGTATGAGTATGTCAGATCAATATGAGACTTTCCTATCATAATAAGTACATAGTCTTAATGTTACTAGGTGTTAAAATAAGTACTGAATATATTTTGTTGAATTATTTTAGTGTTCAAATTGTGCTAGTTAAAAGTCTTAAAGGGAAATGGTCTGTGGTCATAGCCAGCCATTTTTTGGTGTACTTAAGTAACGATAGTATATGTAGCGCCGATAATGAAATACTCGTAAATGGGGATGAGGGCAAGTGGTAGTTATCACTTACCATCAAACTGTAGTTAAAATAGTGACTCAGTAAATCAGTAAGTAAAGGCCTATTCATACTGTGGTAGAAATTAAACAGTTATAAAATTAAACTTTTTATAACAGTGTTTTCAAATATTAGATTAATTAAGTAGTTGTTTTTATAATTGAATCAGAATCATCGAATTTGTCATTAAAATTTATAATAAAAGAATTCTATTCTGTCAGTTCCACATTGTCTAAGTCCCGCAATGTTATATTTCTACACTAACACTGGTCACAGCATCTCTTCCATCTCTTCCATTTCTTCTATTGTTACTATTACGTCACAAAACAGCTTTTCTAAATTTTTAATTTTCAATGTTGAGTTGAGGTGCGGTATTCATTTTCACTTCAACTAGACAGTGTGATCACGGGTTTCTAATTTACTATGATTTGATTGGTCAAGGGGCGTAAGTTAGATGACTGCCAACGATGACGTCACTATTGACTTAACGCGTATAGGCTATAAATATGAATATTTGTGTATTCATATTATATAGTGTTATTTTAAAAATACTAACAACCTTACAAGGCTGTATTATTAACATCATAAACAACAATTTTTGTTATATGACATTTTACAATTCATTTATCAAAATACATTTGTCGTGGGTTCGATTCCCCACCCAGGACAAATCTTTGTGTGATGAACATGATCATTTGTTCTGTGTCTGGGTGTAATTTAACTAAAGTATCTATGTATTTAGAAATATATAAGTATGTTTATCAGTTGTCTAGTACTCAACACAAGCTCTGCTTAGCTTGAGACTAGATGGCGTTGTGTGATAGTTGTGGAATATTATTTTATTATTATTATTAAAAACAAACCTTCAAGATTTCGTTGTTCTGCCTAATATATTTCAACTCTGTATTTTACTATACCTACCTACGTCTGTATGACGAGACGGAAGTGCATCAAGCACCTCCACCTCCAGATCCCCGCTCCCCTCCGCTATTGTACTATCGCTTGCTTCGCATTGACTTCGTAATATTTAGATCGTCTAATTTAAATATTTTTATTTTTGTATGAAAATCTGTTTAACTAAAATATGATAAATTTTTAAAGTCATAGAACAAAAGTTGTTGTTTATGATGTTTTTAACATAATCAATAATCGTGAGAGGTTGCCAGTGTTTTTCGAATAACCCTGTATATTATCACTGTACTGTTATCACTGTTATCACTGTACACCTCTGCAGAGCCCCTCAGAGTATAAAGGCGTGATGTTATACAGTATTTTTATATACATTTATTGTGCAGCTACGACCACAGGACCCCATTTACCCTGACAAGGAACAGAATTGCCAAATTAGCTAAACAAAACTGTTTATATGGCAACTATTTACACACCATCATATTTAGCAATCACATAATACGAATATACTATATATTTAACTATAGCTATGTGTATCTAACTTATGTACAAATTATACAGGACTAAAACATATTTACAGGGCCGAAATTTATATATTTTATATTTACACTGCCTGGTTTGTTTAAGGGAAAAGAAAAACATTAAAAAAAAAAATCAGCCGTACATAGAACCTCCTCCTTTTCGAAGTCGGTTAAAAACTAGAAACAATTATCAAAACTTAAAAAAATAACTACCTTTTAGGTACCTTCGGATTAAAATCATGTCTGTAACATAAATGGATCTTTCATTAATACTATTATTTACTTTAAAAGGTTATATATATTTTATACATTTCAAATAAATTATTTAAACAATTTACAATGTCAAAGATACAATTAAAATCAAATACAAAATGTCATAAATAAATAAACCGTCAAACAAAACCTTTTAGAGTTTTCTTAATATAATTAAGGGCTTTACAACTTGGAAGTTTTATGCCTCGTATTTGAGAGCGGATACTAAAAAAAAAGAGAGATGAAGGAGTCTCGCAAAAGCCGCAACCTACCTACCAGACGATCCACGACCACGACTACTTCGCCAGAAGTGTACGACTGTGAAGAAGAAGACTAAAAAAAACTTGTGTAACATGTTATCCCTTGGCGAGATTGGTCTCAGATTCTTGGCTTCTGCCTATAAGTAAGGATTGTCAAAGATTTACAAATGAGCCGTGCTTAACCCGATGTATGTCCGGAACGCGGATCCACGCGGGACACAATAACTTTTTAATTGTGTCTCTAATTACGGCATACGAAAGGTTAATATGCATCACGGGCGTATATTAATGGTACGGACCCCCCCAGGTCTCAAGGGCCCCGATTTATGGAAGTCAAAAATGTCCATAAACTCCAATTTTTATTCATGAGTGGTTCTCAAATTGGTCTACTGTCACTCTCGGTTTTCGTTCGGCCAATTTTGTAGTAAAAATATGGAGGACCATTTTTATCTGACTGTGAGATAGTGGTCAAACGCGAGCGTATAAATAATAAAAAAAAAATGTGGCAGGACTTCGTTTGGCTTTGGCGGATAAAAAGGGCCATTATACAAAGCTTTAGAACTAGCCGCGCCACAGATGACCATATTAACCCTTTAACCGCTTGCGTCGGATTTGTCCGACGAGTGTTTTCATGTCGTATTCTATTCGCCATGAAAAGCGCCTGAGTACTCCAGCTCGTTTAGCTCTTCAATCCCTATAGGTGACAAAAGAACTGGCGAGATTTAGTATTTTGTCGGGGATATGAGACCCTGGCGGAATAAACGAGAGTGAAGGGTCGAGTATATCCGACGTAGATGGTTAGAACGTTAACGAATGGACGAATCTCTGGTTGACGAGCGTTGCTTAACCACGAGCTCTTTTACACTCTTATACTTTTTCCCTTAAACATATCAGGCACAATATATTTATACATTTATTATGTAAATAGACTGTAGTAAAAATATAGCTTTTTAGCTATTCTAAGTCGCTTGACTGCTATTATATTTCATATATACGAATATACTATTAATATATACGGTTTAAAAATAATATTTACATTTTTGACTATATTGTAGTTTGAAACATCACACTGGGTGATATTTTTTATTTAGTTTTAAGTCTACATGTATAAACTATTTATCGTGATTTTCACTATTATAGCATTCCATAAAGGACTTTTTCAATATTTATAAAAACATTTTTATAATGTTTATACTATGTTTTTTCTTCAAAGTATAGTTTATTACATATTTTATATATATTATAAAAAATGGTTGCTAATCAAACAACTAAATTTAGGCAACTATCTGAACACATTACCATTTCAGCTTTAATTATATTTTTAATGAAAATAATAGATTTTCCTCTAGAAGTTGATTTGTTACTAAATATTCTTTTTTAAGGTTGTAAAAATATGTAAATAAAGAAATGCTTGCTCAAAAATGATCAAAAAGTAAAAAAAAAAGTTATATACAGGGTTTATCTTTAAAATGTTCCTTAAAAGTTAAGCTTTCAAGATTCAAAGCTAAATCCAAGAATTACGGACTTATTGTTTTTATGCAAATGTTTTCGTAGGTTTTATATATATAAAAAAAAACTAATGTCAATTAGTTTACCCCTTAAATCACCCGCGTCGGATATTTCCGACGAGTGTTTTCGCGTCCTATTCGCCAGTGTCGTGTGTTGGCGACTGGGTACTCCATCTCGTTTAGCTCTTCGATCCCCATAGGTGACAGAAGAGCTGACAAGATGGAGTATTTGGTCGTGGATGTTCGACCCTGGCGGAATAATAGTGAAAGTTTTCGTCGGATATATCCGACGTAGGCGGTTAAAAGATTAAATATAAAAGCCATTTTGCAGGCTTGTAATATAAAGTTTTTATTAGTTTTCTGAAAAAACTTAAAAATCGACTTTTTGAAAATCTATGAAAACAAGTGTATGTTAAACAAATTTTTTCTTTTGTTGTATATTTTGTAAATAATACGAATCATCTGAATATGGTGCCATTGCCGTTACCATTATACTGTAGTAGAAATAATAAATAAAAACTTATATTTTTGATATATTTTCTCAAACAAAAGTACTTAAATCTTGTTCATTACTAATAAATGACAAGAAATTATTTTTAGTTTTTGTATGTTCATAGTTTATTATAGTTTTGTCTTAAAAAACATAAGATTGATTTTCTTTGAAAATATATTGTGATTATTCAGATATTTTTCTATAAATGTTGACATGAAAAAATCCTCATACTGTATCATTATTTTTAAGTTATTTGAGGCTAATTCAGTAGTAGTATTTTTTACTATTTCTTTTCTAAAAAATGGTTTTGTTCTTGAATAATCATAACATTATGGGCAGCGTTGCTCTGTCAATGAATATTGTCAATAAAAAGTACACATTTTGTTTAATAAAACCTTTTAAAAAAATATGTATATTTATTTATAACTGGCAACATTTTTGAACTTTACTGACAGTACTTAATGATAGTATGACGCGATATTAACTGTAAGTTTGAATTGTTCATTTAAAACTACGCTTAGTCATAATTCGACACAATATTTTTTTTCGTTCTTTCTTATTTTGTGAAAATCAAACTCTTTTTCATATTTGACCCTCCTGACAAAATTATGAAAAAAAAAAATCTTGTTTTAAAAATTCTGAAGTGAACAGCATCCTTCATGCTGTACTTTTACCATCACAAAAGAGCATCAAAATATAACACATTAGCTTAATTATAATTTAACGTCACAATACAATAATAAGACTTGCGTTAATTTAATAAATGGCTATCTATAGCTAACATAATGTTCCTTACAAAACTGTGTACAGTGCGGCCAAAATATCTTGACCGTTCCAAACTTCGAACCATTAACTGCGAATTAAATTAATCAAAATTCTATTAACCCTTTAACGGCCTATGTCGGATATATCCGACAAACACTCGCGTTTATTCCAACAAGGTGTCAGTCATCTCTTCCGACACCTATAGAACAGATAAACGAGATGAGAGAGAGAGTCGCAAATAAAAGCGTACTGCGTATTTTTTGCAAGTTTGCGCATGTGCAGTCGTGCGAACGTCAAATCGACCATCATATTCTGACCGCACTGTACAATGTCGAATTATGACTAAACGTTTATAAACTGAGATTACCTAAACGAATTTCATAAATATTTTTGTAAAATAGACATAAAAACTGTTTGCATAAGACGAATCTATCGAATTTATTATGTTATCATAACGATTTTATTTAATTAAAAGGTATGATTTCGTAATTTGACGAGTTTTTAATTTTATTTTGAGTTTCGTTATTACCAAGATATGTCCGCATTATTAGATATCAAATATATGGTGTCCCTGTCTTATGACTCGCGAATACAAGCGAGATATTATGTTAATAATAGAAAAAAGCTTTCGTAAACTTGTTTTTTTTTTTTTTGCAAAACATTGTAACTCCTCAAAAAGTGGTTAAATTAGTTATACCTACTCATTACAATACTTGGTTCAACATTATTCACTACTACACCACAATTGCTATAGGATGGTGCGGGTGACAGCTGTCAGATTCATACAATGTAGCTACCTGTCCTTTTTTTCTCATCTTAAAGATGCATATATTCGTCCTGCTGTCATCCTATCCATGTTATGTATAAAACACCTTGGACGCTGTCTTGTAAAACGTCCTTTGTACCACAGTTTAATTTTACACAAAACAATAAAAAAAATAATTCTTAGTTTACGAAAGTTAATAATAAATGTACTTATAATAACTTGACGAAATGAACAATAGTTTTTTTATCTCTCTTACTAATAAACACTAAGGGTGAGTTGCACCATTTAACTACGACGTTAACAAAGCCGTTTCACGGCTGGTTATGGTTTGGTTATCGTTAATGGTGCAACTCACCCTAAAATCGTAAAAAAATACATGGACAACCTATTAAAAAAAAGCTTTTATGTTTTTTTTTAACCCTTTTACCGCCTATGTCGGATATTTCTGACAAACACTCGCGTTTATTCCGTCAGGGTCGCACATCCTCGACCATATAATCCTATCTCGTCTCGTCAGCTCTTCTGTCAACCATCCGACGCGGGCGGTTAGAGGGTTAATAACGAGAATTGGTGTCAACGTTTATTAGTAAGGGCCAATATAATAAATAACACTATTATTATAATGTATTGCATGCAGATGTTGCTTCACATATTTTCATTACACTGGTCTGTCAATAAGCACCCCTTTTTTCTTTTTTATTTAGCTGTTATATTTATGTTACTACTTTTATTTTTGTAATAAAACAAGATGATTTTTATGGTTTTATTTGCTTTTTTAGTAAACTCTGATAATTTTTGTTGTGATGTGTTTGAATAAAATGTATTTTTTTTTTTTTTGTATCTTTTTGTCGAAATCTTATTTGTACTTTTTTTTTCGAGACATCATTTTTACTATCGTGTACAAGACATGTCTTCAATAATTTTGTGTACTTTTTTATAGCTGGCAACGTATTTTATGTGGTTGCTGACTTTTTCAGCCGAAAGACTGAACAACACTTGACAATGTCTGACGGCAATTTTTTAACAGTTTTGGGCTATTTACATTGTTATTATTATAGAATAAGTAGCGAGTCATGAAAGAAGAAAATTTAATGTTCCTTAATATTCAAGCGACAAATTGTATCGCAACTACCGTTCCACAATGGCGCAACAATCGTGCAACTGTGGCCCAACAATCGTGCTACTGTGGCGCAACATTTATGCTGAATAAAATAAAAACATAACTTTTAAAATAAAGAAATTACATTTCCTACTTATTTCATTATAATAAAAAAAAAAAACTTAGTCCCAAAACTGATCGGTGTGTAAATGTAACAGCTAAATAATAGCTTGCGCGCAGCTGTGTATATCGTGACCTCCTGGGGCTCAAGGCTTTTTCAAAAAACCTCTACTTTGAAAAAGTCCCATTCTTGGGTTGCAAACGCACATTATTCGCTGGGTACCCCTCGCTTTTTTAAAACCCTGGTGGCGGGAGGCACATCGCACTTCGGATTTGTTAAAAAAACAGCACCCTGACTCCGTAACACTTGGACATTTTAAATCCCTGTCATTTTGACAGAAATTAAGGCTTTTGTACTTCAAAAAAGCATGAACGTAGATTGCATGCCGTTCTGACATACAACCAATTAGATGTTATGTCACAATGACATGCTTGCATATTTTTGTGTATATTATATGCAAGTGTATTTGAAGCTTTGTACATGTTGTAGAACAGAAGGATTTTTTGAATGATTTTGTTATATCGTTAAAATGACAGGGATTTTAATTCCAATTGTGTTACACTATGAGGGTGCTTGCTTCAAAGACAATCCGAGATGTAAATGTGTATAAAAAACACACAGCGGTGGGATATTTCTTTGTTTTTTTTTTTTCGTACTGTCTGAAATTCTGCTTTAGTTGGAATCTATTAATTTTTGTTTTTTCCTTTCTTTATTTTTCATAAATAGCTGAATTCAGACAAGCTTAACATCATGAGATAGATACCAGTTTCAGAAAGGTAGCCACAATCTCAAATCGTTAAAATCTTTCTTTAGCTTCTGCGATTCGTTGTATGTAATGACAAAAAATCAAATCACACCCAGTTTATGAAACTATAAAACTCCATTCGTGTTAAGATTAGACATTTAAACAAACCTATTTTACTGTCCGTTCAACCGATTTTGATTTCTATTCCGTAAGCATAAGGATGGCATTAACAGCAAAAGTGGTTACTGTACCAGCTATTTACAGCAGCCGCCATTTATCATGCCATCAATGCAATGGAAGTCAAAATCGATTGAATATACAATAAAAATTCTTTAAATGTCTCAAAAACGTGAATGGAGTAAAGATGTGATTTTTTTTTTGTCAAACTCAGAAGCTAATTAAATATTTAACATTTGAGCGAACAGAGATACAGTCAACCATTCTGAAACTGGGACGATTATTTTCTTTAAAGCCAGTCAGTTGTACTCGTCCCATTGCTGTGCGTGACCCTTGCAGCCTCATTAGGAACGACGACACACGGCTGTGCGCTCAATTGGTCGAACGTTTGCAGGTCGTCGAGCACTCGATGGGCAACGGTCACGTGGCCAAGTGACATCTGCCCCGTCCGCGGTAGCGCTGCGTGTGTCGACGTTCCTCAAGCAACAACTATCGGACCTCAATAGTGTAGTGTACCTACGGTTAAAACCTTTTTTTTTAATCAATAATCACCTGTTTTTTTTTCTCTCTCTCTTCTTTTTTTTATTGACGCACGGTTTTGGAATTTCGAAATTCGAATGTCTAACGTCGCAACTGATTCGAAATTTTAAAATTTAATATGTAATTTTTTATTTTGAACGGCACTTTTGTAAATAAATACGTGCAGTTGTGACGGTATTTCCAAATGGACTGATTGGTTCTA
Organism: Mythimna albipuncta; assembly: GCA_929112965.1. Classification (NCBI taxonomy): domain Eukaryota; kingdom Metazoa; phylum Arthropoda; class Insecta; order Lepidoptera; family Noctuidae; genus Mythimna; species Mythimna albipuncta. The sequence continues at coordinate 4,834,902 of OV815986.1, read as the reverse complement.
GAGCCTAAATCGTGTGTCTCAATTTTAAATGGCGGGATCTAGGTGCGGGGTTGCTAGCTATACTAATAAAACGGCCTTTGACGCCGTCACCCACCCTGGGGATGAATGGGCTTGGAATTTTATGTGTATCAGTGCCAGCTTTTTTTTTTTTGTAGGAACTGATAATTCATCTAACAAGATAAGCTGGTATAACAGGGACAGTTAATTTTCTCATTAATTCAAGTTATTATTCTGAATTGTGTTTTTAGTAAAATAAACATCAATAAATCCTGCTTTAATCTGACACTGATATACAAATTTTTCAATAAAATCAACAACCAACCAGACGTTATTAAACTAAAAAAAAAAAAACTTAAAAAATGACAAAAATTGTAACTATCTGATTGGTTGGCGATTGTGACTGTTGTTTGTAAAATGGTGAGATTTTTGTTTTAAATAATTTTAATGTAAGTGTATATTTTGTAGGTATTAGGGCCTGTCTAGATTCTTATAGTATTTTTTTCCTATTTCTGGCTGGCCCAAGACTTATCGTACAGTACGGATGCAGTGACATTGGTGAGCTTTTTGAAACACGAACGTTTTGCCAATAGAAATATTATATGACGTCATCAATTGACGCCAATGTCACTACTACCCGCGCTGTTGAAGTGTCGATAAATTATTATTCTATAGATATCGATACTCTACGATAAAAAAGCTTACTTTATGTATATGACGATTCTTATGAATAATTCTGATTAGGTGTTAAAAATAAATTTAAAAAAATACAAAACAAAAAATATTATGACGTAGCGTTGAGTGATTGGACGAATGAATTGCAAAAATAAAAATATTAAATTAAAAAGAAAAAACGATATAGGTATCGAAAGTTAGCTTTTAAGATGTCGTTAGTTAGACAATTGTGAATTTTTAAAATAGTATCATTTTTAGGGTTGTTGCAAATCGGCGATTAGTCTCTGCGACTTTTTCGTGCGACTTTTATTTAGGTTACTTTTGAATGAATGGAAATACTGTAAATTCAACGAATAGTTTTTAAGTTTGTGTTGTCTCGCATTTATTGTGAAATATATGAGTAATACATTTTGTACAAGAGAAGATGCAAATTCGTGTAATATTATAGCCCCCCGTCCCCCTTTCTTTTAATAAAACCGTGGTCTATTTTCAGAGACTAAACAAACTTTTCACTGTCAACTAAACTTGAAACAGGTTTTAAATGTAAAAGGTAAGAAATTATTGCTTTTAGTGGCTATTAAAAAAGCTTAAGTTGTCTTAAAAATTTGACACTTAATTGCGATTAAACGCAACTGCGATTTAAAAATTAAGACAATTTTTTTATCGATCTGTAGGGTACTATGAAATTAGGGACTAAAAAATCCATTTTTGATATCTTACCTTAAACTAAATCCTACTTTTCAATTTTCTATTACATTATGAAAGATAAAGAATCCCATTTTTAAGGTGGATGGTCCAAGGTAATGTAATTATTATAGTCCCGTAAATAAATCGTTTTACGGTCGAAAATCATAATTTAACTCTTTGAATGCCGTAATTAGAGACCATAGAAAGACAATTGCTTATGTCGAACTGTGTAACTTAAGACATTCAAAAGGTAAACATAAAACAATTAAGAAAATTAAACCTCGTGGGTTACCTTGGAGCATCTCCCATAAGTCTTCCTAAAGTTTGGGTGTACATCGAGAGAAAATCGCGCGAAAAGGTCGCGCTAAATGTCAACAGCCCGACATTTTTTTTATTTAGTTAGACATTAGCAATTTGTTAAAAGTAAATAAAGAAAACTTGTTAATTTCTTTCCTAAGGCTAGGTATTGTTAAGTGTACATAATTTTTGTGTAATTTCATTGTAGTTGAAATTCTAGCCTTCGCACCTAATCCGTTTTGAAACTGAACGGTAAGCCGCAATTACTCGTCCTTTATAACTTATACACAAGTAGTTTATCAGGCCATTGTGACATGTCTTACATAATCGGCCCGATCAGGACCTTGATCACGACAAAACGTCTAATTTGGCGACTCATCGGGACTGGGGTTACGAATCGATCAGATGCGGTTCACGCGAATTCAACGCGATGCAGTCGCTTTGTCCTACGTGCGCCCGATGTTGGCGCTTCAGCCACTAGTTCTATAAAACAAGTCACCGTACCGCAAGCGTTCAATCAAATCGCGACCGCTTCGCTTCGCTAATCGCCGCACCGCATCCACGTGCGTTTGGTCACATAGGCCACCGCAATAGAGTATCAGTCGTTTGTTCCATTCGCGCCGCCTCGCTTCGCGACCGCGTTTCATAACTTAGGACGCCGCGTAATCTTACAGGAGCTAGCCTAGAATATCAGTTCGTGCGTTGCAGGCTGATGGGGTAATAATGTGGTAGGAAATACAGACGCCAGCAGAAAGTTCAATACGTTGTCTCTGCACATGATGAATGCGGAGAAAAAGTACTGATAACCACTTGTCGGGGTATCAACAAGTGCGGATAGTACTATGGTAGAGAAAAGATCATGGTTGGGTCTTTAGAAGGCCTGCATAACTTTCGATGGTGTAAGTGTTTATTTACAACTTAAAGCTACAAAATATATACATAATAAACTTAAATTAAAATATTTAAGTAAACTTAACCTAACTATACACACTAAGGGCTACTTTCTACTAAAATATAGCGTCATAAAATTCCTCCTCCACTTTCAATTGGATGTCACAATGGTAAAGTTGGCTACTTTTGTGCAAGTTATAAAGTTGACGTGTAACGTGGTTTAAGTTTCAAAGTGTACCGCCCGTGAACAAAGGGTGTGTTCAGATTGTAAAGCTTGTGATTGCTGGGCTCTGATTGGCTAACGCTTTTTGTAATTATGCAAGTGGTGTACGAATAAAAGACAGTGCGTTGTTATTAGAGAATTTCGCTTAGTTTTTTCTGAAAAGGATTTTAGTTTTGTTTATGATATAACAATAAAGTGCAACAGTTGCCTGTCAATCGCGCCACTGTGGCGCCACAGTTGCCCCACTATCTGAACACACTCCAAATTAGTCAATGTATTTATGAAATAAAAAAAGAAAGTAATTTTGTATAAAGAAAAACATATTAGCGAAGAATCGGCCAGGTTTCTTAATATGTTAAAAATGTGATATAATAAATGTTTTGATTCAGGTAAATAATGGTTGTAAACTTATATATATATTGTTGTATTGTCTATACGTAAGTTGGTTTTATAACGACATTTATAGTTATTAGTCCAGTTTTCTTTTCAACACTATCTTATATGAGACCTCTGTCCGGTAATGGTATCTACGAACGTAACCCATTTTTAGAATCGGTCATCTCTATTTGAAAAAGTCTTTCAATAGAGTTAATCAACATTATTTTAGACTAACTTGCAAAATACAAAAAAAAAAAATACTTGAGAAAATTTGGATTTCGGGGGCTTTTCGGGAGGATTTTCTTTGTTTCATCCCTCTTTAGGCGACGAACTCCTGAAACCCGTAATCCTGCATCGCGCAATTAGAATTCTCCGCGCGATTTCAAGATATACAACAGCCTGAAATCATCTATCAGGTAGCTGCTCAAACCAGACATAACACCCGTCTGGTCGTAAGATCTTCCCTTGTCAACGGAAGTGCGTGTTCACAGACCGAATACACAAAATAGATAGGTACAGAAGACAATCTACATACAAAACGCGCTCGAGCAACGCACACATAGACACCGCTCACGGACACGATATCTCGGCTCAATCGCACGGTCGCGCTCACACAGTTCGGCGCAACGCGCTGATCTTAGCGCGATCACTTAGCGTAGGTATATAAAGTGAAGTACATACATGAGATTGACTTCTGTATCTATCTACTTTGTGCCGAATACCACTAAATTGGTGGCCCCGGTGTGAATAATGGAGGACGGAGATTACTGTTTGAAATTAAAACTGGACTAGAAATTATTTAACGCAAGACTTACCCCCCAAAACTTTGTGGTAGAAGAAAGCTTTCTACAAATAGTCAGTTGCTGTAGCTTTTTGTAAAATTGACTTAGACGTGCTGTCCATGGACGCGTAGCTTCATAAACGCGTATACGTCACTCTAACACACGACGGCGCGACGCTGCGGCTTCGTCGACAGGATTTCATAGTTCTGTATATAAGCTTCACGCAGGCGTACACCAAGCGTATAATGACGACATATATATTACAGTACAATTCACGAATGATGGCGGCCGTGAAGTTAGCCTTTGCGAACGTTCGCGCATACTACACTCTTCTCGCACACGCACGTCGCCATTTGGTTACTAAAACACGTTACTGCGCAGCCTTCTGCGCAAACTTCACGGCCGCCATCATTCGTGAATTGTACTGTACGCGTCTATGAAGCTACGCGTCGGTGGTCAGTGGGCTTTATTGACAGCCTCGTTGTTCGCTATAGCTAAACTTGAGATCCTGGGCGCGATTTATGACTTTGGCAATGTTTTTGATAGGTTTAGGTTAGCTCAGAATTTTCGTCTGTTCCCTTGGGGGTCTTTCATTAATCATGTGAAGGTCTTTTTTTTTAGCTTTTTTGCAATTTTTAAACCCCCCTTGGTGAAACTTGATGAGGGTTTAGACACGGGAATAGTGGCTTTTAATGTCGGCCACATCATCGCTTACCATCAGGTGAGATTGTGGTCAAACGCGAGCCTATCCAATATAAAAAAAAAAACAAGTTTTTTCCGAGTATTATTAGTACTATTAGTACTATTTAGCAGAGAAATGATTGCTTGGCCGCCGTGAGTCAAAGTAATGCGCACTAAACAAACAATTAACACGTTATATCTCACTACGATATTTTCAACGAATCCACTCCCCAATGCCGAGCCTCATACGATCAATGGACGATCCCTTACATGGGACTAACGAAATGTGGGCGTACTGTTGGTACACCTGAGTCTATAATTTCGGGAATTCATGCGTGATATAAGGTGTCCTATAAAACATTAGTGTACCTATAATTTTATTGGCGAAACTTAATCGACGACTAAGAATTCAAAAATTGCGCATGAGTTATTTCCGTTGTAGACAATTACTAGCCATAAATAGGGTGACTGCCAATTAGTGTACGATACTTAAACACGTGATTGTGCTCATGATAACAAACAATTTTTATTATGGGAGCAAAGCAGAAATCGCGAAAAAATATCAGCTGTTCAGTACATTAGGCAAACCTAAATTTACTGAACAGCTGATTTTTTTTCGCGGGTTTAGGTTTGTTCCCATAGTAAAAGTTGTTGGTTATCATGAGCACAATCACGTGTTTAAGTATCGTACACTAATTACCAGCCGCCCTATATTTAAAATCCCATTAAGTAAATTACATTTCCAAGCCGTAATTTGCTGAAAAAGGTCGTTTTTACAAAAGCTACAGAACTCAGCTTACAATATAGTGTTTATAAAAATATACTTGGCATTACTCAGGTTATGCGTAAAACAAAAAGTGTTTCTTTAAAGTCGCTGGTCGTATATGTGACAATTTTGATTAGCAATCGATTTTGGGTGAACTCTTCTAAAATAAGTCTAAATTTCGACGAAAATTGTAAACTATGTATGTATGGTATGTACCTACCTAATAATCCTTTTCGCAAAATGTCGCTTAAAAATTGAGAGAGATTTAAACCTTTTACCGTTTGCTTCGAATTTGTCCGAGGGTTTTCGTGTTCTATTCGCCAGGGTCTTGTTAGCGACTGGGTACTCCATCTCGTTTAGCTCTTCAATCCCCATAGGTGACAGAAGAGCTGACGAGGTGGAGTATTTGGTCGTGGATGTGCGACTCTGGCGGAATAAACACGAGTGTTTGTCGGATATATCCGACGTAGGTAGTTAAAAGGTTTTATTAAAATGTTTAATACCTCAGAAATGTAGCCGAAGCATAAATGTGGCTTGAGATATTTACAATATGGAATTTTGCAACAAAAATTTGTTTACTGGAATTTTTGGCGTCATTTTATCGAGAAAAGTTCAGTGACTGTGTTAATAGGGTAGTTTCCAAGGTCAAAACAATTACATTTTATTAAGTCCGTACTTTAGATTATAAAAAAATATTGGACACATTTTTTCTTGTTTCGATTAAACAAAAAAATAACAAAGTTAAAGTTCATTAAAGTTACGTGTGACGTCACCCCGTGCAAAAAAATGCAGCACGGCGTGACGTCACACGTAACTTTAATGGGCTATATCTTTGTCATTTTTGGTTTAATTTACAAATAAAAAAAAAATACGTGTCCCTTATTTTTGAATAATCTATAAGACGGACTAATTAATTTTTTTACGGCTAATAGCCTATTATTCGCAAATTGACTCTTATTAGATATCGCGATGTAAAATTTGTGTATCTCAAGTGTCTACACAACTAGACAATATGTGTAAAATGGACCTAAGATTCTATTGGAGTATTGATTACCACAGCGAAGTTTGTCGAGAAAGTTGAATTTATACATTTGCTGCAAAACACTACAAAAAACATTAGAATGTATTACATCCGTATTCTAATCGTAAACAAATTAAACTATTCATAAGAAGACATGGCTTAAAAAACTTAGTATCCCTGCAAAAAGTTATATAAAAAAAAATGTGCTTGAAATCGTAAATTCGTAATGAAAGAGGACTCAAATGCAACCTGTTCTTTAAATGCCTGTCGCGCTGACTTAGAAATGATGTAAAGAATCAGAAAAGTAATTAAGGAATGTATTATAAATATTGTAAATGTGATAAAAACGCGAATGTTATTTGAGTGAAATAAAAATTTCGCGTCGTTACTTTTGTGTCTCTATTATTCATACTCCTTATTCTTTTGCGACGATTTTATATCCTTTTAACTGCCTGCGGATATATCCAATATCCGAAAAACACTTCCGCGTTTATTCCGCCAGGGACAAAATACCAGGGATGTTATGGATATGAAATTTCGGATACGGATATAGAAATGATTATTATACCGGATACGGATATGAAATTATTTCGGATTATCCGTTAGTTTCGGATAATTTCGGTTACGGATATAAGATTTAATGAATTTCAGAAGTAAAATATAAATATTATTTATATTTTACGACGCGACACGTTATGACAGGCTGTCATAACGTGTCGCAATTAGGCTCCGCCCCTATCCGATATTATCCGAAACTTTTATGTCGGATTCGGTTACGGATATTATTTTATATCGGATATCCGATAGTTTCGGTTACGGTTATGGAGCTCCTTATCATCCCTGCAAAATACTCCATCTCGTCAGCTCTTCTGTCACCTAAGAGGATTGAAGAGCTAAACAAGATGGAGTACCCAGTCGCTAATACACGACCCGGGCGCGTAGGACGCGACAAAACTCGTCCGACCAATTCGACGCGGGCGGTAGTTTTAAAAGACATCCTAATATCAGAAGGTTTAGTGCGAAATATTAGAAGAATTTTGAAGATGAGTTCACCCAAACTATTAATATAGCCATTTTATAAAAATATATATCTTATAAGCAAACTTAAGACTTTTTCCAAATATTCAACCGTAATATCAAAAAAAAAAAATACTAATAAAAAACATATTTATGAAACAATATATTATAATAAATAAAAAATGAATTAAGATTCGCCCCGTAATTTTAAGTCTTGAAAAAAATGCTAGAAAATTTCCTGCAGCTTTTTTGTATTTTTTCTTAAGAAAACGGTAAAAATGCGACAATATTGTTAATTCTAGGCTTCCAATTCATATTTAATTATTTCATAAAATAGTTAGCAAAAAATTTTACACACGATTCATCAAGCAATGTAGGCTGACTACGAGGTCAATGGCCGCTAAATTAACTAGCAAACAAGCACAGATTTGTAGTCCTTCGAAGTAATACGTGGCACATGTGCGCAGTGTAGTTCTACCTTTAGGGTCAACTCACACCGAAAGAGCGGCGAAGGGCAGCGCAGTTTCAGTGTCATATGAATTTTAACTTTATTTTCATTTCTATAATACTTATTATCGCATGAGAAACACGAACGAAAGAATTCCTGCGGCGCCGCGGGCATCCGCGCGACTCGTTCGAGTTTCTCATGCGATAATAAGTAATAAAGTTAAAATTCATATGAAACTGAAACTGCGCTCCGCTTCGCTGCCCTTCGCCGCTCTTTCGGTGTGAGTTGACCCTTATATCTGTCAGGTAAGCTTGTGTGGAAACCTGCTCAGGTGAGCAACATACACGCACCGGTTTACCAGTACAGGCAAAGCTGTCAGGTAAACAGTACAATTCACGAATGATGGCGGCCCTGAAGTTAGCCTTTGCGAACGTTCGCGTATACTACTACTCTTCTCGCACACGCACGTCGCCATTTGGTTCCTAAAACACGTTACTGCGCAGCCTTCGCAAACTTCACGGCCGCCATCATTCGTGAATTGTACTGTATGGTGGGCATTAAAGTAGATAGACAAATTTAACTTAAAAGTTGTGGGAAATTTCTAGTATTTTTGTTTTATTTAAAAAGTTATTGGCATATTTCTTTTTTAAAACACAAGCGTAGTTCTTTACACAGCAACAGGCAAAGTAAAGTTCATACCAAAGCGAAGGTACATTACAGTACGACCGACGGATCTTGGCGAGGCTGAACACAGGCTCTGCGCATCCCTCTCTCGATCACGGGTGTGGATTTAGTCGATAATTATCTGATACGCCCTGCCGCTTCATCCTAGAGCGAGAGAACTTAGATGATTTCCCAACTCAAATAAAAGACATGAATACTGAATAGGCCTCTGACAATTTAACTGTTGTTTCTTGATTTTCTTCATTGCGGGGCTCCAAGTTAATCGAAATGTTTCTCCTAACAGTAGGTCGTCATATGGATTACGCCAAGAGCTCATGGTAGCACTGCAGGCCCCTATAAGCTTCATCGCGTTGGAGGTTATCTGTAGCCTAATTCACGTAAAATCAAACAAGCCGAATATCGTTGAAGTTTTATAGTCGTTCGATCGAAGTCCTATCCAAAAGCGGTATTCACGATCTATCGACTTATTTTCAGTTACATTAATTGGTATTCTACCAGGATAATATACCGACTTTTTTTAAATCGACGAATTTCAAACGACTTTATAATCGGTGTCGTTCAAAGTCGATTGATGGATGTGAATACGGAAATGTCCTATACGACTAAATCGCTACGATATCGTTACGGTTCTCATTACGTGAATCGGGCTACAGGTGGTTGCAGTAGTTGAGAATAGTGAGACACGGTTGCATTAAAAAAAAAACTACGCTTGTGTGGAATCCTCGACAAAACATGGTCAGGTTATAAAAGACTAAAATACTTCCAACTTCATTATTTTTCTTCAGAATAGTATTTTTAATCGTTTTCTTAGTTTTTCTTCGCACTTTTTAGCTTAAGTCGTATTCTATTATCCTTTTCAAGACAATATTTTTGACAAAAAAAGAAAAGAAATTACGTTTACTTACCAAACATGTTTTAGTGAATTTATGGGTTGAAATCACAACCCTATGTACCATTTAGACTCAATTGTAATCAATTTAGGATTTATTTTTAATTTTTGCTTATGGGGGCGTTAATATATAAGCTCTTTTTCCCAATATCGGTCACGTTTTAATGTGACATATTATCAAAGCTTTTATCAGCTGAACATCACATATTAATAGACCCCCATGATGATATATTCTTAATTTAATATGTACTAAAATGCTTTCTTTATGGTAGAAATATTCTACTAAACCCTAATTAAATGTATCATTTTTGACACTCAAGATTTAGCCCATTTCTCCCCTTGATCTACCGTAAAGAAAACCATTTTGATTCCCTCTCCATACAACGCTGAAGGCACCAGTAAATTATGGTGTACCCAGCCGTCTTGGCTCATATTATATTATTTGAATATTTGTAAGCTTTACAAGCTCCAAAATGTGTAAATTCTGTGGTGACTACGGATGTACGAAATTTTCTTAGGTACTCAATATGAACTGATTCCGAACATTTGCTGCTATCATAATCAAACAACAGAGGACTTAACTGTGACGTGTTAAAGTACATATCAGTACCCCTAGCCAAGTTGCTAATCTGCAATAGTTAACGCTTGTAGAAAGCTTCAAATGTACGGGAATGACGTCGCCTTAAGGCTCAGTCACGTGGTCAGAACAAAAGAATTGGCGGGAAGGTCAACTCGAAGCGTTCGGCGCGAGCGAAACGATTGTAACTTGGCTAGGGGGGCAGGAGTCAGGGCCGAGCCGACCCCAGCCAGCTGTGTGCGTAACATGAAGCGCCTGTCAGATAATGTAAAAATAAACAACAGACGTGAATATTGTGTCAGATTTGTACCGATCGCCTTGTCTACTCAACTACTAGTATAAAGAATTTGTTGTTGAGGAATAAAAATAATTTAAAAAATTTGCGATTGTATCTCATCATTCTCATCCGGCGCCCCTTAAGCCTTGGCGCCTGTGTGCACTGCACATTTCGCACATATGGGCGGCTTGGCCCTGTCAGGAGTGCGAGAGAGATAGAGGAATGGAACTACACACTATTTATAGCTTCATCCCTTTAACAATCCAGTTTAGGCCGTCAAATGGCTACCGTTAAGAGCGTATGGTAGGGCCTCTGTAAGGCATTCAAATGATGGAACCACCGTAACTGCGTAGTTCATCAAAACATCATTTTTGTACGCTGAGTCGTGTAATCGTGTTACGACAATTCGTAGTTTATTTTTAATGGCGTACACAAACATGCTCTTATTTAAAAAAAAATTGGCAATAAAACGCAATGACAAAAGTACTCGCAATAAAATTTAGAAAAAAAAAATATAGATAACCGGAGATTATTTATAATTATTTTGAGTTAGATAAAGTTCTGCAGTGCATTTCATTAACATTACTTGTTGGTCATATGAACTCGGATATGATTTTTTAATCAGCCTATGTTATCATTACAGACTAGCAAGATTTTATTTAAAACCACGATTATTAGTTTTTTTTCCAAAGATGTATGCTCTGGATTATTTTTTTAGAAAAACGTCGGGAGGAGTGCTGCCAGTAATGTTGTAAATATAGTTTTTAATGGAAAATAAAAGCATTCTTTCTGTATAATGTGATTTTATTTCTCCTTTCTCCTTACAGACAAAAATGTACAACACACTTTTAGATGAATATTGTTATTTACTACATTTTGGCGACATTATAATCAAACTTGTTGGCTTGCAGTTCCGTAGAGTCTAAAGGTAACCATACACACTAGGGTACCTGACAGGTTTCCTTGCAGTTATACTTGTCTGGTAAGCTTGCATGGAAATTGCAGACAAGAGCTTTTCTTGGTCAGCGCTAAAGCCATGCGTTCCAAAGAAGAATAGGGTCGATTGCTGTGCCGTCACGTCATACTGTCAAATCGAAGAATTAATAGGGTGAGCAAAACCGGACTTTATTTAAATTGAATTTATTTACGAACTGTGAATGAAAAAAGTTAAATCAGAATCCAGTTCTTTTGCCCAATTCCTTGCGATATAACAGTATGACGTGACGTCACAACATGGCAGGAAGGCGGTCCAAGTAAGTTTAGGATCGATCTATACTTAACCGCATGGTACACAGTTCGTGTGTTGAAACGACGTGAATTTTCGCATAGGCCCGGTGACTTCTAAACCAGTACAAGCGGCCTTACGTTCCTAGCGACCGAATCCTGCAGGATCTATATATTTTTTATTATAAGCCGAAATTTTCGCTCTATTCGCAGCGCTCTTGTAGTCAACTGTTGTGGAGGTTGGACCTGTTGTATGGTCGATATCATCTGGAACAATACATAATTTTATAATAAGTATAATATAATATTCCACAACTATCACACAACGCCGTCTAGTCACAAGCTAAGCAGAGCTTGTGTTATGAATACTAGACTACTGATAAACATACTTATATATTTCTAAATACATACATACTATGGATAAATTACACCCAGACACAGAACAAATGCTTATGCTCATCACACAAACATTTGTCCTGGGTATGAATCGAACCCACGACGTCCGGCATAGCAGTCAGGGTCACTAACCACTAGACCAACAGGCCAGTCAAATAATATTCGTAGTTAAGATCAGTTTTCAAAAGTCTCAGTAAAGATCACGGTCGTCCACTCGTCGAATCATAGATACTTTTATTTATTTGCTGTTGCCAGCTGCTCCGCGCGCGTGATATTAGGAAATTATCCCAAGCGAACGTTCTGGGATAAAAAGTATCCCATTTGCTATTCCAGGATATGGTCTACCCGTGTACCAAGTTTCATCGAAATCCATTCAGTAGTTTTTGCGTGAAAGAGTAACAATCATCCATAACATACAAACTTTCGTGTTTGTAATAATAGTACGATTGTACGAAATGTTGGGGTCAGTAATCATGAAATAACTTCTCTAACTCGGGTGGAGCGAGAGTGTCGGATTCTTAGGGAGCGTTCGAGTATTATGTAACGATATTTTTGAAGATTTCAGACCCCCCCTTAAAATCCACAATCCAAATCGTTACCATGGGGAGATGTAACGTTTTTTTGTACCCCTCCGTCCCCCTCCCTAAACTTTACGTAACATTTAAGTGACCATTAAAGTCTCAATTATGCTAACGAAAGTTTGCCAACATAGGAAACAAACATAAAAGTAACGTGCAATACTATTAAGGGTTTCCCCGTAAACGAAAAGAGAAAAAAAGTTTACGTAACGCGTTGTTTAAATACTCGCCCTCCCGCCCTTGTAACGCACCGTAACGCTTTACAAGACCCTTCCTCCCCCGAAATTGCGTTACGTAATACTTGAATGCTATTACTGACTAAAAACCCAACAGTGTTTCTTCAGTTGCCCTTAGCGTTCCAGGGCCAAGATTACTTATTCGAACATACCCGCTAGACCAGGGTAGATGCCTTCAAAAATAATAAAAAGTGAAAAATAATAATAGTAGGATGAAACCCATCACAAAAGGAGGAGAATATTATAAAAATGAAAGGAAAAATAATTTACGGGCGATCTGAGGTCGGGAAGGGGGTGGGGGTGACTTTTTAAGGGGAAAAAACGGTTTTTCTCGATTTCCGGCAAAACTAAAAGTCCTATGGAAAAAAGTCAAATAGCAAAGTTGTAGGTAATAAAAAGATCTAAAACTTTTGTATTAACACTTTTTTCACATAACCTCAAAATTTATGTGAAAAATTCAAAAAACCATGTTTTTGGTTTTTTATTTTTATCTCTTTCAAAAAACAATATTTTATCACGAAATTTGGTGAAAACTTACCTTTTTATGTCCCAAATACGCTGTAATTTATTTGATTAGAAATATTTATTTTTTCACCTTATTTTGAATAAATATCGAAAAATCACCCTAATTTTCAATCGAAAAATCACCCGTCAAAATATCTTTTTTTTTCAAAAAATTTATATGGTGTCTGTTCGTTGAAATCTCTACTTTCCGATGGTGAAAAAAAATATATATGTTACCATAGTAAATCTTCTCAGCAAATGCAAAAAACCGAAAAAAACTCGAATTCGAATTTTTTTTTCAATTATTATATTGAATGTAGAGCTATTTATTAAAATGTACACTTTAATTACTCGAAAAACGTAAAATTACATGTTACATAGATAACAAAAAAAATTGCAAATCAAAATATAGTACTATAATTAACAAACAAATAAGTTGATAAAATTAATACTTAATAAGACGTCTACAATATTTGGAGAAAGGAGTCGAATCTTCTTTAAGTTATATGCGTAGATGCCTATTTATAACTATTTTTAGATAACTTATATTTATCTGAGTGACCTACGAAAAATTTTAGCCCATCAAAAGGTATTTCATAGAGGAGTGGGGAAGGGGCTAGGCGGGTCCGGGTCTTACTACATACATACCTAATATATTATTTCGTAGCAGCTGTAACAACCGTTAGCCTAGCCAGTATTCGAAATACAGTATAGTATACAACATCGTTTAAAAAAATACACGTGCACGTTGAGTTTCTTGAAGATAATTGTGACAAGTTTACAAAAAAACTAAGAAGATAAAAAAAAATAATCTCCTTTATTTTGCACAAAAAAACTTACTCCCATATGATAAATAAAATACACATCGTAAATATATTTTTACTAACTAACTTTTGGCCGATTTTCATATATATATAATACATTTCAAATATATTTCAGGTATATTCAATTTTTTTATTTTATTTTTAGCTATGTTTTTTATGTCTTTTAGGATATATTTTGAATAAAGGAGATTATTATTTTTTTAATCTTCTTAGTTTTTTTGTAAACTTGTCACAATTATCTTCAAGAAACTCAACGTGCACGTGTATTTTTTTAAACGATGTTGTATACTATACTGTATTTCGAATACTGGCTAGGCTAACGGTTGTTACAGCTGCTACGAAATAATATATTAGGTATGTATGTAGTAAGACCCGGACCCGCCTAGCCCCTTCCCCACTCCTCTATGAAATACCTTTTGATGGGCTAAAATTTTTCGTAGGTCACTCAGATAAATATAAGTTATCTAAAAATAGTTATAAATAGGCATCTACGCATATAACTTAAAGAAGATTCGACTCCTTTCTCCAAATATTGTAGACGTCTTATTAAGTATTAATTTTATCAACTTATTTGTTTGTTAATTATAGTACTATATTTTGATTTGTAATTTTTTTTGTTATCTATGTAACATGTAATTTTACGTTTTTCGAGTAATTAAAGTGTACATTTTAATAAATAGCTCTACATTCAATATAATAATTGAAAAAAAAATTCGAATTCGAGTTTTTTTCGGTTTTTTGCATTTGCTGAGAAGATTTACTATGGTAACATATATATTTTTTTTCACCATCGGAAAGTAGAGATTTCAACGAACAGACACCATATAAACTTTTTGAAAAAAAAAGATATTTTGACGGGTGATTTTTCGATTGAAAATTAGGGTGATTTTTCGATATTTATTCAAAATAAGGTGAAAAAATAAATATTTCTAATCAAATAAATTACAGCGTATTTGGGACATAAAAAGGTAAGTTTTCACCAAATTTCGTGATAAAATATTGTTTTTTGAAAGAGATAAAAATAAAAAACCAAAAACATGGTTTTTTGAATTTTTCACATAAATTTTGAGGTTATGTGAAAAAAGTGTTAATACAAAAGTTTTAGATCTTTTTATTACCTACAACTTTGCCATTTGACTTTTTTCCATAGGACTTTTAGTTTTGCCGGAAATCGAGAAACACCGTTTTTTCCCCTTAAAAAGTCACCCCCACCCCCTTCCCGACCTCAGATCGCCCGTAAATTATTTTTCCTTTCATTTTTATAATATTCTCCTCCTTTTGTGATGGGTTTCATCCTACTATTCGTTTTTTTTGTTTTAAAAATTATCGACACTGGTCTACGCCGTCCTGCGGCGAAATTATTCTCTAATATTCTCGACGTAACAACCTAGATAAATATTGTCTATAACCGAATATCAACATAATATGTTGGAAATATGCTCCAAATGCAAATGAGCGTGGTATTACGTTTGTATGGAAATTCATCCGTCGCCGGTCCCTTAAACTCATCCAAAGAGCAATGGAAAGCTCTGAGTTTCCTTGCGTGATCGCATCAGAAGTGAAGGTAAGTACTTAAGGCGCATGAGAACCAAGATTACCCCACATAGCTCGAAGAATCGTCAGATGTAAGTGTTTAGTGGGTAGGGCACATTTCTCACAGAACAGATGGTCGATGGGGCCGAAAGGTTTTGGAGTGGGGACCATGTACCGGAAAACGCACCATTGGAAGACATTTCACAAGGTGGACCAGTGACCTAGTGAGGGTTGCGGAAATTTGATGGATGCAAGACGCACAGAACCTGTCGTTATGGCGACACTTGTGGAAGGCCAACAGTTGACGTCTTTCAGGTGAAATAATGAGCGTCGACAGCGCGCACTGTTCCCGCGCGCCTCAAGGAGTTGTCAGCAACAGCAGGGACCCAGCCGGGTCGAAGCCTACTGGGGCCAGGGTAATCCGAAAGGGCGCTCGAGCCCCGGTATGAAGGCTAGAAGGAACGGGGTGGGTCTTTTAGTCAGTAAGAGTCTGACACTATCTCCCGCTCCGCCAAAGGTCGGGGGATGTCAATGCATGATTTTTTCCGACCATAAAAAAGAAAAAAAAAGTGAAATAATGAGCACGAATATAAACTTACCTGTCTTTATTGTGGGCTGGTATCTCCCATCTGGAGTTTTATGTGAACTACGCCGTGCCAGTGTCCTTGAACAAATGGCAGCAAATAACAGGATCATAAGTAGGTACAATTCTCATGTTTGTAATGTCAACTTATTGTTCGTTTACCTACTCAATGAAGAGCAGGTCGTGGATGTGTTGACAAGAGTTACGTTTTCTTACTCTTTATACTCAGGATAATATCGTTAGAAGCATAATGACACCAAAATAGGAGTTGTACAATGTAATAGCTATAACTAATAACGTCATTGGGATAATCCTGTTTAGATTGTATTGTTTAGTCAAATGGGTAACTAGAGTAGATCTATGCAACATTATGTATACCTACATATATTATTTTTAGGTATATTTAATTATATGCGAATTTCTTCTTTTGCATTCTACACACTATGGTCTACATTTCTTTTTGATTTCTCCTTTCTCTTGTATCTTTGCACTATTAATGTCTCTTATGTATTATCTTTTTCTGTTATTTTTGTGTGAACACAAAATAAATAAATAAATTATTTAAACCTGAATATAGTTTGTTCAGAATCAGAAACCGAATGGGTTCCAATAGTTTTTACGCCAAGTTATATTTTTGCCCAAAAATATTTAAAAAGGTCACAAGTTGGACACCACCGACATAAATGTGCCGTTTCCGGCAATATTGCTCGAAGTGGGAATATTGCCACCAATATTCATACTTCGGGCAATATTGCCACCAATATTCATACTTCGGGCACTTCACGGCAATATTGCCGGTAACGGCACATCTCTATGTACAAGGCCCGGTGACTATGTATTTTTGCTGACACAACCAAGCTTTTGTGATTTTTCATGATACAGTTTATGAAATTCTGTACATTATAGATTCTTTACATAAAATTAGAATCATAGACAGATGTATTGGGTTTCGAATATACCATTACCTACTAAAACTAATGTTGTATCTAATCTACATGTACATTATATGAACAGAAGATTTCTTTTTTAGTTTCGCATGTTACGCAAAACCGCATAAACAAAAAGCAAACATCTTTATTTAAATCTCTTTGACTAAAAAGATAAAACATATAGTCTGACATTACGGAGGCGGAGCATTCAAGAAAAAAAACTCTTATTAGTTGTCATCATGGCAGAAGCTAAATTATTGAAAATCGTAAAAAAATCCTTGTAAAAACACAGATAATTATAATTATAATCTAAGAAACAATGTAGTGATATTTACAAAATTTTCTGGACCAGTGGATTCAGTGAGTTTAGACTACTTACACATAAAATTTGAAGATGAAAATGATTGAAGTAGAGGATAAAGTCACTGATTATGATGGAAATGATTCCAATCCACTACTAGACGCATTGTCGTATAAACACAAGTCTACTCAATATAATACAGACTCCAATGATGGCACTGATTACGATGGAGATGATCTAAGTTCATCACTAGACACCTTGCGCGATGAACAAGAGTCTGACCATTTTAATTCAGACAGCAGTGATAATGATATATCCATAACCATTTCGATAAGAAATCTTACAAACTTACGAAAAACAAGAAAACGAGATGAAACATCGATGACAAAACCGATTGCTGCCGAATTTATGACTATTGCTGCTAAACTGTTCAACGACTTGAAAGACAGATTATCAGCTGAAACAGAAACAAGCTCGGCTCAGTCAGATTTTATTGATGATGATTTCATTGATGAGGATTTAATTGATGACTTGTTGCAGAGTTCGAGAAACAATAGCAAGTCAGCGCTGAAATTGAGTACATCCGAACAAGCAAGGCTAAGGAAGATAGAGCATTCGAACAACAATATATTCAGAGATTCCAGTGATATGAAATTGGAGTCTGTTTTCATTGCAGAGGACGACGCATACTCGTCCGAAGAAGATATCAGTGAAAGCTTCTCGCTTTTACATAATAGAGTAGAGGGTAAAATGGATCATTTGAGTATTGCTACTTCTACTCCAAACCGGAAAGCCTCGAACGCTGAAAATTATGCTAAGGGAAAACAAAAATCAATTATCAATACTGAAATCGGTTTTTCTCGTACTGAAATGGACCGTGACATGGAAGGAAAGAAAACGATGACTCACATAGAATCGACTGGTGATGAGAATATGTGTTATATTACGAAGGACAGCGAAGAAGGGACACTTACAGACAGAGAGATGGACAAAGAGAAGACAAAGACAGCACAATCTAAGATAATTAATTGCAAACAATTGAAAATATTACAACTTGATAAGGATCTAGAAACGGTTAACGAACTCCAAAAGAAAGTAGTAAAAATAGCAACATCGTTGTCACAAAACTTTTCAAATAGATTTTTCGAAAAAGTCGTTGGCTCAGATTTGAATGATGTTATCAAAAGAGACAATAAGAGTGCTGGCGATAATCTTGATATTCCTGAGAATTTGACAGTAATTGATAACTCTAATCCTAAAACGATGCGTTTGCAAACACATGTGCACGAACCACCCATGTATAATGTATTAGTTTTCGACCAGCTGAATCCATTGAACAATATTTTAATCCCTCCTAATAATTTTACGGATGTTCATAAGTATAATCCGTTAAAAGCTGAAGAGAAGCTCTGGAACTTCGAGGACAATCGACAAATTGACAAACATAACAATCAAGCCTATAGAGTTGGTGCTACAAGAGACTATGAGGTGCGAACTGTGACCATTCAGCAACACGGGTTTGTGCCGCCTTCAGCACAAGAAGCAAATCAAGGAATCAAATACTCTACATCGTATTCAGCTGACGCAGATGAACTAGCAGCGGAAACAGATGGTGCTAAGTTATCAGAAGATTATCATAAGAAATTCAGCTCAAATAACAGTTCAATCATAACAAAAACAAAGAAATCTGCTCCGTCGGAAAACAAGCTCAAACATCACGGTTCTGTAGATGTAACTCCGAAAAAACTTTTTAAAAAGAAGATGGAATACACTTCAAGAAATAAAACAAATAGTAGTCTACAATCTAACAAGTCATTTTCTAGTAGTAAGAACTGTAATTCGATGTAGAACTTTCTCAGTCCGTATGAGGAATGTGTGCATCAGCCCTCAATACAAAGTATGCCTTTCCAGGAAGATTGGCAACAGAAATCACCTGTGTCTAACAAAACTACTACAAAAAAACAGAAAATTTATTCCAGACCAAAAGTCAAGAAATTACCTTCAACTGTATATTACCTTATACGTCTGAAATCTACGAAAGATTGCAAAAAAAGTATTAAGAAAGATACTCCCGATACTAAATCAACAAAAAGTAACGTCACAAAATCCGAGCAAACAAGAAGTATAATTGTGAAACAACTAATAGCCGAATGCACCGGCTTCAAACAAGATCATAGTAACAAACATTTAAACAATAATTTAAATACAAATCTAAACTTGAAATCTAAAACTTTTACAGCATCTTTAAAGTCTGACGTATCATTTAGACAAAATACCGTCAGCACAATTAACCAGAAGTCCACGTTGCCAAAGAAAAATGATTTTTATACCGGCTTATTATGTTGCCTTTTATGGGGTTAGTGAAGACTTTTTATTTATTCATTGGTTTATTACCAAAGCATACCGTCTTTAATCGATTTGTTGATCAAGTTGTTTTAGGACGCAAACGATACCAACATAGGGGAAATTCAAGTATACGTAAGCAACATAGGGGGGTAGGAGGGCGGGAGGGATTACCCCCACCACCCCATTTTTTTTTTATGGTGGGAAAAATCATGCATTGACATCCCCCGCCCTTGGGCGGAGCGGGAGATAGTGTCAGACTCTTACTGACTAAAAGACCCACCCCGTTCCTTCTAGCCTTCATACCGGGGCTCGAGCGCCCTTTCGGATAACCCTGGCCCCAGTAGGCTTCGACCCGTCTGGGTCCCTGCTGTTGCTGACAACTCCTTGAGGCGCGCGGGAACAGTGCGCGCCGTCGACGACTTGGGCTTGGTCCGGACATTTACCGGACAGCTAGCTACCCATTGCTCACTGTCCGCAAGCCCCCGCTTACGGTGGCTGAAAATCGGGATCGGAATCCCAGCGACGGCGGCGGCGATAACGCCGTTGCCTGATGCGTTCGGCCTCCTCCTTTGCGAGCATTACTGCTTCGCAGAAGTCGGCGACCGCCTGCCACTCCTCCTCGCTCCGGACCATGGCCTCAACCAAGGCCCGGCGCGAGAGGTCTCCGCCGCCGATCGCCCCCACGAGGGCACGGCACCCCCACCCCCCTGTAGCTATGCATATTTTTGATGACATGGGGGATGGGGGGCTCGGAAAGATGATTACATCAGCAGTATTATTTTTTTAGTTTTGTAAAAGAACGATATCGCTGTTCTAAAATCATACGAAAGTGAGCAGACACACATCACTGAGCAGCAAACATCCAATGTCTTTGAAGACATGAATTCGTGTATCGTGGACTGAGGATTGTTTATTTAAATAAATATGCCAACATTTTTTAATGAAGTTGGTTTTGTTCCTCTATTTCAAGCCTATTCCTTTTTTCTAGACTTTATAACTACTGGAACACAGTGAAAAGTGCATGTGCAATGTCCTAATGTTTACGTAAGCATGGGGGGGGGGAGAGCTTTCCTTACTTTTTTTGAAGAGGGGGAAGGGTTTATATTTGCAAATAATTGCTTACGTAACACTGGGACGACCCCATAGTCGGGAAAAAGCTTGGTAGATTTATTTTTGGTTTATTACTTACGAATATGCTTCCTTTGGCCTTGAGACTTGATCAATTTAAATTACAGAAGCCACGAATGTGAATGGGAGTGGACACCTGGTCGTTCCGACTTCTACATTGGCAGCTGAGGCTGACAACGCGATACGCACGCTGGTTCGAGGGGCCACGCCCGTGCACAACATCTCTGTGAAAATTGTGTGCCATGGTATGTACCGTGTGTAAACCAGCTTGAGATTTATCGACATCGTTTTAGCCTTGCACACCTGCTGAATAAGCCTCCTCTCAGTTTTTCCGTGCTGTCCTACTCTTCTCAAGTCTCTACCAGACTGTAAAATACAAGGTGTAAGGGACAGCCCTCCACAAACTTTAAGGGCTTGCTCAGTAGACGAAACTGAACAAACTTCAACAAATTTTTTTTCAGGGTACTAAAAAAAAAATCGGCCTCCAGACAAATTGTCCAAGTTTAATTTTCAAATTCAATTTTGTATGGTGAGACGGAATTTTTTTCGTATCCTGAAAAAAAATTTTATGGTAGGTTGTTCAGTTTCGTCTACTGAGCAAGCCCTTAAAGTTTGTGGAGGGCTGTCGCTTACACCTTGTATATCATTAAAAGAAAACCTGCAGACGGTAGAGGTCTAATTTTATTTATTTACGTCTTCAGGTGGCCAACATCCCCCTCCGATCCGTGTGAGACGTGCTCGTGCCGAACGCTGACGTGCAACACGTGCTTCTACACACGCCCAAGGACTGGGGCCATGCGCCCGGCACGATTTGGTGAGAAGTGCACTTTTTGAAAACCAAAATTTTATTCAAACACTGTAACGGTTCTTGTGTAATCGTAAATAAGGCTCGGCGCAAATGAGCCACCGACCACAGCCACCGGTGTCTGTCGCGCGCTACCGCCACATTTCTTAAAGTGTCAGAAGCGAGCGACAGCCACCGGTGTCTGAAAGCCGCCACATTTTATAACCCGCTCGTTGCTGCGACAACAACGATTGACGACGTCTCGCGTCTCAACATCCATTGAGACGTCATGCTCCAGATGGTACGCGTACGATACGTAGAACGTCGGACGGTTAACGGCGCGGGGGGTGGAGCAAAGCGACAGTGGTGGGTGTCGACGTTTTGTGTGGCACGTAGTGACCACTAGTGGCGAGTCGCGGACACTACAGTAGCGAGTCGCCGCCACCGGATTCAAGTGTGCGGCGCGTATAAACAAAATATATTAAAAAGTGTGTTAAGTCGCCATTGCTAGCCATCAGTGGCTGTGGTCACTCTAACGGCCGTTCACGACCTTGTCACTGTGAGAGGTAGCTAACAAAGTCTGGTTGGAGGGTTTTTTTTTTTAATACATAACTTTTTGTCCACAGGAGAGTGTACTGACTCCTAAACCAGAAGACGCGAGACGAAATCCTTTTATGATAAAGTAGTCTGTATTATACCATATATTATTTGTTTTGTTTATATAACAAGTGTCCTCACACACGGGCCACAAAAAAAAGCCGCTTCTAGCTTTTTTTCTGGCGGCGTTTTTTATAACTAATATTATAAAGAGGAAAGATTTGTATTTTTGTATGTAACGAATAAACTCAAAAACTACTGTGCCGATTTAAAAAATTCTTACACCATTGGAAAGCTACATTCACCCTGAGTAACATAGGCTATATTCATTGCCCGTGCGGCAATAAATGACGGGCCGCTAGTTTATAATAATGCTATGGCATACCTAGCATGCTATTCGCGCATTTAATTCATTAAACCCTTTGCTTGGGGTTTAACCGCCGACGTTCGCGCACCTATTGTCTTTCTATTGTGTCTGTAATTTCCACGATTGAAAGGTTAATCCTTCTTCGTCAAAGTCCATTATGATACTGCACGCATGGGTTGAAAAATGTAGCAGCCTCCGGCCAGAAGCTGTCGCGCGCTTCAGCTTTTTTTTGTGGCGGCGTTTTTATGTGACACAAAGTTGTTAAAAAATGAAAGTCCCGTTTTTACATATGTCAAAAGATATACTTAAATACTTACGCAAAAAGAATACAATTAATTCTATCATATTATTTAAAGTGCCAAAAAATGTGTATTAAAAAAAAATAGGTACTTTAAGTAATTAATTAATTATTTTATTGTTTCTTTCAATTTCGTTCAAAGTTAAATTCTATGGTCTTTCTGAAATGTCAAAACGGGTCTTTTTTTTTTTTAAAAAAAAAGTATTTCATTCTTCCTCGTCGGACCTAGGTCAA
Source organism: Mythimna albipuncta (assembly GCA_929112965.1). Classification (NCBI taxonomy): domain Eukaryota; kingdom Metazoa; phylum Arthropoda; class Insecta; order Lepidoptera; family Noctuidae; genus Mythimna; species Mythimna albipuncta. Next base: position 4,811,750 of record OV815986.1, on the reverse strand, counting down.
ATGTCCTCTCTCTGTTGTGTTTACTCGATACATATTTCAACTATGCAAGTTAATAAAATTGTAACTAAGTTTTTTTCTCTCACGATTTTCGGTCGTGTACCATCGCGGTCATTTCTGCCTTATCACTAAAAAAAGACTTCGCTTGAATCCTGCGGCGCGGCGCCAAACTAAACAAGTTTTCGTGTCGAGTGCAAGCAAAACTGAACTTAGCGTTGGTCAGGCGGAAGTGTCTTTTATGGTACATACTTAATATCATAATGTCAGCCTGCGTCTGTGAAGAAATTCTTTTATTTTGAATTTTAATGTATTAAAATATACAACATTTATCTATACTAGTATAATATATTTATTATATAAATATTTGAAAGCTACATTCACCCTGATTAACATAGGCTATATTTATTGCCCGTGCGAAGCCGGGACGGGCCGCTAGTATAATCTATAATAGTTTTAGTATAGCGAAACCCCAAAACACGTGTCTAGTATTTTGTGTAAAAAATCTATGTACAAAATTTGCTAGCGCTTAATGCCCGCGATGACCTGCCGTGAACTGTATACTTACTAAATGTCGGTGGTGTCCAACTAGTGATCCTTTTAAATATTTTTGGGAAAAATATAACATGCTGTAAAAACTATTGGAATCCATTCAGTTACTGATTCTGAACTATATGCAGATTTCGCATAAACTAAATTTATCAAATCAAATCAAAGCATTTAACTATTTCAAATAGACCATTTACAGGCACTTTTGAATAGTCAAATGTCGGTCAGACCAAGAAAAGTGAAGCTAAATTGCACGTTCCAAAGAGTAGGTCTCTATGGAGAAGAATGTGCAAGAAACTCCATGGACACTAATACTGTTGTGAGTATATTTATTTTACTGTTATTTCACGCCAAAAAAAAGCCGCTTCAAGCGTCTTTTTGAGGCGGCTTTTTTTGTGGCGCGCTTCAAATTTTGTAGCCGCTTCTAGTATTTTTTTTGTCGTGTTTTTTTTTGTGGCGACGTTTTTATGTTGCGGCGTTTTTTTTATGGCCCTTGTGCGGGGACACTTAATTAAGGTCGCACGTGTTAGTGGCAACATTGTGTTGTCTCTCTCTTCCACAAATGACGTTAATGAACAGTTTGAAGTCGAGTGTAACGCAGTGTAGCCCAAACGCGATATATGACTCTATTGTGATTGTAATAAGGTATACGTTTGAATGGTTGAAAAATAAAACGAACATATATTTTTTAGTTGTTTTTATTAATAATAATAATTATCCTAATGCGGTTTATTAGTATAACAAGGTGTAAGGGACAGCCCTCCACAAACTTCAAGGGCTTGCTCAGTAGACGAAACTGAATAACCATAAAAAAATTTTTCAGGAAACGAAAAAAAAATCGACCTTACCGTACAAATTGTCCAATCAAGTTTATCATTTTGTATAGTGAGGCTGATTTTTTTTATCGTTTCCTGAAAAAAAAAAATTGTGGGAAGTTGTTCAGTTTCGTCTACTGAGCAAGCCCTTAAAGTTTGTGGAGGGCTGTCCCTTACACCTTGTATAGCTCGTTGATGGACTCGAGCACGACACGGAATATGATTTCGATCTGCAAATAGAAAAATTGTGTTAAAAATAGTACCTATGTTTTGAATTTTCTCTAATACTTACATAGGTACAGTTGCCATCTTGAACACTTGCGCAGAAGTCAAATATTGGGTCTCATTAATGGTGCGAAGTGAGACGCGGGGGCGGGGAGTGTCGCAGGGCTGGCGATCCTATTCTCATTTGGAACCCATTGTATGTAGATTGACTTCTGTACTTATATTATTTTGTGCTTCTTTGCTGTAGTGGTCTTGGCGCATTGACCTAAGAAATATATAGGGACAGGAAATACCTACGAAAAAAAGGTGCATACCAGTGGCGTAGCTAGATCACGTGTTGTGATTCCTGACCCGAACACGACATGGAACGGAGATTTTGCCATGGGACAAAATGGTTATTTTAATTGTGTTTTATTGTGCCACTTATCCCAGGAATTTGTGCCTTGTACTTTTTGAGTAATAAGAGTACAATTGTGGTCGGGCTGGGGCTCACGGTTCCTGACCCGACCACAACCAGATCTAATAAAATATCAATAGTGGGAAGTTACTGATTATGCCAAAAATATGTGTTAAATTGTGCCTATGGCACACGAAATTATTTTACTATTCATATCATCATTTTGATTTGGATAAAATTGAATTCAAATAAGGCACTTACGAAAAATTATACCAACCACGCACATTTCAGCTTTAACGCTAAAAGCAATAAAAAAAACCGGCCAAGATCGTGTCGGGCCACGCTCAGTGTAGGGTTCCGTAGTTTCCCGTCCGTCACAATAAAGTGTACCCACTTATGAGTTTAAAAAAATGCTTGCTACGATTATACTACAAACTTAGTCCAGAAATTATTTTGTAGAACCCTTTTGTTTTTTTTGTACAAAAACAGTTCTTTCCATCAAGTTCAAAATAATTTTCCTAGAAAGTCATTATAAAGTTCTACTTCTCAGATTTTTTTCATATTTTCTAAACTTATGGTTCAAAAGTTAGAGGGGGGGGACACACATTGTTTTTTACTTTTGGAGCGATTATTTCCGAAATTATTGACATTATCAAAAAATGATTTTAGTGAACCCCTATTCATTTTTAAATACCTATCCAACGATATATCACACGTTAGGGTTGAAATTAAAAAAAAAAATCACTTCCCACTTTACATATAGGGGGGCTACCCTAATAAAACATTTTTTTCCAATTTTTATTTTACCACTTTGTCGTCGTGATTGATATTACATATTGGTACCAAATTTCAGCTTTCTAGTGCTAACGGTCACAGAGATTAAGCGAGGACGGACAGACAGACAGACAGACGGACAGACAGACATGGCGAAACTATAAGGGTTCCTAGTTGACTACGGAACCCTAAAAAAGAAGTAAAAAACTAAAACCCGACGACAACTGCCTTTTATGTTTGGCAAGCGTCCAGCACTGAAGATTGGCACAAGAAACAAACGCCCTATGCTCAGCAAGTGGGCTGTGAGCGAAGTCGAGCTGATGGAACCAGCGAATGATGTTGACAGTTCTCAGGCAGCATATTCCGGTAGTGTAGCGATACAAACAACTTGGTTTTTAGGGTTCCGTAGCCAAATGGCAAAAAACGGAACCCTTATAGATTCGTCATGTCTGTCTGTCTGTCTGTCTGTTTGTCTGTCTGTCTGTCTGTCTGTCTGTCTGTCTGTCTGTCCGTCCGTATGTCACAGCCACTTTTTGTCGAAACTATAAGAGCTATACTGTTGAAACTTTGTAAGTAGATGTATTCTGTGAACCGCATTAAGATTTTCACACAAAAATAGAAAAAAAGCAATAAATTTTGGGGGTCCCCATACATAGAACTGAAACTCAAAAATTTTTTTTTTCATCAAACCCTTGCGTGTGGGGTATCTATGGATAGGTCTTCAAAAATGATACTGAGGTTTCTAATATCATTTTTTTCTAAACTGAAGAGTTTGCGCGAGAGACACTTCCAAAGTGGTAAAATGTGTGTCCCCCCCCCTCTAACTTCTAAGATAAGAGAATGATAAAACTAAAAAAAATATATGATGTACATTACTATAAAAACTACCAACGAAAATTGGTTTGAACGAAATCTAGTAAGTAGTTTTTTTTTTAATGCGTCATAAATCGAAAAAAATACACTATTATTAAAACATCGATCAAAGTTACAACACATTACAAGAACTTTTATGTTATGTTACTTGCTGCTACGGAACCCTTCATGGGCGAGTCCGACTCGCACTTGGCCGCTTTTTTTAAAGATGCAGTTTTTCCTTGTGATGATAACTTTTGAACTGTACTTTCATTAAAATAATAAGACAATAGGGAATATGTATAAAATTTAAATTTAAAATCATGAATATTAAACTCGATCAAGCATGTGACATAGTAATAGTATTTCTTGTACAATTGCGCATTTACAAGATGGCCGCTGTGCAGTTATGTTTTGTTTTGTTTTTATTATTTGTTGCTGCTGGTGCCCGGCCGAGTAACGAAGAAGATTATCAGTTTAGTGGTGGTAATGGTAAGTTTTGTTTAGACATTATGTGATTCGCGCAGTTACTGCACAAAATAGATAGGTGGACAAGTCAATCTACATACAGAGCGCTTTCGAGCAACGCACACATAGACACGCTCACGGACACGATGTCGCTGTCGCGTTTCGGATCACCCGTCGAACAGTTCCGGCTCAAACGCTCATTAGTGTGCGTCCACCGAGCGTAGAATAAAATAGAATAGAATAAACTAGGAAACCTCTAATCTCATATATGTCCTTCACTTTTTATACCTACGCTCGGTGGACGCACACTAATGAACGTTTGAGCCGCAATTATTTGACGAGTGATCCGAGACGCGAAAGAGACATCGTGTCCGTGAGCGGTGTCATTGTGTGCGTTGCTCGAGCGCGCTTTGTATGTAGATTGACTTCTGTACCTCTCTATTTTTTGCTCTAAGTAAGAATAGAGAATAGACTATCCCGTCTTGTTTAATTTTAATTACTTAAGAATCTAAAGAAAAAAATTAAGATATGTTTAGTTGGTTTTGATGTTTATTTTTAAGATTAACAATGTTCAGTTTGTCTTTTACGCAAACAAGTAAGTAACGTCTACTTATAGTTCACAAGCGGGGAGGCGCAGTGCGAGTAGCGCAGGGTACATGGCCATGAAAATAGTTCAGATACTACACGCTTCCGAGTGCACATCGGCCCCCGCGCGGTTTCTCGCATTTTTTCAAATAAAAAATTTAACTTTGTGTAGGTATTTTTGTAATCTTACGTTAGAACTATACTCCCTTCTACCTCCTTGTAACAAAAAATAAGACGAGTCGACGCCCCCTTCCCCCTAAACCGTCTTACGTAATAAATTAATACCCCCATAAGTAATAAAATACTACTAAAGCAAGCAAATCGAGGTCGAAAATTTTTACACCCTAGGGTTGCTTAATTAACACGTTCGCTGCGGCAGTGATTTTTCTATACTTTCCATTCCTGCGGTACAAGGTCTATACACCTGCTAATAATACTTCCACTGTGGCGGCACAAGGCTTATAGACCCCGTAACTTATAAGAAACCGTAATCTATTTTTGACTTCATGTAAAAATATATCTCTTTCCTACACCGAACCAAATTGAAGTTATGCCTTCCGCACGACAAGGAAGTCTACACACTGCACACGCACTGTTAGCAAGTAGTATGTATACATACAGGATTTTTAAACCTGGTATCGCAGCCAAAGTGTTGAGTTCTCTTTTTACTACATTTACGTACCGAATTTTAGTAATTTTGTCACTTTGTCGACTTATAAAGATTTTTTGAGCGAGAAGAGAGTTTGAAACTATCTGCCTACTCTGTTAAAGGGCGAATTCAAATTAGCCGCACAGCCGCGCGATAGCAGTGCCGTAGCAGCGCTGCCGCCGCGCTGCTTTTTTATTCCAGATAAATAAAAAACGCGCGACTGCTGCGCTTCACCCGCGCTGCACGCTACTTTGTTATTTACATGGGATAACAGAGCAGCGCGTCGGCAGCACTGCAGCCGCGCTGCCGTCGCCCAGCACTTTGGCGCCCAAAATTAAAGTAAAAATTTTTCTAGCTCAAATGTGGTAGCGTGGCAGACGAGAGGAGATCAGGTTGTACCGTAGTATGTACATCGCACTCACTACCTATTTTGCACTCCTGGCAGGGCGCTTTTAAACCCTTATAAGTACACGAAACACAATAGTTATTACATCGACAGTGGAAAGGTAACTTTGGTCGATAATGAATATAATATACTCGTCTAAAGAGAAGTTAAGCGATTTTACCTTTCTACTGTCGTTAAGTAGTAGTAGTAACTACCAAGCCCCTCCAGGCTCAGCGTCCTGTGCCTGGGCACCGGCCCAATAAACCTCTAACGACGATATCAAGCGCCATCCTGACTGGCCTGTTGGTCTAGTGGTTAGTGACCTTGACTGCAATACCGGAGGTCGTGGGTTCGATTCCCACCCAGGACAAATGTTTGTGTGATGAGCATAATCATTTGTTCTGTGTCTGGGTGTAATTTATCTATAATATGCATGTATTTAGAAATATTTATGTATGTTTATCAGTTATCTAGTACTCATAACACAAGCTCTGCTTAGCTTGGGACTAGACGGCGTTGTGTGATAGTTGTGGAATATTATTATATTATATTATTATTATTATCCTTTTTGTAGTTACAGGAGACGTCACCACCACCACGAGCCCGCCCACTAAAGATGGCAGCTATTTATATCTGTATCACAAAAGTAAGTTTAACTAAAGCGCCGTACGCACCATCCATCTTGACCAAAGAGAATATAGTCATTGATCTTGACGTACGTCCCGCCAACCGCCGAGGTCACGTGTTGCTGGATGTAGGATACGCATCATCCAGCTGCTGGATGTCACAGATTATACATAGATGTAATTGAACGATTATTCTGAGAGGTGTTTAAATTAAACGAATTTTAGTTATTTTTAATAAAAACTTAGTAAGTACCTACTTCTTCGTTGTACGATCTTTTCGTTTCAAAGGAGATTGGGCACTTATAAGTTCACTTTTTGACGCATATGGCCATATTCATAACTATTATTTTCTACCTACATTGAAAATTATTTTACACTTTTTAGTTTGATATGCTATGAAAGCGTGTTTTTTAGTTTTTTGTTTAAACTATATTTATTTTTCATTTTTTAGTGAATAGGTACTGTGAATAGCCACCGAATGAGTCAGTGGATACGAAACGGGGCACATGTAGAGGAAAAAGACTTGGAAAAATTTTACTTAAAAAACAACGCCTAATCAAAGTTTCGGGGTCGGGTGGATGTGGGATAGTGGGATTAGTAGGGTGGGGAAACATCAGGGGACACTTCATGTGATCTTGACTTCACGGGCAATGACCTTGACCCCTAGGTCAAATGTATAAAATGTTGGAATACGCCTGCGACACCATAGAGCATGATCTTAACATGGTCAGTGACCTTGACCAAGGTCAAATGTATAAATTGTTATCGAAAAAAAAATTGTTCTGTGTTATTTAGAGAAGTAGCGCTCGCCGGCGGTCAAGGCAAGGTCATGTGCCCTTTGGTGTCCCGGGCATTTCTCAACATTTTTACATTTGACCTTGAGGTCAAGGTCATTGACTTTGGTATCAAGGTCAGCTTAGCTTGGGACTAGACGGCGTTGTGTTAGAGATGTGGAATATAAAAAAAAAAATTAGGCTCGACACAAACGCGGGCCATCGGGCGAGTTAACATAACACACTTTTTTATATTTATATTTTGTGTAGACGCGCCGCACTCATGTAACCGGTGGCCGACACTCGCTACAGCAGTGTCCGCGACTCGCCACTTGTGGTCGCTACGAGCCATACAAAACGCCTGGATACCCGCCACTGTCGCACTGCTTCACCCCCATGCAGCGCGAGCGCAGTCAACCGTTATGCTACGTTTACATGTTGGCCCAGCCTTGGCCAATCGCTATTGTGTAGCCATTGTCTAAACGGGGAAATTCCATTAACACAATGGCGATTGGCCTAGGCTGGGCCAACATGTAAAAGTAGCATTAGACGTTGCACGTATCGCACGGGTCACGATGTCGCTCGCTTCTGACACTGTCACACTCTGCTACAGCCGCTGGTAGCCCGTTATTGCCGAGCCATAACTGTTCTTGACCATATACTAACTATATTGACGAAACTGAAAGACCTTCCACAACATTTTTTTTCAAGAAACGAAAAAAAAAATCAGCCTCACCATACAAAATAATAAACTTAATTGGACAATTTGTATGTCAAGGACGATTTTTTGTTTCGTTTCCCGAAAAAAAAAAATTGTGTTTGGTTGTTCAGTTCCGTCCACTGAGCAAGCCCTTAAAGTTTGTGGAGGGCTGTCCCTTACACCTTGTATATATCTTTAAGAGACAGGATTAATCCACCTGTTTTATTTTCAGATGTGTATAACAAAGACTGGAGTCCAGCGTCAGTTGTGACAATTCGTAAGAGGTGTTCAGTAAACGGGACCTGTGTGATAATTGAATATTCGGAGTTAACTTTCAAAGATGAAGAGGGCAAACATGAATAATTGTGAACAAACTACAAACTTACTTGTCGCAGCCATCCGGTTATATTAGCTTGTTAACTGAATGCCAAGACGTAATAAGAGCTTCATTCGCTCGTTTGCTTTAGTCTCCATTATCCCCTTTTAAAATGCTTAGGTTAGAACTTAGAACCTCAGTCCTATCATTACAGAAATGTGTTTAGATCGTTTTGGTACTGTTTTGCTGTTGCAGGACCCACTGCATTTTTATGTTGTTATTTATGCCAAATTGCATCTAATTTAAACTGTTATTATATTTTAAAGTCTGTTATTTAATTTTGTGGTTAGATTAAGTATCTATACAACTTAATATTGGTTAAGAATTCTAATTTTTAATCTGTGTAAAGTTTTTATTCTCTTTCTTTTTGTAACAATATCATAAAAATAATATTTGATTGTCCTGAGTTCAGAAGGAATATTTTTCTTAAGTCTTAGTAGTTTTGTTTACTATGAGCATCACATAACATACAAGTTACCTATTTTAATATTTGCATGCCAACTCATAGCAAAATGTGTCTGTACCTACACTAATAAATTATATAAGTTAGAGTCTGTCTTATAAGTTAAACGACTTGGGTAATTATTAGGATTTAATGAAATCTGTTGTAGTCAACACAGTTTAGTTTAGTTTAGAGATCATTGTTAACTAACAGAAGAACCTTAAAAAAAGTATCGAATATAAGTATTTTTTAAATGATTAAATATTATACAAAGTTCCCAAGTCGGTTGACTTATTAGACAGACTATACTATCTTGTACCTCACTTAATGCAAATAAATGGCTTTGACTTTGACTTTGAAGGGGATAACCACCATAACGAAACATCACAAACTCATCAAAAGACTACACGACATTCAGGCATTTGGTTAGGCCGTCCGGTAACTGTCCGGACCAAGCCCAAGTCGTCGACGGCGCGCACTGTTCCCGCGCGCCTCAAGGAGTTGTCAGCAACAGCAGGACCCAGCCGGGTCGAAGCATAGGGTTATCCGAAAGGGCGCTCGAGCCCCGGTATGAAGGCTAGAAGGAACGGGGTGGGTCTTTTAGTCAGTAAGAGTCTGACACTATCTCCCGCTCCGCCCAAGGGCGGGGGATGTCAATGCATGATTTTTCCCACCATAAAAAAAGGCATTTGGTTAAACGTTGCGCTCAATTACTTGGCTAGTTGTTTTTTTTCTACTAGAATTCCCCCCCCCCCTCCTGTGTCTAGTTACTTATGATCTGTAGAATAAAATTTCTTACAGTAGGCACAACAGATCTTGAGAGGTTGAACAGAAGTCAAATATTCGGTGTCTTTAGTGGTGCGAAGTGAGACGCGGGGGCGGCGAGTGTCAGTGATTGGCTCGCCGCGCCATCGCGTCATAGACGTCACTCCTCATTCGTTCCCTGCGTTGCTGCATGTATCTAACAAAAAGACGATTGGCTCGCCAATGTATGGAATGCGCAAAGCGATACCCACTCTGACGCCGAGCGCTCAAGATCTGTTGTGCCTACTGTACAAACGAGACCTTTAGATAGTATGGTATGATATTTTGCGTGACCAGAGGGCTGGCTGGTTCTTTGCCCAAAGAATTAGCATCACCATTAAACGTGCCAATGCTGCCAACCTTCGGGCACATTTCCGCATGACAGCGACGTGGAGAATTACTTCGACGCCTGAGTGTACTTTGTATTTTTTATATTTAACAGTTAGGTTTTAGTATAAATAGTTTAGTTCATATTTATGTTTTTTTTAAGTAAATACGTAGATATTGTTAATTAATTTGAATTTATAATATATTAATTCTTATGCAAATAAATATTCTTGTATGATAATAAACATTTAAAAAACGTGTAAAATAATGATATCTTATAAATACTTATATAGTAGATATTCCTAAATCAAAAGAAATATATTTACATTAGGTAGCTACTTAAAAAGTGTAATAAACTCTATTTTTTTTTGTAACTTTTTAATATTGTACCTGTGTACGCAAATAATCGTTTTTTTTTGTAATGGTTTTCCCATGTTTAGGAAGATAAGATACTCCACCATTTCACAGACATTTCGAAGTTACATCTTCACAGAGGAGTGAAATTAAGTTGCTAAGAAGAAACATCTGAAGATCCAGAAACGTACATTTAATTTTTAATAAAATAAACTATTTAATTTAATAGTAAATTATTTTATTTTCTTGCCATCTTGTAAAGTGTCACCCGATGTCCAACTTATGACATTAGTAAAATATTTTTAGACAAAAACATGGTGTAAAAATGATTGGAATCAATTCAGTTACTAATTCTGAACAAACTATACCTATTTAGCCCCCTAGCCAAGTTACAACCGTATCGTGTCGAATACCGTTCTCCAATCGGTAACGCTTCGGTGTCAGCAATTGTAGAAAACGATAAGTGGGTAGCCATGTTAACGCGGCTGAGTCGGCCGCTCGTTCTACAATGTAGCGTTTGTTTATCAAAGGATGTACCTAGCGTTAAACGTTGTAGAAATTTATTCTATTGTTACGCCATTAAACGTGAACACGCCATATCTCCGAGAAAATAACGAGTGGCACGTAATAATTAAAACGCATTGCTGTTCGAAAGATCTAGAATAGTTGTGCGTAGTCACACTTAGAAAAATCTCGAAACATCCACAAGGTACCTACCTACCAAGGTACATGTAGTAATAGGTATCATCTAACCGTAAGGGAAATTGTACTCTCCGACGTTAACAATAGAGTCGAAATTCGCATGAACGTGACTCTTATTATTACGAGAAATAAAAATGATTTATGACTTCGAGAAGCGATTCAATTGTTCTGGAATTCTGGATAGATCCGGGGACGTCGGTATCTAGAATTTTCTTGGCTCCGCATATAAATACGGGCCCCCGGCCGGAAGCGAGTCAGTTGTGATTTCGACTGCGATCAAGAGCGAACTACCCTAGTACTCGAAGTGATTTTTATCAACGACTAAAGCGATAGTGTAACGGTACTCTAGTGTTAATTGCGATTCGGATTATTGTTGACTGGACTAATTTGTTATTGTTTGTGGTAAATAAAGTTCTCTCGTCAGTAAATCGGCATTTGATTACCCACGTACGTAACAACTGGTGTCAGAAGTGAAATGCCACTAACACCGAGAGACGACGAACAGCGACCACGAACAAGAAGGCAAATGGAGATGGATGCTGCGCGTCATCGTATGGAGGAGGAAGATCAGGCTGGTATGGTAGCAACAGAAGCTGCTGAGGCGCCAACAGGACCATCCTCGGAATTGAACCTCGCTGCGGTGTTGGCCGCCATGCAAGCTAGTATGGAAGCCGCTCGCCGCGATCAGGAGGCTAACCAGCGCAAGCTCCAGGACCTAATTGCAGCTAACCAGGAAGAAGCCCAGCGCAAGCTTCAGGACCTAATCGCGGCTAACCAGGAAGAAGCCCGCCGCGAACAGGAAGCCGCTCGCCGCGATCAAGAGGCTAAGCAGAACCTGACCCTCGATAAAATCGACCACGGCCTTGTCACGTTGGGTGAGAAGGTAAAGAATCTCACCTTGGAGGTCAAGGAGGTTTCCGCCCGAGCTGATAGCCTCGAAATAAGAATTGATGGCCACGAAGATCGCCTGCTGGACATCAACAAAAAAATTGTCAAGCTCGAAGCACGCGAACCCGTTGCTGTTGGCTCACCATCGCACACCCCCTGTGCATGCGCCGCAAAATTTGATGTGCCGCATTTTGATGGCACGTCTTCCTGGACGGCATTCAAATACCAATTCGAAACATTGGTTAAATTAAACCGCTGGGATGATGAGCAGTCTTTCGCTGCATTAACTTTGGCTCTACGAGGGGACGCCCTGCTGGTCCTAGAGAACCTCCCTGCAGACGGCAGGACATTGGAGCGTCTCATGGAGGGACTGGACACTCGTTATGGAGACAAGCACCTCGAGCACGTTTTCCGCGCGCAGTTACGCGATAGAACGCAGAGGTCGAACGAGAGCCTCCAGCAGTGGGGAGTCGAGGTTGAACGGCTGGTCCGGCGCGCATATAGGTCAATGACACCAGAGACGGTGGAAGTAAATCTGGTGCAAGCATTCATCGACGGTCTACGGGATACAGAAGTAAGGGCTACGGTGCGACTCGGACACCACCAAACTCTGAAGAGTGCGATGGCACACGCCTTGGAAGTGGAAGCGGTACGACAAGATTCTCGCACGCACAGAGTACGGGAAGTAGTGGTCTCGCCTTCAGTGCAACCACGTCACCGAGAAGTAGCGGCTTTTTCCCCAGCACAGTCCCGCTATATTCCAACGTGTTACGCGTGCAGAGAAAAAGGACACATTCGTACCGATTGTCCTAAGAGAAAGAGGGAAAGTGTGGACTCCGGAACTCAAGTCAACGAGGAGTCGTTAAACTAAATGTCGCCAGGGCCGCGGGGCGGGTGCTGGCTGGTCAACTGAAGGCCCCAACCATCACCATCAATCAAGTACGCAGTGGAAAAGGGCATAACAATGCTGACGCCCTGTCGCGACGTCCATGTAATGATGACTGCAGACACTGCCAGCAGAATGAAGCCCGAGAACACGTTAATTTAATTAGGGCTGAAGGCAACTTCAAGAAGTCCCAGGAAGAAGATGACGATATTCGACCTATACTAGACTGGAAGCGTAGCGGAACTAGGCCCCAGTGGAGTGAAGTATCGTCACACAGTCCCGTAACTAAGAGCTACTGGGCACAATGGGACAGTTTAGTCCTAGAAAATGATGTGCTTTGTAGGAAATGGGAATCGAACGATGGCAAGGAGGTGACCACACAAGTGATAGTGCCACGATGTGAAGTAGTCCCCCTGCTACAGGAAATACACGATGGTGCTTCTGGAGGACACCTGGGCATCAAGAAAACTCTACTGAAAGTGAGACAGCGGTATTACTGGCTCAATTGTAGAGATGACGTAGAGCAATGGTGTCGGAAATGTACAGCGTGCGCATCTGTGAAGGGACCACAGACTAGGAGCAGGGGCAGGCTTCAGCTGTACAATGTGGGAGCCCCATGGGAACGCATCGCTATCGACGTCGCTGGACCTTTTCCAGTTACAAATGACGGAAACAAGTACATAGTGGTGATCCAGGACTATTTCACAAAGTGGCCCGAAGTCTTCGCCATACCTAATCAGGAAGCGACAACAGTGGCGAAGAAGGTGGTCGAAGAAGTAGTATGTCGGTATGGCGCACCTTTGGAAATCCATTCCGATCAAGGCCGTAACTTCGAATCTGCGCTGTTCCAGGAAATGTGTACTCTTCTGGGAATTTATAAGACACGCACAACACCTGCGCATCCTCAGTCGGACGGAATGGTGGAAAGGTTTAACCAAACCCTGGAGAATCACCTGGCTAAGGTTGTCGACGACCATCAGAAGGACTGGGACCGGTATATTCCACTATTTCTGATGTCTTACCGATCGGCAGTGCATGATAGCACGGGACATACCCCAGCAAGAGTGAATTTCGGCAGAGAGATGAGACTCCCGGTCGATGCCATAACTGGCGTGCCACCTGACAAGACTAAGCCAGTTACAGATTACGTAAGTGACCTTCAAGATCAATTGGACGAAGTGCATAAACGAGTTCGTGAGAATAGCATGAACACCAGCGTCAAAATGAAAACTAGATACGACCGTAATGCCAACGCCAAGGGATTTGAGGAGGGTACATTGGTCTGGCTCCACAACCCGCTTCGACGAAAAGGGAAGTCACCGAAACTCCAAGCTCGATGGGAGGGACCTTACACCGTGTTAAAGAGGATTAATGACGTGACCTACCGCATCAAGAAAGGGTTGAGAGGGAAACCCAAGGTCGTCCATGTGGATAGATTGGCGCCGTATCACGGATCTAATAATGCTCGGGACGAGCATGACTAAGAGGGGGGCACTGTTACGCCATTAAACGTGAACACGCCATATCTCCGAGAAAATAACGAGTGGCACGTAATAATTAAAACGCATTGCTGTTCGAAAGATCTAGAATAGTTGTGCGTAGTCACACTTAGAAAAATCTCGAAACATCCACAAGGTACCTACCTACCAAGGTACATGTAGTAATAGGTATCATCTAACCGTAAGGGAAATTGTACTCTCCGACGTTAACAATAGAGTCGAAATTCGCATGAACGTGACTCTTATTATTACGAGAAATAAAAATGATTTATGACTTCGAGAAGCGATTCAATTGTTCTGGAATTCTGGATAGATCCGGGGACGTCGGTATCTAGAATTTTCTTGGCTCCGCATATAAATACGGGCCCCCGGCCGGAAGCGAGTCAGTTGTGATTTCGACTGCGATCAAGAGCGAACTACCCTAGTACTCGAAGTGATTTTTATCAACGACTAAAGCGATAGTGTAACGGTACTCTAGTGTTAATTGCGATTCGGATTATTGTTGACTGGACTAATTTGTTATTGTTTGTGGTAAATAAAGTTCTCTCGTCAGTAAATCGGCATTTGATTACCCACGTACGTAACACTATCATTTTTAACGATGTGGACTTAGCTACGAATTTTCTATTAATTTGTTCCGACCACGTGAATTAACGTTGAGATGATGTCATTCCCATACATTTGATTACTTTTCGACTAGCGTTAACGATTGCAGATTATCAACTTGGCTAGGGGTGCAGGTTTCGCTTAAATACCTACTAAGAATAATGTTGTATAGAAACTAACCACAACATCAGTCGGATTCGGCGGCCAAGACCATCACCGGGGAGGGCCGACGGCTTTTGATGAGCTTGGTCTCCACGCGGGTGAAACTGCTGGAGCCCAGACCTCTGCGGTGCTACCGCTGCCACGTGGAGACCTGTTGCGCTGTGGAGCTGGACCACAGTGACCGCAATCACAAGGCGGTTGAATGCCGTGCAAAGCCGTCGTCTCCGAGTCGTACTATATGTCCTGCCCAGGGGAGACTGGGTGCAGGACCTCACCGGCTCTTTATCGGCTGCCGCTGGTACTCCGTCCCTCGAGGCTGTCACGAGGGGTCAGGTTGGATAGTGGAGTACTGGGCTCTGGAGTCTGGCCTGGTCGTCCTAACCCGGGGTTCTGTCCCCACGTGTGTGTGAGTCCGTGCTGGCCTGGCACCATGGGATCAGGAGGCGACAGTGCTTGCACACGTGCACGACTTGTGCATGGAAATGCAACGCCGGGGCGAAAATCCGTTGCCTTGACAAGTCGCAGCATGGCGGACAGAGTTCCGGCGGGATCTCATGTTAAAATGGCGACAGCGACTGTCGCAACACAGTGCTGGACACGCCTCAAAGAGGGGGCTTACCGTCATATAATTATGGCGGTAAGTCCCCTCACGGAGTCCTCACTTTCTTGCACCTGATTTGTGCAGAAATGACGCCCTGTTGTCACCATTAGGTCCACCCAATGGTGTACGTCAGTAGGCAACGGCACTCACGCTCCCGCCGCCGCCGGGATTCAGATCCCGATTTCCGGTCACCGTAGGCACGGGCTTGCGGACGGCGAGCAATGGGTAGCCGTCCGACCGTCCAGTAATCGACCGGACCGAGCCTAAGACCGCTTCACGCACGGGGTCGAAGCCTACTGGGGCCAAGGATGTGTTTCTAAAAGGAAGATTCGGCTCCGGACGAAGGGCAACGAAGGAGCAGGAGTGGGTTTTTAGTCAGTAAAAGTCTGACACTATCTCCCGCTCCGCCCAAGAGCGGGAGATGCCACTGGATGATTTTCCCACCTAAGAATTAAAAAAAAACAGTCAGATTTCGAGTTACAATACTAGATTGCTGGTAACGGGAGTTTATCGCAAGATTTCTTCGATTGGAGTTCCATCGTCTGGTTTTATTGTTCACAAATTCATTCATAATGCGTATTGTGATGTAAAATTGGTGTTGTTTGTATCTCAAGAGTCTGCGCAATTGACAATATGTGGAATTATTCAAACACGCGCGAACTCGGTACAATGAATGAGTGTCAAAATGTATCTATTAAGTAATAATTAATTAATTTCTATCAACAAAATTTATACTTAATAAACTAAAATTAAAATATTTAAGTATGCTTTACCTAACTATACACACTAAGGGCTACTTCCTACTAAAATATGGCGTCATAAAACTCCTCCGCATCGCTGTCGACTGGAAGTGTGCCCAAGAGGCTGGCGACATTGCCACGTTGAATGGCAATGCAACCTATTAATATAATATATACATACTAGCTGTGCCCGCGATTTCGTTCGCGTGGACTACAGGATTTTGAATTTATTTTTTCTAATATAAAAGTAGCATATGTTATTCCATAGTACATAGCTACCTGCCAAAAAAGTCCCGTCAAAATCGGTCCAGCCATTTCAGAGATTAGCCCGGACGAACAGACAGACAGACAAAAATTGTAAAAAAAAATATTTTGGTGTATGTAAGTACCATCTAGATTTATTTTTATATCGTATACAAACAGACACTCCAATTTTATTTATGTTTATTATAGAATATAGATTTAAATGCCAAATACTATAAATACATTAGAATGTGTATGTACTTTCATATTCTAATGGCAAACAAATTAACCATTATAATATAAGACAATATGGCTAAAAGGACTTGGTATCCAAGCTAAAAACATTACGACAAAAAAAGCTAGTAACATTTATGAACGTACTTACATAATTTAATATTTTGGTGATATACAATTAATAAATAGTAATTTGACAGTAGAAAAACAAACGCTTTGTTAATTAAATAATCGATTAATTTTATCGAATGTATTGAAATGTCGATAATAATTTTTGAAAAGTAGTAGTTTTTGTAAATCTTTGCCTTAAGTTTAGATTTTTATACTACCCTCATTTTATTTATTTTTATTGAAATAGGTACCTACCAATGATGGAACCAACGACTATTACTATTCGTGTCATTGTGGAGAAAGGTGAGCAATGTTTCTTTTTTAATTGTTGATATTTTTATGAAACGGGTCTTGGTATGTCGGCTTTATGGTTTAAGTTGTGATTTTTTTTTAAATATCGAATCGTACCTCGGCGCTGCTTGTGCATTCGTTGATTTACCGAAGATTTGGACTGCGCAAAATTGGCATGTACGGCTTTACTTTAAGGGTGAATATTTGAAGATAGACATATTCAGGATACTTAAATTAAGTTCAAATAATGCTTCCAATTACGACTTTTTTGGATTTAATGTGTAGTTTATAATGCAGATTATCGAAATAAATGAAACGCACGGTATTTTAATTGCTGTATAGGTCTTAACCTGAAGCTGAAAATTTTCGTCGAACGGTGATGAGATATGAAACATACGGATTATTTAGTTGACAATAAATGATTTAAAACTTAGGTAACTTTTTAGCGAGGTGATTGTATTAAAATAATAGTAAAATTAAAAGTTTTAATAAACCCACGACGCATAAAATCTATAAAAAATAAAAGAAATGATTAAGACGACCATAATGAGCCTAAACTCGACGTGTTTACTAGAAGGTAGGCATTCTAGGGTTCTATTAGTCACCTCCCAGTTCTAGCATCAGGTCTTCGTCATCATAAAAAATATTTAGAACTGGTTAAGACGAATCTAATGAGCCCAAACTCGATGTGATTACTAGAAGGCATTCCAGGATCCCATCAGCCACTTCCCAGTCCTAGCATCAGGTGCTCGTCATCAGGAAAAATGTTTAGAACTGGTTAAGACGACTCTAATGAACCCAAACTGGTTGCCAGAACTGGGAAGTGGCTGATAGAACCTTCGACTGCCTACTAGTAAACCCATCGAGTTTGGGCTCATTTTTTTTTTTTTTTTTTTTTTTTTCTTTATTGTTCATTACATTTTCTTTCTTACATTTGTTAACACAAAAACACTTGTCTGAAACCTTTTAAAGGTTTATGTGACAAAGTGGAGGTAGCAAGCTCGCTCGCAGCATGTTACATTAAAAATTTATATAATTTAGCTTAATGCTATAATTTTTGAGATGTGATGTTACCAGTAATATAAAGCTTTTTCAAAGTAAGTTTACATTTTTTATATGTGCTAGTGACAATATTTGATTGCACAGGTTTTGGAATTTTATTTAAATTATCGGGCAATATATATTCCCAAGTTCTCATGCCATAAACATTTACAGTTGTGGGTACTTTATATGTTGGCAGGTAATTAAGATCACGTAAATGTTTTGGTCTACTATTTAACGTTAAAGAGCTAATATAATTAAATTTGTCCAGGATAATTGCCGACCTAAATCTATCAAAGACTGACATAATTTTACAATATTTAAATAATCCATATTCATCATCTTTATATTTAAGTTTAATATTCATAGGCACAATATTCTTGAGTATGCTTAGTTGTAATTTATATATTTTATCTAGATATGTTTTGTAGGTACGTCCGTAGCTAGTAAGCCCATAGCTTATGACTGAATCTGCCAGGGCGAGATACAGCATTCGTAGCGTGGAGAAGGGCAGTTTGTATTTGAGAATAGCTAACTTGGCACTAACAGATCTAAGTTTGTTACAGACATTTTCAATATGAGATCCCCAATTGAAATGCTTGTCTATAGTGAGGCCAAGATATGTGTGCTGATCGACAGCCTCTAGCGCAGGACACCCACATATGCGTGCAGTGGGCCCGCGATGCAGGCACTGGTGATCATGCGCGATTATTTTAGGTACCTGTCTAATCTTCATGTAAGGCGAGTGTATATGTATGATTTTAGTTTTACTAGCGTTGATAACCAGGCCTGCATCGTGTGCCCACTTACACAGATCATCGAATAAACGTTGCATTGCTGCTTGAGCCTCAAATATATTTTTATGATGGGTTACCAAGCATGTGTCATCAGCAAACTGATACACAGAGTCCTCTGGAATGACATCACACATGTCATTAACATATAATAAGTACTCAGTTGGGCCAACTATTGAACCTTGGGCCGTGCCCATTTTAGTAGGTATTTTTTCACTATGGCAAGTGCCTAAACGGACTACTGTATATCGATTTTTATGGTAATTTTTGAACCATTTTAACAGAGGACCCCGTATACCATATTGTTCGAATCTGCAGAATAATGTTTTATGCCGTAGAGTATCAAACGCTTTGCTGAAGTCGATGAGGGCAATAAGCACCTGTTCGCGAGCGCCCAGATGCTTATTGACCTCATCAGAAAAGGCCGACAGTAGCTGCGTAGTATTACGACCTTTTTGAAACCCAAACTGCTTATTATTTATGATATTATTGCTGGATAAAAAAGTATTAATTTCATTACCTATATATCTTTCCACTATTTTATCTAAGCTAGATAGAATAGTAATAGGCCTATAATTGTTTATGTCATTGTAGGAACCTTTCTTGTGTATGGGTCTAATTATGCCAGTCTTTAATTCATCAGGATAAGATGATGAGGAGATACATAAGTTTATTAAATGAGTAATGACAGGTGTTATTTCTGAATTTATACACTGTAGATCACTGACACGAATGCTATCTATACCTGGACTTTTTTTCTTATTCAAATGACTAATTATTTTAAAAACTAATTCATTGTTAACTTTTTTAAATCTCATAGACAGATTAGATGCTTTTTTAGAGGAAGTGTCTTGCAGTAGGGGTATCTCACAGTACTTACAAATTTTGTTTATGTTGTCTTCAAAACCACGAGCAAATTTATTACTTAATAAACTAAGGTCATCACTAAAATGCTTTTTAATTACGTCATCCACTGCATTACTCATCCTTCCACATAAATTGTTAATAATTTGCCAAATTTTTCTGGTATTTCTAAAATTTTCTGAGACTTCTTTTCTAATTGAGTCATTTTTAACTT
This sequence comes from Mythimna albipuncta, assembly GCA_929112965.1. Lineage (NCBI taxonomy): Eukaryota > Metazoa > Arthropoda > Insecta > Lepidoptera > Noctuidae > Mythimna > Mythimna albipuncta. Next base: position 4,791,779 of record OV815986.1, on the reverse strand, counting down.
TGGATATATATTTATTCGTTTTATTTCTATATTTGTTATACAATAATCTATTTTTAACATTATTTTCATCTTGTTTCCATATATCAAATAACTCGAGCTTTTTGTTACACATATGTCGAATTCTATCATTTATCCAGTTGTTAATATGCCTTTTACCTAACTTAATTTTAGTATGCATTTTACATAGTTCATATATTTTGCTAAAATTACTTATAATAAATCTTAACACTTCGGTGGGAGTTTTTAAATCTAACGCAGTCTTCCAATTCACCTTACGCAATTCATCTCGCAACTTATTGTTATCTATTATAGTAATAATCTTTGAGTGGTTACCGGTAGGCCGTGAATTGTGAATAAGTGTTAAACCCGTAATATAATGGTCAGCTATTTTATAGTTAATTACTGATGAATACACATCCCTGCAGTTTGTTAAGCGTGCAAAAATATGATCAATACAAGATTTAGTTAGTAAATTACCTTTTGTTTCAACGCGCGTATGCTGGGTGATTCCACATTCGAAACCATATTCACTCATAACATTTAAATATGCCGTCCGTGTAGGTGTCATTTGCTCGAGATTAATATTTATATCCCCTAACAAAATATAATTACATTTACGTGGGTATAAGCTAAAGACACTAGAAAGTTCTTTTATAAAAGATGTTTTGTCTAAGTCGGGCGGCCGATACACTGCACACACACATGATTTCAATCCATAACTTGTATCAATCTCGCCGATTATACACTCGAAGAAACTTGTAGTCGTAGGTTTCCGCGTAAAACTAACACTGTTATGCACGAACATAATTATGCCGCCTCCTTTACGATAACGACGAAGTTGCGAGTACATGTTGTAGTCCGGGAGTTGAAATAGATTTACGCAACTATCTGACAGGTTCACTTCTGTTATTATAATAATGTGTACGACGTGAGGACTCGACGAAATTATGTACTCGAGATGGGCGCTGTTTTTGAGCATTGAACGAATGTTGACATGGAGGACATTTAGGCGATTGTGCTTAGATTCAACACTCTTCATGAAAGATGACCATGTATTGTGGTTATTTTCTCGAATCGTTGATTCATCCATTGATTCGTATTATAAGTGGTACTTAAAGGGTCGCCGTAATAATGACGACACTGACGGTAGGTTGTTGTAAGAAACGTAGGCAAATCAAATGCCATCGTGCGATGCATTCTTTAATTTATTGATATCGCTTTCATAATTAATATGACAGACTTTTTGATTCTCAGTTTTCCGTGCCAGAATGTGACCATTTTTATACCAAACATATTTATACAGGTCTTTCAGATCAGACTTGGCTTTCCATAACAAAAAAGACATATGTGGTGAAAGTGACTCACGGAAGTATATTTTGTTGTCATCCTCCCCTCCCATGTCCTTGTAGGATTTTTGTTTTGTTTTAGAAGCCAACAGCCACTGGTCTCGCTTGCCTTCACGGAGTTCGATTGTTATAACTGGGAGCTGGGGCTTCTTAAGGTTCTTCTTAGCGCGACTGAATTTTCGGTAGGCCTTGAGTATGTCATCAGTGTTAAGGTCAAATACTGAGCACAATTTAGTTGTAACGTCCTGTAGTTTCTCATTTTCCTGTTCAGGAATACCACAGACTTCAATCTGGTTTGCAAGTGAAGCTTGCTCCATTGAGGCGACTTTTTGCTCCAGGGCTTCATTTTGCATCTTGAGGTTTTTATGCTGATTTCTGAGATCGTTATATTGGTTCTCCAATGTTTTCAGTCGAGAATCGTATGAGGTAATTTTCTGCTCGAAATCATCAATTTTATCTGAGAAAAACTGAAGTGATGTTTGAATCGATTGCATTTCTGTGCGGATAGTTTCCCGTATTTCTCTGCGAAGTTCCATGATAATATGAGATGAAACGGTGTTGGTCAGTATCTCGGTGTCAGTATTATCATCATCCTCAGGGTCTGGCATAATGCAGGAAATACGCTTGGGTTTTACGTTACCCACACATGAGCGGCACTTCCAATCCACAGACTCTGTCGATTTTAATGCTAACAGCTGTTCAGCTGAGATGCCAGCACACAATGCGTGCAACCACTTACAGCACTTAGTACACTGCAATCCTGGAGATTTTTTGGTCACAGTTTTGGAACACTTTGCACATTTCATATTGCTAACGATGCGTGTACGCAGGTAGCAGTAAATTACAAAGTACGTGCGATTCGTCTCAGCGGCGAGCGCAAACTGAATTAGATACGTCTAAACCAGTTCTGAATATTTGTCATGATGACTCGTCATCATGACAAATATTTTAATATAGGTCCATTATATTCGTCTTAATCAGTTCTTTTACTTTTATAGATTTTATGTGGTTTATTAAAATTTTTAATTTTGCTACTATTTGTATCGTTGTCGTTCTTTTTCTTTTTTATTTCATTAACACCCAAACGAACGCCGGCGTTCGCGCACCTATTGTCTTTCTATTGTGTCAGTAATTTCCACGATTGAAAGGCCGGGCGTATGAAATAGGGTCAGCTTTGATTTTAGCGTATCGATTCCGGCGTGCAATTTTGGCTTTAGCCAATGTTCCCTCCTTCGACTGCTGTTTTTTCCGAGGCATACTTACTCTGAAAAAAAAATATTACTGAAGTGTCAGTTCACACCGAATGATCACCAATCGTTTACGCGTTGGTAGTAACAATTCAACGTTGGGCTGGCCTAGCGAAGCAATGAGTTTCAATATAATAAGAGGCCAGCTTATACTGGTACTAATTACCATTTTCAATTGCTCATTACCATTTGTTAAAATACGAACGGAAAAAATGGTAATTATACAAATGGTAATTAGGTATTTGTATATTTTTTCACATGATACGTTCTTTACCTTTACTCGAACGGTGAGGAGATCTTTTTTTGCCAAACACGATTTCTGGGCGGTTAAGGTATGCTAGAATTGGCGCCAAAACATTCTTTGAGGTGTGACCCGCACGAGTCGAGACGCGGAACCGAGCGTGATCGCCGAGATATTGCACTTCAAATAACAATACATTACGCAGAAAAATAATCCTGCGATTGTGTGAACAAATGGTAGTGAGTACAAAGTGTTGGGACAATTTTCAAAGTCATTACAAATTACCTTAAAGTGTTCTTTAATGTATATAGTTTTGTTAAATAGTAAAACATGTTGTGTACTATCTAAATTACTACTTAAAATTGCGTTCTTTAAGGTATATTTATAACTTTTCGATCATGAACTGCAAAAATTCGGAAATTGGGACACGAATGGTGATGAGATTTGAGGAACGTTTATAAAGATAACTTAGTTGTTTATAGCAATAGGAACATATTATGTACATCTGTATATAGTGCTGGAACTATGTTTTATGTGAAATAAAAAAAAACATAACTTTATACCCCACAAAGTAGTTATTTGGGGAGGGCCGCGTGATATGCACATGTTCAAAGAATCACCCTTAAACGTATGGCTGATTATACAAGCCGCGCTTCAGTCTGATGAAATTATTGTCGACAAAATACACATAAAAAATCAAAAAAATTAGTGATGAGTGGAGTTATTCCAAAGATTTTTTAACTCAATTCATATAACTATACCTACAAATCGTTTTTAACCATTCGTATGCCGTAATTAGAGACACAATTAAAAAGTTATTGTGTCCCGCGTGGAAGTTTTATAGTCGTTCGATCGAAGTCCTATCCAAAAGCGGTATTCACTTATCGACTTATTTCCAGTTACATTAATAAGTATTCTACCAGGATTATTACAGATTTTTTTTTTAAATCGACGAATTTCAAACGACTTTAAATCGGTGTCGTGCAAACTCACGGATATCTATGTTTAAACTTGATTGATGGATGTGAATACGGAAATGGTCTAAACGACTAAATCGCTACGATTAGTTACGGTTTTCATTACGTGAATCGGGCTACTGGACTATGCCTGGACCGCGCAGGCAAGACGGAGCGTGTAGCCGGGCCATTCGTCGTGTCAATTATGGCCGGTCAACATGTTGGTCAAACCAATCCACTCCCATACACGGTCAAATCTGTTTGATTCAATCGGTAGCGTCATACCGATTGGACGATAGGTTTGACCGTGTATGGCCGGCATTAGAGACACGATAGAAAGACAATGGGTGCGCGAACGCGTTCGCTTGGGGTTTAATGATTGTAGTGATGATAACTTCTGAACCTTGCTATCATTATCAGAATAACAAAACGTCTACTTAAATAAAACACATCAAACGCGTGTCCACACTCCACAGAGTACTTTTTTATATAAGTATGTAAGCTTGTCACTGTTTTAAAAGTACGTATTTGTTATAGGTACTTACAAGATGGCTGCTATGAGAATATATTTTATAGTGGTTTTGAAGAAAGGAAAAGTGGTAAGTTTGTTTTCACATATTACAAATATTTTAAGATGAAAGTTTATAATGTATGTTTGTTTGTTACACATTCTCGCTCAAATCGCTGATCGGATAAGGCGCTGCGCAAACGGAGTCACTTTTTGTTCCAGTTACCGACACCGGACACTTTTTAATCGTCATGAGTATGTGTTAAGGCGTATAGTCGCTTGAACCTATCTAATCTGACCGAAATTATGTGGACGCAACTCTCGCATTCGCCTAGGCGGCAGTACGCAAATCTGTGCATTTATTTGTGGCCAGCCGCGCCCGGAAAGCGCTTTAAATCCATCTCTGCGAGATATTGATTGTTTTACATATGCAATGTTCACTTTGAAGAATATTTAACCACCAATTTTTATGTGTAAAAATGTTTCTAAAGGTCCAAGCCGTTTCGAAGGAGTAGGGAAAAGTTGTTAAATTGAATTGTTTTTTTTTACAAAAGTATTAAAATCCTACGGTGGCGCCTACCCCGCACCGCCAGTGTGCGCGCTGACGTTCTAGTACCTAGATGTTCGTCTACTGCTACTCCGCCAGCAATATAAAGGACATCCTGCCGTAACACCGGAAAGTCTGCAACACGCTTAACCTCAAGCCCAATAGACTTCCAGGCTTCTACCCCAAGCTGAAGGTACGGTTTCCTTTAGTTGTTCCTGGTAACCAACATAAAAGCGTCGGCCCTGGGTCGTTGGTCGCATAACTATGCCACTGCTAGTAGGGTTCCTATTCTTCGTCACATCAGAATCGATCGAAAAGCATAATTTTTAAGAACCTTTTCATGATTAAAAAATCTTTCAATGAACATTATAATGTGTACTTAAAGTGTATTATGAAAAAAATAAGATAATAGCTACCATTGACATCACCGTAAAATAGGTAAGGAGCTAATTATTATAATGCTTTCTTTTTTAAAGCTCCTTCGAGACGAAGAGCGCCCGCGTGGTGGCGCCTACCCCGTACCGCCAGTGTGCGCGCTGACGTTCTAGCACCACTCGTTCGTACACTGCTACTCCGCCAGCACCATAAAGGACATCCTGCCGTTACACCGGAAGGTCTGTAACACGCTTAACTTCAAGCCCAATAGACTTCCAGGCTTCTACCCCAAGCTGAAGGTACGGTTTCCTTTAGTTGTTCCTGGTTCCTGGTAACCAACATAAAAACGTCGGCCCTAGGATGTTGGTCGCCTAACTATGCCACTGTTGGTTCCTATTCTTTGTCACATCAGAATCGATCGAAAACTATTTTTAAGAAGTTTTTCATGATTTAAAAATCTTTCAATGAACATTATGTGTACTTAAAGTGTATTATGAAAAAATAAGATAATAGCTACCATAGACATCAACGTAAAATAGGTAAGGAACTAATTATATTATTATTCCATTATTATACCCAAGTTTGGTCTCTTCGTTATTCAACAACGACTTCTGAAATTAAAATTATTTTGCAGTTTTTAGTGTCCTCGCACACGGGCCACAAAAAAAAAGCCGCCACAAAAAAAGCTAGAAGCGGCCACAAAAAAGCTGAAGCGTGCGACAGCTTCTGGCCTCTCCCGGCCGGAGAAGCCAGAAGCGGCTTCTAGGTTTTTTTTAGCGGCACTGCCACACACGGGCCACAAAAATAGAAGCTAGAAGCGGCTTTTTTTGTAGCCCGTGTGCGGGGGACACTTAGTATTTTCTTAACATTGAAATCGGTTGTATTTTTTTTTTTTGTAAATCTTTTTTATTTTACACTTTTTAGCTGTCTGTGCCATGTTTCCATTATCAGATCAGCTCGATGATACTTTATAGCCAGAGTGCATCTAATGACAATTAGAACTTTCAATAACGGTATTCCGGGATCCGGTAATTCCGTGATCTCGGATATTATTGGTGCATAAGATAGTTCCTTACTTACGAGTTGTAGATCGCGGGTTTAAACCCAGCCTGGCGCTTTAGGTACTTTATTTTATCACCACTGCTCTCAAAACGGTGAAGAAAAACGTCGTGAGAAAACCGGCATAACCTAGAACTTAAAATTCGAAGATATGTGACATCCACCAACACGCACTGGGCCCGCGTAGTGGATTGCGGCCCATTCCCTTACCCAGAGATGAGGCCTGAGTACCAGCAGTGGCAAGGCAACATTGTAAGGCCAATTTTGCTATGCTATACACCCCTACTTTTTAATTAATAAAAAAAAAATGGGGCTCTATCTGTATCCGTCACTGATCATATTTTTATAGTCAAAAGTAGAAAAAACCGAAATCCTAAAATTGATTACGAAAAGTTAAATTCATCATAGAATCAATCTTATATAACAATTGCTAGTAGAAAATACTGCGGGAAGTGTTTTTCCTTAATAATTGTCCCTTATTCATTCATTAATCAATAGCCTGCACAATATTTCCATAAATTGAGTGACATTTTGGGACATAAACTAACGCTAATAACTTTGCTGTTTATGAATATTATTTATTGAGATTTTTTACTTATAAATTGACAAGGGCTTTTCTAATAAGCCCTCTAAATAATTGTATTAATTAAAAAATAGTGGTGTATATACTTATTTTTTTAATTTTGTATGGCTGAGGAATTACGAATAAAACCTAAATTATTAGTTTAATTATAGTAACGTCTAATATTGCCTTTTCACTATCAAAAAAAGGGACCCAGCAGAATACCAACGTCAGGTATATTTGCCCGAAACATGCCTCAGCATGTATCGGGCCCAACTCATTGGGCTCCCATTTGATGCAGCCTTCAAGCGCACACCGCACTATAATATTAAACTATACAAAACAAAGTACCTACAGTATGTTTATGTGTTTAATGTAGGTACTCGTTACATTTATGTTGGTGATTATTACCATTTTTATTTTTTGTTAGTTTTTTAATTTTATTGTACTTCTATGTATTACCTGCAGTGGCGTATCTATGGGGTGGCAAGGCTGGCCCCAGGTCTGATGGGGCCCCCGGTCTTAGAGGCCGCGAGCTCAGAAGAAGTAACCCAAAACATATATAAAAAAATATTAAAATGAAATCACAACGTAACGTGATTTATCGGGGGCCCCATCAAGTGAATTTGCGGGCCTTAGATGATATAGTTACGCCACTGATTATCTGTTTATTTTTCTGTATGCATCAAGTAAATGCTATATCTATCTATCTTGGCCAGAGACTACTGACCCATATACTCGTATACTCTTCTATTCTGACTTTGTTACTAATAGACGATATTTTTTGTTTTTCTCAACAGAAGCCAGTATAGAGAAGAAATAGAAATAAGAAATGGAACGGATACCGGAAGACGAATATCCCACCGTCAAATATTCACCTGCCGAAACGGACGATAAAAACTGCCGTAGTAATGAATAAATTTTATCATATCCTAAGGTAATTTACGCATATAGTTACTTTAAAATTTATGCATTATAAATTTTTGTGATATTTAAAAACTACCCGCCTAAAAAAAACAAGTTAATATATTACAGTCTCTACTATTAATGCATATCTAATAATTAATACTTGAACCGGAGACGGCCTATAGCGAAATAGAATTTTTGTCCTTAGAAAAGATTAATCTAAATAAATGTTTTAATGAGGAGTTAAAAATAAAGAAAACAAACAAAGTCGTATAGGTAGATGTAATAAGTTCTTCTTAGAAAGCATTTTATATGTGCGTAAAAACTTAGGACTATTTAAAATTAGAAGCAATTCGCACAACAAAAATACGCGTAGTAAACACGAAATTGTGCTACCCAAATGGAGATTAGCCAAGACAAGCAAGTCATTTTTAATAAACAGCATAGTTACGTTTTTATAACAAGTTGCCAAAGGCAAAAATTCAAAACTCATATTAAGCGTGACCTAACCAAAAAAGCATAGGTATTAAGTATAAGACTATGTTGAAGACACGCTTGTTTGGCAATAACTACCAATGTGGCCCCCTGGTAACTCATCAATATTGTGTCTGTAAATAGGCTTAGATTTGAGCGTTGAGCGTTTTTCACATGGCCGATTATAATTTAGTTCTTTCAGGAGTAGGTAGGTTCTGAAACGAAAAAAAAGTTTAGGATAAATTTCTATTTTAGTGATAGGCAGAGCGTGTAAGAATTTTCAAAAAGTAATAAAGCTACACTAAAATCATCGATAATTGTATAATTTTCAACGTTCCTTACAAAATTATCTTAACAAATTATGGTAAAAAAAATTGCACTTATTAACAAAATATTAACCGGAACCGGAACTTAATTTTATGACTCGCCTACTTTTCTGCATGTACTCTCAAACTTGTCGCGCTCTCCAAGGATCGCTTTTTTTTACAAATCCGACGAGCTGCCCTTAACGAACCCCACCATATCAAGGGTTCATAATGTGGTAGAGGTACATTACAGGGTGCAAGGTTTCTCCCCTTATAATTTTCTGACGCGCTTGAGTATCGCGCAAAATCCCCATCTGGCCGCCCCTACCAATGTTTTGTTTGACAAAAAAGCTGTGAATATTGTTTAAATACATTCTGTAGTACCAATGTTTAGTATCAAATTTGCACCCGTCCGAAGTCGGGGTAGGTCGCTAGTCAGCAGTAAATGCAATTTTAGGATACATTGTATAAAAAATATTAGTATTGTAGAATAAAAAATACGATGCTAGAAAACTATTTTTATTACCTTATTCATCTTTGAATAGAGACTCCGAATACTGGATATCCTTACAGACCCCAGCCACAGTACACTTTCTATGAATTGTCACGCTCGAAATAGGACTCCAATCTCTATTATATACATCTGTGAAATAAAATAAATACATTAATTTTTTTTTTATTTGTATAAACTAGTGCTTGACTGTGATCCCACCTGATGGTAAGCAGTGATGCAGTCGTTGATGGTGAGGCGCACTAGTTTATTAAGAGCCTATTCACTCTTGCCTTAAAGACACCTAAATTATAATCAGACGGAAAGACCGCGGCAGGCAAATTGTTCCAGTCCCTCGATGTTCGTGGTATAAACGACAAGGTGAAACGCTTGTTCCGGACCGTAGAGGTTTCAACAACATTAGGGTGGATACTCGCCGTTCGTCGGCTTATCCAATGGTAGAAGTGAGATGGTGGTATTAAGTCATGTAATTCCTACGCACACTCTCCAATGTGCATCCTGTAAAACACCGAAAGGCTGGCTACCCTTCGCCTGTGCGCTGTGTGTGTTTCTCTGACGGAATTCTGGTCACAGTGGTTTCGACAAATGAATGCGCGGTTAACACTTGTGCGACAAAACTCTGCTACGACTAGGGTTCCCAGATCAAAATACCAAAAATCCGGAGAAAATTCCTGACATTCCATGAAATTTTCGGACAATCTTGTTAATTTTTTATTAAAATCGTTACGCATCGTGCAAGTAAATAAACTAACCAAATCGATTGCCAAATCGTTCGAATTTTGACACGCGCGCGGTGAAATGATAAGGGGTGAGGGGGAAGCGCCTCTCTCGCGTCGCCTGTGAATAAAAATAATAAATAAATAATTTGGTTTTTTCGTTTTTTTATTTCACTCTTTACTTATTTGTAGAAATACCTCGCAGAGAAAATGGATTTAACCTTTCAATTGTGATAATTACAGACACAATTGAAAGACAATAGGTGCGCGAACGCCGGCGTTCGCTTGGGGTTTAATGAATTAAAGCGCTTTCCGGGCGCTGCTGGCCGCAAATAAATGCACAGATTTGCGTACTGCCGCCTAGGCGAGTGCGAGAGTTGCGTTCACATAATTTCGGCCAGATGGTTCAATGGACTATACGCCTTAAGAACAGGCTCACCTATCCAAACCAAATGTGTAGGCTTTGTTCGGACTATTTAGTAGATGGTTTATGTGAAGTTTAGTAGGGTAGAGTTGTGTAGAGTAGGGTGGAGTAGGGTAGAGTAGGGTATAGTAGGGTGGAGTAGGGAAGAGCAGGAGCGAAGCCGCGCGGGCAAAAGCAAGCAATTCAAGGTATAGAAATTGAAATAAAACCAAGCAAGTCCGAAGAAAAGTCCGGCAACACTGCCCGACATGGGAATCGATCCCAGGACCGCTTGACTTATGGTTAGATACTTGGTGCACTTACTTTTGTTATAAACGTATAAATAGCTGCCGTCCCTAGCCGGTGGACTTTTGATCTGGCTGATTTGTTCTGAAATAATAATATAATATATTCCACAACTATCACACAACGCCGTCTAGTCCTAAGCTAAGCAGAGCTTGTATTATGGGTACTAGACAACTGATAAACATACTTATATATTTCTAAATACATACATATTAAGATAAATTACACCTAGACGCCGAACAAATGATTGTGCTCATCACAAAAACATTTGTCCTAAAATCACAAGATTTTACGACATTAAAATTATCATCCTGCTAAGCTAAGCCTTTTTTTAAGTAGGAAATTATGCAATGACTTCTCCCGGTCTAAGACGGGGCGGGAGTGTCAGACTTTTACTTAAAACCCTGTGCTACTTTTTCACAGCTTCAAGGAATTGCAGACCTGACTATCTATATAGTTTTAATTTCAACTCAATACCTCCAAGCGATAACTTTACATAGTTTTAATTTCAACTCAATACCTCCAAGCGAGGGGGGGTGACCAGATGTGACCTTAAATATAAATATAAACTTAAATATAAGCGAAGTTCACGAGAACGCCCTGTCGACAAACTGCTATGTAGTTTGGTAGATGTTATATTGAGATAATCGATGTAACAAATGAATAAAACTAAATAAATAAAAAACCGGCCAAGAGCGTGTCGGGCTACGCTCAGTGTAGGGTTCCGTAGTTTCCCGTCCGTCACAATAAGTGTGCCCACTTATGAGTTTAAAAAAATGTTTGCATATACGATTATACTACAAACTTAGTCCAGAAATTATTTTGTAGACCCCTTTTGTCTTTTTTGTACAAAAACTGTTCTTTCCATCAAGTTCAAAATAATTTTCTTAGAAAGTCTTTATAAAGTTCTACTTTTCAGATTTTTTTCATATTTTCTAAACTTATGGTTCCAAAGTTAGAGGGGGGACACAAATTGTTTTTTTTACTTTTGGAGCAATTATTTCCGAAATTATTGACATTATCAAAAAATGATTTTAGTAAACCCCTATTCATTTTTAAATATCTATCCAACAATATATCACACGTTAGGGTTGAAATTTAAAAAAAATCACTTGCCACTTTACATATAGGGGGGCTACCCTAATAAAACATTTTTTTCCAATTTTTATTTTACCACTTTGTCGGCGTGATTGATATACATATTGGTACCAAATTTCAACTTTCTAGTGCTAACGGTCACAGAGATTAAGCGAGGACGGATAGACAGACAGACGGACAGACATGGCGAAACTATAAGGGTTCCTAGTTGACTACGGAACCCTAAAAAAAGAAGACAGACAGACGGACAACAAAGTAATCCTATAACTAAGAGTTTAGTTTTTTCCTTTTGAGGTACGGCCTTAAAAATGGAAAGCAATATAAAACCATAACCCATCGATAACCTGTTAATGTAACTCCTTGTGTAATTTCTTAAGATGTTTTTGTATCAACTGTGTTTGTCTCAATAAATAAATAAAATAAATGAATTAATAAGAAAACAAACATACCATTAGGTTCTTCGTTATTACTCGGCCGCGCGCACGCGAATGAGACACATAAAACCAAAATAAAATATATTTTAAATGCGGCCATCTTGTACAACAAATACTACTAAGTCACATGCGTTTGATGAAATTTCATTTTATATTATATTTTATGTTTTGTTATTCTGATGATGATAGCAAAGTTCAGAAGTTATCGTCCGCCCAACAATCGCAACTAGAGTTCCTTATTTATCTACTCTAATAATTAATAAAATTCATTTATTTCAGGTAAGAACCCATATAAAATAAAATTATAATCCAAAATAACAATAAATTTCGAAATATCCATTATTGATCATATTCTAGACCCCTTTTTTATGGTGGACAAAATCATCAATAGCAACCCCCGCTCTTGGGCGGACCGGGAGATAGTGACGGACTCTTACTGATTATAAACCCACCCCGTTCCTTCTAGCCTTCATACCGGGGCAGGGGGCTCGAGCTATCTTTCAAAACTAACCCTGGCCCCGGTAGGCTTCGACCCAGCTGGGCCCCTGCTGTGAGGGTGAGGGCACGGCGATTCACCCAAACAGTCGGTAATTATCTGTACACGTTACTTATCCAAGTATTTATGAAGTCAAAAGTAAAAAAAAAACCGGCCAAGTGCGAGTCGGACTCGCCTATGAAGGGTTCCGTAGCAGCAAGTAACATAATATAAAAGTTCTTGTAATGTGTTGTAACTTTGATCGATGTTTTAATAATAGTGTATTTTTTTCGATTTATGACGCATTAAAAAAAAACTACTTACTAGATTTCGTTCAAACCAATTTACTTTGGTAGTTTTTATAGTAATGTACATCATATATTTTCTTTTTAGTTTTATCATTCTCTTATTTTAGAAGTTAGAGGGGGGGGGGGGCACACATTTTAACACTTTGGAAGTGTCTCTCGCGCAAACTATTCAGTTTAGAAAAAAATGATATTAGAAACCTCAGTATCATTTTTAAAGACCTATCCATAAATACCCCACACGTATGGGTTTGATGAAAAAAAATTTTTCGAGTTTCAGTTTTAAGTATGGGGACCCCCAAAATTTATTGCTTTTTTCTATTTTTATGATAATCTTAATGCGGTTCACAGAATACATCTACTTAAAAAGTTTCAACAGTATAGCTCTTAAAGTTTCGGAAAAAAGTGGCTGTGACATACGGACGGACAGACAGACAGACATGACGAATCTATAAGGGTGCCGTTTTTTGCCATTTGGCTACGGAACCCTAAAAACGAAATCACAAAATTGTCCACGAAAAGTTATACTTAATTGATAAATTCAAAAATCGGTCAATTATTCATAACAATTGCTACTAGAAAATACTAGTGTTTTTCCATTGTTTTCATTCAAAATTAATAACCTGTACAATATTGCCATAGATTAAGTGACATTTTGGGATATAAATAAACGCTAATAACTTTGCTGTTTAGGAATATTATTTAATGAGACTTTACTTTACTTTTTTTTTACTTTTATTTTTAATAACAAAACCTTTTCTAATAAGTCATTCAGTATTTGTACTAATTGAAAACTAGAGGCGTATGTATATTATTCGATTATATCTGGCCGAAATTAGATGGACGCAACTCTCGCACCCGCCTAGGCGGCAGAACGCATATTCCTTCTTTCCATTTCCTGAAGGACGAATTTAATACGAGTTTTAAAAAAAAGGAACTATATTTTTTTATTTTATCTTTACAAATCGATAGTGTTTCATGTACCGGATCGACCCTCCACGGGATTAAAACGATCAAAATTTAGAGTTGTATAGGAAATATAGGTCCATCCCTTTTTCTCGTTCGCACGACTTACATTTTAACACAACATAGTAAAAGTTAGTTTTTTGTTAATATACGGAACCCTGATCTCGTACAATTCGCGCTTGGCCGCATCGTAACATTCGAAGTAAATAAGTATACATACTTATAAATAAACATGCGTAAGCATAGGGAATTACCAATTGTAATGTCACACTTGTTATCTTTGTCAGTCTAGTGCTATCCGTTCGGGTATTCCCCGGATTTCTGCGAAGCAGTAATGCTCGCAAAGGAGGCCGAACGCATCAGGCAACGGCGTTATCGCCGCCGCCGCCACCGGGATTCTGATCTTGTTTTCCGGCCAACGTAGACGCGGGCTTGCGGACAGTGAGCAATGGGTAGCTCGCTGTCCGACCGTCCGGTAACTGTCCGGACCAAGCCCAAGTCGTCGACGGCGCGCACTGTTCCCGCGCGCCTCAAGGAGTTGTCAGCAACAGCAGGGACCCAGCCGGGTCGAAGCCTACTGGGGCCAGTTTTATCCGAATGGGCGCTCGAGCCCCGGTATGAAGGCTAGAAGGAACGGGGTGGGTCTTTTAGTCAGTAAGAGTCTGACACTATCTCCCGCTCCGCCCAAGGGCGGGGGATGTCAATGCATGATTTTTCCCACCATAAAAAAAGGGTATTCCCCGGATTTGTCCTACTTCAAAAGCGGGAGGTCTCATTTGTATTTCGGTACAATGGTTACCTTGCACCATGTTTGTTCATGTTGAAGTGTTATGAGTACCGCGTCGCGACCCAGGTTAGGGAATTTGATTAAGTAAAACGATGTTTACGGTTAGCTACGCTTAGCTTAATTGACAAGTGCAACGCGATTAGGGCATGCAAATTTATCGTTTTGACAAAACGATAAATATCAAAAACAAAAACGATAACCGATACCGATAATTTTAAATAACGAATTCTGACACGTTTCTGAACGAACAATCGATGCGATTGCCGCGCGCGTCTTCTTTCCCCAATTTGTGTATTGAAGGTGAACGTGTCGATCGCTGTGGATCTCTTGCGTTACCGTGGTACCATGTTGTTTTTAGGGTTCCGTAGCCAAATGGCAAAAAACGGAACCCTTATAGATTCGTCATGTCTCTCTGTCTGTCTGTCCGTCCGTATGTCACAGCCACTTTTTTCCGAAACCATAAGAGCTATACTGTTGAAACTTTGTAAGTAGATGTATTCTGTGAACCGCATTAAGATTTTCACACAAAAATAGAAAAAAAGCAATAAATTTTGGGGGCCCCTATACTTAGAAAAGAAAATCAAAATTTTTTTTTTCATCAAACCCATACGTTTGGGGTATCTATGGATAGGTCTTTAAAAATGATACTGAGGTTTCTAATATCATTTTTTTCTAAACAGAATAGTTTGCGCGAGAGACACTTCCTGTGTCCCCCCCTCTAACTTCTAAAATAAGAGAATGATAAAACTAAAAAAAATATATGATGTACATTACTATAAAAACTGCCAACGAAAATTGGTTGGAACGAAATCTAGTAAGTAGTTTTTTTTTTAATGCGTCATAAATCGAAAAAAATACACTATTATTAAAACATCGATCAAAGTTACAACACATTACAAGAACTTTTATATTATGTTACTTGCTGTTACGGAACCCTTCATGGGCGAGTCCGACTCGCACTTGGCCGGTTTTTTTTACATTTCTATTGTACGAGGGCTCTACGTCAATGATAAATAAGTCAGATTTATTTTTTATTTTACTTCCTCAGGCGGCGTTAGGGTCAACTCACACCGAAAGAGCGGCGAAGGGCAGCGACCCGTTTACCGTTCATAGAATTCGCTGGAATTCCCGCGCTGCCGCGGGCATCCGCCTGACTCGTTCGAGTTTCTCATGCGATAATAAGTAATATAGCAATGAAAATAAAGTTAAAACTCATATGACACTGAAACTGCGATCCGCTTCGCTGCGCTTCGACGCTCTTTCGGTGTGAGTTGACCCATATTCTCGCCGTTTTTTCTCCATAGGAAACGACAAATTTTTAAGTGCCCATGTAGGCCTATGTGAAGTCAAAATATTTTTTGACTTTGACTTTAAATAAATTCCCATTCCCCTCAAAATTCTCCTTATAGTGTTGCAACTACCGTTAAAATCGATTTCGTTTCACATTTCCCGCAAAAATTTTGGTAGAGTAGGCAAGAAGATAGACAGACAGGGGAACCAACATTACGGCGAAGGAACTTTATAAGTGAAACGCACTGTACTACATTGTTCTCATGTAACTTGAAGTATACATGCGGCGCATGCGCCCGAAGCTCTCGGGAGGCAGCGCTCGGCGCCGACAGTGACCTGCGGGCTAGGCGGAGTGGTACAAATAAAACAATGCTGTGAAACAGAATGGTCGCTTTATTCACAATTTCCTTGGTTATTCAACAATGTTGTGTCTCGCGACTGCACGGGGTCGCTCACACTACTATGTGACATCGTATCTGTGGGCGCGCTCGCGTCTGCTCGCTTGCTCTGCTCATGAGTCGATGCTCGCGATACTAAACAATAATATTTACAACAATGTGTCTCTGTCAGCTAAAGGAAACACAGCGGGATAGTCTAAACTAGAATTCAGAAACTTATGAGGTACATCTCCTATCCACTTTTCTAAGCGTATGCCCGAGGCCCCAACGACAACATGAGGCCTAGCGTTTGTTTTTACATTTGCAGCCAAAATTTGCAGCCTTTTTGTACAGTATATGATACTTACTAATTATATATGTATAGACATAGTTATACCGTTAGTTTTTTTTTTGTTGCGAGCAGTTTTTCCTAACAGCTCATTGATCACCCAATGAACCGCTATGAAAAACACGCTCACGAAGTTTTTTGTAATGCACAATATGACAACAGGACACGACCGATATCATGTTCATATACGAGTGTGTAGCTAGACGAAACCCTAGGCGAAACGACACGTGCGTGACACCAACTGTACGCTGCACGTGTGCTGTCGGGGCCGCATGCGCACCACTCGCACGTCCACCACGTGCTCCACGCACATCAGATGTCGCCGAGTAGTGGCGTCAGGGGCGCATGCGCACCACGACTCACACGACCGCCACGTGCTCCACACACCTTAGGTGTCGCGGCTTCGAGGACACACGTGCGCCACGACTCGCACGTCCGCCACGTCCTCCACGCACTCAGCTGGACTAACACACGTGTCGTTTCTATCTAGCCACGTTGTGTACAGACACGTTCATTTCTAATCGTCTCAATGGACACACTCTCCTAATATTCTACATACATATTATCATACCGATTACGTTAACAGTTATTACAGTGAAGTGTATCTGTATCGACTTGTTTAATATCACTTTTAATCATTTATTATTACTGTGCACTCGAGCAGTACGAGTGATGCGTGCTGCAGCCGCGAGGCGAGGGATCGTGAGCTCTGTCTCGACCGCGTAGAGTCTAGTATCGCGCGCACGTGTCGTCTCTAGCGCGCCCTTTACTTTCGTCTCTTATGACAATTAATCCTTCTGTTCCAAGTCACTTCCTCCACTCGACTGTTATTTATTGAAATCAAATGAAGGTATTACCGCAGTGGAGGAAGTCATCTTCTCAAAAACTGCAGCTCAAATCAGAAGAAGGCAGACACAAGCGTCACCTCCTCGCGGCTGACAGTACACACTGGACTGCCCTGTCGACAGACTCCAGCCGGTCGTCTGACTGACTCACTCGGGCGGCTTGTACGCACTGTATTACAATTCATAACTCGAAATAATTTCTAGATTGATGACGTGTTGCAATAGAATTTGAACCCTGTCTCAACGACATACGGCGGGTATCTGAATTGAGTATTTTGAGTTAAGAACGTCTCAAACCTTACTAAGGGCGCCTTCAAATTAGCCGCAGAGTGCCTCGCGACGGCGGCGCGGCTGCAGCGCTGACACAGCGCTGCTATGTTATTCCATATAAATAAAAGCCGCAAAGTGCCGCGAGACTACCGCGCTACATCGGCGCCCTTAAGTGCCAAATTTTTACAGGTTTTAAGGCTAAAGTAGAGGTTAAGAAATACTCGACTTCAAATGCTTAAATTAGATATCGGGGGATAGTCTGTTGTTCCAGGGTCCGCTAATTATCTCGAGTTCTGAATTAGAACAAAAAACATTACAATCATATAAACAGAATCTCACTTGCGTGTATTGTGTCAACTATATTATATTTGGCGCAGCACAGTCGAGACTGCCAGACAAATGTCGACATTGCCGCTAAAGGAATGCAGTTCAAAATAAATTAACACCCACAAGCCGTCAAAGCGAACAGCGGTATTACATTTTCGATCTTATTGCGTAGAATATTATGTCGATATTAGTCTGGCAGCTTATACTTAGCTCACAGACATCTGATGTGACTGATACAGTCCTTATCTAGAACGGAACGAATGAACTAAACTGGCTCGTTCACACGCCTCCAGTGTCGCGCCGCGCGGCTTTGCTTATAGTTGAAAACCTGACCCAGGAATCGAACTCGTGACCTCATAGTCAGGTGTAGCTTAGAGTTGGCGTTTAATTTCCATACAAATGTTTTTTATTTGTTATCCTAGTAAGGGCTTGGGCTCGATTCCCGGGTCGTGCAAACTGTTGAGTTCGGACCTGGCTTGGTTACGAGTGCCTGAGCTGGCTTCCACTAACACTGGAGCGTGTGAACGCGCCGGCGAGTGAGACACAATCTCAGTTACACTCGTTTCGCAACGCTCGAACGCTACATGCAACATACATATGTAGGTGAGTATTCAGCACATTTGTATATAACGGACACTGAACATCATATACAATGTCTCACAATAAATTAATGGTACAAACACAAAATAATACTAGCTATATGGGATCTGTCCACGAGTTCGGACCGCCTGACTACAAGCGCCCGCTCAACTGGTCCGGCCAGTGAACCAAATTATTAAGTAAATATTTTCATTATTTATAATACACATAAAACTATATGATACACAGTAATGCGGTTATTATTTTACACATTTTTTAAACATTTTTATTTCATTTTTTTTATGCTCATACACATTTAAAATATACACTCGACAAAGTTGCGCGCGCGCTCTCTATTGAATTACAATAAAAACGAACAAAACAAGGTCTCTTTTGCTAAAAAAAACTGTCGGGGCGGGCGTCGGGTCGCCTCGGGGCGGGTGGTGGTCACGTGAGGCGGTCGGCCTCGGGCGGCGGCTTGGGCTTGGGCGCGGGCGGCGCGGGCGCGCGGCGCTTGAGCACGGCGGGCACGGGCGCCAGGCTGGCCACGAGCGCGCGCGGCTTGAGCGCCAGCGGGTGGCGCACGGGCAGCGCGGCGCGCACCAGCTGGCGCCCGTCCAGGCTCAGCGCCACGCGCCGCCCGCCGTCCGCGCGCGGCGCCGGCGCGCGCACCACGTTCACGAGGTGCGGGCCCTTGCCCAGCGCGCCGCCCTTGATCTCGAACAGCTGCGCCACGGCCGCCGGGCCCGCCTTCAGCAGCGCCGGCTTGTTGTCGAGCGCGGCCAGCGACACCACGGCCGGCAGCCCCTGCAGCGCGCGGTTCTGCGCCAGCAGCGCCGTGCGCTGGCTCTGCGTCAGCGGGTGCGCGTGCAACACCTTGAGCTTGGACGGCGGCACGTGCTGCAGGTGCTGGTGCTGCACCACGAGCGGCGCGGGCGCGTGCAGCACGTGCTTGTGCGCCAGCGACACCAGCGGCGCCGAGACGCGCCGGCTGTGACCGCCCACACTCGTCGTGCCTGCGAACAAACAGAACACATTGTTAATTACACACCTTCATGGTTACGACGGAAAGCGTGTAAAAGAGATAAAACATCTTAATCAAATATTATGCGAAATTCAATTTCATTTCATAATAACAAAAAAAAAGTCAATATTGAATTACAACATGATACCAAAAAATCTTAGCAAAATTTCTATCATGAATGTCCTTTCCATGGTTTTCGGGATTGTTAATAATGAAAATGGAGTTAAATTCCAAGGTAATGAGAAAAAGGGGGTAATGAGAAGAAGCACTACCTAGTAAAAATAAAAAAAGTAATACCACAAAAGTGATGTTCCACTTCAGGTGAAAACAGTAATATGACAACCATAGGATCAAAGTAAGAAAAAAAAATCTTAACAAAAAAAGATCACGGAGCTGAGAGTTTCACATCAAATCTCCTGAATAACCAATACCATCTAGAATTACCTATCAAGTGTAGGCTAATTCTTCTTCTTTTCGTCTCAATGTACTCTTACAATTTTTTTTTCTGACCAGTATTGGAAACCACCTTGATCATAGTCGGCCATATAATGTTCACACTGTAGGGACTCCTCTCTAGGAGAGGGATGGACCGGAATCCACCATGCGTGCCCAGTGCGGGTTGGTGGATGTCACATACATTCGAATTTTTGGTTCTAGGTTATTGAGTTCCTCAAGATGTTTTCCTTGACCGTTTTGACGAAGTGATGATTAAAAAAATTACACAAAGTAATGCACCTGGCAGGGTTTGAACCCGCGACCGACTCGTAAGTCGGGGCCGTTACCAATCGGCCAGCACTGCTCTCTGCGACTCTGTTATTGGCTAATATTTATGAATGATCATCATCATCTGTTAGGATTCAAAAGTAGAATTGACCATAGTTATTTGTTTTACAGTATGATTCACGAATGATGGCGGCCGTGAAGTTTGCGCAGAAGGCTGCGCAGTAACGTGTTTTAGGAACCAAATGGCGACGCGCGTGTGCGAGAAGAGTGTAGTATGCGCGAACGTTCGCAAAGGCTAACTTCACGGCCGCCATCATTCGTGAATTGTACTGTACAAGACTGCAAAGTTGCTTTTTAACCGCATGCTCAATTATGATGACCGAGAAAGCGAAGGATTCTAAAATTTTAAAAATTAGAATCCTGAGCGTTAGCGAGAGAATCAAAATTTGTAGTGTTATAGTTTCTGAGATTTTGTGATAAATCAGCGAGTGATATTTATTTATTTAAACTTCATGTACAGTAGTGGTACATAGGCGGACTTAATGCAACAAGGCATTCTCTACCAGTCAACCTTTGGGTTAAAAAAATATATTTAAAAAAAAACTAAAAAAAAACACGCTTTCATAGCATTTCAAACTAAAAAGTGTAAAATAATTTTCAATATAGGTAGAAAATAATAATAATGAACGAAAAATATTGATATCATTGTGAAAAAAGCGTGGGGCGCTTTGTGCCAAATTTTACGTAAATCGAGAAATGCTATGAAAGCGTGTTTTTTTTAGTTTTTTTAAACTATATTTTTATTTTTCACTAAAAAACAAAACGGATTGTATTGTCATCAGTCTTTGATAGGTGTGCAAAGTTTGAAGAAAATCTGGTCGCCCAAAGTTGGTCAAAATCGAACTCAAAGGCGTTGGTTGTGTTTGAAAGTTTGCTCATTTTAATTAATGACATTAATTTAAGTACCATGACCACCTCTACAGAACAAATTCTAAATACCATAGAAGAAACATCTTCAATGTTTTTTCGAAGTTAAGTACCTCAATGTCTTGCATCAAAATATTGCGGGACTACTTAACAAATCTGACCCACTTTTAGTAAATATTGAAATGCTTAAAGACAAAAAAATAGACATTGATGTGATATGTATCACTGAACATTTTATGTCCGCAGGCTATGAACAACATCTGAGCATACCTAATTACAAATTAGCGGCATGTTTTAGTCGCACCTGTAATAAACGAGGAGGAGCATGTATCCTAGTAAATAAAGCACATAACTACAAAGAACTTTCTCATATTAGTAAATTGTCTATAAGTAATGCAATAGAATGTTGTGCAGTGGAGTTAACTGATTTCAAAATCATAATAGTTTGCATATACCGTGTACCAGGACAAAGCAATCTCAATTTGTTTTTCGATAGGCTTGACAAAATTCTGAATTGTGTTACTAAAAATAATAATTATAATACTATTATAGCTGGTGATTTCAACATAGATGTCATGAAGTGTAATAATACCACATTAGACTTCGAATGTTTATTGTTAAATTTTAATCTCACATTGGCAATTAACCAGCCCAAAAGACTATCGAGTCAAACTTGTATAGACAATTTTGCACATGACTTTAAAAAAAAGTGTAAAACTGAGGTGTTAGAATTAGGCTTATCGGACCATACCGCCCAAATAATAAAACTCCCAGTGAAAAAAATATTTAAATTAAAGTATTGGCATAAGATGAAGCGTGACTTTAGCCCGGAAAATATATATAAATTTAAAAATTATATAAAAAACCTCTCTTTTTGTGAAATATATGACACTAGTGATCCAACAGCCGCATATCGTTATTTTATTGAAACATTTAAATTATTTTATAATTTATGTTTTCCACTGACTGAAACAACTGTTCAAGTTAATACCAAGCAAAGATGGATATCACGTGGAATAAAGGTTTGTTGTAAAAATAAAAGACAATTACTCTGGAATTTTAGACTGAAACCAACATTAAGTAACAAACAAAAATACTCAACATATTCAAAACGTCTAAAAAGAATAATAAGTCTCACTAAACGTGCTCAAAACAATTACAAAATAAAAATGGCAGCTAATAAAAATAAAGCGGCATGGCAGGTTATAAATAAAAATAAATTAAGTATTCCAAAAGAATCAATAACCGAACTACAAATTAATGATAAATTGACAACAGATCCTACACAAATTGCCAATGCATTTAATAATTATTTTATTGACAAAATTGATCCTATTTTAGGTGCGGGTAAAGAATCTACAGTCTTAATAAATCCACAAATGAACTCAATGTTTTTATCACCCTGTTTGCCTTGTCACATGCAGAGAATCATTAGAAATCTAAAAAATACTGACAGTGTGGGGTATGACGGTATTTCGACTAAAGTTGTGAAAGCTGTTAATGAAGAGATCTCTCATCACTTGTGTTATATCTTGAATCTTTGTATAGAAACTGGGACATTCCCAAAAGACCTTAAATTGACAATTATTAAACCTATATTTAAAAAGGATAATAAGCTCTTAAAAGAAAACTATAGACCTATAGCACTTATTTCAGTATTCTCAAAAATATTTGAAAAATATATTTACTTTGAATTAAATAGCTACCTGTGATGAGCAAAAGGGCTTTAGGAAAAATAGAAACATCAACATGGCGGTTTATGACTTTTTATACGTGGTTTCTTCACAAGTTGACAAGTCGTTACCTGTTTGTTCTATTTATTGTGATATGTCGCAAGCATTCGACTATGTAGATCACGAAATTCTCCTACATAAACTGGAAGCTTATGGCATAAGAGGGAATGTCTTAGAATTGATAAAGTCATATCTCTCTGACCGCCAGCAAATAACACAAATAACAAAATTTAACACAAAAACTAAAAGGGAACAGATTTTCTCATCTGATAGGCGTTGCATCAAATTTGGTGTTCCTCAGGGAAGTATATTAGGCCCTCCTTTGTTCCTTCTATACGTCAACGATCTGCCAAATGCAACTAAGGAGCATATGTCATTATTCGCTGACGATAGTACTGTAACCAGAGCACCTCAAAATATTTTAAACTACGACTATGATTCTAATGAGGCATTGAACTCAATAATAAAATGGCTTAATGCTAATAATTTAAAAATTAATCTTAGTAAAACCAACATAATGCATTTTAAACAACGAGATAACTTACGCAATGCATTAAAATTTGAACTTCTATACAAGGATATTGTAATAGAAGAAGCTGAAACGGCCAGATTTCTAGGATTAATCATTGACAAACAATTAAACTGGAAAACCCACATTACTGAACTTTGTAAAAAAGTTAGTGCTTCATCCTATGCTCTTTATAAATTGGCATCAACTGTCAACATAGATACTCTGCTTACAGCATATTACGGACTTGCTGAATCAATATTAAGATTTGGAATAATTTTCTGGGGCAATTCAACTCTGAAAGACACTGCGTTCAAAGCACAGAAACGTTGTATACGGTCTATGTTTGGGTTGCAATCTACTGACAGTTGCAAAACAATCTTTTTAACCATTCAATCGTGATAATGACAGACACAATTGAAAGACAATAGGTGCGCGAACGCCGGCGTTCGCTTGGGGTTTAATGAAATAAAGCACAGAATTCTAACACTTCCGTCACTTTACATATTAGAAATATCGGTATTTGTAAAATCTAATCCGCATTTGTTTCCCCTCTTAAATAATAATACAGGTAGACATAGGCGTGAGAAGTACAGATTTTGGGTGCAATCAATCCCCGCCAAAACAGCATTTCTAAGAAAGAGTGTAATATGCATGGCTCCTAAAATTTACAATAAAATAATAATATTAATAATATTAATTCGTTTAAGAGGGAATTAAAAAAATTGCTTCTCAGTAAGGCTTATTATAATGTTGCGGAGTTTTTAAACGAAAAATTTTGAGTCATGACTATTTAATATTTCAATTTTACTTTTAAATTTTATTATTCTATTTTCTGTATTGACTGTAATTTTTATTGATTGAATTTTGACTATATTATGTAGACTATTATTGAATTGACTGAATTTTGAATGTTTTTATTTGTATATGTTGACTATTATTGAATTGACTGAATTTTGAATATTTTTATTTGTATATGTTGACTATTATTGAATTGACTGCATTTTGAATGTTTTTTTTTTTTTTAAGGAATTGTTGCTTTTTTAATTAATTTTGTACGCCGATTTACGGCAAAACATGTTGAACTGTATTCTTTTTATCACCATCTTAACATACACATGTTTATACAAATAAATGATCTTATCTTATCTTATCTTGGTTACAAACATACAGGTGAAGCAAATATAAGCGTGTTAAAAAGACACAACTGTGATGTTATTTCGGTTATGTATATATTTAGATAACTAAGCCATACCTGTGGCATCTCTGGCTTGCTGCATGGGCACGGCGACGACGGGCGGGAAGGGCCCGTTCTGCACCAGCACGCCAGACTGCGTCGACAGCAGGTGGTTCTGTAGCCGGACCTGCACCAACACACACACGTTACCGACTAGTCATTTCACGGACGTTGGAAACAACCAGTAAGCTTACTCTTGAGCTCAATTCCGATCGGTCGACATTGAGATTGTGACGTTTCGTACCCTTGAATTCAATGCTAGCGCCAAATTGGTACAAAATTGCGTGACCATTTTGAGAACTAAATGAAATCGTATATGTTGACAATATTGTTTTCAAGAGTACCAAATCACGTAACGTCAAAATTGACATTGCAATCGGATTGACTTTAGATTGAAATTGAAATTAATTTGGAGAGTAAGCCTGCTGCTCAGGCATTTCGCCTAGTTTGGGACATTTTTAACTCCAAATACTCAACGAAGGTGGCTACGCTCAGGGTCATGATAACTTTTTTAAAGAATGCAGTAAGTTCTGGCAGGTATCGGAATATGTATATGGAGCGCAAATGGATGACAGGAAGTTTCCGAAACAACCGGGTCCGGTGGGGCAGCGTCAGGCGAAAAGTAAGGATGCCGTGGCGCTTCTGTAGTCACTTCTCAAGATGGGATTTACAGCCACTACTCTGGGGAGGCCAAGATTTTAGGTCCTGGCAGCGTAGCAATGATGTGATACCTTCAAGCTGTCGGACACAGCGACGGTGACGATCTGCGGCTGCGAGGTGTGCGGCGGCGCGTCGGACACGGGCGCGGCGCCGGCCACGTCGCTGGCGCGCCGGTGCGTGGCCGACGTGATGATGTGCTTCTTCAGCGGCGAGTGGCGCGTCTGCACCGTTTTCAGCTGCACTCCGTGAGGCAGCGTCACCTCCTCGATCGTGTCCTCCTTTCTCTTTTTCTCTATTTTGATGGTTGGTACTTCGTTGACCTCCTCGACGATTATGTTGGTACTCGGAACGGGTGTGGTGTCGGTTGGTTTCTCTTCTTTGGGTTTGGGCGTTTCTATCTTGACGACGGGGGGCGGCGTTTCGATCTTGACCATTTCTATGTATATCGGTTCTTTATCCACGTTCGTTACGTTTACGACGGTCGAACCGAACGCTTCCGCCTGCAAAAGAAGAGAGAATATTTAAATATTGGATTTCTATAACGAATTTATCTACTGCACTGTGCTCATCTGAAACGATGGCATTACTCCTTGAAGGAAAACATATATAAAAAGTATAACATGGATAGAAATTTTCTGCTTACGGAGCGTTTAAGTAACGTAATTTTTTTGACGATATTTTATTTTACAATTATCGCGCGAATTTTTAGTAAATACCTAATAAATAATTTAAATTAAACTGTTATGAAATAGCGTTTTTAATTAAGTTAAGGAAAATAGATTTGTTAGGCTGGCAACATTAAGCACGACCCCAGCTACGCGCCAAGTTATCGTGTTCGCGCTCTATTCGCAAAGTGGTAATTCAAATGGGGTTCTATGGATACGGTTGGCGCAAAAACAACTGATCTCGTCCTGGGGTGCTATTCTCTAAGAAAACAGCCTAGAGCTCAGCGCTGGCACAGCGACGAGTCGTGAGCTCAGTACATTGAATTAACAACCCAACGTCAAGAAGCATTGGGTTGTTAATTCAATGTACTGCGCTCACGACTCGAGGCTCCGCCTCGAACGCGCTCACGAACCGAGCTCAAGGCTGTTTTCTTAGAGTAGCACCCCTTGTCTATTAACTACAGGTATAAAAGAGTGTGGTACCTGTGCGTTGCTTGGGCCAGAGTCGGCACGCCCGTCCGAACTCTGGCCGTGCAATAAAAAAGAATCCTTGGCGTCGTCCACTTCGTTGACGAGCTCGTCGAGCATGTCGTCCGTGAGCGCGATCTTCTTTTCGTCGTCCTCCTCCGCCAGCGCCTTCAGGTCCGTCTCCGACAGGATGCTTTCTACTTGCGCTTCTGTTAGACCTGCAACGACGGTCACATCGTCATTACTATTATTGTGGACGGCGAGCAATGGGTAAGCACACTGTCCTACCGTCCGGTAACTGTCCGAACCGAGCCTAAGTCGCGGCGTGCACTTTTCCCGCACTCGTGTGTTCTATATATGGTTTCTATGAATACACCGTTAAATTTTAATCGTTTTAATCCCGTGGAGGGTCGATCCGGAAAATGAAACATTAAGAAAACGTCAGCTGAGCGAATTCAATGACCTGTAGTTAATAGTCGGCGTTGCGTACAAACTACCTACAGGTCATTGAACTCGCTCAGCTGATGTTTTCTTAAAGAAATTAATTTCGTACATGCGTAAATTAATACGAGTTTTGAAAAAAAGGTACTTTATTTTTTAATTTTATCTTTACTTATCGATAGTGTTTCATGCACTGGATCAATCATCCACGGGATTAAAACGATTACAATTTAGCGGTGTATATCTTTATTTTTACATAAATATTATAAAACAAAGTCCCCCATCGCATCTGACACTTCACCGTTTCTGCGTAATACAACATGCCTAACATATTTTTAGTTGTTGATTAGTTCAGCAGCTAAAAATTATAATGATTATTTTAGCATTATTTATATAGTAAAAATATACTGAAATATGTAAATATCGCTATAACTGTTTATAGCGATATTGTTTTATGCATATTTATTAATTTGATGTTTAAATATAGCAATTGATTTATCGGTCCACATTTATTTAAAGATTTGAGTATTGGTGGCTCAGTGGGCAGTGGTGACTCAGTTGTAAATGCCTGGACTCACAAGTTGTGGGTTGCGGTTTCAATCTTAGTTAGTTGAATTATTTTGTGTAATTTATTTAAAATATTTTGTTTCACCGTTTTGAGAATAGTGTCCTCAAAATGGTCAAGAAAAATAAACCGATATGTCTTAGAACCAAAAATTTGAATACGTGTAATATCCACCGAGCTACGCTGGGCCCGCGTGGTGGATTACAGCCCATTCCCTCTCTTAGAGAGGAGGCTTGAGTGCTA
The DNA here is from genome assembly GCA_929112965.1 of Mythimna albipuncta. Taxonomy (NCBI): domain Eukaryota; kingdom Metazoa; phylum Arthropoda; class Insecta; order Lepidoptera; family Noctuidae; genus Mythimna; species Mythimna albipuncta. The sequence goes on along the minus strand of OV815986.1, from coordinate 4,764,021 downwards.
GCAGTGAGAACGTTATAAGGTTGAGTATAGTATTTAAAAGCTGACCCGTAAAGTTGTCCGTCATCAAGTCGTCTTGGCTGATGTCGGTCGTGTTGGTTGCGTCGTGTGCGTCGTCGGGCAGGTCGGGTAGGTCGGGCAGGTCGGGCAGGTCGGTGCGGGCGGGCAGCGCGGGCGGCTCGGGGCGCGCGGTGAGGGCCTCGAGCGTGAACTCGGCGGTGGTGAAGGCGGCGGGCCCGGCGCCGCGCAGCTCCACGCACAGCGGCGTGTCGCCCGCCACGGCCGCGCCCGGGGGCGGCGCCGGCGCACGCACGGCCGACGCCGGCGGGGTTTTTGGTCGGAAATGTAACCTGCAATTCAATTAACCGAACATGAATATCATGATATTACAACTTTAATCTTACCTCTATGGAGTGTCTGTGTGTAATATTGAAATAACTGTTATTTAGTATACATATGAATATATACACACACATTACTTTTTTATTATGATTTTTTTTAATGTGCTTTTGTGTACAATATTGACTGATCTACACTGTTCTTACATAATATCTATTATTATTGTTACATTTGCTTTTTTTTTTAAAGTAACCATAGAGTTTCATGCCGGTTCTTCTCCATAGAAAACCACCAATTTAGAACCGTGTAGCTTCTGACGTTTTATAAGTCAAGAAAGAGGCCTAAATGAAATAAATATTTTGATTTTTGATAGGTTACTTCTAGGCAAGCGTGTTCCATCGTCGACCACATCATCGCTTATCATCAGTTGAGATGGCGGTCAAACGCGAGCCTATCAATAATAATAATAATAAAAAAAACTGCATTATGTTGCCTTTGCTTAAATCCGACACTGTGATGACTATAAAAAAAAGATGGTCTGAATGATTGACTTACCATTTTTTATTAACCTCGTTAATGAACTGTTCGAACTCCTTCTCGACGGGCTGCAGGCTCTCGTCGGAGTCGTAGCTGGAGTCGGAGCAGCCGCTCCAGGAGCGCTTCCTCATCACCCTCTCGAGGTTGTCTCGCACAGCACCGTCTATTGTCCTCGCACTTAATCTAATATCACTTTTAACACTGTCTTGAATAACGTCGGGCAGGTCAGACCTGTCGGGAGGTAGGTCGGCTTTGTCGGCCATGTCGGCCATGTCGGACATGTCGGGCGACTCTTGCTTGATGTCCGGCTTGGCATCCTCTGTGTTCGTCCACAGATCCGGGTTCTTGGAGAGGTGTTTTCTGAAGGCGTGCCGCCAGGGGTACTTGCCGCTTGTGTGGTAGTCTCTGGACATTTCTTTTGGTGTTCTGTGGGCTTTTGTTTCGAGCTCCACCTATAATTGGGAGGGTTATAAGTATTAGTTTATAACAACAAGGTTACATTTCAGTGAATGTTACAGAAATGTCGGAATTGCATAACTAAATTTACTATTTGACTGGCCTGTTGTCTGCTATGCCGGAGGTCGTGGGTTCGATTCCCACCCAGGACAAATGTTTGTGTGATGAGCATAATGGTTTGTTCTGCGTCTGGGTGTAATTTATCTATAATATGTATCTATTTAGAAATATATAACTATATTTATCAGTTGTCTAGTACCCATAACACAAGCTCTGCTTAGCTTGGGACTAGATAGCGATGTGTGATAATTGTGGAATATTAATTGTGGAATTGTTAATTCGACCAAGCCTGTTCCATCACCAGACCACCAGACGTACGGCGATACGCTACCGGTTGTGGTATTTACAACCTGGGGATCTTTAAGGCCTATTTTCCACGGACGCGTAGCTTCACAGACGCGTATTCGTCATTACATGCTTGATGTACGCTTGTGTGAAGCTAGCTGTGTGTCCACGAAGCAGCAACGCACTTAAACCTAGTTCAATAGGAATCGCCTAAGCTAACGAGGTATGTTACTGAAGTTTTATGAATTCTGGACATTTTTGCACTGACAGTAGGTCTTAGCCAAGAGTATAAATGTTACTTCTAGGCAAGCCACATCAACTGCGCTCGCTACTTGTACTCGATGGGTAATCCAGGGCCTTTTTTTCAGCTTCCAGGTTCCAGGACTGCAGCTTTAGAATAATTCTGGAGCCCTGGCGACTTGTGAGCATTACAGTACTTGATATTATCGTGATAGCCAGTGAACGGTTCGGGGCGTCGCGTTACCTCCTCGTCCTTCTGGTTCTTGAAGTCCGTGGAGTTGGGGAAGCTGAAGGGCAAGGTGGTGAAGAGGTCGTCGAGCGGCGTGCGCCTGCGGTCCAGCGCAACGCGGCCACCGCGGCACATGCGTCGCCGCGCGAAGCCCACGCAGCGCCCCGCGCCACCCGCCTCGCCCACGGACGTCAGCGTGTACCTGCAACACAATTTGTGGCTTCAATAAACAAATGTCAAAGAATTTTAAAAATTACCTAGCTTCTAAACTACTGATTAGAAAGAGAAGTCCGATATAGAATTTGACGTCAAAGTCCATGAGAGCAACACGGCCACAATAGGTCAGTAGTATAGTAGACCAACCCTATGCTAGAGTAGCGTAAACAGATAACGTAGGTTGAGTAGGTATACGTTACCATCGGGTACCTCCCTACCTCTGCCACATTATTGGGGCATATCTGGAGGGTAGGAGTATCACCTATACGGGACGCGATGGTAAAGGTCAACACGAGATATCGTGTGGCGTTCCACAGGGTTCTGTTCTGGCTCCACCCCTGTGGAACATCGGATATGATTGGGTATTGAGGGGCGAACTCCTACCGGGGGTAAAACTTACGTGTTATGCGGATGATACACTAGTTACGGCTCGGGGGAGTTCATACAGGGAGGCAGCGTCGCTGGCTACGGCTGCGGCCTCACAGGTTGTGAGTCGCATTCGGCGCTTGGGCCTTGAAGTCGCCCTCAGCAAGTCGGAGGCCATCGCTTTCCATGGTCCCCGACGGGCGCCGCCACCAGGATTACACATTGTGGTTGGAGGGACTACAATTTCTGTCGAGTCAACCATGAAATACCTCGGATTGGTGATCGACAGCCGATGGGACTTTGGTCCCCATTTTCAGCGGCTGGTGCCTAAATTGATGGGTGCGGCAGGAGCACTATCAACACTGCTTCCTAATTCAGGTGGCGCAAACACCGCCTGTAGGGGGCTATACATGGGGATCGTGCGATCGATGGCCATGTACGGAGCCCCGGTGTGGGCCACTGACCTGACGGCCCGTCACATTGCAACACTGCGTAAACCGCAGAGAGCTATGGCTATCAGAGTCATTAGGGGGTATCGCACGATCTCCTACGAGGCTGCTTGCTTACTGGCCGGATCCCCGCCCTGGGACCTAGAGGCAAAAATACTCGCGACTCTTCACCGATGGCGAAAAGAAGCGAAGGCACGGGGTGAGACATTGGTGCAGCGACAGATCACTGTGTATCGTTCGGAGCTCCGTCAGGTCTTGATGGCGGAATGGCGAGAGAGACTTCTGCATCCTACCGCCGGCCTCGTAACAATCGAGGCGGTCCGTCCGGTGCTCGACCTCTGGCTTGTGAGGAAGTACGGCTCCTTAACGTTTCGGGCGACACAGGTGCTTTCGGAGCACGGCTGCTTCGGAAAGTACCTGTGTCGCATAAACAGGGAACCAGATGCTCGGTGCTATCACTGCGCCCACTGCACTGACGACACGACGTTGCATACACTAGCTGAGTGTATCGCATGGGAAGAGCCGCGCCGCGCTCTCGTTTCTGAAGTGGGCAGTGACCTGTCGCTGCCGTCCGTGGTTCGGTCCATGCTCAACAGTGTAGAGTCTTGGGACGCAGTAATCACCTTCTGCGAAAATGTAATCACGCAAAAGGAGGCTGCGGAAAGGGAAAGGGAGAAGAGTTCTCTCCCACCTCGTACCAGACGCACCGGGCGTCGAGGAAGGGCTGACAACGCCCTCTTTCAGCCCCCCTAAAAAGGTCCAGGGTCGACGGATTAGGGGACATTCGTCGGCCCATCAACCTGGACCCGAGATGGTGGCGCGTAGTGTTCCACGCGCGCCTCTCTTAGGCGTATAGGAAAGCCATACTCCAATACAGAAGGTGACCCATGAGGACCGGGTCACCACTAGTCTGGGGCAGCGGAAGTCAAACTGCACCCGCAGCCCCTGACACAAGTGTACGAGGGAACACGGGGGTGTTTTTAGTCAGTAAGAGTCTGACAGACCCCTCCACCTACCCCGAGGCGGAGGACATCCATGAGGATTTCCACCCCGTGAAAAAAAAAAAAAAAAAAAAAAAAAAAAAAAAAAAAAAAAAAAAAGGTTGAGTAGGTAGGGTTGGCAGGTAGCGTAGGGTAAGGCACTAAGTAGTGTAGAGTTGTAGATAGTCAATTGAGGTTGTTCAGTTTCGTCTTAAGCCCTTAAAGTTTGTGGAGGGCTGTTCCTTACACCTTGTATAATACTATACATACACCAAAATATATATTTTTTTAAATTTTTGTCTGTTTGTCCGGGCCAATCTCTGAAATGGCTGGACCGATTTTAAAGGGTTTTTTTTGGCAGGTAGCTGATATCATAAGAAGTAACATAACCTACTTTTACTTTAGAAAAAATAAATTTAAAATCCTGTAGTCCACGCGAACGAAGTCGCAGCACAGCTAATTGATGTATAAATTTGAAGTGTACACTTACCTATACCTCTCATCAACTTCGTGCTGGAACAGTCCTTCCTTAGAGGGATCGTCTGGGTCCAGGGGATCGCCGTACAGGGTCGATGTGGGCTATAAACACAACGACTGATATGACACACTAGTTAAATATTACTTTCAGTACAGTAGCTTTCCAAGCCCGATCTAAGGGGGCAAAAAATGAGGGGGGCGGCGAGATTGCCTTCTTCCTATCTTCCAACCTAGCCATCCACACCCAAGTTGGCAGGTTGAGGATTTTATGTGCCATCTTTCAACCTACTTCAGGATGTATAGTGGATATATTTAAGTATTTTCAAAACACTTGCTCAGAAAGTAGAGTCTTATTGCACTGCACTTAGATACATAATCGCCCTTGTTATCAAACTCTGACATTTTAATTACCATTACGCACTAGTGCTATAATGTAGTTAAAACCTTATTGTTCAACCTCTACCCCGCCATAATGTTATTACATCGCATCAGGATGGGCGCAGGTCGTCCGGTCAACCCCCGTTTATTCATTTCAGTGAGTGTATTGAAAGGTAAATTTAAAAAAAAAATGGGCGCGCATTGAAAACAGATTTTTACCGCCACAACAGTTTACTAGATTTACAGTTATTTTCTTCACAAGTGTATTGAAAAACGTCGTATGATACACGTGAGTAATTAATGATTACCGTTCTCGACTCTCATAAGACCCTCGCCACGGCTCAGGTCTAAATACCGCCTCGACGGTAATCACTAACATTACACACTTATGTCAAAATGTACTATTACATAACTGAATTATTTTAGTTCGTCAGAAAAAGAAGTAGGGACCCACAAAAATTACAGGTATACCTGAATAGTATCGATACTTTCATTTCGATACTAAGTATATTTGGACACGATATTTTTGTTCCAATATTTATGGGGTACATTTGTAAGTACTAGATACTTTTAAAAATATTACGTACTTTATATAGTTACTTTGGTACTTCTAGGTTTTTTCTGTATATTTAACATCCCCTCACATAACAAGCTCATGACTTATATACGTTATGTGTATGTAAAGGGCGGCGAAAATTATCTTTGCCCGAAGTGAATAAATAGCTAGATCGGGCTCTGGTAACTTTTCAAGTGATGGTGCACTAGCTTCTGACGTTTTATAAGGGCCCATGTAGACCTATGTAAAATAAAAACTTTTGAATTTTGGTAGTTAGTTCTCTGGATGTGTGAAAGCGTCGTGATGACCTAGTTATTCAGCTGAGAGGCGGGTCTCTCATGCACGATTCAACTGTACTTTTCAAGCTTATCTAAGACATTACTGATACCCTTTACGAGTATTTTTTTTTTCATTTATACAAATAATAAATGATATTTATTTAGCAAATGGATTTTAAAAAACACTTTCACACGTCTATTCTTTTTCGTCAGTTTAAACTAGATGAGAGCAGTGTTTCCTGGCAGAGTACCTTGAGAAGAAACACCGAAACAAAGGGTCAAAGTGTCTTTTAAAGTCCACACAGTAAATATTTAATGATCAAAAAGTAACGTCACCATCTCGTAGTAGCAGCCGGGCTTGCGGCGGAAGGCGAAGGGTCCGTCGTCGGGCGGCGTGGCGGCGTCGGCGCGCGCGCTGCCCTCCTCCTCCGACGACGTGTACACGCCCGAGTCTGGGGGGCGCCGTCACACACATTAATCATCGGCCCGCTTTTAGGGCCCATACAGTTACCAACTAAAATTCCTAAGTTATCCCTACAAAAAGAAAGACGTCAAAAGAAACTAAGGTACAGCTGCCACCACGGATATTTAACGCTCGGCTTCAAAGTGGGGATCGCTTTGCGCATTCCATACATTGGCGAGCCAATCGTCGTCGTTGTTAGATACATGCTGCAAACGCAATGAACAAATCACGTGTGTCGTCACTGACGCTCCCCGCCCCCGCGTTTCACGTCGCACCACCTAAAGAGACCCGATTTTTGACTTCTGCGCAACTTGAAGCCAGCGCTCAATATTCGTGGTGGCAGCTGTAAGTTGGTACTTACCTTAGTTTCTTGATAAACTTGAAATAATGGTCATTGACCCTCCGAAATTGGTTGACATTCTTAATTACAAAAACGGAAATTAAGACCTAAAGCCGTCTTGAATCGACATGTATCGTGATCCTTTGCATGATCTAGTAATGAAAAGCAATTCATTGTCTGTTTTTCGGGTACCTACGCAGAGATGTTAGGAAAAGGTCAATGTACTTTATTCCAGGATTATCTAGCAACTTCTATAGTTCATTTTTTAATGTACAGATAGCAGCATCAATTGCACAATTCAAACTATTTGATCACGCTGTACAATTAAAAAATCTTACGACTTTTAACTGTCTTCAATATCACGCACTCTGGTTAAGAAATGGCGTTAAGAGCTGAACCAGATTTACCGAATTATAGTCTGTCTAAAAAGTCAACCGACTTGGGAATTTTGTATAATATTTAATTATTTAAAAAAAATACTTATATTCGATATTTTTTATAAGGTTCTTCTATTAGTAAACAATGATCAAGATCTCTTAATCAACCTTTATTATAGAACCAGCGTTGACTACACTAGATTTCATTTTACCGTAATAATTACCCAAGTCGGTTGACTTATTAGGCCGACTCTAGATTAGGCATTCCGAGTACAGCCCTCAGGGATCAAAACAACATAATGGGAGCAGTATCCAGTACAAGAGATTGTTACGGGAAACACAAACTATTTAATGTATTTAAAGAGAAAAATCACTTTGTGTAATGCGTTATCTAAGGCCTTCTGTTCACGGTCGCATAGCTTCTTAAACGCGTAATCATAATCTCACCACTTACAAAATGACAGTTAGTGAGCTTCACGCAGACGTACAGCAAGCGTATAGTGACGAATACGCGTCTGTGAAGCTACGCGTCCGTTTACAGTAGGCCTTACACTGGTGCAGTATCGAATCGTCGCGACGCGTCATGTGTTTCATCTATAGCATATTCGTTTCTATTTTCTCATTATTAAGGTACAAATTTCTATTATGCAAATATTGAATTGCGCGACAAACATATAAACTCACATACACAAGACACCCAGTCCCGAAATATCCATCTGTAGGCCATACAAACTTGTTCCGAGCGGGAATCGAACCCGCGGACACGCAACTTAGTGGTCCATCGTTCAACCACAGTGCCAAGCGTGCGGTGAATAATAATTATAATGTGAAATCGTGCCGATTGTCGTGACCGCCAATGGCCTTCTAGCCAAAAGCTTCGACGACCATCCGTCGAAGCTGTCGTTGCGCGGTTGGATCAAGGCCTCCCCCAAGCGTCGCCACAACTGACGGTCCTGTGCGCCATCGGCATCGGTCCACCTTGTGGGGCCGCGCCAACGTTATGGTAAATAAGGGATAATAATTTTTTTTTTCTTTCTTTCTTTCTTTCTTTCTTTCCCGCCAAGTCCGTGTTAGAAAGAGATACGTACCTCTCAGGCCCGGCACGGAGCCGACGACGGGATGCCTGTGTTTCCGTCTCTTGTACGGACGCTTTTCTCGCTGGAAGGCAACAGACCATCATGATATCTTACTCGCTTTCAATTTGTTTGTTTTTTTTTCAATTTGGAAACGTGTTTTTTGCGAGTTTTAGAGCTCTCGTACATAATGGGCCACGTTTTATTAGATCGTTTTGGTTTAACAAATGATAACAGCCTCCACAAATGGCAACATTAAAATTTAAAATAGAAACATAAAATGTTAAGAGGCCGGCGACAGATGAATTTCCATACAAACGTAATACCACGCTCATTTGCAGTTGGAGCATATTTCCAGCATATTATGATAATATTCGGTTATAGACAATATTTATCTAGGTTCCTACGTCTTTGTTTTTTAAAAAAACCAAAAAGGAATTTAAGCGAATTGTATTTCGCACTTTTCTACAGCGTAAATGGCAAAACATGCCATTTGGCTTTTCCTGTATTAAAAATAACAATATTTCTAATATTCCCGACGTAGGAACCTAGATAAATATTGTCTATAACCGAATATCATCATAATATGTTGGAAATATGCTCCAACTGCAAATGAGTGTGGTATTACGTTTGTATGGAAATTCATCGATCGCCGGCCTCTTAAGGGCTGATTCATCGATAGTCAGATAACTTTTCTCTAAAGAATAAATATGGCGATTTGACACGGTTTCCATAAGCTATCAAACCACTATTTTTATCTCAGCTCAACTCTCTAGCTGCCGCCGGCGGATTGAGTTTGGTACTTTCCAATATAAACTTACAAATTTTGAATTTTTAAACTGTTCTTAGGGTTTAATTTTCATGTAATTACTAGATTCTACCAATGACTTAACTTGTCCCAATGTCACTCTGATAAAGTAGCATTATATCAGTGAAAGAGTTGTTTAAAATCGATCCAATATTTTTTGAATTTATTCGTTAAAAACAAAAATACAAATCTTTACTCTTTATAATATTATAGAATAGTTAGTATAGATGTAAATTTAAAAGTAATCTGACTATTGAACAATGGGCCTTTATCAAATTTATACACAACTCGTGTCATTTCTAACGCTTGTTGAAGTAGTGTTTTGAAATAGGGTGCAAACAAAAAGATACAGGTTTTTCAGGATATCCGATATAAGGGTCGGTACGGACAGGTACCGGTCAAACCACATAAAGAAACAGGCAAATCTGTATGTGTAAAACACTACACTGGCCAATGCTTAAACCCGTATGATACGGTACAGGCAGTCGGTACCGACCAGTATAAACCTGTCCCCCTAGTCAAGTTACAACCGTATCGTGTCGGATTCCGTTCTCCAATCGGTAACGTTTCGGTTTCAGTAATTATAGAAAACGATAAGTGGGTAGCCATATTGACGCACCTGCGTCGGCCGCTCGTTCTACAATGTAGCATTTGTTTATCAAAGGATGTAGTGTTAAACGTTGTAGAAATTCATTCTATCATTTTGAACGATGTGAACTTGGCTACGAATTTTCTATTCGTTTGTTCCGACCACGTGAATTAACGTTGAGATGATGTCATTCCAATACATTTGATTACTTTTCGACTAGCGTTAACGATTGCATATTATCAACTTGGCTAGGGGTGCTGTTTCTTTATAAATGAGCGCATCAGAACACGCGGGAGAATTATACCTGCACCGATCGGTACCGACCCGCACAGACTGCACCCTGCACCGGTAACCTGTTTCTTTATGTTTGCAACAAAACAAACTAAACTGATTTTCTGACTGAATCGATTTACGATTATAAAACGTAGGTCATTGTATACGCAGAGCTATTTAACCCTTTAACAGCTTGCGTCGGATTAGTCCGACGATTGTTTTCGCGTCGTACTCACCAGGGTCGTGTGTTCGCGACCGGGTACTCCATCTCGTTTAGCTCTTCAATCCCCATAGGTGACAGAAGAGCTGACGAGATGGAGTAGTTGGTCGTGGATGTGCGACCCTGGCGGAATAAACACGAGTGATCGTCGGATATATCCGACGTTAGCGGTTAGAAGGTTAATATTAATATGTGACTTAGTATAGTTCGGGACAAACAAACACCCATACATACAAGTTGCCTCAGTAGTTAAGTCTGTTTGTAGACTTTAACAATATATATATATAAAAAAATTGTTAGTTTTCCAGCCTTCGTTTTACAATAGTTTTGATTCCCATTTTCCTAAATTCCATTGTGGAATAGGAGATGTTACACTTGTCAGTAGCCCTTAAGGATTTGTGATCGGATCAGATTTTTTGATCGGACTTGACCTGGCTTTGCAGTGGACATAAGAATGTGTTTGAGACCAAGCTTCATATAATCTTCGTAGGCATATTGTTTATTATAAACATTGTACACCTTATAACCATAAAACAAGAGAAACATTTATAAATACTGGCCAAGTGCGACTTGGACTCGCGCACCAAAGGTTCAGTACCGTCTTTAGGAAAATTCGGCAAAAAAAAAAAAATGGCGTTAGTGGTATGGGAGCTCTTTTAAATATTTATTATTTGTTGTTATAGCGGCAACAGAAATACGTAATTTGTGAAAATTTCAACTGTCTAGCTATCGCGGTTCTTGAGATACTGCCTGGTGACAGACAGACGGACAGACGGACGGTCGAGTCTTAGTAATAGGGTCCCGTTTTTACCCTTTGCGTACGGAACCCTATAAATAGAAGTATTATGGGCAGTCTTATTGCTCAAGACAATCTATACTAATATTATAGAGGTAAAATTTGTAAGTTTGTATGTAGGGGGTAATCTCTGGAAGTATCGGTTCGATTGGTATTTTTTTTTTTACCGATAGAAAGCTGCTTTATCCCGGAGTGACATAGGCTATATTTTATGTACCTACACGGGCGATGCCGCGGGCAAAAGCTAGTCTCTTATACAGCCTTTGGATGGACTGAACGAAAGGAAATAGATTTATATTAATAGACTTGAAACTCTTCTGTAGTTTACCAACATAAGGACTACAATTTACTCAAACGTGAAAAACTCTACTCATAAAGCTGTGCCGGTCCATATTCATTTTTTTAAGGAATATGTTAGGCGGTGCAATTACAGTAAAAATAAAAACTAATTTTTTGGACTACCCCCATTTTGCCATCATAAGGTAAAATGGGGGATTATAAACCCCTCTGGAACCCAGTGTCTGACGATGATCCACTTTTTAAAGATCCAGTCTACATGTGCACTCTGCAATGGGCATGACAAATGGTGGCTGCAGTAAATAGTTGGTCTTGCAACCACTTTTTGCTTTAAATGCCATCCTTATGCCTACGAAACAGAAGTTAAAATCGGTTGAACAGACAGTAAAAAAGGTTTCTTTAATCGAAATTTTTTATCTTAAAGCGAATAGGGTATAAACAACCTATACACGGGCACCGAGATTGTATGAAGCTTAATCTCGTCATTATGTCCAAACAATTTTAAACCTAATATAGTTAGTACGTAAGGTAGATAATGCAAGTAAGCTTACCTGTCTTGGCTGGTCGACGGGTGTGGGCGGCGGGCGCGGCGGGTAGTGCGGCACATACGCCTCACGCCGGAACGAAGATGACGTGAGCGGTACGGCCGTGTAGGCGGGTCTGTGGACACGGAAACACATATTTAATAGGAGATTTCTTGAGTAAAGTTCAGTGCTTGTTTTGATTATTTCCAAATTTAAAATCCTGTAAAATTAAATGCCTGGAGCTTGGATGTCTTCCTTGAGAATTGAAAAGAGGTGGCTCAAAATCGGGAACATTGGAAGGAGTGGAGGGAGGCCTTGGGAGGCCTTTGCCCAGCAGTGGAACAGTCGCACAATGATTGTTGATATAGCGGTCCCTCATGACGAGAACCTCGTGAAAGCTGAGAAAGATAAACAAACTAAATATCTTGACTTGGCTCGCGAGGTTGTCGACATGTGGGAAGTGGATAGAGCAATCATTGTGCCGATAGTCGTGACGGCCAATGGCTTAATAGCCAAGAGCTTCGATCAACATCTGCGGAGGCTCTCGTTAGGCAGTTGGATCAAGGGCTTGATCCAGAAGGCAGTACTCCTAGACACGGCGCGTATTGTCCGGAGGTTTCTCTCTCAGGAGCCCTGACCGCCGGCAGCTTGGACCCTGTTCCCGATGCCGGTGGGCTACTATTTTTTATATTTTTAAATGTTTTTTTTTTATGTTATTTTTTGAAGAAATAATTAAAAAATATGATAAATATGTATATAATAATAAATAAATGGAATAATAATTATAATATTGCCTGGAGCACAGACGTGGGGTAGTCAGACTTCGGTCACAAAATAGATAGGTAAAGAAGTCAATCTACAATGCGTTCTAAATGAAAATAGGGTCGCCCGCCATGTTGTGTCGTCACGATTTACTGTCAAATCGAGAAAAAGAAATTTTTAAAATTTAATTAATTTACGAAAAAATTAGTTTATTTATAACTGTGAACAAAAAAGTTGTCAGAATCCAGTTCTTCAATTTTACTAATCTCCAAGTTCTTCAATTTTGCCAAAATTTCTTCGATTTGACAGTACGACTAGACATCAAAACATAGGAATCGGTCCTAGTCTCATTTGGAACGTGTAGTACATACAAAGCGCGCTCGAACAACGCACACATAGACACCGCTCACGGACACGTTATCTCGGAGCGCCTCGGCTCACTCGTCGAACAGTTCCGGCTCAAACGCTCATTAGTGTGCGTCCACCGAGCATAGGTATAAAAAGTGAAGTACATACATGAGATTGTCTTCTGTACCTATCTATTTTGTGCTTCGGTTTTTTACAGGATGGCAGGATAATTTAGGTGTCTTCAAGGTCAGAGTGAATATGTTCTTAAAAAAACTAGTAGGTGGGATCGCAGTCATAGTTCTGCTCAGGAGAAAGGCGGGCAGATATTGTGTGTTGAGTAGGCATGTGTAACTCTTTACTGAACCGACTTACTGCTCCAAAACATTTTAGTGTTCCAAAAGATTGGAATGGTTTTAAATGCATCATTTGAAACACTAAGTCACCAGCAGCTTTTCTAAAATTCAAATTAAGGCGTATAGTTCCTTGAACCATCTGACCGAAATTATGTGAACGCAACTCTCGCACTCGCCTAGGCGGCAGTACGCAAATCTGTGCATTTATTTGCGGCCAGCAGCGCCCGGAAAGCGCTTTAACTCCATTTTCTCTGCGAGATATTGATTGATTTACATATGCAATGTTCACTTTGAAGAATATTTAACCACCAATTTTTATGTGTAAAAACGTTCTAAAGGTCCAAGCCGTTTCGAAGGAGTAGGGAAAAGTTGCGAAAAGTTGCGAAATTACTAAATATTATTTTTTGACAAAAGTATTAATTGCACGAAAAAATCAAATGTTGATATGTTCATGAATTTATAATAAACATATATTTTTTTCAAACCAATTGACCTAGCCGTTACGGAAGAGTAGGCCTCAGAAAATCACTGTTTTATGGCACTTTTCGGGCGCTTGGCCCTTAAAACGTAAATAGTGTAAATAATAGTGTGTAGTGTGTAGTGTGTGTGTGTGTGTAGCGTAATAGTGTGTGAGTCTGGCGGTTGTTGCTAATAAATTTGACTGCCCTTTACTACAGCATCAAATTAGGGTGCTGACTGAATGTAGAAAGTGACAAAGTGTGACATTTTTAATATTTTAATTTTACTAACACCTAGATGATAAGTTTGCTACTAACCATTGGATCAATGATATCTGAATAAATAAAATTATTATTATTATTATTATAATTAATGACCTGAACTAAAAACATCTACTACAAATCAAAATTCAATTAAATAAAACTTTTAGAGTCTAGGACGCAACTTAACAGATTCATAACAGTCAGTGTCTGTATTTGTAACTATTGAGCCGATGTTACAAATGTTCCAAATTATACATATACAATTTATATATGTCAATGTTTCGGAACATTTCAGTGTTTCAGATGCAAATATACAAGGTGTCGTTTTGAAGATGCAAAATATTTCAGGAGGTAATTATGTTAGTGATTCTCGACCCGAATCAATAATAAAATGAGTAGGATTTTTTTTTTGTTTGTTTTTTTTTTTTTATTAATATCGGTATATGTGAACTACGTTTCTTAAAAAGCACCCAGTCTGATACCTGCCTTATAACCGCGCTTTCTTTCACACACACAAACACGGAAAAAAAAGGGCGTTTTCACACACACTAACTCGCAACGATAGTTTCATAAATAATGTATCATCCAATCATCATCCCGCACGCCACACCCTAGCCACGCCCCCGCTGCCATCGATCAATCGAATTAGTTTAGTATAATTAAAGAATAAAATAACAAGTATTACTGATTATTGACCAGGTATCGTTTTTTCACATGATTAATTATGAGTTGTATTACAACCTCCTGAAATATTTTGCATCTTCAAAACGACACCTTGTATAAGTATGTTTATCAGTTATCTATTACCCATAGCACAAGCTCTGCTTAGCTGGGACTAGGCGACGTTGTGTGATAGTTGTGGAAATATTATTATTATAAATGTTCCAATCGCAAAACTGACACACTTCGGCCACGACTAGTATTGAGAATGTCGTGTTGGTGTATAGTTTTGGGTGGTACCTCGGCGGAGGGTCGGGCAGCAGCTGGTTGGCGAAGTCCCCGGCGGCGTAGCGGCGCTCGGCGATGAGCGCGGTGAGGCGCACCAGCTCGCGCTTGGCACTCTCGCGCCGCGCCACCAGCTCCAGCAGCGTCAGCGCGCGCGCCAGGTCCCGACGCAGCTTCAGCATCTTCTCGTATGAACTCTCGTCGTTCTTTCTGCAATTTTAAAGCGTAATGATTTAAACCCATATTATATTAACAGCTAATTTCTGTTCTCGATTGATTTAACCGAAGGTTTAGATCACTTCCATAATAGAACCACTAAATAGGTACTTCCATTTTCCATTTAGTTTTCTAATTTAAAAAAATAAAATAAAAACTATGTCAAATATAAATAATAATGATCATTTGCACTAATTTATAGCTTTCTTTTATCATTACAATAATAGCTTGTTCTAATAGAAGAAGATTTTCTTTATAATTTGAATTAAGAAAGCTTTATCAATTTTTATTTCGATATTTATTAAGGGTCTAAACAGACGGACCGCATTTCAACTGCAATCCAACTGCAAATTGCAGTTTGAGTGCAGTTGACACGACTGCAATAGAACTGCAAACACGACTGCAATAGAACTGCAAACCAAACGTGCGGTCCGATTGCAGTCGTTTGAACTGCACACCGGATGCAGTCGGTGTGCAGTTCTATTGCAGTCGTGTCAACTGCATTCAAACTGCACTTAAACTGCAATTTGCAGTTGGATTGCAGTTGAAATGCAGTCCGTCTGTTTAGACCCTTAGCGCCTACCACAGTTACAAATCAGTCAACTCCACTATTGGAGGCAAAATAATGTTACCTGTTCTTCCTGGTCTGCATCTTTTCCGTTCGCCGCCTGAACGCTAGGTAGGGGTTGTTTGACGACTGGCCCGGCCTGTTCTCCGTCTTAACTGACAGGATCAGCGGGTGTTGCTGAAACATACACATCGTTCTATTAAAAACTGGTACTGCACTTTAGACATAGTAAACGAGAAGTTCATGTATTATTGCAGGTGCAACACTAGCTTTTGCCCGCGGCTTCACCCGCGTACGTAAAATATAGCCTATGCCACTCTGGAGTAAAGCAGCTTTCTATCGGTACTATTTTATCATTTGGACCAGTAGTTTCAAAGATTGCCCTCCTATAAACAAAAAAACAAACTTTACCTTTTTATTCTCTATAATATACTAGCTGACACGGCCACGCGTTGCTGTGGCTAAAGTTTTTGTTGTCAAATAATAACAGACAAATAATTAGCAATAAATTAAAATTGTGACTATAATTTGAGATTTAAACTATCTTATCTCTCAAGTTGGATCGAACTGCACATGGTGTGCGAATTTTATTATAATCGGTTAAGTGGTTTAGGAGTCCATTGAGGACAAACATTGTGACACGAGATTTATATATATTAAGATAGTGGAGAAGTGAAGATAATAAACGCACAACCAACATATTTCAACGTGTTAATACCTATGTGTACCTATATTCTAGCAAATAAATAAATTTCATTTCATTTCATTTCATTTCAACCTAAAAGTAGTATTTTTAGAATCGGCTACTAAATTGATACCAGCTATTTTGAAAATAAGTATTTCTTATCTTAAAATAATCAAAAACACTTAATAGTTTAGAACAAAATCTATACCTACATATAATAAATAAAATTGGAGTGTCTGTTTGTAATATTGAAATTGAAATAACTGCTTTTTACTACATGCATATGAATATATTATACGGTACATACAATACACCAAAATATTTTTTTTTACAATTTTTGTCTGTGTCTCTGTTTGTCCGGGCTAATCTCTGAAATGGCTGAACCGATTTTGACGGGACTATTTTTGGCAGGTACCTGATGTAATAAGGATTAACATAGACTATTTTTATTTTAGAAAAAATAAATTCAGAATCCTGTAGTCCACGCGAACGAAGTCGCGGGCACAGCTAGTAGAACACCAAATTCTTTAGGTATTTTCGGTACTTAAATTATAATTGTAACTTAATTATTTTTTTATAATGGTTTGGCTCGCGTTTGATCACTATCTCACCTGATGCTAAGCGATGATGTGGTCGACGATGGAACAAAAGCCAGCTAGCTACTAAACTAGACACTATACAAACACAAGAGTCGCCACACGTCCAAGCTGGTCGCGCAACCAAACGGACACCACTAGAGTAACTCTCTAGCTACATACATTTTCGCGTCGCCTTGGTGTCTCGGTGAAATAAAGCCCTAAGCCGCTCGATTGTTTAAGGCAGTTAATTAGAAAGACCTGTTCTCGGCACTCCCAGCAAAGCGTTATACTTATTTGTCTTTTTTTTTTATGGTTGGAAAAATCATGCATTGACATCCTCCGCCCTTGGGCGGAGCGGGAGATAGTGTCAGACTCTTACTGACTGAAAGACCCACCCCGTTCCTTCTAGCCTTCATACCGGGGCTCGAGCGCCCTTTCGGATAACCCTGGCCCCAGTAGGCTTCGACCCGGCTGGGTCCCTGCTGTTGCGGACAACTCCTTGAGGCGCGCGGGAACAGTGCGCGCCGTCGACGACTTGGGCTTGGTCCGGACAGTTACCGGACGGCCGGAGAGCTCACTGTCCGCAAGCCCGCATACTTATTTGTCTTACACTCACCGTATTTAGCCGCTTGTTGAGCCAGTAGTCGTACACAGCGATGACGAGGTCGTCGTTCCTCTCCAGCAGCAGCTTGGCCTCGTTGAGCGTCACCACTGTCTGGCCCGAGCTCTTCTCCAGCTTGTCCATCATCTGCTCGAACTTTAACTCTGCAAGTAAAGAGAAGGGTTTCATCAGAAGTGGTCGTCTATTTAGCTTGTCTACCTCTAAATCATAGATGACCATTGGAAAAAGGAGGGGAGCCTTTGTTCAGCTATAATATTATAAACTACGCTGTGCCCGCGACTTCTTTCGCGTGGACTAAAGGACTATGAATTTATTTTTCTAAAAGTAGCCTATGTTACTCCTTATTACATCAGCTACCTGCCAAAAAAAGTCCCGTCCCGGTCCAGCCATTTCAGAGATTAGCCCGGACAAACAGACAGACAGACAAAAATTGCAAAAACTGTTATTTTGGTGTATGTACTGTATATATATTTATATGCATGTAGTAAAAAGCAGTTATTTCAATATTACAAACAGACACTCCAATTTTATTTATATGTATAGATAAGCTTGGTGTCAAAACAAGGAATTATTTCGGCAAAGCGGCAACGACCCGACGGTATGACGTTGCCCTTCATCGACAGAATTTCATAGTTCTGTATGTAAGCTGTGAGCAGGCGTACACCATGGTGTACAATGACGAATACGCGTCTATGAAGCTACGCGACAGAAGGTCTGGAATGCCTTTAAACAAGGTAAATGCCAAAGACCAAATGGATAAGGCACCGCCGCAATATATTGCGTTGAGCGCACAGGGACTTAGAAGTGTCAAAGATAATTATGGTTTTAAGGAGGATACACAAACGGAGTCTGTATTTCTTAATAGCTACAATCTAGGTGTCTCATCCCTTATCGTATATGAAGCTACAAGTGGCCACTCATGGCTTTGTAATTTTACAATTTTATAGACCAACAATCAGTTAAAATCTAAATTGTATCTTAAAATGAATGTCAGATACATTATTGTTACAAAGTATTGTTTTTAATTATGGTAATTTTATTTTAGAAAAAAATCATTCAAGATCCTGTAGTCCACGCGAACGAAGCCGCGGGCAAAGCTAGTAATGATTAATACCTACGCGTCTATGAAGCTACACGTTCGTGGACGGAGGTCTTACTCCACGAAGGAATGGATGCATTCCTTGTATAATGTCTAAGCCGACATGGTAAATTCGTCAACACCTTTTACGTTT
The DNA here is from genome assembly GCA_929112965.1 of Mythimna albipuncta. Lineage (NCBI taxonomy): Eukaryota > Metazoa > Arthropoda > Insecta > Lepidoptera > Noctuidae > Mythimna > Mythimna albipuncta. The sequence goes on along the minus strand of OV815986.1, from coordinate 4,745,387 downwards.
GTCGGCCAGCATCAATAAGTCTAGGCCAGTAATAAATTACATGATGACGATAAATTGCACTATTACTATCGGAGCTGTCGATAAAGCCGGTCACAGACTGCTGTAACGTAACATGCAATGAAAGAATTTGTCGACCACATTGTCGCAATGTATCACGGTGTGTCCAGTACCCCTAGCCAAGTTGATAACATGCAATCGTTAACGCTAGAATTTCAAATGTACGGGAATGACGTTATCTCAATGCTCAATCACGTAGTCAGAACAAAAAATCGGGGGAGTGGCCTACTCGAGGCGTTCGACGTAAGCGAAACGGTTGTAACTTGCCCCTAGCCAAGTAGGCTGACATGGCGAATGCGCCGCTCGCAAGCCGCCAGCGAGCCGCTAGCAAGCTGCTTGCGAACGGCGCGCGTGCATTTCACGCTCTGCTCGTTCGTACAGAGCCTCTGCGCCGCGCGTGCTTCGTATGAAATCAAATGCACACGCGCAGTTCGCAAGCGGTTCGCGAACGGCTCGCAAGCGGCGCATTCGCCTAATCTGGATGCACTATCATGCAATTTAACAGAAATCAGAATTCTCATAATTTGAACGCCTTGTGCGCGCGAAACTTGCACATTACGCGCGCGAACCGAGCGTTACAAATCGTGCGCACCGCGATCCACCATTTGTTGGGTGTGGACGGGTTCGCGTGTTCTCGTGCAGACTGAGCTTTGTTCACACGCACGCCGCGCCGAGAACAGGAGTGGGTACATGCTCGGTTCGTGCGCGCGCTGCGTCCCCACTTATGAAATGCTCCTGTCATGTTGCCTTGCATGTTACGTTACAAAAGTCTGTAACCGGCTTAAGCGCTTGAAGGTTGTGAGTTCAAGACAGAGCGCTTCAAACCAATACACACGGATGGGCTGCGCGATTGTTCGAAAGAGTCACCGTGGCCCGAGAACGTAAAGGGTAATTGAAGGAACCTGTACTCCTTCAATTACCCTTTACGTTTTGGTCAGTAAAAACCTGACACTCCCTCTAGTCTCACCTCACTCCACCCAGAGCGAGAGAAGTTATTTAATGATTTATCAACAAAAAAATGAGGGTGGAATGGTCTTTGTAAACTCCATTTGCAATCAGAAATCTTGTTTGTGACCTATTCAAACCATTTTCTTTTGAGGTGGGAAATCACTAAATAAATTCTCCATTTTCGCAGTCTAGGAGCATTTGTCTAAAGGAGACCAACGCCAGAAGCTTGACACTTCAAAAAATAATATAAATAATTTCGAAAACGTTGAAGTACTGTACATCATTTTAGCTGAAAGAAGTCCACTATTAGACATAGACCTTCCCCAAGTGTAGCCACAACAACCGGTCCTGTGCATCACGCACCCATAGTAATCAGGCGTCCCTCATAAGATCATCGGTCAACCTTACGGGACCTTCATTGATGTAAGATTTCAAAGATACTACAAGGTCTAAAGAAAGTAGGTCAAATGAGGTTTAAAATATCATCAAACTCGATCGATCTGGCCAGTTTAACTTGGCCGTATTATGAAGTGATCAACTTCTAAGATCTGTCCACGTCATATTGAATGATAAAAGAAACCTATGAACAAAATTTCAGCTTTCAAGGTTCAAGGGTTTGGGCTTGGCGTTGATCAGTCTTTGAGTGAGTCAAGACTTTTGCCTTTTATAACTGCTAAATTTTAATCGTTTCAATCCGTCTTAAGATATACGCAACCTAAAGGTCATTGAACTCGCTCAGCTGACGTTTTCTTAAAGAAATTAATTTCGTACATGCGTAAATTAATACGAGTTTTGAAAAATCAGGTACTTTATTTATAATTTTATCTTTACAAATCGATAGTGTTTCATGTAAAGGATCGACCCTCCACGGGATTAAAACGATTAAAATTTAACGGTGTAGATGTGTTTATGAGTGGCCTCTCGGTATTTGAATCCATGAAGGTGTTTGCTCCTGAACAGAATGGAAGAAGAAAACGTGTTGCGCCGATCCCAAGTAATATGGGATAAAGGCAGGAAGAAGAAGGGTGTCTGCTCCTCCTCCAGCCAGGACTTATATAAAACTATATTGAAGAAGTGTTTACATACTCGTATGTGTTTATACCTGTGAGCTCGGGATGCCGCTGCTGCTTGAGCCAGCGCTCGTCCTCCGTGTCGATGTCGTACTCGGGCGCCTCTTGTTCCTCCCATAGCGCTGTAACAATACAAAATTATTTATAAATGCGCTGTTCATATTTGTGAGAAGATATTCTTTTGCACATATCCGTCGAATTATTTTGCAGCGCCCATGACTAATGCCTTGATCACAAGTACCGAAGGGCGGTTTTCAGTAACCACCGCCAGTGATTAATAAAGTTAAATATACAATTTAAAAATCGGCCAAGTGCGAGTCGGACTCGCGCACGAAGGATTCCTTACCGTCCGTAGCAAAATATGGCAAAAAAATTACGTTTGTTGTAGGTGAGCCCCGTACGCCCTTCAAAATGCTAACATTTAAAGAAAAATTTAAGTTCAAGATCTTTGAGCATGAACAGTGTAAATTAATAAGAATTCACGAGTTACCCTTTCATTATGAAACACCGTAAAGAACGATTAAAACGCCACACATTCCTGTATTATCGTAAAACAAGGAAGGAGCAAAATGAAAAGGTCTGCTCGGTTTTGCGGCACGTGATTCAATCAGGCCGCAGAGATTACCTGCCTCCCGCTTTATTTTTATTAGCTGGGGATGTTTTAATTTAAAATAAACTTCAATTTTAAAGTCGTCTCTGGTCCTTAGGCCTTGATGTAATGGTCCGGAGCGGGTGGAGTGATTTTTAGAACCCAAAAGGTAATAATAATAATATAATAATATTCCACAACTATCACACAGCGCCCTCTAGTCCCAAACTAAGCAGAGCTTGTGTTATGGGTACTAGACAACTGATAAACATACTTATATATTTCTAAATACATTATAGATAAATAAATTACACCTAGACACAGAACAAATGATCGTGCTCATCACACAAATATTGGTTCTGGGTGGGAATCGAACCCACGACCTCCGGCATAGCAGTCAGGGCCACTAACCACTAGACCAACAGGCCTGTCTACTTTAAAAAACATTATTTTTAGTGTAGTTTGTTCAGAATCAGTAACTAAATGGATTCCAATAGTTTTTACACCATTTAAATATTTTCTCCCAAAAATATTTAAAAAGATTACAAGCTGGACACCAGCGACACTAAGTACAACACGCACAGGTCACGGCAGGTCATAGCGGGCATTAAGTCCAGCCAACAGCTGGGTGCAAGTGCAAAACAAACCCTCAGTCGCCTGGATGGCCCGGTGACTTAGTATTTTTTGCTGACACAACAGCTTATAACTTTGTCATTTTACATGATACAGTTATGTAATTTAAAACATAGATTTTTTACATAGAAATACTGGACACGTGTTTCGCGTAAGTATACTAAAACTAATGTTGTAAATGTACTACAGTAACCCATCATTTACAACAAATCCAATTATATCGTACATAAAGTCGCTGTTATCACGCACACGACCGCTACAGACGGTGTCCGTCATCATTCTACGAATTCAAAGAGCGAAGGCCGAGCCTGGCTCGAGAGCTCACAGCTGACGCGACGGCGCCGACTAACGTAATCGAATCACCAGACGCGTGCGGACACAGACACGCACACGAGATTGGATGTCTTGGGGTACATCCGTTTGTGGAACAGTGCATTAACATAGCCTTTATCTTTTCTTTCTTTTATTCGTCTGTTGCATCTTTGTATTTTGTTAATTGTTACCAGATACTTGGAATTACTCCTCTGTTGTGGGTGCACTCACAATTATGTAAACTCAATACAACCTATCTGTAGGCCATACATATTTGTCCCGTGCGGGTAGCGCAGCAGCCAATCACCTAACCATTGCGCCAGCCAACCGTACCAACATCTGGGTTGAGCCTCTTATATATATATTTTTTTTTTTTGAGGTGGATAATCATCCAATGACTTCATCTAGAGCAGAGCGTAAAGCAACGCGTCCACTGTATCAGGATCGGAGTTACTTTGAATTGATTTGTAATTTTGTATGGTACAGCGTGCATTGGATCGGAAATTGCCAATGCATTTTGTAAATACCGACGGCTCGTAAGATTGCATGCGCTCCGATTCCAACGCGGTGAACGCTAAACTTAATGGCGGAGTCGACTTTTACTGACTAAAAGTACACCTGTGTCTTTCATTTGTCCTAATCGTGCGTCCAGATCTGGCGTTCTGGGGCCGCGAGCTCCCTTTTCAAAAACCTTCTCGAGGCTGCTTACTGGTTAATCTATTGTTGCCACGGCATAACTTGTACTCAATTAGTTCGGGCCTGTACAACCGAAACGCGCGACAATTATGAACTAGTTTGTTTGTATATATTATGAAGGTTTCAATTATTTATCGAAATGGAAGGTATTTATTATAAAGGTTTCAATTATTTATCGAAATCGAAGGTTCGAGATCAAACGGTAGTTCTGAACATTCAGACTAAGAAGCTGATCTCCGTAACGTCTCAATTGCGTGATTAGTCTTAAAGTTGGATCCTCCCGATCCAGATTATTGAAGGGTTTCTTCGAGTAAAGTTCAGCGGTGTTTTTTTTTTTATTGTTCATAAGTTCGCGCTTGACCGCTGTCTCACCTGATGGAAAGCGACGATGCGGTCGACTATGGAGCGCGCTTACCTAGAAGTAACCTATTCGCTCTTGACTTAAAAGATTCCCGGGTTGTAGCCATCAGGAATCACAGATTCCGGCAAGGAATTATTCTCAAATTGATTCCTAATTATAATTGCGATGTAAAATTGATGTAGTTATTGTATATCAAGTGTCTGCGCAACTGGACAATATGCGGAAACGTCACTAGTACAGGTGCTATCTAGGTAAAATGGAGCTGAGAATTTTATAGTACTCTTCTTGACTAACTCAGCAAAGTTTGTATAGTTGACTGGATACAGTTGCTGCTGATCATTAGAATGTGTACAATGTACATCCATATTCTTTTGGTAAATAAATTAACTATTCATATGAACATGGCCTAAGATCCAAGCCAAAAAGAAAAACACACTTATACACACACGTGTGTACATAAACTAATTACGCGTAAACAAAAGGGGTGGACAATGCGCTAATAAATCCGACATGCCTACGTATATATTGGAGCTAGGCAGGGTGAGCGCGGTAGCCAGACAATTCAATAATAAGGTGCGTAGACAGACTGTGGTCGGGAGCACTCCGGCCGAATTTAGTCGACAATAAGGTGCCTGTGGGCGGAACGCCGCTAGCAGACTTAAATCACATTAATATTATAATGAAGAGACAGCAATTTTTTAAATTATCTTTTGTACGCTACGCAAAGTTATTTAGTTATAATAATAAAAAAGTATTGCGGCACTTTACACTGTTTACTCCGCTGAAAAGGGAAGATCCTTCGACCAGACGGGTGTCGCGACTAATCGGGCGAAGAACTCTATGGCGCGACGGAAGATTTCCAATTTTAGTTCCTATACGGCGTCATAGATGTCGCTACAAGTTACTTGAAAAGTTATGAGTTGTTATTAAAAAAGTTATGAGTCGTTAAAAGAGTTATGAGTATATATGTGAATGGACGGAAAGCGAGAGAGACCAAGAATGGAAGAAATAAACGTCTTGTGCCGACCCCATATAACACGGGGCAAGAAGATGTGATTGTTATATTACATACTAAGTATATAGGTTTGCTGTACAGTGAAATCATGGAACGCAAAAGGCAACTGAAGAAATACAGGTGGATAAGGTACACTTGTTATTATCTATATTCTATTGAGGTAAAGTTTGTTTTGTTTGTAGGAGGTAATCTCTGAAAGTTCAGTACCCCTAGCCAAGTTGCTAATCTGCAATGGTTAACGCTTGTAGAAAGCTTCAAATGTCCGGGAATGACGTCGTCTTAACGCTCAGTCACGTGGTCAGAACAAAAGAATTGGCGGCAAGGTCAACTCGAAGCGTTCGGCGCAAGCGAAAGGGTTGTAACTTGGCTAGGGGGACAGGTCCGATTGCGGACATTTTATCATCGATACAAAGCTGATTTATTCTTGAATAACATAGGCTATGTTTTATGTATGCGAGCGAAGCCGCGGGCAAAAGCTAGTAGTCAATAAAAGCCTGACACTCCCACTCGCTATGCCAAGAGCGGAAGAGTTATTCGACATAAATAAATCACGTGTTTTTGCGACCCACCTCTGAAGGAAAATTCAACCATTCAGCTTCCTCCGTGCGGTTTATTTTCAACGATTTATAAAGCTTTGTTCGAAATCAATGAAGGGGACGAAAGCACAAAAACAAGGAGAATTTACTTTTTTCACTGAAGAGAAACTTTTAACGCAAACTGTGTTACTCTTTGTTTTATATTTAAAAAACAAAATTGTGAAAAGGACTTAGAATAGGTCTAATGTTGTGGTTTATTTTGTTGTGGGTTGTGGAGGCGCAGAAGGTTACCGTAACCAGCAACACGATTACAACAACGTGATTAACATCCGTAGACTCATAGCAAAGTTCAGTTGAAAACCAGCGTCAGGCAACTGCTACTTAGTGGTCTGGCATCATGCCGAACTGGACCCATTTGGCGCAGCCGTGAGACATACCATGTCCTCTAGGTGATCCGCACAATGATTACGGCGGAAAAAACGGACGCGGCTGTTTTTTCCTATATGTATGTTTGTTACTTCTTGACACTTAAACGACTGAACGGATTTAAATAAAACTTAGCACACATATAGACCATGACTTCGAATAGCTCACGGGATCACCTGACATCTTTAAACATATTATTATGTATAAGCAAAAATATCACATCAAAATATTCATCCAGGGTAATTTATAAAACCTTAATAACCTTCCAGGACTATATTAAGTACTAAAGTACTATAATAATATAATATAATCACAACTATCACACAACGTCGTCTAGTCTCAAGCTAAGCAGAGCTTGTGTTATGAGCACAAGACAACTGATAAAAATACTTATATATTTCTAAATACATACATGTTATAGATTAATTACACCCAGACACAGTCGAACCTACGACCTCCGGCATAGCAGTCAGGACCACTAACCACTTGACCAACAGGCCTGTCAAAAAAGTCTTATACAACAACTTTTGTTCTATGAATTTTTACAAAACACAATACATTTATCTACCAAAAACAAACCTTCAAGATGTCATTGTTCTCTCTAAAACATTTCAACTCTGTATTTTGCTAGACCTACCTAAGTCTACATATGATGCGACGTAACCTATCTACCCAATCCCTACTCCCTTCCACTATTGTACTATCACTTGCTTCGCATAGACTTAGAACGTTCAATTTAAATATTTTTATTTTTGTATGAAAACCCTGATGAGAGGCTGCCAATGTTTTACATATTGTATAAGGACCGCGAACCCCGCATTGAAACACACAAGCGCAACTCTTAGTAGAAGCTTTCATACGACAACTTACAACCTATGAAAATTGTTGATCATATTCAAATGAATTCACGTTCAAAGGCGAATTCCGAATTCAATTTCGTGCCATTTAGAACGTTGAATAACACCGTCAAACAGAAATACTGCAAAAATAATCTTTTCATTTTCCCCCTCGTGTTTTTTTGTTGGAAGTAGGGTGGGAAATGTTTCATGTTTTTGTAATTTTAATTATGCTTCGGAAGCATCGTGAGATTTTCAATTAACGCTCAGATTGTACCGACCGCGTTATTTATTTGAGGTTCCACTTTTGGTGAAATTAATGTTCAGCTTAATAAATATCACTTAAAAAATAATTAACATTACCAACAATTATTCTGCCATAATTTGAACGAACTTGGTCTTTGATTAACATCCAAAAGGCCAAACTAAGGGCGCCTTCAAATTAGACGTAAAGTGCCGCAAAAAAGGTTAACCAACGAGCTAAGGAGTGTGCAGCGTACTGTGTTTAGTTAACAGGAGCCTTACCATGACTTGTTAAAATATCAGGCGAGCGAGCGAGAAAGAGGAATGGACACCCTGTATAGCTCCATCTCTTTAACAGTTCAGTTTAGGTCGTAAAATGGATCGCGTTACAAGTACTGCAGCCACATATGGGCTGGTGCTGCAAAGTGCCACCTGGCAGCTTTGGACTCGGTGGAAAGGCGTGCGAAGAGGCTGATTGATGATCCAGATTTGGTTAAGTCCAATCTTCAAAGCCTTGAGCACAGGCGTAGGGTAGCCAGCCTTTCGGTGTTTTACAGATTGCATTTTCGAGAGTGTGCGCAGGAACTGCATGACTTGATTCCGCCATCACATTTCTATCATCGGACAAACCGACGCACGGCGAGTATCCACCCTTACGTTGTTGAAACATCTACGGTCCGGACTAAGCGTTTCGCCTCGTCAATCAAAACAGATAAAAAAAAAAAAAATGCTTGTGGTAGGGCCTCATATTACGTTCGAAATACTACACACTCCGCTCCAAAACGCAAATAGTTAATGTGGCTCAAAAAGTTGCCCAATTAAAATGAAACTGGGCAGGACCTGTCTGCCGCATGTCTAACGAGCTATGGACCCGTAAAACACAGGATTGATGCCCAGACGTAGCGCCAGCCGCAAGACGCAGCGGAACACAAAGGATATGGCTGGATGACCTAGAAGTCTTCCTTAAAAATTGGAAAGAGGAAGCGAGGACTCGTGATCGTTGGAGGGAGACTTTTGCCTAGCAGTGGGATAGGAATATCAACATAATTCCCAGTCATCTCATTCTCAAGACATCACAACGAGACGCGAAAATCTTCCTAATCTTTACCACGTGTGCGGCAGTCACAGTCATTTTCACAGACATATAAGTTACGCACACACTCACACGATGATCGCACACACATAATCAAGGTGGCTTTGCTTGGTTCCTACAGTAATTTTTATCTATCATTTTTGCAATTGGCTCTACAGAATATTCTATTCAACAATAAGATATTATTGTTCTGTCTCTCACAAATATTCTATAACCGTAGAGAACATTTTTCTTTGAGAACTGTGATTTATTAAAACTATTATGGCCATACGAGTTTTATTTTTGGAGATTTACACGAGAACGGGTTTTGCGGGAAGCAAATCTAGCGCTTTAATCATTTACTCCATAACTCGAGGTGGAGATATTTTAGAAATACTGGCAGTTTTGAAATAGAAACAGAAATTCTTTTTTTGAGCGTGTCATGAGCAAAGAAAGCCCCTTTTCGACCCTCCTCATTTGACCAAGGGAAGCATATTAGTGTTATTCCAGGGCGTGGGCGTGGATATGCGCGTGGAGATGCAACGCCGGGGTGAAAGTCCGCTGCCGCGACAGGTCACGGCATGGCGGACAGAGCTCCGGCGGGATCTCATGGTGAAATGGCGTCAACGACTATCGCAACCCAGTGCTGGGCACGCCACAATCATGGCGGTAAGTCCCCTCTTTGAGGCGTGGCTGGAAAGGCCTCACGGCGTCCTTACCTTCCGCATGACGCAGGTCCTCACCGGACATGGTTCGTTCGGGAGTTTCCTACACCGGATTCATGCGGAAGTGACGCCCGGGTGTCGCCACTGTGCGGAACGCCCGGAGGACACGGTGGAGCACACAGTCGAGGTGTGCCCTGCTTGGGCGGAGCATCGCCGTGCCCTCGTGGGGGCGATCGGCGGCGGAGACCTCTCGCGCCGGGCCTTGGTTGAGGCCATGGTCCGGAGCGAGGAGGAGTGGCAGGCGGTCGCCGACTTCTGCGAAGCAGTAATGCTTGCAAAGGAGGAGGCCGAACGCATCAGGCAACGGCGTTATCGCCGCCGCCGTCGCCGGGATTCTGATCCCGATTTTCGGCCAACGTAGACGCGGGCTTGCGGACAGTGAGCAATGGGTAGCTCGCTGTCCGGCCGTCCGGTAACCGTCCGGACCAAGCCCAAGTCGTCGACGGCGCGCACTGTTCCCGCGCGCCTCAAGGAGTTGTCAGCAACAGCAGGGACCCAGCCGGGTCGAAGCCTACTGGGGCCAGGGTTATCCGAAAGGGCGCTCGAGCCCCGGTATGAAGGCTAGAAGGAACGGGGTGGGTCTTTTAGTCAGTAAGAGTCTGACACTATCTCCCGCTCCGCCCAAGGGCGGGGGATGTCAATGCATGATTTTTCCCACCATAAAAAAAAAAAAAAAAAAAAAGGGCGTGGGCTACCCGTGTGCCCAATTCACCCAAATACTTTCAGTTTGAGCATGAAGGATTAACAAACATACAAAAACTTACGCCTTTTTCATGTTATTATACATTTAACATATTATTCATCATAAAACACAATAGTGGTGAGTCACCAAGTTTTTCTCAGAAATACTGAAAGTGTTACTATTAGAGTTAATGAGATCGTAAAAATCGATCCGATATGGATGAGACGAGAGTTTTAAATGGCTGCTTACTGAGCACTTAAGTGGACTCACTCGTCCAAGAGCTAATCGCGAGTTATAAAACTCGCCATTAGCTCTTGTAGTCCTCTCTGCGTGCGAGCGTAAAAGTTTAAATAAATTTAATTACCTGCAGTAAAAAAAAAGAAACAAAAAAAATATATGCTTCAGGATAAATGCTAGATAGATGGTGTGTTCTTAATAAAAATACAGCTAATTTAGTACGATAGAGAAAAAATCACGAAGGTGCTTGCCTAAATTATTTTTTGTCAATAAACCGAACTTACGTCATGTATTGTAATTGTTTGTCAAATTATTCTACAAGCAACGCTTTACGTTATAATGTTTTAAAATCAAATCATTTTGATTGATAGCAAATATCGCTAAAATGCTTCATATTTTGCAAGCGAAATAAAGAGATGCGCAAAGACACACTTCTTTATTTTTTATTAAGTCTTATCAATCATCATCTCTTTATTTCGTATGCAGTCTGAGAAAGACTGCGTTTTTGGTGCTGTAGTCCCCTTAAATGTGGCTCGTGCCGGCAGTAACACTTAAGGAACCGTTTAGAAACGTTGAGAAAGCCATAACTGTTCAAAGACATGAAAATTACTCGGCTACCGGAAATATTGTTGCCAGATTGTTCGAAAGAGTTACTGTAACCCTGGAACACAAAGGGCAACTGAACGCGAAGGAACACAGGTGGGTTTTAGTCTGTAAAAGTCTGACACTCCCTCTCGCTACACCCAGGGCGGTAAATGATCATCTTAACCACGATTTCTGATATTGTAAAATTACTTATTGAGCTTTGAATACATTTTAAATAAATTGTTATATTAATCAATTGTTCCCGATACCGGTAGAATCATCATCATCATATCAGCTGAAAGACGTCCACTGTTGGACATAGGCCTCCTCCTAGCGTCGCCACAACGACCGGTCCTGTGCGGTAGAATACTGTTTTATTTTAATAAATGCTTTGTTTTAACATTTAAAAAAATGAAGAAATAAATAAATAAATAAACGTCATAAATACAAGATTATTAACTTAATAATCCATCAACCCTACACCAGAACAGTCAACCGTATCAAATATCAAAACATATCAAATTTTGAAACACACCCCAATTTTAAACAGGTTGAAATTGAGGGTTGAGAGATCCCCCTTGTCAATAAATAACACTTGATCAACTCGAACAATGGACCCTAAAATTATAAAAAAAAGTGCAACATTATTACAACAAAGGGTTCCCAAAGTACGGTTTCAGGTATCAATTCCAATATCCGGGGGGTGATGGGATGGGATAATTACGATTGAAAATGGGTCTTATAACCAAGTAAACAATGTTCGTTTTAGGTTGTTTTCTGTACTTATGAGTGGGTGGTCAGACAAAGCAGATGGTCAGGAATGTTTTTGCAAGATAAATTAAATTGGTTTATGCTAAAATGGTATGTTACTGCCGCATACAAGATTTAAGCCATATGTGAATAAAGAATACGAGATAATTGTCATAATTAAGCAACTGTGTTCTGTCCAGTGTCTATGGTATAACTCAGTTACGCCCGGTTCACACATGGTTCGACTGGATGGCTATAATTTATTGTGTAGTTATTCGGGCAAAATAAAATGTTTTTTTTTTTCCACAATTTTCCATAATAAACCCTATGTTATTTACCTCATTAAACGTATGCGGAATAATATATCGATTTTCACAAACCTCCGTTAAAAAAGAAAGATCCTCTTATTAGACATGTGTCGTGTCAGGTCTGGACAACTGCTCAATAGTTGATTTCAGGCGGATATGTTCTAATTGCGCGGAGAACTATAATGCCGCGAGGCAGCATTTTGAAATTTAGTTCCTATGTGGTGTTGGCGTCATAGATGTCGCTACACCACTATCGACGTTCTTCGTTAGATTTTGAGCCAATATTCTCATATTCATATTATTATATTATATTCATAGCTTCTCAGCAACAGCGTTCTCGCCGCCGCTGGGATTTTGATCCCAATTTCCGGCCACTGTAGGCGCGGGCTTGCGGACGGTGAGCTATGGGTAGCTGGCTGTCTGACTGTCCGGTAACTGTCCGGACCGAGTACAAGTCGTCGACGGCGCGCACTGTTCCCGCGCGCCTCAAGGAGTTGTCAGGAACAGTAGGGGCCCAGCTGGGTCGATGCCTATTGGGGCCAGGGTTAGTTTCGAAAGATAGCTCAGCCCCGGTATGAAGGCACGAAAGAACGGGTTGGGTTTTTAATCAGTAAGAGGCTGAGACTATCTCCCGCTCCGCCCAAGAGCGGGGATATCATTGGATGATTTTCCCACCGGAAAAAAGCCAATATGAGAAAAGAAATTAGATTCACACAGAGCCACAAACTGAAACGCCTTTTCCCTAAAGGATTGGTAAAAATGATGGTACGCTCCATATTAATACTACCACGTTGAGTTTATTGACCTCCAATATCGCAAATAGACGACCTAACCGTACCGTAAATGTTCAAAAGGATGAATAAGGGATAGCAGGAAGGCGGGCAGACCCGTCTGAGTGATTTTATTACGTTGAACGAGATGAAAAATAATCCGGCTAACATTTTAAGATCTTTGACAGTCGTTACGGGTAGACAGACGTCCATAAGTTTGACAAATAGACGATTATAAGGGTCAACTCACACCGAAAGAGCGGCGAAGGGCAGCGCAGTTTCAGTGTCAGTTGACCCTTGACTGACTGTTCTTCTGACAGTTGACTTTATTATCATTACCATAATACTTATTATCGCATGAGAAACTCGAACGAAATGCGCGGATGCCCGCGGCTTCGCAGGAATTCCGGGGAATTCTCTCGTTCGTGTTTCTCATGCGATAATAAGTATTATAGAAATGAAAATAAAGTTAAAATTCATGTGAAACTGAAACTGCGCTCCGCTTCGCTGCCCTTCGCCACTCTGCCAAGCATCACGTTGCATGTTGTGTGTCACCGCACCTACGCGCGTTCTTGCGGGAGTGCAGATCTGCTACGGCACTACGAGACTTAGTGTGCTATACCTTGCATCTCGCCCCGTACCCACGCGCGTGTGTGCATGTTTCTCCGCTTGTAGGCGCGTGATCTGCATGATCGCGCGTGGATGCATTTTCTGTGTGTTTTCTATACAAACGGAGATACTTACAAGCAACGTTACAACACGCATTCAAGCGCTACGCTGCGTGGTGCGACACACAGAAAATGTATTCACGCACTTAAAAGCGGAGAAACATGCACACACGCGCGTGGGTGCGGGGCAAGACGCAAGGTATGGCACACCAAGTATCGTAGTGCCGTGCGTGGTGTTGGATGAAATGAGCCAGAGCCTGCGTGAATCTACAAAACTCAACTACGCGCGTGAGTGCGTAAAAAAAAACGCACGATGATGCAAATCTGCACTCCCGCAAGTACGCGAGTGGGTGCGTTGACAGGCAACAAGCAGCGTGATGCGTGGCATAGTGCGTGTGATAATCGCCTTACTGAGCCGTATCGAGTTGCAGTGCTACCATGAGCTATTAATGCGAGTCGTTTAACGACCTAAACTGAACTGTTTAAGAGATGGAACTATAGGGTATATAGCTCCCTCTTTTTCGCTTGTACGACTGGCGTTTTAACACGTCAAAGTAAGAGCATTGGTCTGAAAGACTATGATGTCAAATTAAATCGATCTGCGGGATTTTGTCTCGATAATCGAGTGGACTTTTAGACAGATCAGGAAGGAATTCGTTGATGAGGGTCAGAGGAAATTGTCTATAGACCAGATCACTACAGTCACCCGGGTTTGGGAAACAGACGCGCTAGACAGAACCAGAATCGTGTGAATATTTATTTTACTCCAGCTTCTGTCAGCGACCTTGATCGTGTGAACTTCAGAAAACCTTCTTCAAAAACTTCTAAATTACGCGCTGCAGACGGCGAGCAATGGGTAGCTTGCTGTCCGACCGTCCGGTAACCGCCTGGACCTAGCCCAAGTCGTCGACGGCGGGTTCTGTTCCCGCCCGCCCCAAGGAGTTGTCAGCAAACATATGGTCCCAGCATGGTCGAAGCCTACTGGGACCAAGGGTCTGCTTCTATCAGTAAAAGACTGACACTATCTCACGCTCCAAGCATCATGACATCCGCCCTTGGGCGGGGGAAGTCATTTGGTTGATTTTTAGCCACCAAAAAAAAACATCATACAGAAGAAAAACTGAGCGTTATAATTAAACGAATTTAGGGGCCTCTCACTCTAATAGAAATGATCTTAGAAATTTTTCGTCTACCCTATGGAACAAAGGCGTAAGTATACGTCTAACAACATCTTCTGAACATTCACAAACAAGTTCCTAGAATCGCCAATCAATTAAACTTTCGTAGCACATTCTATTCGACCTTGTCGCGTCTGTCAGGCCGTTTACAGCAAATTGATGTCAAATGATACGTCACATTGGTGTCAGATCTTGCGTCCATCGTGTGATGAGAATCAGGGGCTCGGAAAAGGAAATATGGATATTTTTGGTTCGTCATATCTGTCTACTAGCTTCTGCCACAGTCAGAAATGAACCCAAAGAAACGTGCCCGTATCTTCATCTCATTCAGTAAATTATTTCTTCTAACACATCTTTAAAGGTGGTTTATGAATTTTGACCTTCAATACCTTGCCCTTGTCACGCCAGGTCACATTTTTACATTGCAATTTGACATCTAGAAAGGATTACATTTAAAACAGCAGTTTCAAAATTAGCTTTATATCCATCGTGTCACAGCGTTTGTCATCGAACTACTTCGAGAAACGGCTTGACCGATTTTTGTTTTTTTGTGTATATTTGGTAGGTCTAAGAACAGATAGTTGGCTATTTTCTGCTCTCCAAGCCTCACTACTCTTTTTTCTTCGATAATTCATAACAGCAGAACAAAGTTTCCGGAATCAGCTAACTTTTTATAAATTCAACATCAAAAGTTAAAAAAAAGATCAACATTAACGGCCACACTTTATCTCGTTGAATTGATCGCCCCTTGTCCTGTTTTCCATAGTCTTTTCCCAGCAGTCACTTAACCAGTTTGAAATCCGCCAAGGAAACCGAAGACAGATCGGTGTGAAATCTATCATGAGAACCATTTAAATGGAAGATGTACCTACTTGACTCATTTCCCCTTGTTTAGCTCCGTCTACAGCATGTTCGAAGCCTAGTGTGGAAATAAATGTAGTGTAAGACTTTCAAACAATGGAAAAATTATTGGACTGTGCATGGATTGTCCGTTTTCCATTAGTTTTAAACAGTAAAGGCCTAGTTTCGAGAGTTAACGGGAGCAAAACTTGAGAATAGAACATTTTAATACAAGTGGAGCAAGTTTGTCATTGTGAGCAAGGCGGAATTCATCTGAGCCACAGGCGAGGGTATTATAGATCAGAGTGCTGCAGAATACACTTACGAAGAAATAAATAAACGGGGATTGACGTGCGATTCGTGGGGATCGCTTAGCGCCTAGTCTGTGTGGGGGCGAGCTCACACACTTTTTCGCACTAGTGCAAAACCAGTACATTGCGTGCCATTAGACCATTATACCATTAGAGATCTCTGTCCTTTCCAGGTTACTTGGAAGAGATCGCCGAATGCGAAAAGGCCGCTTATCGTATTTATTTTTAGTTTTAAGTTTCGATCGTATTACCTACTGTCGGCTTAACTTTGTGTAATGTATATATAAATAAATAAATCATTTACCTGGCTGTTTAAAATCTTGGAAACGTAAGCTGCTTGGGAAATTCAATTTGGCCGTACGAGCGCTGAGCGCAGTTAATATTTGATTCGTTTAAAGCACCGTGATTCGTTCATCGTGTTTTATTATTCAATGCGACTTAGGATCCCTCATTTCATAGAAATAATGTTCTAAACATCGATCGATGTACTACGCACTAAATCACGTGTGGCGAACACTCACTTCAATCGATTCAGGTGTATTACACCTGTGTCCGTACGCACGAAATGCGTAAGTGCCACGAAATTCATGGCGCTTAAGACATTATAGTCCAGAAAAAAAAAATCCTCTAAAAACCACCTTAGCGCTGTATGTTTTGATAGTTCTTTTAGACGAAGATGTAAAATGTAGCACTGGAGCGATTAACTTTTCAGTATTTTGACAAATAGTTTCCATGAACCTGCTTGTCTATCACTAGAATATAAGTCGATTCATATCTGCACAACTATTTTAGGACCATAGACTAACAATTAATTTGTAAACTTATTGTGTGTAAATTATTAAGTATAAAAATGTTTCTAAAGATCCAATCCGTTTTGAAGCAGTAGGGAAAAGTAGCGAAATTGCTAAATATTTTTCATGAATCTACGACAAACGTATATTTTTTCAAACCTATTAACCTGGCTGTTACTGAGGAGTAGGCTTCTTGGCTAGGCGCTTGGACCTTAAAAAAATCATATCAAAGTCGGTCAATCAGTATTTAGTCTAATATGTCTAGAACAAATGTCTCCGATATTACGAACAAATCCGCCACTAAGCTGCTCAGTATGGAAATCCTACTTGACCGATTTCTATTTAATAATGGAAATGCAAACGTCGATCGCTCTGCGGTTTCGGATATCGGATCCGACTGTGTTGTTAGCAGATTGTTCGTATTGGTTTGCTGCACTTTCTGCTGGCCTTTTTAATTTCAGTATCCATCCATTTGTGTTTGCGGTTGCTACGAGTGTTTTTGTTTGAGAGAAATAAAACCACGGAAACGTAGCTCAAATTCGATTATCGAAAACTATCGGTCCTGCCTAGCTTCGCACGGGTGTTACAAGGCTTTTCATAACTACAATATGTATGTATTATAGTTGATTTATAACTGTGGCAGTCAAAAGCTTTGTGAACCTCTAGTCCCTATAAAAATCTCGTCTCACAGTGTCTTTTATCAACCTCCTCCGAAACATTTTGACCGGATTTTAAGAATTGTATATATTTTTGGTGGGTCTGAGAATAAGTACAATCTAATTCGGCCTAGTCCGTTACATCATCGGACCACAAGACATACGGCGTTGCGCCACCGGTACATTGTGGACATCCCACCCATAAGCACAAAGCGTTTTGGGAACACATTTATTGTGCGTACAGCCAGGGAGTGGAATTCCCTGTCGGAGTCTGTTTCCTGCTAACTACAACTTAGGAGTCTTTAAGTCAAGAGTGAATAGGTTACTTCTAGGCAAGCGTGCTCCATCGTCGACCACATCATCGCTTACCATCTGGTGAGATGGTGGTCAAACTCGAGCTTATTAATAATAATAAAAACGAGGTCATAGGCTATTATTTCTCTTATCCCCACTCACCATTTTTTACATTGATAAAAATTTATAAGGCAGAACAATGGTTGCTACTTATTTATTATCTATAACCATTTCGCGAATGATGGACAGTCACGGACCGACCGTTAGCAAAATGCTATTAATTCCCCTCCAACTGAACAGTAATTTTGAATGATGAAGTAAAACCTGGCTGGACAATCCATCAGCAGCAATGAATAGGTGTAATATACACATAGTGGCACGGCTCGGGTTGCCAACATGATTAACTGCGGTTGCTTCGCAGATACTGCCAGCTATGAGTAACGGGTTGCTTTGGGGACATCAGTTATTGTTGTTATCGAAGCTGTGAAAATACTGAGAGAGAACTGGGCAAAAGTGTACCCCAAGCTTCCTCTCAAACCCCAAGCGAACGCCGGCGTTCGCGCGAACGCGGGCGTTCGCGCGTCATTTAGTTGAACACTAATATTATTAAAAGTCCACGTAGATTATTAAAATTTTGAGGGTTTGTTTATTGATTATGTATCTAAGAATGTAAATAATAAATTCTTCATAAAGTAGTCTGTAAATTTCGAAAATAAGCAACCTTTTCTATTTATCCGTATATAAACCTATTTAAATGCTTGGGGACTCAGGGAACGTAAAAACGTCAGGTTTTTATTAAAATGGCTCGTTTTAGTTTTTCTTTATGTTAGAGAGTTCTGTTGATGGTAGTGATTATAATTATTGTGTAAATACATACAAGTCATCTACATTACATCTAATCACTGATAACTGAGTAGGTACTTAAAAATAAACCAATTTTCAACCGTACACTCGAAATAAGGTTCAGTTGAAAACCAGCATCAGGCAACTACCATGTAATTATCTGGCATTATTGCTGAACTGGACCTATTTGGCGCCGCCGTGAGACATACAGTTGTCTCTTTTTTTATATTTAATAAGTTACTAGTGTCTACATGTTGTTACTACATTGTGTGTATCTATCTACGAGTGTGTATGCCAAATAAAATAGTTTTCTTTCTTTCTTTCATCTATTTATATATAAGGAGAAACTGACTGAATAATTTATCAACTCACAGCCGAAATTACTGGAACTAGGGGCAAGAAATTTTGCCAAGGCTTCCTTTTATGACGTAAATGAGTACTAAGCAAGAATTTTTCAAAATTCAGTCTCATGTTTTTCAACTTTTGATCCCAGACATTTCGGTTTCTTCATGATGTTTTCCTTCACAGTTTTGAGGGCAGTGATGATGGAATAAATGACAAACCCACGATATCATAGCCGCCGGGATTCCGATCCCGATTTCCAGCCACCGTAGGCGCGGGCTTGCGGACAGTGAGTAATAGGTAGCTCGCTGTTCAGCCGTCCGGTAACTGTCCGAACCAAGCCCAAGTCGTCGACGGCGCGCACTGTTCCCGCGCGCCTCAAGGAGTTGTCAGCAACAGCAGGGGCCCAAGCGGGTCGAAGCCTACTGAGGCCAGGGTTATCCGAAATGGCGCTTTAGCCCCGGTATGAAGGCTTGAAGGAATGGGATGGGTTTAAAGTGAGTAAGAGTCTGACACTATCTCCCGCTCCGCCCAAGAGCGGGGGTTGTCATTGGATGATTTTTTCCATCGAAAAACCGCGATCTATAACTTGCAAGTCAGAGAGAGAAGCAGGGTCTTGCAGAAATCTAATTTATGTTACCTTACTATCCAATACAAAACTGTAAAAACCTTAAAATACCTGGGCTGGTCTAGCGTAATACACAGTATCATTAAATATTAAGAGACTAGTTGATAAATGAGCAATATTGAAGGACGACGGCAAAAAAATAATATACCACGTTACTACTGAAAAGATTTTTCTTCGTCACTATAATGAAGACCGACAAGAAAAGTAGGGATTCTAAGCAAAATTTAATAAAAAAAAACAAGCCAAGTGCGAGTCGGATTCGCACGCGAAGGGTTCCATCGAGTCAAAAATATTTATTTTTCAATACACTTGCTCAGAAAGTGACTCTTATTGCACTGCACTTAGGTACATGATGGCCCTTGTTACCAAACTGTGACATTTTGATTATCATTACGCACTAGGGCTATAATGTAGTTAAAACCTTATTGTTCAACCTCTCCCCCGTCATAATTTTATTACATTTATCGTATCAGGTTGGGCGCAGGTCGTCCCCCACGAGTCGCCGCGCAACCCGTTTATTCATTTCAGTGAGTGTATTGAAAGGTAAATAAAAAAAAATATGGGCACAGATATGAAAACAGATTTTTACCGCCACGTATACTAGTTTTTAAGTTATTTTCTTTACAAGTGTATTGAAAAACGTCGTATGATACAGGTGAGTAATTAATGATTACCGTTCTCAGCTCTCTTAAGACCCTCGCCACAGCTCGGGTCTAAATACCGCCTCGACGGTAATTACTAACATTACACACTTATAATGTACTGTGTTCTAACGGCACATCATGACGTGTAAAAATGTCAACTGTCTAGTTATTATCACAGTTGACAGACAGATGGGGCAGTGGAATCTTAGTAATAGGGTCACGGGTCACGTTTTTACCCTTTTGGTACGGAACCTTATCTATACCCTATACTTTAATTGCACACATAACACAGCCACGTGGTGTAACCTTTAGGTTTCCACGTAACTATCTATTATGTAGAACTAGACTCGGCACGAACCTTTTAGTTTGGGTAAATGTGAGTTTCATTTAAGACGTATAGTCCCTTTAACATCTGGCCGGAGTTAAGTTAAATAAATAAATAAATGCACTCGTACTGCCGTCTGCGCCCGCTAGATAGAACTCCGCTGACCTTTAAAACCATTTTCTTTGCGAAATATGTATTGATTGATTTACATATGCTGTGTACCACGAAAGACACTTCCGACTGACCACCGCTAAGTTCATTTTTATTTGCACTCGACACGTTAATTTCAAAGATTTTGGTTTTTCAAGCGATTTTTTTTTTAAGTGATCTGGCAAAAATGACCGCGGCGGCCGAAGAACACTACCAAATTTTTTTTTGCGCAAACATACTTTTAAAGATTAAAGCGGTTTGAAAAGAGTAGGGACTTTTTTTGGCCAAAACTTTCAAGTACATATGTATAGTTATGTATTCATGATGGTTCAAGGGACTATAAGCCTTAATGCTCCCGTTAAAAGATCCCAACATGGCTGGTTAAATTGAGTCAAATAACCATACCCTTTACGTTCTGAGTTCAATATAAAAAAAACAAACACGGTGGAGGGCGTCGGTAGGGCGTTGCTTGGCTGGACCCTGATTTAATTATGAGTTACTGAGTAAAATGGACACGACATTATTTACATTTATTGATTTACTTCGGGAGTGACATAGATGGTGATGTAATTGTAAAGTGTATCTTTATGATTTATCCATGTTCCATTCAACTTGCAATGTTTGTGTGTATATGTCGGAGCCGCATCGTATGACACGCTTTTTTACATATTTGCGAGCAGAATTGATTACAATGTACTTATAGGCTCGCATTTGACTACTATCTCACCAGATGGTACAATTGCCAAAACGGATTTTGAGCGCTCGGCGTCAGAGTGGGGATCGCTTTGCGCATTCCGTACATTGGCGAGCCAATCGTTTTCGTTGTTAGATACATTGAGCAACACAGGGAACGAATTAGGAGTGACATCTATGACGCGATGGCGCGGCGAGCCAATCACTGACGCAGCCCGCCCCCGCGTCTCACTTCGCACCACTAAAGAGACCGAATTGGCTTCTACGCAACCGCTCAAGATCCGTGATGGCAATTTAAGCGATAATGTGGTCGACAATGGAGCACGCTTGCCTAGAAGTAGAAGTAAACTATTCACTCTTGACTTAAATACCCCAAGTTATAGCTATCAGGAAGCAGACTCCGGTAGTGAATTCAACTCCTTAGCCCTACTCCACCACGAGGGCCCAGTGCGGGTTGGTGAATGTCACATGTCTTCGAATTTTTGGTTTTACGACATGCCGATTTCCTCACGATGTTTCACCGTTTTGAGAGCAGTGTTAATGAAATAATTACACAAATTAATGCGCCTGGCAAGGTTTGAACCCGCGACTTAGAACTCGTAAGTCGGAGCACCACTGCTCTCAACACGCGCACTACATTTACACAACAAAAAATACTAAGGTAAAATATTATAAAACAAAAAAAAAAATACATCCCACTTGTGCGAAAATCTTTTCGTGAACATTTCATATAATAAAATACAGTTGGCATACACTCATTATGACACAACAAAAAACTGACCTAAAAAAGAACTTTCAAAAGGTTTTACTGCAGTATAAGGGTTATTTAAAATTAACATATGTACGGTAGGTACGTTCGTTAACCGAATGCTTGACGAGATTCCGACGATGTAGAATGTTGCTTGATGACTAATGGAAGCCGCGTATAAAAATACGAGATTGTGAGCTTCGGGTCGAGTATATGATGATGGGGTTCCGTAGCGATTGCTCACTTACCTCCTTCTCACATGTGTGTGTTTATTTATCTATACAAGGTGTAAGGGACAGCCTTCCACAAACTTTAAGGGCTTGCTCAGTAGACGAAACTGAACCACCTTCCACAAGATTTTTTTTCAGGAAACGAAACAAAAAATCGGCCTCACCATACAAAATGATAAACTTGGTTGGACAATTTGTATGGCGAGGCCGATTTTTTTTTTTTCGTATCCTGAAAAAAAATCTTGTGGAAGGTGGTTCAGTTTCGTCTACTGAGCAAGCACTTAAAGTTTGTGGAAGGCTGTCCCTTACACCTTGTATAGGGTGACTGGTAATTAGTGACCGATACTTATACACGTGATTGCACTCATGATTAAAAATAACTTTTCTTAAGAATTTTTTTATTTAAACTCATTACTTTTATCATAATAACAAAACAGCTGTTTGAAATTTGCGCGCTCTCGGGAAAGGGATGAATGAATAGGTTCGCCCGCCATATTGTGACATCACGATTTACTGTCAAATCGGGGAAAGATATTGTTACGCCACTAAACGTGAACACGCCATATCTCCGAGAAAATAACGAGTGGCACGTAATAATTAAAACGCATTGCTGTGCGAAAGGTCTAGAGTAGTTTTGCTTAGACAGACTTGGAAAAATCTCGAAACATCCACAAGGTACCTACCTACCAAGGTACATGTAGCAATAGGTATCATCTAACCGTAAGGGAATTTGTACTCTCCGACGTTAACAATAGAGTCGAAATTCGCATGAACGTGACTTTTATTATTACGAGAAATAAAAATGATTTATGACTTCGAGAAGCGATTCAATTGTTCTGGAATTCTGGATAGATCCGGGGACGTCGGTATCTAGAATTTTCTTGGCTCCGCATATAAATACGGGCCCCCGGCCGGAAGCGAGTCAGTTGTGATTTCGACTGCGATCAAGAGCGAACTACCCTAGTACTCGAAGTGATTTTTATCAACGACTTAGGCGATAGTGTAACGGTACTCTAGTGTTAATTGCGATTCGGATTATTGTTGACTGGACTAATTTGTTATTGTTTGTGGTAAATAAAGTTCTCTCGTCAGTAAATCGGCATTTGATTACCCACGTACGTAACAACTGGTGTCAGAAGTGAAATGCCATTAACACCGAGAGACGACGAACAGCGACCACGAACAAGAAGGCAAATGGAGATGGATGCTGCGCGTCATCGTATGGAGGAGGAAGATCAGGCTGGTATGGGAGCAACAGAAGCTGCTAAGGCGCCAACAGGACCATCCTCGGAAATGAGCCTCGCTACGGTGTTGGCCGCCATGCAAGCTAGTATGGAGGCCAACCAGCGCAAGCTCCAGGACCTAATCGCAGCGAACCAGGAAGCCGCTCGCCGCGATCAGGAGGCTAACCAGCGTAAGCTTCAGGACCTAATCGCAGCGAATCAGGAAGAAGCTCGCCGCGAACAGGAAGCCGCTCGCCGCGAACAGGAAGAAGCTCGCCGAGATCAAGAGGCTAAGCAGAACCTGATCCTCGAAAAAATTGATCACGGCCTCGTCACATTGGGTGAGAAAGTAAAGAATCTCACCTTAGAGGTCAAGGAGGTTTCCGCCCGAGCTGATAGCCTCGAAATAAGGATTGATGGCCACGAAGATCGCCTGCTGGACATCAACAAAAAAATTGTCAAGCTCGAAGCACGCGAACCCGTTGCTGTTGGCTCACCATCGCACACCCACTGTGCTTCAGCCGCAAAATTTGATGTGCCGCGTTTTGATGGCACGTCTTCCTGGACGGCATTCAGATACCAATTCGAAACATTGGTTAAGACGAACCGCTGGGATGATGAACAGTCTTTCGCGGCATTAACTTTAGCTCTACGAGGGGACGCCCTGCTGGTCCTAGAGAACCTTCCTGCGGACGGCAGGACATTGCAGCGCCTCATGGAGGGACTGGACACTCGCTATGGAGACAAGCACCTCGAGCACGTTTTCCGCGCGCAACTTCGCGAGAGAACGCAGAGGTCGAACGAGAGCCTCCAGCAATGGGGAGTCGAGGTCGAACGGCTGGTCCGGCGTGCTTACATGTCGATAACACCAGAGATGGTGGAAGTAAATCTGGTGCAAGCTTTCATCGACGGTCTACGGGATCCTGAAGTCAGGGCTACGGTGCGACTCGGACACCACCAAACTCTAAAGAGTGCGATGGCTCACGCTCTGGAAGTGGAAGCTGTACGACAAGATTCACGCACGCACAGAATTCGGGAAGTGGTGGTCTCGCCGTCAGTGCAACCACGTCAACGAGAAGTGGCTGCTTCTTCGGCAAAGTCCCGCTATATTCCGACGTGTTACGGGTGTGGAGAAAAAGGGCACATTCGTACCGATTGCCCCAAGAGGAAGAGGGGGAGTGTGGACTCCGGTACTCAAGTTAACGAGGAGTCGTTAAACTAAATGTCGCCAGGGCCGCGGGGCGGGTGCTGGCTGGTCAACTGAAGGCCCCAACCATCACCATCAATCAAGTTCACAACGGAAATAGTTTGATCATCGAAGGGACGCTGAATCATCGGGCTTGCAATTTTACCGTTGACACGGGGGCGTCACGGACTGTTATAAGACCTGAGTTGCTGAAACGCACCATCTTGTGGCAAAGGGAGTCTCCATCCTGCCGACTTCAGACAGCAACCGGCCAGCCAGTCTCCGTCCTCGGTGATACAGAAATTGAGATCAAAATCGGTGATCAAGTGTATATCCATCCTGCGTTAATTGCGAATATTACCGACGATTGCATACTGGGTCTCGACTTCTTGCGGAATAACCGATGTATTTTAGATATCGACAGGGGAGTATTGAAATTCCCAGATCAAGAAGTCTTCCTGCGAGGAATAACCTCATGTAACCTCTATTGCTTAAAAGACACTACATTAGCTCCGAGAACAGAAACCTTGGTTGAAGTAAAATTTCCTAAGAAAATCAGGCAAACACGATGTGTTTTGGTTGAAGATATTGGCCGGCACCCGGAGGTCATCACAGCGAGGACATTAGTTATGACAAAAGGGAAATCCAAAGTAAGGATTGTGAACCTTGGGAAAGAAGAGGTCCAACTGAAGAAAAACAGTGTTGTTGGGAGATGTGAAGAAGTTCAGTATCTCCGTCAAATCAATAAATCTCCAGCAAAGCAAGACACGACCAAAGTCGAAACTGATCACATCCAGCAACTTCTGGAAAATTCTAAGAGCAACTTATCGACTTCGGAACTACAGCAAGCCAAGGAATTTCTGCTACGGTTCGAGATATCTTTGCAACGGGAAAAGACTGCGGGAGAACAGGTCTCGTCAAGCATGAGATAGATACAGGTGATGCTAGACCAATTAAACAGAGACCGCGTCGCATACCCTGGGCTAAGGAATCTGAGGTAGCAGAAATGGTAAAGGACATGGCTGATAATGGAATAATTGAGCCTTCTACGAGTCCATGGTCTTCTCCAGTCGTTCTGGTGAAGAAGAAGGACGGCAGCACCAGATTCTGTGTGGACTACAGAATGCTGAATAATGTGACGAAGAAGGACAGTTATCCCTTACCAAGGATAGACGATACGCTGGATATGCTCAGTGGCATGAAGTGGTTTTCGACCATTGATTTGAAAAGTGGCTACTGGCAAGTGGAAATCAGCGAGAAAGATAAAGAAAAGACAGCGTTCAGTACGGGTATTGGCAGCGGCCTGTGGCAATTTAACGTCATGCCTTTTGGGTTATGCAACGCCCCAGCGACGTTTGAACGCCTCATGGAGAGAGTCATGGTGGGCCTTCTTGGTGACGTCTGTCTGGTATATTTGGATGACGTCATTATAATGGGTCGCACTTTTAAGGAAAACCTGAGGAATATGGAGAAAGTGTTCACCAGGATACGAGGGGCTAACTTAAAACTAAGCCCAAAGAAGTGTGCCCTATTCAAGAAGGAGGTCAGCTACCTAGGACATGTTATTTCCGCCGACGGGGTGAGAACCGACCCTGAGAAGATAAAAGCAGTCCAACAGTGGCCGGTTCCAAAGAACAAAACTGAAGTACGTGCATTTCTAGGGTTGTGCACATACTACAGGCGGTTTGTCAAGAATTTTTCGGACATTGCAAAACCTTTACATCAGCTGACTGAGGATAAACGAGATTTTATTTGGGACAAGAACTGTGAGTCAGCATTCGACGAGCTAAAGCAACGGCTATGTGAAGCGCCTATACTGGGGTATCCGAGCAGAGACGGAAGATTTGTCGTTGATACCGATGCCAGCAACACGGGAATTGGTGGAGTGTTGTCACAAGTGCAGGGCGACAGACAGGTCGTAATCGCTTACTTCAGTAAGGCACTTTCAAAGCCAGAAAGGAACTACTGCGTGACTCGACGAGAACTGCTGGCTGTGGTAAAAACCTTGCAGCATTTCCACAAGTACCTCATAGGAAGACAATTTACATTGAGGACGGATCACGCTGCATTGAAATGGCTTCTACAATTTAAGAACCCTGAGGGCCAAGTTGCAAGATGGCTCGAGCAGCTGCAGGAATTTAACTTTGTGACAGAACATCGTAGTGGAAAAGGGCATAACAATGCTGACGCCCTGTCGCGACGTCCATGTAATGAGGACTGCAGACACTGCCAGCAGAATGAAGCCCGAGAACGCGTTAAATTAATTAGGGCTGAAGGCAACTTCAAGAAGTCCCAGGAAGAAGATGACGATATTCGACCTATACTGGACTGGAAGCGTAGCGGAACTAGGCCCCAGTGGAGAGAAGTATCGTCACATAGTCCCGTTACTAAGAGCTACTGGGCACAGTGGGACAGTTTAGTCCTAGAAAATGATGTGCTTTGTAGGAAATGGGAATCGAACGATGGCAAGGAGGTGACCACACAAGTGATAGTGCCACGGTGTGAAGTAGTCCCCCTGCTACAGGAAATACATGATGGTGCTTCTGGAGGACACCTGGGCATCAAGAAAACTCTACTGAAAGTGAGACAGCGGTATTACTGGCTCAATTGTAGAGATGACATAGAGCAATGGTGTCGGAAATGTACAGCGTGCGCATCTGTGAAGGGACCACAGACCAGGAGCAGGGGCAGGCTTCAGCTGTATAATGTGGGAGCCCCATGGGAACGCATCGCTATCGACGTCGCTGGACCTTTTCCAGTTACAAATGACGGGAACAAGTACATAGTGGTGATCCAGGACTATTTCACAAAGTGGCCCGAAGTCTTCGCCATACCTAATCAGGAAGCGACGACAGTGGCGAAGAAGGTGGTCGAAGAAGTAGTATGTCGGTATGGCGCACCTTTGGAAATCCATTCCGATCAAGGCCGTAACTTCGAATCTGCGCTGTTCCAGGAAATGTGTACTCTTCTGGGAATTTATAAGACACGCACAACACCTGCGCATCCTCAGTCGGACGGAATGGTGGAAAGGTTTAACCAAACCCTGGAGAATCACCTGGCTAAGGTTGTCGATGACCATCAGAAGGACTGGGACCGGTATATTCCACTATTTCTGATGTCTTACCGATCGGCAGTGCATGATAGCACGGGACATACCCCAGCAAGAGTGAATTTCGGCAGGGAGATGAGACTCCCGGTCGATGCCATAACTGGCGTGCCACCTGACAAGACTAAGCCAGTTACAGATTACGTAAGTGACCTTCAAGATCAATTGGACGAAGTGCATAAACGAGTTCGTGAGAATAGCATGAACACCAGCGTAAAAATGAAAACTAGATACGACCGTAATGCCAATGCCAAGGGATTTGAGGAAGGTACACTGGTCTGGCTCCACAACCCGCTTCGACGGAAAGGGAAGTCGCCGAAACTCCAAGCTCGATGGGAGGGACCTTACACTGTGTTAAAAAGGATTAATGACGTGACCTACCGCATCAAGAAAGGGCTAAGAGGGAAACCCAAGGTTGTTCATGTGGATAGATTGGCGCCGTATCACGGATCTAATAATGCTCGGGACGAGCATGACTAAGAGGGGGGCACTGTTACGCCACTAAACGTGAACACGCCATATCTCCGAGAAAATAACGAGTGGCACGTAATAATTAAAACGCATTGCTGTGCGAAAGGTCTAGAGTAGTTTTGCTTAGACAGACTTGGAAAAATCTCGAAACATCCACAAGGTACCTACCTACCAAGGTACATGTAGCAATAGGTATCATCTAACCGTAAGGGAATTTGTACTCTCCGACGTTAACAATAGAGTCGAAATTCGCATGAACGTGACTTTTATTATTACGAGAAATAAAAATGATTTATGACTTCGAGAAGCGATTCAATTGTTCTGGAATTCTGGATAGATCCGGGGACGTCGGTATCTAGAATTTTCTTGGCTCCGCATATAAATACGGGCCCCCGGCCGGAAGCGAGTCAGTTGTGATTTCGACTGCGATCAAGAGCGAACTACCCTAGTACTCGAAGTGATTTTTATCAACGACTTAGGCGATAGTGTAACGGTACTCTAGTGTTAATTGCGATTCGGATTATTGTTGACTGGACTAATTTGTTATTGTTTGTGGTAAATAAAGTTCTCTCGTCAGTAAATCGGCATTTGATTACCCACGTACGTAACAATATTTTTAAACATTAATTAATTTACAAAAAAATTAATTTATTTATGAACTGTGAACGAAAAAAGTTTAATCAGAATCCAGTTCTTCAATTTTACTCATCTCTAAGTTCTTCAATTTTGCCAAAATTTCTTCGATTTGACAGTACGACGAGACGGTCCTATTCTCATTTGGAATGTGTAGTACTAGTAGTATAGCGCCTCACGTTCCCCCCTCCCCCGCCCGCACTGCTCCCTTTGTCGTTCAGTAGTGACGTAGGTAATAATAACAGTCACCCCGGAAAGCGCGTCGCATGCACAATGTTTTGTTTATTGTGATAAAATTAATGAGTATAGAAAAAAGTTTCTTTGGGAAAGTGGTTTGTAATCATGAGTACAATCTAGTGTGTAAGTATCGGTCACTGATTACCAGTCACCCTATAAATGTAAAACCTTATTTTTAGTATAATTATGTTAAACCAGAAACATCTACAGTTATGAAATTTTGTACATAGATCTTTACATAAAAATACTAGACACGTGTTTCGGATTTCGCATAAACTAAAACTAATGTTGTTTAAGACTTAGAAGCAATATCTACACTACACTTGTACACTAATATAATAAAAAAGGTAAAGTTTGTTTTTTTTTGTTTGTAGGAGATAATCTCTGGAAGTACTGCCCCCCCTAGCCAAGTTACAACCGTTTCGCTTGCGTCGAACGCTTTTTTTTTGATGGGAAAATCATCCAATGACAACCCCCGCTCTCGGGCGGAGCGGGAGATAGTGTCAGACTCTTAATGACTAAAAACCCATCCCGTTCCTTCAAGCCTTCATACCAGGGCTCGCGCCGGACGCTTCGAGTTGACTTTGCCGTCTATTCTTTTGTTCTGACCACGTGACTGAGCGTTAAGACGACGTCATTCCCGTACATTTGGAGCTTTCTACAAGCGTTAACTATTGCAGATAAGCAAGTTGGCTAGGGGTACTGGTCCAATTGCTAACATTTTTTCACCCATAGAAAGCTGCTTTATTTCTATGTGACAGGCTTTCTTTTATTTACGCGGGCGAAATGCGGGCAGAAGCTAGTTAGTCATAAAATGGTGAGATCCAAGTCTTTTGACTGCTATAAATCGCTCGATGGGTCCCCTATTCGCATTAACCAATAACTCAACTTGGCTGTGCCGATTTAGAAATGTCAAAATGGACTGACATTTCCGAACAGATGGCAATCTTTAATCCCCGTTTCGTCCTGTCAGAGGTTTTGTAGGTCGGACCGGCAGCCGTTCCGCGTAAAATGCAGGGTTTTATCAGCGTCAGGTTAACCGACAAAAAAGGCTACGCAGATCGATTGACGGCCTCTGGAAGACGGCACAAATATTAGTATGGCCTACAGATAGGATCGGGATTTAGGCGTCTTGTGTAGGTGAGTTTGCATGTTTGTGAACGTACCCAAGATACAGGAGTCAAAAAAAAAAAATCTTAAAAAAAAGAAATTACAGTGGATTTGGTTGGCTTACCGCGGAACCCTAACTAGATACGAGTATGAAATACTTGCGGTTTTCATAGTGGCGAATGCTGGTGGCAGTAAAAAGTTGATATCTCGGTATCTCAACTTTTTTTTTATGGCAACAATGTATGGCAGGGGTAAATAACCGGGCAGTGTTAGTGCAGTGGCCAATAATACAGTGACTGTTACGCAAGCTACAATAGGTACGTTAGTGATAGACGCAATGAAAACGCTTCTGTTTATCAATTTACTTGGTTTACTGTTGGAAGCACTATATCTTCCAAATTATTTAAAATTATTTCCCAATATCGGCTTAACTTTGCTTGCTTGCTTTGGTCTAAGACGAACATTCAAAGGTCCAAACTTAAGTTTTGCCAACGTGCTATGCTGTAACGTTCTACATTCGCGTCAGCATTATCTTTCAGCCCATGTCTCAAACTCGAGCGTTAAGAAGGCCATCCCCGGCAATCGTAGGCGCGGATTTGTGGACGACGAGCGTTGGGTAGCTCGCCGACAGGACGTCCGGTAAGGATCGAGCCCGATCGTCGCCTGGAACGCAACGGTATCTGAAGGATTCAGGTGGGTTTTATGGTAAAAGTCCGACTCGATCTACCGTAGAACGAGATTTAATTCATTAAACCCCAAGCGAACGCCGGCGTTCGCTCTGTTATTGTCTTTCTATTGTGTCTCTAATTGACGGCATTCGAAAGAGTAAATGGATGATTTCCCACCTCAAAGTCCTTTTTCGTCCTGTCAACATTAATTCAATCACAGACTGCTTAATCGCCGATTCTATTTATAGAAATTCACAGAACTTAGTCTAGTAGACACTAACGTTAACGAAATACATTTTTAAACACAGAGCTTACACCAACGTTCGAACAGGTATCGATCGTGTGTCTGCGAACTTGAAACCCTTTAATTAAACACACACACTCATATAGGATTCTCATTTCGTTCCCTTTTCATACGCTCCAGCCAAATAGCCGATGGCGAAGTGAGCATATAGATACCACTATAGAGCATTCATATGTACCGGGACAATGTAACTATACCTGTCAATGTAGGTATATTCGTCAGCCGACAAGTTGCAGTGCACAAGGGTATGAATAGGAGCCGAATATAACAAGCAGCACATTAGCCCCTTCTACCTTCATAGCCTGTGTGGGTTTTACTAAGTAAGGGCCTGTCCGCACAGCGGTTTTTCACCGCATGGTCTTTTTTTCGTTATTCTGTAACACATTGAATCTTACGGAAGTTTTCGCACAAGCGATAAAAAAACGCGCGATAAAAGATTCTGTGATTTCTTGCAGATTTGACGCGGTGCGGTGCGGAAATAAATCCGCGCGAATATTTTCCGCGCGGTGAAATATCGCTGTGCGGACAGGCCCTAAGCCTGACACTTGCTCTCACTCCATCCAGAGTGGAAAGAAATTATTTGATGACGAAACTCCTAAAAAAAAAAAAATTACGCTCTAATAGTATACCGCTCAGTGGAGTTTTTAGAGCTTTTAGAGCTTAGCTTTCGAGCACTTTTCATGCCAATAATATTTTGTCAATAGGCCTAATCAGAAGGCTTAAAGTCGCCCAAGGGGTAACAGAAAGGGCTATTCTCCGAGTTACCTTGCTTGGGGGCATCAGGAATGACGATACCCGCTGGAGAACTAAGGTTACCGATGTAGCCCGAAGAATCGCCAAACTTAACTGGCATTGGGTGTCTGGTACAAGGTAGACCGATGAACAGTAGCCTGAATCACGTAAAATCAAAGAAGCCAAATATCGTTGAAGTTTTATAGTCGTTCGATCGAAGTCATATCCAAAAGCGGTATTAACGATCTATCGACTTATTTCCAGTTACATCAATAAGTATTCTACCAGGATAATTTAATACAGTTTTTTTTTTTTTATAGACATATTTCAAACGACTTTAAAATCGGTGTCGTTCAAACTCGATTGATGTATGTGAATACGGAAATGGTCTAAACGACTAAATCGCTACGATATCGTTACGGTTTTCATTACGTGAATCGGGCTACTGGTGAGGGTCTTAGGAATCCGATAGACGCGATATGTACAGAACCGTTCGTTGTGGCGAAACTTATAGGAGGACTATATCCCGCAGAGGACGTCTTTCGGTTGGAATGAAGATGATGATGATAAATATTTTGCCACAGTTTGAAAACTCGTATATTAGCTTTAACTCTGTCTCATGTTTCGACACGTCCAATTAAAATCAGTGAGCCTGCATTCATTTTCAGGCGACGAGAGCGGAAAATTTGCATCCACGTGTACCTCCCACGCAGAGGCACGAGAATCGCAATAGTGGTTGAATATTGGTGTATATTTGCACCGAAGTTCGCATGAATGTTTATATAACCCGGCAGAAATTGCAGCAAACAGCCATATTTTCATGCCAGTACAATAATTAATCACAGCATTATGAGAGCAGTGGTGCTCCAGTGGTTACGGCCCCGACTTACCGAGTGGTAGGTCACAGGTTAAACCCAGTCATATAGAATAATAATTATAATATATTCCACATCTTTCACACAACGCTGTCAAATCCCAAGCTAAGCAGAGCTTGTGATATGGGTACTAGACAACTGATGAACATACTTGTATATTTCTAAATACATCCATATTGTTACGTACGTGGGTAATCAAATGCCGATTTACTGACGAGAGAACTTTATTCGCCACAAACAATAACAAATTAGTCCAGTCAACAATAATCCGAATCGCAATTAACACTAGAGTACCGTTACACTATCGCTTAGGTCGTTAAAATCACTAGGGTAGTTCGCTCTTGATCGCAGTCGAAATCACAACTGACTCGCTTCCGGCCGGGGGCTCGTATTTATATGCGGAGCCAAGAAAATTCTAGATACCGACGTCCCCGGATTTATCCAGAATTCCAGAACAATTGAATCGCTTCTCGAAGTCATAAATCATTTTTATTGCTCGTAATAATAAGAGTCACGTTCATGCGAATTTCGACTCTATTGTAAACGTCTCGAGAGTACAATTTCCCTTACGGTTAGATAAATGCCTACTACTACTTGTAGGTATGTTGTGGATGTTTCGAGATTTTTCTAAGACTGACTACGTCCAACCATTCTAGACCTTTCGAACAGCAATGCGTTTTAATTATTATGTGCTATTTGTTATTTTCTCGGAGATATGGCGTGTTCACGTTTAATGGCGTAACAATATTATAGATAAATTACACCCAGCTACAGAACAAATGATTATGCTAATCACACAAATATTTGTCCTGGATGGGAATCGAACCCACGACCCACACTTATTTTTATTTTATTTTTTATTTTTTCACCCACACTTTAAAAACGGTGAAGGAAAACATTGTGAGGAAACCGGCAATGTCTTGGAACTAAAACATTCGAAGACATGATGTCCTTCAAACCACACTAAGTCCGCGTGGTGAATTACGGCCCATTCCCTCTCTTAGAGAGGAGGTTTGAGTCCAAGCAGTGGAAACAATTTAAGGCTGATTAGGCTTATGATATTATCTCAATTAGTTTTTGCTGTTTTAGAAGAGGGGCCTTACCATGCCGTGTTAATTCATTAAACCCCAAGCTAGTGTCGGCGTTCGCGCACCCATTGTCTTTCTATTGTGTCTCTAATTGACAATGTCAAGCGTGCGAGCGAGAAAGAGGAATGGGGCTACACACCCTGTATGGCTCTATCTCTTTAGCAGTTCAGTTTAGGTCGTCAAATGGATCGCATTAAGAGCTCATAGTCGGGCCTCTGAACAACAAAACCTTACCTATTCCTCACTGTAACAAAACCACTTACAAGTGACACGTAGTTTTTCTCTGTGACTAATGTGGCTATTAAGTTTTAAACTCATTAGTAACCTCGTGCTCGCACGTTTTGCAATTCCCATGGCTGTGGGCGTGCTCCGAGTTCAATACTCTACAAATTGTTACGGTGGATTTTATGCCGAATGCCATTGAATCTACATACCGTGGGTGAACTTGATGTTATCGTCTAATAAATCTAAATGAATACATTGCTAGTCTATGGCAGACGAGGAATGGAGTATTTTTACTGGATGGTGGCTGAGTAGAGCAGTGGTAGCCGAAGTGCCGGAGTCTGTGTTTCCTGATAGATATAACGTAGGGGTCTTTAAGTCAAGAGTGAATAAATTGCTTCTAGGCAAGCGTGTTCCATCGTCGGCCACGTCATCGCTTACCATCAGGTGAGATTGTGGTATAACGCGAGCCTATCCATTATAAAAAAAAAAAAAAAATTCGGGTTGTAAGGTCGCTGATTGCAACCCAGCCAGACGCATTACTTTGTGTAATTTATTTCATCATCACTGCTCTCAAAACGGTAAAGGGCATTCCCTCTCCTAGAGAGGAGCCCTGTATTCTAGCAGTGGGAACATTAAAAAAGTTGCATTATGCTTGAGCGTGTGTTCTATCAAGAATAAACATGTTTTTTTCAGAGTTCAAGAGCGAAATTATTCCTTGTAGTCAAGCACGCTTTAGCGTCGTATTTTAGGGTTATGTTTGTGTTTGTATATGCCAGCGATTTTCTCAAAAACTACTGCTACTACAGTTATACGGGTGGAACGATGTTTTTGTTATACAAGTGCATATTTTTCAGGCGAGGTTTTTTTAAATACCAATACATTTTGGTCACTGCCACAGAATATTAGTAACTTGCATGTATCATAATTTGGCCACATTTCGTTTATCTAGAAAATGGTAAAACAGAGTAGAATAAAACTTTGTTGTACACCAAAATAATAACAAAAACTTACTAGGTACGGTATACGGTACTTGTATTATAACAGTGTAGCTCCAATACCCGAGAGTATTCAATATCAAACTAGGTTTGTTACCTCACTATTGACTATGAATACGAACAATCTGTAGTTCGTATCCTATGGGAGTTTCCGTGGCAGAATCAACACAGTTTCGAGTTTCTAAGCGTATCTAGAATACCGTAGTTTAATTCCGATCCGAATATATGTTCTGTGAATATTCATTCTGGTATACTTTGTATGTTCTAGTTCGCCTTATTTCTAGTGTCCGACCGAAACTGGTTTTTCAGCCGAAACCGAATTTCGGCAAACAAGGACCATGTTTTGAGGGGAAAATAAAGAAAACGTTATTATAATCAATTTTTTTTTTTATGCATTTTTTTTAGGTTATGGGGGGTCTATGGTCCGGAGCGAGGAGGAGTGGCAGGCGGTCGCCGACTTCTGCGAAGCAGTAATGCTCGCAAAGGAGGAGGCCGAACGCATCAGGCAACGGCGTTATCGCCGCCGCCGTCGCCGGGATTCTGATCCCGATTTCCGGCCAACGTAGACGCGGGCTTGCGGACAGTGAGCAATGGGTAGCTCGCTGTCCGGCCGTCTGGTAACTGTCCGGACCAAGCCCAAGTCGTCGACGGCGCGCACTGTTCCCGCGCGCCTCAAGGAGTTGTCAGCAACAGCAGGGACCCAGCCGGGTCGAAGCCTACTGGGGCCAGGGTTATCCGAAAGGGCGCTCGAGCCCCGGTATGAAGGTTAGAAGGAACGGGGTGGGTCTTTTAGTCAGTAAGAGTCTGACACTATCTCCCGCTCCGCCCAAGGGCGGGGATGTCAATGCATGATTTTTCCCACCATAAAAAAGGGGTCACGGCAAAATGTCAAAGATATTTTCCACAAAAGTAATTCCAAGCGACTATGTTTAAATGGAATTTAACGTGCTAAACATGACGAATCACAGGGCGAGAACTCCCGAATGCAGTTTCGGATTCGGTGGTAGTTTCGGCTGGTTTGCCACCGATACCGAAACTGAACATTCTCATTCAGACACTAGTTAGGTATTTCACTAGCGGACTTTACCGGTGCATTCAAATAGCAACCCTGTTAGTAAATTAGTTATTGCCCGCGACGTGAAACAGTGCAATGCCATTTGGTCGCAATTTTAAGTTTTTTTTTTTTTTCGAGTTTTCCTACTTCGTTTTCACCGTAGGACCGGGCTTGCGGACGGCGAGTAATGAGTAGCTCGCCGTCCGACCTTTCGGACCGAGCCCAATTCATCGACGGCGCATAATCTTCCACACGCGCCTCAAGGTGTCAGCAAAATCGTAGGGGCCTAGCAGGTTGAAGCCTAATGGGGCCGGGCCTAAGGGGTTCGCGCATTTGAAACGATTATTATTAAGTACATATTTGTTTATACCTATATATAGCTTCAGAAGGCTGCAAGTAGACACAGTCAAAGATTTACTAACAAAATAAAAAAACATTTTCACCCACTGAAACCAAAACCCAATAGTTTTCCTTGTTCCCAACGCCGGACCGGTACTCATTAAACAAAAACTCCTGCATACTAATGAAAACTATAGAGTAGCTTCGTGTATGAAACTTTCCGTTAATGTTTTCCGAACTTTATAACTTACTACGGTAATGTTTATGCATTAAAACTTTATTTCGTTAGTATTTAAAGTTGCTTAAGTATTTCGTGACTACGCTTCAATTCTATTTGGTGTTTTTATTGACTTACTTACGTGTTCATATTATTATCGTAGCTGTTTATTACTAGAGACTAGCATCTGCCAGCGGTTTCGTCAGCGTGAATATTGGTTATTATAAAAGCGAAGTCGAAGCAAGCTATCGTCTGTCTAAAAAGTCAACAGACTTGGCAATTTTGTGTGTGCCCGCGACTTCTAATAAACTAGTGCGCCTCACCATCAACGATTGCATCACTCTTACCATCAGACAGGATCGCAGTCAAGTACTAGTTTATAACAGATAAAAAAAAAAAACTTCGTTTGCGTGGACTACAGGATTTTCAATTTATTTTTTCCAAAAAAAAGTAGCCTTTTTTACATCAGCTACCTACCAAAAAAAGTCCCGTCAAAATCTGTCCATCCATTTCAAACAGACAGACGGACAAAAATTGTAAAAAATGTTATTTTGGTGTATACACCTACCGTATGCATGTAGGTAGTAAAAAGCAGTTACAATATTACGAGTACAAACAGACACTCCCATTTTATTTACATGTGTAGATAGATTTAAAAAATACTTATATTCGGTACTTTTTATAAGGTTCTTCTAATAGTAAACAATGATCAATATCTCTTAATCAACCTTGATTGTTGAACCAGCGTTGACTACATCAGATTTCAATTTACTCTAATAATTACACAAGTCGGTTGACTTATTAGACAGACTCAAAAAGTAACCTATGTCCTTTCTGGGATACGAGCTTGCTCCGTACCAAATTTTAACAAATTACAAATAGAAATATTTTAATTTGTTAAACATAGGGGGTTTAGGTACAGATGTTCGTTATTAAATTATTATTATTAAGAAACGCTATGTCTAGCCGTAAACGGCGTACAAATATTTTATGCATGCATGCTAATTAGAACAAATTTTCAAACAAGTCGATAAAATCATATAAAAAATAATATTGCCTACATTTAAATCATTCAAAGTCAAAATGTCAATTAGTTAAATGTTTCATTTAATCTTGAAAGCGTGACAGACAGAGAGAGTTGTTTTGACATTTATAATATCAGTATGGATTGGTTGATTAAAATTTAAGTCCACGAAGGTTGAAGAGTAATTAGCTGTAAGTAGAGATGTGCCGTTGCAATATTGCCGTGAAGTGGGAATATTGCCCGAAGTATGAATATTGGTGGCAATATTGCCAGCAATATTCCGACAAATTTCTAGCTGAATGTAGATTTTGAGTGTAGTCACAAATCACAATTTTCAGTTGAGATTTTAGAACTCCGTGTTAATGGTACCTAGTTGTAATTAGAGAGTAAATTGTATATTGCGCTAAAGTTTCAAGTCACGTGCAGTGAGGAGCTGAGGCGCAATTCCCGTATTATTGGGGTAAGTTCATATTCTAATCTTAATCTAAATGTGAAAATCACCCGTAATTTGTTTCAAACCTCAATAAAAGATGATTTAAAGATGCACACATTATTTAACATGGACGCCATATTGCAAGAGCACAATCTTTTTTCATGATCTGTATACAGCACGCGTCTTTATGTATAATCGGATACATAACATAATATAATTTACCAAACGAAATTGCAAATTGAATTTGAACACATTTTTGAGTACGTAGGTAATATTTACAATGAGAATTGGGTAGATCTACATCCAAAATAGCAAATAGAAAGAGTTTTTTTAAAATCCGTTCAAAATGAAGTTAAGTTAGAAACCTTAGTTAGATACAGGTTTTATTCCGTTAAAGTCTGATACGCCCCGATCCACATTTGCCTCCTCAAAACGCGTTACCTCTTCTACGCGCCTTACAACCATCACGATTAAAATCAAACGTATTCCATAGCTTTATCCTAACACACATATATCAACATATACACAAAAGCTTTTAACGGACGCATTCGACCAGAACTGTTGACAGCCTGTCCTTTGGGTGCGACCAAATTAAATATAGCTCCAGGTATTTATGCGTTATTTTCGGAATGTGCAGCCAAATATACGGTTAAAATAAATATTATTAAATGAATACTTGGGTACGGAACAGGTATGGTTGGAATTAGGGAATCCAATCCCGCAAGCACGGGATCCCGCACATGCGGGATCCGGGATTTTAGATGACAATATTGTTATTTGCGATTTGGAAATATGTACTTAGAAACTCGACAAATGCTTGCACTGTCTGGACTGGACTGGTCCACTTAGAACTGTGTGGTTCTTTCTTCAAAAGACCATCTCAGGCTCAATCTGCATGGTTCTCATATGATTTGACCATTACATGTTTTGTTGTATGGACTTTAAAAGAGACTGGCGCCTGAGTTTGTTTCAGTGTTTCTTCTCAGTGTAGTCAGCTAGGAAACACCGGCCTCATCTAGCATTAATTGACGAAAAAAAAAAAATAATTGAAGTGTAAAAGTGTTTTCATAAAACCTACGTGCTAAATAAAGATCATTTATCATTTATCGATTCGGGAATCGAACTATTTACATAGGTTGTTTTTTTATGAAACCCTCGATGTGCACGGCCGACTTGTACTTGACCGATTTTTGTATTTATTACTACTTAAAACAAAAAATAAAGATCCTAATCCCGCAAATCCTGCGGGATCCGCGGGATTGCTGACATCAATCCCGCATGCGTGCGGGATTACGGTTTCGATGCGGGATTGGATTCCCTAGTTGAAATCAGTTTTGCATTGGTTTGTGAGAGTCCGACGTACTTTCTCAGGTACGGGGTGTCCGTAATGTCCTACATAAACTTAGATATTTTAACATAATCTTATATATAAAATTCTCGTGTCACAATGTTCGTTCCTGTACTCCTCTGAAACGGCTTGACCGATTCTCATGAAATTTTGTGAGCATATTGAGTAGGTCTGAGAATCAGCCAACATCTATTTTTCATACCCGCAAAACAACGTTTGCCGGGTCAGCTAGTGTTAACTAAAATTATCTTCATGTATTCTGTATTGCCTCTGAGTAACCTGCGGTCCAAATGTTCAGCTCACAAAAAATCTAAGGATGAATAGACTATTAAAATGCAGCAGCGGTTCCGAGTAACAAGCAGTACTTACAGACAAGCAGATGGTACGCGGCATATGGCGTTCAATTGCGCCGCAAACGTCCGGTGCACTGGAGCTTTCTTTGAATTAAGCTTAATAACAGTTTTGGAGTGAAAGGCGAGTTTAATGGTGCAACAGGTGTATTTAATGCTTAAGGTCAAAAAGAAGGAAACTAACTATTAGCGATACTACATTGACGTGATGGTTTTCGATATTTAGTAACCTACGTCAAGTGCAAAATTCATCATCATAATTTCAGCAAAAAGACGTCCATAGTTGGACATAGGCCTCTCCCAAGTGTCGCCACAAGAACCGGTCCTGTGCGTCTCGCATCCATCGAATTCTCGGTACTCCATTCATAGGTTGATTAATGAAGCAGTCGACTCTACCATCCAGCTTTATTGTTGGGTGGGTAATCAAACTTCTCCTGTTCTGGATGAAGGGAGAGGATTACAGATTAAAACCTACCTGCGTTTCTTCAGTTGCCTTTTCCGTTCCAAAGCAGTGGTACCATTTTCAATAAACCCGCACATCCCTAAAGAAACCACCTACCTCAAGGTTTCTCCTTAATTGATTAATAACCAAACCTTTCAGATAGAAAGGAGGTTCAAGGAGGCGGTTCTGTACCTAGAAATACGATAGAACAGTACCCCTAGCCAAGTTGAGAATCTGAAATCGTTAACGCTACTAGAAAACTTCAAATGTACGGGAATGACGTCATCTCAACGCTCAGTCACGTGGTCAGAACAATAGAATCAGGGGCGTGATCAACTCGA
The DNA here is from genome assembly GCA_929112965.1 of Mythimna albipuncta. Classification (NCBI taxonomy): domain Eukaryota; kingdom Metazoa; phylum Arthropoda; class Insecta; order Lepidoptera; family Noctuidae; genus Mythimna; species Mythimna albipuncta. The sequence continues at coordinate 4,704,794 of OV815986.1, read as the reverse complement.
GGTGTTCGACGCAAGAGAAAACGGTTGAAACTTGGCTAGGGGGCTGGTTAGCAAAAACAAAGCGAAAAGCCTTTCAAAAACCAAAAGTCAGTTACATAGATTACCATTAGATTCAAAAATGACAAATGTCCTACTAATGACATGGCTTGTTTGCCTCGCTTGTCTTGTCGACTACAAATCCGAGGAGACGAAACTAGATGACATATTATTCATTAATTTCTCACAACACCCCTGTCATTGTAATTGAAGATGTGTTTTGACATGTTTATTCGTGGAATTCTTTTTTTGTAACCTCATGGCATGAAGGCATTACTTTTGTTTGCATGAAGTATAAATAAATATTTATGGTAAATACCTACAGCTTTATTGTTTTTAATAATAACTCTTTATTATCAGGCAATTAAGTCTCGTAGACAAAATCCACTAAATAAGAATCAAAACTTAGAAATAGAATTTATAGGATAAAAACCTTCCTGGAGCTTTTATCATCATTTGAACCGAAAAATAACCACTGTTGGACATAGACGTCCTTCAAGTGTCGGCAATGGACGGTCCTTTGCGTCTCGCCTCCATCGGATTCCCGCGTGGATGCATCTTCCGAAACGCTCGAGCTTTGACGCTGGTAATAATTTGAGTCCGCTTCATTTTGCAGGATTGGAAGCAAGGTGACTCATCTGCACTCATCCACATAAGATGAACATATTTCACCTGTCATGTTTAATTGGTGCGGTGCCTATTAATAAATTAAAGTCAAACTTCAACCTTTTACTGTGAATTTTATTTAAATATTATTAACTAGTGTTTGACTGCGGTCCCACTCCTACCTGATGGTAAGCAGTGAGACAATCGTTGATGGTGGCGCACTGGTTTATTAGGGAGCATATTCACTCTAGCCTTGAAGACACATTTCCAGTTACATGTTACCAAACCTAGGGGAACGGTCATAAGACCCCAAGGTCAATCGTGCTTACGACTAGTTGAGGTCGAGGCCGCATACAGCCGCAATTCCGGTCATGGACTGTTCCTCGAACGGAGGCGAGAGATTATCCGCAGTATCAACCTGGCTAGGAATATGTAAAGGGTGTGAACCTGCGTTATCGTGCCAGCTGCAATGATTGCCACTATCGAGTCGGTCCTGGCCTTTTTGGCACAGGTACTTTCCGAAGCACCCAAGACAGGAGAGAACCTGTGCTGACCGGAAAGTAAGAGCGCCAAGCCTTCTCTCCAGGTCCACCCCGCGCTGAGTTGCGCACTATTATCTGGTGGAGCTAAGCCATATATAGCACTATATGACGAGGCATCAGATACTCAACCCGCTTCAGCGCATCCTGGCGTCAAGTTCATTTTAGCGTCAAGATCCTAATATGGTTAACCAGCCAAAAGGCTGGCTGCCTCAATGGAGATCGTACCGTATCCTCTTATCACCCTGACGGACATCTATGAGGTCTTCACTGTCTTCTTCAGGCTCCGCCCCTACAGGCTTTTCGTAGAACGTCATAGTAAGAAGGATTTACGTCTATCAGGCCCTAACAGTATATCAGCGCTGCGTTATCAGGCCCTAACAGAATATCAGCGCTGCGTTATTTATCGTTTTAAATAACGTAGCATATGCTGAGTTAGGTGCCTTTTTGGCCTCGCACTGATTATATCTTTCTTTTTTCTTTTCATTGTGTATTTTTAGTTTATATTATTGTGTGAGGCACGAATAAACGTTTTTCTTTCTTTCTTTCTATCAATTTATTAATTTGCCCAGCATGTTCCCTACTATGTCAGGGTCTTGTCTTTTGACAAGACCCATCTCAATAAGCTAAATCCCATTGAAAATGTACATTTTATAAGTACATTCGTAATCAATAAGGCGTTAAGTTCTTAGTTATCAATACTAATAGAATAAAGAGGAAAGATTTATACTTCTGGATTTATGAGTTTCTGTTTGACCCTATATATAATAGGCAAAGTCTTGATTCATCCTCACCCAGCCCAAACTCTTGGACCGAGAACGTTGAAATTTTGCACTGAGATGCCTTTTATGATAAAAAAATAAGACAGGATTTTCCAAAATTCGGTCCCAACGGGGATGGAACGGGGGTTCAAAGTTTGTATGGAAAGAAAAGCTAAGCGGGCGAAGCTGAATGAACCCAAATACTATAGGATTGATTTACAAAAAAATCTTCGCTAGTATGCCAATTGATAACAGGCATATATTTTGTACTATCACTCGGACGAAGCCGCAAGCAGTTGCTAGTTTCTTGTATTAATACTTGTCTCGATGTAAGTACATTTAGTTCTTCTTAGTTATCTCTTTGATATAAACTAAGGTTGAGAACCTTTAGCTTAGATCTACGTCAGACTATGTGGCACCTGGTAGCTGCGGTCACTAACCCGTTCGTAAAGTAAGGAGGACACCGACATTGTATACTTTTGAATTTGCGGTTTGTCTTCTCTCTGGACTGACAGAGAAGTTTTGTAAGTCAATGACTGAAGCTGATAAAGGTTTTATTTACTTACCTATATAGGGTGACTGAGCCACGGAGCCAATTTACAATTTACTTATACAACATTACAGTCTAAAGTAATGCGTTGTACAGAAACAAGAAATAAAAGAAGAAAGTAAAAAAAGAAGAAGAAAACGTATAAATTACCACTAATATAACAAAAAAATAACAGCACTTGTCAAACCAAATGTCTCTGTTTATATGTGCAGAACGTTGTTGATATCACATGTGTAATAGTACATTGTTACACTAGGGGTGAAAGTAACTCATTTCATCCCGAGAAGAAGTTGGCGGGCGAGCGAAGCGAGGTCGCTAATTCTTTATTTTAAAGAAATAGTTGAACAAATAAATCACTTAAAATATAACATTATTTAATTAATACTTTTCTTTAAGTTATTTCAATTTTAAATCGCGCTGTGATTGACTGGCTGTATGGAAAATTGGAACATGGTTCAATAGAAATGTGAAGATAGAACTAGTTTTTTTTTTAATAATTTGACAGCTGTCAGTTGTAAAGTAAAACTCCCTAGGGATGAAAAGTATCACTTTCAGCCCGCTCCTCAGGCAACTTCAGACCTACTTTCAGAGTATGAGTAATGAAAAATTATTGTTAAGCCTTTTTTATTTAATTCCTTAGGTGTTATTGTTTGTTTTCCCTAATAAATAAACTAAAATAAAATAAAATATCCCACAAAACCGAACAAGACAACGTTTAATTATTTTTTATCCATCCTCTCACAAAACCCCAGACATTCACGACACACATCTATCCATCTCCCAGCAAACAAGTCACTCAATCAATGCCCAATCCAAATCCTAGAATGGTGAAATTTTGCCGATATTTTGGTGTTTTACAGGATGCATTTTGAAGAGACTGCGCAAAAATTACATGACTTGATTCCGTCATCTCAGTTCTACTATCGGACAAGCCGACGTACAACGAGTATCCACCCTTACTTCGTTGAAATCTCTGCGGTCCGGACTGAGCGTTTCGCCTCGTCGTTTATACCTACTGGTTTATGGAGGTCAGAAAGGCAAACGTTGCTATTCTAGCCAAAGCTACTTGAGAAAAGGTTTGGCAGATAGATTTAGGTAGGTACGTTGATTTATTATTGGTTTGACAGCAAATTTACTTGTCAATATTCTAGCTTCCAGAAATCCCGCATCAATATGATATTTCTAGATTTATAGATAGAAAATGATTAATTGATATTATTTTGCACACTGATGGATTGATAGTACTCAGTACCTATCTAAAACTTCCAAAGGCACAAAGCTTCCTACAGACAAAGAAAATGACATTAGTACAAGCAGCAGAAAAAAAATCTTGTAAAGGTCATAATCCCTTCTAATAAGCCTCACCAATCAATGTCAACTATTATCAAAGACCGGTCTACAATAGATTACATGAATATGAGCTTTATTGCCTTAGTACTAAAGATTAGAGTGAACGCACAGAGCATTATTGTAATCGGTTTCTGGTAATAAATATGATTGATGTTTAAGAGCGTCCTTTTCGAGGTACATTTTCATACGACCGCTCTGACGTGATTATTTTAGATTATTTTCTCTAGATATTTCGGATACACCGTTATCTTGTGAATATTGTCTAGGCTTCTATAGCAATCAAAACATAAATTTGTGTAAAATTAATCTAGTCTAGTCGTCCTCTAAAAATCTGCTATTTTACGTGAACTTATCACGGAATTACCGAATGCCAACAGATTTTTGAGGCGTTATCTCTCTTTTTTTTCATTGTCTCTTCATCAAACACCGCGTTGGATTACGTTAGATGGCGCAACAATAGGCGAGTGCAAAAGGACCGTGTTAAGAGGCTCCATTCGCCTATCGTCGTATGGCTACGTCATAAAAGGAAACCTTGTGAACAATTTCATATTCCTATAGTTTTTGCTTTGCTTGATATATCAGTTTCTCACTTTTTAGAATACTAGCGGCCCATCCCGGCTTCGCACGGGCAACAAATATAGCCTATGTTACTCAGGGTGAATGTAGCTTTCCAATAGTGAAAGTGTTTTTGAAATCGGCACAGTAGTTTTTGAGTTTTATTCATTACAAACATACACACAAAAATACAAATTTTCCCTCTTTATAATATTAATAATATAGAAAGATAAACCATTTATAGACACTTAAATTTGCAAGAACACAACCCTGTTTACCCGTCCTTTTCGTTCATATTCTAGACATTATTATCATCTCTGACATGATCCCATCTATCATCTCGTTGCTCCATTATTTTTGGGAGCATAGAGGGTAGGTGAATTAAAACCGTATAGAATCATCTAGATTTGACCCGCCGAGAGGGTTACGTTGAATATGTACAGAAATGGTTAAGTCCTGATTACCATATAGAATACTTTCGCAGCTTAACGAAAAGGTTTTGATTGATAAAGGTTTCGGCGACGAAGGTCGATCCGCTATCCTCTTAATGTATCGAAAGCTTAACTGGGTTTTACTTGTAAATACTGCGATATTGCGACAATTACTAGATTTTCGCTTCGCTCTCGGAGTGGAACCGTGTTTTTTTCCGCGATGAAGTTTTTACGTAATTAAATCCTTCCAGAGATAAACTGGTTTAGACAGTCTTTCCTGTAATATAATAAAGTTATAATGTTGAACTTAATCTTTTAAGTATGATTTTTTTTGAGTGGTAAAGTGGCTCTTTCCAGCCTGAGTGGAACGAATACTTTTAGTCTGTAAAAGTCTGACACTATCTCCTGCCTCGCCCAAGAGCGGGGATTTCATTGGATGATTTTCCCACCTAAAACAAAAATCATCATAATGTCTGGCTCTCGCACCACCCTAGAGAGAAGAAGAGACGAAACCCCAGGAGAATGCAATTTACAACCACAAAAAAAAAATAGTAGGTCTATTTCCTCTCTTTCAATTCCCAAGTTACATAATCGTCATACAAAATCTACGACATTGACTTTTCCGTCGCGAGCGCGGAGCGCAAATATTAAATGTTTGACTATGATATATTGTTTGCACACGTACGTAGGATTATCATCTCTGCAATATTAGATGGCGCTACAAATAAGAATTAGGTAATTGACTCAATTTTCGCAGGAAGTGCGAGAATTGAGTGTGTGCTCCATCGTCAGCTATATCATCACATACCATCAGGTGAGACAGTGGTCAAACGCGAGCCTATTATTAATGTGTATAATTGCCTATTATAATAAGTGATTTTATCCAAAGCGCAAATAGGATTTTGTTTTTCAAATCTCTTCAATATTGGAAATAGGCCTCATCGAAGGCCCAAGTCACCCAAATGGCAATGGAAAAGGCTATGCTCAGTGTTTCCTTGCGTGATCGCATCAGGAATGAAGATATATCCACAGGAATACCAAGGTCCCCGACATTTGCCGGGTCGAAGCCTACTGTGGCCAGGGTTATCCGAAAGGGAACCCGAGCACCTGTATGAATAAAAAAAAGAGGCCCCGACATTGCCTAAAGAATCGCCAAAATTAAGTGGCAGTGGACAGGACATATTGCTCGTTGATGGTCGATGGGGCCGAAAGATTCCGAAGTGGTGACCGCGCATCGGAAAACGTAGCGTTGGAAGGCCTCTCACAAGATGGACTAATGATCTGGAGAGAGTCTCGGGAATGCGATAGATGCGAAACGTCCAGACCGTTCGTTGTGGCGACATTTGGGGGCGGCCTATGTCCAACAGTGGACGTCTTTCGGCTGAAATGATAATGACCCGGACGAAGCCAAGGGCAGCAGTTAGTGTTACAATACTCGGAGATCACGTACAGTTAGTTAGTTAGCTTCCGTATCGCCAAATACTACATGTGACCCAATAATTAAATTAACCTAGATCCTGTTTCACTCACGACCTATTTCGAAACAGGCTGTATTGATTTGAGCTGCAATGTCCTTGACACAGCTCCAGGCTACAAACTGTAGTAACTGTAGCAGAATGTGGTATATTTTGTAAAACTAATTTGGTAAAACGTTGTTGAAACCGAATTTGTTACGGATCAAAAACCATTTCCAGTAAAATTCATGCGATATTTGTGAAGATTGGCTGCCCTAGGCGAACTTGAAATATGGCGGTATCGTAAATAAAGTATACTTGAAACATTTATCACGTTTAAGATAGAAAAATGTGTAAGTGTTCAGCGCTAATATTGGAATAAGTATCGATTGTTGAAGTATATGAATTCCAGTCAAGAGTTAAGGTTTAGGCAAGCGAGCTCCATCGTCGACCACATCGTCCCATGACCCTATTAGGTTAAATTGGAATTCAAACTTTTCTCAAAACCCAAAGCAAATGTAAATATTGGTCTTTATACCCTATATCTCTTTAAAATGGCCACTTGGCTCATATTATCATCATAGGTAATGGGGGTTCAATTCAAAAGCCCTTTACGGTGATACGAGCTTTGCATTAGCCATGTACCAAACTCTCTAGCCTATTAAGGCCCCTAATGTCAGGGCTCTAATGTATTTACCTCAGACAGGAGCCAGTCATCAGCTATAAGCCTAACTGCACACGGGCAACTGATGAAAACGACAAAAAGTTGCCACCAAACTATTTCTCTCAGTTTTGATACTTTTTATACATTTGTCGCCACACGCTACAAATCGTCGCTATTTGCTTTTGTCTGGCACCGACCAATATACGACGGCACTCGTTATTCGCGCTACTAGGGTATAGCCCCTCTCTCCCTTCATCTCTTCGCTTCAGCTAACCATTTCGAAACAAAGGCAAAGCCTGCTGGTGGGTCCTTTTTAACGTTGACTGGAATAATGGATATGAATATAATAGAATTACTTATATCAGAAATTCAATCTTGTCAAGCATGGGTTAAAAAAGGAGCCACCAAACTACAAGTGACCGTCGCGCCTGTCAGTTAGGTTTGTAGTCGCTTCTAGCTTTAGATAGCGGCAACTGTGGCTGTAGAGTGTGGCCCGTGTGCAGCCGGGCTGAATAACCCACCTATCAGGGGTCCACAGCTGTCTACATCAGCCTATCCAATATGTTAGTACGCGGTATTAGAGAGCATTGTCCGACTGTTTAATACCACCAACCACAAATGGCTGTCGCGCACGTCAGCTGGGTTTGTAGTCGCTTCTAGCTTCAGGTAGCGACAACTGTGGCTGTCGAGTGTTGCCCGTGTGCAGCCGGGCTAAATAACCCACCTATCAGGGGTCCGCAGCCTGTCTACATAAGCCTATCCAATGTGTTAGTACGCGGGATTAGGGAGCATTGTCCGACTGTTTAATACCACCACCCACAAGTGGCAGTCGCGCCCGCCAGCTAGGTTTGTAGCCGCTTCTAGCTTCAGGTAGCGGCAACTGTCGCTGTAGAGTGTGGCCCGTGTGCAGCCGGGCTGAATAACCCACCTATCAGAGGTCCACAGCCTGTCTACATTAGCCTATCCAATGTGTTAGTACGCGGGATTAGGAAGTACTGTCTGACTGTTTAATGCTATTGTCTGCTCGTGCCACCTGGGTTTTCGCTGATTGAATAATACCGTGTGTCATTTTGTCGTGTTAAATTATTATTTGCTATGTCAATGGCCTTTAAAGTTTTAAATGATCAAACAAAACAAGGTTAAATAGTAGATAAATACTAGAAGAGTCATCTAACTTTTGATAAATGATGTTTATTTGGCAAATAAGTTATAAATGACACTTTTACACGTAATTTTTTTTTTGTTTTTGTATACTGTGTGAGGGCACTGTTTGCTAACTGAATACCCTGAGAAGAAACATCGTAGCAAAGTCAGAGGTCAAAGTCTCAAGTGCATACAGCAAATATGTAATGGTCAAATCATATGAGAATCATGCAGATTAGTATCTGAGATAGTATTTAAAGGAAAGAACCACACAGATTTGAGTGGATCTATCCAGTCAGTGCACCTTTCTTCTTCTTCTTCCTGCCCTTGTCCCATCTTATTTGGGGTCGGCGCAATACGTCCAGTCAGTACAACCATTAGTCAATATTCGTGTAGCTTAACTTAGTCGATGTGAATAGCTCAACACGAGAATTATCGGACGTGTAGGATTCCCCCCTCCCCGGTCCCCTCCCTCTCAGACAAGAAGGCCTGTGTCCTAGCAATGAGAACACACAGCCTTCAGGTAAGCCTCTGAAACCTTGAATTAGAAACTATAAGACCCAAATGCTCTTAATCCTTGTCAATGGCTTGATTCAAAAGCCTAAGCGTATTCATTTGTTAGGATATCTCGAAAATCTACGTAATGTTCAACATAATGCTTTTAATGTTGCTTGTAATGTTACTTTTCATATAAATCCGAGGATTGTATTAACGCGTAAAAGAGGATCAACGACCTTATGGGTCGTTGCCTCTTTCATAGTTTGTTTGGTTTATAATGGAAAATATTTGGCTACTGAAACTGATCGCTTAATGGTTTTTAAGCTAAGTGAGCTAAACAGTGACAATTAATATAGATAGATCTACTTTTCACGTTCCTAAAGTATTTTTATTAAGGCATATAGTCCCTTGAACCATCTGGCCGAAATTAAATAGACACAACTGTCGTACCCGCCTAGGCAGCAGTACGCGTATCTGTGCATTTAATTGCGGCTAGCTGCGCCCGGAGAGTGCGCGGCTGACCTTTAAATCCATTTTCTTAGCGAAATATTGATTCATTTACATGCTATGTTCACTTTGAAGAATATTTAACACCAATTTTTATGTGTAAAAATGTTTCTAAAGATCCAAGCCGTTTCGAAGAAGTAGGCAAGAGTTGCGGAATTGCTAAATGTTTTTTTTAGACAAAAGTATTAATCGCACGAAAAAATCAAATGTTGATAATGTTGTTCATGAATATATAATAAACATGTATTTTTTTTAAACTTATTAACTAGGCCGTTACCGAGGAGTAGGAAACTTTCAAACATGTGTTTCTTTATCTTTAAATGTTAGCCTAAAAACCAAGTTTGTCTTTAGAACATTAGTTTGAGTATATAGAAACTCGAAACACGAGTCTAGTATTTTTATGTAAAGAATCTGTGTACAAAATTTCATAACTGCCGTTTGCTGGCGCCTAATACCCGTTATGACCTGCCGTGACCTGTGTTGTATCTAATGTCGGTGGTGTACAACTTTATAAGTTTTTTAATATTTTTGGGAAAAAATATAACAAGATATAAAAACTATTGGAATCCATTCAGTTAGTGATTCTGAACAAACTATATTCAACCATTAATTTTTACACCATGTTATATTTTTTCCCAAAAATATTTAAAAAAGATCACAAGTTGGACACCACCGACACTAAGTACAAAACAGGTCACGGCAGGTCATAGCGGGCTTTAGGTGCCAGCGCAGAGCTGGTTGCGTAAACAAAACTACCCCTGTCGTCCGGGTAGCCCGGTGATCATGTATTTATGTCGCCAATCGGTACCATAACGGGCTTATAACTGTGAGTTTTCATAATACAGTTTTGAGTTTTATTACATAGATTCTTTACATAAAAATACTAGACAGGTTTTTCAGGTTTCGAATATACTAAAAACTAGCTTTTGCCTGCGCGGCTTTGCTCCCGCTCTTCCTTACTCCACCCTACTCTACCCTACTGTACTCTACTCTACCCTACCCAATTCATTTCATTTATTTAGTCATAACAATTTGCATTGTGTTGAATCCAAGGACAAATATGCACGCACAAAACATCCAAACTTCCAAATCCAAACTAATATTATAAATGCGAAAGTAACTCTGTCTGTCTGTCTGTCTGTCTTTGCTTCACGCCTAAACTACTGGACCGATTTGTGTGAAATTTGGTACAGGCATAGTTTGGAACTTGAGAAATGACATAGGATAGTTTTTATCACAAACAATAAAATAAAAAATAATATAAAAAATAAAATTTATTCGGGACATACAGCGCCATCTATTGGTCAAGAGTCGGCATCAATTCAGTACTATCTGCCGGAAGTCACTATTCCACGCGAACGAAGTCGCGGGCAAAAGCTAGTATCATATAAAGATAAAACAGAAACAAGATACAATTCTGAATCACAATTCAAATAAGCCTACCTTACCCTATTCTACACTACTCTACTCTACCCTACCATACTTCACATAAACCATCTACTAAATAGTCCGAACAAAGCCTTCTTGAGTTATAAAATGACAACGAAAAGTGGCATTGATTTTTATATTTACTTAACATAAGGTTGTATAATATTATGAACGCAGAGTTCTGATATGCTTTCAACAACTAAGGCGCTTATATTCTCATGTTATAATCTTCCCAGAGCACTATATGCCATCGTGAATCCTGCTTTGAAAGGCGAATATTATAATTTAACGTAGAGAGAGGACCTGAAAGTAATTCAAGCTTACTTACATAATAAAACTTGTTACTTCTATCTAGATAAAGTTTCCTACTTAACATTACAAATGTGAAAGTCTGTATGTAATGTACGTTTTGTCAATCAGTCACACCACGACGTCTGAACGGTTTTGAATGAAACTTAGCAGGTGGATAGGTCTTAACTTGAATTACCGTAGGTTCCAGGCTTGTGGGATTGCTCGAAAAAGTCACCGCAGCTTTGGAACGCAAATGGCAACTAAATAAACACGGGTGGGTTTTAGCACAAAATAGATAGGGACAGAAGTCAATCTACATACAAAGCGCGCTCGAGCAACGCACACATAGACGCCACTCACAGACACGATGTCTCGGTCGCATCTCGGATCACTCGTCGAACAGTTCCGGCTCAAACGCTCATTAGTGTGCGTCCACCGAGCGTAGGTATAAAAAGTGAAGTACATACGTGAGATTGTCTTCTGTACCTATCTATTAACACACATTACTTTACCCAGAGTGGGAGATGTGATATATTGATTTCCGATTACAAGATAACTTCAGGTTAATTTCCTATGTGCACGCCCGCAAATCCCCTGGAACAACCTACTGATGATATAAATCCCCCAAAGACTTGAGGTCTCGTTACGAACAATTGGTTTTTGTTCAGGGATGTTCATTGATGTGATGATCAACTTAACAAAATAAGTATTTTCATATATTTATTACTAGCCGTGTCCGCGACTTCGTTCGCGTGAACTACAGGATTTTGAATTTATTTTTTCTAATATAAGTAGGCTATGTTACTCCTTATTACATCAGCTACCTGCCAAAAAAGTCCCGTCAAAATCGGTCCAGTCATTTCAAAGATTATCCCGGACAGACAGACAGACAGAAATTGTAAAAAAAAAATATTTTGGTGTATGTAGCATAATATTAATATGCATGTAGTAAAAAGCATTTATTTCAATATTACAAACAGACACTCCAACTTTATTTATATGTATAGAAGATGTATAGATGTATAGATATCTAGCCTATACTATCCCACAGCTGGGCAAAGGATTTTATCCATTCCTTCCATTATTTCCGGCTTTCCTTTTTGCCAATTCCTAAGGAAGACATCTAAGTCTTCCCGTCATCTTTTTCTTGGTCTCAAACTTAAGGTTTGCCAACATGCTATGGAGCGCAGTATACTAGGTGTTAAAATAACGGATCGAGTTTGCGACACTATACTGCGCTTACAGATCATTAATGTGGTTCAAAAGGCTGTCAAGCTTAAGTGGGACTGGGCTGGATATGTGCCTGCCTGCATGCCGATCGAGCGGTGGGCTAGTAAAACACAAAGTTGTCGCCCGGAAATAGCACGTGGCAGACCAAGAAATTTTCATATACTTAAGAAATCACTAACTAGACGCAAAATTTTTTGCCAGCAAAATAAAACGCGATTAGCATATTGTATTTTTATAAGGCAATTGAACCGGTATTAGCAAATTTAAACCGCGACCCAAGAGCCGTCAGTATCAAAGTCAAGATGACACTGATGACATTGGCATCTCCTCTAATTCGTCCTAGAAGTAAGGCCGGTTTCTAAATTCAGTATTTTGAGTTAGGTTATGTGTCAACCCTACTTAAGTGTCAAATTTTGACAGGTCTAGATTTTAAGAAATACCAAACTTAATGGGGAAAAATGCCATCTAAACCAAAATTTCACACAAGATTGATCGACACTTGCCAGATTTGAGCGATGGATGGTTGGTTGGCTCATTCTTCGCCCAAAGAATTAGCATTAGCATAGCATTGCCATTCAACGTTCCAATGCTGCCAGTCTTCTGGGCACATTTCCGGATGACAGCGATTTGAAGGAGTAGATACTTCTACGCTTGAATGTATTTTGTTATTGTATTATATGTAGGTTTATAGTTAGGTTAGACAACTTAATAAAATAATAATTACTAAACTAAGTATTTATAACTAAAATACATTTAGTTTAGATAATATTTAAGTTGTTTGGATTTCATAATAAAATGATTATCTATTAAAATCAGGGTTAACAATAATCTTAAAACATTCGCAACCGGCTCGATGGTCATAAAAAAATTGAACGTAAAAAATAACGGTAATTCCTTCTTCCGAGAAGGAGTTTCTGCCCAGTAGGTAGTAGGAAAATTAAAAACATCATAAATACTAAATTACTTAAGATGAAAAAAAAAGCCTTATCTACCAAACGACATCGCGAAAACGTCTGCATAATATCACGTTCCCCAAAAAACAAAATCATGCTATTATACGACAAAATTGTATGGTTCGACTTACGCTGCATATGTATGTGCTGCTTGGGCATTTTGTAATCGGGCGGGTAACATCGCTCGTAGAACTCTAGGTCGCTGACCTGGCATACCTCAGGCGTTGGTATTATCAGACCAGTGCCTGATATCGCTCTCTGGAGATGGTGTTCCTGTGGACAAGAGGAAAAATATCTGTTAGTTTAGTTTTGAAAGGATTTTGGCAGAGAGGCCATAATGGTATGGCAACCGGTATGGCCTAGAACTGAAGACATGTAGCATCCACCATCCTGCATTGGGCCTGAGAGGTTGATTACCACCCACTCTCAACCACAAATATGAGACCAGTGTCGATTAAATCCCATTTAGACGTCCATAAATTGCAGAATGCTGAGATGGGAATTTGTTGTGGGCACAAAAAATCATGGGTGCCAAGATCGAACCAAATCGCACCTTTACCAAAACTTTACCACTTTGGGTGGACCAGGACGAAGTGTCAGACTGACCACTTGTGGGATGTGTCCCTTCAGTCGCCCTTTTTTGCAAGGGTTACGGCAACTCCGTCAAACAATTCGCAGGCCTGGCAGACCTTGGGCCTAACTGGCCCCGTCAACTTTGTTCATATCTATTTGAACCGCGCGAGCAACACAACGCGCCGACGAGCCACGGTTGGTCCTTACCGGACAGCGAGCTATCCATGGATCGCCGTCCGCAAGCCTACTATACATGGTAGCCGGTAATCCTCCTGTGACTCCTGGCGCACTACAGTTGGCGGATTAAATCTTAAGGTAGCCATACACGCTAGGGTATACACAGGCATACCTGTCAGAGGTAAGCTTGTATGGAATCCTGTATGTTGCGTGTATGTTGCACAGTTGTGCAACATACACGCTCAGGGTTACCTGTAGAGGTCACCTGTACAGGCAAACCTGTCAGGTATACCCTAAGCGTGTATGGCGGGCATTCAGTACATCCATAAAAACAATACAGACTTAACGGGAGAATCCAGTGACTGCTCATATATATGATTAGTCCAAGTATTTACACATCTACAAGAACAAGAATTGTGACATTACTTCCTAGCAACCACAATGAGGAAAACAGTATGACGATTCCGTTTTTTTCATCTGTCAAGCCTTCTCTAAACTAGGTTGATGTTTATTTCCACAAATATAGGTTAACAAAATATAACATGGAATAGCCTACTCGTACTTAATATGGGAAAAGCTTCCCAGGAAAATGTCCGTAGCTTTTGCGCCAATGAGAATCATAAGTAGGAAGTCTTTTGGTTGCTGTATGATTACCTAAAGGAGCTTTTGTGTTCTAACTTTATATTTCAGCGTAGTAGATTGTTTGCAGCATTTGATGAGAGTAAGTATATTAATAAGCCTTCCTCAAGACTTTTTTTGTACGTATTTAAAAACTACTTTTTTTCGTCAGTTTAAATTATATGAGGCCGGTGTTTCCTAGCTGATTATCCTGAGAAGAAACACCGAAACAAACTCAGGGATCAGTCTCTTTTAAATTCCATACAGCAAAGATGTAATGGATCAAATTTATTTATTTATCTTCCTTACAACTATCATCACAGGTAAATACCTAATGCGATAGTGCGGTCTTAAAATTACTTAATATAATTTTATATTATTAAAAACAAAACACTTTAAATATACAAATATATACGTATAGCCTACTCTAATCAATAAATCTCATGAAACCCATGAAGATTAGTGTCTGAGATAGAGTAGCTCGGCTTTTTTGCTTGGATACACAAAGTATTAATGTTTTCATCAATAAAACTCTTTTGAGAGTTTTGAATCATTTTAGTTTTTTTTATGCTATAATTTCAAAGTGAAGTAGCGACCTGGTGTACTGCGCGTACTGGATTGAGGAGGCACGGGAAAAAAATTAATTAAATAAAGGAGATCATAAATTTTTGAGTGAGTATTATCATTATCTTGCATAATATTCACGTTCAATGACACCAAAATTGTTTTTGTTAACCACTTAAAAAAAAATGTCATAACCCGTTAACGATTACTTTAAATTATTTTGCACCTGTTATGATAGCTTTGAACAATGGATTATTTACATAATCAACATCATTAGTGTTTACGATTGTTTTGAAAATTTCACGAACCTTGTAAGCAGGTTACATCAGGGCCCGTTTCTCTAGATACATAATCAGAAGCTCACATCATTTCTAAATTTGTAATCTCCAACAAAATACTACAAGAAGTAAATAAAAATTTTAACCCGATCAACAATTTTTTTTTTACTACCTATGGATAGGCTTACGTTTGAC
The DNA here is from genome assembly GCA_929112965.1 of Mythimna albipuncta. Classification (NCBI taxonomy): domain Eukaryota; kingdom Metazoa; phylum Arthropoda; class Insecta; order Lepidoptera; family Noctuidae; genus Mythimna; species Mythimna albipuncta. The sequence goes on along the minus strand of OV815986.1, from coordinate 4,689,393 downwards.
CACTATCTCTCCCCAATGAGAAGCGATAATGTGGCCAACGATGGAGCACGCTTGTATAACAATTATTCACTCTTGATTTAAAGGTGGGTCTACGCTAGAGGAGCCAAGCACGAGCGGAGTAGTTTAAACCAACTTATATGCCCCGGACGAGCGCGCTTCGAGCGTTTGGTTCGTGCTCGACAGTGCTCTGCCTATTGTCTCTCATGTTCGAGGACAGTGGTCATTGTAGGCTCGTTGTACGTCCACACTTGAGACTGCGAGTGGAGCGGCTCTGCTTGTGCTCAGGTCGTGCTCAGCTCCTCAAGCGTAGACCTACCATAAAGACCCCTAGATTGTAGCTATCAGGAAAAACACACTCCAGTAGAAAATTGCAGTCCTTAGCTGTACGCACAATAAATATGTTCTCAAAACGCTTTGTGCGTATAGGTGGGATGTCCAGCATGTACCGATATCGCAACGCCGTACTTCTAGTGTTCCGGTTATGGAACAATGTGGGCGGAATTAAATTGTGCAATTCCAATGTACACTCCCCGAAATTTTTCGAGAAAACCGACAGGCTAACAACAAAAAAAATACTTCAAAATGTTGGCACCAACGGTTCAAGTTCCAATATTGGACCAACGTTTGCAGTTGAACTTAATATCAGTCGTGAGTATTTCTCACGACTGGTTTTGAATATGAATAAGTCAAAACTTATTGGACTGGTTCAATGTTAACTAATGATGCATTAAAGATGAGTAGTTTCGAGTTATATTTAGTTCAAATTTAAATTTATTTAAGTGTTCCAATTGTTTCATGGTTATAACCTGTCTCAAGTGTTGAGCTTCATTTAGGAAATTAACGTAAATTATTAAAAAAGTCTTAGTTGCTATATATGTAGGTATGTATATTGTAGCGAGATTTTTTTTTCAGACTAATCTACACTCTACTAAAATTATTTTTAGCTTATCCGAAACTTGAATATATTTTGTTAAGAATCAGTAACAATACAACATGTTATATTTTTTATAACAAGGTAACAAGTTGGACACCACTGACTCTAAGTGCATCACAGGTCACGGCAGCTCATAGCGGACGTAAGAAGCCAGCGCACAGCTGGATGTGAGTGCAAAACAACCCCTCAGTCGCCTGAATGGCCTGGTTGACTATGAATTTGAGGTTTTGTATTTATAAAAGTTTGACACTCCCTCTTACTCCTTCCAAAGCGGGACAAGTATATGAAGCTTTCTCATTTAAAAAAAATGGCATGCTTGATGGCACACTCACTTGACATTCATCATCATCATCATCATATCAGCCAAAAGACGTCCACTGTTGGACATAGGCCTCCCCCAAGCGTCGCCACAACGACCGGTCTTGTGCGTCACGCATCCATCGGATTCTCGCGACCCTGACCAGGTCATCGGTCCACCTTGTTGGAGGCCGTCTAACGCTGCGTCTTCCGGTACGTGGTCGCCACTCCAGAACCTTTCGTCCCCATCGACCATCACATCATTTGACATTAGACAAACCCAACTCCAGGTAGGTAATCCATCTGCGTATGTCTTCCTGCGATAGGAAGGAATTCCATTTCCATCAAATGGAACATGACTTGAACCGCCTATAATTAGCAATATATAATATAATATAATAATAATATAATATTCCACAACTATCACACAACGCCGTCTAGTCCCAAGCTAAGCAGAGCTTGTGTTATGGGTACTAGACAACTGATAAACATACTTATATATTTCTAAATACATACATATTATAGATAAATTACACCCATACACAGAACAAATGATTGTGCTCATCACACAAATATTTGTCCTGGGTGGGAATCGAACCCACGACCTCCGGCATAGCAGTCAGGGTCACTAACCACTAGACCAACAGGCCAGTCAAAGTAAAAAATATGAAACCATATTAGCATCGAAAGCAGGTCCTGTGTGGCAAAGGAAGCTATTCTACCAAATCAAAAATCCTGACTGTTACATCATAGAATCCACAGAGGATTACGTAATTAGAACATTAATATGAGTGTGAGGGTTCTATTGCGCACTGTCACACTGGGGGAAGAATACAAATTAGTTCGAGTTGGTGCAAAGGAAAAGCATAATTATAACCTTTAAAATATCGAAGTACTCCGTGTTTAAAACGCTATCTTAAGGTAGCCACGTTTGGGTAGGGATACCTGACAAGTTTACCTGCAGTTATACCTGTCTGGTGACTTTGTATGGAAATCTACACAGTTGTACTACAGACACGCTCCGGTTCACCTGTACGTTCTGTACAACTTAAGTGAGTGAGTGAGTGTTACTTAGTGAGACGTGCTCAAACGCTACCAACGTTTAAAAAAATGGTGAAGGAGCATTACCTTTCACTTTGATTTTGTCTTCTCCTGGCTTGATTACAAATATTTAATTTTTATTAGTATATTATTTGTAATGTATGTATGTATTTGTGTTGTTATTTCATATTTGTATTATTCTGATGTACACTGACAGCCCTATATCTTTCTCCTCTCTTTCAGTCCATCCAAAGGTTGTCTGTAAGAGAACGCCCTGTGCGATAAGGCCGCCCATTGTACACTTATTTTGAATAATGTTTGTCCTGTATCTTTTTTGTTCAAGCGGTGTACAATAGAGAATATAATAAATAAACTTAACTGTACAAGCAAACCTGTCAGGCATACCCTAGGCTAGGATGTGTGGCGGGCATAGGCTTCGTTTTCTACGTCTTAACGACACTGAATAGATTACTGTGAACCTTTGCGTAGTGTAAACTCGCTTTCTGCGTCAGTCTGCTTTTCCACTCCTATCCCACAAATTCTCCTAAACAACGCTACTGATTTTGATGTGGTTTTATTTGCTATTGATAAATTCGCGCTTGGCCTTTATCTCACCTGATGGAAACCGACGATTAGTTGACGATAGAGCACGTTTCCCTAAAAGGCTACCTATTCACTCTTGCCTAGACACAGATGGGCTTTAGCCAGTAAAAGTCTGATGCGCCCTTTCCTCCAGCATAGAACAGGCGAAGTAAACCCGCCTCAAAAAAAAAAAACTTAAGTCGATCAAAACTATTTAAAGCATAATCGGATTATTGAAGTTTAGATCCAAGTCTAGAACAAAACTTACAAAAAGGCCTAAAGAGCTTATTCGAATTAAAATTAATTATCACGTTGGTATTAAGAAGTTATAATGTAACCTTTGAAAGTTTCAAGGGGATTAAAATACCGGTTAATTGCGGAACACACTCGCGCACTGAGGGTTCCGCACCATTATCTATGCAATATACAATACTAGGGTAAACTAACCATACGTGTTCCATTCGCCAAACGAACGAACGAATTTAAAAGTACATTTAAAACCGGTCAAGACACCAAAAACAAGCACCAAATCCTAAATATGTGTCTCTTACGTTTTGCAAATGGAGGACACACATTACTGACTGGAGCATATATGCCTGATTTACCTTAGACATTACATAGAACCTTCGGTTTTAATATTTATTGTCTGACTGTCCAGCTATCACGGTTTATGAGATACAGCCTGGTGTCAGACAGGCAGATGGATAGTGGAGTCTTAGTTTAACGTTTTTAACATTTGGGTGCGAAACCCTAAAAACTAACGAGATTAAAAAGAAGCTTTGCGATAGACGAAGGGTTTTCATTAAAGAAAAAAAAAACCGATACTGATATTAAATCGTTGATCTGAGAAAAAAGATAAAAAATATTTTAGAGATCGCTTTGAGGAGTTAATAGGGAGGGTCATTAAACGGATAATTATTTGGTAAGAGGCTTATTATTTTGTGTACCAGGATTGAAGAGAAGGAAGCCTTAAAATGGCAGGTCTTTCATATATCATTAACTTTAGATCAGCGAATAAAATAATATACAGGGTGTAACGGAAGTTGGTGATCGTATTTTAAATATTGCTTTTGCTCTTTATTTTTTAGGTGGGAAATCATCTAATGAATACTCCCGGTCTAGAACGGAGCGGGAGAGCAAATCAGACTTTTACTAACTAAAGCCCACAGTGTTCCTTTGGTTTCCTTTAAAAAAAAAAACGTAGCAAGCAACACCAGTATTTCACACAATCATTTAGCACATTTATGTCCCACTGGTGGACAAATGCCTCCCTCTCCCTTTTCCACACACGTGTCTTCGGCCACTGCAGGCCAATCCCTCCGGTAGTTCAAGCTCCTCTCTCCATCTTCGCTTTGGTCTGCCGCGATTGCGCCTTGCGTTTAATGGGACCCAATAAGTAGCTCTTTTACTCCACAGCTCATCCGAGATTCACACAATCAATGTAATCAATAACCCGAGTAAAGGATAACCTATCGATATTACACATTACCGCATTGTCATACATTAGTACTAGCTGTGACTGTGACGTAACGCTGCGGATTCGAGATGCTGGCGATTTCTGGGAACGTTTCCAACTCTTAAGGATGAATGTATGCAGCTCAATGGTTCTCCTTGAAATCTTGCACTAGAATCTATTTCATAGTGGAGCATTATTAACACGTAACTAAGAAATAACAACCTCCAGATTTCTAGCCACCAACGGCGGGCTCTAAATTGCTCGCAGTACGGATGGCCGTTGGGGCCGAAAGGACTGATGACCTGGTGAAGGTAGCGGGAAACCGAGGGATGCGAGACGCACAGGAACGTTCGATGAGGCGACGCTTGGGGGAGGCCTATGTCCAACAGTGGACGTGTATCGGCTGAAATGATGATGATGATGAACGGCGAGCAATACAGCTCGACGTCCGGTCGTCCAGACCGAGCTCGAGAGGTCGATGGCGCAGTGTTCTACGCGCGCATCAAGATGTCAGTAAACTGTAGGGTCCCAGCAGGGTCGAAACAGAACCCCAGGGCTCAGGAACGAAGGCAAAAAAGGAACATAGAAGTGGGGTTATAATCAGTAAAGGTCTGACACGCCCTCCTGCTACTGAATGACCTAGGGCAAAGGAATAAAGTTATTCTGAGATGGGTACCAGGTAATTATGGAATTGTAAATGGCAACGAAAAAGCTGCGAGGACTGGGGCTCAAGGTCATCAGATAGGACCAGAACCCTTCTGTGGTATCTCAAAGAACCAGGCCATGCAGACCCTTAAAGGCAAACTATTTGGCAATTCAAAGAAGCACTGGTTGGTACAACAAGGGCTGCTACACGCCAAATCTCTTATAGAAGGCTACCCACAAAAACGAACTGCCGAGCTTCTTGAGCTTAGCAGGACGAACATCTGTGCGATAGCTCGTGCCTTAACCGGCCACTGCAAACTAAACTGGCACCATTTTCACATGAAAGTGAGAGACACTGATGTTTGCCGGTACTGTAATCAGGAGAGGGAGACCCCTAAGCACCTTTTGTGTGCGGGCCCCTTATCCACAAACGCAGTGTCCATCTGGGCCGACACATTATTCGCCCGGAGGAGATTTAAACTCTAAAAGCTAGGAGTATTCTAAATTTCCTGGAAGCCTCCGGGCTGAAAGAGTAACTATAACAAGATGGCGAGTCACAATAGATAATTTAGGTCGCAGTGACTGCATCCCCTACACTACGGGAGATGCATAGCCCCTTATCTTCAAATAATAATAATAATAATACCACATAAAAAAATGCTCATGGGGGCGCTCATGTTGTGTTGTTTCTGTGTTAAATACACGTATTTACACGTATTTTCTATTTTAGATTTTAACGTTTTTGTCTCGGAATTATAACTATCAAAACCGTGCAAGAAATGGAACACCAATGTGCAAGTACGAATTACTTGCACATTGGCGTTCCATTTATTCCTAATCTATGTCGCACTTTCCTTGCCTCCTTCATAGTTCCGCACTGTTCCCACGCGCCTCAAGGAGTTGTCAGCAACAGCAGGGACCCAGCTGGGTCGAAGCCTCCTGGGGCCAGGGTTATCCGAAAGGGCGCTCGAGCTCCGGTATGAAGGCTAGAAGGAACGGGATGGGTCTTTTAGTCAGTAAGAGTCTGACACTATCTCCCGCTCCGCCCAAGAGCGGGGGATGTCAATGCATGATTTTTCCCACCATAAAAAAAGTTACACCGTAACATTATTAATGTTTACATTCATCTACATTATAAGTCAGATACTCTTTGCAGAAGCGTTTTTCCGCATATTTTTCCAAGAAACCTCTCGGGAACGCTGATATGGAAATAAAGTGGAGGAAACACTTAAGAGCCATTTATTTCAATAAGGCAGTGTCTGACTTTGGCAATAGTGTAGAGGCCGAACTTTAGCGGACTATAACTAGATATTTTTCCAACAAACTTTCGTGGCACAGTCATCTAGTTCTAGGCCAACCAAACTTATGTGATTGACCCGCTGTTTCCGAATTTTGTCGAACTTGAGTATTTTTCACGTGTGCAGTCCTGGAGCAGTGGTAACGGCTCCGATTTACCGAATTGTAGGTCGTCAGTTTAAACCCAACCTGGTGCATTACTTAGTGTACTTTATTTCATCACTACTGCTTTGAAAAAGATGAGGGAAAACCGGCATGTCCTAGAACCAAAAATACGAAGACAAAGACACGTAACATCCACCAATCCGAACTGGACCCGCGTGATTGATTACGGCCTATTCCCTCACTGAGAGAGGCTCTAGACGTCTTATGATTGAAATGATGATGATGGTAAAAACATCGTTAGGAATTGGGCATGCCCAAGAACCAAAAAATCAAAAACCTGACATGATCTACCAATCCGCACTGGACCCGTGTGGTGGATTACAGTTCATTCCTTTCCTTAAAGAAGAGGCCTGAGTCTTAGCAGTGGGAACAGTATAAGGCTTATTATGCTATAAGCATTTATCAAACTAAACTTTAGCTTGATCTGTCAAACTTTGGTATTAAAGCAGTATTTAACAATTAGTTTTTAACTCGAAACACAGTTCAGAAACCGTTGATTGATCGATGAAGCGATCATTTCAATACTGATAGCTTTCAAATACGATCGTAATCATCACCTCATTCAGCATAACTAAGCTGCTAATTTTAACAGTACATACTTATAAACTATTATTGAAAAATTTCACAGTTTATCATCACGGAAAAAAGATTAATTGCCGTGATGCGTTAAATTTATAAAATTGCAAACATTTCACCAGAAGTAGAAGTACCAGAAGTACTTTAAGCCATCGTGCCAACGCCGCATACAATTTCTTTAATACCTAAATCTGCATAGAACCATTACAATAAATCTTCGTCCCCAATTTTTCTAAATAAATCTAGACACGAAATGACCGTAGTCTATATTTTAATCAAGTCCGTACAATTTCTAACAGAAATAACTGACCCAAACTCTTCGAAGTCACGCGAGCCTTCGGGTAAATTTAGTCAGAGGTGAGTTGGCGTTTTGTTCGAACGAACGAGTCACCCTTATGGCATGTCTTCTTTGGTATTGGCTAACGAATAATAGTATAAATGGCCTTAATACCTGACGTTTCTGACATCTTGTTTTTAGAGTCACTTACCCTAAAGGTGAAACGGAAACCTATTACAAAGACTTCGCTGTCCGTCCGTCTGTTTGTCCGTCTTTCATCAGGGTTTATCTAATGAACCGTGATAGCTAGACAGTTGAAATTTTCACAGATGATGTATTTCTGTTTTCGATATAACAACAAATACTAAAAACAGAATAAAATAAATATTAAAGTGGGGGGCTCCCATACAACAAATGTGACATATTTGCCGTTTTTTGCTACGGACGGTTCGGAAATTTTCGTGCGCGAGTCGAACTCGCACTTACCCGGTTTTTTGTCGACACTGACTGACCCCTAACTCACTTCGCTGGGCGTCAAAAGTTGTTGGAGTAAAAAATATATATCAATCATAATCATAATCAAATACGGACTGTCACTCAGGAATAATGTAGCTTGTTACTGGTGAAGAGGTAGACAGCTCGAGCCGCGACTCTAAGCTTGTGTATAGGGCTCGAGTCGCAACTCGAGCTTTGAATAAAAGGTTCGAGCCTTTAGCTTCGAGCTTAAGTTTCTAAGGTGGCTCAAGCTTTTTAACAACATAAAATCTTACACAGCCGAAGTACAACATATTTATTTATTAAAAAACACACTCTATCTTCATAGGCTGAACCCAATACAACAGTGGTTAACAAATTGGAAAAAGAAAATTAATGGGTACTGAAGACAATCTACATACAAAGCGTACTCCAGCAACACACACATAGACACCGCTCACGGACACGATATCTCGGCTCAATCGTCGCACTCGTACAGTTCGGCGCAACGCGCTGACCCTAGCGCGATCGCCTAGTGTCGATATAAAAAGTGACTTCCCCACCTTAATGCAATTTCCATTGATCACAAACAAACAAACAAACAACCCAACTAATCAGTAAACACTACAAGTTCTCCACGCCCCAGTGATCGTATGAAAAACATTTACTCGGCTCCCTGCCCAAGTTGGCTCATTAGCGAAACGGGAAGAAACCGAATTAAGTAGCAGCCAATAGAAAAACAAACAGGGGATTGTTGTTACATGTTAATTAGTATAGATGCTAGTGAAAAAAACGGGGCAAGGTCAAGTCTTGTCGGACTCGCGTTCTGAAGGAACCTGGTAACGATTAGATTGCTGAATTAAGTTACGAAGATTTTTCCGAATTAGGGTTGTAACACTTGTAACGGAGGCGGAGGTGAAATTGGATGCGGGAAAAAATAGTAATTTATAGTATATATAATATAATGACTGTCTTATTCTATTGTCCACTATATGTACAACTATATAATAGTACATTCGACTAGAGTTGTAACGGAGGCAGATACAGAGGCGACGAGTTTGGCCTCCGCGGAGGTGAAATTGTTGGAAAAAATAATAATATATAGCTTATATTTACAACTAGCTTTTGCCCGCGGCTTCGCCCGCGTGGCATTAGGTACTTAAGGAATCGGGATAAAAGGTAGCCTATGTTCTTTTCCATGTCAAAGACTATATGCATGCCAAATTTCATCCAAATCCGTTCAGCCGTTTTTGCGTGATTAAGTAACAAACATCCAAACATCCACACTTTTACAGGTATAATATAGTTAGGATAAACTAGTAACCCTACTATAGTTATAGCTACAGTAACTATAGTTTATTGTATAAACTATAATGTTTTTCCACATCTAATTTTACCTCCGCCTCCACCTCCGTTAACCTCCGCAACCTCCGTTACAACCCTATTCCGAATCGCCAAAAAAAGGTTCTACTTTTGTCCTTGTTTACTTTGTGTTTATAACCGCTGTGCTGTGCCGAAAAAAAAGTATTTCTATTATATTCTATGGGCCCAAAGATACATTCTGCTAATAAATACCCGTGTTTCCACCAAAACAACAAACTATTAAATCAAACGAATCACACAATCACAAAATTGAAAGTAGCAATTCATTCGGATTCGGTTTTATCAATGGAAATTAATGGGTGTCTATAAACCACAGCGATCCCCTGAAACTAACCCCAAGTCGATAAATTGATGTGGTACCCAATTATTTACCCTTTTGTGCCGTTTAATTAATCATTTAGCTGTCTATTGTTTGTTTGTTAGTTTTCTGCTTTTGTGGACCTCCATTTGTCTAAACCAGCAAGTTGGTGAGATAACTGAATTTGTTTCGTGACTATAGATTTTTTGTTCTGCGATTCTCTAGTTTCTAAATTAAAATTTACGTCTGTCAAACTGGCAAGATAATGATACTTATTAAGGTTTAAGCTGTGTATAGAACAGGTGTTCGAACTTGATGGGAAGAAAATGAGTTTGTTGTGTAATGTCAGAGGAATCGAGACGGCTGTCAGGAATAAAATAAATGTTATTGTACACCAAAAAAGTAACACAACCTACAGCGCTACTTTCGTTTTGTATTTTGGAACAATATACTGTGATTTTGACCTAGAGTGTATTTCGTTCCATTGCTCACTGGCAGACTAGAATGATACTCGTAAGCATTAAGAGGAGAGACCATAAGAAACAACTCTAGCAGTTTTCTAAAAATTCACTACACTGAATACATAAAAAAAACCGGCCAAGTGCGAGTCGGACTCGCCCATGAAGGGTTCCGTAGCAGCAAGTAACATAATATAAAAGTTCTTGTAATGTGTTGTAACTTTGATCGATGTTTTAGTAATAGTGTATTTTTTTCGGTTTATGACTCATTAAAAAAAACTACTAACTGGATTTCGTTCAAACCAATTTTCGTTGGTAGTTTTTATAGTAATGTACATCATATATTTTTTTTAGTTTTATCATTCTCTTATCTTAGAAGTTAGAGGGGGGGGGGACATTTTACCATTTTGGAAGTGTCTCTCGCGCAAACTATTCAGTTTAGAAAAAAATAATATTAGAAACCTCAGTATCATTTTTGAAGACCTATCCATAGATACCCCACACGCATGGGTTTGATGAAAAAAAAATTTTGAGTTTCAGTTCTATGTATGGGGACCCCCAAAATTTATTGCTTTTTTTCTATTTTTGTGTGAAAATCTTAATGCGGTTCACAGAATACATCTACTTACAAAGTTTCAACAGTATATATATATATCTTATAGTTTCGGAAAAAAGTGGCTGTGACATACGGACGGACAGACAGACAGACAGACAGACAGACAGACATGACGAATTCCGTTTTTGCCATTTGGCTACGGAACCCTAAAAAGAATAAGAACCTAAATAGATGTGCCAACAACATCATCGCGAGATATTTTGAAAAAAAAAAAAATCTCATGATGAAACTTTGGGCTCATTAACATTTTTTTTTTCATTTATCTAGAAATTAAAGATAGGTTTGGAAATATCCCGCTGTGAAACTATTGGCACATCTGTTTAGGTACTTATTTTTTTTTTTTAATAATTCAGAGCGGTGTATTTTTTTTTAAATTTTGAAAACTGTTTCTTTGTGATGTTTCTGAAGGACTCTCCTCTTAACATATTTTTACCACTACACCATTTTGTTCTACATAATCTTCAAATCATTCAAGTTACATTGTAAGCCTGGCGTCTTTCATTATTGTAGTTACATATTTTACTATCAAAACATTGTAGAGTAGAGATAAGAGCATATGAATGGCGAACGTACTAATACTTTATCATCCCACGCAAGAGTCAATTGAGTTTAATAGGTAGCGGTCATGAGAGATAGGCTTGACTTAATATTATTACTTATAGCATGTAATGTATGCCAGTAAGGCCTTTCTTGCTTTGATATGGAGTTTTTTTATTATTATTGATAGGCTCGCGTTTGACCACCATCTCACCTGATGGTAAGCGATGATGTGGTCGACGATGGAGCACGCTTGCCTAGAAGTAACCTATTCACTATTGACTTAAAGACCCCTAGGTTGTAGCTATCAGGAAACACAGACTCCGGCAAGGAATTCCACTCTTTAGCTGTACGCATAATGAATGTAGAGAAGCGCAAATCAGTGAGTATAACCAACTTCTCACGGGGTTTATAAATCTTAGAAATTCGCGGCGTTCCTGTCCAAACCTACCTGTATAAAACATCAATTGTCTTCATGAATCACTCTGCCTATTGGTAAAAACTGCAAACAAATCCGTTCAGTGGTTTAGGAGTTTATTACGTTCATACAGACAGCAGACGTGGTAGGGGACTTAATTTTATATAATATGTAAGGATAAAGATACTTCTTTGGAAACCAATAATAGGTATACATTTTGTGTAAAAAATGTAGTGACCAGAGTTGTTTAAATTGTACAAATATAATCGAGAACCATCAAGACTGAAACTTTCCTAGCGATTTGACCTTTTTCGAAAAATATTTTCGATCAAACTAATGAGTTAGAGTGATGTTAATTTTTCGTTCATTGACCGACCTTAATCTTTATTTTTCAATTACTTAAAACGTCATGTTTTTGTGCTCCCAAAATTGTTTTAGAATAAAGAATTTTAAATTCCAAACACTTCTTAAAGTCCTTAAAAAAACATAATAGAAGAATGCATAATCACAAGCTCCTCAAAACGTAAATAGAACGTCGTGAGCAGACGAGACGAGAAACGAAATAGTTCAGAACAAACTTTCCTCAACTTGGGACTTTAATCCAAAAACACGCGTCTCGTAATAATACGTCCAACTTCGCTCCCTCTGGGGAGGAGGACTGATATAATAAATAACATAAGTACAGTGTAACCAGCCTCTCGGAACGTCTCAAGAGGGAGTCTAATACTAAGCGAACAACAGGAGATAATCGCGAGTTGTATAATACGCAAAAGTATATGATCCATTGCAGTAAACAGAAACAGAAAAACATATATGTTATTCTTCAGGAAAAATGCTAGATAGTGTGACGACTATAAAGGTCACATATTAGTTGCAGTAAAAACTACATTGCAATGGACCTTTTAAGGTTTATGGTTATTAAAAATATTGAATTTGATTTAAGATAGATAGTTGTCAAGAAGGAAAAATATTGAATTTGATTTTGTATATATTAAGAAAATTCAAAGGCTCCTACAATATAAATAGTCTAATTCAATATAAAGGCCTTTCATTGGTGTCTCCCCCCGTTACAATAGTATGTTCAAAACATAATACAGTTGGTTTTAGTAAAATAGAAAAAAATTACGAAGATTTGTCTGAAATTACATTTATTACTTAAAAACCAGACTAACATACGTACATGCGATCATTCTGATTGTTTTACAGATTATTCTACAAGCAAAATTTTACCATTGTAGTATTTTAATTTTATTATCTTTGTAGATTTCTAGCAAATCGCTAACATGCTTCATATTTTGCAAGCATTGTATCTTTGCACATCTCTTTCTTTTGTATGCAGTCAGTAAAAGCGCATTATGTGCTATATGTAGTCCGCTTAAGGATTATATACACAGTTGCCAGTAACTGGTGACATCCACCAATCAGAAGTTCTTGTAGCTCTCTGGCATGCAAACTACTTGCATACTTTTATGCCAGCTTCAGGCATATGTACCAGCACCTTTATTGAAACAGTCCTTCAGACAGTACGGTCTAACGGATTCTGTCGTGGTATATGAAGAAACTACTCGTAAATTGGTTGTTTGTTTTAAATAAAGTTGTTGATCAGAAAATTTATATTTTGTTGACTATGGGTTGAGGAATACAAGAGACTATTAGAAGCTTGAAAGTGGCGCCAGTGACTGAGAAGTTGAAAGAGGTTTATCTTGGTGTGAAGGAAGAAGTTGAAGTTTATGTGAAGAAAAGGGATAGAACGAATGTTACTAAAAGAGTTATGGTTATGAATATACATGTGGATTTATGGAGAGAGGAAGGCCAAAGAAAAAATGGATGGATTGTGTAAATTCTGACAGGATAGAAAGGAAGAAGAAAAAAAAAACGCGTTACGCTGACCCCAAGTGATATAGAACAAGGCCAGAAAGACGATGATGGGTTAAAGAACAGATTGGAGACACTGAAAACGTCACTTATTACCAACAAGACTAATGAATATTTCCAAAGCAAAACTAAGACAAAGATTTGTATCAGACAGTAAATTCACTTGAATAAAGCAACATAGCGGAGCATACTCTGTGGTTGCAAATAGCTCTTAATTTATTTGAAGAACCCCCTCTTATGGTAGAACTTCAAACAAGCTCTTCTAAAATGAGCTCAAATTCTGCCTAGTTTTCGTGCATAATTGCATATAGAATTCTAATTTGTGGTTTCTCGCAGTACAACTCAAACTCTACGCTATTTCGGGACATATTAAATTGTATTAAGTTGTTTGTGGTTTAGTTACTCGCAATCACAATCTCAAGTCTATAAAGCCTTGATCACACGTACCGAGTAAAAGGGCGAGACAGTAAAATGTTGCTCGGTTGAGACAGTGATGTAAACGAGTTCGGCGCTTTGTTTATACGTACCAAGTATTCGGCCGAGAGCACTGTCTCGCCCGTGTACGCAGTACGTGTGATCAAGGGTGTTCGGTTACGGAGACCCGGGGTGTTGAGATTCGCGCCCAACGTGGCGTCTTGAGGCGCGTCAGGCGTTTTCACCATTTATAGAGAAGCGACGCGTCTTATTTTTGTAAGGCCCCTCGCCCAAGGCGACTTTTTGTAGCGATACTGTAGCGCGTTCACATCTATACAGTCGCGATGCTGTGGCGCGTTGGCATTTTTTCTATAGCGCTTGCAAATGCGACTAACTCGGGTTAGTAGCGATACTGTCCCGCGCTTAAGATAGTGCGACAGTATCGCTACAAAAAGTCGTCGTGACAGAGAGGCCTAAGCCGCATACAGCGCCCCGAGGCCCAATGCGGGTGTCGCTACGTTTTAAGGTAAACGAAAAATTGCAGAAATAGCTCGCCAAATCTACTAACACTCGTCGTGCGTGCGACGCCGCGGTGCCATCCGTCTGCATTTCAATCACACGCGTATAAAATCGCTTCTCGGTAGACGTTCCCACACAACGTCATATTCTTGAATTTAGTGCAGGCCGCCGACGCCCGCTCTCCGTAAACGAGGCCTTAGAAGCTAACAAAAGATTCGGACGAGCGAAATTTATGAATAAATACGACACAAATAGTCCTTCCACAAGTCCAGAAGCAGACTAAGTCATAGTCGTCAAAAGGTTCGTTGAGACGTGTCGGTAATTGAAGCAGGCAGACGGCACGGTCCGACGCATACAGTCGTCGAGTACGACAAAATGGGTCTTGTTTGGGTGCTCGCGAGATTACTGGACGGAAATGAGACTTGGACCTTGTTAGGGATACTTAGGTACTTGGATTGGGTTGGGTTGGGGGTAAGAATTATTTCTGTTGAACTAGTAACTTTGACACAACGCCACATAGTCCCAAAATAAATACAGCTTGTGCTATGAGTAAGTACTAGACAACGGATAAACTTATATACTTCTAAATACATACATATTACAGATAAATTACACCCAGATACAGAACATATGATCGTGCTCATCACACAAACCTTTTTCTTGGGTGGGAATCGAACTATCGACCTCCGGCATAGCAATTAGAGTCATTAACCATTAAACCAACAGGCCAGTCAAAAAACCACCTAATTTAAACTTCAATCCGTCGTTTCATTCCCTTAGGGGGTTCTTTTTGGATAATGCTTACTTTCTTATTCGTTTTTTACATCATAAAACAAACTTCTGTGCTATATTTCAGCGTTCTAGGTCTAAGGGTGTGGGCTGCGCGTTGATGAGTTTGTGACCGAGTCAGAACTTTGCATCATGCTCGTGAACGGGTGCCGTCAGTTGGGACTGGTCATCTTTTAGCTGCCAGTGGCTTAATTCAGTTTCTATCTTTTAATTATTTTACATTTTTAATTCACTATCGACATTGTGCTCACATGATAGAAGCAACAAGTAATTATGTATGATTTAAAAGAGTGTCCATGGAGTTTCTTGCACGTTCTTCTCCATAGAAACCTACGCTTTGAACGTGCAATTTAGCTTCATTATTCTTGGACTGACCGACATTTGACTATTCAAAAGTGCCTGCAAATGGTCTATTTAAAACAAATGCTTTGACTTTGCCTTGCAGGACTGTATACCTAACATAATAAACAACAATTTTTGTTCTTTGACCTTTTACAAAATATAATTCAGTTACCATAAACAAACCCTCAAGAGTTCGTTGTTCTATCAAACTCATTTCAACTCTGTATTTTGCTTTTATTATACTGCTCCCCTCCAAAATATTGTACTTTTGATTGCTTCGCATAGGCTTCGTGATATTTGGAATGTTCAATTTAAATACTTTTAATTTTGTATGAACATCTGATGAAAAATCTGACAAATTTTTGTTGGTTTTTGATCGCTGTGCTGGCGAGGCTAAGTGTGATCGACAGACGGCGACGGCGTTGGAATGCTGAGTGACGTCACGGGATCGGCATGGCAGTTCAAGTGCTCGGGCTGCGGTACCCCGAGACCCGACAAAAAACATCCGTTAACCTCTTGACTTAAGCATGGCACTGTAGCAAGACCCAGTGCTTCCATCAAATATTAAAAGATGTTATTTGTGCAGTGTTAAACTAACCTTTGTGTAGAACATCATCGTAATTTGTATTAATATAGTATTGTTCATGACCCAAGTCGTTTCACTATACAGTTAAATTAGTAGCTTATATTTTTACAATGGGTAGCTCGCTGTTCGGCCGTCCGGTAACAATCCGAACCAAGCCCAAGTCGTCAACGGCGCGCACTGTTCCCGCGCGCTTCAGGGAGTTGTCAGCAACAGCAGGGACCCAGCCGGGTCGAAGCCTACTGGGGCCAGGGTAATCCGAAAGGGAACTCGAGCTCCGGTATGAAGGCTAGAAGGAACAGGGTGGGTCTTTTAGTCAGTAAGAGTCTGACACTGAAAAAGCTTATATTTTTAAAAGTCGTAGAAGAAGAGTTGATGTTTAAGATATTAGTAACATACTCCTTAGAGATTGCTAGCTATCCAGAAAAGAAGATATAATACATAAACTAACTTTATTCTCTTATCCGTGAAGCAGACTCATTTTACTCTGCTCTAAATTACTGGCACACTGCTATGAGAACCGTATACTGGAACTTTATTTACGCTATAAAATTAAAAGCAATTTCTTTAGAGCAACAAATTTTATGGCACAGACTACTGGCAAAGCACATTAAAGTGACGGTAAAGTTAATTATTTCTTAAACTTGCTGAACATTGCTGACAATGTTTATAGGTGTAAATCAGTTTCCTGGTACGAGTACTCCTGACCAGACGATGGCCCACTTAATAGAATACCCGTCCCTGTATAACTGTCGCAGCCATCTGGTTAAATTAGCCATCAAATTGGACGCCTAGGGCGTTCGTTAATTGCCGGCGTCCAACTGGATGCCTAGGCCAATAGTTGTTTCAACTAAAATCACTCAACGTTTAACAGCTTGGCGTATTGAAAGTTAGCCCTTTTGAATGACCGATCAAGATTCAGCCAAGTGATTCAAATTTAGTTCTACTACTTATTGATTTAATAATATTTCACTATTACTTGGTGGACACTATTACTAAAAAGTAGTTTTATATAATTTATAAACTCGTCACCCTATTAAACTAAATGATTACACAGCGTTCAGCCATCTGGTTAAACGTTGCGGTTAACGACATGGCTAGTTGTTCTTCAGCCAATTCATTGGATGCCGGCGTTCAACGAACGCCCTAGACGTCCAACTGGATGGCTAATTTAACCAGATGGTTGCGACATATACACTCTGGAGCCTCTGGACTATATGTTATGAAAGCTATATGCCCTGCCCACTGCCACTTAAGTTTGGTGATTGTTCGACTGTCGGTAACCTTGGTTCTATTGCGGATATCTTCATTTTTGATGTGATCACGCAAGGAGCGAAGCTCTTTCCATTGCCCTTTGGGTGACTTTAAGGCTTCTGATGAGACCCATTATAAGAGACCACGTTTCGAAGCCATATATCATCACTGGCAATTCGCATACGCACGATTTCATTTATTAAATGCAAAGAACAAATGAAATAGGTAGGACTTAGATCTTTTTTAATAACATTATTTAAATTTTGAAATAAAATACTAAGTGGCTATTGTAATGGAAGAAAAAGATTGAAAAAAAGCTTAGGAACGAAGCCATATTGCTGCAACAGACAATGAAGAAATACTTTATTTTTTTATGAGGAACGCCAGGTGTTTCCTGCAGCTCTATCAAGGTGTGAAGTTTTTATTATTACTGGGCTAAAAATCTCTATTGTGTCTCTTATTGTTTTAAGAAAATTGTTTGGCAGTGTTTATTATTTTACTAGCTATTGCCTGCGACTTCGTCCTTGTGAATTTCGGTTACTTCTTGCAGACGCGAAAAAGGCGAAGCTGCGGCCAGATAAAAAGTTGCATATTTTTTTTCCAATTTTCAACCTTCTTGAGATTCGTCTAAATAGGGCGAGTCATTTTCGAGTTTACGATATACATGATTATATTTTATGTAAGAATATAGACGACGTTGCTTTCAAGTTTTATTCATAAATCGGTCCAGCCGTTTCTGTACATAACCGAAACAAAAAGACCGACTAACAAAAAACGTTTAAAACTTGTGTTTTGTCAACAGTTCGTACCGTATTTTCTTCCATATGCATTTAGTAAGAACTGTTACTTGAAAATTACAAACAGATACTTAAATTGTATTTATTTGTATGTGTTGATAAAATAATTAGACTCTGACGCATAACTGATAAAAAGGTACATTTTCACTATCAAAGCGTTTAGATAACCTTATCTTGGGAATGGCTTCAAAGCATTTGGAAAACGATGTCGCATTTGTGTAGTTATTAATATTTTAACAAGAAGAAGAGATTTTTTTACGATCGAGAAGCTTAACCAAGATTTAAAAACAATAAAAAGCTGGTCAGACCGTTTTGGTGTGGCAGTTAACCCGCTTAAATGTCAAGCTATCATAGTAGGGAGCCCCCATAGTTTGAGAAAGCTTAATAACCAAACTATTCCAGATGTAATATTTGACAGCACGGTCATTCCGTTAGGCTCTGAGGTTAAGGATCTGGGCCTACATGTCGACGCCTGCCTTGACTGGCGCAAGCAGGTTGCAAGTGTCAGTAGAAAAGTAACCGGAACGTTACGGTCGCTTTATCGCCTTAAAAATCTTCTTCCAGCTCACATAAAGGTATTGCTTGTACAGTCCCTAATTTTTCCCATTATTGACTATGGTGATGTGTGCTATTATGACCTGAATGCAGATCTCCTCAATAAACTTGACCGCCTTCTAAATAACTGCATTCGATTTGTCTTCAACCTCCGTAAGTATGACCATGTATCTGAACATCGTTCGCTTTTGAAATGGCTACCTATTCGTCAGCGTAGAGCACTAAGGGCCTTGACTACCCTGTTTTCTTTTCTTGACAAACCTTCTTCTCCTTCTTATCTGACTTCTCAAATTCAATTCATTTGCTCTGCCCATTGTAAAAATCTCCGATCAACGAATAATCGTCTTCTACGATGTCCCTCACACCGCTCTGGGTTTATCCGATCCTCTTTCTTTGTCCAAGCGATCTTTCTTTGGAATGCGCTCCCGTTGAACATCAGGATGGCATCCAACCGGTTCTCCTTTAAGGTAATGGCTCGTGAACACATTCGCAAGAAGTTGGCAGAATCATCACAGCAGTGATTTGTTATAGTCATTTCTCATAATAATCTTGTTTATTTGTATGTATTTATATAAGTATTTATTTATATATTTTTGTATATATGTTGATTTTAATTTTTCTTTTTGTTTGTTTGACTTTAAGTTGCACCTACCATGTTATGTCTCTGCACCACCCTAAGGTCGACTGGTAGATAATGCCTAAGGCATTAAGTCCGCCTTTGTACAGTTTTTTGTGCAAGAAGTGTCAATAAATAAAATAAAATAAATAAAATAAATTAACGTAGGTAATTCGTGAAAATTGTAAAAGAGAAAGATGTTTTTTTTTCGCGGTGGGAAAATCATCTAATGAGACAGTTTCAGACTTTTACTGACTAAAAACCCACTCCTCTTCCTTCTTGCCTTTCGTACCGGGACAGAGCTTCCCTTTCGGATAACCCTGAAAGAGAAAGGGGTGAGGTTGACTGGAAGAAAATGCGTACTAAAGAATTAAGTCCGAATTTGTAATTAGTGCAGCATGAAGACTAAATAAATAAATAATCATAAAAGCATCGTTAGCTAGACCAAGGAACCAGGGCTTTGGGATTGTTCGAACGAGTTAGCGCGGCCCAGCAAAGCAAAGGGCAACTGAATGAACTGGGTGGGATTTAGTCAGAAACAGTCTGACGCTTCCTATCGCTCTACTCGGGTATTATATCAAGTCAGGCCCAAGTTTTGTAACCAATAGGTACCTACACGGGACACTGTGTATACTGTATTTTTATTGGTTAATAATTTTAAGCTTCCTTGCCTGATCGAATCAGGAATGAAGAAATCCATAGAACCAAGGTTAACGGCAAAGTACCTACGAAGAATCGTCAAAATTAAGTGGCAATGGGCAGAGCACATGGCTCGCAGAACAGATGGCCGTTGTTGCTGAAAGGTTCTGGAGAGGCGATGCCGTACCGCAAGACGCAGCGTTGAAAGGCCGACAAGATGGACCGATGGCCTGGTAACAGTTGCAAGTCGTTTATTGTGGCTACACTTGGAAGAGGCCTATGTCCAACGACCAACGGTGATGAACAAATTTGGGCCAAAGTAACCCGACTTTACGATACATTGTTTCATTGTGAATTAAATTAGTGAGATCCCTATCGCTCAGAACGAAACATAATATAACTTAATTATAGACACTTTTAACGCTGAAACGTGATATCGCTTAATTGGCGACTTAATTTAAGTGTACCAACCATACCCAAGGACAAGGAATGACGAAGAATGTCGAACGCCTGTTTATATTATGTAAAGATGACTACGCTTATTAACATAGATAATATACGAAGGGGCTGACATGCTCTTTGAGATTAAAGTCTCAAAAAAATAAAGCGAACAAAAAAAAAAACATATAAGATAGTAAGTAATGAAATACGAGTATAAGGCGGTTCCTAAGCCTCATTGTTTGGAAAAGTTAAGTACAGCGACCCTGGAACGCAACGGGCAACTGTAGGAATAAAGCTACCCGCCCACGTCCAATAATAATCGGTGACCGATTTTTTGTAGGAGAAAAATAGAACACACTTATAGTACAGTAGGCACAACGGATCTTGAGCGCTCGGCGTCAGAGTGGGGATCGCTTTGCGCATTCCATACATTGGCGAGCCAATCGTCTTCGTTGTTAGATACATGCAGCAACGCAGGGAACTAATCACGAATGACGTCTATGACACGATGGCACTGCGAGCCAATCACTGACAATCCCCGCGTCTCACTTCGCACCACTAAAGAGACAGAATATATGTCTTCTGCGCAACTTGAACCCAGCGCTCAAGATCCGTGCCGATAACTATACTAAAACCAATGTTATTACAATTAAGAGGTAAAATTTGTTTTTTTTTTTTTTGTAGGAGGTAATCTCTGAAGTACTGGTCCGATTGCTAAAAATTTTTCACCGATAGGCAGCTGCTTTATTCCTGAGTGACATAGGCTATATTTTATGTACGAAAGAAAGAAAATACGTTTATTTGGCACATATGTACACACAATGAGATAACAATTATTATAGTATAGAAACTTAAAGATATCTACATGGTATGTCTCACGGCTGCGCCAAATGGGTCCAGTTCAGCATGATGCCAGGCCACTACGTAGCAATTGCCTGACGCTGGTTTTCAACTGAACCTTGCTATGAGTCTACGGTTTTATGTACGCGATCGAAGCCGCGGGCAAAAGCTAGTGTTGTATAAATTGTATAGCTCCATCCCTTTTTATCACTCGCCTGACATATTTAACACATCATAAGGTCCTAGTTCACAGCCCATAAACTCAGTCTTCTATTCCTATAACAAAAAACCATACACACCACAAACCCAGCCTACACTCAAGTAGCCTCACTCTTTGGGGGATGAGCTGCTCGCGTCCGTAGGATTTACTTCTGACCACCCTACACGTGTCCCCTGGGTAGTGCTAAACGAGCAGTAAACGCGGTGGTAGGCCATAGCATCGGCTGCCGGCTTTAAAGTTACCACCCACCAGACAAAGCCACGCCGCCAAGCGATCCGTCGTGTTCCGGCGTGATGTCTGGTGAAGCCGTACGGTGGAATTTGGGTCTGAGCAGTTGTGTTGCGATGTATACCGGTTATGATGCACCAGCTGATGTTGCGTCGGAGGTTTGATCGTGGAGGGTAGCGGGATCCGAAGCACGGTGCTCCGCTGGCCGACCGTAGATAGTTGGGGGCCCAAGTAGTGTGCCAGCCACACACGAAAGGCTGCCCCGCCAACTGCGAAAAATCCCGGGGTGGCCCCATCGTGCCGGTTGGCGACCGGGTGAGAGGACCCGATGGCGATCCCTGGGGGGGTTCGGGCGTCCCCGCAGTCTCCAGATCAATCCTCCATTGGCGCGGCAACTCTGGATGTGTTGTGGGGGTTAACATCGCAACACCTCGCTCAACTGCCATCTTCCACCTTTCCTATTCACTCTAATTTAAACAATGAAAGGTAAAAAGAGAAGCAAGTATCAACAGCGGATGCACGTCCTCTCATTCAAAGTGCACCTCTCAAACATTAGAGGACTGCACTCCAATCTCGATGCGGTCCACCACCATCTAGAGACAGACAAGCCACACTTGCTTTTCTTGACGGAGACGCAGATTAGATGTCCGTCAGATGCGGCGTACCTCAACTACCCGGGATACTCATTGGAGCATCATTTCCTGCAGCGCGCCGGGGTCTGTGTGTACGTCCGTAATGACATCTGCTGTCAGCGTCTCCGTCACCTTGAGGACACAACACTTTCCACGCTATGGCTGATGGTGGACACTGGCATGGACAAAATTGTCTATGCCTGTGTCTACCGATCGCACAGCGGTGATCAGGAGACAACTCGATTGTTTGACCACCTCAGTGAGGCCGCCGATAAGGCTCTGCATCGGCACCCTGATGCGCAGCTCGTCGCTCTGGGGGACTTTAATGCCTGTCACCAAGACTGGCTTTTCCCGTACCAGAGGACCGACCATGCTGGGAGAGAAGCGCGAAACTTTGCGGTATCGATGGGCCTGTCCCAGCTGGTGAAACAAGCGACTAGGGTGCCTGATGTAGCTGGTCATACTGCCAACTGTCTGGACCTTCTGCTGACCACCGACCCAGACAGATGTATCGTAACAGTTTCTTCACCACTTGGAACTTCAGATCACTGTCTGGTGAAGTCTGTATCGTCCTTCTCCCCACCTGACCGCGACTCACGTGGCGAACGGCGAATGTGGCGATACAGGTCGGCAGATTGGAATGAGATGCGGCACTTCTTTGCGTCTTATCCTTGGCAGCAGGTCTGCTTCTCTTCTGAAAATCCGTCGAGCTGTGCGGATGCTGTAACAGATGTGATACGTCAAGCTATGGAGTATTTCATTCCTTATAGTGACGTACCCATCGGAAGCTCAGCTCACCCATGGTTCAACGCTGATTGCGTTCAAGCTGAAGGGCGTAAGCATTCGGCGTTTCTAGCCTGGGTTGACGCTCGTGACCGCAAATCTCCGGATCTGAGCTCAATGAAGTGAGCCTTTAACCGTGCTGCCAAGTCCTACAAAAAGGCACTAAAGAAGGCTCGCTTTGACCGCATTGCCCATATTGGCACAAAGCTTTCTGCACAGCCATCCGGTAGCAAAGCATTCTGGTCCCTTGCCAAATCGGTCGAAGCGAACTTCTGTCGGCCCACATTGCCTCCGCTGGTTAAACCTGACGGAACACTGGCTCATACGGCGAGAGAGAAAGCAGGTCTCTTTGCATCTCTTTTCGCCCATAATTCTCGTCTAGATACTGGCAGTGCTACTCCACCGACTCTACCTCATTGTGACACTTCGATGCCCGAGGTTCGCATAAAGAACAAAGAAGTTCTGAGAGCACTGTGTCGTCTAGACGTGAATAAAGCTAGTGGACCCGATGGTATACCAGCGATTGTTCTCAAGGCTTGTGCGCCCGAGTTGTCTCCTGTATTGACACGCTTGTATCGCCTCTCGTTTAGGACTGGAATAGTGCCCAAGTCCTGGAAGCTTGCCAACGTGCAACCCGTGCCCAAAAAGGGCAGTCGTGCCGATCCTGCCAACTATCGGCCGATTTCGGTAACCTCCATACTCTGTAAGATTATGGAGCGTGTATTGAACTCGCGCCTCATGGCATACCTAGAAGGTAACGATCTCCTCAGTGACCGACAGTACGGGTTTCGCCGAAATCGATCTACTGGGGACCTTCTAGTGTATGCCACCCACTTGTGGGGCGAGGCCCTCGAGAAGAACGGGGAAGCAATTGCTGTCTCTTTAGACGTCTCGAAGGCCTTCGACAGGGTATGGCATGCTAGCCTCTTGAGTAAGCTTCCAGCATACGGCATCTCCCCTGGTCTGATTAACTGGGTAAAAGACTTCCTGAGAGAACGGTCTCTTCGAGTTGTTGTCGATGGATGCTCATCAGAGCCCATGACGACTAATGCCGGAGTTCCTCAGGGGTCAGTTCTCTCTGCAACTCTTTTTCTGCTGCATATTAATGATCTGCTGATGCTCGGTATCTATGGGTATGCAGATGATAGCACAGTTGTGGAGAGATACCTGCCAGGTGGTCGGGCTAGTAAAGAGCAAATCCGGTCTGAACGAGAGGCTATGGTAGAGCGTACGAATATCTCACTTCAGGCAGTCTCCAAGTGGGGCAAAACCAATCTGGTGGGATTCAACGCCGCCAAAACACAGGCGTGTCTGTTCACCGCCAAAAGGAGCCCGTTCACCTCGGCTCCTACTTTTCAGAATGTATCATTGGATCTTACCGACCGCCTTCAACTCTTGGGTATTGAAATTTCCTCCGACCTCAATTTTGGGCGGTTCATTGAGTCCAAAGCCAAAGTAGCTGCTAGGAAACTAGGCGTTCTTGCAAAAGTCCGGCGGTACTTCACACCGGGACAGCTTTTAGTGTTATACAAAGCACAGGTCCGATCGTGTGTGGAGTACTGCAGCCACATATGGGCTGGTGCTGCAAAGTGCCACCTGGCAGCTTTGGACTCGATGGAAAGGCGTGCGAAGAGGCTGATTGGTGATCCAGATTTAGTCAAGTCCAATCTTCAAAGCCTTGAGCACAGGCGTAGGGTAGCCAGCCTTTCGGTTTTTTACAGATTGCATTTTGGAGAGTGTGCGCAGGAATTGCATGACTTGATTCCGCCATCTCAATTCTACCATCGGACAAGCCGACGCACGGCAGGTATCCACCCTTACGTTGTTGAAACACCTACAGTCCGGACTAAGCGTTTCGCCTCGTCATTTATACCGCGTACATCAAAGGACTGGAACAGTTTGCCTGCTGCGGTCTTCCCGTCTGATTACAATTTGGGTGTCTTCAAGGCTAGAGTGAATAGGCTCTTAATAAACTAGTGCGCCTCACCATCAACGATTGCATCACTGCTTACCATCAGGCGGGATCGCAGTCAAGTACTAGTTTATAACAGATAAAAAAAAAAAAAAAAAAAAAGTAGAAAGTACATAAAATCCAGTCCTGCAATGTCATCGACCTACGTCATCGGAGTGTAAACCGCGGAATAAGGCTGCGGAAGGGGCTTCACGCTCCGCTACTCCTCTCCTGCACCATATTGAGTTACATCTATCTAGTTTTTTCTTGAGGGAACCAGGAGATGGGGCTTTTAAATTGAATGATGTTGTTGCTTGCACAGGCTAATGTAGAACGCAATAAATTTCTTTAGATTGTAACGTTACCGCACATTGTACTGATTGGATAGGTCCACCAAATAAATATGTATGGCAGGCAGTACAATAGGCAGTATATTTTATATTTATTAGTTTATTAATTGGCTTTTTATTTATGTATTATATTTTAATTTGTTATTTATTTTTACATTGTTTCTATAAGTTTTGGGCCTTCGCCCAGCAGTGGGACATAAATGGGCTAACTAACTAACTAACTTCTATAAGTTGTTGTACACTTTCAGCCCGAAATCTTGTTCCTTTCGTTTCAGTAAAAAAAAAATTGTGGAAGGTTGTTCAGTTTCGTCTACTGAGCAAGACCTTAAAGTTTGTGGAGGGCTGTCCCTTACACCTTTTATAATATAAATGTTAAATGTAGTTTTCTGGTACACGTGTTTCCTTTGAAAAATAGCTTTCATTCCAAGCAAACAGAATTAAAAAGAAATGAATTAGACCCGGTTTGCGGCACGAATAAAAAATATAACATTTTTATACTCGACGGGATAAGAGAAAATTGTTTTGCAGCTATGAAATAACATTGTAGCCTTATTGCACAACTTTATGTTGTGGACTTTCTCTAATCAGACTTTATTTAGTTTGTACAATGGCTGAGGATTTATTTCTTATATTTATTAAAACGGTCCCCAATATACCTTACCTGGGAACACATTCATTATGCGAACAGCTAAGGAGTGGAATTCCCTGCCGGAGTCTGTGTTTTCTGATAGCTAAAACCTAATTGACTTATTCCTATCTTCCTCCCTAGCCAACCACACCCAAGTTGGCAGGTTGACAATTTTATGTGCCACCTTCCAACCTACTTCAATTTGGATAGTGGAAATATTTAAGAATTAAGTCTCATGACTACGACATGTATATATATATATATATAGTTTTGTGTATGTGAAGGGCGGCAAAAATTATCTTTGCCCGGAGCGGCTAAATTGCTAGATCGAGCCCTGGGGTCTTTAAGCCAAGACTGAATGGATTACTTCTAGGCAAGCGTGTTCCATCGTCGGCCACATCATCACTTACCACTAGGTCAAACGCGAGCCTATCAATAATAATAAAAAAAACTATATCAATGCTTTCCTGATAAATGCTTTCGTGAAACGTTGAATTCGGATTCAAATCTAATCACAATTTGTAATGGAAGTATCTACGTACAGTTATTTTTGAATTGTCTAAAATTTCCCTCAATTCTGCAAATATTTCAGTCTGTCATTGAATTTGAAGATAAAATCTGGATTTCTAGACCAGCTAATATATAAAAAGTATACTATACAAGGGATTTTAATTTAAAAAAAAAGCCATCGACCCTCTAGGAAGTACATGACGGACATCCCAGTCGTACAAAAAATATTCGTATTATATTATATACTAGCGACCCGCCCCGGCTTCGCACGGGTGCAATGCTGATACTAAATACACTACAGAAAAACTGTGAACGTTGTATATAAAAACATAGCGGCCCGCTCCGGCTTCGCACGGGTATAAAATATATAGCCTATGTGATTAAAATCGATTCAGTAGTTTTGATTTATTCATTACTGCCCGTGGCCCGCACGCGTTAAATTTGGAGTAAAACAATCCCCCTTTCCCTATACCATGAAGAGGCACGCTCTTGCCGCACCGGGCGGCCGGCCGATACCGCCGCAAACGCTACGTACCGCAATTTTTAAATCTGTAATATCTTCGAAAATATTCACTTAAATCATACAGTGTAAAGGGCCATATAGATCTATATTAAATGAACAATGTATTCAAGGTATTCAATTGGTTAAAAATTAATGCTGTATTGGTTAAAATCGCTTCGAAAATTAGCCATTATTTGTCGTAAAAAGTAAATGACAAAAAAAAGTTATTGTGGGTTGTCCATAAGAGATAGACATATACCATCACGGACTTTTCTGTAGGCCTTTTCAATGTGTACAATACTTAGTACATTATTTTGATAAAACTCGTAGGGTTCAGCCTGCGTTTACAATGTAAGCGAATAAAATGTAATTATTTACGACATCACATTAGAAACCTCAAAAATAACAGTACTTCTCCAATATTTAATGGATGTTATTATACATATAAACCTTCCTCTTGAATCACTCTATCTATTAAAAAAAACCGCATCAAAATCCGTTGCGTAGTTTCAAAGATTTAAGCATACAAAGGGACATAGGGACAGAGAAAGCGACTTTGTTTTATACTATGTAGTGATTAGTATTCTAGGATCGGCCTTCGAATTCGAAATAGTACATTTGCATCTACCATGACATATATGGACGCGAGTTTCAAAGAGGAATGGCGATCGCAGTTACTAACAGGTTTACCGAGCATATCCATCGCTTTTCCGAATACTCAGTAAAAGAAAAAGATATGCTTCAATGGACAATATTTTCGAACCGAAATATTACTCGTATATCAAGATTTCCTTTGAGGCCTCGTTCGCCAATGATTTTTTTCAATAGGAAGCTGAAGAAATAGCAACATATAGGCGTATTTATATTATGAACACACGAGTGAGCTCGTATTGTCGAAAATATTGCCGCCTTCAGACGTCCTTGAGGCCTCCTTTCAACCTAGACAGAAAACGGTAGTTAGTCTACGAAGGCCACTAACATAAGCTCTTTCTCTTTGAGGAGTACTTTATTACAGAATCAAACAGAAGGTTGATAAATTCTAGATATATTGTCCATTTTTAGGGTTCCGTAGCCAAATGGCAAAAAACGGAACCCTTATAGATTCGTCATGTCTGTCTGTCTGTCTGTCTGTCTGTCTGTTCGTCCGTCCGTATGTCACAGCCACTTTTTTCCGAAACTATAAGAGCTATACTGTTGAAACTTTGTAAGTAGATGTATTCTGTGAACCGCATTAAGATTTTCACACAAAAATAGAAAAAAAGAAATAAATTTTGGGGGTCCCCATACATAGAACTGAAACTCAAAAAATTTTTTTTCATTAAACCCATGCGTGTGGGGGTATCTATGGATAGGTCTTCAAAAATGATATTGAGGTTTCTAATATCATTTTTTTTCTAAACTGAATAGTTTGCGCGAGAGACACTTCCAAAGTGGTAAAATGTGTCTCCCCCCCCCCCTCTAACTTCTAAGATAAGAGAATGATAAAACTAAAAAAAATATATGATGTACATTACTATAAAAACTACCAGCGAAAATTGGTTTGAACCAAATCTAGTAAGTAGTTTTTTTTTAATGCGTCATAAATCGAAAAAAATACACTATTATTAAAACATCGATCAAAGTTACAACACATTACAAGAACTTTTATATTATGTTACTTGCTGCTACGGAACCCTTCATGGGCGAGTCCGACTCGCACTTGGCCGGTTTTTTGTTCAATATTCAGCACTTCAGACATCCCAGCATGGTGCGGGGATACTGCACGGTCTCCCGCGAAGCGGCGAGCCTTCTGGCTGGCCTACCACCGTGGGATCTGGAGGCAACAGTCCTTGCACACATGCACGATATGCGCGTGGAGATGCAACGCCGGGGTGAAAGTCCGCTGCCGCGACAGGTCACGGCATGGCGGACAGAGCTCCGGCGGGATCTCATGGTGAAATGGCGTCAACGACTATCGCAACCCAGTGCTGGGCGCGCCACAATCATGGCGGTAAGTCCCCTCTTCGAGGCGTGGCTGGAAAGGCCTCACGGCGTCCTTACCTTCCGCATGACGCAGGTCCTCACCGGACATGGTTCGTTCGGGAGTTTCCTACAAAGGATTCATGCGGAAGTGACGCCCGGGTGTCGCCACTGTGCGGAACGCCCGGAGGACACGGTGGAGCACACAGTCGAGGTGTGCCCTGCTTGGGCGGAGCATCGCCGTGCCCTCGTGGGGGCGATCGGCGGCGGAGACCTCTCGCGCCAGGCCTTGGTTGAGGCCATGGTCCGGAGCGAGGAGGAGTGGCAGGCGGTCGCCGACTTCTGCGAAGCAGTAATGCTTGCAAAGGAGGAGGCCGAACGCATCAGGCAACGGCGTTATCGCCGCCGCCGTCGCCGGGATTCTGATCCCGATTTCCGGCCAACGTAGACGCGGGCTTGCGGACAGTGAGCAATGGGTAGCTCGCTGTCCGGCCGTCCGGTAACCGTCCGGACCAAGCCCAAGTCGTCGACGGCGCGCACTGTTCCCGCGCGCCTCAAGGAGTTGTCAGCAACAGCAGGGACCCAGCCGGGTCGAAGCCTACTGGGGCCAGGGTTATCCGAAAGGGCGCTCGAGCCCCGGTATGAAGGCTAGAAGGAACGGGGTGGGTCTTTTAGTCAGTAAGAGTCTGACACTATCTCCCGCTCCGCCCAAGGGCGGGGGATGTCAATGCATGATTTTTCCCACCATAAAAAAAAAAAAAAAGACATCCCAGCATTTATTGTGAATAAAATGAAACAGCTAAAGAGTAGAATTTCCTGCCGGAGTCTGTTTCCTGATAACTACAACCTAAGGGCCATAGAATAGGTTACTTCTAGGCAAGCGTATCCTATCGTTGGTCATGTCATCCCTTACCATCAGGAGAGATAGTGGTCAAAAGCGCGACTAGCGTTAATAAGAAAAAAAAAACTGGAAACAGCATCAAAATTGGTTTGTAAACGAAACAGCAATTAGCATTTCAAACATTGTTTTGTGAGGCCCACGAAAAACTCCAGCGACAACTAGGGGGCGGCACCACCCCCGTTGGGAATCAATGACTAACGTCAAATAGAATTAAGTATCATTTACTTATTTATTTACTAGCTTTTGCCCGCGGCTTCGCTCCCGCTCTTCCCTACTTCAGCCTACTATACCCTACTCTACCCTACCCTACTCTACTCTATCCTACTCTACCCTATTCTACCCAACCACACTCTACTCTACTCTACCCTACCCTACTCTACTCTACCCTACTATACCCTACTCTACCCTACCCTACTCTACCCTACCCTACTCTACTCTACTCTACCCTAAAAAAAAAAGTATCCTATGTCCGTCTCCTGGTTTTAAGCTACCTCCCCACCAATTTTCAGCCAAATCGGTTCAGCCGTTCTTGAGTTATAAGTGATGTAACTAACACGACTTTCTTTTATATATATAGATTTATTTACAATTTACTTATACAACATCACAGTCTAACTAAACTAATGCGATGTATTTATTCAAGAAAAAAAGGAAGAAAAAAAAAAGAATATCTACATATACATTACCACTAATATAAAATAAAAATAAAATATCCCACAAAACCAAATAAGACAACGTTTACTTATTTTTCATCCATCCCCTCACAAAACCTCAGACATTCACGACACACATCTATCCATCTCCCAGCAAACAAGTCACACTCTGATGTCAGAGTCAGAAGAGCGTTAAGCATGAACGAGTGGCGAGTTAGCTCTTGACACTGTCTGCGATAAAGGATCAGCTAGCAATCGGTGTGTTCGCGGCCTGAGGTGTTGTTTAGGTACAGGAGGAACAAACAACCTCATCTTATGTCTCGTGATGGGCATGCAGCTGAAATAAGACCGCCCTTAAAAGAACTACGCCTGTTCACCTGTTTTCACTCGTTGTACAGAACCGACCTTCTGTACTTATTCTGTGGCATTACCTACCGAATTATACCTACAGTTTCCTAAAGGAATTAGAAGTAATTACGACATGATGAGAAGACTTAAGAGTGTTTTCATCATAGCTTATTTTGTGTCATTAATAAAAAACCTTGAGCTGAGAACGAGATTGTATTAAATATGTAATTAAATCAAAATTCTTTAGAGTATCGTTTAGTCAAAGATGGAAATTATGATCAATACTTATGCTAATTACGGTTTCTGGCAAACAGGGACGTGGGAAGGATCTTTCTAAATATCAATTGAGGAAAAAGATGTCTATAAAACATTGTTAGAACCAGGGCTTGTTAACGTTAAATACGAAATTCACACTGTATCGGCAAGTAACGTTATTTTCATAAGTTAAGTTTTTGTGTAAATGTAACCTCTCTAATTATTACGGTTTATGCTATCAGTTTGCTGACAGACGGGACAAACAGACAGATGGACGGATAGCAGATGCTTAATAAGAGGGTTCCGTTGGCACCCATCGGTTAAGTACGGAACCTTAAAAATTCAATACAACTAATCTCATTAGGAACTCCACAACGGGTTCTTTTTTCCACATCTATAACACAACGCCATGTAATCCCAATAAGTAATAGACAACTGATGAACATACTTATTATATACTAGCTTTTGCCTGCGGCTTAACCTGTGTACATAAATTATAGTCTATGTCATTCAGGAATAAAGCAACTTTCTATCAGTGAAAATATTTTAGCAATCGGACCAGTACGTACTTTCAGAGATTACCTCTTACAAAAAAACAAAAAACAAACTTGTATCTCTTTAAAATATTAGTATATTATATAGATATAGATTTCTAAGATAAATTACACGACAGAGAAGAAATGATTGTGCTCATCACACAAACATTTGTCTTTGGTGGGAATTAAACCCAGGACTTTCGGCATCGCAGTCAGAGCCACTAACCACTAGACCAACAGGGCAGGCAGTTGTTAGTAATTTATTAGCACAGACAGGACGACCCTGAATGTATTCACACTGGATAAGTTTTTCAAACGCTAACCACACAAAATACATGTAGATAGGTACAGAAGACAATCTCATGTACGTACTTCACTTTTTATACCAACGCTCGGTGGACGCACACTAATGAGCGTTTGAGCCGGAACTGTTCGGCGAGCGGTTCGATACGTTCCGAGATATCGTGTCCGTGAGCGGTGTCTATGTGTGCGTTGCTCGAGCGCACTTTGTATGTAGATTGAATTCTGTACCTATCTATTTTGTGCTAACCATGCCTCAATCTGCAACCTATACTTATCCACGTTTTCTTATCTCGGAAGGTTGATCACGACGGCAGTAAAGGGCTTCAAAAGGAGCGATAAAATTAAATAGTGAAGTTTTATTGTGGCACACGATAGGTGTAACCTTTTGAAGGTAACAAACAGGAATTTTCTAACACCGTTTCTAAGGTTTTAATATACCCTATTCGCGTTAAGAATAGAAATTTAAAGAAACCTTTTTTACTGTCTGTTCAATCGATTTTAACTTCTATTTCGTAGGTGTAAGG
Source organism: Mythimna albipuncta (assembly GCA_929112965.1). NCBI lineage: Eukaryota > Metazoa > Arthropoda > Insecta > Lepidoptera > Noctuidae > Mythimna > Mythimna albipuncta. The sequence goes on along the minus strand of OV815986.1, from coordinate 4,656,993 downwards.
ATGGCATTATAAGCAAAAAAGTGTTTACAGTACCAACTATTTACTGCAGCCGCCATTCGTCATGCCACCAACGTAGTAAAAGTCAAAATCGGTTGAACTGACAGTAATAAAAGGTTTTCATATTTCTAATGTTATTTTGAACAGATTATACATAGAATGGAATACAATTGAGTAAACTTTATGCTACACCAAAATAGTAACTTACTTTAAAAAAACAATCTCGGATACAATGGCGGCCTTATCGCTGACATATAATTGGATAGATTGTAAGAACTTTAAATTAAGCGTTATTTTTCTTATCAAACACTAGCTTCTGCCAACGGCTTCGCTCGCGTGAAAGTAGATAATACATGCCTATGCCACTCAGAGATAAAGTAGCATTCTTATGGTGAAGGAATTCTTAAAGTTGGTCCAGCAGTTTTTAAGCTGACAATTTTTGATGCTATAGCATATTAAACATGGAAGTTATGTATAGAAATAGAGAGCCTTCTAAAGCCTGCTGGCCTTATAGAAAGAGTTTATTTTTATCTATATACTAGCTAGACACTATGTCTTTAAAAAATATAGTTAGTCTATATATATTATACCGATGAGGAAGGCCGAAAAAAAGATGGATGGATTGTGTGAGAAGTGATATGAAAGAAAAGGGAGTTAGTGATAGTTTGACGGGTGACAGGACAGAATGGAAGAAGAAATCGTGTTGCGCCGACCCCAAGTAATATGGAATAAGGGCAGGAAGAAGAAGATATATTATACCGATGTAGGTAGAAGCTATATTATTTCTTTAAAGTTTTATTAAAATCCATCCAGCAGTTTTTGCCTGAAAGAGAAAATATCCATAATCGCTTATTAAAATATTAATTTTACGGAGACGGAGTCGCGAGCGGCAGCTAGTTTAAAATATTCTATACTAATCGGTAGGTAACCATGACTTTTGATATATCACGTCCAAAGTTTTTATTGATTATACAATTCTTTAGAAAAACCAAACCCAGAAGCTTAGATTGTTAACTTTTTCCGCAGTCTGTCATGCTGTATTTATTGATAATCCCGTTATATTTGATCATTATAATTAATCATCATCAGAGAGATCAATTAATCATTTTTTTACTTTTAAAATGATTATTTCGCCGTACGTCAGAACATGTAGCCAAAGTGCAATCATTATTATTTAATAGTTTTTTATTAAAATCTAACACATACCTTTAAAAGCTTTTGCCCGGCTTCGCTCCCGCTCTTCCCTACTCCACCCTACCATACCCTACTCTACCCTACACAACCCTAGCTTACTCTACCCTACTCTACATTACCAAACTTCACATAAACCATCTACTAAATAGTCCGAAAAAGCCTAAACATTTGGTTTGGATAGGTGAGCCCGTTCTTAAGTTATAAAATTACAACGAAAAGATTGATTTTTATATTATCTAGATTCTCGTGTATAGTGTTCGTAACAAAACTCCCCCGAAACGGCTTGACCGATTGATGTATATTCAGTAGATCTGAGAATAGATAGAAATCAATTTTTTACCTTCCCATCTCAACTCCACTTTTTCTTTTTTACTCTATAAGACAGAACAACGTCTTTTGATCAGCTAGTTAATATTAAAATTTATTTTTTCTCCGTACGCCAAAACCGTTTAGCCAAGGTGTACACTGCACTTCTAGCGATGATGCTGTGGCACGGATGAAGTTTTGAACTAACAAATTTTGTACTAGGTAACTTTATGCCGGCTATATATATAATCAGCCTCATAATGTTCCCAAACTTTTTCTTATTACAACAATCGGATTATCAATTTCACAATGAAGTCCTTTCCTTTAAAACCGTAAAAGCTTATCAACTAAACTAAAAAAAAAAAAGCATCTAGTTTAACATTTTTCAATCAGACTGGAAAGGATCATTCGTGCGGGCCGATGGCAGTAATAAAAAAAAAAACTTCGGTTGCACAACGACAACTGGCTATTATCTATTCCAAACCACTGGTTTTTATGTTACAGGCTTGTGGTGACAAATTACAAGGATTTATTGAGTTTCAGACGAGTTGGAGAGTTTTCAGAACGATTTAAAATGCTTACGGAGCGAGGAGAGTGGTCGTTCGCTGTGGACTTGTCGGAGTCTTTAAAAGCATAGCATATCTTATTCGCCCTGCTATATAATATAGCTTTGCATCAGTAACTGTTCAGTTAACTTTGACATCCTAGCAGCATAAACGCATAGCACATCTCTGGTGGAAATGCACCCTATCGAGGTAATACCAGTAAGATAAAACAATCTGGCCCAGAACGAGTCATCACCAGCCTTTTTTAATGTTCCCACTGCTGGCACTCAAAGCCTCCTCTCTAGGAGGGGAAGGGGCCGTAATCCACCATGCGGGCCCAGTGCGTGTTGGTGAATGTCACATGTCTTTGAATTTTTGGTTCTAAGACATGACGGCTTCCTCACGATGTTTTTCCTTCACTGTTTTGAGAGCAGTGGTGGTAGAATAAATTACAGAAAGTAATGCGCCTGGCTGGGTTCGAACCCGCGACCTACAACTCGTACACTCGGCCACCACTGCTCTCGTGTCGAACTTGCCATAATCGCTAAAAATCCGGCCATTGATTGAGATATAATTATGTCATTATATCCTAAGGAAAATGGTGTTATTTCTCAAGTCTATAGAGACAGAGCTTAGCAATTTGATTGAGTATAGCAATTTATTCTCATGTTGTTCCTTTATTCCCCACTGAGAATAATCTACAGATCTGTCATCCTCTATGAAAGTGGGTTAATAACGAAAAAAGTGCGTCGGAATTGCCCTAATTCATGTTATGTTGACTCTCGTAATTCCTCCGTGTAATATATATTTTGGGGTAAAAACGATTATTCATAAAGAATAATGGCTGTAATGTTCCGGGAAAACGCAGTTAGATTATAAATAACAGTTTGTGTTCTGTTGTAGTGGATTTTAACATACTTTGTAAGGTTTTTTCTAACTTTTTACCTATTTTTATTGCAAGAGTTTTTGCTTTTTAGATTTCTCGAAAGAAGCAATTTTTTTTTCGATGGGAAGAATCATCCAATGACAATCCCCATCCTGGGCGGAGCGGGAGATAGTTTCAGACTCTTACTGACTAATAACCCATCCCGTTTCTTCAAGCCTTCATACCGAGGCTCGAGCGCCCTTTCGGATAACCCTGGCCCCAGTAGGTTTCGACCCGGCTGGGTCCCTACTGTTGCTGACAACTCCTTGAGGCGCGCGGGAACAGTGCGCGCCGTCGACGACTTGGGTTTGGTCCGGACAACAACGGACGGCCGGACAGCGAGCTACCCATTGTTCACTGTCCGCAAGCCCGCGCCTACGGAGGCTGGAAATCGGGATCGGACTCCCCGTTGCCTGATGCGGTCAGCCTCCTCCTTAGCGAGCATTACTGCTTCGCAGAAGTCGGCGACCGCCTGCCACTCCTCCTCGCTCCGAACCATGGCCTAAACCAAGGCCCGGCGCGAGAGGTCTCCGCCACCGATTACCCCCACAAGGGCACGGCGATGTCAAAAGGTGCAATTGAAAGATACCTACTGTTAAGCGGTACGCAGTTCGCCTGGTCAGTTAGTTTAACAATAATTTTTTACAAGGCTTTTGAAAGTCAATCTACACAAAGCTTTTACCATTTTGTGCGATTGCCACGAATTTTATATTATACGCAGTGCGCGTAAAAGTGCGCTCTCGCATAAGCTCAAAAAAAGTAAGTTACATTTTATAATCACAAAAATACTTTAACTACAGTTATAGGTTTAACATTACCATACGGGCACACAGCATTATGTAGAACAGTTGAATCGGTACTTACCTGAAAAAGATAAAAAAAAAAATATTAACACCAAAACCAAAACGTAATAAGCGTACGTACACAAAAAATTTAATTATCATTTCAGCCGAAAGAAAAACATTTTATTTGCCTATGTAGGAGGCCTACCAACGCTGCGCCTTCTAGTATGCGTTCGCCACTTCAGAACCTTTCGGCTCCATCGGCCATCTGTTCTGCGAGAAATATGCCCTGGCCCATTGCCACTTAAATTTGGCCATTTTTTTTTGGTAGTTTCGCGTTTGACTACCATATCACCTGATGGTAAGCGACGATGGAGCACGCTTGCCTAGAAGTTACCCATTCACTTCTGACTTACAAGACCCATTCTTAGAACTATGTCGGTAATTTTAGCTTTCGTGCGGATATCATCATTGCATGTAGACTGGTCGCTCACATCCAGATTTAATAGGTACATATTATTATTCTCTAACACCCTAATCGTTTAACGCGACGTAATAAAAATTAACTTTATGTAAAGCAGTGCTGGACATGCCTGAGGACCGTACGACACCTATTAACATTCTGAAATTCAGACAGCTTTATTTCCTTTGAATATTTCGAGCTAATTTAAGGTGAATTTACAAGATGTTAATAATAATTAGCGTTGTTATTCTAGATTTAGATTAACTAAAGACTCCTCGGCAAGCACGTGTAGCTGTTGGTTGCGGCTGACATTTGTAGATCTTTAGACAGACATTATCAGATAGTTAGACAAACAAAATTGTTAAATATAAACTTGATTTAGCGCCTTCTTACGCCAGCTCACACTTGGCTGTTTTATTCTTTTTTGTAGCTAATGTCATTGAAAAAACCCTGTCCTTTTGTTCTTCTGTAAAAACGAGTGTATTTTAGATAATTTAATAAGGTAAACCAACGTATTTCCATTTCAATTTGTTAAAAATTTTGCAAAGGATTGTTATATTGGCAGTCTATCTATGTAAAATAATTCAGATGCATCCGGTCAGGCTGGAAGCTGATTTCAAAGCCTTTTCCCAGGCTAAACAAGATGAATTACTTTTTGTTTTTTGTTTTTTATTAATGATAGGCTTGCGTTTGACCACTATCTCACCTGATGGTAAGCGATGATGTGGTCGACGATGAAGCACGCTTGCCTAGAAGAAACCTATTCACTCTCGACTTAAAGACTCCTAAGTTGTAGCTATCAGGAAACACAGATTCCGGCAGGGAATTCCACTCCTTGGCTGTACGCACAATAAATGTGTTCGCAAAACGTTTTGTGCGTATGGGTGGGATGTCTACCATGTACCGGTGGCGCAACGCTGTACGTCGCGTGGTCCGATGATGGAACGGACTTGGCTGCTTACTGCGATGAGGATGAGTGTTTTAAGGAATCCACAGTAAACGAAATTTTATCTGATGAAGCGATTCAGAGCAGCGTTCTTTCCGCCTAATCTATACTATATATATAATATAATATTATAAAGCGGAAGAGTTTGTTTGTTTGTTTGAACGCGCTAATCTCTGGAACTACTGGTCCGATTTGAATGATTCTTTCGGTGTTTGGTAGTCCATTTATCGAGGAAGGCTATAGGCTATGTTTTTTTTTTTCAAAATTGGAGATCCGTAATAATCTATACTAATATTATAAAGCGGAAGAGTTTGTTTGTTTGTTTGAACGCGCTAATCTCTGGAACTACTGGTCCGATTTGAATTATTCTTTCAGTGTTTGGTAGTCCATTTATCGAGGAAGGCTATAGGCTATGTTTTTTTTTTCAAAATTGGAGATCCGTAATAAAATTGCTATTTTGTAACACAAGGTGTAAAATCGAAAACCTATTTTTGCGTGCGCTGCAAAAACTATTGACAATAGAACAAAATGATGTACTACGAATTTGTAGATCCCATTAAGACCTACAAAAAAGTCCGCGAGAACATATATCTAGCTATCATGGTTTAATCACAATAACCGATTTGGTGTTCAAAATAATTATTAAATCGTCTGAAGAAAAAAAACTACGTTAAATATGTATTGTAATATTAATCTTTATCAAAATTAAGCATTATGTTATCAAGAATATTTATGTAGAAGTAAAATACTTTTTGTTTCATCTTAATCGGATATTTCGTTTAAAAGTTATCACGTGTGTAAGATGTTAAGATTTGGTACCTATTAATGAGTTATGGGCCATAGAGTTTTTTTATCAACATAAAATCCTGTAATAATCTTTTTCGAAATATATTTGGTGATGATTGTAAGTATAAGATCTTTGAAGAGTATAATAAATACATTTATGAACGCGGTAATCTTGGGAAATACTGATCTGATATGAAAACTGTTTAAAGATTCAATAGGCCATTTATTGAGGGAGGCAATTATAGGCAATATTTTATCTCGGTATTTCCACGGAAACGAGAAAAACGCGGGTGAAACCGCGGGGCACAGCTAGTTTAATATAAATCGGAAAGCGGAAATCAGATGAGGGTGAAAATTCAAACCTTAGCAATTTCTAATGCACTTAATTTGGCTTTTGTCTTTGTTACAAATATTTAAAAGATGAAATTATAAGATTAGGAACTTAGAACAGTCGCGGTTTTTATTTGTTGCGAGCAGTAGTGGCCCAGTGGTAACGACCCCGACTTACCGAGTTGTAGGTCGCGAGTTCAAACCCAGGCAGGCATATTATTTGAATGTTATTTATTTCATCTGCTCTCAAACAGTGAAGGAAAACATCGTTCTAGAACAAAAAAAAAAAGATAGAACAAATTCGAAGATATATGTGACATCAACCAAACATTGGACGCGCGTGGTGGATTACGGCCCATTCCGTCACCTAGAGAGGAGGCCCGCCCCCGTAGCCAAGTTACAACCGTATCATGTCGAATTCCGTTCTCCAATCGGAAACGCTTCGGTGTCAGCAATTGTAGAAAACGATAAGTGGGTAGCCATGTTGACGCTGCTGAGTCGGCCGCTCGTTCTAAAATGTAGCGTTAAACGTTGTAGAAATTCATTATATTACTTTGAACGATGTGAACTTGACTACGAATTTTCTATTCGTTTGTTCCGACCACGTGAATTAACGTTGAGATGATGTCATTCCCACACATTTTATTACTTTTCGACTAGCGTTAACGATTGCAGATTATCAACTTGGCTAGCAGTGCTGATTCGTTTCGGTAAGCGATGACGTGATCGACGTTGGAGCACGCTCGCCTAGAAGTAGCTTATTTAATTTTGAATTACAAATGTCGAGGTTATAGCTATAAGGAAACAGACACCAGCAAGGAGTTCCACTCCTTAGCTATACGCACAATGAACGAGTTCGCAAAACTTTTAGTGCGTATCCATGTACCGGTGACGCATCGCCGTACGTCTAGTGGTCCGATGATGGATCGGGCTTGGCGGAATTAAATTATACGATTCCGACACACACTCCCCGAAATGTAGTGATAGAAAGCCAACAGTCTGGCAAATCGGCGTCGGTACTCCAGACTTTGGAGCTTCGACTCGACCTGAAGATCACTACCGATAATCTTCTTAGCTCGTCTTTCAATTGACTCAATCGCATCAAATCGCATCTTCTGATTAAAATTCAAATATTTTTATTTCACATGGGCACTTATAAAACGTCAGAAGCAAGCGTCACGGTTTCAAATTGGTCGTTTCCTGTGGCGAAGAACCGGCAAGAAACTCCATGGGTACTCTTTTATGGTTGTTGTTAACGTTTATGAATCATCCACCCCAGGTAATCTCTTTGCTTACCTAGGGCCTTATCAATATTATACCTAGGGCATTATCAATATTATACCTTTGCCCAGCAGTGCTAGAGCACTGCTGGGCAAAGGCCCCTCTTTATTCCTTCCATTGTTCCCGGGCTTGAGCCACTTCTTGCCAACTGCGAAAGACATCAAGTCGTTTCATTTTTTTTTAGGTATTATTGATAGGCTCAAGTTTGACGAACGAGTCCAACAACCAATAGGTAGTTTGTACGCAACACCGACTGCTACCTACAGGTCATTGGACTCGCTCAGCTGACGTTTTCTTAAAGAAATTAATTTCGTACATGCGTAAATTAATACGAGTTTAAAAAAGAATGGTACTTTATTATTTAATTTTATGTTTACATACCGATAGTGTTTCATGTACCGGATCAACCCTCCACGGGATTATAACGATCAAAATTTAAGGGTGTATAGCTCCATTTCTAACAGTTGAGTTTAGGTCGCGTTAAGAGCTTGAGGTAGTGCCTTTGAGCGCTGAGTGCTGTTCAAGGGGGGGGGGGGGTCTCGACGTAATTTGCTCCGCTTAAAATGAGTCCAATTCACGAAACGTTAACGCTTGTCTGGCACAACCCTTAGTGGAATGTTCAATTTCGAGAATTCGTTTAAGTACTTGTACTTCCAAAACCAATGTATTACGCCTTTGCTGCTTTGCTTCTGATACTCGCAAAAATACTTGTCATAACAGTAGCAAGAATTTGTAATATGACTTCAAAAGTGTCCATGGAATTTCTTGCACGTTCTTCTCCATAGAGATTTACGCTTTGGAACGTGCAATTTAGCTTCACTTTTTTTTTGTTTTTGAAGGCCCGATATGGTCTTTTGAAATAAACGTTTCTGATTTCTATACCAGAAAATGAGATGCTTATTTAGAATTTTTAAAGATCACTCCAACTCTTGGAATTGGCACACTCCGTTATTGAAAAAGTGGATAGTTAGTACAGCATTCCGTTTCCCGGAAGCTTATCAATTGTTTTGCCAAGTATCTCTATGAGTAGTGAAGACAAGAAGTATCTAGCTACAAGCTATTGGGAAATTGAAGCCACGGTTGGAGCAGTGGTAGAGCGGTTGGCTGTTGCGCTGTATACCATAGTTTTGATTCCCGCACGGAGCAAATATTTGTATGGTCTAAAGATATTTATTCCGGGTCTGTTGGTCATGTGTATGCGAGTTTAAATGTTTGTGGAAACACCTAGGATACAGGAGTAATTTTAAGGTTCAAAAACACAGTCTTATTTCACCGCTGTTTAGCACCGGATCGTAGAAAAAAAATCAACCCTCAAAGCGCTAGCACTGACAAAGAATTTCGAAAATCTCTCTATTTATCTCCTAATCTCCTAATTTCCCGTAGAATGCCATTATATGGATTTAGTGTAAGTGCTGAATAGACTAACGACCCTATCACCAAACGAACCATAAAGGTAGAACTCCAAAAACAACACCAGCCTCCAGCGAAACCTCTAGCAATAACTCAAACTCGCACATAACAGTTTTATAACTATGTAACAGTCAATAAAATAATATTCATAGTCCGTCTTTCCCCCGGCAAGGTATCCTTAAATTCGGGTGTTACGTAACGCCGGGGTCAACGCTCGGAGGCCCGGCCGAACCGCATGGCTCGTCGCGGACTAAAGTTTAGTGCGGATCGTGCTCAAATTATTTTGCCGATGTTTATTTTTTGTGTCGTGTTAACGATTTTCTTGGAGCCAGGCTTTCAGTGTTTAGATACGGATTACTAGCTTCTGCTAGTGGCTTCGTCCGGAGTACATTTCTCCGTACATCTATATAGGGTGACTGGTAATTAGTGTACGATACTTAAACACGTGTAGTTTTGTGAGTACAATAAAGAATTAAAGAATCCTTTTCCATCATGTATATGGTGAATTCTTAACCTTTCGAATATCATAATTAGAGACACAATAGAAAGACGATGAAAGCAAATTCCGGCGTTCGCTTGGGGTTTAATGAATTAAAGTGACCTACCAAATGGTTTTTTGACCATTCTATCCTATAACCACAAGACCTAGGTAGCACAACTATTAACTGTTTCGTTGGTCTTTTGGTGCGACTGTCGATCGTGGTTCTAGTTTTGATTCCCATATGGGACCAAAAAAGCTATCGAATTCTTCCATTCTGTAGTGTCTTCGAGCCTGAGAAATCACGTAAAGCCGTTGATCCAACGCCTGATCTCTCCCCGGTCGTGTTGGATTGACATGCCGCACTATCGGACTATGAAAGTAAATTGTTTTTGCGCCGTTGAGTTTGGCCAACATGATCCATTTTAGGTTTGTAGGATTATTAGGTGGCACAATGTCTTTATCACATCCATTATAAACTAAAGTAAGTCGAAGTAGATTAACCAACTTATTTATTTTTTTATTATGAATAGGTTCGCGTTTTGGCCACTATCTAACCTGATGGTAAGTGATCATGTAGTCGACGATGAAGTACGCTCGCCTAGAAGTAACCTATTCACTCTTTGACTTAAATATCCCTAGGTTGTAGCTATTAGGTAATCTATGTTTGAATCCGACAGGGAATCCCACTCCTTACCCGTACGCATAATGAATGTGTTCCCAGAGATAAGGTAAATTGTAGATTCTTTCATTTAAGCACGTTTTCCTGGAAATAACCTATTCACTCTTTGGAGATTATACATATCACACTGCCACACTACGTAGCATAGTGCTTGTCAACGTACCTACGCGCATACTTGCGGGAGTGCAGATCTGCATCATCGTGCGGGATTTTTACGCACTCACGCTCGTGGGTGCGTATTGTTAATTCAAGCATGCACGCACTCATTTCATACAAAATCATGCACGACAATACGAGACTCAGTGTGCCATACTTTGGATGTCGCTCCGCACCCACGCGCGTGAGTGTATGTTTCTCGGCATGTAAGTGCGTGATCTGCATGAACGCGCGTGGATGCATTTTCGGTGTGTTGGACTGTGCGTGTTTTCTATACAAACGGAGACAAGACGCAATCACGCTGCGTGGTACGTGGCAGTGTGATGAATGCCTTAATTTTAATACGTTGTTGCTATCAGGAAACAGACTGTTAAGGCGTATAGTTCCTTGAACCATCTGGCTGAAATTATGTGAACGCAACTCTCGCACTCGCCTAGGCGGCAGTACGCAAATCTGTGCATTTATTTGCGGCCAACAGCGCCCGGAAAGCGCTTTAAACCCATTTTCTCTGCGAGATATTGATTGATTTACATATGCAATGTTCACTTTGAAGAATATTTAACCACCAATTTTTATGTGTAAAAATGTTTCTAAAGGTCCAAGCCGTTTCAAAGGAGTAGGGAAAAGTTGCGAAAAGTTGCGAAATTGCTAAATATTTTTTTTTGACAAAAGTATTAATTGCACGAAAAAATCAAATGTTGATATTATTGTTCATGAATCTATAATAAACATATATTTTTTTCAAACCAATTGACCAAGCCGTTACGGAGGAGTAGGCCTCAGAAAATCACTGTTTTATGGCACTTTTCGGGCGCTTGGCCCTTAAGTAAAGATGACTTGATACCTTATATAAAAACACTTCTCATCAAAGAATAAAAAACAAAACAGAGATAAATATAAAGTTACAATGATGTTTCCTTTGTCATGTCCTTTCAAAACAAACGGTGGGCAAGCCAGCTGACGTTACAGACGGCTTGCAAGCGGTCTCGTGCCCATATGATTGAATTCTTTACATCACGATTCACGATACAAATTCATGCTTAGAACCAACTATGTATGTTGAATAATATAACAACGTATGTTGTTAGATCACAGATGAAGTTTATTTCTGTTCTCTTATCTAGGTTTATGTAATATCACGCCCTTTATTTATTTATTTAATCATAGGAGAACCAACTATAACAAATGGATAACAATAGTAGAAACATTGATCCAATTATGCTCCGAAGAGTTGGGCAGAGGTGTCGCTATAGTACGCCTCATTGGTTTCGAGGTTGCTAGCGCGGACAGTTTATCCATGAGGTCCTGGGTTCCTAGGTTGGGTTATAAGTGCTATTATTATTTTATTTTTGACGTGACAACGTCTTAAATTAGGTTGCGGCTGGGAGTCACTTATGAAAAAGTGTAACGCTCGGTAACGTTACGATGAGTCACCGAACGAGAGAGAGGCCCGCCGAATGCCTTGCGTCTCTCTCCCACTCAACTATGATCGGTCTGCCGCGCGCGCAGCACTAGAGAATTAGGCGCATTGAATCGGCGCATGCTTGTGTCTCTGTCTTTGTCTTTCTCGAACGTTCTTGGCGTTGGAAAAAAAAAGACGTTGTCACGTAAAATCTTCGCCCGTAAAACCGACTTTACAGGCAACCATTTTTTTTTTGATGGCCGCGTCAGGCACAGTTTATCCGTGGGGTCCTGGGTTCGATTCCCAGATTGGGTAATAAGTGCTATTGAGTTTTTATTTTTATTTTGATGGTTTCCCACTAAAACTTGTGATAATTTCATACTGTCCGCTAATAGAAGTTTTTTAATATACAAAAACATTACCTAATAATTAATAGATATATTTTACTCCCCGCGGTTCCACTCGTGTCTTTGGTTACTACTCCGCTCCTATTGCTCGTAGCGTGATGTTATACCTATAGCTTTAGCCTTTCTCAATAAATGGACTATTCAACACTAACTGAACACTGATGCAAGTGAAGAAACTTTGTTATTGCAACCGAGGTGAATTTCGCCCGAGCCGCAGGCGAAGGTGTTATTGAACCGACTGTTGTAGTATATGTAATTTTGCAGCACATGGATGTAGACGTACATTACATATGTATTTTTAAAACGTACAGGCACAAAACATTGAAAGCCTTTATGAGAAGCAAAAATGAAATAACAGTGAAAACAGTTCCTTAAAAGCAATATCCAAATTCAACCTAAGCAAAAACAGATGATGGTAAAGCCTCGGATCAAATTATAGTGGTTGGTACTTTAGTTTTGCAACGCTCTAACAATCAGTTAACCGTTAAACTTTTCTAAAGGCGAGTAAAGAAAACCCACAATTTTCCCTTTACTAAGAAAGGTTATTATTAGGACCCTTTTTATTCAGGAACAAAGAATTTTTTATACTGTTTGAACTAAGAATTGAAACTACGAGTTTAAGTACATTTGCTAAGTTTCTTTTTTTTATTATTGATAGGCTCAAGTTTCCCATCAACTGAGTTTTTTTTTATTTAAGTGGGTAATCATCTGACGACTTCTCGCGCTCTAGGTCGGAGCGGGAAAGCTGAGACTTTTAATGACTAAAACCCACAGCTATCTCCCTTCATTGTAATACAGGTTTTATAGAGAGTGACCTATCAGAAGCACCAGTCTCTCACAAAGTTTTTTTTTTATTTATATAAACTGGTGCTTGACTGCAATCCCACCTGATGGTAAGCAGTTTCACGCACACTAGTTTCCTATTCACTCTTGCCTTCATGACACCTAAGTTAATTCCATGTTCATACTACTCCACTGTAAGTCTGTAATCCTAGCAATAAGCATTAATTAAATTGTGTAGAGAAAATAAACGATTACGGGTTTGCCTTTCGGAAAACAAACCATGGCACTAGTAGGCTTCGATCCTGCTGGACCCCTACGGTTACGTGGACATCTCTTTGAGACGCGCGTGGAACATTACGCGCCGTCGACGACTCAAGCTCGGTCCGGACTCATCGTACATAAGCCCACTCCTAAATTAATCTCACCTGATAGTAGTAAGTTATTCTCTTGACTTAATCGATTGACCTATCGAGTACGCATAGTCAAGTAGAGAATCCCAATAGGTTCTTAGCTGTACGCACAATAAAAGTGTTCCTAAAAACTTTTTGTGCATTTGAGCGGGATGACACCAAGTGTTGAGGACTTATCGACTTGGATGGCAATGCATTAAAGCAAGTTTAAGGGTTGCCACATACTCCTCCTTAGTCGTTCACTCTTGACAGAGTGGTCGTGGTTGACGATATTGCATTTTCATTTGGCGAGTGAGGCTCCCGCGATGCGTCTCCATTTGTCTCGGTTTACGGCGTCTCGAGAACTCTGAACTATGGAGGTTTGTGGTCGCCACATACGAGTCATTTTATTTGGACTCGCCGCACACAGTTGACGCACGGTGGGCGCCACAAGCTTCTGCTGGCTTCTTGTGGCTCGAACTGGTCACTAAATGCCGAAACAAAACGCCGCCGCAAGCCATTCGGGCATTTAAACCTTCTTCGACAGAGTCCGTTATGATACCGAGCGCATGGTTGGCGCTACAGCTACCAGCCACAAGTGGCTTGTGGCCGCTTCTAGCTTTTTATGACGGCGTTTGTGGCTGTGGCACGTGGCCCACTTAAGGAACAATGAATAGAATGATGAATGAAAAACGACTATCGTAGTAAAACCTGGATTAATAAATGTCACATATAAGAATAAGTTCCGACACTAGAAGGAGTCTTAATTTCACAATGACATGAAGTTTTATAATCAGTCCTACACTCTTCAGAGACGAAGAAACTTCGAGCGTACCTTCAAGTTGCAAGTTCGGGAGTACCTACAACTGCAACAAATTTGTGCTTTTACAGAAAGCAAGTTTAAAGTTTGCGAGTTAATAAACTTTTAAAAGTTTTAAATTTATATTGTGCTTTCGACATTCAAAGCTAGGGTAGAATTTAGAACTGAGCATATCAGAAATAGGAGTTTGAAATGTGACTAAAGGACGGAGGAGATGGTAAGAGAAAAACAAAATGCGACTTTCCGAGCATCCGGAGTCTGTAAGTCGCGGGCTTGCGGACGGAAGCAATGGGTAGCTCACCGTCCGATTAGGTAAAATTCCCAGTAACAGCTCTGTATTTGGATACACAAGCAGTTAACGATAATTAGAACAAGTTGATACCCCACAAGGTGGACTGATGACCTGGTACGGGTTTTTTTTTCGATGGGAAAAATCATCCAATGACAACCCCCGGTCTTGGGCGGAGCGGAGATAGTGTCAGACTCTTACTGACTAAAAAACCCATTCCGTTCCTTCAAGTCTTCATACCGGGGCTCGAGCGCCCTTTCGGATAACCCTGGCCCCAGTAGGCTTCGACCCGGCTGGGCCCCTGCTGTTGCTGACAACTCCTTGAGGCGCGCGGGAACAGTGCGCGCCGTAGACAACTTGGGCTTGATCCGGACAGTTACCGGACGGCCGGACAGCGAGCTACCCATTGCTCACTGTCCGCAAGCCCGCGGATATGGTGGCTGGAAATCGGTACGGGTCGCACTACTATGATGGAACGAGACGCACAGGACTGGCTGTTATGGCGACACTTAGGGACGGCCTATGTCCAGCAATGAAGTATTTTGGCTGCAATGATGATAATGAGAAAAAGTAAAAACTAACCAAATGCGAGCCACCTCAAAATATATAGAAACTACAAAAATGGAAATGTGACGAAGACGAAAAACGTTTTGGAGTAGTAATACAAGCATTACAAACAAAGTAATCCTTTCGCGGATAGCAACACAGCTGTTCCCACTGTAATAGGATTGTCGTAGGGGCTTAGTTTTATACAAACATTTCAGCTTTCAAAGCTTACTGGAGAAAACACCGATTACAAGCGCTTTTTAATGCTACTACAAAACACTTTAGGACCTATTACACTGCTCTGAAAATCGCGTGCGATATTCCGACTCGTACTATTTTTCATTCATAGAAAGACAGTCTAACCCTTATTACAGTACGCGATACGTCGAATCATAGACTAGACTGTCTTTCTATGAATGAAAAATAGTATGATCGCACGCGATATTCAGCGCAGTGTAATAGGTCCTTTTCTTTGTAATTCATTATTCAATTTGTCGAGCCTGTTCTCCACTGTTTGGGATCAGCGTCTAGTAAAACCGGAAGCCACCGGAACCGGATACCAGTATTTTATATGGAACGGCTGCCTATCTTACCTCCACAACTTTTACTAGTATCAGTCGAACAAATGCTGGCTTGCGTGCCCCTCTTTATCGCCATAAGAGCAATTTTAATAAAAATTTCAGCGATCTAGTTCTGTTTTCTGAGCCTAAAAGGAAATTTAAAATAATGTTACTCAACATGTTAAAAAAATCAACATAATTAATAATAAGCCGGCTCTATTTTTTGTGAACCACAATTGTAATTTAAAGTAACTTTTCGCATTCCTTTAAAAAAAATAACAGCACTTGTCAAACCAAATGTCTCATGTGGAGAACGTTGTTGATATCACATGTGTAAAATTATTGTTAAGCCTTTTTTATTTAATTCCTTAAGTGTTATTGTTTGTTTTCCTTAATAAATAAAATAAAATAAAACTAGTTTATTTTTTAGGGAAAGTCGTCGACGACGTGCAATGTTCAACGCGCGCTTTAAGAAGCAAAACCGTTGGGACCCAGCAGTTCCGATTCCGAAGCTTACTGGGGCCATGAGATTGCTTCTGAAAGGAAAACCCGGCCCTAGAACGCAATGCAAAGAAGAAACATGAGTAGGGTTTAGTCAGTAAAGGTAGAACTACACTGCGCACACGTGGGCTACACACGCCGATCTGGGAGCGTCGGTCTCCATACATTTTATATGGAAAATAGACTGTTAGAGCTACACTTGACCCACGCCACGCGACGTCGTTCTACGTACAAATCAGGCGTGGGCCACGTGTGCGTCGGTCTAATGTAGTTCTAGCTTTAGAGTCTCGACAAGCCCTCCCGCTCCGCCCTAGAACGGGAGAAGTCATTAGATGATCCCTACCTTAAAAAAAACATTTCAGGTTTTTTTTTGCTCAAAAGTAAAATGTATGACAATCCTAACTAAAAGTTCCCTTTTCGATCCCTCAAAAATGTCTACTGCGAAAAACATTGATAGTTGATACTATTCTCTTATCAATGGCTACTGATAAATGTGTACTATCACACCACGCTCAGCCAAGCCTCGTGTATTATTGATAGTAGTAATTCGTAGTATGACACATACTACACCCACATTGTTATTACATAGTAATATCTATAAAACAAAGGCGTTTTCCGCATGGAGAAGATTAAAGCCAGAACGACACTGCGCACACGTGTGCCACACACACCGATCTGGACGCGTCAGTCTCCAAACATTTTATATGGAACTAGACTTGTAGAGTTACACTAGATCCACGCCACGCGACGTCGTTCTACGTACAAATCAGGCGTGTGCGTATAAATAAAATTGGAGTGTCTGTTTGTAATATTGAAATAACTGCTTTTTACTACGTATGCATTTGAATATAATTATATACGGTACATACACCAAAATAACATTTTTTACAATTTTTGTCTGTCTGTCTGTTTGTCCGGGCTAATCTCTGAAATGGCTGGACCGATTTTGACGGGACTTTTTTTGGCAGGTAGCTGATATAATAAGCAGTAACATAGGCTACTTTTGACGTGACAACGTCTTATAAATTGGTTTGCCGGGTGACACTTCAAGAAACTGCGTTACGCTCCGCTCACGTTATGCGCTCACAATGAGAGCGAGTGAGAGGCACGCGTCCCTTTCACTCGGGCATGGTTAGCCCGCCTAAGAGCGAGAGAGACAGACATAAATAAAATTTTGTTAATATGAAATTCAGTGCGAGATTCTTTGTATAAATTAAAGTTTTAAATATAATTCTTTGTATAAATAAATGTTTTAAATTGTTACTATTATTTCATCCTTCTTCCTACTATACGAATGAATATTCACATTAAAATTATTTTACCACTCAAAGTCGTTGTCACGTAAAACTTTCGCCCGTATACCGACTTTACAGGCAACCAATTTTTTTATTTTAGAAAAAAATAAATTCAAAATCCTGTAGTCCACGCGAACGAAGTCGCGGGCATAGCTAGTCAATAATAAAAAAAAAGTTTTTCTCACACTATGAGACCGACGCGTAAAATGTTACTACAATCGTAGGCCCGTCGACCTTGAAAAGGCAAGATACCTACATATCAGCTACATAGCAAATCACGGTCGTCTATACACCATGAACAATTTATTTTACATTGTATTAGCTCCATGACACACATTATTTATAATTAACTGTTTATATACCTTATCTGTCGCTTCAGCATGCTCGTTAAATACTGGTTGTTTTCTTTTTGCTATAAACTAGTGCTTGACTGCGATCCCACCTAATGGTAAGCAGCGATGCAATCTTTGATGGTGAGAAAGATGGAAGAGAAACCGTGTTCAGCCAATCCCAAGTAACATGGAACAAGGATAGGAAGGTGATGATGACTGGTATTCAACTCTGCAGCTTAGGGTTCTGTAGGTACCTGAAGAATGCCAACGAGACCTTATTAATTCATTAAACCCCAAGCGAACGCGCTCGCGCACCTATTGTCTTTCTATTGTGTCTGTAATTTCGACAATTGAAAGGTTAAATAAGCCTCCGGTGTCCGTCCGCCCGTCAATCTCTATCCGTTTGCCATCGGTCTGTATCTCATAAACCGTAAGAGGTAGAGAATTGAAATTTTCACACAATGTGTATTTGTACTGTTGTTACAACAAAAAACAATAAAATTAAAGGGGCTTCTCACACAAAACACGTCATTTTGTCAGCGATGTTTGCTCATTTTTAACAGTGCAGTACGTGTGAGAGTCCAACTCGCGCTTGACTGGTTTATTTAGTCCCGATGAGACTTACGAATTACGAATGAGACGTAGATGCTCAGGGGTGCTATTCTCTAAGAAAGCGCAGCGCTGGCACAGCGACGAGTCGTCAGCGCAGTACATTGAATTAACAATCTAATGCCCCTTTACATTGGATTGTTAATTCAATGTATTGCGCTCACGACTCGACGCTGTGCCAGCGCTGCGCTTTCTTAGAGAATAGCACCCCTGGTAAGGATGATGAAATACCTTATCTGTTGCGAATGCGACCGTTTTATAACATTTAGGTATGTAAAATCATTAGGCAACTGTTTTTCGGGACTGGCCGGACACTTCGCATGACCTTGCAGCTTTATCGGATAATACGAAAACCAAACCGTTCGGTTAAATCCCGATGATACATAACAATCACACTAATATAATAAAAAGACACACATTACTTCTATACGCTCGAACGGCTGAACGCATTTGGATGAAATTAGACACACGGGTAGACCATTTGCTTGGAATAGCCTATGGGATACTTTTTGTACCGGAAGTAGTGAACTAGAAGTGTTCCCTTGGGCCTATTTTCTACTATCATGGCGGGTGAAGTCGTTGGCAGCAGCTGGTATATTGTGCACAAGCTGTGCCCGCGACTTCGTTCGCGTGGACTACAGGATTTTGAATTTATTTTCTTTTTAAATAAAAAGCCTATTTTAGTCCTTATTACATCAGCTATCCGCCAAAAAAAGTCCCGTCGGTCCAGCCATTTCAGAGATTAGCCCGGACAAACAGACTGACAAAAATTGTAAAAAATGTTATTTTGGTGTATGTACCGTATATATATTCATATGAATGTAGTAAAAAGCAGTTATTTCAATATTACACACAGACACTCCAATTTTATTTATAAATATGTATAGATAAGTCACGTCAACGAAGAAATTACTATAAAAAACACTTATACACCCATAAAAGTACCATTGGCTAGTATCTCAGTTCAGTGCGAGTCCCAAACAGGAAAAATCTGGCACAAAAATGAGAAAGTCACAGTTCAAGAGATACAGCCTGGTGATAGACACACGGATAGTGGATTCTTAGCGACAGGGTCAACTTTTACCCTTTCGGTACGGAATCCTAAAAAAGGAGCGTAAAACATAGGTAAGTAGGAATCGCTCACTCGTGGATACTATTTTAATATATCTATTTACCGGACATGATGAGAAAAGTTCCTGACAAAGCGCGACTGGCCATAATCAAGTGGAAGTTGAAAAACAAACTATACAGTGTACATGCGGCTAACAAGAGCGAGAGAACTATTTCTCTCCGGGGAGATGGAGGTGAATGAGTACCTATGCTAAGCTGATAAGGGCCTAATACACTACGCTGAATAACGCGTGCGATATTCAGACTCGTTTTATTTTTCTTCCCGAGTAAGACAGTCTGATTCTTATTACACTACGCGATACGTCGAACTATAGATTAGATACGTTGAATCATAGACGGATGATGACATATCAACAATTTAAAATATTTATGATATTAATTAATGTGAGACTGAGTAGTGTTTCGGAAGTAATAATGTAAGTAATTATAGTGACATTAATTTTTTTTTTTATTATTATTTTTTTTTTTTAATTAATTGTATTAATAATTGTAAAAAATGTAGTTTTAAGTAATTTCAAACACAATACAAATTGTTCTTGAATAAATGAATTGAATTGAATAGACTAAAATGGTTTAAATAACGCGTAGTGTTTTAGGCCCTATAGTCTGGTGTTTCAAAAGGGATAATATCTAGTGCCTTATTTACAGCTTCGATAGGAGACTGTTACAGCGTTAAAAATTGAATATAAACTTATTAAATAGATCATTTCATTCACTCTTTAAGGTCTAGACTAACCTGCGATTTTTTTTTTTATTTTCAATTTTCATGGTTTCGTATCTCTAAAGGATTTTATTTTATAATTTTTGATAGGCTTGCCTTTCACCACTGTCTCATCTGATAGTAAACGATGATAAAGCATATAGCTACCTGGAAGTAACCTATTCACCCTTAGGTGGCAGCTATCAGGAAACATGGACTCCGGTAGGGAATTCCACTCCTTAGCTCCTTTTGTGGACGAATAATTTACCTATAACCGTGCAATAAAGTACATTACCTTTTCCTAATATCTCTGCGTAGGAACACGAAAAACAAACAATGTACTGCTTTTCATTACTACGTCATGCAAAGGATCACGATACATGTCGATTCAAGACAGCTTTATGTCTTGATTTCCGTTTTTGAAATGAAGAATTTCAAAAAATGTAGAAGGGTCAACGACCGTTATTGCACGTTTATCTGGAATATAGTATACACATTTGTCGTCCACAAAAAACGTGGTTATTAAGAATTTTAACAAATGTAAGAGGGTCAATGACCGTTATTGCAAGTTTATCTGGAATATAGTATACACATTTGTCGTCGTGGTTTGGACATCGGCTAAAATACGCAACCCTATAATTTCTTCGTGTAACAAACACCTGCCTTTCATCAAGCGATGACCCCACCCCACTTGCAATAATTTCTACTCAACTGCCTTAGGTTATTAACATTGTAAATACCCTATAAATAAAACAGCAAAATATTTTGAGGATTATCCTGTTCGAGAACCACTAACATATACAAAACCGTGTCACTCCTATGTTATGGTACAGTCGTATACAGTAAGATAGAATATATAGGGTGGCTGGCAATTAGTGTACAATACTTAAACATGTGATTGTGCTCATGATAACCAACAACTTTTACCATGGGAACAAACATGGAATCGCGAAAAAAAAAATCAGCTGTTCAGTACATTTATGTTTGCCTAATGTACTAAATAGCTGATATTTTTTCCATCCAGACACCCTATATAGGAATATGGCCACATTTTCTGGCTAGTTTAACTTCTGCCATTCAGCATTTTCTTCTCTTTCTTAGGAAATGACCATTTGGAACCATGCACAAACTTCTGACGTTTAATAATATTTTATAAATATTTAATAATTTATAAGGTTTTTTCTTTTCTTAATTACCTGATCACTAATTAAAATTTAAGTAGAAAAAATCTCGTACACTTATTTATTGAATGGCAGAAGTTAAGATAGATAGAAAATGCGACAGTGTAATGTTTACAACATAATTTTGAATTCACGCGAAACCTGAACATAGCATGAAGTTCGATATAGAATAGTTTTTACACCATGTTATATTTTTTCCCAAAAATGTTTAAAAAGGTCACAAGTGGGACACCACCGATATTAAGTACAATACAGGTCACGGTAGGTCACAGCGGGCATTAGGCGCCAGCAAACATCTGGGTGCAAGTGCAAAACAACCCCTCAGTCACCAGGATGGTCCGGTGACTATGTATTTTTGCTGACATAACCAGCTTATAACTTTGTGATTTTTCATGATACAGTTATGAAATTTTGTACATAGATTCTTTACATAAAATTACTGGACACGTGTTACGGGTTTTGAAATTACTAAAACTAACGTTGTATAAGCTTAATGCTCGTGACTGTACACGCAAGTCGCCCCGAAGTTATACCGACAAGGAATACAAAAATAGATATTTTTCCTTATGAGCCAGTGTATAAGGATTCAGAAGGAAAACGGTGGGATGAAAATGAAGCCGTATTTTGGTGGGTTGTATATAAAAAGGAAAATATCACCACGGAGAGCCGTTTATGTATCAAATTCCCCGAATGTCGAATTTGAAGCTTCCTATATCCCGCTGTATGCTATTTTGTTGTGCCTGGCCGGGTCCATAATGATCTCACTATGTTTTAAATATACATCTACACTATTATATAAAGAGGTATAGTTTGTTTTTATGTTTTTTTTTTATTTGTAGGAGGTAAGCTCTGAAAGTACTGGTCCGATTACTAAAATTATTTTACCTATATAAAGCTGCTTTATTTTATGTATGCGGGTGAAGCCGCGGGCAAAAGCTAGATACCGATAAAGTACAAGTTGAGAAATGCAATAACTAATTAATTAATCTCATCATCATTTCAGCCGAAAGACGTCCACTGTTGGACATAAGCCTTCCCTCCCCCAAGCGTCGCCACATCGAACGTTCCTGTACGTCCCACATCCATCGGTTTCCCGCTACCTTCACCAGGTCATCGGTCCACCTTGTAGGAGGCCTTCCAACGCTGCGTCTTCCGGTACGCGGTCGCCACTCCAGAACCCCGGTTCATAATGATCTCTGATAAAGTAGAAGTTGAGGAATGTAATAAATAGCATAGTCGGCCTTATAATGTTCCCACTGTTGGGACTCAGGCCTTCTCCCTAGGAGAGGGAATGAGTCACAAAGTCACAATCCACCACACGGCCCTTTTTTTTTGTTCGATGGGAAACATCATCCTATGACAACCCCCGCTCTTGGGCGCAACGGGAGATAGTGTTAGACTCTTACTGACTAAAAAACCCATCACGTTCCTTCAAGCCTTCATACCGGGGCTCGAGCGCCCTTTCGGATAACCCTGGCCCTAGTAGGCTTCGACACGGCTGGGCCCCTGCTATCCACCACGCGGGCCCAGTGCGGGTTGGTAGATGTAGAATGTCTTCGAATTTTTAGTTCTAGGACATGCCGGTTTCCTCAAGATATTTTCCTTCACTGTTATATATAGCGAAATAAATTAGGTAAGTACACAAAGTAATGCGCTTGGCTGGGTTTGAACCCGCGACCTACAACTACCTACTCTGCCACCACTGCTCCTGCCATCAATGCTCTGTAGCTACATATTTTCGTGAACAAAATTATATGATACGAGCTATGGCCACCGACTTCGCCCATAATAGTAGAAAATTATTCCAAAGGAACATCTTCTGAAAGAAGAAAAGAAGTCCATTGATGTGCTATTCCAGGACATGGTCTACCCGTGTGCCAAGTTTCATCGAAATCTGTTCAGCCGTTTGAGCGTGAAAAAGTAAAAAACACACACACTAACTTTGACCTTAATAATAAAGTGTGATTTCTTTTCAAAAAGTGAAAAAGTGTGTCATGTATCCTACCCACGGGCAGTGTGAAAATGAGACCCGAGGCCCTGGGACGAACGCAAGAAAGGAACAGAAGTGGGTTTTTAGTAAGTAAAAGTCTGACACTATCACCCGCTCCACCCAAGAGCAGGGGATGTCATTGGATGATTTTCCCACAAAAGAAAACATGTAATCTTTATACAACAAAATAATTAAGAAACGTGAACAAATAAAAACGTTAAATAAAATCGTATCACTCAAAGTTGTAATCGTTAAATGTCGCCTGTCGTAAATGGCTTCTACGAACAATTTACCGTGTTTATTGCGGACTACGAAGGCAGCACTGTTTTATCGTTTTAAAACATACAAAGAAAGTGTTTTAGGGGCCTTACCATGACGTGATAAAATGCCAGGCGTGCGAGCGATAAAGAGGGAAGGAGCTATACACCATATAAAGCTCCATCCCTTTAACAGTTCAGTTTAGGTCGTCAAGTGGATCGCGTTAAGAGCTCGTGGCAGAGTCTCAACAACTTCAAAAGTGCCCAATCCGTGATACTGATTCCCATAAAACCGCTCTTACGTGATTATGACGTCATTACACATCTATCTCTAGATAAAATATTTTGTGGTTGTTATTTAGGTTTCTATTGAAATCAAATCATAAAATTCTGTAAAACTAAGTTCCAGTAAAGACTTCGACATTGTGTGAACTTTAGCATTTTATAATATGTGCACATAAAAAAGTAAAGAATATATTATTCTATAAACCTCTCACATGATCCAGATTCTGAATGAGGAATATTTTTTCCAAAACCTAAGGTTTTTAAAAATAAAAAATAAATCCAGGACATACCCTGGATTTTTTTTTTTGTGAAATATTCGAGTGAGTGACGGATGTTACCGAATGCCAGAGCGTTCGGGCGTTTTCTCTCATTTTTCGCGTTGCCTCTTCATCAAACATTGAGTTTGATTACGTAGAATGAAAAAACAAGCTTTTTAACCACACCCACGTTGATGATAGACGGGATCGAGACGAGACTTCATAAAACGTTACTAAATTGTTGTTAATTAAAATATTCTGCGAATGTTTTTCGAGTTTGGTAACTGCCAACTGGTAAGTTTACAATAAGTTTGCAATAAGTGACAATAAGCTTTAACCTTTCAATCGTGGAAATTACAGACACAATAGAAAGACAATAGAACGCCTTGGGGTTTAATGAATTAAAATATACTAGCTTTTGCTCGCGGCTTCATCCGATATAGTCTACGTCGCTAAGTTGTTGATGGCAGAGGGGGCTTTAGCCAGTAAGAGTGTGACACGCCCTCTCGCTCCGCAAATGGACGGGAGAAGTCACTGCATGATTTCACACCTAAAAAAAGGAACTAAGTTGCGGTTTTAGTCACTAAAAGTCTAACACTAACTCAGTCCTAGTGCGGGAGAAGCCATTAGATGACTTTCTAGTTTTCTACCTCAAACACAAAATACTTCCTACCATATTACAAAAATGTTGTTATTTTCCTCAGATATTAGAATACGAACATACATTTCCCAGAAATTAATATGCCTGTTGCAAACATAAACAAATCACGCCCTTTTCCCACGAGAGCACGCAGATAATGCTCAACGCCCACCTCCTCCGCGATCCTTCTACTAATTTGCTTTTTCTTTCTCTACAATATACATATGAATTACATTGTAACGATCACACAAGGAACGTGATCAACATTCTCGGTTTTGGGATAGATCTTTGTTCAACTACAGAATAATTTGAATAAAAATCCTATCCTACTAATATTATAAACGCCAAAGTATATACTCTTTCAAGCAAAAACTACTGAATGGAACATGTAAACGGCCGATGTCTGTAGAGCCTAGTATTACCATATTTTTATTGCAATCATTGCAGACAGCATAAAACATACACAGAAGACTAATTTATATGTTTAAAGTGCTAGCTTTATTGAACTCTGGTACCCAAATTGAGATTCAATTACATAAAGATAGAGCAAGATTTTATTATTTATTTATTTAAACTTCTTGTACAGTAGTGGTACATAGGCCACAAGACACACAAGATTAGATTAGGCCACAAGATTTTGACCACAATAAAGCTGTAATGAATTCATGTTGCAGACTTAATCCACTTTTGTGTATCACACAGTGATATCACTCATTATATTAAATACTAGCTTTTGCCCGCGCGGCTTCGCTCCCGCTCTTCCCTACTTCACCCTACTCTACCCTACCCTAACCTACTCTACCTTACTCTACCCTACCAAACTTCACATAAACCATTTACTAAATAATTTGAACAAAGCCCAAACATTTGGTTTGGATAGGTGAGCCCGTTCTTAAGTTATAAAATTTCAACGAAAAGTGGCATTGATTTTTATATAAATAGATATATAATTTACATAATATGTAAAATAAAATACTTTGAAAATGACTTTAAAGGTCATTTTCGGTCGGTGACCATCTCAATGCTTACGACATCCAGAATGAGTTAAAATAATATAATTTTAATTTTCAAATCAGATTTTTTTTTGTTCTCGTTTATTATTCTGTATAATTTACGAGTATTGGTGAAAATGACCTGGTGATGGTTGCGGGAATCCGATTGATGCGAGACGCACATGAACGTTCGTTGTGGCGACGCTTGGGGGAGGCCTATGTTGGACATAGGCATAGGCATAAAGTGGGTTGGCCTACAAGGTGGACTGATGACTTGGTGGGGGTCGCAGGAATCCGATGGATGTGAGGTGATGCATCCATTGTTTAGTTATGGCGACGTCTATTGGGTGAGACCCATGTCCAACAGTGGACGTATATCGGCTGAAATGATACTGATGATTGCTGAAAACAACATGACAATACTTTCAGTAGTTTTTGAGGTCATCGCGAACAGACAGATTGTCGGACTGATCCTGACTGACTCTTCAATCCCCATAGGCGACAGAAGACCTGAGATGAAGTAGTTGGTCGTGGATGTGGGACTCTGGTGGAATAAACGCGAGTATGTCCGTTAGATTTATCCGACGTAGACGGTTTAAAGATAAATGTCACCATGATACTGTTGTGACGCCCGGTTGTCGCCACTGCACGGAACGCCCGGAAGACACGGCGGTGCACACAGTCAGTGAAGATGTGCCCGCCGTGTCCTCCGACCCAAGAACGAGCCCAAATCGTCGACGGCGCGCACTGTTTCCGCGCGCTTCAAGGAATTGTCAGCAACAGAAGGAGCCCAGCCGGGTCGAAGCAACAATGGCCCCGGTACGAAGGGCAAGAAGGAACGGGGTTGATTTTTTAGTCAGTAAGAGTGTGAAACTATCTCCCGCTCCGCCCAAGGGGATGAACTTTGGATGGTTTTTACCCACAAAAAAAAAACCATGATACTGTTGCAGAAACAGAATGGCGTTATCGTCATATACGTTATTTACAGCTGTGTCACTTCCTAACATTGGAATTATCTGACCTGACAGTCAGCATAACTAGCTCGACCAGAGGCAAAAGCTGAAAACAATTGACTAAAGGAAATGAATCAGCGATACGAAGACCTAATCGATGGCCTGGCCCTGGCATGTAGGTACCTATACATAAAGATATCAACACTACATATAGGTAATACAAATACAACATTATTCAGTTTTTGTGAACTTGAATATAGTCTGTCCAGAATCAGTTATTGAATGTGATGCAATAGTTTTTACACCATGTTATATTTATTCCCAAAAATATTTGAAATGGTCAGAAGTTGGACACCACCGACACTAAGTAGTACAACACAGGTCACGGCAGCTCATAACGGTTATTAGGTGTCATTAACAGCTGGGTGCAAGTGCAAAACCACCCTTTAGTCACCTGGATGGGCGGGTGATTATGTATTTTACAAGCTTTTAGTTTCACCTGTCTCGTTGTTGTAAATTTTGCATGCATGTGTAAATCAGATGACAATGCAAAATCATTATGACATGGAGCTGATCTGATGATGTAACTGGAAGGTGTCTATAGGAACTTGTTAGTTAAACGACACAATCCCATCGAGTTAGGGCTCGTACGATTCGTCTTGACGAGCATTAATTATATGTATAGATATACCGAGCTATAAAAGCTTGCTATGAAAAAAATATTTTCATTAAAATCTTGTTTTTTTTTTTGACATATCAGGCTTATAACTTTGTCATTATTCATGATACAGTTATGAAATTTTGTACATAGATTCTTTACATAAAAACACCACACATGTGTTCGAGTTTCGCTAACTAATGTCGTATATATCAACACTACATAGGCTAAGCAATACATACCGAGTATATAGTCGAGCTCACGTTTGGCAAACATACTGCGAACGGCACGGGCCCACCGTTCATTATAGCTGTCTGGGAAAGACGTAGGTTTACTTCGGTACGTTATTCTAACCTAATTTGTTGAATTATTATAGATTTATCTTCATCTCAAGAAATATATGGTGTTACCTACTTGGTGTTTTTTTATGGAGATAACTTATTTATTTTTTGTTTCTACTTCCCTTGTACCAGCACCAAGAATATAATATATATGTAACAGTACATCGTTATCGTATAACACAATCAAATTAAATTAATTGACAAAGCTCAGCAGGTTTAAAGGGATCTACCAATCCACAATGGGTCTACGTGATAGATTACGACCTATCCCCTCTCCTAGAGAGGAGGCCTGAATCCTAACATTGGAAACATTATAGGGTATTGATATCTAATGACGTGAAAACGAAAAAAAAATTCTCAACTACACTACCAACTACTACGTGTGTGGAAAAAGTAGAGGAGGGCCGTCGCTTTTTGCTTGAAAACAACCCCGCACAGCATAGTTGAGGAACACCAATCACCATCACCCGACTTCGTTTGACCCCAGAAATATCATTCACTTGGCCGCGATTTACATTGGCCTATATAGCGATCAATAGCCTGAGCACCTAAGTAGGCCGAAGATCCCTCCGACATCTAGTGTAAATGTGGTGCTCCTGATCAGACGATGGCCCACTAATTAAAGAAACCAGAGTGTCCTTACATCTGCTCTTTGGAAGATCTTAAAAACGCCCATGAAGTCGCTATCCAACCAACCATCGATTCGAAGAGAAGAAAAATAAAAACAGTCCTCGACATTCTACTTAAACTTCAAAAGCTTAAACAGCTTTCCTCCAACAGCCCTCAATAAAGCCCCCTTACAGTTGCTCAAAATAATTAATTGCCTTAGACACAACTGAAGTCAAACTCCCGAGACAATCCTGTCATAGACATAAACATATGTATACAGTTTGAAAGCGTCGAAAACACGGAAATGAGACGTCTTAGTTCCGCAGAACTGGTTTGAAGGAGCATCTGCAAGTGTACGAGGCAGTTGCGGTTCGTGGCTTCGCGAACTAAGCTAGTTTGAGACCTTTGCAACAGGTAATTTTGATGCAATAATACTAAGGGAGAAATTAGGTGATTCTTTAATTCTTATTTTTGGAAGTTGGTAAAGCTTTTGTTTTTTTACATCGTAATTGCGTTAAGATTTTGGAGTCCCTACGATTACTTGTCACTCACTATTTCTCATAATTTTTAATTGCGTATCCATTTAAAGTGAAAGCATCGCATTTTAATAAAAATATAATCACTGGTTTCAGCTCCTTGTCCGCCTACCAAAGGTCCAGGACCCCATGGTTTTAAGATAAACCTTCACAGTAATCCATAAAATAAAACGTTATTTATTTCCATAAAAATTATAATCTAGTTAACACGCTATAATACTAAGTTTCGTTCGTCGTGGCGACACTTGGGGGAGGCCTATGTCCAACAGTGGACGTCGGCTGAAATGATGATGATGAATATTAAGTTTGTAGGGACCCTACCTCCTCTTCGAACAAAAGCTTCTCGAAAGACTGCCAGTCATATTTATTGCTGACAGTCTTCGAACAACAGCATCTGGCCGTGTTTAGTCAGCTTTGAGCTGCCATCTCGATCATCTATCCATTTAGCGCTTGGCCTGCCTCTGCTAATGCCTTGGTAGTGCAGATCCTTATATTGCTCTCCTCCTCCATCTATAATCTTCAAACCTGGTGGCGAAGCCTGCTCACTTCAATTTTCTATAGAGTAAGAAGGTCACAGTACTAGCTTTACTGCAGTCATAATCTGATGTGGAACAATCGATTAAAAACTGCACATACGGCCTTTTGAATTTGTCTCAGACGTAAACATCATGTTTTGTCGTCGCAAGCATTCAATTCTATCTCCTAGCATCTATGAATTAAGATACATTTTTGCTGGCGTTAAAAAAAAACAGTTTTGGTAAAAGCAATCAGTTTGCTGTAGTGCAGTTTCTTGTAAACTAAGTTTATTGTGTTGGCTTTTAATAAAACCTCGTTATTGTGATATAATGGCATGAGTTTAATGTCCTATGTAACCGATTTTTAGACCATTTTTGTGGCTACTTTTTTTTCAATCGAAATCTCTTTGTTACAATAAAAAAATAAGAGCAAAGATCGTTTTGTTGACCATTATGTATTTCAACGCTGTTGTATTTGTTGACAGGTTGCCACTATCCTCTTATATCTATTAAATATTCTACAACATTGAATATATTGTACGAGCCAATTTTTTTTACAGTGTAGCCATATTAGTGAGTTGCCGATTCTTTTAGCACCAAATGAAACCGTGCACATTATTTTATTAAAAAGGTTACGAATAGGATAAAGTATTTTGAATTTGGTTTCATTCATAATGTGTAGATGCCGTTACAAAACAGATTCAAGCTAGAACTAGACTGTGCAAACGTGAGCCACACACGCCGATCTGGGCGCGTCAGTGTCCATAAATTTTATATGGAAACTAGACTTGTAGAGCTACACTTGATCCACGCGACATCGTTCTACGTACAAATCAGGCGTGTTACACGTGTGTGTCAGTCTAATGTAGTTCTAGTTTTTAACGCTGCTCGCCCACGTCCGATAATTGGTGATCGATTTTTTGTAGGAGAAAAATAGAACACACTGATAGCAATAGTGCAACGCAC
The DNA here is from genome assembly GCA_929112965.1 of Mythimna albipuncta. NCBI lineage: Eukaryota > Metazoa > Arthropoda > Insecta > Lepidoptera > Noctuidae > Mythimna > Mythimna albipuncta. The sequence continues at coordinate 4,626,768 of OV815986.1, read as the reverse complement.
ACGTCCTACAAAAAGTCGGTCAGAAAACAGAACAATGTTACAAATATACAAAATCGGCCCGATTATCTGTCCTACAAAAAGTCTGACGTGGGCGGGAAGCGTTATTCGTCCGTCACGTCACAAACTCAGGTCAAAATCAGGTCCTGTTGAAAACCAGCGTCAAGCACTAGTTATCTTGCATTTATGCTGAAGTGGTACGTGAGGCGTATTATTTAAAAATTTCAGCTCCGTGTTTTTGTGCTCTTTGTTGTGCCAAATAAATCTATTTTTATCTTTCTTTAAAAATAGGTTAAGTTTTTTTGATACCAAGAAGCGTTCATGCCTACAAAGATGCTCCGATACCGGTATCATTTCCGATCAAGTTCCGGAAAGAAACCGTACCATGGAGAAACCGTATCAAGAGCGAGCTATGCGAATCGATTCTCAACATCTTCATTTTATATTCCAAGATATAAAACTATATAAATCCTTTGGATAGGATCTAAATAACTTTGTAGTTGAGTAGTAAATAGATATTCTATACTTTTAGGATATTATTTAAAAGAAGATGGGAAACAAAATTGCCTCGAGTTTTTCATTTAAATCTGTTATGTCTCAAAAGAATGGTTGAAGTAGGTAATTCTAAAGTGAATAGGTTACTTCTAGGCAAGCGAGCTCCATCGTTAGTGGACCATAAGCAAACGGAATGTCCGAAAGAATTACCGTAAGTAACCAAGGAACACAAAGAGTAATCGAAGGAACACATACGAGTATTAGTCGGTAGAATTCTGACACGCTATCAAGCTCGAACCAAAGCGTTAGAAACCAGTAGATATTTAGGATATCACATAGACACTAAAATTCAAAAATCTGCATCGCGTTATTATAGTTATCCACACAATTAGAAGAATACCACCAGCTCTAAAACAATTTTAGAGCATTTGCCCGGACCAGATCAGATCTACATCTGTCTATTCGGAAAATCTCCGATTTCCAACAGATGGTTGTGGAACTTTACACCCTGTTCCGCCGACCTCTTCTAAGCTATTTGATGATATCCCACCTCAAAAAAAGAACTCGTGTTGACTTCTGTGCTTGACTGTCTCGTCAACGAGGTAACAGCTAATCAAATCACTTTACATTGCTCCAGTTTTAATGTAATCACATCAGGCATCACAATATTTCAGCCAAAAGCCGTCCACTGTTGGATATAGACCTTCCCAAACATCGCCCATAATGACTGGTCCTGCGACCATGTGGGAAGCCGCGCCAAAGAAAGCGTCTCCCGGTACGTGGTCGCCACCACAACTTTCGGCCCCACAACAGCCTGTTCTGCGAGCAATGTGCCCTACTCACTGCCACTTAGGTAACTATGAAGATTATTCGGGCTATGTTGATAACCTTGGTTCTCCTGCGAATATCTTCATTTCTGATGTGATCACGCAAAGAAACTCCAAGCATAGCCCTTTCCTACCCTTTCGGTGACTGAAAGCCTTTTGGTGATGATTTAATAGGCTTTCAGAGACCGGTAGTTGCTGGCAGATAATTAAACTGACGGCCAATACAGATTAATCTAAAACCAATACTAATAAATTCATCATAATCACGACATCGGTCGAATGTACACGGACTCAATTTATTTTCGGTACAAATACGATTTAAAGCTCGATTCGTCTATTTGGGCACGAACGCTGATTTATCAAACGCTATTAAAATCCTCTTTACCGATACAACTTTGTTCTAGGAATAAATAAAAAAAAAATGTAAGGATTATTGTTGTTTATTATAGACTAGCTTTTGCCCGCGACTTCGTTCGCGTGGAATAGTGACTTCCGGAAATTTCAGTACTGAATTGATGCCGACTCTTGACCAATAGATGGCGCTGTATGTCCGGAATAAATTTTATTTTATTTTTTGCAATAAAAACTATCCTATGTCCTTTCTCAAGTTCCAAACTATGTCTGTACCAAATTTCACACAAATCGGTTCAGTAGTTTAGGCGTGAAGCAAAGACAGACAGACAGACAGACAGAGTTACTTTCGCATTTATAATATTAGTTTGGATTACGTAGAACTGGTAAAAGAAATCCTTTTCAATATCGAATTTCTACAAGTTTACCAGGTACCTAGCACCATGCTAGCACTACTGGATTGTTCGAAAAAGTTACCGTGGCCCGGAATAGAGATGTGCCGTTGCCGGCAATATGGGAATTATGCTGGCTATATTGCCACCAATATTCATACTTCGGGTAATTTATTTATTTAACTATTTATGTACACAAATGGAAATACAAGAAAAGAGGAAGGAAATAGAAAAAATAGTACAAAGGTGATGCTTATTTCTAATGAAATCTCTTCCAGCATACCTGCGACAGGAAAGTTGAAGAAAAAATCTGATTTTTTTATTTTGTCAGATAACACCTTCATCCACTTAACCCTTAAATTGTTTAGCTTTGCATCCTTTATTTGATATGCATTACAATAAAATGAGACTCGTAAGGCTGAAGATCCCTTTTGAAAACTTGATAGCGTTTCGAAATACGAACCCCCTCTACACTTGCTCTTTGAGGATTAAATTCCAATCCAGCCAAATAAAATAGAACGAGCGGGCTAAGTTTTTGCGGGTTTCATTTTCGAATGAAGTTCAGTCAAAGTTGCTTTTATTTATTCGCTATATCACAAATAGCGAATATATAAAAGTAACTTAGTAGTAATTGCGTGGTTTTATTTCTCAAGTGTCTACACAACTGAACAACATGAAGAATCATTGAAACAGTCTCGATTTCTTTTTAATTGATATAGACCAGTGCTTGACAGTCCACATGATGGTAAGCAGAGATGCAATCGCTGATGGTGAGGCACACACTCACGGCATATTAGATTTCAGTAAAATGAAGCTAATTTTTTTTATTGTAGTATTGACTACTTCAGCGAAGCTTGCCGAAAAAGTTGACTCGATGCTTATAATACTGTAAAAACATTGGAATTGTACGAGTATTACATACGCATTCTAATGGAAAACAAACGGACTCAATTCTGTATTTAAAAACTAAATACTTTTTAAACTTGACACTGGCTATAAGCTAAAACTGTGCAAAGCAAAAAAAAAAAACAGCGAACATTTCGTTCGAATTTCGAAATTCAAAACTGTTATTTTTTTTCGTTTGCAGCACAATATTTATGCCAAAAACAATTTCTGGCTGAAAAACAAAGCTGCAGTTGATACTATGAAGGTTTTACTTCCACAATGTTTGGCACGGGCCGTTGAAAATAAGTAGGGTGTTTTATGACATGGGCGGGCCACAGAGCACTGGGAATGCCAGATCGATGGCTAGGAAACACGCTTGACGGGAATTCCAAGTAGTTTATTTAAGGTTTCATCATGGTTTTTCCCGGTAATTCGTTTTGGAGTATTAGTTTTGGAGTTATGTGACTAGATGACATCTTTCAGTTCTTTTATTTGCATTGTGAGTAGCCAGAAAATAAAAAACACTTCGCTTATGTACTGCGCTTCTTTTTTGCGTATTTTATTAAGAGCAATATTCTTTATCTTGATGGATAGTAAGTAGCTGTCATCCAAATCAAAAATTATCATCATGACCGCATTGCTGCAGTAGGTTTTCGTAATAATTAATCTTATCAAATTATTGTTGAGCATAATACTCGTACCTTCATTTTATTAGATTGCAGATTTTTATTACTTTAAAGAACCTCAGAAACCGGCAAATATTGTTCTGTCATATAAATTATCTAAGGAAAAATGTGAGGGATGGTAGTAGAGGGGTAAAAAATATCGTAAGATATATTCTCAGATCTACCAAATATACAAAAAAAAAACATAAAAGAACATAAAGCCGCGTCAGAGGAGCTCGATAACAAACACTGCGGCACATTTACGAGTATTTATATTATAATGAAAATAGTGTGTATCGAACTAGCTATAGGGATTTTATCGGAAGACATCAAAAACAGCACAGTTATTGAATGACCTACTTTATTGTATCCGAAAGACGGAAGCTAAACCTCAAGTCTAAACGGACACAAGATGCAGACGTCAACTGCAATTCAATTCTACGCCATTTCTCAATGGCGTAGAATTGAATTGCATGATGCAGTGCACGAGCGGAGCAGGAGGTCAAAATCGTGTAGTGTCGCTCGTGCTCAGCTCCTTTAAGATGCTACTCGATTCTCGAACCTCAGCTGCAGGCTGCGGATGCAGGCAGCACATGCGTCGGCTGCGCGAAACCGGCTGCAGCTGCACGTCCGGTTTTTTGTAGTACTACTACTAGTCATGTAGTAGTATAGATTTCCGAAAACATTCCGAACACGGCTGCAGCTGTAGGTAGCGGCAGTACTCGCAGCTGAATGCTAGCAAAGGAGGAAGTCGACCGCATTAGGCAACGGCGCTCTCGCCCCAGCCGCCGCCGGGATTCCGATCCCGATTTCTGACCGTCGTAGGCACGGGCGGACGGCGAGCAAAGGGTAACCGTCCGGACCGAGCCCGAGTTGTCGAGAGTTGAGTTGCGTACTGTTCCCGTGTGCCTCAAGGAGTTGTCAGCAACCGTAGAGGCCCAGCTGGGTCGAAGCCTACTGCGGCTAAGGGTCTGTTTCCAAAAGGGAGGCCCCCGGTATGAAAGGCAACGAAGGAACGGAACGGAAGGAAGGAACGGGGTGGGTTTTTTAGTCGGTAAGAGACACTATCTCATCTGTCATCTGCATAATTTTAACCCACCAAAAAAAAAACCACTCGCAGCTGAGGCTCGGCAGCACGAGCCGAGGTTCGAATTCACAGTCGGGAGCTCCTCCTGGAAGCCGCGACGGTACAGGCCTGGGTGCAAGCACCGGACAGGCCTGTCGACATCGACGTCGAGGCGGAGTGGTTCCGGGAGGCCATGTCGCAAATTTGCGATGCGGCAATGCCCCGAGTCCGTCCAGGACGTGCTAAGCGCCAGGTGTACTGGTGGTCGCCGGAAATCGCTGCACTGCGCAACACGTGCAATCACGCGCGACGCCGGTACACCAGATACTGCAGGCGCCGCATCCGCCCGCCGGATGCGGAGGCCAGAGAGGCGGAGCTGTACGAAGGTTACAGAGAGGCAAAACACACCCTCCGAGCGGAGATTAAGCGGGCCAAACTTGAGGCCCGCAACGAGTGGCTGGGGTCTCTGAATGCGGACCCGTGGGGGCGCCCGTACAAATTGGTACGGGAGAAACTGCGCCCCTGGGCTCCCCCGCTGACTCAGAGTCTCCGGCCCCAACTCGTGGAGGGTGTGGTAAGCGCTCTGTTCCCTGTGCGAGGGGAACACTCCCCCCCGCCCATGGCTCCGCCTCCGCCAGTGGTGTCTGACGCGGACCGCAATAGCGACGACGACGATAATGCTCCAGAGGTGACCGAGGTAGAGATGAGAGTGGCGGTGCAAAGGCTGAGTGCCAAGAACGCCGCCCCAGGACCCGATGGCTTGCCTGGGAAAGCCTGGGTCCTGGCCATGGAGGATCTCGGGCCTCGACTGAGAGGGCTCTTCAGCGCATGCTTGGAGAGGGGCCAGTTCCCACTTCGCTGGAAGACGGGGAAACTGGTCCTCATCGCGAAGCCGGGGCGCCCTGCGGACTCTCCGTCCGCGTACCGGCCCATTGTGCTGCTCGACGAGGTGGGCAAGCTCTTTGAAAGAGTGATTGCGAGCCGCCTCGTCGCGCGCCTTTCACGGGTGGGGCCGGACCTTTCGGACGGACAGTTCGGATTTCGCAGAATGCGCTCGACGGTGGACGCCATCATGCGCGTGCGAGCCCTCACGACGGGGGATGCGGTGTCCCGGGGTAGGTGTGTCGTGGCAGTGTCCTTGGACATTGCCAACGCTTTCAATTCCCTGCCCTGGAGTACGATCCGGAGGGCACTCCGGTATCACCGAGTGCCCGAATACCTCTGTCGAGTAGTCGAAGCCTACCTGTCGGACAGGTATATTGTCTACCCCGGTCACCAGGGAGACTGGAAACGTCGGGAGATGTCGTGCGGTGTTCCGCAGGGGTCGGTACTAGGGCCACCCTTGTGGAACATTGGTTACGATTACGTGTTGCGGGGCGACCTCCCTGACGGGGTCAGCGTGGTATGCTACGCAGACGACACGCTGGTTCTAGCGCAGGGAGAGTCATACCGGGCGGCGGTCGCTTTAGCGACACGCGGGGTTGCGATAGTCGTTGGTAGGATCCAGGAGTTGGGACTCGAGGTGGCGCTTCACAAATCCGAGGCCATGTGTTTCCACGGTCGCCGGTCTCGGAACGCGCCGCCATTGAGTTCCCAACTAATGGTAGGAGGAGTTCACATCGGTGTCGGGTCGACGATGAAGTACCTGGGACTCGTCCTCGACAGCCGGTGGAATTTCGTGGAGCATTTCCGACGTCTGGCTCCCAAACTCAACCGGACTGGGGCTGCGCTCAAGCGGCTCCTGCCCAACCTTGGGGGTCCAGACGCCTCCTGCCGGAGGCTCTACGCGGGGATCGTTCGGTCCATGGCCCTCTACGGGGCGCCGGTGTGGGCGCCGTCGCTGAAAAAGCAACCGGCGGCCATACTGAACGCCTGCCAGAGGGTCATGGCAATTCGGATGGTGCGGGGATACCGCACGATTTCCCGCGAAGCGGCGAGCCTTCTGGCTGGCCTACCACCGTGGGATCTGGAGGCAACAGTCCTTGCACACATGCACGACATGCGCGTGGAGATGCAACGCCGGGGTGAAAGTCCTCTGCCGCGACAGGTCGCGGCATGGCGGACAGAGCTCCGGCGGGATCTCATGGTGGAATGGCGTCAGCGACTATCGCAACCCCGTCATGGGCACGCCACAATTATGGCGATAAGTCCCCTCTTTGAGGCGTGGCTGGAAAGACCTCACGGCGTCCTTACCTTCCGCATGACACAGGTCCTCACCGGAAATGGCAAGTTCGGGAGGTTCCTGTTCCGAATTAAAGCGGAAGTGACGCCCGGGTGTCGCCACTGTGCGGAACGCCCGGAGGACACGGTGGAGCACACAATCGCGGTGGCCCAGGCCATGGTCCGGAGCGAGGAAGAGTGGCAGGCGGTCGCCGACTTCTGCGAAGCAGTAATGCTCGCTAAGGAGGCGGCCGACCGCATCAGACAACGGCGCTCTCGCCGCCGCCGCCGGGATTCCGATCCCGATTTCCAGCCACCGTAGGCGCGGGCTTGCGGACAGTGAGCAATGGGTAGCTCGCTGTCCGGCCGTCCGGTAACCGTCCGGACCAAGCCCAAGTCGTCGACGGCGCGCACTGTTCCCGCGCGCCTCAAGGAGTTGTCAGCAACAGCAGGGGCCCAGCCGGGTCGAAGCCTACTGGGGCCAGGGTTATCCGAAAGGGCGCTCGAGCCCCGGTACGAAGGCTAGAAGGAACGGGATGGGTTTTTTAGTCAGTAAGAGTCTGACACTATCTCCCGCTCCGCCCAAGGGCGGGGGATGTCAATGCATGATTTTTCCCATCGAAAAAAAAAAAAAAAAAAAAAAAACAGTCGGTCCACACTACACGAATTTGAGTACGGCTCGTGGTCTGCTCGTGCTCGGCTCCTCTAGCGTAGACCTAACTTTACAAAATATTTCCATCACAAATTCTCTCTCATACAATTTAAATTCCACCCTGTACATTGCGGTTTACTGTGAGTAACCGTAAACTAGAGCGTGTTCCTTTTATAATAAAAGACCAAGTTAAAATGGTTTCGCATCAAAAGCGCAGCAGACGGTGTGGCATTCTAAAAATGTTTGCTAGAATAATTTTAATACACATTTACGCTACGAGTAGTATGTTTTTAGTTTGTGTGTTTTGAATAGAAACAAGAGTTATTTAACAATAATGTTTGTTGGTAAAAAGCTTTTGAAAGTTACTCTACACAAAGCTTACCGTTGTATCTTGGACTCAAGTGCGCGAAAAATATATATTTTAAATCGTATAAAAACGTTGACTATAACTATAGGTTTAACATTACCATACGGGAGCACTGCATTGTGTGGAATAATTTGATCGGTACTTACCTGAAAACAAATAAATAAACATTAATTATAAACCAAAAAGTAAACAAGAGTACACAGAAAATTTAATTATCGTCATTATTTCAGTAGAAACACGTCTACTACAGGGCACAGGCCTCCTGCAACTGTGACCACAATTACTGTTGGCCATTGGCCATCTTATTCCCTTGACTCAAAAAGTCATCGGTCCACCTTGAGGGAGACCACTGTTGGGTCACACGATACACGATCGCCAGCCCAGATCTTTCCGGCTATTTCCGGGTAGCTTGCCGTCCGCCCGTCCTGTGAGAAGCAGATCCAAGTCGACGGTTTGTAATGTTCCACGCTCGCCTCAAAGAGATGTTGATTAAAACTAAGGGCCCGGCAGGGCCGCTGCCTAGGTTGTGGAAACATTTGAAAGAGTGGCCGTGGAAAGAAATAACTGAAGGACAGGGTTTTAGTCACTAGAAGTCTGACACATTCTCTCGCTCCTAGAGAGAGAGAAGTCATTGAATGATTTCCCATCAAAAATCATTAAGTTTGAATGCGATGGTCGCTCACCATGAAATCTCATCTCAAAGAATTCTTAAGAATTCTTCGTTTTTACGCTCAGTTTATTTGCCTGACCGAATCAGAAATGAATATATCCGTAGCAGAACTAATGCCTTGATCACACGTACCGAGTAAACGGGCGAGACAGTGCTCCCGGCCGAGTACTCGGTATGTGTAAACACACCGCCGAGTGCCCGGCCTACCACTACTAGCGAGTACTCAGCTGAGAGCACTGTCTCGCCCTTTTACTCGGTACGTGTGATCAAGGCATTTAGGTTGCTCGATCGAATGTGCGTGTATTTAAAAAAAAAGGAACATGCATAGGTAATTTCTATTAATAAGTTGTACTATAACATTCATAACAGATAAAACCAAGTAACAGTTATCTCCATTATAAATACGTTATCAGTCCATTACTTTATTATCGGTTATTTTATTTCTTATCATTTTATCTATAGTCCGGGTAACGACAACATAATAACATTAAGAATTTCAACATTTTCCCACGATCTTCTGCGGTTAAAACCATAATTCTTCACTGTCAGAAATCGCGCCGTCCCCTGGGGGCTGATAGAGGATTATTTTAATAATTTATATTCCACAGGGTAGCGGTTTAAGAAGCTTCAAATATAGCACAATTAGGCTCATAATGTTCCCACTGCTGGAACTCAGGCCTCCTCTCTAAGAGAGAGGGAATGGGCCGTAAACCATAATCAACCAAGCGGGCCTGGTACGGGTTGGTGGATGTCACACGTCTTCGATTTTTTTGGTTCTAAGATATGCCGATTTACTCACGATATTTCTTTTCACCATTCTGAGAGCAGCGGTGAAGAAATAAATTACAGAAAGTAAGCGCCTGAATGGGTTTTAATCTGTGACATATTACTCGCAAGGACACACTCACAGGACGTCACCACTCGGCCACCACTGTTCTAAATGTATTACTTGCTGAAACTTATCACGAGAAATGTTTCGAAGTAGTTCAGTAAATTGAAATATATGCTCGAGATGACAAATATAAGGATGTAAGAAACCTTGTGCCTGGAACATTTGAGAGCAGCCAACCCGACATACATTTCCATATAACCGCTCTTACGTGATTATAACACATCTTTCTGTAAATACTTTGGAAACAGATGTCTTATGGATGTTATTTAAGTTTCTACTGAATTCAAACCATTTTCTTTAAAACTAATCCAGTCCTTTGAAGATATGCTATTTTTTTTTGAGAATTTTCGCCGTCTTCATCATCATCATAATTTCAGCCGATACACGTCCACTGTTGGACATAGGCCCCCCCAAGCGTCGCCACAACGAACGTTCTTGTGCGTCCCGCATCCATCGGTTTCCCGTAACCTTCACCAGGTCATCGGTCCTCTTTGTAGCAGGCCTTCCATCGCTGCGTCTTCCGGTAGGTACGCGGTCGCCACTCCAGAACCTTTCGGCCCCAACGGCCATCTGTTCTGCGAGTAATGTGCCCTGCCCATTGCCACTTAAGTTTGGCAATTCTTCGTGCTATGTCGGCAATCTTAGTTCTCCTGCGGATATCTTCATTTTTTATTCGATCACGCAAGGAAACCCCGAGCATAGCTCTTTCCATTGCTCTTTGGGTGACTTTAAGCCTTCTGATGAGGCCCATTGTAAGCGACCACGTTATTATATACTTATGAATAAAGAAAATATAACTATAAGAGACCTAATATAGATTCCGAATGACTAATTTTATATTCCATAAGCGTTTACGGTTTAAAAAAAAAATACACGAACTTCCCGGAACAAGTTTTGTAAAATATTCGAGTGAGTGACAGAATTACCGAAGGCTAATAGAGCGTTCAGGCGTTAACTTTCTTTTTTCGCGTTGCCTTTTTATCTTTTATCTTCTGAGGGTAGTCAGCTAGGAAATACTGGCCTTATCTAGTTTAAATTGACGTATAAATTGGTCATTTGTAACCTGTTTGCAAAATAAGTACCATTTATCACAAGTGTTATTCATTTCTTGACTCTCATTAAAACAAAACAGGAGCCTTACTTATGACATGTTAAAATGTATAGTTATCGCCACGAATATTGAGCGCTCGGCGTCAGAGTGGGGATCGCTTTGCGCTTTCCAATCGAGCCAATCGTCGTTGTTGTTAGATACATGCAACAAGCGCAGGGAACTAATCACGAGTAACGTCTATGACACGATGGCGCGGCGAGCCAATCACTGACATTCCCCGCCCCCACGTCTCACGTCGCACCACAAATGAGACCGAATATTTGACTTCTGCGCAACTTGAAGCCAGCGCTCAATATTCGTGCCGATAACTATACAAGCGTGCGAGTGAGAAAGAGTACCCCATGTAGCTCCCATCCCGTAAGCGGTTCAGTTTAGGTCGTCGAATGGCGCGGAGCTTATGGTACGCAAAGATACGAACGAAATCCATATCACCGACGACTTGAAATAAAGGGATCATTCAGAAAACCTATTTAATTAGGATTAAAGTTCGTTTTAAGCCAGGCTCGACGCCGACTGCTTAAAGTCTTTAAGATAGTTACTTATTTAGAAATCCTCCGTCTTATGAAACAAGTCAAAGTTGAAGGTCGAAGGTATCAGTGCTGTGTTAAATATAATTGAAGTATTTTGAAGGCACATTAACTAAAACGGATTTATATGATCCCATGTCAGTTAAAAACAGATTGCATGTAGCGGAGATGAGAATGTTGAGATGGATGTGTGGTGTGACGAGAATGGATAGAGTGAGAAATGAGTATATTGGAGGAAGTTTGAAAGTGGCGCCAGTGACTAAAAAGTTGAAAGGCAATCGGCTGTCTTGGTATGGTCATGTGAAGAGGAGGGATGAAGCGCATATTACTAAAAGAGTTCTGAGTATACATGTAGATGGATGGAAAGGGAGAGGAAGGCCGAATAAAAGATTGATGGATTGTGTGAGGAGTCATATGAAAGAAAAGGGAGTTAGTGATAGTTTGACGGGTGTCAGGACAGAATGGAAGAAGAAAACGGGTTGCGCCGACCCCAAGTAATATGGGATAAGGGCAGGAAGAAGATGCCAGTTAAAAAAAAAAACAAAAGGAGTCACCTTTAGGGATCACGTTTATTGTGCGTACAGTTAAGGAGTGAAATTCCTTGCCGGAGTCTGTGTTTCCTGATGGCTACAATCTAGGGGTATTTAAGTTACGTTGCGTCGGCCACATCATTGCTTACGATTCAGGTGAGAAAGCGGTCAAACGCAAGCCTATCAATATCTATACATATAAATAAAATTGGAGTGTCTGTTTGTAATATTGAAATAACTGCTTTTTACTACATGGCATATGAATATGGCCATACGGTACATACACCAAAATATTTTTTTTTTACAATTTTTGTCTGTCTGTCTGTCTGTTTGTCCGGGCTAATCTCTGAAATGGCAGGACCGATTTTGATGGGACTTTTTTTGGCAGGTAGCTGATGTAATAAGGAGTAACATAGGCTACTTTTATTTTAGAAAAAATAAATTTAAAATCCTGTAGTCCACGCGAACGAAGTCGCGGGCATGGCTAGTTAAAAAATAAGTCAAGAGTGACTAGGTTATTTCTAGGCAAGCGTGCTCCACCGTCGGCTACATTATCGCTTACCATCAGGTGAGATAGTGGTCAACGCGAGTCTATCAATATTTAAAAACAAATTTATAAGACCCTCCTCTTCTTTTAAGGCTGTTAGAAATATCGCAATAACATTCTAAAATTTGTAACTGTATGTTTTTTACATCTACATGTTCGAACGGTGGAACGGAAACCAAAAAAAAAACATACTTTTTTATCCCGGAAGTAGGTATGTACCTACCCTTGGGACAATTTTCTACTATCACTTGGGGGAATCCGCTAGCAGCAACTACTCCAACTATTAAAACCACAAAGCACTCAAAATCATCATCCCCAATTAACATTCATACTAATAATTCACGATAAAGCCAATTTCTACCCTCTTCAAAACTCATTCAATTTTCAACATTTAGTATGGATATTCGTATCTCTAAAGAATTCACATTCGAGTAGGGTTACCAGCTTGATATTGAATTTGTAACAAAAAAAAAATGTTTTCAAAAAAAAGTTTTGCAATTTTGTCGCTAACGTTATCCACCAAAGTGTTGACAAAACAAATTGAGTCTACAGAACCACACCATATGTCAGAGTAATTGACGATACCTGCCAGTGCAGCGAAAGCCAAAGCGGCCCTGAGGGTGCAAAGGGGAACTGGAGGTACTGTCTGACACAGACACAGGGAGGGTTTATATCGCTCCATACAAAGTGGAGACAGAGTCGTATAATTATATGTATAGGTATATACCGCAGTAACCGCACTATAAAACCTTGTTATGAATAAGTTATTTTAATTGAAAACAAGTTTTATTTTTTACCCGTAGCTTCACCCGCGTACAAAAAATATAGCCACTCAATATCAAATATAGTCACTCAGGAATAAAGCAGCTTTCTATCGATGAAAAAACTTTTCGCAATCGGACCAGTACTTTCAGAGATTACCTCTTACAAACATATACAATATAAATAAATATATAGGGTGACTGGCAATTAGTGTACGATACTTAAACACGTGATTGTGCTCATGATAACAAACTATTTTTTTATGGGAGCAAAGCCGAAATAGCGAAAAAAATATCAGCTGTTCGGAACATTAGGCAAACATAAATGTACTGAACAGCTGATTTTTTTTCGCGATTTTAAGTTTGTTCCCATAGTAAAAGTTGTTGGTTATCATGAGCACAATCACGTGTTTAAGTATCGTACACTAATTACCTGTCACCCAATATGTTATATTTTTTTTAATTTTTATTTCGGAAATTTCCTTAGATTTGTAAACCCTACATCCGATCAATGTGGCACGTAATGATGGCACACGAGGGGATCGTCGCTATGGCAACCAGACTAAACTGCCTACATATACCTACCCAAATATCGTGAATCAGATTGAAGGTATTTTGTAGCTCAGTGCACTTGCAAAATGTGTTTTCGGAAAATTTGTTTATTGGATTTTCCGGCGACTGAATATTGAAAATTCCTGGATGCGAGTTATTTAGTTTTAATCTATGCTGATAGCTGAAAAATTGTGAAAATGTTTGTTAACTTATCGTGAATTCACTGTGGGGGGTACATTATGAGTTTGAATCGTAGAAATATAAAAAAAACAATCCTTTCTGATACGTATGGTCTGAACCTTTTGAATGCCCAGCGCAGCGATTGGGAAACATGCTAGCTCTTATTTATTAACACCTACGACCTACCTCTCAACCACACTAGGCTAATAAAATTTTCGATTTTACTGAATTATCCTACGTTAAGTGTGAAGGTCGATTACCCTAAGAGGAAGGGGTCGAACTCCACCTACAAAATACTAGTGAATGAATACTACAAAGCTCTACTATATCAAGCTTAATTTTGTTACTTATAAAACACAACATTTTTTTTTCAGTAATTTTGTAAACTATTTCAGATTGTAATATAGGTATTGATTTAAATAGGTCATCTATTAGTCGGTTAAACTAGTCGATGGCCTTCTAGCGGTCGATTACTTTTGTCGCTCGTTAGCGTCGCGTGGCGTCTATGGCACAAAATAGATAAGTACAGAAGTCACTCTCATGTATGGACTTCACTTTTTATACCTACGCTCAGTGGACGCACACTAATGAGCGTTCGAGCCGGAATTGTTCGACGACTGAACCGAGACACGACCGAGACATCATGTCTGCGAGCGTTGTCTTTGTGTGCGTTGCTTGAGCGCGCTTTGTATGTAGATTAACTTCTGTACCTATATATTTTGTGTTAAAAAGATTTACCACTAGCTTTTGCCAGCAACTTCGCTCGCATTTAAAACGAAAGGTATCCCAAAGTACGACTTATCTGATTAAAAAAACATCTAAATAAAAAGGTATCCGCTTTTACGATATTAGCAGGATACCGTCATATTTTACCAGGTTAATTTAATAGATTCCCTAGAAACTGCAGGCAACATGACTAACTTAAGTTTATGAGTGTAAAGTTCAGTATATCCAAGGGAATAATTAATCGTAATGGAGAAATAATGTCTGTGAGCTTTGCTGTAGTCGTATAAAAATGCTTTAAAGGGTTTTGTGGTAAATAAGTATCAGGTTTGTCCTTATAATGTATTTAATAAATTCATCCTTGCGAAGAGACTTGGGTATCTGATAACTATACTTATAAATATATTTATAAATACTGACTAAAACCCAACCGTGTTTTTGCTGGCAACATCAGTGTTGACATAAAAGTAGACTTAAGTTTGTTTTAACCCATTATTCATTTTTCTCATCTATTAGACGCGATTCCATAGCGGACATAAAATTGATTTGCCACTTATCGACGGCGAAGCGCCTACATTCAAACTGAATTTCTTTGAGAAAATTACTTTTTAGCGCTTATATTTAAATGGTTTCCCAGTAAGTTTTAGTGTTTCCGAAGCTGATATTTAGTTGCAACTGCACCAAATTAAATTGTAGAAACACTTAACTATACCAATGTGTAAAATTGTATTACCTCTTAACTTAATTGGGACACTAATGTTAGACTTCGGCAGTTTTGTTAGGTTAGTCACATTCACATATATCGGCAACAAAGTGTTATAATTATTGGCACTTCGTCTTCGATATATGAAACTGTGATGTTGAAAGTGTCAATTTCGACGCACCATACGATACGTACCATGACCATTTTATATGTATCGCCAATCGTAACTCTCCGCTACCCAGTCTGGCTATCCCTCAGCATTTTTCAAACAAATTATCTCAAGTCACAAAAAGATACTCAGAGTCAAATTACAAGGATCATTTAGCTCAGCCTAACGAGATGAAAGACGGTCTTTCTTTTGTTGAGCGGCCATGTTGAATCGATTTGGCTCATCTAGCAAGTTTATTAAGACCTAGATCCATAATGTGTAGTTGCCAAGTTTAGTTTAAGATAATGGTTGGATACGCCGCAGTATCTTGAATGTTGAATGAAGGATTTTGGCTGGGAACAAATGTATTAAGCGGGAACACACACATTAGACCGACCCACACGTGGGACACGCCTTTGTACGTAATGTCGCGTCGCGTGGCGTGTATCTAATCACAAAACAGATGAAAGAGGTTAGAATGGGCTTGTGAGCGGGGCAGGCGTGTCACAAAGTAGGGCAATGCTCATAGTTCAACTACCTATAGCAAACTTGCGATCTAAGTGTGCGTGGTCTATCATTTGCGTGATGCGCGTTCATATTGGTTTATATCCTGTAGTGGAGTTATAAGCGGCCACATTAGTTTTAGTATAATTCGGAAAGTATTTTCTTTCTAACCTCTTGTCATCTTTTCTTTGGATCTAATGTAGCTCTACAAGCCTAGTTCCTAAGTAAAATGTATGGAGACAGACACGTGGTACACGTGTGCCCAATGTAATTCTTTCTACCTTTACGGTTACATATCTACGTTTCACATTTGTGTTTTTGAAGCAGAAGGTGTTATGTCCCATTGCAACTTCTCAGAGAGATGTTGGAGCATATCAAGAACAAATATATCTTACTCACTATAATCTATCACTATTTAACCCATAAATATTATTTTAAATGATACGAGCCGAATTTAATAAGCATGATTTGTCTGCCGCGACCCCGTCGCACTGTTTCAGGGCACCAAATTATTGCTAATTTGGCCCACAGTTTGTCAGACATGCTGCATGACCTACCCAGTCCCATTGCAGTTGAGCACTCTTTTGAGACACTTTAACTATCCTGGTTTTGGAGCGCCAGTCTTTCGAACTCCGTTAACCTAATAAGTAGAATTCGAACTTCTGAATGTTAGTCACGGAAAAGTAGATGGGAAAAGACCCAGGGGCAGGAGTCTGTTACATTGGTCAGGCCAAATCCGTGCTACACTGGAGACCACAGTCTGCGACGCCATCCACATCGCTGAAGATAGAACAACATGGCGATCCACAAGAAAGTTTCCGTCGAGGTCACAAGCCTCAGCATTGAAATTTATGCAGGAGAGGTGTATGTTTATTAGGTTTTCACAATCGAACGGATGGTCTGATATTGATGAAATTTGGCACATGGGTAGACCACGTCTTGAAACAGCACACATGATACCTACTTTTTATCCCTAGAGTATATTCCCTTGGGATAATATAAGACTCTGGCAGCAGCTAGTAACATAAATCATAGACTACGACCATCATAAATCCACTTTTTGGAACACCAAGTAGGGATTAAGTTTTTACCCAGCCGTTCTCATAAAACATGAGAGCACGTTATAATTTCCTGCCTCACTAAAGTAAAGCCTACTTGGAAAAGTCCCGTTGACCTCATGACACGCACTTTGTTCTATTTTTAGTGGAACAATGTCGTTATAGTAGGGGCTTGGGCTTTGACTGGCCGATGAGCAAGAGAAAGCACTAATGCCTTGATCACACGTACCGAGTAAACGGGCGAGACAGTGCTCTCGGTTGAATACTCGTTACGTATAAACAAAGCGCCGAGTGCTTGGCCGAGCACTTATATCTACAACTCGCTTACATCACCGTCTCCGTCGAGCAACTATTACTGTCTCGTTCTTTTACTCGATATGTGTGATCAAGGCATAACTTAGTTGCAGGTACTATCATCGGTATTGTCTGAAATACATATATTACTTTAAATGTGTCAAACATATAAAAAATCTTTCATGAAAAAATCTGCAACTGAAAACAACAACTGATAAACGTACTTAAACATTTTCAAATACACACATGTTGTAGATAAATTACACCCAGACGCAGAACAAATGATCGTGCTCATCACATTAACATTTGTCTTGGGCGGGAATCGAAATCCGGCCGGCATAGCAGTCAGGGCCACTAACCACAAGACCAACAGACATGTGGATGGAAGAAGACATTCCTCAATGTCAACATATAATTGCGATTTCGTTAAACAGCAAGATCATCAAATACGTCAGAGTGTTTGAAACTCGAAACACAGCGCTGAAAACCTACAAAAGTAATAGGTACACAAGATAGTGTTAAACGAACAGTAACTGTTAAAACTAACAAAAGCCACGCTTAAACTCCAATTTATCTTTTCAAAACTCTCGTTTGTAGCGAGCTTCACGGCAATACGAGCAACTAGCGACGCGTAATAGCGACAGGTTTTATTCGATTGTTCCAACATCTCGATGGTTCTCGATTGCTTCCGTTTTGAATCGAGTTTGACTCGCTGTGTTAGGGCCTGCGAACACTTGAGACAAGGCTGTCTTAGACAGACTTGTCTACGGCGTCTGCGACTTGACTACGACGTCTACGACTTGACTACAACGTCTACGACTTAACTACGACGTCTGCGACTTGACTACGACGTCTGCGACTTGACTACGACGTTTGCGACTTGACTACGACGTCTGCGACTTGACTACGACGACTGCGACTTGACTACGACGTCTGCGACTTGTGTACGCTTTGTACTCCGTGTAATAAACGAAACCGACTTGTCGCAGACGTGGTAGACAAGTCTGTCCATGACAGTCTTGTCTCCAGGCCCTTATTGCGACTGACTGACCCCTCACCCCGGTGAACGAGTGAGACTCGGTGAGAGAGAGTGACCGTTTCGAACATTCGAAACGGTCACTCTCACTCAACTAGCGGTCGATTCTGTTGACTCGAAACAGAGTAGATGGTTGACTCGATGATTTATTTTAACGATTACGATTCTTTCGATTGTTAAAACATCTCGAAATCGCTGGAGCTACGAGCAACTTGAATGGTCTATCTCTATTATTTTATTTGTAGGCGCAGACCGGAATTCGGATCCCGTGTGCCGAGTAACGCTTGAAAAAGCCGGCTTTTTTTGTTGAAAAAGTTGTCTAATTTGTAAAGGAATCAAACGAGTGGATTCGACAGATGAAACTCGTTTTGAGTGATTTTGAATGGTGATTAGTTTTTCTTTCTTGCTTGGTCGCGGAGAAACGTTGTTGTCATTCTACGCGCTAACATATTTTTAGAACTAGCAATTGGCAACTAAGGATTTGATGAATTTAAAGACTCGGTTGGCGATTGACTCTGTTGTGATCGAACGACGAGCAATTGGTAGCTAGTTGCTAATGGTCTGGTTCGAGCCCGAGTAGTGGTCCAAGGGTGCCTCAAAGAGATGTCAGCAAACCATAGGAGCCTAGCAGGGCCGATGCCTGTTGGGGCCATAGGATTGGTATTGAAAAGGATGGTTTATCATGGTTCTAGCACGCAAAAGATTGGTTAGCATTAGTGATAAAGCAGTGTTCTTATGCGAATGTGAGTACCAATACAAACCAAATCTGGTTTAATTCACTAAACCCCAAGCGAACACCCGGTGTTCGCTCTCTCATTGTCTTTCTATTGTGTCTCTAATTACGGTATCCGAAAGGTTAATTGTACAAAAGAAACCAAAACTATAAAAAGTCTGTATTTATTGAACAATAAAAAATGGTCAGAGAACATACATTTGCCACAAATTATTTTGAGCGGTTGCGCAGAAGTCAAATAATCGGTCTCTATAATGGTGCGAAGTGAGACGCGCGGGCGGGGAGTGTCAGTGATTGGCTCGCCGCGTCATCGCGTCATAGATCCCTGCTTTGCGGAATGTATCTAACAACGAAGACGATTGGCTCGCCAATGTATGGAATGCGCAAAGCGATCCCCACTCTGACGCCGAGCGCTCTAGATAAGTTGTGGCAACTGTAAGTGTGGTTTCAGTTAGCAAAAGTCTAACACGCCCTCCTGCTCTACCCTAAAGCGTGATGATAAGTCATAGGTAAGAAGATTTCCCACACAAAAAAAAAACTGCTCTCTAACTTTCCATGGTGTAGGTACAAACAACAAAGAGTAAATCAATCAACAGACAAAATTATTCTTAGAAAGTCTTAAAACTAATGTGATGTTGATGTTATTAGCTGTCTAAGAAAAGCCTGGTTTTAGCTGGGTCATGCTGCGCAATTTGTGTTCTCTCGGAGAGATTGATGACTGTGGAATTGTCCAACAAAACTAATGCTGCAAAGCTTTTGAAAGCGACTGCATCTTTGGGTTTTAGTGTAAACATTTATCTGATACTAGCTTCTACCAGCAGCTTCGAGTGCGTGTAATTAGAAAAGTATCACAAGGAAATATACCAAAAGTCAAAAGTCACCCACCGGTACACGGTGAGTTTTGGGAACACATTCATTATGCATACTTACGGCTAAGGAGTGGAATTCCCTACCGGAGTCTGTGTTTTCTGATAGCTATAACCTAGGTGTCTTTAGGTCAAGAGTGAATAGATTGCTTCTAGGCAAGCGTGCTCCATCGTCAGCCACATCATCGCTTACCATCACAGGTGAGAGATTGGTCAAACCGAGCCCCACAAAAAAAAAAAGAATTCGTTCAGCCGTTCGATCGTGAATGAAGACGTAACAAACATACACACACATTCGTAAACTTTCTGCAATTTTTATCCTGCGAGCGCGTTCCTTCGAGATAATTTTCTGCCTTCACGCTGGCGAAGCCGCAGGCAGTAGCTAATCTACACTAATATTATAAGGAGATATTTTTTTTAGGAGGTAATTTCTAAATGTACTGATCCGATTGCTAAAACTTTTTCACCGTTAAAAATTTGTTTTATCCTTCGAGATAATTTTCTGCCTTCACGCTGGCGAAGCCGCAGGCAGTAGCTAATCTACACTAATATTATAAGGAGGTATTTTTTTTTGTAGGAGGTAATCTCTAACTGTACTGATCCGATTGTTAAAACTTTTTCACCGATAAAAATCTGCTTTATTACTGAGTGACATTCTCTATCTATACTAATATTATAAAGCGGAAGAGTTTGTTTATTTGTTTGTTTGAACGCGCTAATCTCAGGAACTACTGGTCCGATTTGAAAATTTCTTTCACTGTTAGATAGACCATTTAATGAGGAAGGTTATAGGCTATATAACATCACGCTACGACTAATAGGAGCGGAGCAGTAACCAATGATGCGGGTGAAACCGCGAGGTACAGCTAGTATTTTATATGCGCGGGAGAATCGGCGGGAAAAGGCTAGTGTTTTCGAACAGCATCACGGAACGCATACAAAACACTCAATCGAAAAAACTGAAATCAAGTTAAAACGATGATTGGGACTTCGTTACTAAATTCTGTAGCTTTTATATATTTTATACGGACTGATTCAATTATATTAATTGGAGTAATCCCTGCTAGTGCCTGAGCCACGTGTTTGGCTGTGCTCGGAAAACCGGGGGATGTGTAAGTCGACCAATTGACTATTCAGGAATGGAATGATACGTTTAATGTGTTTAATTAAAAAAAAAGAACGCACGAGGCGCCACGCTAGGAATTACTTCTGTATCGTCGGTGCGTTTACAAACATGTAAATTCAAGACTATCTTTAGGCCATACAAATAATTGTTCCGGGCAGGAATTGAAACCGCCACAGGCAGTGCAGCAGCAAATCACTCAACCACTGTGTACACGCCGTCTAATATAATTAAGCATGAGAGTGTATATTAATTACAGGTCCTACACTCATTGTATAGAGTTAGTTTGGATGTAAGAGCTAAGTATTGAAACTCTAAAGGGGTTAAAAGGGCTGCAACACAGCTGGATTTTTAGTCAGTAAATGTCTGACACTCCTCCATCTACCATCTAAAAACAAAAGCAAAACTTCTATTTGGTAATAAAGATGTGGAGAAAACACTGAGATAATTCAGTTTGATAGTCAAACAAGAGAATATAGAAGAATCGAAGGTAAAGCGTTGATCAATTATATAGAAATACAAAGGGCATGAAGTGTACAGTCCTCGCAATGTGTTTGTACTTTGGTAATCTAAGCGCAAACAAGGATGCGGGTCGCCTAATGTTAAAGCAATCACCCACCGCCACCCATGGACATCCGGAGCACACGAGAGTAAGCGTCAGCGCACACCAAGAGCAGGGCATTTTCGAAAAAAAATTATCTTAGCTTTGAGCGCGATCGGCGATGTGCAAAACTGCTCGATTGTAATCAAGCGTCGACGCGTGAAGGTGCGCGTCGTCGCGCGTCAACTAGCGATTCAATATTTGTTTCCGCATTGTATTTATTTTTTAATATTGAAACGAAATAAAGAATGTATATTGAAATTATATATTAGACTTGTGTATAATATAATTATATGTAAGATTAAGTTATGTAAGTTTTATATTGTGCACTGGATCGTCTCTCTGTTCTAACTCAAAAGTTTGCTGGGAGAAAACTCATTGATGAGTTAGCTCACCTTTGTACATAAAATGTGTACTGAATGTTTTTGCGTACGATAAAGAATTTAAGAATGAAATCGCGAAAATCTAAATAATTGATAATAGGAAAATAGTGAGATTATACTATAGGCGAAAGACGCTTCGATTCTGTCATCTGTGCCAGTGCGAGTTGAGGTACCATAGGGATTATCTACCGTTATCTGTGTTTCGGTACGTCACGTAGACGTTCGAACGTATACGTAAGGCAAATTGAGAGCGTCAACAAAGGGAGGGACGTTGGTTTAGATTACTACCATGTCCACACGATGCCAAAGCTGATGTATCCACAGCGTCTATGCGACTATAATCAATACACTCGTCGAGTCGAAGCTTCGAAGTCTTGAGCATTGTCACCGAGTCGCTATAGCCTGTCGGTTTTCTAAAAAATAAATCCGCATGGTAAGGTTCCTTAGGACCACGACTGATACGAGTTAAACGGGATATTGGTGTAAGCACCCATACGAACAAATTCCCTGCCGGAGTCTGTTTCCTGATAGCTACAACTTAGGGGTCTTTAAGTCAAGAGTGAATAGGTTACTTCTAGGCAAGCGTGCTCCATCGTCGACCATATCATCGCTTACCATCAGGTGAGATGGTGGTCAAACGCGAGCCTATCAATAATATAAAAAAAAGCAAAAAAACTGCCGCCATATTGCTTCTGTGAAACAGAAGCAATATGGCGGCAGTTTGGAGAAATTACAATGTTACTGTTGATCTCTCCCTGAAACATTATCGCTTGTTTACTGTCGAATTTATTACACTAGGTTTACAATGTGGAGTTGACAATACAACGTTAAATGCATAAAACATTATCAGTCTTACCTATATTGTTCCCAATGTCGGGACTCAGGTCTCCTCCACTCTAGGAGTGGGCATGGGCCATAACCCACCACCCAGTTCCAGTGCGGGATGTTTTTTTTTTATGGTGGGAAAATCATCCAATGACAACCCCCGCTCTTGGGGGGAGCGGGAGATAGTGTCAGATTCTTACTGACTAAAAAAAACCCACACCGTTCCTTCAATTTTTTATGGGACCAACACCGATAATGTCATAATAAGGACAGAGAACTGTTCCATCGTGTCTCTTTCTTTTTTTGTTAAATGGTAAGAAGTTATCAAATAACTTCTCCCGCTCTGGGTAGGGCGAGAGGGAATGTCAGACTTTTACTAACTAAAACCCACACGTGTTCCTTCAGTCCCTCTTTGTATTCCAGGTCCACAGTGGCTCTTTGTGTAGACCATACCTTGGAAAAGCTAATAGGCTATTTTATGCCCCGAGAGCGTTTTTCCGTTTGGTAATTTTCGGCTTTCACTCAGGATAACAAAATATATATCTAGTTTCTAATTTTCAGGCTAGAATAATGTTCGGCACTAGTGGTCTAGGGCAGCCAATTCAATTTCACTTACAAATAAATCGTAACCTAGTTATCTAACAGTCCAAATAGAGCTTTAAACTAAAGCTAATTCGATTTCCAATCCGCACGAGCGAATGAAAAGGTGCAAATATTTCCTAGACCAGAATCGTGTTACTGAAAGCTGCCGAGCTTATAATCAAGCTCCATTTATCTCGACATTGATAAATAAACAGTACTCCCACGCTTTAGTTGAGATAACGTCACCTCGCTACGTCATAGCTTCGAATAGATGGCTTTGACAAGGCTGTTTTTATCAATCAATCCACCTAGCTTTTTACCCGACTGCGTTGGAAGGAGAGTTATGTTTTTTGAGTGTATGTATGCAGCTCTTCTTCGTGTCCTTATCCCATATTACTTGGGGTCAACGCAACACGTATTTTTTTCCATTCTGTCCTGTCACCCGTCATACTATCACTAACTCCTTTTTCTTTCATATCACTCCTCACACAATCAGTTTTATCTTTTCTTCGACCTTCCTCTCCCTCTCCATCCAACTACATGTATACTCAGAACTCTTTTAGTAATACGCGCTTCTTCCCTCCTCTTCACATGACCATACCAAGACAACCAATTTCCTATCAACTTTTCAGTGGCTAGCGGCACTTTTATACTTCCTCTAATATACTATACTCATGTATGCAAGTATTTCTTAGGTACGCCCTAGACTCCAGACGGTTAGTTGCATATTAGCTTTAGAGATGTCATTAGATTCGTCTTAGTTATGTATTTTTCTTCAAATGATGGCCAGTTACATATAGTAGTTATTCAAGAGTGAGTTGACTGCTTCTAGGCAAGCGTGCTCCATCGTCGGCCACATCATCGCTTACCATCAGGTGAGATTGTGGTCAAATGCGAGCCTATCCATTATAAAAAATAATAATAATAATGCAATAAAAAAATCGGTTGTTTGTTGTGGTGACACTTAGGGAAGGTTTATGTTCATCTGTGGACGTGTTTCAGGTGAAATGATGATGATGAATCCAACAGAAATTTAAGAATTAAACTCTCTCTGGGTCGATACGGCGCGTTTTATTCCATACACGGGCATCAGTAAGTGTATCGAAGGGCTGTCAGTAAGTATGACGACACCAGTTCCACATTTAACCTAAAGGTACACTGTTATAGTTTGACACTACCTCTCGCTCCACCCAGAGCGCTATAAGTCAATCACTAGCCCAAAGCAACAAAAACTAATTCATCGCCCACTAAAAAACCTTTTAATA
The DNA here is from genome assembly GCA_929112965.1 of Mythimna albipuncta. Lineage (NCBI taxonomy): Eukaryota > Metazoa > Arthropoda > Insecta > Lepidoptera > Noctuidae > Mythimna > Mythimna albipuncta. The sequence goes on along the minus strand of OV815986.1, from coordinate 4,602,297 downwards.
CCTTTTAAAATTATTCCAAGTAATTTTTAAAGCAAATTTATTCAAAACAGAGAGTAGTAAAAGGTACTCGACCATCTCGGTTGCACGATTCGTTTTATTGATGACAAACACAGCAATAAAAACGTTTGAGAGACACTCCAGCGATTGTTAAATCAAATTAAAGCCGACACGATAAAAGCACCAAGTGATTGGCAATTAGAAATTACTTTAGTGCGCTATGAGGGGACTTTTCTGGCTTCTGCAGAAAACGTGCAAGAGAAAATGTTCGCATATTATAAAACAAAGTCTTAAGCTTGCGACAAATTTAAAAACTACTGAAAGGATGCCATCTACAAGCCGACAGCCAGCCTTTTAGGTACATTACCAGTCGATAGCGTTGCGGAGAAGTTTTTTGACGCCATACTTTAGATTACTTTTAGTTATTTCAGACTTGGTTGAAAACCGTAGAGGCCCAGTATATATCTCGGAATTTAATCGTAATGTTTATGATTCTGGAATTTTAGAGAAGGTATTAAGCAAATAGATTATATCTATGACTCTGCGCCACCGGTACATGGCGGATATCCCACCTACACGCACAAAACGTTTTGGGAACACATTCATTTTGCGTGCAGCTAGGAAGTGGAATTTCTTGCCAGAGTCTGTGTTTCCTGATAGCTACAACCTGGGAATCTTTAAGTCGAGAGTGAATAGGATTCTTCTAGGTAAGCGCGACACTAACAAAAAAAAAAAAAGACTCGCTGAGCTCCAAAATTCGCTTCGAAAAAATTGCCAGGTTGAAGTGGGGATGAGCTAGCCACGTTACACGGATGCACCCGGACCGATGAGCGAGAATTGTCACTCTCTGGACACCTTAGGGAGGTCAACGCCATCATGGCGACTGCAGCGAAGGTAGTGTGACGATCTGATCATGTTCGCGGAGCTAACATGGCCAGAGATCGCCCTAGACTGAGGTTTGGCAGGAGAACGGGGAAGAGGCCTTTGCCCAGAAGTAGAACACAAAATAGGCTATTAAAAGAAATATCAACTCTACTGACTTCCACGAGGTAAACAGGTATACTCGTACCTATTCCGACCTCTGTTCATCAAGCTTTTGTTTAATATGTTAAACAAAAGCGTGATAGTCATATGAACGGTAAAAACGCTATATACAAGGAATGTGATGAAAGTGGTTATATCAGAACTGGGATAGGAGGCGGAGGGAGAAGCGTCAATTAATGAAACACTAACAAAAAAAAAACTCTGATAAGTAAAATAGTAATCAACACAGCATGGGGTAGGGACTTAGGGGAGATTCCTTGCGCGACATGTATAAAATTGTTAGCAGTTCCAACTAAAATTTATTGGAAGTTCTGACCTTTCGGAATCAGAATCGGACCTACTCCGTAACGTCTCCGCTACATACTCGTATACTCCAATATCAACACATACCAAATATCGCAAGGGCAAGAGAAATAATCCAGACCAGTGTTACTGTTGTATATGAACCAGATTACAGCCTATTAAAGATGAATTTAGCACAACTGCATCACGGTACACACAGTTAACAGTAGAACAACTAAGTATAATCATCTGAATAGATTCAACAGACACGCGCACACAGATAAGCACGTTTCAGTTGTCCTCTTCAAGAACGAGGTAGTTAGTATCAAGAACTTGAAAAGCAGAACATACATATGGTACGTCATCATCATCATCATCTTCCTGCCCTAGTCCCGTTTTATTTGGGGTCGGCGCAACACGTTTTTTTCTTCCTTTCTGTCCTGTCACTCGTCACGCTATCACTAACTCCCTTTTCTTTCATATCGCTTCTCACACAATCATACATATGGTACGTGAAGCTCATTAATTCTACCAGTTTCGGCTAGAGGCTTCGCCAGGATGACGGTAGAAGATTATACAAAAATAACAAACTCCTAGAATAAAAAGCTGCTATGTGCTCTTGAAATGGTGTGTGATCGATGAATCTCTAGATGGCTTTTTTTTAGAGTATTGCAAGCATGTTTCATACGGAAATAGCCTAGTTGATCTACTGTTGCATATGTACTGTGTCCAAATCTGTTTGCATCATACTTTGTAGAGCGTCGCTTGTTGTAAAGGGCTCGAGATTCTGCTTAAAATAACGATTTACGGGAATTATTGATAGTGTTCCCATATTGGATATCTCCTTTGGGATTTTTAAAAGAGGATCTTCCATGAACTAATTAACTGTTATATGAATAAAGCTGTAGCAAGAAAAGCAATTATCTCCGAGCCCGGGTTGAACAATTTCATCTATAGGTACAACATACACAATATAGTCATGTCTATCTTGAACAATGCACCTTTGAAATGGTACAATAACTCTACTACATTATTTATTGCTTCTTGAAAGATTTTTTCACATTGCTGTGCTTAACTGCGATCTCATCTGGTGGTAAGCAGTGATGCTATCGTTGATGGTGAATAGCACTATTTTATTAAATATACACTCTAGGCCTTGAAGAAACTTAAATTTATAATCTAGTATATTTGTTCGCCAAGTCTGTTTCATCAGCAGGCATGAAGACGTACGGCGATGTGCCATTGACATATGGGGTTACCACCCGTTTAGGATCAAAACAATTTGGGAACACGTTCATTGTCCCTGGCAAATCGTCTCTGCTCTGTAACAGGCTTTAATTCACCACGTGGCCAAGTGCGATTTTGTGGAATGTTTTTAAATAGGTTCTTCTTCATTTTCCTTCACCGTTTCGATAGCAGTGGTGAGGTAACAAATTACACAAAGTAAATTGCCTGGTATTTAATGAACCTACGGTCTACAACTCGTAAGTCGATGCGGTTACAACATTTTCTGATAGCTTTAACATAAGTCATGCGTAAATAGATTAACTACAAGATATACATACTCATCATAAGGTGAAACGGTGTTCTATCGCGAGTTGTTATATAAAATTTAAAAAAATAGGTACTAATACATACAACATTACCGTAACGTTGCGCTGTTTTGTGAAATAGTTAGCTCGGTACTTACCTGAAAACAAATAAAAGAAACATTAATAACAATTCAAAACACAATCATTTCCATACATATTATAAAACAAAGTACTGAATGTAGATTTTTCGCTTTCCTGTAAAATTTGTAATTACGCACATTCGCAACTTTACCATACAAGTGACGAATATACTGTAAATAGGGTGACTGGTAATTAATGTACGATACTTAAACACGTGATTGTGCTCATGATAACCAACAACTTTCACTATGGGAACAAACCTGAAATCGCGAAAAAAAATCGGGTGTTCAGTACATCCCATAGTAAAAGTTGTTGGTTATCATGAGCACAATCACGTGTTTAAGTATCGTACACTAATTGCCAGTCACCCTATATATCAGTTGAGTCACAAATCTCTTTGGGTGTCAGAACAACACTTGTATGTACAACACAATCAAATAGTACGTTCATTTTGCTTGCCTTGTGCATCCAAAAATATCGTGAATAAACAGAAAAACAGCTGATAAATTAAAAATTATGACATATCAGTGTTTTATCACTACGAGTTTTTAGAAGTAAAAGTTACGCAATATTTTGTAAGTTAAAGATACCGATGATTTGTTTATTTTAGTATTAAGATCAAAATCTAGGTCTGTCACAAGATGGACCAATGACTTGGTGAGAATCAAATGAATGCGAGACGTATAGGACTGGTCGTTGTGGGGACACTTAGGTGAGGCCTATGTCCAGCAGTGGACGTCTTTCAGCTGAAATGATGACAATGATGACTCTATACTAATCACTAGGGAATCCAATCCCGCATGTATGCGGGATAGTTCTTTTTTTTATTAGATTCAGACGCGTTCGGAAGCCGGGACTCAGGATTCACGGTCGTGACGGCGTGAGGATAACAGTTCCCTCACGCGTGCGGTCCCCAAGATTACAAGGCGACCGTCTTTTATTCTCTCACGCTCCGGCCCATGGCCCGAACCAGGGCTTTGGTCAGTTTTTTACTATTCAAAAAATTCCAGTTTCGCTAATCCCGTGGGATTGACGACTTCAATGCCGCTGGCTTGCGGTATCGCGGTTTAGACGCCGGATTGGATTCCCTAGTAATCACATTTGTTTTTGAAGTCGGTTGTAGGGTTGGGAAATCGGTTAACTAACGCCAGCTTGAATGACTTACCTAATTTACCTTTAGATTAAAACGGTTGGAGCAGTGGTTCCATACTATTCAATGTTTTGTCAGAGGATGGATGAAAAATAAGTCAACGTTGTCTTATTTGGTTTTGTGGTATATTTTATTTTATATTAGTGGTAATGTGTTCTTTTATTTCTTGTTTCTGTACAACGCATTAGTTTTGACTGTAATGTTGTATAAGTAAATTGTAAATAAATAAATAAATTTACAGCAGCAGACGGTTTTCGATTGAAATTATGATAATCATCTAAGTCTGTTGATTTGATTTGATTGACTGCAAGCCGACAGTGCCATAGTTGAGGCAAGTCTATGATGATGTGTTGAAGTTTTAATACGACGAAAATGAATCAGACGTAATAGTGACATCATTCTAGTGTAACAATTCAAACACTCCAGGATAAATTGTATAAATATTTTATTCACTTTGATAAACACAATTTCATACTTACGTTCTATTAACAATCATTTACAAATACACAGATTAGTCGGACATGTTTTCCGTTCAACAACTCAAAGCAGAACGACGCTGTCCCAAAAAGATCGTTACAAAAACCCCCGTGTTTTGCTACTACCCACTTTCACAAACACTCGGTCGACTGACCGACCAATCAGCGCAAAGTAAAGAGATTGACCATCTAATATACATTAGAGTTTATCTAATAATTAACTGCAAGTAAATATTTCATTTTAACAGATATGATATATTATACAAAACAAATCCATAAAGTGTAATATTATAAATTATTACTTAATATCTACAATGAATGTCTAAAGTTCATGTAACTACTAGCGCCATCTATCGCTTATTATTGGAAGTTGAACGATTTATGAATATTTTCTTTAAAAATCATAACATTCGGCCATCCGACATCGTGCGATCTCCTGACGCACGACTACAATTAACATGATAGGATATTTTCATTAAAATTATGTAACTTAATTCCAGTTCTACAAGGAACCGAGTCTTACATTCATAATCATAACATTCGGCTTAGTCTTGATTATTTGCTTTATCGTCACGTCATATATTTATAGCATTCATCACACGAAGAATAGTTAATGGATCTATGAATTTTAAAATGAGGCAAATTCAATTTTACCCTCATAATTGCAATCAGATCTACTAATCTTTATTAAACTACTTATGCTGTATGCTGTATCAAGGATTTTACTGATAACGAAAGTATCTTTTTGCTAGTCTAACCCAGATATTGGTGCTCACTTCATATCTTAAAATTTATAACGTACTAGCTGTGCCCCGCGGCTTCACCCGCGTTTTTCTCGTTTCCGTGGAAATACCGAGATAAAATATTGACTATAATTGTCTCCCTCAATAAATGGACTATTGAATATTTTAAATAGTTTTCATATTAGATCAGTATTTCCCAAAATTACCGCGTTCATAAATGTATTTATTTCTCTTCAAAGATCTTATACTTACAATCATCAACAAATATATTTCGAAAAAGATTATTACAGGATTTTACGTTGATAAAAAAAAAAAAAACTCCATGGCCCATAACTCATTAATAGGTACCAACTCTTAACATCTTACACACGTGATACCTTTTAAACGAAATATCCGATCGAGATGAAACAAAAAGAATTTTACTTCTACATAAATACTCTTGATAAGATAATGCTTAATTTCGATAAAGATTAATATTACGATACATATTTAATTTGAACACAAAATCGGTTATTGTGATTAAACCATGATAGCTAGATATATATTCTTGCGGACTTTTTTGTAGATCTTAATGGGATCTACAAACCCGCAGTAAATCATTTTGTTCTATTGTCAATAGTTTTTGCAGCGCATGCAAAAATAGGTTTTCGATTTTACACCTTGTGTTACAAAATAGCAATTTTATTACGGATTCCTAATTTTGAAAAAAATAAAACATAGCCTATAGCCTTCCTCGATAAATGGACTAACCCAACACTGAAAGAATCATTCAAATCGGATGAGTAGTTCCAGAGACTAGCGCGTTCAAACAAACAAACAAACAAACATTAGTATAGATTTTACTTCGTAATGTTTATCATTTAAAGGCACTCTGATCCTAGTAGTTTTGTGGCAGTCCGTCTAGTGGGACATTTAACAGAATTAATAACACGCCATAAGTATATGTTTCATTGGTGTTCGTCATAGGAATCATTTTATTTTGCTAGCGGATTTAAAATAGTGGTTATACATTTTAGCAAAACCGCGCTCGACTTAGACAAAATACAGCTTTAAAAACAAGGTCAATACTATGACTATCGCAAAAACTCTTGATAGTAGGGTATCTAAAAGAAATCCATGATTGCACTATTATTCAAGTTAATAAACTACTGTCAAATATGTTTTATAACCAACACTAAATTAGGTACTCAAAACCATTGGTCAATGTTAATTATGCGAGACTGTAAGCATAAAGTAAAATTGATCAGCTTTTTGTTCGAAAGTATTCTTCATTATCTACGCGCACTGAATTCACTTCATGTCATTAGGTTTTTCATAGGGTTCAGCTATAAGAATTTGGAATCTAGATCTTATTCATTTAATCCCAAGCAAACGCCGGCGCCCGCCCCCTCATTGTCCCTCTATTATGTCTCTAGTCAAAGTATTCGAAAAGTTGATATTTAGATCAATTCTCGTCTCAATATAAACAGAAAACAGTATAAACAGAAACAGTATTCGTCTTAATTTCTGTGGAAAACATGATATTACGGCTTAAGGTATCGACATACGCGTCCTAGACCTTACACTCTCAGTGGTTAAACGAAACTCACAAATCTGTAGCCACCATGTTGCTACATGTTGTGTGGCGACTCGTTTAGTCAGAGTTCATTACTTTCATTATTTGGAAGCATAATATAAAACAGAGACTTAAGCATTTAGAATAGAGGTGATCCTTCAGCTAGAGGCTTAGGGCTTAATTGTACTAAAATTATCTCTCAAATAATATTAGCAGCATATGTGCGTGATTTCGTACCAAGTCAAGGTTCCAATAATGAAGTTCGGATCGCACTGTTCATCAAACTTCATTTTTATTTGAAACCCTGAAATTGGTCCTCTACTCTAGTGTATGGATTTTCAATCCATCTTCCCCTTAACCGAATAAATAACGATGTAATATTTAGCTCTATTTAAATCATTCATTGTATCATAATCATCTTAGGAACCGGCTTCGATTTCAGTCTGGACGACGAGAACTAGTTATGGTCATGTAATAGTATATATTTTATCCTACTTGTAAAATAAATATCATTGTGTTCTCTATCTATGGAATCAGTCTCTGCTACAGTATGCACACGTCACAGGAATTGAAAACGTGTGATAAATCCATTTCCTCGTCTACAATTTAATGGTTTGGCTCAATTCCTAATAGATTTATCATTAATACCCTGTGTTTAAACTCCTATCTGCAGCTCTTTTACTTATATGTTATCCGTACATAAGCATTAATTTGTCGTAATAATATTCACATAAGTTACACCTTAATTCTTACCAGCTAACATTTCTGCTTGAAACCGACCATAATTCTGCTCATTAGATAAAATCATTTTAGTTTAGTTTACCACTTCGTCACGAGATGCTAACTTACAAAACTTGGCAAGGTTCCGTAAATTTTCTATTTTCTCTTGGTAAGACTAGCAAGTTTTTGAGACAAATTTTATAGTCAGTTTCTGATCCTACTTGCTTAATACAAATCAATTATAATTACTCTTTCTAATCAAACTTAAATACTCTAAAAATTTACAGAAGTGATAGAACTCCCGTATCACAAAGTTCCAATGGATATGTTCAAACCTCGATACTTGTAACGCCTTCCTCCTTGAAAATCAACCACTCTCTTTGACCAACGTGGGGTACCTCTTCGCTTCTTGCATCGTGGTGGTGTCTTATTCCTTCCAAATCGTCTCTTTGCATCATTTTTCTTCAAGCCTGTACTGTTTGAACCAGGAACTATCTATTGTTCAATAAAACTGTCAATTTTTCCTTCTGTAGTTCTGTCGGAATCCAAGTCCTCAAAAAAAAAAAAAAAATCAGTGGTTAAAACATTTACAGGAAATAGTACTTGTATCATTCATTTGAAACTCTTTTAAGAATCAAATCCCAGTGTTAAAATATACTTTCAATTCAATTTATCTAAACCTATAATATCTTCAAAAACTATAACAGAATGTTCAAATCTCATCCAATAAACAGTTCAAAAATGATATGAATAAACTTAATAAATTATTCAATTCATTTACAACATCTGCATTAAACCAACGTAGTCGGACTATAGGTAAATTCATACGTTACTTACGCTCTTGAGGATAACTTCATCTGCACCGGGCACACTTAACCCGAATCTTAATTGGCTCATCTGGCCAAATCAAATGGCCCACTTGGCTTCATCAAAGGCACGCTTAGCTTCATCAAAAGCACGCTTGGCTTCATCAAAGGCACGCTTAGCTTCATCAAAGGCACGCATGGCTTCATCAAGGCACGCTTGGCTTCATCAAGGCACGCTTGGCTTCATCAAGGCACGCTTGGTTTCATCAAGGCACGCTTGGCTTCATTAAAGGTACACTTAGCTTCATCAAAGGCACGTTGGGCCTCATCAAAGGTACACTTAGCTTCATCAAAGGTACACTTAGCTTCATCAGAGGCACGTTGGGCCTCATCAAAGTCACGTTTGGCCTCATCAAAGACACTCTTGGCCTCATCAAAGCACTATCACTGATCATTCACTAATCATCAATCACTAACCATTAACCATCAATCATCAATCATCAACCATTAACCATTAATCATCAACCATCAATCATTAATCACTAGTCACCAATCATTAACCATTAATCACCAATCACCAATCACTAATCATCAATCACTAACCATCAATCATCAACCATCAACCATCAACCATCAACCATCAACCATCAATCATCAATCATCAATCACCAACCACTAATCATTAATCAGTAATCATCAATCATCAATCATCAATCATCAATCATCAATCATCAATCATCAATCAACAATCATCAATCAACAATCATCAATCATCAATCATCAATCATCAATCACCAACCACTAATCATTAATCAGTAATCATCAATCATCAATCATCAATCATCAATCATCAATCAACAATCATCAATCATCAATCAACAATCATCAATCATCAATCATTTATCATTTATCATTTATCATTTATCATTTATCATTTATCATTTATCATTTATTATTTATCATTTATCATTTATCATTTATCATTTATCATTTATCATTGACCACCTATCACTATACGAATTCGATAAAAATAAAGAAAGGAAAAGCAACCCAATTTGAAATATAGAAACTAAAATGAATCACCAGCATATAAGAGGTGTTTAGTCTTGTCAACGTTCGATTACGAACATGACGCGCATATCAATACCATTCAGTTCACACATTTGCAGGGAATCGAATGATTCAATACACGAGCCTGTCACCATCGTAAGAAATTTGGGTGAGTATGATACTGGTCTAAAATACTTGGCACATTTGGCTAAAAAAAATAAATAAATCTCAAGCTCATTTAGCTTCAATTTAGGCACACATAACCTCTTCCTGTTATCACTGCACATATTTGTAGGCATAATTAAGACTAAGAGAATTTAGCAAGCATACATAGCTCACTATCAACCGGCAACGATGCGCCTACACACAACTAGTGGGTAGTGTACTTTCTAGTAAGATCGTACACATATGTACACTGGTGAACAGGTCATATTTAACCCCCTAACATAATCCGATGAACATACATAGTCCACCCTTAATATAATCCGATGAACATACATAGTCCACCCTTAATATAATCCGATGAACGTACATAGTCCATCCCTTAACATGATCCGATGAACATACATAGTCCACCCTTAACATAATCCGATGAACGTACATAGTCCATCCCTTAACATGATCCGATGAACATACATAGTCCACCCTTAACATAATCCGATGAACGTACATAGTCCACCCTTAACATAATCCGATGAACGTACATAGTCCATCCCTTAACATGATCCGGTGAACATACATAGTCCACCCTTAACATAATCCGATGAACGTACATAGTCCATCCCCTAACATAATCCGATGAACATACATAGTCCACCCTTAATATAATCCGATGAACGTACATAGTCCATCCCTTAACATGATCCGATGAACATACATAGTCCACCCTTAACATAATCCGATGAACGTACATAGTCCATCCCCTAACATGATCCGATGAACATACATAGTCCACCCTTAACATAATCCGATGAACAGACATAGTTCACCCCCTAACATAATCCGATGAACATACATAGTTCACCCCCTAACATAATCCGATGAACATACATAGTTCACCCCCTAACATAATCCGATGAACATACATAGTTCACCCTTTAACATAATCCGATGAACATACTTAGTTCACTCCCTAACATAATTCAATTTTCACTCATATCATGTCTCGATATAAAATATTTAAAATCAATACGATACTTTATCATTAGATAGAGATTTAAAAATCAGTGCTACGATGTATTAACAATTACCCTGAATATTTCATGTGTTATTATATAATGTGTCATATTTAGATAATGCGTGATCGTAATGCAGTATATATTGTCGATGTGAGAAGTAAAACAAAGAAATCAAAACGCTACCAGAGTGAAGCTCTGGCTCTCTCTCTCAATTTGTTTATCTAACACATGTTAAACGTCTGTTAAGATGAACGTTATCGGAGTGTAGCCCCGACCAAACGCTTATACAAGAAATAGTACTCAAAATGTATATTAACTAAAAATTTTGTAGGTTATATCGAGATTATTTGTCTGCTGATAGTTTTAATGTGAATAGTTGATAGATTAACGACTATGTATCTATGTGATATAGAAATTAACATTGGTGGGCGTTGAAAATTTCTCGATAAACGTTATAATATTTGTTCAACCATACCTTTTTGTCTGGTCCGTGTCACTTCTGAATTGTAACAATTCAAACACTCCAGGATAAATTGTATAAATATTTTATTCACTTTGATAAACACAATTTCATACTTACGTTCTATTAACAATCATTTACAAATACACAGATTAGTCGGACATGTTTTCCGTTCAACAACTCAAAGCAGAACGACGCTGTCCCAAAAAGATCGTTACAAAAACCCCCGTGTTTTGCTACTACCCACTTTCACAAACACTCGGTCGACTGACCGACCAATCAGCGCAAAGTAAAGAGATTGACCATCTAATATACATTAGAGTTTATCTAATAATTAACTGCAAGTAAATATTTCATTTTAACAGATATGATATATTATACAAAACAAATCCATAAAGTGTAATATTATAAATTATTACTTAATATCTACAATGAATGTCTAAAGTTCATGTAACTACTAGCGCCATCTATCGCTTATTATTGGAAGTTGAACGATTTATGAATATTTTCTTTAAAAATCATAACACTAGTTGTTTAAGTTTAAATTGATATTTTTGTCTGTTGTTTTTAATTATTAAGTATAAACGAAAACCTTTTTAATTGCAAACGTGATAAGATTTATCATAATTGTTTTAAAGTATCTAACCTTTGTTGTAAAGTTAATTAAATCAAGTTTCACAGTCCGACTACTTTGTTAAAGTCACTAGGCAACAGTTATTATCTACCATAACAAAGAAAACGGACAAGAAAGAAGATATGAACCGTAAGGCCGCTTACCCACCTTGTGGTGACGACAGATGAATCGTATAGTTTTAAGTGTCATGGCTTTTTTTTAATCCTATACTGTCCCACTGCTGGGCGAAGGCCTCCCACAGCTCAAAATGTCGTGGCTTATATTATAGCTGATAGCTACAATTTAGGAGTCTTTAAGTCGAGAGTGAATCGGTTTTTACTAGGCAAGCGTGCTTCATCGTCGACCACATCATCGCTTACCATCAGGTGAGATGGTGGTCAAACACAAGCCTATCATTAATAATATATATATACATATATTTAAATGGAAGTGTTAACATGTGACAACAACACAGACGACACGACTATCTGTCGTCTACGATATTTATTGCGGTGACTACAGATTGTCATGACAGTAGGAACGGCTAGCACGACAGACGTAAAACAGATAAAAAATTGTCACAATTAAAGCATGACGGTAAATCATGTCTCTTTGTTACAACTATCAGTCGTGACCAGATAAATTAACCGTTACGACATAGTTGGATCGCGGCCTAATACCTACACTTTCCTTTGTAGACATTCAACATATTTTTTTAAGTACATTTTCAGAAGAAAATCAGGCACAAAATAGATTCAAGAAGGTACATCAAAGGACTGGAACAGTTTGCCTGCTGCGGTGTTCCCGTCTGATTATAATTTGGGTGTCTGCAAGGCTAGAGTGAATAGGCTCTTAATAAACTAGTGCGCCTCACCATCAACGATTGCATCGCTGCTTGCCATCAGGCGGGATCGCAGTCAAGTACTAGTTTATAACAGATAAAAAAAAGGTCAGTTAACGAGGCTTTGATTTGAACGATTCATAGCGTTCCAGGAACTCAACGGACAAATGAAGGAACGAACGGGTGGATTTTGGTCTAAACGTCTTGTTCCACCCAGAGAAGAATAAATTATTTGTAATTATTCCACCCAAAAAAGGACGTCAGATATTTTTTTTTTTTGATATGGTAAATTATCGATGATAGATTATATAAGAGACGGCGAGTCCAGTCTTAAGTTATTATCCTTTAGATTTTTAAGAGCATGACAAGGAACCCAATCTTAAGCCAACTCAATAGAACGAAGCACAGAGGTCCTATAAAAAGAACATCATCACGAAATCAGCGGAAGTCTACACATTAATGCGTGTCCCCGTGGTGCAATATAGCTACTGGAACGCTGCCCGTGTTTTTTTTTTTCTTTTATTGTACGGGTTCGTCTCCCCAAGTCGCATCGGTGATTTACGTAACGTCTGGGCTTCAGACTTTGAAGGTTTAATTAAAAGCAGGTGCTTTTTATGTTGCGAATATGATTGCGTTTTCTTTTTCTGTGGGGATGAATATTATATTTCAACTTTTAAGAATTCATGTTGACTGACAAGCTAATAGGCTTAATTTTTTTAAAGAGTCGCTTTTTTAAAAGTGAGTAATTAATTTGATCTGAGTAATTAATCTATACCTATATATAAAAGAAAGTCGTGTTATGCCAGCCATACACAGTCAAACTTGTAGTCCAATCGGTATGACGCTACATGTTTGATTATACAGATTGGACCGTGTATGGGGCTGTCCAATCGGTATGATCAAACCAAAAGAATTGAAATTCGATTGTGCCGTCAACCGCACTGTGTTAACCATTTCGTCATATTTTAGAGTTGGCATAGAAAATATGTCAAAGTGTCACATCATATTTATTCTTCAGAAAAAAGTTCTATTACTGTTAAAAAATTGGTCCTAAGACTAATAAAACTTATATCCGTCACTATTCCAATCATAAGACTTGTTAGTTGGTCTTCGTATGGCGCAATCAACGGTATCTAGGGCACAGAGTGGAATTGAATAATGAAGTTTGGAACTTGTCAAAGTTACCAGTTAGCACTTTAGCGAATTGAAGTCACCTGCAAGTCCTACTATTTATGTTAGCGCTAATGCAAAACGATACTGTAAAGTTTCTGCCATTAAAGAATTTTCAGAAATGATAAATGGTATTTATTTTGCAAATTGCTTATAAATAACACTTTTAAACATAGCACAGCTTATTCAGCCTTATAATGCTCCCATTGCTAGAACTCAAGCTTCCTCTCTACGAAATGGAATGGGCCGTAGCCCGTAATCCACCACGCGAGCCCAGTGCGTGTTGGTGGATTTCACATGTCTTCAAATTTTTGGTTCAAGGACATTCCGGTTTCCTCACGATGTTTTCCTTAACCGTTTTGAGGGCAGTGGTGATGAAATAAATTAAACAAAGCAATGCGCCTGGCTGGGTTTGAACCCACGACCTACAATTCATAAGTCGGGACCGTTACCATTGGGCCGCCACTGCTCTCTTAAACATATTATGTCGTTAATGAAAATTAGATTAGGCTGGTGCTTCCTAGCTGACTACCCTGAGAAGAAATAAGTCTAATTTAAAGTCCATACAACAGATAATACATGCAATTGTCAAATTATTTGAGAACAATACGGATTAGTTTCTGAGATGATCTTTTGAGGTAAGAATTACAGAGATTTGAGTGTTCCTTTGTCCATTGAACACTGTTTTTTGACGTGTGATAAATAGGCGTGCTCAGCACTTGAATAACTAGTTGAAAGGAATTATGTTAAATTACATTAGTATAAAAATTGCATTATTATGACTATCAAATGCTCTTCTTTAATTCTTTATTGTACAGCATGATAAAAACAAAATATATGGACATCAGAGTTCATGTACATAAGCGAGCTTCAAAGTTGAGTTTTCTTCCAGCAAACCATTGAGTGATAGAGAAATCACAATAGAGGACATCCAGTACACAATTTGAAAAAATAAATAATATGAATAAAATAATACATAAACACTACACACTAAATGATCGTATTTGTAAATAAAATATTTTCAATTGAATAGTATTAATCCCGTATATAATCTACAAATCAGATTAGGAAAAACTACGGGATAAGCAAATTATTACTTGGATACATATTTGAATAAGACAGTACTTATTTCTTTATGTAATAATACTGATCCGCAACGACTCTGTTCAAATGAAATTAGTTTAAAATAATTCAAGTGACTAACTCGACTAGGTAGTACAAACCAGTTATACGTTACGTCACGCATTTCATTAGTAATATTCTCCTCGTTCACATTGACCTAGACTTAATGTCGAGTTGGTACAGAAGTTAGAATCTTGTGTAAATCCTTGTATTAACTGTTCAGCTCAGTATTTATGTGTGTATTCTTGACATGTTGTAAATAATTTGTTCTTGGCTACGGGTCAATGGTAGAATGCATTATCGATAGAATATTAACAAGTTAAAGCTAAAAAAAATGATCAAAATCGTTTGTTTAATTCATTAAACCTCAAGCGAACGCCGGCTGTCAATATCTTTGTGTTCGGGCTGTCATTGTATTTCTATTGTGTCTCTAATTGACAGTAATTGAAAGGTTAAGAAAAAAATGGTATCTAGATTTGTTTAACCAATCTGCAAAGCCTGGAGTACAGGCGTAGGGTAACTGGCTTTTCGGTATTTTACAGGACGCATTTTGGAGTGACAATGGGCTTCATCAGAAGGCTTAAAATCACCCAAAGAGCAATGGAAAGGGCTATGCTCGGGGTTTCCTTGCGTGATCGAATAAAAAATGAAGATATCCACAGGAGAATTAAGGTTGCCTACATAACACGAAGAATTGCCAAACTTAAGTGGCAATAGCCAGGGCACATTGCTCGCAGAACAGATGGCCATGGGGGCCGAAAGGTTCTGGAGTGGCGACCGCGTACCAGAAGACGCAGCGGTGAAAGGCCTCCTACAAGGTTGACCGATGACCTGGTGAAAGGTTGCAGGAAACAGATGGATGCGAGACGCACAGGAACGTTCGTTGTGGCGACGCTTGGGGGAGGCCTATGTCCAACAGTGGACGTATAGCGGCTGAAATGATGATGATTTTGGAATGTGCTCGAGAATTACATGACTTGATTCCGCCATCACCTTTCTGCCATCGAACAACTCGACGAACAGCGAGTGTCCATCAATTGTGTTGCATATTTGCGGTTGTGTTACATTATCGTTTTGTCTCGTCGTTTACACCGCGTAAGACCAAAGCATGCTTTGCTCAGTCCGTCGATGTACTTGACGGACTGAGCAAAACCTGCTTTGGTCTTCCGCTCTAACTACAATTTAGGCGTCTTCAAGGTGCCTACTGGGGCCAGGGTTATCCGAAAGGGCGCTCGCACCGGCATGAAGGCTTGAAGGAACGGGATGGGTTTTTTTTAGTCAGTAAGAGTCTGACACTATCTCCCGCTCCGCCCAAAAGCGGGGGTTGTCATTGGATGATTTTTCCCATCGAAAAAAAAAAGTTTTCTTCAAGGTTAGAGTAAACAGGCTCTTAAAAAACTAGTACGCTTCACCATCAACGACTGCATCACTGCTTACGATGGTAAGCAGTGATGCAGTCGAGTACCTGATGAGGTAGGATCACAGATACACCAATGCTTGACGGTTTATCATAAAAACAGAACTATTTATATTTTCAGATGTAATGTCGCGCGCCTGTGTTTGAGAGAGCAATCAAACAAATACAAATTATTCGTCTGAAAACGTAATAATACGCTTTCCCTCCAAATTAATGTCGATTGCACAATGAGATCTGTCTAAAACCTAGTTAAATTTCCAATAGCTTTCAACAGCAGACACAAGGGTCCAATAGAGAAATTAATTGGATTCAATTAATACAATGAAATCCGTTCCGATGAAAATTCAAAACCAATATTGCATGTCGTGTATCAAGTTTTATGAAACATAAATAAGGAATATATGGTGAAGTATTTAGTTTTATGACCTTCAATATTAGTATCTATGTTTCTCTGTAGGAGTAGTGTGTAGTCTGTAGGACTAGGCTTCGCCCGTGTGAAAGTCGGTTTCTCCGTTCACACTTTGGATCCTCCCTCATTTCATCCCCTTGGAGTGAATTTTAGGAAATCCTTTTTTATTCTTTCAAAAGGCACTTCTGTGCAAAATTTCAGCGTTCTAGGTCCAAGAGTACGTGCTGGGCGTTGATCAATCAGTGACTCGGGACTTCACCTTTTATATAGGGTGACTGGCAATTAGTGTACGATACTTAAACACGTGATTGTGCTCATGATAACAAACAATTTTTATTATGGAAACAAAGCCGAAATCGTGAAAAAAATATCAGCTGATCAGTACATTAGGCTGTACTGAACTACACTCAGATCGCGGTTTGGAATAAGGCGGAAAGATTTCTTTCTCTTAACAAGCTCAAAATGAAACAACTTTACCAATGAGACATAACAGAAATCAGTATTCATTAACACGAAACGCGATAGTACTTTGCAACATATGTGCAAAATTTAAATGTATCGCCAAACGACTGAGGAAAACTGATGAGGAAACCCAGCACCGTTAATAATATATTCTGGCCTCGTAATATTGCCCTGACAACGGCTACACGTGTATTTATTGGCTTTAGAACTTGCTACAATATTCACGGCGTTAGGTCTCGGTTTGATCTTCCAGGATGTATCGGTTTTTCCGTTGAGAATTTCTTAGTAACAGCAAACAGGCTATATTTTGTGCCTGGTTGCTGACAGCCCTATATTATATAGGGTGACTGGTAATTAGTGTACGATACTTAAACACGTCATTGTGCTCATGATAATCAACAACTGTTACTATGGGAACAGCTTGGCAAAACTGCCAAGCATTTAAGAACTCGCTAAATGATTTCGCATCTCTAGTAGTTGGTCTTCTAGATATGGGAAAACATCTAATAACTTCTCTAGTTCCACGGAAAAGCATGTCAGACTTTAAGGGCCTGTCTGCACAGCGGTATTTCACCGCGCGGTTTTTTTTTTTCTTTAATCTGTTTTCATTGAATCATAAGGAAGTTTTCGAATATTTTCCGCGCGGTGAAATATCGCTGTGCGGACAGGCCCTAACCGACTATAAGGGCTGATTTTTCAATCATCAGTTAACTTCTATCTGAGGAACAAACAACAAACAAAATTTTGTCAAAAGCTGTTAAAACGCCAAACATATTCTTCAGATAAAAGTTATCAGCTCTAAAACCACATTTATGACTCTTCAGTTGACTTTTACGTTACAGGATCATAAGTATCCTTATCAGAACCGTGGCTCCAATGGTCCTAGCAGTCATCGGCTCTGCAGGGTCCCTACGGTTTGCTAACATCTTTTGAGGTGCGCGTGAAACACCACGATTTTGACTAGGCGAAACTGTTCGAGATCATCCAATGACACCCGTGAGTAAGTCTTCGAATGAATGAGAGGACATTAATGTATCTGTCGTGGTAAGATCTTGAAAACTGATCACTTCATTATATGGCCAAGTAGAACTGGCCAGATCGTTTTAAATGTAAAAGTTTGATAATATTTCAATCTTTGTTTGACTTACTTTCTATAGACCTTTTATTATCATAGAAATCCTACATCCTTAAAAATAAATAAAATTGGAATGTCTGTTTGTAATATTGAAATAACTGCTTTTTACTACGTGCATATGAATATATATATGGTACATTTTTTGTCTGTCTGTTTGTCCGGGCTAATCTCTGAAATGGCTGGACCGATTTTGACGGGACTTTTTTTGGCAGGCAGCTGATGTAATAAGGAGTAACATAGGCTACTTCTATTTTAGAAAAAAAAAAAATCAAAATCCTGTAGTCCACGCGAGCGAAGTCGCGGGCACAGCTTGTCAATGATATGACCAAAGAGGATTGCATTATCATCATATGTTAACGTTTAAACGATCTGGCTAGTTTTAGTTGGTAATTGCATGAAGTAATCAATTTCTATGATTTAGCCACGACATATCCACAAATCTGCCAAGCCCTTCTGGCGTAACAGCCCATGCTAAGTCATATATATTGCTGAATTCAAGTCCGTATTTCTTAACCCGAAGAAAACTTGGTCTTTCTCATTCTAGGTTATCTGGCCCAATGCCAGTCTTTTAGCTTAAGGAACCAGTTCTGAGCTTCGTAGGCAAATTTACGAGTCTTCCCGTTCATTTCCATACTTCTAGGTCGAATTTTACGACAGAGTGAATACCGAACCGAATTCTTGAATTCAAGATCTCAAAGTTTTTTTTTTTTTTGTTGATGTGAATTTGACCGTAACCTTGATCTACATGGTATTGAGTGAGAAGATTTTCTACCAATATATTTTGTTTTTTGGTGGAAAATCATCCAATGATTTCTTCCCCTAAGAGAGTGGAACGATTTTTTCTAGGTACAACAAAGTGCCACCTGGCAGCTTTGGACTCGATGGAGCGGCGGATGGATTGGTGATCCAGATTTGGTCAAGTTCAATCTTCAAAGCCTTGAGCACAGGCGTAGGGTAGCCAGCCTTTCGGTGTTTTACAGATTGCATTTTGGAGAGTGTGCGCAGGAATTGTATGACTTGATTCCGCCATCTCATTTCTACCATCGGACAAACCGATGCACGGCAAGTATCGCATACCATTAGACGGGATCGCTGTCAAGCACTAGGTTGTACAGATTTAAAAAAAAATAACCCGTATATGTCCTTCAGTTGCCCATTGCGTTCTAGAGTAACAGTCACACTTTCAAAGCCCCCTCTCTCGTAAACTTCCGTAAATTTTCGGTAGGTATATTAATAACAAAAAAAGCTAACCGATAAACGGTACAGCATTGAACAAAAATCCAACTTTCCTAAAGGCACAAAATCTACGTGCGCATTCCTCCCTTTTAATAACGGCAATAACGGACCTGGAGCCGATCCAATAGTTCGCAGTGAAACAGGAACAGTTGTTTAGTATCGAGCCCTTGATAGCCTTCTATACGTCTGGCTTGGAAGCTTTAGTGAAATTGTAACAATACTGTCATTGACAGTGCTCTTGTACAGTCAATGGCGCTGACAAGCGTTGATTTTATGTTATTTTTGCACTTGCTATGGAAAGTTTTGTTCTCGCAGAAGAGTTTGGTTCTAACTGCATTGGAGAAGAGCGTTTGACTACTACTAAAAATGTATTATGAATATTCAAAGCTGTTATTAGTTGTGAACTATAAAAGGTGTAAGGGACAGCCCTCCACAAACTTTAAGGGCTTGCTCAGTAGTCGAAACTGAACAACCTTCTACAAAAATTTTTTTCAGGAAACGAAAAAAAAATCGGTCTCGCCATACAAATTGTCCAATCATGATTGTCATTTTGTATGGTGAGGCTGATATTTTTTTTCGTGGGCTGTCCCTTACACCTTGTATACCAACTCCAAACAAAATCGATTAACATTTTTCGAAGATATGCGCTGAACAGGTAGGAAAAAAAGCATTCAGCTGTATTCAGAATCTGTTCTTTTTTGTAGTAGGAAACAATTAAATCTATAGATAAATTTAAAATTTACTAGTTTTAAAATATTCTTTTATCCTTATCAGCCTAAACGTCATTTGTACTGGCAAGAAGTCGCTATGGAATTTTTCTATTGTGACGTCAAAAGATTGCAATGCTGTCTCTGTTTTTCACCGACTGGCTTCTGTCAGAGGTTTCCGCTCTCGTGACAGTAGGAAATATTTGCCAGTGTCACTCAGTGAAAAAGTAGTATTCTATTAGTGAAAGAATTTTTAACCCTTTAGCCGCTTGTGCCGAACTGGCCAAGAATTTCTTAGGCAACCCACCTGCGTTATATTATTTAATACACTAAATTTATCATAAAATAATAATAATAATAAATAATGTAATTTAAAGCGATTGTTTATCGGATATATCCGACACTAGCTTTGCCCGCGACTTCGTTTGCGTGGACTAGGATTTCGAATTTATGTTTTTTAAAATAAAAGTAGTGCATGTTACTCCTTATTACATCCGCTACCTGTCAAAAAAAGTTCCGTCAAAATCGGTCCAGCTATTTCAGAGATTAGCCCGGGCAAAAAATCAGACAAAAATGATATTTTGGTGTATGTACCGTATATATATTCATATGCATGTAGTAAAAAGCAGTTATTTCAATATTACAAACAGACACTCCAATTTTATTTATATGTATAGATGTATAGATAGGAGGTAGTTTATTTATTCATTCCAAATAAAAACAAATCTTTCCTCTTTACAATATTAGCATGGATTATACAGATATTTTTCTGATCTATAAATAAAATCCCTATTTTGGAGGGTAGATAGATGTAGATACTGTTTTTATCGAGCAGAAACTACTGCGTATAAGCGAGGCAGACGTTACTTTCAGCACTGTCGGAAATTGCTGAATTGTTTGGGTGTTACGTATTGTTTTGTCTGCGTCATATAAATATTCTGATCATTTCTTGTTTAGACGTTATATTGCGTTTGTTGAAATCTACAATAACCTTCATAGATATTTTAGTTGATATGTTTACTTTAGATGGTAACAAGACTTTAATAGATGAGATTAGCTTAGATTTTATTGTACCTACAATATTCTGTATTATAGATACTTAAAATTGTTATTTGTCGAAATACACCTCTATCACATTCCTTTGCGCTAATCGATTACGATGACCTGGTCAGGGTGGCGGGAATCCGATGGATGCGTGACGCACGGAACCGGCCGTTGTAGCGACGCTTGGGGGAGGCCTATGTCCAACAGTGGACGTTTTTTGGCTGATATGATGATGATGAATCGATTACGGTCGATAGAAATAAATAATGATCTATAGTTAGAGAGGTGAATACTGTCATGAAACTTGATAAAGATGGGCTGACCTTAAATATATTAGGATAGTGGAAGATGGCAGTGAGCAGGGCTAGGATATTGCTTGCAGGGCAGATGGCTCATGAGACCGAAAGGTTTTGGAGTGGCGATTGCGTAGGTACTGGAGCGGATACTACATACAGCGTCGGTAGGCCCTCCCAGAAGATCGCGGAAATCCGGGAGACGCGAGACGCATCGGACCGGTCGTTGTGGCAACATTTGGGAGAGGCAACAGTGGAGGATAGAACCAAATTCTAGTACATCAGATACGCGTCTCGACTTCTATCTATCTCGGCATTATAAATGCCTAGAAAGGAAAAAAAACAACAAGCACAGTTAGTTTAACAGATGGTCGATGGAGCTGATAGGTTCTGGATTGGCGAACGCGTACTGGAATACTCCCACAAAGTCATGAGAATCCGGTAGATGCGATACGTACAGGACCGGTCGTTGTGGCGACAGTTGAGGAGCCTCCTTCAGTCCAACAGTGGAAGTTTTTCGCCTAAAATATTTGGAGGATGGAACCATTTTCTAGCACAACAGAAAAGTGTACAACTTCTATTTAAACCGGAATAATAAGTGCCTAGATAGGAAAAAAACAACATGCACTTAAATACGCACATTTATTAGAATGTTTTAGGGGCCTACGATTCTGAGAAGACAGTTGAATGTTATCTCAAAGTCAAACAAACTCGATTACAATTCAAATTGTATTGCCATCGTTCCACATTTACATTTTCGACATGTTTCGCTCATCTCCCATTTCAGATAGTTTTATTACAAGCTGTCGTTTCTACATTAGAGAATTACTCTCAAGGACACTTTAGGATTCTCTACTTAATATTAAGACGAAGTTCATTTTCGGAGTAGATAGTACGTAAGAAAGAAATACAGGACTTGAAACGAATGTATTGGTCTTCCATAAATATTGTTGCTTTGGAATTAAGATATTGGTTTGGATTATTGATAAGTTTCAAACAGATAACTAGGTAATATCTTACTCTCAGGATTTTACAATTAAAATGAAGTTCTTTTTATATTTTTTTGTAGGAAATCATCAAATAACTTCTCCCGTTCCGTGTGGGATAAGAGGGAGTGTTAGACTTTTACTAACTGAAGCCGACCCGAGTTTCTTTCGTTGCCCTTTGTGTTTCAGGGCCGTAATCGTAACTCTTTTAAACAGTCCCTTAGCTTAGGAAGACACTGATCAGACCGTGTACCTTTCGTCGCCCTTTGTGTTTCAGGGCCGTAATCGTAACTCTTTTAAACAGTTCCTTAGCTTAGGAAGACACTGATCAGACCGTGTACCTTTCGTCGCCCTTTGTGTTTCAGGGCCGTAATCGTAACTCTTTTAAACAGTCCCTTAGCTTAGGAAGACACTGATCAGACCGTGTACCTTTCGTCGCCCTTTGTGTTTCAGGGCCGTAATCGTAACTCTTTTAAACAGTCCCTTAGCTTAGGAAGACACTGATCAGACCGTGTACCTTTCGTCGCCCTTTGTGTTTCAGGGCCGTAACCGTAACTCTTTCAAACAGTCCCTTAACTTAGGAAGACACTGATCAGATCCCTAAAGTTTTTTAGTGCTTGACTGCGATCCTACAAGATGGCAACTAGTGACGCAATGGTTGATACTGAGGCGCACAGTTTATTAAGAGCCTATTCACTCAAGACTTGCAGATACCTAAATTATGAACGGACGGGAAGACCGCAGCAGGCTAATTGTTCCAAATTTCTGTTAGGTACCAGACTATTTGGGCGTCATTTCAATACAAAACTAACGAAATGATGCTGATTAAATTGTCAAAATAACTGATGTTTTATCGGTAAATATCTCGTAGGAACGGTTACTTTATTACAGCAGTTTCGAACAACAACTAAAATGTCATATTTCCCGAATAATAACTGTTGTAGCTCCATTTGCAATGTTTTGCAACAAAATAGATAGTTACAGAAGTCAATCTCATATATGTACTTCACTGTTTATACCTACGCCAGGCGATCGCGCTAGGGTCAGCGCGTTGCGCCGAACTGTACGAGTGCGAGTGGGCGATTGAGCCGTGATATTTTTTTATATTTTTTTATTATTGATATGCTCGCGTTTGACCACTATCTCACCTGATGGTAAGCGATGATGTGGCCGACGATGGAGCACGCTTGCCTAGAAGTAACCTATTCACTCTCGACTTAAAGACCCCTAGGTTGTAGCCATCATGTTCATGAGCGGTGTTTATGTGTTGCTCGGGCGCACTTTGTATGTATGCAGATTGACTTCTGTATCTATCTATTTTGTGGCTTTGCTCTCCAGGGTATGCAGTCTCGCGCATTCGGGGTCATTTAAATTGTTTTCACAAAACAAAGGGGAAGCGAAGACAGCGTGAGCGATGTTCACAGTGATGCGCATGACAGTTGAATTGTAATGTGTGCTGGGTACTGACTAGAATGATAAAACCTTTAAATATATGGAAGAGAAAATTGTGAGCGTTGAAAGGAATGGAAGGCATTTGCCCAGCAATGGGACAATACGGGCTAGTAATAATAAAGATAAATCTTTACGAAGAATACAATTTTAATTTTGGTGTAGTCAAGGCTAGACTAAATAGGCTCCTAATAAACTAGTGCGCCTTACCATCAACGATTGTATTACAGCTTACCATCAGGTGACAGTCAAGTACTAGTTTATATCGATTAAAAAAAAAGATCAGTCGATTGTAACACTGAACCCCATATCTGGGGTTTTTAATTAACTTGACCAGAACAATCAACAAACAACTCTATTACAATAAACCGCAGAATGAGAATTAAATGTTCATTAGTTGAGTACAAGGAATTTTTACAGTATAAGTGGAAAAAGCCACACATCGTAGCTATGCGGCACAAGAATGAACGATAGTCTTATTTTCTCTATATATTTATTAAGGACTTGCAACCATTTACATGTTATACCTACATACCAGCCGCATCATATCCTTAACTTATCGAATGCCGTAATTAGAGACACAATAAAAAGACAATTGCTTATATCGAACTGTGTAACTTAAGACATTCAAAAGGTTAATACTTTCGGTAATAAAAACATACAATTATTTGTTTGTGTGCCAACAACCAGCCTCCCGAGGAGATACGCAACTAGCTCGGAGCATATAATAATTATTAACCCGTATTATCCAAAGGCGGGTCTACGCTAGAGGAGCCGGGCACGAGCAGGCGTGCTATTCTCTTAGAAAACAGTCACACACAGTCACAGGTACATTGGATTAACAATGCAAAGCATAGGTCCATTGGATTCTTAATCCTATGTACGTGGATTTCGTCGCTGCGGCCAGCGCTGCGCTCAAGGTTGTTTTCTTAGAGGATAGCACTGCTGAGCACAAACCGAGCCTCTGACTTATAACGAGCCTCCAACGATATCATAACTGTTCGTCAAAAAATCGACAATATTCGGAGACAGTCGGCAAAGAACTAAACACTCGAAGCACGCTCATTCGAGGCTTGTAAGTCTGCTCAAACTACAGGAATATGTGTTTGGCTTGTGCTCGTATATATACCTATATTTGACACCTAATGGGCTGCACCAAAACAATCTGTAGTGCTAGCGAAAGACATGTCGAGATAATCTCACATGTCTACACTGCACCAATTCAATAGACAAATCGACAGCAGACTGTCAATTTGTCTAATGGTTTTCTCGTAAAGCTCGATTGCGTTCATCGATACTGTCAAGCGAAGTAGACAGCTGTCAGTTGTCTTTAAATTTCTAGATACTGATTGTTACAAGCTCACTTCGATTAGTCTATGTAGGTACATGAATATTACATGGATTTTAAAGTTTATAAACACGGCAATAATGTGGCTTCTCTCGCAGACTATGTGCCTTGCTACGACGTGTTAAAATAAGAGTTCGAGCGAGAAAGAGGGATGTATCCCTTTAACAGTTCAGTTTAGGTCGTCAAATGGATCGCCTTAAGAGCTTGTGGTTGGCATCTGGTCCCACTTTGCGTCAAGTGTCCTCTTACTTGTTTAATGGCATTGCCGAGGTCGAATTCTAGGCCAGACAAAGAATTAATTTGAAAGAAAAAGAAAACAACTTTTTGCCATCGACACGCTAAGAAGATCATGTACCTATATCAAAACGTAAGGCTCAAAAGCTCGACGGACGTTAGGTAATATATATCGTAGAACATTTGGTTAGGCAATCTTGAATATATTTCTACAAAATATGGAGACTGAAAAAGATTGTTTCCCAATATTATTTAAGCCCTATTTAGGAACCGTTCGGTGAGTAAATATGTCTCAAGAAAGCCGAAGATATTTCTAGATTATTTTGTGTCACTAACTTCGAAGGAATCTGAGCCAGACAAAACAAAATCACCATATTTTTTTTATCATAAACCTGTTCCAACTTTTTCTCATTTAATATAATCGGTAAACTACTTTATCCCACTCATGTTTTATGTTAATTTGAGCAATAATATTCTAAAAAACTTGCTTTCGACGATGGCATAAGTAACTTCTATATATGGTGCAACATTATGGGACTTGATGCAATCGTGACCATTATGCTAAGAACACACACGCCGATCTGGGTACGTCGGTCTCCATACATTTTATATGGAAACTAGCTTTTGCCCGCGGCATCGCTTCCGCTCTTCCCTACTCCACCCTACCCTACCATACTCTACCCACTCCACCTTACTCTACTCTACCCTAATTTTATTTTTTTATCCATAAGAACCTTCTCCTCACAATACTGAACACAACAAAAAAAAAAGAATTAGCGAAATTGGTCCAGCCGTTCACGCGTGATGGCGTGACCGAGGAGATAGATTTTCATTTTTATATTTATAAAGAACTAGCGACCCGCCCCGGCTTCGCACGGGTGCAATGCTGATACTAAATACACTACAGAAAAACTGTGAACGTTGTTTATAAAAACATAGCGGCCCGCTCCGGCTTCGCAGGCACGTTCTTGCCGCACCGGTACCGCCGCAAACGCTACGTCCCGCAATTTTTAAATCTGTAATATCTTCGAAAATATTCACTTAAATCATACGGTGTAAAGGGCCATATAGATCTATATTAAATGAACAATGTATTCAAGGTATTTAATTGGTTAAGGATTAATGCTGTATTGGTTAAAATCGCTTCGAAAATTAGCCATTATTTGTCGTAAAAAGTAAATGACAAAAAAAGTTATTGTGGGTTATCCATAAGAGATAGACATATACCATCACGGACTTTTCTGTAGACCTTTTCAATGTGTACAATACTTAGTACATTATTTTGATAAACCACGTAGCCTGCGTTTGCAATGTAAGCGGAAAAAATGTAATTATTTACGACATCACATTAGAAACCTTAAAAATAACAGTACTTCTCCACTATTTAATGGATGTTATTATACATATAAACCTTCCTCGTGAATCACTCTATCTATTAAAAAAAACCGCATCAAAATCCGTTGCGTAGTTTCAAAGATTTAAGCATACAAAGGGACATAGGGACAGAGAAAGCGACTTTGTTTTATACTATGTAGTGATTAGCTGTGCCCGCGACTTCGTTCGCGTGGACTACAGGATTTTGAATTTATTCTTTCTTCCAAAAAAAAAAGCCCTGTTACTCCTTATTACATCAGCTACCTGCCAAAAAAAGTCCCGACAAAATCGGTCCAGCCATTTCAGAGATTAGCCCGGACAGAGACAGACAGATAGACAAACAAAATTGTAATGTTATTTTGGTGTATGTACCGTATATATATTCATATACATGTAGTAAACGCAGTTATTTCAATATTACAAACAGACACTCCGATTTTATTTATATGTATGGAGTATAGATGTATAGAATAAACTTGTAGTCATTCTACGTAAAAATCGGCTTGTTACACGTGTGTCGTTCTAATGTAGTTCTAGCTTCAGTGGCATTCATTCTCGAAGCATTCAACATTGAAAATGATTCCGTCCTTTTTTTGTCAGACAATGTTTCCTTGTAACTCTGACATAACAGAAAAGATACGGCCACCGACACAAAGCGAAGGAGGTTCTAACTTAACCTGTCAATCGTGATAATGACAGACACAATTGAAAGACAATAGGTGCGCGAACGCCGGCGTTCGCTTGGGGTTTAATGAATTAAATATAGAAAAGTACGAAAAAAACGGATGGCCCTTAACACGCAATTAGACATGGTCGACTGCCCAGCGCAATCATTTACGTTACGACAATAGAAGATACAATTGTTTGTAATAGAAACTTGGCTGATAGTCCTCTGCAATCAATCCTTAATTAGAAAACCATACAATGAAGACGAGGAAAAGTATTGTACAATGTTCAACACACTCGATCGAAAGACCGCTCTTACCCCGACCGTTTTTAGACACGCAATTTACTGGTTTTCGCAACAGTGCGGAAAAGTGCGCCAGCGAGTCCCTGCCACAATTTATCGTATTAGTTGTAGCGCGTGGGGCTATTTTTGAGCCCCCAATAGGTGCCAGACATGCCTCGTTTATTTATTTCTGTGAAAATTTGTCACTGCAGTACACGGCTCCATAACACTCTCACCTGAGGCTCGGGCCAATTCCGCCGCGGTCGAAATGACAAAGTTTTTTCTACTTGTATCAACTACTATCACTATTTTAAACAAAGTCGATTAGTTGGTTTACCGGACAGTGGCGGGTTTTTCCATTTGGAAATCCCCAGTAGGTACCAAAACCCCGAGTCTTGTTTTTGCTACCCTCTCCCCCTGTTACGTAGCACCGGCGAAACGTGGGTGTATTATATTTCCCTTCAGAGAATAGAGGCGTGATGTTATTTTTATATAACAGAATGGTGCTCATTAGTTTTTACACCCACGGAGCGCTATTTAGCCTCACCATAAAGCTCGCTACTCTATCTTGCGTAGGCGACGAGCGACGAAGAGATCCATTCATACACTATTCAAAATGAGAAATGTTTTTAGTCTGGTCCCAAATATCGTTTTTGTTACTTAGCAAATTAATTGACGACTATTACGAATGCGCTTAATTTTGCTAGCTCAAACCTATTTTAGGTAGCGTAAAGTACCAGGACTTAAGAACAAACTAAAAGTTATGTAAGACTTCTAGAATAATTTAACTAAAAACTTGTACAGCCCGCGCAGACAACAATTCGGAAATAAAAGATGGTGGACGAGAGTAGTAAATTGGAGAAGGTCGCTTATTAAACTGCATACAGATACAATATGCTCTTTAAAATTACAGTAAGAACTTAAAATTAACAGGGTGTCACAATTGGCAGTTTTATCACTAAAAGCGATTTTTACAGATAACCTTAGGATGGATTTGACAGAGATGGAGAAAAGGTTTTTTTTTTTAAGGTGGAAAAATCATCTAATGAAATCTCCTACCCTTTGGCGGACTAAAAACCCAATTCTGAACCTTCTTTGCCATTGTTCCAAGGCCTCGGGCATCTCCTTCGCGTCACCCATGGCACCAGTAGGCTTCGACCCTGCTGGGTACGGTTGTTTACAATTCTATGAGGCACGCGTCAAACACTACGCGCCTATCGATGACGACGTGGTCTCGGTCCGGATGGTTGAACGGCGAGCCTATGGTGGCCGAGAAAAAGATATGCTGTTAGTAGCACTGTGACTGGTGGTACTGCATACCCTGATGATGATGTCAAAGAGTGTGCCTCGGGGAAGGTTACCAAGAGTTTGTAGTAGTAGTAGTAATTTTGAAAGAAATTTAACAGTAGGTAGACATCGAACGATTACCGATGACTGAAAAGTGTGCATTCACACGAAACCAGTTCAAAGTGGCGCAGACTGGCTAGCGGCCAGAATTCCAACCAACGTAATAATATTTCATAACTATCCAATTCTCTTTTAGTGATAATTAATTTCGTGGCGATGCATTGGTTTACTAGTTTTTAATTTTGTGTAGAAAGAAGGCACAGTATAAGTACTATTGAGGTGACAACAGAAGTCAAAACAAAGCTAGGCAGCTTGATTGCGTATGGGCAAATGAGATAAAGATATTTATGGTGTATCATAGGTAGGTAGGTATAAAAGGAGAAATTTTGTAAGTGTGCGTAAGTTTGTTAGTCCTTCACGCTGGGGATTACCATGAAACTTGATACAAAGGTATACCGTGTCCTGGAATAGCATACAGGATTTTCTTTTTTATCCCGGAGTTGATTTCCTTGGAATATTCTTCTTTTGTCACCCAGGCGAAATCGCCGGCAGTGAAAGATATTAAGGGCAAAAGAATGATAAATAGCTTATCTAATTAGCAGTACATTATGGGCTCCATTCATTATGGCCCCTCGCCCACCGAAACTTTTAGTAGCGATGTTGTAGCGCGTTCGCATCGATACAGTCGCGATGCTGTCGCAGGTTAGTAGCGCGTTGGCATTTTTTCCATAGCGCTTGCAAATGCGACTAACGCGCTTTTGCGATGCTGTCGCGCGTATCGTACTATCGCTACAAAAAGTCGTCGTGGGCGAGGGCCCTAAGGCACAAGTGATTCAAGCTCCAAGGCTCTACCATACACTCTAATGCCTTGATCACACGTACCGAGTAAAAAGGCATGACAGTAAAATGTTGCTCGGCCCAGATAGTGATGTAAGCGAGTTGTAGAGATAAATGGTAGGCCGCGTACTCGGCGCTGTTTACACGTAACGAGTACTCGGCTGAGAGTACTGTCTCGCCCGATTACTCGGTACGTATGATCAAGGCATTATTATCGCCTGCTACTATGTTAGGGTCAGTTCTAGTCTAGAATGGAGCTTTAACGCGATCCGTTTGACGACCTAAACCGAATTCTTAAAGGGATGGACCTATAGGATGTACAGCTCCAAGTAACTCTTTGTCGCTCACTAGCTTGTCATTTTAACAAGTAAATAATGCTACCAGTCGTAGGCAGACCGACATTAAGACTAATGCCTTGATCACACGTGCCGAGTAAACGGGCGAGACAGTGCTTTCGGCCGAATACTCGATGCGTATAAACAAAGCGCCGAGTGCTCGGCCGAGAAACATTTTACTGTCTCGCCCTTTTAGTCGGTACGTGTGATCAAGGCATTAGTGTCATGCGCATTTAACTCTATTAATTGTTAACTCGACCTGCCCTGTCAATGATTATGGTACGGCCTCTGACGCCTAGCCGCTAATAACGCAATGCGCAAGCGTGGGTTCACAGAACAACGTTCAAGATAATCATTCTCTGAATGAAGAAGCCTTTATACCGCAATGAGCATCTGGCATCGCTTAACCGCGAAATTGCCTTGCGCTGAACATAAATCAGTTAATTTTCTCTGCAAACTTCAAGATCAATAAAATGCGGAGATACAGAATCGTACGCCTATTCGTACATTCCAGTCATAAATTGTCAGTCTGCCAAATGTTTTACAAATAGCATTCCTGATCAAAGTTCATAATTTCTAATACCTAAGCACGGAATATATTTCAGAGTTGACATTTTCTTTTGTGCCTTTAGCTTTGAAAGTAAGTAAACTACGAGGAGCAGATGTATTATTAAAGCCAGTATCTAACAATAGAACAATTTTAGTGTATTCTGTAACAATAGAGAAACCTCATTGTTAATATTTCGCAACATTCGGCCAGTTCGCATCAGCTGTGTGCCTGGTAAAACGCGTATTGTGTGCGCAGGCGGCGGCGGCGAGACGAACCACGTGATAAAATATAGATTAATGTGCAGAATGGAATTTCTTTTCACTGGAACTATATATCTTTCTAAATTAATTCTTTACTATATTGTTATGGCAGAATGGATAGCCGATTGGGCCGAAAGGTTCTACAATCATTGATCCATCTAACGAAGGTCTTACAACATTCTGTCTTCTGGTACGTGATTACGTACCAGAAGACAGAATGTTGTAAGACCTTCGTTAGATGGATCAATGACCTGATGAGACTGTCAACTGGACGCGGGAAGCAAAGATTACGTTGTTAACTACGGTCCGAATTATGCGTTTTGAAACAATTTACCAGTAGTGGTTTTCCTGTCCTATTATAACTTCTGTAGTCTTTAAGGCTAGAGTGAATTGGCTCTTAATAAACTTGAGCGATTCACTGCCGTCGATTGCATAACTGCCATCAGGCACTAGTTTAACCTTTCAGATACCGTCGATTTGAGACATAATAGTAAGACAATAGATGCGCGAACGCCGGCCGTTCGCTTGGGGTTTAATGAATTAAATCATTTAAAAAAAAGGACCTGTACAATGTAGGTACAGGCGTCGCTTCGCTCATTTCCATCAAAGGACGTCTTATGAATGAAATTTTAGTTGCTGAATCTGGAGGTCATATTATGAAGACGTTTTCAAGTCTCACTGGATCTGATAAAAAGACATTTTATTAATGAATATCACATTTTGTTAACAATGTAATGATCAGCTGATATCTTTATAATGACGTGAAATGACGCATTATAACAGAGACCATTAACGCAATGTTATCAATCATTTGTCCATAAAAATTGACATTCACAATCGAAATCTATTATTATAAAAGTGTTTCATGTAACCTTTATTCTAGATATTACCATTTCTTCGACAATGATGCCCACGAAATAAATGCCTGATCGAGTTAAAACACTTCCCAAATAACATCGACCCCTTGATAACCTTTTCAACCTATCGACCCGTCTGAACCGTCGTGCTGTATTTTTAGTCTTTGGTGCGTCTACACGCAACATACCACGTGACTGTCTGACTCACTATGTTCATTCAACGATAAACGTTCGCGGCTCATCGTCAGCTGTTGCGAGTTGTGAACTCGCTTCGTATAAAGTACGTAGTATGTAATCGGGATTCTGTCATTTGTGTTAGTTGTGTTATCTTGAAGCGGGGTTATCGTGAGAGTAAGGTAGAAGTGTGTGTATGAAATGGGTTTCGATTCGATCTACGATTTGTGTAGTGTTACAATTTGTATCTTGTTTTTATTTTGATACAGCAATGAGATGATTTGTGTGGAAAATAAAAATGAATGTGCTACAAGGGAAATTATACAAAGAAAATAATACAGTCGCGGATGGCAAAGAGAAAAATAAATGTATGCGTTCTTTTCCAGAGACTAGTGAAGATTTGTTTAGAAAGGCTGCTCTTTCGGCTGAGATAATGAGCTTGATTATTATCGTTGTTTATTTATTTTCCTGCAGAAGAGAGTTTACGGCCGGCGAATATTTCGTTAGCTCAGCGCTCGATAACGACCAGATTGCGCCTCAAAAAAATATCAGCATGACTGACGTTATACAATACTTGAAAATAGTTACAGCTGCCTTGACATTCAAAAGGTAACTGAAGGAACACGGGTGGGTATTATTCAGTGAAAGTCTGACACTCACTCTCGCTTTACCCAGAGCGAAAGGGAGAAGTTATTGGATCATTTCCTACTAAAAATAAAAAGGGTAGGTATGTGTGTTCTAGCGACATATATATTTCTACGTAATCCTTTATCAGTATAAGATCTGTTATTGACTATCTCTTAAAATGGGTTTCCATCCTTCTCATGCAGAGTACCACTTTACATAATAATCTTTTAAGTTAGTATCAAACAGAACTCAAAGATTAAAGTGCGTCTACGCCACTTGAGAAAGTGTACTTCGGTTGATTTTCAACTTTTAAGCAAATCTTTAAAACCATATGGTCAGTTTGTTAGTTTGAACAGAATTTGGCAAGTAATTAGTTGACGCATACAAACATTCGTTCACAAAGAGTCAAAGTACAAAGAGTCGCTCACAATGGGCCTCATCAAAAGGCTTAAAGTCACCCAAAGAGCAATGGAAAGGGCTATGCTCGGAGTTTCCTTGCGTGATCGAATCAGAAATGAAGATATCCGCAGGAGAACCAAGGTTGCCGACATAGCACAAAGAATCGCCAAACTTAAGTGACAATGGGCAGGGCACATTGCTCGCAGAACGGATAGCCGTTGAGGCCGAAAGGTTCTGTAGTGGCGACCGCGTACCGGAAAACGCAGTGTTGGAAGGCCTCCTACAAAGTGGACTTACGACCTGGTGAAGGTAGCGGGAATCCGATGGATGCGGGACGCACATGATCGTTCGTTGTGGCGACGCTTGGGGGAGGCCTATGTCCAGCAGTGGACGTCTGTCGGCTGAAATGATGATGATGATGATGATAATACAAACATTTAGAAGCAGGATGCGATAACGATATTAGCTGCACCAACTTTGTACCTATTTTTTCAAATCCTTCTTGCGTCTTATTTTATGTGTACACATAAATAGTAGAAATAAATAAATAATAAATAACCCAACTATGCTAAGAATAAAATCTTTGAGTCAGCAATTTATAAAACCACACAGAATTTCTGTAGCACACCCGAGAAAAAAACAGATCGCGCTTGCGAAACAGCGAGAATTCCTTTCAGCAAAGAGAATGTTAGACGTAAGAAAAATGCTTTGAGAAACAGGAGTAATTTTTTATCATGTTTGCATTTTTTCCCGAGCATGGCGGTGTCGGCTTCCAGTACAACCAGATGCAATCCAGCTGAACAGCTGAACGCTTCGAATCAGTATAACGGTTCTAAAATTGCTATTGTTATCAGTTTTTTTTAGGAACTGGAAATTCGCAGTAGCAGCTTGTGTGTGTGTGTGTGTGTGACATTTGTCTATTGAATGACGGTTGGTTCGCCCCTATTCGATCGTAAGAGTCCGTCTCTATTATGGCGATTATAGCAGCCGGTCAATACAGACCCGGTCAAGCACGCAGGATGAACACTTTAAAGTAGGCTGTAATGTTTGTGTTTCAGAAATAAATAGAGTTGCTAGAGATAAAATATAATTATTCTTATATGCACTATATTAGGGTTCCGTAGCCAAATGGCAAAAAACGGAACCCTTATAGATTCGTCATGTCTGTCTGTCTGTCTGTCTGTCCGTCCGTATGTCACAGCCACTTTTTTCCGAAACTATAAGAGCGTGTATTCTGTGAACCGCACTAAGATTTTCATACAAAAATAGAAAAAAAGCAATAAATTTTGGGGGTCCCCATACATAGAACTGAAACTCAAAAATTTTTTTTTCATCAAACCCATACGTGTGGGGTATCTATGAATAGGTCTTCAAAAATGATACTGAGGTTTCTAATATCATTTTTAGGGTTCCGTAGCCAAATGGCAAAAAACGGAACCCTTATAGATTCGTCATGTCTGTCTGTCTGTCTGTCTGTCTGTCTGTCTGTCTGTCTGTCTGTCTGTCTGTCTGTCTGTCTGTCTGTCCGTCCGTATGTCACAGCCACTTTTTTCCGAAACTATAAGAGCTATACTGTTGAAACTTTGTAAGTAGATGTATTCTGTGAACCGCAATAAGATTTTCACACAAAAACAGAAAAAAAGCAATAAATTTTGGGGGTCCCCATACATAGAACTGAAACTCAAAAATTTTTTTTTCATCAAATCCATACGTGTGGGGTGTCTATGGATAGGTCTTCAAAAATGATACTGAGGTTTCTAATATCATTTTTTTCTAAACTGAATAGTTTGCGCGAGAGACACTTCCAAAGTGGTAAAATGTGTGTCCCCCCCCCTCTAACTTCTAAGATAAGAGAATGATAAAACTAAAAAAAATATATGATGTACATTACTATAAAAACTACCAACGAAAATTGGTTTGAACGAAATCTAGTAAGTAGTTTTTTTTTAATGCGTCATAAATCGAAAAAAATGCACTATTATTAAAACATCGATCAAAGTTACAACACATTACAAGAACTTTTATATTATGTTACTTGCTGCTACGGAACCCTTCATGGGCGAGTCCGACTCGCACTTGGCCGGTTTTTTTTCTAAACTGAATAGTTTGAGCGAGAGACACTTCCAAAGTGGTAAAATGTGTGTCCCCCCCCCTCTAACTTCTAAAATAAGAGAATGATAAAACTAAAAAAAATATATGATGTACATTACTATAAAAACTACCAACGAAAATTGGTTTGAACGAAATATAGTTAGTAGTTTTTTTTTAATGCGTCATAAATCGAAAAAAATACACTATTATTAAAACATCGGTCAAAGTTACAACACATTACAAGGACTTATATATTATGTTACTTGCTGCTACGGAACCCTTCATGGGCGAGTCCGACTCGCACTTGGCCGGTTTTTTTTTGTACATATATACTATCTCTTCTTTGTTCATTCTTTTTTGATAGACTATTATTATGTAACATCCGTAAATATGTTCGTGACGTCACAGCAGGCCCTAACAGAATATCAGCGCTACGTTATTTTTCGTTTTAAATAACGTAGCATATGCTGAGTTACGTGCCTTTTAGGCCTCGCACTGATTATATCTTTCTTTTTTCTATTCATTGTGTTTTTTTACTTTATATGATTGTGTGAGGCACGAATAAACGTTTTTCTTTCTTTCTTTTATTTAAAATACCATCGGAAAAACTCAAAACAACAACAACACACAACAAAAAAACCCGCTCAGGCTAGAGTGAATAGGCTCATAAACTAGTGCGCCTCACCGTCAGAGATAGCATCACTGCCTGCCATCGGGTGGGATCGCAGTCAAGCACTACTTTATATCAATTAAAAAAATATATATTGCGACATAAAAAGAATGGACAGCAAAGAATACAGGTCTAACATAATATTCAGCAAAAATTTGCACAAATCATGAAAAAAACATTGCAATCGCACTTACTACGTTTTACTACGTTCTATTGCGTACCTATTTGAACGGCTAAGTACTTACGTAGTGTTGTTCAATTTACTATTGAAGGTTCTTTCTATTGTGTACTTCGCGCGGGTGTAAGAAACCTTGAATTTCTCAGTTTTTCTCTAATAACATACGCATGTATGTATTATACACCTTTAGCATTCCTCATGAAGCACTTTCTATTGGTGAAAATTGCACGAAAACTCGTTCAGAATCAGTTTATCGCGTTCATACAGACAGACAGACGTGGTGATGGACTTTGTTTTTTAATAAATACCAGCTGTGCCCGCGACTTCGTTCGCGTGGACTACAGGATTTTGAATTTATTTTTTACTAGCTGTGCCCCGCGGTTTCACCCGCGTTTTTCTCGTTTTCGTGGAAATACCGAGATAAAATATTGCCTATAATTGCCTCCCTCAATAAATGGACTATTGAATATTTAAACAGTTTTCATATCAGATCAGTATTTCCCAAGATTACCGCGTTCATAAATGTATTTATTATACTCTTCAAAGATCTTATACTTACAATCATCAACAAATATATTTCGAAAAAGATTATTACAGGATTTTATGTTGATAAAAAACTCTATGGCCCATAACTCATTAATAGGTACCAACTCTTAACATCTTACACACGTGATAACTTTTAAACGAAATATCCGATTGAGATGAAACAAAAAGTATTTTACTTCTACATAAATACTCTTGATAACATAATGCTTAATTTCGATAAAGATTAATATTACGATACATATTTAACGCAGTTTTTTTTCTTCAGACGATTTAATCATTATTTTGAACTCAAAATCGGTTATTGTGATTAAACCATGATAGCTAGATATATGTTCTCGCGGACTTTTTTGTAGGTCTTAATGGGATCTACAAACCCGTAGTACATCATTTTGTTCTATTGTCAATAGTTTTTGCAGCGCATGCAAAAATAGGTTTTCGATTTTACACCTTGTGTTACAAAATAGCAATTTTATTACGGATCCATAATTTTGAACAAAACAAAACATAGCCTGTAGCCTTCCTCGTTAAATGGACTACCCAACACTGAAAGAATCATTCAAATCGGATCAGTAGTTCCAGAGATTAGCGCGTTCAAACAAACAAACAAACAAACAAACAAACTCTTCCGCTTTATAATATTAGTATAGATAATATAAAAGTAGCCATGTTACTCCTTATTACATTACAGCTACCTGCCAAAAAAAGTCCCGTCAAAATCGGTCCAGCCATTTCAGAGATTAGCCCGGACAAACAGACAGACAAAAAAAGTAAAAATGTTATTTTGGTGTATGTACCGTATTCATATGCTTGTAGTAAAAAGCAGTTATGTCAATACTACAAACAGACACTCCATTTTTATTTATATGTATAGATAAGGATGCTTTATAAGTACACTAGCTTCAGTCAGCGGCTTCGTCCGCGTAAATGATGATTATTACGGACACGAAGTCCAAGACTGACAGACAGAGTTATTTTCACATTTATAACATTAATACCTAAGTATGGATTGTTTCATATTCCGTTTATTTTGGAATACCTTTTTAAGGTCTTCAAATAAATTCTCTCACTTTAGGGTAGAGCGACGAAAGTTAAGCTCGCTGTCCGGCCGTCCGGTAACTGTCCTGACCAAGCCCAAGTCGCACTGTTCACGCGCGCCTCAAGGAGTTGTCAGCAACAGTATAGACCCAGCCGGGTTAAAACCTACTGGGGCCAGGGTTATCCGAAAGGGAACTCGAGCCCCGGAATGAAGGCTAGAAGGAACAGGGTGGGTCGATTAGTCAGTAAAAGTCTGACACAACCTCCCGCTCTGCCCAAGAGCGGGAGTTGTCATTGGATGATTTTTCCCACTATAAAAAAAAGCGAAGTAAGTTACATTTTCACTGACCCACCGTTATTCTTTGATTTGTTGTTTACCCGTCAATCGCATCAATCTTTACATCGCCAAAAATAACTCGCACGATTTTAGAATTTCACTGATGTAAAAATACACCGTGAGGGCTCTACGACAGTTTATTTTAGATGAACCGTGATATTATCATTATGATACATTGCGGTCGAACACACGAATCTTCCGAACTAATAAACTAATTATGACCGGTTCTCAAAACGCAATGGACTTTAATTTCAAATGTGTTCCGAATCTAACTGCTATTGTTTCGTTATCATCATCATCATTTCAGGCGAAAGACGCTGTTGGACTTAGGCTTCCCCCAAGTGTCGCCATAATGACCGGTCCTGTGCGTCTCGCATCCATCGAATTTTCGCGACCCGCCTTACGAATCGCCAAGCTTAAGTGGCAGTGGGCAGGGTACATTGGGGACGAAAGGTTCTGGACTGGCAACTACGTACCAGAAGCCATAGCGTTGGAAGGCCTCCCACAAGATGGACCGATGACCTGGTGAGGGTCGCTATTGTTTACAAGAAAGTATTACTGCATCTATTTATAATTCGATTCATTCATGCTTAGCATGTGAACGCCACGTGGCGACTGTGGGCAGGGGATTAGCACCAACAGCGTAGTAGATAAATATTTACATAGTTTTTAGACACCGTCTACGCATTCGACCAGAACAACGAGTTATCTTCGTTCGCATATGAAGCATTACAGAGGAAAATGCCGTATAATATTCAAAAACATTGTGTAACAGTGTGTAATGACTACAACAAATTGATGGGTGAGGTGTTGTATCTATATTCCTAGCATAATCAGGTAGTTTAATGTTCCCACTGCTGGGACTCAGGCCTCCTCTTTCTAGAAGAGGGAATGGGCCGTAATCTACCACGCGGGCCCAGTGTGGATTGGTGAATGTCACTTGTCTTTTTTTTTTGGTGGGGAAAATCATCCAATGACAACCCCCGCTCTAGGGGACGTGCGGGAGATAGTGTCAGACTCTTGCTGACTAAAAAAACCCACCCCGTTCCTTCAAGCCTTCATACCGGGGCTTGAGCTACCATCCAGATAACCCTGGCCCCAGTCGGCTTCGACCCGGCTGGGCCCCTGCCGACAACTCCTTGAGGCGCGCGGGAACAGTGCGCGTCGTCGACGACTTGGGCTTGGTCGGTGGCTGAAAATCGGAATCCCGGCGGCAGCGAGAGCGCTTCTGCCTGATACGGTCTGCCTCCTCCTTTGCGAGCATTACTGCTTCGTAGAAGTCGGCGACCACCAGCTACTCAAGGCAATGTCACATGTCTTCGAATTTTTGGTTCTAGGACGGTTTCCTCACGATGTTTCATCGTTTTGAGAGCAGTAATGATGAAATAAATTACACAAAGTAATGCGCCTGACTGGGTTTGAACTCTTAAGTCGGGGTTACCACTTAGCCACCACTGCACTATCTATTCCTAACTAGGTTAATATATAACCTGTGTTAAAGAGTACGCCTCGTACGGACGAAGTGCGTAGCAGATACTAGTTGTGGATAAAAACGAGGGAACAATGATAATGAAACAATACAGTTTAGATATCTTCAGGCTACAGTAGAACCAACCCAGAGACCCCAAATTCTTAAAGGATGATCCTATCTTGATTCTATTATAAAATACGACAGCGATAAGACAGTCATGTTCCTATTTTTTTGTCCTTCAAAGTTTATTATATTATGCTACAAAGTGCAGCATTTCAAGACAATTTACTTGGACGTATTATGCGTAGATACAGCCAAGGAGTGGAATTCCCTGGCAGAGTCTGTGTTTTCTGATAGCAATAACCTAGGAGTCATTAAGTCAAGAGTGAATAGGTTACTTCTAGGCAAGCGTGACCTATCGTTGACCACGTCGTCGCTTACCATCAGGTAAGGACAGTACTCACACACGAGACCATGCATAATTAAAGAAAAAGTATTTTTCAATACGCTTCCTCGAAAACCCGCTCTTATCCCACCGCTTTTAGGTACGCAATAGACTGTTTTCCGCACTAGAGCAAAAAAGTGCGCTTGCTGTCGCCCGCCACAATTTTATTACATTTATCGTATAAGGCTCCGTCGTTTAAGGACCGTCACAGATGGCGAGATACCATCAATAAGAAGCTAATCCAGCGGGAACTTCACGACCCTCGACCCCCTTAAGGCGTATAGTCCCTTGAACCATCTGACCGAAATTATGTGAACGCAACTCTCGCACTCGCCTAGGCGGCAGTACGCTAATCTGTGCATTTGCGGCCAGCAGCGCCCGGAAAGCGCTTTATATCCATTTTCTCTGCGAGATATTGATTGATTTACATATGCAATGTTCACTTTGAAGAATATTTAATTACAAATTTTTATGTGTAAAAATGTTTCTAAAGGTCCAAGCCGTTTCGAAGGAGTAGGGTAAAGTTGCGAAATTGCAAATTTTTTTTTTTTTTACAAAAGCACGATAAAAGCCAATGTTGATATTATTGTTCATGAATCTATAATAAACATGTATTTTTTTTAAACCAATTCACCTAGCTTACGTTACGTTACGTTACGGAGGAGTAGGCCTCAGAAAATCACTTTTTTATGGCACTTTTCGGGCGCTTGGCCCTTAAGTCGCCGGTCAACCCCCGTTTATTAATTTCTTCCTAAGTGTAACGAAAAATGTCGTTTGATACACATGCAAATGTCACTGCAGCCCTCGGCTCCTTAACACAAATTCCACCTTAGTAGCTATAACGAACTATCTACACTTGAATCAAAACATACTATTTTTCTACAATATACACAGCCGGACATAATATTGCTACAAGCAATTATCTCAACAAATAACAAACGATTAAACATCACATACAGGAAGATTACTAAGAACAAAACAATGTTTCTTTAATTAGAACAACAATAAATAGAACACAGTATATACATTTCTCGGCACGTCTACTTGTAAAGATACAGAAGTTCTATTGCATATAGTCTTTGAAACAAACGTGTTCTTTTTTTTTAATTAATTGATATTAACCATTACATATTAAAAAATTCTTCATACAAATACATACCTATAAAATACAAAATAGAGAAAAAAAATGGAAAAATACACGAATCTAGTAAAAGAATTGGTGCAAATAAATAATAACGAAAACAATTTTCATAGCGAGTCGACAGTTATAAAATTTAAAAAATACTATACAACATTACCGTAAAGTAGCCGTGTTTTGTGTAATAGCTCGGTACTTACCTGAAAACAAATAAAAGAAACATTAATAACAATTCAAAAGACTACAAAAAGCAATTACAAGCTTGACAATTCGCGATGAATTCAAAAAGTCTAGACCAGTTTGGTCTAACACCCATCCAAGGATGTTGGGCTACCGATGTATGTATGTAAAGGCTGTTAGGAAATTCTATGAACAACAAAAATTAGGCATGTCATGGATCAGGGACGACTTGAAGTGTGGATAATGGCTTTTTGTACGTGGATAAACATCGAAAGACTTCTCTCGCTCTGGGTGGAACGAGAGGGAGTATCAGTGATTCTTTAGTTGCCCTTTACAGTCACTCTTTCGAAGCATCTCGCTACCCCTGGTAGGCATCGCCTCGGCTTGCTTCACTTAGTACAGGAGTCATATAACTACACACTAAAAAAAAACTGAAACTGCCATCTTTTCATGAAGGAGTTGATCTTCTGCAAGTGTCTACATGTTCAAAGTGTGACAGTTGGCGTATTCCGTATATTCCGGTCCGCCGGTTCGTATCCGACGCTCGGCCGTGATTACACTGAATCCTTTCTTTAATTAAGGATTTACCTGCGTTAGCTAAGGGTCGAGTTTTTGCGCCATTAGGAATTTATGTAAGTGGAGTTTAATTCAAAAGCATTTATTAAGAGATGTTTTAAATAAATCTCTCTAAGCCGCGGGGGGCAAACGAAAGTTAATTTCTGGTTCTGCGTGTTTTGGAAAACATATCACGTTAATGTATTATACCTACTGTACAATTTACCTGCTGCGGTCTTCCTATCCAATTATAATTTGGAGTGTCGTCAAGGCTAGAGTGAATAAGTTCTCAATAAACTAGTGCAAATTACCATCAACGATTTCTTCACTGCTTACCATCAGGTGGGATCGCAATCAGGCACTAGTTTACATCAAATGAAAAAAAAAAAAACTGCTCCAAAACTAGAACAGTTGATGAAGCTCAAAAGGCTGTCCAACTGTTATGGGACTAGGCAGTACATGTCTGCTGGATGCCCGAAAAACAGTGGTGTGGGTCGAACAACAAGAACGATGGTGGTGTGTCGCATGGCAGACCACGAAGGAGATGGTACACGAACTAGACCTATTTCGCTAGAACTAGAAGGAGGAAGCGTTTGCCCGCAAGTCATGGAGAGTGAGGAAGGAAACCTTTGCCTGTATTGCGGTAGAACAGGCAAATAAAAAAATTTATTATAGTATCTTAACTACTTCTAAGATATCTAATATTATAATGGGATAAAATTGTTTACATTTTTGTAAAAACTTATCTCTAGAAGTACTACTAACATTTTTACTGATAGAAAAAAAGCTACAGAGTAAAAAAACATGGTCGACATAGACGGACATGACAAAGATATGTAGGAAATAACCGCTGATATCGATGGAAGGAAGAAAAAGACGTATCATAGCGTCCCCTAATAAATTGTATAATGGCATGTGGATGATGAATCACTAGCAACGCCCCCAAAGGTCGATGGATCGGTGACCCCAACGAGAATAGATATGGGAGCCAGGGAAAAAAGGGAAAACAAAAACCTTTATTCTTTGAGTAGATATATGGAATACATTTTACTATGTAGGTACGTCATACATACATGGTATCGATCCCCGTATCCCAAATTAAGGGGATGCATCTTCACTGTTTTTCATACAACCGCTCTTACGCGATTATGACGTTATTACACATTTTTCATCAGATATTTTGGAAACATAGTATCTTGTGGATATTATCTAGGCTTCTATGGAAGTCAAGTTATAAATTTGTGTAAAACTAATCCAGTTAAGACCTCAGAAAATCTGCTATTTTGCATGAACTTTGACACTTCATAATTAATCAAAAATTAGAAAACTCAAAAAAGAACAAAGCCTAGAAAATATCAATATTCTTTAGATAATAACAATGTTTTACAAAAACTTTTAAGTGTTTAAAAAAAACGCGTATTTCCTGGAACAAGTTTTGTAAAATACTCGAGTAAATCACGGAATTATGCCAACAGAGTTTTCAGGTATTATCACTCTTTTTTCGCGCTGCCTTTTTGTCAAACATCACGTTGGATTGCGTTTGATGATGTAACACGCTTTTAAACCATGCTCGATGTTTACGATAGGCGAGTGGAGAAGCAGCCTCTTAAGCGTACATTTTATGTACATATATATATAAAAAAATTATGTGACGCCCAGCAACAGTGAAGCCTCCTATCATCATTATTTCAGCCTAAAGACGTCCACTGTTGGACTTAGGCCTTCCCAGTGTCGCCATTACGAGCGGTTCTGAGCGTCTCGTCGAACCTTCACTTAGCCATCGGTCCACCTTGTGGGACGCCTTACAACGCTGCGTCTTCCGGTACGTAGTCTACCTACGCATCGTAATGTAGCAATGTCTAAGTCTTCCTTTCAGTGAAATCATTTTCGTAATTCGTATATCATTTTGCAACAATATCTTCTACCCATCTCGTTGCTGTAAAACCAACAATCTTTCTTCTAGTCTTTGGACACTCGGTCCCAGTCTACTTTCACGAGAGTTAAGTTACTAGCAGTTAGTAAGACTAAACGAAATTATTGGAGGGGCGCTAGTCGAGCTGGTATTAAATACTTTGTATGGAACAGCTGATTTCTTCTTTTTTATTACCGGTGCTCCCAAGACTTTGTGCGAATGGAGCATTGTACAAATGGGGTATTGTGTGAATGCGATATTGTGCGAATGGTACATTCTGCGCCAGATCCTCTTACTCCACCATGTCACCGCACCTTGCCATGTGTTTTGCAAACTCCCTTTGAGTTCTATATGCTACTCGTTTTCCTATCTGCCCCCTTGTTTTTGGCTACTGCTCTGCTTTTGTGAGACGTAGCGTGACGGTATACTTCTTTGATAAATGTATAAAAATAACACTAAAATAATGTTTCTATTCGAACGAGTAGTATCTATAGATTAACGCGTTGAAACAAGCTAACTGTTCAGCTTTACAATAATAAAGTTTAGATAAATAACATAGACATTGACAGGAAACAAACTATCTAAGAAGGATTGTACTCAATCGATAACTAATTAAGTCAGGACGACATTCTTATGTAGCTGAACCGATCCTGACCCTAATTACCTCAGCAATAATTACGAATAAGTATTTAAGCACCTACGTAGCCACAATATAATGAGTCCTTGTAGATAATAACGTAATTAGTGACAAATCGCACTCTGTTCAAGTAGCCAGCGTAAATTGCACTCGAGGAGTTTCTTTTGTACAACGATTTGTGAGGGATGTAGGTTAGTCCTCGCAGGTAACAATAAAAAAATAAATCATGACGAAAATTAAACGTGAAGTGCTTTTGTTATGAAATGAAAGGATACAATATAATTGTTTGAAAAGATTAGACCATTAAAGATAGTACCAATAAAAATGTGAATTTTTCAATTTTCAATGTCCTTTTTGAAGTTTTTCTAGGACATTCCAGACACCCCG
Organism: Mythimna albipuncta; assembly: GCA_929112965.1. Classification (NCBI taxonomy): domain Eukaryota; kingdom Metazoa; phylum Arthropoda; class Insecta; order Lepidoptera; family Noctuidae; genus Mythimna; species Mythimna albipuncta. The sequence continues at coordinate 4,557,406 of OV815986.1, read as the reverse complement.
TGCCTCAGAAATCATGTAACGCCATTGGTCCCGGTTGTCATTCATAGACCTTGACCGTCGTTACAGATGACGCCAGAGTCTGACCATCAGCCTATCCAAAGAACGTCATTTTGCCCAGTAAATGGGTTGTATAGGTCTGATAGGCAGTCGCGCCATGTAAAAGTCAAAATAGATTCAGCCGCATCCGGTTAGACTAGAAGTCAACATAAAGCTAGTTGAGAAAAGGGTTAGGGAGATCATGAGATGATAAAGTAGACAGTCAAGGGAGAATTGACGAAATATTTCTAAGTACATTGATATTAATGAACAAAATGAGATCCTATGAAAAAAAATGATATAATTTTGGTCAAATATGAAGTGACCGCTGAGATCACGAATAATAAAGAAATATGGACGGGAGAGGTATTACACCAACCCCAAATAAATAAGGATAATGATACGAGGCTCGATATATTTTTTTTTTATACCATTTTAGGTACAAAACTGACAAAAAAGTACGAAAGGAAGTTTTCAGTCAACGCACTGTTATGTCATAGTTAAACAGACAGCTACTTAGCAAGCCTAGCCTTTTAAGCCGACTGACATTTCAGGTAAGTAATTGAGTCGTGGCCTCGCCGCACGAAGACCTCACTCGGGTCGAATCCGGATCTAGTCGGTCTCCAAAAAATATAGCCCGGAGTCGTGCAACACACTAAACCACTGCATTGTTTTTATTTAAAAAAAATACTATTTATTAGGTTAGATAGATCACCCAGATGACATCCCCCGCCCTTGGGCGGAGAGCGAGATAGTATCAGACTTTTACTGACTAAAAAACCGACCCGTTCCTTCGTTGCCTTTCATACTGGCCGAGCCTTCCATAGAGAATTCGAATATTTCCACAAAGGAATATAGTCCCGGGATAAAAAGTATTTTATAAACATTTCCAGGACATGATTAATTCAACCGTTCGAGGATGAAGAAATAACAAATATACACTCACAATCTTTTGCCATTACAATATTTATGTTAAACGTTTTTAATGCGAGATGACTTCATTCAATCCAACACCATAAACTCTAGTATAGTTTCTATATATTGTGTATTTTTCAGGTTACATTTTAAAGTAACCGTTAATACTGTTAAAAACCCTAAAAAGCATAGATAGCAATCTAATTTAAACTTTGTCGTGAAAGAAATAGAATTTGTTGTTCCAGAAATTGATAAATTTTCGAATTCATTCATTCAGTAATGCTAAAAGAATGTCGCTTGGGTTTTCCCCAAGTATTCCAGTCCTAGGAATGAGACGTTCTAAACTTAAAACAAGAAATGCGTTATTCTTAAAGCAGCCGATTAAATGCGATTGCGTTTGAGAAGCGATGCGATGGGCATAACGCGAATATAATGCGACGCGGCGGTTTAGTCCTACGTGGGCGCCAAGTCGTCACTTTCGCTGACATTTATATAAAGTCATCGCACCGCTACAGTTCGAGGGACAATATCAAACCAAGAGAGATAGCGACCGCTTCGCTTCCATCACCGCACCGCACCCACGTGCGGTTGGTGTAGGCCACCGCAATAGAGTATCAATTGTTTATTCGCGCCGTGTTGCGTGTCGCGTTCGCGATTGTATCATTTATTACAGTATTTTTTTTAGTTAGGAGTCTTCAAATAACTCGCTTTGCGTAGAGCGCGAGGGAGTGTCATATACTGATTGAAGGCTATCCGTGTCCACTAAGGTCCTCTTTGCGTTCCAGCGCCGCATCTTATCGAACCTTTATCGAAATACGTAATTCTTCAGCCCTGGCAGGTAGTACCTAAAGATACCATGCAAACAGAGCTTTCCAAAAATCAAGATGGATTTCAGAGGGAAAATTTAAAGGTGGGCCTACGCTATAGGAGTTGAGCACAACCGGAGCATTAACCGAGCACAAATTCGTGTAGTGTGGAAAGACACACAAGCCTCGAACGAGCGCGCTTCGAGCGTTTGGTTCGTGCTCGACTGTGCTCCGCCTTTTGTCGGTTTTTTGATAGACACAAAGAGTTTCGCATCACGTTCAAATACAGTGATTGTTGAAGTCTCGTTGTACGTCCACACTAGACACCGCGAAGAGAGCTGCTCGGTTTGTGCTCAGCTACTCCAGCGTAGACCCACCTTTATAATAGGTACACGAAAATAATGGAAAAAAAATAGCATAGGATTTTACCGAGCGATAAAACTATTCCGCTAAAAGGGTTCGGCGAGTTTGCGCAAGAGATTGACCGATAACACTGATACTTGCTATCAGGCGGTCAATAAAACGTGTGACGTCATTGTTTGTACCTAATCAGTAGATATTAATAATGATGATAGAATTAATTATGTCACAAGATGATACGACCTTTCTTTCACCGCTGAAGATAGGTCTTTAAGTTACAGTGTTTTAATTAAAATTAATTACACACCCATTTACGGTGTAAAGAAACGGGCGAATAATAATATATTTTCTTTTTTACAGAGTAAGATATTGCTAACTACGATTATAAATTAATAAATGATGAGGTCACTACTGAAAAACTAGTCAACTGTAAATCGAACTAGTACAAGACAATATCAAAAATGAGCAAAAAAAAAATCACCGAGTCCCTTTTATTTTTAACTTAATTTTTAAATTGCTATAGAAAAACACATTCTGTGAAAATTTCAACTCTTACAATTTATGAGATATAACTCGCTGACAGACGGACGGACAGCAGGAGTTTAATCATAGGGTCTCGGTGGCAACCTTCTGGTGCGGAACCCTAAAGAGGTGGCAACCCTAGTGTCTAACTGGATGTTGTAAGCTATATCTAACTGGATGGTGAGCAATGAATGACGATGGCGCACCTGCTTAGAAATAACCTATTTACTCTTGACTCAAAGACTCCTAGATTGTAGCTATCAGGAAACACAGACTCCGGCAGGGAATTCCACTCATTAGCTGTATGCACAATAAGTGTTCACAAAACGTTTTATACGTATGGGTACTGGTGGCACAACGCCGTACGTCTAGCCATCCGATGGATTGGGACGGAATTAAATAAAAAATAATTCCCCGAAATGTGAACGATAGAAAACCGACTGGCTAGCAGCTCGGCTCAAGGCTTGTAGTCATCATACATCTTAATCACAAACACAAATATCGTCTCGCGGCTAAAATAGGTCATACAACCGATGATGAGGAAGATTTCATAACGACAGAAACCTCAGTGAGTAATGAAGCGATCCTATCGTCAGTTTTTGGGCAAATGTCCAAACTTAAACCGTACGAATTGTAGAAACGAACGTCTAATAACACGTTTACCAGACCTGGAACCCTACCACGAGATCTTAAAGCAATCCTTTTGATAACCTTAACTGAACTGCTATTGCTTCTTTCTGGCTAGCACGTTTGACATTTTAACGCATCATGGTAAGTCTCTAAAGCTCAACCACGAGCTCATAACGTGATCCATTTTACAGCCTAAACTGAATTGTAAACAGGATGAAGCTATATAGGATGTATAGCTCTATCCCTCTTTCTCGCTCGCACGCTTAACATTACAACACGTCATGGTAAGGCGCCTGGTAGTCGAACTCAAAGTCCACAGCCACACCACAAAATAGATAGGTACAGAAGACAATCTCATGTTACTTCACTTTTTATACCTACGCTCGGTGGACGCACACTAATGAGCGTTTGAGCCGGAACTGTTCGGCGAGCGGGCCGAGGCGCTCCGAGATATCGTAACCGTGAGCGGTGTCTATGTGTGCGTTGCTCGAGCGCGCTTTGTATGTAGATTGACTTCTGTGCTTATATATTTTGTTGCCACACTGCCACCAGACTAATGACTTGGTATAATTAAACACAAGGCTACTTATTATGCGAGAAATTATTACCTACACTTACGTAATATTTTAAATATTTTTCTCCAAAGAGAGCACCGAGCAATGACCTTTGTGTCCGCTACGCTAAATTAGCTTCGCCAACAATTTAATTATATATGTATAATAAAAATTAAACAAATTGTGTCTTCATTTACATTGTAGACGTAGACATTATTTATTTAGTAAATAGGTAAATAGTGTTGTAGTAAGATATAACTGAATAGCCGATATTAAAAACCTAGAAAATAGACCAGACTTCGTGTGCCAAGATTTTTCAGCGGTGACAGACTTTTAAATCTTTGCTTTTTCCCCGAGGGGAACGGTGTTTTAAACTTTGGAACCTTTCTTTCATTACCAAAGAGGTTTTGCTTACTATGTTTATGGCTCCTCAGTGGTACGTAAATAATAGTTTTGAGTTAAAGTCAAATTCCCATCCTTGAATTAGGCGCACAATGCCATATTCGCAAAATTACATATTGACGCAAAATGCCACATTCGCAAAATGACATTTCGCAATACGCCATACTTGCAAATAGCTAATGTGGCATTTTGAGAAAAGTCATTTTGCGAATGTGGCATGTTAGTTTTTATGAAAAGCCATCTGGCTAAAACTTAATAACTGCTTGGATTACAAGTATAGAATGCAAGATACATTGATTGAATTATACACTGATAGAATTTATTAAACATTTATCTAAATCACTGTATACTTTAGTTAGTTAAAAAAACTTTTTAAAAATGAGCGGAGGTAAGTAATTTGAAAAAAAAAAAAAACTAATTAGTTTATTCACAGGGTAAATAACGTCAGTGTAATGACAGTATTTATATCGCCCACCTGACGAATATGTTGATAATTACAGCTGCCATCACGGATCTTGAACTATCTATCTGTTATATCTCTATAATAACGGTATTTGAAAGCTTAATCAGTAAAACGTATGGAAACCCATATTCACTAAAGGAGACCGCTAAAAAGGTTCCCGTAGAAGATCTAATATACCACTCCTCGAGTCATACTCCTCATTACTGATAGTTGTGAAGTTCCTGTTGTATTAGATTCGTACTGATGGTGTCGCACAATTTGTGACAATTCTTGGTGTCATGTAGTGCAACGTGCAATTGGGTGTCTAGTGTGGAGTGGACCTGGTCTGCCTATCTTTTTGGGCTGCAGCCTCTTCATGGTAGTTTGCCATCAAACACGCCAGCTTCGATGCGGTGTTCTAGGTTGTGTCCATTTTTCCTCAATATAGCTCAACAATTTCTACGAACAATAATGTCATCGCGTTGTTGTCTCATTTTCATTTTCCTGTCGCGCCGTTCTGATAATGTCTTAATGACATACTTAATGACTTCTCAAATCAAAATTGAATAAAAAGGTAATCAATGTAACATTAAATTTAAATATTATCGTGAAACATCAAGTGTATAATCGCATAAACTCATTTATTTGATTAAAAATTTGGTATTTTATTGCCATACTTTGCATTATATAAAAAAACTTAACACACTAAAAAAAAACTACAAAAAAAAACACGTCCATTATAGCTAATGTCACTCGGTTTTAATTATCCTTTGTGTTATAAAACTTTTTCCTAATTAATACGCGCAAATGCCTTTTGGCGTCGGACTCGCCATAAAATTAATGTTACCAGCATAAAAACGTTTTAATAAAATTACTCACTGTGACTCGTAAAATATTTTCTAACGAGCCGAATTATTGGTTTATGAAACGGGTCTCATGTAGTACGTAATCTGAAATTCATATCTGATAAGTTTATTAAAGTTTACGACGTCTAAGTGCGGCGCTTTAATGATGAATAACAAGATATAGACGGTCGTTGAATTTAAAACTTAATAGACGCACATTTAGGTAAGACTTAAAGTACCTTCGTCGGATATATTCGACAAACACTCGCGTTTATTTTGCTAGGGTCGCACATCCACGACCAAATACTCCATCTCGTCAGCTCTTCTGTCACCTATGGGGATTGAAGAGCTAAACGAGATTGAGTACCCAGTCGCTAACACACGACCCTGGCGTATAGGATGCGAAAACTTTTGTCGGACTAATCCGACGCGATGGTTAAAAGGTTGATAATTTTAGAGACTTTGTGCACATGTTAAACAACGCTTGCTAAGTTCAGAGGCCCACCACGAGCTCTTAACACGATCCATTTGACGACCTAAACTAAACTGTTAAAGGGATTGAGCTATAAAAGGTGTATAGCTCTATTCCTCTTTCTCGTTTACACATCTGACATTTTAACACGTCATGTTAAGGCACCTGTAGCCCGATTCAGGTAATGAAAACCGTAACGATATGGTAGCGATTTAGTCGTTCAGACCATTTCCGTATTCATATCCATCAATCGAGTTTGAACGACACCGATTTTAAAGTCGTTTATCCATCCACATCAATCCACAGATACATAATACGTGTAAGACGAAGAAGCAATTAAGTCAGCACGTCAAATAACTGTCGACACTTAGATAATGACACCCTCGACATTGTAAAATTAATAACTCATAAAATTTTTGAACAAACAAAACTAAATTAAGTCAAACTCATCAAGGAAAGGAAGTACATATCTGAGTTTAAAGAGAAAGGAGGACACTGTTCTTCAGAAACCATGAGGAAAATATGCAAAAAATATTAGGTAAACGCATGGAAAAAACCAGATCTCTAAACATACGTATAATTAAAACGAAATGTTCCGTTTGAGTCACAGAAAACGTGAAATAAAAGCGATTCCTATTGGAGCGTCAAGATAATTTCAGCTACAAAGAATCTTTTAGAGATATGCAGAACAAAATGTGAAGTCTCGCAAACCTCCGTTGAAAAGTGAAGATCCTCCGCCCAAACTATATTGTATGTTATGTGTTGTGTCTGGGTAACTGCTCCATAATTGATTTCGGACTGTTGCATACCTATGATCTAATCGCGTAGAAAACTCTGACACTGCGATGCAGGTTTTAAAATTTTAGTGCCATGTGGAAACGAGTCGGAAACGAATTTCGCGGACTACTTTGGATCGTTTTCCTTCAGCTGGCAGTAGAAGCGGAACTATAGGCACGGCTGGCAAAATGCCACGGGCCCCCTGGATTGAGGCCGCAATCTCAGAAGTGACCCAAAGTGTAATAGTTACGCCACTGACTGGCAGACAGCCTTCAAAAACCACACATTTCACAATCCGTGAACAACATACTCCAGCCCAGGGCATTTAGACACACAGAATTAGGTCGCATTATAAAATTACGCGATAAGATAAGGAACTAAAAAACAAATACGATGTGGAAATGTTTAACGTAAAAACGTGCTAGTATTTTCCTTCCCAATTTCTGTACTAATGATTTAATTAAAATACTGTATTTAATATGGTACCGTGTTCGCTATGTGCCCTAATTTTGCCTGAATGTTGTCGTTATGCAGAAAATTGGAAGGTCAGAACAAATCCACAAAGTTTACGCCAAATTTTAGTTATCTTGCCTACTGCACATTTGTTCGATGTGTATGTAGCCTGCCTATGCTTGCAAATATTATGGAGCAATTGTGTAGGTTGTATTGTATTTCACTAAAAAAGCTACACTATAAATTACGTTATATTTATTATAATCTTCCTAACTTAGTCTTTATTTTCTTATTCCATTCTCTTCTGATAACCATCACGATCAGTGGAGTAGCTAGTTAATTATAGTACTCCCAATAGGGCCCCTTGTTTACTCAACTAGCACCGGATTGTCACAGCAAGCCAATTTCAAAGCCTCTCGTTAATAAGAATTTCAGTATGTAGATAGCGTCTTCTTCGTCCTGTCCTTATCCCATATTACTTTGGGATCGGCGCAACACGTTTTTTTTCTTCCATTCTGTCCTGTCACCCGTCACACTATCACTAGCTCCTTTTTCTTTCATATTACTCTTCACACAATCCATCCATCTTTTATTTGGCGTCTCCCATCCTCTCCATCCATCTACATGTCTACTCAGAACTTTTTTAGTGACATGCGTTTCATCCCTCATCTTCATATGATCATACCAAGATTTTACGATTTTGTGCTACCAAAAAATGGGGGCCCCTGCGTCATTGATACGAAGGTAGCTACGTCTTCGATCACGGTATCACTTTCTTTCACACTATTCCTCTGATATACTCTTTAGTTCCCCTTCTAGCAAACTACGTCTTATCTTAGACGCTTAAACATTAAACAGAACTCCTGTTTAATATACATAGAACAATACAAGGCACAGGTAAGTTATAAAACCTAAAAGTCTCCATACATTTACCGTTATTACAGGTTGCCTACCAAGATAATAAGACTACATTTCTATGCGACCCTGCGTTCACAATGACGTCAGACACAGTGTTGTTCTCTTTAGTACTTAATATTGAATTAGCCGTTCTAAAAATAGACTCAAGAGAGAATAATGTTGAGTTGGCTTTGGAGATAAGATTCTGGGCCGAATTTATCAATGTTAACTTAGTTCATTTATTGGTTCAATGAAGACGGGACGGGCATGTGAAGACCAGAGGTCCTACTAAGAACTCAAATTGATATACTGCTTTCATCAATAGAGAAAGTGAGGAAGATTTAGGTGTAATAATACAAGCATATTACAGTACAGAAAAGCGAGAATTTCAAATAATTCTAACACCCATGCGAATCTAAGGTGGGTGACCCACGAAAGCGGATCAGAACCTAAATACGCGAGTGACAGCTAGTTACAACAAAAACATTCACAAATATAGTGACTACTTATGTACTGCTTATCAAGGCGCGACACGTGTTTACCAAACTACCTACATGCTTAGTCACTTACAATAATATACATAGTCATGTAGGTATCTACGTATCTACGGTGTTACTGAATCATCGTAGCCTGATAAGCCTACTATTGACCGATTCAATTAACATAACCACCTTCATTTGCATTACAGATTGGTGTGCTTCTACTAAACGAAGAGATGTTGCTAACTACCCTCTTCAAAAAATCTTATACTACCAACGGTAAAGTGACCAAGACATAATACGAATTTGGAACACCGTCCTTAAACATAAACACAAAAATTATACTACCCGCTTGAATGGCTGCGTGTTCAAGAAATAATTTGAATTTGGAACACCGTCAATGCTCCTATCATTTTGAGGGTTAGTTTCATTCATAAATCTATCGACATCGTCCTCAATTCAATCGAAAGACAGGCTTCCCCAAGTGTCGCCACAATGACCGGGCTTGTGCGTCTCGCATCTATCGGATTCCCGTGACCCTCACTAGGTAGTTGGTCGACCATGTGGGAGGCCAACCAAGACGTGATAAATGATATTTATTTTGCAAATAGGTTTTTGCTGGTGTTTCCTAGCTAACTACCCTGAGAAGAAATACCGAAACAAACAAAGGGGTCAAGTCCATACAGCAAACATGTAATGGTCAAATAAAATCTACTTCAGTAATCGTAACGGAAGAGTCTTTTATTTGTTGAAAGGCGCCCTACAATCACTGCAATAACCATTTGAATTGGAAAAATCTTTCTGTATAGCCAAGTTCTCTCTACGACCCACTGAAGCAGAGCAGTAACCAAAGACGCAGGCGAAATCGCAGGGGACAGCTTGTTTACACCACCAGCAAACACAGACGAAAGCTGTGCGGAACCGACAAATATAAAGGTAGGTATACACGCTAGGGTATACCTGTCAGGTTTGCCTGCACAGCTTGTGAGGAAACCTGCACAGTTGTGCAACACACACACTCCAGTTTACCTGTATAACTCACCTATACAGGCAAACCTATCAGGTATACCTTAGCGTCCTCCTACAAGGTGGACCGATGACCTGGTGAAGGTAGCGGGAAACCGATGGATGCGGGACGCACAGGAGCGTTCGATGTGGCGACGCTTGGGGAGGCCTATGTCCAACAGTGGACGTGTATCGGCTGAAATGATGATGGTGATGATACCCTAGCGTGAATGGCTAACTTAAGATTTATCTCAGCAATAAAGAAGGTTCATTATTACATCTAAGTATCCAGATGTAACGAAAGACAAGTTGCTATGAAAAAAGCGAGTAAAGGTAGAACTACACTGCGCACACGTGGGCTACACACGCCGATCTGGGAGCGTCGGTCTCCATACATTTTATATGGAAAATAGACTGTTAGAGCTACACTTGACCCACGCCACGCGACGTCGTTCTACGTACAAATCAGGCGTGGGCCACGTGTGCGTCGGTCTAATGTAGTTCTGACTTAAAGCCTACATCTATTCGTCGAACATAAACGATTCTGCAAACACAATGTGCACGATGAGTTAACAAATACGACCCTTATAATTACCGGTCACAAGATCCGTTCCCATGGGTGTCAAGGGAGCGATTAAGGGCCTATATTAGCAAGATGGGCAACCGTGCCCACCCACGGTACGTTATTAATTCTGTCTTACAATGTAATCAACGCTTGCCAAGGATTATGGTCGGATCTCGTAATTGGAGGGGTCTAACGGAACTCTTTCAGCAAGATAATATTGAGGAAATGTTTCAAAATATTTGTACACTCTTGGGTTTTGGTACTTGAATGGTGAAATCCTTTCGCCAGAGCCTCTTAAAGAGTCTTTTAAGTTTATTTTTTTCCGTTTAAGATTTTTTCTAAAAAATAGGTACTTAAGACGCATCGCGAGAGCCTCACTCGCCAAATGAAAATGCAATATCAATATATCATCAACGACCACGACCACTCTGTCAAAAGCGACCGACTAAGGAGGGAGGGACTTAAGTCCGCGAGCTAATCTTGAGACCACCATATGGTAAGGTGATGATGTTGTCGACGATGGGGCCAGCTGGCTTTTAAGTAACCTATTCACTCTTGACTCAAAGGCACCCAAGTTAGGGCATTCTCTTTATATCATCAGTTTCTAATACTTCTCATTTATGCTCCCATTTCAACAAATGGTATAAGGAACCGCTTAAATTTTTTAAATTATTATTTAGGTATAGACTCGCGCTTAATCACTATTGCATCTGATGGCAAGCAATGATATAGTGGACTGATGGTGGAGCACGTTTGCCTAGATGTGCCCTATTCACTCTTGACTTAAAGATTCCTAAATTAGAATTTTCACTTTGTATTAACATTTACGATTTTTTTTCTGATATAAACTAGAACTTGACTGCGATCCCGCCTGATGGCAAGCAGTGATGCAATCGTTGATGGTGAGGCGCACTAGTTTATTAAGAGTCTATTCACTCTAGCCTTAAAGACACCCAAATTATAATTAGACGGAAAGACCGCAGCAGGCAAATTGTTCCAGTCATTCGATGATGCGTCCGTTTCAACAAATAGTATTTATACTGTTCAAAATTAAGCTCTAAATATAGATTTTCCTGTACCTTACAACAAAGTTTTTCCCTGAGGTTAACCGCAATTTCAATTTTAATTAACCATTGAAGGCTAAAGGCACAACAAGGTCCTCATAAAATCTTGAAGGCTTTTTAAAAAACTTCTACTTTTTTATCGGCCTGTAACGAAATTAGCATTTTTATAAGGTAGGCTGTTGGTTTCTTGTTAGAAGAGGTGCTCTTAGCAATATCCGTCAATCATGCATTTTATAACCATTTTTAATTTATATCCAGAAAAATGTTGTTTTTGATGCAACTGTTTTTCTGAATCGTTAATAGACCATTTGTTGTTAATATTTAGCGAATTTTATGTCGTATCGAGAGACGGTTGGATCACCAAAACATAAGACAGAATAGAACACACCCAGACAGACATAGTATTGTCTGAATATGGTGCATATCGTGGATCGATGGTAAAAAAGTAATCTGCTAGCTAAAGCCTCGCCAATTTCAGAGACAATTTTTATAAGTGTTTCATTGAAATCCAATCTGCCGTTTAGAACAAATTTCATTCGGGATAAACACAGCACAATGGTTACAAACACAAAATGGAACAATTTGCCTACTGCGGTCTTCCCGTCTGATTATAACTTAGTTGTCTTTAAGGCAAGAGTGCATAGGCTCTTAATTAACTAGTGCGCCTCACCATCAACGATTGCATCACTGCTAACCATCAAGTGGGATCGCAGTCCAGCACTAGTTCATATCAATTTAAAAAAAAGTACAGAGCGCTGACCGTGCCCATACCGAAAGGGTGACCAGAGCATTTGCATTTAAACTTACCATATTAATAACATAATACCAAAGGACGCTCCCAAATCACAAGTGGTAACAAAAGACAAAGCTTCACAATCTTGAGTATAACGGTCCCTTTTTTTTAAGGAGGGAAATCATCAAACAACTTCTCCCGCTCTGGGCAGAGAGAGAACGCACATGTGTTCCATCAGTCACCCTTTGCATTTCAGGGCTACGATAACGTTCAAAAAATCAATACATCGTTTCACATTACTGGGGACACAGTCCCAAGGGACAAACGCATCTCTCAGGACCGTATAGATAGAAGATCCTTTTAAAACGGTAGAGGGGCATATTCAATCTGTTTCTTTCCTTGTAATATGAGAAATACTGGTACCAGCTATCTAACAATTATTCATCAAATTTTTCATTCCTATTTAAAAAAAAAAAAAAAAAACGTTGCCCCACACTGCACTGTAGGTACACGTCCGAAGACAGTAGCCCTTAAAACCCTCGCTCACGGCGACTTTTTGTAGCGATGCTGTAGCGCGTTAGTAACGCGTTGAAAATTTTTCTAATAGCGCTTGCAAATGCGAGAAACGCGCGTTAGTAGCGATGCTACCGCGCGCGACAGTATCGCTACAAAAAGTGGTCGTAGGCGGAGGGCCTTAGTTTTTTACTAAACCGCCAAAGACAATACTCAAGTTTCTGAAAGTCATAATAATAACAATGTAGATTTTATTTCACTAACAGCCGCGTTTTGGGTTCAAAGCGGTTTTATCCTAACCAAATTTCATTAGATGAAAACAGAGTTTACATAAGAACCGGTTACTCCAGTAAGAAAAAAAGAAAATGAGTACTTATAAAACCTTTTTTCTTTTACAGCTCACATTCATTTAACCTTGGCCTACATTCAAATATACGTCTATACATGTATAAAAGGACAAACTGACTGACTGAGATATCAAAGCATAGTCGAAACTATTGGGTCTAGTGTCCATGGAGTTTCTTGCACGTTCTTCTCCATAGAGACCTACTCTTTGGAACGTTCAATTTTGCTTCACTTGTTTGACTGACCGACATTTTGACAATTCAAAAGTGCCTGTAACTGGCCTATTTGAAATAAACGTTTCTGATTTCTAGTTGCACAAGGAGGCTTCCTCATAGGACGCAGGCGAGCCTTAAGGCTTTTTTTTATACTATAAAGGGATGATAAGGTCTCTAATGTGTGCCAATATACTTGTAAGTTAGCACACAATTCCTAAGTAGAAAAGAATACACTTTATTTGTACACCAAAATAGTAACCATTTCATAAAAAGTTAAAAGACAGTAGGTAGTTTAAGTAAATTAGAAAGGTAAAATTTTTTTTTTCAAACTACCTTCAATGAATCAATTACGAGTGTTAAAGAATATATGAAGGATTATTATTTCTTGAGATAATAAACTTGAAACTTAACACCAATTCTAATTAAACTTAATAATAAAAGATGTCATAATTAGTTTTTCAAAAGTACCCTCAAAAAGTAAAAAACTAAAACCCGACTACATACGACAAAACAAAGATGCTGAAAAAGTATGAAACAAGGATTTTTCAGAATGTAATGTAAATAATGTAGAAGGTAACTGGAAAAACAAGACAAGAACAAAAAGAAAAGCCGTAGTCACACGAGGTACCAACCGAAACACTTTAATAACGCGTGAACAGATGAACGTACATGCATGCCTGTCAAAATCATAACCCTCTTTTGGCTTTGCCGTAGTCGGGTAAAAATACGATTTAAGTATTAATGAAAACCTTTTCTCGCGAACAAAGTCGCGGGCCAAAGTGCTATTAATACCACAAAATGTTTCGGAAAGTAAAGAAAACCTTTTATAGCGATAATAACAAGGGCTGTATGCTTCCAATATGTCGTAAATCATACTTTCAAAGACTGTCAACTTATTCGTTACGAAGAAGCGGTGGAATTGGAAATACGCTGATATTAAAAAGTACTTATTGGAATATTTTATAACCGATAAGCCAGGATGTAAATAAAGATTGGTTTGAGTGTACCTATTTCTGAAAATTCATATACTTTATTTGAAAACCATAATAATTATCTTTACACTAATATAATGTGTACGTTTGTTACTTCTTCGTGCACGAATGTCTGTAGGTACTTTAATGAAACTTTGTATAAGGGTAGACCATGTCTTGGAATAGCAATATGCCACTTTCTATCCTGGTAGTACATTCCTTTGGAATAATTGTCTACTATCACAGGGATGAACCCGCTGGCAGCAGCTAGTAATATTAGTTTAAACTAGCAAGTCAAGTTTTAATAAAGCGGCATATTCTAGCTCTTCTTTTAGAGATTTAAGTCATTACAGCAACTACATATTTTTTAACTTCACTATACTCTGTGCAAAATAACATTAGACATTTATGAAAACCTTTTATTACTGTCCGTTCCACCGATTTTGACTTTTATTACTGTGGTGGCATGACAAATGGCGGCTGCAGTAAATAGTTGGTATTGTAACCATTTTTTTTTGGTTTTAATGCCATCCTTATGCCTACGAAATGGAAGGTAAAATTGGTTGAACAGACAGGGTATAGACGATAATGAACTGCAAATCGCAAAAGACATTCTGAATTTCGCGGACTACCGCGGGCATTCACCTAAGGCTTTTGGTTACAACAACAGAGACGGTCCACCATCATCAATTTCTCTCCATACTCATAACACTACACGGCTGCCATCAATATACCCCAACAGCGACGGTATCCATCAAGATCATAGCGGAATCCTCTTAGAATTGTTCACCGTACCAGACCATACGGGAAGCTTACAATATTTATAAGCAGTTATGATGGAAACGGTAACTTAATCTTATTTGAAACGGTAAGAAATAACGTTATATAAAAAATACTTCTATTTGGGAATTATTTACTCAGAACAGTTTTTTATTCAATACAGAATTCTACATCAATGAATAGAGAATAGGCAATCCTTAAAGGGTTCAATAATGTATTATACATTTTAGGCAGCTTATGACAGATTTGGTGTGTAGGTAGTCTGAGAACGTCGCTGCGAAGCTAGGCTACATTAGACCAATGCACGCGTGTTACACGCCTGATTTGTACGTAGAACGACGTCACGTGGCGTGGTTCAAGTGTAGCTCTACAAGTCTAGTTTCCGTACAAAATGTATGGAGACTGACGCACTCAGATCGGCGTGTGTAATACACGTGTGAGCAGTGTAGTTCTAGCTTAATTGGCATAGGTAGGTACGTTACTAATAGTGGACGCCTTATGCACAGGGCTGCTCCAGTTTAAAACCGGTTTTAGACCCGAGAGAGAGACATAACGATAGATTACAGTATACTAAAATTGTACCCTTCGCTTACGTCTTATTCTTTCAAAAAGCTGTTCATTCAGTATGCGCTATTTAAAGCATTGTTTCCGAAGTCGCACTGTTATAGCATTAAATTTCATCACCTATATATCGAACATTGTCTTGCCTTCCACACATAATAGACCCTCCCTTACTCCACCATTTCTAATACCCACGTCAAACATTGGCCCAACTGCAGACCTTTGTAAACTACAACAATGTTAGCACATCGACCATTAAGGAAAGTGTTAAACTGTTATGTGCTACTATTGTTTCGTTAAATCTTCTGAATGGTTAGTTAGACTTTGCATGCTATGTATAACTACAGTCCACCATACAGAACCTCCTTACCGATACTCGACAGTGAAAACCTAATAAGTACATCATCATCTCTCTAACCTATTAGACCTCAATAACCTAGTTACTGGACAACACAATACACCTCGTAAGAATATATATAAAAAAATACAGAAAGAAGAAAAGCCCTAAAAAAAAAACTATTATGGAAAAGATTGGTAGTGTCTTTTGATTTGTAATTTATGTGTAATGCAGTCTATGCTCTTCTGAACCAAACATTCGTTTTTGAATTAAAAAAAATTTCAAAAATATGCTTGCGAGATTTTAGCAGTAGGTACGGCGATCGAGGGTAAAGCTACCTAAGTTCAAATAAACAACATCGCGCTTTTAATTTCTGCAGGGGTAGGCAGAATGAAGGCGAATTTTCGTGACACAGGAGTTTTACTACTGCCAAGTTACGTATACGTCAGCTAGAACAACAAGGCAGCCAATACTTAGAATCGTTTTTTGTTGATAGGCTCGCGTTTGACCACTATCTCACCTGATGGTAAGTGATGAAATACCGACGATGGAGCACGCTTGTCTAGAAGTAACCTATTCACTCTTAACTTAAAAGACCCCTAGGTTGTAGCTATCAGGAAACACAGACCCCGGCAGGGAATTCCACTCTTTAGCTGTACGTTTCGCCCATTTATCAAGATAAATAAATATTAATGATGCTGTTATATATTTTTTGTGTAATAGGACGTCATCAAATAACATCTCCTGATGTTGTTGGAGCGGGAGAGATTATCAGACTTTTACTGACTAGTCTCAGCTGTGTTCCTTCAGTTACCCTCTGCACTCCAGAGCCACGGAAACCCTCTCGAACATTCCAGCAACCCAGTCTTCTTAAACTATGCCTAATGTATTGATCTGTTTTATCTTGGCAAGCCAACGGCGACGCCAAGAACGAAGGCATGAATCTAACTTTACATGTGTTTATGGATTGAATAGAATTCCAAGTAGCAATTGGTATTTAAAAATTTACTGCTTTAAGTCACGTAAGTATATTAAATCGGCATGTTACAGCTGCCACCACGGATATTGAACGCTCGGCGACAGAGTGGGGATTCTTTTGCGCATTCCATACATTGGCGAGCCAATCATCGTCGTTGTTAGATACATGCTGCAAGCGTAATTAACGAATCACGAGTGTCGTCTATGACGCGATGCACAGCGAGCCAATCACTGACGCTCCCCGCCCCCGCGTCTCACGTCGCACCACCTAAAGAGACCCGATTTTTGACGTCTGCGCAACTTGAGGCCAGCGTTCAATATCCGTGGTGGCAGCTGTACGTATATTTTTTTTTTTTATGGAGAGTGATACAACAGTTTTTTTTTTAGTTTGGTAATCATCCAATGACTTCTCCCGTTCTAGATTGGAGCTTAGGCGTATCACACTTCTACTGACTAAAACCACACTCGTAACCTTCAGTTACCATTTGGCGGGTTTCATTTTCAGACATTCCCCGTGGCCCTTGATACAGCAGTTTAGATCAAGCAAGTCAGTTCAATATTTATGACCGCTGTAGAAAGTTGAAGACGACTGTTCCATTTAGCCGAAGACTGATTGCGTAGGCTGTACCGAAAGCATTTAAGTACCGTCATTTGAGAAAGCTTACGGCAACCTCCAACTTTGTAAAACAACAAAAACATGTTTATTCTAAAGCCCGTAATCCATACGAACACAAACATCCGTCTCACTTTACGTGAAAAATACCTCCCACATACCTTAACTGAACGAAGTTCGTACCTCCCCTTTATCCGGTATTAAGCGACGTTTTACTACACATTGTTTCCGTTAAACGGCCCTTCCGAACCCTTTATGCGCTGCTTACGTCATCGCTTATATCGCTCAGACGGTCAGGCAATTTCATTTCATTAGATATATAGGGATACAATTTTCCGCGCTGTATTGGAAAAGATTTGGTATGGCATATACTACAGTTTGAAGTATAGTTTCTTGGTTCTTTTTGGTGCAATGTCATCGAATAACTTCTCTCGCTCTGGGTGAGGCGAGAGGGTGTGTCTGACTTACACCAACCAACCAAACAAACAACTGGGGCCTTACCATGACGTGTAAAAATGTCAAGCGTCAGAGCGAGAAAGAGGAGAGGAGCTTTATACCCTATATAGCTCCATCCTTTAATAGTTTAGGTCGTCAAATGGATCGCATTAAGAGCTCGTGGTAGGCCCCTGTGCTACATCAGTTGTGCTTCGCTTTCCAAGGCCGCGATTCGATCTCGCAGCCCCGGATCTTTCCTTATCTCTAATTCGAATTATTGATGAGTGGAATACTTACCTATTTCTTTTGTTAGATCCAAAGATAACGTCTAATGTAGTTGTAACCAGTGGTTAAGTGAGGCCTTATCAAGCAGCACGCTTTAAGTCATGAGTTCAATTCTTGACAAGGACCAATTCGAGTAATGCAAGTATGAAATTTGCCGCTGGACTTTAGTCAACCTATTGATAGACGTCCGGTAACTGTCCGAACCAAGCCTAAGTCGTCGACGGCGCGCACTGTTCCCGCGCGCCACAAGGAGTTGTCAGCAACCGCAGGGGCCTAAGCTGGGTCGAAGCCAACCGGGGCCAGGGTTAGTTTCGAAAAACCACTCGAGCCCCGGTATGAAGGCTTGAAGGAAAGGGGTGGGTTTTTAGTCAGTAAGAGTCTGACACTATCTCCCGCTCCGCCCAAGCGGGGGTTGTCACTGATGATTTTCCCAAAAAAAAAAACCTAGTGATAGAGCTTGTGCCTTTTCTAAACGAGATGATACCTTTGCCAAGCCAAAATTCGGTCTTCAAATGGGCGATACAGCTTACTACAAAAATCTTGTAGCTAAAATAGTAACAAAAAATCCAGGATGCAAAACAGACGATAAAACTGACATTAGTGGTCAAAACGACAGTTTAATCGATACAATTTCGTATGCAAGAGTTTGATACCTACATTACCTACATGCATTATTTATTGTCATACTTGTTGTTCGACGAAAAATCAATCGTATACCTGAGCGAAATATAAATGATGTAGCGTTCTGAAGTTCAAGGTTTTTTTAACAATATTAGTGCATTTCGGGCGAAAGTTGTAAGTTCTTTAATTTACTTTATTAGTTCATCATCATTCTTATCACTAGCTTGTCAGCAACAGCAGGGGCCCAGCTGGGTCGAAGTCTACTGGGGCCAGGGTTAAATCGAAAGATAGCTCAAGCCCCGGTACGAAAGGCACGAAGGAACGGGGCGGGCTTTTAGTCAGTAAGAGTCTGACACTATCTCCAGCTCAGCCCAAGAGCGGGGGTTGTAATTGGTTGATTTTCCCATAAAAAAAGGGTTCCAAAGTTTGAAAGGATAAACCTACTTTCACCCGGGCGAAACCGGTGGCAGAAGCAAGTTTTATATTTAAAAAAACAGTAACCATGATATTTCTTGACTGTTCTTCTCCATAAGAAACAACCAATTGAAAACGTGTACTAGCTTCTGACGTTTTACAAGTGCTCAGCCCATGTACACAAAATAGATAGGTACAGAAGACAATCTCATGTATGTACTTCACTTTTTATACCTATGTGGTGGACGCACACTAATGAGCGCACCGAGCCGGAACGGTTCGACGAGTGGTCCGAGACGCTCCGAGATATTGTGTCCGTGAGCGGTTTCTGTGTGCGTTGCTCGAGCGCGCTTTGTTTATAGATTGACTTCTGTACCTATTTTGTGCCATGTAGGTCTTCAAGAAATAAATTATTTTTGAACTGAATTGAACCAAGTTTTGGTTTGATCCTTCATTCCACTTTTTGAGGTGGAAAATTCACAAAAAAAATCTCTGAATGGAATGAAAAGTGTCAAACTTTTACTGGCTAAAGCTCACCCGTGTTTGTCCATTGGGGTTCCAGAACTTACGCAACCGAAGTTTAAACGAGCTTTATGATCGATAAGATAATTAAATTACCAGTAGAATAGAAAAACATCTTGCCACTGGATCTAGAAAGATAAAACCTTCATTTTATTTACGATAACCTCCTTGTCTTTTCCATAGAAAAAAAACCGGCCAAGTGCGAGTCGGACTCGCCCATGAAGGGTTCCGTAGCAGCAAGTAACATAATATAAAAGTTCTTGTAATGTGTTGTAACTTTGATCGATGTTTTAATAATAGTGTATTTTTTTCGATTTATGACGCATTAAAAAAAAACTACTTACTAGATTTCGTTCAAACCAATTTTCGTTGGTAGTTTTTATAGTTATGTACATCATATGTTTTTTTTAGTTTTATCATTCTCTTAATTTAGAAGTTAGAGGGGGGGGGGACACACATTTTACCACTTTGGAAGTGTCTCTCGCTCAAACTATTCAGTTTAGAAAAAAATGATGTTATAAACCTCTGTATCATTTTTGAAGACCTATCCATAGATACCCCACACGTATGGGTTTGATGAAAAAATTTTTTTGAGTTTCAGTTCTAAGTATGGGGACCCCCAAAATTTATTGCTTTTTTTCTATTTTTGTGTGAAAATCTTAATGCGGTTCACAGAATACATCTACTTACAAAGTTTCAACAGTATAGCTCTTATAGTTTCGGAAAAAAGTGGCTGTGACATACGGACGGACGGACAGACAGACAGACAGACAGACAGACAGACAGACAGACAGACAGACAGACAGACAGACAGACATGACGAATCTATAAGGGTTCCGTTTTTTGCCATTTGGCTACGGAACCCTAACTAGCTTACATCACTCAATGCTGTTCATAGACAACCAGTTTTTTTTTACATAGACAGGGAGACGGATACGAATAAAATTATAATCCACCTATAGCATTTCTACCGGCAGTGTGGTACTCAGACGAGACTCGGAATACAAATTGAAATATTTATGTAGTTTTTATGGTAACATGGTCGGGGAAAAAAGGGAGCTTGATAACGTATTGTTACGTACGTGGGTAATCAAATGCCGATTTACTGACGAGAGAACTTTATTTACCACAAACAATAACAAATTAGTCCAGTCAACAATAATCCGAATCGCAATTAACACTAGAGTACCGTTACACTATCGCTTTAGTCGTTGATAAAAATCACTTCGAGTACTAGGGTAGTTCGCTCTTGATCGCAGTCGAAATCACAACTGACTCGCTTCCGGCCGGGGGCCCGTATTTATATGCGGAGCCAAGAAAATTCTAGATACCGACGTCCCCGGATCTATCCAGAATTCCAGAACAATTGAATCGCTTCTCGAAGTCATAAATCATTTTTATTTCTCGTAATAATAAGAGTCACGTGCATGCAAATTTCGACTCTATTGTTAACGTCGGAGAGTACAATTTCCCTTATCGGTTAGATGATATCTATTACTACATGTACCTTGGTAGGTAGGTACCTTGTGGATGTTTCGAGATTTTTCTAAGTCTAGCTAAGTACAACTACTCTAGACCTTTCGAACAGCAATGCGTTTTAATTATTACGTGCCACTCGTTATTTTCTCGGAGATATGGCGTGTTCACGTTTAGTGGCGTAACAGTATGTTTAAAGATGGGCTTTTCATGTTATTTGTTCTTTCGTCTTAAATGGTCACTTCTAAGCTGCTTTTATTTATTGTATTTATCATCATCTGACCCGACAGACGTTTCGCAAAGGAGGAGGTAGACCGCATCAGGCAACGGCGCTCTCGCTGCCGCCGGGATTCCGATTCCGATTTCCAGCCACCGTAGGCGCGGGCTTGCGGACAGTGAGCAATGGGTAGCTCGCTGTCCGGCCGTCCGGTAACTGTCTGGACCAAGTCCAAGTCGTCGAGGGAGCGCACTGTTCCCGCGCGCCTCAAAGAGTTGTCAGCAACAGAAGGGGCCCAGCCGGGTCGAAGCCTACTGGAGTCAGGGTTATCCAAAAGGGAACTTGAGCCCCGGTATGAAGGCATGGAAAGGAACAGGATGGGTTTTTAAGTCAGTAAGAGTCTGACACGATCTCCCGATCCGCCCAAGGGCAGGGGCTGTTATTGAATGATTTACCCCACCAAAAAGAAAAACCCCGACAGACGTTATATTGTAAAAAGAAAGTGTTATTAAACCTACGCATAACATTAAGTAGCAACAGTAAAGATAGATAGGTAGAAAAAGTTATAATGTTATAACGAAAAATGTTTTCTGCGGTTTTCAACACATTTCTTTTTTCAATTTTCTCTTCATAAGATCCTTATATAGATTTCTTCAATAGACAGAATGATTTATGAGGAAGGTTTAGGTGCATAATACAGGCATATTATAGTAGAGAAAAAGTCAAGAATATCAATAATTTTTAATACACCATGCGACGCTGAGGCATGTCACATGTTCACTCATAAATTGGAAATATCTTGTGATAAAGTTTGCGATTTTTAAGAACTATTTTTTTAAATAAGTAGTCTTCTTGGCGTGTCGATGGCATAACAAGTTTTTTTTTTGTAGTTAAATTCCTTATCTAGCCCAGTATCCGGCCACGGCAATGCCATCCACTGACGCTGACAATAGCCATCCCTACGTACAGTTGCCATCACGGTTCTTGAGCGCTCGGCGTCAGAGTGGGGATCGCTTTGCGCATTCCATACATTGGCGAGCCAATCGTCTTCGTTGTTAGTTACATGCAGCAATGCAGGGAACGAATTAGAAGTGACGTTATTACGCGATGGTGCATCGAACCAATCACTGACACTCCCCGCCCCGCGTCTCACTTCGCACCACTAAAGAGACCGAATATTTGACTACTGCGCAACCGCGATCCGTGAAGACAACTGTAAACAAGAAACAGGACACGTGAAGCAGGAAGGTGGGACATGGTCTGCGGAGAAACGCCATACAAACACTGAAGATCGGAACTGTCCGAGCACCTGGGGGTTCTCTGACAGTCTATGGAGATTGTCTTTGCAGCGTCCAAACTGGATGCGGAGTCTGTTTAGTTTTCCAGGTTGATCATGGCAATTCGCGTTCAGGCGATAGGCTTTCCGTCTGATCGATAAAATCATTAGCAGCAGCAATAACAGCTATAACTACTCTTATTATGACAGTTTTTTTTATTAGATCTATTTATAGGCTCGCTTTTGACCACCATCTTACTTGATGGTAAGCGACGATGTGGCCGAAGATGGAGCACGCTTGCCTTGACGTAACCTATATATCTTGAGTTAAAAAGACTCCACAGACTCTGGCAGGGAATTCCACTCCTTAGCTGTACGTATAATGAGTGTGTTCCCGAAACGCTTATTTTTATGCATCCATCTACACTTATAGGATCGAGTTGCCTAAATCGGACCAGATTTTACATTGCAACCTTCATATACTAGTTGTGATACAGTGAACGGCCAGAACCCAGCTCAGTTTTACCAGTGAAAATGTTTAATTTCATAAAAGCAGCTTTTACCGGCCTTTGTGCTCGCTTGCAGGTAAATGATTTATTAATTGGATGTCAGCGGAGAATGTTGAACTCATTTTTACAAGCACCACATACGTTTTAAAGTAATTTCGTTGAATATACTTCACAGAAACTGTTTCAAAAGCTGAATTCTTTTACAAATATGGGAGAAAGCACTGCTTCTGTAAACCATACAGATGGGTATTTGGCCTGTATAATTATTTTTGTACTTATAAGGAGAGACTGACTGAATGGCATCAACGTACAGCTCAAACGAATCAGACTAGGACCTTATAATTTTTCACAAGGTTTCCTTTTATGACGTAGGCGAGCACTTATAAGAGGATTTTCCAAATTTTACCCCCTAAAGGGGTGAAACGCTGGTGCAAGTTTTTATGGAGAGCGGGCTTGCGTACAGTGAGCAATGGGTAGCTCGCCGTCCGGCCGTCCGGTAACTGTCCGGACCAAGTCCAAGTCGTCGACGGCGCGTACTGTGCTCACGCGCCTCAAGTTGTCAGCAACAGCAGGGGCCCAGCCGGGTCGAAGCCTACTGGGGCCAGGGTATCCGAAAGGGAACTCGAGCCCCGGTATGAAGGCTAGAAGGGATCGGGGTGGGCTTTTAGTCAGTAAGAGTCTGACACTGTTGTCATTGGATGATTTATCCCACCATAAAAAAAAAAAGTTTCTCCATAACCTACTTCGAAGCGGGCGAAGCCGCTGGCAAAAACTAGTCTTATACTAAACAACATATGACACTAAAAAGAAATCAATTTCTGAAAGCAGCATTCCAAATATTAATAGGAGGAAAAGCGGTGTGGATATTTTGCTATCTATTTAATGCACACGTAACCTAATGGAGATGACGTCACTGGAGTATTAATTATGGTCGTCTTAAGATAAAAAATAAAAATTGTGACAAATGCCTACACAATCTAAAGCAACCTTTCCATCAACTCCGTTATACATCTGTAGGCCTTACAAATATTTATTCCGTGTAATTCTTAACTTCGTGGGTTCGATTCCCACCCAGGACAAATGTTTGTGTGATGAGCATGATCATTTGTTCTGTGTCTGGGTGTAATTTATCTATATGTTTAGAAATATATAAATATGTTTATCAGTTGTCTAGTACTCATAACACAAGCTCTACTTAGCTTGGGACTAGATTGCGTTGTGTGGTAGTTGTGGAAAATAAAAAATCGCACTTCAAAATCCAGATCTCTCTAGGACTCAGAACAAGTTCCAAATGAACTAAAAAATAAAGTACCTAAGTACTATAAAACATTACCTAGATAGTAGCACTCTAAACCCATTTAACTCGAGGAAGTATGTACTCCGGTTGCTGCGTACTCAATTCTAGATGGAAGCGTAATGGTCCAAATAAAAAATGTTCCCCAAGAGATGTTCGGTTCGAGACGAGTAATATAGTAACAGTATAAAATGTAACGGTTTATTCGTCTGCGGTAGATATGTACCTGAAATTTGAGTTATAGACGACATTGGAGCGAGAGCTACCTAAAAAAAGAGTGGTTAGTTCTCTTTTTTAGGTAGAACAAGACGGTGGGTCAGACTTGTACTGACTAGGGGTTAAATTTCACCGAGACACCATGGTGGCGCGACCAGTCGCCGCTACCAACAAAATGTAGACAGCTCTATAGAGAGTTACTCACCAGGGCCCCAAGTCTGCTTTTACAATAGTGTCAGAATGGTATATCATTGATTTCATAATTGTTAATTTTGAGTAAGATTGGCAATCTACTAATATAATGGCGTCATTATGACTTTCCAATGATCAACCACTGACACTCCATTGAAAGAAGTGGGATAGAATGGTAATCTCGTACATATTTACAAATGAATATCTTACGTATGAGGTAATCTGCAAATTTTTTGACAGTTCCTTTGATCAGTGACTTACCATTAGAACGTCATTGTGCAGTCATTGCTTTTAATAAGCTCGAAATTGTCATTTTACCGCAACTCTATTAGACCATTGACCGATCAATGATTGATCATTATGAATTAGCAGATTAGGAACTTTTAGCAAAATTATAATGGGATCGTGTTGGAATGACGAATTTATAAAAATAGTAGACTTGGGGCCTTGGTGTCCGTTTGGTTGCGCAACCAATTTGGTGGCGCGACCAGCTCAGACGTGTGGTGACTCTGGTGTCTAGTTTGGTAGCTTAGGGCCACATTTCACCGGGTCACCGTGGCGACGCAACTGGTCGCGCTGCATGGTGTTCCGGTGAGATATAACCCTAAAACCTATCTGTATTCCTTCGGTTACCCTTTGCGTTCCAGGGGAATGGTAACTTCCAAAACCGCAACCCTGGCAGATATCTACCACGAGTCACGAACCTTGATTTATATTGCTTGCTTGCTACGCAGACTACCCCTTTTTAGGGTTCCGTAGTCAACTAGGAACCCTTATAGTTTCGCCATGTCTGTCTGTCTGTCCGTCCTCGCTTAATCTCTGTGACCGTTAGCACTAGAAAGCTGAAATTTGGTACCAATATGTATATCAATCACGCCGACAAAGTGGTAAAATAAAAATTGGAAAAAAAATGTTTTATTAGGGTAGCTCCCTATATGTAAAGTGGGAAGTGATTTTTTTTTAATTTCAACTCTAACGTGTGATATATTGTTGGATAGGTATTTAAAAATGAATAGGGGTTTACTAAAATCATTTTTTGATTATGTCAATGGTTTCGGAAATAATCGCTCCAAAAGTAAAAAACAATGTGTCCCCCCCTCTACTTTTGAACCATAAGTTTAGAAAATATGAAAAAAATCTGAAAAGTAGAACTTTATAAGGACTATCTAGGAAAATTATTTTGAACTTGATGAAAAGAACAGTTTTTATACAAAAAAGACAAAAGGGTTCTACAAAATAATTTCTGGACTAAATTTGTAGTATAATCGTAACTCGTAACTTATTGTGACGGACGGGAACTACGGAACCCTACACTGAGCGTGGCCCGACACGCTCTTGGCCGATTTTTTTAGTTTAAATTCTTATATTCCATCCCAAGGTTGTCTGGAAGACCCGCCATTGTACCAATAGATTTAAGTTTCTGTTAAATTGTTACTATTTTGGGGTAGGTACAATAAAGTATATTCTATTATATTCTAAACTGAACTGTAAATAAGATGGAGCTAGATAGGGTGTATAGTTACATCCTTCTTTCTCACTCGCACAAATGGCATTTTAACACGTCATTGTAATGCTAGAACTACACTGCACACACGTGTGCCACACACGCCGATCTGGGCGCGTCGGTCTCCATACATTTTATATGGAAACTAGACTTGTAGAGCTACACTAGATCCACGCCACGCGACGTCGTTCTCCGTACAAATCAGGCGTGTTACACGTGTGCGTCGGTCTAATGTAGTTCTAGCTTTAGTCTCCTGGATGCCTCGTTTTTGATGACAGCTGTTTGAGGTGTGCGTGAAACATAACGGACTATCGATCCGGGTTTAGCGCTTATCGGGCGGTAAGCTAAGGTACCTACTGCTCACCGTCCACAAGCACGGATAAACTAGCCACGATATACCGTCAAAAGGGGTTAATAGGAACGCAGGGGGTGAATAGGAACCACTTTGATTAGGACTTTCACAAATTTCTCCAAATATTGGTCTCTAGCAAAGCTTCCATATCTTTTGTATTACAATGCAAAAAATAAATGCAGTACTATGTGCAGCAAACAATTTCTTAATAACCTGAAAAAAACCCTTTCAAGTTTTGTCAGTATTCACCCCATTTTATCGTATTTGATGAAACTACAGAATTCGTTGCGGTTTTAATTTATCAAGGAAAAACATTAAAGGTAGAAAGAAAGATCCCAAGAGAAAGATCCTTCATTGAATGAGAAGGACAGTTGATAAAGATAGATGAATAATTCTTTTTCTGTAGGGAAATTAATAACAGAAACCTTGAGATATTGGGTAACTAATTGTGTAAAAAAATAAACTATGTAAAGCCACAAAAAAGTATTATTTTTGTGTGTTTGGAATCGTCGTTTCACTCTCTCTCTCTTTTTCTCTCGCTGTGGAGCGAGTGTCACATTTGTACCGACTAAAACCCACCCGTGTTTCTTCAGCTGCCCTTTCGAGTTCCAGGGCTGCGGTGAGTGATACAAAAAATCCTGTTGATCCATAACCAGTAATAGACGGTATGATTAGTAGTTCTATGGCAGCTTATGCCTTATTAAGTAATGGTCCCATTTCTGGGACTCAAGTCTCCTCACTTAGAGAAGGAATGAGCCGTTATCCACCACGCGGACCCAGAGTGGATTGTTGGATGATACACGTCTTCAAAATTTTTGGTTCTAGGACATCCGTTTCCTTCACCATTTTGAGAGCAGTGGTGATGAAATAAATTACACAAAATAATGTGACTTGTTTTTTTTGCACCTATAACTCGTACTTCGAGACTGCTGTGTTTCCACCGGGTCGACAGTCGACACTGCTTCAGAATATTCCTACTGTTATGCAATTCCTAAAACAATGACAATCACATAAATACCGTTACTTGACAGGCATTATGGTATACAAACTCACTAATATATCAACAAAACTGCCGTATCATTCATTAAGGAAACGCTAATGACGTCATTAATTATGCTTGTTTAGCATCGCTCGTAATTAGGATTACATGATTATGTTGTTCGTTTCGTTATTTGAGGCTTTATCATTTATCTAGCTCACATCTGAACGAAGAGTTATTATTTTGGTAAAATGAGATAGGTCTTTGTAGTAAAAAATGGACTTACGAAGATGCGTTAGTACTTTTCATCATTTATTTAAACTTTTAACTGCATACAATTGCCGTCACGGATCTTGAGCAGTTGCGCAGAAGTCAAATATTCGGTCTCTTTAGTAGTGCGAAGTGAGACGCGGGGGCGGGGAGTGTCAGTGATTGGCTCGCCGAGCCATCGCGTCATAGACGTCACTCCTCATTCGTTCCCTGCGTTGCTGCATGTATCTAACAACGAAGACGTGTGGAATGCGCAAAGCGATCCCCACGACGCCGAGCGTTCAAGATCCGTGACGGTAATTGTACACGACGAACGAAACATCTCATGTTGTAGTTGACTAGCAACAAATCACTACACTAATTCAGAAATAACTTGATATTATGATTACTTACGACCGTATTAACTAGTGGAAAAATGCCATCAGCTGTTTATCGTACCGGGTACATTTATGTATGAGTCAGTCGTGTTAATAATGTTTCTGTATACACATGGACTTTGTATGTAACTTTATCTCTTTATTATCCTTGTAAGGAGCTCGTGGGTAAGTAATAACAAACAGATCGATCTCTGAGGTTATGCTACGCCTGCTATGGTCGGTCTGTAGCAGTGGCGTAACTGTACCATCTTAGGCCCGTGGCAAAATCATTGGATGGGGCCCCCATAAAACTTGTCATGATATAATTTGATTTAAATAAATCACTGAAGTACGGGCATAAAACGTATTTTTAATAAATTGCAAGTTCTTTAATACACGAAGACTTTTCTGTTTCGTCGCTGAAGGTGGACGTTCCAATGGCGGTACTATAGAATGACTAGCTGGTGAAATGCCACGGGAAATTGATTCTTTTCTTGTGAATATGTTTAATAAACCTTAATCATTTATTTGATTTTATCTTTAGGTACTGTACTTACTTGTGTTTAATTTAATTAGAATTTAAATACCCTAATAAAATGTTAGGTTACTTCTTTCGTGGTCTCTCAGATCGAGGGCCCCACCGGGCCAGGGGCCCGTGGCATTTTGCCAGCCATGCCACCCTGTAGTTACGCCACTGGTCTGTAGATAGGTAACCATCGAGGTTCCTCCGAGCCTCGGAATATACTCAACGCCGTTAGTTCCAGCTGTCTACATCAACTTTCTGCCCTTGTCCCACGTTACTTGAGGTCGGCGCTGCACGTTTTTTCTCCCATTCTATCCTGTCACCCGTCACGCTATCACTAGCTCCCTTTTCTTTCACACCACCCCTCACACAATCGTTCCATCTTTTCTTTGACCTCTCTCTCCTTATTCATCCATCCTCATGTAAACATGCATGGTCCCGTAAATGTCAGTCCCAGCTGTCAATTGCACATTTGATATTCGTTTCGATTAGTCAAGCCAGGAAAACTGATACCAGTCTTGCCAAGAAGTATCGTGTTACCTAATTGCATGATTTAAAAGAGTGCACGTGGAATTTCTTGCACGTTTTTCTCCGTAGAGATCTACACTTTGGAATATGAAATTAATTTACCATCACTTTTATTACTTTGATTTAATTATTTTTTTTATAGATTATAAACTAGTACTTGACTGCGGTTTCACCTGATAGTAAGTAGTGATGCAATCGTTGATGGTAAAGCGCACTAGTTTATTAAGAGCTTGTTCACTCTAGCCTTGAAGATACCTAAATTATAATCGGACAGGAAGACCGCATTTGATTGATGGGTTGTGGAGAACAGATAGGCACTCGCTCCATGTAAATGACTGATAGCCAGCTTGATCCGGTTACACTGGTAGCCGACCCAATATAATTGGGAAAAGGCTAGGAAGATCAATATTCTTATAGTTTGATTTACAAACTATAAGAATATTGATCTTCCTAACCCGACTTACCAAGTGTACTTCGTGAATTAAACCTAAGCAGGTACCTCCTATACTGTAATTCATTTTATTACCACTGCTCCCAAAATGACGAAGTATCAAAAATTCGAAGATAGGTACGTGACATCCATCAACTCGCACTGGACCCGCGTGATAGATTACGGCCCATTACCTCTTGCGAGGAGTACAGAACCGGTTGTGGCGGCGACTTTTGGAGAGGCCTACGCCTACCAGTAGACGTCTTTTATTTTAATTAATAATTTAATTTGTAATTAATTAGGCATTAGGAAACATGGTGCTGATACTCTAGAATCAAGTTTACTTTTGGTCATTAAACAAGCCGTGAATATTCTCCTTAATGTGGCTGAGATGGACCGCAAAAAGGCTTAAATTACGACTTAAAAAAAAGAGTTCGTTTCGAGAATTCGGCCCTTAGTAACCCTCTTCGTAACGCAACAAAGAGGCATCGTCGTCGGAGCCCCATAATTTTGTCAATTCACGTCATACTGGCCGGATACCAAGTGACGACATCGAGGTCATCAACCCGACCTAGCGTGGTGATTACAAGACTGTTATTATTACTAGTTATTTTCGATAGAAAAGTAATAACGTGACGTGTCTGAAGTACATCAATATTTCTTAAGATACTCCATAACCGTCATTATAACATCTAACTTAGATACAAGATAAAAAGACCCTTAGGCTTATGTTAAATGGTTTTATTGAAAATAATTGTGTAAATACATACGTGCCATAAGCGAAATCATTTTTTATTTTGTTACAAACTGCAAAAAACTTAATTTCGCGTGCTACCCTAGAGCATTTACCTTAATTAAAGTATAAAGGTAGAACTACATTAGACCGACGCACACGTGTAACACGCCTGATTTGTACGTAGAACGACGTCGCGTAGCGTGGATCAAGTGTAGCTCTACAAGTCTAGTTTCCATATAATATGTACGGAGACCCATCGGCGCGTATAGCACACGTGTGCGCAGTGTAGTTCTTAAATCCCATTATCCACAGGAAGAGGTAAACCTATAGCCAGTAATTGAGCTGTAAGCTAATAATTCAGATACAGACAGCTGCTGAGAAACATCAGCTATGGAAAAGCTCAAACAATCAATCCCAGAATGTAATTTGAGCAGTAACGGTTGCGTAATGGATGAACTAGATCATTATTTTTTACTTTTTCCCTCACTAGGTCTTATTTACTCCTGTAGGCACCGTGGAAAAGTTCACAAACATGTACTACTCACATGAACAAGACATTCAGACCCGGAACAAGTATCTATAAATCATACAAATATTTATTCAGTGCGGGAATCCAACAATCGTACAACAGTGACGATATTCATCAAATATTCTCCAACTAGCAAGAACCATTAATATTTGAGTGACGTTCGCATAAACCAAAAGTTATTCCTTGAAGAAGCACTTTAGAAATTATTGTTTTACTAATATCGCTTCGCTTATCCTCGTCTGAACCAAAAGTTGACATCATAAAATTTTATTTGTTTTTGCTACGGAGAGAATGACTAATATTTTTTTATTGAAGGTATTTTGGGTGTGTTCATTCATATATATATAGATATTTTACAATCGACTTCCTTCACGGAGAAGGACTGCTTGCTAGGTTTGAAGAAATGTGGAAAGGAGTACATCATATTATTAAAATTAATCTTTGATCCCCTCCCTCCTCGTGCATGCCACAACATCACATGTTTTTCAATTTTACATATAACCTTTCAATCGTGGAAATCACAGACACAATAGAAAGACAATAGGTGCGCGAACGCCGGCGTTCGCTTGGGGTTTACGTCCTCGGGGTCTTTTGTAAGGATGGGCGTGCCCCAGGGTTCAATTCTTGGCCCTTTTCTTTTTCTAGTTTATATTAATGACCTTCCTTACATGATGGCTAATTTATCAGATATAATCCTATTTGCTGACGACACTTCTCTTATTTTTAAAGTGGATAGAAAAGATGCGGATGTCTTGTGTGTTAACGAAAGTCTGGCTGTTCTTTCGAAATGGTTCGCAGCCAATAATCTTTTACTAAATGCAAATAAAACTAAATGTATAAAGTTTTCATTACCGAATGTTCCTCAAGTTGGCGTCAATCTAATTCTTGATGGCAAAAAACTTGATTTAATTACAGAAACTGTGTTCTTAGGTTTAACTGTAGATTCCAAACTGCAGTGGGGTGCTCATATTAGAACTCTCTCAGGTAGATTAAGCTCAGCGGCATATGCAGTAAGAAAAATAAGGCAGTTGACAGATGTCGCCACAGCTAGGTTAGTTTACTATGCCTATTTCCACAGTATTATGTCTTATGGCATTTTACTGTGGGGATCTGCAGCTGATGTAGACTCGATTTTCGTATTGCAAAAGAGAGCAATCAGGGCTATTTATAAAATGGGTCCTCGCGAGTCCCTCAGAAATAAATTCAAAGAAATCGATATATTGACACTGCCTTCTCTTTATATCTTAGAAAGTATTCTGTATGTCCGTAAAAACCTAGGACTTTTCAAAATTAGAAGCGATTTCCATAACATAAATACTCGTAGTAAACACGAAATTATATTACCCAAATGGAGATTAGTCAAGACCAGTAAGTCATTTTTAATAAATAGCATACGCTTTTATAACAAGCTACCAAAAGCGGTGACTGAACTTAGCGAAGGAAAGTTCAAAACCCATATTAAGCGTGTCTTAACCAAAAAAGCTTATTACAAGGTTAGAGACTATGTCGAAGACACACTTGTTTGGCAATGACAACCTCTGCACTTGTGGCCCCCTGGTAACTCATAATATTGTGTGAATGTATCTATTAACTGCTCCATCTTTGTTGTAACATTTTTTTTTTTCCTCCTAACACATTGCTTTTGCAATATTTTTATTTAATTTTATATTATCTGACTCCAACCACATTAAATTCGTTAGTTTTTCTTTTTTGGTTGTTAACGTCTCATTTATTGACATCTTTTTTTTTTATATAGCCTCTTTTTACAATGTAAATGGAAGAACACTGTAGACTCCACGAATTCTTAGATTACTTCATATTTTGACTCACTTTTTTTAAATGATTATTTTGATGATTTTATTGTTCTCTTGAGTACACTATAGACCGGTTTACACTGTTCTTAAATAATACCTATTAATACTGTAATATGGAAATATTGTAACTACAACCACTTTTTTAAAAGAGTAACCATGGAGTTTCTTGCCGGTTCTTCTCCATAGGAAACGACCAATTTCGAACCGTGCACTAGCTTCTGACGTTTTATAAGTGCCCATGTAGGCCTATGTGAAATAAAAAACTTTTGACTTTGACTTTGACTTTGACTTTGACTTTGATGATGTTTGGTGTTTAGCGATCTTAATTCACCGCGCGATCTGTACATGCATATAAACATATATACGGTACAGACACCAAAATAGCATTTTTAACTATTTTTGTCTGTCCGTTTGTCGGGGCTAATCTCTGAAATGATTGGCTCCATTTTGACGGAACCTTTTTTGCTATGTAGCTGATGTAATAAGAAATAACAAAGGCAACTTTTATTTTAGAAAAAATTAAATGCAAAATCCTGTAATTCACGCGAACGAAGACGCGGGCATAGCTAGTCAAAAATAAATGCAGGAAGACCACCAGCTCCAATAGCGTATGAAGCACTCAATCGTGACGAATACTACATCATCACATCTCGGCGAGTTTTATAACTTTTTCATCGTAAACATTTGCATCTCAGTATCGTAAACATCAACATAGTGAGTGCAGATAGCGCATGAGTCACAGCAGTGATAAGCCTCGGGAACTGCTAGAGACGGTATTGTTGAAACTTTCATACAAATCAATAACTTTTCTAACACTCATCACTGCGCTGAAAATCGCGTGCGATATTCCGACTCGTACTATTTTTCATTCAATATTCATAGATGCGGGTTGGTCATGTTCCACTGAACAAATTTTATCATTTGATGGGGGTTAAATCATCGCCACTGTGCGATACATGTCGAGTGCCCGAAGATATCATTCATGTGATGGTGGAATGTGACCAGTATCGCGAGCTGAGGAGGAGCCTGTTACCAAATATTGATCTTCACAATGGTGGAATCAATGGGATTCTGAGCCGGCCAATGTCTGAAGAAGCACAGAGTATTTACAAGTTCCTAGGACGATGTATGAGAGAGAGAAAGGATAAGGAGGGGCAGAGAACATGAGTATGAAGTGAGGAACTATATTTGAAGATGTGAGTAGGGGATAGAGCAGAATAATGGGTGACTTGCAGTTTGCTATCGCGGCTTGCAATTTGCCTATTATGCTACAATAGGATTGATCCCATGAGGCTGGCATAGTCACCCAGAGTGCACTGAAGCCTCTAAATAATAGATTAAAAAAAAAAAAAAATATTCATAGAAAGACAGTCTAACTCTTATTACACTACGCGATACGTCGAAACATAGACAAAACGAGTCTGAATAACGCGTAGTGTAATAGATCCTTTACGCGAGTCGGAAGTAATGGACAAAACTTTAGTACAGCGCATATGGCTTCGACACTACCATTTTTTGTAGATGTATACAGTACACCACAGACTACCTGCGTATTTTTTCTCTCCTGTCAGATCCACTCAAAGGTTTTCTATAAAAAAGTGAGCAAGTGCGAGTCAAACTCGCGCACTGAGAGTTCCGTACAAACTTACCTATGAAAACAGTTCAATTCCCGAATTGAGTTAGGAATATGTTTTCCGAGAATTATTCTAAGAAAAAAACGTATTGCGCCGACCCCAAATAAGATGGGACAAGGGCAAGAAGAAGAAGATTTTGTGGTGCTTCATTCCAAATTTCAGGATTTTAAATCACCGGGAAGTAGCTTATGAATTTGGATTGCCTTCAGTGTTGAAATACACGTTTTTTGCGATATAAACGGCCGTATAATTTTGTTTCGTAACTCAGAAGTTTGATTTTTTTTACAGCTTCAAGTGACCGCAGACCTGAGTACCTATAAGGTTTTAATTTCAACTAGATAACTCTACGCGCTCCAGAGGTAAAGGGTCTTAACAAACTGACAGACAGTTGGATAAAAAAGTGATCCTATAAGGATTCCGTTTTTGCCTTTTGAGATACGGAACCCTAAAAATGCTTTTTCAACGAGACCGGCCATCGCTACACCCTATTCATGTCAAGCTCCCCATTATAATTAGTTACAGTGTACAAAAAGATTATTTCTATTCTGTTTAAAACTAACCTTTTACTGGGGCTTCGCTCACGTTGTCTATACCGAAAAAACCTTGCAATGATTTTTGTATCACCAAATAACTTTTCTCGCTCTGGGTGGAGCGAGAGAGTTGTGTAAAACGATGAAGGAAAACACCAAGGGGATCAGCAAGTCTCAGAAATAAAAGTATGAAGACGTGTGGCATCCCAACGTAAGCAACTTGGCTTTACTTTTTTTAACTGGTCGACATTTTGACAAATAGAAAGTGCCTGTAAATGGTAGTATGTGAAATAAAGGTTTCTGATGTCAACTGCACTGTTTCCACGTAATGATTTACGGCCCCTCTCAATGAAAGAAAGCCTGTGTCCAAGTAGCGAGAAACTGATAACTTCACTAAAGCTAGAACCACATTACACGTGTAACACACCTGATTTGTAGGTAGAACGACGTCGCGTGGCGTGATCAAGTGTAGCTCTACAAGACTAGTTTCCATATAAAATGTTTAGTGACCGATGCGCGTAGATCGACGTGTGTGTCACACTAATGCTTGTAGTTCTAGTTTAATCGAAGTAACATTCAAAATGCCTTTATTCGTACTTGGAAAAGGAGTTTAAAATGCGTTCCAATTAAGAATAGGATCGATTGCCATGTTGTGACGTCACGTCATACTGTCAAATCGCAAGAAATTAAGCAAAATACAAAAACTCGGAGATGAGCAAAATTGAAGAACTGGATTCTGATTAAACAGTTCGTAAATAAATTAGATTTAAAAAATTTCTTGTTTCGCTCACCCTATTAAAGCTAGAACTACATTAGACCGACGCACACGTGGCCCACGCCTGATTTGTACGTAGAACGACGTCGCGTGGCGTGGGTCAAGTGTAGCTCTAACAGTCTATTTTCCATATAAAATGTATGGAGACCGATGCTCCCAGATCGGCGTGTGTAGCCCACGTGTGCGCAGTGTAGTTCTACCTTTATTCTTCGATTTGACGGTATAACATGACGTCAGAACATGGCAATCGAACCTATTATTTGGAACGTGTTGTACCTTAATCCATCATCATCATTTCAGCCGAAAGACGTCCACTGTTGGACATAGACCTCCCCCAAGTGTCGCCACAATGAGCGGTCCTGTGCTTCTCGCAACCATCAGATTCCCGCAACCCTAAATCCAGCATTAACGAAAATCCTCTATGGAGTACGAGTGGCAAAATGTTTTTTTTTTTCATGGTTAGATAACACCGTAGCCACTCGTGGGCGGATCCAAGATAGCAATTGATATCTTAGGTTCAAAGCCATCGACGTGACGGCAAAACGATTTAACCGACAAGTGAAATTAAACTTGTGGAGAGTTAAAATAAGGAATAAATTCGCATAACGGTAAAGAATTTTGCAAGCCCTTAATTGACTTTACGGTAAAAAGTGTATGCATATTTATGCCATCGTGAATCATTTTAGCAATAACTTTGAGAGGTTAGTGTAGTTAAATATTCAAGGAAATCGATTAGAATCAAAACATGATAAATGTAATGAAAAATTCTACTATTGCCCTGGCAGACATTGTCCTGTCCGTAAGCTAGCTTATTGTGAAACTAAAATTTTGATTGCAGCACCACCTACCGGGTTCAATTGTATTTTCAAGCTATCCAGGAACCCATTCAAATATGCAGATTTTTTTTAGGTGAGAAAATCATCCTATGGCATCTCCCGCTCTTCAGCAGAGCGGCTTCGCCCAAGAGCAGTCAGGCTTTTACCAACTAAAAACCATTTTCTGTTCCTTCTTTGCCATTGTTCCAGGTCTCCGGGGATTTCTTTCTCATCACCTATGGCTCTAGTAGACTTCGATTTTGCTCGGCCTCTACGGTTACTGACATCTCCATGACTCAAATATACACATGAAATTTCATCCGTCGGTCACATCGTTTCGATGAAGATCAACAACAAACACTGTAATACGAGATTTTAATACCAGTTTTCCCTAGCAAACTATCAATGTGATATATTTTTGACAGTGACACAACAGTTTTGGTGATAATATAATGTAGTAGTGCTTACAGCCTGCATGAGGTCACCATAACAAAAATAACTAACACATGTATGACCTCAACAGGAGGTAGGTACTAACTTTAATTGTAGCTTCGTACAGGAATGTTACCTACCTTTGAATGTAAAATAATTATTTAAAACTGAAGTCAATATTCTATAGTGAGGAAAAAGTTACAGAATAACCATTTATTTGTCTCTCGACAAATGAATACAATAAATATGCCTACCAGTAATAAAATGAATTACAAGAATAAAAGATTTAACTTGTTATCCTGCTTAAATTAATTACCTATTCAAATACAACGCAAATAAACTTAAATAAAACTCAATAAACTGATGTAATTGTGTGAATTGTATACATAAACTTACCTTTTCCCATGAGAATGGGCAATAAATAAAAAAAATACTAAATGGTCCTACTTGGGCACTTATAAAGACATCAGAAGCTAGTGCACAGTTCCAATTGCTTGTTTCATATTAAGAAATTTCAACAGTTACTCAGCCATCACCTAGCTCGCTGTTAAATAAGTTAAACATTCTTTTAGAATAAAATCTCATTAGAAAAATATCTCATAAACGACAACGCAACACAACGCAACTAAAGTTCCTAGAACAAATCTTAATTGGCTTGATGAATACTTTTCATCAGTTGAATATAAGGATTTTGTTCAATTATTATTGTAGTCTAAAAAATATCAAATCTAAAGATGCATTGGTAAATATTTTAACAGTGATTGCACTTGAAAGAATACTGTAAGTGCTTTCAAACAGATTTAGAAACTTGTGTGATATTGAGGTCATTCAATTGTAATTTGAATTGATTTTTGTTAGATGTCCAGTTGGAATGCATTTGCATGGAACATAAACACTCATAGCTGTTAAAAAAAAATACAGAAAATTCATGAAATATTGCATTTCAAATATGGTCAAGTTCAAGATATTGTTAGTTATTTTCATAATTTCCACACGTATTTAGGATATATTATACAAATTAAAATTATTAAAACTACCAACAAAACAATAAATAATGTTGTGTCAAGTTTCAAGAATTTAGAGAATTGCAAATAAGAATTACAAAGTCACGTAAAATGTTAGTTAATCTTTATTAAATATTGATGATTTAGTTTGAATCAAGATGAAGAAATGTCGATAATAAATTAAAATGTTGCGCTTGCCGGCATCCATTGTTAGTAAACAAATAACATATGACACAGCTGCCGGTTAACTATCATATTTATACTACAAAATCGACATAATATCGCCAAAAATATATAAAAAAATCAGCAAAATCCACTTGGAAATAACCGAGAAAACCGTATTGATACGATACGATGTAAATATGTTATAATCACCATGTGGTCGATTATCGCGCCAAAATTTGACAATAACTTTCGCATTCAAGATATCGATGAGATATTTTTTGTCATACATTTATTACTCCCAGAAAATGAATTCTAATAATCCCTCTTTGCAGGTAGAAGCCAAATAATAAATACTTTTCGAAATAACTCGATTTCCTACGAAATAATACCGCCCCTAGCGGTGAGAATAAGAAACATAACGTAATGGCCGACACACAGTAGTTTCCGATGACTTAACATCTAAATGCGCAAAATACTTACGCTTTCCTCCTCTTTTTCCATTCCAGAAGGCATCTGAGGTACTGCACGGTTAATCGCCGAGTAGTCCGGTAAATCCGGAAGCTCCTCGGCGAGGTATATAGGCATTGGTTTCGACGCATCCAGGGCCCTCGCCCTAAACGAGAGCTTCGACATTTTGTTGACAGAACAAAACACGCTAGCGTCGACACAAAAATGCACTTATAAAACACTTTATAGCTCCACTAGGAGGTCCCAAGGGACCTTAAACTGAACTTTGCACACTCTAGTTCGTTCCCATGATTAATTTTTGCACGCACTCAGTCACAATTAATGAAAAACAATAACGAAACTTTACATATTGAGCGTACTTTACAGAAAGCCATCATGGCGGCTTTCCGTTTGGCGGACGACCATGACCAACTTCCACCTAGCACGACGTGCGCGGGAAGGAAACACGCGGCATCAATTCCAACATTTTTCGTACTCTTAAGTTTAATCACCAAAAAATATGATTGTTTTTCACGAAATACTATAATAAAATTGAAAAATGAATATTAAAATTAAAATATAAGTTTAAAAACGATTTTTAGATTAATTTCTTGAAAAAGTACAGAAATGACGCTGGAAGTTACTTGTCAAATCATAGACTAAACCATTCTATATTTTACGTTTCTTTCTATGCAATATAATTTCAGCTCGGGTTTTTCTAATTTTATTCATGAAATAGAGTTCAAAATTAATTAATTTTTGTGACTAACTGTATTAAAATAATTAACTGCTACTCTAAATTGTGGTTTTTAGAATTAGTTTGAATATTTTTATAAATTTACTAAAACCATAGACAAAGATATTTTGCAAGGGAAAAAATTCCATAGGATAAAAGACGTAATAACTAATTAAAATAAATATTTATATAAACTATTCATATAAATTTATGTAGTGCTAATCATTGAATAATTTTATTAATACTAATAAAACTACTTGGACATTTTTTTTTTTTAATAAATTCTCGTAACTTTATAGCCGCCATTTTAGAAATTAACATTTCTGAAACTACCTTCGAATTGGCACCTGTATACCCTACCGTATATAATTCGATACCTAATGTATTAATTTTAGATAAAAAAAAAAAAATCTATAGTACCTATTCAAATTGATCGTAAATATTTAGTAGGTTACAAATGAGTAATGTACATTATCTAACCAGCTTTTTTGTAATATATAGCATGATATGAAAGAGTGTCCATATAGTTAATTGCAAGTTCTTCAAGATGCACGCTTTGAAATGTCCAATTAGCTTGATCTTTTAGAGACTGACCGACTTTTGGACAGTTTAAAAGTGTCTCGTAAACGCTTTGACTTGTTCTGATATGTTTCATAACTGCCAAAGTCGGAAAGAACGCGAAAATTGAATTCTGAACAATTTGCCCGTGCGACTGCGATAGTAATGATTCTTCGGAGCCAGCCTTAGCCAGCCTTCTGTAGATACTTGTTGATACTTCACCATAAGCAAAGCATGCGGGCTACACTGCTACACTGGCCACCAGTAGAGTTGTAGAGGAATAAGGCTGACTGGATTCATTTGGATCGTAAAATGAACGTTTAGCCTCGCTACCTAACTCGACTTATTGGACTTACCACACGCACAAGCGTCACAGTTTGGCTGTTTGTACATGGAGTGGGCTATACTCTTATTACAGTTTTAAACGGTATTCTGTGTATAATTTACAAACCAGCTTGCGCAGGTAAAAATAGTAGGGCCAGAGGGCCAGTAAATGCGTCGGTACAGTAAAATGGAGTGAATAGAGACCTAAGGGTGAATAGAGACAAAACTTTAAAGGGTATTTTCTCAATAATTGAACACTTTTTGCAGCATTTACCAATATAATTTTTTTAATAAATTTTTATACAAAAAAATCGATGCTTTGTTATAGGCCGATATTACAGTATCAAAGTGAAAAACCAAACCAAAGTTTTGTCTCTCTTCACCCCTAAGTCTCTATTCACCCCATTTTACGGTAGGTACCATAATTATTCATTCTGGGGTAAAAATTAAACCAATATTTATTTATTTATCCTTTATTGTACACCAAAATAATAAATTACACATTTGAGCCTTATATTTAGAACATACAATTGGCGGCCTTATCGCATTCAATTCGCAAACAATAATTTTTTTTTTTTAACTTTTTATTACTTACACAGTATTTTCAAATATTAATATTAAGTAGGTAGTTAGGTAATAATAGTTTAAAATTTAATTGTAAAAAATTTTGCATTGACAGGTGGGCACACTTCACTCGCTCAGCTTTTGAGAAGACTGTGTTACTTGTTCGGTAAGTACCGAAAAAACAACCCCAGTCTTCGAACACTAATAAAAGGGTTTGATTCGGCGGACACTTTTCTGTCATGCGCTCACAGAAGATCGCACCTCTTACTGTTGTACCTATGTGTTATTCTCAAACACAGAAATCACTCAATGCTGAGCGAGGTCAATGACCCTTAGGTAGATGTCGGCGTTGCGTGCAAACTACCTACAGGTTATTGAACTCGCACAGCTGACGTTTTCTTAAAGAAATGATTTTCGTACATGCGTAAATTATTACGACTTTTGAAAAAAAGTCACTCGTCACGCTATCACTAACTCTCTTTTCTTTCATATCACTTCTCACACAATCCATCCATCTTTTCTTCGGCTTCCCTCTCCATCTCCATCCATCCACATGCAAATTCATAACTCTTTTAGCAACATGCTTTTCATCTCTCCTCTTTACGTGACCATACCAAGACAAACGATTTCCTTTCAACCTTTCAGTCACTGGCGCACTTTCAAACTTCCCCTAATATACTCATTTTACTTTATCCATTCTCGTCACACCACACATGCATCTTAACATTCTCATCTCCGCTACATGCAATCTTTTTTCATCCGTCTTTTTCACAGCCCAACATTCTGATCCATACAGTATGACGGGCCTTATAACGGGCTTGTAGATTTTATCCTTCAACTTGAGGGGTATCCGTGGGTCACAAGTTGTTCCCGTGACCTGTCGCCATTTCATCTATCTTGTGTTGATCCGATGTGTTACGTCCCGGTCCACCTCACCATCCCCTTGGACGAGCGACCCGAGGTACCGAAAGTCGGAACAGATTGGTATGGGCGTTCCGGCGGGAGCTAAGGGCACTGGATTGGAGAGACCGCCAAAATCGCAGAACAAGTACTCCGTTTTGGTTCGACTTAATTTCAGGCCAACAATCTGTGCCATCACACCTCCAAACTGTTCTGGACCTCTAGGCCACTCTCCGCAACCAGCACAATGTCATCGGCAAACAACATACACCAGGGAGCCTCTTCCTGAATGTCCGACGTCAGAGCGTCCATTATCATCAGGAAGAGGTAAGGGCTGAGGGCCGACATGTAGTAAAAAACAGTTATTTCAATATTACAAACAGACACTCTAATTTTATTTATATGTATGTATAGATTACGTCCAGACCAAACAAATGATCGTACTCATCACACAATCTGAATCATTTGTCTTGGGTAGGAATTGAAGTGATCCCATTAGTGATTTTTTCCTCGCGCATCGCCTTGCTAGCTACCTGGCACATATGTGTGTGTGCTAAGGTCGAGAAAACCCTGAAAGTGAAACATTGATTTCCCATCTTTCCGTCTAATGTTGCGTACAGTATTTTATTGTAGGGTTGACTACCTCAGTGAAGGTTGACTGCTCAGCAGTCAACCTTTGCACGCTTTGGACGCATTGTATGGGGCAGCAGTCACTGCTGCCCCATACAATGCGTTTCAAATGAGAATAGGATCGATCGCCATGTTGTGACGTCACGATTTACTGTCAAATCGAGGATTTTTTTTTTAATCTAGGTATAATTAATTTACGAAAAAATGTGGAATTGTAGTGGTAATGGTCTTACTATTATAACATTCTTACAACTAAATTATTATTTTTATTTGCAAATAATGTTGAAAAATCGCGAATGGAACAAACAATTGATACTATATTGCGGTAGCCTACGTGCAACAGCACGTGGGTGCGGTGTGGCGATGAGCGAAGCGTAGCGGACGCGTTGGTTTGATATTTTCGCGCGAACTCTTGCGGTGTGGTGACTCGCGGCTAACGGCCTCTTCACGACTTTGGTCTTAGCGGCGACCGGAGCGGCATCGGTAATCGGGTGCGCAGCGCTATGAGCGGCGTCTCTTGGCGTGCTTCAAACATTTTTATAACTTTATTTTACCGCTCGCCGCACCGTACTTAGCTGCCGCCCCGTACTTAGCTTCCGCTCAAAACGCCAACAGCAAGGTCGTAAACGAGCCGTAAAGCGATGAACACAAACAGAACAATGCCTTTTGCTCCACACAGGTCGGAAGAAATAATTGAAGTAAAAAATGCGGCCAAGTGCGAGTCGGACTCGACCATAAAGGTTCCGTAGCAGCAAGAAACATAATATAAAAGTTCTTGTAGTTTGTTGTAACTTTGATCGATGTTTTAATAATTGTGTATTTTTTTAGATTCATGACGTATTAGAAAAAATCTACTGACCAGATCTCGTTCAAACCAATTTTCGTGGGACACACAGATTTTACCTCTTTGGAAGTGACTCTCGCGCAAACTATTCAGTTAAGAAAAAAATTACATTAGGAACCTTTGAAGACCTATCCATAGATACCCCACACATATGGGTTTGATGAAAAAATTTTTATTGAGTTTCAGTTCTAATTATATTTATTGTTCTTTTTTCTATTTTTGTTTGAAAATCTTAATGCGGCTCACAGAATACATCTACTTTTTAAAGTAGAGTTCAACATTAAAGCTCTCATAGTTTCGGAAAAAAGTGGCTGTGACATGCGGACGGATAGACAGACAGACACAGACAGACATGACGAATCTGTAAGGGTTCCTGAATTTTTTGCCATTTGGCTACGGAACCCTAAAAAGGACTTCAACCTCAATCGTAGAAATTAGACACAATAGAAAGACAATAGGTGCGCGAACGCCGGCGTTCGCTTGGGGTTTAATGAATTAAATTAAAACCAAGAAATAACCAATGTCATGATATTTATTGTATAAATTATAGTACAGCGGATAATTTAACGTTCATTAAATACAGGCGAGTTTATTCTAACGCGGTTTTATTATCAAACAGTGGATTTATGTCTATAGTGATTTTCATACGTAGAAGATTTTGCTAGGATTACTTTTTCGACTGGTAAACTGCACTGCAAATTTTTTACATTGCTTATGAATTTCTTAAATGTTATAGTCTCCCTATTTCATCGTGTTATTTATACACATTTTCAGTAACGCTAAGCTACGTTTAAATAAGCCTAAATACTGTTGCACTGTTGAATTTTCAACTCTAATGTGTTAAACAGAGTGGTCAAAATTCAACAATGTGCTTTTATGAAGGCATTCATCTGGATATTTTGTGTAAAAGTTCGGAGGTTAGCGTTACAAATGCCTGTATTATGGGGTATGTCTAACAGTTGTCCGCTAATTAATAGATAAACATAAAAAAAATGTAAATAATTTTGCTTTGCAATTCACTCCAGAAGAAAATACAGTGAAAATATATGTATATCATTTTAGTGTGTGCAATAATATAGTGACTTAAAATTTAGTAAATTCGCTTAAATATAGTGTTCATTTTTGCATTAATAAAACTTAATTTTGTTCAGTTACAAGAATAAAATAAATTAAAATCCTGATAGATTTAAAAGCATTACATAATTTCATTTTAATATAAAAAAAGTTTGATATTCTAGACATGGCAACATTAACAACACATTATTTTAAAAGATCTTTTTCACATCAGTTTTCGAATATTATTTTTACTAATAAACAAAAAAAACGAGTTTTTTAATTTCTATCATTACAATTTCATAAATGCATGTTGCCATGTAAAAAAAAAGGAATCAAAATACGTAAATCAGAGTATAAAAAAACCGTAGATTTTGTACAAATTAATATTTCAATTAGGTATCTTAACTAGTAATATGCATAAAATTCAAATGTAGTATGCGAGTGATATTTTAAATCTTCGATGGATATCCGTTTCCTTTGGACTTACAAAGCTGTTTGTTTCCCAGGTGTTGTAAGATGTAGATAAGAAATAAGTGCGAAGTTTTCGAATTCAACAATTGAGGGGGATGAAAAAGGGGTTTTATACGAGCGAAGTCGCGGAGAAAACCTAGTTATTCTTTATAGCCCAGTATTGAGTCTGATGATGTTGATGATGAGTCTTCTGTGGAACCACCTTGGTGACTGGCTAATAATGTTCCAAATATATATAAAGAGGTTAGGATTTTCTTCAAACTCCTTCAGAATGTAGTGCAGTTGTGTTCTACAAAATTATTGGGTTCTA
This sequence comes from Mythimna albipuncta, assembly GCA_929112965.1. Classification (NCBI taxonomy): domain Eukaryota; kingdom Metazoa; phylum Arthropoda; class Insecta; order Lepidoptera; family Noctuidae; genus Mythimna; species Mythimna albipuncta. The sequence continues at coordinate 4,512,463 of OV815986.1, read as the reverse complement.
ATGAACGCTAGGCCTAGCGCGCGATATCGCGTAGAGATGTATCGTTGCCGGCAATATTGCCCGAAGTATAAATATTGGTGGAAATATTCCCAGCAATATTCCCGCTCCGAGCAATATTGCCGGCGACGGCACATCTCTAGTCGCGACAGACCAAGGCGAAAGTGGAGATGAACTTGACTCTTATCTAAAAGACTGACCCTCAATGGCAGAAGACCGACGTGAGAAAGAGAGACGAAGACTTAAGCCCAGCAATGGGGCATAGAGTATCTCTCGCATACCACCTTCACAATGTTAACTAAACTATATCTTAACATTCACAAAGTAACAAATCGACCACACTAACATACAATCATAACATAACAAAACATACTATTTAACATTACTTATATTTTCTCCACACCATGCATTTCTCTTTCTCAATTTTATTTTTTAAAACCATCGTCTTCTGAAAGCTTTATTGCCAGAAAGAGAAAGAACCAACTATTCCATCTAGCTCTATCTCTTTTTCACCTAGAAATAATGAGCTGAGATTTTGGTAGCTTTCAGAAATCGGGGTTTTTTAATTGTTTTCAATCAGTCGTTTAAAATATGTCTGTAAACTTTACTTTTATAGACCTCTGCAGTTAATATAGACTGTCAAAATCACCACGACTGCTGAAAATAAATGGTGGTAAATATTATACCTTTCACCATCATACAAATCCTGCCAAAAAACCCAAAGAACATTAAGTTTTTCGAGTTAAATTCGTGTGCTGTTTTTTTTATTTATTTATTAATGATAGGCTTGCGTTTGACCACCATCTCACCTGATGGTAAGCGATGATGTGGTCGACGATGAAGCACTTATTTTCAAATTGATTACTAGTGGATAGTTATGTATATCAAGTGTCTACGCATCTGGAAAATATGAGGAATCATTGAAACAGGCGCGATTTCAGTAGAATAGAGCTGAGAATGTCATTGTACTATTGACTACCTGAGCGAAGCTTGCAAATACTCTAAAAGCCTTTGAATGTGTTACAACCCCGTTCTAATACTACTTAAACTTCTTAAAAAATTGTATATTGTTGTGATAATATAGTTTGAAAATTCAACAATGCACAGTGAATCTCCCGGACAGGTAGATGAAGATTGTCACTCACTGGACGTATAAGGGAGGACAATGCCATCGAGGTCGACCGCGGCGAAAGTAGTGTGACGATCTCATCATGTTCACTGGGCTATCTTGGCCAGAGATCGCCCAAGACAGAGAACTTTGGAAGGAGAAAGCCCCCCCCCCCCCCCCCCCGCTTTGCCTAGGAGTAGGAAATTAATATAATTTTTAGAGCAAAACATGGTGATTTTAACCCATCATTACGCTGATCATAAAACCGACTGACTAAAAACAAATGTCATTGCCATATCAAAATAGTGATTTTTAGTCTTTCTTTTACAAATACTTTCCTAAAATACGTACCTATAGTAAACACAGGTATCTATATCGGTTCTAATAACCTTACCAGTTTTAATAGGACGAAACTTAGAATATTTTTTTCACACATTTATTAACATTTTTTTCTTATGCACAAAGCCTTGGGACACCTCGATAGCAACTGCTAGAGATGGGATCGCGACTTTTTTTATCTTTACCCTTCTTTATAAAACGAAATTCCCAAATGCGTTTGTCTGTTTGAACGTGATAAACTCAAAAACTACTAAACAGATTTTCATACAGTTTGCATCAATAGACAGAGTGATTCATGTGGAAGTTTAAGGTGTCTATTACGTATACATAAAGTAGAGGAAAGTCGAGAATTTCAATGATTTATAACACCTGTGCGAAGCTGGAGCCGGAGGCCCTACCACGAGCGATGAAATAAAATGAATTGCAAAAGAGTTGGAGTTATCTAAGGTACAGCTTCATCCCTCATTCTCGCTCGCACGACTGTCACTTCAACGCGTCATGGTAAAGCCCTTTTTCATGCCACCATCGTAATAAAAGTCAAAATCGGTTGAAGTGACATATCAACGCATAGCCGAACTGGGACTAGGAGCGTGAAATTTTACAGTTTCCTTTTATGACGTAGGCTAAAACTAAGGCCGAACGCTGCGTTATGCGTGCGCCCGCGCGGTCCCATAAAAAATGCTCCGTCCGGGCACCGGTCGCGGGCAGCACGCCCCGCGCCCGTTTTGTACGTACGTAGAACTAGCGACACTGCGTATGTAATACTCCGAATTCCGCAACGGGGACCACCGCACACGATACACGCGCGACGTGTGCACGCGCGAGCTTTCGCTTTACGCAGCGTTGGCCCTTGAGGATTTTTCAAAATTTGAAAGCGGGCAAAGCCGCTGGCAGAAGCTAGTCTTTACTATAATATGCTTGTATTATACACCTACACCTTCCTCATGAATCACTCTGTCTACTGATAAAAACCGTACGAATCTCTGTTCATTGGTTTTTGAGTTTATCGCGAACAGATAGACGAGGTGGGGAACTTAGTAAGTATGATGTCTTGCTGCCGGCAAGATGATTGTGCTCTCATGGTTTTATTATTAATTTTTGGACATTTTAAGCTTTCTGTCTCGCTTCCTCTATAACTGTGCAAGCGAGATGCAAATAGTGACACCGCAAATACGACATTTTGATGACTTTCCCGGTACTTCAGACAATAAAAATAACAAATTGAGCAGTTACGATAGTTTCTTCATGTATTCTCGTAAATATTTTAATATTATGCTATTATCAAGCTTAGTAAAGCGTGCCAGCCGCTTTAAAAACGACTAAGTTATTTATTATAGGTATATTTATTTGATCTAACCCATAGTATAGGCAAAGCAATATGGGAAAAAATTATAGTACAGTTGATAATTTTGCGGTTTAACGGTATTTACTTAGCGTTCCTGGAATCATTGATTTGTCGACTATATCACGGGATGTTGAAAATTCTAAATAAATTATTGCACTTTGAATACATTTGAACTAAATATTGATGAATATGATTGTTTTAGAAGTCCATATTGAACTATTTAACCTTTTTATTACCTACGTCGGATATATACGACCAACACTCACGTTTATTCCATCAGGGTCGCACATTCACGACCAAATACTCCATCTCGTCAGCTCTTCTGTTACTGGAGATTGAAGAGCTAAACAAGGAGTATCTAGTCGCATACACGACCCTGGTGAATAGGACATCACAACTCTCGTCAGACCTATCCCACGCAAGCGGTTTAAGACCTATTACACTGCGCTGAATATCTCGTGAGATATTCCGACTCGTACTATTTTTCATTCATAGAAAGACAGTCTAAGGGTCAACATGCGATAATAAGTATTATGGTAATGATAATAAAGTTAAAATTCATATGAAACTGAAACTGCGCTCCGCTTCGCTGCCCTTCGCCGCTCTTTCGGTGTGAGTTGACCCTAACCCCTATTACACTGCGCGATACGTCGAACCATATACAGAACGAGTCTGAATATCGCGTAGTGTAATAGGTCCTTAACGTTACACCACACGCACACGGCGGCCACTAATATTTATCTTGACAACCCTAACATAACGACATCCCATCAGTTCAGTTAAGTTTCGCTAGTTATTTTAATTCGACCCAACCTTACTTTGTAAACACTATCGGAAAGATCAATTAAAACCAACTACATTATATGTGAAGAAAAATGCCATTAGCTTAGTAAAAAGTTTCTATATTATTTTAATTTTACATAATTCGGTAAAAATGTGTTTGTTATAAAGAAAAAGTATCAACATTTTAATAGTATTAATAGATGTCCTAAATAAGCCATTCAACGTGGATGCGATTGCAAAGCAATGCGGTGTGGATGACACAAACGTACGTGACCAATACGTGGGTGCGGGTGATGCTGATATTATTACGCGATTTCATGCGATGCGGTGGCTTGTTTTAACCATCGGATATATTCGACAAACACTCGGCTATTACCTAGGGTCGTACACCCACGTCCAAATACTCCATCGCGTCAACTCTACTGTCATGTATGGGGATTGAAGAGCTAAATAAAATGGAGTATTCGGTCGCAAACACTCCAACCTGGCGAATAGGACGCAAAAGCACTCGTCGGACCAATCGACGGATTAAAAGGTCAAATAAATCGCAGCGGCAGCGTTGATTTCACGCGCACGTAGTACAAAGCCTCCGCATCGCGTTGACTTCGCGTATCGGTACATCGGAATACTTCGCAATCGCTTTCTAATTGAATCGCCTACTTAGGAGTTTGCATAAGTTGTTTTTTTTTTTAAGCTTGTTTGAAACGAACTTATTTAGTTTAAGTTCTTATATTCCATCCCAAGGTTGTCTGGAAGACATCGCTTTCAGCGATAAGACCGCCGCTGTGCACATAGGTTTAAGTTTCCGTGAAATTGTTACTATTTTGGTGTACAATAAAGTTTATTCTATTCTATTCTATTCTACGTCGAAAGATACATGGTTCGTTCTTTCTTACTATCAATAACCTCTATACCATTTTTCCATTAATTGTATTGGACGAAATACATTACCCATCATACTATTTCGTCCTAATCGATTTTCGATAGAAAATAAGAACGACTCACATGTTTTTTTACCGGACTTTCCTGCAACCTGCCAGTCAGCTGTTACACAGCAATATTTCTAGCAAAACCTCATCAAAATCGATTAAGTAGTTTTGTAGTAATGTTGTAGAACACTGACATACTTGAAAAGTTTATGAAAGCATACTAGCTGTTATGATTGGATGATTAAAACATATAAGATAAATTTGACAACTGTATAAATAAAATCTTGATACTTTTCCTTCACAATAGAGGCATAATTTTGATACTTGATATTTCTGTCTAACAGTACATATACAATTTTAGGCGCATATTATATTTACAATATACATATAGCGAAAATGCGACAATTATGTTGTACAAATATGATTAAAATAAATATTCGTTAATTATAAGAGGAATGTGCAAAATCGTATTTTATATTTTAGTTAGGTTTCTTACACACGTACGATTTATTTCATAATAATAGTAAAAATAATTATTAGGCCAAGTTGTTTTAAAATGATGTTTAAAAAAAATGTCGCTCGTGTGAAAAGATCCTATGTAATGAATGAATATTTTTAAAATGATTTCTTTTCATCATTTACAATTTTAATTGATATGTTTCTAAATTCATTTAAAAACAAAAATAAATAAAAGAAAAACATTTAATTCGTAATTTTGACTGCAAGTAAGAATTCATAGAAATCAAAACAAAAAAAAAACATTATTTTCAAATCAATTAAAATTGTAAACAACATAATATATGAGAAAAATAAAAATGAATTAAAAACAATAATTTATAGGGGTTTAAAAATAATAATAATAATACGATTCCATATTCCTACAGCGTTGAGTATCATAATTTCATAATTTGTAAAATTACATACTTTCATACAAAACTCGTTTTTTTTTTTTTTTCATAAAAACTTTTGATTGGTTACACAAAGTATCTACTAAACTTCATTCTGTATGTACTAAGATGTTAAAAACTTTGAACCTTACTTACAAACTGAGACAAAAAATGTAAAAATTAGCAAGAAATCTAAACTTTTACTTTTTAATCACCTAACGTCACATCCACGACCAAATACTCCATCTCGTCAGCTCTTCTGTCACCTATGGGTATTGAAGAGCTAAACGAGATGGAGTGCCCAGTCGCTAACACACGACTGTGGCGTGTAGGGCACGGAAACATTCGTCGGATCAATCCGGCGCAAGGGTTAATGTTAAAATTTGTTCTGCTATATAAACTATCATAGAAAAAATTGGGTGGGGGTAGGAGGATGAAAAACAGCCTTCAATCTACCAAGTATGCACAAAAAATATATAGTTAAGGTTAAGAAAAGCTAGACAGCTGATAAAATTATTTTAATAAATCGATACGTTCGCGCTTAACCACTATCTCGCCTGATGGTAAGCAATGATGTGGCCGACAATGAAGCTCGCTTGCTTAGCACCTCCCAGGTTATAGATATCAAGTGTAACTTCACGCCATTTATCTTAGAATGTAAGCAGGATCCTGGATTATTACAAACACAGTTTTTAATCAATTTCGCGATATATAAACTCTTAGTACATCATGAAGAGTATTGTCATATTTAGAAGAAACAATTTACAGTTTACGTAATTTATTGATGTAAAAACATGTATTGGCGCGCCTTGGCTGAGGCACCGACTCGAATGACGTTACGGCAAACGGCATGATACATCTATGTCACAGTTATCGGCTCCCTTTCGTGAGGGCATACTAACATATATATTTTACATCTGCTGGGCGTTCCTTTAAGTCGCTTGTACTGTTAAGAAAAGCCGAACCTATGCAAGAATTCGTGTCTTTTCTACACACGAATAATGTGTACACTGCTTTGGCACTGACCAAGAAAGAAATCTCGTTTCCGCTAGACGCGACGCGTGAAGTTGCTATGGTCCGGTAGGTGAGGGGGTGCCACGATACATTTTCCTACATATACCCTATTCGCGTTAAGATTAGACATTTAAACAAATCTTTTTTACAGTCTGTTCAACCGATTTTAACTTCTATTTCTTAGGCATAAGGATGTCATTAAAAGCAAAACAGTAAGTAATACAAACTATTTACTGCAGCCGCCATTTGTCATGCCACCAACGCAATAAAAGTCAAAATCGGTTGAACGAACAGTAATAAAAGATTTTTTTTTTATTTTGATATAAACTAGTGCTCGACTGCGATCCCACCTGATGGTAAGCAGTGATGCAATCTCTGATAGTTTTCAAAAATGTCTAATCATATTTTGAACTGAGTACAGATCCGACAAAATCATTTGAACAAGCGCTCTCACTGTTATGTTTTTTCTTTTTTGTAATAACGGTGTTTGTAATGGACCCGGTGACTTATACATAGTTTAGTAGATATTTCGTGTCCAGTAGTAATCTAGGGTGAATGTGATCAGCTCTCCTCCACGATGGAGTCATCAGATCGCTCGGTGCTCATGCAGTCTCCTTTCGGAGCCACCTTCGAAGGCTTCGCTGTCTTGCCTACGAAGATTTCCACCTCCTGTAAGAAAAGAAAATGTGTTTTGTTAGTTTTTTTTTTACGTCATCATCATATCAGCTGATAGACGTCCACTGTTGGACATAGGCCTCCCCCAAGTGTCGTCACAATGAACAATCCTGCGCGTCCTGCAACCTTCACCAGGTCATCGGTCTACCTTGTAGGAGGCCTTCAAACGCTGCCTCTACCGGTATGCGGTCGCTACTTTTTTTATAGGCTCTTATTATTGATAGGCTCGCGTGTGGCCACCATCTCACCTGATGGTAAGCGATGATGTGGTCGACGATGCAGCACGCTTGCCTAGCAGTAACATATTCACTATTGACTTAAGACCCCTAAGTTGTAGTTATCAGGAAACACAGACTCCGGCAGGAATTCCACTCCTTTACACACATTTATTATGCGTATAGCCGTACGCACAATAAATGTGTTCCCAAAACGCTTTGTGCGTATGGGTGGGATGTTCATCATGTACCGGTGTCCATCATTATTTATAGCTGTTATAGAATTTAGATAGATAGATCGATTGATTCTTTATTGTACACCAAAAATAAAAATTACATGAGAAACTTAAAATTTATAGGGTGTCACAATGGGCGGTCTTATCGCTAAAAGCGATTTTTTACAGACAACCTTTGGATGTATTTGACAGAGAAGGAGAAAAAGATACTCAGGTAGTTGATGGTTAGGTGAAAGAAGTGATGTCGGTGTACGTACCTGACTGCCTTCAATGCCCATGTCCCTGTTGTCGTCGCTGCTGGTGCCGGGCGCCGCCGCGCGCGCCGCCAGCTGCCGCTCGCGGGCCACGCGTCTGCAATACACGCATTACAAACATTATAATTATTTGTTTATTAATTTATGATTTACGAATTGTTTGTAATAATGAATGGAATAATTTAAAAGTTTTTTTTTATATACTGAAATATTTAAAAAAGTAATTTATATGTGTTGAAGAAAAATAATGGAATAATAATATTCCACAACTATCACACAGCTAAGCAGAGCTTGTGTTATGAGTACTAGACAACTGATAAACATATTTATATATTTCTAAATACGTACATGGGTCGTTCTTCTTTTTTACCGACAATTGCTTGTCCTCTTGTAAAGTAATGTAGATGACGTATTTATGATTGATATCTTCAAGTTATTCAATATTTTTATTTTATTTTAAATTGTTTAGTACAATACAAAATATTATTCAAGGGTTTTTAAATTGTTTATTGGATATTTTCCTTTTTTAAATTTGTGTGACAGAGTGGACGAAATACATCCCCGTCACACTTTTTTTGTACTGATCAATTGTCGATAAAATAGAAGAATGTCCCACATATCATAGATAAATTACACCCAGACATGAAACAAATGGTCGTAGTCACAACACAAACATTTGTCCTGGGTGGGAATCGATCCCTCGACCTTCGGCATAGCAGTTAGGGCCACTAACCACTAGACCAACCGGCCAGCTAATTCCCTTTGACGCATTACCTCCTCAGTTCCAGCATGGCCTTCCTGTCAGCCTCCCGCTTCTCGGCCGCGAGGCGCGCCTTCTCGTTCTTGACGACGGGCGTGATGCGCGCGCGCCGCGGCGTCGACGTCACCGGCGTCGACGGGACCGGCTTCACGGGGGCGGCGACCTGGAAGCCATAACACATATTTACTGAATTTATTAAATTTTAAGTAGAGGACTTTTCAAAATTCACCTCCTAAGGGGATGAAACGTTAGTTCAAAGTTGTTATGGAGAAACCTATTTTTAAGCGTGATTTGTAGGGTTCCGTACCTTAAAAGGAAATACGGAACCCTAGGATACCATTGTTGCCCGTCTGTCTGTCTGTCAAGACCCTTTATCTCGAGTTCGCGTGGAGGTATCGAGTTGTAATTAAAAACAAAAACTCAGGTCTGCGGTCCCTAAAAGCTGTGAAACAATCAAACTTTTAAGTTAACGAATAAAAAAGATACGGCCGGATATCTTGATACACTCAAAGATCGAAATTCAAAGGGTACTTCCCATTGACCCAAATCCTGAAATTTGACACAAAGCAAGGTCTTATAGCACAGTACGTCACAAAAAAAAAATCGGAAAAATCTTTGAGGAATCTCCATTCAGGAATTGTAATTTGCACAGAACTCTCAGTGCGGGAGTCGGACTCGCACTTACCCAGTTTTTTTGTATATTTGGTAGGTCTGAGAATAGATCGTGGGTTATTTTTTACCCTCCTACCCAAACTTCCCCTTTTTTTCTTTGATAATTTATATGACGATTGTCGAGTCAGCTAATTATAATTGAAAACATTCTTATATAATACTAGCTAATTTGCCCGCGACTTCGTTCGCATGGCGCTGTATGTCCGGAATAAATTTTATTTTTTATTTTATTTTTTGCAAAAAAAAAACTATCCTATGTCCTTTCTCAAGTTCCAAACTATGTCTGTACCAAATTTCACACAAATCGGTTCAGTAGTTTAGGCGTGAAGCAAAGACAGACAGACAGACAGACAGAGTTACTTTCGCATTTATAATATTAGTTTGGATTAAAATACCTTCAAATCAGTCACCCATCCTAAAAGTAACCTCGCTCAGGAGTCGCTTACAACCTGCCAGCCGTTTGCCATCAGTTCCGCTATTTGCAGGTATTCTATCTATATCAGGTGGTATCACACTGTCCCTGCTACTGACCTCCCCCATCTTAAACGTGACCTCGCGCAGTAGTCGCTTACCTCCTGCCAGTAGTTTGCCTTCAGTTCCACTATCTGCAGGTATGTCTATCCCAAGTGGTATCAGACTGTCCCAACTAATCCAGGTGATCACCCATCCTAAACGTGACCTCGTGCAGTAGTCGCTTACCTCCTGCCAGTTGTTAGCCTTTAGTTCAACTATCTGCTGGTAGATGGCGTCCACGTTGGCGACCTGGAGACACACCATGTCCCAGAAGCCTTGCAGGTCCTCGACCGTAGTGGGGAAAGGCTCGTCCATGCGTTCGTTTATGTTGTTGTAGCATAGACCTGAAAATTGATGGGAGCTTGGATTAAAATTGAGCTGAAATATTGGACTACTAGTCTTCTTCTGTTCAATTATGTAAAGAGATTTTCATTCGCATAAAAAATGATGGGGAAATAAAAAGTAAAATAAAAAGCATTTAAGGAGCCGGCGAAGGATGAATTTCCATACAAACGTAATACCACGCTCATTTGCAGTTGGACCATATTTCCAACATATTATGATGATATTCGGTTATAGACAATATTTATCTAGGTTCCTACGTCGAGAATATTAGAAATATTGTTATTTTTAATTCAGGAAAAGCCAAATGGCATGTTTTGCCATTTACGTTAAAAAAGTGCGAAATACAATTCGCTTGAATTTCTTTTTGTTTTTTTTTTTTTAAAGAAATACGTAGGAACCTAGATAAATATTGTCTATAACCGAATATCATCATAATATGTTGGAAATATGCTCCAACTGCAAATGAGCGTGGTATTACGTTTGTATGGAAATTCGTCTGTCGCCGGCCCCATAATTCAGGCAACCAAAGGCACTAAAATACATTCAGTCGAACACAGAACCTCTTCCTCTTCGAAGTCGGTTAACATAACAAACTCATTCACACTAAATGATGCATCCCACACATCAGTCGAAAGAAGTCCGCTGTTCGACATAGGCTTCTCCCCTGTCTCTACTATTACGTCACCTTGCTTCCCACCGCTACTTCTTCCGATACACTAAGGCCATCCCAGAACCTTTCGGCCCCAACGACCTTCTGTTCCGAGAGCAATGTAGGGCACATTGCTGTGTCCACAGTGAGAAACCTAAGTTTGGCGATTCTTCGGGCATTTCGGTAACCTTGGTTCTCCTGTCTCCTACATTTCACAAGATGAAATCGATAGAAAATTGACCCTCTAACAACTGGGTGTTGATGCTGAAGATTTTGGAAACTCGACCAGTGCAACATTGCTAATGATCCTTTCGTTTTTCTATAGACTTGTTAAGTGGTACCGGATTGTCTTCTTTTGTCCAGTCTTTTTGTGTAGAATGTGCTGACACTGCTTTCACTGACTACAAATTACCTGTGTTCCTTCAAAGGGTACTTTGAGTTTCAACAATATCGCAGCCCATGCCAGTTGGGGTAGGGACCCAGCAGGGCCGAAGCCTACTGAGGCTATGGCTTGTCTGAAAGGGAACTCCAGGGTCCTGGGACGCAATGTATGTAAAGAAGGAACATAGGAGTGGGTGTTAGTCAGTAAAATTCTGACATGCCCTCTGTCTCTGCCATAATTCGGATGCAGTTAAATACCTACCAGTAATTTATTTTTTAATTATTATTATTGATAGGCTCGCTTTTGACCACCATCTCACCTGATGGTAACGATCATCTGGTCGACGATGAAACACGCTTGCCTAGAAGTAACCTATTCACTCTTGACTAAAAGACCACTAGGTTACACGGACTCCAGCAGGGAATTCCACTCCTTGGCTGTACGCACAATAAATGTTTTCCCAAAACTCTTTGTGCGCTTTGTAATTTACACGAATCCAGATGCAAGTCTGTTCCCCACAGCCCAGTTATCGGGTAAAATATTAGGTACGGACATGTTACTAGCGTTACCTTCAAACTGCTGCATTTTCTGCGTGGCCAGCAGCCTCGCCTTGCCGGATGCAGCGCGCAGGAATCCCAGGATCTCCTCGCTCACGTCCTCACGATTCTGAAAACATTACGACAGATATTTTAGGAAAACAAATACATAGCATCTAAACTTATAATCTTAGGGACGATTGTGCGCTAATTCGAAATGAAATATTCTTCCTAGTGTCGTATAGCCCATTTATCGACAAAGGCTATCTGGACGAGAAATTAAAATTATAATTATTTATGTGGCGACGCTTGGGGGAGGCCTGTGTCCAACAGTGGACCTGTATCGGCTGAAATGATAATGATGATAAAAATAAAACTAACTACTGTCTAAAAATAAGGAATCGGCTTGAAATAGGAACTAGACCAACAACTTTTAAAGATTTGGAATATTAAGTCAAATTAATAGTCCTCAGTCCATGACAAACGAATCTATGACTTTAAGTATTCAATGACATTAGATGTTTGCTGCTCTGCGGCCGTATTATGACATATTAAAACCATCATGTTTTCTGTGTAAGAAAAGGATAGTGCTATTCGTCCTGTATAGCTCCGTCTCTTTTTCACACCGAAAACATGATGGTTTTAAGAGGTCATAATACGGCCCCAGTGATGTGTGTCAGCTCGATTTCGTTTGATTTTGAAAAACCGATATTGTTTTCTTTAAATATTAAAAATATATAGCTGGCGTAATCACCACCCAGACCCCCGCATCCTCCGTGTCATAAAAAAGAAGCAAAGGCCCCCCGCCCCCCTGTAGCGCTTACGTAATACTAGAATAAGTGTCTTAAGAACTACTGGTTCGAATTGAAAAAATCTAGTGTTGGATAGGCCATTTCTTAAGAAAGGCTACAGTCTAACAACATCAAGGTACGACCCATGGGAGCGGAGCAATAACTAAAGACGCGGGTTACAGCTAGTATAATCTTTAAATACATAATTCTTCTTTACTACGCTTTCCAAATGAGAATAGGACCGATTCCTATGTTTTGACGTCTCATCATACTGTCAAATCGAAGAAATTTTGATTAAATTGAAAAACTTAGAGATGAGTAAAATTGAAGAACTGGATTCTGATTTAACTTTTTTCGTTCACAGTTCTTAAACAAATTAAATTTTTCGTAAATAAATTAATGTTTAAAAATTTCTTTCCTCGATTTGACAGTAAATCGTGACGTCACAACATGGCGGGCGATCCTATTCTCATTTGGAACGCATTGTACATGTGTTTGTCACCAAACTCCTAAACGGCTTGATCTATTTAAATTAAACTTTGCGTGTATTTTAATTCCTGGATGGTTTGAAAATAATATTGAACCTGGTACATTTTCTGCAGTCAGGTTCTAAATAAGCTTTCTAGGCAAGACAATTCTTGCCGAAACCACTAGTCTACTATATCTTCACTTATAATATTAAACAGTGATAAAGTTCGTGTCTTGTTATTTTATTTTTTTTAGCCGAGAAACGGCCGCCTATTGGTCAATTACCTTAGGCCCTAAAAGTAGGTACTGCTACGATAGCTAAATTTTTTTACTGATAGAAAGCTGCTTTATTCCTGAGTGACATAAGCTGCATTTTATGTACGCAGGCGAAACTGCGAACAAAAACTAGTTATATTATAGAATACTAGCAGAATATAAAATTAGCAATGCCGTCTCACCAAAACCATGAAAAAGAACCACCTGCATCAATAAAATGAGACAACATTCTTGAGTATAATATTTGAATATTATAATAAGGTATTTACTAATTTGTTACGGTCTAAGGTCATATATTATCCTTGTATTTTTGTGATCAATGTCAAATTTTATTAGTTGTGGACTTTTTGTTTCTGTGTGTATTTATTATATCAATCCATTACTTTTTACTGCCTCATTATATTGGTCACTCAAAATAGAGGTCGTCAATTAAATTCAAATCAAATCAAAAATATTTTATTTTACATAGGCCTACATGGGCACTTATAAAACGTCAGAAGCTATAATTATAAGTAGTAAGTAATTATAGTGCACGGTTCCAAATTGGTAAAATAAGATTGGTATGTGTGTTGGCATGCAACAGACATACCAATCTTATTTTTAATTTATTTATTACTAGCTTTTTCCCGCATACATAAGATAGTCTATGCCACTCGGAACAGCTTTCTATTGGTGAAAAATGTGTGTATTTTAGTACAGTAGATTCAGAGATTACCTCCTACAAACAAAAATAAACTTTAGTGCAGAAAATTTAGATTTACCTCTAGCAGAATGAGGCACCTAGCACTAGAGGTATGTAGTACCTATGAGGTTGTTAACTGCTTAACCGGACTAGCCTATTGGTCCTCAAAAACTTACAGCCAGGGCTTACTGAAAACTAAACTGAAAACTAAGCAACTACACGCTAAGTGACTACCCCTGTGGGGTATGGACCTCGGCTTAGAACGTCGCTGGAAGAGGACAGTAAGGAACAAGCTGGATCAAACCAAGTCAGCAAAATATGGAATTTATAAAATTTCACATTTTGCATAATGGTTCGTAAAAAACATCTCCACAAAGACTTGAAAATTGAGTCTATCAAGGAAAAAATTAAAAGCAGTCTGCAAAAATATTCAAAAAGATTAAATCACCACCCAAACCTACTAGCTAGGGAGCTGGTGAGCATAGAGCCAAACTCCACCTTCATAAGGTTGAAACAACATGTTCCTCAAGACTTAATTCCATGAGGAGCTAGCACCAATTTGGAGGTATTGCTGGATACTGTGCCATACACGCTCATCACTTCAAATATCAATATCTAAAATCCAGCCCAATGTCGTTGAGACAGATTGCAGCCATTGCAGGACTAAAGATAAAAAATTGCCAACTCCTTGGGCTGTTGGACTATAAGAAGAAAATTTTATAAGGAAAGTTTTATTTTATTTTCGTAAGGTGGAAAATCATCAATGACTTCTCCTACTCTAGGTTGGAGCGAGAGGGTGAGTCAGACTTGTACTGATAAATAAAAATAAAAAATAAATAAATTCTAGGGCTTTATACCGTGGCCGCCCTCTATGGCAAGTTAGGAATTTTTTTTAGATGGCAAAATCATCCAAAACTCTCCCGCTCTAGGGCGGAGCGGGACCCGGAGTGCAGCAGTCAATAGCTCACTGCGCCAACCGTGCCCTCATGTGATCTATTGACCTTTTGCTACATAAATCAACCATCCAAATATGCTAATAGATTCAAAATGAAGAAATAAATATTTCGTAAGCAATAAAAATTGATATCTCAAAACAGAATAGGTATGTATGGAAACACAAAAGTTATAAATATTTTTGATTATTCTTATTATCACAAAAAACTAAAGAAGTGCAGACATGGCTCATAAAAAATGATCTAATGACTAGCTTTGGTTGCAAACTATATTCAATGGGTATATTTAGAAATTCTATATTGAGCTAGGGTTGCCACTATAGGACTTAAGTTTAAAAGATGAACAATCCTCAGCATAAACTAGAAAAAAAAAAAGTAAAGACCCCGTCTTACGAGTCGCGGGTTCAAACACAGCCAGGCGCATTACTTTGTATAATTTATTTCATCACCACTGCTCTCATAACGGTGAAGGAAAACATCGTGAGGGAACCGGCATGTCCCAGAACCAAAATTTCGAAGGCCACCAAACCCACACTGGGCACCCGGCGTGGATTACGGCCCATTCCCTCTCCCAGAGAGGAGGTCCGAGTCCCAGCAGTGGGAACATTATAAGGCCGACTATGCCTATAAAGTCGGCCTAGGTACACGAAAAGACAACTGAAGGAACACAGGTGGGCTTTAATCAGTAAAAGTCTGAGACTCTTTCGCTCTACTCAGAGCGGGAAAGTAACATGACAGGAAAAAGTAGTTGCAGTTTAGGCATCTCCCTATGACTTCAAAAAACACACATGCTAAAATCAGGTACATCGATCAGGTGGACCAATGGGTCACCACTACCAGGTGATCAGATCAGGTCTGACCAGGTCATACCCTTGTCAGGGTCGCGAGAATCCGATGGATGCGAGACGCATGGGACCGATCGTTGTGGCGACGCTTGGGGGAGGCCTATGTCCAGTAGTGGACGTCTTTCAGCTGATATGTTGATGATGACGATGATGAAAATCCGGTAAATTTCTAAAATTTGGATCATAAAACCGACCAGATCATATCGAGCAACCCTAATCAATCACAAACCAGTTCGGCAGACCGAATTTAATTGTTACAACAAAACTATAACAATTAGATACGCCTTTAACGGGCGAGATCTTCAAACCAATACAGAAGAGAGGTCATCCAGATTTAGTGGTCCATTCGAGGATTAAAATCTTAGGTCGGTATTTTCTATGTGGGTAGATGCTGAGTAAAAAAACTTAAAAATTGAGGCACATTTTTATTACAATGCGTTCCAAATGAGAATAGGGTCGCCCGCCATGTTGTGACGTCACGATTTACTGTCAAATCGAGGAAAGAAATTTTTAAACATTGATTAATTTACGAAAAAATTAATTTATTTATTAACTGTGAACGAAAAAAGTTTAATCATAATCCAGTTCTTCAATTATACTCATCTCTAAGTTCTTCAATTTTGCCAAAATTTCTTCGATTTGACAGTACGACGAGACGTCAAAACATAGGAATCGGTCCTATTCTCATTTGGAACGCGTAGTATATTTACTATCCTTTTGCCTGCTTCAAAGCCTTGCAGTGGACAAGGTACAATGCTCACAAAATAGATAGTCGATAAGAGACGAAAGGTTCCGAAATGGTGACCACGTACCGGATGATGCAGCGTTAGAAGGCCTCCACAAGGTGGGCCGATAGCCTTTTTTGAACCTAATCTAACCTAACTACAGACTGCATCCGTATGACAGACACTTTTAGCATATTTAAAATGAATTCCAGAAAAAAACCAGATATATTTATCGGAGTTTGAACTTTTGAACAGCTCTAATAGAGGTTAGGAAGTCTATATGAAAACTAATTCGCAAGCGATAGCTTCCTTAAGTTTTAAATTGTATAACCATGATATCTTACCTGTAAGTCCTCTAATTCCTTCTCAGCAGTAGCCGCGAGCGCCAAAAGCCTCTCAGTCTCCTTCTTCTCCAAATTCAAGAAGTAATGCGCATCCTTCACCACCTCTACACCATTCGTATCACCATTTACACTAACTAACACTGGCTCCTCACTTCCACCATCAAGTTTTATCACAGATACACCATTTGTCACCGACACAACACTTTTATCTTCCACTTTTTCAGTCTTTTCCACCTTAGGAATGTCTTCATCAATCTTCTGCGGAGACAGATCACTTTTCAAACACTTCTTTGGTGATAGGATTGGCAGCTGAGCTCGGAACTCTGGCCTTAAATGCCTAAGGACGGGTAGAGAGACGCTGGAGTCCATTTCTCCATTTGGACTCATGTACACCTGATCTATGTCCGTTTCTTCATATTTTTTGGGCAGCCTTTCAGGCGTATTCAAAGACTTTTCGGTCAAGACCTTCGGTTCATCATCTTCGCTAGAGCTTTTGAGTTTGTGGCGCTTCTGGTTGAAGAACCCTTGAGCCAAAGCGCCAGGACCGTAAAGCCTTTCCACTCGCTGCTGAATGAAACTCTTCATTGGACTCGTGAGCTGTTCCCCATTCTCCTTCGTGATTTCCACTCGTTTGGAGACCCCATTGGATGAAATGGTGTAAGATTCGGAGCTAAACCGGGTCTCTTTGCCGTTCGTAGTGACAGTTTTCCTGAAATTCGTCTCCGAATAACTGGACTTGAAGGTAATTTCTTTAGCATTGTCTACTTCATCGGTCTTGTGAAGCATTGAGGTCGCGAAGTTCTTACTTTCGCTTGATATGTAGGGACGGCTGGTAGTCGTCATGTTTCCTAGGAAGTCGTT
Organism: Mythimna albipuncta; assembly: GCA_929112965.1. NCBI lineage: Eukaryota > Metazoa > Arthropoda > Insecta > Lepidoptera > Noctuidae > Mythimna > Mythimna albipuncta. Next base: position 4,494,879 of record OV815986.1, on the reverse strand, counting down.
CTTCAACTGCTTATTTTCGGCAGCCATGTAGACATTAAACGGTGACGTTGCTAGGTAAGGGTCTGTGTGCGCCTTAGTAGGCGCTTTCTGTGTCAAATCGGCGCGCGTATCATGAGGACCAAACGTTGGGACCAGCAGTTTATTCGCGCTGACAGGAACTGGGACCAATAGGGAGTTATTTTCGCTTCTGTATTGGTAAGTATGTGTAATAGGCCTTATAGGGGAGGCTTCTCGACTTTTGTTGATGTCCTGCCTCAATTTCGAATCATAGGTAGTAAGATTCGTATACCCATTTACAGAGCAAGCAAGGTTGAGATAGCTTGGCTTTTTATGGGGTAAATCGTCTCTCTTCTTATGGTGTCCCCTGGATCTGTGGCTTGAAGAATCTACGTACACTTTTGGAGGAGGTTTTAGGAGATTATCAGACTTCCTGGGGGTTGGTGTGGTGTCTTCAGGGGTTCTGACTGGTGTAGCCACAGGGGTGGGGCTGGCCAGGTAGTTAGGCTGTAGGTTGGAGCACGCCCTCTCTTGCAGGCGTGACGTGAAGTCCCGGATCCGACTGGTGGTGGATGACGGTGTTAGGAGATTCAAGCTCCCCGATGTCGTATCTGGAATGACAAGAATTTTAGGGTTTAGTTTATTTTGATAGGTAATGTTTATCGTTTAGACAAAAAGAGAAAAAGGCATTAGGTACCGCAATATTTAAATTAATGGAGCAGTTAATATTTAAGAGCGTGTAATCCTCACGGTGTTTCATAAAAACTTTCAAGTTCTTGATAGAAATGAACCGATTATAATGAAACTTGGTACACATAAGTATGAAGAGCAAACCTTTGGAGTTCCAGCGAATGTATCATTATCGATGATCAACAAATATTTGATAAAGATAATTTCTTAGCTAAATTATGGAGTGAACAATATTGCCAGCAACATAAACTAAGAACCACTCCCCCCTCTATATACGCCTATTTATTTAACAGGAGCCAACAACCTCAGTAAATAAAATTCAAGATAAGCAGTCTAAACTTACCTACATCTTTAATAGGTATCGTACAACGCGACCTTGAGGATTTAGTTATCACACCTATCAAAAATACTTCTATGAAATGCAAAAGAATTCATTGATATCTAAATCTGTTAACTTATGGAATAATCCTGAACCTAGAAGATTTTGATTCAACTGGCATAATACATTAAACATTGTAAAAAAAAATATTCTGTTACTCCTGAAATAGAGCATCGAAGTATTCTATGTTGGAAAAACTTTCATTTGATAATAACATTAAAGTCAGATACAAACATACAATATACGACATATTGTTGAAAAGAAAACGCTATTTTAAACACGAATATCAAAAAGCAAACATAACTGACACATGTACAACAAAAACAAAGCAGAAATCCAACATTATCAACACAGATAATCCGATTAGTACCACAATTACAAAACCAACTAGTTATAAGTTAAAACACCGCATAAAACCTTTTTAGACACTCACAAGCATGAAAAACGAAATAATAATCGCACATTTTGAATTTAGAATCATTGCACACACAAAATATGAGAGGAAAAAGGTATAAATAATTATAATTACCGCAGAGCATGTTTTCAGTGTATCTTATCAGAAGAGATGCTAGATTACAACGTGCATGGGTATATAATGATGTAAGAGTAGATAATAATATGATTATGTGTGTGTGACTGTGTGTGTTGTCATCGAACTGATTGGGAGAGGCTTGAACTTCAAGATATGGGTGGATGAGGTATGGCAGAGGTTGCCAAGTCTATTTTATTCTGTAAATGTAAATTTACAGACTGCTTTAGAAGTTAGAACAAAGCCTTAGCTCCATTTGGAAGATTAATCAATAACAGCATTATGGTCATATCTCCAAATCCTGTATTGTTAGCGGGCTTGCGAACGGCGAGCAATAGTTAGCTCGCTGTCCGACCGTCCGGCAACTGTCGGGACCGAGCCCAAGTCGTCGACAGCGCGCACCGTTCCCGCGCGCCTCGAGGGCCCAGCTGGGTCGAAGCACGGTAATAATATCTGTCGAAGCCTACCGGGGCCAGGGCTAGCACCGAAAGGTAGCTCAGCCCCGGTATGAAGGTAGGAAATAACGGGTGGGTTTTTTAGTCAATACGAGTCTAACACTATCTCCCACTCCGCCCAAAAACGGAGGATGACATTTGAATGATTTATACCCACCGAAAAAAAAAACCTGTATTGTTTTTGATACAAGGAGTCATGAATCAAACTAAGACAATCTACAACTTAACTACCTGGCATTGTTGCTGAACTGAACCTCTGACATTTGGCGCAGTCGTGAGACGCATTTTTTGAGTGTTGGCGTTTGGCAAGAACGCTTTCAAAAAAGTCATTTGTCTAAGCCTATTGGTGGGTTTTAGCCAATAAAAGTCTAACATTCCCTTCCTCTCCACCCAGAACAGGATAAATTATTTGAGGATTTGCAAACTCCAAAAAAAATTTCCCTTTAAAGGTAAAATGCCTCAAAGTCCATCCATCCACATACATACTCATAACTCTTGCAGTAACATGCGTTTCGTCCCTCCTCTTCACATGACCATACGCCACTTTCAAACTTCCTCTAATACACTAATTTCTCACTTTATCCACTCTCGGCACACCACACATCCAACTCAACAGTCTCATTTCCACTTCATGCAATCTTTCTCCTTCTTTTTCACGGTCCAACATTCTGATTCATACAGTAAGACAGGTCTTATGACGGACTTGTAAATTTTACCCTTAACTTGAGGGGCATTCGTGGGTCGCAAGTTGTTCCCGTGATCTGTCGCTATTTCATCCATACTTTATATATAAATATTTATACTACTCACGAATAAAGCTTTCTAAGTAATCAGACCAGTACTTCCGGAGATTACCTCCTACAAACAAAAAAACAAATTTTACCTCTTTATTATATTATATTAAAATATTATATATTAAATTAATAAGTATTATTTCACAAGTGTAAAAGAAAACAGGTAGTTATGAATGAAGCAAGATAAAAGTGCAAGTAAACGCTTATGCTAATACAATCTCTAAATAAGAAGTTGACCAGTCCAAGTCATCGCCTACACACAATATATGATTCATATGTCAATGTTGTCTGTATGTATGTCAGCTATTTCTTTGTGTGTTTGTTTATTTCTTAAGGCATTGCAATCACATTTGCAATTTTGATTTGTAATCTTTTTTTATGTAACTTTTTAGTACCAGTGAGGCTGAGGCTTCACTTATGTTTAATATTTTTATCACATACTGTAGGTTGGGAACAGTAATAGAACATTTAGAAGTAAGTAGTTTTGAGATAATGATTAGATTAAAGATGGACAAATATTTTGTTTAATTATTTTTTTCTTCGATCTATATGTGAATCTATCACATAATGGTCAGTCAATCAGCTGACTTAGATTTAAAATAAAATAATTGTGACTTTTCTATTACTTCCAACTCGAGTTCGACAACATACTTTCAAGTTCTAATTAGAATCAGTTTTGATTTCATCAAATCAAAGTTACTTTGTAAGTTGCCCATCAGGATAATTGCAATTTATTTAACCTGTTTTAATTCCTAAGAATGTAAAAATCAAAAATCAAAATCAAAGCATTTATTTCAAATAGACCATTTACAGGCACTTTTGAATAGTCAAATGTCGATCAGTCCAAGAAAAGTGAAGCTGAGTTATGGTTGTAAATTGTAACTATGATGAATTCAATTGGACATGAAGAATTTAAGCTGACATCTTTACAAATATTTGTAAGTTTGTATGTAGGGGGTAACCTCAGAAACAACTAAACCAATTTGAACCAAAATGACCGTTATTCCACATTTATCTGGCACCCACATTACTAGGTTTAACTCAAGATTTCTTCTCCATGAATGATGTTTATGCCTCCGACTCTTTTCTGGAAAAACTTTGTAAGCGACAATTTGCATAATTTGTGGGAATGAGCTTTTTCTACTTCCATAATTAAAAAGTATTTACGAAAATACCTATGTTAGTAGCAACAATTCTATTAGATTGGTAGTTATATGAAGAAATTTTTTTTTTTATACGTTATCATTAATACTTTTTATAATTATGAAAGATAAAATCTAATCCTGCAAAAATGCTCACTGTCGCTTACGACGTTCTTCCTAAAAAGGCTTGATTTGGTGTTCACGCTTACTCTGTACCAAATGTCATCGAAATCAGTTCAGTAATTTAACCGTGACAACGTAACATGCAAACCAAGTTCCTTTCACATTTATAATATTAAGTGGAAGTACGAATTACACTAAATTCTTATGACAATTAAACTGAATGCAAAATATTTATGTCAAAGTAATAAAAATGGTAAATTAACTAGCTGACTTTGAAAAGAGAATGCTGAGGGAATGTATTGAACATGCATGTTGCATATCATATGCATATTACATAATTCAGTAACACAAATTCAAGAGACTGGCTGTATGCAACTGTTGATAATAATGCCAATACTGTCCGTCACTTAAGGATGAGCGACATAGACAAAACTGACCATAGATTGACACATGGAGTGGATCATTGACATAGACAATATTCAAGGAAACAAACTTTAAAAAAAATGTATCATTTAACTTTTTAATATATTGAAGTAGTATTTGCACATTATTGCTAACAGGTCTGTGTTTTCTGGTAGCTACAAGCTGGGAGTCTTGGAGATATTGCGAGAATAGATTACTTCTAGGTTAAGTGTGCTCCATCGGCAACCACATCTTCACTTACCATCAAGTGAGACGGATGGGTAAATGCAAATCAATAATAAAAGCAAATTGAACAAGGTTTTCTGTGAAGAATAAACATAATTCACACATTCTTCTTTTGCTTCTTACACACTATTGTCTACATTTCTTTTTAATTTCTCCTTTCGCAGGTCTGCTGGAAGAAATTTCTTTGGAAATAAGCAGTACCTTTGTACTAATGTTTCTTATGTATTATCTTTTTCTATTATTTTTGTGTGTACATAAATAGTTAAATAAATAAATAAATAATTTATCTCTTATTTCTTCAAAGTATTTACTATCAAAATCTATTTTACTAGATGACATGATGATGAGTTTAGTATATCGATGCCACAAGTATAAAAAGAAAGTAAGGGACATGTTTATGTTTAGGGTTAAAGATTCTTACTAGTCCATTTTAGGGGACATTTTATTTTATTTTTATCAATACTATATACCTAATTTTAACAAATCAACTTATTGTTGTCTTACAGCAGGCTTAAAGTTTCTTCTAATATAGTGAAGAAAGAAATAATTATCAGCATGATTGCTCACTGCGAGTTGAATATTTCTGACTGTCTAAACTCCAATGATCAGTTTGATTAGGACACACTTGTGTGTACAACAACCTGACTACATGAAAAGGTTATTGAAATAGTAATCTTATTGTAATAATGGTGATCTTATGTCATGTAATGACTGATTATATTAAAGATAATAAACACAAATTACTGCAATCAAAAACAACCCATTCTAATAAGATCTAATTTAAAACATTTAGCATAATTATAAAAGACCAAGTATAGGTCACAATAATGAAGAATATTATTTAAAAAAGCAAAATAATCAGAAAAATGCATCATCTTTGATTACATTGAAAAGAATGACAGAATAATTGCTTCTGTAATTATTTTACAATAAAATAAGGGTGCCTAAGGATGATTGTTATATAATATAACTTTCATAGGACTAAGAAAGCATGAATCTTAACTAGAAAATGTAAAAGTAAAAAACGAAATCATGCAAGGAAAGAAATTGAAATAAAGATGAATCGTTTTCTGTGAACTAATATAAATAATCACATTAGTCATCTATGCTAAGCCAATTGTAAAAAAATATACTACGTCATGCAGTTTTAGGGATTTTCATCACAGTCTTATATTAATTACAAACTCTCGATAAAATAAATTGCTCCTACAAAAAGTACGGTAAAAGTAAGTCTTTTAAATCCTTTTTGACAGTGAAAAACCGGCTCAAAACACTTACCAATCGCTTTCAACACACCTAAACTGAATTACACAATAATTATAATGTTAATTTATTCAATTTAACCATTATTTAAAACACCTCACATAATTTTTCACTGAACTATTTTATGACAATATGACATCAGTTCACAAAGAAATGTCAACGTTTTTATTTTTTTTCCTCCAGTCGACGACGCACACCCGTTTGCGGCCAGTCCGCTCCGTTCCGTTTCACGGTCAGCAAGTTACAGATTTGTTATTCACAGACTGTTTATAGATATGCGTTGTTAAAATTTTGCGAAATAATTTCATCTCAGGTGTGTTTAGGTGCGTATTCAAAAGCAGTATGACGGCAATGACCGAGCTATAAACCGTGCGTGGGCAGAAAACGAGGTCGATACATAGATTATCCTAATGTGTACGCATATCCGATTGTCTTTTTGTTTGTGAGTTGCATTTTGCAATAAGCATTGTTTGCAATTTCTATGCACACGGCCTAGATTTATGAAATTTTATAAATACATAAGATATTATTATGTAATTTTTGTAAAACGATCGGTTCGAGTAATTTTATTTTTTTTTTTATTTTTTTTTTAATAGCCATTACTGTCCCACTGCTGGGCAAAGGCCTCCCCCAAGTCCTTCCAGACATTCTTCTCTCGCGCCGTCTCTAACCAGTTCTCGTGATTTTATATTAAATATTAATTGCTTCCGCTGGGAATGAGTAACGTTTTATTATGATTGAGGTCATTTTACTTGATTGCCTAGTATAGTCTATTATCGTCTACTAATAGAGGTACCTACTAAATACTTAGCTACGCTAGCTAGATGACTAGATTACACGACTTTAAATATTTTCTGAATATAAAAAAAAAAAACGTAAAACGAGACTGTGAATTTTGTAAATGAAAAAAAATTTTCAGGTACGAAATTCGCGCGGTCTCGGTTTACGTTCTGTTTCACACAAAACTTTTAACACATTTACATGTTCTTGGGAAAACAGAACCAAACATTTGAAGCTAAAAATAAAAGCGCTCTTCACGGTGATTTACGAGCCGAAGACGTCTATACTTAAACAGAAAGCAATCAGAAGATGTCGTGGAAGAGGGAAAACAGACACAAAATGAAAAGAGCAGCGAAATTCCTCGAAATTACTGGCGATTTATGTTTTACATGCCAATGAAAGACCTAGAAGTGTTTTCATGGTTTCCAATCACATGAAAATGTGTAATCAAGTAATAGTAACGTAAATAAATGGTATTAATAGCATAATTTTAATTTTGAAATGAAAAAGAAAACACCACTATCACGATACAGAAAAGGAAAAAAGAAAACACAGATTACAGATAATAGTAAAGACATTTATTAATATGAAAATAATAATTATAGTATGATAAGAGCTACTGAGTTTATTATAAAAGTTAATAAAACATTGCAATCAATGGAATAAACATTTAGGTAGGTACTAACTTGAAAACTGAACTTTTTAGAATAAACTCATTCAAAATCGATTTAATAAAATGAACTGAAGATAATTACAATCACTCATGCAAATAAAATAGAACAAAATTCAGAAAAAAAAACGTTAACTTTTTTTTTCTGAATCAAAAGTAACTACAACAACAATATAAAAAGCCAGGAACACATTGACCACACTCTATTTACCTGAGAAATCTGTACTTGCGTCGACATCGAGGGAGCAGCTGCCTATAGAATCCACTGACTTATCCATAACTTTGACTGTCAGATCCTTGGCCACCTTCACTAAATCCGATTCCTTCACTTCAATTTCGTACGCTCCTATGCTGTCAAAATCATCTACATTCGATTTAGGAGACACTGTAGAACTAGGCAAACGTATATCCGTCTCGTCAGTGTTAATAGTCAGAATAGAGGCAGGTTTCAGTTCTTCAGGAGCGTTTTTGTCCAAAATAAGTGTGCTTTGACTTGTAAATGTGCTGCGTATAGGCTCAATATACTCTACGTCCTCATCAAAGAAAAGATGATTTGTATGCCCGCTAGGACCTTGCACATTAGTAGCGTCTTTAGGAACGGCGTCAATGACAGTCTGAGGCTTATGAATATTCTTATAGTAATGATTTTCTAACTTTTCCAACTGTCTCCGCGTATCTGACTGCTTTTTCCTTACAGAGTCTATTATTACTGGTAAATTGAGGAGGTCGGGAGTTTTCTCTCCGTTGTTTTCACGTTTAAAGAGAGGAGAATCATCACTTTCAAGTTCAAACCGTTTGTATTTTGAAGAGCAGTAGTCATCTATAGACGAGGTGTCAGACTTTTTTGAGTCAAAAAAAGTATCGAGAGAGAAAAATGATTTCCGTTTCTTCTTTGGCTGGGTTGGTTTATTAAAATTTGGTGCCACCAAGGCGTCTGCTTTGTACGGTTGTACACAAATATTGCTCGTATTTACTAAAGATTTAGGCCTCGTTTCTTTGGGGAGGCTTACCACACGATTAGTCTCTACCTTTCTGGAATCTAAACTCAAAGTCTTTCGGAATCTTTCATTCAGGTTCGCTAGTAAAAAATGTCTCCTTTCCGTCGATTTAGGGGTGACATTGTAACTCTGCTTACTACTCGAAGGCTGCGAATGAGGAATGTGTTCTGTATACTTGAATTCGATGTCGTTTTCCGAAAAGTCTTTAGGTTCTTCGTAATGTTGTGTGCCAGGTTCTGGTCTTTGAAAAGAGAAGGACCCTCGAGTGGAGCTCTCTTTTCTGTCACAAATACAGCTGCCAACACAACTGAGCTTCATGCATCTTTCTTCCGGTTCTAAGGAAACTTCGTGATCATTAGGAATGTATGTATCTGGCTTGCTTTTATGGATTAGGAGGTCCTGCCTTATTTTTTCGAGTCTTTCATCTCCATGAAGGCCTCTTGTGTATTTCGACCTAAGTGGTCGAAAAAACCGTATGGAACCTGAGGTGTGTGGTTCTATGGAGCGTCTTCTGATGAAGGATGGTGAGTCTGAGATCTTGTTCACGCCTAGGAGTAGGACAGGCGATTTCTTGTCCTCCTCGTCTGGTAGATCGCTGTAAAGAAACAGTGCTGATCAGACAGTGGTCGTGGACTATTGTGTAAGGTGATAATTGTTCCAAAGTGATATCTAAGTAAGCCATTTTTGATTATTTCTAATATTTGGTTCGCAAAAATATTTAAACATCTCTTTTTTTAATTTATATTGTGTAAAAACCTCATTGTTTAAAATAAAAAAAAAAATAGCAAATGCAAGGTCACTTTAAAAACTAGGTTAAAAAAAAAGAACTTAGTTTTTATAAAATAGACCGGCTCGAACTTTTTATGGAACATTTATCACGAAAAAGCTTACGATTAATGGATATATTTCAACATGAATTGAAAATGATATTGTCGCTAAGGCCAGTGTCATTCTTTGCAAGCATACAGATTGCCCATTATATCTCTAAACGGGTCTCAGTTTCTGTTATGAAAATTATTTTTTAAATTAAGACGACTATTTGTCAACCACGCGGAAACTGTTTTAGGCTACTTAACCTTTTATTTTAATATGAGAAATCATCAAATATCTCCTCCCGTTATGGACAGAACAAGACAATTCCTTCTTGTTTCACAATTTTATCATTAGCCCTCTCACTCAATCCTGAGTGGTAGAAAATATTTGATGATTACCCAACTTAACAAAAAAGGGATATCTGTTTATTCAAAGCGGAAAAGTGCGTAATTACAAGAAGAATTTTTCATGTGGGTTTGCGAACCCTGTATACATGTTTTGATCAGTATACCAACTAATTGTACTGGTCAATTAATCGCAATGAACATGAACTTAGAGAAATATTATTGATTAATTGGTTCCTTAGCTCTGCACTTCTCCGCTAATATAGACAGGCAGTTTAATATGTAAATTCCGTGACACCGAAATTAGATATATTGGGCACACTGTTTAAGCTGATGAATATTGCACGGCCAAATAAAAAAGTTGTTAGTGTTGTTGTAAAATCTTAAGAATTATGTCGATATTAGTTTCGTAAAATAAGGTTAGTAGAAAACAACAAAAAACGACAAGCATCAAGCACATAAAAACACAAAAACTTACTTACGCGTAAATAAAAAGAAATGTATAGTATAGATACTTTTTTTTCTGAAATATAGTAAAAGAAAGATAGATTCAAAAGTAGTAGCCAATTTTATAATCAAATAAATAATTGATTTAGTTATGTAAAATATAGAACAGTTAAAGTAGTGTTGTGATTGTGACTTAGTGACGGTAAATATCGATAGAAAAAAAGTCCGAAAAATATTTCAACATTGTACCGAATCAAACCTAGTTTCTTGCTGTTTGCCGAATATGGTAGATACTTACTTAATTAATTTTGAATGTGGTACAAAATTATTTATGTTGTTAAATTATTGTAGACTTCACACATCAGTGAAAACAATTTCGACATTAATAGCGTTTTTGAATCGTACCAGTAATACTGATTTTTTTTTGGCAAATATTACTATTGATGTACGGTTTGTTGTGCTTACACTAATTTCTTGAATTGGATATTATCTTATATTTATTTTTGTAATAAATACGATAACAATGGATTCGTGAATGAAATATTTATTTACACTTCATGTACAGTAGTGGTAATTATCAATTAGAATTTCAAATATTTTGGTATGAAGAAAAGAGGGAGTGGTGGTAATATATCGCTCTTTGGTAATTCGCTATTGCATCCTTATTCCGTTACTTGATAGTTTCCCCTTCCACTATACTCTGTTCAAAATAACATTAGACATTTATGAAAACCTTTTATTTCTGTCCGTTCAACCGATTTTGACTTTTATTACGTTGGTGGCATGATAAATCGCGGCTGTAGTAAGTAGTTGGTCTTGTAACCACTTTTTTGTTTTGAATGCCTACGAAATAGAAGTAAAAATCAGTTGAAGACAGTAAAAAGGTTTCTTTAAATTTTAATGTCTAATCGTAACGCGAATAAGGTGTAGATTTGAAAGGTTACCAACATATTTAATTTTAAAACGATTTCAATATTTTTTTTCTATTACTTTACGATTTTGGATTGGATAACGTAACTTTTTAGCACAAACAATAACACAAAAAAATAAGTGAACTACCCAATTATTTATTTATCCTGATAACGCAATAAACAAACATTTTTATGTCAACTAATTCCGTTTTCGGTACGAAGCACGGTCTGGCACGCCCTTACCCTACACCTTTTATTGGTAAAAGCACGCGACCGCGACGTTTTTTGTGTACTTTTGCAATGCACGATATGAAAGGAAACTCGGTAGCTGTATGGGTTTTCAAAGTAAATTGTAAAAGGAGATTTGAAAGAAATACAAAATGCAGAACGTCAGCAAGTTCGCGCCTATGGTGGCCAGAAATCGATCAACTACATGGTTGGCCTTTCGTCTTCCCGGATGTTGCTGAATACCAGTACTTTATATTAAGGGGCTTCTTATATAAACTCCAAAAGTGGAGAGAAACCAGCTAAAGTGAAGATGGACGGGCCACATAATGAGAGACAACCACGAAAAGCGGAGTCAAACAGTAGCAGATTGGTACCCAAGGGATAGAAAACGGAGTACGGGAAAATAAATGTTGAGATGGTGGTCAAACGCGAGCCTATCAATAATAATAAAAAAAAGATGGGAGGATGAGTTCGAACTAACTGTGGGTCCCAACTGGAGGAGAGTGACTCGTGATAGAGTACAATGGAAGCAGCTGAAGGAGGCCTTTACCAGGAGGCACACTGAATTAACCTTTCAGATACCGCCAATTTAAGACACAATAGACAATAGATGCGCGAACGCCGGCGTTCGCTTGGGGTTTAATAAACTAAGAGACATAATTTAAAGAAAGAAAAAGATTAGGAAGTAAATAATCTACATTAATAACATAAAAAAGGTAAAGGTAAAGTTTGTTTTTTTGTTAGTAGGAAGTAATCTCTGGAAGTACTGGTCCAATAGCGAAAATTTTTTCACCGACAGAAAGGTGCCTTATTCCTGAGTGACATAGGCTATATTTTATGCATGCGGTCGAAGCTATGGGCAAAATCTAGTTCAGAATAATAAAGAATAATAAGGCTGCTATTATTATCTAAACCCACAACCCAGTCTATGGGTAATATCTACTTTTGGGTCTTCGGTCTATCCATAATTAAGTATCTACGTTTGACAGCCGTGACGGCGAGATTATCGCAATGTCTATAACCGTTTGTATTGATGAAATGTTCCTATTATTTGTGTTTTTAGGGTTCCGTACCTCAAAAAGTACGGAACCAAACAAACTTCTGAGTTAACGAAAAAAAGATACGGCCATTTATATCGCAAAAAAACGTGTTTTTTGACACTTTCAAGGGAAAAAAATCTTAGGGTACCTCCCGTTGACTTAGAATCCTTAAATTTTGCATAAAGCAAGTACAGGAATAAATTTTAAAACTGAAAGTTTTTTGTAGACAACCACAAAAAAAAAAATGCGATTTAGAAAAAACTTCCCAGGCTCTAAGCGGGAAATGAACTCTGCACTTATGTAAGTTTCGACTCGCACTTGACCAGTTTTTTACATTAACATCTGTTCTATTTTTTTGCAATAAGTATTTTTTTCGATGGAGTTTTTTTTTTTAAATCTATGTCTAATTCTTTCTACTTTGTTTCCAAACATTTGCAACAGTTCTGATAGAAACTGCAAGATATAAACTGTACATATTCTTTCCGTGTTGGTCTGATTGTGCCGACAATATCGCACGCTGCAGGTAACGCGTCCGCACAGATAACAGTAATGCCGATGAAGCGTACCGAACGCAATGAGTTGACGATATTCTAGTGATGGGACGCAGACGAGATTTTATCGATAGTCGATACGGGGCGGGTTCCTGGATTGAATATTTTGTGTTAAGAACGTCTCAAACTCTAATTAGATAAATGCCAGTTTTTTGTGGGTTTTAAGGCTTAGGAAGAGTTTGAGAAATACTCAACTTTGAGTGCTTAAAACATCCTAGATGTGATGCCACTAAGGTCATATTTGACATGGCAATGTGCCGGTAGCTTAACCTTGGCAAAAAACATCTAATCAATTGTGTTGTGTTTGTGTATTGAGTTAAGTTGTTATTGTAAACTTAGTTTAGGTTACGATGGGGCTGACATGCTCTTTGAGATTTAAGCCAATAACAATAAAGAGAAAAAAATAATTCAATGCTTAAATCAGAAATTAGGGGTCAGTCAACTTTAAGTGTCTTAGGCTAACGAAGGGCAATTGAGTTTTGGCATGTACTAATGTTAACTGGTATCTAAGAAATGTTGAATTTGGCGTAAAACCAACATCAAATAGAAATACTAATATGTTTCGAATGTCGATTTTATCAACCCGATTTTTTTATTAGTTTGGTAATCATAATCATCAAATACTATGTCTATAATGTCAGACTTTTACTGACTAAAACCAACCTATGTTCTTTGACAGAGCAACGGTAACTCGTTGGAACAATCAAGCAAATCATCGACTCAAGTAACATCACTACCCGTCCCGTTGGCCTATCAACCACAAATTGCTCCATTGCACGCAAAAGCTGATTACAGGCGGTCAAACGGATTGACTTCTTATACCTACACATACATTCATAGAATCGTAGTAACTGTAACAAAAGCATGAAGATTGTAATCATGAAACAACTGTTTATCGTTTACGCTTGAGCGTTGTGAGGAAGACAACTTGGGGTCTAGACAAAATTATGTTCTTTCAGCTATAACGGTGGTAAAAGTCCAAATTGCATGTAGCATAGCATGTATGCATTAAGTGGCAGTGGGCAGGGCACATAACTCATATTACAGATGTTTGATTGAGCCCAAAGGTTTTGGAGTGGCGTGGCGACCGCACATCAGAAGACGCAGCGTTAAAAAGCCTCTCACAAGGTTTTTTTTTTCGACCATCGAGCACGCTTGCCTAGAAGTGACCTACTCACTCTCGACTTAAAGACCCCTAATTTGTAGTGTAGCCATCAGGAAACACATACTCCTGCAGGGAATTACCACTCTTTGGCTGCACAATAAATGTGTTCCCAAAACGCTTTGTGCGTATGGGTGGAATGTCTACCATGTACCGGTGCAGCGATGGCGCAACGCTGTGTGGTCCGATGATGGAACGGACTTGGCGGAATTAAATTGTGCACCAATGACTTGCTGAGAGTCGCTGGATGCACTAGATGCGAGGCGGACAAAACCGTTCGTTTTAGAGACGCTTGGGGGAGGCCTATACCCAGCAGTGGATGTCTTTTGACTGAAATGATGTTGATGATGATGGAATAACAGTTCCCTGTGTAAGTACATTCATGAGACAGCGCCAGTGACGTGAGGGGGATAAATATCCTTACACCCATAACAAATCACGCATAAGGAATTGCGTAGTATTCTATTACTCCTTACCCTATAAAGTATACCGTTGGCGCCGTAACCGATCTACCGATCGTACCGTCCAGTAACCGTCCGGCGTCCGGACCGAGCCCAAGTCGTCGACGGCGCGCACTGAGTTGTCAGCAACAGCAGGGGCCCAGCTGAGTCGAAGCATACTAGGGCCAGGGTTAGTTTCGAAAGATAGCTCAGCCCCGGTATGAAAGGAACAGGAGTGGGTTTTTTGTCAGTAAAAGTCTGACACTATCTCCCGCTCCGCCCAAAAGCGGGGGATGTCATTAGATGATTTTACCACCACAAAAATCCTACTTATAAGTCGATCGATATTGTTTTAATTTTTTAAGATATGCGCCATGTAATCGGATGATTTTCCCACCTGAAAAAAACCCTATATAGTATTCAATGTAGTATTTATAATTTATCCGTTATTCAACCAACAGCAAGATCACAATATTAGTACGTCTATACAAAATACAATCAGCGCTTACATTTTCCATTTACAAGCGTCAATTAATTTAATTCAACAAAGTATCTCATATTGTATTAATTAACCAACAGCTAATATATTTCAATTAAAAGAACTGTCGTTTTCATCCGGTATGTCGGCTCATAACGCTTACACATTGGGATACTGTGCGTGGAACTATGTCGTGAGTTACCGACGGAGTATTTGTATTGTTATTTATATGCTTCATCAGTTTTACTGTTACCAACTCCAATGGCGAAGTACCGATACGTCAATGAATTCATATTATAAAAAAATTGAACCATTTTATAACGGTTTTCTTGTGGTTTAAACTCGTTAAAAAATAACGTAACTTGAATGTTGGAAACTTGGAACAAAACTAAAAGAAACAATAAAATAATAATTAGGGGTTCAGTGTAGTAGTAGCTATTTTTAACCGACTTCGACTTCAAAACGAGGAGGTTCTATGTTTGGCTGAATGTATGTTTATACATAGTAGTAGCTATACTACACCGGCCTCTAGGTAGTTAAAAAAATTCAAATGTCAATACGGATTCGAAACGAATACGTCCGAGGTAGCTTCAAAGTCACTCTAGTCCAGGAAAAGCTCACCGAAACACGCCTAAGATGGTACGGCCACGTCATGCAAAGAGACAGCGAACATGTGGTCCAGAAGGCAATGGCAATCCCAGAAGGCAAGAAAGGAAGAGGACGGCCGCCCTTGACCTGGTGGACTAGTATGGCCAATCTAGTTAGGAAGTCCCAACTGCCTGACCCGACAACCCAGGACAGATTGTCCTGGCACAGAAGGATAAGGAGAGCAGATCCCACTTAACGTGGGAAGACGCAAAGAAGAAGAAGGATACGGGGCTTTTTATTTTTTTGATAACTATAAGAGTTTTTTTTTGTCTATATGTGGAGGCTTGTAATTAGCGATTTGAAAATATCTAACTTTTTGTATCAATTATTTTGTTAGTCTGTAAGCCTTCTTTAAAATGGAATAAATAAATAAATAAATATAATCAACCTCGTGGACGCCCAATACGTTCGTCTGACCAGATCCGTACCACTCTTGACTCTGCGCTATACAATGCCCTTCACACCGACAGAGACAGGAACAGATGGAGAAATATCGTTCGTATGAAAGTGATGAAGCAGGGAGTTCACGACGCAAGGAGGAGGAAGAGTTACAATGAACTGAGGTCTTTTTTACAAAGCATGGGTAGAATCATGTAGGATGACAGCAAGACAAAAATATGCATCTTTAAGAAGAGAGAAAAGGATAGGTAGCAACACTGTATGAATCCGACAGCTGTCACCTGCACCGTCCTATAGCAATTGTAGTGTAAATCGTACTAGGGTGATGTTATTCACCCTGCTAGGGCTGCGGGGATGTTCGAAAAAGTTACCGTGACCCTGGAATATCAAGGACAACTGAAGAAACACAAGTGAGTATTAGTATTTAGGAGCAGTGGTAGCACAGTGGGAACGGAACTGACTTACGAGTTCAAACCTAGCCAGGGGCATTACTTTGTGAAGTTAATTTCATCACCACTGCTCTCAAAACGGTGAAGGAAAATATCGTGAGGAAACCGGCATGTCCTAGAACCAAAAATTCGAAGACATGTGACATCCACCAACCCGTTCTGGGCCCGCGTGGTGGATTACGGCCCATTCCCTCTCCTAGATAAAGAGAATGGCCTGAGTCCCGACAGTGGGAACATTATACGGCCGACTATGCTATGATATTAGTAAAACAAAGACACAAAACAGGTAGTTTACAAAACGACAAGTAATTTTCCCCGTCACACCATCATCCATCATTCTTGTGACGGCCTCCCAATTTGTTTTAGGTCAATGTTCTCTTTTTCCATACGTTTTTATATTTACCGTTACCTCAGTAGTTTTCAATTGTTTGGCCATATCATCATTAACACGTTTCATCCAGTTTTTTGGTCTCCTTCAACCCTTATTTAAAACCATCCATATTAATACTTTCTTAATAACATAGATCCTATTCATACATACTAATTACATATTATTATCGTAATTTTCACTGAACTGCTTACAATTACAAATCTTACTTATTTTTATTTCATAAAACCCCAAGCTAACGCCAGCGTTTGCCTCTCTTTTCCTTTCTATTGTGTCTCTAATTACGGTATTAGAAAAGTTTATAGTTATTTTGGTTGTGGCATTAATGAAACAGTTATTGCGGCCTTGAACCGCAAAGGACAACTGAAGAAAAACAGCTAAGTTTTAGTCCGTAATATTCTAACTCTCGCGCTCGCTCCAAACACACTTGGAAAAGTAATTTGATGATTTCCCAAAACCTATTATAATATCTCATTACAATTAGAAATCAGACAATTGATTCTAGATTCAAAACGACAATCTTAAGAAAAATCTGTTAAATCTCATTAAAAAGTATCGATAAAAAAATCGCGAAGTGTCACAACACTTTCACTAAGTATATTTTACGCTTCATTATAATCAAGACTAAATTATAAATTAATGTAAGAAAAATCTTTTTTTATCAGAAATCTTAACTAAAAGGCCAAAATGATTAAAATCATCATTATTTTTCTGCCCTCGACCTCCTACTGTCCCAGTATTTTAGACTAAATTAGTGTAATTTCTATTAATAAAAAAACCTTATTTTATCGGAAATTATAAGGCCAAAATGATTAAAATTATCATTATTTTTCTGCCCTCGTCCTAAATTGTCCCACTTTTTTTCAAAATATTTTATTTCACATTAGTCATTGCACATGGGCATTTGTAAAACGTCAGAAGTTAGCGCAAGGTTCTGTTTGGTTGTTTTTTTTTACTGAGATGAAGGGTAAGAAAGTCCACGGTTAGATTTCTTCTTGCATTTACACCTGTCGACTGTCAAAATGTCATTGGCTTTATTAATTTTCCTTTGCCAAGATTACCCCACTGACCTCTACTACTACCGTGTGATAAATACCCAGTAGAGGTCAGTGGATTACCCAAACCATTTGACATTATTAAAAGTCATCAAGCTCAACTCTATCAATCAAAAATTAATTTACAATACGGATACAAGATTCTTGGTCTACAGTTACTGTTCTTTTTAATTTACTATAATAATAATATAAATACGCCTGCTTTTCCAATTTATTTCAGACTTTGGCAGAATAGTCGACATTGGCTCTACTTGCCATTAGCAAAAAATATAATAGAATAGACATTATTAAAAAACAATATCAGCATAGCGACCATTTTGAGCTATTCCAAACTTGCGCAATAGGAAGTGATTAAAATAAAGTGTTTTACGTAATCCAGTGATATTTATCGATTCCTCATTGCATACGATCATTGATCGATTGTTCTAATTGACCGTTACATTTAAATTTTATAGCTGCTTTCTAGTACGTTTATGAAAGTGTAACACGAGTTAGATTTAAACAGATTTAAAGAAATCGTACTTATTGTGATATCTAAGGAGATCGCATGAGAAACATGCTGGCTGATAAGACAGTTTTGAAATGTGTTTAGAACCTAATTTAAAAAAAAAAACAATCATATTATTTTTCGATATAATTCAGGATATTTATTCGCAAATTATAGTATTGTGATGTATTTTTATTTGGAATAGATATTGGAATAATTGAAAAAGACGCGATCTCTGTAAAATGCAGTCAAAAATTTGAATGTAGTGAGGTAGTAAGCTCGACGAAGCTTGCCGAGAAGGCTGACTCGATATACTTGCTGCCAAATACTGCAAACTAGGAATGTATTACATCCTCATTCAAATTGAAAATAAAATGACTGAATACTTACTGTTTTTAAAAATGGAATACTTTCTAAATTAGACACTGGTTAAACACACAAGACGTGCGAAGTCCAAAGATAAAATAGATAGATTCATATTGCCATACCAAGTTACATAAAAGTCTACTATTAGTAGCTTGTTGCCAACTAAAAAAAAAAAATAATGAGAGCAAATTTTGTTTATTTTTTTTGTTTTACTAAGTTACCCAATATTACATGTCACCTTTTAGTTACATTTACATTGATAATTGATAAAAATTGATTAAAACGGGTTTATTACGACAGCGTTTCAGATAAGACCAAGTTATGGCACTAACAATTTCAACAATTTGTAGGGTTCCGTACCCAAAGGGTGAAACGGGAGCTTTTATTATAACTTAGCAGGCCGTCTGTCTCCAGGCTGTATCTCTTGAACCGTGGTAGTTAGACAGTTGGAAATTTTCACAGATTATGTATTTCTTTCTGTTGCCGCTTTAACGACTAAAACTAAAAACAAAAAACAGAATAAAATAAACATTTAAGGGGGCTCTCATACAACAAACGTGATTTTTTGTCGTATTTTGCTACGGAATCCTTCGTGCACGAGGCCGACTCGCACTTGACCGATTTTTTCTCTCACAATAAATCGTGAAACTTTAGAAAGGATTCTCTAGTTTATTATTGATAGTTTAATTAACAAACATTTAATCTTTAGCAGCCATCTTTAAAAGCGTGTTGCTTTAATACCCAATTTCATTGTTCAAATAAGTTCCCACCACAAAATGCTAAGTCATTGTCTATGGATTTTATATTGTAATAAATATGTACTTAATTGATTATCTCATGTACCTTGACTGTTGAATTAACGTAATGTCATTGGCCTCCTGAATAATTTCTAAATGAAAGGACTTTGGAACCATATTTTTTGTTAACTTTTGCATCTTTTTTATAAATACGTATACATAAAATCACGCCTTTTTTTTTTTCAAAGTTACAGCAGCAGCAGAAAACTGTGACGAAAGGCTTGCCACTTTTTTTTTTGTTCGCATAAATAAGAAAGAACTTCTTTCTTAGTAAGAAACCATCTACATTTACACTAATATAATAAAAAGGTATAGTTTTTTTTTGTTTGTAGGAGGTAATCTCTGGAAGTAGGTACTGGTCCGATTCGTTTGTACTGGTCCGGTCTGCTTTAATCCTGAGTGACATAGGCTATATTTTATGTACGCGGGCAAAAGCTAGTAGATAATAAAGAGTTATTCTTCGATAAGCAACTATTTATTGTCTATGGTAGAAGACCTAGTCTTCAGGAGTGGCGAAAATAGAGCACTCTGCGTATTCATCTTGTCAATGCTTTCACCACGACACAAATACACGATCTCATGAGACTGATAAAAGTTCGTGACTTTACAAGGAAGCAAGATTTTATAATGATTATCTTCACTTCCTCAGATAGTCATAGAGAAAAGCTATAAATATAATTACAGTCTAATCCTCTCCCACGGCCCTTTCGCTTATTTGTGAATCCGTCTTAAAAACTTACGTAAAACAATGTAAGTTTTATTACGCGAGGTTAACGAACCCATTGTGCGGTAATTCGTGACGTTTACATGAGCTACAGACGATTACATTGACGGCATAAGAGTAGATAATTATACAGAGTCCGAACTATACAGCGCTGCTCTAGAGCCTTACTATGACGTGTTAAAATGACATAGGCCACTGCAGGTCGAGTCCAGCCGTCCAGGTGGTAGATGTTCCTGGGGTTGAACGAGAGTAAAGTTCAAGACCGTTCGCGATTGGTGACTACTGTGGACCACCAGGCTCTCGTTGCTGCTTATACCTTTCAATCTTCCCAATCCGACAACATTTGTATAAAGTTAGACATCCATTTGTTAATTACTCATGTACGTCAGGTGAATGACTTTTTTATAATAAAATTGTAGTTTATGTCTTTTTTTGCTGTCAAATCATAAAACGGTATAACTAGTTAATTTACGAATGAATCAAGATTTCAATGTGAGCTTCACAGGTGGACTAACTGTCAAGCTCGCTCGTGCTCAGCTCGTCTAGCAAAGACCCACCTTAAGCCATTAAGAGCCGGTTGTAGTCTCTGAGTATCTTGTTTGATTTCTGCCCGGGTTTATGTCGATTTCCCGGCCCTGTGATAGCGGTTTTATTTTTATAATAGCTTAAAACAATTAGAAAAAAAAAAAGTATTCAAGATGAGCCCTTTTAGCCTTTGAGAGCCTTTTCAAATATTTCCGTGACGTAATCTCGTAGACATACGCTTTTGAAATCGTAAATCAGGGTCAGATTCACAGTTTTTTTTTTATGGAGCCAACTAATTTAATCATTTTTTAATTGCCTGGCGGTTGGTCATATATTTAACTAGCTGTGCCCCGCGGTTTCACCCGCGTTTTTCTCGTTTCCGTGGAAATACCGAGATAAAATATTGCCTATAATTGCCGCCCATAACTCATTAAAAGGTACCAACTCTTAACATCTTACACACGTGATAACTTTTAAACGAAATATCCGATTGAGATGAAACAAAAAGTATTTTACTTCTACATAAATACTCTTGATAACATAATGCTTAATTTCGATAAAGATTAATATTACGATACATATTTAACGTAGTTTTTTTTCTTCAGACCATTTAATAATTATTTTGAACACAAAATCGGTTATTGTGATTAAACCATGATAGCAAGATATATGTTCTCGCGGACTTTTTTGTAGGTCTTAATGGGATCTACAAACCCGTAGTACATCATTTTGTTCTATTGTACATAGATTTTGCAGCGCACGCAAAAATAGGTTTTCGATTTTACACCTTGTGTTACAAAATAGCAATTTTATTACGGATCCCTAATTTTGAAACATAAAAAACATAGCCTATAGCCTTCCTCGATAAATGGACTACCCAACACTGAAAGAATCATTCAAATCGGACCAGTAGTTCCAGAGATTAGCGCGTTCAAACAAGCAAACAAACAAACAAACAAACTCTTCAGCTTTATAATATTAAATACCAACCAACCATGAAAAAATATTTTATTAAAATCTATACTAGATTTTAATAAAATATTTTTTCATGGTTTTCTCTTTTATATTTGTGGATTTCCAGAGATTTAAAAAGAGTTCAAAATGAGTAGAACCTGGCCTTAAGTCCGACTTTGTAAATCTGTGTTACATAAAGTTTTAATAAATAAATACCTAGTGATCTTTTTTCCTTAAAACCATAAAATTAATAACACATTGTTGTTCACTACGAGTGTGTACGTATAATTATAAGTCTTACAACAAATTACCACACATTCATTTCTTATTTTTAAAAGCCGTAATTTGAAGTCAATTGGCCTAATCGTTTCACAATTGGCTGGTATATTAGATTAGCGCCATGTTGGACGAAAGTAACAAATTGTAGGTCAACACGTATGTGTGCGGTAATCTCCGGAATTACTTGGCCGGTGCTTTATGGTTTATTTTTTTTATCTTACCAAAACCTTGGTTTTAGGTTGTAGGGTTTCCGTGCTCTAGTTCTATGATATATTAGGATTAAGCTGCTTTTTTTTTATTTGGAAAGGAACTATGTAATACGTGTTCCAAATGAGAATAGGACCGATTCCTATGTTTTGACGTCTCGTAGTACTGCCAAATCGAAGAAATTTTGGCAAAATTAAAGAACTTAGAGATGAGTAAAATTGAAGAACTGGATTCTGATTAAACTTTTTTCGTTCACAGTTCATAAATTAATTAAAGTTTTCGTAAATTGATTAATATTTAAAAATGTCTTTCCTCGATTTGACAGTAAATCATGACGTCACAACATGGCGGGCGATCCTATTCTCATTTAGAACGCATTGTATTTAAATGATAACGAATACTGACACTTTGTCTTTCAGTAAAATGCAAATGTAGCGCACAGTTTAATGCATATACTTGACGCACAGGACCGGTCATTATGGCGACACTTGGGGGATTTCTATGTCCAACAGTGGACGTCTTTAATTAACATTTTGTTTGACTTAGAGTCAGGACCTTAAGTTCAATATTTATATATACATTGTTGCATTCTGACATTTATATATCTTTTTAAATATTTTTTCTACCTGATCTATATATAACACAAGTTTATCCAAAGATTACAGTTAACAATCGCAGACATCGGGTTAACTCTGAATTACGGAGGATTTGATACGATTTACAGTTGTTTCCGCAAAGTCTAGCAATTTGAGCGAGTGGCCAGTTGCTGGCTGGAATTAATGTTGCAGAAAATCTATGATCAAGATCTTCTTTTTTTGAAATTAGTATTGGCAGCCAACAATGACTTTAAATAGGTATTTAGACTACTTTTAGATCTCTTTGGCTTCCAAATAGAAATCACAAGTTTATCAGGTGTTATAGTATCACACAAATATTGAATCGTGGGGCTATTAAGACCAGGACCGCTTGGGGGAGGCCTATGTCCAACAGTGAACGTATTTCGGCTGAAATGATGATTTTGGGACCACAAATAAAATAAATAAAGTTTTTTTTGGTAACGATATTTTAGTGCCTTTTCCTTGTGGTCCCAACTTACCACCAAAATAAAAATGTTGTTAAATGTGGAAGTTTGGACCGCGGTCCCGGTCTAAAGAACTGCACGATTCAACATTGTAGAAGCAAAGTTTGTCTGTAGAATAGAATATAAGTAACCATGTCTAATAAGTTTATTCATGTCACTTAAAGTAAATGCAAGCCTCTACCAAACTTACAAATTACATAAAGACATCAGAAAAATCGCAATCTACGCTAGTTTCTATATCTTCAACCTAAAGGTGGGTAAAAGGTGGGTCTACGCTAGAGGAGCCCTGCACGAGCGAATCACGAGTCGAGCTCAAATTCGTGTAGTATCGCTCGTACTCTGATCCTCTAGAGTCGTTCCACACTACACGAATTTCACCGTAGGCGCGGGCTCGTGGACTGCGAGCAATGGGTAGCTCGCCGTCCGACCGTCCGGTAACTATCCGGATAGAGCCAGTCGCGTAGTGTTAAACGCGTGTCTCAAGGAGTTGTCAGCAACCGTAGGAGCCCAGTAAGGCCGAAGCCTACTGGGGCCATGGGTGATGCGAAAGCGATCCCGGGGCCCTGGAACAATGGCAACGAAGAAACAAGAGTGGTTTTTTAGTCAGTAAAAGTCTGACACTATCTCCCGCTCGGGGATGTCATTAGATGATTTTCCCACCTAAAAAAAAATAAAACACTACACGAATTTGAGCTCGGCCCGTGCTCCGCTCCTCGATCGTAGACCCATCTTTAACCGTCTCGTAAACGTGGGTGGTCTGAAAAGTTGCCGACCTCAATGTGAAAGTAGCAGCACTAGTCAATAAAAGCTAGTGAATGTAGTTGTGCATCTTTTGACTGTTATTTAGCAAATTTTCAGCCATTTTGGACGCGCAGTTGTTATGTGACAGTCACTTGAGTAAGTCGATTTATGTTTTTTTTTAGGTGGGATATTTATCTAAACGACATCTCCCGCTCTTGGGCAGATCGCGATGGCGTGTCAGACTTTTATTGACTAAAAACGCACTCCCATTCCGTCTTTGCCATTGTTCCAGAGCCTCGGGGGTTTCTTTCGCATCGCTCATGGGCCTAGTAGGCTTCGATCCTGCTGGGCCCCTACGGTTACTGGTAACTCCTTGAAGCCTTGAGTCGATGTGAGATGCAGTAAAAGAAAATCGGTTTTACACTAAGACAACGCGCTCTCTCTCACCTCAGCGGTTATAACAGCGAAAATCTACGACTTATCGTTTGAACTGCTTGATCATCAGCCTTAACTCACCAGATCTAGCTCCAAAAAACTTCTTTTGGTTCCCTCATCTTCTTCTTCTTCCTGCCCTTATCCCATATTACTTGGGGTCGGCGCAACACGTTTTCTTCTTCCATTCTGTCCTGTCACCCGTCAAACTATCACTAACTCCCTTTTGGTTCCCTCATCTAATAGGTAATAATTGCGGTCGGAGGCCAGAGATTTTCGTTAAATGTGGAAGCAAACTTCGTGAACAATTATTTTGCAGAGAAAAACCCCATCTGATATTTGGACAGGTTTGAGAGATGGATTCATCGCTATGTGAAGTCTGTAGAGTTACAAGGAGGCAATGTAAAAAAAAAGAAAAATAAATTGCAAGAGAAAATTACTTGCATCTTTGTTAGGTTAGCTAAGGAGTGGAATTCCCTGCTGAAGTCTGTGTTTCCTGATAGCTATAACCTAGGGGTCTTTAAAGCAAGAGTGAATAGGTTACTTCTAGACAAGCGTGCTCCATCGTCGGCCACATCATCACTTTCCATCAGGTGAGAGAGTGGTCAAACGCGAGAATTACAATGCGTTCCAAATGCGAATAGGATCGTTTGCCATGTTGTGACGTCACGATTTACTGTCAAATCGTGGAAAGAAATTTTTAAAATATAATTAATTTACGAAAAATTTGATTTATTTACGAACTGTGAACGAAAAATGTTTAACCAAAATCCAGTTTGACTGGCCTGTTGGTCTAGTGGTTAGTGACCCTGACTGCTATACCGGAGGTCGTGGGTTCGATTCCCACCCAGGACAAATGAATGTGTGAAGAGCATGATCATTTGTTCTGTGTCTGGGTGTAATTTATCTATAGTATGTATGTATTTAGAAATATATAAGTATGTTTATCGGTTGTCTAGTACTCATAACACAAGCTCTGCTTAGTTTGAGGCTAGACGACTTTGTGTGATAGTTGTGGAATATGTGGAATATACCTAGGTTACAGTTCTTTAATTTTACTCATCTCTGAGTTCTTCAATTTTGCCAAAATTTCTTCGATTTGACAGTACGACGTGACGTTACAAAATGGCAATCGATCCTAATTTCATTTGGAACGCATTGTACATACTTAATAGTAATGAAAAAGAAAAGTCAGTAACTTTTCAGACCGCCTGTGTACGACATGTCGACAAGTTATCCGCACCCGTATAAGAAAAACGAATGAAAGTGTAGAAAGTTACATTCGTTCATATGACGTTTATATCTCGTTTTACGTCTGTCCGATGTTGTCATTCTAGTGTTTCCGTATGGAACTTTATATGTCATACTGGAAAATTTTATGATACCACTTTATATATAGAAACTGCAGCAACGTTTGAGAAAAGAAATGCAATAAAATGCGTTTATTATTTAAGATAATACATATATATATAAATGAGTCCCTATTTGTCTTGGTCACGCCGTCACGCGTGAACGGCTGGACCGGTTTCGCTAATTCTTTTTTTGATGTGTTATTGTGAGGAGAAGGTACTTAAGGAAAAAAAATGAAAATTAGAGTAGAGTAGAGTAGGATAGTGTAGGATAGTGCAGGGTAGTGTAGGGTAGAGTAAGGTAGAGTAAGGTATAGTAGGGTGGAGTAGGGAAGGGCGGGAGCCAAGCTGCGGGTAAAAGCAAGTAATGAAATAAACGAAAGATGCAAGATTTAATTGTCGCTCTATTTAGAATAGTGGCATTCAGTTGCATCCGGTTTTACTGGCTGCATTTGTGTAGAGGCGATGATGAATGTAATTAAGTATATAATGTCCTGACCAGATCATAGAATTGATCACTTCATGGTGTGAACGGCCAATTCATGAGGTCAAACATGGCTGATCATATCGTAAAATAGTTACGTTGTTCACTAGTAGAGTCCACTGTTCCTCAATGTTTTCCTATTTTTTACCACAAAATATGCTTTTGCTCCATCAAAAATACTATTTCTGCAATTTCATTATTACTGCTTCCAAAACGGAAAGGCATGATGAATCATTGATTAAAAAAAATCCAAGATACATATGACATCGATTAACGCGTATTGAGTGGAATACGACCATGGATATCCGTGAATACGACCCATTCCCTTTCGAGAGACCTGAGTCCCAGCAGTGGGACACTATAAGGATTATGCTATGCCTTTTAAGATGACAAAAATGCTTTAAAGACAAAAATAGAGGTAGGTAAATAAATATTGAGATGACAGCTGATAAAAATGTTCTTAGAAAAATATAGCTACCGATTTACTAAAACAGAATTTTAAAAAATCTTTTTCTTCAGGACAATTTAAATATTTTCAGAGCAGAGACGAACATTATGCAAGAAAGAATAAACAACAAAATATGATGAAACAAATGCTCTCAGACACAAAAAATAAACGTGCAAAACTAATCTCAAGGATTTACTTGAAAACTAACAAACAAAGAGAAAAAAATTAACGTGCGAACAAATTATGTAAATGTTTAGAAGACCTGATTTTGTCTGCAAATACTACATTTATTAAAAGTAATGTCTTTATGCTCTATGGTTTAAAAAAATAAGTGTCAAAGTTGCTTGTTTTTTTTTTTAATTGTCAAAATTAGTTTGGTAAATAGGTATTTCGGAGAAGATTCTTTCTCATTGGTGTAAAACATTATGTCTGCTGATGCAAGGCTGAGTAGGTTACTTGCAACATAAACATTGTGTAAAGGAACATACAGAAGCGGTAAGAACAGATTTCATAGACAATTTTTTGAGCAACCTACAAATTGAGGTGTGGGATGCATTGAAATAGTGCCTTTTTTAGTTGGGAAATCATCAAATGAGTAATGACTCCTCCAATGTAGAGAGGAGAGTGTCAGACTTTTACCGACTCAAACCGACGTGTGTTCTTTCAGCTGCCTTTAATGTTCTAGAACTGCGGCAATTGGGATATTCACTATTGATTGCATGAAGAAGAATTGTGGAAACATTAAATTTGGTAAAAAAAAAAAACAAGCGAGATAAAACAATTTTAAACAATGTGTCTGTTTTACCGAAACACCGATTTCTATGGCGGCCGTACGGTCGGATGACGTCAAAGTCTATGTCGGATTTCTCTTTCTTATTAGCAGTTTTGAAGCTTTATAAATTCGTTGTTGATAATGCATTTTAAATGTCTTTTCATATTTGGATAAAAGAGCTAATATAAAAAAAAAAAACATCAGCGTACAAACGAATACCATGGATCCAGTACATGATTCTGGACCCCCTGTTGGAGAAGGTTTTCGTCGGTTTTTTCCTAATTTAAATAAATCTGTAAGTACTTCTTTAAAATTACTGATGAGTGAAATCGTTATTCTAACCAACCCCGAAAAAAAAATATAATAATCAAAATTCTCATTAAAGGCAAATCAAATCAAAAAGGCAAGGAGATTAACAAAACGACGAAACGATCAATTGGACAAATTTGGACAGGTAGTGTCATAAATAATAAAAAAAAACAAGTTCTTTGTTGTAAAGGAACAGGTTTTCCTACAGACGATACGTCATTATGAAGTTTATTATTTAATTGTGCTGCTCGACATGTTAATTTGATTTTAGAATTTGAAACAGATTAATTTTTTTATACGACTAATAAACCATAGACAACGCAGGTGATTTAAAAAAGTATCCATGGAGTCTTTCACGTTCTTCTCCATAGAGATCTACGTTGTTATTTTTGCAACTAAGTTTAACTTTCTCGAATCATTGAAAACTTGTAAATCATTTAATTTTTACTGTATGAATTTAAAATATATTTACAACCTAACGTACATAAATATGTGTATACAAAAATAAAATACACATTACGACCCTATTCCTCCACATTGCTGTCATCCGGACGTGCCAAAACCGTGCTCAAGGACTGACAGCATTGCCACGTTTGATACACTAGGAAATTTCTCACAGCCCTTTGTTAGTGCCGCCTCTGTCACAATGACAAACTACACGTGTATCAAAATGAACTCCTATACTTAGTTCGTGATGCTACGCAAAATATAAGACAACATTAAATAAGACTTGTCGTAACAAAATATCCATAATGTCTACAAGTTGTACATTACTGTTCCCTGACAAGTCTGTCAGCTTATTGCATTCGAATATGCACACAAAGATATTAGTGTCACCGCGTTTCTTGTGACTTCTGAGTGATGCAACGCTTACTCAAGCATACATTAGGACATACAAAACATGGTAGTTATTGCAAGAAAAGGTCATTTTAGAGTATGCTAACTTTAAACTACAGGTTGGAGAAAACCAATAGTTTGGCGGGAATTATTGACGTTTACTTTTTTTTTTATGGCAATTGAGCCGACTGACGTTTACTTGTATCATAATTCATAGACATGAACGCCATAGACTTTTTAATTTGATGGTTTGATTTTTAACTAGACCTTTATTTATTGGATATCTACAGTGCTTTTCACTCAAGAAGATCCTTCGCCGTAATGTTGGCTCCCCTGTCTGTCTACAGAAAAAAAGAAGGGAAAAAAGAAAAGAGTTGCTACTCTACCAAAATTGTTGCCCAAAATGCGAAAAAAAAAACGGTTTTAACGGTATTTGCAACATTTATAATATTGTGGCATGGCGTTTTCGGTAAGTGAAACGCACTGTACACTTTATTAATATTATAAAGAGGTAAAGTTTGTTTTTTGTTTGCAGGAGGTAATCTCTGAAAGTTCTGGCCCGTTTATGAAATATTTTGAATAAGATAGCTGCTTTATTGCTGAGTGACATAGGCATTTGTATGCGAGCGAAGCCGCGTGGCAAAACATCTTTGGTAATTCTTGAAGATATTTTATCAAATATATACTTTGCAAAAAGTTTTATGAAAAATTACGTGTCAACTTTTCGTCTATTTAGGAATAAATCGAAATACTACGCTATTAAAGCTTTTTATCATCTCTGATTCTCAAAGTACAGAACTACTGCCGAATTAAAGTTTTATAAATCGTAATTTTCTTCGTTAGAAAAGTGATGGCGGAATCAAGTCATGAAATTACCGCACATACTCTTCGTAAAAAAAATCACATACATAAGGACAACGCTTCATAAGTGGAGACGGATTGGTCATATCATACGCTTTAGAGGGATTCCGATCACATACTTAAACAGACGTTGGACTGGAATCCCCAAGGGAAAAGAAAGCATGGCCGTCCTCGGCACACCTGGCGACGTACCGTGTTGGCAGAAGCGACGGCCATCGGATTGACATGGAGCGAGGTGAAGCGTAAAACTCAAGATCGATCGTGATGGGTGATTAATTTGGACGCCCTCTGCCCCAGCTAGGAGAATAAGTAAGTAAGGACAACTATAAATGCATAGAAATTTATTCATCATCATCATTTCAGCCGATATACGTCCACTGTTGAACATAGGCCTCCCCCAAGCGTCGCGACAACGGACGTTCCTGTGCGTCTCGCGTCCATCGGTTTCCCGCAACCTTCACCAGGTTATCGGTCCAGCTTGTACGCGGTCGCCACTCCAGAACCTTTCGGCCCCAACGGCCATTTGTTCTGCGGGCAATGTGCCCTGCCCATTGCCACTTAAGTTTCGCAATTCCTCGTGCTATGTCGGCAACCTTAGTTCTCCTGCGGATATCTTCATTTTTATTCGATCACGCAAGGAAACTGCGAGCATTGCCCTTTCCATAGCTCTTTGGGTGACTTTAAGCCTTCTGATGAGGCCCATTGTAAGCGACCACGTTTCGGAGCCATATGCCATCACAGGCAACACGCACTGGTCATAGACTTTCGTCTTCAGACACTGACATACATTTATACACAGACATTATTTATTTCTTTGACAGACATTTATTGTTTTCTTCTATTAATGATCTTAGTTTATGTCTACCAGTTTCCAGAATGAGATTGAATCCTATAGCTATGTATAGGATAGCTATGTTTTATTGTCTACTGTTACACGTAAACTTCTCGTTCTCTCTGGTCTATTGAGTCAGAGCATTGTTGAACGTTCCTTGAGAAACAAAGAGTCGATATTTAAAAACAAAATGCATTCATCAAACTTATGACATATAGTGTTGGTATTAGCAGCTGTAGTATTTGCCACGTTAAAGAATCCTAAGGTGTATAATTACGTTGGGGCCCAGCAGGGTCGACCTACCTACTGGGGCTAAGGGTCTGCTTCTGAAAGAAAGGCTCGACCTTAGTATGAAAGGTAACGAAGGAACGGGGTGGGTTTTTTAGTCATTAAGAATCTGACCTTATTTCCCGTTCTGCCCAAGGGCTGGGGATGTCATTAGATGATTTCTACCCACCGAAAAAAAAAGGTGTGTATAGTTAATTTTTTAAATCATTAAATTTTTAGAGGCTAAAGTAAATGCATATAAAATGTTTGTATTTGAGTATGAGAGATTTCACTGTGCCCTTGTTTAAATTACTTTTTTTTAATGATATAAACTAGTGCTTGACTGCGATACCATCTGATGGTAAGCAGTGATGCAATCGTTGATGGTATATCGCTCTAGTTTATTAAGAAAGTTTTGAAACTTCTTGCATGAATCTAATAAATAGCTATAAAACAAACTGTTGTAAGATAATGGTAGGAATGCAGTGTGTATACCTACGGACGTTAAACTTCTTATCAAGATCACTGATTGAGAACATAAAAACACAATACTTAGCATAAAAAACATTGCTAAAGAAAAAAGTAAAGAATAAATTCATGGGTAGAATGTTTTAGAAAAAAACTTCTAAAATAACAATCTTGACCTTAAAAATAAATCTTTACAACCTTGAACGGTATTAATGAAAGAAATTTCACTAAAGTCGACCGAAGCCAATGATTCATCAGAAACAAGAACACACTAATTGCAGTCTTAATGACAAGAAAACAAAGTTCAATACACTTTGAATTGCACTCCGTAAAGTGTTTAAACTTCATACACATAATCACAAAAAAATACTAAAATAGTTACTAGTACTTACACATTTCATTCATTTTGAGTGACAATCAAAGCATTTCTTACGATCGGTTCCCACTGTAGCGAACACTTAAAACCCGTGGGAATCTAATTTCACTTGAGAAAGTGTTCCAATGAGATTTTATTACACACAAAAAGTACATATAAAACAAATGACACTCACACTTTTACAGAAAATGAATTAAGGCCCTAATTTGTTACCCTGAGGGACTCTTAACAATTTCTCTTTGAGTTTAGAACTTGTGCGCTCGCGCAACGTCCGCTTACCGTGGGCGGTACAGCCGTATGACGCGTATTCGAAATTGACGTATCATAGCACGGTCGACCTGTTAAACCAGCCGGTTTTATCGATGCGCACCGTATCCAACGCTTGTTCGAAATACAAATCAGATTTTTTTGGTAGAAGTAAAGCAGCGATGGTTGTATTTGAGTTGAAAGTTGTTTTTATTGGATTAAATTAGGTGTAAAGTGGTAATGGGGTAAAAGAGGGGGATTGTAGACCGAACGGTATATGTTTATGTTCGTCGGTACGTATGGCACGTGCCCTATGTCTGTGATGACTATCCCGTAACAGATGGTGGAGGAGAATCTCTTTATTTTTGTTAGGGACTTTTGAACTTGGTTTGGAAGTGTTAATTTTAGTAGTTTTGTTATTGTGTGTTTATTTGGGAGTAGTGATCAGGCTTTAAACTTGATTTTGGTGTTATATTTATCTAAAAACCATTAAGGAAAGTTGTAGTTTCTTTCTTTCTTTCTTTAATTCTTTATTGTACATAAAAACATACATAGCATGCGGTGATACAGACAGTTCATATATAAATATAAAGGCGAGCTTAACTCAACAGTGAGTTTTCCCTTTGTGTTACAGAGAGAAAACATATTAATTTTACGTTCCCTAAGTAATTTTTATTTTTGCTGTACAATTAAGATTATATCTATCTATCTTTCAATCATAGATTATTTTTTAGATCCTTATATTTCTGCACCTTATTATGTTTTGAGAAATTTTATATAGGTAGGCATACCTGCCGATACTGTAAGCGAAAAATTTCGTCCCAATTTTTTTTAGAATGCGTCCTGATTCACGTAAAATCAAACAAGCCAAATATCGTTGAAGTTTTATAATCGTTCGATCGAAGTCCTATCCAAAAGCGATATTCATGTATTCCTTAATCGTGATTGGAAAGAACGACAACTCAACTGGCTCGAAACTAAACGATCTATTGGCAACTTATTTCCAGTTACTATATTAAATATTCTACCAGGATAAAGTAATACAGATTCTTTTTTTTTTTAGACTCTTCGACCAAACGACTTTAAAATCGGTGTCGTTCAAACTCGATTGATGGATGTGAATACGGAAATGGTCTAAACGGACTAAATCGCTACGATATCGTTACGGTTTTGATGACGTGAATCGGGCTACAAGTATTGATATTTTCTACATAAAAAAAAGAAATCCCTTAACTACTTATGTGTCTATGATATCCGTTGTGATACAAATTCCTAACCTAGATCGCACGGAGCATATTAATATGTATGTTATTTACATAAAGTATGTGCATTAAATACCTTCATTATGATCGACGCCCTGTCTGCGACGCAGATTCTGACTAACAATAGATATTGATAAAAAGGTACTAGCTATCTAATGAGCATCTATTCTATGCCTCATTCCCACGAAAAATTCCATACTTTAATGCTCGGGGAAGATTTATTTTCTTTAGAGCTTATGTTTTCCGTTTAAAGAACACTGGTGGCTAAGTGGTAATAGCCCCGACTTACGAGTTGTAGGTCGCGGATTCAAACTCCGTCAGGCGCATTACTTTGTGTAATTTAAATTCATTTTTCCATCCCTTTCAGAAGTAAACCCATGGCCTCAGTAAACTTTTGCCCTATTGGACCCATATAGTTATACTGGCATCGGTTGGCCGGTTATCGGATGGCAAGACGGCGACTACCCATTGCTCGTCGTCTGCAAGCTGCAGATTAGGGTCCTTTTTTTTATTTGGTGGGGAAAACCATCCAATGACAATCCCCGCTCTTGGCCGGGGCGGGAGATAGTGTCACTCTTACTGACTAAAAAACCCACCCCGTTCCTTCAAGCCTTCATACCGGGGCTCGAGTTCCTTTTCGGATAACCCTGACCGCAGTAGGCTTCGATCCGGCTGGGCCCCTGCTGTTGCTGACAACTCCTTGAGGCGCGCGGAAACAGTGCGCGCCGTCGACGACTTGGACTTGGTCCGGTCAGTCACCGGACGGCCGGACAGCGAGCTACCCATTGCTCACTGTCCGCAAGCCCGCGCTTACTGTGTCTGGAAATCGGGATCGGAATCCTGGCGGCGGCGAGAGCGCCGTTGCCTGATGCGGTCGGCCTCCTTCTTAGCGAGCATTACTGCTTCGCAGAAGTCGGCGACCGCCTGCCACTCCTCCTCGCTCCGGACCATGGCCTCAACCAAGGCCCGGCGCGAGAGGTCTCCGCCGCCGATCGCCCCATGCAGTTTAGGGTCTGAGATGGTCTTTTGAGGAAAGTACCACACAGATTTGATTGGACCAGTCCAGTCAGTGCAAGCATTTGTCAGTGTTCATGCAGCTCAACTCAGGACTACTAAGGAACTCAACGGTCTGGTAATATAACCCTATTGTAGCAGCTATCAGTCCGCAACACAGATTAAAATGAAACAATATAGGTGTAATACAATGACTTGGAATTAGCTGTCCAGTAGATTGAATAAAACGATCGTTAGCGCAGGAAACTGTTCATTTACTTTGTAATAATGGCTAGAAGCGATAATGCATTTGTAATAATCGTGTGTAATGATATCATTAGAGATATTAAGTTTGACCGCGGCTTCGCTCTCGTCAACTACTCTATCGTTCTCTATCTATCTACTCCAAAACCTTCTTGTATGCTGGTGAACAAAACAAAAAAAGAATTATCGGAATTGGTCCAGCCGTTCTTAAGTTATAGTATGAGTAAGAGATGGTGTTCATTTTTATATACAAAGACTAGCTTTTGCCCGCGCGGCTTCGCTCCCGCTCTTCCCTACTCTACCCTACCAGACTTCACTAAATAGTCCGAACAAAGCCTAAACATTTGGTTTGAATAGGTGAGCCCGTTCTTGAATTATGAAATTACAACGAAAAGTGGCATTGACTAGCTTTTGCCCGCGCGGCTTCGCTCCCGCTCTTCCCTACTCCACCCTACTATATTTTACTCTACCCTACTGTACCCTACTCTACACTACTCTAGCCTACTGTATCCTACTCTACCCTACTAAACTTCACATAAACCATCTACTAAATAGTCCGAACAAAGCCTAAACACTTGGTTTGGATAGGTGAGCCCGTTCTTGAGTTATAAAATTACAACAAAAAATTGCATTGATTTTTATACACCGTTAAATTTTAATCGTTTTAATACCGTGGAGGGTCGATCCGGTACATGAAAAATTAAAAAATAAAGAACCTTTTTTTCAAAAGTCGTATTAATTTACGCATGTACGAAATTAATTTCTTTAAGAAAACGTCAGCTAAGCGAGTTCAATGAATGGTAGTTTGTACGTAACGCCGACTACTATCTATAGGTCATTGAACTCGCTACCGATCACGAGCTCAACGCGATTCATTTGACGACCTAAACTGAACTGTTAAAGAGATGGAGCTATATAGGATGTATAGCTCCATCTCTTTCTCTCGCTCGTATGCCTGACATTTTAAACCTACATTACACACGTGTAACACGCCTGATTTGTACGTAGAACGACGTCGCGTGCCGTGGATCTAGTGTAGCTCTACAAGTCTAGTTTCCATATGAAATGTATGGAGACCGACGCGCCCAGATCGGCGTGTGTGGCACACGTATGCGCAGTGTAGCTCTTGCTTAACACGTCATGGTAAAGCTCCATTTACAGTCCTTTTTCCTGCCCTTGTCCCATTTTATTTGTGGTCGGCGCAACACGTTTGATTCTTCCATTTTGTCCCGTCACTCGTCACGCTATCACTAACTCTCTTTTCTTTCAAATCACTTCTCACACAATCCATCCATCTTTTCTTTGGCCTCCCTCTCCCTCTCCATCCATCCACATGTTAATTCATAACTCTTCTAGCAACATGCTTTTCATCTCTCCTCTTTACATGACCATACCAAGACAAACGATTTCCTTTCAACCTTTTAGTCACTGGCGCCACTTTCAAACTTCCCCTAATATACTCATTTACACTATATTACTCTATTGTTACCTTTGCTATAGCATGTACTCCGTCCATAAGCGACACAGCTATTAGCCTATAACCTAACCCGGAAAGAAAAACCCGTTAAGATGTGCGTCACTTCCCGTTCGAGCTGAAAAAGCCAATTAACTTTATGGGTCATCATGGTGTACGGGTATGGTGTTGTTCCATTTAAATATCAATACGCCATATTATCGTTAGTTGTATTTGTATTGGTATTGATAGTTTCATTTATCAATTAATAGGTACGAGGCTTGCTTTGCCATGGCAAACTTTAAACCGACTTCGACTTTAAAGATAATATTCTATAGGTATTTTTTTAAGATCGAAAATCATCTGTTGAATTTTTCCGCTCTAGAGCGGAGCGGGAGAGCGTGTCAGACTTTTACTGACTAAAACCATACCTATTTCTTTCAGCGGGTTTACTTTTCAGAAGTCGACCCATGGCCCCAGCAGGCTTCGACCCTGTTGAGCTCCTACGGTTTTGCGTTCATCTCTATCAGGTGCGCGTGCTATCAACGACTCGGTCCTGGTCGGGTCGGTTACCGGACGGCCGAGCGGCGAGCTACCGATTGCTCGTCATCCGCAAGCCCACGCCTACGGCAGGATCCATTGGCTGTGGCATGAGGAAATCCGTTCCGCCACGCATGCGACGGCGGCAGTCTCCTTCGCTAGTATTACTGCGACTACCTGCCATTCCTACTCGCTCCGGACCATGGCCTGTACCAGAGTCTGGCGCAAAAGGTCGCTGCCGCCGATCGCCCCCACGAGAGAAGAAAATTTGGGAGTCAGTGAAATCGTCACGAGAGAAAACGTCAAGCGCCGACCTCAAATAATATGGTATAAGGGCAGGAAGATTATGATGATGAAGATGATAACGAGTCAATCAAAAATGTATGTAATTCGTTGTCAAAAACCATAGAGCCGTCAGCACCGCGGCCATCTTGCTAAACGGTTCATCTTTACTCTATGGCAAGAATGATATTCGAATAGGATAAACGTGCCTAGAGCTGAAGCACGATGGATAATGTTGTTGGAAAAATAACTGCTGTCTCAATGACAATATAAGATGACATTATGCTCATGTGCTAGCGCTAATATAGCGTAACGATTTCAAAACCAATCCTTAGGCTAATTAACAATGAAGTTATAGGGTTGTCCCTTAAAGCGAATGTTCATAGTATTACCAAGAGACCTGATTTGAGGTTCCGATTTTCAGGGGTTTCGGGAAGCCTCTCGATTTGTATAAATTTATGAAAAACCATTATATAATTACCAAGAATGTCGCATTCGCATCGCTATACCGAGTGCGACAATGCGTTGAAAATCACACTAGGGCCGATGCCTGCCAGGGTTGTGAAGCCTGGAATACTATGCGCAACTGAAAGACCTAGGTGGCCTTCAGTCAGTAAGTCTGATATGCCGCCGCCGTCTCATTACATCTCAGAGCGGAAGAAGTCATTGGATGATTTCCCAGATTAAAATAATGTTTAATTGTTTAGATCTAAAACCCTTAATCCCGATTTCTTTAAATGTCTGCCCCGATTTTAATCCAACCGGAGTTGGCAACACTAGTTCCAAGGTAGACCAAAAAATACAAATTTCCTTAAATTTTTCGTATTTTGCAGGTCAGTGAGCATCAAATTTTCATCATCATCATCTCCGTAGCCTTTTCCCAACTACCTTGGGGTCGGCTTCCAGCATAACCGGTTGCGGCTGAATACCTGTGTGTTTCATGGAACGACTGTCTATTATTTATTTATTTATAACTTTATTGCACACATGAGCTTAATACAGGATAAACATTAACAGATTATCAGATACAGATTATGCGTACAATAGGCGGTCTTATTGCGCAAGGCAATTATCTATTAGACCTCCACAACCCAGTAACTGTGTAACACGATAGTTCTGTGTATCTTCTTCCGTCCCTGTTCCTGTTATCCGGGGTAGGTTGTCCTCACTCTATGGCGCCAGGTTGATCTGTCCTGGGTTGTCAGTTTTGGCTATTGGGCTTTCTTATGGTCCCTTTCTGTGTTTGACCACCAGGTCGATGGCGGGCGGCCTCTACCTTTCTTTTGTTCTGGCTAGCTATAGGGATAGTTCTATTGTATATTAAAATATTATTATAACTCGTAAAATTCAATGACTTCACCGAGTTATAATTAATTCATAACGTATGGTTGGAAAGTTGGGTTGGAAAACATATTTCAATGAAAATACTAACCTGATACGGATTACAATATTCTAAGAACATAAGAAAATATGAATTTCGCTACTCTGGCGCTTTTACATTGAGGTGAAAAAAAAGGAGCAAACATTTTGTAATAAAAAGAAAAAAAAAGTGTAATAAAAAACAAAGATTTATTATAAAGAGAGAAAACAAAAGAGCAAACATTTTGTATAAAAGAATAAAAACTTGTAATAAAGAGCAAAACTTTTGTAGAAAATGCACGATTTCTGCGGAAGAACTCACGACAGCGAAGCCGTGAAAAACGAAAATAAATACATTTTAGGAAGCAACTTGTACGGAGTAGTGTTTGCCACTGCCACCCCTAATTACAAAATAACTCGCATGCGCACGAGTTGAAATACATAACACACAATAGTCAATTATTTGTCTTATGTCATTCTATTGTTTTATCGCCTGACGAACCACACTATTCATTGGATTTGAATGCCGTCTGAGGGCAGGACGAGACACTTGAAGGAATGTAGGTTTGTTGAATTTGTAAGTAATACAGGTTATTTTGTATGAGGGCCTTTTTTTTTTTTTCGATGGGAAAAATCATCTTATGACAACCCCCGCTCTTGGGCGGAGCGGGAGATAGTGTCAGACTCTTACTGACTAAAAAACCCATCCCGTTCCTTCAAGCCTTCATTCCGGGGCTCGAGCGCCCTTTCGGATAACCCTGGCCCCAGTAGGCTTCGACCCGGCTGGGCCCCTGCTGTTGCTGACAACTCCTTGAGGCGTGCGGGAACAGCGCGCGCCGTCGACGACTTGGGCTTGGTCCGGACTGTTACCGGACGGCCGGACAGCGAGCTACCCATTGCTCACTGTCCGCAAGCCCGCGTCTACGGTGGCTGGAAATCGGGATCGGAATCCCGGCGGCGGCGGCGAGAGCGCCGTTGCCTGATGCGGTCGGCCTCCTCCTTAGCGAGCATTACTGCTTCGTTGTATGAGGGCCTCCAGCCAGGGCACCGCTTTTGGAGTACCGACCTCAGCTTAGGGTGTTGCTCGGGGAGGACAACAAAGGACAGACTGGATCGAACATAGATTATGCTACAGGGTCAGCGGCGTGGGCAGGCTTCAGCAAGGGAGGGCGGGATGGACAGTAGTGTCGTGTGACTGTATTGTAGGTATAATATCGTTTCGTTTTAATCCCGTGGAGGGTCGATCCGGTACATAAAACACTATCGATATGTAAAGATAAAATTAAAAAATAAAGTACCTTTTTTTTCAAAACGCGTATTAATTTACGCACGTACGTAATTAATTTCTTTAAGAAAACGGCAGCTGAGCGAGTTCAATGACTTGTAGATAGTTTGTACGCAACGCCGACTACTTTGAATATAAGTATTTTTTAAATGATTCAATATTATACAAAATTCTCAAGTTGTTTGTCTTTTTAGACAGACTATAATATGTTTTTTTTTTTTATTATTATTTAGTTACCTAGAGATTTTTTAGTTAAACTGTGTAACTTTTTTGGTGATCAATAAAGTATATATTCTATTTTATTCTGTTCTACTTTGTGCCGAAGTCTGAAAGTGACAATAAATTAAGTTTCTATGCTACAAATTAAATCCGTCATGAACCATTGACTCTCTTCAACTTCAATGCAACTGCACTTTTTGCCCCTGACTGCAATGGTGGGAGTGTCAAGAGGAGAAATGAGGAAAACTACATTAAATCAATTAAAAACACATATTATATTTTAAATAAACCATTTAAATACTTTTGAATTCTTAAAATGTCGGTCAGTCAAAAAAGTGAAGCGAAATTACACGTTCTAAAGCGTAGATCTCTATGGAGAAGAACGTGCAAGTAAGTCTTAGGTCACACTTTTAAACATACAAATTAAAAGTACTTAAAAATGTTTTTACTGAAACAAATTCCCTGTCTGTGTTTCCTGATAGCTACAACTTAGGGGTTAAGTCAAGAGTAAATAGGTTGCTTCTAAGCAAGCGTGCTCCATCGTCGGCCACATCATCGCTTTCCATCAGGTGAGATAGTGGTCAAACGCGAGCCTATCCATAATAATAAAAAAGTGCTTAAAGTCTGACTTTGTCAAAGATCTACGAACGATAACCGGTAACAACGACTGCGCTCACAATGCTCAAATTATTATTATTATTTCCTATATTTTATTTATACACATATTGATTACATTTTTAAATATTCCAAATTAAAAATAAAACATTTAAAAATATAAAAAATAGTAGCCCACAGGCTTCGGGAACAGGGTCCAAGCTACCTACCACTAGTGGGAGGCGCTCCTGAGAGAGGAACCTCCGGACAATACGCGTCTTGCTTAGGGACACACGTCTGACGAGCCCGTTGTGTCCATCTGCAGGACAAAAGCTCCCTTCAATTATTCCACTCTGTTCTGTCCTTGGCCACTTCTGGCCAATCCTTAAGGTAGGACTCCAAAACGTCACACCATCTCCTTCTGGGCCTACCGCGTCGCCGGCTCCTGCTGTTCGGAGTCCAGTCAGTAGTTCCTTTCGCCCAATTTTGTTGCGACGTGCGGCAGATGACCTGCCCAGTTCTATTTTATTTCAGCGGCTGAGTCACCTACGTCTGCTGCTTTATGCTCAAATACGGAACATAAATATAAAAAAAAAACAATGATTTAATATTCAAAAACGCAACCGGCTCATTAATTAAACGTTATGTTTTTCCTACCGCTAAACGCCGATTAGTGAAGCGGAAAATTGCCAAGTTTTTAACCGAGGAAGCGAAGAAAATAATATATGTCCGTGGTGTGTTATTTGTTGAGGTCTATATAGTTTGGAAATTATGGGTCGCGATGGTGTGGGGCAGGTCTTAACTGTAGTTTATGGAAGGTACCTACACTGTGACAGTTGATTTAGGCCTATAGTCCACGGACGCGTAGCTTCATAGACGCGTATCGTCATTATACGCTTGGTGTACGCCTGCTTACATATAAAACCATGAAACTGTCCAAGAAGTGGGAACCAACGTCGTGTTGCGTCGCGTCATAGCCGCTTTGTCGACAGTGTTTCTTAATTTTGTCGCTTAAATTGCTTAATGATTTGCAAGCATTGTGTCTTTGCACATCTCACACATATCCATCTCATCTTGTCCGAGATTAATAATAATAATATTTCACAACTATCACACAACGCCGTCTAGTCCCAAGCTAAGCAGAGCTTGTGTTATGGGTACTAACTAGACAACTGATAAAATTACACCCAGACACAGAACAAATGATTATGCTCATCACAAAACCTTTGTCCTATGTGGGAATTGAACCCACAACCTCCGGCATAGCAGTCAGGGTCACTAACCACTAGACCAACAGGCCTGTCAAAACTTTGAACGCGTTTTAGGTCTTATAGCCCACTGGATGTACAATAATGAGTCTATGGTAAATCTATTTACCTACGCATATACATGACTTGAATATTTTCAGCTGATAAACTAATCAGAAGATTTGGTTTAGTTTAGTCAAAATAATCAGCAGCTATCTATCAGCTAGTTATGATTTGACTGTACATTTTCCAATGACATTTACATACTACTCTACAATAATTAAGCCTAGCAACACTGCATGTTTGTACCACTGTTGTCAGTTCGAATTTAATTACACGCACTATACAGACAGCTCATGAATATTCTCAAACAGATCCATTCAGCTGCTAATGAAGGCATTCAGCTCAGTTGACGGGTTAACAGCAATATTAGTACTGTCCACCGCATTCGTAACCTCTTGACTCCACGGGTACGCATAACAAATTGTCACTGAGAGGCGAGACCATAGATTAACAGAGTTGAAAGCAAAATGGCGGAACTGTCATAATTCATTTGAAGATTTCGTTTTGTTTTTTAAGGAAAGAAGTTTTCTTTTATTCTTACGTGTTTTTCTTAAGAAGAATATGGAAAAATATTGAGAAATAATTAAAAAATATTTTTCTATAATATTCTTCTCAGTCGTGAGTAACGTCATTGATCGTCTGGTAGTTTGGTTGCGGCTTTGCGAAACTTCTCCATCTCTCTCTATTTGTGGCACTGCGTGTAAATTCAATGAGGTTACACATCGAAGATGATTTACCTAAGTCTGTTCATCTGATGTGTGATCGGCCGCAAGAACTACTAGTCTTCCCTGTACCACTAAACGTTCCAAAGAGCTTTCATTGCGGGTGATATGTCCAAACATCATAAAGATTCACATGCACAGTCGATGAAAGTCTTCGTTGATGCGAAGATATTTCAGAATGGAAAAGTTACTGTGGTGAGAAGTCCATTTTATCTTCAGTAGACGCCTCCAACACCACATTTCAAGAGTTTCTATCTTTTTACGGTACTTTTGTTGGATCGTCTATGTTTCTGCTTGCATCTCATTAACCTTTCGAATGTCTTAAGTTACACAGTTCGACATAAGCAATTGTCTTTCTATTGTGTCTTTAATTACGGGGTTTTACGGCTGGTTTGCACACGGTGAGCAATGGGTAGCTCGCTGTCCGATCGTCCAGACCGAAACTGCCATCGACGGCGTGTATTGTTCCACGCGCACCTTGAGGAGATGTCAGAAAAACCATCACGCTAAAAGTAACTCCCTTTTTTTCAACTAGTTTATATCAATTACAAAAAAATCTCTAACAAAATGACAGATACCTTCAGCAAAAAAAATGGACCACAATTATCACTGTGGTCAATGTCCTTACATTAAAAAGATGGCGCCTAAAACTGACGTGGGTAGGTTATCCATTGGTTTGGCAACCTGACCCACACTTCGGTGGGTCGCCCACACTATCAAGATATCAGACACACTTAATTGTTGGGGAGCAATTTAAAAATTCGTAATTGGATTCTGCTATCGTTATTACTTATTATATACCAAGCTTAGCCGCTGGCTATGGTGGTATTGCCGAAGTTCCTTCATTGTTAAAAAGAGTTTCCTGGTAGCTACAACCTAGGCGTCTTTAAGTCATAAGGTTTCAGTTTTTTTTCTTTTGAAATACAAAACCCTAAAAAGAAAAATCTTGTATAATAATAATTTTCAGTACTATTCGGACTTCGGCAAGGTTACAAAACAGTACTCGAAAAAGCAGGCTCTACAATGCAGTTTCCGCAAAAACCATTCCTTTATAATATTTTTGGCACATAAAAAGCATTGAATAAAGTTACAATCGAGCTTAACTTAGCACGCAGCGGCCATATTGTCATGAAACCGATTTTTATATTTTAAATTAGGTCAAACGGCACCGAACAGTGCTGGAACTAGGTAATTTTCTCGTAAATCCAGCTGTAACTGATTCGTACTTGGAAGATAGCCACGAAACGACAGTTAACAGAATTTTGGTACACTGGAAATGACTGAAAATCTGCAATTTCAACTGCATTTGAAGTTATTTACTGTTGTAGGTGTATTCGGATTTAGGCGAACAAACAAGGAGTAGAATTCCCTGCCGGAATTTGTTTCCTGATAGCTACAACCTAGGGGTCTTTAAGTCAAGAGTGAATAGGTTACTTCTATGTAAGCGTGCTTCTTCGTCTACTACATCAACACTTATCATCAGGTGAGATAGTGGTTAAATGCCAGTCTATCAATTACTACTGTATAATTCCTGTGTTCTGTGCAATCTATATTAATAAGAAAATAAAAGTTAATTAGAAGAATTTTGAAGCAAGAATTTCGCCCAAAAAATTAGCATTGCCATTCAACGTGGCAATGCTGCCAGTCTTCTGGGCACATTTCCGGATGATAGTGATGTGGAGGAGTACTTTGTCATTTTGTATTATATTTATGTACATATGTATTAAAGTGTATATATATATATTTTTCGACAGTAAATACTGAAGCAAGAACATTTCTTTTGAGTTCTATTTTCTTCTTCAAGACCAAATGTTAATCTGTTATTCAATTCTAACTTATAGGTAGTTTTTTCTAAGTTACTAACCCCTTTTAGTTGAACGAGAGTTGTTTAAACGTTTGTAGCGGTTGATTCTCTAATTGGTTAAGAGCTTGGAGCGAACCAATCGGAGTGGCGAACGTCATAAACGTGTCACTAGCGTCAACGTAAAACAAACTCACTCTAAACACACTGATTGGATGATTATTCGCATTCCGCCCGATTTTTCTAATAATTTCTTGGATTTGTTAACAAGCTTTTTTTGGTGGGTAATAATTAAACATGCTCTTGCTCTGGGAGGAACGAGGGAGTGTTACTTTTATTGACTAAAATCCATGTGTTCCTTCAATTCCTCAGGTAACTGAGGGACAAATTTACATTTTTTTTTACAGTCGAAAGGCGTCCACTATTGGCCTCCTCCGAGTGTCGCAGCAAAAGGTCTTTTTTTATGTTGAGAAAAAATCATGCATTGACATCCCCCGCCCTTGGGCGGAGCGGGAGATAGTGTCAGACTCTTACTGACTAAAAGGTCTGGCATCCATCGAATTCCTGCGACCCTTACCAGGTCAGCGATCCACCTTAAGGAGATCTTCGTACGCTGTGTCTTCCGGTGCGCGGTCAAATCGCCACTCTAGAACCTTATTTAGGGTGAGTTGCACCATTTAACTATAACGACAACCAAACCATAAACAGCCGTGAAACGGCCTCCTATTGGTCAATTCGACGATTTGACAACTGTTAACGGCTTTGTTATCGTTATAGTTAAATGGTGCAACTCACCCTTAGTTTCTCATTCACTATGTTAG
The DNA here is from genome assembly GCA_929112965.1 of Mythimna albipuncta. Classification (NCBI taxonomy): domain Eukaryota; kingdom Metazoa; phylum Arthropoda; class Insecta; order Lepidoptera; family Noctuidae; genus Mythimna; species Mythimna albipuncta. Next base: position 4,450,311 of record OV815986.1, on the reverse strand, counting down.
AAAGTTAAACAGACGATTATGTAATTAACGTCAGTACAACAGCTTAAAGTTCAATAGTTTGTTGTCGCCATTATCAAGCACTTAGAGCTGATAAGACCCGCTCAGTTCCTGTGTGTCGTAATAGTTATTTCCAATACCAATATATCATACACACCGCTTTTAGGAACGTTTTTATCCAACATGGATCATTGTAGTATTTTTTTTTGTTGGATTTTGTAAACCTTAACTGATTAAAACACACCTGTGTTCTTTAATTTGTCTTTTTCGTTCTAGGCTCACAAACCAACTCTGGTTTAAAAAGAAACAAAACAGTAAGGGACTGTCCGCACAGCGATATTTTATCGGGAGGTTTTTTTTCGTCATTCTGTAACACATTGAATCTTATAAAAGTATCCGCACAGTCGAAAAAAAATCGTGCTTTAAAAAAACCTGTGATTTCATGCAGATTAGACGCGATGCGGTGCGGAAATAAATCGCACGAATTTTTTGTGCAGTATAGAGTAGTTATGGCTATGTCCGCACGTCGAAATAAAATTCGCGCGTTTTGTTTAGTCCTGCAAAGGCGACGCTATGTAAAATATTTGTTCGATTGTCCAATGTAGACGTGCGTCGCAGCCAGGAATAGCATTGAACTGACAAAAATCGTACGAAATTTTATTCGCAGTGCGTACTAGTGTAATTCAGGTCCTAAAAAGCCTGTATTAAAGAAGAAAAAAACCGGCCAAGAGCATGTCGGGCCACGCTCAGTGTAGGGTTCCGTAGTTTCCCGTCCGTCACAATAAGTGTACGCACTTATGAGGTTAAAAAAATGCTTGCAAATACGATTATACTACAAACTTAGTCCAGAAATTATTTTGTAGAACCCTTTTGTCTTTTTTGTACAAAAACTGTTCTTTCCATCAAGTTCAGAATAATTTTCCTAGAAAGTCCTTATAAAGATCTAGATCTACTTTTCAAATTTTTTTCATATTTTCTAAACTAATGGTTCAAAAGTTAGAGGGACACACACATTGTTTTTTACTTTTGGAGCGATTATTTCCGAAATTATTGACATTATCAAACAATGATTTTAGTAAACCCCTATTCATTTTTAAATACCTATCCAACAATATATCACACGTTAGGGTTGAAATTAAAAAAAAAATCACTTCCCACTTTACATAAAGGGGGGCTACCCTAATAAAACATTGTTTTCCAATTTTTATTTTACCACTTTGTCGGCGTGATTGATATACGTATTGGTACCAAATTTCAGCTTTCTAGTGCTAACGGTCACAGAGATTAAGCGAGGACGGACAGACAGACATGGCGAAACTATAAGGGTTCCTAGTTGACTACGGAACCCTAAAAAGAACTCTAAAGGGCCTATTACACTAGATACGCGTTATTCAGACTCGTTTTGTCTATGGTTCGACGTATCTAGTCTATGGTTCAACTTATCGCGTAGTGTAATAAGGGTTAGACCGACTTTCTATTTCTATTTTCATAGTTCTGTACAGAAGAACAGACCTATTATAAAAGGTAGTAAAGTACTTCTCCTCATCGTTTATATCGCGTACATCGAAGAACTGAAACAATGTGTCGCAGCGGTCTTCCCGTCCGATTATAATGTAGACCGGTGTCTTCAAGGCTAGAGTGAATAAGCTCCTAATAAACTAGTGCGCCTCACCATCAACGATTGCATCACTGCTTACCATCAGGTAGGGTCGCAGTTAAGCACTAGTTTATATTATTTAAAAAGAAGAAAAACAATACTTTGAAATGACCAATCGATGCATTTGATCATTCGACAAGTCCAATTAGGAATAATTATGTGTTCCTCATCGACATATTTGTTATTTTTCGTATTTGCCAGGTATATACCATAAATTTATTCATGCATTAGGTAATTTAAAATTAATATATTATCTGTTTACATTATATTTTGTTAGTCACACACTCATATTTCAGCATTCATTTACCTGTTGAGTTGATATGAATGAATTAGCGTCCAGTGTACGTCAAAAGTGCGCCAAAATTAGCCAACATGGATGCCATGCCACACACAAGTTATAAAGAAAACACATAACATCTTTGATATATCCATTTAATGATATTAATCACACACAAAATACAGTTTCTAAATGAATATTACCTTCTTATCCACCTGAAGAACCGATTCCCCCCTTTCTTCCCGCTATGTTTCTTCTTCTTCCCCATTTTCTACAATTATTATACAACACAAACACTTTTATACACTGTCTTTTTAAAAAGTATTTATATCACTTTGAGTATTCACGCAAATACCACTAGGTACACTTTGTCACGTATGTTTCTGACCGATACAGGACCCTCGGAGGCTCTTATAATAAAAATACAGTATTAGACACTAAAATTAGTATTTTAATCTCAAAAACAGTTATATACAAAAGCGTTTATTTACAAAAAAGTTAGCTTGTTCCTGAAAATATTTACCAAGATGGCTGAAGCTATATAATCTATGGTTTAAATCGAAAGTTTAGAAGCGCGCGTTTGCCCGTGCGAGAGCACACTGGCTTGTGCCGTCGACAAAATTAGACGCCAAAAAAAAACTATAGATGCACATCTCGAGAAATGCAGCGATGATTTTATTTTGGTACTGACTACTAAAGAGATTATTACGATTCCTGTAGACTGTTTGGTTTGAATTACAGTTTAGAAGGGATATCGATACGTTTTTGATTCGATACAAGTTTGATTTAGCTAGGTATTATTTTTATGAAAACATAATTTTCAGCGAACATCAAATTTTTTAAACTTTTTTTGTCATTTTAAGTCAATGTTGTTGATTAAAATATGATTTCCGGCTGTATATTTATTTGCGAAATTACAATCACTACAATTATCAATACTACCGTCACAATTGGGTTAGATACCCTATTTTTAGTTGGTTAGTTTTTGCCTATAATAATACAGTTTTAATTAGTGAAGTGTTTTTATTTTTCATGTTTTAGAATTTATACTACAATAAACTCAAATATGTTTTTGTTATAACCCTATTGAATAACTTTTTTTAATATAAAAATAGCAATTCCATAGAGTAAGAGAAGATAGGATTTGGTGAAAGTGCTAGGCTTTCACCAAATAACGGCTGAGAATAGACAAAGGCCTTGCAATTTTAACGCGTAATGTTTTGATAAAGTCATATTTACAAACAAATCACGCGCGAAATATTTCGTTTTTGCATTTTATCTCGTAAACGACAGCACAGGTAAACAAATACCAGACGTGGTTTCTTTACGTACCTCTTACGTACGTGAAGTAGACGAATTTCTAACGTGCCTAAGCGTTTGGCTATTCTCTCTAAAAAACTTTATTTTAAGATAGCAGTCTAGCTGTTTTTCTGTTGGATTGGATTCAGCCTAGACCATTCTTGCGGCAGTTACTGCCAAACACACAAATGAAACTCAATTTTTAACCGTGCTATCAAAGTCCGTTTGTGAGTTTCCCATGTGAGGACTATGTTGATTGTTTTTTTTTCTTTTCAGTAATTTTAACGTATGTAAATGTATTTAACGTATGTGTATATTTGAGTATTTTCTGCGGCCTACCTAAATCCTATCCTTGGTATTGTTCGTCAAGTCGTTGAGTTCCTTATTAGTCCTAAATTGAGCTTCGTTAAAACTGGCAAATGCTTGCACTGATTGAACAGGTCCACTCAAAAATGTATGGTTCTTTCATCAAAAGACCATCTCAGAAAAATCTGCATGGTTCTTATGTGATTTGACCATTAAATAATTGCTGTATGGGCTTTAAAAAAGACACTTTGACTCCTGAGTTTGTTTCGGTGTTTCTTCTCATGGTAGTCAGGAAACACCTGCCTCATCTAGTTTAAACTAACGAAAAAAAAATTACGCGTAAAAGTGTTTTTTAAAACCTGTTTGCAAACTAAATATCATTTGTCATAGTAGATTATGTGACTAGGAGATAAAGCAGTGCTTTTAAGTCGCGGGCGGTATGTTGAATTCCGAAGGTTGCTAAGTTTTAATCCCGAACACTAGTGAGGGACTTATTTTTTTGTTCTTCTGGTTATGAAATACTTTTTATTTTACCTGTGACATATTACTTTTTTACAAGTTTAAAATACACTTAAATAATTAGAAATAATATACACAAAAGATGTCATAAAACTCCTCCGCATCGCTGTCGACTAGTAGAATGCTCAAAAGGCTGGCGGCATGGCAATGCTTAACCTCTGACCGAGATAGAAGCCAGCCCTTGGGCCACGCGAAGTGTCAACAAGGCGTTTAGATAATTCATTAAAAAGCATATGGGCACTCGTATCCCACGGTCCAAGTGTTTCAACCCCAACCGGCTCTAAAATATAACTGCCGACGAATCTATTATATTTCCGACGCTTGAATATAATTAAATATAATTATTCTGTTCATGGTTTTCGATACAGCATAATAACATCCAGTCATGTAGAATAATTCACAAAAAGTAAAAGGGCAAATGAAAATATATTTAGATCTGCTGCAGTGAGTCACAAAGATCTATACTTGGAGGCGAAGAGATTCAACATTATCTGATGTGGCAAACTGATGGTGGTTACTCATGAAAACCATGTTGAAATCGTGTCAGTTTTTTTTTTTATAGGTTTGGTCTATGAGTCATACAGATGAAAGAAGTTACAGGCTGGTTGGATTAACCTTTCGACTGTTGAGGGAGCATCATTGGCTGACTTATTATATTTTAGGATAAAAAAAAAAACTAACCGATTTAAAAAAAAATTTGATTGCGTCACAAGCATACTTTTGCGGGCGTGTGTACTAATGTACCGACTTGCCACCAACGTAAGAGTAAGTAAATTAAAAAAAAATATTTTGTTATTTACCTACAATTAAGACATAACTAATTTCTTTAAGAAAAAACACTACCTATTAATATAAAAAATGTGAAAAGTGACTTGATTAATTCTGTATTCTTCCTTATGGTTGTAAAGTTTAAAAAATAAAAGAAAAAGAAAAGTTTAGGAAATAAAGGAACACATGTGGGTTTTAGTCATTATTTCATTTAAATAAAATTTCAGTTTTTAAATTATGATTCTAACTTAATTTTCTAATTGGCGTGTAATATGCATAAGGGTGTACCTACACTATTTCAGTTATGTTGAATAGAGAAATTATACTCTAAATAGTGAAGAATGTTTTAAAAGAAATATATGATTGCATCAGAATGAAACACCATTTGGGAAGCTTCCAACTGTCTTTTGCAAGCTTTGATGCAGCGAGGAAGTGAAACTAGCCAATATTGGTGTCAAACCAAAAGTTGGCCAAAAATGTAGAAATGGTTCCCAAAGGGCCAAAAAGCCTTTGGCCAACTATCTATTAGTTTCAAATGAGTATATTTTATTTCCAAGTCTAGGTTTATAAAAATCTGGCCATGTGCGAATCGGACTCGCACACGGAGGGTTCCGTAATTCAAAATCAATAAAAAAATCACGTTTGTTGTATAAAAGCTCTACTTCAATATTTATTTTATTTTGTTTTTAGTATTTGTTGACGAAATGAACTATTCCGATTTATGGACTTTGTATCCATAATCAAGAAATAAATTGAAAAAAGCCTGTCATTTTTTTCGCCTATTTTCCGAAACTTTTTTTTTTTACTTGGTCCAGTTTCTGTCATGTTAATTTCTAATGTCAATCTGCGTCTGCGAAGAAATCTTTTTATTTTGAACTTTAATATATGTTTTTTAATTTGCTGTAAGTAATTACTCGCTAAGTATTCTCCAGCGTTTGACGATCTATTAGTTCGCACGTGTTATTGGCAAAATTGTGGCGCCTCTTCCACAACGCCATCAATGAAGAGTTCAATTTGAACTTTAATATCTATTTTATAAATTTATATAAACTAGTGCTTGACTGCGATCCCACCTGATGGTAAGCAGTCCCATATCGGTTTATATTATACTGTAAAGGTATACCTGATAGATTTATCTGTACAGTTATACCTGTCAGGTAAGCTTATATGGAAACCTGCACAGTTGTGCTACATACACGCTCCGGTTTACCTGACAGGCACGACTGTACAGGCAAACCTATCAGGTATACCCTAGCCTGTATGGCTACCTTTACGGAGAACCACAAAATTCCTTGCGAAATACAACAAAAAGGGTAAACATAATTACGTCACCGTGATGCAACTTCGTTTGGGCTGCGTCCAACTCCGAGATAAGAATGAGGAAACGACTGAAATAGTCACCAGAGTGGACGCTGGATCCTAAGCTATCGTCTATTTGTAAATATTCTACGATGACCGCAGTTTACAGCGAAAATTACGCGGTATTCGCGGTAGAAGACGTTTTAGTGAAATCAGCTTCTATACTGACACTGACAGAAAGAAACACGCAGGAGAAAAACTAACCAAGTGCGAGTAAGTCTCGCGCACGATCGGTTCCGTAAAATACTTATGTTATTACAACATTAGAAACTATATTTTAACCTTTTTAACACGCTTATATATTAGCTTCACCTGTATGTTTGTAACCAACGCCTTTGAGCTCGATTTTGACCAACTTTGGGCGATCAGATTTTCTTCAAACTTTGGACACCCGTCAAAGACTGAAGACAATACAATAATCCGTTTTTTTTTTGTGAAAAATAAAAATATAGTTTAAAAAAACTAAAAAAAAAACACTCTTTCGTAGCTTACCTATATTGAAAATTATTTTACACTTTTAAGTTTGCTAAGCTACGAAAGAGTGTTTTTTTTTAGTTTTTTTAAACTATATTTTTATTTTTCACAAAAAAAACGGATTATTATTATACGGATTTTATTGAAAATTATTTTACACTTTTTAGCTTGCTAAGCTGCGAAAGCGTGTTTTTTTAAACTATATTTTTATTTTTTTAGTGTTCTTATAAAGGCAATAGATACACATTATCTGCGCAAATTTCAACTGTTATAGCTATCACGGTTTATTAGATACAGCCTAGTGACAGTCAGACTGATAGTCAGTAGAGTATAGGTTCCCGAAAAATAAACTTTTCATCGTTCAGTGATCGAGTAATAAAGTATTAGAAATACGTGTTCGATTACACCTAAAACTATCAAATGTATACTTAAGCAATATTACTTAAGTATTGTCTAAGAATGTTTTTTCTACTTATTTACAAAAAGTTTTTTATAAATTAATATCGAAAATAACGTACACGTATAAAATTGAAAACTCAATTTGTTTCGATGTTGAGATGGATTCATGATAGCACAAGTTTAAACCTTAGTGGTTTTTTGGTTGCTATTTAACCTAAATAATCTTGTAATCTTTGTATAAATGATAATAAAAAAAAAAGATTAAAAAGTATAGGAATGCTTCTATCTCTATTGACACCGCATCTCATAGCCTCTGCACTAGCTTCTTCGACAGTAGAACAGAGAATTACCGAGTTTTTGGCGTGATTTCTTCAGTAGCAGTTTTAGTTATTCGCAAAGTGATTCTCGTGGATATTATGATGTCAAATTGGTATAATTTTGTATCTCCAATGACTGTGCAACTGGACTAAGGTAAACTCTTGGCTTAGGTAAAGGACTTAGTATCCAAGCCACAAAAATATTAATAAAAAAAAAAACAGAATTACGCGCCATTTTCGCGGTGTATAACACCGCTGCTTTAAAGTTTAAAAGTTCGCCGCGAAAATCTTGTCAAATTTTGACTACATTTGAAGTTGTAAATAAAAGTTTTGTAGGTTATAGGCGTTTATCTTTAATACCAGTAACAACCAAAAATAGTTGAGATTAGGGACCGTAAGTGTGATGACTCAGTCTAGTTTCGGTAAACCATAGTGGATTCCATGAAGATAAGACTACCCACCCTGTTCAATCAACTAAATGGGTTCCAGTAGATAAAATAGTAGAGTTTTGTGATACCGGCATTTGGAAATTGGGGTCTTTGCACTCATAGCAATGGTGTAGCGAGCTGGTCAAAATACCGTCAATTGATTAGATTAATATAAATCATCGAAGTGTAGACTCAAGTTTGCTTAAATCAGTTTATTTAGGTGTCTTCAAGGCTAGAATGAATAGGTTCTTAATAAACTAGTGCTGGCACCATCAACGATTGCATCACTGCTTACCTTCATGTGGGTTCGCAGTCAAGCACTAGATATTATCATAAAAAAAAATTCGTATTTGTGGCTCCTTTTTAGGGTTCAAATCAAATCAAAGCATTTATTTCAAATAGACCATTTACAGGCACTTTTGAATAGTCAAATGTCGGTCAGTCCAAGAAAAGTGAAGCTAAATTGCAGTTCCGTAGTCAACTAGGAACCCTTACAGTTTCGCCATGTCTGTCTGTCCGTCTGTCTGTCTGTCTGTCCGTCTGTCCGTCCTCGCTTAATCTCTGTGACCGTTAGCACTAGAAAGCTAAAATTTGGTACCAATATGTATATCAATCAGGCCGACAAAGTGGTAAAATAAAAATCGGAAAAAAATGTTTTAGTAGGGTAGCCCCCCTATATGTAAAGTGGGTAGTGATTTTTTTTTTATTTCGACCCTAACGTGTGATATATTGTTGGATAGGTATTAAAAATGAATAGGGGTTTACTAAAATCATTTTTTGATAATGTCAATAATCTCGGAAATAATCGCTCCAAAAGTAAAAAACAATGTGTGTGTGTCCCCTCTAACTTTTGATCCATAAGTCTAGAAAATATGAAAAAATTCTGAAAAGTAGAACTTTATAAGGACTTTCTAGGAAAATTATTTTGAACTTGTTCGAAAGAACAGTTTTTGTACAAAAAAGACAAAAGGGTTCTACAAAATAATTTCTGGACTAAGTTTGTAGTATAATCGTATACGCAAACATTTTTTAACCTCATAAGTGGGTACACTTATTATGACGGACGGGAAACTACGGAACCCTACACTGAGCGTGGCCGGACATGCTCTTGGACGGTTTTTTTTTTAACACAACACACATGCTTGTAATAATTTGCAGTTACTTAGGCAGTTATGTTTTTTTTTCCTTACACATTTTGTTAGGTACTTTTAATTATAAAAAGGTGACTTTTCTACACTGTCCTTTCATATTAATATTGTAATGTGTTACCTCTTCATCATCATCATTATCATTGGAAAATATATTTTTTTAAACTTTGTTATTTTATTGCCGGTTCTTCTCAATAGAAGCCGTGCAAAAGCTTCTGTCATTTATTATGTGCCCAATCAGGCCCACATGAAATAAAATAATTATAATTTAATTTAGAGGTGCACCAATATTAAAAACCCCATTCCGCGAATACTGCTTAAGTCCTCTGTAATAAAGTGAGTCTATAACTAGACTGATTTATTATAAGTGTCCTTTGATCTGCAGAAAATCTCAGAAATCAAACCACAGAGCACGTCCGTTGCAAACTTCTTTCGTCATGCAACTAGTTCAAAACAAGCACAAATAAAATAAACAGAATGCATTCATTCCGTTTAAACGTCAAAGATAACTATGCTAATTTAATTAGACCTCCTATTAGAGTTAATTTTATTGAGTGAAGAGGCCATTGTGTAGTGGTCAAGCTTTCGCGCGCAGACGAAATGACATGCCTTCCATTTTGAAAAGCTTTTTCCGTTCCATTTTTTTGTTTCGGTATGTATGTTAAAATTAATGGCAATCTTTCTTCAAGAGTTGGTTTCAAGTATGAACATTTTATTAATCAAAATTAATAAGGCAAATTGAGTGTACCTACACTCTTACAGTTTGCTAGTGTAGGTACGGGGCAAATTCATCGACTCACTTTGAGCGACGAAAATTACGCATGCTAGTTTAGCTTGATTTTTTGTTTTTATATTTCTCGGAAGATATTTGAAACGGATTCTTCTCATGCACCATTTCTTAGAAATGTCTTTAAAATAAGCACTCGTGGAAAAGACGATAAAACTGAAATTGTCTTTTTTTTAAGATCTTAATTTAGAACAAAGAAGATGCTTGCTTTGAGTTGCGTATTTTCGTACATTTTGGGTCCTTGAAGTGAATGTTCCATTATAAGCTGTCTTAGTGGGTCACTTCCAAATTTGATTTGAATGGTTCGCACTTTTTCTATAATTGTATTTCAATTCGTAACATCATGGTAGGTACGCATCTAAACAAACATTGCCAAAATCACAACATAAACAAATCACTGTTAACACATTAATTTCATAGTTTACCACCATAGACAATACTAAAACCGTAAACCGCGCGCCAAAAATAGCACTGTGACCGCGCTATAAATATGGCCGCGTTCAAAAATTTGGAATTTTCAAAAAAAGAATAACCGTATTGTACTCGAGCGCTTGTCAAGAGTCCTGTAACGTCAGTCTATCGCAACAAATCCGCGGCAACTGACCTGTTGGATGTTAGAAAATACGTGCTTTTCGGGGAAGTCATATGTTTAATTATAGTACGCTATGAAATGTTTGATACAGTATGAGCGCGGTTCGAGGATAAAATTAATTTATGAAAGAGCAGACAGTTCGAAATATACGGGAGAAAATGTTGATGGCGCAGTTAATTTCTGTTTCTTTTTGTTCTATTTTACTGAAATGTTAAAGCTTTAAATAACAGAACGTTGGAGACGGACGATGTTGTTTGTGGAATAGTTAATAATCGGGCATTTATAATCTGGACGAGGATGAATGCGCGAGCGCAGTCGCCCCTATTGATCAGAAGTAGTTAGAAGAAAGTCGAGTATTCTTGGGTGGAGGAAATCCATGTAGTTTTTTCCGCAAAGAAATTTTGTAAAAGAAATAGAAGATTCACTATAAATAGAGCATTCACTATACTTTTATATTAAGTTCCTGGCCTACATATAATAAATTTGGCCATTTGATAAAATATGATCTTGAGTCATTCATCAAAGACCATATTGTATTAAAATATATATAATACCTTTTATTATAACCTCGAGGGTTTCCTGCACTTCCCGCCAATAAATACTCTACGATACAAATCGTACCAACGAAGACAATGGAATAAAATATCCTCGGAAGCCGTGGCTTCCGATAGCCATTGAAGAGTTATTGTGAATCAACCTTCAAATGAGCTAGCATTGATTGATAGCTTTTAAATGGCAGTGACGAATAATGTGCAAATGTTTTTCAAGAAACGGTAGTATAAATGCATCTGGTCACATGGTATTTCTACGTAGTCACAGCAAGAGCTTACCTTCTTATTGAGGTTAAATGTGTATTGTAGTTTAGTTTTGGGCTCTTTAGTAGTCCTGAGTTGAGTTTTACGAATACTGACAAATGCTTGCACCGATTGAACAGGTCCACTCAAATCTGTATGGTTCTTTCCTCAAAAGACCAACTCAGACACTAATCTGCATGTGGTTTGACCATTACACATTTGCTGTATGGACTTTAAAAGAAAACTGACCCCTGAATTTGTTTCGTTGTTTCTTCTTAGACCAGTCAGCTAGGAAACACCGGCCAAACTGACGAAAATGTGTTAGTCTTTTATAAAAGTTATTTGCAAAATAAATATCAATGTCTGGGTTTCTGTCTGTTTTTTGCACTTAGCGTTTTAAGACTACAGGTTCCAGAAATTATTCGTGGCTCCAGTGGGCATCGGTCCTGTTAGGTTCCGACAGTTTGTTGACGACTCTTTGAGGCGAACGTGTACTACGCATCATCGACTACTCGAGCTCAGTCTTTACCGGAGAGGAGTTTCACCTAAGTAATTAACATAAAGAAGAAAATATCTAACTACCCTATGCTCATCATCCAATAAGGGCCAGGTCCAGATCGACATTGTGTCGTGTTCCACGCGCGTCTAAGTCGAAGGCTGATGCTTACCAGGGTTGCAGAAATGATTGAAAGAGTTTCAGCAGCCTTGGAACGCAAAGGCCACCTGAAGGAACACAGGTGAGTTTTAATCAGTAAATGTCTGGCAGTCCCTCTTGCTCCACCAAGAGTGGGAGAAGTCATTACATGTTTTCCCTCAAAAAAAAAAGAAAATACTCTAAGATAAAACAAGCCATTATTTACCTAAGTACTATAACTTAGGTTGTTACTTAACTAACTTATTGAAAAGCTCGATCTAAAATACCCAGCACTTTCTCTGAAATTTTTAAATTTACTACATTAATTCAATATGTCGTCGCCACTTTCCGGAGATTTTGGCAATGGCTGCAAAATAAATACGAATCGCATTTAGTGTGCCAGACTTAAAACAATTATTTACTTAATTCAAAACACATCGGCCATCGAAATAAGAATGGAAGACAGAGAGAATTAAGCTTATGCAATGCTTTTATTAAGTATTTAGATATGCAAAGTAAGGAGTACTCAGTATCCGCAATGATCGGAAGTATTAAACTCGACAATTAAATATTATGGACAATGATATTGATACAATGGCTACATTTATTGACTTTTTTTTTTTATTTGGAAAATCATGAAATAAGTTCTCCCGCTCTGGGTGAAGCGAGAGTGAGTGAAAGATTTTTACTGACTAAAACTCTTCTGTGTTCTTTCAGTTGCATTTAACCTTCTAAGACCTCGGTTACTCTTTTGGACAATCCTGTAGCTTCAGACTTATTGACTAGCTAACCAGAAATTTCTTTATATGATTTCAAATTGACATCAAACCATTGATAAAACCGTAACTAGAGTGAACAAATATTGCACAAATCGCAACACTAGCAACGAAGTGCCAACGAAAAATCGCAAGATGTAAATCGTAACGACTGCCAAAAACACTGTATTATGATAATACGTACACACTGCTGAAATTGGTCCAAGGTCAGGCATCACATATATACTTCAGTATGAAACTGAAAGATCATGACTAATCAGCCTCTCTGAGGGTTATAACCACAGAACATAGGAATCATACAGGTTATAACATCATCTGATTAGAAGTTTGTTTGTCTATTTGTAAAGACAGAATGAGATGACAGTTGTGTACACTAGAATCTATGGTCATTTTCTTTACTCTATGAATTTTAAACTTTGGTATTACTATTAGGGTCTAAACAGACGGACTGCATTTCAACTGCAATCCAGCTGCAAATTGCAGTTTGAATGCAGTTGACACGACTGCAATAGAACTGCAAGCACGACTGCATTCAAACTGCAATTTATAGTTGGGTTGCATTGAAATGCGGTCCGTCTGTTTAGACCCTTATTGTTATGAGCCCGTTGTGTCCTACTGCTGGGCAAAGGCCTCCTTTTCGTTCTTCCACACTTTTCCGTCCTTAGCCACTTCTGGCCAGCCCATGGTAGGAGTCCAAATCGTCACGCCATCTCTTTCTGGGTCTACCGGGTCGCCGGCTTCTGTTGTTCGGAATCCAGTCAATAGTTGCTTTTGTCCAATTTTGTTGCGACATGTGGCAGATGTGACCTGGCTAGTTCCATTTTAGCTTGGCGGCTGAGTTACCTACGTCGGCGATTTGTGTTTTGGAACGAAACATTGGCATTAAAATACCTACTTTTTTCTTGTTCTATGTTTATCGAAAGATTGCCAAAAAAATAAACCAACTCATGAATGGAAAAGGTTGAAAGAAGTGTCACGAAGCGTTGCGTGTGTGAAAATTTAATTCGTCTCTTCCTGAAAAAGTTTTGTCATAACAAACACGCACAAGTAACCACGACAAAATACCAACAAACGAAAAACCGGTGTTTACCGCAATATTCGTTCTGGAACTCGCACAAAATAGGACACATCAATGAAAATTCGTCGTAAAGTGTGCGGTTAATATTTCAGACTTTTACGACTCGCACTGCTTATAAATACTTCACAAGAAGTTATTCTAAAGTGTGGCTAATAAGTGAGGAGTCTACTTGTTAGTTTTATTTGGCTGTAATAGGGGGACTGCGAGTCTTATACCCGTTTTCACAACACTATGAGATTTTTTTTTGTGTACTCTTACGAAGAAATAAAATAATAGAAAGGGGCTGCCCGGTGACTACGCCCTGCTTGCCCACCAATCAATGGGGCTCGCTGGCATACTTTTCCACTCTAATGCGAAGAACAGTAAATTGCGTGGCTTAAGTGATAGGGGTAGGAGCGGGTTTTCGAATAAGTGTATTGAAAAATATTTTGATGGATGGATACTAAATTAATGAATATATACTTGATTTATTATTCATCTGAAAACAGAAACGTTTATTTCAAAATTCAAATAGACCATTAACTTTTGAAGCACTTTTGAATTGGCAAAATGTCGGTCAGTCAATAAAAGTAAAGCTAAATTGCACATTCCAAAGCGTAGATCTCTATGGAGAATAACGTGCAAGAAACTCTATAGACACTCTTTTAAATCATATTAAGAGTAACATAATATCTGGTTGAAAGATAAATTAGAAAAGCTTATTCTATTTCAGTACATAACAAAAATCCTATAAAACTTAGCAGCGCAGCATTCTAAACAAATGATAACTCAAAGCAAGCTGCTAATACTAATAAAATATGGAGGACATCGAGAATAAAGTGGTTTTAACATAAATAACTTACTGGAAATGTTAGTAGACATTTAATTTCTCTCCTACAAGGGCTTAGCCTGGCTATTCTCGCTGACAGGGGTGCTTAACCTTTTAGTCGCTAAGAGACTGTGCGTCGGATATATCTGACAAACAGTTTCTTGTTTATTCCGCCAGGGTTACAAATCCACAACTAAATACTCAATCTCGTAACTCTTCAGACTTTCTCTCACCTACGGGGATTGAAGAGCTAAACGAGATGGAGTACCCAGTCGCTATCACACGACCCTGGCGAATAGGACGCGTAAACACTCGTCGAACCAATCAGACACAAGCGGTTACAGTTAAAAGACAAACGTTTCTGTGCCCTCAACGCCATGACTTTATTAGAAGACAATATCTAATTTAATTAAGGTAATTTTCTTATTGTACATAAAAAATGCTTTGTTTTGTTTTATACGTACTTTCGCTATTATTGCCTAAAACCCCAAAAATACATATATACTTCAATAGGGGCCTTTGTTTTAAAAGGTGAATTTAGGTGTCTTCAAGGCTAGAGTGAATAGGCTTATAAACTAGTGCGCTTCACCATCAACTACTGTATTACTGCTTACGATCAAGTGGGATCACAGGTAAGCACTAGTTTATATCATAAAAAAATAGAAAAATGATATTAGGTTTTACATAATTTAAATATAAAAAAGGCAGAAGGTCTGAAATGAAGGAGATGAGCATCACAGACTAGATTGGAAGAGGTTAGAGGAAGCCTGGCCACAAGAAACCGGGAAACTCGAGATATCTTGTTACCTAATTGTTTAAATGTTGAGTTAAACGTTTTGTCAAATTGTGAAGTAAACGGTTTATCATTATTATTATTGCTACGAGAGAATTGACCTTTTGAGTTTGAAATTATATGAAACTCATAGTAAAATATTGATGATTGGAACTTGATCTGTCTAAATCTAAATACTATTTAAATCTATCAACTTCAGAGCTTTAATTAAAACATTATGACAAACAGCTGCCAAAACACTTAGCACTTCTTCCTTTTTCATAGAAGTTCAATGTCTTCATTAAATTAAAACCATAAACAACAGAATCATAGATATCACGTTACACTCAACCAAATGTTCTACATCTCTGCTCCCGCGCCATTTTCTATTTATAACTGTCAAAACAAGTATTAAATTTGAAATTAATATTGCACTTACTAAAATTTATTAGGCGTTATGTTTATTACTTAATTGGATGACCAATTTAATTGAAATCGTAAAGATATATTGTGAGAAGTTATTGTATTTTCTCATTTTATATTGGTACAGAGTAAAATTATGGGGTATTTAATGATGTCAGCGACTTTAAGTGAAATACATTTTCATCAAGCAACATTTTAACTTCTAAGCATGAATCCATGATAAAGTTAGAAAAAATAAAAAACCGGCCAAGAGCGTGTCGGGCCACGCTCAGTGTAGGGTTCCGTAGTTTCCCGTCCATCACAATAAGTGTACCCACTTATGAGTTTAAAAAATGCTTGCAAATACGATTATACTACAAACTTAGTCCAGAAATTATTTTGTAGAACCCTTTTGTCTTTTTTGTACAAAAACTGTTCTTTCCATCAAGTTCAAAATAATTTTCCTAGAAAATCCATATAAAGTTCTACTTTTCAGATTTTTTTCATATTTTCTAAGCTTATGGTTCAAAAGTTAGAGGGGGGGGGGGACACATTGTTTTTTACTTTTGGAGCGATTATTTCCGAAATTATTGACATTATCAAAAAATTATTTTACTAAACCCCTATTCAGTTTTAAATACCTATCCAACAATGTATCACACGTTAGGGTTGAAATTGAAAAAAAAATCACTTCCCACTTTACATATAAGGGGGCTACCCTAATAAAACATTTTTTTCCAATTTTTATTTTACCACTTTGTCGGCGTTATTGATATACATATTGGTACTAAATGTCAGCTTTCTAGTGCAAACGGTCACAGAGATTAAGCGAGGACGGACAGACAGACATTGCGAAATTATAAGGGTTCCTAGTTGTCTATGGAACCCTAAAAAGATTAACTACTTTATTACATTATAATTATTTCATTACTCCGTTTTTTTATTCCAGTTCTTTGTTTTTTTTTTTTTATCTAAGTCACACAACTTTGTTTTTTTGTTTGTAGGAGGTAATCTCTGAAAGTACTGGTCCGATTGCGAAATATTTTTCACCAATAGAAAACTACTTTATTCTTGAGTTACTTAAACATGTATGCTGGCGAAGCCGCGGCCAAAGCTAGTTATTAATAGTTTCACGCTTGACCACTATCTCACCTGACTTGCCTAGAAGTAGAAGTGCACAATTTTGAATACTTTTACCTACCTACAAGATGATAGAGACTTTGACCCCTGAGTTTGTTTCGGTGTTTCTTCTCAGGGTAGTCAGCTAGGAAACACAGGCCTCATCTAGCATTAATTGACGAAAAACAAAAAAATTGACGTGTAAAAATGTTTTTATAAAAAATTTTATTACTTTAAAAATAAATTATTATTTATACATATACCTCGTGATAACTAGCATTCACGCCTTGTTATAAATGATTTAATAACAATAATCATATATTTCAGGAAATTATTCCCATATAAATTACAAATTCCATACAAATTTAAATCACGTACAAAAATACAATTAAAACTTTTCTCGCTCCAAAAAAAAAAAACATTTATAAATTACACATTACATCAATACATTTTATTAAAAAAAAGTCATATTACAAGTTTCAAGCAAGTCTTGTTTCAAGTGATTTAGAATACTCGCAACTGGTATCTATATATGACACTTAGTTGACGTATTCACATATCATGGTTTTAGTGGATAGAATCGATTTCATTTGTTTTTTGAGATATAGAATAGAACTTGCGCTGATACAAGAGCTGAATGACTGACTCACTAATTCCTTCGTTGGAACATAATAGTTGCATTACAGAGATATAGGTACAATGGAAAATAAATGTTCCTATTTTGCCAATACAGGATAATGATAGGCGATTGAATATTTTTATTAATTGTTTGTAGACATACTCGTATATTGCAAATAGGTGCTAAAGACGGTTGTGAGTACATTTATATCCGGATAGAGTAAACCATTGTGTTTTAGATCCGTTACATACAGGTAACAGTAATTAGATATAGTAACTGAAAGTTTCATTATAAAAATTTGATCGATTTCAATATGGTCTGTCTAAAAATTCAAACGACTTGGGAATTTTTGAAGGAAATAAAAAATCTGTTGTTGACCGCAAATTCTTGTTTCCATTCACTTGTTTCTTGATATGATGATAGTTCTACAACAGATCTTGATCGTTATATGGCTAGTGATGATGTGTTAATAAGCGGAGTAGAATATTTAGAATCAGATTTCTCTTACGATTCCAGATTTATGTTATTATATTATACTTACTTAAGACACTATTATATCTTTGCAAAAAGAGGGCTACTTTCGTAATAAAAATATCGTTAAAAAGACTGAAATATGTAAGTATAATCTAAACCAAAATCTTTCACATTTTTTTATTATTAGAAAGTCCCTTAATAATATTAAATCATTTAAGAAATACTTATATTCTATACTTTTTATAAGGTTCTTTTATTAATAAACAATTATCAAGATCTCTTAATCAACCTTGATTATTGAACCAGTGTTGACTACATCCGATTTCAATTTACCCTAATAATTACCCAAGTCATTTGACTTTTTAATACAGACTACCATTCAATATTGAAATAATCAAAACTTCAAAATCGAAAGTTTCAATTACTCGTGCACCTAATAAAAAAGTTAAGATTCAAAATTAGAAGATGCAAATAAAATCCGATGTTTATTGTCTACGGCTAGACTTGCTGTATCTTGCACCATGCAGTTTGAGCATTTGAGTTTGCACTCAGTGCATCGCTGGCCATCGGCCAAAACGGGAGCGTCGACCCTCCTCGTGTATTTCTTTTTTCATGTCTGAGAATTCAAGATAGACACGTAATAGGAGGATTAGTTTATAAATATTTAGGTTTGAAAGCTTGATGTATGACGATTGCAGTTTTTTTGTTTGTAGAAAGTTTTTATTTCTGGATCAAAACTAGGTAAAGGCGTCATTGAGGATTGGAGAAGGAAACGATCTAATTTGTCTTTGATTTCTTGCTGTATATTAATCACTGTTCTTCTAGGTATTTTTCTTCGTCTTGTTCCTGTGATATTAATTACACTGTATGTTTGTTTCAGCCAGTTTGTAAATCAACGAAGGTAAAACTTTACCTAAAAGACGAGGGTAGGTCTTTGCCCAAAGAATTAGCATTGCCATTCAACGTGGCAATGCTGCCAGTCTTTGGGCACATTTACAGATGACAACAATGTGGAAGAGTCGATACTTCTACGCCTGAGTGTATTTTGTATCTGGTTATTTGCATCATCACAAAGAACACAGGTAGTAGTTATAAAATTATTATGCAACGTGTTTTGATCTATAACAATTTTGCAGTGTTTCGCGTAATATGACCGCAGGATACATAACGCTGAAGCCACGAACGAGACCACAAAGTTGGCCAACATATTATGAGACAGATCAAGTAAGTACGACTTGACATCGAAACTGCCACGATTGTATTTTGGACTATCTGTAGCTACCATAATTTTTAAGGTGGACCAAATAATCTACTTATAACTAAAAGCAACGAAAATAAAGTGAGAGTTTACTTTCAGTGTTTTAATTACGGTTTCGTTTCTCAAAAGGAAAAAAACGGAACCCTTATAGTAATCCAAGGTTCTGTGATGTTCGCACTTGGAGTTACTAAGTCAAAAATGACTGTTTTTGATTATAGAGAATTATGAAAATGGTGGCCTAGTGATAAGGGTGACATCCACCAACCCACACCACAACTCCTCACTTTAAAATGTACCCAGTATATACATAGGATCTGTGACTATGTGACTACTGTGTGCAAGCAGACTGATGACCGGCCAAGCTAGTCTCTCCATACATTTTTCCACACAGTTCCCGGAGAAGCAAGCGAAACATATAATTTTCTGCCACGTTCACAATGACAGGAAGCCACGGTTGGGAAGGTACAGCCGAGCGAGGAGTTGACAAACGTATCAGCTGATCGAATGGCGGCCGACACAAAATAATGGAAATATGTAATTAGTTGTACAGTTTTAGTTAGAATTGAAGTACAAAAACCGCCCTTACTGCTACGTTTATACAGGTGCTGTCATTGTCATATTATGGTTAACAGGATTGAATGGTTGACAGTACGTTTTATTTATTGCGTTTACGGTTTTTGTATGATGTTCGTCGAAGTACCTATGAGTTGTTTTTGTAGTCGAAAAGCACTCGTTTGTCATAGGACTTATTTAAAAATTATGTTTTACCACTAACATATTCCTAACTTCGGATTTCGGTCCAACTTTTATAATAAAAAAACTTAGGTAAAGATCTTAATATTAGTACCTACATATATTGCAATTGAATCACTACGTTTATGAAATCTAATAGGTATTTTGATTAGTACAAAGAACACACAAACTTAGAACAAAATATATCGGCCAGAAACAACTAGACACATACTCATGTCCAAGTCATCCAACGTAGCACTTCACTATTAATCCACTTTGCATAAAATCAGTTTCCACGGTCCAAATCCAAAGGCAATAAACACGATATCGAGAAAAAGTTCAAGTGTAAAATTCATAAACTTTCGCGTTCGAATTCAACAACCTACATTCGAAATAAAAATCATTTCATTTCACATTTAAAAAAAACCGTAAACTTTTAAAACAAACGCACGGTTCACGCGTTCCATTTCGCGCCACTCACTGCACGAAAATATGGCGGGAAACGATGACAAACTAAAATGGTAATGTGATAAATGGTATCAATTAGGATTCACGTTGTGTTCCCGTCCAAATAAGAGTTCGTACCGTCGGAAGAATTTATGAAGCGTCGTCAGAAGCGGGTCAATGGATAAATAATTGAGTTGTCGATTATAGCACCTAGCGTTCGTGGTTGCGGACAGTAAAATATCTTCACAAAGACGCTTGAAAGGCAAAATTATCTATGCGACGTAAACTTTACAGGAGAGTGAATAAAAGTTACAAAAAAAATTTGTTTGTTATAAAAAGGCTGATGATTCTATTACAATGATGTTAACAATATCTAAATCCGACTATTGCGTCGTTAAAAACAATTCTTTTTTCTAAAAAAATTAACTATCACTGAAGTAAAGTTCAATGTCGCTTAGATCATTTTGCCTTTCAAGTGTCGGTGTGTCGGTGTGTGTCCGGTAACTGTCCGGACCAAGCCCAAGTCGTCGACGGTGCGCACTGTTCCCGCGCGCCTCAAGGAGTTGTCAGCAACAGCAGGGACCCAGCCGGGTCGAAGCCTACTGGGGCCAGGGTTATCCGAAAGGGCGCTCGAGCCCCGGTATGAAGGCTAGAAGGAACGGGGTGGGTCTTTTAGTCATTAAGAGTCTGACACTATCTCCCGCTCCGCCCATGAGCGGGGGATGTCAATGCATGATTTTTTCCCACCATAAAAAAAAGTGTCGACATGTTGAACGGTTTGCGACTAGCGACACTTTTACGTTCTAGTACTTACTTGGAAGTAAATAAAAGATTTATATGATTGAAATGTCGATGAAAGATGCTCTTAGTAAAAGCTTCCCAGGAATTGTTCTATGAGTTATGAATATGATTCATGTTTACTAGGTACTCCAGTCCGAACTAGTCATTGGTGAATGAATGATGTTGGTAAAACACAGTTTATTTGCTGGATGACTGGTTCGACATTACAACAATATTATCATTACAATGAATAAACGAATCTGAATCTGAATTAACCTTTTGAATGTCTTATGTTACACAGTTCGACATAAGCAATTGTCTTTCTATTGTGTCTCTAATTACGGCATTCAAAGAGTTAAATCAGACATTTCCCCACTGCTGGGACATTTATCTCTTCTCTAAGATAAATCTGTAGTATCACATTCCACAGATTTCAGTTTTTTTTTTTTTTTTTTAAATTGATGACTTGAAATTTATCCAAAATAAAAATTATTAACGCAGAGGCAATGGGTCGAAACCCTACTGGGGCCAAGCGTCTGCTACTGAAAGGAAGGCTCGGCCCCTGTATGAAAGGCAACGAAGTAACAGGGTGGGTTTTTTAGTCAATAAACGTCTGACACTATCTTCCGCTCCGCCCAAGGGCGGGGGTTGTCATATGGATAAATTTTACTCACCGTAAAAAAAGAAACCCTGACACAGTACTTTTTGAGATTTACACTGTGCCTCTTTATGCACGCGTCTAAGTTTTACCAATTCTTTACTAACATCCCTATAAATCTTATTTCGTTTCGTAAGGATTACAAAAAAATGGGCCCTTAATCCAGACGCACACGAGAAAAACTATTTCAAATCGTAGGCCCAATAGCGATTAGTAAATGTCAAATCTGACTTGTTATTTTTATTACTTAATGCAATTATTAAAATTTTATACACAAGTAACAAAATAAATAAAAATAATCACTTCAAGTTCGGCCGCCATTTTTATTTATGTCGCTACAAAATGGCGCCCGAACAGGGACAACAAAAATTTATCGTGTAATTGGCGAAAAAGTATTTATTATTTATTTATTTCGCTACAACTAAGTAGTAATAAACAATGTACAAAGTATTAGTTAGTAGTAGTATTTTTAGCAGTAGGACATTTTCTAGCGATGTTTTGAGAGAAATAGTGAAGAAATAATTAATTTACTTGTATATACAAAGTAATGCACCTATTTGGGTTCGAGACAACAACTGCTGAAGTCAGTCACAGTATCCCCGGGCTACAACTGATGTCTCTAAAACGCTAAATAGAACTGTCGAATTAAGATCATTAGACGGAGGCCCATGCGCACAAAACGTTTTGGGAACACATTCATTGTGCGTACAGCTAAGGAGTGGAATTCCTTGCCGGAATTTCTGTTTCCTGATTATTACATGTTTAAGTCAAAAGTGAGTGAATAGATTACTTCTAGGCAAGCGTGTTCCATCGTCGACCACATCATACCTTACCATAAAGTGAGTTATTGGTCAAACGCAAGCCTATGCATAATGACAATAACAGTACCACTTGCCAAGTTGCTAATCTGCAATCGTTAACGCTAGTAGAAAGCTTATAATGTACGGGAATGAAGTCATCTCAACGCTCAGTCACGTGGTCAGAACAAAAGAATTGGGAGCGTGGCAAACTCCCAAGCGTTCAATGTTGTAACTTGGCTAGGGGCGCAAGCTACAAAATCACTCACGTAGGTACCACAACATGACATATAAACTGTTGTAAAAACACGTGGATCATTAAAATCTTAGCAGCACCGTCAAATTTTTTTTTTTTTTTTGAGTTCCTGCACTGATCCAAAAAGCTAATTTACTGTCAACAAACGCATTTGCCTCAGGAAATTATTCATTCAGCCTGATCTCTAATAAAGTCATCAACTTAGTTGTCGCCTTGTCGCAATGTCGCATCGTAAATAAGCAGAATGCATCAGCCCATGCATCACTGTCTAAGATTAATGTATTTTTCAAAAGTCTTCAAAGAATGTTAAATGTATGAGACTTTTTCTGTTTTTTACTTCACAAGGAATCCTTTGTTTTGACAGTCCAAAATCCAAATGCAGTAAACGAAAATTTATTTGACACGGAAACCCACCCATTGGCCTACACCAGCAAGATTACATAGGTTTTCGATAGTAATATGTGTATACTATATACTGTCAAATAATAGTGTAGGGTAGAGTAGGGTAGGGTAGGGTAGAGTAGGGAAGGGTAGAGTAGCGTACGGTAGAGTAGGGCATAGTAGGGTGGAGTAGGGAAGGGTGGAGTAGGGAAGAGCGGGAGCGAAGCCACGCGGGCAAAAGCTAGTTTATCTATAATAATAAAAAATAAAAATAAATCTAGTACTCATAACGCAAGCTCTGCTTAGCTTGGGACTAGACGACGTTGTGTGATAGTTGTGAAACATTATTACAAAAAAATGGAGTACTATAATAGCCGGAGTCTGTGTTTCCTGATAGCTACAACTTGGTCAAGAGTGAATAGGTTACTTCTAGGCAAGCGTGCTTCATCTTCGGTCACATCATCGCTTACTATCAGGTGAGATAGTGGTCAAACGCGAGCATATCAATGATAATAATTAAAAAAAAAGTTCGGGTCTACATAAAAGAGAAATCATTTAGTTTCTTGCTTCAACTTCTCGTGGAGACGGTCACCGACAGAAAGCTGCTTTATTCCTGAGTAACATAGGCTGTATTTTATGTACGCAGGCGATGCTGCGGGCAAAAGCTAGTGTAGAATATAATTCTACGAGGTGCTGGAGGAGAATGCTCGTGTGCATCAGAATTGCGGGTGTAATTTTGCCGGAGTATTGTGGACTGAATTTCGTACCAACGATTCTATACTCCGAGAACTCGGCATCAAGCAGCGTTTATAATCTTTGATACAGTCTCGTATCCTCACCTTTTTTGATCACGTATGCCGCCAAGGGGAGGTGGCTATTGAGCGACTTCTGGTCCAGGGAAAGGTTGAGGATACCAGGCTACGACTCACGAGTAAGATCGCCTATGAGTTGGACTGGCCAGATAAAAGCTGCAGTAAACGGCTTATCACGAGGAAGGCGGTTATCAGAGAGGAGTGGCGGCGTATTGTGAAGGTTGCTACCATCACCTAAAGTGATGACCACGACCACTCTGTCAAGAGTGATACCGACAGAGAAGAAAAGAAGATTATTCTACGAAAAGAAAAACGGATGCAAACAAGAAATTATTTTGCGCGAATTTTTTTCCTACCGAACGTTTTGGTAACACATTCATTGCATGCGTACAGCTAAGGAGTGGAATTCCCTGCCGGAGTCTGTGTTTCCTGATAGCTATAACCTAGGGGTCTTTAAGTCAACAGTGAATAGATTGCTTTTAACCAAGCGTGTTCCATCGTCGGCCACATCATCGCTTACCATCAAGTCAGACAGTGGTCAAACGCGAACCTATCCATAAAAAAAACGGTCACTTGAGTGGTAGTACCTACATGTATCTAGGTAGTGAAGCCAATCAGCCAACACTCCAACCGAACTGTCAACACGGAACAGTTTATCTAAATCCGCACTATTGATTTTACGTGATGCGATAGCTTTCACCGGCGATGTTATTTTGTCTATTACGAGTACTTGCTAACGCTGGATTTTAATAGGCACCTCAGAGGAATTCATCATCATGAATAATGAGGATATAAAGGAAGAAGAAAGAAAGAAAGACAGTTTATTTGCGTCAAACATGGCGCATATATTATTTAAAAATAAAAAACAATATTGATCGACTTATAAGTAGGTCTTTTTTTAGCGGTGGTAAAATCATCTAATGACATCTAGTGTCAGACTTTTACTGATTAAAAACCCACTCCTGTTCCTTCGTTGTCTTTCGTACCAGGGCTGAGCTATCTTTCGAAACTAACCCTGGCCCCAGTAAGCTTCGACCCAGCTGGGCCTCTCTAGCCCTCCTGGAAGCGCGCGCGCAAGAACAGTCCGCACAAAAAGTAAAATCCCTGATATAGTTAGTTACTATATTCCATATGCCTTGTTTAGGAGCATACGTCTCACGTAATATTACTAAAACACACTTTCCTATATAAAGAAAATAATTATACGAGTAAACAGTTATTATGAAATACTTAATACAATTTTTCTTTTACTGACCTATTAATTCATTAAACCCCAAGCGAATCGCGCACCTATTGTCTTTCTATTGTGTCTGTAATTTCCACGATTGAAAGGTTAAGACCAACATTTTTTCCTTGGGTACAGAAATCTCAAAAAGCCATTCGGCAACCGAAATTAAAGTAGATTTATTTTCAAGCTATTATAAAAGGACATTGCCAATCTTTGTATGGATGGAAGTACTAAAAAAATATCATAACATTTTGGTAAAAGACATTATACAGTATCCTCTCAAGGCACTTCATTACTGCCCTTCTCCATCATTATTCACTTCGCTTCGTTAACTCTTGTTGACTGGACTGACAAACTCAAGGCCGTGCGCGTGCGTCGAAACAATACGCTTTGTATTGCAAATGGTTCATCCGTTTCGTATCTGGCCCTTAACAAACACACCTATAAGCAGAACTGTCCAGTTTATTATAATTACTAGGTAATGCCCGCGGCTTCGCCCGCGTAAATAAAATATAGCCTATGTCACTCAGGAATAAAGTAGCTTTATTTCGGTGAAAAAATTTTAGCAGTCGGACCAGTACTTCCAGAAATTACCTCCGACACACAAAAAATCACAAAAACAAAAAAAATAAAAAACTTTACCTCTTTATTATATTAATAATTATTTTTAATGTAGTTAGTGTAGATGAATGATGATGATTTAGAGCCAAGGACTGCACAGCAACTTTTGTTTTTTTTTTTTATATAATATAATCCAGTGCTTGACTGCGATCCAGTGTTGAATGCAGTATGCAATGATGCAATCATTGATGGTGAAGCACACTAGTTTATTAAGCTGTCTAGGCGTTTTTGCCGTTCTAGCGGTCTTACGGGCGGGAAGAACGCTGCAGGCCAATAAGTTAGTTGCCGTAAAAAATGTAATTAGTCCGTCTTTTAGATTATTCAAAAATAAAGGACACGTTTTTTTTATTTGTAAATTTAACCAAAAATGACAAAGATATAATCCATCATCATCGTCATCTATGCTACCTAGCTCGCCTATGTACTTACATCAAATGTCCTGTTTTTTTTGTTTGTAATTTTTTTTTTTTTGTGTACATTATAGAATAAGAATAGGATATAGCCCATTAAATTTACATATAACGTCACGCCGCGCCGTGCTGCATTTTTTCGCACGGGTTGACGTCACACGTAATTTTAATTGGCTATATCTTTGTTATTTTTTTTAATCGAAAAAAGAAAAAAATACGTGTCCAATATTTTTTTTATAAACTAAAATACGGACTAAATAAAATGTAATTGTTTTGACCCTGGAAACTACCCTATTGTTCCAATCCTTCGATGTATGCGGTTTAACAAAAACAGCACTGAAGTATTTTGCATATCGGATTTCGGTGGCTGTGTGGTTCTTTCTTCAAAAGATCATCTCACCTTCTTTTTTATGATGGGAAAATCATCTAACGACAACCCCGGCTCTTGGGCGGAGCGGGAGATAGTGTCAGGCTCTTACTGACTAAAAACCCACCCCGTTGCTTCTTGCCTTCATACCAGGGCTCGAGTTCCCTTTCAGATTACCCTGGCACCAGTAGGCTTCGACCTGGCTGGGTCCCTGCTATTGCTGACAACTCCTTGAGGCGCGCGAGAACAGGGCGCGCCGTCGACTCGCTCTTGGGCTCGGTCCAGACAGTTACCGGACGGTCGGACAGCGAGCTACCCATTGCTTACCGTCACCCCTTATCTCATCATTTATTTATTTATTATCGCTCGCTGTCGCAAGTCCACGCACCAAGTTCAAGAGTGTGCAGCTGGGTATAATACACCCTACCTTTGCCCAGGCGTTAATTGATTACTCAATTAACAGATAAGAACGGAATTTAGAAGATAAAACTTCAATATCACATTATCTTCTGTAGATTAGGTGAGTTTTGACCTCTTTTATCTCTTTACAATTTGTTGCAGAAACATTACTCATCGTCTATGACCCCGGAAGTGACGGCAGGTGTTTACTTTTGCACTGGCAATGAGGGTAGTTGGATATCACATGTCATTACTGTCGTCTGACTGAGTGATTACGTACCTACCCTAGGGCTATATTCTACCGAGACCATGGCGGCGCGAGCAGTCGCCGCTACCAACAAAATGTATACAGCTCTGAAGAGAGTTACTCACCTAGTGTCCGTTTAGTTGCGCAACCAATTTGGTGGCGTGATCAGCTCGGACGCGTGGCGACTCTGGTGTCTGTATGGTGTGTAGCTTGGGAGCTTAGTGCTATATTTCACCAGGACACCGTGGCAGCGCAACTGGTCTCGCTACCATGATGTCCCGGTGAAATAAGTTTTAAGATGCAAGGCAACAAGATTATTAGGGTTCCGTAGTCAACTAGGAACCCTTATAGTTTTGCCATGTCTGTCTGTCCGTCCTCGCTTAATCTCTGTGACCGTTAGCACTAGAAAGCTGAAATTTGGTACCAATATGTATATCAATCACGCCGACAAAGTGGTAAAATAAAAATTGGAAAAAAATGTTTTATTAGGGTAGCCCCCCTATATGTAAAGTGGGAAGTGATTTTTTTTTTTAATTTTAACCCTAACGTGTGATATATCGTTGGATAGGTATTTAAAAACGAATAGGGGTTTACTAAAATCATTTTTTGATAATGTCAATAATTTCGGAAATAATCGCTCCAAAAGTAAAAAACAATGTGTGTCCCCCCCTCTAACTTTTGAACCATAAGTTTAGAAAATATGAAAAAAATCTGAGAAGTAGAACTTTATAAGGACTTTCTAGGAAAATTATTTTGAACTTGATGGAAAGAACAGTTTTTGTACAAAAAAGACAAAAGGGTTCTACAAAATAATTTCTGGACTAAGTTTGTAGTATAATCGTAGCAAGCATTTTTTAAAACTCATAAGTGGGTACACTTTATTGTGACGGACGGGAAACTACGGAACCCTACACTGAGCGTGGCCCGACACGCTCTTGGCCGGTTTTTCATAATCATTTGTATAGTTATCGGCACGAATATTGAGCGCTCAGCGTCAGAGTGGGGATCGCTCTGCGCATTCCATACATTGGCGAGCCAATCGTCGTCGTTGTTAGATACATGCAGCAAGCGCTGGGAATAGAATAGAATGAAGTCTACTTTTAGACTTTTTATCGAGCCATTTCAATACTACTACAAGTTAAATTAAATCCCAATACACAAAACCTTAGGGAATGAAGCTATTAACTAATTGTTTTAATTATGAGGCTATGCAATAAATATCTCGCATAATTGTCAAGAATTTGGGTCACACTGCTATCAACAGCGCTTGAAGTGCAATGTATGGAATTGCCAAAGTGCCAATAGTTATGTGATAGTGATCTAATTATTGAGAGCAGTGGTAGCAGAGTGGTAGTGGCTCCGACTTACAAGTTGTAAGTCGCGGGTTTAAACCGTGCCAAGCGCACATTACTTCGTGTAACTTATTTCATCATTACTGCTCTCAAAACGGTTAAGGAAACCATCGTGAGGAAACCGGTATGTCCTAGAACCAAAAATTCAAAGACGTGTGGCTTTCACCAACCCGCACTGGGCCCGCGAGGTAGATTACGCCCCATTCCCTGTCCTAGAGAGGAGGCCTGAGTCCTAACAGTGGGAATATTATAAGACTGGCTATGCTAATAAATGCGAGTGTTCAAATTATGATGTTATGTTTTGGTATGATTAGGTTCATCGTCAATTGAAAAGATGAATACTGTCCAAAAACAATTGCTCAAATACCAGGAGAGACTGGAAAGGCATTCTAACGAACTGGTGGCTGCACTTAATCTCGTTTTAAGTGTCTCGTGTTAAGTTACTTAAAAATATTAAAAAGAAAAAACGTAACATTCTAATTGCAACAGGGGACTTATGAACTGATTGGGTAGTCAGCTCACTGGAGTCACACTCATTGCACCACAAATTCAAGCTCCAACACACCTACTCCTTTTTTGGCCTCGCACAGATTGTAAAGTTATATTTTCATACTTAATTCTACTGTATTGTAATTCTAATGTACTCTAATTCTGAACAATTGGTTTACTGTAATTATGTGTAAGGTACGAAAAAACGTTTTTCTTTCTTTTTTCTGAATGTAGTGGAACTGAATGCAGATTAAGAAATACAAAAAAAAAATTATTAAATTGAATACATTTTGGACAGGTTATCGTGGTGAACTGCCAGATTGTACAAAAGTTACCATGTCACCATGGCCCTGTAACATATAGGTCAATTGAAGGAACACAGAAGGGTTTTATGTAATTAGAAAAAGTCTGACACTCTTTTTCAATTTACCTAGAGCGGTATGAGCCATTAGAGGATTTCTGGTGGGAAATACTCCTAAAGAAAAAGAGGATGTGATGTACATGATATAAGTACTGGGTGTAGCTTGATAGCTGCCTCTATGTATAGTACCGGTTTTTAGTTGCTTCCGGCCAGAGTTCAAGCTGACACAAAAGTAAAATTGGGAAAACTCAAGCATATTGATAACTTTTTCCTTTAAAAAAAAAGCTGCCCCACAATAGAAATTACTCCTATATGATGGGTTTGTTCACAAACATGTAAACTCACACAAAACCTGGAACATGCAACTTCATTCGGTATTTAGAAACTTGGAAGCCAAAAAATAAAAACATTGAGTAAATATATCTTACTTTGATAGAGACAGTTTAATTCATTAAACCCCAAGCGAACGCCGGCGTTCGCGCACCTATTGTCTTTCAATTGTGTCTGTGATTTCCACGATTGAAAGGTACCCCAAGAGAATGCCGGCGTTCTCGCACCTATTGTCTTTCTATTTTGTCTGTGATTTCCATGATTGAAAGCTTAATTTTACCATGTACCTAAATCTACTTGCACACAAAATACACTATAAATAATATTAGCTCACATAAATTTAAGTCATTTTTTTAATTTTGGTCAATCACTCGAAAGGTTTATTTACTAGAATTATAATAAAAAGGGTTTGTGTATAATGCATTTAGTGATATTATAGGTGCAAGGTCATAATGGCCTTGAAATTGTATTACAATCAAAATCCATTTATTTACATAACTTCTGTAGGTCATATTTATCAAAGCCAGAATGTATTTATTATGATAATAAAATGTTTTCCATTATTTTAAATACTTAACTGTTAAGTTTCTAACCTGAATTTGTGAAATAACTATAAATTAAACTTGGCGTTGTTTTGTTTTTATTTAAAAATCATTAAAAAAAAATACAATAAAAATATTTTTCACTTGTAAGAAGTGAGAAATATTTTTATTTTTTATTCTAGGCTGGCCAGTATTAAACTGTGTCCTTTTACTTTTCTGAAGAAACAATTAATCAGCGAGTTTTTATAATAATAACTCATTAAGAAATTATGTACCTACTTTTAATTTTAAAATTCAGAAATAATTCAGTGTCAAAGATTTTTTTTTTTTATATTTGTATGCACTGTAAAAAATCAATACCGTCTACCCTATTATGAACATTAAACTAAATAATTAAAAAATAAAGAACTAGGTATTTAGAAAATAAACAAGAGGTACAAAAATAATAAAAAAGAAATGTAAAACTACGCAAATTTTGAAGAAAACAAATGACGCGACACGAGTTAATTAGAAGAAATACAATCAATAAACTTTAAGAACAGACAATAATACTTTAAAAACGAATAAGAAATACAACAATACAATACAAATGTTTATAAAATATAGAATATCTGGAAAAACAACATTGCACTTACCTTAAACCGACGATCGAATTTTAACGCTGTTTATAAAAAATTTAGAAACACAAATACACAAGCGAATATATGTTTCTTTATATCCTCGTATTTATATAGTTCAGAATCATAACTTCACGAAGATATTTATTTTTTTGTAAAATATGTATTGTTTACGCACTTCGTTCACATTCACAACACACACCGAAACATTCTTGATTGTCGATTGATTTGATTTCAAATCGGAAGGAAGTAAAAATGTTGTCTATACTTTTTTATTTTCTTGATTTTTAAATATTCACTGATTTTAGAAAATGAAATAAATGTGGATCTTTTGATTTTATCAGCATCAAGCATCTGAAGGACAAACACAAGGATAAAATATCGAAAATTACATTCGCATGTGTAGTCAAGAATTGGTGTTTGTCTATGTTACTGGAAAATTTGGCGGGAGGTTCAAAAAAACTTTGTGAGGTTATTATTGTCGCCTTTTTCTTTTATTTATTTTTTCTATAATACAATAAAGAATCATGTTTTACATGAATTTATTTATTTTGTAAAATGCCAAACTTTTTCCTAATGTAAGGATTATGTGGATTGGTTATTTTTTCAGTTATTCTATTATTAATTTGTCTAGCGACTTTGCGAGAAGTACTATAAAAGTATAAACGGCTCGTCCTTTCATTGCTTAGGTATATTCGTCGAGTGACTGGAACTACACGAAAACCAACAAATGCTGGCCCTGACTGTCCAGTCCGGGCCAGCATTTGTCCATTTGTTTTTTTTTCAGGTCCACTCAAATTTGTGTAGTTCTTTTTTCAAAAATCAACCCCAGTCACCAATCTGCATAGTTCTCAATGTATAATTAGACCAGTATTTTTTTTATAGTTTGTTTCGTTGTTTCTTCTCAGAGTAGTCAACTAGGAAACACCGGCCTCATCTAGTTTAAATTAGTATTATTATTATATTATGCCTTTCACAGTCTACGGTTGATGAAAACAGAACTAAATATGTTCCACTGCTTGGCGAAGGCTTCCCTCTTCCTTTTCCACACACGCCTGTCCTCTAGTAGTTGCCGAAAAATAACATCTCCACCTTCGCCTTGGGCTGTAGCGATGTCACTTTGCGTTTAAATGGGACCCAAAAAGTGGTTCTTTTAGCCCACAGCTCATCTCATCTGACATGCGGCAGACGTGTCCGGCCCAATAAGTATAACCAAAATTGTTCAGCGAAACGCGAATGATGCTGACTAAGTATAATTATGTAGGTTGAGCTATCACGGTTCATAAGATACAGCCTGCGACAGACTAACGGACAGAGAACTCACACGTGGACCACGCCTGATTTTTACGTAGCGTGGCGTGGATCTAATGTAGCTCTGCAGGTCTAGTTGCCATATAAAATGTATGGAGACCGACGCGCCCAGATCCCGGTACGTGGGCCACACGTGAGCAATGTAGTTCTACCTTTAGTAATATCCCATATATCCCCTTTGGGTACAGAACCCTAAAAAGCAAAATAAAACACCACGATATAATTAAATATCATTTTTTATTTATCGTTCATTAACCTATATTGCGTTTTATACAATCTACGTTTAATTAGACATACAGTAACGGATAATACCGTTTATATATTACTTGCGTCCATTTTACATTTAAAATGTTTATGTACAAATCTAATCAAGTGCTAAAATTAATTAAAATGAAATGCATGAACAAAATCAAGGTTGTAGCTAATGAGAAAAAGTATAATATTTAATTTACAGTGCTGCCAGTATATATTCTATGTGCTTGAAAAAATAATGAAACGTTAAAAAAAAACAGTTATATAATTTTTCGGCGTGCTTAAATATACTGGCCACATTGTAACTAATTTAACATTGAAATATTAAAATAAGACAATAATAAGTTATATATTAGGATAAGTAGTAAAATTATCAGTATGGTAAACGAGGTACACACGCTCCAGCTGGTAACGTGCCCCACTTGCGAAAACTAAGATACGCATTTAGATGTGTGTGATGTTTGATTTGTAACATAGGTATGTTTACAAATAAATAAATCTGAATCTGAATGTTGTGTTTATTTGAGTCGATCTAATTAGATTCTCACGGCGATGTAACAACGCAGTTTAATTTGCGTTGTTTATGTATATGTAAATTTAAATGCGTGTTTTAGTTTTGCAAGTGGGGCACAATACCGACTGGGCACGTATGCCTGATTTACCCTATATTACTATTTAGGGTTACTTTAAATAGCGTACAATTGATCCTTATTTAAAGGCACTAATAAGAAGGGAATGTCTAAATGAAAATGAAACAATGTTTGACTTATATAATTTAGTTGAAAACTCTAATGTAGCTATTTATAAATTAAAATTTTCTCAATTTTTTTGCATTTTTCAGGTCAGAGACAAATTGTGATACACTTCATCGATATATTCATTTATTTATTTAAAGCTTCATGCAAAAAAGCGAAAAAAAAAACTGTACGCACGTGCGCGTACTTGACGTGACAAACGTGACAGTTGGGTAAAAATGGGTAAAAAAGTGACAAAAAAGATATTGTCACCCTGACAAAAGTCACCAGTGCCCGCTATGTCTCACTAATCATTATTAAATAAAAATATTTGGAGTAGGGATATAGCAGGGTAAGAAATAACCCAATCTCAGACCTACACAAAAATATCATAAAAATTGTTCAAACAATTTCGGAAGAGTTAGATAACAAACACTGACACGATATATCTTATATATAAAATTTCTGGTGTCACAATGTTCGTTCCCGTACTCCTCCGAAACGGCTTGACCAATTCTCATGAAATTTTGTGAGCATATTGAGTAGGTCTGACAATCAGCCAACATCTATTTTTCATACCCCTTAGTGATAAGGGTTGTCCACCCTTAACATTTTTAGAAGTTACTTAAAAATTATTTATATGGCAAAACAACGTTTGCCGGGACAGCTAGTTTTTATATAAATTACATCACGTTTGCTAGGTCAGCTAGTATTTTTATAAATTCCTATACTAACGGCCCGTTCACGACCTGACGCTGTGAGCGCTAGCCAAGCGCGGGGCGAGCGGTAAAGTATGAAAATGTTTTTTTTTAATCTGTTTTAAACTACTACTTGACTGCGATCCCAACTGATGGTAAGCAGTGATGCAATCGTTGATGGTGAGGCGAACTAGTTTATTAAGAGCCTATTCACTCTAGCCTTGAAGACATGTTTGAAGCACGCCATGAGACGCCGTTAATAAGGCCGCACGCTCGCTTACCGACGCCGCAACACTTGCCGCTAAGCCGAAGTCGTGAACGAGCCGTAAGTAAAACCATTGTGAACAGTAAAATTTCAAGCATTAAATATAAGCAATACTTTATAATTAAATTATAATTTGAACTCAAATTAATTATTCTAACGTAGTCCGTTATTGATAAATGGTAAGTGACTTCATAATATCGAAATTAAATAATTAGCTTAGCTTTTAGCGGGAACATTACCAAAGTAATTTGTCTAAGCCTGCTAAAGAATTACTTTTCTACTTCACCATGACCTTTTAAATTCGATTTTTGTCAACGCCATTATAAAGATCTGTTTATAAAAAAAAATACATGAAATTATGTAATTTATTTCATTATCAATGCTCTCGAAACGGTGAAGGAAAACATCGTGAGGAAACCGATATGTCCTAGAACCAAAAATTCTATAACATGTGACATCCACCAACCCGCATTGAGCCCGCGTGATGGAGGTCTTTCTTCGCCACTCTGGAATGGATGGAACCTTTCGGCCCCATCGACCATCTGATCTGCGGGCAAAGTGTACTGCCCACTGCCACGTAAGTTTGGCGATTCTTCGGGTCGACAATCTTGGTTTTCCAGCGGATATAAAAGGTGTATGTGACAGCTCTCCACAAACTTTAAGGGCTTGCTCAGTAGACGAAACTGAACAACCTACCACAATTTTTTTTTACAGGAAACGACAAAAAAATCACCCTTACCATCCAAAATTATTAACTTAATTTGACAATTGTGGAAGGTTGTTCAGTTTCGTCTACTGAGCAAGCCCTTAAAGCTTGTGGAGGGCTGTCCCTTACACCTTGTATTTATTTCTGATGTAATCATGCAAGGAAACTCCGAGTATAGACCCTTCCATTGCCCTGTGACTTGAAGCCTTCTGATAAGGCCCACCGTCCACCGTACCCACGGCCAATGCCTAGGTCAACTTTACCAATGAAAGATAAATTCAACGATAAGTCTAACATTCTACGTCATAAAAAAATACTACGCTATAATTTTAAATAGAATATTGTCATTTTATTATACATGGTTTAATGTTGACAATATTATTTTTTATAAAGGGTGTAAGGGACAGCCCTCCACAAACTTTAAGGGCTTGCTCAGTAGACGAAACTGAACAACCTTCCACAAAAATCTTTTTCAGGAAACGAAAAAAACAATCGGCCTCGGCAAACAAATTTTCGTTTCCTGAAAAAAAGTGTTGTGTAAGGTTGTTCAGTTTCGTCTACTGAGCAAGCCCTTAAAGTTTGTGGAGGGCTGTCCCTTACACCTTTTATAGATAAAAGATTCGAAAAGAAATTGATATAAAGACGCTATACTATAATAGACCGTCGCATATATTCGTCCACACATAATTTTTATGACATAACTATATTTTGTAAGTTGTCACTGTGTTGCCACATTGGAAAATTGGGATAAAGGGATTGTGTCAGATTCTAAACATTAAATTATCGAAGAGAGAGAGAGAATAAATTAAAAGAAATTGAATATCTTCATCAACATTTCAGCAGAAAGATGTCATAAGTCAGGGCGCAAACGTGTGCTTTGTGTCAGATATAAGCTACCGATGAATATTTGATTTCTATAGAAATAGTTGATATCATCTACTCCTTGCGCAAACGTAAACATTTTTTTTGTGTCCAGCACGCTTAGCCAAGTTGTTATTCTGCAATCGTTAACGCTGTCGAAAAGTAATAAAACGATGGGAATGATGTCATCTCAACGTAAAGTCGCGTGGTCAGAACAAACGAATAGACATTTTGTAGCCAAGTTCACATCGTTCAAAATCGTTTCTACAATATTTAACGCTACATCCTTTGTTATACAAACGCTACATTGTAGAACGAGCGGCCGACTCAGGCGCGTCAACATGGCTACCAACTTATCGTTTTCTACAATTGCTGTCACCGAGGCGTTACCGATTAGAGAACGGAATTCTATTGTAACTTGGCTAGGGGGGCAGTTGCTTCCACTTAACACATACTCGTGTCGATCAAAGTGTTCGGTGTTGGTAACTCAAAACTAAAAGTGTCTACATTTGCGCAGCGCTTAAAGATTGATCCGCATCTCTCATCTACCGAATTTTGGATTTTTTACCGTGTGTTAGCGACTGGGTACTCCATCTCGTTTAGCTCTTCAATCCCCATAAGTGACAGAAGAGCTGACGAGATGGAGTATTTGATCGTTTATATGCGAGCCTGGTGGAATTAACGCGAGTGTTTATCGGACATATCCACATAGGAGTTTAAAGGTTAAAAAAAATGGGTGTTGCTATGACAATATGATATTAAAATAAATACGCAATAAGAGGTAATAATCTGGTGAGAGTCTCGGGAATGCTGTGGATGAGAGACGCACAGGATCGGTCGTTGTGGCGACGCTTGGGGAAGGCCTATGTCCAACAGTGGACGTCTTTCATCTGAAATGATGATGATGCTGAAGCAAAAGTCTGATGAGAGTTTAGACTTAGATTTTAGAAAATGATCGAATTCACGACTTCTTGCCCAGTCTTTACGAGTTAAGGGCTGTTTTTTTAATTGATATAAACTAGTTCTTGACTGCGATTCCACCTGAAGGTAAGTAGTGATGCAATCGTTGATGAAGCGCACTAGTTTATATCAACTATAAAAAAGAAAGAATAAATAATTTTTCTATAGACGTGGTTTAAAACCATCCACAATCCGGCCACCAAGTCCACGGCCACGTGAGCCCCTTGGCTGCCCCCCCTTGCGCGTCGCCAGTACATCAGCAGGCCAGCAGGTCGCCCAGTGCGCGCGCACCTCCTTCGCTGGCCCAGTACACTCCACCACACGAGTTGACGAGGCTCCACACGTACGGAGTGAAGAATTCCTCCGGTCTCTCCTCTTCGACGTAACGGAATTTTAGGTCGGGGAATTTCTGGAAAAGAACACAGAACAACAGTTATAAACAGAACAACAACAGATTCTATATAAAAAAATGTAACAACTCCGTCGCTACTACAGAACCTTTCAGCAATACCATTTAATCTGTTCTACGAACAATATACCCAGCCCTGTGCCACTTCTGTTTGGCAATTTTTTTTTATAAGATAGGAAATCATACAATGATCTTTCCCGCACTAGGACGGAGCGGGAAGATCTGGACCTCCTAGATTGTTTGGATGCCAGACGTCGGAAGTGCTCCTCGAAATTTCACCAGCTGTCAAGAACGAGACGACCTAGATACTTCATCGACAACCCGACGCCTATGTGAATTCTTCCTATTGCTATTTGAAAACCTAATGATGGCGCGTTCCGAAGGTCGTAAAAGCCTCGGATTTGTGCAGTGCCAGTACCTCTCATCCCAATTGCTGGATCCTCTCCACGTCTGTTGCAACCCAGAGTGTCGTTCGTCCGCCACCTAATGCTCCCCCTGTGCTAAGACCAGTGTACCACACCACGCCTCTCTGGCTATGAAGATAGCCTTGGATCTCCTGAGATTATCCTTATTCCTGATTCGATGACGCAAGAAAACTCCGAGCATAACCACACCACACCACATGTCGGGCGTATATTTCGTACAGAAAATAATTAGGACTATTCACACGTGCCACATTTTGCAGTCGTTATTGACCGTGTGTTTGCCGACCACATCGCAACCACAACGCAACCACATCTACATTTTGTCGGTACCAGAACTACAAAAAGCTGCAGCGACACTATTCACACGTAACCACTGCTTGACAGCATTTTATCGTTGCGACGTGGTGTGGTTGTGGTGTGTGTGAGAAGCCCTTAGTCTTTGGGTGACTTGTATATTGACTGGCATGTTGGTTCGATTCCCACCCAAGATAAATGTTTGTGTGAAGAGCACGATCATTTGTTGTGTCTGGGTGTAATTAAATATGTTTACCAGTTCTCTAGTACTCTGCTTAGTTTAGGAGCAGATAGGTGTTGTGAGATAGTTGTGGAATATTATTCTTATTTTGTTTTCCATACCTTTAGTCTATCGCTGGACCACTGCTCGGCGCCCTTCTTGATGCACTGTAGCACTTCTGTGACGCCCAGGTCACCGCCCGCGCCCTCCTGCACGCGTTGCAGCCGCGTTGAGAAGTAGCCTATCACCTGGAAATACAAGGAATATGCTTTTCAATACACTTACACGAAAACCCGCTCTTACCCCACCGCTTTTAGGTACGCAACTGACTGTTTCCAAACAAGTGCAACAAACTTTTCTTGGGCGTACGAGGCACGGGGCAACACCCACGAGTCGTAAGTGTACTGAAAAAAGACTTGCGACTCACCATCAACGATTGCATCACTGCTTACCATCAGTCGCAGTCAAGCACTAGTCTATATCAATTCTGCCGAAGTCTGTATTTGCGTTGTGTGTGACCTAGGGATCTTTTTGAAACCGATACCGTTACCATTTCCGTTATAGTGAGGAGTTGAGGTATGAGACCATCCCACATCTCATTTCTGGAAGTCACACAACTTCAAGTCTAAGACATGCCAGTATCCTCACGATGTTTTCCTTCACCGTTTTTAGGGATGACCATGACAAAAGTTACATAAAGTAAAGCGCCTGCCTGGGAGTGAAACCACAATCTACAACTCGCAAGTGAAGCCGATACCACTGGGCCATCACTGCTCACTTCTTTCATGCTTCTCAAAAAAAAAAAACCGACTGCGTAAAAAAATACTTTAAATACAAACTGAAAAGAATAATAAACAAGTTCAGTCCACAGTTCAGCAACAGTCGGGACCCACATTAGATAGAATGATTTTAGTCTAGATTATTTTAATGGGTCCCGACTGTTGCTTGTTGTTTGGAAGATATGAGGTAATAAAGAACCGGGCCTTGTTTGAGGCCATGGTCCGGAGCGAGGAGTGGCAGGCGGTCGCCGACTTTTGCGAAGCAGTAATGCTCGCAAAGGAGGAGGCCGAACGCATCAGGCAACGGCGTTATCGCGGCCGCCGTCGCCGGGATTCTGATCCCGATTTCCGGCCAACGTAGACGCGGGCTTGCGGACAGTGAGCAATGGGTAGCTCGCTGTCCGGCCATCCGGTAACTGTCCGGACCAAGCAAGTCGTCGACGGCGCGCACTGTTCCCGCGCGCCTCAAGGAGTTGTCAGCAACAGCAGGGACCCAGCCGGGTCGAAGCCTACTGGGGCCAGGGTTATCCGAAAGGGCGCTCGAGCCCCGGTATGAAGGCTAGAAGGAACGGGGTGGGTCTTTTAGTCAGTAAGAGTCTGACACTATCTCCCGCTCCGCTCAAGGGCGGGGGATGTCAATGCATGATTTTTCCCACCATAAAAAAAAAGGTAATAAAGAATATTACATACATACAAACATACAAGATACGCGCGAAAAACGTGACCCTTCTTGCAGTCGGGTAATAATAATAATTTTTGACTTAGAAATCCCAAGGTCACAGAACCTTGGATTTGATAGACGAAACGTTTTTTGAACACATTCATTATGCGTATAGCTAAGGAGTGACATTCGCTGCCAGAGTCTGTATTACCTGATAGCTACTACCTGAGGGTCTTTAAATGAAGAGTGAATAGGTTACTTCTAGGCAAGCGTGCTCCATTATCGGCCACATCTTCGCTTACCATCAAGTGAAACAAAGATCAAACGCGAACCTTGCGGGTTTTGACCTTGCTGGGCCCTTACGGTTTCGCTGACATCTCTTTGAGGCGCGCGTGGAATACTACGCGTCGTTGACGAACCGAGCTCGGTCCGGACGGCGAGTTACCTATTGCTCGTCGTCCGGTGGATGGCCCTGCGAGTCCCGACGGCTGGGTCGTCTTCAGTCGCAGCTGTTAAGAGCTATATTTCACCAGGACACCATGGTGGTGCGACTAGTTGCACCGCCCACGGTTTCACGGTGTCCCTGTGAAACATAACACTAAGCTACCAAACTAGAGACCACACAGACACCAGAGTCGTCACACGCCCGTGCTGGTCGCGCCACCAAATTGGTCGCACAACCAAACGGACGCCAGGTGAGTAACTCTCCATAGAGCTGTATTCATTCTGTTAGTAGCAGCGACTGGTCGCGCCACCATGGTGTCTCTGCTTAGCTTGAGACTAGATGGTGTTGTGTGATGGTAAAAAAAAAATGCGCAAAGCGATCCTTACTCTGAGGCCGAGCGCTCAAGATCCGTGCCGGTAATTGTACATGTATAGAGTACTAGCTTTTCCCCGCGACTTCGTTCGCGTGGAATAGTGACTTCCGGCAGATAGTACTGAATTGATGCCGACTCTTGACCAATAGATGGCGCTGTATGTCCGGAATAAATTTTATTTCTTATTTCATTTTTTTATTTTATTGTTTGTAATAAAAACTATCCTATGTCCTCTCTCAAGTTCCAAACTATGTCTGTACCAAATTTCACACAAATCGGTCCAGTAGTTTAGGCGTGAAGCAAAGACAGACAGACAGACAGACAGAGTTACTTTCGCATTTATAATATTAGTTTGGAAGTTTGGATGGATAGTTTGGATATCAAGTCACCATATCAATGTTCTGCGCGACGGGATGGTGCGTGTGCTGCGTGAACAGGTGCCGCTTGTGCAGCAGCGCGTACACCACGTTACAGTTGTTGCTGAGCTGGTGCGCCACGCACGAGTTGATGATCTCCAGCAGCATGCGCAGCACCTCGTCCAGGACTGATATGTGGTCCATCTGGGGATCAACATTATAATAGATAAGTTTGGAGGTATGAGTATGAGCTGAGTGGGGCTGATGCACGCGTCATGCTCGTGAACGGGCGCCGT
Organism: Mythimna albipuncta; assembly: GCA_929112965.1. Taxonomy (NCBI): domain Eukaryota; kingdom Metazoa; phylum Arthropoda; class Insecta; order Lepidoptera; family Noctuidae; genus Mythimna; species Mythimna albipuncta. The sequence continues at coordinate 4,409,379 of OV815986.1, read as the reverse complement.
CGGTTGAGACTGGTCATCTCTTAGCTGCCAGTGGCTTAATCAATTTCTATTCTTATTGTTACCATTATTATTTAATTTTTATTGCTTATCTTCATTGTGTTTACATAATAGAAGCAAAAAAGAAATATGTATCGATGATTAATGTAACTCAATACGATTTAAAAGAGTGTCCATGGAGTTTCTTGCACGTTCTTCTCCATAGAGACCTACTCTTTGGAACGTGCAATTTAGCTTCACTTGTTTGTGACCGACATTTTGACAATTCAAAAGTGCCTGTAACTGGTCTATTTGAAATAAACGTTTCTGATTTCTGTATGCGGAATAGAGAGTAAAGTCCCACTTATCTCCGTTGAAAAGGGAGGATTCTCCGACCCGTGTTATGTCTAGTTAGCAACTGCCCAATAGTTGATTTTGGGCTGTCGTACATGTTCAAATCGCGCGGAGAGCTTTGATTGCGCGATGCAGGATTAGTTCTTTTGGGACACCATAGATATTTCTATCGCTACAAAGTTATAGATGGCGCCAGATAACTGTGGAATTAAGTACATTGACCTTTTCCTAATATATCTGCGTAGGTACACGAAAAACAAACAATGAACTGCTTTTCATTACTAGATCATGTCTTTACATGCAACATATTATGTTACATGTCGATTCAAGACAGCTATAAGTCTTTAATTTCCGTTATTATGGTTCTGTACCTCAAAAGGAAAAAAAGCCAAGTGCGAGTCGGACTCGCCTATGGAGGGTTCCGTAGTAGCAAGTAACATAATAAAAAAGTTCTTGTAGTTCGTTGTAACTTTGATCGATGTTTTAATAATAGTGTATTTTTTTAGATTTATGACGTTTTATAACCAAACTACTTACTAGATCTCGTTCAAACCAATTTTTGTTGGTAGTTTGTTGCGTGTACATCACAATTTTTTTTTTGTTTTATCATTCTCTTATTTTAGAAGTTACAGGGGACACACACACATTTTACCACTTTGGAAGTGTCTCTCGCGTAAACTATTCAATTTAGAAAAAAATGATATTAGAAACCTCAATATCATTTTTGAAGACCTATCCATAGATACCCCACACGAATGGGTTTGATGAAAAAAAAAAATGAGTTTCAGTTCTAAGTATGGGGACCCCCAAAATTTATTGCTCTTTTTATATTTTTGTGTAAAAATCTTAAAGCGGTTCACAGAATACATCTACTTACTAAGTTTCAACAGTATAGCTCTTATAGTTTCGGAAAAAAGTGGCTGTAACATACGGACGGACAGACAGACAGACATGACGAATCTATAAGGGTACCGTTTTTTGCCATTTGGCTACGGAACCCTAAAAACGGAACCCTTATAAGATCACTTTGTTGTACGTCCGTCCGTCTGTCTGAAATTTAAACCATATACTCAGGTCTGCGGTCCCTTCAAGCTGTGAAAAAATCAAACTTCTTAGTTAACGAATAAAAAAGATACGGCAGTTTATGTCACACAAAAAACGTATATTTTGAAACTCTCAAAGATCGAAATTCAAAGGGTACCGTTGACCCAGAATTCTGAAATTTGACACAACCCATGGTCTTATAGCATAGGTATAGGAATAAATCTGAAAACAGTAAACTAGTTGTTACTTATCGTCACAAAAAAAAAAATTGCAAATCGGAAAAATCTTCGAGGCTCCATTCAGTAATTGTAACATGTACGGAACGCTCATTGCGCGAGTCCAACTCGCACTTGCCCAGTTTCTTAAATTAAAAATGTCAACAAATGTAGGAGGGTCAGTGACCGTTATTCCACGGTTATCAAAATCAAATCAAAATCAAAGCATTTATTTCAAATAGATCATTTGCAGGCACTTTTGAATAGTCAAATGTCGGTCAGTCCTAGAAAAGTAAAGCTAAATCTATCTGGCGTCTACCTTAATAAGAGCGTTCGAATTTTTTTTAGGAGGGAAATCATCTAATGACATTTCCCGCCCTTGGGCACGCACGAGGGCGTGTCAGACTTGCTGAATAAAACCCACTCACACTCATTTGTTCCTTCTTCGACCCTGCCGACCATTTGCTGACATCTCGTTGAGTACAACTTGGGCTCAGCCCAGACAAGCCCGCACATACGGTGGCCGGAAATCGGGATCGGGCACTCTCGCGTGCACGTGCGGCCTCCTCTTTTGTTAACATTACTGCTTTGCACTTGGAGGCTTGCGCCTGTCATTCCTCCTCACTCCGGACCATCGCCTGTACCAAGGCCCACCGCGAGAGACAATTTTATGTGGACCGTTCGGAGGTCCTCCCACCTCCATGGATGACCATGTCCGGTGAGGACTTGCGTCATACGAAAGATGAGGATATTGTGTTGTTGAAAATTGTAATAGAACCTTGCATATATAATGGAGTTTCTAAATGACGAAAAAATTTTTAAAGATTTAAGAAAAACACGTATTTCCTGGATCAAGTTTTGTGAAATATTCGAACGAGTCGTTTATAATCCAGGAATTATAAACATGACGGGAAAAAAGGGAAACGACTCACAATTTCCTCAGTCTTTTCTTCAGCATGATGTGGAAGCTCTAAAGTGTTTATATCACCACCTGAAAAACATGTTTTTTATTATGATACATATATGGTATGATAAATAAGTTTTAAATAACAAAAAATAAAAACACTTTTACACGTCGTGTACCCCGCCGTATGAAAAACAGCGTCTTGACGGGAGAGACAGATTTGTTTATAATTGTTATACAAGGTGCAGTTTTAAAACTGCACAATATTTCAGGAGGTTGTAATAAAACTCATAAATAATCATGTAAAAATACGATACCTGGTCAATAATCAGTAATACTTGTTATTTTTATTTTAGCCGTTTTTCTGAATAACCAACCTTCTAAACAAACTTTGAAAGAAACAGAATCACCCGTTGCGAATTATCGCGCGTCATGTCATTCCGTGTTTGTGTGTGTGAAAGAAAGCGCGGTTATAAGGCAGGTATCAGACTGGCTGCTTTTTAAGAAACGTAGTTCACACATACCGATTTCCATAAATAAGAAAAAAAATAAAAATTAGCAACTCATTTTATTATTGATTCGGGTCGAGAATCACTAACATAATTACCTCCTGAAATATTTTGCATCTTCAAAACGACACCTTGTATATCGTTTGCTATCCTAAAATTTTGATATGGTTTTCACAGTTAGTATTCTATTTTTGTATATTTATATACACCGCAAAATTTTGATCGTTTTAATCCCGTGGAGGGTCGGTCCGGTACATGAAACACTATCGATTTGTAAAGATAAAATTAAAAAAAAGAACCTTTTTTTAAAACTCGTATTAATTTACGCATGTACGAAATTAATTTCTTTAAGAAAACGTCAAATAAGCGAGTGCATTGATCTGTAGATACTTTGTACGCAACGCCGACTACTACCTACGGGTCATTGGGCTCACTCAGCTAACGTATTCTTAAACAAATTAATATTGAAAAATATTAATTTGTTAAAATTTATCTTTTAATTTTATCTTTACAAATCGATAGTATTTAATGTACCGGATCGACCCTCCACGGGATTAAAACGATCAAAATTTAAGGGTGTATAAACTGACTAAATAACATTTTTATTTTTATGCCTAGTCCCTATTTTCAAGGAAGACATCCATAACGTGTTAAAATGTCAAGCGCATGAACGAGTGAAGAGATGGAGCTATATACCATATAAAGCTCCTTCCCTATAACAGTTCAGTTTAGTTCCTGTCCTCAAATGAATCGGGTAGGAGCTCGTGGGAGGGCCATGGGTCGTCCCGTCATCTCCTTCGTGGTATGCCGCGGCCTCGCATCCCTTTCTGGGCACCAATTCATGTCGTAATAGTTTCTCACCAACCGGGGGTTGTTCTTGGGTGCACAAGCATACCGCATACAGGAAAAGTCATCGGTTGGCATCACGTCTCATTAAACACGGCCTCTGCGAGTTGGCTTCGGCTCCTCGAACGCCTTCCAGGATCCAGGACACAGGTTCATAGATATACAGGCATGTATAAAGTATTTAAAAAGTCGTACCTTCTATTTCACTACAAAGTCTTGCTCTTCGTTTCGTTAATGTTTCGAATAGTGATATTAACCTCTGTGCTACGTATGGATGTAGGTTTCTGAATTCGCCTGGAAAAGAAAAAAAAACAATTTTTTCTTTCTTATTTCAGATAAATTTACATAATGTCAGAAGCTAGTGTATGGTTTAAATTGGTCGTTTCCTATGGAGAAAAACTGGCAAGAAACTCCACGGATACTCTTAAAAAAAAACAAATTGATAGGATTTTTTAACATTTTATTTATTTACCACTAGCTTTTGCAAGCGGCTTCGCCCGTGTATATAAACGCGGGTGGGGTAGTTTGGTTGACGGCGTTGCGGGTGGGGTACTGAGGTTGACGGCGTTGCGGGTGGGGTACTGAGGTTGACGGCGTTGCGGGTGGGGTACTGGGGTTGACTGCGTTGCGGGTGGGGTACAGGGGTTGACGGCGTTGCGGGTGGGGTACTCGGGTTGACGGCGTTGCGGGTGGGGTACTGAGATTGATGGCGTTGCGGGTGGGGTACTGTGGTTGACGGCGTTGCGGGTGGGGTACTGGGGTTGACGGCGTTGCGGGTGGGGTACTGGGGTTGACGGTGTTGCGGGTGGGGTACTGGGGTTGACGGCGTTGCGGGTGGGGTACTGGGGTTGACGGCATTGTGGGTGGGTTAGTGGGGTTTAGAAAAGACTTACAGCTCATGTTAGCGATGGCAGCTAGACAGTTGGTGTGAAGATACTTGTCCCTCACACGTATCATGTTGTACTGAAGAGCGCGCAGTATCACGAGCACCATTAGGCCTCCAAGCGAAATCTCCGAGATGGCGCGCTCTGTGTACCAGGTCAGGTTTTTCAGCATCTATGGACAAAATCAAGTACTTTAGTCATAGTAATACGTGTTGATGTTGTAAGATTGGAAAATTAAAATGTTAGATTGTATAAACAATGTAGTTTTTTTTTTAACCGCTTATTACTACAGAATTTTGAAGAGTGTAGCTGACAAGATCTCTCTGCTCCACTATAGAGATCATTTATTAATGGACTAGCTGTGCCCGCGACTTCGTTCGCGTGGACTACAGGATTTTGAATTCATTTTTTTCTAAAATAAAAGTAGCCTATGTTACTCCTTATTATGTAATAAGGAGTAACATCTGATGTAACAGCTGATGTCAGCTACCTGCCAAAAAAAGTCCCGACAAAATCGGTCCAGCCATTTCAGAGTTTAGCCCGGACAAACAGACAGACAGCCAGACAAAAATTGTAAAAAATGTTATTTTGGTGTATGTACCGTGTATATATTCATATGCATGTAATAAAAAGCAGTTATTTCAATATTACAAACAGACACTCCAATTTTATTTATATGTATAAATGTATAGATTAGTTCCGTGTGGAAAATGCTTTATCATTGATGTTTCAGTAACGTAAACTATTTTCACGTCAAATTCAATTCACACGGTCGGAGTCGAAGCGTCGCGTCCTGTTTTTCACGAATAGCATATTCAACTTTATTGTCTTGTTCTTAAGGTACAAAAAAGGTAATAATACTCACAATTAAGTGCACGCTCTTGATGAGTGCGTCGTCTTCCGTCAGAATGAGGAGTACGATCAGCGACATGTATATGTGATGGTTGTTGTTGTCCGGCGCGTTGTACAGTACTTGCAGGATGGGCACTATCTGTGGGACAAACATTTCCAATCATCGACTTATATTCTAGTCATGGACTAGCTAGACTCCTCCTCCTGAGTCGTATTCCTCATTACTGAGGGTCGTGAAGTTCTAAAGGAGGAGGCCGGACGCATCAGGCAAAGGCGTTATCACCGCCGCCGCCGTAGGGATTTCCGGCCACCGTAGGCGCGGGCTTGCGGACAGCGAGCAATGGGTAGCTCACTGTCCGGCCGTCCGGTAACTGTCCAGACCAAGCTCAAGTCGTCGACGGCGCGCGCTGTTCCCGCGCGCCTCAAGGAGTTTTCAGCAACAGCAGGGGCCCAGCCGGGTCGAAGCTTACTGGGGCCAAGGTTATCCAAAAGGGCGCTTGAGCCCCGGTATGAAGGCTAGAAGGAACGGGGTGGGTCTTTTAGTCAGTAAGAGTCTGACACTATCTCCCGCTCCGCCCAAGAGCGGGGGATGTCAATGCATGATTTTTTCCCACCATAAAAAAAGGGTCGTGAAGTTCCCGCTGGATTAGCTTTTTATTGATGGAATCGCGCCATCTGTGACGGTTCTTAGCGTCATGAAGTGCGATGTGCAATTGGGTGTCCAGTGTGGAGCGGACCTGTTCTGCCTAGCTTATTGGGCTGCGGTCTCTTGGTCTTTTGCCATCAACCATGCCAGTTACTTATGTAACGTAATGCTAGGAAAATATTTGTCAAAATATTGAAAAGTTAAAACAAACGTTCGCTGCAGCGCTACATTGGCATTATTTCGTCTAACAGAACTATTAAAACATACAGCGCTAAGATAACTTTTAAGGGATACTTTTTTCGCGATCAAAATGTCTTAAGCGCCATGAATTTCGTGGCACTTATTATTATTATTATTTATTTTACTAAATTAATATTAAAATATATTCGATATCTTTAACAAAAATGAAATACTGTTTGATCCGGCTAATCTCTAAAACGATTGTACCGATTTTGACGAGACCTTCACTGATAGGCAGCTGATGTTAGTAATTTAGGTTACTTTTATTTAAGAAAAAGAATTACGAGTTCCGCGCAAAAAAATACTTCTTAAAAATTGTGGCCAAATGGCATCGTGTTGTATACGAGTCTGACGCAGACGAAGTCGCGGGCAGCTATTAGTTCTGATATAAAGATACTGACCAGCTGATCGATCTGTGCAACGTTGCTGATGTGTCGTTTGTAAGCGTTGCAGGAGTGCAGCATCAGATACAGTAGCAGTGTCGAGTGTTCGCAGCCCGCGGTCGCGCACAGAGCTTTGTGGAGCTGGAAATAACATTATATTTATGTTAGTTATCCTCATATTCCTGGTGGCTCCGAAGGGGTAGGTTTGCGGACGGCAAGCAATGGGTAGCTCGCCGTTCGGACGTCCGGTAACCGTCCGGACCGAGCTCGAATTGTGAACGGCGCGTATTGTTCCACGCGCGCCTCATATAGATGTCAGTAAACCGTAGTGGCCCAGCAGGTTCAAAGCTTACTGTGGCCATGGGTTGTGCTAAATAGAATCTCGGGACCTCTGGAACGAAGCTAAAGAAGGAACAGGGTGAAGTTTTAGTCTGTAAAAGTCTGACACGCCCTCCGACTCCGCCTAAGGGTCTAAATAGACGGACTGCATTTCAACTGCAATCCAACTGCAAATTGCAGTTTGAATGCAGTTGACACGACTCCAATAGAACTGCAAACACGACTGCAATAGAACTGCAAACCAAACGTACAGTCCGATTGCAGTCGTGTGAACTGCACACCGACTGCATCATACACGGGAGGGCGGAGCGTGCGGGCGCGTGAGCATGGTGCAGTTCGGATGCAGTCGGTGTGCAGTTCACACGACTGCTATCGGACTGCAGGTTTGGTTTGCAGTTCTTTTGCAGTCGTGTCAACTGCATTCAAACTGCACTTAACCTGTAATTTGCGGTTGGATTGCAGTTGAAATGCGGTCCGCCTGTTTAGACCCTATGAGCAGGAGAAACCATTGGATTATGTCCCACCTAAAAAAAAGAGAGCTAATGGCTAAGTTAAAATAGTCGTACTATGCGATTTAAATACCCAACAATCAACCAACCATCAGCGACAGCACTAGTTTATATTTACTTCTTTCTGCCCTTGTCCCACATTACACTTGCCATCACGGATCTTGAACGCTCGGCGTCAGTGGGGATCACTTTGCTCATTCCATACATTGGCGAGCCAATCGTCTTCGTTGTTAGATACATGCTGCAATGCAGTGAACGAATCGGGACTGACGTCTATGACGCGATGGCGCGGCCAGCCAATCACTGACACTCCCCGCTCCCAGGTCGCACTTCGCACCACTAAAGAGACCGAATATTTGACTTCTGCGCAAGTGTTCAAGATCCGTGTTGGCAACTGTACCTACTTGGAGTAATGAATGCGCGAACATTATGCCGATCATAATGCTAATTAACTAATAATAATGGCCGCGGTACGAGCGTGCACGGGACGCCGCGGCAGTGATGTGGTTAACGATAGCGCATGCTTGCCTACAAGTCTAATGTTCACGCTGTAATGTGTTAAGTTCTACTTACAGCAGCCATGTCGATTCTTGGTGGCGTTAGTTGTGGACCATTTGATTCTTTATGTGGTGTAGGTGCTGATGTTTCTGTAAATAAACCAAGAATATTATGTTTATCTTTATATTTATATAAAATTCTTTGCATCTCAAAGTGGTGATTTTGTTGTGTATGTAGTGTGGTGTTTGTATCTTGCTCAAAGTGGTGATTTCTTTAGTTTAGGTAGTATGGTGATTAAGTATTGTTCAATGAGTTGATTTTGTAATGAGTGGTGTGGTGATTGTATTCTGTTAGTGGTGATTTTGTGGTGTGAGTATCTTGATCAAAGTGAATTCATAGTGTGGGTGGTGATTGTCAAAGTGGTAATTTCGAGGTGTGGGTAGTAATTATGTCTTGCTCAAAGTGGTGATTGAAATTTTCTCGAAGTGGTTTTTACTAATGTTATTTTCTCACCTGCAGTATCTTCACAGCACAGCAAAGCGTTTCTATACAAGTTATCATCGTTCATACAGTGGTTTGCTAGCGTCAGCAGTAGTAGACACGACTGGTTCGCTACAGGATGCTCCTTTTTTACTCGCTCCTGTAACTCTTGTCTGTCTAGAGGGGGATGCGTGTAGATCGTTTGGCGAGACGTCGAGTTGAAGGTTATCATGTTCCAAAGGCCAGCTGGAAAAAACGTGTGTGGTTAATTTAGCTACATTTTTGGGTATTCGTGGGTTGGTATTCATTATAGGTTAGTTGTCTGTTACAGTCTTAGTCAATATTTTAAGATTATGTAGTAAGGCCAGCTTCTGCCTGTGCTTCGTTTACGTGAAGGTTAGGTTAGTAGGTTTCTCTTTAAATAGTTGCGCCGACCACAAAAAAAAAACCGGCCATGTGCGAGTCAGACTCGCCCATGAAGGGTTCCGTAGCAGCAAGTAACATAATATAAAAGTTCTTGTAGTTTGTTGTAATTTTGATCGATGTTTTAACAATTGTGTATTTTTTTAGATTTATGACATTTAAAAAAAAAACTACTTACTAGATTTCATTCAAACCAATTTTCGGTAGTTTGCATGGTAATGTACATCATATATTTTTTTTAGTTTTATCATTCTCTTTCATTTTCAGAGACACACATTTTACCACTTTGGAAGTGTCTCTTGCGCAAACTATTCAATTTAGAAAAAAAAAATATATTAAAAACCTCAACATAATTTTTGAAGACCTATCCATAGATACCCTACACGTATGATGATGTATTGATAAGAAAAAAAATTTTGAATGTCAGTTCTATACATGGGGACCCCCAAAATTTATTGATTTTTTTCTATTTTTGTTTAAAAATCTTAATGCAGTTTACAGAATACATCTACTCACTAAGTTGCATCATTATAGCTCTTATAGATTCGGAAAAAAGTGGCTGTGACATACGGACGGACGGACAGACAGACAGACAGACAGACATGACGAATCTGTAAGGGTTCCGTTTTTTGCCATTTGGCTACGGAACCCTAAAAACAGGACAAAGGCAGGAAGACGATGATAAGTTGCATAGACAGTGAAAGAGTTCCCTCTTTTTTTTGGGGTGGGACTTCCACCCAGTACCGGTGGCGCATTGCCAGCATCGCTGTATGTCTGGTGGAGTGACAGGAGATATTTGTGCATAGGGTACATCAGACTTAATGACTGAAACCACAAAATAGATAGGTACAGAAGTCAATCTACATACACAGCGCGCTCGCGCAACGCACACAAAGACACCGCTCACGGACTCGATGTCTCTGTCGCGTCTCGGCCCGCTCGTCGAACAGTTCCGGCTCAAACGCTCATTGGTGTGCGTCCACCGAGCGTAGATATAAAAAGTGAAGTAGGTATATACATGAGATTGTCTTCTGTACCTATCTATTTTGTGCTAAAACCAACCCGTATACCTTCAGCTGTCCTTTGCGTTCCATTGCCTATTATTTTAGGGATTCTGATCCCGATTTCCAGCCACCGTAGGTGCGGGCTTGCGAACGGCAAGCATTGGGTAGCTCGCTGTCCGACCGTCCGGTATAGGTACCGGCACGAATCTTGAGCGCTCGGCGTCAGAGTGGGGATCGCTTTGCGCATTCCATACATTGGCGAGCAAATCGTCGTCGTTGTTAAATACATGCAGCAAGGGCAGGGAACGAATCACGAGTGACGTCTATGACACGATGGCGCGGCGAGCCAATCACTGACACTCCCGGCCCCCGCGTCTCACTTCACACTAAAGAGACTTGAAGCCAGCGCTCAAGATCCGTGCCGCTATCTATAACCGTCCGGATCGAGCCCGAGTTGTCGACGGCGCGCACTGTTCCCGCGCGCCTCAAGGAGTTGTCAGCAACAGCAGGGACCCAGCCGGGTCGAAGCGTACTGGGGCCAGGGTTATCCGAAAGGGAACTGAAGGCTTGAAGGAACGGGGTGGGTTTTTTAGTCAGTAAGAGACTGATACTATCTCCCGCTCCGCCCAAGGGCGAGGGATGTCATTTGGATGATTTTTACCCATGGGAAAACAAAGTACTTACAAGCTAAGTTTATGAGTAGACTGCCACCGCCCGCGTGAGCACCGAACATGTTGGGCGGCGCGGCCAGCATGCTGGATAGATTGTTGAGCAGAGTCTTCACCAGGAGTGGCGCGTGCATGCCGTAGCGGCCTTGGAAGAGGGTCCTGGAAATGTAAAGAGAATTAGTTCAGTTTTTTGTTTTTATTTATTTAAACTTCATGTACAGTAGTGGAACATAGTCAGACTTAACGCAACAAGGCATTTTTTACCAGCCACCTTTCACAATAAACAAATAATAGAAACTAAATATAAAGTAAAGGAACTTTGCCTGATAAGTTATATATGCTAAAATAATAAACTAATAAATATTATAACATTCCGATGAAGATCGAACGAAGGTTGAGAAGACTTGACAGGAAGTACCTTATGAATTTCGATCTTTGAAAGTGTAGCGACATCTATAGTGCCACATAAGAACTACGAAGAAAGTACGAAATCCTGCATCGCGCAATCACAGTTCTCCGCGCGATTTGAACATATACGACGGCCCGAAATCATCTATCGGGCAGTCGCCCACCAGACCATAACACCTGTCTGGTCGGAGGATCCTCCCTTTTCAAAGGAAGTATGTGGGACTTTACTCTCTGTTCCGCATACCTCCAAAAGAGTATCAAAATATACGTTTTTTGCGGCATAAAAGGCCTTATCTTTTTTATTCGTTAACTTAGAAGTTCGATTTTTTCACAGCTTGAAGCCACAGACTTGAGTATATGCTTTTAATTTCAACTCGATAACACCACGCGTTCTCGAGACAAAGGGCGTTGACAGACAGTCAGACGGACAGACAACAAAGTGAGTGAGACTATAAGGGTTCCGTTTTTTCCCTTTGAGTTACGGAACCCTAAAAACACCTTATCATTATGTCTGTCTGCGAGCACGCTTGCCTAGAAGTAACCTTCAAATACCTGTCCCTAAAAACACCTCTTCATTATGTCTGTCTGCGAGCACGCTTGCCTTGGAGTAACCTGTTCACTTTTAACATAAAAACCAAATCACATCAAATACCTGTATATTAGTGAAGTGTCCACCAGCCGAGTCTGGCCGTGTACTCCAGCGAACATGTAAACTGACATTAGTACCAACATCGTGTTGATACATTCTAGATGGAGGTAGTATGTGTTGTCTCTGTGGAGGAGAGAAATTATGAGTGATGAATAAGCGATATCTATCTCTACTATAGAGCCTTATTACTTTGACCCTGCAGTATAACTTTGGCCGGAGCTCGATAACCAATAGAAACACAGCAAGTACAGTGACCTATGTTCCTATTGGATAATAAGAGACTGGTCATCTCTTAGCTGCCAGTGGCTTAATTCAGTTTGTATCTTTTAATTATTATTATTTATTTATTTTATTTTATTATCTACATTCAAAGTCAAAGTCAAAAGTTTTTTATTTCACATAGGCCTACATGGGCAATTATAAAACGTCAGAAGCTAGTGCACGGTTCGAAATTGGTCGTTTCCTAGGAGAAGAACCGGCAAGAGACTCCATGGTTACTCTTTAAAAAAAATTGTTGTACTTACAATATTTCCATATAACAGTATTAAAAGGTATTATTTAAGAACAGTGTAAACCGGTCTATATTGTACTCAAAGGCACAATAAAAATAATCATTTAAAAAAAGTGAGTCAAAATATGAAGTAATCTTAGAATTCGTGGAGTCTACAGTGTTCTTCCATTTACATTATAAAAAGAGGCTATATAAAAAAAAGGTAGAAAAAATAATAATAATTACAACTGTCAGTAAATGAGACGTTAACAACCAAAAAAAAGAAAAACTAACGAATTTAATGTGGTTGGAGTCAGATAATATAAAAAAAAATATTGCAAAAGCAATGTGTTATAGAAAAAAAAAAAAATGTTACAACAAAAATGGAGCATTGTGCTAACACAATAGAAACAACATGAAAATTTGTAACCAAGCATTATATGTAAAACATAATATGATTAGAAGAGTGTCCATGGAGTTTCTTGCACGTTTTTCTCCATAGAGACCTACTCTTTGGAACGTGCAATTTAGCTTCACTTTTCTTGGACTGACCGACATTTGACTATTCAAAAGTGCCTGCAAATGGTCTATTTGAAATAAATGATTTTGATTGATTTTAAGCTTCGCCCAAAGTTATACCCTTTTTTTTATGGTGGGAAAAATCATGCATTGACATCCCCCGCCCTTGGGCGGAGCGGGAGATAGTGTCAGACTCTTACTGACTAAAAGACCCACCACGTTCCTTCATACCGGGGCTCGAGCGCCCTTTCGGATAACCCTGGCCCCAGTAGGCTTCGACCCGGCTGGGTCCCTGCTGTTGCTGACAACTCCTTGAGGCGCGCGGGAACAGCGCGCGCCGTCGACGACTTGGGCTTGGTCCGAGCCCAAAGTTATACCCAAGAGCCAAAGTAATAAGACTTCACTCTACAGGGTTATTTGTAAAACACTAACAACCCTGCAGGACTGTACTACTAACATCATAAACCACAACTTTTGTTCTACGACTTTTTATAAAGCACAATTCATTTACCAAAAACAAACCATCAAGATTTTGTTGTTCTGTCTAAGACTTTTCAACTCTGTACTTCTTCTTCTTATTGTAGCGATGGCAAAATTAGTTAAATTCAACTTCAGCACTTAACATCTACGGTCCGGACTAAGCGTTTCGCCTCGTCATTTATACCGCGTACTTCGAAGGACTGGAACAGTCTGCCTGCTGCGGTCTTCCCGTCCGATTATAATTTGGGTGTCTTCAAGGCTAGAGTGAATAGGCTCTTAATAAACTAGTACGCCTCACTATCAACGATTGCATCACTGCTTACCATCAGACGGGATCGCAGTCAAGTACTAGTTTATAACAGATAAAAAAAAATTCCTTGCCTGGCCCAGAATTCGGCCACAGCAATGCCGTCTGCTGATGCTGTCATTAGGTCCCTACGTGAGCAGGAAACTGTGTACTGTGCTGTATCTACTTAACTACGGCGCCCGCGCATTGTTCTCGTAATAATAGTAAGCTAGGTAGTGACTGAGCGTAGAGATGCAGTTTGTACATTTGAAGTTTTCTACTGGCGTTATGGATTGCAGATTATCAACTTGGCTAGGAGTACAGAACGCGACGCGACGCTTCGGCGCTTCGCCAATGTGTGTTAGGTACCAAACTTACGTTACTGGGACATCAATGATAAGTCCAATCAGGGCATCGATGAGCATTTCCACACGGCTCTCTGTGCCGGTGAGCTTGGGGGATGTGTGGGGCTCGATGACGTCGGGGGTTGCCGGGGACGCGAGCGGCGATGGTGATGTTTCTTGTGAGGGCTGCGGAATGAAAGAAACGTTTTAGTTAACCTTTTGACTGGTACGTCAAAAAAGCAAAATCGTGCTTTTGACGCCAAGCTTTTTCTTTTCTTCTTTTTAGGTGGGTAAATCATCGTGGATTGTGTGAGAAGTGATATGAAAGAAAAGGGAGTTAGTGATAGCGTGACGAGTGACAGGGTACAATGGAAGAAAAAAACGTGTTGCGCCGACGACAAATAAAACGAGTCAAGGGCAGGAAGAAGAAGAAGAGGTGGGAAAATCATCCAATGACATCCCCCGCTCTTGCGCGAGGTCGTGTCAGACTTTACTGACTAAAAACCCACTCCTGTTCCTCCTGTTTTCATTTTAAATTATTTCATTATTAATTCGACTATAAAAATTTTAATGCCTCATGGCATGGCCTTTACCATTTTTTGTACCTACATTCATAGCAAATAAATTATTTCATTTCATTTTTTGACTTTGTCACAGGGACCCAGGTCTCACTTTAACACTGCCTGTGGCTTCAGTAGGCTTCGAGCCTGCTGGGCCCCTACGGTTTGCTGACATCTCCTTAAGGCGCGCGTGGTACAGTACGCGCATCAAAGATTTGGACTCGGTCCAGACGCTCGGTCGTCGAGCTACCGATTGCTCGCCGTCTGGCGGTGCTCTGCCCAAGCGGGGTACACTTCTACCACATGCTTCACCGTGTCGTCTGGGCTGTCCGCACAGTTGTGACACCCGGGTATTACTTCCGCATGAATCCGGTGCAGGAACTTCCTGAACTGACTATGGTCTCGACGTCAACCTACGATTTCATCCTTTTATCTGTCGCGTAGTCGTGATCGTGGCGTGTGGGACACATTTTACATTGTTATGTGTTATTACGTACGTGGGTAATCAAATGCCGATTTACTAACAGACAACTTTATTCACCACAAACAATAACAAATTAGTCCAGTCAACAATAATCCGAATCGCAATTAACACTAGAGTACCGTTACACTATCGCTTAGGTCGTTAAGTAAACTCACTTCAAGTACTAGGGTACTTCGCTCTTGATCGCAGTCGAAATCACAACTGACTCGCTTCCGGCCGGGGGCTCGTATTTATATGCGGAGCCAAGAAAATTCTAGATACCGACGTCCCGCGATCGATCCAGAATTCCAGAACCATTGAACCGCTTCTCGAAGTCATAAATCATTTTTATTGCTCGTGGCAATAAGTGTCACTTTCATGCGAATTTCGACTCTATTGTTAACGTTGGAGAGTACCATTTCCCTTACCGGTAGATATAACCTAACCTAACTACTACTTGTAGTTACTTTGTGGATGTTTCGAGATTTTTCTAAGCCTGGCTACGCACAACCATTCTAGATCTTTCGAACAGCAATGCGTTTTAATTATTAAGTGCTACTCGTTATTTTCTCGGGGATATGGCGTGTCCACGTTTAATGGCGTAACAGTATAATATCGTGGCTAGACCTTAGAATTGATAATGTACTACTGACCGTATTGTCCAGCGCCTCTCTGCTCTCGACGGGTCCATTCCCCACCCTCCGTTCGGCCTGCACGTCCAAATGCCTGCACAGTTCATATTCTGGCACCATCTCCACTAGATACTTGCTGACGGCGCGAATCACGAAGAGAGCGTTGAATGTCTGCCATGCTAGCATTACACTGTAACAAGACAAAGAAAACCATGAGTATTTGATGTTTGTTACTATCTATACATATAAATAAAATTGGAGTGTCTGATTGTAATATTGAAAAAAAAAACTGCTTTTTACTACATGCTTATGAAAGAAAAGAAAGTAAGAAAAAGTGTTTATTCACGTCAAACATGGCGCATACCTTAAAACAAAATAAACAACAATATCGACTAATAGTAAAACCGTCTGGAAAAAAAATCAGCTGTTCAGTACATTTATGTTTGCCTAATGTACCGAACAGCAGATATTTTTTTCGCTATTTCGGCTTTGCTCCCATAGTAAAAATTGTTTGTTACCATGAGCTCAATCACGTGTTTAAGTATCGTACACTAATTGCCAGTCAACCTATATATTCGATGAACATTTTCGCGTTAATTTCTCCAGGGTCTGGATCCGTGGTATTCGTTTGTACGTCGATGTCAAAGACACAAAGTATGGCGGAAAGTGTCGATATTTCTTCTTTATTATGTTGGTTACTATACCTACATCAGTAGCCCGATTGACGTAATGAAAACCGTAACGATATCGTAGCGATTTAGTCGTTTAGACCATTTCCTTATTAACATCCATCAATCGAGTTTGAACGACACCGATTTTATAGTCGTTTAAAATTCGTCGATTTAAAAAAAAAAACATCTGTATTACATTGTCCGGGTAGAATACTTATTAATGTATTTGGAAATAAGTCGATAGAACGTGAATCCCGCTTTTGAAGAGGACTTCGATCGAACGACTTTAAAACTTCAACGATATTTGGCTTGTTTGATGTTACGTGAATCAGGCTACTATTCTATAAAACTTTTCTTATATTTACGTAACTAACTCCACACACGTGGAAATATTATCATCTGCAAAATTTTCCCATTGAGCTAGAAGCTATTATTCTATCAATTTTCCTCGACCAAGGTTAATCCCAGCACTTGTTTTAATCACAGAATACCTGAGTGTGGTCATGTGGGTCATGATGTGACGATATTATGACATACTAGCTCCTACTCACGGTTTCGGCTCGGGTGAAAATGGAATACAAACTTTAGACTCCCACTAAACTTTCCTTGGTGTAACCGTGCCGATAACCGACCATCTTGATCTTCTTGGTGTTACATTGACGTCAACACTCAACCTTGGGCCATACATCGAAGCAAAGGCTCAACTGGCTGCAAAAATGCTGGGAATCCTCGCGCAGGTAAGACGCCGGAACAGCTGCTCAAACTTTATCAAGCGCAAGTGCGATAGTGTATGGAGTATTGCTCTCATCTTTGGGACGGATCTGCCCGATACCAGCTTAATGCACATGAGGCAATTGAGAGGGTGAACAGAAGGATAATTGACAATGAAACACTCATCGAGTTGAGGCTTCAAAGTCTTGAGCATCGACGCCGAGTTGCTAGCCTGTCGGTTTTCTACCGGTTGCATTTTGAGGAGTGTGCGTCGGAATTGCATAACCTAATTCCGCCTAGCCCGTTCCATCATCAGACCACCAGGCTCCACCAGACGCCACAGATACAGGACGTTAGATACAGGATTGTGGACATCTCATCTATATGCATAAAATCTTGTGGGAACACATTCATTATGCGTAACGAGTGGGATTCCCTGCTGGAGTCTGTGCTCCCTGATCGCTAAAACTTAGAAATCTTTAAGTCTAGGTAAGGTTTCTTCTAGGTAAGCACTATACATCTTCAAACACATCGTCGCTTTCCATCGGGTGAGATAGCGGTCAAGCACGAGCTTATAAACAGTATAAAAAATCTACTTTCAAACTTGACTGGCCTGTTGGTCTAGGGTTAGGGACCCTGACTGCTATGCCGGAGGTCATGGGTTCGATTCCCACCCAAGACAAATGTTTCTGTATTGAGGACGATCATTTGTTCTGTGTCTGGGTGTTTTTATCTATAATATGTATGTATTTAGAAATTATAAGTAAGTATGTTTATAAGCTGTCTAGGACTCATAACACAAGCTTTGCTTGGCTTGAGATTAGACGGCGTTGTGTGATAGTTTTGAAAAAAAATAAAAAACACTTCCTCATATGGGATTTGCATCATATTGCGAAATCAAAATGTTTTGACATCCTGGTGAACACAATACAAATTAATTGTTATTGTTTTTACGTAGTTACGCATGTGGGTTTGTCCGTTCGTTTTTATGCCATACCTCATGTACACATTGCTTAGGTACTAGTTACATTAATATTGGAAACTAGATATTTCCCGCGGCCTAATTCACAAAATCCGTGAAATTTTGATTATCATCATCATTTCAGTCGAAAGACGTCCACAGTCGGACATAGACCTCCCCCAATAGTAACCACAATGACCGCTCCTGTGCGTCTCGCATCCATCGGATACCGACGACCCTCAGCAGGTCATCGGTCCACCTTGTGGAAGGCCTTCCAACGCTGCGTCTTCCGGTACGTGGACACCACTCCAAACCTTTCGTCTATCTGTTTTGCGCGCAATGTGCCCTGCCCATTGCCACTTATGTTTGGCAATTTTTCGTGCTATGTCGGTAACCTTGGTTTTCCTGTGGATATCTTCATTTCTTAAGTGATCACGCAAAGAAACTCCGAGCATAGCTCATTGTATTACACAGGCGTAATAATATGCATAGGCGTTTACCCATTATCTCACCAGCCCCCCTAGCCAAGCTACAACCACTTCGCTTTCGTCGAACGCTTCGAGATGGCCGCTCCGCCGAATCTTTTGTTCTGACTACGTGACTGACCGTGGAGATGACGTCATTCCCGTACATTTGAAGCTTTCTACTAGCGTTAACTATTGCAGATTAGTAACTTGGCTAGGGGTACTGATGGTAAGCGATGATGTGGCCGACGACGGAGTACGCTTACTTGGAAATAACCTATTCACTCTTGACTTAAAATCCCCTAAGTTATCATCGGAAACCACGGACTCCGGCAGAGAATCCCACTCCTTAGCTGGTTTGGTTTTATCCTTATTGCATTGGTTTAGATCATATATTATGAATCATGATAAATAGCTGTGGTTCGTTTAAAACGGCCAAAGTTTACGACAGTAAATTACTCTCTGAGAATAAATTGAGAAGGACAGTTGTGTTTGTGTACTTACATATTTATTTGACAATCATGAAGATTTTATTTTTATTATTTTTGTGGGTGAGTGCTGCCACAGCATTCCTCCCTAAAGTTAGTACTTTGCCAAAACCTATAAAGGGTAAGTGATACTAAACTATTTATTAAGGTTTACTTAAATCTATTTTTTTTACAAAGTCCTTCAGTCGCAATAATAGAGATTACATGTTTCTAAATAGTTTATTTTGTTCACCACTTGAATATGGCTTAGGGTTGCCAACTTTTTTTAAGGGAAATTAAAGTTTTTTTTTTTTTATCTGAGAAGAATATTAAACAGTATTACTTAAAGAAAAAGGAAATAAAAATGAACAGTATTTAATTTGTTCAATGTTTTAAATAAATGTTTTTAGAATTTCTCACTCAGCTTATTAATTTACAGTCTTTTTAAAACGTTCATACGCCTCACCACAATTATGAGTAAAATTAAAATAAACTACGAGCTTATTCTCATCGTTCTCAAACTCTGTTTTTGTGATTTGATAAAAGAAAATTGTGTGAGCAATTAAGTCTAATACTTATGAGTATAGTATTAAAAATTTTGATACTGAAAACAGTGTTTTGTATACTTTAGTTTTGTTCAACAGTAAAAAGTATAACGTAGTGACCAGTACAATACTGTTTTTAACAATATAGTAAGTTGACAACCCTAATATGGATGTAACACATTTTTAGGTTTTAGGTTTACTAAAAAATCGCAATTAAAAACACAAGTTTACTATAGTGTAACTATTTTTTTTCAATTATCCATAATCATCATCAGCTTTATTTTTTTTAATGTTCCCTCTGCTGGTACTCAGGCCTGCTCTCTAGGAGAGGGAATGGGCCGTAATCCACCACGCGGGCCCAGTGAGGGTTGGTCAATGTCACATGTCTACGAATTTTTGGTTTTAGGACACGCCGGATTCCTCACGATGATTTCTTTTAACGTTTTGAGAGCAGTGGTGATGAAATAAATTACACAAAGTAATGCGCGTTGCAGGGTATGAACCCGCGACCTACAACACGTAAGTCGGAGCCATTACCACTCAGCCACCACTGCTCTCACTTTTATTTTAAACTAGCTTTTGCCCGCGCGGCTTCGCTCCCGCTCTTCCCTACTTCAGCCTACTATACCCTACTCTACTCTACTCTACTCTACCCTACCCTACTCTACTCTACTCTACCCTCCTCTACCTTACTCTACCCTACTCTACCCTACACTACCCTAATTTTCATTTTTTTTTTCCTTAAGAACCTTCTCCTCATAATAACGAAAACAACAAAAAAAAAAAAAATTAGCAAAATCGGTCCAGGCGTTGTTGAGTTATGCGCTTACCAACACATTTTGCGATTCATTTTTATATTATAGACTAGCTTTTGCCCGCGCGGCTTCGCTCCCGCTCTTCCCTACTTCAGCCTACTATACCCTACTCTACCCTACCCTACTCTGCCCTACTCTACTCTACCCTACTCTACCTTACTCTACCCTACTCTACCCTATTCTACCCTACTCTACCCTACTCTACCCTACTCTCCTTCCCTATTCTACTCTACCCTACTCTACCCTCCTCTACCCTACACTACCCTAATTTTCATTTTTTTTTTCCTTAAGAACCTTCTCCTCATAATAACGAAAACAACAAAAAAAAAATTAGCGAAATCGGTCCAGGCGTTGTTGAGTTATGCGCTTACCAACACATTTTGCGATTCATTTTTATATTATAGACTAGCTTTTGCCCGCGCGGCTTTGCTCCCGCTCTTCCCTACTTCAGCCTACTATACCCTACCCTACTCTACTCTACCCTACTCTACCTTACTCTACCCTACTCTACCCTATTCTACCCTACTCTACCCTACTCTACCCTACTCTCCTTCCCTATTCTACTCTACCCTACTCTACCCTCCTCTACCCTCCTCTACCTTACTCTACCCTACACTACCCTAATTTTCATTTTTTTCCATAAGAACCTTCTCCTCATAATAACGAAAACAACAAAAAAAAAATTTTGCGAAATCGGTCCAGGCGTTGTTGAGAAATGCGCTTACCAACACATTTAGCGATTCATTTTTATATTATAGATACGATGTGCGATATGTTAAAATATCAGGAATGCCTAACCAAGAATTGTTTTTTTTTATTTTCAGACGTCCCTCATATGAAACCTGCTACAGAAATTATCTGCAGTTACAATGGCAACTGTAGTCAAAATAAGTAATTAACATAATTGAAATAAAATAAGAAAACGAAGACATGAAATGGTCTGATCAGATGTAGTGTGTACGTGAAGTAATAATAACTTAGGAGGTTCTTTTCTGTGGAGTCCAGCCCGCTAGCCAAGTTATGAGCGTTACGTTTTGATTATCTTGCGTCAAACGCCTCGAGTAGACCACGCCTCCGGTTCCTTTGTTCTGTGCCACGTGATTGAGCGTTGAGATGACGTCAGAATGAAGGAATTGGAGGCGTGACCCACTCGAGGCGTTTGACGCAAGAGAATCGAAACGAAACGTTCGTAACTTGGCCAGGGGGGCAAGGGCCTTACCATGACGTGTTAATGTTAATCGTTCGAGCGAGAAAGAGGGATAAACGGGTTATTTGTAAAACACTAACAACCCTGCTAATAATGATGTTAACAGTAATACAGCCCGGTATTACTATTAACATCATAAACAACAACTTTAGTTCTATGACTTTTTACAAAACATAATTTATTTACCAAAAACAAACCTTCAAGATTTCTTCGTTCTATGATACATCTCATCTCTGTATTTTGCTATATGTACCTACCTACGTGTGTATGACGCGTCGCAAGCGCATTAAGCACCCCGGCCGCCCGATCCCCGCTCCCATCCGTTATTGTACACACGCTTGCTTCGCATCTAATAGACTTCGTAATATTCAGTACTTACGTTCAATTTAAATATTTTTATTTTTGTATGAAAATCTCATGAACTAAAAATATGATAAAAAATTTAAAATTTTAAAACCTATGTTATTGTTTTTAATGTAAGTAACATAGTCCTAAGATCCCTTTTTCTCACTTGGAAGACACGTCATAGTATGCCTCAAAGGGCAGGGAAAGGAGGGGAGGGTCTAGCTAAGTTACGGTCACAACCAACCGTAACTAGACCCTGTATTGGAGCGGTACTATTTTTTTTTTAATGATTTTTATTGAAATTATAGATAACTAAATATAGATACTAGCTTTTGCCCGCGGCTTCGCCCACGTCGCATTAGGTACTAAAGGAATCGAGATAAAACGTAGCCTATGTTCTTTTCCATTTCAAAGGCTATATGCATGCCTAATTTCATCCAAATCCGTTCAGCCGTTTTTGCGTGATTACTTAATCACGCAAAAACGCATCTTAAGTGTGGATGTTTGGATGTTTGTTACTTAACAAACATCCAAACATCCACACTTTCACATTTATAATATTAGTTAGGATAAGAAATGTAATTTTTAGAAATTACATTTTTTAATAAAAATGAACATAAGAATAATTAGAATATATTTTTTGTTGATTAATTTTCGTGTTGTTTTTTTTAACACAATGGTTGACTGGTAGATTGACATTCTCTCCGCCTTTAGGCTCTAGGCGACCCAGCTGGGCCCTTACGTTTGCTGACAACTCCTTGAGGCGCGCGGTCACGCGCTGTCAACGACTTGGGCTCGGTCCGGACGGTTACCGGACGATCGGACAGCGAGCTACCCATTGCTCGCCGTCCGCAAGCCCGCGGCTAGTGGCCGGAAATCGGGATCCGAATCGCTCCAGACCATGGCCTGTACCAAGGCCCGGTGCGTACCTCCCCCAAAAGGGTTAACGTGCATCATGTTGCATACTCATTACCTCCATATTTTTTCTTTTCTCCAGTTTATAAATAATACAGTTTTTATCAGGAAACAAAATAAATATAATAGCCAAAACATTTATCCGTTTTTACTCTTATTAACGCTTATTGCAAAGCAAATGATAATGATAAATTATATTAAAGCAAGCAAAAATCAATGTTTCGTCTTGACATTAAAGTCTATAATTCTAGGTACATAGTCTATCGTTAGGTTATCTACGGGTTACGGGTAAAATCCAATGACAGCAAGATTAAAGGAGAATGTTCTGGCTCCAAACAAAAAAAAAACAATTCTGGCGAATTATCAATATTGATAACAAATGGGGAATACCCTAATAATCAGTATAGTATCACATGAAACAGGGTTCAGTGACAAACCACGTACCTACTTATATCGAACGACGTTTTTTAATACGCTTACACAGACATACATAAACTTAAACGGGCGACATGTGGGGGTCGCGCCGCGCGCACTTTGATACGATAAATGTAATAAAATTGTGGTGGGGTGTGCACGCGCACTATTCCGCACAAGTGCGAAAAATATGTTGTTTGCCTAAAAGCGGGCTTTCGAGTAAGTGTATTGAAAAATAATTATTTGGATTTATATATTTAATCAAACATCATTCTGGTTTAATTTATTACAAAGAAACTGTTGTTGTTGTAATTTGTTTTTACATAACATACTATTGCGCTGACAAATGATGTATACTATATCGATACATTATTTTGTCGTACGCCTATCTCACAGCAGTGAGTATAAACAAAGTAATTATGTTAGGCTTGGCGCAAACGGGCCACCGACCACGGGTGGCTAGCAAACATTGCCTTAATGCTGTTGCTGTCTATACACCGATAGTGCCTGCGGGTGGACCGAGTGGCTTTAAAAGTTGCGAGCCGGAAAATTTTCCCGGAGGCACGACAGTCGCGGCATGCAGTGTTCACAAAAATCCGGCGGGCAACTGAAAAGCGGAAAGGAGCGTGCCACGCTGTAAATCGCGCGGGCGCAAGCCTTTTATCATAAGCAAGATCGTTAACATCAGATGGCCAGCCTTGCCCGCCGGGTTAGACACTTTAAGAGGGCCCTTAAGAGACTTACGAGGTTTATTGTTAACCTGAGAATGGTTTAAAAGCTTGCCAGTTTATTTATGCAATCCAACGCTATGTTTAATAAAAAGGCAATGCGCATACAGAGAGATAATACCATAAAGCAGAAGTTGGAGAGTTTAATAATGTACAATTGAAGTAACCTAAAGTCATTCTTAACAGACAAAGCCTACATTTCCTACCAAAGCGACCCAAAATAAAAACATATACGGCAAAAACAGTCAATTTTTTCAGACCAATATATTAAAAATAGATCATTAGAGATTGGTTGTAATAAAAAAGTAAATTTTGCTAAAATTGGTCGGTTTGTCATTCAATCAGGGTAACAAATGTGGCTGTAGCGCGCGACAGCTACCGATGGTTGCGTTCGGTGGCTCGTTTGCGATGAGCCCAACTGTATCACTTGGCTTTTGACCGATTGTGCGTAGTTCGAACCTCTCATTATAAAGACAATCTTGTTGTTTGATATACGTTCTTGTTTACTAAAATAGCAAAATGAAGATATTATATATTATTTTGTTTGTATTATTTGCGATGGCTGCATCCAAGGAGGTTACTGTAGCAAAAAAACCAAGTAAGTTGTTTATTTTATATGTTTTACCAATAGAAAGCTGCTTTATTCTTGAGTGACATTGCGGGCAAAAGCTAGTTTTCAATAAAATGCATTAATCTTTTTCTGAGGAAGGAACACATAATAAATTATGTACCTCAGAGGTAAACAATAGTAACTCCACTTTTTTGAAAATATGTTTTTTTTTTTGCACTATTAAAATCGTAAGAACCTGTTCTACGTAATGGTATAGGGTATCAAGTCTTACGACATCTAGGAAGAGAAATATCCAATCGTATATGACATTAAATCCACAAAAACGTGTCGGATAGAGGACTTCAAATGATGATAAGATTGTTTACTTCTCAGCTATAAACGCACTTAAAGTTGTTCTAAACTTTATTGTAATTATGTGTAAAACATAATAATTTCATCTAATAATTATAAAAAATACAATTGAGTTTGTTCCAATATCTTTATAGCAACTATGTCGAAAATACATTTAAAGTTTCTATCCGCGCGTTTTTGCCTCTCCTGTAAAATTTACTTTTTGGCACATTTTGCTGTTTACCTCTGAGGTACAGTTAAAAACAAGAAAGTTCTGTCATCTACATGGTATTTATATTAAGGAAGAAACTGACTGACTGACATCTCAACGCCAACGCACAGTTAAAATAACTGCGAGTAGGAGTGTGAAATTTAGCACAAAGTTTCCTTTTAAGACGTTGGCGAACAATAAGAGAGGATTTTTCTAAATTTACCCCCTAAATTCGAAGACATGTGGCATCTACCATCCCGCACTGGGCCCACGTGGCCGCGTGGTGGATTACACCCCATTCCTTCTCCTAGAGAGGAGGCCTGAATCCCAGCAGTGGGAACATTAAAATGGAGATTATGCTATATTATTACCATCATCATATCAGCCGAAAGCCATCGACTGTTGGACATAGGCCTCCCCCAAGCGTCACCACAACGACCGGTCCTGTGCATCACGCATCCATCGGATTTCCGCGACATTATTATGCTACCCCCCTAAATGGATGAAATAGGGTTCCAAAGTTTGTATAGAGAAACTTAATTTTACACGGGCAAAGTCGGGCTGGACCTAGTTTATTTTATAGTAAGCCAGTAAGGAAGGTAATACAGTAATACGGGTTATCATTCGTGGCCTGGGGCCTTATCATGATGCGTAAAATATCAGGCGTGCGAGCGAGAAAGAGGGCTATATAGCTCTCTTTCACAGTTCAGGCACAAAATAGATAAGTACAGAAGTCAGTCTACATACAAATTGCGCTCGAGCAACGCACACAAAGACACCGCTCACGTACACGATGTGTCGGTCGCGTCTCGGATCACTCGTCGTACAATTCCGGCTGGTGTGCGTCCAGCGATCGTAGGTATAATAAAACCGGCCAAGTGCGAGTCGGACTCGCCCATGGAGGGTTCCGTAGCAGCAAGTAACATAATATAAAAGTTCTTGTAGTTCGTTGTAACTTTGATCGATGTTTTAATAATAGTGTATTTTTTTAGATTTATGACGTATTAAAAAAAACTACTTACTAGATCTCGTTCAAACCAATTTTCTTTGGTCAATTTTTTTTTGGAAGTGTCTCTCGCGTAAACTATTCACGTTAGAAAAAAAATGATATTAGAAACCACAATATCATTTTTTAAGACCTATCCACAGATACCCCACACGTATGCGTTTGATGAAAAAAAAAATTTTTGAGTTTCAGTTCTAAGTATGGGGACCCCCAAAATTTATTGCTTTTTTTTCTATTTTTGTGTGAAAATCTTAAAGCGGTTCACAGAATACATCTACTTACTAAGTTTCAACAGTATAGCTCTTATAGTTTCGGATAAAAGTGGCTGTGACATACGGACGGACAGACAGACAGACATGACGAATCTATAAGGGTTCCGTTTTTTGCCATTTGGCTACGGAACCCTAAAAAGTGAAGTACATACATGAGATTGTCTTCTGTACCTATCTACTTTGTGGTTCAGGTTAGGTCGACAAATGCATCGCGAAGAGCTTACTACGTCATGATCACGTCTTTGGTCGTGGTGATGGTGGTTTATTTTAAGTTTATTTAATAAGTACTAGCTTTTGCCCGTGGCTTCATCCACGTACATAAAAAATAATCTATGTCACTCAGAAATAAAGCAGTTTTCAATCGGTGAAAAAAATTTAGCAATCGGACCAGTTCAGAGATTACCCTACAAAGAAAAAAATAAACTTTACCTTTATAATTCTGTAAACTTATTTTTCATAAATTTTTCGAAAAACTACTAAAGTGCAGCTGAAATTAAAGACGTGATGGAATTAAATCTATACATAAAATAAAATTGGAGTGTCTGTTTGTAATATTGAAATAACTGCTTTTTACTACATGCACATGAATAAGTAATACGGTACATACATAAACCAAAATAACCTTTTATTAAATTTTTGTCTGTCTGTGTGTTTGTCCGTGCTAATTTCTGAAATGGCAGGTCCGATTTTAACGGGACTTTTTTTGGCAGGTAGCTGATGTAATAAGGAGTAACATAGGCTACTTTTATAATATCGGCACCAGTATTCATACTTCGGGGAATATTGCCACCAATATTCTCACTTCTCGGCAATATTGCCGGCAACGGCACATTTTTATCTACGACTATGCCAGTTGTAGTAAAAAAAAAATACTGGGCAAGTACGAGCCGGACACGCGCACGAAAAATTTCTTAGTATATGTGGTTTTATAATATCATTTGTGAAAATTTCAACTGCCTACCTAACACGGTTTATAAGATACAACTTTGTGACAGGCAAACGGACGGTTTTTACCATTTGGATACGGAACCCCAAAAAAAAATTGTAGTGTTAAATTGAAGACGTTGTTGACTAGCGTCACACTCGTCTCACACTAGTAAGAAATGCACAAAAATAAATTGATTCTGTACAAGGCTTTAATACATTTTATTTTCTTTTCAGATAATAAAGTAATATTTCACGCAATGAAAACTTCTTCGCAAATGATGAGGATATACCGAACGGTTTAACAAAAACATATCAGATACATTAAGTCGTAAAGATGCAAGATATTGAAGAACGAGCAAAAATGTTAGCAGAAAAATAATTGTATCAGAAGAAATGAACAGGAAAATAAATAAAAATTGTCAACTTTAATATTCCGTCTTTTAAATAAATAAAATTATTATTTCAGGCAACCGATACCACCACATAAAGCAACCACAAAACAGAACATGTACACACACACATAGAGAAATACATTATTTCTGAACCAATGTCTGATATAAGAAAGAAAGAAAACATGCTTAAAAAAATAATAAAAGTTTATATAAAATTAAAAAATTTAAAAGGAAAAAAAAAATCATAAAAACAACAGCAACAATGTGTCTCACGGCAGTACCAAATAGGTTCAGTTCAGCATACTGCCATACAACCACCTAGCTGTAGCGCATATAGGGTGACTGGCAATTAGTGTACGATACTTAAACACATGATAGTGCTCATGATAACAAACAACTTTTACCATGGGAACAAACCTGAAATCGCGAAAAAAAATCATGAGCACAATCACGTGTATCGTACACTAATTACCAGTCACCCTTTATAAAAAACAGTCTCAAAGCTGCCAACGTTTTCTAGCAACGCTAGACTACTGGCTAACTCTAGACCACTGGCTAACTCTAGACCACTGGCTAACTCTAGACCACTGGCTAACTCTAGACCACTCTACAGACAAGGGCTTGGCTTATCATTTTCTTAATTAATTTCTAAGTTAGTAGGTGACTTCCAAAATAAAAGTTATTTTTCGGTTGTATTCTTTTTTGTGAAAAGTTTTTTATTTAACACTTTTTAGCTGTGGTATATCATATCGAAAGGAGATAGCATGAGTTGCTTTTTTTATATAACCAACGAAGTGGCTTGTAAAATTAACTTCGAAGGATTATGCTGTTCTAGAATAGTTTTGAAAGTTGGTAGAAAAAAGAATGTGTGTTCTTTTTTCAGAGTTGAAGTAATCTTTGTAAGGAAAGCATTGTGCGTTCAAATAAGTAAGAATATAAGAGTGCACCGTCCGAAGTGTTTGATTTCATAGAAAAATACCGAGCCTACCGACGAGCTGAGCTGCGTTACTTGGTGGAGGCGCCGGGTAGGGATTTTCTGGGGAGGGCGCTGAGCAGCTGGAGGATGGCATGCAGCTGTATAGAATAGAAGTTGTGAAGATGCGAGAGGAGCAAGAGGGATGATTTTTGTAAACATTGGTTAGATCCTTGAGCACAGGCGTAGGGTAGCCAGCCTTTCAGTGTGCGCAGTCTCAATTCTACCATCGGACAAACCGACGCACGGCAAGTATCCACCCTTACGTTGTTGAAACACCTACGGTCCGGATTAGGCGTTTCGCCTCGTCGTTTATACCGCGTACATCAAAGGACTGGAACAGTTTGCCTGCTGCGGTCTTCCCGTCTGATTATAATTTGGGTGTCTTCAACGCTAGAGTGAATAGGCTCTTAATAAACTAGTGCGCCTCACCATCAACGATTGCATCACTGCTTACCATCAGGCGGGATCGCAGTCAAGTACTAGTTTATAACAGATAAAAAAAAAAGATAGGATTGCTGCTAATACGCGTAATGATTTACCCTATTTTACCGCGATGATTACTGCTATCGTGTTGTTTTATGCGCACACAGTTTTGTTTTATCGTCTAGTTACGTAATTAATAGGATCGGAAAACACCGCCTCAGCTAGGGAGTTCCACTTTTTAGCTTTTACGTAAAACAAACATACTTATTGAAGAAAAATAAGGAAACTATAGGCACTGAAATTCCACAATGAGTACGTATGTTAAGATAAATGCAGCTTATTATATAAGAACAACAGTTTCCTGTAATATAATATACTACATAGTACTACCTTGAAGTGTGCTGACACGTTTAGAAAATAAATAAAAATATGGAGATGTTATGGGCGTACTATGTTTTAGTGTTAGTTACAGCGGAAATGGACTCAGAAACAAGTAAGTTTTTTTTTTTGTTATTGGACACTGGGGTGTTTGGGTGGCATACAATCACCCAAAGGAAATGTTAACCAATTGTAACCTGGGTTCTCTTGCGGATATCTTTATTTCTGACGTGACCACGCAAGGAAACTCCAAGGAAAGCCTTTTCCATTGCCCATCGGGTGACTTTAAGTCTTCTGATGAGGTTTTGAAAGCGACCACGTTTCGGAGCCATAACATGTCATCACTGGCAATACGCACTGGACTTTCGTTTTGAGTTACTGTGGTATATTGGGGTATTGGTTTTAGATTAGGGCCGGCCCTCACTGCCGTCATGGCACGGCAGGTCGCGCTACGGCATGCCGCGGCATTGTGGTATCGAAATAAAGTAACATTCACAAGAATTCTAAACAAAGAAACTAAACAAGAATTCTAAACTCATTGAAATAACATTCAAAATAACTTGATTAGTAATAAAATCCTTTGCCGGGCCATGCCAGCAGTGGGCGCCGGCCCTTATTCTGTACTCGTATTGGCCGTCAGTTTAATCTGCCAGCAACCTCCG
The DNA here is from genome assembly GCA_929112965.1 of Mythimna albipuncta. Lineage (NCBI taxonomy): Eukaryota > Metazoa > Arthropoda > Insecta > Lepidoptera > Noctuidae > Mythimna > Mythimna albipuncta. The sequence goes on along the minus strand of OV815986.1, from coordinate 4,379,383 downwards.
GTCTCTGAAAGCCTATTAAATTATCAACAAAAGTCTTAAGTCTTCCAAAGGCAAGGGCTGTAATCGAAGTTTTCTTGCGTGATCACATCAGAAATGAAGATATCCGCAAGAGAACCAAGGCTACACAGCCGGAAGAATCGCCAAACCTCAACTGGCAGTGGGCAGGGCACATTCGATGGTGACGAAAGGTCCTGAAGTGGCGACCACGTACCGGACGACGTAGCGTTTGAAGGCCTCCGACAAGGCGGACCGATGACCTGGTGGGGTTCTCGCGAATCCGATGGATGCGGACTAGTCGTTATGGCTAGGCTTCGAGGACGTCCATGTCAAACAGTGGACATCCTTTCGGTTGAAACGATAATGATGATGAACACTGTAACTCTTGCAGCCACTTTAAAATATTTTGCATGCATATGTAAGTCAGACAATGCAAAATTATCATGATCGGAGCTGATATGATGATGGAACCGGAAGGTGGCCATAGGAACGGAATGGTCCTGATGAGTATTAATTATATAGGTCTAAACAGCGCTATAAAAGCTTGTTAAGAAAAATGATTTTCATTGAAAACGTGTTTTGTATGGTAGCCCCGCTTGAACATTTATTTTATTCTATTTTTAGAATTTGTTGTTATAACGGCAACAGAAATACATAATCTGTAAATATTTCATCTGTCTAGCTATCTGGTTCATGAGATACAGCCTGGCAACAGACAGACGGACGGACAGCAGAGTATTAGCGATAGGATCCCATTTTATCCTCAGGGTACAGAACACTAACAAGACTTTCTAATAAGATTTCTAAGTCTGTCATGTAATCGTGACCATGGCGTGCCGAACACATTTTACTTTCATACGGTGGCGGAGAATTAAGAATTACTTATTCTCGTTACAGCGATACCTTCGGCCGACGAGACGGACGCTATCATGTTCAAACCAGCAACGACTATAGTGAAAGACTATGATACAGCGTCTACCCCGACAGAACCATCAACCACGAAGACATCTTCATCATCATCATCACCATCATCACCAGATTCCGAGAAGAAAGAAAAACAATGATGAAGCAAGGAAAGGAATGGTGATGCACCATTGGTGGACAGCCAAATGAAAATTTTGTATAAGCCCACCTTAACTTAAATAAGTATTAGAAAGAATAACCTTAATATATAGATAACCAGCCTTTTTAATGTTCCCACTGCTGGAACTCAGGCTTCCTCTCTAGGAGAAGGATTGGACCGAAATCCACTATGCAGATCCAGTGCGTGTTAGTAGATGCATAGCTTTAAATGTTTTAGTTCTAGGACATGCCGGTTTCCTCACGATGTTTTCCTTCACCGTTTTGAGAGCAGCGGTGACGTAATAAATTACACAGAGTAACGTGCCTGGCTGGGTTTGAACTCACGTAAGTCGGGGCTGTTACCACTTGGGCCACCGTTGCTCTCTTATACAACACTAGCTGTGCCTGCGACTTCGTTCGCGTGGACTACAGGTTTTTTAATTTATGTTTTCTTAAATAAAAGTAGCCTTTGTTACTCCTTATTACATCAGCTATCTGCCAAAAAAAGTCCCATCAAAATCGGTCGATTAGCCGGAACAAACCGACAGACAGACCGACAAAAATTGTAAAAAAATATATTTTGGTGTATGTACCATATATACAAGGTGTAAGGGACAGCCCTCCACAAACAATTTTTTCAGGAAACGAAAAAAATAAAATAAAAGTATGGTAAGGCCAAAATATTTTTCGTTTCCTGAAAACATTTTTTTGTGGAAGGTTGTTCAGTTTCGTCTACTGAGCAAGCCCTTAAAGTTTGTGGAGGGCTGTCCCTTACATCTGGTATATTCATATGCATGTAGTAAAAAGCAGTTATTGCAATATTACATACCGACACTCAAATTTTATTTCTATGTATGTAAGATTATATTTAGTTACAAAATCCCCCACCGCGTTTGTCAGTCTGTACGTTCGCGATTTTCATGCATTTTTCACCAATAGACAAAGTGATTCATGACGAAGGTTTAAGTAGGATTGTTATTGTTATTTTGTGTTTAGATTATGAATAAATAAATATTTTTTTAAAGAATAACTAGTTTACTTTGAGAAAAATGTGGGGAAAACCTTTTGGGAATTAATGTGGTAAAAGAAAAAAGATAACGTACGGGGCTAGGCAGGGCAGGTTTCTTTATATAAAAATATTAAGTCTTTTTTGTGACGCAACTATAGTTTTCAGATTTTTTCCCATACTCGTGCTGACACTTTGCTTTATGCCAAATTTCAGGACTCTAGGTCAACGAGAAGTACCCTATAAATATTGATTATCTTGAAAGTGTCGAAAAATACGTTTATTGCGACCATCTTTTTTTTTTCGTTAACTCTGAAGTGTGATTTTTTCACAGCTTCAAAGGACCGCAGACCTGAGTGCATGATTTTAATTTCAACTCGATACTTCCACCCACGCCTTCCCGAGATAAAGGGTCTTTGACAGACAGACAGACAACAAAGTGATCCTATAAAGGTTCCGTTTTTCTTTTTGAGGTACGGAACCCTCTAAAATAACGAAGACAAATGAATTGGGATTAGACCTAGAGAATGACGATCATGGCCTAGTTTCTTATACCATTTTCCTCTTACGTCGGGAAACTCCCCGAGACAAAGGCGCGGAATGTTCCACGAGTACTTCGCCAGGAGAATCTGCGGTTAGGGGAAGCGGGATACACCGACAATGGTGACCGCAACAAACAATAATTAATACGTAAGTGCTACGTAATGAAGCTACTATTCTGTCCGTGTAACCATAAAATAGGTACAGAAGACAATCTACATACAAAGCGCGCTCGAGCAACGCACACATAGACACCGCTCACGGACACAACATCTCGGCTCGATCGCCCGGACTCACTCGTACAGTTCGGCGCAACGCGCTGGCGTGTGTGCGATCGCCTAGCGTAGGTATAAAAAGTGAAGTGCATACATGAGATTGACTTCTGTATCTAGCTATTTTGTGCCTGCACCCTGCGCACCAAGAACGCGCACTGCACGAAGCGGCAGCGTTGACAGCCTTGCCTGTTATGTTGGGTGACATTATTCTCCTAATGACCACTTCCTTTACTCTTATTTATTTATTTACTAGCTGTGCCCCGCGGTTTCACCCGCGTTTTTCTCGTTTCCGTGGAAATACCGAGATAAAATATTGCCTATAATTGCCGCCCATAACTCATTAATAGGTACCAACTCTTAACATCTTACACACGTGATAACTTTTAAACGAAATATCCGATTGAGATGAAACAAAAAGTATTTTACTTCTACATAAATACTCTTGATAACATAATGCTTAATTTTGATAAAGGTTAATATTACGATACATATTTAACGTAGTTTTTTTTTCTTCAGACGATTTAATAATTATTTTGAACACAAAATCGGTTATTGTGATTAAACCATGATAGCAAGATATATGTTCTCGCGGACTTTTTTGTAGGTCTTAATGGGATCTACAAACCCGTAGTACATCATTTTGTTCTATTGTCAATAGATTTTGCAGCGCACGCAAAAATAGGTTTTCGATTTTACACCTTGCGTTACAAAATACCAATTTTATTACGGATCCCTAATTTTGAAACATAAAAAACATAGCCTATAGCCTTCCTCGATAAATGGACTACCCAACACTGAAAGAATCATTCAAATCGGACCAGTAGTTCCAGAGTTTAGCGCGTTCAAACAAACAAACAAACAAACTCTTCAGCTTTATAATATTAATAATAAATATAGTAATATAGTATAGATTTAAAGCTTCATGTACAAACTGTACAAAGGCGGACTTAATGCCTTAAGCATTATCTGCCAGTCGACCTCAGGGTGGTGCAGAAACATAACATGGCAGGAACAAGTTAATAAATAGACAAAACAGAAGAGAAACAAATACAATAGCAAATACATATTTAGATACATACATATAAATAAACAATGCTGTAGTGAAAAAACAAATCCAACCAATTATCGCGGTGATGATTGACTCTGCTTGTCCACTTTTTAGGGTTCCGTAGCCAAATGGCAAAAAACGGAACCCTTATAGATTCGTCATGTCTGTCTGTCTGTCTGTCTGTCCGTCCGTATGTCACAGCCACTTTTTTCCGAAACTATAAGACCTATACTGTTGAAACATTGTAAGTAGATGTATTCTGTAAACCGCATAAGATTTTCATACAAAAATAGAAAAAAAGTAATAAATTTTGGGGGTCCCCATACTTAGAACTGAAACTCAAAAAATTTTTTTTCATCATACCCTTACGTGTGGGGTATCTATAGATAGGTCTTCAAAAATTATACTGAGGTTTCTAATATCATTTTTTTCTAAACTGAATAGTTTGAGCGAGAGACACTTCCAAAGTGGTAAAATGTGTCCCCCCCCCTCTAACTTCTAAAATAAGAGAATGATAAAACTAAAAAAAATATATGATGTACATTACTATAAAAACTACCAACGAAAATTGGTTTGAACGAAATCTAGTAAGTAGTTTTTTTTAATGCGTCATAAATCGAAAAAAATACACTATTATTAAAACATCGATCAAAGTTACAACACATTACAAGAACTTTTATATTATGTTACTTGCTGCTACGGAACCCTTCATGGGCGAGTCCGACTCGCACTTGGCCGGTTTTTTAAAAAGAGAAACCGTGGAGTTTCTTGCCGGTTTTTCTCCATAGGAAACGACTAATTTGGAACCGTGTAACTAGCTTTTGACGTTTTATAAGTGCCTATGTAGGCTTACGTGAAATTAAAAAGTTTGAATTTTTTAAATGTAAAATTTGATGCTCTAAGAAACCACAATTAACGCCAAAAATAATCTGTAAAATTCTATAAATAGTCTATTGCTTACATTAAAAAAAAACTTACAAAAAATATACAACCGACTTCAATAAAAAAAAAAACACTGAAATGTACAAAATAACTTTAATTTCGGAAGTCGGTGTTTCTATAATAGTTTTGTCTCATCGTTATTTAACACCGACTTCTGAAATTAAAGTTATTTTGTACTTTTCAGTGTTTTTTTTTTAACATTGAAATCGGTTGTATTTTTTTTGTAAAAAGTTTTTTATTTTACACTTTTTAGTTATGGAACCACCACTAAAAAGTACCTCTCAGCCAAACTTAAATACCTTATAGCCAGAGAGCATCTCATAACGATTTTAATAATCCCAAACACGATTAGATTACATTAATTTACCTTCTGGCTTCATCATCAGATCAGTCCAATACATCCCCTCCCCCTTTTCCTTCAGCCAGTCATCGACTACACGTATAAACAAAGCAATTTTACTTGTTACGACAGTTCTGCTGTGATCCTATGAGGAGTTCTGTGCCATATCTTCGAAGTTCATGATCAGATCATAACAATATTTCAATGGGACCAACAAATTTTCAAAATCGGTCCACAATTGTAATAATAATAATAATAAAGCTGAGAAAGAAAAACAAATAAAATATCTTGACTTAGCACACGAGGTTGTCGACATGTGGTGCCGATTGTTGTGACCGCTAATGGCCTTATAGCCAAAAGCTTCGACGACCATCTGTCGAAGCTATCGTTGCACGGGTGGATCAAGGGCCTGATACAGAAGGCAGTACTCCTCGATACGGCTCGCATTGTGAGGAGGTTCCTGTCTCTGCAGCCCTAACCACCGGTAGCTTGGACCCTGCTCCCGACACCGGTGGATAACTATATTTTTATATTTTTAAATGTTTTTTTTTTCTTTTGTATAATTTTGTTAAAAAATATTTAAAAATGTAATTTTATATGTTAAAAAATTGAATAAAGAGAATAATAATAATAATATGTTTATTTCACAAAATAAGGTACAGTCTAATCAGTTTACAAAAAGATGACCAATTTAAAAAGTACAAGAAAGGTGTCCTGGCGTCCTAGCTAGGTTACACACCTGTATTAAGGTTCACCAGCCCAAGATCCCATTCATACAGTTATTTAGAAATACAGAGAGACTGCCTAAGATATTGAAATTTATAATTATAATGAACTAAGTTTGCTTTCTAATGAATAGTGTAAGTATGTGCGTATGTACGTATGTTTTATATGTTTAGTGTAAGTATGTATGATGTTGACAATTGACAGAGATATCGGTGAACATACATAAAAAAAAAATACATTCAGCCGAACATAGAACCTCCTCCTTTTCGAAGTCGGTTAAAAATGGGAATGCTGTATGTTTTTATTTTGTCTCAGCAATACAAGAAACAACAGGTGTATTGCAATGATTACCGAGTGCTGTCCTATAATGAACTGAGTAATTTACATGCTAGCGTACATTTTTCATGCATATATGTTTGTAAAACCGGTAAACCATAGACAAGCAACAAACAAGATCTTCACATGAAAAACTGGCTAAGCGCGACTCGAGCTCGCGCGCAAAACTCCGACCACACATTGCTATTGACCTTTGGGTGGCTTTATGCTTTCTGATGTCCCCATTGAGAAATGGCAACACACCACTATTAAAAACAATATAAATATGACAGCTGATGTACTCAGGCGAGCTTAACCCGTAATAGTTGTTTTTACAGCAAAATGTCAGTTTAAAATGCTGACGATAAGTAGGTAACATAACTGGTACCAGTGGAAAAATACAGACTAAACTGAAAAATATGCAAAATATTGATTGGTTAAATTTATTGCATCAAAAAGGAATTTGTATAATTTTTTCAAGGCACGCATGAAATATTTCCAATCAACCTGTATGGGAACTAGTGCCGTAGCTAGCCCTTTATAAGCCTGGTGCCCGTTTCTGAAATTGCGCCCCTAAACAAAGTCCGAGCTGGATAATTTTAATCTGCCTTTGGAGGTATGCGGAACAGAGAGTAAAGTCCCACATACTTCCATTGAAAAGGGAGGATCCTTCGACCAGACAGGTGTTATAGTCTGGTGGGCTACTGCTCGATAGATGATTTCGGGCTGTCGTATATATTCAAATCGCACGGAGAACTTTGATTGCGCGATGCAGGATTTCGTACTTTCTTTGTAGTTCTTATGTGGCGCCATAGATGTCGCTACATGCCTAATGAAGGTCCTCACCGGACATGAATGTTTCGGTAGGTACCTGTTTAGGATATGGCGGGAAGAACGGTGTCACCATTGAACGAACCGAACTTGGTTCGTACAATGGTGACAACCATTGTACGGATCGTCCGGAGCGCACGGAGAAGGATATCAACACAAACTTTATTTTCGCAAGTTGTCTTTGAGAATCAGTACAATTTTAATTGAACTCTTTGACACTCCCCAACCGATACAATACCTAAATATATAACTGTATAATCGGCATATTCATGTCCTTGTGAAGGCATTCGACGTTGGCAACCTGAGCCCCTGATTTTGATCCAGTGTTTCTCTGGGTAGTCAGCTAGGAAACACCAGCCTCAATCTAAACTGACTAAAATAAAATTGACGTGTAAAAGTGTTTTTAAAAAAACCTATTTGCAAAATAAATATCATTTATAATTTATGAGCGGCTTAGTTTAGACCATTGTACGGAACGAAAGGAAATGGGAAATAGTATCCTCCTTCTGATAAATGAATGATTCTGCGCCCCATCGGGATTTGCGCCCTGGGCACCGTTGGCACCGCCATAGTTACGGCGCTAACGGGAACCTAATCCGCTATTTATAGCCAAGGTGCACGTAGCCAAGGCATTGCCGACACATACTCGTAGTGGATCATACGTTTAAGTGAACAACATGAAGATACTATTATTTGCGTTATTTTTCGTCGTTGCGTTTGCCGCTGCGCAAAAGGAGCCTGAAAAGGAATTGGCGTCATGGCCACCGAAGGTACCTGAGTCACCGCCAATGAAGGATGTCAAACCGCCAACGAAGGATGGTAATTATAATATTTATTATATTGTTTAATTTTACTTATATTTGTCAAGTCATATCTCATGTCAATTACTTGTGTTTTAGGGTGAGTTGCACCATTTAACTATAACGATAACAAAGCCGTTAACAGTTGCCAAATCGCCGAATTGACCAATAGGCGGCCGTTTCACGGCTGGTTATGGTTTGGTTATCATCGTTAAAGTTAAATGGTGCAACTCAGCCTTATTTGATACTAGCTTCGGCTGTATATCGATGGGTCGTGTGTATAAGGGCTAATGTTTCTAATTGATCACTTCGCAATAGAGGCTCTCAAAGTTTCAATTTGATATATTTATTACAAGTTTGTAAAAATATAATTATTAAATTAAATATTAGTTGACGGGAGCCATCCCGTCAACTGACTACAATATTCTACTCTACCCAACTCTATCCTACCCAGTGGCGTAACTAAGGCTGACAAAACGACACGGGCCTCAGGTTCGACGGGCCCCCCGGTCTCAGAGGCCGCAAGCTCAGAAGAAGTAACCCAAAATATATAAAAAAAATTATTAAAATGAAATCACAACGTAACGTGATTTATGGGGGCCCCATCTAATGAATTTGCCACGGGCCTCAAATGATATAGTTACGCCACTGATCCTACCCTACTCTACCTTGCTCTTCCCTACTCTACAGTATATTCATTTAATAAATCATTAAACCGATTAAACACATAAAACGGTCAACTTCAAAATTCCAATTTGTCGAGTTTTCAACCATACTTATCCATAGACAACATTACGTTTAGCTGTTCAGTTGCGTTTTGTTATACCACGTTATAAGTCACACTAGCTTTTACCCCTAGCCTATGTCCGTCTCCAGGGTCCCAACTATCTCTGTACCAAAATTCATCAAAATCGGTTTTGCCATTTACGCGCGAAGACGAAACAAACAAACAAACTCACTTCCGCTTTTATAATATTAGTAAGGATAAGGATTTCACGGGAACGGAATAAAAATCTACATTATGTCTCCTGTTTCTAAGCTAACTTTCCACTAATTTTCAGCCGTTATTTCGTTATAAATAGTGTAACTAACACGACTTTCTTTTAAATAAGTATATAGATTCTTATATTTTTTTCCAGGACCCGTCTTCCCTATATCGGAGTTGCTGCCAGCACCAACAATTATCAAGTTATATAAACCTGGTGGATCAGGGGTCAAGGAAGAAGAGACTGAAGTGGAAAAGACATCTAATTAAATTTCAAGGCTAGAAACCAAGTTTATACAGGGTAACTATATTCATTGGTTATCTATTAGGGTGAGTTGCACCATTTAACTATAACGATAACAAAGCCGTTAACAGTTGTCAAATCGTCGAATTGACCAATAGGTGACCGTTTCACGGCTGGTTATGGTTTGGTTATCGTTATAGTTAAATGGTGCAACTCACCCTTTGAGGGCGAAAGTCCTGATCAAACCAAATATCAGTTTGGAATTAATCCTGAAACATTATTACTATTTGGTCTATAATGTCCCACCCAATGCTGGGCAAAGCCTTCCCTCTATTCTTTCCATCGTTCTCGGTTCTTACCCACTTCTTACCAAGACCTAAGGAAGACATCCAAGTCTTCCCACCACCTTCTTCTTGGTGTTTTTGGTTATTGGTTTGGAGATATTAAAATTAAATTTAAAACTTAAAATTTTAGTACTTAAATTAAGATTAAATTAGAATTGTACTTTAATTTTCTATAAGGATGTGCATTATTCCATTTAAATGTGTATAATTATCAAATAAAAATTAGCTACTGCCTCTCTGTCTATTTTATAATTTTTCTTTCTTTTAGGGTGTGTTGCACCTTTTAACTATAACGATAACCAAACCATAACCAGGCGTGAAACGGCCGCCTATCGGTCAATTCAACGATTTGACAACTGTTAACGGCTTGTTATCATTATAGTTAAATGGTGCAACTCACCCTTAGTGTTTTCCAGCACCTTATTAATCACTTTTCTATTTTTAATTTTGATTTGATTTAAAAATGTTTTAATTAATGATTTTAATTTGTCTAATATTGATCGTCGTAATTTGTTATTATTTTTAAGATATTTCTATTGAGTGTTTTCGTTGACTTTATCCACTATTTCAATATTACATTTACTTTTTAATATTCTTTTCGTACTTTTGTATTTTTGACATTTTTATTAAATTTTTGTTTTAGCTCTCCTTGAATTTTTGTCTTCGCTCTGCTCGGGAGTTAATGATATAAATCGCTCACTGGCGTTCAGGATTAAAACTTGGTAACCTTCGTTTCGTTCGGAATTCAAGAAGCCTATACTTACTATTAATTACGGAAGTCGGTAAATAAAGAAAACAAAATTAAACAACAGTCATCTTTAATTTCGTGGTGCATGTTGAAACCAGTTTTCTTTTCCTTGTTAAATTACTTGGAGGTTCGTCAATGGATAAAATTAAATATTTATGAATAATTTTACTCTACGTACCTACATACTCGTATTTACAAATACAGGCTGATTGGAAATACCTGTCGTTTTTTTAAATAAATTTTGCCAAGTAAAAAATCTATAAGTAAACCTATTTTATAAAAACCAACTTGTGTTATTAATTTTTTCACGTTTGAGACGGATACTTGGAACGTATTTTTTTTTTATTCTTTTCGAATTTATCTGTAGGTACACACCGTTTTTATACAACGACTCGACATGTGCCATGGAACCAGTACATGATTTTGGACCCCAGGCCCCAGTGGAATCTTATTTCGGGATTCCTAATAAAAAAAATCTTTACCAGAGGCTCTACCACGAGCTCTAAAGGGGCTCCTATTAGCCGATGGTCTTTTGAAAGCCTGTTTTCAACTGGTATAAAGTACCTTAAAAGTGCATCATGAAATTCTGAAAAAAATATAATGCAATACTTTGATTCATGGACTACAATTCTGTGCAAATATTTTTTTCGTTTATTGTTTTACGTTTGTAAAATAAATTATAAAAAAAAAAACTACTTGCGTTTGCTGTTTGTGCTTAAACTTTTTTACATATGCGATTACCAACACAAAATTTATACCTGTCGATAGAGAATATAATGATTGTAAATACTTTGTACAGTAACAGTACATTTTTTCTGAGATATTAGCATTTTTTCGATAATTTTGTAAATCATAACCTCAAAATATCAAATAACAGGTCGTCTAGGCCTAGGACAGGTGGACGTACGTCAGTTTTCTCGCCATAAGGCTCCCATATTTACATAGATTAATCGTTCAAAGGTAATAATATAGGGATCCATCTGATGTTAAAGGGATGGAGTTATGCAGTTTCATCGTCTCCAAAAACTGACATTTTAATATGTCATTGTAAGGCTCCTTTTTTCTTTGCCTGTTGGCCTAGTGGTTCGTGGCCCTGACTGAGTGAATAGGTTTCTTTTAGGTAAGCGCGTTCCATCGTCGACCGTATCATTGCTTTCCATCAGGAGAGATAGCGGTCAAGCGCGAACCTATCAACAATTAAAAAATCCTGTATATATATAAAAAAAAACAAGGAACCATATATTATGACCAACGAAATGTGTATTACCATTTTATTAAAAAACCTGTATATAAAAACGAGTAGCAATTTAAAATCAAGACAACAACTCTTCCGAGACATTAATGAGAAATACTCGTCGGAGACAACTCGTGCAGTAAAAACATGAAGATATTATTTTTATGGTGTTCATTACTCATTTTGTTTGTGTTTGCGCAAGCGCAAACGACAAAAGATCCGCCAAAAGTGCCGCCGAGTATTAAACCGATGGATAATGGTAATTATAATAATAAAAAAGTTGTTGTTTATGATGTTAGTAACATCGTCCTGGGGGTTACCAGTGTTTAAAAAATAACTCTGTATACGTTTAAACCTTCCTCATGAATAACTATGTCTGTCTATTAGTGAAACCCGCATGAAAAACCGTTGTGTACTTTTTGAGTTTTTTTTTTTCGATCGGAAAAATCATCTTATGACAGCCCCCGCTCTTGGGCGGAGCGGGAGATAGTGTCAGACTCTTACTGACTAAAAAACCCATCCCGTTCCTTCAAGCCTTCATACCGGGGCTCGAGCGCCCTTTCGGATAACCCTGGCCCCAGTAGGCTTCGACCAGGCTGGGCCCCTGCTGTTGCTGACAACTCCTTGAGGCGCGCGGGAACAGTGCGCGCTGTCGACGACTTAGGCTTGGTCCGGACGGTTACCGGACGGCCGGACAGCGAGCTACCCATTGCTCACTGTCCGCTAGCCTGCGCCTACGGTGGCTGGAAATCGGGATCGGAATCCCGGCGGCGGCGGCGAGAGCGCCGTTGCCTGATGCGGTCGGCCTCCTCCTTAGCGAGCATTACTGCTTCGCAGAAGTCGGCGACCACCTGCCACTCCTCCTCGCTCCGGACCATGGTCTCGACCAAGGCCCGGCGCGAGAGGTCTCCGCCGCCGATCACCCCCACGAGGGCACGGCGATGCTCAGCCCAAAGTTCACCTCTTTTATACAGACAGATAGATAGACGCGGTGGGAGATTTTGTTTACTTACATTTAAGGCTTATAACCAGTGATAGGAATAGGTAGGGCTATTTAGGTTCATTGACCGCAAACATTGATGTCAATACGGATATTTCACGGGATTCTGACTGGTAATACGGGATTTAATTGAATTTCATTATTTTTGTCAATATTTATATAAAAAAAATTCTAAGCCAATGAGCGCATGTTATGCGAAGTTGTAAATTAGACGTCAACAGACGTTACCGCTTTGTTGAGACGCGTACAGATACCGGCACGGATCTTGAGCGCTCGGCTAATCTTTCATTAGTCCCGAAGGCAAGAATATTTTTTTTTTTTTAATAATTTTACTACTATAAACCAAACCCCGGAACTCGGGGAATATTCACATTATTCTAACTTATGGCATGTACATAAAACAGCAGTACCTATTCCTATTTCTGCTTATAACACATCAATTGACCAAATCTTTTATTTTTAAGGATCATTTTGGTTTCTACCTCACCCTGCAACTAGTGCTGGATATTTACCATCATCAACGATAATTAAAATATATAATAAACAACAAATATTATTGGATGGACAGGCGTAATATGAGGATCTGCAAGAGAAATCGTGAAACAGAGAGCCTAGTTCGAGTTTTTACCTGGAACGCGATCGACACATTTATGACGCTCCAAGCTCTTAAGAGCCGGATCTACATCGATTTCGCGGCACCGTAAGGGTCAACTCACACCGAAAGAGCGGCGAAGGGCAGCGCAGTTTCAGTGTCATATATATATGTCTCGAACGAGTCGCGCGGATGCCCGCGGCGCCGCAGGAATTCCGGGGAATTCTCTCGTTCGTGTTTCTCATGCGATAATAAGTATTATGGTAATGATAATAAAGTTAAAATTCATATGAAACTGAAACTGCGCTCCGCTTCGCTGCCCTTCGCCGCTCTTTCGGTGTGAGTTGACCCTAACAGCGATTTTAGTTTTATTAAAAAAATCAATACTTAAGATTTTTGTTTTTGCGAGGCCCTTTTAAAAAACAAGCTTTATTATTTTTTGTATATCATAAGCATAATCAGCCTTTAACCTCTCGTGTGCCGTAATTAGAGACACAATTAAAAAGCCATTGTGTCCCGCGTGGATACACGTTTAGACACATAACGGGTTGAATGTTTCCACTGCTGGGACTCAGGCCTCCTCTCTAGGAGAGGGAATGGGCCGTAATCCACCACACAGGCCTAGTAACTTTCAAATATTTCCGTGACGTAACCTCGTAGGCATACACGTTTGAAATCGTAAGTTAGGGTCAGATTCGCGATTTTTTTTTATAAGGCCAACTAATTTATATCATGGTTTGATTTTTGTTCGGCTGTTGCTCATATTTATAGCTTTTAATTTAAAAAAATTTCGTGGTGTTCTCTTTTGTTATAATTGTGGATTACCAGAGGTTTATAAAAATTCAGAATGAATATAACCTGGCCTTAACAAATCAGAGGTATGTTATCAGGTATCAGGTAAACGTTTCGATCGCGTTTGATGTATAAACAACTCGAACTCAGCGCAAAGAACTAACAGTGACAAATTGCAACTCAAATAGCACCAGAAGAAGTACATTAAAAAATCTGATAAAGAAAACTGATGTAACAGGTTATAAGTCCGAATCTAGAAGTAACTTGGACAAATAAATAAAGAGGTTTTGAATAAATGAATGTCTTTTAATTATCATCATCATTTCAGCTGAAAGACGTCCACTGTTGGATATAGGCCTCTCCCAAGTGTCGCCATAACGACCGGTTCTGTGCGTCTCGCAACCATCAGATTCCGTAGTTCACTGTCCGACCGTCCGGTAACTGTCCGGACCAAGCCCAAGTCGACGACGGCGCGCACTGTTCCCGCGCGCGTCAAGAAGTTGTCAGCAACAGCAGGGACCCAGCCGGGTCGAACCCTACTAGGGCCAGGGTTATCCGAAAGGGAGCTCGAGCCCCGGTATGAAGGCTAGAAGGAACGGGGTGGGTCTTTTAGTCAGTAAGAGTCTGACACGATTTCCCGCTCCGCCCAAGAGCGGGGGTTGTCATTGGATGATTTTTCTACCATAAAAAAAGCCATCAGATTCCCGCGACCCTCACTAGGTTATCGGTACACTTTGGGGGGGAGGCCTTCCAGCACTGCGTCTTCAGGAACGTGGTCGCCAGTCTCTAACCCTTCGTCCTCATCGACCATCTATTCTGCGAGCAATGTGCCCTTGACCACTTCCATTTACGTTTGACGATTTTTTTTTTTTTTTTTAATTGAGATAAACTAGTGCTTGACTGCGATCCCACCTGATGGTAAGTAGCGATGCAATCTTTGATGGTGAGGCGCACTAGTTTATTAAGAGCCTATTCACTCTAGCCTTGAAGACACCCAAATTATAATCGGACGGGAAGACCGCAGAAGGCAGACTGTTCCAGTCCTTCGACGTACACGGTATAAACGACGAGGCGAAACGCTTAGTCCGGACCGTAGAGGTTTCAACAACGTAAGGGTGAATATTCGCCGTACGTCGGGTTGTCCGATGGTAGAATTGCGATTCTTCCGAGCTTCGAGCTATCTTGCTTCTCCTGCAGATATCTTTATTTCTAATGCGATCACGCAAGGAAACCCTGAGTATACCCCTTTCCATTGCCCTTTGGGTGACTTTAAGCTTTCTGATGAAGCCCATTGTGAGCGACCAGGTTTCGGAGCCATACGTCATCACTAACAACACGCATTAGAGCGACTTTCGTCTTGAGACACTGTGGTATGGTGGACGAAAAGATATAACCTACCCTTTAATTTTCTACTTACACGTAAGCGATGCCGCTGGTAGCAGCTAGTCTACCCTAATATTATAAAGAGATTTTTTTTTATCTGTTATAAACTAGTACTTGACTGCGATCCCGCCTGATGGTAAGCAGTGATGCAATCGTTGATGGTGAGGCGCACTAGTTTATTAAGAGCCTATTCACTCTAGCCTTGAAGACACCCAAATTATAATCGGACGGGAAGACCGCAGCAGGCAGACTGTTCCAGTCCTTCGAAGTACGCGGTATAAATGACGAGGCGAAACGCTTAGTCCGGACCGCAGACGTTTCAACAACGTGGTGATAATGTTTGTAGGAGATAATCTCTGAAAGTATTGGCCCGATTGCTAAAAATTCTTCACCGATAGAAAGCTGCTTTATTCTTGGGTAAAATAGGCTATTTGACAGGCCTGTTGGTCTAGTGGTTAGTGACCCTGACTGCTATGCCGGAGGTTGTGGGTTCGATTCCCACCCAGGACAAATGTTTGCGTGATGAGCACGATCATTTGTTCTGTGTCTGGGTGTAATTTATCTATAATATGTATGTATTTAGAAATATATAAGTAAGTTTATCAGTTGTCTAGTACTCATAACACAAGCTCTGCTTAGTTTGAGACTAGACGGTGTTGTGTGATAGTTGTGGAATATTATTATTATTATTATTATTTTATGCACGCGAGCGAAGCCGCAGATAAAAGCTAGTTAACTCTTTGAATGTCGTAATTAGAAACACAAACAACAAAGGTTAAGTAATATATTTATGTTTTATGTGTACGCTTATTAGCATATATCACTCAGTTTGAGTTAGAAATAAGGATAAATCGTTTGGTTGGAAATCTTCCTCATAGTATATGAGCCAGCGTGATGACTGGTCATCTATATGCATGGAAGCTTCTGTCATGCAGTGGAACAGTTACAAAGTATTGACTCTTATTTAAGGACGCTTCTCCATTAGACATGCGTAGCGATACCTAGGTGGTGAGCGTAGAAATCTTCGACCAGTGGGATCGGTTTCCAAGCCTGGTTTAAAGCTGGGCTTTCTACAAAATTTGAAACCTATTCTAAAAATGAGAACTCTTTAAAAGTATATTCTACAAGCCAGTCCGTTCCTTCTCCTTGCGTCGTATTCCTCAATGCTGAGGGTCATGACATCCCTGCTTCATCACTTTAACCTTTATGATATTCCTCCATCTGTTCCTGTCTCTGGCGGTGTGAAGGGCATTGTACATCGTAGAGTCAAGAGCGGTGCGGATCTGGTCGGACCAACGTATTGGGCTGCGCCCGCGAGGCCTGAAGCCAGTCCATTAACTATATAAAAAAAACAACTCCTGCGATCTTTCGATATCACACTACAGCAGAGCTTTAATGGAAATGCACCTTAAACCAGGAAAACTTGCGAATAAATCGTGTTACACAAACGTAATACAAAATCGTATACGACGGTAACTTATAAGCAAGGAATATAAAGTCTTGAAGACACACTTAAGGAAGACACCTAGTGGATCACTCGTGCCACGAAAACCATGAAGATATTGTGTATTTTGTTCATGATCTTTGCGTTAGTGGCTGCGATACCACAGCATTTCAACTGGCAGAAACGGAATGGTGAGTCATTGGCATAAACCGTAGCGGCCTAGTAGGTCCGATGTCCGAAACGTAATCGAAACCAATCATAAGTGCTCTTTTTTTCGCTTTTTAAGATCAGACATTTAAAGAAACCTTTTTAGGGTTCCGTAGCCAAATAGCAAAAAACGGATCGTCATGTCTGTCTGTCTATCCGTCCGTATGTCACAGCCACTTTTTACCGAAACTATAAGAGGTTTACTGTTTAAACTTAGTAAGTAGATGTATTCTGTAAACCGCATTAAGATTTCCACACAAAAATAGAAAAAAAAAGCAATAAATTTTGGGGGACCCCATACTTAGAACTGAAACACAAATTTTTTTTTTTCATCAAACCCATACGTGCGGGGGGTATCTATGGTTAGGTCTTAAAAAATTGAGGTTCTTATTATTATTATTTTCTAAACTAAATAGTTTGCGCGAGAGACACTTCCAAAATGGTAAAATGTGTCCCTATAACTTCTAAAATAAGAGAATGACAAATCTAAAAAAGATATATGATGTACATTATCATGCAAACTTTATTATATTATATTATATTATAGATTTAGTCAGTAGTTTTTTTTTAATACGTCATAAATCTAAAAAATACACTATTATTAAAACATTAAACAAAGTTACAACGAACTACAAGAACTTTTATATTACGTTACTTGCTGCGACGGAACCCTTCATGGGCGAATCCGACGCGCATTTGGCCGGTTTTTCTGTCTGTTCAACTGATTGTAACTTCTATTTCGTAGGCATAAGGATGGCATTAAAAGCAAAAAAAGTGGTTACAATACCAACTATTTACTGCAGCAGCCTTTTGTCATGCCACCAACGTAATAAAAGTCAAAATCGCTTGAACGGACAGTAATAAAAGGTTTTCATAAATGCTAATGTTATTTTGAACAGAAACTATAGCTTCTGCTAGCAGCTTTATCCGCATTATAGTAGGTTTCTCCATAAGATCCACTTTCATCTCCTTAGGGGTTTTTTTATGGTGGGGAAAATCATCCAATGACAAACCCCGCTCTTGGGCGGAGCGGGAGTTAGTGCAGACTCTTACTGACTAAAAATAAATTTCGTTCATATTACGTTCTACCTATATTTAAAATAATTTTAAGTAAACTTTTTAGTTTGATATGCTATGAAAGCGTGTCTTTAGTTTTTTTTTTTAAACTGTATTTTTTTTTTATTAGGAACGTCCGTGTCAGCGAGTTTTGTTCCAGGAGTTCATCTACCAGCATCGGAGATCATTCATCTATACAAAAAGCCGCCAAATAATGGATAGGATGGAAGTATCCATGATTTTCTGATATTATGGAAACAAATAAATTGTATTAACTAGCAAATAAGTCTGTTATTTACTTCGATTCATTTGCAATACCATTTATATCCTATTCACGTTAAGATTAGTCATTTAAAGATACCTGTTTTACTGTCTGTACAACCGATTTTAAATTCTATTTCGTAATAATACATTAAAGTTCTCCATCGAGCATCGACACTACTACATGCACATAGGTAAAGTTGAAATAGCGACACTGTGCAGGTAATAATCCAGTTGCCACTGCCTTTTTTTTATGGTGGGAAAAAAACATCCAATGACATTCCCCGCTCTTGGGCGGAGCGGGAGATAGTGTCAGACTCTTACTGACTAAAAGACCCACCCCGTTCCTTCTAGCCTTCATACCGGGACTCGAGCGCCCTTTCGGATAACCCTGGCCCCAGTAGGCTTCGACCCGGCTGGGTCCCTGCTGTTGCTGACAACTCCTTGAGGCGCGCGGGAATAGTGCGCGCCGTCGACGACTTGGGCTTGGTCCGAACAGTTACGGCCGGACAGCGAGCTACTCATTGCTCACTATCCACAAGCCCGCGCCTACGATGAGTTGCCACTACCCGTAGTACCCGTAGTGCGCGCGTTTCGTGTTTGACAGTCTCCGGACCACGAAACACACGCGACGGATGCCCCACGCCTGCACCCGATTAACACAGCGTTGGCCTTAAGAGAATTCCCTTATAAACGAAAGATCGCATGCCCATCTCTCACAAACCGAGCCAAGAACATGTACAAGAGGCCAAATAGGCCGCTATGCATCCTCGCATCACTCAGCTTTACACCGTTTCACAGCTTAGCTACGCATTGTCGAAGAGCTTTGATGGAAATGCACCTTAAGGCTGCCTGTTCTCCGGAGCGGAGCGGAGCAAATGACTAATGCAGAGCGGAGTTCCGGACTGTGTCTGTCCACCAGAGCAGAGCTAGGCTGCGGAGCGGAGCAAAGGCGTAAAGCGGAACGAAGTTGCCGACTCTTTTAGCTATAGTTTTGCTATAGCACTCGCACTTGTTTCTTCTTTCCGCTTCTTTAGGTACTTCCCCGCTCTGTTACTCCGCGTTCCGGTTTTCTATGATTTTCTACTAGTTCGTACTCCCTCCCTGTCCACTGAATAGGAGCGGAGATTTTGTGAAATCCTATTGGTTAATAATTCTCCGCTCCATAGCCTCGCTCCGCTCCGGTGGACGGGCAGCCTAAAGCAGGAAAACATGTAAATAAATCGTGATACACAGACATACTACAAAATCGTATACGACAGTAATTTATAAACAAGGAAAATAAAGTCATAAAGACACTTTTAAGTAAGACACCTAGTGGATCACTCGTACAGCGAAAATCATGAAGATATTATATATTTTGTTCTTAATCTTTGCATTTGTTGCTGCGCAGCAACAGCCTTCGGAAATGGGGAAACGGAATGGTGAGTAAATGGATTGCCACAGTACCCTCGTTTAGTCAGTTCACCAACAAATTTGTTTATAAATTTTCATTTGACAAACAACGATTGGCAAAAACATGGTTCGTCATTATACAACAACAAGTTTAACAAAATAATTCACTTTACAATTTGTTTGTTATGTGAATTATCACCAAATAAACTTTTTATTGATATCTTTAATCCTGAATATTTTCAAAATAATTTAATTATGAAATGATTAAATATATAAAACGAGTGTTTGTAAAATAAAACATTCGGGAAATGAATTGTTTGTGAAATAAATAATAAACGAAACGTTGGTTAATAAGTTATTAACTAAAAAGTTGTCAATGGAGTTATTGTATGGAGAATTGTATATAACCTGTTGGTCTAGTGGTTAGTGGACCTGGGCCCCAAGTCTGCTATTTTTATAAATTCGTCATTCCAACACGATCCCATTGTCATTTTGCTAAAAGTTTGTAATCTGCTAAATCATAATGATCGATCATTGATTGGTCATAGTCTTGTAATAGAATTGCGGTAGAATGATAATTTCGAGTATATTAAAACCAATAATCGCCTTACTGTTAGTTTTGGTAAAACATTAGTGAAACAATTTTTTTCTTCAGGTACGGTTCCAAAGCTTCCTTGTCCCGGATGTCGCCTGACTTCAAGGACGATTGTTCATCTGTACAATAAGACGCCAAATAATGGATAGGATGAACGTATCCGTGATTTTCCGATGCAGCAGAAGACTAAGCACCCATTATAGTTATTCACTGGCACACCAACAGCATTACATACAAGATTATTATAGAAAACAATATTAAAATCTGCACACCGGTATGTATGTCTGTCTATTATAGGTATGCACAGCTTACATTGTATTGTATTAAGTACGAAAAGGGATAAAATGATTATTCCCGCAAATATTAAATATGCAAAATGTAAAAAAAAAAACACAATTTTTTTAATAAAAATAGAAAATAAACTAAAAAAAAAGAAAACATTATGAAAGAGGGTAGAATACTAGATATCTAATATTGAAATTGTTGTATGTATATATGGACACCTGAATAAATTGTATTAACTTGCGAATAAGTCTGTTATTTACTTTGATTTATTTGATGATTTACCCCTCCCTTTTAGGTGGGAAATCTTATCTTCATTATTCTTTATCTTTCTTTAGAGTGGAGCGGAAGTGCGTGACAGACTTTTACTGACTAAAACTACACCTACCTACCCTAAGGTTCCATTTGTTGCCCTTTGCGTTCTTTGACCACGGATAACCAAAAAACTCAAGAAAATTTTATTCTTGTAGACTACTTTTGAGCATCTCCTCTATGGAGATAAAATATAGAGCAAGCAATTACAGGTTAAAATAAAAAGAAAATCGGTTTATGAGATACATCCCGCTGAGAGATGAACAGACAGATGGACAGACATACTTACAGTTGCCAAAACGGATCTTGAGCGCTCGGCGTCAGAGTGGGGATCGCTTTGAGCATTCCATACATTGGCGAGCCAATCGTTTTCATTGCTAGATACATGCAGCAAAGCACGGAACGAATTAGGAGTGACGTCTATGACGTGCTGGCACGGCGAGCTAACCACTGACACTCCCCACCCCCGCGTCTCACTTCGCACCACTAAAGAGGCCGAATATTCGACTTCTGCGCAACCGCTCAAGATCCGTGATGGCCACTGTACAAACGGACAGATGAGGGTTCCTTTAGTAGACCGCTTAGGATCCTCGCATCACTTAGGGCTATATTTCACCGAGACACCATGGCGGAGCGACCAGTCGCCGCTACCAACAAAACGTATACAGCTCTATAGATAGAGAGTTACTCATGGTGTCCGTCTGATTGCGCAACCAATTTGGTGGCGCGACCAGCTCGGACGTGTGGCGACACTGTTGTCTGTATAGTGTCTAGTTTGGTACCTTAGAGCTATACTTTACTGAGACACCATGGCGGCGCGACCAGTCGTCGCTACCAACAAAACGTATACAGCTCTATAGATAGAGAGTTACTCACCTGGTGTCCGTCTGGTTGCGCAACCGATTTGGTGGCGCGACCAGCTCGGACGTGTGGCGACACTGTTGTCTGTATAGTGTCTAGTTTGGTACCTTAGAGCTATACTTTACTGAGACACCATGGCGGCGCGACCAGTCGCCGCTACCAACAAAACGTATACAGCTCTATAGATAGAGAGTTACTCACCTGGTGTCCGTCTGGTTGCGCAACCGATTTGGTGGCGCGACCAGCTCGGACGTGTGGCGACTCTGTTGTCTGTATAGTGTCTAGTTTGGTACCTTAGAGCTATACTTTACTGAGACACCATGGTGCCGCGACTAGTCGCCGCTACCAACAAAACGTATACAGCTCTATAGATAGAGAGTTACTCACCTGGTGTCCGTCTGGTTGCGCAACCAATTTGGTGGCGCGACCAGCTCGGACGTGTGGCGACTCTGTTGTCTGTATAGTGTCTAGTTTGGTAGTTTAGTGCTATATTTCACCGGGACATCACTGGTCACGTCACGGCCATGGTGTCCCTATGAAATAGTCTTTAACTTCAAAGCTCTTTTTTTATCTGATATAAACTAGTGCTTGACTGCGATCCCACCTGATGGTAAGCAGTAATGCAATCGTTGATGGTGAGGCGCACTAGTTTATTAAGAGCCTATTCACTCTAGCCTTGAAGACACCTAAATTATAATTGGACAGGAAGACCGCAGCAGGCAAATTTTTGCAGTCCTCCGATGTACGCGGTATAAATCACGAGGCTTTGCTACGTTTTATCGCTTAGCTTTAGTGGGAATGCATCCTAAAGCAGGAAAACTTGCGAATACATCGTCATACACCGACTGGCCTGTTGGTATAGTGGTTAGTGACTCAGACTGCTATGCCGAAGGTCATGGGTTCGATTCCCACCCAGGACAAATGTTTGTGTGATGAGCATAATCATATGTTCTGTGTCTGGGTGTGATTTATCAATAATATGTACGTATTTAGAAATATATAAGTATGTTTATTTATTTATTAACACTTCTTGCACAAACAACTGTACAAAGGCGGACTTAATGCCTTAGGCATTAACTACCAGTCGACCTAAGGGTGTTGCAGAGACATAACATGGTAGGTGCAACTTCAAGGCAAACAAACAAAAAGAAAATTAAAATCAACATAAATACAAAAATATATAAATAAATACTTAAACAAAAACAAAATTATTATGAGAAATGAATATAACAAATCACTGTTTATCAGTTGTCTAGTACCCATAACACAAGCTCTGCTTAGCTTGGGACTAGACGGCGTTGTGTGATAGTTGTGTGAATATTACATTATTATACACTTTAGTAGGTACTATAAAACCGTATACGACTAGCAATGAGTACCTTATAAGTAAGGAAGATACAGTCTTGGAGACATTCTTAAGGAAGACATCTAGAGGAACACTTGTAAAGTGAAAAACATGAACATATTGTTTATTTTACTTCTGGTGATAGTGTTTGTGGCCGCGCAACGCCAGCCGGCGAAATCAGGGAAACGTAATGGTAAGTAAAGATTGCATTTTGGAGAGTGTGCGCAGGAATTGCATGACTTGATTCCGCCATCTCAATTTTACCATCGGACAAGCCGACGCACGGCAAGTATCCACCCTTACGTTGTTGAAACACCTACGGTCCGGACTAAGCGTTTCGCCTCGTCATTTATACCGCGTACATCAAAGGACTGGAACAGTTTGCCTGCTGCGGTCTTCCCGTCTGATTATAATTTGGGTGTCTTCAAGGCTAGAGTGAATAGGCTCTTAATAAACTAGTGCGCCTCACCATCAACGACTGCATCACTGCTTACCATCAGGCGGGATCGCAGTCAAGTACTAGTTTATAACAAACATAGAAAAAAAAAAAAAAAGTAGAAATGAGTCACACGTCCTAACTAATATTATAAATGTGAAAGCTGGATTTTTGGATGTTTGTTACTTAATCACGCAAACGTCTGACCGGATTTGGATGAAATTTTGCATTCATATAGCCTTTGACATGGAAAAGAACTTAGGTTACCTTTTATCCCGATTCTTCCTCCGAGATATCGTGTCCCTGAGCGGTGTCTATGTGTGCGTTGCTCGAGCGCGCATTGTATGTAGATTTACAGTAGGCACAACGGATCTTGATCGGTTGCAGTTTTCAAATATTCGGTCTCTTTAGTGGTGCGAAGTGAGACGCGGGACGTCTTTTTTGACGTAACTGCAAATTTACTGTTTCCAGATTTATTCCTATAGCATAAGACCTAGCTTTATGCCAAACAGGATTCTGGGTCAACGGCCGTATCTTTTTTTCATTAACTTAGACATTTGATTTTTTCACAGCTGTATATTTTAATTTCAACTCGATACCTGCCGATAAATGATAATGCCTATGACAGCGTTTCCCAAATCGTCGCGACCGGGTCGCCAAAAAAAAAAAAATACCGGGTCGCAGCATTGCAAGCGGTTCGGAAAATTAAACAATTTATTTATTATTATTGCCTCCATATTTTAAGTAAATACTAAGAGATAAGACCTCAGGATAAAACTGTCATCGTTTTCGCCGGATTTGGATGCCTTGGTCAAAAAATAAACACCTTCATATATTCTCACTGATTAGTGTAATAAATTCATATTAGCAATAACTGTGTTTTATTTTAGGTACCTAATACCGATTTCAGTGGGTCCAAAAACTTAAGTGGGTCACGAAACGAGTATGACATTTACCGGGTCACAGTACAACAACGTTTGGGAAACGCTGGCCTATGGCATTATGTCCGCCTTTGTACAGTGTTATATGCATAACGCATTAATAAATAAATAAATAACTAAACGCGTTCAGGAGATAAAGTCTTGACAGACAGACAGACAGACAGACAACAAAGTGATCCTATAAGAGTTGAATTTTTTCCTTTTGAGGTACGGAATAACAGTATCTTAAAAAACCGGCCAAGTGCAAGTCGGACTCGCCCATGAAGGGTTCCGTAGCAGCAAGTAACATAATATAAAAGTTCTTGTAATGTGTTGTAACTTTGATCGATGTTTTAATAATAGTGTATTTTTTTCGATTTATGACGAATGCATTTCAAAAAAACTACTTACTAGATTTCGTTCAAACCAATTTTCTTTGGTAGTTTTTATAGTAATGTACATCATATATTTTTTTTAGTTTTATCATTCTCTTATTTTAGAAGTTGGAGGGGGACACATTTTACCACTTTGGAAGTGTCTCTCGCGCAAACTATTCAGTTTAGAAAAAAATGATATTAGAAACCTCAGTAACATTTTTGAAGACCTATCAATAGATATCCCACACGCATGGGTTTGATGAAAAAAAAATTTTTGAGTTTCAGTTCTAAGTATGAAGACCCCCAAAATTTATTGCTTTTTTTTTCTATTTTTGTGTGAAAATCTTAATGCGGTTCACAGAATACATCTACTTACAAAGTTTCAACAGTATAGTTCTCATAGTTTCGGAAAAAAGTGGCTGTGACATACGGACGGACAGACAGACAGACAGACAGCAAACAGACAGACAGACATGACGAATCTATAAGGGTTCCGTTTTTTTGCCATTTGGCTACGGAACCCTAAAAACCAGGGTGATTCGTAGCCACTGTTGACGAGGGTTTGTGAACGACGAGCAATAGGTAGCTCGCCGTCCGGCCGCCCGGTGAGGACCAAGCCAGAATTAAGTTTTTTTATTTTATTTCAGGAACGCAATCTAATGCTCAAGGGCTGCCTGCATCCAAGATTATTCATTTATATAAACTTCCTCCAAATAATGGATAACATTGAAGTTTACTGGACGTGGAGAAGATCGTAATAAAAACAAAGAAAATATTCATCTTCTTCCTGCCTGCCTTATTACTTGGGGTCGGCGCAACACGTTTTTTTCTTCCATCCTCTCCTGTCACCCGTCATGTTCTCACTAACTCTCTTTTCTTTCATATCACTCCTCACACAATCCATCCATCTTTTCTTAAATGTGGGAACGTAAATAAATTATATAAACTTGCTAATACGTCTGTTATTTACTCTGATCCATTTACAGAACCTACGTCAGTGGCGTAACTATAGGGTGTCAAGGCTGGCAAAATGCCACGGGCCCCTGGCCTGGTTGGGCCCCCGATCTGACGGATTGCGATTTTAAAACCTAAAGTTTTAAAAAAAATAAGTAAAAATTATGATAGTAGGTAAAAGTCTAAATAAATTATAATAATTTCGAATAATGTAAATTTCCCATGGTAAGCTGGCAAAAAGCTTGGTAAGCTATCGTCCTCTTTTTGAACGCATCACAGCTTTGAGTAGGCCTAACCATTCGAATTCCGCAATTAGAGACACAATAGAAAGGCAATGAGAGAGCGAACGTTTCGAACGAAAGCACAAAATAGATAGGTACAGAAGTCAAACTACATACATACAGTTGCTATCACGGATCTTGAACGTTTGGCATCAGAGTGGGGATCGCTTTGCGCATTTCATACATTGGCAAGCCAATCGTCTTCGTTGTTAGATACATGCAGCAACGCAGGGAACAAATGAGGAGTGACGTCTATGACGCGATGGCGCGGCGAGCCAATCACTGACACTCCCCGCCCCCGCATGTCACTTCGCACCACTAAAGAGACCGAATATTTGACTTTTGCGCAACCGCTCAAGATCCGTTGTGCCTACTGTGCAGCTGTACGTTGATATGTTAGTTATTTAAAGGGGAAGGGAAAGGGAGGGGTTTATCCTTTCAGATACCGTCAATTTGGGATACAATAGTAAGACAATAGCAGTGTGAACGCCGGTGTACGCTTGGGATTTAATTCAATATGGGATATATGTGATTGAGCTGAAATCCAACGGCTTTTTAAGACGCATATCCCGATTTCTGGCACATCACCACGCGCTTTAAACCAGAAAAATCTCATAAGTAAATCTTGATACGTACATAATTTTACATAAATTATAAGATCGTACCTGACTTGGTATATAAGCAGGATAATGCAGTGTTGAAGACACTTTAAGGAAAAACATTGAGTAAATCAGAAGTTAAGTTAAAGACATGAAGATATTATTTATTTTGTTTTTAGTATTTGCGTTTGTCGCTGCGCAAAACAAACAGCCCAGGAAAAAGTGTAAGTACAAATGAGTTATTCTGTTTATGTCCTAAAAAATCTACCTTAATAAACAAGTAAGTTAAGAGGGTACAACCCGAGGTACATTTCCATACAACAGCTTTTACGTGATTATTACACATCTTTCTCTAGATATTTCGGAAACATTGATATCTTGAGGACATTATCTAAATTTATATTCTTCTTCTTCGTGTCGATTTGACTTAAATTTTGTCTGACCAATATTTAGCCACCTGGACCTGGTGAAGGTCGCGGGAAACCGATGGATGCGGGACGCACAGGAACGTTCGTTGTGGCGACGCTTGGGGGAGACCTATGTCCAACAGTGGACGTATATCGTCTGAAATGATGATTATAATTTTACTTTTTGTTTTCAGTACCTTTTCGGCCAGCTTTGCACATTGGAGGACATCTGCCAGCTTCGCAGATTATCAAGTTATACAATAAACCACTGGGTGGATAGAATGGAGAATTACCAACCTGAAGAATGGACGTTCTTGGGAAATATGATAAAATTGACAATATGAAGAACAGCTTCTTAAGACATGGAAATTATCATCATCATTCATCATTTTAGCCAAGAGACGTCTACTGCTGGGAATAGGCTTCTTCGAAGTATCACTACCAAGTGTTTCCCATCCAGCGGATTCCTGGACCCTAATGAGGTCAGCGGTCCACTTTGCTATAGGCCTACCAGTGCTGCGTCTTTCGCTATGTGGTCGCCACTCCAGAGTGTCCCCATCGACCATCTGTTCTGCGAGCAATGTGCCCTGCTGATTGCCATTTAATTTCGGCGATTCTTCGAGAAAATATATGTATCATTAATTTATTATAAACATTTTTTTTGCCATAATACATTTTGTAAAAAACCGGCCAAGTGCGAGTCGGACTCGCCCATGAAGGGTTCCGAGCAGCAAGTAACATAATATAAAAGTTCTTGTAATGTGTTGTAACTTTGATCGATGTTTGAATAAT
This sequence comes from Mythimna albipuncta, assembly GCA_929112965.1. NCBI lineage: Eukaryota > Metazoa > Arthropoda > Insecta > Lepidoptera > Noctuidae > Mythimna > Mythimna albipuncta. The sequence goes on along the minus strand of OV815986.1, from coordinate 4,351,655 downwards.
AGTGTATTTTTTTCGATTTATGACGCATTAAAAAAAAAACTACTTACTAGATTTCGTTCAAACCAATTTTCGTTGGTAGTTTTTATAGTAATGTACATCATATATTTTTTTTAGTTTTATCACTCTCTTATTTTAGAAGTTAGAGGGGGGGGGGACACACATTTTACCACTTTGGAAGTGTCTCTCGCGCAAACTATTCAGTTTAGAAAAAAATGATATTAGAAACCTCAGTATCATTTTTGAAGACCTATCCATAGATACCCCACACGCATGGGTTAGAAGAAAAATTTTTTTTTGAATTTCAGTTCTATGTATGGGGTCCCCCAAAATTTATTGCTTTTTTTCTATTTTTGTGTGAAAATCTTAATGCGGTTCACAGAATACATCTACTTACAAAATTTCAACAGTATAGCTCTTATAGTTTCGGAAAAAAGTGGCTGTGACATACGGACGGACAGACAGACAGACAGACAGACAGACAGACAGACAGACAGACAGACAGACAGACAGACAGACAGACAGACAGACATGACGAATCTATAAGGGTTCCGTTTTTTGCCATTTGGCTACGGAACCCTAAAAATGGGCTATTTTTAAATAAAGTATTTTTTGTTTTTGTATTGGGATTTGTTCTTTTTGGAGTTTTTATAAAAAAATATTTATCTCCCTAGCGTAATCCCAAATAGCTTGGGGTCAGTTTATTTACATGGCTGGACTGCCTACAAGACATTCACAACCCAATTACTAAGCAACACGATACTCTTTTAATATACTAATGGTTAGAATTAATGGCATCTGACTACTGTTGGCGATCGCTGTGCTGGCAAGGCTGAGGGTGATCGACAGACGGCGACGGCGTTGGAATGCTGGGTGACGTCACGGGATCGGCATGGCTGCGGTACCCCGAGACCCGAAAAAAAAAAAACATCCGTCAAACTCTTGACATAAGCATGGGAACTCTAGCAAGAGCCAGTGCTTCCATCAAATATTAAGATGTTATTTGTTCAGTGTTAAACTTTAAACCTTTGTTTAGGAGTCATTGTAATTTGTATTAATATAGTATTGTTCATGACTCAAGTCGTTTCACTATACAGTTTAGTAGTAGCTGAAACTACTTAATTACAGAAAATGTTACTGTGTGAATGTTTACTGATATTGAGGAAAATATCCTTTGCACACTTGTAAGTACGAGTATATACATATAAAGAAAACACAACATTACATCATTCTTTTGTTTATGGGCTTAACCTTTTAAACATCTACGTCGGATATATTCGACAAAAACTCTCTCATTTATTCTGCCAGAGTCGTGCGACTTTCATTCACAACCAAAAGGGCATATTACACTACGCTGAATAACGCGTGCGTTATTCAGACTCGTCTAATTTTTCTTCCCGAGTAAGACAGTCTGACCCTTATTACACTAAGCGATACGTCGAACCATAGACTAGATACGTCGAATCATAGACTAAGATCTGAATAATGCGTAGTGTCTTGTCAGCTCTTCTGTTACCAATGGGGATTGAAGAGCTAAACGAGATGGAGTACCCAGTCACGACCACACGACCCTGGCGTATAGGACACGAGAACACTTGTTGGTGTGCGTACAATGATATTATATTAGAATATCATTGGTGTGCGTACCATAGAGAAATAATTGTATTATTAAATTAGTTAAATTAGCTGATTGCAACAATTGCATGCATTTATGTAAAGTATCTTTACTTTAGTGTTTAATAAGACGTCGTGTTTTGAGTCGGACTACTTGCATTTTTATTTAGACTCTTCCCGTTAAGCACTCAGTAACATTTCTGCACTTCTTATATTTGCATTGCACTGATATAATATTTAGTTCAGGACTGCACCCTACAACAACAGAATAGATAGGTACAGAAGACAATCTTCATACAAAGCGCGCTCGAGCAACGCACACAGACACCGCTCACGAACACGATATCTTGGCTCAATCGCCCGATCGCACTCGTACAGTTCCGCGCAACGCGCTGACGTGTGTGCGATCGCCTAGCGTAGGTATAAAACCGGCCAAGTGCGAGTCGGACTCGCCCATGAAGGGTTCCGTAGCAGCAAGTAACATAATATAAAAGTTCTTGTAATGTGTTGTAACTTTGATCGATGTTTTAATAATAGTGTATTTTTTTCGATTTATGACGCATTAAAAAAAAACTACTTACTAGATTTCGTTCAAACCAATTTTCGTTGGTAGTTTTTATAGTAATGTACATCATATATTTTTTTTAGTTTTATCATTCTCTTATGTTAGAGGACACACATTTTACCACTTTGGAAGTGTCTCTCGCGCAAACTATTCAGTTTAGAAAAAAATGATATTAGAAACCTCAATATCATTTTTGAAGACCTATCCATAGATACACCACACGCATGGGTTTGATGAAAAAAAAAAAATTGAGTTTCAGTTCTAAGTATTACCCCCAAAATTTATTGATTTTTTCCTATTTTTGTGTGAAAATCTTAATGCGGTTCACAGAATACATCTACTTACAAAGTTTCAACAGTATAGCTCTTATGGTTTCGGAAAAAAGTGGCTGTGACATACGGACGGACAGACAGACAGGGTTCCGTTTTTTGCCATTTGGCTACGGAACCCTAAAAAGTGTATTGTGAAGTACATACATACACGACATCGATTTCTGTACCTATCTATTTTGTGCTACAACACTCGTCGGACTAATCAATGCGCAAGAGAGGCACGTCGTTGGTGCGTCGAGTGCGGGGGAGCGCTAACAGCATGCTGGCCGTACTTGCGGAGAGGCTTGATTGTGGCATCATAGCGCACTGTTCTATGCGACATGTGACAGGCTTGCGATGTCGATGACATGAAATTAATTAATTATTATTTTGATTTTCTTAATTGGATTTAATGTACATAATGTGATTTTAATTATTTATTCGAATGTTAATTTTAATTGTGACATCTGTGTTGTATTAATTTTTTATGAGTCATTGATACTTGAAATAAAATTATATTATTATTATATTATTATTATTATTAATCCGACGCCAGTGGTTAAAGGGTTAGCGCATGTCAGTACATGCGGACTTTGAACAGGAAAACTATTTGTCGCCATTTTAGACCAATACCTATTATGTTTTTCCATATTTTTAACGCGTAAACGTATTGTCGTTACATATTCCCAATATTAGATGACCTCATTCAAGGAAGAGTATGAACAATTAAAAAGCATTATAACAAAGTATTGCTTCAAGAATCGTCGTGTGTTTTTTGTTATATTGGTTTCAGTAAATTAATTTAATATGAGTATTTTGAGATTCATTTTCTGGTTTCTTATTTTTGCTGCAGTATTGAACATAGTCAGCCTTGGTATGTATTTTTTTTATTGACTTTTATTTAGACAAAATGTTTTAAGAACGATTTATCTATTGTTAACGTGAGTATGGTTTAAATAAAAGCTAGTAATTTCATCCAACACAATGTTTGATAGAGAGGCAACACGAAAAATAAGAGATAACGCCTGAACGTTCTCTTCATCATCATCGTCCTTTTTAATTTTCCCAATGCTGGGACTCAGGCCTTTTCTCTAAGGAGTGGCAGGCGGTCGCCGACTTCTGCGAAGCAGTAATGCTCGCTAAGGAGGAGGCCGACCGCATCAGGCAACGGCGCTCTCGCCGCCGCCGGGATTCCGATCCCGATTTCCAGCCACCGTAGGCGCGGGCTTGCGGACAGTGAGCAATGGGTAGCTCGCTGTCCGGCCGTCCGGTAACTGTCCGGACCAAGCCCAAGTCGTCGACGGCGCGCACTGTTCCCGCGCGCCTCAAGGAGTTGTCAGCAACAGCAGGGACCCAGCCGGGTCGAAGCCTACTGGGGCCAGGGTTATCCGAAAGGGCGCTCGAGCCCCGGTATGAAGGCTTGAAGGAACGGGATGGGTTTTTTAGTCAGTAAGAGTCTGACACTATCTCCCGCTCCGCCCAAGAGCAGGGGTTGTCATAAGATGATTATTGCCATCGAAAAAAAAAAAAAAAAAGGCCTCTTCTCTAGGAGAGGTAATGGTCTGTAATCCACCACACAGGCCCTGTGCGGGTTGGTGAATGTTACATGTCTTCGAATTTTTGGTTCTAAGACATGCCGAACACACAACGTCATGTTGGTATTCGGTAACATCAGTGGATAACTCGAATGTGTCACAAAGTTTTTTTTTTTTAATTAACGTTAATGGAAGAAGCTGTGCCACCTTCTTCCAATCTTATGACATTGCTAAACCTAAATTGAAACTGTTTGTCATTCAGAATCTCGATTTAATGTAAAAGGTTTCCAGAAATTAATGTTTACTATTTAGTTTATGAGTACTTAATGAAGAGCCAAAGGTCACATAGAATTTGGCTAAAATAGCGAATTTTTAAAGGACTGTATCGGATTAGTTTTACACAAATTTACGGTTTGCTTTCAATATAAAACCTAGATAATAACCACAATATATCTTTGTTTTCGAAATATTTAGAGAGATATTATGTGAAATAACGTCATAATGAAATAAAAGCAATTATATGGGAGATATCATATCACGATAAGGGCACTCTTAAGAAAGAAAAAGATGGCAAATAATAAATAAATGCCATAAGTCACCAAAATTTGTACTGTAAGGCTGCCCGCCGACGTCCGATAAACGGTGAACGATTTTTTTAGGAGAAAAATAGAACACACCGATAGCAATAGTGCAACGCACACGTCCTACAAAAAGTTGGTCAGAAATACAGAACAATGTTACAAATATACAAATCGGCCCGATTATTTGTCCTACAAAAAGTCTAACGTGGGCGGGCAGCCTAATGCTTTTATAAGATGTAGTTAGGAAAGACTTAACCCATTAACTGCATAAGTCGGATAAATCCGACAAACACTCTCGCATTTATTCCACAAGGGTCGTAAATCCACGACCAAATACTCCACCTCGTCAGCTCTTCTGTCACCTATGGGGATTGAAGAGCTAAACGAGATGGAGTACCCAGTCGCTAACACGACCCTGGCAAATACGACGCAGACGGTTAAAAATTGAAAGCTTCTTTATGATAAGCTTACTGATGATTCTATGTTTTTTTCGCAGGACCAGTCACCCGATGGAACAGAAGAAAGATGCTGACCAGAAGCAGGATGATACAAGCGTATCATAAATTGGACCCGAAGTAAACACTTCAAAGTCAATTACATAATAAACCCCAGAATAAAGACAAACTTCTATTAAGAGGACCCCTTCCTGACCCGTCTGTCTTCGACCTGAGTATGGTTTATAAGCTTCTTGGTTCATCCAACACAATGAAAGAGGCAACACACAAAAAAAAACAAACACAAACAAAAAAACACAAATAAAGAGGCAACGCGAAATATGAGAGGTAATCAGAACACTGTGTTGGTATTCGGTAATTATATCTTTCCCTCGAATATGTATATTAAATGTCAATGATGATTGTGCTAATCCAAATGTAAAATGGAAATTGTAATAATAAATTTCTTTATTTATGAAATGGTATGGCTTTTAAAAAAAATATATTAGATTTAATTTATAAATGTCACTGCTCTCAAAATGGTGAAGAAAAGTATCTTGAGGCATGTTCTAGAACCAAAAATTCGAAGACATGTTACATTCACCAACCCGCACTGGGCCCGCGTAGTGGATTACGGCCCATTCCCTCTCCTAGAGAGGAGGCCTGAGTCCCAGCAGTGGGAACATTATAAAGCTGATTATGCTATGTTATCGCGTGTCTCAATTGTGTGGGATTATTAATTAAAAGTAATACTATTAAAGCAATTTAGTGACAGTAATAAATTAAGTAATTTTACATTGCGGAACGCAAAATGTATCAGGACTATCTTCATATGTATAAAAATAAATACCGGTATTGCAAAGTTTTCTGATGTTTTATTTGAAGAGTTGTTTTTTAAGCTACTGCATAGCTTCTATCGCGAGCGTTGAGCGTGAAGACCGAATCCAGAAATTCCGTAACGAAAATAACCTAACACCCCCCACTCATTTGTTTTCTTATCGGTCACCGAGCGCCACACGTCTTTTTTTTATCATTATTGATAGGCTTACTTAAAAAGTATCCTAGTGTTATGTGTATCTCTTTGCGGCCCATAACCGCGATAACTCTTTTAAACATTCCCGCAAAGTTGTTTTGTGTGTTTGTATTTGTTTTTAAGCATAGATTCTATCGCGGGCCTTGAGCATGGAGACCGAATCCAGAAATTCCGTAACGAAAATAACCTAACACACCCCACACATTTGTTTTTTGAGCGTGGCGACCGATAAGAAAACAAATGAGTGAACAATCAATCAAAATTCAATTCAATGGTCAAAGTGTAACTTCAATTAATATCAAAGAAAAAAAAACAAAGGAAAAAAAAATATTGCATAAATAAAATAAATAAATAATTATAATTGCATAAGTTGATAAAAATGCTATGCAATAGCTTTACCGCGGCAGTCCCCGAGTGCCACACGTCTTTTTTACTTAAAAAGTATCCTAGTGTTATGTGTATCTCTTTGCGGCCCATAACCACGATAACTCTTTTAAACATTCCCGCAAAAGAAATTCCGTAACGAAAATAACCTAACACACCCCACACATTTGTTTTTTGAGCGTGGTGACCGATAAGAAAACAAATGAATGAACAATCAATCAAAATTCAATTCAATGTGTAAAAGTGTAACTTCAATTAATATCAAAGAAAAAAAAACAAAGGAAAAAAAATACTGCATAAATAAAATAAATAAATAATTATAATTGCATAAGTTGATAAAAATGCTATGCAATAGCTTTACCGCGGCAGTCCCCGAGTGCCACACGTCTTTTTTTTTTGTTTGTTATTTTTATAAATTACCTTCATGACACCGGCAAGAAAACTGTGGTCAAACTTACCTGTAACAAAAAAAGAAACACATTAATCATTATTAATTCAATTGCGATTTCATACACATACACTCGGGAATCTTTAAGTCAAGAGTGAACAGGTTTCTTCTAGGTAAGCGCGAACCACATCGTCGCTTTTCGCGTTCGCTTTCGGGTGAGATAGTGGTCAAGCGCAAACCTATAAAACGTTTTTCCCATATTCACTTAGGTGTAGCTACAACCTAGCGATAAGCGACCTAGTGATAGCGTTAAGGCCCAAGCGCCCGAAAAGTGCCATAAAACAATGTCTTTCTGAAGCCTACTCCTCGGTAACGGCTAGGTTTATAGGTTTGAAAAAAATATGTTTATTATATACTAGCGACCCGCCCCGGCTTCGCACGGGTGCAATGCTCTTGCCGCACCAGGCGGCCGGCCGGTACCGCCGCAAACGCTACGTCCCGCAATTTTTAAATCTGTAATATCTTCGAAAATATTCACTTAAATCATACGGTGTAAAGGGCCATATAGATCTATATTAAATGAACAATGTATTCAAGGTATTTAATTGGTTAAGGATTAATGCTGTATTGGTTAAAATCGCTTCGAAAATTAGCCATTATTTGTCGTAAAAAGTAAATGACAAAAAAAAGTTATTGTGGGTTATCCATAAGAGATAGACATATACCATCACGGACTTTTCTGTAGACCTTTTCAATGTGTACAATACTTAGTACATTATTTTGATAAAACTCGTAGGGTTCAGCCTGCGTTTGCAATGTAAGCGGAAAAAATGTAATTATTTACGACATCACATTAGAAACCTCAAAAATAACAGTACTTCTCCACTATTTAATGGATGTTATTATACATATAAACCTTCCTCTTGAATCACTCTATCTATTAAAAAAAACCGCATCAAAATCCGTTGCGTAGTTTCAAAGATTTAAGCATACAAAGGGACATAGGGACAGAGAAAGCGACTTTGTTTTATACTATGTAGTGATTCATGAACAACATTATCAACATTTGATTTTTTCGTGCTATTAATACTTTTGTCTAAAAAAATGTTTAGCAATTTCGCAAATTTTTGCAATTTTTTTCCTACTCCTTCGAAGCGGCTTGGATTTTTAGAAACATTTTTACACATACAAATTAGTGGTTAAATAGCTGCAGCAGTCAGCTGTGAGGGCGAGGTTCTGACATCTCTTTGTGGCGAGCGCAGAACACTGCAACGTCATTTATTTTATTTTTTTTCTATGGGAAAAATCATCTTATGACAACCCCCGCTCTTGGGCGGAGCGGGAGATAGTGTCAGACTCTTACTGACTAAAAAACCCATCCCGTTAATTCAAGCCTTCATACCGGGGCTCGAGCGCCCTTTCGGATAACCCTGGCCCCAGTAGGCTTCGACCCGGCTGGGCCCCTGCTGTTGCTGACAACTCCGTGAGGCGCGCGGGAACAGCGCGCGCCGTCGACGACTTGAGCTTGGTCCGGACTGTTACCGGACGGCCGGACAGCGAGCTACCCATTGCTCACTGTCCGCAAGCCCGCGCCTACGGTGGCTGGAAATCGGGATCGGAATCGGCGGCGGCGGCGAGAGCGCCGTTGCCTGATGCGGTCGGCCTCCTCCTTAGCGAGCATTACTGCTTCGCAGAAGTCGGCGACCGCCTGCCACTCCTCACTGCAACGTCATCAAAATCCCTATCCAGACTCAACAAGCCGCTTCTATGAATGACAAAGGAATATTAAAATAGACGGAGGGATGATGTAACAACTTTACTGCGTACTAATACAATATGCGTCGTATTTTATCCTTAAAGGAAAAACCGGTTTGAACTTCTTACAATATTATTCTTTACTTTAGTACAAATGCTAAAAAAACATTATTTTTAGTTTTGCGAAACCTGAATATTTTGTTCAGAATCTGTAACTGAATGGATTCCAATAGTTTGGGGTCCACCTTGTGGGGGACACCTTCCATCGCTGCGTCTTCCGGTACGTGGTCGCAACTCTAGAACCTCTCGAACCCATTTTCTCGGATCATCATTTTCATGTTCCCACTGCTGGGATTCAGACCTCTTCTTTAGGAGAGAGAATGACCCGTAATCAAACCTCTTATTGAACTACTAAAAAGTACTCCTATCTTCGAAATCTAAATAAAATAGGTTGCACATTATGAGTTTTTAAATTTTTGAGTAAGTTATGAAATGTCAAATTTCATGCAAAATAGCAGAATTTCAGAGGTCTTAACTGGATTAGTTTTACACAAATATAAAAATTGATTTCCATAAAAGCCTAGATAATATCCACAAGATACTGTGTTTGCATAATATCTGATGAAAAATGTGTAATAACGTCATAATCGCGTAAAAGCGGTTGTATGAAAAACAGTGAAAATGTATGTCGAGAGCTCGAGATATATATATACCCTTAAAGAATTGCATCGGTGCAATGTCCACAAACAAATGAGTAATGGACGAGAAAACCCCGTGAATAAGGAAAAGGTCGTCTTAATGAATTATTCATCAATTCTTATTTGCAACATGTAGTACAAAACAAAAAATATGAACAGAAGTACTGTTTTGTACAATACAACCTTATTTTTAATATACACCGTTAAATTTTAATCGTTTTAATCCCGTGGAGGGTCGATCCGGTACATGAAACACTATCGACTTGTAAAGATAAAATCATAAAAAAGTACCTTTTTTTCAAAACCCGTATTAATTTACGCATGTACGTAATTAATTTATTTAAGAAAACGTCAGCTGAGCGAGTTCAATGACCTGTAAATAGTTTGTACGCAACGCCTACTACTAACTACAGGTCATAGAACCCGCTAGGTAAAATTTTGCGGCGTATATGTGAAACCTGAACCCTTGAACCCTAAAGAATTTCATAACTTAGGCATCATGAAAAATCACGAAGTTATAAGCCAGTTATGATTCCTGATTGGTGACATAAATACATGATGACCGGGTGGTCACCCGAGCGACTGAGGGGTTATTTTGCTTCCGAACCAGTTGTGCGCTGGCTCCTAATGCCGACTATGACCTGCTGTAACTTGTTTTGTACTTAGTGTCAGTGGTGTCCAACTTGTGACCTGTGTTATTATTGGAAATTATTGGAATCAGTTCCGTTACTGATTCTAAACAAACTATATTTATGTTTCGCATATACTAAAAAAATGTTGTACCGTAGACCATCCAAACTAATATTATAAATGCGAAAGTAACTCTGTCTGTCTGTCTGTCTGTCTTTGCTTCACGCCTAAACTACTGAACCGATTTGTGTGAAATTTGGTACAGACATAGTTTGGAACTTGAGAAAGGACATAGGATAGTTTTTATTGCAAAAAAAAAATAAAAAAAAATAAAAATATTCCGGACATACAGCGCCATCTATTGGTCAAGAGTCGGCATCAATTCAGTACTGAAATTTCCGGAAGTCACTATTCCATGCGAACGAAGTCGCGGGCAAAAGCTAGTGTCTTCTATAAAAATACAGTTGCCATCACGTATCTTGAACACTTGCGCAGAAGTCAAATATTCGGTCTCTTTAGTGGTGCGAAGTGCGACGCGGGGGCGGGGAGTGTCAGTTATTGGCTGGCCGCGCCATCGCGTCATAGACGTCACTCCTCATTCGTTCACTGCGTTGCTGCATGTATCTGACAACGACGACGATTGGCTCGCCAATGTATGGAATGCACAAAGCGGTCCCCACTCTGATGCCGAGCGCTCAAGATCCGTGATGGCAACTGTACTAGACACGTGGACGGGTTTTTTTTTTATTGTTGATGGGTTCGCGCTTGACCGCTATCTCAATTGACGGAAAACGACCGACGATGCGGTCGACGATGGAACGTGCTTACCTAAAAGAACCTATTCACTGTCGACTTAAAGATTCCCGGGTTGTAACTATCAGGAAACACAGACTCCGGCAAGAAATTCCACTCCCTAGCCGCACGCACAATGAATGTGTTCCCAAAACGTTTAGCATAAACTAAAAACTAATATTAATATTATTTAGTTGGACTTCTGTTGTTTATTTTGTTTTATACTGTAAAACCATACGTATTAAAAGTCTACACCGATCCTGCCTCCTACACAACACAATAAGACTCCGTGCAATAAACACTAAAAATAAATCAACATGAAACTATTATACTTATTATTTCTGTACTTATTCATCGCATCAGTTGCAGCTGGTACAAAAACACTAAAGGTTAATACGAAGGGTAAGTGTGTTTTTAGTTATTTCATTTTATTTTTACGTCATAAAAAGCTAAACATAACTTTGGAACTAAAACATCATCATGTTTCTGCCTTTGTCCCTTGTTACTTGGCTTTTTTACCATTCTGGCCTATCACCCGTCACACTATCACTAGTTAGTTCCCTTTGCTTTCAAATCGCCCCTCACACATTCCAGCCATCTTTACTTTGACCTCCCTTTCGACACATCCACATGTATACTCATGAGAGCGAGTTCACATTAGGTCGGACCGACAGTTTTACCGGGCCGACAAAAGTGTCGGATCCATATTGGCATATGTATTTCAATAGCGCCGTTCACAATTGGGCGACCCTACAAAACTAACAGAACCGACACTTTTACTTTTACCGGCCGTTTAGCCACGATTTCTGTCGGATCGGCAAAATATTGGCGTTCTGGCAATTATGACGCCGTTCACATTAAAGTTTGAAATGTTCCAATTTCATTTCGCTGGGCAATAACTGGATGCACCCAATATTTCCTTTTTCTTTTTTCTGCCTTCTATTTAAATACCACATTAATTACAATTAAAACGTCGTCGTCGTCCATCGTTTACTAAAGCCAACTCACGACTTACTACTTCGTCACGATCCGGGTAGTAAAACGACCGTGCAGACGGTGGTGTTCACATTAGGCCCGGTCGGCAGCGTCTAGTGTGAACAGCAACAACCGACAGTCGTTCAACAGTAAACTGTCGGTCCGACCTAATGTGACCCGGCTCTAACTCTTTAACGGGAAATTCCAGGCAGCACAGCCCGGCCTAAGTTAGTCGCTTGCCCGTATTCAAGCCATACATAGCGGGCTATCATTTTGTCTGTGCCCGCGCAGATGCGATTCTCTTGGCAGGCGGCGGGCACGGCCAAACCCGTCGGTCCGTGCCCTAGCATTCAAATTGCTGAGACAAGACTCATAAATTCGATTAATTATAATGAGGACACGTAAATAGCGGCGTCATATTTTCTCTTACATAACTTATACGAGTTTTATAACTTTCTTCTTCTTTTCTTCTTCTATTCTTAGCATAATATTAGACAATATTGTACATTTTTATTTATAATTTTACTGATTGTGCTAATCGACCTAGTTTACATACGAGTAACTGCTACTTCGCAAAAAAAATAATAATGGAATGTTAACAATAATGTCTTGCAGTGATGCAGTTTTGATGATTAAGCAAAGTATTCGTCAGTTTTAGACTAAATAATTTTGTTCATATGTTATTTACTTTTTGTTTAAAGAACTTCAGTTTATATAATATTAACATATAAGTACTTATATATACCTAGTTCAGGTAGAACGCAATTTTGCAACTTTAGCTCTAGTTTAAGCCCTTATTGTAGAACAATTCAATAAACATTGTTATTATTATTCACGAGCAGATATGGGACAGCTTTGCCCGTGATAGGCAATCCGTCGCGGCCAGTCCACTAGTAAATTTCCCGCTTTATAGTAACATGCGTTTCATTTCTCCACTTCGCATGACCTTACTTCTCTCGAAAAAATATAAAATAAAAAATGTCGAGCAAACACAAAGACTCGAACAAACAACTAGAAAATATGAATTTGATTTATTTTTTTTACCCTTCCCCTTCTTCCCAATTACCCCTTTAACCACTTACGTCGGATTAGTCCAGGGATGCACAGACTTATTGAGACTAGGGGGCCACTTGGGCAAATGATGAACTAATGACGGGCCACCAGCAAAAGTTAAAAACATAAAAAAGCAAAAAAAAAATGTTTTTTTTTTTATTAATTTGAAGCGTGACACTACATTACACATTTTTTTTTTGTTTTGTTATTATTCAATACCGAAAAAAATAAATAAGCTAGCCGCATTTTAGGGCATTTGTGCGCAACTCTTTGTACATAGTTTTATCAATGCAGCGGTAAACTTCAGCAACTGAATTTGTTGCGAAAATCTTGATCCTTTTGAATATCGATTAATTCTAACTGGACTCTGGTGCAGTTTCAGCTGAAATGGTGAAAGGATTGCTAAATACGTTCAATAAAGATTTAACTATGAAACTCGGATAATTGTTCACAAAAAGTTTGTATCAAAATATCTAATTTTTCGACAAAGCTAAGATTAACTTCAGTTTTATAGATTTTTTCAATCATTTTCTTATCATCATTGTTCATTTAAAATGATTGAATTATTATAATTGCCAGAATTCATTTGTGTTCTTAAATAGCTACCTAACTTGCTAGCGGGCCACTGGCATATTGCTGGGGGGTCGCGGTCTGTGCATCTCTGGGGTCTGTCCGACGAGTGTCTTCGCGTCCTATTCACCAGGGTCGTGTTAGCGACTGGGTACTCCATCTCGTTTAGCTCTTCAATCCCCATAGGTGATAAAAGAGCTGACGAGATGGAGACGACCCTAGCGGAATAAACGCGTTAGTTTGTCAGATAAAACCGACATGGATAAAAGTAACTTTATTTTTCAGATGGGACAATTCTTTAACAAAATCTCTTTCTATTTTTTCAGATGTAAAAATTAACGTTCACAAGAACATACTACCGAGCAGTCGATTTGTTTCCAGTTACAAGGAGGCAAATAAACATAATAATGATAGGCATGGATAGACAAAACGAAGAAAACAACGCAACACAACGCTTAAGCCTGTATTCAAATACATTTCTTTAATCCGCGCCATCTATGTCGACATAAACGAACTACAAACAATCTGACGTCACATGATTCTACATCGCGCAAGCAAAGTTCTCCGCACCCACGAGATTTTATTTTAAGGAAACGTTGGTCCTAAAACGCAAAGGACAACTGAAGGACACAGGTAAGGTTCAGTAAAAGTCTGACACGCCCTCTCGCTCTATCTTACGGCGGGAGAAGTCATCAGATGAGTTGCCACTTCAAAAAATTTGAACTTACTGCTACAGCGCGACAGTAAATACCATCTGGCCAACGAATTTTCCTGTTCCCTGATGATGGATTGAAATAGCGACACTGTTCCGAATATTTCCATAAGTACAGATTCTCTCTCATGCCTGATGAAGCTAACATGAAGTCAGACTAAAAAAAAAGTAAATTCTCTAGAAAGTTTGTATTTAGATGTCAAACACAAAGAAATAATGATATTTTTGTACCTGCATGAGAAACTAAAATACCAAAGATAATGAAATAACAAATGCTGCCCAACAATTATCCTCAATGTAAATAAATTGTTTTAATTTCGTAAATTCTGTTTTAATTTTTAACTAACTTCTACCTGTAGTTTTACACAATATGTAAAAGTAAAAAATTGTCTCAAAGACACGATAAAAAGTATCTTATGTGCTACTTCAGGACATGGTGTACCTAATTTCTTCCAAATCTGGTTAAATCAGACCTGACCTGAAAAAAATTCCTGCTGCGGTCTTCCCATACGATTAGAATTTGGGCGTCTTCAAGGCGAAAGAGTGGACCGATGACCTGGCGAAGGTTACGGGAAACCGATGGATGCGAGACGCACAGAAACATTCGTTGTGGGGACGCTTGGGATACATTGACGAAACCTTTGTCCAACGTGGACATAGGTATCCCCCAACTGTGGTGAGAGCTTTGTTCCCCGCGCGAGGAGAACACTCTCCCGCTTACGGCCTGACCTAATCACCTGCGGTGTCCGGCGACGATGACGATAACGCTCCAGAAGTGACCGAGGTAAAGATGCGAGTGGCGGTACGTAGGCTTTAAACGCCAAGTATACCGCCCCAGGACTTAATGGCCTGCCTGGAAAAGCCTAGATCCTGACATGAAGGAACTCAAGCCTCTACTAAGAGTGCTCTTTAGCGCATGTATAGAGAGGGGCCAATTTCCACTTCGCTGGAAGACGGGAAAACTGGTCGTTATCGCGACGACGGGGTGCCCTGCAGACTCACCGCCTGCGGCCCATCGTGTTGCTCGACGAGGTGGGCAAGGTCTTTGGAAGAGTAATTGCAAACCGCCTCGTCGCGCAACTAGCACGAGTGGGGCTGGATCTTTCGGACGGCCAGTTCGGCTTTCGCAGGGCGCGGTCTACGGTGAACGCCATCATGCGCGTGCGAGCTGTCACGATGGGGGATGTGGTGTCCCAGGGCAGGTGTGTCTTGGTGGTGTGTTTGGACATCACCAACGCCTTTAATTCCCTGCCCTGAAGTAGCATTAGAAAGCCACTTCGGTATCATCGGGTGCCCATCTACCTCTGTCATGTAATTGAGGTCTACCTGTCGGACAGGTACATAGTCTACCCCGGTCACCAGGGAGAGAGGAAACGGCGAGAGATGTCGTGCGATGTTCCGCAGGGATCGGTACTATGACCGTCCTTATGGAACATCGGGTACGACTATGTGCTGCGCAGCGACCTCCCTAACGGGATCAGCGTGATCTGCTACAAAGACGACACGCTGGTTCTGGCGCAGGGAGAGGCTGCCAGTAACTTCCAGTCCGAGCCCAAGTCGTCCACAGCGCGTAGTGTTCCACGCGTTCCTCAAGACTTGTCGGCAACCGTAGGGGTCCAGAAGGGTCGAAGCCTTCTGGGGCCATGGGAGATGGGAAAGAGACCCCCAGTGCCATGGAACAATGGCAGAGAAGGAACAGGACTGGGTTTTTAGTAAGTAAAAGTCTGACACGCTCTCCCGCTCCACCCAAGGGCGGGAGATGTCATTTAGATGATTTTCCCGCCTAAAAGAAAATACACTAAAAATTCTGAGTACAGCGCTTTTATTTATGAGTACATTAAAGTTGTAATGATAACCATCGTTATTCTTTAGCACCACCTTAAGGTGAGCAAGGAGGAATGGCAGGCGGTCGCCTCCTTTTGGGAAGCAGTAATGCTAGCAAAGGAGGAGGCCGACCGCATCAAGCAAGGGCGCTCACACCCCAGCCGCCACCGGGATTCCGATCCCGATGTCAGGCCACCGTAGGCGCGGGCTTGCGGACGGCGGGCAATGGGTAGCTTATTGTCCGACCGTCCATCTGGACCGAGCCCAAGTCGTCGACGGCGCGAACTGTTCCCGCGCTCCTGAAGGAGTTGTCAGCAACCGTAGGGGCCCAGAAGGCTCGAAGCCTACCAAGGTATGAAAGGCAACGAAGGAACTGGGTCGGTGTTTTAGTCAGTAAAAGTCTGACACTATCTCCTGACTCAAGCCTGCCCTTGGGCGGAGCGGGAGATAGTGTCATCTGGATTATTTTTTCCCACTGAAAAATAAAAACCTCCACCTTAAGGATGGAACTCGGGCTCACGACGGGCTCGAACTCACTCACACGGGCCAAAAAGTCTGTCTTATCTGTAGCCCGATTCACGTAATGAAACAACGATATCGTAGCTATTTAGTCGTTTAGACCATTACCGTATTCACATCAATCAATCTAGTTTGAATGACACCGATTTTAAAGACGTTTGAAATTCGTCGATTTAAAAAAAAAAAATCTGTATTACATTATCCTGGTAGAATACTTATTCAATGTAACTGGAAATAAATCGATAGATCGTGAATACCGCTTTTGGATAGGACTTCGATCGAACGACTATAAATCTTCAACGATATTTGGCTTATTTGATTTTACGTGAACCAGGCAACTGATATTGTGTCCGGCAGATATACTTAGTATCAGTTATGAGCAATTAGACTCTAGTCTATCTTTGTCGGTACTGACTTCGATTGGAAGATTTCACACGATTTTTGTTACTTTTGTACAACCAAAGTTGCGTATGTATCAATAAAAATGAAACTGTTGACATATAACTTTTTAAAGACATATTTTTAACTATTCCCTCACATTATCATCATCATCATCTTCCTGCCCTTGTCCCGTTTTATTTGGGGTCGGCGCAACACATTTTTCCTTCCAATGTGTCCTGTCACTCGTCACGCTATCACTAACTCCCTTTTCTTTCATATCGCTTCTCACACAATCCATCCATCTTTTCTTTGGCCCAACTCTTCCCCTCTATCCATCCACGTGTAAACTCATAACTTTTTTAGCAACATGCGTGTTCCCTCATATGTATATTTAATAAAAAAAACGATATCGTACTTAATTTTGGATATACAATGTGAAACTGTGGAGTAAACCTACCTTCCCGTACCTTCCCGTTTGTATGAAAAAAATATCGACCAGTGTAAAGGTAGATCAGTGTCAAAATTAGCTATATTCACAGGGTCATATTTCGGGATCTACTGAAGGTATATCTATGACATTTGGCATACTATTTAGTTCTAGTATATGATTACGTAGATACAATTTTATCTCTGCACTTGCAATAGGCACTGAGCTACAGGAGGTCAAAAGTGGGTCGAAACGGTTCGTGTAAATAGTGCACGTCATGCGCGCGGCCTGTTGGTGTAACTTGGCCAGTTAGAACTACATTGGGCACACGTGGTCCACATATGCCGATCTATGCGCGTCGGTCTCCATACATTTTATATGGCAACTAGACTTGTAGAGCTACACTTGATCTACGCCACGCGACCCAACTTTACGTACAAGTCAGGCGTGGCTCACTTGTGTATCGGTCTAATGCAGTTCCCGCTTAACCTTAAATCCGCCAAAATATTTCGACAACGCTTTTTAAATGCACATATAAACATACAGCTTTATCTTCATCTTAGTTCTGTAACTGTACAAATATTTGCCACTTACTTGTCACTGTTCGGCGCTGCTAGCAGCTCTGTGGCCCTGGTGATGAAGACCTGGACCAAGGAGCCAAGGTTGCCGGTCTGAGGGTTGTTCTGCAGGAACTTCTGGAGGAGAGACTCCGTGCTGCCATCGAACATCAGCTGTTCCTCGCTGGAATTTAAGAAAAAGAGAAGTTTACACCTTGCAGTTTTTTGTATAGCAACTTGCACCGACCTCGAATGCCTGCTATTAAGGGGCCGGCGACGGATGAATTTCCATACAAACGTAATACCACGCTCATTTGCAGTTGAAGCACATATCCAACATATTATGATGATATTCGGTTATAGACAATATTTATCTAGGTTCCTACGTCGAGAATTTTAGAAATATTGTTATTTTGAATACAGGAAAAGCCAAATGGCATGTTTTGCCATTTACGCTGTAAAAAAGTGCGAAATACAATTCGCTTACATTTTTTTTTTGTTTTTTTTTTTTAAAAGAAAGCGGTTGATCCAAAAGAAATCTTTTACACGTTTGTCGTAATAATGGCTGCTCTGTTGGTCTAGTGGTTAGTGGATCTGATTACTATACTGGAGATCGTGGGCACGATTACCACCCAAGACAAATGTTTATGTGATTAGCAAAATCATTTGTTCTGTGCCTGGGTGTCATTATCTATAATATTATGTCCTCCTCCTTAATCGTTACTATTGACAAAGTGGTCATGGTAACGGCAAAGCATTTTGGGAACATATTCATTAAGACTGCATTCATTTTTACTGCATACAGCTGAAGAGTGGAATTCACTGCCTCAGTCTGTGTTACCTGATAGCTACAACCTAGGGATCTTTAAGTGCGACCATTTCCTTCGCCCGCATTACTGCTTCGCAAAAGGTGATTCGCTTTCTATTATTATTATTATTTTTTTCTTCCATTCTGTCCTGTCACTCGTCACGCTATCACTAACTCCCTTTTCTTTCATATCACTTCTCACACAATTCATTCTCTGAATCCAGACCATGGACCCTAAATTAAAGTAGAACTACATAGCGAACACGAGTGCTACGTACGCCGATCTGGGCGCGTCGGTCTCCATACATTGCATATGGCAACTAGACTTGCAGAGCTACATTAGATCCACGCCACGCGACGTCGTTCAACATACAAATCTGGCGTAGTTCACGTGTGCTTTGGTCTAACATGTCTGGCAGTTTTGAGTATTTGAAGCTGCCCACCCAAATGTCCTTTCTTTGGTATTGTTCGTCAAGTCTTTGAGCTCCTTAGTAGTCCTAAGTTTGAGCTACACGAATACTGACAAATGCTTGCACTGACTGGACAGGACCACTCAAATCTGTGTGCACAACATATGACAAGCCGGTTTCCTCACGATGTTTTTCTTCACCGTTTAGAGAGCAGTTGTGATGAAATAAATTACACAAAGTAACTAGCTGGGTTTAAACCCGTGACCTACAACTCGTAAGTCGGGGCCGTTACCACTCGGCCACCACTGCTCTACTGCCTTACGCTTGCTATCTATTGGTTGTTCAAAAATATTTAACAGGGAAAAAGTCAAACATTAATCTCTACAACAACGTAGGTACAGTCATTAAACTTTATCAGATTTCACAGCAATCATTTAAAACTGTTAAAACTGTTAAAATGTAATTGATAACAACAAATAACGTGTGTTTAGTAAAGTGCAATTTTAAATTAAGATCTTGTTCGATAATTTTAAAATTATACTTCAACCGCAATATGATTACATATTAAACAAACTCATTTTTACTCAACTTTCAACCGATTTAACAAAATACTACAGTACTGTAATGTTGGTCAGGGCGTCAAATATTTTCAAAACATGTAGAACAAACTATGTAGGAATGTACTGTATTGATCATTAGGTATACATTACCAAAAATTAAGGACACTTCAAATGTTGAAAACTATCGACCGATAGCTATACTGTCATCACTTCCTAAATTATTTGAATCTGTATTACATAAATTAATTAGATGCCAGATCCAACCATTTCTTTGTGACTCTCAACACGGATTTCGGTTGAACCGTTCTGTAAGTACAAACCTCTTGACGCTTGTAGACTTAATATCGCAGCACTTAGACAAAGGCATACAGATTGATGTCGTTTATTTTGACTTCAAAAAAGCCTTTGATTGCGTAGATAATAACGTGTTACTTGCCAAGCTTAATAACATTGGGTTTTCACCAAAACTACTAAAATTTCTCGCCAGTTATATGACGGACCGCCAACAATATGTTAGGCATGGTTGCTTCGTTTCTGAACCATATCACACTAGGTCTGGTGTAAGTCAAGGGTCCATTTTGGGACCATTGTTATTTGGAATAATGGTTAATGATATAGAGAAGGTTCTCAAACACACCAGGTGCTTACTCTACGCTAATGATCTCAAGTTGGTATATGGAGTTGAGGAAATGGCCGATACCTTAACTCTTCAGGAGGACATTAATTCAATCTTCCAATGGAGCATTGAAAACAAGCTCTTACTGAATACGGCTAAATGTAGTGTTATGTCCTTTAGTCGAGCTCATAACCCTCTGCATGTGCAATATTTTTTAGGAGCGGAACTGATTTCTCGAGTTTTTTCTATTAAAGATCTAGGTATTTTATTCGAACAGACACTAACCTTCCACAAACATAATATGCGGAACCTTGCCACTGATTCGTATCGCAGACTAGGATACACAATTGAAAACATACGTGAATTTATTAACCCTTTGGCAATTAAACTGGTCCATATGGCTTTAGTCAGGAGTAAATTAGAGTCAGCTTCCATTATTTGGAATTCCTATGAGTCTTCTTACGTATTGCTTTTAGAGAAAGTTTAAAAAACATTATTTTAAGTTTATTTGACGCCTTGTATATCTAATATTTTTTGGCGAGTGCCATAGAATAGACTTTTTCTTTCTCCCAGAATAAGATATGGCTTTCGTGGCCACAGGAGCGAAGCTTGGAACAGCTAGTTCAAAAATGTCGGATACCATCGACTTATATTCTAGTGATAGACAAGTATGTCCTGAAAGGTTAAAACAAAAGTTCGCTGCAGCGCTACAATGGCATTATGTCGTCTAACAGAACTATTAAAACATACAGCGCTAAGATAGCCTTGTTGAGGAATGGCAGGCGGTCGCCGACTTCTGCGAAGCAGTAATGCTCGCAAAGGAGGAGGCCGAACGCATCAGGCAACGGCGTTTTCGCCGCCGCCGCCGCCGCCGGGATTCGCCCGATTTCCAGCCACCGTAGGCGTGGGTTTGCGGACAGTGAGCAATGGGTAGCTCGCTGTCCGGCCGTCCGGTAACCGTCCGGACCAAGCCCAAGTCGTCGACCGCGCGCACTGTTCTCGCGCGCCTCAAGGAGTTGTCAGCAACAGCAGGGACCCGCCCCCCCTCCCCCCCCCCCGGGGCCCCGGTATGAAGGCTAGAAGTAACGGGGTGGGTCTTTTAGTGAGTAAGAGTCTGACACTATCTCCCGCTCCGCCCAAGAGCGGGGAATGTCATTGGATGATTTTTCTCAAAAAAAAAAGATAGCCTTGTTAAGAAAGCATTTTGCAAAATATCTTAAGTGCCATGAATTTCGTGAATTTCATGGTACTTAGGTACGCATTTCGTTCAACATAGTGTACTGTTAAACGAAGTGCGTACCTACGACTACATTAAACCTGAGTCGACTGAAGTGAGTGGACGTAACGCCTAATATAGTGCGTAGTACATATATATCGATGTCTGATACGAATAGTTCCACTCTCAAATACATTAATGATAAAGTAATAATTTAATTAAACGTTCCGGGAAACTTAGCAGGAAATAATCGGTAGCTTATCTATTAAATGTAAAACTGAAATGAGTTTAAACTTGTTACTATTAATATGGTGATCATTTGTTACTATCACTACATGTTTTGAAACAAAATCTTCCGCCATGTCTGTTTGTCTGTTATTGTCTGTGCGATAAAAGAACCGTCGTGGCGTAAAGTGAAAACAACATTAAAGATTTTAAGTAGCAACCCAACCCAGCCGTCCGTCAAATGCCAAATGTCATATCATGTTGACAGAGGGTTTGTTTATTATGTTACTTTATTGTGATTTTAATTGAAATCTTCCGAAATGTGATAAAAAATTTCACTGAGCTGCAAGGGAACTAATATTTAATATATTACAGTTTTGCGAAACATAAAAAATGGCAAATCACACCATTATTGATCAAAACAAAGTCACGAACTTGGGAAACTTTGGTAGGCTGTGTTTTTGGTACGTAACACTTTTATTTTAATGTTTTTAGACTTCCTAGGTGAACTCCTGTCCCTGTTATTCCAAATATATATAAATTAAACGGAAATTCATTTAAACATGACGATATTTGTTTATTTTGTTTTGGTCAATATTTTCGATGGCTAGTATAAAGAGTATTGATACTTTAAATTTATAATGCATTTCGACTAACTTAGAATATTTGTTTTCAGGCTTGAGTAAGGATACAGTAACTAAAATAAAAAAGGGCAAGTGCGAGTCGGACTCGCGCACTGAAGATTCTTTACTTTACCTATGAAATCAATTCCCGAATTAAGTTACGAAGATTTTTCCGAATTGCAAACAATTTTTTTTTGTGGCGTATCTACATATTTACAATTTTCACATTTTCCCTGTACTTGTTCTATGAGTCCTTGATTTATGCCAAATTTCAGGATTCTAGGTCAACGAGATTCACCCTATGAACTTTGATTCCCTTGAGTATCGAAATATATGTTTTTTTGCGACATAAACGGCAGTATCTTTTTTTTTGTTAACTCAGAAGTCTGATTTGTTCACACCTTCAAAAGACCGCAGACTTGAGTGTATGGTTTTAATTTTAACTCGATACCTCCAAGCGTTCTCGAGTTAAAGGGTCTTAACAGATAAACAGACGGACAACCAAGTGATCCCAAGGATCTAATATGCGAGATTGTCCCTTACAGGCTAAATAGATTTTTTACGAAGCAAAATTACAAATTCTGAAGTATACTTTATTTTCACAATCATTAAGTTCATATTTTTTATTGATTAGCAAAATCGAAAAATGTACTGAGGAAGACAACGAGAAAGTTGTAGTGTGTCCCATTTTTACCTTTATATTTAACTAGGGTAAACATAAACTTGCTGCTAGCTACAATATGGAACCTACCTCGATAGGCAGTACAGCAGTTTCTTCACGCTATTTTCCTTTACCGGTTCGTCATTGCATTTAAATGTTCATCATCATTACAATCGAAAGACGACCACTGTTTGACATAGGCCTCCCCCAGGTGTCGCCACAATTAACGGCATTACGCAAAAACTTACAGACGGATGAATTTAATGATAAACGTTGCAATAATATAGCTTATAACCTATATTTTTGCTAAGTTTCATCACGTAAGCAAGTTCAATAAATAGGCTACTAATATTATAAATGGGAAAGTTTGTGAAGACGGATGGAGGTACTCGTATGTATGGATGTGTCGCGCAAAAACTACTAGACAGATGAACTTAATCATAAATATTGCAATAATATAGCACATAAGCTATAGCTTTGCAGTTTCATTAGGTGAGCAAATTCAGCCAATAGGATAATTTTTATTACGTGGTGAAGCCGCTGGAAGAAGCTAGTCTAACATAGTTTCGAATTATCAAGATTTTACAGTCGCACTATAATGACGTCACAATGTTGCTTACATAAAAAAAACGATATTTATCTACAGCAGCGCCCTCAAATCCCACGATGGTTTACTTTCCACACAGACTCAAGCGATAAACTCAAAAACTACTGAACAGATTTTCGTGTTGTTTCACCAATAGTTTCGTTGCGCCACCGGTACATGGTAGACATCCCACCCATACGTACAAAGCGTTTTGGGAAGACATTTATTGTGCGTACAGCCAATGAGTGGAATTCCCTGCCGGAGTCTGTGTTTCCTGATAGCTACAACTTAGGAGTCTTTAAGTCGAGAGTGAATAGGTTACTTCTAGGCAAGCGTGCTCCATCGTCGACCACATCATCGCTTACCGTCAGGTGAGATGGTGGTCAAACGCGAGCCTATCAATAATAAAGAAAAAGACAAGAGTAATGTGGAAGGTTTAGGTTTATAATATAGGCATATTATAGTAGAGGAAATCCGAGAATTTCAAATATTCCAACACGTCGAACGTGATGGGACCCTTTGTATTCATCAAAAAACCAACAGTAGGCTGAGGACAGTCGAGCACGAACCAAACGCTGGAAGCACGCTCGTTCGTCGTAAATCGGTCACATTACACGAATTTGTGCTCGGCTCTTGCTCCGCTCCTCAAGCATAGACCCAGCTTAGGACCTAAACTACGTTAAGCGGACGCCCGCCCGGTCCCGTGCAAAAGTGATCCATAGCGGGGACTCGCGCGGGCAACCGTCGCGTGGAGTTGGGCGTCGCGTCCCTTTTTGCTACGTAATAAATTAAGTTCTCCATCAAACCGACTACATGTACACAGTTAAAGATGAAATAACGACACGGCTCAGATAATAAACCGGTTTCCGCAACTGGGGCCGTCGCACGCGACACACGCGCATGGTTTGACTGGCCTGTTGGTCGAGTGGTTACTGCCCTGACGCTATCTGCTATGCTATTGTGGGTTCAATTCCCACCCAGGACAAATGTTTGTATGATGAGCATGTTTTGTTATGTCTGTATGTAATTTATCTATAATATGTATGTATTTAGAAATATATAAGCATGTTTATCAGTTATCTAGTACTCATAACACAAGCTCTGCTTAGCATGAAACTAGACGGCGTTGTGTGATAGTTGTGGAATATATAAAATTATTATACATACAGTCACGCGACGGGTAACCGTCGCGGGCGTTCGTTTAACGCAGTTTCGACCCTTAAGATAATGAACAGTACTTACGCACTAGCCGGTGGGTTAATATTGAATGCTAGCAACTGGTTCCAGAACGGGTCATTGGGACAGATGACTTCGGACGA
Organism: Mythimna albipuncta; assembly: GCA_929112965.1. NCBI lineage: Eukaryota > Metazoa > Arthropoda > Insecta > Lepidoptera > Noctuidae > Mythimna > Mythimna albipuncta. The sequence goes on along the minus strand of OV815986.1, from coordinate 4,326,896 downwards.
ACAGAACCGCATCAGCAGCTCATTGGAAGACAGCTCCGAGTATCTGCTCACTGCAACGCCCATGTTGATCTGGAAACACATGGTTCACGCATTATTATTCTGAAGTGTTGTGAAAGCTACCACTTTGAATGCAGTTCAATGATAAATTAGAAAAAAAAAAAATATAAAGGTAAAAAGTACGTACATAAAAATGAATAAACAGAATAATAATAATTGATAATAATATATTATATTACGCTATTATTATATTTTTTTTTTTATTTGAAATAAGCAGTACCTTTGAGCTCTTCTATCTGTATTTATTCTTTTCATTTTAATGTGTTTGTGTGTAGGTACATAAATAAATAATTTACTTCAGAAAAACAATCCATACTAAATTGTTAGTAAAACTTAAAACTATGATATTACCTATTTGTTCTAAGCTGTTAAATAATTTGTTTCATATTATAAGGACAGAGTGGAAGAAAAAAATGTGTTGCTACGAACCAAATAAAACGGGACCAGGGCAAGAAGAAGAAGATTATAAGGACACCACCCAAACTGTGACAATGTGTTTCTATTGTGTATTCTAAAGGTTAGAAGGCCATTGGAGCTGCTCCCCACACAACGCATCAGGGAGGTCAGTCTCTTGAGCACTATTGCCCTAAAGCAATCAGTATTGGACTCCACAAACATCTCTGATACACAACAGTACAGTGGCAGGCCCAACAGCATCCTAAACACATACAAGGCTTCAATTACAGGATTCCTATTTACTTATTAGTTTAATCAAATCTTAAGTAAGTCTATCCGAATTGGTATTACATGGATCTCACAACTTTTTACGGTAGAACTGAGATGCTTGCCTTGCTATTTCTACAAGTTATGTTTTTGATGGCATACTTATTAACCTTTCAATAGTGGTAATTAGAGACACAATAGAAAGACATTGGGTGAGCAAATGCTGGCATTCGCTTTGGGTTTAATGGATTAATTTAATCAAGTTTTAAGTGAGGCAATCTCTAAGGCACAAAATAGACAGGTACAGAAGCCAATCTACATACAAAACGCGTTTAAGCAACTCACACATGGACACCGCTCACAGACACGATGTCTCGGTCGCGTCATGCATCATTCGTTGAACAAATCTGGCTCAAACGCTCATTAGTGTGCGTCCATTGAGCGTAGGTATAAAAAGTGAAGTACATTCATGAGATAGTCTTCTGTACCTATCCATTCTTTGTCTAAGGCCCGTATTAGTAAACGTCACTCAATACTCAAGCATTACTTAAAAATAGATTCAAGCCATTTGATTGGTTGAAACTAATTTTAAGTAATGCTTGAGTTTTGAGTGACGTTTATCAATACGGGCCTAAAACTAGAACAAAGTGTTGATTCAGACTTTCAAACTAATTTTCACCATTAAGCTGAAATTAAAAGTATAATCCTCAAAATAGGTTTTATTATTATTTACTGTAATAAGCAGAAAATATAGTGATAACCAATACCTCATGCTAATACTAATATGTAATTCTCAGAATAATGCCTGGAGTTTAACCTTTCAGATACCGTCAATTTGAGACACAATAGTAACAAAATAGATGTGCAAACGCCGGCGTTCGCTTGGGGTTTAATGAATTAAGATTCACACAGTGAATAGGAAAATACAAGTACCTACCTATATAGTTTTTACAAGTATACAAATTAGATTAATAATACAGTTTATCTAATGAACAATTTAAATCCTGAAGTCAACCACTTGACACCAATTTAATCAAGTACAGATTCATTGAACAACTTTATGTTTTACAGCACTAACTGTGCACATTAGTAAAAAAAAAAAAACTGTACCAAGCAAACTGGCTGGTAACATAAAAAAAGATTATTCCATTTAAAAATAGTATTCTAGAATAAGTTTTGAAATGTAGACAATAGTTAAAGACTTACCAACTGCATGATGTTATGAAACTATTTATGAAAGTAAGACCACCCATCCACGCAAAACTAGTGCTTTATAGTATCACAGCAACCAAGAAAATAGAAATTCAATATCAGAACTGTAGCTTTCTGCCAATGGGAAGCTAACACGAATATTACGAAAAAACAGTTTTAGTACAAAATAAATTTGCATTTTGAAGCTGTAATGTGAAAGCACAAACATGTTACTAAATAATTAAACCTTAACGCAACACTATAAACAAAGGCATCAACAGAATTTGTTATAATCAAAAACTGATTACCGCTTACGAAAATATTCACTCAATTAACGCATTTAAATGACATCTAGTTCAATAACACGGTATTATAAGAGTACATTCGTCTTACCTGTTAATTTAGCTAGTTGTAGAGAAAATATAACATTCAACAGCGTTTTATTTAATATTTTATTTCACAATTTGTTTTCAGCAGCCACGAAATCATTGCCGACTTGTCAAATATTTGACGTTTACGTTTGGTGATGACAATTTGGAAATTTGAACGCGTTCAAATGAAAATATTCCGGTTTTTAATATCCCTCGCGCCACAGCCGCCGGGATTCCTATCCCGATTTTTGATCACCGTTGGCGCGGGCTTGGGGCTTGGGGATGGCGAGCAATGGGGAGCTCGCTGTCCGACCGTCCGGCAAAGTCGCCGACGCGTATTGTTCCACGTACGCCTCAAGGAGTTGTCAGCAACCGTAAGGGCCCAACATTATCGAAGCCTACTTGAGCCACGGGTGATGCAAAAGAGATCCCGGGGCTCAGGAACAATAGCAAATAAGGGACAATAGTGGGTTTTTTAGTCAGTAAAAGTCACTATCTCCCGTTTCGCCCAAAAGCGGGGGATGTCATTAGATGATTTTCATCTATAAAAAAATCATGGGTACAAGCAAGAGCAAAGAAATGTAAAAAAAATTTAGGAAAAAGATATAGTGCAGTGACGGCGCGAACTAAATTCAAGAGCAAGAAGATGATGAGCCTTTTGATTTAAAAAAGAATGCGTCGTGATATAAGTAAGTAAATAGTAGTAAATAAATTACAACGGTCTCAAGTCAACTTTCGGTTAGTTGCTCAAATCAGACACAGTAACCAGCTGTTGGAAAGATTCTCCCTTTGCAATGGAGATATTATGGGACTTTACACCCAAAATGTTGAAACTGAAGGGGGCCCCATAAGTTTTGCTAACATGAGTCATGTTAGTAAAAAAATTGGTTGCCTGTAAAGTCGGTATACGGGCGAAAGTTTTACGTGACAACGACTTTGAGTGGTAAAATAATTTTAATGTGAATATTCATTCGTATAGTAGGAAGAAGGATGAAATATGTCTGTCTCTCTCGCTCTTAGGCGGGCTAACCATGCCCGAGTGGAAGGGACGCGTGCCTCTCACTCGCTCTCATTGTGAGCGCATAACGTGAGCGGAGCGTAACGCAGTTTCTTGAAGTGTCACCCGGCAAACCAATTTATAAGACGTTGTCACGTCAAAATGCAGTAACATCTTTGGGACGCGTCTGGGACATCGAGTACCTACCAATCCATTGATTGAAGCTTGATCTATACCGGATGATCGGATGCACACTATCCGTTGCTCGTCGTCCGCAAGCCCGAACCTTTGTCATTTTTAGCTCACTAATCAAATATGTGGATTAAACAATACCTAACGTTTTTACTTCACCTAGATTTAGTTATGACGAATAATAAAGCAAAAGAAACAGTTATTGATCCGCAAATAAGTTTTCTTTGCAAACCTTTGTGTTTCCTGAAATCTAGCTACAACTTAATAAGAGTCTATAGGTCGAGTGTGAATAGGTTTCTTCTAGGTTAGCGTGCTTCATCGTCGACCACATCATCGCTTACCATCAGGTGAGATGGTGGTCAAACGCAAGCCTATCATTAAAATAAAAAAAGAAAACTTTATTTCTCATTCAACATTTGACAGATCGAGGTTATTGACTTTCCTATATTGGAACGCACAAAGATTTTATATAACGCATAATCAAAGATTGATTTTATCGAATTTTATAGACTAGGTACTTACAAGGATATAAAATCGTTGCGCATAATTCATTGCATTATTTTGAAAATTGATTAGAAAAGTAGGTAGATAGTACTAAAAAAAGGGGATTAGAAGTCTATGGTTTTTTTTTGTCAGATTTTGCCTCATAATCGTACCGCATTTCCGCAAATTCTAAAAATTCGCAGACACTCAGGTCCACATTTCTAAAAGACCAATCGAGATGTACAGCCCTGATGACAATCGATTCTACGGTTCTCTATTGTATCTTAGGCACATCAGTGTGTATCACTTCAGACCGTAGGAGATTTTTAGTATGTGACGGTGCCGAGTGTGTATGATGTTCTTGATAGCATTTTTTAAATTGACTAAATTGTCTAAATCGCACGTGAGCTCTCATACTGTCTCTAAATTTTTTTACGTAAAACTGCTTGTTTTTGATTTATCCGTAATATTTTTTGTTTTAATGCAGAAGCACCTCATGCATGCATTTTTGCATAAAAGTTCTTCTGTTCGATTTGTGTAGATATTATAATTATGCTTGACTTGTTTTTATGTACTAGTCATCATATGTTTGGTTAGCAACTTATCATCTTTTTGTTATACGCCAGTATTGTTTATATTTTATCTAATGTTGAGATACAGTCTAACTTATTTAGATAAAAATTAAACAAGAAGACGAACTTGGCACTCATTTCGATCTTATTTCTTTTTTCGGATCGTAAAACTTCGCTTTTGATATGGATTTAGGTTTGCCGCCCTCGGTGACCTTCAGGCTTGGTCCACCATATATGAAAAAACTGACTCAACTGTGAAATACATTAAAAGTCTTTTCACTAAAATATATTTGTAAAAAGCATGAACATAAATCACCTTGCTTTAAAAACGGGCACACAAGTAGATTGTTGTCACTAATTGCGTTGAAATGAACGCTGTCAGATGAGTATCTTATCACCTGTAAACGCTACCGGTGCTTTTTATTGATCGATGGATGTGATAATATAGACAGCTATGAATTTATGACCCAACCCCCTTTTGCGTCGGGATGCTGCCGCGGCAACACGGCTTGCCGCATCCGTCGCACCGCACCGCACCGCACATCACTAGAGGTACGTCTTTCCTTTGTCTATTGTTCATTTGCATATTACTGTCGTTCGGTCGCCGACCATGTTTTCGAATTGTTTGCCGACTTGTTGTGATTAGTTATATTAAAATTTTCGTAAAATACTTGTTGTAGCAGATATGGGGCTCGATCAATATAAGGTGGACGTCCTCCATTTTATCAATCCCCATTTGATTTGGGTGTTGGTTCAGAAAGGAAGGGATGAAGATGCATTTCACTTTGAACAAATTGGTATATATGGAATTCTTCCGCAAAATGTGACTTTCGGGGGTTTAGACTGCGTGTTGAAGGCCGAACGTTGTGAAGAATGGATGCCGGCAGCCTCCGTGCCTATGAAGAGATGCTTTCTTCAAGCCGCGGAAGTGTGGTTTTCTCCTACCTACGTTGACAATATGTAAGTATTTTATGGACTAGTTTTTGTAATCAGCGTTATATTTCTGCTCATATTTGGGTCAGTGGGTCGTCTTAGGGGCGGATTATTTGTTTTTACAAATGGCTACTGAAAAAAAAAAACGGTAAGTATTCATTATTGTGTAAGATCTGTCTTTCAACCAGAATGTATTGATGCCAATAGATACTGGCAATATACTTCGTCCTTTACTTCCTGTTTTTTATCACTACTTTTAGAATGAATGTACACATTGAAAGTGGTCCGGCAGTCACATTTTTTTTTTACATTAATAATTCTTAACTCAAAACAATTTCAATCGTCTTCAATTCAACATAATAAAAAAAATGTCTGTTGTTAAAACATTATTTAATTAACTTAAAATCTATTGTTTTTAGTATTGAAATAACTGAATTGAGGAGCTTATCATACGGTTCATACAGTAATTGAAAAATCTCAGATAGAGCTAAGCATATTTGTGTTTTTCTTTTAGACTTTTTGTCAGTTGTAAAATTTATTTCATTATTGATAGGCTCATATTTGACCACCTTGTGGTAAGCGATGATGTGGTTGACGATGGAACACGCTTGCCTAAAAGTAACCTATTCACTCTTGACTTATGACCCCTAAGTTGTAGCTATCAGCTATCTATTATAAATATAGATACAACAATGACTCGGGAAGGGCGTTTTTTTTTCCTTTGCAACTGAGCCGGTGTCAAATCAAATCAAATCAAATGAAAGCATTTATTTCAAATAGACCATTTACAGGCACTTTTGAATAGTCAAATGTCGGTCAGTCCAAGAAAAGTGAAGCTAAATTGCATGTTCCAAAGAGTAGGTCTCTATGGAGAAGAACGTGCAAGAAACTCCATGGACACTCTTTTAAATCATATATGTGTTACATATAATGCTTGGTTACATATTGTGTAACTATTCTGCCAGTGTCACGTGGTAACCGTAGCACCCCCCGTGAGGTGAACCAACGAACGAAAAATAAATGTTAGTGGCTGTAACGACAGAACAGTGATTGTTAGTGAGCATCCATTAAAACTAAATACATAATATGACATCACAGATAAATATTAATATTTACATATTTAAATATATATTTCATATAATTTTCTTTTTGCGCGCCTACCATATTGTCTCTTCACCACCCTAGGTTGACTGGTAGAGAATGCCTAAGGCATTTAGTCCACCTATGTACTTTTTGTTGCATAAAGACTAAATAAATAAATAAATATCACACACCTGGCTACATTTTAATGCCGTTACTAAATACTCCTATTTTGTTAGCTATTTTGTTATCAATGTGGGTTGATGAGTTGAGATGGATTACCAAAACATACGAACTTGGCGAATAGGATGCGAAAACATTAGTCAAACCAATCCGACACAGTCAGTTAAAAGTTTAACAAACATTGCCTGCAAGCAAGTACACTATTTCAAAATAACCATTGTGTTTTATGTCTTACTAGCGACCCGCCCCGGCTTCGCACGGGTGCAATGCTTTTGCCGCACCGGGCGGCCGGCCGGTACCGCCGCAAACGCTACGTCCCGCAATTTTTAAATCTGTAATATCTTCGAAAATATTCACTTAAATCATACGGTGTAAAGGGCCATATAGATCTATATTAAATGAACAATGTATTCAAGGTATTTAATTGGTTAAGGATTAATGCTGTATTGGTTAAAATCGCTTCGAAAATTAGCCATTATTTGTCGTAAAAAGTAAATGACAAAAAAAAGTTATTGTGGGTTATCCATAAGAGATAGACATATACCATCACGGACTTTTCTGTAGACCTTTTCAATGTGTACAATACTTAGTACATTATTTTGATAAAACTCGTAGGGTTCAGCCTGCGTTTGCAATGTAAGCGGAAAAAATGTAATTATTTACGACATCACATTAGAAACCTCAAAAATAACAGTACTTCTCCACTATTTAATGGATGTTATTATACATATAAACCTTCCTGTTGAATCACTCTATCTATTAAAAAAAACCGCATCAAAATCCGTTGCGTAGTTTCAAAGATTTAAGCATACAAAGGGACATAGGGACAGAGAAAGCGACTTTGTTTTATACTATGTAGTGATTATTTCTGATGATCATATAGTCACAACCCTAAATCTTTTTCCATCCATCCAAAGGTTGTCTGTAAGAAATTGCACTGAACGTTAACATCGCCCATTGTAAACTTATTTTTAGTTTATTTATTTATTTAAACTTTATGTACAATAGTGGTACATAGGCGGACTTAATGCCACAAGGCATTCTCTACCAGTCAACCTTTGGGTTAAAAAAGACAACACTGTGGTAGGTTTGCACAATATACAAATACATAAAACAAATAGTTCAAATGGAAAAATATAAAATAAGTTATTTATAATAATAAAATACATATATATGCTAAAATAATAAACTAATAAATACTATGAAAAATATGAAATCACTATGAGAACTTAATAACAATACTGAACGAAGACCGAACTAAGGTTGAGAGGACTTCAAGTAGTAGTTCCGAATTTTACGTTTAAAGGATAATTTGCTTTCAGCTTTTTTGATGTCAAGGGGTAGCACATTCCAGAGTTTAATGGAGGAAACAACGAAAGAATAATTAATTGTGTTTGTCGTGTAATTTTATTTATGTGGTGTACAATAAAGAATAATATAACAAATAAATACATAATAAAAACTGTATGCTAATGCATCCAAACCACCTGGAAAATAATAAATTACAAAGATTTAAAAGAAGTAAAGAAAAATATTATAAACAGAGAAAATAAAAAAATCATATAATGAAAGAACATTTAAAGACTAAGGTGATCAATTCCATCAATCATGAATAATGGTTTTTGTCAATCAGTTCTAAAAATCGTCAATCTTGCATTAGATGGTAGGTTTTTCATCAGTCAAAACTTTGACTGTGGCAAAACTGACAGTAAAACGGGAATCTTTAAGTCGAGAGTGAATAGGTTTCTTCTATATTAGCGCGTTCCATCGTCGACCGCATCGTCGCTTTCCATCAGGTGAGATAGCGGTCAAGCGCAACCTTATCAACATTAAAAAAAAAACCTACTGTCTAATGTTCGCCTTAAGTTTAAAAAAGAAGCACAACAGGAAACAAAATCAACAACTGTTAAATGATTATAATATGGGCATTTCAATAGATAATTTGTTCCAATATTTTATAATGAACTAATTAATTTCCGTTCAACGTTAAATGAACAGATTAGAGGACCAAGAGAAGATAAAAAAAGAAACTGTCACTCAAATTCTTTATCAGCGTCGGACATAGTTATACTTTTATTAGTTGCTCTTATCATTTTCATTGAATTATTATCTGGTTCCAATTATTAACTAGCAATCTATTTAACTAGCCAGTGCCAGTGGCTTCGCTCGCGTTATTGTCGGTTTCTCCATACAAATTATGGACCCCCGTTATCCCGTTAGGGTGTGAATTTCGGAAATCCGTTCTTGTGTATACCGTATAAGGAACCTACCTGGCAAATTTAAGTTTGTAGGTGTTATAGTTTCTGAGATTTCGTGATTGATCAGTGAGTTGTAGAGCTAGCGCAAGATAAGTTGGCGTGTGGTTGAAATTGGAAACAAGAATGTGTTGTGTTCTGTGTTTTTTAACCTTTAAAAACACAGAACACAACACATTCTCATTTTTATTCTCATTCTCATTTTCTTTTGGTAGAATAATGTCGTCATTATTCTACCAAAGTGATTAAAAGTGCTGGCAGGGATACCTTGAAAGTCAAACGTGTTGGTGAAGAGAAATGAGAAAATATTGGGCCATTGTACCATTTTCCATAATTAGACCCATTTGTGTTGTGATTTGAAAGGGAGACTCGGCCGCGGTATGAAAGGCAACGAAGGAACGGGGTGGGTTTTTTGGTACCTCTGAGTTTGTTTTGGTGTTTCTTCTCAGGGTAGTCAGCTAGGAAACACCGGCCTCATCTAGTTTAAACTGACTGAAAACAAAATTGACGTGTAAAAGTGTTTTTTTAAAGAACCTATTTGCAAAATAAAGATAATTTATCAATAGTCAGTAAAAGTCTGACAGTACCTCCCGCTCGGCCCAAGGGCGGGGGGGGGGATGATCTGGATGATATTTACCCACCGAAAGAAAAAAGAAGGGAATTGGATTTTTAGTAAATGTTTGACACACCCTATCGCTCTGCCCTAGACCGAGACAAGTTGTAGGATAATATCCCACCTAGAAAAAAAGGCAGTTGATAAAATTCAAATTTTCTTAACTTGATGCATTTTGCAAGTCATTGTTAAGTTGCATGTGGACTAATCGAAAGGTTTTTTTTTATGTATGTACGAGTATTATATTTATTTACAACTTATAGCAACAAAATATATACCTACACAATTAACTTAAATTAAAATATTTAAGAATGCTTAACCTAACTATACATACTAAGGGCTACTTCCTACTAAAATACAGCGATGCGGAGGAGTTTTATGACGCCATATTTTAGGTTAAGCATACTTAAATATGTTTATTATCGAATAGTTGAATGTGTTTCCTGTACCTCTCGCCAAGTTGCTAATCTGCAATAGTTAAGGCCCAAGCGCCCGAAAAGTGCCTTAAAAACAGTGACTTTCTCGAGCCCACTCCTCGGTAACGGCCAGGTTAAAGGGCTTTAAAAATATTTGTTTTATAGATTCATGAACACCATTATCAACATTTGATTTTGTCGTGCGATTAATACTTTTGTTTAAAAAAAGTACTACATACAATAACATTACTATCGCAACTTTTCCCTACTCCTTCGAAACGGCTTGGATCTTTAGAAACGTTTTTACACATAAAAATTGGTAGTTAAATATTCTTCAAAGTGAACATTGCATATGTAAATCAATCAATATTTCGCAAAGAAAATCTATTTAAAAGTCAGTGGGGCTCTGTCCAGGCGCAGCTGGCCGCAAACAAATGCACAGATAGTCGTACTGTCGCCTAGACGGGTACGAGAGTTGTGAACATGTAACTTCGGCCAGATGGTCCAAGGGACACGCTTGTAGAAAGCTTCAAATGTACGGAATGACGTCGTCGTCTTAACGCTCAGTCACGTGGTCAGAACAAAAAAAAGAATTGACGGCAAGGTCAACTCGAAGCGTTCGGCGCAAGCGAAACGTTTGTAACTTGGCTAGGGGGGCAGATAGCTACAACTTAGTGGTTTTTAAGTCAAGAGTGAATAGGTTACTTCTAGGCAAGCTGTTCCATCGTCGACCACACCATCGCTTACCAGGTGAGATGGTGGTCAAACGCGAGCCTATCAATAATAAAAAAAATGCAGTAAAAATGAAATACAACACGTACAAGCTAAATTCAGTATTTATGCGTTTCTCTCGTTTACATCAGACTTTCTTTATTTTGAGGTTATTGGTATTGTACTTGACTAGTGATAAATCGATGCTTATCACTCACTCTAAAGTACAATGACCGTTTATAATCGCCTGCCTTTCTGCATTCGAGATTGAATAAATACCTACTATGAAATATTCATCCTGAAAGTCCATCTTTTTTTTTATTATTACCGATAGGCTCGCGTTTCGATTTTGTCTGATCGAGTCGCTATATGTCCCGATAAATCAATTAATATATGAAAAACCACTATCATTAATATGTGTTACATCAGTCAGTTTCGCATCACTAATGTACCATCAAAGACGCTTGCGCCTGACCACTGCTAAGTTAATTTTTGCTTGTACTCGAAACGAAAACTTCAAAGGTTTGGCGCCGCGCCGCAAGAATCTAACAAAATTTTTTTTTAGTGGTCAGGCAGAACTGACCGCGATGGTACTACATGTGTTCAAAATCATACTAGGGAAAATTCCTGCTAGGGCTGTGGAAACGTTTGAAAGAGTGACCATAGCTCTGGAGTGCAATGGGTAACTGAAAGAAGAGTTTTTGTCTGAACCGTCTCGATTTGTTTTAACACTTGCCCCGATTTTAATCCAATCGGACCTGGCAACACTCATTTGTGTTCCTCAATTTTTTTTACTATTGATAAACAAAACATTGCACCCACTATTAGCGTAGTCGGCCTTATAATGTTCTCACTGTTGGGACTCAGGCCTCTCTCTCTAGCAGAGGGAATGGGCCGTAATCCACCTTGCGAGCCCAGTGCGGGTTGGTGGATGTCGCATATCTTCGAATTTTTAGTTCTAGGACATGCCGGTTTGCTCACGATGTTGTTTTCTTTCACCGTGACGAAATAAATTACACAAAGTAATGCGCCTAGCTGGGTTTGAACCCGCGACCTACACCTACACCTACTCATGAGTTGGGGCCGTTACCACTCGGCCACAACTGCTCTCTACTCTACGGTACTCTTTCTAGTGCAAAGTGGAATATTAGTACCTATGAGTCTCGAGGTGGTAGGATTTTTGCCTAGAGATTGGAGCAGGAACTCAAACTGTAACCGTAATAAATTGTTTTAACACTGTTTTTTAAAACAGTTTTAACAGAAAAACACTTATAAATGTAACAGATACAATAATGTTACCAAATGAAACTGTAACCTTTTATATGTGTTATGGAGTGCAACCCAATAAAACTGTAACCTGTTTATATGTGTTAATAAGTGTTAATATGTGTAACTGAAATAATCAGTTTTAGCGTAGCTTTGTAAATTGTAACTTTGGGAAAGCTGCGTTTAACTGTTACACTTATTAACACTGTTAACACTTTTATATCTGTTACAGATATGTTAAGGTTACACTTTTGTAAGTGTTTTGGGTTAACACATTGAAAACACATTAATAAGTGTTACATATTTGATTCTGTTACCAATTCAACAGTAATGAAAAACTTTATGAAGGTGTTTTTAAGTCCCTGGATTGGAGGACTGAGGCACGGTCGGAGAGTATCCGAATGTGTGTGTCCATTACATGCCTAGTTTCTATGACAAGGGCCGCCAGGATTATGTCAACACATTCCGCCTATATAATTGACGGTGTTGAATTTAACGAGTGGTCATTGGAGAAGACTCCAACTCTCGTGCCAGTAACTGTCTTTGACCCTTTTCGTGTAAAACCTCAGCTCTTCTGGACCTGAGTAGCCATATACTACTGCCTCTGTTATTATCAAAAATATGAAAAATAAATCTAATAATAAATTACCCTGTTGCGACGTCACGATTTACCGTCAAACCGAGGAAAGAAATTTTTAAACTATAATTAATTTACGAAAAATTTAATTTATTTACGAACTGTGAACGACAAAAGTAATCAAAAAAAAAGTACTGGAATTAATCAAGTAGTAAAAAGTAATCAAGTTAATCAGAGCCCAGTTCTTCAATTTTACTCATCCTTGAGTTATTCAATTTTGCCAAAATTTCTTCGATTTGACAGTACGACGTGACGTCACAACATGGCAATTGATCCTATTCTCATTTGGAACGCATAGTACAACACTTTTTCTCAAATTAAAACCAATATCTATTGTTACAGAACCACAGTTTTCGACGACAATACCCACAAATATGGAGATATAATTGTAATAAAAAAGAATGGTGAAAAAGTAAATGTTCTTCAAGAAATTGTGAACTCCGACTTCGCATATGAAGATGAGCACCAGTTTCATCAAGAGTTGAGACGCAATAACCTTAATACACAACTGAACTACGTCACGATGCATGAAGTTATGAAAACTATTGAGGAGGCACACGCGACCAGAAATATACCAAAATCAACATGGCTTTCGGTTTTAAAAAAACAACCAGATCTCAAGAAGGGAAAACAATCCTCAAGACTTGAAGTTTGTGACCAAGATAGTGTGGAAACGTTGAACAAGAACAAACTAAATGTTTTGAAACTTTGCCAAGATGTTGATGAAGTGTCTGTCGGTAGAGGTTGTGGCACAAGAAACTCTTTGACCTCCGGCAGAGCCAGCATCGTCAGCGTGGCATTAAAAAAGAAGTTAGAATGGTTGGAATCTCAAAGCATTGCCAATAAACCAAACGCTAGCAAACCTGGCACACTTGCCATGCATGCAGACAGTAAAACAAATGCCATTAATTCCGACATAAACAAGAAAACTGATGATTGTGAAGTTGAACAGAATAATAATAAGATTTCTCCTAAAAATGAGAAACTTTTGTCTAGATTTGACAAAAATGATAATGTTCCTAAAGGTAATTTTTAACTATTCTACTGTCTAGGCTTAGCCGCGTGGAATTAAAAAAATGATTTTAATGGAACATTCCAGGGATTAAAATGTACTTTATGTTCTAGGACATGCTTTATCTGTGTTCTAATTTTGTTTTGTTAATTTATAATACAGGGTGTAAGGGTCAGCCCTCCACAAACCTCAAGGTCTTGCTCAGTAGACAAAACTGAACAACCTTCCAGAAGACTTTTTTTTAAAGGAATTGAAAACAAAATCGTCGTCTCCATACAAACTGTTCAATGAAGTTTTTAATTGTGTATGGCAAGGATGATATTTTTTTTTTCGTTTCCTGAAAAAAAAGATCTTGTGGAAGGTTGTTCAGTTTCATCTACTGAACAAGTTTGTGGATTGCTGCCTCATACACCCTGTATAATTGCTCGGTTCTACGTAACTTGGAAATAACTAGACGATACTGTTGGTGCAGTATTTAAACGCACCAACAGTATCAGCTCAGCATTGGCTGCTGAGCTGATACTGTTAGTCCGGTACTGCGAGTTGCGGATTCGATGCCCGCAGGAACTAATTCTCTTTTATAATTTTAGGTAAAAAACCACACAAGCCTGTTATCAGCAATGAAACCCTAGTCGCCTACGGTCCAGCAGGGCTGCAAGCTAACAAGTTCACCATCAAATCATTTACACCCAAAGTTGAAAAAGAAGAACCTGGCATAGAAGAAAAAAGTAAACCGGAGCCCGAACCAGAATTTGAAGTAAAGAAAAATCAAGATGTCTATGCAAACACAGATTCCGAGGTAAACTTAAAGATATCTAACTTAGAATTACTGAAACGGATAAAGTTTATTAGTTCTAAGCAAAACAATGCCGTTACTAATAAGTTGAAAACAAAAAGTGAAGAACTAAGTTCTATAAAAGGTAGATTAAAATATTTAGAAGAAAAACGGTTAAAACTAAATGACAGTCTTTCTTCAGTATCAGACAAAGACAGTTCCAAGTGTGACTTGGATTCAGATGATGAAAGTGTAACAGGGTTAGAAGAGAAATTAGGTTTATGTAGAATTAAAAAAAATGTTAACATAGAACCGCAAACTGACAATTTAGATGTCGATGTAAAAAAATGTAATGTTAATCCATTCAAGAACATTGATGGTAGCATATCTGTATTTGTTGATAAGTTAGTCAGCCCCATACTAATGGTCCATACAAAGAAAAATAATCGCATAGAAGCAGTAAGCAATATGAGAGACATTCCATTTGGTAATGATATTCATGTAGTTTTAAGAAATATGGGTGTGCAGAAACCCATGAGACCTCAAACGGTTTCATGGCCTACAATTCTCCGGGGCCATAGCTTCTTCCTAGTGGGTCCGTATAACAGTGGTAACACTATGGGGTACTTGCCAGCAGTTTGCCGTTTGGTTTATGACTTTAAAAACACTCCTGATAAGTTTGGTCTTAGCTGTATAATAGTTTGTGCAACTTCTCATTCTGTAGCCGCAATCGAAAATCAGTGCAAAATGTTTTTGCACAACGTGAAAATCTTCGCATGTTATATTGGTATGAGTGATATGCATATTACAACGTCACTTTTAAACGGCTGTGACCTTCTAATCTGCACCCCTTCAATGCTAGTCCGTCTGATTCAGGAAGACTTTAGTCTCGACTTCAGAAGTCTATCAACATTCGTAGTAGATGACTGCGAACATATCTCTTCGATCTATCCCAAAGAACTTAAATTTTGCCTTCTAAAAGTCATGGATGTTGTCAAAAATCGCGCTCATAAAGAGTGGAAAGTCCAATACGTAATCATATCTAGGACGTGGTGTGATTTCATGTCGTCTTTAGCTAGGAAAGCGCCCGATTCTGTTGTCTGTATAAGTGCTTTCGAAGAGTGTGTCCTCTACTCCAAAGCTGCAACTTCAGTCGAGTTTGTAGCTCAAGAAAACAAGTTGACCACGGTTATAAACTTCTTGGAAGGTATTGATAAGTCTAAAAAGACTGTGATAGCCTGTAGATCTGACGATGAAGTAAAATTAATAGAAAGGGCTTTGGTTAAATTGAACTACGTAGTGTTCCCTTGTGACAGCACAATGAATGTACAAGAATTGTACCACTTAGATAAAACCTGGAAAGATTATCAGGAGCCTGTTTTAGGACCGATTCTAGTGTGCTGTGACGGGAATCTGACCCATTTAAACGTCACAGATGCTAGTTATTTAATTCATTATTCCTTGCCAGATCTATTCTCTACGTTTTGCAAACGATTTGCTGTCCTTATAGAAAACTATCCGTCTATTTTTAAAGGTGAAGAAACCGAAATTAAGATTAAAATTTTGCTAGACAGTAATAACATTGAGCAACTGCCAAAGATCCTCCAATTCATTAAAAGATGCACTCATGATGTTCCCTCGTTCTTAGATGAGATTAGCTCAAGAGTTCTTAATGAAAAGTATTTGAAGAAAGCTCAAAACTTGGTACCTATCTGTAGAAGGCTTTTGACTTTAGGTAAATGTCCGGACTATTGGAATTGTATTGAAAGACACGCTATATTCAAAGAATTTGACTCTCCAAAGCCTTGGCTGCCTAAGGAGGGTATAATTACTTTCAATATATTACACTATCAGTCAGCGGTAAATTATTCTGCGAGAATTTTATCGTGTACGGTTAAAAACAACGTTATAAAATACAAGCAAACTTACAGTTTGCTCTCCATTAAAATGGGAATGTATTACAGTAAAGAGGTAAACCGGAGATTACACGGTGTTCCCAAAGTAGGTGACGTCTGCGCAGTTACTCTGAAACAGAACCTATTCGTTCGCTGTCAAGTGGCTAAAGTATTAGGATATGAGAAAAACCGGGCTACATTCTTAATCATAAAACTTATAGACGAAGAAAGATACGAGACAGCACGCGATACAAGTCTGTACTATTTACCCGACGAGTTAAAGAACATTGAAACTCACGTAGTAACTGTCATTTTAGCCAACCTTATGCCCCAAGACAAAGATGTGACCTTCTCGAAGTTAGCTGAAAATCAGCTGAAACGTATTACCGATGAAAATGATGAGATTGAAATGAGAGGCCAAATAATAATGGTCGTTGGCAATACTATATTCGTAGATACGTTAGAAGCATGCCAGAATTTGTCTTCATTAGACGAAGTAGTTGTTAAAAGCGATTTCCGAAAAGAACTTTTAGATGGTCATGCAATACCTAACCCTGATCATATTTATAACTTAATAAAAGTGTGTGATTTTAATACTGATAATGACATTCCTAAAGAAAAACAACAAAAAGTACAACTTGTAGAAGTTGCCAGCTCTGTCAAAGCATTACCTAAAGGTAGATGGGCGCATTTAGAAAGCGGAGGATTTTCTTCAGTATTCTTTATAAATGCTGAAAATCCTAGTCAATTCTTCGTGCGGCCCGTCAAGTTTGACAAATGTCTGAACGCTTTAATCAAAGATATACAGAAACACGTAACGGAAAACTCAAAGCCGATAGAAAACATAACCGTAGGAGATATTGTTTTAGCCGAGTTTCCTGATGATGCTACACCTGAGAGGGCAAGAATTGACAGTGACATTAAAAACAATAAGATTAAATGTTTCTTTGTAGACCAAGGAGAACGGAGAGACGTGTCTATAAAGAAAATTTATCCTATAACTGAAAAAATCATTACTCAATTACCATTCCAAGCTATTGAATGTAGACTGGTAGGTATACAACCTTTTGGAGAAAATTGGACAGACTTTAGCACCAACTTCTTTGCTGATTCGTGTTTCGACTCTGTGGATAAACATAAGCAGTTATTTATCAAATATTTTACTAAAGAAAGGGCAGAATGTACCGAAGGGCACAAATATGGTGTAGTTTTAATTGATACATACTCAGCTGAAGACATTATTATTAACCTGATGATGGTGGATAGGGATTTAGCTAAAGAGAACGATGAGATAGAATTATTAAATGAATTGGGTTTTGAAAGAAAATCTGAAGATTCATCTGATACTGATACAGATGAAGAGGCTGATCAACCAGTTAACAAAATAGACAGATCACTTCTAGTCAATGATACAAATAGACAGATACAGCACATCCCAAATAATACGTCAAATAATTTACTTAGATCTGTGCCTTTGGTTGATTCAGATAATAGCAGTATGGACGATTTCGAATTTATAACTGATGATGCAGGTCATCTAGGTGCCGTGCCAATATCCGAGGTAGTATCGATTAAAGAACTCCCGGATGATATAGAATGGAGTGATAAAGTTTTAGCTTCGTCTGTTAGCAGTTATGTAGCTCCATCGAGCGTCACTTCGTCTCCTAACAGTTCTGTGCGACCGTCAAGCGTCACCTCATCTCCTAACAGTTCTGTGCGTCCATCAGATGTAGCGTCATCTACTGATAGTTTTGTGGGTTTATCAAATGTAGCTTTATCAACCAACAATTTTGTGCGACCATCAGGTGTAAGTTTATCAACCGACAATTTTGTGCGTCGATCAGTCGTACCTTTATCAACCGACAATTTTGTGCGTCCATCAGGCGTAACTTCAACAACCGATAATTTTGTGCGTCCATCAGGCGTACCTTTATCAACCGACAATTTTGTACGTCCATCAGGCGTACCTTTATCAACCGACAATTTTGTGCGTCCATCAGGTGTGACTTCAACAACCGATAATTTTGTGCGTCCATCAGGCGTAACTTCAACAACCGATAATTTTGTGCGTCCATCAGATGTTAGAGTACTTAGCAAACCTAAACTACTGTGGCGGCAAAACAAATATACTGTCACAGTTAATATTAAACTCATAGTAGATGATTACGATCTTATTATCAAAGAAAGATATATAAAATTTTCTGCAGAAGCTAATAACGCCAATTATGGTTTTGATTTCGAACTTTACGGCGTTGTAGATCTGAATAAATGTTCTCATTCAAATAAAGGGCAGTACATACAAGTTAAGTTATGGAAGGTCATGGCTACGAATTGGCTAACATTGACTAGACATAATGAATTAAAGAAATGGATTCTGTATGATGCAGAGAGTATTGGTGTGTCGTCAGACGAAGAATCTGAACTGTACGATCATAGAAATAATTTCATCAGTAATTATGCTGCTGATAGTGATACTGATGATAACTTGCAAGATGATACTATAGATTACAAATAAAAAAAGACGTGTGTCACTCGGGGACTGCCGCGGTAAAGCTATTGCATAGCATTTTTTATCAACTTATGCAATTATAATTATTTATTTATTTTATTTATGCAGTATTTTGTTTCTTTGATATTAATTGAAGTTACACTTTTTGAGCGTGGTGACCGATAAGAAAACAAATGAGTGGAGGGGGGGGGTGTTAGGTTATTTTCGTTACGGAATTTCTGGATTCGGTCTCCATGCTCAAGGCCCGCGATAGAAGCTATGCAATAGCTTAACAAAAAAGCTAGAAATAAATTAGACCGACCCACACGTAGACCGCACCTGATTTGTACGTAGAACGACGTCTTGTGGCGTGGATCTCATGTAGCTCTACAAGTCTAGTTTCCATATAAAATGTATGGAGACCTACGCGCCCAGATGTTCCGACCGAGTTCTATCAATTGAATCAATACATTAAAAAAGTGCATTCCATAATTATTTATACATATTTTTATGTAATATTTTTTTAAATATTTTAAATTGTGTGATGTTATAACTTGCATGGTTTAATAGTTATTTTGTCCAAAAACGTTATTAATGTGTGATTTTATAAAAATGTTACATACTTATGAATGAGGAAATTATCTCTTGTTAAGGCGTATAGACCCTTGAACCATATGGCCGAAATTATGTGAACGCAACTCTCGCACTCGCCTATCACTTATTTGCGGCCAGCAGCGCCCGGAAAGCGCTTTAAATCCATTTTCTCTGCGAGATATTGATTGATTTACTTACATATGCAATGTTCACTAAGAATATTTAACCACCAATTTTTATGTGTAAAAATGTTTCTAAAGGTCCAAACCGTTTCGAAGGAGTAGGGAAAAGTTGCGAAAAGCTGCAAAATTGCTAAATATTTTTTTTTGACAAAAGTATTAATTGCACGCAAAAATCAAATGTTGATATTATTGTTCATGAATCTATAATAAACATATATTTTTTTCAAACCAATTGACCTAGCCGTTACAGAGGAGTAGGCCTCAGAAAATCACTGTTTTATGGCAGTTTTCGGGCGCTTGGCCCTTAATAATAATTACAAAGGTATCTTATTATCAAACATAGTTAATTTGTAACTGAATCAATACAGTGTTATTTGTAAAACACTAACAACCTTGCAGGACCTGTATTACTAACATGATGAACAACAACTGTTCTATGGCTTTTTACAAAACAATTCATTTGCCAAAAACAAACCTTCAAGATTGCGTCGCATAGACTTCATAATATTTAGAACGATAATACATGTTTGTATTTTTATTTTTGTATGAAAATCTGTTGAACTAAAATATGATGGACATGGTAGACATCCCACCCATACGCACAAAACGTTTTGCGAACACATTTATTGTGCGTACAGCCAAGGAGTGGAATTCCCTGCCGGAATCTGTGTTTCCTGATAGCTACAACTTAGGAGTCTTTAAGTCGAGAGTGAATAGGTTTCTTCTAGGCAAGCGTGCTTCATCGTCGACCACATCATCGCTTACCATCAGGTGAGATAGTGGTCAAACGCAAGCCTATCATTAATAAAAAAAAAAAAAAAAAAATGATAAATTTTTAAAAGTTCTTGTTTATGATGTTAGTAATATCGTCCTGAGAGGTTGCCACTGAAAAAATGGGACATATAATCATTATATTATTGTGTATTACCTACTTCTCATGTATGAGTCTGATGCTTCTCATGCCTTCTCGTGCATGAAAGGCGGGTATA
Source organism: Mythimna albipuncta (assembly GCA_929112965.1). Classification (NCBI taxonomy): domain Eukaryota; kingdom Metazoa; phylum Arthropoda; class Insecta; order Lepidoptera; family Noctuidae; genus Mythimna; species Mythimna albipuncta. The sequence continues at coordinate 4,306,341 of OV815986.1, read as the reverse complement.
GGTTCGAAACCGGGCAAATACACGGTTGGCGCAGTGGTTGAGAGATCGGCTACTGCGCTGCGGGTCAAGGGTATGATTCTCGCACGGACCAAAACTTTGTATGGCCTACAGATAGGTGTTCTGAATCTAGGCGTCTTGTGTCATCATCATTTCAGCCGATACACGTCCTCTGTTGGACATAGGCCTCCCCCAAGCGTCGCCACAACGAACGTTCTTGTGCGTCTCGCATCCATCGGCGTCTTGTGTACGTGAGTTGAAATGTTTGTGAACGCACCCACGATACTGGAGTAATTGTTTGCAACGTTATTTAAAAATAAAAAACCGGCCACCTGCGAGTCGGACTCGCCCATGGAGGGTTCCGTAGCAGCAAGTAACATAATATAAAATTTCTTGTAGTTCGTTGTAACTTTGATCGATGTTTTAATAATAGTGTATTTTTTTAGATTTAAAAACGTATTAAAAAAGAACTACTTACTAGATCTCGTTCAAACCAATTTTCGTTGGTAGTTTGCATCATAATGTACATCATATAGTTTTTTTGGTTTTATCATTCTCTTATTTTAGAAGTTAGAGGGGGGGGGGGGCATTTTACCACTTTGGAAGTGTATCTCGCGTAAACTATTCAATTTAGAAAAAAAATATATTAGAAACCTCATATAATTTTTGAAGACCTATCCATAGATACCCCACACGTATGTTTACGTATGATTCAGTTTTAAGTATGGGGACCCCAAAAATTTATTGCTTTTTTTCTCTTTTTGTGTGAAAATCTTAATGCGGTTCACAGAATACATCTACTTACTAAGTTTCAACAGTATAGCTCTTTAAAGTTTCGGAAAAAAGTGGCTGTGACATACGGACGGACAGACCGACAGACATGATGAATCTATGAGGGTTCTGTTTTTTGCCATTTGGCTACGGAACCCTAAAAACAATCACATGTACTTTTTAAATTTATCTAGGACAACACTCCGTGCCTCGTAAAGTTATAGGTAGGTAACAATCGCGGGGAGACTTTGAGTTCTCGCAATATGGATCGTTGGTTCGTAATGCTGTCCAAGGAATACTGAGCATCCTTCTCTAGCACCACGTCTCAAAGGCGTCAATGCGTTTGCGATCTGGAGTTTTCAGGGTCCAAACCTCAGTGCCATTAGAAAAAATCGAAAAGACTAGTGTCCCTACCAGTTTGGTATCGCTCTTTACGGAGAGGCCCTGCAGATTTTGTCAAGCTGAGACATGGCGTTCTTTGTCATGCCAATTCTCTTGCGAACTTCCTTCTTACACGAACCATCGTTTTTGACATTGGAACCCAGGTAAATAAAGATGTCCACTGTTCTTAGGTCCAACGCGTAGGTCTACCTCCATGATTGTTTTGGACCAGTTTATCGGAAGCTCTATCTCCTAGCTAATTTGCTTTATTCGGTCTAGAAATGCAACCATTCCGGACTCATTTGATACCAGAAGAGTAGTCATAAGTCATTTATTTCATAACAATGTAACATTGTGTTGAAAATAATAAAAAAATAAAACAATTTCGCCAATAGTTTGAAGGGAAAAAAAGGAAAAAAAAACATGCAACATACTACAAAATCCTAATAAAATAACAAAATTGTTAATAATTATTATACATAAAACAAATAAATAGAATATTTAACTACTATAAAATTATTTTAAAAATTCCCAAAAATTAAAAATCTATTAAGTACTTATAAAAATATCAACAAAGTCACACAAAATAATGATACAAATTACAAATTAAATCCAAAATATGATACGATCGATAAATTTAATTTAGTGTTATTAGTGTAGCGCAGATTTTATGATTTTTACGCCACCAACCGTGATACTTCCCTCTCAGTTCTCGCTGGTACGTCTCATAATGTATTCTCCATAGATGTTGAACGGAGTAGGCGACAAAATTTATCCCTAATCCACTCCTCGGCGAAATTTAAAAGGATTTGAGGCTGACTGGTCGATTCTCGTAACTTCCTGGCTTGAAACATACAGAGTGCGAAGTAGGGCAATGATTAGTTACTCCAAGTTCGTGTAGGACCTTCCCAAGCAAACCTATTTGACACAATTCCAGTTATGTGTTTAGAGGTGTACGAAAAAAAAAAACCTACAACTCTCACCGGCCTCATTTACGATGATCATGGACTAAGTGCGTAAACTGAACTCCAATAGATAGATAGATTCTCACCAAGTCATAGATTCACTTTTTGGGAGGCATTCCAATGCTGCGTCTTCCAGCATGCGACCAAGACCCAATAATTAGGCCCCTGTGGCCATCCGTTCTGTAAGAAATGTGCTCTGCGCACAGCTACTTATACTCGCTCGAATTTGGTCCGACGAACCAAATCTATTCTCGCAACAGACGACTGGATCGGACAATTGCTTTGCGACTACACAGACTCAAAAAATATTAATTATGGTCGTCAGAGGAATACAGATAGATTTGGTTCGGAAGCGAACCAAATTCGTAGTCCGATCGTACCTAGTTCGAGCGTGTGTTGAAATTATTAAGTTTGTTAATTATTCTGGCTATGTCAGTTATGCCCTATGCCACGACTCTGACTGATAACAGTATTAGGGCCTGCGCACACTTGACTTGTCTGCGACAAGACTGTTTTGTCTACGACAAAACTGTTTGGTACATCCAGTGTTGCCAAAAGTTACACTAACTCACCACTAGAGTTAACTTTTAAAACCATCAGAAAATCACTAAGAAAAAAGTATCCCACACAAAATTGCAAAATTATCCACTAAAAAATGTGTGTTGTCGAAATAAAGTAAGTTGTCATATCGATTATTTGTTTCCTTTAATAATAAGTGAAAATAATAAGTCTGCGGTGTCGAAGACAAGTCTGAATAAGACTGTCTTGTCTCAAGTGTGCGCAGGCCCTGATTTGACTTGTTGGCTTGTCACTTCATGTTTGCCTAACTAGATACTAGAACTATACTACTAGATAATAGATAGACATATATGAGGACGATAAGGTTTAACAAATTGTCTTCAAAAATTTAAGCAACTAAGGAGTTTTACTATCTCCTATGTACCATTAGTTTTTTTTCATTTTAGTGTTTAAGTTTTTTTTTTTTTGTGAAGTATCCTTATGGGATCTAATCCCCACCTCTGGAGGGATTGACACTGGTCATCTCTTAACTGCCAGTGCTTATTATTAATTTCTGTACATACACTTTGTTTTATTGATTGTTTTTTCTATTTTTTTTTTCTCAAAATCTTATAAGATAGCAGCAAGATTAAATATTACGAGAATATTGTAATAACTACAATCAAAAGAGTATCTTTAGATTTTTTTTGTTTTTTTTTAAAGTGTTGTAAAAACTTTCTTGCACGTTCTTGTCCATAGAGATCCGTGTTACGGAAAGTGTAAATAGCTTCTTTCGACGAATTGACCAACTCATTAAGGAATGGACTGCTTGTAGATTTTATAACTATTTTTTTAGTATTTAAGTTTTACTTGTGGGGAAATCCCCGCGTGTACAGACTGTAGCCAGCATTATCTGACCCACCGGAATTATAATATTTTAGGGTGAGTTGCACTATTTAACTATAACGATAACCATACCATAACCAGCCGTGAAACGGCCGCCTTTTAGCCAATTCGACGATTTGACAACTGTTAACGGCTTTGTTATGGTTATAGTTAAATGGTGCAACTCACCCTTATTAAGCCTTAAGAATTGGAATGAGAAAGCGAGGAACCGTAATCGTTGGATCGAGTGGTTGGAGGCCCAGCAGTGGGACAATATGGGCAAACTATAATAATAGTAATATTAAGTCTGTTTTTGTTTATGTTTGTTTTGTTATGTTGTTAGCTTATTAAGAGGGTGGGCCAATTAATTTTGGGTCGACTCTCTGTTCTGACAATGTCAGACTCCCACCGAATAAAATTCCTAATCTAAGTCTGATCATTTATCTGAAGGCCAATTCACGTTGTTTGAAAGCGCTAAAATAACCTACAAGTCGCAATGTTGTCAGCAAAAAAAATTAGGTATACGAAGTGAAAGGAGAGGTCGAAAAAAATGACAAAAAAATTCAAAACTAGGGATTCAAAAAGTTCAGCCGAAAGACGTCCATTATTGGACATAGGCTCCCCCAAGTGTCGTCATAATAACCGGTCCTGTGCGGATCCATCGGATTTCCGCAGCACTCACTAGGTCATCGGTCCACCTTTAGGGAGGCCTTTTAACGCTGCGTTTTCCGGCATGCGGTCGTCACTGCCCACTACTATTTAAGTCTGACCATTCTTCGCCCTATGTCGGTATCTTTGGTTTTCTTGCAGATATCGTTATTCCTGATGAGCTCAATTAAGGAAACTCCTAGCTTAGCCCTTTCCATTGCCCTTTTGGTGACTTTAATTCTTCTGATGAGGCCCATTGTAAGCGACCACGTTTCGGAGCCATATGCCATCACTGGCAACATGCACCGGTCATAGACTTTCGTCTTTAGACGTTGTTGTATATTGCACATTGAATATCAATACTAAGCATGAAAGATCTCGACTGGTGAAGTCTACACTCAGTCCAGCTGCAGCAGTCTCAGGATCTATTCCATAACTTCGAGAGCATTCAGATCGATCTCCACAATCGTTTCGAGTGCCTAGGAAGCTCCGTGGACGAATATAACGATGGGTTCTCGGGATCTGTCCATCTAAGTTTTTCAAGAATCACCGTACCAATAAGAACAATAGGCTCTCTGCTCATCAATCTATCGACCTCATGAAGAAGAGGCGTGAGGCTACTGCAGTCTTCAGATGCGTGCATATACCGGCGGCTCAGTAGATGGATCTCGAAACGCGACCTACGCCGATTTAATACCGAGAAGATTAAGGATGCGATTGAGCGGACTAAGCACTACAGAGTATTTGCACGAAATCTGTCTATTGGGCAGAGCCAGCTCACGAAACTGAAGACCGACGATGGTAAAGTCATTTCCGCCAAATCGGAGCTTCTGGGAGAGATCGAGGCATTTTATGAAGAATTGTACGTGCTAATCTCCAAACCTACTGCAAACGACCCAAGAGCTAGATTGACTCGACACTATCCTAAAAATATCCTGGATGTCGGCCTGTACGAGGCTAGGATGGCTGAAAAACATCAAGGCGCCAGGTGAGCACGGAATTATGGTCGTATTCCAGAAGGCGGGTGAAAACGCGGTCCTGAAGGTCCTTCAGAAGTTGTTCGATTCCGTCATACTCGAGGAAAAACGCCACAGGCATGGAGCAGATGTGTGGTGGTCTACTTTAAGAGAGGTGTCAATACCCTGCTTAAGAATTACAGGCCCATCTCCCGTCTGAGCCATGTCTACAAGCTGTTTTCCGGAGTTATCACGAACCGTTTCGCGCACAGAGTCTCCCGAACAAGCTGGATTCCGAAAAGGCTTCAGGACCGTGGACCATATACATACGCTGCTGCTAGTTAGACAGAAGACGGAGTATAATCTGTCTATGAGAAGTATAATATGCCTTTCTGCTTAGCGTTTGTGGTCTACGAGAAAGCCTTTGATTCGATCGAGACTTGGGTTGTATTTGTTGACTGCAGTCTGGGTGCCAGATTGACTATCGGTACATCGAAGTGCTGCCACTTGCGAGCGTCCAGATAACAAATTTTGACTTATATATAAAGCTTATTGTTGCAGAGAAGTCACACACAGTACTTACTCTGAAGTATTTTTTGCATTTTGAATTAATTTCGTTCGAATTCCGTGTTATACCTGCTTCACAAATAATATATAACCTATAAAAAATGAGGTCATGTGTATATTGTAAGTGGCGCGAAATGATTAGTTTTAGTACCCGCCAACACTCGCTACGGCCGACAGCGCCAAAATGGCGAATTTCAAACGGGCTCAAAAGCACTTGACGGCCGCCAATCCAGCGTGGTAAATAGTAGAGGGGTCAGTATGAGAAGGTCAGAGTGACGGATGGTCACGACTTTCAGACTACCTGTAATAGTCTGTAAGTCTAACCATCCATCTATTCAAGGAGTATTGTTTTGTCTTTTATCTGGGTTGTTGACGTCTGAGAAGCATTGATGGATGAATGAAGCAATACTCTGTACGGAGTATTGCTCTCATCTTTGGGACGGATCTGCCCGATACCAGCTTGATGCACTTAAGGCAATTGAGAGGCGAGCCAGAAGGATAATTGGCGATGATACACTCGTCGAGTCGAGGCTTCAAAGTCTTGAGCATCGACGCAGAGTTGCTAGCCTGTCAGTTTTCTACCGGTTGCATTTCGGGGAGTGTGCGTCGGAATTGCATAACCTAATTCCGCCTAGCCCGTTTCATCATCGGACTACCAGACGTGCGGCTATGCGCCACCGGTATATGGTGGATATCCCACCATCACGCACAAAACGTTTTGGGAACACATTCATTGTGCGTGCGGCTAGGGAGTGGAATTCCTTGCCGGAGTCTATGTTTCCTGATAGCTACAACGCGGGAATCTTTAAGTCGAGAGTGAATAGGTTTCTTTTAGGTAAGCGCGTTCCATCGTCGACCGCATCGTCGCTTTCCATCAGGTGAGATAGCGGTCAAGCGCGAACCTATCAACAATAAAAATAAATTTAAAAAAAAAGCAGTCGCTCAACGTAAAACACGGGTATCCAGCCGCATCCGTTACACTGGAAGCCGACCCCCGGCTAGTCGGGAAAGGACATGATTGAGTAAGGGTTATATTTTACCGGGACACCATGGTGGCGCGACCAGCTGCGCCGCCTTCGTGTCCCAGTGAAATATAGAACTAAGTTACCACACGTCCGATCTGGTCGCGCCTGACAATGTATAACATTACTTCCATTTTTATTTTATAAAATACATTCAGCTGAGCATTGAACCTCCTTCTTTTTCTTTTTGAAGTCAATTAAAAATAAGAATTTACGTGAATTGGCCATCTCATACTATTGTTATCGGCACGAATCTTGAGCGCTCGGCTTCAGAGTGGGGATCGCTTTGCGCATTCCATACATTGGCGAGCCAATCATCGTCGTTGTTAGATACATGCAGCAAGCGCAGGGAACGAATCACGAGTTACGTCTATGATACAATGGCCCGGCGAGCCAATCACTGACATTCCCCGACCCCGTGTCTCACGTCGCACCTCTAAAGAGACCGAATATTTGACTTCTGCGCCAACTTGAAGCCAGCGCTCAAGATCCGTGCCGATAACTATAAGCGATTATAATTTTAGGTATTATTTCTTTTTATTGTTTATTTTTAGGTTTTTGTTAAATAGAATAAAATAAAAAAGACACCAAATAAACAAAATTTGTTTAAGTTTTTTTCTTATAGATATTTTTGTACTGTTCAGCTACGGCTGTTACTTTTTTTCCAAATTGGAAATTCTTATATGTAGTAGTTCGTTGATTTAAAATTATGTAAGTTGCAGTTAATAAATTGGTTTATTTTTTATTTTATTTTGTTTTTATTTTTTTACTAATTGTTTAACAAAACTACTAATACTATCCAATTGGATTACCTTAAGCCGCCTACAGACATCGCGAGGCGTGCGACGCGAATGATTCGTCTCGCATGCCTCGAGCTGTGTGGACCTGTGTGCTCACAGTGAGCATTCGCGTCATACGATCGTTGCGAACGCTGCCTCAGTACGAGCCGTGCGCTCCGTGTCGACGGACAGGTGTTATTTGCGTTTTCTACTGACGAACACCGTACGTGGTGGTTTGCGTGCTCAGATGAGCATGTCGTTCGGGACGCACGCATAAATGTATGCCTCAGGTTGAGGCACGCGTGACGAACCATTTGCAATGCACGCCTTGCAATGTTTGTACGCGGCTTTAAACTTTTAACCACCTGCGTCGAATATATCCGACCAACACTCGGGTTTTTCCGCCGGGGTTGCACAACTACGACCAAATATACCATCTCGAGACTCTGTACCCAGTCACAAACGACCCTGACGAATAGAACACGAAAAGTCTCGTCGGATCAATCCGATGCGAGTAGTTAAAGTGTTAATAACATGCGAAATAATTGCGTAGTCACATCAGAAATGAAGATATCCACAGGAGGACCAAGGTTACCCACATAACACGAAGAATCGTTTAACTTGAGTGCAGGGACGCAAACTGTAACCGTAATAATGTGTTTTAACATTGTTTTTTAAAACAGTTATAACAGAAAAACACTTTTAAATGTAACAGATACAATAATGTTACCGAATCAAACTGTAACCTGTTATATGTGTTAACAAGTGTTAATATATGTAACTGAAATATTTGCACAGTTCCATAAATAAGTAAATTGTAACTTTGGCAAGGCTGCGTTTACCTGTTACACTTATTAACACTGTTAACATTTTTATATCTGTTACAGATATGTTACGGTTACACTTTTTTAAGTATTTTGGGTTTGGTATTGAAAACACACATATATAAGTGTTACATTTTTGATTCTGTTACACATTCAACATGTAACACTTATAATTCTGTAACCTTTATGAAGGTGTTTTTAAGTCCCTGCTTGAGTGGCACTGAGCAGGGCACATTGCACAGAACTGGTTGATGGGGGCGAAAGGTTTTGGAGTGACGACCTCGTAACGGAAGACGCAGTGTTGGAATGCCTTAGGGTCGCGGGCAAGGGCGTCGCCAGCCTATGGCGCAGGGGGGGGCAGTTGACTTTACCTACTACAATTCATACTTTTCTCATTCTCTATGAATGAGAAAAGTAGGTATGAGTTGTAGGTAAAGTCGAGAGCACATGAAGCTTTTCACTTGTACTACGAGCCTTACATCTACAGCGATTGTAATAACAACAGTATCTTAGTACTATATACATATATATTCTGTGACAGTACAGAGTCCAATGTGTGAAGCTACACGAGCACGAGCTCTTGACTATGCAATAAAAAACTTGAGTTATAATAACATTTATTAGAAAAATAAAATAAAAAGGAGTTTGAATTTGAATAAGTGTACAGCGTACAGCGTATTTTTTTTTAAATTACCAGATTTTAATATTATAGTGGTCGTTGTTTGTTTATATTAGGTTAATTAAAACATAATTTTCGGGGATTCATTGTAAACTTCTCGACTACTTTATTATTAAAATCTTGTAAGTTTCCATGTATAAGTTTTCGGTGCACACTCATCATGGCCAAACCATTGAGGCGATTTTCACTCATAGTGCTCCTTAGCCAGGTTTTTAGTCTCCTGAGGCTGCTAAACGATCGCTCTACCGTACACGTCGTGCATGGAAGAGCGATCAAAATTTTCAACGCTTTTTCCGTGTCGGGAAAGAAGGTTTTTGCTTCTTTTAGGATATCAACAACGGTTTGATCTGTTGAGTTTGGTTTATTATGCCAGAATTGCTGCCAAAGCTCGACTTCAATTTTTATGTTTGGTAAATTATAAAACTGAGCGATAGTTTCACAAGTTTCTGTGAGATTTTCGACTGACATCGTTTGCATTTGTGCGGGGTGTAATTTAGATAAAGCAAATGATGGAGTATTTTCTTCAGCAAAGCGTGTTTCAAGCGATGTAATAACGGAGTCCAAGTATGGTATTATCAATGATCTTTTCCAGAATTCTGAAGGGCTTTCTGCTGGGTGATTGCTTCGATGACGTTGTTTCCCAACAATGCGTGGCATTGAAGTGATATCCTCCTCCAGGCCGACTTTCTCCGCAACAACAGTAGCATCCTTTATGATTTCATCTGTGACTCTTTCGGGATTATCACGGTGGCTCTTAAGCAATTGCAAAATGCGTTTGACGTGTTGCGAGGCCTTCACCACATCCAAAGCTATGGATTGGAGTGCGTTGACAACAGGTTCCAACAAAGCAGAGTATTTAGCTATCAAAGTAATACAAAGTATAAACGAAATTTTGAAAGCAGCCGCATGGAGTTGAAAGGCGTTTTTTCGAGTCGCACTGTTTCCTTCGCGCGATAAGTTTTCTAAGGCTTCCAATATAACAGGAAAATTGTCCTTAAATACTCTGATAGTTTTATGTTTCTCACTCCATCTTGTTTCGCAGAGCCTGGCAATATTAGGAACCAATTTTCTTCTCAAAACAGATTCCCGAAAAAAATTAATAATATCTTTAGTGGTTCCCATGGTGTTTCGAATTTCAGGAAGAATATTGAGATCATTTATTACCAGATTCAGTTTATGGGACGAGCAATGAAAGAACAATGCTTTGGTATATTTTTTGCGCAGTATCGCTTGTACTCCACCGTCTTTTCCGGACATCGTCGAACAACCGTCAAATCCAAAACCAACGCATTTATCAGCAGGATTAAGGTCTTCTTTTGTCAGAAACTCATCGATGCAATATGCAATAGATTTCGCATCCAGACCTTTCAGCTCAACAAATCCGACGAACATTTCTTGGACCTCATTGGCTTTCTCGTCAAAATATCGCAGCCCAATTGATAATTGTTCAGTACCGGAAATATCAGCTGTTTCGTCTGCTAACACACTATAAGCTTCTGCTTCTTTTACTTTTTTCACAATGTCTGCCTTAATAACATCTCCACAAATTGCGATAATTTCATTTTGAATATCGATGGATCGATAGCTTGCATTCTTTTTCCCATGCTCAATGTGTTTCTTCAAAACTAAATCTCCCGCGTCAATTCGTAGCTTGTATAAGTCCTCGAGAATACCTTCGCCATAATGTTTTCCTCTCAGAGCTAAGTCGTGCGACCCGCAAAACGTAATGCAAGAAATAATAGATGTTATAATTTTTCGGTTTTCTTCAATAATGCCCTGGGAGTATTTGTTGAGTTGTAAATCTACAGGCACACTTCCAAGAAATGATTTAGCGGCTTCCAGTGCCATCTTATGGAAGTGGGTTTCCATGTGCTTTTTGCAATGCTCGTGAATGTCTTTGAACTTACAAAACGGCCTTATGATAAATGACCCTAATACGCCTCTAAAAGAATTTGGATTTGGCGGGAACAACGTACAATATTTACAAAAGGCTCCTTTTTGGTGCCTGGAATAGGCCAACCATGGAGAGTACGTTTCCAACCATGAATACTTGAATTTCCTCTTTAAATGTTTAGCGTCTTCCGCAAAGTCATACGTCGCAGACGGAGACCAAGTGTTGTCAAGCAATTCTTTCTTCATTTCAGTCGATAACATTGATGCTTGTCCAATAAATTTACCGATGTCATTTTCGTTGCAGTCATTTATCGAAGAGTCGGGAACTAAGTCCGGTTCTTTGGATGTGCTAGGTCTCTTCAGGTCACCCACGGAATCATCGCTGTCACTGCTTGCTCCTTCAGGTTTCTTTCTTTTTAAAACTGCAAAACAAAATATTTGAAATAGCTACAACTTCTTCTGGTCCGCAATTCACATTGAAAGCATAAATGCGCTTCAAGACGGCGGCAGGCTCGAGCCCGCGCAAGAACGAGCGTCAACGATATTTTTGATATCAACAGTCCTAGCTATTTCGGGCGGTTTAACCGCCGCGGCTATGCTTGCGCGGTCTCGGGCATCCTCGCTCGACCACTCTAGAGCGGGCGCGACGACACGCACACGCCGGAGTCTCAAGCATACGCGAGCCGACTGTGCCGAATCGACACTGCCGATATTCATTCATACAATTTTCTACTTTAAGCTATGGTAATACGGTCCTATTTTCGATTGAGCCATTAAATTGAGCAATTTTCCTTTTGGTTTAAACTGACGACCCTTAAGAATCGGATATCGTGCCTAGAAAGGGATTTTTTGCGATTTTAAAAACCGATGCAAAATCAGCATTTATAATCAAATCAATTGACGTTATTTTACGAACGGAAAATACGAAAGCTAAACGCAAGTGATACTCACCAAAAAACTTTCTGATGTCCATATTGATTATGTGGTCACAGCAACTATTTAGATGTGATAATAGCGCACAAAACAAACGTAAAAGCGGGCAGTGGCAACGCTAACGCACGAATAAATGACAGACAGACGCTAAAACAAAGGTGGCTGTGCGGAGGGCGCGAGCGCCGCGCGGTTACATGTTGCTTCCCCACTCCCCCTCTCCCGCTTCAACGATGGATAGAGCAGAGTGTAGTTGAGCGTACGGAATATTAGGAGTGGAATTGGTGAATTCATTCGAGTTTCGACGTACGGGAATGATTGTTCAAGGCTTGAACTTCAAGCAAATTAACTCAAAGACTTAGGACTTTGGTTGCATTATATTTGGCAACTTTTTTAGAATCTCTAGGGGGGGGCAGCTGCCCCTACCTGCCCCCCCTTGGCGACGCCCTTGGTCGCGGGAATCCAATCTATGCGAGAGGCACGGGACCGGTAGTTGTGTTGAAGCTTGGGGGAGGCCTGTGACCAGCTGAGCACGTCTTTCGGTTGAAATAAATCTTTGAACTAAAATGGCGATTGGCTTTCAATGCGCATTAACAGGTTTTGGACTCAAACTGTAACCGTAATAATGTGTTTTAACACTGTTTTTTAAAACAGTTATAACAGAAAAACATTTTTAAATGTAACAGATACAATAATGTTACCGAATGAAACTGTAACCTTTTATATGTGTTAAGAAGTGCTACCGAATCAACCTGAAACCTGTTGTATGTGTTAATATGTGTAACTGAAATATTTGCACAGTACCATAAATAAGTAAATTGTAACTTTGGCAACGCTGCGTTTACCTGTTACACTTATTAACCCTGTTAACACTTTTATATCTGTTACAGATATGTTACAGTTACACTTTTTTAAGTGTTTTGGGTTAACACATTGAAAACACATATATAAGTGTTACATTTTTGATTCTGTTACACATTCAACATGTAACACTTATAATTCTGTAACCTTTATGAAGGTGTTTTTAAGTCCCTGCTTGAGTGGCACTGAGCAGGGCACATTGCACAGAACTGGTTGATGGGGACGAAAGGTTTTGGAGTGACGACCTCGTTACGGAAGACGCAGTGTTGGAATGCCTTAGGGTCGCGGGAATCCGCTCTATGCGAAAATGGTGAAGCTTGGGGGAGGCCTGTGACCAGCTGAGCACGTCTTTCAGTTGAAATAAATCTTTGAACTAAAGTAGTGATCGACTTTCAATGCGCAGTAACAGGTTTTCGGGTCTCAGTCGAAGTGCGGCTCAGCGGGGTCTGCGCGTAACCATAGCATCGACGGCCATTTTAGTTGAACTTATTTGCCGCGTACTATTCGTGTTATGCCGGCCATACACCTTCCTATTATCCAATCGGTATGATGCTGCAAGATTGATCCAATCTGTAGTTCGTTTATATACACCACAAACGATCAGTTTGATTGTCCAATCGGTAGCGACACGTTCAGTTGAAGCCATGGCGTCAACGGTGACAGACGACGATGTTTTAGCTGTTTTGGGCATTTTACTCGTGAAAATGAAACAAAAAAAAAAAAATGAATAGAAAACAGTTTATTCGTACAAAATGATTTATTGAAAGAATTGAGGATTACACCAAAAGATTTAACTATTTAATTTAAAATTCAGTTGCGACGTGTTGTGAGAGCGCTCACGACGTCTGTCACCGATAAAAATATTGATCTGAATAAGCTGACGATCGCCGACCGCCATACACGGTCCAATCAGTATGATCCAATCGGTATGATCAAACCAAAAGAATTGATATTCGATTGTGCCGAAAAATAACTGTCATACCAACCCACTTCCACACAATCGATCAACACGTCAATTCTAATTAATCCAATCGGTAGCGCCATACCGATTGGACAATAGGTAGGATGGTGTATGGCCGGCATTAATGACATGTTAAAACGTCAAGCGTGAGCCAGAACGAGGGATAGAGCTATGTTATGCAGACTCCCGGAATGAAAGCCCTAGTGCACAGTATGCATACAGAAAAGTTACCCACGCCCACGCCTATGGTGGCTGCAAGGTGAGCTGCCGCCGGGAGCCTCCACGAGGACACGGCGGTGCTCCACCAAAGCAAAATATAAAGTGAGAAGAGAAGAAGAAAGTAGGTACCAGAACCTTATTGTACAGACAGACTAAAAGAAGAAGTAGAAGCTGTATTTTGATGAAAATGATTAAATTTGTCCTCAAAACTTTTGTTTCATAACGGTGAAGGAAAACATCGTGAGAGAAAGCGGGCATGTCCTAGAACCAAAAATTCGAATACGTGTGACATTCACCAACCCGCACTGGGCCCGCGTGGTAGATTACGGCCCATTCCCTCTGCTAGAGGAGGCCTGAGTCCCAACAGTGGGAACTTTAAAAAAAAAGGCTGATGATGGTATTAAATTTGTTTGAGTGACAATAGTAGGTATAATAGGACCGGGCGGGATAACTCTGTTGGGTCCGCTAGTTAGTAATAAGTGTTTGTATTTATCTATACAAAGAACTCCATGGGTAATATGATTTACCTGCATTTGGGTTGGCCCTCAGCACTGACAAACAGTTTCCTTGTAAACAATAATCCTCACAGATGGACACGTCGCATCTTTCACCATCGTAACTTGCTGTGCACTGGCAGGCCGGCTTACGCTCTTCATTCAAAGTACAGTCACCCCTGTGTTGATAATATCATGGCACGCGTTTACTTCGCACCTCTCCCCAGAGTATCCGGCTTTACAGTTTCCTTGTAAACAGTAATCCTCACAGATGAATACGTCGCATCTTTCACCATCGTAACCTTCTGTGCACTGGCAGGCCGGCTTACGCTCTTCATTCAAAGTACAGTCAACCCCGTGTAGATAATAATCATGGCACGCGTTTACTTCGCACCTCTCCCCAGAGTGTCCGGCTTTACAGTTTCCTTGTAAACAGTAATCCTCACTGATGAATACGTCGCATCTTTCACCATCGTAACCTGCTGTGCACTGGCAGGCCGGCTTACGCTCTTCATTCAAAGTACAGTCAACCCCGTGTAGATAATAATCATGGCAAGCGTTTACTTCGCACCTTTCCCGAGAGTATCCGGCTTGACAGTTTCCTTGTAAACAGTAATCCTCACAGATGAATACGTCGCATCTTTCACCATCGTAACCTTCTGTGCACTGGCAGGCCGGCTTACGCTCTTCATTCAAAGTACAGTCACCTCTGTGTTGATAATATCATGGCACGCGTTTACTTCGCACCTCTCCCCAGAGTGTCCGGCTTTACAGTTTCCTTGTAAACAGTAGTCCTTACAGATAGATACGTCGCATCTTTCACCATCGTATCCTGCTGTGCACTGGCAGGCCGGCTTACGCTCTTCATTCAAAGTACAGTCACCCCCGAGTAGATAATAATCATGGCACGCGTTTACTTCGCACCTCTCCCCAGAGGATCCGGCTTTACAGTTTCCTTGTAAACAGTAGTCCTTACAGATAGATACGTCGCATCTTTCACCATCGTATCCTGCTGTGCACTGGCAGGCCGGCTTACGCTCTTCATTCAAAGTACAGTCACCCCCGTTTAGATAATAATCATGGCACGCGTTTACTTCGCACCTCTCCCCAAAGTATCCGGCTTTACAACTGAAATAATGAAGAGATATTGTGACTAGTTGTAGGTAAAAAAAACAAATGAGGTGCGCGACCACTGCGCGTCTGTCAACGTACGTAGGTATGTACATAATCTCTTCGCAACGCGCACTAATCATGGTTTAAAAAAAAAAAATTCATTCGATATACAATAATGAACTTTACTATTTTTCAGGGGTTGCAAGTACTCATGAAAATTAACCAGTTTTTTATTGACTCAACCCTAAAATCCCTAAAAATAATCAGCTTAATAGGTACATTTTGCCAATTAATGCAAAAACATAAATTGTACCTATTCGTAGGTATTCATGTACTCATGAAAATTAACCAGTTTTTTTATTGACTCAACCCTAAAATACCTAAATAATCAGCTTAATACATTTTGCCAATTAATGCAAAAACATAATTCGTAGGTATTCATAGAAAAGAGTTGATCCTGTAATAAAAAACAAGTATTCCAGGAACTCTAATTTTACATTTCGAAGCTGGTGATGACGTGTTTGCTTGAGGATCTGTTACTGTTAATCATGTAACATACCTACGCGTCGCTTAACTTGCCGTCAGTAAAAAATATTAGGGTCGGCGCGAATTATAATTATTAGAGTTAGTACCTACACAAAAATATAAAATTATATTATTATAAAATTATTTGAATAAACCCCGCGGCTTCGCTTTCTTCAAGCATCGTGAGCTGACCCCGGATATCTGTGAGATAAACACGTTTTACCTGCATGTAGGTTGTCCCTCAGCACTGACACTACACTCTCCTTGAATGCAATAGTTCTGACAGACTGGTACTGTAGACTCACTCTTCTAGTCACATGGCATCAGACCCTGAAGAGCGTCGCAGCTCTTTATGCCCTGAATTTGTTCTTTTATTTTGTAGTTGGTACGATTACATTCGCACAGTCTGAGCTTGAGTTTAGTTTTGTTGCCACAGTTAAAGAATACTTCGGTAATTGCCAAATTCCCTGTTCCTTATAGTTCTGCCAGTATGCAGTAGATGAAGTCTTTTGGCACGGCCAATAAAAATTTATAAAGTGTGTTTCTTACTTTATAATATGTAGTCTTGTTCTGTTCTTTCTATTAAAATTGGCACTTTCAATAGACCACTAATATGTTTTCTTAGTTTAGAATATTTTTTGTATTTGTTGATCGATGGCCAAGCTTAGTTTATAATAAACGTGGCCGGATATCAAAACTTCTCTCTCGGAGCCATCTAATCAAGCCCTCTCTATCTCTTAGTCCGGTATATTTTTTGTGTTTGTTGATCGATGGCTAAGCTTAGTCGATAACTCGACAATAAACATGGCCGGATACCAAAACTTCTCTCTCGGAGCCACCTAACCAAGCCCTCTGTATCTCTTTCTTAGCCCAGTATATTTTTTGTGTTTCTTGATCGATGGCCAAGCTTACCTGATCATTAACATTAAAGTGCCCTATTAAAACTTCTCTCTCGGAGCCATCTAATCAAGCCTTCTCTATCTCTTTTAGACATAGCGCGCATTGGTGACTTTTCTCACGGTGACAATAATTTTTCTACCCATTTTTTGTAACTGTCACGTGACCAAGTGCGCGCACTACATGTTGGGTTCATAAGCACGGTGACTTTTATGTCAAAAGTCTCTAGTGCGCACTATGGCTTAGTCCAGTAAATTTTTTGTGTTTGTTGATCGATGACCAGGCTTACCTGATCATAAACTTGGCCGGCTATCAAAACTTCTCTCTCGGAGCCATCTAATTGAGCCCTCTATCTCTTAGTCCAGTACATTGTTTTGTGTTTGTTGATCGATGGCCAGGCTTACCTGATCATAAACATGGCCGGCTATCAAAACTTCTCTCTCGGAGTCATCTAATTGAGCCCTCTATCTCTTAGTCCAGTAGGTACATTGTTTTGTCTTATTTGCTTGATGGCCAAGCTTAGTCGATAAAAAAACATGGCCGTATATCAAACTTTTCTCTCGGAGCCATCTTACAGAGTTCTCTCTATCTCTTAATCCAGTACATTTTTTGTGATTGTTGATCAATGACCAAGGTTAGTTGATAAAAAAACATGGCCGGATATCAAAACTTCTCTCTCGAAGCCATCTATCCGAGCCCTGTCAACAAAGACCATTTAACTTTTAAAGAATAAGAAGTTTCGATTCAGTTTTGGGATATACTTGTCTATGCGAGACAGTCTGTCTAAAGATTTGTCTTGTCTCAAGTTTGCGCAGGCCCTTAGTCTCGATACTTCGTCATGGTGGCCAGTTCTACGGTGACTACAAGAATGTTTAATATTTCGATTTTAAAATGAAAGTAGTTATTATTTATATTTATTCTTGCACTCTTGTCAGTACAGAGCTGCTTTTATATTTCGGTCCAATTAGTGACAGTAAAGAACGCCTAACTTTGTCTATGCCAACAACGTGTTGCTTCCCTGCAACTCCTTCTTCATCCAAGTCTGAATTATTTACAACCATTTTTAATACTTCCATATTCTGTACATCCATTTCGATTTCAAAGAAAATTTTGTTGAAAAATTGTGTATGAGTCTGAGAATGGACTTGTGCGTTTTTTATTCCTCAGGTTCAATTTGATTCTCCAATTATATTTCAGAGATTTCCAATTCAATTTCAAAGAATTCCAATTCAAATTTAAAGATTATTATTCGATTTCAAAGATTTCCAATTCGATCACAATGATTAAAAACTCAATTCCAAAGATTTTTTATTGAATCTATGATGGCAGCAAAGACATCTATCATTATTTATATTAGCAGCACAATGGCTTTGTGACTATCGAACGTTGTTGTTAAAAACACTCCGATCTTATCGGGTTGGTTCAGAACCTAGCGTGTTGTAGCTTAGGACAGCTGGATCGTTCCAAGCGAGTGAACCTTCCAAAAAAATATTTTCCTCCAATTTTGTAATTTTATGTAAAAATGATTTCTAGGGCTTCATGATAGCTTCTCCACTAATTAACTAGTGCATATCGCCGCATTTTTATATCAATAACTCGATTCGTAGATTTGTCTGATATTTTAATAACTGAAAAGTCCCAGCAGTATTGCATGTGCATGATGATAATTCTTTCCTTTATGCGCTGTAAACAAAACATAAGAATTAAAAAAGCGGCATCCTTACTACGACGCGCCGCGGCGCCTGTGTTAGAAATAACAATGGAAACTATATTGATATATGTTTATATCTACCTATATATTGCAACGCAGCTTAGCTCGTCGGTAGGCTCGTATAGGGATTCTTCTATGAAATCAAACACTTCGGACGGCCCACTCTTATATTTTTACTTATTTGAACGAATTCATGCTTTCCTTACAAAAATTACTTCACCACTAAAAAAACAACACACATTCTTTTTTTTACCAACATTCAAACCTATTCTATAACAGCATAATTCGTCGAATTATATTTTACAAGCCAGTTCGTTGGTTACATAAAAAAAGCAACTCATGCGATCTCCTTTCGATATCACAATATCGTACTAAACTTCAATATGGATAACGGTTATTTAGTGTGCGTGTGGATTGAGTGTTCTTTTTTTAAAGTTCATTATATTTATACGAAATCAAGAAAGGATTTAGTAAATAATTGTGATAACTTCATGGTGAAGATAAAATAATTGTGAAATCGATGGAAAAAAAGTAGTGGACCTTTAACTGGAACACTCAATCCTCTAACCTGAGTAAATACTACACTCTCGTATCTCGAAATATACTAGATATATGTTTAACATTTGTATGTGGTTTAATTGTGTTGCATTAGTGAAAACTATTCGAAAAAATTCAATTGATTTTAACGTTCAATTTGGAATTTACGAAGGTTTATTTAGAACACTCAATCCTCTTATGGTGCGGTACGAGTGTTCCTAAATTCTGCAATTTTGGCTTAATAAAGTCTTAATATTCTTACTCTGTTTCACGTGTGTAACACAGAGTCAATTGTGAAACCAAAACCTGGGCGTAAAACATAATAGTTATAGAGAAAATAGAAAAAATCCAATCCCCTCAATGTCCCGTATGAGTGTTCCATATTTTAGCGTTTATATACTCAACCCGAACTTGTATACACATGAAAGCTATATCAGAAATTGTGAAAATTTTATCACTAAAGTTTAAAATGTTTTATATTTTGGAGAGTGTTTAATTTCAATAGTAATCAATATTATTATATTTCTATGGGAGAAAATCGTGTAGGGTAACCATGAATACGTAATATTAAGAAAATGTTGTATTTATAAATATTTTATCACAAGACAGACTAGAAAAGCTGTAACATTAATTTCTTATGCTATAGTAAGTATTACTTAGATTTCGATTGGAGTAACCTCTAGACAAGCTAAGTTCAAGCCAAGGGTAAAGGTAAGCATCAGCCGTGCATATTATGTATTATATAACACGAACCATTCCGAGCCACTTTTTATTCCTTCATAACTCAAAATCTATTTAACATGGAAACACCAAAGATTATAAATATGCTGAAACGGACTTTATATAGAGATATTAACGTCGGAAATCGACATTTTTGTGACTGACTTAACATATTATATGTGGATTAAAAACCTTACCACTTCCAGATAACTTCTGTTTAAATGTGATTGTGTGTATACAAAGCAAAAAAAAAAAAACAAAAAAAACAGTAAAGTACTATGTTTTGAGAAAAAACTATCGCTCTTACAAGATAAAACCGATAGTTATTTTTTTTTTTCAAAACATAGAAATTGTATGGAATTTAAGGATCTGTTTGCGTCCAAAATAAAATAAATTTTACTAAGAATGTAGGCCTAACAAAATTATAAGGACAGAAAAGAAAAACAGGATAATAAGTTTTATAGAAGAGTTATATTTAATGTTCTTTAAAATACATGTTTATTGCATCCTTACATGTCAAAACAAAGTCGCCCATCGCGTAGGTATGTCTGTTTGTATAATCGCGATAAACTTAAAAACGGATTTATATCTGGTTTTAACTAATAGCCGCCGTAATAGACTCTTGAGGGAAGTTTAAGTGAATATAATACATGTATGTTATTAAAAAGACAAGCCGAGAATGTATAAGATTTATACCACCTGCACGAAAATGGGGCGGGTTACTAGTTATTTAATAAAACTTAGACAGCCAATAAATTACACTTAAACGTAAAAATGTAACTTAACTTAATAACAATAAAATTATAATGTGTTACCTCCTTACTTATAGATACTCGTACTTATTTGGAAGTTATAAAAGGTTTTTTGTATAAAACTTAAGAATTACATAACATTTATTTACAAAAGCTTTTTATGGATCTCTCTGTAATCATAAAAAAAAACCGATTTATCCCGTTCTAATAGGTACCAAAAAGTAACACCACTTGATATTGTGTGAAATCATTTTTTTATTTTCCATTCTAGGTATATAGGGTTATTGTAAAACACTAGCAACCTCTCAGGACTATGTTCCTAACATCATAAACAACCAACTTTTGTTCTATGACTTAAAAATTTATAATATTTTAGTTCATCACATTTTCATACAAAAATAAAAATATTTAAACTTTTTTTTTCCTTTTAAATTGTTTTTTTTTTTGCTATGATTAGACACTAATCTTTTTACTGACTTCACTATACAAGGTGTAAGGGACAGCCTTCGACAAACTTTAAGGGCTTGAAAAAAAAAATCGCCCTCGCCATACAAATTGTCCAATCAAGTTTATCATTTTGAATGGCGAGGCTGATTTTTTTGTTCGTTTACTAAAAAAAAAATTTTGTAGAAGGTTGTTCAGTTTCGTCTACTGAGCAAGCCCTTAAAGTTTGTGGAGGGCTGTCCCTTACACCTTTTATATGTTTAGTCGTGTTTTTAATTCTAAACTAATACCAGTGGTGTTAGTTCTTGGAATTAAAAAAAAATAAAAATAAAGAAGGGCCCATTTCAAGTATGTGTGCGTGAGGCCGGTCTTTTACGCTGTGTATAGTGTCTCTGTGTGCATAAATAATGATACCAGCTACTAGGAAATCTCCCGTAAATTTACATAATAATTATTTATTTGAAAAACTACACTAATTAAAATAAAAAAGGAACTGGTATCTTAAGTAAAAAAGTACACGTTTTAAGGCACTGGACACTTTATCTTGACATTTAAAAATCAGAATCTTTTATTTCACATAGGTCTACATTTCAAAATGCATCGTTATATAAGTGCCCATCACTTATAAAACGATATATTTTGATTTGTATCATTATATAATAATAAATGACAAAAAGTAAAAATATCCAACAAAAAATATAAATTTTAAAATAAGAGCAAAGTTAATAATTATAATGTGGGTATGTGATGCAGAATCAAGACATTTACAGTTTTGGTGATTTTTTTTTTTCTAAATTTAAAAGACCGTATGATAAAGCATGTAAAATTTTAGGACCATCTTTACTATTGTTTATTGTTTCCATTAAATCATCATAGCAGGTCATTTTATTGTTAATCAACCCATGCGCTTTGTAGTGGCCAAGATTATTTGCATCCATACCAGGAACGAATTCAATACACCCCACCAATTTATATTGTGTATTCCTTACAAGAATAGTTTTTGGTATGTCCTTTAAAAAAACCTTTTCTACCCCATTTAAATCGAAGGATATGAAATGTGAAAGTTCATTAGTCATGACTGTCTGATTTTTACACCATTTACACTGTAGTGTTTCAGAGTGAGTTAAACAGATTGCTTCTTCTAGGGAAGAAATTCCAAAAACAGAAAGCATATCGATATTAATGGGTAGAAATGCAGTCTTCCTTATAATATTATTTGTCTTACATGACTGGTTTAAGCACATTTTTGTAGTAGTAACAATGCTATTTATCAACAAATTCTCAAAAATAAACGACACATTGCACGCACAATCTACATTGACATATTTCTCATCGACATTTTCATTTCTGAAATGTTGAAGTGCTATGCGAGCCCGCAATGTTAAAATATTTTGATGTGTATCTTTATTAGATAAACCTTTTATGTACTCTGTAACTAAATTACCTGTCAATGAGTCTATATAGTTTTTAATATTATAATTTGTGATATATCCCAATGCTACAATATATATTACAGAGTCTAAGGCGCATGTATTTGTTAGTTGTACCCTATTTTTACCGTCGGTAGAGATGCGACCACATAAGTTACCATTTTTTACGAATATAACATCTACTTTTGATTTTGGTATGGTCATTTTTGCTTTTCCTCTCCAATTTTCACAAAAAGATGGTTCATCAGAAAATATGGAATCGAAAGGAAATTGTTGATCAGTGTCAAATTTTGAAATTTTAAATCGGTTTCGCTTTTTATTAATCAAATTTTCGGAGTTTATGCGTTTTCTTGAGCGTGTAGAAGGTCTTTTGTTAATTTTGTCCTGATATAAATCACTTTGTGCTATTTTCATCTCACCATCGAGATATTCCAAATGTGTTTTAAGGAAGTGATCGATCCTATGTTTTTTAATTTTGGTTTTAAAGATTAATGTTTTTAACGTTTTAAAATAGCTCTCAATAGCTAATGAAGACGGAGATTTATTCTTGGATGAAAAAGATGAACAAAGTAAATTAAACCACAAGGGCAATTTGTCGAAATGAATGGCGGATAGTAATATTTGTTGGCGTTTTCTAAAATATCGCTGCTTTTATTAGATTCGACTATTCGATCAAACCACGTGAAAAAAGGTGTGTTATCTAATTTATGTAGCTCCTTATCACATGAAATCTCTTCTTCAAATTTAGCTTTTTCAATTTCTTCATTATGTGTGGTTTCCTCAGTAACATCGTTTAGTAAGCTATCGAGGCGTTCCTTAGCCCTTTTAGCTTCAGATTTATCAAATTCATCATGGTCACAACATTGCCCTAGACAAATCTTTACAATATCCTGAATTATATGTTTTACAATAGCATAATTCTCGCATTTCTTAAGAAGTAAAATACAGCGTATATAATTTTTTTTTACATTTGAATCTATTTTATCATTAAAACATGTTAAATTATATAAGGTTTTGATGAAATGACTGGTATCGAGTCTTATGAAGGTAGCTGGTAAATTGGTAGCTTCGCCTTCTAAAACTGAAAAAAGATTTTGAATATATTGTTTTACGCTATTATATGGCGTATAAGCTAGAGTATTAGCAGATAATAAGGCAGATGAATCGTCTGTAATTACTTCGTGGGGTATGGTATTTACGTCACTTAACCATTTTTTTAACCAATTTAAAATAGATTTATGATTATGAGAATCGGTGACCATTTGAAAAATAGGCACAGATTTTAATTTGTCATTGTCTGTAATCAGCCCAGCGTACAAGAATAATGTCTTTGTAATATTTGCGTCTGTAATTACTTCGTGGGGTATGGTATTTACGTCACTTAACCATTTTTTTAACCAATTTAAAATAGATTTATGATTATGAGAATCTGTGACCATTTGAAAAATAGGCACAGATTTTAATTTGTCATTGTCTGTAATCAGCCCAGCGTACAAGAATAATGTCTTTGTAATATTTGCGTCTGTAATTACTTTGTGGGGTATGGTATTTACGTCACTTAACCATTTTTTTAACCAATTTAAAATAGATTTATGATTATGAGAATCTGTGACCATTTGAAAAATAGGCACAGATTTTAATTTGTCATTGTCTGTAATCAGCCCAGCGTACAAGAATAATGTCTTTGTAATATTTGTACCATCTGATAGACGTATGGGTTCAAAGAATGACCCCGTAGCATCTATCGTGATAGAAACTCTTTTAAATTTCTGGTAGTACATTTTAAAATATTCGATTTGTTTATCGGTCCAATAATATACGTGTAAATTGGGATGTACACAAATTTCTCGAACAGATTTTGAAAATTCTGCAGCTTTGGCTAAAGTAATCAATGATGTCAATGGATTGCTGTCAAACGACTCGCCAAGTTTTGCATCCGACTTAATTTTCCGCAAAGCAGGTACAGATGGCAACACTGGGGGTTCAAAATTTTCGTTATTTGAAATTAATTTTGAAGCCAATTCATGACGAACCAAAATTGCTGGCTTGTATTTCAAATGTTTCGCCAATTGTTTTCGTTTGAAACTTGTTAGTCTTGATTTTTTTTCAGATTTATGTTTGTATTTAATAAAATTTTTAACTTTGCATAAAAATGTATGAACTTTTTCGGTTTTTTCTAAAGATGTTATTTCAATGCATGCTCCACATTGACTACAATATCCTTTAAATTTTAAAGTATGGTCATTAACTTTACTTTTTTTAAGAGTCCACGTACATCGTAATTTAGAATTTAGCCAAATTTTTTCTTTAATCATGTTTGACCATTGGAATTTTGGTAAAGTTTTGTATCTTTGGTAGTTACCGTCACTTTTTTGTCTCCGTGTATACAATGGTGTAATTTTCTTTAATTCATACAAATCTATATCAAAAGAAAATATTTTAAAATGGCCACCCTTCACCTTCACTTCCTCACCAAATGGAGTCGAGATATTAATGCTTGGACTCGATACCAAAGCCGTATCTTCTGATGTTTCCATATACAGGAAGTCAGTAAACGAAGAAGAAGTATCTGTGCTTCGGTTGTTTTTTTGGAACATATCTTCTGATGTCCTTGGCTGTAAATCTAAAAACGAACTTTTATTGTAATTTCTTTGGAACGACATGAATAAAGCTTTTGGCGACATCTTTGCATCAATTTCTTCAGAAATTATTGAGAAAATGGGATCATTGTATTTTAGATTTTTTTTCTGCAAATGCTCATGATATTTTTTGAATAAATCTATTTGCATGCTAATTGCAATTTGCGGTTTCCTTCCTCTCCTATTCATATTCTCGTTTTTTGGTTTGTTTAAATTCTGTTTTATAATTGCAAGTCGCAAATTTAATACTTGCATTAAATTTGCAATATGTTGAACAAAATAAATTACAGAAAAATTAAATGTAATGTCACATTGTCAGTCAGGCAAAAGACAAGATTAAAATATACATAAATCAACGACAACTGTCTGTGCACTGTTCTAGCAAAAAGTTTGGTTCGTAAAAGAATTATTTGATGACTAGCACTTTGTCAGTGCCTTCGTTTGCAAGAACGTTTTTTTTATAAAAACCTTTTTATAAAAACTCTCCTTAAACCGTACTTTGAGGGTTTTTTGCCAAACTATTAATAAGTTTCGAAGCGAAAGTGGCTCTGATACACCTATACGAAGCCTAGAATCCCTGAATTCTCTTACAGATGCCCTGAAAAACCTGGGAGGCCTAATTTATCATTTGGAGAAAGGTTTGCTGGATGAAAAAAGCTCGCTAAAAGATGGCCGCCATGGTCCACGTACTGTGATCCACATAGGACTAAACTACAGAAACCAGGCACTGATAGGTAAATAGAAATATAAACCCCCTAAATAGTTCTACTGGGTGTAGTTCTGAAAACATATAATGACAACCTTTATTATTTACTTTGGTTACTAAGTTCCATATACACGGAATGAGATTTTGCAAACAACTAAATTCTTCCTTTTTATCCTCTCGAAGGTTTAATTTCCAACCCCTTCTTAGTGCTTGCCTATATCATGAAAGGAAACCTTGTGCAAAGTTTCATGCTTCTAGACCCAGTGGTTTCATTTGGGCGTTATTATGTCAGTCAGTCAGTTTCTCCTTTTATATATAGGTATAGATTCCTGTTTGACTGAATGTCAAAAAAAGTCCGACAAAATTATGTCACCCTACAAAATTTTCTCCTTTAAAAATACATTAAACTTGATTACTGTTAAAATAAAACACTCTCCAAAATATAAAACATTTTAAACTTTTGTGATAAAATTTTCACAATTTCTGATGTAGCTTTCATGTGTATACAAGTTCGGGTTGAGTATATAAACGCTAAAATATGGAACACTCATACGGGACATTGAGGGGATTGGATTTTTTCTATTTTCTCTATAACTATAATGTTTTACGCCCAGGTTTTGGTTTCACAATTGACTCTGTGTTACACACGTGAAACAGAGTAAGAATATTAAGACTTTATTAAGCCAAAATTGCAGAATTTAGGAACACTCGTACCGCACCATAAGAGGATTGAGTGTTCTAAATAAACCTTCGTAAATTCCAAATTGAACGTTAAAATCAATTGAATTTTTTCGAATAGTTTTCACTAATGCAACACAATTAAACCACATACAAATGTTAAACATATATCTAGTATATTTCGAGATACGAGAGTGTAGTATTTACTCAGGTTAGAGGATTGAGTGTTCCAGTTAAAGGTCCACTACTTTTTTTCCATCGATTTCACAATTATTTTATCTTCACCATGAAGTTATCACAATTATTTACTAAATCCTTTCTTGATTTCGTATAAATATAATGAACTTTTAAAAAAGAACACTCAATCCACACGCACACGTTATTTACTGTGTATTGTGACGCAGCTCAGCTCATCGGTAGGCTCGTATAGGGATATTTCTGAAATTAAACACTTCGGGCGGGGGACTCTTATATTTTTAAACGTATTTCCACGAATACATGCTATTCTTACAAAAATTCTTTCAACTCCGAAAAAACAACAGACATTCTTTTTTTCTACTAACTTTCAAAACTATTCTAGAACAGCATAATCCTTCAAATTATATTTTACAAGCCAGTTCGTTGGTTATATAAAAAAAGCAATTCATGCGATCTCCTTTCGATATCACAGTATCAAAGTTCCTATGACTGGTGTGTAAGGAAAGGGTTTTTATGAAAAAAAGCACAGAAAAAAAAGACGTAAGTATTTATTTCAAATAAGCTTGTCAATTATTCGAATAAACAACTGGCTTGTTCGGAATCTAGGTCTTCGAGGTGAAGAATGGCCAAGAAACACCTCGGAAGCATTTTATCATTGTCACAATAACATAATTAGAAACATGTCTTTATAACATACAACATACAACTTTTATGACATAAATACTAGATTTTTACGGAATCCCTGTGCATTTGTGTTCAGAACCTAGCGTGTTTGAGTCTTCGTATTTCTTGGCAACAAAAACTGTTTCAATGTATCAATGCTTATGAGTTTCTGTGGAATGAATATAAATGTATTCTTCTTGTAGCTTTGTTTCAGTCGATGATAGCAGAGATCGTCAAACTTTGTCAATGTTTAGAGTTCGAGCACCGGCTGTCTGCCGACCTTATTGGTGTTGTACGTGTTGGTGGGATAGATTCAATAATTTCATGCTAAAATGTTTAAATGCAATTTTGTATTTCGTGTTTGATATATGCAACTCATTATTTCAAGCATTTTCTTATTCAACGATAGGATGTCAAATTCGATTTTAAGTTCGATTCGACAGTTCGGTTATCGATATCAACAAAATGTGTTAGCGCACTGCGCCCCAGTTGATATATACAAAATCCTCCGCTAGTGAAATCTTGTTCACTAGAATCACATAATACCGCAACATGATAGCATTAGTTAGCATGACTGAGAGTCATGATAACTTGTCAGTTTCTTTTCTTAATGCGGAACAGTTATTTTCATCACTACAATGCTATATAATGTATATTTCAGTCTCAATCAGTATTTGTCTACTATATTTTGTCTCTGTGTAGATTGATCGAGGTTCAGAACCTAGATTGTTGTAGTTAAGGATACCTGGATCGTTTCAAGCTATTGAATTTCCTTTTGATAATATTGCCCAATTTGTCATTTTGTAGGTGAGTCGTCTGTGCTTTCGTTTATTTCCATTTTCGTGCGACGATCATTCTTTTTTGAGTGACGAGGTAAGAGTTTCAAAGACTCGCATTACAACACCAAACTTATCATGAGTTTATCATGAGTTAGTAAATGTTATTCACTATTTCTATCATATCCTTCCTTATATAAAAAAAATCTCGTCTAGTCATGCCTCTAGGCAGTTTGGTTATTGATATCAACAAAAAGTGTTAAAGCAGTGCACCACAGTCGTATTTGTACGATTGTGTAGATTCAACAATGGAATAGTTCGTTACTTTTATTTTTACAATTCTTACAAGTTGATATCTTGAATTAAGACGCCAAATTAAATTATAAATTCAATTTTAAACATTACTAATTCAATTTTCAATATTTCTCAACCAATTTTCAAGATTTCCATATTAACCTCAAAGATTTCTAACTCATTTCTGAAGATTTTTTTATGATATTAGTATAGTACTCGTATAATTCGAGGTATCATGGCAGTTAAGATCTAACTTTATCAATGTTTATAATTGCAGCACAATCGCGGCGTTCGCTTAATTATTAATGAATTAATAATTCTTTTTTAATTTCAAAAATGTCCAATTCGATTTTAAAGATTTCTTATTCGAGTTATCATGGCAGTTATGATCATCTAACGCGTTTGTGCGCGTATACTTCCATTAGTTCTTACAATTTTAAATCTTCAATTATATTTCAAATATTCTCAATTCAATGCCCAAGTTTTCCAAGTCAATTTCAAAGATTTCCGATTAGATTTCAAAAATTTTATCTCAATTCCAAAGGTTTTTTCATTGTAATATTCGTGTTATGATGGTAGCATAGACCGTCTAACTTTATCAATATTAATTGTAATTGCAGCACAATGGTTTTGTGGCTATCATAGGAGTGCAAGTTTTGTCAGTGTTCGAGGTGTCATGGCAGTTAAGATCTAACTTTATCAATGTTTATAATTGCAGCACAATCGCGGCGTTGGTCATCTAACGCGTTTGTGCGCGTATACTTCCATTAGTTCTTACAATTTTAAATCTTCAATTATATTTCAAATATTCTCAATTCAATGCCCAAGTTTTCCAAGTCAATTTCAAAGATTTTCGATTAGATTTCAAAAATTTTATCTCAATTCCAAAGGTTTTTTCATTGTATTATTCGTGTTATGATGGTAGCATAGACCGTCTAACTTTATCAATATTAATTATAAATTCAGCACAATGGTTTTGTGGCTATCATAGGAGTGCAAGTTTTGTCAGTGTTCGAGGTATCATGGCAGTTAAGATCCAACTTTATCAATGTTTATAATTGCAGCACAGTCGCGGCGTTCGCTTAATTATTAATGAATTAATAATTCTTTTTCAATTTCAAAAATGTCCAATTCGATTTTAAAGATTTCCAACTCAATTCCGACGATTTTTATTGTATTCATGGTATCAGTACTTATTCGAGTTATCGTGGCAGTTATGGTCATCTAACTTTATCAATATTTATAATTGAAGCACAATGGCTCCGTGTATATGGTTTTCTATCACTAAAAACACTTAGATTTTACTGGAGCTCCGTGAATTTTCGTCGTTGTTCAGAACCTAGCGTATTGTAGCTTAGGACAGTTGGATCGTCCCAAGTAAGTAAATAGAATTTAATTTTTTTACTCCGTTCTTGTCATTTTCTGTAAAAATTACTTCCAAGTGATAGGTTCTGTACTTAATTTACTAGTGCACATCGCCGCGTTGTTAATTACAGCCATATCATAAACATTTTTTTCCAATTTTATTTTACCACTTTGTCGACGTGATTGATATACATATTGGTATCAAACAGCTTTTTAGTGCTAACGGTCACAGAGATTAAGCGAGGACGGACAGACAGACAGACATGGCGAAACTATAAGGGTTCCTAGTTGCCTACGGAACCCTAAAAAGAAAGCGGCATCCTTACTACGGTTCCTGCATGGTAGTGGCGATAGCATTTTGGAGATGATTGCTGCCCGACTGGACTGTCCCCTGCAGAGACATTGGGTGGCGACAGTCCTAAATAAGAAAAATAAATAATGTGTTTTCTGTACTGCACAGACTTAAACTTTATCAATATTTTTCAGTGTTAACGCGATACACCACGGTCGCATTTACATTTTTATTGTTACACTTACAGTAGTTCTTAGTATTATCGGGTAAATTAATCGGTATTTGAATATATACATCTCAACTATTAAATATTATAAATTAATAGGTATATAAAAACAAGTCATAGGGCATCAAAAAATTTGACACATCGATGGCAGTGGGAAAAGTGCCCAGAACGCTGGCAGCATTGCCACGCTTGATGGCAATGCTAATTCGTTGACCAAAGAAAATATATTCAATTAAATTTCAAAAATTTCATTTCATTTTCAAAGATTTCCAATTGAATTTCAAAGTTTTCTAATTCAATTTCAAAGATTTCCACTTCAATTTCAAAGATTTCCAATTCAATCTTAACGATTTACTACTCAGTTCAGCAAAGACCATCTAACTTTATCAATATTCATAATTGTAGCACAAGGGCTTTGTGACTGTCGAACGTTGTTGTTAGAACCTCTCCGATCTTATTTTACTGGACTGGACTGTCCCTTGCAGAGATATTGGGTGGTCGCCACCCAATGTCTCTGCAAGGGCAATCCTAAATAAGAAAAATAATCAAGTCTTAAATAAAAAATAAATAATGTGTGTGTTCTTTACTGCACAGAATGTTTAACTTTATCAATATCTTTTAAGTTCCATTCTAGGATTTTTAATCGAGTCATTTTTTGTATTCCTGCGTTCACCAGGGTTGCATTTACATTTTTATTGCTACACTTACAGTAGTTCTTACAATTTGATATCTCCAATGTAATTTAAATATATACATCTCAACTAATGAATATTATAAATTAAGAGGTATATACAAACTTAAAATTATAATATGTACAAACGGGTAAAAAACGGGAAGACATAGGGCATCAAAAAATTCGTCCACATCGATGTCAATGGGAAAAGGGCCCAGAACGCTGGCAGCATTGCCACGCTTGATGGCAATGCTAATTCGTTGACCGAAAAAAATATTTCCAATTATACACTTGAGAGCAAAAAAATCGCACATGGCTTGTAATTTCGTTTAATACTGTTTTTTTCTTAAATCTAAAGATATTTGGTACAAATTATTAAGCAAAATTGAAGCATACAAAGTTAGCTTTATAAAAACACAAAATTAAGATCATTGGCCTTCACGTAACTCACAAAAACCAGCGGTATACCCAATTCCCCAAATTCACCCATTTGCATTTCACTACTTGTACCTTTACCTGGAGCTACAAATAGGGTGCTGTTTTGGAGTTTTAAGCAGTTTCCGTTAACGTGATAACGTCTCTATTAGAAATAGACGGATTTACTGGATAAATATGGATACCACGCCCGCAGAAGCCGTTCAAGTTATTGCCTTGTCCAAAGCAGGCCGTAATCAAAATGAAGTCGCTCGATAGCTAAAAGAGAATGACCAAAAGTGGTCCAAATATCCACCACTAACGCGACCTATGTTAACTTATAGTCCACTAAATAGAGAGTAACTTTCAGTATGACACTAAAAAAAAATAAGCTGTCAGTAAAAAGTTAGGACTATATGAAAAATATTAATATTTTAATTTTGTTTTACTTGACTTGATTACGTACTGTGCGAATTCTTAAGTTTAATTCCTTTCGGCTATCGTTTACTGGACTTTTTCTGATTCTTTACTTGCGACCTAGGCTTTATCACTTCGGACTTTCTGTTTTTGTTAATTGATTTTTCGTAATAATGCAAGTGGAAAGAAGGAGCTGTGTTTGTTGCAATCATTCATTGTTACGAAGAAGGAATTATCAGAGGTAGAACATGGTGTCATGTGGTTATGACGCACATATGCCTGTAAGCAAACGGCGTGGCGAAGATCAGCTAACGACGTTAGAGGCAAATAAAAATCGGGTAGTGACTATTTGTCGCCTGGTTGTCGAAGTCGTCAACGGACGATTCAAACGAATTATTAGACAGAGAGTGCACAAACCAAATCGTTTGGGTGCGTATGTTACTAGGCCTAGCAGCGGGCTAGTTTCCGCAATATCAAAACCAATGTTATCGAAGCAGGCGAGTTCCCTGTACTTACACACCAAGATCTAGTATTGTTTGCACTTGGGACATATCATGTAAAACTTGCGCGTAGCCACTATGGTGAACATATACGCAATGGTGTATATCACATTGAAGTAGCAAGAAACGGTGTTTTTAATGATAGGTCGAGAAACAATTTCTAATTATTTCTGTTCATATTTATCTGGCATGCAAAGTGTCGGTTGTTCTGCCCATGTGATGGTAATTGTGTGGTACTTTGGATGGGCGAGGTCGACACCAACACACAATTAGGCTTCCAGCTGCGAATCTAGATAATATTATTGTTGATGATGGTTGAGATATAGGTATGCGCGGGTTTACGGACGGCGAGCGATGTGTAGCTCGCTATCCGACCGGTCGGTAATTGTCCGAACCTAGCCCAAGTCGTCGACGGCGCGCACTGTTTCCGCGCGCCCTAAGGAGTTATCAGCAACGGCAGGGGCCAAGCTGGGTCGAAACCTACATGGACCAGGGTTAGCTCCGAAAGGTAGCTCAGTCCCGGTATGAAAGGCACGAACGAACAGGGTGAGTTTTTTGCCAGTAAGAATCTGACACTATCTCCCACTCCGCCCAAGGGCAGGGGATGACATTTGTATCATTTTTACCCACCTAAAAAACAAAAGATATATTACGAGTATGTTCATTTTTAATCATGTGAGTTTTATGCTAATCTGCAAGACACGAATAAAACTATTGTGTAGGTTTCTTGGATTTTCTTTCTTCCGGGCCTTTCACAAAAGTCTAAAAGTCTATTTCAGCGAGAACCTAAAATGGGACACCAAGTGGCCTGACACGACATGCGTAGATTAGTTACGATATTTTTTGCATAAAAAGGTAAAAAATATGACTTTTCACTCAATCATAACTTTTGACAGACAGCATAGTTTTGGTTGTGGTTTGGTTATAATGACTCAGTATTTAGTAGACTATTTTATTACCTAGGTCTCGTTAGTGGTGGACATTTGGACCAAGCTCCATACACTTAAGATCATTCTCCTTTTAGCTGCTTTCCCGTTCGTCTGGTATACCAGAGGTTTTAAGAGACCCGTGGGTGTATTCGGCGACCAGGATATGGCCGGTAGTGTATAGGATTAGGTCGTGATTATCGCTTTTCTGTAACAAGTACTTTGAGACATCGGCTACTGAACACTATTGAACTGACACAAAAGCTTCAAGAAGTTTGTAATGTCAGTATAAGTCAGTGGCGATTAGGAAAAGACTGGGTAAAGTAGGCCTGACTACACATCACTCCTCAAATGGAACCAAATTGACCATAACTCACCGACAAGCCCGGCAATAATTTGCCACGAAACACTTAAATTGGATGTATGCCTAATGACAAGCTGTTGTGTTTTCTGATAAGTGCAGAATGACTTAGATGACCATGATTGATGCTGTAGGGTCTACAGAAGGTCATCAGGGCAATTTTAACAATGCTGCTTAAGCGAAGAAGTGGGTTTTGGAGGCGAATTGGGGTGGCATAAAGTTGGACACTAAAACTGACATTGTATTCATCACTAGGCCTTTACTGGCCTGATATCGAGAGGGTTGACGGCTTTATGATACATCAAAAAAGTGCTCTAAGAATATGTGAAGCCACTTGCGTGGCTTATGGTACTTTTTTTTTCCTTAATGCAGAACAACACCAGATCGCATATCACTAGAACAGTTTGCGACTACATATAAGACGTTGGAATCATTGCGATAGAGAGGCCAGCTTGTAGTTCTGATCTTAATCCAATTGAGCATATCTGGAATGACCTTGAAAGAAGAGTGCAAAAAGGCTGGCTCTCCACGCCTTCAAGAACTTAAATTTGTCATTGACGAGAAGTGGGACGTTATACCCTAAAATTTTATGGTAAAATTAATATGGCTGATGAAAAATTGAGTAACTGCTGTAAATAAGGCTAAGAGAGGGAATACACTTTATTAACAAACAGTATGACCAAGAATTATAAGTTTGACTCTCATTCTTTCTTAAGTGAAATTTGGTAATTTTTCCCATTTGTCGGATTTTGTGCTCTAAACCCTTTCAAGGATATTTTTTTACACTGTATTTCATATCATTAGAAAGGTAATTAAATAAGCTTTCAATTAATGTGCGACATGTTTTCAATAACTATTCTCATCCATGACAAAAACTGCCTTAACAAAAAGAGTTTTGATGTGCGATTTTTTTGCTCTCGAGTGTATTTCATAAATTTCATTTCAATTTCAAAGATTTCCAATTCAATTTCAAAGATTTCCAATTCAATTTCAAAGATTTCCAATTATATTTCAAAGGTTAACAAGTCAATTTCAAAGATTTCCAAGTCAATTTGAAAGATTTTCAACTCAATTTCAAAGATTTCTAATTCAAACATAAAGATTTTCATTTCGATTTCCAATTCAATTTTAATAATTTGCAAATACATATCAGCAAAGACCGTCAACTTTATCAATATTTATGAAAACAACGGACTTGTGCGCTTTTGAAGTATTATGTTCCATGTGGCTTGTCCAATTATATTTCAAAGATTTTCAAGACAATTTCAAAGATTTCCAAGTCAATTTTAAAGATTTCCAAGTCAATTTCAAAGATTTCCAAGTCAATTTCAAAGATTTCTTATTCAAACATAAAGATTTTCATTTCGATTTCCAATTCAATTTCAATAATTTGCAAATCAGCAAAAACCGTCAACTTTATCAATCATTCAGCGCTTTCGCCTGCATGAAAGTAGACTATAAATAACCTATGATGCTCGGCAAAGATGTAGCTTTTTAATAGTAAAAGAATTTATGAAATCGGTAGTTTTTGAGTTCATTCGGAATAAACAAACAAAATATCAAATCTTTTTAATTT
This sequence comes from Mythimna albipuncta, assembly GCA_929112965.1. NCBI lineage: Eukaryota > Metazoa > Arthropoda > Insecta > Lepidoptera > Noctuidae > Mythimna > Mythimna albipuncta. The sequence goes on along the minus strand of OV815986.1, from coordinate 4,271,178 downwards.
TTAAATAGAGTGCATTACAATGGCTATGTTGCTGTCAAACGTCGTTGTTAAAACCACTTGGGTTCTTTGGGTTCCCGTGTATTTTAGTCGATTTTCAGAACCTAGTGTGTTGTAGCTTAGGACAGTTGGGTCGTCCCAAGAAATTAAATTCCTTTTAAAATGGTATTTCCCTCCGTTTTTGTCATTTATTTTTTTATTTGATTTGTACTCATGTTGTGAATAGATATTACATTATGGTATTGTCTGAAACATGTACCCCCGAAGGGCCTTACAACAGCAGTGCTAGTTCCTTGCTCAACGTTGTCCAAGATTTTGGCTAACAGACTGAAGTTGTGAACGACAAACAATTATTGGTGTTTTTCTAGCTTCCTGCTCGTGTTCACGTCGTCTCGGTCCCATAATTAGACATAGCGGCTAGTTCTACGACGACCATAAGCATTTTTAGTATTTCTATTTTGATTTCAAAATTAATGTAACTAGTTATTACATTTATTCTCGCCCTCTTGTCAGCTAAAAGCTGCTTTTATATTTCATCTAACTAGTCACAGCAGAGAACGTCAAACTTTGTCAATGACTTCTAACCTCGGGAACAACTTCTTGGTTTTTAGAAGATTGTCTTCATCACTGCTACAATTTTGGTTCATCATTGAACTGGTTTGTTTCAAATTTACGCATACGTATCAATCCGATTCTGGTAGATATTTCCATTCCCTTTCCATTTCAGAATAATTAAAAGTATTTCTTACATTATTCGAGTCAACAAAGACCATTTAACTTTAAAAAAAAGTTTTGTTTTAGTTTTGAGGCAGAATTTTCTATGTGAGACAATCTGTCTATAGACTTGTCTTATCTCAAGTGTGCGGAGGCCCTTAGTCTCGATACTTAGTCAAGTAGTTTCCAATTCAAAAGGAAAAAAGATTTTCAACTCAATGTCAAAGATTTCCAATTACTTTTAAAAGATTTTAACCCAATTCTAAAGATTTCCAATTCAATTTCAAAGATTTTCAATTCAATTTCAAAGATTTTCAATTCAATTTCAAAGATTTTAATTTCGATTTCAAATATTTCCAATTTAATTCCGAAGGTTTGTATAGCTATTCATTGTAGTTTTGGTTAGCGCTTTGCGCCATGGTTGATATACAAGATGCTCCGCTAGCGGTAACTTTAGCGCTTGAATGACATGATAGCGTGACATGATATCATTAGTCAACGTGATAACTTGTTAGTTTCTTCTTAATGCTCAAACCGTAGGTTCCGGTACAGCGTTTGATTGCATCGGCATTTCTAATTGATTCATAAGTTTGTTTAGTATTGCAGGTGCTCCTGTAGAAATATTTTTTGCGGCAGAACTACATAGTAGTTCATCAGTCGACATGCATGACTGAGGATCATGATGGCTTGCTACTTCTTTTCGAATGTTAAAATAAACAAATGAACCTGAAATGAACCATATTTCAACTAAATATTTTTCAAGGGTTCTTTCGCCCGTGACATTATATTTGTTCCAAACTCGATTTCCTATCGTTATAAAAACAGATATAATTCTAACAAGCTCCATGACTGGGCCTCATACTCGCGTTTCTTTCTCTGTACCTTATACCCAGCGGCTGGTTCTACGATGACCACAACCGTTGAATCTTTCCACGTACTTGTGTCAGTCTTGCAGGGACTTTTTTGGGTCGATTTTCCACATACCGCTTCAACTTGATTCTGGTAGATTTAATTTCTCTGTGTGTTACTGACTGTGCAGAGACCGTTTAACTTTATTAATATTATTTAAGTACAATCAAGGTCAGTCTTTTGTAGTAGGTATTAGCCTTACTTAACACAAAGTGTGTGTAAAAATTACTTCCAATGCTTCATGATAGCTTTTCTACTAAATCGGCTTGTGCATATCGCCGCGTTTATATATCGATTTTGCAATCATCGCATGAGTCGTTATAACTCGATTCTTAAATTTGCCTGTGTTTTTTTTAATAACTGTTGAAGTATTGATTCAAATAGTAATTATAACAACGTTGTTACATTATAACAATGATAAATACGTATTTACCGTATACATACGATTTGGGTGAATATTTAAAAGTTGTCAAAAGTAACTTTTACGTTAGTTAAGTATTCGTGGCAACAAAAATGTTTCCTTATATCAATGCTTATGAGTTCCTGTGGAACGAATATAAATGTTTTCTTCTTGTAGCTTTGTTCCAGTTGGTGTAAGCCTAGCTTGGTAAATGCAACTTATTATTTCAAGCATTTTCTTATTCAACGACAGGGTGTCAAATTTCCACCGATAGTCACGCTGTTAGACAGTTCGGTTATCGATATCAACAAAATATGTTAGCGCACTGCGCCCCAGTTGATTTAAACAAGATCCTCCGCTAGTGAAATCTTGTTCGCTTACTTATTTCCATTATAACCACTTCCAAGTTTTTATTTATAAGCCACTTAAATGAAGTATCGGGTTCTATATTTTGTCTTCGTGTAGTCTGATTGAGGTTCAGAACCTAGCTTGTTGTTGTTTAGGATATGAATCCTGATCCTAATCAGGTCCTTGATCGTTTCAAGCTGTTGAATTTCCTTTTAATAATATTTCACAGTTATCATTTTGTAGGAGCATCGACTGTGCATTTTCATTTTCGAGTGACGATCATTCTTTTTTGAGTGTTAATTAAAACACCAAATTTATCATTAGTTAATAAATGCAATTGAACATTTCTAACACTTACTTTTTTGTTAAAAAAAATGAATCCAATCAATCTAGTCATGCTGCTAGGCCGTTTGGTTATCGATATCAACGAAAAGAGTTAAGCCAGTGCACCACAGTCACATTTGCACGATTGTGTAGATTCAGCAATAGACTAGTTCACTATTTAGTACTTTTACTGTTCTTAAAAGTTGATATTTAAATTAAGACGTCAAATGAAATTAGAAATTCAATTCGAAAGATTACTTATTCATTACCAAAGATTTCCAATTCAATTTTCAAGATTTCCACATTCACTTCAAAGATTTCCAACTCAATTCCGAAGATTTTTATGGCAATAGTACTCGTATATTTCGAGGAATCATGTCAGATAAGATCTAACTTTATCAAAATTTATAATTGTACAATCGCTTCGTAACTGACGAACGTTGTTAATAAAAACACTTTGATTTTAGTGGTTTGCCATATATTTTGGTCATATATGGTTATGTGCAAAAATGGTTATATCTCCATTTAAATTTTAATAATTCCATTTCAATTTCAAAGATTTCCACCTCAATTCTGAAAATTTGTATTGTATTAATTGTGTCAGTACTCGTATTATTCGAGTTATCGTGGCAGTAAAGATCATCTAACTTTATCAATATTTATAATTGGAGCACAATTGCTGCGTGAATATCGAACTTTTTTTTTTAACTTTTGGCTTTTACTGGAGCTCCGTGCATTTCGTCGATGTTCAGAACCTAGCGTATTGTAGCTTAGGACAGTTGGATCACACACCGTTCTTGTCATTTTGTATAAAACTGACTTCCAACTCTTCATGATAGCTTCTGTATATAATTTACTAGTGCTCATCGCCGCGTTGTTAATGATTACTGCCATCTAGTTTATATCGACTGCGCAATCATCGTTTATTTGAAAAAACGAGTCTTTATATCTTGTTCTTGTCTAGGTTTTAAATTATACTAGCGCGAAACGGGCGAATTTGCATCAATGTTCATGTGTAACAAGGAACTTGTTTGCGTATACTTCCATTAGTTCTAAGAATTAAAAATCTCCAATAATATTTCAAACATTCCCAATTTATTTTCTAATATTCTTAATTAATTTCCAAAGTTTTCCAAGTAAATTTCAAATATTTACAATTACATTTAAAAGATTTTCAATCCTATTTCAAAGATTTAAAATTTCATAGTTTTAAAAGTCAATTTCAAAGATTTCCAATTCAATTTCAAAGATTTCCAATTCAATTTCAAAGATTTCCAATTCAATTTTAAAGATTTCCAATTCAATTTCAAAGATTTCCAATTCAATCTCAATGATTTGCAACTCAATTTGTCTAACTATCAAACAAACAAAAAAAAAAAATACATAACATGAGAAAAAAGAAAGCGGCATCCTTACTACGGTTCCTGCATGGTAGTGGCAACAGCATTTTGGAGATGATTGCTGCCCGACTGGACTGTCCCTTGCAGAGACATTGGGTGGCGACAGTCCTAAATAAGAAAAAGAAATAATGTGTGTGTTCTGTACTGCACAGACTGTTAAACTTTATCAATATTTTTCATTGTTAACGCGATACACCACGGTCGCATTTACATTTTTATTGTTACACTCACAGTAGTTCTTACAATTTGACATCTCCAATGTAATTTAAATATGTACATCTCAACTATTAAATATTATAAATTAATAGGTATATAAAAACTTAAATTAATAATATGTACAAACGGGTAAAAAACGGGAAGTCATAGGGCATCAAAACTCGACACATCGATGGCAGTGGGAAAAGTGCCCAGAACGCTGGCAGCATTGCCGCGCTTGATGGCAATGCTAATTCGTTGACCGAAGAAAATATTTCCAATTACATTTCAATTTCAAAGATTTCCGATTCAATTTCAAAGATTTCCAATTCAATCTCAATGATTTGCAAGTCAATTTGTCTAACTATATATAAAATAAAAAAACGTAACAAAAGAAAAAAGAAAGCGGCATTCTTACTACGGTGCCTGCATGGTAGTGGCGACAGCATTTCTGAGATGATTGCTGACCGACTGGACTGTCCCCTGCAGAGACATTGGGTGGCGACAGTCCTAAATAAGAAAAATAAATAACGTGTTTTCTGTACTGCACAGACTGTTAAACTTTATCAATATTTTTCAGTGTTAACGCGATACACCACGGTCGCATTTACATTTTTATTGTTACTCTTACAGTAGTTCTTAGTATTATCTGGTAAATTAACCGGTATTTGAATATATACATCTCAACTATTAAATATTATAAATTAATAGGTATATAAAAACAAGTCATAGGGCATCAAATAATTCGACACATCGATGGCAGTGGGAAAAGTGCCCAGAACGCTGGCAGCATTGCCGCGCTTGATGGCAATGCTAATTCGTTGACCGAAGAAAATATATCCAATTACATTTCAATTTCAAAGATTTCCGATTCAATTTCAAAGATTTCCAATTCAATCTCAATGATTTGCAACTCAATTTATCTAACTATATAAAAAAAAAAAACGTAACAAAAGAAAAAAGAAAGCGGCATCTTTACTACGGTGCCTGCATGGTAGTGGCGACAGCATTTCTGAGATGATTGCTGTCCCACTGGACTGTCCCCTGCAGAGACATTGGGTGGCGACAGTCCTAAATAAGAAAAATTAATAATGTGTTTTCTGTACTGCACAGACTGTTAAACTTTATCAATATTTTTCAGTGTTAACGCGATACACCACGGTCGCATTTACATTTTTATTGTTACACTTACAGTAGTTTTTACAATTTGACATCTCCAATGTAATTTAAATATCTACATCTCAACTATTAAATATTATAAATTAATAGGTAGATACAAACTTAAAATAATAATGTACAAACGGGTAGAAAACGGAAAGTCATAGGGCATCAAAAAATTCGACACATCGATGGCAGTGGGAAAAGTTCCCAGAACGCTGGCAGCATTACCACGCTTGATGGCAATGCGAATTCGTTGACCGAAGAAAATATCTTCAATTACATTTCACTTTCAAAGATTTCCAATTCAATTTCAAAGATTTCCAATTCAATTTCAAAGATTTCCAATTCAATTTCAAAGATTTCCAATTCAATCTCAATGATTTGCAAGTCAATTTGTCTAACTATATCAAAAAAAAACATAACAAAAGAAAAAAGAAAGCGGCATTCTTACTACGGTGCCCGCATGGTAGTGGCGACAGCATTTCTGAGATGATTGCTGTCCGACTGGACTGTCCCCTGCAGAGACATTGGGTGGCGACAGTCCTAAATAAGAAAAATAAATAATGTGTTTTCTGTACTGCACAGACTGTTAAACTTTATCAATATTTTTTAGTGTTAACGCGATACACCACGGTCGCATTTACATTTTTATTGTTACACTTACAGTAGTTTTTACAATTTGACATCTCCAATGTAATTTAAATATATACATCTCAACTATTAAATATTATAAATTAATAGGTAGATACAAACTTAAAATAATAATGTACAAACGGGTAGAAAACGGAAAGTCATAGGGCATCAAAAAATTCGACACATCGATGGCAGTGGGAAAAGTTCCCAGAACGCTGGCAGCATTACCACGCTTGATGGCAATGCGAATTCGTTGACCGAAGAAAATATCTTCAATTACATTTCACTTTCAAAGATTTCCAATTCAATTTCAAAGATTTCCAATTCAATTTCAAAGATTTCCAATTCAATTTCAAAGATTTCCAATTCAATTTCAAAGATTTCCAATTCAATCTCAATGATTTGCAAGTCAATTTGTCTAACTATATCAAAAAAAAAACATAACAAAAGAAAAAAGAAAGCGGCATTCTTACTACGGTGCCCGCATGGTAGTGGCGACAGCATTTCTGAGATGATTGCTGTCCGACTGGACTGTCCCCTGCAGAGACATTGGGTGGCGACAGTCCTAAATAAGAAAAATAAATAATGTGTTTTCTGTACTGCACAGACTGTTAAACTTTATCAATATTTTTTAGTGTTAACGCGATACACCACGGTCGCATTTACATTTTTATTGTTACACTTACAGTAGTTTTTACAATTTGACATCTCCAATGTAATTTAAATATATACATCTCAACTATTAAATATTATAAATTAATAGGTAGATACAAACTTAAAATAATAATGTACAAACGGGTAGAAAACGGAAAGTCATAGGGCATCAAAAAATTCGACACATCGATGGCAGTGGGAAAAGTTCCCAGAACGCTGGCAGCATTACCACGCTTGATGGCAATGCGAATTCGTTGACCGAAGAAAATATCTTCAATTACATTTCACTTTCAAAGATTTCCAATTCAATTTCAAAGATTTCCAATTCAATTTCAAAGATTTCCAATTCAATCTCAATGATTTGCAAGTCAATTTTTCTAACTATATCAAAAAAAAAACATAACAAAAGAAAAAAGAAAGCGGCGTCCTTACTACGGTGCCTGCATGGTATTGGCGACAGCATTTCTGAGATGATTGCTGTCTGACTGGACTGTCCCCTGCAGAGACATTGGGTGGCGACAGTCCTAAATAAGAAAAATAAATAATGTGTTTTCTGTACTGCACAGACTGTTAAACTTTATCAATATTTTTCAGTGTTAACGCGATACACCACGGTCGCATTTACATTTTTATTGTTACACTTACAGTAGTTCTTAGTATTATCGGGTAAATTAACTGGTATTTGAATAAATACATCTCAACTATTAAATATTATAAATTAAGAGATATATAAAAACAAGTCATAGGGCATCAAAAAATTCGACACATCGATGGCAGTGGGAAGAGTGCCCAGAACGCTGGCAGCATTGCCGCGCTTGATGGCAATGCTAATTCGTTGACCGAAGAAAATATCTCCAATCTTATTTCAAAAATTTCATTTCAATTTCAAAGATTTCCGATTCAATTTCAAAGATTTCCAATTCAATCTCAATGATTTGCAACTCAATTTATCTAACTATATAAAAAAAGAAAACGTAACAAAAGAAAAAAGAAAGCGGCGTCCTTACTACGGTGCCTGCATGGTATTGGCGACAGCATTTCTGAGATGATTGCTGTCCCACTGGACTGTCCCCTGCAGAGACATTGGGTGGCGACAGTCCTAAATAAGAAAAATAAATAATGTGTTTTCTGTACTGCACAGACTGTTAAACTTTATCAATATTTTTCAGTGTTAACGCGATACACCACGGTCGCATTTACATTTTTATTGTTACACTTACAGTAGTTTTTACAATTTGACATCTCCAATGTAATTTAAATATCTACATCTCAACTATTAAATATTATAAATTAATAGGTAGATACAAACTTAAAATAATAATGTACAAACGGGTAGAAAACGGAAAGTCATAGGGCATCAAAAAATTCGACACATCGATGGCAGTGGGAAAAGTTCCCAGAACGCTGGCAGCATTACCACGCTTGATGGCAATGCGAATTCGTTGACCGAAGAAAATATCTTCAATTACATTTCACTTTCAAAGATTTCCAATTCAATTTCAAAGATTTCCAATTCAATTTCAAAGATTTCCAATTCAATTTCAAAGATTTCCAATTCAATCTCAATGATTTGCAAGTCAATTTGTCTAACTATATCAAAAAAAAAACATAACAAAAGAAAAAAGAAAGCGGCATTCTTACTACGGTGCCCGCATGGTAGTGGCGACAGCATTTCTGAGATGATTGCTGTCCGACTGGACTGTCCCCTGCAGAGACATTGGGTGGCGACAGTCCTAAATAAGAAAAATAAATAATGTGTTTTCTGTACTGCACAGACTGTTAAACTTTATCAATATTTTTTAGTGTTAACGCGATACACCACGGTCGCATTTACATTTTTATTGTTACACTTACAGTAGTTTTTACAATTTGACATCTCCAATGTAATTTAAATATATACATCTCAACTATTAAATATTATAAATTAATAGGTAGATACAAACTTAAAATAATAATGTACAAACGGGTAGAAAACGGAAAGTCATAGGGCATCAAAAAATTCGACACATCGATGGCAGTGGGAAAAGTTCCCAGAACGCTGGCAGCATTACCACGCTTGATGGCAATGCGAATTCGTTGACCGAAGAAAATATCTTCAATTACATTTCACTTTCAAAGATTTCCAATTCAATTTCAAAGATTTCCAATTCAATTTCAAAGATTTCCAATTCAATCTCAATGATTTGCAAGTCAATTTTTCTAACTATATCAAAAAAAAAACATAACAAAAGAAAAAAGAAAGCGGCGTCCTTACTACGGTGCCTGCATGGTATTGGCGACAGCATTTCTGAGATGATTGCTGTCTGACTGGACTGTCCCCTGCAGAGACATTGGGTGGCGACAGTCCTAAATAAGAAAAATAAATAATGTGTTTTCTGTACTGCACAGACTGTTAAACTTTATCAATATTTTTCAGTGTTAACGCGATACACCACGGTCGCATTTACATTTTTATTGTTACACTTACAGTAGTTCTTAGTATTATCGGGTAAATTAACTGGTATTTGAATAAATACATCTCAACTATTAAATATTATAAATTAAGAGATATATAAAAACAAGTCATTGGGCATCAAAAAATTCGACACATCGATGGCAGTGGGAAGAGTGCCCAGAACGCTGGCAGCATTGCCGCGCTTGATGGCAATGCTAATTCGTTGACCGAAGAAAATATCTCCAATCTTATTTCAAAAATTTCATTTCAATTTCAAAGATTTCCGATTCAATTTCAAAGATTTCCAATTCAATCTCAATGATTTGCAACTCAATTTATCTAACTATATAAAAAAAGAAAACGTAACAAAAGAAAAAGAAAGCGGCGTCCTTACTACGGTGCCTGCATGGTATTGGCGACAGCATTTCTGAGATGATTGCTGTCCCACTGGACTGTCCCCTGCAGAGACATTGGGTGGCGACAGTCCTAAATAAGAAAAATAAATAATGTGTTTTCTGTACTGCACAGACTGTTAAACTTTATCAATATTTTTCAGTGTTAACGCGATACACCACGGTCGCATTTACATTTTTATTGTTACACTTACAGTAGTTTTTACAATTTGACATCTCCAATGTAATTTAAATATATACATCTCAACTAATTAATATTATAAATTAATAGGTAGATAAAAACTTAAAATAATAATGTACAAACGGGTAGAAAACGGAAAGTCATAGGGCATCAAAAAATTCGACACATCGATGGCAGTGGGAAAAGTGCCCAGAACGCTGGCAGCATTACCACGCTTGATGGCAATGCGAATTCGTTGACCGAAGAAAATATCTTCAATTACATTTCACTTTCAAAGATTTCCAATTCAATTTCAAAGATTTCCAATTCAATTTCAAAGATTTCCAATTCAATCTCAATGATTTGCAAGTCAATTTGTCTAACTATATCAAAAAAAAAAAAACATAACAAAAGAAAAAAGAAAGCGGCATTCTTACTACGGTGCCCGCATGGTAGTGGCGACAGCATTTCTGAGATGATTGCTGTCCGACTGGACTGTCCCCTGCAGAGACATTGGGTGGCGACAGTCCTAAATAAGAAAAATAAATAATGTGTTTTCTGTACTGCACAGACTGTTAAACTTTATCAATATTTTTCAGTGTTAACGCGATACACCACGGTCGCATTTACATTTTTATTGTTACACTTACAGTAGTTTTTACAATTTGACATCTCCAATGTAATTTAAATATATACATCTCAACTATTAAATATTATAAATTAATAGGTAGATACAAACTTAAAATAATAATGTACAAACGGGTAGAAAACGGAAAGTCATAGGGCATCAAAAAATTCGACACATCGATGGCAGTGGGAAAAGTTCCCAGAACGCTGGCAGCATTACCACGCTTGATGGCAATGCGAATTCGTTGACCGAAGAAAATATCTTCAATTACAATTCACTTTCAAAGATTTCCAATTCAATTTCAAAGATTTCCAATTCAATTTCAAAGATTTCCAATTCAATCTCAATGATTTGCAAGTCAATTTGTCTAACTATATCAAAAAAAAAACATAACAAAAGAAAAAAGAAAGCGGCGTCCTTACTACGGTGCCTGCATGGTATTGGCGACAGCATTTCTGAGATGATTGCTGTCTGACTGGACTGTCCCCTGCAGAGACATTGGGTGGCGACAGTCCTAAATAAGAAAAATAAATAATGTGTTTTCTGTACTGCACAGACTGTTAAACTTTATCAATATTTTTCAGTGTTAACGCGATACACCACGGTCGCATTTACATTTTTATTGTTACACTTACAGTAGTTCTTAGTATTATCGGGTAAATTAACTGGTATTTGAATAAATACATCTCAACTATTAAATATTATAAATTAAGAGATATATAAAAACAAGTCATAGGGCATCAAAAAATTCGACACATCGATGGCAGTGGGAAGAGTGCCCAGAACGCTGGCAGCATTGCCGCGCTTGATGGCAATGCTAATTCGTTGACCGAAGAAAATATCTCCAATCCTATTTCAAAAATTTCATTTCAATTTCAAAGATTTCCGATTCAATTTCAAAGATTTCCAATTCAATCTCAATGATTTGCAACTCAATTTATCTAACTATATAAAAAAAGAAAACGTAACAAAAGAAAAAAGAAAGCGGCGTCCTTACTACGGTGCCTGCATGGTATTGGCGACAGCATTTCTGAGATGATTGCTGTCCCACTGGACTGTCCCCTGCAGAGACATTGGGTGGCGACAGTCCTAAATAAGAAAAATAAATAATGTGTTTTCTGTACTGCACAGACTGTTAAACTTTATCAATATTTTTCAGTGTTAACGCGATACACCACGGTCGCATTTACATTTTTATTGTTACACTTACAGTAGTTTTTACAATTTGACATCTCCAATGTAATTTAAATATATACATCTCAACTAATTAATATTATAAATTAATAGGTAGATAAAAACTTAAAATAATAATGTACAAACGGGTAGAAAACGGAAAGTCATAGGGCATCAAAAAATTCGACACATCGATGGCAGTGGGAAAAGTGCCCAGAACGCTGGCAGCATTACCACGCTTGATGGCAATGCGAATTCGTTGACCGAAGAAAATATCTTCAATTACATTTCACTTTCAAAGATTTCCAATTCAATTTCAAAGATTTCCAATTCAATTTCAAAGATTTCCAATTCAATCTCAATGATTTGCAAGTCAATTTGTCTAACTATATCAAAAAAAAACATAACAAAAGAAAAAAGAAAGCGGCATTCTTACTACGGTGCCCGCATGGTAGTGGCGACAGCATTTCTGAGATGATTGCTGTCCGACTGGACTGTCCCCTGCAGAAACATTGGGTGGCGACAGTCCTAAATAAGAAAAATAAATAATGTGTTTTCTGTACTGCACAGACTGTTAAACTTTATCAATATTTTTCAGTGTCAACGCGATACACCACGGTCGCATTTACATTTTTATTGTTACACTTACAGTAGTTTTTACAATTTGACATCTCCAATGTAATTTAAATATATACATCTCAACTATTAAATATTATAAATTAATAGGTAGATACAAACTTAAAATAATAATGTACAAACGGGTAGAAAACGGAAAGTCATAGGGCATCAAAAAATTCGACACATCGATGGCAGTGGGAAAAGTGCCCAGAACGCTGGCAGCATTACCACGCTTGATGGCAATGCGAATTCGTTGACCGAATAAAATATCTTCAATTACATTTCACTTTCAAAGATTTCCAATTCAATTTCAAAGATTTCCAATTCAATTTCAAAGATTTCCAATTCAATCTCAATGATTTGCAAGTCAATTTGTCTAACTATATCAAAAAAAAAACATAACAAAAGAAAAAAGAAAGCGGCATTCTTACTACGGTGCCCGCATGGTAGTGGCGACAGCATTTCTGAGATGATTGCTGTCCGACTGGACTGTCCCCTGCAGAGACATTGGGTGGCGACAGTCCTAAATAAGAAAAATAAATAATGTGTTTTCTGTACTGCACAGACTGTTAAACTTTATCAATATTTTTCAGTGTTAACGCGATACACCACGGTCGCATTTACATTTTTATTGTTACACTTACAGTAGTTTTTACAATTTGACATCTCCAATGTAATTTAAATATATACATCTCAACTATTAAATATTATAAATTAATAGGTAGATACAAACTTAAAATAATAATGTACAAACGGGTAGAAAACGGAAAGTCATAGGGCATCAAAAAATTCGACACATCGATGGCAGTGGGAAAAGTGCCCAGAACGCTGGCAGCATTACCACGCTTGATGGCAATGCGAATTCGTTGACCGAAGAAAATATCTTCAATTACATTTCACTTTCAAAGATTTCCAATTCAATTTCAAAGATTTCCAATTCAATTTCAAAGATTTCCAATTCAATCTCAATGATTTGCAAGTCAATTTGTCTAACTATATCAAAAAAAAAAAAAACATAACAAAAGAAAAAAGAAAGCGGCATTCTTACTACGGTGCCCGCATGGTAGTGGCGACAGCATTTCTGAGATGATTGCTGTCCGACTGGACTGTCCCCTGCAGAGACATTGGGTGGCGACAGTCCTAAATAAGAAAAATAAATAATGTGTTTTCTGTACTGCACAGACTGTTAAACTTTATCAATATTTTTCAGTGTTAACGCGATACACCACGGTCGCATTTACATTTTTATTGTTACACTTACAGTAGTTTTTACAATTTGACATCTCCAATGTAATTTAAATATATACATCTCAACTATTAAATATTATAAATTAATAGGTAGATACAAACTTAAAATAATAATGTACAAACGGGTAGAAAACGGAAAGTCATAGGGCATCAAAAAATTCGACACATCGATGGCAGTGGGAAAAGTGCCCAGAACGCTGGCAGCATTACCACGCTTGATGGCAATGCGAATTCGTTGACCGAAGAAAATATCTTCAATTACATTTCACTTTCAAAGATTTCCAATTCAATTTCAAAGATTTCCAATTCAATTTCAAAGATTTCCAATTCAATCTCAATGATTTGCAAGTCAATTTGTCTAACTATATCAAAAAAAAAACATAACAAAAGAAAAAAGAAAGCGGCATTCTTACTACGGTGCCCGCATGGTAGTGGCGACAGCATTTCTGAGATGATTGCTGTCCGACTGGACTGTCCCCTGCAGAGACATTGGGTGGCGACAGTCCTAAATAAGAAAAATAAATAATGTGTTTTCTGTACTGCACAGACTGTTAAACTTTATCAATATTTTTCAGTGTTAACGCGATACACCACGGTCGCATTTACATTTTTATTGTTACACTTACAGTAGTTTTTACAATTTGACATCTCCAATGTAATTTAAATATATACATCTCAACTATTAAATATTATAAATTAATAGGTAGATACAAACTTAAAATAATAATGTACAAACGGGTAGAAAACGGAAAGTCATAGGGCATCAAAAAATTCGACACATCGATGGCAGTGGGAAAAGTTCCCAGAACGCTGGCAGCATTACCACGCTTGATGGCAATGCGAATTCGTTGACCGAAGAAAATATCTTCAATTACATTTCACTTTCAAAGATTTCCAATTCAATTTCAAAGATTTCCAATTCAATTTCAAAGATTTCCAATTCAATCTCAATGATTTGCAAGTCAATTTGTCTAACTATATCAAAAAAAAAACATAACAAAAGAAAAAAGAAAGCGGCGTCCTTACTACGGTGCCTGCATGGTATTGGCGACAGCATTTCTGAGATGATTGCTGTCTGACTGGACTGTCCCCTGCAGAGACATTGGGTGGCGACAGTCCTAAATAAGAAAAATAAATAATGTGTTTTCTGTACTGCACAGACTGTTAAACTTTATCAATATTTTTCAGTGTTAACGCGATACACCACGGTCGCATTTACATTTTTATTGTTACACTTACAGTAGTTCTTAGTATTATCGGGTAAATTAACTGGTATTTGAATAAATACATCTCAACTATTAAATATTATAAATTAAGAGATATATAAAAACAAGTCATAGGGCATCAAAAAATTCGACACATCGATGGCAGTGGGAAGAGTGCCCAGAACGCTGGCAGCATTGCCGCGCTTGATGGCAATGCTAATTCGTTGACCGAAGAAAATATCTCCAATCTTATTTCAAAAATTTCATTTCAATTTCAAAGATTTCCGATTCAATTTCAAAGATTTCCAATTCAATCTCAATGATTTGCAACTCAATTTATCTAACTATATAAAAAAAGAAAACGTAACAAAAGAAAAAAGAAAGCGGCATTCTTACTACGGTGCCCGCATGGTAGTGGCGACAGCATTTCTGAGATGATTGCTGTCCGACTGGACTGTCCCCTGCAGAGACATTGGGTGGCGACAGTCCTAAATAAGAAAAATAAATAATGTGTTTTCTGTACTGCACAGACTGTTAAACTTTATCAATATTTTTCAGTGTTAACGCGATACACCACGGTCGCATTTACATTTTTATTGTTACACTTACAGTAGTTTTTACAATTTGACATCTCCAATGTAATTTAAATATATACATCTCAACTAATTAATATTATAAATTAATAGGTAGATAAAAACTTAAAATAATAATGTACAAACGGGTAGAAAACGGAAAGTCATAGGGCATCAAAAAATTCGACACATCGATGGCAGTGGGAAAAGTGCCCAGAACGCTGGCAGCATTACCACGCTTGATGGCAATGCGAATTCGTTGACCGAAGAAAATATCTTCAATTACATTTCACTTTCAAAGATTTCCAATTCAATTTCAAAGATTTCCAATTCAATTTCAAAGATTTCCAATTCAATCTCAATGATTTGCAAGTCAATTTGTCTAACTATATCAAAAAAAAAAAACATAACAAAAGAAAAAAGAAAGCGGTATTCTTACTACGGTGCCCGCATGGTAGTGGCGACAGCATTTCTGAGATGATTGCTGTCCGACTGGACTGTCCCCTGCAGAGACATTGGGTGGCGACAGTCCTAAATAAGAAAAATAAATAATGTGTTTTCTGTACTGCACAGACTGTTAAACTTTATCAATATTTTTCAGTGTTAACGCGATACACCACGGTCGCATTTACATTTTTATTGTTACACTTACAGTAGTTTTTACAATTTGACATCTCCAATGTAATTTAAATATATACATCTCAACTATTAAATATTATAAATTAATAGGTAGATACAAACTTAAAATAATAATGTACAAACGGGTAGAAAACGGAAAGTCATAGGGCATCAAAAAATTCGACACATCGATGGCAGTGGGAAAAGTGCCCAGAACGCTGGCAGCATTACCACGCTTGATGGCAATGCGAATTCGTTGACCGAAGAAAATATCTTCAATTACATTTCACTTTCAAAGATTTCCAATTCAATTTCAAAGATTTCCAATTCAATCTCAATGATTTGCAAGTCAATTTGTCTAACTATATCAAAAAAAAAACATAACAAAAGAAAAAAGAAAGCGGCATTCTTACTACGGTGCCCGCATGGTAGTGGCGACAGCATTTCTGAGATGATTGCTGTCCGACTGGACTGTCCCCTGCAGAGACATTGGGTGGCGACAGTCCTAAATAAGAAAAATAAATAATGTGTTTTCTGTACTGCACAGACTGTTAAACTTTATCAATATTTTTCAGTGTTAACGCGATACACCACGGTCGCATTTACATTTTTATTGTTACACTTACAGTAGTTTTTACAATTTGACATCTCCAATGTAATTTAAATATATACATCTCAACTATTAAATATTATAAATTAATAGGTAGATACAAACTTAAAATAATAATGTACAAACGGGTAGAAAACGGAAAGTCATAGGGCATCAAAAAATTCGACACATCGATGGCAGTGGGAAAAGTGCCCAGAACGCTGGCAGCATTACCACGCTTGATGGCAATGCGAATTCGTTGACCGAAGAAAATATCTTCAATTACATTTCACTTTCAAAGATTTCCAATTCAATTTCAAAGATTTCCAATTCAATTTCAAAGATTTCCAATTCAATCTCAATGATTTGCAAGTCAATTTGTCTAACTATATCAAAAAAAAAACATAACAAAAGAAAAAAGAAAGCGGCATTCTTACTACGGTGCCCGCATGGTAGTGGCGACAGCATTTCTGAGATGATTGCTGTCCGACTGGACTGTCCCCTGCAGAGACATTGGGTGGCGACAGTCCTAAATAAGAAAAATAAATAATGTGTTTTCTGTACTGCACAGACTGTTAAACTTTATCAATATTTTTCAGTGTTAACGCGATACACCACGGTCGCATTTACATTTTTATTGTTACACTTACAGTAGTTTTTACAATTTGACATCTCCAATGTAATTTAAATATATACATCTCAACTATTAAATATTATAAATTAATAGGTAGATAAAAACTTAAAATAATAATGTACAAACGGGTAGAAAACGGAAAGTCATAGGGCATCAAAAATTTCGACACATCGATGGCAGTGGGAAAAGTGCCCAGAACGCTGGCAGCATTACCACGCTTGATGGCAATGCGAATTCGTTGACCGAAGAAAATATCTTCAATTACATTTCACTTTCAAAGATTTCCAATTCAATTTCAAAGATTTCCAATTCAATCTCAATGATTTGCAAGTCAATTTGTCTAACTATATCAAAAAAAAAACATAACAAAAGAAAAAAGAAAGCGGCATTCTTACTACGGTGCCCGCATGGTAGTGGCGACAGCATTTCTGAGATGATTGCTGTCCGACTGGACTGTCCCCTGCAGAGACATTGGGTGGCGACAGTCCTAAATAAGAAAAATAAATAATGTGTTTTCCCTACTGCACAGACTGTTAAACTTTATCAATATTTTTCAGTGTTAACGCGATACACCACGGTCGCATTTACATTTTTATTGTTACACTTACAGTAGTTTTTACAATTTGACATCTCCAATGTAATTTAAATATATACATCTCAACTATTAAATATTATAAATTAATAGGTAGATACAAACTTAAAATAATAATGTACAAACGGGTAGAAAACGGAAAGTCATAGGGCATCAAAAAATTCGACACATCGATGGCAGTGGGAAAAGTGCCCAGAACGCTGGCAGCATTACCACGCTTGATGGCAATGCGAATTCGTTGACCGAAGAAAATATCTTCAATTACATTTCACTTTCAAAGATTTCCAATTCAATTTCAAAGATTTCCAATTCAATCTCAATGATTTGCAAGTCAATTTGTCTAACTATATAAAAAAAAAAACATAACAAAAGAAAAAAGAAAGCGGCATTCTTACTACGGTGCCCGCATGGTAGTGGCGACAGCCTTTCTGAGATGATTGCTGTCCGACTGGACTGTCCCCTGCAGAGACATTGGGTGGCGACAGTCCTAAATAAGAAAAATAAATAATGTGTTTTCTGTACTGCACAGACTGTTAAACTTTATCAATATTTTTCAGTGTTAACGCGATACACCACGGTCGCATTTACATTTTTATTGTTACACTTACAGTAGTTTTTACAATTTGACATCTCCAATGTAATTTAAATATATACATCTCAACTATTAAATATTATAAATTAATAGGTAGATACAAACTTAAAATAATAATGTACAAACGGGTAGAAAACGGAAAGTCATAGGGCATCAAAAAATTCGACATATCGATGGCAGTGGGAAAAGTGCCCAGAACGCTGGCAGCATTACCACGCTTGATGGCAATGCGAATTCGTTGACCGAAGAAAATATCTTCAATTACATTTCACTTTCAAAGATTTCCAATTCAATTTCAAAGATTTCCAATTCAATTTCAAAGATTTCCAATTCAATCTCAATGATTTGCAAGTCAATTTGTTTAACTATATCAAAAAAAAAAACATAACAAAAGAAAAAAGAAAGCGGCATTCTTACTACGGTGCCCGCATGGTAGTGGCGACAGCATTTCTGAGATGATTGCTGTCCGACTGGACTGTCCCCTGCAGAGACATTGGGTGGCGACAGTCCTAAATAAGAAAAATAAATAATGTGTTTTCTGTACTGCACAGACTGTTAAACTTTATCAATATTTTTCAGTGTTAACGCGATACACCACGGTCGCATTTACATTTTTATTGTTACACTTACAGTAGTTCTTAGTATTATCTGGTAAATTAACCGGTATTTGAATATATACATCTCAACTATTAAATATTATAAATTAATAGGTATATTAAAACAAGTCATAGGGCATCAAAAAATTCGACACATCGATGGCAGTGGGAAAAGTGCCTAGAACGCTGGCAGCATTGCCGCGCTTGATGGCAATGCTAATTCGTTGACCGAAGAAAATATCTCCAATCACATTTCAAAAATTTCATTTCAATTTCAAAGATTTCCGATTCAATTTCAAAGATTTCCAATTCAATCTCAATGATTTGCAACTCAATTTATCTAACTATATAAAAAAAAAAAAAAACGTAACAAAAGAAAACAGAAAGCGGCATCCTTACTGCGGTGCCTGCATGGTATTGGCGACAGCATTTCTGAGATGATTGCTGTCCGACTGGACTGTCCCCTGCAGAGACATTAGGTGGCGACAGTCCTAAATAAGAAAAATAAATAATGTGTTTTCTGTACTGCACAGACTGTTAAACTTTATCAATATTTTTCAGTGTTAACGCGATACACCACGGTCGCATTTACATTTTTATTGTTACACTTACAGTAGTTCTTAGTATTATCTGGTAAATTAACCGGTATTTGAATATATACATCTCAACTATTAAATATTATAAATTAATAGGTAGATACAAACTTAAAATAATAATGTACAAACGGGTAGAAAACGGAAAGTCATAGGGCATCAAAAAATTCGACACATCGATGGCAGTGGGAAAAGTGCCCAGAACGCTGGCAGCATTACCACGCTTGATGGCAATGCGAATTCGTTGACCGAAGAAAATATCTTCAATTACATTTCACTTTCAAAGATTTCCAATTCAATTTCAAAGATTTAAAATTCAATTTCAAAGATTTCCAATTCAATCTCAATGATTTGCAAGTCAATTTGTCTAACTATATCAAAAAAAAAAACATAACAAAAGAAAAAAGAAAGCGGCATTCTTACTACGGTGCCCGCATGGTAGTGGCGACAGCATTTCTGAGATGATTGCTGTCCGACTGGACTGTCCCCTGCAGAGACATTGGGTGGCGACAGTCCTAAATAAGAAAAATAAATAATGTGTTTTCTGTACTGCACAGACTGTTAAACTTTATCAATATTTTTCAGTGTTAACGCGATACACCACGGTCGCATTTACATTTTTATTGTTACACTTACAGTAGTTTTTACAATTTGACATCTCCAATGTAATTTAAATATATACATCTCAACTATTAAATATTATAAATTAATAGGTAGATACAAACTTAAAATAATAATGTACAAACGGGTAGAAAACGGAAAGTCATAGGGCATCAAAAAATTCGACACATCGATGGCAGTGGGAAAAGTGCCCAGAACGCTGGCAGCATTACCACGCTTGATGGCAATGCGAATTCGTTGACCGAAGAAAATATCTTCAATTACATTTCACTTTCAAAGATTTCCAATTCAATTTCAAAGATTTCCAATTCAATTTCAAAGATTTCCAATTCAATTTCAAAGATTTCCAATTCAATCTCAATGATTTGCAAGTCAATTTGTCTAACTATATCAAAAAAAAAACATAACAAAAGAAAAAAGAAAGCGGCGTCCTTACTACGGTGCCTGCATGGTATTGGCGACAGCATTTCTGAGATGATTGCTGTCTGACTGGACTGTCCCCTGCAGAGACATTGGGTGGCGACAGTCCTAAATAAGAAAAATAAATAATGTGTTTTCTGTACTGCACAGACTGTTAAACTTTATCAATATTTTTCAGTGTTAACGCGATACACCACGGTCGCATTTACATTTTTATTGTTACACTTACAGTAGTTCTTAGTATTATCGGGTAAATTAACTGGTATTTGAATAAATACATCTCAACTATTAAATATTATAAATTAAGAGATATATAAAAACAAGTCATAGGGCATCAAAAAATTCGACACATCGATGGCAGTGGGAAGAGTGCCCAGAACGCTGGCAGCATTGCCGCGCTTGATGGCAATGCTAATTCGTTGACCGAAGAAAATATCTCCAATCACATTTCAAAAATTTCATTTCAATTTCAAAGATTTCCGATTCAATTTCAAAGATTTCCAATTCAATCTCAATGATTTGCAACTCAATTTATCTAACTATATAAAAAAAAAAACGTAACAAAAGAAAAAAGAAAGCGGCGTCCTTACTACGGTGCCTGCATGGTATTGGCGACAGCATTTCTGAGATGATTGCTGTCCCACTGGACTGTCCCCTGCAGAGACATTGGGTGGCGACAGTCCTAAATAAGAAAAATAAATAATTTGTTTTCTGTACTGCACAGACTGTTAAACTTTATCAATATTTTTCAGTGTTAACGCGATACACCACGGTCGCATTTACATTTTTATTGTTACACTTACAGTAGTTTTTACAATTTGACATCTCCAATGTAATTTAAATATATACATCTCAACTATTAAATATTATAAATTAATAGGTAGATACAAACTTAAAATAATAATGTACAAACGGGTAGAAAACGGAAAGTCATAGGGCATCAAAAAATTCGACACATCGATGGCAGTGGGAAAAGTGCCCAGAACGCTGGCAGCATTACCACGCTTGATGGCAATGCGAATTCGTTGACCGAAGAAAATATCTTCAATTACATTTCACTTTCAAAGATTTCCAATTCAATTTCAAAGATTTCCAATTCAATCTCAATGATTTGCAAGTCAATTTGTCTAACTATATCAAAAAAAAAAACATAACAAAAGAAAAAAGAAAGCGGCATTCTTACTACGGTGCCCGCATGGTAGTGGCGACAGCATTTCTGAGATGATTGCTGTCCGACTGGACTGTCCCCTGCAGAGACATTGGGTGGCGACAGTCCTAAATAAGAAAAATAAATAATGTGTTTTCTGTACTGCACAGACTGTTAAACTTTATCAATATTTTTCAGTGTTAACGCGATACACCACGGTCGCATTTACATTTTTATTGTTACACTTACAGTAGTTTTTACAATTTGACATCTCCAATGTAATTTAAATATATACATCTCAACTATTAAATATTATAAATTAATAGGTAGATACAAACTTAAAATAATAATGTACAAACGGGTAGAAAACGGAAAGTCATAGGGCATCAAAAAATTCGACACATCGATGGCAGTGGGAAAAGTGCCCAGAACGCTGGCAGCATTACCACGCTTGATGGCAATGCGAATTCGTTGACCGAAGAAAATATCTTCAATTACATTTCACTTTCAAAGATTTCCAATTCAATTTCAAAGATTTCCAATTCAATCTCAATGATTTGCAAGTCAATTTGTCTAACTATATAAAAAAAAAAACATAACAAAAGAAAAAAGAAAGCGGCATTCTTACTACGGTGCCCGCATGGTAGTGGCGACAGCCTTTCTGAGATGATTGCTGTCCGACTGGACTGTCCCCTGCAGAGACATTGGGTGGCGACAGTCCTAAATAAGAAAAATAAATAATGTGTTTTCTGTACTGCACAGACTGTTAAACTTTATCAATATTTTTCAGTGTTAACGCGATACACCACGGTCGCATTTACATTTTTATTGTTACACTTACAGTAGTTTTTACAATTTGACATCTCCAATGTAATTTAAATATATACATCTCAACTATTAAATATTATAAATTAATAGGTAGATACAAACTTAAAATAATAATGTACAAACGGGTAGAAAACGGAAAGTCATAGGGCATCAAAAAATTCGACATATCGATGGCAGTGGGAAAAGTGCCCAGAACGCTGGCAGCATTACCACGCTTGATGGCAATGCGAATTCGTTGACCGAAGAAAATATCTTCAATTACATTTCACTTTCAAAGATTTCCAATTCAATTTCAAAGATTTCCAATTCAATCTCAATGATTTGCAAGTCAATTTGTCTAACTATATCAAAAAAAAAACATAACAAAAGAAAAAAGAAAGCGGCATTCTTACTACGGTGCCCGCATGGTAGTGGCGACAGCATTTCTGAGATGATTGCTGTCCGACTGGACTGTCCCCTGCAGAGACATTGGGTGGCGACAGTCCTAAATAAGAAAAATAAATAATGTGTTTTCCCTACTGCACAGACTGTTAAACTTTATCAATATTTTTCAGTGTTAACGCGATACACCACGGTCGCATTTACATTTTTATTGTTACACTTACAGTAGTTTTTACAATTTGACATCTCCAATGTAATTTAAATATATACATCTCAACTATTAAATATTATAAATTAATAGGTAGATACAAACTTAAAATAATAATGTACAAACGGGTAGAAAACGGAAAGTCATAGGGCATCAAAAAATTCGACACATCGATGGCAGTGGGAAAAGTGCCCAGAACGCTGGCAGCATTACCACGCTTGATGGCAATGCGAATTCGTTGACCGAAGAAAATATCTTCAATTACATTTCACTTTCAAAGATTTCCAATTCAATTTCAAAGATTTCCAATTCAATCTCAATGATTTGCAAGTCAATTTGTCTAACTATATAAAAAAAAAAACATAACAAAAGAAAAAAGAAAGCGGCATTCTTACTACGGTGCCCGCATGGTAGTGGCGACAGCATTTCTGAGATGATTGCTGTCCGACTGGACTGTCCCCTGCAGAGACATTGGGTGGCGACAGTCCTAAATAAGAAAAATAAATAATGTGTTTTCTGTACTGCACAGACTGTTAAACTTTATCAATATTTTTCAGTGTTAACGCGATACACCACGGTCGCATTTACATTTTTATTGTTACACTTACAGTAGTTTTTACAATTTGACATCTCCAATGTAATTTAAATATATACATCTCAACTATTAAATATTATAAATTAATAGGTAGATACAAACTTAAAATAATAATGTACAAACGGGTAGAAAACGGAAAGTCATAGGGCATCAAAAAATTCGACATATCGATGGCAGTGGGAAAAGTGCCCAGAACGCTGGCAGCATTACCACGCTTGATGGCAATGCGAATTCGTTGACCGAAGAAAATATCTTCAATTACATTTCACTTTCAAAGATTTCCAATTCAATTTCAAAGATTTCCAATTCAATTTCAAAGATTTCCAATTCAATCTCAATGATTTGCAAGTCAATTTGTTTAACTATATCAAAAAAAAAAACATAACAAAAGAAAAAAGAAAGCGGCATTCTTACTACGGTGCCCGCATGGTAGTGGCGACAGCATTTCTGAGATGATTGCTGTCCGACTGGACTGTCCCCTGCAGAGACATTGGGTGGCGACAGTCCTAAATAAGAAAAATAAATAATGTGTTTTCTGTACTGCACAGACTGTTAAACTTTATCAATATTTTTCAGTGTTAACGCGATACACCACGGTCGCATTTACATTTTTATTGTTACACTTACAGTAGTTCTTAGTATTATCTGGTAAATTAACCGGTATTTGAATATATACATCTCAACTATTAAATATTATAAATTAATAGGTATATTAAAACAAGTCATAGGGCATCAAAAAATTCGACACATCGATGGCAGTGGGAAAAGTGCCTAGAACGCTGGCAGCATTGCCGCGCTTGATGGCAATGCTAATTCGTTGACCGAAGAAAATATCTCCAATCACATTTCAAAAATTTCATTTCAATTTCAAAGATTTCCGATTCAATTTCAAAGATTTCCAATTCAATCTCAATGATTTGCAACTCAATTTATCTAACTATATAAAAAAAAAAAAAAACGTAACAAAAGAAAACAGAAAGCGTCATCCTTACTGCGGTGCCTGCATGGTATTGGCGACAGCATTTCTGAGATGATTGCTGTCCGACTGGACTGTCCCCTGCAGAGACATTAGGTGGCGACAGTCCTAAATAAGAAAAATAAATAATGTGTTTTCTGTACTGCACAGACTGTTAAACTTTATCAATATTTTTCAGTGTTAACGCGATACACCACGGTCGCATTTACATTTTTATTGTTACACTTACAGTAGTTCTTAGTATTATCTGGTAAATTAACCGGTATTTGAATATATACATCTCAACTATTAAATATTATAAATTAATAGGTAGATACAAACTTAAAATAATAATGTACAAACGGGTAGAAAACGGAAAGTCATAGGGCATCAAAAAATTCGACACATCGATGGCAGTGGGAAAAGTGCCCAGAACGCTGGCAGCATTGCCACGCTTGATGGCAATGCGAATTCGTTGACCGAAGAAAATATCTTCAATTACATTTCACTTTCAAAGATTTCCAATTCAATTTCAAAGATTTAAAATTCAATTTCAAAGATTTCCAATTCAATCTCAATGATTTGCAAGTCAATTTGTCTAACTATATCAAAAAAAAAAACATAACAAAAGAAAAAAGAAAGCGGCATTCTTACTACGGTGCCCGCATGGTAGTGGCGACAGCATTTCTGAGATGATTGCTGTCCGACTGGACTGTCCCCTGCAGAGACATTGGGTGGCGACAGTCCTAAATAAGAAAAATAAATAATGTGTTTTCTGTACTGCACAGACTGTTAAACTTTATCAATATTTTTCAGTGTTAACGCGATACACCACGGTCGCATTTACATTTTTATTGTTACACTTACAGTAGTTTTTACAATTTGACATCTCCAATGTAATTTAAATATATACATCTCAACTATTAAATATTATAAATTAATAGGTAGATACAAACTTAAAATAATAATGTACAAACGGGTAGAAAACGGAAAGTCATAGGGCATCAAAAAATTCGACACATCGATGGCAGTGGGAAAAGTGCCCAGAACGCTGGCAGCATTACCACGCTTGATGGCAATGCGAATTCGTTGACCGAAGAAAATATCTTCAATTACATTTCACTTTCAAAGATTTCCAATTCAATTTCAAAGATTTCCAATTCAATTTCAAAGATTTCCAATTCAATTTCAAAGATTTCCAATTCAATCTCAATGATTTGCAAGTCAATTTGTCTAACTATATCAAAAAAAAAACATAACAAAAGAAAAAAGAAAGCGGCGTCCTTACTACGGTGCCTGCATGGTATTGGCGACAGCATTTCTGAGATGATTGCTGTCTGACTGGACTGTCCCCTGCAGAGACATTGGGTGGCGACAGTCCTAAATAAGAAAAATAAATAATGTGTTTTCTGTACTGCACAGACTGTTAAACTTTATCAATATTTTTCAGTGTTAACGCGATACACCACGGTCGCATTTACATTTTTATTGTTACACTTACAGTAGTTCTTAGTATTATCGGGTAAATTAACTGGTATTTGAATAAATACATCTCAACTATTAAATATTATAAATTAAGAGATATATAAAAACAAGTCATAGGGCATCAAAAAATTCGACACATCGATGGCAGTGGGAAGAGTGCCCAGAACGCTGGCAGCATTGCCGCGCTTGATGGCAATGCTAATTCGTTGACCGAAGAAAATATCTCCAATCACATTTCAAAAATTTCATTTCAATTTCAAAGATTTCCGATTCAATTTCAAAGATTTCCAATTCAATCTCAATGATTTGCAACTCAATTTATCTAACTATATAAAAAAAAAAACGTAACAAAAGAAAAAAGAAAGCGGCGTCCTTACTACGGTGCCTGCATGGTATTGGCGACAGCATTTCTGAGATGATTGCTGTCCCACTGGACTGTCCCCTGCAGAGACATTGGGTGGCGACAGTCCTAAATAAGAAAAATAAATAATTTGTTTTCTGTACTGCACAGACTGTTAAACTTTATCAATATTTTTCAGTGTTAACGCGATACACCACGGTCGCATTTACATTTTTATTGTTACACTTACAGTAGTTTTTACAATTTGACATCTCCAATGTAATTTAAATATATACATCTCAACTATTAAATATTATAAATTAATAGGTAGATACAAACTTAAAATAATAATGTACAAACGGGTAGAAAACGGAAAGTCATAGGGCATCAAAAAATTCGACACATCGATGGCAGTGGGAAAAGTGCCCAGAACGCTGGCAGCATTACCACGCTTGATGGCAATGCGAATTCGTTGACCGAAGAAAATATCTTCAATTACATTTCACTTTCAAAGATTTCCAATTCAATTTCAAAGATTTCCAATTCAATCTCAATGATTTGCAAGTCAATTTGTCTAACTATATCAAAAAAAAAAACATAACAAAAGAAAAAAGAAAGCGGCATTCTTACTACGGTGCCCGCATGGTAGTGGCGACAGCATTTCTGAGATGATTGCTGTCCGACTGGACTGTCCCCTGCAGAGACATTGGGTGGCGACAGTCCTAAATAAGAAAAATAAATAATGTGTTTTCTGTACTGCACAGACTGTTAAACTTTATCAATATTTTTCAGTGTTAACGCGATACACCACGGTCGCATTTACATTTTTATTGTTACACTTACAGTAGTTTTTACAATTTGACATCTCCAATGTAATTTAAATATATACATCTCAACTATTAAATATTATAAATTAATAGGTAGATACAAACTTAAAATAATAATGTACAAACGGGTAGAAAACTGAAAGTCATAGGGCATCAAAAAATTCGACACATCGATGGCAGTGGGAAAAGTGCCCAGAACGCTGGCAGCATTACCACGCTTGATGGCAATGCGAATTCGTTGACCGAAGAAAATATCTTCAATTACATTTCACTTTCAAAGATTTCCAATTCAATTTCAAAGATTTACAATTCAATTTCAAAGATTTCCAATTCAATGTCAATGATTTGCAAGTCAATTTGTCTAACTATATATAAAAAAAAAAAACATAACAAAAGAAAAAAGAAAGCGGCATTCTTACTACGGTGCCCGCATGGTAGTGGCGACAGCATTTCTGAGATGATTGCTGTCCGACTGGACTGTCCCCTGCAGAGACATTGGGTGGCGACAGTCCTAAATAAGAAAAATAAATAATGTGTTTTCTGTACTGCACAGACTGTTAAACTTTATCAATATTTTTCAGTGTTAACGCGATACACCACGGTCGCATTTACATTTTTATTGTTACACTTACAGTAGTTTTTACAATTTGACATCTCCAATGTAATTTAAATATATACATCTCAACTATTAAATATTATAAATTAATAGGTAGATACAAACTTAAAATAATAATGTACAAACGGGTAGAAAACGGAAAGTCATAGGGCATCAAAAAATTCGACACATCGATGGCAGTGGGAAGAGTGCCCAGAACGCTGGCAGCATTGCCGCGCTTGATGGCAATGCTAATTCGTTGACCGAAGAAAATATCTCCAATCACATTTCAAAAATTTCATTTCAATTTCAAAGATTTCCGATTCAATTTCAAAGATTTCCATTTCAATCTCAATGATTTGCAACTCAATTTATCTAACTATATAAAAAAAAAAAACGTAACAAAAGAAAAAGAAAGCGGCGTCCTTACTACGGTGCCTGCATGGTATTGGCGACAGCATTTCTGAGATGATTGCTGTCCCACTGGACTGTCCCCTGCAGAGACATTGGGTGGCGACAGTCCTAAATAAGAAAAATAAATAATGTGTTTTCTGTACTGCACAGACTGTTAAACTTTATCAATATTTTTCAGTGTTAACGCGATACACCACGGTCGCATTTACATTTTTATTGTTACACTCACAGTAGTTCTTACAATTTGATATCTCCAATGTAATTTAAATATATACATCTCAACTATTAAATATTATAACATAATAGGTATGTAAAAACTTAAAATAATAATATGTACAAACGGGTAAAAAACGGGAAGTCATAGGGCATCAAAAAATTCGACACATAGATGGCAGTGGAAAAAGTGCCCAGAACGCTGGCAGCATTACCACGCTTGATGGCAATGCGAATTCGTTGATCGAAGAAAATATCTTCAATTACATTTCAATTTCAAAGATTTCCAATTCAATTTCAAAGATGTCCAATTCAATCTCAATGATTTGCAACTCAATTTGTGTAACTTTATCAAAAATAATAATAATACATAACATAAGAAAAAAGAAAGCGGCATCCTTACTTCGGTTCCTGCTTGGTAGTGGCAACAGCATTTCTGAGATGTTTGCTGTCCGACTGGACTGTCCCCTGCAGAGACATTGGGTGGCGACAGTCCTAAATAAGAAAAATAAATAATGCGTTTTCTGTACTGCACAGACTGTTAAACTTTATCAATATTTTTCAGTGTTAACGCGATACACCACGGTCGCATTTACATTTTTATTGTTACACTCACAGTAGTTCTTACAATTTGACATCTCCAATGTAATTTAAATATATACATCTCAACTATTAAATATTATAAATTAATAGGTATATAAAAACTTAAAATAATAATATGTACAAACGGGTAGAAAACGGAAAGTTATAGGGCATCAAAAAATTCGACACATCGATGGCAGTGGGAAAAGTGCCCAGAACGCTGGCAGCATTGCCGCGCTTGATGGCAATGCTAATTCGTTGACCGAAGAAAATATCTCCAATCACATTTCAAAAATTTCATTTCAATTTCAAAGATTTCCGATTCAATTTCAAAGATTTCCAATTCAATCTCAATGATATGCAACTCAATTTATCTAACTATATAAAAAAAAAAACGTAACAAAAGAATAAAGAAAGCGGCATCCTTACTACGGTGCCTGCATGGTAGTGGCGACAGCATTTCTGAGATGATTGCTGTCCGACTAGACTGTCCCCTGCAGAGACATTGGGTGGCGACAGTCCTAAATAAGAAAAATAAATAATGTGTTTTCTGTACTGCACAGACTGTTAAACTTTATCAATATTTTTCAGTGTTAACGCGATACACCACGGTCGCACTTACATTTTTATTGTTACACTCACAGTAGTTCTTACAATTTGATATCTCCGATGTAATTTAAATATATACATCTCAACTATTAAATATTAAAAATTAATAGGTATAAAAAAATAAGTCATAGGGCATCAAAAAATTCGACACATCGATGGCAGTGGGAAAAGTGCCCAGAACGCCTGCTGCATTGCCGCGCTTGATGGCAATGCTAATTCGTTGACCGAAGAAAATATCTCTAATTACATTTCAAAAATTTCATTTCAATTTCAAAGATTTCCAATTCAATCTCAATGATTTGCAACTCAATTTGTCTAACGACATAAAAAAAAAAAACGTAACAAAAGAAAAAAGAAAGCGGGATTCTTACTACGGTGCCTGCATGGTAGTGGCGACAGCATTTCTGAGACGATTGCTGTCCGACTGGACTGTCCCCTGCAGAGACATTGGGTGGCGACAGTACTAAATAAGAAAAATAAATAATGTGTTTTCTGTACTGCACAGACTGTTAAACTTTATCAATATTTTTCAGTGTTAACGCGATACACCACGGTCGCATTTACATTTTTATTGTTACACTTACAGTAGTTTTTACAATTTGACATCTCCAATGTAATTTAAATATATACATCTCAACTATTAAATATTATAAATTAATAGGTAGATACAAACTTAAAATAATAATATGTACAAACGGGTAATAAATTGGAAGTCATAGGGCATCAAAAAATTCGACACATCGATGGCAGTGGGAAAAGTACCCAGAACGCTGGCAGCATTGCCGCGCTTGATGGCAATGCTAATTCGTTGACCGAAGAAAATATCTCCAATCACATTTCAAAAATTTCATTTCAATTTCAAAGATTTCCGATTCAATTTCAAAGATTTCCAATTCAATCTCAATGATTTGCAACTCAATTTATCTAACTATATAAAAAAAGAAAACGTAACAAAAGAAAAAAGAAAGCGGCGTCCTTACTACGGTGCCTGCATGGTATTGGCGACAGCATTTCTGAGATGATTGCTGTCCCACTGGACTGTCCCCTGCAGAGACATTGGGTGGCGACAGTCCTAAATAAGAAAAATAAATAATGTGTTTTCTGTACTGCACAGACTGTTAAACTTTATCAATATTTTTCAGTGTTAACGCGATACACCACGGTCGCATTTACATTTTTATTGTTACACTTACAGTAGTTTTTACAATTTGACATCTCCAATGTAATTTAAATATATACATCTCAACTATTAAATATTATAAATTAATAGGTAGATACAAACTTAAAATAATAATGTACAAACGGGTAGAAAACGGAAAGTCATAGGGCATCAAAAAATTCGACACATCGATGGCAGTGGGAAAAGTGCCCAGAACGCTGGCAGCATTACCACGCTTGATGGCAATGCGAATTCGTTGACCGAAGAAAATATCTTCAATTACATTTCACTTTCAAAGATTTCCAATTCAATTTCAAAGATGTCCAATTCAATATCAATGATTTGCAACTCAATTAGTGTAACTTTATCAAAAATAATAATAATACATAACATAAGAAAAAAGAAAGCGGCATCCTTACTTCGGTTCCTGCTTGGTAGTGGCAACAGCATTTCTGAGATGATTGCTGTCCGACTGGACTGTCCCCTGCAGAGACATTGGGTGGCGACAGTCCTAAATAAGAAAAATAAATAATGTGTTTTCTGTACTGCACAGACTGTTAAACTTTATCAATATTTTTCAGTGTTAACGCGATACACCACGGTCGCATTTACATTTTTATTGTTACACTCACAGTAGTTCTTACAATTTGATATCTCCGATGTAATTTAAATATATACATCTCAACTATTAAATATTAAAAATTAATAGGTATAAAAAAATAAGTCATAGGGCATCAAAAAATTCGACACATCGATGGCAGTGGGAAAAGTGCCCAGAACGCCTGCTGCATTGCCGCGCTTGATGGCAATGCTAATTCGTTGACCGAAGAAAATATCTCTAATTACATTTCTAAAATTTCATTTCAATTTCAAAGATTTCAGATTCAATTTCAAAGATTTCCAATTCAATCTCAATGATTTGCAACTCAATTTATCTAACTATATAAAAAAAAACGTAACAAAAGAATAAAGAAAGCGGCATCCTTACTACGGTGCCTGCATGGTAGTGGCGACAGCATTTCTGAGATGATTGCTGTCCGACTAGACTGTCCCCTGCAGAGACATTGGGTGGCGACAGTCCTAAATAAGAAAAATAAATAATGTGTTTTCTGTACTGCACAGACTGTTAAACTTTATCAATATTTTTCAGTGTTAACGCGATACACTACGGTCGCATTTACATTTTTATTTTTACACTCACAGTAGTTCTTACAATTTGATATCTCCAATGTAATTTAAATATATACATCTCAACTATTAAATATTATAAATTAATAGGTACCTATTTACAAACTTAAAATAATAATATGTATAAACGGGTAAAATGATCGTTTAACTTTATCAATATTTATAATTGCAGCAAAATGCCTTTGTGACTATCGACCGTTTTTGATATTAAAAACACTTGTATGTTGTCGAAAGCCTATATCTGCGTCTGGGATAATTGGATCGTTTATCAAAAGATTCCCATGACTTTCAATTTCAAAGTTTTCCAATTAAATTTCATAGATTTTCAACTCGATTTCAAAGACTTTCAAATTAATTTAAAAGCTATGCACGACAATATCAAAGATTACCAATTGGATTTCAAAGATTTTCAACTAAATTACGAATATAAAAAAAAAATTGTTTTATGATGGCAACAAAGACCGTCTAACTTTATCAATATAATAATAATAATAATCCATTTATTTCCGGGTATACGGTACATACAAGAACTTAATATTAAAAACGTCTCACGTACACTACCATTGCCGGTGTAGAAACATTATTGAAATTACGATTTATTTAGCACAATTTTGTTACCTACATTACTTATATTATTACAATGAAATGGAATGTCAAAATTATCACACAATTATATTTATGTCAAGTACTCAAAACCAAAAAAATTAAAAACAAAAATACAAGTCAATAGGTACCACACACAAAATATTGACAAAAATGTAACGTCAAAAAAAATATGTCAAAAAAAATATTATGAAAAAAAAATAATATATAATGTCAAAAATTACTAAATAGAATGTTAAAATAATAATAATGTCAAAAACTGTGATTTAAGAATTTATTAACCGAATAAAAGCACATGTCCAAGAGCCATGCAAACATCTTACGTTTATATTTATCTACTGGCAGCATTCTGAATTCAGGGGGTAATTTATTGTATATTTTTATTGTCATACAGCTGACATTTCTACTATATAAATTTGAACCGGTGGTTTCGCTTATAAAATACTATTCATCCAAAGCTTGCAGAGCGATGTAACTTTTAAATTAAAAAAATCAGCAAGTGATAAGGTAATACTCGCAAAATACATGAAACAATTGGTAACGCCACGAGATAGTACCTACGTCTCGGTCGCCTGCTCAGGCAAGGTCATTGACTCGCTCAGCTGATCTTTACGTAAAACAAATAAAATGATTCCAAATTTCCTTCATACTTTTACAGACTTAGGGCGGACTTAATTGCTTTGTGCCTAAGACATACCTAATAAAATAATTATGCTAAAAGTGTTAGGTAATTAATTTTTTTTTTTTTCATTATATATATTTATTTACAACTTAAAGCAACAATAATTACATTACATGTAAAAATAAATCTCTACAGGCCTGTTAGTTATGGCGTATTTAAAAATGTGGAATCAATAATTTTCATTACAATGATTTAAAAAAAGTTCTGCTACAATAATTTAAAAAAAGTCCTATTAGGTACTTAGGACTTTCTATTTTTATTTATTTAACACTAAATAGCTTTTGTATTTTTATTTATTTAACACTTAAAAAGTTTTAAGAGTTCTGGGTCAATGGCTCGTCTTAGGGGCTGTTATAAACCTAATAACTAATTACCTCCGAATCGTCACTGGTTAGATAGACTTCATGAGAGCATAGCATTCCTTTGGATACATAATCTTGCACGTTTAGCACAAAGTAAGCTAGGACTGGCTATTCTTTGTGAGTCCACGTTGACTAGGTGAACGCATTATTATTGTTATTGTGGAATGGTGTCTACTAATGGTTTGCATTATTTATTCATTTATGCGAGAATTGGTACGAGTTATTAAAAAAAAGTATTTTATTTTTTAATTTTATCTTTACAAATCGATAGTGTTTCATGCACCGGTTCGACCCTCCACGGGATTAAAACGACTAAAAAGTAACCTTGTATATAAAATTAATAGCGGCGGACTGAGTATGCTTCCCTGTGGAACGCCAGAATTATTAATTCTTAATTCTGAGCAGTATGTTTTCCTTGTATTTTTTTCTATTCTAGAAATAACAGTTCGCTGTTGGCGATCAGACATAGCTTTTAAACCAATCATGCGCCTGGCATCTTATTCCATATTTTCCTAATTTGTGTAGTAATCGTTCATGCGAAACAAAATCAAATGCTTTGCTCATATCCAAGAATACCGATAGTGAAGACATTTTTTTATTAAGAGCTTCAGTAATTAGTTTTACTAAGGCAAAACAGGCTAGAGTTGTTGAACAGTTTTTTCTGAATCCAAATTGACTCTCCACGATTAGGGGAGTTGGGGGAATTGGGAGTCACTTAAGGAAAAGTCATTATTGTAATCACAAATGATCAGTCTTATATTTTTTTCATATTTACTAATCTTTAAAAACTAATCAGGTATCAAGATATATAAGTCTTTTTAGACTATCATTAACATAAACATAATTATAATTAAGAAACAAAAAAGTAGTTTTGACTCCAATCACCCACATGTAAGGGAAATGAAAGTCAGCTCATGGGGGAATAAGAGTCAAAATTATAAAACAAATAAAAACAACAAAGTTATTATCTGTTTTTACAAACAATTAGAAATCAACAAAATTAAAAATTAGAAATGATTACCCAATGGAATCATAACAAATAATATTATAAATCGAGTTAAATGCAAAAATCACAGCGATAGCGACTTGGATCATCACATCCTGTACATGCCTCATGGGCCCACCCAGCACAGAGACGGCAACGGTTCCAGATTTCTCTCGGTTTTCCCTCTTCAAGGCATATTGCGCACACAGAATGTTCACGCTCGTTCTGGGAGTTTTGCTGGATATTTAGTGGGATTTCAATATTTTCTAAGTCACTATCTCCACTCTCAACATAAGGAACCTGTTCATCAGCCGATTCTTCAGATGAACTTGACTTAAATAAGTTCTTTTTTACTTCTTTTATCTTCTTAATAACTTTGCCTCTTGTATGCTTTTCTTTTTCCTTTCGTTTCTTAGCTTTTTCTTCAAAAACAGTTTTCAGAGGTGTGGCAGTCAGAATTTCTGATCGTTGTGATCTTTTTCCTTTGCCTTTACCTTTTCCAATGCAAGGCAAAGGAGTTAATTGTGACAGTATTCCGGTTATAGGTTCACTGTCGGATTTTTTGTTTTCTTGATTTATACCATCATTTGATTTATAATTTGTAATAAAAGCACTTGTGGAGGGTTGCGGTTCTAAAGCGTTCCTACTGTTAGTCAATGCTGTGTGCTGAATGTTGTTAGTTGAAAGGTTATCTGAAACTTCAATAACTGTCAAGTCTGTTATAGGGGCAGAAATTTCTATAACACAGGGAACATCAGAGATGTCTAAGAAATCTTCGTCTTTGACTTGTGAGGATTGAGTGGGATATTCCTGTTGATGCGAAGCCACTGACTCCTTTCTCTACTGAAGCAACTTTCATATAGGCTTTGTTAAAAATCCCAGCGACTTCGTAAGGCGTGATTTTTTGTAAATTATGTGATTTAATATATAAATCACATTCTCTGTTGTAAGCTTTCTTAACTCTTTGAATGCCGTAATTAGAGACACAATATAAAGACTATTGCTTATGTCGAACTGTGTAACATAAGACATTCAAAAGGTTAAGAGGATCATAGAAGACTACGTCAAGAGGCTGCAGCATATGTGATGTATGAGGAGGAATGGACACCACAGTAATGAAATTTTCTCTGCAGAAATTGTATGATTCGAGGGTAGAATGACTGTAATGGTTGTCTAAGATTAATAAAACTGGTTGATGACGAGGCCAAATAAAAATTATGTGGCTGAACTTATTATTTCTCAAAAAGAATTACCTAGCGAAATCGGGCCAGCCGTTCACGCGTGATTGCGTGACTAAGGGAAATGGGGATTCATTTTTAGGGTTCCGTAGCCAAATGGCAAAAAGCGGAACCCTTATGGATTCGTCATATCTGTCTGTCTGTCCGTCCGTATGTCACAGCCACTTTTTTCCGAAACTTTAAGAGCTATACTGTTGAAACGTAGTAAGTTAATATATTATATGAACGGCATTAATATTTTCACACAAAAATATAAAAAAAAAACAATAAATTTTGGGGGTCCCTGTAGTGTTTGTATTAGGAGTATCTATACTTAAATATAGATATACGCTATCTTGGGCAAGCGGCGCTTATGTGAGCCACGGAGTTACGAAAGCGCTGTGGGCGAGAGTACACGTGTTGTTCCAGCGCGTGCGCTTGCGAGCGAGCCAGTGTTTGTACGAGAACATTACAGTGGACAGAGGTCCTACAGTCCCCATCCCCATACTTAGAGCTGGAACACAAAAATTTTTTTTCGTCAAACTCATACGTGTGGGATATCTATGGATAGGTCTTCAAAAATGATATTAAGGTTTCTAATATCATTTTTTTTTCTGGACTGAATAGTTTGCGCGAGAGACACTTCCAAAGTGGTAAAATGTGTTCCCCCCACCTCTAACTTCTAAAATAAGAGAATGATAAAACTAAAAAAAAGTAATCATGTACATTACCATGCAAACCGCCAACGAAAATTGGTTTGAACGAGATCTAGTAAGTAGTTCGCCCTTCATGGGCGAGTCCGACTCGCACTTAGCCGCTCTTTATATATACAAGGTGTCGTTTTGAAGATGCAAAATATTTCAGGAGGTTGTAATACAACTCATAATTAATCATGTGAAAAAACGATACCTGGTCAATAATCAGTAATACTTGTTATTTTATTCTTTAATTATACTAAACTAATTCGATTGATCGATGGCAGCGGGGGCGTGGCTAGGGTGTGGCGTGCGGGATGATGATTGGATGATACATTATTTATGAAACTATCGTTGCGAGTTAGTGTGTGTGAAAACGCCCTTTATTTTTCCGTGTTTGTGTGTGTGAAAGAAAGCGCGGTTATAAGGCAGGTATCAGACTGGCTGCTTTTTAAGAAACGCAGTTCACACATACCGATTTAAATAATAAAAAAAAAAAACAAAAAAAAAAAAACCTACTCATTTTATTATTGATTCGGGTCGAGAATCACTAACATAATTACCTCCTGAAATATTTTGCATCTTCAAAACGACACCTTGTATAGTCTATGTCATTTTGTATCATGTTAGCCAGTATAATATACTGGCTAACAATAACTGTTTGTGCCTAGAATATCATTCTAGACACAAACAGTTATTTTTATTTTTATGTTTATTATTTAATTCGGAAATGTATTTCCTAAATATTAATTATCAATTTAGCATCCGTCCCTCCCCTACTGTAATGTTTATGTTTAGAAGCAAAGTGATGGCAAGGACTTCTTAATCTCGTTAGTATTCCCACTGTTAAACGAAATATTGATTTAGTTTTGATCCACGAATAGTTTTTATAGCGTTGATGTGTTGGATATAAAGAAAGAAAGAAAAAACGTTTATTCGTGCCTCACACAATCATATAAACTAAATTACACAATGGAAAAAAAAAGAAAGGTATAATCAGTGCGAGGCCAAAAAGGCAACTAACTCAGCATATGCTACGTTATTTAAAACGATAAATAACGCAGCGCTGATATTCTGTTAGGGCCTGCTGTGACGACACGAACATATTTACAGATGTTATTATAATAATAGTCTATCAAAAAAGAATAAACAAATAAGAGACAGAATATATATATAAAATTCGTGAATGTATATTTTTGTGTGTAATATATAAAAATAGTGCATTAAGAATAATTAGTAAATCATAGACCGACGTCTTTATGAGGACACTTTCAATATATGTATGGAACTTTATGGGCTTTAAATAACTAAAATAAATTAACAGAAATCTGACTTATTTATTATTTACATTAGTTTTATTATATATGTGAAACCCGAAACATGTCTCTAGTATTTTTATGTAAATAATCTATGTACCTAGTTGTATCATGAAAAATCACAGAGTTATACAGTTGCCATCACGGATCTTGAGCGGTTGCGCAGAAGTCAAAAATCGGTCTCTTTAGTGGTGCGAAGTGAGACGCGGGGGCGGGGAGTGTCAGTGATTGACTCGCCGCGCCATCGCGTCATAGACGTCACTTCTAATTCGTTCCCTGCGTTGCTGCATGTATCTAACAACGAAGACGATTGGCTCGCCAATGTATGGAATGCGCAAAGCGATCCCCACTCTGACGCCGAGCGCTCAAGATCCGTTATACGTAGTCACCAGGCCACCCAGGCGACTGAGGGGTTGTTTTGCACTTGCAGCCAACTGTTTGATGGCACCTAATACTTGCTATGACCCTTCGTGATCTGTGGTGTACTTAGTATCGGTGGTATTTCAAAATATAACATGGTGTAAAAACTATTGGAATCCATTCAGTTATTGATTCTGAACAAACTCTTTTCAGTTCTCGCATAAACTAAAAATAATGTAGTATATACTAGAAGCGCGTAATTTTGATATTTTTGAGCTAAAATATTTTACAGAGCTCCGTCCTAAGTGAAGTGAAAAACTTTAGCTTGTATCACTATAAACATAATTTTATGGGGTTAGCAACCCTGTGGTATAGTGGTTAGTGACCCTGACTGCTATGCCGGAGGTCGCGGGTTCGATTCCCACCTAGGACAAATGTTTGTGTGATGAGCTCATGAGTCTGCCACACTAGACGGAAATTCCGTTGCGGAAGATCGGCGACGGAACGTTAATACAAGTTATTGCATATAAACTAAACTACGCGGAAGATCGGTCGCTCCGCGTAGTATATTTTATATGCAACTAGCTTTTGCCCGCGGCGTCGCCCGCGTAGGTACATAAAATATAGCCTATGTCACTCCGGGATAAAGCAGCTTTCTATCGGTGAAAAAATTTTACCTATCGGACCGGTACTTCCAGAGATTTATAAGTTTGTATGTAGGGGGCTAAATACAAGCTTATTAAGGTTGCGTCTAGTGTGGCAGAGGCCTTTGTCTAATGATATGTATGGCTACAGCTTGACGGGATAGAGGGCTCAACTGGCATGATTGTAAGTTAACTGTAAAGAATATACCTATTCCATCAAGTTTTTCAAGGAATACAGGCGCTATGTTATGTTGTGTAAGTCAAAATATGCTATATCTCCGTCCCTGCTTGTTTTTTTTAGTTTGCTTTTCTTTTTTTTTGCTACCAGGTTGACGTGCCAAGGCATGTAACATCCAAAAGCTTGCTTCTTAGACTGAAACGAGAGGTACGTTTGCACAAAATATAATACACAAAAAAAAAAAACAAAGTTCATGGCAAACACACAATTTCACACACGATTTATTGAGTTGTTTTTATGTCAACGCTAACGAAGCTCTCTGATTGGTTAAGAGCTTATTGGAGCGGGCCAATTGAAACGCCGAACGTCATGAACGTGTATATCGCGTTGATGTAAAACAAACTCGTACTATACTCCATTTGTTTAGGTACTTAACTAAATGTAAACAATCTTGACTGATTGTCTTTTATATAGAAATTGTCTAAAAATATTAACTTTTTTTGAGATTACATATTTACCTAAACGGATGTTATGTAATTAACTAAATTTAAATAATGTTTGTATGACTTTTATACGATTTTTTTTAATAAGAAGACATAAGTATCAAGATTGTTTACATTCAGTTCGGTATCTAAACATATAGAGTATAGGCATTCAGTAGTTACACTCGTTAAAGAAAAAAGCTCCATAAAACTGCGTAAAAGAAAACAAACATTTTTATTAAACGTGGTGAGAAATTGGCTATTGTAGTCAGTCTTCCTCCTCTATTATGATGATAAAAATGGTAATTGAGTAAATGCAAAAAAAATTGCTCAATTTAAAGCCTTAAAAAACATCAGGGGACAAATTGTCCCCCAACATGTCGTGCAACGTGTCGATCTACGTGACGGTGCAACGTTGCCCGGTCCCGCTACTTGCTCCCCAACATTCTACACGCGGGACGTGTTGTTTGACAATTAGGCACAGCGCTGACGTGTGCCTTGTGTCAGATACAAGCTACCGATGAATATTTGATTTCTATATAGTATGAAATCATCCACTCCCTGTGCACACATACGTAACTTAACACACACACACACACATACTCATGACAATCAAAAAGAGTTGGTGTCGGTAACTGAAAACTAAAAGTGTGTACATTTGCGCAGCGCCTTAGACAGCTTTGGGCGTCATCTTATTGGACATTGAGGTTTTAAAGATTGCATGCTACCTAAAAATGGGCTTAAGGTGGTAGGTAAAATTCGGATGCTCAAACAAACCAAAAAAAATAATTAAGGGTGATGAATCTCTTATCAAAGGCCACGGACGCGTAGCTTCATAGACGCGTATTTGTCATTGTAAGCTTCACGCAGGCATACATTGGTTTACACATACAAAACTGTAGTCTACTGGCCTGCCAATGGACGCGTAGCTTCGTCGGAGTAGTTTTCTATATAAGCTGTGAGCAGGCGTATACTGATGAATACGCGTCTTTGAAGCTACGCGTCCGTGGACAGCAGGCCTTAGGTAATATACTCCTGCGTAGTATGTAAACAAAGCATAGGCTTTTTGAATATTTTTTGACTGTATTATTAAAATATGTCATAGTTTGTAAGTATTAAAATTATAGGGGGTCATTGTAACTTCAGTATTAAGAAAAAGTCTGATATTAAGAATGCAGGATGTTAAGGCCAAATTGATAGTAATTTTTGACTGTGTGTCAGGCCTAATGCGTTGGTTTCATTGATAGTAAAAAGACTGTTTAAATCTACTGTAACATGTATGCTCAAAATGGGATGCTGCATCGGATTCAGCTTTTTAAAATAAGTCATTTTTATCCTAAAATATTAAGTCTTATTCTTGATTATATTGGATTAAAAAACTTGAATTGCTGACGATTCGGCCACAATACATTCGGACAGTGTCCGAATCGACACATTTTATTTTCAAGATTTTTTCACTGACAATTCGGGTTATTTAGTACAGTGAGATAAAAATATAATTATATTATATTTTAAGAGTTGGTCTTTACCCGATGCGGTTCACTGACGTGACTGAGCACTTTTGTATGGAACCGTGCGGGCGCCCCTGAGGATGTGCATTACATAGTTCTGTTACATCTTCTAAATATATTGTATTGAATTTGGTGATAACTATTACAATAATGTAGAAACACCTCGATATTGCATGTTAAGAAATTTTTGTCATGACATTGCTTTGTATTTTTTATACAAAAACTGTTATTTTTTTGCTAAAACCTAATTGGTAATTTAAAATACCTATCTATTAATTAAGGACACTTAGAAATAGCGAATTTACTTTTGATACTT
This sequence comes from Mythimna albipuncta, assembly GCA_929112965.1. Classification (NCBI taxonomy): domain Eukaryota; kingdom Metazoa; phylum Arthropoda; class Insecta; order Lepidoptera; family Noctuidae; genus Mythimna; species Mythimna albipuncta. The sequence continues at coordinate 4,229,860 of OV815986.1, read as the reverse complement.
TGTTTTTTTTTTGTACAAAGTAAATAAGCATCATAAGTAAATAAGAGATAAGATAAGAGAATCAGTTTTTTTTTTCTGAAGAAATTGTTTTTAGTTCTATCTTTATTATGTTATTATGATAAGATATTTTTGTATGATTGTTGTTAGAGAAAAATATTGTCACCGTAGATAATTTATCTGCAAAAGACTCATATTTGTTGTGTGTAATTATAGTTGGTACAGTACAATTCACGAATGATGGCGGCCGTGAAGTTAGCCTTTGCGAAAGTTCGCGCATACTACACTCTTCTCGCACACGCACATCGCCATTTGGTTCCTAAATCACGTTACTGCGCAGCCTTCTGCGCAAACTTCACGGCCGCCATCATTCGTGAATTGTACTGTAAGTACTTACTTACTAAGCTCTCGAAATATTTGACTACTATGATAATAAGTGAACCTCTTTGGTGAACTGGATTTTGTATTATCATTTCTTTATATTAAATAACTAAATATTCATAAACAAGTTCGTTTCATTTTTATCCTGTGAATCTGTTTTTCCGAACAGAAAATTTGAAAAACTTTATGCTTCCTAGGAACAGGCGATCTTTCTGCATGATGGTAAGTATATCTACAGCAAGGATGACTTTAATCGACTTCCAAAAAAAAGAGGAGGTTCTCAATTCGGTTGTACTTATATTTTATGTTTGTTACCTCAAAACACCGTCGTCTACAGACCGATTTGCAAATTTGAATGATGGAGCCGGAGGATAGAACCGAAACCGTGTGTGGGCTTATTAAAATTGTCACGATATGTACTTTGGCTATAAGGTACCTACTATCGAATAAATCTGATGATGGAGCCGGAAGGTGAGGGGTGGACACGGGATTGGCGGTGGAGATCTCTCGCGCCGGGCCTTGGTTGACTTGAGGCCATGGTCCGGAGCGAGGAGGAGTGGCAGGCGGTCGCCGACTTCTGCGAAGCAGTAATGCTCGCAAAGGAGGAGACCGACCGCATCGGGCAACGGCGTTATCGCCGCCGCCGCCGCCGCCGGGATTCTGATCCCGATTTCCAACCACCGTAGGCACGGGGTTGCGGATAGTGAGCAATGGGTAGCTCGCTGTCCGGCCGTCCGGTAACTGTCCGGACCAAGTCGAAGTCGTCGACGGCGCGCACTGTTCCCGCGCGCCTCAAGGAGTTGTCAGCAACAGCAGTGGCCCAGCTGGGACGAAGCCTACTGGGGCCAGGATTAGTTTCAAAAGACAGCTCGAGCCCAGGTATGAATGTTGGAAGGAACGGGGTGGGTCTTTTAGTCAGTAAGATTCTGACACTAAGTATAAAAAAATAAAATGGTTGGACACGGGAACTTCATAATAAAACAATGTATCCTAGTAAGGTTTGGGTTAATTGAAAATGTCATGAGAAAAATGTACTTTGGCTATAAGTGTATCGCAACTAAAAGGAGTGAAATAAAAAAAATATATATTAACCGACTTCACTAAAAAAAAACACTAAAACCAAACGATCAAAATAACTTTAATTTCGGAAGTCGGTGTTAAATAAGAAACAAACAATACCAAAAAACACCGATTTCCAAAATTAAAATTATTTTGATTGTTGGGTCAGTGGGTAGCCTTAGCGGCGGATTTAAATCAAATGAAAATTAAGTTCCTGTGAACCAAAATAGAAAATATACACCAAAATAGGGTGAATAGAGACTTAGAGAGGTGAATAGAGACAAAACTATAAAGGGTATTTTCTCGATATTTGAATATTTTTTGCAGCATTTAATTTTATTAATTTTTTTAATAAATTGGTGTTCAAAAAAATCGATTCTTTGTTAGAGGCCGATATTATGGTATCAAAGTGAAAAACCAAACCAAAGTTTTGTCTCTATGCACCCCTAAGTCTTTATTCACCCCGTTTTACGGTACCTAATGTTCAAAGAATAGCAGTGATCTTACGCCATTTTATAATAAACAAAATTTAAAAAAAAATATTTATCAACAAAAATCTTATTTATCAACAATCAGTACAATAATTTATATTTAAATTATATGAGGTAAAGTTTTTTTTTTTTGTTTGTAGGAGGTAATCTCTAAAACTACTGGCCCGATTGCGAAGATTTGCGAATATTGCAATTCCTATACCCATCCCTTTTCTACACTAACTTATCGAGTGAAAGGGACTATACCCTAGTCGCGTTAAGATGAGGAAAAGGTGGTAATGTGGCCCCCTACTTTGTTTTTGAAGCCCTATATAAAAAATACTAAACTTATTTTTATTTTTTTATTAATCCTCTTTACATCTATCTTTCCAGGGGTGCTATTCTCTAAGAAAACAGCCTTGAGCTCAGCGCTGGCACAGCGACGAGTCGTGAGGCGCAGTACATTGAATTAACAATCCAGTGAAAAGGGGCATTGATTAGAGAATAACACCCCAGGTCTTATAACCTAATGCGACAGTGTAGCTAACAATTATACTTAACGTTTATGAAGCAATCTAAAAAAAATATGAATCAAGTTAGTACGTTACAGTGTTTCTTACCAATTACGCTATGCATAATGATATGTAGAACAAATAAAATAAACCACAGAATGAACAAAAATAAATGTTTTCTGCAAAATGAGAAATTTGGCATCGTGACATCTAGTGGGGGTTATATGGCACCCTGGGGGCCATATAAAATATATTGAACTTTTATTAAAACTTTATGGCAAAAATCACCAATATAAAAATCGCCTTCAGGGCCAGCACAGTCTTATTGAGCCCATAAATTGCAACTTGGCACTGAATCCACTTTTCTTCTTAATATCAATTGCTAGAATAACTTGTTTCACCAAATATGCGGCTAGAGTCTGTCTAATAACTTAAACGACTTGGGTAATTATTAGGATTTATTAAATCTGATGTAGTCAACACGGGTTCAATAATCCAGGTTGATTAAGAGATAGAAATCATTTTTTACTAACAGAAGAACTATAGGAAAAGTATCAAATAAAAGTATTTTTTAAATGATTAAATATTATACAAAATTTCCAAGTCGGTTGACTTATTAGACAGACTATAATATCTAAACTTTCAGGCATCCTATCTGAATTGACTTGCTCGTCATATTCAAAGTCAGTGCTTATAACAACGTCACTTTCATAGTTATTTTTGATTATGTAGACTCATACTTCCAGCAGTAACTCATACATTTAGACATCGGTCATATATTTTATATGACCCCCGGGGACCATAATATGAACAATGTGAGGTCACATGACAAATAATAAAGAATATGTAATTAAGCGAAAATACATTTATTTATTTTAGGTTTTTTTTTTTTAAATCTTTATAATCAAGTAGTAAAACGTTTGTCAAACACAATTTTAAAATCATCAAACCTATAACTTGGTTTGTCTATAAAAAATGAATACTGTAAAATGGGGTGAATAGAGACTTAGGGGTGAATAGAGACAAAACTTTAAAGGGTATTTTCTCGATATTTGAATATTTTCTGAAGCATTTAACTATATACATTTTTTAATTAATTGTTACTCTAAAAAATCTGCTTTGTTAGAGGCCGATATTATAGTATCAAAGTGAAAAACCAAACCAAAGTTTTGTCTCTATTCACCCCGTTTTACGGTAATATGCAAAGGTATTTTAAAAGTTTGACAGTTGCATGTTTCGATTGTTTCGAATTAAAAAACGAACGTAACACCATCTCACGGATTTTATTGGTTTTATTCGATAGCTATCACAAGAGCTCCGCAGTCCATGCATTTTATACTAGATAGCGTATTTCGAAATTATAAATAAGTCAAGGGGCCAATATACCTGCAGGGGCCACATCACCACCTTTTCCTCTAGAAATTTAAAGAAACCTCATTTACAGTCTGTTCAACCGATTTTAACTTCTATGCCGTAGGGATAAGAATGACATTAGAAGCAAAAAAATGGTTACATTACCAACTATTTACTGCAGCCGCCATTTGTCATGCTAATAACGTAATAAAAGTCAAAATCGGTTGAACGGACAGTAGGTAATAAAAGGATTCTCGCCACGGGTGTCTAGGATAGCACGTGTGTTTTGAGAATTTTGACCGCTCTTGAGTGATTGTTGTGACTTTTGTGTAGTGTTTTTATATAATTGTGTCGTCCTTGTGTTTGTAAACAGGTTTGTATCGTGTTTGCCTTAAGTAGTTAGTACAAGTTTGTACTAACTTACTTATACTAGAAGCTCCCAAGATGGATAAAAATAAACCCCCAGACCCTGACCCTCCCGACATCCCAGCTTCCCCAAACCTTTTATCCCAGAATCCACTTTCCCAATTTGCCGACGTTGTCTGTAACATATCGGAAATGGATGTAAGCCTAAGTTCACGTAAACGCGCCAGTGATTTACAAACGCCTGCTCCCACTCCACCAATTAAACAACCCAAGAGCCAAATCGGACGGATTAAATATTCAGCTTTGGACAAGGGCCCCTATGTTGTCCATGTCTCTAGAATCGAGGCTACACCAAGCACAGGTACCACTCTACACCCTGTAAATTTTGGTAAATTTTTAATATCGAACAACATAGCAAATGTTCTTCGAGATGGTGTTAAAAGAGTAGGCCGAAACCGCGTATCAGTAGAGTTTACCTCCCCCCAGGACGCAAACGCGTTTTTAGTCAATAATCTTCTTCCGAAATCCAGCTATACTGCCTCAATTCCCACTTTTAATATAACAAGGATGGGTGTGATTACAGGTGTACCTACTGATATATCGGAAGAAGAAGCCCTAACCTTTCTGTCGGTGCCCTCTGGATGTGGGAAAATCCTCAAAGTCCGCCGTATAAACAGAAAAGTACAAACAGACGGTGTGAATGAGTGGAAACCAACTGAAACCTGTGTCATTACCTTTGATGGCCAAGTGCTACCACAACGGGTCTTTTGCTGTTACACATCTCTTCCTGTAGAACAGTACATTTACCCTACTATACAATGCCGTAAGTGTTGTAGATTTGGACATGTGGCTAACTTGTGCAGATCGAAACCACGCTGCAGTAAATGTGGCCATGATCACCCCGGTGATGGTTGCAACATTACTGAAGGCGAGGCTTTTTGTGTGCTCTGCTCGGGGAATCACTTTGCCAACAGCAGGTCATGCCCTGAGCATGGTAGACAAAAGGCCATCAAAACGGTTATGGCTGAAAAGTCCATCCCTTATGTTGAGGCCAGCAAGCTGATTCCTATTCCTTCCCGTAACTACGCCAATGCGGCCAAAACACAGTCCTACCGTAAAACCGTTACGCTAAAGCCCAAGACCCACGCCCCTCTTTCCCCATCCTTTGACAAATCTGCTCACCATCAACTTGTTCGCTCCCCCCAACCCTCACAACCTAATGGCTGTGCTCTCAATTCCAATAATATTACTCAACACACCAACACTGTTTCAATTATTGAACTTCTCATCCAACTTCTTCCCTCTATCATCTCTACTCATTCCTCTAACTCACAATTACCGTCCAACGTTGCCGATAAACTTATAAAAACTCTTTTAGATATTAAAAATGGCGTCCAGCCAAACATTCTTACAGTGGAATGTGAGGAGCGTGTGGCATAAAAAGCACGACCTCATATTCCTCCTTAATAAATTTAAACCCTTAGCTTGCTCAATAGCTGAGACTTGGCTCACCCCAAGTCTTAGCTTCCGTATCCCACACTATAACATTCTACGCTGCGACAGATCTGACGGCTATGGAGGGTCGGCTCTTCTTGTTAACAATCGGGTCCCACTCTCACCCTTAACTTTGCCTTCTCTCACGGGTGACATGAGTATTGTATCTGGTAGGATGGAAGGTATTACTGTATTCTCGGTATATATTGCTCACCCTACTCATAACTTTCTAGGAACTCTAAATAACATTCTCTCCAATGTTCAGGGTCCCATGCTTGTCATGGGCGACTTTAACTGTCACCATTACAGGTGGGGGTCTGAGCGTTGTGATACATTTGGTGTAGCCTTGGTTGAAATTTTGGATGACCTGAACCTGTGCATATTAAATAATGGTTGTCCAACACGTAGGTCGCCTCCCGGTCAACAGAAGAGCTGTGTTGATTTAACGTTTTGCTCTGCTGAATTAGCTTTTTCAACCCAGTGGGAATGCACATCCTTGTCGCATGGTAGTGATCATTACCCCATTGTTATTTCTTTGACTAATAAGACCTATTTAGAAAAAACTTCTCCTCCACTTCTGAAGTACAATTTATCCAAACCAGATTGGTCTAAGTTTTCTTCATTACTGGATCAGAAAATTGAAACTCTTCCAAATTTAAATTCAAGTTTATCCATCCCTTCTGATCACCACCATGCCAAGAGCTGCTATGAAGGCTTCGTTAAAGCTATTACCTCGAGTGCAGACGCTTGTTTCCCTCTAAAAAACAGTGCTAGAAACAAAATCCCCTCACCTCCGTGGTGGGACCAGGAATGCACCTCTGCGATCAAGTCGAGAAACATGGCTGAGATGCAATATAATAGGGATATGACCAATCAGAATTTGTTGGCCTATTTGCAAATCAACGCACAATCGAAACGTCTCCTACGCAGGAAGAAACGTGCAGGTTGGGTTAAGTTCTGCACTTCACTTTCCCCCTCCACCCCAATCTCAGTTGTATGGAAGACCATCAACAGATTTAGACGTGGTTGCTCTCCATCAACGACTTCGCCAATCACTAGGGAAACAGCTGAACTTTTCTTTGACAAAATAGCTCCACCTTATGTCCCACTTCCTTCCGAATGTTTACCAACTAATTCTCCTTCAATTTCTACACCAAATGATCCCCATGATGAACCATTTACTTTGAAGGAGTTGAACTTGGTGCTTGGACATGTCCGGGACTCGGCTCCCGGCATTGACGGAGTACCATACTCCTTCATAACTCATTCTGGGAATAAAGCCAAACAATACTTTTTGGATATTATCAATTTTTGTTACTGTCATGGTTGGGTCCCTGATCAATGGAAACTTCAAATTGTTATCCCCCTATTAAAACCCGGAAAACATGTGGATGATCCGAACGGCCTTAGACCTATTGCTTTGTCCTCAGTCTTAACCAAATTGATGGAACATCTCATCAAAAATCGTCTGGAGTGGATAGTCGAGTCGCGGGGTTTACTTCCGAACTATCAATTTGGCTTCAGAAAAGGGCTCAGCACAATGGACAGTGTGGGGATCCTAGTTACGGATATCCGCTTAGCGTTGTCTAAAAACGAGTCCGTGGTTGCTGCTTTCTTAGACATCTCCTCCGCATACGACAACGTTCTCCTTCCCGTTCTCAGGCAGAAATTGCACCAGCTGAGCATTCCGGTGAAGATGATCGAATGCATATGTGGATTGCTTTGTTGTCGCTCATTGGTTCTGAGAGTCCCGGGCGAGGATTTTGACAAAAGGCAGACCTGGAGAGGACTTCCTCAGGGCTTTGTCCTCAGTCCCCTACTGTACAACCTATATACAATCGAAATCGGCTCCTGCCTAAATAATAATTGTCACATCCTACAGTACGCTGATGACATAGTCCTTTATGTGTCAGACTCCTCCATCGCTGACGCTGCATCATCTTTATGCCTCTCTCTGGACTCTTTGAATCATTGGCTGTTAGACCACGGTCTATCACTATCTGCACCAAAAAGTTCGGCAGTAATCTTTTCCCGCAAAAGAACAATCCCTCCCGTCACAGTGGCTATTTCAGGAAATAATATTCCGTTGTCAAATAAGGCGAAATTTTTAGGCGTTATTGTAGACTCAAAATTAACAGGTAAGTATCATATTAATTTCTTAATACAAAAATGCGAACGCGTTATCTCCATTTTAAAAGTCCTGACGGGCGTGTGGTGGGGAGCCCACCCGTACACCATGAAATTAGTTTATAATGCGTTAGTTCGTAGTATACTAGATTATGGTATGTTCCATCTAATTCCATGCAACAGAGGCGCCTTGGCCGGAATGGATAGGCTCCAGTCTAAGTGTCTTCGGATCATCTCCGGATGTATGAAATCCACTCCTGTCAACGCCTTGTAGGTCGAGTGCGCTGAACCTCCTCTAGCTCTGAGGCGACAATATCTAGCTTCCCGTTTTTTGTCTAGGGTAATGTGTAGATCCTCACATCCCCTCAATGCAAAATTGAAGGAGCTGGATATCATATGCCGAAATTCAAATTACTGGAAACATAAAGAAATTTCCCTAATTTTAAAATATTTTCGCACAACGCAAAATTTGGAATGCGCAATCGTCCAGTACCCCAAATTACCCCTTTTTAATTTTGAATATGAAGCTCTATGTTTCACTCCAAAAATTGTACTTAATATCGGTATATCTAAAAATTCCCCCTCAGCGAATTCGACTTTCAATGCGGTGGTGGACGAGCGTTGGAACGGGTTTCAAACGTTTTTCACCGATGCTTCCAAATTCAATGACTCCAGTCATACTGGAGCGGCGGTATATTACCAAAGCTCCAGTATCATCCTGCAATTCAAATGTCCCAAAGAGTCCTCTGTGTTCACAGGCGAATGTGTGGCTTTATTAGAAGCCTGTCTTTTTATAGAGTCACACTATAATATCGACAAAGCTGTAATCTTCACAGACTCTCTTAGCTGTCTACAAGCCTTAGTCCAAAATCCCTTCAAAAGTAGATTGCACAGCGCGATTCTCTTAAAAATTAAAAATTTCTTATTGTTATGTGCCAACAGTCAAAGAGACGTTCAGTTAGTTTGGATACCCAGTCATTGTGGCATCAAGGGCAATGAACGTGCTGATGCTCTGGCCAAAGATGCTTGTTCATCAACTACAGCTGATCTCTCACACTATTTTATTCAGGGGTATGACTTGCTGAACCTGCCAAAAGCAAGTCTTCAATGTGCATGGCAGGATCAGTGGAATACCACTGGTAAAAAGAAGGGTAAATTTTACTTTGCAGTACAGCCAACCATAAAACCAAAACCTTGGTTCTTCACCTACAAGAAAATGTCCAAATGTGTGATCTCTGTACTTTGTAGAATACGCTTAGGTTTCTGTTGCACACCCGTTTTTTTGGAAAAAAATCCGTGTTCGCGACTCCTCTCTATGCGAGTGCGGCTTGGAGGAAGGCACACTGGAGCACATATTTTTTGAATGCACAAAGGGGGCGTCCATAAATTACGTGAGGTGTTTAAGGGGGGGAGGGGGTCGAGTCAAATCTCATCTAATCTTACGTTGGAGAGAGGGGGGGTCTCGGCAAATATCACGCAATTTTTTTTCTGATTGAAACAAAAAAAAAATTATACTATTTTGGTCCATTTAATCCAGATTGTACATGCATATGATTTAATCTTAAGCGTAATCGTAATACGATAAAGATCATTCACTAATTCGTTCAATAGAAAATAATTTCATTCATACTTCGACGTTATACATTTACTTACTGTCAAACCACCATATTTGTTTTATACCAAATAGCTCAACAATCCAACACGTTTACGTAAGAAACTCACATTTTGAAAAATCTCACGTGAGATTGGGAGATGGGGGAGGGGGTTGAATAAAATCTCACGACATCTCACCAGTGGGGAGGGAGGGGCAGAAAATTAAAAAAAAACACCTCACGTAATTTATGGACGCCCCCAAACAACGTTCCACCTCTAGACCTATACAGCCGCCTCCCTAAATTTAAAATTCCTCTTCCAATCAATGTCTCCGCCCTCTTAACATATCCCTCTCCAGAACTTCTTGTGGCGATGATGATTTTCATCCGCCACAATAATATAAAATTATGAGTCATATCTCCAAGTATTCTGTCTGTATAGTTGTGGTTTACGTATATTTTTAATGTTTTAACAATTATATTATTTATGTATTTTTATTTTTTGTTTGTTTCAGTCCAATACTAACCCATCGAGTTCAACTGTATCAATCGAAGAATTTTGGTCTACAGTTAACGTCCCTTTTCATTTTCTGAAATAACATACACGCTTGCTTTTCCAATTCACTTTAGACATTGGCAGAATAGTCGACATCGGCTCTACTTGCCATTAACAAAAAATAGAATAGAATAGGTAATAAAAGATTTTCGTGAGGGTGTAATCATATTTTAAACAGAGTAAAGACTACCCCCGTCAAATTATGGAATGACATTTCTGTGTGTCCCGCAATTTCAATGGTGTCGTTGATTGATCCTGATGCGTCTGCATTCAAAATTGGGAGATGTAGTGTAATTTTGTGTTTGTGCCCTGAAAATAGTGAGATCGTGCGTGCCGTCTGCCTCGGATTACCAGGTAGGTACCTAGCCCACTATGGAAACTTTCCTTATAATACGAGATAAATCATTCTGACCTATTTTTTTACATGACACGTCATTTGTATACCCACGTGAAGCCGGCCATTGACGATCAGTCCAAACATAAAACTGCGGCATAAAACTAGGGCGTCACTCCAAATGGTTTTAGATTTGCCCATTCACTGGCGTCAACTCTGGAGTGATGATTCGCCATTGACGATCAAATTTTGGAGTGACGCCCTAATTTTATGCCGCAGTTTTATGTTTGGACTGATCGTAAATGGCCGGCTTAACACCGTAGTGGCCCGACAAATTAATTTGCCACGTTCTTAACAAAATTATCTTAGCAAACTGTGGTAAAACTGTGTTATTGCACGTATGAACAAAATATTAACAGGAACCTTACAACCTAACTTTATGACTCGCCCAAGAGGGCCCGATCTAACTATTTAGCTGCTCCGGGCAAAGATAATTTTCGCCGGACTTTACATACATACAAAACCATAATTATAAGTCATGAATCTTCTTCTTCCTGCCCTTATCCCATATTATTTATGGTCGGCGCAACACGTTTTCTTCTTCCATTCTGTCCTGTCACTCGTCACGCTATCACTAACTCCCTTTTCTTTCATATCACTTCTCACACAATCCATCCATCTTTTTGTCGGTCTTCCTCTCCCTCTCCATCCATCTACGTGTATACTCAGAACTCTTTTAGTAATATGCGCTTCATCCCTCCTCTTCACATGACCATACCAAGACAACCGATTACCTTTCAACTTTTTAGTCACTGGCGCCACTTTCAAACTTCCTCTAATATACTCATTTCTCACTTTATCCATTCTTGTCACACCACACATCCATCTCAACATTCTCATCTCCGCTACATGCAATATTTTTTCATCCTTCGTAAAAGTCTTAATTCCACCATCAAACCTCAAATTGGAAGGCGGCATATAAATTCTCAACCTACTAAGTTGGCAGGTTTCAGCAGGCTAGGTTGAAAGATAGGAATAAGTCAATTTTGTCGTAATTTTTTTTGGCTCCGGGCAAATGCCCGGGTCGTTTTTTTTTACTAATCTGACTGACTGCACTCAACGAGTCCCACGAATATATCGTGGCCCGCGATATTAAAGGTTCATATTATGTGGTTGGGGTAGATTGCAGGTTGCAAGGTTTCTCCCCATATGATTTTCTGATGCGCTCAAGTAGCTCGTCGCCCCTACCATTACAAAGTTCAGATTAAAAACCAAGGTTTTCAAATCCTCATTGTCCAAAAAATGTGGAACGCTTCACGATTTTGCGTGTCATCCTTGCGCAGGGGCCATGCTAATCTTCTCTGTATCGTTCCAATTTTAGTATATGTACTGCCGAAGCAAGTACAACTGTAGATTCAAAGTGATTGAACCTTTCCTTTCTAGCATAAAAACTTTACTTGCGCGATTTAGAACTTTTATGTAATACAAGCACACTGCTGTATTTCCTACTGTTGATTTTCGTTAATAATAGCAAATCACTATTGCTCGTTATAATAAATGACATATAAATATGAAAATAGTATTATTTATTCACTAAATAAGAAAATTAAAAAATCTTTAGTGTCGCACTGATGACAGCGCCATCTAGGTTTTATGTAGTGAACTAACTTCTAATGAAACCAATCTGCCTCGATTAAATCATAAAAAGGCTTATTATCTTTTAAAGAATTTGTTTGTTAAAAACCGATTTCAACTATTTTTCCCTGGGCGATGTGGTCGCTAAGCGACAAAGCCCTTTAATTAAATTAAAAAAAAAAAAAACAATTTTCCCACATATTTGCTATAAAAGTCCTGCAACATCATGACTATTCGCCAGCTTTTCGGAATTCGTTTGTTATTAAAACAGCACACCATACTTTCCCACTACTTTTAGGGTCAACTCACACCGAAAGAGCGGCGAAGGGCAGGGAAGCGCAGCGACCCGTTTACCGTTTATAGAATTCGCCGGAATTCCCGCGGCCCCGCGGGCATCCGCACGACTCGTTCGAGTTTCTCATGGGATAATAAGTATTATAGCAATGAAAATAAAGTTAAAATTCATATGACACTGAAACTGCGCTCCGCTTCGCTGCGCTTCGACGCTCTTTTGGTGTGAGTTGACCCTTATATTACTAATAAGAGACGGAATAAATGAATAATATTGTATGGGATACCTATAAAGTTTATCTTAAATCTAGCTTTTGCCCGCAGCTTCGCCCGCGTACTTATAAATTAAACTTACTACGTAAATTAAATTGACACCCTTAAGTATATCAATTTATTTCATTAAACCCCAAGCGAACGCCGGCGTTCGCGCACCTATTGTCTTTCTATTGTGTCTGTAATTTCCACGATTGAAAGGAGGGATCGTTAAGATGAATATACGTTGAATAGGTAATAGGATTATTAAAAGCTATCTTTTGCCTGCAGCTTCGCCCGCGTCATAAAATATCACTAAGGAATAAAGCAGCTTTCTATCGGTGAAAAATATTTAGCAATCGGACCAGTACGTTCAAAGATTTCCTCCTACACACTAAAAATTAAAAAAAAACTTACGTCTGTGACACATCTGACCGAATTATTGACCTAGACAGTAACTCAAATTCAATGTTTATGCCACCGATTATCCCAAATGACATAATAAGAGCAATTAAATTGCTCAAAAATACAAAAAGTTTTGGTCACGATGAAATTGCCACCACTGTAGTAAAATTTGTTAGTGAGGTTATTGCTGAGCCTCTAAGTCATATTATGAACTGTAGCATTGAATCTGGAATATTCCCTAATAGCCTTAAAACTGTGGTAAGTAATAAAACCTCTGCATAAAAAAATAATAATAGAGAAGACATGTCTAATTACAGACCAATAGCCTTGATCCCAATATTCTTCAAGGTATTTGAAAAGATTATTTATCAAGGAGTCGATAGATTTTTGAGTAAATATAATATATTAAGAGAGGAACAAATGGGATTTAGAAAAAATAAGAATATTAATATGGCTATATATAAACTCTTACATAATATTATGACAAATGTTGACAATAAAATTCCCGTATGTGCAATTTTGACGGACATGACGAAAGCATTTGACTATGTAAACCATGACGTACTTTTAGAGAAGCTTTACACCTACGGTATAAGAGGAAATATCCTGGATCTAATAGAATCTCAAAAATCATGTTTGTGTAACGAGACTATTAAGTGCAAGAAACACATTAAAAATAAGAAATAAATTATTGTGACTTTTATTGTTTAAGTAAACTAGGTATACAATATAGTAAATAATTATTTTTTCCGTTGTTTCGAGACAAACTGTTAAATATTGTTATCTATTTTATTGTTCTACAAAAACCATAGCGTAAGAACTTCTACGCCTGTGATACAGGTTTATCCTAGTACAGGCATATAACATAGTCAAACCTTTATAAATTATTCCTAAGATTTTATGTTACTATTTTACCAAACTATAACTCTGAATAAACATTATTATTATTACGAAACCGATTACAGTACACCGAAATAACCAGAGTATGCCTTAAAACTAAACGTGAACTTAAATATACTTCGGATTGTAGAGAGGTTAAACATGGCGTACCACAAGGTAGCGTTCTAGGGCCACCTTTGTTTCTCTTATATATTATTGATTTGCCCCGTCAAACACATCATTCTATGGTGCTATTTGCTGACGACAGTACTGTGATAGTAAAATGTTCTGACGTAAAAATATATGAAAGTACGATAAATGACACATTAAAAAATATTATTGGCTTAGAATAAACAACTTGATCATAAATTTGCAAAAAACGAAGATAATGCATTTTTATCAACGGATTAGTCCCGCTAATATAACTGTCAGCTATAATGGGCAAAAAGTTGACTCAACAAATACAGCAAGATTCCTGGGAATCTTAATTGACAGCAATCTGAGTTGGAAACCTCATTCTGAGGATGTGTGTAAAAAACTAAGTAAATTAGCTTATATCTTGTACAACTTATCACACAAAGTAAGCAGTACTACACTTCTAACAGCTTACCATGGTTTGGTTGCACCAATATTGAGGTTCGGAGTGATATTCTGGGGCAACTGTAGTGAGAGGGAGGAAAATTTCAAAGCCCAAAAACGATGCATAAGATCAATGTCAAAGTTAAAAACTACTGAAAGCTGTGAGCCTGTGTTTAGGTCGCCTGAATATACTAACCTTCCCGTGTCTTTACATATTGGATGTGTCAATTTTTGTAAGGTCAAATTTAAATTTATTTCCGGCTTTAGCTGACATTAGATTACGCGCAGGTCCTATGAGACTACAGTATAATAAATTATTAAATACAGGAAAATACAGTACAGCTCTATTAAGGAAGAGTATAATGTCAATGGGCCCTATCATATATAATAAAATTCCGCATAGCTTAAAAGAACACCCCATACGCATATTTAAAACTAATTTGACTACATTACTGTTACAAAAATGTTATTATTCTGTTAATGACTTCTTGAATAATAAAGATTTATAATTCAACTTTTTTTTTGACATTTAATATGATAATAATTTATTATAGTTTTTTGGTATTCGATTGTAATGATTTGTAACTGATTAATTATTTATTTGACAATTGACATATTTATATAATTTTTGATACCAACTAAGTACTACATCGATTATGTTTAATGTATTGTAACTTTAAATAATAAAATTATATTTTTGCATGCCTTATGGCAGAATGTAGCGGAAACACCCAACTCTGTATCATCTTAAAATTGTACCTACATTGCTTGCAAATAAATATTTCTGATTCTGATTCTTCTGAATCCATATAATCATGAGTCGTAAGAGCCGAAATGAAAATCGAGATCAAAAATAAAATAAGGTATATCTTTACATCTGCCATTTTGGAGACGTACTCAACGACAAAGGAGCTTTTGCGTGATGCAAAAATATTTTATAAAGTGACCCTTGACACTGAACGATAAGGACTTATCTAAAACAATTTAAAGGTGAGCTATAAGACTTATATTTATTTTTAGTTAATCTGTAAAGACTCTTATATATTCTCTCATATTCTTTATTGTACATAAATTCACACACCATTCACAGTAAGAAAGCCGATGTACACAGGCGAGCTTAACCCAAAATTGGAAGAATTTGAACTTTGATTTGAAGACTTTTGATTTTAATGGCCTGGGGCCTTACTACGATGTGTTAAAATATCAGCCACCGCCGTCTCCTCGTGGGAGCGCTCGGTGGCGACGATCTCTCGTCCCGGGCTTTGGTACAGGCCATGGTCCGGAGCGAGGAGTGGCAGGCGCTCGCCTCCTTCTGCGAAGCAGTAATGCTAGCAAAGGAGGCAATGGCCCTCGCGCCCCTGCCGCCGAGATTCCGATGGCGCGGGCTTGCGGACAGCGAGCAACGGGTAGCTCGCCGTCCGACCGTCTGGTAACTGTCCGGACCAAGCCAAAGTCGTCGACGGCGCGTAGTGTTCCACGCGGGTCTCAAGGAGTAGTCCCAGTAGAGTCGAAGCCTACTGGGGCCATGGTGATCCGAAAGAGACCCCCCGGGCCCTGGAACAATGGCAAAGAAGGAACAGGAGTGGGTTTTAAGTCATTAAAAGTCTGGCAAGCCCTCCCGCTCCGCCCAAGGGCGAGAGATGTCATTCAGATGATTTTTCAATTATCCTACCTAAAGTAGACTTGATAAGAAAAAAAAACAAGTTTGAAATGTAACATATTTATTGAATAACATCGATTACAGTGCTTACAAGATAAAAATAATAACAACATCGATTTAAATAATACTTCATAATAATCTTTTAACATCACATTTTACATTAAATTAAAGAAAAATGCAATCATGCAGCGTTAACAATTCTGTTTAAAACAGAATTCAAATAATTTCTTATAACTTTGGAATAAATAGATTTACATTAATCTAATACAGAGTGGGGTTATTATAGTTAACATTCGTTTATTTTTACATTTACACACATTGAATAATTTACAAATACACATTTTTTTTTTATTATTAATATTGACGGAGAAAGGCAGATTTTCCATTATGATAGTAAGGCCTACTGTTCCCGGACGCGTAGCTTTATAGACGCGTATTCGTCATTATACGCTAGGTGTACGCCTGCGTGAAGCTTACATACAAAACTATGGCCTACTGTCCACGGCCGCGTAGCTTCATAGACGCGTATTCGTCATTATACGCTAGGTGTACGCCTGCGTGAAGCTTACATTCAAAACTATGGCCTACTGTCCACGGCTGCGTAGCTTCATAGACGCGTATTAGTGATTACACGCTTGGTGTACGCCTGCGTGAAGCTTACATACAAAACTATGGCCTACTGTGCACGGACGCGTAGCTGCATAGACGCGTATTAGTGATTACACGCTTGGTGTACGCCTGCGTGAAGCTTACATACAACACTATGGCCTACTGTGCACGGACGCGTAGCTTCATAGACGCGTATTAGTGATTACACGCTTGGTGTACGCCTGCGTGAAGCTTACATACAAAACTATGGCCTACTGTGCACGGACGCGTAGCTTCATAGACGCGTATTAGTGATTACACGCTAGGTGTACACCTGCGTGAAGCTTAGATACAACACTATGGCCTACTGTCCACGGACGCGTAGCTTCATAGACGCGTATTAGTGATTACACGCTTGGTGTACGTCTGCGTGAAGCTTACATAGAGAACTATGGCATACTGTCCACGGCCGCGTAGCTTCATAGACGCGTATTAGTGATTACACGCTAGGTGTACGCCTGCGTGAAGCTTACATACAAACCTATGGCCTACTGTCAGCGGACGCGTAGCTTCATAGACGCGTATTAGTGGTAACACGCTTGGTGTACGTCTGCGTGAAGCTTACATACAATACTATGGCTTACTGACCACGGACGCGTAGCTTGATAGACGCGACACGACGCTGTCGCTTCGTCGACAAAGTTTCATCATCAGAGTTTCAGTGGTAATTTTGCAACTGAGGCCCTACTTACCCAGGTTTCACCGTAAAATAGAAACTAAAAAAGTATAATTACAATAGTATAAGACAGTATATATTTCAGAATACAAGTACTTATTGCCGACTACAAAATGTACTCATACATTTCAGTATGCAGTGCGTTTATAAAGCGTCTATACTCTTTTCGCGTTAAGATTAGAAATTTAAAGTAACCTTTGTTACTGTCTGTTTAACCGATTTTAACTTTTATTTCGTAGACATAACGATGGCATTAAGAGCAAAAAAATGGTTACAATGCCAACTATTTACTGCAACCGCCATATGTCATGCTACCAACGTAATAAAAGTCAAAATCGGTCGAACGGACAGTAGTAAAAGGTTTTCATACATTTCTAATTTCATTTTGAACAGAGTATAATTACGTTCCAGTTCGGGTTCAATCTCGGGATTTGGGAATCCGTTGGATGCGAGACGCATAGCACCGCGCGTTGTGGCGACACTTGCGGGAGGCCTATGTCCAACAGTAGAAGTCTTTTGGTTGAAATGATAAATGTTACGACTTTATTGAATAAACCAAAAAAAATGGTGAAAATCGAGAAAATATCTTTGAATTTCTACATTTCACATTACATCTAATTTATATTGGGTGATCTATATAATATTGCCATTATGCACTTAATATGATAAAAATCAGCTTTTTTTTAACTTGTGTTATTTAAATTATACAATTTTTATTCTGCACACTTATAACTAAAATATTATGTAAAGTACAGTACAATTCACGAATGATGGCGGCCGTGAAGTTTGCGCAGAAGGCTGCACAGTAACGTGTTTTAGGAACAAAATGGCGACGTGCGTGTGCGAGAAGAGTGAAGTATGCGCGAACGTTCGCAAAGGTTTACTTCACGGCCGCCATCATTCGTGAATTGTACTGTAATATAATAAATTGACTATTCATTATATTATAATTAATGATGATGGTAACATTATTCAAATATTATTTATATTTTCAATTACATACACACAAAACATTAAAATAGCTTTTTATATTCGTGTAGTTTATAAATAAACCTTATTGTCGATGTAAACATATTTAAGGAAAATACAAACTTGGCAAAATAGAGTAGAAATAAATAGAAGTTTAACGTTTTTCTCACCTCACTCTCACCCTTAATGTAGCAACATAAAATCAACGACAGTTTAATTTCTCTTAAACAAAATCATCTACACTGTTAAATTTTGATCGTTTTAATCCCGTGGAGGGTCGATCCGGTACAAGAAACACTATCGATTTGTAAAGATAAAATTTAAAAATTAAGTACCTTTTTTTCAAAACTCGTATTAATTTACGCATGTACGAAATTAATTTCTTTAAGAAAACGTCAGCTGAACGAGTCCAATGACCTGTAGGTAGTTTTAACGCAACGCCGACAACTACCTACGGGTCATTGGATTACGGTGTATAGAAAAAAAAACACAATATGCAATAGGTCCGTACATTGTGTCTAACAGTGGACTTTTTTTGGCTGAAATAATGATGATGATCAAAAAATAATTTCTACGTTATTTTGCCAAGCCTTAAATCGAAATCGACATAAGAACTATAGAAGGCGTCAGATAACCATGGAAAAAAGTACATTGACCTCTTCGTAATATCTCTGCGTACCCGAAAAACAAACAATGAACCGCTTTGCATTACTATATCACGATACATGTGGATTCAAGACAGCTTTATGTCTTTATTTTCCGTTTTTTAAATTAAGAATGTCAACAAATATATGAGGGTCAATGACCGTTATTCCACATTCATCTGGCCCCTACCTTAGCAACTAAAAAATACACCATTCAATCGGTCTTTATATTTTTACAACGACCATTTTGCGCGTTAAGTTAAATTGGACTTTATTATTTACACGTTAAACCTGGTTTCTGAGCCGTCGGCTAGCATCAGGGTGACTGTTCTGGAATTGGTCCACACGAGGCGAGCTAGTCTGGCGGGGTTCAGCCTGGCTACGTCCGCCATGGGAGCTGTGCTGTAGCATTTAACGCAGCGAGTCTGTGCTGCGCCTAGGCCGAACATACCTGAGAAAAAAGTGGAAAGAATAAGTATTTTAAACTTGATTCTGACAGCACATTGGATGGAAAACCCCGTGGCCTTGGAATGTAAGACTAAGAAAGAACAAAAGGGTAGATTTTAGTCTGTAAAAGTCTGACACGCGTTCCTGCTCAGTCCTAAAGCGGAAGAAGTTATTGGATGATTTCGAACCTCAAAAAAAATCCTGCATACAAACTCTTGCCTTTAGAATAGTGTGACTGAGCTGTTTTTTTTTTTGGGGTGGGTATTCTTCCACTGTAGGGTGGAGCGGGTGTCAGACTTTTACTGACGGAACCACACCTGTTTCCTTCACTTACCTTTTGCGTTCTAAGACTACAGGTTTCTTTTTCAGAAATTCCCCATGGCCCTAACAGGCTTCGGCCCTACCATGCCCCTACGGTTTGTTGATATCTCTTGTTGGATGGCGGTTGCTGGACGGCGAGCTACCTAGTGCTCGTCTGCAAGTCGCGGCGTGAAAATGTCCGTTCCCTTATGCGTGCGGCCGTCTTCTTCGCTAGCGTTAATGCTTTGTACGCTGAGGTGACTGCCTCCTATTTTCCCTATTGCTTCGGACCATGACTGTACCAAGGTCCAGTGCGACAGGTCACCGCTGCCGATTGTCTCCATGAGGACACGGTGGTGCTCCGCCTAAGCGGGACACACCTACACCGTATGCTTCACCATCCCCTCCGGGTGATCCGCACAATTGTGACACCCGGCTGTTCCTTCCGCCTAAAGCCGTTGCAGGAATCTTTCGAACTTACCATGTCCGGTGAGGACTTGCATCATGCGGAACGTGAGGACGCCGTAAGGGCATTCCAGCCACTCCTCACAGAGGGGACTTGCCATCATGATTGTGGCGTGCCTAGAGCAGTAGCATTTAGTATAACTCGTTGTTGAACCGTCTATTACATAAGGGCTCACGTGGTGGATTACGGTCCATCCTAGAGAAAGCCTGAAGCCCACCTGTGGGAATATTGCAAGCCTACTTATGCTTGTTAAATGATGACACCCCGCACGCAGGTGGTACATGACCAGCTGTCCGGTGCGACTGGCCAAAAGATGCTGATGAGGGACTCACCCGCAGTACTCTGCCAGAAGGACAGCCTGTTGTCGGCTGTGGCGTAGGACACGAGGTAGCGGCCGTCGGGGCTGAAGGCGCATGCGGTCACGGGCCCCGAGTGCGCGGCCAGAGACTGGCAGCGTCCCGCGCGCAGCTCGTACATGGCTAGCTGTCCGGTGTGACTGCCCACTGAAGAAAATTAACGTGAAGTTAGCTGTAAGTCATCATTATTTCACTGTGGGACATAGGTCACCTCTAATTATCACCATAACGAACGGTCCAGTGCTTCCTGTATCCATCAGATTCCTGCGACCCTCACCAGGTCCTCTTTAGTAAATAGCATACGCTTTTATGACAAGCTGCCAAACGTGGCGACTGAACTTAGCGAGAGAAAGCTCAAAATCCATATTAAGCGTGTCCTAACCAAAAAAGCATATTACAAAGTTAAAGACTATGTCGAAGACACGCTTGTTTAGCAATGACTGTTTGTGCACATGTGGCCCTCTGGTAACTCATAATATTGTATAAATGTGTCTATTTGAGTGTTTGTTTTTGTCTGCTGCTGTTTTATTCGGCTTTTCTTATTAATTCCTTTTTTTTTATCCTAACACATTGCTTTTGCAATATTTTTGAAATTATTAGACCCCATTATTTAATATTTCAATAATTTATGGTAAAAATTATTACTACAGTTTCCAACTGAAAGCACACACCATCTTACACACATATTTTCATTTAAAGTTTAATTAATTAAAAAGTCATCGTGGTAGATAATATCGTTATTCTTATCAATCCTGATGACATTTTTAATTTCAAAGGTAATTAATTGATTTTTTCACTAAAAATGTAAAAAAACCGGCCAAGTGCGAGTTCGACTCGCCCATGAAGGGTTCCGTAGCAGCAAGTAACATAATATAAAAGTTCTTGTAATGTGTTGTTAACTTTGATCGATGTTTTAATGATAGTGTATTTTTTTCGATTTATGACGCATTAAAAAAAAACTACTTACTAGATTTCGTTCAAACCAATTTTCGTTGGTAGTTTTTATAGTATTGTACATCATATATTTTTTTTAGTTTTTTCATTCTCTTATTTTAGAAGTTAGAGGGGGGGGGGGGAGGGACACACATTTTATCACTTTAGAAGTGTCTCTCACGCAAACTATTCAGTTTAGAAAAAAATGATATTAGAAACCTCCGTATCATTTTCGAAGACCTATCCATAGATACCCCACACACATGGGTTTGAAGAAAAAAAAAAATTTTGAGTTTCAGTTCTATGTATGGGGGACCCCCAAAATTTTTTGCTTTTTTTCTATTTTTGTGCTAAAATCTTAATGCGGTTCACAGAATACATCTACTTACAAAGTTTCAACAGTATAGCTCTTATAGTTTTGGAAAAAAGTGGCTGTGACATACGGATGGACGGACAGACAGACAGACAGACATGACGAATCTATAAGGGTTCCGTTTTTTGCCATTTGGCTACGGAACCCTAAAAAAACGATTTTATATTAGGACTGGTTAGAGTCGGCGCAGGAGAAGAAAGTTTGGAAGGACTTGGGGGAGGCCTTTGCCCAGCAGTGGGACAGTAACAAAAAAAAAAAACTGACGGAAAATTCCACCACTAGGGTCCAGAATCATGTACTGGATCCGTGGCATTCGTTTGTGCGTCGATGTCAGAGACACCCTGTATATCAACATACCTGCGATCCTCCTCGTGGCTGGACAGTGTGACACCTGGTTGTATCTGCAGATAGCTGGGAACACTTCGTTGAGTCCTTTACTCTTCAGGTGAGACTGGTCTACGCAGTGGAGGATTATGTCCATAACCTACAAACACATTGTGTAATATTAGAGTGACGAAAAGTTTAATCAATAGTATGATGAGTCTATGAGGAGTTCGATGCCGCGCAGCACTTCGGCGCGGCCCTTCTGCAGCGCCAGCTGGGCGGGCGAGGGCTAGGTAAGTATGAGGAGTTACCTCCACCAGTCGCTCGGCGACCTCGTTGTGCATCCTGTCTATGAGGAGCTCGATGCCGCGCAGCACTTCGGCGCGGCCCTTCTGCAGCGCCAGGTGGGCGGGCGAGGGCTAGGTAAGTATGAGGAGTTACCTCCACCAGTAGCTCGGCGACCTCGTTGTGCATCCTGTCTATGAGGAGCTCGATGCCGCGCAGCACTTCGGCGCGGCCCTTCTGCAGCGCCAGGTGGGCGGGCGAGGGCTAGGTAAGTATGAGGAGTTACCTCAACCAGTAGCTCGGCGACCTCGTTGTGCATTCTGTCTATGAGGAGCTCGATGCCGCGCAGCACTTCGGCGCGGCCCTTCTGCAGCGCCAGGTAGGCGGGCGAGGGTTGACCGGACTGCGCGGCTGCAGCACAGCGAGCTACTTCTCGCGCCATGGTTGTGATGAAAGCTGCTGGTCTGTGGGTGGAAAACGAGTGATTTAATAGCAGTTTAGTCTTATTCTGAAGCCTTTGCTAGATAAGGCATCGAATATGGCTGAAAGTTATGGTGCAAAGGAGGCAGAGCCGAATATAAGCCAACCGAAATCGTTGCTGAACACACCGGTGTACATCTCCCGTCTGCATTACACCACAAAGGCAAAATGTGCGCGAAAAGTTAAAGCACCAAATCAAATCAATCAAATCAAATCAAAGCATTTATTTCAAATAGACCATTTACAGGCACTTTTGAATAGTCAAATGTCGGTCAGTCCAAGAAAAGTGAAGCTAAATTGCACGTTCCAAAGAGTAGGTCTCTATGGAGAAGAACGTGCAAGAAACTCCATGGACACTCTTTTAAATCATATTATGCACACAACGAGGGTGCAGTTGCTGAAGTCTGCAGTCTTGTTACGGAAGAATACTTTTGACCCCTGCGCGTAGTGTACCATCGTACCACAGGACAGCACCAAGTGAATTGCTGACGCGGTTCTAAATAGGGACTTAACGGAAGTGGTTATATCTGTAGCCTGATTCACGTAAAATCAAACAAGCCAAATATCGTTGAAGTTTTATAGTCGTTCGATCGAAGTCCTATCCAAAAGCGGTATTCACGATCTATGGACTTATATCCAGTTACATTAATAAGTATTCTACCATGATAATGTAATACAGATTTTTTTTTAAATCGACGAATTTCAAACGACTTTAAAATCGGTGTCGTTCAAACTCGATTGATGGATGTGAATACGGAAATGGTCTAAACGACTAAATCGCTACGATATTGTTACGGTTTTCATTAGATACATAAATCGGGTTACTGAACTGGTATCGGAACCGTAACCAGAATAGGAACCGGCAGCGGAACCGAAATGGGAGGCGGAGGCAGACGCATTAAATACGACACACGAACAAAAGAATATAATATATATATCTTTATATATATAATATATCTTTATATATATAATTCTTCTGTGAGTGTGTATGTCACTGAACTTCTCTCAAACGACTGGACCGATTTTGATGAAGATAGATTACCTGGCAGTAGCTATGAGTGTGAGGGCGTGTCGCGCCGTACGGCAGGAGTCTGCCTGCGGAGTGAGAGGGAGGCCGTACGTCATGGAGGGGACGAGCTTGTCAGCGTCGCAGCACATTTCCAGGAGACCTGCAAACAAGAATATCATAGTTTTCATTCAAGCGTAAAATTCGACGTATTACTTACTTCTCAACCTTAGTTCGGTCTTCGTAATTGTTTTTTTTTTAATCAGAAACGTTTATTTCAAATAGACCAATTACAGGTACTTTTGAATCGTCATGTCGATCAGTCGACAAAATAAGTGAAGCTAAATTGCACGTTCCAAAGCGTAGATCTCTATGTAGAAGAACGTGCAATATATTATTATGAGTTAATCTTGGATACAAATTTCTTGTCGCTTCTAATACATGAGTACAATGTAGAAAAGTAAAAATAATAACACTATTGAAAAAAAATTGATATTGAATTCAGCCACTGGCAGCTAGGAGATGACCAGACTCAAATGACGGCACAAAGTTAAGTTCTCTTAATTAACTTGACTCCTAATTCAGATTTAAAAGTCTCATCTAGAAAGATTTGAACACAGGCGTAGACTAACCAGCTTTTCAGTATTTTACTGGAGGCATTTTGGCGAGTGTGTGCGGGAATTTCATGACGTATGCGGGAATTTTTGACATTACGAGCATGGCAGTTGAGAGTTTGTCATGCTCACTCAAATGTAAGCAACAACAATGTGCAACTTTTCCCTACTCCTTCGAAACGGCTTGGACCTTTAGAAACATTTTTACACATAAAAATTGGTGGTTAAATATTCTTCAAAGTGAACATTGCATATGTAAATCAATCAATATCTCGCAGAGAAAATGGATTTAAAGCGCTTTCCGGGCGCTGCTGGCCGCAAATAAATGCACAGATTTGCGAATGGCCGCCTAGGCGAGTGCGAGAGTTGCGTTCATATAATTTCGGTCAGATGGTTCAAGGGACTATACGCTTTAAATAAGTACAGTATTCAATAATTCCTTACCCAAGAGCACATGGCTAACATCTAGATAGGGCTCCCACACCGTGAAGCCCCGTCCCAGCAGGTCCACGGCCGCCCTCCGCAGCGGGGTGTGCGCGGGCAGGCGCGGGCACGCGGGGCTCAGCAGCAGGTGCGTGAGCGCCAGCGCTGTGAGCCGCGCCAGGTTGTTGGACGAACTGAGGGTGAAGCCTGCAACGAAATGTTCTATGATTAGAAAATATTTTTGCAACTTCTTTTAACCTTTCGAATACCTTAATTACAGACACAATATAAAGGCAATGAGAGAGCAAACGCCGGCGTTCACTTGGGGTTTAATAATGTTGTTTTGTCTTTTTAGGGTGAGTTGCACCATTTAACAATAACGATAACAAAGCCGTTAACAGTTGTCAAATCGTCGAATTGACCAATAGGCGGCCGTTTCACGGCTGATTATGGTTTGGTTTTCGTTATAGTTAAATGGTGCAACTCACCCTTAGGATTCTGAAGTAATTGATTGTATAAAAGTCATCTGTGTAAGGGCGAGCGCGCACTACGATAAATAATCGTTGCGAAAAAATATCGCAAATCTGTGAACCACAGAAATACACTACAATCCGCGCATTGCAAAAATAAATCGTTTAATTTTTTAATGAGTTTATTTCGCATTAAAAAAATCGCAACGATTTTTTATCGCGGTGCGCGCTTAGCCTAAGATAAGTTCATCAAAATTAATGTTTGTATATTTGACTAATAACAATAATAAATAAATAAATGAATAAATTGTATTATTATTATTTCGTTTATTTATTTAAATACATACAAATTATATTTTTAAAATATTTCATTAAAACATAATAGAGCACCGGTATTGGGAACAGGGTCCAAGCTACCGGCGGTCAGGGCTCTAGAGAAAGGAAAAAACTGAAAAAAATCTTGACTGATTACAAACTTGCTACACTTGTATCAAAATATACTGACGTACCTTCCACCACGGAGCTCTTCCGACTGTCTCCATCCTTCCGCCTCTTATTGCCGGCAGCGCCTACAACAAGCAAGCCAAGTGCAAATCATATCAACAGAAATAAGCAAGCTTGTAAACGTATACTTTTGGTTGTAAAAAAAGCATTTTTTAATACAATCATGTGAATTATTTGCACTTTTTTTACAAGCCTATCGAAAAGACAATAACAGCTTTGATTATATCTGTAGCAAGCATTTTTAAGTTTTTTATTTTTAGGTAGAGATGAAACGGATAGTGATTTGACCGGATATTCGGCGACGAGGCCGGAGTGTCGGATATCCGGCTCCCGGATATTCAGCCCTTTTCACTTTTCATGACGAGGTTAGTTTGATTTGCTAGAATTTATTTTTCAGCATCTGACAGTAGCATTTACAGCGAAAGGATATATTTTCAGAAGCTGGTCTAATTTACGAAACCAACTGGAGTCGCTTCTTACTTAAAAAATGCGGAAAATTTGGTATTATTTAGTGTTGGAGGAAAGTACTTTGAATCCACTGGACAGAGCATCGGACTAACACCCATGAGACTCACCACCAAATGCCGAAGAAGAATAATATAATATAATAATATTCCACAACTATCACACAGCGCCGTCTAGTCCCAAGCTAAGCAGAGCTTGTGTTATGGGTACTAGACAACTGATAAACATACTTATATATTTCTAAATACATACATATTATAGATAAATTACACCCAGACACATAACAAATGATCGTGCTCATCACACAAACATTTGTCCTGGGTGGGATACAAATCCACGACCTCCGGCATAGCAGTCAGGGTCACTAACCACTAGACCAACAGGCCTGTCAAGAAAAGAAGAATCATTGATTTCTTTGGCCACATTGCCAGAAAGATAGGTGATAACCTCGAAAAGTTGCTTCTGTCAGGAAAAGTAAATGGGAAAAGACCCAGGCACAGTATTTTATTTTATCTCAAAATGACCACCTCCCTGATTATTAGTGAATCAGATAGAGCTTTTTATTCTAATTGCGAGAGTAAAACTCCCACGAATCTATCATAACTAGTTTAGGAGATATCCGGGGTTAAAACTTTTTACCCATATTTTGAAAAAATAACTTAAGAAATATTAAAAAAAATATTTCATCTAAACTTTTACAGTTGCTTTATTTTTTTAACTACATTTTAAAAGGTCTTGTTTTTATTTATGTTACGAGTCCTTTATGGCTGCTCTAGACCTCGTAGGGACCGAGAAATCAGCGATTTTGTGATTTTCGTTTTTATTTTTTTTTGCCCATGTTCTTCAGTATTAGAATCTGCAATTTACTTTAAAAAAGAGGTAATAAGGTAGACTACCAACACAAAAAAATACAACAGTTAATTCCGTGGAATCTCGGAAATACTAAGATTTACCCGAAATTACCCGAACCCGGGGTAATTTCCCGCGATTTTTTTTAAGACGTAATTTTTATATTTTTTACTTTATAAATATACAAGAATTCTTTGGCTTGTGTTTTCAAAATAATTGTGCTTAAACATCATCTGCGTTAAATAAACTATCTTCGTTGTAAAGAAGTGTTGTAAATTCATTTTCTTCGCTCTCGGTACATACAGTTTCT
This sequence comes from Mythimna albipuncta, assembly GCA_929112965.1. Classification (NCBI taxonomy): domain Eukaryota; kingdom Metazoa; phylum Arthropoda; class Insecta; order Lepidoptera; family Noctuidae; genus Mythimna; species Mythimna albipuncta. The sequence goes on along the minus strand of OV815986.1, from coordinate 4,202,376 downwards.
TCTTCGACATCACTATTATCTTCATTTAAACATTCAGAATTGTTCGGTTGTAACATTTCTATAACAGCTTCTGGCAGTGGCATTCTCCTTCGGTTACTTAGGCGTTGTTTTAGCCGTATCGCTGATATGACAGGGTCGGATGACTCAAGCGCCCTGTGGAGATGTCTGGAATTCTTGCTGCACTTGGGACATAAAAATGGCCCAAGAGTCAGACAGTGGCGAGTAACGAAAAATTCTGATCTGGGAAAAATTACTGCAGAAAGAAAAAAATAAATCCAAAACCAAATTAAGGAAAGTATGAGTCTATTGGTAGACGTTGTTAAACCTAATTCAGGCACCTCAAATGACGGCAATACGGCTTGGCGAGTATTCAAAAGTGAACAAAGCCGCCAAACGTCTGCTAATTATACTTGGCATTGAAAAATGGCTCGTCGATGACCTAAATGTAATTTTAATAGCCATAAATTCGGGATTACCAATAGACGCAAAAAAATACGGTACATTTTGTAAAAATGTGGCTTATAAGTATGTAGAGAAATACAACTGGCACCCTATGACTACTACTATACATAAAATCTTAATTCACGGAGAAAAAATTATAGACTATTCTCTGAACAGGCTGGAGAGTCGAGGAATAAATTTTGGCGTCAGGATAGGGAACATCACAGCCGGAAAGATTCTAGGGTTCATACTATGATGGACTTATTCCACAGGGCGCTTGAGTCATCCGACCCTGTCATATCAGCGATACGGCTAAAACAACGCCTAAGTAACCGAAGGAGAATGCCACTGCCAGAAGCTGTTATAGAAATGTTACAACCGAACAATTCTGAATGTTTAAATGAAGATAATAGTGATGTCGAAGAAGAAACTGTATGTACCGAGAGCGAAGAAAATGAATTTACAACACTTCTTTACAACGAAGATAGTTTATTTAACGCAGATGATGTTTAAGCACAATTATTTTGAAAATACAAGCCAAAGAATTCTTCTATATTTATAAAGTAAAAAATTACGACTTAAAAAAATTGCGGGAAATTACCCCGGGTTCGGGTAATTTCGGGTAAATCTTAGTATTTCCGAGATTCCACGGAATTAACTGTTGTATTTTTTTGTGTTGGTAGTCTACCTTATTACCTCTTTTTAAACGTAAATTGTAGATTCTAATACTGAAGAACATAGGCAAAAAAAAAAAAACGGAAATCACAAAATCGCTGATTTCTCGGTTCCTACGAGGTTTAGAGCAGCCATAAAGGACTCGTAACATAAATAAAAACAAGACTTTTTAAAATGTAGTTAAAAAAAATAAAGCAACTGTAAAAGTTTAGATGAAATATTTTTTTTAATATTTTTTGACGTGACAACGTCTTAAATTAGGTTGCGGCTGGGAGTCACTTATGAAAAAGTGTAACGCTCGGTAACGTTACGATGAGTCACCGAACGAGAGAGAGGCCCGCCGAATGCCTTGCGTCTCTCTCCCACTCAACTATGATCGGTCTGCCGCGCGCGCAGCACTAGAGAGTTCCTATTGTGCAATTTAATTATATTCATATCAATAAATATTCTACCGAGAAAAAGACGTTGTCACGTAAAATCTTCGCCCGTAAAACCGACTTTACAGGCAACCATTTTTTTTAATTTATTTTTTCAAAATATGGGTAAAAAGTTTTAACCCCGGATATCTCCTAAACTAGTTATGATAGATTCGTGGGAGTTTTACTCTCGCAATTAGAATAAAAAGCTCTATCTGATTCACTAATAATCAGGGAGGTGGTCATTTTGAGATAAAATAAAATACTGTGCCAGGGGCAGGAGTCCAGTATCTCCATACATATCGCCGAAGATACGACAACATTGCGAAATATAGTCCAGAAGAAAGTTATTTGTCCGGCGTCTTTCCGCAGACCATGGCCCACCTTCCGTACTGCATCACGCACCCTGTGACCTGCTCACATAGGGACCTAATGACAGCATCAGCGGACGGCATTGCCGTGGCCGAATTCTGGGCCAGGCCAGGAATTGAACTAGTTTTACCATCGAGACGCTAAGTGGAAGAAGAACCCATACCTTCACTAGTGATGTCCTGGCCGAATTCGGCGCCTATCACGCCGAGCAGTACCACCGCTGTAGTTTGCTTACGCTTGAGCTCGGCCAATGAGGACGGTTTGCGCACTATCTCTTCTTCTTCTTCTTCAAATTCTTCTTCTTGCTGTGAGGAGAATGATGATGAGAATTAAGAAATATTATATAATCTACACTAATATTATAAAGAGGTAAAGTTGTTTTTAACCGACTTCGAAAAGTGTAATTTTTTGTGTTTATTCTATTCTATGTTTCTGTTTTGTTTGTAGGAGGCAATCTCTAAAAGTGCTGGTCCTATTGCTGAAATTATTTCACTGATAGAAAGCTGCTTTATTCCTGAGTGACAAAAGCCATATTTTATTTACGCGGGCAAAGCCGAGGGCAAAAGCTGGTAATATTTATTCCACAACTACGAGTATCATACAACGTGGCCTCGGTCCGGACGGTCGAACGGCCCTTTAAGGCGTATAGTCCCTTGAACCATCTGGCCGAAATTATGTGAACGCAACTCTCGCACTCGCCTAGGCGGCAGTACGCAAATCTGTGCATTTATTTGCGGCCAGCAGCGCCCGGTAAGCGCTTTAAATCCATTTTCTCTGCGAGATATTGATTGATTTACATATGCAATGTTCACTTTGAAGAATATTTAACCACCAATTTTTATGTGTAAAAATGTTTCTAAAGGTCCAAGCCGTTTCGAAGGAGTAGGGGAGAGTTGCGAAAAGTTGCGAAATTGCTAAATATTTTGTTTTTGACAAAAGTATTAATTGCACGAAAAAATCAAATGTTGATATTATTGTTCATGAATCTATAATAAACATATATTTTTTTCAAACCAATTGACCAAGCCGTTACGGAGGAGTAGGCCTTAGAAAATCACTGTTTTATGGCACTTTTCGGGCGCTTGGCCCTTAAGATATGGCCTTGGTTTTTTTTTTATGGTGGGAAAAATCATGCATTGACATCCCCCGCCCTTGGGCGGAGCGGGAGATAGTATCAGACTCTTACTGACTAAAAGACCCACCCCGTTCCTTCTAGCCTTCATACCGGGGCTCGAGCGCCCTTTCGAATAACCCTGGCCCCAGTAGGCTTCGACCTGATTGATTGATTTGATTTATAAAATTCTTTATTGATATAAAATATAAACATAATTGCAAAACTTACACACCAAGTCACAATTCAGTCTTCAAATAATAACACTTTTCCAGACTATAATCGCCTTTTTAAGTATTAATGCAATCAAGAATGTATACTTTAAAACATGATATAAAATAACTTAGATCCAAAATGCTTAAACATATGAAATCATTGCATTGATTCTATTAATATAATTAGGGGGTAGAACTAAATTAATACGCGCAAGCGTAAATGCTACGAGAAGCGGTCAGGTGATCGCGCGCACTCACCGACAACGAGCGACCCACCGCGCCCCGCGCTCCCTCGCATGTGAGCGGCGAGAGCGGGGGAGCGCCGGCGCAGCGCACGGTTCATGCGACGACGCGTTATCAGTATTGTGCGGGAACAATACGTAGTCATGTGGGAGCTTGTATGTACCATATCTATCGATATTAGGCAAGTCTTTCACTTCAGTTAGTCCTAAGTCAGCAATCAAAGTGTTATAATGACATTTATTTTTACTATAAAATTTACGAGTTAATTTTAAAATATATTGGGTAATATTTGGTAATTTTATATTAAAGTGAAGTATTTTAAGATTAGTTTTGAATGGGGTATTGTAAGCAATTTTAACAGCTTTATTTTGAAGAACTTGTAAAAGGTTATAATTGGATTGACAAGTACTGCTCCATACCGGGCAAGAATAGGTGATGCAAGGTCTAATTAATGTTGTGTATAGTCTTAATTTTGTCTTAGGACTGAGTCTACTTTTGCGGTTAAGTATGGGACTTAGGGAACCTAGTGCTTATGCTCCCTTGACACGTAATTTAGCTATGTGTTTACTCCAGTTGAGCTTTTTGTCCAATGTAACACCCAGGTAACTAACAGCTGCGCTCCAAGGAATAGACTGTCCAACAATTTTTAAAGTTCTTTTAGGGATGCTACGTTGACGAGTAAAAAGTATCGCTTCTGTCTTAGACTCATTTAACTTCAGCTTCCATTTATTGAAGTAAGACTGGAGTAGTTCAAGGGACATCTGAAGTCGGCTAATGATAATATCTACATCGTTATCTGATGTATAAGACGCTGTATCGTCGGCAAAACAGGCCAAGTGAGTACGGACTTGTACGGGAAAGGCTTCGACCTGGCTGGGTCCCTGTTGTTGCTGGGCGTCACTTCCGCATGAATCGAGTGCAGGAAACTCCCGAACGAATGGTTCGTCCGGTGAGTACCTGCGTCATGCGGAAGGTAAGGACGCCGTGAGGTCTTTCCAGCCACGCCTCAAAGAGGGGACTTACCGCCATGATTGTGGCGTGCCCAGCGCTGGGTTGCGATAGTCGTTGACGCCATTTCACCATGAGATCCCGCCGGAGCTCTGTCCGTCATGCCGTGACCTGTCGCGGCAGCGGACTTTCACCCCGGCGTTGCATCTCCACGCGCATGTCGTGCATGTGTGCAAGGACTGTTGCCTCCAGATCACACGGTGGTAGGCCAGCCAGAAGGCTCGCCGCTTCGCGGGAGACCGTGCAGTATCCCCGCACCATCCTTATCGCCATGACTCTCTGGCAGGCGTTCAGTATGGCCGCCGGTTGCTTTTTCAGCGACGGCGCCCACACCGGCGCCCCGTAGAGGGCCATGGACCGAACGATCCCCGCGTAGAGCCTCCGGCAGGAGGCGTCTGGACCCCCAAGGTTGGGCAGGAGCCGCTTGAGCGCAGCCCCAGCCCGGTTGAGTTTGGGATGGCCTTGATTTAAATTTTGGCGAAAAGAAAAAAAATTACATGCCAGCAATGTATGGTAAAAGCTTCATACCCCTTTCACGTTTATAATATTAGTAGGTTGTTACTTACAACTTGAGGTGGTACTTTCTCAGCGGGTTCCTTTTGAGCTGCGTGTGGGTTTATGCTTTCCGTGTGCGTATACAGAGGAAGGAACTGTGCCCAGTTGTCGACCAGAGTCTTCCGACCTTTTGGACCGAGTCTGTAAGGAAAATACGTGATAAAAGTACATTTTGATCCAAGTGGAAAAGTTTTTAACGACCGAGGCGGTATTCGCCCGAGCCGTAGACGAGTGGCTGCAGTGATAAATCTGCCCGTGTATCAAAAGTAACACCTAGGCGGAGGAGAGCGCAGTTTTCTACACTAGTGGGGAAAACATTCTATTGCTTGCCTAAGAGCGGGTTTTCGAGCAAATGTATTGAAAAATTACATCTTGATACAAGTAGAGAAAGTTTAACATTGCGACTGAGGCGGGATTCGCCCGAGCCGTAGACGAGGGTATTATGGAGACAAGTTGCTACAGTGATAAATTTCCCCGAGTATCAAACGACGGTTTTCAACACACTTTAATACACATAAATAAGACAGGGCTTCGCGCCCGCCTCGTGGGGTTCGCACCGCGACTAGCCTTATACGATAAATATAACAAATTGTGGTGGGGAAAAGCTTGCGAACTTTTCCGCACTTTGTACCGGTGCGAAAAAGAAGTAACCGGAAAGCGCAGGTATTCTTTTCAAATGTTTCCTATTCAAACGTTAGTCACCATGACCGACGGTGACCGACGCGTTATATCTGTTCGACTTATGGAGGAAGAGGAGGAGGGGTCTCACGTGCATCACATAAGAAAAAGGGCGAGGCATTAAAATCACGAGCTTGTCCGACAGAGTGACCCCCGGTAGACTCTCGACATTTTTCGGTACAGGCCATGACCGACTCGCGTGACTACCAGGTGTAGATTGCTTTTACTTTTAAATAACTAACCTGCCAAGTTCAGCCAACAGCAGCGCCTGCGCAGCCTCGCGGACCTCTAAACAGTGGTGTTGCCAACGCCGGGCCAACATTTCTACTTGTGGACGCTTGAAGCTCTTTGCACCTGAAAAGAAAAATAAGCGGGACGTTTTTTTATTTATTTTTTCGCCATCTAGTCCCAAACTTAGCAGAGCTTGTGTTATAAGTACTAGATAACCGATAAACATATATTTTATATAATTCTAAATACATCTATATATATAAAAATGAATAGCTGTTCGTTAGTCTCGCTAAAACTCAAGAACGTCTGAATAGATTTGGCTAATTTTAGTCTTGAAATATTAGTGGAAGTCCAGGGAAAGTTTAAACGGTGAGAAAATCTGAAAAAAAAAACACGCAAAAAAAAAACTAATACAACGCCATCTTTAATTAAAATGTAATTTTTAAATTAATTATGCCCGTAGATGGCGTTATTTGACAGCTTAGCTAAAAGGACTATTATGCAGTACGAAGCTTGTCGGGTCAGCTAGTACTTAATATAGATTACACCCAGACACAGAAAAAATAAAAATTGGGAAAGTGCGAGTCACACCCACGCACTCAGGGTTCCGTGCAAACTACAATTCCCGAATGTAGTCTCGAAGATTTTTCCGAATTGCAATTTTTATTTTTGTGACGTTAACTACCTCTCAACAAATTTACTGTTTTCAGATTTATTCCTAAACCTGTGCTATAAGATCTTACTTTGTGCCAAATTTTAGGATTCTGGGTCAACTGGAAGTACCCTATGAATTTCGATCTTTGAGAGTATCAAAAAAACTAAAAAAAGTTTTTTTGCTATATAACCGGCCGTATCTTTTTTATTCGTTAACTTAGAAGTTTGATTTTTCACAGCTTGAAGGAACCACAGACTTGAGTAAATAGTTTTAATTTCAACTCAATACCTCCGCGGGTTCTCGAGATAAAGGGTCTTGATAGACAGACAGACGGACGGACGGACAACAAAGTGATCTTATAAGGCTTCCGTTTTTTCCTTTTGAGGTAGGAACCCTAAAAGGGGTCCTTTTAGGGTTCCTACCTCAAAGACACAGAACAAATGATCATGCTCATCACACAAACATTTGTACTGAGTGGGAATCGAACTCTCGATCTCCGGCATATATATTTTTTTTTATTTTTTTTTATAAGTACAGTGGCAGACTACAGACTAAGACAGTTAATACAAAATACAGTACATAAATCTGAAATCCAATTATTACTGTACATAGCATTCAATGCTTAATGTGCTTCATTAGCGACAGAAGGGTGAAGTATTAAGCGCAGGCCACACCGGCAGCTAGCGGGCGGGCGGGCTAGGCGGGCGAACATCGTTTCACCTCTTTACATACTTCGGTTCACACCGCGAGCTACCGACGAACCTAACGAGCTAAGCTAACGAAATATCCGACGATTCCAGCGAAGCTACTCGTTCACCTCGTTGGCGCGCCCGCGCTTCGCTAGCTTAGCTCGCCCGCCAGCCCGCTCGCCCGGTTCGTTCGCCCGTCCTCCCCGTTTCGAGTAGACTAGTCGACGCTCGTCTTTCGAATAGCAGTGTCGTGTTTAGTTTGGGAACGATGAATATGTCATATATCGACGAAAGTTCTGATGATGACTTAACTACAAATACTACCCCCGCTTCGCCCGCTTAGCTCGCTCCGCTCGTCGCTCGTCTTTCCGTAGTTTTCGGTGTGAACCCCATAGTTTAGTTCGCCAATATTTCGCGTAGTTTGTATAGTTTCCTTCGTTCGCTTCGCCCACCCGCCTAGCCCGCCCGCCCGCTAGCTGGCGGTGTGGCCTGCGCTTTATGTAGAAGTTAATAAATGACACTAATGTAATTACAATTTATACAAACAATTTCTAAATTCGTTAAAACTATTATATGGCCAGTCAAACAATGGTTTTTACCTCACACTAGAAATTACTCCACAGTATCGTTGTTGGTGCATTCACAAACGTAAACTCACATATACAAGACACCTAGACCTGGACCATGACGTTTAAAGTAAGATTGTTTTAATCTTGTTTCCGTGTGGGTAAGAGATGGCGCTAGACAACCTGTATAGCTCTGTCTTTTACCCACACTGTAACAAGAGAACCCCGCTAGACTCGCAACAACTAACAACAGACCAAAAAAAAAAAAATTCAGCACACGAGGTTGTCGACATGTGGGGATGTGGACTCGGCTATCATGATGCGGAAAAACCTCGACGATCATCTGTAGAAGCTGTCGTTGCGTGGTTGGATCAAGGGTCAGTACTCCTCGATACGGCTCGCATTGTGAGGTTACTGTCTCTGGAGCCTTAACCACCGGTAGCTTGGCCCTGTTCCCGATAACGATGGGATACTAATAAGTTTTTTTTATTGAAATATCTATACATCTATACATATAAATAAAATTGGAGTGTCTGTTTGTAATATTGAAATAACCGCTTTTTACTACATGCATATGAATATATAAACGGTACATACACCAAAATATTTTTTTTTAAAATTTTTGTCTGTCTGTTTGTTCAGGCTAATCTGAAATGGCTGGACCGATTTTGACGGAACTTTTTGGTAGGTAGCTGACGTAATAAGGAGTAACTTAGGCTAATTTCAATTTAGAAAAAATAAATTCAAAATCCTGTAGACCACGCGAACGAAGTCGCGGGCACAGCTAGTTTAAAAATATAATTTATATGTATGTATTAATGAAATAATAATTAAAAAGTCCTCACCTGCAGCCACCACTTTATCAGGTAACAGCACACAATGCAGCGTGGCCAGCAATGACCAGCCCTGCTTGATGTGAGCCTGCTGGGCTGCTAGCTGCTCCTCTCGCTCCTCGTCTGCCGCCCATGATGCGGAGCTCCTGGTGGTCGACCTGGGGACAGCAGGAGATTGCGTAACTCAATGGCTTCGACAGGCCTGTTGGTCTAGTGGTTAGTGACACTGACTGCTGTGCCGGAGGTCGTGGGTTCGATTCCCACCCAGGACAAATGTTTGTGTGATGAGCACGATCATTTGTTCTGTGTCCGGGTGTAATTTATCTATAATATGTATGTATTTAGAAATATATAAGTATGTTTATCAGTCGTCTAGTACCCATAACACAAGCTCTGCTTAGCTTGAGACTAGACGGCGTTGTCTGATAGTTGTGGAATATTATTATTATTAAAAAAATGATACTTGTGTTAAGTTTATATAAATTTACTCTACTTATTTCGACTTCTGGTGATTTAAAATTGTAGGCAAGAGCTCAAACATACGAGCGTCATGTTACGGCAGCTGTTTACGTCATGTCGTTGATATTCCAACAAATGAAGATCAGCGGCAGTCGTCGCGTGCGTCAAGTGTTACTTATAGGCTGATGGCCAAGTACCCTTGTCGATAGCCGCAGTTACCTCTGCCGTTGGCAACATGCCGGTCGCGCGTATGAGCTCTTATTACTATGAGCGAGGAGGAGTAGGCAGGCGGTCGCCTCTTGCGAAGCAGTAATGCTAGCAAAGAAGGAGGCCGACCGCATCTGGCAATGGTGGTGACAGCGCCCCAGCCGCCGCCGGGATTCCGATCCCGATGTCCGGCCACTGTAGGGGCTTGCGGACGGCGAGTAGCTCGCTGTCCGACCGTCCGATAACCGTCCGGACCGAACTCAAGTCGTCGACGGCGTGCACTGTTCCCGCGCGCTTCAAGGAGTTGTCAGCAATCGTAGGGGCCCAGCCGGGTCGAAGGCTATTGGGGCCAAGGGTCCATTTCTGAGGGAGGCTCGACCTCGGTATGAAAGGCAACGAAGAAACGGGGTGGGTTTTTCAGTCAGTAAAAGTCTGACACTATCTCCCGCCTCGCCTCAGGGTGGAGATGTCATCTTGATGATTTTTACCCAGCGAAAAAAAAGCTCTTATCGCTACGTTATCACTTATCACCTGTGCAGGCGCCTGATGACCTCTTGTTCGGGCACGAAGCTGGCGTTGGACATCGACATGAGGGTGTTGGCGAGGGCTACGATGGAGAGCAGGTGGTTCGTCGTCAGAGTGGTGCTCAGCTCCCAGTGCAGTTTTGATGAGAAGAGTCTGAAAATGAAGTGGATAAATTACGTCTAAGTTCGTTTAGCAATTGGCTGCTGAGCTGCGAGGTTGATTTTCTAAAAGTTCAAAGTCTTACGTAACGATGCGGAGTTGTTACCCGGTTTTCTATCGATTACATGTCGGGAAGTTTGCTTTGGAATTGCACAATTTAATTCAGCTAAGTCCGACCCATACGTACAAAGCGTTATGGGAACACATTCATTAAGCGTACTCCATGCAGCTAAGGAGTAGAATACCCTGCCGGAGTCTGTGTTTCCTGATAGCTGCAATCTAGCTATCTTTAAGGGTAAACGCTGCGTTAAGCGAGAACCCGCCCGTGCGTTGCGTGACGTCACGCGTACAATTGCCGTCACGGATCTTGAGCGCTGGCTTCAAGTTGCGCAGAAGTCCAATATTCGGTCTCTTTAATGGTGCGAAGTAAGACACGGGGGTGGGGAGTGTCAGTTATTGGCTCGCCGCGCCATCGCGTCATATACATCACTCCTAATTTTTCCCTGCGTTGCTGCATGTATCTAACAACGAAGATGCTTGGCTCGCCAATGTGGAACGCGATCCCCACACTGACGCCGAGCGCTCAAGATCCGTTTCGGCAATTGTATATCTTGTGCGGCGGTCCCCGTTACGGACACCGGCTTATTACCGTACATTGAATTAACAACCCAATGCCCCTTTACATTGGATTGTTAATGCCCCTTTACATTGGATTGTTGTATGTTGGTGTACAATGTACTGCGCTCACGACTCGTCGCTGTGCCAGCGCTGAGCTCAAGGCTGTTTTCTTAGAGAATAGCACCCCTGAGCAGTGTCGCTAGTTCAACTTAAACAGTGTGCATGTAGTAGTGTCGATGAAGAATTTGAATGTGTTATTACGTAGCAAAATGGGCGCGGGGCGCGACTGCCCGCGAGCACTTTTGTATTGGATCGCGCTGTCGACGCCCGTCTAACGCAGCGTTTGGCCTAAGTCTAAAGTGAAAAGCATTCTTCAAGGTAAGGTGCTCCATCGTCGACCACATCAGCATCACATGATTATCGCTTACCATCAGGTAAGATGGTGGTCAAACCCGGGACTTAAAAGCACCTTCATAAAGGTTACAGAATTATAAGTCTTACACAACATGTAAGTTTTTTTTTCATTTGGTAACAGAATCAAATATGTAACACTTATAAGAATTTTTTCAATGTGTTAACCCAAACCACTTTTATAAGTGTAACCGTAACATATCTGTAACAGATATAAAAGTGTTAACAGTATTAATAAGTGTTACAGGTAAACGCAGCGTTGCCAAATTTGCAATTTGCATATTTATGGCACTGTACAATTATTTATACCTAAAGCTATACTAAAACTGATTATTTCAGTTATACATACTAACACTTATTAACACATATAAAAGGTTACAGTTTCATTTGGTAACATTATTGTATCTGTTACATTTAAAAGTGTTTTTCTGTTGAAACTGTTTTAAAAAACAGTGTTAAAACACTTTATTACGGTTATAGTTTGAGTCCCTGGGTCAAACGCGAGCAATAGCGTTTGACCACCATCTAATTACAATAAAAAAATAATAAAAAATGTTCCTTACCTAGTCAACTTTTCCTGTCTCAACAGTTCTGGTGGTAGATCCGAGGTGATCAGCAAGGGGTCGTCAGGAACCGAGGCACAGGCTGCTGACCAGCTTCCCAGCCAGGTGGGCAGCTGCACCGCCATGTGTCCATGACGGGAGACCACGCCGAAGCAGATTGGCACCTGGCAAATACGATTGAAGTTAAGTGGAAGAGGGCAGGGCACATTGCTAGCAGAACAGATGGTCGATGGCGCCGAAAGTTTCTGGAGTGGCGACCGTCCACCGGAATACGTAATGTTGGGAAGTCTTACTCAAGGTGGACCGATAACCTGTACCTCTACCATGAGTATAAAGCAAAAGTATTTGTCGATACTCGATACCAGGGATGTTTTGGATATGAAATTTCGGATACGGATTGGATACGGATATAGAAATGATTATTATACCGTATACGGATACGGATATGAAATTATTTCGGATTATCCGTTAGTTTCGGATAATTTCGGTTAAGGCTATTAGATTTTTAAGGAATTTCAGAAGCAAAATATAAATACTATTTATATTTTACGATGGGGCAATTAGGCTCCGCCCCTATCCGATATTATCCGAAGCTTTTATTTCGGATTCGGTTACAGTTATGGAGCTCCCTAACATCCCTGCTCGATACCGACTACGTAAGTATTTTGTATGACAAAATTTTACAGCGCCTCTAGCGGTCACTTACGGAACCAAAATTTGCCATACAAAATATTTACGTAGTCGGTATCGAGTATCCACAAAAACTATTGCTTTAAACTCATGGTAGAGGTACTGGCGAGACTGAGCGAGTACTGGCGAGAATTCGATGGATGCGATACAAAATTCGTTGTAGCGACACCAGGGAAAGATTATGTCCAACAGTGGACGTCTTTAAGCTGAACTGATGATGATGATGAAACATGATTGGTTTTCTAATATCGAAGGATACTCGAAGAAGTTTTGCAGGCGAAGCAGTAATGCTAGCGAAGGAGTCGACCACCCGCGCGAGGGTTCGGCCGTCACGCCCCAGTCACTGGGATCCTGATCCCGATTTCCAGCCACTATAGGCGTAGGCTAGCGGATGGCAAGCAATGGATAGCACGCCGTCCGGTAACCATCCGGACCGAGCCCAGTGCTTCAATGGCGCAAACTGTACCACGCGCGCCTCAAGGACATATCTGCAAGTCGTAGGGGCCCAGCTGGGTCACATTTTATACATTGCCTAGGTATTTTATATAATACCGGATTATACAGATTGCCAGTAACATATAAATTCTCCTATAAGTGTGATTATCACCTAACTTTTTGACGGCACGGTTGGAACTATGGTTGAGAACCTACCCCCCAAGCCAAATTACAACCGCTTTGAGTCGGCCGCGCCGCCAATTCTTTTGTTCTGACTACGTGACTGAGCGTTGAGATGACGCCATTCTCGTACATTTGAAGCATTCTACAAACGTTAACGATTGCATATTAGCAACTTGGCTAGGGGGCTGAATCTAGAAACTTACCATAGGCCTTAGGAGTCCAAGCTTGGACTCGCAGACCCTATCCAGGTCTGGATCGAGTCCCCAGGCATGGAGCAGTGATATCAGGATCTGGGCTATCTCCATGGTGTGAGGGGGTTCAGCCAGGGACATGTCACGAGGTCTCTGCCTCTTCCCTTGGTTTGCTTCATCTGTAACAATAGAAGTATAATGTTAGTTGATCTGTTTGAGATTGTGTTTCATCATAACTTATTGGGATGCTTTTACCAATTACAGTTCAAACCTTTTCCCCCTTTCCCTTTACCCTCCCCCTTTTCTCTTCTTTTTTTCCTTTCCTTTTACCTTTTCTCTTTGAATGTCGTAATTAGAGACACAATAGAAAGACAATTGCTTATGTCGAACTGTGTAACATAAGACATTCAAAAGGTTAATTGTTTAAGATGGGAAATCATCAATAAAGATTTAATTTGGTTGATTAATTTATTTCAAAAACAATTTACATAGTGTGTGAATATTAAAGTTTTATAAACTAGAAACACAAGTAGTAGAAACTAATGATAATATTGGATTGCTTGAAACTAATTTAAATTTCAAATAAAAATAATATTAAAAAATAATGATGTCAAAAAGATTAAAATTATGTATCATTAATAAAACCTTATAGTATAACTAGCTGACCCGGCAAACGTTGTTTTGCCATATAAATATTTTTTAAGTAAATGTTAAGGGTGGACAACCCTGGGCACGCCACAATTTTGGCGATAAGTCCCCTCTTTGAGGCGTGGCTGGAAAGACCTCACGGCGTCCTTACCTTCCGCATGACACAGGTCCTCACCGGAAATGGCAAGTTCGGGAGGTTCCTGTTCCGAATTAAAGCGGAAGTGACGCCCGGGTGTCGCCACTGTGCGGAACGCCCGGAGGACACGGTGGAGCACACAATCGCGGTGTGCCCTGCTTGGGTGGAGCATCGCCGTGCCCTCGTGGGGGTGATCGGCGGCGGAGACCTCTCGCGCCGGGCCTTGGTCGAGGCCATGGTCCGGAGCGAGGAGGAGTGGCAGGCGGTCGCCGACTTCTGCGAAGCAGTAATGCTCGCTAAGGAGGAGGCCGACCGCATCAGGCAACGGCGCTCTCGCCGCCGCCGGGATTCCGATCCCGATTTCCAGCCACCGTAGGCGCGGGCTTGCGGACAGTGAGCAATGGGTAGCTCGCTGTCCGGCCGTCCAGTAACTGTCCGGACCAAGCCCAAGTCGTCGACGGCGCGCGCTGTTCCCCCGCGCCTCAAGGAGTTGTCAGCAACAGCAGGGACCCAGCCGGATCGAAGCCTACTGGGGCCAGGGTTATCCGAAAGGGCGCTCGAGCCCCGGTATGAAGGCTTGAAGGAACGGGATGGGTTTTTTAGTCAGTAAGAGTCTGACACTATCTCCCGCTTCGCCCAAGAGCGGGGGTTGTCATAAGATGATTTTTCCCATCGAAAAAAAAAAAAAAAAAAAATGCTGGACAACCCTTATCACTTCTTCTTCTTCTTCCTGCCCTTGTCCCATTTTATTTGGGGTCGGCGCAACACGTTTTTTTCTTCCATTCTGTCCTGTCACTCGTCACGCTATCACTAACTCCCTTTTCTTTCATATCACTTCTCACACAATCCATCACTAAGGGGTATGAAAAATAGATGTTGGCTGATTCTCAGACCTACTCAATATGCTCACAAAATTTCATAAGAATCGGTCAAGCCGTTTCGGAGGAGTACGGGAACGAACATTGTGACACGAGAATTTTATATAGAAGATAAAGAAAGAAATAAAAGAAAGAAAACATGTTTATTTGGGACACAACTTTAATTCATTAAACCCCAAGCGATCGCCGGCGTTCGCGCTGCCATTGTCTTTCTATTGTGTCTCTAATTAACACGATTGAAAGGTTAAACGTAAAAATAAAATAAAAACAACAAAAAACTGGGCAAGTGCGAGTCGGACTCGCGCACTAGGGTTCCGTGCAAACTACAATACCCGATCTCAAAGATTTTTCTGAATAGCAAAATATTTTTTTTTTTGTGTTGACACCCAAACTGTTCTCAGATTTATTCCTTTAGCTGTGCTACAAGACCTTAATTTGTGCAAAAATTCCAATTTTCTGGGTCAACAGGAAGAACTCCATGAATTTCGATCTTTGAGAGTACGTTTTTTGCGACATAAATGGCCGTACTCAACGCTCAGTCACGTGGTCAGAACAAAGGAATCAACAACAAAAGCGGTCGTAACTTGGCTAGGGGGACAGTTCTCAATTCTCCTCACAGATGGCGCTGTCATGTTTCTCCGTATTACACTCGACATTACCGCAATAACCGACATTGCAAGTACTTGTGAATGTCACAATTCTGTCCAGTACAGTAGGTAGGTCCGAAGCACTGCTCCGTGATTCCTACGTCCGTGTTGCAAGTAATATTAATGCCTCCGGTGTTGTACGGAATGTGTCTAACTGCTATGATATTATACTTTATTGCTAATGTGTTGGGAATTTGTTCTCAGAAAGTAAATACTTAGGAAATGCTGCAGGCGTTTACTTAAAGTATTAAAGTATCGCCAAATTGATCCCTGTCGGTTTTCTATCGTTTAAACCTAACGTAATCGTACGGAAAACTAATAACACGTTGATCAAATAAAAATGTTTAAGTTGAACGTTTTAAATATTACGAAGTCAATGCGACGCAAGCGATAATACAATAGCGGAAGGGAGTGGGGATCCGGTGATGGGGTGCTTGATGCGCTTGTGTCGTATAATACAGATGTAGGTAGGTATAGCAAAATAAAGAGTTGAAATGTGTCAGATAACAAAATCTTGAAGGTTTGTTTTTGGTAAAAATATAATGTTTTGTAAAAAGTCATAGTGCAAAAGTTGTTGTTTATGATGTTAGTAATACAGTCTCGCAAGGTTATTAGTGTTTTACAAATAACACTGTATATCGCATCAGTGCCAATTTTACTAAACTCCTAAAATTAGAACCGCCAGCAAAGTTGCTCAACTTCGCAGTTTGGTCGAGTGGCAAAGTAGCTCTACCACAACATTAATAACTATAATTACGTTGTTAAGATCAGATATATTCTGGTTATTTTACGATCGTGATTTACCGATAAACAACTTCCACTTCCTTGTACGTACATTCATTTGATATTTTGTGAGGTTTGATTCGTTAATTAGTACTATAGTATGCCAAATAAAACTATTTATATTTATATCTGACAAAGCCCAAAGAATCGCAAAACTTAAGGCCCTAGTGCCCAAACAGTGCTATAAAACAATGACATTCTGAAGCGTAATTCTCGGTAACATATAGATTAAAAAAAAAAATTATCAACATGATATTTTTTTCGCTTGTTTTCCCTACTTCTTTCAAACGGTCTCAGTCTTTAGAAATAGATTTAAACAAAAAAAAAAAAGGTTAAGTGTTTCATCAGAATTTACAAAGCATATGTAAAACAATATTTCACGAAGAAAACGGATTTAAAGGTCAGCAGGGCTCTATCCGGTCAGATTTTTAAGGAACTATACGCCTTAAATGGCAATGGGTAGAATATATATTATTGCTCGCAGAACAGATAGTCGAAGGGACCGAAAGGTTCTGGAGTGAAGATCGCTTGCTAGAAGATGAAGATGCAGCATTGGAAGACTACAAGGTGGACCGATGACATGTTGAGGGTCGTGTCAATCTGAGGAATGCGAGACGCACAAGACCAGTCGTCGTGGCGACACTTGGGGCAGGCCCACGTCCAACAGTGGACGTTTTTCGGATGAAATAATGATGATAGTCCTTCACTTCTATCATTTATATTTTAAGATGTGGACATTGGAGTGGGTTACATGTTTGTGCATCTATCTTTAAGGCTTATAGTCCCCTGAACCATCTGACCGAAATTATTTGGACGCAACTCTCGCACTCGCCTAGGCGACAGTACGCAAATCTGTGCATTTATTTGCGGCCAGCAGCGCCCGGAAAGCTCTTTAAATCCATTTTCTTTGCGAAATATTAATTGATTTACATATGCAATGTTCACTTTAAAGAATATTTAACCACTAATTTTTATGTGTAAAAATGTTTCTAAAGGTCCAAGACGTTTCGAAGGAGTAGGGAAAAATTGCGAAACCGAGGAGTAGGCTACAGAAAGTCACTGTTTTATGGCACTTTTCGGGCGCTTGGCCCTTAAGGATTTTGTATTTTGTCTAGCATGTAACTGTTTTTAGTCCCCAATATAATAAATAAATATCATTACCTACTATTTTACTAGTAAAAGAAATGAAGACATTGTATTCTATCTACATAATAAAGAGATACAAATGTATCAAGGAAGACAATTAACTAATGAATACACAACGGAACAATTCAATTCTAGCTAATTAAGTTAACGGCGTTTAACTTAATTTAATTATTACGCACAAAATGTATTAATTAATACGGAAGCCTACTTCTAAAAGAATCTATTGACGGCTGCCTAGCAAATGTTGTTTATTACCGAGCTGGTAGGTAATGTTGAACTAATTTGAACTCTAATAAGGACACTAATAAGGTTGAAAATAAAACCACTATTGTGTCTTGATCTAAGTGGAAACTGTAGAACTTTTGAACTTTGGAACTTTTATTTGAATTAAATCTGTTACCCTTATACTATCGCCGGTAACGAAACCATATCGACTTATAACTCGACCTTAACGCCATCTATCGAGCAAGTCGATACTAAATAAAATAACATACAATATTTCATCATCAATAAATGTTAATGAACAGGAGCTTTACTATGACGTGTGAAGTTGTTTCACATACGAGCGAGAGAGAGGGATGGAACTGTAATCCGGGTGCAGACCAAAAACTAAGCTATGCTAAAGCTAAACTAAGCAAGCTAAGCTAAGCTAGAAATGAATGGCATGCACACCAAGAGCTATGATGAATTTGCATTAATATTTGCATGCCTAAATGGTAGAATGTACAAGGATTTTTTAATGTAATTATTTTTATCACCTTATTGTAAATACCTGCATTCTGAGCAAATTAAACAATATTCTATTATATTCTGTTCTATTCTATTCTATTCTGCCCCCCTAGCCAAGTTACAATCGAATTCAGTTCTCTAATCGGTAACGCCTCGGTGACAGCAATTGTAGAAAACGATAAGTTGGTAGCCATATAGACGCGCCTGAGTCGGCCACTCGTTCTAAAATGTAGCGTTTGTATAACAAAGGATGTAGCGTTAAATATTGTAGAAACGATTTTGAACGATGTGAACTTGGCTACGAATTGTCTATTCGTTTGTTCTGACCACGCGACTTTACGTTAGGATGACGTCATTCCCATACGTTTCATCACTTTTCGACAGCGTTAACGATTGCAGAATAACAACTTGGCTAAGCGTGCTGTTCTGTTCTGTTCTATTCTATTCTATTCTATTCTAAGCCAAAACTCAATCAGTGTTGCGAAGTTCAATTATACGGACGACACTCGCCATGGACATAATCGATGAAGAAAATTCCGATTATGATTACGTTACTGTAATCAATTATAGGCCTGAGTCCCAGCAGTGGGAACATTAAAGGCTGACTATGGTATGATATGCTATTGCTATTTAATTTTCTCGCTCGCACGACTGCCAGTTTTAACGTGATAGTTAATGCCCAGCGAAGGAGTACAGCCCCCCTAGCCAAGTCACAATCGAATTCCGTTCTCTAATCGGTAACGCCTCAGTGACAGCAATTGTAGAAAACGATAAGTTGGTAGCCATGTTGACGCGCCTGAGTCGGCCGCTCGTTCTACAATAGAGCGTTTGTATAACAAAGGAAGTAGCGTTAAATACTGTAGAAACGATTTTGAACGATGTGAACTTGACTACGAATTGTCTATTCTTTTGTTCTGACCACGCGACTTTACGTTGAGATGACGTCATTCCCATACGTTTCATCACTTTTCGACAGCGTTAACGATTGCAGAATAACAACTTGGTTAAGCGCGCTGTTCTGTTCTATTCTATTCTATTCTATTCTAAGCCAAAACTCAATAAGTGTTGCGAAGTTCAATTATACGGACGACACTCGCCATGGACATAATCGATGAAGAAAATTCCGATTATGATTACGTTACTGTAATCTATTATAGGCCTGAGTCCCAGCAGTGGGAACATTAAAGGCTGACTATAGAATAGAATAGAATAGAATAAACTTTATTGTACACCAAAATAGGAACAATTTAACAGAAACTTAAACCTATGTGCACAGCGGCGGTCTTATCGCTGAAAGCGATGTCTTTCAGACAACCTTGGGATGGAATATAAGAACTTAAACTAAAAAAGGGGGTAGTCTGTGGTGTACTTCAAGCAATATAAATCAAGGGACACATTAATTAAGAGGAAAAATAATAATAATATGCAAGTACATATATACATATATACAATACTATGCTATGATATGCTATTGCTATTTAATTTTCTCGCTCACACGACTGCCATTTTTAACGTCATAGTTAATGCCCAGCAAAGGAGTACAGTTCTGCCTACCTCAACAAGATGCATTGCAATGATACGCGTATAAAGACCGATAGCTCAGTTATGTAAGGACCGATAGTTATGCTATCCTTGACCCGGTACACACCAGTCCGGTGCAGCCGGTACGGAGGTCGCGTTACGCATACATACGTACATACATTTACAGTCGTCACGGTCTGACGGGGGTTGAATTTCAAATATGCATGATTTTGATACTGTGTGTTTTTTAGTGAAGCGCTGTTTGATGAAGAGGTAATGCTAAATGAGAGGGATAGCGTCTGAACGCTTTGGTTGGCATTCGGTAACTTCCGATACATGTTTTTAAAAAAATCTTTAAAAAGTTTAATTCATTAATCCCCAAGCGAACGCCGGCGTTCGTTCACCTATTGTCTTTCTATTGTGTCTTTCTGTAATTTCGACGATTGAAAGGTTTAAAAAATCGTCTTTTACAGTCTCGATTTAATGTGCAAGGATTCCGTAAATATATTTTCTTTACTTTTCCAATTTATGAGTGCTTTATGAAGGGTCAAAGATCAAGTAAATATTCAGATGTCTCAAAAGATCAAGTAGATATTCAGGTGACTATTAGATTAGTTTAACAAATTAACACAATGTTCAGTTTTCAATAGAAACTTGGATAATATCTATAAGATATGTGTTTATCCAAAATATCTAGAGAAAGATGTGTAATAACGTCATAATCATGTAAGAGCGGTTGTATGGGAAATATTACGGGTTAGGCGTTGTTAAAGATTTATCCGACGAAATAGGCGCTCTTAAAGATTTTTCCAACGAGTTAGGCGCTCTTAAAGATTTTTCAGACGAGTTAGGCGCTCTTAAAGGTTTTACCGACGAGTAAGGCGCTCTTAAAGACTTATCCAAACTAAATTCTGGACTTGTAAAACATAATGAAGTACTATCCGCAAGAATTTTATTTCATCGACCGCACCGACCGTCGGCACGTAACTAATCGGACATACCTATCTCTTTCTATATCTGATTCTCTAAATTGAATTGTTGTAAATCGAGAGGTAGCTATTAATACGCCATGTCTACGAACATAGATATAGACCGATACAATAGATCGCAATAATAGGTACTATGAAGGCTAAGCATTATCTGGGCTGGGTTAGGTCATAAAAAAGTAGATAAGTATACAGAAGTTACACAAAAAATTTGTAAGCTTTTTCGAAATAGAACAAATTCCAGGAACAAAAGTATACCATGTGCTATTTCAGAACATAGTCTTACCGTATCCCAAATTTCATCCGACTCTAACAATACTCAAATGGAAATTAGCTATGACAAGCAAGTCAAACAACCAACTGCCAAAGTACGGTTACAAAACTTGACAGTGAAAGTTCAAAACCAACATCGAACGCTTTCTTAAAAAAAAAGCATATTACAAGATTAAAGACTACGTTGAAGACACGTTTGTTTGTAATAAAAAAATTGAAATTTTTTTTTTTTGGCTTTAAAATAATATGAGTGTATAATTTGAATAAAATGGACCTTCTACTTTCAACTTTTACGTGTACAGACACAATCTAGCCCTGTTCGTCTATCTGACCGCTGTCTGCCTACATAATTATTATGTCATGCCGTATATTTAACTAAATAAAGGATATTAAGGCTCGTGGAATAACTAGGTTCCCTTCAGGGTCGACGGAAGGTAGCTCGTGGGTATATGCGTAATTTACAGTAACGTTATAGAGATAAAAGTTCACTATTATTCTTTTTTCCTGATACCAATTGGGTGCTTAACTTAGTTCTTTTTATTACCTTACTATATTTTGCCAGCGGCATCGCCCGCGTACATAAAATATAGCCTATGTCACTCAGGAATAAAGCAGCTTTCTATCGGTGAAAAAATTTTTGCAATCGGACCAGTACTTTCAGAGATTACCTCCCACAAACAAAAAAAAAACAAACTTTGTTAAGTGTAGATTTATTTTATACATTCATTGAGCTTACAGCTAAAGAATCGAAATCCCTGCCGGAGTCTTAACTTCATGATAACTACAACCTGGAGATATTTAAGTCAAGAGTGAATATGTAGCAGGAAGGCTTGGCAAGCGAACTCCATCTTAACTTTCCATCAGGTGAGAAAGAAGTTAAGCGCAAGCCTATCTCAATAAAAAAAACAACGGTACCCTAAAAATAAAAGGGAAAAATAATGTTTTTAAGCTACTGCATATAACTTCTATCGCGGGCCTTGAGCGTGGAGACCGAATCCAGAAATTCCGTAACGAAAATAACCTAACACCCCCCACTCATTTGTTTTTTGAGCGTGGTGACCGATAAGAAAACAAATGAGTGAACAATCAATAAAAATTCAATTCAATGTGTGAAAGTGTAACTTCAATTAATATCAAAGAAAAAAAATACTGCATAAATAAAATAAATAAATAATTATACTTGCAAAAGTTGATAAAAATGCTATGCAATAGCTTTACCGCGGCAGTCCCCGAGTGCCACACGTCTTTTATTTTTTTAATATTTGTGAAAGATACAAATATGTACAGACTACAGACCTCAGTTTAAACGTTACTTATTTTGAAAGACGTCTGTATAAGCATTGAAACGTAATTAGCAGGCCTTCACTCTGACATTGTTATGCTATTACTGGCAAATGCATTAGATTCGCGAGTTATTCCATTTTGAAATAAAAATTGTACGTAGGAAATAGTTGCTTAAATGGTACTGGGTAAGACATGTCTGTCGTATGTCTAACGAGTTGTGGGCCCGTAAAACACAGGATTGGTACCCGGACACAGAGACGCGGGGCCGCAGAAGACCACGAAGGATATGGCGGGACCTGGAGTGACTTCTTAAAGAAATGGTATGAGAAGGTGAGGAACCGTGATCGTTGGAAAGAATGGAGGGAGGCCTTTGCCCAGCAGTGGGACAATATTTAGCTTAGCGTATTCAGCCTTTTAATGTTCCCACTGCTGGGACTCAGGCCTACTCTCTAGGAGACGGAATGGATCGTAATGTATGTCGTGTGGTGTACACGGGAACAGTGCGGGTTAGTGAATGTCGCATGTCTTCGAATTTTTGGTTCTAGGACATGCCGGTTTCCTTACGATGTTTTCCTTCACCGTTTTGAGAGCAGTGGTGATGAAATAAATTACACAAAGTAATGCACCTGGCTGGGTTTGAATCCGCGACTAACAACTCGTAAGTTGGGGGCAATACGTGCTAGCTATAATAATAAGTAGTTGCTTGCCAGGGAAGGGGTAAATCGAAAGGGTTACTGCATTTCTGGACCGAAATCCAGGTGCATGGAACCATTGCGGAAACAGACTGGAAGACACGGTGGAGCATACGGTGCAGGTGTTCACCGCTTGCCATGTCCTAGAACCAGAATTTCGAAGACATTTAGCATTCACTAACCCGCACTGGGCCAGCGGCCGGAGGTGGCTTGAGTCCCAGCAATGGGAATATTAAATGGCTGATTATGCTTCTACCCTACTAGGTAGATATAGAAACCATAATGAAATGATATCAGAATGCGTAACAAACCTTGACATTTAACGCAACAGGTTTATACTTATGGCGATTACGCGCATGCGTGTTGGCACGTCATCGACGGCTGACGTGAACGCGCATATTTTACAAGGGCGTTTCTGGGTGTATGACGTTGAAAGGAAATCGGTTGTCTTGGTATGGTTATGTGAAGAGGTGGGATGAAACGCATATTACCTAAAAGAGTTCTGAGTATACATTTAGATGGATGGAGAGGGAGAGGGAGGCCGAAGAAAAGATGGATGGATTGTGTGAGGAGTGATATGAAAGACAAGGGAGTTAGTGATAGCGTGACGGGTGACAGGACAGAATGGAAGAAAAAAACGTGTTGCGCCAACCCCAAGTAATATGGGATAAGGGCAGGAAGAAGAAGAAGTTTCTGAGTGTATGATAATCTGGACCGCAGACCGCAGATTTGAGTACATGGATTTAATTTCAACTCGATACCTTTATGCCTTTCCGAGATAAAGGGTCTTGACAGACAGACGGACAACAAAGTGTTCCTTATAAGATTTACCTTTTCTACATTTTTTCCTTTAGAGATACGGAGCCCAAAAAACGCGCTAAATACACTACCTCAAAGGTGGCGTGAAAACGTGTGCATATTATGACAATTACCTCTTTCAACTTTTTGAATCATCATATCTAATAATATAATAATACTACCATCGGACAACCCGACGTACGGCGAATATTCACCCGTACGTTGTTGAAACCTCTACGGTCCGGACTAAGCGTTTCGCCTCGTCGTTTATACCGCGTACGGCGAAGGACTGGAACAGTCTGCCTGCTGCGGTCTTCCCGTCCGATTATAATTTGGGTGTCTTCAAGGCTAGAGTGAATAGGCTCTTAATAAACTAGTGCGCCTCACCATCAAAGATTGCATCGCTACTTACCATCAGGTGGGATCGCAGTCAAGCACTAGTTTATCCCAATAAAAAAAAAAAAAACTCAAACATGGAGGCTCTTAGGAATAAAAGTATTTAGACATTATTGTAAATAATTACACCTACAATTAAAAACAATATGATAAAACTTACAGTTTTTCGAAAATCGTGAAAATTCGTTTTTTGTGACCTTTGGCCCTGAGCATTTTTTTCTAAGTGTCGGATCAATGAGGACTTTTTAGATTTCATTTATGATGGTGTTTTGAACAATCCTACCAATTTTCAGCTGGGTGCGAATTATTGTAACCTTACCCCTATTTTTTGGGTTTATTTGACTGGACTATGGTTCGAGTTAGAAATTAGTTTTAGTGTTGGATAGACTACATTATGTAAAGATCTCGCTCTAGCTAGCCAAGTTACAACCGTTTCTCTTGCGTCGAACGCCTCGAGTTGGCCACGCCCCCGATTCTTTTGTTCTGACCACGTGACCGAGCGTTGAGATGACGTCATTCCCTTACATTTGAAGTTTTCTACTAGCGTTAACGATTGCAGATTATCAACTTGTGCAGGGACACAGTACCGCAAAAGTGAAAGCGAGAGGGACAGCTAATCTAAAATCATTCACGCTTGACTTCAATTTCTGCACTAGTATATTAAACTTGTGTGTCACACAACTTTTAAGTGTCGAAGTCTAGTGTTACATGTAGGGCTTTCAATACCGGTATTACGGGATCCCGTAATACCGTGATCACGGATATATTTTGGTCTTTTTTCAATCACGGTATTGACGAGCCAATACCGTGATTACGGTATTACAATCTTTAATATATATTATTGTGTTTTGTTGTAATAAGTAGTAAGAAGTTGTATTATATAATATAAATTACGATGTAATATTATTCTCACACTTGCATTAAGCGCCAACTCTCGCGATACGTCGAACCATAGACTAAAATGGTCTGAATAACGCGTAGTGTAATAGGCCCTATACGACTTTATTGTTTTGTTAGTCAGTATCGCAAAGGCGCCCGGGTAACACGTGCATGTGAACTTGGTCATTGTGTATTTTTGATAAGTTTGTAATCTTGACGAACAACATGGTACATAATATTAATACTTGTATTTTATGGGGTTTAACACAATTCTCAACGAATCACGCGATCGTTTTTTTTTTTTTTTGTAAAAACTTATGACGAATTACGAATTCACAACAAATTGAAGCATCTAAAATTGTGTCATTTTCCACTTTGTTTAATATCATTTTTACTTTAACGAATCACGTTATCCGTTAGATCTACAATTAAAAAGTAAAAAATTAATATTTTTGCAGTTTGGATGTGGCATTCTTTTTTAACTTCAAATATTATTAATTTAGCCTAACTAGTACTTATTAACTACTTTCGTGTTCAAAGAAACAATTCAAAATTATATATTTAATTGATAGTTTGGTACAACAATTACATGTGAGATATTAATATAATAATAAGAAAAACATGAGTCTTGACGCTTGCCGACATTTAAGGGCAGTATAGGTACTCGCATCGAATGTGTCAGCCAGTAAACTAGAGGTACGGCAGCGCCATGCTTACTTGAACCTTAGAACTGCGTCTTAACCTTATTAGAAATGTCGTAAAAAAGTTACAGCGTCAAGTAAGCCTAAACCTTACGCAGATCTATGATTTTAATCTACTTTATTTGCTAATTGCCGGTAAACAATCAGCGCCATGCTTACTAGAAACTTATTAGAACGGTTAAGAGAGAATTAACACTGATTCGAAAACAAAAATATTTAAATGATTTTATTAATTTCCTAATTAAAGTTCCTATGAGACAGGGTTTTAGTCAAGCACTAGTTTAAAAAAGAAACCTTGAGTTCAATACCGTGATCACGTGATCACGGTATTAAAAATTCTAATACCGGTATTGATACCGGTATTGAAAAAATCCGGTATTTGAAAGCCCTAGTTACATGCTAGTCGTCATGTCAGTGGTGTGCGTTCACTTGACCGGCCAGTGAGCCGTCAAGTTATGTGACAAGTTGTCACCTGAACTGAGGGCGGGGAATAGGGAAGGGCCCTGTCGATAGTAATGTTATCGATATTATTTTGATAATATTGAGATTAGCATACGTGCTTTTCTGCAGAACATAGGATGAACAATCATTTCATTTAAGATCATAGTACTGTATCTTGTATTTACAAAATTAATAAATAGATTCGAATTAGAACAATATGAAATGCAAGTTAGAAATCGCAGTTTTATTTAATACTAGATTTTTTATAAGGCAAGTACAATAATGAAAAGGATTAAAACGTACTTAAGCAACTCCCTTTCGCCCCACTCAGAGCGGTAGAAGTTATTTTTAGGGGTGTTCCCATCCAAAAAACAAGTTTTTAATGAGAATAATTTTCATAGAAAGCTTTTATAGTGGTTAATTAATACTCATCAAAACGAATCATACGAGCCCAAACTCGATGGGGTTGTGTCGTTTAACTACCGAGCTCCTAAAGCCACCTTCTGGTTCCATCATCAGATCAGCTCCATGTCATAATGATTTTGCATTGTTATCTGGTTTACACATGCATGCAAAATTTCAGCTCATCGGTCCGGTAATCGACAAACATACAGAAACATGGGAACAGGTGAAACTAAATAGAAGCTTGTAAAAAAGTATGTTTCCTACATCTAAAATACCCGTCTTTTGACGTAGCGTGGAGTTCCTCATTCTGTCGGCTCTTTTGACGCCCAGAATGCTGCGTTCCATGGACCGACCTTGGAAGAGGTGGCGAGACGACCTAGGAAGAGGTGGCGAGACGACCTAGATGTCTACCGCGGGGACTGGTTCGAGGTAGCTCAAGAAAAGGATACCTGGAAGAAGTTGGGGGAGGTCTTTGTCCAGCAGTGGGACAGTATAGGCTATTAAAAAAAAACGTATGTTATGAAAACGCATCGACACAATTATCCCATCCTTAAATACCAGTGCGGGGCCTTGCACTTTGAGAAAGTAGTCGCCACCTACTCAGTGTCCATACAAATCATAGCAGCTGACATTGTACGCCACAGTTTTATTACATTTTCCTTAAATAGAATAACTACATTCGAAACGGAACGATGTGGGCAGATTCTGAATTGAGTATTTTGAGTTAAGAATGTCTCAAACTCTACTTAAACGGTAAAAATGTTGACTGGTTTTCAGGTTACAGTGGAGTTTAACTACAACTTAGAGATCTTTAAGTCAAGAGTGAATAGGTTACTTCTACACAAGCATGCTCCATCGTCGACCATATCATCGCTTACCATCAGATGAGATAGTGGTCAATCGCCTATCCTTAATAAAAAAACATACAACACAACGAGCCAAAAGATAGTCCCTGGGCACTGTTGACCGCACAAAGATAGTCCAAAGAACTTTTATAGCCAGACTCACTGCCTATATCTAACCTGTCAAAGAGTCTATACGTCACACAATGCTTCGTCTTGTTGTCAAGCTGGCTTCCGTACTATTGACTTCGGCGACATATTTATTTACCTACTGTATAAAAGCGAAATACCACAAATTGATTCATTACGAAATCTCAGAAAGTATAACACCTAGAAATTGAAAATTTAGCAGGTAGGTTCCTTACAGAGTGTAGACGACATCCACTCAGATTTTACGAAACTCCACCCCTAAGGGGGTAAAACGGAGTTTGGCAGTTTGCATGGAAAAACCGATTTTTACGCGGCTGAAATCACTGGCAGAAGCCAATATGTATAATTGGCATCCGTGCGAAGACAGGGTGAAAAATAAACATAAATATAATTTCCTTCGAAACTCACCTTTTTATTCAACACACGGAACGAATTAAAGTAAGGAATTACCCACAAAATTACATAGCTTTATCTTTAAGAAAGAACGTGGTCAAGGTAGAAATATAATCAGTTTGACATTAAGACCAAACATAGAGTGGTCGACTTTAATATTATGTGGTATATAGAGGACAATGTCAGACCTACTGATTCGTAAGCTAGGTATCTTTAAATGGCGACTACTTTCTCAAAAATCAGGGTTGTACACTTTTTTACGGCTATTGTATAGTAAAAACTCAAAAGATGCCTAATCTTTGGCGACAGCGGGGTTGGCGCAGTAGTTGAGCACTTGCGGGCTGTGCTTCGTGTTGCGTGTTCGATTCCCACACGGATCAAATATTTGTATGACCAACAAAATCAAAACCCCCCCCAAAATAATAACACCCTATAACAACAACAACAACAAACAACAATGTCAGAGCAACTGATTCGTAAGCTACATATATATAGTTACACGTTTACACTTCGGGGAGTGTGCTCTAGAGTTACACAATTTAATTCCGCCAAGTCCGTTCCATCATCGGACCACAAGACGTACGGCGTTGCGCCACCGGTACGTGGTGGACATCCCACCTATACGTACAAAGCGTTTTGGGAGTACATTCATTATGCGTACAGCTAAGGAATGGAATTCCCTGCCGGAGTCTGTGTTTCCTGATAGCTATAACCTAGGGGTCTATAAGTCAAGAGTGAATAGATTGCTTCTAGGCAAGCGTGCTCCATCGTCGGCCACATCATCGCTTACCATCAGGTGAGATTGTGGTCAAACGCGAGCCTATCCATTATAAAAAAAAAAAATATAGTAGTATATGTAGTATCTTTAACGACTACTTTTTCAAAAAGACCGGGCAAAAGCGAGTCGGACTCGCTCACTGTTAGTTCCGCACATAGGTACTTATCTATGTAAATAGTTCAATTCCCGAATCGAGTCTCCAAAATTTTGTCAAATCGACATAACTACAACAGTTTTCAGATTTTTTTCCTATAGGTACTTGTGCTATGAGACCTTGCTTTATGCCAATTTTCAGGATTCTAAGTCAACGGGAAGTACCCTATAGGTTTTGATTCCCTGGCGCTCCCTAAGAACTCTTGTTTCTTAATAATAATAAAAAAAACAATACAATTACAAAAAGAACAATTAAACCAAATCAAAGCTTTACTGAATAATTATTTAATCTGTTTTTAAATTTTCACCGCTCCACCGCTAGTGATGTACCGATGCATCGATAAACAAAGGTTATCGAGAATCTGTCGTAATCGATTCGCGTCGAGATAATGGCGGCTGTAATTGCATGAGAACTAGACACAAGGATCTTTTAGTAAAATACTAGGTTTTGAAAGTAGTAATATTTGTAGCTATCTGTGTATTATATTGTACGAGTAGGACTGTTTTTTAGGGTTCCATTCCCAAAGGGTAAAAACGGAATCCTATTACTAAGGTACGATTCAGACCAACCGGCTCGCATCGGGCCAGGCCGGGCGGCATTTTACCATTTTATTTTAACACATTGTTAGAGAACATTGAAATATCAACAGTAATTACAGTTCATATTTGCATGCAACTTACGCATAGTTACTTCCGTCGGTATTCCGCGACGCGTCGCGACGTGTCGCAGAATACATTTGGCTGTCACGACGGGCGACCGGCCCCGAGCGGCTCAGAACGGCGCCGTCGGCATCCAATCGGCTGCCGTCAGGCCCGTTCGGAGTCGGTCGGCCGTGCGTCGTGGAATACGAACGGAGATTACGGTGCAGCAACTAGCGAATCATTCAAGTTGTGTTCTTCAAGCGACAGTTTAAAAAATGGATACGGAAGAAAAACTAATTTCTTTAGTTCAAACATATGATTGTTTTTATGACGTTAATTCCGTAAATACAGTGACAAGTTGCAACACTTCTGGGCGCTTGGAGTGCTTACGGATTCCAGCGGACGCAGTCGGCTGCCGTATCGCTACCACGGCAGCCGTAAGCATGCCGCGGCAGCGGTACGGCTCCGACCAAAGAGTATGGCTCCGACAGACGCGTTCGACTGCCGCGGCACGCGTACGGCTCCGTTCCGATTCGGCGCGACGCGAGCCGTTTGGTCTGAATCGTACCTAAGACTTCGCTGACTGTCCGTCTGTTTGTCACCAGGCTATACCTCAAGAACCGCGATAGCTAAACAGTTGAAACTTTTGCAAATTGTGTATTTCTGTTGCGGTTAAAAACAAAAACAATTTAGTATTTGTTTTTGTTTTTAACGGCAATAGCAACAGCAACAAAATAAAATAAATATTTAACCCGTTGTGTGTCTAAACGTGGATCTACGCGAGACACAATGGCTTTTTAATTGTGTCTGTAATTACAGCACATGAGAGGTTAAGGGGGCTCTCATACAACAACGCGATTTTTTTTTTGCTGCATTTCCCTAAGGACGGTACGGAACCCTTCGTGCACGAGTCCAACTCGCACACTTGGCCATTTTTTTTTATTATATAAGCAAGAGCTTGACTGCCATCTCACCTGATGGTAAGCAGAGATGCAATCGTTGATGGTGAGGCGCACTAGTTTATAAGTGCCTATTCACTCTAGCCTTGAAGACACCTAAATTATAATCGTACGGGAAGATTCCTTCTAGCCTTCATACCGGGGCTCGAGTGCCCTTTCGGATAACCCTGGCCCCAGTAGGCTTCGACCCGGCTGGGCCCCTGCTATTGCTGACAACTCCTTGAGGCGCGCGGGAACAGTGCGCGCCGTCGACGACTTGGGCTTGGTCCGGACAGTTACCGGACGGCCGGACAGCGAGCTACCCAGGCAAATTGTTCCTGTCCTTCAATAAACGTGGTAACGACGAGGCGAAACTCTTACGTTATTGAAACCGTAGAGGTTTCAACAACGTAAGGGTCGATACTCGCCGCAGAAATGTTTGTTACTCTTTCATTCAAAAACTACTGAATGAATTTCGATAAAACTTGGCTATTCCAGTATATGGTCTACCCATATGACCATATACTGGAATAGCATATAGGATACTTTTTATGCTGGGAATTTGTCACCTTGGGACAATTTTTTAATGTCACCCCCGTGAATCCGCTGGCTTTTAATTTCCCCACCTACAAACATATCATAAAATTCTTCTTCTTCTTCCTGCCCTTGTCTCATTTTAATTGGGGTCGGCGCAACACGTTTCTTTCTTCCATTCTGTCCTATCACTCGTCACGCTATTACTAACTCTCTTTTCTTTCATATCACTTCTCACACAATCCATCCATCTTTTCTTTAGCCTCCCCCTCCCTCTTCATCCATCCACATGTAAATTCGTAACTCTCTTAGCAACATGCTTTTCATCTCTCCAAAATTATGATGTGAAAATAGATGATCCATTGATATTCTTACCTAAAAGATCGTACAAGCTATGTGAACGTCAATTTAATAACTGAGAGAGTCGAACCGTGAGAGCGACGCGGTCCACTTCACATGGTAAGTAATATATGAAAAATTAAAATAATATTAGCTCTAGAGCAATTTAGTAGTTTTGTGGTAATCTGGGAAGAATGTGTGACAATAGGGGGCCTTGGAAAGTGTACTAATTTTTGCATGTAACCTCCGTTTAGACAAAATTAAGTAGATAATACCACAAAATAGATAGGTACAGAAGACAATCTCATTTATGTACTTCACTTTTTATACCTACGCTCGGTAGACGCACACTAATGAGCGTTTGAGCCGGAACTGTTCGACGAGCGGGCCGAGGCGCTCCGAGATATCGTGTCTGTGAGCGGTGTCTATGTGTGCGTTGCTCGAGCGCGCTTTGTATGTAGTAAGTTTTTTACCTATCTATTTTGTCGTAATATATTATAGTGCGTGCAAAAAAAAAATGTCAATGTTTTTGCGGCTCACTTCGCACCATTAAAGAGACCGAATATTTGACTTTGCGCAACTTGAAGCCAGCGCTCAAGATCCGTTCCGGTAATTGTACTGGATAGCCGGACAGCGAGCAACCCATTGCTCAAGCTAGAAGAGCTATTAAAAATTCTCATGGATATCATTCGCGTGATATAACTCAGATTCTCTGTATAATGTGACTAAGCATTCAATATCGTGTAACTGGAACGAATTGTTCAAATCTTATTTGAGCTGTTTTGGTTGAATCGTTACTGAGAATGCAGTACAAAAACATAGGACAAAAAGTGATCATCGGCGCCAAGGTCCCTGCTGACAGATTAGTAACAAGGGACATTCACCTGCTACCCACAAATTAGGCTTCTTTTTTAACTCTTTAACGCCTATAATTATACAAGGTGTAAGGGACAGCCCTCCACAAATTTTAAGGGCTTGCTCAGTAGACGAAACTGAACAACCTTCCACAATTTTTTTTTTCAGTAAGCGATAAAAAAATCCGCCTAGCCATACAAAATGATAAACTTGATTGGACAATTATTTGTATGGTGAGGCGGATTTTTTTGATAAAAATTTTGAGGAGAGTTATTCAGTTTCGTCTACTGAGTAAGCCCTTAAAGTTACACACTACGCTTTTGTTTTTAAGCTATTGCATAGCTTCTATCGCGGGCCTTGAGCGTGGAGACCGAATCCAGAAATTCCGTCACGAAAATAACCTAACACCCCCCACTCATTTGTTTTTTCAGCGTGGTGACCGATAAGAAAGCAAATGAGTGAACAATCAATCAAAATTCAATTCAATGTGTGAAAGTGTAACTTCAATTAATATTAAAGAAAAAAAAAACAAAGGAAAAAAAATACTGCATAAATAAAATAAATAATTATAATTGCATAAGTTGATAAAAATGCTATGCAATAGGTTTACCGCGGCAGTCCCCGAGTGTCACACGTCTTTTTTTTTGTTTATTTGTTTATAAGAGGTAATCTCTGGAAGTACCGGTCCGATTGCTAAAATTTTTTCACCGATAGAAAGCTGCTTTATTACTGAGTGACATAGGCTATATTTCATGTACGCGGGCGAAGCTGCGGGCAAAAGCTAGTCCTGTATATTTCGGATTGCTTGCCAAGTTTCGTAACATTCGCTTCACTGCCAAAACGATAAATAATGCTCTCTTATTAAAAGAGAACAGTTACTCAACTGGGTACCATATTAGACACTAAGTACTTACTAAGTATATAATAACGTAAGATACTATCTCTTGTCTCCGAAAATGGGCATTTAAAATAATGATCTAAGTGTATGTGAACGAAATGCTCAAAATTTTTTTATAGTGATTTGTGATTCCAAGCTGCCTCAGACACTATGAGCGTGGACTTGCGGACAATAATGGGTAGCGCGCCTCATAGAGATGTCATCAAACCGTAGGGTCCCAGCAGGGCCGGTGCCTGCTAGAGCCATGGGTAATTTCTGAAGAGAAACCAGATGGTTTTAGTCATAAAAAAGTCTGACACGCCCGCACGCTCCACCGTAGGTTAAGAAAAGTCATTGCACGGTTTCCCACCTCCAAAAAAGCAATGTCGCAGATGGCAAGAGAGGCTTGTGGACGACGAGCAATTGGTAACTCGCCGTCCATCCGTCTGGTAACCGTCCGAATCGAACCCGAGTCGTCGACGGTGCGTATTGTTCCACTCGCGTCTCATAGAAATATGAGCGAAACCGTACAGGCCCTGCAGGACCCAAGTGTATTGTAGCTCACTGTCCGGCCGTCCGGTAACTGTCCGGACCAAGCCCATGTCGTCGACGGCGCGCACTGTTTCCGCGCGCCTCAAGGAGTTGTCAGCAACAGCAGGGACCCAGCTGAGTCGAAGCCTACTGGAGCCAGGGTTATCCGAAAGGGAACTCGAGCCCCGGTATGAAAGCTAGAAGGAACAGGGTGGGTCGTTTAGTCAGTAAGAGTCTGACACTATCTGGGGCTCCACCCAAGGGCGGGGGATGTCAATGCATGTTTTTTCCCACCATAAAAAAAGGACCCAAGCGTATTGGCGCTTGGGGGTTACGCAAATATTAAAAAAAAATGTTGTATAATTTTAGTCCTTCCTCATGTAGAAGGTAACAGTTTCGTCACTTAACTAGAGCGACGGAGGCTAGATGTGTTAAAAAACTTGCGCCGCGCACCGCCGACTTGCGTCACTCGAACTTGCACTTGAGACGCAAGAACAGGGTTGGCGATTTATCATTTTTACTGTTAGGGTCAATCCCCACTAAAAGAGCAGCGGCGCGCAGCTGCCGTAAGAGCAAGTGACTGAGCGCCGCAAGGGGCAGTGTGGCGCCGCGCGGGGCAGTGCGGCGCCGCGAGAGGCAGCGCGGCATCCCGAGGCGCCGCAATGAGCCTCCGCGTGGTAGCTTTGAAAACTAGTGTGCGATCTACTTCACTAAAGGAAAGTTGTGTGGCAATAAATATGGTGGATTTGGATTTATGTATCACTGCACTGGCTGTAGAAGAAGAACAAGAAGTAACAAACAAAACGGAAAGAAAATTTTAGGAAATGGTCGCTCGCGCGCAGCCGCGAGTCTGTCAGCTGCACCGCGGTCGGCCGCACGTCAGCTAGCTGCGCCGCGATCAGCCGCGCGGCGCCTCTTTTGACTAGTCGGTAGAAGGCTCGTGCAGCCTCGCGACGCCACGCTACCCCTCCTTTGCCTTCAAATGACTATGAACTTTTTAATCACGTAGATAAGATTCAAAATAGTTTGTAATATTTTGCCTCAAAAAGACGCTGCCGGCCGCTGCTCTTTCAGTGGGAATTGACCCTTAATAAATAATAAATGATATTTATTTTGCAAATTCAGGGGTCAAAGTCTCCCAAGTCGTCTACGGCGCGGATTATTCCCGCGCGCCTCAAGGAGTTGTCAGCAACGGCAGGGGCCCAGCCGGGTCGAAGCCTACTGGGGCCAGGGTTATCCGAGAGGGAATTCGAGCCCCGATATAAGGGCTTGAAGGAACGGAATGGGTTTTTTAGTCAGTAAGAGTCTGACACTATCTCCAGCTCCGCCCAAGAGCAGAGGTTGTCATTGGATGATTTTTCACTTCGAAAAAACTTGTTTAAACTTCAAATTACTTGTCCCGCTTTGGAAGAATCGAATGATATTATTATTCGATATTTTCTCACCATATTCTAGAGGTTTTAATCCCTGGACTATCACGAATATTAAAAAAAAAAAAATCATACAACCCTTTCAGTTCGTCTTACACTATTTCATGAATAACTCATGCATATTTCAACAAAAATGGAAAAAACTTTTAAGGTTGGAAATCATCGAATGACTTCTTCTGATCCAAGGGCGGAGTGAGAGGGCGTGTTAGATTGTTACTGATTAAAACCCACTCCAGTTCCTTCATTGCGTTCGTTCCAGGGCCACGGCGTTCTCTTTCGCACAACCCTTAAAGATTTTTTATGTTGGGAAATCAACCAATGAATTCTCTTGATTCAAGAGCGGAGCGAGAAGGCATGTCAGATTGTTACTGACTATAACCCACTCCAGTTCCTTCAATGCCTTCATTCGAGGGCCCCGGGGTCCACCCTAACACATTCACCTTTTTAAAATAGTGATGTAATCCTAAAAGGTACGCAAAATATCGGTCAAAAACGTGACGGGGCGATTTCCTGTAATGAAGTAAAACAGGTGTGCCGTAGGACAAAGCTCAGTACAACAGGTGTCGTAACAAGAGCTATTGATCGTGTGTCAACGCCTTATTTGTTGAGCTGTTGTTAGGAAACCTGTCCTTTACGTATGTGCAATATTCTAACCTGGTTTAAAGCTAAAACTATTTACTTAACTGGATGGAACTCAGAAAACAAAGATGCGATCAGCGAGCATTTCTATGGTTTTTAGGGTTCAGTACCTCAAAACGGAAAAAAAAACTGAACCCTTATAGGATCACTTTGTAATCCGTCTATCTCTCTGTCTGTCAAGACCCTTTATCTCGAAAACTTGTGGAGATATCGAGTTGAAATCAGAACCTACTTAGGTCTGCGGTCCCTTGAAGCTGTAAAAAATCAAATTACTGAGTTAATGAAAAAAAAAAAGATACAGCCGTTTATGTCGCAAGAAACGTGTATTTCTATACTCTCAAGTATATCCCATTAGGTATTTCCTGTTGACCTAGAATCCTGAAATTAGGCATGAAGTAAGGTCTTACATAAGTATAGGAAAAATATGAAAACTGTAAATTTGTACATACGCCACAAAAAATGTGATTAAAAAATAAAAACTTAATGCTCCCGAATTCCGTACAAACTATTCTACGGAACCCTCAGTGCGCGTAACCAACTCACACTTGCCCGATTTTTTTATTTTTTACTAATAGTGTTGCGCTTGACCTCTATTTCAGGTGATTGGGGTTGTCATTGGATGATTTTTCCCACCATAAAAAAAGGTGATGGTTAAAAAGCGATAATGTGGTCGACTAAACTAATTTGTATTTTGGGATAAAAGCATCATAAGAAGCGAAGAAAAGGCCGTTGGGGCCGAAAGGTTCTGGAGTGGCGACCGCGTACCGGAAAACGCAGCGTTCGAAGGCCTCCTACAAGGTGGACTGACGACCTGGTGAAGGTAGCGGGAATCCGATGGATGCGGGACGCACATGATCGTTCGTTGTGGCGCCGCTTGGGGGAGGCCTATGTCCAGCAGTGGACGTCTGTCGGCTGAAATGATGAAGAAGCGAAGAAAGAAAAAGAAAACGTTTATTCGTGCCTCACGCAATCGTATCAACATAAAATACATAAGTAACGGAAATTAAAATCTGTGCAAGGCCAAAAAGGCGCCTAACACAGCAAATTCTGATTATTTAAAACGATAAATAACGCAGACGAATAACGATAAAAAAAAACCGTCAATTGCGTGTTTAAAAGCGATGAGATAAGAGAGGGTTTTCGAGTAAGTGTATTGAAAATCATTATTGTTCAATTCCTCATTTTGTGGCAGCCCTACCAAGATAACTAGTGCCGCGTCCATGACGCAATGAGCTACATTACCCACTTAATTGTGATAGCCTTTTTATAACAGCATTGTCTTTCGGCGCGTACGCATATAACTTTTTATGGACATGGGTATTTATTTTAGACTTCTTGAGCAAGCTTTGTGAGATTTTGAAGTGACTATTGTGGCCTTACCACGAGGCCTTACCATCGGGCTTGCGGACAGTGAGCAATGGGTAGCTCGTTGTCCGGCCGTCCGGTAACTGTCCGGACCAAACCCAAGTCGTCGACGGCGCGCACTGTTCCCGCGCGCCTCAAGGAGTTGTCAGTAAAAGCGGGGCCCAGCCGGGTCGAAGCCCACTGGGGCCAGGGTTATCCGAAAGGGCGCTCGAGCCCCGGTATGAAGGCTTGAAGGAACAGGATGGGTTTTTTAGTCAGTAAGAGTCTGACACTATCTCCCGCTCCGCCCAAGAGCGGGGGTTGTTATAAGATGATTTTTCCCATCGAAAAAAAAGACGCTTTTATCAAAGGGCGTTTAAATTGGATAATAATATTCTCTATTTCATTCTAATTTGCGTAACAGATCGTACGAAATCACTAGTCATACTTTTTTTACTCCGATCGGCAGTCGATAGAAAAAATGCATAACTGAAAATAGATTTTAGGTGTATTCGGTTTAACTCTTCGAATGCCGTAATTAGACACAATAAAAAGACAATTGCTTATGTCGAACTGTGTAACACAAGACATTCAAAAGGTCAAGTGTATTTGATATGTCAGTCAGTTTCTCCTTTTATATATACAGACTAGCTTTTGCCCGCGACTTCGTTCGCGTGGAATAGTGACTTCTGGAAATTTCAGTACTGAATTGATGCCGACTCTTGACCAATAGATGGCGCTGTAAGTCCGGAATAAATTTTATTTTTTATTTTATTTTTTGCAATAAAAACTATCCTATGTCCTTTCTCAAGTTCCAAACTATGTCTGTACCAAATTTCACACAAATCGGTTCAGTAGTTTAGGCGTGAAGCAAAGACAGACATACAGACAGACAGAGTTACTTTCGCATTTATAATATTAGTTTGGATAAAAAGCCTAGTGAAAGGTAAATACAGAATATTTGCCAAGAATTCTTGCATCAATCGTCAGGAAATCTAGCATATCTTTTTAAAGTTAGGCATTTGGCTACTTATTTCACTTCGAATTTAATCGGGTGCATTTCAATTAAATTGTCGAAATAAATAAGAGGTTTTTTCGTGATTTCTTTTAAATAAAAAATAGTAAAAGGTGAACATTAGATTTGTCAGGCTAGAAATTCTTGCAACAGCCATCGGCAAATCTATTATATTATGTATTGCTAAAGATTTAAGTCTAGTAATTTCACTTAAACTTAACTCAAATTGTTATTTCATCTTGTTACTGTTATTTACTCAGTCACCTTGGACTAATAGCATAGCAATCAGCCGTTTTATTGTTCCCACTGCTGGGACCATAGATAATATTTCTATGGCTGAGACTCAGGCCACATCTTCAACTTTTCAATCGTGGAAATTACAGACACAATAGAAAGACAATAGGTGAGCGAACGCCGGCGTTCGCTTGGAGTTTAGTGAATTAAGAGAGGGAATGGGCTGTAATCTACACGGGCCCAGTGCGGGTTGATGGATGTCACTTGTATTCGAATTTTTGGTTCAAGGTCATGCTGGTTTCCTCAAAATGTTTTTCGAGATCAGTCGACCATTTATCAGAATTAAATTACACTACTTTGTCTGGTTTGAACCTGTAGCGACATCTATGGCGCCACATAAGAACCACGAAGAAAGTACGAAATCCTGCATCGCGCAATCAAAGTTCTCCGCGCGATTTGAACATATACGACAGCCCGAAATCATCTATCGAGCAGTAGCCCACCAGACCATAAAACCTGTCTGGTCGGAGGATCCTCCCTTTTCAATGGAGGCATGTGGGACTTTACTCTCTGTTCCGCATACCTCCAAACTGGTGACCCTCGACAAAGAACGTCAGCGCAGCCTTCGTGCAGCTACTACTTCGTGATGTCATCATCACTTCCTCAAACTTTCGAGCAGCGAGCCATACAGCCAGCACCCACGGCTATAGAGGGTATCCTGACCACCAGCATGCCTACCTGGTCATACCTGGTCATCACCTTCAGCCTCATCAGCGACCTTGGCTTGGCACACCGCACCTTCGGCCAGTCACATGAAGAGCCATGAAGAACCTCTCCTGGTCGACGCAAAATCATCCCGACTCACTGGGACACCAACACCCCGACTCACTGGGGCATCACCGCAGACAGTTCCGACTCACCAAGAACTACGCGGCATCGGTTCCGACCCACTGGAACCAATCTACGCTGGCCTGGCGCGCATCAAGGACCATCGATCTCCGATCTCCGGAGGGGAGTGATGTAGCGACATCTATGGCGCCACATAAGAATCACGAAGAAAGTACGAAATCCTGCATCGCGCAATCAAAGTTCTCCGCGCGATTTGAACATATACGACAGCCCGAAATCATCTATCGGGCAGTCGCCCACCAGACCATAACACATGTCTGGTCGGAGAATCCTCCCTTTTCAATGGAAGCATGTGAGACTTTACTCTCTGTTCCGCTTACCTCCAAAAACCACTTGTAATTCGAGGCTGTTAACACTGTTCCATGGAGTAATGTAAAATTTATTATTTTATTTGTAAGAACAAAAAGTCTGTTTTAATTTTATAATATTTAAACGACTGAAAAGTCGAACGCAGTGTGAAATTAAAAGAACTCCAACTACCATTCGTTGTATATTCTTTAGCAAATAAAGTAATCATTAATTAATTACTTAATTCATAAAGCGACAACCGATAAGTAAGTCAAGTCAAGAGTGAATAGGTTACATCTAGGTAAGCGTGCTCTTTTACCATTATTATTGACAAGCTCGCGTTCAACCACTATCTCACCTGATGGTAAGCAATGATGTGGTTGACGGTGGAGCACGCTTGCTTAAAACCAATTTGTTATTGACTTAATGACACCTAGGTTGTAGCTATCAGGAAACACAGACTCCGGAAGGGAATTGCACTCCGTACGCACAATGAAAGTATTCCCAAAACGCTTTGTACGTATAGGTGGGACCTAGAACGACCTAGAACCTGCTAGTACTGTACATTAAAAAAATGTGAGGACTTTCTAAATAGTAATAAGAGCATTAGAAACACCATTAGTTATAAAGTTGGCAAGTACGCTAGTTAGAATGTCAAATATAGATGATATTCAGAGATAATTGAGATACATCGGCATTTCGACAAGCAATTTAGTTTTAAAGTTCGATCTGATTAGGTTTGGTTCATTATGAGACTGTGTGAAGGATAGAAGAATGAAAAACCAGTTCTACATCAGTATTAGAGATATATATACAACCTTATTTTAGCATATATGAGACCTGGAACACCTGTGACCTGTCTAGTATTTTTAACCGACTTCAAAGAGGAGGAGGTTCTATGTTCGGCTGAATGTGTTTTTTTATATGTTCACCGATATCTCGGTCAATTATGGACCGATTTTGAAAATTTTTTGTTAGACTGAAAGGTTATGCTTCCAAGTTGGTCCCATAGAAATATTCTTATGATCCGATCATGAACTTCGAAGATATGGAACAGAACTCTTCATAGGATCACAGCAGAATTGCCGTAACAAGTAAAATGGCTCGGTTTAAACGCGTAGGTGATGACTGACTGAAAGAAAAGGGGTGGGGGGGGGGATGTATTGAAATGATCTGGTGATAAAACCAGAAGGTAAATTAATGTGATCTAACCATGTTTGGGATTATTAAAATCGTTATTAGATGCACTCTGGCTGTAAAAGTATTTAGGTTTGGCTGAAGGGTACTTTATAGTGGTGGTACCATAACTCTTCTTCTTCTTCTTCTTCCTGCCCTTATCCCATATTACTTGGGGTCGGCGCAACACGTTTTCTTCTTCCATTCTGTCCTGTCACCCGTCAAACTATCACTAACTCCCTTTTCTTTCATATCACAGTTCACACAATCCATCCATATTTTTCCCTCTCCATCCATCTACATGTATACTCAGAACTCTTTTAGTAATATACGCTTCATCCCTCCTCTTCACATGACCATACCAAGACAACCGATTACCTTTCAACTTTTCAGTCACTGGCGCCACTTTCAAACTTCCTCTAATATACTCATTTCTCACTTTATTCATTCTAAAACCATGTGTTACCATTACTAAAAGTGAAAAATAATTATAAATTAAACCGACTTCAAAACTTTTTTTTTTTTGTAAAAAGTTTTTTATGTAAAAAATCTATGTACAAAATTTCACTGTATCATGAAAAATCACAGTTATAAGCTTGTTATATTACCTGGTTGTCCACACAAATACATGGTCACCGAACCATACGGGTGACTTACGGGTTATTTTGCTCCCTCACCCAGCTGTGCGCACCTCATGCCCACTGTGACCTGCCGTGACCTGTGCTGTTCTGCCACTGGTGACCAACTTGTAACCGTGTTTTTAAATATTTTTGGGAAAAAATTGTGTATAAATTATTGGAATCCATTCAGTTACTTATTCTGAACAAACTTTACTCAGGTTTCACACATTTTATTTGTTTTTTTTTTTTTTTAATTCAGATAAACTAGTGCTTGACTGCGATCCCACCTGATGGTAAGTAGCGATGCAACCTTTGATGGTGAGGCGCACTAGTTTATTAAGAGCCTATTCACTCTAGCCTTGAAGACACCCAAATTATAATCGGACGGGAAGACCGCAGCAGGCAGACTGTTCCAGTCCTTTGGAATGTGTCCACATACTAGAAATAATGATGTAAATGGTATAATCCCGATAGGATAGCATAGCAATTAGAAAGCCCATTATGACTCGATGGAACGATTGGTGGTGCAAGGGAAAGTCGAGGGCAAAAAATCATGTGGACGCTCTCCAACACGGTGGACGGTCCTCATCAAATATGTGACATAACCTAGCTTCAATGAAAACTCCTAAGTCGCCAAATACAAAGTCCTCAATTGTCCGTCCGTCCGTCTGTAAGCGGGCTGTATCTTTTTTTTTATTATTATTGATAGGCTCGCGTTTGACCACTATCTCACCTGATGGTAAGTGATGATGTAGCCGACGATGGAGCACGCTTGCCTAGAAGTAACCTATTCACTCTTGACTTAAAGACTCATAAACCAAGAACCGAACCGTGTTCTCATAACCGAGAGATTGAGAGTTGAAATCTCCAAAGAATATATATTGCTTTTGTCGTTACAAAAACAAATAACAAAATTAAAAAAGTTCCAATACGAAAAAATTAAAAGTTATTTTGTCGCCATTTTTTGCTCCATTTTAATATTGTAGTACAGAACCCTTCGTCTGCGAGTCCGACTAGCACTTGGCCAGTTTTTTATATTCCCCGTTACTACTGAATTAACAGCCTCCTTGATAAAGCCTAGCGATAAGGTACCTTTCACTAATGGCACTTATGATATTCGATGACGTATATAACAGCAACTCTAGTCCACACCGGATCTTATATATATCAATCATTGTACATGTACGCCCTCCTTCCTTATATATCTATACTTGGAACTAGCCTTTTAATCACCAACTT
The DNA here is from genome assembly GCA_929112965.1 of Mythimna albipuncta. NCBI lineage: Eukaryota > Metazoa > Arthropoda > Insecta > Lepidoptera > Noctuidae > Mythimna > Mythimna albipuncta. The sequence continues at coordinate 4,159,978 of OV815986.1, read as the reverse complement.
TACATTACACCTGAAAAACAATTCACAACACCCTAATTTACAGGTAAAATAGAGTCGGATTTCGATTGAGAAATTTAACTTTGAACGGCATGAAAAGAATTGTTACAGATCTGATATAACCAATGTACGTATACCGTTCGAAATTGTTTTAATAACTCTTATTGTTCTTAACATAAAGGTGATTATTTTAATTGTTTAGTGATATTGCAAGGTGGTTTCGTGGAAGCCAGTGTCCCCTGTCGAGGTCGAAACTTATATCATTGGGTCCGGTAGCTGACCATGATGAGGAATGTGGGGTGAAAGGCGGCGTGATGACAGGGTTTGCGGGGGGAGGTGGAAATGTACTGCCGGAAGTTACAGTGAAGTAGGAGCCACTTAGAACGGCCTTACAGCCCCTACGATTTTGCTGACATATCTTTAAGGCGCGCGTGGAGCAATAAGCGCTGTCGACGACTCAGCCCCTCTAGCCAAGTTACAACCAGTTTGTATCGAATTCCGTTCTCTAATCGGTAATGCCTCGGTGACAGCAATTGTAGAAAACGATAAGTTGGTAGCCATGTTGACGCGACTGAGTCGGCCGCTCGTTCAACAATGTAGCGTTTGTATAACAAAGGATGTAGCGTTAAACATTGTAGAAACGATTTTGAACAATGTGAACTTGTCTATTCGTTTGTTCTGACCACGCGACTTTAAGTGGAGATGACGTCATTCCCATACGTTTCATCACTTTTCGACAGCGTTAACGGTTGCAGAATGACAACTTGGCTAAGCGTGCAGGCTCGATCTGGACAGCGAGAACCCAGTGCTCGTCGTCAGCAAACCCGCGTCTACGGTTGCTAATAAAAATTTCCACGACCGACTTCAATAAGCCAAGTTGATTGACTGTTACGAGATATATGATTCCTTATAATATTTACAATACTAAAATAATTAAAAGTTTTAATGTTTTGCGTGGATCACGTAAAATGTACGAAATTGATGTAAATAATTTTTATACATTAAAATTGTGTGTACCTTGATATATTACTGCTATTATTTGTTTAGCTTGTTATGTAATGCACCGTGTGTAACCCCATTTTATGTCAAGTCAATCTCTTTGCATACCAGGTTGCCTGGAAGAGATCGCGGAATGCGATAAGGCCGCCAATTGTATATTTCAAATATAAGGCTAAAATCTGTAATTTATTATCTTGGTGTACATAAATAAATAAATAAATATTACTTAGGCTTTGTTTCATCGCAATCGCTTGACTATATCCAAAGATATATATTTTTTTTTAATATTTTATTGATAGGCTCGCGTTTGACCACTATCTCACCTGATGGTAAGCGATGATGTGGTCGACGATGGAGCACGATTGCCTAGAAGTAACCTATTCCTTCTTGACTTAAATACCCCTAGGTTGTAGCTATCAGGAAACACAGACTCCGGCAGTGAATTCCAATCTTTAGCTGTACGCATAATGAATGTGTTTCCAAAACGCTTTGTACGAATGAGTGGGATATCCACCATGTACCGATGGCGCAGCGCCGTACGTCTAGTGGTCCGATGATGGAACGGACTTGGCGGAATTGAAAGTAAGATATCACACCTTGACAGTTGGGAGGTACGAAGTTTGGCGGGGCAGTTAGTTCTAACTAAAATCGCTGCGTCTCATGAATCCGTTATAACCTCACCGTAGAACGAGTCTAAGTGAACGGCATTAGATTACACTGGGCGTGACGCATGCCCTGATCAGTTATTTACTTGCCTATAAATCAAATTCAGGGCTTCCAAACATTCTAGACTTTGCTGAAATTTATCTGCCATATTCTTTACTATCTCTCAATTGCAAAAATAAACATAATCTTATTATAAATAAGAATTGTTTCAGGATAATAAATTACCAATTTTGAAAATAGCTAAAATAATAGTATAATATCAATTAAACTATTATTAGATACTATTATTATTAGTATATTCTTTTCATTGATTCCTTCAGAAGAAAAGTATCCACAACTAGCTTCTACCAGCGGCACGGGCGACCGTGTGACAGTCGGTTTCTCCATACAAATTTTGGACCCCCGTTTCACCCCCTAAGGGGATGAATTTTTGTCCTTGTGCAAAATTTCAATCTTCATCTTCATCATATGTAACACATAATATGATTTAAAAGAGTGTCTATGGAGTTTCTTGCACGTTCTTCTCCATAGAGACCTACGCTTTGGAACGTGCAATTTAGCTTCACTTTTCTTGGACTGACCGACATTTGACTATTCAAAAGTGCCTGCAAATGGTCTATTTGAAATAAATGCTTTGACTTGACTTTGATCTTCGTTGATATGTCATTGCCTTTAATATCTACACTAATATAATAAAGAGGTAAAGTTTGTTTTTCTGTTTGTGGGAGGTAATCTCCGAAAGTACTTACTGGTCTAATTGCTAAAATTTTGTCACCGATAGAAAGCTGCTTTATTCCTGAGTGACATAAGCTATATTTTATGTACGCGGGTGAAGCTGCAGGCATAAACTAGTATCTGATAAAAAAGGAAAAAAAAACATGAAATTCGTTCCGTACTAAGAAATCCCAAAAGCGAGTTACCATAATCCAGCATAAGACCTAATCACATTGATCAATATTGACAGTACTTATGAATATTCATTTTCATAGTAACTGTCTTAAATAACCTACAGAGTAATTAAGTTCTCGATGGAGCATGGTCTAGATAGAACCGCTCTCGCTACCGCTTATGAAGTGTCCTTACCCGTAGTAGAGCAGAGTGAATGGCGGAGGGCGTGACGACAAAGTAAATAAAGAACGCAGTAGGTTTACTTGACACGGCCTTCCAAAAGGCCACGGTAAATGAAGAAGCATTAATATTGTAGCTGTGGTATGTTTTGGAACAGTACTTTGATGTCGCAGGAGATCGCATGAGAAATGGTTGTTGTGACTATAAAGCCTCAGATACAGGGTGTTTTTAATATCGTGCGGTTTTGATCACACATGTGAGATTGTCCCGCACGCGTATCCCCCGCAAATGTCAATTTCATACAAGTATTTATTGTACCTAATGCGTGAAATCGCTTCTTTCGCTTCGCTTCTTCTAACTTGTCGACAACTAAAAATGTATTTTTCAAGTACCCACACTGGGACAATATTACTATTTTTTTATTTAAATTTAATGTTCTCATGTAAGTGACAATTATGTTTTAATGGGAATAAAGATCTTTTAAACCGAAATACGCACGCGGACCGCGTTTTTTTTTTTGCATTTTGAAATTTTCTGCATACGGAGCAAACCCGTTTCCGCAAACTTTGAGGGCTTGCTCAGTAGATGAAACTGAAAAACTTTTTCGGCTCAGCAAATATCGCTTCTGCATACAAAATTATTAACTTGGTTGGACAGTTTGTATGGTAAGGCCGATATTTTTTTCGGCTCCTGAAAAAAAAATCTTATGGAAGGTTGTTCAGTTTCGTCTGCTGAGCAAGCCCTTAAAGTTTGCAACCTGTCCCTTAGACCTTGTCTAGCCCAATAAATAATAAACTTTTCGAAATACCTGGCAGGTGGCGTGACCTACTCACTAGGCTACAGACAATAGATGCTAGAGTTTATAATGTAATTCGTTAACTGTCTTTATGATCTGAGAAGCGAAACGAAGAACAATGCATATCAGTTACTGTACAAAGATTACTTAATTAGGATGTTAATGATATGGGCTATGAGCTTCCAGCTATCTTGTTTAAAAATCTAGACTATTACGTTAGTGTAAAAAAGATGATGTTTTTGATTATCTCTTTGTTTGAGATGTGAAATCATCCAATGAGTTCTACTCTTGGGTGGTTCTGCATTCAGAACACGCCATTGCGTGTCAATCTTTCATTAAATAGAACCACACCTTTGTACTTCAGTTGCCTTTGCATTTCAGGACCACGGTAAGTCTTTTAAAAATTCAGCGTGGCATAGACTGTACTGGGTCCGTCACACTATGCGCCGTCGACTTTTCCGACTCGGTCCATATTGGATGGTTGGACGGCGAGTTACTCATTGTTTGTCGTCCACAAGCCCGCGCCTACGCTACGGTGGCTGGAGATCGCTCTGCCTGCAATGTCCGACGCCCAGGGCGTTTACTGTCGCAGAGTTTGGGGCGTGAGGATGTGCGTTATCTCACTCTTGCGCACACACACACCTTCGCTGGCATTACTTCGCAGAAAAATGCGACCACCTCCCATTCTCTCTCACTCCAGACCAAGGCCGGAACCAGGAGTTGTCAGCAACAGTAGGGACTCAGCCGGGTCGAAGCCTACTGGGGCCAGGGTTATCCGAAAGGGAACTCGAGCCCCGGTATGAAGGCTAGAAGGAACAGGTGGGTCGTTTAGTCAGTAAGAGTCTGACACTATCTTCCGCTCTGCCCAAGAGCGGGGTTGTCATTGGATGATTTTCCCACCATAAAAAAAGGTCCCAGCGTGAGAAGTCACCGATTGCCTCCACATCAAAAGGCGGGGCTCCGCCCAAGCAGTGCACAACTCCACCGTGTTCTTCGGGTGATCCGCAATGGTGACACCAGTAGCCCGATTCACGTAATCAAAACCGTAACGATATCGTAGCGACTTAGTCGTTTTTGTTATTTTCGTATTCACATCCAACAATCGAGTTTGAACGACACCGTTTTTGAAATCGTTCGAAGAGTCGTTAAGGCGTATAGTCCCTTGAACCATCTGACCGAAATTATTTGAACGCAACTCTCGCACTCGCCTAGGCGGCAGTACGCAAATCTGTGCATTTATTTGCGGCCAGCAGCGCCCGGAAAGCGCTTTAAATCCATTTTCTCTGCAAGATATTGATTGATTTACATATGCAATGTTAACTTTGAAGAATATTTAACCACCAATTTTTATGTGTAAAAATGTTTCTAAAGGTCCAAAGCCGTTTCGAAGGAGTAGGGAAAAGTTGCGAAATTGCTAAATATATTTTTTTGACAAAAGTATCAATTGCACGAAAAAATCAAATGTTGATATTATTGTTCATGAATCTATAATAAACATATATTTTTTTCAAACCAATTGACCAAGCCGTTACGGAGGAGTAGGCCTCGGAAAATCACTGTTTTATGGCACTTTTCGGGCGCTTGGCCCTTAAAGCGTATTCAGCTATGTGAATCGTCATTCAATCGTTGGCTTGATGTATTCTCGTAGATAAAGTTAAATCGGGTGGGATGCCAAAGACTAAACGTCAAATATTGCAGTTCAAATGTCGTTGAACAAAAGTTAGTTTCTAGTTGTCGTTCTATCCAATCCCGATTAAGGAACACGTGAATACCGATTTTGGATAGGACTTCGATCGAACGACTATAAAACTTCAACGATGTTTGGCTTGTTTGATTTTACGTGAATCATGCTGCTGGGCGTTTCTTCCGCCTGAATCTGGAACAGGAATCTCCCGAACTTACGATGTCCGGTGAAGACCTCTGTTAAGAGGAAAGTGAGAACGCGCGCGAATACTCATGACATTAAGGTCCCTAAAAAGTCTATTAAAACGAAGTTTTCACACGACACCAACCAAAAACCAGATCTATTCAAATCACCTTGTCAGGTAGACCATCTAATGTCGAAAGAACTACACGACAATTATCTAGCTCGATCTATCTGTCTTATTAAATTTGAAGCAATTATATCTTTTGTATGGCCGTCTTATTGTTTTTAATAATTAATTATATGCTATCGCAACGTTCGTGTGCTCATGAGTCTAGGTTACTGTGTTGGTTCGAAGTCTGGGTTGTGCAAAATCACCTGATTAAATATACAAGTTTGTTTATTTTTTTAATCCTAATATTATAAATTTGAAAGTGTGGATGTTTGGATGTCTGTTACTAAATCACGCAAAAACGGCTGATTTGGATGAAAATTGGCATGCATATAGCCTTTGACATGGAAAAGAACATAGGCTACCTTTTGTCCCGATTCCTTAAGTACCTAATGCCACGCGGACGAAGCCGCTGGCAAAAGCTAGTAAAACATAAAATTGTTTTAACACGTCTAAAACATTAGTTTTAGTTAATGCGAAATTCGATACACGTGTCTAGTATTTTTACGTAAAGAATCTATTTACTTTCATAACAGTATCATGAAAAAACACAAAAATTATAAGGGGTGCTTTACACAATTCAGAAAAGTGTAACCTCGAATCGCTCACGTCCTCTTAAGTTTACAAATCCGAAACACATAACAACTTTTTTTTTTATTGTTATAAACTAGTGCTTGACTGCGATCCCATCTGATAGTAAGTAGCGATGCAATCTTTGATGGTGAGGCGCACTAGTTTATTAAGCGCCTATTCACTCTAGCCTTGAAGACACCCAAATTATAATCGGACGGAAAGACCGCAGCAGGCAAACTGTTCCAGTCCTTCGACGTACGCGGTATAGACGAAGAGGCGAAACGCTTAGTCCGGACCGTAGAGATTTCAACAACGTAAGGGTACGCCGTACGTTACTAAGAAAAACTTAACGCCGTAGCCATGCGATCTTGAATAACATGATTAAGAAAAATGTAATATCGTATAAGACGTCCCCGTATGTTTACTAATAAGACACACTTCACAGCGAATGCACGCTGCTACGAAAAACCTAAACGCCGTAGTCATGCAATCTCGAATAACCCAATCTCTAATTCACCAATTCGAGTCACTTAAGAAATGCGTGCTTTTACGTATAACTTATCACCGAACCCACGCTTGAGGGCCAAGCGCCCGAAAAGTGCCATAAAACAGTGATTTTCTTAGACCTACTCCTCCGTAACGGCTAGGTCAATTGGTTTGAAAAATATATATGTTTATTATAGATTCATGAACAATAATATCAACATTTGATTTTTTCGTGCAATTAATACTTTTGTCAAAAAAAAAAAAAAATTAGCAATTTCGCAACTTTTCGCAACTTTTTCCTACTCCTTCGAAACGGCTTGGACCTTTAGAAACATTTCTACACATAAAAATTAGTGGTTAAATATTCTTCAAAGTGAATACACATATGCAAATATGTAAATCAATCAATATCTCGCAGAGAAAATGGATTTAAAGCGCCTTCCGGGCGCTGCTGGCCGCAAATAAATGCACAGATTTGCGTATTGCCGCCTAGGCGAGTGCGAGAGTTGCGTTCACATAATTTCGGCCAGATGGTTCAAGGGACTGTACGCCTTAACCAAACCTCTAACGAAAAGACATCTCAAAATTTTAATCTCTAATTAAGAGCGCTAACGTTTTCAAAGAAAATGCAAAAACTCAAACAAAAAGTTAGGGTTTCGTTAACTTTGAAGTTTGATTTTATCACAGCTCCAAAAGACTACAACCTGAGTATATGGTTTTGATTTCAACTCGATATTTCCACGCGTTCCCGAGATAAGTGGTCTGGACAGAAAGACAGACAGACGGACAATAATTAAGTGATCCCATAAGAGTTTTGTTTTTTCATTTTGTTAATTTTTCTTTTTTCGGTGGGAATAATCATCCTAAGACAAGTCCCGCTCTTGGGCGGAGCGGGAGATAGTGTCAGACTCTTACTGACTAAAAAACGCATCCCGTTCCTTTAAGCCTTTATACCGGGGCTCTTTCGCCCTTTCGGATAACCCTGGCCCCAGTAGGCTTCGACCCGGCTGGGTCCCTGCTGTGGCTGACAACTCCTTGAGGCGCGCGGGAACAGTGCGCACCGTCGACGACTTGGGCTTGGTCCGGACAGCGAGCTACCTACGTTGGCCGGAAATCGGGATCAGAATCCCGGCCACGACGGCGGCGATAACGGCGTTGCCTGATGCGTTCGGTCTCCACCTTTGCGAGCATTACTGCTTCGCAGAAGTCGGCGACCGCCTGCCACTCCTCCTCGCTCCGGACCATGGCCTCAAACAAGGCCCAAGCAGGGCACACCTCGACTGTGTGCTCCACCGTGTCCTCCGGGCGTTCCGCACAGTGGCGACACCCGGGCGTCATGTGCAGGAATCTCCCGAACGAACCATGTTCGGGAGATTCCTGCACATGACCTTACCTTCCGCATGACGCAGGTACTCACCGGGAGTACCTGCGTCATGCGGAAGGTAAGGACGCCGTGAGGTCTTTCCAGCCACGCCTCAAAGAGGGGACTTACCGCCATGATTGTGGCGTGCTCAGTCATTTTGATACCTCAAAAGGAATCCTAAAAAAGGGGTACCTGCAATAAATGTGATCTCAAAACCTTTTGTGCGTGTAACTTGATGCGAGAGACATGCAATATGACAGCAGTCATGTAATATTATTGATTGATTTAAGTAAAAACTTGATCAGGCTTTTTGCCTAACCTAACTAGAGCCACATAAGAACCTTATTAAGTACTATAAAGTCAATGAAGCAAGACTGTTGGGTCAGTGAGTGTTAAAATAAAGCTACTTTGCAAGTGAATGTAGCTAATAGGTTAAAGAACTGGCGCTAGGAAATGCAATGCCGTAAGAAATTTTCAATCCCGGTATTTTTTGTACTGGCAATTCTAATCCTGCTGGGAACCCGGTATTGGTTAGATCATCATCATCATCATCATCATATCAGCCGAAAGACGTCCACTGTTGGACATAGGCCTCCCCCAAGCGTCGCCACAACGACCGGTCCTGTGCGTCACGCATCCATCGGGTTCCCGCGACCCTGGCCAGGTCATCGGTCCACCTTGTAGGAGGCCGTCCAACGCTGCGTCTTCCGGTACGTGGTCGCCACTCCAGAACCTTTCGTCCCCATCGACCATCCGTTCTGCGTGCTATGTGTCCTGCCCATTGCCACTTAAGTTTGGCGATTCTTCGAGCTACGTCGGTTACCTTAGTTCTCCTGCGGATATCTTCATTTCTGATGTGATCACGCAAGGAAACTCCAAGCATAGCCCTTTCCATCGCCCTTTGGGTGACTTTGAGTCTTCTTATGAAGCCCATTGTAAGTGACTACGTTTCGGAGCCATAAGTCATCACTGGCAACACGCACTGGTCATAGACTTTCGTCTTGAGACACTGTGGTATATTGGACGAGAAGACACCGCGCAGCTTCCCGAACGCGGCCCAGCCGAGTCGGATTCGACGATTGACCTCTTTCTCGAAGTTAGACCTACCCAACTGGACCGTCTGTCCCAGGTAAACGTAATCATCCACAACTTCGAGTGTACAGTCTCCGATCTTAATAGGAGTGGGCGCTACATGGATGTTAACCATAACTTTGGTTTTTTCCATGTTAATCTTAAGATCCACTCTTTCGGAAGCTCTACTGAGGTCACCGAGCATTGTACTGAGTTCCTCCGTAGTCTCAGCCATGACTATTATGTCGTCGGCAAACCGAAGGTGACCGTGAACAGTTTCGGAGAAATGACGTCTCCCTGTCTCACACCTCGCTGCAAGAGGATAGGATAACTACCGTTTCGAATAGGGCAGTTTCCAGGGTCAAAATAATTACATTTTATTTAGTCCGTATTTTAGATTTAAAAAAAATATTGGACTCGTATTTTTTCGTTTTTCGATTAAACAAAAAATAACAAAGATATAGCCCATTAAAGTTACGTGTGCCATCACCCCGTGCGAAAAAATTCAGCACGGCGTGACGTTACACGTAACTTTAAATGGGCTATATATTTGTAATTTTTTTATTTAATTTACAAATAAAAAATAGGTATCCCTTATTTTTGAATAATCTAAAAGATGGACCAATTACATTTTTTACGGCAACTAGCCTATTACCAGTGAACAAAGTCAACATAAAAATGTGTCTTCATCATTATCATCATTTCTTTTTTTGCCACACGACTTTAGCAGTTTAGCGATTCTTCAAGCTATATTGGTAACTTTGGTTCTCTTGCGGATATCTTCATTTCTGATTCGATCACGCAAGGAAATTTCGAGCCTTCTACATTATTTTATACATCTTCCTGCTCTTGTATCGTTATATTTGGGGTCGGCGCAACACGTTTTTTTCTTCCATTCTGTCCTGTCACCCGTCACGCTATCACAACTCTCTTTTCTTTTACATCACTTCTCACACAATCCATCCATCTTTTCTTTGGCCTCCCACTCCATCATGTATACTCACAACTGTTTTAGTAACATGCGTTTGTAATCAAGCATTATACGTAACACATAATTTGATTTAAAAGAGTGTCCATGGAGTTTCTTGCACGTTCTTCTCCATAGAGACCTACGTTTTGGAACGTGCAATTTAGCTTCACTTTTCTTGGACTGACCGACATTTGACTATTCAAATGTGCCTGTAAATGGTCTATTTGAAATAAATGCTTTGATTTGATTTGATTTGTTTCATCCCTCCTCTCACATGACCATACCAAGACAAACGATTCCCTATCAACTTTTCAGTCACTGGCGCCACTTTCAAACTTCCTCTAATACACTCATTTCTCATCCCACCCATACGTACAAAAGTTTCATGATATGTGAAATATTTTTGATAATACGTGTCACTTATCATTTTAATAACACTCTTATTAGAAATTCAATAAAATTGAACATTCGTGAAAACAGGTAGCTTCATAAAATATTTATTTAAAACCTAGTAAGTACACATTACACAGCTGAACTCAGCCACTCTTTTAGTATTTATCTGAATCTAAGTTCACGAGTAACTCACGCTCACTACTATACAGGCTGTTTATTCTAAGAAGATTTTATAATATGCAAAAGTAAATGGATAACATAGGATAGGAAAATATCGTGAGGAAACCGGCATGTCCTAGAACCAAAAATTCGAAGACATGTTACATTCACCAACTCGCATTTGGCCCACGACTATTTTTTTTTACAAAAAAAAGAACAAGTTTTTTTTTTAATTGTTGATAGGCTCGCGTTTGACCCCGATCTCACCAGAAGGTAAGCGATGATATCGCCTACGATGGAGCACGCTTGCCTAGACGTAACCTATACACTCTTGACTTAAAGACCCCTAGGTTAGGCTAGGTTTTCTGGAAACACAGACTCGTAGGGAATTCCACTCAAGTGTACGCACAAGAAATGTGTTCTCAAAACGTTTTGTACATTTTTTTTATCGTGGTGGATAAATCGTCTAATGACACCCCCCGCTCTCGGGCGGAGCGGGAGATAGTTTCAGACTTTTACTGACTAAAAACCCGCTCCTGTTCCTACGTTGCCTTTCGTACCGGGGCTGAGCTATCTTTCGAACCCTGGCCCCAGCAGGTTTCGACCCACCTGGGACCCTGCTGTTGCTGACAGCTCTTTTAGGCGTGCGGGAACAGTGCGCGCCATCGACGACTTGGGACCATGTGTCATTTTGGCAATAAAACAACCTGTATAACAAAACTAGAACTATCAGCTCGACAAAAGGTTACGTAAGCTCAACCGGTTTTAGGTTTAAGTGTAATGTTACGTACATTTGAGACTTGCAAATGTTATTATATTTCGTTGCAGTTGGGACTTAAGAACTGTATCGAATTCTCTAAGAAACTGGTTCTGATATAGACCAGGGACTTTGCGGACAGTGAGCAATGGGTAGCTTACTGTCCGGCCGTCCGGTAACTGTCCGGACCAAGCCTAAGTCGTCGACGGCGCGCACTGTTCCCGCGCGCCTCAAGGAGTTGTCAGCAACAGCAGGGACCCAGCCCGGTTGAAGCCTACTGGGGCCAAGGTTATCCAAAAGGGCGCTCGAGCCCCGGTATGAAGGCTAGAAGGAACGGGGTGGGTCTTTTAGTCAGTAAGAGTCTGACACTATCTCCCGCTCATGCATGATTTTTTACCACAAAAAAAAAAAGACCAGGGACTTTTTTGGGGTGGTATATCATGCGTGACATCATCCGTCCCGCTCTAGGTGGAACAAGAGGAAGTATCGGACTTTGAATGACTAAAACCCACCTATGTTCTTGGTCCTGGGTATCCCTACCTACGGTTTAGTTGACATCTCTTTAACCTTACAAATACCGTAACTAGAGGAACAGCAGAAAGATAATGAGAGAGCTCCGGCGTTCGCGTAGGGTTTAATATATTAATTCGCGCGTGAGACACTACGGAATATCGATATGTTCACACTAGATTAGGCGTGCCGAATACTCACTTCAGTCGATTCAGGTGTAATGTCGTCTGTACACCTTGAACATTACATTATGTTGAACGAAACGTGTAAGTGCCACGGAATTTTGACTGGCCTGTTGGTCTAGTGGTTAGTGACCCTGACTGCTATACCGAAGGTCGTGGATTCGATTCCCACCCAGAACAAATGTTTGTGTGATGAGCACGATCATTTGTTCTGTGTCTGGGTGTAATTTATCTATAACATGTATGTATTTAGAAATATATAAGTATGTTTATCAGTTGTCTATTACCCATAGCACAAGCTCTGCTTAGCTTGGGACCAGACGGCGTTGTGTGTGTGTGATAAGTCGATGCTACGGTGTAGTAAAAGCAAAAAAACTAGTAAAAATCGCCTTGCGTAATAAATGAATGGCCCCAAAGTGCTAGTTAAATTCAAATGAATAAATTGTTTCATTCAATGCAACAGTCATAGATTAATTAACGATACCAAAGTTTGAAGTCATTTTGAATTCAATTAATCAGTTGCATTACTTTCAAATCAATACATGTTAGAATTTATTGATAATAATATAATGTAATTGAATGTGTTCTTTAGAAGGTGCTATTTTTAAATTCAATTTGGCGCACTGTCTTTTTGTTATTTAATAATCAATTTTTTTTAGTAGGTTGGCTAACTGGTTGTACTTATTATTATTTTTTGAGATTTAAAATCCTTCAGTGACTTCTACCGCTCTAGGGTGAAGTGAGAGAGCGTATTAGACTTTTACTGACTAAAAGCCATTCCTATGTTTCTTCTTTTCTCGAGTTTCTTGCACGTTCTTCTCCATAGAGATCTACGCTTTGGAACGTGCAATTTAACTTCTCTTTTCTTGGACTGACCGACATTTCACTATTCAAAAGTGCCTGCAAATGGTCTATTTGAAATAAATGATTTTGATTTTGATTTGCCTTGCTTTCCAGGACTCCACGTTTCCCTGTTGGAAGTGAACCCATAGCTCCAGTAGGCTTCGACTCCTGCGGTAATGTTGAAATATCTTTGAGGCGCGCAAATATCACGGCACGCCGTTGACGACTCAGCCTCGGTCGGGACGGTCACGGGACGGCGAGCTATCTATACATTTAGACATATAAATAAAATTGGAGTGTCTGTTTGTAATATTGAAATAACTGCTTTTTACTACATGCATATGAATATATACACGGTACATACACCAAAATAACCGATTTTACAATTTGTGTCTGTCTATCTGTCTGTCAGTTTGTTCGGGCTAATCTCTGAAATGGCTGGACCGATTTTGACGAGTCTTTTATTGGCAGGTAGCTGATGTAATAATAAGTAACATAGGCCACTTTTATTTTAGAAAAAATAAATTCAAAATACTGTAGTCTACGCGAACGAAGTCGCGGGCACAGCTAGTGTAACATAAATGTGTGTATGTAACATATAAGAGTGTAATGTAGAAGAGGTAAGTGTTATATGAAAGAGTGTAGTTTTATAAGAGAGTAAGTAACCTGCTGCGGTCTTCCCGTCCGATTATAATTTGGGCGTCTTCAAGGCTAGAGTGAATAGGCTCTTAATAAACTAGTACGCCTCACCATCAAAGATTGCATCGCTGCTTACCATCAGGTGGGATCGCAGTCAAGCACTAGTTTATACCAACTAAAAAAAAAAGTATAAGTGTAAGAGAGTAAGAGTAAGTGGAGAGGAGGGTTATGAGAGTGCAAGAGTGAGGCGTGTAGTGTGTTGTAAGCGCCTCCAGGGAGTAGCCCTGGCAAAGCACGTTTGGTACTTCTACATTACAGTCTTATATGTTACTTATACACATTTATGTTACAGCTATCAATTGCTTACCGTCCGCAAGTCGACGCCTTGGGTGGCTGGAAACCAGGGTCGGGATCCCGGCGGCTGATGCATGATGTTGTCTGTTTCCTCACGCGTGTTTCGTGGGATGAGGATAAGTAGTAATGACAATGATTGCGACAACGTACCAGACTCTCGCCTGCGCCGACTGCGGTATCCGTAAGTATTTCGTAAGTAATGGTACTTTGATTATAACATGCATATACAAGGACTTGTCAATATCTTTAGTAATTAGATTGGCCTGTTGGACTAGTGGTTAGTGGCCCTGACTGCTATGCCGGAGGTCGTGAGTTCGATTCCCACTCAGGGCAAATTTTTGTGTGATGTGCGCGTTCATTATTTTGTTCTGTGTCTGAGTGTAGTTTTTTTTTTTACTAATATAATAAAGAGGTAAAGTTTTTTATTTTTATAATTTTTTTTGTTTGTAGGAGGTAATCTCTGAAAAGTATTGGTCCGATTGCTAAAAGTTTTTCATAGATATAAAGCCACTTTATTCCTGAGTGACATAGGCTATATTTTATACTAGCTGTGCCCCGCGGTTTCACCCGCGTTTTTCTCGTTTATACTCTGCAAAGATCTTATACTTACAATCATCACCAAATATATTTCGAAAAAGATTATTACAGGATTTTATGTTGATAAAAAACTCTATGGCCCATAACTCATTAATAGGGACCAACTCTTAACATCTTACACACGTGATAACTTTTAAACGAAATATCCGATTGAGATGAAACAAAAAGTATTTTACTTCTACATAAATACTCTTGATAACATAATGCTTAATTTCGATAAAGATTAATATTACGATACATATTTAACGTAGTTTTTTTTCTTCAGACGATTTAATAATTATTTTGAACACAAAATCGGTTATTGTGATTAAACCATGATAGCTAGATATATGTTCTCGCGGACTTTTTTGTAGGTCTTAATGGGATCTACAAACCCGTAGTACATCATTTTGTTCTATTGTCAATAGATTTTGCAGCGCACGCAAAAATAGGTTTTCGATTTTACACCTTGTGTTACAAAATAGCAATTTTATTACGGATCCCTAATTTTGAAACATAAAAAACATAGCCTATAGCCTTCCTCGATAAATGGACTACCCAACACTGGAAGAATCATTCAAATCGGACCAGTAGGTCCAGAGATTAGCGCGTTCAAACAAACAAACAAACAAACAAATAAACAAACAAACAAACAAACTCTTCCGCTTTATAATATTATATAGTATAGATACGCGGGCAAAGCCCCGGGCAAAAGCTTGTCTATAATATTAATGTATTTAAAATTATAAGCATGTTTATCAGTTCTCTAGTACTCATAACACAAGCTCTGCTTAGTTTGGGACTGAATGGCGTTGCGTGAAAGTTATGGAATATTTGAGTTCTTAAAGAATTGAGATGAGGGCTACTTACCCTTTTTTTATGGTGGGAAAAATCATACATTGACATCCCCCGCTCTTGGGCGGAGCGGGAGATAGTGTCAGACTCTTACTGACTAAAAAACCCATCCCGTTCCTTCTAGCCTTCATACCGGGGATCGAGCGCCCTTTCGGATAACCCTGGCCCCAGTAGGCTTCGACCCGGCTGGGTCCCTGCTGTTGCTGACAACTCCTTGAGGCGCGCGGGAACAGTGCGCGCCGTCGACGACTTGGGCTTGGTCCGGACATTTACCAGACGGCCGGACAGCGAGCTACCCATTGCTCACTGTCCGCAAGCCCGCGAGGGGGTTACTTACCCTCATCTCTTCGTAATGACGATGTTTGCGACAGCGTACGACTTATTACAGCGCCCGCGCCGACCGCAGTATCCGTGAGTATTTCGTAAGTAATGGTACTTTGATTATAACATGCGTATACAAGGACTTGTCAATGTCTTTAGTAATTACTTAATTAGAGGTTGTTTGAGTATCTACTATAGTTGTTTAACCACCTGTTGATATATATAGATAACTCATTTTTAGAGTTTAGAATAGAATAAACTTTATTGTACATTAAAACAAAAAAAAAGGTAACAAAGTTTGACCGCGCGGCTTCGCTCCCGCTCTTCCCTGCTCCACCCTACAGTGCCCTACTCTACCCTACACTACCCTACTCTACCCTACACTACCCTAATTTTATTTTTTTTCATATGTACCTTCTCCTCTCAATAACGAACACAACAAAAAAAGATGGCGTGACCAAGGAAATAGGGATTCATGTTTTATATTATGATTTGGACTAATTTACTTTTCTTGTTCAAAATAAACAAACTATGACTCTTCAAGCACTCAGCGAGATATTAAACGAATGACTTATAGCTGAACGCAATACGAATAGCACTTTAACTACTCCACACAAAACTCAACTCTATTCTTCATTATTTATGTTCAAATTCCTTTGACAACAAACCTGGTTGCTTTAGTAAGAGAAAATAGGACTTTATAATGAAAGTTTTAAGGTGCAATTTAGTGTGTTACTATAACAATGAAGTGGTATCCAGTGGGTCAGTAGCAAACTATTGCGAAGTTCTAACATAGTTGATATATACAGCTTGTACGTCCGACTTGTAGGGTGACCACAAAATTAGATAAAAATAGGACAGTTTAATCAACCAAAGCGAGGGCTTCTTGCTGACTACGAGTAATGGTTAGCTCGCCGTCTAGCCATCCTGTAAGGAATCGTCAACGGAGCGTAGTGTTCCACATGCACCTCAAAGAGATTTCAGCAAACAGTAGCAACCCAGAAGAGCTGATGCCCGAAAGGGCAACAAGGAATTTATAAAAGAACGAAAAAGGGCAAGTAAAGGACACATATGTGTTTTTAGTTACTAAAAGTATTACACGCCCTCCCGCTCCACGCTAGAGCGAGAAAAGTCATTGAATGATTTCCCACCTCAAAATAAAACCATAATTAAGTACATTTTTATTTTGGGATGGGTAAAATCGTCAAAAATGTTTTCCAGATCTGGGTGAAATAAAAGGGAATATCAGGGGGAGGCTTGGCCAGCGGTCTCTGTGCATGCGGCTGACTTTACCCAGTGAATCCTATTAGAGCTTCGCAGCCTTTTTGACCATGTCTATTACGTCCCGTTTCGAAGCGAAGCATCCTGTGTGTAAAAGAACAGACCAAATACGGACTTATTTGGTCTGTTCTTTTACACACAGGATCCTGCGCTCCAAAGCTCCAAAGCAAGCTAGCTGGTAAAACGCGTGAGGAGGAGTGGAGCAGGAGGAGTGGAGCAGTGGTAGCCCAGTGGTAACGACCCCGACTTACGAGTTATAAGGTCGTGGATTCAAACCCAGCCAAGCGCATTATTTTTTGTAATTTATTTCATCAGCACTGCTCTCAAAACGGTGAAGGAAAACATCGTAAGGAAACCTGCATATCCAAGAACAAAAAATTCGAAAACACGTCCACCAACTCGCACTGGGCCTTCGTGGTGGATTACGGCTCATTCCCTCTCCTAGAGAGGAGGCCTGAGTCCCAGCAGTGGGAACACTAGAAGGCTGATTATGCTATATGCTATTATACAAAAGCGCATCTTCAACACGAGAGATTAAGTTGTCAAACATAAAAGGCTTTTTTGACATTTGTATTACGATTACCTAGCGGCTTGTCCGGTGCTACTAAAAGAAAGAAACTTACTACTTTTATTACACTGGTCCCCTAGTTATTATTTTTTTGTTCCTTTCAATTTTATTACAAGTTACATTCCAAAGCGTCAAAACTCCAAAGTCTTGAGCATCGACGCCGAGTTGCTAGCCTGTCTGTTTTCTATCGTTTACACTTCGGGGAGTGTGCAGTCCGTTCCATCATCGGACCACAAGACTTTCGGAGTTGCGCCACCGGTAGATGGTGGACATCCCACCTATACGTACAAAGCGTTTTGGGAGTACATTCATTATGCGTACAGCTAAGGAGTGGAATTCCCTGCCGGAGTCTGTGTTTCCTGATAGCTATAACTTAGGGGTCTTTAAGTCAAGAGTGAATAGATTGCTTCTAGCCAAGCGTGCTCCATCGTCAGCCACATCATCGCTTACCATCAAGTGACATTGTGGTCAAACGCGAGCCTACCTATTATAAAAAAAAATCTCGGGTCTTTCTGAAACGTCAAAAGGGGTCTTTTGTTTTTTAACGAGTTTAAATCCCATAAACTCTTATAGCATGGACACACTACTTCTTCAAGACTCACGACCAGCCATGCCCAAGTTTCGCACGCCTCAGCTCTGTAACGACCCATAGACGATATAAGTTGACATTTTTACACGAGTCCACACAATGACTATATTCTTTACATTCACGGTTAAACGAGAGAAGGTCGGCTAACAATTATTACTGTGATTTCTGTTATCTGTGGCCATCTCGTGTCTATGGGTATACGGCCTCTTTATTGGCAGCGTTCTTATTTTGAACTAGCGATCTGCCCCAGATTCGCCTGGACAGAATAGAATAAACTTTATTGAACACCAGAATGGTAAGAAATCTATGGGTACAATGACAGTCTTATCGTTGACAGCGATACCTACCAATCGAACTTAGGATAAACTGTAAGAACATGAAATAAAATAAATAGTTTGTAGTGTACAGCAAATTGATCTACTCTATACAATATTATATAGGTAAATAGGTAAAGTTTTTTTTTTTGTTTGTAGGAGGTAATGTCAGAAACGAAGATATCCGCAGGAGAACCAAGGTTGCCGACATAGCACAAAGAATCGCCAAACTTAAGTGGCAATGGGCAGGCTCACACATTGCTCGCAGAACAGATGGCCGTTGGGGCCGAAAGGTTCTGGAGTGGCGACCGCGTACCGGAAAACGCAGCTTTGGAAGGCCTCCTACAAGGTGGACTGACGACCTGGTGAAGGTAGCGGGAATCCGATGGATGCGGGACGCAAATGATCGCTCGTTGTGGCGACGCTTGGGGAGGCCTATGTCCAGCAGTGGACGTCTATTGGCTGAAATGGAGGTCATGTCTGGAAGTACTAGTCCGATTGCTAAAATTTTTTTCACCGGTCGAAAGCTGCTTTATTCCTGAGTAACATAGGCTATATTTTGTGTACGCGGGCGAAGCTGCGGGGTAAAGCTAGTGAAGGTATAAATCTATGGTGTCATACATTTTTGCAATTTTCCGCTCTTCCTTACTATAATATGTATGTATTGTAAATTGTACCTGAACTTCACTCACGAATCACTCTGTGTGATGAATACCGAATTATCATTCGTTCATTTACCGTACCATTCCGTTCGTTCGTTTTATCCCGAACGTTTTTTTTTTGTTTTTGAGTTTATCACAAACGAACAATCAGACAGACGTAGTGGGGGACTTTGATATATAATTTGTTAACAATAGTATAGACCAAAATGTCTTAAATAAAAATATTTATTTTTTGTTAGGATGAACTAGATTCTGCCAGCGGCTTTATCTTAGTGAAGCGTATTTTCTCATCCCAAGGGAACACCACATTGGAATAAAAGTCTACTTTTTTTTAGAATTCGATACATCTTTGTATCAAAATCTATCAAAACTGGATCAGCGGACTAAGCGTTTCGCCTCGTCGTTTATACCACGTACGTCGAAGGACTGGAACAGTCTGCCTGCTGCGGTCTTCTCGTCCTATTATAATTTGGGTGTCTTCAAGGCTAGAGTGAATAGGCTCTTAATAAACTAGTGCGCCTCACCATCAAAGATTGCATCGCTACTTACCATCAGGTGGGATCGCAGTCAAGCACTAGTCTATATCAATTTAAAAAAAAATGATTCAAACCGTGACAATCAAACGGAAATACAGACAGAAGTGACTTTTGCATTTTATTATAATACATACTTTTATTTTCGGTTGCAAAATTGAATGGATTGAATTAGTTTATTGTCGAGTTAAGATTTTCATTGATATAAGATTATAGAGAGATAGTAGATCGTATTTATAGTCAACTGGATGCAAGAATCAAGTAGAATTATGCAAGAAGTACGGGGTGCCCACTGTGCCCAGTGGGTGTCCGAGACTTGCATAATTTGCCGTCTAAACTGGCTAATATCAACAATGGTCAATACATTTGTTGTTAAATCGAATTTAATGTGAAACGTATTGGTTAACATCGAAGTACTTACTGTTTTTTTTTTTTTAATTGAGACAAACTAGTGCTTGACTGCGATCCCACCTGATGGTAAGTAGCGATGCAATCTTTGATGGCGAGGTGCACTAGTTTATTAAGAGCATATTCACTCTAGCCTTGAAGACACCCAAATTATAATCGGACGGGAAGACCGCGATGATTCTTTGCAAATTCGGCCGATTATAATTGAGATGTCTTCAAGGCAAAAGTTAATAGGCTCTTAATAAACTAGTGCGCCTCACCATCAACAATTGTATCACTACTTACCATCAGGTAGATCGCAGTCAAGCACTAGTTTATATCAATAAAAAAAAATATTTCTTAGACCACATCATGGCTATATCTATTGGTACATATAAATAAAATTGGAGTGTCTGTTTGTAATATTGAAATAACTGCTTTTTACTACATGCCTATGAATATATATCGGTACATACCTACACCAAAATAACATTTTTTACAATTTTTGTCTGTATGTCTGTCTGTCTGTCTGTTTGTCCGGACTAATCTCTGAAATGGCTGGACCTATTTTAAAGGGACTTTTTTTGGCAGGTAGCTGATGTAATAAGGAGTAACTTAGGCTACTTTATTTTAGAAAAAAAAAATTCAAGATCCTGTAGTCCACGCGAACGAAGTTACGGTCACAGCTAGTCTCATATAAAAACGCAGTATGTGTCTTAGAACCTCCATTCGGGACCGAAAGTCTTCAGTTGCCTTTTGCGTACCAGGGCTGCGGTGAACTAGGCTGCTCCAGGTCCTATTACAATAAGATATTTAGGTATTGCTCACACCTGCACAACAGCCCATATAAAGTTCCGGGTACGCAACCTGATTAATAAAATGTAGCAACTTCGGAGAGGCTATGAATCACAGGCCTTTCCCAACCGCTGCCGAACCCACTTCTCTGACTTCCGTGTACTGTTTACCCTACTGGTTTAATTAAGAATTCTTTAATGTTGGTTATTGATCTTACAAATACCGGCACGAAACTTGAGCGCTCGTCGAAAGAGTCAGGATCAATTTGCGCATCGTACACATCGTCGAGCCAATCACTGTAACTACAAAGATGTACTCCCAGCTCCCGCGTCTCACTTCATACCACTAAAGAGACCTAATACTTCACTTCTCATTCAAGTCTGCGCGATTTCTAGTTCAAGTCAGCGCTCAAGATCCGTGCCGGTATTTGTAATGTCTTCTACTGTTCGGTCAAATTAATTTATTTCGTCAGAATATGGTAGGTACATATTTATGGTCTTGTCTTATCACATTCTGCCACGTGAAGCGTGCCAAATAATTGGTTCATAATTCACTTTTTTAAAACAAAAATACTAGGTTAGTACGAGTAAAAATTTAGAATATATATTATGTAATTGTTTATTGTGCAAACCTACCACAGTGTTGTCTTTTTTAACCCAAAGGTTGACTGGTAGAGAATGCCTTGTGGCATAAAGTCCACCTATGTATCACTATTGTACATGAAGTTTAAATAAATAAATAAATGTTCTTTAAAAATATTATGTGAATTGAATTCAAAAATTTATTTACAGCTTCAAGAGTCCGCAAACTTGAGTATACGGTTTTAATTTCAACTCAATACATTCACGTGTTTTCGAAATAAAGGGTCTTGACAGACATACGGACGGCAAAAAAGTTATCCTATAAGGGTTCCGTTTTTCCTTTTAAGGTACAGAACCTTAAAAAAAGGATCTCTAGAACTTAAAATCAAAGCGCCTGCCTGGACTTGAACCCACGAAGTACAACTCGTAAGCCGGGACCGTTACCACTGGCCTTAATCTACACTAATATAATAAAGAGACACTTATAAAGAGACTTATTTTTTGTTGTTATAGTGTACAATTAAGAATTAAAGGAATTAAAGAGGTAAAGTTTGTTTTTTTTTGTTTGTAGGAGGTAATCTCTGAAAGTACTGGTCCGATTGCTAAAATTTTTTCACCGATAGAAAGCTGCTTTATTCCTGAGGGACATAGGCTATATTTAACTCTTTGAATGCCATAATTAGAGACACAATAGAAAGACAATTGCTTATGTCGAACTGTGTAACTTAAGACATTCAATAGGTTAATGTACGCGGGCGAAGCCGCGGGCAAAAGCTAGTGCTTTATAAGGCTGATTAGTAAGTTATTTAGAAACACGATACCACTACTACAAAACAGGCCGAAACTACAAATACAAATCTGTAAGTATCACCATTCTACTAACCCCCTCGAACCGCACTTAAAACACAAGTATCTCCATAATGTCAGTGACAGGTGGTCAGGCCGGGTCGGCGTAATGACACATTTCCTCTGACTTTACTACTAGGAGCTACAAGCCACTTTGACATAAAACAGAAAATACAGAAGGTTCACGCAACGCCCAGGAAGAGGTGACCAGATGAGGTGGGCCGTTATTGGAATACCTATAATGAAAACGGTACAGGAATTTGACTTACTATTTTGTGGGAAAAATCATGCATCGACATCCCCCGCCCTTGGGCGGAGCGGGAGATAGTGTCAGACTCTTACTGACTAAAAAACCCATCCCGTTCCTTCTAGCCTTCATACCGGGGCTCGAGCGCCCTTTCGGATAACCCTGGCCCCAGTAGGCTTCGACCCGGTTGGGTCCCTGCTGTTGCTGACTACTCATTGAGGCGCGCGGGAACAGCGCGCGCCGTCGACGACTTGGGCTTGGTCCGGACAGTTACCGGACGGCCGGACAGCGAGCTACCCTTTGCTCACTGTCCGCAAGCCTGCGCCTACGGTGGCTGGAAATCGGGATCGGAATAACTACACCCTTGGCCCCAGCAGGCTTCGACCCTGCTGGGCCCCTTACGGTTGCTGATTAAACAGATTTGCGCTTCATTAGGTCTTTATTTCACGATTACTATTTTCTGAAATATCGCTTAATATTTTGTGCGACCTTGGTGTTAGCGTGTTTTGCTTCTTACAATTGAGATGTTAGAAGGCATGGTTGTTAATTGATTACAATTAACATATGAATCGTGATTAATTTCATCATCATCATCATATCAGCCGAAAGACGTCCACTGTTGGACATAGGCCTCCCCCAAGCGTCGCCACAACGACCGGTCCTGTGCGCCACGCATCCATCGGGTTCCCGCGACCCTGACCAGGTCATCGGTCCACCTTGTAGGAGGCCGTCCAACGCTGCGTCTTCCGGTACGTGATCGCCACTCCAGAACCTTTCGTCCCCATCGACCATCCGTTCTGCGTGCAATGTGTCCTACCCATAGCCACTTAAGTTTGGCGATTCTTCGAGCTACGACGGTTACCTTGGTTCTCCTGCGGATATCTTCATTTCTGATGTGATCACGCAAGGAAACTCCAAGCATAGCCCTTTCCATCGCCCCATCGCATCGTGATTAATTTAATTATGATTAAATTAAATGAATAATTAAATTTAATGTGATTAAAATTAATCAAATCAAGTAATCGATGTAAACTCTAATCAATAAATTTCAAAACTCATTACATACTAGTTCTTCTGCAGAACTTTTTCCTTCAGCAGCAAAAGCCCACTAATATTAACGTATACTATGTTCACTTCATGTGATTTGTGTTAGTCATGCTATTTCTTGTCTCAGTCTAGAAGCCAAATAGTAGCTTAATGATATTATCATTTGACTTGATATCCTGATTATGATTGTCTTATTTCATCATACCGACCTGGGCCCCAAGTCTGCTATTTTTATAAATTATTCATTCCAACACGATCCCATTGTCATTTTGCTAAAAGTTTGTAATCTGCTAATTCATAATGATCGATCATTGATCTGTCACTGGTCTTGTAATAGAATTGTGGTAAAATGATAATTTCGAGCATAGCAGTTATTGGTTTTAAGACTGCACAATAACGTTCTAATGGTAAAACACTGATCAAATAAACTGTCAAAGTTTTAGCAGATTATCGCAAACGTCAAATATTCATTTGTCAATATGTACGAGATTACCATTCTATGTCACTTCTTTCAATGGAATGTTGACCATTGGAAAGTCATAATGACGCCATTATATTAGTAGATTCATCATTATCAAGCAGTATTAGTAAGCTTTCAAATAAAGTAATTTTGTCTGCCAAGAGCCATACATAACAGAATTCCATAAAGTAGCTGCAGTACCGGGAATCGGTACGATATGTTTTTTTTTTTTTCATCAATGTCATGGGTTCGCTTCTGAAACGAAAACCCTGGAATAAGAGGCAACGAAGGAACAAGGAGTCGGTTTAAGTCAGTAAAAGTCTGAAACGCCCAAAGGCACTGATGTCATTGGATGATTCTAAAAAAAAAAGTAATCGTCCACAACTTCGAGTGTAGAATCTCCGATCCTGATACGAGTGGGTATTTACCATGACATTAGTACATTTTATATTGTTATAGATAATTAACTACCAAAAATTTGATATAATTAATTTCTTATTAATTGTTCTAATTACGAAACTTCACACTTATTAAAATTCAAAAGTTGCAAATTTTATTCAAAAGTAGACTAACGTTAATTAATTAAGACCAAAATTGACGTATTTCAATTATAAATAGTAACTATTACAATTATATTAATAAAGTTAAGTATCTCATATAATAATGAATTAATTCATTCATTAAACCCCAAGCGAACGCCGGCGTTCGCGCACCTATTGTCTTTCTATTGTGTCTGTAATTTCCACGATTGAAAGGTTAAAGTGTTCAATTATGATGAAACAGATAGATCGGTATTGTACGTATTTTAACCCAAACAGAGTTCCGTGGCGACGTAAATGAACCCTTTTAATTTTTTTTCCTCATGTTAAATAAAGTTATTAACCCGGCGACAATGACGCTGGGTCATACTGACCCGAGGCAATTTTAAACTAATATATTTAATTTTTGCGTCGGTCGTATGGTTCCAACGTTCGTGTAGCTGGAGATACAACCCCTCTCTACCCAGTTCGTTGGTACGCTTAGTGCTACGCCGCATGCGCTGGAAGATATACGTGCGTCAAGTGAAAATGGGTAATTATGACCCAGCGTCATAGTTGGCGTAGTAATTTCGTGACTTACGTTTATTTGCTTATTTAGTGTTAAATATTAATTAACCTTGTTTTTTAAAGGTTTTTAGTAAAAATTTCGTTGACAAATGATCCAGCTAGAATTGTGGCGTTGTTAGAATAGCCTGATTCCGAAAATGAACTCCAAAGCTGCTTCAGAAGTGAATATTGATGACCATTTATCCGAACGTAGCAATGACAGTAAAAGTGAACAAGAATCTAGTGATACGGGGTCAAATTCAGATAATATCAATCTTGCGACCGTACAACACCAATTACGACATCAATTTTACAAAGGAATGGATGTAAAAATGTAGCAAAAAGCACCTGCACGGGTAAATATACGTTCCTGGTCTAAAATATATTATGTCAAAGGCCTGGTGTAAAAACTGTAGCTCAAGGCGCCAATACTAAGTTGGAATGTTGGGACTTACTCATTACCCATGAGATGTTATGTAAAATTTTTCATATACCTCGCTCATCAATTGCGCAAAAGAATAGCGGATTTTCTGGATGACCCTAGTGAAGAGCCTCCCCAAAAAATTCCAGGAACTCGTAAGAGATGTCAATAATGTCCGTCTAAAAAGGATAAAAAAACATCTCACACTTGTCATGCGTGCCACATTTACATTTGCCCAGACCATTTGATTCTATACTGTAATAATTGCAGCAGTTCCGTGGGCCTGAATGATGACGTAGAAGACTGATTCGTTTTTATTTTCATGTTATATAGCTCATTTGATCTTTCTATACTACATAAGATTATTGATTCCAATGATTGCTAAGAATACTTTAACAAAAATTCAAAATATAAAAATGTTTGATTTTTAAAGTTGATTTTGCATGTGTTATTGAAAAAGCTAATAAAAGCTTAATTTCTAGAACTTATTATTATTACTTTTATTTTACTACCTAAAAAAATAAATCCTTTTTAATAAACAGTCATTAAAATAAAGGTGACTTGCTAAATTTCTTGTAAAATTATCAACAAAATTCGGGTCAATATGACCCGGCGTCATCGTCCTAGTAATTATTTTCACGTCATTTGAGCCGGGTTAAAGTTACAGTTACACATACCAAAAGTATGAATATTTTTAAATCAAATATTCTTTCAATTTTGTCAAATTGACGATAGCTTATTTAATAACGTTTCGAATACCGTAAAGACAATGAGAGAATGTACGCCGGCATTCGTTTGGGGTACCTTTCAGACACCGTCAATTTGAGACACAATAGATGCGCGAACGCCATTCGCTTGGGGTTTAATGAATTAATGAATTAAATAGATATAACCTATTTAAATACGCATCCATAAAGGGTTTTACCGTTAGATAACTCTGCCAGCAGCTTCGTCCATATGATAGATATATGATTTTTTTATGGTGAGAAATATCATCCAATGACAACCCCCGCTCTTGGGCGGAGTGAGAGATAGTGTCAGACTCTTACTGACTAAAATCCCATCCCGTTCCTTCTAGCCTTCATACCTGGGCTCGAGTTCCCTTTTGGATAACCCTGGCCCCAGTAGGCTTCCCGGCTGGGCTCCTGCTGTTGCTGACAACTCCTTGAGGCGCGCGAGGACTGTGCGCGCCGTCGACGACTTGGGCTTGGTCCGGACAGTTACCGGAGGGCCGGACAGCGAGCTACCCATTGCTCACTGTCCGCAAGCCCGTGAAAAATATAATAATAGTAGAAAATTATCACAAAGAAATATACTCCTCTGATACGAAATGCTATTCTAGGACATGGTCTACCCGTGCACTAAGTTTCATCTAAATCCATTCAGCCGTTTAAGAGTGAAGAAGTTACAAACATACACACACACACACACACAATTTTAATGTAATAGTCACTAATGACCTAATCAGATTAAGACTAATTCGAAAGGCACTATTACAGGAGAAAGTGATCAATGATACAAGGTTAGTCACTATTCAAGTTATTCTTAGCTCATGGCTAGAATACTAATAGCTGCATGAGTTTTATTCTCGCTATAGGCTCGCGCTTGACCTCTATCCCACTTGATGGAATGCAAGGCGGTCGCCTAATTCTACGAAAGAGTAGAGCTAGCAAAGGAGGTGGCAGGCGTGAGGGAACGGACTCCCTCACGCCCCAGCTGCCGAAACCTTTACCCTGACTACTAGCCATGATAAACGCGGGCTAGCGAACGTCGAGCAATGGGCAGCTCATTGTCCGGCAGTTCGGTAATCGACCGCACCAAGCCTCGGTCGTTGACAGCGCGTAGTAATTCACGCGATTCTCAAAAAGATGACAGCAAACCGTAGGGGCCCAACTTGGCCGACTCCGCTAGGACTAGGGTATTTCTGAAAAGGAATCTCGTAGTCCTAGAACGCAAGAGGCAACTGAGGAACACAGGTGTGGTTTAAGTCAGTAAAAGTCTGACACACCCTCGCGCTTAACCTCGACCGGGAGAAGTCATTGAGTGATTTACCTCGTCAAAAAAAAATATTTTTGGTGATTGTCGTATAGGCTTTGACTTGGTTTGTGTGATTTGTTTCTATAACTTTTAGATTATAATATAATATATATAATTCCACAACTATCACACAACGCCCTCTAGTCTCTAGCTAAGCAGAGCTTGTGTTATGAGTACTAGACGACTGACAAACATACTTATATATTTCTAAATACATACATGTAATAGATAAATTACACCCAGACACAGAACAAATGATCATGCTCATCACATAAACATTTGTCCTGGGTGGGAATCGAACCCACGACCTCCGGCATAGCAGTCAGGGTCACTAACCACTAGACCAACAGGCCAGTCACACACGGCATCACACGGTGCCACGGTGTAAGTATGGGTACATCAGGATTTTTTTGGAACTGTGGTGGCCGAGTGGTAGCGGCGCTGGCTTACGAGTTGTAGGTCGCGGGTTCAAACCCAACCAGGCGCATTACTTTGTGTAATTTATTTCATCACCACTGCTCAAAACAAAATGGTGAAGGAAACCATCGTGAGGAAACCGGCATGTCTTCGAAACAAAAATTCGGAGACACATGAAATCTACCAACCCGCACTGGGCCCGCATGGTAGATTACGGCCCAATCCCATTTCCAAGAGAGGAGGCCTGAGTCCCAGCAGTGGGAACATTATAAGGCCGATTATGCTATGGTCGACGATGGAGAACGCTTGCCTAGAAGTAACCTATTCACTCTTGACTTAAAGATTCCCGACTTGTATATCAGAAAACACCACTAATATCAAGAAGTAAAAATATTACGGACATTATTTCAATGTCACCGTTCAACGCTAAGAAAAGACATCAACGCGCGATTTCGATGCGTAGGTAGGTACAGTTGCCACTAAGTTTCTTGAGCGGTTGCGTAGAAATCAAATATTCGGTCTCTTTAGCGGTGCGAAGTGAGACGCGGGGGCGGGGAGTGTCAGTGATTGGCTCGCCTCGCCATCGCGTCATAGACGTCACTCCTTATTCGTTTCCTGCGTTGCTGCATGTTTCTAACAACGAAGACGATTGGCTCGCCAATGTATGGAATACGCAAAGCGATCCCCACTCTGACGCCGAGCGCCCAAGATAAGTTGTGGCAACTGTACAGAAGTGATTTCTATTTATCCTATTATTAAAAATTCATCTAAAGCAACCTTTTAGACATTTTTTTAGGTAGAATATCATCAAATTAATTCTTCCGCTCTGGTTAGAGCGAGAGAAGAGAGCGAAATATTTATTTTGCAATTAGGTTTTATAAAATACTTTTACACGTCAATTTTTTTGTCAATTTAAAATAGATGAGTTTTGGTGTTTCCTAGCTGACTACCCTGAGAAGAAACACCGAAACAAACTTAGGGGCCAAAGTCTCTTTTAAAGTCCATAGAGTAAACATGCAATGATCAAATCACATGAGAACCATGCAGACAAGTGTCTTCTGAGGAAATAACTGCACAGATTTGAGTGGACCTGTCCAATCAGTGCAAGCATTTGTCAGTATTCGTAAAGCTCAACTCAGGACTATTAAGGAGCTAAACGACTTGACGAACATACCGAGGAAAGGACATTTGGGTAGGCCGCATCAAATACTCAAATTAAATCCCATACGCATTAACATGGCACCTGTACCCCTAGCCAAGTTGCTAATCTGCAATAGTTAACGCTTGTAGAAAGCTCCAAAAGTACGGGAATGACGTCGCCTCAACGCTTAGTCACGTGGTTAGTACAAAAGAATTTGCGGCAAGGTCAACTCGAAGCGTTCGACGCAAGCGAAACGGTTGTGACTTGGCTAGGGGGGCTGATGAATGACGTTTGAAGTATTGAGTGCATAGAATTTTATTTTAGTTTTTTTTTTAATATCAGCATTTATTTTGCGCTGAGTAGTTTCTCACGACATATATTACTTACTTTACGAATTTACAATGCTTCAAACGTGACCATACAAACTATTTTCGAGTATTTAATGTGTCAACTGTTTCCAAACTATGTGCCAAATTAATGCGCTCGGGTTGTATATCTATATCTATACATATAAATAAAATTGGAGTGTCTGTTTGTAATATTGAAATAACTGCTTTTTACTACATGCATATGAATATATTATTATTTATTTATTATTTATACATATATTATTTAAAATAATATTTTTTACAATTTTTGTCTGTCTGTCTGTTTGTCCGGGCTAATCTCTGAAATGGCTGGACCGATTTTAACGGGACTTTTTTGGAAGGTAGCTGATGTAATATGCTACTTTTATTAGAAAAAATAAATTCAAAATTCTGTAGTCCACGCGAACGAAGTCGCGGGCACAGCTAGTCATAATTATTATATAACTTCAAGACTATCAGTAAGTTATCACTTTAAACATTTGTAGAACGCAAAAAATGTATCTAGGTCGTATATGTAGCTACCTTGGCCGACTTGTGTGTAAAAGTCACGTGGCACCGGTAGATAGATGGAACGCAACCCAAGTGCAATGATGACTCATATATTTTCTTCGTACACAGACACTGTTTGCACAATAATTTTCAATACCTACACTTACTCGAAAACTCGCTGTTATCCATACCACTTTTAAGCACGCGATTTACTGTTTTTCGCACTAGTGCAGAAAAGTGTCCCACCACAATTTTATTACATTTTGCGTATCAGGATGTGCGCGCGTCGGCCCCCACGAATCGCCCGTCAACCTTCGTTTATTTGTTTAGTAAGTGTATTGAAAAACGTCGTTCGATACACGTGGTTATTTGCCACTGCAGCCCTCTGCTCCATAACACCCTCGCCTATGGCTCGAGTGAATTCCGCCTCGGTCGCAATGTCAAACTTTCTCCATTTGTATAAAAATGTACTATTTCGAGACAAGTAAAGTTTTGAAAGCTATCTGCTTAGCTTGAGACTAGACGACGTTGTGTGATAGTTGTTGAATATTATTATTATTATGAAGCATACTGAAATTCCGATGACCTGGTAAGGAGTGCGGGAATCCGATGAATGCGCGAGGCACAAGAGCATTAGTTGTTGCGACACTTGGGGGAGGCCTATGTCCAACTATGGACGTCTTTCGGCTGAAATGATGATGATGATACTAAATTTCAGTCACGCTAAATTAGCTCGGAAGAACAGAATTCGAAAAAGAGCCCATATAAGTACAGTGTATTGAATCTGTTGCAATTTTCTATTTCCATTGAGAATGTAGTCATATAAATTCGCTTGATCAGAAGTTGATGCAAGTTATTCAAATATGACTCGTGTTTCTTCAGTAGTCGGTTGGAGGGACTATCCAATTTAATACACTTAATGGCCGGGCCTTGGTTCAGGCCATGGTCCAGAGCGAGGAGGAGTGGCAGGCGGTCGCCTCCTTCTGCGAAGCAGTAATGCTAGCAAAGGAGGAGGCCGACTGCATCAGGCAACGGCGCTCTCACCGCCGCCGGGATTCCGATCCCGATTTCCGGCCACCATAGACGCGGGCTTGCGGTCGGCGAGCAATGGGTAGCTTACTGTGCGGCCGTCCGGTAACTGTCCGGACAGAGTCCAAGACGTCGACGGCGCGCACTATTCCCGCGCGCCTCAAGGAGTGGTCAGCAATAGCAGGGGCCCTACTGGGTCGAAGCCTACTGGCCAGTGTTAGCTCCGAAAGGTAGCTCAGCCCCGGTATGAAAGCCACGAAGGAACGGAGTGGTTTTTTTAGTCAGTAAGAGTCTGACAATATCTCCCGCTAAGCCCAAGGCCGGGGGATGTCATATGGACGATTTTAAACCAAAAAAAACCGGCATGTCCTAGAACCAAAAAATTTGAGGACATGTGACATCCACCAACCCACACTGGGCCCGCGTGGTGATTACGGCCCATTCCCTCTCTAAGAGAGTAGGCTTGCGTCCCAGTTGTGGGAACAATATAAGACTAATAATGACTATTACGTGGTCGCCACTCCAGAACCTTTCAGCCTTCAGACTACTCTTACAAGCAATGTGCTGTGCCCACTGCTATTTAAGTTTGGCGATTCTTTGGCCTAAATCGGTGACCTTGGTTCGCCAATATCTTCATTTCTGATGGGAACACGCAAGACATGGCCCTTTTCATTGCCCTTTTGGGTGACTTTAAGCGTTCTAATGAGGCCTATGGCCGTGTATCAAGTTTAATCTAAATCCCTTTTGCAGTTTGAGAGTAATAGAGTAACAAACATACAGACAAACGGTAAGAAGCCTATTTTCGTACATCTCACAATTATAATAATCTTCCATTCACACGTACTATAATCTTCATTTAATTCATTCATCTCTCAACATACTATTAGCATACTGGTATAATTTTATAAGGCGGACGCTTTTCAAACAGCTATTTAGATGCGTACGTTACGTTTATCATACTACAAATACTACTGTTGCGATAGCAAATAGATAAAAACGAAATTAAAATAAAAAAGTATCATCTTGTTTTTTTTTTGATAGGCTTGCGTTTGACCACCATCTCACCTGATGGGAAGCGACTATGTGGCCGACGATGGAGCACGCTTGCCTAGAAGTAACAGTCACTCTTGACTTTTTGTAGCTATCGGGAAACATAGACCCCGACAGGGAATTCCACTCCTTGGCACTTGACGGCACGGTTGGCGCAGTGGTTAAGCGATTGACTGCTGCGCTGTGGGTCGCGGGTTCGATTCTCGTAGAATTTGTTGCCGTTTCTTCTTCACACAAAACGACCAATAGGAACCTCGCAATAGCGAAATATGTGAAATTTACAAGGAACAAATATTTATACTGTGTACATCGAAAGACTGGAACAATTTGCCTGCTGCGGTCTTCCCGTCCGATTATAATTTAGATGCCTTCAAGGCTAGAGTGAATAGGCTCTTAATAAACTAGTGCGCCTCACCATCAACGATTGCATCACTGCTTAACATCAGATGGGATTGCAGTCAAGTACTAGTTTATATCTTTAAAAAAAGGCTTAATATTTTATTTCAGTCCTTACGAACTAAAATAATAGGAATGCTTTGCAATAGAATTATTAATACGAAAGTTATTCTATGATCAAGAAAGCAGTGGTGGCTTAGTGGTAATGGCTCCCACTTACGACTTGTAGGTCGCGGGTTCAAACCCTGCCAGGCGTATTACTTTGTGTAATTTATTTTACCACCACTGGTCTATTAATTATCTATAGGTATATGCATGTATTTAGAAATATATAAGTATGTTTATCAGTTGTCTAGTACTCACTAACATACTACTTAGTTTGAGACTAAATAGCGTTGTGTGAAAGTTGTGAATAAAAAAAATTATGATGATGTTTATAAAGCTAGGTATAATTAGACCTAAATATTCTATTTTAGTCCTTATAAACTGAAGTGATATGAAAGAAAAGGGAGTTAGTGATAGTGTGACGAGTGACAGGACAAAATGGAAGAAAAAAACGTGTTGCGCCGACCCTAAATAAAATGGGACAAGGGCAGGAAAAAGAAGAAGAAGTCCTTATAAACTAAAATAATTGCAATGGCTCAGCAATACAATTATTAATACGCAAATAAATCAACAAAGACCAAACCAGTTACCAGGAGCGCATAACCTAAAAGGACTAGAGTACACTGCCCGCATAGACATTAGATACATTGGCAAATAAAGGCAGAAATACATACATTAAAACAAACCAGTTTTAGCCCAGTATTACAGGATATTAGCCAAGCGAGAGAGAGGAACGTGATCGTAGGTTCGCGCCGTGAACTTTACCTTAAATACATACACAGATGTGTAGTTAGATGTTTCGCTAATTTACTGTTTGGTTGGTAATCTTTGAGTACTGATGTTTGTTTTACGAATGTTTTATAGATATTTTAGTTAAGTGATTGTTTCTTTGTCAATTTTGGCATAATATTTTTTTTAGGTGACTTTTTTGGTTCAATAGTTAATAACAGATCGAAAAAGTTCTGTTTTAGTACACATTATCAAGGTTCCGTACCTAAAAAATGTTGTTCTCGTCCGTCAAGGCAATTTAATTTCCCGAGGGAGGGATACAATTTTTTTTTTGTGGTTCGGAAAAATCTTCGTAACTCGATTCGGGAATTAAACTGTTTTCATGTAACTTTATACGGAATCCTCAATGCACGAGTAAGACTCTGCCCAGTTTTTGAATTCTGTACCCCTTTTTTACATAGGTGGGGAATCATCAAAAACCTCTCTTTCCCCAACCCCTCTCCTCTGTTCTGGACAAGATTGTCAGACTTTTCAAAAACCCACTCATGTTTGTTCCGTAGGGGCCCAGCAAAGTCGAAACCTACTGGGGTCATGGGTTATACCAAAGCGAAACCTGGGCCCTATAACGAAGGCAAAAAAGAAACTGGAATGGGTTTTAGTCAGTAAAAGTCTGTCACGCCCTCGCGCTCCGCCCAAGGGCGGGAGATGTCATTGGATCAAAAACCCCATATCTCAGTTTGCCCCTTTCGTTCCAAAACTCCTGTAATTCTTTTGAAAAATACTGCAGTTCTTTTGACTCCATATCTAAAGTCAGATTTAATGCTAACCATTTAATGATTATACTAATTTTTTTTTTATTGATATAAACTAGTGCTTGACTGCGATCCCACCTGACGGTAAGTAGGGTTGCAATCTTTGATGGTGAGGCGCACTAGTTTATTTGAATCACTGTTACAATTTCAAACTTTTTTTTATATATCTTGGGGTTGACCACTATCTCACCGGATGGTAAGTGAAGATGTGTCCGACGATGGAGCACGCTTGCATAGAAATAACCTTTTGACTTAAAGTTGTAGCTATCAGGAAACACAGACTGGCAGGGAATTACTGTTCCTAAAACATTTAGTGCATATGAGTGGGATGTCCACATATCCAGACATATCCTTGGGATAATTTTCAACTGTTTCAAAATTTCTAACGATCTAGCTAGTTTCAAGCATAAAACAAAGAAGCTGGTACAGTAAGTGAGTATACGTAATGAGCCACTTACTGTTTACTTGTTTCTAGTTCATTGCCATGAGCTTCAATTAACACATTTTCTTTACTTAACGAAGCAACCCAAATGCTACATATTTCTAAGTGTGCTCCATCGTCGCCCACATCATCGTTTGCAATCAGGCAGCCAGCCTTTCGGTGTTTTACAGGTTGGATTTAGAGAGTCGCGGGAATAGCATGACTTGATTCCACCATCTCATTTCTACCAACGGACAAGCCGACGTACAGCGAGTATCCACCCTTACGTTGTTAAAACCTCTACGGTCCGGACTAAGCGTTTCGCCTCGTCGCCTATACCGCGTACATCGAAGGACTGGAACAATTAGCCTGCTGCGGTCTTCCCGTCCGATTATAATTTAGGTGTCTTCAAGGCTAGTGTGAATAGGCTCATAATGAACTAGTGCGCCTCACCATCAACGATTGCATTACTGCTTACCATCAGGTGGAATCGCAGTCAAGCACCAGTTTATATCAGATAGAAAAAAAGGTGAGATAGCGGAAAAACGCAGGTCATTCAATAATAAGAAAAATATTAAAATTTTACTCTCAGAATAAAAAATATTCTATTCGAAGACATGGTCTACTCCTGTGCCTATTTTCATTAAAATCACTTCAGCCGTTTAAACACGAAGGAGCAACAAACACACAAATTTTCACTTTTATAATATTGATGTGATAGTGACGTATCTTCGAACAAACAGACAGACAGACAAACAATATTATTATTATATCTAGCCCGTACTATCCCACTGCTGGGCAAAGGCCTCCCTCCACTCCTTCCAATGTTCCCGATTTTGAGCCTGTGGTTTTGACAAACAATTAATGGTTTAAAAAAATGCACTTTTGTTATAGGTATCGAATCATTTAGTATATTATAAAACTGTTATTTTTTATATTAAAAACAGACACTTCAATTGAGAAAAAAAGTGGTCCTTACGCTTTTAGAGTTTTATGAAGTTTGTGTATTTCTATTTTATTTATTTTATATTTTGAAAACCAAACTACCAATACTAAGACCATGACAGTTACATATTTCAAATTAACTATGCATTAATTTATTATATTAATATGTGCGGTCGAAAGGCATAATTTACGATGGCATCGATTGACATTAAAATGTATATTATAATTAGTAAATTAACTTCAATATCAAAACTAAAGGCTTGTCCTGTCACCTCAAAAGTTCAGCTAAGTTCAATAACCAATCTAGATTATTAAATATATTTTAAACAAAATAATTTTTGGTTTATGCAATAGAAGAATATAGTTAGTTCAAAATCAGTAACTGAATGGATTGCAATAGTCTTTTACACCATGTTGTATTTTTCCCAAATTTATCTAAAGAAGGTTGGACACCACCGACACTAAGTAGAACACAGGTCACGGCAGGACATAGCGAGCATTAGGCGCCAGCACACAGCTGGGTACGGGAGTGAAACCACCCCTCAGTCATCCGGATGGGTCGGTGACTATGTATTTGTGATGACAATCAGGTACCATAACAAGCTTCTAACTTTGTGATTTTTCATGATATGGTTATGACATGTTGTACATAGATTCTTTACATGAAAACACTCGACACGTATTCGGGTTTCTTATATACTATAACTAATGTTGTATACACCGCTACATTTTAATCGTTTTAATCCCGTGGAGGGTCGATCCGGATAGATAAAATTAAAAAATAAAGTTCTTTTTATTCAAAACTCGTATTAATTTACGCATGTACGAAATTAATTTCTTGTAGAAAACGTCAGCTGAGCGAGTTCAACGACCTGTAGGTAGTTTGTACGCAACGCCGACTATTAACTACAGGTCATTGAAGTCCCAAGCTAAGCAGAGCTTGTGTTATGGGTACTAGACAACTGATAAACATACTTATATATTTCTAAATACATACATATTATAGATAAATTACACCCAGACACAGAACAAATGATTATGCTCATCACACAAACATTTATCCTGGATGGGAATCGAACCCACAACCTCCGGCATAGCAGTCAGGGTCACTAACCACTAGACCAATAGGCCAGTCAGAAAAGTACCTAGGCTTTTGGACCCGGTTATCATACGTAGAACTTAGACAGTCGTCATAAACAGTCAGACGTCAGAAAGTCTGACCATCAGTCTCTCCAAGGAGTGTCGCGGTGCCCAGTAACTGGGCTGTGGAGGTCTGACTTCTGAATGGCAGTTGTTCCATGTAACACACGGGTATTCAGCCGCATCCGGTTTGGTTGGAAGCCACCCCAAGCTAGTCGGGTATAGGTTAGGTTAGCTTAGATTATTTCTAGAAACAAACAAGTCTAGATTGGTTAACACACGACTCTTTAACACTTAGACTGGCCTGTTGTTCTAGTGGTTAGTGGCCCTGACTGCTATGTCGGAAGTCGTGAGGTCGATTCCCACCCAGGACAAATGTTTGTGTGATGAGCATAATCATTTGTTCTGTGTCTGGGTGTAATTAATCTATAATTTGTATGTATTTAGAAATATATAAGTATGTTTATCAGTTTTCTAGTACCCATAACACAAGCTCTGCTTAGCTTGGGACTAGACGGCGTTGTGTGATAGTTGCAGAATATTATTATTAAAAAAAGACGTGTGGCACTCGGGGACTGCCGCGGTAAAGCTATTGCATAGCATTTTTATCAACATATGCAATTATAATTATTTATTTATTTTATTTATGCAGTATTTTTTTTCCTTTGTTTTTTTTTTCTTTGATATTAATTGAAGTTACACTTTCACACATTGAATTGAATTTTGATTGATTGTTCACTCATTTGTTTTCTTATCGGTCATCACGCTCAAAAAACAAATGAGTGGGGGGTGTTAGGTTATTTTCGTTACGGAATTTCTAGATTCGGTCTCCACGCTCAAGGCCCGCGATAGAAGCTATGCAATAGCTTAAAATAAAAAACAATCTATACATATCACTATCTCCCGCTCCGCCCAAGAGCTGGGAATGTCTTTGGATAATTTTCCCACAAAGAAAGGCCTATATATACATACAATAAATCTGTAGAAGATTTTAGTTGCACGCATCACGTAAAAAGTAATAAATCAATGTAGATAACTTTTATACATTAAAATTATGTGTAACTTGATATATCGTCACATTCGTCACCCTCTCAGCTAACTGTCGTAACTAGTAATTGATATTTTTCCAGGGCGACCGTTTTTCGTTCGGACGTTACAATCATATTCCTGTAGTTGAGTTAGCTGTAGCTTTATTATTGAATTAATTAGTTTCTTTACATTGCTCTTAGCTTATCCCCTAAGTATGTGTGGCCCTAAAGCCCTAAGGTATGAAGGTAGTAAGGATATTTTTTTTCCTTCTTTTGCACTTAAGCAAAACAAAAGCTAATCTTATATATAAAATTCTCGTGTCACAATGTTCGTTCCCGTACTCCTCCGAAACGGCTTGACCGATTCTTATGAAATTTTGTGAGCATATTGAGTAGGTCTGACAATCAGCCAACATCTATTTTTCATACCCCTAGACTAAGAAATTACTTAAAAAATATTTATATGGCAAAACAACGTTTGCCGGGTCAGCTAGTTTATTAATAAAAATTATTCTCGACACTAAAATACCAACGTGATATATCAAAGCGTAACAAAAAAACTAATTACCATAATTGAAAATTCAATTCGAATGTTGATTTTAATGAACATGAATGCACCTTCGTTTTAAAAAGTTGTCGACCATTTCCTCGACGTACAAAATCTATCAGTCAAAAATGCCCGAGCTTCCTATTCACCCTTCGCGCCCTTGAAAAACAGACCACTTACTTTTTTTACGTACAGAGCTCGAGTAACGTGCAATGGTATAAAAACTCGCGTCGACCAATCGAGAGCAGTCAGTAGCCTTCGAGCAGTCTAACACAGAAGTGCACGATGAGAGTTCTGGTGGGTTCACTTACTTACTAAACTCTTGTGCTTTTAAATAATAATATTCGAAATTTAAAATATAGTGTTTGCGTGGTTCAGTGCTGTGATTAGTGATGTGATCCAAGTTATCGATGTAGGGTTTGCGTTTTGTGACATAATCGATGTTTCTAATCGATCTTTTTTAACAGATTGTCGCCGCCGTCCTCGCCTGCGCCGCAGCCGCGCCCTCCGGCTTGCTGGGAGCCCCCTATGGCCATGGCCTCGTCGGTCACGCCGGGCTTGCGGTCGCCCACGCGGCGCCGTATGCCGTGGCTGCCCCCGTCGCCGTAGCGCACGCCGCCCCCGCCCTCCCCACCATCTCGCCCGGAGACCTCCAGGGTGCCGCCATCGACGCCCATGTTGAAGCTTCCGACCACGTCCGCGCCGCCTCCGACGCCGCCCGCGAATACCACGACCAGGCTGCCGAGCTCCAAGGACAAGCCATCAACGCTGCTGAGGACCACTCTTGGCAGGCCGTTGACGCCGTGAAGACCGCTCAGGCTCAGTTGGACGGTGCCGCCGCTGGTGTGGCCCCCGTGCTCGCTAAGCAGCTGGCCGGTCACGCTCCCCTGGTCGCCGCCGCGCCCGCCGTGTACGGCGCTCACGGTTACGCCGCTCACGGTGTGGGCCCCGCCGTCGCCTACTCCGCGCCTGCCTACGGCTCCAGCCAAACCGTCGTGAGCCAGTCCCTGTCCCAGTCCCACCCCGCCCCCGTGGTGCACGCGCCCCTGGCCGTCGCCCACGCCGCTCCCTACGGCGTCGCCCACGGCTCTCCCTACGGCATCGCCCACGCCGCCCCCGTCGCTTACGCACATGGACTCCAAGGTCATGCATGGTAAACTGTGATACAATTTAGATACCAAAAAAATAATACTCAATTTTGGATTTTGTAAATAAATTATATAAAAAAAAAATACAGGCTAACAGAGGCGAGGATGTGTGAATAAATGAAATAGTAATTTTATACATTTTGTTTGTTTCCTTTGATCTGTATCTCGACATTACACACACACATACACATACATATTTATCACTTCCCACAATCTCACGAGCATTGACTTCACACAGTAACAAATCACGATTACACTCAAACAATGAAAATCGATCGAATCGAAACGGTAGTTACAACGATTATTTTAAACAAATACACGAGATAATCGCAAGCTATTATTCGATTCGAAATGTCAAGTTCAATATTTAAGCTGTCGACCTTAGCACAGTGACATTCAATGGCTCAATTTATATTTTTTTTAGTAAATAATATCGATATATTTGATACACTTGCACAAATCGATCGTATTTAAATTCATTTTTCATTACACATTGGCAGTATATTCTAATACCTTTGCCAATAAAAACATAAAAGGCAAACATAACACTTCCTGACAGCCAATAGTGTCAATTATAACTTTTTAATAACAAAAAGGTTTTTATAGTCACCACACCTTATGCGTGATTAGCTTTTTTTTTATAACTTATGTAAAGGTATTCAAGGTTATAAACTTATATTAAACTTCCGCTTCAATATTGGTAAGCGTATATAATTAATTATTTACGTTCTAACATATATCTGTTAGTTTTTTTTTTATTTGTGTAGAGGAATTTTGTAGAAAAAATATCCGTGTAAGGACAAAGAATATAAACAGGGTCAATAATTATTAAAATGATTAGCAAGGTTATTATTATACACGTTTATAATCAAGGATTTAGTACTCGAATCTAGAATACTAGACAAAATGATAGTTTTAAAACAGAATATTAACAACTAGTTGTCCGCAAGCGACTTCGTCCGCGTGTACTTCGGTTATCGCACTCTAAACGTGTTTTCCTGAAGGAATAAGATGTTTATCCGGGATAAAAAGTGGCCTATGTTCTTTTCCATGTCAAAGGCTATATGCAAGCCAAATTTCATGCAAATCCGTTCAGCCGTTTTTGCGTGATTAAGTAACAAACATCCGAACATCCAAACATCCACAATTTCACATTTGTAATATTAGTTAGGATTCAAATAATGTGGAATGAATAGTTACACGTAACAAGGGGTAAATACATATATATTTACCCTACCTTACTTCAAGGCTCATGTACCTTGAAGTACATATATTATTAAGAGAAAAGTTTTATATCTATATATGTTTACATTTTTGTAAAAATAAACTCATAAACTACTACACCGAAATAAAAATATTTTTCATCAATTTTATCACTGAATGACATAGGTTATATATTTTCTAATCTAATGCAAACCGCAGGAAGGAAGCAAGTCATTTATAAACTGCAATAAAAACTATTTTGTTACAAATTCAATTACGGAACCTATTTTAAAACTTAGCTGACCCGACGAACTTCGTACGTACCGCTTAACAGTCAATAAATGTATTATATCTTCCGATATAGTCAACCGATTGCAATGAAACAAAGCCTAAATAATACATCAAGTTACACACAATTTTAATGTATAAAAGTTATCTACATTAATTTTGTACATTTTACATGATGCACGCACAACTAAACACTTATACAGATTATGTAAATACTCATAGATATAGATTGCACAGCTCCGTCTTTATATTAAAACATTGCCATATACAAACATTATCTTTCTGCCCATCTCCCATACTACTTGAAGACGACGAAACAAACTTTTTGCCTTCCATTTTATCCTGTAAACCATCATACTACCTCACACAATACATCCATCTATTCATTGACCCTACCTCTTCATCCATCCACACGTAAATTCATATCTCTTTTAGTAACATGCATTTCATCCCTCCTCTTCACATAACCATACCCCGACAAATGATTTCGGCAGTAAAAGAGACATACTATAATACCAAACTAAATAATTCTACGTGGTCACGGCCCCGACTTGCGAGTTGTAGGTCGCAGGTTCACACCCAGCCAGACGCATTACTTTGTGTAATTTATTTCATCACCACTGCTCTTAAAAAGATGAAGGAAAACATCGTGAGGAAACCGACATGTCCTAGAAAATTCGAAGACATGTTACATCCCGCACCCGCACTGGGACCGCGTGGTGGATTCCGGTGGCACATCCCATTCCCTCCAGTGAGGAGGTCTGTGTCCCAATAGTGGGAACATAATAAGGCCGACTATGCCATGCTAAATAATTGTACTATGAAATGGGGCGCTCGATACAAAATGGCCTCTTCCCACAACAATTAGACTCGTTATGAAATCGGTCTATGTGGCAACTAAATAGATATAAATTAAACTAAATGGCAAATGCTGCGGTGTAAGGTTGTGTGCACAGTAAAGAAATAATGGCGTAAAATTCTGTTTCCTAAAAGCTTCAACTTACTTACGGCACTGGTTCTGGCCTCCTTTCTAGGAGGGGAATTGGGCGAGGGCCATATTCGGTTTAAAATTAGTGGAATTCCCTGCTGGAGTCTGTGATTCCTGATAGCTACAACTTAGAGGTCTTTAAGTCAAGAGTGAATAGGTTACTTCTAGGCTAGCGTGCTCTATCGTCGACCACATCATCGCTTACCATCAGGTGAGATAGTGGTCAAATACGAGCCTATTAATAATAATAACTAGCTGTGCCCGCGACTTCGTTCGCATGGACTACAAGATATTTAATTTATTTTTTCTTAAATAAAAGTAGCCTATGTTATTCCTTATTACATCAGCTACCTGCAAAAAATGTCTCGTCAAAATCGGTCCAGCCATTTCAGAGATTAGCCCGGACAAAGAGACAGACAAAAAAAATTTGTAAAAATTGTTATTTTGGTGTATGTACTGTATATATTCAAATGCATGTAGTAAAAAGCAGTTATTTCAATACCACAAACAGACACTACAATTTTATTTACATGTATAGATGTATAAGTATAGATAAAAAAATTAAAAGGTCGACTAACTGTTACTCTATTTTAAGTGAGAAATCATGCAGTGACTTGTCCCGCTCTAGGATGGAGCGAGATGGTGTCACAAACTTTTACTGACTAAAACCACACAGGACTTTTTCGGATCCGGTCCTTACCGGACGGGTGGACAGCGAGCTACCTATTACTCGTGGTCTACAAACCAGAGCCCGAGTCCTCATTATACCCTTACAATATATGCGTGTTGTGTAGAGTAGTAAAAGCTTTAACGCTAGACTTGTCTCGAGTTAAAAAAAAAACTTTGTAAGTTTTTGCACATCTTATAACAATGGCCATTGCCTGCATAATACAAAAGGTGTTAATTTCTTGCCTACATAAATCTTTGTTGACTGTACCTATGAGCTGTATTGTCATGGGGATACAATTTAACCCATTGACAACAGAAGTTAACCGTCAAATCATATTTAGTGGCCATAGGACTGCTACGTAATACTTCGTAGTTGACGTATACGGCTACCAATTACAAAAGGATGCAGTGGTATTTTTTTTTTGGGATATCATACAAGCTTTTAGGCAATTATCACACTGCCACGCACCACGCAGCGTAGCGCGTGAAAACGCACCTACGGACGTACTTGCGGGAGTGCAGATCTGCATCATCTTTGTTTTTTACGCACTCACGCGCGTAGATGCGTTTTGTAAATTCACGCAAAAACGCACTCATTTCATACAAAATCACGCACGGTACTACGAGACTCACTATGGCATACCTTGCGTGTCGCCCCGCACCGATGCGCGTGAGTGCGTGTTTCTCCGCTTAAACCACGCTCGATATTGACGATAGTTATATTGTATTATTATTATTATATTTTTTATGATTTAACGTTAACTAGTGTCAAGACATTAGAAGAAATTTAAAAAAAAAAAATTGATTTGAATTTGTTTTTTGAGCATTAAGTCCGCCCTTGTATCTTAGTGGCATGAAGATTAAAT
Source organism: Mythimna albipuncta (assembly GCA_929112965.1). Taxonomy (NCBI): domain Eukaryota; kingdom Metazoa; phylum Arthropoda; class Insecta; order Lepidoptera; family Noctuidae; genus Mythimna; species Mythimna albipuncta. Next base: position 4,116,732 of record OV815986.1, on the reverse strand, counting down.
AAATAAATAAATCATAACAAATCTTTTCGTTATTCGTATAATTGTATTTCTTAAATTAAGGTGTTTTAAAGACTTCGCTATGACTCCAAATGTCACTAACGTGTTGTTACACAATTTATAACACTGAAAATATAAAATGTGAGTTGTGTGACAGGAAAACATTAAAACAATTAAATTTAAAACTATAAAATCTCCTCCCAAAGAAACTCCATGTTTAATGCCAGTTCTTCTCCATAGAAAACGACCAATTGGAATCGTGACGAAACCTTTTGACGTTTTATAAGTGCTCACGTAGGTCTAACTAATATTATAAATGTGAAAGTGTGGATGTTTGGATGTTTGTTACTTAATCACGCTAAAACGGCTAAAGGGATTTGGCTGAAATTTGGCATGCATATAGCCTTTGACATCGAAAAGAACATAGGCTACCTTTTATCCCAATTCCTTAAGTACCTAATGCCACGGGCCAAGCCGCGGGCAAAAGCTAATGTAAAATAAAAGCATTTTGAGTGTAACTCAATAATATACACTAATGTAATAAAGAAGTAAAGTTTGCTTTTTTTGTTTGTAGGAGGTAATCTCTGAAAGTACTGGTCTTATTAGGAAAATTTTTTCAACGATAGAAAGTTGCTTTATTCCTGAGTGACATAGGCTATATTTTACGTACGCGGGCGAAGCTGCGGGCAAAAGCTAGTAAAATATATTGTAATAGTCAAACTAAAAACTATTTAATGTAGGACAAATAAAAGACTTTGCTGAATAAAATTAGCTCTTAAAATAGTCGTTAGGTTTATACTGCTAGGCCATTCTGCTCACGTCTTTACATACATTCTAGTCTAGTCCGCCTCACTATATCCTAGATATTATGGTCGCCATATTGAATTGTTACGCCAACAATCAAACTGGAATGGGTACTATTTACTCTAGCTTTGGAAATTGAGTTTTTGCTAGTATGAGTTCGTTTTGAAACCTTTTTGTACGGTGGGTAAATTTATATGTATATATATATATATATATATGTGTGTATTATGTAAATAAAAATGAATTGCAATTCTGTTAGTCTCGCTAAAACTCGAGAGCGGCTTACCTATTTGGTAATGTTTAGTCTTGAAATATTCGTGGAAGTCCAGAGAAGGTTTAAACGATGAGAAAAACGGAAAAAAAATCACGAAAAAAAATCGAATACAACGCCATTTAAAATTTTTTTTTCCGCAACTATCACACCCCTTTAAATAAAAAACTACCACACAACGCCATCTAGTCTCAAACTAAGCAGAGCTTGTGTTATGAGTACTAGAAAACTGATAAACATTCTTGTATATTTCATGAATTGCAATTCTGTTAGTCTCGCTAAAACTCGAGAACGGCTTACCTATTTGGTTATGTTTAGTCTTGAAATATTCGTGGAAGTCCAGGGAAGGTTTAAACAATGAGAAAACATTCCTTTAAAAATAAAGAATTAAAAAAAAACTACCACACAACGCCATCTAGTCTCAAACTAAGCAGAGCTTGTGTTATGAGTACTAGATAACTGATAAAAATACTTATATATTTCGAAATACATACATGCTTTAGATAAATTACACCTAGACACAGAACAAATGATCATGCTTATCACGAACCCACGACCTCCGGCATAGCAGTCAAGATCACTAGACGAACAGGGCTGCAATTTGAAATGTCATTTTGCAAAGAAGTATGCTGGTTCTGGTAATGCCTGTATGGCGTTATCTTTTGACAGCTTAGCTAAAAGGACTATCAGGGTTTTTTCCGGGTCAGCTAGTTATCAATAAACTTTTCCTGAGATAAATCTTAAGACGCCACCGAGGTAGACCTGGGATGACGAGTTGACAACAAAAAAAAGAATATTTGCCGTTTTTTTTCTCGAAATTTATAACGGTAACAGGTCGACGCCAACGTTTGAAATATTCATAGAATATTTAGTTATGTATCTACCTTATAAATACATAATTAAAATGAATATTTATGAGGGGCTCCCATAAACAAACGTGATTTTTTTGCTGTTTTTTGTTCGATATGGTAATGTAGTACGAAAACCCTTCTTGTACGAGTCCGATTCGCACTTGGCCAGTTTTTTTGTACAGTCGTCTCCATTGTTGCTAAGTTACTCCTTACACCAGTAAAGTCAAGTCAACGACGTGTCAATGGCACGCACTGTTCCCGCGCGCCTCAAGGAGTTGTCGGGTCGAAGCCTAGTAATTTGTTTCCGAAATAGAGGCTCAGCCCCGGTATGAAAGGCAAGAAGGAACGGTGTGGGTTTTTTAGCCAGTAAGAGTCTGACACTATCTCCTGCTCCGCCCAAGGGCGGGGTATGTCATTTGGATAATTTTTATCCACCAAAAAAAAGCACCAGTAAAGTGCAGTAGCCAGTAATAATCTTGCTGACGCTAAGTGCGTTCGGTTGCAGATTTGTAAGTAGTTGAGCAATGCTCCGAGATACACACAGCATCTTAATGATAGAACCAGTTTCTTTGTAATCTGATGTAGAGAAAGTGTGATGAAATTGTTACAATTGGTAAACCGTAACACTCCAGTTACAGCCTTGCAAAAGATTAATAGGCGAATAATATACAAAAAGAACTACTAAGATCACAGGGCGTACGGCGATGCGCCACCGGTACATGGTGGACATCCCAGCCATGCGTACAAAGCGCTTTGGGAACACTACGTACGCGAATAGCTAAGGGTCTAAACAGACAGACCGCATTTCAACTGCAATCCAGCTGCAAATTGCAGTTTAAGTGCAGTTTGAATGCAGTTGACACGACTGCAGTAGAACTGCAAACACGACTGCAATAGAACTGCAAACCAAACGTGCGGTCCGATTGCAGTCGTGTGAACTGCACACCGACTGCATCCAACTGCACCATGCGCGGGAGGGCGGAGCATGCGGGCGGGTGGGTATGATGCAGTCGGTGTGCAGTCACACAAGAAAATAATAGACAAACCTATAATTTACTACAAATAAATTAAGACATAAAGATAGACCCTAACTCTACCGCTTAATAAACTAGTGCGCCTCACCATCAACGATTGCATCACTGCTTACCATCAGATGGGATCGCATATCACTTTACTACATAGTACAAAACAAAGTAGCTCCCCGCTGTCTGTCCTTATGTATGCTTAGATCTCTAAAACTAAGCAACAGATTTTATTTAATACTATAGGTCAAGCTAGGTTATTATTGCCCGTGTTTAGCCGGGAGGCTATGTATGGGCAATAAATACTCAGGGTGAATGTAGCTTTCCAATGGTGAAAGAGTTTTTGAAATCGGCACAGTAGTTTTTGAGTTAATTCATTACAAACATACGCACAAAAATACAAATTTTCCCCCTTTATAATATTAGGTAGTAGTCGGTGTTGCGTAGAAACTACCTACAGGTCATTGGACTCGATATGCTGACGTTTTCTTAAAGAAATTAATTTCGTACATGCGTAAATTAATACGAGTTTTGAAAAAAAAGGTATTTTATTTTGTAATTTTATCTTTTCAAATCGATTGTTTCATGTGACAGAGCGGTTGCGGTGGTATCAGCATTGCACCTGTGCGAAACCGGGGCGGGTCACTAGTAAAAAAAAAATAAACATAACGCCTGCACGAAATACAGCACTAAGATGCTTGAAAGTGAATCAGAACTTATACGCCTAGACGAATAATTACTGCAACGAGTCAAGAAGCACGTTGCATTGATAAAATAGACAGGCGTACTCATGGATTTATAAACAAATGGATGGGTTTAACCTTTGTTCCTTCTTTGTCTTCTGTTTCAGGGCCCCAAGGTACCCTTTCGAAATAACCATGGCCACAGTAGGCTTCGACCCTACTGGACTCCGACGGTTTTGCCGACATCTCTGAGGCGTCCAACGACGATATAGACTCGGTCGGGATGGTTACCTAATGGCGTGTTACCGGTTAATAATAATAGTAATAATAATAATATTCCACAACTATCACACAACGCCGTCTAGTCTCAAGCTAAGCAAAGCTTGTGTTATGAGTACTAGACAACTGATAAACTTACTTATTCAAAACTAAATACATACATACATATTAGAGATAATTTACACCCAGACACAGAACAAATGATCGTGTTCATAACACAAACATTTGTCCTGGGTGGGAATCGAACCCACGACCTCCGGCATAGCAGTCAGGGCTACTAACCACTTGACCAACAGGCCAGTCAAAACTGATCGTCGTCCGCAAGGCGTAAATGGGCATTTACTTAAACCGCCAGAGCTACCTTCTGAAGGTATCAAATTTATTTTATTCACCCCTTTTACCGTGCGAACAAATCATTACTCATATTATCATCATCTTCCTGCCCTTGTCCCGTTTTATTTGTGGTCAGCGCAACACGTTTTTTTCTTCTATTCTGTCCTGTCACTCGTCACGCTATCACTGACTGTCTTTTCTTTACATACTCATTCTTCTAACAATCAAGTAACAACAAAAACATCAAAATCAAAAATATTTTATTTCACATAGGCCTACATGGGCACTTATAAAACGTCAGAAGCTAGTGCACGGTTCCAAATTGGTCGTTTCCTATGGAGAAGAACCGTCAAGAAACTCCATGGTTACTCTTTTAAAAAAAGTGGTTGTTTTTACAATGTTGATAGATATCTTACATAATACCTACTCATCATAACAAAACATTGGCTAGCACAAACCACAAATTACATCATCCGACATGCTATACGTCAAGATCATTAATCACAGACGTCATGAGACGCATCACAGACACACACACACATCAGCATACTTTATAAGCATCTGTTTATCTCTAAATTATAATAATAATAATAATAATCAGGAGCCCTGACCACCGGTAGCTTGGACGCTGTTCCCGATGCCGGTGGGCTACTATTTTTTGTATTTTTAAATGTTTTTTTTTTTAATATCCGTTTTATAAGAAATATTTAAAAATATAATTATAATTAATATGTATAAATATAAATAAATGAAATAATAATAATAATCTTTATTCAGGTAAGTTACACCCATATCATTACACAATTCAATTCACAAAAACTTAAATTACTAACATAATAAATTCATCAATTAATACTACAGAATACAAATGCAAATTTTACAATAAATTATGCATGGTTTCTGTCAATTGGAACGAAGGAAAAGCACTGAAAAAGTTATCCTTAATCTATCTTTATACACCCCTACTTTTTAATTACTACAAAAAAAAAATGGGGCTCTATCTGTACCCGTCACTGATCATATTTTTGTAGTCAAAAGTAGAAAAAACCGAAATCCTAAAATTCACCACGAAGGTGAATGGTTTGATTGATTCATCATAGAATCAATCAAACATAACAATTGCTAGTAGAAAATACTGCAGTGTTTTTCTTTAATAATTGTCACTTATATAAAAAATCGAATTCGAGTCGAATTTTATCTTTACAAATCTATAGTGTTTCATGTACCGAATCGACCCTCCACGGGATTAAAACTATTAAAATTTAACGGTGTATACAAAATGTATTAGAGACGAAAAGTTTCTTCGTATGTATGTGTGTGCGTGTTAGTTACAGATTCACGCTCAAACGGCTGAATAGATTTTGATGAAACTTGGCACATGGGTAGAGCATGTCTTGGAATAAGGCATAAGATTATTTTTTCCTGGGTTTAGAAATTATCAAAGAGGAGTATTTGCTCTGAATAGAGCCAGAGAGAGTGGCAAACTTTTACTGACTATAACCCACAGTTCCTTCAGTTGCCTTTTGCGTACAATCCCGCAGCCGTGGCACACAAATACACCTACATTAAAACGTTACAGTGAAATATTTTTTTTTAATTCAGTGGGCGAATCTGCCGTAAAAAGCTAGTATGTAACACAGCGTCATAAGACGTTTCATCTCAAATAGAAACGCACACATCTAAACAAGCTAGGATTACGTCACGAGATCATCGGCCGCAGAGGTCGGCGCCCGCGCATCTTCACAGTTCAAGATCAACGGAAAGTAACAACGGTAACGTTGCCACGTAAAAAACGTCATGATTTTAAATTGATGTTGCTTGCGGTTTCATTACTTAGCTTGCATCATTACACCAATATTTTCCATTTTTTTTTCACATATTGGATGCCAACTACGAATATATCCGTATATAGTTTCTATAGAGGACGCCAGCTACGGATATATACGTAGGAAATATATACGAGACGGGGAAGTGTCGGGGCGCGAATTACTTATCAATGGTGCCGAATTTACATAATTATACGTATGCGTATTTATCCGTATACCAATCTGAGTGCGTTTTTTTCGCTGATGCCTAATACGAATATATCCGTAAATCGACAAATGTATGTCTTTAGTTGTGTTGCCAACTTCGGCTTTCAATAGGTAGGTTAAGGAAGGAAATCATCTAGTAACTTCTTCCTCTCAAGGGCGGAGCGGGAGGGCGGGTCAGACTTTTTAAAACCCACTCCTATGATCCTTAATTTTAAGGTTTTAAAAAGTCTAGTTGGTTTCCCTTTTGGAAGCGAACCCTTCGGATCCCAGTACGCTTCGGCCCTGCTGGGGCCTTTCGGTTTTGCTGCCATCTCTTTGAGGCATACGTGAATTACTACGCGTCGGGGCTTGTTTCGGTCGGTTACCAGGACGATGAGCTACCTATTGCTCGCCGTCCACAAGCCCACACCTACGGTGGCTGTCGGGATCCCGGCGGCTGGGGCGTGATGAAGTCAGTTTCCTCACGCGTGCTAGCGGCTCCTGCGCTAGCATTACTGCTTCACAGAAGAAGGTGACCGCCTACCATTCTTCCGCGCTCCAGATCATGACCCGAGAGGCCGCTGCCACTGATCACCCACAAGAGGACATGAGGCGGTGCTCCGCCCAAGCGGGGCACACCTCCACCGTATAATTCGTGTGCATGAACCTCCAGGATTTACCATGTCTGGTGAAGACCTGAATCATGCAGAAGGTGAAGATGCTGTGACGTCATTTCAATCAAGGTCAAAGAGGGAACTTACCGCCATAATTATGGCGTGCCCAAATTTGGACCTGTGTGTGCCACTTTTCTATTATTATTATTTTCAGTGGGTAATTATCTAATAAGTCTTCCAGCTTTGGGTGGGCCAAGAGGAAATGTATCTGGAGTTGCTCTTAATAACTAAAGTTCACTAAAAGGTCATCGCCCTTGCATGTTAAGTTCAAGGTCAACAGAAAGTGAACGTCACTGATGAACAGGTTTTGTTGAGCGTCTTCGTGATCTGAATAAAATGTGGCTTCCGCTTTACGAGCGAAATGTGAACTGGGACATTATATATTTAATTTTTATTGTTTTACGGCCTTTCTGGGAAATTTGTTGAGTTAATACTTTGGTACTTTTAAATCATGGGCCACACGGATATAGCGTTGCCAGGCATTCGAATAAAGCCGCCATGGTTGTTTTCTTTTTAGCTATTGCATAGCTTCTATCGCGGGCCTTGAGCGTGGAGACCGAATCCAGAAATTCCGTAACGAAAATAACCTAACACCCCCCACTCATTTGTTTTTTGAGCGTGGTGACCGATAAAAAAACAAATGAGTGAACAATCAATCAAAATTCAATTCAATGTGTGAAAGTGTAACTTCAATTAATATCAAAGAAAAAAAAAACAAAGGAAAAAAATACTGCATCAATAAAATAAATAAATAATTATAATTGCATAAGTTGATAAAAATGCTATGCAATAGCTTTACCGCGGTAGTCCTCGAGTGCCACACGTCTTTTTTATCATTAAAAATCATCCACATGACATCCCCCGCCCTTGGGCGGAGCGGGAGATAGTGTTAGACTATTACTGACTAAAAAACCCACACCGTTCCTTCTTGCCTTTCATATCGAGGCTGACCCTCCCTTTAGGCTTCGACCCAGCTGGGCCCCTACGGTTGCTGACAACTTCTTACAACTCCCCAACTTTACTCGCAGATGGCCGTTGGGGACGAAAGGTTCTGGCGTGGCAATCGCGTACCGGAAGACGCAGCTTTGGAAGGCCTCCTACAAGTTAAACCGACGGCCTGGTAAAGTTGTGGGAATCCGATGGATGCGAGACAGGATCCTACATTGTGGCGACACTTGTGGGAGGCCTATGTCTAACAGATGTTGATCATGAATATACAGATAGATACAAAAGTACTATTAATTTTCATTTTTTGTACATCAATATCTAAACGTGTCATGTATTGCTAGCAGGTCAAGACAAATTGTAAACTAGGTGTAACGTTTAGGTCACCAAGATACAGGCTATGCCTAGTTTGGGGACCGTTGCTAAATTTATAAGGCCATTGTTAATATCCTTCTTTGTCAACTTGATGTTAAATTTGTAAACTGTGTTCGATAAATAAATTATTATTATTATTATATTATTACTACTTTTACACACGGTGTCTACTTCTCTATTTTCTTCAACTTTCCTGTCGCAGGTATGCTGGAAGAGATTTCATTAGAAATAAGCATCACCTTTGTACTATTTTTTCTGTTTTCTTCCTCTTTTCTTGTATTTCTATATGTGTGTACATAAATAGTTAAATAAATAAATACTAACACCTAGTAGATTTATTATTGTAAGTTAAAAGCCCCGCTGACCTTTAAATCCATTTTCTTTGTGAAATATCGTCTGATTTACATATAATATGTTCACTATGAAGAATATTTAACCACCAATATTTATGTGTAAAAAAAAAGACGTGTGGCACTCGGGGACTGCCGCGGTAAAGCTATTGCATAGCATTTTTAACAACTTTTGCAATTATAATTATTTATTTATTTTATTTATGCAGTATTTTTTTTTTCTTTGATTTTGATTGATTGCTCACTCATTTGTTTTCTTATCGGTCGCCACGCTCAAAAAACAAATGAGTGGGGGGTGTTAGGTTATTTTCGTTACGGAATTTCTGGATTCGGTCTCCACGCTCAAGGTCCGCGATAAAAGCTATGCAATAGCTTAAAATATTTCTAAAGATCGAAGCAGTTTCGAAAGAGTAAAGAAAAGTTGCGAAATTGCTAAATATATTTTTAAACAAAAATCAACAGTTGATAATGTTCATGAGTGAATGTTCTATAGTAAATATATTTTTTTCAAACCTATTAACCTAACCGTTACCGAGGAGTAGGCTTCAGAAAGTCACTGTTTTATGGCATTGCTCGGGCGGTTGAGCCTTAAAAAATCCTACGCAGTATAACCAGGCATCTTAATATAACATTATAAACATTGCGGAAGGCAATTTATGTAATTACCGATTTTGAGATCAATATAAAGGTTGTATTAACAAATTATTTACGACTTAAACACAGGCACGTTTGGTATTTGATAATGTTTTTTCCGTCCAGAAATAACACTAGATAATTTACATAATGAGGAAAACATGCTTAGGCGACACATTATAATTTGTCTGAAGGGTTCAGTACACAAAAAAACTAGTGAGATCAATAGTCCGTTTATGTCCGCTGAAGTAAAATTAGTATGAAGAACCCTAATTTTTTTATAATACACTTACTCAAAAACCCACTCTTATCCTTATAATAAAAGTTTTTCTATTCTATTCTATCCAACCGCTTTTAGGCACGCCCGAATAACAGTCAATTAACTGTTTTTTGTACTAGTGCGGAAAAATGAGTGTGCTCGCGCCCAGCATTTATCGTATCAGGCTGAACACGGCGCAACCCCCACGAGACGCACGATAACCATCACGAGTCGCACGACCACCCCCATTTATTTAGTGTCTTCATACAATTACCGGCACGGATTTTGAGCGCTGGCTTCAGGTTGTACAGAAATAAAGCAGCCCCACTAAATAGACCGAATATTTGATTCGGTCTCTTTAGTGGTGCGAAATAAGACGCGGGGGCGGGGAATTTCAGTGATTGGCTCGCCGCGCCATCGTGTCATAGACGTCACTCGTGATACGTTTCCCTGCTCTTTCTGTATGTATCTAACAACGACGACGATTGGCTCACCAATGTACGGAATGCGCAAAGCGATCCCCACTCTGACGCCGAGCGCTCAAGATTCGTGCCGGTGCCTGCAAGTGTATTGAAAAGTTGGTTCAGCCGTTTGAGTGGAAAACAGGTAGAGAAGTCAATCTACATACAAAGCGCGCTCGAGCAACGCACACATAGACACCGCTCACGGACACGATGTCTCGGTCGCGTCTCGGCCCGCTCGTCGAACAGTTCCGGCTCAAACGCTCATTAGTGTGCGTCCACCGAGCGTAGGTATAAAAAGTGAAATACATACATGAAATTGTCTTCTGTACCTATCTATTTTGTGCCTTCGCGAAGCTCTGCCTCCTAGGGTCTCATAACGGTTAAAGCCGAGAGGCCATGACCATTAATGGACTTGCTGTAAGCTGATAATGACAATGCTAGAATTTTGATACAAGTGGAGATTTGTCAGTATGTCTGCAGTGACAAATTACCACGTGTATCAAACGATGTTTTTCAATACACTTACGAAGGAATTAATAAACAAGGGCTAATAATTAAAAAATAACGATTGCGGCGGTCCGAACTCGCGCATTTTTCCGCACTAGTGTGGAAAACAGTAAATTGCGTGTCTAAAAGCGAGTTTTCGAGTAAGTCTATTAAAAACGAGATAGAGGTTAAACGCAAACCTATCAGCAATAGAAAATAATCATTTTCGTTGTCTCCGAATCACCTGAGCAGGACTGAGCTCGCAAACTCTTGCACCTGATATTATATACCTACGTATGCGGATAAGCCCTTAAATAGTACCTGCTGTTTCTCACACAGGTAGGTGAAATACCCAGTACAGACCAAACCCGACAAAAAGATCTCTTGTCGTCGACGCGGTGTTATTTACGCGTTAAACACTTTTTTTCAATTTATTGCAATTGTAAAAAAATTAGTCAAGTGCGAAACGTTATTGAAGTATAGGTTCTGTAGTCACATACAATAATTTTGTATGATTGATTAATATAAACAGATTATTATTTAACCATTCAATATCCATAGGTATATAGGAAATAACGAAATAGTTTGCTTATTTTCGATATTTAACAAACTACTTTATTACGTTCTTGGATAAAACCTCATATTAAAAAAAAATATAGTTTAAAAAAACTAAAAATAACGCCCCACGCTTTTTTCACAATGATATTAATATTTTTCGTTCATTATTATTATTTTCTACCTATATTGAAAATTATTTTACACTTTTTAGTTAGATATGCTATGAAAGCATGATTTTTAGTTTTTTTTTTAACTATTTTTTTATTTTTCACAAAAAAAAAACGGATTATTGTATTGTCATCAGTCTTTGATGGGTGTGCAAAGTTTGAAGAAAATCTGATCGCCCAAAATTGGGCAAAATCGAGCTCAAAGAGGTTGATTACAAACATACAGGTGAAGCTAATATAAGGTGTTAAAAACGCTCAATCTTCACTAATATAATTAAGAGGTAAAGTTTTTTTCTTACTTTTTTGTTTGTAGGATGTAATCTCTGGAAGTCCTCGTCCGATTGCTAAAATTTTTTCACCGATACAAAGCTGTTTTATTCCTGATTGACATAGGCTATATTAATTTATGTACGGAAGCGAAGCTGCGGGCACAAGCCAGTATTTTATAATCTAAGCGGACGCCGGCGTTCGCTGTGTTTAACCGAAATGGCACGAAATCACGCGCGAACGCGTTCTCTTGGGGTTTGAGTAGAATGTATAAAAGGAGTAACTGACTGAATCACATATCAACGCACAGCCCACTAACCTTCCTACTAAACTTCTGGAATTAGAAGTGTGAAAATTTGCACAAGATTGAGATTTTTTTTATGACGTAGGCATGTACTAAGAAAGGATATCCCAAAATTCAGGTTCTAAGCGGATGAAACCGAGGTCTAAAGTTGGTATAGAGAAACCTACTTTCAGAAGCTTCTATAATCTATACTTATAATATTATAAAGCTGAAGAGTTTGTTTGTTTGTTTGCTTGAACGCGCTAATCTCAGGAACTACTGGTTCGATTTGAAAATTTCTTTCACTGTTAGATAGCCCACTTAATGAGGAAGGTTATAAGCTATATAACATCACGCTACAACTAATATGAGCGGAGCAGTAACCAAAGATGCGGGTGAAACCGCAGGGTACAGCTAGTATTCACTATTAAGATACTTTTCATTTGGTTAAATTTTGTTTTCTTTTTTTCACTAGTGAAACTGCATCAAATCTACGAGTAGTACATAATGGGTAATTCTCTTATAGCACAGCCGAGCTAGTAAGCTTAACTATGCCTCTACAGAGTACTACATTACTTACCAGGCACGTGAAGTCCACCTGTCGTTGCAATTGCCACCGTAACTCGGAGAGATAAAGTTCAAAAATCCCTGATGGGCACATGAGATTTCCCAACTTCATCTCCGAATCACCAGCATGTTTAACCAGCTGCTTGACAGCTGAGGCAGGCACAGTAGTTTCCACTAATATTGTTGCTATATGCAGCAAGCTGTTACATGAAAGCTCTACCTTAAACTAGGTATAAAAGAATAAGAAAATGCCGATTGAGAAGCGAGCCAAGAAGATCATCGACAATGATGCCAAGTCAAAACTCCAAAGTCTTGGGCATCGACGCCGAGTTGCTAGCCTGTCGGTTTTCTACCATTTACATTTTTCGGGGAGTGAACTTTGGAATTGCACAAATTAATTCCGCCAAGTCCGTTCCATCATCGGATTAGATGATGGCAGCAAAATTGACGGGGCCAGTTAGGGACTGCGGATTGTTCAAAGGAGTTACCGTGGTCCTTGCAGAGGTCAAGAGAAGGAACACTGGGGCTGTTTCAGGAGCTGTGATCTTCAGTCAGGAAAAGCCAGACACTTCAAGCTACAGAGCGGAGTCAAGGCATACGGAAAAAAAGCGTAATATAATGTTTTAATTCATTAAACCCCAAGCGAACGCCGGCGTTCGCGCACCTATTGTCTTTCTATTGTGTCTCTAATTACCACGATTGAAAGGCTTTTTTTTAATTCTTTATTTATTTAAGGGGTTTTTATCCACACGGATACGTCAACCCCATTGTACCTTATACTCTATTTACACACATAAACATATTCTTATATTATAAAATAAGAAAAATACTACTACTGCCTTAACATCCGTAAAAAAATAAATAAACTATAACACAAAACTAAATGCATAATTTGTGGGTTAACCCACAAGATTGAAAGGTTAATCCCCATAAAATACTTTGAAAGCACAGGTTTTACCTCTATACACACGGAACCCTAGAATCTTGCACCGTTGACATTTACCTACAAACTCGAACCAGATAAAGCGAGTAATGAGAATTGTATATGAAGAATTTACATAAAGAAAACAAAGCTAAATGTCTGTCTGTGCGAATAAATATGAAGATAATAGCTTCTGGTAAGTAAGTAGGTTTCTCCATAAAAACTTCCTACTCCCGTTTTACCCTTTGGAGGTAGGCGGAACAGATAGTAAACTCCCGCAAACCTCCGTTGAAAAGGGAGGATCCTCCGACCAGACAGGTGTTATGGTCTGGTGGGCGACTGCCCGATAGATGATTTCGGGCTGTCGTATCTGTTCAAATCGCGCGGAGAAGTTTGATTGCGCGATGCAGGATTTCGTAATTTCTTCGTAGTTCTTATGTGGCGCCATAGATGTCGCTACAACCCCATTTGGGGGTGGAGTTTCGTAAAATCCTAATGGGATGTCTACACCCCATAAAGAATCTACCTGCCTAAAAAGTAGCCATAGAGTTTCTTGCCGGTTCTTCTCTAAAGGAAACGACCAATTTGGAACCGTGCACTAGCTTCTGACGTTTTATAAGTGCCCATGTGGTACATATGTGAAATAAAAATTTATAAATTTTGCCAAATTTTAAGTTTGTAGTGTAGGTGTTTCTGAGATTTCGTGATTTAATTAGTGAGTAGTATTTCGCTTTTATATATGAAAGATTTTAATGACGATCAGGCTGGACTCAAAGAGCAGTGGTGGCCGAGTGGTAATGGCTCCGACTTACGAGTTGCAGGTCGCGGGTTCAAACCCTGTCAGGCGCATTGCTATGTGTAATTTATTTCATTACCACTGCTCTCAAAACGGTGAAGGAAAAAATCGTGAGGAAACCGGCATGTCCTAGAACCAAAAATCCGAAGACATGAGACATCCACCAACCCGCACTGGACCCGCGTGGTGGATTACGGCCCATTCCGTCTCCTAGAGAGGAGGCCTGAGTCCCAGCAGTGGGAACATTAAAAATGCTGATGATGATGATGAGGCTGGATTCAAATAATTAAGTTTAAAATACAAAACCAGCTTTCATAGAAACCAACTTTAAACGATTATAGAAAACAAGTTACTGCCAATGGCTTCGCCACGAGAAAGTAGAAAATTATACCAAAGGAACATACTTCCGGGTTAAAAAGTATCCTATATGTTAGACCAGGACATGGTCTACCTGTTCACCAAGTTTCATTGAAATCCATTCAGTAGTTTTTGCGTGAAACAGTAACAAACATCCATTTCAGAGCGTGATCGAGTCAGGAATGAACATATCCGCAGAAGAACCAAGGTTACCGATATAGTTCGAAGAATCGCCAAACTTAAGTGGCAATCGGCAGGGCACATTGCTCGCAGAATAGATGGCCAATGGAGCCGAAAGGTTCTGGAGTGGCGACCGCCGAAAGACGTAGCCTTGAAAGGCGGAACGATGGCGTGGCAAGGGTTGTGGGAATCCGAAGGATGCGAGATGCACAGGACCGTTCATTGTGGCGACACTTAGGGGAGGCCTATATATACCAGTGGACGTCTTGCGGTTGACATGATGATAATCATGAACAAGACTAATACTTACTTTAAGATTTATTATTGTAAGTTAATTTTAAATTGCAAGAAATATAAGGCTATTTATTTTATTTTTATTTATCAAAAAAAATCCCACAAAATCTTCATATATTGAATTAAAACTATTTAACCATAAACTAATTACCTCCCATACGCCAAAGGCCAAAGCATTCATCACCGCATGATCAGATTCCATTAAAAAAATAAAACCAATAACTTTTTGCCAAACTTCTTTTAAAAAAAGAACTCCAGTTTGCACCAATGGCGGTGCAGAACCGGTTGCTTGCATAGAGCTAAAATTGGAGCAAAGGTATTATACTAAGAAATGGCAGGTTGAAATTTAAAATAGGTTTTTAATTAAATCCGCCT
This sequence comes from Mythimna albipuncta, assembly GCA_929112965.1. Taxonomy (NCBI): domain Eukaryota; kingdom Metazoa; phylum Arthropoda; class Insecta; order Lepidoptera; family Noctuidae; genus Mythimna; species Mythimna albipuncta. The sequence goes on along the minus strand of OV815986.1, from coordinate 4,101,528 downwards.
ACAGGATTCATTGGAATCTGTGCTGTTTTAAATAAGACTATTTTCAATGTCGTAGAAAAAGATTAAACTGACTATTCTAGGTAATATACCGTGGTCCCGTTGGGGGGGGGGGAATCATCCAATGACATCCCTCGCTCTGGCGGAGCTGGAGATAGTGTCAGACTTTTACCGACTAAATACCCAGTCCTGTTCCTTCGTTGCCTGTCGTACCGGGGCCGAGTTCCTTTGAGAAGCAGATTCTTGGCTCTAGTAAGCTTCGACCCTGCTAGGCCCCTGCGATTTGCTGACAATTCCTTGAAGCGCGTGTGGAACGATACGCACCGTCGACGTCTTGCGCTCGGTCTAGACGATTACCGGGCGGTTGGACGGCTAGCTACCCATTGCTCGCCGTTCGCGGTGCCCAGGTATACGGGGCCGCGGCAGACCACGAAGAAAATGGCGGGATGGAAAGAGGATCCGAGAAATCGTGATTGCTAGAAGGAATGGAAGCCTTTGCTCAACAGTGGGTCAATACAGGCTAGTAATAATAATAACTCTTATTGAACGTTTTTAGCATATAAGTGAATTGGGTGTTACTTATCACCTTCCTGCTCTTTATTCTTTTGACAAACCTGTTGGAGTGGTTAGTGGCCCTAGCTGCTATGCCAGAGGTCGTGGGTTCGATTCCCACCCAGGAAAAATGTTTGTGTGGTGACCATGATCATTTGTTCTGTGTCTGGGTGTAATTTATCTATAATATGTATGTATTTAGAAATATATAACTATGTTTATCAGTTGTCTAGTAATCATAACACAAGCTTTGCTTACTTTGAGACAAGACGGTGTTGTGTGTGATAGTTGCGGAATATTATTATTATATTATTATTCAAATATTTTCAGATTCAGTACATCATGACGCTGTCTCTCGCTCAACTCAGAGCGGCAGAAGTTATTAGGATAGGATGATGACGCATGAGTGGATTTAGGGAAAGATGATTTGATTACCGCCTGCTTTGCTAGCATTACTGCTTCGCAGGAGGCGACCGTTTGCCACTCCTTCTCGCTCCGGAACATGGCCCCCGCTGCCATAGCCCCCACATTGAATAGAATAGGTATGGACTAAAAGATGATGATGTTAATGTTAAGCCTGCACCACCTAACTTACATGGCCACCGTAGGCGCAGGCTTGCGGACGGCGAGCAATGGGTAGCTCGCTATCCGACCGTCGGGTAACTGTCCCGACCAAGCCCAAGTCGTCGACGGCGCGCAATGTTCCCGCGCGCCTCATGGAGTTGTTAGCAACAACAGGGGCCCAGCTGGGTCGAGGCCTACTGGGGCCAGGGTTAGTTTCGAGAGATACCTCCGCCCCGGTATGAAGGCACAAAGGAACGGGGTGGGTTTTTAGTCAGTAAGAGTCTGACACCATCTCTCGTTCCCTCAAGAGCGGGGGTTGTCATTAGATGATTTTCCCACCATAAAAAAAACAACCTTACATCGGCATCGTGACAATTACAATAAAAAAAAAATATACCGAAAAATGGCGCCAAAGGTTTCTCAAAAAAAAAAGCTATCAAGCGAGAATTAATCAAAAATTCAAACAAAACCCAATAACGCAACACGTTTGTAGCTAATGATAATGACGCAATGATAACACGAAATTTATTAACTCAAAATCCAAGATGGCGCCCGCTTGTCAATCGTCGCTTCCTGCATTCTTTGCGCCCTCGCCCGACCGCCCGTTTCGGAGTACCGCAGAGAGAAAACTGGTTGAGAAAAACCCTTAATTTAGACTAGTAAATTTTAATAGTTTTAACTTTAGTAAGAGATATATTTTTTTAACTCATGTCATTCAGTAATAAAGCTGCTTTCTATGGGTGAAAAAAATTAATAATTGGACCAGTGTTTCCAGAGATAACAAAAAAAATATTAAAAACAAAAGAACAAATTTTACCTCTAATAAATATATTAGTGTAGGTAGATAGACTCGCGTTTGAAAACTATCTCACCGTAAGCGATGATGTGGCCGACAATTATTTTGAATATAGTGACTAGGATTTAGAAGGCAAGTCTATTATAATGTTTCCCCTGCTGGGACCCAGGCTTCCTCTCAATGGTAGGAAATGGGCCGTAATCGACCACGCAAGCCGAATGCGACTTGGTGGGTGTCACATGTCTTCGATTTTTTTTATTTTAGGACATGGAAAAATTATCAGAACACCAAATGGTGTTGAATGGACACAATAGTGTCAGTAAAAAAAAATTGAATTATAGAAATTACGCTTCAGTGTATTTGCAAGCTGTAGATGTAATAAATATATTAGTAGGAGACAAATGAAATATTCTATTGTCTTATTGAATGTTGGTAAATCATATTAAGCAAACTGTCTATGTCTTAAGAAATTATACAGTTAATGATATTTTTTTCTGTAACGCTGAACTACATTACATCAATAAAAATATTGAAAATATATGGAAATCAAATTCAACAAAGATGGTTCTGTAAGGACACCAACACTTGCCCTTTGGAAAATCGTGACAAGAACATACATAACTTAATATGATATATGTGCGGTAGACACAACCAGGGATGTTAGGGAGCTAAATAACCGTAACCGAAACTATGGGATATCCGATATAAAATAATATCCATAACCGTAACCGAATCCGAAATAAAAGTTTCGGTTAATAGCGGATAGGGGCGGAGCCTAATTGCGACACATTATGACAGGTTGTTTTGTTGATCGCCAGGCAGCGGCCGACACACGGGCGCAACATTTATCTGACTAATTTTTGTTCCTACCAAACGAAACCATTTTATTAGCTATTTGTATTTTACTTCTGAAATTCCTTAAAAATCTAATATCCGTAACCGAAATTATCCGAAACTAACGGATAATCCGAAATAATTTAATATTCGTATCCGTATCCGGTATAATAATCTATTCTATATCCGTATCCAATCCGTATCCGAAATTTCATATCCACAACATCCCTAGACATAACTATACCGGCCTGTAAAAGTGTTTTAAAAACCTATTTGCAAAATAAATATCATTTACAGATTAAATACATATCATTCTTGTGATTTTTTAGTCACTAGAAGAAGGCAAAATCGAAACCAACAAAATAATTTTTTATTAAAAAAAATTGAAGTTACGGAACCCATGTGTTATAGTATAAAAGTATACTTCACTTGACATTTTTTATTTTATTTTATGTGCTACATGAACCATCGGACTATCCCAGCTGCTCTATATAGCGGTCATATAAATAGGCTAGGTAGGCAGCAGTGATCATCAGTAGCCATCCGCAGCTTCCAGGGTCAAGAATAGTCGAGATGAGAGTTCTGGTTAGTGTTTTATATATTTTTTTAAGTTTTTACTGAGTGAAAAGTGATTTTGAGGAGGATTTTAGTGAAATTGTTTTTTTTTTTTTAAGATTTTTAGTTGATAAATATCAGTTTTTTTTTTGTTTGCGATAAAATTTTTCGACGATCTCAATTCTTTATTGTGATTTCTTCACAGTGATTTGACAATTCATGTACAAAGGCAATGAAATTATTAACAATTATTAATTATTCTTAATTATTTATTGTTGACTCGACAAAAAAAATCTCCCAGAAAAACTTTTAGTGACTGAGAGACCACATTCGGGGGTAGGATGAAACCATTGTTGTCATTGATAAATTTAAATTAAAAAAATAACAAATGATTTGGAAATAGTATCGGTGTTTTTGGTGTGATATACAGATTTAACATACATTAATTAATTAGTACTATTTAATTTATTTATTAGGGAAAACAAACAATAACATATACTTAGGGAATCACATAAAAAAGGCTTAACAATAATTTTACACATGTGATATCAACAACGTTCTCCACATAGAAACATGAAACATTTTTTTATGTTATCCTCTTATATAAAATTTCTAGAAAAATTAAGGTTTGCTGTAAGAAAACCCAATTTTGGGTTAAGCTCGCTTGTGTACATCGGCTTTCTTACTGTGAATGGTGTATGAATTTATGTACAATAAAGAATATAAAGATAAACATGAGACATTAGGTTTGACAAGTGCTGTTATTTTTTATTATTTTTTTAAAGAAATGCGAAAAGTTACTTTAAATTACAAAGGTATATAATGGTATATATGGTGGTGGTATGGTGGCTTTTAATTATTATGGTATCATTAATCAATAGTTGACAGATTTATACGGAAGATAAACATGATATTTTGTCATTTTGAAGAACAAACCATTGTACAATAATTAAAGCTTTTTTTTTATTTAATAAGCTAGTTCTCGCGATCCTACCTGATGGTAAGCAGTGAAGCAATCGTTGATGGTGAATCGCACGAGTTTTAGCTTCTCAAAATTTACTATCACTACATAGTTTAAAAAAATATATTTATAAAAAAAAATAACCGACTTCAATTTTAAAAAACACTGAAAAGTATAAAATAACTTTAATTTTGGAAGTCGGTGTTTCTATAATAGTTTTGTCTCTTCGTTATACTACTACTTTTCAGTATATTTTTTTTTGTAAATGTTTTTTATTTGACACTTTTTAGTTATGGTATCACCGCTAAAAACTACCCCTCAGACAAACTTAAATAACTTATAGCCACTACATCTCATAACGATTCTTATAATCCCAAACACGGTTAGATTTTCGAAGTCAGTTAAAAACAAAATCGCTTCCCGCTGTCTAACTCTATGTATGCTTAGAACTTTAAAACTAGACAAAAAATTATGATGCGGTTTTTTTGTAATAGATAGAGTGATTCAAGATGAAGTATATATATATGTATAATACAAGCATTGCACCCGTGCGAAGCCGGGGCGGGTCGCTAGTCTAATAAAAATAGTGAAATTTCTACGGAACCATCTTTCTGAATGCACATAAATTACTCTCAAACAGTTTTTTGTGCATTTTTTTTTGTTTTCATTTGTTTTGACGGCTTGTAGTCCCGACTGTTCTATATAGCGGTCGTATAAATAGCGTGGGTAGGCAGCAATGGTCATCAGTAGCCATCAGCAGCCTCCAGGATCGAGATGAGAGTTCTGGTTAGTTTTTGTTCTTACAAGCTATAATTGAATTTGTAATTTTCGATCTAGTGCAAAGTGAAAAAAGTGCAAATTTATCATTTTGATTGCGATTCTAGTGACGAGAACCTTAATGACGTTTAAGGGACATATTTTTTGTGATATAGTTATTTATTTTTACAACATATAAATGGAATAATGCATCCAATTAAAAAAATAAGTTGTATATTAGTGTATTTGTATTTCAGCACTGAAATTTTACTGGATTTATGAACTTTGTGTATTTTTTAAGAAATTAGTGATGAGAGCAGTGGTGACCGAGTGGTACTGGCTCCGACTTATGAGTTGTAGGTCGCGGGTTCAAACCCAGCCGGGCGCATTACTTTGTGAATTTTTATCCATTACCACTGCTCTCAAAAACTGTGAAGGAAAACATCGTGAGGAAACCCGACATGTCCTAAAACCTAAAATTTAAAGACATGTGACATTCACCAACCCGCTCTGGGCCCGCGTGGAGAAAGAGAGAGGGAGAGACAGATATATTTGTTTAACCCATTGAATGTCGAAGTCGGCTGCACGATTAAAATCGGTTGCCAACATACATTTGTCTATTATATATTATTTGACGCTAGCTACGGATATATCCGTATTAGGCATCAGCGAAAAAAACCGCACGCTGGGTATAAGTTTACGGATAAATACATATACGTATTATTACATAAATTCGGCATTATTGGTACTTCTCGCCTCGTCACTTCCTCGTCTCATATAGATGTCCTACGTATATATCCGTAGCTGGCGTCTTGTACAGGAACTATATACGGATATATCCATAGCTGGCATCCAATGTGTTAAAATTGTTATATCTCGTTTGCTTTTCAACCATTGGTTTTACTGGTATTATTCTTCTTCTTCTTCCTGCCCTTATCCCATATTACTTGGCGTCGCAACACGTTTTTATCTTCCATTCTGTCCTGTCACCTGTCAAACTATCACTAATTCCCTTTTCTTTCATATCAATCACTCACACAATCCATCCATCTTTTCTTCGGCCTTCCTCTCCCTCTCCACCCACCCACATGTATACTAATAACTCTTTTAGTAACATGCATTTCATCCCTCCTCTTTACATGACCATACCAAGACAAACGATTCCCCTTCAGCTTGTCAGTCACCGGCGCCACTTTCAAATTTCTTCTAATACAAGGTGTAAGGGACAGCCCTCCGCAAACTTTAAGGGCTTGCTCAGTAGACGAAACTGAACAACCTTCCACAATTTTTTTTTTCAGGAAACTAAAAAAAAATCCGCCTCACCATACAAAATGATTGGACAGTTTGTATGGAGAGGCCGAACTTCTTTTTCGTATCCTGAAAAAAAAATTTGTGGAAGGTTGTTCAGTTTCGTCTACTGAGCAAGCCCTTAAAGTTTGTGGAGGGCTGTCCCTTACACCTTGTATACTCATTTCTCACTTTATCCAATCTCGTCACACCACACATCCATCTCAACATTCTCATCTCTGCTACATGCAATCTTTTTTCATCCGTCTTTTTCACATACATTTTACGACATAAAAACTGCTATTTACATCATACTAAGTTCTAAGATCAACATTACAATCTACTCGATATTCATACACACTAATCAATACATATTTATTAACTCCAGTTTTATATATGCAATAAATAATAATTTCACCTTCAGTACAAAGTGTTGGAATCATAAATTATTTAAAAATACAGAAGCTAAAACATTGAATGATCAATCTTGATTGAGCCGCGACAGATAAAGACGTCTGTGATAATGATATTGAATGTATAACTTCGCCTTTTTAGGGTTCGGTACCCACAGAGTAAAATGGGACCCTATTACAAAGAGTCTCCGTTCATCTGTCTGTCATCAGGCTGTATCTCATGATCCGCGATAGCTAGACAGTTGAAATTTTCACAGATAATGTATTTGTGTTGCCGCTATAACAACAAATACTAAAACCAGAATAAAATAAATATTTAAGTAGAGCTTCCATACAACAAATGTGAATTTTGTTGCCATTTTTTAGTACGGAACCCTTCGAGCGCGAGTTCGACACGCACTTGGCCCTTTTTTTATTACCTATTTCGTATTTTACTCCTCACTAAGTTGGTTTAGTAATGTGACGCTAAATACTCAGTGTTAATAGGGGTTACCGAAATTGCCATAACACTAAATTATAAAAAATGAAAATCAATATTTATGTGTGTACGTTTCTTAGTATTTATTTGAATAATTTTTTTCACACAAATAAATATAATAAAATATATATTATAGCCAGAACAAGGAAATTCCGGAAACCAAAAACATTAAATTGAATGCCTATAGGTACTAAACCAGATAACCTTTGCAGAATTAGATAATTGCGAATTACGACAAACAACTTTACAAATAATTTAATTAATGATTTTAAAGGTTAACGCGCTAATAATAATATTTTTAGACACCAAAAACGTGGAAGTTTGATTATATGATCCACTAGCTTTTGCCCGCAACTTCGCCCGAGTACATGAAATATAGCCTATGTCACTAAGGAATAAAGCAGCTTTCTATAGGTGAAAAAAAATTTTGCCACCGGACCAATACTTTCAGAGATTATCTCCTATAAACAAAAAATAAATAAAAAGACACATTTTACCTCTTTATAAGGTTGTGTTGACACCTGCAAGCAAACTGCATACAAGTCGAAAAACAATGCGGACTATCGAGGTATGAAGTGACCAAGCGGTCGTTTGTACCACGTAATGTTATTCGACTTGCACGCAATTTGCTTGCAGGTGGAAACGGGCCTTATATCACTGTAGATAAAAAAGAAAAATACTCAGAATAAGGTAGATCAATACACCACACTTCTACTCGCCTTTTAATATGTTCCATCATATCAAACGCCTTGGTCAAATCTTAAACGTTCTCATGGGGCTTATACTTTTTTTTTTGCTGAGAAATCATCCAATGTCTTAATAGTAGAGGGCGTGTCAGTTTATTGATTAAAACCCAATCCCTATGTTTCTTTTTTGCCTTCGTTACCGGGCCCCACGGTTCTTTTTCACACAACCTATATTATAATATAACATAATATTCCACAACTATCACACAGCGCCGTCTAGTCCCAAGCTAAGCAGAGCTTGCGTTATGGGTACTAGACAACTGATAAACATACTTATATATTTCTAAATACATACATATTACAGATAAATTACACCCAGACACAGAACAAATGATAGTGTTCATCACACAAACATTTGTCCTGAGTGGGAATCGAACCCACGACCTCCGGCATAGCAGTCAGGGTCGCTAACCAGTACACCAACAGGCCTGTAAATCTCTGACATAGGGTTAACACTTGAATCCATTACTCTTGTAACATTGGTAAAAGAGTAATGGATACTGACATTAAACTAACTTACGAGTCAGTACCTATAAACCATGCTTTCCGATCCACCATTACAACATAATACGAGCTAATCCATACCACCATACTCAAGCACTCTCTTTTCCAGATTGTATCCGCCTTCCTCGCCGTCGCGGCCGCGGCTCCCTCAGGCCTCTATGCCCCCGCCTTAGTTCCAGTCGTCAGAACTGTGGCAGTACCAGCTGCAATCCCGACCATCTCACCCGGCGACATTCAAGCAGCAGCCATCGACGCCCAAGTACAAGCCCAGGACCAACTACAAGCAGCCGCTGACAAAGCCAGAGAACTAGCCGAACAGGCCACCGAAAATGTTAACGAGAAAGTCATTACAGACTCAACTGTAGTCAACGAACAGAATTTGGAAGCCTTCTGGTCAGCTCAGGACAAACAATGGCAAGCAGTTGATGCTTTAAAGACAGCTGAAGCACAAATCGATGGTGCTGTTGCCAGCAACGCCAATTTGATCGCTAAGTCCGCTATCAATAGCGCCATTCCTTATGTTGCTGCTGTAGGTCCTGTCTCACCGATTGTAGCGCCAATTCCTTCTGTAGTCTATTCACCATACATCGCGCCCTCAAGCTACACCACTCAGACCTTGGTCACTGGTCAAGAGATCAAAACTGAGATTAAAGCAGAAAACACTGAAGCAGCAGTAAAAGCCGCTGAACCAGCACCAGCAGCTGAGCCAGCACAGGGAGCGGAACCAGTACAGGTAGCTGAGCCTGCGCCTGCTGAGAAATCGGCGGAAAAGCCCGAAGCCACCGTATCTCCTGCTGTCAAAGCCGCTGAGAACTTAAACGAGAAGCCAGCACTTATCACTGCACCTCTGTTCTCAACAGCGCACCTTGCTCTACCCAATGTCTACAGATATGATGTGGCTGTACCTCAAGTTGGACACTTGATTGGCCAGCCAATCTTGAAGTACGCCACAGCAGTGCAACAGGTGCATGGAGTGTTGGCTCCTACTTTCGTTAAGGCTTGGTAAGGAGGAGTAAAGGCGGATTAATTAAAATGATAATTTGACGACAAGCTTCCTTGTTTTATTTGGTGCTAGACGTCAATTCATCCTACGCCCTATTGATACGACCTTTGATCATTCGTGCGCCTATGTAGGAAAGAGGTCATATATTTCTATAGATGCAATAGATGTTTTTATTGGTTTGCTCCCACCTTATAAAAAGTGGTAGCTATTTGCTCATGCTCATTAATCAATCGATAATCAGAGATGCCAAATAGAGATCAAGTTGTTATGTCTAATGTGTCCGGAACACCAGCGCTAAATGATAAATGATATTTATTTTGCAAATAGATTTTTTTTAAACAATTTTACACGTCAATTTTTTCGTCTGTTTAAACTAGATCATGCTGATGTTTCCTAGCTGACTGCCCTGAGAAGAAACATCAAAACAAACTCAGAAGTCAAAGTCTCTTTTAAAGTTTATACAGCAAACATGTAATGGTCAAATCATATCAGAACCATGCAGATTAGTGTCTAAGATGGTCTTTTGAGGAAAGAACCACACAGATTTGAGTGGACCTGTGCAGTCAGTGCAAGCATTTATCAGTATTCGTGTAGCTCAACTTAGGACTAATAAGGAGCTCAACGATTTGACAGTACCAAGGAAAGGACATTTGGGTACGTCGTAAAAATAATCAAATTGCCAGATATACATCAAAATAACTTAAAAAAAAAACACATAAAAAAATTAGAAAAGAATCTTGGACCCCCATTTAGTCCCTTTAGAGGAGTGAATTTTGGAAAATGCTTTTTTAGCGAATGTCTACACCCCAAAAGTCGGCGCTGCGTACTAATTACCTACAGGTCATTGAATTCGCTCAGCTGACGTTTTCTGAAAGAAATTAATTTCGTACATGCGTAAATTAATACGAGTTTAAAAAAAGCCACTTTTTTTTTTATTTTATCTTTACAAATCGATAGTGTTTCATGTACCGGATCGACCCTCCACGGGATTAAAACGATCAAAATTTAACGGTGTATATTGCCCCTAGTAGCCTGTTAATTTATAAGGGTCCAAGGTAAGTTAATCAAGTCCAATTTATATGAGCGAGTGTATTATTTTTTTTAGTATGGATAGGTTCGCGTTTGACCACTATCTCACCTGATGATAAGCGATGATGTAGCCGACAATGGAACACGCTTGCCTAGAAACAATCTATTCAGTCTTGACTTAAAGACCCCTAGGTTATAGCTATCAGGAAACACAGACTCCGGCAGGGAATTCCATTCCTGAGCTGTACGCATAATGAATGTGTTCCCAATACGCTCTCCATATGGATATGTATGGTCATTTTATAGCCTAAAATCGAGACTCCAAGCAGACAGAGAAAAACTAATTAAGCTTTAAAGCTACAATTACTATTCGTGACATTTAAAGAGTGACTCGACAGGTTCCGAGTTCAGGAAAAAATAACTACTTAATTCTAAAGGTTTTGACGTTCTAACTAGTTTGCGGATTGCTTTTTTTACAGACGTAATGAAACTTAGGAATATGTGGCAAAACATTTAAACAAAAAGTCTACAGAGGCCCTACCACGAGCTGTTATCGCCATCCATTTTACAACCTAATTTTTTTTTTTTATCTGTTATAAACTAGTACTTGACTGCGATCCCGCCTGATGGTAAGCAGTGATGCAATCGTTGATGTTGAGGCGTATTAATTTATTAAGAGCCTATTCACTCTAGCCTTGAAGACACCCAAATTATAATCAGACGGGAAGACCGCAGCAGGCAAACTGTTCCATTCCTTTGATGTACGCGGTATAAATGACGAGGGGAAACGCTTAGTCCGGACCGTAGGTGTTTCGTTGAGCCGTTAAAGAGATGGTGCTACATAGGATGTACAGCTCTTTTTGGTCGCACACCTGACATTTTAACACGTCATGGTCTCCTGTCCCTCGCACTCTTTCTGCGCTCAACACTCTTTTGGACACGCACCCTGACTGTGATGTGTTCGCGGACGAATGGAAGACGATCATGTCAGTGTGTCTGGAGTTTTGTGAGATGAGTGTGTGAATTTTTTGTATATTGTCTTTAACTAATGTAATTGGCGAATAGCCGTTTTTTGTTAAAGTAAAACCATAAATAAATGGTAAAGCCCTAAATAGCAGTCATTTTCAAGTCTGTATTACTAATCTTCAACTCATAATATTTCTTTGACAATCATCAGTCTTGCCGTGCTTAGCATCGTGTCACCGAGTAATGCCTTGATCACACGTACCGAATAAAAGGACAAGACAGTAAAATGTTGCTCGGCCGAGCACTCGGCGCTTTGTTTACACGTAGCGAGTACTCGGAGAGCACTGTCTCGCTCGTTTACTCGGTACGTATGGCCCGAGAAAGGCAGCCACGACGCGACGAGTGCTTTCAGTGTGAAATAATTTTAAACTCTATCTACATTCTTAAAAGACCAGTATCGCTTGAAAAATATGAAAAGGGCGCACACCACGCGTGTCTTATAGGTAGTTCTAGCTAGCCAGACGCTGCCGGCCGCTGCCAGACGCTGCCGGCTGCTGCAATTCCGGTGTGACTAGTAGTCCAGTAGCTCCATGTAAAAAAAACTTGTGTTCAGTTCGTCTGATTGGGGTGGAAGAAAATCCAGTTATGGATAGAGCTTTCGCTCCCAAATGCTTTTGTCTCCATTTTGTGGGAAATCATTCAAAGCCCCACTTTAGGGTGTAGCACGTAGGCGTGTTAGACTTTTACTAACACCACATCTGTGTCCTTCGGTTGTTTTTTGCATTTTAGTGCCATGAGTTTCCTTTACAGAAATTCGCTATTTAGCCCTTTAGTCTGCCTCCTACTGATCATAATTCAAAAGTTTTTACTTCCTATAGGCCTACATGGGCACTTATAAAACGTCAGAAACTAGTGCACGGTTCCAAATTGGCAAGAAACTCCATGGTTACTCTTTTTAAAAAAGGTGGTTGTTGTTACAATATTACAGTAGATATTATGTAAGAACGGTGTAGACCGGTCTATATTGTATCCAAAAGCACAATCAAAACAATCATATTAAAAAAGCGAGTCAAAATAGGAATTAATTTAAATATTCGCGAAGATCATGAATTGTTACGGCTAACATGGACGTCAGTGAAATTTTTATCATGTTGCGACAAGACTAGGTACTTTTAGAAATATATATGCCCCGTGGATGATAGTTTACATTACCCAAAATATAGAAGATAACGTTGAGTTCCCAAACCTTTACTTAATCATTATCATCATTTCATACGAAAGAAGTCCACTGTTAGACGTAGACCTCGCCCAGGTGTCACCAAAACGAACGGTCCTGTACGTCTCGAATCCATCAGCATCAAACTTCACTTAAATAGATTAAAAAATCAAGCGCCTAGGAAAATATTATTAGTTTAGGTCACTTATGACACAAAGTAATTAATTGCTCAGTAGTAATAAAATACTACCTTCTACGTTTATGGCTATAACGTAATCAATAGGCGTCTGTATTATAACCAAGAAAAATGGCATCCCACCCATATGCACAAAGCGTTTTGGGAACACATTTATTATGCGTTCAGCCAAGGAGTGGAATTCCCTGCCAGAGGCCGTGTTTCCTGATAGCTACAACTTAGGGGTCTTTAAGTCAAGAGTGAATAGGTTACTTTTAGGCAAGCGTGTTCCATCGTCAACCACATCATCACTTACCATCAGGTGAGGTGGTGGTCAAACGCAAGCCTAACAATAATAAAAAAAGAGAATATAATTTTTAATTGCGCCTTATTAAATAATCATGCCCGCTTCAGTTTAAATTTCATTCATTCATTTATTCTTTTTAAATAATGCTTGTTACTTGGATACAGAGGCTTTTGAGTCTTGTCTTCATAGTATAATTATTTTTACTTATTATTATTCCTTGGCAATATAGATGTATTACAATAGATTGCAATGGTTAATAACAATGTTTTCTCGGTAGATATTCATTTTTACTGTAAAAGGAGTTCTTATTTTACGTTTCCTTTCAAGCGCATATTACTGCTGCTGTTTATTGATTAAAATAACAACAAAATTACACAGCAGTCTGTGATGAAGTCTTTTTTAGAAAAACAAAAATACAAAACACAGTTATATCACAAATCCAGCCTAAACTCCTATTTTCATCTATTGCAATGGTATTATAATTATTTTTAGATAAGTGTTGATACATAAATATTTAGACCGATTATTTTTTTCTTCTTTTTAAAAGAAACGACTTGTACATTTTAGTATTATCAAGGAAAAGGTCTAAAATATACATATTATGCATGTATCTAATAATCTGTGAATATTTTATATTATTTTTTACGGCAATATTCTATGCATTTGTTTCATGCCTGAGTGTTTTTTTTTTTTGACAGTCATGTTGACGGTTCGAGGAGATATAATGAAATTAAGCGCCTTTTGAATAGTAAAATAAAGTTGCCTAAAAACTATAAGATGTATGAACATATCAGTAGGAAGCAAACATTTATATCTTGCAATAACTTTTGAACCCGTGCTTTTGACTTTAAATCTAGTTATTTTAAAAATGCAATTAAAAAGCTATCATACGACATAAATCTACTTTCTGGGTATCACTTGGGGCGAAGCTCTATACTAATTTGAGCATTATTCTTTATTGTGACGTAGTTATTTTTGTAATTTTCAACGAAGCCTTTTAAGTGATGTTCATAAAATGGGTTGCACAAAAACTACTCTGCCATCTTCAAGAGTCCGCCATTTTGGATTTAGAATAACGTCACTAAGCTAAGCATGTATTATCATTCTAACTGAACATGTCTGCTAAAAAGTTCAATAAGTTAGGGCTTTTTTGAGGTAGGTAATTAATTATGACTTATCCCGCTCTAGGATAGAGCGGTGTGTCAGACTTTTACTGACTAAAACCAAATCGTTTTCTTCAGATGCCGTTTGTGTTTTAGGGCCATGGGTTCCCTTTTAAAAATTGTTCGTGTCCCTAGTGGACATCGTCAGCCCTGCTGGGCCCCTACGGTTTGCAGACATTTCTTTAAGGGGCCTGTGAAACACTACGCGGACTTGATCTCGGTTCTTATCGAACGGGCGGACTGCGAGTTACGCATCACGGGTTTTATTTTCAAGGATTCTTCGTGGCCCTAGCGAACATCGACCCTGCTGGGCCCCTACAGTTTGCTGACGTTACTTTCAGGCACGTGTGGAACACTACGCGCCGTCGACAAACCGGGTTCGATCCTACAGGGCGGGCGGACGAAGAGTTACCTATTGCTCGACCCAGATTAAACATTGGAACTTTTTCAATATGTCACATTTTCAAACATTACCAGCAACATATAATACAGTATGCTACAGTTCCATCGTTAAACATTATAATACCTGTTAACCTTTACAGGTATGCGGTACAAAGTAATGATCCTTTATCATACAGGGTGCGCTATATTTTACTTTTTATTGTTTCAATAAAATATCAGACGATTTTTATGGGGAATCGATGTTATGTACGACGAAGATAACAGTTTTATGAGAATTTATATTAAGTATGTATTATTTATTATTATTTCCTATAGTCATCCAATAATTAATATATCACACTAATATTATAAAGGCAAAAAAACTTTTGTGTTTCTTACTTCTAACTTGGTACACTTTTAGACCATATACTCAGGAACTTACATACTCTACAAAGTCTAAAAAATTTTGTATATTCCCGGCACGAACTTATAGGCCCCACACAGCCCAACAAACTTTGTATATTCAAGGAACGAACTTAAGTGCTCTACAAATTCCAAAGAACTTTGTATATGCTCGGGTCGAACTTACGTGCTCTACAAAGTCCAAAGAACTTGGTACATCCCCGGGACGTACTTACATGCTCTACAAAGTCCAAGGAACTTCGTGTAACCCCGGCACGACCTTACGTGCTCTACAAAGTTCATTACTTTGAATATTCCCGGCACGAACTCACGTGCTTTAAAAAGTCCAAAGAACTTTGTATATCCCCGGGACGAACTTACGTACTCCGAAAAGTCCAAAGAACTCTGTATATTCCGTGACGAACTTATGTGCTCTACAAAGTCCAAAGAACTTAGTATATCCCCAGGACGAACTTACATGCTCTATAAAGTCCAAAGAACTTTGTATATCCCGTGCTCTACAAAGCCCAAAAACTTTGTACGAGGAAAACGGTAACCCATCTTTAGATTAACTGTTACAAGACCACAATCTAACCTTGTATATCAATCGATCCACGCCGTTATAAACATATCACCTCTACAATAAATGTTCAACGGAACATATGTTTCAGTAAATATTAATACAGGCAACAAATCAATAGAAACGGTAAACAAAGCTAATATGGCAGTCGTAAATCATTAGTAACTAATATCTTTATGTAATGCCGTTGTGTTAATGAGAGAACAGCTCTATATGGCTTGGAAATATTAATAGTTATAAACTTTTATGTACTAGGGTTTAATAAAATAGCTACGGACGAAGGAACTGCAAAGGACGGATGCATTTAAGGCTATACGTATATAATAAAAGGGGTAATTAATTAATAACATTATTTATTATTATTATAGTTCTAAACTTATTACAAACCGACCAATACCTATAAAACATCGACCAAATAATTATGTTTGTTGGTAGCCTCACTTAAATTTTTATTTTATTTTAATTTAATTATTTATTTTTAAAGTGAATATACAACTAAATATTCTGTGAATATATTAAGCGTTTACCTGTTACCGTTATTAATATCGAACAAAAAACGGCAAAAAAACAAAAATGGTTTGCAGTTCTATTGCAGTCGTGTCAACTGCATTCAAACTGCACTTAAACAGCAATTTGCAGTTGGAATGCAGTTGAAATGCCGTCCGTCTGTTTAGACCCTAACCTAGAAAGCCTTAGAAAAAAAATCATTTTTCCAAGTTCCTGAACCATTCACAAAGCTCATGTTTATGAACAATTACAGCTAATAGCTAGCTTAATAGCTAAAGTCTAGGTTATCCAGCGGCTAGCAACCATTTCCTTAAGCCTCGCCCACACCATTTGTCAATTACTAACAATTATTATGTGTAATCTATGTATCGCTTACGAGAAATTCTTGCATTATTTATTGGAATAGAAGTACACGCCCTGGTACAGTGTGTTGTTTTATTTTTTAACTAGCTTTTGCCCGCGGCTTCGCCCACGTACATAAAATATAGCCTATGTCACCCAGGAATAAAACAGCTTTCTACGGTGAAAAAATGTTTGCATTCGGACCAGTACTTTCAGAGATTACCTCCTACAAACAAAAAAAAACTTTACCCCTATATAATATTATAGTACTAGCTTGCCCGCGACTTCGTTCACGTGGACTTAAGGATTTTGAATATATTTTTCTAAAATAAAAGTAACCTCAGTTACTCCTTAATACATCAGCTACCTGCCAATAAAAGTCCCGTCTAAATCGGTTCAGCCATTTCAGAGATTAGGCGGCACAAACAGACAAAAATTGTAAAAAAAATATTTTGGTATATGTACCGTATACATATTCATATGCATGTAATAAAAAGCGGTTATTTCAATATTACAAACAGACACTCTTATTTTATTTATTTGTATAGATAGGTATAGAAGTATAAATATTATAGAAATACGGATATTGAAATCTGGGATCCTGGAACGAAAGGCATAGAAATGGGTTTTAGTCAGTAAAAGTAGGACACGCGCTCCGTCCAAGAGCGAGAGAAGTCATTGGATGTTATCCCACTTAAAAAAAAAACTGGGCAAGTGCGAGTCGGACTCACGCACTGGGGGTTCCGTGCAAATTACAATTCCCGAATGGAGTCTCGAAATTTTTTCCGAATAGCTAATTTTTTTTTTGTATCCTAGATACAAAGGTACAACAAACTGTTTTCAGATTTTTTCCTATACCTGTACTATAAGACCTTGCCCTGTGCCAAATTTCAGGATTCTGGGTCAACGGGAAGTACCCTATAAATTACAATCTTTGAGAGTATCAAAACATACGTTTTTTTGTGACATAAACGGCCGTTTCTTTTTTATTCGTTAACTTAGAAGTTTGATTGTTTCACAGCTTGAAGGGACCGCAGAGCTGAGTATATGGTTCTAATTTTAACTCGATACCTCCACGCGTTCTCGAGATAAAAATGGTTTTGACAGACAGACGGACGAACGGACAACAAAGTGATCCTATGAGGGTTCTGTTTTTACCTTTTGATTTGGGTTCCGTAACCCTAAAAGAATGAATGGGTTACTTCTAGGCAAGCGTGCTCTATCATCGACCACATCGTCGCTTACCATCATGTGAGATGGTGGTCAAACGCGAGCCTAAACATAATAAAAAAAATGCCAGCGCCTCGCAAAAAAAGGACACTTCAACAACTTACTAAGTCAAGGTAAAGTAACTATTAGTCTTTCTAAAGAATTTTAAATGTGTTTACGAACTGTGAAAGACATGTCTTGTAGCACTAATTAAAATAAATATGTAGTAATTGTTTGTTAGTTTTTAGGGTTCCGTATGTTAGTCGGTAAATCATTATTTCAACCAAAAGACATCCATTGGACATATTCGTATGTCGCCACAACTAACGGTCCTATGCGTCTCGCATCCACCGCATTCCTGCGACCCTTTTTTTTATGGTGGGAAAAATCATGCATTGACATCCCCCGCCCTTGGGCGGAGCGGGAGATAGTGTCAGACTCTTACAGACTAAAAGACCCACCCCGTTTCTTCTAGCCTTCATACCGGGGCTCGAGCACCCTTTCGGATAACCCTGGCGCCAGTAGGCTTCGACCCGGCTGGGTCCCTGCTGTTGCTGACAACTCCTTGAGGCGCGCGGGAACAGTGCGCGCCGTCGACGACTTGGGCTTGGTCCGGACAGTTACCGGACGGCCGGACAGCGAGCTACCTATTACTCACTGTCATTCCTGCGACCCTCAATAAGTATCAAGTATGAATTTCGATCTTTGAGAGTATCAAAATATAAGTTTTTTGCGACATAAACGGCCGTATCTTTTTTATTCGTTAATTCAGAAGTTTGATTTTTTCACAGTTTGTAGGGACCGCAGACTTGAGTAAGTATATGGTTTTAATTCAACCCAATATCTCCACGTCCTCGAGACAAATGGTCTTGACAGACAGACAGACAGACGGACGGACAACAAAGTGATCCTATAAGGGTTCCGTTTATTTCTTTTGAGGTACGGAACCCTAAAGAGGAATGTCTAGAAATTGTAAAAATAATTACTTTTTACGATAATACAAAATCTTCGAGAGACAATTTGAAAATCAACCTAAAAATACAGGTAAGTTTATACGGGACCCTCCGTACGTGAATGCGACTCGCTCTTAACCGGTTTTTTTATTTGGCATATGTCATTGACACTGGTTTTTTTTGTTAGAAATTGTGCAACATTAATTTATTTGCCTTGTCAAAATTAGTTGAATACCTTCATGTATGCATGTTATATTTGCATTCCAATTTAACTTTTTTTTAAACCAAAGTGGTCACAAAAAGTAGTCAGTTTAAAGGTTAACTATGTTAGTTTTTAGAGTAGTTCAAAGTCAGCAGATAAATCGACACCGTCTACTTTTGTAACATACCTTTTAGAATGAAATCGCGAAAATACTGTCCCTTAAGACACAGGATAACCTAGTTTAAGGGACAGAGTTTAATTTACTGTATACAGATTTCTGAAACATCTAAAGGTTTTGTAATATTGTATATTTAAAGTATATTTGAAAGGTGTTTCTAGATACCACATAGCATAATCAGCCTTTTTAATGTTCCCACTGCTGGGACTCGGGCTTCCGCTCTAGGAGATGGTGGATGTCACACGTCTCGAATTTTGGTTCTAAGACACGCCGGTTTCTTTGGTTCTAAAACATTGACACCTCAAACCCCTCTACTGACCACTAAACTCTCAAACTCGGTAACATAACCTCAGCACCACGCCCCAGTAAGCCTGGCTGGCACGTTCCACTGTGATCACACCGCATACTTCCACTAACGCCGGCGCGAGAGCTATTATTTACCAGTTACGTATCAATAAATCGAAGCCTGTCAACTCTTGACTGGATACTACAGGTAGATTAATTTAAAAGTCTGGTTTTGTTGAGGTTTAGGTTAGTAGTAGTTTTATTAGCTACAATGCGTTTCAAATGAGAATAGGATCGATTGCCATATTGTGACGTCACGATTTACTGTCAAATCGAGGAAAGAAATGTTTAAACTTTAATTAATTTACGAAAAATTTAATTTATTTAGGAACTGTGAAAGAAAAAAGTTTAATCAGAACCAGTTCTTCATTTTACTCATCTCTAAGTTCTTCAATTTTGCTAAAATTTCTTCGATTTGACAGAAAAACGTGACGTCAATAACTGGCAATCGATCCTATTCTCATTTGGAACGCATAGTACTAGCTTTTGCCCGCAGCTTCGCCTGCGTACATAAAATATAGCCTTTTAGCCTGACATGGGCCCCTCTCACTCTGCCAGCTAAAGCTAAAATATGAAAAAATACAAATTACTTAATGACCTATTTTTGATAAGAACTAAGCGTTTCGCCTCGTCGCGTACATCGAAGGACTGGAACAATTTGTCTGCTGTGGTCTTCCCGTTCGATTATAATTTAGGTGTCTTCAAGGCTAGAGTGAATAAGCTCTTAATAAACTAGTGCGCCTCACCATGCTGAGCATCAGGTGGGATAGCAGTCAACCATTAATATATATCAATTAAAAAAAAAAAAAAAAAATGGACTACAGAAACTAAGGTGTAATCTAAAAGACGCAAACGCACAAAACGACTCACGCGCAGCGTTCACGCACGATCGCGTACACCTGGCTGCAGGTGACAGCTGCATCTCTGAGATACGTTCACATCTATCATTAGCACGATGAAGGACTATGTCAAAAGCAAGGGAAGCCGTGGAAAATAAGAGGCTGAATTTATTAACTGTCAATAGTTAGCTGCCATCAGTCAGAAGTACCCTCAACTGGTCTTAAAATCGTCTTTCTTATCCTTACATCTTCATCGTCATTTCAGCCGAAAGACGTTCACTGTCGGATATAGGCCTCCCCCAAGTGTCGCCACAATGAACGGTCCTGTGTGTCTCGCATCCATCGGATTCCCGCAACATCCTTATCCTTACATACTCGTATTATAATTTTATAAAGTTCGTGAGTATGTATGTTTCTCACTTCTTCACACCTAAACCGCTGAACGGATTAAGATAAGATTTTTTCACGGGGAAACCAAGTTCTGGAATAGCACATAGCTTTATGAAATATGGAACATATTACAGGAAATAGGAAAATACTTTTTGGCCTTTCCGGCAAATAAAATGTTTTTCATTCTTTCTTTTTCACCGTGAGGAAACCGGCATGTCCTAGAACCAAAACTTCAAAGACATGTAACCTTTACCAACCCGCACTGGGCCCGCGTAGTAGATTACGGCCCATCCCCTCTCCTAGAGAAGAGGCCTGAGTCCCTGCAGTAGGAACATTTTTTTTTTATACTTAGCCCACTGCTGGGCAAAGGCCTCCCTCCACTCCTTGCGTCCGGAGTGGAGGGAGGAGTAGGAACGTTATAAGACTGATTATGCTATGTAGAAGACCCTACTACGATTCTAGATTTTCTTGCAGACCATTTTACTTGTTGTTTACCTGACCAATAATACTTATTAATTTTAACTGCGATTAAACGAGAGTATGTCAAGAGCAAAGAATTGATGTTGTTGAGGCAGGTCGTCAGGTAATACTTACGGGTAGCTGTGACAATAACTGCTTATTATATCACGTTTATTGGAACTTGGTATTTTAAATATAGACCGTTACGTTCTTTCGTATTATTGGAAATTCGAAAATTACGGAAAAATACCATTTTTAACCTTTCAATCGTGGAAATTACAGACACAATAGAAAGACAATAGGTGCGCGAACGCTTGGGGCTTCGTTCGCTTGGGGTTTAATTAATTAAATGTACGTCAGCGTCGTACGGTTTGGTTTTCTAATAAGCATAAAATATAGAAAGAAAGAAAAACATTTTATTTGCCGGAAAGGCCAAAAAGTATTTACAAGTTATAAGTACATTTAGAGAAAAGAATGCGCCACTTCCGAGACCATAACGCCAAAAGCGGCGATTTTACGGCGATTTTTCAGCGTGGGCCGAAAAACAATATATTGTCATAATTTACATTGGCATAACGAAATTCGGCAAAATGATCATTACGCATAATATTATTAGGCATAAATGTTTTGCTATAATGCTTGTTGCCATAAACACTGCTATTTCACACTTCTCAATCCCTTCTTTCTTAGTTTCTCTAGGATATTACTGATTCCCCGTGCTTCGCAAAGCACGTAAAGCCGTTATAACCTAACCTAACCTTTGCATTATGCCAAAGTATTATTGTGCCAAAGTATTATAAGGCTGATAACAGTTAAGCGAAAACGTTATATCAAACTATATACACGACAACTTACCAGCTCCCCTAGTTAAGTAATAACAGTTTCGTTTCGATTCTCTTTCTTCGATCGCCTCAAGTCGACCTCGTCTTCGATTCCTTTGTTCAGACCACGTGGGGTGATGTCAGAGCAAAGGACTTGAAGCGATCGACAAAAGGGAAACGAAACGGTTGTAACTTGGCTAAGCCTGCAGGATTATTCTTAATTTGGTTACGCAAGGAAACTCCAACCATAGAACCTCTCTTTCTTCTAGATTAGCATAGCAAAGTCAGCCTTACAATGTTCCCACTGTTGGGACTCAGATCTCCTCTCTATGAAAGGGAATAGGGTAGTGTCCAAGGTCAAAATAATTAAATTTTATTTAGTCCGTATTTTAGATTATAAAAAAATATTGGACACGTATTTTTTCTTTTTTCGATTAAACCAAAAATAACAAAGATATAGCCCATTAAAGTTAATTTAATGTGCTATATCTTTGCCATTTTTGGTTTAATTTACAAACAAAAAAATACGTGTCCCTTATTTTTGAATAATCTAAAAGACGGACTAATTACATTTTTTACGGCCACTAGCCTATTCTTCTTGATTAATGTCTTGTAACTATACCACATAGTTTGCCAAGGCAAAAAGTATTCCTATTTTCCTGCATCTACTAGCTAGTTAAAATAGTTCTCAAATGAGTCAGTTAAAACATTTGCATACGGCTGGTATGTGAATAGATTATCGAGTACCACCAGGCTAGGTTACTGATTGACAGATTAGCACACAGCAAAACATTTTTGTCTATCGTAAATGTCAGTCATGATGACATCTCTTTGATGCGCGCGTTTGGCAACGGACGGCAAGCTACCATTGCTCGCCATCCACAAGGCCCAGTAACAATTTAAGACTCAAGCTCTACAGTAGCGCTTTATTTAGTAGGGCTATATTTCACCAGGACACCCTGGTAGCGCCGCCCGGTGAAATATAGCGCTTACGCTAACGTTGAATATGGAAGAATTCTCTGCAAAAATTCTAAGAGCCGACATTATGGCCACTAGTCGCCGCTACTAAACGCGACCACCAGTGGTTCAGTCAGACCACTACACGCCGTAACCAGTGGACGCCATTGGTGGCTCGATGCGGCTTTCAGTGGCTGCCACTTGTGGCAGCTGCTTGCAACAAGACTAGACCTCAAACGCGGAAGCGGGGAGAAGCCGGCGACTGAGGCCGTGTGTGCGCGCGAATCAAACGACAAAACGCGGCTACACGTAGCGAGCGCAGTCGACTCCCGCTGCTTGTGGATCAGACGCGGCCACTAAAACGCTCGGTGCTAAACAAAACGCGTCCGCAACTTGTGGCGGCCACTAGTCGCTCTAATGAGGTCGCCGCTACTAGTGGCTGAATGTGCGGGGGTTCTTAAGAGATTGCAATCAAGTATGTTTACATTTTAAAAGATCACACAATGAATTTGTTCCCAAAACGTTTTGTACGTGTAAGTGGGATGTCCTCCATGTACTGGTGGCGGGTCGCCGTACGTCTGGTGTTCCGATGATGGAACGAACGAAGCCAACAGGCTAGCAACTCGGCGTCGATGCTCAATACTTTAAAGCCTCGAGCCGACGAGTGTATCATTGCCAATTATCCTTCAGGCTTGCCTCTCAATTGACATATAATTACAGTGTAAAAACTCTTTAGTCCAGTTAATATGAATGATATTGGTATCTGGCATAAAATCTTATCTCCATAAAAGAAACATGTAACAACACAAATATGTCCATACAGTTCATATTATATACATTAATAAAATAACAATAATTTTAACAAAGACTTGTCATATATGCGAGTTATAACCGTTTCTTTTATTGTTGAGTGTCCATTTATTGCACTTCCTGTCTACAGTTTTTGTTATATTCAGTAGTTATTATTATTCGATTTTATTTATATTATATTTCTATGTTTAATAGAGCAGTTAGTTTTATTTCATAAATATTACCAATCTATACAATGATACAATAAAGCTGAATACTTTTGTTTGTTTGTTCAAACGTGGTAACACAAATTAGATAGGTACAGAAGTCAATCTCCATACAAAGCGCGCTCGAGCAACGCACACATAGACACCGCTCACGGACACGATATCTCGGAGCGCCTCGGCCCGCTCGTCGAACAGTTCCGGCTCAAACGCTCATTAGTGTGCGTCCACCGAGCGTACGTATAAAAAGTGAAGTGCATACATGAGATTGTCTTCTGTACCTATCAATTTTGTGGTGGTAATCTCAGGAACTAGTGGCCTTAACACGAGCTCTTAATTCTTAATGCAATTCATTTCACAAACTAAACTGAACATGTTATAGGGAAAGCTATACTCGGAGTCTTTGGCATCAACGCACAAACGAATACACAAAAACAGATGGTCGACTCTTTTATCGAGAAAAGTAGTAACCAAAAACATACATGGAACCTCCTCCTTTTCGAAGTCGGTTAAAAACGCAGCTGAAACCGCGGGGGATCACTAGTACATTATACGTATGCGTAATTGTATGTGTTAATTAAGTTGATTAAATCGATTACTAATATTATAATTAGGTTTTCAATATTACTAATCGAATAGTAAAATGAGTAACTTTATAAAAGTTGCTTTTTTTACCTATACTAGACGCGATTAAATAAAATAAATAAGTACCTGCTGTATTGGATGACTAATACGAGTAGATTTAATTTATTTTAATTACTTTAAAATAATTGAGACAGAATATTTAATTTTTATAACATGGCAACACTCATCATCACCTTTCTGCCCTTGTACTGTTTTACTTGGGGAGGGCGCAACACGTTTTTTCTTCCATTCTGTCCTGTCACCCATCACACTATTACTAACACCCTTTTCTTTCATATCACTCCTCACATAATCCATACATCGTTTCTTTAGCCTCCCTTCCCTCTTTATCCATCTACATGTACACTCAAAACTTTTTAATGACATGCGTTTCATCCCTCCTACTTATATGACAATGCCAAGACAAACGATTCCCTTTCAACTTTTCAGTCACTGGCGCCACTTTCAAACTTCTTCTAATATACTCATTTCTCACTTTATCTCAAACCGTACTTCCGTCTCAACAATCTCATCTCCGCTACATGCCGCCGCCGGGATTCTGATCCCGATTTCCGGCCACCGTAGGCGCGGGCTTGCGGACAGTGAGCAATGGGTAGCTCGCTGTCCGGCCGTCCGGTAACTGTCCGGACCAAACCCAAGTCGTCGACGGCGCGCACTGTTCCCGCGCGCCTCAAGGAGTTGTCAGCAACAGCAGGGACCCAGCCGGGTCGAAGCCTACGGGGCCAGGGTTATCCGAAAGGGCGCTCGAGCCCCGGTGTGAAGGCTAAAAGGAACGGGGTGGGTCTTTTAGTCAGTAAGACTCTGACACAAGAGCAGGGGTTGTCATGGGATGATTTTATCCCACCATTAAAAAAAAATCTCCGCTACATGCAATTTTTTTTTATACGTCTTTTTCACAGCCCAACATTCTGATCCATACAGTTTGACAGGTCTTATCGCTGACTTATAAATTTTACCCTTCAACTTGAGGGGTACCCGTGGGTCACACGTTGTTCCCGTGAGCGCTTGATGTTACGAACATAATTCTACCGATCAACATCTAATATTCAAATACCAACACTTCAATTTGCATACAAAACAAATGCATCCGGACGTTTCGCAGAACGTCTTATTTCACAACATGGCTGCAGCATTAGCCAAGAACGAAAGTGATCTACTTAAGTTCACTTGTTCGTTCATTCCGTTCACGATTTGAACGAAATCGGGTGACCGGGACAGTGTGTTATGTAATTACATAACACACAATTCAATTCACATACAATTGTATGTGAATTGAATTTAGATGGTAATATGCAAAATTTGGCAGTGTGAACAACCGAACTCTTAGGCAGGGCGCAAACGTGTGTCTTATATCAGATACAAGCTACCGATGAATATGCTTTGGTACAGGCCATGGTCCGGAGCGAGTATTGCTAGCAAAGGAGGAGACCGACCGCATCAGGCAACGGCGCCCACGCCCCAGCCGCCGCCGGGATTCCGATCCCGATTTCCGGCCAACGTAGGCGCGGGCTTGCGATCGGCAAGCAATGGGTTTGAATGGTCAAACGCGAGCCTATTCATAATTAAAAAAAAAAATCGATCATGGAAGAACATGGAAAGCAATGATGTGGCCGACGATGAAGCACGCTTGCCTAGAAGCAATCTATTCACTCTTGACATAAAGACCCCTAGGTTACAGCTATCAGGAAACACAAACTTCGGCAGGGAATTCCACTCCGTGGCTCTTTTTTCTATTTATTTATTGAAATACACAGTTTTTATACAATTACATAAGAATCTTCAAAAATTACACTAAGAATGACATTAACAGATAAGCAATGGGTCACAAACTAGGCCAAGCTAGATCTGGCCTGCATAAGCTTTTTTTTCATCCAATGACAACCCCCGTTCTTGGGCGGAGCGGGAGATAGTGTCAGACACTTACTGACTAAAAGCCCACCCCGTTCCTTCTAGCCGGGGCTCGAGTTCCCTTTCGGATAACCCTGGCCCCAGTAGGCTTCGACCCGGCTGGGACCCTGCTGTTGCTGACAACTCCTTGAGGCGTGCAGGAATAGTGCGCGCTATCGACGACTTGGGCTTTGTCCGGACAGTTACCGGACGGCCGGACAGCGAGCTACCCATTGCTCACGGTCCGCAAGCCCGCGCCTACGGTGACCGGAAATTGGGATCGGAATCCCGGCGGCGGTGGCAAGGACGCCGTTGCCTGATGCGGTCGGCCTCCTCCTTTGCGAGCATTACTGCTTCGCAGAAATCGGCGACCGCCTGCAACTCCTCCTCGCTCCGGACCATTAGCTTGCATAAGCTGGTACACATAATGAACGTGTTCCCAAAACGCATTGTACGTATGGGTGGGATGCCCACCATTTACCAGTGGCACAACGCCGTACATCTTGTGGTCCGATGACGAAACGGACTTGGCGGAATTAAATTCATCAACTAATTTCATCTATTTCAGTACCACACACACACAAATAAAATGGGCGCCAATGTCAATCATGTTTTTGTTCGCTTTAATGTCAAAGACACGATTGATAGAGAATAAATTAGCTGCATTTTTTGTTGACAGCTTCCATTGTAAACATATTAAAGAGTTTAATGTCAGTAGCAACCGGATGTAGTTCTGTAATGATCTTCAAGGACATGTTTAACTAAGGTATATATATATAGAAGGAATTTAGAGGTCATTTTAACGTCTCGGCAATACCTACCTTATCACACTAGTGGTTTGCGAGCGGCTGCGGGGCGGACGCGCAGCGAATACGTCACGAACACGCCGCGGCTGCACAGCGAAGACATCGCGGACGCCTGACGAATTCTTTTTTTTTATTATTATTGATAGGCTCGCGTTTGACCTCCATCTCACCTGATGGAAAGCGACGATGCGGTCGACGATAGAACGCGCTTACCTAGAAGTAACCTATTCACTCTTGACCATAAATATTCCTGGGTTGTAGCTATCAGGACTGTGTTTCCTGATGAATACAACTCGGGAATCTTTAAGTAGTCGCAGCCGCAGGCGTGCGTTTTGTAACTAGTAAACTCACATACATAAGACATCCAGACCCACATAAACTCTGTAGACCTTACAAACATTAATTTGTTCCGTGCGGAAACCGTAACCGCGACCAGCATAGCAGCAGCTAATCACTCAACCACTGCGCCAACTGTGCCTTCAAAATATATTACATACTGACATATAAAGAAATATAATCATGAATTACAGTTGAAATGAGATCAAATTTCTTCGCCATTCAATATTGATTTGTTACACTTTCGCTAACTGTCTGCAACCGCCATGAGTTAAAAGATATAGTAAAAACATGACTAGTGACCAATCTAGAAATTTTTTAACCGACTGCGGACCCAGGTTGCCCGCTGTAAAAACCATCTGGCCAAATGGGGCTTCCTCGAGCCATCTCTAACACAGTGCCAGTGTTGAGAAGCTGCACAGGACATGCGTCATCGGTTTATGAGATACAGCCTGGTGAAAGACAGTCGGACACCTCCCACTAATGTTGATCCTACCCGCCTTGCGGCATACGGACTCATTGGAGACACGTTCCGGCAATTTCGTGACAGCGTAAGACAGTCGGACAGTTGAGTCTTAATAATAGGTCCCTGTTTTAACCCTTTGGGGGCAACTGACCCTTCTAAGGGCGTCATCAAATTAGCCGCAAAGTGCTGCGCGACGGCAGGGCGGCTGTAGCGCTGCCGTCGGGCTGCATTTGCGCAGCACGCTGCTTTGTTACATGCTTTTGTACATGGTATAACAAAGCAGCGCGGCGGCAGTGCTGAAGCCGCGCTACTGTCGCGCGGCATTTTGCAGCTAATTTAATGGCGCCCTAAAGCAGACCACCAATATTTATTTATTAAAACTTAATGCAACACAAATGTACAAAGGCGGAATTAATGCCGTAGGCATTCTCTACCAGTCTACCTAGGGTGGTAAAGAGAAAACATGGTAGATGCATAAAAAAAGGAGAGAAAAAGAAGATTAATAAGGGTCCCAATAAAGGTCCGTGTATGTCCTTCTTACACAGATATGAACCATCCATCTTAAACCAGTCTGTCAAAGAAATAAGGTTACTAGACGTCCTCAAGGAAACAAACAGATTGATAATACAACTTTCTTTTATCAAGTCCGAGCCAGTTAAAGGTGAACCTCACAATATATGGAATGTCTCAATAAGATACTGCCACAAAAAGAAATTATATTGACGGTCATATGCAAGACTATATTTGGTTACACGTCTGGTCCGAATAAAAGGTCGAGCAAAATTTTATCATTTTTATGATCGCTGGGCGGTGACAATTTTTTATAAGATGCCCAAGGTTGAAACAAATAGGTATAAATGAGTGGAATTATAAATTATTTCACAATTAAAAGCGTCCACTACAGCTTACGTCGCCCTTGAGCAATGGGTCGTCAAGTAACCGTCCAGACCAAGCCCAAGTCATCGACAGCACGTCCTGTTCCATGCGCGCCTCAAGGAGTTGTCGTAGGGGTTCAACAGGGTCGAAGCCTGGTACCATGGGTTAAGTATTAATGAACTCTTAGTGCCCTGGAACGCAACGCTAACTTCCTTCTTTGCCTTGCGTTTCAACAAACGAGTGGGTTTTCGTCAGTAAAAGTCTGACGCGCTCCACTAAAGAGCGGGAGAAGTCATTGGATGACTTCCCATCCTATACACTTAAAAAATAATTTCAAGATTGTGCCTACTGAGTAGATAAGTAAGAGAACAAAGTAAGACTAAAGCCAACATATAACGAGACGCAAGTATTCGCTACTATTTTGTTGTATAGTAAAGTTTAGTTTATTTTATTTCACTTAATTTAGTGTTGTCTTAAATACGTCCAGTAGTGTAACTAACAACAATATCTCCACGACTCGGAAGGTCGACCAGAACGAAAGCTGATGAAATACCCGCCTCAGATTGCGGGGAGTGGGCGCGTTTAGAGAGGGAGGGGAGAAGGTATTGACACCTTAGTGCAGGTCGGTGTCGGGTGGAAATGCTATAGGGTTCGGACATTTATGTAAATTAAATTAAGTACTGTTCAAAGTTGAGACAGGATCTAAAATGCTAAAAAGATTACAGCAACAGCAGGGGCCCAGTTGGGTCGAAGCCTAAGGGGCCAGGGTTAGCTCCGAAAGGTAGCTCAGCCCCGGTATGAAAGGCACGAAAGAACGGGGAGGGTTTTATTGTTAGGGTCTGACACTATCTCCCGCTAGGGCGGGGGATGTCATTGGGATGATTTTTACCCACAAAAAAAACCCCAATTGGTCCAGCCGTTATCAAGTTTTAGCGAGACTAACGAACAGCTATTCATTTTTATATTATACTAGCGGCCCGTCCCGACTTCGCACAGGCAATAAATATAGCCTATGTTACTCAGGGTAAATGTAGCTATCCAATGGTGTAAGATTTTTTTAAATCGGCACAGTAGTTTTTGAGTTTATTCGTTACATACAAAAATACAAATCTTTCCTCTATATAATATTAGTATAGATAGATAGATAGATAAGTAAGTATTTAGAAACATACAAGTATGATTAACAGTTATCTAGTACTTAACCTTTTGAATGTCTTATGTTACACAGTTCGACATAAGCAATTGTCTTTCTATTGTGTCTCCAATTACGGCATTCAAAGAGTTAACTAAGCAGAGTTTGTACTAACAAGCTCAGTGGTTTGGAACCAGATGACGAGGTAGGTATTTTGCATTTGATTCGATCAAAATGTTGGGCTGTGAAAAGAACAGGATGAAAGAGTGCATGTAGCGGAGATGAGAATGTTGAGATGCATGTGTGGTGTGACGAGAATGG
This sequence comes from Mythimna albipuncta, assembly GCA_929112965.1. NCBI lineage: Eukaryota > Metazoa > Arthropoda > Insecta > Lepidoptera > Noctuidae > Mythimna > Mythimna albipuncta. Next base: position 4,071,179 of record OV815986.1, on the reverse strand, counting down.
ATAAAGTGAGAAATATTAAAAGGGAATTTTATCTTGGTATTGTCAAGTGAAGAGGAAGGATAAAACACATGATTCCTCTTTAAACACTATAGAAAAAATGTTCCATATCGGTCTGAAATAAGCAATTGATACGTACAATCTTTAAAAGGCAAATGACATAAAAATTAAAATTCTTTACCATTTAAAAAACTTATAAGAAAATTGAATACATGTTTGTGATGAAGTTGTTGACTGACCAGTTTATTTTGAGCTCCAGTGTAATATGCTTTACACTCAAATCTGTAAAAGTTGATAGGCTTGCGTTTGACTTGATTTTGACCTAATTATCTCATCTGATGGTAAGCGATGATGTGGTCGCCGATGGAGCACGCTTGCCTAGAAGTAACCTATTCACTAACCTATCAGTAAAACCGTAGGGAGCCCACTAGGACGAATGCCCGCTAGGGCCAAGCGAATTTCTAAAAGAGATACCATGATCCTGGAACACAAGCGAAGCAGTAATGCTCGCCAAGGCGGAGGCCGACCGCATCAGGGATGCAATGGGTAGCTCGCTGTCCGGCCGTCCGGTAACCGTCCGGACTAAGCCTAAGTCTAAATCGTCGATGGCGCGCACTGTTCCCGCGCGCCTCAAGGAGTTGTCAGCAGCAGCAGGGACCCAGCTGGGGCCAGGGTTAGTTTCGAAAGACAGCTCGAGCCCCGGTATGAAGGCTAGAAGGAACGGGGTGGGTCTTTTAGTCAGTAAGAGTCTGACACTATCTACCGCTCCGCCCAAGAGCAGGGGATGTCATTGGATGACATTTTCCCGACATAAAAAAAAATCCTGGAACACAAAAAACACTAGTGGATGGCCACAGTTTGCGGTCTTCCCGTCCGATTATATTAGTGTCTTCAAGACTAAAGTGAATAGGCTCTTAATAAACTAGTGCGCCTCACCATCAACGATTGCATCTCTGCTTACCATCAGGTGAGATCGCAGTCAAGTACTAGTTTATAACAGATAAAAAAAAGGCAATACCCATCAGCAGATTTATTTTTAACGCTAGTGCCACTAAAATTTACTAAGATAAACTGGCCATAAGTTAAAACAATTGATTGAGATGACTGGCCTGTTGTTCTAGTGGTTAGTGACCCTGACTGCTATGCCGGAGCTCGTGGGTTCGATTCCCACCCAGGACAAACGTTTGTGTGATGAGCATAATCATTTGTTCTGTGTCTGGGTGTAATTTATCTATAATATGTATGTATTTAGAAATATATAAGTATGTTTATCAGTTGTCTAGTACCCATAACACGAGCTCTGCTTGGCTTGGGACTAAACGGCGTTGTGTGATAGTTGAGGAATATTATTATTATTATATTATATTAATTAAAAATACAACACAACTGTTGCCCTTAAAACTAATCGAGTTGATTTCCTTATGTCACACCGTCACGAACGACCGGCATTGATCGGTATGTGAATATTATGAGCATGATTGCTTCTAAATATTTGCGGTCAGGTCTCGATTGCTAATATTTAATACATTTCTAAAATTAGATCACTGTATAGATATCCTTGAAAAATCTTTCAATTTTACATGACCTAGCGACTCAGTCAAGCTTACTTTTTTGTAATTTATTTCATTAACACTGCTCTCAAAACGGTGAAGCAACTGGCACGTCCTAGAACCAAAAATTTCGAAAATAAGTGATATACATCAACCAACACTGAGCAAGCGTGGTGGATTACGGTCCATTTGCTAGAGAGGAAGCTTGAATCTCAGTAGTGAGAAAGAACCACCGTAGACGCGGGCTTGCGGACGGCGAGCAATAAGTAGCTCGCTGTCCGGCCGTCCGGTAACTGCCCGGTCCGAGCCCAAGTCGTTGACGGCGCGCACTGTTCCCGCGCGCCTTAAGGAGTTGTCAGCAACCGTAGGGGCCCAGCTGGGTCGAAGCCTACTGGGGTCTGTTTCCGAAACGGGCTCGGCCCCGGTATGAAAGGAAAGAAGGAACGAGGTGAGTTTTTTAGTCAGTAAGAGTCTGACAATAAAACAGTGAGAAAGAAAAAAGGAAAAAAAGAAAGAAACATAACGACTGATATGCTTATTAGGTATGCTATATTGGCAGGCTGACCACTATTAAACATTTCTCAGACCTCTTGATTGCTCTATTGCATTATTATTCAAAAAAAAAAAAGAAACGAGTACAAAAGTAAGTAAAACAACGAAAGAAGACGAGATAAAATGTTTCATTCTGACTCATTTACAACTTAATGACCTAATTCTTTTTAAGCTATTGCATAGCTTCTATCGCAGGCCTTGAGCGTGGAGACCGTATCTAGAAATTCCGTAACGAAAATAACCTAACACCCCCCACTCATTTGTTTTTTGAGCGTGGTGACCGATAAGAAAACAAATGAGTGAACATTCAATCAAAATTCAATTCAATGTGTGAAAGTGTAACTTCGATTAATATCAAAGAAAAAAAAACAAAGGAAAAATAATAATATAATTGCATAAGTTGATAAAAATGCTATGCAATAGCTTTACCGCGGCAGTCCCCGAGTACCACACGTCTTTTTTTTTGTTTTTTAATTGACATAACCAGTGCTTGACTGCGATCCCACCTGATGGTAAGCAGTGATGCAATCGTTGATGGTGAGGCGCACTAGTTTATTAAGGACCTATTCACTCCAGCCTTGAAGACACTTAATATATGTAGACGGGGAGACCGCAGCAGGCAAAATGTTCCAGTCCTTCGATGAACATGGTATAAACGACGAAGCGAAATGCTTAGTCCGGACCGTTACAGTAATTAGGTAACAGGGAACCTGATGCAAGATGGAAGGTAGGACATGGTCTGCGGAAAGACGCCGTACAAATACTGAGGATCGGAACTGTCCGAGAACCCTTACGTGACTGGCAAGTTTGTCTGGTAGTCTGTGGCCTTGACTGCCGGAGGTCGTGGGTTCGATTCTCACCCAAGACAAATATTTGTGTGATGAGCACGATCATTTGTTCTGTGTCTGGGTGTAATTTATCCATATGTAGGTATTTAGAAATATATGTAAGTACTATGTTTATCAGTAGGTACTCATAGCACAAGCTCTGGCTGGTTTGGGACTAGATGTAAATAATATATTATTATTAACGGAGATGTGGTGTACGAGTGGTAACGGCCACGACTAGTTGTGTAGTTGTAGGTCGCGGGTTCAAACCCAAAAAAGCGCATTACTACTTTGTGTAATTTATTTCATCACCACTGATCTCAAAACGGTGAAGGAAAACATCGTGACAAAACCTGCATGTCCTAGAACCAAAAAAATCGAAGACATGTGACATTTACCAACCCGCGCGTGGTGGAATACGGCCCATTCCCTCTCCTAGAGAGGAGGCCTGAGTCCCAACAGTGGGAACATTATAAGGCCGACTATGCTATGCTATGTGGAGATGATATTAAAGCTAGAACTACATTAGACCGACGCACACGTGTAACACGCCTGATTTGTACGGAGAACGACGTCGCGTGGCGTGGATCTAGTGTAGCTCTACAAGTCTAGTTTCCATATAAAATGTATGGAGACCGACGCGCCCAGATCGGCGTGTGTGGCACACGTGTGCGCAGTGTAGTTCTAGCATAACGCTCGTGACTACGTGACTACGGTGTGAGCGGCGTCTGTGCGTATTCCTCTCGCTGTAAATGCCAGTACATACTGTGACAGTATTTTTTCTCATTTGGTATATCAAAACGCTTCCTGCTCCACCCAGGCGATCAGCTGTTGTTATAGAGCTACTGTGCTTTAGAGGAGACGTGATATGTAGATAATGAGTCGACGAAAAATTATGTAGATCAAATATTTGGAATGATTTCTATACATATTAACACATATACATTCTAACGAACATTTTATTTAATAACATTAAAGTAAAAGATTTTTACTACTTTTAATAAGGGTATCATGCAAAGAAAAGATGGATGGATTGTGTGAGAAGCGATATGAAAGAAAAGGGAGTTAGTGATAGCGTGACGAGTGACAGGACAGAATGGAAGAAAAAAACGTGTTGCATCGACCCCAAATAAAACGGGACTAGGGCAGGGAGATGATGATGATGATGAAATTAACAGATTTTTACTAAGTATATACTTAGTAAAAATGTGTTACTTTAATGCCTATGAAAGTATCGACTAGATACCTATTGCAAAATTATTATTTTTTTAAATTTTTCAGTGTTTAATTTCCGAAAAGGCTGGACCTATTTTGACAGGACTTTAACTGGTAGATAGCTGATGGTATAAGGAGCCACTTTTAATAAGGGTACCGTGCAATAAAAATCTTTTTGGAGTTACTAGTCCGAATAGGACGAAGTCGCGGCAATAGCTAAGTAATATGGGACGTTATTCTTTGTTACCGAGAATCGCTTGGCCTTTGAAATTATGAAACGAAGGCATACAGGGGTGGCGAATAGGCCGTGCCTATCCCAGTATGGTCTAGCCCCCACTCCAAGGCGACAATATTGTGTTACCGATTCCAAATTCTATGAAAAAACGATTAAACATCACACAAAAATATGGCATGCCAGAGCTTAGCCCCTCCAAAAAATAACTCTGCTTTTAATAATGGTTATTCGTAAAAAAATAATGGATTCTTTAAACTTTTTTGGTATGAAAAAGAAAAATATCGAAATAAAACACCACCCTTTTTTTTCAGTGTTGTAATAATCAAATAACTCCTTTCGCTCTGGATGGAGCAACGGGTAGCGTCAGACTTTTACTGACTTAAACCCACCCGTGCAGAGGCGTAGCTTACATTAATTTAGGCGTCGGCGTAGGAATATCAGAGTAGTGCTCGATCGTATCGTCGCTTACCATAAGGTAAAATAGTGGTCAAACTCGAGCCTATCAATTGTAAAAAAGCCCTCGTTCTTAAAGAGCCCTCGCTTGTGTGAGGCCCCTATAAGAGCGAGGCCGTAGGAAAAGACCCACTTCGCCTACGTCTATCTACGCCACTGCACCCGTGTTCCTTCCGTTGCTCTTTGCGTTCCAGGGTCGAGGTTATATTTTTGTGGATAAAAATCATTCAAATGACATCCCCCGCCCTTAGGCGGAGCGGGAGATAGTGACAAACTCTTACTGACTAAGAACCCACCCCGTTCCTTCTTGCCTTTCATACCGGGGCCGAGTTACCTTCCGGAGCTAACCCTGGCCCCAGTAGGCTTCGGCCCAGCTGAGCCCCTACTGTTGCTGACAACTCCTACTGTTGCTGATTCTAGGGTCGTAGTAACCCTTTCGAACAATCCCTCAACATTTATGACTAAGTAAGATAATTTCATCACGATGACATTGTACGTAATACGCCCATTTTTTTTCTACAATGTGCAGAATACTAATCAGTTGAAATGTCCAAAGCGTTGAATGTAGAGCGATATGACGAATGATGGTATTTACTGATTCAGAAATTTAAAACAATGTTGCTTTTTTATTTTATACTAGCTGCTACTAGTGATAGCATGACGAGTGACAGGGTAGAATGGAAGAAAAAAACGTATTGCGCCGACCCCAAATAAGATGGGACAAGGGCAGGAAGAAGAAGACTAGCTGCTACTAGCGACTTCGCCTGCGTAAAGTAAAAAACCGGGCAAAAGCGAGTCGGACTCGCGTATTGAGGGTTCCGTTAAAACATACCATTGAAAATAATTCAATTCCCGAATTGAGTTGCGATGATTTTTCTTAACGAGGAACGTTTTTAACCTAAAAAGTTGTTTTTTTGTTCGTTCGAAGAAAAGGCTAGTTGCCGTAAAAGATGTAATTAGACCGTCTTTTAGATTATTCGAAAATAAAGAACACGTATTTTTTTATTTGTAAATTAATTCATTAAACCCCAAGCGAACGCCGGCGTTCGCGCACCTATTGTCTTTCAATTGTGTCTGCAATTATCACAATTGAAAGGTTAAACCAAAAATGACAAAGATATAGCCCATTAAAGTTACGTGTAACGTCACTCCGTGCTACATTTTTTCGCACGGGAAAAAAAACGTGTGCAATATTTTTTTATAATCTAAAATACGGACTAAATAAAATGTTATTATTTTGACCCTTGAAACTACCCTATTCATTGATTTCAATAATAGGTACCACTTGTATTATAGAAAATAAACCCCCTAAAGAAATTTCCATACTAGGTAAAGGTTTACCAAGTTTCGAAATACGGGGTTTAATTTTACACACAATTAGCTCTTGTATCTATTTATCAAACCTCTTCTCTACCAGAGCTACATAATGCAATAATAAATAAATTTTAAATTATGGACAAAAAAAAGTCTCCTTCTTTCTGAAAATTCAGGCTTCTTTCTACACAACGAAGAAAGAAAAGCGGCCGTGCCACTCTTATGCTCGCCTTGGCGGAAGCACTACCGTGCCCCCAGATATTTTTGAAATTCGAAATGACCTCATCAACTCAAAGAAGTTTTGTTCTGACCCTGTCTATACTTTGTCAAGCCTATACACCATTTATTTATAAATAGTAGGTATATAAATAAATTCTTTCCGCTCATGACGTAAATTGCGTCAACTTCAACTCGATAACATGACAACATAATAATAAAGGAATTGTGGAGTACTATTTCACCGTGTCATTATTTGTTGGGGCTTCACGCTCAAACGGCTGAACGGAATTCGATGAAATTTGGCACACGGGTAGACCATATCCCGGAATAGCGAATAGGATAGTTTTTATTCCGGGTTTATGTTCCCTTGGGATTTTATTTTTACTTTTACGCGGCCGAAGCCGTTGGTGAAAGCTAGTGATCTATATTTTTTCTATATTTACGGCTTTTATACTTACTAATAATATAAAGCTGAAGAGTTGGCTCGTTTGAACAGGTTTGAACGCACTAATCTTAAGAAATTCTAGTTCGAATTTAAACATTTTTGTAGTGTTCCATAGCCCATTTATCCATTTATCCGTGGCACCGGAAGACGCAGTGTTGGAAGGCCTCCTACAAGGTGGACCGATGACCTGGTGAAGGTAGCAGGAAACCGATGGATGCGGGAGGCACAAGAACGTTCGATGTGGCGACGCTTGGGGGAGGCCTATATCCAAACAGTGAGCAATGGGTAGCTCGCTGTCCGGCCGTCCGGTAACTGTCCGGACCAAGCCCAAGTCGTCGACGGCGCGCGCTGTTCCCGCGCGCCTCAAGGAGTTGTCAGCAACAGCAGGGACCCAGCCGGGTCGAAGCCTACTGGGGCCAGGGTTATCCGAAAGGGCGCTCGAGCCCCGGTATGAAGGCTTGAAGGAACGGGATGGGTTTTTTAGTCAGTAAGAGTCTGTCACTATCTCCCGCTCCGCCCAAAAGCGGGGGTTGTCATAAGATGATTTTTCCCATCGAAAAAAAAAAAAAGGCCTATATCCAACAGTGGATGTGTATCGGCTGAAATGATGATGATGATGAGCCCATTTATCGAGGAAGGATAGGTATAATGCTAACTAAATAAGGCTAACATCACGGTACGACCAATAGGAGCGGAGTAGTATTAAACGGCGCGAGTGAAACCGCGGTGGATCATCCTCATAATCACCATCATTATATTATACATAGGCTTCCCCCAAGTGTCCTCACAACGACCGGTCCTGTGCGTCTCGCAACCATCGGATTCCCGCGACCCTCACCAGTTCATCGGTCCACGTTGTGAGAGGCCTTCCAAGGCTGCGTCTTCCGGTACGTGGTCGCCACTCCAGAACCTTTCATCCCCATCGACCATCTGTTCTGCGAGCAATGTGCTCTACCAACTGCTAATTTAGTTTGGCAATTCTTCGGGCTATATTGATTAACTAGCTGTGCCCGCGACTTCATTTGCGTGGACTATAATAATAAACTGGACAAGTGCGATTTAGTACCTACTACAATTAAAATCGAACAAAAAAAAGAAAGCTTTTCATTTTCAACTTTATCATTTGTTGAGTATATTAGAGGATAAGTTAACAAAGAATAGTTTGTCTTGATATAGTCATGTAAAAAGGACGGATAAAAACCTCTTAATAAACTCGTCTTAATAATTCGTCGGCCACATCATCACTTACCATCACGTGAGATAGTGGTCAAACGCGAGCCTATCAATAATAAAAAAAAAACTAATGCACCTCACCTCACCATCAACGATTGCATCACTGCTTACCATCAGGCGGGATCACAGTCAATTACTAGTTTATAACAGATAAAAAAAAGAGCTATGAGTATACAGGTGGATGTTTGAGGAAGGAGAGGGAGGTCAAAAAAATATGGGTGGATTCTGTGAGGAGTGATATGAAAGAAAAGGAAGTTATTGATAGCATAAGGGTGAGAGCACAGAATCGAAGAAAAAACGGAACAAGGGCAGGAAGATGATGATTTGTTATTGTAGCCGCAATGGATACACAATTTTGTTAAAACTTCAACATTAACTCTTACGGTTTATGAGATACATCCCGCTGATAAACGGCCGGACGAACAGACGGACAGATGTACAGAAAGCGGTTTATTAATACGGTCCCATTGGCGCCAGAAAACTATAATTTTGTAACATTTGCTTGGCTGCCTAAAAATTCTTTAAAAAAAAAAAGGTCTGACAATATGTAAGTCCAACTTGAATGAATTATTTATTTATTTATGTACACACACAAACACTTAAAAATGAAATTAACAAATACAGAAACAGGAGTACAAAGGTACTGCTTATTTCAGATGAAATCAAAATGAGGAGAGTTGGACGAGAAATGTAGACACAGTGACACAAAAATGAGTCAGAAAATTAAAAATATACTATATTATCTAAATCAAATCATATAATACATACTTACATATATAAATATATCAAAACCAGTAAATGAAATACAAATAGATACAATACATAAAATAAATTATAAGTATATATATCTATAAAATATAACTTTACGAGATAGTAGAGAGATAGTGTTCTTTGAATAGCCTTTTGAAGACAGATATATTTTTAGCGTCACGGATCTTAGCTGGAAGTGAGTTCAGCAGTCGAATTATATTACCAATCACTTACGAGTAATATTCTCGCTTCAATAACCTTATCAAGTTAGCTAGATTGCTCATATATCAAAAATGCCGTCATCTAATCAGCCAATTCAATTCCTGTACCAAGCGAATAATTGGTGATTGGATGATATTTCTGCTTTTCCAACTCTGTGTAAGCTACGAACAAATGTTTTTTCTTTCTTTCTATTTGGTACTAGCTTTTGCCCGCAGCTTCGGCCGCTTACATAAAATATAGCCTGCCTATGTCCCTCAGAAATAAAGCAGCTTTCTATCGGTGAAAAAATTTTAGCAATCGGACCAGTACTTCCAGAGATTACCTCCTACAAACAAAAAAAACATAAAAACTAACTTTACATCTTTATAATAATAGTGTAGATAAAGTAGTGCTTGTCTGCAATCCCACCTGATGGTAAGCAGTGATGCAATCGTTGATGGTGAGGAGCACTAGTTTATTAAGAGCCTATTCACTCTAGCCTTTAAAACATCTAAATTATAATTGTACGGGAAGACCGCAGCAGGCAAATTGTTCCAGTCCTTCGATGTTCGTGGTATAAACGACGAAACGAAACGCTTAGTCCGAACCGTAGAGGTTTCAACAACGTAAGTGTGGATACTCGCCGTATGTCGGGTTATCCGATGATAGAAATGAGATGGCGGAATCAAGTCATGCAATTCTTCTTTTCATTTTACTTCATCTAATATTCCCTGGGCTCATTGTGACCGATAAAGTGGATGGGAAAACGCCTCGCGGGCGCAGCCCAATACGTTGGTCCGACCAGATCCGCACCGCTCTTGACTCTACGATGTACAATGCCCTTCACACCGCCAGAGACAGGAACAGATGGAGGAATATCATAAAGGTTTAAGTGAAGAAGCAGGGAGGTCACGACCTTCAGCATTGAGGAATATGACGTAAGGAGGAGGAGGTTAGGTAATCCCATGGATAGCCTTTTTGATGATATGGTTAGAGAGTGACTTACTACTGATGTGATCACTGAGAAACAAAGAAAATACATTATTTTTCTTGTGGGCTCTCGCAGGCCAACGTATGAGATGGTCAACTGCTTAATTGGTCTTGCTTATAAGAACATTAACTAGATAATTAAAGGTTCTGGCCAGGGCTTACTTAACTAAGCTTAAAACTAATCCACTCCTCTACGGTCCGGACTAAGCGTTTCCAATCGTCGTTTATACCGCGTTCGTCGAAGGACTTGAACGGTTGGCCTGCTGCGGTCTTCCCGTCCGATTATAATTTGGGTGTCTTCAAGGCTCGAGTGATAGGCTCTAAATAAACTACTGCGCCTCACCATCTGAGATTGCATCACTGCTTATCCTCAGGTGGGATCGCAGTCAAGCTCTAGTTTATATCAATTTTAAAAAATAGACTACACGCTAAGGGTGCCATCTGAAGAGTACAGGCCTCGGCTTAGGGTATCGCTGGTAAAGAGCAGCAAGGGACATGCTGGATCCAGTAGCGATACATATGGACAAGGGACAAGATTATAGGTACCTTAATAGTCACCTAAAAATTTGGAACTCGTCATTATTTAAGACAAAAGCTACGCAAGTTGCATCACAACCTACTCATAAACATTGAAACCTGGGCGGACCTTAGCAACAGGCAAAATAATGCGCGCCAACTCAAAGATCGCTTAATAAAATCCGCCATTTTCTTATTTATTTATTTATTCATTTATGTACACACAAACACTTAAAAATGAAATGGACAAATACAGATAAAAGAGTACAAAGGTACTGCTTATTTCAAATGAAATTTCTTCCAGCAGACCTGCGACAGGACAGTCCTTCCGAGTTTCTTCCTGCATTCCAAAAATTTAAACACTGTCATCGCCGAAAAAAAGGATTAATGACATAGAATAATTATGCACGCGAAAAATTAGCTTTATATCATCCGCCACCGCCATATTCTTCATGCATTCAAAAAATTCAAAAACTGTGTTCGCCGAAAAAATTATAAATGACATTATAAAATTATGCACGCGAAAAATTCATAGCTTCATATCATCGACCATTTTCTTCCTGCATTCCAAAAATTCAAAAACTGTCATCGCCTAAAGAAAAAAGGATAAATGACATAAATATGCGCGCGAAAAATTAAAAAATTACATGTTGGCCACTTTGTTCCTACATTCCGAAAATTCTAAAATTCAAAAAAAGTAGTTGACACCTGAAACGTCAACTACTTTTTTTTTTCAATTTCATTTTTGAGACCTTGTCCGTATCACTGGTCCGCCTAGTCTAATCCTTCATAGTAATATAACAGGTACCTCGCTACACTTTCAATAACACTATACGGCGGTTGTACTTGTATAAAAGACCGGCGTAACACCACCAAAGCATTCAGTAGCTATCCTGCAGTCAAACAAGAAGTGCAAGATGAGATTTCTGGTAATATACCATTTATTTTTTCTTATTTTGCAAATAGTGATAACAGAACGTTTTGAAAATGGCAACAGTGATAAGCTTGGAATTTGATTATTTATACTCTCACTTTTAATTTAATTTTTAAAGCAATTCAAATTACAAAAATAAATTGATCAAGTGAAAAATTGGCGCCAAAATGTAACATCAAACTTTTCTTTTTTTTATCTGTCAAAGTTTCCCGCCAAAAGTTTTATTTTTACCTGACCAAGGAAGTGAATCAAACAGCCTACAAAAACGTTCCGTTACAACTATTTATTTATTTAATCATTTATCTAATTGAACCTTGTTTTATTAATAGCTTAGAATGTTAATCTTTTCCATTAATCTTTTCACATAGCTTACACTGGTAATAAATCCTCCATTTATGGTATTTAAAACCGCATAATTAAAAAGTCTTTGCCATCCATATTGATCCAATTAAGAGTAACTAGCAATTTCAATTAGTATGACAAGGTTGAATATCGAATATATTAAAATCTTACACCTTTAAACCTGTTGTCCGTAATGTCACCTGTCTTATGAAGACAAATATAATTACTTACTTAATATTTCATGCCTTTTAAAGCATTTTTAATTTGATCACTCATGAACACTTTAAATAATATTTGTTGTTCTCTCAAAATCCCAATTAACGCACTTCCCTTTAAATCAACTTGTGTCCTGCCTGCCAAAAAAAGCCTGTTCGCAATTGTTGACGGTTTTTAATTACTTCCAATAAATGTCCAATTTGTTCTTACATTCCAAACAGTTGTCACTTCGGCATCATTATGACACACAAAACGTCCCAAATTCATAGACAAATATCTCACATCTGCCTACACAAACAAGAAGTCAAAATCAACAATTCAATAAGCCTATATAAGTTTGCATTTCTAATCTTATCCCCCGCAGTGACAAGCTATTCAAAATAATGTACCAACATTAAAATTATTATTGCAAAACAATTATCATTCGGTCACATTATCATAATAGTTGTCTCTGACTAAGCATTGTTTATCTGTGGCGCGACAATACGCGTATAAAATTTCAATCATCTGGTTTATGGTTCTGAATGCTGGTCTAATTTATCGAGGGATTCAGTTACATGATATTGATATGGTAATTTATGTATCGCGTATGTACACGGTATTTTTACTTAATTTTTAATATATCCGACAAACAATTTCGTGTTTATTCCGCCAGAGTCACAAGCTCACGACCAAATACCCTATCTCATCAGCTCTTCTATCACCTATGGGGATTGAAGAGCTAAACGAGATGGAGTACCCAGTCGCTAACACACGACCCTGGCGAATAGGACGCGACAACACATGTGTCAAAATCAAAGCTTACTCGAAAATTCAGATAGTACTCCTGTATCATTCCAAAAATAGTGTTGCCATTAAATAACTCATTTAATCAAGTACGTTTTAAGTAACTAATAAATTATAACTAATTTCAGCCTAAAAAAAAATACTTCCCACGATTCACAATGAAATTTAATGGATCAAATCAAACCACGATTACATCTTCGTATCGATACATCGATAAACACAATAAACATGATTGATGTGGGAAAAGTATAAAATTGACTTTTGTTATACTACTCGCGTGTTTGAAGACAATTGATGTTTTATTGTTACTAAATGCGTGATCGAGTTGGCATTCTTATTAGATAAAAAATCATAAACATATTTTTTTATAAAACTGCAATCTTTTACACGGCAATTTTCTTTTTCTTTTAAAAACAAATCAAACATGTACTACTAAGATGAAATCTTCGAAGGCTGTGACAAATACTGTAATTTCCTTTGTTTTCGCTAATTAAAATACTAACAGTTAGACGTCTAGGCAAATGCTAATATCCTGTACTTTTGATGCTTGTCCAATTATTTTGTCGTATTTAAAAAACTAAGAACGCCATTCATTTTAAGTTTATGTACCTCTGATTGTGTTACTTTTTTCGTGTACAATAAAGTTTATTCCATTCTTTAAGACTACATAGGCCACACTCACAAATCTCACATGGGTGATACAGGAAGTTTGCGAGTGAAATAAACTCATTATTATTCCTCTAAGTACAAAGATCACCACGCCCTCTATAAATAACTTCCGTCCTCTATAGTAACAACAAAAAACGCTCTAAAGAAATAAAATCTGATCTCATTCTTGCACAATCCAATCAAATGATTCAATAACCAATCATCGCGCGCAACAACAAAAAATGTCAATCACATTCCGTTCCACGCAATGTCATTATCAAGGCCACAGATTTAAAAAACGTACCATAAAGATATGTAATTATTTTTACGAGGCGGTAACCATTTTTTTTGTATGTGAACCAATATGGTCGTAATTAGTTCGTGGTGAGCATGCGAAATTGCGATTTAATAGAGGTTTAGTGGCGATTGAAATGAAATAGGCGAATGAACTTGAAAAATTGACACTAATGAGGTTGGTACAGCTCTGTAATAAATGCAAGTATTCAAGCATTTTCTCTGACATTCCCTGTCATCATCTTCGTCACTTATCTCAATGTACAAAGTCTCTTCTTTGCAGTCTATCTGTGGACTGGACAATCAATCTTGAGACAATTTTTTTTTCCACACAATCCATTTATTTTGTATTCCCAAACTCTTACTCACATCTATATATTTTTTACACTCAGTACTAATCTTAATGTATCTGACAGATGGTACACATCCTCGTCTCACATTTTTATTAATCTATCTCTGGTAATTTATATCTTTCAGCCCAGGCAAATATTCTTTCACACATTCCATTTAGTTGATTAATTTATTGTTTCTTTAATTAATCTTGCTCTAATAGCTATCCACATTTTGCTTGATGTCTAGACTCTTGTCTTTCTCTGACATCTGAGAAGTATTGTCATCCTCAATGCAACCATAACGCAACACCAAGCTACTTTTCACACGTCCAATTTAGCACAGCACTACGTTACACGCACAATATGTCATAACCATAACGCACACGTGGTGTCAAGGTCTCTTATTGTAATTCAGAATGCAGGCACATCACTATAGTTGTGTTATTGTTGAATCATGCGTTCGGTTGTATTGTTTAGTCGTTGCATATTTGGAATTTAGAGGTCACGATTAAATTAATTTAGTCTATGTAGTGATTGTTATTTTTATATCTGTAATTAAACAATTAGCTAATTAGATACGAATGTTGGAATGATTATTTTATTGACATTAAACGATGGACACATACTAAAAAATAACAATAGTGTTCATTGATAAAATGGCCGCCTCTACACTACAATTACTATACAAGGTGTAAGGGACAGCCCTCCACAAACTTTAAGGGCTTGCTCAGTAGAGGAAACTGAACAACCTACCATAAAAAATTTATTCAGGAAATGAAAAAAAAATCCGTCTCACCATACAAAATTATTAACTTGATTGGACAGTTTGTATGGAGAGGCTGATTTTTTTTTTTGTTTCCTGAAAAAAAATTTATGTTGGGTTGTTCAGTTTCGTCTTCTGAGCAAGCCCTTAAAGTTTGTGGAGGGCTGTCCCTTACACCATTTATAGTGTGAATGACTTTATGTATGTGAGGAAACGGGCATGTCCTAGAACCAAAAATTCGAAGACATGTGACATTCACCAACCCGCACTGGGCCCGCGTGGTGGATTACGGCCCATTCTCTCTCCTAGAGAGAAGGCCTGAGTTCCAGCAGTGGGAACATTAAAAAGGCTGATGACGAGTGCGGATGACAGCTGTCAGATTCATACAATGTAGCTACCTATCCTTTGCTCTCATCCTAAAGACGCATATTTTTGTCATGCTGTCATCCTATCCATATGTAAAATATAACCTAAATTTACCTTCTCACTCGAAATCAACAAAAACTTAACATTCAGTAACCGTTTCTACAAACCAAAGCAAATCCATTGTTCCGATTCTTTACACGCAAAAAAAAAAATACATTTCCCTTTGTCTTCCAAATTCAAATCCGTTAAAACATTCTGTCACTTAAAGAAAAGTTTTAGGCCAATGTCAGAAACCATACAGCCTAAACTGTCAGTTTTCATTTCAAAATGGCGGCTTGCGAAATATTTTGATTATGTTTTTAAGGCGTTGGCTTGTTCTAGAAATGTTAGTAGATAAAGTTTATTACGGTATAGTAATTGTAAATGGAGTTCAGGCTAGGTTATTGTATAGATTAGGGATTGGTGAAACCAGTTTTGAAGTAAAGTACCATAGACTATTCAAATGTTTAGGAAATCAGCGACTGTCCAAACCTCTTTGTCTCTCTACTCGTGAAATATATAAATAAATGCATAAATTAAAGACTTGAATTATTGATCAATGATTTGCATGACCGATAACCTGGTAAGGGTTGCGGGATTTCGATGGATGCGAGACGCACATGACCGTTCATTGTGGCGACACTTGGGAGAGGCCTATGTCCAATAGTCGACGTCTTTCCACTAAAATGATGATGCTGATTTGCTTATATTTAGCTTTTAATTTTTTTTTTTTATGTAAGATCTCAATGTACCATAGAAATAAATATTTCTTTCTTTCTTAGATTTTCCTGAAATTTCGCTCAGTGACAGCCTAGCATTCCACAGACAACATTTTTTTTTCTTTAATTCGATTAGAATGTTTAGAGATTTTTTCTTTACAAAAAAAAAAAAAACAATCAACCCATTTTAGTTCTAAATGCTAATCAAAAACTATTTTTAGAGAAATCTGTTTTACCTACTAGAGCGCAAAAGTCACATCACATCGCTAGAAACATCACCAACATACAAACTAGAACAATCGATACCCAGAAACTAACTAAACCACTTTTTTCACAATAATTATTGTTGCATGATTCCTGTTAAGCGATTAACAGAATTTACATCAACTATTCGTTTCACAATTTAAACGCTGTGCGAAAAAAAAATAAACAGACCGGCAACAAAAAAGTTGCTCTATAAAATGTTTATGATGATTAACACTGACATTAAAAGGAGGTCTGTTACACCTAAATGACAGGTTTAGAATTGGAATTGACAGTTTAGTATTGAATAATTTATAGATGTTGTAGTTTGAGTAATGGGCACAACGAATGGGCATAATGAATAAAAAGTGTTGATATGATAAATGATGTACATTAAAGTGGTCTTATTATTACATGAACAGAAGACGTAACGTAATTCATACATTTTGGATTTAATTGGTACAAAAAAGTCAATTGCGACGTCACTTAACATTTGAAATTTACTAATATTAAGGAATAATGATTTTAATTTGACTTTGCCTATTATTCTGATAAACAACAAAAAGTTGCCAACCAGTAGCTCAAGTGTAGCCACTCTGCAAAATGCAATGCTAATAGAATTTTATCATAGTCACTTTTTTCGGTAAATTTCATTACTACGCTAACAGCAATCATGTTTTTAATTACGCATATGGTAATGAAAAGACCGTCATTATTCGGCCTAGCAAAAAACAGGAAATTTGCAATGCCGTACGAATATTCTCTTGCACGAAATTCATTTATTCATTCATATTTAATCAATGACCTAAACACACTTGGTCATCATGGCCTCTTACCGTCGTCAACACTAAAAAAAACTGACACACCCGACCGAACCCGTTATTAACGCGTTAACAAGCGGCTAACTAGTTACTGTAACGGATAACGATAATAACGGAAGTACTCATTGAGTTATTATAACGTTAATTATTTCCTAATCCGCATACGTTATTTCAAGGCGGTAACGCAATGAAGAAATGTTATAAAACTTAGCGAGAACGAATGCTAATCATTTCACGCTTTGTTTCGCAGCTAATTACTAGTTTTCTTCTATATTACCATGAATTATGTTTATGATCTGATAATAGTTTAAGCAAAATGGTGTTTTTTGAGCAACTGTGAGATTAATGATTTGATTGCTAAGGGTTTTGTGTAAGTGTGAATTAATGATTTATGGACCACTTTAAGTAGCTAATAGGCTTCTAGTTTCGTTATTGTTATAATTGAATCAACGATAAGAGATGTTCAGATATACTTATTTTTTGAGACCGAAAATTATCTAAAATACTCCAACTGTTCTTTCAGTTGCCTTTTGTGTCACTCTTTCGAACCACCCCTCATTCCTTGATAGGCTACTCTACAATTGCTACAAGATGGTGCGGGTGACAACTGTCAGATTCATACAATGTAGCTACTTATTCTTTTCTCTCATCTTAAAAATGCATATTTTCGTCCTTAGATAAAACCTATCATACACCTATGTACTATAAATTATCAACAACATCTATAAAATGCCATCAACACAGTCTTCACTATAACCACCTCAACTGAAAACCCAATATCAATTATCTAAAACTGTTCCTTCTTCAACAGATCGCCTTTGTTGCCCTCGTCGGCTATGCCTCCGCCAGCGTCATCAGCCCCCTGGTCTACGGGGTCAACGCCGGTGATGCCCAGGCAGCCCACATCGACGCGGCTGTAGCTGCTCAGGACCAAGCCCGCGCCTGGGGCGAAGGCCAGGCCCGTGCCGCTGAAGCCGCCGTCCAGTACAACACTGAGGCAGTACGTCAAGTTGCTGAAGCCAACCGAGACCTCCACGAGAACGCATACTGGGGAAGCGTTGCCGCCAACCAGAACGCCGTTGCTGCTGCCCAGTCCAACGCCGCCGCTGTCAGCGGAGTCGTCGCTGCTCGTGCCGGAATCGCCGCTGGTCTCGCCGGCGCCGTTCCCTACGCCGGATACGCCGCTCCCTACGCCGGATACGCCGCCCCCTACGGCATCGCCGCTCCCTACGGCATCGCTGCTCCCTACGGCGCCCACGGCCTCGCTTACCGCGGCTGGTAAACTGGTAACCGATTCCAATAACCGTTATTTAAAAAATAACAGTTATTTCAAAAATAGCTGTTATTTTTTTTATAACTGTTTTTGGTAGTACCTTCGTCGGTTGTATCTGGCAAGACTGGTGATGTGTTTTCTATATCGGCAGTGTTGCCAGGTAATAGTTGGCCAGGGTTGTAACTCCACCTCCCAAATGGAATGAAACATGCTCAAACGAACTAAGGTCTCATATAGTAACTCTCTTTGTAAATAAAAGTAAATAAAACATGCCATCACTGCCAAAGTGTAAATAAACACGTTTTTACAAAACAGTTTATAGCCATTTCATTTTCAAACACCTTTTCACCTAACCCTAATTTCCTATGCATCCCACAGATTCAAAGATTCAAACTATTTTATTTCAAATAAATCATTTAAAAGCACTTTTGAAATGTTAAGAAGTCGGAGAATAATGTGAAAGAAACTACACACCCATACATCTACACATATGAATAAAATCGAAGTGTCTGTCTGTAATATCAAATATCAAAATATATTTAATGCCTACAAACAAAATGCATCAGGCGTCTAGGCCCATATAAGTTTCACTTTTACAAATAAAACATAATGATAAAAAATCCTAATAAACTAAAATTAAAACTGTAACAAAGCTAAATTCATCTAGATATCAATATATATATATTTGACTGTCTGTTTATGAGTAATCTCCGAAACACCTGGATCCATTTTAACGGGACTTTCACTGGTAAATAGCTGATGTTATAAGAGAGAACTTAGACTACTTTTGTTTTTGAAAAAGAATTAAGGTTCAACGAAAAAATTGTAACCAAATGGCATTATGCTGTTTTAGGACGAAGTTTCGAGAAATAGCTAGTCATAAAATAAAATTCTTAACTCCATTTTAACGAGATCGTACATGTTTTAAAGAATATACATACGAGTATTGTTGTGTAGATTTGAGACACACAACTACATCAATTTTACAATATGCATTGGAAATTATTAACTAAACTTAATTAAAAAAAAAAAACCGAAAACTTTATGTACTTGTTTTTAACCCTATTGTAAATGGGGTAGTATTTAACTGTTCCTTAATTTATTTCTGTTTTCTACTACAAGCTATGCCTTTGTTCTACCAAAAATACTATTGTGCACTAAAATATGCGTTTCTGGGTGGTTTTAAAAAAATAACCATGAAGAGGATGGCGGAGTGCATGTTCGCTCGTTTCGCTCGCTCATTAGAACCCGCCACCTCCTTTTTACCTAACCTGTCCAAATCGATGTGCTTCAAGTCTCTTAATAATAGTCCATTTTTTATTTATTTAATAGTTCCAAAAAAGTCCATTAGTATTTGGTGTACAAGTATTATTTTTAGTGAAGAATAAGATTTTTGATGCACATTTAAAAATATCTCTTAGGAATGTATTTAACTCAGACTACCCCCTTTTTATTTTAAGTTCTTGCAATCCATCCTAAGATTTTCTGGTAGATATCACAGTTAGCGAAAAAAAAGAAGAAAAAAATAAGTTTTTTTCTTCCATTCTGCTCTGTCACCCGTCACGCTATCACTAACTCCATTTTCTTTCATACCACTCTTCACACAATCCATCCATCTTTTCTTCGGCCTCCCCCTCCCTCTCCATCCCTCCACACTCATAACTCTTTTAGTAACATGCGTTTCATCCCTCCTCTTCACATGACCATAATAGAACTATGAATTAAATCGAATGAATTCAAACCAGTTTACTAATAGATACGAATCTATTGAGATTTCAACTAATTATGATACATTAGCCTGTCAGGCGTAATAGATTTTGTTGTAAATCGATTAAAACTAAAGCCTTGGAATAGTTTTGAAGCCTTTGTTTTAAGATAGGTATCAAGGAACCTCCCGCTATGGCTGGAGCGAGAGGGTGTGTCAGACTTTTACTGACTAAACCCCACACGCATTCCTTCAGTTGATCTTTAGCATCTCAGAGCCATGTGCATAAATCTTAGTATGCCAGTAATACTTTGAATGATAACTCTAGCGTCATCTATTGGTTCAATAACGTGGCATGGCATAGTCGGCCTTATAATATTCCCACTGTTGAGACTCAGGCCTCCTCTCTAGGAGAGGGAATGGGCTGTAATCCACCAAGTGAGCCTAGTGCGGATTACGGAATGTCACGTGTTCGAATTTTTTGGTTCTAGGACATTTTATTTTTTTGATGGGAAAAATCATCCTATGACAACCCCAGTTCTTGGGCGGAGCGAGAGATAGTGTCAGACTCTTACTGGCTAAAAAACCCATCCCGTTCCTTCAAGCCTTCATACCGGGGCTCGAGCGTCCTTGCTGCATTACTGCTTCGCAGAAGTCGACATGCCTGTATCCTCACGTTTTTTTTTTTTTTAATTTCAACCCTAACGTGTGATATATTGTTGGATAGGTATTTAAAAATGAATAGGGGTTTACTGAAATCATTTTTGATAATGTCAATAATTTCGGAAATAAACGCTCCAAAAGTTAAAAAAAACCGGCTAAGTGCGAACCGATCTTGTAATGTGTTGTAACTTTGATCGATGTTTTAATAATAGTGTATTTTTTTCGATTTATGACGCATTAAAAAAAAACTACTTACTAGATTTCGTTCAAACCAATTTTCGTTGGTAGTTTTTATAGTAATGTACATCATATATTTTTTTTAGTTTTATCATTCTCTTATTTTAGAAGTTAGAGGGGGGGGACACACATTTTACCACTTTGGAAGTGTCTCTCGCGCAAACTATTCAGTTTAGAAAAAAATGATATTAGAAACCTCAGTACCATTTTTAAAGACCTATCCATAGATACCCCACACGTATGGGTTTGATGAAAAAAAAAAAATTCTAGTTTCAGTTTTAAGAATGGGGGACCCCCAAAATTTATTGCTTTTTTCTATTTTTATGTGATAATCTGAATGCGGTTCACAGAATACATCTACTTACAAAGTTTCAACAGTATAGCTCTTATAGTTTCGGAAAAAAGTGGCTGTGACATACGGACGGACAGACAGACAGACATGACGAATCTATAAGGGTCCCGTTTTTTGCCATTTGGCTACGGAACCCTTAAAACAATGTGCCCCCCCCCCTCTAACTTTTGAACCATAATTTTAGAAAATATGAAAAAAATCTGAAAAGTAGAACTTTATAAGGACTTTCTAGGAAAATTATTTTAAACTTGATGGAAAGAACAGTTTTTGTACAAAAAAGACAAAAGGGTTCTTCAAAATAATTTCTGGACTAAGTTTGTAGTATAATCGTATATGCAAGCATTTTTTAAACTCATAAGTGGGTACACTTATAGTGACGGACAGGAAACTACGGAACCCTACACTGAGCGTGGTCCGACACGCTCTTGGCCGGTTTTTATTTATTCGTTAACTTAGAAGTTTGATTTTTTTCACAGCTTGAAAGGACCGCAGACCTGAGTAGGTATATAGTTTTAATTTAAACTCGATACCTTCACGCGTTCTTGAGATTAAGAGTCTTGACAGACAGACAGACAGACAGACAGACAGACAGACAAACAGACAGACAGACAGACAGACGGACGAAAAACCAAGTGATCCTATAAGGGTTCCGTTTTTTCAACCGCATGCACAGGGACCACTGGGCAAGTGTCACCACGCAGTGGGTTTCTGCAGAGGGAAAGCGCCGTCGAGGCCTGCTTAGAAAGAGGTGACGAGATGATCTGGCCGCATACCGCGAGGACTGGTTCGAGACGGCGAGGCGGACGAATGTCTAAAAGAACTTCTTGGTGGAAGCCCTTGGCCCAGCAGTGGGACAATAATGGCTAGTAAAAGAAAATGAATGATTGGTAGGCTTGTGATTGACCACTACCTCAGCCGACGGTAAGCGATGATGTGGCCGACAATGGAGTACGCTTGGCTAGAAGTAACCTATTTACTCTTAACTTAAATAACCCTAGGCACATTGCCAACTATTTTGCTATATACATAAAAATTAAGCCACGTGCCAGAGTTGTTAGTCCTAGCTACGCCATTGCTCCCTCCATTATACAGGGTGTCTCTGACATCGACGCACAAATGAATACCACGGATCCAGTACCTACATGATTCTGGAATTTTTTTGTTGGAAATTTCCTAATTTTTGAAAAAAAAAAATCTCTTTTTTTTTTAATTTAGACTGTGTTAAATCGTCATTTAAAACAAACCTCGATGATATTTTTAGTAAAAAAAAAAGACAAAAACTTATGTTTTTAATAAAAATATAATTAATTAAAAAGTCATCAAGGTAGATAAAATCGTTATTCTAATCAATCCTGATGACATTTTTAATTTCGAAGGTAATTCATTCATTTTTTTCACTAAAACTGTTAAAATAACGATTTTATAGTTTAAATATATAACAGTAAAAAATAAAAATCAATAAAAAGAATCATGTACTGGATTCATTGTTATTGGTTTGTGCGTCGATGTCAGAATGAGGCTTCCGGCGACTGGGACCGCAATCAACTAGGACCGCGGTCCCAGTCGCCGGATCCATAAAAAAAAAAAATTTTTCTTCCGGCGACTGGGACCACTCATAGGTAACTTAAAAAAATCTATTATAGAAGCCAAAATTGGTACAGTCAAACGAAAAAATTTCTAAATTATTTATATGAATATCATAGCGCTTAGTAATAGATTAAGCTAACCCATTTTTACATAATTTACACATGCAGGTAAAACACACACAAAGGCAATAGCATTGTATGATTGTATATTACTATCCCTTTCTAACTTGAGTCGGTTTTGCCTGTCGAATTCAAGGTCAGGTAGCCCTTTTGTTATAAACGGGAAATTTTGCATTGCCCGATGACTGGCTCGGCCAATCACTAACAAGAAGCTTACCAGCTTAAGAAAGTCAAGTTTTGCATCAGAAAGTTTTGTATTAGATCATTGTATGAGTGAGTGGTGGTGTAGTGACTTCATTTAATAGTCTTCAGGTATGTAAAACAATTTTTTATTAACTTATTTATGAACAAAACAAGCTAATAAGGGGGTTAAACAACGTGCTTACAAATGTTTTTACTTTAAATTTTTTCTCATCTTTGATGAGACTTTTTAATAACACAAAAAAAAAAATTGTCATCTAATAAGATTATCTGATATGTAGTTAATATTTTTTTTTCGATTTTGGAATTATCAAAATGGATGAAAAAAGTCCTTCAATTTCACGAGTTGAACAGTAGTTTTATATTGATGTCACACAAAGAGGACGTGAACTTTTGCGAAGAGCTGGCTATGAATATATTCTTAAAAGAATAAACAAAGATGGCTCAAAACTCTGGCGATGTGCAAGAAAAAGTGTTTGCAACGCGAGAATAAAAATCAGAGTCGATGCGATGACTATTTTGAATGAAACTGCTCATTGTCATGAACCTATTGATTTCGCGAAGGTTAAAGTGAACCGCCAAATGCAAAAATGTGTAGAAGATGTTCAAAAGGACTTAAATATCCCTGTTGCGCAAGTGTTTGAAAATAATATGGAAGTTTCAGAACTACAGGGAGAACAGACAAGGGATTACAGTTTGCTACAGAATTACCATGTTTTCACAATATAGAAAAGCAACTCTACAAATAAGAAACGCTGCTATTGGAGCAAAAAAGTCACTTTTCACAAAGCCACTGACGTCGAATACCCTAAACCTACCTACCCTTCTTTTTAAATCAAAAAGGATTTTTATTCAATTATTACATCGTTGTTTGACTGTACATAATTTGATTTAAGTTATCATTTATTAGTGGTCCCAGTCGCCGGAAGAAAATTATTTAATTTTTACGGATCCGGCGACTGGGACCGCGGTCCTAGTTAATGGCGGTCCCAGTCGCCGGAAGCCTCGTCAGAATCACCCTGTAGAGAGTGGGAGAAGCCACAAGATGATTCCCCAACGCAAAAAATAACTTACTTCTGTTATATTTACTTTGCGAAGTACATACAAGACCCTAAAAACCTTGAAAACTATAACCTACAGCACTAAAACAAAAAGGATAAAACCATCAACCACTCCAATCCTCAAAAAAACCACTTCCTGAACTAAAATATCGTTCAAAATACCTCGAAGAACAAAGACTGCATTCTGGCGTACTCAGCCAAGCCCTGTTAACTAATGACAGGTCATTCTGACCTTTAAAGTAATGATAATAAGAGCCAATTAGGTCTGTATGTGTGCGGGGAACTAGTTACTTGATATCTGGACTGCCTTGGTGAGGGCGTAGGCTTTTGTTGGTCGTGACATACGGGTGGAATGGATGGTGGACTTGTCGGATCATAGTTTATGAAAGATGGAAGTTAATCAAACTAGTCATGTTCCTTTTTTTAGGTTAAAAACGGAACTCTTATAGAATCACTTTGTTGTTTGTCTGTCTCTCTGTCTGTCTGTCAAGACACTTTATCTCCAAAACGCGTGGAGGTACCGAGTTGAAATTAAAACAATTATACTCAGGCCAACGGTTCTTTGAAGCTATAAAAAAATGAAACCTTTGAGTTAACAAAAAAAAAATACGGCCGTTTATGTCGCAAAGAACACATATTTCGACACTCCCAAGGGAATAAAAAATTCATAGGGTATTTTCCTGTTGATTTAGAATTCTGAAAGCCAGCAAGGTCTCATAGCACAAGTATAGGTCGCCAACTCAGCAATCGCTGGGCGTCAGACACTGAGTTGTAGCTTTATGAAAATTAAAAAAAAACGTTAGAAACTGCAGGTTTTGACAATAACGTTAACGATCTACGCTGTGGAACGTGCATTATCTTCACTTTTTTGGACTGACCAACATTTAATTAATCAAAAGTGCCTGCAAATGGTCTATCTATACTAATATAATAAAGAGGTAAAGTTTTGTTTTTTTGTTTGTAGTAGGTAATCTCTGAAAGTACTGGTCCGATTGCAAAAAAAAAATATCGACAGAAGGCTGTTTTATTCTTGAGTGATATAGGCTATATTTTGTGTACGCGGGCGAAGGCTAGTTTGAAATAAATGCTTTTGATTTGATTTAACTACATCACCCAACAAGCTAGCCTCGCTCGCCATCCTCCACACCCGTATGTCCGCAAATACATTTGGACGAAATAATTTATGAATGTAGATCACCTTGAGGACCGTGCAGAATAAATAAAACAAGATCTCATTACGCATATATTATGAACGTACTAAATATTTACAAAACCTGTATTAATATTCGCACTTCCTCCATTAATATTTAAATATATAAGTAGCAGTGTCAATAAAAGTAGGCTGAATGGGGTTTACCTTTGCTTTACCGTGACTGACGTGCGTTGGCTGTATGGACTTTGACCAAAATTGAGGAAATTGACTTATTAAGAACGTGCCAGGCCTTGGTACAGGCCATGGTCCGGAGCGAGGAGGAGTGGCAGGCGGTCGCCTCCTGCGAAGCAGTAATGGTAGCAAAGGAGGCAAGGCAACGGCGCTCACAGTGCCCCAGCCGCCGCTAGGATTCCGATTCCGATTTCCGGCCACCCTAGCTGCACGATCAATGAATGTGTTCCCAAAACGTTTTATACGTGTAGGTGGGATATCCACCATATACCGGTGGCGCATAGCCGTACGTCTGGTAGTCCGATGATGGAACGGGCTAGGCGGAATTAGGTTATGCAATTCCGATGCACACTCCCCGAAATGCAACCGGTAGAAAACCGACAGGCTAGCAACTCTGCGTCGATGCTCAAGACTTTGAAGCCTCGACTCGACGAGTGTATCATCGCCAAATATCCCTCCGGCAAGCCTCTCAATTGCCTCAAGTGCATCAAGCTGGTATCGAGCAGATCCGTCCCAAAGATGAGAGCAATACTCCATACACGATCGGACTCAAACACTCCTCCGAAACGGCTTGATCGTTTTTATTAAATTTTTTGTAATACCTATTTGATAGGTCTTAAAATAGGTCGTAGTCAGTGTAGGGCGTAGTTAACTACTATTTTATTTATTTATTATTTATTTATTTAAAGCTTTATGCACAAAAAAAAAACTGTACAAAGGCGGACATAATGCCTTATTTTGTAATCAGATAACAAATTACGATTAGAAGTAGTTACCCAAAATGCTCTACAATATTGTAATGAACAAATCTATGTATCATTATCTCAAATACACAAAGTTATCTGACCATTGTAGTCTTAAATCAAAATTGTCTTGCTAAACTGCAATGAAATTCTTAAATGCATGTTGCGGTGCAAGTTAAAATAGGTCATACCCAAAATGTCTATTCGCTATTTCAAACAAGTACATTTTGATACAAATGGAGAGAGTTTGGAATTCTGCAGTGAAAAAGTCCATGTGTATTAGACGACGTTTTTCAAGACACGAAGATATAAATAAACGAGGGCTGACGCGCGACTCGTAGGGGTTGCTTAGCGCCAAGCTTGATACGATAAATATAATAAACTGTGGCGGTGACTAGTACGCACACTTTTTCGCACTAGTGCGAAAATCAGTAAACGGTAGGGGTCAGGGCAGGTTTTCGAGGAAGTGTATTGAAAAAGTGTTTTGTGTACTTAGTTGTCTATAACTTATTAATACTGTGCGTTCATCATCATCATCATTTCAACGGAAAGACGTCCACGGCCTTCCCCAAATGTCACCTAAACAACCAGTCCTGTGATCAGGTTTCCGCAATCTTCACCAGGTCATCGGTCTACTTTGTGGGAGACTGCGGTTTATTTTAGTCTTTTTTTGGGAGATGGAAATTCATTAAACACGTGGAAATTTGTCACTGCAGCACTCGGCTCCAAAACACCCTCGCCTGCGGCTCGGATTGCAAATTCCACCTTACTGTACCCGCACAAAGGCCACAAAAAATGCCGCTTCAAACGCGCCGGCGGCCTTTTTTTGTGTCTCGTGTGCGGCAGTGCCACCATAAAAAAACGCTTGAAGCGGCTTCAAGCTTCTCCGTACACAAGGTGTCGCACACTTCAGCTGTTTTTGCGGCCGCTTCTAACGTTTTTTTGTGGCGGCGTTTTTTTGAGGCCCATGTGCGGAGACGCTTAGGCGCAATGGCAAACTATCTCCACTTGTATCAAAATGTACTATTCCGACATTCCACAAAACACCACAAGAAACTTGTACCGTAACATTGAACGCATAAACGTAGGCAAACCGGTCGTAACAACACAAGGCTGTGTACCACGCCTAGACGAGTCTAGACTTGTTGTGATGCCTAGCTAGTCTAGGTTATCTGGCCAGCTGCTACATAGGCTACGTACCTAATCAATTTGAATACATTGTGGGGAATGCGGAATATTTATTTTTATTTACAGGCTCTCGTTTGACCACTATCTCACGATCGCTTAAAAGAAGTTTTATCGACTCTAATACGATTAATGACTGTGTAAAAGTCGTATAGATGTTTCTAAGACGACAGCATCGGTTATACTACTTCTATAATATTTATTAGTTTATTATTTTAGCTTATATATGTATTTTATTATTATAAATAACTTATTTTATATTTTTCCATTTGAAATATCTGGTACTTGTTTATTGTGCAAACCTACCACAGTGTTGTCTTTTTTAACCCTAAGGTTGACTGGTAGAGAGTGCCTTATTGCATTAAGTCCGCCTATGTACCAATATTGTGCATGAAGTTTAAATAAATAAATAAATAAAATAGTCGTATAGATGTTTATACGATGTCTGTATACGACTACAAGTTGTGTAAAGATAAGGGGCATATTACACAATAAAATTACTTCAATACAATGTTTAAAGCACTTCGAGTCGCGTAACTCTTACTTATACCGCTAAAATGTTTGTTGGGATGGATGGGGTTTGGTCAATAAAAGCCTGACACTCTCTCAAAGCTCTCACTCTACCCTGAGCGGAAAAAAAATTATATGAGCAATCAGCTGACGCTTTTGTGTTGTTCTTAATGCCTGATGAATACCATGTGTCGCCCTCTAGGTTTACAATATGTACCTACAAATTAACTCTCTTATCTCTCTCAAAGTTTATGGTAAACCCCCACTGATTTATGCGGCAATAGTTTAAATTTCCCAAACAAAGCTAACCAATATATTTACTAAATAAGACAAGTTAATTTATACCTGGAATTTATAAGTATGCCAGTATTGTTCAAGATAATTGGTGTGCCGACAGTAGTGATCAGAATCAAAGTTATCGGCTTGTCGTTATACAACAATATCGTTGAGTTTGGAAAGAAGTACCTAATAAACCATTGTTTCTCAAAATAGGGTACGCGAACCCCTGGGGGTTCGTTAACTCATATTATAGACAGATGATACCATAGAAATATAAAAACAGGAGAAGTGGCAAGGTACATGCCCGCGCGAGATGTACAATATGTACACATTCGGGCAAACGGCCAACAGTTATAAACTTGTGAGACTTGCGATACGTTCACAATATGTACTAACAAATTAACTCTCTTATCTCTCGTAGAGTTTATGGTAAGGCTCGCTGATTTATGCGCCAACAGTTTGAGCAGTTTAAGTGTCCAACATAAAGCGGACCAATATATTTACTAAATAAGTTAAATTATACCTGGAATTTAAAGAACAAGTATGCCAGTACTGTTCAAGATAATTGGTGTGCCAACAGTAGTGATTAGATTGTTAAAGGCTTGTCGTGCGTAAATGTCTGTTGTATATGT
This sequence comes from Mythimna albipuncta, assembly GCA_929112965.1. NCBI lineage: Eukaryota > Metazoa > Arthropoda > Insecta > Lepidoptera > Noctuidae > Mythimna > Mythimna albipuncta. Next base: position 4,042,248 of record OV815986.1, on the reverse strand, counting down.
TTTTAAACGTAGAGTTTCGAGAGCCACTAACAAGCCATTTTTCTCAAAGTGGGGTACGTGAACCCCTGGGGGTTCGTCAATTCATTATGGACAGATTATAACGACTGGATGATTGGCATGCTGTTGTCTCGAATGTACAGATTTTTCGGTATATTGGTTTTCAAGACAACTGTAAAATAAGATGCCATCAAAAACTTGTAAAAAAAACCAAGGCTCATAACTCAGTTTTTCTATCATAAAAAGTTGTGAAATCTATGTAATACCAAGTCGGTTTATTTATTCAGTCCGTACTTGAGGGACTTTTTGCTTTTTGCATTTGGTCGTGGATGTGCGACCCCGACGGAATAAACGCGAAAGTGTTGAAGGGTAAAAAAATATCTTGTTTTGTTAACCCTACCTTATTTGATTTGACAGTTATGACGTCACAACATGGCGTGAAGTCAATCCTACTTTTTTTTAAACGCATTTTATGTAGACTGAAGAATAATCATACATCGTCGAAAGAAAGACGTAGTCGAAAAAAAAATGTGTAAGACGAATCATTTCTCTCACATACAAGTATCAGATAGGGATATTTATAATAGGAGATATTTCATAACGGTAAACGGAACGTACGTTTACCGTAATGAAATATCTTCTTAAGAGCCGGTTATAGTCAGAGTATTTCGTATGAACTCCGCCCGGGACGGTCTATGCTGCCCCGTAACAGCGATTTTATCTTTATAAAAATTATATAGTCTATTAAGGTATTTTGTTTTTTCCAGAGCCAATTAAAAACAAGCTTTATCATTTTATGTAACTTTCAAATATTACTGTGACGTAATCTCGTAGATATACACGTTTGAAATCATAAACTAGGTGAGAGTCGGAATGGCGAGTGCCACAGCGAATTAAATTGTAGTAATTACCGATAAAATGTACCCAAAATGTACTATTCAGTACTTAGCTCTAAAATATTTGTACCTGTTTCAAAATGAAATTATTTTCAAAACTAAGGTACTCCCGCCATATTGACGTCAAAATGACGGGTGTTCTGTAATATTTTATTATTCAACCATCACTCATAAAACATAATTACACCAAAAAAATGTACTTAAAAAGTACCTCAAGTGGAAAAGAACACGCACTTGATCAGTTGGATAGTTCCTGAGAAATAAAACAATCATGTGTCCTATAGAATGTCGTGTGTCAGTTACGTGACACACGTCATTGACATTATATACAACTAACGCCATCTCTGACATGAACTTAAAAAAAAGTTCAAAATGAGTACAACCTGACCTTAAAATTGCGCGTTTGAAGCTAATACCTCGTGCTGGTGAGTATGACCGCTATGCCGCTACACTGGACCTGTGGAAGCACCTACCTTTCGCGTCGCCATGGCCCTTCAGCTGTTCGGCCTTCGCCTGCAGTTTAGTCTGCATGTTTTCAGCACCCTCCTTCATTTTAGCCAGTATACCTGCAGAGAAACGGTACGTATTAGTTTTTGAGTCAAACATCAGGACCTGTTAGTTGAGACTGGTCATATCTTAACTGCCAGTGGCTTATTTTGATATCTATATTAAGATATTTTTTTTAGATTGTTCTTACATAATAGTAGCGGCAGGAAACAAGTAACCGAGATATTTGTAATACATAACATGATTGGAAAGAGTGTCCATGGAGTTCATTCTACACTCTTCTTTAAAGGAATCATACAATCGTAATTAAATTGTAAGTTAGCTAGGGGAGCTTCCCTAGCTAAGTTACAAACGTTTCTCTTGCGTCGAACGCCTCTAGCTGGCCACCCCCCGATTCTTTTGTTCTGACCACGTGACTGAGCGTTGAGATAACGTCCTTCCGGTACATTTGAAGTTTTCTACTAGCGTTAGTGATTGTAGTTTATCAACTTGGCTAGGGAAAGAGGGAAATAAACTATTTTATTTGGCATACACACTCGTAGATACACACAATGTAGTAACTACTTGAGGACACTAATGATTATATAAAAAAAAACAATTAACGAGTCTTTTTTTTTGTTGGAGAAAATCATCCAATGATAACCCCCGCTCTTGGGCGGAACGGGAGATATTGTCAGACTCTTACTGACTAAAAAACCCACCCCGTTCCTTCAAGCCTTCATACCGGGGCTCGAGTTTCGGATAACCCTGGCACCAGTAGGCTTCGAACCGGCTGGGCCCATGCTGTTGCTGACAACTCCTTGAGGACAATGTGTGTCTCACGACGGCACTAAATAGATTCAGTTCAGCAAAACTGCCAGACAACTAGGGATACAGGTACAGGTGACCAGACAGAATAGAAAACAAAAAGTGTTGGGCCGACCCCAAGTATTATGGGATAAGGGCAGGAACATAACGACTCTTCTACGAATACCCACCGTGTTTATCTTTTTCTTTCAATAACCTTTCCATATCACCAGCTTTATCTTTGACTCGACCAAAGAAGTCTATCCGTGAATGTAAGCATGCGTGAAAATAAACATTTTAGTTTTTTTTTTAACATAACTCATGTATCGCAGGTCTCTTCACGAACATAACAAAAAACACTCGGAACAGTAGGCCATACAAATATTTGCCCTAGCCGGGAATTGAATCCGCATCACGCAGTTCAGCAGCCAATCGGTTTTTGTGTGAAAGAGTAAAAAACATACATACAAAGTTTCACCTTTATAATATTAGAAGTCATTTTGTCATCAGATAAAAACTAAACCTTACGATTTCAAACATAAAGTTTACATTCCATTGAGTTGATAGTCTCAATATCTTGAGTTTTCTTAACAATATTTGACATTCTAAAAAGAACCTTATTACTAATAAAATAAAGTTGATAATAAAATAATCACCTGATATTCTTTTGGTGGCGTCCGGGCTTGCCGACTGCGTCAGGGCTGCTACCTTCATGTACTCGCTCGTTATCAGACCGGCGGCCTGCGACAGAAGATCCATAGTTAGTTATTCTATTTATTCATTTAAATACATATAAATTATATTTTTTTTAATATTTCAATAAAAGCAGCTTCGTACGGGCTTTAAATATATTTGTACATCTTGCGCCACTTCTCCTGTTTTTATGTTTCTATGATATCATCTCTCTATAATATGAATTAACGAACCCCCAGGGGTTCGTGTAGCCCATTTTGAGAAACAATGGTTTATTATTATTAGGTACTTTTCTCCAAACACTACGTTTATAAACATACTAGCGGCCCGTCCCGGCTTCGCACGGGCAGTAAATATGTTATTTAGCCTATGTTACTCAGGGTGAATGTAGCTTTCCAATGGTGAAAGATTTTTTTTAAATCGACACAGTTGTTTTTGAGTTTATTCATTACAAACATACACACAAAAATAACAATTGTCCTTCCTTATAATATTAGTGTAAATAGTATCCCACTGGCATCGGGAACAGGGTCCAAGCTACCGACGGTCAGGGCTCCAGACAAAGGAACCTCCTAACAATACGAGCCGTGTCCAGAAGTACCGCTTCCTGATCCAACTGTCTAACGAGAGCCTCCTCAAATGTTGGTCGAGGCTTTTGGCTATTAAGCCATCGGCACAATGATTGCTCTATCCACTTCCCACATGTCGACAACCTCGCGGGTCAAGTCAATATATTTAGTTTGTTTATCCTTCTCAGCTTTCACGAGGTTCTCGCCATGAGGGACCGCTATGTCAACATTATTATTATTATATCTAGCCTGTACTATCTCACTGTTGGGCAAAGGCCTTCCTCAATTCTTTCCGTTATTCCCGGCTCTTGTTGGATAGCTAAGGAAGACATCTAAATTGTCCAGCCATCTCCTTCTTGGTCTGCCGCGACCCTGTCATGTGATTTCAGTTATCTTGAGATTGTCAACCTCCTGTCTTCTTGTTTTTTGTGATATAAGCAGGATGAAGAAGAGTTTAGATGACTCTTAACATAATCTTTTTTTAGGATTCCGTAACCAAGGAGTAAAACGGGACCGTATAACTAAGACTCCACTGTCCGTGTGTCTGTCAGGTCTCTGTACCTCAAAAGGAAAAGACGGAATCCTTACAGGATCAATTCGTTGTCTGTCTGTCTGTCTATTTGTCCGACTGTTACCAGGCTGTATCTCAAAAACCGTGATAGCTAGACAGTAGAAATTTCACAGATGCTGTAGTTCTGTTGCCGTTACAACAAAAAACACTAAAAACAGAATAGAATAAATATTTAAGTGGAGCTCTAATGTAACAAACGTTTTTTTTTTTAACGGTTTTTGCTACGGAACCCTTCGTGTACGAGTCTGACTCGCACTAAGCCGGTTTTTTTTTACTATTTTGTAGTACAGTAATATTCTATGCTAAATTTACCTCCAAACTAGCAGGACTCATGGCAGAATACTCCTCACTGAGAAGTTCCACTATCAGACCCTCGATATCGAAGAACAGGATGTGGCTCTCAGGATCTGGGAAGCAAAAACAAATGGATAATAAACTAGATATCATCGTTTCGCAATATAGAACTCATTCAGGGTCAAGGTCGCAACCACAAAACGCCGCCACGGGCATATTTCCTGTAAGTTTCATACATTTTATATGGTTTCGCCGCATACGGTGTACGTCTGTTGCCGCCACACGCTACAAATCAACGCTGCTCGCTACTTGTGGCCCGCACTAGCCACTAAACGTCATACAAAATGCAGTCGCACGCCATTCGCGCATTTAAAGCTTCTTTTTTTTATTGTTGATAGGTTCGCGCTTGACCGCTATCTCACCTGATGGAAAGCGACGATGCGGAACGCGCTTACCTAGAAGCAACCTATTCACTCTCGACTTAAAGATTCTTCGTCAGAGTCCATTATGATACTGCGCGGATGGGTTAAAGAAGTAGCAGCCACTGGCCACAAGTGGCTGTCGCGCGCCTCAGCTTCCTTTGTGGCCGTTTCTAGCTTCTCGTGGCGACGTGCGACGACACTCAGAACATTTTCTTCAAATTTCTTTAGGTATTTACCAGCTGACCATTCAAACATTGTTCTGCATATAAATTAAAAGAAAAACAATGAAGTGTGGGGGTAAGGGTAAAAAATAGCCTAGGACTTATTACCAGATCATCAAAATATATACCACAAGCCTCTCGCCCCGGCGGGCGTCAGAAGGTGCAGAACAATTTCCGGACGCCGTAGGTGCAGGCATGCAGACGGCGAGCAATGGGTTGATCGCTTGCCGGCCGTTCAGTAAGTATCAAGCCTGGATCGACGGCGCGTTATTTTCACCTCAATGAGATGTCAGTAAGTTAGTTGTCGCGCGCTTACGAAACACGCCACAGCGTCGCTACAAAAAGACGCCGTGGATGAGGGACCTAACACCTAATTTTACGCGGGCGAAGTCGCTGACTGAAGCTAGTTTATCGATAAACTGGTTAGTTAACAAATATATTTTTCATACATATTCCTGTTGCCCCACACCCTTATAGTGCGTTATACATAAGAAGTTCCTTCGCCGTAATGTTGGCTCCTCTGACTACCTACTCTAGCAAAATTGTTGCATGTGAAACGAGGCGTCTATTCACCGCCAAAAGGAGCCCGTTCACCTCGGCTCCTACTTTTCAGAATGTATCATTGAATTGTACCGGCCGCCTTCTGCTCTTGGGTATTGAAATTTTCTCTGACCTCAATTTTTGGCGGTTCATTGAGTCCAAAGCCAAAGTATCTGCTAGGAACCTAGGCCTTCTGGCAAAAGTCCGGCGGTACTTCACACCGGGACAGCTTTTAATGTTATACAAAGCACAGGTCCGATCGTGTGTAGAGTACTGCAGCCACATAAGGGCCGGTGCTGCAAAGTGCCACCTGGCAGCTTTGGACTCCGTGGAAAAGCGTGCGAAGAGGCTGATTGGTGATCCAGATTTGGTTAAGTCCAATCTTCAAAGCCTTGAGCACAGGCGTAGGGTAGCCAGCCTTTCGGTGTTTTACAGATTGCATTTTGGAGAGTGTGCGCAGGGATTGCATGACTTGATTCCGCCATCTCATTTTTACCATCAGACAAACCGACGCAAGGCAAGTATCCACTCTTACGTTGTTGAAACATCTACGGTCCGGACTAAGCGTTTCGCCTCGTCATTTATACTGCGTACTTCGAAGGACTGGAACAGTTTGCCTGCTGCGGTCTTTCCGTCTGATTATAATTTAGGTATCTTCAAGGCAAGAGTGAATAGGCTCTTAATAAACTAGTGCGCCTCACCATCAATGATTGCATCACTGCTTACCATCAAGCGGGATCGCAGCTAAGTACTAGATTATAACAGATAAAAAAAAACGAAATCGATTTTAATGCTAGTCGCAACACTTTTTGAAGAATTATGAGGGGAAATTTTGTTAAAAGAAAACAGGTCTAAAAGAAAGTTATCAAGGGAGAGGTACGACATTGTGGCGTGGCGTCTTCGGTATTTTGAAGATAGCAGGACAATCGAAATGAAGCCCAGCATCCTATACTTTATTCAAAAATAGTTTTTAAAGTTTCCAAAAGAAGAAAAAAAAAACAAAATTATGAGGCATTGTAACGTAAACGTAACGTGTAACGAAATATTAGTTAATTTCTCTAATATTAGTAAGGGTAAGGGTAAGGGTACGGGTAGGGGTAATTGCATTGCTAAAAATATAGCAACACTGTTCTTCCGTATTGCCAACATTACGGCAAAGGAGCTTCTTATGTGAAAAGCATTATACAAGTAGTCATGTCACTCACCAGCAGGGTTACTCCTGAAGCCCTGGACGGTGAGCTGTGCCCGCCTGGCGCGCGCCGGCTCGGCGAGGGGCCCCGCGTTGCCGGCGGGCCCGCTGTGATGCAGCGCCGCCAGGCCCCGCTGGGTAGCGGCTCGCATTGCTGTCAGGTTCCGGTGGCGGAGTCCTCTGAGGGAACGGGAAGAATATATGATACAATAAAATGAATTTGTTCGAAACACTTTGACTGGACAGTTGGTGTAGTGATTAGTGACCCTGACTGCTATGCCAGAGGTCGTGGGTACGATTCCTACCGAATTTAATTGTTTGTGTGATGCGCATGATCATTTGTTCTGTAACTGCGTGTAATTGAAGTATTTATAATTGTATGTATTAAGAATATACAAGGTGTAAGGGACAGCCCTCCGCAAACTAAGGGCTTACACAGTAGACGAAACTGAACAGCCTTCCACAAAATTTGTTTTCAGGAAACGAAAAACGGCCTCGCCATATAAATTGTCCAATCAAGTTTATCATTTTGTATGGCGGAGCTGATTTTTTTTTTGGATGCCTGACCCTTACACCTTTTATAAGTATGTTTATTGTCTAGTACTCATAGCACAAGCTCTGCCTGGTTTGGGACTAAATGGGGTTGTTTGAGAGTTGTGGAATATTATTACATTATTATTATACAAATATTTTTATTACAACCTTCTGAAATATTGTGCAGTTTCAAAACTGCACCTCGTATTACGCTCACATAATAAAAGCAACAAGAAATATGTAACCAAGATTATGTAACTCATAATATGATTTAAAAGAGTGTCCATGGAGTTTCTTGCATGTTCTTCTCCATAGAGAGCTACGCTTTGGAACGTGCAATTTAGCTTCACTTTTTTTGGACTGACCGACATTTAACTGTTCAAAAGTGCCTGCAAATGGTCTATTTGAAATAAATACTTTTGATTTTGATTAGATTGCTAAAATATTTAGGTCAAATTTTAAATTAATCATGTTAAAATATATTAAAAATTAAAATACTCATATTTAAGTTAGGTACCTGAAGAAATGCACCGCCGGGTTAGCCAGTCCATCACTGGATCCAGTTGACAGCGAGCCGCCGAGGTCGTCAGCCAGGGCTTCATCACACGCCGCCAGTACCTCTTCGGCTATCATACCTGTGAAGAGCATTCAAGAACTCCTCAGAACTTAGAATACAAAGTAAGATGGCTCTTGCAACCTCTCGCACCGAGATAACGTTGTGCCAATAGGCTATTTGCATAGTCGGCCTTATAATGTTCCCACTGTTGGGACTCAGGCCTCCTCTCTAGGAGAAGGAACGAGCAGTAATCCACCACGCGGGCTCAGTGCGGGTTGGTGAATGTCACACGTCTTCGAATTTTTGGTTCTAGGACGTGCCGGTTTCCTCACGATGTTTTCCTTCACAGTTTTGAGAGCAGTGGTGATGAAATAAATTACCCAAAGCAGTGCGCCTAGCTGGGATTGAACCTACGACCTACAAGTCTTATGTCGGGGCTGTTACCACTCGGCCACCACTGCTCTAAAGATCCATTAAGTAATCGTAATAAGTAATCTCGTACAGCAAGCGTCAGACATCTCCAAAAATTTTGACAGTTCCTTTGATCAGTGACCTACCATTAGAACGTCATTGTGCAGTCATTGCTTTTAATAAGCTCGATATTGTCATTCTACCACAACTCTATTACGAGACCATTGAACGATTAATGATCAGCCCTTACGAATTAGCAGATTACAAACTTTTAGCAAAATGACAATGGGATCGTGCTGGAACGGCGAATTTATAAAAATAGCTGTCTTGGGCCCCTGGACGTCAACACGATAACTTACCATGCAACACTCTATCCACGTGTCCTGTCTCCATTTGCCACACAAAGACAGTGCCATCAGAACATCCTACAACCATGAAGTCGTCTGCTGGTCTCCACTTGATGGCCAGCACTGGGAACAGGTGTCTGGACGCTAAGGTCACGCATTTGCGTTCTGTTAGACCTGTTTGGTAGAGACAAGAAAGTCATAAATGTCATGTTTTAGAAGTAACTACAGAGTATTTAATTTACGATAAAAAGAAAAATTGTGTAAAAAAAATACAACAACACTACCTAAAAAGTACAAAATAACTTTATTTTCGGAAGTCTATAACAGTTTTGTCTCTTCGATATTTAACACCGACTTCAGAAATTAAAGTTATAGAACCCCCTCCTTTTTGAAGTCGGTTGAAAATAATGATTCGCGCTTGATTACTATCTCAACTGATAGAAAGCGATGATGTGTAGTGCACATTTGCCTAAGCAGGCTTATTAATATTATTATTTACAAGATAAGGGGCTATGCATCACCCATAGTGTAGGGGATGTAGTCACTGCGACCTAAAAGATCTATTGTGACTCGCCACCTTGTTAGAGTAACTCTTTTAGCCCGGAGGCTTCCAAGAAGTTTAGAATACTCCTAGCTTTTAGAGTTTTAATCTCCTCCGGGCGAATAATGTGTCGGCCCAGATGGACACTGCGTTTGTGGATAAGATAAGCAGGCTTACTCTCCAAATTAATTTCAATTTCAATCTAAATTCAATCCGATTGCAATGTCAATTTTGACGTTACGTGATTTGGTACTCTTGAAAACAATATTGTCAACATATACGATTTCACTTAGTTCTCAATGGTCACGCAATTTTGAACCAATTTGGCGCTGGCGTTGAATTCAAGGGTACGAAACGTCACAATCTCAATGTCGACCGATCGGAATTGAAGTCAAGAGTAAGCCTGCTGGTGTGGGTTTATAATCATTATTAATCGAATTTTGAGTAAAAGGAAGAATAATAACATATTCACTTACTAAGTAAAGTCACGCTGTGGTCCGAAGCGACGGAGCAGATACATTTTTGAATACGAGGCTGCAACAAACATAATAATTAATATACTAACTAGTTACTTGTATGTTTACGCAAACATTTTTCAACATTCTATCGTTAAACATCGCTAGCCAGCACAAACAGATTCTTTAAGGTTTCCAGTTTTTCCTTCGAACGTGATTAAAACAAGTAATAATACATTGGATGTAACAATGTCTCGTGACTCTTAAAAACAGGTTCGTTATAAAACCTCTACGTATCGAGGAGGAGTGGCAGGCGGTGCCGACTTCTGCGAAGAAGTAATGCTCGCTAAGGAGTAGGCCGACCGCATCAGGCAACGGCGATTCCGATCCCGGTTTCCGGCCACCGTAGGCGCGGGTTTGCGGACGGTGAGCATTGGGTAGCTCGCTGTCTGACCGTCCAGTAACTGTCCGGACCAAGCCCAAGTCGTCGACGGCGCGCACTGTTCCTGCGTGCCTCAAGGAGTTGTCAGCAACAGCAGGGGCCCAGCCGGGTCGAAGCCTACTGGGGTCAGGTTTATCCGAAAGGGAACTCGAGCCCCGGTACGAAGGCTTGAAGGAACGGGGTGGGTTTTTTATGTCATTGGATGACTTTCCTCACCAAAAAAAAAAAACACTACGTATTGTATAACCAAGTCGCTTTTCCCATCAGTCTGTCCGTTTATCCGCTAACAGACTGATACGATTTCCCCTAACGCGGCACCCACTACGCATACGACTCGACGCGATTGCGAAGCGATGCGGCGCGATTGTCACAAACAATTGATACTCTATTGCGATGCCCTACGTGATCGACCACACGTGCGTGAGGAGCGGCGACGAGTAAAGGGAAGCAGTCGCATTTGAATTAGTATATTTAGGTTTAAAAAAAAAGAACGACCAGTATGTCGGTTATCACACTGCGACGCACCACGCAGCGTAGCGCATGAATGCGTGTCTCAACGTTGCTTGTAAGTATCTCCGTTTGTATAGAAAACACACACAGTCCAACACACCGAAAATGCATCCACGCGCGTTCATGCAGATCACGCACCTACATGCGGAGTAACATACGCACACTCGCGTGGGGGCGGGACAAGTGGTGTGGCGGGCTGATGACGGCTGAAATGAGGCAGAGCCTGCCTGAATATACAAAACGCAACTACGCGCGTGGGCGATGAGAGGCACGATGATGCAGATCTGCACTTCCGCCAGTACGCGCGTAGGTGCGTTGACACGCAACATGAAGCGTGATGCGTGGCAGTATAATAATCGCCTAAATATGTAATTTGCATGGGAGCACGAGCGACGCCAGTAAGGAGTCAATAGGAGAATTTCCTTGTTGACATAAAATTTGAAAGCGTAACATTTTCACATAACTTTGGCATAATGCAAAGAATATCATAATTATTTGGTCTAAATGTATTAGCATAATTTGTTACAACATTTATACTCACACTACAGTTATGAGGAGGTACGATCAGCTGCGTAATTTCGCCAGCATGCACACAGAATCTGTGCAGTAAAGCGCCGCTGAACAGGTCCCAGAGACACACTGCGAAGTCTATACCACCTGAGACGAGGTGGGATTTGTCGTATCTGTAGGGGAAATTATATAAAATTAGTCCGTATTAAATATTACTTTGGTTTGAGCCGAAGGGTTAGACAGAGGCGGGCTTGCGAACAGCGAGCAATGAGTAGCTCGCCGTCCTATAACGACATGTAGCGACATCTATGGCACAACATCGGAAATAAAATAAAAAATTCTGTATTACGGTAATAGTGTTTTCCGACCAATTATAATATCTTATTATGCGATAATCCAAAATTTATTACACCGAAAAATATATATTACACAAATTGTCTGTGCTCATAATATTATGATAATTTTACTTTATATAAAAATTGTGCTGCCGAACAAGGCTTGGGGAGTCTTTATTTCAGCACGCAGCCCCTAGAGATAAGACTTCTAATATCAGCTCATAAACAAATGGTGTTTATATTAAGTTTAGGAATTTTAAACAAAAATAAAGTAAAAATCACAAAATTTAAATTAAAAAATAGTTGTAAAAATTAGTGTAACTGTCCTCTGGGTTTACAGTGAAAATGCTGAGTGTATGTGTGTGAGAGGATGTATAGGATTTAAACTATCGGGCAGCTGCCTGGACAGTACCTTTGATGGACATGGTGAGGATACAGCAAGCAATTAACACGCCCATTGTGACCTAGCAGTAACTGGTGTGGAGGCCAATCTGTAACAATAATAAACGTAATGATAAAACCCTCCTGCATGGTGAGAACCTCGAGAAAGCCAAGAAAGATAAGTAAGTCAAGTATCTTTGGGCACGTCATAATCATGGCGGTAAGTCACCTCTTGGAGGAGTGGCTGGAAAGGCATCACGGCGTCCTTACCATCCGCATGAATCAGGCTCGCATTGGAAGCCGTAAATTCGGGAGGTTCTTGCACCTGATTCACGCGACTGACTGGCCTATTGCTCTAGTGGCCAGTGGTCTTGTTTGCTAAGCTGTAGGTCGTGGGTTCGATTCCCACCCAGGACAAATGTTTGTGTGATGAGCACGATCATTATAATATAATAATATTCCACAAATATCACACAGCGCCGTCTAGTCCCAAGCTAAGCAGAGCTTGTGTTATGAGTACTAGACAACTGATAAACATAATTATATATTTCTAAATACATACATAATATAGATAAATTACACCCAGACACAGAACAAATGATCGTGCTCATCACACCAACATTTGTCCTGGGTGGGAATCGAACCCACGACCTCCGGCATAGCAGCCAGGTCACTAACCACTAGACCAACAGGCCTGTCGAAATTGTTTTATGCCTTGGTGTAATTTATCTATAATATGTATTTGTATATGTATTTAGAAATATCTAGGTATGTTTATCAGTCGTCTAGAACTCATAACACAAGCTCTGCGTAATACGGAAGAAACGCCAGAGTGTCACAATTATGTGCCCCGCTTAGACGGAGCAGCGCAGCCGTGTACACGTGAGGGCTCACGGCGGTGGCAACCTTCCGCACCGGGGCTGGTTCAGACCATGATTTGGAGTCAGGGAGAATGGGTGGTGGAAACAGTAAGGGCATATTCAGATGACACGCGCCGATCACGCACAGCACCCGCGCACGCGTTGTGCCCGCCTTAAACCCGCACACGCGCTGCGTCCGCCTCGCACACGCCTTGCGCCCACTTATACTACTAGTGGCTGAACTCCTTCGTTCACTAGGCATTTAGCCATAGCGCGGGCGCAAAACGTACGCGGGGAGGGTGCAGAGCGTGGGCAGGGCGAGCGCAGGGTTGGCGCGAGGCGGGCGCGGGGCGTGCGCTTGGCGTGCGCGTGTAGACCTCGTTAAATGTAATTTGAGATCTATTGATGGATTATAAGACTCAAATTCTTATTTAATAAATTTCAATGCGAGCTGGACGCGGGTGGCGTGCGCTGAGCGTGCGCGTGTCGTGTGAACGCGCCCTAATGCTAGCGAAGGAGACAGCCGCAAGCATATGAGAACAGACATCCTCACTCACTAATATCAAACCCTAATTTAATAGCTGAGTCTTTTAATAACTTTTTCATTGAACAAACCTCTGGCATATCTAAACATACGTTACACGATACCATTAACATAAATATAAACCCACATACGATATTTATAGCCCCAGTTATACCCCAAAGATGTAATACGTATAATTAAATACCTAAAAAATAAAAAGAGCTCTGGCCTTGATGGCATTTCAACAACAGTTATCAAATTTGTTGCACATTGCATAGCTGAGCCCCTTACTCACATTATTAATGTAAGCATACAGTCTGGCGTATTTCCTGAAAGTCTCAAAAGCGTAATAGTTATACCAGTATATAAAAAAAATGATAAAGATGAAATGGAAAATTATAGGCCAATTGCTCTTATTTCTATATTCTCAAAGATCATAGAGAAAATCATCTACGAATCTCTTGACAGCTTCCTAACTAAATACCACATACTATGTGATGAACAAAAGGGATTCAGGAAAAACAAAAATATAAACATGGCCATCTTTGATTTTCTCCATGAAATAATGCCTAAAGTAGATTCCAAAATACCGGTATGTGCAATATATGCCGGTATGTCGAAAGCTTTTGACTGCGTGGACCACGATATTCTCTTAACCAAATTTGATGCGTACGGTATTCGTGGCAATGCTCTAAATTTAATAAAAACTTACCTCAAAGGCCGTAGACAATGTACAGAGATTTCAAGCCTGTGTTTAAAATCTAAGAAGGAACTAAAATCTTTATCGTCATTTAAAGAAATAAAATATGGAGTCCCACAGGGAAGTGTGCTCGGACCTTTACTTTTCCTATTATATATTAATGACCTGCCACGTCATATATCTAATCCAATGGTTTTATTTGCAGACGACAGTACTTCAATTGTTTCATATATCAATAAAGACTCGTACGTAAATGACATCAATAACTCAATCAGCTGTTTAATAAAATGGCTTAACAATAATAACTTAGTTATAAATCTGCAAAAAACTAAAACTATGCATTTTCACCAACGAATATCTACAGGTGACATGGATATCAACTTCAATGGCCAAACTATCGATAAAGTTAATAGCACAAAATTTTTAGGTATCTTAATTGATAGCCAGTTAACATGGAAGCCGCAAGCAGAAGATATATGTAAACGTTTAAGCACAGCCGCGTTTATGTTATACAACCTGTCCAAAAAAGTAAATCTGCCAACAACATTAGTGGCCTACCATGGTCTCGTAATTTCTATTTTAAGGTTTGGTGTAATATTTTGGGGTTACTGTAGTGAACGAGAAAGCATTTTTAAAGCTCAAAAGCGCTGTTTGAGAGCTATATTTGGCCTCAAAGTTACTGACAGTTGTGTGCCCATATTTAAGTCTCAGAAATTATTAACTTTCCCATGCCTCTATATCCTCGAATTAGCAATATTTGTTATAACAAACCGTAATTTATTTGCAACATTAACAGAAACTAGAAAACGAAGTACATCATTAAGATCACAATATCAGAACCTACTATGCACAGGCACATTTAAAACTAGCTTATTAAAAAAAAGTATGATCTGTATGGCTCCTGTTATCTTTAATAAAATTCCTGAACACATGAAAACCTTGCCATTGCTGAAATTTAAAAAATGTTTTACTAAATTACTTGTAGACAAATGTTATTATTCTGTTCAGGATTTCCTAAATGATACATTATAACTACTTATTTGCCTTATTCAACTTAGTTGTATAATAAGTATTGTATTTGCATGCCAACAAGGCAGAATGTACACGGTTCTTTATTATGTTATTTTCGATCCTATTTGTATGTACCTGCATTCTTAGCAAATAAAGTCCTATTCTATTCTATTCTATTCTATTCTCACGCCAAAACCGCCGAGAATCCGACCCCGACTACCAGCCACCATAGACGTCGGCTTACAAACCACCAAGCTCAAGTCGTAGTGTTCCACGGCGCGTAGCAAAAGGGCAACAGTAAGGTCGAAGCCATTGAAGTCATGGGACGACTTCTGAAAGGGTTACTCGTGGTCCTTTTTGAAATTACGAGCATGGCAGTTGAGAGTTTGTCATGCTCACTCAAATGTCTCGCTGTTGGTAGCACGTGTTATTGGGTCGTTCAGTTCCCTTCAAAATGGTTGAGCTGAGTGGGGCTGATGAACGCGTCATGCTCGTGAACGGGTGCCGTAAGATGGGACTGGTCATCTCTTAGCTGCCAGTGGCTTAATTCAGTTTCTATCTTTTAATTATTTTATATTTTTATTTCTTTATCGACATTGTGCTCACATGATAGAAGCAACAAGTAATATGTAACCAAGCATTATATGTAACACATAATATGATTTAAAAGAGTGTCCATGGAGTTTCTTGCACGTTCTTCTCCATAGAGACCTACGCTTTGGAACATGCAATTTCGCTTCACTTTTCTTGGACTGACCGACATTTGACTATTCAAAAGTGCCTGTAAATGGTCTATTTGAAATAAATGCTCTGATTTTTGATCCTGAGACGCAAAGGGCAACCGAAGGAACATAGGTGTGGTTTTATTCTCTATATGATTACCAACCTTAAAAAAAAGGCAAGTATCTTGCTATGATCATATATAGTTACCATCTAGTTGCTGATGATTGCCATGCAACAGTTGCAGTTGCACGGTGTGCGTTGCGTTCACTATGACTATGGAGCCGTCTTCTCGCCCGACCACCAACCGGTTGGCAGCAAGCAGATATATTGAGGCTGTTAGCTTTATTTCTGGAACAAATACAACTTATATTATTACTGATTTACGTAAAAACAAAACCTGGTACAGTCTGTCTAAAAAGTCGAACGCCTTGGGTAGTTCGAACAAAGTTAATAATTATAATCTTTCGCTTCATTAGATTTATTTACGATAAACAGAATACGCTAGACAATAGTGTAGTTTCCAGGGTAAAAATAATTACATTTTATTTAGTCCGTATTTTAGATTATAAAAAAATATTGGACACGTATTTTTTCTTTTTTCTATTAAACAAAAAATAACAAAGATATAGCCCATTAAACTTACGCGTGACGTCACCCCGTGCGAAAAAATGCAGCACGGCGTGACGTTACACGTAACTTTAATAGGCTATATCTTTGTCACTTTTGGTTTAATTTACAAATAAAAAAATACGTGTCCCTTATTTTTGTATAATCTAAAACTTGACTAATTACATTTTTTACGGCAACTAGCCTATTGACGCCATTTATAATCCCTCAGAAATATTAATAAAAATAAAGTACCTCTACTAAAATTATAAAAACTATTAAAATTCTCATCGTTTGACTTTTTAGACAGACTCTAATAAGCATTAATCATTGTTAAGATTTTTCTTACTTTCTAGTGAGTAATTAAAAATACGTTACAAAAATATGTTAAAATAAAACCAAAACTCATTCTTAAATTAATTAGTTCACACGAAAAACTTCAAGCAGTTTAAAATTATACGTCAAATGAAAAAATGTTACAGGCCAATTTTTTTATAGCGAGTTCAATGACCTGTAGGTAGTAGTCGGCGATGCGTACAAACTACCCACAGGTCATTGGACTCGCTTAGCTAACGTTTTCTTAAAGAAAATAATTTCGTACATTCGTAAATTAATACGAGTTTTGAAAAAAGGGTACTTTATTTTTTAACTTTATCTTTACAAATCGATAGTGTTTCATGTACCGGATCGACCCTCCACGGGATTAAAACGATTAAAACTCAGCGGTGTATATATACCGGCTAAAACCCGGGAATCTTTAAATCAAGAGTGAATAGGTTACTATTAAGCATACTTTCTATACAAGTTATTATTCAAATTCCTCAGTCAAAAACATTCTGACTATAAAAAAATCAGCCTATAGTCGATTATATCACATTCACACATTAATGAGATATTTTTTTATTATTACGATTGATAGGTTCACGTTTGACCACTATCTCACCTGATGGTAAGCGATGATGTGGTCGACGATGGAGCACGCTTGCCTAGAAGTAACCTATTCACTCTTGACTTAAAGAATAGAGTTGTAATTAAAATCGTAATATTTGATGTTGGACTAGTGGACAGTGGCTCTGACTCGACACTCAAATCATAGGTCAGCTGGAAGGAGTTAGGAACAAGCGTTTCCTTTATACTTACTACTTTGTACTGTTTTCTTTCTTCTCAACTTTCCTATGTGATAAAATAAAATACATACATAAATAAATAAATAATAACATTAAAAAATAAAAACTACCAGCATGTCCTAGAACCAAAAGTTCGACGAAGACATGTGTCATCCACCAACCCAAACTGTGCTGGCGTGGTGGATTACGGACCATTCCCTCTCCCTGAGAGGAGGCCTGAATACCAGTAGGGGGAACATTATAAAACTGATTTCACGCTATAAAAACACGCCTATAGTACTTAAAAGCCTAAAAACTCTAATTTACAATCAGCCCAGTTCAAGCAAGCACCAAGGAATTCCTCATAAATATATTTAAACAAAAATCGTATTTTTTTTTTTGTAAATATATAAAAAAATAATTAAGGAGCAAATCGAAAATTCTGTCACTGATTTTTTTCTTTTATTCAGTTCCCAAAAAGTTAACTCAAATTCAATTTTTTTTTTCATTTTTGTTGGTCGTCCAAGTTTTTACTCAATGTACAATACTAAATTACAACTGAATATATACTAAAGTTTAACTGAATTTGCAGTAATTTCAACTGAATATGTACTTAATTTCAACTTCAACTGAGTATATACCTAATTTCAACATTCAATTGAAATTAGGTATTACTAAATTTTAAGAGAATATGTACTAAAGTTCAACTGAATTTGTACTTACATTCGACTGAATTTGTACTTAAATTCAACTAAATGTGCACTAAATTTTAACTGAATGTTTACTAAATTTCAACTGAACGTTTACCAAATTTTAACAGAACCATTCCAAGATCAATGACAAATTGGCTTTGGACTTCCAGTTCGACAGACACTTGTGATCCGTTCGACAAAGTCCCGTTTTTAGATTCAGAAGTTATAAATTATTTAGTTACTAACCTTGTTCATCAGGATGGTGCAACTGGTCCAGTATACCGACGGGACTGGGGTTCATGTCCTCCCACGCTATGTCCAGACTTGTCATCACTATCGGCGCATGTGCTGTGAACAATAATATAATTCAAATTACATGGAAATAACTACAAATGGGGTATATTGTCTAGTTGTAAGAATCATGTCAACTTTATTTATTTTATTTATTTAAGAGGCCGGCGACAGATGAATTTCCATACAAACGTAATACCACGCTCATTTGCAGTTGGAGCATATTTCCAACATATTATGATGATATTCGGTTATAGACAATATTTATCTAGGTTCCTACGTCGAGAATATTCTCGATAGAAATATTGTTATTTTTTATACAGAAAAAGCCAAATGGCATGTTTTGCCATTTACGCTGTAAAAAAGTACGAATTACAATTCGCTTAAATTTCTTTTTGTTTTTTAAAAAAAGAAAGACGTAGGAACCTAGATAAATGTTGTCTATAATCGAATATCATCATAATATGCTGGAAATATGCTCCAACTGCAAATGAGCGTGGTATTACGTTTGTATGGAAATTTATCTGTCGCCGGCCTCTTAATCTTCATGCAACACAAAGTACATAGGCGAACTTAATGCCTTAGGCATTCTCTGCCAGTCAACCTAAGGTGGTGCTGAGACTACATGGTAGGCGCATAAAAAGAAAATTTATTATGAAAACGCGTTTTAGTTTAGTAAACAGACTGACAAACAGGCCTGTTGGTCTAGTGGTTAACTACAATGCCAGAAAATTGTACATAAGATTTTTTATCCCAGTTAAACTTTATTTTAATTTAAATAATTGCACATAAATGATTTAAATTTTATTGAATTTTACAAATTGTGATTATAAATGTTTTGATTTTATTTTTTAACAAAAAATATTTAACAAAAATCATTTTAAAATATAAAAAAGATATTATTAAAAATTAGTCACTCTTGTATGTATCTTTAGATAAATGATATTTATTTTTCGAAATAGGGGTTTAATAAACACTTTTACACGTCAATTTTTTTTTTCAGATTAAACTAGATGAGGCTGGTGTTTCCTTGCTGACTACCCTGAGAAGAAACACCGAAACAAACTCAGAATGACTACCACACAACTCACTTGGCGTGTTACGCGGTGTGGGTACGGCGGCATCGTCCACATTCCACGCGGAGACCACACCGGCTGAGTCACCACGAAGCAATAGACGACGTTGTTTCCCGCCTACCGAGGTTATGACGAACCGCATGGCGGGAGGACACGAAAGAAGCTGAAAAAAGGAAAAAAAATACGCATTTATTATATTATTACTTTAGCTTTTGCCCGCGCGGCTTCGCTCCCGCTCTTCCCTACTCTACCCTACTATACCCTACTCTACCCTACTCTACCCTACTCTACCCTACTCTACCCTACTCTACACTACTCTAACCTACTCTAACCTACTCTACCCTACTCTACCCTACTCTACCCTACTCTACCCTACTCTACCCTACTCTACCCTACTATACCCTACTCTACCCTACCACATAAACAATCTACTAAAAAGTCCGAACAAAGTCCAAACATTTAGTTTGAATAAGTGGGTCCGTTCTTGGGTTATACAATTACAACGAAAAGTGGCATTGATTTTTATACAAGGTCTAAGGGACAGCCCTCCTCAAACTTTAAGGGCTTGCTCAGTAGATGAAACTGAACAACCCACAATCAAAATTTTTTTCAGGAAACGAAAAAAAAATTCAGCCTCTCCATACAAACTGTCCAATCAAGTTAATCATTTTGTATGGTGAGGCGGATTTTTTTTTTTTTGTTTCCTGAAAAATTTAAGTTTGTGGAGGGCTGTCCCTTACACCTTTTATAAATAGACTAGCTGTGCCCGCGACTTCGTTCGCGTGGACTACAGGATTTTGAATTTATTTTTTCTAAAATAGAAGTAGCCTATGTTACTCCTTATTACATCAGCTACCTGCCAAAAAAAGTCCCGTCAAAATCGGTCCAGCCATTTCAGAGATTTTTTTTATTATTATTGATAGGCTTGCGTTTGACCACCATCTCACCTGATGGTAAGCGATAATGTGGTCGACGATGAAGCACGTTTGCCTAGAAGAAACCTATTCACTCTCGACTTAAATACTCCTAAGTTGTAGCTATCAAGACACACAGATTCCGGCAGGGAATTCCACTCCTTGGCTGTACGCACAATAAATGTGTTCCCAAAACGCGTTAACTAACCTGAACCTGGATTAGCCTGGACAAACAGACAGACAGACAAAAATTGTAAAAAATGTTATTTTGGTGTATGTATCATATTATATTCATATGCATGTAGTACTCACTCGAATGTTTAACAAAACTTGTTCCAGAAAATAGGTGTTTAAAAAAAAACGATTTTACAAACAAGTAGTACTCATTCAGAATTTCGATTAAATGTTAGCTTTTTTAATTTATTTTGACCAAATTTCACATTAAAGTGCAAAATAGCAGATTTTCAGAGGCCTTTACTGGATTAGTTTTACATAATTTACGTTTTGTTTTCCATAGAAACTTAGAAAACTACAAGATCTACGTGTTTCCAAAACTGTGATTTTTCATAATCATAATATTCTTACAAATTAAAAATTTATTACATTAAATCGAGATTCCAAATGATATTTTTTTCCAGAATCATTAAAGGATTAAAAAAAAAACAAATGTTTCCTGAAATTAGTATTCGAGTGAACGACGGAAGTAACCAAAGGTCAACCGAGCGTTCAGGGTACACGCATCTCTATTTTTTCAGACAAGCTTATCAACCACGCTCATATTGACGAATAGCCGACTCGGAAACGGCCCTCTTAATCCAAGAATAAAAAGTATCAAAAAAGCTATACCTTATTATCAGGATGGGCCAGTAATCCGAAGAGAACAGGACTGTCATGGTCCACTGTCGGGCCATGGAAGCCTTTGTGGTCCGGTACGGAGCTACAACATAACGAGTATTTTGTTTAATAAACAATCATAATAAGTCGACGGGAAACTCCAAAAAAAAATGGGTTGGTTGAAAGGTGATCAGGACCACATTACACTTAATTTTTTTTACAGATATGGTATTAGGGACCATGTTAGTTTAAACATAAATAATGTCACACGAACTTCTTGATATTTTTATCCCACCCCTTTGTACTTGTCACATTAACTGTTTTTAAAGGGTGTTGCGTAAAAGTGTCCCCACCCACCAACAGATTTGAAACAAGTGTTATTCGAAGCGTCTAGTTGAATAAGTTATAAGTTTTCTTTTTATCACACAAAAAAAGCATGGGCTTCAGGTTATATAAAATATTACCTAAGTGAGTAAGTAATTATAACTTAGGTGGTGCGCACATAATATCCATTGTATGGTACTTGGAGTTACGGAGACACATTCATTTTAATGCACCAGCATAAATGCGTGATCATATTGTAATTGATGACTAAAGTTAGCGCCAGATAACAAAAAAATAACGGTCATTGACCCTCTTCCTACATTTGTTGATGTTATTAATTTCAAAAACGGAAATAATGAAATAAACCTATCTTCAATCAACATCGTGATCCTTTACATTTTTTAATAATAAAAAACAGTTCGTTGTTTTTAGGGTATCTAGGCAGAGATATTACGAAAAGGTCAATGACCGTTATTTTTTTGTTATCCATCACCTACAGTAAATATCTTTGTTTGGAAAAATAAACAGATTCATTTCTACAAGTTTTTTTTTTAAATAAATAAATACCCCAAAATATTTTAACAACCAAATCAGTTGTTTTGTTTTTTTTTGTGTATAGGAATAAACATACTGACATATATTCCATGTCTGTTGGAGGGTGGGGACAGTGGTCATCCAATACATCGATTCTTTCACATGGAACCTAATACCATCAGGACACATAAATAAGAACAATATTTTCAATAAAATAACACATAATATTCAATAGGAAATAAAATACAATAATTTTGATAAATAAGTGGGTAGATTGAAAATTACTCGGCCTGTTTGTGTTAATCGCAACTTAAGAAATAAAAAAAGTTAGAAATGTCATGTATTAGCTGTCTCTGGTACTGTGCCTAATATCTTTGTATTGAATGCAAGCCATAGTTTTTATCTAAAAGTGTTCTTATGAAAACCTTTATAACAAAATAAGTTTGACTATACTGCCACGTTTTTTTAATACTATGACCAAGAAAACAAACTCTTATGAAATTAATTATACACCGTTAAATTTTAATCGTTTTAATCCCGTGGAGGGACAATCCGGTGCATGAAACACTATCGATTTGCAAAGATAAAATTAAAAAATAAAGTAACTTTTTTTAAAATTCGTATTAATTTACGCATGTACGAAATTAATTTCTCGAAGAAAACATCAGCTGAGCGAGTTCAATGACCTGCAGGTAATAGTCGGCGTTGCGTACAAACTACCTACAGGTCAGTGAACTCGCTTAGCTGACGTTTTCTTAAAGAAATTAATTTCGTACATGCGTAAATTAATACGAGTTTTGAAAAAAAGATACTTTATTTTTTAATTTAATCTTTATAAATCGATAGTTTAATGTACCGGATCAACCCTCCACGGGATTAAAACGATAAAAATTTAGCGGTGTATTTTTTTCATACCCAATTACTATAAAGTTCAAAAATTTCATTAAATCAAACCGTTGTAATAAAACATTTTGATAAAAGTGCAGAAAGTTTGTCATTGCAACCAAGGCTAGAGAAGTTGTGATCTGAGTCAGGCCGAGTACTTCACAAAGAACCCTCGTAAAAAAAAAAATATGTTAATTATAATTATATTTTACCAGTTCAATTTTGGGACCCTCTTAAGGGGCAGATAAAAACTACAAAACTACACTCCAGTTTCAAAAAAGCCTTTACAAATGTGTTACCGCGTTTACACATACATGACCATTCGCCTCGCCGATCGCCTCGCCACTCAAAAGTACCCAAGGCGAATAGCGAGCGCATTTTTTACACATGCTTACTGGCTCTTCGACTCGCCACTCATTCAAATATATAAATGCGGCGTATGTCAAATCCCATGTCAACATGATTGGTTTTTATATTTTAGTCAACCAGTGACCATAAATAACATAAGATTTGACATCTTATTGACTAGGTTTTCAGAAACCAGAGTTATTTTCTCTCTAAAAAGCCTTACATAATCTTTTTTGGATCATACATTGTCTTACATATTTCCATTTAAGCCGGTAGCGAGTACTACGCACCTAATATTATAAATAACTTACATTAAGTGAAAGCTCCAGGTCTGACCGTAGCCATGTTATCGCTAGATGGCGTTTAACTCAACTTTTTAATTTACTTTTGTTTTTAGTGTATTTTGAAAATTGGTCATCCCACTTTATTTAAGTTATACTCCAATCACAACAAGATGAGACATTTAACCAAACCTTTTATACTGTCCGTTCAACCGATTTTAACTTGTATTTCACAGACATAAGGATGGCATTAAAAGCAAAAAAGTGGTTACAATACCAACTATTTACTGCGGCCGCCATTCGTCATGCCACCAACGCAATACAAGTCAAAATCTGTTGAACGGAGAGTCTAAAAGATTTTTTGAATGTAGGTCAAATTATTGGTTCAAAATCCACCTAATTCTAAACTTGGCAATCGCATGTGTATCACAAGTAATATGTATTATATAGGGTGACTGGCAATTGGTGTACGATACTTAAACACGTGATTGTGCTCATGATAACCAACAAATTTTACTATGGGAACAAATGTCATGTGTTTGTGTGTGTACATAAATGAATAAATAAATAAACCTGAAATCGCGAAAAAAATCAGCTGTTCAGTATATTCCCATAGTAAAATTTGTTGGTTATCATGAGCACAATCACGTGTTTAAGTATCGTACACTAATTGCCAGTCACCCTATATTTTGATGGCATATGCTAAACTTATATAGTTATAGAGTCAATAAAAATTTTATATAAAAATTTTGTGTTTAGCGCCATCTAGACGAAACTGCTCTACCATGAGCTCTTAAAACGATTCAATTGACGACCTAAACTGTTTTTTTAGAAAGGGATGGAGCTATATAGGGTGTATAGCTCCGTCCCTCTTTCACGTTCTGACATTTTAACAAGTCATGGTAAGGCTTCTAGGCCACAGTCAGACCCGTAGTTTTCACCAAAATACATTCAAAACATAAAACGATGGATATATATGATAGTGCAACTGCAAATGAAAAATAATACGCTCTAATATTTATTTAAATAAACAACATTTTTCATTTAAAAAAAAAGGAAAGGGCTTTACATATTTTACGAACAGACTAAGGCATTGTCATACCGGAGGCGATAACGATTTGCTACATTTTTTTTTTTGCTAGTTTGTGGAATTTAAGAATTCGTCAAACGTTTGCGTCGTGTGTGACGGCATAAGCTAGATTTTTTGCCGATATTACATGTTTGCTGTATGGAATTTAAAACGAGATTTTGTGCCCTGAATTTGTTTCGGTGTTTTTTCTCAGGCTAGGAAACACCGGCCTCATCTAGTTTAAATTGACGAAAAAATTTACGTGTAAAAGTGTTTTTAAAAAACCTATTTGCAAAATAAATATCATTTATCATTAACATTTATAATCCCTTACAGTCTCCTGGGAAATGTCCCTTAACAGGAGTTGCACAGGAGTCCCGAAATTGTCTTTAAAAATGTTACGGACCAGTTCCATGTGCTGAAACCGGGATAGTTTCAAAAGGGAAAGTAAGGATTCTCTTTGATAACAAGAAAGAAAATTGTCAACCCCGTTTAATAATTTGGTTCACTTACACACGTCGAACGGCGTAAACGCTTGACGAATACTTGTTTTTTTTTTTCACTGATACCGCTAACAAAAAAAAATTAACCACTATCTTAAAAAAACTGAAAATAAAGCTATTATAAGTGCTAGCAAAAAAATAATATCATCTATCTACATACAAAATATAATAATAAACAGACAAACAGGTGTGCTGACCTACTGATAGCCCGGCCTCGAAGTTTGCTATAAAAGAAATGTTTATATCTTCAAATATTATCGTATAGTATAGCTTTCATTGTAGCTTAGGGTTAAAAGCTATTTCTTTTGGGCAGTTAAGTACTTTTAGTGGACGGTTTGGGGTTATTCATAAACAAATTAAAAAAAAACAGTTTATTTTAGTTTTTATTATTATTTAGCTTCTATCAACGGCTTGGGCTGCGCGAAAGTAGAAAATCATTCAGAGGAAATATACACCCAGGGTAAAAAGTATGTGCTACTCCAAGACATTGTCTCCGTATGTCTATTCATATCTGTTCAGCGACATCAGCATGAAGAAGTGACAAGCATACACTTACACATATACATACATAGTTTCACCTTTGTGATAACTTGGCAATAAAACACAAACTTGGTGCTCTGAATTGATAACACAGGGTTAACAGGAGATGACGGGACTTAATTGAAAACGAGATGAATTTCTGAAAAGGATACCCTGGTCCTAGAACGCAAGGGGTAACTGAAGAACGAAGTTCGCTCCACTTTAGAGCGGGAGAGGTTTTATTTATTGGATATGACCCCTTCAAGGGTCCGTCCCGTCGGAAGCGAGACCGTCGACGACTTAATGTCTTCCTCAGGAATAGGTAATAAGTAGCCCACAGTAGGGACCAATGGCAGGAATGGAGGGAGCCCTTTGCCCAGCAGTGGGACAGAGCAAGCTAGTTATGATAAGATAAAAGATAAATTCTTCTTTTTCTTTCGTGTCGATTTCACTCAAATTTTGACCAACCAATATGTACCACGTGGATGGCTCTGTCGTTGGCTTCGTTTATCTCGTGGAAGGTGCAGGAGTTGTAAATGCTGGGCAGGAAGGGAGGTGACGCATATCCTGTGCAGGGGCTCCACATTGAGACGTGATGTTTGCGATGGGTCAAAGATCCTTTGGCCAGATTGCTTCTGCAGCGGCCAATCTGAGCTCGCAATCGTTTCAGAGACATCCAGATTGTCCACTGCAGTTCGTATATCGATGACAGATGTCCTGAAGACGAGATGAAGTTTGGAGACGTGAGATATCAATTCCTCGCCAGTTCGCATCTCTAGATTCTAAGTCCGATGCACTGAATCTCCTTGGAGGACAATGCATTAACATGGTACCGTGGAGCTGGTCTGATAATGGGATAGGAACTATTGAACCCAACAAGATAACGTTATCGTGTTTAAGTCTTGATAAGAACCCGCGCGATCAAAACATAATACGATACAATGTTTTTCATTAAAAACTTATTGTTTATGAATAACCCAGTGACCACCAAACATTATTTGTGAATAATATCCAAATAAACATCTATAACATAGGCTTATGGTGCTCCGATGAGAATCTAATGATGATAACACTGTAACCAATGACATGCCAATTGAAACTAAACGTTTAGCGTAAGATGACAAGGTTTATATTCGAACAATCGTTTGAACGACACGGTTTTATACATCTAATTTTGAACTCAAGTACTTACAAAAAAAAAAACATTAAAAAAAAAACTTTTTTACTCGACTGCTTCTGGAAAGATTACGAACGGCAAGTCCACCCTTAAGTTGTTGAAACCTCTACGGTTCGGACCAAGCGTTTCGCCTCGTCGTTTATACTACATCGAGGGACTGGGCCAATTTGCCTGCTGCGGTCTTCCCGTCCGATTATAATTTAGATTTCTCTAAGGCAAGAGTGAATGGGCTGTTAATAAACTAGTGCGCCTCACCATCTACGATTGCATCACTTAAAAAAAAATGGCGAATGCACCGCTCAAGAGCCCCTTGCGAAAGACGCGCATGCATTTCGCGCACAGGGCTCGTTCGTACAAATCCCCTGCGCTGCACGCGCTTCGTACGAACATGAAAAGCACGCGCAAGCGAACAGCCCGCGAGCGACGTATTGGCCAGATCTGGACAAACTTCCTATATATGTTTTTAATGTAATAAAATATTTTATTAATTTGCAGTACATACAGACTACCCCCTTTTTTATTTTAATTTCCTGCTATCAATCCTAAGGTTGTCTGGTAGATATCGCTGTTAGCGATAAGATCACCTCTGTACCCATAGATGTAAGTTATTTAAAAAAAAAAACTGTCTTGGTGTACAATAAAGTTTATTCTATTCTATTCTTCTTTTCTTTTTTTTTAAGGGCAAGAACAGGACCCTATTGCTAAAAGCCCGCTTTCCGCCTGTCAGCATACAGCTTGGTGACTCCAAGCTATATCTCATAAACTCTGATAGCTTGACAGTCGAAAGTTTCACTGGTGATATATTTCTGTTGTCACTATAGCCAAAAATAACTTATTAAAATAAATATATAAGTAAACGTCATCAGACTCGCACTTGACCCGTTTTGTTTTTAAATAAAGCCCATATTTTTAATTCCCCATATAATATACTGAAGTACAAATTTATTTTTGTTACTTTCAAAATTAGATATACAAAAGCAATTCATTCAAGCAAGTAGTTCAATATAAACCTCGCCAATAATATTGTCATCTAAAATTTTGATATATTCATTTATTTACTAACATTGTAGTTATTTGCAATCTCAAATAACCTGCGTTTAAATAATTTTATTTTTATCGTTTGAGATCGCAAACATTATAAAATGAGTACCCATGGCTGCCAGACTTTCATCTATATCATATAAAAATCAATGCCATTTTTCGTTGTAATTTCATAACTCAAGAACGGGCTCACCTATCCAAACCAAATGTTTAGGCTTTGTTCGGACTATTTAGTAGATGGTTTATGTGAAGTTTGGTAGGGTAGAGTAGTGAACAGTAGTGTAGAGTAGGATAGGGTAGGGTAGAGTAGGTTAGAGTAGGGTATAGTAGGGTAGAGTAGGGTATAGTAGGGTAGAGTAGTGTAGAGTAGGAAAGGGTAGGGTAGAGTAGGTTAGAGTAGGGTAGAGTAGGGTATGGTAGGGTGGAGTAGGGAAGAGCGGGAGCCAAGCCGCGCGGGCAAAAGCTAGTAATTTTATAAAAGCTGATATTTTGTCATTGCTTGTCCCCAACACAGGTAGGAATGATGTCCTAATATGAAGATTCAGTTACGGTGGCTTTGGCAGGTACAGGTAAACCGGAATGTGTATGTCGCACAACTGTGAAGTTTTCCTTACAAGCATACCTGACAGGTATAACTGTGCAGCAAACCTGTGAGTACACCCTAAAATGCATGGCTACCTTAATAAATGTTATGTTCTTCATTGGCACGACTACATGCATAACGATAAAGTTAAACTAGCGACACTGCGCAGGTAATAATCCGGACCACTACATACGACACACGCGCATAGTCACGCGACGAGTAACCACGCGGTCGCCCGCGCGTTCGCCCGCTTAACGCAGCGTTGGCCCTTAAATTTCAATAAAATGTAATCTGGCAGCCATGGGCTCTTAGGCTATTAGCATTAGTTAGCTTCCATAAAACAATCATTTTAGCATCCTAGCGAGTCCACATTTAGTCAAAGAGTCAGTATAACTAAATCAAGTCATGAAATCATAGTCAGTGTTTTGTCAAGGAGCTATATAAATGAGGAGGTCGTTTAAATTATTCAAAATTTTTTGTTGAGCATATAGTCAAGGAGCTATCGATATATCAATTTGAGTTAAGAATCTGAAAATCATTTCACTGTCGGCAACTAGTCAAGGAGTCAGAAAACCAAAATCAAGAACCATAGTCAATCTGTCACTAAAACATTAGTCAATACATCTAATAGTCAAGACACTATCAACTCAAATGTCTAATTAGTATCACATAGTTATTGTCAGTTATACATAGTCAAAAAGGTACGTAATACAATTAATCAAATGGCAGCACAAATAGTCAGTAAGTGAATATCCACAACCATAGTCAAGTAGTCAGTAAGTGACTATCAACAATCATAGTCAGGTAGTAAGTAACTATCATTAATCATAGTCAAGTAGTCAGTACGTGACTATCATCAATCATAGTCAAGAAGTCTGTAAGTGATTATCATCAACCACAGTCAAGTAGTCAGTAAGTGACTATCAACAATCATAGTCAAGTAGTCAGTAAGTGTCTATCAACAATCATAGTCAAGTAGTCAGTACGTGACTATCATCAATCATAGTCAAGTAGTCAGTACGTGACTATCATCAATCATAGTCAAGAAGTCAGTTAGTGACTATCATCTATCATAGGCAAGTAGTCAGTACGTGACTATCATCTATCATAGGCAAGTAGTCAGTACGTGACTATCATCTATCATAGTCAAGTAGTCAGTACGTGACTATCATCTATCATAGGCAAGTAGTCAGTACGTGACTATCATCTATCATAGGCAAGTAGTCAGTACGTGACTATCATCTATCATAGGCAAGTAGTCAGTTAGTGACTATCAACAATCATAGTCAAGTAGTCAGTACGTGACTATCATCAATCATAGTCAAGTAGTCAGTAAGTGACTATCATCGATCATAGTCAAGTAGTCAGTACGTGACTATCATCTATCATAGGCAAGTAGTCAGTTAGTGACTATCAACAATCATAGTCAAGTAGTCAGTACGTGACTATCATCAATCATAGTCAAGTAGTCAGTAAGTGACTATCAACAACCATAGTCAAGCTGTCAGTAAGTGACTATCAACAACCATAGTCAAGCTGTCAGTAAGTGACTATCAACAATCATAGTCAAGTAGTCAGTACGTGACTATCATCAATCATAGTCAAGCTGTCAGTTAGTGACTATCAACAATCATAGTCAAGCTGTCAGTACGTGACTATCATCAATCATAGTCAAGTTATGATTAAATAGTTGCCACATAAGCCATAATTCTTATTACTCTATCTCACTTACTTGGCGGGCAGTCTATATAAATATCCCTTGCCCTCTGTGGAGCAGACTAGCACCCTGTCCGGTGCCAGGAAGTCGCCCGACATCCAGCGCTCACCAGAGGGCGCTTGTATCGAGCAGAGAACTGAGAAGTCACCTGAAAAGTGATAGTTGAAATCTTAGAAGCGCATTGGAAGGCTGTGGGTTTATTGGAAAGAGTGATTATGGCCCTGCCTGGAAGGCAAGGAGCAACAGAAAGCTTGGTTTTAATGAATAATAAAAAACTTAAAAAAAAAATATAACCGACTTCAACGTTAAAAAACCGGCCAAGTGCGAGTCGGACTCGCCCATGAAGGGTTCCGTAGCAGCAAGTAACATAATATAAAAGTTCTTGTAATGTGTTGTAACTTTGATCGATGTTTTAATAATAGTGTATTTTTTTCGATTTATGACGCATTAAAAAAAAACTACTTACTAGATTTCGTTCAAACCAATTTTCGTTGGTAGTTTTTATAGTAATGTACATCATATATTTTTTTTAGATTTATCATTCTCTTATCTTAGAAGTTAGAGGGGGGGGGACACACATTTTACCACTTTGGAAGTGTCTCTCGCGCAAACTATTCAGTTTAGAAAAAAATGATATTAGAAACCTCAGTATCATTTTTGAAGACCTATCCATAGATACCCCACACGCATGGGTTTGATAAAAAAAAAATTTTTGAGTTTCAGTTCTATGTATGGGGACCCCCAAAATTTATTGCTTTTTTTCTATTTTTGTGTGAAAATCTTAATGCGGTTCACAGAATACATCTACTTACAAAGTTTCAACAGTATAGCTCTTATAGTTTCGGAAAAAAGTGGCTGTGACATACGGACGGACAGACAGACAGACAGACATGACGAATCTATAAGGGTTCCGTTTTTTGCCATTTGGCTACGGAACCCTAAAAAACACTGAAAAGTACAAAATAACTTTAATTTCGGAATTCGGTGTTTCTATAATAGTTTTGTCTCTTCGTTATTTAACGGCCAAGCGCCCGAAAAGTGCCATAAAACAGTGATTTTCTGAGGCCTACTCCTCCGTAACGGCTAGGTCAATTGGTTTGAAAAAAATATATGTTTATTATAGATTCATGAACAATAATATCAACATTTGATTTTTTCGTGCAATTAATACTTTTGTCAAAAAAATATATTTAGCAATTTCGCAACTTTTCCCTACTACTTCGAAACGGCTTGGACCTTTAGAAACATTTTTACACATAAAAATTGGTGGTTAAATATTTTTCAAAGTGAACATTGCATATGTAAATCAATCAATATCTCGCAGAGAAATTGGATTTAAAGCGCTTTCCGGGCGCTGCTGGCCGCAAATAAATGCACAAATTTGCGTACTGCCGCCTAGGCGAGTGCGAGAGTTGCGTTCATATAATTTCGGTCAGATGGTTCAAGGGCCTTAACGCCAACTTCCGAAATTAAAGTTATTTTGTACTTTTCAGTGTTTTTTTAACGTTGAAGTCGGTCAAAATATGACCGACTTCAACGTTAAAAAGTTTTTTATTTTACACTTTTTAGTTATGGTAACACTAAAAAGTACCTCTCAGTCAAACTTAAATACCTTATAGCCAGAGAGCATCTCATAACGATTCTAATAATACCAAACACGGTTAGATTACATTAATTTTACCTTCTGGCTTCATCATCAGATCAGTCCGATACATCCCCTGCCCTTTTTCCTTCAGCCAGTCAACTACACGTATAAACAAAGCAATTTTACTTGTTACGACAGTTCTGCTGTGATCCTATGAGAACTTCTGTGCCATATCTTCGAAGTTCATGATCAGATCATAACAATATTTCAATGGGACCAATTTGGAAACATAACCTTTCAATCAAAAAAAGAATTTTCAAAATCGGACCACCATTGATCGAGATATCGGTGAACATACATAAAAAAATCCTACATTCAGCCGAACATAGAACCTCCTCCTTTTCGAAGTCGGTTAAAAAGATAAAGTACCTAACTCTATTATTATTAGAGTATTATTAGGTATTTGACAAGGAAATTTGTTCCTTCCGTCTTATACAATAAAGTCAAAATTCGCATGAAGTCGTAAGAGAAAATTATTATTACAAGTTATATATATAATAATAGTGATTTATTACCCGACGCGACTATATTGTTCTAGACTGGCTTTGAAACGTCTGTATCTAGAATTTTTCTGGCTCTGCGTATAAATACGAGCCTAAATATGGTTAAGTCCTTCCTGTTTTTTTTTTTTCATTGTTGATAGGTTTGCGCTAAACCGCTATCTCACCAGATGGAAAGCGCCGATGCGGTCGACGATGGAGCGCGCTTACCTAGAAGTAACCTATTCACTCTTGATTTAAAGATTCCCGGGTTTTAGCCGGTATATACACCGCTAAATTTTAATGGTTTTAATCCCGTGGAGGGTCGATCCGGTACATGAAACACTATCGATTTGTAAACGTAGGTAGTAGGACCTGTAGGTAGTTTGTACGCAACGCCGACTATTAGCTACAGATCATTGGACTCGCTCAGCTGACGTTTTCTTAAAGAAATTAATTTCGTACATGCGTAAATTAATACGAGTTTTGAAAAAAGGTACTTTTTTTTTTATCTTTATAAATCGATAGTGTTTCATGTACCTGATCGACCCTCCACAGGATTAAAACGATTAAAATTTAACAGTGTATATATATTTCTTAGTAATAAAACACTTGTTAATCCATAGTAATAACATATCCCTTACCAGCATCATATATCTGACAGTACTTCGCACACACGATCAGCACGGTCCTCTGGTTGTAAGCGCAGCAGTTGAGAGAGAGCGCGTTCAAACACCGTATCTGTTTGGACTCGTTCTCGTAGATCGGCTCCGATTGCTTGTTTTCATGGCCTAAGAGGGACCAGACCTGAGAAGGAAGTGTTTTATCTATACATCTTCTATACATATAAATAAAATTGGAGTGTCTGTTTGTAATATTGAAATAACTGCTTTACTACATGCATATGAATATAAAAGGTGTAAGGACAGCCCTCCGCAAACTTTAAGGGCTTGCTCAGTAGACGAAACTAACAAAACTTTCCACGAGATTTTTTTTCAGGAAACGAAAAAAAAAATTAGCCAAATTATATACTTGATTGGATAATTTGTATGGCGACGCCATTTTTTTCGGAAACGAAAAAATAAACGACCTCTCTATACAAATTGTCCAATCAAGTTCATAATTTTGTATGCAGCGGCTAATTTTTTTTTTCGATTCCTTTAAAAAAAAGTCTTGTGGAAAGTTGTTTAGTTTCGTCTCCTGAGCACGTCCTCAAAGTTTGTGGGGCCTTCATCCCTTACACCTGGTATTGCTTCCTGTGCTTACCTTCACTGTCCCAGTAATGGATATGGCTAGAACGACATCATCTTTTCTTGAAGAAGGACGGAGGACCTGCAAATTGATACAACAATATTAAAGCGAATTCTTATATCTATTTTTCTATAGATAAAAATTATAAAACGCGTAGAATAATGCACGACCCCAATTGGAAAAAAATAAATTGCACTTTGGAGAGTGTGCGAAGGAATAGAGTTTACATTTTATTTAGTCCGTATTTTAGATTATAAAAAAATATTGGACACGTATTTTTTCTTCTTTCGATTAAACAAAAAATGACAAAGATATAGCACATTAAAGTTACGTATGACGTCACCCCGTGCGAAAAAATCTAGCACCACGTGACGTCACATTTAAGTTTAATAGGCTATATCTTTATCATTTTTGGTTTAATTTACAAATAAAAAATACGTGTCCCTTATTTTTGAATAATCTAAAAGACGGACTAATTACATTTTTTACGGCAACTAGCCTATTGCATGACTTGATTCTACCATCTCATTCCTACCATCGTACAACCCGACGAACGGCAAGTATCCAGCCTTACTTTGTTGAAACCTCTACGGTCCGGACCAAGCGTTTCGCCTCGTCGTTTATACCGCGTATATCGTTGGGTGTACGCGGTTACGTAACTATGAGAGGGGTGTGAGAGATTTACTTACTTTTGCGGACGAGGGGGGAGGGAAGAGTTAATATTTGCAAAAAATCTACGAAATACTCTGCCCGAAAAGGGGGTATTCTTAAAAAAAATCGAGAACCCCATTGCTGTGCCACCTATAGAGTTCAATTACATTTTCAAACCATCCAGGGACCCACTCAAATATACAAACTATATTTTATTTAAATCGGTCTAAGGGCTAACACTGCGTTAAGCGGGAGCCCGGCGTGCATCAGTCGCGTGACGTAGAGCGTGTAGCGTGTGCAGCGGTCTCCGTTGCGGTAACCGAATAATTACCAACCCACCATCTGGAGACCTTTTTGAGAGAGGACTTTTGGCCGAAATGTGTCGTGTATCGACGTTGCCGAGGACGGCTACGCGACACCACGCAGCGGAACACGACGCCGATATTACGTTTATAATTATTAAATAAATTTTGTTGTATATGTATTAGTTTATTATTTTATAAGATTATTTTATTTATTTTTTTCTCTGGGCCTCCGATGCCTGAAAATAAATGGTTATTATTATTATCTGCGAAGTTTTGCTAGTTCAACATTAACGTTGTGCAAGTAGTCGTGTCGGTGGAGAACCTTAATGTGTTATTACGTAGCAAACGGGCGCGGGGCACGGCTGCCCGCGAGGCACCCGGACGGTGCACTTTTGTTTGAGACCGCGCGCCCGCGTAACGCAGCGTACGGCCGAAGGTTTATGCAGATTAAAATTCTAAATTTAAATTTACTTTTTTTTTATCTGTTATAAACTAGTACTTGGCTGCGATCCCGTCTGATGGTAAGCAGTGATGCAATCGTTGATGGTGAGGCGCACTAGTTTATTAAGAGCCTATTCACTCTAGCCTTGAAGACATCCAAATTATAATCAGACGGAAAGACCGCAGCAGGCAAACTGTTCCAGTCCTTCGAAGTACGCGGTATAAATGACGCAATGATTTACTCACATGTAAAGCTGAAATCCAGTCTGGATTCATCTTCGAACTGAGAGAGAATAGAATCTCCAGGGAGAATGGGTCCATGATCAGGATCTCTGCATAGTAACCGTTGCAGAATAGGCGCAGGTCTTCACTGTTACACATGTGGTATGCCTGTAAAGAAATAAAATAACATAATTCATGTTCTGTATTTTTTTGGTGGCTAAAAATCATCCAAATGACCTACCCCGCCCTTGGGTGGAGCGGGAGATAGTGATAGACTCTTACTGACTAAAAAACCCACCCAGTTCCTTTTTGCCTTTCATACCGGGGGCGAGCCTCCCATTCAGAACTAGACCCTGACCCCAGTAGGCTTTGACCCGGATGGGCCCCTGCTGTTGCTGACAACTCCTTGAAGTGCGTGGGAACATTGCGCGCCGTCGACAAAATGAGCTCGATCCGGACGGTTACCGAACGGTCAGACAGCGAGCTATCCATTGCTTGCCGCCCGCAAGCCCGCGCCTACGATGACCGAAAATCGGGATCGAAATCCCAGCGCGGCGGCGGCTAGGAAGCCCTGAGCGTCCTAACCGGCGGTCGGCCTCCTTTTTTGCTAGTATTATTGCTTCGCAGAAGGAGGTGACCGCCTGCCACTCCTCCTCGCTGCGGACCATGGCCTGTACCAAGGCCCGGCGCGAGAAATCGACGCCGCTGATCGCTCCCACGAGGACATGGCGATGCTCTGCCCAAGCGGGGCACACGTCTACTGTGTGGTCCACCTTGTCCTCCGGGCGGTCCACACAGTGGCGACACCCGGGCGTCGCTTCCGTGCGAATCCGGTGCAGGTAGCTCCCGAACATACCATGTACGGTGAGAACCTGCGTCATGCGGAAGGTCAGGACGCCGTGGGGTCTTTCCAGCTACGCCTCAAAGAGGGGACTTACCGCCATAATTGTGGCGTGAACAATTCTGTGTGCGTCTTGAGTGGCAGTACATATTGATCGTAGAACGGATGGTCGATGGGTTCTGGAGACCTGGCACCGGAAGACGCAACTTGGGAGGGATACCACAAGGTGGACCGACGACCTGATGAGAGAATGTGCTGGATGCGAGACGTACCGTAAAACGGTGTGAATAAAAACTCAGGCGTGAAGAGAAACAAAAGCTTGGTTTGGTTTTTCACTTTGATACCGTATTATCGGCCTCTAACAAAGCATCGACTTTTTAGAATAACAATTCATTAATAAATTGATATAGTTAAATGCTGCAAAAAATATTTATTTATTTAAACTTCATGTACAGTAGTTGTACATAGGCGGACTTAATGCAACAAGGCATTCTCTACCAGTCAACCTTTGGGTTTACCCCTAAAGAGACAAAAAGAAAAGACATCACTGTGGTAGGTTTGCACAATAAACAAATAACAAACACTTGAAACAAAAGAGGACTTCAAGTAGTAGTTCCGAATGTTACGTTTGAAGGAAAATTTACTTTCGGCTTTTCTTATGTCTAGGGAAAGCACAAAGCAAATATTCAACTATCGAGAAAATATCCTTTGATGTATTTCTTTCTAGTCACCCCATTTTACCCAGTACAGGAACGTTCGTTGTGGCGACACTTGAGGGGAGGCCTATAATAATGATGAAGTCCAATAAAATAACTACTAACCTGTATATTAGTGTGGATCTGTGACAGTTTGACACTTTCCCTGCACTTTCCATCAACCAGGTCCCAAGTACACATCTCTCCGGCTTCCGATGATGACACTATGAAATTATTGTCCTGAAAATAGGATAAATTTGGGTATTACAGGATAAACATTTATAAAAAGAATAGGTGTACAATAGGCTGCATTATTGTGTTTAGGGCAATTTCTACCAGACAACCTTTGGATGGACTGGTATTATCATAAAATTTGTAACAGAATGTCGGCCATATCATCACTTACTAATAGGGCTGTACTGTAGGTAATAGTTCAATATTAAAATCAATAATAAAAAGAACCGGTCAAGAGCGAGTCGGACTGGTGCATGAAGGAATAAAACAACATTTTTTGGCGTTTTTTGCTACTGAGGGTATGGTACACCCTTCGTAACAAAAAACGCTAAAAAATTTTGTTTCGTGTGTAAAGACAAGTTTTTTGTATGACAGACAGACGGACGGACAGCAGCCGTTTTACCCGTAAACCCACAAAAAGGTGATCAATAAAGGGATTTTTGAAAATTCCTCATTGTCAGAAAACGCCTCAATGTGCAGAAAAAGCCTCACTGTGCAGAAATTGTGAATCTTAAAAGGCAGTTCGTAGAA
Organism: Mythimna albipuncta; assembly: GCA_929112965.1. Lineage (NCBI taxonomy): Eukaryota > Metazoa > Arthropoda > Insecta > Lepidoptera > Noctuidae > Mythimna > Mythimna albipuncta. Next base: position 4,004,929 of record OV815986.1, on the reverse strand, counting down.
TATTATAAATACAATGAATGAAGCTAGTAGCACACACACTTCAGAATTGACAATATTTCTTTTTATTAAGAAAAGTACGTAAGTAAGTCTAGTTAATTATATATACACCGCTAAATTTTAATCGTTTTAAAGCTGAGCGAGTTCAATGACCTGTAGTTAATAGTCGGCGTTGCGTACAAACTACCTACAGGTCATTGAACTCACTCAGCTAACGTTTTCTTAAAGAAATTAATTTCGTACATGCGTAAATTAATAACGAGTTTTGAAAAAAAGGTACTTTATTTTTTAAGTTTATCTTTATAAATCGATAGTGTTTCATGTACCGGATCGACCCTCCACGGGATTAAAACGATTAAAATTTAACGGTGTGCATATATATATTTTTTTTATTTATACACACTGTGTCTACATATCATGTCTAACTGTCCTGTCCCAGGTCTGCTGGAAGAAATTTCGTAAAAAATAAGCAGGACCTTTGTACTCTTTTATCCTTATTTGTTCTTTTCGATTTTAAGTGTTTGTGCACAAAAAAAAAGTTAAAAAGTTGTAAAAAAATAGTAAAATTCGTAGCTGTTTTAAGTATCTTGAGAAAAAATTAATTAGATCTATTTTCTTTAGTATTTCTGGCATATTTTTACGTAGTCCCTGATTAAACAAATGGGTAAAATAATTTATAAAATAATAATGTAGAAAACCCACCTGAATGATCGAAGCCCTAGACAAACACGTTACAGGAGCAGTGTGGCCCACAAGCAAACATCTCGGAGTCATCTTCAAATTGTCCGGGTCAACTTGCCATATGCAAATCTGTCCATCATAGCAACCGGTGACCAGCGTCTTCTGGTCTCGGGAGAGGTAGACAGAAGAGACGCAGTGGGTGGGGGCGTGCTTGCCCCATAGGACTACCGGAACTATGAGGTTTGTGCCTGGCATGGCTGCAAAAGAAAAATGGGTTTGTTTCAGTACTCATCATCATCTTCCTGCCTTTAGTAGTATTCTATTTAATCTAGTCATCATCAGCCTTTATAATGTTCCCACTGCTGGGACAGTGGGACTCAGGCCTCCTCTCTAGGACAGAGAATGGACCATAATCCACGCGTTCCCAGTGCGGGTTGGTGAATGCCACATATCTTCAACTTTTCCTCACGATGTTTTCCTTCAACGTTTTGAGAGCAGTGGTGATGAAATTAATTACACAAAGTAATGCGCCTGTCTGGGTTCGAACCCGTGCTCTACAACTCGTAAGTCGGGGCCATTACCTCTCGGCCACCACTGGTCTCCGTTTTATTCTAGTAGTATTCTACAAAATAATTTTACAAGCGTTAAACTACTGGTTACATTCAACGATAACTCAAAAAGATTGTATTCACAAAAACACCATACAAACTGTACTGCAGTTTGGCAAACGATTTATGTAATAGGCTGATGCTTCCGTGAGTATTTTTAACAAACAATGTTACATTAATCAACCCTAAAACTGGATCCGTTGAGCCAATTTTCTAATAAAACATGTTACCCATTCGTCTCGGCAACCAAAAACTGTTAGGCCACGCCCCTACTTAGTTAGCAAACATTGTTATTCTGTTAGCAAACAAGAAGACATGGCACAAAAATTCTTTAAACCCCAAGCAAATACCAGCGTTCGCTCTCTCATTGTTTCAATTGTGTCTTTAATTACGGTATTCGAAAGGGTAAATTAAATTTGCCACACATAGATTATGAATAGCATTAGGACACAGGATTTTATTTTATTTTATGCTTGTGGTAAGTAAGGATTGTGTGAAGAGCGATATGTAAGAAAAGGAAGTTAGTGATAGCATGACGAGTGACAGGGTAGAAAGGAAGAAAAAAATGTGTTTCACCGACCACAAATAAAATGGGGTAAGGGTAAGAAGATGATGACGATGATGGTGGTGGTAAAGTAAGGGTGGAATAGAATGATCTTGGGCATAGGATAGACACATTTCATACTACAGTGTTAAGTTTCCTTACATCATTTCTTAGTAGCACATAGGAAAAACACTGAGATACTGTGCTGAACTTTTTTTGTATTTTTTTTTTTAATCTGTTATAAACTAGTACTTGACTACGATCCCGCCTGACGGTGAGCAGTGATGCAATCGTTGATGGTGAGGCGCACTAGTTTATTAAGAGCCTATTCACTCTAGCCTTGAAGAACTTATTTAAGTTAGCATCTCAGCTACATGATGAGCATAAAAAAAATTAATTTGAAGCTTAATTATATTGGAACACCTGGAGTAAAATTGTAAGCAAGTGTAATACAGAAATAACTATAGAAGTCCAATAAAATGTATTTTAACCTCTCAGGTACAAGTGTGCCGAATTCAGTGCACCTTGGTACTAGCTAACTTAAACATTTTTATATAATAAAGTTTAAGTTAGGTGGTATAAGGTGCTGTATATTTATTACACTGGTGCCTGAGAGGTTAAGAAATTTAGTTGGGTTAAATCATGGGAGCAAATGGAAGTGGACTAATTATATTATATTTTATTAATTCATGAAGCCACCTATTGTCTTTCTATTGTGTCTGTGATTTCCACGACTGAAAGGTTAATACTATAAAATCCATTACACATGGACTACAATTAGCTTATTTGATACAATTTAAAGCTAGTATTAGGAATGAAATATTTATTTGTGAAAATTAAGTGCCAAAGAATCGCTACTTTATGATGTAATATTTCAATTATTTTACTATTTCTTCAGTGTTCAACAACAGCCACTTTCACACCCCAATTAAATGTAATAGGAACTGTAATTGCATTTTATGTCAAAGTATTTTTTGTGTAAAAATAAAATTATTAGATTTTTATTTTGCCATAAAATGGTGTAATGTGCCAATTTGTTTGCAATGTAGATTAAACCTATTAACTTGTCCTTTCTAATGATTTTACCAAACCAAGCGCTAAGGAAAAGAAATGACAGGAAAGTAATAGAGGAGAAATTAAAGAAAATAGTAACCAACAGAAGGAAAAAACCAAAAACAATAATACAAAATCAATATTATCTAACTTGAAGTGAATATCGATAAGAGATTTCAGTAATCTACCCGTTTTAAACCAATTTATAATCTGTTTCAGCACTCAAAAAGAGAAATAATAAACAATTATTTTTCCATTGATCTTCAAGTCTTTAACTGATTCCTATTGGATACGATCATGTGACTAAACATATTTTACATTAGATACGTTAGGTAATAGCATAAATAGCACATAAACGTATACGAGGATGTTTTGTTAGCATAACAATATGATAAGACACTGCTTTTGAGGATCATCTGCTAAAACCCAAGGACAAATCAATTTATTACCTGCCTAGTAAACTTAGTAACCGATAAAAAGGTTTCAAAAGCTTCCGCTCTGCTGAACGTCCATGGAAGCTACCAAAACTTGCACTGAAATGCACTTAGATAATTTTAATTTAATAAAAACACGATTACTGCGACAAAAATCAATCGTCCCTGCTGTCACTTTTTTGACAGCTGGCTGATTATTAATTTGACGTTGACAGTAAATATCGTAATGTTGGCAGAGACGTCGTTTCGCATTACCCTGTTACACGTAATGATAATAATTATTTCGGTTTTAAACCGTAAAATTTGTTTTTGTGGGCTTAAAACAGTTAAAACTCGTTGTTTAATGTTCAATTAAATCTATAATCAGAAATGTCTACTATGAAATGGCAAAAATGCATATTTTCATCTTATCCCTTGCCAGTTTATGATGACTTCGATCTGCATCAGTAGAGGTCAATGGATCTGCATCACTGACCTCTATACATATATAGTAGAGGTCAGTGCATGATTTGAAAAACTAACAAAGGAGATCTAAAATAATATAAAAGAGGTGTTTAATGAATTTCAAAACTCGAACCACGAATAATTTTTAACACATGTCATGTCGCATAATGACAATAAATTTCGTTTCCAGTAACGAAATGCTAATATTTTATTTACATTTTAAATTTAACAAAATAACTAGAAACAATGACGGATAAAGGAAAGCCTCATCGCTCGAAGCAAAACATAAAAGAAGATAAAGAGAAACTTGTAGATCTAGCCGCAAAAATCGACGAAACTGACGAGATGAAACTCAAAATGCTGGCTGCTTTAGACAAACCTGAGCCTGGTGATAGTTTGTACCCGCCTGAGCTAAATGCTCATTTGCTTGAACAACTTAAAGTAGGCGAAAGTTACTTGTACAGCTATCGTTACTTAGCATACTTAATGATTAAAAACTTTTCTATTTGTAAGATTCTCTAGATCCAAGAAGCAGTTAAGAATTGGGAATACTGTAGGTGCTTTGTTAGCAACGGCGAATGCCGTTTTGAGCGTCAAAACAATTTGGAGCTCAAGAAATGCCAATCATATGAAAGGTGTAAGGAGGGCTGTCCCTACACCTTGTATAGTTAGTTACACACATGATAGTTTTAATGAAAAGCATAGGTAAACCAATGCACAAGTTCATTTTATAAATGTTTCAGGTAATGACATGCGATAACAACGAATTACGTAAATGCGTGTTCCTTAAAGATCAAAACGCGAAAGAGCTTAACAAAACCATAGCCGACCTAAACCAACGAATACGCGACATCATTTCTGGTACTGGCCCCGCAATATCGTCCAAATCCGCTGGAATCATAAGCGCAAAGATAACTGATCTTTGTAAACAAAATCGACATTTGGTCGCAGAGATAGAAGGCTATAAGACAAAGAACGCAGCTTTAGAACGAAAGGTCATGCAGCTTGAAATATTGAACAAAGAACATGAGAAATTAGACATATGCATGTGTAAAGACGAGCCTATAGACACAAGCCCCGACGAGCTGAAAGAACTCAACAGTAAACTATCGATAGTTAACAAAAAACTTTACGACAGTAAGAATAGGAACCTAGAGCTCAAAAACGAAATTCTGATGGCCACGAAAATTCTTCAGAGCGAATTAGGAGATAAGTTTACGAGCATCAAAGAGCTGCAAAATGACGTGGCTGGTTGGAAAGGCAGAGCACAGCAGATTGTGTTGCTGCAGGCTAAAGTTAGTGATCTGGAGAATAAACTGAATGGACCAAAGACATCAGAAGCACAGTTAGCTGATAGTAAGAGGAAGGATCAGAGTCAGGTATGGATTATACTGGGTATTTTATCCAGTTTCTGCACTTTTTTTAAATCACTTGCGACTGTTTTTTTGGTCCAAATTAACGGAATATTCCATATTGTTTCGTTTATTCGTAATGTACACTTATTTCATATGTGTATAACTTTAAAAAAAAGTATAAAGAACGAGTCCAAATTACCAGCGCAGCGGTGGCGTGTTGGTTAATTGATTCTTCTCCCTGATAGTGACATGATCGGCAAAAGTCGACCGTGCCTGTACAATAAATCTGTAATTATTCGTCACGACCAAAACGCAAGGAGGCTTCGGACGCAGACACGTATGCCCCAGAAAATGTCCATGAGGTTCCTCACTCTACCATACCTCGTAATATGTTAACGTTACAGGTTTACACAAGTTTTCATTAACCAAAGAAGTTTAGTAAGTCCCTTGTTCACCACCACCATACTCGATGCATATCACATCAGCAGCTAGAAAACCGATATTCTCTGAGACTATATCTCAACCATTTTTAGAGCCTTAGCCTCTACACTTCCGCGAGATACTCGTCACTGACGAACGTAGGTGATGCATTTGGTAGGGTCAGTGCGGAGCCAAGATAATTTTTCTGTGCAAAGTGTGAGATTATACTCAATTAGAATAATAATAACAATGACAAAAGTTATGTTATGCCTCTTGGGGATAATCTCTAAGTAAAGAGTTTAATGAATAGATGCAAGACGCATATGACCGTTCATTGTGGTGACACTTGACGGAAGCCTATATCCAACAGTGGACGTCATTCAGCTGAAATGATGATGATGATTATGATAAAGGAGTTAAATTCTTCCAGCTTTCTCATTTTCACAGACCGAAATTTCCTTTCTATAGGTTATTCGAGAGATAGAACAAAGAAGAAAGAAAGAGATTGAACAGGCAATGAAGGAAATGGAAAGTTTGAAAGATGAGAACCACGATTTGAAGAGAAAGCTAGAAGGCGCGAGATGTAGGATTCGAAATTTGGAATGCGACGCCACAACGATTAGACAGAAAATGCAAACTTTTGTTGAAAAGAGCAGCCATGATGATTTGTTGATTAATGAACAAAGGGTAAGTAGTTTTGTTGAATCACACTCATATTACAAAGGCAATATTTGTCAGTGAGTGTGTGTGTGTGTTTACATTTGTTTCATCTTCACGCTCGATTGGTTGAGTGGTTTTCGTTAAAACTTGGTACCTACACGGATTGACCATGTCCTGGAATAGCACATAGAATAATTTAGTTATCTGTATAAATAAAAGGAGAAACCGACTAACTGACATATCAACGCAAAGCTAAAACTATACGAGGCCTAGAAGCATGAAATTTAACACAAGGTTTTCTTATGATAATTTTCAACCATCACGCAGACGAAACCGCTGGCAGCAGCTAGTTCTCATTTATTTTCTACGATCAATGATGGGTATTTTACGCAATCTTACTTATTATACAATATATAATGTACTAAGGCTCGTCCCGGATTCGCATGGGCAATAAATATAGCTTAAGTTACTCAGGGTGAATGTAACTTTTCTATGCTGAAAGAATTGTTGAAATCGGCACAGGAGTTTTTGAGTTTATTCATTATAAATATACACACAAAAATACAAATTTTCCCTCTATAAACTATTAGTGTAGAAAAAGAAACATCAAATTTTATTTCTCTGTAAATTCACTTGCAGAATCAAATCAAATCTTCAGAGCTTTACTATCAGGAAATCCTGAAAGAAAATACATCTAAAATGAATAAGATGCACAGTGAAATCGGTGAATATCAGAAACTCACGAATAATACCGCTGCGAAAATAGACGCTTTACGAAAACAAGCAACAGAAAAAGCAGCCAAAATCGAGGAACTGAGAGCCCAGCTTTTGAGATACGAAGAATGTTCTCTTCAAAGCATATTCTTCACTCCAATGAAGACTGCAACAGACAACGAAATAAAAAAGCTTTCTGAGTTAGTCGTGATCTTAAACTCGAGGTTAGACGCCGAAAGACGCAAATGGGATGAACTGGAAAGTACACACAGGAAATTGAAAGAAAAAAAGAGGCGTTTGGAGAGAAAAGTCTCTAGCTTAGAAGACGAAATAAAATCGCTGAGGGATTCCAGAAAAGGTTCACGAATGTCAAAGACTTCTATTATCAAAGAACATAATTTTGACTTCAATAATGGATCTACGACGGTCGTTAAGAAACAATCTTCAAGTGGAGGGACCGGTGACAAACCTAGTGATTCTGGAACTGGTTCAGAAGATCCTGGTGAGGAACTCGATAGAGACGATTTGAAATACAGACTAGAGTTGACTGAAGAGAAATTGAAAATCTTAGAGGATAAACTGAAAATGATGGAAGAAGAAAAACAGTACGATTACAACCATTTGACAGAGATGATACAAACGTCGAAACAGTTATTTAATGAAGCGCTAGCCGTTCTTCAAAGGGAGAAATGTCAATGTTTGTAATTACTTTTTACGTTATTTATTTTTCGTTCTTTTAATTACATAGTTTTGAGGTACTCCCGTGTTTAATTACTGCGTTACAGCAACTATATTTTTAGCTGGTCAATGAAAAAAAAAGTATTTGAAGGTAGTTGAAAGTCTACTTCTTATTTTATAAATTATCGCCTGGCAACATTTTACTGGTTTTCCAATGGTAGTAAAATTTGGTTACGTTAGCCACCCCAACCGCCGCCATTTGTCATTTTTTTGGCATGCGCGTACGGAGATGCTACAAAAATCGTGCTCTTGAGTGTTTTCTTACAATACCGAGTTTTAAACTTTGTTTGTGAATCGTGAAAACCCGTGTTGCTCTGTGAAATATCAGTGCTTGGATATATTTATTGTGTTTTTGTGTTAAAAACATTCATCATGAATAAAACTTGCGCAAGGTGTGAGAAAACAGTTTATCCGACAGAGGAATTGAAATGTTTGGACAAGGTAATTTTCACTTGTATTTCTTTTAAAACTTATAACAAACTTATTAACTTTATTATTGAATATTTTAACAAGAATTCCGATAAAAATGCCGACTTGAAAGCTGGTTGTTGAATGTAATTTTCGGTGTTCTAAATTCAACGGACTAACTTTTTTCGTAACTATTGTCGTGTGCCGGGCACATCAATTCATACAGCCGGACGCGTGACTCATTAAATTATATAAATTGCTGCTGATATCATTGTGAGCTCTCTATAGTACCGCATCTGTACTTGCATCGACCTTTTTACCTAATTAGAGTCGTCTTAGCCAATATACGACCTTGTGTCACATTATTGTATCGATTGTATTCAAATATATTCTCTTGGAAGAATGGAGTTATTCCTTAGCTTAATTAGTTCAATGAGATGAGATAAAATTGGCGACCATATTACCGCGAATTGTTTACACACTAATTTAACTTTATCGTTTCATATCACTTGCCTAATACTTTATCTTTTAAGATAAGTACTGAAATTATGTACAAAGTCTCCTAGATAAGATAATAAATGTTTTGAATGTCATGAAAAGTGATTTTTACAGGGCGAAAAAGTTATAAATGAACTTAAAAAAGATGCGGCCTTCTAAGTTCAAACTTCTAAACTACAGAATCAATTACCTAATTATGTTTACAAGAAGAAAAAAAAACTTTGGCAGCCTAAATATTTTGTTTTCGTTGTTTCCTTTAAAAACATAGACAATGAATGTCTGTTGTTTATGTTGCAAAATTCATTGGCAGTAAAAACAACCTGTTTGGAACACCTGTACTGTTTTGAAGACTGGTATTTCCATTGAGAACAACTTTGCAAGAATTTCGTCACAAATACTAGAAGAAAAAGGAAATAAGTATGTTTAGCACAAACTTCAAGGCACAACTTTTTTTTACACCAAATAAATATAAATAATTCAGACTAATACTATGTAAGGCAAAAGTTTGTTGAGTGTGTATCTTTTTCTGTGTCTTTTTCATGCTTAAGTGTCTGTCTGAAAAAAAATCTGATTTCTTGAGTGTCTGATGAAATTTAGGCACCATTGTTGGAGATAAAACCTTCTTGCAAGCTTCCTAAATTATATGAAAAAATATGACACTTCTATTTGTCACTTGTCTTCACTTGTTTTTTGTAAAATATATTGTTCACACCGAAAATTATTAAAAAACTAATTTGCATTGAGCATCCAGTCATTGATTTTCATTCAGAATACCCATAATTCTCGCACATGGTCCATAACGAGCCGGATGAAATATAATTAAGAAGATCAGCGATTATTTTCAAGAAAAAGAATAGAGACTGACTTCCACGCTGAATGGAGGTTCATGAGTTCACTGCTGGAGAACTGGATTGATTTCAAGCAAGTTAGTTAGTGGTGTACAGTTATAATTACGCTAATATCGTCACCCAACACTCAGGTAGTATATATAAGTAGTCATACTAAGGTCAGTACTATTTTATTAAATTACCAATTATATTGTGTTTGAGTAAAATCATTAGGTACTTTGTTGCATTGTGATTAGTATTTTATTCAACAGCAATGTTAAGTTTAAACTCATACTTTTAACAGTATAGTTAGCTATTTTGCTACATTATTAAACTTACATTATATTAAGCTGTAACTAATTACATAACTACTTAACAGTGGTATTAATTTTTAACAAGTATCTTGACATAATAAAAATATTTGAGTGTTAGATATTAGTACAAGTCATTGTTATAAATTATAGTTAGCAGTCAGAAAGGGCATAGACTACAGCTAGGCGTATAATTATTGAAATTATATTGTTGTTTTAATTTTTATATTCCTGTATCAATGCCAGGTTGACAACACTCGTCTCCCAGAATGTCTGAGGAAAAGGATTTAATTAAGAAGCGAGGCAGCTTCAAAGGTCGCTTGACTAGTTTCCTCAATTTTCTGGACTCATTCAAGGACAAGGAGCTATCTAGCTGTGATGTGTCCGAGTTGCAGTTGCGCATGGGCAAGATAGAGGCGTTGTATGAGCAGTATGATGAGGTACAGTTACGTCTAGAATGCATTGTTGACGACATCAACTTACAATATTCTCAGCGTTCCGAGTTTGAGTCTATTTATTATAAAACCTTATCTAGAGCCCAGAATATTCTGACTGACTACAATAAAGATAATAAATCGATGGAAAGTTGTAAAAGTACTCGTGTTAGCATAAAGCAGCCGGTTAAATTGCCAACGATTCAGTTACCAAAGTTTAGCGGATTATATTGTAATTGGCTTGAATTCCGCGACACCTTTACTAGCCTAATTCATTGTAATGATGACATAGACGCAATCAATAAGTTTCACTACTTGCGAGCATCACTTGAGGGAACAGCTGCTATAGTTATCAAATCCATTGAGTTTTCTTCAAGTAATTACTCTGTGGCATGGTCATTGTTATGTGATCGGTTTGACAACAAAAGATTACTGGTTCAGAATCATATAAGTTCATTATTTACTATTGAATCAATTACAAAAGAATCTTCTGTTGCCATTAAGAATTTGATCGATCAGTTAAATAAAGACTTGCGAGCTTTAGAGTCATTAGGGGAGCCTGTGAAACACTGGGATACACTTTTAATCTACATTGTCACACGAAAACTTGATCAAAAAACCTATCGTGAGTGGGAGGAGTGCAAAGGTAGGATAGACAAGGATGGCTTAATCACGTTTAACGCATTTATGCAATTCTTACGCAATCGAGCCGACCTCATCGAGACCCTGGAACTCCCCCGCAATCATTATTCGCAATCACCAGGTAAATCAGGTCCTAAGATCAAGTCAATGGTAGCACAATCTCCTATCAATTCTAGCACTGACTCAGCTTCTAAACCTTGTCCTAAATGTAATAACAACGATCACACATTAAATAATTGTCCACAGTTTCTCGCATTGAGTAACGATGACCGTCTCAAATCATTACCTAGTTATAAGGTATGTTTTAACTGTTTTCGTTCCGGACACTATGCTAACAAATGTAAAAAACCAGGCTGCAAACTATGCAAACGTAGGCACAACACATTAGTTCACGTACATTCTAATGGCACTGTATCGAATACACCTAGTGGTAATTCGATGAATAACTTGTCTGCTACGACTGAAACGAATAACGTAGCTTTATCCGCAAACATTGCATCTCCGTGTGGTCATACGCAACGAGATGTGTTGTTATCAACCGCTTTGATCAAATTAAGAGACCACAATGGGTGTGTGCATCTCGCTCGCGCGGTGCTCGATAGTGGTAGCACGTCTTCACTCATAACAGATAGGTTGTGCAATAAACTTAACTTAAAAACTAGCCAGGTAGATAGATCAATCCTTGGAATCAATAACGTCACTTCGCACGTAGGTAAAATATGTCGGGTTAAGGGTACGCCATTAGATGATAGCTTTGTATTCGAACTAAATTGTTTTGTTCTTCCGTTCATTACGAGTAGTGTTCCGTGTCGTCAGATAAATATTTCTGATTTCGACTTACCCTCGAATATTACTTTAGCTGATCCTACTTTTTATAACCCTGCCGATGTTGATATTTTAATCGGCGCTGATCTTTTTTGGGATTTGTTAGGATCTCAAAGACTAAAGTTAGGTACCGGGAAACCAATATTATGTGAAACCCGTCTAGGATGGATAGTTTCCGGTCCAATTACTCAGAATACTATCTCACTGCTGACGAATGACGTAAAGTGCAATATGTCTAAAATGGTTGCCGACAGCGATGGTGACTGGGAAAACCTCAAGTCAGAATTGACAAAGTTTTGGCAATTAGAGGAGGTGAATGCGAAGTCTTCCAATTCTTATATGCCTGAAGAGAAATTGTGTGAAGACAATTTCGTTACAAATACGACACGATTGTCTGATGGTCGTTTTTGTGTTCGCATCCCCCTTAAGAAAGATCCTTCAATTTTAGGAAATTCTTTTAATAAAGCCACACATTGTTTACATTCTTTAGAGCGTAAATTAAAGGTTAAGACGAACTTTAGTAGAATGTATCATGACTTTTTGTCAGAATACGAGTTACTTGGTCATATGACAAAAATTAATAAACCTAATTTATGTTTGGGTTATTTTATTCCACATATGGGAGTTTTACGCGAGTCGAGTACCACGACCAAACTTCGTGTTGTTTTCAACGCTAGTGCTTCTACTTCGACGGGAGTGTCCTCTAATGACCTACAGATGGTTGGGCCAACCGTACAGGACGGTCTATTGTCTATACTTCTTCGCTTTAGAGTCCACAAGTATGTTTTATCTGCGGATGTGGAGAAGATGTATAGACAAATAGTCGTCCACCCGTCGGACAGATATTTACAACAGATTGTTTGGCGTGATAATGTTAGTGATCCTATTAATGTTTATCAATTAAACACCGTCACGTACGGTACGGCCAGTGCGCCATTCCTTGCGACACGATGCCTTAAACAAGTAGGACTCGACTGTAGGAACCCTAAGATATCGGAAATCATCCAACATGACTTCTATGTCGACGACTTGCTGACCGGAGGGGATGACTTAGATGAAGTAAAGTTCATTCGCACTGAAGTCACCAAAGCGCTTGCGTCGGCATGTATGCCATTGAGAAAGTGGAAGTCAAATGATTCTCAATTATTGTCGAATGCTGTCCCTGCGTCATACGATTTGAACATTGGACAAAATGAGCCAGAAAAGTTGCTTGGTCTCTGTTGGCATATCGGCACTGATGAGATAGGGTTTCCTATAGGTCTGACTAAATCTTCGACTAGGTACACAAAGCGTGACTTGTTATCCGTTATTGCGCGAATCTTTGATCCCTTAGGTCTGTTAGGTCCTATTGTTATTACTATGAAGATCTTGCTACAGAAAATGTGGTTAGATAAATTATCATGGGATCAACCATTACCTAATGAGATTTGTAAACAATGGGAGATTATTATTAAATCTTTACCTCTTTTAAATCATGTTCGCATTCCGCGACTTGTAGTCTGCAATTCATTTACGGAGTTAGAACTCCATATTTTCACAGACGCGTCTGAGTCCGCGTACGGTGCTTGCGTCTACATTCGCAGTGTTAATGCTAAGGGTGAGTACATGGCTCGCTTGTTAATGGCAAAGAGTCGAGTTGCTCCCATCAAGCCTACGACAATTCCGCGACTGGAGTTATGTGGTGCGGTAGTCGGTTCTCGTCTTCACGAGAAGGTGATGAGCTCACTTCGAGTGAAGATCAGTCGGGTTTATTGTTGGACTGATTCAACCATTGTCTTGGGATGGTTACAGATGATGCCTACCAGACTTCAGCCTTTTGTGCGCAACCGCGTTGCTGAGGTTTTGGATAAGTCGGGTATCTGTACTTGGAGGCACGTCCCAACAGATCAAAATCCAGCAGACCTAATATCTCGTGGCATGGATATTAGTGATCTGCAGGAGTCAGATCTGTGGTGGAAAGGACCAGATTTTTTAAAACTAGATTCGTCTGAATGGCCTTCTCAAATTACGAGCCCAGGACTACAATCGTTACCGGAGACTCGACCTAAAATCATATTACATGTTGTAAACGATTCGAAACCTGAAGTTTTAATTGATTTTAGGCGTTATTCCAATTACACACGGCTCGTACGATCTGTTGCCTACGTATTACGATTTATTAAGTCATGTAGAAAGCATTACCCTAAAACCAAATACTTGTCACATGATGAGGTACAAGATGCATTAACTCTTGTCATCATTAAGAGTCAGATTCAGTCATTTTCTGAATACCAATTATTTTTGAACAAAAAGAGTTTACCTAAAAAGAGCGCCCTTCTAAAGTTTAATGTTTATTTAGACGATAATAATGTAATGCGAGTAGGAGGACGTCTCGATAACTCTAATTTTGCTTATAGTAAGAAACACCCTATTTTATTACAGTCCACTCATGATTTCACTAAACTATTATTTAATTTTGAGCATAAAAGGCTGATGCATGCTGGCCCACAATTATTATTAGCTTCCATTAGGGAAACTTATTGGCCAATAGGAGGTCGCAAGTTGGCGAAAGCCTGTTATCATAAGTGTGTTTTGTGTCACCGTATGAAGGGTAAGGTTGTAGCTCCCTTAATGGGTAACTTACCACGAGAACGCCTTCGTCCAGGTTATCCCTTTGAAAGCACAGGCGTTGATTACGCTGGCCCTATTATGTGTGCTAGTCGCCAGGGCCGTGGATGTAGGTTAGTAAAGGTGTATGTCGCTATTTTTATTTGTTTCACAACCAAGGCCATTCATTTGGAGCTCGTTGGTGATTTAACTAGCAATAGTTATTTACTGGCTTTGTATCGGTTTATTTCTCGGAGAGGTAAACCTGCTGATATTTTTTCCGATAACGGTACCTCATTTGTCGGTGCATACAACGACCTTTCCAAATTTTTAAAATTAAATAGTTTGTCCTTGGGTGAAAGTGCAGCAAACGACGGAATAAGGTTCCATTTTATTCCCGCCTACACCCCACATTTCGGTGGACTCTGGGAGGCGGGTGTCAAGTCAGCAAAGTATCACCTTCAGAGAGTGTTGGGAAATTGTAACTTGACTTTTGAAGAGCTGTACACCACATTAACCAAGATTGAAGCCATCTTGAACTCTCGTCCATTGACGCCGTTGTCTTCAGATCCTGCAGATTATACTCCGCTCACGCCAGGACATTTTCTTGTGGGACGGCCACTTACTTCCTTGCCGCAACCTGATACCAGGATAGCTCTGCCAATTATCTGTCTCGTTACCAGAGGATCGAGCAGCTTCGCCAGCATTTCTGGAGCAGATGGAGCAAGGAGAATGTTGCAGAATTGCAACAACGCTCCAAATGGCGTTCCTGCAAGGATGGCTTGATGCTGAACTCCTTGGTGGTGATCAAGGAAGACGATCTTCCTCCGTTGAAGTGGAGACTTGGACGGATCGTGGCTGTTCATCCAGGAACGGATGGTATCGCCCGTGTAGCTGACATTCGGACGTCTACTGGAGTCGTTCGACGGGCATTCAACCGAATCTGCCCTTTGCCTGTGTCTTCAGAATCTGGTTGAAACCATTGGTTTCAACGCCCGGGGAAATGTTGGAGATAAAACCTTCTTGCAAGCTTCCTAAATTATATGAAAAAATATGACACTTCTATTTGTCACTTGTCTTCACTTGTTTTTTGTAAAATATATTGTTCACACCGAAAATTATTAAAAACTAATTTGCATTGAGCATCCAGTCATTGATTTTCATTCAGAATACCCATAATTCTCGCACAACCATTGATTGACATTTGACATGACTGTGTTTAGTTCATAAAATACCTTAATTCCAGGAGTATTTTTCCTTGGGACAATTTTCTATTTTCATGCAGGTGAAGCCACTGGCATAAGCTAGTTGAATTTCCATCATCATCATTGTCATTTCAGTCGATACACGTCCACTGTGGGACATAGGCCTTTGGTTGATATTAAACCGAGTTAATCACAGAAACTATAAAAAGTATTATTAAATGTTATAAAATCCTTGCAATTTGTTCCAAGGTTGCCTAAATATGTTGAATATTACTTTTAATATAATAAACAAATACTTTATAGCCAAAGAATTTACATCGTAAAAGGCACATGGCCCAAAGCTGAAAATTAATCAGAGACCCAATAATATACACTGGAGTCGTCACGCAGGGTGCAAACATATGTTTTGTGTCAGATACAAGCTGCTGATGAATGTTTGATTTCTATAGAACCAGTGTGAAGTCATCCACTCCCTGGGCATATGTAAACATTTTTTGTGTCCAGTTTCTTCCACTTAACACATACTCATGAATCAAAATTGATTTCTATAGAGCCAGTGTGAAATCATCCACTCCCTGGGCATATGTAAATTTTTGGCGTCCAGTTTCTTCCACTTAACACATACTCATGAATCAAAAATCGTTCAGTGTCGGTAACTGAAAACTAAAAGTTACCTTCCGATATGCCAGTACAATAGTACAGTTAATAGAGTGGCTCATTGTGTTGAAAACAGTTTTCCATATTGCAGAAAAAAAGACTTTGAATATCAATAATTCACATCACCTAAACCATTCCATCCTCAATATTAGGTTTAGGAACGATTTCTGTGTAGGCAGATGTCAAAATAACAAGCCCATAAAACATACACTTTTATGGATTCCAACATTTCAAGTTCCACCAACACATTTATGCATTTTGTGAGCTAAGAATGTGCTAATGTTCGCATAATCTGGTTTGCAAATTGAAATATTTGTTGCATGAGGTCTTTTTGACAAGAAAATAATAATTCTTTATTTTTAGGCTAGTTTGGCCCATACCTAAAATGATCTTAACCTTCCAGCGGTTGTGTGCGGTCCCTGAGTCCGCAACAATCTAAAATTAATAACTTTACGCAAACAATAAATAATAGACATTTGCGTTTCCATAATATTCTCAATGGGCCTCATCAGAAAACTTAGTCACCCAAAGAGCAATAGAAAGGGCTATGCTCGGAGTTTCCTTGCGTGATCAAATCAAGAATGAGGATATCCGCAGAAGAACCAAGGTTACCGTCATAGCACGAAGAAACGCCAAATCGGCAGGGTACATTGCTCGCAGAATAGAGGGCCGTTGGGGCCGAGAGGTTCTGGAATGGCGGACCGGAAGACGATTTGGTAAGGGTTCGGGAATCCGATGGATGCGAGACGCACAGGACCGCTCATTGTGGCGACGCTTGGGGGAGGCCTATGTCCAACAGTGGACGTCTTTTGGCTGAAATGATGATGATGATGAATATTCTCAAGAGAGTAAAGTACTGTCACTGGACACAATACCCCTGCCATATTTGTCTGTAACTCCTATGACAAAGTTTGATTATAAATAACTATGAAATTATGTCCATTTATGTACAAACTTTGGTGGCAACCTTTTTCAATACTGTGCCATAAGACTGATATTACTGACTGAGTTTATTACCGAGTTATCCTCATTAAAACTAATTACTCATCACAAGGTGTAGTCATGATTAGGTCATTATTAGGTTATCTTATAACATTTATGGGAAATCCATGAGGTAAATGCTTTTAATTTAACTCAAGTTCCATGTATAGAGGGTAGTTTAAATATAAGCTGTGTTATCTTGTACTTCTACAGGATATTTCTGCATAATTACTTACTACTGATTTATGAAGCATTTTATAGTTATTTTTTAAGGAGTTAGCTCCTGCCTGAATACAATGGTAAAGAAAGTATGTTGGGCTAATGTTCGGAATTCCAACATCTAAAGCGCAATGTATTATGCGGAAGAAATATGGGTTCTAATCAAACTTCTTCATAACAGCTTTATTCGTCTATAAAAATCTAATTTGCCTTCCAAATTACCTACTAAGTCAACCAAAATTAACGAGCGACTGAAACTTAGCCACTAGTTGCAATTGCCGAAATGAGTCTTGAGCGCTGGCTTCAAGTTGCGCAGAAGTCAAATATATATTCGGTCTCTTTAGTGGTGCGAAGTGAGACGCGGGGGCGGGGAGTGTCAGTGATTGGCTCGCCGTGCCATCGCGTCATAGACGTCACTCCTGATTCGTTCCCCGCGTTGCTGCATGTATCTAACAACGGAGACGATTGGCTCGTCAATGTATGGAATGCGCAAAGCGATCCCCACTCTGACGCCGAGCGCTCAAGATCCGTTTCGGCAATTGTATCTTGTATGTAAAGGTATGATTCCGAACCGCGCTGCACGCAGCAGTGCTGCCGCAGCAGTGCCGCCACTAAGGTGCTGCCCAGCAGTGCTGCCTGCCGCGCTGATTCCGAGCAACGCGGCAGTGTCGCTCTGTTCGTGGTGATGCGTTGTTGTGTATTCGTTAGTTTACTTTGAGTTGACAAGATATCGATTGATGACCAACTTTTATTTATACTATCGTAAAGGGCTGGATATAAAGTCACATAGTTAATTAACTGTTCCTCTTCTGAGTCAGAGAAATTCGTGTGCATCTGGATTGAGGGCCCATTTTTTAAATTCTTATGAAACGAAACGAGATTTACAGGGAATTTAGTTAAAAATTAGTAAAACTTAAAGCAATGAGCCATAAATTTCTTAAACGTAAAATAAAAAAGTTATGATTAAATAACGTGGGCCCTCAATCCAGACGCTTGCATAAAGAGGCATAGTCTAAATCTCGGAAAGTACGATGTCTGGGTAAATAATCATTATTTAGGAATTTAGTTAAGAATTTCTAAAATATTTTAAGAAATTCTCAAATCTGTAGAGTATCACATTACACATTTATTGCGGTTTACCTTGGGCCCTCAATTCAGTAATGTCATTTATAAAGAATCTGCAAAAACTAAATTTATTTGACAAAATACATACGTACGACTTTATTATATTCTAATTAGATACCTCTATGAATTAGTAAAAAAGAAATAATGAACCTAGAGTTAATCGTTTAAAAGTAAATGAGAGTTGAATTTTACTGAAACGTCTGAACTGAGGGCCCAAGATTTTCGGCTTTATTGACTAGACTAAACGTCATTGATTAACCCAAAATAGATTAAAATTTCTTACTATTTTTTAACTAAATTTTAACGTATCGTCCGTTCTTCTAGATGCTATAATTTAAAAGAAAATTGATTTTCAATTTTGCATAGGAGAAAATTTTGTAGGGTGACCAAAAAGTTTATTGTACCATTGGTACATTTTGTAAAGCACAAGTAAAATTCATACACATTTGCAGATAGAAGCATTATAATAACATATCTCATTATATAGGAGACAATCTTGTAAGGTAGATATGATTTAATTACTTTTTTAGACTGATCGGTATATTGTTTGAATTCAGAATTAATACTGATTTGTATGGCGCAATAATTTTATGATGGTAAAGTAAATATTATTATTATCAGAATTTTATTTTTATGATATGGAAGTAAGTAGGTTGGGTGGAGCATCGCCGTGCCCTCGTGGGGGTGATCGGTGGCGGAGACCTCTCGCGCCGGGCCTTGGTCGAGGCCATGGTCCGGAGTGAGGAGGAGTGGCAGGCGGTCGCCGACTTCTGCGAAGCAGTAATGCTCGCTAAGGAGGAGGCCGATCGCATCAGGCAACGGCGCTCTCGCCGCCGCCGGGATTCTGATCCCGATTTCCAGCCACCGTAGGCGCGGGCTTGCGGACAGTGAGCAATGGGTAGCTCGCTGTCCGGCCGTCCGGTAACCGTCCGGACCAAGCCCAAGTCGTCGACGGCGCGCGTTGTTCCCGCGCGCCTCAAGGAGTTGTCAGCAACAGCAGGGACCCAGCCGGGTCGAAGCCTACTGGGGCCAGGGTTATCCGAAAGGGCGCTCGAGCCCCGGTATGAAGGCTTGAAGGAACGGGATGGGTTTTTTAGTCAGTAAGAGTCTGACACTATCTCCCGCTCCGCCCAAGAGCGGGGGTTGTCATAAGATGAATTTACCCATCGAAAAAAAAAAAGTATGTAGGTAGGTACCTATATTATTCAAATATTGTCTATTTAGTCCAGTGCCTGGGACGTCATCAAACCAATACATACAACAGTTCAACTAGTAAATTTGAATTGAAATAAAACATTTTGATTAAGTGCAGAAAGTTTTGCAACTGAGGCAAAATTCACCCGAGCTGTATAGGCGCGAGTTTTATGGAGCCGAGTGTGCAGTGACAACTTACCATGTTTTTCAATAAACTTAGAAGAAATACTTTCTTTGATAATTACAACACATTTTATATCGTTTATTACTGAAGAAAATTTTCCAAAGTTGACATACATTTTAGTTTTGATTTCAATTATATTTATTTAATTTTGATTTAGGTTTACAGACTAACGCAAGTATTTTTTTACCTCAATCACGGCGTACCATATAAAGGATTCTCTTCAAACCTTATTTTTTTTTTCCAAATAACACAAAGTAATGTCAATATTATTTAATATACTTTTTTGCCGCGCTTAACCTTTGCAAGGAGAAGCATAGGTTTCAAACTGTTATACATCCTAATATAAATAAAATATTTTTGAATTTAAAACACAAATAACTGTTAATTTGTAAAATAACAAATTATTGTGCAACCTTGTTTATTTACGATTTGTTCATAAACACAATTTAAATTTTAATTAAATATTAAAACTGTATATTAAAATTTTCTTCAGTAATAAATGATCAAAAATGTGTCGTAATTATCAAAGAAAGTATTTCTTCTAAGTGTACTGAAAAACATGGAAATTTGTCACTGTACACTCAGCTCCATAATACACTCACCTATACAGCTCGGGTGAATTTCGCCTCAATTGCAAAACTTTCTGCACTTTATCAAAATGTTTTATTTCAATTCGAATGAACTAGTTGAACTGTTGTATGTACTCGTTTTTTTATTTTATTTTATCTACAGTAACTAGTGATGGGCAAATTTGTTATGGTTTATTCCCGGTGCTTTGATAAATTCCCAATAAACTCCCGAAAACATCTATAAACACCCAAAAAAAATGGGTTTATATTTTTATTTATGCAAATACTTAAGTAGTATTAAAAACAAGTTTTAAATTTTATTTTTATACATTCTTATGATCTACATTGTGGATAATTAAAGGAACCGTTACTTTAATTCTAGGGGACTGCAAGATACACAATATATTAGGGTATAGAAAGATCAATAATTATAAAAAGTGGTATTATTAACTCTTTTTTGTGATGAATTTGAAATGAGAACGCCATATACGCAGCACGCTCTAGTACTCAAACTTACACAAAAGGAAGCGCATTTCATGGTATGGAGTTTAACTACAATTTAAGCCAATACTTAAATTTGTTTAATGTAATGGCAGATTTGGCGAGTCACTAAGCTAAAGAAAACCTTTTGGACCAGACAATTTCTGTGGAGTTCATTGGATAGTATTGACCCCATAGTAGGTATGGTGGAAAGGTATTTGCAGTTCCACTGAGTTAAGCAAAGTAGCGATTTGTATTATGTTAGCTCCGTGTACTTCTGCAGCCATCGAGCGTTTCAGTATGGTTACATACATAATAACAAAAAAAATCGACTTACAAATGAAGGAGTTGAAAAAAAAATCAGTGAGTAATGTACTCACCATTAACATTAATGCCTAGTCCTCTCCATTCCAAAACCTTGAAGACATCCTCCACTGCAGCCGAGAATAGTTTTGGAGAAATGACGGGTCCCTGCCTCATACCTTGCTGCAAGAGGATAGGTTTTAATGTCTGATTTGGAAGTCGGACTGTCATGGTGGCGTTTTTGTACAAACACTTCAGCACTTCGATGTACCAATAGTCAATCTGGCACCGTTGGAGAGACTGCAGTACAGTCCAGGTCTTCATCGAATTAAAGGCTTTCTCGTATCCACAAATGCTAAGCAGAGAGGCTGATTATACTCCTCAGTCTACGGTGCTAAAGCCTTTTCGAAATTCGGCTTGTGTGGCAATTATTATTAAATGCGGTTTCGTATTATTAATTTTACTTGTGCTTTACAAAATGTACCAATGGTACAATAAACTTTTTGGTCACCCTACAAAATTTTCTCCTATGCAAAATTGAAAATCAATTTTCTTTTAAATTATAGCATCTAGAAGAACGGACGATACGTTAAAATTTAGTTAAAAAATAGTAAGAAATTTTAATCTATTTTGGGTTAATCAATGACGTTTAGTCTAGTCAATAAAGCCGAAAATCTTGGGCCCTCAGTTCAGACGTTTCAGTAAAATTCAACTCTCATTTACTTTTAAACGATTAACTCTAGGTTCATTATTTCTTTTTTACTAATTCATAGAGGTATCTAATTAGAATATAATAAAATCGTACGTATGTATTTTGTCAAATAAATTTAGTTTTTGCAGATTCTTTATAAATGACATTACTGAATTGAGGGCCCAAGGTAAACCGCAATAAATGTGTAATGTGATACTCTACAGATTTGAGAATTTCTTAAAATATTTTAGAAATTCTTAACTAAATTCCTAAATAATGATTATTTACCCAGACATCGTACTTTCCGAGATTTAGACTATGCCTCTTTATGCAAGCGTCTGGATTGAGGGCCCACGTTATTTAATCATAACTTTTTTATTTTACGTTTAAGAAATTTATGGCTCATTGCTTTAAGTTTTACTAATTTTTAACTAAATTCCCTGTAAATCTCGTTTCGTTTCATAAGAATTTAAAAAATGGGCCCTCAATCCAGATGCACACAGAAATTCATCCTTTTGTTGTCAATTTACGTGTCGACATTCAAGTAGGTACTCTTGCTGCGGCGGCATACGCGTCACTACTGGTCTGTCGCGGCGGTAGGGCGACACTGACGCGCAGCAGTGCTGCCGCTACATTGCTGCCGCGACATTGCTGCCTAGCTCGGAATGTAATCTCATATAAGCCAATAGAAATTGTACGGGGACCAGTAGTGTCGCGGCAGCACTGCTGCGGCAGCACTGCTGCGTGCAGCGTGGTTCGGAATCGTACCTTTAGCCACTTTCTGGGTGGTTGTAAAGAATATAACGTGACGAAGACTATGGCTGGTGTTACGCTCCGCTCCCGCTTCAGCTTTCTAACCTCACCTGCCCGTGTCAGTGACAATACGCGCCGTCGACGACTGGGGCTCGGTCCGGACAGTTACCGGACGCACGGTCGGACAGTTACCGGACGCACGGTCGGACAGCGAGCTATCCATGGCTGCCGTCCACAAGCCCGCGCTTACGGTGGCTGGAAATCGGGATCAGGATCCTGGCGGCGGCTGCTGGGGCGTGCTGTGAGCGTGGTCACTGGTCATATAGCTTGACTTAAAATTTTTCAAGAGCTATTGCTATTTGCATTTTTCTGTTAACTGCTAACTCCTAATCTAAAAAGGATTTTGATGCTGTTTTGACTCATGGAAAGAGAAATAAAGAATAAAAAGAAAGTTTTATGTATATTATTTGCATTAAGTAATGTATTATGACGACAACGTTTTTCAGCATTTTGGGTTGTTATTTTATTTAGTGGAGGTGTTGTTTTTTTTTTCTTTTTTTTTTTTAGTAAATTCTACATAAGTATTTTATTTAAAAAAAAAACAGAAATTTCATTTTAAATGATTTTTTTCGTTTTCGAGTTCAATTGTATTTTCAAATCATCCAAGTTCAATTGTACTTTCAAATCACAGATGTCGAGACACTGTCAATAAGAAGCTAAATCATCCAGGTTCAGTTGTATTTTCAAATCATCCAGGAACCCATTCAAATAGGTATAGGCACAAAATTTAATCCAAATCAGTCAAAGCCGTTTAGGAGGAGTTTAATAAACACAAGTACAGAAGAAATATATAATATGGAGATATTAATTAGCTGTAACTAACAAATGGCCTTGATTAATTACTAAAATAACCATTTCAAAATTAGTCGATACTAAAAAAATCCTTTGATACTGTATTTTTATCAGATTAATCTCTGTTTTTTTTTTTTTTTTTATCTGTTATAAACTAGTACTTGACTGCGATCCCGCCTGATGGTAAGCAGTGATGCAATCGTTGATGGTGAGGCGCACTAGTTTATTAAGAGCCTATTCACTCTAGCCTTGAAGACACCCAAATTATAATTATATTGTGATTTGATAGATTGTAGTCATTTCCGATATTACCGTATAACATTGGGTTACATAAGAAAAAAAATTGCTAACAAAATCGTATCCATCCATAAAAAATTAAGAACTTCTGATAAAAAATGTAATTATTCTTTAAAAAATAATAATACAAATCTTAAAAAAACCCAAAAAGATATGATTCCGGCCAGGATCGAACTGGCGGCCTTCTGCGTGTAAAGCAGATGTGATAACCACTACACCACGGAACCAGTTGTGTAGCCGTTCCAAATTCGCGAATACATTCGCCAGCTTTCGTTTTTACATTGAATTGTTACGTCACACTATGTATACATAAAATGTATGACTATGATAGTGATTTGTATTCAGACATGCAACATGTAATCATGTGTTTTGTTCGTGTCATGCAATGTTGTGTTGTAATATTCAAATGTCTTATTGATAAGAAAGTGCGGGTAGTATAATTATCTTTATAGTCCATATCTACAGGCGAACTATCTGTCGCAGTACGTGATGTTTTCGTGGCTTTTCCATAGTACAGGCGTGATTTCCTAATTCACAGTAACAGCCAAAACGCGCTGCTAGCAATGTTCTGTGGCATTGGCTAGAATAATTGTAGCAAAATTACGTCGAAAACATTTTTTTTTTACTGAATAATTCATGAAATTTTTTGCGAGTGTTGTTTTTCATGTTTACGTTTGATTTGTTCTAATTTTAGACAAAAATATTTTTTTTTTTTTCGAAACTTGCTGTATTGTGGGTGCGTTCACAAACATGTAAACTCGCATACACAAGATACTCAGAACCGGAAAAAATATCTGTACATCATGCAAATATTTGTTGCGGGAATCGAACCCACGACACGCAGCGTAGCAGCCAATCGCTCAACCACACCATTAACCATGCAAAATAGCAAAATCAAAAGCAAAACTGCGTTGAAAACAGTTTTTTTTACTGAATAATTGACTATATATTTTGCAAATGTTATTTTTCAAGTTTGCCTAATTTTTAATCCTGCCACTATTTAGCCACCCACGAAGTTTCTCTACATTTTTACGCAAAAACTATAAACAAACATATTAACATCTACTCTGACAACGCTCCCTATAACACGTTCCTTACTTGTCAAACAAAACGATACAATATCCGATTTCCGATACCTTAATAAGGCAAGTAATATGTTCAACTCCAACATAACAAGGTATCAATGAATAACAACACAGTATTAAGTAACCAACTATTAAAACATTTATCGCAACATTGTAAACAAATAAAGCGTGAAAGTGTACCTCTACAGACCATAGACACATTGTGACGTAAAAAATGGCGGTAATTAGCCTCCATTTTTGACAGTTACGACTTTGACATAACTTTTTTGAGCGAAAGTGACTTTCGTAAATCTAAATGTAGCTCGATTTCTGTTTTAGGAAGCGCTCTCATAGGTAATAAAGTATTATTGCAATGCTAATTCGTGAGACCTGAGCTTTGGGTAGACGTAAACAAGGGTTGTTAAAATCGAGATGGTGTATTTACATTCTGTAGATTGCCTGAATGGTGAGTACTGGAGTTCTTTGGCCACATTGCCAGGAAAAATGGCCACAGCCTTGAACAGCTCATCATAACAAGAGGCCACAGCCCAATAAGATGGGCAGATCAGGTCCGCTCCACACTGGACACCTAATTGCACGTCGCACTTCATGACGCTAAGAACCGTCACAGATGGCGAGACACCGTCAATAAGAAGCTAAACCAGCAGAAACTTCATGACCCTCAGTAATGAGGAATACGACTCGAGGAGGAGGAGGACAAGGCCTGAACGCAAGGGTGTGAAACTCGTATAGATTGTAAATCACTTTTTAATCAAGGTCTTCTAATGTATTCATGAGTAGTACGCAAATACTCGCGTATACTTCGCAGTGACCTAACTACCTAACCTTATTCCATAAAATACAGTGCCAGTATGAATATGGATTATGGACTGATCGTCTATAAATCAGAATAATCGCGCCTGGATTGGCCATGTTAGAAATAGTCACCAATAGAATACAATGGCAAAGAATGGAAATAGCATAGAGATGACCCGTTTATATTGTGACACTTAGTAATTTGGCGCCCAAATGGGACGTAGTGTCCCAATTGGGCGCCAAATCGTACTTCGTCCTCATTACTAAGGGTCTTTAATTCATTAAACCCCAAGCGAACGCCGGCGTTCGCGCACCTATTGTCTTTCAATTGTGTCTGCAATTATCACAATTGAAAGGTTAAACAAATGGCTGAAATAAATACCTGCGGAGAATTCACGTGAAAAATGACCTGACAGGTTACAGGTAATGTCATTGTCATACATTTTATACTTAGCGTTGGCGAAAATACTATGAGGAAAGTCATCTGATAAATCACTTACATCGATTTATCTGACAAATGACCTTCCTGCTGTGTTGTAATAAAAAATATTATACCTTAAGTGCCATAATTATGACGTTCTAATGCCAACATAATTTTAGTGAAAGAGACAGAGAGACCGCTATATATGACGAATAGCACCATCTCTCCTTTCGCAATTGTATTACGATGGAACTAAGTCAGATGACTGCACTTATAAAACGTCAGAAGCTAGTGCACCTACTGAGTGTGATAGTGGTCTAACGCGAGCCTATCAATAACAAAGACAAAAAACTGGGTAAGTACGAGTCAAACTCGCGCCCAGTTCTCTATCGGACTCTGAAAGATTTTCCTAAAAAGGATTATATCGCGACACTTGAGCGCAGGCCACACCGGCAGCTAGCGGGCGGGCGGGCTAGGCGGGCGAACATCGTTTCACCTCTTTACATACTTCGGTTCACACCGCGAGCTACCGACGAACCTAACGAGCTAAGCTAACGAAATATCCGACGATTCCAGCGAAGCTACTCGTTCACCTCGTTGGCGCGCCCGCGCTTCGCTAGCTTAGCTCGCCCGCCAGCCCGCTCGCCCGGTTCGTTCGCCCGTCCTCCCCGTTTCGAGTAGACTAGTCGACGCTCGTCTTTCGAATAGCAGTGTAGTGTTTAGTTTGGGAACGATGAATATGTCATATATCGACGAAAGTTCTGTTGATGACTTAACTACAAATACTACCCCCGCTTCGCCCGCTTAGCCCGCTCCACTCGTCGCTCGTCTTTCCGTAGTTTTCGGTGTGAACCCCATAGTTTAGTTCGCCAATATTTCGCGTAGTTTGTATAGTTTCCTTCGTTCGCTTCGCCCACCCGCCTAGCCCGCCCGCCCGCTAGCTGGCGGTGTGGCCTGCGCTTTATGGAGCTTCCAGCTGTCCAGCAGCAGACGTCTTCTAAATGAATTGATGATGACTCAACAACACAAAAATCTATTAATTCATTCAACCGAGAATTCTCATATTGAAATAGTAATCAATTTTTTAATGGTTATTACTAGTTACCTGGGTCAGTGAGAACCATTACTGATTTTACGTAACTTTATAAAACTAAATCCGCGTCGAAACAGTTCGCAAAGCTATCTGAAAATCAGTAATTATGAAATATCTTGTCGAAAAAACATTCAAGAGAATGGGTCCATTACTCTTTTTAGAGTTCCGTATCAAAAGGGTTAAACGGGACCCTGTTACGAAGATTTCCTTGTCCGTCCGTCTGTCACCAGGATGTATCTCAAAAACCGTGATAGACAGTTGCAATTTTCATAGATGATCTATTTCTGTTGCCGCTACAACATAAACAACTAAAAAATAGAATAAAATTAATATTTAGAGGGCCTCCCATACTACAAAAGTGATTTTTTTTTATGTTTTTTATATCAGATAACTAGTATTTGCATTTGCCCACGCCTTCGCTTGCGTACATAATATAGCCTATGTCACTCGGGAATAAAGCAGCTTTCTATCAGTGCAAAAGTTTTTAGCCTTCGAACCAGTACTGAGACCTATAAACAAACAAACAAACTTTAGTTAGATAGGTACTTTATTTAAGTGTAGATGGTATGGAACCTTTCTTGCAGGAGTTCCGACTCGCACTTGCCCAGTTCTTTAGCTTAATGGACGTGTAAAATAATATTAATAACAAAACAATGTATTTATGAAATAAGTTAGTGGCGGCGCTGACATTTTAATATAGCTGTGTTGAAACGAATACTTCAAATTGGTTCAGCCATTTTCAATCATTAGTGCGAATGAAGAAATTCTTAATCTATTGTGTTGCCGGTCAAAATCGCTTGTTATTTACCAATTAAGAAACAATGTGTGAATTTCGTTTTCATTACTTTGTAAACTGTACACTTGTTTTGTATTGAAAATTCTTAGGTAAAATGTTTTGATAGAACACTTTTACACGTCAATTTAAGCTAGGTGCGGCCAGTGTTTCCTAGCTGACTACCCTGAAAAGAAACACCGAAACAAACTCAGGGGTCAAAGTCTCTTTTAAAGTCCATACAGCAAACATCTACTTATTGGTCAAATCATATGAGAACCATGCAGATTGAGGCCTGGCTCAGATAGGACCCAATTTTCGTCGTAAAAACAATCTTCTTAGTTGAAGGATTAAAAAACACGTCAGCTGAGCGAGTCCAATGACCCGTAGGTAGTTGTCGGCGTTGCGTACAAACTACCTACATGTCATTGGACTCGCTCAACTGACGTTTTCTTAAAGAAATTAATTTCGAACATGCTTAAATTAATACGAGTTTTGAAAAAAAGGTACCTTATTTTATAATTTTATTTGTACAAATCGATAGTGTTTCATGTACCGGATCAACCCTCCACGGGATTAAAACGATTAAAATTATACAAAATCGATGTACAGTAGGCACAACTGATCTTGAGCGCTCGGCGTCAGTGGGGATCGCTTTGCGCATTCCATACATTGGCGAGCCAATCGTCTTCGTTGTTAGATACATGCAGCAACGCAGGAAACGAATGAGGAGTGACGTCTATGACGCGATGGCGCGGCGAGCCAATCACTGACACTGGCCCCCACGTCTCACTTCGCACCACTAAAGAGACCGAATATTTAACTTCTGCGCAACCGCTCAAGATCCGTTGTGCCTACTGTAGGGTAACTGTTATACATTAAAATTGTGTGTAACTTGTTACAAATATTACTTAGGCTTTGTTTCATTACTATCGGTTGACTATGTCGAAAGATTATATACTACATTCATTGACTGTTAGGCAGTACGAACTTCGCCGGATCAGCTAGTATACAATAAACTAGCTTTTGCCTTCCTATATAAAATATAGTCTATGTCACTCAGGAATAAAGCAGCTTTCTATCAGTAAAATAATTTCAGCAATCGCACTAGTACTTTCAGAGATTCCTACAACCAAAAAAACAAATTTTACCTCTTTATAATATTAGTGTTATTTCTATAACAATTTTTGCCCATACCAGTAGGTAACACGCCAGACAAAAATTTCAATATCACGCATAAAATTGAAATTCTACATTAAATAGAGCAGAAAAACCGAGATTCATGAAATAACTAGTTCACGTTCTTAGCTTTCGTAAAAATTGTTTGCCGTAATTGTGGACATAGCAACTAGCAAGGTCGATTGATAACTGTATTATGTAAATAGAGATAACGTGTCATGTAGGAGAATATTCCCATCTTTTAGTTATACACCACTAAATTTTAATCGTTTTAATCCCGTGGAGGGTCGATCCGGTACATGAAAGAGTATCGATTTGTAAAGATAAACTTAAAAAAATAAAGTAACGTTTTTTCAAAACTCGTATTAATTTATGCATGTACGAAATTAATTTCTTAAAGAAAACTGAGCGATTTCAATGACCTGTAGGTAGTTTGTACGCAACGCCGACTATTACCTACAGGTTATTTAACTGCTGTGTATAATAGACTAACTTCTGCCAGCTGCTTCGCCCGCGTGAAAATAGGTTTCTTTATACAAACTTTGGACTCCCATGTCTTTGTTTTAGTTGGTGATTTTTGGAATATATCCTCTCTTAGTGCTTACGTCATAAAAGGAAACTTTGTGGCAAAATTACACGTTTCTAGTCCCAGTAGTTAGCTATGATCGCACTTTTCAGCACTGTTGTGTAAAACAGTCAATTGCGTGCCTAAAAGCGGTGGAATAAGAGCGATTCAAATCAAATCAAAAGCATTTATTTTAAATAGACCATTTACAGGCACTCTTGAATAGTCAAATGTCGGTCAGTCCAAAAAAAAGTGAAGCTGAATTGACGTTCCAAAACGTAGATCTCTATGGAGAAGAACGTGCAAGAAACTCCATGGAACTCCTCCTCTCTGACTCATGGATTTTTCGAGTAAGTGTATTGAAAAAAAAAAGCATTTATACACATATTTTCCACTCAATCACCAATCCACCGCCTTCGAGACGAGTCCACGAATTTGAGTCACATTCGTAACAATATAATAAAATAGGGCTATCCCTAAATTTTCCTGTCCATTACGATCCCTATACAAATTGTACGCTGTCCTATTGAACTAGGGTAAGCGTACGTAGGGTTGCCTCTCGTCCCGGTTTCCCCGGATTTGTCCGGGGTCCTCATTTGGCGTTCAGGTATAAAATTTTTAAACCATTAAACATCGCCACTAGGCGTACATAAAATATAGCTTATGTCAATCAGAAATAAAGCAACTTTCGATCGGCGCAAAAAATTTTAGCAATCGGTCCAGGACTTTCAGAGATTACTTCCTACAAACAAAAGGAACAAACTACCTCTAGAATATTCTTGAAGACAAATTATGTATGGCCGGATTCTGACCTCAAGAATTCGGGCTTTTACGCTTCTTGTCCTGGTACCAGATTTTAGAGATGGCAACCCTAAGCATATGCCTCCCCCAAATTTTGACAATGAACAGTTGCAACGCAATGCCGAGGGGAGAGGTGTCAATTAATCTCTATCTAAGGGTGATGGGTTCTATTCTTAGTTGGTTTAGATTAGATCGTGCGTTTAGGTTTGGCTTTCAAAACTTTTGAGTTCGCAATACTTTTGAAATGGTGTAAGTAACGGAAATATCTGGATTGGAAACTGGGTTAGCTCATCATCATTTGAGCCGATATACGTCCACTGTTGGACATAGGCCTCCCTCAAGTGTTGACACAATGAATGATACTGTGCGTCTCGCATCCATCGGTTTCCCGCAACCTTCACCGAGTCATCGGTCCACCTTGTAGGAGCCCTTCCAATGTATCGTCTTTCGGTACGCGGTCGCCACTCCAGAACCTTTCGGCCTCAACGGCCTTCTCTTCTGCGAGCAATGTGCCCTGGCTATTACCACAGAAGTTTGGCAATTCTTCGTGCTATGTCGGCAACTTAAGTTCTTTAAGATAAGCTAGAATCTAAATAAAAATTGAAGTTTGTTTTTAATATCATTAAAAAATATACATTCGGCTGAAAAAACAACCTCCTCCTTTTTGAAGTATGTTAAAAACATGTGACGGCGCGCGAGAACAGCGCGCGCCGTCGACGACTTGGGCTTGGTCCGGACAGTTACCGGATGGCCGGACAGCGAACCACCCATTGCTCACTGTCCGTGAGCCCGCGCCTACGGTGGCTGGAAATCCCGGCGGCGGCGAGAGCGCCGATGCCTGATGTGGTCGGACTCCTCCTTAGCGAGCATGACTGCTTCGCAGAAGTCTGCAAACGCCTGCCACTCCTCCTCGCTCCGGACCATGGCCTCAAACAAGGCCCGGCGCGAGAGGCCTCCGCCGCCGATCGCCCCCACGAGGTCGCGGCGATGCTCCGCCCAAGCAGGGAGTTGGGAGAGAGGCCTGCCCAGCACTGGGAAAGTAGAGGCTAAATAAAAAAATGCTGCTTCCACCAACTTCTTAAAACGTCTTGAAGATACAATTATAACGAAGAGCTGAGCAGTGACCACAAGACACAGTGGTCTGAATTGAATTATTAAATCAATAATAGTGTTTGAAGGAGCGCCCGATGACATGGGGATACCATGAGCTCTTCATAATTGTGGATACGTCCCGAACTTCAATTCAAAATGTTTCATTTAACTCTGGCAACTTTTCAATAAGTGCCTTTTCTTTCGTAATTAAATTAATACTAGCTGACTCAGCAAGTTGTTCTGACATGTAAAAGAAAGAAATACTAGGGGGTGGGGGAAGCGGGTAAAAAAATTGCTAACCTATTCTCAGATCTAAACATTTTTTTTTTTAATAAAAAAATGGTGAAACGGTTTGACCGATTTTTTTTTATTACCTACTACTTAACTATCCTAACACCCAGTTTCTGATGTGAAACTTTGGTGTTAATTTTTTTTTCAAACTAAAGCAGAGTTTGATAAAATGCATAAGTTAAATGAGTTGTTGCATTAATTCAAATGAGTTGTTGTGTTAAGTAAATTCTTGGCATTACATTTAATTTTGATTTATTGTTAGTAAAAACCATTAACGCTCGCAGAACTGACGACTTGGTGTGGGTCGGACACACAGGACTATTCGTTGTGGCGATACTTGGGGGAGGCCAATGTCCAACAGTGGACGTCATTCAGATGAAATAACCGACTTAAAAAACGAGGAAATCGCTATCAGACATCTTATTTAGTACACGCAAGTAGACCACTGAACAGTGCAACTTTCCTCAACGGATTCATTATTAAAACCACATTTTCATTTCCTATTCAAGTTTTTTTTATCATTATTGTTAGGCTCGCGTTTGACCACTATCTCACCTGATGGTAAGTGATGATGTGGCCGACGATGGAGCTCGTTTGCCTGGAAGTAACCTATTCACTCTTCCTTTCACCCTAGGTTGTAGCTATCAGGAAACACAGACTCCGGCAGTGAATTCCACTCCTTAGCTACGTACGCATAATGAATGCGTTTCCAAAACGCTTTGTACGAATGGGTAGCCACCATGTACCGATGGCGTACGTCTAGTGGTCCGATGATGGAACGGACTTGGCGGAATTAAATTCTGCAATTGTGAATTAAGTTCCTCGATGTCCCGCAATCCGCGTACGCATTGTCACCGTACCGCCGTCATTCCGTCACGGTTCTAAACATGGGCACAATGACTCTTGTCGCTTCAACGCTCGCCAATGTTGACATACTACGTTACTAAGCTGGATATAAATCAACGGATTTATCTGCTCCATATATGGTTGGGTGACGGGAGAATGCGGGGAATGACTGGAAATATTATACATAGTTCTTTCAGTCGGTATAGCTTTTTAAAGGGTGGATGGGTGCTATGAAAACCTGTTCTCGCGTCGGGCCTTGGTTGAGGCCATGGTCCGGAGCGAGGAGGAGTGGGAGGCGGTCGCCGACTTGTGCGAAACAGTAATGCTCGCTAAGGAGGAGGCCGACCGCATCAGGCAACGGCGCTCTCGCCGCCGCCGGGATTCCAATCCCAATTTCCGGCCACCGTAAGCGCGGGCTTGCGGACAGTGAGCAATGGGTAGCTCGCTGTCCGGCAACTGTCCGGACCAAGCCCAAGTCGTCGACGGCGCGCGCTGTTCCCGCGCGCCTCAAGGAGTTGTCAGTAACAACAGCCGGGTCGAAGCCTACTGGGGCCAGGGTTATGCGGTCGGCCTCGTCGTCGACCTCGAAAGGCTAAAACGGAAAACGGCCTCGCGGGCGCAGCCCAATACGTGTTGGTCTGACCAGATCCGCACCGCTCTTGACTCTACGGTATACAAGGCCCTTCATACCGCCAGAGACAGGACTATATGGAGAAACATCATAAAAGTTAAAGTGATGAAGCAGGGAGGTCACGACCCTCAGCATTGAGAATTACGATGCAAGGAGGGACAGGTTATCTCCGTTGATCACATATACCGTTCGTTTCATCATTGGACCACAAGACTTACGGCGTTGCGCCACCGGTACATGGTGGACATCCCACCTATACGTACAAAGCGTTTTGGGAGTACATTCATTATGCGTACAGCTAAGGAATGGAATTCCCTGCCGGAGTCTGTGTTTCCTGATAGCTATAACCTAGGGGTCTTTAAGTCAAGAGTGAATAGATTGCTTCTAGGCAAGCGTGCTCCATCGTCGGCCACATCATCGCTTACCATCAGGTGAGATGTGATCAAACGCGAGCCTATCCATTATAAAAAAAAAACCTTCCACCTGTTGGCTAATTACGCACTGCAAATCCGAAGAAAAGATTACAAAATACCTATTTACACCAAAATGAAGCCCTGACCTTATTCTCAGCTAAACAACTCCTTGTAAGTCGAGAACAACACTCATAAACCCAACATACAGATGGTCGCCTTAATATAGAAAGTAGTAAGTATAACTGCGAGTCTGCGACCCGTTCGTGACGCCTAAGGTTAACAGCCGGTTGCACAATGTTAATCTTTTGTTTAGATGACGCATTTGATAATTATTTTAAATATCACCCGTTAACCTCTCGTATCGCATAGTGGTAACTGCCCCGACTTAGAAGTTATAGGTCGTCAAATATTTAGGTAAGTCAAACCCAGCTAGATGCATTTTTGCATAATTTATTTCAAAACGGTGAAGGAAAACGTCGTCATTTAACCGGCATGCCCTAGAACCAAAAAATCGAAGACATGTGACATCTACCAACCCACACTGGGCCCGCGTGGCCCATTCCGTCGCCTAGAGAGGAGGCCTGAATCCCAGCTGTGGGAACACTACAAGGCCGACTATGCTTATTAAGCTTACCTCTTGTATTGTGCTGTTGTGCTAGTGTCGAGGACAAAGTGGCCTAGTCAAAGTGCAATTCAGAAGAAATTATTGTTTTAAAAAATCCCAAAATTAGTATTAATATACGTTCCGAACTATTGCGCATACTTGAAAAAATACGCATTCGTCATATGGTTATTAAAAAGAATTAATACGCAGCCAATTGTCCGAAATTCCTAGCTGTGTAGATATTTCGACCATACTGTACGTACATACAGAAACATACACATGTACACTACAACAACAATAATTTGATTATTTTTAGTACTAATATTTCTGTCATTTTAGTTTTCAAATCTGTCATCATCATCTAAAGACAATCATTACTCATTACTGATTGAGCCATCGTTTATGTTATGAGTGGCTAAATAGAACGGTCGTTTCTTACCACGTTTGCAATACGTATTGCCTTTAATCTCAACAAATTCTGTAACATATTTAACAAGAAGAGAAAACTTAAGCTTGAAATTTTCTTCATGACTTGTAAGATTTCTGTGTATATCTAGTTCACACAGCCCTAATAAAGCGTTAATATAGAAAGTAGCAAATAAAGCATAACTGCGACCCATTGAGGCCTGAGGTTACGAGCCGGTTGCACAATACTAACCTTTTGTTAACCGACGTTAGTTTTGACATTCAATTACGGATTTATTGTTGCAGTTCCAACTGTTCTTATGACGTCAGTGTTATGTATGTCTATGCAATCATCATCATCATTTGCCTAGCCCTTTTCTAACTGCCCTTTCTAATGTTGCCTCCCAGCCTGAAGCAGCTGAATGCCATCATTTTGCATAGAACCTCTGCCTATTTGAACCCCCCACGACCTAGTTGCAAAAAAAAAGATGCTTTCGATGTCGAAAAACTTTCTTTTAAAGTTACAAAATCATTTTTATAATTCAGTATCCGGATGCAAATATGTAAAAGTATGAGAACCAGATGTTGCATTTGTCTGAGTCGTATCCACGTTGAACTGAAAATAAAAGAAATGTGAATCAGCTGTTTAAGTTGCAAGCTGTTTAACGTACACAATGTTCAGTGTTAACAATCATTTCAGTTTCTTTGTTACTAAATGAAACATGTACCAAAGTCATATTTCAGGTAGCTTGTGAGGAGTTTAAGAATTACTATTTGATTTGAATTCCATCTTTGACTGTTATGTAATCCCGTTTTCATGGCCGTTATTTTTTTTTTTCATGTGGAAAAAGGGCTCTCTTCCAGCACTTCAGATAGGTGCCTAGGTCGTTTCGCCAGATTGACCTCGGTTTGACCATCAGGCTATGTTATATGCATGCATCTGATCTAGCAGGCATACATGCGTCTAATTGTGTTTATTACAATAGCTATGAATGTGACATCTGTCTCACAACTACCGCCCACCAGCGTCAGACAACTACCCGTAGTAGTCTGGCATTTCGCTGAACTGGACCTTTTTGGCGCAAACGTGTGACAGACAAAGTTACTTTTTAATTTTTTGTTTTGTGTTTGTCTTAAGTTTTTGTTGTCTACAATGTTTTTTGCGCCATAATAAATACTTTTCTTTCTTTCTTTCTATCTAAATTAAGCCCAAAATATTTATGCACTGTTGAATTTGAATGTACCTTTCCAGGACATGGCTTTTCTACTTGTCCAAATATCAAATTTCATCCAAATCCGTTAAGATGTTTTAGCTTAAAGAAAGTAACAAACACACAAACTTTTACCTTTATTATAATTTCGCACTATCTTGGAATTCTTCGTTCAACTCATCTGCTCATAGTCGAAAGGACTGATTGCACATTATGACTAGAGAAAAACAAACTTGGAAGTTTTTAACGTATCTAGGTACTTATATTAAAAGCTTACAGCCAATGCACACATGACTAAGATAAAACTTCATTTTACTCACTCATAAAACAGCCAACATTATATCATTCCTCATAACTAGTAGTTCACCTTAACCTGAGTTTACCTCAACCTTATACGGTGCAATCGACGGTTACAGTTAGTCACTTTTATCTCGGAATCTAAGTAAACTGTTCAATTGAACGCTACGCCGGTGGAAATTGGGTCAAATCTGTTACTTAGTTGTATGGTACAGATTATTATATTATGTCTTCGTTAGCTTGGCTTCTGTTTCTCTTTTATGAGATACGAGCGTAGTTAGTTCTTGCTATGGTGAAACGAGGTCTTAAACTCGGCCTAACCTTTAAACTGTCTACTTCGAATATAACCGACAAACGCTGTCGCATGTATTCTCCTAGGGTCGCACATCCACGACCATATACTCCATCTCGTCAGCTATGGAAGATTGAAGAGTTAAACAAGATGGCGTACCCAGTCACAAACACACGACACTGGCGAATACACAGGGCCTGACAGGCCTGTTGGTCTAGAGGTTAGTGACACTGACTGCTATGCCGGAGGTCGTGGGTTCGATTCCCACCCAGGACAAATGTTTGTGTGATGAGCACGATCATTTGTTCTGTGTCTGGGTGTAATTTATCTATAATATGTATGTATTTAGAAATATATAAGTATGTTTATCAGTTGTCTAGTACCCATAACACAAGCCCTGCTTAGCTTGGGACTAGATGGTGTTGTGTGATAGTTGTGGAATATTATTATTATTAATAGAACAAGAAAAAACTCGTCGTTTGCCTTATCGTTACCCTATTCGACCCAGACCCGATTGAGGCGCCACCTACCGGGTTCAATTATACTTTGTAACTATCCTTTTCAACATTTTTATCGGCCTGCCTCTCTGTTTTTTCCGACCAATCTCCAAAACGGTACCTATTTTAAACAGACTTTCACATCATTATCAGCCTTTTTTAATGTTTCCACTGCTGGGACTCAAGCCTCCTCTCTAGGAGAGGTAATGGGCCGTAATTCAACACGCGGGCCCAGTGCGGGTTGGTGAATGTCACATGTCTTCGAATTTTTGATTCAAGGACATGCCGGTTTCCCACACGATGTTTTCCTTCACCGTTTTGAGAGCAGTGGTGATGAAATAAATTACACAAAGTAATGCGCCTGGCTGGGTTCGAACCCGCGACGTACAGCTCATGAGTCGGTGCCATTACCACTCAGCCACCACTAATAGATAGCTGATGTTATTAAAAGAGTACCTTAGGCGTATTTATTTTGGAAAAGAACTAACTCTTTTTCTAAAATAAAATACGGCAAGGGTCCGAACAAAAAAAAAATTGCGACCAAATGTCATTGCGCTGTTTTACGAATCTAACACGTATCTATTTTGTTCGTTTTTTTCACAGCTTGAAGGGACCTCAGACCTGAATATATGGTTTTAATTTCAACTCGATACCTCCACGCGTTCTCGAGATAAAGGGTCTTGACAGACGGACGGACGGACAACAAAGTCATCCTATAAGGGTTCCGATTTTACCGTTTGTAGTACGGAACCCTAAAAAGCCAGGCTACTTAGCTAAGGTAACAAACAATAGCATCTGTAATAGCTAGTTTAACTGCGCAGCGGTCAAGTACAGTAAATTGACCTATTTACCTCGGTTAGACGTACAAATTGCTCACGGCGCAGGATGCTCTTAAAAACTATGCGGGTACCCACGAATTGGTGACGTCAGAATCGAGGGTCAGTCTATTTTTGCTTGCACTCGAAACGAAAACTTCAATGGGTTTGGATTGGCGCCGCGTCGCAGGATTCAAACGAAATTTTTTTTAAGTGATCAGGCAGAAATGACCACTGCTCTCAAAACGGTGAAGGAAGACATCGTGAGGAAACCGGCATGTCTTAGAACCAAAAATTCGAAGACATGTGACATCCACCAAAACGCACTCGACCCGCGTGGTGGATTACGGCCCATTCCCTCTCCTAGACAGGAGGCTTGAGTCCCAACAGTGGGAACATAAAAAAGGCTTGTGACGATGTTGACCGCGATGGTACATTTTCTTACATACGATTTTACGTGATTATGATGTTATTACATCTTCATCTTACTCTAAATGTTTTGGGTACACAGCTATCTTGTGGATATTATCTAGGCTTCTGAACTATTGAAATCAAAACATGTGTAAAAATAATTTAAATGTATAGGTACATCTATACACATAAATAAAATTAGAGTGTCTGTTTGTAATATTGAAATAACTGCTAACTACTTACTACATGCATATGAATTTACGGTAAACACACCAATTTTTTTTTTTTTTTAATTTTTGTCTGTCTGTTTGTCCGGGCTAATCTCTGAAATGGCTGGACCGATTTTGACGGGACTTTTTTTGGCAGATAGCTGATGTAATAAGCAGTACTTTTATTTTAGAAAAAATAAATTCAAAATCCTGTAGCCCACGCGAACGAAGCCGCGGGCACAGCTAGTCTTTTACAAAACACAGATTTCTTTGGCCCCGTTAACTCGTCCTAGTTTTAGGACTAACTTTCCATTTCCTCTCGGGATCGTGTTACTTTTTAATTATGACTGTTACTGAGGAAGGGCCCACGACGGCCGGCTGTGTTAGTATGGACTTGGAGCTTAGTTATGATCTTCAGTAATGAGTTTAGTTTCTTAACTTTCCGTTTGCTAATAAATATATCCTTCTCAGTGAGTATTATTGGAAAAAAGGAAATAAAACATGTAAAAAAATTATATACAAATTATACATTTTGCTACAAGTGCAGAAATTTTCATTGTCATTGCGACCGAGGCGGAATACACCTAGCGAGGATTTTCTGGAGCCGAGTGCTGCAAT
This sequence comes from Mythimna albipuncta, assembly GCA_929112965.1. Classification (NCBI taxonomy): domain Eukaryota; kingdom Metazoa; phylum Arthropoda; class Insecta; order Lepidoptera; family Noctuidae; genus Mythimna; species Mythimna albipuncta. The sequence goes on along the minus strand of OV815986.1, from coordinate 3,965,897 downwards.
GACTTGTATCAAACAACGTTTTTCAAGACACTTCGACGAAATAAATAAACGGGGGTTGACGCGCGTCTCAACCAGCCAGATACGATAAATAAAATAAATTGTGGCGATAGAGCGAAAAACGGTAAACTGCGTGCCTAAATGCGGTAAAGATAACAGCGGGTATTCGAACAAGTGTATTGAAAAATCTATAAGAAGCCTCAAGGCCTCTTACTCAACATATGCTGCGATATTTAAAAACAATACGCTGGTAATGTTTATATTTACCTATCTACGGTTTTCCTGCTATAAAGTAGTAAACCGATGGACCTAATAGCACAAACTAGATAGGTACAGAAGACAATCTCATTTATGTACTTCACTTTTTATACCTACGCTCGGTGGACGCACACTAATGAGCGTTGGAGCCGGAACTGTTCGACGAGCGGGCCGAGGCCGAGGAGATATCGTGTCCGTGAGCGGTGTCTATGTGTGCGTTGTTCGAGTGCGCTTTGTATGTAGATTGAGTTCTGTACCTATCTATTTTGTGCCAATAGGATTCGACCCTGCTGGGTCATTTCGCCACCTAGATTCTAGATTTGTTCGGGGATTAAGGGCTATTGAATAGACTAAACCCCTGTTAAAGGATACTGAAGTATAACTGGAATGTGCGTATGCTATGGGTAGAACTCTATCGATAAAATAGCATCCTGCAAGTGAAATAATTTTTAAAATCGGTCTAGTAGTTTTTGAGTTCATTCATTACAAAAAAAAATACCCAGGTGGCCCAGTGGTAACGGTTTCGACTTACGAGTTATAGGTCGCAGGTTCAAACTGCCAGGCTCAATACATCGTTCTAATTTATTTCATCTTCGAATAGCAAAGGAACCCGACGTGGCCTAGAACCAAAAATTCAAAGACATGACATTCACCAACCCACACTGGGCCCGCGTGGTGGATTACGGTCCATTCCCGCCTGAGTCCCAGCACCACTGCTAATAAGTCATGTCATATTATAAGTCTGCATATGGCTATAATAAATAATAAAACATATTTCCTCTTATAACATTGGCGTAAATTGGACTAGTTGATTAACAATACAATAAACTTGACTAACCAGCCATATTTGTCAGAAACTAGTTTTGCAGCGTCCCAGCCACATGCCACCATGATGGTGATGATTCATAATATATTATGACAGAATATATGAGGTAACCCCGACGTCAGTGTGGCTTAAATGGCTTCACTGACATGTCATGAGAGTAAACGCTGGTTATGTACATTTTATAACTAGTCTCAATGTCAAACACTACTAAAGAATACCGACCTAGAAAAAGCGCCATCGGTACATGGTGGGACATCCTACCCTCACGCACAGAACGTTTCGGAGAACGGTTCAGAGAGTAAAACCTCCGTTGAAAGAGGAGGATCAGGGAGGTGGACAACTGTTGATAGATGATTTCGGGCTGTTCTTTAAGTTCAAATCGTGCGGAGAACTTTTATTGCACGATGCAGGATAAGGCTGCCCGCCCACGTTATACTTTTTTTAGGACAGATAATCGGGCCGATTTTGTATAAAAGGTGTATGGGACAGCCCTCCACAAACTTTAAGGGCTTGCTCAGTAGACGAAACTGAACAACCTTCCACAATTTTTTTTTCGGGAACGATTGTTCTGTATTTCTGACCAACTTTTTGTACGACGTGTGCGTTGCACTATTGCTATCAGTGTGTTCTATTTTTCTCCTACAAAAAATCGGTCACCGATTTTATCGGATGTGAGCGGCCTTAGACTGCCCGGGCATGTCAGATTTTTGGTAGGACAGATAATTTAAAATCGGGCCGATTTTGTATATTTATAACATTGTTCTGTATATTTCTGACCAACCTTATGTAGGACGTGTGCGTTGCACTATTGCTATTTTTCGCCTACAAAAAATCGGTCACCGATTTTCGGACGTGGGAGTGCAGCCTTAGTTACTACGTGACGCCATTGATGTCGCTACACTTCTAAACTGTACGCACGATGTACACGATGGTGTTTCCTGATAGCTGCAACCTAGGGGTCTTTCAAGTCAAGAGTGTATAGGTTACTTCTAGGCAAGAGTGCTCCATCGTCCTCCTCCTAATCGCCTACCATCAGGTGAGATAGTGGTCAAACGCGAGCCCCTTCATAAAAAAAGCCACATAACCCTCTGACTTTGGAAGTGTTTCCTATGATCTAATTGTTCTATAATACGCTATTATCATAAAATCATGGGAAAGTCATATAAAAACGACTGCACTGCATAAGAATCGATTTGGTTATCTCGACACAACTGTTATTAGCACTTAAAATGCAATGGCTATTTACATCATCATTTCGCCGTTATCGAAGCCTACCAGAACCATACTATTTCTATTCCACGCGATATTGCTCTCCCTCGCAGTTACACTGTTTTTTTTTTCTCGATGGGAGAAATCATCCTATGACTATCCCCGCTCTTGGGCGGAGCGGGATATAGTGTCAGACTCTTACTGACTAAAAGACCCACCCCGTTCCTTCAAGCCTTCATACCGGGGCTCGAGCGCCCTTTCGGATAACCCTGGCCCCAGTAGGATTCGACCCGGCTGGGCCCTTCTGTTGCTGACAACTCCTTGAGGCGCGCGGGAATAGCGCACGCCGTCGACGACTTGGGCTTGGTCCGGACAGTTACCGGACGGCTGGATAGCAAGCTAACCATTGCTCACTGTCCGCAAGCCCGACAGTTACACTGCTCCGCTATCGTGGGTTGTAGCGTGATGTTACACATGTATATCATACAGGCTTCCTCAATAAACGGGGTATCCAACAATAAAAGATTTTCTCAATTCAAGCCTAACAGGAACTAGTTCCTGAGATTAGCGCGTTCAACCAATTAAACTAACTCTTCTGCTTTATAAAATTAGTACATCAGGTAATAAACCTGAAAAAGCAAACAATGAATGAGGATGCTCTACTTAAATATCTTGTCTAGCTGCTCTTCAAGAAGTACACGAAGTTATCTTATATCAGCTAAATTAATTATTCTACAGATCATGCCCAAAATACCATCGACACAAATCCATCAATAACCGGAAATCCCTTAGCAACAATACAAAAGAATTTAAAACTCTTAACTTAAAATTCAGCTCACATAAGTATACTTGGTACTTTAGTAGAGGCCGACCGACATTAGTTTTACGGTCGAAGCCGAAACTGAATTTCGTTTTTTTTGTTAGTTGAAACCGAAATTTCCATATAATAAGTCAATCTCTTTTTATTTTTGAAAAACATGGTCACAAGTGTGTTATTTATACTATTTTCTTCCAACTTCTTCCCCTGCATGAAAATAGGAGATGATTTTATGGGAAGATACTCTCAGGATAAGCGCCTAAGTAATATTTCGGGGCATGGTCTTCTCTTGTACCAAATTTTATTGGAATCTTTTCAAGCGTGAAGAAGTAAAGGGCCTATTACACTACGCGTTATTCAGCACACGATATTCAGATTCGTCATATTTTTATTCCGAGTAGGACATTCTGACCCCTATTACACAACGCGACACGACGAGCCATAGACTAAAACTGTCTGAATATCGAGTGGTGTGCATCACGTAATATAATAATAATAATTTAAAAAACTTAATCTAGAAGTTAGTAACTAAACCTAAAACGACAAACACATGTACAAACGGGTCCCTTGCCGCACCAAAACACTCACAAAATGTCTCAGCATGGGGGCATCCAATTGCTCAGATAGCGCCCTCAGAATACTGTTGGTACTGCCGCGGACACGAGAAAGAAGAGAAGCGGTTTTTTTTCTCAGAATCGCGTAAAAATCGTCTACTTACGCTTCTGCGAACATCGTGGCCGCACTACAGTAACGCGGCAGCCCAAACAGCACTCTAAAAGCGTTATTATATTGTACACGCAGGACGTCAAGCGCCTTACGCGTATAGTTGACCCACAGGCTGCCCGTGTAAAAATTCTGACAGTATGCTACGAATAAAATAAAATAAACAGATAAACAGATAAACAGATAAACATATTTATTGGTAAAAATTATATTTACAAGTCACAGTATGTTTTAATTAAATGAAGTAGGCACTTAGTAGTGCAAACTACTGGTAAAATTAATTCATCAAATGAATAAAGTAATTAACAACACAAAATTGAATTACAACCATTAATTTATGATTTCATTTCATTACTTAAATTGTAGTAAAGTATAAAATAACAATAATTTGATTGTCATTAAAATTAAATAATTAGATTGTCATTAAAATTAAATAATTAGATTGTCATTGCAATTAAATAAATAGATTGTCATTGAAATTAAATAAATAGAATGTCATCGAAATTAAAATAAATTGATTATCATTGAAATTAATAGATTAAAATTGATTAGTCATTACATATCATTAGTTAACTATGTATTATTTCATATTTTATTATCTAGCATTTCCTCTATGGAATAAAACGCTTTCTGAGTGAGCCAGCATTTAAGTTTGGCCTTAAAGCTAGATCTCGTTGTAGCGGAGGTAACCGTTGGCGGTAGTTTGTTGAATAATTTAGGGCCTATAACGTGCGTCAGCTTACCAGACTTTGATAGTCGATGTGGTACTCCCGCTAGCTTATTGGCTTGTCGAGTGTAGTAATTATGTCTGTCTCCTAACTTTTTGTACATGTGCATGTTATCCCACGTAAACATCGCAGCCTGAAATATTACAATCCCTGGCAAGGTTAGTATTCCAAGCGAAACGAAAAAAGGTCGCACAGATGTTTCTTGAGATATGCGGGCAATTGCTCGGACTGCTCTTTTTTGCATCCTAAAGGCACGTAACCTATCAGCAGCGTGACCCCACAGCTCTGCTCCATACTGCAGAATTGAGTGGACAGTAGCAAAGTAGCAAGTCCGCACTATTTCTGGAGCGACAACCCGTGACAACCTACTGAGCGCATAACAAGCACTGCCAAGCCTTGAACACATACTGTCAATATGGTCATTCCATTTTAAGCCTCTATCAACCTGGAAACCGAGGAATCTAGTCGACTCCACCTGATCTATTTTCACCTGATCTATGAATACGTTCAAACACCTTGGTTGTCGTCCCGTTAAAGAAAAATTTACAAAGTGGGTCTTTTTTAGATTTAAAACTAGACCATTTAGCTTAAACCACGTGTCAACCTCCGCCGCCACAGCGTTTAATCGTCGCTCCAAAACGTCCAGATCCGGTGCACTGACAACCACCGCAACGTCATCCGCGTACATGTACACTTCGCCTAAGCTTACACAGTTAGGAAGATCATTCAGCAAGAGAGTAAATAGAATATTTGATACTGATGATCCTTGCGCCACACCGACATTAGTCGTGAGCGGGTCTGACTTTTTTCTGCCACCGTCTGCAGCCACAATTTGGCATCTTTGGCTTAACAGACTTATCAGAGTGGCATGGGCAGCACCAGTTATTCCATAATGGCCAAGTTTAACAGCCAGCACGCCATGATCCGCAACGTCGAAAGCTTTAGAAAGATCACAGCACAAGACCGCGACCTTTTGACGTTTTTCACAGGTTTCGATCACGCGTCTAACCACCTCACGAGCGAGTGAGGTTGTCGACCGTCCAGCGCGATACGCATACTGCCTCTCAGAGAGTGCCTCAGTCTCAGAGAGGTAATCCGTGAGACGTTTACTTATGCCATTTTCAAAGATTTTTGCAAGTGCAGGAATCACTGACACAGGTCTATAATTGTCAATCTCCTCGCGTTTGCCCTTACCCTTATACAATGGGGAAATTTTACTGATTTTCATTGCACGCGGATACGTCCCAGTTTTGATGCACTGATTGTACAGAGCAGCTAGAGGAGGCGCTAACTGTACAGCAACGCTATTCAGTAATTCCATAGATATATCATAAATATCTCTCGTTGGCTTGTGAGGTATACGTGACTTAATAATATGGTATACTTCCGACGCAGTGAACGGCTGAAACCGTAGCGAACGGTCGGCAGCAGGCAGTGCAGCCGCCAGCGCGCGCTGCACACTCGGTACGTGCGCGCGCGGAGCCCCACAAGCATCTGCCGCCGTAATGAATCTTAAATTCATGGCGTCTGTGGCGCTCTTTTTTGTATGGAACTTATTACCCGAGGAGTCCACAACTAAGTCGGTGAAACTTAAATTTTGGGCCTGCTTAACACCCCTCTCAGCGTTAACTATTTGCCATATAGACTTATATTTGTTACAACTATTTGTTATCATATTTGCGTAATGCTTCGATTTCTGCGAAGTGACACATCTATCATAACTTAGATGCGATTCACAAATTAAGTTATTAAGTACATCATTCGTCGGATGTTTTTGTTGCAATTTCAGTGCCTCAAAAAATAAAGTTTTGGTAAAAATTAGTTTATCTGTTACCCATGTTCTGTTTTTATTGTGTTTGCGTTTGTATGGAAAACATATCGCAAACTTATTAGAAATAATGTTTATAATTGCTAAGGCTAGGTCCTCAATGGACAGTAAGTGTATAGATATAACTTCGTGCCAATCCACGCTCATAATGGCAGCACGAAAGTTCATATAGCTAACCTGAGAGTAATCCCTAACCAGACGAGTGCGCGGCTGGATGCTGGGAGACTGACACTTGACTTCAGCACGCACTGCACGATGATCACTCAGATACGTATCTACTGGTGTGGTACTTACGCATCCGCGGGCACAGTTATGGTACACATGATCGAGACATGTCGAAGATACAGATGTTACACGGGTTGGAAAATTGACTTCGTTCACAAAATTATAAGCCGATATCAAATCATTTAATTGCTTACATTCGGAGTTGCTGACACCGTTACAATTAATATTAAAATCGCCTACAATAATGAACGTCTTATCACTCATGCTGGCACGCTCAAGAATACGTTGGAAATGTAGTAAGAAACTTGTTGAACTCACCAGATTAGTCCTATATATGCACAGAATTACCACATTATACTCTAATAACTCAATCGCAGATAATTCACAATATTGCTCGACGGCCATTTCGGTGAAGTCAACATTTTCCACTGTTTTAATTCCATTTCGGACAAACAAACACGAGCCCCCGTGCGCCAGGGACCTCCTACAATAACTAGATACTAATGAATAGCCATCAATATTAACACACTTTAAATTAGAATCGGTTAACCAATGTTCAGTTATCGCGAGTACATCACACTTTAATTCATTTTGCAATAGAACCTCTAAACGGAGTGTTTTCTTATCTAACGATGCAATGTTCTGTTGGCATACAATTAAAGTTTTGCATTGTTTTGAGTGCAGCGCTGATGTCGTTGTCGGCATTTGTATGTTCGAAGGTATATCGTCAAACGGAGTGTTATCCCCGCTACACGCGGGGTCGCGCGAGAAACCACTCTGCGAACTTGACGCGCGGTGGCCATACCGATGGCGTGCAGATATTCTGGTACAAAGTTTCTGGTATGCCAATTACAAATGACGCGTGTTTATCAGTCTTAATATCGCGTTTTTGAACAAAATACTTCTCAGATTTATTAATTTTATTCAAATAATTCCGAATGTTATCTTCAGTCGTTTCAGGTTTAAAAGACCATGCTTGAATATATTTAATTGGCTCAATCGTTTGCAGTTCGTCATCAACTTTTCCGGTGCCTATTATGACATTGCGGCGTTTTTTATTCTTATTATATCTTACTGTGTTCCAGCGATTACTGGTGGTGTCATTATTGGTCTGGCTTGTATTTTCGCCATCTATAGTCATTATCAAATTTCCGTCCGAGACGTCGTCGTTATTTCGATCAACACCTTCAGCCATCTCCTTGTCACTTTTTTGTAAACTCGCAGGTAATATACAAATAAATAAAACAATATGTACGAAATCAATGTCGACTACTTTTATATTTTAAAATTATGTAGGTATAGCTTGATATATTACCTAGGCTTTGTTTTATCGCAATCCGTTGACTATATCGAAAGATATACTACATTCATTGATTGTTAGACGGTATGAAGTTCGTCGATACGAAATAAGTAAAGTGCAACATAGCATGTCTGTTTCGGTTTCCAGTTTCGGACAGCACACAAACCCGAAACTCAGTTTTTTGCCGAAACCGCAAGTTCAGCCGAACACTACTTGTAAACATTGCATAACGTAGCCAGAATCGAACATAATCTCGTTGGAACGGAAACGCCAATGTTTACATTACAAAGTTATTTGCGAGACCTGACTCATACAATATTAAGTGGACCATTTATTTTCAGGGCTATTATTAATTTAACTACCGGCTTTAGAATTAGTTTCATTTGGCCACTAGTTGGTTAGCTGTGCCCGGTAGCGGTTTCCGGTACGTCTTTAGATTGTCGTCGACGTATTTAGGCCTCCTGTCCACGGACGCGTGGCTTCATAAACGCGTATTCGTCATTACAGTCGCGCATTTTGAATTTTTGACTTTCCTCGGCCATGTATCGCGTCGTAGTATTGACTCCATAGTGCGTCTCGTAGTGCCGGGCTATGTTGAAGGCACAGACCGCGTGGTAGATCACCAATATGAGATGGACAGACCAGATCAAGGCCGCAACTAGGTGCTCAGCCAAGCTACAGTCTGCTATGAATGGCGCCGCATTACCAAGATGATCACTCATCGTGATTCACAGTGACGACCACGAACACTCTGGCAAGAGTGTACCGACTCAGAAATTCGTCATTATACGCTTGTTGCATAGTCGGCCTTATAATGTTCCTACTATTGGGAATAGGGCCTCCTCTCTAGGAGAGGGAATGGGTCGTAATCCACCACGCGGGCCAGGTGCGGCTTGGTGAATGTCACATGTCTTCGAATTTTTGGTTCTAGGACTAGCCGTTTTCTTTAGATGTTTTCCTACACCGTTTTGAGAGCAGTAGTGATCAAATAAATTACACAAAGTAATGCGCCTGGTTGTGTTTGAACCCGCGACCTACAACTCGTAAGTCAGCACTGTTCTCAGACACTATGAAACTCTATCGACGAAGCAGCAACGACACTATGTTAACGAATACGCGTCTATGAAGCTACGCGTCCGTGGATGAGGCCTTAGCCATGATCAACAATAAATAATGTTGAGCTGTGAAAAAGACGGATGAAAAAGTTTGCATGTAGCGGAGATGGTGATGCGCCCCTACCCATCAGGACCCATGAAAAAGTATGAAAGGGGTACTCGTGCGTAGTTCTAGAAAGCAAAAGGCAACTGAAGGAACAAAGGTGCGAGCTGGGGCCAGGGTCTAGTTCCGAAATGGAGACTCAGCCCCGGTATGAGAGGCAAGAAGGAACTGGGTGGGTTTTTTGTCAGTAAGAGTCTGACACTATCTCCCGCTCCGCCAAAGGGCGGGGGATGTCATTTGAATGATTTTTACCCACCAAAAAAAAAACCGGTGTGAGCGAGAGGATGTATCCACAGGTGTATCAGACTTTGATTATTCCTCTCAATCTCTCTTGAATCCAAAACTCTTCCCTCCTTGCCTCTTCTAAACCTATATCTCAATTTACAAATCTTCAAAATCCTACTAAGTATCTGCACTACAAACTATATATAAACCATGACTCACACATCGCTCCATTTTATTCTGCCCGTGGTATTATGTTGTTAACTATTGTCTGCTTTCAACAAACTAGGTCAGGATAAAAATACGGTTTAACTTAGTATGTGTATGCTTTATCGTAACCAAAAGGACTTGGATGGCTGAATAAAGCTAAGAGTTAAAACGATGCACACGTGGACCGTGGCGTGGATCTAGTGTAGCTCTACAAGTCTAGTTTCTTGGTTTCATTGGTTTTCTTGAGTGATTGCACTAGAAATGAAGATTTCCGCAAGAGAACCAAGTTTACCGACATAGCTCGAAGAATCGCCAAACTTGGTAGTGGGCGGGGCACGTTGCTTGCAGAACAGATGGTCGATGGGGACGAAAGTTTCTGGAGTGGCGACCACGTACTAGCAGACGCAGCACTGGAAGGCCTCTCGCAAGTTGGACCGGTGACCTGGTGAGGGTCGCACGAATCCGATAGATACGAGCCACCCAGAACCGGTCGTTATGCCGACACTTGCGAGAAGCCTATGTCCATATTGGCGAAGTGGACACTACCATGATAAAGAAAAAAAACTAGCCAAGAGCGAGTCGGAACTCGCATACGAAGGGTTCCGAAATTAAATTTTATTTTAACTAATTAAATTATAATTTGTTCTAGTAGCGGCAACAGAAATACACATTCTGTGAAATTTCAACTCTACCTCTTGCGGATATACTAGTTTTTGTCTGCGGCTTCGCCCGCATACATAAAACTCAGGAATAAAGCAGCTTTCTATCGGTGAAAACATTTTTGTAGTCGGACCAATGTTTTCAGAGATTACTAAACAAAAAAAAACAAAAAGCAACCTTTACCTCTTTATAATGTTAGTCTAGAAAAAGAAAGAAAGAAAGAAAACCATTTTCATTTGGCACACAATGAACAAAACAAGTATTGAAACATTAAGCTTAAATAAAACTTAAAAAAATAAAATAAAAACAAACAGCAACAATGTGCCTCACGGTAGTGCCAAATAGGTTCAGTTCAGCATACTGTCAGACAACCGTAGCAGTTGCCTGACGCTGGTTTTCAACTGAACCTTTGAGTGTAGGTGAGTAACGGATGAAAATCGTATACCTTTGACAGACGGACGGACAGGGTTAATACCAATCCCGTTGATACCCCGTTGGTGATTTATGTTTCTGGGCAATCACGTAGCCTAACCCTAATATTCTCGTAGTAGGAAAAAGGCTACGCTTTTGATTGATTTTAAGCACTAGTACATTCTTGGCTATTATGAAAGAATTAGACCGTGACCACTAATCTAATAGATAAGACTGCTGATAGCATGCGTTTCTTGTCTTATCTATCTAAAGTATGGCCATTTTCTATCAGCGCAGATAAACTCTATCAAATTAATATGACCATGCACGCACGTAGAAAACGTCGTTATGAAAAACCAAGGTCCCTACCACGTGCTCTTAACACGTTTCATATGACGCTCGGGCCCAGTATGAAGGCTAGAAGGAACGGGGTGGGTCTTTTAGTCCGTAAGAGTCAGACACTATCTCCCGCTCCGCCCAAGGGCGGGGGATGTCAATGCATGATTTATTCCCACGAAAAAAAAAAAAAAAAAATAGTGGTAGTTGTCTAACGCTATTTTTCAACTGAACCTTATTTAGAGTGTACGGATGAAAATGAGTGAGTTTGTGTCTGTTTAATTAGCACAGATTTCTACTCATATGTTGTTCTCATTTGACTTTGAGTGTCCTCTGAAATGTATTGAATCTGCAACAAACAGTATGGTCTAATCGACACGGAATGCATATGTATTGTGTATTGTTAGCTAATTGTTTTATTATGCACTGTGAAGGTGCCAGGTGGTTTACCATTCATACAATTTATTCAGTCTCACGAAAGGATAGTTTTAAGTTGGTTATTCCTTTTTAAACTTTTATCTTTTTAAACCTTTCAGTGCTCTGGAAGATAGACAGTACTCTAATGAAAGGAGTCTTAATTTACTTAAACCCAAGTTAACGCTCGCGCCGGCAATATCTAATCTATACATCTATACATATAAATAAAATTGGAGTGTCTGTTTGTAATATTGAAATAACTGCTTTTTACTACATGCATATCTTTATACATATAATTCTTCTGTGAGTATGTCACTGAACTTCTCTCAAACGACTGGACCGATTTTGATGAAACTTTTTATGTGTGTTCAAGGGGATCTGGGAATGGTTTAGATTCACAATTTTGTCCGCTGGACAATATTTTTTTAATTAATTTATTACTAGTTGTTGATTTTGGAATGTTTTACATTGGATCCGACAGACTGCGCTACCATCGCAGTGTCAAATTTTAAATAATATTCGAATTTTAATTTTAGTCTGTCCCGACAGTTAGCGCTGCGATCAAATTAAAAAAAAGTTTTGTTATCATTGTGTTATTGTTGAAATTTTCAAATTAAAGACGTGTAGACAGGACAACGTCTGTCGGGTCCGCTAGTGAATATATATATATGGTACATACACCAAAATAACATTTTTTACAATTTTTGTCTGTCTGTTTGTCCGGGCTAATCTCTGAAATGGCTGGACCGATTTTGACGGGACTTTTTTGGCAGGTAGCTTGTGTAATAAGGAGTCACATAGGCAATTTTTGTTTTAGAAAAAATAAATCCAAAATCCTGTAGTAAACGCAGACGAAGTCGCGGGCACAGCTAGTTTGGTATAATTTCCAAAAAACATCAGACTTATCGTTGAGAGCAGTCTGTGGTGGCCGAGTGGTAATGACTCCGACTTACGAGTTGTAGGTCGCGGGTTCAAACCCTGCCAGGCGCATTACTTTGTGTAATTTATTTCATTACCACTGCTATCAAAACGGTGAAGGAAAGATCGTGAGGAAACCGGCATGTCCTAGAACCAAAAATTCGAAGATTTGTGACATTCACCAACCCGCACTGGGCCCGCGTGGTGGATTACGGCTCATTCCCTCTCCTAGAGAGGAGGCCTGAGTCCCAGCAGTGGGAACATTGGAACATTAAAAAGGCTGATGATGACGATGACGTACCTAAACGTTGTTGAATTTTCGGGGAAACTATTCTCATCCAATATAAAAGTGATTAGTATTGGATGAGACAATACAACTCTCTTAGCTTTGCTGTGCCCGACAGGGTCCATATTGATCTTAACTATATTTTTATACCGTCTATAAATGGTGTAAGGTACAGCCCTCCACAAACTTTAAGGGCTTGCTTAGTAGACGAAACTGAACAACCAACTATAAAAAAATTTTTCAGGAAACGAAAAAAAAATCCAGCCTCTCCCTACAAACTGTCCAATCAAGTTAATAATTTTGTATGGTGAAGCGGATTTTTTTTTTCGTTTCCTAAAAAAGTTTTTTATGGTGGGTTGTTCCGTATCGTCTACTGAGCAAGCCCTTAAAGTTTGTGGAGGGCTGTACCTTACACTTGTATATGTACAATTCCGCAGCAACGTTTTTAACTTCTCTTCATTACGAAGGCTGTTTCTCATCACGGCAATAATCTATCATACCTAAAAAAATCACATTCACCAACAAACATTGTATACCCGTCGCATCCACTCTAATCGACGCAGAATACTATGTATTGTTACCTAATTGTTGTATTATACGATGTGAAGTGGGCCAGCGTTTGCGAAAACTGCTTGTGCAATACCCGATGGACTGGGGCCTGTGGCTCAATGTTTTGTGATGTGATCAGTTTTGAGTAGAGATTTGCCGTTGTCGGCAATATTGGCAAAAGTGGGAATATTGGTGGCAATATTGCCCGAGGTATGATGAATATTGGTGGCAATATTGCCCGAGGTATGAATATTGGTGGCAATATTGCCCGAGGTATGAATATTGGTGGCAATATTGCCCGTGGTATGACTATTGGCGCAATATGGCCCGAGGTATGAAAATTGGTGGCAATGGTGCCCGTGGTATGAATATTTATGGCAATATTGCCCGTGGTATGAATATTGGTGGTAATATTGCCCGTGGTATGATATTGGAATATTTATATGCCAGCAATATTCCCACTTCGGGCAATATTGCCTACAACGGCAGATCTCTAGTTTTGAGTACTCATTAATGTATGTGGTAAAAAAAAATATAAAAATGTTGGATGGATTGTGTGAAAGTTGATAGTAGTTGACCTTTGAAATAAAAGTGGCATTACACCTTTTTTAGGTGGGCAGTGACTTCTCCCGCTCTTGGGCGGAGCAGGAAGGCGTGTCAGACTCTAACTTGCGTTCCAGGATCCCTCAAGGAGTTGACAGCAACCGTAGGGGCCTAGCAGAGTCAAAGCCTACTGGAACCATGGATGATGCGAAAGAGATCTCCGGTTCTGTGGAACAATGGCAAAAAAGGAACAGGAATGGGTTTTAAGTCAGTAAAAGTCTGATACTATTTCCCGCTCCGCCCAAGAGCGGGGAATCATTAGATGATTTTCATACCTTAAAAAAAACGGTTTCACATCACGTACGAAGACAGTGGTCATTGGAGGCTCGGTTTGTGCTCAGCTCGTGCTTGGCTTCTCCAACGTAGACCCACCTTTATAACTTATTCAGGACCAGCTGTTTTATAATAATAAAGGTCCAGGACCTCATGGTCCTGAGATAAATAAATGTACCTATAAAAATAATAATATTCCACTATCACACAACGCCGTCTAGTCTCAAGCTAAGCAGAGCTTGTGTTATGAGTACAGTAAAATGGGGTGAATAGAGACAAAACTTTAAAGGGTATTTTGTCGATATTTGAATATTTTTTGCAGCGTTTAACTACCTATATCAATTTTTTAATGAATTGATATTCTAAAAAATCGATCTATGTTAGAGGCCGATATTATAGTATCAAAGTGAAAAACCAAACCAAAGTTTTGTCTCTATTCACCCCTTTTTACGGTACTAGACAACTGATAAACATACTTATATAGGTATTTCTAAATACATACATATTATAGACAAATTATACCCAGACACAGAACAAATGATTACTACAACATCTTAGCCAAGTGATTGACCGGCACCTCACTTATGATAATTTAATTGGACATGTAGCACGTGATACCAAGTGTATTACATCCGATGTCAATTGAGGAAAATTGCTTAGCAATTAATAGTCTAGTTATCAATTGAGGAAAATTGTTTACAAGTGGTTAAGTAGGTACTTGACACTTGCAGTGCTATTCTCTCAATATTAGGCCCCGGCATGTAACGAAAAAACCGGCCAAGTGCGAGTCGGACTCGCCCATGAAGGGTTCCGTAGCAGCAAGTAACATAATATAAAAGTTCTTGTAATGTGTTGTAACTTTAATCGATGTTTTAATAATATTGTGTTTTTTTCGATTTATGACGCATTAAAAAAAAACTACTTACTAGATTTCGTTCAAACCAATTTTCGTTGGTAGTTTTTATAGTAGGTAATGTACATCATATGTTTTTTTAGTTTTATCATTCTCTTATTTTGGGACACACATTTTACCACTTTGGAAGTGTCTCTCGCGCAAACTATTCAGTTTAGAAAAAAATGATACTAGAAACCTCAGTATCATTTTTGAAGACCTATCCATAGATACCCCACACGCATGGATTTATGAAAAAAAAATTTTTTTAGCTTCAGTTCTAAGTATGGGGACCCCCAAAATTTATTGCTTTTTTTCTATTTTTGAGTTCACAGAATACATCTACTTACAAAGTTTCAATTGTATAGCTCTTATAGTTTCGGAAAAAAGTGGCTGTGACATACGGACGGACGGACAGACAGACAGACATGACGAATCTATAAAGGTTCCGTTTTTTGCCATTTGGCTACGGAACCCTAAAAATTACCATCGGACCCAAATTCGGAATCGGAGTTTTTTAAATTTGGTTTATCGGAGCAAAAACCAAAATCGTGTCGTGAAATGAAGCACTTAAGGCACACGTCTGCCAGGTACGCGAACCTAGGCGCGTCGGACTCCATACATTTTATATGGAAACTAGACTTGTAGAGCTATACTTGATCACGCCACGCGACGCCGTTCTACGTACAAATCAGGCGTTTTACACGTGTGCGTCGGTCTAATGTAGTTCTGGCTTTAGTGCTGTCCCAGGACATGTTCTACCAAGCAGTTTCATCGAATTCTGTTCAAGCGTTAAGAAGTAACAAACAAACATACACCATGCACACACCATCACTCTTTCGTCTTTATAATATTAGTGTGATTTTTTTTGTGTTTATTGTGGTACCTTCACTAACACATTTTTTTTTTCGTTTGCTTCACTAGATATTACTTCTGTACAGTAGGCACAACGGATCTTGAGCGGTTGCGCAGAAGTCAAATATTCGGTCTCTTTAGTGATGCGAAGTGAGACGTGGGGGCCAGTGTCAGTGATTGGCTCGCCGCGCCAACGCGTCATAGACGTCACTCGTCATTCGTTCCCTGCTTTGCTGCATGTATCTAACAACGAATACGATTGGCCAATGTATGGAATGCGCGAAGCGATCCCCACTCTGACGCCGAGCGCTCAAGATCCGTTGTGCCTACTGTATTGAACGTGCCTTCACAAACATGTAAAATCATTATGTAACAAGACAACCTGACACTGAACATATTTCTACAAATATTCGTTCCATGCGGGAATCGAACCCGCAACACACAGCGCAACAGCTAGGCTGACGCACACGCCTGATTGGTTCGTAGATCGATAATGCGTGGCGTGGATCTAGTGTGGCTCTACAAGTCTAGTTTCCATGTAAAATGTTTGGAGACCGCCCAGATCGGCGTGTATGGCACACGTGTGAGCAGTGTAGTTCTAGCATTATTCCATGAGGGAATCAAACTTGCGACACGCAGCCATGTACTTCACTTTTTATACCTACGCTCGGCGATCGCGCTAAGGTCAGCGCGTTGCGCCGAACTGTACGAGTGCGACCGGGCGATTGAGCCGAGATCATATCCGTGAGCGGTGTCGCGCTTTGCATGTAGATTGTCTTCTGTACCTATCTATTTTGTGAATGCAGTCAGTCCCTCAACCACTACGCCATCCGTGCAATCAAACTTACGGTTCTTTCCTCTATTGCAGGTATGGCACAAAGGGTGCTTCAAATGCCAGGAATGCGGCATGACACTCAACATGCGTACCTACAAAGGATATGGAAAACTCCCATACTGTGAAGCGTGAGTATTTTGACTTATTTTTTATAACAAATTGATAACGACCGTAATAATAATGGGGCTCTATCTGTACCCGTGACAGATCTATAGCTTTGTGGTAAAAAGTAAAAAAAAAAAACGAAATCTCAAAACTTTATCTTCTTCCTGCCCTTGTCCCGTTTTAATTGGGGTCGGTGCAACACGTTTTTCAAACTATTGCATAGCTTCTATCGCGGGCCTTGAGCGTGGAGACCGAATCCAGATTTTCCGTAACGAAAATAACCTAACACCACCCACTCATTTGTTTTTTGAGCGTGATGACTGACAAAATTCAATTCAATGTGTGAAAGCAATTAATATCAAAGAAGAAGAAACAAAGGAAAAAAAATACTGCATAAATAAAATAAATAATTATAATTGCATTTAAGTTGATAAAAATGCTATGCAATAGCTTTACCGCGGCTGTCCCCGAGTGCCACACGCCTTTTTTTCTTCCATTCTGTCACTGTCACTCGTCACGCTATCAATAACTCCCTTTTCTTTCATATCGCTTCTCACACAGTCCATCCATCTTTTCAGTCATCATCTTTTGTTTGGCCTCCCTCTTCCCCTCCATCCATCCCCATGTAAACTCATAACTTTTTTAGCAACATGCGTTTCATCCCTCCTTTTCATATGATCATACCAAGACAAACGATTCCCTTTCAACTTTTCAGTCACTGGCGCCACTTTCAAACATCCCCTAATATACTCATTTCTCACTTTATCCATTCTGGTCCCACCACACATCCATCTTAACATTCTCATCTCCGCTACATGCAATCTTTTTTCATCCGTCTTTTTCACAGCCCAACATTCTGATCCATACAGTATGACAGGCCTTATCACGGACTTGTAGATTTTGACCTTCAACTTGAGGGGCATCCGTGGGTCACAAGTGGTTCCCGTGATCTGTCGCCATTTCATACATCCTGCGTTGATCCGACGTGTAACGTCCCGGTCCACATCACCATCCCCTTAGACGAGCGACCCGAGGTACCGAAAGTCGGAACAGATCGGTATGGGCGTTCCAGAGAGAGCTAAAGGCACTGTATTGGAGACACCGCCGAAATCGCAGAACAAGTACTCCGTCCTTACACAATGAAAAGATAAAAGAAAGGTATAATCAGTGCGAGGCCAAAAAGGCACCTAACTCAGCATATGCTGTGTTATTTAAACCGATAAATAACTTAGCGCTGGTATTCTGTTAGGGCCTGCTGTGTTATCAGGAACACATTTACAGACGTTAAATAGTCTATTAAAATAAAAAATAAAAAATAATGACCATGC
This sequence comes from Mythimna albipuncta, assembly GCA_929112965.1. Classification (NCBI taxonomy): domain Eukaryota; kingdom Metazoa; phylum Arthropoda; class Insecta; order Lepidoptera; family Noctuidae; genus Mythimna; species Mythimna albipuncta. The sequence goes on along the minus strand of OV815986.1, from coordinate 3,947,868 downwards.
AATACGAAAGCGCATTACGCAAATAACAGTTCACGCACACTTGGGTCGCAAGTTTGCTATTGGTTGTGTCAATTATGAGCATGATCATATTTTGAGGCACGCTTGCCCCGCCCACATTCTAACTTCTTTCATCATTCCTGTGGAGCCGACCACCGTCCAATACCCCCCCGCTCCGGACCATTTGACTGGCCTGTTGGTCTAGTGGTTAGTGACCCTGACTGCTATGCCGGAGGTCGTGGGTTCGATTCCCACCCAGGACAAATGTTTGTGTGATGAGCATAATCATTTGTTCTGTGTCTGGGTGTGTAATTTATCTATAATGTATAAGTATGTTTATCAATTGTCTAGTACCCATAACACAAGCTCTGCTTAGCTTGGGAATAGACAGCGTTGTGGGATAGTTGTGGAATATTATTATATTATATTATTATTACTACCATATGGCCTGTACCCAAAGCCTGTCACGAAACAGTCACCACACAGTTTCACTTTCAACCCAGCAATAATATGTAAATTGTGCCCATTATCTAATGTTAATAGGTAGTTCTGCCCAGCCTATTCAAAGCACGCACGCTACACATAAGGTCAAGGTCGTGAACACGTTTTATTAATAGCTTTTAACCAACATGCTTGGTGAAAACTAAATTAGCTAGCTAATAGTCAACTAGATGATGCCCGTGACTTCGTCTACGTCAAATTTTACTAGGTAATGAAATAGCACAATGCCATGCGGTGTCATTTGGTTAAAATTTCAATAAGTTTTTTTTTTGTGCGGAATCCTATTTGTTTTTAAAAATAAAAGTAGCCCAAGTTAAACCTCATTGTTAGCTATCAGTGGTGGCCGAGTGGTAATGGTCTCGACTTACGAGTTGTAGGTCGCGGGTTCAAACCCAGCCAGGCGCATTACTTTGTGTAATTTATTTCATCACAATTCAAAGAAGCCGGCATGTAGAACCGAAAATTCGAAACAATTGACATTCACCAACCCGCACTAGGCCCGCGTGGTGGATTACAGCTCATTCCGTCACCTAGAGAGAGGAGGCCCAAGTCCCAGAGGTGGGAATATAAAAAAGCTGATAATGCTATATTATTTATTATTTATTTTTTTGTGAAGTTATCAGTATTTTGGCGACTATCATAGAATCTTAGTCGGTATCCCGACAACCTGAGGTGGCCTTTGACCATTGATGAATTTAGCTAATAGGATACTTTTTGGGATTTGGGATGACCTGGATTCCTTAAGAACTGGAATGAGAAAGCGAGGAACCGTGAACGTTGGAAGGAGTGGAGGGAGGCCTTTGCCCAGCAGTGGGACAGTGGGCTAAGTAATAATAATACTTTTATCCTGGGAGTACGTTCCATTGGTATAATGTTCTACATTAACGCGGGCGAAGCCGCTTTCCGCAGCTAGTGCTATAATAATAAAAACAATCGAATCAGTCTCTTTTTGTTTGTCATGTTTTCCTACGTCAGAACAACACGACTGGTCGCAACTTGAATGAAATGTAGGTATGAATCACTTAATAACGACGTAGGACGTAGGTACACAGGCGGCGGGATTGTCCGAGAGTCAACGTGACCCTGAAACGAAAAGGGCTATTGAAAGTACACAGGGTAGTTTTACTGAATAAAAGTCTGACAATCCCTCACACTACACCCAGAGTAGGGGCGGTTAATATTTAATAATATTCCCACAAACGAAGATAAGGATCCCTTAGAAGTATTTTCCAGCTTCCAGAACATGGAAATACCATAGTACAGAAAATACGTGGTTTTTTTAAACCCTTAAAAGTTTTTGAGAAAAATCGTCGTCATTCAGAATTCGGATTAAATGTGCAAGGCTTCTAGACCTACTTTTTATATTTTTAATATAAGTATAAGTACGTTATGATAGGCCAAAGTTCAAGTAAAATAGCAGATTTGCCTGATTTCCGGACACTGTAGGCCGTAGGTAGCTCACCGTCCGAGCGGTAATCGTCCGGACCGAGCCCAAGACGTCAACGGTACGTATGATTCCACGCGCGCCTCAAGGAGTTGTCAGCAAACCTTAGGGGCCAGGGGCCAGCAGGGTCGAAGCCAACTGGGGCCAAGGATTTGTTTCTGAAAGGAAGATTCGGCTCGGTACTTTCGTACCGAGCGGCCACTGTCAGTTCTCTCAATTTACCTTCACTTTTTTATTGATTGACCGATATTTTAACAATTCTAAGTGCCTTCTTCTTCCTGCCCTTGTCCCATCTTATTTGGGGTCGGCGCAACACGTTTTTTTCTTCCATTCTACCCTGTCACTCGTCATGCTATCACTAACTTCCTTTTCTTCCATATCGCTCTTCACGCAATCCATCCATCTTTTCTTTGGCCTACCTCTCCCTCTCCACCCATCCACATGTATACTCATAACTCTTTTAGTAACATGCATCGCTCCTCTTTACATAACCATACCAAGATTCCCCTTCAACTTGTCAGTCACTGGCGCCACTTTCAAACTTCCTCTATTATACCCATTTCTCATTTTATCCAATCTCGTTACACCACACATCTATCAACAATTCAAAGTGCCTATAATTTAGAATAACTGAATCTTAGAACAGCTAAAAGCCAACGATGGGGATCGCAATAGTTTTCCCCGTCAAATTCCTGGACAACCCGCTGGTTCTCATTAAATCTTAACTGGCAAAACCAGTGCATATTTATGCGTGGTTGCTCATAGCAATTACTTGCTTACTCACAACATGATACATTGTTACGGTAGACTGCGTAATGTGTGAATCATGCGCTTGAAATGGTGAAGAATTCGGCTTGAGAAAACTAAAAGAAAATAATCTTAAAGTTACACTGTTAGGGCCATCTAGGGCTATATTTCACCGAGACGATCAATCTGGCGATCAATTCGGCGACTGGTCGCGCCGCCATAGTGTTGGTGCCATTTTGTTGGAAGCGGCCTACCAACAAAATGTATACAGCTCTATAGAAAGTTACTCATCTCGAGTCCGTTTGGTTGCGCAAACCAACTTGGTGGCGCGACCAGCACGGGCGTGTGGTGACTCTGGTGTCTGTATGGTGTCTAGTTTGGTAGCTTAGGGCTATATTTCACCGAGACACCATGGTGGCGCGACTGGTTACTGGAGCGAGGAATGGCAGGCAATCGCCTCCTTCTGTGAAACAGTAATGCTAGCGAAGGAGACGACCTGCATTCATTCGTGCATGAGGCATTCGTGAGAGAATGGACATCGTCATACCCCTGCCGCTGCGACTCCGTCCACGAATACCAGTCAGGATAGGTGCGGGCTTGAGGACGAGGAGCATTGGGTAACTCTATTCCACGCGTTCTTTAAAGGCTTCGGTAATATATGTCGCCGATGCGATGCCTGCTAGAGCCGCAGGGATTTTTTGGAAAGGAAACTCATGATCCTAGAACACGAAGGATAACTGAAAGACCTCAAGTAGTTGTCAGCAACAGCAGGGGCCCAGCTGGGTCGAAGCCTACTGGGGCCAGGGTTACTTTTGAAAGATAGCTCAGCTCCGGTATGAAGGCACGAAGGAATGGGAAGGGTTTTTAGTCAGTAAGAGTCTGACACTATCTCCCGCTCCACCCAAGAGCGGGGGATGTCATTGGACGACTTTCCCACCGAAAAAAAAGGTTTTAGTCAGTAAAAGTCTGACACAAAGACTTGGAGAAGTAACGAATAATAAAAATATAAATGGATAATTATCTAGAACAGAATATAACTTCAAAGCACTTACCTAGTCTTGCCATAAATATTGCAACAAGGAAAAAGCTGCCTTTATTTTTATACCATAACATATTTATTACCTACTGTACACAGTTATGTGTATGTGTGTGTTAGTTACTACTATTCGCCACACGCAATATTTCGACGACCAAACGGCTCGAACATATAGCTGTCAATGACAACTTGACAAGAGAATCTTGTCCTTGTTGAAAGACGCATGAAAATCTGTTTAGTTGTGTTTAAATCGGTTTTTGACTTAGTCACGAAAAGTAAAACTTTGTTTTACAATATCTGTCTTCAACTTCTCACGTCTATGTTACTAACATCATAAACAATACCCTTTGTTCTATGACTTTTAAAAATGTACCATATTTTAGTTCATCAGATTTTCAAACAAAAATAAAAATATTTAAATTAAACGTTCTAAATATTACGAAGTCTATGCGAAGCATGTGACACACTAGTGGAGGGAAGTGGGGATCGCGCGGCGGGGGGTGCTTGTTATACAGACATAGGTAGGTATAGCAAAATACAGAATTGAAATGTGTTAGATAGAACAACGAAGTCTTGAAGGTTTGTTTTTGGTAAATGTATTATATTTTGTAAAAAGTCATAGATCAAAAGTTGTCGTTTATGATGTTAGTAATACAGTCCTGAAAGATTGTTAGTGTTTATCAACTAACCCTGTATATCGATGGTTTTACAATATCTATTTATTTAAAACTTAATTGCTGTTTGTTACTCTCGCTAAAACTCGACAGACAGATAGACTGGACAGATTGTAATACTTTTTTTTTTGGTTTTGTTCACCAGCATAATTTATGTAAGGTTAAAAAGTAAAAAAAAAAAGATAGGTAGGTAGGGTAGTCAGACAGGCCTGATGGTGACCCTGACTGCTATGCCGGAGGTCGTGGGTTCGATTCCCACCCAAGACAAATGTTTGTGTGATGAGCACGATCATTTGTTCTGTGTCTGGGTGTAATTTATCTATAATATGTACGTATTTAGAAATATATAGGTATGTTTATCAGTTGTCTAGTACCCATAACACAAGCTCTGCTTAGCTTGTTAGAATATTGCCTATTATTTATTATTATTAGTTGACGGGAGTGAAGCAGCGGACAAAAGCTAGTTAAATAAATATTCATATGTAAGGACTATTTAGTGACTAGTGAAGAGAAGATTCCGGTGTGACGTAAGGCCGCATAACACACAAACAAACTTGTTTGTTACGAGCATTACGTCAAAACGGACTGATTTCAATGCAAATTACTGACTGGTCAACAACTTGTTAGCAATTATGCAACGAAACGCATATTTTATCCCGCTATGGTCGCTTTGAGTTGGGAGGTGTAGATTCTGTAGTATCGATATTTTTAACGACTTTCACGACTAGCTTAATCGTGAAAGTCGTAAAAAATTTGCCGAGTAAATTTAAATTGTGTACATAAGTTAACAAAAATAAAAAAAAGCTATAATGTGCAAAATAAATTTTAGTAATTGCGGTTTCTGGTTTTAAAATCGTCCTCCGAAAATTAAAATAGTACCTAACAGGAGGAGGTTTTCAATACAACTAGACTGTACCTCACGATGTTTTCATTCACCGTTTTGAGAGCAGTGGTGATGAAATAAATTATACAAAGTAATGCTTCAGCAATGTTTGCGGAGAAAAGCGTGGATGGTTTTCACGCCATCATGTGAAAGCGTTGTGCATCTGTGATGGAGCGCATGCAGGTCAGCTCGAACAGCCTTCTGAGTGTGTTCGTGGGTCGCTGGGACTCGCCGATGTGGCAGCACTGGATGCGACTACACACTGAGGGTGGGCGCGTCCAGGGCCTGGCATAGACTGGTGCTACTGTGCGGTGCCGCTTTGAGAGTGTTTGTGTGTCTTTGTATGTACTAACAATAGCTTTATAAGGTTTCTTGTGTTACTAACAATATATGGACTTTTATCTGAAATAAATGTCATATTATTATTATTATAATGCGGCTGTTTGGGTTTGAACCCGCGACCTACAATACGTAAGTGGGGGGCCGTTACCACTCGGCCACCACTGCTCTATGATTTCCAACCTCAAAAGGAGATCTACAGACACAGAATAAAATATCGATGCTTTATTTCGCATCCCTACAGACAGTTATGAGGACAACAATTCAGCATTTATTAGTACGTTTGTCATTAATGGGCTCAGCTACAGTACTCTCATACAGACCTTGGCCTCGTTCTCATAGCTGTTACTAGACGGAGTGGGGTAGGCAAACAAACTATAACTAAATGATTCCAGGGATCCTCGTTTTCAAGATATCGCCAAACAATTGATCGACTCTTCACTTGATTTGACGGATTTTTTTTCACAAAAAAAAAATAGCGGCTGCCCTTTTTTCGGTTAAAGTATCGGCATTTCCACAAATAGCTCCTCTCGCTCTGGGTGAAGAGAGAGGCAGTGTCGTGCATCGCGCGATGCGAAGGTTGACACTTACCTTCACACGTGCGGCTGTCTCCTCCCCTAGCCCTCACTCCGGACCATAGTCTGTACCAGGGCCCAAAGTGAGAGGTCGCCGCTACTTATGGCCATGAGATCTCACCATCATCATCAGCCTTTTTAATGTTCCCACTGCTGTGACTCAGGCCGCCTCTCTAGGAGAGGGAATGGGCCGTAACCCACCACGCGGACCCATTGCGTGTTGGTGGATGTCACATGTCTTCGAATTTTTGGTTCTTGGACATGCCGGTTTCCTCAAGAGGTTTTCCTTCACCGTTTTGAGAGCAGTGGTGATGAAATAAATTACACAAAGCAATGCGCCTGGCTGGGTTCGAACCCGTGACCTACAACCCGTAAGTCGGGGCCGTTACCACTCGGCCACCACTGCTCTCCTTCTTTTTATCAGTCGACACGTGAGTTAACTATGAATAAAAAAATTTGAATACTACAGATAACCGCACAATGCCGACGATATGATTACAAAGGCACTACATCAATACTACATTATTGTGGCTGATAAGAGTCCAATCGAGCTAGGTAGATACGTAGTTGTTCTATTTTTCACCAAGCTCGCAGAGCACATGGTGCCAGATAATATAGTTGACGGAAACAGATATAATGTTCACGCCTTCGTGTTAATATTTATACTTATGGGCGCCAGGAGGAGGTTGCAAGGGTGCAGGAAGAAAGGGTGAGAGAGGCTAAAGAAAAGATGGATGGATGTTCCAGAAGTGTTATGATAGAAAAGGGTGTGATAGCGTGACGAGTGACAGGAAAGGATGGAAGAAAAATCACGCTGCGCCGACCCCAAATAAAACAGGACAAGGGCAGGAAGATGATGGCTAGATCCACGCCACGCTACATCAATCTAAGTACAAATCAGGCTTTGTCCACGTGTGCGTCGGTCTAATGTAGTTCTAGCTAAATGCGAGCGAAGAAGATGGCCGCTAACGTGAAAAATTGAACACACTCATGCCCCAGCCGCCGTCGAAGAAGACGCCCTAGGCGTCGGGAATTGCACGGCGATTTCTGGCCACCGAAGGCGCGAAGTTACGGACGGTCAGGACGTAGTGTGCCACGCGCACCTCAAAGAGATTTCAGTAAAGCTGAAGGGACCCAGTAGGGCTTACGTCTGCTAGAACTGCGAGAACGTTTGAAAGAGTGACCGTGCCCCTAGAATAAAGGGCAACTAAATGACACACCTGGGCTTAAGTCAGTAAAAATCTTACATGCCTTCTCGCTACACCCTAGAGCGAGGGAAGTCATTTGGTGATTTCCTAATACAAGAAAGGGCTGCACGTCCATTGTTTGCAATATATTAACAAATATAGTAGACAACAAGAAACTTATTTAAAACTTACTAGCTTTTGCACGCGCGGCTGCGTCCTGCTCTTCCCTACTCCACCCTACTATACCCTACTCTGCCCTAATCTACCCTACACTACCCTAACTTTCTTTTTTTGTCCATAAGAACCTTCTCACAATAACGAACACAACAAAAAAAGAATTAGCGAAATCGGTCCAGCCGCGACGCGTGATGCCGTGACCAAGGAAATAGGGATTCAAATTTCTATTTCAAATACATTCTAAATTCAAATTATAAATATAGATTTAAGATTTATTAGAAATCCTAAATTTTTCGAAATCTATGTCATATTTAAGAAGAGGTGCTGTTATTGCAACATCCTAAAATTTTCCTGTATGCGCCCACTATATTATTGATACCGATTAAAATCAATTCAGACTAGTTAGGTTGAAGTAATTTCGTGTTGTAAATCAAAGGAAATGTCTACTATTTACAAATATCCACCTACAATGTTCCCTTACGAAATTTTCCTTTACAATTTTCATAAGTCAATGATGTATGAAATGTTTTTTATTTTAAGTGTAAGTGATCGGAACAGATTGGAACAACGAGGAACCTATCGCCACTGTGCGGAACGCCCGGAGCCTCTGCCCAAGCGGGGCACATCTCCCCTGTGTGCTCCACCACCGTGTCGTAGGTGTGCCCCGCTTGGACAGAGCATCGCCGTGCCCTCGTGGGGGCGACCGGCGGCGGCGATCTCTCGTGGAGAGCCTTGGTACAGGCCATGGTCCGGGGCGAGGAGGAGTAGCGGCGGTTGCCTCTTGAGAGAGGAGGAGGAAGGAGGAGGCCGGCCGCATCAGGCAACGTCGCTAACAGCGCCCCAGCCGCCGCCGGGATTCCGATCTCGATTTCCGGCCACCGTAGACGCGGGCTAGCGGACGGCGGACCGAGCCCAAGTCGTCGACGGCGCGTACTGTTCCCGCGCGCTTCAAGGTGTTGTCAGCAACCGCAGGGTTGAAGCCTACTGGAGCCAACAAGGGTCTATTTCTGAAAGGAAGGCTCGGCCCCGGTATGAAAGGCAACGAAGGAACAGGGCGGGTTTTTTAGTCAATAAACGTCTGACACTATCTCCCGCTCCGCCCAAGGGCGGGAGATGTCATCTGGTTGATTTTTACCCATCAAAAAAGACCCAACTCTGCTATTTTTATAGATTCGTCATTCCAACACGTCACTTTGCTTAAAGTTAGTAATCTACTAATTCATAATGATCGATCATTGATCGGTCAAATCTCGTAATAGACTTGTGGTAGAATGAAAATATCGAGCTTATTAAAAGCAATGACTGCACAATGACCTTCTAATGGTAGGTTTCTGAAAGCAAAAAAAAGCAAGCAAGCAAGCTTGTAGAAAGCTGCTTTATTCCTGAATGACATAGGCTATATTTTATATAGGTAGACGAAGCCGCGGCCAAATGCTAGTCGTATAATATAAATGTCCTTGACCTTACCTAACATGCGTGTGAATAGCGTAATACAAAATATTACGCAAATTAATATGAAATCATAATCAGTGAATGTCGTAATTAGCATACTACTGTTGATACTACAATATTAGCATAGAATATGGTCTGTTGATTCACAACATGAACACCCTGTACGGGTGTCTTTGACATCGTCGTACAAACGAATACCATAGATCCAGTATATGATTCTAGACTCCCAGTGGTCGAAAATTTCGTCGGTTTCTTATTATTATTTTTAATAGCCTATACTGTCCCACTGCTGGGCAAAAGCCTCCCCTTACTTTTTCCCGGTATCCTTTTCTTGAACTACCTCGAACCAGTCCCCGCGGTAGACATCTAGGTCGTCTCGCCACCTCTTCCTAGGTTGACCTCGGCGGCAGTTTTAAAAACAGTTTAAATTAAAAAAAAAAAAAACTTGAATTTAAACTTTATTAAAATCGATATTGTATAAAAAAAAAATAGATTTTTTTGTGAAACAAAAAATGAATGAATTACTTTTAAAATTAAAAATGTTATCTGGGTTTATTCTATAACGATTTTACGCTGTTTAAATTTAAAAAAGTACAGAATAAAAAAAAAAGATTAGGAAAAAGCCGACGAAAAATTCCACCACCGGGGAGTCCAGAATCATGTAGGTACTGGATCCGTGATATTCGTTTGTGCGTTGATGTCAAAGATATCCTGTATATTCACATCAGCAATGGTCACGCCATGTATGATCTTCAAAGAGATAGGTATAGACACTCTTTCGGAGCGTATCCTGTATTATTTTAAGTTCTTATCCATCCTAAGGTGGTCTGGAAGATATCGCTGTCAGCGATAAAACCGCCATTGCACCCATAAAAAGTTTTTGTGTAAGCTGTGTTACTTTTTGGTGTACAATAAAGTTTATTCTATTCTATTCTTAGGCCTACAGTCTACGGACGCGTAACTTCATTGACTTTTTTTTTATGGTGGCAAAAAATCATCTAATGACAACCCCCGCTCTTGGGCGGAGCGGAAGATAGTGTCAGACTCTTACTGACTAAAAGACCCACCCCGTTCCTTCTAGCCTTCATACCGGGTTTCGAGCTCCCTTTCGGATAACCCTGGCTCCAGTAGGTTTCGACCCGGCTGGGTCCCTGCTGTTGCTGACAACTCCTTGAGGCGCGTGGGAACAGTGCGCGCCGTCGACGACTTGGGCTTGGTCCGTACAGTTGCCGGACGGCCGGACAGCGAGCTACCCATTGCTCACTGTCCGCAAGCCCGCGTCTACGTTGGCCGGAAATCAGGATCGGAATCCTGGCAGCGGCGGCGAAAACGCCGTTGCCTGATGCTTTTGGCCTCCTCATTTGCGAGCATTACTACTTCGCAGAAGTCAGCGACCGCCGGCCACTTCTCCTCGCTCCGGACCATGGCCTCAACCAAGGCCTGGCGCGAGAGGTCTCCGCCGTTCATTGTACGCTTGGTGTACGCCTGCGTGAAGCTTACATACAAAACTCTACTCACGGTGTCAGGTGTGGACGTACAACGAACCTCCAACGATCACTGTCCTCGAACGTCGTGAGAAAACCTTTGCAAAAAATTGACAATAGGCGCAGCATAGTCAAGCACGAACCAGACGCTCTAAGTGCGCTTTTTTGAGGCTTGAAGGCCCAAGCGCCCAAGCAGTGCCATAAAACAGTGATTTTCTGAAGCCCACTCCTCGGTTACGACCAGGTTAATAGGTTTGAAAAAATATATTGTTTAATAAAGATTCATGAACAACATTATCGACTATTGATTTATTTAAATATTCTTCAAAGTGAACATAACATATTATGTAAATCGATCAATAGTTCGCAAAGATAATGGATTTAAAGGTCAGAGTTATCCGGACGCGGGGCCGCAATTAAATGCACAGATATTCGTACTGCCGCCTAAGTGTGTACGAGTGTTGTGTTCATTTAATTCCGGCCAGATGTTCAAGGGACTATAAGTCTAAATTCGGTCCACACTACACGAATTTGTGCTCGGCTTTTCTTACATAGACCGACCCACTTTAGAAAGTTTATCATAGTCTCAAAAGAAGAAGACGATCTTCTTCTATTTTGTCACTACAATGTCGTCAATCTATCTACAAAATCAAAGTGCGTGACTTTTACACGCCAAACGAAAGTCGTTCGTCGAATTATTCACACTTTTACCGTCAAGATCGCGGAAACTAGAGATTTTTTGCAAACGCCGCGAATTTTACGCATGAAAGCAAATACTTTTGTAATTACTGTGAACTGTATATTATGTGATATCGATCGTTTTATCAGAAATTATTGACGAATATTTATCTAACTAACTGTTTATGTAGCGTAGGTTCTACTACTACTATAATACCTAATGCCTAGAAGCAGGGATGTACTAGATCGGATCTAGATACGGATAATGTTATATGCACGGGTAATGGGAATTACAATTGATAGGCTCGCGTTTGACCACAATCTCACCTGATGGTAAGCGATGATGTGGTCGACGATGGAGCACGCTTGCCTAGAAGTAACCTATTATAATGGAAAACATAATATGTTTAGTAGTCTTAACCGTAGTCTTAAATTCATATCATATTATGATATAAATTTAAGACTACGGTCATTGACAAAAATATGGTATTTATGGTAAAAACGCCAGGATAGCCCGGGAAATATGCGAGCCCAGTGCGTGTTGTTGAATGTCACATGTCTTCGAATTTTTGGTTCTGGGACATGCCGGTTTCCTTACGATGTTTTCCGTCACCGTTTTGAGAGCAGTAGTGATGAAATAAATTACACAAAGTAATGCGCCTGGCTGGGTTCGAACCCGCGACCTACAACTCGTAAATCGGGGCCGTTACCACTCGACCACCACTGCTCTACTCTACCTTACTCTACAGTATATTAATTTAATATACCATTAAACAAATCAACCGGTCAACTTCAAAATTTTAAATTGTCATATTTTCAACCATACCTAACCAAACACAACATTACGTTTAATGTAACATTATGTTGCTTGTGATAGCACTACTGGTAGTCAATTTGGCCGTTTAGTTAATAAAATGTTCCTTATAATAAAACCACAATTTAAAATGTTCCAGACATGTACCGAAAGCGAAGCACACGACGATGGCGGAGACGCCCGAACTCAAACGAATAGCTGAGAACACGAAGATACAGAGTAACGTCAAGTATCACGCTGACTTCGAGAAGAGTAAGGGGAAGTTCACACAGGTATGTAACTTTTTAATTAGTACGGCCAGAGGCCAAAAAAAACGAGGATTGAAATATCATCAAACTTTAACGATTATAATAATCTGGTCAGTTTTAATTGGCCATATCATTTAGTTTGGCCACGACATATACAGTAGCCCGATTCACGTAATCAAAACCGTAACGATATCATAGAGATTTAGTCGTTTAGACCATTATCGTATTCACATCCATCGATCGAGTTTGAACGACACCGATTATAAAATCGTTTGGTCGAAAAGTCGATTAAAAAAAAAATGTATTTTATTATCCTGGTAGAATACTTATTAATGTAACTGGAAATATGTCGTCGATAGATTGTTTAGTTTCGAGCCAGTTGAGTTGTCATTCTATCCAATTCCGATTGAGGAACACGTGAATACCGCTTTTGGATAGGACTTCGATCGAACGTCTATAAAACTTCAACGATGTTTGGCTTGTTTGATTTTACGTGAATCAGGCTACTGATTTCCAACAATTGCAACTGTCCAAGTTAACCCTTCAACAGTTGCAATCACAAAGACACAGTTATTACCTTCAATCCAGTACAAATCTTACTTACAGGTCGCTGATGACCCTGAGACCCTCAGAATCAAAGCCAACACGAAAATTATAAGCAACGTGGCCTACCATGGGGACCTGGAGAAGAAGGCTCAGATGGAGAAACAGCGGCAGATCAACGAAAACGGAGAAATTGTTGGTGAGTTGGTAACCAATATACGTGTTGGTGATGTTGGCTTAAATTATATGTTGGTTGATGTTTTGTGGTTATGTTGGCACATTGTGTTTTGGAATTAATCTGGATTATATGTTACTTCTCTGAATAGTTATCTTAATATTCTAGGAAGTATTGAAAAAAAAATCTAATTTTAAAAGAGAGTATCAAATCATGGACTTGACTTAGACTCCACGCGACCAGTTGCGCCACCACGGTATCCCGGTGAAATATAGCCCTAATCTACCAAACTAGACACCATACAGACACCAGACTCGCCACACGTCCGAGCTGGTCGCTCCACCAAATTGGTTGCGCAGCCAAACGGACACCAGATGAGTAACTCTCTATAGAGCTGTACACATTTTGTTGGTAGCGGCGTCTGGTCGCGTCACCATGGTGTCTCAGTGAAATATAAACCTTAAAGACCTCTAAAATTACATTTCATAAACTTGTAAAAAGATACTCAATAGTTAGTAAGTTTAGCTGTGATCATTAAGTCGTTAATACGTAATTAAAGATTATCCAGATTAATTCCGAACACATTAAATATCAATTCACATTGATGAATACAGTATGGGCGATAGAGCAAGACTAATCCGTATTTGAATTAGTAGCTATCTTAATATTCTTGATGAATTAGGTAGGAAAAAAACGTAAATTAGGGAATGCAAATCTCGCGAGATTGGGCCTCAAGCGAGATCCCGCGAGTTTATGAATAATAATACGGCGAGATCTCGCCAGTCTCGAGATCTCGCGAGATTGGCTGTTTTGTGTGTTCTTTTTTTGCAAATAATTACGATATTTGAATAAATTAGGAAGAAAATTTTTTCTAAAAAAAATATAAGTATTATAAGATAAATATTTATTTTCACGAATTTTTTCAATAGACTATTTAGTCTAACCATTTGGTTATTTTAAAATATCAATAGTGGGAAGTTACTATTTTATTAGATCTGGTTGTGGTCGGGCCAGGAACCGTGATCCCCAGCCCGACCACAATCGTACTTCTATTACTCAAAAAGTATAAGGCACAAATTCTTGGGATAAGTGGCACAATAAAACACAATTAAAATAACCATTTTGTGCCATAGTAAAATCTCCGTTCCATGTCGTGGTCGGGTCAGGAATCACAACACCAAAAGATTGACTGTTGGACATAGGCCTTTCCAAAATGTCGCTACAAAAATCAGGACCATTCGACCCGCCTCCATCGAATTCCCGCAGCCTTTACCAGGGCATCAGGTCCTTGTAGGATATTAGTATGATAGCAAAAAAATATGTTTCTTTCCCTATGAAGTCTTGCTCTACCGTTTACATATTATAAGTCAATAAGACACATTCCATGTCGCACAAATACAATTGTATCAATGTGGTTTCATGTCCAATCATAAGGTTTGTGTCCACATATTGCTAACTATCATTATACCAAACGGTTAATCGGAAAAATAACATTACAATTTGGAAATTATTCATATTTTTTTTTTTAAGAATACAAATTGTGGTTTGACAGCTCATAAGTAGACAGTTGTTGAAGCCTTGGCAAAAGCTAACTAGTTTTAGCTACAAGCTAACTGGCTTTTGCCAACAGCTTCACTTGCTTGAAAATAGAAAATATATGCCTATGTCCCTCAGCAATAAAGAAGCATTCTATTGGTGAAAGAATTTTGTAAATTGGTTCAGTAGTTCTTGAGTTTATTTAAATCATTTCTCTTTATAATATTAGTACTCTACTAGTAGAGTATTAGTAGTCTACTAGCCTGCCCGAAACCTGATTTTTTGTCAGACAAAAATTTGGGAGCCTGATTGCAGTGTCATCTACCGGGGTCATTTGTTATTTTCAAACCATCAAAGGACCACCACTCAAATATATACACAAAATTACATCCAAACAATCACGTCGTAAAGCAGGAGTTAGATGACAAACACACGTATAGAAGAATTAATATATATAGGGTGACTGGCAATTAGTGTACGATACTTAAACACGTGATCGTGCTCATGATAACAAACAATTTTTACTATAGAAGCAAAGCCGAAATCGCGAAAAAAATATCAGCTGTTCAGTACATTAGGCAAACATAAATGTACTGAACAGCTGATTTTTTTTCGCGATTCCAGGTTTATTCCCGTGGTAAAAGTTGTTGGTTATCACGAGCACAATCACGTGTTTAAGTATCGTACACTAATTACCAGTCACCCTATATATAAAAATAGAAATGTCAAACCACCATTTACAGCCACATATACAATCAGTAGACTAGCGAGTAAATTTTACGGCAACATTACTTAAAAAACAAATGTTATTTTTCCGACCACCCCCACCCATATGTTTCTAATACTCTCTAGAACTACCATCGGACAACTATCACCAGCAAATAGACAACTATGCAACAGAAATGCTGCCTCCAAACGTTCCACCACCTCATCTGCCACCGAAGAACCATTACCAGACGCCTTCGACTCAGTACCACCCACCACCACCTCAGCAGCAACCAGTCCATCACCAGCAACAGCAATCTGTGGCCCATCAGCAACAGCCCGTACAGCAAGGCCATCAGCACAACAGACAGTATCAAGAACAGTACTATAAGCCTAAAGAGGAATACTACGCTCCCCAGTATCAAGATTATCAAGGTCAACAATACTACCCCCAGTATCAAAACTATCCAGCTCAGCAACAATCGCAACAGCAAAGTCAACAGCAGAAGATAGGGAGAATCCAGGATTATGACCCGATTAGTGATGGGCCCAGAGCACCGCCGAATACGCAGAGGGCGTCCGCTACGCTTATTTATAATAGCACTAGTGATGGGAAACGAGGTTTGTGTGCAATTTATTTGGGTTTTTGACTATTTGTTTTTTAAAACAGGATATTTTTATCTGATCTCCAGAACCAAGTTTGAAGGTCAGATAGGCAGCTATTTATTCCGTGTATAGATATAATGAAAGGCGATTTCAAAAATAAATTGCGGCAGGCAAATAAATAATAAAAAATGTTTTTATGCCTAAATAATAATAAATTATTTATTGACTGGCTCCTGAGCTAGTTATGAACTGTATTATAAAGGAAAACATATGATATGAATTTAAAACCACGGTCATGGACAAAAATATGGTATTTATGGTAAAAAAAGCAGGATAGCCCAGGCAATACATTTTTTTTTTCATTCTGCATGTCAATGTAATTCATATTATAATCAAAATAACTACAAATGTTGATTAAAATATGATTTGGTAATTTATTTCATCACCACTGCTCTCAAAACGGTGCGGTGAAGGAAAACATCGTGAAGAAACCGGCATGACCTTGGACCAAAAATTCGAAGATATGTGACACCTGAACTTGGGGCCGCGTGGTCTCAGCAGGGAAAATATTATAGGGTTGATTATTATCTATGTGTACTGGACTAGTTATTTCCAAAATTATAGAAAAATAGTCAAAGATCCAATCTTATTATTTTTTTTATTTGCTTTTTTATGTTTTCAAATCGTCATTCATTTTATGTTACTCTCATTACGTTTGTGTAACTACATTATATGTTTTGGTTTTTGGGTATGTTGTTATGCTTACTTTAATTTATGTTTTACAGCACTTCTTGTCTTGCAAAAGCTACTTTATTTACTGGAAATAAGATTGAAAATCGAATGATATTATAGAACCAGAATATTTTTCTTTCTAAATTGGTGAACGGTGAACTAGCCATGTTTTTTTCTCTATAACTTTTGGTTGACTAGGTAGAGAGTGCCTAAGGCAATATGTCCACCTAAGTTCCTTTGTGTTGCATAAAGTTTCAATATTAGATTGTTACCTATACACCGCTAAATTTTAATCGTTTTAATCCCGTGGAGGGTCGATTCGGTACATGAAACACTATCGATTTGTAAAGATAAAATCAAAAAATATAGTACCTTTTTTTCAAAACTCGTATTTATGTACGCACGTACGAAATTAATTTCTTTAAGAAAACGTCAGCTGAGCGGGTTCAATGACCTGTAGTTAGTAAATGGCGTTGAGTACGTATTACCCTCCACGGGATTATAACGATTACTATTTAACGGTGTATATTTCAGCATCTGCATTATACAACATTAAATTTATTATATGCGAAATGTCTAGTATTTTTATGTAAAGAATCTTCATAAAAATT
This sequence comes from Mythimna albipuncta, assembly GCA_929112965.1. NCBI lineage: Eukaryota > Metazoa > Arthropoda > Insecta > Lepidoptera > Noctuidae > Mythimna > Mythimna albipuncta. Next base: position 3,930,724 of record OV815986.1, on the reverse strand, counting down.
TCATAACTATATCATGATAAATAACAAAGTTGGAAGCTTGTAATGCTACCTGATTGTACGCACAAATACATGTTCACCAGGCCATTCAGGCTGTGAGCTGGCACCGAATGCCTGATATGACCTGCTGTGATTTATGTTGTACCCGACGTACGGCGAATATTCACCCTTGCGTTGTTGAAACCTCTACGGTCCGGACTAAGCGTTTCGCCTCGTCGTTTATACCGCGAACGTCGAGGGACTGGAATAGTCTGCCTGCTGCGGTCTTCCCGTCCGATTATAATTTGGCTAGGGCGAATAGGCTCTTAATAAACTAGTGCGCCTCACCATCAAAGATTGTATCGCTACTTACCATCAGGTGGGATCGCAGTCAAGCACTAGTTTCATCTCAATAAATAAAAAAAAAAAAGCTTAGTGGCGTCCAACTTGTGACCTATTTATAAATATTTTTGGAAAAAAAATAACATTGTATCAAAAAACTATTGGAATCTATTCTGAATGAATTATATTTCGCATTCGCATAATTATACTAAAAATAATGTTGTAATTCCTATATATTGTAAATATTTAAGCAGTATGTAATATCTTCACGCTATACCCCCCAGGTTCTCACCAACAGCAAGGGCATCAGCAGCAACAGAGCCGCCAGATCGGTCGCGTGACGGACCTGGATCCCCTCGCCAATGAGCTGCCCAGGCAGACTTCCAACCATCACAACCAGGTAATACATAGATAATAATAAAATACATAGAAGCCTACTGGGGCCAGGGTTATCCGAAAGGGAACTCGAGCCCCGGTATGAAGGCTAGAAGGAACGGGGTGGGCTTTTAGTCAGTAAGAGTCTGACACTATCTCCCGCTCAGCCCAAGAGCAGGGGTTGTCATTGGACGATTTTTCCCAGCATAAAAAAAAAAAGATAATACATAGATATGTTATGGACACGAAAAAAGTATCGATACTTTGTAGTATCGAGTATTTTCCTTTTGATATCGATACTTTTCTGAACTAGTACTTTTTGAATAGTATCGTTTTGAATAAATGTTCAATGTTTGGAGGCAAGCGGCCCTGACTTACGAGTTGTACGTCATCACCACTGCTCTCAAACTAGTAAAGAAAAAATCGTGAGGGTACCGGCATGCCCTAGAGACAAAAATTCGACGACATGTGACATATACCACCTGCACTGGGCCCGCGTGGTTGTTCACGGCCCATCCCCTCACCTAGAGAGGAGGCCCGAGTCCCAGCAGTGGGAACATTATAAGGCTGATAAGTTATTTTAACTAAGTTTAAATTATATGTATTCAATTTTTTTTTTATCTTTTTCAGCGAGTATACGTTGCCATGTATGACTACGAAGCAAGCGACAGCGATGAGGTAAGAATTTTCTCGATCAGTAACCATTATAAAGAGAAGTTCAATATATGTATAAGGGCTTGACCTTAAAATAATCACACTAAAAAAAAGTGAAAAACTAATAATATAAACGTGAAAGTTATAAGTGTGTGTGTATTTGTTACAAAAATCTTAAATGTGCAAGGCTTAGGTGTACTTTTTATATCGTTTTTAATATACAAATACCGACACAAACCTTGAGCGCTCTGCGTCAGAGTGGAGAGATACTTTTTATATAAGGTTCTTTTATTAGTAAACAATGATCAAGATCTCTTAACTCATTGAATAGAAAGACAATTGCTTATGTCGAACTGTGTAACTTAAGACATTCAAAAGGTTTAATCAACCTTGATTATTGAACCAGTGTTGACTACATCAAAGTCAAAGTCAAAAGTTTTTTATTTCACATAGGCCTACATGGGCACTTATAAAACGTCAGAAGCTAGTGCACGGTTCGAAATTGGTCGTTTCCTATGGAGAAGAACCGTCAAGAAACTCCATGGTTACTCAGACATCAGATTTCATTTTACCCTAATAATTACTAAATCGTTTGACTTTTTATACAGACTCTACATACCAAACCAGCAAAAGTATTTAACTCAAACTAGGGATGTATCGACGTATCGATGTTTTTTCAACAAGCCTAACTCAAACCCACCTCATCTCCAGGTATCATTCCGCGAAGGCGACCTAATCTCCAACGTGACATCCATCGACTCTGGCTGGATGACCGGCCAGGTCCTCCGCACCGGCCGCACCGGCATGCTGCCAGCTAACTACGTGGAACTGACGCCGCAGAACTAGCCACGACTGACTGACACGTGTGACGGCTGAGGTACTTGGTTGTGCCATTGTACGTGGGGTTGGTTGCTCTGTGCAGTATGCTTGCTATGTATAATGTGTTCAAAATCAAAATCAAAAACATTTATTTCAAATAGACAACATTTGCAGGCACTTTTGAATAGTCAAATGTCGGTCAGTCCAAGAAAAGTGAAGCTAAATTGCACGTTCCAAAGTTTAGATCTCTATGGAGAAGAACGTGCAAGAAACTCCATGGACACTCTTTTAAATCATATTATGAGTTACATAGATCTTGGTTACATATTTCTTGTCGCTTCTAATTATGGTTATTTTTAAAACAACAACCTCTCAGGACTTAATAACATCTTAAACAACAACTTTTGTTCTATGACTTTTAAAAAGTTATCATATTGTAGCCGTATTGCAAAAACCAACTATCTGCATTTTTGTATTATTATGTTATACTATTATTATAATTCTAAATTCCCAGCCAACCAATTTTGGCTTTTATCACTCTTAGCAATAAAGTTAAAATCAGGTAAATTATAATATACATAGCAACCATACTCTACAATCTACATAGTAGTTTCCTAAGCAATTCTACGTAGTTATTAAAACTGTCAACGATATTTTAAAAAAAATTGCATTATAAGGTTAGGCGAAAAAATCGAAGAAGAAACTAATAAACATTTCACGAAATGTGCCTTTAGTATCACGAATTAGACTTTTTATAAACTTAAATTGTATTAAAAGCAATATTATCATGTTTTTACCTGAAATTAGTCAGACGTTTTGGCACTTTTATAAACCTAACCTAAATTTTTACACCCTGTAAATTTTAAGAATTATTCAATAAACGAACTTTTTCGACTACGCAAAAATATGTACCAATGGCTGGACCAATTTTGTAACATCGTTTGATAAAAAAAATTTCAAGAATTTTCTACATAACAATTTTAGCGTCTTATAAATTGCCACTAGCATTACACTATGTAAAGTTTTTTTATGTATAAATAATAAAGTAAAAATACTTTTTGCGAAATTTATTTATAACATTAAGTTTAAATAAAAAATATATAACAGGAAAATAGTTCTACCACCTCTTGAAAAATTACTTGCAAACTATTCAAAATCATACTCAAAGTTAGTTTTTAAGGGGTGGTGCAATAAATTAATTCCGCATTATATAAAATCATGATTTAAATTTTCTCCTTGCATGATTATATTATTAAGAGTCGAATTTTGACTGAATTGCAAAATAAATAACTTATGAAAGGCTGTACCTACTGCTGTATAGAGGCCTTAAGTTTTATATAACTTTTTAGAAATAAAATAACGTTTAAAACTTGATATTAAAAAGTAATTAAACTACTTACTTGCTTTTCCATTCAACTATGGCCTACATTTCTTAGGTCAAATAAACTTAGCAGTTTTAAATATTTATTTTTATTTTTAAATTACTTTTAATATTTTAACGAACAAAATCTGTTTTGTGTACTATACTTTAACCTTTTAACCGCCACGTCGTATATATCCGACGGACACTTGCGTTTATTTCGGCAGGGTCGCACATTCACGACCAACTACTCCATCTCGTCAGCTCTTCTGTCACCTATGGGGATTGAAGAGCTAAACGTGATGGAGCACCCAGTCGCGAACACACGACCCTGGTAAATAGGACGGGAAAATTATTCGTCGGATTAATCCGACACAAAGGGTTAAGCATTTTAACGCCCATTCCATTTTTATTTCTAAACGAAACGTTGCTTTTATTAATCATTCCGACTTTTATGAAGAAACTTTTTATGAAAGAAAAAGTAATTCCTCACAGCGATTGTTTATCATTCTTATTTGTATTTTAGTTAAAAATACGATTTCTTATGACAGAAGGTGGCTCGATTTTGTCAGAAATGGCGTTGCTTTTTTTAATTAATTATTTATCTTTTATTGTATGAAAACGGGCATTTTATCCTAAAAAAAATATTTGGATTTTCTTGGCTCGAAATTTTTTTTTTTACCTACTCTCTTAGGACAAAATACCATGAGATTATATATGTTTGTATGTACCATCTAAAATTTTATTATATTGTAAGATCCATTTTGGAAATATGCCCAATACTAAAAAAAAATATGAACTATTGTTATAACTTTGCTAAGAATTAACATAAAAAGTACCTGGTTACGCAGGACAAAAGCTTGTAAATACACATTTTTAGTTTTTAAATATATTATTATGAGTTAAATAAGAACACAATTATGACTTATTACACGAAATATAAGCTCACCTGCATAATACTAGGCACTGTTTTATGTGTAACATTCCATTTTAACTTACTTATGACAATAATTATGAAACAGGTTCTGGTTTAAATAGAATAAGAATCGATTAAAATATCTTTGCAAATGTATATGATTTTTCTTTTTAAATAATACACTTGAATTTGCAAAAATACATAGTCACTAGCGTATCTGGTAATCATTTGAGACTGGGATTATGTTAAATATTGATCTGGGTATTACTATGGTCTCGATAGGGTTAATTTTAACCCTAGTTGGGTAAATTTTTACAATAGTTGGGGTCAATTTTAATCTTAATTGGAATCAATTTTAACCATAGTTGGGATCGGTTTTAATCCTAGTTGGGATCAATTTTAACCCTAGTTGGGATCAATTTTAATCCTAGTTGTGGTCCGTTTTAACCCTAGTTTGTGTCAATTTATACCTTAGTTGAGTAAATTTGAATCCTAATTAGGGTAAAACTAACCCCATAGGGCAAATATAGGCTTCTTATTAGGAAGATCCCGTTGTTTAAATTATTCCTCAATATAAACTGTATATTTTTCTAAATATTTAATGTCGCTTCAGATGTTAGCCTGTTATAATAGGTAGCAATAACTGCATTGTTGAACTAACTGTTATGTATTTTAACCATCACAAATAAACGCTATATATCATATAGGACCAGTATTAAGTTACAGTGCCTTTTGTAATATTTAATAAATTTTATAAGCAATTTTCGTGGTTTTATTGAATTTTTCTTCCTCATTTCTACACAAACCTATCTATTTGAGGGAATAGCTCATGTGGATGGATGGAGAGAGAGAGGGAGGCCAAAGAGAAGATGGATGGATTGTGTGAGGAGTGATATGAAATAAAAGGGAGTTAGATATGACCACAGAAAAAATGAAAGAGGTTAGACAGAGGCTAGAGTAGATATCGACTTGTACTAAGTACAATAAGTGTCGCCGCTTGTCTCACACCCTTTAACTACACTACAGCACAAAATAGATAGGTAAAGAAGACAATCTACATACAAAGCACGCTCGAACAACGCACACATAGACACCGCTCACGGAAACGATGTCTCGGCTCAATCGCCCGGTCGCACTCATACAGTTCGGCGCAACACGGGCTGACACTAACGCGATCGCCTGGCGTAGGTATAAAAAGTGAAGTACACACATGAGATTAACTTCTTTACCTATCTATTTTGAGGCCTCGTGGCGGTATGCCACGTACGATTACACTCCCACTCTCGTTTTTACTCTAATAAATGACGGTTCTAAGTGACAGAAAAGAAAAGAAGCATAGGAAAGTTTGACCGATTGTAACTTGACTGACTATTTTTGCAAACTAGAGGTACCTATTTTGAAGGCTGGAAATCATCCAATGACTTCTCTCGCTCTATAGCGGAGCGGGAGAGCGTTTCAGACTCTTACTGACTTAAACCCATTGTTGTTGTGTTTGTTACAGTGAGACAAAGGTTCTTGCAAAAAAAAAAATAGGGTAGTATAGGGTAGAATAGGCTGAAGTAGGGTAGAGAGGTAGCAAAGCCGCGTGTAAAATCTAGTATTTATATACTTCCAAGTTAACAACACACATACTAATACTAAACACAACATACAGATGGACGTGACGCATTGGACACGCGCACGTTCGATGACGCGCCTGCGACATTTTTTCCTTCTACCGTCGCGTTACATTAATTTCTTACCAGTCACGATCTACGCTGCCCGCTAGAATTACGTGTGTTTGTTGCGCCGATATAAATTGTGAACAGTTTACCCGCGCTAACTTATCGCTGTGTTTGCAAAGACTATTTGTTACTGCTGCTATAATATACCAGTGGGAGCTTGGCTTATTTGCGCCTTCTAATCTACAGTGTTTTAGTATTGTGTGTGAGGATTATGCCTGGAGATTCAGTAGGTAAGTACTTTTATTTATTCACCACTACACTCACTCTTCACTTGTTATACCAAGCACATGACCGATCGTGTGTGTGGAGTCCTGCAGCCATGTATGGTCTGGCGCTGCAAAATGTCATCTGGCAGCTTTGGATTCGGTGGAAAGAGGCCGATTGGTGATCTAGACTTGGTTAAATCCAATTTACAAAGCCTCGAACACAAGCGCGTAGGGTAGCCAGCCTGTAGAGATATTTTATAGGTTGCATTTTGGAGTGGGCGCAGGAATTGCATGTCTTGATTCTGCCATCTCATTTCTACCATCTGACAACCCGTCGTACGGTGAGTATCCAACCTTACATTGTTGAAATCGCTTCGTCGTTACCGCGTACATCGAAGGAATGGAACAATTTGCCTGCTGCGGTCTTCCCATCCAAATATAATAAGAAAAAAAACTACTACTGAGCAAACCTATAAGTATAGATTGAAAGATTGTGGAGGGCTGTCCCTTATAGTACCCTGTTTGATCAAGTTATACTACAAGTTACTAGCTCAGAGTAGTACGGCTGCCCCATTTCAAAACCTAGTAAAAGCTTAAAACTCAATTTTACAGAAGAACGCAAACACGTAAAATAGTTGAGCCTATGAAAAGAATTTAAGTAAAAAAAATGCTATTGGTTATAAATACATAGTAATAAAAACATTTTATGTTTAAGTGTATATTGCAAATTTTAAACCATTTACTAACTTTGAAAATGGACACGGGATAGTTAAGTTCATATAGCAATTACTTAGTTTCAAAACAGTAAGAGCACTTGCTGGGTTTTGATATGGTTTTTGTCTGGCATATCTCATTGACTAAATTCTAATATCTGTTTAGGATGTGTACCTAATTAAAATAAACGATTCATTTAATAAATCAGTTTATTAATAAAAAACAAATACTGGGCAAGAGCGAGACAAACTCAGGCACTGAGGGTTCCGTACAAACTTACAATGTTAATAGTTCAATTCCCGAATAAATAAAATAAAATAAAAAATAAAAATAAAAAAGCCTTTTATTTCTTGCCAAATAATAACAATAATTACAAAATAGTAGTTTATATAGTTGCATGCAATCGTAATATTTAATTAATTCTAAGTCTATGATTCAAAATCAATATAATTATTTTATTACAAACTAAATATATTTAAAAAACATCCAATTAAATTCATGAATCATATTATAATCATATATTTATTTAAAAAAATTATTTTGTTCATTTAAATAATAAAATTATTTTTGGTTTTTTTTTTTTTTTTTTTTTTTTTCTTTTTTTTAACATCTTTTTGTCATAATAGCAAGAACCCCTCTTAATAGAAGGTGAAGGCCTCCTCCAGAGAAGACCATCGGTCTCTATCTTTGGCTGTATCCATCCAGTGACTGCCGGCGACCTTAGCGATATCATCGACCCATCGAGTTAATGGCCTTCCTTTTTTTCTTTGGCCGGGTGGACCTGGCCATGACGTCACTCTTGTAGTCCAGCGGCCGTCACTGAGTCTCGCTATATGTCCAGCCCATCGCCATTTTTGTCTTAGCGCATATTTGAGAGCATCTATGACCTTAGTTTTAAGTCTTATTTGAAAATGAGGAATCTTTTGAATTTTGCGTATTTTCATGATACTCCTTTCCATGCTCCTTTGACATGATTTAATTTTATTTTTCAGTCGACGGGTAAGTTTCCATGTCTGACAAGCATATGTTAATGAGGGCAGCAGGCAGGTGTCCATAACTCTCTTCTTGGTTTTTGTGGGCATGCCACTTTTTAGTATTTCTTTAAGACTCCAAAACTTTTTCCATGTATTTTTTATTCTTCTGTCGATTTCCATTACGTTATTCTGTCCATCAAATGAGATCTGTTTCCCAAGGTAAATGTAATTATTGACGTAGAGCAATGGTGTGTTTTCGACATATATAGGTACTTCGATGTGATTAGTCATGATGTTTGTCTTGCTAAGGTTTATTTCCAATCCTGCTTTTTTACTTTCTTTATGTAGTGAGCTAACCATAGATTGAAGTTGTTTTGTATTTTCAGAAAATAAAACTATGTCGTCCGCGAATCTCAGATGGTTTATATACTTGCCATTTATATTTAAACCGCATTTGCTCCAGTCTAGTTTGCTAATGATTGACTCTAGCACGGCTATAAAGAGTGTCGGAGATATAGGGTCCCCTTGCCTGACCCCTCTTTTTATGTGTATGGCTGGACCTGTGACTTCCAGTTCCCGAATAGAGTTTCGAAAAACAATCTTCGAAACTATTTGGCGAATCGTAAAAAGTTTTTTTTTATGGCGTAACAACAAAGTTACTGTTTTCAGATTTATTCCTATATCTGTGCTATGAGACCTTGCTTTATGCCAAATTTTTCGATCCAGGACTGGATCAACGAGAAGTAGGTACTCTATGAATTTTGATTCCCCTGAGAGTATCGAAATGTACTTTTTTGCTACATAAACGGCCGTATTTATAATATCGTTAACTCAATACCTCAACGCGTTTCCAAAATAAAGGGTCTTGATAGATGGACAGACAGACGGACAACAAAGTGATCCTATAAGGGTTCCGTAGCCAAATGGCAAAAAACGGAACCCTTATAGATTCGTCATGTCTGTCTGTCTGTCCGTCCGTATGTCACAGCCACTTTTTTCCGAAACTATAAGAGCTATACTGTTGAAACTTTGTAAGTAGATGTATTCTGTGAACCGCATTAAGATTTTCACACAAAAATAGAAAAAAAAAAACCGGCCAAGTGCGAGTCGGACTCGCCCATGAAGGGTTCCGTAGCAGGAAGTAACATAATATAAAGGTTCTTGTAATGTATTGTAACTTTGATCGATGTTTTAATAATAGTGTATTTTTTTCGGTTTATGACGCATTAAAAAAAAACTACTTACTGGATTTCGTTCAAACCAATTTTCGTTGGTAGTTTTTATAGTAATGTACATCATATATTTTTTTTAGTTTTATCATTCTCTTATCTTAGAAGTTAGAGGGGGGGGACACACATTTTACCACTTTGGAAGTGTCTCTCGCGCAAACTATTCAGTTTAGAAAAAAATGATATTAGAAACCTCAGTATCATTTTTGAAGACCTATCCATAGATACCCCACACGTATGGGTTTGATGAAAAAAAAATTTTTGAGTTTCAGTTCTATGTATGGGGACCCCCATAATTTATTGCTTTTTTTCTATTTTTGTGTAAAAATCTTAATGCGGTTCACAGAATACATCTACTTACAAAGTTTCAACAGTATAGCTCTTATAGTTTCGGAAAAAAGTGGCTGTGACATACGGACGGACAGACAGACAGACAGACAGACAGACAGACAGACAGACAGACAGACAGACAGACATGACGAATCTATAAGGGTTCCGTTTTTTGCCATTTGGCTACGGAACCCTAAAAAGCAATAAATTTTGGGGGTCCCCATACATAGAACTGAAACTCAAAATTTTTTTTTTTATCCTACCCATGCGTTTGGGGTATCTATGGATAGGTCTTCAAAAATGATACTGAGGTTTCTAATATCATTTTTTTCTAAACTGAATAGTTTGCGCGAGAGACACTTCCAAAGTGGTAAAATGTGTGTCCCCCCCCCTCTAACTTCTAAGATAAGAGAATGATAAAACTAAAAAAAATATATGATATACATTACTATAAAAACTACCAACGAAAATTGGTTTGAACGAAATCCAGTAAGTAGTTTTTTTTTTAATGCGTCATAAACCGAAAAAAAATACACTATTATTAAAACATCGATCAAATAAACAACACATAACAAGAACTTGTATATTATGTTACTTGCTGCTACGGAACCCTTCATGGGCGAGTCCGACTCGCACTTGGCCGGTTTTTTTCCTTTTGGAGTATGGAAACCTAAAAATTCAAATCCAAATAGCAAAGAAAATCCGACTTAAGTGATGTTTAACTATATAAGTATAATTACTTAGGTACTTATATAGTTAAACATCACTTTAAGCTAATGTTTCTGCCAACCTCACCCGCGTAAAATTTGGTTTCTCCATACAAATTTTGGACCCCCGTTTTACCTAAGTTTGTATGTATATTTACAATTTCTGAGATTTCGTGATTCATTAATCAGTATGTCCTTTTGTTAGATAGCACCTTGAAGAATCTTATATCATCACCGATTTAAGATTTTTCAAAAAGTTTTTGACTTTCATAATCATTGCAGTTTAAAGGATTCAATTAAGGTTGTGTTACACAGAACTTTTTTCAGACTGGAGCGTAAGCGCAAGTATTGAGACTTACTACTCTTGCTCTTACTTTTTTTCTCTACTCTTTTGTTTCAAGATCTTGATTTTAAAAACCTAGTAAAGTGCATCGACCATTTAAAAACCTAGCAAGTCTCTGAGACTTGCTAGGTTTTAATCATGTTAAAGTGACTTACTAGGTTTTAAAGTGGTAAAGAGGGAGTGAATGGTGCACTTACTAAATAGGTATCGATGCTTAAAAATATCTGCTTAAATGACAGTTTAAAAAATCTGGTGTTTTGGTATTTGCCCTACGCCTTATTAGATTAGCAAGATTATGTAATAAAACGGTTTTTGTAAAAAGTGTCCCTTACTAGGTTTTGAAATGGGACAGCCGAGTAGTTCTAGTGGTTTGGTTCATCAAAAAGAAACTCAAAAATGCGTCTTTTATACATTTATTGACTATATATTTCATACACTGACTAACCTAAATCATGCAACATAATATCTTATTCTAACGCTATATATTATAATTATATAAAATCTTATAAAATAATCTTTATGATAATACTCCGTGAAGCAACAGCGCAAACCTCTCAGGTCGTGTTCAGGCACTTTTTAAGGCACCATATTTAAATATGTTTCAAGTTTAGGATTTATATACTGGCTACCTCTTAAGGGTAGGTCGTAATGTTATAGAGATGTCGGTTACAAATATTGTGACCAAACCACATTGGAATAACAAACTCGATTTTAAAAACTTGAAACTTATTGAAATAAAAATATCATTTATTTATAATAATAAACATGCATGTCGCCGAGCGGCGCTATATTTAACATTATCACTATTTAATAACAATTATAATCTGTGATTACATAACAATCGAATTAATGATAATTAACATAATATGGTGTGTAGCTGCCTTTATTTTTATGACATCCATTTTGTGACGAGACCTGTACACGTTTTTTTTTTAATATTGCAGCTTTTTGGAATACAGCAGAGTTAGTTTTGAAACTACTTTTCCATTCGTAATGACATTACACATTTATTTTGAATAAATTTCCCTTTTTTTTTCAAACCGTTCAATTGATTTTCACTTTTGTTGCGTTGGTGGCGTGACAAAAGCCGGTAGCAGTAAATAGTTTGTATTGTAACCACTCTTTTTCTTTTAATGCCATTCTTATAGCTACGGAATAAAAGTCAAAATCGGTTGAACGGACAGTAAAATAGAAATTGTCTTAGAAAAGATGAAAGAGGCGTGCCTTAAAATATGATCATGCTCATAACTGACACAACCAATAGCAAACTTGCGATCTAAGTGTGCTAACCAATACGAACGCGCATTACACAACTAACAGACCACGTTAGTTGCGTAATGCGCGTTCGTATTGGTTTACTGCCTGTAGTGGAGTTAAAGGGTGAGACAAGCGGCGACACTCGTTGTAGTACAAATCTGAAAGTATTACCTTTTCAACCTCTTTCATATTCTCTGTGGTTCAAACGAAGGTTTAGCTCCAATTACACGAAACTTACAAAGTTTCTGGTAATGAACGAGTGCTCTAAAGGAACACCTCTACCTTTCAAAGACTGATGATAACAGGCCTCACTCACAACTAAACACTAATCAACACATAACCCACGGCTATAATTCGTCCTTACCTGGCTACTGACGTAAAATTTTTTACATGGAAGAATTTACACAGACGTTTTTCGGTGACATTTACATACAGCTTGCGTCGGATTGGTCCGACGAGTATTTTCGCGTACTATTCGCCAGGGTCGTGGGTTAGCGACTGGGTACTCCTCGTTTAGCTCTTCAATCCTCATAGTAACAGAAGAGCTGTCGAGATGGAGTATTTGGTCGTGAATGTGCGATCCTGTCGGAATATATACGTTTGGCACTTTATTGTAGCCTTCACAATGTAATCAAAACAAATGAAAACACATGTGACGTTCTATAGTTTTGTACCTACTTTATATAAGGGCCCACAACACATGAACGTCGCAACATAAAAATCTGTGACCTCGCCGCATAAGGGTCAACTCACACCGAAAGAGCGGCGAAGGGCAGCGAAGCGGAGCTCAGTATCAGTGTCATACTGAACTGTCACTCGAACGAGTCGCGCGGATGCCCGCGGCGCCGCAGGAATTCCGGGGAATTATCTCGTTCGTGTTTCCCATGCGATAATAAGTATTATAGAGATGAAAATAAAGTTAAAATTCATATGACACTGACACTGCGCTGCCCTTCGCCGCTCTTTCGGTGTGAGTTGACCCTAATGCATCGCAAGAACTTGCGAATTGCTTTACATCGCACATTGTTAAGTCACCTGAACCGATGCTTTAACTCACTAAATCGCATTACAGGTTCCTACGACGGGGTATAGTATCGCAATTTTATTTGGGAGCCTTTAGAGCTATATTGCACTGAGACACCATGGCGGCGCGACCAGTAGCCGCTACCAACAAAATGTATACAGCTCTATAGAGAGTTACTCATCTGGTGTCCGTTTGGTTGCGCAACCAGTTTGGTGGCGCGACAAACTCGGACGTGTGGCGACTCTGGTGTCAAGTTTGGTAGCTTAGAGCTACATTTGTGAGTTTACTGTTTAATTCTAACTACAAGTATACAAGTCATTCGCCAAGTTAACGCACTAAAGTGTAATTTACAAGAATTTATAATACGGAATTATAAACTTAACATAATTTCGGTGCCAAAAACATATAATAATTGGTTTCTGAGGGTATAACGCGCCTCCCGAGTCGTTTATTATTGATGTGTTCAAACCCGACTAATATATGTATGCTTAGCATACATAAAATATATCTTTCAATTATTGCACAATCATATGGGTCCTTTTCTTAAGGTGGGAAATTCTCTAATGACTTCCCCCGCTCTGAGCGGAGTGGGTGGGGGCGTGTCAGACTTTTACTGACTAATACCACACCTTTGCCTCACCTTTGGACCACGGGCACAAAATATATAGGTACAGAAGTCAATCTACATACAAAGCGCGCTCGAGCAACGCACACATAGACACCGCTCACGGACACGATGTCTCGGAGCGCCTCGGCCCGCTCGTCGAACAGTTCCGGCTCAAACGCTCATCAGTGTGCGTCCACCGAGCGTAGGTATAAAAAGTGAAATACATACATGAGATTGTCTTCTGTACCTATCTAGTTTGTGCCACGGGTTTGTCTTTCGAAAGACAATCCTGGGCCGTAGTAGACTTCGGCCCTGCTGGGCCCCTACGGTATTGCTAACATCTCTTTCGACTCGGACGGCCGGACGGCGAGCGACTCATTGCTCGTCGCCAGCAAGCTCTAACTTACGGCAATACGGGGTCCTTGGCACCGAAAACGACTAAATTCACAATAATGTAAACTAATTAATTCAAAAGATAATTTTAGGCACATTGTACTTCAATATTGAATATCGTTTACATGTCTAATTTGTTTACATTATTATAAAAAAACACAATTAAACTATGACAATAACATAGAGTATTTACTAGATAACTAAGCTTTATGTAAAACTATACATAATTTCTTAAAAACTATACAAATATAAGAAATACAGTAACCCAGGCTTTAAATACGTCACGTCACTTTAAACTTCCTACAAGATGGACCGATGACCTGGTAAAGGTTGAGGGATCCGATGGACGCGAGACGCACCGGATTGTCCATTGTGGCGACACTTGGAGGAGGCCTATGTCCAACAGTGGACTTTCGGCTGAAAGATGACGATGAAGATGACTCTTTAGTGGTAAAGATGACACCGAAAAGGTTCTAAAATTCGACTTGAAATATTTAACGTCGGGTACTGCGTGCATTAAACTAGATATTTGAGTAAAAATTATTTAATGAGGTGATATTTTAATGACAAGAAATACTCCATGGCCTCTGCTTTCGAAATAGCTTTCGCTTCCCATCTTTATTTACCGTTCTTTCAAACGCAACGCACAACTTTTTCGTGAAATCCTTGAATTTATAATCGTTTAGATAAATCTGGCCGATATACGATGCAACAAGTTAGTACAGCTGCCACCACGGATATTGAACGCTGGCTTCAAGTTGCGTAGAAGTAAAAAATCAGGTCTCTTTAGTGCGACGTGAAACGCGGGGAGCGTCAGTGATTGGCTCGCTGCGCATCGCGTCATAGACGACACTCGTGATTGGTTCATTGCGCTTGCAGCATGTATCTAACAACGACGACGATTGGCTCGCCAATGTATGGAATGCGCAAAGCGATCCCCACTCTGACGCCGAGCGTTCAATATCCGTGGTGGCAGCTGTACAGTGAAAAGGCAGATTCAAAATCCGTATCAACAGGAAAATAAAATTGCACAATATTATTTTAAATGCTAAAAATAATATTGCGTAATTCTCGTTTTCAAATATATAATTCAATATAAATAATATTCCATAAACTTCCACACGACGCCATCTAGTCTCAAACTTAGCAGAGCTTGTGTTATGAGTACTAGACAACTGATAAACATAACATATTATAGTTAAATTGTACCCAGACACAGAACAAATGATCGTGCTCATCACACAAACATTAGCCTTAGGTGGGAATCGAACCCACGACCTCCGGCATAGCAGTCAGGGCCGCTAACCACTAGACCAACAGGCTAGTGAACATGACTTAAGGGGCCGGCGACGGATGAATTTCTATACAAACGTAATAGAATGCTCATTTGCGGTTCGAGCATATTTCCAACATATTATGATGATATTCGGTTATAGACAATATTTATCTAGGTTCCTACGTCGAAAATATTAGACATATTGTTATTTTTAATACAGGAAAGCCAAATGGCATGTTTTGCTATTTACGCTGTAAAAAAGTGCGAATTACAATTCGCTTAAAATTTTTGTTTTTTTAAAAAAGAAAGACGTAGGAACCTAGATAAATATTGTCTATAACCGAATATCATCATAATATGTTGGAAATATGCTCCAACTGTAAATGAGCGTGGTATTACGTTTTTATGAAAATTCATTCGTCGCCGGCCCCTTAGCCTTTCAGATACCGTCAATTTAAGACACAATAGTACGATAATAGATGCGCGAACGCCGGCGTTCGCTTGGCGTTTAACCTTTCGTATGCCGTAATTAGAGACACAATTAAAAAGTTATTGTGTCTTGCGTGAATCCACGTTCCGGACACACAACGGGTTAATTAATGATAATCATAATTTATTTATGATTACGATACTTTAAAGTAAATTAGAATTGACGCGTCCGCACTGAGCCACTCCCTCTCGCAAAGAGTGGGGCCTGTATCCCAGCAGTGGGAATATTATAAACTATGTCATTCTTCGATTGAATATACATCGATTGTCAACATACAACACGAATTTAAAAGTCTTTTGTTCATTTTCAATCCAGGTTTAAGTTCCCAAGGAACTTTTTGTTTGATAAATAATCTTATTTTCTTAAATTAGTTAACTGTTTTTCTAACATGGTAACATTGTTATCGTATATTACAATATTTTTACACACAGTCACCACATTTTTTACAGTATAACGCGATTATACTGCCACGCATCACGCTGCATGTTGCGTGTCGCACCTACGCGCGTACTTGCGAGAGTGCAGATCTGCACCATCGTACGGGGTTTTAACGCACTCACGCGCGTAGTTGCGTTTTGTAGATTCACGCACTCTGACTTCCAATCCAAAATAACGTACGGAACTACTAGACTCAGTGTGGCATACCTTGCGATTCGCCCCGCATCCACGCGCGTGGATGCATTTTCTGTGTTGGTTTCTGTGCGTGTTTTCTATACAATCAGAGATGCTTGCAAGCAACGTTCAAACACGCATACACGCGCTACGCTGCGTGGTGCATGGCAGTGTGATAGTGGCCTTATGATTACTTGTCAATTGATTTTTCTAACATCACCGTTCTATAATGGTACAGTAGAAAGGTATCCCACAAAAATAGAACTTTCATAAGTTTTTTCGTTTAAACCTATTGATTGATACATTTAATAGGGTTTGACAAATGGAGAGGGTTGTATTGATGTGTTACGGCCGCCATATTATATAATTTGGTTACCATTAGAATATGGATTTACACTATAATTTTTCAGTATTTGGCAGCAAATGTATCAAGTCAACCTTCTCAGCAAATATTGCTGAGATAGTCAATACTACAATAAAATTCTCAGCTCTATTATCGAGATCTCGCCTTTTTCAATGATTCTAAATATTTTCCAATTGCGCAGACACTTGAGCTACAAAACGTGACCAATTTTACATCACAATATCTACCAGGAATCAATTTGCGAATAATGAGGATCAATCACTTAGCAAATCCGATTTATACTAATACATCATATGTGTTATTAAAATCCGTCAATTAATGGTGGATTTATGAAACTTTTTCTGAACGGCTACATAAAAACGCGCGCTCTCGCCGGACTGTTTACGATGACGTCATCTGTTATGATCTGTGCGACGAACGCCGAAAGACTGATCATGACAGCTGACGTCACAGTGAGTCTCTTCATTCTCGGGTGTGTTTCTGGAAACTAAAATTGCTGTATCTTTGTCATTTTTGGTCTGATTTAAATTTTTTTTCCACAGATTTTAATGTTTTTCCTGACACTATAAGCACAAAATAGATGGGTACAGAAGACAATCTACATTCAAAGCGCATTCGAGCAACGCACACATAGACACCGGTCACGGACACAACATCTCAGCTCAATCGCCCGGACCTCGCACTCGTACAGTTCGACGCAACGCGCTGACCTTAGCGCGGTCGCCTAGCGTAGATATAAAAAGTGAAGTACATACATAAGATTGACTTCTGTATATCTATTTTGTGCTATAAGTCTGCATACTCCACAAAAAACATGACTGATCCTCATTAAAACGGTCACTGAAATTGACTCGAAATCCTGCCAAAGACTTCAGAGTGCTATCCTTCCAAGGTGTTAGTTGTTGGTAGCGCATAGTAACAGTGCGCTGCAGTCGTCCAGTCTCTCAAGTCGGTAGGTGGAGTTGTCGGGCATATGGCGCACCAGCTCGTCCGTGAGGCGCACGCGAGCGCCGTTGGGGCCCGACACTAGTACTGTTTCGCACTCCTGTGAACAACAGAATAATGCTATATTAGTGATGACGTGCGTGACTTTGCTGAACGTAAAAGTCCGGGGCATCGATTCCCGGATTGGGCCTACAGGTAACATTTTTTTTTTCAAGTGACTGGTACAACTTAGAATCATAGATTGTATTAATGTAATTATAATAGTATTTCTTTTATTTTTAGTTATTTTTAGGTTATTTTTGTTTATGTTGTTCTCTGTTATGGCCGGCGTCAAAATTCCACAGATAACTGTTTACATGCTCTATGCAGATAACATAGACAACTTCGTTGTCTATGGTTACAAGGGCAATAGTAATATGCCCGTTACACACATGGCCTGATAGGGATACTGGCTTTTATATTTTTTATAATATTATGTTGATTTGTGCGTCTATTTAGGCGGAATAAAGATGTTTTCTTTCTTCTTCTTTCTTACAAAATTTCATAACTGTATCATGAAAAATCACAAAGTTATAAAGCTTGTTATGTCAGCAAAAATACATAGTCACCGGACCATTCAGACGGCTGAAGGGCTGTTTTGCACCCAACTGTTTGCTAGCGGTTAATTCCCGCTATGACCTGTTTTGTACTTAGAATCGGTGGTAACTTGAGACCTTTTTAAATATTTTTGATAAAAAATATAACATGGTGTAAAAACTATTGGAATCCATTCAGTTACTAATTCTGAACATAGTATAATTCAGGTTTCCCATATACTAAAAATGATGTATATGCTGTAATCGTGCATAGATAAAAAAAAATGTGGCCGTACAGATGCTGTTTATCAATATTTACCTTGGACGAGTGCACTAGTGAGTTCAGCTTATGCAGCAGCTCGTGTGCCCTGTAGGCGTGCAGATACAGCGCGCTGTATATGTTGCTGCCGGCCGGGCACACGTATACAGTCAGGCGGGGCACGATGCGTCTGGAAACATAGACATTGTTAGTTCGACTTCTACGAGTGACGACTTCCAAATTTAAACTTTTTTTTTTGGGCTGAGAAATCGTCAAATAACTTCTTCCGTTCTAGGCTGGAGGGCGAGGGCATGTCAGACTTTTACTAACTAAAACCAGACCTATGTTTATGCAGTTGTCCTGCGTTCTAGGACCAGGGGTTTCTCTTTCAGAAGTCGACCTATGATTTGACCCCTTTTTTATGGTGGGAAAAATCATCCAATGACAACCCCCGCTCTTGGGCGGAGCGAGAGATAGTGTCAGGCTTTTACTGACTAAAAACACACTCCTGTTCCTTCGTTGCCTTTCGTACCGGGGCTTGAGTTATCTTTCGAATTAACCCTGGCCCCAGTAGGCTTCGATTCGCTATTGCTGACAGCGCCTTGAGGCGCGTGGGAACAGTGCGCGCCGTCGACGCCTTGGGCTCGGTCCAGACAGTTACCGGACGGTCGGACAGCGAGCTACCTATTGCTCGCCGTCACTACTTCACGCTCGAGCAGCTGAACGGATTTAAATGAAACTTACTAGACCATGATAGCAAAGAGTCATAGAGTGGAGGTCAGTTTAAAAAAAAAAAAAGTATGTTGCACTACAACTTCCTATAGTGAAACTGACTGAATTTAGATTGTTTTAATATTAGCATTGTATCCGATATCTATTTGCGGTCGGTTTTGGAATCGTTCCAAATTGACGCTTGAGAACTTGTCACTCAATTAGAAATTGCAATCACTATGTGTGTGATTTATTGAGCTATCTAAATAAGTATTTTGAAAGATACTCCCGGATTAATAGTCCAGGATTGACTTGACATAAGATCCTATGTACCCAAGCTGGGGCAGAGGGCCTCCCGGATAAAAATGTATCCCATATAGTTCAGGATTGACTACATTAAAAAATCACTCCACGCAACGCGACTCTACGTACATATCATGCGTGGACTACATTTTTTTTTTTTTGATGGGAAAAATCATGCATTGACATCCCCCGCCCTTGGGCGGAGCGGGAGATAGTGTCAGACTCTTACTGACTAAAAAACCCATCCCGTTCCTTCTAGGCTTCGTACCGGGGCTCGAGCGCCCTTTCGGATAACCCTGGCCCCAGTAGGCTTCGACCCGGCTGGGTCCCTGCTGTTGCTGACAACTCCTTGAGGCGCGCGGGAACAGTGCGCGCCGTCGACGACTTGGGCTTGGTCCGGACGGTTACCGGACGGCCGGAAAGCGAGCTACCCATTGCGTGGCCTACATGAGCGTCGGTCTATACAAGACGCCAGATAAACTTAAAGTACATTGACCTTTCCTAACATCTTCAATATATCGAAGGTACCAGAAAAACCATCAATGAACTGATTTTCAGCAAAGGTAAAAGATCACAACACGATAGATGTCGATTCAAGACAGCTTTATGTCTTTAATTGAAACTAGCTGTGCCCGCGACTTCGTTCGCGTGTTATTTTTTTTTTAAATAAAAGTAGCCTATGTTACTTCTTATTACAATCAGCTACCTGCCAAAAAAAGTCTCGTCGAAATCGGTCCAGCCATTTCAGAGATTAGCCCGGACAGACAGACAGAAAAAATTGTAAAAAAAATATATATTTTCGTTTATGTACCGTATTACGTTTTAATCCCGTGGAGGGTCGATCCGTCAGCTGAGCGAGTCCAATGACCTGTAGGTAGTAGTCGGGGTTGCGTACAAACTAAGTACAGGTCATTGAACTCGCTCAGCTGACGTTTTCTTAAAGAAATTAATTTCGTACATGCGTAAATTAATACGAGTTTTGAAAAAAAGGTACTTTAGGTTTTAATTTAATTTTTACAAATCGACAGCGTTTCATGTACCGGATCGACCCTTCACAAGATTAAAACGATTAAAATGTAACGGTGTATATATTGATATGCATGTAATAAAAAGCAGTTATTTCAATATTACAAACAGACACTCCAATTTTATATAAATAAATAGATAAAAAATGTTAATAAATGTTGGAGGATCAATGACCGTTAAGCCACGTTTATTTGGCGAAAACCGTAGAGAGAGTAGATGAAGAAGAATAAAACGGAAACTATTAGTGTAGTTTCCGTTTTATTCTTCTTCATCTACCTCTTATAAACTGAAAACCAGCGTAGTGTTACTTACTTGGCGTGCAGAGCGTTGAATAGACGAATACCATCTGCCAAGCCGCAGATCTGAATGATGTCATCGCGGGACAATCTGAATTAAAACACACAAATAAACTCGTCAATTTTTTAATATTTTTTGGTAACATAGTGATATTTCAATGGAGAGGGGGATCTTCAAAGTAAATAACTTTTAATGAGAATAAAATCCTTAGGCTCCTAAGGAGCCCCAACTAAGTCTTAGAATATTTGGGAAAAAGGCTTGGAAGGTTTTTAGTATTGGTGGCTTGGTAGAGCAGTGGTAGCCCAACAAAGCAGTCGGGTTCAACACAGCAGTAGGGCCCAACAAAGCAGTGGGGTCCAATATAGCAGTGGGACCCAGCAGAGCAGTGGGGCCCAGCAGAGCAGTGGGGCCCAGCAGAGCAGTGGGGCCCTGCAGAGCAGTGGGGCCCAGCAGAGCAGCGGGGCCCAGCACAGCAGTAGGGCCCGACAGAGCAGCGGGGCCCTACTGCGGTGTTGGACCCCACTGCACAATCGCCCGGTCGCACTCGTACAGTTCGGCGCAACGCGCTGGCCCTAGCGCGATCGCCTGGCGTAGGTATAAAAAATTAAGTACATACATAGGTACAGAAGACAATCTCATGTATGTACTTCACTTTTTATACCTACGCTCGGTGGACGCACACTAATGAGCGTTGGAGCCGGAACTGTTCGACGAGAGATCCGAGACGCGACCGAGACATCGTGTCTGCGAGCGGTGTCTATGTGTGCGTTGCTCGAGCGCGCTTTGTATGTAGATTGACTTCTGTACCTATCTATTTTGTGGTAATAGCGTCATATTTTACTTAAAAAGGGTATTATTATGTTTATTATTTGGTTACCTTAGCAGATCAGCGCCCGAGAAGTTGGTGAAGGTGGCAGCGTGGTGGGCGAAGCGTTGTCGCGCCAGCCACGCTTGCGTCTCCGAAGATGTGGCCTCCTTCGACAGCCCCGAGTTCTGTGGGTAACGATCAAGATATTATATGAACCGGCAGTAAACTTGAATAAAAAGAAAAACACAATTTGTATTATATAGGATTATTTGTACAACACTGGTAATCTCTCAGGACTATGTTAGGAATATCATAAACAACTTTTGTTCTATGACTTTTTACAATACCAAAAACAAACCTTCAAGATTTCGTTGTTCTATCTAACACATTTCAACTCTGTATTTATATTCCACAACTATCACACAGCGCCGTCTAGTCCCAAGCTAAGCAGAGCTTGTGTTATGGGTACTAGACAACTAATAAACATACTTATATATTTCTAAATACATACATATCTATATATATAAAAATCAATAGCTGTTCGTTAGTCTTGCTAAAACTCAAGAACGGCTGAATAGATTTGGCTAATTTTAGTCTTGAAATATTAGTGGAAGTCCAGGGAAAGTTTAAACGGAGAGAAAATCTGAAAAAAAAAACGAAAAAAAATCTAATACAACGCCATCTTTAATTAAAATGTAATTTTTAAATTAATTATGCCCGTAGGTGGCGTTATTTGACAGCTTAGCTAAAAGGACTATTATGCAGTACGAAGTTTGCCGGGTCAGCTAGTTATAGATAAATTACACCCAGACAGAACAATTGTCCTGGGTGGGAATCGAACCCACAACCTCCGGCATAGCAGTCAGGGTCACAAACCACTAGACCAACAGGCCTGTCTTTATTTTATTTTGATATACCTACCTCGTCTGTATGACGCGACGCAAGCGCATTAAGCCCCTCCCTACCCAATCTCCGCGCCCCTCCGCTATCGCACTATAGCTTGCTTCGCATAGACTTCGATAAATTTAGAATGTTCAATTTAAATATTTTTATTTTAGTATGAAAATCTAATGAACTAAAATATGATAATTAGTCATAGAACAAAAGTTGCGTCGCGACCTGTAGGCCGATTCACGTAATCAAACCCGTAACGATATCGTAGCGATTTAGTCGTTTAGACCATTTACGTATTCACATCCATCAATCGAGTTGGAACGACACCGATTTTAAAGTCGTTTGGTCGCAGAGCCGATTTAAAAAAATATCTGTATTACATTTTCTTATAGGTAGAATACTTATTAATGTAACTGGAAATTAGTCGTCGATAGATCGTTTAGTTTCGAGCCAGTTTAGTTGTCGTTTTATCCAATCCACATTATGGAACACGTGAATACCGATTTTGGATAGAACTTCGATCGAACGACTATAAAATTTTTGACTCGTTTGATTTTACGTGAATCAGACTACTGGCCGGCGTGAGAGATCGTCGCCGCCGATTGCCCCCACGAGGACACGGCGGTGCTCTGCTCAAGCGGGGCACGCCTCTTCCGTAAACATTGTGGTGACTGTCCTCACCTTTTCAGGATCCTCGGCGGGTTGTGGCAGGTCGGGCAGGATGGCGCCGGGCGAGTGGCACGGCGGCGAGTTTACTTTCACGTCGTTTGTCCTGTACAGAAAATATTCCTTAGAACCTCATGAAAACACAAGTTCATTAATATAATATCTTGTGCTATCTATGTGCTCTTTCAAAGTTGCATAGCCAGCCAGAGGAATTTTTTTTTTGTGAATAAACTACAAATTTAGTTTTCAGATTTATTCCTATGCTTGTGCTATGAGACCTTGCTTAATGCCAAATTTCAGGATTCTAGGTCAACGGGTACCTTGTGAATTTTGATTCCTTTGAGAGTATCGAATCGAAATACAAGTTTTTACGACATAAACTGCCTTTGCTTATTTTCTTTCTTAACTCAGAAGTTTGATTTTTTCACAGCTTCAAGAGTCTGCAGACCTGAGTATATGTTTTTAATATCAACTCAATACCTGCACGCGTTTCCGAGATAAAGGGTCTTGACAGACAGATAGACGGACAAGAACGTGATCCTATAAGGGTTCCGTTTTTTCCTTTTGAGGTACGGAACCCTAAAAACCTTTCAAAATGAAACGACACTTTAAGCTACAACTACATTATGCTGCATCTACATGTTGGCCCAGCCTCGGCCAATCGCCATTGTGCTAACGGGGTTTCCCCGTTTATACAATGACTACATAATAGCGATTGGCCGAGGCTGGGCCATCATGTAGACGTAGCATAAGATCGACGCACTCGTGGACCATGCCTGATTTGTACGTGGCGTGGATACAAAGTAGCTCTACATGTCTTAGTTTCCATATAAAATGTATGGAGACCGACGCGTCCAGATCGGTGTACTTGGACCACGTGTGAGCAAAGTAGTTCTAGCATTATTCTGCCCGGATGATTATTTTTTTCTTAGGTAAAAGTAGAGCAGTATTGGCACTACCTACACCTTTTTTTCATAAGCCAGATGGAAACTTTTACTATATGTACTTAGGTACAGTACAATTCACGAATGATGGCGGCCGTGAAGTTTGCGCAGAAGGCTGCGCAGTAACGTGTTTTAGGAACCAAATGGCGACGTGCGTGTGTGAGAAGAGTGTAGTATGCGCGAACGTTCGCAAATGCTAACTTCACGGCCGCCATCATTCGTGAATTGTATTGTAGTTGGTGTATTTTTTGTTCCTATTTTAAATTAATTCTGAAAATTTGCTGTTTATCTCAATTTCTTTTAACGCCTCTGGCATTATAAACAGTGCAAGCGAATCACGAATGCTGCCAAATTCTAAATATACGTTATTTGCGAGCGGCCTTCGGAGCTCTGACCGACATTACACTATCTCTGAAATGTGTTTTTATTTACATTTCAATTCGCTTTTTGTGTTAAATTCGGTCTTGCTTATTTGTTGACGGTTAAAAAACTGATGATGGAAGTATCTAGAACAAACTGTATCAGGGCTTTTTTTACGAAAAGTTTGTGAAAAGATTGAAAAATAAAACATTACTTTCTTATTTGTGTTGCTACTGCCAGAGAAAATTATTCCCAAGATAAAGCATCCTATATGCTATTCCAAGACATGGTGGCACATCCTGTGGGTGGGCAAAGTCAAATTCGTCTTTTTCAAGCTGGTGATTTGACTTTGCCCACCAAAATATTATTCCAAAAGAACGCATTCCCAAGATACAGCATCCTATATGCTATTCCATGACATGATGGCACATCCTGTGGGTGGGCAATGTCAAATTCGTCTTTTTCAAGCAGGTGATTTGACTTTGCCCACCAAAATATTACCGTTAGGATTGTCCCCCTCATCGTTTTATTTGTATGCAAAACTTATGATAGATTGTCATTTTTTCTAGAATGACTCATAAAGCTTATGTTCCTAAAGCAGAAAATACCGCAGATAAGAAAGTTTTTTCAATTTAGGCAAACTTGTAAAAAATACTATAGCCCGCTGGTTTTGAAATTGAGGTTAAGAATATCTAGCGGAAACAGAGAGAGCGGTAGAGCTTGAGGAGAAAAATATCTATTTTTATGTTTTCTAGATATATTTTTATGGATTCCATGCAAAGAACATT
Organism: Mythimna albipuncta; assembly: GCA_929112965.1. NCBI lineage: Eukaryota > Metazoa > Arthropoda > Insecta > Lepidoptera > Noctuidae > Mythimna > Mythimna albipuncta. The sequence continues at coordinate 3,905,456 of OV815986.1, read as the reverse complement.
ACATTTGAAAATGTTGTAGCACAAAAACTAATTAGGAGTAACATTTTATTATTATTATATTATTAGTAACATAATTTTATAATAATGTTGTCTCTTCTTCTGTTTATTGTGTGTACATAAAATAATATTTAATTCATTAAACCCCAAGCGAATTCATTGTCTGTCTGTTGTGTCTCTGATAACGGTACTCGAAAAGTTAAAATACACAGTGCGGAGTACAAAACCGCAAGAAATCTGGGCAAAGTTGTACGGTTTTACGGTATAATTACAGAGCTAGTTTATAAAATAGTACAACAAAAACTCACTCTTGGCAATACGACGGTTTCATTTGACTGTTGGAGGCAAGAATAGCTGAAACAATACAGACACCAATTAATTTCAAATCAACAGAGTTTGAGAACGCCAACCGAGATGATTCTTTTTTTTTACGTCGGAAATTATCGACCGATTCCTCACGCTCTGACAGGAGAGGGAATGTCAGACTTCACTATCTCCCGCTTCGCCCAAGTGCGGGGGATGTCATTTGGATGATTTTTTACCCATCAAAAAAAAGGCCAAGTCCCAGTATGGGAATTTAGGCTGTTCCATGATTTTACACAATAGATTTATTGATCACAGACTTGTTCAGGATTTCCAATAGTTTTGCTGGTTCTAAATTTACTTAAAAGTAAGAATATAAACTCACCATTGTGTGGTAGAACTGGCTTGTTGACCACAATTGGGCTTGCGACAGACTTGGGAGCCACACTGTAACAAGAAAAAAACAATAGGTTTATTTTACATTTTTAGTAAAAATAATATTAATGATCATCATCATATCAGCCGAAAGACGTCCATTGTTGGACATAGGCCTCCCCCAAGCGTCGTCATAACAACCAGTCCTGTGCGTCATGCATCCATTTCGAAAAAAATTATAAAATTACATTAATTAAAAGTCATCAGGGTTGATAAAATCTTCAATTCAACTCCGATAAAATTTTGAATTTTAAAAGTAATTCTTTAATTATTTTACTAAAAATGTTAGAATAATTATTTTATACAGTATTTAATTAAAAAACGTTAATATATATTTTTTCTTAATTAGGTAAAACCGACGAAAAATTTCACACCATGTAAGTACTAGATCCATGGTATTATAAAAAAGTAAATAGAAAAATAAAAAAGGTTAATTTCAATCACAAGTATTCGTTTGTGGGTCGATTTTAAAGACACCCACACCCTGTAAAGCTCCATCCCTTTAACAGCTCAGTTTAGGTCGTAAAGTGGATCGCGTGTAGGGCCTCAGGACCGCTAACTCTTTCGAACTATCTCGCAGTCCTCGTTCATATCATATCTAATGCCGGTCATACACGGTCAAACCTGTCGTCCAATCGGTATGACGCTACATGTTTGACGGCACAATCGAATTTCATTTCTTTTGATTTGATCATACCGATTGGACCGCCCCATACACGGTCCAATCGGTATGATCCAATCGGTATGATCGAACCAAAAGAAATGAAATTCGATTGTACTGTCAAACATGTATTGTTGGTCATACCAATCCACTCCCATACACGGTCAAATCTGTTTGATCAAACATGTAGCTTCATACCGATTGGACGACAGATTTGACCGTGTATGGCTGGCATAAGAGTATTATTTGTAGCATTTTCCAACGTATACAATTATACATATAGAGTATTTACTCACTCGATATAAAAAGCACTTACAGATAGTGTGGAATACAAATATGATTAAATTCAGGAAGTATAATTTACAGATTAAGTATAACATAATATTTATGTGTATCTATTGTGCTGTGACGTGATAAGAAAATAGAATGGCTGTTGATGTTGGTTGGCCTGTGCTATTTTTAATTGACTGGTATAAATATTATTTCAATATCTACACTAATATAATAAAGAGGTAGTTTGTTTTTATGTTTTTTTGTTTGTAGGAGGTAATCTCTGAAAGTACTGGTCCGATTGCTAAAATTTTTTCACCGACAGAAAGCTGCTTTATTCCTGAGTGACATAGGCTATGTTTTATGTACGCGGGCTTAGCCGCGGGCAAAAGCTAGTAAGTAATATATACACAATTAGTTTTGGTATATGCGAAAACCGAACCACGTGTCTAGTATTTTTATATTAAGAATAGTGATGTAACGAATATTCGCATCCGCGTGGTATTACCCATTCAACCAATACTTTGATTCGAATATTCGTTAAATCACTAGTAAAGAATCCGTGTACAAAATTTTATAACTGTACGATGTAAAATCACGAAGTTATAAGCTTATTTTACCTTCTGGTTGGCCCACACAAATGCATGATCACCGGGCCACCCAGGCAACTGAGGGATTGTTTTACTCCCGCATCCAAATGTGCGCTAGTGTCTAATATCCGCTATAATCTGCCGTGGCCTGTGATGTACTCTAATGTCGGTGGTATCCAACTTGTTTCCTTTCCTTGCACACATGCACGACATGCGCGTGGAGATGCAACGCCCCGGCGTCCTCTGCCGCGACAGGTCGCGGCATGGCGGACAGAGCTCCGGCGGGATCTCATGGTGGAATGGCGTCAGCGACTATCGCAACCCAGTGCTGGGTACGCCACAATTATGGCGATAAGTCCCATCTTTGAGGCGTGGCTGGAAAGACCTCACGGCGTCCTTACCTTCCGCATGACACAGGTCCTCACCGGAAATGGCAAGTTCGGGAGGTTCCTGTTCCGAATTAAAGCGGAAGTGACGCCCGGGTGTCGCCACTGTGCGGAACACCCGGAGGACACGGTGGAGCACACAATCGCGGTGTGCCCTGCTTGGGTGGAGCATCGCCGTGCCCTCGTGGGGGTGATCGGCGGCGGAGACCTCTCGCGCCGGGCCTTGGTCGAGGCCATGGTCCGGAGCGAGGAGGAGTGGCAGGCAGTCGCCGACTTCTGCGAAGCAGTAATGCTCGCTAAGGAGGAGGCCGACCGCATCAGGCAACGGCGCTCTCGCCGCCGCCGGGATTCCGATCCCGATTTCCAGCCACCGTAGGCGCGGGCTTGCGGACAGTGAGCAATGGGTAGCTCGCTGTCCGGCCGTCCGGTAACTGTCCGGTAACTGTCCGGACCAAGCCCAAGTCGTCGACGGCGCGCGCTGTTCCCGCGCGCCTCAAGGAGTTGTCAGCAACAGCAAGGACCCAGCCGGGTCGAAGCCTACTGTGGCCAGGGTTATCCGAAAGGGCGCTCGAGCCCCGGTATGAAGGCTTGAAGGAACGGGATGGGTTTTTTAGTCAGTAAGAGTCTGACACTATCTCCCGCTCCGCCCAAGAGCGAGGGTTGTCATAAGATGATTTTTCCCATCGAAAAAAAAACTCTCTTTCTTTCTTTAATATTTTTGGAAAGCTAGATAACATGGTGTAAAAATTGGAATTGTTCCTGTTACTGATTCGGAATCATTCGGAACAAAATATATTTAGGTTTCGCATAAACTCAAAAAATTATGTGGCAACCAAAGTCCTCTGTGTCGACCACCCGGAGGACACGGTAGAGTTGTGCCCCGCTTGGGAGGAATATCGCCGTGTCCTCGTGGAAGCGTTCTGTGATGGTGACCTCTTGCGCCAGGCCCTGGTGTGCGAAGCAGTAATGCAAGCGAAGGAAGCGGCCGCAAGAGTAAGGCAACGTCATCCTCATGCCCGTCCTATAAAGACCGAAACCTAGTCATAGGTTCTACGCGCGCCTCCAAGAGATCAGCAAACCGTATGAACCTACCAGGGTTGATGACTGCTAGTACCATGGAAACAGGCGAACATTACACGGTCATGCAAGCGTCAATCAATCCCATCAATTATGAATGATGGTTTTCGTCAATCAGTACTAAAAACCGTCATGCAACGCATTAGGCGGTAGGTTTTTCGTCAATCAAGGTTTTAAAAACTGACAGCAAAACCCACCGTGTAATGTTCGCCTAACGTAAATGGTTTATTTGAAATAAAATGCTTTGAATCTCGCCTAGTCAAGGAAGTGATCGATAAAAATGCAATGTTTTGTTATCAAAAGATTTTATTAAGGTCGTCAACAACATTTGTTGTATTGTTATCTGAAGTGTTGTGTTTACACCTTCACCGTCGATTGGGGAGAGGACAACCCCCCCCCCCCTCGCTCTCCATTATAGTACAGTTTTAGTAAAAGTCACATAAAAAAAAGCTGTGGAGATTCTTCCTCAATTTTTTTTCAGTCACCGCGGCCCTAGAACCTGCTCAAAGAAAACGGACAGATTTCAGTCAGTAAGTCAGTAGAAAGTCAGTCACTCCCTTTCGCCCCAAACAGAGTGGGAGATGTCTCTAGTAACAAATGGATGGACGTCACAAGTCGTTTTTATGTGATAACTGTAGCCTGATTCGCGTAAAATCAAACAAGCCAAATATCGTTGAAGTTTTATAGTCGTTCGATCGAAGTCCTATCCAAAAGCGTAATTATCCACGTTTTCCCTAATCGGGATTGGATAGAACGACAGCTCAACTGGCTCGAAGCTAAACGATCTATCGACGACTTATTACCAGTTACATAAATAAGTATTCTACCAGGGTAATGTAATACAGATCTTTTTTAATTCGACTCTTCAACCAAACTCGATTGCTGGATGCGAATACGGAAATGGTGTAAACGACTAATTCGCTACAATATCGTTACGGTTTTGATTACGTGAATTGGGCTATTGGTCACAAAATATATAGGTACAGAAGTCAATCTACATACAAAGCGCGCTTGAAAAACACACACATAGACACCGCTCACGGACACGATGTCTCGGTCGCGTCTCGGATCACTCGTCGAACAATTCCGGCTCAAACGCTCATTAGTGTGCGTCCACCGAGCGTAGATATAAAAAGTGAAGTACATACATGAGATTGTCTTCTGTACCTATCTATTTTGTGTACTGGTTTCTAAAGAAGACATTACACAATATACTAAAAATAAATGGGGCTTTCGATGCGTAGTTTATCACAACAATAGGCCAGAAACGTAGCTGTCATTCAATAGGTCAAATAGATTGATCCCAAGGGTCAAATCTGAAGATGTAGGTCAAACTAGTATTGAGCACATTTTGTCAAGTGCCAGACAAATATTTTGCTGTGTTTTTAGGAGCAGTAGTGAACTAGTGGCCTTATCATCATCAGCCTTTTGAATGTTCCCACTGCTGGGACTCAGGCCTCGTCTCTAGGAGACGGAATGGGCCGTAATCCACCATGTGGCCCCAGTGCAGGTTGGTGAATGGCACATGTCTTCGAATTTTTGGTTCTAGGGCATGCCGGTTTCCTCACGATGTTATCCTTCACCGTTTTGAGAGCAGTGGTGATGTAATAAATTACACAAATTAATGCGCCTGGCTGGGTTTGAACCCGCGACCTACAACTAGTAAGTCGGGGCCATTACCACTCGGTCACCACTGCTCTAGTGGCCAACTGGTAGTTAATTTTCTTTTTCTTTTTGAGATGGATCTACAAAAATCATCAAATAGCTTCTCCTTAAGGCGTATAGTCCCTTGAACCATCTGACCGAAATTATGTGAACGCAACTCTCGCACTCGCCTAGGCGGTAGTACGCAAATCTGTGTATTTATTTGCGGCCAGCAGCGCCCGGAAAGCGCTTTAAATCCATTTTCTCTGCGAGATATTGATTGATTTACGCAATGTTCACTTTGAAGAATATTTAACCACCAATTTTTATGTGTAAAATGTTTCTAAAGGTCCAAGCCGTTTCGAAGGAGTAGGGAAAAGTTGCTAATTTTTTTTTTTTTTTGACGAAAGTATTAATTGCACGATAAAATCAAATGTTGATATTATTGTTCATGAATCTATAATAAACATATATTTTTTTCAAACCAATTGACGTAACCGTTACGGAGGAGTAGGCCTCAGAAAATCACTGTTTTATGGCACTTTTCGGGCGCTTGGCCCTTAAAATGTAAGAAACTTTTCGCGTCTCGTAGTCGAGTTTGGTATCTCATGGTGTGCTCCAATTTCATACTTTTGACTTTACCGCTCGTCACCCCGCGCTAAGCTACCGCTCACAGCGGAAAAGCCCGGTTTCCACTGCGAAAGGGTAATGTGCGGAAAATGGTTAGGCAGAACGGACTCCTTTTTAATGAAAGAGGTTTGCGTTTCCACCAACGAAGAGTTGGTCATTTGATTTCCTCCCTAGAACTGAGCGAGCTCATTTCTACTCTTTCTACACGCTTGGCTCTTTCCGTCCGACTATTTGTTGGTGGAAATACAAGTATGCAGTTTGCGTTTGCGAGTTTAACGAAGTCATTAATGGGTCCGTTCCGCTCGCGGTGGAAACCGGGCGAGCAAAGGAGTAAAGCCCGGTTTCCACTGCGAAAGGGTAATGTGCGGAAAATGGTTAAGCGGAACGGACTCCTTTTTATGAAAGAGGTTTGCGTTTCCACCAACGAAGAGTTGGTCATTTGATTTCCTCCCTAGAACTGAGCGAGCTCATTTCTACTCTTTCTACACGCTCGGCTCTTTCCGTTCGACTATTTGTTGGTGGAAATACAAGTATGCAGTTTGCGTTTGCGAGTTTAACGAAGTCATTAATGGGTCCGTTCCGCTCGCGGTGGAAACCGGGCTTAAAGGCCGTCAACTGGCCGTTAGTCTTCTCGATCGTTCTTCTCTCTTAAAGCCACTGCTTTCAAAACGGGAATGTCGGAGTCTGTGTTTCCTGATAGCTAGGGGTTTTTAAGTCAAGAGTGAATAGGTTACTTCTAGGCAAGCATGCTCCGTCGTCGACCACATCATCGCTTACCATCAGGTGAGATGGTAGTCAAATGCGAGCCTATGAGTAATAAAAAAAAATTAAGGTTCCTTTTATAAATATTATTATTATTATGGTTTTTTGGGCAATTTTTCTCAGGCTAATACCTGGTGTTCTATCGGAACCTCACGGGTGTGAACCAAGGTGAGATCCTAATAATTGAGTTTAAGATGGTAAAAGACTTTGTACTGGATTTATATTATTATCTAAGTCCAGTTGTAAAAATTTTCTAACTATACGACAAGTATTCAAAATAGCCGCTTTTTGAAGTGTTAGATATGTGTATTTTGATAGGTTGAGAACATTGAAACTATTAAATATTTGTTTTGGAATAACACCTGTTGTTGATATTATTATTGGGACTATTGTGACTCTATTCATTTTCCAGACTCTAGTGATTTCCTCTTGTAATTCTGTGTACTTCCTAATTTTTTCCGTGATAGTTTTTTGTATGTTATTAGTGTTTGGGACTGCTATATCAATTATATATGCATGTTTGTTTTCTTTATCAACAAGTGTTATGTCGGGTCTGTTGTTATATATAGTGTGATCTGTAATTATAGTGCGGTCGTAATATATTTTGTAAGATTGATTTTCTAATACCGCTCTTGGTGAATATTTATAATTTGGTGTGTATGGGTCTTGCATGAGTTTAAGTTTTGTAGCGAGTTTTTGGTGTACGATGTTAACCAGTTGATTATGTCGGTGAGTATAATCGTTCTGTGTCAATGTCATACAAGCACCCGTGATGTGTTGTATTGTTTCAGGTTTACTGTGACATTTTCTGCATAAATCATTCCTTACTGTTTTATCTTTTATTATAAATTTTCTGTAATTTTTGGTATTAATGACTTGGTCCTGAATAGCCAACATAAACCCTTCTGTTTCAGGGAACAACCCACTTAGTTCTAGCCATTTGTTGGAAGCTTCTTTATCTATATGCGATTGTTGTAAATCATTGGGATGTCTCCCATGTAACTCTTTTTGCCTCCATTTTCTATTTATCTCTTCTATATGTTGCACTTTATTTACTGTCTCAATATTATCATCATTGCTAAGGTTTAATGGTGTATAATGTTTATCTATATCTATTATTGTTTTATGTAACTTACTAGTACTTTTCTTTCGCCTGAAAAATTGTTTTAGATTTATTATTTGTCTTCTGTGAAGATGTGAAATTTCGATTAATCCTCTTCCGCCTTCTTTTCTGGGCAATATAACTCTTTCTATCGCAGATTTCGGGTGGTGGTATCTGTGTTGAGTCAGCATAGTTCTTGTTTTTACTTCGAGACTATGTAATTCTGTGTTAGACCATTTTATTACCCCGAAAGAATAAGTAAGTATTGGTACCGCGTAAGTATTAATTGATTTGAATAAATTTTTACTAGATAGGTGCATTTTACATAATGAATGTATTCTACTATTGTATTCTTTTTTAAGTTTATCTTTAATGGCTTTATGTTCTAAAAGTCGAGCTTGATTATACCCTAAATATTTATACAGTTCTTCGTCTTTAATTGCTTCTATTGTTTCATTGGTATCTGTCAAATAGTTTCCTCCTACAATCTTACCTTTCTCTATATTTAGTTTTCGGCATTTGTCTAGTCCAAAATCCATTCTTATATCTTTCGAAAATGTAGTTGTAATATTTAATAGATCGTGTAAATTTGAATTTTTATTAGCATAAATTTTTAAATCATCCATATATAATAAATGTGTAATTTGGTGTAATATTGACCTACCATTTTTAATATCAAAGCCTAACTTAGAATCTATTAATGATCGGGAGAGTGGATTTAGGGCCAAACAAAACCATAGAGGGCTTAATGAGTCCCCTTGAAAAATACCTTTTTTAATCGTTACTTCATCTACGGTTATGTCTTTGGTTTCAGTTTGTAATTTAAGCGTAGTTCTCCACGATCTCATAGTACTCTTGAGAAAATTTATTATTAAAGGATTAATTTTATAAATACTTAATATTTCTATCAACCAAGAATGCGGGACACTGTCGAATGCTTTTTTATAATCTATGTATGCTACGTATAAGTTTTTTCTAGATCTCTGAACATATTTTAGAATAGTGGAGTCTATGATTAATTGCTCTTTACAACCCATATGCCCGCGCCTACAGCCTTTCTGTTCTTCTGTTAAAATGTTATATTTTTCAGCGTGTTTAATGATTCTATGTGTAATACAAGATGTAATGATTTTATATAAAGTTGGTAAGCAAGTAATAGGTCTGTACTGTGAAGGATCCTGGGTTCTATTAGATTTTGGGAGCATATATGTGATTCCTTTAGTCAAAAATTCCGGAATATTCTGATTGCCTTTTAGAATATCACTTATTTGTTCCGCTATCGTTTTATGAAGTGAATGAAGTCTTTTTATCCAAAAATTGTGTATACCATCTACTCCTGCTGCTTTCCAGTTATGCGTTTTATTTATAATTGTATTTATTTCAAGCGCATCTATATCTTCAAAAGGCATTTCGTTTATAGTTTCTGATCTACGTACTTCCTCTTGTATCCATTTAGCTTCTTTATTATGTTCCGTACTGTCTGACCAGATCCCTTGCCAGAATTCTTTTAGAGCTTCTTGAGATGGAGGGTTTAGGATTCTCGTATCATTTCCTTTAAGTTTTCTATAAAATTGTTTTTCACTTACTTTAAATAATATATTATTATCTTTTCTTAATTTTGCTTTTTTATATCGTGCTAGCCTATGGCTCTTAACAAGAAGTTTTTGTTTTAATGTGTCTAAATGATCTTCTATTCGTTTGTTAAAGTTTTCATGTGTACTGTGTTGTTTAGTATTATTGATAATCTGTTTGACTTTTTTTTCAAGTTTACTTGATGTATTACCGTTTTTGTACTGTGTTAGCCTATTTATATCTTTTCTCAATTGCTCTATATCTGATTCTAATCTTTTTTGCCAAGGTGGGTCATTTGTTAATCTGTTACTTTTAAAACTTCTGTCTGTATTTATTTTTAATTTAAAGTAATTTGCAATTGAGATAGCTACGCAATAAATTAATGAGTGTGTGTCACTTAAATTTTCTAGAGATATAAGCCTCGAAGGTATAATTTTTTGATTAAAAATATTAATTATATCGGATAACTTGCGAGATGGTCTCATTTTTGGTAGTAACGGTCTACGAGTAGGATCAATTCCATTATATTTTAGCATATTGGATTCTAATTCATTACTTAATGTTTCTACTAATGATGAATCAAAATCAGTATTATTTTGTGTCTCAACTATTGTGGAATTATTTAAAATAGCTTGGGTGTTGTTTTGTGTTGTAGAGCCACTTGAATCTGTAACAAAATATTCAGTCCCGAGACTCGTGTCGAGTTCCAGGGAGGTGTTATTATTATTGTTAAAGTGTTGTGTAAGGTTTATTCTTTCCTCTTCTTCTTTCTTCAATTGTTCTGCTATTTCAAATCTAATTCTACCTAAAGTGTCATCCGATAACAATTTGTTTCTGATAATGACCCTTCTTTGGTCTGCTACTCTTTGTTCAGTTACATTTATTTCTGGGTATTGTAATTTAAATTTTTCAAATAATTGTGTACAGTACATAGTTCTGTCCTCTTCAAGTTTTGTAACATGAAAATAAGTACGCATGATGAATATGTTCATATCTTCAGTCCATTTCATGCGCACTCGGGGTTTTCCCGCTTTGGTGGTCGCTGGCTGAGTAGCTGATGCCGCCTGCGAAACATCCAAGGCGGATGTAACTGCTCTACTTTCCTCCCTATTGTCTAGTCTGTCTGTCGGTTCGGCTGTAGTATTTTTGTCGGGGAGAACCCGCCTGCTCAGTCCCCCACCGCCGATGGGTCGTATGCTGTGACACCCAGCATCGGCCCCAGGTGTGCCCCGACGATTGCCCTCGGGTAGCGGTCCTATACGTAATCTCATTGATCTAGTCTCCATGTTGGATGGGTTTCCAGAGCCACGTTAGCCACGCCAGTAATTTCTTATTCGTGTGTCCGCCCCCCACGTGATTAGATGGTCAATCAGGACGTGTGGTTGTTTAGGGGGCTTATTATTATTATTATTATATATCTTTATTGCACACCTTAACTTATTAAAGAATAATAATTAACAAAAATAAGTGTACAATAGGCGGTCTTATTGCACAGGGCAATTTCTACCAGACAACCTTTGGATGGACAGAAATGGAAGGAACAAGATTTCGGGTTGAAAGTGTACAACTTATAGAAACAATGTGAAAATAAATAAATAAATAAAATATAATACATAAATAAAAAGCCAAATAATAAACTAATAAATATAAAATATAATAACAATTAGAAAGGAGAAAAAGAACTAAAGTGATAGATAATGCTCCTTCACCATTTTTTTGAACGTTGGTAGCGTTTGGGCTCGCCTCACTTCTATGGGTAATGCATTCCACAAACGAGCTGCTTGTATCGTGAAGGATTTATCAAAGAACGAAGTGGAATGCATATGAATACTAAGTTTTAGACTTTCCGATGACCTCAAGGACCTAGAATGTGTGTCACAGAGAAACTGAAAGCGTTCTTTAAGATAAAAAGGAGTAGAAGGATTAAAGAGTACATTGTAAAGCAAAGAAAGTATGTGAGCATTCCGGCGAAGGCGAATAGGAAGCCATTTGAGCTGAGTACGGAATTCAGAAACATGGTCATATTTGCGCAAGCCAAATATAAACCTGATACAGAGATTTTGAAGTCGCTCAAGCTTATCCAATTGGTCTTGGTTGAGATCAAGATAGCTGGCATCAGCATAGTCCAAGATTGGGAGAAGAAGAGATTGTGCTATCGCAATTTTAGTAGTGATGGGAAGAAAATTGCGAAGGCGCCTCAAGGAGCCCGCCGAAGCAAACAGTTTACGACTAACTTCCTGCAGTTGCTTAGTCCAGGAAAGAGTGCTGTCGATATAAATCCCCAAGTTCTTCACCATGTGAGATAGAGGAATTATGGTGTTGTTGAAATAAACCTGGGGAAGTGTCGACCAATCTACCTTACATACAGTTCGAGAACTACCAACAACAGTCACCTGCGTCTTGGTTGGATTGATCCTCAGCCCAAACTCAGTGCTCCAGTCACCTATACGATATATTGTGGATCTTGGTATACAATAAAGTTTCTAACAAAGTAATTGTAAAGATTTTTATTATTATTTTAATTGTAAAGATTTTTATTATTATTTTAATTGTAAAGATTGCTGATAAGAGTACGATAGTAATACTTTATTCAGGTGGATTACAAATACTGTTAATATATTTGGGGTGTGGATGAATGAAATGGTAAGTATGTACTTTTTGTTGCATAAAGACTAAATAAATAAATGCTGAATGGCAGACGTGAATGAATGAAGGTTGCCTGAGTTGTAAAGAGTTACCAAATAAGCCACCCAGTACAATTACCGACAAGGATCTTGAGCGCTGGTTTCAAGTTGCGCAGAAGTCAAGTATTCGGTCTCTTACGAAGTGAGACGCGGAGGCGGACACGGTGGCGCAGCGACCCAATCACTGACACTCCAGTGATTGGCTCGCTGCGCCATCGTGTTATAAACGTCACTCCTGTTGACTGACTCCGACTGGCCTGTTGGTCTAGTGGTTAGTGACCCTGACTGCTATGCCGGAGGTCGTGGGTTCGATTCCCACCCAGGACAAATGTTTGTGTGATGAGCATAATCATTTGTTCTGTGTCTGGGTGTAATTTATCTATAATATGTATGTATTTAGAAATATATAAGTATGTTATGTTAATAGTTTCATCTGTGCATTGATAATGTCAGTCAGTTTCTCCTTTTATACCTACAACATTAGTTTTAGATTAGGTATACCAAACCTGAATAAATGTCCCTAAATAAATAAAGAAAAAAAAAAAAAAAAACGAAACCTGAATATTGTTTGTTCAGAATCAATACCTGAATTGATTCCAAACCAATTATTTTAATGTCATGTTATATTTTTTTCCCAAAAATTATTTACTTAAATAATACCCGTAGAAGTAAGGCGTGCTCAAACGCTACCAACATTTAAAAAGATGGTGAAGGAGCATTACCTTTCTCTTTGATTTATTTTCTTCTCCTGGTTCAACTATATATTTGATATTTATTAGTATATATTTTTTTTTGTATTGTATGTATGTATTTGTGTTAATGTATCTTGTTAGTATTATATCTGATGTTTGTACACTGACAACCCTTAATCTATCTCCTTTCTCTCAGTCCATCCAAAGGTTGTCTGTAAGAGATCGCCCTGTGCGATAAGACCGCCCATTGTGCACTTATTCTTTTAAATGTTTGTCCTGTATTTTTGTTTATTTGGTGTACAATAAAGATTATAATAAATAATAAATAAATAATAATCACCAATTGGATACCACCAGACACTAGTTAGTCCAACACAGGTTTGACCTGTGCCGATTAGAGAATATATGCGTAAATAGTTGTTAAAATTCTCAGCATTTTTCCATATACATCATAACGAAAAAAGCTGCATGAAAATCTGTTCAGTAGTTTTTAAGATTATTGCCGATAGATAGACTGATGTGGTGAGAAACTTTGTTTTATAATGTGTGAGGATAATTATGTAAAACTAGCTTGCCCACGCAGCTTCACTCTCGCTCTTCGCTACTTCACTGTACTATAGCCTATTATACCCTACTCTACTATACCCTACCCTACCAAACTTCACATAAACCACCTACTAAATAGTCTGAACAAAACCTAAACATTTGGTTTGGACAGGTGAGCCCGTTCTCGAGTTATAAAATACAACAAAAAGTGGCTTTGTTTTTTATATAGGTATTTCTATTTATAGATGGCTGTTGATTTTTGGTAATGATGACTCATTGTTTTGTTGCCGTATTACCTGTATACCTACCCAAGTGTCATTGAAATTCATTCAGTAATTTTAGCGTGAAAGAATAACAAGCATTCATACATTTACAAACTTTCACGTTTATAATATTAGTAGGTTTGTTTATTCATTTGCATTTTTGGTACTTTTAATTGCTTCTTTATTTGGCAGTGATAGTCCTCCTTTTAGAATTTTTAAATCATTAATATTATTTAATTCAAATAATACTATTTATATCTATCTATCTATATTTGGCAGTGTTTATATTATGTTTACAAACATTTGAAGTTGTATTAAAAACCAGTTCCTAAATTGGCAGGATACCAGTTTTGAGCGGAATAGCACAGTCATCAAACTACACAAACAGGACATAAACCAAAGCTGCCTATAAACTGTTTGTCTGTCTATTCATCACCTTTTGAAGGTGTATCAATCTGAGGGTTTGCTAACACCTAAAGATTTGTAAAATAGCGATGTTTCCTCAATATTTAAAAGATACTACAGAGGAGTTGAACATATTCGTATTTTCGAACATTCATGGTGCTTAACTCACAAATGAATAAGTTTTAAGAATATAAGGAAATAACCTAGAATATCCGTAACTACCAAACATATTTGGCATTCGTATTACAAGCTAATTTACCTTGTGCCCTAAAAAAAACAAAATTAAAAAGTATATTTACACCAATCTCGGGCGTCGGGCGGGTCTGACGTGGACGTTCGCTGCATTCAGCCTCCTTGCGAGTTCCCTGTACGTCGCCGGGTCGGCCTCAATCTCGACCTCGGCTTTTAATAGGGAGAATTTCATCCGCCATCCCTGAGCTTCGACGCCGTGCACAAGTCGAGCACTGAGCACGACCCCGCGGCCCAGGTGCCGTGCACTCAGTCTTTGCTCGAGTACGAGCATATTACTCGTCAGCTATAGTCCTGTCTCGTTAGGTTAAAGAAGATGAATGCACCAGATCCAACACGGTACGCCCGCCCGCGTGCAACCACCATAGCTGGCCTGCAGCTCGCTTCAACAACCATTTGTCACGATTATATTCGCACTATATACACCACAACACCAGGCTATAAGGTCCTTTTACTGTTCGTAGCACCTTTTCACTTGTCCAACATATTTGATCACTCAACTGCCCGCAGAAACTGATACGCGAATGAAGATGATCGTTTCGGCAATGCGTTAGTGCACACGGGATTACACCGGTTCGATAGTGTGTAGCGAAAAATTCAACGATTTATCAGCGGAAATATAATGTGAGTAGAAACAAAGGAGTACGTGACAGACGACGGAGCGCGAGCGACTGGGCGTAATGGCCGCTGATTGGCCGCGAGTGAGGCGCGCACCTCGATTGGATCAAAACCGGTTGGAATCGGTTCGCAGAGGCTACGGCCGGCTCGGGTCGGTGCATCGTGCGCCGCCACGCTAGTGCTGCGACACGTATGTTTATATCGTATCGATTCGATCTTTTACGGTTTTTTAGTTGACGTATTATTTACTTTACTTTTATAATTTATAATAACGAACACACTACAGTTTCGATACATAAAATTGACTGAGTTATTTGTAACAGCTCAGTATTGTTAGTTTAAAACAGAGAAATCGGCAACAAACCGGATACAATAATCGCAATATTCGGTTTCGCCCAATTGAGTGTCAATTTATTGTACACTCATGCAATCCGGTTTTTGCAACTTGAGTTAGTTTATCGCTGGTTTCCAAATGGATATGAATAAAATCTACATTTTATCTTCCAGCTCGATCTTGTTGTTAGTCATGTAAATTGTAACAAAGATTTTATTTCAGAGCGTGTCGTTATTCAAATTATTCAAACTATGAGTATACATGAATGCCAACACAATAAATGAACTAAAAATAGCTGAGTGTTCTGTTTACAATATCACTGCGATCTACACGAGTGCCCCTTTAATGTAATTTAGATTTGGTAAGTGGGCTTGAATTAATGATAAACGTGCGGGTGTTTCAAATAGGTATTTTTTATTATTTTGAGGTTTTGCGAGGTGGCTTACAATAGTACTTTCGGTGGTGTGACGTTACTGTGATTAAAAAGATAGTAAAATTTCGGTTTTTGTAAGCAGGTTATAGTGAAGAGTTAGATATTGTAATTTTACGATGTTTACCGTAACTTAAAAATATTGCATTATTTTAAAATTTACCTTTAAGAAAACACTATTCTCCAGAAAGCAGTCTTATAGAAACCGTTTTTTTTTTGTGCCGAACGCTACAAATGTACTCTGCATGAGAACAGCGTTGTTGTGACTACAGCAACTATCTTACAATAATGAAGCCTTACTGTTTCCTTGTAGTCGGGACTTGTACGGTCAACATCAACACAATCATGTTATTACACTCTTGTAATATTATTAATCTATACTGCTTGCCATTCTACGTCTCATTGTTAAAGGCGAAATAAATCAAGATTCTTTTATCTAGTTAACGTTCTCCTAGACGCCCTTATATTTATTTTTCCATACTTCGCTGTTGCTCGGTCCTTTCTGGACATTTATCATACAGCCCATCCATCGTGACTTTGGTTGGTGCCAGGCACCTAGATTCAAACTTAAAACACGATTTATTCCACATTCCTCTGCCTCACACCTTGATAGATTAGGACAGAATAATACTAAATATTTATTGTGCATCAATAAAGTGATAAATCTTTAATATAAACTAAAATCTATGGGTACAATGGCCGGCTTTATCGCTGACAGCGATACCTTTGGATGAAATGTAAAAACTGACAGGATTTTTTCTGATGGCCGATTTCCGTACAACTTTTCGGTCAACAGTCTCACTTTTAAGACCTCCTCTTATAAAATATGCTAAGATTGATACTAAGCAAATAAAAAATTTAAAAAATCCGCCAGTCGACATTTGGGTGAGCAAAAAATATTCAAGGTAAAATTCGATAATGTGTCCATGTCAATTCCATAAATCGTTTCTGTGTCATTTTATTGAGTGAACATATAAATAAACAAAACTTTCCAATTGATAAGTTGGTGATAACGATATGGTATCTTGAGTGTGTTATAATGCCGAATCCTTCGGAAAAGTTCGGTTAACCCCCCCGTTTATTGCAAGTATGTCATTGCCATAGATAGCCTTTACTTTTCTAAGCGAAAGGTTGTATGTATATAATAAGCGATCTTCTAACGTAACTGTTCACCTCTGTACTAAAGTCGTTCAACTTTAATTCATTAAACCCCAAGCGAACGCCGGCGTTCGCGCACCTATTGTCTTTCTATTGTGTCTGTGATTTCCACGATTGAAAGGAAATGTCATAGTGCGATTTTAGCGATTCAGAAGCAGGCCTGCTTTTGAAAGGAAGTTGACTCACTGAGAATTGAACATTTCCATAAGAGGTCATGGTAAGCCCCCTGAACGGATTTGAATGAAATTTTGAAAATTGGAAAACCATCTCTTGAAAAAGCACAAACACTTTTTATCCTGGAAGTACCTATGTTCCCTTTAGATACATTTCTACTTCCACGCGGGTGAAGCCACTGGCAGAAGCTAGTCTATATATAGGGTGACTGGCAATTAGTGTACGATACTTAAACACAAGATTGTGCTCATGATGACAAACCATTTTTATTATGAGGGCAAAACCGAAATCGCGAAAAAAATATCAGCTCAGTACATTAGGCAAAAATAAATGTAGTTGTTAGTAAAAGTTGTTGGTTATCATGAATACAATCACGTGTTTAAGTATCGTACACTAATTACCAGTCACCCTATAGAACAACACTATAAAGAGATAATAGAGCGGTACCGGACCTAAGACAACGTCGTAATGATTTCTTCCGACAACATCACAACGCAGCCATTTGCGGAGATAACTGGATACTGCAAAATAGTTTCGTGGTTTCTTTTTACATTGCTTCACAAGTTACAATGTTTACAATCGGTATTTTTTGTGAATGTTTGAGTTTTTGTTACACTAAAATTCGGATTGAACTAGTTAAATGTTGTTTAATACGAAGACACTGTTTTTTGTCGATATTGGAACTAATACTTTTTACGATGTTAGTGTTGTTAGAATAGAATAGAATAGAATAGAATAGAAAAACTTTTATTCGGTCGGTTTTTTTACAGAATTTAGTTTTTGTTTTTAAAAATCTTCTGGTTTAAATATACCGGTTATTCAGCACAGTAGTAGGTACTCTTTATATATGAAGCTTTTAAATTTTTTTAACCCGCGACGTATAATACAGTAACTTTTCCATGGTTTTCAAAAGCTATTTACTGAAATAACTACACAAAAAAAAACCGCAAGATGTTAGTACAGTCATTATAGTGTTAATTTGTCGCATTCGTTTTCACGATAATTCTTTAATTGTGCCCCCTTAAATATTTTGTTCTTGTGCTTTTAGTATTTGTTGTTAAAGCGGCAACAAAAATCATAATTTGTAAAAATTTCAACTGTCTGATATCTATGGAGAAGAATGTGTGAGAAACTCCATTGACACCTTTTAAATAATGTTATCCTAACTAATATTATAAATGTGAAAGTGTGGATGTTTGGAATTTTGGATGTTTGTTACTTAATCACGCAAAAACGGCTGAACGGATTTGGATGAAATTTGGCATGCATATAGCCTTTGACATAGAAAAGAACATAGGCTACTTTTTATCCCGGAAAAACATCTTATTCCTACGGGAAAACACGTTTAGAGTGCGATAAGTTTAAAATAAATATCTCCGTTACATATTTCTTGTCACTTATCGTCGTTAGAGCAATTTAAATAAATAAAGTTAATTTATCCTACACTCCAAAGTAACAATAAAATATACCAATAACAGTCGACCACGTCACAAAATCGTGTCAAGAATAAAATAATCAAATCGAGGGGTGCCGCTATAACCACTGCTGGGTTAGTTCGTTCTGGTTAGTACCACCTTCACACGACTTTGTCGCAAAAACTGATTGGTTACGCTTTTAGGAGCGTTGAGAATGCGATGGTAGCTGGTTGAATAGATGGTCGTGTATGAGATAGTACATCATCAGCCTTTTTAATGTTCCCACTGCTGGGACTCAGACCTCCTCTCTAAGAAAGGGAATGGGCCGTAATCGGGTTGGTGGATGTCATATGTCTTCAAATTGTTGGTTCTAGGACATGCCGGTTTCCTTACGATGTTTTCCTTCACCATTTTGAGAGCAGTGGTGTGTGTAGCAGTGGAGATAGTAATAACTAATTGCCAATTGTAGGCACTTTTGATATGCCAAAATGACGGTCAGTCAAAACAAAAAAGTGAAGTTAAATTGCACGCTTCAAAGCATAGATCTCTATGGAGAAGAACATGCAAGAACTTGGTGCAGCCGTGGGACATATAATGTAGATATATTTTAAGTTTAAGATCCCATAATATAATACATTTTTATATCATTGTGTGTACCTGTGTGCCAAATAAACGTATTTTCTTTCTTTCTTTCAAGAAACTCCATGGACACTAACATAATTACTTCATACTTCTCTATTAGTCATACCCTCCCCCGTTGTAAGCCTTACCAACTTTCGTATAGCCTATCCAACAGTTTGTTGGCAATATCATCAATACCTTCCTGCCCTTATCCTGTTTTATTTGGGATCGGCGCAACATCTTTTCCTCTATTCTGTCCTGTCACTCATCATGCTATCACTAACCCTTTTCTTTCATAACACTCCTCACACAATCCATCCATCTTTTCTTTGGCCTCCCTCTCCATCCATCCACATGTATGCTCATAATTCTTTTACTAACAATATTGGCAATATACACACAGAAAACATTCCCCAAAACTCCGTATCCACAGGCCCTAAACCAATAAAAATCAACGATAAAACTCGAGCACATATTTGACCCCTATAAAACCATAATCGTTCGTGAAAACAGAGGCCCACGAGCTCTTAACACGATACATTTCACGACCTAAACTGAACTGTGAAAAGGATGCAGCTATATAGGTTGTATATCTCCATCCCTCTTTCTCGCTCGTCACGCCCGACAGGCCCTAATCGTTATTGCGTTTACGAAGAAACATTCCAATTTCAAATTGTTGTCACCACGTTTTTAACACTGCAATCTGTTGGCAGATTTCCAAGAAATAGTGACGGGCCGAAACACGATTCAACGAACTTGAACAGCCGAAACCGAGTACTCGGCTCGTCTCCCAGTTTCGGCCGTGACCGAAACTGACGTAATAGAATTGAACAAATTTCATTGTAAGCCAAAACTTGTAAACAAACTTAAATCTATGGATAAGTCGGTAACAGAAATATAGTTGGGTATTAATTATGCTTAATATCACGATTGAAAGGTTAATTATACAGTTTTAAATTTCATAAAATCCATACTAATTATGACAAATGTGAAAGTGACTCTGTCTGTCTATCTGATACGCTTTCACAGTTAAACTACAAAACCAATTTTAAAGAAATTATTACAGAGGAAGCTTGAACTTCAAGGATCTACATAGGCTAGTTATTATTCGTCTTCGACTTCACGTCCGCAGCAACAAACATTCACGCGGACGAAGCCGCTGGCAGAAAGAAACCAGTATTTCATAAACGCATAAATCGATGGATATCTTTTCTGGTTAGGTCTCTATTACAACTAACAGCTGAAAGAAGGTAGGTTCGGTTGTGCCGATTATACGGCTACTTTTTGGCCTAAAATGACCAAAAAGGCCCAAAAAATCTGGCCGAAACCGAATCTTCGGTCGATCTCTAACAAGAACATGTAGCGGAATTTTTGGAGAAGCTATAATTGTTACAAAGCCGTTTTACGATTACAGTACGTTTTACAGCTTTTTACATGTATAAACAGCGTTATTTTAAGCATTTAAAAAGCAGTGTCGAAGCAAAATGAGTGTTTAAGGAAAAAATGAATAGTAAGAATTTTGCATGCATTGTTATCTAAGTTAAAAATGATCAAAGAAAAAAAGTTGTATTTTTAATGTAGCGAAATTTATTGCGTTAAATAAGAAAAAAGAAAGAAAAGTATTTTATTTGCTCGAAGAGGCGCAAACTTAATATTACATCATCATCATCTTCCTGCCCTAGTCCCGTTTTATTTGGGGTCGGCGCAACACGTTTTTTTCTTCCATTCTGTCTTCATCACTAACACTAACTCCCTTTGCTTTCATATCGCTTCTCACACAATCCATCCATCTTTTCTTTGGCCTCCCTCTTCTCCTCCATCCATCCACATGTAAACTCATAACTTTTTTAGCAACATGCGTTTCATCCCTCCTTTTCACGAAGTAGATGATTTTATGAGACTCACAAGGAGTAGATGATTTCATACTGGTTCTATAGAAATCAAATATTCGTCGGTAGCTAGCATTTGACATAAGACACGAACGTTTGCGCCCTGCCTAAATGTCCCATTTTGTGAAAATGGCCAGTTCTCTTACAAAGAAGGCATGATCTAAGAGCACTAATCACTACGCATTATGCTTGCCCAATTTCAGTCATCAGCCAGCAACCCAAGTCTTGTGACAAATGGATACACGTCTTTGATTGCAGAGCGGTAAATTGCATTTATTGCTTGTAAACTGGATTCGAACTGAAATTTTACAGCGATTTGCAGTTTCAGTTACCTCCGAAACCGGTATATTGTGATTGTGTACAGCTATTAATTTTTATTCAGACTTTATAGTGCTTTGGTTTTTTTTATTATTTCCTATATCTATAACTTTGCATAGCTCTGAGAATCGCCAAACTAAAGTGGCAATGGGCAGGGCACATTGCACGCAGAACGTCGGTCGATGGGGACGAAAGATTCTGGAGTAGCGACCGCGTACCGGAAGACGCAGCGTTTAAAGACGTCGAACAAGTTGGACCGATAACCTGGTCAGGGTCGCGGGAATCCTATAGATGCGTGACGCACAAGACCGGCCGTTGTGGCGACGCTTGGGGGAGGCTTATGTCCAATAGTGAACGTCTTTCGGTTGATATGATGATGATGATAATTTTGCATGCAGTTGATGTTTCATGGCCCGTCTCGCAGGAACCTTGCATTATTTTGGCATAGAGATAGTTTTAGTTTATTTTTAAAAACAGTCTTTTAAAAGGATACTGTTTTATAATTTAATCACCATTGCCCTTAAAACAGCATAACAAATATCTTTAAGATTCTGGTATGTTCTAGAACCAAAAATTCAAAGACATACGACATCCATCAACCCGCACGGGGCTCGCGTAGTGTAGGTATTATGGACCATTCCCTCTTTTGAGACACCTGAGTCCACCAGTATAAATTTCTACCCATAAAATTTTCGTAATCAAAGTTCTAGAGATTACCTCCTACAAATAAATATGATAATAACGTCACGATGTTCTTCCAAATAACTTTTTCTGTGATATAAAAAAAAAAAAACATAACAAATACATATAATATCAGCATAACACTAAACTAGAACTAAAAACTGGTATTGCATAAACAGCAAACCGTGACAGTCAACGACCTGAACAAACCCCGTAATTTAAATAGGTTACTACAGCTGAGCGCTCACCAATGAGAGCAATAGAAAAGGATAGAGATACAGTGTAATGCAGAAACAAAACTGTGTTCGCATTTATGCCTTGGACAGAGCTGCTTTTCGGATCTTCTCAACATGAAACGATTAGTCTATATAGGAACTATAAATAGGAAAAAAAATGGTTTTTTGGTTCTAATGAATGAACTCAAAAACTACAGGACCAATTTTAAAAATTCTTTCACCATAGCTACAATCGTCTTAAAGTCTAGACTGAATCATCGACTACCTCACCTCCCCAACGCTGTGTCCGTCTTTACAGGCACCTACTTCTTGCGCGAGATACGCGAGATAAAGCCTACAACCCACCTGCCACGCCTCCTTGCGGGGACGCAGCGAACTTCTCGGAGACTACCTCATTGTTTATTAACAGGCTAGATAATGGTTAAGAGCAGTGGTGGCCGAGTGGTACTCACGAGCTGTAGGTCACGGGTTCAAACCCAGCCAGGCAAATTTGTGTAATTTATTTCATCACCTTTGCTCTCAAAACGGCGAAGGAAAACCATCGTGAGGAAACAAGCATGACCTAGAACCAAAAATTCGAAGACATGTGACATTCACCAACCCGTACTGGGCCCGCGTGGTGGATTACGGCCGATTCCCTCTCCTAGAGAGGAGGCCTGACTCCCAGCTGATGATGATGCAAGTCTATCAATATTAAAAAAAAAACGTGATAAACGTGCTCAAAACTTTCCTCACGATTTTTTTTAAAGTTACAAAGACTACAATCAAGACTGACTCTTATGAAAGGTCTGACAAACCATCAAAAACGAATAAATCACCAGTCAATATAATAGAAGGTTACACAACTGACCTGCCACGACCATTCATCCCGCATCATGACGAATGTGAAGTGGTTACAAAGCACCGACCCCATTACTGCCATTACAGTAAATTGTACCCGACTATATTTAGATCGGATAGCTGCTAGCGAGACTTGAAACTCGTTTGGACCAGATTTAAAAGGATGTAACGATATTGTAAGCAGTGTTTATGGCCTGTCATGTTGGTAACCTTTGACTTTCGAGTTTGTTTGTAATCTATACATCTTTATAAAAGGAAAAACTGACTGACTGACATATAAACGCACAGCCGAAACTACTTCAAACGACTTGGGAGTTTTGTATAATATTTAATCATCTAAAAAATAATTTATATTCGATGCTAATAGAAGAACCTTATAAAAAAGGTTCTTCTATTAGTAAACAATGATCGAGACTTCTTAAGGGCCAAGCGCCCGAAAAGTGCCATAAAACAGTGATTTTCTGAGGCCTACTCCTCCGTAACGGCTAGGTCAATTGGTTTGAAAAAAAATATATGTTTATTATAGATTCATGAACAATAATTTCAACATTTGATTTTTCGTGCAATTAATACTTTTGTGAAAACCAAATATTTAGCAATTTCGCAACTTTTCGCAACTTTTCCCTGCTCCTTCGAAACGGCTTGGACATTTAAAAACATTTTTACACATAAAAATTGGTGGTTAAATATTCTTCAAAGTGAACATTGCATATGTAAATCAATCAATATCTCGCAGAGAAAATGGATTTGAAGCGCTTTCCGGGCGCTGCTGGCCGCAAATAAATGCACAGTTTTGCGTACTGCCGCCTAGGCGAGTGCGAGAGTTGCGTTCACATAATTTCGGTCAGATGGTTCAAGGGACTATACGCCTATCAACCTTGATTATTGAACTAGTGTTGACTACATCAGATTTCATTTTACTCTAATAAATCACCCAAGTCGGTTGACTTTTTAGACAGACTATAGGAACGTGTTTTCACAAGGATTTCTTATGTGATGTAGGTGAGCATTGAGACGTGTATTAGTGTTTTTAAAAACCTATTTGCGCAATTTACTATGAAAGGATTTTTTTAAATGATCCTCCTAAGGAGATAAAACGGGGGCCCGAAATTCCGAAGTCTTTTACCCACAGATATAGATAGACATAATAAAGTAATAAGGTTCAGTTGAAAACCAGCGTCAGGCAACTACCATGTAGTTGTCTGGCATTATTGCTGAACTGGACCTATTTGGCACCGCCCTGAGACACACATTGCTTGTTTTCTTTTTTTTAAATTATAATAATTTATTAGTGTCTACATGTTGTTACTACATTGTGTGTATCTACGAGTGTGCCAAATAAAATAGTTTTCTTTATTTTACATAGATAACGCAAGAGCTACTACGAGTAATTCGCGTGCCTAAATGCGTGCCAAAAAATCGTAAGTGGCCACTGTCATGCTCAGTCTGCATCGGTGTATAGCGCTATACGACGTCAGTTTTATGCATAATTAATTTAAAAAAATATTATTTTTAATGGTAATATCTAGTAATACCAAATTTGAGAAAAACAAAACATTCGTATTACATGATAGGTAGTCAAAAATGGCACGCTTGGTTTCTTCTTGATACTTGCGTTATCTTTGTCTATCTATATCTGTGATTTTACTCCTAAGAGTCTAAACAGACAGACCATATTTCAACTGCAAATTGCAGTTTAAGTGCAGTTTGAATGCAGTTGACACGACTGCAATAGAACTGCAAACACGACTGCAAACCAAACGTGCGGTCCGATTGCAGTCGTGTGAACTGCACACCGACTGCATCCGAACTGCAACATGCACGGGAGGGCGGAGCGTGCGGGCGGGTGGGTATGATGCAGTTGGGTTGCAATTGAAATGTAGTCCGTCTTTTTAGACTTTAAAATAGAGGAAATTTCGTTTGTAGGCTAAATTTGATTCCTTAAACTACGAGTACTTAATACCTTTCAATCGTGTCAATTATAGACAATAGAAAGACAATGACAGCGAGAACGTCAGCGTTCGCTTGGGGTTTAATGAATATACTTAAAACTTAGCACAAGTAGTCCCCTAGGTAAAATGAAAAGGTTTTCATTATTTGTTTTAAAATGATTTAGGTGATCGAAGATTGTATCGAAGGTTTTCAAAACTATTCTAAATACCATTTAACGGATGTTTTAAACTTTTTAAGAATACATTCTGGTGAATGAAGCTGCGTTAGAAGTTAGTTGAGAAATTAATGTAAATAGAATTGACATTTCCTTTATAACATGAAACTTATTGCTTTTTTTTAACCAAATAAACTTCTTTTCTTTGCCTTTACCAGTTATATAGATGACAAAAAAAATATTTTTTTGTTGGTCTGAGCTTTGAAATAAAACATTTACAAAAAGAAACTACAGTGATCTAACTAAACGAATGCATGTATTATAAGTACCGTTTAAAAAACCCGTTATTATCCCATAAAACCATTGCGTGCAACTGCAATAGATGATTGCATAACATATACGTACATAAAACAACCAACACGCTATGTTAGTAAAACTTTAGACACGATATTTCACGCTAGCAGTTAGTAGTACCTACAATGGCCATACAAGTTATGCTGTCACGTAAAACATGAGACATCAAGGGAGGCAATTGTCCGTCATTGTGCGACCAGCATGCTAATTGTGCCTAATAGGGACAGCATTGAATTAGCGTGTAGCGGACAAAATTAGACGTAGGGTTATTTCTGTATTGCTACGCTAGTGATGTTGCGATATCGATGGTTATTTTTGCGGTTATTACCGGTTATTTTTTAAGTGAAAAAAGAAGTGACAAAAAAAAGATTTGTATTTTTGAGTCTGTCTAATAAGTCAACATACTTGTGTAATTTTTAGAGTAAAATGACATCTAATGTAGTTAACGCTAGTTCAATAATCAAGGTTGATTAAGAGATATTAATCATTGTTTACTACTAGAAGAACCTTATAAAAAGTATCGAATATAAGTATTTTTTAAATAATTAAATATTATACAAAATTCCCAAGTCGGTTGACTTTATAGACAGACTATAGCGATATCGATAGTTTGTTTTTTCGGTTATTACCGGTTTTTTTTTTTGAAGTATTACGGACTGGCAGAAAAGGCTAGTTTGTATTTTTGTAATAAAAATAGCAGACTAATCATGAAATAAACTATTCATCACGCATTAATTGAGGCAATGACACTTGCATTTACAGAACCAAAAGATTTTTCCACTCATTTTGTCATTATTTCCAATTAGGTCCAATTTAGCATAAACAGTGTGAAGAAAACGTCTGAAATATTTAATACAAATTGAAGCTAAACGAACTGATTTAGATTGATGAGTTTTATAATTTCTAAAGTAGTTTTATAATGTCAAAATAATGTTATTGTTTTACCCGATAACCCGACTGCGCGAACACGACGTAAAAGAAGGTGTGTTGTGTGTATGAGTATAAAAGGTGTAAGGGACAGCCCTCCACAAACTTTAAGGGCTTGCTTAGTAGACCAAACTGAACAACCTTCCACAAAAACTTTTTTCAGGAAACGAAAAAAAATATCAGCCTCACCATACAAAATGACAAACTTGATTGGACAATTTGTATGGCGAGCCCGATTTTTTTTTTCGTTTCCTGAAAAAAAAATTTGTAGAAGGTTGTTCAGTTTCGACTACTGAGCAAGCCCTTAAAGTTTGTGGAGGGCTGTCCCTTACACCTTGTATATGTTTGTTCCTCTGTGGTACGCAATATAGAGATTCTTTGATTCTCATGTCAATCGTATTCGTAATTAAATATACACCGTTAAATTTTAATCGTTTTAATCCCGTGGGGGGTCGATCCGGTACATGAAACACTCGATTTGTAAAGATGAAATAAAAAAAAAGCATCTTATTTTAAAAACTCGTATTAATTTACGCATGTACGAAATTAATTTCTTTAAGAAAACGTCAGCTGAGCGAGTTCAATGACTTGAAGGTAATAGCCGGCGTTGCGTACAAATTCGAAATCGACACAAACAAAACAAATCGATAGGGATTAAAACGATTAAAATTTAACGGTGTATAAAAATTTTTCGACGAAGCTATAATGACCAAGTATCATTGCGCCGCTCCTGTCACTCGAGTGTCACTCTCACTAAAGACGTAATAGAATAGAATAGACTTTATTGTACACCAAAAAGTAATACAGCTTATATTGAGCGCTCGGCGTCAGAGTGGGGATCGCTTTGCGCATTCCATACATTGGCGAGCCAATCGCCGTCGTTGTTAGATCCTTGCAGCATCGCAGGAAACAAGTCACGAGTGAAGTCTGTGACACAATGGCGCGGCGAGTCAATCACTGACATTCCCCGCGTCTCGCGTCGCAAAGAGACAGAATATTTGACTTCTGCGCAACTTGAAGCCAGGGCTCAAGATACGTGCCGCTAACTATATTCACAATTCAATATGGTGGCAACCAGACGTCTTATTGTAAAAACTTTTGGCCAAGTGCGAGTTGGACTCGCGCACGAATAGTTCCGTACAGTCCTTAGGAAAATTCGGCAAAAAAATCGCGTTTATTGTATGGGAGCCCCCCTTAAATATTTATTTTATTTTCTTTTTAGTATTTGTTGTTATAGCGGCAACAGAAATACATAATTTCATAATTTGTGAAAATTTCAAATGTCCCAAGAACCGCGAAAGTAGTGTCCAAGGTCAAAATAATTACATTTTATTTAGTCCGTATTTTAGATCTTATAAAAAAAATATTGGACACGTATTTTTTCTTTTTACGATTAAACAAAAAATAACAAAGATATAGCCCATTAAAGTTACGTGTGACGTCACTCCGTGCGAAAAATGCAGCACGGCGTGACGTAACACGTAACTTTATTGGGCTATATCTTTGACATATTTGGTTTAGTTTATAAATAAGAAAATACGTGTCCTTTATTTTTGAATAATCTAAAAGACGGACTAATTACATTTTTTACGGCAACTAGCGTATTGCTGTTCTTGGGATACAGCCTGGTGACAGACAGACGGACAGACAGCCTTTCACTATTATGCCCCCACTAACAATCTTCTCAATTTTCCAACAGGTATTTGTAGAGTATCAAAACAACGAGGACTTATATGATGATTCCTAACTGAAATAAAGAAATCCTAGTTTCCAATGACCGCTAGTTAGCGCAGGTCGCAGCCTAGCTTCAATTGCATTACTTAACTGCACATACCGATGCAGAGGTCACACAACTTTAGCTCGTTGTATGAAGGCGAATTCAATTCCGTATGTGTTTGTATGCGATGTAAATGTTTTCGACGCGATTTTATATTATTGTGCATTAGTAAAGTAGGCATTCGGGAATTAAACTATCTATTTAAATAGTTTGTATAGAACCCTAAGTGCGCGAATCCGACTCACGTACCCCAATTTATTTTATATAGGTTTTGCTATGATACAGGTTATCCTAATTTAAGAAGCAGGGTTCATAATATGTACATATACAAGGTGTAAGGGACAGCCCTCCAGAAACTTTAAGGGCTTGCTCAGTAGACGAAACTGAACAACCTTCCACAATTTTTTTTTTCAGGAATCGAAAATAAAAATCCGCCTCACCATAGAAAATAATAAACTTGATTAGACAGTTTGTATGGAGAGGCCGAATTTTGTGGATGGTTGTTTAGTTTCGTCTACTGATTGATCCCTTAAAGTTTTTGGAGGGCTGTCCCTTACACCTTGTATACATACCAACTTCAGCAGCTTAGCTAGCATTTTGTTAACCAATGTATGTTTCTTTGTGACAATAAAACTATTCTAGGACATGATCTACTCTTTTGCCAAATTTTAACCGAATCCGTTCAGCAATTGTCTCTATGATATTGTCTCATTAATTGTCTCGTATGTTACCAATTGCCATCTATTGTTCTAAATTCATGGCATGTGACAATGATTTTGTATATTGCGTGGTTACTACTATGGGTTAGGGGGTTAAATTGTATGTCATATGTTTATCTGGTGCATGTTTTCTGTTGTAGCCAATAAATGCTTTATCTATCTGTACTCAAAATTATATAATACTAGCTGTGCCCGCGACTTCGTTCGCGTGGACTACAGGATTTTGAATTTATTTTTTCTAAAATAAAAGTAGCCTATGTTACTCCTAATAAGGAGTAACATAGGCTACTTTTATAAATCACAAAAAAAAAAATCAATCATTCAATCAATCATTTCCTTCATCCTGCCAAAAAAGTCCCGTCAAAATCGGTCCAGCCATTTCAGAGATTAGCCTGGACAAACAGACAGACAAAAATTGTGAAAAATGTTATTTTGATGTATGATCAATATATATATATTGAAATGCATGTAGTAAAAAGCAGTTATTTCAATATTACAAACAGACACTCCAATTTTATTTATATGTATAGATGTATAGATGACGTATTATATCGTCAATCTGGGAATAACTCCGTGTAATAATGTTACATTTACACGGAGTTATTCCCAGTTTTTCTACCAAGGAGATTCCAGGAAAAATACTATGCGTGTAGTAATTAAAAGTTATTAATATCAGTTGTCTTGGCAATTGAGAGACATTGATACCTTGACGCGTATTAAGTCATTGATATTCCTGCATTTATAAGCAAAGCATATAGGGTGACTGGTAATTAGTGATCGATACTTATACACGTGACTGTACTCAAGATTACAATCAACTTTTCCAAAGAAACTTTTTTTTATAGGGTATGCAATTATCGAAATATTTCGATAATCGATAAAGTGAAAAATATCTTTTTTTGTTTTCGATAAAAACCGGTAATTACCAATAATTAGGGTTTTTTAATAAAAAAAATATAAAAACTTGTTTTACATGTAAATAAAGGGATACACTGATGAAAATAAAGGACAATATGATTTCAGCAGATATACGTCCACTGTTGGACATAGGCCTCCCCCAAGCGTCGCCACAACGAACGTTCCTGTGTATCCATCGGTTTCCCGCAACCTTCACCAGGTCATCGGTCCACCTTGTAGGAGGCTTACCAGGGCTGCGACCCGGTACGCGGTCGCCACTCCAGAACCTTTCGGCCCCAACGGCCATCTGTTCTGTGAGCAATGTGCATTACTCATTGCCACTTAAGTTTGGCAATTCGTGCTATGTCGGCGACCTTAGTTCTCCTGCTCTTAGATCGCGCAAGGAAACCCCGAGCATAGCTCTTTCCGTTGCTCTTTGGGTGACTTTAAGCCTTCTGATGAGGCCCATTGTGAGCGACTACATTTCGGAGGCATATGTCATCACTGGCAACACGCACTGGTCATAGACTTTCAACTTGAGAGGCTGTGGTATGTTGGACGAGAAGATACCGCGTAGCTTGGCGAACGCTACCTAGCCGAGTTGGATTCGACGGTTGACCTCTTTCTCGAAGTTAGACTTACCCAACTGGACTGTCTTTCCGAGTTAGACATAATCTATTTTACATTGTTCTTATTTTGATACATTTTTCTACCATTTTAGATTATATTTTGGATTTTAAATAAATGCGTATTATTGCCGAGCCCTTTCCCCCACATAATCCTCTCCACCTTTAACGCCGCACATAACACACGTAATTAATAGACATTTCCAAAGGTTCAAATTACAATTTCATATTTACAGCGACTGGTGAGAAGTAGGTATAGATACCGGCACGAATCTTGAGCGCTCAGCGATAGAGTGAGGATCAATTCAAGCATCGTACACATCGTCGACCCAATCACTGTAACTACAAAGATGTCTACCAGATGCCTCGTCATTTATACCGCGTACTTCGAAGGACTGGAACAGTCTGCCTGCTGCGGTCTTCCCGTCCGATTATAATTTGGGTGTCTTCAAGGCTAGAGTGAATAGGCTCTTAACCCCTCGAGCGCCGATTGTACATACGTCTGTACAACTTGAAGACCTTGAAAAACGCTTAATTTTCATTTTGTACACACGTCTGTACGAAACTTGTTTGGCCAAAAATTTTAATTTCTATATTATATTATTCCATATTTATGATATTATTTGTTTTTCCTAGAAAAAAACAAAAAAAATATTTTATTTATTTTATTGGTGATTTACGTAAACACGGCAATTTTCCGGGTCATTAAACTCTGGCGCTCGAGGGGTTAATAAACTAGTGCGCCTCACCATCAACGATTGCATCACTGCTTACCATCAGGCGGGATCGCAGTCAAGTACTAGTTTATAACAGATAAAAAAAAAAAAAAAAATGTACTCCCAGCTCCCGCGTCTCACTTCATACCACTAAAGAGACCCATTCACTTCTCATTCAAGTCTGCGCGAATTCAAGTTCAAGTCGGCGTTCAAGATCCGTGCTGGTATCTGTACCTAACTGAAAAAACCGGCCAAGTGCGAGTCGGACTCGCCCATGAAGGGTTCCGTAGCAGCAAGTAACATAATATAAAAGTTCTTGTAATGTGTTGTAACTTTGATCGATGTTTTAATAATACTGTATTTTTTTCGATTTATGACGCATTAAAAAAAACTACTTACTAGATTTCGTTCAAACCAATTTTCGTTGGCAGTTTTTATAGTAATGTACATCATATATTTTTTTTAGTTTTATCATTCTCTTATTTTAGAAGTTAGAGGGGGGGGGGGGGACGACGACACTCATTTTACCACTTTGGAAGTGTCTCTCGCGCAGACTATTCCGTTTAGAAAAAAATGATATTAGAAACCTCAATATCATTTTTGAAGACCTATCTATAGATACCCACACGTATGGATTTGACGAAAAAAAAAATTTTGAGTTACAGTTCTAAGTATGCGGACCCCCAAAATTTATTGCTTTTTTATATTTTTGTGGAAAAATCTTAATGCGGTTCACAGAATACATCTACCTACTAAGTTTCAAAAGCATAGCTCTTATAGTTTCGGAAAAAAGTGGCTGTGACATACGGACGGACAGACAGACAGACATGACGAATCTATAAGGGTTCCGTTTTTTGCCATTTGGCTACGGAACCCTAAAAAAAACCTATAAAACTATAGCACTACTACTTACCATAGTTCAGGCGAGTATGGTGGGGATGTGGTGACCAAAGATGGCGGCGGCATCAGCGCGTCGTTTGACAGCTGTCAACAAATTATATTACGTTTATTTTGCTCTTACAACATTGTCAATCAGTCTTGTGAAGAGGAGGGATGAAACGCATGTGACTAATACCTTGATCACACGTACCGAGTAAATGGGCAAGACAGTGCTCTGGGCCGAGTACTCGGTACGTGTAAACACAGCGTCGAGTGCTTGGCCGAGCGCTTATCTCTAAAATTCGTTCACATCACTGTCTCGGCCGATCAACATTTTACTGTCTCGCCCTTTTACTCGGTACGTGTGATCAAGGCATAAAAGAGTTATGAGTATACATATGTAAGGAGGGAGAGGAAGAGGGAAACCAAAGAAAAGATGGATAGATTTATTGAGGATTGATATGAAAGAAAAGAGAGTCGATGATAGCATGACGGGTGAAAAGACAAAAATAAATAATTGAAAAGGTGAAAAGACAAAAATTTTTATGGCGAGGCTGATTTCTTTTTTCCTTTCCTAAAAAAAAAATTGGGGAAGGTTGTTCAGTTTCGTCTACTGAGCAAGCCCTTAAAGTTTGTGGAGGGCTGTCCCTTACACCTTTTATAATGGTGGGTTACTCACCGTGGTGAGGACAGTAGCTTCACAGCCAGGCTGGTACTTCTCCAGGTCGGTGCGAGGTCTTCTCATCACCTTCTCTCTGTCTTGTTTGTGTTTCCTATCAGCGCCTTTGAGTTTGAAGACCTGATAAAGCATAGGGTTTTGTTAGATTATTTGAGGAGGATTATTTGCGGGAGATAATGTCAGACTCTTACTGACTAACCCACCTACCCCGTTCCTTCTTGCCCTTCATACCGGGACTG
Source organism: Mythimna albipuncta (assembly GCA_929112965.1). Taxonomy (NCBI): domain Eukaryota; kingdom Metazoa; phylum Arthropoda; class Insecta; order Lepidoptera; family Noctuidae; genus Mythimna; species Mythimna albipuncta. The sequence goes on along the minus strand of OV815986.1, from coordinate 3,872,554 downwards.
AGCTACCTTTTGTAGCTAGCTAGCTAGTTCCCACTATTGGGAATCAGGCCTCCTCACTAAGAGAGGGAATGGGCCATAATCCACCACGCGGGCCCAGTACGGGTTGGTGAATGTCACATGTCTTCGAATTTTTGGTTCTAGGACATGCCGGTTTCCTCACGATGTTTTCCTTCACCGTTTTGAGAGCAGTGGTGATGAAATAAATTACACAACGTAATGCACCTGGCAGGGTTTAAACCCGTTACCTACAACTCGTAAGTCTAAGCCATTACCACTTGGCCACCTCTGCTCTAACTCATAAATGTGTGTGTGTATTTCGACTGAATTAATGATGATGTTATTTACCTTGATCTGGCACGCAGCAGCATGCAACCTCGTATGCTCGTCGCTGGCCAGGTAGGTCTCCACTTGGATACGGAAGGGGACTCCCTTCTCTCCGCCATGTTTCTTCGCTGTGAACTCTGTTGATATACAGTTTACCTGGGAACGAGAAATGGTAAGTTAATTATATATTTTTTTACAAGCTTCTCTCAGCGGCTTCACCCTCATGGAAGTAGGTTACTCCACATAAACCCATTCCTTCGTGCCTTTCATACCGGAGCTGAGCCTCTGGCCCCAGTAGGCTTCGACCCAGCTGGTGCTGCTACTGTTTCTGACAACTCCTTGAGGCGCGCGGGAACAGTGCGAGCGATACCTCGCACCGAGCCGCGCGTACAGGCCATGGTCCGGAGCGAGGAGGAGTTGCAGGCGCAAACCTCCAAGGGCGAAGCAGTAATGCTAGCAAAGGAGGAGGCCGACCGCATCAGGCAAAGGCGCTCACGCCTCAGCCGCTGCCGGCGCGGGCGTGCGAACGGCGAGCAATGGATAGCTCGCTGTCCGACCGTCCGGTAACTGTCCGACCGAGAGACGAGAGAACTCGTCGACGGCGCGCACTGTTCCCGCGCGCCTCAAGGAGTTGTCAGCAACCGCAGGGGCCCAGCTGGGTCGAAACCTACTGGGGCCAGGATCTAGTTACGAAAGGGAAGCTCGGCCCCGGTATGAAAGGCAAGAAGGAACGGGGTGGGTTTTTTAGTCAGTAAGAGTCTGACACTATCTCCCGCTCCGTCCAAGGGCGGCGGATGTCAATTGGATGATATTTAACCACCGAAAAAAAGAGAGATGACTTACTTTAATGTAAACACCGACGTCTTTGGTAGGGTCCCAGTAGACATGCAGCGCGTTCAGACACGCCGGCTGCTCCACGCGGATCACGCCGTACGAGAGAGGCACGTCCAGCTGAGGTGAATGAAGCATCATTAGAAAGAAAGAAAGAAAGAAAAGTATTTATTTTGGCGCAAAAAAACATTGTAGGAAACAAAAACTTAAGAGGCCGGCGACAGATGAATTTCCATACAAACGTAATACCACGCTCATTTGCACTTGGAGCATATTTCCAGCATATTATGATTATATTCGATCACAGACAACATTTATCTAGGTTCATACGTCAAGAATATTAGAAATATTGCCCTTAAGACAAACACAAAACAAAAAAAAACAAAAAAAAATAATAAAAAGTAACATTGTCTGGCACACGTTTGCGCCAAAAAAGGTCCAGTTCAGCGAAATGCCAGACAACTACACACTACTAATTGTGAATTCAATTAATACATTAACTATGTCACTACGAAACAGGGGCGCCGACTCCGTGGGTGCTCAGGGGCTCGAGCCCTCATGAGTAATAAACAGTGGGTGCAAAGCACCCCTGTGAATAGACTTCAAGAAACAGCAGGCTTACTCTCCAAATTAATTTCAATTTCAATCTAAAGTCAATCCGATTGCAATGTCAATTTCGACGTTACGTGATTTGGTAATCTTGAAAACAATATTGTCAACATACACGATTTCACTTAGTTCTCAAAATGGTCACGCAATTTTGAACCAATTTGGCGCTAGCATTGAATTTAAGGGTACGAAACGTCACAATCTCAATGTCGACCGTTCGGAAATGAACTCAAGTTTTAGCCTGCAGATCAATAATCGTCTTTAGAGAGGGGCGTTATTTCATTATCCGACGACCCGTTTTGCGCAGTGGTTTAGAACGCCCCGGTTATTCAACCGGGTCGAATGATGATTGTTGATGAAAAAGATATTTATGTTGGGTCTGGGTACCACAAACATGTGGTACCTCAGTTGTTCCTGGTTTCCATATTACAAGGAAGAATCTTAGTGTGGGACGCAGTATGTAAGTAGACTTCGTTCGCGTGGACTACGATTTAGAATTTATTTTTCTAAAATAAAAGTTAAGAGCCTATGTTACTCCTTATTACATCAGCTACCTGCCAAAAAAGGTCCCGTCAAAATCGGTCAAGCCATTTCAGAGGTTAGCCGGACAAACAGACGTACAGATAGACAAAAATCTAATTTCAATATTACAGACACTTCAATTTTATTTATATTATGTATAGATATAGATTTTTCTCTCGTGACAAATCGGTGTGCATTTCTCTTCTGACATTACGCCACTATTTCGAGTCGTCAAATGAGCATGAGCACCTATGAGGTTTTTCTAAAACCCGGCGCCCCTGAATATATGTCTTACCTCCACAATCCTCTCTCCAGGTCTCTCGTTATGCCACTGCGCAATCTGCTCCCTCTCCATGTACTGAAGGCGACGCTCGTGGAAGCAGATTTTGATCACGCTCTGTAAAGAAGAATAATAGATTAATAAGGAGTATTGGAAGGGGCAGTGAGCACTGGGCAGGGCACGCAGAACTGATGATCGTTGAGGCCGATAGGTTCTGGAGTGGCAACTGTGAAGCAGATGACGCGGCGTTAGAAGGCCTTCTATTGAGGCAAGACGCACAGGACCGGTCGTTGTGGTGACGCTTGGGGGAGGCCTGTGTCCAACAGTGGACGTCTTTCGGCTGATATCATGATGATGATTCGAATTTCGAGGAGGTAAGTCCACTGCGTTGGGCAAATTGCTCGCAGAACAGATGGTCGATGGAGCTGAAAGGTTCTGGACGGGCGACCGAACACGGCCGACTGAAAACGCTCAAAAGGATACAGAATATCAACGTCGTACGTCTTTTGGTACGCTGATGGAACGGACTTATATAAATGTCGGAAAAGTCAATAGTACGGAAGCTTGAGAACGAATGAACGAGCTATGTGACAAGTGACACATGTCACTTTGACAGAATCCGGTCTGACGGTCTTGCACGAACCGAGCAGATAAAGGTGCTGGCTACAGAGGCCCGGCTCATTCCTCTTTCGGCAGCCGTGCGACGTACAATGTCTAGTCACGTGCAACGTTTTGTGTGCTGTCTCACGGCTCGACATGTGAAGTGAAAACCTAAAAGCTTGCATCATAATAAATCAGTTTTGTGATCTGGAATAGTCTGTTTATTGCTGGATATCCAGCCATCGCCCACAAACCAGAGTCTTTGGAAAGAGCTTCAATGATAATCGGCATCTTTCGCCGACATATATAAAAAACTAGCTTTTGCCCGCGCGGCTTCGCTCGCGCTCTTCCCTACTTCAGCCTACTATACCCTACTCTACCCTACCCTACTCTACTCTACTCTACCCTACTCTACCCTACTTTACCCCACCCTACTCTACTCTACCCTTCTCTACCTTACTCTACCCTACTCTACCCTACACTACCCTAATTTTCATTTTTTTTTCCATAGGAACCTTCTCCTCATAATAACGAACACAACAAAAAAAAAATTAGCGAAATCGGTCCTGGCGTTGTTGAGTTATGCGCTTACCAACACATTTTGCGATTCATTTTTATATTATAGATAATAAAATAAAAATAAAAATCTTTATTTGAAACCAAAAACACATTTAACAATTTATTTATGCACGATGATAGCTGCAATAGTTTGAAACTGAGGCGCAGCTATAAGCGCCCACCTCCAGAAACATAAGAAAAGCAGTAGTTCCCTATCATATACAATTTATAGAATAAGTAAATCCTAACCTACAAGGTGTAAGGGACAGTCCTCCACAAACTTTAAGGGCTTGCTCAGTAGATGAAACTGAACAACTTTCCACAATTTTTTTTTTTTCAGGAAACGAAAAAAAAAATCCGTCTCATCATAGAAAATTATAAACTTGATTGGACAGTTTGTATGGAGAGGCCGAATTTTTTTTTCGTTTCCTGAAAGTAATTTTTGTGGAAGGTTGTTCAGTTTCGTCTACTGAGCAAGCCCTTAAAGTTTGTGGAGGGCTGTCCCTTACACGTTGTATAGTTGTATGTGGTGTGTAGTGAGTGTATAGTGATGGTGTGGAGTGGATGGGGTGTGTAAAGGTGTATGTTTGGAGAGTGTATGTATTATGACTTTGTGATATTAAATTTTAACAAGTTTTTCAGTTTCATCGTAAGTTTTAGATGTTAGCCAATCGGTTAATTTATTTTTAAGTACATGCCTCGTTAGAGGATATGTATACATACCTTGAGTATCTTGCCCTTATAATGCGACAGGTCTCCCAGCTTCTTGAGCTTGATCTCGTAGGGCTGGCCCTGGTTGAGGTACGTCAGGGTCTCTTCGTTCTGTTTCGTGGCGATGGATGTGGCGGCTGCTAGGACGTATTGGAATCTGTTGACGTAAAAGATGGATACAGATATCGGCACGGATGATGCGCAGAAGTCAAATATCGGGCTTATTTAATGGTATGAAGCGAGACGCGGGGGCAGGGAGTGTCAGTGATTGGCTTGCCGCGCCATCGTGTCATAGACGTCACTAGTGATTCGTTCCCTGCGCTTGCTGCATGTCATCTAACAACGACGACGATTGGCTCGCCTATGTATGTAATGCGTAAAGCGATACCCACTCTGACGCCGAGAGTACCTATAAGAAATATGTTTTTTACTTTGTAATAAAAAGTTTGTTTTAATATTATTTATTTATTAACACTTCTTGCACAAAAAACTGTACAAAGGCGGACTTAATGCCTTAGGAATTATCTACCATACTAATAATGATGGTTTATTTTTTACCACAGTATAAATATGTCTTTACTTTGCAGTCGCACGTTGACGAGTCACTATTTACTCAACGAGCAGAGTATCATTTCGACCTTTTTCTTTTTCAATCAATATTTTTGTATTTTTTTAAAGTAGTTTCGTTCTTAAACCGGTTTCATTATAAAATGGCAACTAAAATTAAAACAAGCGACCTGAGTATATGGTTTTAATTTTAGCTCGATACATCCACGCGTTTCTGAGATAAAGTGTCTTGACAGACAGACAGGTAACCAAACAAGTGATACTATAAGGGTTCCGTTTTCTAAAAACGTTATTGAACCCAAGTGACATGGGTCATGGACAAGACTATGATTATGAAACTTTCTTGTTGGTTTTTTACTCTCGTCTGCTATAAACTAAATTATCGTATCAAATTGTACTGGAGAGTAATATTAAAAAAAATATTCAAAAATATAAGGTAATACAGTAAAAACATTTTTTCCTTAATTCTATGTCAAGTTCACAAGTGCTATATGCCTGAACTAGGTTATCCTGTGTTTCAGGCGAGAAAAGGTAAAATAATATAACTAAATAATCACAGTAATTATATACCAAAAAGGTAAAATATTCATCTAATAGGTATGTAAAAGTAATGGTGGGTCGTTGTCGAATTTTTGACCGATGAAATGACTACGATTTTCCAACGACAGACGGCGACAGATTCTCGCCGCGACTGGTTTGAAGACGAAACCATCGTTGAGTGAAGAGAGAGATAGTTGCAGATAAAATTCGTTTTTGCAACCAGTTTGAGGACGGTTTAATAGTAGCAATGTTTGTGCTTTATTTATAGTAATAAAGTTCATTTTTCATTGCAACGACTGGTTTTGAAACGACGAAGCGGTGAGTGTGATAGTTGAATCAATGGATTCTCGACTTTATTGCCTTAAAAGTAAGATAACAATTCGCATACAGTAATGCGAAGACTGGTTTGTGCAACGAAGACTATTTTGATCGTACGACGGAAAGCGGTTGTTCCTTTGCAGAACAGAAAACGGTATTTGAAAACTGTTTGTTGTTGAAACGCCCACCGCTACGGGAGTTCCGGGCCTTGGTTGAGGCCATGGTCTGGAGCGAGGAGGAGTGGCAGGCGGTCGCCGACTTCTGCGAAGCAGTAATGCTCGCAAAGGAGGAGGCCGAACGCATCAGACAACGGCGTCCTCGCCGCCGCCGCCGGGATTCTGATCCCGATTTCCGACCACCGTAGACGCGGGCTTGCGAAGCAATGGGTAGCTCGCTGTCCGGCCGTCCGGTAACTGTCCGGACCAAGCCCAAGTCGTCGACGGCGCGCACTGTTCCCGCGCGCCTCAAGGAGTTGTCAGCACCAGGAGAGACCCAACCGGGTCGAAGCCTACTGGGGCCAGGGTTATCCGAAAGGGAACTCGAGCCCCGGTATTAAGGCTTGAAGGAACGGGATGGGTTTTTTTAGTCAGTAAGAGTCTGACACTATCTCCCGCTCCACCCAAGAGCGGGGGATGTCATTGGATGATTTTCCCCACCAAAAAAAAACCGCTACTGGAGTTCAAATGGTTCACTGACCTGGTATCATCCTTGAAGCTAGGCTCCGAGCGTGCCTGTATGGGGGAGTGCAGGAATCCGTCCAGGGACCCCACGGGAGAACACATCAGCAGACCAGGATCTGGAAACATTGCGTCAATTAGTTTTCAACACGGTTATTCGAAGTTTTCTTCTAGATCCTAAGGGCTATATTTGACCGAGACACCACCGCGGCGCGACCAGTCGCCGCCCGCCAACAAAATGTATACAGCTCTGTAGAGAGTTACTCACCTGGTTGCGCAACTAATTTGGTGGCGCGACTAGTAGCCCGATTCACGTAATGAAAACCGTAACGATATCATAGCGTAATATTAATACGATTTTTGAAAAAAAGTTACTTTATTTTTTAATTTTATCTTTACAAATCGATAGTGTTTCATGTACCGGATCGATCCTCCACGGGATTAAAACGATCAAAATTTAGCGGTGTAATACACAAAAAAAAGTTAGTAGTTAGGGTGACAAACACACGTACAGGGGAATTATATACATAAAGTTACACCTTCCCTAAAAATCATGCATTTAAATAAAGAAAACTCCATCCAAAACGGATCAATACTTTTCGAGTAAATCGCGAACATACAAACAGGGCTTAAATACAATACCTTCTTTTTTGAAAGTGGTTAAAAAGTTGAGTACTCACTTTTATTCTCCTGCGCATTGGGCGAGTGATACCCGTTCATGGGTATCATAGTGCCAGGAGGCATCGTCGGCTGGCACTGCATGCTCTCTGGGCTGCCTGCGATGGGGCATAGACAATAATGAATTATTTATGGTTGATAGATTTCGTTAGGGTCTAAACGACGGACCGCATTTCAACTGCAAACCAAACGTGCAGTCCGATTGCAGTCGTGTGAACTGCACACCGACTGCATCCGAACTGCACCATGCGCGGGAGGGCAGAGCGTGCGGGCGGGTGGGTATGATGCAGTTCGGATGCAGTCGGTGTGCAGTTGACACGACTGCAATCGGACTGCACGTTTGTTTTGCAGTTCTATTGCAGTCGTGTCAACTGCATCAAACTGTAATTTGCAGTTGGATTGCAGTTGAAATGCAGTCCGTCTGTTTAGACCCTTAGGTAGGCACAGATCGAAGAAGAAGGCGGCCATCAGAGAGGAGTGGCGGCGTGTCGTGAAGCTTGCCACCAACACCTGAAGTGATGACCACGACCACTCTGTCAAGAGTGATACCGACAGAGAAGAAGAAGGCGCCAGTTACCGTGGAATAACGGTCATTGAACCTCCTACTTTTGTTGACGTTCTTAATTTAAAACACGGAAACAAAGACATAAGCTTGAAGTCTTAAATCGATATGTATCGTGATTCTTTATATGATCTAGTAATGAAAAGCATTTCATTGTTTGTTTTTCGGGAACCGACGCAGAGATATTTGGAAAAGGTCAATGTACTTTATTCCACGGTTATCTAGTCTTCTTTAGTACGTGTCTGTCATTATACAGGGTATAAGGAATAGGTTTCCACGCGCCGGGCCTTGGTTGAGGCCGGAGCGAGGAGGAGTGGCAGGCGGTCGCCGACTTCTGCGAAGCAGTAATGCTCGCAAAGGAGGAGGCCGAACGCATCAGGCAACGGCGTTATCGCCGCCGCCGCCGCCGGGATTCTGATCCCGATTTCCGGCCAACGTAGGCGCGAGCTTGCGGACAGTGAGCAATGGGTAGCTCACAATCCGACCATCCGGTAACTGTCCGGACCAAGCCCAAGTCGTCGACGGCGCGCACTGTTCCCGCGCGCCTCAAGGAGTTGTCAGCAACAACAGGGACCCAGCCGGGTCGAAGCCTTCTGGGGCCAGGGTTATCCGAAAGGGCGCTCGAGCCCCGGTATGAAGGCTAGAAGGAATGGGGTGAGTCTTTTAGTCAGTAAGAGTCTGACACTATCTCCCGCTCCGCCCAAGGGCGGGGGATGTCAATGCATGATTTTTCCCACCATAAAAAAAGGTCTCCACAATCTTTAAGTTCTTGCTCACTAGACGAAACTGAACAACCTTCCACAAGACTTCTTTTCGGGAAACGAAAAATAATAACGGCCTCCTCTTACAAAATTATAAGCTTGATTGGACAGTATGTATGGAGAAACCGATTTATTTTTTTGTTAGTCTTCAACAGTATCGGATAGCAAGGTGAAAAAAGAAAATATCAAGTATGTAACTACACAATTATAATGATCAAAAGGATTTACATAATTCTGTAACTTAATAAAGAGCTGAAATGTGGCCTTTTAAAAAACTTAACCTTATTTATTTATATATCATTTACCATATAGAGGTTTTATTTTCACTAAACGTAAACAAGGTACTTTTTGCGCTTTTCATTTTTTTTTTTTTTCATCTATCATCTATCGCCGACAAACGTAACTTCCTCGTTGTTTAGTTACTAAATTCTAATAACAGATGGCGCTACTGTACAATTCTCATTACTTTAGTTCTAAAGATTTTAATAACAGATGGCGCTACTCACCGTGCTGTATCATTATGTTCCCATTGTGTGGAGGCGACTGCTCGCAACTACCCTCCTCCATGGGATCACGGTTGTTGTCAAGTACCATGTTGGTGATCTGTGTAAAAAGAAAGATGATTACAATGTAGGTGATTTCAAACAATACTTGAGTAGTTGAGTATTAACTTTAAAGTTATTTTGAGACTATATAGACTTTTACAGAAAAGTATAAAGAGTAGGTTACTAGCAATTTGTTGTCAATCCCTTAAAGTAACCGTACACGCTAAGGTATACCTGACAAGTACAGGCACTTTGGAGAGTGTGTGCAGGAATTATATGACTTGATTCCACCATCTCACTTCTACCATTGGACAAGCCGACGAACGGCGAGTATCCACCCTAATGTTGTTGAAACCTCTACGGTCCGGACCAAGCGTTTCGCCTCGTCGTTTATACCGCGTACATCGAGGGACTGGAACAATTTGCCTGCTGCGGTCTTCTCGTCTGATTATAATTTAGGTGTCTTTAAGGCAAGAGTTAATAAACTAGTGCGCCTCACCATCAACGATTGCATCACTGCTTATCATCAGGTGGGATCGCAGTCAAGCACTAGTTTATAGCAATTTAAAAAAAAAGGTTTGCCTACACAGTTTTACACTTATTGTAAGCTTGTGTGGAAACCTGCACAGGTCCATATCGCATTTGTTCATTTTTCATAGGAAGTTAAAAAGCGCTGATTATTTTTGATCCCAAAGTATCAAGATACCTGTGTTTTATTCAAGTAAGGGGTGATTTCGATCCATAGCGCAAAATTTGTTCATTTTTCATAGAAACTTGAATAGCGCTGATTATTTTTGATCCTAAAGTATCAAGATACCAGTGTTTTATTTAAGTAAGGGGTGATTTCGTTCCATAGCGCATAATTTGTCCATTTTTCATAGAAACTTAAGTAGCGCTGATTATTTTTGATCCCAAAGTATCAAGATACCTGTGTTTTATTCAAGTAAGGGGTGATTTCGATCCATAGCGCAATTTGTTTTCTTTTTTCATAGAAACTTAAATAGCGCTGATTATTTTTGATCCCAAAGTATCAAGATACCTGTGTTTTATTCAAGTAAGGGGTGATTTCGATCCATAGCGCAATTTTATTTCTTTTTTCATAGAAACTTAAATAGCGCTGATTATTTTTGATCCCAAAGTATCAAGATACCTGTGTTTTATTTAAGTAAGGAGTAGGGGTAGAAATAGTAAGACGTGTGTAACCTAGCAACGCAACTTTAATGTAAATGGTAAATATTGAGTGTACTGATAAAATATAATAATAAGAACTATGTGTAAACGAATTATTCCTTTCATTCTCAGATCAGTAGGATGACGTTTATATGCAAGTTGGTTAAATATTAATAGATATTATTACGGGTTGGAAGCGATATGAAAGAAACGGGAGTTATAGTGATAGCGCGACGAGTGACAGGGCAGAATGGAAGAAAAAATCGTGTTGCGCCGACCACAAATAAAACGGGACTAGGGCAGGAAGATGATGATGATTACTGGTTGGTAAATCTATATAGGTATTATAAAGAAGAAACATTTAAATTTTTGTTTGTTATTAATAATCTCAAAAAGTACTGTACCAATTTAAAAAAAAACTTTTTTAAGTGGGATATCATATCAGACTTTTACTGATAAATCCCACTCCTAGTCCCTTCGTTGTCTTTCATTCCAGAGCCAGGTTTTCCTTTCAGAAGCGAATCCATGGCCCCGGTAGGCTTAGACCCTGCTGGGCCCCTAAGGTTTGGTGATATTTCCGTCATCAGTACATAGAATGTTACTTTATCACTAAGTAACGTAGATAAATATTTTTTATTTTCACACAAGCAAAGTCTAGCAGACGATATTATCCTATAACTAAAGCAAAATAAAGCTATAACTTGGTCTATTAGGTAAACCAATCTTTTGTGTAAATAATAATATAATTAATCTTTAAATAAACCTCGAAATCTGAACACATCTTGTTTTTAAAAACATGCGATCACTAAGTGTGTCTTCTCTTAGTCATAATATCAGCGAATGTAAACAAAATGATAACTTTACTGAATGAAAAAATAATGTCGTAAGCGTGACAAACCAATTATTTACTAGTTGGAAAAATCCGTAGAGTAAAAATATTACGTATCGATCTTTAAGTGAAAGCTATGGGCCCGAGAGTGACAAAGTTCCTATCAGATGGCGCTAAATTAAATATTAATTAATTCATTTCATTACATGAGTCTGTTATTAAGTCAAATATCATTTTGCTTAAACCGACATACCATTTTATTGAGCTTAGTGTAATGATTGCTTCAAAATCTATCTATTTCGCCAAAAATAACTAAACTAAGATTTAACTTGTGCTTGAGTATAGTCGGGAGCACCATTACGCCTTGATCACACGTACTGAGTAAAATGGCGAGACAGTAAAATGTTGCTTGGCCGAGACAGTGATGTAAGTGAGTTGTGATAAGTGGTAGGCCGAGCACTCGGCGCTATGTTTACACGTTCAGAGTACTCGGCCGAGAGCACTGTCTCGCCTGTTTACTCGGTACGTGTGATCAAGGTATTAGCCTATTCGCGAGAATATGATCACGCTGTGGTAAAGCTATCGCCTTGACCTCTGATTTGGTACAGGGCAAGGTCCGGAGCGAGGAGGAGTGGCAGGTGGTCGCCTCCTTCTGCGAAGCAGTAATGCTAGCAAATGAGGAGGCCGACCGCATCAGGCAACGGCGCTCACAGCGCCCCAGCCGTCGCCGGGATTCCGATCCCAATTTCCGGCCACCGTAGGCGTGGGCTTGCGGACGGCGAGCAATGGGTAGCACGTTGTTTAACCGTCCGGTAACTATCTGGACCGAGCCCAAGTCGTCGACGGCGCACACTCTTCTCGCGCCCCTCAAGGAGCTGTCAGCAACAGCAGGGACCTAGCTTGGTCGAAGCCTACTGGGGCCAGGGTTAACTCCGAAAGGTAGCTCGGCCCTGGTATGAAAGGCAAGAAGGAACGGGGTGGGTTTTTAGTCAGTAAGAGTTTGAGACTATCTCCCGCTCCGCCCACAGACAGGGGATGTTATTGGGATGATTTTTAAAACATTTTAAATTCTTAATTAAAGAATTTGAACTTTAATATTTTTCATACTCTACCTGAAACCTTTTAGTCATTACAGTAGTGTTTAACAAAGCTCAATTACCTACAAATACTCAATTTATAAACCCGGGTTTTCTCACGTTTTACTGAAGCTAAGAATATTATAGATTTTATAGACAGGAGAGTCATTATTATTTAAGAATGAAAAGAAAGAAGTTAGTTAAACAGGCATTATTTCAGTCATTTCATACTGTAGCAGTTGATACGAGAGTTGCACTTATGTTATAATAAGACCCAGAGAAATTAGGAGGCAAGATCCCATGCGTGATTGACCTTAGTCTGGTTTGAACATCAAAAGGATCAAAAGAGAATAGGTTGCTTCTATGCAAGTTAGCTATAGCGTAGACTACATCATCGCTTACCATCAGGCAGTCAATAATGAGAAATTGATTACTAGAAGCAGAATTTCTGATAATAAATATCAGGATGTAAACAGAGAAGCTTAAAGATTCTATAGGATTTGAAACAGAAAATACGGAAAAGACATCGCAAATGAGTCAAGATTAATTTCTAGTAAGTATTAAGGTGTTCGAGCACAAAGAAGATAAAATATCCACCTCCCATATATTCTTGAAATCCCTGTCAGTAACAGCCTGGCCTTGCTGTAATTCTGTATATACCGCACTGATCTGAGAATTAAAAAGAAAACCATGGTCTATCAGCAGTAGGATATGAAACACATTGAAATGTAGACGAAATGGGGTCAATTTTTAACATATATATAATATACCCTATCTACATACACAATATATGTATATGTACACACTCATGTACACACGTACATTGATCATTTTCAATTTGTGATGTAATGGGAGCGCCTGGAGCTCTAAAATACAGGCTTAGGCTTAGTTTAGACATCAGATCTCCCACAAATTACCTTCTACCTCTTGACAAACTACCTGTCGACTAAACTGTGTTGTAATTGATTTTTATAGAAGAGCATGTCTGTGGTATTATTTCATTAAACTTGTGTACCGGCTACGAAATAGGAAGAAGATGAACTTACCGTAACACAGAATAATCGGGTTGGCCAATGAGGTTACTGACCGAAGAAATACTTTTAAAAAAAGGTAGCGAAATTCACATACACAGATATGAAAAGAGCAGTTAAAGTTGAAACGTACAAAAAGCTCGTGAACAAACAATTGGGCATTTGACTCATTTTTTAAATTATTTGTACAATAAAGGAGTTTTGTCGGAAATTGCATTGCATAGAAAGAATTTTAAAACTGTTCAACATTCAGTAAGCAAGAAACCTTGCAAAGGTAGAGGGGAAACAGAAAAAGAACGCACAATCTTAAATATAATATACCACAACTATCACACAACGCCGTGTAGTCCCAAGCTATAAGTACTAGGCAACTGATAAACATACATACATATTTCAAAATACATACATATTATAAATAAATTACACCCAAACACAGAACAAATGATCATGCTCATCACACAAACATTTGTCCTGGGTGGGAATCGAACCCACGACCTCCGGCATAGCAGTCAGGGTCACTAACCACTAGACCAACAGGCCAACAGGCCAGTCTAGATAATAAATGTGACGTCACCGCCATTAGGTTACTTGAGTAGAAAATATATAGCGAGATATTCCCACCCCGTGCCGACTCTTCCTCATACAAATATTTGAAACGCTAATTGCTGCTTCATTTTATTAAAGCAATTTGGATGCAGTTTTCAATAAATGATTTCTTTTTAGTGGTATTTGGCGTTTAGTATAAAATATTGGCCAAAAATAAATACAGCAGAATAGACTCGATTCGGGACACACAGGACCTAATTCAGAAATGAATATTATTAGGAAAGACTACTCTAGTAAAGACTAGAGCGGCGATTTGGTGATCAATGGAAGGTATTAATCTAGACACTAAAATCTAACATAGCAAAAGCTGCAAGTCAAAAAAACAGAAAAAGAGCAAAGCTGTACTATTATTATTCAGTGTTTACCTGTCTTTCATCAGGTCTCCGCGCAGGCCAAGCCCGTCGCGGAGGGGAGAGCACCGCTCCTCCGCCATTGGGTGAAAGTGCCTCCTGCTTGAACACAGCCAATGACGGCAGCGACAGCAGCGCCTCGCTACGGTGAGAAAAAGTACTACACGGTGAGTTTTTAGAGGGTTCGATAAGAGATGGCGCTGTTTTCAAACGTGTGTTTCTAAAAGTTATTATATAAGTTATGATCTGTTTAATATTATATCTGTTTCCACTAACACTAAATGAAACGTTTATAAATGAATTATCGATGTCTGGAGCTGAACCGGACATCGAAAATTTAATCATTCATTTACGGGTTGGTTTTCTAGGGATGTGGTAATGGACATCGATTTCTTTTTTATTAAAAACAGATTGCAATCAAGCCTAAAAGACTAATAAGCGATTTAAATCTAACTCAAATTATTATAATGGGCATCAATGTCAACTGAAATTACGCTTTACGCTTTTTGCATTGCGCTAATCAGTTAGATATAAAGATAAAACGTTATATTATGCCTGCGCACTCTAAAATTACGCAGCTGCTCGTCAAACAGAATAAGTAAAAATGCCGTGCAAGTATTTTTCTTTAATCGAAAAACTATAGCAAGCCTCTATTTACAGCGCTTCAGTACGGTAAATAGACAAGTCTATTAATAATAAAAGTTTGTCAAGTTCCAAATATAGATGGCGCTGTTTTAAACAGCTTCAGTTTAAGTTTATTTTTTATAGATGGCGTTGTTTCAAACCAGTTAAGTAAATCTTTAAGTTTTAGTGATACTCACTTCATGGACAGTTCTCCGGGCAAGTCGAGGTCCAGGTCGTTGACCTGCCAGCCTGGAGACATGTGCGATGATGAGGAGCTGGTGCCGCTGCCGCCCATATCGCTCAAGGCAGCTGGGAAGAAAGAAAACAAGGGAAAATATGAGTGAAAGATTTTGATTAAAACTTCTGTTTGTGTTGGAGATAGTGTTTGTTTACTTTCGTAGTACCTTGGTCTTTTTACCGCAGTAATCTTTATTCCTATAGTAATAAAGTTGCTGTAAGAAATAAAATAACTATGAAGGGCCCCTACATGATGGGATTAGAGATGTGCCGTTACCGGTAATATCGCCGAGAAGTTAGAATATTGGTGGCAATATAGCCCGAAGTATGAATATTGGTGGCAATATTGCCAGCAAAATTCCCACTTCGGGCAATATTGACAAAGGCACATCTCTAGATGGGATCGCCTAATCATTGCTAGTAATAATTAACCATTATCTAGCGATACTAACCATTGTGTTATTCAAAATTGATGTTGTAGAAATCATTGCAGTTTTGTTTAATTGCCTGATGATAAGTCGAATGCCGAATAGTTAACAGAATCATTGCCAAAAGACACTGTTTGTTCAAACAATATGTACCTTGTTTTTGATAAAAGATGGAGCCTTTAGAATTAATTAATAAGTACAATGCTTACGTTATATTTAGTTTTTCGTTCCTTCTTTCTAATCTAATTCAAAGAGTCACAACCATTCAGGACAGCACATATAGAAATAAGATTGCCAGATGTTGAAACCGAAAAGCTGGACAGACTATCCTATTTAGCCGGACATTTGGTCAAAAAGGCTAATTTTTTTTTTAAGTCTAACATGAGTTTATACTAACAATAAAATTCAAGTTAGGTCTGGGTGTAATTTTGTCATTTATTCATTTACCACTAGCTTTCAACTTTTTTATTTATTCGCCAGAGACCCAAAAAATCCCTCCACCAGATAACGACACACCAAACGTTCAATAACAGTAAACAAGATCAATCGGGGGTCAATAAGTCAACTATATCAAACTAAATTATTCTGGATACGGTAACATTTCATCAAGCTCACACAGTCTTGTTATTAATTAATTTTTGTTTCAACGATATTTAGGGAGTTGGAGAAATTCCAATGAATAACATCACACTAATATTATAAAGGTGAAAGTTTGTATGTATGTATTGTCGAAAGGCTCATCATGACCGATAAAATGCATGGGAAAAGGCAACGTGGACGCAGCTAGCCAGATGCGTTGGTCTGACCAGATCCGCACCGCTCTTAACTCTACGGTATACAACGCCCTTCACACCGACAGAGACAAAAACAGGTGGAGGAATATCGCACGGGAGTGATGAATCAGGGAGGTCACGACCCGGATGGACTCACGACGGAGTACAATGCAAGGAGGGGGGAAGGGTTGTGTGTGTGTGTTGTATGTTTGTTGCTATTTCACGCTCAAACGACTAAACAGATTTGCCTGAAAGGCATAGCCCTAGATTAGGGTATAGGATCCCCTTGCGTTAGGATCTGCGTATCGTCAGCGTTACAGACTACGCTGAAGCACATAAAGTAAACGATATCCAACAAAGGCGGTCCCAGAACCGATCCTTGTAGGACACCATCCGACATCTTTCCCTGGTACCACTCTCACCAATAAC
Source organism: Mythimna albipuncta (assembly GCA_929112965.1). NCBI lineage: Eukaryota > Metazoa > Arthropoda > Insecta > Lepidoptera > Noctuidae > Mythimna > Mythimna albipuncta. The sequence continues at coordinate 3,855,918 of OV815986.1, read as the reverse complement.
CTGCGTAGAACACGGCCCCGCCCGTCTAATAGGCCTAAATCACACGACAGAGATAGGTCGGCATCCGGAGATATCCGAGTGTTTCCTTAAAGCAACTCCAAGGCAATGGTATTGAAGGCATTGGCAAAGTCAAAAAGACCCCACCCTAGGGCACCATAATTATTTATATTGCTTTCACGTAAATATGTAGACGAGTAATACTGATTGCAATAAGTGCTAACCCACATTAAAATATCAATAAAGCCATTGAAACATACGTTAAACAATCGAGCACTATTGGTATCTTATCGGGTAAACTTTGACCGCGCGCGTATTGAACTAGATGTAACTACTTCGAATATCTCTGTTTGAGTCCAGTCTCGAATCTCAATTAAGTTCGATTTTACTGACGATGTTTTTGGCGTTGTTTTGTCATGAAACCTTATCATACAGACTGGTGTTTTTCTTTTAATAGAGAATGGTCCCTTACAAAATTTGACTATCTGTAAGAATTGGCAAAGCGAATATGTCACCAATACTTGTCCATTAGGACCCGGACTTAGTGAAAAAGATGATACTACAAGCCTATGACGCGACCCAATCCGAATTCTAGAAAAAGGCCACAAACTAATCTCACCATCGCTTTATCTCTCTCTCTCACTCCTTGATAGAGAAAACTCAGTCCATTCTTTATGTGTCATTTTTGAGGTGGGAAATCATGAAATAACATCTCTAGCTTTAGGTGGAGCGAGAGAAAGTACCAAGTTTTTATAGATTATAACCACCTGTGTTCCATAGCCCATAGAGGGCTTGCCTTGTCATTTATCGGGCTGAAGTCTTAACTCCGGGTTGTTAGTGATAACGATGTCATTTGAGCCCAGGACGTATTGCTCAGTAGTAGCGATTGCCACCACAAAACTGGCGAAGCAGTATTAAAACCAATCGTTCACTCATTTGTAATATATAACTTATTTTTTTAGTTATCTACATTAATTGCTAGCTCATTAAAGACCATTAATCAGTAAACAAAACTAGTAAACGTAGTCGTTAGGTATCAATAGCTCTACAAAAAATGCGTTTTTACTACTTCTCTGACCGTGATCTCTTTCAAGCCAAATGTTTTTTTTTTAATATATAAACTACTACTGCTTAACTGCAATCCCACCTGATGGTAAGCAGTGATGCAATCGTTGATAATGAGGCGCACTAGTTTTTTAAGAGCCTATTCACTCCAGCCTTTAACACACCAATTAAAGAGACAATTATGATTGTCAATGGTAAAAATCCGTCCACAATTACATGGCCAGGTGAGTATTCCACCTCAATTGTGCGATTAAGGGCTTTATCATGACGTAATAAAATGTCAGGTAAGCGAGCGAGAAAGAGGGATGGAGCTAGATAGATACCGACTTTGCAGGTAAGGCATATCCTTCACAAAGGGTGTCTAGTTGATACCATTGATTTAGCTGATGACTGAAGTCTCACAGCTACACAGTTATTTAACAGTTCAGTTTAGGTCGTCAAATGGATTGCGTTAAGGGCTCGTGGTAGGACCTAAGCTACGGAAATTTGTTTTCTTTGAAATTTATATTCTGAGAGCTTTTAGGCAAGCATGCTCCACCGCCGATCACATTATCGCTTGCGATCAGGTTTGTTCTTCAAATGCTCATCGTGGAATCATATTAAAATCACAGAATCCGGTTTTACTGTAGCGTCGCATACGTCCAAATTATCTCATTTTATTTTTACAAAACAAGTACAAAACCAATAAGATGACTTCATAGGTCAGAAGACTATAATATCTGACCTGGTACTAGTAATAATGGAAAATTCCCACTAACACTATCTCTGTAGGCAATGGTACCGAGTTACAATTACGTAAACTATAGATAAGTACCATTCTGTCACTAAAAGTGCCACAAGAGAACGTTTAAATGTGTCTTGTTGCGACGTAAATTCGAACGTTGAACTTTTAGAAGCATTCAAATGATTACAAAATGGGTTAATTGACACCAATTAAATTGTTGAAAAGAATTAAATGGTATTTTAAATATAACGGCTTTGACTGCTTGTTGTATGTAATCTAATTAGGTCATTATTGCCCTCTTTTGTATGATAGTCCTGTAATTTCTTATTGCGGACTCCAATTGACTTGGGCTAAAAACCAGTGTATATGAAAGGGGTCCAGCCAATCTGACCATTTCTGAGGTTTAAAAACGATTATCCTTTTTTTCTAGAGAGAGACAATTCTCATAGTCTACAAGACAAATACATAATCCAACTGACAGCAGTGAAAATCATCTTGCGGGCTTGTTTTTAGGTATTACTGTTGTATTTAGGTTTACAGTAAAGTTTACTCTACTGAATTATATGCGAATGCCCCTTGGCAGGACTCGTTGACACACGTTGGCACACATAAAGCAGTGAAAAATGGAAACCACTAATTCGAGCCAGGCTAATAAAGCAATTTTTATTGGTTAATTTGGAAGTCCTTATAAGGGAAAACGGTATGAAAAGATCAGAAGTATCTATTTTCCCAAAAAAGTGATCTAGCCAAAAGTACATGTTTATCAAAATTTGCGAATGATTTAGACTTTAACCTTTTGACTTTAATAAGATTGCATCATATTGATAAACTTAATAAAGCATTGAGTAATTCTGAATGTCATTTGATATGCGGAAACAAACACAGCAGACGCCAAAAACTAAAATAATGGCCTTAAAGAACAAGAAACCACAGGTTTCTTCAGGCCTTGATTTATCAGAAAATAAGAAGAAATAAAGATTGAAAAAAAGTACCGTAAGCATTATAAGTGATGCTGGCAAAAGCATGTGCTCCAAACTCGGTGAATCTCCTCCCCTCTCTTGCTTCTCGAGCAGCAAACTGCAACACCGCAGCAGCGGACACCCGCTCTTGCTGCGGCGTCGTGTCTTCAACCATGGCCGACAGCTTGACGGCAAACACCAAAAGATGGTGCCACTAGTCTATTAGCAGTTCACCAACTTTCCGCTAGATGGCACCGCAATTCCCAGTTCAACTTTTGAAAGTTTTGGACCCACACTAATAGATGGCGTTGCTTTCGAAGAACAACTTTTCGAATAACAGAGGGCGGTAGTATCGAATGAAGTTTTATATGAATTTTATATACACTTTGATGAAATATCACAGCCAGAATAAGGTTTTTTAGTCACTGTCAGAAATACCAATTACAAAACACACATTTAAACGTCCATGTACTCGATTGGCTGACTATAATATTTCTGTGGTATTTTGTGGCGCTTCGAAAATGTTCGAGTGTCATTTTATTGAAGAAAGTTTTATAGCACTTCACTTTTTGCTTGAATAAACTGTTCTGTTCACTTCACTAATTAAACTTTTGATCGAGATTCAGCTTTGGCAACATTATAAGGCCAAAATCGTTAACAGTTTTAATTGTTTAGCCCACACAAAATGTAAATTAGCAAATATCTTCTACCAAGATTAATTTTGCGAGTTTCTTTCGCGCTCAATTAGCACTATGTATCAACTTTTAGACAATACTGTGAATAATACAAAGAATTAACGCCAATTGCTATGAAATCACGACGGAAATGCCAATTTGAGCTAATAAAACTTGTTAGAGAATACTTAAAAGTTATTTTTAAGTATTTTTCGAAGCCGATACTCAATTCGCAAATGACTAGACATGTAAACAAACCTGTTTTACTGTTCGTTCAACCGATTTTGACTTTTATTGCGTTGGTGGCATGACAAATGGCAACTGCAGTTAATAGTTTGTATTGTAACCACTTTTTTTGCATTTAATGCCATCTTTCATCATCATAATTTCAGTCGAAAGACGTCCACTGTTGGACATAGGCCTTCCCCAAGTATCGCCATAATGATGGTTACTGAGTGTTTCGCATCAATTGAATTCCACGACCCTCACCAGGTTATCGGTTCATCTTGTGGGAGGCCTTCCAACGCTGTGTCTTTCAGTACGTGGTCGAGAACCTTTCATCTCCATCCACCATTTGTTGATGTGCCCTGCCCAGTGCCTCTTACGGCAACCTTGGTTTTTCTGCGGATATCTTTATTTCTGATATGATCACGCAAGGAAACTCCGAGCATAGCCGTTTCCATTGCCCTTTGGGTGACTTTAAGTCTTCAGATGAGGCCCATTGTAAGCGACCAAGTATTGTACGCCATATGACTTCGAAATAGAATTTAAAATCGGATGAAGGGAGAGTAAAAAAGGTTTGGTGAAATGTCTAATGTTTTTGCGAAGTGAATATACACAGGTGGTCTGATAAGATTCCGACTTAACAAAGATACAACACATTTTTTTTTTACATTGTCCCTTTGTAACTCTACATACTTTTCCCAGCGAGACCCCATCCCTCTAATCCGTTCAAACTAATATTTGAACGTAGCGTTTGTCTCGGCAAAATAATTTTCAGTTTTCCTCCGCAGTTGACGGAAAACTCTATACTCCGAGCGTGATTATTAGATGGGGTAACAAAATGAAGTTGCTTGGGGCTTATATGTGGTAAGCAAGATGGATAATCAAGCAGTTCAAACTGTAATTCGTAGATTTAGCCGTTTCAATCACTGACGTGTGAGAGGGCGCGTTGCCTTGGTAAATAAGGATTTCCCTTTTCTGCGTCTCACATCGACTTACTCAAGTGAATGTCAAATAACAATTACGCGTCCAAAATTTTATAAGTAACAGTCACAAGATGCATAACTACTTTGACTAGCTTTTATTGATGAGTGCTGCCATCTTCACATTGATGTCGGAAACTTTTCAGATCACACACGTAATTATGCCTAGCCGTATTTAAAATATTCACTACACTTTTTGCTGTACATTGTGTTACTGTCTTAAGTATTGATTAATGAATGGCCTCGGTTCAATTACTTGCTTTCAGTCTGAATAAATATATGGTAAAACGTGCTGATATGATGTAACATACACGCGTGATACATTTGCAGAATCGCACATATGTAAACGTGCATTGATTCTAAACGGTTCGGTCAACCCATTATCTATTTTATCTCACAGTAAGTAGGTATGTTTTGCTTTGAATCTAGGTATTACTTGGGAAAGACTGTGATGTGTTTGTAATTGCACAAATTTAATGCGTGGTAGACATTTTCTCACTTTCGTTTTGGGATTATTTTTCTCACGATGTTATCTGTTATAAACTAGTACTTGACTGCAATCCCGCCTGATGGTAAGCAGTGATGCAATCGTTGATGGTGAGGCGCACTAGTTTATTAAGAGCCTATTCACTCTAGCCTTGAAGACACCCAAATTATAATCGTTTACCTACTTGCACCGTTTTGAGAGCAGTCACCATCATCATTAGCCTTTTTAATGTTCCCACTGCTGGGACTCAGGCCTCCTCTCTAGGAGAGGGAATGGGCCGTAATCCACCACGCGGGCCAAGTGCGTGTTGGAATGTCACATGTCTTCGAATTTTTGGTTTGAGAGCAGTAGTCTACACTAATTAATACAGAGGTAATGTTTGTTTGTTTGTAGGAGGTAATATCCGGACGTACTGGTCCGATTACAAAATTTTTTTCACCGATGGAAAGCTACTTTATTCCTAAGGGACATAGGCTATATTTTATGTACGCGGGCGAAGCTGCGGGCAAAGGCTAGTGATGCAATAAATTACACAAAACATGCTACTAATCAAAACATCAGCGATTTGTAAAAAATCATAATAACAAGCGGTATCTCTAGGAGCGCGAGTGACAAAGTATTTTTTTTTTGATGTGGGATTTCATCTCGCCTCTACGTGGAGACGGTGGTGCTTCGCCCAAAAAAAAAACAAGGAACATAGAACTGGGTCTTAGTCAAGAAAAATCTGACACACCCTCTCGCTCCGCCCCAAGAGCGGGCGAAGTCATTGGATGACTTCCCACCTAATAACCACAAAAAACTTCCACCCTATGCTTCATTGGCGTCTTATTCCGCCTGAATTCGAAACAGTTAACTCCCGAACTTGCCAAGTCCGGTGAGGACCTGCGTCATGCGGAAGGTGAGGATGCTGTAGTGCCTCTCCAGCCACTCCTCAAAGAGTTGACTGTCTTTTGACACACCCTCTCGCCCCTGGGCGGGAAGATATGTCAAACTTTTAATGACTCAAATCTTTGGCTATATTCCAGGGCTCCGTGGTTCTTATTAGCACAACCCATGGCTGCAGTAGGCCATGCAGTATCTTTCTGGGCTCCTATGGTTTGCCGACACCTCTTTAAAAACCCACTCCTGTTTCTTCCGTGCCTTCGTCCCAGGGCCCTAGGTTTTACTTTCACACTGCCCGTGGCCCACGAGGGCTTCGACCCAGCAAGACGCCTACGGTTTGCTAACATCTCCTTGAGGCACGCGTGGAATACTAAGCGCTATTGACGACTCGATCTCGGTCCGGACGGTTACCGGACGGCGAGCTACATATAGCTCACCGTTCGCAAGTCGCTGAAAGAGCTGACTTACCGCCGCGATTGTTGAGTAACTTATTGAAGTATTTGCCGATTAGTATTTAACAAAGACAAATAGATAAGCATTTTTATAGGACACGAATAAAGCCCAAGTGTGACAGATATGAAAATAAGCAAATATACATTATTTAGATAAATACACGTTACGTCAGATGCGATAATTGAACGTGATATCATATCGTAATATGAATTGTGTGCGAAAACTCCACGCCTTAATAAGGATTTCTTAGAAAAAGGTCAATTCATAAAATATCAATCTATCATCATCATTTCAGCCGATATACGTCCAATGTTGGACATAGGCCTCCCCCAAGCGTCGCCACAACGACCGGTCCTGTGCGTCACGCATCCATTGGATACCCGCGACCCTGACCAGGTAATCGGTCCACCTTGTTGGAGGCCTTCCACTCCAGAACCTTTCGTCCCCATCGACCATCTGTTCTGCGAGCAATGTGCCCTGCCCATTGCCACTTAAGTTTGGCGATTCTTCGAGCTATGTCGTTATACAAGGTGTAAGGGACAGCCCTCCACAAACTTTAAGGGCTTGCTCAGTAGACGAAACTGAACCTCCTTCCACAAATTCTTTTTTCAGGAAACGAAAAAAAAATTGGCCTGTATGGCGAGGCCAATTTTTTTAAAAAAAATTGTCCAATCAAGTTTATCATTTAGAATAGTGGGGCTGAATTTTTTTTTTTCGTTTCCTGGAAAAAATCTTGTGGTAGGTTGTTCAGTTTCGTCTACTGAGCTAGCCCTTAAAGTTTGTGGAGGGCTGTCTCTAACACCTTGTATAGTTTTACTTATCACCATGTTATATTTCTTTTTTCAAAAATATTTAAAAAAGGTAGTAGGGAATCCAACACCGCATGGGCGGGATCCCGCACCTTTACTGCGGGATCGGAATCGTCGCTACGAGAAGCCAGAAGCGGCCACAAAAGAAGTTGAAGCACGTGACAGCCATTCTGCCCCCGTTAGTAAAAAAGACGCATCTAACATTTTTTCCAGATTTGATTTGAGTTTCATATTATTATTAAACCAAGTTAAAGCTCATTATCTTCTGCTTTATTTTCAACTTTTAATTTGTAACTATTTAAATTTACTCAAAGACAGCAAATAATGTCCCGTTTCATTCATTAAAACTTTTTTTTCTCTGTTTTTACTTTTTGTTAGATACGTCTTTTTAACTATCAGGGGCAGCATTTGTGGCCTTACTTTTTTTTTTAACCTATTCGCGCAGTACCATACATAAACTCTCTGACAAAGAAGGTTTAAATGCGCGAATGGCGTGTGACTGCGTTTTGTATCCTCGTTTAGTGGCCAGTTCGGGCCACAAGCAGCGAATAGCTTGACTGGCCTGTTGGTCTAGTGGTTAGTGGCCCTGACTGCTATGCCGGAGGTCATGGGTTCGATTCACCCAGGATAAATGCTTGTGTGATGAGCACGATCATTTGTTCTGTGTCTGGGTGTAATTTATCTCTATTATGTATGTATTTAGAAATATATAAGTATGTTTATCAGTTGTCTAGTAACCATAACACAAGCTCTGCTTAGCTTGAGACTAGATGGCGTTGTGTGATAGTTGTGGAATATTATTATATTATTATTATATAGCGGCATTTTTTAGCGTTGGACGACCACTAGCATCAATCATGTGCGGCGAATCCATACAAAAATGGCGGCTTTTTGTGGTTGTAGCCATTATGCGACGACACTAACAGTCCTTAACCCCTTGTATACCCCGGAACGCAGATCTACGCGATACACAATGGCTTTTTAATTGTGTCTCTAATTATGGCATACGAGAGTTTAATATACCACAAGACCAATCCAAAGATAACACAAGAAAGGCACAAACAGCAAATGTTTGTTCATGTCATTGTACAAATTGTCACGTATGTCGCAGCGGAGCCCACGTCACGAATATTAGCACTTTCCTATGTAAACTTAACGTTGTTAATGGTAACAAGCATTGATCAGTAGCCCGATTCACGTAATGAAAACCTTAACGATATCGTAGCGATCTAGTCGTTTAGACCATTTCCGTATTCACATCCAACAATCGAGTTTGAACGACACCGATTTTAAAATCGTTTGAAATTCGTCGATTTAAAAAAACATCTGTATTACATTATCCTGGTAGAATAATAAAGTCGATACATCGTGAATACAGCTTTTGGATAGGACTTCGATCGAACGACTATAAAACTTCAACGATATTTGGCTTGTTTGATTTTACGTGAATCAGGCTACTGAGGCTGAACTCATCATTTCAGCCGATACACGTCCACTGTTGGACATAGGCCTCTCTCAAGTGTCGCTACAATGAACGATCCTGCGCGTTCCGCATCCATCGGATTCCCGCTACCTTCACCAGGTCGTCGGTCCACCTTGTAGGAGGCCTTCCAAAGCTGCGTCTTCCGTTACAAAGTCGCTACTACAGAACCCTTCGGCCCCAACTGCCATCCGTTCTGCGAGCAATGTGCCCTGCCCATTGGCAGTTAAGTTTGGCGATTCTTCGTGCTATGTCGGCAACCTTAGTTCTCCTACGGATATCTTCATTTCTGATTCGATCACGCAAGGAAACTCCGAGCATAGCCCTTTTCATTGCCCTTTGGGTGACTTTAAGTCTTCTGATGAGGCCCATTGTGAGCGAGCACAATATCGTCTTGAGACACTGTGGTATGTTGGATTCGACGGTTGACCCCTTTCTCGAAATTAGATCTACCTAACTAGACTGTTTGTCCGAGGTAGACGTTATCGTCCACAACTTGGAGTATAGAGTCTCTGACCTTGATAGGAGTGGGCGCTACATGGTTGTTTATCATGACTTTAGTTTCGACCATGTACATTTTAAGACCCACTCTTTCGGAAGCTCTACTGAGGTCATTGAGCACTGTACCGAGCTCTTCCGCAGTCTCAGCCATAACTACTATGTCAAATAAATAAACGGGTGTCGGAGAAAAAATACAATAAATCGTGGCGGGTGCGAGCTGGCGTACTTTCCCGCTCTAGTGCGGAAAGCAGTTAATCGCTTGCCTAAAAGAGATGATGGTTTTCGAGTAAGTGTATTGGAAAATATTTTCTCTTATCTCTTATTCATTAAATTTGACTATCGATATCTCTGTTTTAAGGTATCGCTCGCATGGTATCTAAACAGAATTAAATCAAAACATGTACAGAAGACATGAGACCTTATCTTCGTTAACCTATAAATGTATCCATCAGACTGGCCATCCAGTATGGCCAGTCTGAGGCCGTAGGGTCATGCAGTATCAGGGTGGTTGGCGACTGCTGCACCGCTGATGGTTAGGAATGAGGCCAGAGGTTCTGGCCAGGAGTAGCGACCACGTACCGATGACCTGGTGAGGGTCGCGACTTCGCGAGGATCCGATGGATGCGAGACGCACAGGAAACTTGGGGGAGGCCTATGTCCAACAGTGGACGTCTATCGGCTGAAACAATGATCTTAACGACATCTTTCAATACACTGGCGCAGAAATAAATAAACGGGGCTTGACTTTTCCGCACCGGTGCGGAAAACAGTAAATTGCTTAAAAACGAAACAGGTTTTCGAGATGTATTGGCAAATACTATCTCTATTAATCTAATTATCAATACCGCTGATCTATCTTTCTGGTGCACTTTTCCGCACTAGTGCGGAAAAAAAGTAAAGTTGCGTGCCTAAAAGCAAAGATGATTTTCGAGCAAGTGTATTGGAAAATACTATCTCTATTAATCTAAATATCAATATCTCTGTTTTCAGACATAATACATGAGGCCTTATCTCCGTTAACCTACAAATGGCTTCTCATCCAGTATGGCTGGTGTGAGGCCGTGGGGTCAGGCAGTATCAGGGCGTTTGCCGGCTGCTGCACCGCTGATGGACACGCGCGCGGTCAGAGGTGATTTGTAACGAGATTTCTTATCTGCTTTTGATGAGATCGGTGATAAAATTTTGAGGACTTAACCTACATCGAAGCAGTAATGCTCGCTAAGGAGGAGGCCGACCGCATCAGGCAATGGCGCTCTCCAGCCACCGTAGGCGCGGGCTTGCGGACAGTGAGCAATGGGTAGCTCGCGACGGCGCGCACTGTTCCCGCGCGCCTCAAGTAGTTGTAAGCAACAGCAGGGGACCAGCCAGGTCGAAGCCTACTGGGGCCAGGGTTATCCGAAAGGGAAGTCGACCGGTATGAAGGCTTGAAAGAACGGGGTGGGTTTTTAGTCAGTAAGAGTCTGACACTATCTCCCGCTCCGCCCAAGAGCGGGGGTTGTCATTGGATGATTTTCCCCATTAATTTTACTATATGCGAAACCCGAAAAAAAAATGACAAAGTTATAAACCAGTTATGATACCTGGTTGGCGACAAAAATACATGGTGCCCGGGCCATCCAGGCGACTGAGGGATTGTTTTGCTTCTGCATCCAGTTTTCCGCTATGACCTGCCGTGACCTGTTTTTTTTACTTAATGTCGGTGGTGTCCAACTTGTGAAATTTTTAAAATATTTTTTTGAGAAAAAATATAACATGGTGTAAAAATTATTGGAATTGATTCAGCTACTAATTCTGAACAAAATATATTCTGGTTACGTATATACAAAAAATATTTTGACAGGCCTGTTGGTCTAGTGGTTAGAGACCCTGACTGCTAAGCCGGAGGTCGTCGATTCCCACCCAGGACAAATGTTTGTGTAATGAGCATAATCATTTGTTCTGTGTCTGGGTGTAATTTATCTGTAATCTTATATATATAAAAGAAAGTCGTGTTAATTACACCACTTATAACTCAAGAACGGCAGAACAGATTAGGGTGAAAATTGGTAGGGAGGTAGCTTAGAGCCAGGAGACGGACATAAGATGGTAGAGTAGCGTAGAGTAGGGTAGAGTAGGATAGAGTAGGGTAGAGTAGAGTAGGGTAGGGTAGAGTAGGGTATAGTAGGGTAGAGTAGGGTATAGTAGGCTTGAAGTAGGGAAGAGCGGGAGCGAAGCCGCGCGGGCAAAAGCTAGTATATATATATTTAGAAATATATAAGTATGTTTATCAGTTGTCTAGTACCCATAACACAAGCTCTGCTTAGTTTGGGACTAGACGGCGTTATTATTATTATTATTATTTATTATTTATAACTTTATTGCACACCTTAGCTTGACACAGGATAAGCATTAACAAAAGATTATGCGTACAATAGGCGGTCTTATTGCGCAAGGCAATTTCTACCAGACAACCTTTGGATGGACTGAACGAAAGGAAAAAGATTTGGGGCTGTCAGTGTACAACATAATAGTATAATAATATAGTACAATAGAAATATATATATAAATATATAATACTTAAATAAACTACCAAATAATAAACTAATACATATTAAAAAATACAATAGAGAAAGGGAAAGAACAATTAAAGTGATAGGTAGTGCTCCTTCACCATTTTTTTGAAGTTCGGTAGCGTTTGGGCACGCCTCACTTCTATTGGTAATGCATTCCACAAACGAGCTGCTTGTATCGTGAAAGATTTATCGTAGAACGAAGTGGAATGCATACGAATACTAAGTTTTAGATTGTCCGATGACCTCAAGGACCTAGAGTGTGTGTCACAGAGGAACTGAAAGCGTTCTTTGAGATAAAAAGGAGTCAAAGGATTAAAGAGCACGTTGTAAAGCAAAGAAAGTATGTGTGTGTTGTGTGATAGTTGTGGAATATTATATTATATTATATCCAGAATATACAAAAAATATTTCGATATTCAATCTCGGCGAGATGCAATCTCAATAAACGAGACATAAGCTTCATGAGATAATATACTCATTTAGACATAACAAAAATACAGGTTATGATAACCGACTAGGTGATTACCTAATCAATTACTGGACTAATTGGTGATGATTGTTTTAACTTATATTATAAAGAGAAAAGATTACTTTATTTTTGTTTGTGAAAATGAAATATTTTTTCGAGATACTGTGTTATATAAAGTGATTGAAAAGAGCGTCCATGGAATTTTGCACATTTTTTTTTCCATAGAGATCTAACGCTTTGGAATATGACAAATAAGAATATTTTTTCTGACTGACCGACTTTTTGACACTTCGCAAGTAGGTACTTTATTTGGACTAGCTGTGCCCACGACTTGGTTCGCGTGGACTACCGGATTTTGAATTTATTTTTTCTAAAATAAAAGTAGCCTATCTTACTCCTTATTACATCAGCTACCTGCCAAAAAAAAGTCCAGCCATTTCAGAGATTAACCCGGACAAACAGACAGACAAAAATTGTAAAAAAAATGATATTTTGGTGTATGTACCGTATTTATATTCATATACACGTAGTAAAAAGCAGTTATTTCAATATTACAAACAGACACTCCAATTTTATTAATATGTATAGATAAATGCTTTCATGAATCTTTAAATCTTGAATTAATAAACTCAAAAACTATTAGATCGATTTTCAAAATTTCTTTCGCCAGTGGAATACTACTTTGTCACTGAGTGACATAGCAATACTACTATAATCACTGCGGGGTGCCAGCTGAAAATCAGCGCTGAGTGTTTGACGCCCAGCAATTGCTGAGTTGGTGACCCTTTCGGTTCAGGCAAAGGCACTGCAACTTGTATTGTATGTCTGTACTCTTTTTTTTTATTATTATTATTATTTTATGTTGTTGTATATTGTGTTGCTTGCGCCGAATAAATGCTATTCTATTCTATTCAATAAGTACATATTTTATTTTATATATTATATATTATATTTTTATCAGAGTCAAAAGTAGCACAACACGTTAGCATAGCAACAATAAGTGAGTGAAGATACTGATTTTAAAGTTGAATAGGTTAGAGATAATAACAAGGAAATAATAATGATAAAGAAATATTAAAATTAGCGAAAAAATACATGCTGTTCGAGTTTCAATCGAACACTAAGCATGCATAAATTATATAATAATACTAGCTTTTGCCCGTGGCTTCGCTCCCGCTCCACCCTACTATACATTACTCTACCTTATTCTAACCTATCCTAACCTAATTTTCATTTATTTTACATTACAAGACTAAAATTAGCCTAATCGGTTCAGCCGTCCTCGAGTTTTAGCGAGACTAACAGAATTTCAATTCATTTTTAACCGACTTCTTATTTATACAGATAATATGATATTCCACAACTATCACACAACGCCGTCTAGTCCCAAGCTAAGCAGAGCTTGTGTTATGAGTACTAGACAACTGATAAACATACTTATATATTTCTAAATACATACATATTAATAGATAAATTACACCCACACACAGAACAAATGATCATGCTCATCACACAAACATTTGTCTGGGAATCGAACCCACGATTTGCGACATCGCAGTCAGGGCCACTGACTACTAGACCAACACAGGACAGTAAAAATAATTGTATTGAACGCTAAGTTCACGAGTAACTCACGCTCACTTCTTCTTCTTCTCCGTGTTTATTTTTAGAAGATTTTATAATATGCAACTGCTCTCAAAACGGTGAAAGAAAACATCGTGAGAAAACCCGCATGTCCTAGAACCAAAAATTCGAAGACATGTGACGTTCACCGACCCGCACTGGGCCCGCGTAGTTGATTACGGCCTTTTCCCTCTCATAAAGAGGGCCTGAGTCCCAGCTGTGGGAATATCAAAAGGCTGATTATGCTATGTTATTATCCTATTTTTTTTATATGTATTTGATGATAACCTGGTTAGATGATCAAACTTTTAGTCACACATATTCATTTTTATTTAGTTTATGTATAAGTTTTTTTTTTTGATGAACAATAAAGTTTAGTCTATTCCATAATATTTATATTTAATATCCAAATTATAAGTTTCTACTTTTTTTTTGGTTTAAAATCCCTGCAATGACTTCCCCCGCTCTTGGGTGGAGCGGAAGGGCGTGTAACTTTTACTGACTAAAACCTACTCCTGTTTCTTCTTTTCCTTTGTTCCAAGGACCTCGGGGTTCAATTTCACTTAACCCATGACCCCAGTAGGTTTCGATCCTGCTGGACACCTACAGATTATATGTTTCGTTTCTATTATACTATTGTAATAAATCACAAAGCAATGCGCCTGGCAGGGTTTGAGCCTGTGACCTGCAACTCGTAATTCGAAGCCATTACCACTTGCCAACCACTGCTCTTAAAACGGTGAATGAAAACATTGTGAGGAAACCGGCATGTCCTAGAACTAAAAATTTGAAGACATGTGACATTCACCAACCCGCACCGGGCCCGCGTGGTGGATTACGGCCCATTCCCTCTCCTAGAGAGGAGGCATGAGTCCCCAGCAGTGGGAACATTTAAAAGGCTGATGTTGGTTATACTATTGTTAATCAAAAAGTGTAGTAAAACAATAAACTATTATTACGAAGCATCTCAACTAAAAACAATACTATTTAATCTAATGATACCATTAGTTTTTCTTCAAATTTAAGTCCGTATACACACAATAACAACACCACACAGACTTCCGACTTTTCACAACAAAACACTTTACAGACGTGCGACAAATTAATCGCAGATACGTTAGCCGAACGCAACGCGTAGCAAGGCACTGTTTTGTGTATTACAAATCATAACTCAATAGTATATCTATTATCAGTTTATGGCCAAAGATCAATATTATACGTCGGTCAAGTATTCTGCCTAAAGTTTATCGGCCTCTGTGAGGAAATTTTAAGCGATTGTTTTGGCACGCTAGGGTTTGCAACACTTTTTAGGGTCCTATACCCAAAGGATAAAAAGGGACTCCGTTGTCCGTCCATCTGTCTGTCTCTACTGGGGCCAAGGATTTGTTTCTGACAGGAAGATTCGGCTCGTATACGAAAGGCAACGAAGGAACAGGAGTGGATTTATAGTCAGTAAAAGGCTGATACTATCTCCCGATCCACCCTATAGCGAGGGATGTTATTGGACGATTTTCCCACTTAAAAAAAATCTATCGTTCTGTCACCAGGCTGTGTCCGGCCGTCTTTTGCTACGGATAGTGCGGAACACTTCAAGCGCGAGTCCGACTCGCACATGGCCGGTCTATTTTTCTGGTGAACTTTGGAAGAGGTAAGAAGAACGTTTAAAAAACCTGCCCTTCTGTTTCTAGTAGCTGCGTTTCCTGTGTGACCAGGAAAGCGGCGGAATGAATCAGAACAACCTCGGAAGAACGAAAACACTGTCTTGGAACCGAAAACATTGTCCCAAAAAGTAATGAATCAGGAAAGAACAGCGCAGGAGCAAAAATAAATCGTAATTTCCACTAATATTCAGAAGCTAGAGACAGAACAGAGGCCCTTTGCCAAAAAGTGCTTAAATGAACTGACACTTAAGAACTTTAGTGCGTCAGAGCATAACAGATCTTTCTAGCCTGTCCAGAGGACTAGAGTTTTTCCATGTCTTTTAAATTTTTCTGACTTTGCTCGAATTCTTGAAACTCTCATGCACAGTGTTCTTATACCAAAAAAATCACCATAATCGATTAATATTTAGAGGTTGCACAACGCCAATAAAGTTTTTTCAATACACTTACTCAAAAACTGGCCCTTGTCGCACTACGATTAGGTTCAACCTGCCATGTTTATCAACCTCGTGTTTTTTTTTAATTTATCACTACAAGGGCTTTTTTCATTCCTATTTCGTCACGGTCAACCATGATTATTATTTTTTTTTAAGCAAAGAGGTGGATATTTTTAAGGTTTTAATGAAAATTTGAATTGTGTTTACGAACAGAATATCGTAAATAAACACTACTACTTACACAATAATTTGTTTTAACAAAAAAATTAACAATTATCTGTGTTCTAAATTCAACAAAAAAATATTTGATTTTCTACTTTTAATGTTAAGTAATCCTACTTTAACGGTTATTTAACGGTTACCTTTGCTTCTCCTTTAATTTGCATAAAGCGCAGACAAAAAGTATATTAATAGTAATTTGTGTTATTTGTGAAATAAATGTCGAATTTAAGATTTGAAGAAAAAAATATTTTCAATAGCCTGCTGCCATCTAATTCAAAACTAAAATATAACTTGGCAAAATTTTCTTCAGTAAGTACAAAATGAAAAAAAAATACATCGTAATTTTTAGAGAAAGTATTCCTTCGTAAGGATATTGAAAAAAGTCGTTTGATACACGTGCAAATTTGTTACTGCAGCTCTCGGCTCCATAACACACTCGCCTACGATTTGTGTGATTTCTAAGTCGGTCGCAAACTTTCTGCACTCGTATCAAAATGTACTATTTCATACAGCTAGTACTTAAGTCATCAGTAAATATGAAAAATGTAATCTTCAATGAAGATTAAAATCACCATAATCGGTTAATATTTACAGATTGCAATAAGTACGTTATCAAAGTAGATTCATCACTGATTATTGGCTTTTCTGTCCTATCTACAATTAAAACTTAATCTATGCTCACTCATCTCTGATTGGCAGGCTAGTATCAACAAAACTGACTGGTCGTTAAATAAAGAAGTTTATATCACTTGCATTGTATTTTGAATGAAGATATTTAAACATTTAATTAGACAAACTCTCTCATAGTTAACTAGATTATATAGTTCACCTTTATTACTGTACACATTTTGTAGTTGTTAAAAAGGCCATCAATGGGTGGGTTGCAATAGAGTTCGAATTTTGTCATAATAATATACTACTAGATTATTAATAACTATATATATAAAAATGAATCCCTATTTCCTTGGTCACGGCATCACACGTGAACGGCTGAACCGATTTTGCTAATTCTTCTTTTGTTGTATTTGTTATTGTGAGAAGGTTCTTATGGTTAAAAAAAAAATGAAAATTAGGTGTAGTGTAGTTATTTTTTTACTTTTAAAGTTTTTTTGCTGTATTTTTTTTTTGTAGTTGATAAGTAATCTCTGGATCTGGAAGTCCTGGTCTAATCGATACATTTTTTTCACCGATAAAAAGCTACTTTATTCCTGAGTGACATATGCTATAATTTATGTACGCGGGCAAAGCCGCGGGCAATAGCTATGTAGTATATAATAAATAATATGTACCTAACGTTATTGTAACATAACAGTTTTATATTATAATTAAATCGAATTGAATATCAGTGACTCCATCTATTATCAAGAGCTGGTACTAAAATCGTCTTCAATATAATTTCGTTGCTTTCAATGGATATTAGTGGCTCCATCTATTATCAAGGAATGGTACTGGCATCGTTTTCAGTACAATATTGTCCATTTCAAATTTATATTCTTTATCGTGTGCATATGGTGGCGGTGTTCAATTTTTTTCTTTTTTTATTTACATGGTTAAATTTCATTTTAATTTACATGGTTTGCTGTGAGAAAACCAAGTTATGGGTTAACCTCACCTATGTACATCAATAGTCATATTTTTTGTTGTTTGTTAAAATTTTGTGTATAGTAGCGGCACGAATATTGAGCGCTCGGCGTCAGAGTGGGAATCGCTTTGCGCATTCCATACATTGGCGAGCCAATCGTCGTCGTCGCATGCAGCAAGCGCAGGGAACGGATCACGAGTGACGTCTACAACACGATGACGCGGCGAGCCGATCACTGACATTCCCCGCCCCCGCGTCTCACGTCGCACCATTAAAGAGAGCAAATATTTGACTTCTGCGCAACTTAAAGCCAGCGCTCAAGATTCGTGCCAATAACTATACAATAAACAATAAAAAGAAAATGAAGTACTCACCCATAATCTTCTTTGGAGGCACCTTCCTCTGCTCTTTCTCTTCACTCTCATCCCTCCGCATCATCTTCCCCTCCCCCTGCCACTTCCGCTTCCGACCCTCCCTCTCCTCCAAATACATCCCTAGTTCCTCTTCCCTCCCTACCAAAGCCAGCCTCACACTAGACTCCCAAGTGTAGCTATCCTCTTTTCTGCTATCATGCATACTAAAGTCCTTTTCTTCTGAATAAAATTCCATCACAAAATAGCCATGCCAACACAAATGTCACTGAATGATGAATGAGAATGAATGAATGATTGTAAAAGAATGAAGGTAACACGTTAAAATAGAACGAAGAATGAATTGTATAACTTTTTGATTCCTGTTGTTTCTCTTTGGCGGTGACTTTGGAGTAGTTCGTTCTCTATTTTCATGAGCATGTTTGTGTTCCAACGGCAGATGTGGTACTCTATGTGGGGGAGGAGGCCCGGGGAGGTTTTTCTGTAAGGGTTTCGGGTCTGATGTGTGTTCGCGAGGGTGGGCTCCATGTGGCACGAAGGTTTACTGGTGAACCTCTCGATTCTTAGCAGCGTGAAGCCTGAGGCGGTGTACTACGGCTCCTGGAATTAAGAAATTGTTGGTTTAGTATATTAATAATAATAATATATCATTAATAATAATAATAATATATCATTTATTTCTCTCAAAAAGGTACATCTTAACACAAGTAAAATATTTAGACATTTTGCCTAAGACTAAAACCTTTGTGAGAGCTGGAGTCTGAACTAGGTTCGAGACCTGTGTGACAGATCTCCAGGCTCACACCCTTTTATACATAATCGCATTTTGCGGCACATAAACATGAATCTTATGTTTGTAAAATTTTGAGCGAGAGAGATTTGTAGAATGACATTCTAAATGTAAAGGAAAAGTAATTTTTTTTTATTAAAATGTGTGTGTAGTGTATAGGTGTAAAGTATTTGTGTGCGGTGTATAATGTTTGTGTATGATAGTGTGTAAATGATTATGATTAAAATTACTTTATGATTTGGATAATATATTCTGTGTCTTCATAGTCCAAATCAAGGAGCCAGTTCGTTACTGTTGTTTTACATTTATATTTAGTCATTTCGTACATATGTAAAATTTTATTTACTCGGTTGTAAACATAGGAAGGAAATTATAAAAACGTTGAGCTAGCCTCGAATGAGCAGGGATGGATGAACAAACAGTATGCTTTCTTCTCAGAGATTTAAACTTATCCGGGTTAAAGGAATTGCGAGTGTGGACTGTTAAGATTAAGTTTAAAATGAATAATTTCCGAATGGAGAGCACCTTGCAGGTTTTGTAAAGTTCCGTGGTAGGAAATTGATAAGGAAGACACCAACCAACTTTAAGGATTGCTCTTTGGGCACGTTCCAGCCTAATGATATGTGTTTTCGCTGATCCACCCCACACAACTATACAGTACTGGGCAACTGACTGACCGAGGGCTAGATAGACTTGTCTGAGAACAATTTCGTCAGCCACATGGCGAAGGTTTTTAAAAATAAATATCAATTTACGAAGTCGGGATGAAAGTAAATCTATGTGTTTGGAAAATGATAAAGAGTCATCTATAAGGACACCCAAATATTTTATATTATCTGTACGACTTAGATGAGGGCAGCTGCATGGTGATTGTGCTGCATTACAAGAGTGTGCAATCAAAGAAAAATGGGATGACGAAAGTTTGCCAACTTTGGACAGGGAAAAAGTAAGATACTTTGATTTTTCAACATTTAAAGTGAGCAGATTTTGTGCCAACCAGTTAGTTACAATGTCAACTCCCAGTTGTGCATGTTTGAATGTCGACTCCCAGGAGTCACCATGAAATATTAAGGCAGTATCATCAGCGTAAGTAAAAATGGATCCATTAGTAAGCTTTTGACGACAGAGGTCATTAATATAAATGAGAAATAAGGTCGGTCCAATGATACTACCTTGTGGTACACCGTAGGTTATTGGGAGTTCGTCACTTATCCATTCGCCTATTTTGACACATTGACGTCTTCCTGTAAGGTAGCTCTTAAAAAGTAGGAGCTGAACGCCTCTGATACCGATGTTCTCAAGCTTAATTATGAGTTTAGGAATCGAGATGGTATCAAAGGCTTTTGCCAGATCTAGGAAGACGCCTAAAACACACTGTTTGTTGTCCAAATGACTAACGATGTCATTAGTGAGATCCAGTACCGCATTACTGGTGGAAATTCCTGAACGAAAACCATATTGGCAAGGGGACAAAAGACTATAGTGGTCAAGGTATTTAACGAGCCTGTTATTCATTAGCCTCTCAAGCAGTTTGGATAGTGTAGGAAGAATTGATATGGGTCGGTAATTGCAAGGTTTGTCTCTATCCCCGTTTTTGTGCACGGGATGAACGATTGCCAGCTTGAACGCATCAGGAAAGACTCCTGTACTAAGGGCCAGGTTATATAAATATGTCATGTGAGGGATAAGTATGTGTTTAAATCTTTTAAGAAATGTCCCCGACACGTTATCGGCGCCCACTGCACAGTCGGACCTAAGCATGTTAATTAAATGTTCCAACTCAGAATCGTCTGTTTGTAAGAGGACAAAAGTTTTATGGTCATCGGAATTTTCAGGTCGTAAGGATGTAGTTGGAACAGCTATGTTTTCAGCTAATGAGCGTCCAATACTCGCAAAATAGGTATTGACTTGATTTACAGAGCCTTTACAGTCTGAAGAAGATAAAAGATCCGCTGCATGTGTTTTTGGTTTGGTAGTGTTAGTGACTGATTTTATTGCTTCCCATAGCTTTTTATTATTATTTTTTGCGTTATTAATAAGATTTTTATCATAGTTTTTTTTAGCAGTTTTGAGTACCAAGGAGCAATAACTTCTATACCTTTTAAATGTAACTTTTAAAACCTCATTTTCAGGAGATTTCTTCAATTTTAGGTGCAGACCATCGCGGTTTCGGAGACATCTTAAAATACCTGGGGTCATCCACGGCTTTCGCAGCCGTTTACGACATGGCACCACTTTTTGAATCGTACTTTGTTGTATGATCATATTCAGCGTATTGACAAAGTAGTTAGTAGCCTCATTAACATTTCCCAAACTGTACAGGGGATGAAAATCTGTTTGCGCAAGCATTGTTTCAATGTTAGCGTAGTCAACAATTCTGGACGTTTTACATTTTAACGAAAGAGTTGGGGAAGGTTTAGAAAGTTGGATGAAAAACAGAACAGTATCATGGTCAGTGACAGATGTGTTTGCGACATAGGAAAACGCTGGGAATTTTGATTTTAGGATAACGTGATCGAGGCAAGTGTTATTGTTACGAGTGGGAAGCGTGTGCGCTGGCAACATACCGTGAAACGCTAACATAGTGAGATACTCAGTGGAGCGAGCGTCACTACTATTATTAGCAATGTCAATATTTATGTCCCCTGTGATAATAACATTACTGTAGGAAGATAGAGACTGAAGCAGTCCACTTAACGACTCAATGAACGGGGAGACATTTCGATATGAGGGGGGACGATATATAGCTATCACTACTGTGGCTTTGTTAAGTTTTGCCACAAGACAGTTTGCATCTTGTATTATATGTTCCGTGACTGAAAACGGGTGGTGGTTCCTAAAGTAGATTACCACTCCCTCGTTTTGTGTGTTATGTACGGTAGTAGCAGCGGAGGTATAGTCGTCGAGTATAGGCACTAGAGGAGAATTATACAACCAACATTCGGTAAGAACTATTATATCCCATGTTGCTCTACTTCTTTCAAGTAGAGTAGTAAATTCTATGAAGTTTTTATTGATGCTTCTTATATTTTGACATAATAGCCCTAATGCATTCCTATGTGATTTAGCAATTTCGTTGCAGTCTTCTATGTTGCAGGTTGCTGAGTCGGCTATTGATACGCTGTCTAGTTCATCTTGAATATGATTTAAATTATCGAATGTTTAAAGTAATATAGAAGTGATTCAATTTTAGGTGATTCTATAAATTGGAACGGGGGTAGTGCTAATCGAGGCATTGGAATATAGAGTGAATATATAAGGAAATTGGGACATGTATTAAATAACACTAACGAAGAAGTGTGGACGAATGTGTAAGTGTGATGGCAGTTTAGGTATAATGAGGAGTGTAGTAGATTAAAGGTAGCTGGAGTGTGTGTAATTGTATATATGTGTATAAGGTGCTTAGTGAATCTGAATAAGTGTAGGTGAGTAATTTTTTTGACAAAAAAGTTAGTTATGATAGTTAATAAAAAGTAAACAATTAAACTCGGAATAAAATAACAAAATAAACAAAACAAAAAATTTTTAGAAATTTGGGGAACAAACCAAATAACTATAGAGTTTACATTTCCTAGTCATATTTCAGGAATCTTAGATAAATCTTCTTCAGAGTTAATGCAATATCGTTTCGCCCCATCTTCCTTGCGAATGTACACTTTGCCATGGGCTGACCAACAGTGTTTGAAGTTATGTAGTGCAGCAAATTCTCTAGACAGGAAAAATAATTTCCTTTTAATAATTTCCTTTTAGACAGGAAAATTAATATTGGATTAAATAACGTGGATTTTAAGAGTTAATTGGGTATTTTTCACAACTATCATACAGGCACTGTGGACTCACTACAATACTATTTTTTTTTTAAGAAAACTTAAAGTATAGGAATTGAAAGAAAGAAAACAAAGAACATTTTATCTGCCGGGAAAAGTGAAAAATGACTAACAAATTTCAAACATTTCATTACACAACAAACTGTTTTCAATATCGCTGCAACATGCAGTGTTGTGATTCCTGACCCGACCACGACATGGAACCGATATTTCACTCTGGCACAAAATGGTTATTTTAAGATATTGTGCCACTTATCCCAGGATTTTTGTGCCTTGTACTTTTTGAATAATAAGAGTACGATTGTGGTCGGGCTGGGGATCCCGGTTCCTGACCCGACAACACAACCAGATCTAATAAAGTGTCAATATTGGGAAGTTACTGATTATGGCAAAAATATGTAGATTTGGGCATTGTGGCGATGCCACAATGCCCAAATCTATTAGGTATTAGGCATTTAGATAGACAATTTTGATTTAAAGAAAGATAGAAAACATGTTTATTTGGCACACAATGAACAAAACAAGTATTGAAACATTAATAAAATATAAAACTTAAACAAAATAAAAAACATACAGCAACATTATGTCTCACGGTAGTGCCAAATAGGTTCAGTTCAGCATACTGTCAGACAACTGTAGCAGTTGCCTGACGCTGGTTTTCAACTGAACCTTTTAGGGTGAGTAACGGATGAAAATCGTCTTTTGAAATATATAAATGTATGTATATTTATATATGACTACAATGGTCAGATTTCTGCAATGTTGTGATCTTTGAGTTATTGATATACAGTGTTATTTGTAAAACCCTAACAACCTTACAGAACGGTATTACTAACAGCATACACAACAACTTTTGTTCTATGACTTTTTACAAAACATAATACATTTACCACAAACAAACCTTCAAAATTTCGTTGTTCTATCTAACACATTTCAACTCTGTATGTTGTTATAACTACCAGACAGCACTCAGCAGACTGTTGATTCATGAACAACGTTATCAATATTTGATTTTTTCTTGCGATTAATAATTTTGTCTAAAAAAAATATTACATACAACAATTCACATTCGCAACTTTTCCCTACTCCTTCGAAATGGCATGGATCTTTAAACGTTTTTACACATAAAAATTGGTAGTTAAATATTCTTCAAAGTGAACATGGCATATGTAAATCAATCGATATTTCGCAAAGAAAGTGGATTTAAAAATCAGCGGGACTCTGTTCGGGCGCAGCTGGCCGCAAACAAATGTACAGATGCCCATTCCATTAGGTGAGATAGCGGTCAAGCGCGAACCTCTCAAGAATAAAAAAATATATACAAAGATAGTCGTACTGTCGCCTAGATGGGTACGAGAGGTTGTGAATCATTTAATTTCGGCCAGATAGTTAAAGGGACTATAAGCCTTAACACACTAAAACTTCTTCATTCACTTTCTAATTTTCGCCACACGAATGTACTGCCAAAACTGCCAGAACAAACCTGCCCTAGTTGCGACAAGGTTCTAAATCTAACCTCGAGACACAGCTCACCATCCAATTACCCACAATATCCATAACTCTACCTGTCAACTGTTATTCTCTTCATGACAGTAACTGCACTACCATTCCTAAGGTCTACACGCTCCAGATATAAATTATTCACTTAGTTTTATATGGCAAGACCTTGGACATCAATTCTATTTGCACTGCTGTGCTCGCGACAATTGAAAGCCACGTGATTCAAGATGGCGGACTTGAGAAAGAAGATATTTTGTTCCTGTAAGGCCAAACGCTGCCACAGGCGACCATTACACGGTCATGCAAGTGTCAATCAATTGCATCAATCATAAATGATGGTGAATGATGGTTTTCTTCAATCAGTACTAAAAACCGTCATGCAACGCATTAGACGGTAGGTTTTTCGTCAATCAAGGTTTTGACTGTGGCAAAACTGACAGCAAAACCGCAGCAGTGTAATGTTCGCCTCACGCGAGCGCCCGCACCGGTTATGGTTCCATAGAGTCTGTCTAATAAGTTAGACGACTTGGATAATTATTAGGATTCAATGAAATCTTATGTAGTCAACACGGGTTCAATATCCAAGGTTGAATAGGAGATAGAGATCATTTTTAGGGTTCCGTAGCCAAATGGCAAAAAACGGAACCCTTATAGATTCGTCATGTCTGTCTGTCTGTCTGTCTGTCCGTCCGTATGGCACAGCCACTTTATTCCGAAACTATAAGAGCTATACTGTTGAAACTTAGTAAGTAAATGTATTCTGTGAACCGCTTTAAGATTTTCACACAAAAATAAAAAAATAGCAATAAATTTTGGGGGTCACCTTACTTAGAACTGAAACTCAAAAATTTTTTTTATCAAACCTATTCGAGTGGGGTATCTATGGATAGGTCTTCAAAAATGGTATTGAGAGAGACACTTCCAAAGTGGTAAAATGTCCCCCCCCCCCCCTGTAACTTCTAAAATAAGAGAATGATAAAACTAAAAAAAATATATGAAGTACATCACCATGTAAACTACCAACGAAAATTGGTTTGAACGAGATCTAGCGAGTAGTTTTTTTTTTAATACGTCATAAGTCTAAAAAAATACACTATTATTAAAACATCGATTAAAGTTACAACGAACTACAAGAACTTTTATATTATGTTACTTGCTGCTACGGAACCCTCCATGGGCGAGTCCGACTCGCACTTGGCCGGTTTTTTTTACTAACAGAAGAACTTTATAAAAAAGGATCGATTATAAGTATTTTTTAAATGATTAAATATTATAAAATTCCCAAGTCGGTTGACTTATTAGACAGACTTTACAAAAGTGCTTCGTCCGGGTGTCCGGGCGACCTAATAACATTAAAATTCTCCATCAACACGACTACATGCATACCTTTAAAGTTGAACTAGCGATACTGCGCAGGTGATCCGATTGTGGATGTCTGACAGACAAGACAGTCGCTCTATGTAAAGCACGGGTCATCATCAGCCTTCATAATGTACCCACTGTTGGCACTCTGGCCTCCTCTCTAGGAGAGGGAATGGGCCGTAATCCACCACGTGGGCCCAGTGGAATGTCACATGTCTTCGAATTTTTGGTTCTAAGACATGCCGGTTTCCTCACAATGTTTTCCTTCACCGTTTTGAGAGCAGTGGTGATGAAATAAATTACACAAAGTAATGCACCTGGCAGAGTTTGAACCCGCGACTCGTAAGTCGGAGCCATTACCACTCGGCCACCACTGCTCACAAAGCATGGGTATTCAGCTGCATCCAGTTAGAGACTAGGACCCGACCCCAAGGTAGTTGGGAAAAGGTTAGGGAGATGATGAATCATACGATAGGTAACTACATCGAATCGTCACTACTGATGCTTAAAAAACTGTTGGTCTCAGCTATCATTCGTAGATCTTTGACAGTCGTTACAGACGAACCAACGTATCCATTTTACAAGAACTCAAAATTTCCTCACGGCTGTCTTCCGAGTGTCTTCGCAAGATTCTGCAATACTTCGGTACCATTGCAAGGAGAGACGGTGGTGACCTCGAGAGGCTTATTGTGACCGGTAAAGTGGATGGGAAAATAGCCTCGCGGGCGCAGCCCAATACGTTGGTCCGACCAGATCCGCACCGCTCTTGACTCTACGATGTACAATGCCCTTCGCACCGCCAGAGAAAGAAACAGATGGAGGAATATCATAAAGATTAAAGATATGAAGCAGGGAAAGGCCTTCAGTATTGAGGAATACGACGTAAGGAGGTGGACAAGCAGTCAGAAGCCAGAAAGTCTGACCATCAGTCTGTCCAAGGAGTATCGTGTTGATCAGTAACTGGGCTGTGGAGTGGAAGTCTGATAGGAAGTAGCTCAATATTCCACAACTATCACACAGCGCCGTCTAGTCTCAAGCTAAGCAGAGCTTGTGTTATGGGTACTAGACAACTGATAAACATACTTATATATTTCTAAATACATACATATTATTGTTAAATTACACCCAGACACAGAACAAATGATCGTGCTCATCACACAAACATTTGTCCTGGGTGGGAATCGAACCCACGACCTCCGGCATAGCAGTCAGGGTTACTAACCACTAGACCAACAGGCCTGTCATCACTAGACCAACAGGCCTGTCATGTAAAACAAGGGTATTTTATTGCATCCGGTGACATTGGAAGCCGACCATTTTCTGAGGGATAATGTTGAGTAGGTATCAGTACTCATAAAAACCAATCCTGAGTCATGCTTTTTGCACATCGCAATTGTTGTCGATTGAAGATGACATTTCTAATGAAGTACAATTAATTTATTGAAAAAAAAGGGTCAAAGTTTCGATTCAAATTAGTGCATCTGCCTTGGGCTGCGGAACTGTGCGAAAGAATTTTCACTGCCCTGATACGTAACTGAAGAAGCACAGATGGTGGTTTTAGTTAGTAAAAGTCTGACACGCTCTTGCAGCTATTGCATAGCTTCTATCGCGGGCCTTGAGCGTGGAGACCGAATCCAGAAATTCCGTAACGAAAATAACCCAACACCCCCCACACATTTGTTTTTTGAGCGTGGTGACCGATAAGAAAACAAATGAGTGAACAATCAATCAAAATTCAATTCAATGTGTGAAAGTGTAACTTCAATTAATATCAAAGAAAAAAAACAAAAGAAAAAAAATACTGCATAAATAAAATAATAAAATAATTATAATTGCATAAGTTGATAAAAATGCTACCTATGCAATAGCTTTACCGCGGCAGTCCCCGAGTGCCACACGTCTTTTTTTATCATCTGAATATCCATACACGACTTTGTTTCAATTTAAAAGTAGAAAAGTCGCAACAACTCTCAGAATACTTTTGCCTTGAAGGCCTTTTAATCGCCAGTACTAAGGTCCAACCAACGTCATGGAGATTTCCTCTCAAACGGTCCTAATTATTTAATTGGCAGCCTAGCACGCTCAGTTAATTGTCTTCACTGAATTTTATGTTGTCGTGGTTGTAAATTCAATGAAACTTGCGAAAAATTTAGGTTTTGATTGAAATCAAATGTTTTAGCTCAGAATGGATAAATTTGTAAGTAGTATGTAGTATTTTTGCAATCTTTTATTTAGTTTTAGTTGTCCCGGTGTTTGTAATAATTATGTCTGTAATCAAATCTTGCAAATTAAATTTGATCCACTTCCCGGCTTCCTTTCCTTCAAGACTTTTACTGGCTAAAACCCACTCCTGTTTCAGCCTTGCCATTGTGCCAGGGCCCTGGGGATCTCTTTCGTGTCACCCATGGCCCCAGTAGGCTTTGACCCTGCTGGGCCCCTACGTCTTTTAGTAATATGCGCTTCATCCCTCCTCTTCACATGACCATACCAAGACAACCGATTACCTTTCAACTTTTCAATCACTGGCGCCATTTTCAAACTTCTTCTAATATACTCATTTCTCACTTAATCCATTCTCGTCACACCACACATCCATCTCAACATTCTCATCAGTATGTCAGATCTTATGTCGGACTTGTAAATTTTACCCTTCAACTTGAGGGGCATGCGTGGCCCGTGGGTCACAAATTGTTCCCGTGACCTGTCGCCATTTCATCCATCCTGCGTTGATCCGACGTGTTACGTCTCGGTCTACCTCACCATCCCCTTGGACGAGCGACCCGAGGTACCGAAATTCGGAACAGATTGGTATGGGCGTTCCGGCGAGAGCTAAAGGCACAGGGTTGGAGAGACCGCCGAAATCGCAGAACAAGTACTCCGTTTTTGTTCTACTTAATTTCAGGCCAACACTCTCCAGTCTGTGCCACCACACCTCCAATTAAGTATTAGACCTCTAGGCCACTCTCGGCGACTAGGACAATGTCGTCGGCAAACAGCATACACCAGGGAGCTTCCTCCTGAATGTCCGACGTCAGAGCGTCCATTATCATCAGGAAGAGGTAAGGGCTGAGAGCCGATCCCTGATGTAAGCCGACAGCCACATTGAAATTTCCAGTAGTGCCCACTGTGGACCGGACTTGGATACTACATCGACATCTATAATATGTATGTATTTAAAAATATACAAGTATGTTTATCAGTTGTCATGGTACGAGCTCTGATTACTTTGGAACTAGATGGCATTGTATGAAAGATGTAGAAGTATAATATTGTCCTAAGGGAATATTCCGCCGGGATAAGAAGTGTCATGTCCTATCTCAAGATATGGTCTTCCCGTCTGCCAAATTTCATTAAAATCCGTTCAGCTGCTTGAGCGTGAAGGTGTAAGGAACAATATTGAGCCAGCCTTCTCGGCTAGCTTTGTTGAGGTAGTCAATACTTTGTACAATAAAATTCACCTCCATTTTACACCGTCGACGGCGGGCACTGTTCCCGCGCACCTCAAGGAGTTGTCAGCAACCGTTGACCCAGCTGGGTCGAACCCTACTGGGGCCAGGGTCTAGTTCCGAAAGGGAGGCTCGGCCCCGGGATGAAAGGCAAGAAGGAACGGGGTGGGTTTTTTAGTCAGTAAGAGCCTGACACTATCTCCCGCTCCGAACAAGGGCGGGGAATGTCATTTGGATGATATTTACCCGCCAAAAAATTACCTCCATTTTACATCGCGCTTGTTTCAATGATTCCATATAATAATATAGGGTCCTGTTGTGTCTGTGTCGTGGCCAGATCTCATAGAATTGATCACTTCAAGATATGGCCAACAAAAACTGGCCAGATCTATGATCAGATGATATGTCAATCCTCGTTTGGCCATATCATTGATGTAGGATTTCAATGATATAATAAAATGTCTAATGAAAGTAGGCCAAACGAACATTGAAATATCATCTAACTTTAATGTTTAAATCGATCTGGCCACTCTTACTTGGCCATAATACAGTGTTATTTTTAAAACACTGACAGCCTCTCAGGACTATGTTACTCAAAGGAGGAGGCCGAACGCATCAGGCAACGGCGTTATCGCCGCCGCCCCCGCCGCCGGGATTCTGATCCCGATTTCCGGCCACCGTAGGCGCGGGCTTGCGGACAGTGAGCAATGGGTAGCTCGCTGTCCGGCCGTCCGGTAACTGTCCGGACCAAGCCCAAGTCGTCGACGGCGCGCACTGTTCCCGCGCGCCTCAAGGAGTTGTCAGCAACAGCAGGGACCCAGCCGGGTCGAAGCCTACTCGGGCCAGGATTATTCGAAAGGGCGCTCGAGCCCCGGTATGAAGGCTAGAAGGAACGGGGTGGGTCTTTTAGTCAGTAAGAGTCTGACACTATTTCCCGCTCCGCCCAAGAGCGGGGGATGTCAATGCATGATTTTTTTTTTCACTATAAAAAAGGACTATGTTACTATCGTCGTCATAAACAATAACATTTCTTCTATGACATTTCAACATTTATCATATTTTAATTCGTCTGATTTTCATACAAAAATAAAAATATTTAAATTTAACGTTCTATTCTAAATATTACGAAGTCAAGCAAAGCAAGCAATAGTACAATAGCAAAGGAGAGCGGGGATCGAGTGAAGGGGTTGCTTGATGGACTTGCGCCGCGTAATACAAACGTACCTAGGTAGGTATAGCAAAATACATACAGAGTTGAAATGTGTTAGATAGAACTTCAAAAGACCATCTCAGGCTCAATCTGCATGGTTCTCATATGATTTGACCATTACATGTTTTGCTGTATGGACTTTAAAAGA
This sequence comes from Mythimna albipuncta, assembly GCA_929112965.1. NCBI lineage: Eukaryota > Metazoa > Arthropoda > Insecta > Lepidoptera > Noctuidae > Mythimna > Mythimna albipuncta. The sequence goes on along the minus strand of OV815986.1, from coordinate 3,825,482 downwards.
GACTTTGACCCCTGAGTTTGTTTCGGTGTTTCTTCTCAGGGTAGTCAGCTAGGAAACACCGGCCTCATCTAGCATTAATTGACGAAAAAAAAAAATTGACGTGTAAAAGTGTTTTTATAAAACCTACTTGCAAAATAAAGATCATTTATCATTTATCGAAATCTTGAAGAATTGTTTTTGGTAAATGAATTATGTTTTGCAAAAAGTCATAGAACAAAAGTTGTTGTTTATGATGTTAGTAATACAGTCCTGCCAGGTTGTAAGTGTTTTGCAAATAACACTGTATATCAAGGCTAGAGTGAATAGGCTCTTAATAAACTAGTGCGCCTCACCATCAACGATTGCATCACTGCTTACCATCAGGCGGGATCGCAGTCAAGTACTAGTTTATAACAGACTAGCTTTTGCCCGCGACTTCGTTCGCGTGGAATAGTGACTTCCGGCAGATTTTAACATGAATCGAACTCGTGTAACGATCGACACCATTGCGCGATCACCAACTCGACATATAGTACTAATAGAATTATCTATACTCCGTTAGAGCATTTTCTTTGTACTAAAAGTTGTATTGTATTATATTTTCATACCTTTTTACTATTTATTTACATTTTTCCGATGAATTTTCAGTACTGAATTGATGCCGACTCTTGACCAATAGATGGCGCTGTATGTCCGGAATAAATTTTATTTTTTATTTTATTTTGTGTAATAAAAACTGTCCTATGTCCTTTCTCTAGTTCCAAACTATGTCTGTACCAAATTTCACACAAATCGGTTCAGTAGTTTAGGCGTGCAGCAAAGACAGACAGACAGACAGAGTTACTTTCGCATTTATAATATTAGTTTGGATAAAAAAAAAAATCATGAAGTGATTAATTTCTGAGATCTGGCTACGACATAGACACTTGAGATACAAAAGCATTCCAATTTAACATCACAATCTCCACTAGGATTTAATTTGCGAATAAATATAGCAACCAATGAACTTTATTCCCTACTACTTTTTAAAATCCCGTCAAAACCCAACAAAGAAGTAACGTTCTTATGTGCCTTACGTATTTTCAGTGAATATAAAACAATGCAAATGTAGTAATATAGAATGTTTACCCGTATGATTTCCCACAACAATATAAACACAAAATACACTCAGGTGTCGAAGCACTCCCCCACATCGCTGTCATCCGGAAATGTACCCAGAAGGCTGACAGCATTGCCAGGTTGAATGGCAATGCTAATTCTTTGGGCGAAGAACGAGCCAGCCGTCTGGTCACGCAGTGTCGATCAGTTGACTTTATGTAAGACTATGTGCCTTACTTATTTTCAGTGAATATGTCATCCGGAAATGGGCCCAGAAGGCTGGCAGCATTGCCAGGTTGAATGGCAATGCTAATTCTTTGGGCGAAGAACGAGCCAGCCCTCTGGTCACGCAGTGTCGATCAGTTGACTTTATGTAAGACTACTTTACATATTTTTTTCACCAATTTAAAAAAAAATATATTTTGTAACTATGAGTCTGTAAAAGCAACTAGAATCACAGTCGTGAAATTGTCACTATCCATTGTTTATTTCCGATAATACCTATCAAGCGTCGCCTGCGCAGTGAGGACAATTTTTCATAAAAAGCCGCAAGTTCAAGTTTTAGTTGGCAGTCAAAAGTATTAGTATAAAAAGCAGATTAATCGAATTCATTAATAATGTTAGAACGACAGTACATAAAAGAAATACCTTCATAAATTAAAGAAAAAAAAACCTGCATCACACGAAAAATAAACCATAATAATCCACATATCCTCACCTTTTAACGAGTCCTTATCAACACAGAAAGAAAAATAACATTCAAAGGGGGTCCAAATAACTCATCACAATTTTTTTTACAAAGCCATATTGGCGAAACACATATTCAACATCTCTCTCCAACCGTCTCCGTCCTTCAAAAATATCATGTCAGTCCACCATTTTGGATTCAATAAACAAACAAATAAACAATTCGAAATCGTTAAATCAAATCACGCGCTAGAACAGCGGATATCCGTTCGTATTTTTTTTCGAAATTCAAATCAAATTAACGCGGGCTGCCGGCGCGCTCGGACGTCAAGAGTCTGAGCGTCTATTGCTAAATTGACGGTACGTTCGTAGACGGTCAAACGAATAAGTACGCAATATTGTCATTAATTCTCTGGCCAATAGTGGAGTGGAACGCGAACGTCGTGTGGATGTCGGGAATTGGGTCCACTTGGCTGGCGCAGGGTCATACAACGTCGGGTCAAGACGTTGATGGGTACTGCTTTGTGTACAGAGGGTTCCATACATTGCTCTTTTAAAATTACTTCGTGATTGCTGTCAGTAGTGTCGAAATCAATTGGTCAGTTTATGTGACCTATCAACTTTGAACCCGGGTATACACTTAAATCAATTTTGCTAGCAATTTGATAAACTTTCTTTGCAAAATTAGTAGAAAAAGGTAGAGAAAATGAAGCCGGAGTCAGTGGAAAAGATTAGGGTAGGAGTAAACACCTCTCATAGTTTAAAAATACAATGCGATTCAAATAGGATTGGAAACGTCAATGACCTCTTTGTCAAATGTTACAGTCGAACGGGGTGAATAGGAACAAAACTTTAATTAGGACTTTCATTAATTAATTCTCCTGAGAAGTAATGGTTTCTAGCAAAGCTTGCGGTTTGCAAAGAAAAGTTATTTGCGTAGTAAAACTACTAATGCTTTTGATTGCCAACTAAAACTTGTAACTGGCGGCTTTTTATGAAAAAGTGTCCGCAATGCGCAGGCGACGCTTGATAGGTATTGTCGGAAATAAACAATAGAAAGTGACAATTTCACGACTGTGATTCTAGTTGCCCTTACAGATTCACGTTTCCGAAACTTATTTGCGTAGCAAAACGGTTTGCAAAGGAAACTTATTTGTGTAGCAACAGTTTACAAAGAAAACTTATTTGCGTAGCAAAACGGTTTGCAAAGGAAACTTATTAAACGGTTTACAAAGAAAACTTATTTGCGTGACAAAACAGTTTACAAAGAAAACTTATTTGCGTAGCAAAACGGTTTGCAAAGGAAACCTATTTGCGTAGCAAAACGGTCTACAAAGAAAACTTATTTGCGTATCAATAACGGCTTTTTTTGTTTGTTTACCCGAGTCTTAGTTAAACCTAAGTGAAGTGGCTGAAAAGGCCTCATGGCGTCTTCACCTTCCGCATGACACCTGACAGGTTCTCACCGAATATGGTCAGTTTGGGAAGTTCCTGCACCGGATTCGTGCGGAAGTGACGCCGGGGTGTCACCAATGTGTGGATCGCCCGAAGGACACAGTGGAGCATACAGTAGAAGAGTCCTCGTGGGGGCGATCGACGACAACAATTTCTTGCGTCGGGCTTTGGTACAGGCCATGGTCCGAAGCGAAGAGGAGTGACAGGCCGTAACCTTTTGCGAAGCAGTAATACTGGCAAAGGAGGAGGCCGCACGTACTCGCGAGGTAGCGACCCTCACGCCCCAGTCACCGGGATCCCGAACCCGAGTTCCGGCCACATTAGGCGCGGGCTTGTGGACGGCGAGCAATGGGTAGCTCGCTGTCCAAACGTCCGGTAACCGTCCGGACCGAGCCCAAGTCATCGACGGCGCTTATTGTTCCACGCGCGCCTCAAGGAGATGTCAGCAAACCGTAGGGGCCCAGCAGGGTCGAAGCCTACTGGAGCCACGAGTAGTGTAAAAGTGAAACCCGGGCCCAGGGACGAAGGCAAAGAAGGAACATGAATAGATTTTTAGTAAGAGTCCGACACACCCTCCCGCTCCGCCCAAGGGCAGGAGATGTCATTGGATGATTTCCCACTTAAAAAAAAAGTGAAGAAAATACGTTACTTATTGTATAATCTAAATTAGCTACTTGTATGATTATTAAGTCATAATTAGAAAAAAGAAACATTATTCTTTCAACAGAAATCTTATTTTGCTCACCTTGCCTAACCGATTCAATTTGACAGGTACGACCGTACGACGTCTCAACATGGCGCTATGTCAATTCTATTCTTATTAATTTGAATCGCTTAGTACAAAACTGCGCACAAGCATGTAGATATATTTTATTCGTCTAATGTGTTAGAAGCCGATTGCTGCAATTGCAAATTTCGACGTGTTTCAATGCACTTACGAAGATATGCGATAAACGGGAGTCGACACACGTCGCACGACTCGGGGCAACAGCCTGATATGACAAATACAATAAATGGAGGCGGTAGCGAGCTCGCACACTTTTTCACACTAGTGCTGAAAACTTTGAAAATTGCGTGCACAAAAACGGTAGGTATAAGAGTATAAGAGTGGGTGTTTGAGTAAGTTACGGTGAGGCATTCTAATGTAAATTCAATTTACGATATTCTGTATCTTAAAACACTGGTTTAATACACAAACCGTACGGATGAAAACAAAAAAAAAGTCATTGTCTCGCTTGTCCCGCCAAAAAATGACAGAATAATATAATAAATCCAAGATGGCCGCCGCAGCGAGCGTGTGCGAGTAATAACTAATAAACAATCCAATTGCCGCCATTTACTACTAAGTATTGTATTGGAAAAGCTAGACTTTACAATTGTACCATAAGCAATATAAATTAATAGCATAGATGTCTCTAGAATAATCTAAGTATTCGGCCCCTTTATGGTGTTTCATGTTTCTAAATTTTCGATTTTTGATATTGCTCAAATTCTTGATACCACTCATGCAACTTATTCCTTTACCAAAAATCACCATAATCGGTTAATACCAGCTTTCTAGTGCTAACAGTGAATGAGATTATCCGCGGACGGACAGACAGACAGACATGGCGAAACTATAAGGGTTCCTAGTTGACTACGAACCCTAAAAAGACTATTCAACGACAACCCAAAATAATCTTCAACTTTTTTTTTTCGCTAATCCAAAATTCTTCAAGCCTTCAAATTCATAATGACAGACCGACAGACAATTAGACACAATGAGAACTAATAAAGAAGCGTACATCGGGTTTACAATCGTTTTAATTGTTACTTATTGAACGCAATTAAGGAACAGTCATGGTGGCTTGCGAATTTTATTTAAAACTAGCTTTTGCCCGCGCGGCTTCGCTCACGCTCTTCCCTAATTCAGCCTACTATACCCTACTCTACCCTACTATAACCTACTCTACCCTACCCTATTCTACCCTACACTACCCTACTCTACCCTACCCTATTCTACCCTACTCTACCCTACTCTATCCTACTCTATCCTACTCTACCCTACTCTACCCTACTCTACCCTACTCTACCCTACCCTACTCTACTCTACCCTACACTACCCTACTCTACCCTACACTACCCTACACTACCCTACACTACCCTAATTTTCATTTTTTTCCCATAAGAACCTTCTCCTCATAATAACGAACACAACAAAAAAAAAAAATTAGCGAAATCGGTCCAGGCGTTGTTGAGTTATGCGCTTACCAACACATTTTGCGATTCATTTTTATATTATAGACTATAGTGGCTAAGGAAGGGATTTTGATATTTTCTTTAGTGGTGAAAAATCAATGCCATTTTTCGGACCAATCCTTCCAGAGATTACCTCCTACAAACAAAAAAACAAACTTTACCTCTTTATTATATTAGTGTAGATAGTGTAGATTACATCCAGACACAGAATAAATGATGGTGCTCGTCACACAAAAATTTCTCCTGGGTGGTTAACGAACCCACGACCTCCGGCATAGCATAATAGACCAAGAGACCTCTCAGTTAGGGCCAAAAATAAAACAAACAAGTCACCAACCAGGATTGGTTTGCAGGATACTACATCAAACACAAAAGAAAACCTCATAACAAAAATCCTTGAACTCATCACAACTAAGTCAAAGCCATATACAACCTTCCACCATTGACCAGCCTCGCCCATCATTGTCCATTGAACCATTGACCATTGAGCACCATGCCCTTGGACGAGACACCATGATGTCACCTCCTCGTGATTACAAAACATGTCATTAAATCAGTAGAGTAATTAGGCATGGGCGAAGTGGATCCACGCTCACGGACGCTTGGAGAGAGGCCCCTTTGGGTGCGAGACCCAAAGGGGCCTCTCTCCAAACGTCCGTGCAGTGTGATAAAACAGTGACTTTCTGAAGCCTACTCCTCGGTAACCTACAGGTTAATGGGTTTGAAGAAAATATAATGTTTACAATAGATTCATGAACAAAATTATCAACTATTGATTTTATAGTTCGATTAATATTTTTTCCAAAAAAAATATTTTGCAACTTTTCCTGCTCCTTCAAAACGGTTTGGATCTTTAGAAACATTTTTACACATAAAAATTGGTAGTTAAATATTCTTCAAAGTGGACATAGCATGCATCGACTTATATTCTAGTGATAGACAAGCCCTTGTATGGAAACTATTTGTCAAAATACCGAAAAGTTAAAACAAAAGTGCCGGCTAGGCGGGTACGAGTGTCGTGTCCATTTAATTTCAGCCCGATGTTCAAGGGACTATAAGCTTTAACAAAGAGTTTTTTTTTCTCGGTGGGAATATCATCTAATGACATCCCCCACTCTTGGGCGGAGCGGGAGATAGTATCAAACTCTTACTGACTAAAAACCCACACCGTTTCTTCGTGCCTTCATACACGGGCTGAGCTACATTTCGAAACTAACCCTGGCCCCAGGGCCTCGCTGGTGTGCCTTCGCCCTCGTTTATAAAAACCAAGCTACGCCTCTACATTAAATTGACTGCAGATCTTTATCTAAGTAAATAGCCTGATTGAATGTGTTAGTGTGAGTGTATGAGTGACTGGTGATTAGTGAGCTGAGTTTTTTTTTAATGGGTCACTGTATAATAAACATTATTAGCTTCCAGCCCTTGTGATGTATTATTTCGGGTCACTACTCTTTTCCCGCCCGTTGCCCGTTACGCTATCACTGCCTCCTTATTTTTCATTTGACTCCTCAGTCCTCACAAAATACATCTATTTTTTCTTTGGCCTCCCTCTCCATCCATCCACATGTATACTCATAACTCTTTTAGCAACATGCGTTTCATCTCCCGCTTCACATGACCATATCAAGATTAACAATTGCCTTTCAACTTTTCAGAAAGAAAAAAAGAAAGCAATAAATTATTTATTTGAGACCATCCACGTTTGACAACTAACTACTCTAACAAGTGCCCAAAAGTTTTCTGTATCACCTCTACCATGAGTTTAAAGCAATAGTATTTGTCGATACTCCATACCGACTACGTAAATATTTTGTACTAGCTGACCCGGCAGACTTCGTACTGCCTCAATCGATAAATAAAAGACCTAAACTTTTGTATAAAGGAATTAATTTCAAAACAAACAATTATAATTTAATATGAACTTTATCGAATAGCAATAAAGTTCAAATTGACTCTAGAAAACGTTTGTATGGGAAATAGAAAAGGGCTGTTTAGGCTAGACCTCCAAGAACATTTCAAGACTAAGATAAGATAAATCCGTTCAGCCGTTCTAGAGTTTTAATGAGACTAACGAACAGCAATTCATTTTTATAGATGGCAAATTTTACAGCGCCTCTAGCGGTCACTTACGAAACCAAAATTTGCCATACAAAATATTTACGTAGTCGGTATCGAGTATCGACTAATACTATTGCTTTAAACCATGGTTGAGGTACAGAAATGCTCCCGGCATCGCCCGCGAAATTGTAGAATATTGTCCCACGGGAACATACTCCCGCAATAAAAAGTATCTTGTGTACTATTTCAAGACTTCTGTTGAGATGAATGTGTGGTGTGACGAGAATGGATAAAGTGAGAAATGAGTATATTAGAGGAAGTTTGAAAGTGGCGCTAGTGACTGACAAGTTGAAAGGTAATCGGTTGTCTTGGTATGGTCATGTGAAGAGGAGGGATGAAGCGTATATTACTAAAAGATTTCTGAGTATACATGTAGATGGATGGAGAGGGAGAGGAAGGCCGAAAAAAAAATGGATGGATTGTGTGAGAAGTGATATGAAAGAAAAGGGAGTTAGTGATAGTTTGACGGGTGGCAGACAGAAAGGAAGAAGAAAACGTGTTGCGCCGACCCCAAGTAATATGGGATAAGGGCAGGAAGAAGAAGAAGAGTGTACTATTTCAAGACATGGTCTCCCAAATTTCATCTAAATCCGTTCAGCCGTTCGAGCGTGAAGAAGTAACAAACATACACATACATTCACAAACTTTCGTCATTATTATATTAAGGTTTAATAGTCGAGATCACAAAAACAACGGTCAAAAAGAATTCTACTAATTAGAACAATACATAAAACGATGACGGCCAAATAATGGAAGTTCCCAACGATCTTGTTTGTCCTACTAGATTAATCAGTAACTGTTTATCGCTCGCCAAGATCTGTCGTCTTCATACTAAGGCGGTTATCACACTGCCACGCACCACGCAGCGTAGTGCGTGAATGCGTGTCTTAACGTTGCTTGTAAGTATCTCCGTTTGTATAGAAAAAAACACGCACAGTCCAACAAACTGTTCACGCAGATCACGCACCTACATGTGGAAAAACATGCACACGCGCGCGTGAAAAAAAAACAATCACTACTAGGTACCTATTTTCAAGGACCTGCCTCATAATAACACACTACTAAAATATCATAAACTATGGAAATGACAAAACTCTGGTGAAAATGGAACTATAATTTAAAAGTTTATTACAGCGACATCTATCTGATTACATTGGAACTACGTAACCAGTCTGACAGCTAACGTCAGAGATGCGTACATCGCGCAATCGAAATTCTCCGTTCCACTTTAGTTCGAAAATCCGCTCTTTTTAAATCCCAACAAACATTTTAAATAATACTTTTACTTCTATGACATTTAGTAATTAATTTTATTTATATAGAGAGATATTTTTATAGAGATATAATAGTATAAAGGTTTTGGCGGGCTTTCATTAGGTAAAGTTCAGTGTCTGCTTTAATCGCCAATTGATTCCTAGTTGCTATTTTGATGAAAAATTTGTGTAACTTTGTATCTCAAGTGTCTGCCCAACTGGACAACATGTGGAATCATTGAAACAGGCGCCATCTCGGTAAAATAGAGCTAAGAATTTTATTGTTGTGTTGACTACCTCGAGAGGGTTGACTTGATACATTTGCTGCAAAATGCTTCAAAAATATAGGGAGTGCTCATCCACATTCTTATGGTAAACAAATGAACAATATTACGAAGACATGGCTTAAAGGGCTTAGTGTCCAAGCCAAAACATTTAAAAAAAAAGACGTGTGGCACTCGGGGACTGCCGCGGTAAAGCTATTGCATAGCATTTTTATCAACTTATGCAATTATAATTATTTATTTATTTTATTTATGCAGTATTTTTTTCCTTTGTTTTTTTCTTTGATATTAATTGAAGTTATACTTTCACACATTGAAATGAATTTTGATTGATTGTTCACTCATTTGTTTTCTTATCGGTCACCACGCTCAAAAAACAAATGAGCGGGGGGGTGTTAGGTTATTTTCGTTACGGATTTTCTGCATTCGGTCTCCACGCTCAAGGCCCGCGATAGAAGCTATGCAATAGCTTAAAAATGCATAGATGTGTTTTATACCGTAGTACGTTCATAGTACAAGTATTTTTGACAGAAATCCCTGAAAAAAAGAAGCCATTTAGAAATAAAACATTAACTCACCATTAACGACGAAAGCCGTTCTTCAAAATTATCTCCAAAAGTCAGAACAATATCTTGAAGACAGCTAAATTATTCTTCATCACATGCGCAACAGAAGTACCAATTATTTCCATTAAAGTTCTATCAACAGACGGAGGAGACGAAGTGTTGCTATCTCTCTCTGACACGTGAGTTTATCTTTTTCTTTCACCAGACGCCGTAGGAGTAACTAATATGGCTGTGCTTTATCTGAAATAGATGAAATGGTGTTTTTAGCACAGAATCATAAACGTATGAAAGCAGTGGTGGCCGAGTGGTAATAACCCCGGACTTACAAGTCGCGGTCGCGGGTTCAAACCCAGCCAATACTGCTAATTTATTTTAACACCACTGCTCTCAAAACGGTGAAGGAAAACATCGTGAGGAAACCGGCGTGTCTTAGAACCAAAATTTTGATTACATTTGACATTTACCAACCCGCGGGCCTAGTGCCCGCGTGGTGGATTACGGTCCATTCCTTTCTTAGAGAGGAGGTCTGAATCTCAGCAGTGGTAATATTTAAAGACTGATTATGCTATGCTATATGAAGATTGGACCGAGACCACCCCAGGTTATTGGGCTATTGGAAATTTTATGACGGACGCCAAAATGCTTATAATTTCTCACAAAAAAATCAGACACGACCGAAGTCAGGCCTCCCCTGAAACATAACCCTAAATACGCATGCCCCGCTTGGGCAGAGCATCGCCATGCCCTCGCGCTGGGCCTTGGTACAGGCCATGGTCCGGAGTGAGGAGGAGTGGCAGGCTGTCGCCTCCTTCTGCGAAGCAGTAATGCTAGCAAAGGCCGACCCCAGCCGCCGCCGGGATTCCGATACCGATTTTCAGCCACCATAGCGCGCGGGCTTGCGGACGGCGAGCAATTGGTAGCTCGCTGTCCGACCGTCCGGTAACTGCCCGGACCGAGCCCAAGTCGTCGACGGCGCAAGCTGTTCCCGCGCGCCTCAAAGAGTTGTCAGCAGGGGCCCAGCTGGGTCGAAGCCTACTGGGGCCAGGATTAGCTCCGAAACGTAGCTCAGGCCTGGTATGAAAAGCAAGAAGGAACGGGGTGGGTTTTTTAATCAGTAAGAGTCTGATACTATCTCCCGGTCTGCCCAATGGCGGGGAATGTCATTTGGATGATTTTTACCCACAACCCTAGGCACGCTAATGCACAGAATATAGACATAGAAGCACTGGTGGGCTATTGGTAAAGTTAGAACTAAACACGTGTGCTACAAGCGCCGATCTGGGCGCGTCGGCCTCCATACATTTTACATGGAAACTAGACTTGTAGAGCTTGTAGACTTGTTGATAAATGCCACGCGACGTCTTTCTACGTACAGACAAATTTGACTAAGCCCTTTTTTACATATTTCTGCCGCAGCGTGCACTACGATCGTTTACATAACCCCACCATACAGTTTGCACATTCCAAGAGATACAAGAGACAATTAGTTTTATCAAGAAATTGATACGCTTCTTACATCTGGGATGATCAGTTGAATAACAGGATCCCCCTAATTATCCTTGAACTCGCTGCGAACTGTTATGGCGAGTTCAATCTAGTTTGACTCAGAACTTGCTGCTGTTTAAAGAGGAGATATGTGGCTACGTCCTAGACCATGACGTTTAAAGTAAGATTGTTTTATTCTTACTCCTGGGTGGGTAAGAGACAGAGCTATACAGGTTGTCTAGCGCCATCTCTTACCCACACTGAAACAAGACCTCTCAAACCCCAAGCGAACGCCGGCGTTCGCGCGTCATTTAGTTGAACACTAATATTATTAAAAGTCCACGTAGATTATTAAAATATTGAGGGTTTATTTATTGTTTATGTATATAAGAATGTAAATAAGAAATTCTTCATAAAGTAGTCTGTATATTTAGAAAATAAGCAACCTTTTCAATTTATCCGTAATGAACCTATTTAAATGCTAGGGGACTCAGAATAATCTTACTTTAAACGTCATGGTAACCCCGTAGGTCACATAGTTTTCCTATACTATTACTGGGCTTGTAATGTTCGTTAAGAGGGTCCTTTTTAACTCATCAATCATCGAGCATGGTTTAAAAGCTTGTTCCTTCATCTACTTGATTTTATTTTATTGTTTATATCAAAAAGTAAAGTTATAAAAATAAAATTCCTGAACCACAAATAGATAGAAATTTTCCAATTCGTTCAATATTAATAAAGCTAGAAATCTCTGAAATTTGACGTCACCGCCATTTGGTTATGTGTGCCTAAAAGAGACAGCGACATGTTCCCACCACGCCCCCACTCATACTTAAACCAATATTTGCAACGCTAATTGCGGCTTCAAATAATAACCAATTTTAATGCTGTTTAAAAAAAAGATTTCTTTTATGTGTTATTTGCTGTTTAGTACATAATATTGTACCAAAAATAAACACAAGCAAATACCCCGTCCGTTGCCATCAACTTAAGAGGGCTGACGAAAACCATCAAAACCTACAGTCCGGACTAAACGTTTCGCCTCGTCATTTATACCGCGTACATCAAAGGACTGGAACAGTTTGCCTGCTGCGGTCTTTCCGTCTGATTATAATTTGGGTGTCTTCAAGGCTAGAGTGAATAGGCTCTTAATAAACTAGTGCGCCTCACCATCAACGATTGCATCACTGCTTACCATCAGGCGGGATCGCAGTCAAGTACTAGTTTATAACAGATAAAAAAAAAAAAACATTCACCACCATTAATGATTGATGGAATTGATTGACTCTTGCATGACCGTGTAATGGTCGCCATACAGTTCGGCGCAACGCGCTGGTGTGTATGCGATAGCCTAGCGTAGGTTTAAAAAGCGAAGTATATAGGTACATAAGATTGACTTCTGTACATATCTAGTTAATACAGTTTACAGTTAAGTTTGCGCGCACTGACTACACTCTTCTCTCTGCTCAACTCTCCTACCCCTCCTTCTTATCTTATATCTCATTTTCAATATTTATGTTCTTCCCATTCTAAGAATCTTCGTTTTTCTAACAATCTCCTACTGCTCTGTCCCTCTCATACAATTTGCACCCTTGTTTTTCTTAATAATCCATTTTTTGTTGTTTTTTTTTTTGTGCACCTGCCATGTTTTTTTCTTCACCACCCGAGGTTGACTGGTAGAGAATGCCTAAGGCATTAAGCCCGCCTTTGTACCTGTGCGTTGCATAAAGTTCTAATAAATAAATAAATACAGTAGCTGTGTGACTGGAAAATGGTTGGGCTACTGTGTAACGTGATAGGTGGGTACATAGCTATGTCTCTTAATGCGTGATGGAGCTGATTGTGGTGTTATGCGGCTTTATGTCTGAACAGGACCTAGACCATGACGTTTAAAGTAAGATTGTTTTAATCTTGTTTCGGTGTGGGTAAGAGAGAGAGCTGTACAGGTTGTCTAGCGCCATCTCTTACCCACACTGAAACAAGATTAAAACAATCTTACTTTGAACGTCATAGTAACCCCGCTAGTATATGAGCATCGTCCTCTTTTAAAATGGTTACCCATTCGTCAGCGTAGAGCGCTAAGGGCCTTGACTAGGTACCCGGCATATCCTGGAGTCACCACCAACCCGCACTGGCCGCGCCTTGTGGCTTACGGGCCGGCTCATTCTCCTAATGAGGAGGCCCCGAGTCCCACCAGTGGGAATATTTATAATAAGCGTATAAAGGGTGTAAGGGACAGCCCTCCACAAACTTTAAGGGCTTGCTCAGTAGACGAAACTGAACAACTTTCCACGACCCTTTTTGTCAGGAAACAAAAAAAAATCCGCCTCACCATATAAAATTATAAACTGATTGGACAGTTTGTATGGAGAGGCCGATTGTTTTTTAGGGTTCCGTAGCCAAATGGAAAAAAACGGAACCCTTATAGATTCGTCATGTCTGTCTGTCTGTCCGTCCGTATTTCACAGCCACTTTTTTCCGAAACTATAAGAGCTATACTGTTGAAACTTTGTAAGTTGATGTATTCTGTAAACCACATTAAGATTTTCACACAAAAATAGAAAAAAAGCAATAAATTTTGGGGGTCCTTATACATAGAACTCAAACTCAAAATTTTTTTTTTCATTAAACCCATGCGTGTGGGGGGTATTATGGATAGGTCTTCAAAAATGATACTGAGGTTTTTAATATCATTTTTTTCTAAACTGAATAGTTTGCGCGAGAGACACTTCCAAAGCGGTAAAATGTGTCCCCCCCCCCCCCCTCTAACTTCTAAAATAAGAGAATGATAAAACTAAAAAAAATATATAATGTACATTACTATAAAAACTACCAACGAAAATTGATTTGAACGAAATCTAGTAAGTAGTTTTTTTTAATGCGTCATAAATCGAAAAAAAAATACACTATTATTAAAACATCGATCAAAGTTACAACACATTCCAAGAACTTTTATATTATGTTACTTGCTGCTACGGAACCCTTCATGGGCGAGTCCGACTCGCACTTGGCCAGTTTTTTCGATTCCTGAAAAAAAATTTTGTGGAAGGTTTTTCAGTTTCGTCTACTGAGCAAGCCCTTAAAGTTTGTGGAGGGCTGTCCCTTACACATTGTATAGGGTGACTGGCAATTAGTGTACTATACTTAAACGATTGTGATCATGATGATAACAAACAATTTTTATTATGGGAGCAAAGCCGAAATCGCGAAAAAAAATATCAGTTGTTCAGTACATTAGGCAAACATAAATGTACTGAACGGCTGATTTTTTCGGCTGAGACGGAATCCGCACGAGCCGTAGGCGAGTTTAATATGGAGCCGAGGGCTGCAGTAACAAATTTGCACGTGTATCAAACGACTTTTTTAACTGACTTCTAAAAAAGGAGGAGGTTCTCAATTCGAATGTTTATATTTTTTTTTATGTATGTTCGAGCATAACTTCGTCGCTTGCCAACCGATTTGAAAAATTCTTTTTTTGTTGGAAAGGGTATTCCTCTCCCCAAATGGTCCCATAGTCACCAAGTCGGAATCTGATGATGGAATCTTGGCTAAATCGAGGGAACTCCTCAAATTTTATAGGCAACTATATAGTCATTTTGATATTTTCATCAAGGAATCAAGCATTTACAGTCAAAAAGTGACATTTGATGAGGTGGAACTGGTTAAGAAGACCAGAAATTGCCAACGGAACTTCATACTCAAACAAATATCACAATGAACATAGTTAAGCGACTATGAAAATGTGTTAGTGGTGTTAAAAAGTGTTCTAGCAGGGTTTGAGTTAATTGGAATTGACATGAGTAAAAAGTACTCTGGCTGTAAGTGTGTTGCAACTAAAAAGTATGAAATAAAAAACTTTTTATAAAAAAAAATATAACCGACTTCACTAAAAAAACACTAAAACGATCAAAATAATTTTAATTTCGGAAGTCGGTGTTAAATAAGGAACAAACAATAACGAAAAACACCGACTTCCGAAATTAAAATTATTTTCATCGTTTTAGTGTTTTTTTAGTGAAGTCGGTTATATTTTTTTTATAAAAAGTTTTTTTTTTTAAATACACTTACGAAATGAATAAACGGGGGTGGACCTGCGTCCACCCTGATACGATAAATGTAATAAAATTGTGTCGGGGAGAACACGCGCACTTTTCTGCACTAGAGCTGAAAACAGTCTATTGCATTCCGAAAAGCGGTGGGATAAGAGCGCGTTTTCCAATAGGTAAGTGTATTAAAAAATATTTTTCTTAGCTGTCACATTTTGACATAACATCATGCATCTAACATTACTTGTCCACGTGAAGGGAAGCAGCTCGCATTTTTAATTTAACGAATGGCAATCAAAAGTGTGCCTTATTCCGACATAATAAGACACACGGCTTGTATCTGCGGAAGCTAACCACTATGCTCCGTTTAAATTGCTTGAAAGCAAGATTTATAGTAGGTAATAGAATTCAGTATGAACCAGTTTTTGCTGACTGGATACGGTTCTTTTTATTCGAAGACATTTTCAAGCAAATTTTTTTTAATGATTTTTTTTGTTGGTACATAGGCTTAGTGTATTCACTTTTAATCCGCCAAGCTACAGATAAAAATTGAGTAGTATATTATTTCGTTTATTAAACACAAAAAAAAAGAAAAAAAACATGATTTTAATTTAAAATAATTAAATTTAAATTACTTAAGTATCTTTCAGCTTCCAAATTATTTAGTGATTTTTATCAATTACGTAAGTAAGCAGATATCTTTATTTTATATTTTAAGCAAATACAAGTAAGTGTTAGGTACCAAAATTCTACTTGCTATAATAAACGCTATTTATTTTGAATATAGTTTAAAATTGATTCATAAGTAATAGATTCATTATAATAAAAAAATAGACAAAAAGAGATAAACTCTTTTTGTCTAATATGGCGCATATCATAAAAACAAAAATAACAATAACAACAACTATAATAATTATATTGGGAAGGTAAGTATGCGATAATAAAAATCCAACTAACCGAATTCATCGCCATCAAAAAAAAAAAAAATTAATAAAGTAACGTAAAAAAAAAACATACCAAAAAGCGTCCTCCCCATCACAAACGCGGAGCAAAACGGCCATTTTGAACCCTCTACAGCCGTCAAAATTAAAAAAAAAAACTCTTTCACAAAAAAAATCTGTCAGATTTCTGATGCAAGCGCACTTGCGTACAAATCCGGCGAGAGACAGGATTGCAGTGGGCCGGCCTGAGATACAAAGGGGGGGATCACAATTGGGAACAAATTCAATGAGCATTTGTGGTAGTAGCCATGTTATTTGGTACACTTTAATATAAATTGACTTTTTGGGCTCCGTCATTGAGTTGTCGAGGTTTGATGGCTCAATCATTGTGGAATTTGACAGTGAAAGATTTTGATTTTTCAACAAAATAACTGTGTAAAAGTATACAAGACACATAGAAAGAATTCTTTCATAAAGCACGTTGAAGATAGAACATAAAAATATTACATAAAAGAACTAGCTTTTGCCCGCGAGCTTCGCTCCCGCTCTTCCGTACTCCACCCTACTATACCCTACTCTACCTTACTCTACTCTACCCTACCAAACTTCACATAAACCATCTACTAAATAGTCCGAACAAAGCCTAAACATTTAGTTTGGATAGGTGAGCCCGTTCTTGAGTTATAAAATTACAACGAAAAGTGGCATTGATTACATTTAAAGAGATTAGGCTATACTTTTTTGCTAGGTCAAAAGGGCTCCTTTTCGAGGTACATTTTCATACAACCGCTTTTCCATTACGTGATTATGGTCATCACATCTTTCTCTAGATATTTTGGATACACACCTATTTTGTAGATATTATGTAGGCTTCTATAGAAATGACAGATCCTTCTCTAAAGAATCAAAAGCCCTAGAATGATATCACTTCTAACACGCATGATTACATTTTGCAATAAGTGTATAGAATTACATCAATGACTAACACAAAAGACGATTCCTTACAATACCATAACAGTGGCAACAGGATTACGTTACATAGATATTATACAACATACCTATTGACCTATATTGCTATTAAAATAAGGTAAGTCTCCCAAAGAGTAATCTCCGCAGGCGGACATATGGACGGCGAGCAATATGTAGCTAATAGCAGACCATTCTGTGACCGTCTGGACCGAGCCCAAGTCGTCAGCAGCGCATAGCGTGGTAGAAAAGATGAAAGGAAATACTTTGCGATTTGCACTACGAGTGTCGCCGCTTGTCTCCCACCCTTTAACCCCACTACAGGCAATAAACCGATACGAACGCGCATTACGCAACTAACAGAGCACGCACACTTAGATCGCAAGTTTGTTATTGGTTGTGTCAATTATGAGCATGATCATATTTTGAGGCACGCCTGCTCCTCCCACAAGGTCATCCTAACTTCTTTCATCTTTTCTGTGGTGTGCCACGAGCGCCTCAAGGGGATGTCAGCAAGCCGTAGGGACCTAGCAAGGTCGAAGCCGACTGGGGCTATGGGTTAGCTTCTGAAAGGAAAACCCGGCCCTGGAATGAACGAAGGGACTAAGACTGGGTTTTAGTCAGTAAAAGTCTGACACGCCGTCCCGCCCTGCCTAAGGTCGGGAGATGTCATTGGATAATTTCCTACCTCTCTCTTTTTGCCTAGCCTCATCCCATTTCATTTGGGGTCGGCTCTCCTCGTCATTTTTCGCCTGACATTTCGGTTCTGGGTCGAATTTTTTCTAGCTTTTAACTTGAATAAGCAAATCAGAAATGAAGATATCCGCAGAACCAAAGTTGCTGACGTAGCATGAAGAATCGCTAAAATCAAGTGGCAGTGGGCAGGGCACATCGTTCGCAGAACAGATAGTCCATAGGGACGAAAGAATATCCATATAAAATATATAAAACCTACAAGAAATAGGCCTGTAGCGGCGTTTTGTGGTAGTGGCCGAACTACTGAAGCGATTTGATGTTTCGCATAATATGCAAAAGCTTGAACCCCAACGAAGAACCTTGGTTACTTTTTACCCTTTTAACCAACATTCACGCAGACGAAACCTCGTGTAAATGCTAAATATGCTTTAATGCAAAAGAACAACAAGCTAGACACATAATTTTGTCTCATTTAACTTTTGAAATGCACGAAGTTAATTTCTGTCTTCTCCATCAAAAACATTTCGCACATCCACGCCATATAATAATGTAGCCTATACCAGGCCCGTGTGGAGTGACGCTGACGCCATACTATCGTATAATGCCTATTATGTAATTAATAGATGCTAGGTACTACGATTTTTGCAAGAACTCAAGGCTGACTCATTATTGGCGATTGGAATTGGATGGCCTACGTAATTATTTTTCTACAATATTGTTTTATACTACACCACTATGACCAGTGCGTGTTGCCAGTGATGACAATTATTATGGCTCTGAAACGTGGTCGCTCACAATGGGCCTCATAAGAAGGCTTAAGCTAGCCACTCCAAAAACTCTTTCGTCCTCAAAGATTATCTGTTCTTCGAGCAATGCCCACTGCCACTTAAGTTTGGCGATTCTTGGGCTATGTCGGTAACCTTGATTCTCCTGCTGATATCTTCATTTCTGATGCGACCACGCCAGAAATCTTCGAGCATAGCCTTTTCCATTGCCATTTGAGTGACTTAAAATCGAGAACTACATTAGACCGACGCACAATTTGTACGTAGAACGACGTCACGAGGCGTGGATCAAGTGTAGCTCTAGAAGTCTTGTTGCCATATAAAATGTATGGAGACCGATCCGCTCAAATCGGTGTGTATGGCACACGTGTGCGCAGTGTAGTTCTAGCTTTAAACGTGGTTGTTCACAAAGAGCCTGATCAAAAGGTATACCTAAGGTAGAACTACATTGCGCAAACGTGGGTCACGTACGCCGATCTAGCGCGTCGGTCTCCATACATTTTATATGGCAACTAAACTTGCAGAGCTACATTGGATCCACGCCACGCAACGCGCCTCCGCTACGTAAAAATCAGCGTTGCTATTCTCTAATATAGCAGCCTTGAGCGCAGCGACGAGTCGAGAGCGCAGTACAAGGAATTAACAATCTAATGTATTAGGTCTATTGGGTTGTTAATCCAATGTACCTATTTGGATTTTGTTTCTGCGGTCAGCGTTGCGCTCAAAGCTGTTCTGTTCTGTTCTTAGAGAATAGCACGCCTAGTGTGGTCCACGTGTGTGTCAGTCTAGCGTAGTTCTCGCTTTAAAAGATACCCAAATGGGTAGGAAAGGGCTGTGCTCAGAGTTTCCTTGCGTGATCGCTTCAGGAATGAAAATATCGCATAGAACAAAGATTACCGACATAGTACGAAGAATTGGACCACAAGACATACGGCGTTGCGCCACCGGTACATGGTGGACATCCCACCTATACGTACAAAGCGTTTTGAGAGTACATTCATTAAGCATACAGCTAAGGAATGGAATTCCCTGCCGGAGTCTGTGTTTCCTGATAGCTATAACCTAGGGGTCTTTAAGTCAAGATTGCTTATAGGCAAGCGTGCTCCATCGTCGGCCACATCATCGCTTACCGTCAGGTGAGATTGTGGTCAAACGCGACCCTATCCAATATAAAAAAAAAAGACGGGTTGCACTCCGGGAGTGCCGGCAGAAGTGAAAACTTGATTATTAACGTTGAGCATGTTTGATATTTTGGAATGGTTAGGGAATAATTTTGCACCAATTGCTTTATCAGTATAAAAGTACTATCATTTATGTGGTAGAATACAATATTCATTTATTGCGCTATCGTACACAAACATGACAATTTATATTACATTAAAAATTTAACACTTTAAAACTATTACAATTATTTTACATTAAAAAGTTTATCTCTCCGAAAAATCAACGTCGCCCATTGACTTATATTCTAGTGATAGACAGGTCAAAATATTGAAAAGTTAAAACGAAAATCTGCTGCAGCGCTACATTAGCATTATGTCGTCTAACAGAACTATTAAAATATAAAGCGCTGATAGCTTTTAGAGGATAATTTTTTCACGACCAAAACGTCTTAAGCGCCATGAATTTCGAAGTACTTACGCGTTTAGTTCAACATAGTGTAATGACATGTTATCCATATAGATTTTTATACCGCAGAAGTGACACAGTTTTTGCCTACAATACTTCACATTACAATAAAACTCTATTTAAAAATTTTACCAATAGTCCACGTTAGTGTAAATTCAGAAAAATACGTCTAATAATTAGTGAATTCAAAATCGTGTAAAATAATGAAACCATTGAACCACCAGAAAATGATGGTCAGGACTGCGCTGCTAATATTTAGTAACAAAACAAACTATAACTATAGCGTAATCAGCTTTTTAATGTTCCCACTGCTGGGACTCAAGCCTTCTCTCTAGGAGAGGGAATGGGCCGTAAACCACCACGCTGGCCCAGTGCAAAATCAAAGCATTTATTTCAAATAGACCATTTACAGGCACTTTTGAATAGTCAAATGTCGGTCAGTCCAAGAAAAGTGAAGGTAAAGTGCGGGTTGGTGAATGTCGCATGTCTTTGAAATATGCTGGTTTTCTTATGATGTTTTCCTTCACCTTTTTGAGAGCAATGGGGATGAAATAAATTACATAAAAAACTAAAACTTTTTTTAAATCTATTTTCAACTTTATTTTTCGGGGCGAATCAAAAATTGATTCGGAGTCAGAAATTTGCACTTGGTTTAATGATGTAGGGGAAAGCTATAAATGTTTTAAAGGCACATTCTGAAGGAATAGCATTACTGCAAGGAATAACCGACTCATTAGAAAACGTTTTCCAGCTTTAGTATCATCAGTTTAAAAGTGTGAAGAGCAGATAAAAGGATATTTTGTAGGAAGCCACGTGTTGTCACGTCTATCCTCTTAAGATATTTTATCAATTTTTCTCTTTTCGGCTGACCAGAGTGAACAAACTTGAAATAATTATAATTATAGTTTATGAAGGACGAAATCTCAATAACAGTAATGATCACTTAGTGATGTATCACTTATATTACACATATGACTACAAATTCAACTGAACCTGAGTTTTTACAGTATCGCAAAACAGACGTATTCATATTTATTGAATTTGACGGAATTCATTGGTACCTATTATTTATACAAAAAAGAAAAAAATATTAAACAGAATATTTAAAAAAAAAACAAACGGAATAAAACATGCAAATTCGTGTTCACTAAATCAGTTGTAGGTAAAAAACCCGGTTTTTGTGGGATGGAACATCTGCATGTTTTAGTCTATGATTGTAAAATGGAAAATCTTTTAAATAAAATAACATAATTTCTAACATACTATTACGAAATTTGAAGCAATTAAATTGCTTGAATAATCAATTATTTTATTTTCATGACTACTGAATTATTATTTACGTCCCAAATTCACTTTCTTTTGAATTTATAAGCTCCGCTCTCAACTGTATGAACGTCAAAATTGCACTAAAGTCATTAATGTCAATTTGCCTAGAATTCAGTGCAAAGGATTCGTTTGAAGTGAGTGTTCAGCACGCCCTATCTAGTACTTAGATATCGATGACGTCGCCGTCTTACGCTTTTTCGATCAGGTCACGTGTCCTGACGCGAGTTTAAGATTTTATACCCATTACAGAAAAAGTGCTCAACGCCGCTAAAGAAGTTTTCACTTCAAAAAAAAATTGTCAAACTTAAGTGGCAGTGGGAGGCACATTGCTTGCAGAACAGATGGTCGTTAGGGTCGAAAGGTTTTGGAGTGACGACACGAAGCGTAGGACGCAGAGTGAGAAGGCCTTCCACAAGGTAGAACGATGAGACTGATGATGCTGTAAGGGTCGGGGAAATTCGATGTGTCATTGTGGCGCTGGCGTCACTTGGAGGAAGCCTATGTCCAACAGTGGACATCTATCGGGTGACATGATGATGAACCAACAAATAAATTAACGATGGTCATTAAATAAATCAGCAATAGCATTATGTATTGGTATTGAGAAAAAGTGGGGGTGTCGCAGAAACATCTTGCTATCTCTTTTGTATACACGTAACCTAATGGCGGTGACGTCACATTTCAGTATGTGCATCCTTATTCTGTTACTTGACAGTTTCCCAAGCATGCCGCTATATTTGAAAGGTTATAACTTACTTATCATTGAACAGATTTAAAACAACTTATTTGCGAATTTCGATTTTTTTTTTAATGTAAATATTATGTAAATTTATAATAATAAAATAAGTGAACTACCCACTTTATTTATTATTGATAGGCTCGCGCCAATTTAATACAATCTGATGCCCGTTTTAGTAACATTATTAACGCCTAAACTACATGTTTGATTTTCAACTATAGGCTTAGCGCTTATGGTTGAAAATTCAACAACATAAATTTACAATGGTAATGGCCAAAAATCTCAGAAGAATGTTCAAAAATGAAAGCACATTTTTGTCAAAATATACTTTATTGAATAACTCAATTCACATTATTTTACTTAATTTACAATGAGACAAAACGTCAATCTATAAAAATTCAGTGAACACTTCAAAATGATGGTTCAATGATGGCACGCAGTGTAACTTAGTTTTCGAGATTAGTGCCCCCTGGTGGCTGTTATACAAACAAAAAAACACCCTGTTAGCTCGGGCATGCACTAAACCCATCGAACACATGATACAAGGCTCCCTAATCATATAAATATAGTACCCTGTACATAAATAAGGACTGTCGGAAGCATTCATCCTATTTTCATCCAAAACCTCTTTTGTGACGTAATTTCTGGCGCCAAATTTGACATTTGGAAATTTATTTTTTAAATACAGAACCAGATTGTTGTCTATTCCAGGCAAAGGCGAGTCTTCACAGCCTGTTGACGCGTTCCATGCACCACCATTTTGCGTTTTAGCTACATTGTCTATGGCTAGCATTGCTGAATGTTGTACAGGATGGTTTTCTCTGTTGTCAAAAGATATTGCTACAATTGAGCTTATTGATGGGTCAACTACAACAGTTGCGTTAATATCTCTTAATAATATATCTGATAGTTCTAAATTACTGTTTTTTTCGCTTAAATAATATCTTGCTACTTCAAATGCAATGCCCATGTAACAGCGATGCTTCACCAACTCAGCTTCAGGAAAAAAATCATTCCCACATAATTTTTCTAAATATTCACTTGGATGGAAATTACAAGACCAAACTCGGCTATATTCTGTATGTTGCTTTTTTAATTTAGGAGGCAGTGACGGCAATCCCATAACTTTAAAATACTCGAAGGAGTCTTTAAGCTCATAAACCTTTTCTTCAACATACTCCTGGATTGATTCTTGGGTTATAGAGTTGAGGTAACGCACTGGGCATAGTAAAACCTCCTTTTTCCGAGCTCTTTTTAGGTGCTGCAGTTCTTTCAGAGGTATTTTCTCATTCAAAATGGCAATAATTTTGGATAACTCCTTCACATTCTTCACTTGACCAACATAAACTTTAGTAAATGCTACTGGTTTGATAAGTTCATCGCTTACAACTGCTTGAAGGTTTTTTTTGGACAGCATGATTTGTTCTATGAAATTGTCTATGGTTTCCGCCATCTTGGCTTTTTTGAATGGTGGTTCTGTTGTCTCTGACATGGCTGAATTTTTATTTTCGTTTATGATATGCAAATACTCCTTACGCCATGTTTAGAATGACCAGATTTTGCAGTTGTGTATAATAAGGTTGATTTTCCTGTATTTTGTTTCGTTGTTTTCTTCAATGCCTCTGATCTTATTTTCTTCAGTTAATGCTGAAAAGAAACAAACAACAACACTATTCATTACACACACTGCACATGAACTGAATTTCACAAAATTAAAAATAATTTTCTAAAAACTAAATTCTTTTATTTAAGTTTTTTTCAGATTTTAATGCCGGCTTAAAATATTGTTCTGTCTTGGTCAATTAACAACAATTGCCATAAAAAGAACAATACTTAAAATATGTTAACCATTAAATATTTTGTAAACAAAATATGGAAAAGTTAAAACTTTTCCATATTTTAATTTTTTTTGTTTTTTTTTTTATTGACATGCGAAATGTATTTTTTATAATACTTTTTAATTTTTTTAAAACTAGATTGTTTTTTTTTTTAATTCATAAAACTGTAAGCGAACACCAGCGTTCATGCCGCTATTGTCTTACTATTGTGTTTCTAATTGACAGTACTTATTTGAAGGGTTAATATGTAATGTATTTGCATACATTGTAAGATATGTGATATACGTGTTGTGCCGACCCCAAATAAAACGGCACTAGGGCAGGAAGATATGATAATGATGACATTGTAAGATTCTAAAAATTAGGCTGTATGAAGTAAATCTTTAAATTTTTTCCATAAACTTGCTGTGGCAGAATACAAGGAAACCTTTGCCTGACAAAAAGTAAACAATGTTTCGACATTGACATCAGTTAATTAATTCATTAAAAAATAACTGTCTATGGAAAGATTTGTTGAAAGAAGTCTAATAAAAAAAACTATAGACAGCAAGTTTATAGTTTTTTATCATTCTTCTAAGATTGTGTATCATTATTTATTGACCATTACATCTAGTCTCATAATAATGGGGTATAAAATGATAATCAGATGTCATCATCATAGATATTGGTTTATGAAAGTTTTATCTATGCTCAGTAAATTCGAAATCACAAACAGCATTTATGCCTATTTGCAAAGTCTATTTAAGACTCAGCATGACAATGAAAACATACTTATGTATATTTTTCACTTTAATCATATTTTTAATTATACAAACAAGATAGTGGGACATTTGTTAGTACATAATGTAGAAGAATAAAATACGTGTGCAATAGATATTATTTGCGTAGTACGTAATCACGAAATATCAAGATAGTGTTACAAAATGACTACTGATAAATTGTTGTCGTACGAAATGTTGATTTCTCTGTCCCTACAACATTCAACTACGCTAATAGCTTGACGACAGTTCAGAAAATCACCAATTATGGTCCGTTGTTGACAAAAAAACTGATAATCATACCTTTTACGTTAACGCGCTTAGAAACACTTAAAAACATGACGTTTTTCTCGTAATAACAAGCCAAGCTCAAATTGAAATGCACCGGTAATATTCCTAAACCACGACATAGCTGGAATTACACGGATTTTTTATAAAATAAGCGTAATAAATAGGTAAAATAAATGTGGATTTACCTCGGATTGGACTTCGGTTTTAGCCGTCAATTTCTCTCGTTGACGAAACGTTTTCCTATAGCTTGGGTAAGACTCTCACATTAGATATTCGGTCAACACACAGTGAATCTTCATTCATTAGTATATTATCAATAGAAATTTAATTTGCCACACTCATCAATCGCAAAAATGTAGCAGCCATTAGACAGATTAAGATTTGTTTTCTTATTAGAAACGTGGTTTTTATTCGAATTTTCTTATTGGTGTAAAAATGACTGGTTGAGATAACAGCCAATAAAAAGATCCAAATGTTTGACGTCTTTCATCCATTGAGACATAAACGTCAAACGTCACAATCATAACCATGTTTTGTAATTTAGAACGCACTTGTTGATAGCATTCCGTTTCATGAAGATTAAATACCCAAAGATTTGATTCTTAGAAATACCTAAAGAAATAAGCAGGAAGTTTGATTGTCAGTTAGAGAATTCAGATTGTTTATAATTTCAGTTTGTCTCACGCAGAACTCTGATGTTCATAGCACGTCTGCGGACTGCCAACTGCTCTTACAAGATCATGTTTACATTATAATTATAATAACATCCAGAGCAAATGAAAACTTATAGTAATTAACCAGTTATAGTCAGTATTTATAATAAAGGTACAGAGACAGATAACCTTTAGTTATCAATCGTTATGAACTCTGCAAGTATCAATGTGGAAAGTTGGTAGAATTAAGCATAATTTTTCTTGCCCTGATCATCAGTGGACGTTTACTAAAATTCTCTTCTCCTTAGTCGTACGCTCCTGGCAGAGTGGTCGTGGTCATGGATTGTCTGATAGTTTGGTTGCGGCGTTTGCGAGCCTTTTTCATCTCTCTCTATTCATGGCACTGCGTGTGCATTCAATGACCACACTTAGAGGATAATTTGATGAGGTTCGTCCATATATTAGGTAATCGACCGCGTGACCGTTGGCCTTATAGTGTACCCTGTACTAAGCCTTCTATAGAGCTTTCATTACGGATGCTAAGTCCAAACATTTTAAAGGTTCGCAGTTGCTCAATCAAGTCTTTGTTTAATGCGAAGCTCTTTCAGAATGGAAACGTTAGGGCGGTGGACAGGCCATTTTATCCTTACCTAGTAGACGCCTCCAGCACCACATTTCAAGAACGTAAATTTTTTTTTTACACCACCTGCTCGATAATGTCGTTTTACACGTCATACAAACCTCACTTAAAGCAAGTCATTATATGCCTAGGGAGATAATGCAGTATGGTCGATCCCTAGGGAATAATGAGATTTGAATTTGGAGCATCAAGAATCGTCAACATTGTGAATTAAAATGTAGGCGCATCGAGCAAGTTGACTCGAAATTCAAACCAAAGAATATCACTATGATTCAAACTGGCCACTAACAAAAAAAAAAATAGAATATAACGTGCGTACTGACGACATGCGACACGGGAAGAAAATTGAAACTATAGAATCTTGGAGTAGTGAATTTTGTTTGTTTGATGAACTTGTAAATATAATACTTATAGTTCTCTAATACATGATTTGGTCGACCAAATTGTCTTTTAATTATCTCACAGATGGTGTAAAAAGTAGAGTATGCAACACGGGGATAAAGCTGTCTTTGTCTTGGGCGGCTTAAATTCCTCACTTCACTCAGGTTTTTTTATTAACTCCCTCGCAATGCTCGGGAGTTAATTTTATAAATTACTATACCTCACTGTCGTTCGGGATTAAAATCAACAACCTTCGTTTCGTTCGGAATTCAACATGCCGCCCGCGACTTAAAGACACTGCTTTATCCCCTAGTCACATAAACTACTATTACGATGCATTTTTGGATCGTCCATGTTTCAGCTCCTTATCGGAAATTAATAGTAGTTTATGTGACTAGGGGATAAAGCAGTGTCTTTAAGTCGCGGGCGGCATGTTAAATTCCGAACGAAACGAAGGTTGCTGATTTTAATCCCGAACGACAGTGAGGGAATTATAAAATGAACTCCCGAGCATAGCGAGGGAATTAATAAAGAAACCTGAGTGAAGTGAGGAATTCCAGCCGCCCAAAACAAAGACAGCTTTATCACCGTGTTGCATACTCTACTTTTTACACCATCTGTGAAATAATTAAAAGACAATTTGGTCGACCAAATCTCAAATCAGAAAAATATAAGTAACTATATATTTACAAGTTCATCAAACAAACAAAATTCACTAGGTACTCCAAGATTCTAATAGAATAGTTTAAATTATAACGCTCCCGTCAGTACACGATTTATTTTATTTTCTTTTTTTGGTAGTGGCCAGTTTGAATTTCGAGTAAACTTGTTCGATGCACGTATTCATACATTTTAATTCACAAAGTTGACGATTTTTTAATTTTTGATGCTCCAAATTCAAATCTCATTATTCCCTAGGGATCGGCCATACTGCATTATCTCCCTAGGGATAGAATGACTTGCTTTAACTGAGGTTTGTATGACGGACGTATACCTATAACGACATTATCGAGCAGGTGGTGTAAAAAGAATATGAAACATCTGCGAACCTTGGTGTTTTTGGTTACTAAAATTAGATATTATTATAAATGGATCTATTCTGCGTATATGTGTCCAATAACCACTATAAGTTTAGGAAGCCATTAGCCGTAGTCCATATACATACACGACGCAATCTCTGGGTCTCTCAAGCAATTAGTAGCTTTCCAACCGAGTCTAAGTTGTTGAGTGGGATGATCGCTACTTGCTCTGTGAATATGACAAGGTTAATGTAGGTACGTTTATATAGATAGAATTAATATCCTCAAGAAAGATCGCCTCGTCATTTATACCGCGTACAACGAAAGATTGGAATAATTTGCCTGCTGCGGCTTCCCGACTGTTTATAATTCGGGTGTCTTCAAGGCTAGAGTGAAAGGCTCTTAATGATAAATCATAGATATCCGTGGAAAAAAGCAAGTAAATATGTAAATTAGTAAGTTAATTGACGTGTCTTCAAGTCTAGAGTAAATAGGCTCTTAATAAATTAGCGCGCCTCACCATGAACGATCGTCAGGTTGGATCGCAGGTAAGCACTAGTTTATATCAATTAAAAAAATATAAATTAAAGATGCAATTTTATTAAAGTATATATAAGATTATTTACGATTACATAAGTTTTTGATTAAATAATTAGAACATTATTATCACATCACAAAAGGCTGAAGTTTACATAAGTGGGTATCTTCTGGTTAATTTATTTATTTTCTATAGTTTGGTACCACGCCTGACAGGTTTCAGCAGCAATTTCGCACAACGCCGACAATGCTCTGCCAGTAGAATCATATTCTGAAATAGAAAAAGAAAATTAAAAACCGGCCAAGTGCGAGGCGGACTTGCATATAAAGGGTTCCGTACCATTATCTAAACAACATTATGGTGTGTTCAGACCTGGCGAGTACGCCGCTCGCGAGCCGCTTGCGAACGGCGCGCGCATGCATTTCCCGCACGGCTCGTTCGGACGAAGACCCTGCGCCGCGCGCTTCGTGCGAACATGAAATGCACGCGGGCAGTTCGCAAGCGGCTCATGAACGGCGTTCGCCAGATCTGGACGCACCATTAGACACTATATCATAACCAATTTTTTTTTAGTTTTTAGTACCTGTTGTAATATGGGATAAGGGCAGGAAGAAGAGTATCTGTTGTTATGCGGGGCAACAGAAATACTTCATCTGTGAAAATTTCAACTGTCTGGTTTTTACGGTTAATGTGTTAGAGCCTGGTTACAGACGGACAGATAGACCGACAGACGGACAACGGAGTTTTATAAATAGGGTCCCGTTTTACCCTTTAGTTACAGAACCCTAAAAAGGGAGAAAGGCCTTGAAAGAACCACCACATCTGGACATGTTGATCCAGAGTGTCGGGATTACTCGTTACCCTGGAAAACGTAAACTACAACTGAAGGAACGCTCGATTATCCTTCAAAATCTTCAGATGAAGAAGACTTACCAACAACACCTCGTTTGCCGAAGATAGAACCGTTGAAAGGTGGCTTCCTGTACGTAGCATCAGCGGTGTTGATGCACATGACGATGGCGAACAAGCACAGAGCTATGACGAAACGCATCGTTGTGTTAATCTGTAAAAACAAATTAAAGATATAAGTCTTTAGGTGTTTTGCAGGTTGCATTTTGGAGTGGGCGCAGGAATTGCATGACTTGATTCCACCATCTCACTTCTAACACCGGACAAGCCGACGAACGGCGAGTATCCACCCTTATGTTGTTGAAACCTCTACGGTCCGAACTAAGCGTTTCACCTCGTCGTTTCTACCACGTTCGTAAAGGGACTGGCATAATTTTTTTCTGCGGTCTTCCATTCCGATTATAGTTTAGGTGTCTTTCGTATTACGCTTAAACTAGTGCGCTTCACAATCAACGATTGCATCACTGCTTAACATCACGTGGGATCGTAGTCAAACACTAGTTTATAGTTTATACCAATTAAAAAAAAATGTTTAGGTAAAAATCATCAGAGAACGGGCAAGAAGGTGTTCTATTTTACTTGGGGACGGCATAACCCGTTTTTCTCTTCTATTCCGTTCTGTCAGCCATCACCATAGAAATATAAAAATCTATGACTATCGAGTTTTGGAGCGCTGTTTAATGATTTAGACTCGTTATAAAATAAAAGGCCTGTTTTGACACTAAGAGCGCCTTTATACTAGCGTTTGTCCAGCGTATGCGCAGATGCCGTGACAACGCAGCGTAGGCGTCGCCTTGTTGCAGCGTTTCCTCTGGAGTCAATTGAACTCCGCAACAACGCGGTGCAGGCGTCGCGTGGTTGCGGCGTTTCCTCTGGAGTCAATTGAACTTCGCAACAACGCGGTGCAGGCGTCGCGTGGTTGCGGTGTTTCCTCTGGAGTCAATTGAACTTCGCAACAACGCGGTGCAGGCGTCGCGTGGTTGCGGCGTTTCCTCTGGAGTTAATTGAACGCCGCAACAACGCGGTGCAGGCGCCGCGTTGTTGCGGCGTTCAATTGACTCTGTCTGTGCTGCGCATACGTTTATCGAACGCCTACACTGAACAAACGCTAGTGTGAAGTCGCTCTTAAGAAAGACCCTAGAATAAAACTTAGGATGAGACTGAAAGAATCAATATAATATTTAAGGGTCCGCTGTAGTAGTAGCTATTTTAATAATAGCTACACTACAGTACTACACCAGACAAGCCGCTATTATATAGTCAAAATACAAATGGAAATGACGATGGAAAGAGACCAGATGGTATGACGTTGGTACCGTGGAAGGTGGGTAGGCCTCTGATGTGGGACGCAACCTGTGTCGACACCCTTGCGCCATCCCACATTCCATGTACGGCGGGCTGTGCTGGCGCTGCGGCTGCTGAGACCCTTAAACGGCGCAAATACTGTAACCTTATTGGTAATTACAGTTTTGAGCCGTTTGGGGTCGAAACGCTTGGGTCATGGGGTCCGAATCCGAATGCGCGTCTCCTTTTTAAGGAAATTTCTCGCCGACTGATCGACCCCTTGCGTGACAAGAGGGCTGGCTCGTTCTTCGCTCAAAGAATTAGCATTGCCATTCAACGTGCTAATGCTGCCAGTCTTCGGACACATTCCCGGATGACAGCGATGTGGAGGAGTACTTCGACGCCTGAGTGCACTTTGTGTTTTTGTATTTTATTTATATACGTTAGGTATTTATTTAGGTTTTAGTATAAATAGTTTAAGTTTGTTTGTTTATGTAGAGTAACGAATTATTTATAATAAAATAATTTCTATGAAAAAAAAAATACTAATTGTCAAAATGGTCCCTAAATTTTTTGACAACTTTAGTTAAATAACTATACCGCGCTCCATGAAAATTAAATAATAATTAAATTACTTTTGAACTTACGACGAAAAGTAGGCACAAACTTACTTGTTTTCAAACTGCAAAGTTCTTGAAGACAAAACAGTCAAAGATGAACTGATGCATCAACCCAGTTTCATCCCCCTTTTATACCACAACTACCCTCATAATTGAGTTTGCAGCCAATCTACTGCAATTTTGTATCCAGACGAAGTTATGACACTAATAATATAAAAGCAGAAGTTTCTGTGTGTTTGTTACTTCATGCTCGAAAGAAATTTGGCACACCATATCCTGGAAATCGTCATCTTTCTGCCTTTTTCCCGTGTCATTTAGGGTCAACGCAACACGTTTTTTTTCTTCCATTCTGTTCTGTCACCCGTCACGCTATCACTAACTCTCTTTCCTTTCATATCACTCCTCACACAATCCATACACTTTTTCTTTTGTGTATGTTCTGGAATTGCACACAAGATATTCCCGGAATATGTTCCCTTGGATTTTTTTTTACTTTCACGCAGGTGAAGCCTAGGCTTGCGGTCGATGACCATCAGGTAGCTCATCGTCCGGACCAAGCCCGAGTCGTGGACGGCGCGTAGTATAGTGCGTTGGGGTAAGATCGGCATTGGGGTCAGAACTTATGTAGCTCGCTGTCCGGTCGTCCGGTAACTGTCCGGACCAAGCCCAAGGCGCCGACGGCGCGCACTGTTCCCGCGCACCTCAAGGAGTTGTCAGCAACAGCAGGGATCCAGCCGGGTCGAAGCCTACTGGGGCCAGGGTTATCCGAAAGGGCGCTCGAGCCCCGGTATGAAGGCTAGAAGGAACGGGGTGGGTCTTTTAGTCAGTAAGAGTCTGACACTATCTCCCGCTCCGCCCAAGAGCGGGGGTTGTCAATGGATGATTTTTGTCCACCATAAAAAAAAAGGGTCAGAACTTATAAATATAAATTATACCACTTATTTAGCTTTATTTTTAATTCTAGTCATATTGCGTGCCACGTCATTATGTTCCACCTTGCCCAGCAATGTGGCTGGCATTAAAAATTAAGCTAAATAAGTGGTATATTGGTTTTTAGGGTTCCGTAGCCAAATGGCAAAAAACGGAACCCTTATAGATTCGTTATGTCTGTCTGTCTGTCTGTCTGTCCGTCCGTATGTCACAGCCACTTTTTTCCGAAACTATAAGAGCTATACTGTTGAAACTTTGTAAATAGATGTATTCTGTGAACCGCATTAAGATTTTCACACAAAAATAGAAAAAAAGCAATAAATTTTGAGGGTCCCCATACATAGAACTGAAACTCAAAAATTTTTTTTTTCATCATACCCATGCGTGTGGGGTATCTATGGATAAGTCTTCAAAAATGATACTGAGGTTTCTAATATCATTTTTTTCTAAACTGAATAGTTTGTGCGAGAGACACTTCCAAAGTGGTAAAATGTGTCCCCCCCCCCTCTAACTTCTAAGATAAGAGAATGATAAAACTAAAAAAAATATATGATGTATATTACTATAAAAACTACCAACGAAAATTGGTTTGAACGAAATCTAGTAAGTAGTTTTTTTTTTAATACGTCATAAATCGAAAAAAATACACTAGGTATTATTAAAACATCGATCAAAGTTACAACACATTACAAGAGCTTTTATATTATGTTACTTGCTGCTACGGAACCCTTCATGGGCGAGTCCGACTCGCACTTGGCCGGTTTTTACGTTCTTACCCCAATGCCGATCTTCCCCCAACCTACTTATTCCATGCTCGTCTCAAAGAGACGTCAGCAAGACCTCTGCTGGGCTCCTGGAGCCATGGATTGACTTCCGAAAGGGAAACCCTGGGTGCAACTGGAACGCAAAGCAAAGAAAGCATATTATTATGGATGGGGTTTTAGTCAGAATTAAGCCGCTCTGCCCTAGAGCAAGAGATGAAATCATATTATGATGTCCTTGGATGATATTCAAATTTAAAAAAAACGCAGGTAAAACCGCTAGCATGAGCTAGTTGTGAATATAATGAAAAAGGAATGTTATTAGAAAAATAATGTGGGTTAAATATTTTATCTTAGTTGCTTTGGTCGCCCCAATATTGTTTGTAATTGATTAAGTTATCAATCCAACAGAACCCGTCGAAGATACGGAGTAATTTGGTTTTTTCATTGGGTTTTATTGACAATCAAAGAGCTTGTTTTTGTTTTTATACGCGAAACATTTGTAGGTAAGATAGCATAGAATAATCAGCCTTTTAATGTTCCCACTGTTGGGACTCAGGCCTCCTCTCTAGGAGAGGGAATGGGCCTTAACCTTCCAAATAACTTGGCGCGCACTGTTCCCGCGCGCATCAAGGAGTTGTCAGCAACAGCAGAGACCCAGCTGGGTGGAAGCCTACTGGGGCCAGGGTTAGATTCGAGAGGTAGCTCAGTCCCGGTATGAAGGCAAGAAGGAACGGGGTGGGTTTTTAGTCAGTAAGAATCTGACATTATCTCCCGCTCCTCCCAAGACCGAGGGTTGTCATTTGATGATTTTCCCACCATAAAAAAAAAACGTTTCGAATAGCGTAATTAGAGACACAGTAGAAAGACAATGTGAGAACTAACTCCGACGCGACGGCGACGTTTGTTTGGGGTTTAATGAATTAATCTACCACGCGAGCCAAGTGCGGTTTGGTGAATGTCACATGTCTTCGTATTTTTGGTTCTAGGACATGCCGATTTCCTTACGATGATTTCCTTCACCATTTTTAGAGTAGTGGTGACTGGATTTGAATCCGCGACTAGCAACTTGTAAGTCGGGGCCGATACCACTCAGCCACCACTGCTCAAGATGTAGGCAAGATGTTTACGTTTCTAAAGATAACTATTGAAAATGAGCCACACGTTGGAGTGTCCCGAGTGCCCATACATCTACACTTTCGATTCGAAGACTTGATGACTGCCACCGATGCTGCTGTCAATGTGGTCACCTAATGGCTAATGGGCCTGTACCGTTTGAACAAGTGATTCTTGAGAATCGTAAAACACTAAGCGCCTGCAAATATAATGTTAGCAATTATTCTCAGAAGAGACGACGTAAATAATGTATGTACAGGCGTTGTAAAGGTTTTTTTTTTATCATAGATCTCGTAAATACCATGGCTTTTATAATTTTATTAAAAACTTTTTGTAGGAGGTTCATAAATACCTATATTTTAAAGTAAAAAAGATGTTTTATGGTTTCTTCTAGGTCAGTGTGTTCCATCGTCGACCACATCGTCGCTTTCTATCAGGCGAGATAGTCGTCAAGCACGAACCTATCAACAATAAAAAAAAAGACTGCGTGCAGGATGACGCAGCGTTGGAAGGCGTCCCATAAGGTGGTCTGATGACCTGATGCGAGACACACAGGACCGATCGTTGTGGCGACGCTTGGGGGAGGCGTATGTCCAACAGTGGACGTCTTTCGACTGAAATGATGAAAGTAGCAAACAGGCACTAAATATACACCATTAGTTTAAGTTTATGCGACACCCGAAACACGTGTCTAGTATTTTTATATAATTAATCTATGTACAAAATTTAATAACTGTATCATGAAAAATCACAAAGTTAGCTTGTTATGTCAGCAAAGATACATAGTCACCGGGCGATCCAGGCACAAAATATTTAGGTACAGAAGTCAATCTACATTCAAAGCGCGCTCGAGCAACGCACACAAAGACACCGCTCACAGACACGATGTGTCGGTCGCGTCTCGGATCACTCGTTGAACAGTTCCGCCTCAAACGCTCATTAGTGTGCGTCCACCGAGCGTAGGTATAAAAAGTGAAGTACATACATGAGATTGTCTTCTGTACCTATCTATTTTGTGATCCAGACTAAGGGGTTGTTTTGCACTTGCACCTAACTGTTTGCTGGCGACTAATACCTGTTATGACCTGCTGTGACTTTTTTTTTGTGACTTGGCCTGTACTTAGTGTCGGTGGTGTCCACCTTGTG
This sequence comes from Mythimna albipuncta, assembly GCA_929112965.1. Classification (NCBI taxonomy): domain Eukaryota; kingdom Metazoa; phylum Arthropoda; class Insecta; order Lepidoptera; family Noctuidae; genus Mythimna; species Mythimna albipuncta. Next base: position 3,790,307 of record OV815986.1, on the reverse strand, counting down.
AACTTTTAAATATTTTGGGAAAAAAAATCAACATGGTGTAAAAACTATTGGAATCCATTCAGTTACCGATTCTGAACATTTAAACTATATCCAGATTTCACTTAAACTCAAAATAATTGTGTTGTACCAAAGAGAAGTAGTTGTATAGTCGTGTTCCACCCACGGCACAGGAGTAAACAGGTCTGATGGTCTAGTGGTCTGTGGCCGACTGCTATTTCGGAGGTCGTGGATTCGATTCCCACCCAGAACAAATGTTTTTGTGAACTTAATCATAGTTAAGTATGTTTTAAAATGGTGGTGGCCAAATGGTAATGGCCTCGACTTACGAGTGGCAGGCCGCGGGTTCGAACCCAGCCAGGTGCGTTACTATATGTAATTTATTTCATCAATCTTTTTCATGCTCTCTAAAAACGGTGAAGGAAAACATCGTGAGGAAACCGGCATGTCCTAGAACCAAAAATATCGAAGACATGACATTCACCAACTTGCACTGGGCCCGCGTGGTGGATTACGGGCCATTCCCTCTCCTAAAGAGGAGGCATAAGTCCCAGCAGTGGGAACATTATAAAGGCTGATGATGATGATAATAATGATGTTTTAAAATGTAAATATTCTTTATTAACATAATAAAAAATATGTATATACATTTGGGTTAAATGGTAATATTCATAATAATCTATAGGGCATTGTTGATTCCTTACTTTGTTTTTTTTTAATTGGAGCGGATTGGAAGTTCCGAACTTTCGGAATCGGAATTGAAGCTTCGTAATATTCCGCGACGACCATAGTCTCTTATCAACAAGGTAGGTACTTACTTAAAATTAAAAAAATAACTATTATCCTTGTTTGTAGTTTATTTTTAATTGAAGATGTATCACGTTCAGAAAATCTACTTTACTTGTCAATTTAAGACCAAAACTTATTTGAATTGTACTACTTAGGTACATATTAGGATGAATATGTAGGTATAATTGTATAGGTACACACATTTTTCAAATTTTTCAAATTTGGTGGCGCAACTTTTTCTTCGGTTTTCGTGACAATTAGGGACCCATGAACCTAATTCTCGCGAAAACCGAGAAGAAACTGAAGAGAAGAAACTTTTTCTTCAGTTTCGTGAAAATTAGGGTGGGTTCTTAATTTTCACGAAAGCTGAAGTAACGGTTTCACCATCAAAATTGATAAAAATTATATTCATTCATTAACAACAATACAAGGGCTTTCTGTCTACTCCACAGAAATGTGTCCCTATCACGATTCCAAGATGGCGTCCCTCCATCCTATATTTTGCTTCGCCCTCGCACTACTCCGCCTATTAATCTTATGCACTAACGAAGTTATAATCCTTTGAGAATACTCGGGAATCTCTGTCAATATGCGGTCAGTATCCAATAATCCAATAATTGAGTGGACCGCCGCCATGTTTCCTTTTCAGAGTATAAATTGGCGGGAAAATGGTCTCACAGCATCAGTTGACATTCAACCACTTCAGTGTTACCAACAAGAAATACTTCGCTCAATACAAGGTAATTTTCCTTGCTGTTTTGTGTTTTCTCTTAAAATCTATAAAATCATCATCTCATGATGTACTAGTATGTTCTTTAATGATTGAAGATACGCTTCAGCCACTTAACCCAGTGAAAATGAGAATTTTTGCTTTAAGTTTGACATTTTTTTTGTCAAATCTAATTTACTAAAATGATTCACTTCAATGCTTGTTATAAATTGTAAATATAAAGTAATGTAAAAAAAACTACTCAATTTCCTTGGACTTTATTTAATTTTTTGCGCCTTATATTAGATATTTTACCTCGCCTCATTGAAGGTGAGTGAAGCGAGTGAGAAGTGTTTGATCACTTCCCCTGCTGTGATGCGGTCGATGGCACGCTTGTCTAGCAGTAAACTCTACAATCAATCAAAAACATTTATTTCAAATAGACTGTTTGTAGGCACTTTTGTTTGAATAGTCAAATGTCAGTCAGTTCAAGAAAAGTGAAGCTAAATTTCACTTAAAAAACCCAGGTTTACAGTCATCAAATAACACAAACTCCGACAAGGAACGTCACGTTTTTTTTTCTCAGAGTCATTTCTACGCTTAAATATTTAATACTTTGTGTTTGCCATATAGATGTCCGGAGATATGATGCGTTTCACCATTGGCGTCGTCTGCTTGGTGGCGGTGCTCCTCTCCTTGGCTGAAGTCAGCGAGGCCAACTACAAGAACGCGCCCATGAATGGCATCATGTTTGGCAAAAGGGGACCAACTGGTAAGAAATATTAAGCAGTAAATTGTGTTAAAAAAAATTGTGGTACCTAAATGAGTAAGTGCCTAAATAATATTCCACTGTTTGATTTTCAACTCTCTGTGCTGAACCCAGCATTAAAAAACTCAAAAATACTCTTAGGTATATTTAGGCTTTTAATATAAGTGCCACATATTGTTTGTAAAAATGGACATTGATTTCCTGCCGATGCATACCGAAGCTCCACTTTAACAGGGATAATCTGTCTTTCTGTCACTACAATACACCTTAAAACGACGGATACCTACAGTAAGAGTCTCACATTAGTGTCTTATAAAATTCAGTTTTAATTCTACCTAAGACTTTATATAATCTCTTACGTACACGGGTTTAAATCGTGATTAAAAAAGTTCAGCGTGCAATTATGATCTAAATAGCCTACCTATCGTATAATTATTGCAATGTAACTTCTTAAATGACCAAAGTCGTTGGTCTATCATCATCATCATCATCATTTTAGCCGATACACGTCCACTGTTGGCATAGGCCATACATCTTTTGGTCTATAATTTTTTTTATTAAATCAACTTCTTTTACAGAATACGACCAACGCGGCAAGACGTTCACTGCCTTATGCGAGATCGCCACAGAAGCGTGCCAGGCCTGGTTCCCTTCCTCAGAAAACAAGTGAAAAACTAATACATAAGACAAAAATGTAACGACAATAGCATTTGGATTTTGGACTGCGGTAGAATAATATTAATTTGTAGATTTTTTTTGTATCGAGCATTGCAACACTAATGCTTTCGCCATTTCGTAATTAATGAACGTTTTATTATTTTTTAATTTATCTATCATAAAGGCTGGGAAATTATGTCTTAATACGTAGGAATAAATTAAATTATGCTTTAAATTAATGAATACTTTTATTTACTTCGTATAAAACTCCTTGCTCTGTTTCCTACTAATTCTCTAAAACAAGTGTTCGAAAGGAAAGTGTTATGAACATGAGAAATATCATAACTACAGGTACCAAGTTAAACCATCACTGGAAGTCCAAAAGGAAACCCCGGGTCCTAGGATGTTAGTTGTGGGTTAAGCTCGCCAATGTACATCAAATGTTTAGGGCCCCAAGTCTGCTATTACAATAGTGTCAGAATGGTCTATCATTGATTTCATAATTGTTGATTTTGACAAGTGTCGGTACCTATTCTACTAATTTATTGGCGTCATTATGATTTTTCGATGGTCAACCACTGACACTCTATTGAAAGAAATGGCTTAAAATGGTATTGTAATCTCGTACATAATGACAAGTGAATATCTGACGTATGAGGTAATCTGCAAAAAAATTGACAGTTCCTTTGATCAGTAACCTACCATTACGACGTCATTGCGCAATTTGTGCTTTTAATAAGCTCGATATTGTCAATCTACCACAATTCTATTACAAGACCATTGACCGATCAACGATCGAGATTACAAACTTTTAGCAAAATGACAATGGGATCGTGTTGGAATGACGAGTTTATAAAAATAGCAGACTTAGGCCCCAGTGTTGTTTGTTAAACATTTTTGTGTACATTAAAGAATAAAGAATGTAAGGCTAAGAAGGAACGTAGGTGTGGGTCTTAGTCAGTAAAAGTCTGGCACGCCCACCCGTTCCGCTAAATAGTGGGAGAAGTTATTGAATGCTTAAAAAAAGTATCGCGAAGAACCACACGTTCTTCGCGATACTTTCATAATGGAATATCAACTACTTATAAAACTTACATTTGTATATATAAACAGGCTTGACCGAGATCTCAGTCTCGGCATTCTCGGCTACAAATCCATAGAGCAACACAGGGCCTGTGTTGCTCTATGTACAAATCCAAACGAGTCTCGGTTTCGGGAGATTTTCGGTTAAAACCGGCATACAAATTATACCAAAATAGCGCTAGAAAGCTTTCTTAAAGAGCCAAGACTGCAAAGAAATGCTAAAATTTTTGAGTATTGGTTTTCGTCCCATAAAAAGTGCAGGCCTGCAGCAAAGTTTTATCTGCACCGCCTACTAGTGTAGCAAGTGCACAAGTGTTTAGCAAAGCTGTACAATTATATGACGAGAGGTCATATAATTGTCCAGCTTTAGCGAGGGGACACTCTTTGAAGAACGAAAATTCCGAGAAATTACTTTTTTTATGTTTTAGTATGATATAATGTTATTTAACTTTGATTATTAAAACAGTTAATTTTGTTAAACAGTCAGTATTGTTTTGAAAAGTTAATAGCAGTATTTTTTCGGTCTCGACTCTCGGTCTTGGCCGAGATATTATTTTATTCTCGGTCTCGGCCGAGAACGAAAAACCCATCTCGGTCGAGCCTTACAATCGTTGGCTACATTCCATTTTTTTTGGGTATGAATCAGGCAATGACTTCTCCCGCTCTGGGCGGAGCGGGATGGCGTGTCAGACATTTACTGACTAAAACCACACCTGTGTCCTTCAGTTGCCCTTTGCCTTCTAGGACTACGAGTTTCCATTTCGAAAATGCCCCGCGGTCCTATTGGCTTCATTCCATTAAAATTAAATATTTATTCATTCAAACTTTATGCTCTATCTACCTACATTGCTCATATAAATATTAGGAACTTACTATGTCTGTTAAAATGTCGGTCGTTCGAGCGAAAAAGAGGGATAGAGCTATACAACAAAATAGCTCTAACCCTTTAAGCCCCAAGCGCCCGAAAAGTGCCATAAAACAGTGACTTTCTGAAGCCTACTCCTCGGTAACGGCTAGGTTAATAGGTTTGAAAAAAATATATATTTGATATAGATTCATGAACAACATTATCAACATTTGATACTTTTGTCTAAAAAAATATTTAGCAATTTCGCAACTTTTCTCAACTTTTCCCCACTCCTTCGAAACGGCTTCGAATGTTTAAAAACATTTTTACACATAAAAATTGGTGGTTGAATAATCTTCAAAGTGAAAATTGCATATGTAAATCAATCAATATTTAGCAAAGAAAATGGATTGAAAGATCAGCCGCGCGCTTTCCGGGAGCTGTTGGCCGCAAGTAAATACACAGATTTGCGTACTGCCGCCTAGGCGGGTGCGAGAGGTGCGTCCACATAATTTTGGCCAGATGGTTCAAGGGACTATAAGCCTTAGCAGATGAGTTTAGGTTGTAAAATGGATCGCGTTATGAGCTCGAAGTATCATTATACGTAAAAGGCGGATATGCCTTACCTAATAATTTTTTACCCGTGGATCTAGGCAGTGCTGTCAACAAAAACGTTAGATACAAGTTACCCTATCTATAAACCAAAGAAAATAAATTATAATTATGATATTAGAGAGTCATGTCATGTATACGATACATAATCCGCCCAATTGGAGAAAAACTCCGTGAGTCGCGTCTCAAGTGGTATGGTCATGTAATAAGAAGATCTGAAGAACATATAACTTGGCAAATCCAACTCATTAATACTCATTGGTCCAAAAAAGCCCTGTAACTTCTAAACTAAGAGAATGATAAAACTAAAAAAATATATGTGTACATTACTATGTAAACTACTAACTAAAATTGGTTTGAACGAGATCTAGTAAGTAGTTTTTTTTAATACGTCAGAAATCTAAAAAATACACTATTATTAAAACACCGATCAAAGTTACAACGAACTACAAGAAGTTTTATATTATGTTACTAACTGCTACGGAACCCTCCATGGGCGAGTCCGACTCGCACTTGGCCGGTTTTTTACTTTCGTGTTGCGAAAAGTTAGATATTACATAGAGGTTCTCATATTATAATAATTATATTAGCTATTAATACCAAGAAACAAATTCCTACACACATTGTCGCTACTAAGTATTTTCAAAGGCGGATTAAACCCTGCTTTATAATTTTCAAAGTAGTGTTGCGAACACTGATGAAAAGTTTCACCAATAACCCCCTACTTACTGAATATTTTTGTCTAAATCTTGAAATTCAACACATTGAAAAAATTATTTAAAAACATATTGATCGATTCCTTTCAAAAGCTTGCGTGTAATGAACCGTAGATTTGTCCTAAATACGCATATTTTATCATGGCAGCCCCAACCGTGGGAACTTTATAGATAAGCGTAACTTTCGATTTGTATTGTTGTCAAATGTTTTTGTCGTTCAATTAGATTCCAATAAGAATCACTTCCTAGTAGAAATCATGAAATACTCCCACAGTGAGAAATCAAACAGTTTCGTGCATTAATTTTGTTGTGTTAGTGATAAAAAACTGATAACACTGAAATAAAATGTCAATAACATAGCAGTGACGTTTCGCATTCGGAAAAATCGTATTTCGAATCTACCTTACTTTATTAAAATGGATTATTTAAGTTCTGAGCTCGTGGTGAAATAATGAGATAATATAAATTATTTATTCAACTAATTAAGGATTAAAAAAAAATCAACATGACTACGAAGGAGCTATATACGAAGGTAATATTTTAAGTGAAATGTATTTGATTGTATTTTGTTTTTTGTGGAAGATCCATTTCGAATTTAGAATGCCTATAAACTCAATTAAACTTTTATCAACGCATGTATTCCTACTATCCAGCTGTGTATTTAGATACTTTGGACATCAATTAGTGTAATTAATTGATATCAGATTAGAGGAGTGTTTATGATTGACCTTCTTCACTGAATTTATTGAAGAGGACGTCATTCACATTCGTTTACTAGGCGATCGCTAATTTTTGCAACATTTATAAATATTTCGCGTGTCAAGGAACATCGCAAGTTCCGGGATGACGTCAGTCGTCACAGTTCACCCTACTGTTCCATTTTCAAAAACATTAAACAACAACACTGACCATTCTTTCATTCATGTTTCCAGAATTGCTATTTTCCGATTCATCGGAAATCGACATGGTTTCCAATAATGATCTTGTTGGAACTGTATAATAAATTAACATAATCACTTTTGCTGTCTAGATGAGTGAATTTTTAATGCTCATGTTTTATTTATAAATTGCAATTACACAGTATTTAAGCATTCACTGAGTATGACCGAAGTAACATAACATTACCAAATTGTTAAAATGTTAAAAAGATAACTATCTTGAAATATGTTATTAAATTACGTTATCACCTGTCTTAATGCAAGTTGTGTTATCTTGATGACAAAAATATGTCTTTAAATTGCTATATTTGTTTATTGGTGACATATTTATTTGACTTTTCTTCATCAAACATTATTACTCCAATCATTTTTGTTCAAAGCCCGTTCATTATTATTAAAAAAATATTGATTTAGTTCTTTACACCTATAGATTACTCTAAATATCAGATCAGCACAACCAAAAGTGAGTTTTAAAGATGCCATAGAACTGTTTTGAAATCTATTTACTTAGTAAAAATCTGCAACTAGCATAAAATATGCATGTCTCAGCATAGACTATATTATTATGCCTACACTATTATGCAGGTCATACATTACATAAAATTAAACATGTAGAATATTTTTTAATCAACAATTACATCTAGTGTGCAGTATACAATCTAATTTATTACATGACATACTTTATCCAGAGCAGGTTCATCATATTATTGCGTACCATAGTCAAGTGTCAGTCTATTAAAAAATTTGATTATGAAGAGGTAAAGTTTTTTTTTGTAGGAGTATTGGTCTTTGAAAGTACTGGTCCGATTGCTAATTTTTTTCACCAATAGAAAGCTGTTTTATTCCTGAGTGATATAGGCTATATTTTATGTACGCTGGTGAAGTCGCAGGCAAAAGCTAGTTAAAAATAAATGCCTAGTTTTTGGCTGTTGACTAGGTGAAAAAGTGAACATTAGAACTGAATTCAGAATAGTTTGTAGTGCAGTAGCTACCTAGAAGTATTTGATAGTCAGACTCAGTATGGTGGGCAGGTCAGGCAAAAAAATGGAGCCAAATCACTATTTGGCTCCGCTTTTTTATCTCTTGTTTCCCATCCCTTAATCAATATGTCACTACAGATTGGTACCCAAGGGATGGGAAACGGAGTAGGGGAAAACAACTGTTGAGATGGGAGGAAGAGTTCAATCTGACAGCGGGCCTCAATTGAGGAGAGCGGCTTATGATAAAGTACAATGGAAGCAGCATGCCATCTCTCAATTCATTAAACCCCAAGCGAACGCCAGCATCCGCACTCTCATTGTATTTCTACTGTGTCTCTATATTACGGTATTCAAAAGATTAAGCAAGCCTTATGCAATATGTTTGATTAGATTTTTTCAGGTCATTCATAATTAAGCTAATGGATTGTAGTTCCTTTTTCTCAATTAAAAAGCAATCAGTTATTAGGGGCCTTTAAAGTATTATGTAAGAAGAATTAAGCTATTTTTATCCCTCTCCCCTCCCCCTTGAGTGCAAAGCTCTTGCTTCTTCATAAATATTGACTATTGAAAATTGAAGACTTCACTGTGTTCTGAGTATACATGTGGAGAGGGAGAGGAAGACCGAAAAAAAAGATAAATGGATTGTGTAAGAAGTGATATGAAAGAAAAGGGAGTAAGCGATAGTTTAACGGGTGACAGGACAGAATGGAAGAAGAAAACATGTTGCGCCGACCTCAAGTAATATGGGATAAGGGCAGGAAGAAGAAGAAGAAGACTGTCCGTCTGTCACCAGGCTGTATCTCATGAACCATGATAGCTAGACAGTTGAAATTTTAACAGATTATTTATTTCTGGTGGCATTATAATAACAAAAAGAATTAAAAAACTATCACAAATCAGTAAACGTTTATTTCAAATAGACTAATTACTTACAGGCACTTTTGAATTGTCAAAATGTTGGTCAGTCAAAAAAGTAAAGTTAAATTGCATGTGCCGAAGGATCTCTATGGAGAAGGACATGCAAGAAACTTCATATAAAAAACAACAAGATATTTAAGTGGGCCCTCATATAACAAACAGGCTTTTTTGCCGTTTTGTGCTCATTATTTTTAAACAAAATAAAAACAAAAATGTAAAAATAAAATACATAATTTTAGGGGGTTCTCATACAGCAAACGTAATATTTTTGCTCTAATATTGTAGTACAGAACCCTTCATTTGCGAGTCCAACTCGCACTTGCTCAATTTTTTTTTTTACTTCAAACTTGTGTTGAATAACAAGTTATAGCAAGAATTCATACTTCAAAAAGATGTTGTATTTTAGTTAAAATTGCAAAGTGCTTGAACTTGACTCTTATTTTCATTCTACTAGGGTTGAATTTCCATTCACACTAAAACTCTGAAAAAATTTAGGAATATTTGATTCAATGATGTCATACATATCTTTGTAAATACCTAGAGACCATACAATTTGATTAATGCATTTGTTTAATGCATAATTCCTAATTTTAAAATACACAATGAAGGTCATAGTAATATTTATCTTATGTAGTTATTTTGCTAAAAAACTACTTACTATAAAATCTGCCAAATGCGAGTCAGACTCGCGCACGTAGGACTGCGTAACGTACGTAGCAGGGATGTTAGGGAGCTCCATAACCGTAACCGAAATAATCGGATATCCGATATAAAATAATATCCATAACCGTAAGCGAATCCGAAATAAAAGTTTCGGATAATATCGGATAGGGGCGGAGTTTAATTGCGTCGCGTTTTGACAGGCTGTCATAACGTGTCGCGTCGTAAGATATAAAATGGTATTTACATTTTATTTATGAAATCCCTTAAAAATCTAATATCCGTAACCGAAATTATCCGAAACTAACGGATAATCCGAAATAATTTCATATCCGTATCCGTATCTGTATCCGGTATAATAATCATTTCTATATCCGTATCCAATCTGTGTCCGAAATTTCATATCAATAACATGCCTGGTCCGTAGAAAAAAAAAAGGCGTTTGTAGTATACGAGTTCCATATAATATAATAGTTGTGCCCGCGACTTCGTTCGCGTGGACTACAGGATTTTGAATTTATTTTTTCTAAAATAAAAGTCTAAGCCTATGTTACTCCTTATTACATCAGCTACCTGCCAAAAAAGTCTCGTCAAAATCGGTCCAGACATTTCAGAGATATCAAAGAGAAACCGGATAGACAGACAGACAATAAATTAAAAAAATATTATTTTGGTGTATGTACTGTAAAGCGGTTATTGCAATATTACAAACAGACACTCCAACTTAATTTATATGTATAGATGTAGTACTTAAATATTTTTTTTTATTCTGATTTTTAGTATTTGTTGTTATAGCGGCAGAATTTCATTAATCTAGCTATCATGGTTTTTGAGATACAGCCTGTTGACAGACGGATAGACAGCGGAGTCTTAGAGGATTTAGGGTTCAGTACCCAAAGGGTAAAGACGGGAGTTCCGATTCCCGAACCGAGTTTTGAAGATTTTCCGAATCGAAAAAACAAAAATATTTCGTATGTTATTTACGTTCTTTCGAAAAAAATCAGCTGCTTTTATGAAGAAATTAACTTAAATTCACGTGTTTTGGGGAATCCCTGGTCATAGAGTACCTAAACCAATTCAAAACGGTGGCAGGTCGTTGGAATCCAATTTTCTAAAAAACTACGATCCCGCGGACGTGCGGGATCCCGCATTTCCGATCCCGCAGGAAAGGTGCGGGATCCCACATTTGCGGGATCTACATGCAATCCATCCACCATTTCTTTAATCATCAATACCTAATACAATCTTATTTCTTTGAACCAGGGCGCCCGAATATGGGTGGAGCATCCGGAGAAAGTATGGGAGAGCGCCACGGTGACGTCAGACTACCGGTCTGGCGTCCTCATCGCCAAGATAGACCAGTCTGGAGAAATACGGCAGATCAAGGTTAGTATACTCATGAAACCACAAGGAAAATCAAGCTAGAACTACACTTTACACCGATCTGGGCGCGTCGGTCTCTATACATTTAAAGCTTTTGCCCGCGCGGTAAAAGTAGTTCGCTCCCGCTCTTCCCTACTATACCCTAATCTACCTTACTCTACCCTACCCTACTCTATCCTACTCTACCCTACTCTACACTACTCTACTCTACCCTTCTCTATCCTACTCTACCCTACTCTACACTACTCTACATAACTCTACATAACTCTACAATACTCTACTCTACCCTACTCTACCCTACTCTACCCTACTCTACCCTACTCTACACTACTCTACCCTACTCTACACTACTCTACACTACTCTACTCTACTCGACCCTACTCTACACTACTCTACTCTACCCTACCCTACTCTACACTACTCTACCCTACCAAACTTCACATAAACCGTCTACTAAATAGTCGAAACAAAGCCAAACATTTGGTTTGGATAGGTGAGCATGTTCTTGAGTTATAAAATTACAACGAAAAGTGGCATTGATTTTTATATATATCACTAGACTGGAAAGCTACATTTGATACACACCACGCTACGTCGTTCTACGTACAAATCAGACGTGTTATACATGTGCGTCTAACGTGATCTAATGTAGTTTTACGACTCACGGCTACTTTTTGTAGCGATGCTGTCGCGCGTTTGCATCGATATAGTTGCTATGCTGTAGCGCGTTAGTAGCGCATTGGCATTTTTTCTATAGCACTTGCAAATCCAACTAACGCGCGTTAGTAGCGCGTTGTCATCTTTTCTATAGCGCTTGCAACGCGCGATAGTATCGCTATAAAAAGTCGTCGTGGGCGAGGGGAAACTTTACTAGAATAAATCCCGCCAAAAGTCGTATTTAGTCCATAGGCCTACTCCATAATTTCCTTGGTCTACTAAAATAATCTGTGGATCTGTCAAAATATCAAAATTGTCAGTTTACCACGTCATCCATTCAGATTTGCCGAATATAAGATGAGTGAATTATCTGCATTGGGGGATGCTGGTTGCCAACTGTGGCATACAAAGGGAAGCCAAGATTCACTGGTATTGTTTTCAGAAATATGTTCCTATTAAAATACAAAAAATCAACATTGACAAATGACAACCTTTTGACAGGACTGTCAGTCAGTGGCACAGTTTTTTTTTAAACAATTTCTGTAAAGTGTCTTTTAAGTTCATCAACATCATCTCATGTTCATTTTTTTTTCTTTAGTTTGTAGAATGGTTGTTGTAAGTACATAATTTTGTTTTATATGTACTCGTACATTCCTACAAGAGTACTGACACCCGTATTGGTCGAATAGGCACCTGCGTAAGTATTGATCTCTATGTGTACAAACTTTTTCTTTTGTTTGGATTTCTCAAAAATAAAAAAATATAAAATTCCTCCCGCTCTGGATGAAGCGAGACGGAGTGTCAGATTTTTACTGAGTTAAACCCACCTCATGCGGGTCATGTCAGCCGCATGCACAGGGATCGCTGGGCAAGCGTCGCCACACAGTGGGTTCCTACTGAAGGAAAGCGCCGTCGAGGCCGGCCTAGAAAGAGGTAGCGGAATGATTTGGACGCGTACTGCGAGGACTGGTTAGAGACGGCGCAGGAGAAGAAAGTTTGGAAGGACTTGGGGAGGCCTTTGCCGGGACAACTTTGACACTTTGTTTGTGGGACAGTAATGACTAATCAAAAAAATACCCATCTCTGTTTCTTCAGTTAATCTTGCGTTCTAGGTATCTCTTGGCAGGAAAGAGTTTTGCTCCCTGAGTTAGGCAAAGCATTACGTGTTTTTTTTAGTACGAAACTCTCAAGCAGGCCTTGCGACTACTGCCTTGATCACTCGTACCGAGTAAACAGGCAAGACAGTGCTCTCGAGTACTCGGTACGTGTAAACACAGCGCCGAGTGCTCGGCCTACCAATTATCTCTACAACTTGACATCACTGTCTCGGCCGAGCAACATTTTACTGTCTCGCCGTTTTACTCGGTACGTGAGATCAAGGCGTAAGAGTTTCCATAGTCCATGGCAAAAGGATGTGTGAGATAGTTATTTGGCTGATACGTATAGAGGAGGTACGTGCGGAGGTGACGGCCGGGTGTCGCCACTATGTGGATCGCGCAAAGGACACGGTGGAGCACACGGTTCTGGTGTGCCCCGCGTGCCCCAGCTTCGCCGTGTCCTTGTGAGGGCGGTCGGCGGCGGCGATCTCTTGCGCCGGGCCTTGGTACAGGCCATAGTCCGGAGCGAGAAGGAGTGGCAGGCGGTGGCCTCCTTCTGCGAAGCTGTAATGCTTCAGGCAACGGCACTCACGCCCCTGCTACCGCCGGGATTCCGGTCTCGATTTCCGGCCAACGCAGGCGTGGGCTTGCAGACGGTGAGCAATGGGTAGCTTGCTGTCCGACCGTCCGGTAACCATCCGGACCGAACCCAAGTCCTGTGTTAGATCTCTAGGCGCGCGCACATAGCCTCTTGGCGTCAAGAACTAGAGATGACTGACTGTAGCTCGTCATGATTCCCGAGGCTGCACGAACGGCCATTCGGGTGTTTTGGCGACTGGTGACGGTATCGACTTATATTCTAGTCATAGACAAGCCCTATCATAGAAACTATTTATCAAAATATTGAAAAATTAAAACAAAAGTTTGCTGCAGCGCTACATTGGCATTATGTCGTCTAACAGAACTATTAAAACATGCAGCGCTAAAATAGCTTTAGGATACTTTTTCACGACCAAAATGTTTTAAGCGCCATGAATTTCGTGGCACTTACGCGTTTCGTTCAACATAGTGTAATGTTCAAGGTGTACAGTCGACATTACAGCTGAGTCGATTGAAGTGAGTGTTCGGCACGCCTAATCTAGTGCTTAGTACATATATCGATGGATGACGGACAGCGCTCGGCTACGTTCGTAATTAATCCCGATCGCCACAGCTCGAACCTATCTGACACCAGCGGAATGTATAACCACACCAAGTCCCACCTCATATGGCTATATTTCACCGAGACACCATAGTGGCGCGACCAGTCGCCACTACCAACAAAATGCATTCAGCTCTATAGAGAGTTACCCATCTGGTGTCCGTTTGTTCGCGCAACCAATTTGGTGGCGCGACCAGGTCGGACGTGTGGCTACTCTGGTGTCTGTACGGCGCAGCTGGTCGCGCCACCCCATGGTGTCCCGGTGAAATATAGCCCTTAGAGTAGATAGGATTGCATTAACCATATCATTTGTCCAACAGATCAAAGATGAGAGTAAGATGCCGCCTCTCCGGAACCCCTCGCTGCTCATCGGGCAGAACGACCTCACATCCTTGTCGTATCTGCACGAGCCAGCTGTTCTGCATAACCTTAGAGTTAGGTGAGTGGAAACTAGATTTGATATTTATAAAAGGAGTAGGTGGAACTCTTCTGAAGAACTTCCAGAAAAGTACAATAGGCTAGTTGCCGTAAAAATATAATTAGTCCGTCTTTTAGATTATTCGAACATAAGGGATACGTATTTTTTTATTTGTAAATTAGTTTTAAGTTACGTGTGAAGTCACCCCGTGAGAAAAAATGTGCTCGCTGCCACTTCAGTTTGGCTATCTTCATTTCTGATTGGATCACGCAAGAAAATTCCGAGCATAGCCCTTTTCTTAGGTGACTTTATGTCTTCTTATGAGGCCTTTTGTAAGCGACCACGTTTCGGAGCCATAGGTCATCACTGGCAACACGCACTGGTAGACTTTCCTCTTGAGCCACTGATGTTGGACGAGAAGATACCGCGCAGTTTCCCGAACGCTGCCCAGCCGAGTCGGATTCGACGATCGACCTCTTATTTGAAGTTATTTGATAAGATTAAAAAGGTTTTCTACCTTTGGTAGAAAAACCTATTTTATGGTAGAAAACCCTATATTTGGTAGAAAAAAAAGTGTTCTAATATTTGATGAAAAAAAAATCTAAATAGGTTTTTACCGGAGATGGAATGAAACCAAACATCTCCGTTCATAGCTTACTGGAACGGATTTAATTTTCGCGGCCATTATAAAATTCTTGTGGTGTCAACGCTCCACGGTAGAACCATTATCTATAACCACTGGGGTCAATGGGTGACTAGAAAACAGTTGGGTTATAGACTACGGAGTTACGGTACGGGTACTTGTTTTAATAGACAGCCTTGTCTAGGTTGTCTTTTAAAACAGTACCGAGTTGTCTATGGTTCAAGTTAGTTATGCCCGGTCCACACATGACCTGATAGAG
This sequence comes from Mythimna albipuncta, assembly GCA_929112965.1. Taxonomy (NCBI): domain Eukaryota; kingdom Metazoa; phylum Arthropoda; class Insecta; order Lepidoptera; family Noctuidae; genus Mythimna; species Mythimna albipuncta. The sequence goes on along the minus strand of OV815986.1, from coordinate 3,774,974 downwards.
AAACAAATTTTTTTTTTTTGTAATTTTTTGTTTGTGTATACTTTCTTTCTTACCGACAATATTTGTATTCAGGATCTTTATTTTCTCTCCTCATCATCTTCCTGCCTTTATTCCCACGAGCGTAGCTACCGAAGGGCTAAGCGGGGTAGTTCCCCGAGGCCTCCAAGCTCAGGGGCCCGCAAAACCTGATAAGCAATCTATTTTGAACCAATGAAAAATTCTACCGTCTTCAAAATCTGAATAAAATAGGTTGCGACCACACTACTTTAAAGGAAGTATTTCACCACTCGATATTCAGACAGTTTTAATCGATGTCGCATAGTGTAGTAAGGGTCTTACTACACTACTACTAATACTGGGAAATAATAATAATTACTGGGAATTAAATATAAGACAGTCTGAATATAGTGTGCTTAATAACGCGTAGTGTTCAATTACGGGAATGGATCTTGAGCGCTGGCTTTAAGTTGCGCAGAAGTCAAATATTCGGTCTCTTTAGTGGTGCGAAGTGAGACGCGGGGGCGGGGAGTGTCAGTGTTTGGCTCGCCAATGTATGGAATTCGCAAAGCGATCCCCACTCTGACGCCAAGCGCTCAAGATCCGTGCCGGTAATTGTAATAGGCCCATAATCATAGCAACTCGATTTAGTCAGTAAAAGTCTGACACTCCCTTCCACTCCACCCAGAAATTATTTGATAATTTTCCACGTAAAAAAGGTTCCCCAGAGCTACGCAGCAGGTCCCGTGTTACTTCGGGGGTAGCTAGGGGTCAGTGTAAGGGTCAAATCACACCGATAGAGCGGTGAAGGGCAGCGACCCGTTTACCGTTCATAGAATTCGCTGGAATTCCCGTGGCGCCGCGGGCATCCGCGCGACTCGTTCGAGTTTCTCATGCGATAATAAGTATTATAGCAATGAAAATAAAGTTAAAACTCATATGACACTGAAACTGCGATCCGCTTCGCTGCGCTTCGACGCTCTTTTGGTGTGAGTTGACCCTTACACTGTTTTTCATCCTCGACACATACACACACATTAATTTTGTGCTTACAGCTGGTGCTATGGAAAGGGATTTTGTAATTATTTACATATTTAAAAGAGTTGTCATGAAGTTTCTTGCACTTTCTTTATGAGTATTAAAGAACTGATAAACATACCTATATATTTCTAAATACATACGTATTACAGATAAATTACACCCAGACACAGAACAAATGATCGTGCACTCACACAAGCATTTGTCCTGGGTGGGAATCGAACGACCTCCGGCATAGCAGTCGAGGCCACTAACAACTAGACCAACAGGCCAGTCAATTTCAAAAGCGATTCAGTAAAATCTGCCGCCATAAAATGGGGATTTCCTCTTGACCATTTCAGGATAAGTGAACTCGAGCCCAGTTTAATGATAAACCCATTCATTTCCGTGCTTTGTAGGTACTTCAACACTACACTCATGACGAAATCATGAATCATGTCGGAGATAACAATTGATAACGCTGGTTGCGGCTGATCGAATAGTCATTTTATGTCCAATCTGTGCCATGATTATTGTTGAAGGAATGTAGGACTTGTAAAGTGTGGAAAGGGCTGTGCTTGGAGTTTTATTTTTAGTGGGTAAAAATGATCTAAATGACATCCCCCGCCCTTGGGCGGGGCGGGAGATAGTCTCAGACTCTTACTGACTAAAAACCCCACTCCGTTCCTCCTTACCTTTCATACAGGGGCTGAGCTACCTTTCGGTGCTAACCCTGGCCCCAGTAGGCTTCGACCCATCTTGGGCCCTGTTGCTGAAAACTTCTTGAGGCGCGCGGGAACAGTGCGCGCCGTCGAGGACTTGGGCTCGGTTCGGACAGTTACCAGACGGTCGGACAGCGAGCTAGCAGCGACCCTTTGCTTACCGTCCGCAAGCCCGCGCCTACGGTGGCCGGAAATCGGGATCGGAATCCCGGCATTTGTTATTTTTTATCTTTTCACAATATTTACTAAACAACTATGACCAGTGTGCGTTGCCAGTGACATATGGCTCTGAAATGTGGTCGCTCACAATAGGCCTGATCAGAAGGCTTAAAGTCACCCAAATGGCAATGGAAAAGGCTAAGCTCGGCTCGGAGATTCCTAAATTAGAAATAAAGATATAGGAGAGACAAGGTTACCGGAATAGCTAGAAAAATCGCGAAACATAAGTGGCAGTTTAAAAAAAATCTTTTATTGGCACTTATAAAACGTCAGAAGCATGTGCACGGTTCCAAAGTGGTCGTTTGCTATGGAGAAGAACCGAAAAGAAACTCCATGGTTACTCTTTCGCAGTGGGCAGGGCACATATATCTACTATACATTATAATATAATAAATCTGTAGAAGTTTAGTTGTGCGCGTATCACGTAAAATGTACGAAATCGATGTTCATAACTTTTATACATTAAAATTGTATGTAACTTAATATATTACTTACACTTTGTTTCATCGAAATCGGTTGGTTATATCGAAAGATATATGAATTGGAAATAGTTAAGAAGTAAAATGTCACACACCACACGAAATTGACTGTTAGGTCGGCTGAAGCTCGCTGGGTCAGTTAGTTTTATAATAATAACTATCGTAGTATACATAATTATCATAATCAGCTTTTTATTACTCCCACTTTTGGGACTCCAGCCTCCTCTGTAGGATAGAGAATGGGCCATAATCCACCACGCGGGCCCATTGCGGGTTGTTGGATGTAGTATATTTTCGAATTTTTAGTTCTAGGACATGCCGGTTTCCTGACGATGTTTTCTTTCACCGTTTTGTGAGCAGTGGTGATGAATTAAATTACACAAATTAATGCCCCTGATTAGGTTTGAACCGGCGACCCAAAATTCGTAATTCGGGGCCGTTACCACTCGGCCCCCACTGCACTCAATACTTATTGTTTTTGATAATAGCCCATGCCCAATAATTATGATTTCTTAATAGAACAACAATTCGATTTTTTCTGCTTTTAAAACAGTTCTATGAATAACTGGACAAGAATTTTACACATAAAACTGTAATATTTATAATCTCAAAAACGTGCCATTTGTCCAAACACTGATTCACCCATGGCTTTGTTTGTATACAAATAATTGTTAATATGTTCAAAAAGGCATCTTATTTTGTTCAAAATAAAGTTCAAAGTTGTTTGTTTGTATAAAAACTGTGATACGACCTCGTGAATGTGTAGGATTTTAAAGAGATATGGTGTTTAAGTCTCTGCCTTTAGTTTCATCATTTTTCTGCCCTTGTTCCATATAACGTGAGAATGTTAGCTTTTTTTCTTTTGATAGGCTTTTGACTGACCTGTTGGTCTAGTAGTTAGTGACCCTGACTGCTATACCGGAGGTCGTGGGTTCGATTCCCTCCCAGGACAAATGTTTGTGTGATGAGCATGATCATTTGTTCTGTGTTTGGGTGTAATTTATCTATAAATGTATTTAGAAATGTATGACTATGTTTATCAGTTGTCTAGTACTCATAAAACAAGCTCTGTTTAGGTTGGGACTAGACGGCGTTGTGTGATATTATAATTATAGGCTCGCGCTTGACTTCTATCTCGCCTGATGGTAAGCGATGATGTGGTCGACGATGGAGCATGCTTGAGAAGTAACCTATTCACTCTTGACTTAAAGATGCTGCCCAGGTTGTAGTTGTCTGGAGATACAGACTCCGGCAGAGAACTCCACTCCTTTCAGATTTATTATTAGTGCATGACTGCGATCCCACCTGATGGTAAGCAGTGATGCAATCGTTTATGGTGAGGCGCACTAGATTATTAAGACCCAATCCACTCTAGGCTTGAAGACGCCTAAATTGTAATCGAACGGGAAGACCGCAGCAGGCAAATTGTTCCAGTCCTTCGATATTCGGGGTATAAACCACGAGGTGAAACGCTTATTCTAACTAAGTGTTCGACCACATTGTCGCTTACCATCAGGTGAAATAGTGCTGAAACGTGAGACTTACAATCTATACATATAAATAAAATTGGAGTATCTGTTTGTAATATTGAAATAACTGCTTTTTACTACATGCATATGAATATATACATATACACCAAAATAACATTTTTACAATTTTTGTCTGTCTGTCTGTTTGTCCGGGCTAATATCTGAAATGACTGGACCGATTTTGACGGGACCTTTTTTGGCAGGTAGCTGATGTAATGAGGAGTAAAATAGGCTAATTTTATTTTAGAAAAAAAAAAAAAAAAAAATCCTGTAGTCCACGCGAACGAAGTCGCGGGCACAGCTAGTTTTAACTAAAATCGTTCTTAAAGAGCCCTCGACCAGCTACGCTACTACTTTGGTTCTCCAGCAGATATTTTCATTCCTGATTCGATCACGCAAGGAAACTTTCCATTATTTACAGAATATAATATCCTTTCCATCAGCATAGACCTTTCCGTTATTTACAGAACGCAAGTCCTGGCCACTGCCTTAAAGATATTAGTAAAAAGTTTCGTTTTGTTCACAGATTCTGCGACCGCAACGCCATCTATACATACTGCGGCATCGTGTTAGTAGCCATCAATCCTTACTATGATTTACCTATATACGGTAAGTTTCCAAGACATTATTTAGCTTTTAACCTTTTGAATGTCTTATGTTACACAGTTCGACATAAGCAATTGTCTTTCTATTGTGTCTCTAATTACGGCATTCGATGAGTTAAATAAAGAAATAAACATGATTAATTGACTATTACATGTTTGCTATATAGACCTTAAAAGAGCCTTTGACCCCTGAGTTTGTTTCAGTGTTTCTTCTCAGAGTAATCAGCTAGGAAACACCGGCTTCATCTAGTTTAAATTGACGAAAGAATAATGTGTAAGGGTGTTTTTAATATCGTGCGGATTTCATCACTCATGCAGTTTACTCCACACTAAATATCAAACTGCAAAAAAAGCGTCCTGCATGCCTATTCCACGGATTACAATAAATATTTGTTTAAAACGGACATGTGTGGTTACGCGTGCGGGGCAATCTCGCATGCGAAAATTCAGCCTTTCCATATAAACTGTCCAATCAAGTTAATAATTTTGTATGGAGAGGCGGATTTATTTTTCGTTTCCTAAAAAAAATTTTTATGGTAGGTTATTTAGTTTCGTCTACTGAGCAAGCCCCTTAAAGTTTGTGGAGGGCTATCCCTTACACCTAGTATAGTTAAATTTTTTAATAAAAAAAAATTAAGTATCCAGTTCAAATTTAATTATTTTAATAGATTTATATTTTAAATTTGTTTTTCAGGTGATGAAACAATTATGGCATACCGTGGCCAAGCGATGGGCGACCTCGATCCTCACATATTTGCCGTGTCAGAGGAGGCCTACACTAAGTTAGAGAGGGAAAGGAGGGACCAGAGTATTATTGGTGAGTCATACACAATGCCCTCTTCTATTTACCACAGTGGACTGGCGGCCGTCAAATTGCTTTTGTGCTCCTTTGATATTCGCCATTTTGGCGCTGTCGGCCGTAGCAAGTGGCTCCGGTACTAAAACTAGTAATGTGCGCTTACAATAACAACAACAACCATATTCCACAACTATTACACAACGTCGTCTAGTCTCAAGCTAAGCAGAGCTTGTGTTATGAGTACTAGACAACTGATAAACATACATAATTATATATATTTCTAAATACATACATATATACATATTATAGACTAGCTTTTGCCCGCGGTTTCGCTCGCGTTATATTCGTGGTATCACGGTTCCCCTTTCTGTGGGGGGTTGGAAAGAGACAAAAAATAGCCTATGTCACTACCCATCCCGTCAACTCATCCACTTAAAAAATCACGTCGATTCGTAGCTCCGTTTTGCCGTAAAAGACGGAAAAACAGACACACACACACTTTCCCATTTATAATAGATGAGCATGTTGTAGTGTGCGTGTACAGACCCCCGAACCCGCAAAACTTTGGTCTATTTGAATCAACAATGGAAGATGTTCTAGCAAAGCTTGCAGACAGTAACAAATCTATAATAATTTGTGGAGATTTTAATGTCAATATTTTAGAGGATAATTCAAATAGCTGCAGATTTTTAAGCCTTTTTAAATCATTTAACTTGTCTAATGTTTTTACAGAACCAACTAGAATAACTTCAACCTCTGCAACTTGTATTGATAATATTTTCTGCGATTGTGATTATTTAGATAAATCTTTAGTATATTATCTTCCGTCTGATCATAGTGGACAAACGGTGTCTTTTAAGTCTAAAGCGACTTTGGAAAAAGCTCAAATTAAATTTAGGCCGATTACACTTAGCAAATTGACAAAATTTAATAGTAACATACAAAATAAATTAAATGTTCTGGGCCACAATATTGATGATGCTAATAAATTTTATGATAATTTCTTTTCAGTAATAATCAATGAATTTAATAAAAGTTTTGAAAAGAAGTCGAAAAATATTTTCCCTAAGTTTGTATTTAGTGACTGGGCGACTAAAGGTATAAGGATAAGTAGGGAAAAACTATATGAGCTATATGGCCTTAAGCCATTTTTTAACTCTGAAAGCTTTAACAAGTATGTAAATAAATATTCTAAACTCTTTAGAAAAATTTGCAAAGTAGCGAAGGCCCTTTTCATTAGCAAAAAAATCAAATTGGCTGACAATAAAATAAAGACCGTTTGGAAAATTATTAATAGTGAGACTGGTAGAAATAAGGAACGAAACTCGGATTTTTTATTGGAGACTGCCAATGGTCCCATAAGTTCTAACATAGAAGTAGCCCAAGAGTTTGTGAATTTTTTCACCAACATACCTCTTAAGACAACGGAAGCTTTAAACTCCTCGCCAGAGGCCTCAATTACATTATTGAAAGAAAACGTGCCAGGCTGTCCGGTTGAATTTCAATTCAAACATATAAACCCTATGACAGTCATAAAGGCTTTCCGGCAAATAAAAATAAAATTAACCGAGGACCTATGGGGAATGTCTGTTAAAGTTTGTGCGTCTATAATCGAGACCGTGGCACCATACTTGGCGTTAATTTTTAATTTGTGTGTGGACCAAGGAGTCTTTCCAGATTTAATGAAATTCAGTAAAGTTATACCTCTATTTAAATCCGGCGACCATAATGACACCAATAATTATAGACCTGTATCTGTGTTGCCGGTTTTCAGTAAGGTCTTTGAAAAAGTTATGCTCAATCAAATGCTTATTCATTTTAACATCAATAAGATCTTACACGAACAGCAGTATGGTTTCACCAAAGGACGTTGTACGACTGACGCTGGTGTCACCTTATTAAAACACATATTTGCAGCATGGGAGGAAGCCCAAGATGCTATTGGAATTTTCTGTGACCTCTCAAAGGCTTTTGATTGTGTCAATCATGAAACCTTACTTTTAAAGCTAGAACATTACGGATTAGGTAAACTTGCACTAAGCTTAGTGAAATCCTATTTAAATGACAGGCAACAGCAAGTTCAAATAAATGGTGTCAATTCACAGGGCTTAGAAGTCAAAATGGGTGTACCACAAGGCTCTATATTGGGTCCTTTCCTCTTTCTAGTGTATATTAATGATCTACCGCATTTATTGAAAAAACAACCTCATGTAGTATTGTTTGCTGACGATACTTCCTTAATATTTAAGATAAATAGACTCTCCACACATCTTGATGACGTAAACTACATTCTGCAGCAGGTCCAAAACTGGTTTACTGTCAATAATTTAGTATTAAACGGGAAAAAAACAAAGTGCATAAGATTTGCGTTACCGAATGTTAAAAGTAATGATTTGGAAATAGTATTGAACAGGGAGAAACTTGAATTCGTAGAAAACACGGTTTTCCTGGGAATCACGCTCGACTCGAGGCTACAATGGGGTCCTCATTTAACATCTCTGGCAGGACGGCTTAGCTCAGCAGCATATGCTGTCAGAAAAATCCGTCAATTTACTGATATACATACCGCGAGACTGGTTTATTTTAGTTATTTTCACAGTATCATGTCTTACGGTATTCTGCTATGGGGACGGGCTGCAGACATTGAGTCTATTTTTATTCTGCAGAAAAGAGCTATCAGAGCCATATACAATCTTCGCAGGCGCGATTCTCTTAGGGAACTATTTAAAGATATAAACATCATGACGGTTCCTTGTCAATACATTTATGAAAATATTATGTATGTCAGGAAAAATATTCATCTTTTTACTAAAATAAGTGACAGGCACAATTTTAATACTAGAAATAAAGACAAGTTAGATCAACCTCGATTCAGATTGGCTAAAGTATCTAGTTCTTTTATGGGGTACTGTGTAAAATTTTATAATAAAATTCCACTTGAAATTCTCCAATTAAACGAGTCAAAATTTAAAACATGCATTAAACGCACGCTATGTAGGCAAGCATATTATAAATTGGAAGATTATCTACTCGATAAAAATGCTTGGCTGAATGCCGGTCCTGCTCCACAGTCACAGTCATTAGCTACGAATTAGTCGTATTTCTTATTTTCTTTAAATTTTAATTATAAATATTGGAAGAGAGGCTGCTGGCCTTTTCCTATTGTTGTTTTCGGATTATTATTTTTTTTTAAATTCTATTTGTTTATTTCAATAGAACTTATGATTTATTACGTGTTACATTTGGAAATAATAGCATTGTATAATGTAGAAGCACTTTTTTTTTTAATTTTGTGAATGTGAAGTACCATGGAGCATTTTTACTTGGTTACAAGTTGTTTGACACTACAAGCATGGCAGTGGAGAGATTGTCATGCTCACTAAAATGTCTCGCTGATGGTGGCATGTGTTATTGGGTCATTTGGCTCCCTTCAAAATGGTTGAGCTGAGTGGGGCTGATGCACGCGTCATGCTCGTGAACGGGCGCCGTCAGTTGAGACTGGTCATCTCTTAGCTGCCAGTGACTTATTCAATTTCTTTTTTTATTGTTACCATTATATTTAATTTTTATTACTTATCTTCATTGTGTTCACATAATAGAAGCAAAAAAAGAAATATGTAATCGAAGATTCATGTAACTCAATACGATTTAAAAGAGTGTCCATGGAGTTTCTTGCACGTTCTTCTCCATAGAGACCTACTCTTTGGAACGTGCAATTTAGCTTCACTTTTCTTGGACTGACCGACATTTGACTATTCAAAAGTGCCTGTAACTGGTCTATTTGAAATAAACGTTTCTGATTTCTGATTTCTGATTTCTGAATATTAGTATGGATCTTAGCCGTGTCAGCGATAAGACCGCCATTGTACCCATCAATTTAAGTTTCTGTACAAACTGTATTACTTTTTGGTGTACAATAAACTTTTATTCCATTCTTAGTGAACTCCACTGCGGGTGACGTAACCTACGACAAACTTATTATTTGGAGCTAGTACAGTAATCGGGTCTAGGGATCGAACCGCAAAATTAAGTTTGTTTTTTATTGTATACCTTTCCGGGATAAAAGGTACCCAGTGTGGTGTCCAGGATATTAAAGAATAATTATACCAAGTTTCATCGTAATCGAACTGGTAGTTTTTGCGTGATGCCTGAAGAAACAGATAGACAGACAAAAAATTTTTAATTCACATTTTTGGGTTCGGTGTCGGTCTAGTAACATTTATTTTTTTGATATTTTCAATGTACAGAATTTTCACTTTTACAGATTTATTATAAGTATAGATAAATACCCCTAGACACAGAAAAAATGATCATGCTCATTACACAAACATTTGTCCTGGGTGGGAATCGAACCCACGACCTCCGGTATAGCAGTTAGAGCTACTAACCACTAGACCAACAGGCCGGTCAAAAAAAATACACACATGACCACATTTTGCATAGATTTTATATAATTCGTGAAGCAAGAATAATGCGGAATTCGAACGAAAGTAGCGATGAGGCCTGAGTTCCAGAAGTGGGAACATTATAAGTCTGATTATGTTTATCATGTAAACTAACTTAAACTACTATTACCAACAGTAAGCGGAGAGTCCGGCGCCGGAAAGACGGTATCAGCAAAATACGCGATGCGGTACTTCGCGGCGGTGGGAGGGAATGCGAGTGAGACGCAGGTCGAGAGGAAGGTGCTCGCCTCCAGTCCTATCATGGAGGTAAGACGTCTTCAAATTCATTATTATTCGTGAACACAGTCTTCAAACACACGTCTTTCAAATTATATTGCAGCGACATAGGAACTAAAATTCATAATCATGTATCCTGGTACCAGCGTTCTCTGCGCGATTATAAAATATGCAGCAGAAACTATTTGTCAAAATACTGAAAAGTTCATCTCTTAAACCCCAAGCGAACGCCCGTTCGCGCGTCATTTAGTTGAACTCTAATTAAAAGTCCACGTAGATTATTAAAATTTTGAGGGTTTATTTATTGTTTATGTATCTAAGAATGTAAATAAGAAATTCTTCATAAAGTAGTCTGTAAATTTCGAAAATAAGCAACCTTTTCTATTTAACCGTAAACCTATTTAAATGCTTGGGGACTCAGGGGAGCAGAAGTTCGCTGCAGTGCTACATTGGCATTAGGTATGTCGTCTAACAAAACTATTACAACATGCTGCGCTAAGATAGCTTTTAGAGGATACTTTTTTCGTGACCGAAATGTCTTAAGCGCCATGAATTTCGTTGCACTTACGCGTTTCGTTTAACATAGTGTAATGTTCAAGGTGTACAGACGACATTACACCTATACCCCTAGCCAAGTTGCTAATCTGCAATATTTAACGCTAGTTGAAAGCTTCAAATGTACGAGAATGACGTCATCTCAACGCTCAGTCACGTGGTCAGAACAAAAGAATTGGCGGCAAGGTCAACTCGAAGCGTTCGATGCAAGCGAAACGGTTGTAACTTGGCTAGGGGGGCTGATTCGACCAAAGTGAATGTTCGGCACGCCTTACGCCTGCGTAGTACATACACATCGATGGTTTTTCCATTTTCAGGCAATAGGCAACGCAAAAACAACCCGCAACGACAACTCGTCCCGTTTCGGCAAGTTCATCGAGATCCACTTCGACAACGTGTACCGGATATCCGGCGCCAGCATGCGCACGTACCTGCTGGAGAAGTCGCGCGTGGTGTACCAGAGCGCCGGCGAGAGGAACTACCACATCTTCTACCAGCTCTGCGCTGCGGCCAGGCAGATGCCTGAGTTACATCTAGGTGGGTGGATAGAAAATAGACCTGTCATTCTGGCGTGTTATTCTCTAAGAAATCGGCCTTGAGTGCAGCGCTGGCCGCAGCGACGAAATCCAGATAGGTGCATTAGATCCAATGTACAGGTTCATTAGATTGTTAATCCTATGCACGTAGATAAGAAATACTCAATACTTAATACTTTATTGCATTCCATATGTACAATTGTACATTATTATTATTATTATTACTTAGCCCACACTGTCCCACTGCTGGGCAAAGTCCTCCCTCCACTCCTTCCAACGATTACGGTTCCTCGCTTTCTCATTCGCCACAATTGTACATAGATGGTATAAAAATATTGTAAGACCAATATGTCGGGCACAGCAAAATTAGGAGAGATGAATATAAATATACGAACTTGTTAAAATGTGTTGACCCTTTTTTGGAAGAACAAACGTATATTAGTACTTACCAATATACGTTTTTTAGAGTTCGTACCTTAAAACGAAAAATACAGAACGCTTATAGGACTTTTTAATCCGCCTAAATATTCTACTAGATATATCTGTTTCTAAACTATTTCTAAAAAAATAAACTAACTATAATTAATAAATCACATGGATTTATTAATTATTATAGTTAATAGTTTATTTTATAACTTAAAATAAAAATTATTCAGTGTTAAAAACTTCTTTTTTTTTCTTAATTACGTTAAAAGTTTTAAACAGAATATATGATCTTCGCGTAGCATAGCATATTCGGACTTATAATGTTCCCACTGCTGGGACTCGGGAGCCCATTCCCTCTCCTAGAGAGGAGGCTCTCTAGGAGAAGGAATGGGCCGTAATTCACCACGCGGGTCCAATGCGGGTTGGTGAATGTCACATGTCTTCGAATTTTTGATTCTAGGACATGCCAGTTTCCTCACAATTTTTCACAAGTGTAGAAAAATACCTAGTACTGATTTAAATTTGTGTTGTTTGGTTACAGATCATCAAGAATCGTTCCACTATTTGAACCAAGGCGGCAGTCCGAATATAGACGGTGTTGATGACCTAAAGACTTTTAATGAAACGAGAAGCGCTCTCGTCACATTAGGTAAGGGATACATAATGACTTTTTACCTTTAGGCACAAGTTACACAAGTGTAGCTTTTTTTTATTGATAAAATAAAATGTGCTCCCAAAAAGCTTTGTGCATATGGGTGGCATGTCTACCATGTTTCAAGTGTGTTTCCTGATAGCTACAACCTGAGGTCTTTAAGTCAAGAGTGAATAGGTTACTTCTAGGCAAGCATGCTCCATCGTCGACCACATCATCGCTTACCATCAGGTGAGATAGTGGTCAAACGCGAACCTATCAAATAATAAAAAAGAAACCATGGCTTCTATTATGGCACAGTTTTGACCTCATTCCTCTTGATCTTCGCAGGAGTAACAGAATCTGAGCAGCGCGACATGTTCAAGATCCTGGCCGCGATCCTCCACCTCGGTAACGTCGACCTGTCGTGTGAGCCAGACGAGGCGCAAGGGGAGACAGAACCTGATGATGGTGCTTATATTAGTGTGAGTAACATTGCTTGAATGTCCTATGTCCCTTAGATGGGACATTGGGCGTCCACTGTTCTGTCGTCCTTAAAGAGAATGCTGAAAGGTATCCTGCGAGAATCAGATTTTCAAAAGACTTTTTGCAATTTTCAGGTTAGTATCGGATGGGTTCAAGCGTAGTTATGTTCTCGCTAGATGGCGCTGGACTTACGAAAAATATTAATAATTTAATTATTTTTTTTGAGACAAAAGACCATGGTACCGTACTAAATGTTGCTACGTAGGTCTTATGTATATAGGTACATCATTCTATAAAAAAATTAAATTAAAATTTAATAGAATTAAGTTCGGTTGAATAGTATTGAATTTAACAATATTTAACAGAATTTAACGGAGTTTAACAGAATTTAGCAGAATTTAACAGAATTTAACAGAATTTATCAGAATTTAACAGAATTCTAATGAATTAATTAAATTGAATTAAACGGTGGCGGTATAATGCTTCCATACTCTAAAAAAAAATTAAAAATATTGAGTTCTTATATTGCCTTTTTTTTTCAGTCGGATGACAAACATCTTTCCATCGTGTGTTCTTTGCTGGGGATATCTGAAACTGAACTCTCTCGCTGGCTCACCCACAGAAGAATAGCATCCGCGCACGAGGTAACTATTCATTCATTCATCGTCATCATCATTTCAGTTAAAAGACATCCACTGTTGGACATAGGCCTCCCCCAAGTGTCGCCACAATGAGCGGCGAAAATTTTAATCGATTTCAAAAAAAGAAAAAATATGCAGCACCAGCAATACAACTTATTAGTGTGCGAACAGCCAACAATCCAACTAGTTTTATACACCGATCTATTAAATTTTCGTTTATGCGATTTACTAGTCTGAGAAATACACAGATTAGGCGTCGGTTTTAATGAAGAAATTAACTGTTTTTTCTGAGCAAAGTTTAAAGATTTTACCTTATCTACGCCAATCAAAACTAGAAAGCATTTTAAATCCTCACAAGGTACAATTGCCTCCATTGTTGTAGGTAAGTCACCAAAACAATTGCATCACTGCGAAAATCTAAGAAAACAACAAACAGCAAAAAAACAGAACATCTATTTTCCACTCAAGCAAATAAAACTGAAGTGAGTTGCAAACAGAGTTGCAGTGTTGTCATTTAGGCAATAAAAAGTCGCCAGGTATATGAAAAATCTAGCAAAATGTCGTAAATTTTTTATTTTTAATATATTGCTTGAATATTTAATTTCGTTGTTTTAAAAAGTCGCTAGTTTTTATTGTTGCTAAATCTTAAAAAAAGTTTCCAAACTCGCTAACAATCTCCAAGATCTCACAACGTCCCTAAAACGGCAACACTGCAGAGTTGGCAAGGTGACAAGGTTACGCATACGCGAGCAACTTCATACGAATGCCCGGCTTAAATCTTCCATACTGATCGATTTGTAGACGCAAAAGGTCCTAACTCGTTATACGGCACGTCGCCATAGGTGCGAAAGAGACAGAGATAGTATTTGAAAGCCCGGTAAAAGCCGGCGCGTGTAAGCGAGATAGCTATATGTAAATGCGAAACTCTGCGCGCGAACAATCGCGATGTGTAGTAAGTGTGGCTCACTTTGTGTTATTTTGATAAGAATTAAGCGCGCGAACTTTTAAATAGTTCGGGTTTGATATTGATTCTCTTCTATCGAGCATTTTAGTAAGGCATGCCTGGCTTACTAAAATGATAATTGATTGGTCGTGTTCTATGAATTAGGTGAGGTTTTGGTAGGGCAAGCCTGGCTTTTTGGCTTGTATGGCGGGCACGCCACTGCTGCTTACCATCAGGTGGGATCGCAGTCAAGCACTAGTGAATATCAATAAATAAAAAAAAAAACGGTATTCGAAAGTTTAAGACTTTTGATGAGGCGTATTGTAAGCGACTACGTTTCGGAACCATATGTCATCACTGAAATATTGTACTCAAGTATTTTGTTCCTCTCTGTAGGTGATAGTATCCCGCATGGACGTCCAAAGAGCGACGTTCGCGCGCGACGCGCTCGCCAAGCGAATGTACGGCGAACTGTTCGCGTGGCTCGTGCACGCCGTCAACAGGGCGCTCGACACTGGACACGCTAAGAAACATTTTATTGGTAAGCTGATTAACATTTTATTGTAGCAACTGGCCTTTTGGTTAGTGGCCTAAACTCCTGGGCTGGAGATCTTGGGTCCGATTTACACCCAAGATGAATGTTTCAATCATACAATCTTAACCTCTCATGCCAGTGTACCGAATTCTGTACTCCTAAGTACAACCTAATCCTTTTGGTCTAGTGATTCGTGGCCCAAACTCCTGGGCAGAAGATCGTGGGTCCGATTTTCACCCAAGATAAAGGTTTCAATCATACAATCTTAACCTTTCATGCCAGTGTACCGAATTCGGTGCTCCAAGGTACAACCTAATCCTTTTGGTCTAGTGATTCGTGGCTCAAACTCCTGGGCTGGAGATCGTGGGTCTGATTCCCACCCAAGATAGATGTTTCAATCATACAATCTTAACCTCTCATGCCAGTGTACCGAATTCGGTACTCCTAGCTACAACCTAATTTAAACTTTATTTTTACGCAATAAGGTTTAAGTTAGCTGGTATGAGGTGAGGATGCTGGTGAGGTGAATTAGCTGGTATACTGGAACTGGGAAATTTTGCACGAGGTTTCCTTTTAAGACGTAGGACTTAAATGGAAGACTGTGAGGGGATTTTCCAAAATTGATCCTTAAAATGATCACACGTAAGGGAACGGATTTTCTCACATCCCCACCGTCGTGATCCCGACCCTGATTTCCAGCCAAGGTAGGCATGGGCTAGCGCACGGCGAGCAATGGATCGCTAACCGTCCGGTTGTCCGGTAACCTTCGTCGACGGCGCGTAGTTTTCACGCACGCTTCAAGGAGATGTCAGCAAAACAGCAGGGTCGAAGCCTACTGGGACCATGGGTTCGTTTCCAAAATGAAAACCCGGGGTCCTGGAATGCACGGCAAAGAATATAGGAGTGGATTTTCGTCAGTAGAAGCCTGACACGCCCTCCCACTCGGCTCCAGAGCGGGAGAAGTCAATGTATGATTTCTCACATAATAAAAAATCCCTAGGGACGAAACTCAAACTTGGACTCCCCAAAGTTTGTATAAAGAAACCTACCTTCAACACAGTTGAAGTAGTAGAAGCTACTTATTATTATTATGTTCATTGTTCCCAGGTGTCCTCGACATCTACGGTTTCGAGACGTTCGAGATCAACTCGTTCGAGCAGTTCTGTATAAACTACGCGAATGAGAAGCTCCAGCAGCAGTTCAACTCACACGTGTTCAAGTTAGAGCAAGATGAATATATTAAGGTAAGATTATAGCCGCCGCTGTCGGTATTCTGTATTCATTCCAACTTTTTATTTAGTGGGTGAATAATTTTTTTTTTTTAATTTTGATGGCGAAACTTTTACGTCAGCTTTCGTGAAAAATAAGGCTCTGGGTAATAATTTTCACGAAAACTGAGGAAAAATTTTCTTCTCCTCGGTTTTCGTGAAAATTAGGGTCTTGGGTCCCAGGACCACGAAAACTGAACAAAAAGTTTCACCACCAAAATTGAAAAATTAAAAAAATGTGTATATTCACCCTAGTATCAGATTTTATTATATTACCTTCTATCGATAGGAAGAAATCTCGTGGGAAATGATAGAGTTCTACGACAACCAGCCGTGCATCGACCTGATAGAGGACCGTCTGGGAGTGCTGGCGCTCCTGGACGAGCAGTGCCGCGTGCCGGGCGGCAGCGACGCCGGCTTCGTCGCCAAGCTGCACCAGTCCTGCGCCTCCTACCACCACTTCATGAAGCCACGGTTTGGGAACGCTGGTAAGTGGAGAAAGAAAAATACAAGAAGAAATAAAAAGAAAATTCTGGCAACATTTGCTTATGGTAAATATGACCACTGGCAAAATTGACCCTTGACAATATTGACCCCTGGCAATAATGGCCCTTGGTATTACTGATTCATGAAAATAATTATTTGCCTCTGACAATGTTTTTCGCCTATTGACCTCTGGCAATATTCGCCTCTGACAATACTTTTTGCCTATTGACCTCTGGCTATATTCGCCTCTGTCAATATTGACCATT
This sequence comes from Mythimna albipuncta, assembly GCA_929112965.1. Lineage (NCBI taxonomy): Eukaryota > Metazoa > Arthropoda > Insecta > Lepidoptera > Noctuidae > Mythimna > Mythimna albipuncta. The sequence continues at coordinate 3,758,152 of OV815986.1, read as the reverse complement.
GGCAATATTCGCCTCTGACAATATTGACCTTTGGCAATATTCGCCTCTGTCAATATTTTTCGTCTCTGACAATAACAGACAATATTTTTCGCTCTGACATGGGTCATCCCTTGGCAATATTCGCCTTTGACAATAATTATTCGCCTCTTACAATATTCCCCTCTGACAATAATTATTCACCTCTGTATTGGTCTCTGACAGTATTAGCCCCTAACAATAATCGCCTCTGACAAAATTGGTCCCCGAAAAGATTGACGCCTTGCAGCATTGGTAATGGAAATAGCGATAATATTGATTATTATTTCTGTTACGAAAAGTGACAAGTTCACAATCCTACTCCATTTTCTTCCACAGCCTTCATCATCAAGCATTTCGCTGACAACGTAGAGTACCAATGCGGCGGCTTCCTGGAGAAGAACCGCGACACCGTGTCCGAGGAGCAGCTGGAGTGCGTCAAGTCGTCGGGCACGTGTCGCCTCATACACGTCATGTTCGCGGACAGGGTGTCGGCCACGAGCACTCTGCCGCCGCCTTCGAAGAGGAGGACCACGCCCTCCGTGCCTCTTACGAGCCTCACGGTAATTTTGTGGGTTTTTATGAGTCTGTAACGGGCTAGTTTATTTTTCAGCATAAAAATTTGAGAATCCGATTGCAGCGCCACCGTATCCATTTTATTTTCAAACCACCCAGGGACCCACTCAAATACACACACAAAATTACTTCCAAATCTCAACCCGTTGGAGCAAATAGGTGATAAACACACGGACCACCAAAGACATTTCCGCCTGATCATCGTTAACTTCATTTTTGCTTGCACTCGAAACAAAAACTTTAAAGGGTTTCGATGGCGTAGGACAATTATATATTATTACTAGCTTTTGCCCGTGTGGCTTCGCTCCCGCTCTTCCCTACTCCACCCTACTATACCCTATCCTATCCTACTCTACCCTACTCTACACTACTCTACACTACTCTACCCTACCAAACTTCACATAAACCATCTACTAAATAGTCCGAACAAAGCCTAAATATTTGGTTTGGATAGGTGAGTCCGTTTTTGAGTTATAAAATTACAACGAAAAGTGACTTTGATTTTTATATATATATATAAAAGGCTTGAAATTTTATAGTAAAGAAACATTGTTCTTGTTTCACACCTTGTTTTTTGAAGATTTGAAATTCTCTGAAAAAAAAAACAATCGAAAACTCCAACGAATGTTCTCGTCTCCAGCAACCACCTCGCCGCACTTCTGGCCAGAAACAAACGGTGGGATCCCAGTTCCGGGCATCTCTATCAGCTCTGATGTCCACCCTGTCAGCCACCACGCCGCACTACGTCCGCTGCATCAAGCCCAACGACACCAAGGAGCCCTTCAGCTTCGACAGCGCCCGGGCCGTCAACCAGCTCAGGTGAGGCACATACCATCATCACTACCAGCTATGTCCACCTGTCAGCCACCACGCCGCACTACGTCCGCTGCATCAAGCCCAACGACGCCAAGGAGCCCTTCAGCTTCGACAGCGCCCGGGCCGTCAACCAGCTCAGGTGAGGCACATATCATTGTAGCGACATCTATAACGTCACATATGAACTAATTTTGCTTGAACATATAGAGCAGCCTGAAACGGTACGGTACGGTACGTGGTGCCAATTAGTGGTGAATTTTCATTGATTTACGACTATTATTTTACACCACTTAGAGACAATCAAAATATAGTGTTGTTTGCAGACGACACTTCACTTTTGTTTAAACTTAAACGTCAGCAGCAGGTTACTGACGATATAAATATAGCTCTTTCAAAAATAGTACATTGGTTTAATGTAAATAACCTGCTTCTTAATGAAAAAAAAAACCAAATGTATTAAGTTTACCATGCCTCATGTTAGGCAAGAGAAACCAGTGTGCTAATAAAAGGTAAAGAGTTGAGTCCATCTTCAGGACTTGCAAAATAAATATCATTTATCATTTAAACAAAAAAATACAGGGCAAAAATTATTAAAAATAAGAGTACAATGGACGGTCTTATCGTACAGAACTATATTATTAGACCATATAATTTAAGTAAAATATATTAATATTTTAAAGTATACTTAACTCATTGAATGCCGTAATTAGAGACACAATAGAAAGTCAGTTGCTTATGTCAAACTGTGTAACATAAGACATTCAAAAGGTTAATCTGATATATTTGTTACAGAGCATGTGGTGTCCTGGAGACGATCAGGATATCAGCAGCCGGCTTCCCGTCTAGATGGCTTTATCAAGATTTCTTCTTTAGGTAAGAAATATTTGCTATATCCGCTAGATTGTTCGAAAAAGCCACCGTGGCCCTGGTACTCAAGGCAACTGAAGGAACTCGGGTGGGTTTTAGTCAGTAAAAGTCTGACACTTCCTCTCGTTCCACCCAGATGGGGAGGAGTAATTTGATGATACTCTTTTTGGCATATGGTGGTGAGTAGGGAATCCAATCCTACATCAAAATCGCAATCCTCAATCCAGTGGGATTGGAATATTTAAAATATTTTTTATTTAAGGGAATGCTCAAAGACAGCCAGCGAGATTGACTTTAACCCCGCTGATCTTACGGTATTGGGATATTTATTTTTTTATTATAAAGGTGAAAATTAAAAGGTAACTCGCGAGATTGACCATACTGACTCCAATCTCCCGGATCCTGCGCGATTGAGATGTTTTAAATATTTTTCTTTATTAAAAAAATATTTTTTTTTTTAACTGACATTAAATTTGTTACTACGACAAAATCACGAATTCCATGGAAAGTTTTTGAATTACTTGTATGAGGCTGCATGTCTAATAAATCAGAACGGACGCGTCGTTTGAACCCATTCTTCTTCGAAAAACAATAAATGGATCCCGCATTCTAGTGGTGAGTCTCATGGGCGACTTGAGTGGTAGCAACTAGTGACATAATATTTTCTTCCACCAGGTACCGTCTCCTATGCCTGTACAAAGAAATAGATCGTGGCAACATAAAAGCCACATGCGGCCGTATCCTCGCGCGCCACGTCAAAGACAACGACAAGTACCAGTTTGGAGCCACCAAGATATTCTTCAGAGCAGGCCAGGTAACTACCTCCTTCATTGTGGACGACGAGCAATATGTAGCTCGCCGTCCAACCGTCCGGAACGAGCACGAGACGTCACGCCGCGTAGTGTTCCACGCGCGCCTTAAAGATATGCCAGCAAATCGTAGAAGCCCAGCAGAGTCGATACCTACTAGGGCCGTAAAGCCGATGGATGCGGGACACACAGGATCGTTCACTGGCGACACTTGGGGGAGGCCTCTGTCCAACAGTGGTCTTTCGTCTGAAATGATGAGTTTTTTTATGTGATTTTATTGTATACCATATATTCTTTTACCTACAGGTGGCGTACCTAGAAAAGATTCGCGCCGATATCCAGCGCGAGTACTGCGTCCGCGTACAAAGCTGTGTGCGTCGGTTCATCGCCAGACGCAAGTACCTGAGGATCATGAGTGCCCTGAGGGCGCTGCAAGCGAGGGCCAGAGGGTTCCTCGCTAGGAGGTAAGATATCATTGAGGAGTCCGTGTTTTCATTTTAAGACAGTGGTCTGGGGCTGGGCTGTTCTAAACCGCCCCAACTATACCTATATGTTCAAACTACTGTGTAAAACTATTCATTAGCGTGTAGCTAGGGAGTGGAATTCCTTGCCGGAGTCAGTGTTTCCTGATAGCTACAACCCAGGAATCTTTAAGTCGAGAGTGAATAGGTTTCTTCTAGGTAAGCGCGTTCCATCGTCGACCGCATCGTCGGTCTCCATCAGGTGAGATAGCGGTCAAGCGCGAACCTATCAACAATAAGAAAAAAAAACTATCTGCAATCTGGAATAATCGTGGTATTCAAGCCACAAGTGTGTATTTGATAAAGGTCCTGTTGACCGAAAATACATATGTATACTGTTTGCTATCATCTAGAAAAGAAAGAATATCAGGACCAGGTATGAAATGAATCAAAAGAAAAGAATGTTTCTCTTGCTAAATCACTTTACTTTCAGCTCTCGCATAAAGGACTCTCTCGCGTAGAGGATCGATCCGGTACATGAAACACTATCGATTTGTATAGATAAAATTAAAAAATAAAGTACCTCTTTTAAAAAACTCGTATTAATTTACACATGTATGAAATTAATTTCTTTAAGAAAACGTCAGCAGAGCGAGTCCAATGACCTGTAGTTAGTAGTCGGCGTTGCGTACTAAATCGATAGTGTTTCATATACCGGATCGACCTTCCACGGGATTAAAACGATCAAAATTTAACGGTGTATATAGGGAATAGTGGAAAGGTTAGCTAGTTTTCGTTCTTTACAGACTACTTCATGAAGAACTTCTTATTTACGTTCTTGGATACATACCATAAAAATTAAACGCTCAATATTTTATGATCTAGGCGTTCGCTTGGTGGTTAACCGAATGGCGCGAAATCACGCGCGAAGCGTTCGATAGGGATTTTAATGCGTAATCAGGAAAAGCTTAGTTCTATTTCTTGTCGTTAAATCAAATAAAAGAGTAAAAAAAATATTACAGCTTATAAATACACACAAGTATTTCCAGTCCAGTACATTCCAGTTCTATGTACATGTAGTTTTAATACAAGAGCGGTTTTATGAACATTAGAGAAATTTACGAAATTAACGACAGAATTCACAACTTCAAAACTATATCTAGGCGTCTGCTGTGCGAATGCAGCAGCAAAATGTGCTAATCGCAAAAAGAGCGTGAATTAAAAAATAAAATAAAGATGCGACTTATTTCTTTCCATAAATATCCAGAAACCCTTTAAAACTATTATATCACACCCGTCTAAAATGTTATCTATTAGACTGGCCTGTTGTTCTAATGGTTTGTGGCCCTGAATGCTAAGCCGGAGGTCGTGGGTTCGATTCCCAACTGGGACAGATGTTTGTGTGATGAGCATAAACACTTGTTGTGCCTAGGTGTAATTTATCTATAATATGTATGTATTTAGAAATATATAAGTATGTTTATCAATTGTCTAGCACTCATAACACAAGGTCTGCTTAGCTTAGACGGCGTTGTGCGATAGTTGTGGAATTATTATTTTATTATTTTTCTTTCAACAGACGAGCCCAAGAAATCCGTCGCAAACGCGCCGCCATCAAAATTCAGCGCAATGTCCGCGGCTGGCTAGCAAGACTCAAGTACCAGAGGTTGCGTCGCCTAGCCATCGGGTTACAAGCGCACGCCAGGGGTTACATGGCCAGGAACCTGTATAGAGACCGTAGGAAGGTCAAAGCGGTGAGTGATATTAATGTTATTATACACCGTTAAATTTGGAGGGTCGATCCGGTACATGAAACACTATCGATTTGTAAAGATAAAATTAAAAAATAATCTTTTTCAAAACTCGAATTAATTCACGCATGTATGAAAGTAGTATCTTTAAGAAAACGTCAGCTGAGCGAGTTCAATGACCTGTAGTTGATAGTCGGCGTTGCGTACAAAGTACCTACAGGCCATTGTACTCGCTCAGCTGACTTTTTCTTAAAGAAATTAATTTCGTATATGCGTAAATTAATACGAGTTTTGAAAAAGAGGTATTTTATTTTTGAATTTTATCTTTACAAATGAATAGTGTTTCATGTACCGGATCCTCCACGGGATTAAAACGATTAAAATTTAACAGTGTAGTTTATGTTTATGTTACCTGGGCATCGGGTTACAAGCGCACGCCAGGGGTTACATGGCTAGGAACCTGTATAGAGACCGCAGGAAGGTCAAAGCAGTTAGTATATTTACGTTAATAAAGTTTAAGTTACACAGTCATCGGGTTACAAGTGGACGTGAGGGGTTACATGGCTAGGAACCTGTATAGAGACCGCAGGAAGGTCAAAGCAGTTAGTATATTTACGTTAATAAAGTTTATGTTACACAGTCATTGGGTTACAAGTGGATGTCAAGGGTTACATGGCTAGGAACCTGTATAGTGACCGCAGAAAGGTCAAAGCAGTAAGTAATACTTACGTTATTAAAGTTTATGTGTCCTAGTCATCGAGTTACAAGCGCACGCCAGGGGTTACATGGCCAGGAACCTGTATAGAGACCGTAGGAAGGTCAAAGCAGTAAGTAATACTTACGTTATTAAAGTTTATGTGACCTAGTCATCGGGTTACAAGTGCACGCCAAGGGTCACATGGATAGGATCATATTTACAGCTCGCTAGAAGGGTCATGGTCAAGGTCATACGTTACTAAAAAAATATTTCATCCAGCATATTGGTGATTGAAAAAAACGTAATAAAACCTATTTCAACTATGTCTAGAACTGTACTTAATAACGTTGTTTTCATCACAGGTGGTCACAATACAACGTTACGCGCGCGGTTACCTGGCGCGCAAACGAGCGAAGAGGCTGAGGAGACAGATCGTCATTGCGCAAGCTACCGTAAGTAGAGCATTTTGGCTTTTGAACCCACTATTTGCACAATAGTCCTAGTTTGGGAGCCAGGGAACCTGTTACCACAAAATAGACAATACAGAAGACTATCTACCTAAAAAGCGCGCTCGAGCAACGCACACATAGACACCGCTCACGGACACGATATCTCAGTTCAATTCAGATCATTGCAACCGCGTATTCATCCGCTTGAGACCCGCGTCTGAACTTTCTTGTAAAATAATGAAGCAAAAAAAAAGTCATAACTGTTTAGTTTAGGTTTTTTAAATTCAACATTAAATGCTGCATTACCGTTTTCTAAGCACCAGCTTTAAGGCGTATAGTCCGTTGAACCATCTGGCCGAAATTATGTGAACGCAACTCTCGCACTCGCCTAGGCGGCAGTACGCAAATCTGTGCATTTATTAGCGGCCAGCAGCGCCCGGAAAGCGCTTTTAATCAATTTTCTTTGCGAGATATTGATTGATTTACATATGCAATGTTCACTTTGAAGAATATTTATCCACCAATTTTTATGTGTAAAAATGTTTCTAAAGGTCCAAGCCGTTTCGAAGAAGGAGGGAAAAGTTGCGAAATTATGAATATGACAAAAGTATTAATTGCACGAAAAAATCAAATGTTGATATTAGTGTTCATGAATCTATAATAAACATATATTTTTTTCAAACCAATTGATCTAGCCGTTATGGAAGAGTAGGCCTCAGAAAATCACTGTTTTATGGCACTTTTCGGGCGCTTGGCCCTTAAGACGTAATTAGGTAGTATTTGCTTGTACTTTGATAGTTTTTTTCTGCGTAACGCAGAAGAATTAGGTAGGTAGACAAGTACATGAGTTTATAGCCATATAATATTTTAACAATTTATGCCTATTAGGTGTTTATCGCCACGCCCTAGCGCGATCGCCTAGCGTAGGTTTAAAAAAATAAGTATATACATGAGATTGACTTATGTACCTATTAGTACAGGATACGGTTAAGAACGACCTTCACCGGTTTGTTTAATGGATGAAACCTATTTTATGATAAATTTAGTATATTAAATAATATAACGCGGGTGGGTTGCCTGAGAAATTCCTGGCCAAACAATTTTTTTTTTTTTTTTTTTGTAAAATGCACCGGTGTGTTTAACGAATAAATTTAATACTAACCGAAAGAGTGAAGCCTTTAGAACATAAAAATGTTGGGTTGCCTATTTGTTTCCTGGCATAGCTATGGGTTGTCAGGTATAAACAGGTATGCATAAACGGGTGTGTTTTTTTTGTATACAACAAATTCTATATCAAAATAAACGCTGTTTCATTACGAATACGATGTTATAGTGTTGTCTGCAAAAAATCTGGTATGGATAACGGTTGTGCATTTTTCTAAAAATAAAATAAATTTTCATTTTTTAATTAATAATAGTCTGGCCAGGAATTTCTTAGGCAACCCACCCGCGTTATATTATTTAATACACTAAATTTATAATAAAATATGTTTCATCCATTAAACAGACCGGTGAAGGTCGTTCATAATCGGATCTTTGACCATATCTATTTTGTGTTATTACTATGTACAATACAGTTTACGAATAAAGCTACGCTTACCATGTTCTACGCCGTAGCACAGCATGCTCTACGCCGTAGCGATGCACGTAGCAAGATGGATCAACGCTACGATTTCGTACCTATTTTTACTAGCCTCCAAAATTCAAAGGAACATGGCGAGGTCCCGAACAAAGTTTTGCTGGTATATTTTTTTAGCTTAAGGACCAAGCTCCCGAAAAAAATAGCTCCGATTTTCTGAGGCCTACTCCTCCGTAACAATTAGGTCAATTGGTTTGAAAAAAATATATGTTTATTATAGATTCATAAACAATAATATCAACATTTGATTTTTTCGTGCAATTAATACTTTTGTCAAAAAAAAATATTTAGCAATTTCGCAACTTTTCCCTACTCCTTCGAAACGGTTTGGACCTTTAAAAACATTTTTACACATAAAAATTGGTGGATAAATATTCTTCAAAGTGAACATTGCATATGTAAATCAATCAATATCTCGCAGAGAAAATGTATTTAAAGCGCTTTCCGGGCGCTGCTGGCCGCAAATAAATGCACAGATTTGCGTACTGCCGCCTAGGCGAGCGCGAGAATTACGTTCACATAATTTCGGCCAGATGGTTCAACGGACTATACGCCTTAAAGAGATGAAAAATATATGTAGATTAAATTTCTAAACAAATTGGTCTTATACATTACTATTAATAGAAACCGAGTAGAAATTCCAGTTTAAAGTTGGTGAGATTGCCCTTCGTACTTCCGAATTTTAAAAACGCATTTTTGAACGAACTGCAAGTTGTCATATCAAATGTTATGTTTTCTTTTTCTTGCAGATGTCAAAAAATTTAAACCCAAGCAACGGTTGTCTAATATCTTTTACTTTTTCTTGTATAAACTGAAAATATGTGATATTCTAAGACTCATTTCTATTTTTCGATAAGTGCAAAAGTCCGTGCCCTCATAAAAGTGAAGGAAAACATCGTGAGAAAACCGGCATGTCCTAGAACCAAATCTTCGAAGACATGTGATATGGAGCAACCCGCACTGGGCCCGCGTAGTAGATTCCGGCCCATTCCCTCTCATAGAGAGGAGGCTTGAGGTTGATTATAGGTATTATGCTGTACAAAATTCCATTACCTTCGTTTATACGGTTTTTTTTTTAATTATTATTGATAGGCTCGCGTTTGACCACCATCTCACCTGTTGGTAAGCGATGATGTGGTCGACGACGGAACATGCCTGCCTAGAAGTAACTTATTCACTCTTGACTTAAAGACCCCTAGGTTGTAGCTATCAGGAAACCGAGTTAACAAATTCTTTCCCGTAGATCCGTCGTTTCCTGGCCCGCCGTCAATACAAGCGCCTCCGCATAGAAGCGCGCAGCCTGGACCACGTGAAGTCCCTCAACAAGGGTCTGGAGAACAAGATCATCAGCCTGCAGCAGAGGCTGGGCGACGCCATGGAGAAGAACAAGCAAATAGAACCGCTGTTGGCGCAGATCGTGGACTTGAAGTGAGTAATCACCAGTCATCGGAATAGGTAGGGCTATTTAGGTTCATTACCGCAAACATTGATGTTAATATCGATATTCCACGGGATTCCGGCTGATACTACGGGATTTAATTGAATTTCATTCTTTTTGTCAATATGTATAAAAAAAAATATATGTAAACCAATAAGTGCATGATATGCGACGTTGTAAATTTTACGTCAACAGCACGCTATAAAACTTTTTGCCGAGCGCATAACGTTGCCGCTTTGTTGAGACGCGTGCAGATACCGGCACGGATCTTGAGCGCTCGGCTAATCTTTCATTAGTCCCGAAGGCAAGATAGTTGTTTTTATAATTTTACTACTTTAAGGCCCGTATTAATAAACGATGCTGAACTCCGTCCTCAAGTGTGATATCATTTGATCCCCGATTATACGATGACAGAAGCTCAAGATCTTTGCTAATGAATAAACACATGAGTACGGGATCTCGGTTACCAAAATCAGCTCCTCAATGCGCTGTACTCAAGCTTAGCTTACGTGAACGATTACGTCACATTGGCCGAAGTTTAAAATAAAATGTCTTTTAATGGGAATATAAAATACCGAATCTTGAACAAATCTGTTTTTTTTTTTATTTACTTGGCAATCCAAAAGGATTTGAAGCATTTTTTACATCAATTTTTGATAAACGATATCGCAAAGGCCATAAAATAGCATAATAGTACTCTCTATTTAGTCGTAATACCTAATTAATTCGACCCAAAATATTTACAAACTCCATGTTTCGCGCTACGATAATCACGACTTCAAGTCCCGGTCGATCTACACTCATGATCTGGCAGCTCAAGTACAGAGATTGTTGTAAACTTAAGTTTCGAGTTTCGTTTATTAATCAGACAACACTCGGCTGATGCCGTAAACCTAAGCTGAGCTTGAGCTCGAACTTGAGCTTTAGCTTAAGCTTGTGAATCTCGTTTATTAATACGATCAAGACTTCAAGCTTGGTATTAAGTACGAGATCTTGGGCTGAGGAACGTTTATTAATACGGGCCTAAAACCAAATCCCGGGACTTGGGGAATATCCATATTATTCTAACCTATGGCAAGTATATAAAACAGCCCTACCTATTACGATCTATAGTAATCACAGCCTCAGGAGTCGACAACCAAGGTTATAGCAACCGGGTCATCATTTATTACATGAGATCCCTCTGTGCTCAGAAGGTACTAAGAGCCGATCCCAATAGAGTTGGAACAGATAACGTAAGTGTTATAGGTATACCAGGCTAGCAGGAACTACCAAAAGATAGTATAGTATGTATTATTAAGCATATAGTATGTAAGCATATAAGCGACTTCCCAAAAAATTCGCAATATTTGGGGGAAAGCTATGCGGAGGACTCAAGTTTACCAGGATAGCAGAAATTATCAAGCGATATACCTTTTACTGCAGTTCTAAATAGGAGCAAGGGATATATATTAGGACTGTAAGAAGTATCAAGAGATAGATTGAGATCTATTGATATGCATTGCACGTCCGTATTTCCGAAGATAGACGATGATTCCCGAAATAGTTGGAAGAAGGTTAGGCAGTAAATTAATGTACCAGGTGAGCAGCAATTATAAATACACCGTGAAATTTTAATGGTTGTTTTCCCGTGGCAGAACGACTTGCCATAAGGAGTACTTTCGAAATATAGAGTAAAAGTAAAAAATAAATAAAAATGTTTTTGTAATAAATAAAAAAAAAAATTGATCAACAACTCGAAAAAGTGAGAAAAAATCGTAACACTAGACGTAACTTGTAAGTACTCGCGTCGCACGCGCCGGTGCTTCGAAGGAAAGCAATGCATAAATTAATGTTCAAACAAAAATAAGCTCCCATTTGTGGTGATACGGCATAAAATAGCTTGCACGCAACAATGCAATGCAATTCTAATAGTTTATTTATTTATGAAACGATTATATTACTAAGACAGAACCATTTCGCTGCGGGAAAACAACCATTAAAATTTCATGGTGTAGATGAAGGTTCGTTCATATAGTATATAAGTATACAAGCGGCTTCCCAAAAAATTGGCAATATTTGGGAGAAGGCGATGCAGAAGACTCAATGGTCTCGTGTACCAGGACAGCAGAAACTATTGAGCGATGTCCACGTTACTGTAAGTATACGAACAAAACACCCAATTATAAATAGTTTTGTTTGGGAGCAAGCTGGGCAGCTGTTTTAAACGACATATAGGTACTCGGATTTGCTTGTAGAACTGATGATCGTTGGTACTAGTGTGTAAAATTGGCATTTTTTTTTCAATACACTCATTTGAAAACCCGCTCTTATCCCACTGCTTACAGGCACGCAATAGGCTATTTCCCGCACAAGTGCAAAAATGTCCTAGTGCTCTCCCCCGCCATAATTATATCACATGTATTGTATCAGGCTGGGCGCGCATCGTCCCCCACGAGTCACCGGGCAATCCCCGTTTATTCATTTTAGTGAGTGTGTTGAAAAAAGGCGTTTGAAACATGTGCAAATTTGTCACTGCAGCCGTCGGCTTTTTTTTTCTATGGGAACAATCATCTTATAACAACCCCCGCTCTTGGGCGGAGCGGGAGTTAGTGTCAGACTCGTCGTCGACTCCGTAATACACTTGCCTACGGCTCGTGCAGATTCCGCCTCAGTCGCAATGACAACTTTCTGCACTTGTATGAAAATGTACTATTTCTTTCACAGAGCAAAACTGGAACTCCTCAAACTGGTTGAAATCGAAGCAAAAACTCTTCGAGTGGACATATCCAGCAAAGGCGATCTGATCTCATCTCTCCAAGAACAGTTAGCGAAGGAAAGGGACAGCAACAAACAGCTGGTACAAGAGAAGAAGACTATAGAAGAACAGTATGAGAAGAACAGAGTCTCGTGGGAGGGCGAGAGTGAGAAGTTGGCTAACGAGTTAAGGAGTATGAAGGAGCATTATGAGTTGGCTATTGAAGGTGAGTTCTTAATCCTATATTTTTAGGAAAACGACCAAAATATATAGTTCGCGGGTCCCAACAATCTTGGAGTATTTATCTACACTAATATTATGAAGAGGTTGGATTTTTGTGGTTGTGTTTTTAAGCTATTGCATGGCTTCTATCGCGGGCCTTTAGCGTGGAGACCGAATCCAGAAATTCCGTAACGAAAACAACCTAACAATCCCCACTCATTTGTTTTTTGAGCGTGGTGATTGATAAGAAAACAAATGAGTGAACAATCAATCAAAATTCAATTCAATGGGTGAAAGTGTAACTTCAATTAATATCAAAGAAAAAAAAAACAAACGAAAAAAAAAATACTGCATAAATAAAATAAATAAATAATTATAATTGCATTAGTTGATAAAAATGCTATGCAATAGCTTTACCGCGGCAGTCCCCGAGTGCCACACGTCTTTTTTTGTTTTGTAGGAGGTAATCTTTGGAAGTGCTGGTCCGATTGCTAATCTATCAATCAAAAAAAGAATTTTCAAAATCGGTCCACAATTGACGGAGATATCGGTGAAAATAGATAAAAAAAAAAAACATACATTCAGCCGAACATAGAACCTCCTCCTCTTCGAAGTCGGTTAAAAAGTTGTTGTTTATGATGTTAGTAACATAACTCTGAGAGGTTGCCAGTGTTTTTCAAATAACCCCGTATAATAGTCACAGCAGTCATGGTCACTAACCAGTAGACAAACATTGCCGGCCGGTTGGCCGGTTAAAATAAAAACACTGTTATTTATAACCTTGAACCAATTATGATCGTTTCAAAATGCATGTAGACCTACATTATCTTGTTAAGTTCGTATGATAATAATAAATATGACGCTCTTTCGTCCAACAAAGATGTTGAACAATTGATTAAATAGATTAACAATGAAAATCGATTAACCATTTTGTTTTCGTTTTTTTTATTATTGATAGGCTCGCGTTTGACCGCTATCTCACCTGATGGAAAGCGTGGTCGACGTGATTCCAATAGTGAAAGCAATAAATAAATAATTTATTCCTGATTCCCACGTGGTGGATTAAGGGCTCATTCCCTTTTCTAGAGAGGAGGCCTGAGTCTCAGCAGTGGGAACATTAAAAGGGTGATTGTGGGTGGATTATTATCGTGACCTCTACGGTCTGGACTAAGCGTTTTGCGTCGTCATTTATTTCCGGCCACCATAGGCGCAGGCTTCCGGACAGCGAGCAATGGGTAGCTCGCCGTCCGACCGTCCGGTAACCGTCCGGACCGAGCCCAAGTCGTCGACGTTGTCAGTAACCGTAGGGGCCCAGCAGGGTCGAAGCCTACTGAGGCCATGGGAGATGCGAAAGAGATCCTCGGGGTACTGGAACAGTGGCAAAGAAAGAACTGAAGTGGGTTTTTAGTCAGTAAAAGTCTGACACGCCCTCTCGATCCGCCCAATGGCAGGAGATGTCATTTAGATGACCCACCTATAAAACAAAAAGGTTGTGTGTAAAAAATAGCTTTGAGCGATAAGACTCCCCATTGTTACACCCTAATAAAAATAAGCTATACGCACAAAGCGTTTTGGGAACACATTTATTGTGCGTACAGCCAAAGAGTGGAATTCACTGCTGGAGACTTTCCTGATAGCTACAACTTAGGGGTCTTTAAGTCAAGAGTGAATAGGTTACTTCTAGGCAACCGCTATAGACCACATCATATCTTACCATCAGGTGAGACGAAGGTCAAACGCAATAAAAAAAAGCTACCGCATTATTTATGGTGTACAATAAAGAGTACATATATCTATGTATATAACTTCGAAAACCTCCAAAACACTTTGTATTTACGATCCTATAATTCAGCCGATAAATGTAGCGATAAAACCAAACATTCAGTGAGATAGCACTTTGATAATTTCTGAGATAATAAATTTATTAATTACTTCCATGTTCCATAGATTTCTACACAGGCGTGTTGTGTTGGCTAATATTTTGTGTACGTGCAAAAATAACTATTAAATCCAGTGAATTTCGTGTTGAAAAACAGTGATTTTATTTGCGGTTTTTTTTCATAATGTGACGAAAAGGGTGCAAGGCTTTATATTTGAGTAGTAAAAGAAATTGAACTACGATACAGTATTCTATAAAATTATAGGTATAGGCTAAAGTTTGTAAGTCTGTGTGCGTGTGTTTGTTGCTCGTTTACACCCAAACGGCGGAACAGATTTCAATGAAATTCGGTCCATGGTAGACCATGTTTTGTACCCTATTGAAAGGAGGTTTCATTAAAAAATTAGTCTATTTTTCCGTAAACAAGTGCGTTTTACTGTCTTAAATAATATTTTTATTGAACATAGAACATGCCGGTTACCTGCGAAATGCAATTATCTGCTGAAAAATGGAATTTCGTGGGTTACTTTGGAGCATTCATGTTAAGGTTTAGAATATTGGGTATACTTTTTAGGCTTTATCTTTTGTATAAACTTCACAAAATAAAGCCTTATTAAAATAGTTTTGTTCTTGTGTGCGTTAATGAAGTTTTAGGTTTTTTAGACATTTTATCGACATTTCTACTTCTTTTCGTGTCGATGTACTCAAACTAATTTTTTATGTTTGCCTATAGTTTTGAATGATAATTGAGATCGACTAAATGATGTGGGTAAAGCTAAAAGCAAGTATATAATATTATTCTTGCTTGCACATTGTTCGACAGTTTAAGGCGTATAGTTCCTTGAACCATCTGGCCGAAATTATGTGAACGCAACTCTCGCGCTCGCCTAGGCGGCAGTACGCAAATCTGTGCATTTATTTGCGGCCAGCAGCGCCCGGAAAGCGCTTTAAATCCATTTTCTCTGCGAGATATTGATTGATTTACATATGCAATGTTCACTTTGAAGAATATTTAACCACCAATTTTTATGTGTAAAAATGTTTCTGTAGGTCCAAGCCGTTTCGACGGAGTAGGGAAAAGTTGCGAAAAGTTGCGAAATTGCAAAATATTTTTTTTTTGACAAAAGTATTAATTGTATGAAAAAATCAAATGTTGATATTATTGTTCATGAATCTATAATAAACATATATTTTTTTCAAACCAATTGACCTAGCCGTTACGGAGGAGTAGGCCGCAGAAAATCACTGTTTTATGGCATTTTTCGGGTGCTTGGCCCGCAATAGTACATTGTTACACTAGGGGCGAAAGTTACTCATTTCATCCCGAGAAGGAGTTGGCGGGCGAGCGAAGCGAGGTCGCTAATTCGAGGGGTTAAATGGGTTACTTTCACCCCGAGGTAAACACTGTGCTTTTCATTACGAATACGAGGAAACTAAAAATAAAATAAAAAGTTTGTAAAACCTGAGTCGTCGTACCTATGATTTTAAGTAGGTATCTTTCTTCTGATTTAGGCGGTAAACGGTATTCCACTACTGCTTTAGCTTCTTCTCGTATGAAATTAGGCGTTAAATCACTATTTTAATACAAATCTCTGTTGTACGGAAATGTAAACTAAACTCGAAAAAACCAACGACTTATTGCCACTTTCCCGCCATTTTGTTTTTTTTTTCTTGGGCCGGCCAGCTATTCAGCCTCATTAATGAAAAATTTGAAATTAATTGTAATCTTTTAAAAATAAAGTATTTTAAAGAAATAGTTAACAAATAAATCACTTAAAAATATAATATTATTTATTAAATACTTATCTTTAAGTTATTTCAATTTTATATCGCGCTGTGATTGACTGGCTGTATGGAAAATTGGAACGTGTTTCAATAGAAACGTGAAGATAGAACTAGTTTTTTTTTTTATAATTTGACAGCTGTCAGTTGTAAAGTAAAATTCCCTAGGGATGAAAAGTATCACTTTCAGCCCGCTTCTCAGGCAACTTCAGACCCACTTTCAGAGTATGAGTAATGAAAAATTATTTTTTTTTAGTTTTTGTCATTTTGCAGGCCAGTGTCAAGTTCTATGTTCATTAAAGTATGAGTTGCGACTGTAACACTTATTCATTTACAGAATTACCATTAAAATTAAGAATATACTCTCCCAGTTTATCTAACCCTATGGAATTGTGATTTGAAAAAGTAATTAAATAGGGTTACTTGTTTTTTGAAGTAGGGTTAGTAGTTCATTTATTCCGCCGGGGTCGCACAGCCATGATCAAATACTCCATCTCGTCAGCTCTTCTGTCACCTATGGGGATTGAAGAGCTAAACGAGATGGAGTACCCAGTCGCTAACACACGACCCTGGTAAGTAGCACTCGTCGAAACAATCCCACGCAAATGGTTAAATAGGTAAATTATTTATTTGGAAACAGGGCATAGTATGCATATTCTAAAGTAATTTTTGAACTTGGCTACTAAACCAAAAAGTGAGCAACAACAAAATAAAAATTGAAGTACAAGCGATGTGTAAACAATAATAATGACAATGGTTATGTCAGAAGTGATCAGTGACGTGTCAAGCAAGCAATATGGCGGCACGAGGTATGAAAATGCCTTGGTGGAGTGGTCCCAGGAGTTCAAGAGCCGAGCTCAGTTGTGGAAAGGTACTTCATTATAAGAAGTTCACTTTAATTCATTAACCATTGGCATTGGTCCGACCGCCGGTGAGAAAACGACTAACTATCAGCGATTTTTACTCTCAAGAAACGCTCAATAAATGTACATTCCGTGAAAGCGAAAGAGATGCATATATTAAAAGTTGCTCTCTCTGTTCACACTGCCGGCGACGACTAGCTTTACTAGTTTTGTCGCTGAGCGATGATAAACAATAATAAACTCGCTCAGCGATACTCGTTCAGCGATGCTCGCTCGCTTGATCATTTCACAAAGTAAACTCGCTTATAGCCCGGCGACAAAACTATCGAAACTACCCATTCGCTTTCCGCTAATCACCAACTGGTTTATAGTTTCTAGTTCTACTCGTTTCTCATTCATCGTCGGCAGCCAGACCACTGCCTTAAGCATGACGGTGGCTTACAAGTCGTAGGTCATGAATTCAAACCCAGCCAGGCGCGTTACTTTGTGTAGATAATTTATTTCATCACCACTGCTCTCAAAACGGTGAAGGAAAACATCATGAGGTAATTGGCATGTCCTAAAACCGAAAATCCGAAGATGTATGACATCCACCAACTCGCATTGTGCCCGAGTAGTAAATAAATCCTTCTGATCTGAGTGAAGTGAAAAGTCAAAAGTCTAACTAAGAGTGTTTTTAATATCGTGCGGTTTTGATCACCCATGCGGAATTGTCACCGGGGCTACGTGACCCCTTGCAAATGTTCTTTTCATACAAGTATTCATTGTAATCCGTGGAATATGCACGCGAGACGCGTTTTTATATGCGTTTTGAAATTTTCTGCATGCGGGATATAAAAAAAAATTTGGACAAGTGCGAGTCGGATTCGCGCACTGAGGGTTCCGTGCAAACTACAATTCCCGAATAGAGTCTCGAAGATTTTTCTGAATTGCAATTTTTTATTGTGACGTAGTTACTAATTTGCTGTTTTCAGATTTTTTCCTGTACTTGTGCTATAAGACCTTATTTGTGCCAAATTTCAGGACTCTAGGTCAACGGGAAGTACCCTATGAATTTCGATCTTTGAGAGTATCATAATATACGTTTTTTGTAACATAAACGGCCGTATCTTTTTTTAACGTTAACTTAGAAGTTTCATTTTTTCACAGCTTGAAGGGACCGCAGATCTGAGTATATGGTTTTAAGTTCAACACGATACCTCCACGCGTTCTCGAGATAAAAGGTCTTGACAGGCAGACAGACGGACGGACAACAAAGTGATCCTATAAGGGTTCCGTTTTTTCCTTTTGAGGTACGGAACCCTAAAAAACCCTAATACACACAAGGGACACGCACATCGTACACGCACGGAGGTCTGACATGGGTGGGTTTTAGTCAGCTAAAGTTTTCTAAATAAAACTCACTCGTATTCCTTCAGTTGGCCTTCGCGTTCCTTCCGCGGTCTTACAAACATTGCCGCAGCGCATTTACGAACGCCTTGGCTCCCAATCTCCATATCTTCAACCATAAATCATATTTCAAAATTCAATTTCTTTCGCAGAACGCGACAAGCAACATGAACAAGAGAAGAAAGCTTTGAACGCAGAGTTAGAAGCAGAGAGACAGAGTCGGCAGAAGTTGTTGTCAGCGCAGTATGAGTTGCAGGAGAGGATCGACTCGCTGCAGAGGTGAGCATTGATATCGATTTGCACTGAATTAAAATAGGACCTAATTCTAGCAGGGTCGTAATAAACTAGTGCGCTTGAAAATCAACTATTGCATCACTGCTTACCATTAGTTGGAATCAAATCAGTTTGTATCATTAAAAAAAAAAGTCAAACTTCTAAACAAAATAATAATAATCGGTTCACATTTGACGAATATATCGCTGAACAAGACGAAAAAAAATTCAAACGTATTGACAACTTCTAGCGATTAATTTTTTCAACTTCAGTCTGAAGGCGAGGTTAAATTTTCAGTGTAAACTAAATGCTTCTACGGCGTGCGCATCTGGTTCTTGTTTCCAAGAAACAAGTTAGCCACATTTGACATTGTAGCGAGACACAAAGAGGTCAATATCAGGACAATCAGTGTCTTTTTAATCCTAGAAACACTGCCAGGAGTTCTAAGTAGTATTCGAGTATGTGGTGATTAGTTTATATGGCTTTCCATGTACTATGGGCTTTTATGCCATTACATACGGCACCCCAACCTGTTTTAGAAGCTAAGAAATACTAATATGAATCATTTATTTTTTCAACTTCGGTGAAAAAAAATAATCGCTTGATTTATTTACCAATATGTCGCATATTGGAGTTACATATTGCTTATGTTTTCAGTAAACCAGCCCCCAAAGAGCACAGGAGATCTCTATCAGATGCCAGCAACAACTCACAGCAGGAAACCACTGTCGAAGATGTAAGTTATTTCATCATTATCATTATCATCATGTATACTGCCCTTATCCCATAATACTTTGGGTCGGCGCAACACGTTTTTTTCTTCCATTCTGTCCTGTCACCCGTCACGCTATCCTTATTCCTCTCCATCCATCCACATGTACTCTTTCAATAACATGCGTTTCAACCCTCGTCTTCACATGACCATACCACGACATACAACTCCTATTCTGAGAAAATCTGCTAATTTTCGTGAGCTTTGGCCCTTCATAATGTACAGCTGCCACCACGGATATTGAACGCTCGATGTCAGAGTGGGGATCGCTTTGCGCATTCCATACATTGGCCAGCCAATCGTCGTCTTTGTTAGATACATGCTGCAAGCGCAATGAACGAATCACGAGTGTCGTTTATGACGTGTGCGCAGCGAGCCAATCACTGACGCTCCCCGCCCCCGCGTCTCACATCGCACCACCTAAAGAGACCCGATTTTTGACTTCTGCGCAACTTGAAGCCAGCGTTCGTGGCAGCTGTACTTATATATTAAAAAATAAAAAAGTACATTAATACAAGCCTTGCACATTTAATCGAGATTTTGAATGACGACAATTTTTCTGAAAAACTTTCAAGGGTTTAAAAAAAGAACACGTCTTGGAACAAGTTTTGTGAAATATTCGAGTACATCACGCAATTTATTAATGCCAACAGAGTTTTCAGACGTTATCTCTCTTTTTTCGCATTTTCTCTTTATCAAACATCGCGTTGGATTGGGTATCCAATACAATAACGCGTTCAGGGCGGTGTTGGGGCTGCCCCGATTCTGTAGTGCCTCGGGCATGTTTGCGGAAGCGCGCACCGACTGTTTTTACACTACCATGCGCAAGCGGTGCGCGTCTTTGGTGCGCAGGGTGCGGGGCAGCTCCAATACAGTTCTGGCGATGATTGCCGGCAGGTTTTGGCCTTATATCGGACATTGCTGTAGCAGACATGTTGCTTCAGTAATGTCCGGACATATCTGATAGTGAGAAAGAGTGTGTTGTATTTCTGTGTATTGGCTGTATGGGCAGGCTTTTAAACCATGCTCGTTGTTTACGATAGGCGAGTGGAAAACGACCTTTTTAAAATATTATCCTGCACAATTAGAAACGTTTGTTTCACATTGCCATTAGCTACACCAACTTAGTTTTATTTTGTTCATAGGACTACGGCTACGGTTCGGTCAGATCGGTGGAGTCCACTCGTCCTGCGCTGGAAGCCGTCAACTGGTCGGCTGGCTCACACAATGGACCCACACAACCGGTAAGTCTCGTCTGATGCACTCGTCGAGTCGAGGCTTCAAAGTCTTGAGCATCGACGTCGAGTTGCTAGCCTGTCGGTTTTCTACCGGTTGCATTTCAGGGAGTGTGCGTCGGAATTGCATAACCTAATTCCACCAAGCCCGTTCCATCATCGGACCATGGCGTACGGCAATGCGCCACCGATACTTGGTGGACACCCTACCTACACGCAGAAAAAAATTTGGGAATACATTCATTGTGCGTAGAGCTAAGGAGTGTTTCCTGATGGCTACAATCCGGGGATCTTTAAGTCAAGAGTGAATAGGTTACTCCTAGGTAAGCGCGCTCTATCGTCGCTTTCCATCAAGTGAGATAGCGGTCAAGCGCGAACCTATCAACAATAAAAAAAAGTAAACTTAGCCCTACTGTTCACGGATGCGTTGCTTCATAGATGCGTATTCGTCATTATTGCTTTTTTATTACAAATCGAAAAAAAAAAATTATATTCTTTTTTTTTTTTGTTTAGTACGAGCGCTATCGCGTTAACCCTATGCTGTTGTCGTCTTAGTTTTTGTCATACACATTAGTATATGTGATAACTTGTCAATGGCCGTTTTTTACCTATTTTGTTTTACTGTAACTAGTAGCTATAAGTTTTAATTAAATAAATAAATTATACGCTTGGTTTTTCACGCAGGCGCACACCAAGCGTATAGTGACGAATACGCGTCTAAGAAGCTACTCGTCCGTGGACAGTAGGTCATAGTATTATATGTAAGCGTCACGCAGGCGTACACCAAGCGTATTATGACGAATACGCGTCTATGAAGCTACGCGTCCATTGCTTTAGTGTGAACTATTAAACGTATAAATAAATTATACGCTTGGTTTTTCACGCAGGCATACACTAAGCGTATAATGACGAATACGCGTCTAAGAAGCTACGTGACCGTGGACAGTAGGTCATAGTTTAGTATGCAAGCTTCACGCAGACGTACACCAAGCGTATTATGACGCGTCTATGAAGCTACGCGTCCATTGCTTTAATGTGAATTATTAAGTTAAGAAAAACTTAGCAAAGTCATTTTTTGACACCTATTTGCACGTAAAACATAATATTATTGTATGTTAAAATTATTGAGAGTTAACCAAGTCTGTGTCAACCTTGTGGGACCAACATTGTTTTTTTTTTTCGTCTTTATAACTACCTACATGTGAAAGCTTGTAATTAGCAATTTAATTACCTACTATTCTCACTACGTTGTTATTAGTCTGTAAGCTTTCCTAAAATGTGAAAAATAAAATAAATAAAATAAAATATTAAACGTAAACGTTGTACCAAAAATAAATAAGCGTCTTCTGGTGATAAAACGGAAGAACTACTTCTACAATGTGTTATGCAATTTTATAATATTTACCCACAGGTGGCTGATGCTGGCCTGGTACTTCGCATGAGGAACAGGATATCAGCGCTGCAGAGCGAACTGTCTAGGACACAGAAGAGAGCCAGCGACCTTGAAGAGAGGATTATGAGTAAGATACATCTTTACCCTTTCGACTACCGTAATTAGAGACACAATAGAAAGACAATGAGAGAGCGAACGCCTTGGGTTTTTATGAATTAAACCCTTTAACTGCCTCATCCATCAGCCTTTTTAATGTTCCCACTGCTGGGCCTCCTCTCTAGGAGAGGGGATGGGCCGTAAACCACCACGCGGGCCCAGTGCGGGTTGGTGAATGTCATATGTCTTCGAATTTTTGGTTCTAGGACATGCAAGCTTCCTCACGATGTTTTCCTTCACCGTTTTGAGAGCAGTTGTGATGAAATTGACACTACCTTAGTAATATTTTATGTGTGATTACCAAATCTCACGTAGCTTGAGTGTTTTCGGTTCCACGAATCACTAACAGGATTTTATATTGATAAGACTTAATCCAGATTTCAGAAAACAATTTATCTGTTATCTGAATTGCTCGTGCGTTCGTGCCCAATCAATAACAGATCAAAAGTTAAGCTGCGCTTGTTGAGGTTGGCCTGTGGATGGGTGACTATCTTGACACATCGTACTTCCACTGAGCCACTGAGGCTAAGAAAACACTTTTAAAAGTTCATCGACAGAGCCTCACGTCCAGTCACGATTAGCCTTTCGAGGTTTCCATCGTCTTGCCTTGCAATGTGACCGAAGTATTGCAGAATTTTGCGAATACATTTGGATGACAACCGCGAGAAGCTTATAGTTCAAGCAGAATGGATACGATGTGCAGATAAAAAAATAAATAAATTATATAAAGCCATCGGTCCCGGCTGTAATGTGTCGATAGACAGAAATAATCATATGTAGTGTTATATGTAAAACACTGCCAACTTTTCAGGACTATGTTACTAACATCATAAACAACAACTTTTGTTCTATGACTTTTAAAAATTTTAATATTCAATAATAAAAATATTTATATTCAATGTTCTAAATATTACGAAGTGTATGCGAAGCAAGCGATAGTACAAGCGAAAGGGATTGAGGATTAAGTGGTGGGGTGCTTGTTGCGCTTGTAGAGCAAAATACAGAGTTGAAATGTGATAGGTAGAACAATGAAATCATGAAGGTTTGTTTTTGGTAAATGTGTTTTAAAAAGTCATAGTACAAAAGTTGTTGTTTATGATGTTAGTAATACAGTCTTGCAAGGTTGTTAGTATTTTACAAATAACTCTGTATTATCTAAGTCAAAGTCAAAGTCAAAAGTTTTTAATTTCACATAGGCCTACATGGGCACTTATAAAACGTCAGAAGCTAGTGCACGGTTCCAAATTGGTCGTCTCCTATGGAGAAGAACCGGCAAGAAACTCCATGGTTACTCTTTTAAAAAAGTGGTTGTAGTTACAATATTTCCATATTACAGTATTAATAGGTATTATTTAAGAAAAGTGTAAACCGGTCTATATTGTACTCAAAAGAACAATAAAATCATCAAAATAATCATTTAAAAAAAGTGAGTCAAAATATGAAGTAATCTAAGAATTCGTGGAGTCTACAGTGTTCTTCCATTTACATTATAAAAAGAGGCTATATAAAAAAAAAGCTGTCAATAAATGAGACGTTAACAACCAAAAAAGAAAAACTAACGAATTTAATGTGGTTGGAGTCAGATAATATAAAATAAAATAAAAATATTGCAAAAGCTATGTGTTAGAAGAAAAAAAAAATGTTTCAACAAAGATGGAGCATGTAATAGATACATTCAAACAATATTATGAGTTACCAGGGGGCCACAAGTGCAGAGGTAGTCATTGCCAAATAAGCGTGTCTTCTCTCTATCTATTACTAATATTATCTTCTTCTCCCGCAGACCGCCACTCATCACCGCCAACAAACCCGAACATTGATCGCTATAAGTTGGAAGAGTTGGAGATTGAGAACAAGAAGTTACGAGAGCACCTGGAGAGGCTGCGAGCTGCTGGAGACACCATGCTGGTCTCCAAGGAAGTCATAGGTAAGAGCTGTACCTTTTTTTTGCAGATGGGAAATCAGCCCCCATAGCCAAGTTACAACCGTTTCGGTTGCGCCGAACGCTTCGAGTTGACCTTGCCGCGAATTCTTTTGTTCTGACCACGTGACTGAGCGATAAGACGACGTCATTTCCGTACATTTGACGCTTTCTACAAGCGTTAACTATTGCAGATTTGCAACTTGGCTAGGGGCTCAGGTTATTACTTCTCGCGCTCGAGGTTGGAGTGAGAGAGCGTGTCACACGGTTACTGTCTAAATCCAATCTGTGTACCTTCAGATGCCCTTTGTGTTCCCCATGGAACTTTTATATGAAATAAACTAGTGCTGCTGCACGAATATTGAGCGCTGGCTTCAAGTTGCGCAGAAGTCAAATATTCGGTCTCTAGTGGTTCGACGTGAAACGCGGGGGCGGGGAATGTCAGTGATTGGCTTATCGCGCCATCGTGTCATGGATGTCACTCGTGATTCGTTCCCTGCGCTTGCTGCATGTATCTAACAACGACGACGATTGGCTCGCCAATGTATGGAATGCGCAAAGCGATCCCCACTCTGACGCCGAGCGCTCAATATTCGTGCCGATAACTATAAGCAGTGATGCAATCGTTAATGATGAGGTGCACTAGTTTAAGCCTATTCAGTCTAGCTTTGAAGACACCTAAATTATAATCGGACCAGAAGACTGCAGCAGGCGAATAGGGTATTTTAATATATATGAGAAAAAAATCTTTAAATATATTATTAAGATAACAGTTTTGTTAAGCAAAAAGCAGTCGGCAAGTATTAATTTTAGTTCATAAAATATATATTTTTCAATTTTTTTTTTCTGTACTTTATCACCTTGAAATAGCCACCATGATATTACGTCATTCAGATTTATAAACTAAACGTCACTGATGTCAACTGTCAACTGATCGACCATTTTTTTTTTTTTTTGTTATCCTGTTCTGTCCCACTCCTGGGCAAAGGCCTCCCTCCACTCCTTCCATTTTTCGCGCGCCCGGGCTTCTTCTTGCCAGTTCTGGTGGAATCTATCAAGTTCGTCGCCATATCAGTATATTTGTTTATAGAGCCAACTGACGTCATACCTCGGAGTAAAAATGGCGTCCACTACGTTCTGCATTACGCGCGAAATTTGAAAATGTCAATTTTAAATGCATTTTTATGGTCCTTAGCGACTGAATAAAAATTTTGTGTATTTTTTAACGGTTTATTAGTACTATAGAATCTTATTGAGACACTTTTCAAAAATGAGTGATGATCCAGTCTTTTAAAGTCTTTTGAACAACTCCACAATCCAGTCGAATTAGTCCTCAATTGGTGTTCATCTGTTCTAGAACAAATGAACGTGATGCAGAAAGAACTAGACAGAAGAAGAGACGAGTGCATACAACTCAAGAGCGTCCTCACCAACCAGGTATGTATTTTAGAAATAGCATTCTATATACAATGCGAATGGCCTACCGGTATCGGGAACAGGGTCCAAGCTACCGGCGGTCAGGGCTCCTGAGAAAGGAACCTCCTAACTATACGAGCTGTGTCCTGAAGAATTACTTTCTAGGGCTTTACCATGACGTGTTTAAATAACAGGCGTGCGAGCGAGACGAGAGCAGTAGTGGCCGAATGGTAACGATCCCCAATTCTGAGTTGTAGGTCGCAGGTTCAAACTCAGCCAGGCGCATTACTTTGTGTAATTTATTTCATCACCACTGCTCTCAAAACGGTGAAGGAAAACATCGTGAGGAAACCGGCATGTCCTAGAACCAAAAATTCGAAGACATGTGATATCCACCAACCCGTACTGGGCCCGCGTAGTGGATTAAGGCCCATTTCCTCTCCTAGAGAGGAGGCCTGAGTCCCAACAATGGGAACACTATAAAGGCCGACTTTGTTATGCTCAGCAGTAAATGATAAATGATATTTGTTCTTCTAACCCTTGTGCTATATTTCATCGAAATCAGTTCAGTCGTTCAAGAGTGGAGAAGTGACAAACATACACACAAATTTCCGACTTTATAACATTAGTCTGATGTAAGTATACTGACATACGTCATACTGGACAAACTGGTATCTAAAAAGGTATTTTGGCTGTCACTCATAAATCTGTGATAAGGCGTGATAACAATTTCAGAACTGTTTGCTCGTGTCACGGAAATATACTTACACAAAACATTGGTATTTTGTTTGTCTGTGAGATTGTTCTCTTAGCGAACTGGAACAATTTGTCTGTTCGTAAATAAGAAGTAAAATAAAATAACAAGTATATCCGAATAATAACATTAGTATGACACCCAAATATTTTACCTTATCATAACAGTGTTTTAGTTAGGATCAAAGCTGACACATTTGTTTTTGTAAAAAAAAAAAAGCGGAAATACACAGCGCTAAGTTTATTTTGAAATCATTTTGTGTTTACTAAAAGTGATGTCAGTGGTAATCAACAAACGTATATTTTGTTATTTAAAAAGTTTAATAAATAATACTAATTGTTTGAAATTCGTTCTTTGTTTTATGACTTTTAGACAATTGATGTAGTTTTGTTTGTTTACAAAATTAGACGCGGAACAAAAATACACTTTAGTGGAAATATTTGCTTTTTAGTAATGAGATTTTTCAGATGATCTTGTTTGCTTTCATAACTCATTTGTGCCTGTGGTAAACTTATCAATTTTAATGAAAATATTAAATTAAACTTAGTTTAAAGAAAATCAGTAATATTTCACTGCTTCTGATATATTTAATTTTTGTGTACAGTGTTATAAAAGTTTATTTTTTGTTGAGATTAGTGTAAATATGTCGTTACCATTGACTGGAGTAAAAATATCGAAACAAATGTACATGGATCAGCCCGTACATAGAAGTAATTATTATTATTGTCAGAAAGAGTTGCAGGTGAGGTTGTTTTTTTACCTGACTGCCTCAGAAGAAGGATTATGTTTTTCTAGTGTTTTTATTTACATTATTATTATTCTTTTGGCTACGGTCGATTTGTGCATTTGGCCAGTCTCAAGTTTAGAAAGTATTTTGTTTTTGATACAGTCAGTTTTTTTTTTGTAATACCGACTGTCCACTGATGCTTATCTCTGTCGACGAAGCGGAAACGCCACGACAACACGACGCGACGTTGCCGCTATGTCGACAGAGTTTCATAGTTTCGTACGAAAGCTACACGCCGCCTGCATGTTAATAGTCGGCGTTGCGTTCAAACTACCTACAGGTCATTGAACTCGCTCAGTTGACGTTTTCTTAAAGAAATTAATTTCGTACATGCGTAAATTAATACGAGTTTTGCAAAAAAGGTACTTGATTTTTTAATTTTATCTTTACAAATCGATAGTGTTTGACGTACCGGATCGACCCTCCACGGGATTAAAACGATTAAAATTTAGCGGTGTATAATAATATTCCACAACTATCACACAACGCCGTCAAGTCCCAAGCTAAGCAGAGCTTGTGTTATGAGTACTAGACAACTGATAAACATACTTATATATTTCTAAATACATACATATTATAGATAAATTACACCCAGACACAGAACAAATGATTATGCTCATCACACAAACATTTGTCCTGGGTGGGAATCGAACCAGCCGGCTAGGCCCAGCAGTGAGGGCCACTAACCACTAGACCAACAGGCCAGTCAAAAAAAAAATATGCGTCTATGAATCTACGCGTCCGTGGACAGTAAGCTTAATATGCAGATATAACTCATACTAATAAAAAAAAATCAAAGATAAACAATTTATTTGTGCGAAATGATGTAATCTTAACAATAACTTATTATCATAATGTATATAACATTATTTTTAGTATATCTGAAACTTTAATATAGTTTTTTTAAATCAGTAATTAAATCGATTCCATTATTTTTTACATCATGTTATATTATTTTCCAAAAATATGATACGAAGGGGTAGGCAGAATTTTGACATTAAAATTGGACAGCGTTATGTAAGAACGGATTAAGCGACACTAAAGAGAATTTGAGAAAATGGACGCTGTCCATAATGCACAGCGTTTATTTTCACAAATACTCTCTAGTGTCGCTTAATAAGATTACATCATATCGCGCAAATAAATTGTTTTTCTTTGTTTCTTTTTTTTATTAGATTTACATATTAACCTTATTGTCCACGGACGCGTAGATTCATAGACGCATGTTTACTTTTGACTGGCCTGTTGGTCTGGTGGTTAGTGGCCCTGACTGCTATGCCGCAGGTCGTGGGTTCGATTCCCACCCAGGACAAAAGAACGGATTAAGTTAAATTCTCTCTAGCGTCGCTTAATCCGTTCTTACATAACGCTGTCCAATTATAAAGCAGAAAAAAGAACACATGACGGTACGGTTGGTAGAGTGGTTAGGCGATTGGCTGGCGATTCCCGCACGGAAATAGTACTTAATATAATCTTAAGATAAGTGAATTATGATCATTGTACCGATAGTCGTTTCAGCCAATGGCTTAATAGCCACAAGACCCAACCAACATCGAGGCTTTCGTTAGGCGACTGGATCACAGCCATGATTCAGAAAGCGGTACTCCTGGATACGGCTTGTATTCTTAGGAGGTTCTTTTCTCTGGTGCCCTGACCGCGCCGATAGCTTGGACCCTGTTCCCGATACTGATGGAATACTGGCTTATATGTATACACCACTATTTTTGAATTAGTACACATACTTAAAGGGCTTATTAGAAAAGCCCTTGTTATTTTATAAGTAATATCTTAATAAATAATATTCATAAACAGCAAAGTTATTAGCGTTGGTTTATGTCCCGAAATGTCACTCAATTTATGGAAATATTGTGCAGGCTATTGATTAATGAATGAATAAGTGACAATTATTAAGGAAAAACACTGCCCGCAGTATTTTCTACTAGCAATTGTTATGTTTGATTGATTCTATGATGAATTTACCTTTTCGTGGTCAATTTTAGGATTTCGGTTTCTACTTTTGACTACAAAAATATGATCAGTGACGGGTACAGATAGAGCCCCATTTTTTGTGTACGCATTAAAAAGTAGGGTACACCCCTACTTTTTAATGTAATTTATGTATGTATTTATTGAAATACTTAATAATATATTTTTTATTATAATATACATATATTTAAATGAATATAGAGATAATAATAATAATATTCCACAACTATCACACAGCGCCATCTAGTTCCAAACTAAGCAGAGTTTGTGCTATGAGTACTAGACAACTGATAAACATACTTATATGTGTATTAATAAGTATTTATTTCTTATTGAAACGCAGAAGCCGTGGTTCCAAGCTCTGAAAAGCGTCGTGAGTAAAAGAAATGAATGTAGTAGCAATCAATGTTTTAATATCAAATGCTTGTCTTAGATGTTTTAGTTAATCATTGTTTTTTATTTATTTAACAACGTTTTTGTAAAAAGGTTTTAATATAATACATTAAAATAGGTTTTTAAACTGAACAAAATTCTTGAAATCCAGATAAATTTGACATATGACTGATAAAGAATCCACAAGGCAACTATGGCGCGTGGCGACGCAGATCGTCGCGCGACAACGCGCGTCGCCACACGTTGTGTTGTTGCGATGCAGTCGCGCGTTCGCATCGATACAGTCGCAATACGGCTGCTAGCTGTTTGCCCTTGCCCACACCACGATTCTCAGTCGCGATGCAAACGCGGTAATGTCGCGATGCAAATGCGATTCAGTAATGATACAAAAATAAAGTTTTTGTATGTAGAATGTTTTGCTCACGCGCAACCCTCAAATGCGCGATCGTCGCAATGCTATAGCGCGTTGAAAATGCGACTAAACATTGCTACAAAAAATCGCCGTGGGCGAGGGGCCTCTGTTTTACAGTTTTAATAAGTAATTAAATAATGTTGGAATCATAATATCCGCTTTCTGTGCATCTGTCACACAATTTTTTTTTTATTACCGTGTTCATATTTGATTACAACAAAATTATATTTCTTTTTCTGATCATTGTTTTTTTTGTTTTCCCATGCCTTCTGTTGCTGATATTGCATGGTACAAAATTTTACTTTTTTTTTTATTAGTCAAATTTTTTTTAAGCATTTTCATGGCTGTTGCAAGCACCTTAATTCTTGTGATTTACAAAAGTATGTTTTAACATTTAAAATATCAACTTTGAACTGGCAAGCGGTACTATCTCAATTTCAACAACTTTACAGGATGAAGAAAAGACTTGATTGTGTTATTACTCTAGCATCTGGTATATTAAATAAAAAATGAATGTTTTTTTTTTAATTATATATTTTACATGAAAATGTCAGCTGAGCGAGTCCAAAGACCTGTAGGGAATAGTCGGCATTACGTACTTACTTCCTTGAGTTCATTGGACTCGGTCAGCTGACGTTTTCTTAAAGAAATTAATTTCGTACAAGTGTAAATTAATACGAGTTTGTAAAAAAAGGTACTTTATTTTTTAATTTTATTTTTCTTTACAAATCGATAGTGTTTCATGTACTGGATCGACCCTCTGCGGGACTAAAATGATCAAAATTTAACGGTGTATAAAGAAATTAAATGAAGTCGATTCTGGCGTTAAATTTAAATGTCTGAAATATTATAAAGTGAAATCTTCAAAAAGTTTAAATAAGAACGGTTGCCAGTTCACCGCCAATATTCGATTAACCCCAGTAGTGGTTATTTTGTAGAACCCGTTTGTAAATAATAAAAACCCTATATGTAGTCTAAATTGTTAATAATTTCTTTAACAAAGCTTATTTAATATCACATAATTTAAACTTTAACTTCAAAGTAGTCCCCTACACTTAAATACCGAATAACCCAAAACATATTATAAACTTACACTCAATTTTAAACTCTATTCCAACAGACGGTGAACTTAAAGTCGCTCGCCACATCAAACTACGGTTCGGATGTCGATATTATCAACGAAGATGGTGAATTGGCGACTGCTTATGAAGCTCAGAAAGGAATTAACAGGTAATACTAAATTTACTTATACACACAGCCGCGTTCAGACATCGCGAGGCATGTGTTGTGAATGGTTCGTCTCGCATGCCTCGGGCTGTGTGGACGAATGTGCTCACAGTGAACATTCGCGCCGTACGATCGTTGCGAACGCCGCCTCAGTACGAGCTGTGCGCTCCGTGTGGACGGACAGGTATGGTTTGCGTTTTCTACTGACGAACACCGTGCGTGGTGATTTGCGTGCTCAGCTTGAGTATGTGTCGTTCGGGACGCACGCATAAATTTACCGTCGTATGCCTCAAGTTGAGGCAAGCCTGACGAACCATTCGCGGCGTACGCCTCGCGATGTCTATACGCGGCTTACAATTTCCGTCAAGACCCCGACTTACGAGTTGTAGGTCGCTGATTCAAACCCAGCCAGGCACATTACTTTATCTAAATTATTTTATTACCACTGCTCTCAAAAACGGTGGAGAAAAACATCGTGAGGAAACCGGCGTGTCCTAGAACCAAAAATTCGACCAACCCGCACTGGGCCCGCGTGATGGATTACGGCCTATTCTCTCTCCTTGAGAGGCCTGAGTCCCAGCAGTGGGAACATTAAGAGGCTGATTATGCTTGCTATACAAATTACGTGCAGCGGTCTTCATGATTATAATTAAGGTGTCTTCAAGGCTAGACTGCCAAACTTAAGTGGCAGCGGGCAGGGAACATTGCTCGCAGAACAGATGGTCGATGCGGACGAAAGGTTCTAGAGTGGAGATGCAGCGTTGGAAGCTTTCTACAAGATAGTCCGATGACTTAGTAAGGGTTACGGGAATCCGTATTATGTCGGAACCTTGTTTCTTCTGCGGATATCTTCATTTTTGATGTGATCACGCAAGGAATCTCCGAGTATAGCCCTTCCCATTGCCTTTTGAGTGACTTTAAGTTTTCTGATAAGGCCCATTGTGAGCGACCACGTTTTTGGATCCATGTCATCACTGGCAACACAAACATAGACCGCCTGTGCATAGTCGGCCTTATAATGTTCCCACTGTTAGGACTCAGGCGTCCTCTCTAGGGGAAGAAATGGGCCGTAATCCACCACGCGGGCTCAATGCGGGTTGGTGGATGTCACATATCTTCGTATTTTTAATTCTAGAACATGCCGGTTTCCTCACGATTGGCAACACGCACTGGTCTTATATTTTTTTTTTTTTTTTTTATATATTTTTTTATATACCACAACTATCACACAACGCCGTCTAGTCCCAAGCTAAGCAGAGCTTGTGTTATGGGTACTAGACAACTGATAAACATACTTATATATTTCTAAATACATACATATTATAGATAAACTACACCCAGACACAGAACAAATGATTATGCTCATCACACAAACATTTGTCCTGGGTGGGAATCGAACCCACGACCTCCGGCATAGCAGTCAGGGTCACTAACCACTAGACCAACAGGCCTGTCAACAGGCCTGTATTATTGTGATCAAAAAACTCTCAGAAAAATAGTCCTGGTGAGCGCTACTTTTAAATAGAATATAAAAACAACTTCTTACTTGTTCTAGACAACTACAAGAAGAATTGATAGCAGAGAAGAAGTTTTATTCAGAACATATATCCAGATCAAAATCAGAGATCGAGAAGCTAAGAGAAGATAATGAGAAATATCAGAAGTGAGTATAACCTTTTATTTGATTTTTCCTGTAAATAGTTTTGTAAAATGTGTGCGGTTAGTAATAATAATAATCTTATGATAGTTATATGTCTTAGTTGAAGGTACTGACTTTGTTATGCACTGGGTAAACTTTATAGAGCTTCTACCCGCGACTTCGCCTGTGTTACAGGATCACTTTTTGTCCGTTTGTCAAGATTTTTTCTCAGGAACATTTAGAGTTATTAATCTGAAATTAATTCAAATACTTGGCCCTCTAGCCAAGTTATAACCGTTTAGTTTTAATTCTCTTTTGCCGATCGCCTTGAGTTGGCCACGTCTTCGATTCTTTTGTTCTGACCACGTGACTGAGCGTTGACATGACATCAAAACAAAGGAATTGGGGACGATCGACAGTGTAACGAAACGAAGCGGTCGTAACTTGCCTAGGCCAGAAGGTCTGTTATCCCTTGGAGCAGTAAAAATGAAACTTTTAAGTCAACGCAACGTAAAGCTAAGTAAAATTTCAACATTCTATACGTCATAAAGTACCTTAAAGGAAAAAAAATCAAAACCTATGGTTACGGTACGGTACTTCATGTTGACCTAAGATCCTAGGCAAGAACCAAGGTCTCATAGCACAAGTAAAGTAAATATTCTGAAAACCGTCCTTACAAAATAATCATTTTTTTGCGGATTCGGAAACGAGACTCAATTCGGGATTCGAACTATTTACAATGGTAAGTTTCTATAGAAGAGCCATTGGTGCGCGAATCCGACTCTCACTTAGCCGGTTTATTTTTTTATTTTATGTAATATTATAAAGGTTATACGATGCATAACAAAGCAGGGCCTATTTTTATGTAACATACCTCATCTTCACTCACAAATCATTACATATAGTTTTATTTCAACTAGGAGGTTCCTCTTTTCTATCGACAACCAATCAGTACAATAAAGTGTGAACGAAGGCATATTTCGTGAACACTGAGAGCCAAAAAAAATTGATAATATTATTATTCAATTTAAAAAAATCAAAGTCACACAGTATTAGTACCCATATAAATATACCTTAAGCGCTAATGTGAGCCGCAACTCAGGCGGAAAAAATACCTGGGTATTGCCACTGTCTGAACCCCACGGTGTACACGGTGGAGCACACGGTACAGGTGTGCTCAGCTTGAGCGGAACACCGCCGTGTTTTCGTGGAGGCGATCTGTGAAGTACTAATGCTAGCGAAAGGGAAAGTCGCACACAAGTGGGAACGAACATTCACTCCCCAGTCGCTGAGACCTTGACTATCAGCCACGGTAGACGCGGGCTTGCGGACGTAGAACACTGCGTTACGATAGGGTTGCCAGGTTTAAACCGGACAGACCGAAAATGCTATTTAACGGTCAACAAGGCCGATTTTTTTTTAAGTCTAACTTGTATTGTTAATAACAATAAAATTTATAATATAATTTTTAAATTCTAATGAAAAAAAAACAATAAAAATAAGTGATATAATTGATAGACTGATTGTCCGCTCTGCTTGTGCTCGCTCAAAACTCAAATGAAAATTCTAAACAAAATGGTCAAATTTAAAAAGTAGGACCGGCAGGACATGCTATTAAAAAGCCTGGTAACACTATTACGATATAAACTTGTTCCGATAGTTCTGAATTGAAGTTCAGTTACAATCTACATTTCAGTGATGAAGATTATACGAATATACAAGTGGAATTCCGAAGATATTGTCGTAACGACTCTAAGAAGTATTTGACATGTACTTGCACACAAATCATTGTACATCTGACGTTGACAGTGTTGAAAATTATATGTTTTTAGTTATATATTGTTGATTTGACCAAAATATTTTATGTTTAAGATTAATACTCCAAGGGAGCCCGCTAAATTCAAATTTTCTTACGTTTTTTTGCAGTTTTCAGTTCAGTATCGGATAATAAGGGTAAAAGGAATAGTAGAATAAATGACTAGAGAATAAACCAATGTCCTAGGTTTTTTTTTTCGATGGGAATAATCATCTTATGACAACACCCGCTCTTGGGCGGAGCGGGAGATAGTGTCAGACTCTTGATACTGACTAAAAAACCCATCCCGTTCCTGCAAGTCTTCAGACCGGGGCTCGAGCGCCCTTTTGGATAACCCTGGCCCCAGTAAGCTTCGACCCGGCTGGGCCCCTGCTGTTGCTGACAACTCCTTGAGGCGCGCGGGAACAGCGCGCGCCGTCTACGACTTGGGCTTGGTCCGGACTGTTACCGGACGGCCGGACAGCGAGCTACCCATTGCTCACTGTCCGCAAGCCCGCGCCTACGGTGGCTGGAACCCTTTCTTGTCTGTCAGTCTGTCTGTCAAGACCCGTTATCTCGAGAACGCGTGGAGGTATCGAGTTGAAATAAAAACCATATACCCAGGTCTGCGGTCCCTTCAAGCTGTGAAAAAATCAAACTTCTAAGTTAACGAATAAAAAAGATACGGCCGTTTATTTCGCAAAAATAAAGTATATTTTTATACTCGCAAAGATCGCAATTCATAGGGTACTTCTCGTTGACCCAGAATCCTGAAATTTGACACAAAGCAAGTATAGGCATAAATATAAAACAGTAAATTTTTGTTACCAAAAAATAATAACACTTTTATTGCAATTCGGAAAAATCTTCGAGACTCCATTTGGGAATAGTAGTTTGCACGGAACCCTCAGTGCGCGAGTCCGACTCGCACTTGCCCATTTTTTTAAATTATATAAGTACACTAGCTTTAGCCCTTTGCCCGCGGCTTCGCCTGCGTACATAAAATATAGCCTATGTCACTCAGGAATAAAGCAGCTTTCTGTCAGTGAAAAAATTCTAGCAATGGGACCAGTACTTTCAGAGATTACCTGCTACAAACAAAAGAACATAAAAACAAAAAAAAAAAACTTTACCTCTTTATTATATTAGTGTAGATTATGGAGGACCAAAGTTCACGTAAAATAGCAGATTTTCAGAGGTTTTACAGTTTAGTTTACTTTTAGAAAAAAATATGATTTGATTTCTATAGAACCCTAGATAATATCCACAAGATAGCTGTGTATTCAAAATATTTGGAAAAAAATGTATAATAACATCATAATCACGTAAGAGCGGTTGTATGAAAATGTACCTCGAAAAGGTCGCTCTTAATTTCTCACTTCATTCAGATTTGTAAATCAACTCCCTCGCAGCGCTCGGGAGTTAATTATACATTACCTCGCTACGTTCGGGATTAAAACTTATCAACATTCTTTTCGGTCGAAATTCAACACGCCGCCCATTGGTTCGTCCCCTAGTCACATGTCATAATCTATTATTTTTTTATCCTTACTATCCAAACTGAGCTGAAAATTGCAAAAAAAAAACTTTGGAAAATTTGAATATCGTGGCCTATTTATTCTGTAGCATGTTAAGTTTAGAGAGTTTATTTTGATTAAAACAAATATATTTTTTAGTTATTTTTAAGTTGTTAATTTGACCGTTATATCATTATGTTTTCACAGTATATTATTGATTTTATGTAATTCAAATAAATATATTTTTGTTAATTAGTTGGTATTTTGCGCTTCATTCATTATCATCCTCATTAATTTTACAAAACAATAGTACCTACCTGTTTGAAAACTTGTGGGGTTAGGCAAATTACTTTTTGTTGACTGTTAGCGTCAATAGCGTACATGTGACGTACAGTTGCCATCACGGATCTTGAATTCTCGGCGTCAGAGTGGGGATCGCTTTGCGCATTCCATACATTGGCGAGCCAATCGTCTCGTTGTTAGATACATGCAGCAACGCAGAGAATGAATGAGGAGTGACGTCTATGGCGCGATGGTGCAACGAGCCAATCACTGACATTCCCCGCCCCTGCATCGCACTTCGCACCACTAAAGAGACCGAATATTCGACTTCTGCGCAAGTGTTCAAGATCCGTGATGGCAACTGTACGTACGCACGTGTATCCTCGCCCACGGACACGCATCCTAAATCACCTCGCGCAAGCGACGGTTTTTTAACAATCAAGGTCTATACATCATTTTTAGTTTATGCGAAACCTGACTATAGTTTGTTTAAAATCAGTAACTGAATGCATTCCAATAGTTTTTACACCATGTTATATTTTTTCCCAAAAATATTTGAAAAAGTCAGAAATTGGACACCACCGACACTAACTACAACACAAGTTACGGCAGTCATAGCGGGCATTAGGTGCCGGCAAACAACTGGGTGCAAGTGCAAAACAATCTCTTAGCCGCCCGGATGGCCCGGTGACTATGTATTTTTGGTGACATAACAAGCTTTAACTTAGTGATTTTTCATTGTACATGGATTCTTTACACAAAAATACTATTCACGTGTTACTATTCACGTGTTTCGCGTATACTAAAATTAAAGTTGTATAATTGATAGGCATAGTGTAAATAGAGTATAAGGTACAAAAAAAACTTTAACCACGGTAAGCGACGAAATGGTCGACCACTGGGTTACGACAGTCGCCGTCTGGTTTTCAAATTTATGGAATAAAAAGGCTCGCTAATGCGCCATCACCTACGTCTAACACACATTATGACGCTAGGCCTCTGATTAGCCCCATTTGGTGGGGAAAATGGAGCAAATGTATGGCAATGACATTACCTATCTCGTCAGTTGACACGTACCTTTTCTGTATCTTACAGAAAAGTCATTTCTCTAACCCCACTAGTCAGTTATTCTTCTGTAAATCATAGTAGTATTTTTAATTGTTAGTAGTAGAATATAATCAAAAAGCAAACAGTTTGACACCTGGACTGACTGATCGATGGCCACAACTCGCACTGGCGAGTTTCCAATCGTCCTCTGTGTTTTTAACAGGGAATATGCATGCAATTTGCAATATTTATTATGCATGCAAAAAAATGTCATGCATAAATTATTATTTATATATTTATATTATAGCTAAATAAGCACCATCTAGTGACAAAAGCGGAAATCTTTCTTTCAAATCTTTTTCTGTCAAAGGAAATTCTTTTGTTGATAAGATTGCCGCGCCGTGCCCGCACCGCACCGGCGCTTCCACTGTTCCCGAGCCGACAAACGATTGACATAAACGAATGTTTACCTAATTAAACATCGGAGAGCCAAATGCGAGTTTCACTCGGTCGCGTATAGTAAAAACTACGGCTTCCAATCGTGGCTATATTCTCACAAGATGGCGCTAATTCAACAATTTTGTTTCGCGTTTTGCGTGATGGATTACGGCCTGTTCCCACTCCAAGATAGATAGGAGGCCTGAGGCTCAGCAGTAGGAAAATTATAAAGCTGATTATTTGAAGTCTTTCCTCAAAAGAGACTTTTGGCCGAAGGGTGTCTCATATCGACGATTTCGTGACCTTTGTTTGCAGCGAAACACGACGCATTTACTTCGTATGCAATAGTTTATAATTTGTTAGGATATCATTTTTATATGTATTAGTTTATTACTTTGTAAGACTATTTGTGTATTTTGTCCATGGGCTTTAGTTGCCTGATAATAAGGGCTAAAACTGCGTACAACGGACGCCCGCGCGGTCCCATACGAAAATGTTCCACTCGCGCATCCGTCGCGGAAAGCCGGGCCCCGCGCCCGTTTTGCTACGTAATATTATATTTTGTTTTCCATTGACACGACTACATGCACACCATGAATACATGCACACCGTTGTTGAACTATCTATAGTGCGTAGGTAATAATCGGGTTTCCGCGACGGGGACCGTCTATGTGAACACACGCGCTGTCTGCTTCTAGGCGTCCGCTTTATGCAGTTTTAGCACTAAAAGAAATATTATTATTTAATAATAATAATTATATATATATATATATATATATATATATATATATATATATGTAATCCGCCTATTATGCTTATCATACATTTTAGTAAGAAAAGTGAGAATTAAGAGTAGTGTTGTAAAAATGGAGGAGTATAAGGAGATTTTGAAGAAGATACTACGACTGTACAGAATAGTTTTGATATAAATATTAAAAAGATAAGCACACAGTTAAAAATATTATTCTTTTCTAACTACTCTTGATGCAATCAAAGGAGTCATAATTATTTAGATATAGTAGAATAGTACTAACAAACAAATGAATAAATATATCTTGACACTACAACTAAACTAACATTATTAAGAGGCCGGCGACAGATGAATTTCCATACAAACGTAATACCACGCTCATTTGCAGTTGGAGCATATTTCCAGCATATTATGATGATATTCGATTATAGACAACATTTATCTAGGTTCCTACGTCTTTCTTTTAAAAAAAAACGAAATGAAATTTAAGCGAATTGTATTTCGTACTTTTTTACAGCGTAAATGGCAAAACATGCCATTTGGCTTTTTCTGTATTAAAAATAACAATATTTCTAATATTCTCGACGTAGGAACCTAGATAAATGTTGTCTATAACCGAATATCATCATAATATGTTGGAAATATGCTCCAACTGCAAATGAGCGTGGTATTACGTTTGTATGGAAATTCATCTGTCGCCGGCCCCTTAAGGTGAAAATTACGGGCTGGTGCGTGGTCAACTTTTGGTTAGGTGGCGCTGATGTTCATTATGTTCCTAATAGACAATATGCATGTAATTATTTTACTTGCTAAATTAAATCATTTTTGGTTTAAACAAATTGAAAAAAAATATCTTTATCAACAACGAATTTATAAAATTTCAAAGCTGCTAATATGATGGAGAAGTCAGACATGACCCTTGACATCACAGTTAGTATTTTGTTTTATTTTGTACATATTAATTGATAAACTGGTTAGAAAAACTGACCTTTGACGTCAAAGACCATGTCGGACTTCTCTTTCTTATTAGTAGCTTTCAAGCTATCAATATCGTATTTGTGTTACCAGATCTGAAAAGGATAAATTGCATGTATATTTCCTATTAGGTGCCCGTAGCATTCACCTCGAAAAGCATTTTACTTTATAGAAAACTGAAACTTTAAATGGGCAATTTTCTACATCATTCTTGACTTAGATTGGGTTTAATTTTAATAAACTATTTCTTTCTTTTTACAAGTTTTTTGATGAATATCTCTTGTTGAAGGTTGCTCAGTGCAGATCTGAGCGCTGAACCCAAGAACAAGACGCAAGAGTTCGCACAGAACGAGATCATCAGACTGGCGGCCGAGAGCCTGGCGTTACAGGTAAATAAAATAAAGAAAACATACTTTGACTGGTAGAGAATGCCTAAGGCATTAAGTCCGCCTTTGTACCTTTGTGTTGCATGAAGTTTTTTAAATAAAAAATAAATAAAACATATTCTTCTTCATGGATTATTTTTTTTTTGTGGTCAGTTTTTGGCAACGTGTAAAGCTCTATCGTTGCCTTGTATAAATCCTGAAAAATGCTGATTTGTGCAGAATGGGCAGCATGCTATGTTGGTGAAGCATGAGACGGTCCTCACCCACTGTTTGACGTGAATAAACACTTTTTCTTTCTTTCTTTCTTTTCTTTATATCTTTCTTTCTTTTCTTTCTTTCTTTCTTTCTTTCTTTTCTTTCTTTCTTTCTTTTCTTTCTTTCTTTCTTTTCTTTCTTTCTTTCTTTTCTTTCTTTCTTTTCTTTCTTTCGCTGCATAAACATCAACGAATACCTGTGCCACTAAAGATTCGTAAAAGTTTTACGCGATTCACAATAGTCGTGCTACTTCTTCTTAGTCGGGCACTCTTGTCGGAGTTGTCGTGGCTGTAGATGAACAGGACTGCGGCGCGCCGCCGTCGTCTGCCTCCAAGACTGCGGTATGTCAAGTCGTCGACGGCGCGCACTGTTCCCGCGCGCCTCAAGGTGTTGTCAGCAACAGCAGGGACCCAGCCGGGTCGAAGCCTACTGGGGCCAGGGTTATCCGAAAGGGCGCTCGAGCCCCGGTATGAAGGCTAGAAGGAACGGGGTGGGTCTTTTAGTCAGTAAGAGTCTGACACTATCTCCCGCTCCACCCAAGGGCGGGGGATGTCAATGCATGATTTTTCCCACCATAAAAAAAAAATAATAAAAAAAAAGGCTGCGGTATGTCGAGCGATGTCTCTCCATTTCTGGCGGCTGTTGGCATTACGCGCACAATGTACTGCGGTCGACTGCGTAGTCCTGGTAATGAAGTCGATCCAACGAGTCAGAGTTCGACCGCGAGCTCTCTTGCCTTCAACGCGACTGTGGACCACAAGTCTTTCCATCGAATCCTCGTTTCTGGAGATATGCCCAAAGAACTTCAGAACAATAAGTAGTGGTACTACTGTATGGTAGTTGCCTAAGGCTGGTTGCAAATCAGTTAAATATTAACTTCATCAAATCAAAATCATTAATTTCAAATAGACCATTTGCAGGCACTTTTGAATTGTCAAATGTCGGTCAGTCCAAGAAAAGTGAAGCTAAATTGCACGTTCCAAAACGTAGGTCTCTATGGAGAAGAACGTGCAAGAAACTCCATGGCACTCTTTTTAAAACATTTTATGAGTTACATAGATCTTGGTTACATATTTCTTGTCGCTTCTAATATCATAGCTGTGAATTATTATTATTGTTATATCGTTTATTCATTTTATACACATTTAACCTTTTGAATGTCTTAAGTTACACAGTTCGACATAAGCAATTGTCTTTCTATTATGTCTCTAATTACGGCATTCGATGAGTTAAGTTACATTTTAAAATATTCATCTAGTTTACATATTTAAAAATATAAAAAGATTCCGCCGGTGTCGGAAGTAGAGTTCCAGCTACCGATAGTTAGGGCTTCTCACAATGCGAGCCGTACCTGTATGAGAACTGCCTTCTGTATCAGGCCCTTGATCCAACCGAGCTTTGGCAGATGGTTGTTTTGACTTCTGGCTATAAGGCCATGGGCGGTCACGACATCGGCATTAGAAAGCCTGCACTTTGCGACATTACAAGGTGGACCAATGATCTGGTGGAAGTCACGGGAAAGCGGTCGATGCGTGACGCACAGCCATATGTCCAACAGTGGTAACTTCGTCTGAAATTATGATGATGATAAACTGCTTCGTTGCCATGGCGTCTTAGTTACGGTTCTCGGGTCGGGTAGCTGCTATTTTAATTGGGTTTTTCTTGTTCAACAGGAGCGCGTGGACAAGTTATCAGAGAGCTGTCGTCGCTACAAGAATCAGATCCGGATGCTGGTCAACAAGTTGAAGGAGGTCGGCGTCGACGATGTCAACGATATACTGGACAGCAATGGTAATAGGCTAGTTGCCGTAAAAAATGTAATTAGTCCGTCCTTTAGATTATTCAAAAATAAGGGACACGTATTTTTTTATTTGTAAATTAAACCAAAAATGATCAAGATATAGCCCATTAAAGTTACGTGTGACGTCACGCCGTGCTGCATTTTTTCGCACGGGGTGACGTCACACGTAACTTTAATGGTCTATATCTTTGTTATTTTTTGTTTAATCGAAAAAAGAAAAAATACGTGTCCAATATTTTATTATAATCTAAAATATGGACTAAATAAAATGTAATTATTTTGACCCTGGAAACTACCCTATTATAGTGATCCCTATCACCAGTCCAAGCGCGTATCAAGGAGTGGCCAGCAACCGTAGGGTCTAGCAGGGTCGAAGCCTACGGGGGACTATTTCCTATACTGTGCTATGAGACCTTGCTACATGCCATATTTCAGGATTCTAAGTCAACAGGAAGTACCTATTGAGAGTGTCGAAATATGCATTTTTTTTTTTTCGTTAACACAAAAGTTTGATTTTTTCAAAATTCCAACTCGATTCCACCACGCGTTCCCGAGATAAAGGGTAGTGGCAGACAGACGGACAACAAAATGATCCTATAGGGGTCCCGTTTTTTCCTTTTGAAGTACGGAACCCTAATAATGACCGCACTAACTAAAAACAAACAGATATCCCTACAAATGGCACTCTTCGTAACATAATACCAATCTATACATCTATACATATAAATAAAATTGGAGTGTCTGTTTGTAATATTGAAATAACTGCTTTTTACTACATGCATATGAATATTTATACGGTAAATACACCAAAATAACATTTTTTACAATTTTGTCTGTCTGTTTGTTCGGGCTAAACTCTGAAATGGCTGGACCGATTTTGATGGGAGTTTTTTTGGCAGATAGCTGATGTAATAAGGACTAACATAGGCTACTTTTTTTTTTAGAAAAAAAAAAATTCAAAATTTACCACACACAATTGTAGTCCACGCGAACGAAGTCGCGGGCACAGCTAGTCTACACTAATATAATAAAGAGGTTTACTTTTTTGTTTGTAGGAGTTAATCTCTGGAAGTACTGGTCCGATTGCTAAAATTTATTCACCGATAGAAGCTGCTTCATTCCTGAGTGACATAGGCTATATTTATGTACGCGGGTGAAGCCGCGGGCTAAAGCTGGTGACTAATAAAATCACACAGAATACTATTTTTAATTTTAATAAATATATTTCTCTCTACAGACACGACAGCCCAACCAAACGCATCAATGACGCTTGAAATGGCGGCGGTGACGCGCAAGAAGGAACGCGAGTACCTCGGCATGTTCGAGTACAAGATACAGGACGAGGGGCTCATCATCAAGAGACTCATCTCCGGTGAGTTGCTAACTAAACTGTAAGGTTGCAGAGTTAGGAGTGGGAGACGGTCGCTTCCTTCAGCGAAGCAGTAATGCTAGCAAAGGAGGAGGCCGACCGCGTCAGGGAACGGCGCTCACGCCCTCAATTTCCGGCCACCTTAGGCACGGGTTTGTGGAAGGCGAGCTTGTGTAGGTCGCCGTCCGACCGTCCGGTAACCATCCGGATCGAGCCCAAGTGGTCGACGGCGCGTACTGTTCCACGCGCGTCTCAAGAAGATGTCAGCAAACCGTAGGGGCCCAGCAGGGTCGAAGCCTACTGGGGCATTGGGTTGTTGTGGTTGCGAAAGAGAACCCCAGGGTACTAGAACGCGAAGCAAAAAAGTAACATATATATGGGTTTAAGTTAGTAAAATTCTGACTCCAGCCACCCACACCACTGTTGAGCGAAAAAAAAAAACAAAAAAGATCATGCAGTGATATACAAATACCGGCACGGATCTTAAGCGCTGACTTGAACTTGAAATCGCGCAGACTCGAATGAGAAGTGGAGTATTGGGTCTCTTTTTTATCAGTTATAAACTACTGCTTGACTGCGATCCCGCCTGATGGTAAGCAGTGATGCAATCGTTGATGGTGAGGCGCACAGGTTTATTAAGAGCCTATTCACTCTAGCCTTGAAGACACCTAAATTATAATGAGACGGGAAGACCGCAGCATAATATAATCTTTAGAGACGCGGGAGCTGGGAGTACATCTTTGTAGTTACAGTGATTAGCTCGACGATGAGTACGATGCACAAATTGATCCTGACTCTTTCGACGAGCGCTCAAGATTCATGCCGGTATTTGTACTAATTAACCTCAAACTAAGTTAAGCAAATTTTACCCTTATCTCCACAGACTTAAAGCCCAAAACAGCAGTAACTCTCCTCCCCGGGCTGCCCGCGTACATCCTGTTCATGATGCTGCGGCATATGGACCACGTCGACGATGAACCTAAGATGCATCAGCTGATGAAGGCAGTCAGGACAGCTGTCAAGAAGACGCTGAAGAAACGCGCGGAGAGCGTCGAGTATAATGCGTTGTGGCTTGCGAATATGCTGAGGTAAGTTTTGTATTACCTAGAAAGAAAGTAAAACAGTTTATTTACGCGAAATTACGTAATCTTATAACTAGCTAATAAACATAATCAAATAGATAGGGAATAGTCAAAGTCAAAATATTTTATTTCACATAGGCCAACGGTTCCAAATTGGTGGAGAAGAACCGGAAAGATGCTCCATGGCTACTCTTTTAAAAAAAAGTGGTTTATGTTACTATATTTACAGATATTAGGTAAGAACAGTGTGCACACAAAGACACACAAAAAAAAAACATAATAATAAAAAAGTAATTCTTAATGGGAAGTAATCTGAGAGTTCGTGGGGTATATATGCCTCACATCCGCGCAAAACGACCGAACGCTCAGCATAAAGCTGCGGCCTCACGCATAATGCTA
The DNA here is from genome assembly GCA_929112965.1 of Mythimna albipuncta. Taxonomy (NCBI): domain Eukaryota; kingdom Metazoa; phylum Arthropoda; class Insecta; order Lepidoptera; family Noctuidae; genus Mythimna; species Mythimna albipuncta. The sequence continues at coordinate 3,713,301 of OV815986.1, read as the reverse complement.
TGAGCTCACGGTGCTGGTTTTCAGCGTGAGCCGGTGGCGGTGTCGACCTAAAGACGCTGGACCGGTGCAGTGAACAAAAAGATTTGTATAGAAAAAGGAAATAAAAATAAGATTAATTATATAAATATTTAAAAAATAAAATACATAAATAAAAACATAATATATCAAGTATGTGTGTATTTATGTATGTAGGTATACTTATTTATGTATATTATTTTGTTTATAATATTTCTAATTTTAAAATTGTACACTGGATCCTACCCTCTATTGTCACCTCTCTCTATCGCTCAATGGTTTGCTGGAAGATATATAGTACAACTAAGGAATGGAATTCCCTGCCGGAGTCTGTGTTTCCTGATAGCTATAACCTAGGGGTCTTTAAGTCAAGAGTGAATAGATTGCTTCTAGGCAAGCGTGCTCCATCGTCGGCCACATCATCGCTTACCATCAGGTGACATTGTGATCAAACGCGAGCCTATCCATTATTAAAAAAAAAGAAAACTCAACTTTGAGTTAAGCTCGCTTATGTTCATGAACTTTGTTATCCACTTATTTTGTGTTATTATAGTGTACAATAAAGAATTAAATAAGGTGACAAATCTATATATATAAAAATGAATCCCTATTTCCCTTGGTCACGCCATCACGCTTGAACGGCTGTACCGATTTCGCTAATTCTTTTTTGTTGTTTGTTATTGTAAGGAGAAGGTTCATAAGGAAAATAGATTAAAATTAGGGTGGAGTAGAGTAGTGTAGGGTAGAGTTGGGTAAAGTAGGGTAGGGTAGAGTAGGGTATAGTAGGGTGGAGTAGGTGTAGCGACAACTATGGCGCCGCATAAGAACTACGGAGAAAATACAAAATCCTGCATCGCGCAATCAAAGTTCTCCGCGCGGTTTGAACATATACGACAGTCCGAAATCATCTATTGGGCAGTCGCCCACCAGACCATAACACCTGTCTGGTCGGGGGATCCTCCCTTTTCAACGGAGGCATGCGGGACTTTACACTCTGTTCCGCCTATCTCCAAATAGGGAAGATCGGAAGTGAAACCGCGTATAAAAACTAGTACATTTATATAGTGGCAACATCACGACGCGCACAAACAATTTGTGCCCCTTGACAGCAAGGGCAAGCCAGACTACTAACCACTAGTCCAACAGGCCAGTCAAAGTTGGTCATATTCTGGTCAAAACGAACTCACTCTTACACTATTTCTTATTCTTGCAGACTCCTAAACAACCTGCGGCAATACAGCGGCGACACAATCTACCAATCGGCCAACACGCCTCGTCAGAACCAGCAGTGTCTACGTATCTTCGACCTGTCAGAGTACCGCCAGGTGCTCAGCGATATCGCTGTCTGGATCTATCAGGGTAAGTGTAACATTTGTATTTACCCGACTACGGCAAAGCCAAAGGAGGGTTATGATTTTGACAGGTTATTTTCGTAATGTACATATTTGGCTCATCTACGCATGACCTCTCTTTTTTTTCTTCCCCTTTTGACAGGGATAGTCGCCATATTTTCAGTACCGTTCTTTTTTAATTTTGGAACGAAGTTCCTTATCGCACGTTGTGAAAGGGGGCTAGACGGAAAAAAATCTCACGAAAAGTTGTAACAACACTTTTTGCTATAGTGAGCTATTGTAAGCCGTGCGGCGTGAGCATGTTTCTCTGTCTGTCTCTCTCTCTCTCGCTCTCTCTCTCTCTCTCTTATTAACTTCGTTCCATCCGGGTGTCCCTTGACACCTCTCAATTTTTTTCTTTATGTATGGCCGAAGTCAATATCATGAACTCTCGGGCGTAACTAACGTATCTTTTTTTTTAAATATACTATTTTTGGCTTGGATACTAAGTCCTTTAAGCCACGTCCTCATATAATATAGTCACTTTGTTTGTGTACTCGTGCCAACAATTTGCCTGTTGGTCTAGTGGTCAGTGGCCCTGACTGTTAGGCTGGATGTTATGAGTTCGATTCCCATCCAGGAGAAAAGTTTGTGTGATGGGTACTATTATTTGTTCTGTGTTTGGGTGTAATTTCTCTATAATGTATATGTAATTTCAAATATTTAAGTATGTTTATCATTGTCTAGTACTGACAGTTGTGGAATATTATTAATTCCACTTTAGAAGACTTTCAATAATAATATTTTTCTCTTACAGGTCTAATCCACCTCCTGGAGCGCCAACTAGAGCGTCTCATAGTCCCCGCCATACTGGAACACGAGGAGATCAGCGGCCTATCAGGCCCGGCCGCGAGGCCCCGTAGTGCAGGCACGGGGGCCCCGAGCGGAGGTGCAGGCGCCCCTGGTGCTGGCGCGGGGCCCCACAAGCTGAAGATGGAACTGACGGCCACGCACGATCATCTGCATACGTTTGCTGTTGATCAGCCGCTGAGAGTTATGATATTTAAACAGGTATTTATTGTTTAAGCTACATCATCATTATTTCAGAGAAAGATGTCCAATGCAGATCAGTCAGAAACGATTATTTCAAATAGACCATTATAAGGCACTTTTGAATTTGTCAAAATGACGGTCAGTCTTTTTGGATCAGAATTGAAGCTAAATTGCATGGCGGTCTAACTTTACTACCTATTAATTTACGCATGTACAAAATTAATTTATTTCAGAAAACGTCCGCTGAGCGGGTTCAATGACCTGGAGTTAGTAGTCGGTGTTGCGTACAAACTACAGGTCATTGAACTCGCTCAGCTGCATAAATGATTACGAGTTTTGAAAAAAAGGTACTTTATTTTTTAATTTTATCTTTACAAATCGATAGTGTTTCATGTACCGGGTTGGCCCCTCTACGGGATTAAAACGATCAAAATTTTGCGGTATATAGTCCAGGATCCATGTTGAAAGGAGAGGGGACTCTTTGATCAAACTATAAATTTTGTAGGACACATACTTTTTCGAATAATTTAGAAAATTATCTTGAGATTTAACAAAAAACATCCGGTTAGTAATAAACTTTTGAGAATCATCAAATCGACATATATCCCTGCTACCTCTGTTAGCTACCACAATCGAGAGTTGTGTATGGATAAATGTTGGGCGTCTCAGCAAAATTAAGCTACTCAAGGAAAATTAACTTGATAGTAGTCAAGTGCAAAATGGACCAGGGGGCCTAGACAACATTACATTTTCATCAACGATAACGAAATTCGATAACTCCGAAATGTATGAAACTGACATAAGCTTTCGAACTGTCACGTGATCGATCGCTAATTGCTAGACAATGTCACACTGCGTTACGAATCGACAACGAACTTCGATCTACATAAACGATATTCTCATACGTCATAGTCATACATAGTCGACATCGCTAAGGCGAAATCGAACTTCGAAGTGAATTCGACACGGAGCGAATTCCTCTTGGCTAGGACCCCAGGGATCCTGGACTAATAGTGATAAACTTCATTTTTAAACCTAAACGTCTGACGATAGGCGTGATAAGCAGCCTCTTAATAAATTGCATGATATTCTTTTTCCAGCTGTTCTACTACATCTGCGCCTACAGCTTGAACCAGCTGCTCTTGCGCAAGGACCTGTGCTGCTGGGACAAAGGGCTGCAGATCAGGTACAACCTGTCGCACCTGGAGACCTGGATCAAGGAGCACCTAGCCGAGTATGGGCAGAAAAGCGTACGTAATATTTGTTTTAAAATAAAATCTACACTAATATTATAAAGCGGTAAAGTTTGTAGGATTATAGTACGGTAGTTCAATACTAGCCAGGCGCATTACTTTGTGTGATTTATTTCATCACCACTGCTCTCAAAACGGTGAAGGAAAACATCGTGAGGAAACCGGCATGTCCTAGAACAAAAATTCGAATACATGTGACATTCACCAACCCGCACTGGGCCCGGATTACGGCCCGTTCCTCCTGGAGAGGAAGCCTGAGTCCCAGCAGTGGAGACATTAAAAGGCTGATTATGCTATAAAAACCAAATACTCATCGGTAGCTTGTATTTGACCAAAACACGTTTGCGCCCTGCCTAATTTCTTCTGCATAATAGGCTAGTTGCCGTAAAAAATTTAATTAGTCCGTCTTTTAGATTATTCAAAAATAAGGGACACGTATTTTTTCTTTTTTTGATTAAACAAAAAATAACGAAGATATAGCCCATTAAAGTTACGTGTGACGTCACCCCGTGCGAAAAAATGTAGCACGGCGTGACGTTACACGTAACTTTAATGGGCTATATCTTTGTTATTTTTTGTTTAATCGAAAAAAGAAAAAATACGTGTCCAATATTTTTTTATAATCTAAAATACGGACTAAATAAAATGTAACTATTTTGACCCTGGAAACTAACCTATTGTCTAATATCCGCTCCAATAAGCCACTATGATCCGGAATGCGGTCGATAACATTATTGAGCTCAAATAATATATATTTATAGTAGTAGTTAAATATTATTTTTATTTTTAATTATAGGATACTTTGGATTAAGACTTCACACATTCTTCTTTTGCTTCTTACACACTATTTCTTTTTGATTTCTCCTTTCGCAGGTCTGCTGGAAGAAATTTCTTTGGAAATAAGCAGTACCTTTGTACTAATGTTTCTTATGTATTATCTTTTTCTATTATTTTTGTGTGTACATAAATAGTTAAATAAATAAATAAATGTTTTAGGTGGAAGAAATCCTAAGCGTCCTTCAGCCAATAACTCAAGCGGTACAGTTGCTACAAGCGCGCAAGTCGATGCAAGACGTGCAGAGTACCGTGGACATGTGTCCCAATCTCAACGCTATGCAAGTTTGTAAGGTGAGTTATACATTAAAAGTACACGTATATTTAGCACACAAAATAATCAATGAGTCCACATAGTGAACGAACAACAAGTAACATAGGTGTGGTTTCAGTCAACAAAAGTTTGACCCGGCCCTCCCGCTCCGCCCTAGAGCTGGAGAAGTCATTATATGATTTTCCACCTCAAAACCCCGTTCTCAGGGTTGTTGGATATCATTATTTTAATACTGAGTCTTGTATTTTCCCTCCAGATCCTGAACATGTACACGCCAGCCGAAGAGTACGAGGTGAAGGTGACTCGCGAGTTTATCCACGAGACCCAGAAGAAGATGCAGGAGAAGGCTGGCACCAACCCCGACAAGGAACAGGTCAGTTATACTATTCATGTTCTATCAAGTAGGTACTCCAGCGCCTCTTTCATATTCTTTGATTTTAACATAATGTCTGGCAGTTTTGAGTACTTTTTGCGGCCTACCCAAACATCCTTTCTTTAGTATTGTTCCTCAAGTCTTTGAGCTCCTTAGTAGTTCTGAGTTGAGCTACACGCATACTAACACATGCTTGTATAAACTGGACAGGCTAACTCAAATCTGTGTGGATCTTTCTTCAAAAGACTATAACAATATATAAACTAATGAACTATTCAATAAACTAATGAAGACATGGCTTAATGGACTTAGTATCCAAGCCAAAGACAATAATAAAAAAGACTATTAAAAAACGAAAAACTTTCTAAACTTGATACTATTTAGTCAGTGTAAGTACAAATAGAAAGACGAAGCCAAAAATAAAATAAACTAAGAAGTCTCCATAATCATACTTATATTGTTTTTGGTTACAGCAAAACCTTCTGATGGACTCAAAGATGATATTCTCCGTGCAATTCCCGTTCAATCCGTCATCCATACGACTGGAAGCCGTCGAATTACCCGAAGTACTAGAACTGGAAGGTCTACTCACCAAAATATAAGAAGACCGAGTAGACCAACTGTAAAGACCGGCGGAAAAAGGTTTTTATTTAAACCTTTAGCAATTTTTATTTTATTTATGAACTTTGAGATCATGGTCTACTGTGAAAAATGAGTAGACCGAAAAGACCGTCGTAGAAGCTTATGTCAATAATGATTTTTTATAAATTATATGTTCATAGTTAAGGAAAGACATAATATTAGAAGACCGTAGACGTAAGAAGGTAATGTTCAAACAATAGAATAGTATAGATTTTTTTTTTAAGCAATTTTGGTCTTTTCTCTAAAAGGCCGAGTAGAAAAATATACCATACAAATATAAGGTCATATATAGTTATATTTGTTTTTGTAAAAGTAATAAAAAACGGTCTAATAATCAAGAAATAGTAACGCGGTGCGTAAACGTTACAGCGTGATCGTGATTGCGAAGCGACAGGGCGCGAATAGAACGAACAATTGATACTCTATTGCGGTGGCTTATGGTGCGTCCATATCTGGCGAATGGGCCGCTCGCTCACCGCTTGCGAACTTTTTTGCGAACACGCGTGCATTTCATGTAAGTACGATGCACCCGCGGCGCAGGGGCCGAGTACGAACGAGTCGTCTTTCCCAAGCGGCTCGCGAGCGACGCATTCGTCAAGGATTCAAGATTCAAAGCACTTTATTTCAAATTAACCATTTACAGACACTTGAAACGTCAAAAAGTCAATCAGTCAAAAAAAAAAAAATGACGATAATTGCACATTCCAAAGCGTAGATCTCTATGGAGAAAAATGGTCTGGGCTGGACATGTGACCGCATGCATCGCACATGAGTGCGGTGCGGAAGCGAAGCGGTCGCTACCAGTTGGGTTTAATATTTTGGAGCAAACTCTTGCGTTGCGGTGACTTTTTAAAAAGGGCGGCTACAGCAATGACTTTGTATGCGCGTAAGACAGAACCGCTGTGTCATACTCAATCCACGTGAACCGAACCGGATCGCGTTGAAACGCTCACGTACACCACGTAATAGGTTAAAATTTTCGCTTTTTCATTTTGTAAAAGTATATGTCTATTTTTGTGTGAGAATATTTTCTGAGTTATCTGTAACGCGAGTACCGCGCGTTCGCTGCACACACGTCACACGGTGGCAACACGCGACGCTTAAGCAGCGCGCACGTGGCGTCCGCGTCACTCGCATGCCCGTAGCACGCACACACCCAATAGCCCTTTCATGACCTTGCCGCTGCGAGGGGTAGCTAAGCGAGGCGGCGAGCGGAAAGAAAAAAGTTTGTAAAGTTTGAAAATGTTTGAAGCACGGAATCGATTCACATCACATCAAAATAGACATGAACGTTTATAAAATATATCTTGCCTAATAAATTTCCGATTAGCTCAAACTCTTTTCGTTCCTACATATTAATTGCCATACAAAATAATCGTTTACTATGGTGCCATTTTTTATGTTCTATTTAATTGGTGTTACAATATTTATTTATTATTATAAACGAGTTACATTTACATTCCCTCAAAAAGTGATACATAATAATTATGATTTTCTTTTTCTGTTGAAAAACCTCTTAAATATGTTGTTTCTGAGAGTTATTTTGCGGATTCTATGTTAAATAAACTCAGAAATTAGAAACGTTTATTTCAAATAGACAATTTACAGGTACTTTTGAATTATCAAAATGTTGTCAGTCATAAAAAAGTGAAGTTAAATTCCACATTCCAAAGCGTAAACCTCTATGGAGAAGAACGTGCAAGAAACTCCATACAATAAAATTAAAATTATTAAATTCAACTAAATAATTTTCGTTGACGTTAAATCCTATTTATTATTCTAGTATTCAACTTATTTTTTTATTTATATTTAATCTATAGAAGGCGCCCCAGATAACCGTGGAATAAAGTACATTGACCTTTGCCTAATATCTCTGCGTAGGTACCGGAAAAACAAACAAACAATGAACTGCTTTTAATTACTAGATCATGTAATCATGATACATTGCGATTCAAGACACCTTTACGTTAAAGACGTACGTTTCCGTTTTTTAAATCAAGAATATCAGCAAACTTAGGAGGGTCAATGACCGGTAACCAACGTTTATCTGGCACCTACCTTAGTTTACAATTATTACTTTTTGTACTTTTGAATACTGATCGCTTATGAAAAAACATTAAATATAATTTGAATTTCCTACTTATTACATTCGTCACATTAAAATAAAAAAATATAGGACCTGTAGAAAATCAAACATTTACAACTTAATATGCTGAGTACGACACCTCATTTACGTTATTAATCATTTGTCGTATAACGTAAAGTCGCTATACGACAAATGATTAATAACATAAATACGGTGATCGGTATTTAACTTTAGACTAAAACAATGATATCGTATTCAAAATTAGACCAAAACACGAATTACTAGAGTTCATTGTGGCTTAATAAGATATTAGCAACTGCAAAAATAATTATAAGTACATAATAGTTTAGGACTTGTTAGTTGATTTCTATTGACTTTTGAGTTTTGGTGTGCTGAGATATAATAAGAAAAAGCTTTATTTTTATGAGTTTTTTCAACTAACTAAATATTTCCTTTAATTCAATCATCCTTTTATGGTAGCTTCCTCTTTAGAGTTCCTAACTTTTATGCGACGTTTTGATTATGTTATATTATCAAAATTTTAATTCCTATCATTGCATTTTTATTTTATTTTGAAGAATAGATGGATGTTTTGTTGGGAAAACTTAACGTGGAAAAGGGCTCTCTAGAAAAACAAAAAAAAAGATTTAAATGTTTATCTTTTTTGTCAAATGTGTCATTCAACAGCAGCTTCCTGAAGTAAGTCTTCCTTTTAATGATTTGAAAATAAGCAACGATTCTTTGTAGTCATTTTATATACGTTGAAAATTGAGAGTTATTCAAAGCCAGATTAATGTTACTATGGGCTTTATTTATCAAAAATAATCTTCCTATATTATGTTTAAAGAACGGTAATATTTCTATCAGTAAGACTTCATCTCAGCCATTCCTATTTTTAAAATAAGTTTTCAATCAACGAAATTAGTTTATACATTGTTTTATTATTAATTAACAGAATTTTGTTGTAATTTATACTGATTAGTTCAAATTGTTCACCACTGTTGGACACCACATTTTATTCTAAATTTTTATCAACTTATACGCTACAACGCAAAAATATTCAAGCGAACACAGTTCAAAAATTTTACTTCCCATTATCGTAGCCACTAAGGTGTTATTTATAATGTAAAAAAAAACATAAATTGTAATCCTTTTAACTGTTACAATTGATTTATATAAAAAAAAAAATCATGTGGTTATTATAAACACTGATTAGCAGGTTCTTAATTTAAAATGGTGCACTCTGAGGAAAAGCTGTGGGTGGTCCAGTACTGACTAATCATTTGAAGGAGGTTTTGTCCAATAAATGACAATTGAATTTGATAGATAAGACGTATGTCATCTTAAATTTAGAATCTACTGATCAGTATTTGAATTAAGCATAAGATTCATCTTCTTCTCTGTCGGTATCACTCTTGACAGAGTGGTCATGGTCATCACTTCAGGTGTTGGTGGCAAGCTTCACATCACGTCGCCACTCCTTTCGTAAGGTTAGCAAGTTTTATAAATAAGGCTAAAATAAAAATCAAAAACAAAATTACAACTAAGAGTCGGGTCAAGTCAACAATAAATATTATTCTACACAACTTAAAAGCCATAAAGCTTCAAAGTTTAGCAGTGACTGAAATTCTGCCTCCAGTGACTGGAATTCTCCCTGATCTTAGAATGTAAATCGCACTGACGATGTTGATTCCTATGTGGCTCTTGCTTCTAAAAATAAATGTGTTCGTCGTGTATAGATTACTTATATGTAAATAACGATGTTGATATTTAAATGTGGTAAAATTGTGGTGAATTATCGTCGATTTGTCCAAAAAAGCGCTGTATTTGCTGAAAAATATGAGACGTTAAAAAAAAAAAACAACGCAGCTGCTTTATTGACGAACGTTTAGTGTCATTCCATTATATTTAGTTTAATGTTATTGTAGTTTAATAAAGTTTATTAGAGTATTGTTGTATAGAAAATATATACATAGTTAATTTTGGAAATGTTGCAGAAATATTTAAAACAGCTGATCTGAATGTTTCGGATAGAATCTGCATAATACAAATTTGATAGACTTCAGATTTTACATTTTATGTTTGTTTTAAATATTTTTGCGTTTTTTTCCAAAAAAGTATGAGGACTCAATAACACTAGATGATATATTTAAATAATAATGTTGTAATAAAAAAATGTTACCATTTGCGCTAGGTGCTTTCGAAGCTACACTATATTTATGGTTATAATCACTGGTTTGAACACATAATTTTTTTGTAGTTCATCTAGTAAATCGTTTTTTCAAACCAGCTAAAAATTATCTGTATATTTTGTACAAAATCACATGAGAATCGAACTTTTTCTTGATCAATAAAGGTGTTTACAGACTAACAACACTTCATGTTGGCCATCGCTAACTTCGCCGCCTGTGGTAAGCGACTGTTGTTGATATGAAGACGTTGTTTGTCTATGAACACCCTAAGTGTTATTTACTACTCGTTAAATCATATTCAAAGTCGTAACCTGAAATATTATGAAATGAATGGATCATATTTGTCGTACATGTTAATCGTTTGTAGTAAGATTTTTTGGTGTTGATAACAGCTGGTATTACGTTAGAATAGATATTAAATGATAGAAAAATCGTAGTATTTCAAATAGTCGTTATTACGCAAAGCAGGCACTAAGTACTTATTTAGAAAATTTTATAAATCAGTATTTTGTATGTAATCGTTATTATTTATTTATTTATGTGTTATGCATTTACGACAGTACGTTAATCAGTTTTATCTTCTTGATGTAATATTGTCGTATTCACTCCTTATTAAATTGTAGTAGTGTGATATTTATTAATTACTACTCCTTGTTGTACTTAATGTATTAAAAATAAAGAATTATATGTATGTTATGTTATATATACGTGAAATTATATTTATTAGGTGCTCAAGTTGAAATTATTCGAGTTTATAAATGCATTCCAAATATATTCAAAATATACAATTGTACTTAATTCGTCAATTTATTGGAAATATTATTATTATTATAATTCGTTGAAACTATATCACGTATCATATGTAAAATATTGGAAAGAAAATCAAATGAAATGTTAAAAGTCACGATATTTATTATCGATGAGTTATCCTAGTATATGAAATAACTACATCTTAAATTAAACTACGTATAAGCTTGTCTCGCTAGCAGCTAAACAAAATCGTGTTGCCACAAAATGAATCCTTTAAAACTACGCATAAGTATGTATAACAGATTCCAAATTCGTAAAGCTTCGTAAATCTGGTGAAACACGTTAGCGTGAGCAACCTCTTTTCTGAATGTTTGTACTGTGGCGCACCTTTTTCCCGTAAAAAGTAAAGCAACGTCCAAAGACGTCAAGCTGTGACATATTATTTTAGAACTGTACATTTTTTTAGGCTACGTGGTGGTTTATCCAATACAAATCAACTGTATTGCAGCGCTAAATAGATGCATGATAGGAATTTGCCTGTAAAATAGACGTCCAAACTCGATAACAACCTAGAGGCCATCATATGATATTGCGCCATTTCAAGACGTTGCTCACGCGAACTTGTTAATAAGATGCTTAAAAATCATAACTATTACAGAAAAGAAGTTGGCGTATGTGAAATATTGCGTTAACATTGTCTACATAAAAGCCAATATAATAAATGAAAAATATAAACGCTTTGTCATGAAAAATGTGTCATTAATAATATGTAAAAGTTACAAAGATATTAATATTAGTATAATAAAACGCAAAAAGTAATTGTTTGACGTGTACCATAACACGAAAACGCTATCGTTGATTTTAATCATTTGTCCTATCTAATATGACATAAGATTAACATGATCTCTGCTGTCTTTTCATTTGAAATAATTATAAAAAGCAATATATCGCATATCTACATAATTATTTTAGTATTTAATTATTGAAACAGTCTTATGATTATTGAGATAATTGTGGATTGGAATTTATTATGTTGAAATTATTTTATGTGTAAACTATGCGTCCTGTACTGTGAGCACTATACATTCCTTATAGATGTTACGTTATTAAAATCATTTATTGAATAAACTTTGTTTTTTTTTTTTCATTTCTTCCTTATTTACGTAGATCGGATTGGATTAGTAGAATGCGTCAGATATATCCGAGTTGGATGAGTAGAATGCGTCAATTACTCCTGAAATACTTTTAAAATCGGCTCTAAAATTTTTATCTCCTGCCTTCCTTACCTATTTAACAGTGGTTAAAGAAACTTCACTCAAAAGGAAAAACATACCTATTCACTTCGAAGAAAAAAAAGACAAAAATAAATTAATAATAATAATAATAATAAACGTTTATTTCAGACGTTTCCATCCATAAGTACAAAACACTATTTAAACAACACATACAGTATTAATACAACACACAACGATTACAAAAATAAATAAACATAGTTTACAATACACAAACAAAAAGAAACACATACAAAAAAAAAGAAACAAAATAAAAACATACAAAAACTACACACATTTTGTGCGGTGAGGGGGAACCGCCCAGTGCTCACCGTGCAGCGTGCAAGCGTATCCAGTGGTGCAGCAGTGGAGAGTCCCACCTGTCCGCAAACACGTTCACAATATGATTGCTACTGGCCCTAACACGGCTGAGCAGTGACGCACATTGCTTCCTAATAAGGGCATGAAAGCCATCAGTGTGCGCTTCTGCAAACATGGTGGAGGCACTGCAGAACCGTGGTAGCCCCAGCAACACCCTAAACGCGTTATTGTATTGAACACGTAAGGCGCTATATGCTCCCAGTGTGTAGTTAACCCACAGACTGCACGTGTAAAGTGATTGGCAGTAAGACTTAAAAAGAGTAACTTTCACTTGATTACTGCCATGTGCAAACCTGCGGGCCAACATATTACACCGGACAGCCAACGCCCTACGTGCTCTCTCAATGTCTGCGTTATCTCTAAGGTCTTCGGAAACCCAATGGCCCAGATACTTAAACTGTGTGACTCTGTTTAAAGTGGTACCCGCCAAGGTGACTGAGGGTACAGTCAAATAACTTTTACCGCGCCCTTTAAAAACTAGCATTTCACTTTTCTGGGCGTTGTATCTGAGCCCATGGGCTTCCGCATAAGACTCACACAATCGCACCAACTTTCGCAAACCACTTATCGATGGACTCAGCAGTACCATGTCATCTGCGTAGCTGATATTGTTGACACATACACCGTCTATATAGCACCCGACGTTGGCACTGCTGAGCTCACCGATGAGTTGGTTTATGTACAGGTTGAAGAGCTTAGGTGAGGTCAGACCACCCTGCCTCACCCCGCACTGCAATCTGTATTCGTCCGAAAAAGAGCCTGCCCATCTGACACAATTTTTCTGGTTGTTGTACCAATATCTAAAAATAGAAATAACTTCCGGACTGCACTCTGTCTCAGTCTGCAGCTTCTCCCACAACTTGTTATACGACACCAGGTCGAAAGCTTTTGAGAGATCTAGGAAGCATGCATAGATAGGAGTCTTTCGATCACTGTAATATTGTACAGTCTGCTTGAGACACATGATGGCACTTTCCGTAGACAAACCAGATCTAAATCCGAATTGCGCATCATGGAGCTTAATATTCCTGCCCAGATGTTGGTCAAGCAGACTGTCCAGTATTTTTGCTATAACCGAGGCTAACGAGATTGGTCTATAATTTAACGCATCAGAAGTATCTCCAGTTTTATTTTTAGCTATTGGTACAACAACAGTGTACATCAAATTATCAGGTAAGTAAGAGTGGCTAACACACAGATTAAAAAACATGGCCAGAACCCTCGGCAAGTGACAGCCTGCATTTTGTAGATGCTCAATGCTGAGGCTGTCATGTCCAGGAGATTTACCTCTTACCATACCCTCAATAATGTGCGCCACATCTTTGGCAGTAAACCTAACTTTAAGATCTCCAGCATTACAGTCAACATCGATCATCTGTGATGTCGTTCCCAAAGGAGACTCCACTTTAAAAATCTGTTGAAACAGATTGGCAATCTTTTGTGGTTCATGCACGCCAGAAACACTCACAGGATGACCAGGCTTCGTATTCAACTGATTCGTCTTTTTCCAGAAACCTTTAAAATCCTTCTTACAGTGGTGGTCTGCAATGATTTCCATTTTAATTTTAAGCTCGTTTTTCTGACACCACTTCAATTTGGACTTGAAAAGCTTTCTGGATTCGTACATTTCTTCATAAATATTTCCGACAGACGGTTTCCCATTTAACACCCATGTTTGATAACAAAGCCTGGCCCTCGCATGAGCCTCCCCGACGTACTTGTTCCATCCAGCTATGCTACATTTCTTACGTTTCTGTCTATCAATTGCTGAACATTTTGACGCATATGTTAATATACTGACTATTTCATCGTATAATTTATCTAAACAATGCCTATGTTTTATATTTGAACACATTTTATCGGCACAACCACTCATCTCCGCCGGAAAATCAACATTCTTCAGATTATTTTGACTTATTATATTCATAAATTTGACTTTGGTCCCTCTCACCCCAGGCCACTAGATTTTTACTAAAATTAGTTGGTATTATTTTAGGTTTAACTAAGGTAAAATCACAGTCCAACAGAACAGGGTAGTGGTCGGACCAGTAAATGTCATAAAGAACTGACGCACCCACAACAGTAAGCCGCGCAGCACTAGTCACAACACAGTGGTCAAGCCAGCGTCGCGTCCCATGCGCGTCGCTTACAAAAGTATATGCGTCCGACGACAATAGTTCCCTATCGACACACAAATTAAGGGTTGAGTAAAGCGATGGGATATCGCAGAAAGAAAAAGGAAATAAAATAATATTACTGTAAATGTACCACTTGGCAACAGTTAAAATAATTATGGTGTATTAATAGCCTTTTAAAAAGTTGGAAGAGATTTCGATTCTTTTATGTATTAGGTAACTGGTTATGTAGTTTAGGACCCTCATACACGACAGCCCTTCCATCGTAATTTATTCTTGGTGCTCTTAAAATTATATGATTAGCCTGCTTAGTCATATTTTTGTACTTGTATTCTTTATGTAAAATTTTTACACCATATTACAATCAGAAACAAATACCAAAAACGATGGGTCAATCCAATCGGTTTGCATAAAAAAGACGCCATAAGTGACATCGACTATTAGATAGGTGCAGTCCAGTCAGTTTAACATCACACATATCACAAGATTTTTATCAAAGTGATACACAATCGAATAATGTGAAACTGGACTAATATCAGGCACCAGAACAAGCTGATTTTGCTCTAACTTTTCAACATACGACCACCTACAAACTTTGAACCAACTTTTAGATAAATACCTATAGAGAATTAATTAAACTTCTTTACCTCACCTTCGTTGATCATACAAAGGCCTTCGATAGCATCATACACTCCGTAATTTTTAAATTCTTAGAAAATCAGGAAATAAAACAAAATTAACAAAAGACTATTAAAAAAAATATCTTTCATAACAGCGCTGCAGATATCAAAGTTAAATTTTGCCGTTTGCCAGACCTTCATCTAGAATATAGAAAAGTGTTGTGCAGGGTGATGCGCTCTGTCCGCAATTATTTACAAGCATTCTTGAGAAGATTTTTAGAACACGGCTGCCAAGCCATGGACAACCAAGGGCATTGAAGTCGGTAGTAAGAGGCAAACAACCCTCCGGTTTACCGACGACATTGTCCTTTATGCCCCAATGTTCTGCAACAACACTCCATGCTTGAAGACTTAAGGACGGCAAGCCACAGGGCGAGGCTCCTCAAGACTCGCGCACTCAGGGTTCCGGACAAACTTACCTATAAAAACAGCCCAAATCTCGAATTGAGTTACAAAGATTTTTCCGCATCGCAAAAAAGGTTTTTTTATGTGTGTAACAGACCTTGCTTCATGCCAAATTTGAGGGTTCCAGATCAACGGGAAGTATGAATTTTGATTCCCTTGATAGTGTTAAGTCGAAATATACTTTTTTGCGACATAGACTTTTTTTCGTCAACTCGGAAGATAATTTTTATAGAGTTTCAAGGGACAGCAGACCTGAGTATATAGTTTTAATTTCAACTCGATACATCCACGCGTTGCCGAGATAAAGGGTTTTGGTAGACAGGCGAACAACTAAGTGCAGGATCATTTAGTTGTTTGTCTGTCTACCAATATATGGTTTCTGTTTTTCTCCTTTTGAGGTACGGAAGTAAGTCCCAAAGTTATGACAACTCCAGACAATGTCGAGAGCAGTGGTGGCCGAGTGGTGACGGCCCCGACTTACGAGTTGTAGGTCGCGGGTTCAAACCCTGCCAAGTACATTACTTTGTGTAATTTATTTCGTCACCACTGCTCTCAAAACGGCAAAGGAAAACATCGTGAGGAAAACCGGCATGTCCTAGAACCAAAAATTCGAAGACATGTGACTTCTACCAACCCGCATCGGGCCCGCGTGGTGGATTATGGGCCATTCTCTCTCCTAGAGAAGAGGCCTGAGTCCCAGCAGTGGGAACATTGTAAGGCTGATTATGCAGACAATGACCAGCAGAGACACCGGGTGTCTACGTGACAAACAACATGTTTGGCCAAGTTGCACACTAAACAACGCTGTTGATGCACAAACGTTTGATAAACAAAGATAAAATATTTATGAATACATAATAATATTATTAATGTAGAACTACACTGCTCACACGTGTGCGTGTGCCATACACGCCGATATGGGCGCGTCGGTCTCCATACATTTTGGAAACTAGACTTGTAGAGCTACACTTGATCCACGCCACGCGACGTCATTCTACGCACAAATCTGGCGTGCGAAATACATTAGACTGACGCATGCGTGTAAGTGCGTCGGTCTAATGTAGTTCGAACTTTAACAGTCAACGATTACAACTCCCTAACAGGCACAGCAGCATGTTTTTTTGTTTATTATTATTGATAGGCTCGCGTTTGACCACTATCTCACCTTTAGCCCGATTCACGTAATCAAAACCGTAACGATTTAGTTGTTTAGACTATTTCCGTTCACACACATTCACATCCATCAATCGAGTTTGAACGACACCGATTTTAAAGTCGTTTGAAATTCGCCGATTTAAAAAAAAATCTGCTTTACATTATCTTGGTAGAATACTTATTAATGTAACTGGAAATAAGTCGATAGATCGTGAATACCGCTTTTGGATAGGACTTCGATCGAACGACTATAAAACTTCAACGATATTTGACTTGTTTGATTTTACGTGAATCAGGCTACTGATGGTAAGCGATGATGTGGCCGCCGATGGAGCACACTTGCCTAGAAGTAACCTGTTCAGTCGTGACTTAAAGATCCCTAGGTTGTAGCTATCATGAAACAGAGACTCCGGCAGGGAATCCCACTCTTTAGCTGTACGCATACTGAATGGATGTTTGCCACGATTACGAGTCTGTCAGTGATCATTACCAAGATGGCGTTCAGGGTGGTCCACACTCGGTGCACCCCCAGTATATAGTAGATATGTGTCCTCGTGGGGGCGATCGGGGGCAACGACCTCTCACCTCTCATACCGGGCCTTGGTACAGGCCATGGTCTGGAGCAAGGAGGAGTGGCAGGCGGTCGCCACCTGCGAAGCAGTATATTGCTAGCGAAGTCCTTATTTTGGTTTCCTCACGATGTTATCCTTCACCGTTTTGAGAGCAGTGATTTAAGCCCTTATTGTAGAAATATTTATGTAAATCAAACAATTCAATAAACATTACATATTATTATTATTATAATAAATTACATTAAGAAAAACGCCTGGCTCGGAGTGACTCTTCGACGTCTACAACTTGTAATTTGGGCAGCCTTGCTTCACTGGGTCAATTTAGTACCTCTGGACTCCTCCACTGAGCCACTATTTTTCTCCAATAGGCCACTGGGTCTCCGTTGCCCCACTGGGCTACCATTGCTCCACTGGGTATCCCTTGCTCTGCAGGGTCTCCGTTGCTCGACTGGGCCACCATTGCTCCTCTGAGCCGCCATTGCTTAATTGAGCCACCATTGTATCACTAGGCCACCAATGCTTCGTTTACTGTGCTGCATGCTATGTTAATCAGTCAATAACTTTCTAGCCTTGACGGAAATTACCAAACAATTTTAATCTATTTGTAAAATATATTGGATATGAGGACACAGTTTATTAACATAATTTATTAGAATTATCTTGTGTGATAAGTAATCTGTAACTAAGCAACGTGTGTTCTGATAATATTGATCATAGATAGGTATTAAGTAGTTTTTATTAGATATGGTAATAATGTGTTTTCTAGTAAACCACATACCTAGAGTAGAAATACACTGCTCACACGTGTTCCACAAGAGTGTCCATGGAGTTTCTTGCACGTTCTTCTCCATTGAGACCTACTCTTTGGAACGAGCGATTTAGCTTCACTTGTTTGACTGACCGACATTTTGACAATTCAAAAGTGCCTGTAACTGGTCTATTTGAAATAAACGTTTCTGATTTCTGATTTCACACAAGATCTGGGCGCGTCTGTCTCCATACATTTTATATGGCAACTAGACTTGTAGCACTTGATCCACGCCACGCGACGTCTTTCTCCGTACAAATCAGGCGTGTGAAAGAGGTTAGAAAGAATATACTCTCCGATTTGTACTAGGTACAACGAGTGTCTCTCTCACCCTACAGGCAATAAACCAATACGAACGCGCATTGCAAAACTAATAGACCACGCACACTTAGATCGCAAGTTTACTATTGGTTGTGGCAATTATGAGCATGATCATATTTTGAGTAGGGTTTAAATTTGGTTTATTGGAATCGGAATGAAGGCTGTTCCTTCACACGTGGGGCCGCCGCTTCGCTTTATTGTTTCGCAGAAGAAGGCGATCGCCTGCCATTTTTCCTCTCGTACCATGGCTTGTACCAGGGCCCGGTGCGAGAGGTCGTTGCCGCCGATCTCCCCCACGAGAACAAAGTGGTGCTATACCCAAGCGGGGCACAACTCTACCGTGTGCTCTACCATGTCCTCCGGGGGTCCACATAATGATGTCACCCGGGCGTTTCTTCCGCACGAATCCGGTGCAGGAATCTCCCGAACTTATTATGTTTGGTGAGGACCTGCGTCATGCGGAAGGTGACGACGCCGTGACGTCTTTCTAGCCAGTGAGGGATTAGCCATGTTGCAAGAGTAGCAAATGCTACAGGCCCCGCGCGTTCCGGGATCCCGCACTTGAACATAAAAAAAATGTACTTAAAATGTATTATTGAAATCCGAATACAGATTATTATTTCATTGAATTGAAATCAATCACTCAGTGTTGATATTGATTTATGTTTCGTGTGTGCAGGATGGGTAAATAATACTGATTGAGAATTCACTTGATGTTTTATTTCAATCACACAATAGTTCACAATTAGACTTGGTTAGTCTATTCGCGACACGATAGTACTGACCCGGATGAGGCCTACATACTATCATCTATACATTTCCTATGAATAGTGCTTACATTGCATTTGATGATTTTGTACGGTCGCTACACTTAGCTTTCCCTCGCTACCGTAATGTCCACGCATCTTACCTAATTTTAAAATCCACTGGGTTATTGAGAATAATAGTACTAAATAGTTCTGCACGGGGGCCCCTTGGTCGACTTTACTACAGGTCCCGCGCGGGCTTAATCCGCCACTGTTTCCAGCCACTCCTAAACGAGAAATCGAAATCGGAGATGCAAAATTGTACGTTCCGACCACAGTTCCGAACTTTCGGAATCGCAAACCTATGGTTTATAGCCATTTAATTTGTACAAGTTAGTGATAGTCAGTCAATACAAGATTGTAACATTAAACGTACATTTGCGGCCGATTTCTCTTCTGATGAGTCATTTCAACTTTCTCTATGACAGAGTTTATCAGAGTTATCTGTATGTAGTTAAAGTATACCTAACTAGTTTTTGCGTACGACTTACACGTGAATGTAACTACAAAATTTTCCGACTTTCTCACATAAGGGGCTTTTTTTTATGGTGGGAAAAAATCATCCAATGTCATCCCCCGCTCTTGGGCGGAGCGGGAGATAGTGCCAGACTCTTACTGACTAAAAGACCCACCCCGTTCCTTCTAGCCTTCATACCGGGGCTCGGGCGCCCTTTCGGATAACCCTGGCCCCAGTAGGCTTCGACCCGGCTGGGTCCCTGCTGTTGCTGACAACTCCTTGAGGCGCGCGGGAACAGTTCGCGCCGTTCAAGCCTATTTTCAACTTGTATAAAGTACCTTAAAAGTGCATCATAAAATTCTGAAAAAAAAAAATACAATGCAATACTTTGATTCATGGACTACAATTCTGTACAAATAGTTTTTTTTGTTCATTGTTTTACGTTTTTAATATAAATTATTAAAAATAAAATGTACTTGGGTTTACTGTTTGTGCATAAACTTTTTTACGTAAGCAATTACCAACACGAAATTTATACCTGTCGATATAGAGAATATAATAATTGTAAATATTGTGCAAATACTTTGTATAGTAACAGACTGAGATATTAGCATTTTTTCGATATTATTGTAACCTCAAAATGTCAAATAACAGGTTGTCTTGGCCTAGGATGGGTGGACGTACGTCAGTTTTCTCGCCATGAGGCTCCCATATATAAGTAGATTAATCGTTCAAGGGTATAGGGAAAAAGGGGTAAAAAAAAATTCTAGGTTATCTGCTAATAGGAGCCCCTTAAAAATAAAATGGCTCAAGTAGACGATTTCAACAGTATTAGGTACTCAGTAAAATGAAGGAAATAAAAAAAAGTTGACGGTCAAAAAATCTGACCCGAAAAACGACGTAATTAAACGGTTGTGTATAGTAACTAACTCGTTTTGAAATTTTTGGTCGTTTTTTGCGAACGGGTTTTTTGACACAACTTTTATATTTTATTTTATATTTATAAACGTAAGGTAGGTACTCCACTCTAGGATTCATTGTATCACCAATATGTTAACTTACTTAGGGTGAGTTGCACCATTTAATTAAAACGATAACCAAATCATAAACCAGCCGTGAAACGGCCGCCTATTGGTCAATTTGACGATTTGACAACCGTTAACGGCTTTGTTATCGTTATAGTTAAATGGTGCAACTCACCCTTAGATGTCACGCTTTCACGCATTCACGCACTACGCTGCAGTACCATACTACGTGGCAGTGTGATAACCGCCATACTTATTCTGTGCTATTACCTATTCTCTCTTAACTTAAGGCTTATAGTCCCTTGAACCAACTGGCCGAAATTATGTGAACGCAACCCTCGCACTCGCCTAGACGGCAGTATGCAAATCTGTGCATTTATTTGCGGCCAGCAGCGCCCGGAAAGCGCTTTAAATCCATTTTCTCTGCGAGATATTGATTGATTTACATATGCAATGTTCACTTTGAAGAATATTTAACCACCAATTTTTATGTGTAAAAATGTTTCTAAAGGTCCAAGCCGTTTCGTTTCCGGAAAAGTTGCGAAAAGTTGCGAAATTGCAAAATATTTTTTTTTGACAAAACTATTAATTTCACGAAAAAAACAAATGTTGATATTATTGTTCATGAATCTATAATAAACATATATTTTTTTCAAACCAATTGACCTAGCCATTACGGAGGAGTAGGCCTCAGAAAATCACTGTTTTATGGCACTTTTCGGGCGCTTGGCCCTTAATTATCTATGAAGTAAATGTGTCCCACCGTGTATGCATCTGTGTGTGTTAGCTGCTCTTAAAGACGCGGAAACTCGTGATTTATCACACAGTCTGTTTACCAAATAACACATTCAAGAAAGAATACACTTTACATTGTTTCAGAACGAGTTAAATGACAAAACAGCGAGTCGTTTACAGTTGTGTAAACAATACAAATGACACTTGTGTCAATACTAAACTGTTTTCATTGAGGGTTCCGTACCTAGGGCACGCCACAATTGTGGCGGTAAGACCTCACGGCATCCTCACCTTCTACACGACGCAGGTTCTCACTGGACATGGTAAGTTCGGGAGGTTCCTGCACCGAATTCGTGCGGAAGTGACGCCCGGGTGTCGCCTCTGTCGGTGGAGTGGAGCACACAGTAGAGGTGTGCCCCGCTTGGGCAGAGCATTGCCGTGCCCTCGTGATCTCTCGCGCCGGGCCTTGGTACAGGCCTTGGTCCGGAGTGAGGAGGAGTAGCAGGCGGGCGCCTCCTTCAGCGAAGCAGTAATGCTAGCAAAGGAGGAGGCCGACCGCATCTGGCAATTGCGGCGCTCACAGCACCCTAGCGGCCGCCGGGATTTCAATCCCGATTTCCGGCTACCGTAGGCGCGGGCTTGCGGATGGTGAGCAATGGGTAGCTCGCTCTCCGACCGTCCGGTAAGTGTCCGGACCGAGCCCAAGTAGTCGCCAGCACTGTTCCCGCGCACCTCAAGGAGTTGTCAGCAACTGGGTCGAAGCCTAGTGGGGGCCAGGGTTAGTTTCGAAAGATAGCTCAGCCCCGGTACGAAAGGCAACGAAGGAACAGGAGTGGGTTTTTAGTCAGTAAAAGTTTGAGACTATCTCCCGCTCAGCCTAAGAGCGGGGGATGTCATTAGATGATTTTCCCACCGAAAGAAAAAAGGGTTCCGTACCTCAAAAAGAAAAAAACGGAACCCTTATAGGATCCCTTTTTGTCTGTCTGTCTGTCCGTCTGTACCCAAGACATCTCGGGAACACTCAGAGATATCAAAACCACATACTCAGATCTGCGGTGTCTTGAAGCTATGGAAAAATCAAACTTTAAGTTGACGAAAAAAAAGATACGGCTGTTAAAATAAACTTCTTTCTTTCTTGCTAGCACGACGGATATTTTAACATATCATAGTAATGCCTCTGATACCTAATAATACGGAAAATGACGTGTTCGTTATCTTGATAACAATAAAATTCTCAATGCACATCGTACCTATTTGTGTTATGTTTTATGTCACACCTTCTCAGTGTGGTTATAAAACAATTACTGATACGTACTTAATCATTTCAATAGTCGGCGTTGCATACAAATTACCTACAGGTCATCGAACTTGCTCAGCTGACGTTTTCTTAAAGAAATTAATTTTCGTAAATTAATACGAGTTATGAAAAAAGGTATTTTATTTTTTAATTTTATCTTTACAAATCGATAGTGTTTCATGTACCTACCGGATCGACCCTCCAAGGGATTAAAACGATTAAAATTTAGCGGTGTATAAAAATCAATGCCACTTTTCGTTGTAATTTTATAACTCAAGAACGGGCTCGCCTATCCAAACCAAATGTTTAAGCTTTGTTCGGACTATTTAGTAGATGGATTATGTGAAGTTTGCACAAAATCGGTCGAGCGATTCTTCATTTATCACATTTTTTGTTACAAATTAGGTAGGGTAGAGTAGGGTAGGGTAGGGTAGAGTAGGGTACAGTAGGGTAGAGTAGGAAAGAGCGGGAGCAAAGCCGCGCGAGCAAAAGCTAGTTACCTAGTATATTTTTAGTAGTTACCTAGTAGACTTCCACCCTGCTGGGCCCCTTCGGTTTGTTGACATCTCCTTGAGGCTCGCGTGGAACACTACGCGCCATCGATGACTTGGGTTCAGCCCGGACGGTCGGACGGCGTGCTACCACTGAGCCACCCCTGCTCTCTAAAAATATTCTCTTAGGTATATTATTGATATCAATCTAACTTTCTTGGGTCTCAATCCTACCAATAGGCATTAGCGTAACTAGCATTTTTACTCCCGGTGCGAGCTTCTCTAACTGCGCCCCTAGAAAAAAGTACAATACGAACAAAAAAGACTATTAGATATTTTAGCGCCCCTCCAAGGACTGCGCCCTGTGCCTGGGCCCCGCTGGCACCGCCCTAGTTACGGCACTGCCAATGGGAACATTATATAATGCTGATTTTGCTATGCAATAGTTTTCATGGTGATTCTCGGACCGGTACATTTTTTTTATAGGTTAAATGGTTTCAATGAAAAAGTCTAAACAAAAAACATGATTGAGTGGTCAATGAACAAGCTAGCAATGTTCATTGATGAACAAGACGTAATTCTCAGTATAAGGCGAAGTTTTTTCCTGCAGATGAGACAGTAAAATTACCGGTTGAATGTCTGTACTTACCGATTTATTACGCTCAAGGTTTTTTTTTCTACTTCGCTCATAACGTTCATTTTACGCAAAAATCGTACGGTTCCCAGCGCGTGCAGTATATTAAGTCTAGAACTTTGAGTGGTTTGGTGGTGTAGTGTTTAGGCCCTGGGAAAAATCATCCAATGACAACCCCCGCTCTTGGGTGGAGCGGGAGATAGTGTCAGACTCTTACTGACTAAAAGACCCACCCCGTTCCTTCTAGCCTTCATACCGGGGCTCGAGCGCCCTTTCGGATAACCCTGGCCCCAGTAGGCTTCGACCCGGCTGGGTCCCTGCTGTTGCTGACAACTCCTTGAGGCGCGCGGGAGCAGTGCGCGCCGTCGACGACTTGGGCTTGGTCTGGACAGTTACCGGACGGCCGGATAGTGAGCTACCCATTGCTCACTGTCCGCAAGCCCGCGCCTACGGTGGCCGGAAATCGGGATCAGAATCCCGGCGGCAGTGGTTAGTCCCTGACTGCTATGCCGAAGGTCGTGGGTTCTATCCCCACCCAGGACAAATGTTTATGTGATGAGCGTGATCATTTGTTCTGTGTCTAGGTGTAATTAAATATACATATGTCATCATCGTCATCATCAGCCTTTTTAATGTTCCCACTGCTGGGACTCAGGCCTCCTCTCTAGGAGAGGGAATGGGCCGTAAACCACCACGCGAGCCCAGTGCGGGTTGGTGGATGTCACATGTCTTCGAATTTTTAGTTCTAGGACAAGCCGGTTTCCTCACGATGTTTTCCATCACCGTTTTGAGAGCAGTGGTGATGAAATAAATTAAACAAAGTAATGCTCATGACAGGGTTTGCCACTGCTCTCTCTACGTATGTTTTTAGAAATATATAGTATAATAATAATATAATATTCCACAACTATCACACAACTCCATCTAGTCTCAAGCTGAGCAGAGCTTGTGTTATGAGTACTAGACAACTGATAAACATACTTATATATTTCTAGAGACATACATACTATAGATAAATTACACCCAGACACAGAACAAATGATCATGCTCATCACACAAATTAATGTAAGTATGTTTATCAGTTGTCTAGCACTCATGGCAAGGGCCTCTCATGGCATGCTAAAAAGAGGAGGCGAAAGCAAGCCACATCAGACCGACGCACATGTAACACGCCTGATTTGTACGTAGAACGACGTCGCGTGGCGTGGATCTAGTGTAGCTCTACAAGTCTAGTTTCCTTATAAAATGGATGGAGACTGACGCGCCCAGATCAGTGTACGTGACACCCTCTGTGACTCTTGAAGTCTTGACACCCCTTTTCTGGCTATCGCGGCGGGTGGGGCATAAGACGGTTATCACACTGCCACGCACCACGCAGCGTAGCGCTCAAAAAAAAAAAAAATAGATAGGTACAGAAGTCAATCTACATACAAAGCTCTCTCGAGTAACGCACACATAGACACCGGGCGCTCACGGACACGATATCTCGGAGCGCCTTGGCCCGCTCGTCGAACAGTTCCGGCTCAAACGCTCATTAGTGTGCGTCCACCGAGCGTAGGTATAAAAAGTGAAGTACATACATGAGATTGTCTTCTGTACCTATCTATTTTGTGGTAGCGTATGAAAATGCACCTACGCACTTACTTGCGGGAGTGCAGATCTGCATCATCGTGCTGGGTTTTTACGCACTCACGCGCGTAGGTGCGTTTTGTAAAACGCAGGCACGCACTCATTTCATGCAAAATCACGCACGAGGTAGTACGAGACTCAGTGTGCCATACCTTGCGCGCCATACATACGCGCGTGAGTGCGTGTTCCTCCGCATGTAGGTGCGTGATCTGCATGAACGCGCGTGAATGCATTTTCAGTGTTTTGGACGGACTGTGCGTGTTTTCTATACAAACGGAGATACTTACAAGCAACGTTAAGACAAGCATTCACGCGCTACGCTGCGGGGTCCGTGGCAGTGTGATTACCGCCTAAGAACGACCCCTCACGGCTGCAGCCATCCCCTTCGCTAGGGTCGCCTCATCTATTCCCTCTCGCTCCGGAACATGGCCTGAATTAGGGACCGGCGGGAGAGGCATCCATGAGATTATATTGTAAACCCAGTTAAGATTAGGCTTGAGGTGTGTGTGAAAAAGGAAGATGTACAGCATTTATGTTGGTGGAATGTGACCGATACAAAGACAAGAGAAACATTCTTTTAAAGTCATTGAAATTGTTCGCAATGCAATGGCATCTTAGCGAAACCTAATCGTAGTGAAGTAAAAGTTTAATAATCTTTTCTTCCTCTTATTCCTGCCCTTATCCCCTGTATTTACTTTAGGTCGGTGCAACCCGTTTTTTTCTTCCATTCTGTCCCGTCACCCGTCAAACTATCACTAACTTTTTTATAAATTTTTTTTTTGAGATTAATATATCTATCGTACATAGGTACGATGTGATTGACATTGTCGCATTAGTGAGTCCCCTGTAAACTAAAAAAAAATAGGTACGTAAGGATTACCTTGGCGATTTATACCTCATCCACTTTGAAATTACAAAGAGCTAAGAAACTGTCATAAATCATAGATTCCAAAGCATGTTAAATGCTAAACGAGTATTCTTTTAACTGTGTAATTAATTCAAATTTCAAATAAAAAGAACAATAATTGATTTTAAAATTCCTTTGCTGATAATTCTGCAAAAAGTCTTAAAACCTTCAAAGTCAATGTCGTTGAGATATCCATTGATAAAGTAATACAGAATACAGTTGTATAATATCTTATTACTTCGTGTTAATCTTTATTGTCACGCAAACTCGACTTTGTATACAAATGGAAAACGCATTTTCGACACGGTGAAGATTATGTCAGTGTGTCTTCGCGATTGGCGCGAAACGGACGGGTCCGCCATTTTGTCCATAGACTAAACGAGTTCTCTAAACTTTTAAATAAAAGTGCGGCAAGAAAATTTAATTTTTTAGTGTATTTATTTAAAAAGAGGTGCGTTTATTTCTGTTTTATTTTATTGATTTTCTTGTTCGTTTTAAAGTGTGTTTAAGAGTGGTTTTGTTATGTATTTAGGGTAAGGATATAAACACGGTTAAATGGTGTGGTAATGGTGAAAGAAACTATGTTTTAACTTCGTTCGTTCGTCAATATTTGCGCAACGGAATTAATAATGTGGACAAGTCAGATTTATTTGAGAGCTGAGAACATGGAGTAGGAAAAGCATTTCATCGTCAATAAAAAAAAAACACATAATTAGATAATACAACTACAGTTCATTAAAGGACATTTAGTAATCAGTAAAAAAAAATATACGGGGTTTCTTTGACAAACGAATATTTATCAAGGATCCAGTACATGACTCTGGACTCCCGGTGGTGGATTTTTTGTCGATTTATTAAAAAAAAAAAATGCGTTTTTTTTTTTAATTTAAACTGTTTATAATCGTTGTTCTAACATTTTTGTGAAAAAAAAAATGAATGAAATACTTTTAAAATTAAAAATGTCACAGGGGTTGATTATAGTAACGATTTTATCAATGTGATAACTTATTAATTAAAAAATAATTAATTTAATTTTTATTAAAAATATCATCAGGGTTGGTTAGAAGAAAGATTTTTTTTTTTTTTAATTAGGAAAACCCGAGGAAAAATTCCACCACTGGTGGTGTCCAGAATTATGTAGATACCTACTCGATCCATGGTATTCGTTTGTGCGTCGATGTCAAACAAACGGTGTAAAGTCTATATAAGAATATTTTCTTTACGTATCATTTAGTAAATACATTGTACCTAGACACTAGTGGCGTTTTAAATTGGAACTTTCATTTTCTACGAGAAAGAACTTATGGAAAACATTATGTTTCTAAGTTCTATTTCATTATTTGTGTTTGCTGCTTCTTTTTTTTTATTTTAGAATTTTAATTTTTTTCTGGGGACCTGGTACTCTGTGTCAGGATTTCCTAATGCAGATGCAAGTCTCCCACAAAGGAATACTTGTTACATGACATACAACATTAGTCTTGGTTATGCGTAACCCGAAGCACGCGTCTAGTATTTTTATGTAAAGAATCTGTGTTTAAACCTAAGGGCCTGCACTCACTTGAGAAATCACGCGTATGAGAAAATTTGATTGGACTACAACCATTTATTTTTGTTTACATATATTTGAGTTGGTTTGTGCACGTGATGGCTTGACTTATTAATAAATAGACAGGCGAAAAGTTTTAATGGCGATTTTTTTGGAAAATAAAATAAATATTAAAAAGTGGTTCAATTGATTCCGCTCGTTATTCTCAAATCAAACTAATTTCAGGTTTTGCGCGTTTAACGTTACACATTGTATATAGAAGATGTGTTGGTAGCGGCGTTTTATGGTTGTGGCCGCTGGGCTATGTGCGGGGACCTTTTTACTTAGGTAATAACCATCCACATAAACTCTTAAAAAATTCCTCAAGATGTTTTCCTCATAGGTACGTACCTGCGGCAATTACTGGTAATTACTTTATGGAAAACCCGAAAATAATTTCGAAAAAATACCTCAATGCAGGATCTTCCTCAATTTTTTCTTCCTTATTTTTAGGAAATCATACGAATGACTTTTCCCGCTTTGGAAAGCAACAGGAGAGCGAGTCAGACTTTCACTAACTAAAACGTGCATAAAAAGCAAATGGTCTTATCATGATGTGGTAAAATGTCAGGTGTGCGGGTGAGAAAGAGGACCATAGAGCTAGAGAGGAGCATAGAGAGGAGCGATTTTAACATCCTACAGGTCGCGCGGTGAATTAAGATCGCTCGGTGAAAGTAGTGGGGGCAATCGGCGCATGTGTACAATTGCGCACAGAAATTCTTAGTGAGTTAGGATTTTGTTTTTAATTATGTATGTTTGAACCTTAGTAACATAACTTATAATAACACTAGTCGTTGCTTGTAATTTATCTTGTAAGTAGGTAAATTCAGAAAAATAAAAATATAAAATTTCGTTAGTTTCTTTCTTAACCTAACAATTCACGTCGTAAACCATTTTTCTAGCTTGCCGTTTTATAACTTTATTTTTAACCATTTTTTTTTACTACCTACGTATTACTAATACAATAACACAAACTGTACACAACAGTACCCAAATACAACAGTATCCAATGAGACGCGAGAACGCAGAGCGACTATCTACCAATGACGTGTCGCCGACGGCGCACACCCGCCCGCACGTCGCCAAATAGACCTTAGAATTGAAAACTGCGCCTTCCCCTTCCACTTTTGCCGAGCGATCTTGATTCACCGCGCGACCTGTACACAGGGTTATTTGTAAAACACTGCCAACTTCTCAGGACAATGTTACTAACATCATAAACAACAACTTTTGTTCTATGACTTTTAAAAATGTACCATATTTTAGTTCATCAGATTTTCACACAAAAATAAAAATATTTAAATTAAACGTTCTAAATATTACGAAGTCTACAAAGCAAGCGATAGTACAATAGGGGAAGGGAGTAGAGATCAGGCGCGGGGGTGCTTAATGCACTTTCGTCGCGTTATACAGACGTAGATAGGTATAGCAAAATAAGAGTTGAAATGTGTTAGATACAAAAACGAAATCTTGAAGGTTAGTTTTTGGTAAATTAATTATGTTTTGTAAAAAATCATAGAACAAAAGTCGTTGGATATGATGTTATTGATACCGTCCTGCAAGATTGTTAGTGTTTTAGAAATAACCCTTTATAGATTATTCCTTTAGCATTTTAGGTCGGTTAGATATATAGCAGCTTTGGACTCGGTGGAAAGGCGTGCGAAGAGGCTAATTGGTGATCCAGATCTGGTTAAGTCCAATCTACAAAGTCTTGAGCATAGGCGAAGGGTAGCCAGCCTTTCGGTGTTTTACAGGATGCATTTTGGAGAGTGTGCGCAGGAATTACATGACTTGATTCCACCATCTATCTCACTTCTACCATCGGACAAGCCGACGAACGGCGAGTATCCACCCTAATGTTGTTGAAACCTCTACGGTCCGGATCAAGCGTTTCGCCTCGTCATTTATACCACACCAAGGATTGAAACAATTTGCCTACTGCGGTCTTCCCGTCCGATTACAATTTAGGTGTCATCAAGGCTATAGTGAATAGGCTGTTAATAAACTAGTGCGCTTCACCATCAACGATTGCATCACTGCTTACCATCAGGTGGGATCGCAGTCAAGCACTAGTTTATATTAAATAAAAAATAAAAAGATGATCTTACAACGCACAGCATCAGTTTCACAAATGTTGAATAAGTACACTACTGCATTCACAAAAATAAAATAAAAATTAGATTGAGGAAAACAGGTGCTTCGAATGTTTTTTTAAATAATAATATGCATTCCGAAGGAAAAAAAAATCCAATCTTGACTTAAAGTTTCTGAGATTGTTTCACAGAATTAATCCATTGTCTAAGATTGATTTAATAAATCATTTTTCTTGACTTATAAAATTAATTTGTTGATTAATCGACCTCCTCGCAGAAAGAGGCGATTTTTTTTAGGTTACAAATTATCTACCCTGGTGGCAAGCACAGGGGCGGCCGGTGGATATGAAGGAGTGTCAACCGTCACCTCGATGGCAAGCTCAGGGTTGGCCGATGGGAATAAAACGTCGGTACCGACTGCCTGAACTGAGTCATAAGGCTTTTATTCATTAAACCCAAAGCGAAAGTCGGCGTTCGCGCTGTCATTGTCATTCTATGGTCTCTCTAATTGATGGTATTCGGAATTAAGCATCAGCATTGGCCAGTGTAGTGTTTTACACGTACAGTTTTACCTGTTTCTTTAAGTGGTTTGACCGATACATATCTGTACCAACCCATACCGACATATCGGGACCCAAAAACCTGTATCTTTATGTTGTAGACCGAACTCCGGTTTCTTAAAGACGAAATAAATTTCGTCACAATCTTGAACTTGACTGCTAAAATGCAAATTTGTGGTAATCTATATATATAAAAGAAAGTCGTGTTAGTTACACCACTTATAACTCAAGAACGGCCGAACCGATTTGGCTGAAAATTGGTGGGGAGGTAGCTAAGAACCAGGAGAAGGACATAGGATACTTTTTTTTTTTAGTGTAGAGTAGTGTAGAGTAGGGTAGGGTAGAGTAGGGTAGAGTAGGGTAGAGTAGGGTAGAGTAGAGTAGAGTAGGGTAGGGTAGAGTAGGGTAGAGTAGGGTAGAGTAGGGTAGAGTAGAGTAGAGTAGGGTAGGGTAGAGTAGGGTAGAGTAGGGTAGAGTAGGGTAGAGTAGGGTAGAGTAGGATAGAGTAGGGTAGAGTAGAGTAGAGTAGGGTAGGGTAGAGTAGGGTAGAGTAGGGTAGGGTAGGGTAGAGTAGGGTAGAGTAGGGTAGAGTAGGGTAGAGTAGGATAGAGTAGGGTAGAGTAGAGTAGAGTAGGGTAGGGTAGAGTAGGGTAGAGTAGGGTAGAGTAGGGTAGGGTAGAGTAGGGTAGGGTAGAGTAGGGTAGAGTAGGGTAGAGTAGGGTAGAGTAGGGTAGAGTAGGATAGAGTAGAGTAGAGTAGGGTAGGGTAGAGTAGGGTAGAGTAGGGTAGGGTAGAGTAGGGTATAGTAGGGTAGAGTAGGGTATAGTAGGCTAAAGTAGGGAAGAGCGGGAGCGAAGCCGCGGGCAAAAGCTAGTTTTAATTAAATTTTAAAATGTTCAAGGTTTAATCTCAATTAAATTAATTTAAATTTTTGGTTTTGTTTTTTATCATTGACTAGATTTTGCCCGCGCGATAGCCCATGTCACAAAGGAATAAAGCAGCTTTCTATCGATGAAGTAATTTTAGCAATCGGACCAGTACTTTCAGAGATTAAGGACCACCTGCAAACAAAAAATAAACTTTACCTCTTTATAATATTATTGTAGATAGACTCGCGTTTGACCACCATCTCACCTGATGGTAAGCGATGATGTGGCCGACGATGGAGCACGCTTGCCTAAAAGTAAGTAAATTAACAGAAATTACGTTTTTTACCTTTTTTAAAGTGGGAAATCATTCAATAACTTCTCTCGTTCCAGGGTGAAGAGAGAGGGCCTGTCAGACTTTTACTGACTAAAACCACACCTATGTTCCTCCTTTGCCTACGCGTTTCAGGACTACGAGTTTCTCTTTCGGAAGTCAACACATGACCACGGCCGTAGAATGCAAAAGGCAACTGAAGGATCACAAGTGGATTATAATAATATTTGGAATAGTCTGACACGCCCTCTCGCTCGACTCTAAAGCGGGAAAAGTCATTTGAAGATTAACTACCACAAAAAGTCACATACACAGTACATAATGAATACTTAAATGTCATACAATGCTGCTGCAGAAACAAGGAAAAACATACTCAAACAAGTATGTTTGGTAATCTAAAGAAAATAAACAATTTAACTCGCAGATAAAAACTCGATAGATACTGTTAGGTATAGAATAGAATAAACTTTATTGTACACCAAAATAGTAAAAAAAAAAAAATACTAGTAGTCAATCTACGTACACAAAGTGCGCTCGAGCAACGCACACCACCATTCACAAACACGATATCTCGGACTGGAGTCCAAGAATCTTGTATACTTACTATAAAAAAGTGTAAAAAATATAAAAATTAATTTAGTAAATTTATGGTTACCCTACTGAAAATAAGGTTAGAAAGGGACACACCACCTCTTTGTCGTTGTCTTGCTCGGTCCAATTTTCCTTTTGCTTGTTAACGAAACATATGAAATACTAGCTTTTACCCGCGGCTTCGCCCGCCTCTTTCTAATCCTTTTCTCACTTGAAAAAAAAAGCGCCTATGTCCGTCTCCTAGGGCCCAACTATCTCTGTACCAACATTCATCAAAATCGGTTTTGCCATTTAGGCGTGAAGACGTAACAAAAAAACTCACTTTTGCTTTATAATATTAGTAAGGAGTAATGAAAATAAAGTACACTTTAGTTGGAATGTGATATTAATTATATTATTTATATAATAAAACTTCATGCAACACAAAAGTACAAACTGTACCTAATGTCGGGGGTCCAACTTGCGACCTTTTTAATTTTTTTTGGGAAAAAATATACATGGTGTAACTCCGTGTAACTATTGAAATCAATTCAGTTACTGAATGATTATGAACAAACTATATATATATACAGGTTTCGCATAATTATACTAAAAATTATATTGTATAATAATTCATAACTACATGAGATTGACTTCTGTAAAACTGTACCTAGGTGTCTGTTTTGTGGTATATTCAGATGAGGAAACAAAATGTATAAATTAACTGGCACTGATTTTTACTAAAAAACAACCTTCAAATGAACCTTATCAACATTAACTTGTCAATAAATGCTTACTAAGGTCAATGAATTCTAGGGAATACCTGCATTTTGCATTTTTTATTTTTAGTTTTTTTCTTGGGTAGGTACTGTCCCGGTTCCTTATAGGTATGCTCAGAAGATTCAGCATAATCAGCGCATGCGCTTGTGATTCAATTTTAGAATCATTCGCTTGCTAGATCGTCAAATTTGAGCACGTGGTTAAAAAGCAACTTTGCACTCTTGTTTATCAAATAACTATTGCCAATGCCAATAGTAGGAATAGGTTTTCTTCTAGGTAAGCGCGTTCCATCGTCGACCGCATCGTCGCTTTCCATCAGGTGAGATGGCGGTCAAGCGTGAACCTATCAACAAAAACAAAAAAATATTTGTGTTGGCAGATAGATTGTAATGTTAATTTATCGAAGATCTGAGGCTGAGAACGAAGATAATATCGATAGTGTTATTGACCTGCACAAAAAATAGGTGAGATTGTGGGCAAACGCGAGCCTATCCATTATAAAAAAATATATATACATATATACAATCTCCAACAAAATGTAGGCTGTAGCGTCACACACATACCTTTTTGTAGTAACATACTTTAAAACAAGTACCTATATCGCAAAGTCAATGTACTGAAGTAGGTACCTTAATTACTATCATCTCCGTGTATACGTATAAAAAAACAACCAAGTGCGAGTGAAAGACGCGTATGAACGGTTCCGTACGTAGCATGTTTATTGTATAGGAGTCACCATAAATATATATATATACAAGGTGTAAGGGACAGCCCTCCACAAACTTTAAGGGCTTGCTCAATTTGGCCTCTCCATACAAACTGTCCAATCATGTTTATAATTTTCTATGGTGAGGCGGAATTTTTTTTTCATTTCCTAAAAAAAAATTTGTGTAAAGTTGTTCAGTTTCGTCTGGAGAGCTGTCCCTTACACCTTGTACCTATATATTATTTTTTTTCAATTCAATTAATGTAATAAATAACTAGTGATTATTCAAAATTTAATTATTATTAGATTATTAATCATTTTTTAAAATTTTAAGTTTGTATTTATAAATATACAAACTTAAAATAATAATATGTATATTTCTTTTATTCTGTTTTTTATTATTTGTTGTTGTAGCGGCTATAGAAATACAAGTGCTGTGAACATTTCAACTCTCTACCTCTTACGGTTTATTAGATACAGCCCACTGACAGATGATCGGACAGACAGACAGACGAACAGACAGCAGCAGCTTAGAAATAGGGTCTCGTTGGTACCTTTCGAGTGTCGAACCCTGACAAGGAAAGTTTTGTAATTTTGTTAAAAACTCAATAACTATTGGACCGATTTTAAAAATCCTTTCACCTCTAGAATGTTATTGAATCACTTAGTGGTAATAGGCATATGTTTTCACGCGGGCGATGCTGCTGGCAGAAGCTACGGTTATTTATATAATATTTAAATGATAATATTTATGTAACGAAACGGTGTCATGAAAAATATTATTGTTTATAATTATAATGAAGATGATACACATAATGTTTTGTTATATGGTGCTTAAAAAATCTCACGCTCTCTCTCTCAATGTGAGTTAAGGCCCAAGCGCCATAAAACAGTGACTTTCTGAAGCCTACTCCTCGGTAACGGCCAGGTTAATAGGTTTGAAAAAAATATATAGATATTTACTATAGATTCATGAACAACGTTATCAAAATTTGATTTTTTCGTGCTATTAATATTTATTTATTATAATCGTTATTGTACACCAAATAAACAAAAATACAAGACAAACATTTAAAAGAATAAGTGCACAATGGGCGGTCTTATCGCACAGGGCGATCTCTTACAGACAACCTTTGGATGGACTGAGAGAAAGGAGATAGATTAAGGGTTGTCAGTGTACAAACATCAGATATAATACTAACAAGATACATTAACACAAATACATACATACAATACAAAAAAAAAATACTAATAAATTTCAAATATAATAATACTTTTGTCTAAAAAAATATTTAGCAATTTCGCAACTTTTCGCAACTTTTCCCTACTCCTTCGAAACGGCTTGGATCTTTGGAAACATTTTTACACATAAAAATTGGTGGTTAAATATTCTTTAAAGTGAACATTGCATATATTATGTAAATAGAAAACATGTTTAAATTTAAATCAATCAATATTTCGCAAAGAAAATGGATTTAAAGGTCAGCCGCACGCTTTCCGGGCGCTGTTGGCCGCAAATAAATGCAGATTTGCGTACTGCCGCTTAGGCGGGTGCGAGAGGTGCGTCCACATAATTTTGGCCAGATCGTTCAAGGGACAATAAGCCTTAACATAAAGGAAATAACGAATCAATATCTATTGTTATATCAGACCTACTATAATTTATTATAATTTAAAAATACTCTTATGAAATACTAGTTAGAGAGGTTTGGAAATAGAAAGGAGAGGACTTTGCCCAGCAGTGGGGCACAATATAACCTATAAAAGAAAAACTGTGTGTAAACGTATGAATTTAGAACGGCTGCACTTATTTAGGTAATTTTTTTTTTTTTGTTGTGTTCGTAATTGTCGAAATTTTACAACTTATTTATTTACACGAAGAAATTACATTTAAAAAATGTTTAACTAACTTTAATTAAAGTAAAATCTAAAATAATAATAAAACCCCAACGCTCGTCACAACTAACTAAAATCAATCAATTGTGAGAACAAGGTTTGTTAAAAAAAAAATGCTCTCGATTGAAGCCGGGGCGGGCAGCTAGTATAAAATAATAATTGTCATAGATAATATACTTAATACTCTCATAAAAAATATACCTATATAAAATAAAATAGAATAATAAAGATATTAGATTTTTTAAAAGGTCCTCAAAAAGTGTTTTGAATGCAACGGGAACCCTAAAAATGTTCGTTCACTGACCGAAGGCTGCCAACTTTTTAGGGTAATAATTTACGTCGAGAATACAAATAAGGACAAAATTGAGGATAATTGAGAAAACCCAAAAAGGTCAAAAACCTTTCCTACCTACTTTTAAAAAACATCTTGAAAACGGGTAATTCGTGATTCCAGATAAATCGTCCTGAGAAAATTTTAATATTATCTTAGTCCAATAATTACACGAAATAAAATAGGATATAGGATAAATTTGGTTATAGACAATATTTATCTAGGTGATAAATATTGTCTATAACCAAATTTATCATAATATGTTGGAAATACGCTCCAACTGCAAATGAGCGTGGTATTATGTTTGTATGGAAATTCATCCGTCGCGCGTCGCCGGCCCCTTAGTAATCTCATTCATTTTGTAGTCGTTTAAAAATTATTTAACGACATGATATTTTTCGCTCGTTTTCCTTGCTTGTTTCAAACGGCTTTGCTCTTTAGAAAAACACTTTACTCAAAAAATTGCTAGATATATGTTCTGCATAATAGGTGGATAGGTAGGTCAATCAATCTTTCGCAAAGAAAATGGTTTTAAAGTTCACTGGAGCTGTCTGTGGGCGCAGCCCAGGCGGCAGTACGAGTATGTGTCCATTTAACTCCAGCCATATGTTCAAGGGGCTATACAAGGTGTAAGGGACAGCCCTCCACAAACATGTAAGGGCTTGCTCAGTAGACGAAACTGAAAAACCTTACACAAATTTTTTTTTCAGGAAACGAAAAAAAAACTTCTTCAAGTTTATAATTTTGTATGGTGAAGCTTTTGTTTTTTTCGTTTCCTGATAAAAACTCTTGTGAATTGTTGTTCAGTATCGTCTACTGAGCAAGCCCTTAAAGTTTGTGGAGGGCTGTTCCTTACACCTTGTATACCATGAATTCGTTTGTATTATGGCCAAAAGAGGTAGTACGTAGGTAGTGTTTCCAAAAAGAAATAACAAAATTGAGAACTAGATTACTTCCAATTTAATCAGATTAATAAAAATACCGTTTGATTATTTATCAACGCAGTGCTCGCTTTCCTTATAATTATCAATAATATCTTTAAGAACTAGTGTTTAAAAATGATGCTAGTAAAACTACCTAACTTGATTCTATAAAAATGACGATAATTTACATTGATTAGTAGGTAGGTATTGGCCACGGGGAATTTTTGGAAAAGAGAATCGTGTTTCTAGAGCGCAAAGGGTAATTGAAAGAAGATATAGTTATCGGCACGAATATTGAGCGCTCGGCGTCAGAATGAGGATAGCTTTGCGCATTCCATACATTGGCGGGCCAATCATCGTCGTTGTTACATACATGCAGCAAACGCAGGGAACGAATCACGAGTGACGTCTATGACACGACGGCGCGGCGAGCCAATCACTGACATTCCCCGCCCCTGCATTTCACGTCACACCACTAATCAGCAACAGCAGAGGCCCAGCCGGGTCGAAGCCTACTGGGGCCAGGGTTATCCGAAAGGGCGCTCGAGCCCCGGTATGAAGGCTTGAAGGAACGGGATGGGTTTTTTAGTCAGTAAGAGTCCGACACTATCTCTCGCTCCGCCCAAGAGCGGGGGTTGTCATAAGACGATTTTCCCAACGAAAAAAAAAAACCACTAAAGAGACCGAATATTTGACTTCTACGCAACTTGAAGCCAACGCTCAATATTCATGACGAACACTATATGTGTGGTTTTCGTCAGTGAAAGTCGATTTACAAGTAGGTCTTAAAACCGAAAAGCCGGATAGACTATAGACAGTTTAACCTACAGAAAAGACGAAAGAGGTTAGAAAGGAAATACTTTCCGATCTGTACTACAACGAGTGTCGCCGCTTGTATCACACCCCTCAACTCCACTACAGGCAATAAACCAATACGAACGTGCATTACGCAACTAACAGACCACGCACACTTAGATCGCAAGTATCCTATTGGTAGTTGAACTATGAGCATTGCCCTACTTTGTAGCACGCCTGCCCCGTCCACAAGGCCATTCTAACCACTTTCATTTGTTCTGTGGTTTAATCCGACATTTGGGTAAAAAGGCCCTCTTTGTTTTTTAAAGTAAAGGCTCTTCTAATCTTTTTAAATTCTAATGAAATAGGTAATAATGAAGTTAACTGATATACTAGTTAGTGCAAATCCGCTCCACTTGCGCTAGTTATACAGGTAAGGTACAATACAAATGACAAATCTAAAAAAAAATTGTTAAATTTAAAAACCCTAACAAATTCCGCCTAATTTGGGCAGGCCAGATTCCGCCTAATTTGGACAGGCCACCTTCCGCCTAATTAGGGCAGGCCAGATTCCGCCTTATTTGGGTAGGCCAAATTCCGCCTAATTTGGGAAGGCCAGATTCCGCCTAATTTGGACAGGCCACCTTCCGCCTAATTTGGACAGGCCAGATTCCGCCTAATTTGGACAGGCCACCTGCCGCCTCATTTGGACAGGCCAGATTCCGCCTAATTTGGACAGGCCACCTGCCGCCTCATTTGGACAGGCCAGATTCCGCCTAATTTGGACAGGCCAGATTCCGCCTTGTAAATAAAAAAAATAAATTTGGCCTGACAGGACACTGTCAGGATCTGTTTGTCCTTCAAGATAAAACAAAGCAGAGAAAAACTTAATGTAATTTTAATTTATTGAATAAATTGATTATAATTTATTGAAAATTAATTTTATTCAATGTAAAATAATACTAATGAATACAATGCAAATTAAAAGAAAATTAATGACAACAATAATTTATGTAAATTGGAATTGCCAAGGAATATAAATAGCTCAATAATAAAAAAAATAGCACTAGTGCGCAATAATGTGAGGTGTCACAGTTAGGTAACAAGCGCCGTATACCTAAGTGCGGTGCCGTTAGAGTCATTTTCTGAGCAACTATGTTGAAAAAACTATTATCCATTTTGGTGATGTTCACTCCGCCCGTTCCCGGTTCCCGCAAGAAAATGAAAAGTACCGTAAGACCTATCCGTCAATTACAATCCCGTCAAAATCGGTTCAGCCGTTTCAAACAAAACTGATTTAAGACAGGCAGACAAAAAGTAAAAAAAAAATACTTTTTACTATATAATATATAGGTATATGTATCGCATATAAGTTGGGGTAATATACTTACTTTTAACATTCATGCGTATTTATTAAAATTGTAATTTTGATATTAAAAACAGACATTCAGTTTTATTTACAAGTTTATACAATATAACAGCTAAACATCTCATAAATGTAAACCAGGTTTACACAATCGTGCGAAAAGCGAAACGAATTATAAATGTGCAACGAAATTGTAAACGAGTATTCGCTTCGACTCAATAGCGCGAAGGCCTCTAAATCATGGTACAGTGAGAAACACACGTAGTTGGTTAGTTAATCTTTTTGTTAGGGTTTCGTATTTCAAAAGGAAAAACGTAACCCTTATAGGTTCATTTTGTTGTCCATCCGTCTGTCTGTCTGTCTGTCAAGACCCTTTATCTCGAGAACGCGTGGAGGTATCGAGTTGAAATTAAAACTATATACTCAGGTCTGCAGTCCCTTCAAGCTGTGAAACAATCAAACTTCGTTAACGAAT
This sequence comes from Mythimna albipuncta, assembly GCA_929112965.1. NCBI lineage: Eukaryota > Metazoa > Arthropoda > Insecta > Lepidoptera > Noctuidae > Mythimna > Mythimna albipuncta. Next base: position 3,673,509 of record OV815986.1, on the reverse strand, counting down.
AAAAAAGATACGGCCGTTTATGTCGCAAAAAACGTGTATTTTGAAACTCTCAAAGATCGAAATTCATAGAGTTCCCGTTGACCCAGAATCCTGAAATTTGGCACATAGCAAGGTCTTATAGCACAGATATAGGAAAAAAACTGAAAACATTAAATTTGTTATTACCTACGTCACAAAAAAAAAATAATTGTAAATCGGATAAATGTTCGCAACTCCATTCGGGAATTATAGTTTGCACGGAACCCTCAGTGCGAAAGTCCGACTCGCACTTGGCCAGTTTGTTTTTCAAACTATCATCATCATCATTTCAGCCGAAAGACGTCCACTGTTGGACATAGGCCTCCCCCAAGCGTCGCCACAACGACCGGTCCTGTGCGTCTCGCATCCATCAGATTCCCGCGACCTTCACTAGGTCATCGGTCCACCTTGTAGGATGCCTTCCAACGCTGCGTCTCCCGGTACATGGTCGCCACTCCAGAACCTTTCGTCCCCATTGACATCTGTTCTGCGTGCAATGTGCCTTGCGCATTGCCACTAAGTTTGGAAATTCTTCGAGCTATGCCGGTAACGTTGGTTCTCTTGCACATATCTTCATTTCTAATTTGATTACGCAAGAAAACAAAAAATTTACAGATACCGGCACGAATCTTGGGCGCTGGCTTCAAGTTGCGCAGAAGTCAAATATCCGGTCTCTTTAGTGGTACGAAACGAGACGCGGGGGCGGGGAGTGTCAGTCATTGGCTCGCCGCGCCATCGTGTGCCGTTACCTGTACCTACTTGAAATTCCACGTTCTAGGACTAAAGACTTCCTTTTAGAAATTCCCTGTGGCCTTAGGAGCATCGCCCCAATATATTATGTTGGTAAACTAGTTTTAAGATCAAGTCGTTTTTCGCGTAAATAAACTGTTTTTAAATAAACTAACCGGGGCTTGGTCCGGACCAAGTACAAAGGTCCGGACGGTGAGCGCCGCGGGCTAGGTACCCAAAGCTGACTGGCCCTTGCAACTTAAAAGCGTCCTTCCCGAGGTACTTACATATACACAACCGCTCGATCATTACGTGATTATGATATTGTAACGCAGCTCAGCTCGTCGGTAGGCTCCTATAGGGATTCTTCTCTGAAATCAAACACTTCAGGCGGCGCACTCTTATATTTTTTAACTTATTTAAACGAATACATGCTTTCCTTACAAAAATCACTTCATTACTTGTAATGTGTTGTTACTTTGATCGATGTTTTAATAATAGTGTATTTTTTTTCGATTTATGACGCATTAAAAAAAAACTACTTACTAGATTTCGTTCAAACCAATTTTCGTTGGTAGTTTTTATAGTAATGTACATCATATATTTTTTTTAGTTTTATCATTCTCTTATTTTAGAAGTTAGAGGGGGGGACACACACATTTTACCACTTTGGAAGTGTCTCTCGGGCAAACTATTCAGTTTAGAAAAAAATGATATTAGAAACCTCAGTATCATTTTTGAAGACCTATCCATAGATACCCCACACGTATGGGTTTGATGAAAAAAAAATTTTCGAGTTTCAGTTCTAAGTATGGGGACCCCCAAAATTTATTGCTTTTTTTCTATTTTTGTTTGAAAATCTTAATGCGATTTACAGAATACATCTACTTACTAAGTTTCAACAGTATAGCTCTTATAGTTTCGGAAAAAAGTGGCTGTGACATACGGACGGACAGACAGACAGACAGACAGACATGACGAATCTATAAGGGTTCCGTTTTTTGCCATTTGGCTACGGAACCCTAAAAACCACACATTCTTTTTTTCTACAGACACTGCTTTATCCCCTAGTCACATAAACTACTATTACCTATGTGACTAGGGGATAAAGCATTGTCTTTAAGCATCGATGACCATGTCTTTAAGTCGCGGGCGGCATGTTGAATTCCGAACAAAACGAAGGTTGTTGATTTTAATCCCGAACGATAGTGAGGGATACATAAAATTAACTCCCGAGCATTGTGAGGGAGTTAATAAAGAAACCTGAGTGAAGTGAGGAATTTAAGCCGCCCAAGACAAAGACAGCTTTATCCCCGTGTTGCATACTCTACTTTTTACACCATCTGTGAGATAATTAAAAGACAATTTGGTCGACCAAATCATATATTAGGGAAATATAAGTATTATATTTACAAGTTCATCAAACAAACAAAATTCACTACTCCAAGATTCTATAGTTTTAATTTTCTATAATGCTCCCGTGTCGTCAGTACGCACGTTATATTCTATTTTCTTTTTTTGTTACTTGCCAGTTTGAATCATAGTGATTACATACTCTTTGGTTTGAATTTCGAGTCAACTTGTTCGATGCACCTACATTTTAATTCACAATGTTGACAGGAGCAGGTGGTGTAAAAATGACTTTTTACACCACCTGCTCGATAATGTCGTTTTACACGTCATACAAACCTCACTTAAAGCAAGTCATTATATGCCTAGGGAGATAATCCAGTATGGCCGATCCCTAGGGAATAATGAGATTTGAATTTGGAGCATCAAGAATCGCCAACATTGTGAATTAAAATGTAGGCGCATCGAACAAGTTGACTCGAAATTCAAACCAAAGAGTATGTTATCACTATGATTCAAACTGGCCACTAACAAAAAAAAGAAAATAGAATAAAACCTGACGACACGGGAGCATTATAGAAAATTGAAAATATAGAATCTTGGAGTAGTGAATTTTGTTTGTTTGATGAACTTAAAAATATAATACATATATTTCTCTAATATATGATTTGGTCGACCAAATTGTCTTTTAATTATCTCACAGATGGTGTAAAAAGTAGAGTATGCAACACGGGGATAAAGCTGTCTTTGTCTTGGGCGGTTTAAATTCCTCACTTCACTCAGGTTTCTTTATTAACTCCCTCGCAATGCTCGGGAGTTAATTTTATAAATCCCTCACTATCGTTCGGGATTAAAATCAGCAACCTTCGTTTCGTTCGGAATTCAACATGTCGCCCGCGACTTACAGACACTGCTTTATTCCCTAGTCACATAAACTACTATTATTTTTTCATTTGTTCTGTCATGCTGTCATGATGTACCATGAGACATTGACGCGACATTTCGATCACAATATTCACAAAACTTTACACAAAAATTATTCAATAATATGCATTATATTTATGAAAAAAAAAAAATTTTTACCGAGGATTAAATTTTGATTGACGTCCTTAATTATTACAAATTCATTAACAAAAACACGTGAATCTATCATAATGTTATCTTCACTTTTACGACAACCTTCAGATATGATCCTGATATTGCTCTCACAAAATGATTCGTCACTGGTACTCTTTAGTTCACGATTCGTAGCTAATTGCACTGAGGAAATTGATGCTCCAGTGTCTATCAGCGCACTATAGGCCTGTTCAGCTATAAAAATATTAATAAATGGAGTAAGATCACCAGTATTTTTTTTTTCTGCTAACTTTCAAACCTATTCTAGAACTATAGCACAATCCTTCGAATTACTTATATTTTACAAGCCAGTTCGTTGTAAAAAACCGACTCAACTCATGCGATCTCCTTTCGATATCACAATATTATTACACGTATATTTCTCTAGATATTTTGGAAATACAGGTTGCTTGAGGATATTATATAGGCTTCTATTAAAATCAAATCATAAATTTGTGTAAGATTAATTCAGTATTGACCTCGAAAATCCGCTTTTTTGCGTGAACTTGCTCTTCATAATCTACGCATAAATTAAAAGAAAAAATAAATAAAGAATATATGACTATAGCTTACATTTAATCAAGATTCTGAATGATGAATTTTTTTATCCAAAATCTTATAAAGTTTAAAAAAAAAACACGTAGGTATTTTCTGGAACAATTCTTGTAATGATAGAATTATCAAATGCCAATACAACAGGGTTTTAAGCATAGATACTCCACCTATTTTTGCATTTAATTACTGTACAATTCGGCATTTTGTTTTTTTACGCATCAATAGCACACAGTACGCAAGTGCAAAGTGACTGAATGAATCGTACAGTCACCATTCAAATAAATTGGGCATTAGCCCATAATGTGCGCTTACGTGCCACGCCCTCATGGCATATCCCTCGATATCCGTGGATTTAAGGCGATATCTCTCTGTCCAACAGTAGACGTTTTCCGGCTGAAGATTTCTCTGTTTTCGCATTGCCTCTTCAATAAACATTGCGTTGCATGAAATAACAAGCTTTTAAACCATGCTCACGTTGACGATACACAAGTGGGAAGTGCCCTCTTAATATAAATACTAGCTTTTACCCGCGACTTCACCCGCGTAAATAAAATATAGCCATAGGGAAAACATTTTAGCAATCGGACCAGCCACCCTGGCCAAGTTACAATCGTTTCGCTTGCGTCGAACGCTTCAAGTTTACTTTGCCGCCAATTCTTTTGTTCTGATCACGTGACTGAGCGTTGAGATGACGTCATTCCCGTACATTTAAAGCTTTCTACTAGCGTTAACTATTGCAGATTTGCAACTTGGCTAGGGGTACTAGGTACTTCCAGGGATTACCTCCTACAAACAAAAAAACAAATTTTACCTCTTTATTTTATTAGTGTAGATTGTACAAAAAAAAAATAAAGGAGAAAATCCAATTGTGCAATCCCTGTTTACAGATAGAATACCATAGACAAGGTATGTTTACACAAAATTTCAAATCAATGATAACCCAGTCACCTACATAATACGTGGGACAGTGTTAGGAGATAAGCTGAGTCAGTAGGAGGTCATCAACATCATCATCATTTCAGCCGATACACGTCCACTGTTGGACATAGGCCTCCCCCAAGCGTCGCCACATCGAACGCTCCTGTGCGTCCCGCATCCATCGGTTTCCCGCTACCTTCATCAGGTCATCGGTCCACCTTGTAGGAGGCCTTCCAACACTGCGTCTTCCGGTACGCGGTCGCCACTCCAAAACCGTTCGGCCCCAAAGGCCATCTTTTTTTTTATGTTGGGAAAAAATCATCCAATGAAAACCCTCCGCTCTTGTGCGGAGCGGGAGATAGTGTTAGACTCTTTCTGACTAAAAGACCCACCCCGTTCCTTCTAGCCTTCATACCGGGGCTCGAGCGCCCTTTCGGATAACCCTGGCCCGTTCTGCGAGCAATGTGCCCTGCCCATGGCCACTTAAGTTTGGCAATTCTTTGTGCTACGTCGGCAACCTTAGTTTTCCTGCGGATATCTTTATTTTTTATTCGATCACGCAAGGAAACTCCGAGCATAACCCTTTCCTTTGCTCTTTGGGTTGGTGGTTGGTTAGTAGGAGGTATCAGAAGAAAATTCGTAAACGATAGTTTACATTTTTTGCAGGAGTGCGTTTTCTCTTCCATATTAATTAAAATAATATCTACATTAGGGATAGGATTTTTTTAGGATTAACCTCTATGATTAAATTAATACGGATCAGCTAAACCCAGGGCCCGAACTAAGGGGGGGGGGGCAAGCCAGGCATTTGCCCAGAGCGGCAAAAAATGAGCGGCAAAATTGACTTATTCCTATCTTCCAACCTAGCCATTAGCCATCCACACTCAAGTTGGCAGGTTGAGAATTGTATGTGCCACCTTCCAACATACTTCAGGTTGGATAGTAGAAATTTTTAAGACTTAAGACTCATGACTTATATAGTTTTGTGTATGTAAAGGCCGACGAAAATTATCTTTGCCCGGAGCGGCTAAATAGCTAGATCGGGCACTGGCTTGACCCGGTAAACGTTATTTTACCGTATAATTATCTATAGCATAGTCAGCCTTATAATGTTCCCACGGCTGGGACTCAGGCCCCCACTCTAGGAGAGGAAATGGGCCGTAATCCACCACGCCGGCCCAGTGCTGGTTGGTGAATGTCACACGTCTTAGAATTTTTGGTTCTATGACATGCGGGTTTCCTCATGATGTTTTCCTTCACCGTTTTGAGAGCAGAAAATAAATAAATTAAATATACCTACATAATAAATCTCTAGAAATATTTATTGATTTACATATATGCTATGTTCACTTTAAAGAATATTTAACCACCATTTTTTATTGCGTAAAAATGTGTCTAAAGATCCAAGCCGTTTCGAAGGCGTAGGGAGAAGTTGCGAAATTGGTTAAATATTTTTTTAGACAAAAGTATTATTCGCAAGAAAAAATTAAATGTTGATAATGCTGTTCATGAATCTGTAATAAACATATATTTTTATCAAACCTATTAACCTGGCCGTTACCGAGGCGTAGGCTTCAGAAAGTCACGGTTTTATGGCACTTTTAGGGCGCTTGGGCTTTAAGAGGTGTAGTCCTCTTAAGTTGGGCGATACTTCGTAACCTTACCTATGTAATGTACGCAATAAACACTACGAACTAATTAACACTTTCTCATACGGAACGGAATGCTAATCTTATCAGTAACAATAAAATCTACAAATTAACATATCATATCTATCTACTAATGAATCTGGCGAGTCACCATACGGCAAACAGGTGTTATCTTATTTAAATTTCAGTGATATCTGAACTCGTATCACAAAATATTGCAGTGTGTGCCCTGATAGCCAACGGTAAGCACTTATACGTACAATAACATTAGTTAGAAACAGAAAAGAGAGCTCGTGGCTCGTGGCGTTGTTATTGTAAACCTCGTATAACCTAATTTTTTTTGTCTTTTCCGCACTCGTGTGGAAAAAAGGCATTTGCGTGCCTAAAAGTGAAAGGGATAGGAGCGGGTTTTTGAGTAACTGTAACATGTTGCTTCACAAATTCTCAATTTCCAAATCGGCCATTGGCTACTTACTCCTTGTAAAATTACTTTAACTATTTTGCATTGCATGACTCGATTCCGCCATCGCAATTCTACCATCGGACAACCCGACGTACGGCAAATATTCACCCTTACGTTGTTGAAACCTCTACGGTCCGGACTAAGCGTTTCACCTAGTCGTTTATACTTACCGCGTACGTCGGAGGACTAGAACAGTTTGCCTGCTGCGGTCTTCCCGTCCGATTATAATTTGGGTGTCTTCAAGGCTAGAGTGAATAGGCTAATAAACTAGTGCGCCTCACCATCAAAGATTGCATCGCTACTTACCACCAGGTGGGATCGCAGTTAAGCACTAGTTTATATCAATTAAAATACCGCATATATTAAAGGCCGCCCATTGTACACTTATTTTGAATAATGTTTGTCCTGTATCTTTTTTTGATCATGCGGTGTACAATAAAGAATATAATAAATAAATAAATAATAATAATTTATTCTTTCCCTCTTTTTCAGATAAAATGGTGCACATCAAGCTAAAACCCATCTCAGCAACACACAGGGACTCCGTGCACTTATAAATGATAAAGACTCATTTAACTAATTAACATTAATTTATCAAAACAGTGTAGTGAAAATAAGTTCTAGTCAATATTTAGTGAAATAAAAGTATTCAAAATGACTACTGTGGATCCTGAATCAAGATTGACCCCGGTAAGTTAATTTGTATTTCTGAGGATCTCATTTTTCGATATTATAGATTTAAATTTTTTGTTATCAACATAATTATATGTTTTTGGTTTTTAATCGTAATTTATCTACCCACATATGTAGGTACTTAAAAAAAAAAAACTTAAATATTAACTAAACTATTTATACTGAAACCTAACTAACTAGGTAGGTTTCAGTATAAATATAATACAAAATAACAAAGTACACTCAGGCGTCAAAGTACCTACTGCTCCACATCGCTTTCACCCGTAAATGTGCCCAGAAGACTGGCAGCATTGCTACGTTGAATGGCAATGCTAATTCTTTGGGCAAAGGACAAGCCAGCCACGTCTGTTCACGCAAAGTCGGCGTGAAATTTCCTTGAAAAGGAGACGCACACTCGGACCTCATGACCCAAGCGTTTCGACTCCAAACAGCTCAACATAAATGATTTATTTCGTAAGACTTATATTTTGCAAAACAAAAAAAAAATGATGAGAGTAGCATTTTTTGAAGACATATATCAATACACCTTACATCCTGTTTAGTAGTTATATGATGATTCATTATTATACAAGGTGTAAGGGATAGCCCTCCACAAACTTTAAGGGCTTGCTCAGTAGATGAAACTGAACAACCTTCCAACACATTTTTTTTCAGGAAACGAAAAAAAAAAAATCAGCTTCACCATACAAAATTATAAACTTGATTGGACAGTTTGTATGGAGAGGCCGATTTTTTTTTTTCGTTTCCTAAAAATTTTTTATATGGAATGTTGTTCAGTTTCGTCTGTTAAGCAAGCCCTTAAAGTTTGTGGAGGGCTGTCCCTTACACCCTTTATACACCCCTACTTTTTAATTAGTACAAAAAAATGGGGCTCTATCTGTACCCGTCACTGATCATATTTTTGTAGTCAAAAGTAGAAAAAACCGAAATCCTAAAATTGACCACGAAAAGGTAAATTCATCAATCAAACATAATATATTGCTAGTAGAAAATACTGCGGGCATTGTTTTCCTTAATAATTGTCACATATTCATTCATTAATCAATAGCCTGCACAATATGTCCATAAATTGAGTGACATTTCGGGACATAAACCAACGCTAATAACTTTGCTGTTTCTGAATATTATTTATTGAGATTTTACTTATAAAAATAACAAAGGCTTTTCTAATAAGCCCTTTAAGTATTTGTACTAATTAAAAAATAGTGGTGTATATTATAAGGAATTAAAGTATAGGATATAAAGAAAACAGGGTTTATGGGACAAGTCTAGGGCTTGTTTAGTAGACGAAACTGAACCACATTTTCACAAGATTTTTATTCAGGAAACGATATTATAACATCGACTTCTCCGTACAAACTGTCCAATCAAGTTTATAATTATGTATGGCGAGGCCGATTTTTTTTTGTTCTTCGTCTATATATAGGTATACGAGTATTAAGTATAAATTTTCTAAATTAACATATTCTTATTATTTGAAAGTCACAACTAAATAGTTACAGAAGTAAAATTTGAACAGTCACCAATTTTAGTATTGAGCAGGTTTTTGCAATATTGGTAATATAATATAATACATTATAATATAATATAATATAATATAATATAATATAATATAATATAATATAATATAATATAATATAATATAATATAATATAATATAATATAATATAATATAATATAATATAATATAATATAATATAATATAATATAATATAATATAATATAATATAATATTATATAATATAATATACAATATAAATATAATATTCCACAACTATCACACAACGCTGTCTATTCCCAAGCTAAGCAGAGTTTGTGTTATGGGTACTAGACAACTGATAAACATACTTATATATTTCTAAATACATACATATTATAGATAAAATATTTTTTATTCAATATTTCGCCTGTTTGCGGCACGGCAGTCCAGTATTTGATTCCGGCCAGCTGCGCCCGGATCGAGCCCCGCTGACCTTTAAATATATTTTTTTTGCGAAATATCTATTGATTGATTAACATATTAATGCTATGTATATTCTGAAGAACACTTGTTTTTTTTTGTGTTTATTAAACATATTCATAGTTTCAAAGAAATACATGCAACAAGCGAAAAAATTACTTTACTAAATAAGTTGTTAAATTATGTTTTTGGCAATCTTCTTCTTCCTTCCCTGGTCCCATTATTTGGGGTCGGGTCTACTCACTTTCCTGCGCCAAGTGGCTCTATCTTGGGTTGTCAATTTTGGCAACTGGGCTTTCTTGAGGTCCCTCTCTATATTTGACCACCAGGTCAATGGCGCGCGGCCTCTACCTCTTTTTTGTTCTGGTAGGCTTAGGGCGATTTGGACCACGTGGTCCTTACTACGTCTTTGGACGTGTCCATACCAACGAAGGCGATTTTCAGTCATCTCTTCGGAGATCGGTGCGACTTTGAAGCTTCCCCGAATGTGTTCATTTCGCACTCTGTCAAGTCTAGTCACACCCCCCGCCCATCTTAACATCTTCATTTCGTTGGTATGGACCTTTTGTTCATGCGTCTTCTTTACTGTCCAATATTCGGAGCCATACAGTAGCGCTGGACGGACTGCAGTTTTATATACCTTACCCTTTGTTTTTATTGGGATACGTGGGTCCCACAGTACACCTGTTAGTGACCGCCATTTCTGCCAAGAGACACTGATTCTAGGAGTCACATCGGCGTCGACGTTAGCGTCTGTTGTGAGCCTGGAGCCAAGTATTTGAATTGTTTTTGGCAATAGTCTTACGAAAAAATCAAACGTTTATAATGCTGTACAACAATATTTTTTTTCAAACCTTTTGACCTTTAAACCATTACCGAGCCTCGAAATTCGTTCGACCCTCCAATACAGAACAGGAGGATTTATTAAAAGAAAAAATTACCGACACGGATCTTGAGCGCTGGCTCCAAGTTGCGCAGAAGTCAAATATTCGGTTTCTTTTGTGGTGCGAAGTGAGATGCGGGGGCGGGGAGTGCCAGTGATTGGCTCGCCGCGCCGTCGTGTCATAGACGTCAATCCTGATTCGTTCCCTGAGTTGCTGCATGTATCTAACAACGAAGACGATTGGCTCGCCAATGTATGGAATGCGCAAAGCGATCCCCACTCTGACGCCGAGTGCTTAAGATCCGTTTCGGTAATTGTACCACCTCAAAAACTAATGTTAGGTTCTTTTTATTTTAAAATTCTTCAAAATTGTGCTAAGTTTTACCAAATCAAGGTGATTGCGAAATTATCGCTAGCGATGCGCCAAAACTGCATATATAAGCTGTAAATTAGTTACGTTTGTAAAGATTACACCAAATGACCTCCAGATATAAATTTTCGATAAGGTTATTTACTTTCGATATACTTATAAGGAACTAAGCCACAACACAGATAGGGTACAGAAGTCAATCTACATACACAACGCGCTCGAGCAACGCACACAGAGACACCGCTCACGGACACGATGTCTCGGCTTAATCGCCCAGTCGCGCACGCACGTACAAGGAGCTTATGACCTCTTATGGAAACGTTCAATTCGCAGTGAATCAAATTCCTTTCAAAAGCAGGCCTGCTTCTGAATCGCTAAAAATCGTACCATTTTTTTTTTATGGTGGGAAAAAATCGTGCATTGACATCCCCCGCTCTTGGGCGGAGCGGGAGATAGTGTCAGACTCTTACTGACTAAAAGACCCAACTCGTTCCTTCTAGCCTTCATACCGGAGCTCGAGCGCCCTTTCGGATAACCCTGGCTCCAGTAGACTTTGAGTTTAACCCGGCTGGGTCCCTGCTGTTGCAGACAACTCCTTGAGGCGCGCGGGAACAGTGCGCGCCGTCGACGACTTGGGCTTGGTCTGGACAGTTACCGGACGGCTGGACAGCAAGCTACCCATTGACTAAATATAAATATAAATGTAAAACAACAGTAACGAACTGGCTCCTTGATTTGGACTATGAAGACACAGAATATATTATCCAAATCATAAAGTAAGTTTAATCATAATCATTTACACACTATCATACACATACATGATACACCGCACACAAATACATTACACCTATACACTACACACACATTTTAATAAAAAAATTACTTTTCCTTTACATTTTGAATGTCATTCTTCAAATCTCTCTCGCTCAAAATTTTACAAACATAAGATTCATGTTTATGTGCCGCAAAATGCGATTATGTTTAAAAGGGTGTGAGCCTGGAGATCTGTCACACAGGTCTCGAACCTAGTTCAGACTCCAGCTCTCACAAAGGTCTTAGTCTTAGGCAAAATGTCTAAATATTACTTGTGTTAAGATGTACCTTTTTGAGAGAAATAAATGATATATTATTATTATTATTATTATTATTATTATTGCTCACTGTCCGCAACCCCGCGCAAAAATCGTACTATGACAGTTCTCTTTTTGTACAGACGTGAGCATTTACGCTTTTTGACGCGAGATCGCCTAGCGTAGGTATAAAAACCGGCCAAGAGCGTGTCGGGCCACGCTCAGTGTAGGGTTCCGTAGTTTTCCATCCATCACAATAAGTGTACCCACTTATGAGTTTAAAAAAATGCTTGCCTATACGACTATACAACAAACTTAGTCCAGAAATTATTTTGTAGAACCTTTTTGTCTTTTTGTACAAAAACTGTTCTTTCCATCAAGTTCAAAATGATTTTCCTAGAAAGTCCTTATAAAGTTTTACTTTTCAGATTTTTTTCATATTTTCTAAACTTATGGTTCAAAAGTTAGAGGGGGGGGACGCATTGTTCTTTACTTTTGGAGCGATTATTTCCGAAATTATTGACATTATCAAAAAATGATTTTTAAATACCTATCCAATGATATATCACACGTTAGGGTTGAAATAAAAAAAAAAATCACTTCCCAATTTACATATAGGTGGGCTACCCTAATAAAACATTTTTTCCAATTTTTATTTTACCACTTTGTCGGCGTGATTGATATACATATTGGTACCAAATTTCAGCTTTCTAGTGCTAACGGTCACAGAGATTAAGCGAGGACGGACAGACAGATAGTTGACTACGGAACCCTAAAAAAAACTTCTGTACCTATCTATTTTCTGACTAAGCTGCGTCATAATCAAAACGGAATCCTTTCGATTCTAATTATCATACTTATGTAGATAAGACAAAGTTCTACATTATTTTGAAGCATGTTAAGCTGTTGAGTTTATTTATCAATAAAAACAAAAGATAAGAATTGTTTTTATGTATTCCGGGCTTTCCCTGAGGGTGATGTATTTAGGGCATTATTTTTGGTCCCTTGGGTTTTTTTTGGTGGGTAAAAATCGTCCAAATGACATCCCAAGCCCTTGGGCGGAGCCGTAGATAGTGTCAGACTCTAACTGACTAAAAAACCCACCCTGTTCCTTCTTGCCTTTCATACCGGGGCCGAGCTTCTCTTTCGGAGCTAAACCCTGGCCTCAGTAGGCATCGACCCAGCTGGGCCCTTGCTGTTGCTGACAACTCCTTGATTGGTTCCCTGTGTAAAGTATAACAATCTTGAGAGTCGATCTTCGGGAGGTTTATACCGCGTACTACGCGTTCCAAATGAGAATAGGACCGATTCATAAGTTTTGACGTCTCGTCTTACTGTCAAATCGAAGAAATTTTGGCAAAATTGAAGAACTTAGAGATGAGTAAAATTGAAGAACTGGATTCTGATTAAACTTTTTTCGTTCACAGTTCATAAATAAATTAAATTAATTAATGTTTAAAAATTTCTATCCTCGATTTGACAGTAAATCGTGACGTCACAACATGGCGGGCGATCCTATTCTCATTTGGAACGCATTGTACATCGAAGGACATACACCGATACATTTTAATCGTTTTAATCCCGTGGAGGGTCGATCCGGTACATGAAACACTATCGATTTGTAGTTATAATTAAAAAATAAAGTACCTTTTTTCAAAACTCGTATTAATTTACGCATGTACGAAATTAATTTCTTTAATAAAATGACAGCTGAGCGAGCCCAATGACCTGTAGGTAGTCTGCGTTGCGTGCAAACTAACTACAGGTCATTGGACTCGTTCAAATTGTTCCAGTCCTTCGATGTACGCGGTATAAACATCAAGGCAATATACTCAGTAATATTTCCGTGATAACGAGTAAAATTTAATTCAACCAGGTTGTTATCGATTTTGTTTTTATCGTGTAAAACAATTTGTTATTTTACGACAAAATATGAGTTCTAACGAAACCAATTAAGTTTGTTTTGTTTCAATACGTAATATTGTTGAACACAATTTTTAAACAGTTAATGTTTTAAATCGTAATTTTTAGACAAAGCAATTTTTTTTAAGACGTAATTTTTTCAGGATTCCGTGCCCTTGGGGTAAAACGGAATCCGATGGCCAAACTGTACTGTAGGCACTTAGCTGCGTAGGCACAACTGATCTTGAACGCTCGGCGTCAGAGTGGGGATCGCTTTGCGCATTCCATACATTGGCGAGCCAATCGTCTTCATTGTTAGATACATGCAGCAACGCAGGGAACGAATGAGGAGTGACGTCTATGACGCGATGGCGCGGTGAGCCCGTCACTGACACTCCCTGCCCCCGCGTCTCACTTCGCACCACTAAAGAGACTGAATATTTGACTTCAGCTCAACCGCTCAAGATCCGTTATGGCAACTGTACCTATCTCATGAACCGTGGTAGTTAGTTGAAATTTACACAGATGACGTATTTCCGATATAACAACAAATACTAAAGAATAAAATAAATATTTAAAAACTTACATTCAGCCGAACATAGAACCTCCTTCTTTCCGAAGTCGGTTAAAAAGGGTACCTATCCACATCATCACTTTCCATCAGGTGAGATAGTGGTCAAACGCGAACATATCCATAATAATAAAAAAGCCGTGGCTCTCGCAAAGTGCAAATGAAGGAACACTGGTGGGTTTTACCAGTAAAAGCCTGACACTCCCTCTTGCTCCACCCAGAGAGGAACAGTCATAATTTGATAATGTCCCACATAAAAAATTGGTTGCCTGTAAAGTCGGTATACGGGCGAAAGTTTTACGTGACAACGACTTTGAGTGGTAAAATAATTTTAATGTGAATATTCATTCGTATAGTAGGAAGAATTTATGTCTGTCTCTCTCGCTCTTAGGCGGGCTAACCATGCCCGAGTGGAAGGGACGCGTGCCTCTCACTCGCTCTCATTGTGAGCGCATAACGTGAGCGGAGCGTAACGCAGTTTCTTGAAGTGTCACCCGGCAAACCAATTTATAAGACGTTGTCACGTCAAAAATAAGAAAGAAAGAAAAAGAAAGAAAGAAAACATGTTTATTCTGCCCGTATAGACACACAAATTGCCTTAACGGCAAGTGTAGACCAGGCCTAACAGATTTGAACCATAGACAACTTTATTGTCTAGGTTGTATAATAAAACAAGCGTAAATAATATATATAATCTGTGCGACGCCAGCCGCCTCGAGATAGACAAACAAAAATAAAAGTAAAAAACAAAAGAAATACAATATAAATACATTCAAATTGTGCGTCGCATCTAGGCAAGAATAGGTCGTTGCTCAGCTTATAGTATACTGTGACGCTGGACAAATCCAACAATCTACAATGCTGGTTATACATATAAGACAACTATATTATGTGACTAGGGGATAAAGCAGTCTTACCGCGGGCGGCATGTTAAATTCCGAACGAAACGAAGGGTGTTAAGGTTTAATACCGAACCCAGTGAGGGTTTCGTATAATTAACTCCCGAGCACTGCGAAGGAGTCAATATAGAAACTTAAGTGGAGTGAGGAATTCAAACCGCCCAAGACATGTCCCACCTTCCATCCTGCATCACGTGCCTTGTTACCTGTTCACGTAGGGACCTAATGACAGTACTGTCAGTGGACTGCATTGGCGTGGCCGAATATTGGGTCAGGCATGGAATTTAATTAGTTTTGCCATTATGAAGAAGAAGAAGACAAAAGCAGCTTGTCCTGCTGATGGATTTTTATTACAACCACTGTACGATGGCGATCTCTCGCGCCGGGCCTTGCTATGGGCCTTGGTACAGGCCAAGCGAGGAGGAGTGGCAGGCGGTCGCCGACTTCTGCGAAGCAGTAATGCTAGCAAAGGAGGAGGCCGACCGCATCAGGCAACGACGCTCTCGCCGCCGCCGGAATTCCGATCCGATCCTGATTTCCGGCCACCATAGGCGCGGGTTAATGCAGCAATGGGTAGCTCGCTGTCCGACCGTCCGGTAACTGCCCGGACCGAGCCCAAGTCGACGGCGCACACTGTTCCCCCGCGCCTCAAGGAATTTTCAGCAACAGCAGGGTCCCAGCTGGGTCGAAGCCTACTGCGGCCAAGGTTAGTTTCGAAAAGTAGGTCACTCCCGGTATGAAGGCACGAAGGAACGGGGTGGGCTTTTAGTCAGTGAGAGTCTGATACTATCTCCCGCTCCGCCCAAGAGCGTGATATGTCATTACATGATTTTTCTACCGAAAAAAAAAAACATTTTTGCAATAAACTGATTTGATTTGGATACTCTACTTTTTACATCTTCAGCGAGATATTTATTACAGTCATAATAATATGCATGTTATTTTTTGTTTTGAAATTATAAGCTGAACATATTGACAAACATATATCTTACTGTAATATTTAAATAACAATATAACAACTGTAATAATAAACTAAGTATTCTTTTGTATACGCAATGCAGTTGAGTTTGAGCTCTGAAACGCAGCGGTTGCTATAAAAATCGTGTAATAAAATTGCGAGTGCAGTGTGTTGAAATAAATAAATAACTTGAAGACGTTATTGGTCGGTGTTACAAATTAATTTTATCGTAAAGTTGATTGCCAGTAGAGAAAAAAATCAAACAATTGTGTAGTTGAGACATCTTTTTTTTTTATTTTTTGTATAGAAAATTAACTTTTTTGTCTAAAATCGCCGGTAATTGTACTTAGTGAGATATTCCTACCACGCCCCCACTTTTCCTTTTTTTTTATTATTAATAGGATCGCGCTTGACCGCTATCTCACCTGATGGATAGCGACGATGCGGTCGACGATGGCACGCGCTTACCTAGAAGAAACCTATTCACTCTCGACTTAAGATTCCCGGGTTGTAGCTATCAGGAATCACAGACTCAGGCAAGGAATTCCACTACCTAGCTGCACGCACAATGAATGTGTTCCCAAAAAGTTTTGTGCGTGAAGGTGGAATATCCACCACGTACCGGTGGCGCATCGCCTTACGTCTGGTCGTCCGATAATGGAACGGGCTAGTTGGAATATAATTCCTCACAGCAATATTTGAAATACTAATGCTACTTCATATAACCAATTTTGAAGTTTCAAAGATACTGAACGATGTCTGACTAACTATAACGACTTTCAAAGATCTACGGGGATTTGCTTACCCCGCACGCT
This sequence comes from Mythimna albipuncta, assembly GCA_929112965.1. Classification (NCBI taxonomy): domain Eukaryota; kingdom Metazoa; phylum Arthropoda; class Insecta; order Lepidoptera; family Noctuidae; genus Mythimna; species Mythimna albipuncta. The sequence continues at coordinate 3,656,590 of OV815986.1, read as the reverse complement.
TAAATACTTGTATGAAAAGGACGTTTGCGGGGGTTACGCATGCGGAACAAATCTGCATGCCAATGCATGAAATTAAAAAAAACCCGGGCGTATTCAGATGACACGCGCCGATCACGCACAGCACCCGCGCACGCGTTGTGCCCGCCTTAAACCCGCACACGCGCTGCGTCCGCCTCGCACACGCCTCGCGCCCACTTATACTACTAGTGACTGAACTCCTTCGTTCACTAGGCATTTAGCCATAGCGCGGGCGCAAAACGAACGCGGGGAGGGTGCAGAGCGTGGGCAGGGCGAGCGCAGGGTTGGCGCGAGGCGGGCGCGTGGCGTGCGCTTGGCGTGCGCGTGTAGACCTCGTTAAATGCAATTTGAGATCTATTGATGATGATTATAAGACTCAAATTCTTATTTAATAAATTTCAATGCGAGCTGGACGCGGGTGGCGTGCGCTGAGCGTGCGCGTGTCGTGTGAACGCGCCCTTATAACAACCGGGATCAACTGCCTTATATTTTTACCGTGGCACGGAGTGTCAGTAATGCCCTAGAATCTAGGGCATATTTATGGCATAAACTTCATCTGTTTAGGTAGTTAACTAAATGTAAACAATCTTATCTTAACATGTCTTATATCTAAAAAATTGTCTAAAATGTTATCCAAAAATGTTTACAATAGGGTAGTGTCCAGGGTCATTTTGAGCAATTACATTTTATTTAGTCCTTATTTTAGATTATAAAAAAATATTGGACACGTATTTTTTCTTTTTTCGATTAATAAAAAAATAGCAAAGATAAATAGCCCATTAAAATTACGTGTGACGTCAGCCCGTGCGAAAAAATGTAGCACTGCGTGACGTTGCACGTAAATTTAATGGGCTATATCTTTATCACTTTTGATTTACCAAATTTACAAATAAAAAAATACGTGTCCCTTATTTTTGAATAATGTAAAAGACGGACTAATTACATTTTTTTACGGCCATTAGCCTATTAGGTATTTACCTAAACCGATGTTAGGTAATCAACTAACTTTAAATAGTCTTTATAAGTATGTCTTATATATTATACGATTCATGTAAAAAAAAAAATATATCAAGTATCAAGATTGTTTACGTATAGTTAACTACCTTAACAGATGGAGTAAAGATAAACGTACGTCACCGTACTGAATTGATTGTTTACGTTCAACATGACCAACTGGAAAGAAAATGACTTGTCACGATTCCAATATCATTAGAAACAACTCTTTGAAAAGTAATCAAAAATTAACTTCAATTAGTCAAGGATATTTATTGGGTTAGCAGAATATTGATTACTATATAGCTTCTGTCAACGACTTCGCCTGCATTTCTATGTCCCTCAGTAATTCGGCGGCGATCTCTCGCGCTGGGTCTTGGTACAGGCCATGGTCCGGAGCAGTGGTAGGCGCGAGCATCGTTCTGCGAAGCAGTAATGCTAGCAAAGGAGTGGCTCGCCATCCAACCGTCCGGTAACCGTTCGGACCGAGTCCACGTCGTCGACGGAGCGCACTGTTCCACGTGTGCCTCAAGGAGATGACAGCAAGCCGTAGGGGCCCAGACATTTATTTCACCACCACTGCTCTCAAAACGGTGAAGGAAAACATCGTGAGGAAACCAGCATATCCTAGAACAAAAAATTCGAAGACAAATGTGACTTAGTGTTAGTAGTAACCCGCACTGGGCCCGCGTGGTGGATTGACGGCCCATTCCCTCTCCTAGAGAGGAGGGCTGCGTCCCAGCAGTGGGAACATTAGAAGGCTGATTTGTCCTATCTCTCACGTACGTCCCTTATTTTTTGGTCGTTGATATGTAACTAAAGATTTTTTTTTTACAGGGGTCATCGTCCAATGAAGTGGAAATGGATGATGTCCTAAAAAACGGGAAAAATGGCAACGTAAGTATTTCTACCTACCTATTAAATATGATGATGAGTATCTATTATAATCACAGAAAAGATGAAAGAGGTTAGAATGACCTTTATGACTGGCCTGTTGGTCTAGTGGCTATTGACCCTGACTGCTATGCCGGAGGTCGTGGGTTCAATTCCCACCCGGGACAAATGTTTGTGTGATGAGCACGAGCATTTGTTCTGTGTCTGGGTGTAATTTATCTATAATATGTATGTATTTAGAAATATATAAGTATGTTTATTAGTTGTCTAGTACCCATAACACAAGCTCTGCTTAGCTTGGGACTAGACGGCGTTGTGTGATGGTTGTGGAATATTATATTATACCTTTTGGGCGGGGCAGCGGTGCCACAAAATATGATCATGCTCATAATTAACACAACCAATAGCAAACTTGCGAAACCTCAAGAAAGCCCAGTTGCCAAAATTGACAACCCAAGATAGAGCCACTTGGCGCAGGAAAGTGAGGAGACCCGACCCCAAATAATGGGATCAGGGAAGGAAGAAGAAGAAGAAGAATAGCAAACTTGCGATCTAAGTGTGCGTGGTCTGTTAGTTGCGTAATGCGCGTTAGTATTGTCCTGTCTGTATGGATCAGAATGTTGGGCTGTAAAAAAGACGGATGAAAAAAGATTGCATGTAGCGGAGATGAGAATGTTAAGATGGATGTGTGGTGTGACGAGAATGGATAAAATGAGAAATATTAGGGGAAGTTTGAAAGTGGCGCCAGTGACTGAAAAGTTGAAAGAAAGTCGTTTGTCTTGGTATGGTCATGTAAAAAGATAGAGTGTAGAGAGGAGAGATGAAAAGCTTGCTAAAAGAGTTATGAATTTACATGTGGATGGATGGAGAGGGAGAGGGAGGCCAAAGAAAAGACAGATTTGTAAAAGAGATATTAAAGAAAAAGGAGTTAGTGATAGCGTGACGAGTGACAGGAAAGAATGGAAGAAAAAAACGTGTTGCGCCGACCCCAAATAAAACGGGTCAAGGGCAGGAAGATCATCAGGAATAAATCATGAGTGGAGTTAAAGGGTGGGAGAGAAGCGGCGACACTCGTTCTAGTACAAATCGGAAAATGACTATTTCCTTTCTAACGTCTTTAATTTATTTATTTATTTAAACTTCATGTACAGTAGTGGTACATAGGCGGACTTAATGCAACAAGGCATTCTCTCCCAGTCAACCTTTGGGTTAAAAAGAGATCACTGTGGTAGGTTTGCACAATAAACAAATAACAAATTATGAAAACAGAAAAAAAACATAATAAGTTATTTATATAGTTAATTTTTTCTGTGGTAAAAACCCACCCATATTCCTTTACTTGCCTAACACTTTAACTACTTGCATCGGATTAGTCAAACGAGTATTTTAGTGTCCTATTAGCCAGGCTCGTGTGTTCGCGACTGGGCACTCCATCTCGTTTAACTCTTCAATCCCCATAGGTGACAGAAGAGCTGAAAAAAAAGCCAATTTGCGATTCGTAAAAATCTTTGAGAGTCGATTCGGAAATTGAACTGTTTTCATAGGTAAGTTTGTACGGAACCCACAGTACGCGAATCCTACTCACACTTGCCCGGATTTTTCATATAATTTAGATAAGTGCGAACGAGTTACTTTTCCGCACTAGTGCGGAAAACAGTAAATTGCGTCCGTAAAAAAAATTATTTCGAATAAGTGTTTTGTGCATTTTTGTTCTGTTTCAGACCATAACCCACGATTTCTTAGAGTACGAGCCCTCCGGCTGGTTGGAGACCACGCTGATGAGGGTGGGCAGTTCCACCGACAACTTCATGAAGGAGAACCGCTCCACCGTGAAGACTGTCTCCATCTTCATATTTAATGGCGTCGTGCTGGGGTTCTTCTTCGGTTGCCTGTATTATTGGCTTACCTATAGTGAGTATATAGCATAGCATACCATATAATATTCCCACTGCTGGGACTCAGGCCTCCTCTCTAGGAGAGGGACTATGCAGTAATTCACCTCGCGGGCCCAGTGCGGGTTGGTGGATGTTTTTTGTGAATTATTAATGCTATTATGAATTTACCAATTATGACAAATTTTCGTGGTCAATTTTGGGATTTCGTTTTTTTTTTTAACTTTTGACTACACAAATGTGAACTGTACCCCTAGCCAAGTTTCTAATCTGCAATAGTTAACGCTTGTAGAAAGCTTCAAATGTACGGGAATGATGTCGTCTCAACGCTCAGTCACGTGGTCAGAACAAAAGAATTGGCGGCAAGGTCAACTCGAAGCTTTCGGCGCAAGCGAAACGGTTGTAACTTGGCTAGGGGGTGCTGATCAGTAATGGGTACAGATAGAGCCCTATTTATTGTATTAATTAAAAAATAAGGGTGTAGAACATGGTTTTTTTTTTACTGAGCAAATTTTTAAAGATGTCATAGAATAGAATAGAATGGAATGGAATGGAATGGAATGGAATGGAATGGAATAGAATAGACTTCGCCATCTTCTAACCTGTACTTTTTTTCTCCTGCAGGCACCGACCCTCTAGAACTATGCCATGGCTTCGGCAGCCTTATCGCCTTCTTCAGCATCATCTACTTCTTCTTGATATACTTCTTGGTGGTGAAAAGACTGTTCGCGGCCTGGTTCCAGAGGGTATTCTGGAGCAAGGTTGAAAACTTCTTTGAGAAAATGTGGACCATGGTGTGAGTATACTTTACGTATATCATAGAAAGGTGTTTCCTCGCGTTGCGAAGCTAAATTGCACGTTCCAAAGCGAGCCAAGTAAGGAATTTAACTAGTTTTGCCATCGACACGCTACGAAGAAGAAAAAAGCAGCTTGATCCTGCTGATAGATTTTTATTACAACCACTGTACAACGGCGATCTCTCGCACTGGGCCTTGGTACAGGCCAAGCGAGGAGCAGTGGCAGGCGGCCGCCTTTTGCGAAGCAGTAATGCTAGCAAAGGAAGCCGACGGTATTAGGCAACGGCGCTCTCGCCGCCGCTGGGATTCCGATCCCGATTTCCGGCCACCGTAGGCGCGGGTTAATGCAGCAATTGGTAGCTCGCTATCCGACCATCCGGTAATCGTCCGGAGCAAGCCCAAGTCGTCGACGCCTCAAGGAGATATCAACAACCGTACGGGCCCAGCAGGGTCTAACTCGAAGCCCACTAAGGTCATGGGTGATGCGAAAGAGAGCTCTGGCGCCCTGGAACGTGTTCTTCACGTTATAGGATCAAGGATTGCCTTTTCAGGAAGTTCCCGCGTTCTTAGTGGGCATCAGCCCTGCTGGACTTCTACGGTTTTACTGACTCTCTTTGAAGCGTGGAACACTTCTCGCCGTCGACGTTTACCGGACTGTCGGACGGCAAACTCCCTATTGCTCTTCGTCTGCTAGCCCTCGTCTACGGTGACTGGTAGCGGTCGGAGTAGCAGCGGCTGGGGTGTGAGGCCGTCCGTTCCCTCACGCTTGCGGCCGTCGCCCATACCCTCTCACTCCGGTTCATTGCCTGACCTGAATCAGAGCTCATTGTTAGGGTTCCATACTCAAAGAACAAAAACGGGACCCTATTACTAAGACTTCGCTGTCTGTCCGTCCGTCTGTCACCAGGTTGTATCTCAAGAACCGCGATAGCTAGACAGTTGACATTTTCACAAATTATGTATTTCTGTTGCCGCTTTAACAACAAATACGTACTAAAAACAAAATAAAATAAATTTTTAAAGCGGGCTTCTTTTTGCCGAATTTTTCTAAGGACGGTACGGAACCGGGCTTGCGGACAGTGAGTAATGGGTAGCTCACTGTCCGACCGTTCGGTAACTGTCCGGACCAAGCCCAAGTCGTCGACGGCGCGCACTGTTCCCGCGCGCCTCAAGGAGTTGTCAGCAACAGCAGGAACCCAGCCGGGTCGAAGCCTACTGGGGCCAGGGTTATCCGAAATGGCGCTCGAGCCCCGGTGTGAAGGCTAGAAGGAACGGGATGGGTCTTTTAGTCAGTAAGAGTCTGACACTATCTCCCGCTCCGCCCAAGAGCGGGGGATGTCAATACATGATATTTTTTCCCACCATAAAAAAAAAAAACGGTACGGAACTTTTCGTGCGCGAGTCCAACTCGCGCTTGGCCAGTTTTTAGTAATTAGTGTGGTGTCCAACTGTTTAAAAAATAACTGCGATTTTGTATAATTACCAGTGATCGGAATGGGTAGGGCTATTTAGGTTCAGACATTGATGTTAATATGGATATTCCACGAGATTATTAATGTTTCTTTATCTATGTATTCATCATCAACATCATCATCATCATTTCAGCCGATAGACGTCCACTGTTGGACATAGGCCTTCCCCAAGCGTCGCCACAACGAACGATCATGTGCGTCCCGCATCCATCGGATTCCCATCTATTTATTATAATAGATGAATGATGATAATATCCTTAATCCCGTCCTTCTTATATTTACCCGTCAGAAAGGAAGTGTAATCTTTCATTAGTCCCGAAGGCAAGAATACTTTTTTTTATAATTTTACTACTTTAAAACCAAATCCCGGACTCGGGGAGTATCCATATTATTCTAACCTATGGCAAGTACATGAAATAGCCCTACCTATTCCGATATATAATAATTACGTCACAAAAAAGTATTAAGTAGATAAGTACATAATTAAATACTTAAAAGTGTTAAATAGTTAGGTACTTAAATACTTAAAAGTAATTACATAAAACATCTGTAAAGACAATCGCTGAAGAGCGTCATTGACTGAATGATTAACTCAAATACTTAATTATTGTACTCAACAATTCGGTCCACTTTATGTTTTTAGGGTTCCGTAACTCAAAAGGAAAAAACGGAACTCTTGTAGGATCATTTTGTTGTCCGTCCATCTGTCTGTCTGTCAAGACTAGGGTTCCCAGATCAAAATATCAAAAATCCGGAGAAAATTCCTGACATTCCATGAAATTTCCGGACAATCTTGTTAATTTTTTATTAAAATCGTTACGCATCGTGCATGTAAATAAACTAACCAAATCGATTGCCAAATCGTTCGAATTTTGACACGCGCGCGGTGAAATGGTAAGGGGTGAGGGGGAAGCGCCTCTCTGTCGCCTGCGTTCGCCCGAACACATGATTTATTTTTTCATTTTTTATTTCACTCTTCACTTATTTGTAGAAATTCCGGACGGTTTAAGATTCCCCCCGCATTCCGGACAAAGACCTATATTTCCGGACTTGTCCGGAAAATTCCGGACGTATGGCAACCCTAGTCAAGACCCTTTATCTCGAGAACGCGTCGAGGTATCAAGTTGAAATTAAAATATACTAAAGTCTACGGACTCCTGAAGCTGTAAAAAAATTAAACTTGTAAGTTAACAATATAAAAGATACCCACTTCGGTTATGGCAAAAAATGTACATTTCGACACTTTCGAGGAAATCAAAATTCATAGGGTACTTCCCGTTGACCTAGAATCCTGAAATTTAGCATGAAGCAAGGTCTTATAGAACAGGTATAGGAATAAATTTAAAAACTAAATTTGTTGTTACATTGCAATTTTTCTTTGCGATTCGAAAAATCTTCCGAGAAATTGAACTATTAACTTACATAGGTAAGTTAACGCAATAAAAAATACACTCCAAACCACAAAATATATAGGTACAGAAGTCAATCTACATATAAAGCGCGCTCGAGCAACGCCCACATAGACACCGCTCACGGACACGATATCTTGGGTCGCTCGACGAACAGTTCCGGTTCAAAAGCTCATTAGTGTGCGCCGACCGAGCGTAGGTATAAAAAGTGAAATACATACATGAGATTGTCTTCTGTACCTATCTATTTTGTGTTCAAACCTTTATAGTAGCTCATACTTAATCATCGACAAAAAATGCAAGTGGCAAGGTCTCACAACACGTAATAAATACTACTAAATAACGGAAAGCTTTTTTTGAGAAAATCATTAAATCAATCATCAAATCTCAATCCCTTATCAAATCAATCATCAAGTCTCAATCACTTATCAAATCAATCATCAAATCTCAATCACTTATCAAATCAATCATCAAATCTTAATCAATTAAATTAATTAAATATGACGGCACAGTTGGAGCCTACAGAAGTACAGATTTTCTGTGCGCTATTGAAACAAGTGAAAAAATATCATGTTGTTAATTATTTATTTTGCAAATGGCATTAGTCTTACAAAAAAAAAAACATAATTTGATGATGTTATACAGGAATCTATAATAAATATATATTTTCTTCAAAACAATCCACCTAGCCGTAACCGAGGACTAGGCTTTAGAAAGTCACTGTTTTATAGCACTGCTCGGGTGTTAGGGCCTTAAGGGCCTGCGCACACTTGAAACAAGACGGTCTTAGACAGACTTGTCTACGACGTCGCAGACAAGTCTACGAAACAGTCTAGTGGCGTACGGCCAGTGTTATCATCTTTGTGGATTTTCCACTAAAACTGGTGGTTTTAATCCCCCATTTAGTTGCAAAATATTGGTATAGTGGCTAGTGGATTTTTTTGGTGCTTTATATTCAATATTTTACTAAAAATGCGATCACTCGGGTGTAAATCAGCAGATTTGTCGTAAAACAGTCTTGACGCAGACAAGTCTGCGGTGTTGTAGACAAGTCTGTGACGTCGTAGACAAGTGTGTCTTAGCCTGCTATACATGTTGGCCGAGATTAGGCCAATGCGAGCCTACGCAAATGCAGGCTAATTGACACAAGGCAAGTGCTACTGTCTAGACGTTCGGCAAGCTTAAAGGAAACCAATACAAATGGCCAACATAGACGAGTTTTGAGGAGACGCCCACATGCTGGGCGAGCGCGCGCGAGCTCCTTTGATTTGTGCAGATAAACCGACACCACTCCGAAGTGAGGCAAGTGATCGCGAGCGGCTGCGGGTTGTGACAAGCTACGCCAAATGAGGTCTATAGTCTATACACGTTGGCGCTTGTCTTTACTCAACCAACTAGGCGAGCGACACCGAGCGATAGCAAGACAAGGGAACAACACAACCCGGGAATCTTTAAGTCGAGAGTGAATAGGTTTCTTTTAGGTAAGCGCGTTCCATCGTCGACCGCATCGTCGCTTTCCATCAGGTGAGATAGCGGTCAAGTGCGAACCTATCAACAATAAAAAAAAAAAAAATTTACTGTCTAAGTATTTTTACGAAGTTACGAAGTTTAAGTTTAAAATTCGACCTACTGACTACAACAGGGAAAAATATGTCTCAATTAGGAATCACTGCAGCAAGGTGTGTAGGAATGCAAACCGCCAATTTATCCATACTTCGGTACAAAACGGTGATCCAGCTATAGGTCTGGAAATTTCTCAAATCACTAGGTATCGGAAAAAAGTCTCATGACACAATTCCTAAGGACTTAGATTACAATTTACTTAATAGTCATTTTTCTACTTCGCCCACAATGAATAGGGCCACCAAAGCCATTACATTAAGTCGTCTTTCAAACCTTCCGAAACCTGATTTTTCCCCATTCGTCCTAAGTCAGTTTACTGCTAGTGATGTTAAAAAGAGTATTATGTCAATTACATCCAACGCCATTGGTAGTGACTGTGTCAGCCGAAAGATGATAATTCCTATCCTTGATAACATCCTCCCTGTCATCCTTTACATTCTCAACTTTTCTGTTTCCAGTGGTGTCTTCCCAAAAGCCTGGAAAGATGCCCAAGTCATCCCTTTACCTAAGAAATCTCATCCTGCATCTTTCTCTGCCTATCGTCCCATCTCTATTCTTCCTTTCCTATCCAAAGTCCTGGAAAAGCTAGTTCATCAGCAACTTAGCTCTTTCCTTTCCAAGCACAATCTCCTAAATCCCTATCAATCCGGTTTTCGACCTGGACACAGCACTACCTCAGCACTCGTGCATATTACGGATGATATTAGGTCTGGCATGGAGATGGGAAAGTTAACGGTACTTGCTCTGCTTGACTTTAGCAATGCCTTTAATACCGTTGACTTCGACATTTTGCTTGGTATGCTATGCTCTTTTAACATATCTCCTTCGGTAATTGACTGGTTTCATAGTTACCTGTTTGGTCGCCGGCAGCGTGTATGCATTGAAGAATCTTTCTCTTCGTGGTGTGATACCTATGCCGGTGTGCCGCAGGGTGGCGTTTTATCCCCTCTACTTTTCGCACTTTTCATTAACGCTATCTCTCAACGACTATCTTCTTTCTACCACCTATATGCAGATGATCTCCAAATTTACACCCAATCCTCTCTTGGAGAGCTAACTGATGCCATTGAGACTATTAATAACGACCTAGCTCGAATAGGTGACTGGAGTGCTGAGTTTGGGCTGAAGATCAATCCCACCAAGACCCAAGTGATTATTGTCGGTAGTCCCCGTACGGTCTGTAAGATCGATTGGTCGACACTTCCCCAGGTTTCTTTTAACAATTCCATTATTTCTATAAGTCACGTTGTCAAGAACTTGGGGATTTATATCGACAGCAGTATCTCTTGGACTAAACAATTGCAGGAGGTCAGTCGAAAGCTGTTTGCTTCGGCGGGCTCCTTGAGGCGGCTTCGTAACATGCTTCCTATCAACACTAAGATTGCGATAGCACAATCTCTTCTTCTCCCAATCTTGGACTATGCTGATGCCAGCTATCTTGATCTTACCCAAGAACAATTAGACACTTCAAAATCTCTGCATTAGGTTCATATTTGGCTTGCGCAAGTATGACCACGTTTCCGAATTTCGTACTCAGCTCAAATGGCTTCCTATTCGCCTTTGCCGGAATGCTCATATACTTTCATTGCTTTATAATGTGCTCTTTAATCCTTCTACTCCTTTTTATCTTAAAGAACGCTTTCAGTTCCTTTGTGACACACATTCTAGGTCCTTGAGATCATCGGAAAATCTGAAATTAAGTATTCGTATGCATTCCACGTCGTTTTTTGACAAATCGTTTACAGTCCAAGCTGCTCGTTTGTGGAATGCGTTGCCTATTGAAGTGAGACGTGCTCAAACGCTAACAACGTTTAAAACAATGGTGAAGGAGCATTACCTTTCACTTTGATTTTGTCTTCTCCTGGCTTGATTACATATTTAATATTTATTAGTATATTTTTTGTAATGTATGTATGTATTTGTGTTGTTATTTCATATTTGTATTTTTTTGATGTACACTGACAGCCCTATATCTTTCTCCTCTCTTTCAGTCCATCCAAAGGTTGTCTGTAAGAGATCGCCCTGTGCGATAAGGCCGCCCATTGTACACTTATTTTGAATAATGTTTGTCCTGTATCTTTTTTGTTCATGCGGTGTACAATAAAGAATATAATAAATAAATAAATAAATAAGTATTGGTATTGGTCTTCACTCGGTAACGCTCGGCCATCGTGTATTGCAGGCTTAAAGCAATCCAAAATAACGGAACCCCCATAATACGAGCCAATTAATATTGGTCAGTACATTAGTATTTTGAAGTCCGCCGACAATCACTACGTAAGATTGTATAGTTGATAAATTGCGAACAATTAACTATTAAATTGATGGTTATGTACCAATACCATATACAACTACTGTAGTAATAAAACAATTATTTTTTTGTATGATCTTTCATAAGTGTATTGTCAACAAGCAAAAATCATAAATTAAATTAAATGATAGTTATATAACTAATGCAGAAGTGAATGGAGTAGGTAGGGGTCTTTAAGGGCTAAGCGCCCAAAAAGTGCCATAAAACAGTGATTTTCTGAGGCCTACTCCTCCGTAACGGCTAGGTCAATTGGTTTGAAAAAAATATATGTTTATTATAGATTTATGAACAATAATATCAACATTTGATTTTTTCATGCAATTAATACTTTTGTCAAAAAAAAATATTTAGCAATTTTGCAACTTTTCGCAACTTTTCCCTACTCCTTCGAAACGGCTTGGACCTTTAGAAACATTTTTACACATAAAAATATGTGGTTAAATATTCTTCAAAGTGAACATTGCATATGTAAATCAATCAATATTTCGCAGAAAAAATGGGTTTAAAGCGCTTTCCGGACACTACTGGCCGCTAATAAATGCACAGATTTGCGTACTGCCGCCTAGGCGAGTGCGAGAGTTGCGTTCACATAATTTCGGCCAGATGGTTCAAGGAACTATACGCCTTAAGTCAAGAGTGAATAGGTTCCTTCTAGGCAAGCGTGCTCCATCGTCGACCACATCATCGCGTACCATCAGGGGCCCGAGTCTGCTATTTTTATAAACTTGTCATTCCAACGCGATCCCAATATCATTTTGCTAAAAGTTCGTAATCTGCTAATTCATAATGATCGATCATTGATCGGTCAATGGTCTCGTAATAGAGTTGTAGTAGAATGAAAATATCGAGCTTATTAAAAACAATGACGTTCTAATGGTAGATCACTGATTAAAGCAACTGTTACAATTTTAGTAGATTATCGCATACGTCAGATATTCATTCATCATTAAGTACGAGATTACCATTCTATGTCATTTCTTTCAATTGAGTGTCAGTGGTTGATCATTGGAAAGTCATAATGACGCCATTATATTAGTAGATTACCAAAACTTGTCAAAATCAACAACTTGAAATCATTGATAGACCATTCTGACACTATTGTAATAGCAGACTTGAGGCACTGGTGAGATAGTGGTCAAACGCGAGCCTATCAGTAATAAAAACACTGAGCAAGTGCGAGTCAGGCTCGCGCACTGAGGGTTCCGCACATACGAGTATCTAAAGAAATAGTTCAATTCCCGAATGAGTCTCGAAGATTTTTCCAAATTGCAAAAAAAGTTTTTTTTTGGTGACGTAACAACAAATTTACTGTTTTCAGATTTATTAAGCTATACCTGTGCTATAAGACCTTGCTTCATGACAAATTTTAGGATTCTAAGTCAACGGGAAGTACCCTATGAATTATGATTTCTTTGAGAGTCTTTTGTTTCGGTGGGGAAAATCATCCAATGACAACCCACGCTCTTGGGCGGAGCGGGAGATAGTGTCAGACTCTTACTGACTAAAAAACCCACCCCGTTCCTGCAAGCCTTCATACCGGGGCTCGAGTTACCTTTTGGATAACCCTGGCCCCAGTAGGCTTCGTCCCGGCTGGGTCCCTATAGTTGCTGACAACTCCTTGAAGCGCGCGGGAACAGTCCGCGCCGTCGACGACTTGGGCTTGGTCCTTCTTTGAAATTTTCGAAATATATATGTTCATTGAGACATAAACCGCCGTATCTTTTTTTTTTCGTTAACTCAGAAGTTTGATTTTTTCATAGCTTCAAAGGTCCGCTGACCGACTGGTATTAATTTCATCTTGATATCTCCACGCATTCCCGAGATAAAGGGCCTTGACAGACTGACAGACAAACGGACGGACAAAGTGATTCTATAAGGGTTCCGTTTTTTCCTTTTGACGTACGGAATCCTAAAAATGTGTTTTTACTTTTCAGTAAACGCTTAGTACGGACCGTAGAGGTAACTATTAAACATGGTTTTTCTTCCACAGTTGGTTCCGATGGTGCCTCTGGCTGTTCGTGCTGGCCATGATCGCTCTGTACCTGTATCTGGATGTACGACACGAACCGGAGAGGCTGATCTCCATGCTGGGACTCTGTATCATTATGATGTTAGGTGAGTAGAACCACTCCATGACAGTTGATGCATTTACATAGTTATACTGACTCTGATCGCATTGTTCAATAATTATAATAATAATAATTGCCATTTATTCTCTCTTCACAAAGATGACTTAAAATTAATTTTGACATGACAATTGACTGGCCTGTTGGTCTAGTGGTTAGTGACCCTGACTGCTATGCCGGACGTCGTGGGTTCGATTCCCACCCAGGACAAATGTTTGTGTGATGAGCATAATCATTTGTTCTGTGTCTGGGTGTAATTTATCTAATATGTATGTATTTAGACATATATAAGTATGTTTATCAGTTGTCTAGTACTCACAAGCTCTGCTTAGCTTGGGACTAGACGGCGTTGTGTAATAGTTGTGGAATATTATTATTATATTATATAATGCCTCAGCTATATTCCACCCTTGTGAGAGACTGGTGCCTGTTATAGGTTTTTGAAAAAACCTGTGTTACAGGTCACCTTCCACAGCTAGAATTAACTATTACAGTGTTACCGTGCAAGAGTCGAAATTTAATAATAATGAAAAACTATTAAGCATCATACAAAAATAGAATTAGTAATGACAATAATAAAAAATAATTATAAATAAATAAAAAAACCCTACCTATAATTTAGCAGAAGTTATGTGTGTGTGTAGATGTGTGTTTTGTTTGTGTATTTAGTGTTGCGTAGTCAAATCAATCAATAATTTGATTAATTTATAAATCAATGATCAATCAATCGTGAGTTGTTATAGCGATACTTTATAGATAGGGTTACCAAATCTCAGAATATGTCCAGAGATTTAGATTTTTGGACTCTCTTGGAATTTTGAAAAACTTATGAAATCATCCAATTGCATTATTGCAATCAGGTGGGATTTCATTCAAGCACTGGTTTATAAATCTATATAGTTATTTAAAAATGAATCCCTATTTCCTTGGTCACGCCATCACGCGTAACGGCTGGACCGATTTCTCTAATTCTTTTTTTGTTGTGTTCGTTATTGTGAGAAGGTTCCTATGGAAAAAAAATAAAAATTAGGGTAGTGTAGGATAAAGTAGAGTAGGGTAGTGTAGGGTAGAGTAGGTTAGAGTAGAATAGAGTGGGGTACAGTAGGGTAGAGTAAGGTAGAGTAGGGTAGAGTAGGGTAAAGTAGGGTAGAGTGGGGCAGAGTAGGGTAGAGTAGGGTATAGTGGGTGGAGCAGGGTATAGTAGGATGGAGCAGGGAAGAGCGGGAGCGACGCCGCGCGGGCAAAAGCTTGTATGAAATAAAAACACAAGTGCTCGTATTAGTAACACAAGACAACAAATAAAAGGCCCGATCCGACATTTGAGCTAGTTATACCCTAGTAACTTGGAACGACACTGAAAGAAATTATAATATTAATGAAATAAAATGTAAAAAAAAAAATACATACATTTTTTTGCGTTAAATAATATGATGGGATTTAATGCGAGCATTGTTTTTTCGTATTTAAGTATTTTTGGCCTTTTAATTTTTAGACAATTTTATCTCTAACAACCTTTGTGTCCAGGTTTCGTGTTCTCCGCGCACCCTGGGCGAGTAAACTGGCGGACGGTGTCCACGGGCCTGCTGATCCAGTTCGTGTTCGGCATCATCTTCATCAGGTGGACTCCTGGGAGAATTGCGTTACAGTGCTTCTCTGATAAGGTAAACTTGATAACTACACGCTAA
The DNA here is from genome assembly GCA_929112965.1 of Mythimna albipuncta. NCBI lineage: Eukaryota > Metazoa > Arthropoda > Insecta > Lepidoptera > Noctuidae > Mythimna > Mythimna albipuncta. Next base: position 3,641,370 of record OV815986.1, on the reverse strand, counting down.
CAGTCACGTGATACGAGCCATGACATTCCATTTTGTTACATCGCGTCATGACATCTTAGATCCACCAAACAAAATATGGCGTCGAAAAACTCCTCCGCAATGCATCAACTGGTTTTAAGCTCAAAAGACTGGCGGCATTGCCATAGCCACACTGCATCCCCGCCTGCGTTGGAGTCGCTTGAGAGCGGCTTCAGACGTCGGAAATGCTCCTCGAAATTCCACCGGCTGTCGAGGATGAGCCCCAGGTACCTCATCGATGACCCGACGCCGATGCGAACTCCTACCGTTAATTGGGCACCCGATAGCGGCGTGTTCCGACGGCCGCGACCGTGAAAACACATGGCCTCGGATCTGCGCAGCGCCACCTCGAGTCCCAACTCCTGGATCCTACTAACGACTATCGCAACCCCGCGTGTCGCTTTAGCCCGGTACGTCTCTCTCTCCGCTAGAACCAGCGTGTCACCTGCGTAGCAGACCACGCTGACCCCGTCAGGGAGGTCGCATCGCAGCACGTAGTCGTACCCGATGTTCCACAAGGGTGGCCCTAGTACCGACCCCTGCGGAACACCGTACGACATCTCTCGACGTTTCCAGTCTCCCTGGTGACCGGGGTAGACAATATACTTGTACCTGTCCGACAGGTAGGCCTCGACTACTCGACAGAGGAATCCCAAACGCCTCGAAAATATAACTAGCTGCGGCGGCAGTGAAGATTTGACTATACTGTATTTCTATATTTCCTCAGGTAGCAACATTCCTGTCCTATGGAATTGAAGGTGCTGCTTTTACTTTTGGAGATCTGCTTGTGAGAACTGAGAAGGTCTTCGCGTTCAGTGTGAGTATCGTTTAGTATATAGTAGTAATGGCCGCCATTCTTATGAATTGTAGGTCGCGTTTTCGAACCCAGTCAGGCGCATTTCTTTGTGTAATTTATTTCATCACCACTGCTCTCAAAACGGTGAAGGAAAACATCGTGAGGAAACCGGCATGTCCTAGAACCAAAAATTCAAAGATATGTGACATTCACCAAACCGCACTAGGCCCGTGTGGTGGATTACGGTCCCTTCCTTCTCCTAGAGAGGAGGCCTGAGTCCCAGCAGTGGGAACATTAAAAAAAGGCTGATGATGATTATATATTAACTAGCTTCTGCCAGCGGCTTTGCCCTCGGGAAAGTCGGTTTCTCCATGCAAATTTTGGACGCCCGCTTCATCCCCTTAGGGGGGTAAATTTCGGAAAAACCGTACTTAGCGAATGTCTACACCCTATAAGGATCTTAGGTACCTGCCTAGTTTTAAGTTTGTAGGTGTTATAGTTTCTGAGATTTCTTAATTAATCAGTGAGTGGTTTTTTTGTTTGGTTTGGTTTAATGCAATCATTACTATCATTATTTCAGGCTAAAGACGTCCACTGTCCTATATTCAGCCTCCCCCAAGTATTACCACAAGGACTGGTCCATCAGATTCCTGTGACCCTCACTACTAGCAGGCAAGGTGGACCGATGACCTGATGAGGATCGCAGGAATACGATGGATGCGAGACACACAGGACCGCTCGCTGTGACGACGCTTGGAGGAGGTCTATCGGTTGATATGATGATGATGATAATTTTGCATGTAGTTGCTGTTTCATGGCCTGTGTCCAACAGTGGTCGTCATTCGGCTGAAATGATGATGAAGATGATTCAATATGATATCGAATCCTTCCTTCTTCCCTTCGCAGACGCTCCCAGTAATCTTCTTCTTCAGCATGCTGGTGGAGGTGCTGTTCTACTGGGGCGCGCTGCAGTGGTTCTGCCTGAAGCTGGGTCACCTCCTCAGGACGGCCACCGCCACGACTGTGTGTGAGAGTGTCATCGCTGTTGGAAATGTGTTTCTGGGAATGGTAAGTTTTAGCGCTATCTACTCTATACAGGATGTAAGGGAGAGTTAAATACTTAAGGGTCAGACCATAATCAAAACCGTAACGATATTGCAGCGATTTAGTCGTTTAGACCATTAGGGTCAACTCACACCGAATGAGCGGCGAAGGGCAGCGACCCGTTTACCGTTCATAGAATTCGCTGGAATTCCCGCGGCGCCGCGGGCATCCGCGCGACTCGTTCGAGTTTCTCATGCGATAATAAGTATTATAGCAATGAAAATAAAGTTAAAACTCATATGACACTGAAACTGCGATCCGCTTCGCTGCGCTTCGACGCTCTTTTGGTGTGAGTTGACCCTTACTGTATTCACATCCATCAATCGAGTTTGAACGACACCAATTTTAAAGTCGTTCGGTCAAAGAGTCGATTAAAAAAAAATACTTATTAATGTAACTGGAAAAAAAACCGTTGATATATCGTTTAGTTTCGAGCCAGTTGAGTTGTCGTTCTATACAATCCCGATTAAGGAACACGTGAATACCGATTTTGGATAGGACTTCGATCGAACGACTATAAAACTTCAACGATATTTGGCTCGTTTGATTTTATGTGAATCCGCAAACTTTAAGGGCTTGCTCGGTAGATAAATGATATTTATAAATGAGGTTTTAAAAAATCACTTTTACACATCAATTTTTTATTCAGTCAGTTTAAACTAGATGATAAGGCCGGTGTTTCCTATCTGATACCCTATGAAAAAACACCGAAACATACTCAGGGATCAAAGTCTCTTTTAAAGTCCATACAGCATACATGTAATGGTCAAATCATATGAGAACCATACAGATTAGATCTCAGATGGCATTTTGAAGAAAAATCCACACAGATTTGAGTGGACCTGTCCAGTCAGTGCAAACATTTGTAAGTATTCGTGTAGCTCAAACTTAGGACTACTAAGGAGTTCAACGACTTGGCAAACAATAACAAAGAAAGGATATTTGGACGAAACTGAACAACGTTTCACAAAGTTTTTTTCCGGATACGAAAACAAACAATTGGTCTCTCCATACAAACTGTCCAATCAAGTTTATAATTTTGTATGCTGAGGCCGAATTATTTTTTTTCGTTTCCTGAAAGAAAGTCTTGTGGAAGGTTGTTCAGTTTCGTCTACTGAGCAAGCCTATAAAGTTTTTTTTTTCTTTAAGAAAACGTCAGCTGAGCGAGTTCAATGACCTGTAGGTAGTTTGTACGCAACGCCGACTATTAACTACAGGTCATTGAACTCGCTCAGCTGACGTTTTCTTAAAGAAATTGATTTCGTACATGCGTAAATTAATACGAGTTAAAAAAATGTACTTTATTTTTTTATTTTATCTTTACAAATCGATAGTGTTTTATGTACCGGATCGACCCTCCACGGGATTAAAACGATCAAAATTTAACGGTGTATGTCCTAAAGGTATAAATGTTTAAAATCTGCTGCTGAATCCAATTCGGCCATTTTTAGCGGCCCGCGTCGGATTGGCCCGACGAGTGTTTCTTATTTGCCAGGGTCGTGTGTCTCCGACTGGGTAGGTACTCCATCACGTTTAGCTCTTCAACCCCCATAGGTGACAGAAGAGCTGACTAGATGGAGTATTTGGTCGTGGATGTGTGATCCTGGCGGAATAATCGCATCGCGAAAATGTTTGTCAAGAGTTAAAATAGGTTATTTTTGTTTATCATAAAATAATCAAAACATAAGATATTTTAGATTAATAAAAATTACCTTCTTTGATAAAATCTTGATAAATTTAGATTGCGTCAATAGCGTGTTATGCACAAACACGTGTGTGTATAGATAACAATAAGGTTGAATTAACTAACGGCTTATGTTTAACTTACCACCAGATATAGTTACATATAAAAGACAAAAATAGTAAATGATCACCAAAATTAAACCTACATTTTAATGTAAAATTATAACCAAAGTTTTAACATCTCGCCATCCTATTTAAGCAAAATAAATCCAAATAAAGCATCGGCAGAACCCCATGGTTACGGAGATATCAGTAGTTAAAATTTTGAGGTTAGGTTAACTACCTGCCAAGACAGCTCGACGGAGCCCCGCTACGCTACGCTACGCGGGGCTCCTACTTCTGGGTAGTTTAAAACAAAATAACCTCGAAGAAGGTGACGGGGTCTGTGTTCGCTCGCTTCGCTCGCTCACTACGACGCCGCCACCTTCTTCTAACCTAAATCTATCCGACCCGGGGTGTCCTAAAATTCCACTAAGATAGATAATTGATTAGACAAAGTATCCTGCTCTACGGGGCTAAAAAGAGCGCATTAATTTGCTCGCTAAGATTTGGTTATCATTTACTTACTTTTTACAATTTAAAGTACAGTCGTGACTAAAATACTATTGTAACTTTAGGATTTCATTTTTCTGATGTCAAGTAATATATTTTTGACAAAAGAACTAAGGGTACCAAAGTGTTTTATGGTGGTCATTATATTTAATCCCTTAACTAACTACAATTATGGAAGCTAGACTTGACGAGAGCTGCACTTAAGTTAGAACTACACTGCTCACACGTGTGCTACACACGCCGATCTGGGCGCGTCCATACATTTTAAATGGAAACTAGACTTGTAGAGCTACACTAGATCCACGCCACGCGACGTCGTTCTACAAATCACACATGTGTTACATGTGTGTGTCGGTCTAATGTACTGTGCAAGCTATACCTACCGGTTACATGTGTGCGTCGGTCTAATGTAGTGCAACCTATACCGTTGCGCTACCAGTGTCGTGCGTCGATAAATGCTCACATTATTTGCGTACAATTAGGACAGGGAAAGGAAAGGGTCGAGTGTCCCGTTGTGGGGCACTGGATGATTGGAATAAGGTACACAGTTCGGGCGGTGTCCATTTTGTTATCAAATAATGGTTTTGTGGTGTATGGAACTTTTTAGTAGATTGACGTACGTGGATAGTCAAGGTTTTATATGAAAAATATATTGTCATTCAAACAGAAATGCAAAACTTTAATTCAGTATTTCAGTATTTATTAGGTTTGACAGTTAAGAATCAGTAGGCTTATGGTACTAACATAGTCTTAAGTCTTAATAACAACTAGCTGATCCGGTGTACTTCGTACCGTAACTACCGCCTAACAGTTAATGATTGTAGTATATTATTCGATATACCTAGTCAACCGATTGCGATGAAACAAAGTCTGAGTAATATATCAAGTTACATACAGGAATCCGATGGATGCGTGACGCACAGGACCGGTCATTATGGCGACGCTTGGGGGAGGCCTATATCCAACAGTGGACGTCTTTCGGCTGATATGATGATGATGATGATGACATACAGTTGCCAAAACGGATCTTGAGCGCTCGGCGTCAGAGTGAGAATCGCTTTGCGCATTCCATACATTGGCGAGCCAATCGTCTTCGTCGTTAGATACGTGCAGCAACGCAAGGAACGAATTAGGAGTGACGTTTAAGACGCGATGGCGCGGCGAGCCAATCACTGACACTCCCCGCCCCCGCATCTCCCTTCGCTCCACTAAAGAGACCGAATATTTTACTTCTGCGCAACCGCTCAAGATCCGTGATAGCAACTGTACAATTTTGATGTGTGAAAGTTATTAACGTTGATCTCGTACATTTTACGTGATACGCGCACAACTAAATCCTTCAACTCATTATATGCATAGATTACTCGTATGTTTTGAATTAAATTAATATTCTTTTACATTAGTTATTTTAATATTTTAAAAGAAAAAAAAAAAACTGTAAACTTCTTTCGTCATGCTCTTTAAGTTATAATGCGTCCTGTAATAATCGAGTGGTATGCATGTTCAAAGTCCTCACTTTTCAGACGGAGTCGGTGCTGCTGATAAAGCCGTACCTCGCTCTGCAGACCCCGTCAGAACTCCACGTCGTCATGTCTTCTGGATTCGCTACTGTGTCAGGTAAGAAAAAGCCTACCTAGATACATACGAGTATATGTCATTTTAAACAAAATTCTGGGTCTGCTAAAACTTCACAATCAAATCTTTTTTTTTTACCGTGTTAACATAAAATATACTATAGTTAATCTATACATATACTCGTATAATATAAAAGTGAATCCCTATTTCCCTTGGTCACGCCATCAGGCGTGAACGGCTGGACCGATTTCGCTAATTCTTTTTTTGTTGTGTTTGTTATTGTAATAAGGTACAGCAAAAAAAAATTAGGGTAGTGTAGGGTAGGGTAGAGTAGGGTAGAATAGGGTAAAGTAGGGTAGAGTAGGATAGAATGGGGAAGAGTAGGGTAGAGTAAGTGTAGAGTTGGGTAGAGTAGGGGTATAGTAGGGCGGAGTAGGAAAAGCGGGAGCGAAGCCGCAGGCAAAAGCTGGTATATAGTTATAGTCTAAAAATAGTTATATTAAAGTTGATGGTCAGCAAGGCTCTATCCGGACAGTGCCCCTAGCCAAGTTCATAATCTGCGATCATTAATGCTAGCAGAAAACTTCAAATATACGGGATTGACATCTCAACTCTAAGTCACGTGGTCAGAACAAAAGAATGGGGGCGTGGCCAACTCGAGGCGTTCGACGCACGAGAAACTATTGTAACTTGGCTAGGGAGAGAGATGTTCGATAGGCCTAAACTTAAATAGTATGTTTTATTTTTTTTAACCTAATAAGTGGGTGTGTTGTCATACGAATTGTTATCGTGTTAACGGTTAGGCATTACATTGGTATTTGGGACAATAGATAACTGTACGATATCAGACAAAACTGGATTTTGATGTGAACTGGTTTAAAATAGGTTTTATTTAAAAATAAATATAACTGCCTACCTGTAGCCCGATTCACGTAATGAAAACCGTAACTTTTTTATTTATTTAGTCGTTTAGACCATATTCACATCCATCAATCGAGTTTGAACGACACCGATTTTAAAGTCGTCTGAAATTCGTCGATTTAAAAAAAAAATCTGTAGTATTTTATCCTGGTAGAATACTTATCTTCGTAACTGGAAATAGTCGATAGATCGTGAATACCGCTTTTGGATAGAACTGATTTGGGTTTGATCGAACGACTATAAAACTTCAACGACATTTGGCTTGTTTGATTTTACGTGAATCAGGCTACTGATGGTAAGCAGTGACGCAATCGTTGATTGTGAAGCGCACTAGTTGAATTATTTTGTCCCTTAACTCTTTGAACGTCGTAATTAGAGACACAATAGAAAGACAATTGCTTATAATAATAATAATAATTAATCCTTTATTTTCAGGCAACTAAGGCCCATAGATAAAATACACAAATAATCTTACAAAATAATGAACTAATACATAGAAGATTCTATAACTAATTATTAAACTAAATTATTGTACACGAAGTGACGGCGACGTGTTCGTGTGCCGCTGTTGTTATGTCGAACTGTGTAACATAAGACATTCAAAAGGTTAAGGAAACAAATACATAACATTTATACGCGTCCGATTATAATTTAGATGTCTTCAAGGTTAGAGTGAATAGGCTCTTTTAATAAACTAGTGCGCCTCGCCATCAGAGATTGCATCACTGCTTACCATCAGGTGGGATCGCAGTCAAGCACTAGTTTATATCAATAAAAATAAACATTGCGATAGGTTATATTATGTGTGAATTTATAGTCTATCTAATAAGTTAAACGACTTGGGTAATTATTATGATTTAATGAAATCTTATGTAGTCAACGAGGTTGATTAAGAGATAGAGGTCATTGTTTACTAACAGAAGAACCTTATGAAAAGTATCGAATATAAGTATTTTTTAAATGATTAAATATTATACAAAATTCCCAAATTGGTTGACTTATTAGACAGACTATACCTATGTATTGCAAAATAGTGGCGCAATTTATTATAGCTATCAAACTATTTGATGAAATAATAAGAAAAATAGGTAATAATTTAATAATCGTTTGGTCTAGTATTGTGACGCGTTTACTGATTCGATCGCGAAACGTGTTGATTGATTGTAATCGTAACTTACCTACCTTACTAGTTTAAATAACAAATTAGCTATTTGATAACAGAAATGATACCTACTTTACATACCTACCTCGTTTAAGATAAGTCTACGCATTATCTTCATATAATTGAGTCACCAAAGTCAGTTGTTTTCCATCTGTTCGAAACGGTTTAAAAAAAACTGGGCAAGTGCTAGTCGGACTCGCGCACTGAGGCTTCCGTGCAAACTACAATTCCCGAATGGAGTCTCGAAGATTTTTCCGAATTGCAATTTTTTTTTACGTATTTTAACCTTTCAATCTTGATAATGACAGACACAATTGAAAGACAATAGGTGCGCGAACGCCGGCGTTCGCTTGGGGTTTAATGAATTAAAGCGAAATTACTGTTTTCAGATTTTTTCCTATACCTTGTGCTATAATACCTTGCTTTGTGCCAAATTTCAGGATTCTGGGTCAACTGGAAGTACCCTATGAATTTCGATCATTGAGAGTATCAAAATAAACGTTTTTTTGCTACATAAACAGCCAGACAGAAGTTTAATTTTTTCACAGCTTGAAGGGACCGCAGATCTGAGTATATGGTTTTAATTTCAACTCGATACCTCGACGTGTTCTCGAGATAAATGATCTTGACAGACAGACAGACAGCCGGACGGACAACAAAGTGAGCCTATAACGGTTCCGTTTTTCCTTTTAAGGTACGGAACTCTAAAATTATTTGATGGACACTTCAATTTAAAATTTAAGGGTCCTTTTCCACTCGCCTATCGTCAACATCAAGCAAGGTTTTAAAACTTTAATTGTTGTTTCATTTAACGCTATCCAATGCGATGTTTGATGAAGAGGCAATGCAAAAAAGAACGCCTGGAAACTCTGTTGGCATTCGGTAATTCCTTGGACCTGTACTTCCAGAGATTACCTCCTACAAACAAAGAAACATAAAAACAAACTTTTTCTCTAGTTTAGATTGCGTTGGATGAAACAAGAAGCTTTTACCACACTTTTACTCAGGGCCTCAAGTCTGCTATTACAATAGCGTCAGAATGGTATATCATTGATTTTATAATTGTTGATTTTGACAAGTTTTGTTAATCTACTAATATAATGGCGTCATTATGGCTTTCCGATGGTCAACCACTCCATTGAAAGAAATGGATAGAATGGTAATCTCGTTCATAATGACAAATGAATATCTGACGTATGCGGTAATCTGCAAAAATTTTGACAGTTCCTTTGATTAGTGACTTATAGGGCTTTCAATACCGGTATTACGGGATCCCGTAATACCGTGATCACGGATATATTTTGGTCTTTTTTCAATCACGGTATTGACGAGCCAATACCGTGATTACGGTATTATAATCTTTGATATATATTATTGTGTTTTGTTGTAATAAGTAGCAAGAAGTTGTATTATATAATATAAATTACGATGTAATATTATTCTCACACTTATATTAAGCGCCAACTCTTCGCGTTACGTCGGACCATAGACTAAAATGATCTAAAAACGCGTAGTGTAATAAGCCCTATACGACGTTATTGTTTTGTTAGTCAGTATCGCAAAGGCGCCCGGGTAACATGTGCATGTGAACTTGGTCATTGTGTATTTTTGATAAGTTTGTAATAATGACGAGCAACATGGTACATAATATTAATACTTGTATTTTATGGGGTTTGTCTCAATTCTCAACGAATCACGCGATCGTTTTTTTTTTTTTTTGTAAAAACTAATGACGAATTACGAATTAACAACAAATTGAAGTATCTAGAATTGTGTCATTTTCCACTTTGTTTAATATCATTTTTACTTTAACGAATCACGTTATCCGTTAGATCTACAATTAAAAAGTACAAATTGAATATTTGAGCGCTTTGGATGTGGCTTTCTTTTTTAACTTCAAATATTAGTAATTTTGCCTAATTATTACTTATTAACTACTTTCGTGTTCGAAGAAACAATTCAAAATTATACATTTAATTCGTAGTTTGGTACAACAAGTACATGTGAAATATTCATATAATAATAAATAAGACACGAGTCTTGACGCTTGCTGACCTCTAAGGGCAGTATAGGTACGCATCGAATGTATCAGGCAGTAAACTATAGGTACGGCAGCGCCATGCTTACTTGAACCTGAGAACTGCGTTTTAACCTTATTAGAAATGTCGTAAAAAAGTTACAGCGTCAAATAAACCTAAACCTTACGTAGATCCATGGTTTTAATAAACCTTATTTGCCAATCGCCGGTAAACAATCAGTACGGCAGCGCCATGCTTACTAAAACCTTATTAGAATGGTTAAGAGAGAATAAACACTGATTCGAAAACAAAAATACGTATTTAAATGGTTTTATTAATTTCCTAATTAAAGTTCCTAAGAGACGGGGTTACAGTCACTAGCACTAGTGACTGCACTAGTAAAAAAAAAAATGAGTTCAATACCGTGATCCCGTGATCACGGTATTGAATATTCTAATACCGGTATTGATACCGGTATTGGAAAAGTCCGGTATTTGAAAGCCCTAGTGACTTACCATTACGACGCCATTGCGCAATTAGTGCTTTTAATAAGCTCGATTTTGTCATTCTACCACAATTCTATTACTCTTGTTATTGACCGATCAATGATCGATCATTATGAATTAGCAGATTACAAACTTTTAACAAAATGACAATGGGAATCGTGTTGGAATGACGAATTTATAAAAATAGCAGACTTAGGCCCCAGGTTGATGATATACGGGTTAGAAAGGGCCCTCTTAATGTAAAATTGTAAACTTACATCGGAATACAATGTAATACATAATCTGTCACTTAATCTTCTTTAAAGACACACTCATATTTTATCAGCACTCAATTTTTTGCTATCATTCCGTTATCATATAATAATAAAATACTTTTCATATCTTAACTAAGTACATCTCATAAATAAATAACTTGATTATAATCTTATCCTACTAGCGGTAGAAAAGAAAATACTTCGTAAAAGTGAAATAAAACAATAATTACGATAAAATTTAAAACTGCATTTGGATTAAATTCGGAATATTAGCATTTGTACGAAATTTGAAACATTAGCTTTCAGATGAAATTCGAAACATTAGATGAAGTTAGAGAGCTAAGCATTAGGATGCAATTCCGAACATAAGCATTTGCATAAAGTTTGGGACATAAAAATTTGAATGTAATTCGGAACATAAGCATTTGGATAAAGTATGGGTTGTGGGTAGGGCACATTGCTCATAGAACAGATCGGTTGATGGGGCCGAAACGTTCTGGAGTGGTGACGTTGCACCGGAAGACGCGTCGAAAGGCCTTCCACAAGTCGGACCGATGATCTTGTGAGAGTCACAGGAATGCGATGTATGCGAGATACACAAGACTGCTCGTAGTGGTGACACTTGCAGGAGGCCTATATCTAGCAGTGAACGTCTTTTGGTTGTAATTAAGGATAAGTAATGATGAATGAGTCGTCTATTTGCTATGAATCTATACTAATATACTAATAATATTATAAAGCTGCAGTGTTTGTTTGTTTGTTTGAACGCGCTAGTCTCTGGTCCGATTTGAATGATTCTTTCAGTGTTGGGTAGTCCATTTATCGAGGAAGGCTTATGTTTTTTTTTTTTCAAAATAAGGGATCTGTGATAAAATTGCTATTTTGTAACACAAGGTGTAAAATCGAAAACCTATTTTTGCGTGCACTGCAAAAACTATTGACAATAGAACAAAATGATGTACTACGGGTTTGTAGATCCTATTAAGACCTACAAAAAACTCCGCGAGACCATATATCTAGCTATCATGGTTTAATCACAATAACCGATTTTGTGTTCAAAATAATTATTAAATCGTCTGAAGAAAAAAAAAATACGTTAAATATGTATCGTAATATTAATCTTTATCGAAATTAAGCATTATGTTATCAAGAGTATTTATGTAGAAGCAAAATACTTTTTGTTTCATCTCAATCGGATATTTCGTTTATAAGTTATCACGTGTGTAAGATGTTAAGAGTTGGTACCACGGAAACGAGAAAAACGCGGGTGAAACCGCGGGGCACACCTAGTTTATTTATATTTCATTCATATCCATCCATCAGATGCCATGAAAAGTTCAACTACATCTGACGACCCTGGTTACTTATCTCCTTTCTTGACTGTATGATTAAATAAAGCTATTTCTATGCTATCACAGAAGGCTTTCTAATTTGTACACTCTTACCACAGTCCTTCACTTCTAATAATCTTTTGTTAAGAGGACCCTTTCCACTCGCCTTCCTTCAACGTCAAGCAACGTTAAAGCTTGTTGCTTCATCTAACGCAATCCAACGCGATGTTTGATGAAGAGGCAATGCAGAAAAAGAGAGATAACGCCTTTTTTTTTCGATGGGAAAAATCATCTTATGACGACCGACCCCCGCTCTTGGGCGGAGCGGGAGATAGTGTCAGACTCTTACTGACTAAAAAACCCATCCTGTTCCTTCAAGCCTTCATACCGGGGCTCGAGCGCCCTTTCGGATAACCCTGGCCCCAGTAGGCTTCGACCCGGCTGGGCCCCTGCTGTTGCTGACAACTCCTTGAGGCGCGCGGGAACAGCGCGCGCCGTCGACGACTTGGGCTTGGTTCGGACAGTTACCGAACGGCCGGACAGTGAGCTACCCACTGCTCACTGTCCGCAAGCCCGCGCCTACGGTAGCTGGAAATCGGGATCGGAATCCCGGCGGCGGCGAGAGCGCCGTTGCCTGATGCGGTCGGCCTCCTCCTTAGCGAGCATTACTGCTTCGCAGAAGTCGGCGACCGCCTGCCACTGCTCCTCGCAGAGATAACGCCTGAAAACTTTTGGCATTCGGTAATTCCTTGATTTACTCGAATATTTCACAAAACTTGTTCCAGGAAATACGTGTTTTATTAAACCCTTACCACGACCCTTACTTAAAAGTTTTTCAGAAAAATGGTCGTCATTCAGAATCTTGATTACATGGGCAAGGCTTCTATGGATGTACCTACTTTTTGTATTTTTAATATATATTTAATATAGATATGAGTACATTATGGAGGGCCAAAGTTCACGTAAAGTAGCAGATTTTCAGAAGTCTTTAATAAATAAATTGTACACAAATGTTTTGATTTATAAAGAAGCCTAGATAATATCCACAAGATAGCTGTGTATCCAAAATATCTAAAGAAAAACCGGGTAAGTGCGAGTCGGACTCGCGCACCGAGGGTTCCGTACAAACTTACCTATGAAAACAGTTCAATTCCCGAATTGAGTAACGAAGATTTTTTTTAACCTAACCATTTTTTTTACAATAATAAAAAGGTCTAACTAGTACACTCCAGTAAAAGTTTCGTAGCTTAATTTTACACTTTTACATGGACAAAAGCGTGCTAGCTACATACGCCCGACGGATCTTGGAAATAGGTTTACCTGAAAATAGGTTCTGTCTGCGCATCTCTCTCTCTCTCTCTCTCTCTCATCGTTTGTCATGAACGACGTGTGAGAGAGATGCGCAGAGCCTAAGTTCAGGCTCGCCAAGATCCAGCGGGCATCCTTAGTTCAACCAGACCAAACCACTGGGGCCAGGGTTATCCGAAAGGGCGCTCGAGCCCCGGTATGAAGGCTAGAAGGAACGGGGTGGATCTTTTAGTCAGTAAGAGTCTGGCACTATCTCCCGCTCCTTTTACTGATACAATTTTTATTGTGCTTTTGTGTACAATATTTGACTGGTCTACACTGTTCTTACATAACATCTATCAATATTGTAAAAACAACCACTTTCTTAAAAGAGTAACCATGGAGTTTATTGCCGGTTCTTCTCCATAGGAAACGACCAATTTGGAACCGTGCACTAGCTTCTGACGTTTTATAAGTGCCCATGTAGGCATAAGTGAAATAAAATATTTTTGATTGGATTGATTGATTGATTGCTCCGCCCAAGAGCGGGGGTTGTCACTGGATGATTTTTTCCCACCATAAAAAAAATACCAACCAGTTTATTATTAACCTCGTTCTTAATCTGTAATTAAATCAATAAAATGTGTTTTTACTTTTCAAGGTAATACGTAAGCAAGAGGGTAATTACCGTTATCGTACAGTTTGACGTTTGTATCGATTATAATCTCAATCGAAAACATGATTAAATCATGATTCAAGAACAATTGCTTATTGTTTATTATTGTCACATTAATCTACTTGGTTACCTTAGATGTCTTAATGTAAATAAACATGGACTGGTTACCTATAAATGGTGTAAGGGACAGCCCTCCACAAACTTTAAGGGCTTGCTCAGTAGACGAAACTGAACAACCCACCATAATTTTTTTATTTTTTAAGAAAACGAATAAAAAGTTCAGCCTCTCCATACAAACTGTCCAATCAAGTTAATAATTTTGTATGGTGAGGCGGATTTTTTTTTTTCGTTTGCTGAATTTTTTTTTTACTTTAGGTTGTTCGGTTTCGTCTACTGAGCAAGCTCTTAAAGTTTGTGGAGGGCTGTCCCTTACACCTTGTATTTTTCATACGACTTTGTAAATTCTTTAGCGAAGATAAATTTAAGGAAAAACTTCTTAAAATGTAAAAATTACTAAGGTTTTATATGTACCTATCGTCGGCTATCGTAAAGTGGGATTACCTAATTCAGTTCTAAAGTATAGCTTTTTATCTGGTTTAACTTTTTTTTCTTTTATTTTGTTAAAAATAAAATAAAAGAATAGTAAGGGTAGTATTTGTTGTTGTAGCAACAACAGAAAAACATCATCTGTGAACATTTCAACTGTGTTTATAACTAATATGTAAATGAAAAATGTTTAGAACCATATCGATCAATTTGTTTTGAAAAGTTTACCCTTATCTCGATAGATGGCGTTGGAATCAAATTAGATCGCGCTATCGTTTTGTTACACGAGTTTAATAAGGTGTTTGGTCAAATACAAAATAAACCCCGCATTTTTGAACCAGCAGATCAGAGCACAATAGCAGTTTCATTTCGAATCTCATTAGTGATCCCATTAGGTCATTTATTGCCAAGCCCGGCAATAAACAAACTGTCTAATTATAACGGTTCATGAGATACAGTCTGGTGACAGACAGACAAGTTGGAACCCTAAAAACGACAAACTAAGTTGACTTTTACTTCGTCCTATTATTTTAGTTGCAAAAATCCCCCTTTTCATACGCCGCTCTACTACAATATTCATACTGGCATAAAACACAAATAATAACCCCCAAACCTCTCCATCATCAGGCACGATCCTGGCCGCTTACATCGGCTTCGGCGCGGAGCCTGCTCATCTGGTGACGGCGAGCGTCATGTCTGCCCCGGCTGCTATCTGCTTCTCCAAGCTGCTGATGCCTGAGACCAAGAGATCGCTGACTACCGTGGATAATATACAGCCAGTAGTGGTGTAAGTAGAAAGCTGCCGACCTTAAGGCTTATAGTCCCTTGAACCATCTGACCGCAATTACGTGGACGCAACTCTCGCACTCGCCTAGGCGGTGCATTTATTTGCGGCCAGCAGTGCCCGGAAAGCGCTTTAAATCCATTTTCTGTGCGAAATATTGATTGATTTACATAATCTAATGTTCACTTTGAAGAATACTTAACCACCAATTTTTATGTGTAAAAATGTTTGTAAAGATCCAAGCCGTTTCGAAGGAGGAAAAGTATCGAAATATTGCGAAGTTGCTAAATATTTTTTTTAGACAAAAGTATTAATAGAACGAAAAAATTAAATGTTAATAATGTTGTTCATGAATCTTTAATAAACATATATTTTTTTCAAACCTATTAACCTGGCCGTTACCGAGGAGTAGGCTTCAGAAAGTCACTGTTTTATGGCACTTTTCGGGCGCTTGGGCCTTAAATAAAATGACCGCTTGACTTACTTGACTTAAGTTCCTGTGTCCCCTAAACAGGGCAGAGGTGTGCCACAGTGTGCCGCCACCCCGTTCGGTATTGAGCTTCTTGTTTCATTTCGCTCCAGGTCTTCGCTATGTTCTTCGCTATGTTCTTCGCTTCTGCGATGATCGTTCGTCACCAGGTCTGCTTACGTGCTTACGGACAAAAAAAAGGCATTTTGACCCTTAGATATACCTTACAGACAGCATCAGCGGGCAACAGTTAGAACTATATTTCACTGGGACACCATGGCGGCGCGACCAGTCGCCGCCACCAACAAAATGTATACAGCTCTATAGAGAGTTACTCCCTGGTGTCCGTTTGGTTGCGCAACCAGTTTGGTGGTGCGACCAGCTCGGTGTATGGCGTCTAGTTTGGTAGCCTAGGGCTATATTTCACCAAAACACCATGGAGGCGCGATCAGTTGCGCCGCCGTGCCCTGGTAAAATTTTTAATCATTTTTAGTAACCAACTCCTTTTCCGTTCCACAGTCAAGACCAATCAGTCCTATCAGCAGCGACGAGAGGCGCCACTAACGGCATAGCCCTGGTGCTGAACATCATCGCTAACCTCATCGCCTTCGTGGCCTTCATCGCGTTCATCAACGGAGCGCTCGGCTACTTCGGAGGCATGCTCGGCAACCCGGACATCAACCTGGAGTGGATCCTTGGGAAGGTCTTCATACCGCTATGTTGGGTTATGGGTGAGTAAGAATTGACTACTACCGACCAAAGTAGCTACCACCATATCATTTTCAACAAACTAATAATAATATTCCCCCGTTTGAAATTGACACCGGCGAACAACTATTTTTTTTATATTTTTTTTTTTTATAATATGTTAAAAAAAAAATTAAAAATGTAAATGATATGTAAAAAAGACCAATAATGCCTTGATCACACGTACCGAGTTAACGGGCGAGACAGTGTTCTCGGCCGAGTACTCGGTGCGTGTAAACACTGCGCCGAGTGCTCGGCCAAGCGCTTATCTCAACAGCTCGCTTACATCACTGTCTCGGTGGAACAACAAATTTCCGTGGGCGAAGGGGCCCCGCTCAAGGTTTCATTCACATCCAAAGGGGTCTCGTACAAGCGAGGACTCTTTAAGAACGAGATTTTATTTTACAATTGATAGGATCGCGTTTGGCCACTATGCCTGATGGTAAGCGATGATGTGGTCGAACACTGGGTTGCGACGGTCGTTGTATCATTTTCGAATTAGTGTCAGACTTTTACTGACTAAAAACCCACCACGTTCCTGCTCAGCCTTTCATATCGGGGTCGGACCTTTCTCTCAGAAACCGGTCCAAGACTCGTAGGCTTCGGCCCTGCTGGGCCCCTACACTTTGCAGACATCTCCTTGAGCCGCGGGGGAACAGTACGTGCCGTCGATGACTTGGGCTCGGTCCGGACAGTTACCGGACGGTCGGACAGCGAACTACCCAATGCTCGCCGTCCGCAAGCCCGCGCCTACGGTGGCCGGAAATCGGGATCGGAATCCCGGCAACATTACTGCTTCGCAGAAGGAGGCTCGCGCCTGCCACTCGTCTTTGCTCCGGACCATGGCCTTCACCAAGGCCGTGAGAGATCGCTGCCACCGATCGCCCCCACAAGGACACGGCGATGCTCTGCCCAAGCGGGGCAGGCCTCTACCGGGTGCTCCAACGGTGCCTCCGAGCGGTCCACACAGAGGTGACACCCGGCCGTCAATTCGGCATGAATATGGTGCAGGTGTTTAGAATATAGGCTAGATGTTATGTTATCTTTACAATGGAACCATACAGAGCCAAGTTTATTATAACTCGCGTAACACATAAAAACAACAATTGGATACGCTGTCTTTTGAATAAAAGGAAAAACAAACACTGGTACTAGAAATACTTTATGTTTATTTGTTATTCATTTTTATTGCTAAGACAAGATGTATTTATTTAATTGTTAGGACGTGAATGTTACATTAAAATGCTGATATTATAACCGTACTACGTATACCCAGTAACAATAATCTTTTTTAATGATTTCATTGAGGCGTAACTGATCTCTTTTATTTTTCATGTCATTGTTTTTCATTGAAAACTGAATGTTAAATAGGTGCTGTTACAAAGCTATTTATTACCAAGTATTCAAAAGAGTTTTATCTATATATTCACCGTTAAATTTTAATCGTTTTAATCCCGTGGAGAGTCGATCCGGTACATGAAACACTGTCGATGTGTAAAGATAAAATTAAAGAATAAAGTACTTTTTTTTCAAAACTCGTTATACTTTACACATGTACGAAATTAATTGATGATGATGAGATATGACCTGTAGTTAATAGCCAGCATTGCATACAAACTACCTACCTACTGGTCATTGAACTCGCTCAACTGATGTTTTCTTATAGAAATTAATTTCGTACATGTGTAAACTATAACGAGTTTTGAAAAAAAGGTACTTTATTCTTTAATTTTATCTTTACACATCGACAGTGTTTTATGTACCGGATCGACCCTCCACGGGATTAAAACGATTAAAATTTTACGGTGAATATGTAGATAAAACTCTTTTGAATACTTGGTAATAAATAGCTTTGTAACAGCACCAGGTAGGTACCTACACCTAAATACCCTATCTACGTAAAAATAAAATTAAAATGTCTATTTATAATAATTATTAAAATGTTTTTTTACAAATCCATTTGAAATTACATTCGATAGCTATAATAAAAATTAAAACAACATGACAGACAACAGACGATTAAAAAAAAATCTGTCTTTCGGCTTGAACAATTTAGTGTTATAAGGAGTAACTCGACCGGCCTGTTGGTCTAGTGCAAGGTTTTTCAACCTGTGGGTCGCGATCGCGACCCCCGTGGGCGTGGCGAAGCCTCTCCAGGGGGGTCGCGAAGCTTTTATAGTGGAGTTGCTAAAGGTTGGGAAAGCTACAGCCAGTAAAAAAGAAACAATAACATTTATAAAGATTTATTAAGAAAATTGTAAAACATTTTATTAATTATGTATTTATCCGAACCGTAATTGTGAATATAAGTAAATGTATTGGATTCAATATTAGTTACATATTTCTTCATACTAAAAGGGCCGTGGTATGATTAAGGTTGGGAAACCCTGGTCTAGTGGTTAGTGGCCCTGGATTCACCCAGGACAAATGTTTGTGGGATGAGCACAATCATTTTTTCTGTAGCTGGGTTTTATTTCTCTATTTATACATATGTGTGTATTTAGAAATATAATAAGTGTGTTTATCAGTTGTCTAGTACTCATAACACAAGCTCTGCTTAGCTTGAAACTAGATGGCGTTGTGTGATAGTTGTGGAATATTATTGTAAACTTAGGATACTTTAATAAAAATAAAAAAGCCGGCCAAGTGCGAGTCGGACTCGCCTATGAAGGGTTCCGAAGCAGCAAGTAACATAATATAAAAGTTCTTGTAACTTTGATCGATGTTTTAATAATAGTATATTTTTTTCGATTTATGACGCATTTAAAAAAATCTGCTTACTAGATTTCGTTCAAACCAATTTTCGTTGGTAGTTTTAATAGTAATGTACATCATACATTTTTTTAGTTTTATCATTCTCTTATTTTAGAAGTTAGAGGGGGGGGACACACACATTTTACCACTTTGGAAGTGTCTCTCGCGCAGACTATTCAGTTTAGAAAAAAATGTTATATATTAGAAACCTCAGTATCATTTTTGAAGACCTATCCATAGATACCCCACACGCATGGGTTTGGTGAAAAAAACATTTTGAGTTTCAGTTCTAAGTACTGGGACCCCCAAAATTTATTGCTTTTTTTCTATTTTTGTATAAAAATCTTAATGCGGTTCACAGAATACATCTACTTACAAAGTTTCAACAGTATAGCTCTTATAGTTTCGGAAAAAAGTGACATACGGACGGACAGACAAACAGACAGACAGACAGACATGACGAATCTATAAGGGTTACGTTTTTTGCCATTTGGCTACGGAACCCTAAAAATTACGTTAACGGTGATTCTTTCAACCGCTCCCGTAGGCTGTCGGGGCGTAAACATGTGAAGTTATTATGTAATCCTAAATATCATCATCATCATCATTTCATCCGATACACGTCCACTGTTGGACATAGGCCTCCCCCAAGCGTCGCCACATCGAACGTTCCTGTGCGTCCCGCATCCTAAATATATTTATTTTCAATTCCAGGAGTGCCCTGGGAGGAGTGCGAGCTGGTTGGCTCCCTGATCGGTCTGAAGACAGTCGTCAACGAGTTTGTAGCCTACCAGAGAATGGGGGAGATGAAGAGTGAAGGGCTGCTATCGGTAAATATTTCATTAAAAAAAAACCTATCAAAACCAGTGGTGGCCGAGTGGTAACGGCCCCGACTTACGAGTTGTAGGTCGCGGGTTCGAACCCAGCCAGGCGCATTACTTTGTGTAATTTATTTCATTACCACTGCTCTCAAAATGATGAAGGAAAACATCGTGAGGAAACCGGCATGTCGTATAATCAAAAATTCGAAGATTTATGTGACTTTCACCAACCAGCACTGATGGGCCGACGGAGAGGATTAAGGGCCCATTCCCTTCTTCTAATTTCCACCTTGAGAGAAGGCCTGAGTCCCAGCAATGGAAAAGTTAAAAGGCTGGTAATGATTATTATTATTAAAAAAGAAAAACAATTTCAATTTCATTGATTTCGTTTTTTTTTTTTTCATTACTATTGTTTTTATTCATAGGCATTCCTAGTTTAAAAAGTAAGGTTTCTTACTATCTGTGTACCCTTAACTGGTTTTGGCTCTTTGCTTGGCACCAAGTAATAATCTGGACTAGGAATAAAAGACAAATTTTACCAGATATATTTTACTTTTTAAAATTCTAATATCCGTAATCGAAAATATCCGAAACTAGCGAATAATCCGAAATAATTTCACAACCGTATTCATCCGGCTCGAAGGACCAAATGTTCGAAACCGGTATGTATTTTATTATTATAAATAACTTATATATTTTTCCGTTTGAAATTTCTGTTATTTGTTTATTGTGCAAACCTACCACAGTGTTGTCTTTTTAACCCAAAGGTTGACTGGTAGAGAACGCCTTGTTGCATTAAGTCCGCCTATAATTATACCACTACTGTACACGAAGTTTAAATAAATAATATTATTCCTATATCCGTATCCGAATCTAGTTCCGGAATTTCGTATCATAACATCCCCGATTCATACTCATTACCAAGTGGCCGACCATAAGACCTTAAAGCAGTATTGTTTTAATATTACTTAGGCTTTTCGTACCATGACACCTTCAAAACAACCTTATTACAATATTAAAACAAGATTGTTTTCTTAGCGATTTTGTGACGTCACTCTTAAAAAGTTCATTCTTTTCGTACTCTGACGGGATTCTTGACCGCTAGCAGTATTGTTTTTACGTCAAATTAGCAGGAGTAAAAAAGTTGCTCGGACGCAGCGGATTTATTATTGTTTTCCAAATAAATACCATTTAAAGTTTTTTTTGTGACATATAAAGTATTTAAAACTTATTTTGTTTAATCTGGTGATTTTTGTCCATACGTGGGTTATTAATTTATTATTGCATTCTAGATGGCGAACATATAATACTCGTATGATTTTTTTAGTTTCTGGAAGCAGATAACTCTGAATTCAACAGTGAACGAACAACAACACAAACAACAAGTTATTTCACTGGAATAGGTACACTGTTTAACTTTACCTTGATTCCATATAAGTTTCAAGGAAAACATACGCACTTTGTGGGTACAATTATCCGCTTCGAACACCAACCACTTGAAGACAGATTACCTACTCTACATATATTTAAGCACTTGAAAACTATTTTAATATTTCAAAATCAGTTCGCTCAACAAATCAACAGTGATAAGAATTTTGTTTATGTAAACAAACCGTTCCGAATTCCAAATAGTCCGATTCACATTAACTTGCATCTAAATGTCAACGTAGCCGCAGCTTTTTAATTTTTTTCATTGTTTTCCACTTTATTAAAGTAAAATCTTGAAATTTATTATTTCCTTTTTATGGAAAATACTTAAATTCTTTTGAAAATATATTTTAGCATGTCATATTTTTAGTTAAATGTATTTTATTACTTCACGATGAACTTCAATCTAAAGCGACGGACGACAAACGTGAAAGAGACAACGCTATACAGATCAGTATAGCGCGTCGTTCCTTTTGTTTTAGCAGGGAATAGACAAATCTTTAAAATCATTCGTTCTTTCCCAGCCCTTAGCAGGAATACAATCATACTGAGCGATTAAGTTCATGGTACGAAATGAAGTAATATTACTTTATTATGAAAACAAAACGTTCCTGCAATAAGATTGTT
Source organism: Mythimna albipuncta (assembly GCA_929112965.1). NCBI lineage: Eukaryota > Metazoa > Arthropoda > Insecta > Lepidoptera > Noctuidae > Mythimna > Mythimna albipuncta. Next base: position 3,619,251 of record OV815986.1, on the reverse strand, counting down.
TTCTAAACCTTTATGGTTGACCCCCTAGTGATAGTATAAAGTACCTGTAAACTTATCACGCTATTTCGTTTTTCCAGCCTAGAGCCGAGCTGATCGCCACGTACTCTCTGTGCGGGTTCACCAACCCCGCATCAGCTGGCATCATGATCGGAGCCATCGCAGCCATGGCTCCCAACCAGAGAGAAGTTCTGTCCAGTGTAAGTAATATATACCATTCTATGGGACTACCTGTTGAAGGTCGTTGGAGTCAGTTATCAACCCCACCTCAGCAGGTATCGTGATCGGAACCATCACAGCTGTAGGGGTAACGGGACCAGGGCAGGAAGAAGAAGAAGTAGATGTTTCTTCTTCTTCCTGCCCTTGTCCCGTTTTATTTGGGGTCCTCGCAAGACGTTTTTTTCTTCCATTCTGTCCTGTCACTCGTTACGCTATCACTTACTCCCTTTTCTTTCATATCACTTCTCACACAATCCATCCATCTTTTCTTCGGCCTGCCTCTCCCTCTCCATCCATCCACATGTAAATTCATAACTCTTTTACAGTTAAGAACTGAAAATCCAAAATCCTGCATCGCTGTGTCAGAGTTCTCCGCGCAATTAGAACAACCGTCCGACACATATTATCAGGCAGCGGACACAATACGCGTCTGGTCAAAAGATTCTCCCTTTCCAACAGATGATTACACTCAGTTCCGCAAATCTTTAAACAGCCATAGCATCCGACCGGAGAGCAGTTCTGTCCAGTGTGAATATACAATCCTGATGAAGGTCGCTGAATTCGGCTATCAACTCCACATCCGCTGCGGTCATTATTGGAGCCAAAACAGCCATAGCGCTTAACCAGAGGGAGGTTTAGTCCAGTTTGAGTATATCCTGTTGAAGGTAGTAGGAATTCGGTGGACGCGAGAACCTCAAGTCCGGTTGATGTTGTTTGATGTTTTCCGTTTAGTCGAAATTCTTTTACTCCTAGAGTGACTGAAGACTTTGTTGCCTTTTTTGCAAGAGTTCCTCTTTTTTATTGGGTGGAAAACCAGCAAATAACTTCTCCCACTCTTGGTAGAGCAAGAAGAATGACAGACTTTTACTGACTAAAACGCAACCGTTTTTCTTCAATTGCCCTTTGCGTTCCAAGAACGCGGTAAGTCTTGACCAATGCATGCAAAAAAAATGCATGTTGTTCATAATATAAATAATATTCAATATTTTGGTTTACAGATAGCCTTGAGAGCATTCTTCACTGGATGCGGTATTTGTTTCATGACTGCGTGCATAGCAGGTTGGTATTATCTTAAGGTGCTGATAGACCTGAGCATTCACTTGTAACAGAACATTGAGCGTTCGCCGTATTTAAATTTGTCGAACTGAACAACGAGCCGAGATCTGGGGTGCTATTCTCTAAGAAAACCGCCTCGAGCTCAGCGCTGGCATAGCCACGAGTCGTGAGCGCAGTACATTGAATTAACAACCCAATGCCCCTTTACATTGGATTGTTAATTCAATGTACTGCGCTCACGACTCGTCGCTGTGCCAGCGCTGAGCTCAAGGCTGTTTTCTTAGAGAATAGCACCCAAGCATAGAGCCAAACATTGCTTTTTTTATGAGCATTCTAGGTAACGCTAAAATTCGAAGCAAAACTCTCCTTTGCTAGAATGCTCGCCAGAATGTTAGATAGAATGCTCGCTAAAACACTCTCGTTATTTTTCTGTATTGTAACATTCGCAAGAATGCTCATTACAAGTGAATGCTCAAGTTTATCAGCATCTTTTATGCTAACGATTTCTTTTTTCTTTTTCTTTAAGAGAGAATTTTATGTGCCACCTTCCAATCTACTTCAGGTTGGATAGTGCAAATATTAAAGACCTTAAGTCTTAAATGTGAGATCCCTCTCACATTTAAGACTTAAGGTCTGTTGAAGGAATTAGGCCTAAACAGACATAATGTGGGACTAATCCAGTCAATTTTATCTCGACCAACTTCAGATGATGCCAAAAAGTTATGTCAGTTAATAACAGCTCTTCATCAGTGACTTTCATCGTTAGCATAAAGTGTTATATAAATATAAACACATAATATTATTATAGTTTGTGTAAGTAAAAGCAATAAGATTATACAATGTTAAAAGGTACGATGGGGTTGGCATATCTGGTTAGATAAAAAACCAAAAAAAAAATCAAGAAAAAAGTCTTAAATATAACTCATGACTTATATGGTTTTGTGTATATAAAGGGCGGTGAAAATTATCTATGCCCGGAGCGACTAAATAGCCACATTCGCAATATGTCTTTTCTCAATATAGGTACCACACTAGCAAAATTACACATTCTTAAGGGCACAGGCCATAGGCGCCGTATCCCGCAAAAATATTTCCAACTACCCACCATTCTTATATTAATTTATTTATCTAGTATTTTTTACACAATCCACCGCAGATTCTAACCAATTTCTTTTTTTATTTGCAGCTCTACTGATGCCAGAAAATGCCTTCATATAATTAAGTGATATTTATTAATTAGTGTTAATGACTACTAAATTTTATACAATTGTTATTTATTTAAAAATAAAAGATTTTCGTAATATTTTTTGGTTTTATTCTGTCAGGGTTGTTGGAAGAAAAAAACGTGTTGCGCCGACCCCAAATAAAATGAGACAAGAGGTGCTATTCTCTAAGAAAAGCCTTGAGTTCAGCGCTGGCACAGCGACGAGTCGTAATCGCAGTACATTGAATTAACAACCCTATGCTCCTTTACATTGGATTGTTAATTCAATGTACTGCGCTCACGACTCGTAGCTGTGCCAGCGCTGCGCTCAAGGCTGTTTTCTTAGAGAATAGCACCCAAGGGCAGGAAGAAGAAGATTCTGTCAGGGTTGTTAATGGAGCTTCGTAGCCATAGATATTCAAGCAATATGGCCATTTTGCCATAATGTGTACTCGCGTGCCACGCCCTCATGGCATATCCCTCGATATCCGTGTTCGTAGCCCTAGGGCACGCGTTGCGGCGACGGTGTGACGCTGGAGCGGTGTCACTGCGTCGTTTTACATAGAAATCTCTGTGTTATGTCACACGATGCGCTGCAGCGCCGCACCGGATTTGCGACCACTGAGACGAGGCGGGGAGTGGGTGAATGAAGGACCTATTACACTGCGCTGAATATCGCGTGCGATCTTACTATTTTTCATTCATAGAAAGACAGTCTAGTCTATGTTTCGACGTATCGCGTAGTGTAATATGAGTTAGACTATCTTTCGACTTTTTGTACGAGTCGGAATATCGCACGCGATATTCAGCGCAGTGTAAATAGGTCCTTGAACGCGCTGCCACGTCGCATCACGCCGGTTCAGTCCGGCACTGACGGCGCTTCACACAAGGACAGCATCGAATGTTACACAAAGCACAGGCCAATCATTTGTGGAGCCACATGCGGGCGGTGGGTCTTTCATTAAGCACTTCCTTGGAATCTTTAAATTTGAATAAAAGAAATTGTGTGTTATCGATTTTTTTATTAATTTGATGGAATATAATTTCGTTGAAATGTCCACTGCAACTTTGCTGGAAAGCGCGCATACGAAATATACAACTTTCCATGTCCTTCCTGAAAAGTATAATTCACCGTGTGAGTAATATTGCAATTATTAAATATTCAAAAAGTATCAAGTTTTAAATAGAAATTAAAAAACTAACCTATAAATGATATTATTGTATCCAACCATCGCATTTTCTGTAAATTTTTCTAATGTAATTCACTTTTTGCGTTTCTTAATTTGTCCATCATATTAAATAGTAGCCTCTCCATCGAACTAGTGATGGTTTTCGGCATTATTTTAAACAAAATGAGTCTATTAAAATGCACGTATGTAAACAAACAATAAATTATGTACGAAACGTCAAGAACACAATTTTTACATACCTAGAGTCCGTCTAATGAAAGCGTGACCTGAGAAAAGGAGGTTACAACCAAAAATTTTGAATGTGGTATTATTGAAATAGTAGGAGAAAAAAGTTTTGATACTAGAGTATTTTTTGTATTTAAGACAATTTTAGAATAGTTGTACAAGAACTTAAATCCTAGTCAAAAACATGTGTGTAGACTTAATTATTTGGTGGGTGTATGGTAAATGTCAATAACACACAAAATGTTAGATAGTATTCCAAATTATTTTATTATAACTGATCTCTCAAAAGTCGCTTTATAATATTTAAATAATATTCTTTATTTTCCATTTGGCGTTCTGGCAAGAATACCAAGGGCACAACACCGTGATAGTCAAATAAAATAGTCAACATGATTTCAACTTCATCACGTCTCGCCAACACTATTAATGTGTTTCAAGATAGTTGGGTTGGAATCGATTCGTTTTAGCCTAGAGAAAATTCAGATCTTGTGGGATTAGTCAAGTGGGAACATGTTTTATACTCCAGTGATTGTTTCAAATGATACGGATCGACTCATGAGACACAAAAAGTTTAGCAGCTGCTGCAGCAGCATCTCTCTCAAACTTGAACTAGGATTTTCGCGATTATAACTTCAGTTGCAGACTTTTATGCACTACCAGACAGAGTGAGGCAAATCTTTCATTACATCTCAACTGCTTTTGAACGCATTCTACCACTCTACTGAATGGTAGAATGAACTTAATCAAAAACACACGCTACTGCGTGTGTTTTTGATTAAGTCGATTTACCAAAAGCCTTCGTTGTTTGATGTTTTTGTCCATTATGAAATTCGCAATATATAAGATTATCTAAAAATATAAGAAAAAAAAATATCATTATATCCTTAATATATCTAATAATATTAGTCGACAAGGATCAAGATTATAACGTCATACTAACTTAAAAATCAAAAATCGTATGTAAACAATGTTGGTTTTCATTGAAAACACCTTCTTTCTCTTCTTGTTTTCGTTTGAACTTATTAGCCATAGTGTGTAGCAGTTTTTGCACGTTACTGTTTATTGTTTTTCCCACAATTAAGCAATTATTCTTGAAAAATAAATATCAATTTCCAAAAACTGACAATTACAACCATAGACTTTGACGTGATTTTTTTTGGCAAAACAATGTTGCCAATTTAATTTAAAAAAAAAACTCCAGGTTACGCTTTCAGTAGACGCACTCTACTTATGTTTTTTTAATGCTGCCATACACAACGTTTGATAAATAATTCGTGGTCACCTTTCGCTGGTCAAACTCTAGAGGTCAGTGGTATCATATTCAAACCTATTTCAAATCCAGGCTGGCCAGAAAATTCATTTCTAGAAATAAAAAAAAATCAACTTCTTTCCGTATTCAAACTAGGGGAAGACACTAAGAAAAAATGTCACTACACTATGCACTTATATGATACAAGACTACATTATTTGAGAAACATTAGCTTTATAACCGTAAAGCGGTACAGTTATGATACCATATCGAAATTGCGAAATATTCGCTAGTGTAATTTTCTTTTTTATAGTCAAAATTTTCTGTAGTTTGGCAGTTTGGTACCGCGTTATGTATAAAAAACAGCCGACATTAACGAGTATACCTGAACGAAACGAAGCTGAGGATGACCATCTCACCAATAAATGGGTGCCGAAGAAAAAGCATGAGGTGCTGAAAGCCAAGTATAAATGTTTGAAAAAACTGTTCCAAATTTACGATGCAAGCGTCATTGGCATTCTCCCGGAGTCCACGAATTACAGTCCTGATGGTTATGTCGAAGAAGATACCAAGTTAACTAGTAAAAGAAAAAAACGATCTCACCGAACGAAGACTGATGCGTGCGCCGGAACCACCGAGCCTTCAAGCGGTGACGTTTCTATCCACTCTGACGAGGACAAGGATACAATAGCGTCGGCTGTCATCAGAGATCTGAAGATCAAGAAGTGTTTGTCGACGTCTACGCAGATGGAGTCGCAAGTGTCAAAAGAGTTTAAGTACGCGGCTACTCAAGACTCGAGAGACAACTTGATCCTTGAAAGAAACATGTCCGCGGAAGGTAATTTATATTTTTGATACTGTTTTACATCTGTAAGCCTGGCTGCTCACGACTACACGGGCCACTAGCCACAAAACGACGCCATCGAACAACTTTCTTCAGTTTTCACATATTTTAAAAGGACTCGCCAAAAAGCGACCTCAACCAAAGATGTCTACCATGCACATCATCCACAAGGTGCTGTCGCGCGTGTCAGCTGGCGTTGAAGCCACTTCTAGCTTCAGGTAGCAGTATTTGTGGTTGTCGCGTGAAGCCCGTGTGCGCCTAAGTTAAAGGTTTATTAGAAAACCAGTAACAGAAAGCATCTGGCTGACTTACTGCTGAAAAAGAAAAGCAGCGATGTCGCAGTGGTAATGATAAACAATATTTCAAACGCAGGTAAGCACTTGGTGTTGCCGACGTTGCTGTATAGTTCGGAAGAGTACCGTGAGCCTTCAACTGTCTTTGGTTTTAGGCAGTAAAAATCTGAATCCCTCTCACTCCATTCAGAGCCTAAAGATTAATTGCCCACCTCAAAAAAAGGCTGGCACTTTGAGTTATTTATGCCATCAGCACTGCTCTTAAAACGGCGAAGGCATACTTCAAACCAGCATTTCTCAGATTCTAGAACATGCCGATTGTTTAATATTGTAGGACCTAGATAGAACCAATAGCTCAAGCCAACACGCACTGGATCCATTAGGTCAATTGTCACACTCCATCTAGCCAGAAAAAAGGTCCATTTCTTAAGAACGAGTGCCAAATATATGTCAAAACTTTCTTCCAACAGGCGACCTAGTCCGCGAACGTCAAGAATGCGAGTTCACACAAACGAGCGACCCTCATCCCCTTCCCTACCTCCTGATCAACGAGAAGAGGATACGGCTGAAACCCACCCGCTTCCAATGCTTCATCCAACGCATCTTCGGGATCCGTCGGGAGAGATCGTATAAGAACTATGTCTTACCGAATGGACACATCTACGCTGCTAGTGACAATAATATCTCGGATAGTTTTTGTGAAAAGCGACGTCGAAGAGGGCTGAGGTTTCGGAGGCTGCGGCGCCCTAAGAAGATACAGTCGGAGATCGCACTGAGAGATATGAATAGCCCTGTGATCCTGACTTATGTGCAGTCGGTGCAGAGGAGCTGTTTGGCGGATACAACACCTCGCCAATGTCCCATCTTGGGGTGCCTTATGATTTCCTATGGTGCGTGTTTTTTTTTTTTATATAATGGTTAGGCTCGCGTTTGACCACTATCTCACCTGATGGTAAGCGATGATGTGGCAGATGATGGAACACATAGACTCTGGAGTAGTATAAAAAACATAGACAAGTATCAAAACGAGGGACAACCGCAGATCCTCGATTCTATAAGTCTGTTCAATGTGACTGTAGTAGGTAAATGGATTCCTCTCTTAGAATCACGGGATTATTTTAAAGTGTTACCGTAGTCCTGGAACATAACGGTGATTGACAGTCATGTAGGTTTTAGGCATGCCATGCCATCTGACTTCACCCTTGCGCGGAAGAAGACGTACGACTACATTTTAGTCATTCTGTAGTAAAGGTCTAATGACAGCGTCTGCTCACCGTCCAATATTGGGCAAAGTAAGCGATTTTACATTTTTTACCGTCCACATCCACACGTTAAGAAGTCCAGCCCATACAGTTCGTGGAACAAAACCCCATCTTTGTTCATGTTAACAAATAAAAAATATACAGTCGTTTATGTAAATAAGCAAAAAAACGTATATTTTGATACTTTCAAAGATCGAAATTCATAGAGTATACTTCCCGTTGATCCAGAATCCAGAAATTTGGCACAAGCAAGGTCTATAACATAGGAATAGGAAAACATCTGAAAACAGTAAATTTGTTGTTACCTTGGATAAAAAAATATTTTTTTTGCAATTCGAAAAAATCTTCGAGACTCCATTTGGAAAAATTTGTAGTTTGCACGGAACTCTCAATGCGCAAGTTCGACTCGCACTTCCCCCCTTTTTTCCAATTCTAATCTAAACTAACATCTTTACCATTCCAGGGATAATAAATTACAACGACCATCTAAACCTGTGCCACTTCCCCGATAGGAAGTTCATGTGTCACTACTGTCACGAAGGCTTTGAGAGCCAATATGACAAGTTTGTCCACGAGAACGAGCACATTGGCATCTCCAAACTCGAAGGAACCAACATCTCTGCTCCATCCACCACCAGGCAATCCATTAAGAAGGCCAGTAACACTCAGACGGAACCAGAAATCGCCAAATGTGATGTCCCAGAAGATAAGCTGAAGAAAATCGTGTCGTTTTTTGATAAGATCTCCGACCCGGAACAAATGATTACAGAGATAAAAAAGAACAGGTTCTCTGAGTGTAACTTGCAGGTATCCAAGACGGAAACTGATACAGCTGAGGAGTCCACGGATTCTTCTGATAAGAGGACTGTTAGCTGCGTGAATCTTCATCGGAAGATTGAGAAGAGAGCTTGCTCGTCAGGGTCTGAAGTGACCTCGAGGCTTCCTAATTATGGATCGCCTATTTGTTGTCGTATATGTGGAGAATCTTTTAATTATAGGTAAGTGTCAATAAGACAAGCTCATCGTCGTCGTCGTCTCGTTGAAATATAGCCCTAACCATATTTCACCGAGACAACATGGCGGCGCGACAAGTTGCGGCTACTAACAATATGTAATCTATAAGTCGAGAGTGAATAGGTTTCTTCTAGGAAGAAACCTATTCACTCTCGCGCGTTCCATCGTCGACCGCATCGTCGCTTTTCATCAGGTGAGATAGCGGTCAAGCGCAAACCTATCAACAATAAACAAAAAAAAGCTCTACAGAGAGTTACTCACCTGCACGCTTAGCCAAGTTGTTATTCTGCAATCGTTAACACTGGCGAACAGTGAAGAAACGTATGGGAATGACGTCATCTCAACGTAAAGTCGCGTGGTCAGAACAAACGAATGGACAATTCGTAGCCAAGTTCACATCGTTCTTTAAAATCGTTTTTATCGTTCAAAATCGTTTCTGAAATATTTAACGCTACATCCGTTGTTATACAAACGCTACATTGTAGAACGAGCGGCCGACTCAGGCGCGTCAACATGGCTACCAACTTATCGTTTTCTACAATTGCTGTCACCGAGGCGTTACCGATTAGAGTACAGAATTCGATTGGCTAACTTGGCTAGGGGGGCTGGTGTCCGTTTGGTTACGCAACCATTTGGTGGCGCGACCAGCTCAGACGTGTGTGGTGACTCTGGTGTCTGTATGGTCTAGTTTTTTTTTGAGTCACAATGGATCATTTAGGTCGCAGTAACTACCTGCATCCCCTACACTACGGGTGATGTGATGCATAGTCCCTTATCAAATTCAATGGTCTAGTTTGGTAGCTTAGGACTGTATTTCACCGAAACACTATGGCGGCGCAACTGGACACGCCGCCATGGTGTCCCGGTGAAATATAGACCTGTCACGGCAAAAGTGAAGGGAAAGTACATCCTCACGCCCAAGCCGCTGCGACAGGAGATGTGTCGGGAATCGCAGAGTGATCATCGGCCACCGTAGGCGAGGACTTACGGGCGATGAGCAAAAGGTCGTTTGCCATCCCCTCGTCCTAAGGACCGACTGTGGTGTTCCTTTCGCGCCTTAAACAGATGTCAGCAAAGCGTAGGGGTCAGCATGGCCGATGCTTGCTAGGACATTGGCATCGGTTCTGAAAAGGATATAGATACTCATGGTGCTGGAACTCTAAAGATAACTGAAGGAACATTGGCTTTTGTCAGAAAAAAGTCTGACACACTTCCGTTCTACCATAAAGGGGAAGAAGCCTAAACGATTTCCCACCTTAAAAAACCGTCACCGCAAACGAAGCACTAAAACATTAGTGGGTATATAAAGAAATCCAAGGGTTGTTTTATCCCGGCTATCATAGGAACAGGCTTGCGGGCGGCGAACAATGGGTAACTCGCCGTCCGAAAACATCGAGGGCAAACCAACGTGTCCTAGAACTAAAAATTCGAAGACATGAGAAATCCACCAACCTGCAATGGACCCGCGTGGTGGGTTACGACCCATTCCCTCCTAGAGAAGAGGCATTTGTTCTGGCAGTAGAAACGTAAGGATGATTATGCTCATATTTATTTAAATTTCTCGTTACAGACGACAGTTAAGCCTCCACGTTGATTTAGAGCATCGTGTCCACGACAAGTTCTCCAAATTCCACAGCTGTGCTGGCATCCTAAACCACAGATCCCAGAACCGAATAGACATGGTCTCCGAAGATGGAAAGATCAACGTACAGAGCATCGATAGGTCTCGAACGACAGGGCTCCAGAGGTCCACCTCGTCCCTAAATCAAGACTCCTCCTACTCCGAGATCTCCCGTCGGAGGTCGGAGGAAAGTTTGAGTTGCGATCCATCGACAAATATAGTCTATTACACATCTACGGAAACTGTCAAAAAGCCGTCTATGGTAAACAATATCGTTCAGAAAGTTCGGAGCGGTATCAGTAGTTACAAATGGGAGCCGGGAACAAAAATTATTCGTGTGTAGTCCGTGTGCTATGTGCAGTGGCATTGTGTTTTGTCATTATAGTGAAAAGTCCAGTTGTTTGGTTTTATTTTATCATTATAGCTCTAGGGGATAAGAGTCGACGCGGCCCTGCAACGCCGCAGACTAAAGGCCGCATACATGACGGGTTTTTTCACGGACGGGACGGAACGGAAAATTTTGGAAATATCGTTTCATACTAATGTTAATGTTCCTGTCCCGTCCATGTCTCCTTGACATATTATGCGCTTCCCATGTACATTTTATATGAAACGATATTTCCAAAATTTCCCGTTCCGTCCCGTCCGTGAAAAAACCCGTCATGTATGCAGCGGCCTTAAAGCCACGTATTCACTGAGCAACAATTGTTTATAAACAAAATTGTTTCAGAAACACGTAGATTTTGTTTCTGAAACAATTTTGTTTCTGTAAACACTACGTGTTTATCGGATGTTTCGGTGCTCCCCACTTAAGTCGGAGAACACAGAAACAAATCAGTTGCGCAACAGGTGCATGCGAGTGTGGACGCGTTATACAAAAAAATGTAGGCTCCACATAACAAGACTAGGTACTTCCTCGGGCGACATGACCTAAGCAACTGACTGTGTGGACCGGCAGAGTTTCCGAAACATTGTTCCTGGAAACATTTACGTAATGTTTCAGAAACTGTGTATCCGAAACAATGTTGCTCAGTGACTACGTGGCTTAAGTCTGACAGGGAAGGTCTGGATGTGGAATCATGGGGTCCCGAGAGTTGTGGTCAGTAAAAGTCTGACATTCCTTCTCGGTACAGTCTAGAGATGTGCCGTTGCTGGCAATATTGCCATGAAGTGGGAATTAGTGGCAATATTGCACGAAGTATGAATATTAGTGGCAATATTGCACGAAGTATGAATATTGGTGGCAATATTGGCCAAAGTATGAATATTGATGGCAATATTGCCAGTATTATCCCTACTTCGGGCAATATTGCTCGCCACAGCACATCTTTAGTACAGCCAGAGTGGGGAGAAGTTATGAGTTCCTACCCTCTGAGGGATGCAGTGATACATGTGCCAAGAAATTCCTTCAATTTACTTAGACCATCCATCATGTAACGTGGGACCGTTCAACATGTAAAACTCGCATACCTGGAATAAGGCTGACCCCACATTAGGCGTGCGCGTTGCGTTTTGCTGCCCTGCGGCGTGTGTATGGAGCGTGCATGTGGCGGTTGCGTCGTGTTCTTTACCCCTTCGCCCCGCTACCCTCACAGTACAATTCACGAATGATAGCGGCCGTGAAGTTAGCCTTTGCGAACGTTCGTGCATACTACTCTTCTCGCACACGCACGTCACCATTTGGTTCCTAAAACACGTTACTGCGCAGCCTTCTGCGCAAACTTCACGGCCGCCATCATTCGTGAATTGTGCTGTACTACTACAGTTTCCAAAAAAGTTACTCTTCAGACTTCAGCGAGCGCGCGCATGCCCCTGCACATACGTCACACCGCGGCAACGCTTACGCAGCGCGCTCGCGGTTTCCGCGTCTCGCTCACACGCCCGAGGAACCCGCACGCCTAAGCCACACTTAGGACCTGTGCACACCACGTTTTTAAAACGCGCGTCGACGACACGCTTTTATCCAACAAAGCAGTTTGTTGTCATTTGTATCGAAACGCGCGGCACCGGCGCGTCTGTATCGATACTCACGCGCTTTAGCATAGCATTTGTATCGATTCAAACGGTAAAACGGTAACGGTTTAAAAAATTAATAACAAAGCGCATGCAATCAATGCTGTCTCAACGGACGCCATCTTGCTACTGTTGATGAGATTCTGCTTAAAAACGCAAAATTCCAGCGCGTTTGTTTCGCTATACACGCGTTTCTGTATAGCTACACAAGCGCGTCTGTTTCGTTACACACGCGCGTCTATGTTGATTCAAATGCGTATATGAAGTTATACAGGTGTGCAAAGGTCTACAGGTTGCGTCTGACTTACGTGCGTATCGCGTCTGTATCGCAACAAACGCGCGTCAACGGCGCGTACCCTTTAACCGCCACGATTTTGATAGAAATCAGAAATCAGAAATCAGAAATCAGAAACGTTTATTTCAAATAGACCAGTTACAGGCACTTTTGAATAGTCAAATGTCGGTCAGTCCAAGAAAAGTGAAGCTAAATTGCACGTTCCAAAGAGTAGGTCTCTATGGAGAAGAACGTGCAAGAAACTCCATGGACACTCTTTTAAATCGTATTGAGTTACATGAATCTTCGATTACATATTTCTTTTTTTGCTTCTATTATGTGAACACAATGAAGATAAGTAATAAAAATTAAATATAATGGTAACAATAAAAAAAGAAATTGAATAAGTCACTGGCAGCTAAGAGATGACCAGTCTCAACTGACGGCGCCCGTTCACGAGCATGACGCGTGCATCAGCCCCACTCAGCTCAACCATTTTGAAGGGAGCCAAATGACCCAATAACACATGCCACCATCAGCAAGACATTTTAGTGAGCATGACAATCTCTCAACTGCCATGCTTGTAGTGTCAAACAACTTGTAACCAAGTAAAAATGCTCCATGGTACTTCACATTCACAAAATTGAAAAAAAAAAGTGCTTCTACATTATACAATGCTATTATTTCCAAATGTAACACGTAATAAATCATAAGTTCTATTGAAATAAACAAATAAAATTAAAAAAATAATAATAATCCGAAAACAACAATAGGAAAAGGCCAGCAGCCTCTCTTCCAATATTTATAATTAAAATTTAAAGAAAATAAGAAATACGACTAATTCGTAGCTAATGACTGTGACTGTGGAGCAGGACCGGCATTCAGCCAAGCATTTTTATCGAGTAGATAATCTTCCAATTTATAATATGCTTGCCTACATAGCGTGCGTTTAATGCATGTTTTAAATTTTGACTCGTTTAATTGGAGAATTTCAAGTGGAATTTTATTATAAAATTTTACACAGTACCCCATAAAAGAACTAGATACTTTAGCCAATCTGAATCGAGGTTGATCTAACTTGTCTTTATTTCTAGTATTAAAATTGTGCCTGTCACTTATTTTAGTAAAAAGATGAATATTTTTCCTGACATACATAATATTTTCATAAATGTATTGACAAGGAACCGTCATGATGTTTATATCTTTAAATAGTTCCCTAAGAGAATCGCGCCTGCGAAGATTGTATATGGCTCTGATAGCTCTTTTCTGCAGAATAAAAATAGACTCAATGTCTGCAGCCCGTCCCCATAGCAGAATACCGTAAGACATGATACTGTGAAAATAACTAAAATAAACCAGTCTCGCGGTATGTATATCAGTAAATTGACGGATTTTTCTGACAGCATATGCTGCTGAGCTAAGCCGTCCTGCCAGAGATGTTAAATGAGGACCCCATTGTAGCCTCGAGTCGAGCGTGATTCCCAGGAAAACCGTGTTTTCTACGAATTCAAGTTTCTCCCTGTTCAATACTATTTCCAAATCATTACTTTTAACATTCGGTAACGCAAATCTTATGCACTTTGTTTTTTTCCCGTTTAATACTAAATTATTGACAGTAAACCAGTTTTGGACCTGCTGCAGAATGTAGTTTACGTCATCAAGATGTGTGGAGCGTCTATTTATCTTAAATATTAAGGAAGTATCGTCAGCAAACAATACTACATGTGGTTGTTTTTTCAATAAATGCGGTAGATCATTAATATACACTAGAAAGAGGAAAGGACCCAATATAGAGCCTTGTGGTACACCCATTTTGACTTCTAAGCCCTGTGAATTGACACCATTTATTTGAACTTGCTGTTGCCTGTCATTTAAATAGGATTTCACTAAGCTTAGTGCAAGTTTACCTAATCCGTAATGTTCTAGCTTTAAAAGTAAGGTTTCATGATTGACACAATCAAAAGCCTTTGAGAGGTCACAGAAAATTCCAATAGCATCTTGGGCTTCCTCCCATGCTGCAAATATGTGTTTTAATAAGGTGACACCAGCGTCAGTCGTACAACGTCCTTTGGTGAAACCATACTGCTGTTCGTGTAAGATCTTATTGATGTTAAAATGAATAAGCATTTGATTGAGCATAACTTTTTCAAAGACCTTACTGAAAACCGGCAACACAGATACAGGTCTATAATTATTGGTGTCATTATGGTCGCCGGATTTAAATAGAGGTATAACTTTACTGAATTTCATTAAATCTGGAAAGACTCCTTGGTCCACACACAAATTAAAAATTAACGCCAAGTATGGTGCCACGGTCTCGATTATAGACGCACAAACTTTAACAGACATTCCCCATAGGTCCTCAGTTAATTTTATTTTTATTTGTCGGAAAGCCTTTATGACTGTCATAGGGTTTATATGTTTGAATTGAAATTCAACCGGACAGCCTGGCACGTTTTCTTTCAATAATGTAATTGAGGCCTCTGGCGAGGAGTTTAAAGCTTCCGTTGTCTTAAGAGGTATGTTGGTGAAAAAATTCACAAACTCTTGGGCTACTTCTATGTTAGAACTTATGGGACCATTGGCAGTCTCCAATAAAAAATCCGAGTTTCGTTCCTTATTTCTACCAGTCTCACTATTAATAATTTTCCAAACGGTCTTTATTTTATTGTCAGCCAATTTGATTTTTTTGCTAATGAAAAGGGCCTTCGCTACTTTGCAAATTTTTCTAAAGAGTTTAGAATATTTATTTACATACTTGTTAAAGCTTTCAGAGTTAAAAAATGGCTTAAGGCCATATAGCTCATATAGTTTTTCCCTACTTATCCTTATACCTTTAGTCGCCCAGTCACTAAATACAAACTTAGGGAAAATATTTTTCGACTTCTTTTCAAAACTTTTATTAAATTCATTGATTATTACTGAAAAGAAATTATCATAAAATTTATTAGCATCATTAATATTGTGGTCCAGAACATTTAATTTATTTTGTATGTTACTATTAAATTTTGTCAATTTGCTAAGTGTAATCGGCCTAAATTTAATTTGAGCTTTTTCCAAAGTTGCTTTAGACTTAAAAGACACCGTTTGTCCACTATGATCAGACGGAAGATAATATACTAAAGATTTATCTAAATAATCACAATCGCAGAAAATATTATCAATACAAGTTGCAGAGGTTGAAGTTATTCTAGTTGGTTCTGTAAAAACATTAGACAAGTTAAATGATTTAAAAAGGCTTAAAAATCTGCAGCTATTTGAATTATCTTCTAAAATATTGATATTAAAATCTCCAAATACCTTTGAATTACCTCCAGCGCCAAGTCACTTTAGGCATAAGTTGGAATAGTGTTGGGAATACTTAATATCGATGCATTAATTATTTATTAACAATATTAACCTTTCGATTATCGTAATTAGAGACACAATAGAAAGACAATAGGTTTGCGGACACTGGTGTTCTCTTGAGGTTTCATGAATAAAAAGCCAGAAATAAAATCAATGTTTTATTTACCTGCTTAATTAATAATCTAACATTATTCAGTCTTCAGTCATTAACTACGTTAACACAAATCAGTACTCGGAAGATGGGCACGTTCGTTCTTCTATTGGTGACGATTCTCCACGAGCTTGCCGTATTAAATTTAATATTTTCATGTAAACTTCTGAACGTTTTTCAGGCCGTACAGCTTCCAGCTCAAAAGCTATTAATGACGCGAAGTATTCATTGCGTGGATCACTTGGTCTTTGATCAAAAAAGTTTGCGTCTGGCAAGTTTACAAAAGCACACCATTACCATCTTTTAACTGGGCGTAACGGACAAAATTTCGTTTAGTCTGCGTCGATTTATTTGAAGTATTATTTGAAATAATTTTACGTGGACCCAAAATCGAAGGCGACGTAGACCGCGATTCTTCATTACTCGACATGACGCACGTCCACGTCGCACGCAAAATATTTAATAACTCTTCGTCTTCCAGCATTTCTTTTGCATTTAAAGTTCTACACGATAACACGAAAAACCCCTACAACACTAGTTGCACAGAGCGATACAGCTTTCACGTGATTTTACGGGGATGGCGCTGAGGCAACTGACAATACAGTGCGATATAACCTTGAAGCTCCTTGGCCGCACGTAATATTACGGTGACGGCGACCGGCGACTGTCTGCACTAGTGAGGTTCCGCGTAATGAGATTTTTATATTTTTGTCGTAAAAATTAAATAATTTTAAACTTAAATACATTTTATTGTGTACAGATACTTGTATATCAGAGTAACACTATGGTTATTTTGTAATGAAAGTACCCACTTTCATTGCAAATAGTGACAGTAATTTCTAAAGAGCCTTGTTTATTCTTAGCCAACCTATAAAGTATTTTACGAATTTGCCCCAACCCTAGTATTCGTAAAATTACGTGATTGGCGATACAAGCGAGGAGATCAGTGATCACAATGTATTTAAATCCCAAAATTCACAGCATTTATCATTCAAAACATTAAAAAAGTTCCATAAGAATAAAGATTATACCCTACACCTTAAAACTGCCATATTTTCTAAGGAGTTTGTGCACTATGAGAACTTTTCCAATAAAATAACGTAATTATACGTGTGTGGCGATTCGTGCACTGTTTTCAGAACACGTAATATTACGGTGTCGGCGTTTAAAGGGTTAAATAACGTGGTGTGCACAGGACCTTATTCCGTACGATAACTGAACCCACGACACGCAGCGCAGCAGGCAATCGCTCGACTACTGCGCCAATCATCCCACCACAAGCAATAGGGAGCAAATCAACAAAAATAAAACAGATATTATAAAAAAAACCACACGTTTATTGTAGTTATTATTTTTATATAATATTCCTAACACATCCCACGCAGTGAGATCGCCGCAAACAAACATCTGGAAGCCAGAGAATAGTGTTACAGAAAACATATAAATATGTTACAACTTAGTCTATGATAACGTAAACTTATATCTAAATATACTATTGAACGTTCTCACTGACATTAGGTAACATCTGAATAAAATAAACATCGGATTGTCAACTCTCCATACAGAGGACTTATTCTGTTCTAATACCAAAAACGAATACCAATAGTTATTTGTTTTAAACATGTTTTTATTTTATATTCCGGACGAATACCAACAACTTGAATTTGGTACAGTCAAACGTAATCAAAATAAATTGGTTCTCTTATATTTTGACATTATTTTTTCGAATTGATGTTTTTTTTTTTTATATAGAATGTTTTGTGCTTACACACAAAGCATTTTTACTGACTGTACCTTATATCTTTGAACGTGTTTTCAAATATGAGTCGAAACAAATACCAGTGGTACTAGTTGTTGGTATTAAAATGGAATAAATTTGCGTTGGAAATCGCAAATGTGCATCTTTGCGTTGTAATTTCGATGTCATCTAGTATCACTGAAAACGAGAAGTGTGTTCGCTGTCTATTACATAATATAATCTTATTTTGCCATATTTTGACAATAGAAATAAATTCTTTCTCATGAAATCGGTTAACACAAAGGATTTAAATATAAGCTTGAATAAATATTTTATGGAAAAATAAACAGTTTGACTCAAACTACCTTAGAGCCCGTATACACTACGTTTTTTGAACGCGCTGTTGTCGCGCGTTTAAGTAACGTGCGTCGACGGCGCGCTTTTATCCTATTAAAAGGTCTACCGGCTGCGTCTCGAGTCCCGTGCGTATCGCATCTGTATCGCTATAAACGCGCGTCAACGACGCGTTTAAAAAACGCGGAGTGCACAGGCCCTTACAAAAAAAAAACTTGCATAAAATAATAATTTAACAAGTATGTCAGAAACTGTATACATTGAGAGCTATAAAACAATTTGTATTTTATAATTTGTAATAGACAATCAACAACATTCAACTATAATAAAAAAGAGCCAGTATTTATAAATATTTCAACTTTGCATACACAGCATCAATATTTTGCAGTTACTTCTAAAAAGAAACATTAGCCCAAAGATTTTAGTATGGCTGGCAATCAATTTGTAGCGAGTTCGAACTGTTGAAACTGGACAATGAAAGTGATATTTAGTAACTGCAAAATATCATTACAATGCATATTTTCATTATTATTATATAACTTAGAAAAATAACAAGCACATTCGTTGAAAAGACAACAGTAGTCACCTATTAAATTCCTTATTTTTAATTTAAAAAAAACTCGGATTGTATGTTTACTTTCAAGAAAAATAATAATAGAAATATATTTAAAAAATAACATGTAACTTAATTTCTTCGATTTATTATTTGTTTAATTAAAAAACAAATTTATACTGTTTTATTTTATAACAATAGGTTTTTAACCACTGACGGCAGAGATATTCAACCTTTTTCCACGAAGTTTCTTAAACATTATTTTCATAGACAATCAGATTGTCTTTTTAAAATTGCCAATTTGATAGCTGCTTTTTTATAATTTTCATACAAATATACTTTAAATTTTCTCTCAGGTTGAATACCGCAGCTTTTCCTAACAAATTCTGAATAAGTGTTGCAATATACAAAAGTGTGTTTACAGCGTGTAAGTCCGTGTGTCACTGGAAGCGATCTCACTAAATCTCACGACTAACCAACCAACTAGCACCGTACCACGATATAAACCCTTACTTTGAGAATGTATTTTTTAAATTTAAAACAATAATAATTCGATTCCTACATTATTAAAATATTTTTGGTACATAAGTAAACTACATAGGTTAAAAAAAAGTAAAGAAATAGGTAATTATGGAAGACAAATTATTGTATAAATTCGCAACCAGACAATTTCAATTCATGATTTTACCCGCTAGCGTCGGATTTGTCCGACGTGTGGTTTTCCAGGATCGTGTTAGCGACTGGGTACTCCATTTCGTTTAGCTCTTCAATCCCCATAGGTGACAGAAGAGCTGACGAGATGGAGTATCTGGTCGTGGATGCGCGACTCTGGCGGAATAAATGCGAGAGATTATTGGAAAAGTTTCAAGATCCATCTGTCTGACAAATATCTCGCTGCGATCTATACTCAATCAATTCAACATAACAACACAAGACAATTCATTGTTTAACATTTTAACCGCCTACGTCGTATAAGCCCTTAAATTGTGATCGCTTTAGGATTAAACGGGATCGTGGAGGGTCGTTTCGGTACATGAAACACTATCGATTTGTAAAGATAAAATTAAAAAATTTAGTACCCTTTTTCAAAAATCGTATTAATTTACGCATGTACGAAATTAATTTCTTTATGAAAGAAGAGTCCAATGACTTGTAGGTAGTAGTCGGCGTTGCGTACAAACTACCTACAGGTCATTGGACTTTCTCAGCTGACGTTTTCTTAAATAAATGAATTTTGTAACACGAGTAAATTATCATTAGTTTTGAAAAAAAGGTACTTTATTTTTTAATTTTATCTTTAAAAATCTATAGTGTTTCATGTACCGGATCGACCCTCAACGGGATTAAAACTATCAAAATTTAAAGGCGTATATCCGACAAACATCCTCGCAATTATTCCGACAGGATGGCACATCCACGACCAAATACTCCATCTCGTCAGCTCTTCTGTCACCTATGGGAATTGAAGAGATGGAGTACCCAGTCGCAACACACGACCCTGGCGATTAGAACGCGAAAACAATCGTCGGACTAATCAGACGCAAGCTGTTAAAGGTTTAAATCATATTTAAACGACAATTTCTGTGATATCGATTGAAAAACAACAATAATAATTCATATACAGTGATATAAAAATTCTGAAGATATACATTCTCACTATACTTTTACTAAAGAAACGACAGCGGTTCTGAAGTTGTCCAAACACTTTAATAAATCTGACAAAATATTTTATCAATCTAACTATCAAAACCGCTGTCATTCCTAGTCAATCCGCCAATCTATATTAAATTCCACTACTTATGGTACAAACGACCAAATTGATTGTATGACGGCAACGGTGAAACTCGTGGAATCGTGTTTGTTTTTTATTGGTTCACTCGTGCGTATACTAAAGTGCTCAGTTCCGTAAACAGTTGAAAAGAAATATCCTTCGACCAGACTAGTACTATGTCTGGTCTTAGCAATTATCCGATAGTAATAATTAGTGTCGGATTGTTGTATGTGTCCCAATTTCGACGGAGAACTTTGATACCGCTATCCAGAATGTTTAGTTACTTTGTGGTGACACAGATGTCGCTAACCTGCTTTGTTAACGCCAGTTCTGAGTGAGACTGGAAATTCGGTCAACTAAGTTGACATACACAGCTTTTGTACAATTACATAAGAATCTCTAGAAATTGCACTAAGAGTGACATTGACAGCAATGGGTCCCAAACTAGGCAAAGCCTGTCTGTTCCCGTTGAGACACAGTTCAACAAATGTTACACAATTGGAAATTCGGTCAATTGTGTAACATTTGTTGAACAGTGTTTCATTCAACTATGGATTACGGGTCACTGCTTTTCATAAATATGTTTACCCAAAAGTGGAAACATTATCTGCACTAACAGGTAAAGTTTGTTTTTTTGTTTGTAGGAGGTAACCTCTGGAAGTACTGGTCCGATTGCTAAAATTATTTCACCAATAGACAGCTGCTTTATTCTTGAGTGACATAGGTTATATTTTACGTACGCGGGCGAAGCAGCAGGCAAAAGCTAGTAGTCTATAATAGTGTGTTATGTTTTATTCTCATTCAGTTCTCGAAAGCGTAGAGCAAAAAATATGACCTTGCCTGAATCATCCACGACCTTACACCAGTCACCTACACACCAATCAATTTTGCCGAGTGTCCACATTAAAACACGTCGAAAATAACCTCTCTTTCAGCTTTTTAAAGTCAATATTAAATATATTATGTGCCAATTACTTTCTACGTGCCAGGGTAAGTGTCTGCGAGTCCCTGTCGCGTATTTTTCTTAGAAATAAACATTGCCAACGGATTCGACGATGCCGCAAATTTTTCAAATAATCAAAAGGGAAATTTTTGATGAAGTCGACCTTCTTGACAGTTGCTCTCTGATGCTTTTTCGTCTTTATAACTGCCGTATATTTGAAGTTAGATAGACTTTTTTTTTTAGTTGGTTGTGATCGCCTGATGTCTGCACTCGTGTATTTTCTAATGTGAATTTATTTTACAATATACTTTTACTGTGTACAATCTCTGCCTTTGATTCTACGAAACCTCTACAAGACGTTAACAATTTTCAGTAAACCAATACACGCTGTATCCGCATGGTGGATTACGGTCCACTCCCCTTCACTGAAGGGGTGGTCAGAAACATCTCTATGACGACACAGTGGGAACAAGTTTTAAAAGACTGGCTAATTATTACTGCCAAGTAATTTTTAAAGTTCCTTACCTCAAAAGGAAAAGACGGAACTCTTATAAGATCACTTAGTTGTCCGTCTGTCTGTCAGTCAAGACTCTTTATCTGGGGACCGCATGGGGGTATCGAGTTGAACTTCAAACAATATACTGCCACGTCCATTTTGGTAGGGAAGCCTAACTGTATACTTTACAAATAGGCATTAAATCCGCCTATGTACATTGTTTTGCAAGAAGATTAAATACATAAATAGAAATAATTTTTCATTAGTGTTGAAAGTGGAAACTGCCAAGATATATAGTTCTTCTTCAATATATAGTCCACTTTGATTTCTACATTTCCCATGTAATTTCTTAATATTTTTGACACCGTCAAATCCGTGTGCAACACACCGAAACGATTGTACAAATCTGTAGATAAATAACCTGCGATATAGACTACGATTATACAATATTTTATAGAAAAAAAAAAAAAATCATTAAACCAAAATGTATTTACATTATTTTTATCTTACCCTCGTATGTTTTGTGTGAATTTCGAAGACATTTAATAAATTCAACTACATACAAGAATATTTCTTTACTTGATTTTTATTCCGATTGTAATTTGGGTGTCTTTAAGGTTGGAGTAAATAGGCTCTTAATAAACTAGTGCGCCTCACCATCAACGATTGCATCACTGCTTACCATCAGGTGGGATCGCAGTCAAGCACTAGTTTATATGTATTAAAAAATATATACAGGGTGTAATGTTCAGGTCTCTACAAAATTTAAAGGCTTGCTCGGTAGACGAAACTGAACAACCTTTCACAAGATTTTTTCCCGAAAACTATAAAAGAATTCGGCGGCTCCATACAAACTGTCCAATCAAGTTTATAATTTTGTATGGGGAGGCCGTTATTTCTTTTGCGTTTCCGTAAAAAAATTTAGTGGAAGGTTGTTCAGTTTCGTCTACTGAGCAATCCCTTAAAGTTTGTGGATGGCTGTCCCTTACATCCTGTATAAATATTTGTTCGAAATCTTGGAATTTCTAGTTTCTTCAACGAAAATTATCGCAAAATTAATGTGACATTGTCATCACGATTTTTTTTTTAATAAATCATTATCTTACACTAGGAAATCACTCCTGTTTCGTGAGTATGTTTACAAACATGTAAACTCACATTCACAAAACACTGAGACTCGGAACACCTATCTATAGGTCGTACAAATATTTGTTCCGAACCTGCGACACGCAGCACAACAGCCATTAGCTTAACTACTGCGCCAACAGTAAACCTTCACGCACGTTTGACGATTTTGCGATAATTTTCGTTACTATAGAACAGTTTTATATGAAAAAAGTGTCTTCTGTAGACACCTTTGATGTATATACCTTGTTTCAAAAAGGGGGTAAAGTGTTATGTATGTATAGGTAGTTACAGATGTGGCTGCGCCGCATAGTAGAGACAACAGTCTAATACATCAAGGCGAATCATTCCGTCTTTCTATTCATACCTTCGTAGCTTCCTACCCGCATTCCCACAAAACATACAAGTCCACACTAATCACACAACTATAGTTGACGAATAATAATAATAATAATAAAAAACAACTATGTATACAATACATTGGTTTTCATAACAAAATAAACCTGATAAATGCACGATGCGATGGCGAAACTAAACGAATAGTATAATATTTCTTGTAAAATAAGTTAAAATTGTTCGTTTTGATGACGTATTGACATAATATAAAATTTACGAAATTTACAATTACAATTTTGAGTGTCTTCAAGGCTAGAGTGAATAAGCTCTTAATAAACTAGTGCGCCTCACCATTAGAGATTGCATCACTGCTTACTATCTGGTGGGATCGCAGTCAAGCACTAGTTTATATCAATGAAAAAAAAAAACACTAGAAATCGTCTTACAAAATACGAAGATTCGTAGCAGTCGAAAAAATGCGAGTGGGACGGTAAATATTTAGTTAGGGTCAGCTCACACTAAGATGTGATAAGTGCTCAGCCAGATTGGCAGCGTCGTGCGGCGAGCGGTGCAGGTGCGGGAACGCGGGCGTTGTGCCTGTCTGCAGTCGGCCCTTTATAACAACGCACGCAGTTAGCGAGAACTAGTTTGAGTTAGGCGCTCCTTGCACAGTAGCCGATTGCGCCACTCGCTATGAACTCACTATGGCGTGAGTTGTCTGCGCGCGTTCCGTGCTCACGTGCCCTCTATGGACACTCCAATCAACTTTTTATGTTTGAGTTTCCGTTGCGCATTCGCCCCGCACCCGCATTTGCATTCATAAACACTAGGCCACTCACCCACGATTTTTTGCAGCGACCGATACAGTCGCGATTCTGTAGCGTGTTAGAAACGCGTTGGCATTTTTTCTATAACGCTTGCAAATGCGACTAACGCGCGTCGCTCGACAGAATCGTTACAAAAACTCGTCGTGGGCGAGGGGCCTTAGTGAAAGGAGACATCTTTGTGTCGACACCGTCACTGGTCCACGCTGAAAACCAGTTCTATGGTCTCGTCGTATTATGAGCCATGGGTTTATGCTGAGCGTTCAGCCATTTTACGACTTTCCCTATAGAATCATTATAAATTGTAAGCTAATCTTAAGAGGCCGGCGACAGATGAATTTCCATACAAACGTAATACCACGCTCATTTGCAGTTGGAGCATATTTCCAACATATTATGATGATATTTGGTTTTATACAATATTTATCTAGGTTCCTACGTCGAGAATATTAGAAATATTGTTATTTTTAATACAGGAAAAGCCAAATGGCATGTTTTGCGCTGTAAAAAAGTGCGAAATACAATTCGCTTAAATTTCTTTTTGTTTTTTTAAAAAAGAAAGACGTAGGAACCTAGATAAATATTGTCTATAACCGAATATCATCATAATATGTTGGAATTATGCTTCAACTGGAAATGAGCGTGATAATACGTTTGTATAGAAATTCATCCGTCGCCGGCCCCTTAAGTTTATGTTATTTTTTGACAATCAATTATATTATTTTTTTTTCTAGAAAAAGTAATCACTTCGCTGCCACGACGAACAGTGTAGCATGAATGACAATGCTTAGCCAGAGTGGCAATGTCAAAATCTTCAAGCATGGTTAGATTCGTAAATTTTATATTATATCAATTTATGATATTTGCAAACTGGTTGTTTTAAAATTGTATGTAAGGTAACAAGACAGAAATAATTCCGTTCTTTTACACACAGGTATAAAAAGTGAGCTGTGATCTCAACCGCCATAATCATGCATAAGTCACCGGAAAATTACAACGCCGTAAGATTGTAAGAGATCATACATACGGAGTCTGCAATTTTCCGGTGACACATACCTACATGACTAAGCAAAATGTGTCCGGCACGCCACGGTCAAGACTACGCGACAGACTAATAAATCTTCTATGTAATGTTTTTCTTATTTGTATTGTTAAAGGATGGTTATCGCCGAGTACCGTTGGCGCTGAGAACACGCTTTTGCTATTTGACATGGCAAGTTTAAACTGCATATTATTGACTAAAATCCATTCGCAATAGGCATATAAACAAACCTTTTTACAGGTACCGGCACGAATTTTGAGCGCTCGGCGTCAGAGTGGGGATCGCTTTGAGAGTTCCATACATTGGCGAGCCAATCGTCGTCGTTGTTAGATACATGCAGCAATCTCAGGAAACAAATCACAAGTAACGTCTAGGACACGATGTCGCGGCGAGCCAATCACTGACACTCCCCGCTCCCGCGTCTCACTTCGTAACACTAAAGAGACCGAATATTTGATTTTCGCCCAACTTGAAGCCAGCACTCAAGATCCGTGCCGGTATCAATATACGTTCAATCGACTTTAGCTTCTATTCCGTAGGAATCAGGATGGCATTAAAAGCAAAAACGTTGGTTACAATACTAACTATTTACTGCAGTTGCCATTTGTCATGCCATCAATGTCTGATGGTCTTTCGTCAATAATATGCAATATAAATTCACAGACTAGTTTTGATATAGTAAGTACACCTTCATCAACTGGTTACACCCTTGTCTAAGGTATTTTAACACATGTGCGATGCGAAGCGATCTGGCGCAAAGCCTGAAAGTGTTTGCGACCGCATCGCTTCGCTGTTCGCCGCACCGCACCCACGTGCGATAGGTTACGTAGGCTACTACAACAGAATATCAAAAACATGCTTAATCATAAAAAGATCTAACTCAAAATTGAATTTGAAACCTTACGTTTCAAAAATAAGGTTCAATTATCAAATGTTTTTTTTTTTTTTATTTGTGTATTTTTAATTAGGCATGTGATTGTTTGTTCCATTCGCTTACGTATCACATCGCGTAAAAGAGGTACCCAATTGATGTAACTGTCTATACCGTGCATAAAGTATGGTACTATAGTTTATTTTCCCGAAACGAATACTCTTTGCACAGTAAACTATTTTATTAAAACATTTTTAAGTATTGTTTATTATCAAATATAGCGCGTGACGGTGGCGTTATGTTCATAGATTTTGTTGAACTTAGTTTATCTTCATTATAAAATATCAGGGTTAGTTTATAAATCATGAATCAGTACAAATATTTTGTAGTTTATTAACATTTGATTCTTTTTTCTTCTGTGTGGCATTTTCGACAATATATCATCAAAGACACTTCCGCCTGACCACCGCTAAGTTCATTTTTGCTTGCAGTAGAAACGAAAACTTCAAAGAGTTTTGTTTGGCGCTGCGCCGCAGGATTCAAGAGAATTTTTTTTTTAAGTGACCTGCCAGAAATTACCGCGATGGTACTATCGCAAAAGGAAACGATTAACCCTTCCAGCGCGCCTATCTCCTAATCCCGAAACGACTTAGGGTGTTTTTAATATCGTGCGGTTTTGATCACGCACGCGTATCCCCCGCAAATATCCATTACATACAAGTATTTATTGTAATGCGTGGACAACACACGCGGGAAACGTCTTTTTGAATTTTAAAGTTTTCAACATGCGGGACAATGCCATATGAGTTATGAAATCCGCACGATATTAAAACACCATTAGACATACCGTCCACGGACCCGTAGCTTCATAGACGCGTATTCGTCATTATACGCTTGATTTGATATACGCCTGCGTGAAGCTTACATACTTACTACGTTTACGCGGCCGTGGACAGTAGGCCATAGTTTTGTATGTAAGCTTCACGCAGGCGTAAACCAAGCGTTTAATGAGAAATACGCGTCTATGAAGCTACGCGTCTAAGGTCAGTAGATCTTAGTTTTGTACGCAAGCTTCACGCAGGCGTACACCAAGCGTTTAATAACGAATACGCGTCTACGAAGCTATGCGCACCCTTGAGGTAAAAGCGTCAGGGTATCACACAAACTCAAAATCAATAAGGTTCAAATTCCTACGTCATGTAAAATCTACAATTCAACAGAATCTATGAACACTGAGACACCGTCACTGTAAGCCTACGACTCAAAAATGGAGGTATTCATTGTTTTGAGCTAACTCTGTACATTTGTGGTGTGAGTATAACATCTTTTTGTTTTTCTTTGCGAGGGGATCTGAAAGAGAGCGAAGATAATGGTTAGTGCGCTGTTTCGTTGCTACAAACACGTTGTAGTCTGTCTAAAAAGTCAAACTTGGCTATTAAGATAAAATGCAATCAGTTGTAGTCAACACTCGTGCAATAATCAGGGTTGATTAAGACATCTTAATCGTGGTTTACTAAGGGTCTAAACACTGCACACCGACTGCATCCGAACTGCATCATACATGGTGCAGTTCGGATGTAGTCGGTGTGCAGTTCACACGACAGCAATCGGACCGCACGTTTGGTTTGCAATTCTATTGCAGTCGTGTCAACTGCATTCAAACTGCAGTTTGCAGTTGGATTGCAGTTGAAATGCAATCCGTCTGTTTAGACCCTAAGAAGCTAATCCAGTGGGAACTTAACAACTCTCAGTAGTGAGGAGGACACACTTCTAGCCATTATGATGTTCCTTCTCTGTAACAGCAGTGCGTCTGTGGAACTCCCTCCCGCACTCCTTACGTGACAGCCCTTCTTTAGATGTCTTCAAGAGGAAAATTAAAGAGTATTTCCTTTCACAATGACATAGCATACATATATATATTTATAATATATAAAGTATGTGTGTATTCATGTATGTAGGTATACTCATTTATGTATTATTATTTTATTTATAATATTTCTAATTTGATAATTGTACACTGGACCCTACCCTCTATCTCTCTCTATCGCTCAATGGTTTGCTGGAAGAAAACTCAACTTTGAGTTAAGCTCGCCTATGTCCATGAACTTTGTTATCCACTTATTTTGTGTTTTTATAGTGTACAATAAAGAATTAAAGAATTAAAGGAGGAGGACTCACCTACAAGATTACGACATAGACGAGCATGGCAGGCGCGGCGACCCCATCTGCGTGAGGACTCTGTCGAGCCACTGCAGCGGCCCGTTCAGGTGCAGCTCGATCCAGCATGGCGTTGACGTTACTGTTTGACGTCTGTCGGCAAACAAAATTAAAATAATAACTTGGGTTTGATGATTGATTATTTTTAACCTCCCCTCCCCATTCTCTCAAAATAAGCAGACATTTGACAGGCCTGTTGGTGTAGTGGTTAGTGACCCTGACTGCTATGCCGGAGGTCGTGGGTTCGATTCCCACCCAGGACAAATGTTTGTGTGTTGATGAGCACGATCATTTGTTCTGTGTGTATTTAGAAATATAAGTATGTTTATCAGTTGTCTAGTACCCATAATACAAGCTCTGCTTAGCTTGGGACTAGAAGGCGCTGTGTGATAGTTGTGGAATATTATATCATATTATAGAGAGAAACAGACAGAGCTTTGCTTAGCAGTTAGCAGTAAACTTACTATAGTCTTTTTAGGTTAAGAAAATAGTGACTCATAAGTACAACTGCAATATAAAGAAGATATAACGGAAGTAGATTCTAATAATATTTAACCCTCTCTTCATTCCTCTATAATAATAAATAAAGAAAAGAGGCAGAACTTTGCTTAGTAGTCAGCAGGAAACTTACTTCGCGTTAAGGTAATAGTGATTTATCAATATAACTACAAAAAAAAGTCATATCAGAATTTTTACTTTAATAGATGAGGTATTAATTTTTAAAAGTAATATTTGTATGAGGAAGAGTGAGTGGGCAACGGGACATCTCGCTTTCTCTTTGGCGTGTCTTTATCAATGGCGGTCATGCCATCCTCTTTCTGTTGCTTGACAGTTTCCTCCACCGCCAGATTTCAAGTTTCTAGCTTACTTAATTTCGAACATAATTGAAAAATTCTTTCCATTTGCGATTATTGATAAAAATTACTTTTGGATAACAATAAAAAAAAGAGTCAAGTACAAAATTGATCAAGATGCGTGGCTAATCTTGGTGACAACGATATTTTCTTAATGCGTATACACTATAGGTAAACATCCTTTTTTTAAGGGTGGGAAATCGATCAAATACTTCTCTCGCTGTTGGGCGGAGGTCCCGGACGTGTTAGACTATTACTGACTAAAACCCACGCCTATGTTCTTTCTTTACCTTATGTTCTAAGACCCCGGGAACTCCATTCTGACTATCCTAGGACTATACAGGGTGACTGGTAATTAGTGTACGATACTTAAACACGTGATTGTGCTCATGATAACCAACAACTTATACTATGGGAACAAACATGAAATCGCGAAAAAAATATCAGCTGTTCAGTACATTTATGTTTGCCTAATGTACTGAACAGCTGATATTTTATTCGCGATTTCGGTTTTGCTCCCATAGTAAAAATTGTTTGTTATCATGAGCACAATCACGTGTTTAAGTATCGTACACTAATTACCAGTCACCCTAATATAGGGATGCTGTTAGTAAATTTCATGATAGTATATTGTCATGTAAAGAGGAGAGATGAAAAGCATGTTGCTAAAAGAGTTATGAATTTACATGTGGATGGATGGAGAGGGAGGCCAAAGAAAAGATGGATGGATTATGTGAAAAGTGATATGAAAGAAAAGGGAGTTAGTGATAGCGTGACGAGTGACAGGACAGAATGGAAGAAAAAAACGTGTTGCGCCGACCACAAATAAGATAGGACAAGGGCAGGAAGAAGAAGAGAAGTATATTGTCATGTACTAACCTGTACTCGGCGCCCCAGCCCTTGACGAAGCTCATGCGTATAGTACACATGCGCGTGAGCTGGAACACAGCCTCGAAGCCCTGCGACACCGACTGCGACAGCAGCGCCGCGAACTCTTGGTTGTTGAAGATTTTTAGGTTGCAACCTGGATGACAAAATTATGTAATCAGCTCAAAGTTTAATCATATAAGTAAGACTAGAAAAGTGCCCATGGCTTAGAAGCAAGCTAACGTGCAGCCTGTGCCCAAGAAGGGCAGTCGAGCTGATCCGGCAAACTACGGACCCATCTCTGTTACGTCCATCCTCTGTAAGAGTATTTATAATTAACAGGAAGCTTCTGGCACACTTAGAAGCTAACGACATCCTTAGTGACCGGCAATACGGCTTTCGTCAAAATCGGCCTATTGGGGACCTGCTAGCGTATGCCAATCATATTAGGAGCGAGGCCATCGTATCACTTAAGTAATACAATGTGGCTTAATGTAGCTCTTGCGATTACGGGAGTACAGTGAACCTGTCTCTCAAAGATGAAGTCCCTTGTGGCCAAATTGATAAACGCTGTTTCTGACGTATTGAGAAGCATGGGGAAGCGCTTGCCGTGTCCCTTGATATCTCGAAGGTCTTCGAGAGGGCCTTTCTTCGGTGTACCCACTGGTCTGTGTGATTGGATCTTAGATTTTTTAAGGGATCGTTCCATCCGAAATCTTAGATTTTTTGAGGGATCGTTCCATCCGAGTGGTTATTGATGGCTGCTCGTCTGGTCAAATGGATATGAATGCCGTTTAACCATAGCCATAGCAGTCTCAGAATGGGGCGATCTGGTCAAGTTTAATGCCACGAAAACCCAGCGCGTCTTTTCTCCGTTAAATGGAGCCAATTCCATCGGGATATAACCGTGCCAATAACCGACCACCTTGAGCTTCTTTGGGGTAACACTGTCATCGTTTTCAAACTTCCTCTAACATACTCATTTCACACAACATATCTCAATATTCTGATCTCCGCTATATGCAATCTTTTTTATTCATCTTTTTCAGCGCATGTATGGAGAGAGGCCAGTTCCCACATCGCTGAAAACTAGGAAACTGGTCCTCATAGCGAAGCCAGGGCGCTCTGCGGATTGTCCGTCCGCGTATCGGCCCATTGTGCTGCTCGACGAAGTGAGCAAGCTCTTTGAAAGAGTCATTGCGGTCCGCCTCGTCGCGCGCCTAACACGGGTGGGGCCGGACCTCTCGGACGGACAGTTCGGCTTGTGCAGGATGCGCTCCACGGAGGACGCCATGCGCTCATGCGCGTGCGAGCCCTCACGACGGGGGATGCGTTCTCCCGGGGCAGGTGTGTCGTGGCACTTTCAATTCCGTGCCCTAAAGTACGATCCAGAGGGCACTCCGGTACCACCGGGTACCCGAACCGGTCACGCAATTGCCGGAACGTGTCCAATGATTCCGTATGCCGCAAGGCGGGTAGGACCAACAGTGGTGGGAAGTGGGATTATGGTCTTTTAACTACGCAGATAAAGTTTAAAATTATTTCACGTTAAAAGTGCTCGCCGCGTCGCTGCCGACCAATACCAAATGGTAGTGCCGAACGGTGTAACTCGGCCCCTAGTGACAAACACACGTACAGAAAAATGATATAAATGAAGCTGTACTGACCAGGAGGTATCTTGCAGACGGTGGCGGGGTGCCAGCCGTAGCGCTGGTTGCAGTTGGGACTCTGCACGAATATCGACGAGTCGCTCAGGCACTCCGCGAACACCTCGCCTGCAATATCATACTCATTTTCAGTCTATGTCATGTTTAACTAGGGTTATTTATAAAACACTGACAACCTCTCAGGACTATGTTACTAACATCATAAACAACAACTTTTGTTCTATGACTTTTTACAAAACTTAATTAATTTACCAAAAACAAACCTTCAAGATTATGTTGTTCTATATAACACATTTCAACTCGGTATTTTACTATACCTATCTACGTCTGTATGACGCGACGCAAGCGTATCAAGCACCCCTGCCGCCGCGTAAACTTCGTAATATTTAGAAAGTTCAGTTTAAATATTTTTATTTTTGTATGAAAATCTGACGAACTAAAATATGAAAAAGTCATAGAACAAAAGTTTTTGTTTATGATGTTAATAGCATAGACTTGAGAGGTTACCAGTGTTTTACAAAAAACCCAGGATAATATATGATTACAATGTAGCACATCTATTTGTCACTTAAACTCGTTGGCGTTCTAGCGGCCAATAGGGTAGTGTCCAGGGTCAAAATAATTACATTTTACTTAGTCCGTATTATAAATTATAAAAAAAATATTGAACACGATTTTTTTCTTTTTTCGATTATACAAAAAATAATAAAGATATAGCCCATTAAAATTACGTGTCACGTCACCCCGAGCGAAAAAATGCAGCACAGCGTGACGTTACACGTAACTTTACTGGGCTATATCTTTGTTATTTTTGGTTTAATTTAGAAATAAAAAAATACGTGTCCCTTATTTTTGAATAATTTAAAAGACGGACTAATTAATTTTTTTACAGCCACTAGCCTATTACGTTTGTCGTTTATAAACGTCGTTGGCGTTCAAAATGTTAAACCACTTACCACCAATATAATACAGTCTAACTCCTTTACCGATGTGTCGACGCGTTTGTTCGACCACTTCGTTCCTATTCACATTCGATAGGAGACCCAGGCAAAACCTGCGAAGAAAACAAAATTATAAACCTTTCAGATACCGTCAATTTGAGACACAATAGTGAGACAAAAGATGCGCAAACGCCAGCGTTCGCTTGGGGTTTAATGATTTAAATATGTATTTTTCGAGAGTAGTGGTGCCAGTGTGGTAATGGGCCCGAGTTGTAGCTCGCGGGTTCAAATCCAGCCAGGTTACTTTTGGCAATATTACCTGACTATTGGCAATTTTACACGACATCTGGCAATATTACCCGAATTATGGTAATATTACCCGAATTCTGGCAATATTACCCAACATCTGGCAATACTACCCGACTTCTGGCAATATCACCCGACGTCTGGCAATATTACAATATTATCTACAATAAAAACAATATGAATAAACAATAAACATATAATCAACATTAAAAAGTGAAAGAATAATTAATAATAACTGTTATTTTCTCTAATCAAGTGAACAAAGAAACAGTGCAAAAATTTCTAATGCATGACTCATTTTAACTGTCAACACTTAATTCAAAAATCTGGTATCTACATTAAGAAGCACTATTTCGATTGATATCATAACTGTGAGAATAGCTCAGTCAGGAAAGAATCTACACCTCAGTGAACAGTGTGACCTGAGTTCGATCCCCACGATACGGGATTCTTTTTGTGAGTTATTTGGAATTGTTTCACTATGTCTAAGAAAATAAACCACAACGTTACACTGCGACGACGTAAGCAACTGATTAGATCTACAATAGATTCATCGAGTAACGATTCATCATTAGACAAAACAAACTCGGACATACACGCAAGAAGTCTTGATTTATCTACGGGTATAAGCAAAAATGAATTAGATGAAATGAAGGTGGAAATACAACAACTAAAAGAACAATTTGAACTAACACAAAATGAATTGGATAGGGTGATATGTGATAACAATGAACTCAAAGAAACCATATTACGACAGCAAATTTATATCAACACATTGAAAGATCTTTGTACTAGTCCCACAAAGTCGCAAAGACAGAAATTATTTTCTGCAAGAAAAAAGAATAGACGTTCCATTACGGATAGTCAACGTATTGCATCACCAGCCCAAGAACAGTCTTCCAGTAGCAAAGAACAAGACTGCGTTGAGAGCCCAAATATGTTATTAGATTCACCTATTTTTGATAAATCCAATACTGTACCAATATACGCCGACAAGCAAACGCAGACCGAAGAATCTGAATCTTCTGAGCACAGTATTTATGAAGAAACCGAGACTAATAGCCACAAGAAGACACTACAAGATCATCGAATAACTACAAAATGTAATAGAAAGAAAAGAAAGCTATGCGTTCTTAGTAACTGCAACCACAGAGGTACACTAGAAGTATTAGAAAATACCTTTGGCCGACACTTTGACTATTGTCATTACTTGTCACGTAATAGTTGTATAAAAGACATTATTTCTAATATAGAGATTAAATTACAGCATTATAGCTTAGATGACTACTGTATCATTATGATTGGCGAGCAAGATTTTAAAGGTACCGGGGAATCAATTCAATTAGTCAGGTTATTTAGAGAATCTCTTAAAACTGTAACTAACACAAATGTTATTATATGCTGCCCAACTTATGTACAAGGGGCTCTGATACACAATTATAAAGTAGAAATGTTTAACAGATTACTTCACATGGACATCGAAAATCATAATTATGCTTATTTTTTTGACAGTAATTTTGATCTATCTGATGAAACATTCTCATATAATACGGGCAAACTAAACAAACTCGGACAAAAACGCATTTATGAAAGTATATTCCGTCGCATACTTGTTGATATTGAGATCTATCCAGGTGATTATGACTATAACTGTGACTTTCCAAAATCACCAAAATATACCCAAAAAACTCTTTTTCGTCCCATTACATAGAAAGGCTGCTGGTAGTAATGACAATCCTAAGAAAAAACAATTTATACTATTACATCAAAACATAGCTGGAATCTTAAATAAAATTGATGTATTTGAGATCACAATTACTAACTTGGCAAATCAGATTGGCGATATAGATTTTATTTGTCTGAGTGAAACTTTTATAAAATCAGGGCATGAAAGCAATCTGGTTCTTACACACTACAACTTAGCTGCCAGTTACACAAGACACAGTAAGAAACGCGGTGGAACATGTGTTTTAGTGAAAAAAGGTCTAGTTTTTAATCCTTTACCGATAACTGATGAACTTGCCATTGAATTTTGCTTCGAATGCTGTGGTATAGAAGTATTGAGTCATAATTTAATCATAGTGTGCATTTACAGAATTCCAGATTCCGATGTGTATATATTTTTTACAAATCTTGAATTACTGTTACGCAATCTAACCCGCAATGCTAAAAAAAATATTATTTTGTGCGGGGATTGGAACATAGATATATTAAAAGATAACAAATATTCAAAAGAATTAACATCATTACTAAACAATTTTAACATATCACTACATGTTAAGATGCCTACTAGGAAAAATACTAGCATAGATCAAATAGCCAGTAATGTTCCCACACTTGACATAAAATGCAATATACATAACTTAGCTCTCTCCGATCACGATACCGGACAATCCTTAACTTTTTACGTTCAAGAGATGAATAACAATAAATCAAAGACTATACAATTCTGGTATGATATGAAAAGAGATTACGATAAGAGCAACATAACTAAATTTTTAGATTGCCTAGCAGCCTTAAGTTTTAGTGAAATATATGAAGAGACAGACTGCGATAAAGCATTTAATTTATTTCACGACTTGTTTACGCTCTTCTATAAATTGTGTTTTCCCGAAATGATCGTCAAAAAGAATAATAAACCTATTAAAAACAAATGGCTAAGTAAGGGTTTAAAAATATCATGCATAAAGAAGAGAGCTTTATATTACACATATCAACACGATGCTTTAAGCAAAGGTTACCATAAGAAAAAATATCGTAACTACACTAAGATATTAAAAAAATGCATATCAAAATCACAGCAAATAAATAACAACATTTTTTTAAATAATGCTAAAAATAAATGTAAAGCGACATGGTCTATCATAAAAAATAATTCAAATAAATCAAATAACAACAACTACATAAATGAATTAATAATTGGTGATAAAAAAATTACTAATCCTGATGACATATGTAACCAATTCAATAATTATTTTATCGAACTGACGCAAAAATCTGACTACAATAATTATAACTTAAACAACATTGACATTGACAATAACACAAATACTTTATTTTTGACTCCTGTAAATGAAATTGACATTATTAAAATTATTAGTTCATTAAATAACACAAATTCAACCGGATATGACGAAGTAACCACTAAAATAATAAAATTAAGTGCAAAAATTATAGCATTCCCACTGAGCTATCTAATAAACCTCTCATTTGAACAAGGAATCTTCCCAATGAGACTTAAAGAGTCTATAATTAAACCACTATACAAAAAGGGTAATTTTTCTGATATGAGCAATTATAGGCCTATTACACTAATACCAATCTTTGCTAAAATTTTTGAAAAAGCAATGCATGGCAAGTTGGATAGCTTTGTAACTAAACATAACCTAATCGTGGAGAGTCAATTTGGGTTCAGAAAAAACCGTTCAACAACTCTAGCCTGTTTTGCCTTAGTAAAACTAATTACTGAAGCTCTTAATAAAAAAATGTCTTCACTGTCGGTATTCTTGGACATGAGCAAAGCATTTGACTTTGTCTCGCATGAACGACTACTACACAAATTAGAAAAATATGGAATAAGAGGCCAGGCGCATGATTGGTTTAAAAGCTATTTGTCTGATCGCCAGCAGCGAACTGTTATTTCTAGAATAGAAAAAAATACTAAGAAAACATACTGCTCAGAATTAAGAATTAATAATTCTGGCGTTCCACAGGGAAGCATACTCGGTCCGCCGCTATTCATTTTATATATAAATGACCTCATCAAATGCTTAAACTGTGAGTGTATCCAATTTGCTGACGACACCACTTTGACGATTAAATGTACCAACAAAACTGACATAGAAACTGACACTAATATTGAATTAATTAATGTAATAAAATGGCTAGAAGACAATAATCTTCAAGTTAATATTAATAAAACTAAATTAGTACAATTCCAAACATGCAACTCGTCTGCAACACCAATTACAATTCGACACGACAATACAATTTTGCAACCACAACCATCGGCTTTATTTTTGGGTATAATAATAGACAACAAACTGAATTGGAAGGAACATGTAGAAAAAGTATGCAGTAAGCTTGATAAGTTTGTTTATGCCCTTCGCAAGTTAAGACTAGTGTCCAGCAAGCAAACAGTCCTAAATGCTTATCATGGGTATGTTTCGTCAGTACTGCGTTATGGTCTAGTTATTTGGGGCAATTCTGTGGACGTAGACAAAGCGTTCAAAGTTCAAAAAAAGTGTATCCGAGCCATGAGTGGAGCAGAATATTTAGACCACTGCAGGCCATTATTTAGAGAGTTAAAAATCCTCCCACTCCCGTGTCTGTATATTTTTGAGGTTTGCTTATTTGTAAAGAAATACCCTCATTTATTCTCTTTGAATGAACAAGTCTCAGAAAGATTAAATAAAAAAAATGCTGGAAAACTGTTGGTTCCTCTTCAGAGATTGCATTTATATAGTAGAAATGCCAGCTGTATGACAATAAAAATATATAATAAATTACCCCCCGAATTCAGAATGCTACCAGTAGATAAATTTAAACGTAAGATGTTTGCATGGCTCTTGGACATGTGCTTTTATTCGGTTAATGAATTCCTAAATCACAGTTTTTGACATTATTATTATTTTGACATTCTATTTAATAATTTTTGACATTATATATTTTTTTTGACATATTTTTTTTTTTTGACATTATTAAAACTGACAATTTTATTTTATTTTATTCTTAATTTTTTTTTGACGTTACATTTTTATCAATATTTTGTGTGTGTACCTATTGACTTGTATTTTTGTTTTTAATTTTTTTGGTTTTGAGTACTTGACATAAATATACTTGTGTGATAGTTTTGACATTCCATTTCATTGTAATAATATAATTAATGTAGGTAACAAAATTGTGCTAAATAAATTTTAATTTCAACAATGTTTCTACACCGGCAATGGTAGTGTACGTGAGACGTTTTTAATATTAAGTTCTTGTATGTACCGTATACTTGGAAATAAATGGATTATTATTATTATTATTATTATTTATTACACGACGACAAGTAATAGGATCATTTACCTTTCACTGTTGCTAGGGTCTGTAAAGCCGTCCACGGTGATGGAAGGTTGTGAAGCGTGGAAGGTCTCCCCCACGCGAGTGTTGAGCTCGTAGTAGCTGATGCTGCACCAGAAGGCCGGCTCGTGGTACAGCACGGGCGCGGCTTCCGTCGTCAGCCCTGGGGGTGATGGGGTTAGGCGGGTTAGGTCTGCAACAGAAGGGGTAGCACTCAATAAAATAGTACACTTGCCATCATGGATCTTGAGCGCTCGGCGTCAGAGTGGGGATCGCTTTGCTCATTCCATACATTGGCGAGCTAATCGATCACAACGCAGGGAACGAATGAGGAGTGACGTCTATGACGCGATGACTGACACTCCCCGCCCCGCGTCTCACTTCGCACCACTAAAGAGACTTATTTGACTTCTGCGTAACCGCTCAAGATCCGTGATGGTAACTGTAACAGGTTTTATTTAAGGTTGAACTAGTCGTGGGCTCGAACTCGCTGATAGGTGAGGGCAAACAGTGCGATATCTCATGTGACATCATGTCCGACAGCGATAGTATCAAGTATATAACATATTTGACTGGCCTGTTGGTCTAGTGATTAGTGGCCCTGACTGCTATGCCGCAGGTCGTGGGTTCAATCCCCACCCAGGACAAATGTTTATGTGATGAGCATGATAATTTGTTCTATGTCTGGGTGTAATTTATGTATAATATGTATGTGTTTAGATTTTATATAAGTATGTTTAACAGTTGTCTAATACTCATAACACAAGCTTTGCTTAGCTTGGGACTAGACAGCGTTGTGTGATGGTTGTGGAATATTATATTATAATATGTATATTATATTATATGCAGTTAAACGCTAGTCTACAGAGTTCTTTGCAAAACACTGCCAACCTTTCAGTACTATGTTACTAACATCATAAACAACAACTTTTATTTTATTACTTTTATAAATGTATTATATTTTAGTTCACCAGATTTTCATACAAAAATAAAAATATTTAAATTGAAGGTTCTAAATATTATGAAGTTTATGCGAAGCTATAGTACAATAGCGGAGGGGAGTGGGGTTCGAGCGTTGTTTTGCATATAACCCTGTATATTCACACGTATTATTTTGCACGCAAACACTGTTTCAAACTAGAACGACATTAGAAAGTGCGCAAAAAATTGGGAGTAGCTTTGGAAAATCGAGTTTTATGAAGAAACCATAACATACATTTATTACAAACTAGCTTTTGCCCGCTGCTTCACTCCTGCTCTACCCTATTCTACCCTAATTTTCATTTTTTTTATATCCATATGAATCTTCTCCTCACTAACAAACACAACAAAAAAAGAATTAGCGAAATCGGTACAGCTGTTCTCGAGATTTGAGCTTAGCAACACATTTAGCAATTCATTTTTATATTATAGAAGATAAATTATGTAGAACTCATCGGTAATTAAACTTTATCGGTACCAACTTCGTTTTGGCGATTTTTAGGGTAAGTAGCGTAGGGTAGGTAGCGTAGGGTAGGTAGCCTATTCTTATATTCTTTATTGTACATAACTTTACAAAATCTACATAGTAAGAAAGCCGATGTACACAGGCGAGCTTAACCCAAAATTGAGTTTTCTTACAGCAAACCTTAATATCAAACCTAAAGCTTAGGGTAGGTAGGGTAGAGTAGATTAGTGTAGAGTAGGGCGGACTAAGGTAGAGTGGGGGAGAATAGAGTAACCAGGTGACGGGAGCGAAGCCGTGGTTAAAGCTAGTTGAAAATAAAAAAAAGTAACAAAATTGTCAACAAACTCACTCATGTTGTCGTTATGGTCCATGGGGTCGCCGTCCTCGCTGATATAGCCGGGCGGCGGCGTCTCCACTGTGGATGAGCTTCTGGGGACAATGTGGGTGGAATTATAAGTCTTGTCTTGTACGGAATAAGGGTTAAAATTGATTGTAGTGCTTTTGACTCGGGACAAAAACCCAATAATAACGGGTTTGCGTATGAGTGGTGTTTTTAACCGTATACCTATTGATTCTTAGCCTTATGAAAGTGATAACAGACATTTGACGAATGCGCTTAACACTCTCAACTTCATCGATGACGTTACCGACGTCATCGATGAAGTTGAGATGGTGTTGTGTGATAGTTGTGGAATATTATTATTATTAATGATTCAAGATGAGAAGTGATGGGGCTATACTTACACGTGCACAGTGGTGTTGCCTGGCACCTGCTGGGCCAGCGTGGCCTCCAGGTACATGGCGCTGTGAGCACCGACGCCCACTCCGACCACACCTCCCGTCTGCATCACACTGCAACAATATGGTAATATTTATTAGTAACTAGTGATCTGCCCCCGTTTCACCCGGGTGCCTGGTGCCAGGGTCTAGTTCTGAAAGGGAGGCTCGGCACCAGAATGAAGGGCAAGAAGGAACGGGGTGAGTTTTTTAGTCAGTAAGAGTCTGACACTATCTCCCGCTCCGTCCAAGGGCGGGGGGATGTCATTTGGATGATTTTTTTTTTACATACAGAACAAAAAAAAAACTTGGGGTTCAAATTATATGCATAATCTTCGAGAAATGTAAACGATAGAAAACCGACAGGCTAGCAACTCGGCGTCGATGCTCAATACTTTGGAATTTTGACTTGACAAGTGTATCATTCCCGATCTTCTTGGCTCGATTCTCAATCGACTCTAATGCATCAAGCTGGTATTTGGCAGACCCACGACAAAGATGAGAGCAGTACTCAATACACGATCGGACTTGCGCTTGATAGAGGTTGAGCAGCGTGAAATGCCGTCTCAACTTTACTAAGATCCCCAATATTTTGACAGTCATTTCAGCTTGCCTCGATGTAGGAGCCGAAATTGAGGGTAGACGACAGCGTTACCCCAAGAAGCTCAAGGTGGCCGGTTATCGGCACAGTCACACCCCGGGAAAATAGAGCAGGGTAGAATTAGTTCTGTTTAGCGGAAAAAAGATACGCCTAAGTTTTAGTATCACTGAACTTGTCCAGATTAGCATCGCTCCATTCCGAGACTGAGAAAGATCACATCACCACATACACTTACTGTACATAGCCATAGCATAGCATAATCACCCTTTTAATGTTCCCACTTCTGAGACTCAGGCCTCCTCTCCAGGTGAGATACAGGCCGTAATCCACCACGCGGGCCCAGTGCGGGTTGGTGAACGTCACATGCCTCCGAATTTTTTGGTGTTAGGGCCGGTTTCCTCACGATGTTTTCCTTCACCGTTTTGAGAGCAGTGGTCATCATCATCTTCCTGCTCTAGGCCCGTTTCATTTGGGGTCGGCGCAACGAAAGTTCCTAAGTTTTAATACCGAACGCAGTGAGGGATCTTTATAATTAACTCCCGAGCACTGCAAGGGAGTTAATATAGAAACCTGAGTGAAGTGAGGATTTCAAGCCGCCCAAGACAAAAACGGCTTTATCCCCGTGTTGGATACTCTATTTTTTACACCTTTTGAGAGATAATTAAAAGACAATATCTTCTTCTTTTTCCTGCACTTGTTCCATTTTATTTGGGGTGGGCGCAACACGTTTTTTTCTTCCATTCTGTCCTGTCACTCGTCACGTTTATCACTAACTCCTTTTTTTTCGTTTTGAGAGCAGTGGTGATGAAATAAATTATACAAAGTAATGCGCCTGGCCGGGTATGAACCTGCGACCTACAACTCTTAAGTCGAGACCGTTACCACTCGGCCACCAATGCTCACTGCTTATTTATTTATTATATATATACTCTTTGATTATATACTTGTCTAGATACCACATTGACACCTATTGAACGGCCCAAATAAAGTCTACTAAAATTGGTAGACTCGCTTCTCCCTTATGTCAGTGTCATTTGAAACACCAAAGGATAACGTGCTCACGAAAAGTAATTAATTATGCCGGTTTGTGCTATCAGACTGTACCGCAATTATGTGGGAAAACCGTATAATAATACCAAGATCACTTTTCATAGGTAAGTTTTGTTATTTACCCACTATTATTTTAAGAAACACGATTTTATAATTCGTCTTTTTGTAAGTTATTCTGATTAGCCAGTGTTGTCAGTTTTTTACAAGGGAGATTTGGCGAAACTATGGAAGACATAATACAAATATTATTACGTCATCTTTCGATCAGGAGAACATTATTAAATCAATAAATCAATTTAAAAATTACATTATCTATTAAATCAATAAATCATAACTTATCTATACCTAAAAAATAAATAAAACCCATGACGTTATACACTAAATAGTATTTTTGTTAGTTCTTTCTAATATTTTGGGTTTCAGATTTCCTACGGACCCCATACTAGCAAATTGCTGGAGAGACATTATACTGCAGACTCGAAATTAAGACCAGTGGAAATCCCACAGGACTTCAGTCGTGTGTTCCGAACATTTTTCTGATGATGATTTATATTTTACAAAAAAGGTTTTACGACGGCTAAAGAACTAAAATTACTGATTGTGTCCGATCTTGAACACGCCTATTTCATCATCCATACCATCAGGTGAGATGGTGGTCAAACGCGAACCTATCAATAAAAATAATAAAAAACTGTACATTTTTTCACTGTATTTTTTGTCTTTCTTGTCTTACATCGGACTTTATACTTTTTATTTGTTTGTTTTATGTACACGTAACCAGAGAATTGTGTGTCTTAAAGTCTGTCTTAATTAAATGTATTTTTTTCTTTCTTTACTTTACAAAATATAATTTAATTCAACCTATTTTGTTAAACTTTCTTCATAATAAATAACGGATAAAAGGAAAGTTAATCATTTGGAGCAGGCATCCCTAAACACGCACACCTTGACAGTTTGACGACAATAAGTACGCAAGCGGTACTCACACATATCTCGCAATTGGAGACAGTTTTAGTGCATTCGTTTGTTTGCATTGCTCCATCTAGACAAGTATATAATCAAAGTATATACTTTATTGTACACCATTACATATACAAAAAGAAAACTATAACTAAAACACATACAATGGGCGGCCTTATCGCATTCTGCGACCTCTTCCAGGCAACCTGGAATGGACAGTAATTGTCTGGGCAAGAAATACTGCATGTATACTGCTTATTGCACAATTAAGACAAAACAGCTCTATGCCATAATACATGACCGATACTACTCACGCGTCCGTATGGTCGTGGTGCTGCTGATGCGTGGGGTGCTGCGGATGCGTCTGGTGCTGCGGATGCGTCTGATGCTGCTGGTGCGGCGCGTGCGGCTGATGCGGCGCGTGGTAGTCCGTGTAGGGCGGCGGCGCGCGCACCTCCGTGTCGCCGCACCGGGGGACTAGGATTGGTGGTAGCGCTGGAACAGGAGATAATTAATATATTTTCAATACATCTAATTGGAAACCCGCTATCCCTACCGCTTTTAAGCAATTAAATGATTGTTTTTCACACTAATGCGGAAAAGGCGTGAGCTGCCACAATTTATTCGTCAGTTTGTTGAAAAACGTTGTTTTATACACGTGGAAATTTGTTACTGCAGCATATAGTTTCTTAAAACCCTCGCCTGCGGCTCGGGCGCATTACTTGCTTTCGTCGCAGTGCGAGCTAGTCTGCCACAAGAATATATGCTTAAAAATGAATGCTGAACCAATTTCGCAATTTTTTTTTTCAACTTTCCGCTCTTATCCCTGCCGCTTTAAGGCACGCAAAAAACAGTAGCTGTCCGCACTAGTGCGAAAAAATGCACGAGCTCGCCCCATCACAATTTATAAGATATATCGTATCAGGTTGGGTGCTAAGCGACCCCCACGAATCGCTAGTCAAATCTTGTTTCCTTACATCTTAAGCCTATTGAAAAACGTAGTTTGATACAAGTGGAATTTGTCACTGCAACACTCGGCTCCATAACGAATTCCACCTCAGTCTCAATGACAAACTATCGCCACTCGTATCAAAATGATTTTTGTTGTGTTTGTTATTGTCAAAAGGTACTAACGGAAAGAAAAATGAGGAAAATTGCAGAAAACTACGACTATTTACTACTAGTAAATTTTTTATTACTACATATGAGCGTTTAACAATTCATTGCTAAGACAGGACAGTCTATTGGGTCAGCTAGTTTTTTTTTTTCTATTTTATGGATGGGCTCGCGTTTGACCACTATCTCACCTATTGGTAAGCGATGATGTGGCCGACGATAGAACAAGATAAATATACATTTAATATTAAATTTATTGTGTATCATCATTTGTAAATTATAGCTCTGAATGAGAGCTACTTTAGTGTGTCAGTCTGTAACTGTCTAGATTGCAGGTCAATGACCTTTTGACAAGAGGTCATTGCATTTACAGAAAAGGAACGTGTTTTTGGCATCTAACTTGCTTCATTGGGGACATTATTGAAGTAAAATTCTTTGAACAGTTTTGTAGCAGATTATCTCAGTTATTGTATTTTTTTTATAGGATGAATATCATACAATGACTTCTTCCGTCCTTGGGCGGAGCGGGAGGGCGTGTCAGACTTTTACTGATTAAAACTCACTCCTATGTCATATTTTCGCCTTACGTTCCAAGGCCTTGGGCTTCATTTTACCTACCCCAAGGCCCCTGTAGGCTTAGAACCTACGATTTGCTGACATCTCTTTGAAGCGCGCATGGAACACTACGCACCGTTGACGACTTGGGCTCAGCTCAGACGGTCACTGAACGACCGGACGGTGTGCTACCCATTACTCGCCGTCCGCAAGCCTATGCCTACAGTGGCTGGAAATCGGGGTCTGGAACCCGGCGGCTGGTACGTGAGGGCCGTTCCCTCGTGCGTGCGGTCGCCGTCTTTGCTAGCTTTACTGCTTCGCAGGAGGCGGGCGCCTGCCACTCCTCTTCGCTCCGGACCATGGCCTGTACGCGCGGCC
Source organism: Mythimna albipuncta (assembly GCA_929112965.1). Lineage (NCBI taxonomy): Eukaryota > Metazoa > Arthropoda > Insecta > Lepidoptera > Noctuidae > Mythimna > Mythimna albipuncta. The sequence continues at coordinate 3,574,438 of OV815986.1, read as the reverse complement.
TGGCGCGAGAGATCGCCGCCGCCGAACGCCCCCACGAGGGCATGGCGATGCTCTGCCCAAGCGGGGCACACCTCCACTGTGTGCTCCACCGTGTTCTCCGGGCGTTCTGCACAGTGGTGACATCCGGGCGTCACTTCCGCACGCAATCGGTGCAGGAACCTCCCGAACTACGTGGTAATTTCGTGAGGTTCCTGCACCGGTGAGAACTTGCGTCATGCGGAAGGTGAGGACGCCGTGAGGTCTTTCCAGCCACGCCTCAAAGAGGGGACTTACCGCCATAATTGTGGCGTGCCCAGCACAGGGTTGTGATAGTCGCTGACCCCATTTCACCATGAGATCCCGCCGGAACTCTGTCCGCCATGCCACGACCTGTCGCGGCAGGACATATATGGACTAACTAGCTAACTAAATAATGTATAAATAAACGAACTAGACTTACCAGGCGAATCGATTTTATTATAATGGTAAGGGTTGATGCAGACCTCGTCTTTCTTCAACTGGTATGCATATTCACAGTGATCAACTGGCTTTAGTTCGTGCTGACTCTGAAACAGTTTTGTAAAAAATAAAGACATTTTCTTTTTTATTTCCTTAAAGGGCTTTGTCGCTAAGCGGCCACATCGTCAACACAAAAACTAACAATTTACCTTAACCTTACCTATTTCAAATAACAATACAATTAAAAATTATCATATTTTAAGTTGATGAAATGATATCGGCAATGGAGTTATCGGCAGGTCGTAGGAGCCCAGCAGGGTCGAAGCCTACTGAGGCCAACACTGCTTCTGAAAGGAAGACTCGGCCCTGGTATGAAAGGCTAAGAACCAGGAGTGGGTTTTTAGTCAGTTAACAGTCTGACACACCCTCGCGCTCTGCCCATGAGCGGGGATATCATATTCCTACCGGAAAAAAACATCCACTATGTGGAGTATTGTGGAGCAGTTGCAAGAGCAAGGAACAAAGAAGTTTGCGAACATAATGGTTACCCGGGTTGACGCCGTGGTTTTCTGCAGCGAGCCCGCCACCCGTTTCAAACCTTATTTCAATTAATTTAGGCGTTATAATCCTGTGACCTATGTGGTTTGCGGAACGCCACCGTGTACACCGTGTCAGTCCATGGAATAAAACGGCATGCCACAATATGCCGCGGTATATTTACATCGATATAAAGTAATATGAATTCTAAACTCGATAAAATAAGGATAAAAATAATTTGATCGCGACATCAGTCGGCGAAGACCCTTAACAATCAGATGAAACGATTATAAAAAGTTTGTACACTTCTTAAGAGGCCGGCGACAGATGAATTTCCATACAAACGTAATACCACGCTCATTTGCAGTTGGAGCATATTTCCAACATATTATGATGATATTCGGTTATAGACAAGATTTATCTAGGTGTGTGTTGTGGAATATTTTGCGTTTTGTGAATTCACGCAGGCACGCACTCATTTCACTACGAGACTCAGTGTGCCATACCACGCTTGAGTGCATGTTTCTCTGCATGTAAGCGCGTGATCTACATAAACGCGCGTAGATGCATTTTCGGTGTGTTGAAATGTGCGTGTTTTCAATACAACTGGAGATACTTACAACTCAAAGCAACGTTAAGACACGCATTTACGCGCTACGCTGCGTGGTGTGTGGCAATGTAATAACCGCCTTAGTGATAGCATTACGGGTGACAAAACAGAATGAAAAAATAAAACGCGACAACGACAGGAAGATGTTAATGATGATGACGTTGTCAAAGCAAACAGATGTCACAGCAAACATACCTGTAGCTGCGGCCAGCGCCACAGCCTGCAGTAGACAACATGCGGCAAACCCTTTCGGTACTGACCATTTATCACGTTCTCGTTAGGTTTCACCCTGTGGAATAACATAACAAAAACTAATTCAAGTCAATTCAATATCTTTATTGTGTACTAGCTTTTGCCCCCGGCTTCGCTCCCGCTCTACCCTACTTCACCTTACTATACCCTACTCAACCCTATTCTACCCTACTCTACCCTAATTTACATTTTATTATAGTAAGAACCATCTCACAATAGCAAACACAACAAAAAAAGAATTAGCGAAATCGGTTCAGCTGTTCTCGAGATTTGCGCTTAGCAACACATTTAGGGCCTGTCGCACAGCGGTATTTCACCGCACGGCTTTTTTTTTCGTTATTCTGTAATACATTGAATCTTATGGAAGATTCCGCACAGGCGGTAAAAAATCTGTGATTTCTTGCAGATTTGACGCGGTGCGGTGCGGAAATAAATCCGCGCGAATATTTTCCGCGCGGTGAATATATATCGCTGTGCGGACAGGCCCTTAGCGATTCATTTTTAATTTTTTTAATAAATGACCCGACGAACTTATATTTTAAATTATATCTACTGATCTCCTGCATAAACTACGCTTTAATATCCCCCAGAGATTGGATAGATCCGCCTATCTCCATTCCTTCTGCCTCTTCTAACCACAGGCGAAAATAGAGCATGGTGCAAGTGAGTAAGGACTTTAATGTTCTTTGAAAAGAGTTAATTTGACTCATTTACCACTAAAAACTTTTCTGCATGCGGACTTTTTCAAAATGAGCTGAATGTATGTGATATCTACACTATCTATACATCTTATATACTCTATACATATATTATAAATAAAATTGGAGTGTCTGTTTGTAATATTGCAATAATCGCTTTTTACGACATGCATATGAATATACCTATATACTAGTGATGTAACGAATGTCTGATTTCTCAATATTCAAATTCAATATTCGCGAAGGCGAATGCGAATATTCATTTTCAGTATTCGCATTCGCGAATATTGACTTTCAAATAAAGTGCGCGCAAAATGTCATAAAGGTTTCAAATTTCGTATCAGCCAAGTTTAAACCGAACATAACAGAGCCGTAACAGACTGATTGAATGAAGCTTAACACAAAAAGTTTTTCAGGAAACACAGACTCCGGCAGGGAATTCCACTCCTTAGCTGTACGCATGAGTCCCATAATGCTTTGTACGCATGGGTGGTAGGTAGGGAATATCCAACACGTACCGGTGTCGCAACGCCGTAGATCTTGTGGTCCAATGATGGAATGTACTTCGCGGAATTAAATTCAGTAATTCCAATGCACACAGCCCGAAATGTAAACTATAAAAAACCGACAGCCTAGCAACTCGGCGTCGATGCTCAAGACTTTGCAGTTTTGACTTGACAATTGCATCATTACCGATGATCTTCTTGGCTCGCTTTTTAATCGACTCTAGTTCATCGAGCTGGTATTTAGCAGACCTATCCCAAAGATGAGAGCATTACACCATACATGATCGAACTTGCCTTTGATAGAGGTTGTACCGTCTCACCCTCGCTAAGATCTCCAACTTTTTGGCAGGCTTTTGTCTCGATATAGAAGCCGAAATTGAGGATAGTCAACAGCGGCACCTCAAGAAGCTCAAGGTAAAAAGACACACGTAGGGTTTTAGTACCATTGAAATTGACCAAATTGGCATTATCTCATTCTGAGACTGGCTCCAAGAATAGGGTCAAGTGTTCAACCATAGCCTGGATCTGAGCGAGATATCGAAGAGACTGGATCTGAGACCCACTAGCTCGCGCGCCGGACATGCAACTCACAACAGCAGTGCTATCGTCTGTATACCTAAAGGTACGGTTTATGTTGGTCATTTATGTGCAGCAAGAACAGTGTGGGACCCCGGCATTAATATCCATTTGATCCGACGAGCAGCCATTAATAATCACTCTGATGGATCGATCCCTCAAGAAGTTTACGATCCAATCATACAGACCAGTGGTTGGACCGAAGGAAGGAAGCTTAGCAATAAGACTTTTGTGCCAGCTTAGCCAGACCCTATCGAAAGCCTTCGAGATATCAAGGAAGAGACGGCAAGCGATTCCCCATGCTTCTCGATGGCCTCGCTCCAGATGTGAATGGCATACATTAGAAAATCCCCAATAGACCGATTTTGGCGAAAAACGTATTGCTGGTCACTGAGAATGTCGTTAGTTTCTAGGTATGCCAGAAGTTTTTTGTTTAGCACCCGTTCCATACTCTTACAGAGGATGTAACGGAGATGGATCAGTAATTTGCTAGGTCAGCTCGACTTCACTTCTAGGGCACAGGCTGAACGTTAGCTTGCTTCCAAACCATCGGCACATTTTCAAGATTGGAGGAAATTCAAGAGTACAAGTTTTAAGAACAATTGCTGGTATCCCGTCGACGCCACTGGGTTTATTCACGTCAAGGTTATGCAGAACTCTACGAACGTCTGATAGATGCGAATATCCGACATACTTGTCACGCACCCATATGGAGAAACGAGGCCGCGCGTCACCGAAATTCAGTTAAATTCATTCGAAAAGATTTAAGAGTTATGATTTGAGGTTAAAATATTGTTTCACAATTGGAACAGCAAATGTGAAATATTCGCACGTTTTTGCGAATGCGAATATCAAAAAATGTGCGAATATTCGAGAATGCGAATGCGAATATTCGTTACATCACCAACATATACCAAAATATTCTTTTTTTTATAATTTTTGTCTGTCTGTCTGTTTGTTTTTACCGGCTAATCCCTGAAATGGCTGGACCGATTTTGACGAGACTTTTTTTACACATATAACCTAATGGTGGTGATAGAATAGAATAATTACTTAATAACGCTAGCGTTCTCTTGGGGTTTAATGAATTTATTAAATTCATGAAGCCAAGAGAATGCTGGCGTTCACTCTCTCATTGTCTTTCTGTTGTTGACCGTATTAAAAAGGTAAATTCATTAAACAGATTAAAACATTTCTTTTAATTTGCAATTTTAGATAATGTTATTATTTGATATAAATAAGCTAACATTTCGTGTCAATTAGAGACACAATAGAAAGACAATTACAGTGTGAACGCCAGCTAATTCATTATTCCCTGCCTGAATCTGTGTTTCCTGAAAGCTACAGCTTAGAAGTCTTTAAGTCGAGAGTGAATAGGTATTTTTTAGGCAAGCGTCAATCATCGTCGACCACATTATTGCATACATTATGTGAGATGGTGGTCAAACACAAGCCTATTAATAATAAAATAAAAAATAAAAACCCCCAAGCGAATGCTGGCGTTCACTCTCTCGTTGTATTTCTATTGTGTCTCAAATTATGGTATTCAAAAGTTTAAAAGACTGACTTGACTACCCTAGCAGTACCTATTTTAATTCATATAACCCCAAGCGAACGCTGGCATTCGCGCACCCATTGTCTTTCTATTGTGTCTGTAATTCTCACGATGGAAAGGTTAACTGAGAAATAGGTACTGGTTATCAGGCACCAAATCCTGTGTTCAAGCTATTATCTATAACTTTATTGCATTGATTCTAAAGATTAGTCATTATCTAGATCTAGCACTTCCCATTAGTCCCAATGTGAGCATATCCCAAATAATACTGGTTAAATAAAAGTTATGACACTGATAAACAATAACCACATGTTTATTGAAAATTAATAACAAATGCATATTATTTACAAAAAAAAAAATACTTTTTTAGAGTGCAAAATTGGGCGGCAAATGATCTATAAATCATCAGGCACTGTCTAATTAATGTCTATGGTTTAAGTTAGTCAAATCCTATAGGTTTCTTATTAGCACTAATGACTAAGTAATAAATATTTTGGGTTTCTAAAGACTCAATACACCTTTACATTCAAAAACCAACCCCATGGAACGTATATTTATATCCCGGAACCGTAATTTTCGCATAAATTAGCGTTAAAACTCACTCAACAACATAGAGGAAGCATTCGTGACGTAGTTACCTTCAAGGACGAAAGGATTCACGGATGTCCTTCAAAACGAGCACTGAACACAGAAATAACAAAAACACACCCGTTTCCTTTTTAATCGATAAAGAATTTAGCAATTAAAAAATTGCAAGGTTCAAAACACGTCCGCCATATTGACATGGGGATTCGATTTGTTTTGACGGTGTCTTGACCTTTCCGATTTTGCGTCCTGTATGCTATTATGCAACCAAAATGCGATGGTCGTTGCGATCTACCGGGTCAATGACTACTTGCGACCATCGAACTTAGCCGGATAATAGAACCCACAGAAATAACCCAAGCACGAAAAATATATTCGTTCGTAAACTGATTAATTTGATAAAATAATGTTTTAAAATGACAGAGACCACTTATTAGATTCTTATTTAATAGGATAATAAAATTTAAGATGCCAGAATTTGGCAGCAGTTTCTTGACGAGATTTACAAACGCCTCTTTGATTAGCTCAACAATTATTGCAATAAACGTGATTGGCGAAAACGGCTTTTATTCCTAAGCATATAAGGTTCAAAAAGATTGCAAGGATATATTAGCCACCGGAAACGTCATATTCCCAAATGATTGTTATCACGAAAAAATAAATCAATAATGAACTGACCTGGGAATTGTTACGCATTTAGTATGACTGTTCTGGCTTGAAATTGCCTTTTCTAATTCTTCAAGAGCTCCACTTTTCTTTAATTTCTTAACTAAACTCTTCACTGCCTTCTCGGACCATTTATCTTCGGCTGCAGAAGAACCTTCAGGGCCCTTTTTCCACCCTAACAACCGTTTCACCACCGGTGGAGTTAAGGGAAACATGCCGCGTCACTTCACTCACTAAGTCATCAATATAAACAAATTATCATTTGAATAGCAAATTATATATTCGCGCACAAATAATACGTTCCGTATTTAGGTAAACTAGCGGCCATATTGCAAAATAATGACAGTTCACTTGTCAATCAACAAATCAAGATAATTCTGTCTCGTTCACACTCGTGGTGACCCCGGTCTATTGAGTTAATGTGTCTATATCTGTCCTTTTCTTGGAAATTACTTTCTTGCAAAGTGCAAAACAAAGGGCATTTCCATAAACAAAAAATATTCAGCCTGATCTAATAATAGTTGCATTTAACCTTATTTTTTTTATTTAATTGAATAAACACAAAAAATACACTTAAATTAATTGTGGATGTAAGAGATTAGGCTATAAAATCTGTAACATTTCAAAGTAAAGGTAAACTTTAAAGATCACACCAGGAATTTGAACTTATACTTTTATTTTCATACAAAAAAAATATCCTATCGGTTCTACAGCAATAAAAGGTAAAGTAAAACGAGCACAAATAAATGTTTTTCATATTTTTTCATTGATTTCATTTTATAAATTGATGTTTTATACATTGCGGTATGAATAAACTTTTGAATAAAACAGCAATGTACGACAAAATTTGAATTGTTAAAAAGTGGTTACAATGGTCTATGGTAGAAATTGGAATGTTTTTGTTTTGAAATTTGACACAAATGGCGAGAAAAATATTGTTTCATTTGTTTTTTTTCTAAAGAAGTGCCAGTTGTTCTAAGAAAGTGGCGATATTTGTGTTAAAAAAGAAAATCTGGTAAGAAATTCTTCGTTTACTTTTATTTGTTTATTTTTATCGTATTTTTGAGGTCCAAATGGTCACAAATATGTGCCGGCAATAAAATTGTCACTGGCCATTTAATTTTATTTTATTTGGTGGCCAGTGTCAGTTTTCATAATCCCGCTTTGGTTTTCTAATGGCTAGGCTGGAAATGATTATTTCGAGAAACGATAAATAAATAAACTACTTGAAGAAAACTTTAATTTTTGAATTTCCCATTTTCATTTCTTACATGAAACTTTTGATTTGGTTTTATAGATTGAATTTTGACGCTATAAATTTTTGTAAAAAATTTGGAATTATTATTTTTGACTAGTTTTACTTATTATTGCTTTTTATTCGAGTATAGGTAGGTACTACCCAATATTGTTAAAGAGAAAATGTGAAAGATAACTCATATCATTTCAATGTTTGCAGAGTTTTAAAACTTTCAAGTCTTCAATATAAATATGAGAGGTGTCATATCAAATAAAACTTAATAGGTAGCCTACCTGCCCAAAAAATATTGTCATCTTGCAAACTGGTCATGAAAAAAAATTATTCTACTTATTAAGTTTTATTTACAAAACTTAGCTACCAAGAGAGTTTAAAAAATGTTGATATTTTTCACTATTACTTGTTACTTGACTGGCCTGTTGGTCTAGTGGTTAGTGACCCTCACTGCTATGCCAGAGGTCGTGGGTTCGAGCATGATCATTTTATCTGTGTGGGTGTTATTTATCTATAATATGTATCTATTTAGAAATATATAAGTATGTTTATAAGTTGTCTAGTACTCATAAAACAAGCTCTGCTTAGCTTGGGACTAGACGGCATTGTGAGATAGTTGTGGAATATTATTATTATTACTTGTTAACTGTAAGCGAATATGGTGTCATGATGGTTGCCACTGTCCTTCGCAGCTCGAATAGAACATTCACTGCCAGTCACTGTCATCAATCACCGAGTGGTCATCTCTGTGTGGTCTAGTGCCAACCCCAGGATATTGTATTACTGATTTGAAATTTCTATGATGAATAGCAAAACTTATTACTTCATAATCAGGCATTTTAAAACCCAAGCCATCCCTGAAAAGTAACCCATGACAATGCCTACTATAGGTATAGGTACAACGGGCTGTTGTCCGCAACTCCACGTCTTAAGCTCGTATTTTGCGTACGGGAAATGCCCACTAGCACAGAGGCTGTAAAACGATGTCCCGGTAGGTCACGACAGAGATTACCAGACTGGAGATGACTGGATAGATTTAGTCCATATCATCATCTGCCTTAAAACTGCGTTAAGCAGCGACTGCAACTGGCACCTGTCAAGCGTCCACTTGTGTGATCAACAGTCGTGGAACTACAGGATGGCAAGGCTTCCGGACGTCCGGTAACCGTCCGGACCAAGCCCAAGTCGTCGACGGCGCGCGCTGTTACCGCGCGCCTCAAGGAGTTGTCAGCAACAGCAGGGGCCCAGCCGGGTCGAAGCCTACTGGGGCCAGGGTTATCCGAAAGGGCGCTCGAGGCTTGAAGGCTTGAAGGAACGGGATGGGTTTTTTAGTCAGTAAGAGTCTGACACTATCTCCCGCTCCACCCAAGAGCGGGGGTTGTCATAAGATGATTTTTCCAATCGAAAAATGCCACAGGCTTCCAGTCCGACGGGGCCCCTGGTCTGAAAGGCTGCAAGCTCAGAAGAACTAACCAAACCCATTTATACAAAATTTATTTAAGCTAAGCACAGCATGACGATTTTTCTGGGGCCCATGCTATGAAATTGCCACAGGCCTCAGATGTTTTTTTTTTTAAATATTCTACAACTATCACACAACGCCGTCTAGTCTCAAACAAAGCTAAGCTTGTGTTATGAGTACTAGACAACTAATAAACATACTTATATTTCTAAATATATACATATTATGGATAAGTAAGTAAGATATAGTTACACCACTGGTGGTCACGCAGACGGGTTCCATGGGACCAAATTGTTCCCGACTGAATAATTTCATTAGTGATTGTTGACCACAATATTGCCGACGTGTAATAAAATAATTCGTTCTGTTTTGACCTTTAACCTTTCGTATGTCGTAATTAGAGACACAATTAAAAAGTTATTGTGTCTCGCGTGGATCCTCGTTCCGGACACACATAGATAAAAATATTTTTAAAACCGCGCGGGCGTTTGTTGCACGGAAGCGGCCAACGATGTACGGGTGCGAAGACCGAATGTTCGCGATGGATGCCCGCTCCGGGGACCCCCTGCAACAGTGCACTTTTGTATGGAAGGCACAGGCGCCCGCTTTAAGCTAGAACTACACTGCGCACACTCGACGATCTGGGCGCGTCGGTCTCCGTAGCCATACATTTTATATGGAAACTAGACTTGTAGAGCTACACTTGATCCACGCCACGCGACGTCGTTCTACGTAAAAACAGTACTCCTAGCCAAGTTGATAATCTGCAATGTACGGGAATGACGTCATCTCAACGCTCAGTCACGTGGTCAGAACAAAAGAATCGGGGGAGTGGTCAACTCGAGGCGTTCGACGCAAGAGAAACGGTTGTAACTTGGCTAGGGAGGCAGGCGTGTTACACGTGTGGTCTAATATAGTTCTAACTTTATACAGTTTTAGGCCTAAGACCAAGACTAATGAGCAGTGCTGTGACTAGAACGGTGCCTAGGCACAAGCAAACCCTGATGGGACGCAGAAATGGTCAAACCAAGGCCAATTTTTGTATAATTAATTTCTTCAGGAGATTACTGTTTCTCATTTCCTCTCTATCCGTATCATTGCCTGAACCTAGGCCGGACGCTCAGTAGCCTGATTCACGTAAAATCAAACAAGCCAAATATCGTTGAAGTTTTATAGTCGTTCGATCGAAGTCCTATCCAAAAGCGGTATTAACGATCTATCGACTTATTTCCAGTTACCATTAAGGCGTATAGTCCCTTGAACCATCTGGCCGAAATTATGTGAACGCAACTCTCGCACTCGTCTAGGCGGCAGTACGCTAATCTGTGCATTTATTTGCGGCCAGCAGCGCCCGGAAAGCGCTTTAAGTCCATTTTCTCTGCGAGACATTGATTGATTTACATATGCAATGTTCACTTTGAAGAATATTTAACCACCAATTTTTATGTGTAAAAATGTTTCTAAAGGTCCAAGCCGTTTCGAAGAAGTAGGGAAAAGTTGCGAAAAGTTGCGAAATTGCTAAATATTTTTTTTTGACAAAAGTATTAATTGCACGAAAAAATCAAATGTTGATATTATTGTTCATGAATCTATAATAAACATATATTTTTTTCAAACCAATTGACCTAGCCGTTACGGAGGAGTAGGCCTCAGAAAATCACTGTTTTATGGCACTTTTCGGGCACTTGGCCCTTAATAAGCCAGGATAATGTAATACAGGTGTTTTTTTAAATCGACGAATTTCAAACGACTATAAAATCGGTGTCGTTCAAACTCGATTGATGGATGACGGAACGGGTCTAAACGACAAATCGCTACGATATCGTTACGGTTTTCATTACGTGAATCGGGCTACAGGTCAGCACCGTCGATCGCCTCTTCGAGGACACGGCTGGACTACGCCAAAGAGGGGTAAACTTCCACAATAATAATGTTTCACCACGTGCTCCAGAAGTTTTACACAATAGTGTGACACCTGAGCGTTTGTTCCCTCTAGATCCAAAACACTCATGTTCGGTTAGGATTTGTTTTAGGAGCGCAGCTACAGAAACTGGCACCGGGCCTAGAAAAGATTAGTTACGGCACTGCTGATGAACACTTTTTTGAAGGATTCGGGTCTAACCCACTTTATTACGGCCTGGTCAACACTTCGATCTTGGCGACAAGCGGCGTAGCGAGCGGGGTGGCGTCGTCGGCAAGCGGGCGCAGGGCTCTATGAGCGGCGTTTCGAAGCGGCTTACAATTACCGGATCGGATCTTGAGCGCTCGGCGTCAGAGTGGGGATCGCTTTGCGCATTCCATGCATTGGCGAGCCAATCGTCTTCGTTGTTAGATACATTCCACAACGCAGGAAACGAATCAGGAGTGACGTCTATGACACGATGGCGCGGCGAGAAAATCACTGACACTCCCCGCCCCAGCGTCTCACTTCGCACCATTAAAGAGACCGAATATTTGACTTCTGCGTAACTTGAAGCCAGCGCTCAAGATCCGTGCCGGTAATTGTATTTCAAACATTTTCACAGTTTTAGGCCGCTATCCCACTGGCGTTTTACAAACGTTGGCGCTTATCTACTAGAAACACGCGACTTTAACGTAGCGTCTGCGCAACTTTGGCGCTGCGCAGACGTTGAAGAATTGCAAACGCTCGTAAAACGCCAGTGGGATAGCGGCCTTGGTTTTACCTCTCACCGCTTCACGCTTAGCTACCACTCATACCTACCGGCAAGGTCATTAGCAGATCGATAGACGTTAAGTTTTTGTTGTAATCTTATAGTGAAGTGAGCTATAAAAATGGAACGTATAATCATTTACTCAACTATGCACCACCAAAGTTCTGGATAACATGTTACAATTTTTTAAGTACGTCGAGGCCCCTTGTAGCTTGGGGGCCCCATATTATTGATACAGTGGTACTTACGTCCCTGATTCCAGCGCTGTGGTAACTTTTTTGAACTAATGATAGTTCAAAAAAGTTCAAGCAGCCTTCTTACGTTCATAGCCAGGTACAGTAATATTTCTTTTTTTTTTACAGTAAAGCCAATAATGGCGGAACCGCAGCCACCTCTGATCCTCTGCATGGAGAATGCGACAGGCGAGGAAGTGGCGCTCAGGGTCGAACCTGGTGACAACTTCCAGATGTTTCTAGATAAAGCCAAGTAAGTTTTAGATCCAGCTTTCTTCTTTGGTTACCTGGAAATTCGAGGGACCTGGGATCTAGTCGTCGACGGCGTATAGGGACCCAGCAGTGTCGACGCTCGCCCTTGGTCCTATACCGCAAAGGCAACTGGATAAATATAGTGGGTTTTAATCGTCGTGGACATCTCTTTGAGGTGCACGTGGAATACCACGCGCCGTTGACGACTGGGACTGGATCCGGATGGTTACCAGACGGCCAGATGATGAGCTACCCACAGCTCATCGCCCGCAAGCCCACGCTTATGCCTTGATCATCGTATCGAGTAAAAGGGTGAGACAGTAAAATGTTGCTCGGCCGAGACAGTGACGTAAACGAGTTGTAAAGATAAGAGCTCAGCCGAGCACTCGGCGCTTTGTTTATACGTACCGAGTATTAGGCCAAGAGCACTGTCTCGCCCGTCTACTCGGTACGTGTGATCAAGGCATTACGGTGACTGGCGTTCGGGGTCATTAGCTCGGCGGCTGAGGTGTAAGGATGTCCGTTCCCTCGCGCTTGCAGCCGTCTCCTTCGCTAAAATTACGCTTTACAGAAGCCTGCCTTGAAAATTCAAAGAATTGAAATTTCCTATCTCACTCTGATTTCTAATTTTTTTATAACCATTTCAGGTTACTCCTAGGCTACGACGTAGACATAAACTCTATAACCAGAAACCAGCCCGTCTCGCTATCAGAAAACATTTATCAATTTCTAGTAAACGCCGAACAGAACTTACAGGCAGACGATCTAACGCAAAACTTTGACCAAATGTTGGACACCAACGATGGAGCCAACGACTTGGTCTACATCTTAGACGATGGCACTCAAATCCGTGCTTCACAAATACATTTTGACAATGATGATCCCTTAGTTGATCTGACAGCTGAGAAAATACCGTTCGTTAAATACGCCGACGATGTTACTGACATCGAATTTGATGATGTTATCGTTCAAGAAACGAAAAAGATTAACATTGTCGAAAGCCCTGTATCCCGATGGTCTAGCAAAAATTCCAGTCCGAAATGTAGCTTCGTCAACTCTTTACCTTTCAAGCTTGTGTGTAATAACACCTCTGGTTTCGAAGCGCAGTTCACTAAATACTTAGAAGCGAATACAACAAAAACATACGCGACCCTAAACCCAGTAACTGCTAGAAATAAATCTCCAAAGAGTCTGATCAAAGATAATTTTAAAAACTACGACGACACTTATCAGAGGAACGATAATTTGTCGTACACTAGAGAGGAGATTTTGAACATGTTCAAAGATTCTCCAATGACCTCATTACCTTACGATCAGGGTTACAGTGAGCGGAGACATGTCAGGAAGACTGATCCTTCAAGACTTGTCCATAAGACTTGGAGCAAGCCTCTGTCTTATGTCGATATTGATGGAGTTTTGATTGGAGAGAGTGAGAGCCAAATTTGTTTTATTTGCGGGAAACATGTTGATAATAACGTGGATAAGTTGTATCTTTTTGATAACGAAGACCAAAGGCTGTACAGATGTAGCCCACAAAAAAAAATGTCGACCCAACTGAAAATCATCTGCGTATGTTGTCTTAACGATAACTTCACACCATGTCGAATGAAAAGCGCCAATCAATTCTTAAATCCAGACGAATATCTTGTAATTAGAAATAATCAACAGTACATCTTCCAAAAAATTAAAAACTTCAATTTCGCACACCTTGGCAAAGCTAAAGATATCATAAACAAGATAGAGAAGAGAACAGACAAGGAAGAGTTTGTTAAAGTCGAAATTGGTTCTGACGGTGAAATTATTACAAAGCCCATAGACAATCGGTCTGATGACGTCATTATTGTTAAAGATGAGAAAAAGGATGGTAGTTCGAGTGATGTAGAGATTGTTGAGCCAGATCCGGAAATAGATCATATCATAGACAATTTGGAGGAAGCTGATGAGGAGGTAAAAGAGTTTTTGGGGAAATATCAGCGAGATGACAGTGAAGTTACTGAGCTAAAATGCAGGTAAACCCATTTATGTATGTTATATGAATTAGAGTCTGACTAAAAAGTCAAACGACTTGGGTAATAATTAGGATAAAATTAAATCTCAACACTGGTTCAGTAAAAAAGGTTGATTAAGAGATCTTGATCATTGTTTACTAACAGAAGAACTTTATAAAAAGTATCGAATATAAGTATTTTTTAATGATTAAATTTTAATATTAAACAAAATTCCCAAGTAGTTTGACTTTTTAGACAGAGTTTACTACACTACGATTCTTATAAGATGGTGCGGGTGACAGCTGTCAGATTTGTACAATGTGTAACTGCCTATCCTTTTCTCTCATCTTAGAGCCGCATATTTACGTCCTGCTGTCATTCTACCCATGCTGTGTAAAAAAGATCTTAATGGCGAAAGTTTGTAAGTTCGTTTAAAATAAAACGCCTGTTTTGACATTTGAGAAATACTCTAGAATGTAACATGGAACGAAACTGAAAGAAACAGACAATTAATTACATAAAGTCATCATCATAATCATTTCAGCCGATAGATGTCCATTGTTGGACATAAACCTCCTCTAAGTGTCGCCACAATAAACGATCCTATGCGTCCCGCATCCATTGGATTCCCACCGGTCCACCATGTGGGAGGCCTTCCAACGCTGCGTTTTCCGGTACGCGGTCGACACCGAAGGAAACTTACATAAAGTGTTTTAAAAACACATACATTTTTTGGCGCGTTAAATAATGTGATGGAATATTGAGAATATTCTTTTTTTTTGCGCATTTATCACAACTGACACCATCCTATAGCAATTATAGTGTAGTGTGATTAGCATAGTCGGGCTTATAATTTTCCCACTGTTGGGACTCAGGCCTCCTCTCTAGGAGATGGAATGGGCCGTAATCCACCACGCGGGCCCAGTGCGGATTGGTGAATCACATGTCTTCGAATTTTTGGTTCTAGGACATGCCGGTTTCCTCACGATGTTTTCCTTCACCGTTTTGAAAGCAGTGTTTTTGAAATAAATTACACAAAGTAATGCGCCTGGCGGGGTTTGAACCCGCGACATTCAACTCGTAAGTCGAGGCCGTTACCATTCGGCTACCACTACTCTCAGAAGGCTTAAAGTCACCCAAAAGATATTGGAGAGAACTATACTCGGAGACAGCTACGCGCTAGCGAACAGCGTTGCGCCACCGGTACATGGTAGACGTTTTACGCACACGTAAAAAACGTTTTGGGAACAAATTCATTATACGTACAGCTAAGGATTGGAATTCCCTGCCGGAGTCTGTGTTCCATGATAGCTATAACCTAGAGGTCTTTAAGCCAAGTGAGAATAGGTTGCTTTTAGGCAAGCGTGCTCCATCGTCAACCACATCATCGCTTACCATCAGGTGAGATAGTGGTCAAAAGTGAGCCTATCCATAATAAAAAAGCTACTCTACCTGTAGTGTTCCTCCTCCTTGCGTCATATTCCTCAATGCTGAGGGTCGTGACCTCCCTGCTTCATCACTTTTTATGGTGTTTTTCCATTTATTCCTGTCTCTGGCGGTGTGAAGGGCCTTGTATACTGTGGAGTCAAGAGCTGTGCGGATCTGGTCAGACCAACGCATTGGGCTGCACCCGCGAGGCCTTATTCCATCTACTTTACCAGTCACGATTAGCCTTTCGAGGTTTCCATCTTCTTTCCTTGCAATGTGACCGAAGTATTGCAGAATTTTGCGAAGACACTCGGATTACAACCGCGAGGAGATTTTTAATTCACGCAGAATGGATACGCTGGTCCAAATTGCTGTCCAAGGGATACGAAGCATTTTTCTCCAGCACCACATCTTATAGTCGTCAATGCGTGTGCGATCTGCTGCCTACAGCGTCCAAGTCTCAGCGCCATAAGAGAAGATCAAGAAGATCAGAGTCCGCACCAGTTTGGTTTTGGTCTTTACGGAGATGTGTGATTATAGTGTGACAATTCTTGCATGCAGATTCTGTGAGCAGGTCTTCCCTGACCTGGCGGCCGTATCGGACCACTGTGAGGCTCACAAACACGACCTAGAAGATGGCGAGGTGTTTCCGTGTCCCCTCTGCAACTATGGTAAGTTCTATTTATTTATTATTTATTTATTTAACAAGCACATGGGTACAAAGGCGGACTTAATGCCTTAGGCATTCCCTTCCAGTCAACCTTTGGGTGATGCGAAGAAAAAAGTAGTGGTAGGAGCAATAAAAGAGTGAGAAAAAGGCGAATACAAGAATTGATAATTATACTAATAGACCATAGAATAGATATACTAATAAACTATAGAATAAATATATACAACTATACAATATTACTCAAATTAATACACTACGTACATGCACTAAAATAGTCAAGTAATTGATCCAAATTAACAATAGAAAAACATTTCTAGCGACATCTATGGCACCACATAAGAACTACGAAGAAAATACGAAATCCTGCATCGCGCAATCAAAGTTCTCCGCGCGATTTGAACATATACGACAGCCCGAAATCATCTATCGGGCAGTCGCCCACCAGACCATAACACCTGTCTGGTCGGAGGATCCTCCCTTTTCAATGGAGGCATGTGGGACTTTACTCTCTGTTCCGCATACCTCCAAACATTAATGTTGTGATGAAACTACTGCCAACTTTTTACGAATCAACTCGCGAACTTTGATTTTTCTATATTGCTATGCCGTTATAAATCACACCTTGATAACTTCGGTGGAATTGTAGATGATTAGCAATGGGCAGCTCGCCGTACAGACCGCGCCCGAGTTGTCCAGACGTATCCAGACGTGCCTCAGAGACGTCAGCAAAACTATAAAGGCACGGGTTCGCTTTTGAAAGCAAACCCTGGGGCCCTGTATTGCAAGGCAAAGAAGAAATATACGTGTGGGTTTTAGTCAGTAAAAGTCTAAAATGCGTTCCTGCTGCTTTTCTGTTATTATTATTTTATTTTGTTGTATATTGTGTTGCTTGCGCCGAATAAATGCTATTCTATTCTATTCTATACTCAAAAGCGGGAGAAGTCATTAGATGTGTCATGTAACCATAGAGTTTCTTGCCGATTCTACTCCATAGGAAACGGTTAATTTGGAACCGTGCACTAGCTTCTGACGTTTTATAAGTGCCCATGTAGGCCTGAAATATTTTGACTTTGACTTTAAGATTATTTTCCATCTCAAAAAATGAAAACCTTTATTTCGGCAGGTTATGCAAATTTGAAATATTTGAAAGCTCATGTGAAGGCAGCTCACGAGAAGAGTGAAGCCCCTAAGATATTAAATGAAGGGGATGAACCTGTCAAAGAAGAAAATAAAGGTAAATAATTTACATCTATACTTGACAAACGTTGTTCTGTTATATAAGTAAAAAACTGGGCAAGTGTGAGTCGGAATCGCCCATGAAGGGTTCCGTAGCAGCAAGTAACATAATATAAAAGTTCTTGTAATGTGTTGTAACTTTGATCGATGTTTTAATAATAGTGTATTTTTTTCGGTTTACGACGCATTAAAAAAAAACTACTTACTGGATTTCGTTCAAACCAATTTTCGTTGGTAGTTTTTATAGTAATGTATATCATATATTTTTTTTTAGTTTTATCATTCTCTTATCTTAGAAGTTAGAGGGGGGGGACACATTTTACCACTTTGGAAGTGTCTCTCGCGCAAACTATTCAGTTTAGAAAAAAATGATATTAGAAACCTCAGTATCATTTTTGAAGACCTATCCATAGATACCCCACACGCATGGATTTGATGAAAAAAAAATTTTGAGTTTCAGTTCTATGTATGGGGACCCCCAAAATTTATTCCTTTTTTTCTATTTTTGTGTGAAAATCTTAATGCGGTTCACAAAATACATCTACTTACAAAGTTTCAACAGTATAGCTCTTATAGTTTCGGAAAAAAGTATCTGTGACATACGGACGGACAGACAGACAGACAGACAGACAGACATGACGAATCTATAAGGGTTCCGTTTTTGCCATTTGGCTACGGAACCCTAAAAACTGGGCAAGTGTGAGTCGGAGTCGCGCACTGAGGGTTCCGTGCAAACTACAATTCCCGAATGGAGTAGGTATCGAAGATTTTTCCGAATCGCAATTTTTTTTGTGACGTAGGTAACAATAAATTTACTGTTTTCAGATTTATTCCTATACCTGTGCTATAAGACCTTGCTTTGTGCCAAATTTCAGGATTCTGTGTCAGCGGAAAGTACCCTATGAATTTCAATCTTTGAGAGAAATATTCGTTTTTTTTTGCGACATAAACGGCCGTATCGTTTTTATTCGTTAACTTAAAAGTTTGATTTTTTCGCAGCTTGAAGGGGACCGCAAACCTGAGTATATGGTTTTAATTTCAACTCGATACCTCCACGCGTTCTCGAGATAAAGGGTCTTGACAGACGGACAGACAGACAGACGGACGGACGGACAAGAAAGTGATCCTATAAGGGTTCCGTTTTCCTTTTAAAGTACGGAACCCTAATAATGGGGGAAAGAGGTAGGAGGGTAAAAACTACTACCTACCTACGACCTATTTTCAAAGCTACCAAATGTACCCAAAATTTATTTATTTGTATGTATTTAAGAAGCATTGTAATGAATGATTGATTCTATTATGAATTTACCACTACTGACAAATCTTCGTGGACAATTTCGGGATTTCGTTTCTCTACTTTTGACTACAAAAATATAATCAGTAACGGGTATGGATAGTAGTGACCTACTTATTTTGTACTAATTAAAAAAATAGGGGTGTAAATTCTTTATTTTCACACGGCCGAAGACGCTGGCCAAAGCTATAGTTTACTTGGAAATAACAGAATAGATAAACTTTTGACTGGCCTGTTGGTCTAGTGGTTAATGGCCCTGACTGCTATACCGCAGGTCGTAGGTTCAATTCCCACCCAGGACAAACGTTTATGTGATGACCATGAACCATGTTCTGTGTCTGGGTGTAATTTATCTTTAATATGTATGTATTTAAAAATATATAAGTATGTTTATCAGTTGTCTAGTACCCATAACACAAGCTCTGCTTAGCTTGGGACTAGACGGCGTTGTGTGATATTACGACGGCGTTGTGCGTTGTTGAGTAGTTGTGGAATATTATTGCTTTTGTTATTTTAGATGGTGAAGCAGGTTTAACTAAAGCATCATCGCCTATTGCAAAACGGACAAGGAGTTCCAGTAAAAAGGGAGATGGTGATGGAAAAGGTATTTATCGCATCTGAATATTGTGTCTACTGAGATAGATACGTGGGTAGTCTGAAAAGTTTTCCGACCTCAAGGTGAAGATAGCAGCACTCGTCAATAAAAGCTAGGGAATGTAGTTGTACATCTTTTGACTGTTAGGGTCGTCAGACTGCATTTCAACTGCAAATTGCACTTTAAGTGCAGTTTGAATGCAGTTGACACGACTGCAATAGAACTGCAAACCAAACGTGCAGTCCGATTGCAGTCGTGTGAACTGCACACCGACTCCATCCGAACTGCACCATGCTCAGGAGGGCGGAGCGTGCGGGCGGATGGGTATGATGAAGTTCGGATGCAGTCGGTGTGCAGTTTTCCACGACTTCAGTCGGACCGCAGGTTTGGTTTGCAGTTCTATTGCAGTCGTGTCAACTGCATTCAAACTGCACTTAAACTGCATTTTGCAGTTGGATTGCAGTTGAAATGTAGTCTGTTTGTTTAGACCCTTACTCTTCAAAGTTTCAGCCATTTTGGACGCGCAGTTGTTTTTTGATGATTGACAATTTGAGATGCAGAAAAAGAAAATCTTTTTATACATAGTCAACGCGCCTTAACACCTTAGCGGTTGCCGTGGCGAAAAATCTACAAATTACGGATTGGACTGCTTGACCATCTGCCTTACTGACCAGACCTAGCCTCAAGCAACTTCTTCTCTTTTTTTTTATTATTATTTCCACCAGCGTTTGACCACCATCTCACCTGATGGTAAGCGATGATGTGGTCGACGATGGAGCACGCTTGCCTAGAAGTAACCTATTCACTTTCGACTTAAAGACTCCTAAGTTGTAGCTATCAGGAAACACAGATTCCGGCAGGGAATTCCACTCCTTGGCTGTACGCACAATAAATGTGCAGTGTCTTTTTGTTCCCTTATCTAGTAATTGCGCTTGAAAGATAGTGATTTTCGTCAAATACGGAGGAAAACTTCGTGAATAATTATTTTGCGATAAACGCCATCACCGAGAGAAATATATGTAGAGTTAAAAGGTGAGAATGGAATAAAAGAAAAATAAGTTGTAAAAAAAAATGTCTTGTATCTTTGTTAGGTCGGGAACTTTTCAGACCACTTGTGTATATTTCACTGCACCATGTCGAGATTCATGTCTGAACAGTGGTGCTCGAGTGGTATCTACCCTGACTTACGAATTGTAGATCGCGGGGTCACCACTTATGTACCATCGCGGTCATTTTTACCTGATCATTTAAAAAAAAAAAATTTGCTCGTATTCTGCGGCGCGGCGTCAAACCAAACCCTTTGAAGTTATCGTTTCGAGTGCAAGCAAAAATGAACTTAGCGGTGGTCAGGCGGAAGTGTCTTTGATGGTACATGTATTTTAAATAAATAAATCATTTAATTATTCAATACAATTTTAGACAGTGAAAAGTCTTCAGAAGAAATAAAGGCTGATTCAAATACAGAGACGGTTCGTTCACTCTAAATTGTCATTTAAAAATTCATAGCTCTGATTTATTGTTTTATTATTTGAATATATCGAGAATTCATCATCATCATCCTCCTTCCCTGGTCATATCCTATTTGGGGTCAGCGTAACACGTTTTTCTTCCATTCTGCCCTATCACTCGTCATGCACTAACGAATATATCTAGAATTGAGTTTTGGAAATATCATTTAGTTAGATTATTTGAAATTAAGTACAGTTGCCATCATGGATCTTGAACTTGCGCAGAAGTAAAATATTCGGTCTCTTTAGTGCTGCGAAGTGCGACGCGGGGGCGGGGAGTGTCAGTGATTGGCTGGCCGCGCCATCGCGTCATAGACTCCTCATTCGTTCACTGCGTTGCTGCATGTATCTAACAACAAAAACGATTGGCTCGCCAATGTATGGAATGCGCAAAGCGATCCCCACTCTGACGCTGAGCGTTCAAGATCCGTGATGGCAACTGTACCTATATTGTGTATTAAATATAGTTTATCAATAACCGTAGTTTAACAATAACTCTAGTTAAGCAACGACCATAGTAAAGCTACTATATTTTGGCCAGAAAACATCTCAAAATTTGGTTTTAAACTATGATTTGACAAATCCTTGAATCCCAGAATTCCTAAGTATACATAATTACTTGTAGTGAAATTTATTTCATCATCACTGCTCTCTAAACGATAAAGGAAAATATCGTGAGGAGACTGATGTCTTAGAACCAAAAATTCGTAGACATGTGACATCCACCAACCCGCACTTGGCCCGCGTAGTGCATTACGGCCCATTCCTTCTCCTAGCCAGAAGGCCTGAGTCCCAGCAGTGGGAACATTATAAGGCCGACTATGACTATGGCATAATTACTATATCATAAAATATCATTGCTAAATATGTACATATTTCACCAATTTTGTTGTTTCGAACTCGCTATGTGTACAAGTAGATCCAATCTTAATGGCGGCTCTAAATATAAGGCTAGTGATTGCTCAGTAGCAAATTCATGTAACGGTAAGTGAGGGGTGAGGTACTGTGCAGAGAAAAGCCGCCATTACGTTTGTCTCGACATGTATATTACCTACAGGCAAATAAATAAAATAAATCCCAACAGTCAGAGCCACCCATCATAAAAACGGAGGTAAAGCAAGAATGCCTGGACAGCAGTGAAGATGAGATCTGGATCGTTCAGACCGCTGATGCTGAAGCTTCTCAAGAGTTGCAGAAACTGCTCTGTAGTGCCAAGGTAAGAAGCCATAAGTTTAAAATATTGCATTTAACTTTATACCTACTTTGTGTCCATTCGCACCTGAAAGAGATGTCAGAAAAACTGTAGTGGCCCAGCAGGGCCGAAGTCTACTGGGGCCATGGGTTTGCTTCGGAAAGGGAAACCGGGAGTTCTGGTACACAAAGCAGCGCGGGAGAAGTCATTGGATGATTTCCCATCTTAGTTTATTGTAAATATAAACTATATATTACTATTTTTCCACATCCAATTTCACCTCCGCCTCCGTATCCGCCTCTGTTACAACCCTAGTTTATTCTATTCTGTTGTATTCTATTCATGGACATTTCTCTTCTCTTAACTAAACAATTCATTTCAGCCTAAAGAAGATGGACAGGACGGTAGATCGGAGAAAGCACCAAAATGCTTTAATTGCAGGTAGGCAAATTGTTATGATATAATTAAATATTCAACAATGAATGCACACGTACACACAAACAATTAAAGAAAGTAACTTTTATATTCATTTAAATTTAATTTAATCGAAAAAGCCGTAAGAATGTTATGTTCGTGACTGCCCCCTTAGCCAAGTTACAACCGTTTCTCTTGCGTCGAACACCTCGAGTTGGCCACGCCCTCCTTTTTTTTTGTTTTGACCACGTGACTGAGCATTGAGATACGTCATTCCCGTACATTTGAAGTTTTCTACTAGCGTTAACTATTGCAGATTATCAACTTGGCTAGGGGTACTGTACACTTTAATCCTTAGTTATGGAAATCTTTAATTTATCAAACCCCAAGCGAACGCTGGCGTTCGCTCTCTCATTGTCTTTCTATTATGTCTCTAATTACGGTTTCGAAAAGTTAAGACCCCTAGCACATAATAGATAGGTACAGAAGTCAATCTACACACAAAGCGCGCTCGAGCAACGCACACATAGACACCGCTCACGGACACGATATCTCGGAGTGCCTCGGCCCGCTCGTCCGACATCGAATGTGCGTCCACCGAGCCTAGGTATTAAAAGTGAAGTACATACATGAGATTGTCTTCTTTACCTATCTATTATGTGTCAAGAGTGAATAGGTTATTTCTAGGCTAGCGTACTCCATCGTCGACCACAATTGTTGCTTTCCGTCAGATGATAGTGGTCAAGCGCGAGCGTATAAACAATAAAAATAATAATTTTCCTTTTACTTTTACACACGGTGTCTACTTCTCTTTTTTTCTTCAACTTTCCTGTCGCGGGTGTGCTGGAAGAGATTTCGTTAGAAATAAGCATCACGTTTGTACTATTTTTTCTGTTTCCTTCCTCTTTTCTTGTATTTCCATGTGTGTACATAAATAGTTAAATAAATAAATAAATAAAAATGTTTTGTTCCAAACAGCCAAATCTTCGCGAACGCAGATGGCCTGTCCAGCCATCGCTGTAGGAGACGCACTCGTAAGCGGAAGTCGAAAGACTTGGGCAACCTCATCTGTATACCTACTGAGGAAGACTTTCTGAAGGTACGTCTTCTTATTGTTGACTAGTTATGATAAATTATACACCATATCGCAAGTTCAATCATAAAGAGACCTAACTCAAAAGGAGGGTAGTTGAATCTGAAAACGTATGTTTCAATAATAAAGTAAAATTTTCAAGTACCCTCTTTATTGAGTTACGTCTGTTTTTGATTAAGCGTGCGATATCTCAAACATCGATGAACAAACGTGAATGGTGACACCAGAGGTGGATTTTTTTTTCTTTGTTTTTTGAGTTTCGTACCTATCCGAAGGGTGCCAACGGGGGACCCTATTACTAATACGCCACTATCTATCTGTTGTATTAGTAACTAGCTTTTCCCTGTGACTTCGTCCGCGTACATAAAATATAGCCTTTGTCACTCAGGAATAAAGTTCCATGAGTGTTAAAATTTTAGCAATGGACTAGTACTTCCAGAGATTTCCTACAAACAAAAAAAAAAAACTTTACCTCTTTATTATATTAGTGTAAATAAGGTCCCTTTAATTAAACAGAGAGGTGTTGGTTTGTCTGTCAGTGGACTGTATCTCATAAACCGTAGAGGGAACGAGATAGAGATTTGAAATTTTCACAGAATGTGTCTTTCTATTGCAGCTACAACCGATAAAATTCAAATAAAGCTAAAAATTAAGGGAGCAACGTTATTTTGTCGGTGTTTTTAATTTTGCTCGATTTTAATATTACGGTACTACACCCTTCGTGTGCGAGTTTGACTCGCACTTGGCCAATTTTTATTTTAGTCTGCATAAAATCGTTATCCTAATAATTAACTAAGTATCTTCATTAAAAATTACAATTTAAATAAAATTAGGAGCTAATCTGATCAGCTGAATTCAGATGTTCAGATAAACAAAAATTTCTTTAAAAATATCATTGGGTTTAATTAGAATAAAGATTTTATACAAATTAAAATAGACATTTTGTTAAATTATGAAAATGCGTTGGAAAAATACTATGGGAGATCCAGAACTCCAGAGTCCATAATACTGGATACATGGTATATGTTGATGCATCGATATCGAAAATTAACCCAAGGGAATATATTCTAGAGATAGGAGTAAGGGCTTGCGGACAGTTAGCAATGGGTAGCTCGCTGTCCGGCCGTCCGGTAACTGTTCGGACCGAGCCCAAGTCGTCGACAGCGCTCATTGTTCCCGCGCGCCTCAAGGAGTTTTGGAGGTATGCGGAACAGAGAGTAAAGTCCCGCAAACCTCCGTTGATGAGGGAGGATCCTCCGACCAGACAGGTGTTATGGTTTGGTGGGCGACTGCTCGATAGATGATTTCGGGCTGTCGTATATGTTCAAATCGCGCGGAGAACTTTGATTGCGCGATGCAGGATTTCGTATTTTCTTCGTAGTTCTTATGTGGCGCTATAGATGTCGCTACAGAGTTGTCAGCAACAGCAGGTGCCCAGCCTGATCGAAGCCTACTGGGGCCAGGGTTATCCGAAAGGGAACTCGAGCCCCGGTATGAAGGCTTGAAGGAACGGGGTGGGTTTTTTACTCAGTAAGAGTCTGACTGATTTTCCCACCTTAAAAAAAAAAAACTGGTGTGGGACTAATCATCATGCTATTTTAATGTAAAATATTTTGACACAGAGAGCTCAGGGACGCCCTCGACCAGCTGACACATGCATAGACAACGATCTACTTGTTATGGTGAGTACAAAATAAAAATGTACATTTATACAGATGTCTCTTTTGAATAATGGCGTTGTAGGAGCCAATGGTAGCAAAGGCAACATACATTAACACTTTGTAAATGTTAGTTTAGTCAATAGCGTAGTGTAGGTGTCGCACCTGAATGATCCTCGCGGAAGCGAAGGCTGTTTAAGAACGAGGGTTTTTTTTTTTTATAATTGACTAGCTTTTGCCCGCGACTTCGCCCCTGTATGTCATTCAGGAATAATTCAGCTTTCTATCGATAAAAAAAAATTAGCAATCGGACCAGTACTTCCAGAGATTACCTCCTACAAACAAAAAAACTAGCTAAAGGTAACTTTTTATTATACACCCCTACTTTTTAATTAGTAAACAAAAAAATGGGGTTCTATCTGTACCCGTCACTGATCATATTTTTGGAGTCAAAAATAGAAAAATCCGAAATCCTAAAATTGACCACGAAAATGTAAATTCATCATAGAATCAATCAAACATAACAATTGCTAGGAGAAAATACTGCGGGCAGTGTTTTTCCTTAATAATTGTCACTTATTCATTCATTAATCAATAGCCTGCGCAATATTTCCATAAATTGAGTGACTTTTGGGACATAAACTAATAACTTTGCTGTTTATGAATATTATTTATTGAGATTTTACTTATAAAATAACAAGGGCTTTTCTAGTTAGCCCTTTAAGTATGTGAACTAATTAAAAAAATGTGGTGTATTAGTGTAGATAGGCCCGTGTTTGACCACTGTTGCACCTGATGGTAAACGACGATGTGGTCGAACACTGAGTTGCGACAGTCGCTGTCTTGTTTTCGAATTTATAAAAGAAAAACGCCTCGCTAATGTGCCGCTCAAATTAGTCCTCGCTATACCTCTGGGTTTAGTTAAGGAGTACACAGAAAGAACCAGGATCTCGCTTGTTTCTAAAACCACATCTGCAATATTTGCAGCGTCCTCGAAAACGCCGCAGCCGGGAACCGACTTCCAACCCTCAAGTGGTGACCTGCCACAATTGTAACGAATCCTTCACTTCTAAAGTGAGACTCAAGTTTCATATGTAAGTACATATCTATCTTCTATCTATATATCATCATTTCAGCCGCTTGGGGGAGGCCTATGTCTAGCAGTAGACGTCTTTAAAAGAAAAATACCACTCCCTGATTAATCACAAAATCTAAGAAACTATAACATTTACAAACTTAAAATTTGGCAGGTTCTTAGCAGATGCAGGCCTCCGTCACTCCATGTACTTGCGCGCTATAAGTGCCTACCGCCCAGCCGAGCGGTCTCGGTCCGCCGGCGGATCAAATTCAGTGCGGTTTTCGCAAGCGAAGCGCGCGCACGCCGTTTAATTTTAATAGTGCTGTTCGTTCGTACGCGTATTACGATGCCGTGTGGTGCCTTATGTGATGTAGATGGGTGTAAATCAAGCAAAAGAAGGGATAAACACCTATAATTATGTTTTATCTAGGTTTCTTCCACAGTCAGCACCAATATATAAAACAAAACAAACTTACAAATATAATAAAACAAACTTTAAAAAAGAGAACCGACTTCAAAACACTAAACCGTAAGAAATAATTTCTTCTTTGATGTCGGTGCTTTTTCGATTCGTAATTACCAGCTGTTAGCACTAACATAAAAAAAAAAAAAAAAACAAATTATTTCTTACGGCTTAGTGCTTATTGAAGTCGGTTCTCTTTTTTTAAGGCTTTTTTTTTTCATTTCTAGTGAACATCTCCGAAGATCATCATCAATTTGGCCTGTGTCTGATCACCTCCTTTTTTTAAGTTGGTTAAATATTTTATAAATGATATAATTTTTAACTGCCACATAAAAGTCAGAACATATTCACAGTTCTCAATAACATAGATAAAAAGTTTTGTTAATTTAATTTTATCGAAGAGGCAGCCCTGCGATTACTGTGGAATTGCGCGGTGCGAAGCAATCACTGCTGTACGCTTGAGCATTTAGGCGCATTTTAGCATACAGTGGTTGTTGACGCGAGGGAGTAGGCAATTATCGTAATAGGTATTGGAAATTTTCTACTGAGTGAAGTATCTGTTACGTAGTAACTATTCAGTAATCTGTGGCAGATGTCTACACCCTTTAAGGAACCTTCCCTAAAGGGTGTAGACATCTGCTGAGAACGATTTTTTCGAAATTCCACCCCTAAGGGGATGAACGGTCCAAAGTTTGTATGGAGTGACGACCACGTACCGGTAGACGCAGCGTTTCCACAAGGTGGACCTTTTTTTTTATGGTGGGAAAAATCATGCATTGACATCCCCCGCCGCCCGCGGAGATAGTGTCAGACTCTTACTGACTAAAAGACCCACCCCGTTCCTTCTAGCCTTCATACCGGGGCTCGAGCGCCCTTTCGGTTAACCCTGGCCCCAGTAGGCTTCGACCCGGCTGGGTCCCTGCTGTTGCTGACAACTCCTTGAGGCGCGCGGGAACAGTGCGCGCCGTCGACGACTTGGGCTTGGTCCGGACAGTTACCGGACGGCTGGACAGCGAGCTACCCATTGCTCACTGTCCGCAAGCCCGCGTCACGTTGGCCGGAAATCGGGATCAGAATCCCGGCGACGGCGGCGGCGATAACGCCGTTGCCTGATGCGTTCGGCCTCCTCCTTTGCGAGCATTACTGCTTCGCAGAAGTCGGCGACCGCCTGCCACTCCTCCTCGCTCCGGACCATGGCCTCAACCAAGGCCCGGCGCGAGAGGTCTCCGCCGCCGATCGCCCCCACGAGGGCACGGCGATGCTCCGCCCAAGCAGGGCACACCTCGACTGTGTCACAAGGTAGACCTGGTGAGAGTCGCGGTAATGCGATGAATGCGAGACGCATAGGATCAGTCGTTATGACGACGCTTGATGGAAGCCTATGTTCAACGCTGGGATTCCGATCTCGATTTCCGGCCGGGCTATGAAAGGCGAGAAGGAACTGGAATGGGTTTTTAGTCAGTAAAAGTCTGACACTACCTCCCACTCCGCCCAAGGGCGAGAGATGTCATTTGGATGATTTTTACCACCGAAAAAAAAGCCTATGTCCATCAGTGGACGGATTTCAGATGAAATGATGATGATGACAATATTTCTTCCGTCTCTCAGGCAGTTCCACGAGACCTCCAACCAAGCTCGCTCCGACGGCCGCTACTCCTGCTCGGAGTGTGACGACGCCATCTTCTCGACGGAGACGGAACTCTTCGACCACGTGCACTTCCAGCATGACAAACAGAAGCGGTGGCAGTGCCCCGTCGATGGCTGCGGGAAGACCTTCTTCCTCAGGTAAGACCAGCTTAGTGAGAAAGTGGCCAAATAAAACATATTGAGAATTAAATTCAAAATGATTTATTTCATATGAGCCTACATGGGTACTTATAAAACGTCAGAAGCTAGTGAACGGTTCGTACGAAAAAAAAAACTGGCCAAGTGCGAGTCGGACTCGTCCATGAAGGGTTCCGTAGCAGCAAGTAACATAATATAAAAGTTCTTGTAATGTGTTGTAACTTTGATCGATGTTTTAATAATACTGTATTTTTTTCGATTTATGACGCATTAAAAAAAACTACTTCCTAGATATCGTTCAAACCAATTTTCGTTGGCAGTTTTTATAGTAATGTACAACATATTTTTTTTAGTTTTATCATTCTCTTATTTTAGAAGTTAGAGGGGACACACATTTTACCACTTTGGAAGTGTCTCTCGCGCAAACTATTCAGTTTAGAAAAAAATAATATTAGAAACCTCAAAATCATTTTTAAAGACCTATCTATAGATACCCCACACGTATGGGTTTGGCGAAAAAAAAATTTTTGAGCTAAAATCTTAATGCGGTTCACAGAATACATCTACCTACTAAGTTTCAACAGCATAGCTCTTATAGTTTCGGAAAAAAGTGGCTGTGACATACGGACGGACGGACACACAGACAGACAGACATGACGAATCTATAAGGGTTCCGTTTTTTGCCATTTGGCTACGGAACCCTAGAAATCGACCTCTCCATACAAAATTATAAACTTGATTCGACAGTTTGTATGCTGACCGATTTTCTTTTTCGTTTCCTGAAATAAATATTGTGGAAGGATGTTTAGTTTCGTCTACTGAGCAAGCCCTTTCAATTTGTGAAGACCATGCCCGTACACCCTGTGTTTATTCATCACCACTCACCTCTACGGTCCGGACTAAGCGTTTCGCCTCATTCGTTTATACCGCGTACATCGAAGGACTGCAACAGTTTGCCTGCTGCGGTCTTCCTGGCCGATTATAATTAAGGTGTCTTCAAGGCTAGAGTGAATAGGCTCTTAACAAACTAATGCGCCTCATTATCAACGATTACATCACTACTTACTTTCAGGGGGGATCGCAGTCAAGCCGTAGGTTATATATTAAAAAAGACGTGTGGCACTCGGGGACTGCCGCGGTAAAGCTATTGCATAGCATTTTTTATCAACTTATGCAATTATAATTATTTATTTATTTTATTTATGCAGTATTTTTTTTCCTTTGTTTTTTTCTTCTTTGATATTAATTGAAGTTACACTTTTTGAGCGTGGTGTCGATAAGAAAACAAATGAGTGGGGGGTGTTAGGTTATTTTCGTTACGGAATTTCTGGATTCGGTCTTTACGCTCAAGGCCCGCGATAGAAGCTATGCTATGCTTAAAAACAATCAATGAAATTTCATTGATTTTCAACAAATAAAAACATTTGTTTCACAGGGCAACGCTAACAAAACACAGTCGCACACACACAGACACGCGTCGATATGTGTGCGTGACATGTGACAAGCGGTTTTTGGACAAGCAGACCCTGGATGAGCATGGAGTGACACATTTACAGGTAAAGATACTGTTTTACTCTGTTTATTCATTTAAATACATATAAATTGTATTTTTAAATCGCGATCATCATCATTTCAGTCGAAAGACGTCCACTGTTGGACAAAGGCCTCCCCCAAGCGTCGCCACAACCGTTCCTATGCGTCTCACATCCATCGCATTCCCGCGACTCTCACCAGGTTGTCGTCGTATTTTAAATATTTCAATAAAATATTGTTACGCCAATAAACTTGAACACGCCATATCTTTGAGAAAATAATGAGTAGCACCCACTAATTAAAACGCATTGCTGTTCGAAAGATCTAAAATTGTAGGACGTAAGTAAAATCTCGAAACGTCCACATAAGTAGGTACCACTATTATTATTCAAATAATAATAGTAGGTAGGCATGTAGGTAGATAAGGGAAATGGTACTCTCCGTTATTACCAATAGAGTTTAAATTCGCGTGAAGGTGACTCTTAGTACATTATGCAATAAAAATTATTTATGGCTCTGCGACTCGACCCTATTGTTCTGGATCGATCCTTAGACGTCGCTATCTAGAATTTTTTTCGCCCCGCATATAAATACGAGCCCCCGACCGAAAGTGAGTCAGTTGTGATTTCGACTGCGATCAAGAATGAACGGCCTAAGTGTGTGAAGTGATTTTATCTAACGACCTAAGCGATAGTGTAACGGTACTCTAGTGTTAATTGCGATTCGGATTATTGTTGCCTGGACTAATTTGTTGTTTGTGTTGAATAAAGTTCTCTGTTAGTAAATCGGCATTTGATTACTCACGTACGTAACAATATTAAAAAAAAAAAACATTTATAAATCTATACTAATATAATATAAAAGTAAAGTTTGTTTATTTTTTGTTTGTAGTAGGTAATCTCTGGAAGTACTGGTCTGATTGCTAAAAATTTTTAAAACCGATGCGATGGAAAGCTGCGCTTTATTCCTGAGTGTCATATAAAATAGTAAAATAGGACCCTCCATGCTACCGGCAGTCAGGGCTCCACAGAGAGGAACCTGTTTTATTTATTATTATTATTATTTATACTCAAGGCAGTCGTGGCGAGTCTGTAAGATTTTTTGATAGAAGTTACCGTACCCTTGGATGTTTAGGCTTGCGGACGACGAGTAAAGGGTAGCTCGCCGTACGACCGTCCGATAACTGTTCAGACCGAGACCGAGTTGTTGACGACGCGTGTTTCACGTGCGCATCAAAGAGGTGTCAGCAAACCGTAGGAGCCCAGCAGGTTCGAAGCCTACTGGGGCCATAAGGCCCTGGAACGAAGAAGGAACAGGAGTGGGTTTTACTCATTAAAAGTCTGACACACCCTCCCGCTCCGCCGAAGAGCGAGAGATGTTATTGAATTTGCTACTTAAAACAAAACTTGAATCATGTTTGTTCGTCCAGATCAAACCGTTCCAGTGCCACATCTGCCTGAAGCAGCTGACGCGTCGCTCGCGCCTGCGCATGCACGTGCGCGCGCACGAGGAGGAGCTGGCGCCGCGCCTCGTGCACGTGTGCGCCGTCTGCACGAGGGCCTTCAGGGACCATCTGCATGCACAGGTCAGTCGTTTAGTTTTGAGGAGTTACTCTCCTTGAAAGTAATTTTTTTACTCGACAGATCTTATAATGTTCCCACTGCTGCTACTGGCGCTTTATTCCACCGCATTAGCATCACTGGCAACGCGCACTGATCATAGGCTTTCTTCTTGAGGACTGTATACCTGAAAATGAATAAAAAAATTGGTTTTATATCGGCCCGTCCAGTAGAGACTAGGCCCAGTCGTCGACGGCACTTAGGGTGAATTGCATCATTTAACTATAACGATAACCAAACCATAGCAAGCCTCAAGTGAAACGGCCTCCTATTGGTCAATTCGACGATTTAACAACTGTTAACAGCTTTGTTATCGTTATAGTTAAATGGTGCAACTCACCCTTAGTGTTCCACGCGCGCCTCAAAGAGATGTCAGCACCACGCAGCCACGGTGATTTTTCTAAAAGGAAACCCGTAAAAAAGTCATTAGATAATGTCTCATCTCGCAGTCCTCTATCGTGTATTTTTTTTTAAATCTGATTTAAATTTTTTGACTGCATCCCACCTGATGGTAAGCAGTGATGCAATCTGTACCAAAATCGATCTCTTGTTTGGTAGGAACACGCATCAAAATCGACGGAATGTATCGAAGCATTCGCGAACGAGTTGAAAGAAGAAGCTGAAGAGGTGTCGGTACAGCTGTCGCCCACCAGCGGGCTAGTCAGGCATACTGTGCAGATTGTTGGTGAGTCTACCATCATGATCATCATTTCAGTCGAAGAACGTCCACTGATGGTCGGAGCCTCCCCACGCATGTCTCTACACCGCCCGATCCTGTGCGGCTCGCGTCCACCGCAAGTTCAACTTGCGCTGCGTTGTATAAATTCATATAATTTTAATTGTGTGTCTTAGTTTTGCTAGTGGGGCACAATATATAGGTACAGAAGTCAATCTACATACAAAGCGCGCTCGAGCAACGTACGCATAGACACCGCTCACGGACACGATATCTCGGTCGCGTTTCGTCGAACAGTTCCGGCTCAAACGCTCATTAGTGTGCGTCCACCGAGCGTAGGTAAAAAAGTGAAGTACATATATGACATTGTCTTCTGTACCTATCTATTTTGTGGCTCGCGTTTGACCACTATCTCGCCTGATGTGGTCTACGATGGAGCACGCTTGCCTAGAAGTAACTTATTTAATCTTGACTTAAGGCTCCTAGGATGTAGCAATTAAGAAACGCTTGACCCTGAAATTCAAATCGAATTCTACTTACATCTGGAGTATCTTCTTCTCTATTTTGTCACACTACCAATAGCTGTACAGTCATATTAAACTAAATGGAATTAAAATAATAAAAAATGTTGATGATTACACACTTAAAAAAAAACGTCTCAAGTACTACTTAAGCTAGAACTAACCTGCGCACACATGTGCCATACACGCCGGTCTGGGCGCGTCGTTCTCGTACATTTTATATGGAAACTAGACTTGTAGACCTACATTAGAATCCACGCCACGCAACGCGCCACTACTTACCATCAAATACACTTCCGCCTGACCACCGCTAAGTTCATTTTTGCTTGCACTTGAAACGAAAACTTGCGCGGCGCCAAACCAACAAAAGCGATTTATTTAAGTGATCAGGCAGAAATGTCCGCGATGGTACAAATCAAGCGTGATCCACCGTGCGCCGGTCTAATATAGTTCTTGCTTCATTTTACCTAATACGTTTTCTCCCTCAGAATCTCCAAAACTATCAAAACCCATAAAACGGCAGGTGTCGAACGATGTCGGGGAACCACTTCTGTCTCAGCTAGCTGATGAAGCCAGGGCCTTGATCAGGGTGGTCGAGATCGAGAAGGCGTTCCGATGCGAGTACTGTGAAGAGTAAGTATCATAATATAACTAGCTATCTATAACTGGCATAAGCCAGTGGATTCGCCCGCCTACATAAAATATAGCCTATGTTACTTAGGAATAAAGCAGCTTTCTATCGGTGAAAAAATTATCGCAATCGGACCAGTACTTCCAGAGATTACCTCCTTCAAACAAAAAAACTTTACCTCTTTATCGCAATCGGACCAGGAGGTCTACTTGCTTTCTCCGAAACGTAATTTTCGTAAACGAACGATATTCAAACGAAGTTTCGTTAGTGCACCTACTCTGTTTCATTTTCGGACACACACAAGAAGTTCGGACCCACAGACAATCTTCGTGACCGAATAGAATGAACTATATGATTTGGGTCTTTTTATAAGTCATTTAAAGTAAATTACGGTTTTTAAATTAATTTTAAATCTTGCTTTATTTTAAAATTTTGCGTTAATGAGGTGGTTTATTAAATATTTCTTGTAATATTTATAGATAAAACATAAATATGTCGTAAAAAATATTTTTCGATAAAATACAAAAAGACACCATAAAACAACCTTTTCTACGGTCATCGTTAACCGACTTATATAAAGAGCGCTACTTTACTTCAATCATCGGTACTAACGTATGACAACTAAAAATATCTGTATAATCACACGTAACATGTCAATCTTTGAATGTCAACTTGAATTTGACTTTTAGTTTGAATTTTTAAAAAAATATCATGCTGCCAGTGCTTTTTTACATGACACATTACGTAAGAAAGTCGGACTGTCGCAGTCTACCTTTTTGGGCCACGACAACTTTTCTTTACATTTAATACCTCTTTGAGGTGATTAAATATTTCTTGTAATACGTATGCATAGAATACAAATGAAACTAAAAAAAACGTATTTATTATTGATGATGAGGCGGTATGGTCTAAGACCTTAGCCGGCCCAAATGGGGCAAAAAAAACAATGTGTAACTTGTCAACATTGTCAACTTCAGTGCTGCCAATTTAGTATTAATATGGCTAAATTTAGCATTTTTCTAAGTAATGCATGGCATGTATAAATTCAGTTTAGCATATTTTAACGTATGGCATGTATAAATTCAGTTTAGCATGTTTTTAGCATTTTACTCGGAAAGTTTGAACATTATTTCTAAATGCAAAATAAAATCTTGATGTTTCTGTTGTTTGTGAACGGGACCCTAGTGGTTAGGGGAATCCCGCATGGATTGAACCACATATGGTTTATTGCATCACTCGACGTTGTCATCAAGGGTAATTTAGTTTTGTTTGATTCTTATTTGGCAACGTGCGTTGAATAAGAGTTATTAAATTCACAATGTCAATAAATAACCTATAACCAACTTTATCGTGCAGAGTGGGAATTGATGTCCGATTTGAAAGAATGGCTTCTTCCGCTCTGCTCAGACATCATACGAAGAGGATACACACGAGGGTCCAGTTATCAGCATAGTATTTAGCATTTACCGAAAATTTAGGCATGTATTTGGCATTTTTTGAATGCAGATTTAGCAGAAAATAATTTAAGGAGTTGGCAGCACTGGTCAACTTGCATTGTTAATTTTGAAATCAAAAGATTTTATTTGGACTTTACCTATACTTAACTCAAGTTACAAATAGGTATATTTTAATATACATATTTTGTCATCACGGTTCCACAAGTTTTGTTGTGGATCTTTGATCTTTGTAAGTAATATTATCATAATTATACAATATAGTATGTACCATGTATGTACCTATTTGTTTTTAGTCGTGGGTAGTCATTCGTAGAATTCTCTTATTTACCATCTTAGTTGTGTCCAAATTTTGTTTTAAACAATAACAATTGATTTTATTACCACATAGTATTAAAAGTAAATTCTATCAATTCTTACCTATTAAATTTCAATATTTTATGATTATATTAGGTATTTAATCTGTTTTATTTTCAGATCAATGAACCAATACCATCCACCTCCAGGCAATCAAGCTAACCTCCAAACTTTTCACAGCCCGAGGTAGCTGTGGACATACGACCCTGCCAGGAAATTGACCACTAGTGACATGAAAATCTCTGAATCCTACAGGATTCAAGTTAATAAAAAATATAAATGTATTTTTTAGTCTTTTATTAAAGTCTTTTTAAACAACAACAATTTAAGACAGTCACAGTACCCTGCAAACACCATAGTACTCCACTTCCAGTGCTTTGCTGAGGAGAAGCCTACAGAAGCTTTTTGGAGGTAATAAAGGCATTATTTCCTGTTACAACTCCCCAAATAATTACCGACTATGTCTTACATTATTCACAACATGTAAGTCAGGAATTTGCGTAATGTTGAGCAGAAAACATCACAGTAGTACTCTACTTCCTAATGCTTTGCTGAGGAGAAGCCTACTGAGGCTTTTTGGAGGTAATAAACGCACTATTTTCTGGTACAACTCTTCAAATAATTGTCGATTGAGTCCCTCATTTCCCACAAACTGTGTGTCAGGAATTTGCATAATGTTAAGCTGAAAACATCACAGTAGTAGTCCACTTCCTAGTGCTTTGCTAAGGAGAAGCCTTTGGAGGCTTCTTGAAGGTAATAAAGGCACTATTTCCTGGTACAACTTCTCAAATAATTGCCGACTGAGTCTAACATTATCCACAACGTGTAAGTCAGGAATTTGAGCTGGTTGCCGGGTCTTTGTAGACTCTAAACATTCGTAATGTAGAGCTGCTTCAATTAAAAGCATTTTTAAGGCCATTTTTAGCACTTTTCTTACAAAATCAACACAAACGAAAATGAAAAGGTAAGGTTTTTGGTTTCGTCAATTTGACGTTAAAATTGCAAAACATTCGTATGTCATAATCATATTTTTTTTCGAAACATAACTAATTAGAGTAGGTTTAGAGATTCGGTACGTCAAATAATTTTCGTTCGTACGAAATTTCGGGAACGAAATGAACCATGGTAGGAGACACGACGAATTTCAATCGAAACTTCGTTTTTCGGAGAAAGCGAGTAGGCCCCCAGTACTTCCAGAGATTACCTCCTTCAAACAAAAAACTTTACCTCTTTAGTATATAAGTGTAGATAAATGCGTAGTTAGTAGGATGCACTTTGGAGAGTGTGCACAGGAATTACATGATTTGATTCCGCCATCTCATTTCTACCATCGGACAAGCCGACGAAGGGCTAGTATCCGCCCTTATGTTGTTAAAACTTCTACGGTCTGGACTAAGCGTTTCGCCTCGTCGTTCATACCGCGTACATCGAGGGACTGGAACAATTTGCCTGCTGCGGTCTTCCCGTCCGATTATGATTTGGGTGTCTTCAAGGCTAGAGTGAATAGGCTCTTAATAAACTAGTGCGCCTCACCATCAACGATTGCATCACTGCTTACCATCATGTGGGATCGCAGTCAAGCACTAGTTTATATCAATAAAAAAGGGTAGATAAATAATAAATAAATAATTGTCTACTATCACGCGAGCGAAGCCGCAAATGGTTTTTTTTTTTCTATATTTTTTTTATTTATACCATGACTTTGTTTCAGTGTGTTTTATCTGGAAAGCGGTCTGAACACGCACCGGGCGATACACAAAGGAGTCAAGAATCCCTTCACCTGCCACATTTGTAAAGTTAGCTTCGCCACTTATTCTAGGTTTGTGTTTATCTCTGTTTGTTTAATCCAATCCATTTGAAACAAACTGCCATCTTGCTTTAAGGTCATAGCTCACTTACACGACTCTGCTCCCACCCGGCAAAAAGAATATCATTCAAATATGGGCTTTAAATATTGCTCTTAACATATATTACATTACATTGGCATCATAAATTAGTAGACAGCTCGCTGTCAGCTCACTTACCGCCGTCAGACTGCTCGGTAGTTGACGCCTCGCTGGCCGCACGCTCACTGCTAGCAGTCGCCGCGCCGTCGCCGCTCATTCGGTCTAGATACTGACCTACCACTATCTACACAAAAGCGAGAGCGGTCGCCGCGTGGACTGCTGGCCCTCTACTAGCTGTCGCCGCGTAGACTGCTGGGTACCTGCTAGCTATCGCCGCGTGAACTGCGAGCAGTCGTCTTAGTTTAGGGCGTTGTTGGGTGGGAGCGGTGTTGGAGCAGAGTCGTTTAGGTGTGCTTTGACCTTTAATCCTTTAACCGCTTGCGTCGGATTGGTCCGATGAGGGTTTTCGTGTCCTATTCGCCAGTGTCGTGTGTTAGCGACTGGGTACTCCATCTCGTTTAGCTCTTCAATCCCCATAGGTGACAGAAGAGCTGACGAGATGGAGTATATGGTCGTGGATGTGCGTGGTGGAATAAATGCGAGCGTTTGTCGGATGTATCTGATGTAGGTGAATAACGACCCAGACTCTGCCTAGAGTCTGTCTAAAAAGTCAAACGACTTGGGTAATTATTGTAGTAAAATGAAATCTGATGTAGTCAACGCTAGTTCAATAATCAAGGTTGATTGAGAGATCTTGATCATTGTTTACTAATAGAAGAACGATAAAATCACTACATAGTATAAAACAAAGTCGCTTTCTCTGTCCCTATGTCCCTTTGTATGCTTAAATCTTTGAAACTACGCAACGGATTTTGATGCCGTTTTTTTTAATAGATAGTGATTCAAAAGGAAGGTTTATATGTATAATAACATCCATTAAATAGTGGAGAAGTACTGTTATTTTTGAGGTTTCTAATGTGATGTCGTAAATAATTACATTTTTTCCGCTTACATTGCAAACGCAGGCTGAACCCTACGAGTTTTATCAAAATAATGTACTAAGTATTGTACACATTGAAAAGGTCTACAGAAAAGTCCGTGATGGTATATGTCTATCTCTTATGGATAACCCACAATAACTTTTTTTTGTCATTTATTTTTTACGACAAATAATGGCTAATTTTCGAAGCGATTTTAACCAATACAGCATTAATCCTTAACCAATTAAATACCTTGAATACATTGTTCATTTAATATAGATCTATATGGCCCTTTACACCATATGATTTAAGTGAATATTTTCGAAGATATTACAGATTTAAAAATTGCGGGACGTAGCGTTTGCGGCGGTACCGGCCGGCCGCCCGGTGCGGCAAGAGCATTGCACCCGTGCGAAGCCGGGGCGGGTCGCTAGTATTATAATAATTCCTTTCTCTGGAGGCCTGACCACCGGTAGCTTGGACCCTGTTCCTGATACCAATGGGCTACTTTTTTTTTAAAATATTTTAAATGTTTTATTTATTTTATATTGAAATATTTAAATTTGTAATTTATTTATAATATAACCGTTTCTTCTTTCTTTCTCTTTTCTTTCTTTCTTTCTATAATATGCAATGTTGATGAATAAACGAAATAATAATAATATTCCACAACTATCACACAACGCCACAGATCTTGTGTTATGGGTACTAGACAACTGATAAACATACTTATATATTTCTAAATACGTACACATTATAGATAAATTCCGCCCAGACACAGAAAAAAAGCATCAAACATAAATATTTTTGAATGATTAAATATTATACAAAATTCCCAAGTCGTTTGACTTTTTACACAGACTATAGTATGTAAAGCCAGTGTCATACCTATCTCCCCATTCCCCTTCTCCACAGATGTACAACTCATAAAACGACCCACGGCTTCTACAAGCGCTCACTAGCCGACGCTAAGAAGCAAGCCGACGCCAAGAAACAATCCGACGGACCTTCACAAACCGAAGCCGACGGCTCCGCCCGCTCAGCGACCGGTATACTGGGATACGGCGACTTTCCTGTCGTCAAACACTTCCTGTGCGAGGTATGATAACTATCAAAATGTTATAAATATATATATATATAATAATAATAATAATAATAAATATTATAAAGCTGCAGAGTTTGAAACAAACAAACTCTGCAGCTTTATAATATTTATTATAAAGCTGCAGAGTTTGTTTGTTTGTTTGAACGCGCTAATCTCTGGAACTACTGGTCCGATTTGAATGATTCTTTCAGTGTTGGGTAGTCCATTTATCGAGGAAGGTTATAGGCTATGTTTTTTTTTCAAAATTAGGGATCCGTAATAAAATTGCTATTTTGTAACACAAGGTGTAAAATCGAAAACCTATTTTTGCGTGCGCTGCAAAAACTATTGACAATAGAACAAAATGATGTACTACGGGTTTGTAGATCCTATTAAGACCTACAAAAAAGTCCGCGAAACCATATATCTAGCTATCATGGTTTAATCACAATAACCGATTTTGTGTTCAAAATAATTATTAAATCGTCTGAAGAAAAAAAAACTACGTTAAATATGTATCGTAATATTAATCTTTATCGAAATTAAGCATTATGTTATCAAGAGTATTTATGTAGAAGTAAAATACTTTTTGTTTCATCTCAATCGGATATTTCATTTAAAAGTTATCACGTGTGTAAGATGTTAAGAGTTGGTACCACGGAAACGAGAAAAACGCGGGTGAAACCGCGGGGCACAGCTAGTATGTTATAAGTCGACGGGACTATTTAATGTTGATATGTATTGGATTCTTCACATGCAGAACTCAAGACATTCGCATACACAAGACAAGACAAACAAGACATTCAAACAAGATTCGAGACATTCGATTTCGATTCGATTCGTTTTTTTTTTTTTTCGAGATTCGTTCAAGACATTGACATAACATGAGAGTGAGATAATGGTTTTTCGTCCGTTCTGAAAAAGTTGCTGTTTTGAGTTAGAGCAGTATTGTTCTGGGCGTGCGATATTATAAAATACTAGCATCTACCAGAGGCTTCGCCTGCCTGAAAGTCGGTTTCTCCATACAAACATTGGACACCCGTTTCATCCCAGCGGGTGAATTTCGGAAAATCCGTTCTTAGCGGATGTCTACACCCTATAAGGAACCTACCTGCCTAATTTTAAGTTTGTAGGTGTTATAGTTCTGAGATTTCGTGATTAATCAGTGAGTGGTATTTCGCTTTTATACACCGTTAAATTTTCAGTTCAATGACCTGTAGGTATGTAATAGTCGACGTTGCGTGCAAACTACCTACAGATCATTGAACTCGCTCAGCTGACGTTTTCTTAAAGAAATTAATTTCGTACATGCGTAAATTAAGAGTTAAAAAATAATAATAATAATAATTAAGAGTTTTGAAAAAAAGGTACTTTATATTTTAATTATGTCTTTACGATAGTGGTTCATGTACCGGATCGACCCTCCACGGGATTAAAATTTGGCGGTGTATATATAGATTTTACTTCACCACATTGGCACTTATAAAACGTCAGAAGCTAGTGCACTATTACAATTGGTTGATTCATATGGAGAAGAACCGGCATAAAAATATAGTTAGGAACTTAAAAAAAAAAATATTTATATTACAATATTAATAGGTATGACAGGACAGTGTAGGGGTCAATCAAAAGCGCAATCAATCGATGTTTTTATTTGAAATAAACTAATGAAAGGCACTTCAAGAAGTAAGTCAGTCATCCAATAACCCACGCTGGACCCTCGTGGTGGTTAACGGTCCATTCCCTCTACTAGAGAGGCCTGAGTCCCAGTAGTGGGAACATAAGGATGATTAAATTATTATTAATATGTCAGTCAAAAAATTATGCTAATTTCACATTCCTAAGAAAAAGAAAGGAAGAAAATATTTATTTGAAACACGCACAAGACAAACTACAATGAAATAAAAAGTAACTACGAATGAATTTATTTCTAGATACAAAATAAATCATAATAAAAAAAAAACTTTAATATAGATAAAATAATAGGTGTAAGGGACAGTCCTCCACAAACTTTAAGGGCTTGCTCAGTAGACGAAACTGAACAACCTTCAACAATTTTTTTTTCAGGAAACGAATAAAAAAAATCAGCCTCACCATACAAAATGATAAACTTGATTGGACAATTTGTAAGGCCAGGCCAATTTTTTTTACGTTTCCTGAAAAATAAAAAATTGTGGAAGGTTGTTCAGTTTCGTCTACTAAGCAAGCCCTTAAAGTTTGTGGAGGGCTGTCCCTTACACCTTGTATAGTTAATTTTATCTATTTTAAAGTATAATAACACATACATAATAACAATACCCGATTACCTCTATTTCCATAGTGTTACGTTATCAAAATAATCTTATTTCGTTACACCAGGACTGCGGCCGCTCCTACCTGCACTGGACGTACCTACAGGTGCACAGACGTATGAAGCATGCAAATGAAAACTTTCTATATAAATGTAACCAGTGCGAACTTACATTTCCTAACAGGTAAATATGCCCTTCACCATTATCTTCCTGCCCTTATCCCGTTTTATTTGTGGTCGGCGCAACACGTTTTTTTCTTCCATTCTGTCCTGTCACTCGTCGCGCTATCACTAACTCCCTTTTCTTTCATATCGCTTCTCACACAATCCATCCATCTTTCCTTTGGCCTTCCTTTTCGTTTCCATCCATATATACCATTAAAAACGTAAATAATTATTACTACTAGCTTGTTTTTAGGATTCCTTACCTAACTCGGCATAAGCAGAACCCTTATTGGAATACTTTGTTGTCCGTCAGTCAAGACTCTTTTTCTCAGGAACGCGTGGAGTTATTATGAAGCTAAAATTAATTTTAAATAATCAGGTCTGTAACTCCAAGCAACAGTGAAAAAATGAAACTTCTAAGTCAACGCAATCTAAAGATGGCGTTTATATTCCGTTTAGGCGCATATTTTGATACTCGCTAAGAAATTAAAACCTGTAAGGTACTTCCCATTGACCTGAAATCCTGAAATATGGCGTTAAACAAGGTCTCATAGTGCAACCCCTATATATTGGGAAAAGTCTGAAAAGTTGTTACGCCACAATTCTTTATTTTTGCGATTTAAAAAAAAAAGGAAAATCGATTCTGGAATTGAACTATTTACATAAGTAAGTTTTTTACAGAACCCTCACCTATTCATAAAAAAATAACTTATTTAACCTTTTGAATGTCTTATGTTACACAGTTCGACATAAGCAATTGTCTTTCTATTGTGTCTCTAATTACGGCATTCAAAGAGTTAATAGTTATATTTGAAAATACTGTGTAGTAAAAATTTTATTTTGTGTCTAATTTTAATCCCAGTTTGATTACGCCTTTACTTTGCAGTTTCATTGATTAGTCACTATTTACTTACCGTGAATATAGTTACTGCCGACTACTAATATTTTATTTGCAATAAAATTTCGATTCGACCGCTTTTGATTTTCAGTTGGAGCCTGGCGTACCATCGCAAGAAGGTCCACGGTAAGAATGGAGCTGATGACCCTGGAACAGCTGTCAACAAGAGCAACAGGGAAGATTACAGGTATTGTAGTCCTTCTATTACTTTTTTTTTCAGTAATTCAGTACTAAGAGTAACCATGGAGTTCCTTGCCGGTTCTTCTCCATATGAAACGTACAATTTAGAACCGTGCACTAGCTTCTTCCGTTTTATAAATGCCCATGTAGACCTATGTGAAATAAAAACTTTGACTTGCTGTGAATAACTTTTATTATATTATACGTTGCAACCTCGTAAACCACTTTCGTCGTCAATATTAGTTCGCGCACCTATTGTCTTTATATTGTGTCTGTAATTTCCACGATTGGAAGGTTAAGTAAATCATACAAGTAAAACTAATAGTAGGGGATACGGTTAAGAACGACCTTCACCGGTTTGTTTAATGGATGAAACGTATTTTATGATAAATTTAGTATATTAAATAATATAACGCGGGTGGGTTGTCTGAGAAATTCTTGGCCAATCAATTTTTTTTCGAAAAAGTGAAGCCTTTAGAATATAAAAATGTTGCAACAATACCTTACTAACTAACGCGAGTACCTAGCGGCTAAAATGCTGCTTAAGTCAGCTATAACATCCGCAACCCTTTGCATCTCCTCCATTTGTTTGCGCGACGTCTCAGCATTTATAAGCGCAGCTTGAGCCATCCTATCAGCAGCTTCAGTCATCTTGTCAGCAGCTTCAGCCATCTTGTCAGCAGCTTCAGCCATTATCAACGCAGCTTTAGCCATCTTGTTCCCCGCTTGTATTCTGCTCCTCTTTAATTCTATGAGCCATTCAGTTGTAGATTCTGTAAGAAGTAGATATTCATTTAGTGCCATCATCATAATTATAAGCTGGCATACGGGCTGCGACCCTCCCCGGTCCGCGCCTTTGAGCGGACATATAAACTGTGCAATAATCTATATATACTCCACCTGTTTAGGTACTTAACTAAACGTACAGTACAATTCACGAATGATGGCGGCCGTGAAGTACTAGCATTTGCGAAAGTTCGCGCATACCACACTCTTCTCGCACACGCACGTCGCCATTTGGTTCCTAAAACACGTTACTGTGCAGCCTTCTGCGCAAACTTCACGGCCGCCATCATTCGTGAATTGTACTGTACACAACCTTAAAATGTCTTTTTATCTATACTAATATTATAAAAAGGTAAAATTTGTATGTTTTTTTTGTTTGTAGAAAGTAATCTCTGGAAGTAATCGTCCGATTGGTAAAATTTTTTCACCGATAAAAAGCTGCTTTATTCCTGAGTGACATAGGCTATATTTTATGTACGCAGGCGACACCGCGAGCAAAAGCTAGTTTAAAATAAATCGTTTAAAAAGACATCAAAAGATTATTTAAATTTAGTTAATTACCTAACATCGGTTTAGGTAAATACCTAATTGGTAAAAAAAATAAAAATTAGATTTTTAGACATTTGTTTAGATAAAACACATGTTAAGATTGTTTACATCTAGCTAACTACCTACACAAATGAAGTATTTATTTATTTATTATTATTTATTTATTTTCATTAATAACAACGGTTAAACAACCAATTACAGTAACTAAGCAAATAGTAAAAGTATAAACATTTAAACAACACGTACATCAATCCCTCTCACAGTACTTCTGACATGCTAATAAAATCATCTTCCATTCATCCGCAAACAGATCGTTTGTTGGATAAGAATCCAAGAGATCATTTAGTGCAGCCAAAGTGCGAGGTATTGGAGACTGAGCACG
This sequence comes from Mythimna albipuncta, assembly GCA_929112965.1. Lineage (NCBI taxonomy): Eukaryota > Metazoa > Arthropoda > Insecta > Lepidoptera > Noctuidae > Mythimna > Mythimna albipuncta. Next base: position 3,529,754 of record OV815986.1, on the reverse strand, counting down.
GGCAACAGTGCGACACTGAGGCACAGCAAACATTCTGTGCTTCTTGCCGCAGCAGTACTTAATTGTCCGGGACAAAGAAACGTATAATTTGATTGTTTGATATTTATGGTGTACAACAATAAAGAGTAGAATAGAATAGAATAAACTTTATTGTACACCAAAATAGTAACAATTTCACAGAAACTTAAACCTATGTGCACAGTGGCGGTCTTATCGCTGAAAGCGATGTCTTCCAGACAACCTTGGGATGGAATATAAGAACTCAAACTAAATAAGTCCGTTTCCCTTCTACTGCTCTCGTATCTAACAGGTATATTACCTATCTGGTCTTGCTCACGCGGCTGTGTTGATTCCATCTGATCTTCTACCGAAGCGGCCAAAGGATCACAAGACAGTATCTGTAAATATATAAAAGTATGGTGTCAACAAAAAATGTTAATCTAGGGTTACACCTTTTAATCTTGGGTTACGCTACAGTTATTGGCCCCTACACAGTAATAATATAATATAATAATATATTCCCTATCACACAGCGCCGTCTAGTCCCAAGCTAAGTAGAGCTTGTGTTATGGGTACTAGACAACTGATAAACATACTTATATATTTCTAAATACATACATATTATAGATAAATTACACCCAGACACAGAACAAATGATTATCATCAAACATTTGTCCTGGGTGGGAATCGAACCCACGACCTCCGGCATAGCAGTCAGGTAGGTAGACAGTTATTGACCATTTCATCTTTGATGGTCTAAAATAAACAATTACCTACCAGAATACATTCCAAACTGCTTACTAATTAATGCAATGAATCTAATATTCTGGTAGGCATTCCTTATGGCGATTATCACATTCCACCCACCACGCAGCGTAGCGCGTGAAAACGCACCTACGCACGTACTTGCGGGAGTGCAGATCTGCATCATCGTGCGGATTTTTGACGCACTCACGCGCGCAGGTGCGTCTTGTAAATTCACGCAGGCTCGCACTCATTTCATACAAAATCACGCACGATACTACGAGACTCAGTGTGCCATACCTTGCGTGTCGCCCGGCGCGCGCGTGAGTGCGTGTTTCTCCGCATGTAGGTGCGTGATCTGCATGAACGCGCGTGGATGCAGTTTCAGTGTGTTGGACTGTGCGTGTTTTCATACAAACGGAGATACTTACAAGCAACGTTAAGACACGCATTCACGCACTACGCTGCGGGATGCGTGAAAGCGTGATAATCGTCTATTTTGGGCCGCCAAAGTTGAAATGGCCAATAACTGTACAGGGGCCGATAACTGATGCGTTACCCCTACTTTTTTTTATTACTGATAGTCACTGGCTTGATCATTATCTCACCTGATGGTACGCGATGATGTGGTCGACGATGGAGCACGCCTGCCTAAAAGTAACCTATTCACTCTTGACTTAAAGACCCCTAGGTTGTAGCTATCAGGAAACATAGACTCCGGCAGGGAATTCCACTCCTTAGCTGTACGCACAATGAATGTGTTCCCAAAACGTTTATTTCAATTGTTTAGGACACATAAAAATCAGAGCAGTTGTATTTTGTTCGGAGTCTAAGTAAACACTGATTTCACCCACTTTGCCATCGTAAGGTCGACGCCAAGCTATTTTTAGTTCACTTCAAGTGGATTGAAGTGGACTTAAACTAACAAAAGTTTTTTTTTCACGCTTTTTTTGGTCGTCTGTTCGCCAGCTGTAAGAAATTTAAATGTCTGTTTGTACCTGAAATGAATTTTTTTTTTTTAACTTAAAAAAAATTAACCGCTCCAGCTCCCGCTCAAACCCCAAGCGAACGTGTGATTTCGCGCCATTTGGTTGAACACTAATATTATTAAAAGCCCGCGTAGATTACTAAAGTTTTGAGCGTTTATTTATTGTTTATGTATCTAAAAATGTAAATAAGAAATTCTTTATAAAGTAGTCTGTAAATTTCGAAAACAAGCAACCTTTTCTATTTATCCGTATTTATACCTATTTAAATGCTTGGGTCTCAGCGGCAAATAATATCATTATTTATTTAACTTCCTTTAACACAAAGTGCAAAGGCGGATAAGGCATTCTCTACCTATCAACCAAGGGTGGTGAAGAAACAATATGGTAGGTGCATAAAAAAGAAAATGTTATTCAATCTACTAATGTACCAAGTTTCATAAAAATCCGTTCAGCCGTTCTAGCATGAAGAAGTTACAAACACACCTATGTACCTATTTTTTAGTTTCCGTCTTCTTTTCTTTTATAAGTTAAGGCCCAAGCGTCCGAAAGTGCCATAAAACAGTGACTTTCTGAAGCCTACTCCTCGGTAACGGCGAGGTTGATAGGTTTGAAAAAAAATGTATGTTTATTATTATAGATTCATGAACAACATTATCATCATTTGATTTTTTCGTACCATTAATACTTTTTAGACAAAAGTATTAATGGTAAGAAAAAATCAAAAAAATATTGAGCAATTTCGCAACTTTTCATAACTTTTGCCTACTCCTTCGAAACGGCTTGGATCTTTAGAAACATTTTTACACATAAAAATTGATGGTTAAATATTCTTCAAAGCGAACATTGCATATGTAAATCAATCAATATTTCGCAAAGAAAATGGATTTAAAGGTCAGCCGCGCGCTTTCCGGGCGCTGTTGGCCGCAAATAAATTCACAGATTTGCGTACTGCCGCCTAGGCGGGTGCGTCCACATAATTTTGGCCAGATGGTTTAAGGGACTTTAAGCCATAAGTGTACTTATACATGAACTGTTAAATAAATAAATACATTCGAACTTTTGCTTTTATGAATAGTGTGATTATTTGCTGGACACCATTTCATTGTCTTCCAGGATACCATGCCGAGACTGTGAGGAAGTGTTACCGAACAAGACGGCTTTGTACAAGCATCGTAAGAAGGAACATAGTGACGGAAGCACCCGCTCTTATACTAAACCAGGTAGAGATGTAGCCTTAAGTTGAGGATAACTGGAGATCTATACAAGACCAGTGGTGAATACTGTAAGGGATGGACGATCGTGGACTTGCGAACGGCGAGCAATGGGTAGCTCCGCTCGGACCTAGCCAGAGTCGTCGAAAGCTTTCTGTCATTGCTGCTTACAAGTTTTTTAGTATGCTTTCATGCCTTAACGCTTATTATACATGCCTTAACTTGACTTTATGGGGCCATCCCCATAAAGTCATCTGAGGCTGCCAGCCCACGTCCGATAATCGGTGACCGATTTTTTGTAGGAAAAAAATAAAACACTTATAGCAATAGTGCAACGCACACGTCCTACAAAAAGTTGGTCAGAAAAATACAGAACAATGATACAAATATACGAAATCGCCCCGATTGTCGGTCCTACAAAAGGTCTAACGTGGACGGGCAGCCGAATTCCTACATAAATAAAATAGGATTTTTGTTATTTTAACATTTTATTTGCTGACTGTATTTTTTTTTCCAAAATCTGTGAATGCAGTTCAGAATATCTTAAAAAGTTATTTATGGTCTCCTAAGAAAGTCTTGGTGTAGCAGTGGTGGCCGAGTGGCAATGGCTCCGACTTACGAGTTGTAGGTCACAAGTTCACAAACCAGGCGTATTACTTTATGTAATTTATTCCATCACCACTGCTCTCAAAACGGCGAAGGAAAACATCGTGAGGAAACCGCAAGTCCTAGAACCAAAAATTCGAAAACATGTGACATTCACCAACCCGCACTGGGCCCGCATTCACTCTCCTAGAGAGGAGGCCTGAGTCCCAGCAGTGGGAACATTAAAAAGGCTGATGATGATGAAAGTCTTAATGACCCATCTCATAAATCCACCCTGTATGAACGCCAAAGTACCTTATATGTTCTCGACTCGCTCGAACGCGGCTTCAGAAATTTGTAAAGCCTCGTTGTAACTCGCATGTTTGTTTAATAGGCATGTATCCGAATGCAGAGTCTTCAGAATCTTCAGGCGGGGCGTGTCCTCACTGCCCTGCCACGTTCACGCACACAACCGACCTGCACAAACATGTCAAGTAAGTGCTCAGCATAAGGGCGCGTTCACACGACACGCGCACGCTCAGCGCACGCCACCCGCGTTCAGCTCGCAATGAAATTTGTTAAATAAGAATTTGAGTCTTATGATCATCATCAATAGATCTCAAATTGCATTTAACGAGGTCTACACGCGCACGCCAAGCGCACGCCCCGCGCCCGCCTCGCGCCAACCCTGCGCTCGCCCTGCCCACGCTCTGCACCCTCCCCGCGTACGTTTTGCGCCCGCGCTATGGCTAAATGCCTAGTGAACGAAGGAGTTCAGCCACTAGTAGTATAAGTGGGCGCAAGGCGTGTGCGAGGCGGACGCAGCGCGTGTGCGGGTTTAAGGCGGGCACAACGCGTGCGCGGGTGCTGTGCGTGATCGGCGCGTGTCATCTGAATACGCCCTAACCAATCAATAACAATCATACTAGGAATTATGTAGAAACTAGCTTTTGGCCGCGGCTTCGCCCGCGTGGCATTAGGTACTTAAGGAATCGGGATGAAAGGTAGCCTTTGGTCTTTTCCATGTCAAAGGCTATATGCACGCCAAATTTCATCCAAATCCGTTCAGCCGTTTTTGTGTGATTAAGTAACAAACATCCAAACATCCACACTTTCACATTTAAAATATTAGTCGGGATTATGCATTAGTAATTAATAGTTCGATTCCCACCCAGAGCAAATGTTTGTGTGATGAGCGTGATCATTTGTTCTGTATCTGGGTGTAATTTATTTATAACTCGTATTTAGAAATACAAGTTATTAAGTTGTCTATTTCTCGTAACACAAACTCTGCTTATCTTGGGACTAGACGGCATTGTGTGATAGTTTTGGAATATAAATATATAGTTACCCTTAAATATGTCATACCATCTTCACAATTGATTCTGTCCCTAACTTGTAAATAATAATCATATTTCTGTAATATACAATTTATTTCAATATATTGTCTTTTAATTATGATGGATTGTGTGAGAAGTGATATTAAAGAAAAGGGAGTTAGTGATAGCGTGACGAGTGACAGGGTAGAATTGAAGAAAAAAAACGTGTTGCCCCGACCCCAAATAAAATGGGACAAGGGCAGGAAGAAGAAGATATTGTATTTTAATTATCTCTCAAAAGGTGTAAAAAATTGAGTATCCAACACGGGGATAAAGCCGTTTTTGTCTTGGGCGGCTTGAATTCCTCACTTCACTCAGGTTTCTATATTAACTCCCTTGCAGTGCTCAGGAGTTAATTATAAAGATCCCTCACTGCGTTCGGTATTAAAACTTAGGAACTTTCGTTTTGTTCGGAATCCAACATCCTCCCCTTTATTTTTATGGTGGGAAAAATCATGCATTGACATCCCCCGCCCTTGGGCGGAGCGGGAGATAGTGTCAGACTCTTACTGACTAAAAGACCCACCCCGATCCTTCTAGCCTTCATACCGGGGCTCGAGCGCCCTTTCGGATAACCCTGGCCCCAGTAGGCTTCGACCCGGCTGGGTCCCTGCTGTTGCTGACAACTCCTTGAGGCGCGCGGGAACAGTGCGCGCCGTCGACGACTTGGGCTTGGTCCGGACAGCTACCGGACGGCCGGACAGCGAGCTACCCATTGCTCACTGTCCGCAAGCCCGCGTCTACGTTGCCCGGAAATCGGGATCAGAATCCCGGCGACGGCGGCGGCGATAACGCCGTTGGCTGATGCGTTCGGCCTCCTCCTTTGCGAGCATTACTGCTTCGCAGAAGTCGGCGACCGCCTGCCACTCCTCCTCGCTCCGGACCATGGCCTCAACCAAGGCCCGGCGCGAGAGATCTCCGCCGCCAATCGCCCCCACGAGGGCACGGCGATGCTCCGCCCAAGCAGGGCACACCTCGACTGTGTGCTCCACCGTGTCCTCCGGGCGTTCCGCACAGTAGCGACACCCGGGCGTCACTTCCGCATGAATCGAGTGCAGGAATCTCCCGAACGAACCATGTCCGGTGAGTACCTGCGTCATGCGGAAGGTAAGGACGCCGTGAGGTCTTTCCAGCCACGCCTCAAAGAGGGGACTTACCGCCATGATTGTGGCGTGCCCAGCGCTGGGTTGCGATAGTCGTTGACGCCATTTCACCATGAGATCCCGCCGGAGCTCTGTCCGCCATGCCGTGACCTGTCGCGGCAGCGGACTTTCACCCCGGCGTTACATCTCCACGCGCATGTCGTGCATGTGTGCAAGGACTGTTGCCTCCAGATCCCACGGTGGTAGGCCAGCCAGAAGGCTCGCCGCTTCGCGGGAGACCGTGCAGTATCCCCGCACCATCCTTATCGCCATGACCCTCTGGCAGGCGTTCAGTGTGGCCGCCGGTTGCTTTTTCAGCGAAACATCCTCCCTGGGACTTAACCGTCGTAACGCCAGCGTTTGCTCACTCATTGTCTTAATGTTGTGTCTCTAATTACGGGATTCCAAAGGTTAGGACACTGATTTATCCCCTATACACGTTAAGAAGAAACCGTTTAAAAAAGTTAAAATCGGTTGAACGGACAGTAATAAAGGGTTTTCATAAATGTCTAATGTTATTTTGAACAGTATCTTAGCAGTATCTATACAAAAACTCCTATTGTTACCGTCTAAAATTCCATCACACATTCTCCTAACCTAGAGAAATCCACGGCAAAGACGACGTCTCATACGAGCCGTGCAACAAGACGCCTGCGGACGCGTCGTGTCCGCGCCGGCCGCACGTGTGTCCCGTGTGCGGACACGCGTTCCGCACGCTGTCCATGCGGAACGAACACCTGCGGGTGCACACGGGGGAGCGACCATTCCCTTGTGATGTGTGCGGAGTAGCGTTCAGACGGTAAGCAACTAGGTATTAGAGGTTAGTACCTACTCTAGAGAAATCCACGATAACAAGACGTGCGCGGACGCATCTTGTCCGCGCCGGCCGCACGTGTGTCCCGTGTGCGGACACGCATTCCGCACGCTGTCCATGCGGAACGAACACCTGCGGGTGCACACGGGGGAGCGACCCTTCCCTTGTGATGTGTGCGGAGTAGCGTTCAGACGGTAAGCAACTAGATTCTAGAGGTTAAAACCTTTCACTACTCTAGAGAAATCCACAAGGCAAGGTTTGCCTGCACAGTTGTGCAACAACACGCTCCGGTTTACCTGTACAAGTCAACTATACAGGCAAACCTGTCGCATATAGGCAAACCTGTACCGTGTAAGGCAGGCTTTAGGGCCGAGTCACAGAGCGCGCGAGAGAGAGTAGCTGCTGGCAGCGGCCGGCGGCGACGCCAGCGTGAATCAGCGGCCCTTGGCATCGCTGCTGGCGGCCGCTTGCGGCATCTCGGGCGGCTTCAAGCTTTCCAAGCGATACTGGCCTTTTAAGTATGTATGTAGATAGAGTTTAGAATGATTTCACACTGAAAGTGCTCGCCACGTCGCTGCCATGTGTCCGGCGTGTCTCGGCCCTTATTCATGTGACCTTAGTCTCGATATAGGAGTAATTTCAAGTTTAGGACTTTTTTTATTAAATGAAAAATTGAAAATTATTGTAAAGCCGCGTACAGATATCGAGAGGCGTGCGTCGCGAATGGTTCGTCTCGCATGCCTCATGCTGTGTGGACGTGAGTGTTCACAGTGAGCATTCGCGTCATACGATCGTTGCGAACGCCGCCTCAGTACGAGTCGTGCGCTCCGTGTGGACGGACAGCTGCTGTTGTTTGCATTTTCTACTGACGAACACCGTGGTTTGCGTGCCCAGCTTGAGCATAAAGGTACCGTCGTATGTCTCAGGTGGAGGCATGCGTGGTGAACCATTCGCGACGCACGCCTCGCGACGTCTGTACGCGGCTTAATTTGTGTATGTAATTACACAACAAACAATTTGAATTTGAGTAATTGATTTGTTTACAAGAGACCATCCTCTGAATATTTAGTACAGAATATTTTGCAAGCTATTGATGTGCGTTATTAATAAAACTAAAATGAAAACAATTTGTCTTCCCTTCAGGTCGACGGCCATGCGCAACCACCGGTTGATCCACACGGGAGTGCGCGCGTGGGCGTGTGGGCGATGTCCCAAGCGCTTCCGCATCCGCTCCGACCTTCGCACGCATCTTAGGCTTAAGCATCCTGCTACCATCGTGGTCGTTGAGGTTGGTACCTTTTAACAATCTGTGTAGCACTTTAAATATTTTTGAAATCGGTATTTTCAACAGTGTCTCAGCAAATCCTACGTCTGACGAGGCAAGAGTTCTATCACTAAAATTATAAAGAGGATTTTTTTTATGTTGTTTTGTCTGTACCTAGGTAATCTCTAGAAGTATTGGTCCGATAGCTAAATTCAGGGTGTAAGGGACAGGTAGCTTGCTCAGTAGACGAAACTGACAACCTTCCACAAGATTTTTTTCAGGAAACGAAAAAAAAAAATCAGCCTCTCCATACAAACTGTCCAACCAAGTTTTTAATTTTGTATGGTGAGGCTCATGTTTTTTTTTCGTTTCCAAAAAAAAAATGTCTTGTGGAAAGTTGTCCAGTTTCGTCTACTGAGTAAGTCCTTAAAGTTTGTGGAGGGCTATCCCTTACACCCTATTTATTTTCACCGATAGAAAGCTGCTTTATTCCTGCGTGACATAGGCTTTATTTTATGTAAGCGAGCGAACCCGCGAGCAAAAGCTAGTAAAATATATTGAAAAAAAATCAAAATTTGGCTATGAATGCTATTATGGAGCGACATAGTCAATAGTGTCACAATATTAACTCCACGAACGTCGAATCGAGTCCACGGACGCATATACGTCATTATACGCTTGGTGTACGCCTGCGTGAAGCTTACATACAACACTATGGCCTACTGTCCACGGACGCGTAGCTTCATAGACGCGTATTTATCATTATACGCTCAGTGTACGCCTGCGTGAAGCTTACATACTAAACTATGGCCTACTGTCCACGGCCGCGTAGCTTCATAGACGCGTCTTCATCATTATACGCTCAGTGTACGCCTGCGTGAAGTTTACATAACAAACTATAAAACACTGTTGACAGACGGACACCGCCGTGCCTTCGTGTGGACGAATACGCGTCAGTGAAGCTACGCGTCCGTAGTCAGTAGGCCTTAATTAACTGACTAATTTGTTTCAGATGGAAGGCTTGAACCCGTCGTCTGATGAAGTACTGAAGGCGCTGGCAGCACAAAATGTTCCACATGACAAACTTATAGACATCACTAAGATATCGTTCCCAAAAGTATGTTGGTTTTCTTTATTTCTTTATTTTACTCCACAAAAGATGATAGATAGATAGATAGAGAAATTCTTTATTGTACACCAAAAATAAAGCAGTTACATAAGAAACTTAAAATTAATAGGGTGCCACAATGGGTGGTCTTATCGCTAAAAGCGATTTTTTAAAGACAACCTTTAGATGGATTTGATAGAGAAGGAGAAAAAGATACGCAGGTATTTCGTGGTGTACTATTTACATATGTATATACAATACAATTTAACATTCAGGAGATGATTTAAGTAAGAAAACTAAAGGGATTATATTTTTGGCCATTGTATTTTATTTCATCATGTATATGTTTACAATACGTTCCAAATGAGAATAGGATCGCCCGCCATGTTGTGACGTCACGATTTACTGTCAAATCGAGGAAAGAAATTTTTAAACATTAATTAATTTAAGAAAAAATTAATTTATTTATGAACTGTGAACGAAAAAGTTTAATCAGAATCCAGTTTTTCAATTTTACTCATCTGTAAATTTTTCAATTTTGTCAAAAATTTCTTCGATTTGACAGTACGACGAGACGTCAAAACATAGGAATCGGTCCTATTCTCATTTGGAACGCGTAGTACTGCATGGACTTTAAAAGAGACCTCTGAGTTTGTTTCGATGTTTCTTTTCAGGGTAGTCAGCTAGGTAACACCGGCTACATCTAGTTAAACTTGACTTATTAAAGTATTTTTTTAAAAACCTCTTTACAAAATAAAAACCACTTATCATCCGTCTTTTTAACAGCCCACCATTAATATAATAATATTCCACAACTACACACAACGCCGTCTAGTCCCAAGCTAAGCAGAGCTTGTGTTATGGGTACTAGACAACTGATAAACATACTTATATATTTCTAAATATATACATATTATAGATAAATTACACCCAGACACAGAACAAATGATTATGCTCATCACACAAACATTTGTCCAGGGTGGGAATCGAACCCACGACCTCCGGCATAGCAGTCAGGGTCACTAACCGCTAAACCAACAGGCCAGTCAAACCACTCAGATCCATACAGTATTAAAAGTCTTATCACGGACTTGTACTCTGGACTCTCTCGCTAATCCTTGCTTCAGATATCTGATATGCAATATCTCCCATTTTGTTTGTGTCTGTAGTGGCTTATGTCTTGCTGTTATCATCAGAAACTTTCATATATCCCTATCGACAACAGAAAAGATGGAAGCTGCTAGAATGACTTTGTGGGCGGGGCAGCCGAGCCTCAAAATATGATCATACTCATAATTGACACACCCAATAGCAAACTTGCGATCTAAGTGTGCGTGGTCTGTTAGTGACGTAACGCGCATTTGTATTTGTTTGGCGATTTTTAGGAGTATGTCGATCAGCTAATAATAATAAATAATAATCCACAACTATCACACAACGCCGCCTAGTCCCAAGCTAAGCAGAGCTTGTTTTATGGGTACTAGACAACTGATAAACATACTTATATATTTCTAAATACATACTATAGATAAATTACACCCAGACACAGAACAAATGATTATGCTCATCACACAAACATTTGTCCTGGGTGAATCGAACCCACGACCTCCGGCATAGCAGTCAGGGTCACTAACCACTAGACCAACAGGCCTGTCTAAACTTCGTCTGCTACTTTGTCTGCTTCTGCGAATATCATTCAAGTACATCATGAATGTCCTTGAATAATGACACAACAACAACAAACAACTGCTTGTTACCGGCAGGGCTCGACGAGTGTGATCCCATCATGCGTGCGCGCACTCTCCGCGTTAAACAACGTGCCACGCACGCACGTCGCCTACATCAAACCGCCTGCACGTATGTGTATGTATGCTACTATAAACATAAGATAGCTTAAGTTAGGTTTTTTTTACCTACCACAGTGTTGTCTTTTTAACCCAAAGGTTGATTGGGAGAGTTTGTCTTGTTGCATTGAGTCCGCCTATGTACCACTACTGTACATGAAGTTTGCGATGACAAGAACGTTCGTTGTGGCGACGATTGAGGGAGGCTTATGTCCAACAATGGACGTATATCGACTGAAATGATGATGATGATGAAGGTTTGTATATTTGTTACTCCATTTTAGGGTTCCGTAGTCAACTAGGAACCCTTATAGTTTCGCCATGTCTGTCCGTCCTCGCTTAATCTCTGTGACCGTAAGCACTAGAAAGCTGAAATTTGGTACCAATATGTATATCAATCACGCTGACAAAGTGGTAAAATAAAAATTGGAAAAAATGTTTTATTAGGGTAGCCCCCCTATATGGAAAGTGGGAGGTGAACTTTTTTTTAATTTCAACCCTAACGTGTGATATATTGTTGGATAGGTATTTAAAAATGAATAGGGGTTTACTAAAGTCATTTTTTGATAATGTCAATAATTTCGCAAATCATCGCTCCAAAAGTAAAAAACAATGTGTGTCCCCCTCTAACTTTTGAACCATAAGTTTAGAAAATATGAAAAAAATCTGAAAAGTAGAACTTTATAAGAACTTTCTTGGAAAATCATTTCGAACTTGATGGAAAGGACAGTTTTTGTACTAAAAAGACAAAAAGGTTGTACAAAATAATTTCTGGACTAAGTTTGTAGTATATTCGTAAATGCAAGCATTTTTTAAACTCAAAAGTGGGTACACTTATTGTGACGGAAGGGAAACTACGGAACCCTACACTGAGCGTGGCCCGACACGCTCTTGGCCGGTTTTTTTAGGGTAGAAAATTGTCAAATTACTTTTCCCGCTCTGGGTGGAGTTGAGCGTAAGGAGTGTCAGACTTTTACTGATTAAAACCCGCCTGTGTTCCTTCAGTGACTCTTTCGAATTGCGCTTTCTATTGCGTAATAAGAGATTAAAAAAAAAAACAATTACACTTTGTCACAGCAAGCGTTGCCGCGGCCTCCTACAAGGAGGACCGATGATCTGGGGCCTCACCATGATGTTTTAAAATCATCATAACCAGTGTGAGAGAGAGACGGAATTACACAAGACGTATAAGTCTATCCCTTTCTCACATGCGATTGGTGATGATCGTGATTGATATAAGGTGTCATGGTATCGGCTCTGATTAGGGTCGCCGGAATCCGATGTATGTAAGAACCGTCCGTTGTGGCGACACTTGGGGAGGTTTCGGGGAGTGTGCACTGTAATTGCACAATCTAATTCCCCCAAGGCCTTTCCATCATCGGATCACAAGAGGTACGGCGTTGCGCCACCAGTACATGGTAGACATCCCACTCATACGCATAAAGCGTTTTAAGAACACATTTATTGTGCGTACAGCCAAGGAGTGGAATTATGAAAAAGTGGGGCGGAGCGGGAGATAGTGTCAGACTCTTACTGACTAAAAGACCCATCAACGGGATGGGTCTTTTAGTCAGTAAGAGTCTTCTAGCCTCCCATCCTTCTAGCCTCCCATCCTTCTAGCCTTCATACCGGAGCTCGAGCGCCCTTTCGGATAACCCTGGCCCCAGTAGGCTTCGACCCGGCTGGGTCCCTGCTGTTGCTGACAACTCCTTGAGGCGCGCGGGAACAGTGCGCGCCGTCGACTATCTGGGAATCGAACCTCACAACTATCAGAAAAGCTTGCTACCACTACACCAACGAGGCAATTTGCTTTAAATAAGATATATATTTTAAATAATTCCAGTGGATGAGTTACCGGCTCGTCGAGGTCGCGGCATCGCCAAGAATCCGCGGAGACCCAAGATACTGCAGCGAGGAGAAGTGGAGACGCAAGACAACGCTGACTTTCCAATCGATGGCGGCGAGGTGACTATTATTACTTACATATTAAAACCGCTGTTAGTGGCAGCTAAGCGAGCGGTAAGACCAAAAGTATAATAATAATACTTTATTAACACAAATCCTTACAACATGATAAATATCAGTTAAGTTACAATAAATAAAGGCGCACAAAAGTTGACACCCTGACTAAATAAAAAGCCAACGTCACGCGGTGTTCCCAGGCGGTCACCCATCCAAGTACTGACCGCGCCCGATGTTGCTTAACTTCGGTGATCGGACGAGAACCGGTGTATTCAACGTAGTATGGACGTTGGCGGTAGCAGCTTCGAAATTACCGAACTGTATCCCCATGGGGGTGATAAGACAGAAATAATAGAACGTACATAATTAGTTAAAGCAAGTCTCAAGCAGTCCGGTGCAGTTGGTAGTACCCCAGTCTTGTATTGAAGTAAAATAAATGAGATAAACGATCGCAATATATGTATGTGTAGAAAGAACAAAACCCAAAAAGCGAATACTTAACTGATTGTAAATAAAAATATAGTATCATACATTGTAAGTGAAATAAAAGCTTGTAATAAAAAATTTGATTGCAAAAAGCCAACGTCACGCGGTGTTCCCAGGCGGTCACCCATCCAAGTACTGACCGCGCCCGATGTTGCTTAACTTCGGTGATCGGACGAGAACCGGTGTATTCAACGTAGTATGGACGTTGGCGATAACGATGATGAAATTATTGAACTTTTGACACCCAGAAAGATTCGTTCCATTGCTCGTTGGCAAACGCCAAGGCGAAACTTTTGCGACTCGGTGAGCGACCAGGGGTGCTATTCTCTAAGAAAGCGCAGCGCTGGCTCAGCGACGAGTCGTCAGCGCAGTACATTGAATTAACAACCCAATGCCCCTTTACATTGGATTGTTAATTCAATGTATTGCGCTGACGACTCGTCGCAGTGCCAGCGCTGCGCTTTCTTAGAGAATAGCACCCCATGTCTGGGCACCGTAGGTTGAGACGGGCAGGATACACATATCGATGAGTTTTCGCTTCAGGGAGATTGGTAGATCAAATAAATGTCATTATAAATATAAAACCATTTTTATTTTAAGTTATAGGTAATTCTTACTAGTATAAAATAATTTCTATTTAAACTGGTGATATCATACAGCCTTATATATATCTTATATATAAAATTCTCGTGTCACAATGTTCGTTCCCGTACTCCTCCGAAACGGCTTGACCGATTCTCATGAAATTTTGTGAGCATATTGAGTAGGTCTGAGAATCAGCCAACATCTATTTTTCATACCCGCAAAACAACGTTTGCCGGGTCAGCTAGTAGATATATAATTTTATAGTTTTTAAGACAATCCAATATCAATTAACATCAACTGATTGGCGTTGAATGTTAGAAATAATCCTAACTAATATTATAAATGTGAAAGTTTTGATGTTTGTTACTTAATCACGCAAAAACGGCTGACCGGATTTGGATGAAATTTGGCGTGCATATAGCATTTGACATGGAAAAGAACATAGGCTACCTTTTATCCCGATTCCTTAAGTACCTAATGCCACGCGGGCGAAGCTGCGGGCAAAAGCTAGTAATATATTACTATATTATATTATATATCATATAATATTCCACAACTATCACACGACCCCCTCTAGTCTCAAGCTAAGCAGAGCTTGTGTTATGGGTACTAGACAACTGATAAACATACTTATACATATATTTCTAAATACATACATATTGTTACGTACGTGGGTAATCAAATGCCGATTTACTGACGAGAGAACTTTATTTACCACAAACAATAACAAATTAGTCCAGTCAACAATAATCCGAATCGCAATTAACACTAGAGTACCGTTACACTATCGCTTTAGTCGTTGATAAAAATCACTTCGAGTACTAGGGTAGTTCGCTCTTGATCGCAGTCGAAATCACAACTGACTCGCTTCCGGCCGGGGGCCCGTATTTATATGCGGAGCCAAGAAAATTCTAGATACCGACGTCCCCGGATCTATCCAGAATTCCAGAACAATTGAATCGCTTCTCGAAGTCATAAATCATTTTTATTTCTCGTAATAATAAGAGTCACGTTCATGCGAATTTCGACTCTATTGTTAACGTCGGAGAGTACAATTTCCCTTATCGGTTAGATATATGCCTACTACTATTTGTAGGTATGTTGTGGATGTTTCGAGATTTTTCCAAGTCTGTCTTCGTCCAACCATTCTAGACTTTTCGAACAGCAATGCGTTTTAATTATTATGTGCTACTCGTTATTTTCTCTGAGATATGGCGTGTTTACGTTTAATGGCGTAACAATATTATAGTTAAATTACGCCCAGACACAGAACAAATGATCATGTTCATCATACAAACATTTGTCCTGTTGTGTGGGAATCGATCCCACGACCTCCGGTATGGCAGGCACTTGCTTTTAAACGAACGTTCTATTTATTTTTGTCTTATCACCCATATGGGGATACAGTTCGGTAATTTCAGCCTCATCATCGCCAACGTCCATTCTACGTTGAATACACCGGTTCTCGTCCGATCATCGAAGTTAAGCAACATCGGGCGCGGTCAGTACTTGGATGGGTGACCGCCTGGGAACACCGCGTGACGATGAATTTTTGCAATCATCATATTTTTTTTATTACCAACTTTTATTTCAACTTACAATGCATGCTATTATATATTTAAAATTAGTTAAGTATTCGCTTCTTTGGGTTTTGTTCTTTGTACACATATATTATATATTGCGATCGTTGATCTCATTTATTTTACTTCAATCCAAGACTGTGGTACTACCAACTGCACCGGACTGCTTGAGATTTGCTTTGACTACATACCTATATGTACGTTCTATTATTTCTGTCTTAAGCGCAGGCCACACCGGCAGCTAGCGGGCGGGCGGGCTAGGCGGGCGAACATCGTTTCACCTCTTTACATACTTCGGTTCACACCGCGAGCTACCGACGAACCTAACGAGCTAAGCTAACGAAATATCCGACGATTCCAGCGAAGCTACTCGTTCACCTCGTTGGCGCGCCCGCGCTTCGCTAGCTTAGCTCGCCCGCCAGCCCGCTCGCCCGGTTCGTTCGCCCGTCCTCCCCGTTTCGAGTAGACTAGTCGACGCTCGCCTTTCTTTACAAATACTACCCCCGCTTCGCCCGCTTAGCCCGCTCCGCTCGTCGCTCGTCTTTCCGTAGTTTTCGGTGTGAACCCCATAGTTTAGCTCACCAATATTTCGCGTAGTTTGTATAGTTTCCTTCGTTCGCTTCGCCCGCCCGCCTAGCCCGCCCGCCCGCTAGCTGGCGGTGTGGCCTGCGCTTTATCACCCCCATGGGGATACAGTTCGGTAATTTCGAAGCTGCTACCGCCAACGTCCATACTACGTTGAATACACCGGTTCTCGTCCGATCACCGAAGTTAAGCAACATCGGGTGCGGTCAGTACTTGGATGGGTGACCGCCTGGGAACACCGCGTGACGTTGGCTTTTTGCAATTTTAACATATTTTTTTATTGAAAGCCTGCATGTTATGCTACAATATATGCATGTTAATATTATGTACCTATCTACTTTTAAAATGAATTATTTTCTACTTTTGGGTATGTTGTCTTTTTTTATATTGTTAAAATCGTTATTAACAAAACAACCCAGCCGGATGATATTTTTAGCAAAATAAAAAAATATAATTAAAAATTATTTAGTTAAAAAGTCATTGAAGTAGATATGTAACATCGTTATTCCAATCAACACCGATGACATTTTTAATGTTAAAAGCAATTCAATCATTTTTTTTTCCACTAAAGATTTTAGATTAACAATTTTATACAGTATTAAAAAAAGAAACATAAACAAAAAAAAAAATTAGGAAAATGCCGACGAAAAGATTCCGTCACTAGCGGGTCTATAATCATGTAAGTACTGGATCCATGGTACTCGTTTATGCGTCGATGTCAAAGACTACTTGTATATATTATGTATATTTTTTTTTAACCTGCTTTAAATTAGTGCTTGACTGCGATCCCACCTGGTGGTAAGCAGTGATGCAATCGTTGATGGTGAGGCGCACTTGTTTAATAAAAGCCCACTAGAGAGGTCACTATAGCCTTGATGATACCCAAATTATAATCGGACGGGAAAATATTGATTAACAAAACCCAAAAAAGCAAATACTTAACTGATTTTAAATATATAATAGCATGTGTTGTAAGTTGAAATAAAAGTTTGTAATAAAAAATATGATGATTGCAAAAAGCCAACGTCACGCGGTGTTCCCAGGCGGTCACCCATCCAAGTACTGACCGCGCCCGATGTTGCTTAACTTCGGTGATCGGACGAGAACCGGTGTATTCAACGTAGTATGGACGTTGGCGATAACAATGATGAAATTATTGAACTGTATCCCCATAGGGGTGATAAGACAGCAAAGAACGTCCATTTAGTCAAAGTAAGTCTCAAGCAGTCCGGTGCAGTTAATGGCACCTCAAACTTGGATTGAACTAAATAAATGCCACCAACGATCGCAATATCTTCCCGTCCGATTTTAATTTGGGCATCATCAAGGCTAGAGTGAATAGGCTCATAATAAACTAGTGCGCCTCACCATCAACGATTGCATCATTGCTTACCATCAGGTGGGATCGCAGTCAAGCACGTTAATTTTTTTTTTAAATATACTGGTATCTACGTATAAACGAGTACCATGGATCCAGTACTTACATGATTCTAGACCCGCTAGTGACGGAATGTTTTCGTCGGCATTTTCCTAATTTTTAACTGTATAAAGCACAGGTCCGATCGTGTGTGGAGTACTGCAGCCACATATGGGCTGGTGCTGCAAAGTGCCACCTGGCAGCTTTGGACTCGATGGAAAGGCGTGCGAAGAGGCTGATTGGTGATCCAGATTTAGTCAAGTCCAATCTTCAAAGCCTTGAGCACAGGCGTAGGGTAGCCAGCCTTTCGGTGTTTTACAGATTGCATTTTGGAGAGTGTGCGCAGGAATTGCATGACTTGATTCCGCCATCTCAATTCTACCATCGGACAAGCCGACGCACGGCGATATCCACCCTTACGTTGTTGAAACACCTACAGTCCGGACTAAGCGTTTCGCCTCGTCATTTATACCGCGTACATCAAAGGACTGGAACAGTTTGCCTGCTGCGGTCTTCCCGTCTGATTATAATTTGGGTGTCTTCAAAGCTAGAGTGAATAGGCTCTTAATAAACTAGTGCGCCTCACCATCAACGATTGCATCACTGCTTACCATCAGGCGGGATCGCAGTCAAGTACTAGTTTATAACAGATAAAAAAAACGTTAATCTAACTAACCCCGATAATATTTTTAATTTTAAAATTAAAAATATCATCGGGGTTAGTTAGATTAGACTAAAAATGTTACATTAACGATTTTATACAGTTCCGGACGGACCCGTGGTATTCGTCTGTGCATCGATGTCAAAGACAGCCTGCATAATTAGGATCGTTGGTGGCATTTATTTTAGCTCAATTCAAGTTAGGGGTGCAATCAACTGCTGACTGCTTACTTTGACAAAAATTTGTTCTATAATTATTTTTGTTAACCTCCAAGGGATACAGTTCGGTAATTTCAGCATCACCATCGCCAACGTCCATACTACGTTGAATACACCGGTTCTCGTCCGATCACCGAAGTTAAGCAACATCGGGCGCGGTCAGTACTTGGATGGGTGACCGCCTGGGAACACCGCGTGACGTTGGCTTTTTGTTATTTCATTGATTTGTTTAATCTAGTGTGATGTCATTATATTTTTTTTTTAATAGCCTGTACTGTCCCACTGCTGGGCAAAGGCCTCCCCCAACTTCTTTCAGGCCTTTTCTTGAGCTACCTCAAACCAGTCTCCGCGGTAGGCATCCAGGTCGTCATGCCACCTCTTCCTAGGTCGACCTCGGCGGCGTCGTCCATCTTCAGGTTCTTTGTGGAAACTCTTGCCCAACGGTCAGAGTGCATGGGACTGATGTGACCCGCCCAATCCTATTTTAGCATGGCAGCCTTTTTTCCTACATCTCTAATACCCGTCTTTTGACGTAGTGTGGCGTTCCTAATTCTGTTGGCTCTTTTGACACCCAGAATGCTGCGTTCCATTGCTCGTTGGCAAACGCCAAGGCGAAACTTTTGCGACTCAGTGAGCGACCATGTCTGGGCACCGTAGGTTGGGACGGGCAGGATACACATCTCGATGAGTTTTCGCTTCAGGGAGATTGGTAGATCAAATAAATGTCATTATAAATATAAAACCATTTTTAGGGTTCCGTAGTCAACTAGGAACCCTTATAGTTTCGCCATGTCTGTCTGTCTGTCCGTCCTCGCTTAATCTCTGTGACTGTTAGCACTAGAAAGCTGAAATTTGGTACCAATATGTATATCAATCACGCCGACAAAGTGGTAAAATAAAAATTGGAAAAAAAAATGTTTTATTAGGTTAGCCCCCCTATATGTAAAGGGGAAGTGATTTTTTTTTTTAATTTCAACAGTAACATGTGATATATCGTTGGATAGGTATTTAAAAATGAATAGGGGTTTACTAAAATCATTTTTTGATAATGTCAATAATTTCTAAAATAATCGCTCCAAAAGTAAAAAACAATGTGTGTGTGTCCCCCCTCTAAGTTTTGAACCATAAGTTTAGAAAATATGAAAAAAATCTGAAATGTAGAACTTTATAAGGACTTTCTAGGAAAATTATTTTGAACTTGATGGAAAGAACAGTTTTTGTACAAAAAAGACAAAAGGGTTCTATAAAATAATTTCTGGACTGTTTGTAGTATAATCGTATACTTATGCAAGCATTTTTTTAAACTCATAAGTGGGTACACTTATTGTGACGGTTGGGAAACTACGGAACCCTACACTGAGCGTGGCCCGACACGCTCTTGGCCGGTTTTTTATTTTAAGTTATAGGTAATTCTTATTAGTATAAAATCATTTCTATTTAAACTGGTGATATCATACAGCCTTATATATATCTTATATAATTATAAAATTCTCGTGTCACAATGTTCGTTCCCGTACTCCTCCGAAACGGCTTGACCGATTCTCATGAAATTTTGTGAGCATATTGAGTAGGTCTGAGAATCAGCCAACACCTATTTTTCATACCCGCAAAACAACGTTTGCCGGGTCAGCTAGTAGATATATAATTTTATAGTTTTTAAGACAATCCAATATCAATTAACATCAACTGATTGGCGTTGAATGTTAGAAATAATCCTAACTAATATTATAAATGTGAAAGTTTGGATGTTTGTTACTTAATCACGCAAAAACGGCGGACCGAAATTTGGCGTGCATATAGCATTTGACATGGAAAAGAACATTGGCTGCTTGTGTTATGAGTGCTAGACAACTGATAAACATACTTATATATTTCTAAATACATACATATTATAGATAAATTACACCCAGACACAGAACAAATGATCATGTTCATCATACAAACATTTGCCCTGTTGTGTGGGAATCGAACCCACGACCTCCGGTATCGCAGGCAGTCACTTGCTTTTAAATGAACGTTCTATTATTTTTGTCTTATCACCCCTATGGGTATACAGTTCGGTAATTTCAGAGTTCCTATTGCCAACGTCCATACTACGTTGAATACACCGGTTCTCGTCCGATCACCGAAGTTAAGCAACATCGGGCGCGGTCAGTACTTGGATGGGTGACCGCCTGGGAACACCGCGTGACGTTGGCTTTTTGCAATCATCATATTTTGTTATTACAAACTTTTATTTCAACTTACAATGTATGCTATTATATATTTAAAATCAGTTAAGTATTCGCTTTTTTGGGTTTTGTTCTTTGTACACATACATATATTGCGATCGTTGATCTCATTTATTTTACTTCAATCCAAGACTGTGGTAGAGTGCGTCTACTGAAAGCGTAACCTGGAGTTTTTTTTTTAATTAAATTGGCAACATTGTTTTGCCGAAAAAAAACACGTCAAAGTCTATGGTTGCAATTGTCAGTTTTTGGAAACTGATATTTATTTTTCAAGAATAATTGCTTAATTGTGTAAAAACAATAAACAGTAACGTGCAAAAACTGCTACACACTATGGTTAATAAGTTCAAACAAAAACAAGAAGAGAAAGAAGGTGTTTTCAATGAAAACCAACATTGTTTACATACGATTTCTGTTTTTTAAGTTAGTATGACGTTATAATCTTGATCCTTGTCGACTAATATTATTAGATTAATAATATTATAGAGTTATATTTAGGTAAATCATGATATTTTTTTTCTTATATTTTTAGATAAATCTGACATATTGCGAATTTCATAATGGACAAAAACATCAAACAAAGAAGGCTTTTTGTGAATCGACTTAATCAAAAACACATGCTAGTGAGTGGTAGAATGCGAGCAGTTGAGATGTAATGAAAGATTTGCCTCACTCTGTCTGGTAGTGCGTGAAAGTCTGCAACTGAAGTTAAAATCGCGAAAATCCTAGTTCAAGTTTGAGAGAGATGCTGCTACAGCAGCTGCTGAACTTTTTGTGTCTCACGAGTCGATCCGTATCATTTGAAACAATCACTGGAGTATAAAACATGTTCCCACTTGACTAATCCCAAAAGATCTGATCTTGAAACACATTAATAGTGTTGGCGAGACGTGATGAAGTTGAAATCATGTTGACTATTTTATTTGACTATCACGGTCTTGTGCACTTGGTATTCTTGCCAGAAAGCCAAATGGAAAATAAAGAATATTATTTAAATATTATATAGCGATATTTGAGAGATCAGTTAAATAAAATAATTTGGAATACTATCTAACATTTTGTGTGTTATTGACATTTACCATACACCCACCAAATAATTAAGTCTACACACATGTTTTTGACCAGGATACTTGTACAACTATTCTAAAATTGTCCTAAATACAAAAAATACTCTAGTATCAAAACCTTTTTCTCCTACTATTTCAATAATACCACATTCAAAATTTTTAGTTGTAACCTCCTTTTCTCAGGTCACGCTTTCATTAGACGGACTCTACTACCAACTGCACCGGACTGCTTGAGATTTGCTTTGACTACCTATATGTACGTTTTATTATTTCTGTCTTATCACCCCCATGGGGATACAGTTCGGTAATTTCGTAACTACTATCGCCAACGTCCATACTACGTTGAATACACCGGTTCTTGTCCGATCACCGAAGTTAAGCAACATCGGGCGAGGTCAGTACTTGGATGGGTGACCGCCTGGGAACACCGCGTGACGTTGGCTTTTTGCAATTTTAACATATTTTTTTATTGAAAGCTTGCATGTTATGCTACAATGTATGCATGTTATTATTATGTACCTATCTACTTTTAAAATGAATTATTTTCTTTTTTTGGGTCTTGTTGTCCTTTTTTAAATTGTTAAAATCGTTATAACAACAACCTAGGCGGATGATATTTTCAGCAAAACAAAAAAATATAATAAAAAATGAGTTAGTTATAAAGTCATCGAAGTAGATAACATCGTTATTCTAATCAACACCGATGACATTTTTAATTTTTAAAGCAATTCATTCATTTTTTTTTTTCACTAAAAATGTTATATTAACGATTTTATACAGTTTAAATTAAAAAACCGGCCAAGAGCGTGTCGAGCCACGCTCAGTGTAGGGTTCCGTAGTTTCCCGTCCGTCACAATAAGTGTACCCACTTATGAGTTTAAAAAAATGCTTGCATATACGATTATACTACAAACTTGGTCCAGAAATCATTTTCTAGAACCTTTTTGTCTTTTTTGTACAAAAACTGTTCTTTCCATCAAGTTCAAAATAATTTTCCTAGAAAGTCCTTATGAAGTTCTACTTTTCAGATTTTTTTCATATTTTCTAAACTTTTAATATGGTTCAAAAGTTAGAGGGGGGGGACACACATTGTTTTTTACTTTCGGAGCGATTATATCCGAAGTTATTGACTTTATCAAAAAATGATTTTAGTAATCCCCTATTCATTTTTAAATACCTATCCAACAATATATCACACGTTAGGGTTAAAATTAAAAAAAAAAATCACTTCCCACTTTACATATAGGGGGGCAAACATTTTTTTCCAATTTTTATTTTACCTCTTAGTCGGCGTGATTGATATACATATTGGTACCAAATTTCAGCTTTCTAGTGCTAACGGTCACAGAGATTATGAGAGGACGGACAGACAGACAGACATGGCGAAACTATAAGGGTTCCTAGTTGACTACGGAACCCTAAAAACGTAAATATTAAAAAAAAAAATGATTAAAATGCCGACGAAAACATTCCGTCACTTGCGGTTCTTGAATCATGTAAGTACTGGATCCATGGTACTCGTTTATGCGTCGATGTCAAAGACTACTTGTATATGTTATGTATTTTTTTTTTAACCTGCTTTAAATTAGTGCTTGACTGCGATCCCACCTGATGGTAAGCAGTGATGCAATCGTTGATGGTGAGGCGCACTAGTTTAATAAGAGCCTATTCAATATAGCCTTGATGATACCCAAACTATAATCGGACGAGAAGATATTGCGATCGTTGGTGGCATTTATTTTAGTTCAATTCAAGTTTGGGGTAACCCCTTAACAACAAAGAATTTAAAAAAAGGATTGAAGTGAGATCAACGATCGCAATATATATGTGTATGTAGAAAGAACAAAATCCAAAAAAGCGAATACTTAACTGATTTTAAATGTCTAATAGTATGCATTGTAAGTTGAAATAAAAGTTGGTAATAAAAAAATATGATGATTGCAAAAAGCCCAACGTCACGCGGTGTTCCCAGGCGGTCACCCATCCAAGTACTGACCGCGCCCGATGTTGCTTAACTTCGGTGATCGGACGAGAACCGGTGTATTCAACGTAGTATGGACGTTGGCGAGAGTATTAATGAAATTACCGAACTGTATTCCCATAGGGGTAGACAGATACAATAGAATGTCCCATTAGATACCATCAATTTGAGACACAATAGTAAGACAATAGATGGGCGAACACGTTCGCTTTGTGCTTGGGATTTAATGAACTAATTAGTCAGGTGCAGTTAGTGGCACCCCAAACTTTTCTTTTTATTTTTTATTGTTATGGGTTTACCCCAAACTTGGATTGAACTAAAATAAATGCCACCAACGATCGCAATATCTTCCCGTCCGATTAAAATTTGGGTATCATCAAGGCTAGAGTGAATAGGCTCATAATAAACTTGTGCGCCTCTCCATCAACGATTGCATCACTGCTTTAACTGCTTATCATCAGGTGGGATCGCAGTCAAGCACTAATTTAAAGCAGATTAAAAATATTATACAGGATAGTCTTTGACATCGAAGCATAAACGAGTACCATGGATCCAGTACTTACATGATTCTAGACCCGCCAGTGACGGAATGTTTTCGTCGGCATTTTCCTAATTTTTATTTTTATGTTTATGTTTTTTTTTTTTAATTTAAACTGTATAAAATTGTTAATCTAACATTTTTAGTGGAAAACATTGAATGAATTGCTTTTAAAATTTAAAATGTCATTGGTGTAATGTTAACGATGTTATCTACTTCGACTAACTAAGTTTTAACCGACTAACTTCTAAAAATAAGTTCGCACATAACCTCGTCGCCTGCCAACCGATTTGAAAAATTCTTTTTTTAATAAACATGCTTATCTACATTGTAGCATAACTGCAGGCTTTCAATAATAAAAAAATGTTAAAATTGCAAAGAGCCAACGTCACGCGGTGTTCCCAGGCGGTCACCCATCCAAGTACTGACCGCGCCCGATGTTGCTTAACTTCGGTGATCGGACGAGAACCGGTATATTCAACGTAGTATGGACGTTGGCGACGACGATGCTGAAGTTACCGAACTGTATCTCTTGGAGGTTAACAAAAATAATTATGGAACAAATTTTCGTCAAAGTAAGCAGTCAGATGCAGTTGATTGCACCCCTAACTTGAATTGAGCTAAAATAAATGCCACCAACGATCCCAATTATGCAGGCTGTCTTTGACATCGATGCACAAACGAATACCACGGGTCCAGTACATGATTCTGGACCCACCAGTGGTGGAATGTTTTCGTCGGCATTTTCATATTTTTTAAATATTTACATTTTTTTAATTCTGTATAAAATTGTTATTCTAACATTTTCAGTGGAAAAAAATGAATGAATAATAAATAATATGAAAAACGTAAATATAAAAAAAAAAATTAGGAAAATGCCGACGAAAACATTCCGTCACTGGCGGGTCTAGAATCATGTAAGTACTGGATCCATGGTACTCGTTTATGCGTCGATGTCAAAGACTACCTGGGCTGTACATATATGTCGTGGAGAACGATATTGAACTACAGAGTCTTTGTTTTGTAATTATTATGGTACCTACCAAAGGGTGTGACGCAGTGGGGTCATTTTTTATACGTCACGAGGCCAGAGTCATGAAAAAGGGGCTGCGACCCGACATGCGAGTGCAGTTTAGCTTGCACAGTTTAAAGGGTCACACACCTCTGACATGAAACTGTCGGTTAACCCGTGTATTCGTGATTATTTAGTATATCGTTCATTTTTTAATTAAAGACTATGATTTGACATGTGCAAATGTCAATTTCTGAAAATATGTTGCCAAATTTTTAGTAAAAGTGATGTCTCCAAATTCGATTTTTCATACCGGTTTTTTAACATTAGAACCTTTATGGAAAATAGGAGTAAGATACTGTATGTGTGTGTTTATAAAAAGTCTAATATGAATTGAAAACTAAAATAATCAAAAATATTACCATATTTTTTAACACTCCGCCTTTTACTTAGGCTAAGAACTCACGAAGCGGTTTTCACTTCTGTAGAATGCTAGAAATATATATGTAAAAAACTAAAACACGTTTCACGACGCGTTTTACGGCCGTGGTGTGCGCAGTTGTTTGCGGCTCCCGCTGCAATGGCAAGGAACTAGTAGAATCGCGCGAGCTTCGGTCACCCGCAGCCTCGGTGGGTAGCGCCCGCACGCTTTGAGGTCGGTTAGCGCCCACAGTTGCCTTCAGCGGGCAGGGAAATCCGATGCATCCAGAGCCATAAAAGCCGTTTTTAAAGCTGTTGTAAAGCTGTTTTTAATTGTGCTGTGAAATAAGTAATAACGCAACAGCTCGTTTCTGGTGTGTGTCCATGTCGGTTCAGAGCTCGACTGATAATTAAATGCCCGTCTTTCGATTTTCACCCACCAAGCTTTTTCTGGTGATAACTCCTTGAGGCGCTCAGGAACAGTTCGTCCGTCGACGTCTTGGGCTCAGTCCGGATCAAATCTTCAGATCGGAATCCCAGCAGCGGCTGGGGTATGACTGCCGTTGCTTAGTGCGGTCGGCCTCCTCCTTTGCTAGCATTACTGCTTCGCAGAAGGAGGCGTCCGCCTGCCACTCCTCCTCGCTCCGGACCATTTATTTATTATTTATTTATTTATTTAACACTTTATGCACATGGGTACAGAGGCGGACTTAATGCCTTAGGCATTCTCTTCCAGTCAACCTTGACCCCTTGACCATGGCCTGTACCAAGCACAAGAGATTGCCGCCACCGATCGCCCCCACATGGACACGGTGATGCTCTGTCCAAGCCAGGCAAACCTCTATTGTATGTTCCATCGTGTCCTCCGGGCAGTTCACACAGAGGCGACGCCCGGGCGTCACTTCCGCACGAGTTCGGTGCAGGTATCTCCTGAACTTACCGTGTCCGGTGAGAACCTGAGTCATGTGGAAGGCAAGGACGCCGTGAGTTCTTTCCAGCCACGCCTCAAAGAGGGGACTTACCGCCATAATTGTGGCGTGCCCAACCCACCAAGCTTGCAAGCGATAATTACAACAGCGGCGGCTGAAAATCGACTCAAAACTCAGGTGACTTTAAAAATAAAACAGCTGTTTCCTCTACCACGCCAGGCGTGGTTAAAAACCGCTTCGTGAGCTCTTAAAAACTGCCGGACCTTTGCAAGAACGCCGAGTTATCTAGCAGCTACCTTGGCTGTGGACTCGATAGCTGAAGTATTTGCAGCCCATCTTGCTAATGTATTCAAGCCTAATAAAAGTGACGGTCCTGATGACCATAGAAATGTGCTGTATGACTAACGAGAATTAAGGCAGTGGCTTTAACCCACCAAAAGTTTTATTTACTGCAACCTATCTGATCATAGTCAACTGGACTGCATGAATAAACTTAGACCCACATTTTTAGGTAGCTTCCTTTTATGCTTTAGAATTAAAAAAGTTATCCTCATTGGTCGTTAAGCTCTAAATCCAAATGTCTACATTGTAAGAAACCGACACATAATAAGTTTTTATTGCTACAATTTTTAAGCGACCCGCACGAAAATAGTACACGAAGAGGACTTCGGTATGTTTTTACAATTATTTATTATTAGTTTTCAAACCGAAGTCATTATTAATAGTACCTATTCGTTAAGTTATAATAATATTTCAGCAAAAATATTAGCTTGAATAGTTATATATTTTCGTCATAACCAAAGCGAGACGAAAAAATAAAATAACACAGCTTTAGCTAGTCTTTCAATTCTTAAGCTTAAATTATAATTTATTTTATGAATATTTGCGTCTACCAAATTACTTTCAGGAAATACAAAAGCTGATCATAATTAGTTGTTATTTTTACGAAATATTTTCGGTTTTTTGGTTAGTATCGGTTGCGGTACCTCACTATTTATGAAATGGAAAAAACATGCAACATTCGTATTGTCAAATCGTAGTCTTTGATTAAAACACGAAGAATAGGTACTTACAACACAATTGTGAATTATAAAAGTGAAATTATAACTAATTGTGAACTGTGAAACTGACATTATAAGCAACTGAAAAACTCTATATTAACATTCTATTGTATCTGTCTACCCCATGGAGATACAGTTCGGTAATTTCATCATTGATATCGCCAACGTCCATACTACGTTGAATACACCGGTTCTCGTCCGATCACCGAAGTTAAGCAACATCGGGCGCGGTCAGTACTTGGATGGGTGACCGCCTGGGAACACCGCGTGACGTTGGCTTTTTGCAATCATCATATTTTTTTTTATTACCAATTTTTATTTCAACTTACAATGCATGCTATTATAAATTTAAAATCAGTTAAGTATTCGCTTTTTTGGGTTTTGTTCTTTCTACACATACATATATTGCGATCGTTGATCTCATTTATTTTACTTCAATCCAAGACTGGGGTACTACCAACTGCACCGGACTGCTTGAGACTTGCTTTGACTATATAGACGTTCTATTATTTGTCTTATCACTCCCATGGGGATACAGTTCGGTAATTTCGAAGCTGCTAACGCTAACGTCCATACTACGTTGAATACACCGGTTCTCGTCCGATCACCGAAGTTAAGCAACATCGGGCGCGGTCAGTACTTGGATGGGTGACCGCCTGGGAACACCGCGTGACGTTGGCTTTTTGTTATTTTAATTAAGTTTTTATAACAAGGTTTTATTTAAATTATAATGCATGTATATTTTATTATCTATGTTTGTTTTTTTGGAGCGGGAAATCATTCTATGACATCTTCCGCCCTTGGGCGGGGCGGGAGGGCGTGTCAGACTTTTACCGACTAAAACCCACTCCTAGTTCCTTCGTTGCCTTTCATATCAGGGCCGAGTTTTCCTATCAGAAGCGAAACCATGGCCCCAGTAGGCTTCGACCCTGCTGGGCTTCAACAGTTTGGTGACGTATCCTTGAGGCGCGCGTGGAACAATACGCACCCTCGACGACTTGGGCTCAGTCCGGACGGTAACCCGCCCGCGCCTACAATGGCCGGAAATCTGGATTGAGACACCGGCGCCGTCGGAATCGTGAGGGCCGTTCAATCATGCGTGCGCGGTCGGCCTCCTCCTTTGCTAGCGTTACTGCTTTGCACTTGGAGACTCGCGCCTGCCGCTCCTGCTTGTTCCGGACCATGACCTGTACCAAGGCCCGGTGCGAGAGTGAGCCGCCGCTACATATTTCTGGGTCATGTTGACAGGAAATACAAATACAAGTGCCCACAAATACAACATTGTTTATTGTCAAAATTAGCATAATCATATTTACACGTATAGTCTGTCTAAAATGTCAAGCGACTTGGAAATTTTGTATAATATTTAATAATTTACATGTTGCTAAAAAAGTTATGAGTTTACATGGATGGAGGGGAAGAGAGAGGCCAAAGAAAAGATTGATGTATTGTGTGAGAAGCGATATGAAAGAAAAGGGAGTTAGTGATAGCGTGACGAGTGACAGGACAGAATGGAAGAAAAAAACGTGTTGCGCCGACCACAAATAAAACGGGACTAGGGCAGGAAGATGATGATTTAATCATTTAAAAATACTTATATTTGATACTTTTTATAAGGTTCTTCTATTAGTGAACTATGATCAAGATTTAATCAACCTTGATTATTGAACCAGCGTTGACTACATCAGATTTTATTTTACTTGAATAATTACCCAAGCCTTAGTCTAAGATTATGCTAATTGTTTATTATTATGGCATGCCAAAACCCTACACCCAGAACCGAGGAGTTCAATACATTAATCATAATGAATTTCTTACATTTCCAGGAGCTATCCGACCTCAACGTGCAAATGTTACTTCGGGACGGAGTCTTGGTCAACGGCAACCAGATGGTCCAACTGCAGTTAGATGACCCCATACTGATGGAGTACCCACCGGATAGAGGGACCTAATAATAAATATCGGTGAGGATATTTACGTATCTAATATCTTTAATATATAAAATTCTCGTGTCATAATGTTCGTTCCCGTACTCCTCCGAAACGGCTTGACCGAATCTCATGAAATTTTGTGAACATATTGAGTAGGTCTGAGAATCAGTCAACATCTATTTTTCATACCCGTTAGTGATAAAAAAATAAAAATAAAATTATTTATATGGCAAAACAACGTTTGCCGGGTCAGCTAGTTTCTATGTAAATAATCTATGTACAAAATTTCATAACTGTATCATGAAAAATTCCAAAGCGTTACCTAGTTGTCCGTACAAATACATGGCCACCGGGCCATCCGGGTGACTGAGGGGTTTTGTTGCTGCCGCACCCATCTGTCACTGACGCTTAATGCTCGTTACGACCTGCTGTAACTTTTGTTGTACATATTGTCGGTCGTATACAAGGCTATTTGTAAAACACTAAAGTCATAAAACAAAAGTTGTTGTTTATGATGTTAGTAAGTACATATATAATACTAATAATACATTATATTGAACCCCAAAACCAGTTTTGCGTCCGTTGCGTCACAAGGTTCAGTCGAAAACCAGCGTCAGGCACTAGTTGTCTGGCATTCATGCTGAACTGGGGTGCTATTCTCTAAGAAAGCGCAGCGCTGGCACAGTGACGAAACGTCAGCGCAGTACATTGAATTAACAACCCAATGCCCCTTTACATTGGATTGTTAATTCAATGTATTGCGCTCACGACTCGTCGCTGTGCCAGCGCTGCGTTTTCTTAGAGAATAGCACCCCAGGACCTATTTTGGTGCAGCCATGAGGCACACAACAACGGTATTTTTATATTTTATTTTATTGCTCTTTTTGATTCTTTTACTTTTGATACGTGTTTTTTTTGTTTATTATTGTGTTTGGGCCTTGTGCTGTACCAAATAAATTATTTTTCTTTCTTTCTTTCTTTCTTTCTTTCTTTCTTTCTTTACATAATCTTGAGAGGTTGTCGGTGTTTTACAAATAACTCTATATAATAAGATTATAAGATAGGCGTCAAATAAACTTGAAATAACCGTTTAAATAAGCCGCAAAGAGCCGCGCGACGGCTAATTTGAAGGCGCCTTAGAATCAAAATCCAGTAATATGAAAAACAATATTCCCATGTCGAGTTACGCAAACTAATGTTTACGTAACTCTTGCAATGTCTTCGAATTTTTTGGTTCTCGAAGGTTTCACTGTTTTAAGAGCAGTGGTGATGAAATAAATTACACAAAGTAATGCGGCTGGCTGGGTTTGAACCCGCGACTTACAACTCGTAAGTCGGGACTATTAACACTTGGCTACCACTGCTCTTACTTGCACTAAACTAATTTAACAAGACAAATTGTATTTAATTATTTTTCGAAACGGTATATTGTTAAAAAAGTATATAATTATGACAAATCTTCGTTCTTAACTTGATACCAATTGATAATTTCAGGTTTGTCATCGCCAACGTCCATACTACGTTGAATACACCGGTTGTCGTCCGATCACCGAAGTTAAGCAACTTCGGGCGCGGTCAGTACTTGGATGGGTGACCGCCTGGGAACACCGCGTGACGTTGGCTTTTTTGCTTTTTTTAACGCCTTTTTTGCATGAAAATTGTTACCTTATTTAGGTAGATCTAGTTAGTGAATTTTACTATTATCTTTTTAAGGTACATCATTATAAAACATAATCTTCACTACATCCGTCAAAAACTACTGAAAGGTTTTTATATTTATATTATCACCAATAATCATAGTGATTCATAAGAAAGGTTTAGGTGTACTTATATTACATGCATATTCGATTTGCAAAAATTGTGCGTAGTCTGGCCCTTCCCTCTCGCTCCACCCAGAGCAGGAGATATCATTTGATGATTACCCCACTCGATTAGAAGAACTGCTTTTAATATTAATTGCAAAATTCCCTGTCTACATCAGGTATGATGTGGAATTATGTATACATCTACACAAAAATAAAATTGGAGTGTCTGTTTGTAACATTGAAATAACTGCTTTTTACTACATGCATATGAATTAATACGGTACATACACCAAAATATTTTTTTTAATTTTTGTCTGTGTGTCTGTTTGTCCGGGCTAATCTCTGAAATGGCTAGACCAATTTTGACGGGACCTTTTTTGGCAGGTAACTGATGTAATAAGGAGTGACATGGCTACTTTTATTTTATAGAAAAAATACATTCAAAATACTGTAGTCCACACGAACGAAGTCGCGGGCACAGCTAGTCCGAAATAAAAACATATCCGTAACCAAAATAATGCTTTCGGATAAAGGTGGAGTCTAAGGACGCACGCACCACAACCACACCACGTGCTCGGGCGTATATTTTGTAATGAAAATAAATTTTGACTATTCACACGTGCCACATTTTGCAGTCGTTGTCGACCGTGTGTGTGACATCGACAACATCGCAACCACAACGCAACCACATCGACATTATGTCGGTACCACAACGCAACTTCAAAAAGCTACACTATTCACACGTAACCACAGGGGCCTAAGTCTGCTATTTTTATAAATAAGTAATTCCAACACGCTCCCATTGTCATTTCGCTAAAAGTTTGTAATCTACATTCATAATGATCGATCATTGATCGGTCAATGGTCTTGTAATAGAATTGTGGTAGAATGACAATATCGAGCTTATTAAAATCACTAAATGCGCAATTACGTCTTAATGGTAGGTCACTGATCAAAGGAACTGTCAAAATTTTTGCATACTACCCGCATAATAATACGTCAGATATTCATTTGTCATTATGTACGAGATTACCATTCTATGCCATTTCTTTCAATGGAGTGTCAGTGGTTGACCATCGGAAAGTCATAGTGACGCCATTATATTAGTAGATTAGCAGAACTTGTCAAAATCAGCAATTATGAAATCAATGTTAGACCATTCTGACACTATTGTAATAGCAGACTTGAGGCCCTGCTTGACAGCATTTTGTCTTTAAAGTTGTTGTTTATGATGTTAGTAACATTGTTCTGAGAGGTTGGCAATGTTTTACGAATAATCCTGTATATATGTATATTATATGTAAATGCTTATCGCTTCAGGAAATACAAGCAGTACCAGTGTTTCCTCATTGTAATGCACAATGTCGTTATCAATATACGTTGAAAATGGTTTATGATCTAAGATCCGATAGAAGAAATCTTCCATGTGTCATTTGATTATGATTAATGTTTTAAGCTAGATAATGCGTTCATTATGACAATGCGAATAGGTTGCTTAAGTAAATCTGGTGCCAATGATGTTATGAAATAAAATTTGTTGTTACATTTTTGACATCGATTACCCCTCATTTGTTATTTAGAAAAATCGAGCATCAGCTGAAAGAATGATAGATAGATAGATTGATTCTTTATTGTACCCCAAAAATAAAAATTACATGAGAAACTTAAAATTAATAGGGCGTCACAATGGGCGATCTTATCGCTAAAAGCGATACATTTTTACAGACAACCTTTGGATGGATTTGAATTTGAATGTATCCCAAGGAACTGAAAAACTATAGGTTGCTTTAACTACTAACTAAACTAAATAAACTAAAATTAAAATAATTTTAGTTTATTTAACTTTTTATTAAATTCCTTTGGCAAACGAGAATTCCGCTGCTACCCCGACCACTTTGAGTACGATGTGCAACGCATAAGTTAGATGCATAGATATAAGAAAGGGTTAGATGCCAATCTAGCTTATGCGTTCGTGTGAAAATATTCTCAAACTAAAAAATATCTCAGGATTTTTCAATGGAAACCGGGCCTTTTCTCCGGATTTTTGATTTTTTCATCTGGTAATCTTAGTCGAAATCCATTCAGTAGTTTTTGTGTGAAAGAGTAACAAACATCAATATACAAAGTATAAGGGACAGCAAACTTTAATGGCTTGCTCAGTAGATGAAACTGAACAACATTCCACAAAAAAGTCTTTCAGAAAATGAAAAAAAAAACGTCCTCTCCATACAAACTGTCCAATCAAGTTTATAATTTTGTATGGTGAGGCGGATTTTTTTTTCTTTTCCTGATAATATTTTTTGTGGAAGGTTGTTCAGTTTCGTCTACTGAGCAAGCCCTTAAAGTTTGCGGAGGGCTGTCCCTTACACCTTGTATATAATCAAGCTTTAAAGTTTATGTTATTAGTAGGATATCTTTAGTCTATGTCACTCGGTGTTACAGTAGCATTCTACTGGTGAAAGAATTTTTTAAATCAGTCTTGTTGCTGAGTTTATTCATCACTAACGGCCCGTCCCGGCTTCGCACAGGCAATAAATATAGCCTATGTTACTCAGGGTGAATGTAGCTTTCCAATGGTGAAAGAATGTTTAAATTCGGTACAGTAGTTTTTGAGTTTATTCATTACAAACACATACACAAAATAAAAAAATCTCTCTTTTTAATATCAGTGTAGATAAATAAATAAAAATTATATTGGTTGTATCTTAACACAATATACAGACAGAAGTCTACTTTTTTATGTTACTTCTAGAAATTTAGTCCAAAAAAAAATATTTGTTATGATTCCGAAATGTTAAATTTTACCAAATATGATGTGTTTATTTATTTAAAGCTTTATGCACAAAAAACTGTACAAAGGCGGACTTAATGCCTTAGGCATTATCTGCCAGTCGACCTTAGGGTGGTGCAGAAACATAACATGGCAGGCGCAACTTAATAAACAGACAAAACAGAAGAGAAACAAATATATACAATAGTAAATACATACTTAGATACATACATATAACAAAAACAATGCTGTTGTGAAAAAACAAATCCAACCAATTAGCCAATTAATTATTAATTGTGTTCGATTGTAGTCCAAAAAAATTATTTGTTACGATTCCGAAATGTAAAATTTTACCAAATATGATGTGTACGATTGCGTTAGTTTTTTCATTCAAATGTTTCATTATTTTTAAGTGCAATTCTTTAGTTTGTAATTTACATATGTATTATATTTTTTATTAAATACTTTGATTTTATAACGATTTTTATTTCCCTTCTCATTGTTATTTTTAACCTTTCGTAGGCCGTAATTAGAGACACAATTAAAAAGTTATTGTGTCTCGCGTAGATCCACGTTCCGGACACACAAAGGGTCAACTCACACCGAAAGAGCGGCGAAGGGCAGCGCAGTTTCAGTGTCATATGAATTTAAACTTTATTTTCATTTCTATAATACTTATTATCGCATGAGAAACACGAACGAAAGAATTCCCCGGAATTCCTGCGGCGCCGCGGGCAACCGCGCGACTCGTTCGAGTTTCTCATGCGATAATAAGTATTATGGTAATGATAATAAAGTTAAAATTCATATGAAACTGAAACTGCGCTCCGCTTCGCTGCCCTTCGCCGCTCTTTCGGTGTGAGTTGACCCAAAGGGTTAAAGTACTAAAAAAATAAAAAATAAACTTCTCCACACTAGGAACGTCTCTTGTACCGTGGGGTGCGTTCACACAAGACACCCAGACTCGGAACACTTATCTGTAGGTTATATAAATATTTGTACCGTGTGGGGATCGAAGCCGCGACGCACAGCGCAGCAGTCTATCTCTCTACCTCTGCGCTGACTGGCCCAGGGACATGCAGTCATATAGTTTTATGGAAAAAAAATAAAACTGAAGAAAATTTTTAATGAAGCTTTTTTCTCAATCTTCAAACAAGCTTTTTCTGCGAAATAAACTTTGACCTTGTTTTAATCTTGTTTCAGTATGGGTAAGAGACAGAGCTATACAGGTTGTCTAGCGCCATCTCTTACCCACACCGAAACAATATTAAAACAATCTTACTTTGAACATCATGGTAACCCTGTTGGTGACTTGATAGTTTTTCACACAAGATCATACAATTTTGTCGATTAAAACACACATTCTAAAAAATATCGAGCCAAAAGAAGCGACTTTTTGCGACGATACAAAACGATATAGTACTTAGTTCAAGAGAAAAATGCTTTTTCAATACGCTTGCTCGAACACCCGCTGATCCCACCACTTTTTTGCTCTAGTGCGGAAAAGTGCGTGTGCTCAGACCCGCCGCAATTTCATTACATGATTTTATGAATAGACCTCTTTCTATTCTATATTGAAAAACGTCGTTTGATAGACGTGGAAACTGCAGCTCTCGGCCCACTAAGGGAAACTAAAGGAACACCAAACAGGGGTTTAGTCAGTAAGGCAGCGTTTCCAAATCTTCAAGGCTAGAGTGAATAGGCTCTTAATAAACTAGTGCGCCTCACCATCAACGATTGCATCACTGCTTACCATCAGGCGGGATCGCTCTCCAAAGTGCATCCCGTAAAACACCGCTTGCTTTCCTTATTTTTGATGACATGGATGATGATTTTTTTTAGTTTTTTAGGCGAACAATGTCAATGTTATAAAATCACACGACATTGAGCACAGCAGAGAAAACATCCAATGTCATTGATTCGTGTGTTCTGGATTGGCATAAATGACTATTAATTTGAATGAATATGTAATTTTTTAGGGTTACGTAGTCAACTAGGAACCCTTATAGTTTCGCCATGTCTGTCTGTCCGTCTGTCTGTCTGTCTGTCTGTCTGTCCGTCTGTCCATCCTTGCTTAATCTCTGTGACCGTTAGCATTAGAAAGCTGAAATTTGGTACCAATATGTATATCAATCACGCCGACAAAGTGGTAAAAGAAAAATTGGAAAAAAAATGTTTTATTTGGGTAGCCCCCCTTAGGTAAAGTGGGAAGTGATTTTTTTTTTAATTTCAACCCTAACGTGTGATATATTGTTGGATAGGTATTTAAAAATGAATAGGGGTTTACTAAAATAATTTTTTGATAATGTCAATAATTTCGGAAATAATCGCTCCAAAAGTAAAAAACAATGTGTGTGTTCCTCTAACTTTTGAACCATAGAACCATTTTGAAGTTTAGAAAATATGAAACAAATCTGAAAAGTAGAACTGGACTTTCTAGGAAAATCATTTTGAACTTGATGGAAAGAACAGTTTTTGTACAAAAAAGACAAAAAGGTTCTACAAAATAATTTCTGGAATAAGTTTGTAGTATAATCGTATATGCAAGTATTTGATTTGACATGACGGACGGGAAATTACGGAACCCTACACTGAGCGTGGCCCGACACGCTCTTGGCCGGTTTTTTTTTAATACGGTATGTTTTAATCCTCTATTTCTAGAACCATATATACCGTTCATAAATTAATAAAGAAATCAGAACACATTGAAAAAAACACATGAGAAAACTCACCAAGGATTTCATTTGGAAGGCAGTGGCGTAGCTAGATGACTAAGGGCAAAATGTGGCAAAACAAACTGGGGACCTCAAATTGTTTAAGCTTTTCCAATATGTACGCTGCTTTATCTATACTATATATATATATAATATTATTATTATTTATTATAATATTATATATTATATTATATATTATATAATTATAAAGCTGAAGAGTTTGTTTGTTTGTTTGTTTGTTTGAACGCGCTAATCTCTGGAACTACTGGTCCGATTTGAATGATTCTTTCAGTGTTGGGTAGTCCATTTATCGAGGAAGGCTATATGTTTTTTTTTTCAAAATTAGGGATCCGTAATAAAATTGCTATTTTGTAACACAAGGTGTAAAATCGAAAACCTATTTTTGCGTGCGCTGCAAAAACTATTGACAATAGAACAAAATGATGTACTACGGGTTTGTAGATCCCATTAAGACCTACAAAAAAGTCCGCGAGAACATATATCTAGCTATCATGGTTTAATCACAATAACCGATTTTGTGTTCAAAATAATTATTAAATTGTCTGAAGAAAAAAAACTACGTTAAATATGTATCGTAATATTAATCTTTATCGAAATTAAGCATTATGTGATCAAGAGTATTTATGTAGAAGTAAAATACTTTTTGTTTCATCTCAATCGGATATTTCGTTTAAAAGTTATCACGTGTGTAAGATGTTAAGGGTTGGTATCTATTAATGAGTTGTGGGCCATAGAGTTTTTTATCAACATAAAATCCTGTAATAATCTTTTTCGAAATATATTTGTTGATGATTGTAAGTATAAGATCTTTGAAGAGTATAATAAATACATTTATGAACGCGGTAATTTTGGGAAATACTGATCTGATATGAAAACTGTTTAAATATTCAATAGTCCATTTATTGAGGGAGGCAATTATAGGCAATATTTTATCTTGGTATTTCCACGGGAACGAGAAAAACGCGAGTGAAACCGCGGGGCACAGCTAGTCTTTTATATAAATCCCAAGTTATAAAAAGATTTATCATTAACATGCACACTCGATGATATGGAGAGATGGTCGTCGTTAATATGATCGCCAACGATATCTTTGACAGTTTAATGACCGAATCATCACGAGTAGGCTTTTCAACCAATACTGCAGTAGTCACATTATCTGATTCAATAACAATATCAACTGAAATATTTTTCGTTACAAAGTCAAATCTTTTTTATTTCACATAGGTCTACATGGGCACTTATAAAACTCAGAACGTTCATTCAATAAGCAATTTATTAATCAGGTTTTGGGGGGCCCCCGAGCTTGAGGGCCTCGAGGCATTGCGCCGCCTAGCCCCTTAGTAGCTACGCCACTGTTGGTAGGGGTGGGGATTGTCATTTGGAAAGGGCGGAGGATGTCATTTGGATGATTTTTACTCAACGATAAAAAATAACCCAAATGCCTTTAGTTGCTCCTTTTCGGGCCCCACGTTATCCATAGATTTAGCAGGGACATGTGTTTTTGCTAACTACAGCACATTTTTTCACGATAGAGAGATATACTGCCGCCATAAAGAAAAAGGACGTATCTGCATAAAGTACGAAACGGAGAAAAAAATATTTAAAGATTTAAAATACTAAAAAATGCGCTGTGCGAAAGGAAATAAACAAAATAATAATTATCTGGTGCAAAAGTCTGTATTAGAATTGGACCTGTAAGAAACAATATGTAAATTTTAATTAAATAATTGTTATGTATTTAATAAATGTCTTTTTCCGTTTCATTTTAGTAAAAAAAATGCAATAAAATACGTGATGCTGCAATGAAAAGACGTTTCTGGCTAGATACGTCCTTTCAACTTAGTTTTTTTTTAAATGTCTTTTCTATATAGTGATAATGCGTTACCAGATTTTAGTTAACTAAATAAAAAAGGCTTTAATAGCCATTTGCGGCTTTTCAACTTAGCAAGCTTTTTACTTAATGACCTTAAAAAAATACCTACAGATTTTAAAATCCTTAAATGTAAGTAAACTGAAATACATTTTAACTTAATAATTATCTTGTATTAAATAAAACAAAAAGTATGGGAATCAGACCAACAATTTTTATAAAGAATAATAAAAAATAGCAATTACAACTTCTTTTAACATAAAGTTTCACTCTTTTAAAAACAAAAATTTTAAAAACTGTCTAAGTTTGTACTAATTAATAATAATCACGGCTTTATAAGGTATATCTTATAATAAACTCTTCATCATAAACTTAGTGCAACCTCACCTTCCGCATGACACAGGTTCTCATCGAACATGGTAAATTCGGGAGGTTCCTGCACCGGATTCGTGCGGAGGTGACGCTCGGGTGTCGCCACTGGGTGTACCACCCGGACACACTTCAGTACACGGTTATGGTGTGCTCCGCTTGAGCAGAGCATCACCGGGTTCTTATGAGGGCGATCGGCGTCAGCAATCTCTCGCGCCAGATCGCGCGTACAGGCTATGGTCCGGAGCGAGGAGGAGTGGCAGGCGCGAGCCTTCTTCTGCGAAGCAGTAATGCTAGCAAAGGAGGTAACGGCGCATCAAAATGCATCAGGTAACGACGCTCACTGCGCTCCAGCCGCCGCCGGGATTCCGATCCTGATTTCCGGCCACCGTAGGCGCGGGTTTGCGGACGGCGAGCAATGGGCTGTCGGACCGTCCGGTAACCGTCCAAACCGAGCCCAAGTTTACGACGGCGCATACTGTTACCGCGCACCTCAAGGAGTTGTCAGTAACCGTAGGTAGGCCCCTAGGCAGGGTCGAAGCCTACTGGGGCCAAGAGTCCGTTCCTAAAGGGAGGCTCGGCCTCGGTATGAAAGGCAACAAAGGAACGGGGTGGGTTTTTTAATCAGTAAGACTCTGACAGTATTTTCCACTCCACTCAAGGGCGGGGAAGTCGTCTGGATGATTTCTACCAAAAAAAACCGTATCTTTCAGTTTTTTTAATTTGTTTTCTCTGCGCCGGTGATTCATCCTGTCCCTTTTTTTGTAAGACTTTGTGGCATATCTTCCTCGCTTGAGACTCAGGGATAGTAACGTTAATTGTCTGTGAATAGGGGATGGTATTTTTAGAAGAATCTAAAAATTCTGAACTGAGGGGTAAATATTTTTTATCGAAAACGGAACTGTCTGAATCGAAATCAAGGTCTGAGCTGCAGCTATGAAAATCGGCATCATCCAAAGCGATATTTTCGTTCATAGAGGGCACAAGAACTCATGATTATTTGTATTCAGGTTTGATTTCTGGTAAGAACTGGTTGACGGCACCAAAGAAATTATTTTTGAGGATCGATTATGCTGCATTTTGTCACACTGTAACAAAAAAGTAAAAAAAAAATACTGGCGCAGAAGATAGAAATGAAAAAAACTGGAAAAAAACCCTTTTCTAACGCTTTTTTTCTAGTGTTAGGTTGTACCTACATTGAATAAAATATGGTATGTGGCTGTTTAGGTATTAACGGAATTATAAACATTTTATTCATCAAAGAGAAAAAAAAAGTGGTGTCTCAATGTTCATTTTAAATGACTGTGAACTGTTCATTGTAGCTTTAAGGGTTGGGTTGATCATTTTAATGATTAGAACTCAATAAACCTTAATTAGTTTCGATCCTATCATATTTTAAGTTGTGTAGTAAAAATTAAGTTCACTACCCTGACGCTGTCGTCTTAAAGTAATAGTGTATATACTCAAACTCTTCATTGTGATAATAGGTACTCAACCGTGTAGTGTAAACAAATTCAAGAAAGAAGGGGTTTCCTAGAGTAAGATAATATTGTTTTCTAACCGATTCATTTAAATTTCAAATATTTTAACATAAAAGCAATTATGTATTTATTTGGTAAGTGCCACTTGATAATTTGCTATTTAATTAATCTTAAGGAAGTTTGACTTACGATTTTTCCATAGTTATAACTCTGCCTGGACGTAACTGAAGTGCAGTATTGCAACCCACTTCACCCCGCACAACTAACAATACTAAGTAGGAAAGGCACTACTGCCACTTGCGCCTGCTCATTTTTTGTAACACTAATTTGAAAAGGCACATCTACGCAGAACAGTCTTTTCTTCGTATGACCATGCAGAAGTGTCTTTTCATTTTATGATGAATTATAATTTTTTTAAATAAATAAAACGCTTCTACTAAAATGCGTTTATTCAATTTAGTGTACGACAGAAGTGTCTTTTCTTTTTAGTAACATTTGATTCATATCGCAAATGCGTCGTATTTAACAGTTAGATTTATACAGTTCCGTTTAATTTATGTGAATTATAAAAATACTGGTAGATGCCATTTTTTTTAAATATTTAGAATTTGTAGGTAACTCAATTTCGGCAAAAATGTTAGATACGTCTTTTTTCCTTATGGCGGCAGTATAGTCGATGTCTATTTGCATACGAATTATGCAAGTAGACATCGACTATACAGTTGGAAATATCCCCATGTGTATAAGTATCAACAATTTCGCGACTCCCACCAAGGCCTCCGTGGCGCAATTGGTTAGCGCGTTCGGCTGTTAACCGAAAGGTTGGTGGTTCAAGCCCACCCGGGGGCGATCTACTTTTTGTATTTCTTCAATTGTATTTTTTTAGATTTTTGTAACTAAAAGAATTATATTATGAGTATAGAAATGAAATTAGTTGTTTTTTTTATCAATTGTTTTTGGAAATTCATCCAAATAGTTGGTTTCCAAACGGACGCTATGAAGAGGTTCTATGTTCGGCTGAAAGTATTTTTTTTTTTTTAATCTTTGCTGCTAATCTTATTAAATGATGTTTTATTATTTTAAACCACGTTTGGTTTACTGGATCGCAGAGCACATCAAGCCTTTTCAAGAAAAATGTCAGTAAGTAGATAAGCGACATTTTACGTTTTTTGCAATAATTAAAAGTAGGTATTTGACAATATTTTTAATTGTAACTATACTTTATGTAATTGTGTGAATAACAAGTCATATTTTTTTAATATCTTGCCAAATACTTTTTAATTTGGAAAGAAAAAAACTTTAACAAGAAAATATAGTCAACTTCAAAAATAAACTAAAAAATGTAAAATAACTTTAAACTTAGAACTTTAAGTTCTAAAATAGATAGTGTAAAACATTATTTTAATTTTGGAAGTCAGTCTGTGTTTCTAGGTTTCTTTTTTTTTTGACATTTTTTGACACCGACTTCCAAAATTAATGAATTTCTTTATTATATACTTATAATAATAATATCGTGTTTTTTTTCAAGTTTGCTCTCATAGAAGGGTTGGTAACAATATTTACTTAAAACTACATATATTAGTAGCTATAAACTTCAAATTACGGTGCCCCTGAATGGGTAGTTAAATTAATCAAGTAATCTACAATCTTTATTTGGCATTCTTCCTATAAAACAAATTTCATTTTTATTAAATTCAAATTACAATAGTTACTAAATTGGATGTCATAGAGTTATATAATTGTTATATTTATATACCTATGTATTATTATATAAGTTAATTTAGATAATTTAGTAAATTCTTAATTTTCTGACTCATTTGTAGGTATTCGCTGTGTCTACATTTCTCGTCCAACTCTCCTCATTTTGATTTCATTTGAAATAAGCAGTACCTTTGTACTCTTTTTTTCTGTATTTGTCCATTTCATTTCTAAGCGTTTGTATGTGTATATAAATGAATAAATAAATCAATAAATAAATAAATAATTAAAGACTTATATAATTCTTTTGTAGGTACGTGTTTGTCACCTAACTCCTCCTAAACAGCTTAGATGAAACTTTGTCTATAATAATTCAGTGGGACCCTGGATGGTTAGAACTTAGTATGTATAATTTGTAAGTAAGCCGTTATCTACTTACACTACAAATTAAAAATGTTACGTTAACATTTTAATCAGGCGCGATTAGCATTTAGAAGATAACAGCAAGATATCAATATAGTGATATATTTTGATAAAGTCACATTTAGTAACACTGATTTCGTAGTGGTGACAATAAAATAACATAATAAAAGGTTTGTGATTATTTTTAATTATAAAACACAAATACAAAATCTAAAAGTTATAATTATAACTTCAGAAGTTATAATTTACGAATAGGTATACCACTAACAATTAAATAAAATAAAAGTGTTTTTCATTATATTTAATGCAATTGTGAATATTATAACATCTAAGTAGAGGCGTGCCAGCGCTGTGGAATTGTTCAAATCAATAGTCACCGCGGAACTAGAAACCAAAAGGCAACTGAAGATACACAGGTGGTTTTTTTAGTCAATAAATATCACACTCCAACGGGGAAGTGATAATATATACCCAAAAAAAAAAAATTAGGAATAGGCGTGTTGAAAATATGCGATTCCTTATCAAGTTGCTCGAGTTGCATCACACTAAACATGCTTTGCAAGACTAAACTGAAAAAAAAAAAAACTCTTCTAAATTGGGTAAGTA
Source organism: Mythimna albipuncta (assembly GCA_929112965.1). NCBI lineage: Eukaryota > Metazoa > Arthropoda > Insecta > Lepidoptera > Noctuidae > Mythimna > Mythimna albipuncta. The sequence goes on along the minus strand of OV815986.1, from coordinate 3,486,253 downwards.
GATGACTAAATACCTATCATATTCAAAATTAGCTTCTGCCAGCGCGCTGACAAAAGCTAATTTTGAATATTCCGGTTCTCCTGTGACAAAATGTACTCTAAGTAGGTATTATTCTACTAACTTTCGCTTTCATAATATTAGTACCTACCTATATAATATATAAATTTAATTACCGGATTAAAATTCCGTTGTTTATAAAATTAAATAAATTAATACAGATTCAAAATATTCCGTGGCTTTTTCCGTTTCCTATCAAATACAGGTGTACTATCACCATGACTTGAAAGAAAATTCAACAACACATCCGTGGTTACAGACATTGTCGTCATCTTTATTTTGTAATAGGTACTAAGGTGAAAGGGCGAAGTAAGCCGCAAAATTTAAATTTTCATAAAAAAAAAGAAAAGTTTAAAAAGTTTTTTGTTTTTTGCAACTTGTATGTTGATTAAAATATAAGTGGCGGCAGTAATACGTATATATTTATGAAATTATAATCAACAAAATCATCAAAAGAACTCTCTCAGTTCGTCTTACCCCATTGAATGGCTATGTCGGAAAAGTCATTCAATAAAGTTGTGAATTTTGCAGACTACCTTGGATATTTTTAATATCGGTTTTCCTGGTTCAAGTGTGCTGTCGGCGTAGTTTCTATGAATATCAGTAGCTTTTCCTGTGATTAGATACAATTTAACATGGTCTTTTCATTTCCTTTGCGACGCCGTCGACATCGTACTTATAGGATTAGTGTTTATCGAAGGATGAATTCACAGATAGTAAATATAAACATTTAAAGTGTTTTAGCAATATCTCCTCCAGATATTTATCTGTTTTTTGAGCCTACTTGTTGGTAGCGAACAGTAGTTCTAGTAACACTAGTAGCAATCAAATAGAGCGCAGTTTGTTGAGTAATATTTTTTGTTTAGAAATCCTTTAGATTATATTACAGACTAGCTTCGCCCGCGTACCTAACATATACCTAGCCTATGTCACTCAGGAATAAAGCAGCTTTCTCTCAGTGGAAACATTTTAGCAATCGGACCAGTACTACCAGAGATTACCTCTTACAAAAAAAAAAAATACCTCTTGTTGTGTGAGTTTGTTTTTTCATTTAAATATTTTCTGTAAGTTAATATCAAAACTACGCATATTATAAAACTTAACTGCACTTTTCAGGTTCTCATTTCTCTACGTCGTCACAATTCATGTAAACGACAATGGTTTGGATTCCCTGCATCGGAGGAACACGTGACGAAGTGGAAGAACATTCTAAACAGATCGACCGCGAGATCAAACAGTGGATCAAATCGTATAATGAGGTGAGTGTGAATGACGAACTACTAAGTTTGTTTACTATTGTCGACCACATACTGCGTTCCACCTTGCGTACATCGAAGGACTGAAACAATTTGCCTGCTGTGGTCTTCCAACCTGATTATAATTTAAGTGTCTTCAAGGCTAGAGTGAATAGGCTCTTAGTAAACTAGTGCGCCTCACCATCAAAGATTGCACCACTGCTTACCATCATGTATCGCAGTCAAGCACTAGTTTATATTAAATAAAATAAACTATTGGCTTATTTATACTGTCGCCATTTGGGGCCTATATCCAACAGTGGACGTCTTTCGGCTGAAATGATGATGATGTATCTGTGGTTATTTTTCAGGCCTCCCGGCTTGGCTCCTCATATGTCTGATTTTTGTAGGAAGGCATACTTGGGGGGCAAGTGGGCTGCGTCTACCCCAGGATGTTAGTTGCTTGCCCTTCGTCCTCCCTGTATTTGCTAAGCTTCCGGGTGTAGGTACTCTTGCTGCCGACCTGTTTTTGAACTGTTGACTATGTTTTTATATCCTCTTTTACTTTCTAAAATCGACCGATTCTTTTTCTTTTACTTCCTTTGAATATTTTATATTTTTCAGGCAATAAAACTGTTACTTCTGGGCACGGGGGAGAGTGGAAAAACAACAATTATAAAGCAAATGAAGATTTTACACATTCAAGGATTCTCTGCAAGGTATCTACATAAATTTAAATTTACTGTAGTATATTTTTTAATTTTGTTTATTTTTTTAACCAAGTGCAGTACAAAGTTTAAAACAAGGGTAGCCTTAGTAACGATAATTAAGTTGTAAATTTTTAAATAAATCACAATGACTATTCTTTACAGTGAAAGAGCCGAAAAAGCGGACCACATCCGTCACAATGTTCATGAATCTATCCACGATATTGTCGATAGCATGGCTACGTTGAAGATACCATTGCAAAACCCAAAGAATAATAATTCAAGAGAATATATTCTCAAATATGGTGATAACGGGCCTAAGGAATATACAGAAGTGAGTGTATTTTCCCGCTACGTGTTTTTTTCCTAATGTTTTGTTTGGCAATAAAAATAAACAAACTATTTTAATACACTAAAATTCAAAGGAATAATTGATCAAATTCAATAAAATGTTTAATTTTCTTGTTTTAAGGAATATTTTGACCACGTCAGAATATTATGGCGAGATGGTGGAGTCAGAGAATGTTTTAAAAGAGCTAATGAATATCAACTAATAGACAGTGCCGAATAGTAAGTAAAATTATTTCATAATTTAATACAGCACCATCTGGTGTGCAATAGACAGACTACACAGCCATTTCAGTTTTGTCAGATTTTTAACTTTTGCTGTAACATGTTTTTCAAAATTTTAAATACCGCCATCTAGTGTTGAATAGCATTTTTAATTATTATAATTTTAATAGATGGCGCTCAATACACGAAATTTCGAATTATTTCATTTATCTTTTTATTTTAAAATATTTTTTCAGTTTTCTAGATAGAATAGATCTTATTGAAAAACCTGATTATATACCATCAGACGCTGACATATTAAGGTGTCGACAGAAAACAACAGGTATACAGAAAATAGAATTCAAAGTTAAGGTAAGCAGTTCTAATTATTACTTTAAATTTTAATTGTAAATATATGTTCCTAACTTACGACTGCTATTGACCTGTCGTTATAATTCTAGGTCCCAAAATCAATGCACGGTGGTGTCCAAGACTTTTGGATGTTCGACGTTGGCGGCCAAAGAGGAGAAAGAAAGAAATGGATACAGGTACCAAACTTCAGGACTTAGATTATTCGTTTTCAACATGCATCGGGAGGCCCTGCGCATCAGGAAGCCTATGATGATGATTATAAAATGTGTAGATTTACAGCTAATATACCTGGTAGGTAAGGGTCGCGAAGATATCCGCAGGAGAACCAAGGTAACCGACGTAGCTCGAAGAATCGCCAAACTTAAGTGGCAATGGGCAGGACACATTGCACGCAGAACGGATGGTCGATGGGGACGAAAGGTTCTGGAGTGGCGACCACGTACCGGAAGACGCAGCGTTGGACGGCCTCCTACAAGGTGGACCGATGACCTGGTCAAGGTCGCGGGAACCCGATGGATGCGTGACGCACAAGATCGGTCGTTGTGGCGACGCTTGGGGGAGGCCTATGTCCAACAGTGGACGTCTTTTGGCTGATATGATGATGATGATGAAGGGTCGCGAGAATCTGATGGATTCGAGACGCACGGGACCGTTATTGGTGGTGACACTTGGAGGAGGCCTATGTCCAATACTGGATGTTTTTGCTGACATGATGATGTTGAAAGCTAATATGTTAAATTAGCAGCGTCTTGAAGTGCTAGCGACAGCAATACCGTACCCGCGGTCCACGACACAAGTGTACAAGAAAACACTGGGGCGGTTTTAATCAGTAAGAATTCGAAAGACCCCTCTGTCCTCCCGAGGATTGCTTTGCGATTGGATTGCAGGACATCCATGAAGATTTCTCCGCACAAAAAAAAAAAAACAATGCCTACAAGTGACTAAATATTTTTGGTTAGATTGCTTACTGGCTTCGGATAAATGCACCTAGGTACTGTGTCAACTTAGAGCCTATCATATTGTTGGATTGCGAGCGTCCTCAAAGCGAATTTGTTACGGACGCGCAAAGAGATCCGGCAACCAGGTGCGGGTCTCCGGCATCTTCGAAGTATCAAGCAAGTATCCACCCTTACGTTGTGTTAGGTGTCTTCAAGGCTTTTTATAAACTAGTGCGCCTCACCATCAACGATTGCATCACTGCTTACCATTAGGTGGGATCGCAGTCAAGTAATAGTTTATAACAGATATATAAAAAAACAAAGACAACAGCAGTAACGTATCTCCGCGTCGGAATCCATTATGTTACTGAGTTTATTGTACGTCGTTAATTTCAACATGCGTTGCGAATTTGCGTTCGCGACGCATTCACTGCGCGCCAGCACCGCCCCGCAGCCGCTCGCAAACCACCAGTGTGATAGCCCTTACTGTTATACTTTTGTGTCCAGGTGTTCGAAGGTATCCACGCCATTTGGTTCCTGGTAGCGTGCAGCGACTTCGACCAGACCCTGAGGGAGGACGGCTCTCAGAACAGACTCAAAGAAGCGCTTGTGTTGTTTGATGATGTTTGGCAAAGCAGGTAATAGCGCAGCATAGTATATCAGGCTTTTAATGTTCCCACTACTGGGACTCAGGCGTCCTCTTAAGGAGAGGAAATGGGTCGTAATCGAGCACGCGGGCCCAGTGCGGGTTGGTGAATGTCACATGTCTTAGAATTTTTGGTTCTAGGACATGCCGGTTTCCCCACGATGTTTTCCTTTACCGTTTTAAGAGCAGTGGTGATGAACTAAATTACACAAAGTAAAGTGCCTGGCTGGGTTTGTATCCGTGACCTACAACTCGTAAGTCGGTTTTGTGGAGAGAAGTTTAAAATGTATCTAACTACTTAATTGTTTTTAACGGACACACAGAGACAGAAATAGAATAGATTAAACTTTGTTTCACGGGAGGTTCTGGTTTTTAACAGTCCTGGTTTTCAAACTGTTGGTCTGTTTCTTTTCTATAATCAATAGGGTTTAAGATTGGGATACTGATAAAACTTCTTAGTCGTCGTCATCATCACACATCTTAAGGGATCTTTTCGGAGAAAACTTTAAACGCCTACTCTTTTCTTTGCCGCAATCTTCCGCAAATATAACACTATAAACCAGCATTATTTCCGCAGGTTTCTGTTAGAAGCGGGGCTGATTCTGTTCCTGAATAAGCAAGATATTCTGGAGAGAAAGGTGTCTCAGGGTCGCAGCATCGCCCCCTACTTCCCGCAGTACAACGACTTCCAAGCGGCGGGGGACGAGTACACCAGGACTAAGATGTTTATCAAGAGCCTTTTTGTTGTAAGTTTCCCTTGAGAGACTTACAGAATCACTAGACTAACACAAAAACTAGAGACTTTAGAGGGTTAGAGCCACAAAATAGATAGGTACAGAAGACAATCTCATGTATGTATGTTCAATTACCGGCACGGATCTTGAGCGCTGGCTTCAAGTGGCGCATAAGTCAAATATTCGGTCTCTTTAGTGGTGCGAAGTGAGACGCGGGGGCGGGGACTTACGACGAGACGTCGTCAAAACTTAGGAATCGGTCCTATTCTCATTTGAAACGCGTAGTACTTAGCAGTGGAAATTTTTCGGCTAAAAGGGGCAGCCAGATGGTTGCAAACCAACGTCCCAACCTACGTTTACAACGCTAGTATGCAACTGTCTGGTCACCCCTTTAAGGCTGCCCGCGCACGTCAGACTTTTTGTAGGACAGATAATTATAATCGGGCCGATTTTGTTTATTAGTAACACTGTTCTGTATATTTGTGACCAACTTTTTATAGGACGTGTGCAACACTATTGCTATCAGTGTGTTCTCCTACAAAAAAAAAATATCGTCGATTATTATCGGATGTGGGCGGGTAGTAGAGTATAAATATGTATATTTCCAGGAACTAATAACGAAGAAGCGTTCTCGCCGCCTGGACGCGTCGGCGGAGCGCTTCGTGGTGTCGGAGGCGCGTCGCGCGCGCGAGTGCTACTTCCACTTCACGACGGCCACCGACACCGACAACGTGCGCACTGTCTTCAGGGACGTGCACCAGATCATACTCACGCACATGCTCAGCAACTTGGGCGTTTATTAGCGTACGACGCATTATATGGAATATGCATGAATTAAATATTTTGTTATCAGGGGCGCTTTCAATTTAAACGTCTCATGTCGGACCGCTGCCACACGTAGTGTTGGGATTTTATCCGTTAAATTAAATACTCAAAATGAATAAATACTCAATAAATACTCGTTTTTAATCGAGTATTTATCCAATAAAAACGAGTATTTATTCATTTTGAGTATTTAATCGGATAGAATCGCAACACTATAGCCACACGTTTACCGTGCCACAGCCGGCCGGTTGCAGTACCTACGTTAGCAGTCCGACAAGAGCGCCTAAATTGAAAACGTATCTGTCTGCCGTGCGTTTGTATGCCAGTGATGCGCTACTCAACACCGAATTGAACACGTGGTGCTTGTGACGTTGCCGTCCTGTTGTCGACTGTTCGCCACACGTTTGCCGCACCGCGCGCCATAAATGAAAAATACGATCGTCAGTACGCAGTACGACTAACGCACAGCATTCGCACCGCAATAAATTCAAAGTACCCTTAGGCTTGCCCAAGGCCTACTATCCACGGCCGCGTAGCTTCATAGACGCGTATTCGTCATTATACGCTTGGTGAACGCCTGCGTGAAGCTTACATACAAAACTATGAAACTGTGTTGTCGACGCGGCAACGATACGTCAGCATGCGCTGCCGTTAAACGCCATCTCTGAAGCTACGCGTCCGTGAACAGTAGGCCTATGTATCAACCAATCAAATCGCCTGAATATCTGCCTATAATGTTCTAAAGCTGCTATCGTTTTTTGTTCCATCTTTCTAATTTTGAGATGTGGATTTTCGTTCCAATAATGAGTTAAATTAAGTTCGTGTACCCACTGTCTTTGTTATTTATTATACTTATTAAGATAATTTCTAATAAAATAAGTTTTCAAGAATATTTTTCATTTGAATGTGACCTGTGACATAATTTTTTTTACAACAATCTGCCTATGATTACGGCTATAGTTTATCGGAGCAAGCAGTTAAAAACTACGTACTACCTACTAGTATGAAAAAAGAGAAATATAAAAAAAAAATGCTTTACCTAAGTAGGTAGGTACCTACTTAAAATGGACTAGCCGCCTATGGCCAGTAGCCTAATTCATCAAACAAGCCAAATATCGTTGAAGTTCAAAAGCGGTATTCACGATCCATCGACTTATTTCCAGTTACATTAATAAGTATTCTACCAGGATAATGTAATAGGTACAGATTTTTTTTTAATTGTCAAATTTCAAACGACTTTAAAATCGGTGTCTTTCAAACTCGATTGATAGATGTGAATACGGAAATGGTGTAAACGACTAAATCGCTACGATATCGTTACGGTTTTCATTACGTGAATCGAGCTACTAGAAGATGTCACTAGCCAGCTTTTATGACATACCCACCTGCATGCCCCCAAATCAAAATTTCAAACGTTTTCGACAAATCCATCAAGAAACAGTAGATACACTTGCGGTCCTAAAAAGGACCTTGTCATTTAGGGATAATAAATTATAATTTTGTATTCATTTTTCTATATAACCTCAAAAATAAAAAAACTAACCGCCAAAACCGTACAGCGTTCTTCCTTGTCTCTTCAAAGCATAGACAACATCCATCGCTGTCACAGTTTTTCTTTTGGCGTGTTCGGTATACGTCACGGCATCGCGGATTACATTTTCTAGAAACACTTTCAGCACGCCACGAGTTTCTTCGTAGATTAATCCTGAGATTCTCTTGACACCGCCTCTCCTTGCTAATCTTCTGATGGCAGGCTTCGTAATTCCTTGGATGTTGTCTCGAAGAACTTTTCTGTGGCGTTTGGCGCCTCCTTTGCCCAATCCTTTCCCGCCTTTACCGCGACCTGTCATTTTAACTTTGAAGTTTAAACTTTTTTTTAATGTGAATGTGACGATGTTAGGACGTGGTTTGCGTTCTTGCTCGAGCGTGATGAGTATTTATAGACTAGGCCCTGAATATTAAATTCCGTTGTGGGTAGTTCTAAAATGCTTGTAGAAGGATAGACTAACGTAGCGACCCACCTCAGTTTCGTACGAGTGCAGAAAGCTTTAAAATTCTCGGCTGTTCTCTTCTATTACATGCATGTACAAATTGCCGTCACGTATCTTGAGCGCTGGCTTCAAGTTGCGCAGAAGTCAAATATTCGGTCTCTTTAGTGGTGCGAAGTGAGACGTGGGGGCGGGGTTTGTCATTAATTGGCTCGCCGCGCCATCGCGCCATAGACGTCACTCCTGATTCGTTCCCTGCGTTGCTGCATGTATCTAACAACGAAGACGATTGGCTCGCTAATGTATGGAATGCGCAAAGCTATCCCCACTCTGACGCCGGGCGCTCAAGATCCGTTTTGGCAATTCTAAACCTTCCTTGTTTATCATTCTATCTCTTTGTGAACTATGAAAAATTGTTTACAAGTTTTTGAGTTTATCGCGTTCATACAGATAGACGCGGTGGGCGACTTTGTTCAATATACTAGAAGGATGTTTTTGGTCTTCTAATGACCAAAATAATATTTCTGATAGTGCATAATATTGGCACTAATATCAGGCAAGGAACAATAAACTTACATTGGTGGGTACTTGTATTTTATGAATCCTGCCTTGTATTTTATTAAGTTTGATCGTCCTTGACAGTTAATAAAGTTACGACTTCAAATTATTTGCTAAATTGTAGGTATTTTAATTAGGTACCTATTTCTTACAAAAATATAGGTATTGGTTAAGTATACATCTAGATTTTGTATGATTTATATTCAATTTTAATAAATACAAATTCAAATAATAAATCAAATTGGGCCATGGGGTCCGAGCGCTCATCGAGTTGTCCGGGATATCAGCAAACAGTTGGTCGACTCTTCGCGTGACCAGAGGGCTGGACTCTTCTTCAGTCAACGAATCAGCATTGCCATCCAGCGTGGCAATGCTGCCAGCGTTCTGGGCACTTTTCCCATTGACATTGATGTGGACGAATTTTTTGATGCCCTGTGAGTTTTTCCCGTTTTTCAGCCTTTTTTTACTCGTTTGTACATATTATTATTTTAAGTTTGTATATATAGGTATACCTAGTAATTATTTATAAATTATTAAATTAATTAAATTGTAAATAGGTAATTCAATAAACGAATTGAATTCTATCATAATTATTATCCTTTTATTTACCATCCTACTTAGGTACTCATCCTAATTTCTACTAGGTACCTCTACCTACTTATTACAAATGTGAAAGTATCTGTGTTTGTAATATCAAACTAACAACGATATTAATTAATTACTAGCTACAGCCAGTGGCTTCGCCCGCGTGACCATAGAAAGTATAACGGGTGATTCATTTGGAGTTACTTTTTCCAAAATTAAAAAAAAATATGAATAACACAAATTTATCGGGTAATCTTTATTATAATACAAAAGAACCATTCCTTACATTTACTTTTTAAAGATTATTTCTTTCAAATGTTGTCCGTACAAGAAACTGGAACTCCAGAATGGACCACCTTAATCGCAGTTACGGACAACATTTGAAAGAAATAATCTTTAAAAAGTAAATATAAGGAATGGTTCTTTTGTATTATAATAAAGATTACCCGATAAATTTGTTTTATTCATATTTCTTTTAGTTTTGGAAAAAGTAACTCCAAATGAATCACCCGTTATAATTATAGTCTGGGACATTCAGTGATAAAGTAGCATTCTATTGGTAAAATATTTTTTTTAAACGGTCCAGTTGTTTTTGAGTATATTCATTTTAGACAGAAATAAATATCTTTAATTTTTAAAGACGTAGGTACCTTATAGGAATCTTTGCTTAATCTGTGATGAGGTTTGCTAATTAAACATATATTATATATCAAACTATAAAGAAACACATACGCAAATATTTAAACCATGATCATTTAACACCGTCTGATTGGCCATCGCCTTTATTTACCTCATCCAAACCCCCACTACTTGCAAACATCCACATTCTATTTAAATCGCACCACAAAAGTGATATCGTTGATTGTCAAAGAACTTATTGAACTGAGAAATCAAGATGCCGCCCGTAAAAGTTCCAAAGAAGGCTCTAAAACTAACCACACCGACAAAAGGCAGCCCCATGTCTCGACCAGTCGTCAAGACAAAGAAGATTAAGAAGAAGAACTACCAGAGCTTTTCCATCTACCTGTACAAGTTACTGCGAATGGTGGCACCAGAAAACATGGGAATATCAAGAAAGTCTATGCTCATCATGAACAATTTTCTGAACGACATGCTGGAGAAGATCGCCGTGGAGGCTGGGAGACTGGCGACCCACACCAAGAAGTCCACGCTGGGCAGCAGAGAGATCCAGGCCGCTGTCAAGCTTGTCATCCCTGGAGAACTGTCAACTCACGCCAACATAGAAGCTGTCAAAGCCATCAATATGTTCCACAAAAGCCATGAGCGTGACGCGGCCGCGAAAGAGAGTTAGGTTATGTAAGAATAGGGCATTGTTTTTAAGACGATCGATTTAGAGAAGTGATTATTAAGTGCAATTAATAAAAATGTAGACGAAATAAATAAAAAGTGACTGTTACGTGATAAGATTTAAATTATTGACATTGTTGATTGATTATTAAATGATTGCAAAGTTAATTTGTTGTTTTATTTAAAAATAAAAATATGTAAAATTGAAAGAATGGAGGGAGGCTCTTACCTAGCTGTGGGGCAGTATAGGCTAGGTATAAATATAATAATATATAACACAAAAAAAATATCTTACTTTAATTATTTATGTCGTGACCATATCCCTATCACTTCATGATATAGCCAAATCGTTTAAACATTAACACAAACCCGCACTGGGCCCGTGTGGTGGATTACGGCCCATTCCCTCTCCTAGAGAGGAGGCCTGAGTCCCAGCAGTGGGAACATTAAAAAGGCTGATGATGAAAGAAAGTAGGCCAAACGAGCAAACATGAAACTTTATAACCTTTGAAACGATCTGGCCAGTTGTACTTGGCCATACAATGAAGTGATCAATTTCTAAGATCTGGCCACGTGTTTTATCTATAAATAGCTCGTCGTTCGGTCTCTGACCGCCCAGTTAGGACCGAGCCCGAGTCGTCGCGAAGTGCTTCATGCGCGCTGCATAGAGTTATCAGCAATACCGTAGGGGTCCAGAAGGCTCCGCTAGGGTCACGGCGAATTTCTGAAAAGCATTCCATGGTCCTGGAACGCAAAGGGCAACTGACGGCTGGACAGCGAGCTACCCATTGCTCACTGTCCGCAAGCCCGCGCCTACGGTGGCTGGAAATCGGGATCGGAATCCCGGCGGCGGCGAGAGCGCCGTTGCCTGATGCGGTCGGCCTCCTCCTTAGCGAGCATTACTGCTTCGCAGAAGTCGGCGACCGCCTGCCACTCCTCCTCGCTCCGGACCATGGCCTCGACCAAGGCCCGGCGCGAGAGGTCTCCGCCGCCGATCACCCCCACGAGGGCACGGCGATGCTCCACCCAAGCAGGGCACACCGCGATGGAATATTTCTAATACTTTTGCAACTACACAAGTCGCGGGTACTCTCTCGCTAAAAAATTAAAATAATCTCAAACTACCCACAATATCTTCAATTTACCGAGAGAGGCGACGCAAAAACTATAAAAGACATCACTTGACTCGCTCGCGTCGCTACTCGTCACATCGCTGACACAGTTGACAGACGTTATTGAACAGACAGTTGAAGACGAGATGGCGCGCACGAAGCAGACAGCTCGCAAGTCCACCGGAGGCAAAGCGCCGCGCAAGCAGCTGGCGACCAAGGCGGCTCGCAAGAGCGCGCCGGCCACCGGCGGCGTGAAGAAGCCGCACCGCTACCGGCCCGGCACCGTCGCGCTGCGAGAGATCCGCCGCTACCAGAAGAGCACCGAGCTGCTCATCCGGAAGCTGCCGTTCCAGCGCCTCGTGCGGGAGATCGCGCAGGACTTCAAGACGGACCTGCGCTTCCAGAGCTCGGCGGTGATGGCGCTGCAGGAGGCCAGCGAGGCCTACCTGGTGGGGCTGTTCGAGGACACGAACCTGTGCGCCATCCACGCCAAGCGCGTCACCATCATGCCCAAGGACGTGCAGCTGGCGCGCAGGGTGCGCGGCGAGCGCGCCTGAGATAGTAGAAATTGGTGTGACGTGGAGTACGTAGGGTACGTAGGTAGCTAGCTAGTGGGTAGGTACTAGCTAGCTAAATAGGTAGTTATTGACAAAGCCCTTCTCAGGGCTGCAAGGCTTCCTGTTTCTTTGATGGATGATGTCGAAACGTAAATTAAAATGGTCCTTTTCACTAATTTGTTCCTTTGGAAGGTGTCGAAACGTATATGATTAAAAGCCCTTTTCAGGGCTGATTTCTGATAAACGGCCTCTGTCAGTGGTTTTAATTTTCTTTGATGATAATATGTTAATGTACCTAACATATACTTAATATTTCGCAAACGTGACGGTTTTAAAAAAAATTACACGTCAATTTAAACTAGATGACACCGGTGTTTCCTAGTTGATACCGTAATCAATGGTCAAATCAAATGAGAACCATGCAGATTAATGGCCGATATGATTTTTTGAGGAAAGAACTCGGGACTAATTTTAATAAGATGAACGACTTGACGAACATAACAACACCACACCAAAGAAAGGAAATATAACCTATATTATTGACGCCTCAATCGAAGAACCTATTTTTTCGTGGGAAATAATCAAATAACTTCTCCCGCTCTGGGTGAAGCGGTAGGGAGGTCAGACTTTTAATGACCAAAACCCACAGCGCTTCTTCAACTGCCCTTTATTTCGTGGGCGGCAGTAACTCTTCGAACAATTCGCAGCTCTGGCAGGTTGGCGTTGATTGGCCCCTACAATTTTACTAACATCTCTAAGGTGTGCGTCACGCATCTTGTTCCAGGCTTGGTCCATACTCAGACGACCGGACGGCGAGCTACCCATTGCTCGCCGTCCGCAATGCCGCACATACGATGGCCGGTAGTCAATCGCAGTACTTAACATTATTATTGACATTTTAAAGTTTTATTTGATAACGACATGCCGGAAACTTTCAAGTTTATCTTATCTATGCTTTTTTGCTTATCTTCATATGTACAAATAGTTTAGCTTATGTTTATCGATAAGTAAAAAAGTTGGTAAGAAAAGTTTGTCTTTATATACTTATAACTCTTTGAATGTCGTAATTAGAAACACAAACAACACAATAGAAAGACAATTACCTTATGTCGGACAGTGTAACTTAAGACATTCGTTTTATAACGCCCCTATAAAGTTTTTAGTATCTACACAAATTATGGTACCTCCATCAAAAGACCATATCCGACACTAATCTGCATGATTCTTATATAATTTGGTAATTACGGGTTTTTCAGGGTTCCGTAGCCAAATGGCAAAAAACGGAACCCATATAGATTCGTCATGTCTGTCTGTCTGTCTGTCCGTCCGTATGTCACAGCCACTTTTTTCCGAAACTAGAAGAGCTATACTGTTGAAACTCGGTAAGTAGATGTATTCTGTGAACCGCTTTAAGATATCCACACAAAAATAGAAAAAAAAACAATAAATTTTGGGGGCCCCCATACTTAGAACTGAAATTCAAAAAATTTTTTTTCATCAAACCCATACGTGTAGTGTATCCATAGATATATATCCGTGAGTGTATCTATGGATAGGTCTTCAAAAATGATATTGAGGTTTCTTATATCGTTTTTTTCTAAATTGAATAGTTTACGCGAGAGACACTTCCAAAATGGTAAAGGTTGTCTGTAAGAGATCGCCCTGTGCGATAAGGCCGTCCATTGTACACTTATTTTGAATAATGTTTGTCCTGTATCTCTTTTTGTTCATGCGGTGTACAATAAAGAATATAATAAATAATAAATAAAATGTGTGTGTCCCCCTTGTAACTTCTAAAATAAGAGACTGATAAAACTTTAAAAAATACATGATGTACATTAGGTACCATGTAAACTACCAACGAAAATTGGTTTGAACAAGATCTAGTAAGTAGTTTTTTTTTAATACGTCATAAATCTAAAAAAATACACTATTATTAAAACATGGATCAAAGTTACAACGAACTACAAGAACTTTTATATTATGTTACTTGCTGCTACAGAACCCTCCATGGGCGAGTCCGACTCGCACTTGGCCGGTTATTTTTTTTATCTACACTAATATAATAAAGAGGTAAAGTTTTTTTTTTTTGTAGGAGGTTATCTCTGGAAATACTGGTCCGTTAGCTAAAAATTTTTCACCGATAGAAAGTTGGTTTATTTCTGAGTGACATAGGCTATAATTTATGTAGGTGCGCGAACGAAGTCGCGGGCAAAAAATACTCTGATATAAACTAGTGCTTGACTGCGATCCCACCTGATTTTGCTGTAGGACTTTAAAACAGACTTTGACCCCTGCCCAGAGTTAGTTTCGGTGTTTCTTATCAGGGTAACTGGGTAGGAAACAGCGGGCTCATCTTGTTTGAATTGACATGTTATATATTTAAGTTTTTTTTTTTTGTTATAATTATAAAGTTTTACCTTTACTGATACTAATGTCTGCTGGGGTTTTCCCGTCCTATTATAATAGGCTAGTTGCCGTAAAAAATGTAATTAATCCGTCTTTTAGATTATTCAAAAATAAGGGACACGTATTTTTTTTATTTGTAAATTAAACCAAAAATGACAAAGATATAGCCCAATCAAGTTACCTGTAACGTCACGCCGTGCTGCATTTCACGCACGGGTTGACGTCACACGTAACTTTAATGGGCTATATCTTTGTTATTTTTGTTTAATCAAAAAAAGAAAAATACGAGTCCACTAAATAAAATGTAATTATATTGACCCTAGAAACTACCTACTACTAGTGCGCTTCACCATCAACGATTGCATCACTGCTTACCATCAGATGAGATCGCAGACAAGCACTGGTTTAGTGTTGAGGAAAGACTCAGAATATAGGTAAGGAATAGCTCTACTTATGCTCTTTTATTAACAGCCGCTAGATTTTTTTTATGTAGGTAAGTAATAATCTCTTACTAAGATCATTTAGATTCATTGTGCGTGCGGCTAAGGAGTGGAATTCCTTGCCGGAGTCTGTTTCCTGATAGCTACAACCCGGGAATCTTTAAGTCGAGAGTGAATAGGTTTCTTCTAGGTAAGCGCGTTCCATCGTCGACCGCATCGTCGCTTTCCATCAGGTGAGATAGCGGTCAAGCGCGAACCTATCAACAATAAAAAAACAGCTAGTTGAAATAATAAAATTACATAAGTTTAAGTTTGAAGGTCAATATTATCGATTTTCGCGTGGATCACAATAATGTCAATAGGATACGGGTGCAAGGAGGGGCGCGCACGCAGCCAGGCGCTACCAACATTTTGTTTTGACTTCGCACGGTTAGTGGATTTAACAAAGTGTCAAGTTTGTCGGTTTGCGGACTACGAGCAATAGGTGGCTAGCCGTATGGCCGTCCGGTGACCGTCCGGACCGAGCTATGTTAGAACTTTAGGGCCTAATACACTACTCGTTATTCAGAACGTTTTAGTCTATGGTTCGACGTATCTAGTCTACGGTTCGACGTATCGCGTAGTGTAATAGGGGTCAGACTGTCTTACTCGGAAAGAAAAATAAGATGAGTCTGAATATCTTGTGCTGAATTAAGCGTAGTGTAATAGGCTCTTAAATTAGAACGACACACACGTGTAACACGCCTGATTTGTACGTAGAACGGCGTCGCGTGGCGTGGATTAAGTGTAGATCTACAAGACTAGTTGCCATATAAAATGTATGGAGACCGACGCGCTCAGATCGCCGTGTGTGGCACACGTGTGCGCAGTGTAGTAGAACTACACTCGTACCTCTTTCAAAGATTCCACATATTGTCCGTGGTGTAGATATTATGCGCGGAACGAATTGAGCGCTCGGCGAAAGATTGAGGATCAATTTGCGCATCGTACACATCGTCGAGCCAATCACTGTAACTATAAAGATGTACTCCCAGCTCCCGCGTCTCATTTCATACCACTAAAGAGACCCAATACTTCACTTCTCATTCAAGTGAAGTCTGATTTCAAATTCAAGACAGCGCTTAAGATCCATGCCGGTATCTACTTATCCGCCGGTATCTCTTTTATACTTGAGATCTACAACCAATTTTACAATACAATATCGACTAGGAATAAATTTGCGAATAATTAAAACAGTCACTGAATTTCACTCACACAGATCCCGCCAAAACCGCCATATTTGATTTGCCACGGTATAGACTTGGGCAAATTGTTGCGCGCCCCAGCTCGCAGCTGTCTCAAACAGCAGCTGCCATCGACCGTTACACTTGGGCACGTGCTACCCCTGCATAATAATTATTATTATTTAGGAGAGAGTGGGGTCGGTAGAGAGGTCATGTAGGTATCGGACTTTTGAATGAACTTGGAAGATAATAAGCATTAGAATCGTTGAGAAATTGCCGAAATACCTTTTCGCTACATAAATCAGAAACGTTTATTTCAAATAAACCAATAAATATCAGGCACTTTTGAATTGTCATTATGTCAGTCAATCAACAAAAAAAAAGTGAAGCTAAATTACACGTTTCAAAGCGTAGATCTATATGGTGAAGAACGTGCAAGAACAAATGAATATCTGACGTCTGCGGTAATCTGCAAAAATTTTTACAGTTCCTTTATTCAGTGACCTACCATTACGACGTCATTGCCAAATTAGTGCTTTTTTAGGGTTCCGTAGCCAAATGGCAAAAAACGGAACCCTTATAGATTCGTCATGTCTGTCTGTCTGTCTGTCTGTCTGTCCGTCCGTATGTCACAGCCACTTTTTTCCGAAACTATAAGAGCTATACAGTTGAAACTTTGTAAGTAGATGTATTCTGTGAACCGCATTAAGATTTTCACACAAAAATAAAGCAATAAATTTTGGGGGTCCCCATACTTAGAATTGAAACTCAAAAATTTTTTTTTCATCAAACCCATGCGTGTGGGGTATATATGGATAGGTCTTCAAAAATGATACTGAGGTTTCTAATATCATTTTTTTCTAAACTGAATAGATTGCGCGAGAGACACTTCCAAAGTGGTAAAATGTGTGTCCCCCCCCCTCTAACTTCTAAAATAAGAGAATGATAAAACTAAAAAAAATATATGATGTACATTACTATAAAAACTACCAACGAAAATTGGTTTGAACGAAATCTAGTTAGTAGTTTTTTTTTAATGCGTCATAATTCGAACAAAATACACTATTATTAAAATATCGATCAAAGTTACAACACATTACAAGAACTTTTATATTATGTTATTTGCTGCTACGGAACCCTTCATGGGCGAGTCCGACTCGCACTTGGCCGGTTTTTATATATTTGATATTGCCATTCTACCACAATTTTATTACAAGACCATTGACCGATCAATGATCGATCTTTATGAATTAGCAGATTACAAACTTTTAGCAAAATGACAATGGGATCGCGTTGGAATGACGAATTTATAAAAATAGCAGACTTGGGCCCCAGACAGATCACGATACTATCAGAACATAGCATAATCAGCCATAATGTTCCCACTGCTGGTACTCAGGCCTCCTGTCTATGAGAGGGAATGGTCCATAATCCACCACGCGAACCCAGTGCGGGTTGGTGGATGTCACATGTCTTCGAATTTTTGATTCTAGGACATACTGGTTTCCTCAAAATATTTTCCTTCACAGTTTTGAGAGCAGTAATGGTGAAATAAATTACAGTAATGTGCCTGGCTGGGTTTGAACCCGCGTTCTACTACTCCTAAGTCGAGGCCGTAACGACTGAGCCACCACCGCTCCTCGACAACGATATAACAAAAACATAACTGTTCAGACATGACATTTAAGAAAAGCAAACCTTCACGGAGTCCCCACTACTTATCACAATAGAGGAACCCTAACTATACCTACGACCCCTGGCTAAAAGACATTTCACGAAAGCTCATTCAATAATTGCAGGTTATACCAGTTCTACTAATAAAAAACCTCTAGATTTATAATAAACAACCCTAATGCTTTCAAAACAGAGTATAAAGTCCAATGTATCGATTTCTAATTTTGTAAATTCAATTTAAAGCAGCATACAAGTGAATTTCAACTTTAATCGACAGAAATAAAGTTCCATTTAGATAGATTGATTTTTTTTGAATTTGGAATTCAAACAGCGCGTGCCCATTCGCAGGGGTGCGCAAACGCAAACGCCGCCGTTTCCGACCCCAGGTTTTTTTGAAAAAGGAATAAGTTTACAGTTGACGGTTAGACGTTGAGTTGGACAGACGTGTGTGTTATCAATAGAATAATATTAGCTTTTAAAGTGAAACTTAGTGTAGATCTAGTGTGGATAAGTGTGGTGTGTGTTTAAGTGAAAAAAAGATTAAAAATACCAATTTGAGGTTTAAAATCTAAAAATAAAATCACTTTGGAAACTAACTCCGCTAAATATTCATAATAATTAAAGTTTAACTGAAGATACTTAATAATAATATAACTTTAAGTGAATAAAAATCCATAAGAAACCTAGAATTTAAATATAAGTCTAAGAAACTCACTGAACTAGATCGGTTCCGGTGTAAGCCCACCCTTCTTAGCCAGGAAACATGCACTAACGATTGCACTGGGGAAAAAATACGCTTAAAAAAATGGATTCACCAAAAATCGTGTATAAATATTATTCAAATCCAGCTTTTTGCTCGCAAAGCGAAGTTGTGTTTGGTCAAAAAACATGTATGACCAAGATAGTGTCGCCGGACAGAAAGCGCATGTCTCCTTTGGGCGCAAATTCACCAAGAAAGATAGAGATAAGTAATAGGATTATGAGGACAGATATCTCTGATAATCCTTTAAGAATGTCTCCAGCTGGGGCTCCAAGATACAGAGAAGAACCTCCTGAATTACCACCGAAGCCTCCTAAGTTCCAAAACAGAAGCTTTCAAAGGCAATCATCTTTAGTTTACAAACCTTCTCGAACAGTAAGATGCAGGACGAGAAGCGAAGACCTAGAAATGGCACAATTAAAACAGCAAAGACAGTCTAGGTATACCAGGGGAGCAGACAGTGACGATGGTCTCGAAGACAGTCGTACGAAACACAGATACGAAGTTATCCGAGACTTTGATGATATCGCCGACTATTCTCCAACAAAAAAGAGGATCGTTGAAGCAAAAGCTGATGAAATCGAAGAGTATAATGTTGATGGACCGGATGAGAACGAGCTAAAAGAAATACCAACAGAAATAGTCAAAACTGTTAATGGAAGGACGCTGAGATACGCGATAATTCCTACAGAAGACGATGAACCAAGAAAATGTAATGTTACTTTCACATCTCCTGTTATGTCTAAGAAGAATCTGATCGCCACGCAGAAACTCCATGAGCTATTATCCACTCCGAGGAAACTAAAGAGCTATGCTAGCCAGCCATCAATCAGGATGACGCCAAACAAATCAATAGAAAACAAATACTCCGAAACGCCAAGAAAATTTACATCAAGCACCCCTACTCACGGAGTTACACCATCAAAATCCTGTGCCAACTTGACGTCCAGAACTAGCGCACCAACTTCTCCAATATCACCTAAAGCTCAGCAGAAATTAAGCTACGGTCTGCCTGAGAACCTACCTGAGAATCTACCTGGCTTCGATAGACATGACGTCTTTGTGACCAGCTTTAGAGAGAAGAGCAGGGATCGGAGTTTTGATCTTGAAAGGGAGATGAGTAGAGAGAGAAGGGATTATGACAGGAGAAGAGAGAGTCAGAGGAAGGATAAGAATACTGCTGTTATTATTCCAAGGTACGTATTTAGTAACAATTATGGCTATATTTCACCATGGTGGCGCGACCATGTTGCCGCCACCATTAAAATGTATGCATCTGTCTATAATAGTTAGGTACTCACCTGTAGCCCGATTCACGTAATGAAAACCGTAACGATATCGTAGCGATTTAGACGTTTAGACCGTTTCCGTATTCACATCCATCAATCGAACATTTGAACGACACCGATTTTAAAGTCGTTTGAAATTCGTCGATTATAACAAAATCTGTATTAAATTATTCTGGTAGAAAACTTATTAATGTAACTGGAAATAAGTCGATAGATCGTTAATACTGCTTTTGGATAGAACTTCGATCGAACGACTATAAAACTTCAACGATATTTGGCTTGTTTGATTTTACGTGAATCAGGCTACTGGTGTCCGTTTGGTTGCGCAACCAATTTGGTGGCGCGACCAGCTCGGGCGTGTGGCGACTCTGGTGTCCGTATGGTGTCTAGTTTGGTAGCTTAGGGCTATATTTTACCAAGACACCATGGCTGCTCGACCAGTCGCCGCTACCAACAAAATGTATACA
Source organism: Mythimna albipuncta (assembly GCA_929112965.1). Taxonomy (NCBI): domain Eukaryota; kingdom Metazoa; phylum Arthropoda; class Insecta; order Lepidoptera; family Noctuidae; genus Mythimna; species Mythimna albipuncta. The sequence goes on along the minus strand of OV815986.1, from coordinate 3,465,817 downwards.
GCTCTATAGAGAGTTAATCACCTAGTGTCCGTTTGGTTGCGCAACCAATTTGGAGGCGTGACCAGCTCGGACGTGTGGCGACTCTGGTGTCTAGTTTGATAGCTTAGGGCTATATTTCACCGGGACACCATGGCGGCGCAACTGGTCGCTCTGCCGGCTTCGTCCGCGTGAATGTTAGTTATTGCGGAGGTGAAGTCGAAGTCGATGACGAAAAAAAAGCAGCCTATGTCCATCCTTGGACTTCAAGCTTCTTCCGTACCAAATTTCATTAAAATCGGTTCAGTAGTTTAACCGTGAAAGCGTAACAGACAGACAGACGAGAGTTACTTTAAAATTTTAGCATGAATTTGATTTTTATGTATTGTTTTGTTTATTATTATGAGGAACATCAACGACAATCAAGGAAGCAAGGAAATCTTGGGCCCACTATTCAATAGCTGTGTGTGTTACATCTTTGGATAGGTAGTCTTCATAAGTGTAATTGAAAAACGTCGTTTGATACACTTGGAGCTGTTACTGCAGCTCCATAACACTCTCGCATACGGCTTAAGCCAATACTGCCTCGGTCGCTTTGACAAACTTTCTCTTTAATTGATTGACTACACATTAATACAATTTATATAGTAACATAAATTTTCAATCGCATTTGAAAAAAAAAAACATAGAACCTCCTCCTTTTCGAAGTCGGTTAAAGATGTATATATTTACGTGACGACGATAAAGCCAGAACTACATTAGACCGACGCACACGTGTAACACGCCTGATTTGTACGGAGAACGACGTCGCGTGGCGTGGATCTAGTGTAGCTCTACAAGTTTAGTTTCCATATAAAATGTATGGAGAACGACGCGCCCAGATCGGCGTGTGTGGCACACGTGTGCGCAGTGTAGTTCTAGCATAAGCGATCACTTCGCGGTTTTAAGATAACCGAGGCTTAACACACACAGCTGTTTTGCATGTGTGAGGTTTTTTCTACATGTTATTCAATTCATTAGCATTGAAGTATGTCAGTGGCTTCACCTGCGTGACAGAATTATCTAGTAAATTATCCTAGAGAAAATATACTCCTGGGATCACAGAAATCTGGAAGGAAGGCTGAAGGCCTACAACAAGGTGGACCGATGACCTGGTCAGGGTCGCGGGAATCCGATGGACGCGTAACGCACAGGACTGGGTCATTGTGACGACGCTTGGGGGAGGTCTATGTCCAACAGTGGACGCCTTTTGGCTAATATGATGATGATGATCACAGAAATCTTAATACATTACTGAGGGTTGTGTTGGGTGCACTAGCATAGCTCGTACACTACTGGGATAATCGTCGTATAATATACCTACACCGCTAAATTTTGACCGTTTTAATCCCGTGGAGGGTCGATCCGGTACATGAAACACTATCGATTTGTAAAGATAAAATTAAAAAATTAAGTACCTTTTTTTCAAAACTAGAATTAATTTACGCATGTACGTAATTAATTTCTTTAAGAAAACTTCAGCTGAGCGGGTTTACTGACCTGTAGCACAGATTACTGAATAGTTACTGCGTAACCTGTAGTTAGTAGTCGGCGTTGCGTACAAACTATCTACAGGTCATTGAACTCGATTAATACGAGGTACATAGAATACTTTTTTGTTTCGTACGTTCTAATTTGTCTTGGGTAGACCGTGTCTTGGAATAGCACACAGAATACTTTTTTGTTTCGTACGTTCTAATTTGTCTTGGGTAGACCGTGTCTTGGTATAGCACACAGAATAATTTTTTGTTTCGTACGTTCTAATTTGTCTTGGGTAGACCGTGTCTTGGTATAGCACACAGAATAATTTTTTGTTTCGTACGTTCTAATTTGTCTTGGGTAGACCGTGTCTTGGTATAGCACACAGAATACTTTTTTGTTTCGTACGTTCTAATTTGTCTTGGGTAGACCGTGTCTTGGTATAGCACACAGAATACTTTTTGTTTCGTAAGTTCTAATTTGTCTTGGGTAGACCGTGTCTTGGTATAGCACACAGAATACTTTTTGTTTCGTAAGTTCTAATTTGTCTTGGGTAGACCGTGTCTTGTTATAGCACACAGAATACTTTTTGTTTCGTAAGTTCTAATTTGTCTTGGGTAGACCGTGTCTTGGTATAGCACACAGAATACTTTTTTGTTTCGTACGTTCTAATTTGTCTTGGGTAGACCGTGTCTTGGTATAGCACACAGAATACTTTTTGTTTCGTAAGTTCTAATTTGTCTTGGGTAGACCGTGTCTTGGTATAGCACACAGAATACTTTTTTGTTTCGTACGTTCTAATTTGTCTTGGGTAGACCGTGTCTTGGTATAGCACACAGAATACTTTTTGTTTCGTAAGTTCTAATTTGTCTTGGGTAGACCGTGTCTTGTTATAGCACACAGAATACTTTTTGTTTCGTAAGTTCTAATTTGTCTTGGGTAGACCGTGTCTTGGTATAGCACACAGAATACTTTTTTGTTTCGTACGTTCTAATTTGTCTTGGGTAGACCGTGTCTTGGTATAGCACACAGAATACTTTTTGTTTCGTAAGTTCTAATTTGTCTTGGGTAGACCGTGTCTTGGTATAGCACACAGAATACTTTTTTGTTTCGTACGTTCTAATTTGTCTTGGGTAGACCGTGTCTTGGTATAGCACACAGAATACTTTTTGTTTCGTAAGTTCTAATTTGTCTTGGGTAGACCGTGTCTTGGTATAGCACACAGAATACTTTTTGTTTCGTACGTTCTAATTTGTCTTGGGTAGACCGTGTCTTGGTATAGCACACAGAATACTTTTTGTTTCGTAAGTTCTAATTTGTCTTGGGTAGACCGTGTCTTGGTATAGCACACAGAATACTTTTTGTTTCGTACGTTCTAATTTGTCTCGGGTAGACCGTGTCTTGTTATAGCACACAGAATACTTTTTTGTTCTGTGCGTTTACCATGATCATCAATTGAAACTATCTGTCTTCACTTCCAGGGTGGCTCCAGCAGCCCCACCATCAGTGTACTCCGAGGATACGTACAAATCCTTCTCCAGCCTCAAGACGTTATCAGGAGCCACAGCTTCCCTGCTGATAGCGGCTATCATGCTGACCATGTGTGGAGGCCTGACGGCGGGGCTCAGTTTCTACATGATGTATGCTGTGAGTATCTTTTCAATAATTCAAAAATAAAATGCACGAGCTTTTAAATATCAGACTGGGCGCCAAGCGACCCCCACGAATTGGGCCAACCCCCGTTTATTTATATCTTAGTACCTACCTACTACTTAATTAGAAAAAAAAAAAAAATTATATTGTATTGAAAATCGTCGTTGATACGCGCGATTAGTCCCCTTGTATCAAAAGGGATTGTATTCATTATTATTAATAAACGATTAGTCTAAGAATTAGTCTTGCGACCTTGCCGCAATCTCATCTGATGGCAAGTGGTGATGGGCGGCTGAATTTGAAAGAGTCATCGCAAATGGTAGCTGAAGGAGCACGGGTAGGTTATAGACGCTCTCGCTCCACCCAGAGTGGGAGAAGTAACCTATTTGATAATTCCCATCCTAAAAAAAGGAATGATAAGCCATGATGTGATGAAAATGGAGGGATCTTTACGTAATTGAACAGCGTCCTTCTTAGCGTGTCGACGACCTATTGTCATTAACATGCTTAAAAATCTCATAAAGGTAATAGCTAGACTAACTTAAGTATATCTTAACTAACTTAAGTACTTAGTTTCCAGCAAAAACTAAAAATACTTCAACTTAACTCGATTCAATAAATTACTTTTTCATTACTCATACTCTGAAAGTGGGTCTGAAGTTGTCTGAGGAGCGGGCTGAAAGTGATACTTTTCATCCCTAGGGAGTTTTACTTTACAACTGACAGCTGTCAAATTATTAAAAAAAAACTAGTTCTATCTTCACGTTTCTATTGAACCACGTTCCAATTTTCCATACAGCCAGTCAATCACAGCACGATATAAAATTGAAATAACTTAAAGATAAGTATTAAATAAATAATATTATATTTTTTAAGTGATTTATTTGTAAACTATTTCTTTAAAATACTTTATTTTTAAAAGATTACAATTAATTTCTAATTTTTCACTAATGAGGCTGAATAGCTGGCCGGCCGCAGAAAAAAAAAACAAAATGGCGGGAAAGTGGCAATCAGTCGTTGGTTTTTTCGAGTTTCGTTTACATTTCCGTACAGTTTCCGTTTCGTAACAGAGATTTGTATTAACACGTTACGTTTATCAGATTAAAATAGTGGTTTAACGCCTAATTTCATAAGAGAAGAGGCTAAAGCAGTAGTGGAATACCTTTTACCACCTAAATCAGAAGAAAGATACCTACTTAAAATCATAGGTACGACGACTCAGGTTTTTCAGACTTTTTATTTTATTTTTAGTTTCCTCGTATTCGTAATGAAAAGCACAGTGTTTACCTCGGGGTGAAAGTAACCCATTTAACCCCTCGAATTAGCGACCTCGCTTCGCTCGCCCGCCAACTCCTTCTCGGGACGAAATGAGTTACTTTCACCCCTAGTGTAACAATGTACTATTTTATGAGCAAAGTTCTAACCTAGCTACATGTTGCTATTTCAGATTGGCAGGCGTTACTACTTGGATTTCGGCGTGCTCGCTGGATTCACCTGTTTTCTGCTAGGACTTCTGGGCTTCAGAACGAGGAGACAACAGTTGTTGCCTAATAGGAATTATATTTCTGGTAAGTTCGATTTTGTCATTCTATTCGTGTGTTTTCAAAGAAAGACGGACACATAAATTCTAATCCATGTAAGCTCTGCCGCTCCGGGCAAAGAATTTTCGCCGCCCTTTAGATACAAAAAACCATATAAGTCATGCTGCGTCCACTATCCAACCTGAAGTAGGTTGGAATACATAAAATTCTCAACCTGCCAACTTGTGTGTGGATGGCTAATGGCTAGGTTGGAAGATAGGAATAAGTCAATTTTGCCCCCCCTTAGGGCCCTGTACCTAATGCCTATAAAATCAATTACACTCAAGAGTCGAAGTATTCCCCATATCGTCATCTGGAATTCCGCATACGCTATCAGAAGCAGTGTGGAAAAGGGAGAGAGAGGCCTTCGCCCAGCAGTGGGACATAAATGGGCTAACTAACTAACTAACTAACTATCAGAAGCTACTATGTTGAATAGAAATAGTCATTCTTTGGGCGAAGAATCAACACAGCCTCTGGTCACACACTCGGACCCATGTTTCGACGGTTTAAAACCAATATCAATGTTAAAACAATTTAAAAGTAGGTATTACTTATTTCGAAAATCTACTTCGAAACATAATTGGAAGAGTTGAAAACTGATTTAATTGCCAAACCAGTAACTAACTACAGTCTATTAAGTACGATTTTAAATTTAATGTACAAAGAAACTTAACAGAGTTCGGATTTGGTCCGTCCGTACCATACCTACCAAGGTCAAAAGCCGTGGTCAAAAGTAAGACAGCGCGCACTGGTGACTTTTGTCACCGCGGCTGTCACGTCTTCAAGCGCGCGCACTTATTGTACATGTTGGGTTCGGAAGCACAGTGAATTTTTTATCAAAAGTCACGGTGACAAAGTCACCAGTGCGCGCTATGGATGGCTAACTCAGCGTACCTAAACGGACAAACCGTTTAAAAAGTTCGAACATGTGGTAACATTAAAATTTTAATTTGTTATTCCACCCTCATATTAGTAAGTTAAAATCAAGTATCTGCGGCATCTTTGCGGTAACAAATGTTAGCAATAACAATAAAACACACAGCACAAAGCATTTATGCCCACATAAATTATGCGGGCAATTTTATTGGTTTTTAACTTTTCACCATGCATTTACAATAACACCAGTTGATTTGACAAACGTCGCTCTGTCAGTCATAAAGTTTTTTTCCTTGCAATAATCTTCCTAATATTGTACTCTAGCAAATTCTAAAATCTATTATAAAATATTGGCCGGACTATTTGACAACTACTTACACTTGTTCTTGCTTATGAAGGCGGGTTGTTCTGTCACGTACGCCTTTTCTTAGTACATACTAACAGTACTCAATCGACCACATCTCCTTCGTGAGAAAATACGTGACGTCTGGCGGCCCTGGGATCTTACTCTATTATTGTGCACGTCCACACACAGACACAAACACACTCAAACTACTCAAACCGCCTTCGTGAGATACCTAGGACCAGTGGCGGATTAGCCATGTAGCAGGAGTAGCAAATGCTATAGGCCCCGCACTTGAATGTAATAAAAATTGTCAAAGTATCTATCATATGAAATCTAAACATAGCTGATTTCTTTGGATGTGATAGTTATAGATTTTTAGTTATAGCTTCAGATTTTTAGAATTCCCTCATTATCTTAGTTGTGTACCTTTAACCTTGGTTCACACGGAGTATGCAAAAAACAATCATCTATACTAAGTTCTTTCAAAAGTACTTTAAGTATTAATTATTATCGTTTAATTTTGTTGACTGTTACGGTAAATGAGGAAAATAACTTCTTTGATAAATCATTTTGCATTTTTTATTTATTTATGTATCTATCTTGAGGCCTACACACGGGGACCTTCTTGTGCGAATTTGCTACAGGCCCCGTGCTGACTTAATTCAGCCCTGCCTAGAACTACTATGCCTGTGATCTCCCTTCCTGAAATCTCTACCTAGTAGGAACAGTTACCTACCAAAGACTATAACGATGAAGAAATTGACATAACAAAGCAAAAACAACCAAACCTAATTCTATTTTTTGTTGCAGGTTACATCGTCCTCTCTTCATTCTCTCTTCTAAGTGCCTTCGGTCTACTCATCCTTTTGTCATTGGAGCCAAAACCAGGAACACCATTGAACGATATAACTTCAGGCGCTGTCTGCGGAGTTAGCATTCTGTCGCTTTGTCTCGCGACTGTCGGAGTTTTAGCTTCATACTGCTGTGTTAAAGACCCACCTGACAATAGAGTTGGGACTACTAGGTGGTATTAAAATAAATATAGATGATAGAATATTTAAATAGCTTTCATAAGTTGTTTCTAAAGTATTTGCAAATCTTTATCAAAACATCAAATCCTTTAGTGGATTTAATAGCACCATTGCGCGCCGTGGAGTAACTTTGCTATTACTTGCAAAACAGGCGCTTTCAAATTCGGAATCAAAGGTCGTTTTATTACAGCGGAATCGAATATATTTCTATTTACATTAACAACATTCATTCATTCAATGAACTAGGTAAGCAATGGATATTGTGGTATCAATAAAACTTTCATGACCTTAATAGAACTTTCATCTTTTTGAGATTATCTCCACACAGAGAAATTGAAGAGACACAGATTGTAGGATACAAAACAATCATTGTACAGCTTTAGATATTTAAATTATTCCGAAGGACTTATTTGTCATCTATAATTATTCATTGGCAGATAATTTCATGGAAATTCTGTGCTAATTTTTAATATATTCAGCCGCCCTAGCCAAGTTAGGTACAACTGTTTTGTTAACAACTGTTTCGTTTCGATTCTCTTGCGTCGAACGCCTCGAGTTGGCCACGCCCGATTCTTTTGTTCTGACCAAGTGACGTCGAGCTGACGTCATTACCGTACATTTGAAGTTTTCTACTAGCTTAATGATTGCAGATTATCAACTTGGCTAGGGGTACAGGTTATTTGAATATCGTGAATTAGGCCTCTTGACCAAGTAACAAAGACTCGTATATTATAATAGGTATAAGGATTTATCATGTTTTATTTATGTGTTGAACAGGGAAATTAAAATAAGTTAAAGCCTGATTCCATTACGGCTTTCTAATTTATTTTGCACTAGCTTCTGCCAGCGCCTTTGCCCGTGTGAAAGTAAGTTTCAAACAAACTTTCAACCTTCGTTTACCCCCTTAGGGGTGGAGTTTCGTTAAAATCCGTTCATAACGGATCTCTTCACCCTATAAGGAACCTACCTGCCAAATTTTAAGTTTGTTGGTAATACCCTAACTGATAATCTCAGAAACTGTACCTAGTTAGTTGAAGACTGTGTTTTTTTTTTGGTGTTGTTGAAAAGTTATAATTGCATTTTTGTTTTGTGTTTGTTTTCTTAACTAACACAACACCGACAATGGTACCTACTCGTAGTATATGTGAATTAAGGTAGTAAGAACTACACTGCTCTCGCGTGTAAAACGGAGGTCCAAAATTTATGGGGAGTAACCTAATGCCACGCGGGCGAAGCCGCGGGCTAAAGCTAGTATTTATATAAAGCTAGTAAGTATATAAACCAAGGGGCCACGCACAAGCTAGGGCTCTTTAATAACAAGGTTTTTTTATTTATAATTGATAGCCTCGCGTTTGACCATTATTTCACCTAATGGCAAGCGATGATGTGGTTCAACACTGGAGTGTAACAGTCACAGTCTTGTTTTCGCATTTACGATAGAAAATTGACTCACTGATGCTCCTTCGTCTAAATTAGTCGATGCTACGCCTCTGCGTCTAGTGTTATAAAGATCAGGCATCAATAATTCGTGTCAGTGGATTCGTGGAATCAGTCTTTGATCTATTTTTATTATAGTTTAGACATACCAAAGCAGGTCCAAATTGAAAATTTATTGTATTTTATTATGTAATTGTTGTGAAATTTTAATAAAATTGGATGAATATTATCTGTTTTGTGTTTTAATTCAATAAACAACCCGATATGATTTCCTTTTTTTTTCATTAACACAGCAGGATTAAAATCCTATTGAAACCAGAGAAATTAGTTTAAGGGTCGCCACACATATTTATGCCACCGGCAAGGGTGCAGGCTTTTAGAAAACGTCATGGGTAAGTGGAAAAAGTGGCGAAGCTTGTCATGAGAAATTTATACCTACTGATCGACCGACAAATAAATTAATGTCCTACTTACATACTGCGCCTTGCAAAACGCATAGCCCTAAAACAACGATTATTGATGCGTTTCTTGATGTCTTTTCTCAGGGGTGCTCGGCACCCACTGTTTATTTCTCATGGGTACTCGAGCCCCCGAGCACCAACGGAGTCGGTGCCTCTGGCTAACTGTCTCAACCACAAAACGTCGCTTCATATTTCCTACAGTTTTAATAATTTTTTTTATGGATTTGCTGCGCAAGGATGATGATACTGGGGACCGCCATAACGGCGCGGTTGATTGATTTTTCTTTAGCTAGCTACGAATATAAACGAGCACGGAACTTATGTATACTCGTAGAAGGTAACACATAGATGTTCCGTATTTAAATAAGCGATAGGTAAAACAAGGTAAGCAACCAAACGGTCATGGCCAATAGAATATTGCGACACGTCTGCATTTCTGTGCAGATTGAGTAAATGCGGCCTTCAGCCATGAGGAATCCAGTTGTTTGTGAATAAACAAGTTGCCTGAAGTGACCTCAAATGCATGTTTAGCTGAAGATTTGTTTTTTTTTCAAATTAAAACTGGGAATCAGTGAAAAGTTGAGACGTTAAACGTTCCGGTCTACGTGCCTAACTGCCTAGTCAGCTGTAACTGCTGTTAGAATAAATCAGTTATTTAAAAGACGGTGATTTGATGTTGAATTTTTTAAATTTGTTTGTTAGTTTTTTATTGTTTATTAAATATGATACTTTTTATTGTTAAAATGTCAATGATAAAAAGAACTTTACTAATTGTTTACAAAAATTCTGTAAAATGGAACGACAAAAATAGTTGTCAAATTATGCGTCAACAACGCACGTTCCATTATTTCAATAGGAGACAAAAAAGCATTATAGTATTGCTGTTTTAGTCTAACATGTATAAAATGACAATAAACTATCCTGCTGTCCAGGAACCTGAAACGAGTTTCAGTATTGTTCACCACTTGACTGAGATTTTCTATTCAGCTTTTGTGCTAATTTGATAACAATTGAACTGTTTGATAACAATTTCTAATTGATATAATTATAAAACGAGATGTAGCTTAGATTATAACATCTAACCTGACAGCTGCATTTATGTCAACGCCCAGCGAGTTATGCATTTCGTAATTTAAGTTGTTATAGTGTTGTTGATAGTACAAAACAAGTAAGTCTTTGTTTTATTATTCTTTTTTTTTTAATTGGATGAATAAGGTGAATGTCGTAGTCACCACCGCCCAATCATTCTTTGGTTTTAAAAACATATTATGTTGTTTATTAACATATAAAGATTCCAAAGGTCTTTTGAAAGAACAAATAATATTTGAAGGTCGAAAAATAACATAAAACATTTCTTCATTGTTATTCTATGATGCCCATATGTTAGAATTACGTGTTTAAGTTTGTAGTTATAACTAAACACTTGTCCATATCAGTTAAACATGGAAACTTAATAATTATTGAGATAAAACATGCTCAGTAATTCTACAGGCCTATTTTGTTGCCCTAATTATGTTATCGTTAGTAATATTAACAGAAATATTGCATAGTTACATGTTACCTAGAGTCAATCAGTCATATCACGTGTATTTTCAGTGAAAATGTTGGTTTTGTCGTTGTAAGTGTTTGACTTTTCCTTTGTTCACAAATTGAGAGTACAGAACTGTTTAATTTATTCATGTTTCTTCGCAACAATGAGTTTCTAAGTCAACTTATAAAATCTGGCTTATAGTGTGGGTCTGTTGAGTAAAAGTAAACCATGACTGTATAGCTTTGTTCCATGTGTAGGCAAAACATTGTTTATTTTAATTAACAATCATAAGCAGGCATTGTAGTGGTAAACTAAGCATAAGCACTAGGCATTAAGTCCGCCCTTGTACAGTTTTTTGTGCATGAAGATTTATTATCTTATAATAAATAAATTAATTAAATTAAACTAGGTAGACGTCTAGTCGTTACTTAAAAAAAACCAGCCAAGTGTGAGTCGGACGCAGGCACAAAGGGTTCTGTACCTTATGTAGCAAAAAACAGCAAGAATTATGTTTGTAGTATGGCGGCCTAATTAATTATTTATTTTATTCAGTTTTTAGTACAGTTGTTATAACAGCAATAGAAATATACTGTCTAGCTATCACAGTTCATGAGATACAGTCTAGTGACAGACAGGCAGACGTCTTAGCAATAGGGGCCCATTTTTACCCTTTCATTATGGAATCCTAAAAATATGATAGTATTGCAGAACCTTGCGATGACACTCGTACGACAGCCAAGAGGAAATTTTGAGTTCTTGTAAAACCGATACGTTGGTCCGAAATGCTGTTCAAGGGATAATAGAAAAAAAAAAACAAAAATAAAAAAGGTGGTTTTGCAACACATGGAGCTCTGTAGTGCGTTCAAAAATAAATAGAGACGAGTAGAGTTGCAACCCAGGGTCGTTTATAAATAACTCGAGTAGCCACCCTAGAGTTAACCCATGTAACCCTAACTTTGAGCAGGGTAGGTTGGAGTAAGCGGCAATATGCTTGACATTGACAGGTCAACTCCGTTTGCATTAAAAAATGACAGGGTAGAGTAATTACCTAATAACGTCATTAGAGTTAACTCTAAATTTTGAACGCAGCCTTGTGAATTTACTAAGCAGAACAGTATCGGTCTTCTCATCATCCCTAAGACGTCATTAAAGCTGCATTAACTCTTTAGGGATAAATTCCAAATAAATATAATAGTCATTAATTAAAATTTCACCAATAGACAGAGTGATACATAAGGAAGGAGGAAGGTTTTGAGTGTATTATACATGTAGTGTTCGAAAGTTAGGTTTCAATTTATCGAGTTTCGGCAAAAAAAAAACGCCGGCTTAAAAATGTCGCTCGTGGCTGGCTTGTGTTTGCAGCTCGTTTTGCTTGTTGTGAATTTTCGTGTGATTTATTTTGAGCTAGCTTCCGCAAGTGGCTTCGACCGATTGAAAGATACATACCTACAGACTTCTGTACCCCTAGCCAAGTTGCTAATCTGCAATACTTAACGCTTGTAGAAAGCTTCAAATGTACGGGAATGACGTCGCCTCGACGCTCAGTCACGTGGTCACAACAAAAGAATTGGCGGCAAGGTCAACTCGAAGCGTTCGACGCAAGCGGAACGTTTGTAACTTGGCTAGGGGGGCAGATCCCCTTTTTACCCCCTTTTGGGGTGGAGTTTCGTAAAATCCATTCTTAGCGGATGTCCACACCCTGCAAGGAACCTATCTGCTAAATTTTAAGTTTGTAGGTGTTTTTTGTCCTGTGGGAAAATCATCTAATGACATCCCCCGCTCTTGGGCGGAGCGGTAGATAGTGCCAGACTTTTACTGACTAAAACCCACTCCTGTTCTTTCGTTGCCTTTCGTACCCGGGCTGAGCTATCTTTCGAAACTAACCCTGGTCTCAGTAGGCTTCGACCCAGGCAACACCCACCCTGGTCAGCCCACCCTGCGGTTGCTGACAACGCCTTGAGGCGCGCGGTAACAGTGTGCGCCATCGACGACTTGGGCTCGGTCCGGAGTTACCGGACGGTCACCGAGCTACCCATTCATTGCTCGCCGTCCGCAAGCCCACGCCTACGGTGGCCGGAAATCGGGATCGGAATCCCGGCGGCGGCTGGGGCGCTTTGAGCGCCGCCGTTGCCTTATGCGGTCGGCCTCCTCCTTTGCTAGCATTACTGCTTCGCAGAAGGAGGCTCGCGCCTGCCACTCCTCCTCGCTCCGAACCATGACGTCAACCAAGGCCCGGCGCGAGAGGTCTCCGCCGCCGATCGCCCCCACGAGGGCACGGGGATGTTCCGCACAAGCAGGGCTCACCTCGACTGTGTGCTCCACCGTGTTCTAAGAGCGGGGGATGTCATAATATGAAAAAGCTGGGTCAAAGCCTACTGGGTCTGGGCTATAGTCTGTTTCCGAAAGGGGGGCTTGGCTCCGGTATGAAAGGCAGGAAGGAACGGGGTGGGTTTTTTAGTCAGTAAGAGTCTGACACTATCTCCCGCTCCGCCCAAGGTCGGGGGCTGTTATTTGGATGATTTTACCCACTGAAAAAAGCCCCAAAAACGGTCGATAGCACGAAGTGACGTAGCAACAAGTGGGCAATTAAATGATTACTCATAATATTGTGAGGTTTTTAACTAACTAAATATAAAGCCGTTATCAATATTATTTACAAATACCGTTGTATCAGGCATTGGTCTCAAAGATAAGCATTCTAGTCATTATATTGCAATTGCATTAATTGATTTAAACTGGTTAACACGTTCGCTGCGGCAGTGATATTTCTATACTTTCCATTCCTGCGATACAAGGTCTATAAACCTGGTAATAAAACTATATACTTTTCTTAGCCGCACGATGTTTAAACCCGGTATCGTCAACGTGTTTACGACGCCATAGGGTGCTTTTCCACCAGAGATGTGCTAAGCTACAATTGCCGGCACGGATTTTGAGCGCTGGCTTCAAGATGCGCAGAAGTCAAATATTCGGTCTCTTTAGTGGTGCGAAGTGAGACGCGGGGGCGGGGAGTGTCAGTGATTGACTCGCCGCACCATCGCGTCATAGACGTCACTCATTATTCGTTCCCTGCCTTGCTGCATATATCTAACAAGGACGACGATTGGCTCGCTAATGTATGGAATGCACAAAGCGATCCCCACTCTGACGCCGAGCGCTCAAGAACCGTGACGGCAATTGTATGTTGCTATCGATGCGTTTTTTTTTTAATATTTTTATGATATCCACCAATCATATTCATTGGTGGAGCTTAGCACTGGTGGAAATGGATTCAACTAAGATATGTTTTAATATCGAAGAATGCGTACTGGTATACCTGACCCCGGCTTGCCCACCATCACGCATTTTAACTTTGATGACATGAAAATTTAGTCGCTAATTTGTCGTCAAGTCAAATTACGACCAATTAGCGATTAAGGGACGAATAGATCTCTGCTAGGATTGAGCCCTATAGCCCTAGTATTTGAGATGTTAACCTGCGAGATTTTCTTGACGTCAACGAGTTAGAAACCCTTATAACTTTGGAACCAGTGACCGACAAATTCTGAGATTTACCAACTAATTTTAACAAATTAGCGATTAAATCTGGATGAAAACAGATCTTTGCTAAATGCCCCAGTAAAATTGTTCCTTTAAATCCCTTTCAAATTCCTTTATTAAACACAATTATTTTAATTAGTTTTTAATTAGTTCAGGAGTATCTGTTACTTAAGCTCATCACGCTATTATAGAAAATAATAATTCTTAAATAACTCAAGGTTTATTTATTACTATTATTTTAGGAATTTATTTTACAATTCTCCAAGCATACGAATATCTAGAAATACCTTTTACTATTGCTGATAGAGTTTATGGATCAACATTCTTTATAGCAACAGGTTTTCATGGTTTACATGTTATTATCGGAACATTATTTCTTCTAATTTGTCTAATTCGTCATTTTTAAGTCCCGGCTTCCCTCGATTGCAAATTAAGATAGATTAGATGTGCCAATTGGCAAAGACCTCTAAAACTTGACAATCTTTTCTGTTGCGCGCCAGTCTAGTCCAGATTTATCCAGCTCACGGAATCCAGCTGCTTTCAAGTCATCTTCCCATCTCCTGTATAGAAAGAAAAAAAGAAAAACATTTGATTTATCACTAAGCATATTATTTTTATTTCCCAGTCTTGGGTGCCATAGCACAGATTACTGAATAGTTGCTACGTAAATAGTGTAACTTGTCTCTCTCTAATTTTGAATAATAATATTCCACAACTATCACACAACGCCGTCTAGTCTCAAGCTAAATACATACATATTATGTGATAAATTACACCCAGACACAGAACAAATGATTATGCTTAAACGTTGTCCTGGGTGGGAATCGAACCCACGACTTCCGGCATAGTAGTCAGGGCCACTAACCACGAGACCAACAGGCTAGTCACAATAAGTATAATAATTACAAAATATACTTTCAATTCGGTTTGTTGTCTTTCATCACCAAAAAAAAATTATAAATAACTCATCGGACTCCAGCCAGGTTATCGGTCGAATTTGTAGAAAAAATAATGTAGTAAATAGTAATATAATAATATGTTAGTATTTATGTACATACGAGTACGTATATATGTACTCTTAGTGCTTATCAGAATGTTTGTAGAATATATTGACAGTTTATCTGTTTTGATTGTTATTGCTATGTAATTATCTATTGTAATTGAATATTATGTCTTGTAATTCTTCCGTTTTATAATGTTTTCAATTTTAAATTATTTATTATTATTACTTAACAAATAAATAATTTAAAATGTAACTTAGATGTATTAATATGAATAAAGGGAAGTCGCGGGTTTGAAACTCTGTCAGGCGCATTACTTGGTGTAATTTATTTCATCACCACTGCTCTTTTTGAAGGAAATTAGCCCAGTGGTAACGGCATCGACTTCGAGTTATAGGTCTCAGATTCAAATTCAATCAGGCAACGACGTTAGGCCGACGCACATATGTAACACGCCTGTAGCCCGATTCACATAATGAAAACCGTAACGATGTCGTAGCGATTTAGTCGTTTAGACCATTTCCGTATTCACATCCATCAATCGAGTTTGAACGACACCGATTATAAAGTCGTTTGAAACTCGTCGATTAAAAAAAAAAAATCTGTATTACATTATCCTGGTAGAATACTTATTAATGTAACTGAAAATAAGTCGATAGATCGTGAATACCGCTTTTAGATAGGACTTCGATCGAACGACTATAAAACTTCAACGATATTTGGCTTGTTTGATTTAACGTGGATCAGGCTACTGATTTGTACGTAGAACGACGTCGCGTGGCGTGGATCAAGTGTAGCTCTACAAGTCTAGTTTCCATATAACATGTATGGAGACCGACGTGTGTATCACACGTGTGTAGTTCTAGCTTTACTTTGTGTAATTTATTTCTTCACAACTGTTCTCAAAACATCTTGAGGAAACCGGCATGTCCTAGAACCAAAAATACCCGAACTGGGCCCGCGTGGTGGATTATGGGCCATTCCCTCTCCTAGAGAGGAGGCCTGAGTCCCAGCAGTGGGAACATTATAAGGCTTATTATTATTAGTATTTCTTAGGCTCATGAGCACGTATTTACTCATATTAAAATCTAAAAAGAAAAACTTAGTGTTCTGATTAGGTTATCAAAATGTTATCATCTCATAATTAAGTCACCTGGCGTATGACATCATGCTTTAAAAAATAGAAAGACATGATCGTACAGGTATGGTATGAGCAACAGGGACCACGAATGGTGAGTAATGGGTAGCTCGCCTTCCGGTAGTGACACTTAGGTAGGTACTTAAAAATATACTCCTATCCCTATCGTTTTTACACACAATGTGCGGTTTTCCGCACTAGTGCAGAAAAGTTCAGGAGTTCACCTCGTATTATCGTATCAGGCTGGTCGCCGCGCAGCCTCCTCTAGTAGCCGGTCAACCCCCGATCATTAATTTCTTCGTAATTGTATTGAAAAACGTCGTTTGATACACGAGCTTTGTCACTGCAACATTTAGCTCCATAATTACCTCAACTGCGGCTCGTGCGAATTCAGCCACGGTCGCAATGATAAATTTTCTCCAATTGTATCGAATAGGGTAGTTTCAAGGATCAAAATAATTACATTTTATTTAGTCCGTCTTTTAGATTATAAAAAAATATTGGACACGTATTTTTTTATATATTTTATTTTTTATGGGCTTTTTATTTATCTTTGTCATTTTTGGTTTAATTTACAAATAAAAAAATACGTGTTCCTTATTTTTGAATAATCTAAAAGACGGACTAATGATATTTTTTACGGCAACTAGCCTATTGTACCATACTAAAAGTAGTAGGGATAGGATAACTAGTTTTTGAGCAAGTGTATTGAACAAGAATTTTCCAAATCGGTCTAGGCATCTTCGAGAAATCAACAACATTACAACAACAAACATACAAATAAAAATAAATAAAAGCTTTCAGCGAATTCAGGACCTCCTATTCAGTACATTTACATTTCGCAGATATTGACAAAACAGATTGCCATTAAGTACGCCTAATTAGTCACTATTTACATAAAGTTTAAATATTTAAAAACAAATTAAGGAAACCGGCCAAGTGCGAGTCGGACTCGCGCACGATGGGTTCCGTACTGTCCGTAGCAAAAAACGGCAAAAAAAATCACGTCCCCCTTAAATATTTATTTTATTCTGTTGTACTCATATTATTTGTTGTTAAAGTTGACAAAAAATGAAAGAAAATAATTACGCATAAAGAATATTCGTAATATATTCCATCACATTATTTAACGCGCCAAAAACATGTATGTACGTTTTTAAAACACTTCATGTAATTAATTACATATTATTTTATTGTTTCTTTCAGTTTCGTTCCAATTTACATTCTAGGCTCTTTGTGAAATGTCAAAACGGGCGTTTTACAAAACGGTTCATGAGATACAACCTGGTGACAGACAGACAGACATACTGCGGAGTCTTAGTAATAGGGTATCTTTGGGTGCAGACACAAAATAGATGGGTACAGAAGTCAATCTACATACAAAGCGTGGTCGAGCAACGCACACATATACACCGCTCACGGACACGATATCTCGCCCCAATCGCCCGGACGCACTCGTACAGTTCGGCGCAACGCGCTGACGTGTGTGCGATCGCCTAACGTACGTATAAAAAGTGAAGTACATACATGAGATTGACTGCCGTACCTATCTATTTTGTGGTAAAGAACTCTAAAAAAAGCGGCCAAGTGCGCGTCGGACTCGCCCATGAAAGGTTCCGTAGCAGCAAGTAACATACTATAAAAGTACTTGTAGGGGAACTCTAAATTTTTTTATTTTTGTGTGAAAATCTTTTTGCGGTTAACAAAATACATTTACTTACCAAGTTTCAACAGTATAGCTCTTATAGTTTCTTAAAAAGTGGCTGTGACATATGGACGGACAGACATGACAAATCCATAAGGGTTTCATTTTTTGCCATTTGGCTACGGAACCCTAAAAACAGTTTAGTACCTGGCAATTAAATTCTTTTGTCAACTATAACAGCCAAGACCGAACACAAAAGACTAATTAGTCAGTAAATACTTAGTTAACTACGATTATTTAGTTAATGAGACATTACTTAATGGTTCCAGAGGCCAGGATGTCGAACCCGCACTATAGGGAGGCAGCCGAGTCGCTTCTGAGCAGTGTGAGCCCGCACCACCGGACATTGAGTGAGTTTTTTTTAAATTATTTACATTCTTTTTTGCAATGGTAACGGTCCCGATTTACTTAAGACGGCGAGCAATACGTAGCTCGCCGTCCGGCTGTCCGATAAGGAACTAGTGAAAATAAGGTTAACGTTGTGTTTCACGCGCGCCTCATAGTGATGGCAGCAAAATGGACTTGCCCACTAGGGCCTTTTTTTATGTTGGGAAAAAATCATCCAATGACAACCCCCGCTCTTGGGCAGAGCGGGAAATAGTGCCAGAGTCTTACTGACTAAAATAACCACCCCGTTTCTTCTAGCCTTCATACCAGGGCTCGAGCTGTCTTCCGAAACTAACCCTGGCCCCGGTAGGCTTCGACCCGGCTGGGTCCCTATTGTTGCTGACAACTCCTTGAGGCGCGCGGGAACAGTGCGCACCGTCGACGACTTGGGGCTGGTCCGGAGCCCACTAGGGCCTGCTGAGAAGTACCTTGCTGTCTGACCGTCCGTACCGAGCCCAAGACGTCGACGGCGCGTATTGTTCTACGCGCGCCTCAAGGAGTTGTCAGCAAACCGTAGGAACCCAGCAGGGTTGAGGCCTGTGTCTAAGTATGGTTTCCGCACTTAGTTCTATGCAGACCATTGTACGTGGGCCATAGCGGCCATAACTTTGGGTGGGCTTATTCCAACCAGCCCACCTCTCTCCAAAAGCAGATTAGGCTTCTCAGGTTTTTCAGGGCATCTATAAGGGAATTCGGGGATCCTGTGGTTCGTGTGCGTATTTCAGTGATCCCTGTGCAATCTAGGAGCACATGCTCAATCGTCTCCCCCCCCTCCAAGCATGCTCTGCACAGGAGACTGTCTGTGATGCCTATTGTGTGGAGGTGCTTATTCAGTGTGCAGTGTCCGGTGATGGTCCCCGTCGCCTCTATTCAGTCTTAGGTTCGAAGCCTATTGAAGCCAAGGGTCTGCTTCTGTAAGGAAGGCTCGGCCCCGGTACCTACGGAAGGCAACGAAGGCACAGGAGAAGGTTTTTAGTCAGTAAAAGTATCTCGTGCTCCGCCCAAGGACGCGGTGATGTCATTGGATGACAATTCGCCGGGTCAGCTAGTCTTCTACATAATATAATAAAGAGGTAACGTTTGTATTTATGTTTGTAGGAGGTAATCTCTGGAAGTATAGCACGCTTAGCCAAGTTGTTATTCTGCAATCGTTAACGCTGCACGCTGTCGAAAAGTGATGAAACGTATGGGAATGACGTCATCTCAGCGTGGAGTCACGTGGTCAGAACAAACGAATAGACAAATCGTAGCCAAGTTCACATCGTTCAAAATCGTTTCTACAATATTTAACGCTACATCCTTTGTTATACAAACGCTACATTGTAGAACGAGCGGCCGACTCAGGCGCGTCAACATGGCTACCTACTTATCGTTTTCTACAATTGCTGTCACCGAGGCGTTACCGATTAGAGAACGGAATTCGATTGTAACTTGGCTAAGGTGGCTGGTCCGATTGCCAATACTTTTTTACCGACTGAAAGCTGTGTTGTGCGTGTTTTGGTGTGTAGAAAGATGATTAAAAGAATTGTGACTTAGATGAAATAAATGTCTTTAACTCTGATTCCACAATACTTTTTTATAACTAACTATGTACTATGTATGTGTCGAGGCAGGGCGGTGTAATGTAGACGACTGGCGAGTCGTCCGCTCGTGTCCCCATACTTCGTCGAAAATGCAATTGAGCAAATCGCGGTAGCCAAGCCGCTACTGCTGCTTTATTCCTGAGTGACATAGGCTATATTTCATGTACGCGGTTGAAGCTGAAAAGCTAGTTATTAATATTCTGTATTACTTCTATTCCAGCCCATTCGACGTCATTAAACCTGGTATCAGACGACCTGGTGGCCGGGCACAGACCCCAAGGGAAGATGTCTACCGTGAGGCGATTCTTCTGCCTCTTCGTCACCTTCGACCTGCTCTTCACTAGTCTTATGTGGCTTATATGTGTTATGGTAAGTGATAATATGTTTCTAGGAGGTTTAGCATTCAGACCTGCGGGATCTAAGGTCATGGGTCTTCTGAAAGGGAAACCCGTGGATTTAGAATTCCGTAACCGAAGGGTAAAACGAGACCAAGACTCTGCTGTCCGTCCTAGAGATGTGCCGTTGCTGGCATTATTGCCATATTCATACTACGGGCAATATTCCCACTTCACGGCAATATTGCCGGCAACGGCACATCACTAGTCTGTCCGTCTGTCTGTCTCTCTGTCAGACGGCTGTATCTTATGAACCGTGATAGCTAGATAGTTGTAATTTTCACAGATAATGTGTTTCTGTTGTCACTATAACATCAAATACTAAAAACCTTCCAAGTGCGAGTCGGACTCGCTCATGGAGGGTACCAGCAAGTAACATAATATAAAAGTTCTTGTGGTTCGTTGTAACTTTGATCGATGTTTTAATAATAGTGTATTTTTTTAGATTTATGACGTAAAAAAAAAAATTGAGTTTCAGTTCTAAGTATGGGGACCCCCAAAATTTATTACTTTTTTTCTATTTTTGTGTAAAAATCTTAAAGCGGTTTACAGAATACATCTACTTACTAAGTTTCAACAGTATAGCTCTTATAGTTTCGGAAACGAGTGGCTGTGACATACGGACGGACAGACAGATAGAGAGACAGACATGACGAATCTATAAGGGTTCCATTTTTTGCCATCTGGCTACGGAACCCTAAAAACGGAAAAAAAATTATGGTATCCCATACAACAACAATTCTTAACCGTTCGTGCGCAAGTCTAACTCGCACTTGGCCGGTCTTTTATTATTACATTTCATCCAAAAGATGTCCATCGTTGAACATAGGCCACCACCGCTTTCCCGCGACTTTCACCGGGTCATCGGCCCACCGCGTGGGAGACCAATTTTTTATACAAAATTTTAGCTATAGTTTTTCTTTCGTTCCAGATGCGAGGCGACACTCTAGAACAGATAGTGAACACAGAGATCCTGCAGTACAACGTGAGGACTTCCCTCTTCGACATAGTGGTGGTGGCGGTGTGTCGGTTCATCGTGCTGCTGCTGTTCTACGCGGTGCTGTACATAAACAACTGGAGTGTTATCGCCGTAAGTGCAGCATGTGAACACAGATCCTGCAGTACAACGTGAGGACTTCCCTCTTCGACATAGTGGTGGTGGCGGTGTGTCGGTTCATCGTGCTGCTGCTGTTCTACGCGGTGCTGTACATAAACAACTGGAGTGTTATCGCCGTAAGTGCAGCATGTGAACACAGATCCTGCAGTACAACGTGAGGACTTCCCTCTTCGACATAGAGGTGGTGGCGGTATGTCGGTTCATCGTGCTGCTGCTGTACATAAACAACTGGAGTGTTATCGCCGT
Organism: Mythimna albipuncta; assembly: GCA_929112965.1. Taxonomy (NCBI): domain Eukaryota; kingdom Metazoa; phylum Arthropoda; class Insecta; order Lepidoptera; family Noctuidae; genus Mythimna; species Mythimna albipuncta. Next base: position 3,444,293 of record OV815986.1, on the reverse strand, counting down.
AAGTGCAGCATGTGAACACAGATCCTGCAGTACAACGTGAGGACTTCACTCTTCGACATAGTGGTGGTGGCGGTGTGTCGGTTCATCGTGCTGCTGCTGTTCTACGCGGTGCTGTACATAAACAACTGGAGTGTTATCGCCGTAAGTGCAGCATGTGAACACAGATCCTGCAGTACAACGTGAGGACTTCCCTCTTCGACATAGTGGTGGTGGCGGTATGTCGGTTCATCGTGCTGCTGCTGTACATAAACAACTGGAGTGTTATCGCCGTAAGTACAGTATATCAACACAGATCCTGCAGTACAACGTGAGGACTTCACTCTTCGACATAGTGGTGGTGGCGGGGTGTCGGTTCATCGTGCTGCTGCTGTTCTACGCGGTGCTGTACATAAACAACTGGAGTGTTATCGCCGTAAGTGCAGCATGTGAACACAGATCCTCCAGTACAACGTGAGGACTTCCCTCTTCGACATAGTGGTGGTGGCGGTGTGTCGGTTCATCGTGCTGCTGCTGTTCTACGCGGTGCTGTACATAAACTACTGGAGTGTTATCGCCGTAAGTGCAGCATGTGAACACAGAGACCCTGCAGTACAGCGTGAGGACTTCACTCTTCGACGTAGTGGTGGTGGCGGTGTGTCGGTTCATCGTGCTGCTGCTGTTCTACGCCGTGTTGTACATAAACAACTGGAGTGTTATCGCCGTAAGTGCAGCATGTGAACACAGATCCTGCAGTACAACGTGAGGACTTCACTCTTCGACATAGTGGTGGTGGCGGTGTGCCGGTTCATCGTGCTGCTGCTGTTCTACGCGATACTGTACATAAACAACTGGAGTGTTATCGCCGTAAGTGCAGCATGTGACCACACAGATCCTGCAGTACAACGTGAGGACTTCACTCTTCGACATAGTGGTGGTGGCGGTGTGTCGGTTCATCGTGCTGCTGCTGTTCTACGCCGTGTTGTACATAAACAACTGGAGTGTTATCGCCGTAAGTGCAGCATGTGAACACAGAGATCCTGCAGTACAACGTGAGGACTTCCCTCTTCGACATAGTGGTGGCGGCGGTGTGTCGGTTCATCGTGCTGCTGCTGTTCTACGCCGTGTTGTACATAAACAACTGGAGTGTTATCGCCGTAAGTGCAGCATGTGAACACAGATCCTGCAGTACAACGTGAGGACTTCCCTCTTCGACATAGTGGTGGTGGCGGTGTGTCGGTTCATCGTGCTGCTGCTGTTCTACGCCGTGTTGTACATAAACAACTGGAGTGTTATCGCCGTAAGTGCAGCATGTGAACACAGAGATCCTGCAGTACAACGTGAGGACTTCCCTCTTCGACATAGTGGTGGTGGCGGTGTGTCGGTTCATCGTGCTGCTGCTGTTCTACGCCGTGTTGTACATAAACAACTGGAGTGTTATCGCCGTAAGTGCAGCATGTGAACACAGAGATCCTGCAGTACAACGTGAGGACTTCCCTCTTCGACATAGTGGTGGCGGCGGTGTGTCGGTTCATCGTGCTGTTGCTGTTAAACGCCGTGTTGTACTAGGCATGAGCGAACTATATCCGTTAAAAGATTGGATATGTAGTATATCACTCCAAGTAAAGATATATATCCGATTAATATATCCATATTCGCTTAATATATCCGGGAGTGAAGTAACTTTAGGGAGCGAGAATATGTTAGGGTCTAGGATAGACAGATAATTCCGACTTATAAATAGATCCACGGAATGAGGCATTCTAAATAATTCCAACGTAGCTCAAGATTGATATATCCGCGAAATGGCAAATCGTAATAATTGATTTCCCTTCAAACTTAGCAGCGTTAGGATTGACTAAAAAATTAAAACATTTCATAGGCATATTTAAAAATCAGCAACATTTTATCATTTTTGTCCCTAAAGCTCCTCTATCAGACGCAAACTCCGATGTTTATTGGGTGCGTCTAAAAGGTTTATTTTCTTACAGCGCTTTTTTTTTGCTTAACTTTTAAAGTCAAAACACACCTAAGTGTCAGTGTCGTTCATCGCTGCGTTCGGTTCGGATAGACTTGCATTCATTCAGTTCGGTTTCGGTCGGAACTCGGAGTGGGTCGGAATTACTTGGGGATATAGGATATATAGAATTCTAAGAAACGGAAGGAGTTGATATGTGTCCGCTTATGGACATATATCCGAAGATATAGATGTGTCCGGAGTTGCCCAACCCTATGTTGTACATAAACAACTGGAGTGTTATCGCCGTAAGTACCACATACAACCTTTCGAATACCGTAATTAGAGACACAATAGAATGTCAAAAAGAGAGCGAACAACTGCGTCACAAAATAGATAGGTACAGAAGTCAATCTCATTTATGTACTTCACTTTTTAGGGTTCCGTAGTCAACTAGGAACCCTTATAGTTTCGCCATGTCTGTCTGTCCGTCTGTCTGTCTGTCTGTCTGTCCGTCCTCGCTTAATCTCTGTGACCGTTAGCACTAGAAAGCTGAAATTGGGTACCAATATGTATATTAATCACGCCGACAAAGTGGTAAAATAAAAAATCGAAAAAAATGTTTTATTAGGGTAGCCCCCCTATATGTAAAGTGGGAAGTGATTTTTTCTTTAATTTTAATTCTGACGTGTGATATATCGTTGGATAGGAATTTAAAAATGAATAGGGGTTTACTGAAATCATTTTTTGATAATGTCAATAATTTCGGAAATATTCGCTCCAAAAGTAAAAAACAATGTGTGTCCCCCCCTCTAACTTTTGAACCATAAGTTTAGAAAATATGAAAAAAATCCGAAAAGTAGAACTTTATAAGGACTTTCTAGGAAAATTATTTTGAACTTGATGAAAGAACAGTTTTTGTACAAAAAAGACAAAAGGGTTCTACAAAATAATTTCTGGACTAAGTTTGTATTTTGCATTTTTTAAACTCATAAGTGGGTACACTTATTGTGGCGGACGGGAAACTACGGAATCCTACACTGAGCGTGGGGCGACACGCTTTTGGCCGGTTTTTATACCTATGCTAGGCGATCGCGCTACGGTCAGCTCGTTGCGCCGAACTGTACGAGGTAATCTCTGAAAGTACTGGTTTGAATGCGAATTTTTTTTCACCAATAGAATGCTGCTTTATTCCTGAGTGACATAGTCTATATTTTATGTAAGCGAGCGATTCTGCTGGCCGAAGCTAGTAAATAAATAAAATAATGAAATATTCTTATTTTGTTGCAGTTATCAACGGGGACCACCTGTGCGCTGTTAATAGCAAAAGTCTTTGTTTTTGATGTAAGTACTTATATTATTTATTAGTGAGGTTAAGCAAAGTGGACCGACGAACTGTGGGTTTTTTTTTATTTATTTTTTTTTCGATGGGAAAATCATCTTATGACAACCCCCGCTCTTGGGCGGAGCGGGAGATAGTGTCAGACTCTTACTGACTAAAAAACTGCTGGGTTGCCGTACAGCTAAGGGGTGGAATTCCCTGCCGGAGTCTGTGTTTCCTGATACTAGTAAAATGCACGGAGCTGCAAGGAGTAAAATGCGTTTTGTGTGCCCAAAACGCATTTTATGTATGAGTGGGATGTTTACCATATACCGGTGGCGCAACGCCATAGGCTAGCGCGTGGCTAACTCCAAATATAGCCCTCTCCATTGTCTTTTGGGTGACCTAAACCTTCTGATGAGGCCCACTGTCGTCGAAGATGCGGTGTTTTTAGGGTACCGTACCTCAAAAGGAAATAACGGAACCCTTATAGGATCCCTTTGTTGTCCGTCCGTCTGTCTGTCTGTCTCTGTCTGTCTTTGTATCAAGACCCTTTATCTCGAGAACGCGTGGAGGTATCGAGTTTAAATTAAAACCATATACTCAGGTCTGCGGTCCCTTCAAGCTGTGCAAATCAAACTTCTAAGTTAACGAATAAAAAAGATACTTCGGTTTATGTTGCAAAATAATGTTAATTTCGATACTCTCAAAGATCGAAATTCATAGGGTAGGTACTTACCGTTGGCCCAGAATCTTGAAATTTAGCATAAAGCAAGGTCTTATAGCACAGGTATAGGAAAAAATCTGAAAACAGTAAATTTGTTGTTACTAAGGCAACAAAAAAAAAATTGTAATTCGGAAAAATCTTCGAGACTCCATTCGGGAATTGCAGTTTACACGCAACCCACAGTGCGCGAGTCCGACTCGCATTTGCCCAGTTTTTTTTTTATTGATTTAAACTAGTGCTTGACTGACTGCGATCCCACGTGATGGTAAGCAGTAATGCAATCTCTGTCAATGAAATGCAATCAATCTGCAATGTTTGCCACGACCCTCTCTTACATTGTGACCATCCAAACTAACCCCACACATTTGCTCACAGTGGCCCAACGCGGTGCAGCCAGTGTACGAAGTGTTCTTAATACTGACATCGTTCACGCTCGCGTGGGGAGAGGCCTGGTTCTTAGACTTCAGGGTGCTACCGCAGGAGTTCCAGGCAAAAACGATATTGGAGTCTATAGGTATGTATAGAATTTTGTTTTTAAGCTATTGCATAGCTTCTATCGCGGGCCTTGAGCGTGGAGACCGAATCCAGAAATTCCGTAACGAAAATAACCTACCACCCCCCACTCATTTGTTTTTTGAGCGTGGTGACCGATAAGAATACAAATGAGTGAACAATCAATCAAAATTCAATTCAATGTGTGAATGTGAACTTCAATTAATATCAAAGAAAAAAAAAACAAAGGAAAAAAATACTGCATAAATAAAATAAATAAATAATTATAATTGCATAAGTTGATAACAATGTCAAGCAATAGCTTTACCGCGGTAGTCCCCGAGAGCCACACGTCTTTATTTTTTTTTGTTACTCTATCAACTTTTCACACAACACATATACGATCGCAGTGCACGCGACGATACGTGCATGTTTTTATTTTCCGTATAGCATAGACGCGCACAGTGAACCAAAATAAATTAGAACTTTAAAAAAAGTGGGAAGTGATTTTTTTTTTAATTTCAACCCTAACGTGTGATATATCGTTGGATAGGTATTTAAAAATGAATAGGGGTTTACTGAAATAATTTTTTGATAATGTCAATAATTTCGGAAATAATCGCTCCAAAAGTAAAAAACAATGTCCCCCCCCTCTAACTTTTGGACCATAAGTTTAGAAAATATGAAAAAAATCTGAATTGTAGAACTTTATAAGGACTTTCTAGGAAAATTATTTTGAACTTGATGGAAGGAACAGTTTTTGTACAAAAAAAGACAAAAGGGTTCAACAAAATAATTTCTGGACTAAGTTTGTAGTATAATCGTTTAGGCAAGCATTTTTTTAAACTCATAAGTGAGTACACTTATTGTGACGGACGGGAAACTACGGAACCCTATACTGAGCGTGGTCCGACACGCTCTTGGCCCGTTTTTTATGCTATTGAAATGCAGACATGCAAGATTAAAAAATTAATAATAATAATAGAATAAAATAAAAATTAAATAAAATAAAAAGGTAACTTAATTATCTCATCCATTTTTTTTTTTATAATAGTTAGGGTCTAAAAAATACGACCCCGTTTTTAACCTTTGGGTACTGAACCCTTAAAACAGTTGAATTATTTTTCTTGTTTTCGTGCCAATGGACTCGAATATAAACGTAGAATCTAGCTGATTCATTCTTTCACTACTGGATCGATGACTCGAACTCAAATCCGACCACAAAACGCACTTATCAGCGCTAAACTTGAAAGCATCTTCACCTGCTAATTCTAGTTTCTCAATCACAGTTGAATTAAGCACTTCTTGTTGTGAAATCGGATAAACAGATAAGTGAATCAAACGCACGGTTGGCGCAGTGGTTGAACGAATGGCTGCTGTGTTGTGTGTCGCGAGTTCGATTCTCACACAGATCAAATATTTGTAATGTCTACACCGCTCAATTTTGATCGTTTTAAACTAGTGGAGGATCGATCCGGTACATGAAACACTATCGATTTTTAAAAATAAAATTAAAAAATAAAGTACCTTTTTTTCAAAACTCGTTTACTCATGTACGAAATTAATTTCTTTAAGAAAACGTCAACTAAGCGAGTGCATTGATCTGTAGATAGTTTGTATGCAACGCTGACTACTACTTACGGGTCATTGGACTCGCTCAGCTGACGTATTCTTAAAGAAATTAATTTCGTACATGCGTAAATAAATACGAGTTTTGAAAAACAGGTACTTTATTTTTTAATTTCTTCTTTACAAATCGGTAGTGTTTCATGTACCGGATCGACCCTCCACGGGATAACGATTAAAATTTAAGGGTGTATAGATACGTGTTCGTGTCACTCAGACTCGGAACACATATAGCTGTCTTGTGTGTGTGGGTTTCCAAGTTTGTGAACGTACCCACGATACAGGAGTCATTCCTAGTCATCATCTTCCTGCCCTTGTCCCATCTTATTTGGGGTCGGCGCAACACGTTTTTTTCTTCCATTCTGTCCTGTCACTCGTCATGCTATCACTAACTTCCTTTTCTTTCATATCGCTGTTCACGCAATCCATCCATCTCTTCTTTGGCCTCCCTCTCCCTCTCCACCCATCCACGTGTATACTCATAACTCTTTTAGCAACATGCAATTCATCCCTCCTCTTTACATGACCATGCCAAGACAAACGATGCCCATTTAACTTGTCAGTCACTGATGCCACTTTCAAACTTTCTCTAATATACTCATTTCTCACTTTATCCATTCTCGTCACACCACACATCCATCTTAACATTCTGATCTCCGCTACGTGCAATCTTTTTTCATCCGTCTTTTCACAGTCCAACATTCTGATCCACACCGTACGACAGGTCTTATCACGGACTTGTAGATTTTGCCCTACAACTTGGGGGGCACACTAGGAATGACAGAAGTAATTTCAATAATAATAATAATAATATTCCACAACTATCACACAGCGCCGTCTAGTCCCAAGCTAAGCAGAGCTTGTGTTATGGGTACTAGACAACTGATAAACATACTTATGTATTTCTAAATACATACATATTATAGATAAATTACACCCAGATACAGAACTAATGATCGTGCTCATCATACACAAACATTTGTTCTGGGTGGGAATCGAACTCACGACCTCCAGCATAGCCGTCAGAGTCACTAACCACTAGAAAAAAAGACCAGTCAAAAAAAATTAATAATAATACAATAAATAAATAACTATTTAAAAAAAACTACATTGTATTGCATTACAACACACTGCATTGAAGATTACCTAGATAAGATCTAGTATCTTGATAACGTGTCCTATTTTCATCTTCGGTGGAGCATACCGTTGAATTTGATAGCTTTATCAGTGATCTGTCAAGATTAGGTACAGTTGTTGTAATTCAAGATTATTATTAATATAAATATATTATTATTAATAGATATTAAACCCCAAGCGAACGCCGGCGTTCGCGCACCTACTGTCTTTCTATTGTGTCTGTAATTTCCACGATTGAAAGGTTAAGGCCCAAGCGCCCGAAAAGTGCTTTAAAACAGTGACTTTTTGGAGCCTTACTCCTCGGTAACGGCCAGGTTAATAGGTTTGAAAAAAATATATGTTTATTATAGATTCATGAACAACATTATCAACATTTGATTTTTTCGTGCTATTAATACTTTTGTCTGAAAAAAAAAAATTATATACAACAACATCACATTCGCATCTTTTCCCTTATGATTATGATGATGAACATTGCAAATGTAAATCAATCAATATTTCGCCAAGAAAATGGATTTAAAAGTCAGCGGGGCTCTGTCCAGGCGCAGCTGGCCGCAAACAAATGCACAGATAGTCGTACTGTTGCCTAGACGGGAACGAAAGTAGTGACCATTTAATTTCCGAAAAGGCCGAAGTCTACTAGGGCTATGGGTTCGCGTCCGGGGGTCCTGGAACGTAATGCTGCCACCGTTATATTTCATGTAGGTTTCATACATTTTATATGGACTCGCCCCACACGATTGACGCCGGAAGCCACCACACGCTACGAATATAACATATCCTAATAATACCATTAAACACTCGGGCGATCTGCCCGTAGGAACAAATCGCCTCATGGAATAACATATTAATTTGTGTAATTATTTTTAAAGTTCCGTACTTCAAAAGGAAAAAACCGGCCAAGAGCGTGTCGGGCCACGCTCAGTGTGGGGTTCCGTAGTTTTCCATCCGTCACAATAAGTGTACTCACTTATGAGTTTAAAAAAATGCTTGCCTATACGACTATACAACAAACTTAGTCCAGAAATTATTTTGTAGAACCTTTTTGTCTTTTTGTACAAAAACTGTTCTTTCCATCAAGTTCAAAATGATTTTCCTAGAAAGTCCTTATAAAGTTCTACTTTTCAGATTTTTTTCATATTTTCTAAACTTATGGTTCAAAAGTTAGAGGGGGGGGGGGGGGACGCATTGTTTTTTACTTTTGGAGCGATTATTTCCGAAATTATTGACATTATCAAAAAATGATTTTATTTTGTAAACCCCTATTCATTTTTAAATACCTATCCAACGATATATCACACGTTAGGGTTGAAATTAAAAAAAAAATCACTTCCCACTTTACATTTTTTTCCAATTTTTATTTTACCACTTTGTCGGCGTGATTGATATACATATTGGTACCAAATTTCAGCTTTCTAGTGCTAACGGTCACAGAGATTAAGCGAGGACGGACAGACAGACAGACAGACGGACAGACAGACATGGCGAAACTATAAGGGTTCCTAGTTGACTACGGAACCCTAAAAACGGAACCTGCCTGTCTGTCTGTCCTTTATCTCGGAAACGTTTGGATATATCGAGTTGAAATTAAAACCCTATGCTCAGATCTGCGGCCCATTGAAACTGCGAAAAAGACAAACTTTTAAGTTAACGAAAAAAGGATACGGCCGTTTATGTCGCAAAAACCGTACATTTCGACACTCTCGGGGAAATTAAAATTTATAAGTACTTTCCGTTGACCCAGAATCCTGAAATTTGTCATAAAGCAAGGTCTTATAGCACAAGTATATGAATAAATCTCTCAACTGTAAAGTTGTACCGCAACAAAAAAAAAAAAATCGATTCGGAAAAATCATCGAGACTCCATTCGAGAATTAAACTATTTACTCGTACAGAGGTACTACAGTTTGTTCAGAACCCTCAGTACGTGAGTCTGACTCGCACTTGTCCAGTTTTTAATTTAGTAAAAGTCTGACACTCCCACTCGCTTCACCCAGAGCGGGAAAAGTTATTTTATGACTAAAAACAGAAGATCTTAAAATCAATCGACATCTTGAATTTCAACCATATTTCTTGTCCCACAGTCCACCACAACGCCTCAGAACGCACTCCCCTACTCCAACCACACACCTCCCAGCAACAATCAAATTACGCCGAGTCTACTGTGAAGTGGTTCTCGCCGGTGGAGACTCCCGAGTCCAGTCCACGGGTCAGGAGGCCGGGGGAGCAGATCATACTGACGCAGGAACAGGTACGTAGCGAAATTACGATACTACGATCATGGTACTGTTGTACTACGGTCTACGATCGTGGTACTGTCATACTACTGCGCGATACTGTCGAACTACTAGTGTGGTACTGTTTTACTATAAGCGTAAAACTATCGTACCACTGTCATATTACTAGCGCGATATTGTCGTACTTCTAGCGTGATACTATCGTACTACTGTCATACTACAAACATCGCGTGTTGTCGTACTAATACTGCTATACTATCGTGTTATAAATTACGCCGAGTCGACTGTAAATTAGATCTCTCCGGTGGAGACTCCCGAGTCCAAACCGTGGGTCAGGAGGCCGGGGGAGCAGATCATACAGACACTGGAACAGGTACATGGTGCTACTAGTGTGATTTTGTCGTACTACTGGTGTGATACTTTCGTATTCGTTTTATATTTTTGTACTACTAGCGTGATACTGTCGTATTACTTGTTCTTACGTGTTCGCGACGTATTCGCTGCGCGCCCGCCCCGCCCCGCAGCCGCTCGCAAACCGCCTAGTGTGATAACGCCCTAAAAGGTTGCTAGTGAACCCTGTATTTGACCGTAATAATCATATTTAACGATCGTAACTATGAAATCATTTGTCATATGCTAGTCTAATCTGCATTAACTAGATCTTGATTAATAAGAAGTCGCCGCTGATCGCCAATTGACTTTAATTCTTGTAAATGAATTGTCCTTGCGTTGTTCCGACAGATCGGCACTTATTCGCATATTGTTTGACATTTATTTATTAAATAATACATTTTGATACAAGTGGAAGAAAATGTCTTTGCACGTGTATCAAACGACGTTTTTCAATACACTTACGAAGAAAAAAAACGCGGATTGATATAAATTGTGGCGGCACTAGCACACGCGCTTTTTCGCACTAGTGCGAAAAAGAGTAATTTGAGTGACAAAACCGGTACCGATATGAGCGGATTTTCGAGATAGTGTATTGAAAAACGTAGTTTGATACACGTGGAAAGACATTTTCTTGACTTCTATCAAAATGTATTATTTAATAAATAAATGTCAAACAATATGGCAACATTGTCTCATCAATCTAAACTGATTATTACATTTATTACATGTTGCTTAGTATATGACGTAAAAGTAAACCTATACCAATAAAACGTCTTCGATTGTTCATTGCAAGGTCAGAATAGATCAAACATAACGTACACTGGCGTGCAGAAATATTTGGACACCTCTATAAAAATGGATTGTTTGATCTTTTCATCACCTTTTTTTAACGTTGCCCTCAATTAGGAACTAGCTTTTGCCCGCACCTTTGCCTGCGCACATAAAATATAGCCTATTTCACGCACGAATAATGCAGCTTTCTCATCATCATCATCTCCCTGCCCTAGTCCCGTTTCATTTGGGGTCGGCGCAACAAGATTTTTTCTTCCATTCTGTCCTGTTACTCGTCACGCTATCACTAACTCCATTTTCTTTCATATCGCTTCTCACACAATCACGAATAATGCAGCTTTCTATCGCTGAAAAAATTTTTGCAATCGGGCCAGGACTCTACAAACAAAACCTCCTACAAACAAAAAAACTAACTTTACCTCTTTATTATATTAATGTAGAAGAGTAAATTACTCCCCGAAACAATGATCTGTAGGTCATACAAATTTTTGTTTCATCCTGGAATAGAACTGGCGACATGCAGTTTAGCTATAGCCAATCGTTTAGCATAGCATGGCCTCCTCTCTATGAGAGGGAGTGGGCCGTAAGCCACCACGCGGGCCCAGTGTGGGTTGGTGAATGTCACATGTCTTCGATTTTTTGGTTCTAGGACATGCCATTTTCCTCACGATGTTTTCCTTCACCGTTTGGAGAACCAATCGTTTACTGAACTTTAATTAAGTTAAAAAATAACATTCGTTGGGACTGAAAGGTTCTGGAGTGGCGGCTGCGTACCGGAAGACGCTGCATTAAATAGCCTCCTCACAAGGTGGACCGATGACCTGGTGAGGGTTGCAGAAATGCGATAGATGCGAGATGCACAGGACCGTTCGTCCTGGTGATACTTAGGCGATACCTATGTTCAATAGTGGACATCTTTCGGCAGAAATGATGATGATGATGATAATTTCAATTCAATCCATCCTTGGCTTTCACTTTCCTTAGAAAGAGAGTAAATTCATTCAACGCACATTTCAAGCGCATTACATTCAACCGAACCTAGAACCTCCTCCTTTTTGAAGTCGGTTAATAACAAAGTGTAGTGATAACGCATACGATAAGATATCTGTTCTTGAGTTTAGCACGCAATTACGCACAGAATATGTTCAACCATCTGTTAGGAAAACCTTTAACTAACTGTCATACATTTTACGAATTTTTTTACTAAATAATAGATATTTACGTTTACGTCAAGACGAATCATACGAGCCGAAACTTAATGGGATTGTATCGTTTAATTACCGAGTTCCTACAACCATCTTTCAGCTTAGTCATCAGATCAGCTTCATGTCATAATAATTTTGCATTGTCATCGACACATGCATGCAAAATTTCAGCTCAATCGGTAACCGTGACCTGAATCAAATTTAATTTGCAAGATTTAATTATAGACATACAAACATCGGGACAGGTGTAAAAACAATGCTGTTGTGTCAAAAACAGTACCACAGAATAACCCAGAGCTATAATATTAATTTTATTTTCAAAAATAAGTAAAAAACTGAAGTCCGAGTAAAAAAAAAACGACGCTGAAAAAGTATGGAACAAGATTTTCAGGACGCTGAAATAAACAGGTAACTGTAAAAACAGGAACAAAACAGAAAGAAAGCCACACACGTTATAGGTATCAACCGAAAGACTTTAATAACGTGTGACTACGGCTTTTCTTTTTTTTTTTCATAATTGATAGGCTCGCGTTTAACCACTATCCCACCTGATGGTAAGTGATGATGTGGCCGACGATGGAGCACGCTTGCCTAGAAGTAACCTATTCTCTCTTGACTTAAAGACCCCTAGGTTGTAGATATCAGGAAACACAGACTCCGGCAGGGAATTCCACTCTTTAGCTGTACGCATAATGAATGTGTTTCCAAAACGCTTCGTACGAATGGATGGAATATCCACCATGTACCGGTGGCGCAACGCCGTACGTCTAGTGGTCCGATGATGGAACGGACTTGGCGGAATTAAATTGTGCAATTCCAACGCACTTGCTCTTTTTGTTCTTGTTTTTCTAGTAGCCTGTCAAAATTTCTTTGGCTTTGTCGTAGTTGGATAAAAATACATTTACCAAATGTTGTTCTGTTTAATACACGTCCTTTAAAAACTGGCAGGTAAACACATAACACGTGTTTCCTGTCCAACCCACAATACCGTCCCACTTATTTTGCACGACAGTGTAAAACAATTAGCTTATATTTCGAATACACACGCGTGGTTACGCAGTTGCGTACCTACCGTGGCATAAACACGGCGTGTGGCATTACAATAAAGAAAACTAGTGAAATAAAAACGTGAATAACACAGAAATCTGTACATTATACAGTAAAATAATAATCGTTTTGTTATCTCGAAGATTTTTGTTTCCTTATCGCGGTACAGTTGGTGACAGTGTTTTGTAATAAATATTAAATATTGTACTGTGCCATTTTTTTTGGCAGCATGTGACTGGCCTTCGAATTGTTTATTTTGTTTTTGTTTACCGACTGACTTGCTAAACGTAGTTCTGTTATATAAATTAACTAATATTGGTAACATTGGTTCGTATTGGTTTTGACTGTTAGTGCAGAGAGTACCTGTAATAGAAATGAATAATAAACTTGCTTTTGCCCCCGGCTTCGCCCGTGTACCTACATAAAATATAGTCTATGTCATTTGGGAACAAAGCAGCTTTCTATCGGTGAAAAAATTTCAATCGGAATAGTACTTTCATAGATTACCTCCTACAAACAAAAAAACTCAAAAACAAACTTTACCTCTTATATAATCTTTAGAAGAAACTTTTTAATTAAATAATTATTAATTCTATTTTTTTTTTTGTGTTTTTACTAAAAATATCATCGAAGTTGGTTAGAATAATGATTTTATAAAGTTTAAATTAAAAAAAAAACGTATAATAAAAAAAGCCGGCGCAAAATTCTACCACTGGGGAGTACTGGATCATGTACTGAATCCGTGCTATACCTACGTTTGTGCGTCCATGTCAAAGATAGCCTGTCTATCTACCTGTACTCAAAGTGTGCAACTAAATGCCACCGAGTGCATTGCATGGGCCGGTCGTTGACCCGCAAGGTCTTCGATGCAATCTTTATGATGACACTAGTGACCCGCCCTGGCTTCGTTCGGGTTTTTTTTTTCACATAGGCCTACATGGGCACTTATAAAACGTGAGAAGCCAGTGCATGGTTCCAAATTGGTCGTTTTCTATGGAGAAGCTTGCCGGTTGGCAAGAAACGACATGGTTACTCTTTTAAAAAATTGGTTCATATTTCAATATTGAAAGATATGTAAGAACAGTGTAGACCAGTCAATATTGTACACAAAAGCACAATAAAAATAATCATAATAAAAAAAAGTAAATCGTATTAAGTAGTAATCTAAGAGTTCGTGGAGTATACAGTGTTCTCACATTCACATTACAAAAAAGAGGCTGTGCAGAAAAAATATAAATAATTACAACTATCAATAAAATTTTAACATAATAAATTACTAACTGAAGACTAAATAATAATTAAAAAAAAATATTGCAAATGCAATGCGTTAGGTAAAAAAAAATGTATATATATATTAAAATTAGGTTCAAATTGTATACACAAACCTTCCTCGTTTATTGCTCTTTTTCTTAGTTAAACCTACATCAAAATGTGTTGCGTTGTTTGTTAGGAATTAGCGGATAAACACACAGACGTGCAAAGCGAATTTGTTTTATAATAAATGTTGAGACAAAAATAGTATGTTAGTATTTCTGTATGACCTACTTAATTTGTTTTCTGATTACTGGTTTATCAGTTGACCTTATCTATCGACTTATATTCATTTGACTGGCCTGTTGGTCTAGCGGTTAGTGGCTCTGACTGCTATGCCGGAGGTCGTGGGTTCGATTCCCACCCAGGACAAATGTTTGTGTGATAAGCATGAACGTTTTTTCTGTGTCTGTGGGTGTAATTTATCCGTAATATGTATGTATTTAGAAATATATAAGTATGTTTATCAGTTGTCTAGTACTCATAACACAAGCTCTGCTTAGCTTGAGATTAGACGGCGTTGTGTGTTAGTTGTGGAGTAATAATATTATACTATCAAGCAGGTCGCAGCTATTGAATTAAAAATATTTGTAACAACTTTTCCACTGGACTGTACATGAACTAACGCTTGCAAATAAAAGATAACGCACCAAAATACATACCTACACTATACAAAGATATTTATTACAGTTTATCTTTGTGTCTGACGTCGTGTTCACGCTTTGTTCAAACGTTAGAATAAAGTACACGCGATAATAAAATAATAATACGTATAAACGCGAGCCTATCAATAATAAAAATAAAACATAAATATTTTGTTATAATAATATTTAAATAATGTGCATTAATATAATATAGAGATTAATGTTAATTTATTAATATGTACAATGAATTTACAGTAATAATTTAATCATTTTGGGTTGTTTGTGTGTTTTTACTAAGCATAAGGACAAACAAAGTGTAAATCAGTGCATTTTAATAACTGGTAAATTTATAGGATTTTGTAAAAGTGCAGTTTTTATAAGCTTTTATTTAGTTTCACCTGTCCCGATGTTTGTCTGTCATCAAATCTTGCAAAATAAAGATCCATTTCCCAGTTACGGATTGAGCTGAAATTTTGCATGCATGTGTAAATCAGACGACAACGCGAAATTATTATAACATGGAGCTGATCTGATGATGGAACCGGAAGGTGGCTATAGGAACTCAGAAAACTCTAGCGTTTTTGAGCTTTTTTGAATAGTCTTGATGAGTATAAATTGTATAGGTATATACCGCGCTATAAATGTTTGCTTTGAAAAAAATATTTTCACTAAAAACTTATGTTTAATAATAAGTATGCACTAGGGCTTGACTGCGATCCCTCTTGATGGTAAGCAGTGATGCAATCGTAATGCATTAATTTGAAGAATATTATTTCGGATACGATTTTTATCTAGGAAGTGCATTGTTTACAAGGACAAGGTATTTCTTTGTGCGAGATTTTTACGTAGGTACCTACTCGATCGCGTTCGTATCTTTGTGATTGACGCATTGTTCTCACCTTGTGTAACATTTAGAGTAGGTAAATGAATAATTATACGTGATAATAAAAATAATATATAATTGGATATTTAAAAAAAATAGTACTTATGTGTTTGAATAATTAACATAATTAGATATAAAACATTTTGTAAAGATTTATTAATAAGAAGAATTAATATACTTACAGTAAAAAAATTTGGTTGAAATAGGTGTCTTTTTTTTAAATAAAGTGTTAATCACTGCATTATAATTTCAGTTTAAAACTGCTCAACTTGTACGTATAATCTTCACAGTAATAAAAACTAATATATAATTAGAGAAAAAAAAATCACGTACTTTTATCAACAACGCTTGTGAATCTAACAAAAAAAGAAAACAATTCGCAAGTCCAGTGCATAAAAAGTATACAAAAAAAAAACAAAACAGTGACAGTTATTTAAAAAAAGAACAAAACAAAAAATCCAATATGGCGGCTTCTCCCTCTGCCTTACCGCCGCTAAACGACCCGGAGATTGAGAAGACTGTGGAAGAATTGGAGAAGGCGAATACCCAAGAAGAGTATGAGGGTAAACTGAGTAAGATCGGCTTCTCAGTCGCCAACTGGATGAAATTGCTGTTCAATCGCGCTGAGCCTGAAGAGTTTCATGCTGAATGGCTGACTGTAAGTTTTTTCTTAATTCGACCGCCTATTGACAGTTAGATAACATTGGATCAAAATTATGTTAAGAAAAATCACCCTTATAATTATATTAGTAAGATTCTATTTCCCCCTTTTTTGTTTTTAGGGTTCTGTACCTCAAAAAGAAAAAAACGGAACCCTTATAGGATAACTTTGTTGTCCGTCCGTATGTCTGTCTGTCTGTCAAGACTCTTTATCTCGGAAACGCGTGAAGATATCGAGTTGAAATTAAAACTTCAAACTTAGGTCTGCGGAAGCTGTAAAAAAATCAAGCTTCTAAGTTAACGAAAAAAAAAGATACGGCCGTTTATGACGTAAGAAAACGTGTATTTCAACACTCTAGAATCCTGAAATTTTGCATAAAGCAAGGTCTTAAAGAACGGGTAAAGAAATAAATATGAAAACAGATGTCACGTCACAAAAAAAAAAAACACTTTTATTGCGATTTGGAAAATTTCGAGACTCCAATCGGGAATTGAACTATTTACTTATGTAAGTTTGTACGGAACCCTCATTGCGCGAGTACGACTCGCACTTGACCAGTGTTTTTTTTTTTTAGAAGTGTTTTAATGTTCCGTTCACCAGGGCCGTGTGTTAGCGACTGGGTATTCCATTTCGTTTACCTCTTTAACCCCCATCATAGGTGACAGAAGAGCTGACGAGATGGAGTATTTGGCCGTGGATGTGCGACCCTGGCAGTATAAACGCGAGTGTTTGTCAGATAATATCCGATATAGACGGTTAAAAGGTTAATATGGAACTCTAAACTTCATGTAGTTAAGGCTTATAGTCCCTTGAACCATCTGGTCGAAATTAAATGGACGCAACTCTCGCACTCGCCCAGGCGGCAGTACGCATATCTGTGCATTTATTTGCAGCCAGCAGCGCTCGAAAAGCGCGCGGCTGACCTTTAAATCCATTTTCTTTGCGAAATATTGATTGATTTACATATTATGCCATGTTCACTTTGAAGAATATTTAACCACCAATTTTTATGTGTAAAAATGTTTCTAAAGATCCAAGCCGTTTCGAAAAGTTGCGAAAAGTTGCGAAATTGCTAAATATTTTTTTTAGACAAAAGTATTAATTAATAGCACGAAATAATAAAATGTTGATAATGTTGTTCATGAATCTATAATAAACATATATCTTTTTCAAACCTATTAACCTGGCCGTTACCGAGGAGTAGGCTTCAGAAAGTCACTGTTTTATTGCACTTTTCGGGCGCTTGGGCCTTAAAGCAATCATTCAATATTACATTTAGATAGGCAAGGGATTATATTTACATAGTGAAACTAAATAATTACCTTATCAACACTTGTAGTCTTAACTTTATGGCGGTGTTTTAAGACTTCTGATAAAATAATCTATTCATAAGAAAATTTCTATGTTAATTCTGTGGCATTAGTGAAAAGGGATCTAAGTCTAAAAATCCATCTTTACAGGAGACTCAAAAAACACTCCGTGAGCTTCAAATTACGTGTTTGATCTCGTGTGATATGCAAATCTCCCATACCTAGTACTCGTAAAATGGTGATCCACATAAGTGATTAGGGAGGAGTACGCATTTGGAATGACTTTATATTTAAAAAAAAAAATGTTGAACTTGGTGGGGCTGATGCACGCGTCATGCTCGTGAACGGGTGCCGTCAGTTGAGACTGGTCATCTCTTAGCTGCCAGTGGCTTAATTTAGTTTGTATCTTTTAATTATTTTATTTTTATTATCTACATTGCGCTTACATAATAGAAGCAACATGAAAATTTGTAACCAAGCATTATATGTAATACATAATATGATTTAAAAGAGTGTCCATGGAGTTTCTTGCACGTTCTTCTCCATAGAGACCTACTCTTTGGAACGTGCAATTTAGCTTCACTTTTCTTGGACTGACCGACGTTTGACTATTCAAAAGTGCCTTCATATGGTCTATTTGAAATAAATGATTTTGAATTTGAATCAGTACAAGTATTGCAAAGAAATATTGATTTTATCCTTTATCATCATCATATCAGCCGAAAAACGTCCACTGTTGGACATAGGCCTCCCCCAAGCGTCGCACACATTTTTTTCTGATCACTTAAGCATAGAGAGGTGCCGTTGTCAACGATATTGACGTGAAGTGGGAATATTGGTGGCAATGATGCCGGCAACGGCACATCTCTACTTTGGCATAACTCATTTTCGACAAAATCGGACTTATACCCTTTTTCACAAGAGCCACAAAATTTATGTCGCGTCACAATTATAGTTAGATAATATGTCACTCATAAATAATCTTATTATCTAATTGTCTTACCTTGAGAAACATAAGATAAATAGGTTTTTTTCATCATCAAAATCGAACGGGATGGGTTTTTTAGTCAGTAAGAGTCTGACACTATCTCCCGCTCCGCCCAAGAGCGGGGGTTGTCATAAGATGATTTTTCCCATCGAAAAAAAAAAAAAAATATCAAAATCATTTTATAGTATAACGTCAAGAAATCTAAGGTTAAGCGTTTCCCGAGGTCGGTTTATGGATGGGTGACCAATATGGGTACCGTGACTTGACTTCACTATGACTCGGAAAGCACATCGTTATCCTTGATATTTTAAATGGTTGCTTAACCGATGGTTGGTTATTTTGGCTTGAGTTCCTAGACGCCACGATAGTAGTCGGGAGTCGCAGAGCAAACCCCGACCACGGAAGGCGCGGGCTTGGGGACGACGAGCATAAAGTAGCTCGCTGTCCGCCCGTCCGATTAGGACCGAGCCCGAGTTATCGACAGCGCGTAGTGTTTCACGTGGGTCTAAAAAAGATATCAGTAAAACCGTGGAGGCCCATAAGGGCTTGCTAGAGTCACGAGGGAATTTATGAAAAAGATAAAAAAAACCATGTCCATAGACCGTAAAGTGCATCTGAAGGAACGTAGGTACAGCGCGGAGTGTCCCACGCGCAAAATCATAAGGCCCAGCAGGGTCGAAGCCTACTGGTGCATGGGTTGTGTGAAAGAGAACCCGGTGCCCTGGAACGAAGGCAAAGAAAGAACAGGATTGGGTTTTTAGTCTGTAAAAGTCTGACACCACCCTAGAGCGGGAGATATCATTATAGTGCGTTGGGGTAAGATCGGCATTGGGGTAAGACCGTGTAAATATAAATTATACCAATTATTTAGCTTTATTTTTAATGCTAGTCATATTGCGAGCCGCGTCATTATGTTCCACCTTGCCCAGCAATGTAACTGGCGTCAAAAATAAAGCTAAATAAGTGGTATATTGATTTATACGTTCTTACCCCAATACCGATCTTCCCCCAACCCACCTTAGATCATTTACCACCTCTCAAAACAAGCCTGTTTCTCACGATTCGTCTTAATCTCCTCACGAATTTCTCAGTATTTTTTCCTGACTCATGTTTCATTGTCACAAAAGAATCTTTTTATCGCTAGACTAGTCTAAGCGTCACAATTTTAAATATTACTTCCATTTATCTTTGCTACTTAATTTTAATATTATAATGCAATCATTAAGGCGTATAGTTCCTTGAACCATCTGGCCGAAATTATGTGAACGCAACTCTCGCACTCGCCTAGGCGGCAGTACGCAAATCTGTGCATTTATTGGCGGCCAGCAGCGCCTGGAAAGCGCTTTAAATCCATATTCTCTGCGAGATATTGATTGATTTACATATGCAATGTTCACTTTGAAGAATATTTAACCACCAATTTTTATGTGTAAAAATGTTTCTAAAGGTCCAAGCCGTTTCGAAGGAGTAGGGAAAAGTTGCGAAAACTTGCGAAATTGCTAAATATTTTTTTTGACGAAAGTATTAATTGCACGAAAAAATCAAATGTTGATATTATTGTTCATGAATCTATAATAAACATATATTTTTTTCAAACCAATTGACCAAGCCGTTACGAAGGAGTAGGCCTCAGAAAATCACTGTTTTATGACACTTTTCGGGCGCTTGGCCCTTAAGGATGATTGATTAATAGCCAGTTTCTTCATCTAAAGTAACAGCCAAAGTAACGTCATAAAGTAAAAGTAACGGTCAAATTCGTTTCTTCACAATTTTAACTGTTAGTTTAACTGTTACTTTTGCCTTTAACTTTTACTAGTCATTAGGGGGCTGCTAAAGCTAAAGTCACTGTCATTTTGATAAAGTTGTAGATTATTTAGGTTTCACTAATATGTTATCACGAACTTCGTCCAGTTGGTTGAGGCCATGGTCCGGAGCGAGGAGGAGTGGCAGGCGGTCGCCGACTTCTGCGAAGCAGTAATGCTCGCAAAGGAGGAGGCCGAACGCATTAGGCAACGGCGTTATCGCCGCCGAGGTCGCGCGTCGCCGAGATTCTGATCCCGATTTCCGGCCAACGTAGACGCGGGCTTGCGGACAGTGAGCAATGGGTAGCTCGCTGTCCGGCCGTCCGGTAACTGTCCGGACCAAGCCCAAGTCGTCGACGGCGCGCACTGTTCCCGCGCGCCTCAAGGAGTTGTCAGCAACAGCAGGGACCCAGCCGGGTCGAAGCCTACTAGGGCCAGGGTTATCCGAAAGGGCGCTCGAGCCCCGGTATGAAGGCTAGAAGGAACGGGGTGGGTCTTTTAGTCAGTAAGAGTCTGACACTATCTCCCGCTCCGCCCAAGGGCGGGGGATGTCAATGCATGATTTATCCCACCATAAATAAAAACTTCGTCCAGTGAAAGTTCAAGTTCATCAGACGATGAACTTATCGTTAGTTATTTAACGCGTAGACGTAAAAAGTTTAATGCTCGCAAAGATCATTTCGTATGGGACGACGCTGATTTTCTGTTCCGATACAGAATTTCAAAGGAAACAGTTACATACTTCAGCCTGTTGTTACAAGATAAACTGACGCCAACCACAGAAAAGCAAGTTTATTTTCAGTTTGTATTTAATACGACTACGTTAAATTAACTAGTGTACAGTACGGCCGTTCTATCTTGGCGAGTGTGAAGTTAGGCTCTGCGACCTTTAGCGCTTGTGTACCTAAACGTATAAAAATAACGGTTAAAAAAAAAGCCAATAACAGTTGTTAATAGCAATAACAACAACTAATAGCATTTATTTTTTTAAATAATTCACTTATGTTATTATGTATCAATTCAATTCTAAAAACATTCGTTCATTGGCGTTCGTATCCTCCTCCTTGCGTCGTATTCCTGAATGCTGAGGGTCGTGACCTCCCTGCTTCATCACTTTAGCCTTTATGATGTTCTTCCATCTGTTTCTGTCTCTGGCGGTGTGAAGGGCATTGTACATCGTAGAGTCAAGAGCGGTGCGGATCTGGTCGGACCAACGTATTGGGCTGCGCCCGCGAGGCCTTTTCCCATCCACTTTACCGGTCACAATGAGCCTTTCGAGGTTGCCACCGTCCTTTCTTGCAATGTGACCGAAGTATTGCAGAACCTTGCGAAGACACTCGGACGATAGCCGTGAGGCGATTTTAAGTTCTTGAAAATGGATACGTTGGTCCGAAATGCTGTCCAAGAGACACGGAGCATCCTTCTCCAGCACCACATCTCAAAGGCGTCGATGCGTTTGCGGTCTGCAGCTTTTAGCGACCAAGTCTCAGCGCCATACGAGAAGATCGAGAAGACTAGTTTCCGTACCAGTTTGGTTTTGGTCTTTACGGAAATGTTGCGATCCCTCCAGACTTTACTAAGCTGAGACATAGCGCCCTTATCCATGCCAATTCTCCTGCGAACTTCCCCCTCGCACGACCTATCGTTACTAATATTGGAGCCCAGGTAAATAAAGTGGCATTCGTATAAACAGAATCAAATGACATTCGACTTTTTGACACTACTTGACAGAAGATATTGCGATGTTGTCATGCGTAAAAAAAGCTCCCAACGTTTTTTTGGGGTAATTATGCCGTTTGTGTTATGGTAACTCTATTGACTTTTAGTTTAGCTGTTACTTGGATGAAGAAACTCATTTGCTATAATATCAGTAATAGTCAAGTAAAAGTTAATAGAGTCCGTCTAATGAAAGCGTGACCTGAGAAGAGGAGGTTACAACCAAAAATTTTGAATGTGGTATTATTGAAATAGTAGGTGAAAAAAGTTTTGATACTAGAGTATTTTTTGTATTTAAGACAATTTTAGAATAGTTGTACAAGAACTTAAATCCTAGTCAATAACATGTGTGTAGACTTAATTATTTGGTGGGTGTATGGTAAATGTCAATAACACACAAAATGTTAGATAGTATTCCAAATCATTTTATTTTATCTGATCTCTCAAAAGTCGCTATAAAATATTTAAATAATATTCTTTATATTCCATTTGGCGTTCTGGCAAGAATACCAAGTGCACAACACCGTGATAGTCAAATAAAATAGTCAACATGATTTCAACTTCATCGCGTCTCGCCAACACTATTAATGTGTTTCAAGATTGTTGGGTTGGAATCGATTCCTTTTAGCATAGAGAAAATTCAAATCTTTTGGGATTAGTCAAAGTGGGAACATGTTTTATACTCCAGTGATTGTTTCAAATGATACAGATCGACTCGTGAGACACAAAAAGTTCAGCAGCTGCTGCAGCAGCATCTCTCTCAAACTTGAACTAGGATTTTCGCGATTTTAACTTCAGTTGCAGACTTTCATGCACTACCAAACAGAGTGAGGCAAATCTTTCATTACATATCAACTTCTTTTGAACGCATTCTACCACTCACTAGCATGTGTTTTTGATTAGGTAAGTCGATTTAACAAAAGCCTTCGTTGTTCGATGTTTTTGTCCATTAAGAAATTCGCAATATGTCAGATTATCTAAAAATATAAGAAAAAAAATATCATTACATTCTTAATATAACTATCTAATAATATTAGTCGACAAGTATCAAGATTATAACGTCATACTAACTTAAAAATCAAAAATCGTATGTAAACAATGTTGGTTTTCATTGAAAACACCTTCTTTCTCTTCTTGTTTTTGTTTAAACTTATTAACCATAGTGGTTATAGGTGGTAGCAGTTTTTGCACGTTACTGTTTATTGTTCTTCCCACAATTTAGCAATTATTCTTGAAAAATAAATATCAGTTTCCAAAAACTGACAATTGCAACCATAGACTTTGACGTGATTTTTTTTGGCAAAAAAATGTTGCCAATTTAATTTAAAAAAAAAACTCCAGGTTACGCTTTCAGTAGACGCACTCTACTTTTACTGATAGTTTTAGTTGTTGATGAAAAAACTGGCTGTTAATCGTGTGAAAAAAATCACTTTACTTTTAAAACAAAAAAACAATTCTTTCATCTGGCAATGAGGGTGTTCTGAAATGACGATATCCATGTGGCAGCAGTGCAGCACTTATAGCCAGTTTCTTCATCTAAAGTAACAGCCAAAGTAACGTCATAAAGTAAAAGTAACGGTCAAATTCGTTTCTTCACAATTTTAACTGTTGGTTTAACTGTTACTTTTGCCTTTAACTTTTACTAGTCATTAGGGGGCTGCTAAAGCTAAAGTCACTGTCATTTTGATAAAGTTGTAGATTATTTAGGTTTCACTAATATGTTATCACGAACTTCGTCCAGTTGGTTGAGACCATGGTCCGGAGCGAGGAGGAGTGGCAGACGGTAGCCGACTTCTGCGAAGCAGTAATGCTCGCAAAGGAGGAGGCCGAACGCATCAGGCAACGGCGTTATCGCCGCCGAGGTCGCGCGTCGCCGAGATTCTGATCCCGATTTCCGGCCAACGTAGACGCGGGCTTGCGGACAGTGAGCAATGGGTAGCTCGCTGTCCGGCCGTCCGGTAACTGTCCGGACCAAGCCCAAGTCGTCGACGGCGCGCACTGTTCCCGCGCGCCTCAAGGAGTTGTCAGCAACAGCAGGGACCCAGCCGGGTCGAAGCCTACTAGGGCCAGGGTTATCGGAAAGGGCGCTCCAGCCCCGGTATGAAGGCTAGAAGGAACGGGGTGGGTCTTTTAGTCAGTAAGAGTCTGACACTATCTCCCGCTCCGCCCAAGGGCGGGGGATGTCAATGCATGATTTATCCCACCATAAATAAAAACTTCGTCCGGTGAAAGTTCAAGTTCATCAGACGATGAACTTATCGTTAGTTATTTAACGAGTAGACGTAAAAAGTTTAATGCTCGCAAAGATCATTTCGTATGGGACGACGCTGATTTTCTGTTCCGCTACAGAATTTCAAAGGAAACAGTTACATACTTCAGCCTGTTGTTACAAGATAAACTGACGCCAACCACAGAAAAGTAAGTTTATTTTCAGTTTGTATTTAATTCGACTACGTTAAATTAACTAATGTACAGTACGGCCGTTCTATCTTGGCGAGTGTGAAGTTAGGCTCTGCGACCTTTAGCGCTTGTGTACCTAAACGTATAAAAATAACAGTTAAAAAAAAGCCAATAACAGTTGTTAATAGCAATAACAACAACTAATAACATTTATTTTTTTAAATCATTTACATACGTTATTATCTATCAATTCAATTCTAAAAACATTCGTTCATTGGCGTTCGTATCCTCCTCCTTGCGTCGTATTCCTCAATGCTGAGGGTCGTGACCTCCCTGCTTCATCACTTTAGCCTTTATGATGTTCTTCCATCTGTTTCTGTCTCTGGCGGTGTGAAGGGCATTGTACATCGTAGAGTCAAGAGCGGTGCGGATCTGGTCGGACCAACGTATTGGGCTGCGCCCGCGAGGCCTTTTCCCATCCACTTTACCGGTCAAAATGAGCCTTTCGAGGTTGCCACCGTCCTTTCTTGCAATGTGACCGAAGTATTGCAGAACCTTGCGAAGACACTCGGACGATAGCCGTGAGGCGATTTTAAGTTCTTGTAAAATAGATACGTTGGTCCGAAATGCTGTCCAAGGGACACGGAGCATCCTTCTCCAGCACCTCATCTCAAAGGCGTCGATGCGTTTGCGGTCTGCAGCTTTTAGCGACCAAGTCTCAGCGCCATACGAGAAGATCGAGAAGACTAGTGTCCGTACCAGTTTGGTTTTGGTCTTTACGGAGATGTTGCGATCCCTCCAGACTTTACTAAGCTGAGACATAGCGCTCTTAGCCATGCCAATTCTCCTGCGAACTTCCCCCTCGCACGACCCATCGTTACTAATATTGGAGTCCAGGTAAATAAAGTGGCGTTCGTATACCTAAACAGAATCAAATGACATTCGACTTTTTGACACTACTTGACAAGATATTGTGATGTTGTCATGCGTAAAAAAAGCTCCCCACGTTTTTTTGGGGTAATTATGCCGTTTGTGTTATGGTAACTCTATTGACTTTTAGTTTAGCTGTTACTTGGATGAAGAAACTCATTTGCTATAGTATCAGTAACAGTCAAGTAAAAGTTAATACTTTTACTGATAGTTTTAGTTGTTGATGAAAAAACTGGCTGTTAGGCGTCAGGTCCAGGCACCTGTCAAAACGCTTATGTTAATGACATTAGAAGTCAACGTCATAGTCGAGGCCACTTTTTTAAAATTTGGTGATATGGTCATTCTGGGTCCTCATCGGACGGCCAGACGGTGAGCTATCTTTTGTTCGTCGTCCTAGTGCTCGAAGCTCTGTTGTAAAGTAGTATAAACTTGAAGTACAAAAGTATAAACTTGATTAGACAGTTTGTATGGAGAGGCCGATTTTTATTTTCGTTTCGTGAAAAAAAATTTGTGGAAGGTTGTTCAGTTTCGTCTACTGAGCAAGCCCTTAAACTTTGTGGAGGGCTGTCCCTTACACCCTTTATAATATATTCAAGTTGCGCGGAAAACTTTGATTGCGCGATGCAGGATTAGTTCTTATGTGACGCCACAGATGTCGCTACAATATAATAATAATAATAAAGATACAGAAGGCAGTACTCCTCGATACGGCTCGCATCGTGAGGAGGTTCCTGTCTCTGCAGCCCTAACCACCGGTAGCTTGGACCCTGCTCCCGACACCGGTGGATAACTATATTTTTATATTTTTAAATGTTCTTTTTTTTTTCTTTTGTATAATTTCGTTAAAAAATATTTAAAAATGTATTTTTATATATATAAAAAAAATTGAATAAAGAGAATAATAATATTTATCCCAACTGTTCTTGTCCTCAGATAGATGAATACAAAGCTCAAGCTCATGAGAGCATGCACAACGCGTGGCGGATCGTGAACTTGCCCAACTGGAGCCTGGAGAAGAAGGGCACCAAAGGAGACATCGTGGAGTCCAGGAGGACGGAGCAGTTTGGGAAGGTGTATAGGTTTACTGTGAGTATTATTATAGTTATTTATTTTTCAATACACTTAGGTAGGTACTCGATAACCGCTTTTAGGCACGCAACCCACCCGTACTACCATCGGACAAGCCGACGAACGGCGAGTATCCACCCTTATGTTGTTGAAACCTCTACGGTCCGGACCAAGCGTTTTGCTTCGTCGTTTATACCGCGTACATCGAGGGACTGGAACAATTGGCCTGCTGCGGTCTTCCCGTCTGAATATAATTTAGGTGTCGTTAAGGCAACTGTGGACAGGCTCTTAATAAATTAGTGCCTCACCATCAACGATTGCATCACTGCTTACCATCAGGTGGGATCGCAGTCAAGCACTAGTTTATATCAATTTAAAAAAAAACTGTTATCCGCACGAGTGCAGAAAAGTGCTAGCGCTCGCCCCCGCCTTAACTTATAAAATTTATCGAATTAGGATGCAATCGTCGATGGTGCGGCGTACATAGTTTATTAAGAGCCTATTCACTATAGCCTTGAAGACACCTAAATTATAATCGAACGGGGAGACCGCAGCAGGCAAATTTTTACATAGATATAAACAACGAGGACAAACGCATAAGCGGGAACTACATTATACTGACGCACACACGTGGCCCTCTCGTCGCGTGGCGTGGACCTAATGTAGTTCTACAAGTCTTGTTGCCATATAAAATGTATGGAGACCGACGCGCCCAGTAGACTGATTCACGTAAAATCAAACAATCCAAATATCGTTGAAGTTTTATAGTCGTTCGATCGAAGTCCTATCCAATAGCGGTGTTCACGATCTATCGACTTGTTTCCAGTTACATTAATAAGTATTCTACCAGGATAATGTAAAACAGTTTTTTTTTAATCGACGAATTTCAAACGTCTTTAAAATTGGTGTCGTTCAAACTCGATTCATGGATGTGAATACGGAAATGGTCTAAACGACTAAATCACTACGATATCGTTACGGTTTTCATTACGTGAATCGGGCTACAGATCTGTGTACCTAGCTCACGTGTACCCAATGTAGTTTTACCATTGGTCCGTTGAGGTACAAAATAGTAAGTTAAGTCAATCTCATTTATGTACTTCACTTTTTATAACTACGCTAGGCGAACGCGCTAGGGGCAGCGCGTTGCGCCGAACTCTACGACCGAACGATTGAGCCGAGACATCGTGTCCGTGAGCGGTGTCTATGTGTGCGTTGCTCGAGCGCGCTTTGTATGTAGATTGACTTCTGTACTTATCTATTTTGTGGTAGAGGTGTCAACAATCAAGGGTATTTGCCGTACATCGGGTTACATTGTAAGGAGTCTTTGTATTTTGTAGTAGCTAATCTCAACTGATATTGTATCGTAATTACCAAGTGTTCTAGTTCGGATTATGATTTATCACTGTATGATAGGTAATTAACGTCATAATTAATTCAAATTTAAGCGGATTAGATTTGTTTATAAAGGTTATGACTAGGTCAAGTCATCGTGACTGATACCACGTAGAATACATTTAAACATCTTTTTTTTATAAAAAGAAAAGAAAACTATTGAAGATTGTAAATATTTTTGTTTTTTTTTTTATCGGCTATGACAGACATTTTATTGTCTGAAAACTGGCCTTTAGCCAGAAATAAAAATGATGATTCAGCGCCATCTACAGGGGCCAGGGGCTTGTCGTGCAACATTTATTTAAAAAAATATATTTACCAGGTGTTTACAGGTATGTGAAACAGGGTGTAAAGTCCCACATATCTCCGACCAGACGGATGTTTTATCTGGTTCGGGCAACTGCCCGATAGATGATTTTGAGCTGTTGTATAGGTTCTAGTCCCCAAATAAAATGGGACAAGGGCAGGAAGAATAAGAAGAGTATAGGTTGCGTGAAGAACTCTAAGGCCCCTCGTCCACGGCGACTGTTTGTAGCGATGCTGTAGCGCGTTCGCATCGATGCAGTCGTGATGCTGTAGCGCGTTGTCATCTTTTCTATAGCGCTTGCAAATGCGACTAACGCGCGTTAGGAGCGATGCTGTCGCGCGTTGCATCGATACAGTCGTGATGCTGTAGCGCGTTGTCATCTTTTCTATAGCGCTTGCAAATGCGACTAACGCGCGTTAGGAGCGATGCTGTCGCGCGTTGCATCGATACAGTCGTGATGCTGTAGCGCGTTGTCATCTTTTCTATAGCGCTTGCAAATGCGACTAACGCGCGTTAGGAGCGATGCTGTCGCGCGTTGCATCGATACAGTCGTGATGCTGTAGCGCGTTGTCATCTTTTCTATAGCGCTTGCAAATGCGACTAACGCGCGTTAGGAGCGATGCTGTCGCGCGTTGCATCGATACAGTCGTGATGCTGTAGCGCGTTGTCATCTTTTCTATAGCGCTTGCAAATGCGACTAACGCGCGTTAGGAGCGATGCTGTCGCGCGTTGCATCGATACAGTCGTGATGCTGTAGCGCGTTGTCATCTTTTCTATAGCGCTTGCAAATGCGACTAACGCGCGTTAGGAGCGATGCTGTCGCGCGTTGCATCGATACAGTCGTGATGCAGTAGCGCGTTGTCATCTTTTCTATAGCGCTTGCAAATGCGACTAACGCGCGTTAGGAGCGATGCTGTCGCGCGTTGCATCGATACAGTCGTGATGCTGTAGCGCGTTGTCATCTTTTCTATAGCGCTTGCAAATGTGACTAGCGCGCGTTAGTAGCGATACTGTCGCGCGAAAGCATCGCTAAAAGAACTCGTCACGGGCGAGAGGCCTAATAGTGTGGCGTTATAGATGTCGCTACTAGTGCTCTTTCTTATATATTCTTTATTGTACATAACTTTACACATTATACATAGTAAGAAAGCCGATGTACACAGGCGAGCTTTACTCAAAATTGGGTTTTCTTACAGAAAAACTTAACTTACTGTTTTATTGTATATTATTAGTTTTGTAAGGTGTGCACAAAGTCAAAGGCAGGTGGTCAACCAGCCTGTTCACGGCGCAGCGACTGATACACGTAGCTACTCTTTAAGATTTTGAATGATGTTTTCCTCACACCTTAATCTTAATAATATTATTTTCAGGGTATGGTTGAAGCCCCACCGAAGTTTTTATACGAAGAATTCAAGGACAATATCACTAAGCTACCGGAGTGGAACCCCACCATTTTGAAGAGTGAACTCATAAAGGTTTGTGATTATAGTTTACAACCTTATCACAAAATAGATAGGTACAGAAGACAATCTCATGTATGTACTTCACTTTTTATACCTACGCTCGGTGGACGCACACTGATGAGCGTTTGAGCCGGAACTGTTCGACGAGCGGGCCGAGGCGCTCCGAGATATCGTGTCCGTGAGCGGTGTCTTTTTTTTTTTCGATGGGAAAAATCATCTTATGACAACCCCCGCTCTTGGGCGGAGCGGGAGATAGTGTCAGACTCTTACTGACTAAAAAACCCATCCCGTTCCTTCAAGCCTTCATACCGGGGCTCGAGCGCCCTTTCGGATAACCCTGGCCCCAGTAGGCTTCGACCCGGCTGGGCCCCTGCCGTTGCTGACAACTCCTTGAGGCGCACGGGAACAGCGCGCGCCGTCGACGACTTGGGCTTGGTCCGGACAGTTACCGGACGGCCGGACAGCGAGCTACCCATTGCTCACTGTCCGCAAGCCCGCGCCTACGGTGGCTGGAAATCGGGATCGGAATCCCGGCGGCGACGGCGAGAGCGCCGTTGCCTGATGCGGTCGGCCTCCTCCTTAGCGAGCATTACTGCTTCGCAGAAGTCGGCGACCGCCTGCCACTCCTCCTCGCTCCGGACCATGGCCTCGACCAAGGCCCGGCGCGAGAGGTCTCCGCCGCCGATCACCCCCACGAGGGCACGGCGATGCTCCACCCAAGCAGGGCACACCGCGATTGTGTGCTCCACCGTGTCCTCCGGGTCCATGAGCGGTGTCTATGTGTGCGTTGCTCGAGCGCGCTTTGTATGTAGATTGACATCTGTACCTATCTATTTTGTGGCCTTATGAAATCCACTGACTATTATTATTACTTTTTAAAAATCTTTATTTAATTCAATAAATACCAAGCGAACGTCGGCGTTCGTTCTCTCATTGTCTTTCTATTGTGTCTCTAATTAAGGCATTCGCTAGTGCAAATATGTTCTATTGAAATATACTCTATTGGAATATACACCACTATTTTTTAATTAGTACACATACTTATAGGGCTTATCAGAAAAGCCCTTATTATTTTATAAGTAACATCTCAATAAATAATATTCATAAACAGCAAAGTTATTTGCGTTGGTTCATGTCCCAAAATGTCACTCAATTTATAGAAATATTGTGCAGACTATTGATTAATGAATGAATAAGTGACAATTATTAAGGAAAAACACTGGCCGCAGTATTTTCAATTGTTATGTATGATTGATTGTATGATGAATTTACCTTTTCGTGGTCAATTTTAGGATTTCGATTTTTTCTACTTTTGACTACAAAAATATGATCAGTGACGGGTACAGATAGAGCCCCTTTTTTTGTGTACTATATAAAAAGTGGGGGTGTATATTCATACGCATGTAGTAAAAAACAGTTATTTCAATATTACAAACAGACACTCCAATTTTATTTATGTATAGATTTAGCAACGATTCAATGATAGCTACCCAAATAAAATTATGTCAATATATATTACAGGAAGTAGGTCCCGGTATAGACCTATCGTACCAGGTAACAGCAGGAGGTGGCCGGGGCATCATAGCGCCGCGCGACTTCGTCATCCTGCGCTGCACCGCACCCCTCTCCCGTGATGGCCAGCCGGTCACCACGGAACCTTACAGCTACATCAGCAGTGGAGTCAGCGTCACCGTGCCGGGGTATCCACCGCATAGGGATCTCGTCAGGTAACGTAAAGACACCTAGCCGGTTAACTGGCTTTTTTTTTCTTTTTGGTGGGTAAAAATCATCCCCCATCCCCGTGCCCTTGGGCGGAGTGGGAGATAGTGTCAGACTCTTACTGACTAAGAAACCCACCCCGTTCCTTCTTGCCTTTCGTACCGGGGTCGAGCTTCCTTTTCGGATAACCCTGGCTCCAGTAGGCTTCGACCCGGCTGGGCCCCTGCTGTTGCTGACAACTCCTTAAGGCGCGCGGGAACAGTGCGCGTCGTCGACGACTTGGGCTCGATCCGGACAGTTACCGGACGATCGGAGAGCGAGCTACCCATTACTCACCGGTAAGCTGGCTAGCTTCTAGGAAGGATTACATCAGCCTTCGTCATCCGGCCCTGTCCTGTCATGATGGCCAGCCAGTCTCTACGGAGCCGTACAGCTACATCAGCAGTAGTGTTCAGTGTCACCGTGCCTCGTCAGGTAACGTACAGAAACCACAGCCGGTGAACTGACTAGCTTCGAAGACAGCTGCGCGGACCCCCCCTCTTCCGTGTTGGCCAGCCGGTCACCACGGAGCCTTACAGTTACATCAGCAGTGGAGTCAGCGTTACCGTGCCGGGGTATCCACCGCATAGGGATCTCGTCAGGTAACGTAAAGACACCTAGCCGGTTAACTGGCTTTTTTTTTTCTTTTTGGTGCGTAAAAATCATCCAAATTACATCCCCCTGCCCTTGGCCGGAGTGGGAGATAGAAACCCACCCTGTTCCTTCTTGCCTTTCGTACCGGTACCGAGCTTCCTTTTCGGATAACCCTGGCTCCAGTAGGCTACACCCAGCTGGGCCCCTGCTACTGCTGACAACTCCTTGAGGCGCGCGGGAACAGTGCGCGCCGTCGACGACTATGGCTCGATCCGGACAGTTACCGGACAGTTGGACAGCGAGCTACCCATTGCTCACCGGTAAGCTGGCTAGCTTCTAGAAAGGACCACAGCAGCCTTCGTCATCCTGCCCTGTCCCCTGTCATGATGGCCAGCCAGTCTCTACGGAGCCGTACAGCTACATCAGCAGTAGTGTCAGTGCCACCGTGCCTCGTCAGGTAACGTACAGAAACCACAGCCGGTGAACTGACTAGCTTCAAAGACAGCTGCGCTGATCCCCCCTCTCCCGTGATGGCCAGCCGGCCACGATAGAGCCTTACAGCTACATCAGCAGTGGTGTCAGCGTCACCGTGCTGGGGTATCCACCGCATAGGGACCTCGTCAGGTAACGCAAAGACACCCAGCCGGTAAGCTGGCTTTTTTTTTCTTTTTGGTGGGTAAAAATCATCCACCATCCCCCTGACCTTAGGCGGAGTGGGAGATAGTGTCAGACTCTTACTGACTAAGAAATCCACCCCGTTCCTTCTTGCCTTTCGTACCGGAGCTACCTCGTCAGGTAACGTAAAGAAATCACAGCTAGCTAGCTTCTATGGTAGCCCACAGCGGCAAAGTCGCCGAACCTATGTGTCAGACCACAGCGGCAATGTTGCTTAATTTCTATGTTAGACCACAGCGGCAAAGTTGTCTAATATCTATGATAGAATAAAATAAAATAATACAAAATTTAAACAAAAACTTAATTTATATTTTTTCTTTCCAGAGGTCAAAACAAGGTCGGTTGTTGGTTCCTAAAGCCGAGAACAGTACAGACTTCGGGAGGCAAGATCGAGACGCACACCATGTTCCAATGGCTTATGTGCTGTGATCTTAAAGGTAAGTCCACATTGCACAATAATATCGAAACTGATTTTTAAAATGTATTTTATTTTACTGAAATTTATTTGTTTTGCAGTGCCCTTACAGGGTGCATGTTTGAAACTCTTTATTTTTATTCCAACCACTGTACAGTATGTTTGCAATAAACTGATTTGATTTGATTTTTATTTGATTTTAATAAGCCATATTTCGCAATACCTACCAGGTGTTGTCCTTGGGTACACTTGCATGGCGCGCACAGGGATATCGTCTGTTGGTACCATGTTATCTATGTATGTAATTAAAAATACAATTAAATGGTATTTAAAAAAAAAATACTTTTACACATCGATTTTTTTTCGTCACTGTAAACTATATGAGGCCGGTGTTTCCTAGCTGACTACCCTGAGAAGAAACACCGAAACAAACTCAAGGGTCAAAAGCTCTTTTAAAGTCCATACAGCAAACATGTAATGGTTACATCATATGAGAACCATGCAGATTAATGTCTCAGATGGTCTTTTGAGGAAAGAACCACACAGATCTGTGTGGACCTGTGCAGTCAGTGCAAACATTTGTCAGTATTCGTGTAGCTCAAACTTAGGACCACTAAGGAGCTCAACGACTTGACGAACAATACCAAAGAAAGAACATTTGGGTAGGACTAAATTATTTATATACATTTACAAACCTTCTTTTCAACACATTTCCATCTCAATTCCAGGTAAAATCCCTCAATTCGTGTTGGACGCGGCGTTCGCAACGGTAATGTTAGACTACATAGTGCACGTCAGGAAGTTCGCAGCTGAGGCCAAGCAGCAAGGCCGGTTCTAAACAACCATCCACTCCACACAGTGAAGCAGCAACCAAGCGCTTCGACGCTATAACCAGCTGCTTCGGTAATACGGACGTGCTTCGGAAACTATCATGGTTATGTAGCAACCTAAAGCTATATAATTGTAAGCTTGCAACCAAACGCTGCGACGCAATGCCCTACTTTAGTGCTTTTTTGTGAGAAAAGTCAACGACTGATGTTTATACAGCTTAAGATGAAATTTTAAAACCAAGAACGCTTCTAAAAAACTGTTCCATATTTGTGATTTAGCAACCATGCTATCAACATCCATATAAGTGGTCTTATATTACTAAACTAAATTTTAACTACAGCAACTAAAAACTTGTGAAATAGCAACCTTTTACTTCGATAATATTATCATTGACTTTTTGAAGCCAAAGAGCAGAAACGCTTGTGAATAACCATATGCTTCACATTTGGCAACCAGATGCTTCGGTGATTCTTACGAGAAACCAACTTCTACGGTTTTTTCTTCAAGACTGGTGCTATAGAACCAAATCTGCCATTGTGAAATGGTTGTTTATTTACTCTGGTTGCAGGACAACCAGTGCCTGCAATTACTATGTAGGTAACCATAAGAAAAACAGATATTTTAAATGAAAGTGAAACATACTAATCGTTAAGTTTTAACGCATCCGCCATTTTATTATGTAAAACACTTTAACGACCAATTTGTAGAATCATATTAATTTACATAGAGATTTTATTTTTATTTTGTAAAATATCATTTTACTGTGTAAATATTTTGCTAGAGATCAATAAATAAATGTATTGTATAATTATCATGTTTTCACATTTAACTTAGAGAGTTTAATTTAGCTAGAGAAACAGAAATAGCAGCTATGCAAAATTATTCAGTGCAAACGGGTCATTCTTCATTTTTTTCGGCAATATCTTCTCGGTAAATGGTGTAAATATCATATTTACACTTACACATCTTTTTAAAGATTTTTCTTCTATTTTAAAAAACATACCTACTTACTTTTATGTAAATGGGTATTAAAATGACTAATTTTTTTTTTTTTTTTTATATACAAAAATGTAACTTGATTGGATCTGTTGAGTCAGTGAAAAAATTCGTGTAACTTTTATTGCACGGACCTCAATAAATAATAGTCAAGCTTAAAACATACATAGTATAAAAAATACTCGTAGGAATTATCTTTTATCGCGGCACCTGAGTTCTCCGCGTGACTAGAACATACAACAGTCGGACCACACTCGTCTCATTGGAGGATCCTCCCTTCCCCTTTTGCAGGATCTTATATTTTGTTTCGTATATCTCTATACTTGCAAGAGACCACTCATAGTTATATAAATAAGAAACAAAGTCCCCCACCTCGTCTGTCTGTATGAACACCATAAACTCAAAAACTGCTTAACGGATTTTTATGCAGTTTTTATTCATAGATAGAATGATTCATGAAGAAGATTTAAGTGTATAAATACATGCATATTATATTATATTAAAGAAAAAGTGGAGAGTTTTGTTTTTCAATAGCAAAAAAAAAAATTACATCTATCTGTGATACGCGGTCAGTTTCCGAGTAGAACAAGCTAACACAGCTTAAAATACAAATAAGTAATTCTCATGACAAAATGAATGTCATTCATTGAACGAATGAAAGAGCGAACGATTCCATTCATTCGTTTTGTTATGTTATTGGCAATTAGGATGTGAAACCAAATAATTTAAGGTATTTATAAACTATTTTCTATATTGACTGACAAAAGCTGTTTTCAACATTATTTTTAGTCTAAGCTAAACCTGAATATAGTTTTTTCAGAATCAGTAACTGAATCGATGA
Organism: Mythimna albipuncta; assembly: GCA_929112965.1. Taxonomy (NCBI): domain Eukaryota; kingdom Metazoa; phylum Arthropoda; class Insecta; order Lepidoptera; family Noctuidae; genus Mythimna; species Mythimna albipuncta. Next base: position 3,408,395 of record OV815986.1, on the reverse strand, counting down.
AAAAAAATACACCCCTACTTTTTAATTAGTACACATAAAAATGGGGCTCCATCTGTACCCGTCACTGATCATATTTTTTAAGTCAAAAGTAGAAAAAAACGAAATCCTAAAATTGACCACGAAAGGGTAATTTCATCATAGAATCAATCAAACATAACAATTGCTAGTAGAAAATACTGCGGGCAGTGTTTTTCTTCAATAATTGTCGCTTATTCATTCATTAATCAATAGCCTGCACAATATTTCCATAAATTGAGTGACATTTTGGGACATAAACCAACGCTAATAACTTTGCTGTTTATGAATATTATTTATTGAGATTTTACCTATAAAATAACAAGGGCTTTTCTAATAAGCCCTTTAAGTATGTGTACCAAGTAAAAAATTGTGGTGTATTTCAAAAACATTTAAAAAAATAGGGCAGAAGTTGGATACCACTAATACCAAGCACAATATAGATCATAGCGGGCATTAGGCTCCAGCGAGCAGCTGGATGGGGATGCAAAACAACCCCTCAGTAGCCCAGATGGCCCGGTGACCATGTATTTGTGCGGACAACCAGGTAACATAGCCAGCTTATAACTTTATGATTTTTCATGATACAGTTATGAAATTTGTACATAGATTCTTTACATTAAAATATTAGACACGTATTTCGGGTTTTGCATATACTAAGAATAATGTTCGTATATTACCGTAAAATGGGGTGAATAGAGACTTAAGGGTGAATAGAGACAAAACTTTAAAGGGTATTTTCTTGATATTTGAATATTTTTTGCAGCATTTAACTATATCAATTTATTAATGAATTGTTATTCTAAAAAAACGATGCTTTGTTAGTGGCCGATATTATGGTATCAAAGTGAAAAACCAAACAAAAGTTTTGTCTCTAATCACCCCATTTTACTGTATAATATAAAAATATTAAATTGTATAATTATATTTTGAGCGCAGACTGTATCTGTAGCCTGATTTATGTAAAATCAAACAAGCTAAATATCGTTGAATTATAGTCGTTCGATCGAAGTCCTATCCAAAAGCGGTATTCACGTTTTCCTTATTCGGGATTGGATAGAACGACAACTCAACTGGCTCGAAACTAAACGATCTATCGACGACTTATTTCCAGTTAAATTAATAAGTGTTCTACCAGGATAATGTAATACAGATTCTTTTTTTAAAATCGACCCTTCGACCAAACGACTGTCGTTCAAACGCGATTGATGGATGTGAATACGGAAATGGTCTAAACGACTAAATCGCTACAATATCGTTACGGTTTTGATTACGTGAATCGGGCTACTGGTCACTGCACGCTAATTTTTAGTATTTATGTATCTACTAAAATTATAAAGCGAAAGTTTGTCTGTGTGTGTGTACGTTAATTACTCCTTTGTGCTCAAATGGCATGGTCGAACTGAGTTTGATGAAATTTTGGCACATAGCTTTTATTTTGTAAAGAGTATGTATGGAACGCATGTTTCTAAAAGAGCTTTGAGTGTATATAGGGTGACTGGTAATTAGTGTACGATACTTAAACACGTGATATTGATAGATACTATCATGAGCACAAGCTCATGATAATATTGACAAATGATGTATGTAGGAGCGTTAGGCGTCGGTCTATGATTTACTAATTATTCTTGCACTATATTTATATATTACACACATATAAATTCACGAATTTTATATACATATATATATTCTATCTCTTCTTTGTTTATTCTTTTTTCAAAGACTATTATTATGTAACATCCGTAAGTATGTTCGTGACGTCACAGCAGGCCCTAACAGAATATCAGCGCTGCGTTATTTATCGTTTTAAATTACGTAGCATATGCTGAGTTAGGTGCCTTTTTGGCCTCGCTCTGATTATATCTTTCTTTTTTCTTTTCATTGTGTATTTTTAGTTTATATTATTGTGTGAGGCACGAATAAACGTTTTTCTTGCTTTCTTTCTTTTCTTTCTATGATAGTATCTATCAATATTGTAAAAACAACCACTTTTTTTAGTAACCATAGAGTTTCTTACCGGTTCTTCTCCATAGGAAACGACCAATTTGGAACCGTGCACTAGCTTCTGACGTTTTATAAGTGCCCATGTAGGCCTATGTGAAATTAAATATTTTTGATTTGATTTGATTTGAATAGCCAACAACTTTTACTATGGGAACAAAACTGAAATCGCGAAAAAAATCAGCTGTTCAGTAAATTTATGTTTGCCTAATGTACTGAACAGCTGATATTTTTTTCGCGATTTCGGCTTTGCTACCATAATAAAAATTGTTTGTTATCATGAGCACAATCACGTGTTTAAGTATCGTACACTAATTACCAGTCACACTATATGTGGATTGATTTAGAGGGAGAGGGTAGCCAAAGAAGAGATGGATGGATTGTGTGAAGAATGATATGAAAAGGGAGTTGGTGAAAACGTGACGGGTGATAGGATAGAGTGGAAGAAAAAAACACGGGACAAGGGTAAAATGTTGATGTAGACTATGTCTTGAAAAGGCTCCTAGTGTTCGGCCAGACTGGTAGAGCGGGTGCGGGGCGGGCACGGTGCAACAATCTATACATACATATAAATAAAATTGGTGTGTCTGTTTGTAATATTGAAATAACTACTTTTTACTACATGCATATGAATATATATACGGTATATACACCAAAATAACATTTTTTTACAATTTTTTGTCTGTCTGTTTGTCCGGGCTAATCTCTGAAATGGCTGGACCGATTTTGACGGGACTTTTTTTGGCAGGTAGCTGATGTAATAAGGAGTAACATAGGCTACTTTTATTTTAGAAAAAATAAATTCAAAATCCTGTGGTCCACGCGAACGAAGTTGCGGGCACAGCTAGTTTCAAATATAAGAAATTTATTTGGGTGTCCATAGTGGGCACGCGGATGCGGGAAGCGGCGCAGACAACTCACGCCATACCTCGTTCATACAAGTGGCCACAGTGAGTGCGCGAGTGGCAAGCGGTAACCCTGTCCTCAAAAATACACAGCTCCCCGCACCGTGCTGCCAGTGTGGCCGAGCACATAGGATACTTTTTATCCCGAGAATACGTTCCTTTGGGATAATTTGCTACTATCACGCGGGTGAACTAGATGGGAGAAGCTAGTTTATCTATAACATAAAGGGCCTTCCAGTAAATGACAGTCATTTGAATGAGTGAATATAATATAAATACGCTAGGCGAAAATAGGCTAGTTGCCGTAAAAAATGTAATTAGTCCGTCTTTTAGATTATTCAAAAATAAGGGACACGTATTTTTTTAATTGTAAATTAAACCAAAAATGTCAAAGATTGCCACCGTGCTGCATTTTTCGCACAGGGTGACGTCACACGTAACTTTAATGGGCTATATCTTTGTAATTTTTTTTTATTTAATCGAAAAAGAAAAAATACGTGTCCATTATTTTTTTATAATCTAAATTACGGACTAAATAAAATGTAATTATTTTGACCCTGGAAACTACCCTATTATAAAACTAATTGAATGATAAAAAAACAGAGTGAATGAATGAACCTTTTAATATTACTGTAAAAATGAAGCATTTTATATAAAAAAATCAGGGAAAGAAAACTATTCACATCGTTTGAAAAATCACCTTGTATATTGTAAAAAAAAACTGCTCTATGCTTTATGCAAAGTAGAGTAACTTGTACAAATTCGACCAGCTTAGTATTTATTAGATAAAGAAATTATATAGCTTAGCATAAGCATAGCAAGCAATTGTTTACGAGTAATTAAGTAAGCAATTCTTAAACCTTAAGCATAGCATAATCAACCTTATATGTTCCCACTGCTGAGACTCAGGCCTCCTCTCTAGGAGAGGGAATGGGCCGTAATCCACCATGCGGGGCCAGTGCGGAAGTCGCATGTCTTCGATTTTTTGGTTCTGTATGGGCCATGCTAGTTCTCTCACGATGTTTTCCTTCACTGTTTTGAGACCAATGGTGATGAAATAAATTACACAAAGTAATGCGCCTGGCTGGGAGCTACAACTCTTAAGCCGAGGGTGTTACCACTGGGCCAGTGCTGTTTTGAAGTGGCAATGGGCAGGGCACATTGCTTGCAGAACAGATGGTCGATGGAGCCGAAAGGTTAGATTGACGATCGCGCACCGGAAGACGTAGCATTGGAAGACTTCCCACTAGAGATACCGATTACCTGACCCACGAGAATCCGATGCACGCAGCCGCACAGTGGTGAAACCAGATTGCCCTTTGACGCCGAGAGCACACTTGCTTTTTAGACGTCACAGTCAAAAATACATGTGACCAATTCTTGTTTCAAGTGGTTTTAACCAATTAGCTGTTATGACCATGACAAATATTAATATATGAATAATATACCAAATTAGTAGGTACTGGTATGGTTGGGTTACTTTGGCCTTGAGGTAAAACTTTGGCTCTCGAGGTAAAACTTTGGTCCAAAGGTTACTTTGATTCTGGGGTGATATTTTGGTCCGAGGGTTACTGTGATCGTGGTGTAAACTTTGGCCCAAGGGTCACTTTGACCCTAGGGTAAATTTTGGCCCAAGTTGATTGACAAGACACTGCCTACTGACTTTCAATAGTTAAACGAGTTTGGGCCAAAGTAACCCAATTTGACTGTATGTATTTATTAAACTTGGTTTGCTGATAAAATACAGTACATAGTTATAATAAGTTAATGTATCTTAGATGTAAGGTAAATAAACGATTTTTATACTGTATTACTGAGTTATTAATTTTAACACACACACACACACACATACACACACACACAGCCAGACACACACACACACACACACATCAGCCGCATGCACTCTGACCGATGGGCAAGAGTCTCGACAAAGCGGGTACCTGAAGATGGACGTGGTCGAGCTGGGAAGAGGTGGCAAGACGACGTAGATGCCTACATCAAGGACTGGTTCGAGGTGGTTCAAGAAAAGAAGTTGGGGGAGGCATTTGCCCAGCACTGGGACAGCACAGGCTATTTAAAAAATAAAAGGTGGCGAGACGATTCAGATGCCTTCCGCAACGACTGGTTCGAGGTGGAAGAAGTTGGGTAGGCCTTTGCCTAGAAGTGGAACAGCATAGGCTATTAAAAAATAAAATAAAAAAAAACCTTGATCCAAAAAACCAAAGTTATGGCCATAGTCTTAAGAATCACCAAACTTATGTAGCAGAGGGCTGTCGCTGTCCGGCCGTCCGGTAACTGTCCGGACCAAGCCCAAGTCGTCAGAATCAGAATCAGAATCAGAATTTATTTATTTCTCTAGTTTTATATTACATTTCACTTAAAATATTTCATTTTTACAATAACGTGTTTCATTTTGTCCGTAGAGTAGGAGCTTTTGAAACCTATCCTGGTCATTTCCTCTATTTCTAGTGCTTATATAATTTTACGTGAGGATAACAATAAAGCAGTGGGGATTAGCCCCAGCGGCAAGCCGCTTATTACTGTATTAAGTGACTCTACAGTCAGAGCCTACGCTGTCGGAAGGGGGCCAGTCGTTTAAAGAGTGGCTTGTCCCTATCTTTTTTATTGATGTACTGGATGTCACCTACTCTAGTAGCGAAAAGAAAGGGATTGTGCTGTCCATAGCGCGTGTACACCGGGCCTTGTTCTTGTAGACCCTCGATCGACAGAGATTTTAGACGTTCTATCATGTCGCCGTGGAGATCATGCGCACGAATGTGCCACGGGTCTTGTTGTAAGATTTCCCAGAGTAGATCAGTGTCAGTGCGTCTGGGTAACTGTGCGGCGCTCTTCAATGCCATTTTATATTGCCTCTCAAGCTTGAGCAGGTTTGTTTTGCTGTACCTCGGTAGTAATTGTATTACTCCGTAGTCTATCACTGGCAGTAAGCATGCTTGAATGACAAGTAGCTTGACATCGACGCTTAGCTTGGAGCGGTAGCCAATAATTGAATGTAACGCTCCTCTGACTCTCTTGGCCTTTTCAATGTTTTCTTTGGCATGCTTATTCATCGAAAGCCTTTTGTCCAGCCAGACTCCGAGGTATTTTATTTCTGGTTTGAATGCAATGCGTTCATCACGTATTTGAACATAATTGCGATACCCTGTGTTTAAGTTGTTGAGTTTTGGTCTTTTCTGCGAGAACATTATGCATTCTGTCTTATCGACATTACATTTCAGGCCCCATTTTTTGTAATAGTCAATAATGTCGATGGCGGCCCACTCTGCTCGGCGCGTAGCGTGGTCCGGTTTTTCAGCTGCGTTGCCCAAGTCGTCGACGGCGCGCATTGTTCCCGCGCGCCTCAAGGAGTTGTCAGAAACTGTAGGGACCCAGCCGGGTCGAAGCCTACTGGGGCCAGGGTTATCCGAAAGGGAACTCGAGCCTCGGTATGAAGGCTAGAAAGAACGGGGTGGGTCTTTTAGTCAGTAAGAGTCTGACACTATCTCCCGCTCCGCCCAAGAGCGGGGGTTGTCATTAGATGATTTTTCCCACTATAAATAAAAGAGGGCAGGGCACATTGCTCGCGGAACAGATGGTCGATGGGGATGAAAGCTTCTGGAGTGGCCACCACATTCCGAAAGACGCAGTGTTCGAAGGCCTATCACAAGGCAGACCGATGAAGAATTTAATGGCTACGAGACGTACAGGACCACACTTGGAGAGGCCTTCCCCAAGTGTTGCCAACGACCGGTCCTGTACGTCTCGTCGGGAGGCCTATCTCCAGCTGTGGGACACAATATAGTCTAACAAAAGGTAAAATTTTGTCACCAATTGCTGATTAAAAATAAACTTTCCACAAGCATTTAACACCTATATTAAGTAGTCCAAAGTAAACGGTGGAGGTCTGCCCTGCTTGGGTGGAGCAACGCAGTGTGTGAGAGGTATTGGAGACAGCACGGGCAACAGTGCGACACTGAGGCTCAGCAAACATCCTGTGCTTTTTGCCGCGGCAGTAATTGTCCGGCACAAAGCCAGCGCAATAAGCAGGTCAGGCGCGTCAATAGTGCCAATGAGCCATCGGATGCCATAGAATGAATAGCTAATCATATAAATGTTGGTTCAATAAATGGTAGATATGTTTGATAAGGAATCAATAAAACTTAAAAAACTAGTGCGCCTCACCTTCAAAGATTGCATCGCTGCTTACCATCAGGTGGGATCACAGACAAGCACTAGTTTATATCAAATTAAAAAAAAAAACTACCTGCATATGGCCGTGATTTGTACACCTACAGTGAGCGTGAAGCGTTTCTACCCACCCGTAGGTACCTACTTAAAATCAATTTATGAATCGTAGATAGGTAGAGATTTTTTTTTTCTTGGTAGGTCTGTAGTTCGTAGTCATTCAGTTCCATTATGATATAGGTAGGTAGCAGACATATAAAATCTTGCGAAACAAAGATTCTAAATCGAGCTGCCTACTCAAGACGATGGACAACTTTATGAATATTATAGAAATTAAGAAAGTAGACTTACGATTTTGACATTAACTATGTATCCTTCTACCAACAAGGATCTGGTACTCTACAGTCCCCACCCCCTACCAAAAAACTTGATTCAGTTCTAAACGTATATGTTGCGTGATGGTGACAGAACACAAAATACGCCTCCGTTACACTTTTGTATTCATCGGTTGTCGATAAACTCGAGGAAAATTACATTCCAACTTACCTGACACCTACCTTTTACGTTTTCGCGTTTACTTAGCAAAGAAACAAATTAATCAGCTCTAAAAAGGGCTTATTATTCATTCGTTTCCACATTTCTCAAAGAAACAAACGCAGTCCTGAAAAGGACCTTTTTTAATAACGTTTCGACATCATCCATCAAAGAAACAGGAAGCCTTGCAGCCCTGAGAAGGGCTTTGTCAATAACTACCTATTTAGCTAGCTAGGTACCTATCCACTAGCTAGCTACCTACGTACCCTACGTACTCCACGTCACACCAATTTCTACTATCTCAGGCGCGCTCGCCGCGCACCCTGCGCGCCAGCTGCACGTCCTTGGGCATGATGGTGACGCGCTTGGCGTGGATGGCGCACAGGTTCGTGTCCTCGAACAGCCCCACCAGGTAGGCCTCGCTGGCCTCCTGCAGAGCCATCACCGCCGAGCTCTGGAAGCGCAGGTCCGTCTTGAAGTCCTGCGCGATCTCCCGCACGAGGCGCTGGAACGGCAGCTTGCGGATGAGCAGCTCGGTGCTCTTCTGGTAGCGGCGGATCTCTCGCAGCGCGACGGTGCCGGGCCGGTAGCGGTGCGGCTTCTTCACGCCGCCGGTGGCCGGCGCGCTCTTGCGAGCCGCCTTGGTCGCCAGCTGCTTGCGCGGCGCTTTGCCTCCGGTGGACTTGCGAGCTGTCTGCTTCGTGCGCGCCATCTCTTCATCCACTGTCTGTTCAATAACGTCTGTCAAGTGTGTCAGCGATGTGACGAGTAGCGACGCGAGCGAGTGAAGTGTTGTCTTTTATAGTTTTGCACGTAAAGATGTGTGGGGGACTCTCGGTAAATTGAAGAGTTTGCGGGTAGTTTTCGATGGCTTTCTGCGTGAGTTACCCGCAGTATGTGTAGACGTGAAGATGTAGGAATATTCCGTTTGCAAACTAGCGTTCTATTCCAACCAAGGTGACCTTGGTTTGTATTGCGGCTACATGGGTGTAAACCACATTCCATTCGTATAATAATTCGCGCCTAAGAAAACGCGCCTTCCAACTATGGGCGCTGAAAGTCACGGATTGACATGAGTCTCGGAAGATATTATTGGTTAACGCAAAAAAAAAAACGTAACAACTTTACAGTTTTCAGATTATTTCCAGGTCTAAGACCTTGCTTTATGCTAAATTTTACGATTCTGGATCAACGGGAAGTACCTTACAAAATTTTGATTTAGTCGAATGTGTCGAACGAAATATACGTTTTTTTGCTACATAAACGGCCATATCTTTTTTTTCGCTAACTCAGAAGTTTGATTTTTTCACAGCTTCAAAGGACCGCAGACCTGAGTCATCATCATCATCATCATTACAGCCGAAAGAAGTTCACTGTTGGACATAGGCCTCCCCCAAGCGTCGCCACAACGACCGATCCTATGCGTCTCGCATCCGCCGCTTTCTCGTGACCTGAGTATATGGATTTAATTTCTACTCGCTAACTCCACGCGTTCCCCAGATAAAGAGTCTTGACAGAACCGTCCGTTCCATCATCGGACCACAAGACGTACGGCGTTGCGCCACGTAACCTATACGTACAAAGCGTTTTGGGAGTACATTCATGATGCGTACAGCTAAGGAATGGAATTCCCTGCCGGAGTCTGTGTTTCCTGATAGCTATAACCTAGGGGTCTATAAGTCAAGAGTTTGCTTCTAGGAGGAGAGAGAGCTTCTAGGAGATTGCTTTTAAGCAAGCGTGCTCCATCGTCGGCCACATCATTATTAAAAAAAAAGATAGACAGACCGACCGACGGACAACAAAGTGATCCTATAAGGGTTCCGTTTTTCCTTTTGAGGGAACCCTAAAACATTAAAAGAATGAATTATTAAAATAAATCTACCAACACAATTCTACGGTTTATTTACTCATGTGACAATACTACCTATCCTCCTCCTTTATTTATTAATACTTAATATAAAACACACAAAAAAATGTTTCTACCTACGTCCGTTATTATTGACTAAAACCATTCAACCGATGTACCCCAAACCGGTTTCCTTACGAGATTGTAGACCATCAAAACCAAACATTTAAAAAGATGCTAATTTTCAATACACTTACTCGAAAACACGCTCTTATCCCACCGCTTTTAGGCACGCAATAGACTGTTTTCCGCACTAGTGTAGAAAAGTGCGCGTGCTCTCCCCGCCACAATTTTATTACATTTATCATATCAGGCTGGGCGCGCGTCGACCCCTCGAGTCGCCGGTCTACCCGCGTTTATTCACTTATTTGTTTCTTTCATTTCTTTCAAGTGAAAAAAGTCGTTTGATACATGTGCAAAGTCACTGCAGCTCGCCTACGGCTCGTGCGAATTCTGCCACGGTTGCAATGACTAACTTTCTGCACTTGTATCAAAATATGCTATTCCATTTTTCCAACAACAAATAAAAAGTAAATACTTCTATTTTTAGCGTGACAACACACACCACGAACCTACCCATTCGCTAGAATACATAAACATCTATTACAACCTCCCTAGTCGAAAAAAAAGGCACAACTTTTTACGACTTGCAATAAAAAGTATTGCAGAACCAACCTGCCACATTGCCTGACGCCCTACAGGAAGCTACCACCAGCCAACAGGTGGTCTTGGTTTACTAATTAGCCTTCAATACTACCTATTAGCTACAATTAGTCATTGTACGCCACCTACGTAGTAGTTTGTTGCACGCGATCTGTCGCTTTGCGTGCGGTGAGCTGCGGTAGGTGCCTAGAATTAGTATGGATGGAAATTCTAAATGCTTAATGTTATAAAACAAAGTTAACACACTGTGTCTGTCTGTAAAAGTAGAAACTGATTAGAAAAATAAAGAAAGAAAGAAAAATGTTTATTCGTGCCTCACACAATCATATTTATGTCGCAGGGAAATGAGGATGTCAGCAATTTCACGAAATCCCTAAGGAGATCACGAAATCCCGGTAGATGTCGAATATTCTTGTTTATTACGTCTTTTTACTAAAAGTATCTTGTCATACCCTGAAGGATGAAACAGGAGTCCAAAATTAGTATGCAGACGCCTAATTTCGAACAAAGTCGTTCCGCAGTTTGAGTGTGAAGAAGTAACATAACAAACTATGTCTACAAATATACATACGACTCCATCCATTACTTCGCGTGCAAGTGACTACTTATAAAAGTTTAGATGGGGTTTGAAATTCAAATCATTTCAGATATCGAGAGTTTGCAACCTAATCAAGATTATACACACACACACACATCACACATCACTACCATCACTGGTTACTTTTTTTTGTTTGTTTCTATTTACCCCCTAGGGAAGGCTAAAGTCATTCGACCATATCGCCTATTCTTTCGTCCACGTTTTCTTGAATCACTGGTTACTATCATGTGGGATCGCAGTCAAGCACTGGTTTATATCAATGAAAAAAAAAATTGAATCATAGAAATAAAAGGAATCCATTTCCTTAAAAAGTTTGTTGTATTAAATGTCACAGAACAAAAGGCATTATACGGACGTATCGAACTAATGAGCAATCGCTGTAGGATTTTTCGCTAACATTACATCGAACAAATAAAGCATCGATGGAATAAAACATCGTACAACTGAATTATCGACACACCGTGTTCGATATAATAAAAATCGATCCATCAATTAGCAGTCAAATAGGGAACCCGTTTCTAGTAATCCAGTGACAATTTATTTGACTGGTTATTTGACAAACTGCTACTAATGAAATACACCCCTACTTTTTAATTAGTACACAAAAAAATGGGGCTGTATCTGTACCCGTTACTGATCATATTTTTGTATTCAAAAGTAGAAAAAACCGAAATCCTAAAATTGACCACGAAAAGGTAAATTCATCATAGATTCAATTACACATAACAATTGCTAGAAAATACTGCGTGAAGTGTTTTTCCATTTTAATCGTCCTTTATTCATTCATAATCAATAGCCTGCACAATATTTCCATAAATTGAGAGACATTTTGGGATAAACACAAACGCTAATAACTTTGCTGTTTATGAATATTATTTATTGAGACTTTACTTAAATAATAACAAGGGCTTTTCTAATAAGCCCTTTAAGTATTTGTATCTACTAATTAAAAATTAGTGGTGTATAATTACAATCAGTTCCCAACACTTTTGCATTGCAATAAATCTGTTAATGAGACAGCCTTCTCTCTCTGCTTTTATTTGGTAGGTTTTATCAACATCATTTCAATCAAAAGATGTCAAGAAGCTGGATATCTAGGCCGTGGCCCATAATGTTATACACAAACACATGGTGGACATCCCACCTATACGTACAAAGCGTTTTGGGAGTACATTCATTATGCGTACAGCTTAGGAGTGGAATTCCCTGCCGGAGTCTGTGTTTCCTGATAGCTATAACCTAGGGGTCTTTAAGTCAAGAGTGAATAGATTGCTTCTAGGCAAGTGTGTTCCATCGTCGGCCACATCATCGCTTACCATCAGGTGAGATTGTGGTCAAACGCGAGCCTATCCATTATAAAAAAAAAAAAAACATTTTCACGGTACATTTAAATTTACAACGTTCTTACTTATTTTACTCGTTATGAAATTGTGAATCAATTACTTAATCAGGAATCAACTGTTAACTATACATAATTATAATAAATCTGTAAAAAGTTTTAGTTGTGAACGCTGCACATAAAGAATTGCCAAACTTAAGTGGCAATGGGCAGGGCATATTGCTCGCAGAACAGATGGCCGAAAGGTTCTGGTTTCGCGACCGCGTACCGGAAGACGCAGCGTTGTAAGGCCTCCTACAAGGTGGACCGATGACCTGGTCAGGGTTGCGAGAGGCCGGTGGATGCGAGACGCACAGAATCGTTCATTGTGGCGACACTTGGGGAGGCTTATGTCCAACAGTGGACGTCTATCGGCTGAAATGATGATGAAGAGTGCATTACGTAAAATCTACGAAATCGATGTACACAACTAACAACTTATACAGTAAAATACCTAACAAACTAACTAACTTTAACACAGTGTTACACAGGCTGTAACTTTTATACAGTGAAATTGTGTGTAACTTTAAATATTACTTAGGCTCTGTTTCATCGCAATCGGACGACTATAATATTGAAAGATGTATGTAGGTACTACATTCATTGACTGTTCGGTGGTACGACCGCCGATTAGCTAGTTCAAAATAAAACTTTGAGAATCAGATAAATTGGCTACATTAAAAAGTTGAAGACTTGCATAAAAACTTGTTTCAAGGGTGCGCGATGTATATTGGTCCCCTTGCTTGCTGTTTAAGTTTGATTTAAGTTAGAATGATAAAAAGTTTAACTACGCTTGTCATTTACTCACGCGTCTCATATATCAAGAATCAATATATTCATAAACAATTGGTTTTCGATTTGGAGTCATTCATAATCTTAACTCCGGTGACAACTAACCATTTACTCATAAGGCAGCTAAAAGTAAACTAAACAAATATCAAACCAGCTTCGCTTTTATATATGATGTAATCTCAACAAACATTTACAATCTACCCACATTTGTTCAATATTTCCCCAAATTCCTCGTTAAGGTAAAGTTTTCACCGACTTAAGTGCACCAAAAATTTACGAAATTGTTTCTTTATTAGTATATTTTTGTACCCACAATGGCTTCAGAAGGATCAGATTCCGAAGGCTCAGACATCAATATACAGTCAGCGTTGCCAAAATTAATGACCAATAAGAAAACGCCAAAGAGCCCAACCAATGACATACTTGAGAAAAAAGCAGATAATAAAAAGCTATCGACCAAACTAATGATAATTCAAGCACTAGTGGATTTGAAAAGTCGAAAAGGCGTGTCTATGTATGCCATAAAGAAGTACATAGCAGAAAGATACAACGTTGATACAGAGAAAATGAATTATTACATCAAGAAGTCCATAAAATCAGCTGTTGAAGAAGGAACCATTATTCAAACTAAAGGAATAGGAGCCTCAGGATCATTCAAACTAGCTCCGGTCAAAGAGAAGAAGCCAAAAGCAAAGAAACCGAAAAAAGAAAAGACTGAGAAGACAAAAGATCAAGAGAACAAGAAGAAATTGAAAGAAAAAACGAAGAAGACTGAAGATAAAAGTATGAAAGTAAAAGAAAAGTCGAAGAAACCAGAAGTGAAAGGCTTAAAAGCGAAAGTAGCAAAAGAAAGTAAAGATGACAAACCTATTAAACCTGCTAAAGCTAAGAAGAAAAAGATGGATATTGAAAAGAAGCCGAAAGAAAAGAAAGATGGCGTCGCAAAGGCTAAGAAAGTCAAGATTACTGCCGACAAGAAGACTCCTACCAAAAAGAAAGGTACTATGGCTAGAAGAAAAAGTATTGGTTCGATCATAAAGCCACCGAAAATGAAACCTAGACCAAAAGTATAGACACAAACTAGCACTTTTGTAATCATTAATGTTTTGTTGATTTTCTTATTATATTTAAGCTAATAATGTTGATTTTTTAACTAAATTATAACTGATTTGAATTTTAATGATTGTTTTCTTTTACAACTCCTGAGTTATACGCTCGTATCTTCGAGTGAAAATTTAATATTATATTTTTTTATTGATATAAACTAGTGCTTGACTGCGATCCCACCTGATGGTAAGCAGTGATGCAATCGTTGATGGTGAGGCGCACTAGTTTATTAACAGCCTATTCATTCTGGCCTTGAGGACACTAATAATAAGCGAACCACTTCAGCTTAGCATGGGTGTTTTTTTTTAACCTTTGATATTTTCAACTTTTCTCTGCTATAATATGCAAGTATTATACACCTAAACCTTGGTCATGACAGTGAGCAATGGGTAGCTCACTGTCCGGCCGTCCGGTAACTGTCCGGACCAAGCCGAAGTCGTCGACGTCGCGCACTGTTCCCGCGCGCCTCAAGGAGTTGTCAGCAACAGCAGGGGCCCAGCTGGGTCGAAGCCTACTGGGGCTAGGGTTATCCGAAAGGGAACTCGAGCCCCGGTATGAAGGCTAGAAGCAACGGGGTGGGCTTTTAGAGTCAGTAAGACTCTGACACTTTCTCCCGCTCCGCCCAAGAGCGGGGGTTGTCATTGGATGATTTTTCCCACCACAAAAAAAAACTTGGTCATGAATCACTCTGTCTATTGCGAAAACCGAATGAAAACTCGTTTAGTAGTTTTTGGGTTTATGGCGTTTATACAGACATACAGGAGTAGTGGGGAAATTTGTTTTATAGTACGTAAGGATGATCGCAATAGAATATCGACGCTAAAATACTTTAGGTAGGTACTTATTTTGACTTTGATTTTATATAAACTAAAGAACTTCTACGGCATTTTACTGACAGATTTTTGGTCGTAATTTTTTTGTTATGAGAAAATTATTAAAAAAAAAATCTACTAAGAAAAATGGCTTGAAATTGAAAACGGATGAAATGGAATGGCTTCAACTAAACTGTTTGATAGGCGTCCTCTAAAACGAAGACAAGTTTATGTTACTAAAAGTGAAATAATGAAGGGTACTCTTTTTTCTTAAAATGTATGATGATAATGAATTTCGGTGAAAACCAGAAACACCCAAAAACCAAGTTTACAAGTGGGTGTTACTGTTGGGGCGGGGGCGAGCGCCAACACTTTTCTGCACTTGTGCCAAAAACAGTAAACTGCGTGTTTTAAAAGCGGTAGGGATAAGCAGATTTTCGAGTAAGTGTATTCGTTTGTCACTGCAGCCTTCGGCTCCATAACCTGACTCCCGACCTTGGTCGCAATGACAAACTTTCTCCACTTTTATCAAAATATAGTTAGTACATTTTGATAAAAGTGGAGAAAGTTTGTAAAGTATTTGACAGCAAATGGAATCGAGCCTTCTCCGTAAGCTTCGGTGACGTAAACAATAAAGCCGTTAGAGTCTGTCTAATAAGTCAACCGACGTGTGTAATTATTAGACTAAAATGAAATCTGATGTAGTCAATGCTGGTTCAATAATCAAGGTTGATTAAAAGAGATATTGATCATTGTTTACTACTAGAAGAACCTTATAAAAAGTATCGAATATAAGTATTTTTTAAATAATTATACATGTACATATTATACAAAATTCCCAAGTCGGTTGACTTTTTAGACAGAGTATACAGAATACCTCGCGCGTGCTGTCGTCTCATTTAATAACTAATTTTACTGTTTCGCAGGAGAAATAATGTAGGCTTCAAATGCTATTTAAAAAATTAGTGGAATGTGTCAATAAAACAATTTGACTGATTGATTTAAGAGGGCCCTCGTTCTTCCCCACACGTATCGTCAACTTGAGCATGGTTTGAAAGCTTCTTGGTTCATCCAAAGTAATCTAGTGCTAAGTTTGATAAAATAACGCTGCGAAAAAAGAAAGAGCATTTGAATGCTATAGAGGCATTCGGTAATTCCGTCATACACTCCAATATTTCACATATTCAGGAAATACGCGATTTTAATAGTGCATGTTTTTTGTGGAAAATAAAAATTTTAAGGTTTCTATAATTTTTACTTTTTCAATTTATGGTTACATTATGAAGGGCCAAAGTTCACGCCAAATAGTAGATTTTCAGAGATTTATACTGGATTAGCTTTACACAAATTCATGATTTGATTTAAATAGTAAATATTAATAGAGATAATATCAACTAGATAACAATGTTACCAAAATATTTAGAAAAAGTTGTGTAATAACGTCATAATTACATAAGCGCGGTTTTATAAAAATAGTTCGGGCTGAACGGTCTTAATTAATCATGTTACAATCAATGGAATAATTTCAACGGACATCGCATCGTCCGTCCCTCCATCACGTCATGCAAACGATTGTAGGTCATTAGTAAGTACTACCTAATAATCGATTTATAGGGACTAAGTTAGGGAGGGAAGGAACATGAACTACTAACTTACATTAGGTTTGCTTTGTTTCAATTGTGTATCTAATAGACGTGTGTGTCTAATGTTGCCAGGACTAATTGGATTAAAATCGAGGCAAATGTTAAAATAAATAGAGATTTAGGACTAATGAAAATTAAAAAATGATTTTTTTAGGTGGCAAATCATCCAATGACTTCTCGCGCTCAGGGGCCCAAGTCTGCTATATTTATAAAGTCATCATTCCAACACGATTCCATTGTCATTTTGCTAAAAGTTCGTAATCTGCTAATTCATAATGTTCGACCACTGATCGGTCAATGTTCTCGTGATAGAATTGTGGTTGAATGACAATATCGAGCTTATAAAAAGCAATAACTGCACAATGACGTTCTAATGGTAGGTCACTGATCAAAGGAACTGTAAAAATTTTTGCATTTACCGCATACGTCAGACATTCATTTGTCAATATGTACGAGATTACCATTATATGCCACTACTTACAATGGAGTGTCAGTGGTTAACCATTGGAAAGTCATAATGACGCCATTATATTAGTAGATTACCTAAACTTGTCAAAATAATCAAATAAGAAATCGATGATGAACCATTCTGACACTATTGTAATAGTAGAATTGAGTTCCTGACAGGTCAGTCTGGGTGACAGGATAGAATGGAAGAAAAAAAAGTATTGTGCCCGGGACACGGGCAGGATGATGATGACTTCTCGCGCTCTAGGGTGGAACGAGAGGGCGTGTCAGACTTTTACTGACTAAAACTAACCTGTGTCCTTCAGTTGCCGTCTGCATTCCAGGGTTGCAGTGACTCTTCTAAAAAAATGTTTAATTCATCCAAAAAGAACCGTTCATCATCATTTCTTCAATCCTTTGAGTAGTGGTGACTTTACGATTGTAGGTCGCAGGTTCGAACCGAGCCAGGCGCATTACTTTGTGTAATTTATTTCATCACCACTACTCTCAAAATCTCCTGGAATCAAAAATTTGTAGACCAAACCGCACTGGGCTCGCGTGGTGGATTACGGCCGATTCCCTCTCATAAAGTGGAGGCCTGAGTCCCAGCAGTGGGAACATTAAAAAAGGCTACTGATGAGGATGATCTACCTACATTCATTTAGTTCATTCTGTGTACAGCTAAGGAGTAGAATCCAACCTGAAGGTATTTAAGTCAAGTTAGAATGATTTACTTCTAGGTAAGCGTACTCCATCGTCATCCACATCATCTCTTACCGTCATAGGACACGCGGTCAAGTGTGAGCTTAACCCTTTGTGTGTCCGGAACGTGGATCCACGCGAGACACAATAACTTTTTAATTGTGTCTCTAATTACGGCATACGAAATGTTAATAAAAGTAACACTGCAAAAGACAGTGTAATTTTCTATCAGTGAAAGAATATTTGCAATTATATAATTAGACCAATATTATACAGCTTAGAGTGTACCTACACCTTGAAGCTTTACGCAGTTGGTATCCAGCTTGTTGTGCTATTTGGGATGTTTACAGAATTACATTTTAGAAACTTAAGTAGAGCCTGTCTAAAAAATATATAGTTTAAAAAAAACTAAAAAACACGCTTTCATAGCATATCAAACTAAAAAGTGTAAAATAATTTTCAATATAGGTAGAAAATAATAATAATGAACAAAAATATCAATGTCATTGTGAAAAAAGCGTGGCTGCTTGATTCACGAAAAATATGGCACAAAGCGGATTATGGTATTGTCATCAGTCTTTGATGGGTGTGCAAAGTTTGAAGAAAATCTGATCGCTCAAAGTAGGCCAAAATCGAGCTCAAAGGCGTTGGTTACAAACATACAGGTGAAGCTAATATAAGCGTGCTAGTTATAATCAAAGGATTTGGAAATTTTTGACGCGAATTTTAGTTGTTATTCACTAGTTTCTTGAGATGATGATCTAGTTCTACAACAGATCGTAATATGGTTAGTAATGATGAATCAATAAGGGGAATAGAATATATTTTGAATTACGATTTATGTTAATACTTTATATTAACTTATGACACTTATATCTTTGCAAAGGATTCCGACATACACACAAACACAACACAGACTCCGGCAGGGAATTCTACTCTTTAGCTGTACGCACAATGAATGTGTTCCCAAAACGTTTTGTACGCATGAGTGGGATGTCCACCATGTACTGGTGATGCAACACCATAAGTCTAGTCGTTCGATGATGGAATTATACTGTGCAAGATGCACACTCCCTTAAATGTACTTAAACAATAGAAAACCGACAAGCTACCAACTGGGCTTCGGTGCTCAAGACTGAAGCTTCAATTTGACGAGTATACAAACGCTGCTGATCTTCTTGGCATGTTTCTCAATCGTCTTTAGCACATCAAGCTGGTATTAATGATAAAAACTGCTCAAGACTGAAGCTTCAATTTGACGAGTAATATCAATGCTGCTGATCTTCTTGGCATGTTTCTCAATCGACTTTATAGCAGATCAAGCTGGTCATAATGATAAAAACTTGATCGAAAGATGAGTTGTCAAAGAAATTTCACAGTTTTCCCGAACACTGTGGGAGAATGGACATTGCCCAAGTTTCACTCAAGTTGTAGCAAAAGCTATCTTTAATAAGTAGTACAAGACAAAGTTTGAAAAACGCTTCGTTCTGGTAGTTTTTCGAAAAAACAAGCATGTGCTAAAACGCAGATTTTCAAGAACCTTAGAGGGATAGGACAGGGTTTTCAGGGTTGCGAACTTGGGTGTTAAACTACTTTCAAGGGACCTAAAAACAGAAAAAAATCATAGTTACGCGCATGTAACTGTAAATGCGCACGTTTGCGATATTTGTCCCTTTTTTGTGTTGATATCTAGATACTAGCCTCAAAATCACATCAAAACAAACGAATTCACGTTCATGCATATAAAGTTGGCTTATTGCAAATTTCAGAAGAATTGAAATGGTGACAAGCATTGCCTCATGGTCTGAAAAAGGTTGATAAGTCAGGATTTTTAATATGATATTATTTTAGTTGTGATTTCTTCCAGTTATTTCGGAATGACACTCGTAGGAACACACACGATAAAATAGATCTGCGGTTTGTGAAGTTACAGAATCAAAATGTGATCAAATTAGATTGTTTGTTTACTGGTTATTGTCATTGTAGTTTTCGCTTGTTTTAATTATATTCGTAGTAGCTATTGTCGCAACTAGACAATGTGTAATCATTGAAACATACAAGACTTACACTTAGGTACACGAACTCAATGAAATATAGCTGTTAATTTTACTGTAAGTGTGCTGTAAAAGCTGACACTCAATATCTATATCTGCTGCCTCTGAAATATACTAGATTTGACATAATATTAAAAACTTGATACTAAAGACCTCAGTAGCCAGGTTTTAAAATCCCAAAAAAAAAATGAAATGAAACATGTTATGATATTCGTGCTTTGGCGTTTTCGGCGGGAATTTTTGAGTGAAATTCAGTGGTTGTTTTAATATTATTCACAAATCGATTTCTAGTGGAATTATTGTGATGGAAAATTACTGTAGTTTTTTATCTCAAGTGTATATTATAAACAAATGGACAATATGTGGAATCATTGAAACAGAGGTGAGAGCGACGTCGGTAAAATGGAGCTTTTTTGTTTTGACTATCTCTGCGAAGTTTATCAAGAAGGCTGACACGATACATTTGCTGCCAAATACTTACTGTAGTTTTACACAATTAATTACATTCGCATTCTTATGTTAAACAAAGTAGAATAAAGTACCTACTTAACTGTATTTGGATGTAAGACTATAATCAAGGATCTATAAGACTATAAAAAGGATCAATCATCATTTAAGCCGATAGACGTCCACTGTTGGACATATGCCTCCCCCAAGCGTCTCCACAACGAACGATCATGTGCGTCCCGCATCCATCGGATTCCCGCTACCTTCACCAGGTCGTCAGCCCACCTTGTAGGAGGCCTTCTAACGCTGCGTGTTGGAGATAAAACCTTCTTGCAAGCTTCCTAAATTATATGAAAAAATATGACACTTCTATTTGTCACTTGTCTTCACTTGTTTCTTGTAAAATATATTGTTCACACCGAAAATTATTAAAAACTAATTTGCATTGAGCATCCAGTCATTGATTTTCATTCAGAATACCCATAATTCTCGCACATGGTCCATAACGAGCCGGATGAAATATAATTAAGAAGATCAGCGATTATTTTCAAGAAAAAGAATAGAGACTGACTTCCACGCTGAATGGAGGTTCATGAGTTCACTGCTGGAGAACTGGATTGATTTCAAGCAAGTTAGTTAGTGGTGTACAGTTATAATTACGCTAATATCGTCACCCAACACTCAGGTAGTATATATAAGTAGTCATACTAAGGTCAGTACTATTTTATTAAATTACCAATTATATTGTGTTTGAGTAAAATCATTAGGTACTTTGTTGCATTGTGATTAGTATTTTATTCAACAGCAATGTTAAGTTTAAACTCATACTTTTAACAGTATAGTTAGCTATTTTGCTACATTATTAAACTTACATTATATTAAGCTGTAACTAATTACATAACTACTTAACAGTGGTATTAATTTTTAACAAGTATCTTGACATAATAAAAATATTTGAGTGTTAGATATTAGTACAAGTCATTGTTATAAATTATAGTTAGCAGTCAGAAAGGGCATAGACTACAGCTAGGCGTATAATTATTGAAATTATATTGTTGTTTTTAATTTTTATATTCCTGTATCAATGCCAGGTTGACAACACTCGTCTCCCAGAATGTCTGAGGAAAAGGATTTAATTAAGAAGCGAGGCAGCTTCAAAGGTCGCTTGACTAGTTTCCTCAATTTTCTGGACTCATTCAAGGACAAGGAGCTATCTAGCTGTGATGTGTCCGAGTTGCAGTTGCGCATGGGCAAGATAGAGGCGTTGTATGAGCAGTATGATGAGGTACAGTTACGTCTAGAATGCATTGTTGACGACATCAACTTACAATATTCTCAGCGTTCCGAGTTTGAGTCTATTTATTATAAAACCTTATCTAGAGCCCAGAATATTCTGACTGACTACAATAAAGATAATAAATCGATGGAAAGTTGTAAAAGTACTCGTGTTAGCATAAAGCAGCCGGTTAAATTGCCAACGATTCAGTTACCAAAGTTTAGCGGATTATATTGTAATTGGCTTGAATTCCGCGACACCTTTACTAGCCTAATTCATTGTAATGATGACATAGACGCAATCAATAAGTTTCACTACTTGCGAGCATCACTTGAGGGAACAGCTGCTATAGTTATCAAATCCATTGAGTTTTCTTCAAGTAATTACTCTGTGGCATGGTCATTGTTATGTGATCGGTTTGACAACAAAAGATTACTGGTTCAGAATCATATAAGTTCATTATTTACTATTGAATCAATTACAAAAGAATCTTCTGTTGCCATTAAGAATTTGATCGATCAGTTAAATAAAGACTTGCGAGCTTTAGAGTCATTAGGGGAGCCTGTGAAACACTGGGATACACTTTTAATCTACATTGTCACACGAAAACTTGATCAAAAAACCTATCGTGAGTGGGAGGAGTGCAAAGGTAGGATAGACAAGGATGGCTTAATCACGTTTAACGCATTTATGCAATTCTTACGCAATCGAGCCGACCTCATCGAGACCCTGGAACTCCCCCGCAATCATTATTCACAATCACCAGGTAAATCAGGTACTAAGATCAAGTCAATGGTAGCACAATCTCCTATCAATTCTAGCACTGACTCAGCTTCTAAACCTTGTCCTAAATGTAATAACAACGATCACACATTAAATAATTGTCCACAGTTTCTCGCATTGAGTAACGATGACCGTCTCAAATCATTACCTAGTTATAAGGTATGTTTTAACTGTTTTCGTTCCGGACACTATGCTAACAAATGTAAAAAACCAGGCTGCAAACTATGCAAACGTAGGCACAACACATTAGTTCACGTACATTCTAATGGCACTGTATCGAATACACCTAGTGGTAATTCGATGAATAACTTGTCTGCTACGACTGAAACGAACAACGTAGCTTTATCCGCAAACATTGCATCTCCGTGTGGTCATACGCAACGAGATGTGTTGTTATCAACCGCTTTGATCAAATTAAGAGACCACAATGGGTGTGTGCATCTCGCTCGCGCGGTGCTCGATAGTGGTAGCACGTCTTCACTCATAACAGATAGGTTGTGCAATAAACTTAACTTAAAAACTAGCCAGGTAGATAGATCAATCCTTGGAATCAATAACGTCACTTCGCACGTAGGTAAAATATGTCGGGTTAAGGGTACGCCATTAGATGATAGCTTTGTATTCGAACTAAATTGTTTTGTTCTTCCGTTCATTACGAGTAGTGTTCCGTGTCGTCAGATAAATATTTCTGATTTCGACTTACCCTCGAATATTACTTTAGCTGATCCTACTTTTTATAACCCTGCCGATGTTGATATTTTAATCGGCGCTGATCTTTTTTGGGATTTGTTAGGATCTCAAAGACTAAAGTTAGGTACCGGGAAACCAATATTATGTGAAACCCGTCTAGGATGGATAGTTTCCGGTCCAATTACTCAGAATACTATCTCACTGCTGACGAATGACGTAAAGTGCAATATGTCTAAAATGGTTGCCGACAGCGATGGTGACTGGGAAAACCTCAAGTCAGAATTGACAAAGTTTTGGCAATTAGAGGAGGTGAATGCGAAGTCTTCCAATTCTTATATGCCTGAAGAGAAATTGTGTGAAGACAATTTCGTTACAAATACGACACGATTGTCTGTTGGTCGTTTTTGTGTTCGCATCCCCCTTAAGAAAGATCCTTCAATTTTAGGAAATTCTTTTAATAAAGCCACACATTGTTTACATTCTTTAGAGCGTAAATTAAAGGTTAAGACGAACTTTAGTAGAATGTATCATGACTTTTTGTCAGAATACGAGTTACTTGGTCATATGACAAAAATTAATAAACCTAATTTATGTTTGGGTTATTTTATTCCACATATGGGAGTTTTACGCGAGTCGAGTACCACGACCAAACTTCATGTTGTTTTCAACGCTAGTGCTTCTACTTCGACGGGAGTGTCCTCTAATGACCTACAGATGGTTGGGCCAACCGTACAGGACGGTCTATTGTCTATACTTCTTCGCTTTAGAGTCCACAAGTATGTTTTATCTGCGGATGTGGAGAAGATGTATAGACAAATAGTCGTCCACCCGTCGGACAGATATTTACAACAGATTGTTTGGCGTGATAATGTTAGTGATCCTATTAATGTTTATCAATTAAACACCGTCACGTACGGTACGGCCAGTGCGCCATTCCTTGCGACACGATGCCTTAAACAAGTAGGACTCGACTGTAGGAACCCTAAGATATCGGAAATCATCCAACATGACTTCTATGTCGACGACTTGCTGACCGGAGGGGATGACTTAGATGAAGTAAAGTTCATTCGCACTGAAGTCACCAAAGCGCTTGCGTCGGCATGTATGCCATTGAGAAAGTGGAAGTCAAATGATTCTCAATTATTGTCGAATGCTGTCCCTGCGTCATACGATTTGAACATTGGACAAAATGAGCCAGAAAAGTTGCTTGGTCTCTGTTGGCATATCGGCACTGATGAGATAGGGTTTCCTATAGGTCTGACTAAATCTTCGACTAGGTACACAAAGCGTGACTTGTTATCCGTTATTGCGCGAATCTTTGATCCCTTAGGTCTGTTAGGTCCTATTGTTATTACTATGAAGATCTTGCTACAGAAAATGTGGTTAGATAAATTATCATGGGATCAACCATTACCTAATGAGATTTGTAAACAATGGGAGATTATTATTAAATCTTTACCTCTTTTAAATCATGTTCGCATTCCGCGACTTGTAGTCTGCAATTCATTTACGGAGTTAGAACTCCATATTTTCACAGACGCGTCTGAGTCCGCGTACGGTGCTTGCGTCTACATTCGCAGTGTTAATGCTAAGGGTGAGTACATGGCTCGCTTGTTAATGGCAAAGAGTCGAGTTGCTCCCATCAAGCCTACGACAATTCCGCGACTGGAGTTATGTGGTGCGGTAGTCGGTTCTCGTCTTCACGAGAAGGTGATGAGCTCACTTCGAGTGAAGATCAGTCGGGTTTATTGTTGGACTGATTCAACCATTGTCTTGGGATGGTTACAGATGATGCCTACCAGACTTCAGCCCTTTGTGCGCAACCGCGTTGCTGAGGTTTTGGATAAGTCGGGTAACTGTACTTGGAGGCACGTCCCAACAGATCAAAATCCAGCAGACCTAATATCTCGTGGCATGGATATTAGTGATCTGCAGGAGTCAGATCTGTGGTGGAAAGGACCAGATTTTTTAAAACTAGATTCGTCTGAATGGCCTTCTCAAATTACGAGCCCAGGACTACAATCGTTACCGGAGACTCGACCTAAAATCATATTACATGTTGTAAACGATTCGAAACCTGAAGTTTTAATTGATTTTAGGCGTTATTCCAATTACACACGGCTCGTACGATCTGTTGCCTACGTATTACGATTTATTAAGTCATGTAGAAAGCATTACCCTAAAACCAAATACTTGTCACATGATGAGGTACAAGATGCACTAACTCTTGTCATTATTAAGAGTCAGATTCAGTCATTTTCTGAATACCAATTATTTTTGAACAAAAAGAGTTTACCTAAAAAGAGCGCCCTTCTAAAGTTTAATGTTTATTTAGACGATAATAATGTAATGCGAGTAGGAGGACGTCTCGATAACTCTAATTTTGCTTATAGTAAGAAACACCCTATTTTATTACAGTCCACTCATGATTTCACTAAACTATTATTTAATTTTGAGCATAAAAGGCTGATGCATGCTGGCCCACAATTATTATTAGCTTCCATTAGGGAAACTTATTGGCCAATAGGAGGTCGCAAGTTGGCGAAAGCCTGTTATCATAAGTGTGTTTTGTGTCACCGTATGAAGGGTAAGGTTGTAGCTCCCTTAATGGGTAACTTACCACGA
Source organism: Mythimna albipuncta (assembly GCA_929112965.1). NCBI lineage: Eukaryota > Metazoa > Arthropoda > Insecta > Lepidoptera > Noctuidae > Mythimna > Mythimna albipuncta. The sequence continues at coordinate 3,382,832 of OV815986.1, read as the reverse complement.
GAACGCCTTCGTCCAGGTTATCCCTTTGAAAGCACAGGCGTTGATTACGCTGGCCCTATTATGTGTGCTAGTCGCCAGGGCCGTGGATGTAGGTTAGTAAAGGTGTATGTCGCTATTTTTATTTGTTTCACAACCAAGGCCATTCATTTGGAGCTCGTTGGTGATTTAACTAGCAATAGTTATTTACTGGCTTTGTATCGGTTTATTTCTCGGAGAGGTAAACCTGCTGATATTTTTTCCGATAACGGTACCTCATTTGTCGGTGCATACAACGACCTTTCCAAATTTTTAAAATTAAATAGTTTGTCCTTGGGTGAAAGTGCAGCAAACGACGGAATAAGGTTCCATTTTATTCCCGCCTACACCCCACATTTCGGTGGACTCTGGGAGGCGGGTGTCAAGTCAGCAAAGTATCACCTTCAGAGAGTGTTGGGAAATTGTAACTTGACTTTTGAGGAGCTGTACACCACACTAACCAAGATTGAAGCCATCTTGAACTCTCGTCCATTGACGCCGTTGTCTTCAGATCCTGCAGATTATACTCCGCTCACGCCAGGACATTTTCTTGTGGGACGGCCACTTACTTCTTTGCCGCAACCTGATTACCAGGATAGCTCTGCCAATTATCTGTCTCGTTACCAGAGGATCGAGCAGCTTCGCCAGCATTTCTGGAGCAGATGGAGCAAGGAGTATGTTGCAGAATTGCAACAACGCTCCAAATGGCGTTCCTGCAAGGATGGCTTGATGCTGAACTCCTTGGTGGTGATCAAGGAAGACGATCTTCCTCCGTTGAAGTGGAGACTTGGACGGATCGTGGCTGTTCATCCAGGAACGGATGGTATCGCCCGTGTAGCTGACATTCGGACGTCTACTGGAGTCGTTCGACGGGCATTCAACCGAATCTGCCCTTTGCCTGTGTCTTCAGAATCTGGTTGAAACCATTGGTTTCAACGCCCGGGGAAATGTTGGAGATAAAACCTTCTTGCAAGCTTCCTAAATTATATGAAAAAATATGACACTTCTATTTGTCACTTGTCTTCACTTGTTTCTTGTAAAATATATTGTTCACACCGAAAATTATTAAAAACTAATTTGCATTGAGCATCCAGTCATTGATTTTCATTCAGAATACCCATAATTCTCGCACACTGCGTTCTGCGAGAAATGTGCCCTGCCCTTTGCCACTTAAGTTTGGCGATTTTTTGTGCTATATCGGCAATCTTGGTTCTCCTGCGGATATCTTTTCTGATTCGATCACGCTAGGAAACCCCGGCGCGAGCATTGCCCTTTTCATTGCTCTTTAAGTGACTTTAAGGCTTCTGATGAGACCCATTGTGAGCGACCACGTTTCGGATCCATATGTCATCACTGGCGACACACACTGGTACTTAATAAACTGAACACACATACACTGAATTTTTTGTGGTAATTGTGATAGATATGTACAATATCAATATATAATCTAAAGGTGTTATTCGAAAAAAAACTAATTCATTGCTTTATAAGTTTGAAAAATACGCCTGTTCGATAACAAAAATAACGCAATGAATATTGTCAATTGAGAAGCTATCAATTGATTTCCAAACTCGTGCATTTTTAGCACGAGATCTCAAAATCAGTTTTTCATAAAATAATGTTTCGTAATGCTTATTTTTTTTTTACTGTTTAGATTAATATTTTATTTAAATGCAATGAAAGTTGAATTGTCAAAATGAAAAACCATAGACGTTACGCTTTCGTATTTTTACCGCCAAAACACGACATCTTTTTTTCCTGCTTACCGTACTATATCGTAGTTTTTTCTTTATTTACGAGCTAGAGTCCGTCTAACGAAAGCGTGACCTGAGAAAAAGAGGTTAAAACCAAAAATTTTGTATGTGGTATTATTGAAATAGTAGGAGAAAAAAATTTTGATACTTGAGTATTTTTTGTATTTATGACAATTGTATAATAGTTGTATAGGACCTTAAATTTTAGTCAAAAAGGTGTGTGTAGACTTAAACTAGAACTACACTACACCGACGCACACGTGTGAGACGTCTCAAACGTGTGTGGCAGGTAGTGTGCGCTACACCGACGCAACGCGTAACACGTGTGATGCCTTTGATTTCATCGGAGGATTAAAAACAGATCAAGCTTGCTTTTTCATTTACCATCCATTTAAACTTCCGCCTGACCACAACGATCAGACGCGTGGATAGCCCCGCCCACCTTCCTCTAAAATTTCTGGGACCAATGTGTCCACGTCGCGGATGTAGCGTCGCATGGCGTGGCGTGGATCAAGTGTAGCTCTAACAGTCTATTTTCCATATGAAATGTATGGAGACCGACGCTCCGAGATCGGCGTGTGTAGCACACGTGTGAGCAGTGTAGTTCTATCTTTAATTATTGGTGGGTGTGTGGTAAAGGTCAATAACACACAAAATGTTAGTTATTATTCCAAATTATTTTATTTTATCTGTTATTTCAAATGTCGCTACATAATATTCAAATAATACTCTTTATTTACCATTTCATTCGACTCGTGAGACACAGAAAGTTCAGCAGCTATCTCTTTCAAACTTGAACTAGGATTTCAGTCACTATTTCCTTCACTTTCGCGATTTTAACTTCAGTTGAAGACTTTGATGCACTACCAGACAGACTGAGGCAAATCTTTCATTACATCTCAGCCGCTTTTGAACGCATTCTACTACTCATTAGCATGTTTTTGATTAAGTCGATTCACCAAAACTCTTCTTTGTTCGATGTTTATGTCAATTACGAAATTCGCAATATGGCAGATTATCTAAAAATATAAGAAAAAAATTTATTATTATATCGTAAATATATCTAATAATATTTGTCAACAAGGATCAAGAATATAACGTCATACTAACTTAAAAATTCAGAAATCGTATATAAACATTGTTGGTTTTTATTGAAAACACCTTCTTTCTCTTCTTGTTTTTGTTTGAATTTATTAACCATAGTGTGTAGCAGTTTTCGCACGTTACTGTTTATTGTTTTTCCCATAATTAAGCAATTATTTTTGAAAAATAAATATCTGTTTACAAAAACTGACAATTGCAACCATAGACTTTGACGTGATTTTTTCGGCAAAATAATGTTGCCAATTTAATTTAAAAAAAAACTCCAGGTTACGCTTTCAGTAGACGCACTCTAGTAACGCAACTATTTACACAAACTAGTATTTATTTAACCCCTCCGTAGTCAATGGGCGTTCATTCACAATACGTAAACAGTTAAAAGTCAACTCATAATTTAAAAGGGGAGATAGGGGAAAAAATTACAACTTTTGTGTATAACATAACAATGGAACGTGATTAATTGTTTTATTTATTAATCAAAAATGGAGACATATTTTTTGTTTCTTCTTTAGTAAATTATGTTGGTATGATGTATGAATCATACATACAACACAATTTTTTTGACAATTTTTTTTTTTACTTTTAAGAAACTTTTTTTTTAAAACCACTGCCTAATTAATCATTTTAAAAAAATATTGCAAGAAATATTCATCCGTCGATATATATTGTGTTGTCTCTAGTCTAGTGCGTAAAACTGAAGAACATTTACGTATGTAACTTTGTTTTGAAATATTGCCTTGTGAGTGATATTTTACTAGATATCAAAATACCTGGGGTAATTGTTTCGTAAAAGTACTAAAAAATCGAAGTTCAGGTAAGAAAAAGACTTATTATTTGAGAATGCAGGTTTTTTCTTTCTCGTAAACGATCTTAGGGCGAGGTGCTGGACTGGATGTTTAGACGACAGAAAAATGGAGCCAATATGGCTCCAGTTTTGAATAAATCTAGGATCATCTTAATCAATTTTATTAAATTAATTAAACATAAGAATTAGATATAAAAATATATATTTCTGTAAAAATCTACAGCTTAACTTTCCGACGGGAAACTTCAGGTGATTGACTCTAGCTGATAAATTCCTAAAAAAAACGACAAAAAATTAGAACATAGTTTCTATAATCGAACATACATTTAAAGGAAACTTTACTGAATTGTTATAAATAATACTTTGATAATGTTACATGAGATATAAACCCAGCAAATAGGCCCAAATCATGTGAATAATTCATTATATCGGCCATTCTACTTGAATGACATCACTACGTTGAGACCACCAACTTCCTATATGATAATCAACCTTATTCACTTTTAATAAAGCTGATTATAAATCGATTAATGGTCAAAAGTAATTTCTTAAGTCGGCTTTCCGTTTAAATCTGAAAAAAATACTTTTGTTATCTCACTCCAACTCGTGCCTAATCCCCATAAGTCAGACAGAGACACAAGTATATTTGTTGAGCTTACCCGTCTCGTAAAGAGGATATTGGGGTCATGGAACGTGTTTGAATTTCGAAACACGTTCCGTCCAATACCGTGCGTTGTTATTCACTGTTTTATCATTGGTTAGCCGCCCTCCGTACCACAATGTTCAGCCTTTAATAAAATCGATACGGATTCGTACTGGAGTATCGCTTCTCTGTCGTTTAACGGTGTCGCTTCGGGTTTTGTGGTAGTCAAGCTATACACTGTGACCGTATCTTTTATGTTATTCGTGCAGCCATTTCGTTTCGAAAGATGTCCGGAGTGACTTTAATCGTGACGTTTTGATACGTTTTCTATAGTTTTTTGACGTTTAAGAAGACACCATTGCTGTGGATCTGTGACGGTAAGTGGTCTGCACCTTATTTCATAAAGATATTTGTGTAAAATTGTGTTTCTGCTGAGATTTTGGAGGGAAAACGTCAAAAATTCCTATTTTAGTACCAGAACTGTGTTGTAACACTGAAATAACTTCGAAATTCGTGCGTGACGTCACGGCCATTTGAAATTGTTATTGAATTACTGATTCCATTAGTGTTTTAATCGATTTGGTTGTAGAAAATCGTGTTCTTTTTTTAGATAATTTGTGTTTTAATTTTTTTTTATAAAATATCGATTTTTGACGTTTTAGTTTTGTTTGTTTACATATATTTTAGTGCAGATCTAGTGACTAACGCATAATTTTAGTATGTAAGATGGCTTCAAATGACAATTTGTGCTAAGATATCAATAACATGGTTTCTTATTACTTCACAGTAAAGACTAAAATGCTTTTACTGCATATTTTGATTGGATATTTTGTGCTATCTCTTTCTCGCAGTGTTTATTGTTGTGTTTGCGTCTCTGTCTAGCTCATGCTTTGCGACTTATTTATAGAGACCGTGGTGTGTATGCCGTTCCCCTGTGTCGCCCTACATTTACGATAGTGTTGTAACTTTGACGTGTCGTTTAATCGACATAACTTACTGATATCGAAAACTGTACGGATCGTGTGATACGCTGTTGTTACTTATTTTCGTTTTGTTTCTTCTCACGTTTTATTTGATAAACGAATATGACTAATATGATGGTGTTAAATACTAATTTACGTTTTCCTCGTAAATATTTTACTCTGTGCTAGTGAACTGTAGGTAAAAATCCGGTAATTATATTTATTTATGGATGCTTTTAGAATGGAAAATCCATTTATTTCAAAGCTACCCGAGTCTTTGACTTTTGCGAAGGCATTTGTTACGTCTCATTTTAGATTTTACAGTTTGAAGTACTGAAATAATACCATTTCGCTTTTATTTAACAGATGTTAGCTTCTTCCTAACCAAGGTTATTATATAAAATTTCCTTTGACTGACCATTTTAAATTTGACCATGACTGATCTGCGATGCGAACTTTTTCACGCTAGTTTTTTATAGGAATCTCACCGTGTTTGTAGCATCGTGACTTAAATGTTATGGTTTTATCGATATTTGTCTCTTTGACACATTTTAATCATTTATTGAAGCCGTAATTTAAAAATCAAAACTCATTCTAATTTGCCAACACCTAGAAAATAAAAATCGCTATTTAAACTTTATTAAAATGATAGGCGAATACAAAACCTCTTTGATATCTAAAAATAACAATAATAATTCTATCGATATTAACCGCAACACTGTCCGAGATAAAAAAAATAAAATGTCTGCCGCCATCCGCTGCGTAGGGATTATTATTACTCCCATCCCTTATATACATAATAAACCTTATTTACTAAGTACTAAAGTCCATATTCTATTGGTGTAGATGAATACGTTTGTCGATGAAGGGATAATGTGTTGTTATTGGAATTTCGACTTTGTTTTGTTTATGTAAGGTTGTAAACGGAGGGAAAAGGTTGTGATAATAAAAGCAAATAGTGCGATTCTATTGAAATATCTCTGTTGATTTACGAGGGGCTAAAGATGGTGGTCTGTAGAAAGCTTATTTCGAAGTTTTTATCCGCGTTGGGATACTGTTCCTGTGTGCCTTTCTTCGAAATAGCAGGACTGATGTCTGTGACGTCGATAAATACCCCATTGTGTGTTTATTACTTTGTCTTAATTACTTTTTATTTTGTGTTTTGAATTATCTTGTTATAGAGAGGTGTCTGTTTTTTTTATGTTCAGATTTTTATTGTGGGCTCCATTATCAGATGGCTGATCAGATAGTTTAGTAATCTAGTGAGCTGATCCTTGAGAATACTAGACTAGGCAGTGCAGTAATTTCAAAGATGGCTGCCGTACGTGAGGTTCTAGTTTCGATTCCCAGCCTAAATAAGGCGTACTCGTATTAACAGTTTTTTTTTTTTCTAAAAAGGTATTCTATTCTAATCATTCGATCCACCCTTGATAATGGCTTTGGAGAATGTAAGATAATAAAACAATTTTTTTTCTTTGAAATAAGTCAATATCCTTTGTTTAAACTTATTCATGAACAAGGATGTCGATAACATGATGATACTGGTGATAAATCATTATCATAAAATAGATACAGCAAACCGCATGGCAGTAGTTAAAAACCAGTATAAGATGATCTCGCATTCTATTGACTTTTCGTACTACGCTAGGCCACAGACGAATGGTCGACAGCATTGTCGTCAAAAATACACGACATGATGTGAAATAATCAATAAGCTTAAAGACTTATGTTCTATTCCATTTTTTTATTTGACAAGCCTGTAGTGACTGACTCAAAATAGAAAACGATATCATAAGGTATCATTCATAATAGGTACAACAATATAAGAGGACATTTGACAAAAAATATTTCTGCACACGACTTCGTCTGTCCCAGACATGTAAAACAGCACAATGCCATTTGGTCATAATTTCAAGAAAGTTTTTTTGTTGTGCAGAACCCTATTTTTTTTTTCTAAAATAAAAATTGCTTCAGTTACTCTTTACAACATTAGCTATCTACCTGTAAAAGTCCTATCAAAGTCGTTGCAGCCATTTCGGAGATTAGTCGGAACAAAAAGACCGAGAAAAAAAAATTAAAAATTGCATGTTTTCTTATGTATTTAGTAAAAATTTGGCTCTTCGATATTACCAACATACACTTAAGTTTTATTAATATTTTAGAAATTCCAACTAAAAAAGATTATAATATTGTTTTATAAGTGATTATATATAGTCTTAATAACTTTTTATTTTGTGACAAACAGCCACTTCAATTTTATATATATTTTACAAAATCCAATTAAAATAAGATTATAATGCCCGTCCAAAAAAGCTCCCTAGTTCCCTACATATAATTGCCCTCGGCTGTCTACCTCTCTGTCGGCGGCTCATCGCATTGATCCAGTTTTTTTTTTCCTGTCTAAAAAAAGCTCATCCCTTGCCAGTCACCTGCCCTAAACATCACTACAATATAATAAATGAGAAGGTTTGTGATTTTGTACGTTTGTTACTTCTTCATGCTCGAACGGCTGAACGGATTTCAATGAAACTTGGTACACGGGTAAACCAGGTATTGGATATTTTTAATCCTGGAAGTATGTTTCCTTGGGTCCAGAGGTGAAGCTGGTGATAGCAGGTAGTCAAAAATACAAAAAATAAAGTAATCGACATATTTTATTTGCAATAAGTTTCTGGTAATCCTAAAGGAATGTGCTTGTTGGGGTAAAAAGTATCGTATGTCCCAAAGTTCCGTAGAGGCCCAGCAGGTTCGAAGCCTACTGGATCCATGGGTTTGCTTTTGAAAGAAAAACTCGGCCCTGGATTGCAAGGCAACGAAGGAACTAAGAGTGGGTTTTAGTCAGCAAAAGTCTGACAAGCCCTCTCGCTACGCTCAAGGGCGGAAGATGTCATTATGTTGGATGATTTCCCACCTAAAACCACAATCCTAAAGTTGACTGGTAGAAAACATATTTTTAGAGCTTTAAGTTAGCCTATACAGTGAGACTGAAGCGATTAAAAGATTCATTAATATGTAAATAGAGCTACACATAGTGTAAAATAAAGTTGTTTTTATTATTATTATTGATAAGCTCGCGTATAAACACTATCTCTGCTGATGGTAAGCGGTGATATGGCCGACGATGAAGCACGCTTGCCTAGAAGTATCCTGTACAAAGTATATGTAAAAAAATAAATGTAAAGCATCCAAGACGTGGTCTATCCTTAAGCCAAGTTTTGTCCAAATCCGTATGATTTTTAATTAACAAACATCCAAACACAAAGACTTATACATTCATATTATTAGTCAGGGATGAAGCCCTTCAAGTTTATCAAAAAAACTTTCATCCCTTACCCCTCTATCCGTCATCGTATCTCTGGGGGATAATAATGACCACGTTGGACAAACAGATTCTCGTTACCGAGCAACACATGATATACAAAAACCACTGTTATTACTACGACATAAAGTCTCTATTAAACGTTAAATTTAACTTTGTATTTGTTACGAATGGACAGTGACTGTCAGCTATAGCAATAAGGACGATTTTTGTAGTGTAAGTATTGCTAGTAATACGCTTTTGAGTATCCAATACAATAATAATAATATATCACCACTTTCACACAACACCATCTAGTTCCAAACTAAGCAGAGCTTGTGCTATGAGTACTAGACAACTGATAAACATACTTATATATTTGTAATTACAGTCAGTGTGCCACCAATTATTAGACCAACGGTCCAGACCAATTTTTATAGTGTAAGTGTTGCCAGTGATAAATACAATGTTGTTACTTATTATTGATAATGCCAGGGTAGTCTTATTTGTGGTCATAATAAATCGCCCGGCAGCCATATGCTATTGCTCTTTGCACGCAATTTTTTTTTTACTATTCAGAATTATCAATCAATTTTATTTTTTGCATTTTTTTTTGTTTAAGAATAAGGTATTTTTTATTTAGTATGGGTAGGATCATAGCAGGACGAAAATATGTATCTTTAAGATGAGAGAAAAGGACAGGTAGTAACATTGTGTATGAATTTGACAGCTGTCACTCGTACTATCTTATAGCAATTTTAGTGTAGTAATATCATAAGCGCCGGTTAGCTTTATGGAAGATATTAATTATAATAATACCTATCATACCATGGGTAGGTTTTCACAGAGTCAAGTTCAAAGTTCAGTCTCGTTAAAAAAATTATAAACAGTGTTCCATTTTGTTCCCGATCTCCCCTATCGATTTTTTTTTTTTAATATCTCTGTTAGGAAAGGGTTGAGCGGAAAAAGGCGGTTTTCAATGGGGCGGTTTTTATTCGGATATGGACCGTTCGACTGTATCGACCCATACGGACTAGAGCCCAATAATTGTAGGATCAAATTTGGTCAAAATATTCTGAATTAATTTTATTATAAGGGCTATATTTTACCGAGACACCATGGCGGCGCGACCAGTCGCCGCTACCAACAAAATGTATACAGCTCTATAGAGAGTTACTCACCTGGTGTCCGTTTGGTGGCGCAACTAATTTGGTGGCGCGACCAGCTCGGACGTGTGGCGACTTTGGTGTCTGTATGGTGTCTATTAGTCTCATTTCTAGTTGTTTACTATAATGGAAGTTTCAACTAGTAGGTATACTAGGCTGACCACGTTGTACCATATCAGTCACTGGGTAGTGGAGACCAGATAATTTAAAGACGCTACATGTAGTGGCGTAGTTAGTAATAAAAATATGTGGGCCACTTTTTTTATTCGGCCGCGGCAAAGACCAAAAGAGATATTTTTTTATTATGAAATAGGCCCAACTAGTACTGAATTGTCACGTCAGGCCAATGGGAAAGTATTGTAGTTTGTGCACAACGTTATACGATTTTATGCTTCCATAATTTGGGGCCCCTGAGCCCTAGGGACCCCTATTAAGAGACCGTAGTAACTATGTTCCTAGCTCATGTAAATAGCTGCGTCTGATTGAAATCCCAATGTTTCGAAAGACAGTATTTGAGTTTGTGGAAACTGTTACACGATTTTATGCTTCTATTAATAGGAGCCCCTGAAACCTGCGGGTCTCCTAACATGAAGCGACAGTAGCTACGCCCCTGGCTCCGTGTAAAATTCAGATGTATTTGATAGGAAACCAACTCCAACATTTGGAATATTACTCTAGACAAATTTATTGATCGCCATGATCCGCTGTGTAAAAATAAACTCGAATATAATTCGCAGAAATTTCGATAACGAGATGTTTTTTCCTTAAAGGTACCCAACCTTTTCAATTCTCCGCAACGTGCCGGCTTACGTAGGCTTCGTTTCTCTTTGACGAGCTTACTCGATATTTTTAGAATGTGCCATTTTCTTCCTTTTACGTAAGGTATCAACAACAACAAATCTTTCCGTCCCTTTCGTCGTTTAATTTGATGTCTTCAAGGCTACAGTGAATAGTCTCTTAACAATCTAGTGTGGTTCACCATCAACGATTGCGTCACTGCTTACCATCAGTTGGGGTCGCAGTCAAGCTTATCAATATAAAAAAAATGATAGGTACCATCGCGGTAATTTCTGCCTGATCACTTAAAGAAAATTCGCTTGAATTTGGCGGCGCGGCGTCAAACTAAACTCTATGAAGTTTTGGTTTTGACTGCAAGCAAAAATGAACTTACTGGTGGTCAGGCGGAAATATCTTTGATGTTACGTAGACAAGAGGCTAATTTAAGGTCATTCATTTATTAAAAGGTAGATAATCTTTAATGTTGCTAGGGAACTTGCGACCCACGCATGCCTGAGGGGCATGCGTTGGTCGCAAGTTGAAGGGTAAAATCTATAAGTCCGTCATAAGACCTACTTACATACTGTATGGATCAGAATGTTGGGCTGTGAAAAAGAAGGATGAAAAAAGATTGCATGTAGCGGAGATGAGAATGTTGAGATGGATGTGTGGTGTGACGAGAGTGGATAAAGTGAGAAATGAGTGTAATAGAGGAAGTTTGAAAGTGGCGCTACTGACTGAAAAGTTGAAAGGAAAGAAAAGAAAGAAAGACAACCGATTAGTACTCTTGGTATGGTCATGTGAAGAGGAGATATGAAGCTCATATTACTAAAAGAGTTCTGAGTATACATGTAGATGGATGGAGAGGGAGAGGAAGGCCGAAGAAAAGATGGATGTATTGTGTGAGGAGTGATATGAAAGAAAAGGGAGTTAGCGATAGTTTAACGGGTGACAGGACAGAATGGAAGAAAAAAACATGTGCGCCGACCCCAAGTAATATAGGATAAGGGCAGGAAGAAGAAGAAATAATATTTAATGAAGAATCGCCAAACTTAAGTGGCAGTGGGCAGAACAGGATGGCCGATGGGGACGAAAGGACCGGTCGTTATGGTGACACTTGACTTGTTATCGTGACTGGCCTGTTGGTCTAGTGGTTAGTGACCCTGACTGCTTTGCCGGAGGTCGTGGGTTCGATTCCCATCCAGTACTAATGTTTATGTGATGAGCATAATCATTTGTTCTGTGTCTGGGTGTAATTTATCTATAATATGTATGGATTTAGAAATATATAAGTATGTTTATCAGTTGTCTAGTACTCATAACACAAGCTCTGCTTAGCTTGGGACTAGACGGCGTTGTGTGATAGTTGTGGAATATTATTATTACTTAGGGGAGACCTATGTCCAACAGTGGTCGATTTTCGGCTGAAGTGATTTTTTTTTACGGTGGGAAAAAATCATCCAATGACAACCCCCGCTCTTGGGCGGAGCGCGAGATAGTGTCAGACTCTTACTGACTACTAGGCCCACCCGTTCCTTCTAGCCTTCGTACCGGGGCTCGAGCTGTCTTTCGAAACTAACCCTGGCCCCAGTAGGCTTCGACCCAGCTGGGTCTCTGCTGTTGCTGACAACTCCATGAGGCGCGCGGGAACGGTGCCGTCGACGACTTGGGCTTGGTCCGGACAGTTACCGGACGGCCGGACAGCGAGCTACCCATTGCTCACTGTCCGCAAGCCCGCCGGCTGAAGTGATGATGATGCCATCAACGGCCTATAGTGCTCTACGTGCGCCTCAGTGATGTCAGTAAAACCTAGAGGTCCATCAGGATTGATACCTGAAAAAGAAACCCCTAGTCCTAGAATGTAATAGACAAATGAAGGTCACAGTCAGGAAACGTTTGACACGCCTTCCCCCTCTAACATTTTTTGTTTTTAGAATTAAATTTCTCGCCAGATTTACAGACTAGGACCTACTCCAGTCCCTTCTTTGCCTTCATCGAGGGCCCCGGGGTTCTCTTTTCCACAAACCATGGCCCCAGTACGCTTCGACCCTACTGGGCCCCTAAGTTCCCCCTCTACCTTGGAGCGGGAGAAGTAATTGGACGACGTACCACTTCAAAAAAAAATAGTACAGTTAAAATGATTTTGCGGCCATCGATGCTCAATTCGAGTTCGTTTATACAGGGTTTTCGATTAAGGAAAACAAATTAATAATCTATCTAATGTAGTATTTATTTTGTTATCAGATGCAGCAACCAATGAACCAGCCTGAACCCATAGGGTAAGTTTGAATATATACTAGCTTTTTCCCGCTGCTTCGCTCCCGTCAACTGACTACACTATTTTACTCTACCTTACTCTACCGCATCGTACCCTACTCCAGCCTACTCTACCCTAATCTACCCTACTATGTCTCACTTTATCCTACCTACCTACCCTACCCTACCCTATCCTACCTTTACCCTACCTGCTCAATAGGATAGAATAGAATAGAATTTACCAATGCTACCTAGCTTGCCCTAATTATATTATTTTTTACAACCTTCCTCTTTAGAATAGCATAGAACTTATTCGTCGCAAGTAATACAAAACAGCAATAACACAACATAATAAAAGAGTACAGAAATACAATACAGTTGCGCTGAACGTGCCCTAACCGAAAGGGTCGCCAACTCAGCCATTGCTGGGCGTCACACACCCATCGCTGGTTTTCAGCTGGCACCCCATAGTGATGTACGGACGGTTTTAACTAAAATAAAAATCAAATCCAATATCGAAAATTTTTAAAACTGCTGTATTATAATGGAACTGGGCATATGCCTGTGCTTATTATAGACAAAACAATAAATAACACTAAAAAGAAATCTTATTCTGAAAATAACATCCAAATTGGTCACTAAATGAAGCATTATCATTCCAAACATTGGTTTGAGGAAGAGTGGGGGCGTATTAGGAATATCTCGCTATCTTTTTTGAGCACACGTAACCTAATGGTGGTGACGTCACATTTCGGTATGTGCATCCATAGATTGTTATTTGACAGTGTCCCCTTCCACCAGACTTGAGAGGATTCTAACATGATTAATATTGAACTATGAGATATAAGATATAAGATATAAGATTTTGGACTATGAGATATAAGATTTTGGATAAAATTAATTTTGGTTACAAACTATGAAAAAATGAGTCAAGAATCCAAATGGGCTGGACACAACTGCCACTATATCATCATCAGCTCATGCTATGAGCCACTTTTTGCCAGTTTTCTAAAGAAGACATCTAGGTAGTCCTGCCATCTGCTTCGTGGCCTATCGTGACCATTTTTCGCGGTTGACAAAATCTTGAAGGTTTGTTTTTGGTAAATGTATTATGTTTTATAAAAAGTCATAGAACAAATGTTGTTGCTTATGATGTTAGTAAGACAGTTCTGCAAAGTTGTTAGTGTTTTACAAATAATACAGTTAAGGTCGTAAAATGGATAGCGTTAAGAGCTCGTGGTATTACCTCTATTCTACATTTTCTGTCTCAACAAAACACATGATGGTATTTTTGTTAACAGGGGTCAGCAGGCAGTGCAGCAGCAGATGGTACTGTGTCCAGTACGATTTGTATATGAGACGCAGGTCTTGGTACAACCTGGTGAGTGTTGTTTACACAATGGTCACTTTTATTTCAACAACGTCGGCCATTTTCTAAATGTTGCTCCATCCTAGAAATCTATTTGTAGGCTCTCGGACGGCGAGCAATGGGTAGCTCACCGTCCGAACCGAGCTTAAGTCGTCGACGGCGTGTAATGTTCCACACGCGTCTCAAAGAGATGTCAGCAAACTTTAGGGGCCCAGTAGTGCCGAAGCCTACTGGGGTCATGGGTAAGGCAAGGCAAAAAAGCAACAGGAGTGGGTATTAATCAGTAAAAGTCTGGTACGCCCGCCTAAGAACGGAGAAATCATGGGATGCTTTCCCTCCTAGAAAAAAAAATCTATAAATCTCTTGTAACGTTAATGCTTTGACAAATATGTAAACTATATCGATATATGACCTGCACAAGCAACCCAGACCTAGAGTTTCTTCAGGCCTATCAAAAACCCTATTTTTAGGCTAAACAAATCGAAAGGAATAGAACCCACCACACGTAGGGCAACAACCAATCGCTTAACTGTAACCATGCCAACAATGCCTATCAATAAGACAAGTTTTTTATCAGTATTTTAGATACAGCATAGTCTTATCAGATCAAAGCAAATTCCTGATAAAAAACTAACGCTAAACTGGCACAGGCTGCCATATCCTATCATTTGTAGATCTGTTAAGAATGTGAAGATGATGAATATTTAACATGTACGGTTAGTGATAGTAATAAATTGTTCCAGGAGACCAGATCCAGCCAAACCAAACCTTCTTCATCAACCCTCAAAACCCACCACCATGGATGCAGAACCGACCCGCTCCCAACCCTGTGGTCTACGTCCAACAGCTGCCAAACAACATGCTGCAACCAGTCCCGCCGCAGATGGACCAGAACCAATTGTACTTACAACAAAACTTCACCAACTTTCAACTGCAACAGCACATATTGGCACAGAACCACCAAGAAATGAGACCAATACAATTCACAAATATACCCAACGTACCAAATATGGTTCAGAATGTACAGCAAAACATACAGACCAACGAAAGGAATGTAAATCAGAATCCCAATACAGGACAGTTGCAAACAAATGCACAAAATATGATTCAAAATCAAATGTCTGTAGCGAGGCAGGTCCCCAATCAGACCAACTCAACGCTTGAAATCCAAAGACAAGTCCAATTCATGAACATGAGACCACAGATGACACCACAAGTGAACATAACGAGGCCAGTAATGTCTCTGAACCAACTACAAAACATGCAGTCGATGGCTAACATGCAGAATCTACAAATACAACAGCCTAATGCTGGACAAACATTTGTGCAAAACATTGGACAACAGCGAATGCCACAAAATGTGAACGCCGTACGGCCTCAGATTATTTCCAACAATGTGATGAATGTACAAAATGTTAACAATAGCAAACCACCTCCTCAAGAAACCAATAAAGCTATGAGTAACGCTGCAACTCCTGTGCCAACCGTTCGAAACTTCGCACAAAACTATAACTGTAGACCGATACAACCGAGGCGTAGATATGTTGAAAAACAACAACATATATCGATTCAAACTCCAGTAATGCAAAACCCAGCGGAAGAGCTGTTTATGAACCCGGAGAGACCGCTCAGCCATCAAACTGTAAATAACATAGCTGCAAGCACAGGCTACTTACATAACCCGACCATAAGTCGAAAACGGAAGAGTGAATCTCCAGATGAAATACAAAACAAGATGGCCGTACCTCCAGGGTCACAACCAATATACAAAAATCTTCAACAGGGTATAGTTATCACTAAAATATGTAATGAAATAGGTACAAACACGAGTCCTGTACATAAACCTAAATTAAACGTTAACGTTAGCAACCAAGCAATTCAAATGAATCAGAACGTACAAAATACCGTTTTTAATGAAAACACAGAGCAGAATAACCAGGATGTAAATCAAATTAAACACACTAGTACTGAGACTAGATCTGTGATAGTGTCTGCATCAAGTGAAACCGATAAACTGATTAGGAATACAGTGTTCACACAAGCTCGAGGCAGACTATTACAGGATAAAATTAGTGATAATATGCCCCAACAGGTTATAGAAAATAAACCACCTGAAAGTGTTCAAAACCCGACTGAAAATAGGACTAATATTGAGGCACAGACTGATAAAGATACAGCTATGACTGAAGTACCCACTGACAAAGTTATAACAGTCACTATTCAGTCAGATAACGGAGCAACAGTCACGAAAGCTCAGGCTGAGACAATAGAAAGTAGGATAATACAAATACTAGAAAGTATACCGAAGAACAAAAATACCCAAACGGTAGATAATAAAACAGTGGAAGTTAAAAAAGAAGTTAGTAAAGAAATTAAAGTAGACAACGCTAAAAGTAATAGCAACACTGTTAGCAATGAAAACAATGTTAGTAAAATAAATGAAAATGTTGTTAGTAAAAAAATTGAAACTAATATTAGTAAAACCAATGAAAATATTGTTAGTAAAACAAATGAAAATATTGTTAGTAAAACAAATGAAAATGTTGTTAGTAAAACAAATGAAAATATTGTTAGTAAAACAAATGAAAACAACGCTAGTAAAATAATAACAGCCAAAAGCAAGGAGGAGAAGATAGCCCCAGTCCAGGAAACAAGTGTGAAAGATGACAAAGTGCCAACACCTGAGAAAAATGTTATCAAACAGGATATATTAACACATGTCGTAGACGGATATGTTATTCAGGAATCTAACTTCGCTTTCCCAGTGAGTATTTCTAAGCTTTTTCAATACACTTACTCGAAAACCGCTTATAGACACGCCATTTACTATTTTTTGCACTAGTACGGAAAAGTGTGCGAGCTTGCACCCGCCACAATTTTATTACATTTATCGTATCAGGCTGGGCGCGCGTCACGCCACGTTGATCAGCCCTCGGCTCCATAGCACCCTCGCCTACGACTCGTTCGAATTCCGTCCATCGGTCGCAATGACAAACTTTCTGCACTAGTACCAAAATGTACTATTTATGACCTCGTCGGTTAGTGCTCCTTCAAAAATTCAAAATGCTTTATTTCACATAGACCTACATGGGCACTTGTCAGAAGCTAGTGCACGGTTCCAAATTGATCGTTTCATATAGAGAAGAACCTGCGAGAAACTCCAATGTTTCTCTTTAAATACAAATTTTGCTTTTACAATATTTCCACATTACAGTAAAATAAGTTTGAGAGGACAGTGGTATATACCAGTCAATATTGTGCTTGGTAACCCAGCCAGCCGCAGTACTGTGTAATTTATTTCATCACTGCTGCTCGCAAAACGATGAAGGAAAACATCGTGAGGAAACCGTCATACCCTAGAACTAAAAATTCGAAGACGTGTTACATCCTCTAACTCCACATTGGTCCCGCGTGGTGGATGACAGTCCAAGCCCTCTTCTGAAGAGGAGGCCTGAGACCCAGCAATGGGAACATCAAAAGACTGATAATGCCATGTTTTTGTAACAGACTTTTCCCATCAGCTTGCTCCTTACAATTTTCTAACTATATCCAATTTATTTCAGATCCGAAAACCTCTTATAGAAAAGACACTACAGTCAAATCCTAAAGCTGAATCAGAATCTATGGATGCCCTAAAAGCATGTATGAAAGAAGAAATGAAAAACACAGGAGTGGATGTGCAACTGCTGCCTTTCCATTATCTTCTGTTGCATTGTGAGAAGAAGAAAGAAGAAGAAGAAAAGACGGAGGATAGCAAGAAACTGAATCCGTTTACTGATTTACAGCATACTACTGTTAAGTCTTGGACGGTAAGTGAATTTTTCACATATTTCTTGGAATTAAGTCTGTTTTACTATCTGTGTGTCTGTTTGTCATCACTGGCAACACGGCCTGGTCATAGACTTTCGTCTTGAGACACTGTGGGTCTTAAAAATATTGTAGTCACTATTTCCGAAGTTTGGTCGCTCATAATGGGCCTCAACAGAAGGCTTAAAGTGATCCAAAGGATAATAGAGAGGGCTTTATCTGGAGTTTCCTTCATGAGCCATCATTACCAATATAGCCCAAAGAATTGTGGACAGAGCATATTGCTCGCAGAAGAGATGGTTGATGGGGCCGAAAGGTTTTGGAGTGTCGACCGCGTATCAGAAGACGCAGTCCGGAAGACCAACCACAAGGTTGACCGATGACCTGATGATGGTCGCGAGGGTCCTATGATAACAGGATCGATCGTTGATGTAATATTCAGGGGAGGCCTTTGTCCAGCCGTGGAGTCAGTCCCACTGAATGTGGGGACCGGACCGCAGGACCAGACGATTTAACGACGCTTGAGGAAAGCCTATGTCTAGCAGTGGATGTCTTTTAGCTAAATGGAAATGATGATGAGTAGGTTTAAAAGAAACAGAAATGTAAGTTGTGAAAGAATGATGTTTAAATCATTAGTCTCATTCTCTCAATAGAGAATACTATTATCAAAATTAAACTATTCTTCAGATGTATCATCTTACGTATTTACAACAGTAACATGGAACCGACCTACTTTAGGAACAAATTAAAAGTTTTTTATAATCTGTTTGACTGTATTATAGAGTTATGTGAGACGGGATAATCCTCCGAACAGGCGAAGGTTGTGTCTGGTTTTAACAATTGTCCGATAAATGTTTCTCGGACTGTGATACGCCGTCCTTGGATTTGTCTTTAAGGTCCTATGCAGCTATGTGAAAAGATGCCACTACAGTTTGTTTAAGATTATTATATCTATGGCACCCAAGTTAGTTTTATATCTGTTTTGTTAAGCTTAAAACTAAACATTTCTCCCCCACATCCACAGGTCGAGGACCTATCAAACCATCTCCTTAAATACGACTGGAACGAAACAGTATCAGTCTTCCAAGACCATGAAATTGATGGAGAATCCCTGTTCCTGGTCTCGAAGACCCAACTTGTAAGCATAGGAGTGACAGAGGAAAATGCTGATGTAATTTGTGCATTCATTAGAAGCTGATCTGAAGCGGGACAGGAGGACCCGTTTCTTATAGACTATGATAGTGAAATAAAATCTAATGTCATAGAAGTGTCCGTTCGACGGTCCTCCCAAAGTCGGTCCTACTACAATCGGTATTCCAGAAAGTCCACACACTTAAATTCCTTCAACAGTGGATCTGTTATGAGATCCTTTTATAATCGCTTCTCTAACAAACGAAAAAATAATAGATCTACAATCCGACATTCTATTACACATCCATTGTATTCAAGAACCATGTTTAACACACCACTAGAAAAGGCAGCCATTGATATAAAGAATATAGGACTTGAAAACATGGTTGATACTGGTGTTGGAAATATCCTAAGCTTTAAGCATTATTGGAAACGCAGAACCAAGCAAAAGAGACTATTAACATATAAAAGCTATATTAATAATGATGCTATACAAGAAATAGGTTATGAAAATAATATTCTAGATCGAACTGCACCAAACGGAAATGGTGAAGAATTCGAAACGGATGCAGAAACATCTGAAACTAATTCAGATTATGAAACAACAGAGTTTAGAGGCTTTGAAAATAATTCAAAGCATAATCAAATGAATATCAAAAACATTGAAAACAAGTCTGAAATCAATAAAAAGACTGACAGTAACGACGAATTGAAACTTATAGATAGTAATGATAATGATAATAAGCTTATCATCGATCACGCAGAAATATCAGAAGCAAATGAAGAAACTGCTTTAAAAGAATCGAACGATAATTTCAAAATGAAAATCCTAGAAAATATAATCATCAAACCTGCAAAGAGTTATAGAAATGATGAAATATTACAAACTAGTAATGATATTGTTTTAAATGTAAATGGGGAAACAGACGATATTGCTAATGGAAAGCAAATCAGTAACGGGAGCGATGCAATTATAGAAACAAATGATAAAATAGTTTTAAAACATGCAAAAAATAATTCAAAAGTTAAAAAAGAAAAGAAAATACTTAAGAGTGCTCGTAAAACCTGTAAATTTTCGAAAAATACTTCAACTAAAACTAAAAATGTTGAAATAATGAAATCAAACAATGAATCTGACAGCGAAACTACTGACACATCAACATTTGACAATTTCAAAGTACCGGAAAAAAGAACTCAGTCAAAAAGGATAAAAGTTATAAAACCACAAGCGCGATTTGTTTTAACTCATGTTGTGAACGGGTTTATTATTCAGGAATCTAATTTCGCTTTTCCGGTGAGTTAAAAACATTATTGATTTATTTATTTATTTGTATAAGCACATACAATTGTTTTAACAGGTATACCTACCCAAGGTAACAATAGTAGTCGGAAAATAGCCTAGCACTCAGAGATACCACCCACAAACTGTTCAAATATCCATTAGTGCATGCAACATACATACATAATGAACAGTCGATGTTCAGTCTCAAGCAGCACCCTGGAGAACCGGCACAAGTTACATAGAGGACAACACACTTAGTGTCACCCTCTGGAATTCCGCCAACGTGCAAGAAAAAATGTCTACCCGTAATGAGATTGAAAATGTAGACCCGTGATGATTATATCCAACATTATTTTTAGTTGATCTGTGAAACCTGAATACAGTTTGTTCTGGATCAGTAACTGTATGTGAATGGATTCCAATAGTTTTTACACCATATTATATTATTCCCAAAAATCTATACATGTAAATAAAGTTGGAGTTTCTATTTGTAATATTGAAATAACTGCTTTTTACTACATGCAAGGAATATATATATGGTACATACACCAAAATAACATTTTTTACAATTTTTGTCTGTCTGTCTGTTGGTCCGGGCTAATCTCTGAAATGGCTGGGCTGATTTTGACAGGACTTTTTTTGGCAGGTAGCTGATGTAATAAGGAGTAACATAGGCTACTTTTATTTTTGAAAAAAAAAAAAAATTCAAAATCCTGTAGACCACGCGAAAGAAGTCGTGGGCACAGTTAGTATTAAATAATAATAGAATAGGATTTATTCGACGTAGACAATACACAATAGAATAAAACTCCAACCAATTTCTGGGTGTCACATACCCACTACTCTACTGGTAACTGATGAGAGAATTGTTTAAAACTGGTCCAGTAGATTTTGAATTTATTACTTACAAACAAAAATACGAATTTATTATCTTTATAACATTAGTATAGACATGTAAAAATAAAATACTAAGCAAACGAGATAATTATTTCAAATTACTATCTCAATTTCAGATCAGAGAACCATACAGCCAAAGAACGAAACCCAAAACGTCCAACACAGAAAAAACTCCTCCAAAAGAAGTAAAAGAAACAGAGAATGTTCTCATAGAAGATACTGAAACATCAGAACCGATTCTCCTAACAGAAGAAGGCGAAACAGATGAACCAACAGAAGTTATGGAAGAATCAGTTGATCAAGAAGAAAGTGCTACAAAAGATCCGGATCCTCTAACAGAGATGAGAGAAGAAGGGATTGGCATAGAGGAATCTGTTCCTCTAGAAATCAAAGAGGGAGGTGATCAAGAGCAAAGCGTAGCAGAAGAAGCAGTGGTTCTGACAGATGTGAAAGAAAAAGAAGGAAGTGGAGAGAGTAATCCTTTCGGGAGATTACAACAGTCGACTGTCAAGTCTTGGACGGTAAGAGATTTTTTGAATTTTCAAATCTTATCCTTACTTCCTTACTAATATTATAAAAGCGAAAGTGAGTTTGTTTGTTTGTTTATTACGTCTTCACGCCTAAATGGCAAAACGATTTTGATGAATTTTGGTACAGAGATAGTTGAGACCCTGGAGACGGACATAGGCTAATATTTTTTATAAAAAAAAATGAGAAAGGTGGAGAAAGAGGGAAGGTCTTTTATGAAAGCGAAAAAAAGATTGTAAATGAACTTTTAAACAACCTTATGTTTTGTGCGAAACCTGAAACTCCGGTCTAGTATTTTTATGTAAAGAGTTTATGTACGAAATTACAAAACTGTATTATGGAAAATTACAAAGTTATGGTACCTGGTTGGCGACATAAATACATGGTCACCGAGCCACCCGGGCGACTGACACTATCACTGTCAGTGGGGTTTTTTTTGCTCCCGCATCCAGCTACCTTGCCTTGCATCTTTATGCCCGCTATGACCTGCCGTGACCTGTGTTGTACTTAGTTTCGACGTTGTGATCTTTTTTAAATATTTTAAGACGAAAAATATGATGTAAAAACTATTGGAATCCATTCAATTATTGATTCTGAACAAACTATATTCAGGTTTCGCACTTGTCCTAGACTATTTTTCGTTTTAGTACTTAATCTTCACAATTGCAATGCAATAGGTCCCATGGCGCTTTAGTAACTGCAAATTTAGCATCCCCCTCCCTTCCCTTACTACAAGAAAAATATAAGAGGAAAGGGTAGAATTCAAACTTTCCATGATCCGTTTTTTTCTATGGATTCCCTAATAATTTGTTTCTAACATCCGCATTATTACGCCCATTCTACACAGGACAGCAAATACAAAAAACCGAGCCACCCGCTGCCTAGGCACTCTAATTCGACTATCCTCATTGTAGAGAAAAAGAACGCTAATTTCAAACTCTGGTGAAAACAGAGCAAATCGTTAGCATTGTGTTTGTTGCTTGATTACAATGCGAGTTGACGGTACTTTCGAATTAATTTGTAGTCATTTTAATCACCATGAAACGCACTTTTTGTAGGTATAACTATGATAGTTGTAAGTTTTATACTTTTTGAGAAAATCGAATCCGAGTTCCTAGGTAGCGGGTGGCTCGGTTTATTTGCTGACCAGTGTAATTTGGTAATAAAGGACATGGGGGAGACACCCTCTAAACTTGACATTATAAGATATTTAAATTGAACGTTTTAAATATTACGAAGTCTATCCGAAGCAAGCGATAGTACAACAGCCGTGGGGACCAGGCATCGGGTGGCGGGGTGCTTGATGCACTTGCAAAATACAGAGTTTTTTTCCGATGGGAAAAATCATCCTATGACAACCCCCGCTCTTGGGCGGAGCGGGAGATAGTGTCAGACTCTTACTGAATAAAAAACCCATCCCGTTCCTTCAAGCCTTCATACCGGGGCTCGAGCGCCCTTTCGGATAACCCTGGTCCCAGAAAATACAGAGTTGAAATGTGTTAGATAGAACAACGAAATGAGTTAAAAAGTTCTTGTCTATGATATTTCTTTAACTTTCGCGTTGTTACACGCATTATATTTTGGTAACAAAATAAATGGTAGAGGGAGACACCCTCTGAACTTGACATTTAAAGGTCAAGGTTACTTGTTTAGTAACCTTGTTTTCCTTAAACCCTTAAGGAAAATCAATATTCTGAAAATGTTTCCTTCAAATCTCGGCCACGTATTTTTCCGTTTTTCCTGTAACATTTTCCGCGTCCTATATTTCATTACTGAGTGTTGCCAATACTAAGGTAGGCGCCAGATAAGCCATTGCTGGGTGTGTGACACCCAGCAATGGCTGAGTTGGGGACCCTTTTGGTTCGGGCACGCTCAGCGCAAATGTATTGTATTTTTGTACTCTCTTTTTAGGGTTCCGTAGTCAACTAGGAACCCTTATAGTTTCGCCATGTCTGTCTGTCTGTCCGTCTGTCTGTCCGTCCTCGCTTAATCTTTGTGACCGTTAGAACTAGAAAGCTAAAATTTGGTACCAATATGTATATCAATCACGCCGACAAAGTGGTAAAATAAAAATTGGAAAAAAATGTTTTATTAGGGTAGCCCTCCTATATGTAAAGTGGGAAGTGATTTTTTTTTAATTTCAACCCTAACGTGTGATATATCGTTGGATAGGTATTTAAAAATGAATAGGGGTTTACTAAAATCATTTTTTGATAATGTCAATAATTTCGGAAATAATCGCTCCAAAAGTAAAAAACAAAATGTCCCCCCCCCCCTCTAACTTTTGAACCATAAGTTTAGAAAATATGAAAAAAATCTGAATTGTAGAACTTTATAAGGACTTTCTAGGAAAATTATTTTGAACTTGATGGAAGGAACAGTTTTTGTACAAAAAAGACAAAAGGGTTCTACAAAATAATTTCTGCACTAAGTTTGTAGTATAATCGTTTAAGCAAGCATTTTTTTAAACTCATAAGTGAGTACACTTATTGTGACGGACGGGAAACTACGGAACCCTACACTGAGCGTGGCCCGACACGCTCTTGGCCGGTTTTTTTATTGTTATGTTTTGTTAAAGTTGTATTGTGTTGACTGCGTCGAATAAATTAAAAACCTGTTAGCCTTTAGGTTGCTTCCTCGAAATAAAAAACCGGGCAAGTGCGAGTCGGACTCGCGCACTGAGGGTTCCGTGCAAATTCCCGAATGGACTATTTTTTTTTTGTGACGTAGGTAACAACAAATTTACTGTGTTCAGATTTTTTCCTATACCTGTGCTATAGACCTTGCTTTGTGCCAAATTTCAGGATTCTGGGTCTACGGGAAGTACCCTATGAATCTAAAATCTTTAAGAGAATCAAAATATACGTTTTTTTTTTGCGACATAAACGGCCGTATCTTTTTTATTCATTAACTTAGAAGTTTGATTTTTTCACAGCTTGAAGGAACCGCAGACTTGAGTATATGGTTTTAATTTCAACTCGATATCTCCACGCGGTCTCGAGATAAAGGGTCTTGACAGACAGACAGACGAACGGACAACAAAGTGATCCTATAAGGGTTCCGTTTTTTCCTTTGGAGATACGGAACCCTAAAAATTGCACTTTACCTCAGAAAGGTTACATTAGCATTTCAATAAAACTTATAAGCATAAAAGTTTGTTAGTCAAAATCGGTTGACGACGATGCTGTTTTTCCAGTCAAAATTATCGAAAGAAAGTATTTTTCAAAATTCCTCCTTGAGGTAATGAAACAATAATCAATATATAATATATAATAATAATGAAACAATCACCTCCCAGGTCGGTCAATAAGATAGAGGATCCCAAAGTTGACTCGCCATCCAGTACCGCAGAATTTAAAACAGTATCAAAATCCCAATCTAATCTTCAAACATTGGTAACAGAGGGCAGTCTTCGCGAGATATTGCAACAGGAGATTACCACTGCACTAAAGTTGTGTCATCAAAAGCTAATAGCTACTGAATTCAGTAACATACATAAGAAGATAGATAGTTTCCAGGAATCATTAGAATTCATGAACGTCAAATTTGAGGAAATTAAAGCTAGCTTTAAAGAAAAAACCAATTTACTTAATGATCTTAGGCGTGAAAATGAATTGCTGAAATCCACAGTTCAAGACCTCTCAGTCAGATTGAATACAGTAGAACTCCACATGCGTGATTCTAATTTGGAAATTAACGGTGTTCCGGAGCATCGTTCAGAAAATTTGATTAGCACAGTTATGCAGTTGTCGAAAATTGTGGAAAGCCCTCTATGCGAGGGTGATGTTCAGTATGCAACCAGGGTTGCTAAAATGTCGAATGATAGCGATAGGCCTCGACCAATAATAGTAAAATTGCGGACTGTACGCCATCGTGATACTGTTCTTGCGGCAACTACCAAGTTTAATAAGAAGAATCCTGATGGTAAACTGTCTACCCAACACCTTGGAATGGGAGGTCCAAAAAAGCCAGTTTTTGTTTCGGAACACTTGACTCCAGCAAACAAGTCATTGCACGCCGCCACTCGAAAAAAGGCCAAGGAAATGTCTTATAAATTCGTCTGGGTCCGTAATGGGCGCATTTTTGTTCGGAAAGAAGTCGAGTTCCAATCTATCCTAATCAAAAATCTCGACAGCCTGAACCTTATAGTTTAAGGAAAGTTGTAGCTTCTAAGTTAGATATTTATATGTGATTATATAAATGTATTGGTATTTTGTACGACGCAATGCTTGACATTTATTACCAAAATGTACAAGGATTGAGAACAAAAACCAATGAGCTCTCCAAAAACATACATATTTCTAATTACAGCGTAATTGCTCTAACGGAAACATGGCTTAATCTTAATATTTCTGATAATGAACTGATAGATAACCGATACACACTCTATCGTAGAGACCGCCACACCACCCTTAATAAAAAAAAAGACGGTGGTGGGGTGATGTTAGCTGTTTCTAGAGACATATCGTCAGTCAGAGTTCCTAACTGGGAAAGTGGGGCGGAAGATTTGTGGGTCATATTACATTTAAATATTGGGACAAAAGTAAGAAAACTTGCAATTTGTGTTGTCTATTTACCCCCCCCGGTCAAGTTGGAAGCTCTGTCAATGTTTCTCGAAGGGGTGGGCTATGTTGCTGATCATGTAGACGACTTGGTTGTGCTGGGTGACTTTAACCTGGGGTTTATATCTTGGAACGCCAAGGCGGGTTGTCATTATTTGACCCCGTCTAATTACAAAACTTCTCTTGGACATTCTCTTGTTGACTTTTTAAGCATGAGTAACCTGTATCAGGCAAATTGTGTCAATAACTGTGATAACAAATTACTGGATTTGACTATTACAAGTTTTCCTGGTGCTTATGTTACAAAACCATTGAATGTTCTAAGCAAATGCTATCCAAATCATCCCAATTTATTGCTTAATATTCCATATGGTAATTTAACTAATCTGCGCTCAAAACCCGGCAAAAGAAATAATTTTTTCAAGGCAAACTATAAAAATATCGTCGCTGAGCTAAAGAGTGTAAATTGGCAAGAACAAATTCTCAACTGTAATGATGTGGATGGCATGGTCACAGAGTTTTACAGTATTCTTGGAACTGTTATAGAAGAATTTGTACCCAAAATGGCAACTACTAGAGCTAAATTTCCTTCGTGGTTTAGCAATTCATTAATTAGACTTATGTCTGAAAAGGAAAAAGTTCGAAAGAAATATAAGAAATTTGGCAACCCTAGAGATGAAATTGAATATAAATTGCTACGCTCTCACTGTCACAAGCTTTACGATGAATGCTATTCTAAGTATAGAACAAAAATAGAGAACAAAATACCTAAAAATCCAAAAGCCTTTTGGAAATTTATTAACAGTAAACGCGGCGATAAATCGTCCATTCCTGCAACGATGACACTAGGAGATAAAAGCGCTAAAACTGGCCCTGAAATCGCTAACTTATTTGCAAACAAATTTTCCTCGGTGTACACAGCAAATACTACGCCATCTATACAGTCACCTACTTATTGTTCGCGATCGTTTAACTGCCAATCCCAATCTGAAACTAACAACTTCATTTCAAGCCTAAAATTTGTCGAATCTGATGTTTTCAAAGCAATTGGGAAAATTGATCCGACGAAGGGTGCTGGACCTGACCTCATTCCACCAGTCTTCGTTAAAAGATGTAGTTCTGCTCTTGCACTTCCATTAATGCTGATATTCAATCGCTCCCTAAAGGAAGGCATATTTCCGGCAGAGTGGAAGAAGGCTCGAATAGTTCCCATATTTAAGAAGGATGATCCAGCTTGCGTAGGTAATTATCGTCCAATTTCAATCCTTTCATGTTTTTCCAAACTGTTTGAATCAATGTTATGCCCTATTATTTCACAAATGGTGGATTCAAGCATTTCGGATTATCAGCATGGCTTCAGGCGTGGGCGTTCAACGGTAACAAATTTGGTCCCCTTTGTCTCGGAATTGTCGCGTCGGGTTGATAAGGGGATGCAGGTGGATGCAATATATACTGACTTCAGCAGCGCCTTTGACAAAGTAAATCATCTCATATTAGTTGAGAAACTGAGATGGTTTGGTGTCGGAGGCGAAATGCTGGAGTGGTTTAAATCATACCTGTCAAAAAGACCACAATCTGTAGAGATAGGTGGGTTCAAATCTGAGGTGTATTATGCGCACTCGGGTGTTCCGCAGGGATCTCATTTGGGGCCGCTTCTTTTCCTCATCTTTATCAACGATATAACAAAACACATACGACATTGTAGAGTTTCCCTGTTTGCTGACGATTTAAAAATATACAAAGTCATTAACTCCAAAACTGACTCTGACCTTATTCAGACTGACTTGAACAATATTCAAAATTGGTGTAATGTTAACTGTATGAGTTTAAACGCTGGAAAATGTCATCATATATCATTTACAAGAAAAAAGACACCAGTATATACAAAATATGAGATTGGGGGCGTAACACTAGAGCAAGTGCAGGAAGTTCGGGATCTGGGTGTGATCTTGGACAGCAGGTTGAAATTTACCTCACATATTGATAAAGCAGTGACAAAGGCCGCCCAGATGCTCGGATTTTTGAAGCGCAACTCTAGAGAATTTTTACACCAAAAAACCAAAGTGTTACTATATAACGCTCTGGTGCGCACCAACCTTGAGTACGCCAGCAGCGTATGGAGTCCTTTTTACGCAGTTCACTCACAACGTGTGGAAAGCATACAACGTGCTTTCACTAGACATCTTGCCTTCTCAACAGAAGGCTTTTCACACAGGCAGCCTTACAAGGAGCGTTTAAACAAATTTAAAATGATTACCCTTCGCGACCGAAGACGTCTGTTGGATTTATGTTTCCTTCACAAAATCATTAATGGAAATATTCATTGCAGTTACTTGTTACAAAGTGTTTCTTTAACAGTTCCAAGAACTTACCCGCGGGCCAAAAAAATTAAAAAAGTTTTTGATACCCCAATTGTCAGAACCAACCTAGGCTTACAGTCTCCCATTATAAGGATTAGCAATGAGTACAACAATATTGTATTAGGCATGCCAGAACTAGACATATTTAATGACAAGCTACCGAGGTTTAGGAGAAAATTAGTCCAATGTTTGCAATCCTTGCCAAACCATTTTTAATGATTTTGATTTATTTTTTAATATTAATTATAATTTTAATTTGATTGATTATTTACTTTGTTTTAATTGGCAATTCGCTTGATTTTTTGTAATTTATTTGACTTTGATTTGTAATTTATTTGACTTTGATTTGTAATTTGTTTGACTTTAATTTGTAATTTAATTTAATCCTCATTTGTTTATTATTGACTATTTAATACGTTTTTGACATTTTCAATTTAATTCAATTTTTAGTGTTAATAATCTTAATGTATTTGGTTCTATTTTGTATGTTGTAATATAATTTTATGTTAAATTGATTGACACTAGAGTTATGTAATGACAAAATATATTTCTCAAGGCAGCAGTAATAATATGGTGAGCGCTATGTACGCCTTAATTGTCATGTGCATTAGTCCCTATTGTTAATAAGATTTTATTTTTATGTAAAATGTATGTGATGTGGCTGTACTAAATTAAAAAAAAAAAAAAAAAAAAAAAAAAAAAAAAAAAAAAAAAAAAAAATAATCATTTACTTGTGGAAATTATTCCCATATTATAAACAGATATAAATTAGCTACAAAAATAAAATTAAAATTACATCACTCCATTGAAATCATCATTAATCGTCTAAAGTTTGTATGTTCACGCGGCCACAGGTGCTAGTAAAAGCTAGTACAATAAACAATTAACCATTCTTACGGACCGTAGAGGTTTCCTCAACATACGAGTGGATACTCGCCGTACATCGGATTGTCCGATGGTAAAAAGGAGTTGGCGGAATCAAGTCATGCAATCCATCCTGTAAAAATGCATTCTGTAAAATACTGAAAGGCTGGCTACCCTGCGTCTGCACTCAAGGCTTTTTTAGATTGCACTTGACCAAATCTAGATCACCAATTAGCCTCTTAGCATGCCTTGCCAATAAGTCCAAAAAAATTACTGACAACGCCCGATGCTCCAATATCGTTTATTCCTACATACTACATGTATCTACGAGTCTATATGTCAAATAAAATAGATTTCTTTCTTTCTTTCTTGCCTATACTTGAACTAATCTAACGATTATCTCTATCAATCCACAGGTCGAAGATCTATCAAGCCATCTCCAAAGCCACCACTGGGAGGCAACAGCAGCTCTTCTTGAAGACAACGAGGTGGATGGAGCGTCCTTATTCTGGGTGACGAAAGCGCAGCTGATGATCATAGGCATCTCTGAAGATCACGCTGATGTCATTAGTGAGTTTATTCAGAGTGGATCCTCTAGGGGAGACTGAGGGTTGAAGTTCGGAAGCTGATGAAGAAGTTTTGGGAGAACTAGTGGTTTTCTGTGAATGTGAAGGTTTTTTGAGGATGGGAAACCATTAAATGACTTCTCCTACTCTGGGTGGATTGCCCCACAAAGTAATGTCAGACTTTTACTGGGTATAACACACCCGTATTCATTTAATTGCCCTCTGGGAGGCAACAGCATCTCTTCTTGAAGATGACGAGGTGGATGTTAGTGTTGTTAGATGAAGTTCAGAAGCTGGACAAGTTTTGGGAAAACTATAGTCCTTTTCTGTAAATATGAAGGTTTTTTTTTTGAGCGAGGGAAACCATCAAGTAACCTCACACTCTGGGTGTGTCGCTCCACCGAGTAAGTCAGACTTTTGCTGGGTATAACACACCCATATTTCTTCAATAGCCCTTTGCGTTTAGGGTTGCCAGCTCTTGAAACTGAAAAGCCGGACTGACTATCCTATTTAGCCGGACATTTGGTTAAAAAGGCCGACATTTTTTTTTTTTAAAGTCTAACAATAAACATAAAATATTTTTAAAAACTAATAAAAAAAAACAATTCAAATTAAGTGATATAATTGCTAGACTAATTACATGTCCGGTCTGCTTGTGCTAGCGAGACACTTAAATGACAATGCTGAACAAAAATGGTCGCATTTAAAAAGCCGGAGAAGCCGGACTTCGCCAGATTTAGCCTCACCGTTTCCGGCTTTAACCGAACGCCTGGCAACGCTATTTGCGTTCCAGGCCCTACTGGGGCCAAGGGTTTGTTTCTAAAAAGAAAACCCTGGTATGTAGTGGGTTTTTATTCAGTAAAAGTCTGACAAGCCCTCTCGCTCCGCCTAAGAGCGGTAGATGTCATTAGATGATTTTTAACCTAAAAAAAGAGCCACATTAACTCTTTCGGACAATCCCGTATTCTGGTAAAGTTAATAAACACTTGGGCTTTAGTCAGTAAAAGTCTGACATTCCCTCTCGCTTCACCCAGAACAGGAAGACATAACGATTTCTCACTCTCAAAAAATGCTGTTGCATATCATCTAGTGTATCGTGGATTATTAAACTTGGCTTAGTGAAGTACTTAGCAGTTTGCAAATCAATATCAAGTTGTATGTTGATTAAAATATGGTTTCTGACAGTAACAGCCCGTTGACGACTTTGCCGTTGTGAGCGGGAGTTAAGCGCGAGGCGGTGAGCGGTAAGAACAAAACTAGAAAATGAAGCACGCCAAAGCTCAAAGCAAAAATGCTCACGCTTAGAATGACAAATCAACATCGAGCTATACTGCGCTGTGCTGTGTTTGATAAGCTACGTTTTTTTAACAATCAACATCAAGCTGTGCTGCGCTTTGCTTAGCTCAGTATTAAAAGTAATCAGCAGCTCGTGTAGTCGTTTATCTCGTCAAAAATGACTTTATTTTCAAGAAAACGTAAACATTACGACATATTTGAATCCGATGAAGATGAAATTCGTTCATTCTTGTTTGTTTGTGCGCGCATACATTAGTGCGAGCGAGATGGGAGTACGAGAGTGAGAGAGACGTCTGAGCGCTGCATGCTCCATGTTTGAAAAACCTAGCACAGCTCGACACAGCGCAGCAGGGCAGAGCTCCATAAAAACATAGCACAGTTCGGCACAGCGCGGCTCAGCACGGCGGGTAGTGCGCCTCGCTCGAGACTGCTGCGTTTTTAAACAGAGCGTAGCCTCACACAGCGCAGCCCAGCATGGTTTGTTTGAATCCTCATTAAAATATTAGACGAGCGAGTTGACCAAACATAGCACAGCGCAGCATAGCTCGATGTTGACTTGTCACCGTAAGGGTAACAAATCAACATACAACATACTGTTGCCCCCAGCTCGCCGCACCGCGCTCCGCTAAGACCAAAGTCGCAACACGTATTTATTTACGGAATTATAATCATTAAAATCATTAATACTGTTCGTCTATTACTATTTCATGAAAAAGTTACTAAAAATGTAAATAAAAAAACTTAAGAATATTTAAATTTCGCGGGTTACTCTAACATGTTCGGTATTTATAAAGAAGTAATTATTAATTATGAAATCTCATTCTATAGTGGAGTAACACACGTTACTTAAGTAAATGCTCAAGTAACACTCGACGCTAGGCGATTGAATTGTTGTTTTTTGGCAGTTCGAACTTCATACGAACCGTTACTTATGTAGTTACTTTCCGGGCCCGATCCAAGGGGGGCAAACCGGGCATTTGTCCAGTAGCCTGATTCACGTAAAATCAAACAAGCCAAATATCGTTGAAGTTTTATAATCGTTCGATCGAAGTCCTATCCAAAAGCGGTATTCACGATCTATCGACTTATTTCCAGTTACATTAATAAGTATTCTACCAGGATAATGTAATACAGATTTTTTTTTAAATCGACGAATTTCAAACGACTTTAAAATCGGTGTCGTTAAAACTCGATTGATGGATGTGAATACGGAAATGGTCTAAACGACTAAATCGCTACGATATCGTTACGGTTTTCATTACGTGAATCGGGCTACTGAGCGGAAATAAAAGAGAGGCGGCAAAATTGACTTAATCCTAGCTTTCAACCTAGCCGCCCAAGTTGCCAGGTTAAAAATTATATGTGTCACCTTCCAACCTACTTCAGGTTGGATAGTGGAAATATTTAAGACTTAAGACTCATGACTTATATGGTTTTGTGTATATAAAGGGAGGCGAAAATTATCTTTGCCCGGAGCAGCTAAATAGCTAGATTGGGACTTGATTACTTATTTATAAATACGTGTTAGACTATCGAGTTCCTAGTGTGAGGTCGTTTTACTTTAAGGGTCAACTCACACTGAAAGAGCGGCGAAGGGAGCGAAGCGGAGCGCAGTTTCAGTTTCATATGAATTTTAACTTTATAATCATTACCATAATACTTATTATCGAATGAGAAACTCGAACGAGTCGCGCGGATAGAATTCCCCGGAATTCCTGCGGCGCCGCGGGCATCCGCGCGACTCTCATGCGATAATAAGTATTATGGTAATGATAATAAAGTAAAAATTCATATGAAACTGAAACTGCGCTCCGCTTCGCTGCCCTTCGCCGCTCTTTCGGTGTGAGTTGAACCTAACGCGATCGACACGTTTACAACGTTGGGCGCTCTGATTGGCCCGCTCCAAGCTCTTATCCAATCAGAGAACCAAACGCTATACACGTTTAAATCGCATTAACATAAAAAAAAAACTCGCACTAACCGCACGAATGTTAATTATTGTGATTTTATCAAATGGGAACTTGTATAAACTTGTAATTTTACGAGAAAGTAGTTAGGAATTTGATTTCTGGGACTCCCAGTTAGGAAATAGGACAATTCTATTGTAAATATTGTGGGCCCCTTGAGCCTGTCCCTGTTTACAGAATTCTCAAATACTGCCTAATTTTAAGATAGTGAAAAAATAATGTCTTACACTCTGATGTTGGCTGGGGCGCGTGTGCCAGCGTTGCATATCTATACATCTATACATATAAATAAAATTGGTGTCTGTTTGTAATATTGAAATAACTGCTTTTTACTACATGCATATGAATATATAATATACGGTACACCAAAGTACCATTTTTTACAATTTTTGTCTGTCTGTTTGTCCGGGCTAATCTCTGAAATGGCTGGACCGATTTTGACGGGACTTTTTTTGGCAGGTAGCTGATGTAATAAGGAGTAACATAGGCTACTTTTATTTTTTAGCCCGTGATTAATATGATTAATCCTATCAGAATCCAGTTTTTCAATTTTACTCATCTTAAAGTTCTTCAATTTTGCCAAAATTTCTTCTATTTGACAGTACGACGAGACGTCAAAACATAGGAATCGGTCCTATTCTCATTTGGAACGCGTAGTAAAATATGAGTTTCGCGGGCTAATCTGGCGATTGACCATGAGATTTAACCACAGATACTAAAATCTTTAGAAACCGGTATACTCGTGCTAAAATAAGATTGTACAGAATTTGTAATGTAATACTTATTTGTATTGATGAATAGCATCATTATTTAGAGTTATGTAGATGTGAAACTCATTCCTTTTGGGCAAGAATTGATTGGTTTAATTTACCTTGATGGCCAAGGTAACATGACTATTTTTTTTATCGTTTTCACACTTGCAACACTGCTTTTAGTGTGGGGACACTTTTAGTCGACAGTTAAACCGATTTGTATTTTAAGGTGTTTCATTAGGCGCGTCCACAAAGAGCGAGCAGTCTCGCGAGGCATTTGCCGCGCAATGTAGCTCGGTTAGTGTGGACGTGGCTCGGCCGAGGCAAGCGCGCGATGATAGTTTCCTCGCACAGCGCATGCCTCGCGAGGCTGCTCGCTCTGTGTGGACACACCTATTGAATTGACTGCATTTTGATTAAACGTATTTAAAAAATTGATGTTTCGTTACTAACTTTCTAATTTGAGACGATTTGATCGTCTATATCTCAACGTTCTTAATTGTACAGTTAATTAAAACTATTTTAAGTGAATCACTTATTTATACTGTATTATTTTAACTTCATTGTATTTTTGTATCGATTGTAAATATTAAACGAAATAAAAATATTAATTTCATCTTCAAACTTTTATTTTTAAACACCGTTACAAAAGACAATATGTTTTTTTATATTTCTAATATTACAAGTTTACCTTGATGTCTTATTTCAAAAATACGTCAGTTATAATATCTATATCCTTTTAAATACACTATGTAAAAATCGACACCCCAAACATCAAAAAGGACATCACTATTATATCTGCCGCATGATAAAAATCGACTTCAAAACGATTCAAATTTGAATTGTAAACTTTATAATCGAAACATTTCCGACATTAAACTTCATGCACCAGATAAATGTTACCGTACAACACAATATGATTATAAAGCTCACATTCCAATATTCTAATTCGAATCGAATTAAAGAGCGATTATCGTCACAAACACAAATAAAACTACAAAAACAAACACACACAAAAAAAATCGACTATCACAAAACTCGATCACCGCGGGCGCAACACTAATTTCTCCTAGTCGTCTTCCCCATAAAATTTACGACTTGTTGGAACGGCGCAAATTTACCTCGCCGTCCTCTTTTTTTTAAGCCTAGTTCTTGTAATACATCATCAGATTCGACTATGGAAGAATCGGCATTTTTGGATGCGATATCTTCGGAATAATCTTCACTGTCGTTCTTTTCAGTATCCGATACCTCTCTAAATTTTCTACTATACTCCAGTTTATTTCTACCTAAGCTAGGGTCTCGTCTTTTCATCGTTTCTGGAGAACCGAACTTGGGGTGTTCTGAAGGCTGCTGGCACATCAGAGTCTCATAGAAATACCTGTCGGCTCGGCCATCGGCCTTCTGCCGTGAAGGTTTCTCTTCCTCGTCTGAACTTTCGTTCGATGAGTGCAGTTGTGGAGAACCAGGCGCTGACTTCTTGTGCATTGATCTTGGGCTGGAAAAAAATGAATTAAACAAGTTGTCTATGAATATTAAGGTTGCCAGACTAAAGTAATCATTACTTATTAATGTTGGGATTTTATCCGATTAAATACTCAAAATGAATAAATACTCGTTTTTAATCGAGTATTTATCCAATAAAAACGAGTATTTATTGAGTATTTATTCATTTTGAGTATTTAATCGGATAAAATCCCAACACTAATCATTATTAATAAAATTATTGGGCCTCGACAACTTTGTCTAATTTGGAGTTTGATTAAAGCCCAGGGGAAATTGGAAGGTGGCAATTGCACTCGTTGCTCTCCTTGCATCCAGTCCTAAGTAATGTAAAGTCTACTCCATGCGTCACTGCGAGGTGCCAACTGAAAACCAGCGACTGATACCCAGCAAATGCTGAGGTTGGTAAATGTAGCTTAACCCTTTCGGTACGAGCACGCTCAGTGACTTCAATTTTTTTTCTCTTTTAATTTGGAAACACATTCATTATGCGTATAGCTAAAGAGTGGAATTCCCTGCCGGAGTCTGTGTTTCCTGATAGCTACAACTTAGGGGTCTTTAAGTCAAGAGTGAATAGGTTACTTTTAGGCAAGCGTGCTCCATCGTCGGCCACATCATCACTTACCATCAGGTGAGATAGTGGTCAAACGCGAGCCTATCAATAATAAAAATAAAAAATGGTGTTTGTAACTGCTGTAAGCCACTGTGTGTGTCCTAAATTAAAGTTTTTCTATTATATTCTTATTTTATTCTGATGACCTTCAGCATGTCACCGGCCGATCGTTCTATGAGCAACGAGTCACTGCAATTCTTCAGTACCTCTACCATAAGTTTAAAGCAATAGTATTTGTCGATACTCGTTACCAAATACGTAAATATTTTGAATTGCAAATTTTACAGCGCCTCTAGCGGTCACATACGGAACCAAAATTTGCCATACAAAATATTTACGTAGTCAGTATCGAGTATCGACAAATACTATTGCTTTAAACTCATGGTAGAGGTGATAGCGGTAGTAATAGAACACTTCCATGACAAAATCTACAGTGAAGGATAAGGTCGTATCTCACCATCGTTTGATATCTGCCCCAGCGACCATGGTAGGTCGAGGAGACTGCGGCGCGAAGGACCCCGGCGCACCAACCTCGTCTCCACTCATTGCCTGGTAAAAAGAAGATGGAAGAAAGTTATCATCAGCCTAAGGGTCGGGACACATCTGTGAAAAGCACTGCAGCGAATATTCGATTGAATACGGTCGCAGTGTTTTTTAGCTACTATAAAGGGCTTCATCATCATCATCATCATATCATCCGATAGACATCCACTGTTGGACATAGGCCTCCCCCAAGTGTCGCCACAATGAACAATCCTGCGCGTCCCACATCC
This sequence comes from Mythimna albipuncta, assembly GCA_929112965.1. NCBI lineage: Eukaryota > Metazoa > Arthropoda > Insecta > Lepidoptera > Noctuidae > Mythimna > Mythimna albipuncta. Next base: position 3,345,785 of record OV815986.1, on the reverse strand, counting down.
ATCGGATTCTCGCAACCTTCACCAGGTCATCGGTCCACCTTGTAGGAGTCCTTCCAAAGCCGTGTCTTCCGGAACGCGGTCGCCACTCCAGAACCTTTCGGCCCAAACAGCTTTCTGTTCTGCGAACAATGTGCCATACCCATTGCCACTTAAGTTTGGCGATTCTTCGTGCTATATCGGCAACCTTGGTTCTCCTACGGATATCTTCTTTTCTAAAAGGCGTTTTTCATAAAGGGCTTAGAGAATGAAAATTCATTGAGGGAGTCAACTTTCGGTCTCCTAACGCACTGACGATCTTTTGGCCTTTGGTGATGTGTCACGACCGTAAATCAAACCTTTGCTGAACGTAGATGCTTTAAGGCCCAAGCGCCCGAAAAGTGCCATAAAACAGTGACTTTCTGAAGCCTACTCCTAGGTAACGGCTAAGTTTACCCCCGGCTTGGGCCTTAAAGTTAAATCAGCTACACTGCGGAGGTAAAAAAGTAACTGCAGCGGGGACCGTCCGCGTGAACACGCGTGCTTCGTCACGCGCAGGGTTTTAGAAAACCTCATGGGTGCTCATGTTCATTTTGACGACTCAAAAAGTGGCGAAATGTGAGAAGAGAACTGCACACTGATCGACCGACAAATAAATAAATGTCCTACTTACATACTGCGTAGGCACTTAATTACTAATTATATGTGCCTTGCATCTTAACTGGCGCTCTAAACCACTGCGCTGAACGGGTAATAAAAAAATAATAGACTGACCTGTGGGTCTAGTGGTTAGTGACCCTGACTGCTATGCCGGAGGTCGTGGATTCGATTCCCACCCAGGATAAATGTTTGTGTGATGAGCATAATCATTTGTTCTGTGTCTGAGTGTAATTTATCCATAATATGTATGTATTTAGAAATATATACGTATGTATATCAGTTGTCTAGTGCCCATAACACAAGCTCTACTTAGCTTGGGACTAGACGGCGTTGTGTGATAGTCGTGGATAAAAAAAAAAGCCTATTCCTAAAAGGCGATTACTAATCTGTTTCTTGAAGTCTATTCTCAGGGGTGCTCGGCACCCACTGTTTATTTCTCATGGGTGCTCAAGCCTCAGAGCACCCACACGGAGTCGGCGCCCCTGTTCACGCGACCTTAACCTTCCAAAATGTACATAAATCTCACCTTCGAAAATTGAAAGTAGCAATGTGTGACCCTGTCGATGTCCGCCCACGCTACAATGTACCGGGCCATGGACAGCGGTATCTTGGGCAGGAAATTGGAGTGAAACTTGCCCTGGCAGTAGATCGTGATCACGTCTGTGTCCTTGATCTCGAATATTATCCGGAAGATTGTGCCTGGAGGAAACGTGTTTTGAAAATAGAATTAGAATTGTGTCCTGCAAAACCTAGCGTAGGGCTACCACGAACTCTCAACGACGATTGAACCAGAATTGTCATAGGAATGGAGCTAAGTGACGTGTATAGCTCATTCCCTCTTTCTTGCTCGCACGTCTAACCTTTTAACATGTCATGTAGATATAGTTATCGGCACGGATCTTGAGCGCTGGCTTCAAGTTGCGCAGTAGTTAAATATTCGGTCTCTTTAGTGGTGCGACGTGAGACGCGGGGGCGGGGAATGTCAGTGATTGGCTCGCCGCGCCTTCGCGTCATAGACGTCACTCCTGATTCGTTCCCTACGCTTGCTGCATGTATTTAACAACGACAACGATTGGCTCGCCAATGTATGGAATGCGCAAAGCGATTCCCACTCTGACGCCGAGCGCTCAAGATCCGTGCCGGTAACTGTACGCGAAAGTCTAAGACCAGACGATGTATCGATGCTTGTATGAAATCCAACTTCAGCAGTGGACGTCTTGTGGTCGAAATAATGATGATTTAAGTGACCTTTGTGATCGACGTGGCACGTAGACGTACACGATGCACCACCGGTAATGGTGGACCTCTCACCTAAGATTATTATAGCGACGTCGCATGAAAACTAGACTTGTCATCATCATAACCTTGCGACTGATAGCCTGGATCTGTATGGTGTCTCTAAACTTGACTAATGCCAGCCACACATGATCTGTGAAGTTTACCAGACGCACCGCGCTGCTTCAAGCTCGCTAGAAACTTGACAGTAAATTGGATCGTGTGTGGCTAGCATTAGTTAAGCTTATGAGCACCACACACAATGAAGTTTGCAGCTCTGCAAACTTGACGGTAAACTGGATCTTGTGTGGCATCCATTATGTCCACGGTGGATGATGTGAATAGATATTTGGAAATGGTGCGCTTTGGTGATGGGGAAGTTGTCAAGTGAAGAAGTTTTGAATGATTAGTGATGACCAAATAAACTATAAGTGAATTGTGAGTTTTTTTTTTTGTTAACATAAACCGTTGTATAATCGTTTGTCTTGGTATGGTCATGTAAAGAGGAGAGATGAAAAGCATGTAGCTAAAAGAGTTATGAATTTACATGTGGATGGATGGAGAGGTAGAGGGAGACCAAAGAAAAGATGGATGGATTGTGTGAGAAGTGATATGAAAGAAAAGGGAGTTAGTGATAGCGTGACGAGTGACAGGACAAAATGGAAGAAACAAACGTGTTGCGCCGACCCCAAATAAAATGGGACAAGGGCAGGAAGAAGAAGAGAAACCAGTGCTTGACTGATGATGCAAAATGGGTTGAATTTAAACACTGAGTTACACGTCATCGTCTTTGAGCTCTTTGGAGTGGTCTTGATCAGTAATACCGCGCGGAAAATCATTTGATAAAAAACTTCTAAGATACCCACAGACCTGGCACAAACATATTATAGTTGGTGTCATAATTGCCGCTGCCGATCCAAATGCCATTTTTCCTGGACAAGGAGATGATGTTGTCCCGGTGGAACCTGACGTCGAAGTGGAGCACCACATCACGAGGCTCCTCGCCTTCCTGCGCGCATAGGTTCACCGACATTCTGAGAGGATAGGAATGTAAGGTTACCTTTGGATAAATGGTGGAAAGTTGGTGTTGGTGGTTCTTTTTCTTCGGTGGGTAAAAACATTCAAATGTAATCCGCCGCCCTTAGGCGGAACGGGAGATAGTGTCAGACCTTTACTGACTAAAAAACCCATTCCTTCGAAATTGAAAGGCATCATACCGGGGCCGAGCCTCCGTTTCAGAAGCAGACCCTTGGCCCCAGTAGGCTTCGACCCTGCTGGGCGTCTACAGTTGGTGACACCTCCTTGAGGCGAACAGGAACAGTGCGCGCTGAGTTTTTTTTTCGGTGGGAAAATCATCCAATGACATCTCCCGCTCTTGTCTTGGTGACAGAATTTTACTGCCTAAAACTGTAAACTCTGTCACCACTCCTGTTCCTTATTTGCCTTTGTCCCTGGGCCCCGGGTTTCACTTTCAGTGTCCGTGGCCCCAGTAGGCTTCGACCCTGCTGAGCCCCTACGGTTTGCTGACATCACCTTGAGGCGCGCGTGGAACAAGGAGACGTAGGGACCATGCTGGGCTTCTATAGATCCACAAGGTCTTGGTTTTTGTTTATAGAGTATCGTGTCAGTTTCTTCACTTTTTTTTTGTCATAATTCTTAGAAGCATACGTATGAAATGAATTACGCAAATACAAATGCAGAACCTTTAAGGTTCGAACTCGTGACTTGCGGCTTGATAAGTCAGGACAATAGATTCTTTCAGGACGTTCTTCTTCTTAGCGTGTCGACGTCAAAACTAATTAAACTCTATGCCTGGCCCAGTGTTCAGCTACGGCAATGCCGTCCACTGATGCTGTCATTAGATCCCTACGTGAACTGGTAATAGGGCACGGTGCAGGATGGAAGGTGGGCCATGGTCTGCGGAGTGACGCCGCACAAACATTGAAAGTTGGAACCGTCCAGGAACCCACATCTGTGGAGAATGTCTGTACTGCGCCCAAACTGGGTGCGGAGTCTGTTTAGTTTTCCAGCGTGGCTAGACAACTCGTGAAAACTTGGAATGCGCGAAAAGTGTCTCCCCGAGCGACGTACCTTCCGAACTACTGTTACGTCCAGCGCAGCGCACCCTAGGCAATCGACTTTGTTTAAACCGTTACCTTTGAACACAACAGTACCTAACGATTATGATTCTAAAACTAATTCATGGCGAAAAAGTGACTTACTTGCGAGCATTCTCTTTAATTTTACCTCCGATTTCGATTCTATCACCAACTTTGAGGGTTCCAGGAATGTTAGCTGTGAAAACTGGCATTTTCTCCAATTATTCTTTGTTATAAACCTAAATATGCCTGCCCCAGTGATCTCTAAGTCAGGGCCAGTTGTATTTATGGACATTTTGAACGACAAATTTATACATTACACAATTAGTGTTTGTTGAGAATGTTTTTGAAGGTTCACACAATTTTTATGGTTAGAATTGACGTATGCCAAAGTGACACGAGTCTGGTCTTACAACTTCTTTTTCTTTCTTTTTCATTCATGGTTATTTTTATGGAGTGTTATCCGGTGGGTTTTTTTTTTTTCATTCATAGATCTGAGACGCGTCTGAGAGCAATAAGGCAGCTGCTAGTTTTGAGCTATTCTTCTGGAGTTTCGGCATAAACTATTATGTAGTTACAATACCTAATGCTCTAAATCGTGTAATGGTTTCCTCTGCTTGTCCCCGATTTCTCAGGTAGGTAGAGTTTGACCTAAGGCAATAAAACCTACACAGTGTTGTCTTTTTTAACCCAAAGGTTGACTTTGAAGGTTGCCTTGTGGCATTAAGTCCGCCTATGTACCACTACTGTACATGAAGTTTAAATAAATAAATAAACCCTATTGCCAGCAGTTTAGAATGGTCTAGACTACGTACATCTATCCTTTTAAGATTTTCGAGTTTCAACAAAACATTTTTGTCTTGGTTTTTGTTTAAATAGAGATTTACATTAATTTAATCTTTTAATTTAAGGTCTCCACTACGTTTTGTTCTTTAAAATAATTGAATAAAAAAATCAATAGATTATTTTTTTGGAATAACAAACTTTATGTCCCACAAAGTTGAAATTTCACTGCAATCCATAATTTTTTCTACCTAATTAACTTCAAATACAATAAGTGAAAGACAATACTTGAGTTTATGGAATTAAACTAACTTCGAGCTTGATAAATTAACATTCTTGCTTGAATTCTGTTGTTTTAACACCAAAACACTAAGTAAATTTTGAAAGTTTTTAGCGGAAATCTACCGAGCGATGTTCAGTGGCTATTTTAATTATTCGTATAATCATTTCTAGTGAATATTGTGATGTAAAATTAGTTATTTATAACTTAAAGCTTAATAAACTTCATTATAAAAAAAAATATATATAAAATTGATGTAAAACTATATTAACTTTACAACACACAGCATCTCAAGTGTCTGCACGTCCAGATAATATGTGAATTCAACAGAAACGGGCACAATCATTTGCTGCCAAATACTACAAACACATCCATATTGTAAAGGTAAAAAAAACCCACGAAAACTTTGATTAAAAGACTTTGTATCCAGCTAAAAACATTGACAAAAAAAAACTACCAAGTGTCATGAACGTCATTTACGTCAGTTCGATTTTGACAATTCTGACTGTAGTGAAGATAACCTATTTTAGTGTATTTCAGTGTATTTTTACGAAGAAATCACATTTTTTGTATTTATTCAGTAAGTTTTTCGTGTGCATAGTAAATAAGAAAATCTATTTATATAATTAAAAGCAATTAACAGTAAGTTTAACGTTTAACTAACATACTTTTTTCAAAGTGCATGATGCAAGTTCGTACCGAGAAATCGTAATCATAAATAACAATTGTTATTTGTTTTTCCTTATCTTGGCTTACGTGTTAAGATTTTTAATTGTTTTCTGAAGATACTTAGCTTAGATATTTTCCTTAGATGTTAGTATTTTCCTTTAAAATTTAGTTGGAAAACCGGCACGTGTCAAATGTTTTGGCAATTATTAAAATAATGTTGGAAAGGTTTTTAAAGTTAAGTTTATCGAACCGATAACCGGTCTGCATCCGCTAAACTGCGGTTTCTGCGATAATTTTGTATGTATAATTTAATTTTTCACTGATTATTATTGCATGTAAACAGATGATATCATTAACCACTCACGGACGTATCTATCTACTAGCTAGCCTATTTATTGACACGAGTGAGTGTATGTGTGTTAATTAACACTATCAGTGTAGTTTTGTTCCACATATGGAGCACATTTTCGCATTTTTGTTGTCAAGTAGTCCGTTTTACAAGCTGTAATTAGATCCACTTCATTAATTAGGGAAAAAAGCAAATAAATATGGTTTTCCTTTGACATTATTGTCCTTTGTTTACTCTCTAATTTAAGATGTTACCCTTTTTACTGTAATGCTTGCATTGACTAGTCAGGGCCACAGATGTCTGTGGTTCTTTCCTCAAAAAACAACTCGGACACTAATCTGTATGGTTCCCAATTTGATTTTTTTTATGTACCTATAACATTGTCTCTTCACCACCTGAGGTTGACTGGTAGAGAATGCCTGAGGCATTAAATCCACCTTTGTAGTTTGTGTTGCACGAAAATTTAATAAATAAATATAATTACATATTGGCTGTATTGATTTTAATTATTTAAACCCCAAGCGAACGCCGGTGTTTGCACATCTATTGTCTTACTATTGTGTCTCAAATTGACGGTATCTGAAAGGTTAAAAGAAACATTGTATTTTATTCATATATATACATTTGTACCCTTATTTTTCTTAATAATCCATATTTTGTTGTTTTTTTTATGCACCTGCCATATTTTCTCTTCATCACCTTAGGTTGACTGGTAGAGAATACCTAAGGCATTAAGTTCGCCTTTGTACCTGTGCATTGCATAAAGTTCTAATAAATAAATAAATAAATTGACTCCCAAGTTTGTTTCGGTGTTAGCTAGGGATTCCTAGGTAGTTTAAAATGATAAAAAATAGATGGTAATTAAAACTTTTACTAAATAAATATCGAGAATGAGAATTAAAAATACAATTCACCTCTCTACTAATTACACATTGCTTTAAGTTGTTAAAAAGAATGACCTGTCATTTTAAACATTATTAGTACCTAACTAATAGTTTTGCAACTAACCCTCATAATTGAGTGAGTTATTTTTATCAGCCACCTCTGCTGGATTCTTATCAGATTTTTTGTGTGAATAATATCATTAAAAAATAAAAACCCGTTTCAACATTTCAAAGATTTAGAGAGAGAGAATTTCTTTAGAAAGACTAGGATTTAACTTGAAATGAAACTGAAAGAAACAATAAAATAATAATTAGAGGTCCGATGTTGTAGTAGCTATTTTCGTAGTAATTACACGACACCGGACAAGCCGTTAGGTTGTCAAAATATAAATGTCAAAATGGACCCTTTATTTTATTTATAAATAGCTTTTGCACGCAGCTTCGCCCGCGTACATAAAATATAGCCTATGTCACAGGAATAAAGCAGCTTTCTATCGGTGAAAAAATGTTAGTGATCAGACCAGTACTTCCAGATATTACCTCCTACAAACAAAAAAACTTTACCTCTTTATTATATTAGTGTAGATTTAAATAGTCGAATAATATTTGCATAGCCAGTAGTAACATGTACTATGTTACTACTGGCTATGCAAATATTATTATATATTGACTGCAAATAATATTATTTTCAAGCACTAGTCTATTCATTTAAAAAAAACTAAGATCTTTTTTTATTTCTTTCTAAAACTGAAGAAAAGCATAATTTTTCAATCAAGTTATTATTACATGCTTGATTTGACATGGCTGCTTGCCAACTAATTAATTTCAAATGCTATATGGTACTAATGTAGTATGAATAGGAAAAATTAAGCTATTTTCATTCAGTTTTAAGTCTAAAAAAATAATAAAAGTCTACTTTGCTGATTTTTTAGTTTGACTAGGCAAAATTGTTCAGGCTTGGGTTGACAACCATTTAAAATTAAACCTGTATATCCCCCTAATAACTTTTAAGACACCAAAACAGATTCAAAGCATCAATCTAACAAACAAAGAAAAGAAAAATAACTGGCCAAGTGCGAATTGGACTCGCGCACGAAGAGTTCCGTACTGTCCTTGGGAAAATTCGGCAAAAAGTCGCGTTTGGTGTATCTCATACACCAAACGCGACTTTTTGCCCCCCTTAAATTTTTATTTTATTTTGTTTTTAGTATTTGTTGTTATAGCGGCAACAGAAATACATAATTTGTGAATATTTCAACTGTCTAGCTATCGCAGTTCTCGAGATACAGCCTGGTGACAGAGCGAAGTCTTAATAAAAGGGTCCTGTAATAGTAGTAATAGGACCCTTTGTGTACGGAACCCTAAAAAGAAAGAAAAATATTTTATTTAAACACACTGTATGTCTAATAAGTCAACCGACTTGGGAATTTTGTATAATATTTAATTATTTCAAGAATACTTATATTCAATACTTTTCATAAGGTTCTTCTGTTAGTAAACAATGATCTCTATCTCTTAATCAACCTTAATTATTGAACCCGTGTTGACTACATCAGATTTAATTAAATCCTGATAATTACCCAAGTCATTTAACTTATTAGACAGACTAAAAACAAAATTTTGAAAACTTAAGAAAAAATGGGCACCTACACTGGGCCCACATGGTGTATTACAGCCCATTCCCTCTCTTAAAGAGGCCTGAGTCCCAGCAGTGGGAACATTAAAAGGCTGATTATGCTATAAGATGAAAAAAGACTTGACAACAATTGACTCATCTTTGTAAACGTAAAACATTTGATCTTATCTTTGTGAACTGGATAAAATAGACTTTATTAAACGTCGGTAATTTACAACAGCTACAACAAAACTGACTAAAAAAGAGAGTGCAGAAATACAATAGAGTTGCGCTGACGTGCCCGAACCGAAAGGGTCGCCAACTCAGTGATGAGGATCAGTCATAACTTTTGTAGAGTATGCAGACTTATAGCGTCAAAAAAAAAACAGTTAATACTGTGAAGAAATTATTTAAATCGGCCCAAAAATGACGAAGATACAGCAATTTTAGTGTATTAGTTCCTGAAACGCGCCCAAGAATGAAGCTACTCGCTGTGACGTCATTTGTCATGATTGGTCTCCGCCGCGCTTTTGCGGCGGCGCAGTCTGTCGGCGTTCGTCGCACGGATCATAACAGATGACGTCATCGTAAACAGTCTAGCGAGAGCGCGCGTTTCTAAGTAGCCGTTCAGAAAAACTTAAATAAATCCACCTTTACTTGATGAATTTAAAAATCTGGCTGGTAATCGGGATTGGGATCCCAGCGTTTAGGGCGTGAGAGCCGCTTCCTTGCGCGTGCACATGCGACATCGACATGCGGCAGCGGCTGGGGCGTGAGCGCCTCATGCGGTCGACCTCCTCCTTGACTAGCATTACTTCTTCAGAAGGAGGCGTCCGCCTGCCACTCCTCCTCTCTTTGGACTATGGCCTGTACCAAAGCCCGGCGCAGACCAAAATTGATTGGTCCACCCGCATCCAGTGCTCTGGTCGATCATTTAACTAATCACCATCTCTTTCAGCAGTCATCACAAAATGGTAGTGTCTGAAGAGCAGCCCCTTCCAGTAGAAGGCGACGCGGCTGCCAGTAAGAAGGCAGCCAAGAAAGCTGCCAAGGCTGCAGAGAAACAGCAGAAGAAGGCCGAACATAAGGTATGGAACTACTCGATTTCTATTAGATAGATAGATAAAAAAAAAATATTCGTTGCAACACAAAATGCACACAAAAGCACAACTAAATTATAAAAAAAAAAAAAAAAAAACAAAATACACCTACACCGATACAAACAACAAAAATAAAAACAAATAAAAAAAATATTTGCAAGCCAAATAAAACACAAAAATAAAATAATGATAACATTAAAAACAAAAACAAAAAAAAAAAACAAGATATATAAAATTACACTTATGGGGTGGGTACTTGAAATACTCAAAAAAAAAAAAAAAATAGTGCGGTGTGCATCTCGATGTTGCACCAAATGGGAGCCCAGCTCAGCGTGTGTCAGGCAAAATACCTGACGCTGATATTCTGCTGGATCCCTGCGGTGACAAACGGACGCTCAGTTGTCTATTACAATTACCACCATAATGAAATGTTAGAAGAGCAGCCCCCGGCAGTGTAATGAGAAAGTAGTCAAGAAAACTGCCAAAGTAATGTATAATTCTACTATATGTGTGTTTATCACCCGTCTCCAAAATTTGAGTCTCCATATGAGCCGCTACCATCAGGTTCTCAAGTTATTATTCTGGTGCGAATCCGGCTTTCGAAAAGGGCTTGGGCAGGGCACCGCCATGTCCTCGTGAGGGCGATCAGCGGCAACGATCTCTTGCGTCAGGCCGCGCGTACAGGCCATGGTCCGGAGAGATGAGGAGTGGCAGGCAGTCGCCTCCGCGTGCGAAGTAGTAATGCTAGCAAAAGAGAAGGCCGCACGTGCACGCGCGAGGGACCGGCCCTCAAGCCCTAGCCGCCGGGATTCCGATCTCGATTTCCTGCCACCGTAAACGCGGCAAAACTATAGAACGGGGAACCGAATCATCCGGCAGTAAATTCGATTCCGTCAAAACCTACATAATCGAATACTATTTAGTTATTCGGTGAAACTACTATTCGGCGCATGTCTACTTTTAAAGTCGCGTACAGACATCGCGAGGCGTGCGTCGCGAATGGTTCGTCTCGGATTTCTCGGGCTGTGTGGACGTGTGTGCTCACAGTGAGCATTCGCATCATACGATCATTGCGAACGCCGCCTCAGTACGAGCCGTGCGCTCCGTGTGACGGAGGTATGGAGGGACAGGTGTTGTTTGCGTTTTCTGCTGACGAGCAGCGTACGTGGTGATTTGCGTGCTCAGCTTGAGCATGTGTCGTTCGGGATGCACGCATAAATATACCGTCGTATGCCTCAGGTTGAGGCATGCGTGACGAAACATTCGCGACGCACGCCTCGCAATGTCTGTCCGCAGCTTTAGCCCTTATTTAGCTTATCATATTAACTAGTTTCTTCATTCACAGGCTGCGTCAGGCGCCCCGCAAGGTGAGGGCGAGGCCCCGGAGGCCGACGTGTCAGCAGGCCGCTACGGAGTCCTGAAGCTGATTCAGTCGACTGGGGAACACCGTGACCGAGTCTACACAGACGTCAAGGACCTCACTGTCGCACTAAACGGACAAAATGTTTGGGTTAGAGGTGAGAGACTGGCCTGTTGGTCTAGTGGTTAGAGGCCCTGACTGCTATGCCGGAGGTCGTGGGTTCGATTCGATCCCCACCCAGGACAAATGTTTATGTGATGAGCATGATCATTTGTTCTGCGTCTGGGTGTAATTTATCTATAATATGTATGTATTTAGAAATATATAAGTATGTTTATCAGTTGTCTAGTACTCATAACACAAGCTCTGCTTAGCTTGGGACTAGCGGCGTTGTGTGATAGTTGTGGAATATTATTATTATTATATTCTGAGGAGTTACTATTATAGGCATCGATATAAAGGGTGTCTCAGCGCCGATTTTAAGCTTTAAACACAAATATCTCGGCAACCAGTGGGGTTAGCGAGAGAGGAGTGGTAGCGTTCGGTGGGTGCTTAGTGTGATTTTTTTTAGTCGCTATGGCGCAGTAGCCTGAAATACATGGCTGTATCTTTTTTCTTCGTTAACTTAGAAGTTTGATTTTTTCATATCTTCAAGGGACCGTGTAGACTTCTGAGTATATGGTTTTAATTTCAACTCGATACCTTCACGCGTTCACGAGATAAAGGGTCTTGACAGACAGACAGACGGACAGATTACAAACTAGACCTATATTTTTCTTTTGAGGTGCAAGTGACAAGTGCATTAGAAAATAATTGGAAACAGAAACTTATTAAGCAATAGCTTAATAAGTTTCTGTTAGCTTAATAAGTTTATAGAAGCTATGCAATAGCATAGCTTCTATCGCGGACCTTGAGCGTGGAGACCGAATCCAGAAATTCCGTAACGAAAATAACCTAACACCCCCCACTCATTTGTTTTCTTATCGGTCACAACGCTCAAAAAATGTAACTTCAATAAATATCAAAGAAAAAAAAAACAAAGGAAAAAAAATACTGCATAAATAAATAATTATAATTGCATAAGTTGATAAAAAATGCTATGCAATAGCTTTACCGCGGCAGTCCCCGAGTGCCACACGTCTTTTTTTTTTATTGTATGATGCCCCTAACCCTCCTCCTTTTCTTTTTTATCTTGAAGCTCGCCTCCAAACGTCTCGCGCGAAAGGGAAGCAGTGCTTCGCGGTGCTTCGGCAGAGCAGCAGCACGGTGCAGCTGCTGGTGAGCGTGAGCGACGAGCGAGCCGTCAGCAAGCAGATGGTCAAGTTCACTGGAAAGTGAGTCTTAAAAATTTATACATATAAGCCATAGAGCGCACTGGTGACTTTGTCAGCGTAACTTTTGATAAAAAAGTCACCGTACTTATGAACCCAACATGTAGTGAGCGCACATGAAGACGTGACAGTTACAAAAAATGGGTAGAAAAAATATTGTTACCGTGACAAAATTCACTAGTGCGCGCTATGTCTTACTAGCTTTTGACTGCGGCATTAGGTACTTAAGGAATCGGGATAAAAGGTAGCCTATGCTCTTTTCCATGTCAAAGGCTATATGCATGCCAAATTTCATCTAAATCCGTTCAGCTGTTTTTGCGTGAATATGTAACTGTGCGAGAATTATGGGTATCCTGATGAAAATGAATGACTGGATGCTCAATGCAAATTAGTTTTTTAATAATTTTCGGTGTGAACAATATATTTTACAAAAAACAAGAGAAGAGAAGTGACAAATAGAAGTGTCATATTTTTTCATATAATTTAGGAAGCTTGCAAGAAGGTTTTATCTCCAACATTTCCCCGGGCGTTGAAACCAATGGTTTCAACCAGATTCTGAAGACACAGGCAAAAGGCAGATTCGGTTGAATGCCCGTCGAACGACTCCAGTAGACGTCCGAATGTCAGCTACACGGGCGATACCATCCGTTCCTGGATGAACAGCCACGATCCGTCCAAGTCTCCACTTCAACGGAGGAAGATCGTCTTCCTTGATCACCACCAAGGAGTTCAGCATCAAGCCATCCTTGCAGGAACGCCATTTGGAGCGTTGTTGCAATTCTGCAACATACTCCTTGCTCCATCTGCTCCAGAAATGCTGGCGAAGCTGCTCGATCCTCTGGTAACGAGACAGATAATTGGCAGAGCTATCCTGGTAATCAGGTTGCGGCAAAGAAGTAAGTGGCCGTCCCACAAGAAAATGTCCTGGCGTGAGCGGAGTATAATCTGCAGGATCTGAAGACAACGGCGTCAATGGACGAGAGTTCAAGATGGCTTCAATCTTGGTTAGTGTGGTGTACAGCTCCTCAAAAATCAAGTTACAATTTCCCAACACTCTCTGAAGGTGATACTTTGCTGACTTGACACCCGCCTCCCAGAGTCCACCGAAATGTGGGGTGTAGGCGGGAATAAAATGGAACCTTATTCCGTCGTTTGCTGCACTTTCACCCAAGGACAAACTATTTAATTTTAAAAATTTGGAAAGGTCGTTGTATGCACCGACAAATGAGGTACCGTTATCGGAAAAAATATCAGCAGGTTTACCTCTCCGAGAAATAAACCGATACAAAGCCAGTAAATAACTATTGCTAGTTAAATCACCAACGAGCTCCAAATGAATGGCCTTGGTTGTGAAACAAATAAAAATAGCGACATACACCTTTACTAACCTACATCCACGGCCCTGGCGACTAGCACACATAATAGGGCCAGCGTAATCAACGCCTGTGCTTTCAAAGGGATAACCTGGACGAAGGCGTTCTCGTGGTAAGTTACCCATTAAGGGAGCTACAACCTTACCCTTCATACGGTGACACAAAACACACTTATGATAACAGGCTTTCGCCAACTTGCGACCTCCTATTGGCCAATAAGTTTCCCTAATGGAAGCTAATAATAATTGTGGGCCAGCATGCATCAGCCTTTTATGCTCAAAATTAAATAATAGTTTAGTGAAATCATGAGTGGACTGTAATAAAATAGGGTGTTTCTTACTATAAGCAAAATTAGAGTTATCGAGACGTCCTCCTACTCGCATTACATTATTATCGTCTAAATAAACATTAAACTTTAGAAGGGCGCTCTTTTTAGGTAAACTCTTTTTGTTCAAAAATAATTGGTATTCAGAAAATGACTGAATCTGACTCTTAATAATGACAAGAGTTAGTGCATCTTGTACCTCATCATGTGACAAGTATTTGGTTTTAGGGTAATGCTTTCTACATGACTTAATAAATCGTAATACGTAGGCAACAGATCGTACGAGCCGTGTGTAATTGGAATAACGCCTAAAATCAATTAAAACTTCAGGTTTCGAATCGTTTACAACATGTAATATGATTTTAGGTCGAGTCTCCGGTAACGATTGTAGTCCTGGGCTCGTAATTTGAGAAGGCCATTCAGACGAATCTAGTTTTAAAAAATCTGGTCCTTTCCACCACAGATCTGACTCCTGCAGATCACTAATATCCATGCCACGAGATATTAGGTCTGCTGGATTTTGATCTGTTGGGACGTGCCTCCAAGTACAGTTACCCGACTTATCCAAAACCTCAGCAACGCGGTTGCGCACAAAGGGCTGAAGTCTGGTAGGCATCATCTGTAACCATCCCAAGACAATGGTTGAATCAGTCCAACAATAAACCCGACTGATCTTCACTCGAAGTGAGCTCATCACCTTCTCGTGAAGACGAGAACCGACTACCGCACCACATAACTCCAGTCGCGGAATTGTCGTAGGCTTGATGGGAGCAACTCGACTCTTTGCCATTAACAAGCGAGCCATGTACTCACCCTTAGCATTAACACTGCGAATGTAGACGCAAGCACCGTACGCGGACTCAGACGCGTCTGTGAAAATATGGAGTTCTAACTCCGTAAATGAATTGCAGACTACAAGTCGCGGAATGCGAACATGATTTAAAAGAGGTAAAGATTTAATAATAATCTCCCATTGTTTACAAATCTCATTAGGTAATGGTTGATCCCATGATAATTTATCTAACCACATTTTCTGTAGCAAGATCTTCATAGTAATAACAATAGGACCTAACAGACCTAAGGGATCAAAGATTCGCGCAATAATGGATAACAAGTCACGCTTTGTGTACCTAGTCGAAGATTTAGTCAGACCTATAGGAAACCCTATCTCATCAGTGCCGATATGCCAACAGAGACCAAGCAACTTTTCTGGCTCATTTTGTCCAATGTTCAAATCGTATGACGCAGGGACAGCATTCGACAATAATTGAGAATCATTTGACTTCCACTTTCTCAATGGCATACATGCCGACGCAAGCGCTTTGGTGACTTCAGTGCGAATGAACTTTACTTCATCTAAGTCATCCCCTCCGGTCAGCAAGTCGTCGACATAGAAGTCATGTTGGATGATTTCCGATATCTTAGGGTTCCTACAGTCGAGTCCTACTTGTTTAAGGCATCGTGTCGCAAGGAATGGCGCACTGGCCGTACCGTACGTGACGGTGTTTAATTGATAAACATTAATAGGATCACTAACATTATCACGCCAAACAATCTGTTGTAAATATCTGTCCGACGGGTGGACGACTATTTGTCTATACATCTTCTCCACATCCGCAGATAAAACATACTTGTGGACTCTAAAGCGAAGAAGTATAGACAATAGACCGTCCTGTACGGTTGGCCCAACCATCTGTAGGTCATTAGAGGACACTCCCGTCGAAGTAGAAGCACTAGCGTTGAAAACAACACGAAGTTTGGTCGTGGTACTCGACTCGCGTAAAACTCCCATATGTGGAATAAAATAACCCAAACATAAATTAGGTTTATTAATTTTTGTCATATGACCAAGTAACTCGTATTCTGACAAAAAGTCATGATACATTCTACTAAAGTTCGTCTTAACCTTTAATTTACGCTCTAAAGAATGTAAACAATGTGTGGCTTTATTAAAAGAATTTCCTAAAATTGAAGGATCTTTCTTAAGGGGGATGCGAACACAAAAACGACCATCAGACAATCGTGTCGTATTTGTAACGAAATTGTCTTCACACAATTTCTCTTCAGGCATATAAGAATTGGAAGACTTCGCATTCACCTCCTCTAATTGCCAAAACTTTGTCAATTCTGACTTGAGGTTTTCCCAGTCACCATCGCTGTCGGCAACCATTTTAGACATATTGCACTTTACGTCATTCGTCAGCAGTGAGATAGTATTCTGAGTAATTGGACCGGAAACTATCCATCCTAGACGGGTTTCACATAATATTGGTTTCCCGGTACCTAACTTTAGTCTTTGAGATCCTAACAAATCCCAAAAAAGATCAGCGCCGATTAAAATATCAACATCGGCAGGGTTATAAAAAGTAGGATCAGCTAAAGTAATATTCGAGGGTAAGTCGAAATCAGAAATATTTATCTGACGACACGGAACACTACTCGTAATGAACGGAAGAACAAAACAATTTAGTTCGAATACAAAGCTATCATCTAATGGCGTACCCTTAACCCGACATATTTTACCTACGTGCGAAGTGACGTTATTGATTCCAAGGATTGATCTATCTACCTGGCTAGTTTTTAAGTTAAGTTTATTGCAC
Organism: Mythimna albipuncta; assembly: GCA_929112965.1. Lineage (NCBI taxonomy): Eukaryota > Metazoa > Arthropoda > Insecta > Lepidoptera > Noctuidae > Mythimna > Mythimna albipuncta. The sequence continues at coordinate 3,329,106 of OV815986.1, read as the reverse complement.
AACCTATCTGTTATGAGTGAAGACGTGCTACCACTATCGAGCACCGCGCGAGCGAGATGCACACACCCATTGTGGTCTCTTAATTTGATCAAAGCGGTTGATAACAACACATCTCGTTGCGTATGACCACACGGAGATGCAATGTTTGCGGATAAAGCTACGTTATTCGTTTCAGTCGTAGCAGACAAGTTATTCATCGAATTACCACTAGGTGTATTCGATACAGTGCCATTAGAATGTACGTGAACTAATGTGTTGTGCCTACGTTTGCATAGTTTGCAGCCTGGTTTTTTACATTTGTTAGCATAGTGTCCGGAACGAAAACAGTTAAAACATACCTTATAACTAGGTAATGATTTGAGACGGTCATCGTTACTCAATGCGAGAAACTGTGGACAATTATTTAATGTGTGATCGTTGTTATTACATTTAGGACAAGGTTTAGAAGCTGAGTCAGTGCTAGAATTGATAGGAGATTGTGCTACCATTGACTTGATCTTAGGACCTGATTTACCTGGTGATTGCGAATAATGATTGCGGGGGAGTTCCAGGGTCTCGATGAGGTCGGCTCGATTGCGTAAGAATTGCATAAATGCGTTAAACGTGATTAAGCCATCCTTGTCTATCCTACCTTTGCACTCCTCCCACTCACGATAGGTTTTTTGATCAAGTTTTCGTGTGACAATGTAGATTAAAAGTGTATCCCAGTGTTTCACAGGCTCCCCTAATGACTCTAAAGCTCGCAAGTCTTTATTTAACTGATCGATCAAATTCTTAATGGCAACAGAAGATTCTTTTGTAATTGATTCAATAGTAAATAATGAACTTATATGATTCTGAACCAGTAATCTTTTGTTGTCAAACCGATCACATAACAATGACCATGCCACAGAGTAATTACTTGAAGAAAACTCAATGGATTTGATAACTATAGCAGCTGTTCCCTCAAGTGATGCTCGCAAGTAGTGAAACTTATTGATTGCGTCTATGTCATCATTACAATGAATTAGGCTAGTAAAGGTGTCGCGGAATTCAAGCCAATTACAATATAATCCGCTAAACTTTGGTAACTGAATCGTTGGCAATTTAACCGGCTGCTTTATGCTAACACGAGTACTTTTACAACTTTCCATCGATTTATTATCTTTATTGTAGTCAGTCAGAATATTCTGGGCTCTAGATAAGGTTTTATAATAAATAGACTCAAACTCGGAACGCTGAGAATATTGTAAGTTGATGTCGTCAACAATGCATTCTAGACGTAACTGTACCTCATCATACTGCTCATACAACGCCTCTATCTTGCCCATGCGCAACTGCAACTCGGACACATCACAGCTAGATAGCTCCTTGTCCTTGAATGAGTCCAGAAAATTGAGGAAACTAGTCAAGCGACCTTTGAAGCTGCCTCGCTTCTTAATTAAATCCTTTTCCTCAGACATTCTGGGAGACGAGTGTTGTCAACCTGGCATTGATACAGGAATATAAAAATTAAAAACAACAATATAATTTCAATAATTATACGCCTAGCTGTAGTCTATGCCCTTTCTGACTGCTAACTATAATTTATAACAATGACTTGTACTAATATCTAACACTCAAATATTTTTATTATGTCAAGATACTTGTTAAAAATTAATACCACTGTTAAGTAGTTATGTAATTAGTTACAGCTTAATATAATGTAAGTTTAATAATGTAGCAAAATAGCTAACTATACTGTTAAAAGTATGAGTTTAAACTTAACATTGCTGTTGAATAAAATACTAATCACAATGCAACAAAGTACCTAATGATTTTACTCAAACACAATATAATTGGTAATTTAATAAAATAGTACTGACCTTAGTATGACTACTTATATATACTACCTGAGTGTTGGGTGACGATATTAGCGTAATTATAACTGTACACCACTAACTAACTTGCTTGAAATCAATCCAGTTCTCCAGCAGTGAACTCATGAACCTCCATTCAGCGTGGAAGTCAGTCTCTATTCTTTTTCTTGAAAATAATCGCTGATCTTCTTAATTATATTTCATCCGGCTCGAAGGACCATGTGCGAGAATTATGGGTATCCTGATGAAAATGAATGACTGGATGCTCAATGCAAATTAGTTTTTTAATAATTTTCGGTGTGAACAATATATTTTACAAAAAACAAGAGAAGACAAGTGACAAATAGAAGTGTCATATTTTTTCATATAATTTAGGAAGCTTGCAAGAAGGTTTTATCTCCAACAGTAACAAACATCCATACTTTCACATTTATAATATTAGTTAGAATAAATCTGAAGAAGATTTTAATTGTGCGCGCATCACTTAAAATGTACGCAATCTATGTAAATAACTTTTTTAAATTAAAATGGTGTGTAACTTGATATATTACTTAGGCTTTGTTTCATCGCAATTGGTTGACTATATAGGGTTATTTGTAAAACACCGGCAACCTCTCAAGACTATGGTACTAACATCATAAACAACAACTTTTTTTTTTTTTAATGTATTTCATTTTAGTTCATTCGATTTTCAAACAAAAATAAAAATATTTAAATTGAACTTTCTAAATATTAGGAAGTCTATGCGAAGCAAGCGATAGTACAATAGCGGAGGGGCGCGGACATCGGGCGACGGGGTGCTTGATGCGCATGCGTCGCGTCATACAGACGTAGGTAGGCATACAGAGTCGAAATGTGATACATAGAACAACGAAATCTTGAAGGTTTGTTTTTGGTAAATGTATTATGTTTTGTAAAAAGTCGTAGAACAAAAGTTGTTGTTTATGATGGTAGTAATTCAGTCTAGTAAGGTTGTTAGTGTTTCACAAATAATCCTGTATATAGGGTGACTGATAATTAGTGTACGATACATAAACACGTGATTGTGCTCATGATAACAAACCATTTTTATTATGGGAGCAAAGCCGAAACAAAATATCAGCTGTTCAGTACATTAGGAAAACATAAATGTACTGAACTTTTATGTGCTGATTTTTTTTCGCGATTTCAGGTTTGTTCCCAACTTTTCTGCAGGGTCCCAACTTTCTCTGTGCCAAAATTCATCAAAATCGGTTTTGCCATTTAGGCGTAAAAACGTACCAAACAAACAAATAAACTCACTTTCGCTTTTATAATATTAGTAAGGATTTTAATAATAGTACATTGTTACTCTAAGGGTGAAAGTAACGTATTTAGTCCCTCAAATTAGCGACCTCGCTACGCTCGGCCGCCAACTTGAGGTAAACAGTGTGCTTTTCATTACGAATACAAGGAAAGTAAAAATAAAATAAAAAAATTGTAAAACCTGAGTCGTCGTACCTATGATTTTATGTAGAAAAAATAAGGTAAAAGGTTCCACTACTGCTTAAGCCTCTTCTCTTATGAAATTAGGCGTTAAATCAATATTATAATCTGATGAACTTATCGTGTTAATATATATGTATAAGTAAACAAAACTCGAAAAAACCAACAACTGATTGCCACTTTCCAGCCATTTTGTTTTTTTTTTCTGTGTCCGGCCTGTTATTCAGCCTCATTAATGAAAAATTAGAAATTAATTGTAATCTTTTAAAAATAAAGTATTATAAAGAAATAGGTGGACAAAAATAAGTCACTTAAAAATATAATATTATTTAATTAATACTTATCCTAAAGTTATTTCAATTTTATATCGCGCTGTGATTGACTGGCTGTATGGAAAACTGGAACATGGTTCAATAGAAATCTTTTTTTTTTGATAATTTGACAGCTGTCAGTTGAAAGTAAAACTCCCTAGGCAAGAAAAGTATTACTTTCAACCCGCTCCTCAGGCAACTTCAGACCTACTTTCAAAGTATGAGTAATGAAAAATATATTTGAAAAATCTATTTTTCATTCCTATTTAGCATAACCAAAGAGTCGATCGTAGACGTGTATGCGACGGTGGTGAAGACACAGGCCCCGGTGGAGTCTTGTACAGTGAGCGCCGTAGAGCTGGTGGGCACGCAGGTGTGGCTGGTGTCGGCGGCGCGTGCGCAGCTGCCTCTACAGGTGGAAGACGCCGCTAGGCCCGAGAAAAACGACGTAAGTACATTATATATACGGTCCACTACGACCCATCTTATCTTAGGCGATTATCACACCGCCACGCATCACGCTGCATGTTGCGTGTTAACGCACCTACGCGCGTACTTGCGGGAGTACTGGGCCCCAAGTCTGCAAATAGTGTCAGAATGGTCTATCATTGATTTCATAATTGTTGATTTTGAGTAAGTTTGGTAACCTACTAATATAATGGCGTCATTATGACTTTCTAATGGTCAACCACTGACACTACATTGAAAGATGTGGGATAGAATGGAAATCTCGTACATATTTACAAATGAATGTCTTATGTATGCGGTAATCTGTAAAAATATCGACAGTTCCCTTGATCAGTGACCTACCATTAGAACGTCATTATAATTGCTTTTAATAAGCTCGATATTGACATGTTACCGCAACTCTATACGAGACCATTGACCGATCAATCGTCGATCATCATGAATTAGCAGATTAGGAACTTTTAGCAAAATGACAATGGAATCGTGTTGGAATGACGAATTTATAAAAATAGCAGACTTGGGCCCCTGATCTGTATCATCGTGCGGGTTTTTTTACGCAGTCATGCGCGTAATTGCGTTTTGTAGGTTCACGCAGGCTCTGACTCATTTCATACAAAATCCCGCTCTACTCCCCCCAGCCCGTCACACCTCTCGTCTCGCCCCCACGCGCGTGATTGCATGTTTCTCCGCATGTAGGCGCGTGATCTGCATGAACGCGCGTGGATGCATTTTCAGTGTGTTGGACTGTGCGTGTTTTCTATACAAACGGAGATACTTACAAGCAACGTTAAAACACTTATTCACGCGCTACGCTGCGGGGTGCTAAGTGTGATAATCGCCTTAGAAATACCGATTGATACTTTTTTTTTTGTAAATTAGACACTAGTTTAGCTTGACTGCGATCCCTCCTGATGGTAAGCAGTGATGCAATCGTTAATGGTTCACTCTAGCTTTGAAGACACCTAAATTATAATCGCAAGGATGTACGCGCGATAAACGACGAGGCGAAACGCTTAGTTCGGACCATAGAAGTTACAAAGACGTAAGGACGGATACTCGCCGTACATCAGGTTGTCTAATGGTAGAAATGAGATGGCGGAATCAAGTCATGAAATGGTGTTGACGGTTTCTCAATTCACAGGACCCGGAAGCTTTAAGGATCCGCGTGAACCAGGACACACGTCTGGACAACCGCGTGCTAGACCTGCGCACTCCGGCCAACCAGGCCATCTTCAGGCTGGAAGCTGGAGTATGCCGGCTCTTCAGAGACATACTCACCAAGAGAGGTAAACTGACAATCAGAGTTACCATGACGTTCAAAGTAAGATCGATTGATCGTCGACCACATTATCGCTTACCATCAGGTGAGATGGTGGTCATCATCTTCCTGCCCTAGTCCCGTTTTATTTGGGGTCGGCGCAACACGTTTTTTTTCTTCCATTCTGTCCTGTCACTCGTCACGCTATCACTAACTCCCTTTTCTTTCATATCGCTTCTCACACAATCCATCTATCTTTTCTTTGGCCTCCCTCTTCCCCTCCATCTATCCACATGTAAACTCATAACTTTTTTAGCAACATGTGTTTCATCCCTCCTTTTCACATGACCATACCAAGACAAACGATTCCCTTTCAACTTTTCAGTCACTGGCGCCACTTTCAAACTTCCCCTAATATACTCATTTCTCACTTTATCCATTCTCGTCACACCACACATCCATCTTAACATTATAGATGGTGGTCAAACGCAAGCTTATATATATAAAAATTAAAAAAAGATTGTTTTAATCTTGTTTCAGTGTGGGTAAGAGATGGCGCTAGACGACCTGTATAGTTCTGTCTCTTACCCACACTGAAACAAGATTAAAACAATCTTACTTTAAACGTTATGATCTAGGTCAATATTTGGAGTCTACTGAACATCGATCTCTATTTGCGAATTTAATAGAATCCAGTAAACGAAATACAGCTATGATCTCAGTACGAAAATTTATTAAGCATGGGTGTACACAGGATTATTTGTAAAACAATGACAAACTTTGAGGACTGTATTACTAACATCATAAACAACAACTTTTGTTCTATGACTTTTAAAAATATGTCATATTTTAGTTCATCAGATTTTCATACAAAAAATAAAAATATTTAATTTGAACGTTCTAAATATTACGAAGTTTATGCGAAGAAAGCGATAGTACAATAGCGGAGGGGAGCGGGGATAGGGCGGCGGGGGTGCTTGATGCGCTTGCGTCGCAACATGGGGGGGGGGGGTACAAAGTTAAAATGTATAGAACAACGAAATCTTGAAGGTTTGTTTTTGAATTAGGTTTGTTTTGTAATCATAGAACAAAAGTTGTTGTGTATGATGTTAGTAATACAGTCCTGTAAGTGTTTTAAAAATATCCCTATATATATAGATGACAGGCAGTGGCGTGCCCGCCATACAAGCCAAAAAGCCAGGCTTGCCCTACCAAAACCTCACCTAATTCATAGAACACGACCAATCAATTATCATTTTAGTAAGCCAGGCATGCCTTACTAAAATGCTCGATAGAAGAGAATCAATATCAAACCCGAACTATTTAAAAGTTCGCGCGCTTAATTCTTATCAAAATAACACAAAGTATGCCACACTTACTACACATCGCGATTGTTCGCGCGCAGAGTTTCGCATTTACATATAGCTATCTCGCTTACACGCGCCGGCTTTTACCGGGCTTTCAAATACTATCTCTGTCTCTTTCGCACCTATGGCGACGTGCCGTATAACGAGTTAGGACCTTTTGCGTCTACAAATCGATCAGTATGGAAGATTTAAGCCGGGCATTCGTATGAAGTTGCTCGCGTATGCGTGACCTTGTCACCTTGCCAACTCTGCAGTGTTGCCGTTTTAGCGACGTTGTGAGATCTTGGAGATTTTTAACGAGTTTGGAAACTTTTTTTAAGATTTAGCAACAATAAAAACTAGCGACTTTTTAAAACAACGAAATTAAATATTCAAGCAATATATTAAAAATAAAAAATTTACGACATTTTGCTAGATTTTTCATATACCTGGCGACTTTTTATTGCCTAAATGACAACACTGGAACTCTGTTTGCAACTCACTTCAGTTTTATTTGCTTGAGTGGAAAATAGAAGTTTTGTTTTTTTGCTGTTTGTTGTTTTTTGTTTTCTTAGATTTTCTCAGTGATGCAATTGTTTTGGTGACTTACCTACAACAATGGAGGCAATTGTACCTTGTGAGGATTTAAAATGCTTTCTAGTTTTGATTGGCGTAGATAAGGTAAAATCTTTAACTTTGCTCAGAAAAAACAGTTAATTTCTTCATTAAAACCGACACCTAATCTGTGTATTTCTCAGACTACTTAATCGCATAAACGAAAATTTAATAGATCGGTGTATAAAACTAGTTGGATTGTTGGCTGTTCGCACACTAATAAGTTGTATTGCTGGTGCTGCATATTTTTTCTTTTTTTGAAATCGATTAAAATTTTATTGGGCTTGCCTTATTTTGAAACCCTAGGCACGCCACTGATGACAGGACTTACCAGACTTGTAGATTTTACCCTTCAACTTGAAGGGCATCTGTTGGTCACAAAATCCTCCTCAATAACCACAACCCATTAATCACCAGGTTTCGTGGAGATCCACACGCCTAAGATCATCCCGGCCGCGTCCGAGGGCGGCGCGAACGTGTTCACCGTCTCTTACTTCAAGTCGTCCGCCTACCTCGCGCAGAGTCCCCAGCTATACAAGCAAATGGCTATCGCTGCCGACTTCGACAAGGTTGGTGATTAACATCAAAGCTGGTGATTAACATAGTGCTTATGGTTAGGGATCATCCATAAATTACGTCACACGAATTTCAAGATTTTTTGAACAGTTGAGCACATACAAATTTAGTCAACTGTTCCGAGAGTTTCCGCTCCTCCCTAGTGTTACAAAAATGATATTTTGCAAATTTCAAGAAAACAGCGGTTCCGAAATCAGATTTATTTCCATTTAAATTATTTTTTAATAAAATTAATATCAAATCAAACAATTAACAAAAGAAAAAACGATTAATTATATTAATAATTTACACACATATAGTTTTTGAAATGTGACGTTACGAAATTTAGGACCACATTGTGTGACAAGGGGGTGAGTCCCTGGTCATAATGTCACATTTCGTCGACCATTGGGAGGGCCATTGATCGTGTGACGTAATTTATGGATGGCCCCTTATATTCGTTATCTATTGCAGTCTTTAGCAACCGACTTTAGCAAGGTTGGCGATATCCAAACAAGTTGGTGATTAATAATTTCTGGTGATAATCTCCCTTTACAGCGTAGAGCCATCAGTTTTACATTCAGGTGGTAATCGCCACTGACTTCAACAAGGTTGGTGATTAACACAATACTGGTGATAATGTTCCTATCTAAGTTTTTGAAAGAGGCGCCAGTGACTGAAAAGTTGAAAGGGAACCGTCTGTTTTGGTGGAGGGGTGAAACATATATTGCTAAAAGAGTGAGTATACATGTGGATAGCCATCTATCCACATGTATACTAACTCTTAGCAGTATGTTTTAAAGTTTAATTTCACGATTGCCTTCCAGGTGTTCACAGTAGGCGCCGTGTTCCGCGCCGAAGACTCGAACACGCACCGCCACCTCACGGAGTTCGTGGGCCTCGACCTGGAGATGTCCTTCAAGCACCACTACCATGAGGTGGTCGACACTATCGCCGGCACACTCACTGACATGTTCAGAGGGCTGAGGGACCAGTAAGTATATATTTTTGCCTAACATTTTCGTTATGTTTGTATTTATTACTAGCTTTTGCTCGCGGCTTCGCTCCAGCTCTACCCTACTCGACCCTACTATACCTTACTCTACCCTATTGTACCCTACTATACCCAATTCTACCCTACTCTACCGTAATTTTCATTTTTTTTTTTTTACAAGAACACATGACGCGACGCAAGCGCATCGCAACCGACCGACTTCTGAGGGTCGCCCGTAAATAGGTCAAGTTCATGTTCAACTACCCTCCACTATTGTACTGTCGCTTGCTTCGCATAGACTTCGTAATGTTTAGAACGTTCAATTTAAATATTTTTATTTTTATATTAAAAACTGATGAACTAAAATATGACACATTTTTAAAAGTCATAGAACAAAAGTTGTTTTGTTTATGATGTACTTAAGGGCCAAGCGCCCGAAAAGTGCAATAAAACAGTGATTTTCTGAGGCCTATCCTCCATAACGGCTAGATCAATAGGTTTGAAAAAAAAATATGTTTATTATAGATTCATGTACAATAATATCAACATTTGATTTTTTCGTGCTATTAATACTTTTGTCAAAAAAAAATATTTAGCAATATCGCAACTTTTCGAAACTTTTCCCTACTCCTTCGAAACGGCTTGGACCTTTAGAAACATTTTTACACATAAAAATAGGTGGTTAAATATTCTTCAAAGTGAACATTGCATATGTAAGTCAATCAATATCTCGCAGAGAAAATGGATTTAAAGCGCTTTCCGGGCGCTGCAGGCCGCAAATAACTGCACAGATTGCGTACTGCCGCCTAGGCGAGTGCGAGAGTTGCGTTCACATAGTTTCGGCCAGATGGTTCAAGGGACTATACGCCTTAACATAGTCCTGAGAGGTAGCAAGTGTTTTACAATTAACCCTGTACAGATTAATTTTCTCAAAAAAATAAGATTATTTAAGTTGAACGTTCTAAATATTAAAGAAACTTTCGTGCGCCAGTCTGACTCGCACTTGCCCGGTTCTCTTTTTTTAATATTTTCTTACTATGTACATGATTATCTTATCTTATCTTATCTTACAAACTCCAGGTTCGCGTCAGAGATCGCGACAGTAGGCCAGCAGTACCGAGTGGAACCCTTCAAGTTCCTAGACCCGCCGCTCCGCCTGGAGTTCCCTCAGGCCATACAGATGCTCAAAGAAGCAGGTAAATCACTTTACTGATTAATGCTGGTGGAGGGACGGCGAGAAATAGGTAGTTCGCCGTACAGTAACCGTCCGGACCGAGCCCGAGTCGTCGATTCCACGCGCACCTCAAGGAGATATCAGCAAACCCGTAGGTTTCCAGCAGGATCCAAGCCTTCTGGGTTTATGGGTTATGCAAAAGAGAACCCTAGGGCCCTGGAACGAAGGCAAAGAAGTAATATGAGTGAGTTTTAGTCTGTAAAAGTCCTCACTATGACTACAGGATGCACTTCGGAGAGTGTGCGCAGGAATTACATGAATTGATTCCACCATCTCATTTCTACCATCGGACAAGCCGACGAACGGCGAGTATCCACCCTAATGTTGTTGAAACCTCTACGGTCCGGACCAAATGTTTCGCCTCGTCGTTTATACCGCGTACATCGAGGGACTGGAACAATTTGCGTACTGCGGTCTTCCCGTCTGATTATAATTTAGGTGTCTTTAAGGCTAGTGTGAATAGGCTCTTAATAAACTAGTGCGCCTCACCATCAACGATTGCATCACTGCTTACCATCAGGTGGGATCGCAGTCAAGCACTAGTTTATACTAATTAAAAATATATATATATATATATATATAAAATTATATCTATGAATGGTAACTAAAAAGAAAGGATTTCACAAAATTCGCTCTCCAATGTGATGTCAAGTCAGAGTCAAAGTCAAAATATTTTATTTCACATAGTGCACGGTTCCAAATTGGTCGTTTCCTATGGAGAAGAACCGGCAAGAAACTCCATGGTTACTCTTTTAAAAAAGTGGTTGTAGTTACAATATTTCCATATTACAGTATTAATAGGTATTATTTAAGAATAGTGTTAACCGGTCTATATTGTACTCAAAAGAACAATAAAATCATCAAAACTTTCATTTAAAAAAAGTGAGTCAAAATATGAAGTAATCTAAGAATTCGTGGAGTCTACAGTGTTCTTCCATTTACATTCTAAAAAGAGGCTATATAAAAATAAAAGTTGTCAATAAATGAGACGTTAACAACCAAAAAAGAAAAACTAACGAATTTAATGTGGTAGGGGTCTGATAATATAAAATAAAATAAAAATATTGCAAAAGCAATGTGTTAGAAGAAAAAAAAAATGTTACAAAAAATGAAATGTGGATCCAAAATATGTATAAAGCTATCTTCTTTCACGCGGGCAAAACCGGGCAACTAGTACAATCTTAATGTTATGTTTCAGGAGTGACAGTAGGCGAAGAAGACGATCTATCGACCCCAGACGAGAAACTCCTCGGCAGGTTGGTGCGGGCCAAGTACGACACGGACTTTTACATCCTGGACAAGTACCCGCTGGCAGTCAGACCCTTTTACACCATGCCTGACCCCAACAACCCGGTAAGGGACTGTATTATTTTTGTTTATGACTATTAAGGCCCTAACCCCCTTGCATTAACTTTCTGAAGACTACTCTTTGGTAACGGCGAGGTCAATAGGTTTGAAAGAAATATAATGTTTATTATAGATTCGTGAACAACATTATCAACTATTGATTTTTTCGTGCGATTAATAAATAAAAAAATAAAAAAATACAATTTTGCAACTTTTCCCTACTCCTTCGAAACGGCGTGGACCTTTAGAAACATTTTTACACATGGAAATTGGTGGTTAAATATTCTTCAAAGTGAACATAACATATGTAAATCAATCAATATTTCGCAAAGAAAACTGATTTTATTTATTTATTTTATTACGGGTATTTAAAGGTCAGTGGCTCTATCCGGGCGCAGCTGGCTGCAATTAAATGCACAGATCTCGTTCTGTCGCCTAGGTGGGTACGAGTGTTGTATCCATTTAATTTCGGCCAGATGTACAAGGCTTATAGTAAGCCTTAAACTGTCTCATTTCACGTTTACGTTAGACGGATTTATATATTTATATTGTTTTATTTCACAGAAAGTGTCAAACTCATACGACATGTTCATGCGCGGTGAGGAGATCCTCAGCGGAGCGCAGAGGATACACGACCCGGACTTCTTGACTGAACGCGCCTTACATCACGGCATCGGTGAGTCAATATACATACGCATAACTAGCCTTACCAGCTGTTCCATCAGCGTGAATGTTGGTTAACGGAGTAGAAGACGGATAAAAAGTTGCCTGTCTCCAACCTTGAACTTCAAGCTTCCTCCGAACTAAATTTCATCAAAATCGGTTCAGTAGGTTAACTGCGAAAGCGTAACAAACAGACAGAGTTACTTATGAAGGACTGGAACAATTTGCGTGTTACCGTCTTCCCATGCGATTATATTTGGGTGCCTTTAAGGCTAGAGTGAATAGGCTCTTAATAAACTAGTGCGCTTCACCATCAACGATTGCATCACTGCTTACCATCAGGTGGGATCGCAGTCAAGCACTAGTTTATATCAGCTAGAAAAAAAAATCAGTTTTATGATATTAGTATGGATTAGTCTTAAATTGTTCCCACTACTGGGTTTATTAGTTTTCTCGTGCGTCGAGAATCGCGAAATAAAAAGCCACCATAAGCACGGGCTTGTATGATAGCAATGGAGGCGGCCACACGCGTGAGGCAACGCCGCTCCCGCCCCAGCCGCCGCCGGGATTCCGATCCTGATTTCCGGCCACTGTAAGCCTGGGCTTGCGATTGCCGGACGGTCGGATGGCGAGCTACCCATTGCTCGCAGTCCGACCGTCCGGCAATCGTCCGGACCGAGCCCAAGTCGTCAAAGGCGCGTATTGTTTCACGCGCGCCTCAAACAGTTGTCAGCAACCGTTGGGGCCCCGCTGGGTCCTGTAGCCTACTGGAGCTATGGGTGGCGCTAGAGATCCCCGCGGCCCTGAAACAATGGCAACGAAGAAACAGGAGTGGGTTTTTAGTTATTAAAAGTCCAACACCATTCCCGCTCCGCCCAAGAGCAGAGGATGTCATTAGATGATTTCCGCACCTAAAAAAAAGCACGGGCTTGTGGACGGCGAGGAATAGACAGCTCGCCTTCCGATAAAGTAGTGGTCGTGGTGGCACGGGTCGATGGCGTATCTCATCGAGGCTCGCTAAGAATACAACACGACACCGACCTGACTCTAGTCGTTGTCGGACGGCGATTTAATATAACCTTTCATGTCTAAAGTTTTTGAAAGTAAGTAGCATAGAGTAGAAAATGTCTCCTCTGAAACCGCCAAGCATAAGAATAACCAGTTACCATCAACTTATATTCTAGTAATGGACAAACCCTTTCATGGAAACTATTTGTCAAATACTGAAAAGTTAAAAGTTCGCTGCAGCGCTACATTCGTTTAACAGAACTATTAAAACATACAGCGGTAAGATAGCTTTTAGAGTATACTTTTTTCGTGACCAAAATGTCTTAAACGCCATGAATTTCGTGGCTCTTACGCGTTTCGTTCAACATGTGTGATGTTCAAGGTGTACGGACTACATTAAACCTGAGTCGATCGAAATGAGTTTTCGGCACGCGTAATCTAGTGCGCAGTACATATACACCCTTAAATTCTGATCGTTTTAATCCCGTGGTGGGTCGATCCGGTACATGAAACTACTAATGGGACCCTTATTATTTATTATATTATATTTAAATGACATAAATAAATGTTTTAAAAATACTGAATTTCTCCTATACGCTGATGATCTAAAGTTATATAAGACCATAAAAACTGTTGATGATTGTCTTATGTTTCAAGAAGACCTAGATAGACTTGCAGGGTATTGCCTTGACAATAAATTACATCTCAGTCTCCCCAAGTGTAATGTTATAAATTTTACAAAAAACCGATCAGTTACAAATTTCGCATACAGACTACATAACAGTACGCTTACTAATGTACATATTGTAAAAGATCTTGATATATTGTTTGATAGTAAGCTGTCATTAAACCAACATGTTGAAAATATTGTTAACAAATCATTCAAAATGTTTGGATTTGTTATGAGATCGTCCGCAGAGTTTAAACGGGTTTCTACTTACCTTTACTTATATAAGACACTTGTGCGGTCACAGCTTGAATATGCCGTTCCTATCTGGAATCCGTTCTATAAAAAGTACGTGGATGAGATCGAGAAAGTTCAGCGTAAGTTTTTGCGTGCCATGCATTACAGGTGTTACAGGACTTGCTTATCTTACTCGCAATTATTATCCAAATATAAACTTATTACTCTAGAATCTAGACGTAAGTCTTTGGAAGCCTCTGTACTGTATGGTATTGTTCATGGTAGCTTTGACTCTATTAATCTCACAAGTCGGCTATGCTACGCAGTTCCTCGCACTGTTAATATGCGTAGCGTTCGTGCAGGTACCCTATTCTTTGTAAATAGCTGTCGGACTAACTCTGGTTTGCGTTGCCCTATGCGACGAATGGTGGATAATTATAATACATTTTTTATTGATATTGACATTTTTGCATGCTCGAAGTTAAAGTTTAAATGTTTTGTTATGAAACTTTTATTTAATGATAATGTATAATTTGGAATCTAATATTGTGTTGCACATTTTTTATTAGTTTTGATAGTTTTATTTTATATCATATTAGACAAATGTAAATTTAATTAATTAATTAATTGACTTGGTTAAGATTTTTTTTTTTATAGTTTTGTTTTGTAATGTTTTTGTCAAATATTTATTCTTGTATTTTAAATTTCTTATTCATTTTTTTTTAATTATTTTAATTAATAGATAATATTTAAATAATAATGCTCATTTATTGGCACTTTTTATCACATATTTTATGATAATTTGTGGATAATGAGGTGGGCTGCAATATTGTTACCACTCAAATGACTGATGTTTGTGTATTTGTTATATTATATATTGTGGCTGTTAATTGTCCCTAAATAAATAAATAAATGAAACACTATCGATTTGTAAAGATAAAATTAAAAAAGTCGTCGTAGTAGGCCCCTACCTTTTTTTTAAAACTCGTATAATTAACTTCTTTAAGAAAACGTCAGCTGAGCAAGTCCAGTGACCTGTAAGTAGTAGTCGGCGTTGCGTACAAACTACCTACAGGTCATTGGACTCGCTCAGCTGACGTTTTCTTAAAGAAATTAATTTCGTACATGCGTAAATTAATACGAGGTTTGAAAAAAAGGTCATTTATTTTTTAATTTTATCTTTACAAATCGATAGTGTTTCATGTACCGGATCGACTCTCCACGGGATTTAAACGATCAAAATTTAGTGGTTTATATCAATGTTTGTTACTCTTTCACGTAAAAACTACTGAACGGATTTCGATGAAACTTTGCACGCATGTAAAGCATATCCTAGAATAACACATAGGATACTTTTTATCCTGGGATTATGTTCTCTTGGGACAATTTTCTATTACGTATGTGAATCCGCTGGCAAATGATAGCAACTGTTAAATACATGTAAGGTTGGGTTGGGTAGGGTTAAGTAGGGTTGGGTAGGTAGTCAGTTGTCGTGAGCGAAGCCGCGGGTAAAAGGTAGTTTATTATATTGTAGGTTGAATTTGAAAAAAATATATTGACTTATGTTTTAACGCAAAATTGGTGTCCTGAAATTGCACGACGGGGCCGCGGCCGACCAAGAAGGAGATGGCAGGACGACTTTGAGGTCTTCCTTGGGAATTGGAAAGAGGTGGCTCGGGAACATTGGAAGGAGTGGAGGGAGGCCTTTGCCCAGCATTGGGACAGTATGGGCTAGATATAATAATAATAATAATTATGTTTTAATCGTAATATTTCACCAGCGCAGCGTCAAGATCAACAATATCATATTGTTGATCTTGACGCATTGGTGTTTATTTCTCTTTTTATTTTCCAGATATCTCCAAGATCGCGGCTTACATCGAGTCCTTCAGATTAGGATGTCCCCCTCATGCAGGTAAATATTAGATTTATAGTCTGTCTAAAAAGTCAACCGACTTGGAAATTTTGTATATTATTTAATCATTTAAAAAAATCTTATCTTAGCTATTGGATAGCAATAATTAATCGATAAATTTGTTCCCAGGCGGCGGCATCGGCATGGAGCGTGTTGTGATGCTGTACCTGGGGCTCGACAACATCCGCAAGACGTCCATGTTCCCGCGCGACCCCAAGCGCGTCACGCCCTGAGGCGCGACCCCGGCGGGGCGACCCCGGACCTTGTTGTACTGACTACACATACAGAATAAAGTGTTTATTATACAGTTCTTGGTTTTTATTTCTCCCATTAGTAAAAATGACGACCCATGCAAAATAAATTAGGCGACCGCGTACCGGAAGACGCAGCGTTGGAAGGCCTCCTAAAAGGTGGACCGAAGACCTGGTGAAGGTGGCGGGAAACCGATGGATGCGAGACGCACAAGAACGTTCGATGTGGCGACGCTTGGGGGAGGTCTATGTCCAATGTCGGCTGAAATGCTAATGATAATGATGATACATAATAACTCTAACTTCTTATATTTGTCTATTTGTGCGTCCATAGCCCGATTCACGTAATTATAATGATATGGTAGCGATTTAGTCGTTTAGACCATTTCCGTATTCACATCCATCAATCGAGTTTGAACGACACCGATTTTAAAGTCGTTTGGTCGAAGAGTCGATTTAAAAAAAAAATCTGTATTAAATTATCCTAGTAAAATACTTATTAATGTAACTGGAAATAAGTCGTCGATAGATCGTTTAGTTTCGAGCCAGTTGAGTTGTCGTTTTATCCAATCCCGAATAAGGAACACGTGAATACCGCTTTTGGATAGGACTTCGATCGAACGACTATAAAACTTCAGCGATATTTGACTTGTTTGATTTTACGTGAATCAGGCTACCTGATCTAGCAAATGCACCGCTCACGAGTCGTTTGCTGTCCACTTGCGAGCTGTGCGTGTGTATTTCATGTACAGTTGCCATCACGGATCTTGAACACTTGCGCAGAAGTCAAATATTCGGTCTTTTTAGTGGTGCAAAGTGCGACGCGGGGGCGGGGATAGTGATTGGCTGGCCGCTCCATCGTGTCATAAACGTCACTCCTCATTCGTTCACTGCGTTGCTGCATGTATCTAACAACGACGATTGGCTCGCCAATGTATGGAATGAGCAAAGCGATCCCCACTCTAACGCTGAGCGCTCAAGATCCGTGCCGGTATTTGTAGCAAGCGCAAGCGGTGAGCGAGCGGCGCATTCCCCATATCTGAATGCACATTAATTCCTAAGCATTCGCGCTGTCATTGTCTTTCTATTGTGCCTCTAATTACGGTATTCGAAAGGTTATTTCGGAACCGTGGAAAATCTTAACACCGCCATTCAGCGGACGGTCAAAAATGTACAACACCATCTATCGAGTTGATGTGAACTAAAATGCATTTAAAAAAAAAGACTTGTGGCACTCGGGGACTGCTGCGGTAAAGCTATTGCATAGCATTTTTATCAACTTATGCAATTATAATTATTTATTTATTTTATTTATGCAGTTTTTGTTTTTCCTTTGTTTTTTTTTCTTGAAGTTACACTTCCACACATTGAATAGAATTTTGATTGATTGTTCACTCATTTGTTTTCTTATCGGTCACCACGCTCAAAAAACAAATGAGTGGGGGGTGTTAGGTTATTTTCGTTACGGAATTTCTGGATTCGGTCTCCACGCTCAAGGCCCGCGATAGAAGCTATGCAATAGCTTAAAAAATGTCTTTAAGGTCTCTGCACACAGCGGGCGCGGCGGGACGGGACGGCGACGCGACAATGAGCAGTTGTAATGTACAGTTAGATATTACGGACGACGCCACATAGAGCGTCGCGTCGAGCGGGTCGGCTCTGTGTGGCGTCGTCCGCCCGCTGTGTGCAGAGACCTTTACTTTTGAATCCTAACACCCCCAGTAGACGACGTCGGTTGTGGGTAATTTTATCCTATATTATAGATTGCCTAGTGAGCATACCCGCGGTGCCAAAAGTTGTTAATTTTGTTGCAATAGGCGGTGACGTGAGTAGGTATGTTTGTTACGCCTTCACGATGAAACGGCTAAATGTATTTAGATGAAATTTGGTACACGGGTAGACCTGCATGTCATGGAATAGGACAGAGTTTTAACCCAAGAGCATGTTCCTTTAGGACATTTTACTACACTAACGCAAACAAAGCAACTGGCAGAAGCTAGTAATTAAATGAAACAACAAACAAACTTTACAATTATTTAATTAATAACAACCAATCAATATCCTCAATAATTTAAACCTAAATAATCACTTCATATTAATTATTCTACACCATCCTATAAACTACTTATTATCACATTTTTACTTTATTTAAATTAACTCTCCTTCGCGGCCGCGTCGCTCTCATGGCTTTTGTGGAACATATTGATGGCTTTGACAGCTTCTATGTTGGCGTGAGTTGACAGTTCTCCAGGGATGACAAGCTTGACAGCGGCCTGGATCTCTCTGCTGCCCAGTGTGGACTTCTTGGTGTGGGTCGCCAGCCTCCCAGCCTCCACGGCGATCTTCTCCAGCATGTCGTTCAGAAAATTGTTCATGATGAGCATAGACTTTCTTGATATTCCCATGTTTTCTGGTGCCAACATTCGCAGTAACTTGTAAAGGTAGATGGAGAAGCTCTGGTAGTTTTTCTTCTTAATTTTCTTGGATTTGACGATGGGTCTAGAGATGACGCCGTCTTTTGTTGGCGTTGATTTGAGAGCCTTCTTTGGAACTTTTATGGGCGCCATATTGATTTCCAAGTTAAAATTTTATTACGATCAACTTTGGTCATCATTTTTTGTAGTTTAAGAAGTTTGTAGATATTTGGAAGTAGTGGGAGATTACGTGAACAAAATAAAATGATTGACCAATCAGGCGTTATTGTGGTTGTCAATGTGTTTTGTGTGTCTGCAATGGAGCAAAACAAATATTCCAACTCATTACTTAACACTCTCTACAGATAGGTACTTGCAAACAATATAATTTTCAACCAACTGATATTGTACATCATACATTACACACGAAATTTTTTATTGTGTATTTTTTTTTTATGTGAAGCTATTTTAATAACGCGCAAATTGATTCCTAGTGTCTACCAACTGGTCAATATTTGAAATCAATGGAACAGGCGGGACCTCAAACCTAATCGACCTATAACAAACATTTTACACCTACCCGCAACGGAATTAATATTCGGGTGCCTTGTCTATAAATACTCATTACGCTCAAGCTAGAACGCAAACCACGTCCTAACATCGTCACACTAGCTTAAAAAAATTAAACTTCGAAGTTAAAATGACAGGTCGCGGCAAGGGCGGGAAAGGATTGGGCAAAGGAGGCGCCAAACGCCACAGAAAAGTTCTTCGAGACAACATCCAAGGAATTACGAAGCCTGCCATCAGAAGATTAGCAAGAAGAGGCGGTGTCAAGAGAATCTCAGGATTAATCTACGAAGAAACTCGTGGCGTGCTGAAAGTGTTTCTAGAAAATGTGATCCGCGATGCCGTGACGTATACCGAACACGCCAAAAGAAAAACTGTGACAGCGATGGATGTTGTCTATGCTTTGAAGAGACAAGGAAGAACGCTGTACGGTTTTGGCGGGTAATTTTTTAGGTTACGTTGAAAAATGTACATAATACAAAGAAAGTAATTTATTTTCCATATTTGACAAGGCCCTTTTCAGGGCCGCAAGTTTACTATTTCTTGATAGATTTGTCGGAAAACGTGGTATTGGTCCATAAAAGGTAATTTCTTTTTCAAAACAAAATGTTGATAGGGTGTGGGGTACAAAAACATGCAGTAAGGTTACGTTTTTAAATTGGTATATGTTTCCATCCAGCGGGCCACTTTAGTTAGACCGAAAAAACTAGTGGTATTGCTTTGTTTGTTCAATGAATTAACTGACAAAAATCAATGTAGGTACCTCAATTACTATTTTGAGAGAAATTACATTTAAACTCATCTTCCATTCAGCGCATTCTTCTATATTGATAACGTAACTTGTATCACTCTCACTAAGGGATCTTAAAATAAGCAAAACTCGCGGAATTGGAGAAATTCAATAGGATAAAATTGTCTATCCGGCAGGGCCCTTTGTATTAAGTAGGTAAATGTATTATACCTTTGAGTTCTCTATAAATACCAATTTTTTCGCGAGTTTTGCTTATTTTATTTTAAATGCAAAGTAATGGTAGTCGTAGCTCAACATACTACCCTCATTGCAGGAATAACTTATTTGTTTTGTTGATCTCACAAAACGCATACTAGTTTTTCCTACAATGAGGGTAGTAAGATTATTTTGTATTTAAACAAATGTAGAAAAAAATTGGTATTGGTGAAAGACTCAAAGGCACAAAATTAAATTTAACAATTTTATTTATTTTCTGCCTACATCGTAATGTGTCTACGTTTGATGGTATAAATATACCTTAGGTTTTAAGGATGTTTTTTATCTAAGCTAAATAAATACATATGTCATATAGTAATTTTCATAATTATATGCGCCATCTATTATCGAAAAATAAAACTAGAATATATTAGTAACGCTACTCGACACTAGAGAGCGATTTTTTAAATTATGACAACGTTGTAGTTAAAGTCAAAATCCAGGCAAAGGGCAATATGCCTGTGTAGTTTTTCCAATGCACAATAGATGGCGTTCATTTTAATTATTACTTCAGTGACTGAATGCCGTCCAAAAATGGATGGAAAACACTGAGTAGAAAATTAGATATTCTTCTGTATTTTCTGTTCTGACTCCTCCTGCTCCGGGTGTAGAGAGAAGGAATAATAGATAGATAGATTCTTTATTGTACACCAAAAAGAAAAAAATACATAAGAAACTTAAAATTAATAGGGTGTCAGAATGGGCGGTCTTAGTGCTAAAACCGATTTTTTACAGACAATCTTTGAATGTCTGACTTTTGCTAAGTAAAATCCACCCGTGTTCCACGATGTTCCGCATGGACCACGATAACTCTTTCGAACAATCCCTCAACCCTGACAGGCATTGGTCTTGCCGGATTCCGTCAGTCTTGCTCACATCTCTTGAGGCGCATTTGGAACACACTGTTTCTGACTAGGGCCAGGTTGGGCGAGGACCCATTTCTCGCTGTACACAAGACTGTACCTACGATTGTCTCCTCACGCTTTTCGCAGCCTAATTTGCTCGCATTACTTCGGCGCAGATGTAAGTGATTGATTGCCTCCCATTCACTTTGTACCATGGGGTGAACCAGAACCGGATTTGAGAGGTCGACACTACCGGTCACCTCGAGGACACGGCGTTGCTCTCCATCAAAGCACAAAGATAACTCCCGGAGGATGTATCTCCCTGATTGACGATTTTCATCCGTTACTCACCCTAAAAGGTTCAGTTGAAAACCAGCGTCAGGCAACTGCTACAGTTGTCTGACAGTATGCTGAACTGAACCTATTTGGCACTACCGTGAGACATAATGTTGCTGTATCTTTTTTATTTTTTATTTTGTTTAAGTTTTATATTTTATTAATGTTTCAATAATTGTTTTGTTCATTGTGTGCCAAATAAACATGTTTTCTCTTTCTTTCTTTTCTGATTGTATAGTAGTAAGTGTATAATATAATTTATAATGAGTGCTTTTGGGTTGAATATTTTTGAACGCTTCCACGAAATGGCCAGTAACACCAAGGCGCTGCTGGTCTTCCTTGAGGACCTACACAACGTCATTTGCAAAACACTGGCAATCGCTCAGGGCTATGTTACTAACATCATAAACAACAACTTTTGTTCTATGACTTTTTACACGACACATAATTAATTTACCAAAAACAAACTACCTACGTCTATATGACACGACGCAAGGGTATCAAGCACCCCCGCCGGCCGTCCCCGTTCCTTTACGCTATTATAAATTGACTTCGTAATATTTAGAACGTTCTATTTAAATATTTTCATTTTTGTATGGAAATCTGATGAACCAAATATGATAAATTTGTAAGTCATAGAACAAAAGTTGTTGTTTATGACGTTAATAACTTAAATCATAAATCATTTATTGGTTTGCAAATATGGGTAATGGATACATAGGTGTTTTCTTATAATTATATTGAGCCCCTCCATATTCTACCGTCGCATGGGCATGCAAATCACATTATGTTCACAAAACAGAAAAAAAAAATTAAATTAAATGTCAGAAAAGTGATGTCAAAAAAATTAAAAATATACCTAGTACATGTCAATCATAATAATACTATGTATGTGAATTATTGACTTAATCCTGAGAGTTTGCCGATGTTTTACAAGTAACTCTGTATATAGCATCCAATGACTTCTCCCGCTCAAGACTGGAGACGGAAGAGCGTGTCAGACTTTTACTGACTAAAACTTACTTTATGTTCCTTTTTTGCCTTACATACATCCCATGATCCCGGGGTTCCCTTTCGGACAACTTATGGTTTTCCTTGAGGAGCTGAGGTAGGACGAATGACACTTATAGTCTGTCTAAAAGCTCAAACGACTTGGGTAATTTTTAGAGCAAAATTTAATCTGATGTAGTCAAAACTAGTTCAATAATTAAGGTTGATTATAGATCTGGATCATAGTTTACTAATAGAGGAACCTTATAAAAAGTATCGAATATAAGAAGTATTTTTAAATGATTAAATATTATACAAAATTCCAAGTGGTTTAAATTTTTAGACAGACAAATACATAGGGATTGCATAGAATAAAAATCGTTAAAAAATTATGAATTTGAATTATATTTTATTACAATATAGCAAAGTAGTTATGTCCAATTTTCATTTTTATCACACTTCTCGCATAGCGATCACATTTTCACACGTCTTAATCTTATCAGCACAAATTCAGAACTGTTTCGTATTTTCCCAGACAGATTTCTTCAGC
Source organism: Mythimna albipuncta (assembly GCA_929112965.1). Classification (NCBI taxonomy): domain Eukaryota; kingdom Metazoa; phylum Arthropoda; class Insecta; order Lepidoptera; family Noctuidae; genus Mythimna; species Mythimna albipuncta. The sequence goes on along the minus strand of OV815986.1, from coordinate 3,306,227 downwards.
GTGTGCCGACATTCACACTTCACATCTTCCATGATTTGCGAATAACAATAAAATCAAAAATCACTTAAAAATAACTTAAGATATTACTTACATTCTGTCTCTATATTAATTTGTTTTCATTCAATTTTTAAATATTTGTTCATGAACATTTTAGTTTTTTGCAATATGATAGGCTCGCGTTTGACCACTATGTCACATGACGGTAAGTGATGAAATGGTTGACGATGGATCACGCTCCCTAGGAGTCACCTTCTCATTGCTAGAGTATGTTAGGATGAGAAAAACGGTTTGGTTTTTTGTGTGATAACAGAGAATAAATTGGTAATGTATTTTATTAAGTTTAGAGATAAATTATAGGGTTTTATATAAATGTACTACAACCACAATAAAAAAAAAAACTAATTTGTTAAAAAAAAATTAAGTTCAACTTCAACTCTTAAATGGCCTTTGTGGAAGAGACACCACAATTTTGCCAATAACACGTGCGGACTGTTAATAAACCATCAAACGTTGGAGAGTATTTAGCGTGAATTAACAGTAAAAAATTATCTTTTCATTTTAATGAAAGTAGAAAATAAAATAATTTCTTCGCAGATACAGACTGACAAGTGACAAGTTCTATGACCACAGATTATGACCAGTACATGACAGCAACATGTAAGCAAAAAAAAAATAGTTAGAAACCTGTCAATTCTAGTGGAAGGAAAAACTGTCAAGTAACAGAAAAAGAATGAACAACTGACGTGTGCCGTCACCGCCATTGCGCGCACAAAAGAGATAGCAAGATGATCTCACTATGGACCCTCTTCCTCAAACTAATGTTTGAAAAGCTAAATGCAACTAATTCTTATAGGATTTTTCCTATCAGAAAAATATTTCTTTTTTATGTTTTAGCCTTATAAATGGTGTAAATGTTTCGTATATACCTAATATTGCACAAAAATATATTACAGATCTGCCTCATAATACAGATTTCGGGTACCTATATTTGTCATTGTTTTTAATAGTTACCATTAACAAAATATGTAACCATTTCGAAGCGTATTGTTCCATAACCTTCAAACAACGCCATTTAGTCCTAAACTAAGCAGAGCTTCTGTTATGCGTACTAGACGACTGATAAACATACTTATATATTTCTAAATACATCCAGACACAATTAGGCCTTTATATATGCTTCACGAAAAATGGTTTTCTACAGTAAAATTATCAATAATCTATTATTTAAATAGATATTTTGTCCATGAACAAATATATCAAAGGATGAATTACTTCACAATCAATGGTCCATATCATTTGAAATAAGTTAGCCTCAATGATTACGTCTTTATCGACATCGTTAAATCGATAGTGTAGTACCGGTACTTATTTTTTGAGTCCAAATCACAATTTATCGATAAATATTGACAGAGATGTTCCTTTATTGACAGAGATGTCGCGGTATTTATTTATCGAGTCGATATTACAATTTATCTACAGCACAGCATTTAAATAGTATAAAATATAAAACAGATACAATTTATTCAAAAATGAAATGCATTTTAAGATTTTTTTAACTTTCAACCGCCTAGGTCGGAAATATCCGACAAACATTATCGTCCTTCTTTATCCTGCCAGGGTCGCACATACACGACCAAATACTCCATCTCGTCAGCTCTTCTGTCACCTATGGCGATTGAAGAGCTAAGCGAGATAGAGTACCCAGTCGCGAATACGACCCTGGCTTTAAAACACTCGTCTGACAAATCCGACGCGGGCGATTAAAGAGATAAATAAAGCACCTAATTTAAATATTTTTTAAGAGTTTTTTAGTTCGTTGTCCAATTTATTTCCCATACAGATATTTTAACGTTGTAAAGAGGGTAGGTATTAAGTACAAATGTATAGTTTAGAGTACAAGAAATCAAATTCTCCAGAAATTCAAATTTTCACAAGTTTTTGACAACAGTATTGGATAGTAAAGTAAAAAAAACATATTTGCGGTAATGACATGTATATATTTACACAATTATATTCATTTAAATCATTTACATAACTCTTTCACTTATATAAGAGCTAAACTGTGGCATTAATAAAAACTTGACGTTTTACCTTGTCTCTAAGTTAAAGAGTTATGACGATGAAATGAAAATATCGTACCCTTATTGCAAAAACCAACTATCTGTATTTTTGTATTATTATTTTATATTATTATATTTGATCAATTCATTAAATTATTTACCTTTTGCCGGAGCCATCTTGGTAAATGACTGTCATAGCTAATAACCAGCTTTACTTGCAGTTTCGTCTTGATGACACGAATCTATAGCTGTAATTAATTTAATTTGGATGCAAATGCATATAGTTGGTTTTTGCAATCAAGGTACGATATATGTATAATAAAACAAGTTATTTACAAGAATACAGAATCATGTAGACGTGATTTGTACCCGATACAAATGGAAGTAATTAATATAAATATTAACACTTATTCACAATATTATAAGCACAAGTTTAGGAACAAAATACAATCAGGAAGTCGTCAAGTCAAATTATTAATTTTTTATATTTTTTTTACAAAATACTCTTGTTTTAACAAACCAATACAGACCTAAGTATTACATTTTGTACCCTTAGTGCAAAAACCAAGTATCTGCATTTTTGCATTATTATGTTATATATTATAATCGATCAATTGTGTAGGTTATTTACTTTTTGCCGAAGCTATTTTTGTAAATAAGTGTTATAGCTAATAACCAGTATTAGTTTTAACGAATTGTGCGTCTATTCGGGCAGAATAAACATGTTTTCTTTCTTTCTTTCTTTCTTTTACTTGCAGATTCGTCTTGATAATACGAATCGATAGCTATATTTAATTTGATTTGGGCAAAAATGTAGATAGTTGGTTTTTGCAATAAATGTACGATATACGGTGATCAATAACGTAAAGAACACTTGCAATTTTATGAATTATTCATTGTTGTGACTATAAAAAATCAATGTATTTAGTTGTATATTTCAAAACAAGAGTATTCCAGTAAGATTCATCTCGATCTTTCTATCAATCTAACTATTGTTACATAGAAAACGTTTTGATATTACAAAATCTACACTTTTTTGATAGCCATGTTACAACCATACTAAAATTTTTCATTACTTTTTTTTTAACTTTTAAAACCGTAATTACCAGGGATGTTAGGGAGCTCCATAACCGTAATCGAAACAATCGGATATCCGATATAAAATAATATCCAAAACTTACGGTTTTGGATATTATTTCGAATCCGAAATAAAAATTTCAGATAATATCGGGTAGGGGCGGAGCCTAATTGCGACACGTTATGACAGCCTGTCATAACGTGTCGCGTCGTAAAATATAAATAGTATTTATATTTTACTTCTGAAATTCTTTAAAAATCCGTAGCCGAAATTATCCGAAACTAACGGATAATCCGAAATAATTTCATATCCATATCCGTAACCGTATCCGGTATAATAATTATTTCTATATCCGTATCCAATCCGTATCCGAAATTTCATATCCATAACATCCCTGGTAATTACAGACACAACAGAAAAACAATGAGAAAACGAACGCCAGCGTTCGCTTGGGGTTTAATGAATTAAACATATATTTACATAGTATAAAACAAAGTCATTTTCCACGTCTCACTGTTTATCCGCTAAAAGAAATTGGTGAAAATCTCTTCAGTAATTTTTGAATTTATGGCAAATAGCCAGTCAGAAAGGGCAGTGGAGGAATTTATTTTATAACATGTATAAGGATTTCAATCCATCTGCGGTATTGATTAAAAGATTTATAGGTACCGGCACGAATCTTGAGCGCTCGGCGTCAGAGTGGGGATCGCTTTGCGCATTCCATACATTGGCGAGCCAATCGTCGTCGTTGTTAGATACATACAGTGACGTCTATCGTCTATGACACGATAGCGCGGCGAGCCAATCACAGACACCCCCGCGTCTCGCTTCACACCACTAAATAGGCCCGATATTTGACTTCTGCGCAACTTGAAGCCAGCGCTCAAGATCCATGCCGGTATCTATACTGCGGCCCTGAAATATAAAAGGCAACTGAAAGACACAGGTGGGCTTTAGTCTGTAAAAGTCTGACACTCTCTCGCTCCACCTAGAGCGGAGGAAGTTATTTGATGATTTCAAAAAACAGGATATCAATCCATTGCACTCGAGTATCAATTTTATCCATGTGCATTTTAACTAATCCACCTGTACCTCTACCATGAGTTTAAAGCAATAGTATTTGTCGATACTCGATACCAACTACGTAAATATTTTGTATGGCAAATGGTTCCGTAAGTGACCGCTAGAGGCGCTGTAAAAATGCCATACAAAATATTTACGTAGTCGGTATCGAGTATCGACAAATACTATTGCTTTAAACTCATGGTAGAGGTACTGTAAACCTTTTAACCATCTATGTAGGATATATAATATCCGATAAACACTTTCGCTTTTATCACGCTATTGTCGCACGACCAATTAATCCATTTCGTCAGCTCTTCTGTCACCTGAGTAGGCTCATAAACTAGTGCGCCTCACCATCAGTAGCCTGATTCACGTAAAATCAAACAAGCCTAATATCGTTGAAGTTTTATAGTCGTTCGATCGAAGTCCTATAAGCAGTATTCACGATCTATCCACTTATTACCAGTTACATTAATAAGTATTCTACCAGGTTAATTTAATACAGATTTTTTTTTAAACCGACGAATTTCAAACGACTTTAAAATCGGTGTCGTTCAAACTCGATTGATGGATGTGAATACGGAAATGGTCTAAACGACTAAATCGCTACGATATCGTTACGGTTTTCATTACGTGAATCGGGCTACAGAGATTGCATCACTGCATACCATCAGGTGGGATCGCAGTCAAGCACTAGTTTATAGCAATGAAAAAAAAACCTATGGGGATTGAAGAGCTAAACGAGATTGAGTGCCCGGTCGCTAACACACGACTGTGGCGAATAGGACACTAAAACACTCTTCGGTACAATTCAATGCAAGAGTTAAAAATGCTTAAGTAGTATGGCTTGCAATGGACTTTGAACTTTATCATGTATGACATAGAATTTGTTTTTAAGGCTGGTTAAAAGGAGACTGCTCCAGGTTCAAAAGGCATTTAAGTATGGTTGAAACGCTGGCAGTTAATTAAAGCACATTATAATAGGAAGATTCTGTTACATACTATTTTATCTTATTTGATGGTTACAGATTAGCTTCTGGTAGATACAATTGGTTTGATAGTGGCATTAAAAGACACTTATAAGATCGAAGAGTTAGTGCAGGCTTGGCTAGCGAAAAAAGTGTTTAATTAGCCCAAAATAACTTTGTGTCTATCTGTTAGCCAAGATTTAATTAAAATTTCTTTTACATTTTGCGTCTATATCTAGTATAGATCTCATGGAACTTTTATAATATACTGAGGAATATTCGAGCTACAGGATTGTTCGAGTCAGGCAGCTCAGGAACGAAAAGGGCAGCTGGAGAAGCATGTGTGGGTTTTAGTCTATACAAAGACACTCCCTCTTGCTCCACCCAAAGCGAGATAACATATTAGATTTGTAGAAAATATTACAACTCTTTGTAAAACACTATCAAACCAATATAAAGTTTTTTGTAAACTGAGAAGCAATACAAAAGTTTTAAGAATAAAACTAATTCCAGTCTAGTTTTTATTTTAATTTGCTACAAAATTTCTTAAGAATAGTCTCGAAAATAATTGCTTTTCATTTGCCTGAACGTCAAACTACAATGCGTTCAAAATCAGAATAGGATCGCCCGCCATGTTGTGACGTCACGATTTACTGTCAAATTGAGGATAAAATTTTTTAAACATTAATTAATTTACGAAAAATTTAATTTATTTATGAACTGGAAACGAAAAAAGTTTAATCAGAATCCAGTTCTTCAATTTTACTCATCTCTAAGTTCTTCAATTTTGCCAAAATTTCTTCGATTTGACAGTACGACGAGACGTCAAAACATAGGAATCGGTCCTATTCTCATTTGGAACGCGTAGTACATAAAATGACAAAGGTGTTTTTCTGTCTGTCTAGCCTTTTCAACTGTGGGTCAGTTTCATGGAAACATCTTGACATCAGTATTTTACATGAACTACTACTGTCTATCGAGCAGCGATGGCCGAGTGGTAACGACCCCGACTTACGAGTTGTAGATCGCGGGTTCAAACCCAGCCAGGCACATTACTTTCCCCCTTAGGGCTATATTTCACTGAGACACCATGGCGGCGCGACCAGTCGCCGCTGCCAACAAAATGTATACAGCTCTATAGAGAGTAAATCACCTGGTGTCCGTTTGGTTGCGCAACCAATTTGGAGGCGCGACCAGCTCGGAGGTGAGGCGACTCTGGTATCTGTATGGTGTCCCGGTAAAATATAGCCCATAAGCAGTTCATCTCTTCAAGTATTATTTATAACAAAGAATTTTTGAGCTTTTTAAGTACAAATCACATTATTTTCAAAGTGGAAACTTCTTTAGGCGCACTGGGAGCTACATTTTGTGAGTATCAAATGAGACTGTTCACGGACGCGTAGCTTCATAGACGCTTGAAAATGCACCTAGCAGCTTATACAGCATAGCGCAGTGGACACTATTTGCGAGGCGATAAGGGTCAACTCACACCGAAAGAGCGGCGAAGGGCAGCGCAGTTTCAGTGTCATATGAATTTTAACTTTATTTTCATTTCTATAATACTTATTATCGCATGAGAAACACGAACGAGAGAATTCCCCGGAATTCCTGCGGCGCCGCGGGCATCCGCGCGACTCGTTCGAGTTTCTAATTCCGTTCTCTAATCGGTAACGCCTCGGTGACAGCAATTGTAGAAAACGATAAGTTGGTAGCCATGTTGACGCGCCTGAGTCGGCCGCTCGTTCAACAATGTAGCGTTTGTATAACAAAGGATGTAGCGTTAAATATTGTAGAAACGATTTTGAACGATGTGAACTTGGTTACGAATTGTTAATTCGTTTGTTCTGACCACGCGACTTTACGTTTAGATGACGTCATTCCCATATTTTTCATGACTTTTCGATAGCGTTAACGATTGCAGAATAACAACTTGGCTAAGCGTACACTTATATTTCCAATCATTTGTGACAATAACGTCTAACGACGATGACATTCCCAAGGTTTGATCTAGCTATTTAGCTGCTCCGGGCAAAGATAATTTTCGCCGCCCTTTACATACACAAAACTATATAAGTCATGAGTCTTAAGTCTTAAATATTTCCACTATCCAACCTGAAGTAGGTTGGAAGGTGGCACATACAATTCTTAACCTGCCAACTTGAGTGTGGATGGCTAATGGCTAGGTTGGAAGATAAGTCAATTTTGCTGCCCCTCATTTATTGCCGTTTTGGGCAAATGCCCGGCTACCCCCCCCCCCCCCCCCGCGCCCTCTTAGATCGGGTCCTGGACGTTCCTGCTATTACAACAAAAAGAAACGCTTCCACTTGATGTACCATCGCGGTCATTTCAGCCTGAACACCCAAAAAAAAAAATCTCTTGATTCCTGCAGCGCGACGCCAAACCAAACCCCTCGAATTTTTCATTTCGAGTGCAAGCTAAAATGAACTTAGCGGTGGTCAGGCGGAAGTGTCTTTGATGGTACGCCCCGACGTATGGCATTCTGTACGGCAGGCGTCATGTCAGTGACGCGAGCAGGACATTGCCGCTGCGTCGAGTTTCATAGTATTGTATGTAAGCTTCACGCAGGCGTACACCAAGCGTACAATGACGAATACGCGTCTATGAAGCTACGCGACCGTGGACAGTAGACCTAAGCTGTCACGCTCGACTGTGTAACGCCCATTCGGGTAAGTTCGTTGAAGTTTTCACTTCTGACGAGTAAGTATTAAGAACACACTGTTTACAAATCGTCAAAGTCGCTGTATGTTTAGCATTTTTGATATGAATGTTATTTTATTTCATCGTCTAGTATAGAAATGATTTTTGAAAACTGTCACCTATGGAGAGGAACTTTCAAATGATATATGACTTTCAGTTAGCTTAATATTAGATTGAAGTCTGAACACTGGGCCCGCGTGGTAGATTACGGCCCATTCCCTCTCCTAGCAATAGTTAATTAATTAAGTAATTTTTACCGATTCTGTAGCAGCCCGTATTCGATCATAGACCGGTATAAACTGGTTTTCAGCCGTATTCGAACAAGGCCCGTATTCGATCAACGACTACACCCTGTTCGCGTAAAGATTAGAAAGAAACCATTTTTACTGTAAGTTCAACTGATTTTAACTTCTATTCCGTGGGCATAAGGATGGCATTAAGAGCAAAAAAGTGGTTACAATACCAACTATTTACTGCAGGCGCCATGACAAATGGCTACCAACGTAATAAAAGTCAAAATCGGTTGAACGGGCAGTAATAAAAGATTTCATCAATTTCCAATGTAATTTTGGACAGAGTATAGTGTGAACCGGCCTTTGGTTAGCCGTATTCGGTGAATTTGATGAATCAGTTCGGTTAAACCGAATACGGTTACGTATCGGTAAACGAGTAAGTGTAAACGCGCCATAGTCGCTAACCGAAAGTCAAATTTCACAATTATATCGAAAAAGACATTATAATTTGAAAAAGCCATTTTAAAATATACATTTAATTTATTCTTACACAGTACAGTTATCGTCGGTTTTACAATAGTTTATAGTAAATTATATTATTCGAGTTTTTAAAGTAAACACATTAAGTTTTCGTAATAACTTTATCACAATTTATTTATTTTTTATTTACAATTTAAGTACCATCAGGGTATTCTAGATGACTCACCCTTCAATCAAAGGAGTCTTAACACCATTTTTTTTTTATTTAAAATAAAAGGAAAAAAGGTCATAGAGCAGGAAGTTTTTTTTAACCGCTTGCGTCGGATTGGTCCGTCATTTTCGTGTCCTATACGCCATTGTCGTGTATTCGCGACTGGGTACTCCATCTCGTTTAGCTCTTCAATCCGCATAGGTGACAGAAGAGTTGACGAGATGGAGTGTTTGGTCGTGGATGCGCGACTTTGGTGGAATATACGGCGTAGTGTTTGTTGGACATATCCGACGCAAGCGATGTAAAAGGGTGATTTACAATTGTACTAGTTCAATAAGTAACACGCAAGTGTTTAGTGTATCAATCTCAAAATTCACTCGAAAACGGATCTCAAGTAAATAGCACCAAGATTGGTTAAAATAAAACGTAAGTATAATACAAGAATATTTTGACACATGTCAAATTCAACCACAGACATAGAGAACTAGACTGAGCGTTTCTGTCAAAGAATTTACTAATCTATAGAAAGTGATAAAGCTAATACCTAGTCTGTCTAAAAAGTCAAATGACTTGGGTAATTATTAGGGCAAAGTGAAATCTGATGTAGTCAACACTGGTTCAATAATCAAGGTTGATTAAGAGATCTTGATCATAGTTTACTAATAGAGGAACCATAAAAAAAGTATCGAATATAAGTATTTTTTTAATTGATTAAATATTATACAAAATTCCCAAGTCATTTGACTTTTTGGACAGTCTATACCTGTCTCAATTCTTGTAATGAAAATGCCTATACTCCATCTGTTTACGTAGCTAACTAAACGTAAACAATCTTGATATGTCTTTTTATTTAAAATAAAACGTATAAAACATTATTTAAATTTAGTTAATTACCTAACATCGGTTTAGGTAAATACCTAATTGAAAACATTTTTAGATAAATTTTTTAGACATTTTTTTTACATAATAGACATGTTTTTTACATTTAGTTAACTACCTAAAGAGATGGAGTATAGTAATTAGCTGCCTCTGATGTGGTTTAGGTAGACTTCTAGTAAGAGAAAACAATTGGTCATACAATCTCTTTGTTTTTCATAAAACATATTCGTTTGACAGCCAGTCAGGGAATGCTTTATCCAGTGCTCTACGTCTATGGCCAAATATTTCTTGCAGCAATTTAAGTAGTATTCAAGATCTAAACCGTAAATGACATTTTTCAAAACTGTTTATTATTTTTTATTCACTTTTTTCTGTACACATTGGTCGCATACCATAAACATAGTTTTGTTCATAGCCGCTAACTTGTAAATCAAGCTAAGTCCGATTGGCACTCAACACTGGGTTTACCACAAAATTCTCACATTTTGCACAGAATTCCAATATTTTGCACAATTTCCAATATTTTTGCACAGGTCACATTTTGCATAGATTCCAATATTCGCACGGGTTACATATTTTGCACATGTTTTGGCCACTTTGTACAGGTCTCAGCCATTTTGCACAGTTGCACATTAACCGAATAAAGACTTAAGATCTTCTTCGTAGAGTGCGATCACCAGCATGATACCGATACCGGTGGCAAGCCCCATCAGTTGCAGTATGCACTGGCAAAGAGTCCCCTCTTTGCTGTGAGATGTACTTAGCTCTGGCATCTGTAAAATAAGAGAAATATTAGAATATTTTTTAAAGAGGTATATGTTGAGTTGCAAATGTAAGTTGAGCTTTGGATACTAATAAATCTGGCAGAACCTAAAATTATTAGTAGTTAGCAAAACTGGAAGCTGGGATGCACTATAAGTTGCCTGACAAGTTACACATATGGCTGCCAGAGTGCACAATGTAGTGCCAGTTTGTACAATTAAATGCCAGTTTGCACAATTCAATGCCAGGTTGCACAATTCAGTGCCAGGTTGCACAATTCAGTTCCAGGTTGCACAATATAATGCCAGGTTGCACAATTCAGTGGCAGGTTGCATATGACACTGTCTACATACCATGTCCACTAGTGCGATGTAGAGGAACATGCCGGCGGCGGCCGCGAACAGCCAGCGCGTGGCGGAGGGCGCGTGTCCCGCGAGCACGCCGCACACCATGCCCAGCAGGCACAGCCCGGACGACAGGATGTTGTAGCACACCGCGCGCTTCACCGACATGCCTGCCTTTAGGAGGACTGCGAAGTCGCCTGCAAACGAAATGTATAAATATGAGTTTATTTATGAGTCACAATCAACAATCAATCACAATCAGCTTTTTAAAGTTCCCACTGCTGGAAATCAGTCCTTCTCTCTAGAAGATGGTATGGAGCCGTAATCCAACACGCGGGCCAGTGCGGGTTGGTGAATGTCGCATGTCTTCGAATTATATTATTCTTCAAATTCATTATATTATTCCAGATGAGCCAATGTTTTATTTTCAGATTTTACTTACAATCGATGGTCGTAGTCGACTAAATTATGTAAATCTATGTACAGGATTATGTGTAAAACACACACAATGTTACAACAGACGTTGATGTTTAAATAATGTCATTAATATAAGCGTTTTGACAGGTGTTTGGACCTTACGGCTCAGTGCTGCCACCTGGAGAATATTATTTTAGAACACCCTCATTGTACACTAAATGCCCCGTCGTCCCCTTCGTAGTTATTTTTTTTAACCATCATGAAGAGCATTAGGGCACTAATAATATTTTTGGTAAAACAAAGCCATATTCTATAGTAGAAAACCTAACTACCCATTTTAACACGCTTATATTAGCTTCACTTGTATGTTTGTAACCAACGCCTTTGAGCTCGATTTTGACCTACTTTGGGCGATCAGATTTTCTTCAAACTTTGCACACCCATCAAAGACTGATGACAATACAATAATCCGTTTTCTTTTTAGTGAAAAATAAAAATATAGTTTAAAAAACTAAAAAACACGCTTTCATAACCTATCAAACTAAAAAGTGTAAAATAATTTTTAATGTAGGTAGCTCGATTTACGAAAAATATGGCACAAAGCGCCCCACGCTTTTTTCACAATTATATTAATATTTTTCGTTCATTATTATTATTTACTATCTATAATGAAAATTATTTTACACTTTTTAGTTTGATATGTTATGCGTGTTTTTAAGTTTTTATAAAACTATATTTTTTATTTTATATGTTAATCTTCTATGAAACATTAAAAACAAAACCGGTAGGTACCTACTCTACTTTGACATTGACTTTAAAATTGACAAGTAATTGTAGTGTACCATTGAGCTACTTTACTCTACAATAGTTATGGGACGGCGGCGTATAAACACTACGCTTTTCATAATTTATGGTTCCAGTTTCTTGATAAAGCCATTAATGAGGGCAGAATTACAGAAAAAAGGTATATTAAATTGAAACTGTAGTGTTTAGGGTTTGAAATTACTAACAGATACTTGACAATGAATAGGAAAAAACAGAACTTAAACATTTCTTTTTCTTGCCTATTATTATTATATTTGAGGCGATTTTTATGTGTGTTTTTTTTATTAAGTTTATACTTTCCTATTACTGGGCAAAGACGTCCCCCAACTTTGAAGTATTCTTTTCTCAAGCCATTTTTTTTTTGTCTGTAAAAATCCTTCAAATGACATTCCCCGCCCGTGGGCGGAGCGGGAGATAGTGTCAGACTCTAACTGACTAAAAAACCCACCCCGTTCCTTCTTGCCTTTCATACCAAAGCTGAGACGTTTCGGAGTTAACCCTGGCCCTAGTAGGCTTCGACCCAGCTGGGCCCCGATGTCACATGTCTTCGAATTTTTAGGTCTAGGACATGCCGGTTTCCTCACGAGTTTCCTTTACAGTTCTGAGAAAAGTCGCGGGTACTAGTACATCAATAAACATACCCAATTCATGAGGCAGCTCGTGGCACAAGACTGCGATGGCCGTGGAGAAACCGCCCGCTATGTTCGAAGCGAAGGCAGCACCTGGAAATGTACGGTTTATAATAATAATAAATCATTTATTATCAGGCATCTTGGCCCATAGATATATACCTTACAGACTAACATATATACAAGGTGTCGTTTTGAAGCTGCAAAATATTTCAGGAGGTAATTATGTTAGTGATTCTCGACCCGAATCAATAATAAAATGAGTAGATAATTTTTTTTTTCTTTTCTTATTTATGAAAATCGGTATGTGTGAACTACGTTTCTTAAAAAGCAGCCAGTCTGATACCTGCCTTATAACCGCGCTTTCTTTCACACACACAAACACGTAAAAATAAAGGGAGTTTTCACACACACTAACTCGCAACGATAGTTTCATAAATAATGTATCATCCAATCATCATCCCGCACGCCACACCCTAGCCACGCCCCCGCTGCCATCGATCAATCGAATTAGTTTAGTATAATTAAAAAATAAAATAACAAGTATTACTGATTATTGACCAGGTATATTTTTTTCACATGATTATTTATGAGTTTTATTACAACCTCCTAAAATATTGTGCAGTTTTAAAACTGCACCTTGTATAGAGTAAATACAACTTGTTGTTAGTAAATAAGACTTAGGATTATGTTAGTAACACTTCACATATATGTTATGTTATTGTTGTGTTTTTGTTGTTTTATATGTTAGTAAATATCAGTGACTAGCCAAAACATAATTTGCTGCCGAAACCGTAACCAAATGTTCGGCTTCTCGTCTAGTTCCGGCTACATTTGAAACCAACTATATTTTCTTAATTTTAGATCTGACATTATACGTGAGAACTTTTAATTGGCTTGCTGTCGTCTATAATTGTTTTTTTATCAGTTTCATTTTTATAAGTTGTAAGTATATTATGTTTATTTATTTTTTACAGCTTGGAGTTGAGCTGTAATAAATAAATAAATAGATATTACACTTAATTAATTGTTATGATTTTCCTAAAATAGTAAATAAATGATAATGATAAATGATCTTTATTTTGCAAATATGTAGGTTTTAAAAAAAAAAACTCATAGGGTGAGTTGCACCATTTAACTATAACCATAACAAAGCCGTTAACAGTTGTCAAATCGTCGAATTGACCAATAGGCGGCCGTTTCACGGCTGGTTATGGTTTGGTTATCGTTATAGTTAAATGGTGCAACTCACCCTTACACGTCAGTCAGTTTAAACTAGATTAGGTCGGCCATGTATAAATAAATGAATCGACGATTACCCAAAAATTATAACATAGACGAACGAGACAGCCGGTCTTTATCACAATCGTCAGATTAAACATGTTAGTTTCGGTTGTGTCGAATATTCGGCCTCTTGTTGGTCGAAACCGAAATAATTTTATTCCTAAGCCGAAACCGGATCTTCGATCACTCTGTATTAAAGCACTTACCAATAGCCATGCCGTCGGTAAAGTTGTGGAGTCCATCCCCCATGATGACCATCCACGCGACGGACGCGATGGATGATGGTGGAGCGTGCACATGCCCGTGAGCGTGGGAGTGGCCGTGGTGGGCGCGCGAGTGCTCTCTGAAAAATGGAAAGAAATAGTAAGACTAATGTCTTGATCACACGTATCGAGTAAACGGGCGAGACGGTGCTCCCAATACTCGGTACGTATAAACAAAGAGCCGAGTGCTCGGCCGAGCGGTTATCTCTAATGCCTTGATCACACGTACCGAGTAAAAGGCCGAGACAGTAAAATGTTGCTCGGCCGAGACAGTGTCCTTTCGAAAGTCACTGCGGCACTGGAACGCAATGGGTAACTGAAGGAACACATGTGAGTTTTAGTCAGTAAGACTGACACTCCTTCTCGTTCCACCCAGAGCGGGAGAAGTAATTTGATGAATGACTCAACAGACGTTGTGTTGTCTTAGCTAGGAACTATCAAAATCACGAAAGTTAAATAATTTATAATAATTCTTTTCAGATTTTTTCAATTTTTTGCACAATTGTCTTCATTTTTCTTTCCGTAAGAACCCAAAATTTTGAAAACTTAAGATAATGACAAAAATAAACTTAAAGTTCACTTTAGAATTGAAGTAGTAAAAAGAGTAGAGTGCAATTACACAATATACACTAGGGGCCAATTTAAATTAAGAACACTCGGCATGCAGAATCGTGGATTGGTGTTTTGAGGCAAAAAGAGGATGCTGCCTCCAATGGCCCTGTAATATCATCAAAAACCTTTAACGATACAAAGAGGTTTCATATTTGTAGTCAAATTGATTTGAGAGATATAAAAAAGAAAGCAAACTCACCTCAAAATAACAGTATAACTGTCTCCATCCTTCAGATCCTTGGCCCCGTCCTCCTTATGTTTAATATTATTCATCTCCACTACAGCTGGTTGGGATTCCGCCTTCAGCAGCCAGTCCTTGGCTGTAGGCTCCTCTTTACCTTCAGCATTCAGGGCATTCGAAGACACAACACTCACGGAATTGTTGTGTTTCTTCCCATGCTTCGGACTCGAAGGTATACCATCTCTTAAGTGGTGATCATCATGTGTATCCGTATCTATTTCATCATAGCAATACGGATATTCTGAATACTTATGCTTGCAAGTCTTAGTAGTAGGATCCCCTTTCTCATCTCGCTTAAAGATTTTCATTAGAGAATTTGATGTATTGTTCGTCATTACAGTTTTTGATCCCGAACAACCTACGGTCTCGTCTTTAAGCACGCGTACTCTTGAAGGGAGCTTGTCCTCCTCGAGCTTCTGGCGACGCTTCCTCCACTCAACGACAACGGTTAAGCCCTTTTCTGTGAAATAGAAGAAGACCACTCCTAGCATAGCTGCGAGTCCCTTCCACATCCCGTCGTCATGAGATGCTCTGACTTCTACTTCTGTCTGTCCATGGCTATGACCGTGGTCATGCTCCGGACTCATAGCATGAGGCATTAAATGCAGTAACGCATCTCCGCACAGCGTTCCAACTGCTAAAGCTACTAAGAACTGTAGGAGATGGTTGTAATAAGTTTTATGCATGATAGGAATGACTGCAACTCCTAGTAAACCACAGGCACTGATCGCAAATATACATAGAGACGAGTACAACCATACCGCGTACATATTTTTCGAGTACGCGTTTGTTTTTGGTTCTTGTGGTGCATGTAACGGTACGTTTTGTGCTATATCTGTTCTCCTGCCAATGCTGGTCTCTTTTACGCATCCCGTGCGTTCTATTGATGTGTTAGCTAGTTTTTGGTACAGGAGTATTGGGCATATTGACTGTAAGGTAGCCTCGGTGATGATGGCGTCTGAGTCGTGGTTGTGGTCACTGTGCTCTGAGTGTGGGTGGTCGTGTGCTGGTTTTAATCGTGTGTTCACTGTTGTGATTAGGTCGGAGCTGTTCATACACTGGAATGAGAGAATAAATTTTAGTAACTTGTTAAAGTATGAGGTGAGAAACGGTCCTGCGGGGGCTGCGGTTAAAAAGAGACAGCTGCCCTGGGAAGTAAAGAGCAATATGGTTGGGGTTTAGTCCATAAAATCTGATACTTCTTCACGCTACGCCAAAAAACGGGAGAAGTTATTTTGATAACCTTCCACCCTCAAGAAAAAAGAAGTTTTAAAAATAAAATTGTAAAAGACTCGATGTCTTTAATTAGAGACCATAAGAATAATTTTCTGGTTTCTAATCCCACTGCTCGTCGGTGACCCTAATTAGCCCTGACTAGGTTTATCTTCTTTCTGCTGTCTACACAAGAGATTTATATTGTTAATTTTCTTCTATAAGCAACACAACTATTACTAAAACAAATAACAAAACTCCACTAATACTCACATTGACTACTTCATCTTTAACATTCTTTCCATACATATAATCCCTGCTTTCTGTATTCTCTCCACCTTCCACTAATTTATGAAGATCCAACTCTTCAAGCATCTTATTGAACCCTGTCAAATTCATCGTCATACTGCTCACATCCCCGTACAATCTAAATATCTGTGTTACGTAAGTATCAGGGTCGACTTTGAGCTCTCTCTTGGCTTTGCCTTGTCTAAGCTTCTGCAGTTTATGTTGATATCTCGAAGATTGAGTTTTTCTTTCTTCGTCTAGATCTATATTTAGATGATCTACATCGTTTATATTTGAATCGTATGTTAGGACCCCGTCGTTTTGTATGTCTATATGCGAGCCACATGAGTGAGCAGCGCAAAGGAGACAGAACATACAGACTGTCACTATGTGGTGAGACATGGTTACTCTTAGGCTAAATATGATTGGCTTATATTATAATATAAGGCTAATCCATTTGTTGTGTAGTGGTGCTTGATTGGCTGCTGTTGATCTGTGGACAAAGATTAATATAAAGTTAGTTATGTCATTAATATCGGACTTCAAATTGTAAAGACTGGAAACGATGCTGTAGATTTTAAACGTTTTGCAAAAGAAACACCAATAACTGATTCTAATGAAACAGAAGGTCTTTTAGTTGAAGTGGTGTTTATATTTTAGAACTAGCGAAACAAAATTTTTAATTCCCACACAAGACAAATAAAGAGCAAATGGTGTAAAGACAACCAAATTTCTAAATACGTCTTGGTTCTAATATGCAGTTGTCGCACATTTTTTTCGGCTAGTTTGTTCTGTGTCGCTCAAAAAAGGGTAGAGAGGCATCTCTTTACAACTTGCATCTTTAGTAAGCCCACGCTTCCCCCTTTCTTTTCGTGGCTTTCACAGAGTATCAACTTAGGCCCACAGATTGCCGGAAATGCGGCAGATATGTACTGACATCAACATCTTATGATAATTATTATATCTGGATAAGTACAAAATGACAAAAAAACAATTTAAGACGCAAAAGAAGTACATATATCACGAGGTAAAGAAAATATAAAAGATTCTACACATTTATGACAGCAAAAATAAAAATTTTACTACCATACGCTAATTCTTTGAGGCTGGAAATCATGAAATGACTTAGTAGAAGACTGCGAGCCAAACCAAACTTACAGACTAAAAATATGATGATAATTATTTCGTAAATAAGTTTTAAAAACACACTTACACCTGTCAATTTTAACAACATGAAGCCGGTGTTTCCTAAGTGACAACCCTGAGAAGAAACACCGAAACAAACTCAGGGGTCAAAGTGTCTTTCAAAGTCCATACAGCAAACATGTAATGGTCACATAAAAGGTACCCGATAGTAGGAACTTAAGTTTCGACGGAAGTTTTGCTTTGAGAGTCTAGATTTAGCACTATATGTTTTTGGAGGTATGCGGAACAGAGAGTTAAGTCCCACACACCTCCGTTGAAAAGGGAGGATCCTCCGACCAGACAGGTGTTATGGTCTGGTGGGCGACTGCCCGATAGATGATTTCGGGCTGTCGTATATGTTCAAATCGCGCGGAGAACTTTGATTGCGCGATGCAGGATTTCGTATTTTCTTCGTAGTTCTTATGTGTGGCGCCATAGATGTCGCTACATTACTCGCTACATTTTTCGAATCATGATTTAACCTTTCAGATACCGTCTATTTGAGACACAATAGTAAGACAATAGATGCGCGAACACCGGCGTTCGCTTGGAGTTTAATGAAACTATAATATTAGAAACTTAACTCGAACAGCACATATGTCTTTCACTTACCAAAACGTTTAACTGAATGAAAATTAATGGGGGGAAATTCAAAATATATATAGCGTAGAGCTACGTATCCTACATTTCAAGGGTACTGAGTGTAAACTAATGTTTATATTAAATGAAGACGTCTATTATATTGATAAATACTCGTGTTAGTTGGTACTCATGGGCTTTTTTTATCATTGACTACATGTGCTCTGCGGTTTTGCTAACTATTTATTTTATAAGATTAGACATACATGATGTCCTAGCCGCCGCCGGGATTCCGATCTCGATTTCCGGCCACCGCAGGCGCGGGCTTGTGGAAGTACCTTTTTTTTTTAAACTCGTATTAATTTACGCATGTACGAAATTAATTTCTTTAAGAAAAGGTCAGCTGAGCGAGTTCAATGACCTATGGGTAGTAGTCGGAAGGTACTTAATTTTTTAATTTAATCTTTACAAATCGATAGTGTTTCATGTACCGGATCGACCCTCCACGGGATTAAAACGATCACAATTTAACGGTGTATATATATAAAGACTAGCTTCAGCCCGCGGCTTCGCCCACGAGATCGTTGGCTCCACCACACAAACTTTGGACCCCCGTTTCATTACTTTAGGGGGCGAGTTTTGGAAAACCCTCTCTTACTGCTCGTCTACGTCACAAAAGGAAGGCTTGTGCAAAACTTCACGTTCCTAGTCTCAGTAGCTTCGGTTGCGCGTTGATATGTCAGTCAGTCAGTTTCTCCATTTATATATATGGACTTGGGTAAGGTATTTATACTGCCCACGTTTATCGTTATATATGGTGTAGTTTCTGGGGTATTGGGTCAAAAGAATGATGGCGCCGCAAACTTATCATCTGGGGCCCAAGTCTGTTATTTTTATTATAAATCCGTCATTCCAACACGATCTCATTGTCATTTTGCTATACACACAAACACTTAAAAATTAAATTAACAAAATACAGAAAGGTTAGTAGAAATGTACTGCTTATTTCAAATGTAATTTCTTCCAGCAGACCTACGACAGGAGAGTTGGATGAGGAATGTAGACACGGTGTATACAAATGAGTCAGAAAATTAAAAATATACTCTATTATTAATTAAAATTATAAATATATCAAAACCAGTAAATGAAATACAAAATAGATATAATACATAAATTAACTCTTTGAATGCCGTAATTAGAGACACAATAGAAAGACAATTGCTTATGTCGAACTGTGTAACATAAGACATTCAAAAGGTTAAATTATAAGTTTAAAACACGTTATCTACTAAATTCGTGATGCTCGATCATTGGTCAGTCATTGGTCTCGTAATAGAATTGTGGTAGAATGACAATATCGAGCTGTCTCGTAACAAATTACAAGCAATGACTGCCTAACGATGTTCTAATGGTAGGACCACAAAATAGATAGGTAGCACACTGGTCAAAGGAACTGTCAAAATTTTAGCAATTACCGCATGTAAGTCAGACATTAATTTGTCATTATGTACGAGATTATAGTCTGTCTAATAAGTAACCGACTTAGGAATTTTGTATAATATTAAATCATTTAAAAATTCTTATATTCGGTACTTTTTATAAGGTTCTTCTGTTAGTAAACAATAATCTCTATCTCTTAATCAACCTTGATTATTGAACCCGTGTTGACTACATCAGATTTCATTAAAATTACCCAAGTCGTTTAACTTATTAGACAGACTCTACCATTCTATGCGAGTTCTTTCAATGGAGTGTCAGTAGTTGACCAGTGGAAAGGCATAATGACGCCATTATTACGAAGCTAAGCCGTTCGTCTTCACTAACAAAACTGTTACATTCCGTCTTGCGCATGAGTCAGCCCAGCCGATCAAATTGACGTAAAAACAAAATTTATGTCTATCGGATAGTTTTTTCGTTTTCCAATTGACCTTGTACTGGATAGTCATTGTTAAATGTTTAATCCAAATATGACTTGTTGATTGCGCCCTTTTTATTTCTTTATTTGTTAGATTTCCGGTTTCTGAGACCGTCTTTTAATCTGAATTTTAAGTTGTAAATTAATCTGTAACCTTGTATTGTAAACCGGAATTTGTAAGGGCTTATATTGATAAAATTAATAATAGGAAGTGGTAAAATTGTATTAAGACGTTTGGTTACAAACAAACGAAGTGAATACGAACGCAGCCGCAGGGGTGAACAGGAACGCAGGAGTGAATAGGAACCGACATTTGAAGAAGTTTTTTTTACGTTATTTAACATTTTTTGCAGCACTTAATATTTTTTGTACGTTATTTTACATTTTTTGCAGCACTTAATAATTTTTATTCATTAATTGTAATAAAAATCGATGACTTAATAGAAAACAATAATCTATACTAACATTATTACACGATTTTTGAATTTTTGGTTTCTAATAAATAAACTCAAGAACTACTGAACCGATTTTCAAAATTCTTTCCCTAGTAGAAAGCTACTTTGACACTGATTAACATAAGACACTAAATACTACATATTATCTATTTTCATACGGTCAAATCCGCTGGCAGCAACTAGTTTAATATAATAGTGAAAATCATAATCAAAGTTATGTTCCTAATCGCCTTTTCGTTTCCGTATACTTACTACATTTATTTGACATTACTGTGCTATCATTTGAACACAATCTAATCTAATCTGATTTAGTTCAATCGTTTCCTACACGGGTCCTGGATAATTCTTAAAAACTGGTCGACCTATGAATTAGTTCATGATAAGAATTATGTTTGAGTTTCAAGCTCCCTCTAGTTTGCAATCGTGAAATATACAACGTCAAGTGAATTAATCTTTTTAAGCTGGTATCTGTAAATGACTTGTCCCGCTTCAAAGCAATGATGTGGTCGACGATGCGATGGAGTACACTTCTCTAGAAGAAACCTATGCACTCTTGACTTAAAGACCCCTAACAAAGCAGTGTTTATTTTTGAATACAATTTTTTTTATTTTTATAAGTACAGTGACCGACTATAGACAAAGATAATTGAGCACAGTTAAGCACAGTAAATAAATCTGAAGTCCATAATGTTTACTAACAAGTTGGAGTATTTAAAAGCTGCAAACATTATTTAAATAACTCGAAAATCCCTCTAGTCATTAACCTCAATGTTTTGTTTCAATTCGCCCCTGCCTATACCGTTTTACCCCTTTTCACGATAGTTCTTAAATCCATAACCTAAACGTACGCGTTCAATTTACACCACAGAGCAATTTCAATTTTTTTTTTCTTAAATTACATAACAAATTATACAGCCAGAACACACTACCATTTTGGCTTAAAACGACTATTATCTTATGCAAAATGTGAAACTCCCCTTAGTCATTACCCTCAATAGTTTTGTTTCAATTCGCCCCTGCATATGTACCATTTTACCCCGTTTCACGACAGTCCTTAACATCCATAACCCAAACGTAGGCGTTCCACTTACACCACGGCTCAATTCCGATTTTTTTTTTTTTGCAAATTATGCAGCCAGAACAAACTACCACAGTATTTTGGCTTAAAACAACTATTAACTTATGCAGAATGGTCGCAAGTTGCGTGCTGTATTATCACATTACGGCAGCGAATAACAAAAACACGTAGTGGCAAACTGCAAGCGAAAAACGTCGTCATTGACTGGCGGAAATATTTACACTGATCACTAAAAATTTGCGGGAATCGTGAGTATTGTCGCTGTTGATTTTATATGGATCGGATTTGATTATTAGCTTTGGACTGCCAAAACTAATGGGCTAAGATAGACAGACCAATTCTGTCTATCTTAGATTTTGAGTGAAATTTAATTCATTAAACCCCAAGCATGGCACATGGGCAGGGCACATTGCTCGCAGAACAGATGGCCGTTGGGGCCGAAAAGTTCTGGAATGGCGACCACGTACTGGAAGACGCAGCGTTGGAAGGACTCCTACAAGGTGGACTGACGACCTGGTGAAGGTAGCGGGAATCCGATGGATGCGGGACGCACATGATCGTTCGTTGTGGCGACGCTTGGGGGAGGCCTATTTCCAACAATGGACGTCTATCGGCTGAAATGATGATGATGATGAAACCCCAAGCGAACGCCGTGCATTGTCTTTCTATTGTGTCTCTAATTACGTCATTCGAGATAGAAATATAAAAAACAGGTATTCGAGGTTAAGCTTACATTAGACCGACACACACGTGTAATACGCCTGATTTGTACGTACAACGACGTCGCGTGGCGTGGATCTAGTGTAGCTCTACAAGTCTAGTTTCCATATAAAATGTATGGAGACCGACGCGCCCAGATCGGCGTGTGTGTGTGGCACACGTGTGCGCAGTGTAGTTGTACCTTCAATCGGTCGTTTGTCTCTTTAAGGCTTATAGTCCCTTGAACCATCTGGCCGAAATTAAATGGTCACTACTTTCGTACCCGTCTAGGCGACAGTACGACTATCTGCGCATTTGTTTGCGGCCAGCTGCGCCTGGACAGAGCCCCGCTGACTTTTAAATCCATTTTCTTTGCGAAATATTGATTGATTTACATATGCAATGTTCACTCTGAAGAATATTTAAATACCAATTTTTATGTGTAAAAACGTTTCTAAAGATCCAAGCCGTTTCGAAGGAGTAGGCAAAAGTTGCGAAAAATTTTTTAAGACAAAAATATTAATCGCACGAAAAAATCTAATGTTGATAATGTTGTTCATGAATCTATAATAAACATATATTTTTTTCAAACCTATTAACCCGGCCGTTACCGAGGAGTAGGCTGCAGAAAGTCACTGTTTTAAAGCACTTTTCAGGCGCTTGGGCCTTACCGTTCTTATCGGATTGGCCCGACGTTTCTGTGCCCTTTGACTAACTCAGCGAAGCTTGCCGAGAAGGTTGACTTGATACATTGATTCTTAATAAACTAGTGCTAGTGACTCTTAATAGCCATCAACGATTGCATTACTGCTTACCATCAGGTGGGATCGCAGTCAAGTACTAGTATATATCTTCGGCTCTCACTTGGCCGGTTTTTAAATAATATCTTGAACTTGGTATTTTAAAGATCACCCTAACAAAATTGCCATAGGAACTATATCGTCGGCCCAAATAAGAACCCATCGATTTATCGCTACGGGTATTTAGCGATACCGAAACGATTCGCCACAATGTCGACAGTTGTATATAAAAAAACGTGTTTAACATCAATGGGTAATGTTTTATAATTATAAACTATTATGTGTTAAGTAGTGACTTCATTTGCCATGATTATAATTTTTCATGATAATATTTTAACATTTTCATTAAGTGTTTACATAATCCATAATTTAATTTACATAATATTTCTTTCATATCATAGGAGATATGAAAGAAAAAGGAGTTAGTGATAGCGTGACGAGTGACAGGACAGAATGGAAGAAAAAAACGTGTTGCGCCGACCCCAAATAAAACGGGACAAGGGCAGGAAGAAGAAGAACAAGAAGTGTTTACATAATCCATAGTACGCTAATATAACACACACACTTCTTCGCGGGTGCGAGAGGTGCGTCCACATAATTTTGGCCAGATGGTTCAAGGGACTATAAGCCTTAAATGTAGAGCTACACTTGATCCACGCCACGCGACGTCCTAGTAAGTATAAATCAGAAATCGGGCGTGTTAAAAGTGTGCGTCAGTCCTATGTAGTTTTTTAGCTTCAGTCTATAAAACCCGTCTGGTCTGAGGATCCTCATTTTTTAACGGAGGTGTGTGAACTTTTACACACCGTTCTACATGCCTCTATAAACTAAACTATTCACCCTTGACTTAAAGACCTCCATTCATAAATGCATTAGCTTCAAAACTGTGTCACTGTAGCAAGAAAACAAAATTTCCCCCGACCTCCCACACGGTACAGCATAAGATTACACACACACGTTCGAATGGCCGCCTAAACTAGTCTAAATATAAGACTTCGGCGCACGCGGACAAGTTCAAGGCGTAGAAAGTGATCTAGATTGAGATTTTTATTACTAACATTGTGCGTGTAGACTTTACGTCATATTGTGTGTGTGAAGGAATCAAATGCGAGAGTATTATCGCGATTCAACAAATTGTAAGATGGGAATAATTCACCGTAGCGAGCAATGGGTAGCTCGCTGTCCGATCATCCGCAACTGTCCGGACCGAGCCCAAGTCGTCGACGGCGCGCATTGTTCCCGCACGCCTCAAGGGGTTGTCAGCAACAGCAGGGGCCCAGCTGGGTCGGAGCCTACTGGGGCCAGACTCTAGTTCCGAAAGTGTGGCTCGGCCTCGGTATGAAAGGCAAGAAGGAACGGGGTGGGTTTTTTAATCAGTAAGAGTCTGATACTATCTCCGCAATTGTATGATTTTTACTACTATAGTTCGGCATCTAGACATTTGCTACTCTGACGCCACGGTCGCGGTCACCAATCAATTTCCAGACCTTGTGGGACGTACGTGCAGCCATGTGAAAGTGTTCTAATTGTATGTACGTACTTATTTGTTAATTAAAGCACGTTTTGGTTACTAGATAGATAATTATTTTCGATAGACATGTCGTCGAGATGTGAAAGGAATCTTTATTTTGATTGATTGCTTCAATAGTTTTGAAGTAAGACGCCTTCTCGAATAGCCTAAAAATCTAGGTTATGGCCTTTTAAAGTTGATCACTTCATGATCATCATTTCAGCCAATATACATCCACTGTTGGACATAGGCCTCCCCCAAGCGTCGCCACAAAGATCGTTCCTGTGCGTGCATCCATCGGTTTCTTGCAACCTTCACCAGGTCATCGGTCCACCTTGTAGAAGGCCTTTCAGCGCTGCGACTTCCGGTACGCACTTCATCATATGGCCAAGTAAAATTGGCCAGATCGTTTAAACATTTGATGGCAAGTCATGTCAATCCTCGTTTGGCCATATCATTGAGGAAGGCTTTGGCCCTTCCTTCATTCCTTCCAGCTCTGAGATAGGTACTTCTTACTCATTTCTAAGGAAGATATCTAAGTCAACCCGCCGTCTACTTTATGACTCGTCGCGATCCCGTCTCGATTTCGGAGCACAATTTTTAGACACCGACATTATCAAGCTGGCCTGTTGGTCTAGTGGTTAGTGGCCCTGACTGCTATGCCGGAGCTCGTAGGTTCGATTCCCACCCAGGACAAGTATGTGATGAGTACGATCATTCGTTCTGGGTGTAAAGTATGGTTAGCAGTTGTGTAGTACTCATAACACAAGCTCTGCTTAGCTTGGGACTAGACGGCGTTGAGTGACAGTTGTGGAAAAATATTATCCATTAATTTCCTTCGTGATCCGCCGCGATCCCGTCTCGGTATTTCAGAGCACAATTTTTAAACACCGACAATATCACCGTTTGGTAACGGTAACAAAGTTAAACAAAGAGTTTCTACGGTCAAGGTTAGATTTTATTTATTCGTTACAACCACCCAATGGTCGGTATGATACATGGGGAGTATTTAGGAGGGTTCAAAGTCAGGGCTCATCGATTTGAAGCCACGCGACAAGAATTTAGGAAGTCATATTTTAACGGAGGTTCTCGGAAGAGATGTTTTTTTTTTATGAATTTTTTTTTGCTTGGAATTAAGTTCTATAACCATCGACTTATATTCTAGTGATAGACAAGCCCTTTCGTGGAAATCATTTTTCAAAATACTGAAAAGATAAAAGTTCGCTGCAGCGCTACATTGGCATTATGTCGTCTAACAGAACTATTAAAACATGCAGTGCTAAGATAGCTTTTAGTTTAGAGGATCCTTTTTTCGCGACCAAAATGTCTTGCGCCATGAATTTCGTGGAACTTACGCATTTCGTTCAACATAGTGTGTAATGTTCAAAGTTTACAGTCGACATTACACCTGAGTCGACTGAAGTGAATTTTCGGCACGCGTAATCTAGTGCGTAGCATACATTGATGTTTATAACCTATAAACCGCATGCGATACCAAGTGCGAGTGCGGTGCTCCTGACCAGACAATGACCCTCTTATTAGAGTCCAAATGTCCTTATATCTGCACTTTGGAGGACCTAAAACGCCACAGAAACCGCTATAAACATAGCAACCCACTGGGCCCAAAGAGGGACAAGAAAACCATCAATTCGAGAAGAAGAACCGCCTACGATATATCCGAAAAACAATCTCGCGTTTATAGGTACTGCTAGGGTCGCACACCCACGACCAAATACTCCATCTCGTCAGCTCTTCTGTCACCTATGCGGATTGAAGAGCTAAACGAGATGGAGTACCCAGTCGCTAACATACGACCCTGGCGAAGACAGTACAGAAACAACGAAAACAGTCGTTGGACCGATACGACAAAAAAAAGAAAAACGATGCCATTTAGAAAGCTAGTTGTATCCTATTCCATTAAAGACCCAAGGACCCATAAATTCTATTCGACATTTATTCCTTCAACTTCTACCGTACATATAAATATGAAATGAATTTCTACGACCTTGGCTACCCTAAAAATAAGGCCATCCATAAATAAAGACTATTGATTGAGTGCTACACTTCAAATGTTATGGTTCTGTCTATGGCTCAATGAGGAAGAGTTATGTAGTGGCAATATGATTAAAAAGATATGACGATGTGGGTCAGAAAAGTTAAAGACTGCGAATGCTGGCTGGTCTGGTCTGAGTGGCTGGTTTACACAATGCAAGGTACCGACTAGATAGTACAATGCTACTCGTATTGCCTAGTCGTATGCCAGATAACTCGGCTCGCCTTAGCTGTTTTCACAACGATAGTATAGTAACTATGTCTTCTAGCGAGTTTATCGCGTCGCGATGTCCACTCTCTCTCCGGCTGGCACTAACAAGCTACTGTCGAAAGCATCCAAACGATGCGAGCGACGGCCGAGCTGCTGCCGGGTGAGCAAGTGAGTGAAAATAAAAAATGACCCAACTCGCACTTGCGAGTTACTCGTAAATAACGTCCAAACAGTGCAAGTTTCTGCAGTGCAGCTACACGGCAGGCTGGCTCGCACGCTAGCTCGCACTGTGTAAACCAGCCGTAAGTGATATTGATCGCAGAACAGATGGTCGTTGGGGACGAAAGGTTCTGGAGTGGCGACCACGTACCGAAAGACGTGGCGATGGAAGGCCTCCCACAAGGTGGAAAGACCTGGTCGTGGGAATCTGATAAATGAGAGAAGCAAAGACCCGTTCCTTATGGCGACGCTTCACGAGGCCTATGTCCAACAGTGGACGTCTTTCGGCTGACTGAAATTGGACCGTTGACCAGGTGAGTGTCGCACTAATCCAATGGATGCGTGACGGTCACACAGGACCAGTCGTTATTGCAACGCTTGGGGGAGACCAATGATGATGATGATGAAAAAAGCAACACTAAGGGTCTAAACAGATGGACTGCATTTCAACTGCAATCCAACTGCAAATTGCAGTTTAAGTGCAGTTTGAATGCAGTTGACACGACTGCATCCGAACTGCATCATACCCACCCGCCCGCACGCTCCGCCCTCCCGCGCATGGTGATGGCGCAATTTGCAGTTGGATTGCAGTTGAAATGCGGTCCGTCTGTTTAGACCCTAAGGGGTTTGCCTTCTGGTTTGTTTTTCTTTTTATTATGGACGCTCGCGTTTGACAACTATCCCACCTGATGGAGAGCAATGAAGTCGCCGACGATAGAGCACGATGATGTCGATTTTAATTGAAAAACAGTACACTCGAACCTCCATTTCTTCGTACTCCAACCACCATTGTTAGCAGGTTAACCTTGGTTGGTTTGGGGCATCAGAATTACCAGGCCGAGATATCTCCGGCTCGAACTTATATTTGTAATGTGTTTTGTAGTTTTCGCATGGTATATAAATAGGTCTAATAAACTTTATATACCTACCATAGGTACTTATTTGGTTGTGTGTGCTACGCCAATTTGGATCTTATTCATTGTCATATAGTTAGCTCCGTAGTTCGTAAGTCGTAAGTATGTATGCCAATGGAATTTTTTCATCTAATGACGTCTCCCGGTCTTCACCTGATGACCAGGGTGTAATGAGAGGGCGTTTCAGACTTTTACTGATTAAAGCCCACCTACGTTCCTCTACTGGGACTCGGTCCTTACCGGACGCCTGGACGACGAGCTACCCGTTGCTCATTGTCCGCAAGCCAACGCCTCCTCGCTTACAACGCCACCCATCCCCAACTTACACGAATCTCGGATAAAAAGTATACTTTGTTATCGTATTTATTAACCGTGAAAGCATTAAAACTTCCATTAGTTTTATGAAGAATCATGAGGAAATGGCTTTGAACTACTTTTTTTTTTCAAGCATCAATCACACCTCAAGATCACCAAACCATGAAGATAAGGCATTCACAAACGAATTTCCTTAAAAAAAAAGTTACAAAAGGTAAAATCGTTTTCGCTAAATAAAAAAAAAGTTTGCCACGGAAAGTCACGGACGGAAGTACACGCCCGAGTAAATAACAAATTGAAAAAAAAAAAAGAATTCGAAATACAAACTTCCTTTGCGAAAAAAAAAAACGGCGGAAGGAAATAGATAAAATAAATTGATTTAACGTGTTGTATATCGATTAACTTGTTTGCTTATTCGATTATAAAGTATACATCGACAGGTTCGATTTGGCCGCTCGAGGTGTGCCCTGATAAGGGGGAGGAAGAAAATATTTGTTGAACGTTTTAAATTTTTGTGTTTATAAACTACATTTTTTATCGTAATAAGGAAAGTATATCTTTTTCATATCAGGCCTACGTGTATTTTGTTTTTGTATACATGGATGTTGGGTTCATAAATTAGTTATGTTCTTGTGTATAGCTTCTATCGCGGGCCTTGAGCGTGGAGACCGAATCCAGAAATTCCGTAACGAAAATAACCTAACACCCCCCCACTCATTTGTTTTTTGAGCGTGGAAAACAAATGAGTGAACAATCAATCAAAATTCAATTCAATATGTGAAAGTTTAACTTCAATTAATATCAAAGAAAAAAAAGCAAAGGGAAAAAAAATACTGCATAAATAAAATAAATAAATAATTATAATTGCATAAGTTGATAAAAATGCTATGCAATAGCTTTATCGCGGCAGTCCCCGAGTGCCACAGGTCTTCTTTTTTTAAATATATTATTAACTCGGGAAAATAATTTAATTCACAAATATAGTTTTTCAATACTGTGTAAAAAATTGTACATGTCCGTTTTATTAAGTGATGCAAATAATATGAAGTCTGAATATAGAATTAGATTAACAACTCAAACCCCAAGCGAACGTTCGCGCGTGATTTCACGCCATTTCGGTTAAACCCCAAGCGAACGCCAGCATTCGCTTAGATTTTAAAATATTGAGCGTTTTATTTTTAGGGTATTTATCCAAGAACATAAATAAGAAGGTCTTCATAAAGAAGTCTGTAAATATTGAAAATAAGCAAACCTTTCCGTTATTCCCTATAATATGGTTTGCTGGGAGAAAACTCATTGTTGAGTTAAGCTCGCCTTTGTACATGAATTGTCAATTACGAATGTATTAGGTTAAGTTTTTGTGTGTACAATAAAGAATTAAGAATTATAATGCTACTGAAAACTGAAGCTGGACTTTTAAAGCCGTCAATGATAGGGAATTCCAGTCATAAATAACACTGACTTCCTGCTACTAAACATTATTAACTTCATATACTATATTTGAACTCGGAATTAAAGATAACATTATGGAACAACAAACTTAATGTCAAATATCACAAAGTACAAATGCAATTAAAATCTAAAAAAATTCAGGTCTTTTTAATACGAGTAGCGATGGATTTTTTTTTTTTGGACTGGCCTGTTGGTCTAATGGTTAGTGACCCTGACTGCTATGCCGGAGGTCGTGGGTTCGATTTCCACCCAGTACAAATGTTTGTGTGATGAGCATAATCATTTGTTCTGTGTCTGGGTGAAATTTATCTATAATATGATGTATTTAGAAATATTTAAGTATGTTTATCAGTTGTCTAGTACCCATAACACAAGCTCTGCTTAGCTTGGGACTAGACGACGTTGTGTGATAGTTGTAGAATATTATTATTATTTTGGTATGATCATGTGAAGAGGATGGATGAATAGCATGGAAGATCTCTCTCTCAAAGAAAAGATGGATGGATTGTGTAATGTGAAAGAAAGGGGAGTCAAGGGAGATAGCGTGGAGGAAACACGTTGCCACCGACCCCAATTAAAATGGGACAAGGACAGGAAAATTATGAGGATGAATTGAATTTTCTTTGTAACATATATTCAAATAAATATAAAGCGCTCCACAAACAACCTTACACAAAAAATTTTTCTTAAAAAAAAAATCCGCCTCACCATACAAAATTATAAACTTGATTGGACAGTTTGTATGGAGAAGCCGATTTTTTTTTTTTCGTTTTAAGCCCTTAAAATTTATAGAGGGCTGTCCCTTACACCTTGTATAGATAACTAGCTTCTGGTAGTAGCTTCACTAGCTGCAAAGTAAGTTTCTCAATACAATTTTTGGACTCCCTTTTCATTCTCTTAGGGCTTAAATTTTAGAAAATCCTCTCTTAGTGCTCGCCTATGTCATAAAAGCAAGCCTTGTACAAAATTTCACGCTCCTAGTCCCAGTAGCTTCCGCAGTGCGTTGATATGTCAGTCAGTCAGTTTCTCCATTTATATATTTAGATAACTTCACAACATTCAACAATCGTTATAATATTCGTTATCATAAAACACAGTATCAGTAACGGAATCCAAACAAGGTGATACCAGAGATAATGGGTACACGTTCCGTTTCTTCAGTTGTCCTAGATGCAATCTCGTTTTTTCTATGTATAGACATGACTTCGTCTAAGTACATAAACGAATATTGTAAACGAGAAAAGTAAATAAAAGACTTGAGAAAAAACCACACGCCTAATGTTTGGCAAAAAACCCGAATCGCGATATGAGTATTCAATAATATTGTAGAGGTAAAATTGTCGATATGTTAGTAAAAAGTAATTTCTGAAAGTACAGAAACAATTTCAAAACATGGATATTTTTTATTCCAGGAAATGATAAAATTCTGCGAGATAAGTCAAGCGAGGTAGTCAGTAAATCAAATGTAATATGACGTTTATCGTCCGCCATATTGAATTTTTGGCGACGTCATTCAGGCTAGATAACATACTTTCTGGAATTTTAAATTCTGTATAGATGACAAGTTCGATGACATCGAATTTATTGAAATTGGGTACTGACCCAATTTTAACAACTTCGGTGTTTATGAAGTAAAAACCAATTATGCCATTAACTTGATCATTACCAGGCTTGTTCAAAAGAGTTACCGCGGCTCAGGAACGCAAAGGACGGCTGAAGAAAAACAGGTGAGGTTTAGTCGGTTAAAATCTGACACTTCTGCTCGCTGTCTCTCCAATGTCTCGACCAATCCAGCAGCCCAGAGATTACCTCCTACAAACGATTTTTTCTCCTCGTTATTTCAAAATAGATTAATCAGAAAATTTCAACACAAATTAATAAATTAGACCTATCAAAAATCTTTCATGGAAATCTGACATAAATATTGTCACCGTCATTTCTGACCCAATTATTTTGACAACGAGCTCGAGCGACGCATATCATGTTGTTCACTTATAATTTACACACCTAGTATTTTTAATCGATGGTTTATCGAGTACGACATCGATAAGTTAGCTGTTGGTTGCATAATATTCGCACTAAACGACCTAATTGTTTGGGGTCAACGAACTGTAATCACGTGCGGGTTTACTAAGTGCGAAGTAGTAGCGTAATGTTACTGAGATTTTTATGAACTGTGTTTTTAGAAGCATATTGTAAATTATTTTTTTTTTAGAGCTGTTCAATAGTTTTGTCAGTTTTTTTTTTTTGATGACATCAATCTTCTTATTTCTGCCTTTATCCTATATTACTTGGGTTCGACGCAACACGTTTTTGCGTCTATTTTGTCCTGTCACCCGTTTCTTTTATATCATAATCCATCCATTCACACATCTTGGATGACATCAATAGCAAAGCATAATCAGTCTTAATGTTCCCACCGCTGGGACTCAGGTCTCCACTCTAGGAGAGGGAAGAAGCCGCAATCCACCAACGCGGGCCAAGTGCGGTTTGGTGGATGTCACAAATCTTCGGATTGGTTTTAGGACGTGCCGGTTTCCTCACGATGTTTTCCTTCACCGTTTTGAGAGCAGTGGTGATGAAATAAATCACACAAAGTAATGCGCCTGGCTGGGTTTGAAACTTTGAACCTACGACCTTACATCTCTTAAATCGAGGCCATTACCACTCACCACTGTTCTACTGCTTTTATAGCTTTTTTTTAATTGATATAAACTAGTGCTTGAATGCGATCCCACCTGATGGTAAGTAGTGATACAATCGTTAATCGTGAAGTTTTGAGCCTATTCACTCTAGCCTTGAAGACACCTAAATTATAATCGGACGGGAAAACCGATGGTAGGGTAGTTGAAAATAACTTTTGACAGTTTTCTTTGATGTCATCAATAATTCACGAAAATCATAGCATATAATATAATTAATTAAAAATTTCACACGGTCTGTATGTCCCAACGGACAGGCGTGATAAATTTTGATGTAAAAAGTTTTTTTTTTCATTTGTCTTTTTGCTTACCTAAGTTTTCTCAAAAGTTTTTGATCCTTATTAAAAACAGGATCGAAACGAAATAACGTTAGGGCAAGAATTTTCTTAATAGGATCAGTAGGTACTTTTCGTTATAGGCCATGGTCCGGAGCGAGGAGCAGTGGCAGGTGGTCGCTTCCTTCGGCGAAGCAGTAATGCTAGCAAAAAAGGAGGCCGACCGCGTGAGGTAACGGCGCTCACGTCCATGCCGCCGCTGGGACTTCGATCCCAATTTCCGGCTACGGTAGGCGCGGGCTTGCGGACGGCGAGCAATGCATAGCTTGCCGTCCGACCCTCTGGTAACCGACCGGACCGAGTCTATGAAGTTGACGGCGCGTATCGTTTCGCGCGAGACACCCAAGGGGCCTAGCAGGGTCGAAGCCTACTGGCGCCAAGGATATGTTTAACTGTCTGACACTATCTCCCGCTCCGCTCAAGAGCGGGGGATGTCATTGGATGATTTTCCTATCTAAAAAAGTATTTTTCGTGAAAGAAAAAAACAATCAGAACAAAGGAATGGAATTACTTTCCGAAGTCTGTATTTTTCTGATAGCTACAATCTAGAGCTCTTAGTCAAGAGTGAATAAGTTACAACACATATATTGTGCGTACAGCCAAAGATTGGAATTCCCTGCCGGAGTCAAGAGTGGATAGACAAGACTTCTAGGCAAGCGTGCTCCATCGTCGGCCACATAGTGTTGTAAAAATAAGCGCTGAGAGTCGAGCGTTGAGCGCTGAGTCGACGCTATTGAGCGTTCAAGACTCGAGCGTTAAACGCTTGAGCGTTTAGGACTCGTAAGCGTTGAAAACTCGGGCGCTCGACGCTCGAGTCGCGCGCTCGAGCGTCGAAGCCATCGATTACCGATGAAAGAACGTCGAAGCGTTAACATTTTTACTGGGGGTATATAATTTTATTTGACTATAGGGAAATCTTTAATCGTTGTGATGCATGACGTGCTTTAGATGCACTTCGACTCAAATCTTTTGTGTTTATAATATTTTCGAAACACAAAAGATTTCTATAATTTATCATTATTTTATAATACATCGTTAAATTTTAATCCCGTGGATGGTCGATCCGGTACACGAAACACTATCGATTTGTAAAGATAAAATAAAAAATAAAGTATCTTTTTTTTGAAAAAAAAAGGTACTTTCCTCAGCCAAAATCTCGATTTCACTATCTGACGAATCGTCAGCTTGATCAGACTCGAGCTCCCTCAAGCCTCCCCCAAGTGTCGCCATAGTGATCGGTGCCCACTGTTGGACATAAGTCTCCCCCAAGGGTTGCCATTAGGCGCTATAATGACTGATGCCCACTGTTGGGCATAAGTCTCACCTCGCTATAATGACATATGCCCACTCATGGACATAAGCCTCCTTCAAGTATCACCATATAGGCGCTATAATGACTGATGCCCACTGTTGGGCATAAGTCTCCCCTCACTTTAATGACCTATGCCCACTGCTGGACTTAAGCCTCCCCCAAGTGTCGCCACCTAGGCGCTATAATGATTGATGCCCACTGTTGTACATAAGTCTCCCCTCACTAATGACCTATGCCTACTGTTGGACATAAGCCTTCTCCAAGTGTCGCCATTTCGGCGCTATGACTGATGCCCACTGTTGGACATAGGCCTCCCCCTCGCTATATTGACCGGTGTCCTCTATTGGACTGTCCAGGCGCACTAGTTTATGAGCCTATGTCCAACTTGGACACCTAGTGCGCCTCACCATCAGATTGCATCACTGCTTGCCATCAGGTAGGATCGCAGTCAAGCGATAGTAATAATAATTAAAAAAAAAAGTACGCATTTGAAAAAATTAAATATGAAATTTTCGGTTCTTTTGATATTTTTCCGTTTTTTTTGGGTTTACTGGAAAAATACATGAAATTTATACTTTATAAATTTCTTGAAAGTTTCGAATGTTATAATGAATAAAACAACAGTATTGGAAAGAAACGGGAATATTGCCTGCTTTTTTCAACGCTAGTCCCGAAGGAAGTGATAAAACTTTTTATAACAAATAAAAACCACGCAGATAAAACCGCGGGAATAACATATACAATGAGTAGTTAGTATTAAACTGATTTGTTCTTCACCTATTTATAAAGACTCGTGCTCAAGCTCGAGTCGAGCGTCGAGTCGGCGCTATTTATCGAGCTTTTTTTCTAAACGCTCAAGCCAGCGCTCGAGCGTTTTCAAACCGACTCGAGTCCCGACTCGAGCGTTTTTAAACTGCTCGAGTCCGGACTCGAGCGTTTTAGCGCCGACTCGAGCGTTTTTACAACACTACGGCCACATCATCGCTTACCATCAGGTGAGATAGTGGTCAAACGCAAGCCTATCAATAATTAATTAACTTTAAATAATATTAGAAAGAGGTACAGTTTCTTTTTTTGTTTGTAGGAGGTAATCTTTGAAAGTACTGGTCTGGCTTAAATTTTTTCACCGATATAAAGAACTGCTTTATTTTTGAGTGACATAGGCTATATTTTATGTACGCGGGCGAAGCTGCGGGCAAAAGATAGTCAATAATAAAACAAAACTACATACTGACTCCACAAAATAATATCGCCGAATGTAAAGTGAATAGAAAAAAAAAAAACTTTACCTCTTTATGATATGTAGACAAACCATCTTAACTTCATTCTTTATAATATTAGTATAGGTTGACAACAAACAGTCTTCAATCAAATTAATTCTAAATCTGAAAACTGAATTATAAAGGGAAAAAATATCAAATGATTTCTTTTTCAAACATATTATTTTGTTTTAATGAGGCAAATATTGCGAGATATTACTAAGAGCAAAATTAATTAATGGCATTATAATAACAGGAAAATAATATTAAATTCTAGCTAAATTTAAATCTCAAACCAAGATGACAATTTTTTTAACCGTGGTTTTCTCTATTTCAATTTTAATACCGAATTGTGACTCTTGAATTCTGATTTAACTTTTCGAATAACGGAATTAAAGACACAATGGAAAGACAATGAGAGAGCGAACAACGGGATTCGCTTGGGGTGGGGTTTAATAAATAAAGTATTTGAATTTGAGTATTTCTTGCACATGGGGGTTTCTTGGACATTCTTCTCCATAGAGATCTACGCTTTGGAATGTGCTATTATTAGCATCATTTTTTTTTTCTGACTTTTTGACAATTTGAAAGTGCCTGTAAATGGTTTATTTGAAATAAACACTTTGATTCTTAAACTCTACTTTAAACCTGAAAACCTGTCAAAACTTTATATTCAAGTAGGGTATGAGACGTTCTTAAATACAAAATACTTAATCCAAAAACCAATAGGTAGTAAGTTATTGAACTAAATGAAGTTGCGTTACTGCAATCCTTGAAAATGTTTTTGTTTTAACGCAGTTCGTTTGGTATACAACCATTTAAAGTAAAAAAAAAACTCATGCGAATGGATGACTTACAAAAATTATTTAAAAAAAATAATATTTAAAACACATACCTTCCTCTTCCAAGTCGGTTGTTTCAATTACAGACAAGACGGTGCAACAAAACAATGAATATATTGAAAAGATACCGGTATTATCTTAGCGATAAACGAATATTATCAATACCACTTATCTCCAAGTAGCAAACGCCGCTAACGGATAGCGCCCGTTACACGAACACATACGAAATGAGAACGCACAGAGAAACCACTCGAACAATCAGATTACACGTTCCAAACAAAAACAAACCTTAACAACAACAGCAAAAAGTCTAAATTAACAAAAAACAAAAACCAATTCAAGTTAACAAACAAAAAACAACGTTAACATACAAACAATAGGAAACACATTCTAAATTCAAACGGTCAAGTTCGAATTATGATTTATTTCGCGAATTCGGTCGAACGATTTCAAATTCTGACACTAGATTGAGCAATGTCAATGAACATAGGACTTTAAAC
This sequence comes from Mythimna albipuncta, assembly GCA_929112965.1. Lineage (NCBI taxonomy): Eukaryota > Metazoa > Arthropoda > Insecta > Lepidoptera > Noctuidae > Mythimna > Mythimna albipuncta. Next base: position 3,269,324 of record OV815986.1, on the reverse strand, counting down.
CGACTGCGCAAGATTTGTATTGGCACGTTTCGTCGAACAGGAAATGTTTTAAGTTTACGTCATGGCTATATTTATATGCGCATGAGTCAGCGTCGTTAAACGAAGTAACGAAACGTCGCGTCGTGATGGATTCGTTAGGGCGGCAAGATACTAGTAACGTGTGCATGCATCGTTCTCATTGGCTGGCTTTTGCGTGCGTGTGAGTGGACATGTACGTGTTTCAGGTGTGTTGCCCCCTTTTTTGTAAGTTCGGCGATGTGCTACTTTTTGTTAGTCGCGTGTTAGGTTCTTTATTTAAGTTTTATTAACGTTATCAATGCTTTAGATAAAAATTAATAACCAATTATTTGATTGGAATGTATGTCAAACCTATATAGGACTACAATCAACTGACAAATCTTAATGATTTGCGTGGAACATAATTTAGATTTTTTATTTATAAAAAAATAAATTTAAGCAATAATAACACTATAATATTGGATTAAATATACAAATTTAAAACTATTTAAATAAAAAAAACGCATAACTAGTTACACAAAAACGCCACAAATGAACGCTCAAGAAAGCAGTAACTAGAGACACGTAGGGATCAAAATAAAGTTGTCGAGTTATAGCTATTGCAATCAGTGATACGATAATTGATACTTTCGAATAATACCGCATAAAGAATGTCATTTGGATTCCATTTCTACTACACAATAAAGTAGAACTACACTGCGCACACGTGTGCCACACACGTCAATCTGGGCGCGTCGGTCTCTATACATTTTTTATGAAAACTAGACTTGTAGAGCTACACTAGATCCACGCGATGCGACGTCGTTTTACGTACAAATCAGGCGTGTTACACGTGTACATCTGTCTAATGTAATTACAGTTTTATTGTACTTATCTTGCCCTTCTAGAGTATTCTAATTCCAAGCATGTTGCTAGGACAAAAGGCATTGCCCATACGTTAATACGGCTCGAAGGTTGTATGACCGGAAAAATTGTGTGGGTGGGACATGATAAGGGCATAGGGAAATCGGTTTAATCATATTTTCGTATACAGACCATAATTCGCACTTTTTTTATATATGGGGGTGAGCAGAAAACTAGTTTGTTAAACACGTTCATTGTGCGTACAGCTAAGGAGCTGAATTCCTTGCTAGAGTATGTTTCCTGATAATTGCAATATTAAAAAAAAAAAATTGGGTAAAAATCATCCAAATGACATTCCGCGCCCTTAGACGGAGCGGGAGATAGTGTCTTGGCCCCAGTAGGCTTCGACCTTGCTGGGTGGGCCCCTACAGTTGCTGATAACTCTTTGAGGCGCGCGAGAACAGTATAAGCCGTCGACGACTTGGGCTCGGTCCGGACGGTTACCGGACGATTGGATAGCGAGCTACCTACTGCTCGCCTTCCGTAAGCCCGCGCCTACGGTGGCCGGAAATCGGGATCGGAATCCCGTTCCTGTTTTCGATCGTTCACAGTATCGACATACCGACTTCAGGCGGTCAAAGCCGCTGACAGTAGCTAGTTACTTACAATCTCCACAGTACCCAAATGACTGGCCAGAAACAAAATCATTTTGAAATTAGAATTTAGAATGTTCTCGAGATAACTAAAAGCTAGACAGACGGATGAACATAAAAAACTGAACATTACCAGCATGACGAGCATGTTCTGAAATCTAATTATAACTGTTTCTCTAATGTGTTCTTCACGACCTTCTGTGACGAATGGACCAAACTTGCAGACAGGTACACACTAATATTGAACAGCCTGCTTAGTCCGAATTTCTCTTACGTTTCGAGGCTCTACCGCGATCCATTTGACGACCTAAACTGAATTGTTAAAAGGGTGAAGCTATATTGGTTACTAACTTTATTTATTCATAAAAAATAAAATAAAATTATAATAACACAATCTAATACTGAATTGGTAGAGCAGTGGTAATGGCTTTTCATTACTTTGTGTAATTTATTTCATCATCATTGCTCTCGAAACGGTGAAGGAAAACATCGTGAGGAAACCGGCATGTCCTAGAACCAAAAATTCGAAGACATGTGACATTTACCAACGTGCACTGGGCCCGCGTGGTGAATTACGGCATATTCCCTCTCCTAGAGAGGAGGCCTGAGTCCCAGCATTGGGAAAATTAAAAAGGCTGATGATGAATACTGAATTATTGACACAAAAAAGCTACAAATGACCACTCAAAAACTCAAAGTTAGTACACTACTAACTAGAGACGCGCAGGGACCGAAATAAAGTAGTCAGTTATAGCTATTGCAATCAGAAACTGACTGACTGACATATCAACGTACAGCCGAAACTACTGGGACTAGGAGCGTGAAATTTTGCACAACCCTTCCTTTTATGACGTAGGCGAGCAGTAAGGAAAGATTTTTTAAATTTACCCCCTATGGGGATAAGACGGGGTCCGAAGTTTGTATAGAGTATCTTACCAATTACGCGGGAGAAGCCATTGACAGAAGCTAGTCACAATCATAAAATACGAAATTAATTTCTTTAAGAAAACGTTAGCTGAGCGAGTTCAATGACCTGTAGGTAGTTTTTACGTAACGCGGACAATTACCTACAGGTCATTGAACTCGCTCAGCTGACGTTTTCTTAAAGAAATTAATTTCGTACATGCGTAAATTAATATGTTTAAAAAAAGGTATGTTATTTTTTAATTTTATCTTTACAAATCGATAGTGTTTCATGTACCGGATAGAGATTAAAATTTAGCGGTGTACAAGTGGTACATCTTTAATGTTTTTAAAAACGATACCTACATTTATGACGTTATTGTGCAGAAAGTTAAACTGACAGATCAAGTCAAAGTCAAAAGTTTTTTATTTCACATAGGCCTACATGGGCACTTATAAAACGTCAGAAGCTAGTGCACGGTTCCAAATTGGCCGTTTTCTATGGAGAAGAACCGGCAAGAAACTCCATGGTTACTCTTTAAAAAAAAATATTGTTCTTACAATATTTCCATATTACAGTTTTAAAAGGTATTATTTAATCATTCATTATTTGATCATTTTAGGAGTTACATTAAATGATATTGTCGCAGAGGATGTAGACGCATGTTTGATATCATTTGTGATCATTAACTCATTTTAGCATTTATGACGTTATTGCACCCGGTGTGCGATATTTTTTTTTTTTATAGGCTCGCGTTTGACCACTATCTCACCTGATGGTAAGCGATGATCTGGCCGACGATCTATCAAAAGTCAAGTCAAAAGTTTTTTATTTCATGGGCACTTATAAAACGTCAGAAGCTAGTGCTATCGTAAGATCCATCTCTAGGAATCCATGTCCAGCTGATGACATTTAAAGGTTAAAACAATGATGAATAGCTTTCTGACATATAAATCTTCGACACAAGACCTTCTGTCTAACCTGGATTATGACTAGGTACTGCCAATATTTTGTAAGACTTCAAATGAAGTCATACTGTCACCCATCCGGTCTCTAACCTTGACGGCAGCTGCTTACTGTCAACAGTCCAGTCTAATTTTGCTCGACTACTAAGAATTTTTCTTTGCTTGCGGGTAAAATTTACTTACAACATTGCATAATGCAAGTGTATGTCGGACTTGCGCTCTGAGGGTTGCGTACAAACTTATTTATGAAAACAATTCAATTCCCGAATTGAGTCTTGAACGGTTTTCCGTATCGTGAAAAAGGTTTTTTTAGGGTTCCGTAGCCAAATGGCAAAAAACGGAACCCTTATAGATTCGTCATGTCTGTCTGTCTGTCTGTCTGTCCGTCCGTCCGTATGTCACAGCCACTTTTTTCCGAAACTGTAAGAGCTATACTGTTAAAACTTTGTAAGTAGATGTATTCTGTGAACCGCATTAAGATTTTCACACAAAAATAGAAAAAAAAGCAATAAATTTTGGGGTCCCCATACATATAACTGAATCTCAAATTTTTTTTTTTCATCAAACCCATGCGTGTGGGGTATCTATGGATAGGTCTTCAAAAATCATACTGAGGTTTCTATTATCATTTTTTTCTAAACTGAATAGTTTGCGCGAGAGACACTTCCAAAGTGGCAAAATGTGTGTGTGTCCCCCTCTAACTTCTAAAATAAGAGAATGATAAAACTAAAAAAAATATATGATGTACATTACTATAAAAACTACCAACGAAAATTGGTTTGAACGAAATCTAATCAGTAGTTTTTTTTGAATGCATCATAAATCGAAAAAAATACACTATTATTAAAACATCGATCAAAGTTACAACACATTACAAGAACTTTTATATTATGTTACTTGCTGCTACGGAACCCTTCATGGGCGAGTCCGACTCGCACTTGGCCGGTTTTTTTGAGATGTACCTACAAATTTATAGTTACATATTTTCTTATGAGTACTTGTGCTATAAAACATGCTTCACGCCAAATTTCAGGATTCTGAGTCAACGGAAAGTAAGTACCCTTTGGATTTTGATTACTTTAAAATGTAAAAATGTACGTTTTTGGCGACATATACCGCCGTATCTCTTTTTTCAGTTAACTTAAAAGTTTATTTTTTTCTTAACTTCAAGGGACCGCAGACCTGAGTATACGGTTTTAATTTTAACTCGATACCTCCACGCGTTCCCGAAATAAAGGTGTCTGTCAGACAGGATAACAAAGAGATCAAATCAATCAAATCAAAAACGAGACTTTTTGCAGGCACTTGTAATTTTGTCTTATTATTTTTATTTGTACACATATTTTTTCAATTCTGTTCTCTAATATGGGTTTTTACCTAAAATAAATGAATTTTATTTTATTTATATTTATTTATAAGATATCTCCTGTGTGTGATTCGTTTTTTTTTTTAATTTACACATGTACGTAACATGATTTGTGTCCATGGAGTTTTATTGCACATTTTTCTCCACACACCTGTCTACGCTTTAAAATGTGCAACAAGTATATTTTTTTTTGACTGATTGACAATTCAAAAGTGCCTGTAAATATAGTTTATTTAAAATAAATGCTTCAAATCTATAGAACGGATGCCTGCAGAAGGTGCTTTGAGCATTGACCTAGCCCTACCTACAAAAAGACCATGGTAGCCTAAATATAGACTTGTCAAAGACCGACGATCTAAGAGGAAAAACTCATATAGAGATTGGGTAAGGCCAAAACCTATTAGGTCAGACCACTCCTTCAGTAAGACATACTCAGAAAGCCTTCACCAAACATTAGGGTTTCTTTGAACAGTAGTGTCCAAAAAATCATATGCGCCAAAAATTAGGAAAAATTAAGTTTGATCGTGCGATTTATTAAACTATCACACAACGCCGTCTAGTCCCAAGCTAAGCAGAGCTTGTGTTATGGGTACTAGACAACTGAACGACATACTTATATATTTCTAAATACATACAACATAAATATAGATAAATTACACCCAGACACAACAAATGATAATGTTCATCATACAAACGTTAGTCCTGGGTGTGAATCGAACCCACGACCTCCGGCATAGCAGTCAGGGCCACTAACCAATAGAAAGCAAAAGGCTAGTCAATTGATATAAACTTGTGCTAGACTGCGATTCCATCTGATGGTAAGTAGTGATGCAATCGTTGATGGTGAGGCGCGCTAGTTTATTAAGAGCCTATTGATTTTAATTATAACCTAATCGTTGGGAAGACCCCAGCAGGCATGAACTCGTATTTTAAGTTTTTATATAAATTAGTTTTTATATAGGTTCTGCCCGCGCGGCTTCGCTACCGCTCTTCCCTACTCCACCCTACCATACCCCACTATACCCTACTCTATCCTACTCTACCCTACCAAACTTCACATAAACCATCTACTAAATAGTCCGAACAAAGCCTAAACATTTGGTTTGGATAGGTGAGCCCGTTCTTGAGTTATAAATTACAGCGAAAAGTGGCATTGATTTTTATAACTTATAAATAGATTATTCTAGTAATTGGTTGCTCCCTAAGATTGCTAATGTAATAGTTTTGACAAAAAAATCTCATCTCAACGAGATAAACACAATAATTTACAAAGAGATTAAGACATTTTTATGCCTAAGGCAAAAACACGTTGTTATCGTAAACAGGTATATCAAGTGATCTTTGAACAAACCGCAAAATAATACTTTCACTTTGATGCTGTTATTAAGTGCAAATTATTTTGATTGCAAAAGCAACCATTTAAACCCACAATCCCATTCTTTTAGGGCCAGGCCATACGGTGCGCCGCCGCCGTCGCCGGGATTCTGATCCCGATTTCCGGCCAACGTAGACGCGGGCTTGCGGACAGTGAGCAATGGGTAGCTCGCTGTCCGGCCGTCCGGTAACTGTCCGGACCAAGCCCAAGTCGTCGACGGCGCGCACTGTTCCCGCGCGCCTCAAGGAGTTGTCAGCAACAGCAGGGACCCAGCCGGGTCGAAGCCTACTGGGGCCAGGGTTATCCGAAAGGGCGCTCGAGCCCCGGTATCAAGGCTAGAAGGAACGGGGTGGGTCTTTTAGTCAGTAAGAGTCTGACACTATCTCCCGCTCCGCCCAAGGGCGGGGGATGTCAATGCATGATTTTTCCCACCATAAAAAAGGCCATACGGTGCGGTGCGGCTCCGGCGCGGTGCCTGAACGACGAATCGGCGGGCCGTACGAGCGGAGTGGCGTCACTCGTGTGCCCGCCAATTCGTCGCTCAGGCGCCGCGCCGGAGCCGCACCGCACCGTGTGGCCTGGCCCTTACTCTTCTAACCGTCGACGTCGTATATTTCCGACAGTCACTCTTGCGTTTATTCAGCCAGAGTTGCACATTCACAACCGTCATATAGGGTGACTGGTAATTAGTGACCGATACTTAAACACGTCATTGTACTCATGACTACAAACAACTTTCCCAAAGAAACTGTATATTTTTACTCATTTGTTTTATCACAATAACAAAACACGGCTAACAGTTTATCAGACGCAGGCGCGCGCGTGGGAAATAAAGTATAATGAATAATAAATAGCTGTTTTATTAATGTGATAATACCAATGAATAGAAGAAGACTACAAAAAATTTCCATGACAAAAAAAAAGACGTGTGGCACTCGGGGACTGCCGCGGTAAAGCTATTGCATAGCATTTTTATCAACTTATGCAATTATCATTATTTATTTATTTTATTTATGCAGTATTTCTTTTCCTTAGTTTTTTTTTCTTTGATATTAATTGAAGTTACACTTTCACACATTGAATTGAATTTTGATTGATTGTTCACTCATTTGTTTTCTTAAGCGCAGGCCACACCGGCAGCTAGCGGGCGGGCGGGCTAGGCTGGCGAACATCGTTTCACCTCTTTACATACTTCGGTTCACACCGCGAGCTACCGACGAACCTAACGAGCTAAGCTAACGAAATATCCGACGATTCCAGCGAAGCTACTCGTTCACCTCGTTGGCGCGCCCGCGCTTCGCTAGCTTAGCTCGCCCGCCAGCCCGCTCGCCCGGTTCGTTCGCCCGTCCTCCCCGTTTCGAGTAGACTAGTCGACGCTCGTCTTTCGAATAGCAGTGCAGTGTTTAGCTTCGCCCGCTTAGCCCGCTTCGCCCGCTTAGCCCGCTCCGCTGGTCGCTCGTCTTTCCGTAGTTTTCGGTGTGAACCCCATAGTTTAGTTCGCCAATATTTCGCGTAGTTTGTATAGTTTCCTTCGTTCGCTTCGCCCGCCCGCCTAGCCCGTCCGTCCGCTAGCTGGCGGTGTGGCCTGCGCTTTATCGGTCACCACGCTCAAAAAACAAATGAGTGGGGGGTGTTAGGTTATTTTCGTTGAGGAATTTCTGGATTCGGTCTCCACGCTCAAGGCCCGCGATAGAAGCTATGCAATAGCTTAAAAAATGAGTATAATAAAAAAAGTTTCTTTGGGAAAGTTGTTTGTAATCATGAGCACAATCACGTGTTTAAGTATCGGTTACTAATTACCTGTCACCCTATATAGGTCCATCTCGTCAGCTCTTCTGTCACCTAACCGCTGGCGTCGGATTGTAAGACAGTTGTTTTCATGTCGATTCGTGGTACTCCATCTCGTTTACTCTTCAATCACCAAAGGTGACAGGAGACCTGACGAGATAGAGTATTTGATCGTGCCCGTACAGGTACAAGTAACTGTGCAGGTTTTCCATACAAGCTTACCTGACAGGTATAACTGTGCAAGCAAATCTGTCAGGTATGCCCTAGCGTGGTGGATTACGGCCCATTCCCTCTCCTAGAGAGGAGGCCGAGTCACAGCAGTGGGAACATTCAAAAGGCTGATGATGATGATGATACCCTAACATGCTACCTTAAACAAAACTTTGAGAAACACAAAAACTGTATATTAAACAACGTAACTTTGTAAATAGTCTGATAACCGTCAATTCCTCGAAATATGCTAACCGCTACATTAAAAACAAATTTTGATAAGTAACGTTCGCGTACACCGCGAACGCTGAGTCTTTGGCGCGCCATCGCGTCGAAGACTCCTCATTCGTTCACTGCGTTGCTGCATGTATCTAACAACGAAGGCGATTGGCTCGCCAATATATGGAATGCGTAAAGCGATCCCCACTCTGACGCCGAGCGTTCAAGATCCGTGATGGCAACTGTAAATAACAAACAAATAAGACCGACTTCCGAAATTAAAGTTATTTTGAACGTTTCAGTGTTTCTATTGTCGTGAAGTCAGTAGATTTTTTTTGTAGGTAAGTTCATACATCAGAGATAAACTTAGCTTTCCCACCGATAAGTCCAGCCCAAAAAAAAGGGGTCTGCACTAGTGTTAATCATAAAATCACTATCAAGAGATACGACGAAAGATTACAGTCCGAGTTAGCACATCGCATATTTTTACATGCATAATATTTAATGTTTATACACGTAATATATAAACAGGAGATAAGGGGGTCTACTCGCTTTCTCCGAAAAACGAAGTTTCGATCGAAATCGGCGTGTTTCCTACCATGGTTCATTTCGTTCCCGAAATTTCGTACGAACGAAAATTATTTGACGTACCGAATCTCTAAACCTACTCTAATTAGTTATCTTTCGAAAAAAAATATGATTATGACATACGAATGTTTTGCAATTTTAACGTCAAATTGACGAAACCAAAAACCTTACCTTTTCATTTTCGTTTGTGTTGATTTTGTAAGAAAAGTGCTTAAAATGGCCTCAAGAATGTTTTTAATTGAAGCAGCTCTACGTTACGAATGTTTAGAGCGTACAAAGACCCGGCAACCAGCTCAAATTCCTGACTTACATGTTGTGGATAATGTGAGACTCAGTCGGCAATTATTTGAAGAGTTGTACCAGAAAATAGTGTCTTTATTACCTCCAACAAGCCTCTGTAGGCTTGTCCTCAGCAAAGCACTAGGAAGTGGAGTACTACTATGATGTTTTCAGCTCAACATTATGCAAATTCCTGACACACCGTTTGTGCGAAATGAGGGACTCAATCGACAATTATTTGAAGAGTTGTACCAGAAAATAGTGCCTTTATTACCTCCACAAAGCCTCTGTAGGCTTCTCCTCAGCAAAGCAATAAGAAGTGGAGTATTAATGTGATGTTTTCAGCTCAACATTACGCAAATTCCTGACTTACATGTTGTGGATAATGTGAGACACACTCAGTTATTATTTGAGGAGTTGTACCAGGAAATAGTGCCTTTATTACCTCGTAAAAGCCTCTGTAGGCTTCTCTTCAGCAAAGCACTATGGTGTTTCCAGGGTACCTACTGTGACTGTCTTAAGTTGTTGTTGTTTAAAAAGAGACTGTAATAAAAGACTAAAAAATACATTTATAAATTTTATTTAGTAACTTAAATCCTGTAGGATTCAGTGATTTTCATGTCACTGGTGGTCGATTTCCTGGCAGAGTCCTATGTCCACAGCTACCTCGGGCTGTGAAAAGTTTGGAGGTTAGCTTGATTGCCTGGAGGTGGATGGTATTGGTTCATTGATCTGAAAATAAAACAGATTAAATACCTAATAGAATCATAAAATATTGAAATTAAATAGGTAAGAATTGGTGGAATTTACTTATAATACTATGTGGTAATAAAATCAATTGTTATTGTTTAAAACAAAATTTAGACACAACTAAGATGGTAAATAAAATAATTCTACGAATGACCCACCACTAACCACGACTAAAAACAAAGAGGTACATACTATATTGTATAATTATGATAATATTACTTACAAAGATCAAATATCCACAACAAAACTTCTTGGAAGACTGCAACATCCACAGTTCTACTTGAAACTTTCTTACAGAACGCGTACCGTGATGAAAAAATATGTGTGTAAAATATACCTATTTCTAACTTGAGTTATGTATATGTAAAGTCCAAATAAAAATCTTTTGATTTCAAACTAACAATGCAAGTTGACCAGTGCTGCCAACTCCTTAAATTATTTTCTGCTAAATCTGCATTCAAAAAATGCTAAATATATGCCAAAATTTTCGGAAAATGCTAAATACCATAACCCTCGTGTGTATCCTCTTCGTATGATGTCTGAGCAGAGCGGAAGAAGCCATTCTTTCAAATCGGACATCAATTCCCACTCTGCACGATAAAGTTGGTTATAGGTTATTTATTGACATTGTGAATTTAATAACTCTTATTCAACGCACGTAACCACACATACATATACATACGAATCAAACAAAACCAAATTACCTTTGATGACAAGGTCGAGTGATGCAATACACCACATGTAGTTCAATCCAAGCGGGATTCCTCTAACCACTAGGGTCGCGTTCAAAAACATCACCTCGTTTATCAGGATTTTATTTTGCATTTAGAAATAATATTCAAAATTTCCGAGTAAAATGCTAAAAATATGCTAAATTGAATTTATGCATGCCAAATTACTTAGAAAAATGCTAAATTTAGCCATAATAATACTAAATTGGCAGCACTGAAGTTGACAATGTTGACAAGTTACACATTGTTTTTTTTTTTGCCGCATTTGGGCCGGCTATGGTCTTAGACCATACCGTCTCATCATCAATAATAAATACGTTTTTTTTAGTTTCATTTGTATTCTATGCATAAATATTACAAGAAATATTTAATCACATCAAAGAGGTATTAAATGTAAAGAAAAGTTGTCGTGGCCCAAAAAGGTAGACTGCGACAGTCCGACTTTCTTACGGAATGTGTCATGTAAAAAAGCACTGGCAGCATGATATATTTTTAAAAATTCAAACTAAAAGTCAAATTCAAGTTGACATTCAGAGATTGACATTTTACGTGTGATTATACAGATATTTTTAGTTGTCATACGTTAGTACCGATGATTAAAGTGAAGTAGCGCTCTTTATATAAGTCGGTTAACAATGACCGTAGAAAAGGTTGTTTTATGGTGTCTTTTTGTATTTTATCGAAAATTATTTTTTACGACATATTTATGTTTTATCTATAAATATTACAAGAAATATTTAATAAACCACCTCATAAATGCAAAATTTTAAAATAAAGCAAGATTTAAAATTAATTTAAAAACCGTAATTTACTTTAAATGACTTATAAAAAGACCCAAATCATATAGTTCATTCTATTCGGTCACGAAGATTGTCTGTGGGTCCGAACTTCTTGTGTGTGTCCGAAAATGAAACAGAGTAGGTGCACTAACGAAACTTCGTTTGAATTTCGTTCGTTTACGAAAATTACGTTTCGGAGAAAGCAAGTAGACCTCAAGTTATGTGAATCGTTCTGTGGTTGTACGTCACAGCATGAGAACTGTTTGATAGTATGCTAAGATCGATATTGAGAAGCAATGAACTTTGTTCATGGTACAATCTATCTACACTAATATAATAAAGTAAAGTTTGTTTTTTTTTTTGTTTGTAGGAGGTAATCTCTGAAAGTACTGGTTTCATTGTTCAAATTTTTTCGCCGATAGAAAGCTGTTTAATTCCTGATTGACATAGGCTGTTTTATGTGCGCAGACGAAGCCGCGGGCAAAAGCTAGTTTATGATAAACTAAACGTGCCCGCGACTTGGTTCGCGTGGACTACAGGATTTTGAATTTATTTTTTCTAAAACAAAAGTAGATTAAGTTACTCTTTATTACATCAGCTACCTGCCAAAAGTCCCGCCAAAATCGGTCCAGCCATTTCAGAGATTAGCCGGGACAAACAGACAGACAAAAATTGTAAAAAAAAAATATTTTGGTGTATGTACCGTACCGCAGTTATTTCAATATTACAAACACTTCAATTTTATTTATATATAGGTATGTATGTTTAGATGGAGACACTGACGAATAAACTTTGTTATCCACTTATTTTGTGTTGTTATAGTGTACAATAAAGAATTAAAGAAAGAATGAAAGATAAGTTCCTTCACTTGCCCTTTCGGAAGTCGATCCATTGCCATAGTAAGCTCTAGACCTGCAGGGCTCCTACGGATTTATTGAAGTCTCTTTGAGGTAGTACGGCAAATTTTGGTTCCGTAAGTGACCGCTAGAGGCGCTGTAAAATTTGCCATACAAAATATTTACGTAATCGGTATCGAGTATCGATAAATACTATTGCTTTAAATTCATGGTAGAGGTACTGATTTGTACGTAGAACGACGTCGCGGTATTATTAAAAGGTAGACTAATTTATCAATAGCGTTCAATTACTAATTAGTGTTAGACTGAAAACTGATGCCAGAATAATTCGTAGAGTGGCTGTAATTAAATAGCTGGCTTCTAATTAGGACATGACCATATTTAAATTAAACATTAATCCAACTGTTTGTATTTTTATTTTGTTGGAGAAAATCATCCAATGACAACCCTCTTGGGCGGAGCGGGAGACATCGTCAGACTCTTACTGACTAAAAAACCCACTCCGTTCCTTCAAGCCTTCATACATCACAGAAAATGATACCAGGAATATGTCATTTTTTTAAATAACAAATTGCATTTCTCCGTAATCTTTTTATAACAAAACTAATTTTTTTTTCAAACCAATTAACTTAGCCGTTACCAGGGAGTAGGCTTCATAAAGTTTCTGTTTTATGTCACCGCTCGGGAGCTAGGGGCCTTAATAAAAACTTGACGTGTTACCTTGTTTCTAAGTTATTATGTAAATTTATTTAGTGATAAATACATGCTAATAATATTAATTTGTCGAACCCGTCGTTGTCCGGTTGGATCAAGGGCCTGATACAGAAGGCCGTACTCCTCGATACGGCTCGCATTGTGAGGAGGTTCCTGTCTCTGGAGCCCCAACCACCGGTAGCTTGGACCTTTTTTTTTATCTGTTATAAACTAGTACTTGACTGAGATCCCGCTTGATGGTAAGCAGTGATGCAATCGTTGATGGTGAGGCGCACTAGTTTATTAAGAGTCTATTCACTCTAGCCTTGAAGACACCCAAATTATAATCAGACGGAAAGACCGCAGCAGGCAAACTGTTTCAGTGCTTCGAAGTACGCGAAGTACCTTGCCTCCGATATCGGCGGACTACTATCTACACTAATATAATAAAGAGGTAAAGTTCGTTTTTATTGTTTGTAGGAGGTAATCTCTGTAAGTACTGGTCCGATTGCTAAACCGATAGAAAGCAGCTTTGTTCCTGCTGACATTGGCTACATTTTAAGTGCGCGGGCGAAGCCGCGGGCAAAGGCTAATAAGAAATATTTAAAAAATATACAATAAAATATGTATAAAAAATAAATAAAGGATAATAGTAAAAAATCCAATTCTCCACCACAATTCGACAATTCGCTTAATATCTATTTGAAATACATCACAGAAAATGATACCAGGAATATGTCATTTTTTAAAATAACAAATTGCATTTCTGCGTAGTCTCTTTATAATAAAGCTTACGGTATTGAACGTAGTCATCCGTAAAACCAATTTATTTGAGAAATATGGATATGCAATAAAGCTAATGTATTTTATCGATCGCGATGAGCCGTATAATATAAATGTGCTGAACATTGAGATTTTATGACACCATCCTGTATAGGAAATGGAATATTTAAAGGATGGTTCATTTTTGTGAAGTTATGAGTATACGTGTGGATGGATGGAGAGGGAGGCCAAAGAAAATATGTCTTTGATACCTAAATCATCCTAAACGGCTTGACAGATTTGAAGGTATTTTTGTGTGTGTGTATTTAAATGGGTCCCTGACTGGTTTGAAAATACAATTGGAGCCGGTAGGTGGCGCTGTACTAGCTTTCGAACAGGGCTTCAAGTTTGCTATTACAACAGTGTCAGAATGTTCTATCATTAATTTCATAATTATTGATTTTGTAAATTTCGGTAACCTACTAATATAATGGCGTCATTATGACTTTCCAATGGTCAACCACTGATACTCCATCGAAAGAAGTGGCATAATGATAATCACGTACATAATGATAAATAAATATCTGACGTTACTACGCGGTAATCTGCTAAAATTTCCTTTGATCAGTGTCCTACCATGAGAACGTCGTTCGATATTGTCATTCTACCACACCTCTATTATGAGACCAATGACTGACCAATGATAGACCATTGTTAATTTAGCAGACTACGAACTTTTAGCAAAATGACAATGGGATCGTGTTGGAATGACGAATTTATAAAAATAACAGACTCGGGTCCCCGGAAAACGTCTGACGAAAACTCTATGTATAAAACACCAATATCTTACCTATTTTTATAAAAAAACGTATGAGCCGACTGACTGAAGTCGTAACTAATCAATTTCTTGCAACAGACATATAAAACTTTGAGTAACAGTGATCCATTTATTTTTATATCAGCATGCACTAAGTCACGAATCATATTACAGTGGAACAACAAAAAACTCTTATATTTAAACAATGACGTTCTATATGAGAAGATAAAATATCATGAATATGATAAGTATTACGAGAATGATTTATTTTTAACCAGTTTTAAAGAGAACATTGTTTTTTTATTATTATTATTGATAGGCACGCGTTTGACCATCATCTTACCTGATGGTAAGCGATGATGTGGCCGACGATAGAGCACGCTTGGCTAGAAGTAACTTAGTCACTCTTGACTTAAAGACCCCTAAGTTGTAGCTATCAGAAAACACAGACTCCGGCAGAGAATACCACTCCTTGGTTGTACGCACAATTAATGTGTTCCAATAATTGTGTGTGTTGTGTTGTTTGTAGAATCTGCAATTTTTTTTTTTACTAATCTCTTCAAGCAAGAGTAAAACTACATTAGACCGACGCACAGGTGGGCCACGCCTGTCGCGTCGCGTGCCGTGCATCTAATGTAGCTCTTCGAGTCTATACTCTGTTCAAAATAAAATTAGAAATTTATGAAAACCTTTTATTACTGTCCGTTCAACCGATTTTGACTTTTATTACGTTGGGTGGCATGACATAGCGGCTGCAGTAAATAGTTAACTATCAATGCCATCCTTATGCCAAAATAGAAGTTAAAATCGATTGAACAGACAGTAAAAAAGTAAAAGTCTAATCTTAACGTGAATAGGGTATAGTTGCCATATAAAATGTATGGAGACCGACGCGCTCAGATCGACGTGTGAGCAGTGTAGTTCTACCTTTATAGTGATGATGGTTTTAACGAATATAGTTGACTAAATATAAAATATCGTAACCTCTATTCGATACTGAGCTGCTAATTACACAAAACTTTCGAAAATATAATTATATTATGTCTATACTGGAGCATTCACCTTAAAGTGTCACTTACTGACGATTCGGACAGAGTGTCCGATTAGACACATTTTTATTTCAACAGCGTGTGTCCAAATCGTCAGTGAAAGAAATATTTATCACTGACGATTTAGACACAGACTGTTTAGTACAGTCAGATAAAAAGAACACTGGAAACGCGTAATATCAATGTCAATTTTGGCCATTTTATTTTTGCTACAGTAATATGGAGAGACGGTATACAAAAGAAACTAGTAACTGGCAATACAGTATATTCTTATGTATTACACATATTTTGGTGTCCTTTCCGATTTTACGTAAAATAAAACTAGAGCAAGTAGAATAAGAATGGTTCAAATTTGGGATGTTCGCGCTTCTAGTGTTAAAATATGTACAATAATTATATCATATGGGGAAAAAGCGTTACCAATTGTTGGAGATAAAACCTTCTTGCAAGCTTCCTAAATTATATGAAAAAATATGACACTTCTATTTGTCACTTGTCTTCACTTGTTTTTTGTAAAATATATTGTTCACACCGAAAATTATTAAAAACTAATTTGCATTGAGCATCCAGTCATTGATTTTCATTCAGAATACCCATAATTCTCGCACATGGTCCATAACGAGCCGGATGAAATATAATTAAGAAGATCAGCGATTATTTTCAAGGAAAAGAATAGAGACTGACTTCCACGCTGAATGGAGGTTCATGAGTTCACTGCTGGAGAACTGGATTGATTTCAAGCAAGTTAGTTAGTGGTGTACAGTTATAATTACGCTAATATCGTCACCCAACACTCAGGTAGTATATATAAGTAGTCATACTAAGGTCAGTACTATTTTATTAAATTACCAATTATATTGTGTTTGAGTAAAATCATTAGGTACTTTGTTGCATTGTGATTAGTATTTTATTCAACAGCAATGTTAAGTTTAAACTCATACTTTTAACAGTATAGTTAGCTATTTTGCTACATTATTAAACTTACATTATATTAAGCTGTAACTAATTACATAACTACTTAACAGTGGTATTAATTTTTAACAAGTATCTTGACATAATAAAAATATTTGAGTGTTAGATATTAGTACAAGTCATTGTTATAAATTATAGTTAGCAGTCAGAAAGGGCATAGACTACAGCTAGGCGTATAATTATTGAAATTATATTGTTGTTTTAATTTTTATATTCCTGTATCAATGCCAGGTTGACAACACTCGTCTCCCAGAATGTCTGAGGAAAAGGATTTAATTAAGAAGCGAGGCAGCTTCAAAGGTCGCTTGACTAGTTTCCTCAATTTTCTGGACTCATTCAAGGACAAGGAGCTATCTAGCTGTGATGTGTCCGAGTTGCAGTTGCGCATGGGCAAGATAGAGGCGTTGTATGAGCAGTATGATGAGGTACAGTTACGTCTAGAATGCATTGTTGACGACATCAACTTACAATATTCTCAGCGTTCCGAGTTTGAGTCTATTTATTATAAAACCTTATCTAGAGCCCAGAATATTCTGACTGACTACAATAAAGATAATAAATCGATGGAAAGTTGTAAAAGTACTCGTGTTAGCATAAAGCAGCCGGTTAAATTGCCAACGATTCAGTTACCAAAGTTTAGCGGATTATATTGTAATTGGCTTGAATTCCGCGACACCTTTACTAGCCTAATTCATTGTAATGATGACATAGACGCAATCAATAAGTTTCACTACTTGCGAGCATCACTTGAGGGAACAGCTGCTATAGTTATCAAATCCATTGAGTTTT
Source organism: Mythimna albipuncta (assembly GCA_929112965.1). NCBI lineage: Eukaryota > Metazoa > Arthropoda > Insecta > Lepidoptera > Noctuidae > Mythimna > Mythimna albipuncta. The sequence goes on along the minus strand of OV815986.1, from coordinate 3,251,917 downwards.
CTTCAAGTAATTACTCTGTGGCATGGTCATTGTTATGTGATCGGTTTGACAACAAAAGATTACTGGTTCAGAATCATATAAGTTCATTATTTACTATTGAATCAATTACAAAAGAATCTTCTGTTGCCATTAAGAATTTGATCGATCAGTTAAATAAAGACTTGCGAGCTTTAGAGTCATTAGGGGAGCCTGTGAAACACTGGGATACACTTTTAATCTACATTGTCACACGAAAACTTGATCAAAAAACCTATCGTGAGTGGGAGGAGTGCAAAGGTAGGATAGACAAGGATGGCTTAATCACGTTTAACGCATTTATGCAATTCTTACGCAATCGAGCCGACCTCATCGAGACCCTGGAACTCCCCGGCAATCATTATTCGCAATCACCAGGTAAATCAGGTCCTAAGATCAAGTCAATGGTAGCACAATCTCCTATCAATTCTAGCACTGACTCAGCTTCTAAACCTTGTCCTAAATGTAATAACAACGATCACACATTAAATAATTGTCCACAGTTTCTCGCATTGAGTAACGATGACCGTCTCAAATCATTACCTAGTTATAAGGTATGTTTTAACTGTTTTCGTTCCGGACACTATGCTAACAAATGTAAAAAACCAGGCTGCAAACTATGCAAACGTAGGCACAACACATTAGTTCACGTACATTCTAATGGCACTGTATCGAATACACCTAGTGGTAATTCGATGAATAACTTGTCTGCTACGACTGAAACGAATAACGTAGCTTTATCCGCAAACATTGCATCTCCGTGTGGTCATACGCAACGAGATGTGTTGTTATCAACCGCTTTGATCAAATTAAGAGACCACAATGGGTGTGTGCATCTCGCTCGCGCGGTGCTCGATAGTGGTAGCACGTCTTCACTCATAACAGATAGGTTGTGCAATAAACTTAACTTAAAAACTAGCCAGGTAGATAGATCAATCCTTGGAATCAATAACGTCACTTCGCACGTAGGTAAAATATGTCGGGTTAAGGGTACGCCATTAGATGATAGCTTTGTATTCGAACTAAATTGTTTTGTTCTTCCGTTCATTACGAGTAGTGTTCCGTGTCGTCAGATAAATATTTCTGATTTCGACTTACCCTCGAATATTACTTTAGCTGATCCTACTTTTTATAACCCTGCCGATGTTGATATTTTAATCGGCGCTGATCTTTTTTGGGATTTGTTAGGATCTCAAAGACTAAAGTTAGGTACCGGGAAACCAATATTATGTGAAACCCGTCTAGGATGGATAGTTTCCGGTCCAATTACTCAGAATACTATCTCACTGCTGACGAATGACGTAAAGTGCAATATGTCTAAAATGGTTGCCGACAGCGATGGTGACTGGGAAAACCTCAAGTCAGAATTGACAAAGTTTTGGCAATTAGAGGAGGTGAATGCGAAGTCTTCCAATTCTTATATGCCTGAAGAGAAATTGTGTGAAGACAATTTCGTTACAAATACGACACGATTGTCTGATGGTCGTTTTTGTGTTCGCATCCCCCTTAAGAAAGATCCTTCAATTTTAGGAAATTCTTTTAATAAAGCCACACATTGTTTACATTCTTTAGAGCGTAAATTAAAGGTTAAGACGAACTTTAGTAGAATGTATCATGACTTTTTGTCAGAATACGAGTTACTTGGTCATATGACAAAAATTAATAAACCTAATTTATGTTTGGGTTATTTTATTCCACATATGGGAGTTTTACGCGAGTCGAGTACCACGACCAAACTTCGTGTTGTTTTCAATGCTAGTGCTTCTACTTCGACGGGAGTGTCCTCTAATGACCTACAGATGGTTGGGCCAACCGTACAGGACGGTCTATTGTCTATACTTCTTCGCTTTAGAGTCCACAAGTATGTTTTATCTGCGGATGTGGAGAAGATGGATAGACAAATAGTCGTCCACCCGTCGGACAGATATTTACAACAGATTGTTTGGCGTGATAATGTTAGTGATCCTATTAATGTTTATCAATTAAACACCGTCACGTACGGTACGGCCAGTGCGCCATTCCTTGCGACACGATGCCTTAAACAAGTAGGACTCGACTGTAGGAACCCTAAGATATCGGAAATCATCCAACATGACTTCTATGTCGACGACTTGCTGACCGGAGGGGATGACTTAGATGAAGTAAAGTTCATTCGCACTGAAGTCACCAAAGCGCTTGCGTCGGCATGTATGCCATTGAGAAAGTGGAAGTCAAATGATTCTCAATTATTGTCGAATGCTGTCCCTGCGTCATACGATTTGAACATTGGACAAAATGAGCCAGAAAAGTTGCTTGGTCTCTGTTGGCATATCGGCACTGATGAGATAGGGTTTCCTATAGGTCTGACTAAATCTTCGACTAGGTACACAAAGCGTGACTTGTTATCCGTTATTGCGCGAATCTTTGATCCCTTAGGTCTGTTAGGTCCTATTGTTATTACTATGAAGATCTTGCTACAGAAAATGTGGTTAGATAAATTATCATGGGATCAACCATTACCTAATGAGATTTGTAAACAATGGGAGATTATTATTAAATCTTTACCTCTTTTAAATCATGTTCGCATTCCGCGACTTGTAGTCTGCAATTCATTTACGGAGTTAGAACTCCATATTTTCACAGACGCGTCTGAGTCCGCGTACGGTGCTTGCGTCTACATTCGCAGTGTTAATGCTAAGGGTGAGTACATGGCTCGCTTGTTAATGGCAAAGAGTCGAGTTGCTCCCATCAAGCCTACGACAATTCTGCGACTGGAGTTATGTGGTGCGGTAGTCGGTTCTCGTCTTCACGAGAAGGTGATGAGCTCACTTCGAGTGAAGATCAGTCGGGTTTATTGTTGGACTGATTCAACCATTGTCTTGGGATGGTTACAGATGATGCCTACCAGACTTCAGCCCTTTGTGCGCAACCGCGTTGCTGAGGTTTTGGATAAGTCGGGTAACTGTACTTGGAGGCACGTCCCAACAGATCAAAATCCAGCAGACCTAATATCTCGTGGCATGGATATTAGTGATCTGCAGGAGTCAGATCTGTGGTGGAAAGGACCAGATTTTTTAAAACTAGATTCGTCTGAATGGCCTTCTCAAATTACGAGCCCAGGACTACAATCGTTACCGGAGACTCGACCTAAAATCATATTACATGTTGTAAACGATTCGAAACCTGAAGTTTTAATTGATTTTAGGCGTTATTCCAATTACACACGGCTCGTACGATCTGTTGCCTACGTATTACGATTTATTAAGTCATGTAGAAAGCATTACCCTAAAACCAAATACTTGTCACATGATGAGGTACAAGATGCACTAACTCTTGTCATTATTAAGAGTCAGATTCAGTCATTTTCTGAATACCAATTATTTTTGAACAAAAAGAGTTTACCTAAAAAGAGCGCCCTTCTAAAGTTTAATGTTTATTTAGACGATAATAATGTAATGCGAGTAGGAGGACGTCTCGATAACTCTAATTTTGCTTATAGTAAGAAACACCCTATTTTATTACAGTCCACTCATGATTTCACTAAACTATTATTTAATTTTGAGCATAAAAGGCTGATGCATGCTGGCCCACAATTATTATTAGCTTCCATTAGGGAAACTTATTGGCCAATAGGAGGTCGCAAGTTGGCGAAAGCCTGTTATCATAAGTGTGTTTTGTGTCACCGTATGAAGGGTAAGGTTGTAGCTCCCTTAATGGGTAACTTACCACGAGAACGCCTTCGTCCAGGTTATCCCTTTGAAAGCACAGGCGTTGATTACGCTGGCCCTATTATGTGTGCTAGTCGCCAGGGCCGTGGATGTAGGTTAGTAAAGGTGTATGTCGCTATTTTTATTTGTTTCACAACCAAGGCCATTCATTTGGAGCTCGTTGGTGATTTAACTAGCAATAGTTATTTACTGGCTTTGTATCGGTTTATTTCTCGGAGAGGTAAACCTGCTGATATTTTTTCCGATAACGGTACCTCATTTGTCGGTGCATACAACGACCTTTCCAAATTTTTAAAATTAAATAGTTTGTCCTTGGGTGAAAGTGCAGCAAACGACGGAATAAGGTTCCATTTTATTCCCGCCTACACCCCACATTTCGGTGGACTCTGGGAGGCGGGTGTCAAGTCAGCAAAGTATCACCTTCAGAGAGTGTTGGGAAATTGTAACTTGACTTTTGAGGAGCTGTACACCACACTAACCAAGATTGAAGCCATCTTGAACTCTCGTCCATTGACGCCGTTGTCTTCAGATCCTGCAGATTATACTCCGCTCACGCCAGGACATTTTCTTGTGGGACGGCCACTTACTTCTTTGCCGCAACCTGATTACCAGGATAGCTCTGCCAATTATCTGTCTCGTTACCAGAGGATCGAGCAGCTTCGCCAGCATTTCTGGAGCAGATGGAGCAAGGAGTATGTTGCAGAATTGCAACAACGCTCCAAATGGCGTTCCTGCAAGGATGGCTTGATGCTGAACTCCTTGGTGGTGATCAAGGAAGACGATCTTCCTCCGTTGAAGTGGAGACTTGGACGGATCGTGGCTGTTCATCCAGGAACGGATGGTATCGCCCGTGTAGCTGACATTCGGACGTCTACTGGAGTCGTTCGACGGGCATTCAACCGAATCTGCCCTTTGCCTGTGTCTTCAGAATCTGGTTGAAACCATTGGTTTCAACGCCCGGGGAAATGTTGGAGATAAAACCTTCTTGCAAGCTTCCTAAATTATATGAAAAAATATGACACTTCTATTTGTCACTTGTCTTCACTTGTTTTTTGTAAAATATATTGTTCACACCGAAAATTATTAAAAAACTAATTTGCATTGAGCATCCAGTCATTGATTTTCATCAGAATACCCATAATTCTCGCACACCAATACTATTTTAGGCTGGATTTAAGTCAGAAAATTCGGGTAGTAAATTTCTTTTTATTATATTTTAAGTCTGTTTTTATCCGACTACTAAATAGTTTCAATAAATTTAGTGGAGTCCGAATGTCAGTAAAAAAAATATTGAAAATTAAACGATGTGTGATGATTCGGACACTGTGTCCAAAGCATCAGTTACTCCAATGTGTTAGGAAAAAGCTAGGGAGATGATGTAAAGAAGAGAATTGCACTGAAGGTGAAATATCTGATTAGTTTGTTGCTTAGCTGTATAAAAACGTACATTGTTGTTCGAAGATAAAAACACTAATAAGTTAATCAACCAAGTGGAAAATTAATTGCCGTTCAGTCAACGACGATAAATAGGAAATCGACCCCATTAAATCTAGGTATACATATACACAAATAAAATTAAAGTGTCTGTTTGTAACATTAAAATAATATTTTTTTTATAAATGTATACATATGAAAGTATATTGGATACTGGAGTGAAACTTAAAAAAAATATATATAAAGATGTTTTTTTTTTTTAATTTCGTCTGTTTGTTTCGGGTAATCTCCAAATGGGCTGTCGTGGAATCGGTAGTCACCCGAGTGGCTCGGTGACCATGTATTGTTGCGGTCTACCAGGTAACATAATAAGCTTATAATATTGTTATTTTTAATGATACAGTTATGAAATTATGTACCATCAAAGACCCTTCCACCTGACCGTCGCTAAGTTAATTTTTGCTTGCACTCGAATCGAAAATTTGGTATGGCGTCGCGCCGCAGGATTGAAACGAAGTTTTTTTTTCGAGTGATCAGGCAGAAATGACTGCGATGGTACATATACATCGGATCAGTACTTCTGATATGATTACTAAAATTTTTTCACCGATTCAAAGCTTCTTTATTCCTGAGTGGCACAGGCTATATTTTATGTATGCAGGTGAAGCTGCGGGCAAAAGCTAGTATTACATATATTATGTTCGTAGGCTAAGTCAAAGACTAAAATAAAATATATACAATTGCAGAAACCACAAACATTATTTACTAAAAACAAAACACAACGCATTTTAGCAGCTCTTTTGTTTTTTCACATTCCATTATTTAAAACGTACATCATACGTCCTAAAGAATTTCAACTTACAAAAAGAGTTTGGTCGAAAATCAAACAAAACAATGCATTATCTCAACTGAGAATCGAACCCCGGACTGCTGCCAAGAACTGAGTTGGCGTTGTCTTTTTAGATGTGTCTGAAGATTTTGTTCTTTTGGTTTTTGTCATTATGTATGAATTAAACACTTACAGATAACATCACAATGTTTTAATTGAAAAAGGTAGGTGTATTGCACTCTTGTACATCTAAAAGATATCCGCAGGAGAACCAAGGTTACCGACATAGTATGAAGAATCGCCAAACTTAAGTAACAGTGGGCAGGGCATAATTGCTCGCAGAATAGATGGTCATTGGGGCCGAAAGGTTCTAGAGTGGCGACCACGTACTAGAACACGCAACGTTGGAAGGTCTTCTACCTGGTAAGGGTTACGGGAATCCGATGGATGCGAGACGCACAGGACCGGTCGTTATGGCGACATTTGGGAGAGGCCTATGTCCAACAGTGAAATTGACGATGATGATGAAATGTTTGTTTGATTAAACGCACTAATCTCAAAAACTACTGCTTTAAATTGCAAAAATATGATAGGTTCGGATAGCCCATTTTTCGAAGAATGCTATAGGGCTTATATATTTCAATAAATGGGCTATCCAACACTATAATACAAGCCTATAGGCTATATCATCACGCTGCGAGCAATACAAGCGGAATAGTAACTAAAGACGCATGTGAAATCGTGGGGAACGGCTAGTATATAAAAACCTTATGGTAAGCAAGACGTAAAGACTTCTACTGAGATTTTTCAAATTTATAATGATATTTTTATTAAGCCCCACTAACAAACGGTATAGGCGAAACATTCCGGCTAATTTAGTACAAAGCTTCGAAATTAATATCTCAGTCAGTTAATTAAAAAAGTATGCTGGAATGATATCAAAGAGAATGATGAAGTCGGATCTAGGAAAGAAGCCAAAATAAATAAAGAAAACTGCGAGGAAAGATTTTACTAATGATATCGCACAAATTATAATGTCACGTTTTAATATTATATGACATTTAAATGACATATAAAAACACGCATCACATGTTTATTTGTGCAGTAGTTGACTGCAATTTACTGGGTTAATTAATGTATGCTATATATTTTATCTATATGAAACTGACTGACTGTCAAGTCAACGGAAAAAACTGGGCAAGTGCCAGTCGGACTCACGCACACAGGGTTTCGTACCGTCCGTAGAAAAAATCGCGTTTGTTATATGGGAGCCTCCCTTAAATACTATACTTTATATTTTGTTATAGCGGCAACAGAAATACATAATTTGTGAAAATTTTAACTGTCTAGCTATCGCCGTTCTTGAGATACAGCCTGGTGACAGACAGACGGACAGATAGCGACGTCTTAGTAATAGGGTCCAGTTTTTACCCTTTGGGAATGGAACCCTAAAAACGTACAATTTTGTTAAAGTTTTCTTTTAATGATCAGTAATTAATTTAGTAGTAACAGTAGTTAATTTGATACTTCACTTTAAGATTTCAAATATTATTCTTCTCCTATTTTTACACACCATTATCTACATTTCTCATAAGATAAATGACAAACTCGAGTGGAAAAAAATGACGAAACTTAATGCAGTTCAGATAGTGATAAAAAATAAACATGGCTACGTGTCGATGCTAATATTATAACTAGCTTTTGCCCGCAGCTTCGGCCGCGTAGGTACATAAAATAGCCTATGTCACTCGGGAATAAAGCAGCTTTCTATCAGTGAAAGAATTTTAGCAATCGGACCAGTACTTCCAGAGATTACTTCCTACAAATAAACAAAAAACAAACCATACAAGACAACCAAATAAATTATTTGCCATTAAGGGCGCTGATCGCCAAAAATGTCTCAACATCATACTAATAATATCTATTAATGCGAAAGTATATGTGCACTAGCTGTGCCACGCGACTTCGTTCGCGTGGACTACAGGATTCTGTAATTATTTTTTCTAAAATAAAAGTAGCTTATGTTACTCCTTATTACATCAGCTAGCTGCTAAAAAAAGTCCCGTCAAAATCGGTCTAGCCATTTCAGAGATTAGCCCGGACAAACAGACAGAATTTGTAAAAAATGTTATTTTGGTGTATGTACCGTATATATATTCATATGCAAGTAGTTATTTCAATATTACAAACAGACACTCCAATTTTATTTATATGTATAGATATAGATGTTCTTATTTAAAACTACTTCCTTCCATGAATTGATAAGAATGTATTAGTATGGTTTAACATATAAACTAGTTCTGACGTAACATTAGCGTCACACATCACTAACCGCCGCGCCGTAAATTTAGCAGCTAAAAAATTTACATAACAAACTAACACACTCAAAATATACAGGAAACATACACAAACATATAAAATCTCAAACACAAATCTGCATGGTTCTCATATGATTTGACCATTACATGTTCACTGTATGGACTTAAAGAGACTGATCCCTGAGTTTGTTTCGGTATTTCTTCTCAGGGTAGTCAGCTAGGAAACACCGGCCCTAGTTTAAACTGACGAAAAAATGTACGTGTTTATAAAAAAAACATTTGAAATATAAAATATCAATTATCACTGTCATTAAATAACAAAGTAGGAAAAATTCAATACGAGGACAAACAAAAACGATATTAAAACATACAAAACTCATATCGCAACGAAACTGTACATAACAAAATACATATACTAGGAAAATTCTTATTAAAATAAAACTTACTTACTAAAAGTACACGCCACTACACCAAAAACAAAAAAAAACACTACTCACATAAAACCGCCAACGTCAAAAAAGGGTTCCAAATTCAAAATTCAATTCGAAAAATTAGAACAGCGCAGCCCGCATGCGCCCGCGCAGGTATGTAACAAATATAAGCGGGTCGAACGGCGCTCCGATAAGCTATCGTCGATAACGTGCCGTTACGTCCGTTCGTTCGCTAACACTCGCTATTCGCTATAACGATGTCGTTAGGATGCCATAGACTAAGCAGAGAAGGGTATTGGACAGTTGGAATAAGGACCTTTTGTGGGGCGAGTTTGTTGCCTAATTTTATGTGTATTGATACGAAACGACTGGGGAAGTGAACCAAAATGGTTTTTAAAACAGTTTCAAAAGTTTTATTTAAAATCAGTTTAGCGACATTACCCTTTTTTTTTGTTATTGATAGGTTCGCGTTTGACCACTATTTCACCGGATGGTAAGCGATGATGTGGTCGACTATGGAGCACGCTTACCTAGAAATAACCTGTCCACTCTTGACTTAAAGACCCCTAGTAGGAAAGAATTACCGCGGTCTTGGAATGCAAAAGATAACTAAAGAAACAAAGATGGAGTTTAGTCAGTAAAAGTTTGACACTCCCTCTAGCTCCATCCAGAGCGGGAGAGTTCATATTATGATGATGTCTTCAAAATAAGACAAGTCCTTAGTTAATATTACTTAAAATAATGTAATCGTTTGAAATATATTTTGTCTAGAAAACGCCTACACAACATACGAAGAACGAAGGTGGAATAAAGGTGGGTAGTTTGGCATTGAAAATAAATCTATGCAAAGCAATTTCTGGCGTACAATGAGGAAGATTTTATCACTTTCTTGCGAAAAATCTAAAAATAACTTCGGCGTCTTGAGACGAGGCCGTGTTATTAAGATTATGCTAATCTTAATAATATTTCAAAACTCAGTATGTCTTGAACTAAATGTTTTGGCTCGCTCTCTGTAATAATAGTCTATTAGTCACTAGTGACGAAAAGTTCTAAGGAAAGTAAAATACAAATAACTCAGAATAAAGAAATTGTTTTACATGGATTACAAAGAAAATTATAGTAGGTACTACAAAAGGAAAACCTAACAAGTTATAAGAATATAATTTCGAGTACAATAAAAGTAATTTTTAGACGGTTAGTGCTAAAATCATTCTCGGCGCGATTAGAATATCGCAACAGTTCGAAATCAACTATCAGGGCAGTTACCCGGACCAGAGAATACTACTCGCCTGATTGGACGATCCTCCCTTTTTCAACAGAGTTCTGCTGGACTTTTCACCCTAATTCGCATCTAAACATAGCGCTATTTTAATAAACCGGTTCTCCCTAGCCTAATAAAGAGTTAACTTTAAACTACAATTTTTTTCATTTTTTAAACCGGTTACCTAACCTAAAAAAGAGTTGAAAACTCTACAATTTTTTTTTTTCAACAAAACGATTAATTTATACTAGCTTACCATAGTAACGATTTCTTAAAGAAACAAACTAGTAAATAATCCACTTCCAACACCATCCTCAATTTTCCTCACAGAGGCATCGCCCTATACTACCTACATACCCATCTACGGTTGCTTCTTCATTGTCTTAACACGTGACTAAGGAAAATGCGCGGGCGCAGACCTTGTAAACGGAGGCTACCATGTTAATTCAATGAGCGATCGACAGTTTTAATTAAATTTATTTTTAGTTTTGTCGCGTGTGTGTAAATGGGTAAGTTGAACGTATGCATAGATATTATATAACTTCTATGCCTACATTCCACTTACATAGCCATAAGTATGGCTGGTTTTTTTTTTCGTAGATTTTTATAATACTAGCGATCCGCCCCGATATCGCATGGATGTAAATTATATGTACAGATTTTTTTCGTTTATCGCTATTTTTTTTTAACTTAGCGGGGAGGGGATAAGAGCCTTTTTAGCCTTGCACAGGTCATATTTCTATAAATGTTGATATTATTTTATTTTAGTTAGTACATTTAATAATTATTCGTATTTTTTTTTGTTGTTAAATCATCAATTGATTTCTCGATTGATTCCTCCCGCTTCTGGGTGAAGCGAGAAGGAGTGTTGGAATTACTAACTAAAACCCACCTGTGCTCCTTTAGTTGCCTTTTGCATTCCAGGGTCCTGACCCATAAATAAGAAATAAGTAATGGAGAGTTACCAATGTATTTCTGACGCGTCGCTTATTTATTTTCTTGACTTTTAATTTTGTAAACTTTGCAAACGCTAATATTATCTACATTATTATTTTGCCAATATAGTCCAACAGCAATCTCAAAAGATATCAAAACCAAAGCACCAAAACATTAAGACTAAAAATCAACTCATTTTAATGCAAATATGCCAACAAAAAATCTAAAAAGAGACCTGCAAACTCCACACAGCATACAAAAGATTATATAATATTTTTATACCAAGACTTATTACTAGTCAAACAAAATAATCTCGTCTGTACGTCTGTCCTTCGATGGTACAAAAAACTCGCGAATAGTTCGTCGACCCGAAGTTTGACGAACACTAACGAAATAATACGATGCCACCCGAACGACGTCGTTAAGCACAAATTAAGGCAAGTTGATGAGTCCATGAGATATGGTTAACAGTAGGATTATTGTTCGTAAAAAAGATTTATTCGTTTCTGTGGATATTTATTGGATTTATTGATAGCAGTAGTAATAAGGCCTTGGTGGCCTAATTAGCTGTTTTCCTGGACTTATTTATTTTTGTATACTTAATATTTAATATTAAATTAAACAACAAGTACTTATCATTTCAAATATAGGTATGAAGTAGAGTGGGGCCATGGCGGGAACACTCACTATCTCTTTTACACGCACGTAATTTAATGGCAGTGACGTCACATTTCACTATGTGCATCTTTTTTCTGTTACTTGACAGCTTTCCTTTGCATCAGATTTGAAAGGTTTCGAACTTATTCAAATTTAGAAAGGATTTAAAAATCTAACTTATTATGATTTTGGATACCGTTTCTTTTGAAACAAATAAATAATAAAATTAGTTGAGTTACCTAATTCTGGCCTACTGTCCACGGACGCGTAATTTCATGGTAGCGTTTTCGTCATTATACGCTTGGTGTACGCCTGCGTGAAGCTTACATACAATACTATGAAACCCTGTCGCCGAAGTGGCAGCGTCGTGTTGTATTGCGTCTATTAAGCTACGCGTCCGTGGTTAGTAGGCCATAGATTTGTATGTAAGCTTCACGCAGGCGTACATCAAGCGTATACTGACGAAGACGCGTCTATGAAGCTACGCGTCCGTAGACAGTAGGCCATAGTATTGTAGGTAAGCTTCACGCAGGCGTACATCAAGCGTATACTGACGAATACGCGTCTATGAAGCTACGCGTCCGTAGACAGTAGGCTATAGTATTGTAGGTAAGCTTCACGCAGGCGTACACCAAGCGAATAATGACGTATACGCGTCTATGAAGCTACGCATCCGTGGTCAGTAGGCCTATGGCATCCGTCTAACGTTGCCATGTTTTATTTCGTTCCATATTTAAATAGATTGTCTTGTCACCCTGTCAAAATTTGTATGAAGATGAATTTCATGAAAATAATTGTATTACGCAATCACAGTTGATGTAATATTACTAAGAATCTAGATTTCTTGGATAAAATGATTCACGGTCAATGAATTCCAGTAAAAAAGAAACGGTTTTTCATACAGTAGATTTGACATATCTGGGCCGTTTGGTTTTATGGGGTCATAGGCCATAAAAGTTTTAGCAAAGTTGGGTGAAATGGACTTGGCATACAATGTTAAGGGACTAAAGGGGTAAAGAGGCCCACCGAGGTAAAAGGGATCACTAGGGTAAAATGGATCACCTCTTTTTGTATTTTGTTAAAATGACGCGTACTGTGGCGGTGCGTGAATTTGAAAATAAGAATATTTTAAAAGCGGGGTTATGTGCAATTGTCGCATATTCCTGCCGCGCTATTGGATAAGAAAAAATATCATGAGTTGCAGTTGCATGCAGTTTCTAAGAAAGTGTAAATATATATTCGATAGTACAATAACACGTTGCGTTGCGATAATATTATCAATATCGAATTTCCAATAAGTACCTAAACATGCATATTTGTAATATTGGATTGTATGAACATTGAAAAATATTTTAAAATAGCATTATAGCACATTCAATATCAAGTTTATTCTAAGTTATTGATGGAAACTGATATCGAAGCTAAATGATAACAGCTTCACGAGTCATTTTATGAGGTTAAGGAATGCTTGCTGAGGCCAGTGCATAGATGGGTACCGGCAAAGTTTAAAAAAAGGAAAAGTTTAAGTACTTATGGAACTCTAAAAAGTATAAGATTCATTTCTGAAAAGTAAGCGGCGAGCCAATCACTGACACTCCCCGCCCCCGCGTCTCACTTCGCATCACTAAAGAGATCGAATATTTGACTTATGCGCAATTTGAAGCCAGCGCTCAAGATCCGTGACGGCAATTGTAATCAGAAACATACATGGAGTACGAACAACTGGAAGCGGCATACACTTAGGTGCGCTAAGTAAATATACTTTATCTATTCCGATCCCTGAATAATTCTCAGTTACCAACTCATGCCACTGAAACCAACATCAGCAATATAAAAACGACACCTCATATCAAATCGTTATAACATAACAAATATATAGCAGTCACGTGACACCGTATTTACGAGCCATTGTTTTGACAACTACATGTAATGACAATGCTATTAGAAGATCATTTTACACACATGTGGATGACAACGTGATTGGAATACCAATGAAGTTCTCGTGAATCATAGGAAGGACTTTTCCTTCGAAGGTTGACCTGTAACCGAGAGTGATACAGTGGAACAGCAGGATTGTTCGAATGGGTCACCACGACGCTATAACGCAAATGGCAAGGTAAGCCACAAAGTAGGGCAATGCTCAAAGTTCAACTACCAATAGCTAACTGGTGATCTAAGTGTGCGTGGTCTGTTAGTTGCGTAATGCGCGTTCGTATTGGTTTATTGTCTGTAATGGAGTTAAAGGGTGGGAGGGAGACAAGCGGCGACACTCGTAGTACAAATCGGAAAGTGTTTCCTTTCTAACCTCTTTCATCTTTTCTGTGGAGCCAAGGGGATCTGGCCATCCGGTTAGGACCAAAAACACAACGCGCCTCAAAGAGATGTCAGCAAAAGTGACAGGGACCAGCTAGGCCTGACGATGCCAGCTAGTGCTAAAGAGTTACTGTAGCCCTCGCAAATAAGGGCACCTCACCACTGAAGTAATACTATGGGTTTATACTTAGTAAAAATCTACTCAGAGTCTCAACCAGACCGGGAGAACTTATGGCAAGGCAACTGAGGCAACTGAGGGAACACAGGTCGGTTTTATTTAGTGAAAGTCTGATTTTCTCTCTAGTTTTATCCAGAGACAAAAAAAAGACTTGATAGCGTAAATGGACGATTCTTCTTCGTTGCTGTTCCGGTTATAATTTAGGTGTCTTTAAGGCTACAGTGAATAGGCTCTTAATAAACTAGTGCGCCTCACCACCAACGATTGCTTACCATTAGGTGGGATCCCAGTCAAGCACAAGTTTATATCAATAAAAAAAAAATCTAGTGTTGAATGGGTCTAATTGGAATAACCGATACCATTTTGCCTAGATCCAAAACCTGTACGGTAAAATCTAAAACTGTTACACAAAAAGTGCTTCGTAACAGTAGTTTTCCAGCCTTATCAAAGAACAATGAGAGTTATTGTTTTCTTGTTAAGTATTTAGGCTTTGGCTGTAACTAATTTATGTTATTGACACGGCAGTCATATAACTTGCAAGCAGCGCGTTGGTTGGAAAGAATTACCGCAGCCCTTTTTTAAGTTGGGAAATCATCCAGTGACATGTCCCGCCCTTGGGCGGATTGCGAAGGCGTGTCAGATTTTTACTGATTAAAATCTACTCCTGTTCCTTCGTTGCATTGCATTCCAGGGATTTCTTTTCGCCTACTGGGGCCAGGGTTATCCGAAAGGGAACTCGAGCCTCGGTATGAAGGCTAGAAGGAACGGGGTGGGCTTTTAGTCAGTAAGCTGACACTATCTCAGCTCCGCCCAAGAGCGAAGGTTGTCATTGGATGATTTTCCCACTATAAAAAAAGGCTTTCCTTTCAACCAACCCACCTATGGACCGTGCCGGGTTCCATCTGCGACATCTATATCGCCACATAGGAACTATCCTGCATCGCATGTATCTCCGCGTAGTTCTCATTAGAACATAATATGTACCACTTTCAGGACTAGACGCAACACCTGTCCTGTTGGAGATCATCCCCTTTTAACGGAAGTGTGCGGGACTTTACACCGTCTTCCGCATTCCTATAAAACTGATCATCCACCTTAAAAAAAAATGACTTGACCTCAGCCACCCTGAAATGGGGTAATATGAGACCCCCCGGGGAAGACTAATGAGAGATATCCTGGTTTCTGTATATCCGTAACGATTGTCAAAAATCTACAAATGACAGACGTAATCGCCGTCGCTTAACATGATTTCCGAGGCACGGAGGAATCTCGGTATATTAAGATGGTCATCCATCCATGGACTGACCTCGGCAAGCGTTGCTTAACCTCGGAGATCAACTCACAAGGCTATTTTTATTTTAAGCACTAGCTCTCTCGAACTCATACTAGTAAATGTATGTAAATGGTGAGACTAGCGCTTTGCGGCAAAATAAATAATTTATTAGAAGTTTCAATCTATTTGGTTTTTATTGAAGATTTCTTTTTTAGCAAACCCAAAAAGGGTAACAAGGTTATTGGCTTTACTAAATCGGCCTATTGGCATTTAGGAATATTTTGGTTGAGGCTTTAAAA
Organism: Mythimna albipuncta; assembly: GCA_929112965.1. Taxonomy (NCBI): domain Eukaryota; kingdom Metazoa; phylum Arthropoda; class Insecta; order Lepidoptera; family Noctuidae; genus Mythimna; species Mythimna albipuncta. The sequence goes on along the minus strand of OV815986.1, from coordinate 3,236,266 downwards.
ATGTTAAGTGTTAATTTTATTCACTTTCTCTATCAAAAACGTAACTTCAAATCAAGCTGATCTTAAATATTCGATTGCGTAAGTATTTAATGAAGTCAATTTTTAAAACGAAATAGAAAGTTACTCACCAAGTCAGGACCAATCAGTGAGAGCAATCCAAATCAGACACTACTATACAACCTCAAGGGATGACTGTCATCCCAACACTGAAGACCCTACGTCACAAATGACCATTTTATACACAAAACAAGTTTGAAAAACGAACCGACCAATCCGGAAGCAGGAAGGATGCGTTTTTATTCAGTTCCAATTTGAAATTCGAACGGTCCATTAGGCAAATTGTTCCCGCTCTTTGTTAAGTGAAGATTAGGTTTTTATCACATTCTAATTGAAATTGAGACTGACATAAAAAGATCTGTCATATTTGCATGTGTTTTTATGAAGTGTTTTTATTAGAGAAAACGTTACTTTTGCAGGAAAACGGCGCTTTGTTGTTTGAATCCAGTTGTCAGTTTGTCGGAATCAGTTGCGGTTTTAAGTTCAACATAAAGAGACGTTTTTGGAGCGATTAAAGAACTAATTAGTCCGTTAAATGTGAAAATTGGATAACCGAATTTATATAGAAATAAAATAGTCTAATATTGGTAACACGATAATTGGACAATAAGTGTAGGAGGTATCATTAAAATTCGTGAGTGATTTAGCAACGGACATCCAAAATAGAAGATTCGTTTTGGAAAAACGAGCCATTTACCAATTGTGGGTTAGTGTGGACTTAAAAGTGTGTGACACGGACAGAGATAGTTGAAAATGTCGTCATTTGTTACCAAATTCTTCAAAGTTTTGTGCAAGCTTTGGACAAGGCGCGATGAGGACGACGAAGAAGAAATTTTATGGAAAATTGAAATGTGTAAGTGTACACTTCTTATTTCTTACTAGCTGACCAGTCGAACTTCGTACCGCCTAACAGTCAATTAATGTAGTATATCTTTCGATATAGTCAACAGATTGCAATGAAACAAAGCCCAAGTAATAAGTATAGCAAGCTACATACTATGTATTTTTAAAAGCTATCTATACTGATTTCGTATATTTTACGTGATTCGCGCACAACTAAAAACTTCTACAGATTTATTATATGTACATATTTATAGTGTCGCAGGCAAGGGCTTTTTTTCCGAGTTCTCTTTGACTCGGACTTAGTCCTTACCGGACGGCAAGCTACTCATTGCTCGCCGTTCGGAAACCCGTGCCTACGCGGTGGCCAGAAATCGTCTACAACTCCCGACGCCCGGGGTATCTCCGGTGGAGGTCAGAGCGTAAGGCTTGTCTACGGGTCACGGTTACGGCCGTCTCCTTTGCTGGCATTAGTACTTTTCAGAAAGAGTCGAATGCCTCCCAGGTGCTCGATTTCTGGGTCTATTCTTGGTTTTAGTCTCAGGTTGAGCAAAAAGTGCATTCAAGTTTTTCCATCAGAAATATCTAAAGTTGCTTGTGTGATTACCCCGTGCCTCTGAAAGCACCTAAAGCCATTGGTGCTGCATCTGATCTGTCACCGATTATGTAGGATTACTGTCCCATCAGACTATGAGAGCAAAGGAACAGAGAGTACCTACACCTTTGATTGTGAAAACACTTGAGCACTATAATAACTCCTGCGCACCAGCTGGCTGGAATACGTTGCGTGGTCACCGTAATCGAAATGCGGTTGAGAGTATCATCACCATCAACACCAGCCTTTTTAGTGTTGCCACTGTCGGGACTCAGGCCTCCTCTCTCCCTCGTGTTGGTGAATGTTACATGTCTTCAAATTTTTGGTTCTAAGACATGCCGGTTTCCTCACGATGTTTTCCTTCACCGTTTTGAGAGTGGTGATGAAATAAATTACACAAAGTAATGCCCCAGGCTGGGTTTGAACCCGCGACCTACAGCTTGTAAGTCGGGGCCATTACCACTCGGCCACCACTGCTCATTTGAGAGCCACCACTGTTTCTGTTGAGAGTATCATTATGACCAAGCTTTGTAGGGGCTTTGGGGAGGTCTCGCCGTCCGTAAGGACCAATTCAGAGCCGCGGTTGCTAGACTGCCCTTATTAGTGGACTAGCTATACCTCTAGGCGCAATAAACACACACGTCTTTCTATTATCGTTTTTTTTTTCACCCTCAAACAAACATAATTTCAGGTAACTTTAGCCTAAAAAAACAACTTAAGAGTCGGATATTTGCACGACTATCCCACGCTGTTTACCTAATCGTCGGATTCGGATTAGATACGGAACCAGCCAATTCGAAGCTAGACTTATCGAGCGACCTAGATTTAAGTTCATTACACTTTTAGGCTTTGTTTTAGCAGCGGGGTAAAATGGTATAGGATTTTTTTTTTAATTTGCCAATTTATAATAATTTATAATTAAACATAACAAAATCAGCTGTTTAAATGTTCCCACTGCTGGGACTCAGGCCTCCTGTCTAGGAGAGGGAATGAGCCGTTATGCATGCGGGCCCAGTATGGGTTGGTGAATGTCACATGCCTTCGAATTTTTTGTTCTAGGACATGCCGGTTTCCTCACGATGTTTTCCTTCACCGTTTTGAGAGCAGTGGTGATGAAATAAATTAAACAAAGTAATGCGCCCGGGTTTGAACCCGCGACCTACAACTCGTAAGCCGGGGGCCGTTACCACTCGGCTACCAATTAAATTATAATAATTGTTGCCAATAAGGCTGATATAGTGGTGATAGATCGACTAGAGCGTCGCACAATGATTGTTGATATAGCGGTCCCTCATGACGAGAACCTCGTGAAAGCTGAGAAAGATAAGCAAAGTAAGTATCTTGACTTAGCTCGCGAGGTTGTCGACATGTGGGAAGTGGACACAGCAGTTATTGTGCCGATAGTCGTGACGGCCAATGGTTTAATATCAAAGAGCCTCGACCAACATCTGAGGAAGCTCTCGTTGTGCAGTTGGATCAAAGGCTTGATCCAGAAAGCTGTACTCCTGGATACGGCGCGCATCGTTAGGAGATTTTTCTCTCAGGAGCCGTGACCACCGGTAGCATGGACCTTGTTTCAGATGCCGGTGGGCTACCAATTTTTATATGTTTAATTTTTTTTTAATGTTTTAAAAATGTAATAAAATAAGTTTAAGAAATTTTACACAGGCCTGTTGGTCTAGTGGTTAGTGACCCTGACTGCTATGCCGGAGGTTGTGGGTTCGATCCCACCCAGGACAAATGTTTGTGTGATGAGCACGAGCATTTGTTCTGTGTCTGGGTGTAATTTATCTATAATATGTATGTATTTAGAAATATATGTATAAGTATGTTTATCAGTTGTCTAGTACCCATAACACAAGCTCTGCTTAGCTTGGGACTATACGGCGCTGTGTGATAGTTGTGGAATATTATTAATGCTATTATTATTAATAATAATAATATTAAACAACTTTCACACAGCGGCATCTAGTCCCAAACACAGCAGAGCTTGTGGTGCAAGACAACTGATTAACTTATTTCTAAGTACCAGACACAGAACAAACGATCTTGCTTTTCACACAAACATTTGTCTTAGCTGGGAATCGAAAAAGGTATCTAAGGTAAGGCATACAAATATTTGTTCCGAACTTCCGACCCGTCGCGCAGCAGCCAATCGAACAACCACTGCACCATTCGTGTCATGCCATACTAAGACTTAGTTAGTAATTTTAAGTACGGTTACTATAAATAACCATTTTATCTAACCCACAGGAACCGGGCGTCCGGGATGAAGTCTATTACCAGAGATAGTGTTTCCCTCTATTGGTGAAAGAATGCATGAAATCGGAACAGTACATCCAGCGATTACTACCTGCAAAGAAGCAATAACTACCTTTTTATAATATTGTATAATGTTAAGGTTCATACGCACTATGCGGGTAGCCGCAATGTGGCTAACCGTGTCCTGCGGTCAGGACACAGTTGCGTACGGTCGCGGGCAGCCGCATTCGCAACTGCAACGTGCGGTTGAAGAACCATTGCGATTTGCGGTTACATCGAGCCTACATCATTCTATAGCGGGCAGCCGCAGGCAAGTATAGCAAACGTCCGTCTGGCGGCTGGCCGTCTGCGGGTCAGGTCTACGGGTAGCCCAATCACAGTGCGCACAGAAATGAATATTACGTACATAATAGGCTAGTTGCCGTAAAAAAATTAATTAGTCCGTCTTGTAGATTATTCAAATATAAGGGACACGTATTTTTTTATTTGTAAATTGAGCAAAAAATGACAAAGATATAGCCCATTGAAGTTACGTGTAACGTCACGCCGTCTGACGCCGTGCTGCATTTCTTCGCACGGGGTGACGTCACACGTAACTTTAATGAGCGATATCTTTGTTATTTTTTGTTTAATCGAAAAAAGAAAAAACACGTGTCCAATATTTTTTTTATAATCTGAAATACGGACTAAATAAAATGTATTTATTTTAACCCTGGAAACTACCCTATTGTGTTTGCGGTTAGCCGAGCGGTTACCCGCATAGTGTGTAAGAACCCTTAGTCAGGCTTCATGTTTTCAAATGTTATCAGATTTCGGGCCTGTTTCATAATGTCCGAATAGTCACTACTTTGCAAATAAATTAAAAATGGAACAGAATTTCTATGAAATTATCTGCCGAGTAAGTTAACGTAAACTCAATCATAGGTGGTGGAGACAGGCTCTTAATAAATCTGTTTTTTTGCAAATTAACTTATTTTGTACAACACTAAGTTTAGTATATGCGAAACCTGAAACACGTGTATTTTTATGTAAAGAATCTATGTACAAAATTTCATAACTGTATCATGAAAAATTACAAAGTTATAAGCATGTTATGTCAGCAAAAATACATAGTCACAGCCACCGGGCCATCCAGGCGACTGAGGGGTTGTTTTTTACTAGCACCTAGCTGTTTAGCGGCTCCTAATGCCCGCTATGACCGGCCGTGACCTTTGTTGTACTTAGTGTCGGCCGTGTTCAACTTCTGACCTTTTTAAATATTGAACTTCTGACCTTTTTAAATATTTTTGAGAAAAAATATAACATGATGAAAAATTTTTGGAATCCATTCAGTTACTGATTCAGAAAAAACTATTTCAAGTTTCGAATATGAAATACCTAATATGTATTTATTTAATACCACAATGTACTTTTTAACCCAAAGGTTGACTGGGAGAGAATGCCTAGTTGCATTAAGTCCGCCTATGTACCACTACTGTACACGAAGTTTAAATAAATATTATTTTAAATTAAATTGTTTTGTTTTATTACAATTAAAGCCCGAAATCAGAAAAAACCGTTTGACAGTTCTACTCATAGTACTTTTTAATTTGTTGATTAAAAATTGTATGAAACACGTACAATTTACATACACAGTATTGAGTACACAGCACATAGAAATAGAAATAGCTTCATAATTCAATGGTTTTACGGAAAAGATAATAGAAATAGAAGATAGATAGAAATTACGTCTATACAAAGCTATTTTTATAGAAAAGTGTGAAACGACAAACAGTACTTCTTAGGGCGAGTTGCACCATTTAACTATAACGATAACAAAGCCGTTAACAGTTGTCAAATCGTCGAATTGACCAATAGGCGGCCGTTTCACGGCTGATTATGTTTTGGTTATCGTTATAGTTAAATGGTGCAACTCACCCTTAGTTTTATTGTGATATAGTTTAGATTAACTACCTTACTTACAAAATAGAGACTTGAGAGCAGTGGTCGACAAATGGTAACGGCCCCGACTTACGAGTTGTAGGTCGCGGGTTCAAACCCAGCCAGGCGCATTACTTTGTATAATTTATTTCATGACCACTGCTCTCAAAACGGTGAAGGAAAACATCGTGAGGAAACCGGCATGTTCTAGAACGAAAAATTCGAAGTCATGTGACATCCACCAACCCGCACTGGGCCCGCGTGGTGGATTACGGACCATTCTCTCTCCTAGAGAGGAGGCCTGAATCCCAGTAGTGGGAACAGTGGGCCGACTATACTATACTTACTATACTTACATAATAACATGTCCTAGAACCTTTGGAACTGCTATTAATCCCCTGCTATTCCTTCATCTTTGCAGTACCAGCGAAAAATAAACTACGTGTATTTCTTCAAATGCATACCTGTAACAATGAAATTAGAATGTAGCGACATCTATAGCGCCACAAAAGAACTACGAAGAACGTACGAAATCCTGCATCACGCAAACAAAGTTCTCCGCGCGATTTGAACATATACGACAGCCCGAAATCATCTATCGGGCAGTCGCCCACCAGACCATAACACTTGTCTGGTCGGAGGATCCTCCCTTTTCAACGGAGGCATGCGGGACTTTACTCTCTGTTCCGCCTACCTCCAAACTGGTCACAACCTCCAAACTGGTGACCCTCGACAAAGAACGTCAGCGCAGCCTTCGTGCAGCTACTACATCGTGACGTCATCATCACTTCCTCAAGCTTTCGAGCAGCGAGCCATAGCCAGCACCCACGGCTATGAAGGGTATCCTGACCATCAGCATGACCACTTGGTCATACCTGGTCATCCCCCTCAGCCTCATCAGCGACCTTGGCTTGGCACACCGCACCTTCGGCCAGTCACATGAAGAGCCATGAAGAACCTCTCCTGGTCGACGCCAACAGTCAAGCCCTACGTCGCACAATCACCGCTCCGACTCACTGGAGCCAGCAGCACTACTCCGACTCACTGGAGCCTGCAGCACTACTCCGACTCACTGGAGCCTGCAGCATCGTCCCGACTCACTGGGACAGCACCACCCCGACTCACTGGGGCATTATCCCGACTCACTGGGACATCGTCACCCCGACTCACTGGGGCATCATCCCGACTCACTGGGATTCCAACACCCCGACTCACTGGGGCATCACCGCAGACAGTTCCGACTCACCGAGAACTATGCGGCATCGGTTCCGACCCACTGGAACCAACCTACGCTGGCCTGGCGCGCATCAAGAACCATCGATCTCCGATCTCCGGAGGGGAGTGATGTAGCGACATCTATAGCGCCACAAAAGAACTACGAAGAACGTACGAAATCCTGCATCACGCAAACAAAGTTCTCCGCGCGATTTGAACATATACGACAGCCCGAAATCATCTATCGGGCAGTCGCCCACCAGACCATAACACTTGTCTGGTCGGAGGATCCTCCCTTTTCAACGGAGGCATGCGGGACTTTACTCTCTGTTCCGCCTACATCCAAACTGCCCCGACGTGATCTATCGTATTTGTAATCTTCATTTCATACTCTAAAATTCTTCTGTCTAAGTTCTGTTCAGTGTGCTATCCTATCCTTCTATCGGCCTAACTTGCTTCTACTGTGTTTCCGTGCCTTCTACCCTTCTGTGCTTATTGTGAACTTTCAATTTAAAATATAACTGTTACTGAGAACTTTAGTTTTTTTATTTGTGGACGATACCTACATAATTGGTGACCCCGACGTGATATGAACACGCAACCTTCTGATTGAGCCTTGAGAAGCACGATCTAGAGCTCTACCTGGGGGAATGAGCTCTCATTGTGTGGATCACGTCGGGGTCACCAGTTTGGATGTAGGCGGAACAGAGAGTAAAGTCCCGCATGCCTCCGTTGAAAAGGGAGGATCCTCCGACCAGACAAGTGTTATGGTCTGGTGGGCGACTGCCCGATAGATGATTTCGGGCTGTCGTATATGTTCAAATCGCGCGGAGAACTTTGTTTGCGTGATGCAGGATTTCGTACGTTCTTCGTAGTTCTTTTGTGGCGCTATAGATGTCGCTACAAGAACATTACTACTGGAACTATTAACTATAGTCCATCTGTTTAGATAGTTAACTAAATGAAAACAATCTTAACGTGTCTTTTTTAACTAAAATTTTTTTATCTCTAAATGTTTACAATTAGGGTATTTACCTAAACCGATGTTGGGTAATTAACTAAATTTAAATAATCTTTGTATGTCTTTGATACGATCTATCTATACATATAAATAAAATTGGAGTCTGTTTGTAATATTGAAATAACTGCTTTTTACTACATGCATATGAAATATACGGTACATACACCAAAATAACCTTTTTTTAAGCTATCTAATATGAGCGTGGAGACCGAATCCAGAAATTCCGTAACGAAAATAACCTAACATCCCCCACTCATTTGTTTTTTGAGTGTGGTGACCGATAAGAAAACAAATGAGTGAACAATCAATCAAAATTCAATTCAATGTGTGAAAGTGTAACTTCAATTAATATCAAAGAAAAAAAAAACAAAGGAAAAAAAATACTGCATAAATAAAATAAATAAATAATATATAATAATAAATTATAATTTCACACGTCTTTTTTTTAACTTTTGTCTGTCTGTTTGTCCGGGCTAATCTCTGAAATGGCTGGACCGATTTTGACGGGACTTTTTTTGGGCAGGTAGCTGTTGTAGATTTAATAAGGAGTAACATAGGCTACTTTTATTTTAGAAAAAATAAACTCAAAATCCTGTAGTCCACGCGAACGAAGCCGCGGGCACAGCTAGTCGGAAATAAAGCGATAAGTATCAAGATTGTTTACGTTTAGTTAACTACTTATACAGATGGAGTATAGGAATATGTTTTTAGGGTTCCGTATTTAACTCCTGCGTATTTGGCTAATCTCTTTTAAAATATGCCACCACGATCGAAATTCGGTCGAGAAGATTATAGTGAGGCAAATAAACTAAAGACAGAAAAAAAACAGGCAAGTCGATTTCTAACAAACACATAACTTTCAAGTTTAAACGCTTCTGAAACTACGGTCTACGAATAAACGTTGTTAAGTTTGACATGTGACCAAATTTGACAGTTCTGAACTGTCAAACGTAGTTCTACGTTGTAGGCCAGTAGGAAAGAGATAGCAATACTATTGTTTGAGTTTATGGTGAAAGCAGTAGAATAACCCGCGAAACTTTATATTATGTTTGTTGTATTTTTCTAGAATCAAAAATTCGAAGACATGTGACATCTACCAACCCGCACTGGGTCTTCAGCAACAGCAGAGGCTCAGCTGGGTCGAAGCCCACTGGGGCCAGGGTTATCCGAAAGGGAAGCTCGTCTCCGGTACGAAAGGCAAGAAGGAAAAAACCCACGCCGTTGGGTTTTTTAGTCAGTAAGAGTCTGACAGTGCTCCCGCTCCGCCCAAGGGCGGAGGATGTCATTTGGATGATTATTACCCAACAAAAAAAAACCCGCACTGGGCCTGCGTGGTGGATTTTAGCCCATTCCCTCTCCTAGAGAGGAGGCCTGAGTCTCAGCAGTGGGAACATTAAAAGGCTAATTATGCTTATGCTTAGGCTTTACCCCATTTGTTGGCAATGTTCTTGGTACTGAAGACGTGACTGTATTTTTATGTAGCCACAAAACCCTCTTTCTTACTAGAAACAGCCGTTAATAGTATCGATAAAAAGCCTGAGCAAAACAGTTGTTTACAATCAACAAACATTAAAAACATGTTTGCGTGCCAAAACAGTAAACAGAATTATGCACGTTGACAATTTTCTAAACGAACGTGGCTTTGCAAAATTGATACAAATTATATCTTTGGAATGAGAAATAATTGCATTTGTTAAGCTGGGTACAGACAGCTGTATCGTAAATTCGTAACATGCAATAGAAAATAGAGCATTAAAAATAATTATTATAAGTATGGTCGCCACGCGCGCACGAACTGAGCATGGGGTTTAGGGTTGCCAACTTTTTTTACCAGCAATAAAGTATTTTTTTTTTATCAAAGAAGTTTAATAAACAGTATTTTTGAAAAATGACCAGTATTTTACATATTTTTTAGAGCTTCTCGCACAACTTATAAATTTACAGTCTTTTTTAAAACTCTCACCACTAAAATTAAAATAAATAGAAACTCTCGGTTCTGAAATTGTGTGATTGTGGTTTGTTAAAAAAAAATGTGTGAGCGTCTAAGTCTTACACTTACGTGTAGTGTTAAGCATTTTGGTGCTGAGAACAGTATTTTGTATACTTTATTTTTATTCAACAGTAAAAAGTATAATGTACTGAAAAACAGTATAATACAGTTTTTAACAGTATAGTTGACAACCCTAATGTAACGGGACCATTCATTTATTACGTAAGACGATTTAAGGGAGGGAGGGAGTCGATTGTCTTATTTTTTGATACAAGGGAGGCTTGATAGTTCATAGTGTAAAATTACAAAAATATGCAAAGTTAAGATTTGAAAAAGAGCGGATTGTCGCGCGAGTGCCGATGTGCACTCGGATGCGCTGTCTCCCCCGCTTGTGAACTAGACGATACTTGTTTGCGTAAGCGACACGCTTGTAAACATTCTTAAAAAAAAAAAATATTTTAAAAATAAACATCAAAACCGACCCAACATAATATACATGTTTTTTTTTCTCCAAATAAATATTAAACGGAGGGGGAGGGGTCGGCTTATTTTTATTTATTCTTATTTAGGGGGGAGATAAGGATAAAAAATGAGGTAAAAATTGTCTTACGTAATAAATAAATGTCCCCTACGTACCTGCTCGCATCTGTTTAATGAGCTGAAACACAGTCCATACTATGGGAATTCTGTTACATTACATGATACATTACGACAACGTGGACGGCAAATTCTTTCATTCCGTGTTACATTGCATGTTACGTAACAGCAGTCTGTACCCAGCTTTATGGTAAAACGCAGTTGCATTATGGCTATATCAAATTATTGCGATTATTTATCAGTGTGGCGAATTAACTCGTTAAGCATTATGGGTCATTTGCTTCAATTATGTGATTAAAATGAAATTCAGATGTACGCAAACGATTCATTAAAAAAAATCCATGACTGTTTTTAATACATGTAATGAACGTAGTTATATCTTTCGATAATGTCAACCGATTGCGATGAAACGACGCCTAAGTAATATACTTAAATTAAAAACTTGATATTACACACAATTTTAGTGTATAAAAGTTCTTTAAATCGATTTCGTACATTTCAGGTGATGCTTACTTTGTTTCTACAGAGTTGTGCCCGCGACTTCGTTCGCGTGGACTGCAGGAATTTATTTTTTCTAAAATAAAAGTAGGCTACGTTACTCCTTATTAAATCAGCCACCTGCCAAAAAAGTCCCGTCAAAATCGGTCCAGCCATTTCAGAGATTAGACGGAACAAACAGACAGACAAAAATTGTAAAAAAAAATATTTTGGTGTAAGTACCGTATATATTTTCATAAGCATGTAGTAAAAAGCGGTTATTTCAATTACAAACAGATACTCCAATTTTGTATAGATGTATAGATTTTTGTTTTGAGAGACTGTGGTATGTTGGACGAGAAGATACTGCGCAGCTTTCCGAACTACTTACCCACATTAATCAAAAACCCACTCCACATACTCCGTGTCTTTGACACTCGCGTAACGTGTCGTAACAACACCCGTTGGTTGAATAACAATTAGCGGCATTGATTCATCCGTGACCACGAGGTCGCCGGTTCGATTCGAGTCGTATTGGTAAAGGATCTTCGCATATATTACGCGTTTGGTCAAGTATAATATGATTGGTTAGAGTAAAGATAGAACTACACTGAGCCACACACGCCGACTTGGGCGCGTCGGTCTCCACATACATTTTATATGGCAACTAGGCTTGTAGAGCTACACTAGATCCACGCCACGCGACGTCGTTCTACGTATAATTACCGTCACGGATCTTGAGCGCTCGGCGTTAGAGTGGGGATCAGCCTAAGAATGTTCGCACTGCTGGGATTCAGGTCTTCTCTTTAGAAGAGGGAATGGCCGTAATCCAACACGCGGGCCCAGTGCGGGTGGTGGATGTCACATGTCTTCGAATTTATGATTCTAGGACATGCCGGTTTCCTCACGATGTTTTCCTTCACCGTTTTGAGAGCAGTTGTGATGAAGTAAATTATACAAAGTAAAGAGTCTCCCTGGGTGTGAACTCGCGACCTACGACTTGCAAGTAGTGAGCTGTTACAACTGGGCCACTACAGCTCTATCAAAAAAAGTGTGTAATTGTATCAACATGGTTATTTTAATTCACAATACTATGTTGTTAGTTTATCGATATCAAATCAAAATTAACGTCAAACCCGCCAAACGCATTATTGCTTTGTTAAACTTGTTTAGTAAACCATTGATTTTCCCATTACAGTTGTTTTGAAAGTTCTAAATCGATTTTTGGACGAAAAGTTTTAGGGTTCCGTATCCAAAAGGTAAAACGGGACCCTGTTACTAAGATTCCACTGTCCGTCCGTAAGTCTGTCTGTCACCAGGCTGAATCTCGTGAACCGTAATAGTAGTTGACATTTTCACAGATGATCAATTTCTGTTGCCGCTAAAACAACAAATACAAAAAAAAATATATTTAATGTGGCTCTCATACAGTGATTTCTTTGCTCGTTTTTTTTTCTAGGTACGGTACGGAACCCTTCGTGCGCGCGTCCTTCTCGCATTTGGCCGGATTTTTGTATTGTTGATAGGCTCGCGTTTGACTACTATCTCACTTAGAGATGTGCCATCGGCCTGCAATATTCCCACTTCGGGCAATATTGCCAGCAATATTCCCACTTCGGGAAATATTGACAGCAATACTTATTCCCACTACGGGCAATATTCCCACTTCGGGAAATATTGGCTGCAATACTTATTCCCACTTCGGGCAATAGTACCAGCAATACTTATTCCCACTTCGGGCAATATTACCAGCAATATTCATTTCACATCTCTAATCTCACCATCAGGTGAGATAGTGGTCAAACGCGACCTTTCACCGCTCCATCGTTGACTACATCTCATGACGATGGAGCCCGCTTGCTTGTAACTTTTTCACTCTTGACTTAAAGACCCCTTGGTGGTAGCTATCAGGAAACAGACTCCGGCAGGGAATACTAATCCTTAGCTGTACGTACAATAACTGTGTTCCAAAACTGTTGGAGAAAATCAAAAGTAAGTTAGGTCAAATAAAAACGATAATTCAATTTCATGCTTCAATGATAATATTTTATGTATTTAGATAATTCTTAATTGAACAATAGCGTTTTGGTTGATTAAATAATAACAAAGAGAAGTAAGGAAATGCTAACAGCAAAAAACTATGAAAGAAATTTTAAAGGCTAGACAAGAAAAAAATAGTTCTTTTTGCGTAACTCAAGTTTGTCGAAAAAAGGAAATGTTTACGCATTCTTTAAGTACAGCTAATTTTAAAAACACCAAATCGTAGACGCCTTTTTTATATGATACTAGCTTTTGCCCACAGCTTTACATAAAATATAGCCTATGTCAGAGAGATCATTCTAGAGATTACGTCCAACAAACAAATAAAAAAAATTATCTCTTTATTATATTAAGTGTAGATGGATGTAGATAAACTAGTGCTTGACTGCGATCCCACCTGATGGTAAGAAGTGATGCAATCGTTGATGGTGAAGCGCACTAGTTTGTTCGGAGCCTATTCACTCTAGCCTTGAAGACAACTAAATTATTATCGGGCGGAAAGATCGCAGTTTTGATAGAACAATAAAATTAACGGCATTTTTCTATACGTGTTACTTATATCATCAAAAGAAACGTCCATTCTATTTTACATTCACAAAAAAGAAAACTACTAAAATGGTAGAAACTACTTTGACATGGCAACACAGAACTGTATTCACATGCGAGCGAGCATGTGTGTTATCTCCTAAATTGAGATAAATCTTGGTATTATTATATATGTATTCTATTTACGTACATTACGCAGGTAAATGCCAGTAGTTCACCTTTATTTAACAGGTCTTTCGATTAAGTACGTGCAACACTGAGTCGTTAGTTTTAACGATGTAAGTTTTTTAAGTGGAAGTGTTGCAACACAGTTGTGTTTATGACTAAAATATCTTTTACGAGTGACTGTATTTAAGTATGTCCCGCAAACCATTCAACGGATCATCTACAAACCTTGATCGAATCCATAATACATTGATTAGATCAATGCCATTTCTTATTATAAATGTTTTTTTTTCTACTCTCAATATTAAAAAGAGGTATAGTATTTTTTCTTTTTTTTTTTTTTGCAGGAGATAATCTCTAGAAGTACTGGTCCGATTGCTTTTGAAAAATTTTTCACCGATAGTAAGTTGATTTATTCCTGAGTGATATATTATGTACGTGGGCGTAGCCGCGGACAAAAGCTAGTATGATATAAATAAGTGCATGACTGCGATCCCACCAGATGGTAAGCAGTCATGCAATCGTTGATGGTGAAACGCACTAGTTTATTAAGAGCCTTTTCTATTCACTCTAGCCTTGAAGTCAGCTGCGATTTTCGCGATATAAACCTGGGGAAACGTTTAGTCCTAGCCGTAGAGGTGAAAGTAATTGTCTATTATTACGCTTTCACGGTTAGACTACTGAACCGATTTTGATGAAATTTGATATGGAGTAAGATTGAACCCCAAGGAAGGGACACGAGCTTTTATCTGGCTTGGACATTGCGTCCGCAATACATTCATTCAAGCGAACAAAGTCGCTGGAAAACGCTAGTAGGTACATAATAATTCTAGATTTCGATTGGAAGTAACAATATGAGTAGTAGCTGAATTGAGGGTGTAGGGCAGACAGGTAGTCATTATGTGTAAAATACTAGTATCCTGGATAGACTGTAAGCCGAACGTATGAAAAGATAGGTAAAAATGTGACCAGACCAAAAAAATGAATTTCTCCCAAAAAACATACAATAATACTCAAACTAATTGTTTTGTCGTTATCAATGAAAACCGATTGTTTTTATAAAGCTACTGACGTTTTCTTACGTAAATCTGACGTACATTGTTGACCTACTCACAACTTCATAACAGTCTACACGCACACTTGTGACCAATCGTTTATATCTGTTTGTAACAATTAACCTAAAAACCTACCTATCTACCATTTAGCTGTAAGAAAAACCACTTCACTCCACAAATATGTTGGTGGCTACTTCCAGTCTATGCTGCATCTAAAGGAATACCGAGCGACTGCTTATCATAGGCCATGCCACAAGCACTTAACGTGATCCATTTGGTGGGCATCATTGCGGTTTGGTACAGCTCGGACGGTTCACAGCTCTCTGATAGGTCAAGAGCTTGGAGCGGGCCAATCGGAGCGCCATAAATCAAACTCGCACTAGGTACTCTGCTCCAAATTACCCTTCTGCGTTATCGCTGTATAGTAATGTCCGAAAATTATCATAATTCATTGCGCGTCGACGTCTTTACAGCGCGTGACGTACATCGCTGGCCCACTGACCTAGACGCAGTAAAGATGACACACCCACGCGTCAATGGAACGCATCCCAGCGATAATATTACATCATCTCTTTTTGCATGTTCGCCTAGTAACATGGAAGCTATTTCAGTGGCTAGAATTAAAGTGCATTTGCTCACTTCTGCACTGGAGTGAGGTAATCAGAATAAATTTACAGTAAATCTGCGGAGCTTTTTTTTTTAGCTTTATCAGAGTTGTACCAGTATTTTATAAATACCAGGATATACCTGACCACCTCAATCCCGATGCGCGGTGGCGATCTCTCGCGCCGGACCTTGTTACAGACCATGGTCCGGAGCGAGGAGTGGCAGGCGGTCGCCTCCTTCTGCGAAGCAGTAATGCTAGCAAAGGAGAAGGCCGACCGCATCAGGCAACGGCGCTCAAGCCCCAGCCGCCGCCGGGATCCCGATCTCGATTTCTGCCCACCGTGGGCGCGGGCTTGCGGACGGCGAGCAGTGGGTAGCTTACTGTCCGAACGTTCGGTAACCGTCTGGACCGAGCCCACGTCGTCAACGGACGCACTGTTCTCGCGCGACTCAAGGAGTTGTCAGCAACCATAGGGGCGCAGCAGGGTCGAAGCCTGCTAAGGCCAAAGGTCTGCATCTAAGGAAGGTTCGGCCCCGGTATAAAAGGCAACGAAGGAACGGGGTGAATTTTTTAGTCAGTGGAAATCTGACATTATCTCCCGCTCCGTCCAAGGGCGGAGGATGTCATCTGGGTGATTTTTACCCACCGGAAAAAACCCTGTTCCTTCAGCTGCATTTGTTTCAAGGTCACGGTAGTAAAGCCAGCGAAGGAGGCGGCCGCACGCGCGAAGGAAAGGATGTCCTCAAGCCCCAGCCGTCAGGACCCCAACCCCGATTTCCAGCCACCGTATGCGTGGACTTGCGGACGATCCAGCCGTCTGAACTGCGCCCGAGTCTTCGACGACAAATAGTCTTCCACGCGCGCCTCAAAGAGATGTCCACAAAAACCGTAGGGGTCTAGTAGGGCCGAAATCTACTGTAGCAGGACGCCATGTGTTTACTTCCGACAGGGAAACCCGTGTTCCTGGAACGCAAAGGGCAAAGAAGGTGTAGTTTTAGTCCCGCTCCGCTCTAGTGCGGGAGAAGTCTATGACTTAAGATCCTATGTCCCCTAAGCTGGGGCAGAGGGCGTCGACAGTAGTCACCCATCGCGATTGGTCTTGAGTTTTACGCTTCACCTCGCTCCATGTCAATCCGATGGCCGTCGCTTCTGCCAACACGGTACGTCGCCAGGTTTGCCGATTACGGCCACGCTTTCTTTTCCCTTGGGGATTCCAGTCTAGTGCCTGTTTAGGTATGTGATCGGAATTCCTCCGAAGCCTGTGACTAATCCATCTCAACTTACGACGCTTGATCTGGAGGTCGATCGGGCTTTCGTGGCATTTCTCCAACAGATGTACGTTTGAGATGGTTTCGGGCCAGTAAATTCCGAGGATGTGACGAAGAAAACGAATTACAAAAATCTAGGAGAAGTCTATGGACGACCTTAAAAAAAAAGTACTATCGAGAAAAGAATTTAGTGCACACACAAATAGCAATTGTCTTACCTATCAACAACTGTCATGCCAATGATTCAAGCCACTCATTCAAATATCAATCACACGAGTACCCACTTTAAAAACATGTGTCAAACTGTAAATGTCATTAGCGTTTATGACAATACAAAAAGGTGATGTTTTTAAAATAATTATGCATGTTCATGTTCCTGCCACATAAAGCCTTTAGTCCCGGTTGTCATTCGTAGGTACATCTTTGACGGTCGTTACAGGGGTTTATTCCCATCGGCCACTCCTGAGCTTGCCACCGAGGCGGCGGTTGGCACTCCTTCATTCCCATCGACCACCCCGTTTGTTGATGGAGGAGATATAAGTGTCTGTACTTAATAAAAGTATTTCTATTATATTCTAAGTATAGGAATAAACCGTTACAGGTGACTGAAAGTCTGATCATCAATCTATCCAAGGAGTAACGCGTTGCCCAGTAACTGGGCTGTGGAGGTTTGAGAGGCAGCTCTGTGTAAAACAAGGATATTCAGCCGCATCTGGTTAGCCTGGAGGCCGACCCCTTGCTAGTTGGATAAAAGCTCATGATCCATGTTCATGTAATGATGTAATGATGTAATGATTAAAGCTAGAACTGCTCACATGTGTGACACACACGCCGATCTGGAGTCGTCAGTTTCCATACACTTTATATGGAAACTATACCTGTAGTTAGTGCTACACTAGGTCCACGCCATCCGACGTCGTTCTACGTACAAATCAGGCGTGTTACATGTGTGCGTCGATCTAATGTAGCATTTATGTGCGGTGCGGGAGGGAATATCAGACTTTTACTGACTAAAGCCCTCTCGTTTGTTCATGGCCATGGCCCCAATAGGCTTTGACCCTGCTGCATGGTTCCCTAAGATTTGCTGCCATCTTGTGGCGTGCATGGAACACTACACGCGGTCGAACTGTTCCCGACGACCGTACGGTGTGCTCCCGTCCGCCAACCAACGAGACCCATTGGGTTGTGAGTTTACTTAGAGTTTACCCTTATTGATTATCTGGTTAGGAGTACTAACAGCAGTTCCATTGCAAAATTAGCCGAAGTCACTCGGAAAACTGCCAAGTTCAAATGGAATTGCCCTGAAAATGACATGCAAATGTCAGAAGATTTACAGATGTAGGCCTGGGTGAATGGTCGAGAGAGACATCCTGGATCTGGAACAAAAAGGGCAATTGAAGGAACCCAGGTTGAGTAAAAATCATCCAGATGACATCCCTGCCCTTGGGCGAAGCGAGAGATAGTATCAGACTTTTACTGACTAAAAAACCCACCCAGTTCCTTCGTTGCCTTTCATACCGGGGGCCGAGCCTTCCTTTCAGAAGCAGACCCTTGGCCCCAGTATACCATACGGTTTCTGACAATTCCCTGAGGCGCGCGGGAGCAGTACGCGCCGTCGACGACTTGGGCTCGGTCCGGACAGTTACCACTGTTACCAGATGGTCGGACAGCGATCTACCCATTGCCGCAAATCCGCGCAACTGAAGGAACACAGGCGGGTTTAGCCAGTAGCAAGTACATTTTTATTTTAGCATTTGTCACTCCGTAATCGGACCAGTACTTTCAGAGATAACCTCCAACAAATAAAAATGAACTTTACCGCTTTATAATATTAGTGTGATTCCCAGACCAAACAAAACGGGGAATCTTGCCAGGGGTTTTTTTTTAATAAAATTGTTTCGTCCGCAGCCGCTTTGTAAGTTGTAACCTACATGCAAAGTTCATCACACGTCCAGATAACACTATCAACTATTATGTCAGCCAATGTCTTCGTTTACATCTTAATTACTAGCGGATTTCATGATTAAGGCGTATAGCCCCTTGAACATCTAGCATCATCAGCCTTATAATGTTCCCACTGCTGGGACTCACGCCTCCTCTCCAAGAATTGGAATGGGTTGTAATGCCGTAATCCACCACGCGGGCCCAGTGCGGGTTGGTCCTTGAATATCTGGCCGAACGAGAACAAGGCGTGAACCTTAAATTTTAACCTTAGTGTCCTGGGCACACCACGTTTTTTAATTACCCTTAAATCCATTTTATGTGCGAAATATTGATCGATTTACATATGCTATGTACATTCTGAAGAACAGTTAACCAGCATTTTTTGTAAAGTAATATTTCTAAAGGCCTTTGCCCAGCAGTGGGACAGTAATGGCTATTTAAAAAAAAATATATATTTCTAAAGACCAAAGCCGTTTGAAAAGAGTAAGGACAACAAGCGAAAAATATCTTGTTATTTTGTTTTGTCAAATGTCTTACTTACGTTAAAAAATCATTATGTGGATATTGTTGTTAATTAATCTATAATTAACATTTTTCTTTTAAAACCTAACCTGGCCGTTACAGAGGAGTAGGTACCGTATACCATTGATGACATATGGCTTCGAAACGCGGTCGCTTACAATGGGCCTCATAGGAAGACAAAAAAAAAACACCCAAAGGGCAATGGAAAAGGGCTATATGTTCGGAGTTTCCTTGCATGATCACACTCATCACACCAGATATCCGCAGGAGAACCAAGGAATCGCCAAACTTATGTGGCAATGGGCAGTGTATATTGCACGCAGAACAGATGGTCGAAGGGGACGAAAGGTTTTGGTGCGTAAAAATCATCCAAATGAGATCCCCTGCCCTAAGGCGGAGCGGGAGATAGGTCATGTTAGGTTCCTTCTTGCCTTTCGTGCCGGGGCCGAGCTTCCCTTTTTGTTAACCCTGGCCCCACTAGGCTTCGACCCGGCTGGGCCTCTACTGCTGCTGACAACTCCTTGAAGCGCGCAGGGACAGAGCGCGCCGTCGACGACTTGGGTTCGGTCCGGACAGTTACCGGACGGTCGGACAGCGAGCCACCCATTGCTCGTCCACAAGCCTGCGCCTACAGTGGCCGGAAATCGGGTTCGGAATCACGGCGGCGGCTCGGGCATGAGCGCCGTTGCCTGATGCGGTCGGCCTCCTCCTTTGCTAGTGACGCTTGGGGGTGGCCTATGTCCAACGTTGGACGTCTTTCGGCTGAAATAATAATGATGATTCTTCCGAAAGTCACTGTTTTAAAGCACTGCTCGGGAGCCAGGACCTTAAGCACCGTATACACGACCACGTAGCGTCGCGACGGTTCGGCGTCGATTTTATACGCCTCGTCACAAGGTCAGCTGATAAAGTTCATCGCTAGCTCCAATAACGGCGTACTACTAGTTTAAATGTAGCGATATAACCGAGTTGTTTTTACAACACAGTACCGTAAACTCATACTCTAATAAATTGACTTCATTCAACCGTACAGCGGACAGCTAACGAGTTGAATTCCCTGCCAGGCTCTGTATTTTCTGATAGCATAAGCATGATAGCATAATCAGCCTTATAATGTTCCCACTGCTGGGACTCAGGCCTCCTCTCTAGGAGAAGGAGTGGGCTGTAAGCCACCACGCAGGCCCAGTGCGGGTTGCTGAATGTCACATATCTTCGAATTTTTGGTTCTAGGACATGCCGGTTTCTTTACGATGTTTTCACCGTTTTGAAAGCAGTGGTAATGAAATAAATTACACAAAGTAATGCGCCTAGCTGGGTTCGAACCCGCGACCTACAACTCGTAAGTCGGGGCCATTACCACTCAGCCGCCACTGCATCATCGCGCACCGGTTAAGAGTGGAATTCCTTGCTGGGGTCTGTGTTTCCTTCGAGCTACAACCTAGTTCCTGATAGCTACAACTTGGAGGTCTTATGGCAAGAGTGAATAGATTACTTCTGGGCAAGCGTGCTCCATCATCGCGCACAGCTAAGGAGTGGGTTTTCCTGCCGGTCTCTGTGTTTCCTGTTAGCTACAACTTGGAGGTCTTTAAGTCAAGAGTGAATAGGTTTTTTTTTTATCTGTTATAAACTAGTACTTGACTGCGATCCCGCCTGATGGTAAGTAGTGATGCAATCGTTGATGGTGAGGCGCACTAGTTTATTAAGAGCCTATTCACTCTAGTCTTGAAGACACCCAAATTATAATCAGACGGGAAGACCGCAGCAGGCAAACTGTTCTATGGCGATAAGACCACCCATTGTGGCACCCTATTAATTTTAAGTTTCTTATGTAACTGCTTTATTCTTGGTGTACAATAAAGAATTTATCTATCTATCTATCTGTTCCAGTCCCTCCGTACGCGGTATAAATGACGAGGCGAAACGCTTAGTCCGGACCGTAGATGTTTTAACAACGTAAGAGTGGATACTCGCCGTGCGTCGGTTTGTCCGATGGTAGAAATGAGATGGCGGAATGAAGTCATGCAATTCCTGCGCACACTCTCCAAAATGCAATCTGTAAAACACCGAAAGGCTGGCTACCCTACGCCTGTGCTCAAGGCTTTGAAGATTGGACTTAACCAAATCTGGATCACCAATCAGCCTCTTCGCACGCCTTTCCACCTTTTACTTCTAAGCAAGCGTGCTCATCATCATCGGTTACATCATCGCTTATCAGGTGATACGCGATGATATAGAAGTCAAACGCGGGACTATCAATAATAATAAAAACATTGCAAAACTACCAAGCCACTATATAATATATAAGGGTTCATGTGTGGTAGGGGTACATTACATGCTGCAAGGTTTCTCCCCAAATGACTTTCTGAAGCGCTCGAGTACCGCGCAAAATCCCCATCTGGCCCGGGGCGGCCACATGGGGATTTTGCTCGGTACTCGAACAAAAACGTCTCAAAAACATCTGCATTAATTGTGACGTTTCCTGGCCATATGAATGCATCTTTATATCATCAATAATGAATACTCAAACAAACATAATTATTCATTATTATTTATACACGTGTCTACTAGTCACACCTACGCAATGCTGACGGTGGAGCAGATCATAAACTTGCGTGGTCGTAAAAATAATTTATTAGATACGTTTCAATCATCATTATAAGAATTGATGTTCCAGTTTCCTGTACTATTGCAGTATTTTACAGGGTACAGAAGGCCATTTTTAAAGATATTATATAAAGAAATGGGCTAAGATCGTCACTTACTGGACATCAGCGGACATTGCCATCGAGGTCGACCGAGGTAATGGTGGGGTGCTATGCACAAGTCCGCAGACTTACTCGCGGTGGAGTTTAAGGTGGAATTGCACCACCATGTCCGGAAGGCAATCAGTGGTGGCTAACTCTCTCGTTAGCCAATGGTACGAGGCGAAAGGGAACACTGAGAGAGAGGACATCCTTCACGCCCCAAGTATCGCTTCAGGAGACACCCCGGGCTTCGGGAGTGACAGAGCGAATACCAGCCACTGTAGGCGTAGACTTGCGGAAGGTGACTAATGTTTTGCTGGTCGTTCGGACGGTCCGTCCAAGTACTAAACCCTAATCGACGAATCCACGACAGCAAAATGAACGGGGTCCACTGGGCAGCCCTAGCAGGGATCAGCATCACTGCTAGGGCTGGGTGATAGTTATAAAGTGCATGGCCTTGAAACGCAAAGACAACTGAAAGAACACAACTGAGTTTTAGTCAGTAACCCTAGAGCTGAAGATGATTTGTGATAATTCCTAAATTAAAAAAAAATAAGGGTGGTGTGACCATCTGCACGATCAGAAAAACCAAAGACCAAAGTTTGGATGGACTGAGGTAGAAATCATAATGGTATAACTTACAGGTTTGCTTATACAGTTGAGTTATACAGGTAAACTGGGGCGTGTGTGTCGCACAACTGTGCAGGTTTCCACATGAGCTTACCTGACAGGGATAACTGTGCAGGCAATCCTGTCAGGCACACCCTAGCGTGTATAGCTACCTTTAGGGAAGTTTTGAAAGGAGAAAAGAAAAATAAGTCGCGTAATATTAATATAGAAAGGGAGCAACTGTAACTAGACAGATGCAGCGTTCGATGAAAGTCGACTCTAAACCTGTCAACTCCAAACGTCACATGGCCAATGAAAGTGTGTAGCAATGTCGTCCATAGACCCACGGTCTGGCTAAACCCTAATATCTAAAATCGTACAACTATATTAAAAAAAAAAAATGGCCCAGCAGACTCGCAAAATATGTGTGTTCAATTACCCATTGTCACGAGAAATTAACATAGAAAAGGAGCTATAATTATACAGCGTTCAATGAAAGTCGACTCCAAATCTGTCAACTCCAAACGTCACATGGCCAATGACAGTGCGTAGCAATGTCGTTCATAGACCCACGCTCTGGCGGAAAAGAGAAGAAAATTACCCAGTAGGCTCACAAAGATATGTGTGTTCAATTACCCACTGTCACGAAATAGAACAACTATAACTAGACAGCGTTCGATGAAAGTCGACTCCAAATCTGTCAACTCCAAACGTCACATGGCCAATGAAAGTGTGTAGCAATGTCGTTCATAGACCCACGGTCTGGCGGAAAAGAGAAGAAAATTACCCAGTAGGCTCACAAAGATATGTTTTCAGTTGCCTAGTGTCACGAAATAGAGCAACTATAACTAGACAGCGTCCGATGAAAGTCGACTCCAAATCTGTCAACTCCAAACGTCACATGGCCAATGAAGTGTGTAGCAAAGTCGTTCATAGACCCACGGTCTGGCGGAAAAGAGAAGAAAATTACCCAGTAGGCTTACAAAGATATGTGTGTTCAATTACCCACTGTCACGAAATAGAGCAACTATAACTAGACAGCGTTCGATGAAAGTCGACTCCAAATCTGTCAACTCCAAACGTCACATGGCCAATGAAAGTGTGTAGCAATGTCGTTCATAGACCCACGGTCTGGCGGAAAAGAGAAGAAAATTACCCAGTAGGCTCACAAAGATATGTTTTCAGTTGCCTAGTGTCACGAAATAGAGCAACTATAACTAGACAGCGTCCGATGAAAGTCGACTCCAAATCTGTCAACTCCAAACGTCACATGGCCAATGAAGTGTGTAGCAAAGTCGTTCATAGACCCACGGTCTGACGGAAAAGAGAAGAAAATTACCCAGTAGGCTTACAAAGATATGTGTGTTCAATTACCCACTGTCACGAAATAGAGCAACTATAACTAGACAGCGTTCGATGAAAGTCGACTCCAAATCTGTCAACTCCAAACGTCACATGGCCAATGACAGTGCGTAGCAATGTCGTTCATAGACCCCCGCTCTGGCGAAAAAGAGAAGGAAATTACCCAGTAGGCTCACAAATATATGTGTGTTCAAGTGCCCACTGTCACGAAATAGAGCAGCTATAACAAGAAGCGTTTGATGAAAGTCGACTCCAAATCTGTCAACTCCAAACGTCACATGGTCAATGAAATTGCGTAGCAATGTCGTTCATAGACCCACGCTCTGGCGGAAAAGAGAAGAAAATTACCCAGTAGGCTCACAAAGATATGTTTTCAGTTGCCTAGTGTCACGAAATAGAGCAACTATAACTAGACAGCGTTCGTTGAAAGTCGACTCCAAATCTGTCAACTCCAAACGTCACATGGCCAATATAGTGTGTAGCAAAGTCGTCCATAGACCCATAGTCTGACTACACCCTAACATCTAAAATCGTACAGCTATATTTAAACAGTATATTTTTAGCAACACCAGTCATTGTACTATCGGAGACAGTGTCTGAGACCATTTTTTAGCATATGAATAATTGTTCAAATATTTTTCTGACGTAGATGCTTGGTGTGCCAATGGTGTTAAAATGTCAGTTAACTATGTTCAGAGCTAATAAGAATGTGCATATTGTAGTATTTTGCTAGCGATAGATGAATTGTGTGAAAGAAAGATGGCTAATACAGATATATACAACATTCATCATCATCATATCAGCAGATAGACGTCCACTGATGGATAAAGGCCTCCCCCAAGTGTCGCCATAATGAACGATCCTGCGCGTCCCGCATCCATTGGATTTTTAGCGGTAAATAATAAAAACATTAGTTTTAGTATATGCGAAATCCTAAACACGTGCCTATGTCTAATATTTTTATTTGAAGAATCTACTCGTATGTACAAAATTTCAGTCACCAGGCCACCTAGGCGACTGAGGGGTTGTTTTGCAATTGCACCCAGCTGTTTGCTGGCTCCTAGTACACGTTATGACCTGCCGTGACCTGTGTTGTACTTAATATCGGTGGTGTCCAACTTACGAACTTTTAAAATATTATTCTCAGCAATAAAGATATGATATTGCCTAAAAATCGACATGGCACATTGGAAAGACGAGAAATGGTACCTATTGAAATCGTTCAACTGCACGCGACCCCGCAATACGCGTAATATTCCAGCGTTCGCTACATAATAAAAAGACGCCAAAAATACCAGTTGTCGTGTTGTAACTGGTCTATTTCTGCGCAGACGCACGTGAGCGTGCGCATGGTCGGATCCACGACGGTTTATATATTTACATAGGCGATATTTACGCCATTCACACATAAGATAAAGAGTGTTTTTGGTTAGTAATTAGTGGTGAAATGTAGGTCACTCCATCGCTTGTTGACGAAAACACCAAATTTGGAGGCTCAGCAGTTTTCGAAGATTAAAAGTTAGAATTACATTAGACTGACGCACACGTGTATGTCCCTGTAAGTTTTGTTGAACTATTACAGGACATTTATAGAATAGAATAGACTTCATTGTACACCAAAAAGTAATACAGCTTATACAAAAACTTCAATTTGTGGGTACAATTATGGCGGTCTTATTGCTGAAAGCGATATCTTTCAGACTACCTTAGGATGGATAAGAGCTTAAAATAATACACGGGGTAGTCTGTGGTGCTGCTAACTATATAAAACACAATACTCAATTATAAATACATATATACATACATATTATAATAAGTTACACAATTTAATTTATCTAGCTCTATTATTTTTATTTATACTACAAGACTGTCTATAATGATGAACGACCCGACAATCAGAGAACATGAAACTTGGAATTTCCCAAGGCTAAAGATTCAATTGTCTTGGCATATACATTGAAATTAGACCAGGAAAGAAATTGTAGTAATAAGAGAGCTTTATTTATAAGTTCTAAACGTAATGCTTCCTGTATCTTACGGTTCTACTGCGTCACATGTATATGCTTTAAGGTGGAGTAAATCTTTTCGGATCTTTCAGATTTTGACATTATCTAGTTCGATCTTCTTCTTAATCGTGCACTCTTGACAGAATGCTCGTGGTCATGTCTAGGTCGAGTCTTGCACTATCGCCTCTCTCGGTATGAGACGTTATGCAGCTCTGTGTTTCTGTTTAGCGGCTTGGAATTTTTTTTTTTTTATGGTGGGAAAAAATCATCCAATGACAACCCCCGCTCTTGGGCGGAGCGGGAGATATTATCAGACTCTTACTGACTAAAAAACCCACCCCGTTCCTTCAAGCCTTCATACCGGAGCTCGAGTTCCCTTTCGGATAACCCTGGCCCCAGTAGGCATCACCACTGCTTTCAAAATGGTGAAGGAAAACATCGTGAGGAAACTGGCATGTCCTAGAACCAAAACTTCGAAAACATGTGACATTCACCAACCCGCACTGGGCCCTCGTAGTGGATTACGGCCCATTCCCTCTCCTAGAGAGGAGGCCTGAGTCCCAACAGTGGGAACATTAAAAGGGTTGATGATGAAGCGTGGTCCATCGTCGGCCACATCATCGCTTACCATCTGTGCTTTCATACTTATCAATATTTTTTACTGACTAACCATAGAGTTTCTTTCTGGTCTTCTTCATAGGAAACAACCAATTGGAACCAAGCACTAGTTTCTGGTGCTTTATAAGTGCCCATGTAAGCCTATAAAAGATGTAAGTGACAGCCCTCCGCAAACATTAAGGGCTTGCTCAGTAGACGAAACTGAACAACCTTAAAATTTTTTTTTCAGAAAACGAAAAAAAAAAAATCAGCCTCACCATACAAAATTATAAACTTGATTGGACAATTTGTATAGAGAGGCCGATTTATTTTTTCGTTTCTAGAAAATTTTTTTTGTGGATGGTTGTTTAGTTTCGTCTACTGAGCAAGCCCTTAAAGTTTGCGGAGGGCTGTCCCTTACACCTTGTATAAAACAAAAATAACTTGATATTAAATGAGAAAATCGTCAATGATATTTGTTTTGCTTATAGTATCGAAAACAATAATATATTGCTTGTTAATTTGACACTAAAAACACTGCCTTCCATAGCAAGTTGGAAACCTATGTGTCCTTTTAATATGTTCTTTTAAACTGTGTTTATAGTTCTGGCATTGTTTTCGAGTTACACGTGTTTATTTGACACAGCTAAAACACTGTTTTATCTTCGAGTAATGCATAAACATGAATACTTCCCAAAATATTTGTCGTTTTAGCGAAATGAGTCATCTACACTACTCGTAAAATAAAGAGGTAAAGTTTTTTATTTTTTTTGTTTACAGGAGGTAATCTCTGGAAATACGGGTCCGATTGCTTAAATTTTTTCACCGATAGAAAGCTGCTGTAATCCTGAGTGACATAGGCTATAATGTGTGCGGGCGAAGCCGCGGACAAAAGCTAGTTCTTTATAAATGTGAATTTAGTTTTTTCTAGTACCGTCTGTCTATTTGGATGAAGCAAAGATGAAGGCCATGGTTTCCTTCAAGTGGAGACTAAACACCAGAAGTTGAATTAATTAATTAAAACTACACAAGACACGTGTGCCACACACGCCGATTTAGGCGCGTCGGTCTCCATATATTTTATATGGAAACTAGACTTGTAGAGCTACACTTGATCCACGCCACGCGACCTCGTTCTACGTACAAATCAGACGTGTTACACGAGTGCGTCTGTCTAATGTAGTTTTAGCTTAAAGTAGAACTACACTGCTCACACGTGTGCCACACAGGCCGATCTCGGCGCGTCGGTCTCCATACATTTTATATGGAAACTAGACTTGTAGAGCTACACTTGATCCACGCCACGCGACCTCGTTCTACGTACTTAATTCTTAAATCAAAGTGAATGCTACAGGGTAGCCCAAGACACAGTGAAGCATACGGTGTAAGTGTGCCCCACCGTGTCCTCGGCGATCGAAGGCTATGGAAAGTACAGGCCATGGTTCGGAGCGAGAAGGAATGGCAGGCGCCAGGCGGACGCCTCCGTCTGCAAAGCAGTAATGCTAAACTGACTTCCTCACGTCCCAGCCGCCAGTATCCCGATCCCGGTTTCCAGCCATCGTATGCGTAGGCTTGCAGGCAACGAGCAATGGGTAGCTCGCCGTCCGGACCAAGCCCGAATCGTTGACGGCGCGTACAGGCAGAAGTCTACTAGGGCCATAGATCGACTTCTGAAAAGGTTACCCGAGGTCCTAGAACGCAAAGGCATTTGAAGAAACACCAATGTGGCCCTCGCACTCTGCCCTAAAGCGAAAAAAGCCAATAAGTACATGATTGCCCAACATAAAAAATAATGCCGATCAAACTACAAGTCGATCGCAACACAGTGGAAAAATCCTAGACAAATTGATTGAAGATAATAATAAAATAATCCATTTACCACAAGATATTGACATCCAATGAAAACGAACCAAAACAAAACACTGTCGTCCCTACGTCGGACACTTTAATAACAACGAATCAATATAAATTGGGAGGCAATTAACTCAACAGCTTACGAGTAAGGGTTACTGTCCACGGACGCGTAGCTTCATAGACGCGTATTCGTCATTACATCGCTTGGTATGCAAGCTTCACGCAGGCGTACACTAAGCGTATAATGACGAATACGCATCTATGAAGCTACGCGTCCGTGGACAGTTGGCCATAGTTTGGTATGTAAGCTTCACGCAGGCGTACACCAAGCGTATAATGACGAATAGATACGCGTCTATGAAGCTACGCGTCTGTCGACAGTAGGGCCATAGTTTTGTATGTAAGCTTCACGCAGGCGTACACCAAGCGTATGATGACGAATACGCGTCTATGAAGCTACGCGTCTGTCGACAGTAGGGCCATAGTTTTGTATGTAAGCTTCACGCAGGCGTACACAAAGCGTATAATGACGAATACGCCACTATGAAGCTACGCGTCCGTGGACAGTTGGCCATAGTTTGGTATGTAAGCTTCACGCAGGCGTACACCAAGCGTATAATGACGAATACGCGTCTATGAAGCTACGCGACCGTGGATAGTAGGCCTTATGAGTAACTGTGAACATTCCATTGTATTGGTTGATATAAGAGACGGAGCAGACATCCTAATTTAGTTAAGACTAGCTGTGCCCGCGACCTCGTTCGCGTGGACTACAGGATTTTGAATTTATTTTTTCTAAAATAAAAGTAGCCTTAGTTACTCCTTATTACATCGGCTACCTGCCAAAAACAAGTCCCGTTAAAATCGGTCCAGCCATTTCAGGAATTAGCCCGGACAAACAGAGAGACAGACACAAAAATTGTAAAAAAGAATATTTTGGTGTATGTACCGTATATACACCGTTAAATTTTAATCGTTTTAATCCCGTGGAGGGTTGATAAGGTACATGAAACATTATCGATTTGTAAAGATAAAATTAAAAAAATAAAGTACCTCTTTTTAAACTCGTAATAATTTAAAAAAGAAATTAATTTCTTTAAGAAAAACTCAGCTGAGCGAGTTCAATGACCTCTAGGTACTTTGTACGCAACGCCGAATATTAACTACAGGTCATTGAACTCGCTCAGCTGACGTTTTCTTAAAGATACTAATTTCGTACATGCGTGAATTAATACGAGTTTTGAAAAAGAGATACTTTATTTTTTAATTTTATCTTTACAAATCGATAGTTTTTCATGTACCGGATAGACCCTCCACGGGATTAAAACGATTAAAATTTAACGGTATTCATATGCATGTAGTAAAAAGCGGTTATTTCAATATTACAAACAGACACTCCAATTTTATTTGTATGTATAGATGTATGGACATTATATTCAGAATAAAAAATAGCAGATAACTTCTTTGTTCAGTTCACAGCCACCGATTTAGAGCGTGCGCTTGTCTCATTATGTCATTTAGTGTACCGTTGAAGACTAGCCTCGTTCTCAGACAATTTTAATACCTTCTGCCTTCGCTACCGTTTCGAAAGTATTCTTACTTCGATACGATGTATTCTCCTTGAGGTGTAGCTCCTAAAGTGACATTGTTGGTCTAGTGGTTAGTGGCCCTAACTGCTATGCTGGAGTTCGTTGGATCGATTCCCACTCAAGACAATTGTTTATATGTATTATGAGCACGATCATTTGTTGAATCTAGGTGTTATTTATCAAAAATAGTATTACCTATGTATTTAAAAATATAATATAAGTATTTTATGTGTTATCTAGTATTTATAACACAAGCTCCGCTTAGCTTGGCAATAAATGGTGAATATTATTATTATTTATTAAGCTATTGCATAGCTTCTATCGCGGGTCTTGAGTGTGGAGACCGAATCCAGAAATTCCGTAACGAAAATAACCTAACACCCCCCACTCATTTGTTTTTTGAGCGTGGTGACCGATAAGAAAACAAATGAGTGAACAATCAATCAACATTCAATTCAATGTGTGAAAGTGTAACTTCAATTAATATCAAAGAAAAAAAAACAAAGAAAAAAAAATACTGCATAAATAAAATAAATAAATAATTATAATTGCATAAGTTGATAAAAATGCTATGCAATAGCTTTACCGCGGCAGTCCCCGACTGCCACACGTCTTTTTTATTTATACTTCATGTACAGTAGTTGTACATAGGCGGACTTAATGTAGCAAGGCATTCTCTACCAGTCAACCTTCGGGTTAAAAAAGACAACACTGTGGTAGGTTTGCACAATAAACAAATAACAGATACTTCAAACGAAAAAATATAAAATAAGTTATTATTGTATCAACGACGGAATCCATTTTCTTTGCGAGATATTGATTGATTTACATATGCAATGTTCACTTTGAAGAATATTTAACCTTTTGAATGTGTTACACAGTTCGACATAAGCAATTGTCTTTCTATTGTGTCTCTAATTACGGCATTCAAAGAGTTAACAACCAATTTTTATGTGTAAAAATGTTTCTAAAGGTCCAAGCCGTTTCGAAGGAGTAGGGAAAAGTTGCGAAATTGCTAAATATTATTTTTTGACAAAAGTATTAATTGCACGAAAAAATCAAATGTTGATATTATTGTTCATGAATCTATAATAAACGTATATTTTTTTCAAACCAATTGACCTAGCCGTTACAGAGGAGTAGGCCTCAGAAAATCACTGTTTTATGGCACTTTTCGGGCGCTTGGCCCTTAAAAGTATATTTTTTCAGCTGAAATGATGATACCGTCAAAACAAGACCAAAGCAAGACACCCGGATCCTACTTAAAGAATAATTTCTCGGAAATTCTGAGTCATAATAATCTAGTACAAAAAATAAACAAAATGAATGCATCTCCGGCCGACATTTAATCGGTAATAACATTGCACGACATTTTGCAACGTTATTTGTCGGCGTAATGACGACTGCGCCCGCGCAAGCTGATTTATATTATGCCTGCTGCGATTGCGATGCAGTTCAGGCAAATATTATTATTAGCGGAAATAGCCGAACGGCGGCGAATGGTTTCGGGACCAGCTTATGACGGTAAATTGAATCAGAGGATCATTTGTCGAGCCTTTTTAGAGTTCCGTACCCAAGGGCGAAAAACGAGTCCCTAAAAACGTACAGGGGCCGAGGGTCTAGTTCCGAAAGGGAGGCTCGGCCCCGGTGTAAAAGGCTATGAAGGAACAGAGTGGGTTTTTTAGTTAGTAAGAATCTGACACTATTTCCCGCTCCGCCCAAGGGCGGGGGATGTCATCTCAATGATTATAAACCACCGAAAAAAAAAACCCCTAAAAAGGTTCATGGACCGTGATGGCGATAGCTAGACTATTTCACAGATAATGTATATCTGTTGCCGTTATAACAACAAATACAGCTGCCACCACGGACATTGAAGACTGCCCTAAGTTGCGCAGAAGTCAAAAATTGGGTCTCTTTAGGTGGTGCGACGTGAAACTCGGGGAGCGTCAGTAATTGGCTCGCTGCACATCGCGTCATAGACGATACTTGTGATTCGTTCATTTCGCTTGCAGCATGTATCTAACAACGACGACGATTGGCTCGCTAATGTATGGAATGCGCCAAGCGATCCCCACTCTGACGCCGAGCGTTCAATATCCGTGGTGGCAGCTGTACTAAAAATAGAATAAAATAAATATTTTAGTGGGGCTCACAAACAATAAAAGTGATTTTTTTGCCGTTTTTTACTACGAAGCACGCGAACGAAAGGTTCAGTGCCGACTGAACCCTTCGTGCGCGAGTCCGGCTCGCACATGGCCGGACCTGATACCTCAACGGACCGGACTAAGCGTTTCGCCTCGTCTTTTATACCGCGTACTTCGAGGGATTGGACCAATTTGCCTGCTGCGGTCTTCCCGCCCGATTATAATATGGGTGTCTTCACCATCAACATCACTGCTTACCATCAGGTGGGATCACAGTCAAGCACCAGTTTATACCAGTAAAAAAAAAAGAAAATCTCAAACATTTTTTAACGTAGAAATTGAATGCCTTCTCCCGCTCTAGGAGGGAGCGAGAGTCAGACTTTAACTGACTAAAACCCACTTATCTTTCGGTTGCCTTATAGTTAGCCATCCTTCAGTGGTTCAGTTTAGTTTGTCATTCCATTCTCACTAGTGTTCCCCATGAGAGCCACGCCTAACAATACCATAGCTATACACTAGTATCTATGGTACCAATCTTGCAGGACTGACGTATTACTAACATCATAAACAACAACTTTTTCTTCTATGACTCTTTACAAAACATAATTCTTTTACCAAAAAAGAATCTTCAAGGTTTCGTTGTTCTATCTAACACATTTCAACTCTGTATTTTACTATTTATACCTACGTCTGCAAGCGCATCAAGCCCCCCCGCTATTGTACTATTGCTTGCTTCGCATAGACTTCGTAATATTTAGAACGTTCAATTTAAATATTTTTATTTTTGTATGTAAATCTGATGCAACTAAAATATGATACATTTTTAAAAGTCATAGATCAAAAGTTGTTGTTTATGATGTTTGTAACATAGTCTTGAGAGGTGGCCAGTGTTTTACAAATACCCCTGTATATGTGTTACGCATTCTTCTCTTTTTCTATAGAAAACACATAATTCAAAGAGAGCATTGTTGTGGTAATGGCGAACCCACTCTTACAAACACAAAGGCGGGGGACTTAACCTTTAGTAAAAAGGAATTGAGGAACTTGGGTAGCCTCCCACATTGGGGAATTGGAGCGTACTTGTAAAACGACCTTTGAAATTATCCCTGTATGTTTATTTTAGGGTAATCTATATATACACTAATATAATAAAGAGGTAAAGTTTGTAGGAAGTAATCTCTGGAAGTACTGGTCCGATTGCTAAAGTGTCACCAATAAACTAGTGCGCCTTACCATCAACGATTGCATCACTGCTTACCATCAGGTGGGATCGCAGTCAAGCAATAGTTTATACCAATAAAAAAAAAAAAAAGAAATCCGCTTTATTCCTGAGTGACATAGGCTATATTTTGGGGTGAAAGTCCGCTGCCGGGACAGGTCGTGGCATGGCGGACAGAGCTCCGGCGGGATCTCATGGTGAAATGGCGTCAGCAACTATCGCAACCCAGTGCTGGACACACCATAATTATGGCGGTAAGTCCCCTCTTTGTGGCTTCGCTGGAAAGACCTCACGGCGTCCTTACCTTCCGCATGACGCAGGTTCTCACCGGACTTAGGTGTGCCCTGCTTGGGCGGAGCGTCGCCGTGCCCTCGTGAGGGCGATCGACGGCGACGATCTCTAGCGCCGGTCCTTGGCACAGGTTATGGTCCGGAGCGAGGAGGAGTGGCAGGCGGTCGCCTACTTCTGCGAAGCAGTAATGATAGCGAAGGAGGAGGCCGACCGCATCAAGCAACCGCGGCGCTCACAGCGCCCCCGTCGCCGCCGGGAATCCAATCCCGATTTCCGGCCACCGTAGGCGCGGGCTTGCGGACAGCAAGCAATGGATAGCTCGCTGTCTGACCGTCCGGTAACTGTCCGGACCGAGCCCGAGATGGAGATAATTTTTAGACATACTAGAACAATTTGCCTACTACGGTCTTCCTATCCGAATATAATAATTAGTTGTCACCAAAGCTAGAGTGAATAGGCTCTTAATAAACTAGTGTGCCTCTCCGTAAACCACTGCATCACTGCTTACCATCAGATAGCTTGACTGCGATAGTCAAGCACTAGTCTATGCCATTAAAAAAAAAAACCAAGTAACGTCAAAGTAGACTTTGCTTACCAAGATAAACAATATTCATATTTGATTACAGCAATGACAAATCGAAATTGAACAAATCGATACTGATGTTAGTTCAGACACGTACAATAATATAATCAAATATGTATGTGTAACACAATCATAACAAAATGCTCCGTGACTACGTATTGTACTCGTTTCTACCCACAACTAGGACACAAATAGGCTCCTAATAAACTAGAGTGCGCCTCACTATCAACGATTGCATCACTGCTTACCATCAGGTGGGATCGCAGTCAAGCACTAGTTTACATTATATATAAAAAAAAGTTTTGCACGCGAGGTATGCTGACAAAAAGTGTCCTTTTTATTTGGTGTGGGAAATGTTTTGATTTTTCGGGCGGCTGGTCATATAGTAAATTTTAATAAAATAATTTTTCATGGTACCTATTCTCTTATTATTTGTGGATATCCATCCAGAGGTTTAAAAAAGTTCAAAATAATTATTATTTAGTATGTAAGTAAGTATTTTAGTGTTAAGTATAGTACTTTGTTTTATTCTTTTCTTCACCAGTAATTGTTTAGTTTGTTTTGTAATGCACCATGTGCAACCCCATTTTATGTCCAGTCAATCTCTTTCCATACCAGGTTGCCTGGAAGAGATCGCGGAATGCGTTAGGGCCGCCAATTGTATGTTCTAAATATAAGGCTCAAATGTGTAATTTATTATCTTGGTGTACAATAAAGGATACATAAAGAAATAAAATGAGTAGAACCTGGCTTTAAGGTCTTCATATCTAGAGAACTATTTCCTCCAGGATACTTACACCCCACAAAATAGAAGCTCTACAGGGTCAAATCTACTAATATTTCTACCGTTGGTTGTACTTTTGTACCCTTGTTTTCTTATTCATATTTTAATATTAAAAAAAAAAAATCTATTCAATATTTATTATTTCTATAAATCCATTTAACCTATTACATACACAACTAAAAACTATAATTACAGTAAATTAAAAAAAAAAAACCTTTTCTAATTACAACTAAAATCAAACTAAAAAATGGCGTCAAAAAAGTCTTCCACATCGCTGTCGACTGCTAATGTGCCCAAAAGGCTGGCGGCATTGCCACGCCGTATGTTGTCACTCCACCACCCTTGGTTGACTGGTAGAGAATACCTAAGGCATTAAGTCCGCCGTTGTACTTTTATGTTGCATGAAGTTTTAAATAAATCCATGGCAACAGCAAGTCAAACGCAACAATAAAACACAAACAATTACATGACACAGTCATGCTTATAATATCTACATGTAACGATAAAACGGATCGTCGTTTGCGTAACGAGGGCTCGTTACAACAATTGCCAACGGTCGTTACGTCTGTACCATAGAGCAAGAAGCGAATGGACGCGGCATGGATAAATAATAATATTTCAGAAATGTCAGATAACACCATTTAGTTCCCAAAATAAGCAGAGCTTGTGTTATGAGTACTAGACAACTGATAAACACACATATATTTTTAAATACATAAGTACATATTATAGACTAGCTTCTACCAGCGCCTACGCCCGCCTGAAAATAGATTTTTCCATACAAACATTAAATCCCAGTTTCACTCCTTTAGGGGTTGAATTTTGGAAAAAATCCCTTCGTACTGCTCGCCTACCTCATAAAAGATAGCTTTGTGCAAAATTTCTTGCTTGGGCGGAGCATCGCCGTGCCCTCGTGGGCGTGATCGGCGGCGGAGACCTCTCGCGCCGGGCCTTGGTTCAGGCCATGGTTCGGAGCGAGGAGGAGTGGCAGGCGGTTGCCTCCTTCTGCGAAGCAGTAATGCTAGCAAAGGAGGATGTCGACCGCATCAGGCAACGGCGCTCTCGCCGCCGCCATTTAATGGTATGCTTGAGTAAGCAATGGGTAGCTCGCTGTCCCATCGTCCGGTAACTGTACGGGCCGAGCCCAAGTCGTCGACGGCGCCCACTTAAGGAGTTGACAGCAACAGCAGGGGCCCAGCTGGGTCGAAGCCTACTGGGGCCAGGGTTAGTTTCGAAAGAGTAGCTCAGCCCCGGTATGAAGGCACGAAGGAACTGGGTGGGTTTTTAGTCAGTAAGAGTCTGACACTATCTCTCGCTCCGCCCAAGAGCGGTCGTTGTCATTAGATGATTTTCCCACCATACAAAAAAAAAAACCTCTTTTCTGTGGTCTGATCATTATAGCGTCACTAGAGGGAGGCTTGTGACAATCGCTGCCAGTGCGGCGATTCCGTACTCTATGGTCAGTACAATGAGCGCTTGTGTGGCCTGGCATCGTATTATGATATACTTATTTGTCTATATATGTGCTGATGTTATCATATGCTTCGCATTTGTAAAATTGATACTACTATCAACTGGTGTGGTCTTTACTGGGTATGCAGTTAATATATAATTTGGGAAATTTTCAACTGTCTAGCTATCGAGGTTCTTGAGATGCAGCCTGGTGGCATACAGACAAACGGACTAACAGTCTTAATAATAGCGTCTCGTATTATGCTTTGCGCACGAAACCTTAAAAACAGAATTTTCAGAAATATTGAGATAGCGCTCTTTGACTTTGTATATGTAGCGTTATTGTATGTTTGAGTACATAGATAGACAGTCCTTTTTTTGGTGGGGAAAATCATCCAATGACAACCCCCGCTCTTGGGCGGAGCGGAAGGTAGTGTCAGACTCTTACTGACTAAAAAACCCACCCCGTTCCTTCAAGCCTTCATACCGGGGCTCGAGTTCCCTTACGGATAACCCTGGCCCCAGTAGGCTTCGACCCGGCTGGGCCGCTGCTGTTGCTGACAACTCCTTGAGGCGCGCGGAAACAGTGCGCGCCGTCGACGACTTGGGCTTGGCCCGGACAGCGAGCTACCCATTGCCATTGCTCACTCCACAAGCCCGCGATAGACAGTCCTGGAACAGCACATACGGTACTTTTTATCCAGGAAGTATGTTTCCTTGGAAAAATTTTCTTCTTTCACACGATGGCACAGACGAAGTCGCGTCAGAAGCTTGTTTTCATAACGTCCATTAGACGAAACTGGCTTGGTACGTACGTCATATTACGAGTCGCCTTGTTTTTCGTCGTAGTCGGATTAACAGATTTTCCTGTCCTAGTGAAATTGTTTAATGAATTTCCGTTGACATATATTAGAGGATACGGTTAAGAACGACCTTCACCGGTCTGTTTAATGGACGAAACCTATTTTATGATAAATTTAGTATATTAAATAATATAACGCGGGTGGGTTGCCTGAGAAATTCCTGGCAAAACAAATTTTTTTTTTTTTTGAAAAATGCACCGGTGTTTTTAACGAATAAATTTAATACTAACCGAAAGCGTGAAGCCTTTAGAACATAAAAATGTTGGGTTGCCTATTTGTTTCCTGGCATAGCTATGGGTTGCCAGGTATAAACAGGTATGTATAAACAGGTGTGTTTTTTTATATACAACAAGTTCTATATCAAAATAAACGCGGTTTCATTACGAATACGATGTTATAGTGTTATCTGCAAAACAATCTGATATGGATAACGGTTGCGCATTAAAAAAAAAAAAAAAATTCAATTTTTAATTAATAATAGTCTGGCCAGGAATTTCTTAGGCAACCCACCCGCGTTTTATTATTGAATACACTAAATTTATTATAAAATACGTTTCATCCATTAAACAGACCGGTGAAGGTCGTTCTTAATCGGATCTTAGACTAATACAGTCTTCTTCGTCTGTTAATCCGACTACGACGAAAAACAAAACGACGCAACGCCTATGAACATTGAAGTGTGGTTCTTCTTTACGGTTACACTGTATTATTTCGGTGAAATGAACTTTCTTCGTAAGTACAAGGCGTAATCCATTCACGGTGTATGACA
Organism: Mythimna albipuncta; assembly: GCA_929112965.1. Classification (NCBI taxonomy): domain Eukaryota; kingdom Metazoa; phylum Arthropoda; class Insecta; order Lepidoptera; family Noctuidae; genus Mythimna; species Mythimna albipuncta. The sequence goes on along the minus strand of OV815986.1, from coordinate 3,198,276 downwards.
TTGACTTTCTAATATTAAATTGCACTTGGACGTGTATATCCACTACTTTCAATAAAGTTTTGAGTTACATGTACTTGAAGTTTTAAGTGGGAAATCATCAAATGAATTCTCCGGCTCTGGGTGGAGCGAGACGGTGTGTCAGAGATTTACTGACTAAAACGTACTTTACTTACTACTATTTAGTGACCGTTTTTAAAACCTTTTATAGCTAGGTTCTTCATAGTTTTCTTTCACAACCAGTAAACCATAAAAGAGCGACTTTTAAGCTATATAGAGACCGAAGCACACGTGTAACAAGCAAGACTTGTATGCAGAACGACGTCGCGTGGCGTGAATCAAGTGTAGCTCTACAAGTCTAGTTGCCATAAAAAATGTATGGAGACCGACGCGCCCAGATCGGAGTGTGTAGCACACGTGTGGGCAATGTAGTTTACCTTTAGGACCAAGCGCCCGAAAAGTGCCATAAAACAGTGATTTTCTGAGGCCTACTCCTCCGTAACGGCTAAGTCAATTGGTTTGAAAAAAAAAATGTTTATTATAGATTCATGAACAATAATATTAACATTTGATTTTTTCGTGCAATTAATACTTTTGTCAAAAAAAAAAATATTTAGCAATTTCGCAACTTTTCGCAACTTTTCCCTACTCCTTCGCATATTACGTCGTATATTTTTACACATCTACATTTCGTACATTTTTACACATAAAAATTGGTGGTTAAATATTCTTCAAAGTGAACATTGCATATGTAAATCAATCAATATCTCGCAGAGAAAATGGATTTAAAGCGCTTTCCGGGCGCTGCTGGCCGCAAATAAATGCACAGATTTGCGTACTGCCGCCTCGGCGAGTGCGAGAGTTGCGTTCACATAATTTCGATCAGATGATTCAAAGGACTATACGCCTTAATGCGGCACAACACGACACAACACAATAATGTGAAACCAGCTTTAGCGTGATGTACCGTCATCAATTTACCGTGTACCCACGCCTTTACGATTGAGGAGCAGGTGGTTGCGTGGACTGGTTGATTAACCTAGTACAGTTTCATTGGCATATAAAGTGGCATGAAACTGACCTTAGTCAACGTTGCCTTTATTAGCATAGGACTGTATCAACGGATGATTATACTACGTACATAATTATAAAAACGAAAAAAAAAACTCGGACTCGCCATACAAATTGTCTAATCAAGTTCAATAAATCTGAAAACAGTAAATTTGTTGTTACGTTACAAAAAATACGTTTTTAGTGTTTCGGTGTTTACCCTGCCCACTGCTACATAAGTGTGGCGATTCTTCGGACATGTCAACCATGGCCTCAGGGCCTGACGCGAGAGGTTATTGCCACTGATCGCCCCCACGAGGACACGGCGCCGGCGGTGCTCTGCCCTAGCGCGGCGGGGCAAACCTCCACCGGACGGGCGGTCCACACAATGGTGACAACACCTGGGTGTTTCTTCCGCACGAATCCGGTGCAGGAACCTCCCGATCCTACTATATCCGGTGGAGACTTGCGATTTACGGAAGGTGAGAACGCTTTGACGTCTTTCCAGTCACACCTCAAAGAGCCGTTGCCTCACGCGTGCTGCCTACTTCGCTAGCATTGCTGCTCCGCAGAAGAAGCCGACGACCGCCTGCCATTTCTCCTCGCTCCAGATCACGGCCTGTCCTAGGGCTCGGCGCAAGAGACGGTTGCAGCCGATTGCTCCCACGAGAACACAGCAGTGCTCTGCTTAAGCTCGGCACACTTTTACCGTGTCCTCTGGGCGGTCCACACAATGGTGACACCCGGGAGTTTCTTCCGCACGGTGCAGGAACCTCCCGAACTATGTCCGGTGAGGACCTGCGACATACTGAAGTTGAAAACGCCGTCACGTCTTTCCAGTCACTCCTCAAAGAATGCTATGTCGGTAACCTTGGTTCTCTTTGATTGGCAGAAACTAGTTAAACTCGTTAAACTATAATACTTACACAATAGTTGTAAATTGTCATAACATAAAATAAATAAGGTCAATGTAACCATTTTTTGACGTGACGTGACCAGTTTCTCGAACGATAAATGGCGGAAAATTAATGTCACAAATTACTAAAGTACGCGCAAACTGTTTATATAAGGGTCGCCGCACTTGAGCCACATGCCAGAGCCACTAACGCCGCCACGAGAAGCCCGCAGCGGCCACAAAAGCAGCTGAAGCGCGCGACAGCCACTTCTTTCTTGTCGATCTGACTCTTTGGTCCGACCAATATTTAGCCACCTAGACCACTCTTTTGTTGGCCTCGCATAAGTCGTGGAAGGTGAAGGTAGTTGCGCAAGCTGGGCAGGAAAGGAGGTGACGCATATCATGGGAAGAGGCTCCACACTGGCAGTGTATTTGCTTGCGATGTCAGACACGTGTGGCTGGTATCTGCTGCTTTTTTAATCCATACACGCAGTATCATAATAGACCCTGACGAAAAATATTAAAATGCGCGAGTGGGGTGAGGGTGAGACGGCGTTTTGTATCGGCATTTAGTGGCCGGTACGGGCCACAAGAAGCGAGCAGCGGCGATTTGTAGCGTGTGCCGGCCACCGGCGTCAAAAGAGTGCGGCGATTCCATATAAAACGTATGAAACCTCCAAGAAATATGCCTGTGGCGGGGTTTCGTGGTTGTGGCCAGTGGCTCGTGTGCCGCGACCCTTTAAATGGATGAAGGAATCGAGTGGCGTGTGACAGCGTTTTGTATCGGCGTTCAATGATCAGTGCAACAAGAAGCAAGCAGCTGCGATTTGTAGCGAGTGGCGACAACCGCCAATCCATATAAAATATATAAAAACCGGCCAAGTGCGAGTCGGACTCGCCCATGAAGGGTTCCGTAGCAGCAAGTAACATAATATAAAAGTTCTTGTAATGTGTTGTAACTTTGATCGATGTTTTAATGATAGTGTAATTTTTTCGATTTATGACGCATTAAAAAAAAACTACTTACTAGATTTCGTTCAAACCAATTTTCGTTGGTAGTTTTTATAGTAATGTACATCATTTATTTTTTTTAGTTTTATCATTCTCTTATCTTAGAAGTTAGAGGGGGGGGGACACACATTTTACCACTTTGGAAGTGTCTCTCGCGCAAACTATTCAGTTTAGAAAAAAATGATATTAGAAACCTCAGTATCATTTTTGAAGACCTATCCATAGATACCCCACACGCATGGGTTTGATGAAAAAAAAATTTTTGAGTTTCAGTTCTATGTATGGGGACCCCCAAAATTTATTGCTTTTTTTCTATTTTTGTGAGAAAATATTAATGCGGTTCACAGAATACATATACTTACAAAGTTTCAACAGTATAGCTCTTATAGTTTCGGAAAAAAGTGGCTGTGACATACGGACGGACGGACGGACGGACGGACGGACGGACAGACAGACAGACAGACAGACAGACAGACAGACAGACAGACAGACAGACAGACAGACAGACAGACAGACAGACAGACAGACAGACAGACAGACAGACAGACAGACAGACAGACAGACAGACAGACAGACAGACAGACAGACAGACAGACAGACAGACAGACAGACAGACAGACAGACAGACAGACAGACAGACAGACAGACAGACAGACAGACAGACAGACAGACAGACAGACAGACAGACAGACAGACAGACAGACAGACAGACAGACAGACAGACAGACAGACAGACAGACAGACAGACAGACAGACAGACAGACAGACAGACAGACAGACAGACAGACAGACAGACAGACAGACAGACAGACAGACAGACAGACAGACAGACAGACAGACAGACAGACAGACAGACAGACAGACAGACAGACAGACAGACAGACAGACAGACAGACAGACAGACAGACAGACAGACAGACAGACAGACAGACAGACAGACAGACAGACAGACAGACAGACAGACAGACAGACAGACAGACAGACAGACAGACAGACAGACAGACAGACAGACAGACAGACAGACAGACAGACAGACAGACAGACAGACAGACAGACAGACAGACAGACAGACAGACAGACAGACAGACAGACAGACAGACAGACAGACAGACAGACAGACAGACAGACAGACAGACAGACAGACAGACAGACAGACAGACAGACAGACAGACAGACAGACAGACAGACAGACAGACAGACAGACAGACAGACAGACAGACAGACAGACAGACAGACAGACAGACAGACAGACAGACAGACAGACAGACAGACAGACAGACAGACAGACAGACAGACAGACAGACAGACAGACAGACAGACAGACAGACAGACAGACAGACAGACAGACAGACAGACAGACAGACAGACAGACAGACAGACAGACAGACAGACAGACAGACAGACAGACAGACAGACAGACAGACAGACAGACAGACAGACAGACAGACAGACAGACAGACAGACAGACAGACAGACAGACAGACAGACAGACAGACAGACAGACAGACAGACAGACAGACAGACAGACAGACAGACAGACAGACAGACAGACAGACAGACAGACAGACAGACAGACAGACAGACAGACAGACAGACAGACAGACAGACAGACAGACAGACAGACAGACAGACAGACAGACAGACAGACAGACAGACAGACAGACAGACAGACAGACAGACAGACAGACAGACAGACAGACAGACAGACAGACAGACAGACAGACAGACAGACAGACAGACAGACAGACAGACAGACAGACAGACAGACAGACAGACAGACAGACAGACAGACAGACAGACAGACAGACAGACAGACAGACAGACAGACAGACAGACAGACAGACAGACAGACAGACAGACAGACAGACAGACAGACATACAGACAGACAGACAGACAGACAGACAGACAGACAGACAGACAGACAGACAGACAGACAGACAGACAGACAGACAGACAGACAGACAGACAGACAGACAGACAGACAGACAGACAGACAGACAGACAGACAGACAGACAGACAGACAGACAGACAGACAGACAGACAGACAGACAGACAGACAGACAGACAGACAGACAGACAGACAGACAGACAGACAGACAGACAGACAGATAGACAGACAGACAGACAGACAGACAGACAGACAGACAGACAGACAGACAGACAGACAGACAGACAGACAGACAGACAGACAGACAGACAGACAGACAGACAGACAGACAGACAGACAGACAGACAGACAGACAGACAGACAGACAGACAGACAGACAGACAGACAGACAGACAGACAGACAGACAGACAGACAGACAGACAGACAGACAGACAGACAGACAGACAGACAGACAGACAGACAGACAGACAGACAGACAGACAGACAGACAGACAGACAGACAGACAGACAGACAGACAGACAGACAGACAGACAGACAGACAGACAGACAGACAGACAGACAGACAGACAGACAGACAGACAGACAGACAGACAGACAGACAGACATGACGAATCTATAAGGGTTCCGTTTTTTGCCATTTGGCTACGGAACCCTAAAAACTATATGAAATATATCGGCGGCGACTATGCAGCGAAGCCACATAAAATGTATGAAAACTATACGAAATATAGTTGGCAACGTTTCCTGTTTGTGGCTAGTGGCTCGTGTGCAGCGACCCTTAGTAGAATAAACAGTCAAAAAGCAATCACAATCGTTCACGCCAGTTTACAATTTGTTACATCAATTTTGTGATAATTTTAACTCCAAAAAATGGTGTTAGAATTTAGAACGGCTAAATATAAATCGATCTCTTCTTATCATTGTACTAATTGAACTAAATTTGACATTTTATAAGTTATCGAACTGTATCTGACATTGTTATTATCTATTTGACATTTTATTTATTATTGAAATCGAATCTGAATTTATATTATTTAACTATTAAATTTTTTAAGTACTTTAACTTTTTCAAACAGCAAACTGTAATTTTACCCTTTATTTTCTGTTCTGTGCTGGTGGCAGACAGACGGACACCGGACAGACAGCGAAGTCTTAATCTACCGCTCCACCCAAGAGCGGGGATTTTAATTGGATGATTTTCCCCACCATAAAAAAAGTCTTAGTAATAAGGTACCGATTTCACCCTTTGGGTGCGAAACTAAAAATTAACATCCTGTTAGTGTTACCATATTCAATATAAATATATTTTTATAAATTATAATTATACTAAAACAAATTTTCTCAATAAACATTTAAATTACTAAATCATTATGTCTACCCGCATTGTGACCAATAGAAAACAATCAATCATATTGATGGTAAGACTGTCAATATTGATGTACTACAGTTAAATTATTTATGACTGGCCTGTTGGTCTAGTGGTTAGCGGCCGTTACTGCTATGCCGAAGGTGAAGGTGCGTTTGATTTCCACCCAAGAAAAATGTTCATGTGATGAGCACGATTATTCGTTCTGTCTGGGTGACATTTATCTATATGTTGAGCTCTTTAATAGTCCTGAGTTGAGCTACACGAATACTGACAAATGCTTGCACTGACTAGACAGGTCCACTCAGAACTGTGTGGTTCTTTCTTCAAAAGACCATCTCAGACTTCAATCTGCATGGTTCTCATATGACTTGAACATTACATGTTTGCTGACCATGAGACCATATCTTTAAAAGGGAGTTTGACCCCTGATGTTTCTTCTCTGGGTAGTCAGCTAGGAAACATTGGCCTCATCTAGTTTACATTGACGAAATAATTTGATGTGTAGAAGTGTTTTTAAAAAACCTAATTGCAAAATAAATATCATTTATAATATGTACAGTATGATTCACGAATGATGGCGGGCGTGAAGTTTGCGCAGAAGGCTGCGCAGTAACGTGTTTTAGGAACCAAATGGCGACGTGCGTGTGCGAGAAGAGTGTAGTATGCGCGAACGTTCGCAAAGGCTAACTTCACGGCCGCCATCATTTGTGAATTGTACTGTAATTCAGAAATAAATATGTTTATCAGTTGTCTAGTACTCATAGCACCAGCTCTGCTTAGTTTGGGAATAGATGGCGTTGTGTGTCTTTTAATCGGAACTTATAATTGGAATTTTGTGAATTTGCCCTTCATTTATACTTATTCGAGTTTTTGATTAGTGTTAGTAATCTAGTGTCTCATTTTTTTTAATGGTGGGAATAAATTATCCAATGAGAACCCCCGCTCTTGGGCGGAGCGGGAGATAGTGTCAGACTCTTGCTGACTAAAAGACCCACCCCATTCCTTCTAGCCTTCATACCGGGGCTCGAGCGCCCTTTCGGATAACCCATGTCGTGTCTCATTTGACGCCGCGGGTGTAGCAGAGCGATTTGCGACCACCGCAGGTGCGAGCTTAGCGACGAGCAATGGATAGCTCGCCGTCAGGCCGTTCGATAAGGACCGCGTGCTACCCATTGCTCGCTGTCCGTAAGCCACTGTACGTAATAAGTAACTAGGGACAAATTTGAAGCAAAAAATGCAGATTCCTGCGACTAAAATCTAGTTGCAATCACATGTCATTGAAAAACAATGTCAAAAATTTTTTTTGATGACTTTTTTCTAACCTAGTGTTCATTTCAAGTTCATAATGCTAACTCGTACGTGTGGCCACCAGACCAAGGAGACAGAATATATTTGCATGTATGTATGTAGATAGATGTCATAAATAGTATATGACATTTTTATGTGTATAATTTACATAATATAACTAGCTTTTGCCCGCGCGGCTTCGCTCCCGCTCTTCCCTACTTCAGCCTACTATACCCTACTCTACTCTACCCTACTCTACTCTACCCTACTCTACTCTACTCTACCCTACTCTACTCTAATAAACCTCACGGAGCCAGACCCTTCCAACGAATGCAAAACCGTGGAAATCGGTTCGTGCGTTCTGGAGTTATAGCGTCAGGAAGGAAAACCCGACTTATTTTTATATAGTAGATATTAAGGGCCAAGCGCCCGAAAAGTGCCATAAAATAGTGATTTTCTGAGGCCTACTCCTCCGTAACGGCTAAGTCAATTGGTTTGAAAAAAATATATGTTTATTATAGATTCATGAACAATAATATCAACATTTGATTTTATCGTACAATTAATACTTTTGGCAAAAAAAAATATTTAGCAATTTCGCAACTTTTCCCTACTCCTTCGAAACGGCTTGGACCTTTAGAAACATTTATACACATAAAAATTGGTGGTTAAATATTCTTCAAAATGAACATTGCATATGTAAATCAATCAATATCTCGCAGAGAAAATGGATTTAAAGCGCTTTCCGGGCGCTGCTGGCCGCAAATAAATGCACAGATTTGCGTACTGCCGCCTAGGCGAGTGCGAGAGTTACGACTTACGTTCACATAATTTCGGCCAGATGGTTCAACGGACTATACGCCTTAACAGAGCCGTAGCGTGGACTAATTGAGACGTGGGCGAAGGACAAGGCACATCAGTGAGGCCTTTTTCTTTCATAAATTCGAAAACGAGACAGCGACTGTCGCAACCCAATGTTCGACCACATCATCGCTATCATCAGGTGACATAGTGGTCAAACGCGAGCCTAGCAATTACATATAAAAAACGCTCGTTCTTATAGAGCCCTCGCTTGTGCGAGGCTCCTTTTAGTGCGAGACAAGGACCTTAGATTATATGTATACCTCTAGATTAGGGTTGCCATTAGTCCCTTTATCTTCTTCTTTTTGTGTCGATGCTCTCAAAGTATACTTCTTCTGACCTATTTGGCAACCTGTACAGCTCTATTGTTGGCCTCGTATAGATCCTGAAAACTGCAGGTGGTTATGCGGCATGGGCAGCAAAGCAGGTGGCGCATGTCTTGCGGAGAGGCTCTACACTGGCACTGTGTTAGTGATGGGTCGAGGAAACCCCGTTTGGCCAGATTGTTTTTACAGCGGCCAACCTGGGTTCGCAGTCGGTTTAGAGATTTCCAATTAGCCAAGCCGATACTTCGGGACATATAACCGTCATTAAAAGTAGTGTCCCGATGTCCCGACAAGCTACAAAATGTCCCGAGGTCCCGACAAACACATTCGAGGGCAGAGTTACAAGTTTTTAAAAATAAGACGAACGCAATCGCTTGATAGTCGACACCGTGGAAGCTATTCTTCAATGTAAAATTAATTTTCACATGAATTGTAAAGAACTATATAAATTCATTAAAGGTAACCGACAATTACTGACCCAAATAAAATCATCCGATAAATATAAAAAGGAACGATGTTAATTCATTGTTATTTTATCCTCGATAATTAATAAATGAATACATATAATCCCAAATGATTTTGTTTTAAAGTTTCCTTTGTATAATTTGCGATGCGTTAGCTTTGCTATTGCCCATGTTTATCAACAAACACAGTAAATACTGAAAAAAAGAGGACCACAAATTGTAATTGTCCCGACGGGGCCTTGGGGATTTATGACAACCCTACTTTATATAGAGCCATGAGACTGTACGGAAGTAAGAAGCATATATACGAAATAAGTTAGAAAACTGAGGCAAAACATAACATGCTCTGTCTCATACGGCGTGCCGGTTTTTAGCTTGGCTCATTTTTAAAAGTGAGCCAAACAAAGGCCTGTCACTGTCACTGAGAGGTTGACTCGAGTCAATTTTTATTTTTTTAAAGAATAATTTCGGCAATTAAAGTTATATTTTTTGTGTATGTATGAGAAATAGACTCGAATAGTTAAGTTTCTAGTGTATTTCAGTGGTCATATTTAAGGAAAAGTTTACGTTATAACCTCATTGAAGTTGTATAGTGCTGTCTCATATGCGGCCACGTGGCCTGGTGGCTATATCTTCAGGTATATAATCTAAGGCCAGTGCCCACTTCACACATGGCCTATCTACGCCACTGAATATTACTGTTGTTATTGAATACATATTATATGTATATTGCAGAAGCTGTTTTGTGTGTTACACATACATAAAACAGTTGACTATTTACTTAAAATAAATATCTCATGCAAAATATTTTCCTTTACAATTACCGGCACGGATCTTGAGCGCTGGCTTCAAGTTGCGCAAAAGTCAAATATTCGGTCTCTTTAGTGGTGCGAAGTGAGACGCGGGGGCGGAGAGTGCCAGTGATTGGCTCGCCGCGCCATCGTATTATAGACGTCACTCGTCATTCGTTCCCTGCGCTTGCAGCATGTATCTAACAACGACGACGACTGGTTATTTTTTTTTAGAGCATGCTTTCCTAAAAGCAGTCTATTCACTTAAAGACCCCTAGGTTAAAGCTATCAGGAAACACAGACTCCGGCAGGGAATTCCATTCCTTAGCTGTTCATTTTTTCATCACAAACTAACTGGCAGTGACTGAAAAGTTGAAAGCAAGTCGTTTGTTTTGGTATGGTCATGTGAAAAAGAGGGATGAAACGCAAAGTACAATACGTTCCAAACAAGAATAAAATATCCATGTTGTGATCTTACATCATACTGTCAATTCATTTTACTGAGATGGCGCCTGTTTCAATGATTCCACATATTGTCCAGTTGTGCAGACACTTGAGAAGCAAAACTACACCAATTTTACATCACAATATCAATTTTACATCACAATATCAATAAATTTTACATCACAATATCAATTTTTAAATATTTAAAAAACGAGAGAGTCTTTTGAGAAAAGAACTACACAGTATGTTATATAGAGTAACTGTCTATTGGACCTCAATACCTAACACTGTGCTACGATTTCATTTCAATAACTTTAATGTTAATAATGAAAAGCAACATTAAAGTTATTAAAATGTGCATAATATAAAGATGTCATTGTTTTGAAAACATTCCCACTTACAACGTAAATAGTGATTATAAACCTGCACAGCTCTTGATTAAATCTTGTATTAACTTTTCGAATACTGTAATTAGCGTCACAATAACCGAGGAGTGCTGGCGTTTGCTTGAGGCTTAATGAATTAGTATTAGCGTACATAGTAAATAAGCTATAAGTGACTAAAAAGTTGAAAGAAACTCGTTTGTTTTGGTATGGTTATGTGAAGAGGAGGGATGAATGAAAGGCAAAGTACAATGCGTTTTAAACAAGAATAAAATATCCATGTCCATCTCACATCATTGCATCATACTGTCAAATCGCAAGAAATTGGGCAAAATTTAAGAACTCAGAGATGAGTAAAATTGAAGAACTGGATTCTGATTAAACATTTTTTTTATTCATAGTTTATAAATAAATTAAATTAAAAAAAAAAACTTGTTTTGCGACCCTACAGTCAAACCATTGCAACAGTTTTATGAGGCTTAGTTAACCTTTTGAATGTCTTATGTTACACAGTTCGACATAAGCAATTGTCTTTCTATTGTGTCTCTAATTACGGCATTCAAAGAGTTAATAATTTTACTTACCATTTTGGCATAAATAAATAAATAATTAAAATGGGAATAGGCCTGAATACAATTTGCTTATAAAAAAAAAATTTAAGAAGTTTTACTGAGAGAAAACTCATTGTTGAGTTTTTTTTTTATTGTTTGTTTGTATTGTTATATTATTTTTTGTGTGTACAATGAAGAATTAAAGAAAGATAAATACAATCTTGCATTTGCAGGATCCCTCACATAAGGGGTTAATTTCCCTAGACCCACACTTTTGAATTTGTTTTGTTATTTACTCAATTTTAGTTAAAAACAATGTTTTGGTTTGTGTTTAGAACACAGATGTATAAAATTGTTTTTAATGATAAACACTGATATAATTGTTATCATTTGTGTTAATTCACATCTCTAAACATTTGATAAACTCTTGTCAATATTTACATAACCTGTGATATGTTTTTATTTCTTATAATATATTATTTTTTAAAAGAGATCATGTTGGTGACTAAATACAGTTAACATTTTATTAACTAACAATGGGAAAATAAACTGTATTATAATTATATTGTTAATGAAAATTATGCCTAATTAGTGTAACAAATAATTAACATAAATTAATTCAAGTTCGTTCACGTAATAAACAAAAATCCGTCACATTCCATATCATAAAATGAATAAGATCTCACAAATTCCTATCAACATAAAAAAATCCTTCACGGTTCTATGAAAGCGCACATTTTTCAGCTATTTAACCTTCTACCGGCGTTCGAGTCGTAGCGGCAACAGTGACAATTAAGTTTTAATAACTCCGGCCAGACCGCTAGATACACACTTTCCAAATTTACTCTTCGAAACTTACCAATTAGTCGTACCATACTTAAACAATTTTTTTTATGTAAACCGCTATTCCAACAGCACTTACAACCCAGAATTAAGTCTCAATGACACAGAGAATCATAATAAGCTACACGACACCGCGAAAAACCTCCGAACACCCAAATAAAGACAACAAAATATACCATGTCCATCTTCAGTTACACTGACCTGTATCTCGTTATCGAAGCATCAGCGGCCCGCAAATAGGCTTCCATCAAACATTAAACACTGTACAGAACTTGAAAGTTAACAATAAATGTTTATTTCACACAATAATCATTCAGTTTTTGCGATTTTTTTTATTGTGACACTCGCGGGTTACAGCCGACAGCACAACGCGTTCGCGAGTTTTGAGTGTTGCCACACAGCGATTTGAATAAACTACTATTTTTGTGCTAAATGTTCACATTGAAAAATAAAAGGGAAGTTGTAGAAGTGTAGGATTAAGAGAACAATTTATTAGTACAACATTGAAGAAGAAGTTGTTTGATAAATACAAGAAAAAGTAAGTGGGATTTTCTGTGTGCTGAGTGTGAGTTGTTTTTACGTTAACTCAATCGACACGTCTGTTGGGTTTGGCTCCCTGATTGGTTAAGAGCTTGGAGTGGGCCAATTGGAGCGCCGAACGTCAAAAGCTTGTCGATCGCGCTATCGTAACAAACTCACACTATGCACTCTGGACCAATCATATGGCTTGTGAACATCATGATCTACATGATTTGTACTAAAGCAGAAAGTGAGCGTGCTAAGATTTGGTTTTGCCAGTGCTTCATCGTTAGCATTCACTTGTTCGTTCGCTTGTTATAATTTTGGTATTCTAAGCGTGTTTTAATGTTGTCATAAAGGTAAACTTCAAATGTATTTTTGCAAATAATATCTCGAAGTGTATTTTTCCCCACAGAAGATTATTTTGATACTTAAGCAGAAAAGTTTATTGACGACAGTAAAAGTCACAAGGGAAGGTTTCACTATATTTAATACAGCACAAAAGCAAAAAAGTAAACAGTTTTTTTTTTAATTTTAGTTTATAGTAACATTTTATAAGAAATATCCTTTTTATATTATAGTACTCTGTGGAAATGGGAAAGCATTTGCAAAACGATTATTGCACTTTCACAATCTGTAAACAATTAATTTAAAAAAAACCATACCATGCATAACATATTATAGAATATTAAAAATAATATAATGATTAAGCTAAGTTTCACTTATCAAGAATATTAAACAATTTCTTTTTTTTTCAATTGTATTTTTCTGCTGAACTGCTGAGGTGCCTTTAAAGGCGAAAAGTAGAACTATTTGTTTTAGAAAATGAACTGGAACGCGCCGACAATTTTTTATCTACATTCTGACAACTACACGGACGCGTGTTTTGTTTTAATTTCCGAACGAAATTGACAACGTCACTGTCTAAACACAATCGATAATTTTTACTCATGATTGGATTACAATAGATTTATCAATTAAATAAATGAAAATATAGTAATTAGTTAAGTTTATAGTTAATTAGCACAATGATTAAGGCAATATTGGTGTTTAATAATCATGGGAAGCCGAGGTTGTCGAAGTTCTACCAATACTTTGTAAGTGAAAGTTTTTTTTTCTATGTTGTGTACTAAGGAATGTGTGTTTTATTCGTCTCTACTTTAAGCGACAGCATTTTGTTACAAATGGAACAGGTTTTTGTAGCATTAGGATTACACATACATCAAGTAATGTAATATTCAAATCATTTTGCTTATCTTTTTCCGCTTTAACGTACGACTGAGCAAATATTTGTGCGATATAATTTTTTCGTTTGACCGGTAAATCATTGAAAAACCTTATATGACGCATTACTGAAACCCAACAATGAGCTGTATTAAGCCAAATTTCCGAAACATCAAAATTTTTCATAGTGTAATGCTATTCTGAGAAAGATATTCAGGGGCTGTAATCCATATTTCTTTTTTCTTTCTCGTATGTAATCTGCGATCAGTCTAGTTGACTATAATCAGATCCTAAGACGACCCACTGACCATAGGTTACAGTAAATAGAAGTTTTGGTGGGTTTAAACCATTGCCTTAATTCATTAAACCCCAAGCGAACGCCGGCGTTTGCGCACCTATTGTCTTTCTATTGTGTCTGTGATTTCCACGATTGAAAGGTTAACCTGTCTAATACCGTAATTAGAGGCACAATAGAAAGACAATGAGAGAGTAAACGCTGGCGTTTGCTTGGGGTTAATGAATTAACTCTCCTTAGCTATACAGCACATTTGCTCTTTTCCATAAGGCTTAAACTTTTTGGTCTTATTTCTACATATTTTTTTTTCTTTCCTACTCTGCAATCAGTTTTACTTTTAGCATTGTGTGTTAGAGTTTAAGTTCGTGGCGGTATGAGCGTGACTCCAGTGAGCCATCTACCCAATCACTTGTTGAGTCCACTTTAGCAATTGGACTATGTTATGTCTTTCCTTTTCAGTCTTTTTGAGTAACTACATTGAGATTTTTTATTTCTACATAGAGATTTTTATATAAAGTATTCTTCAAAATGATTTTTTTTTCTTTGATTTGATTTTCGATTTTTATTGATTTTCTTTCTTCTTTATAATTCTGTAAGAACAAGCAACACAAGAAAGTAAAACTTTTATCAGGACCCATGTTACATCCCTTATGGGGGAGAATTTTGGTAAATCCTCTCTTAGTGTTCGCTTATGTCTTAAAAGGAAGCCTTGCAAAATTTCACGCTCCTAGTCCCGGTAGTTTTGGCTGTGCGTTTATATGTCAGTCAGTCAGTTTCTCCTTCCATATACAAATCTACTTATCACGGGAACCATGCTGGAAAAATAAAGAATTTTGTTATAAAACGATAAACTTTACCTACAATAAAACATATTACCGGAGTAAAAATACTTACCTAATAGAATTTACCTGGCGCTTTTAATAAGCTGAGCTAGCACTAATATAGTCTAGCTAATATAAAGTTTTCCCATAAACGACTATTTACACACAATGATCACTGTATCACAACAACATTCACTCAAAATATCTATCTACCTATGTACCTAATCCACAGCGCAAACAAACGCGTAATTATTCATTTACAAGAAACAAATGATGCACTACAACGAACGTGTCGGATCTTGTCACGAATTTCTTCGTTTCCATTCGTCATTGTCATCATTCGCTGGCCCCGTCCAATTTTTGTCTCGTCGCTACTTGTATGACATCCGCATCCGGATGAACATCCGCATTGATTATTGCGGATGCGGACGCGGATGCGGATGTCTAAATCAATGCGGAAGTTTCGCATTTGCGGATCCGCAAATTTTGCGGATGCGAATATTCGAAATTAAAACCACGCCAAACGAGAATAAAAGGGAGAAGGAGGAAGAGTTCTGTACCGACAAAACTTGATTTTAATATTGAAAATAATAATTTATTTTATTACCACGTTATCAGACTAGTAACCCATAGTTGATAAGGTCTTTAGAGAGGTCAATTTTGTATATATGTTTGTTACTTCATCACACACAAACAGCTGAATGAATTTGTATAAAATTTCTTAAACAGATAGACCATTATTCCTTGGCAATGGCAATTTATTTCTTCTACTAGTCATTTAAGCTAATATTTTATTAACATAAGAAACTGGCACGTGGTTTTCAACCGTTCGCGTGAACTGCTGATCAAGCAACAGAATGTAAACTAACATACTTAAATTAATACATGTATACCTAACAGTAAGTAATATGTATGTCGCAGCTGTATCTTATAATACGCTGTTTTACAGTATAGCATAGCATAGTCGGCCTTATCGGACAGTGAGCAATGGGTAGCTCGCTGTCCGGCCGTCCGGTAACCGTCCGGACCAAGCCCAAGTCGTCGACGTCGATGTTCCCGCGCGCCTCAAGGAGTTGTCAGCAACAGCAGGGGCCCGGCCGGGTCGAAGCCTACTGGGGCCAGGGTTATCCGAAAGGGCGCTCGAGCCCCGGTATGAAGGCTTGAAGGAACGGGATGGGTTTTTTAGTCAGTAAGAGTCTGACACTATCTCCCGCTCCGCCCAAGAGCGGGGGTTGTCATAAGATGATTTTTCCCATCGAAAAAAAAAAACCATAGGGATTCAGGCGTCCTCTCTAGGAGAGGGAATGATCCGTAATCCACCACGCGGGCCCAGTGTGGGTTGATGGATGTCACATGTCTTTAAATTTTTGTTTCTGGGATATGCCGGTTTCCTCACGATATTTTTCTTCATCGTTTTGAGAGTAGTGGTGATGAAATAAATTAAACAAAGTAATGCGCCTGGCTGGGTTTGAACCCGCGACCTACAACTCTTAAGTCGGGGCCGTTACCACTCGGCCACCACTGCTCTCACTGTTTTCAGAGTAATTCGTAATGGAACAAAACAACAGCACTTATTGTCCGATCCGGGAATCGAACCCCATGCTCAACAGTCACGGCTTGCGACCACGTGACTAATGAGGCTGTTATCACACGGACACCTATTTTGTCTCCTAAGTACAGAAGTCAATCTCACGTATGAACTTCACTTTTTATACCTACGCTCGGTGCACGCACACTAATGAGCGTTTGAGCCGGAACTGTTCGACGAACGGGCCGAGGAGCTCCGAGATATCGTGTCCGTGAGCGGTGTCTATGTGTGCGTTGCTCGAGCGTGCTTTGTATGTAGATTGACTTCTGTACTCTATTTTCTGACACAGATATTAACATAATTTTCTCATTTGTTTCAGAACGAAGACATGCAACAGCAGATTATAAAGGAAACATTTCAACTGGTGTCTAAGCGGGACGATAATGTGTGCAATTTTCTTGAGGGAGGAAGGTATGGTGATGTGTTCTTTATTGCGTACACGTGTACCACACGCGCCGATCTGGGCGCGTCGGTCTCCATACATTTTATATGGAAACTAGACTTGTAGAGCTACACTAGATCCACGCCACGCGACGTCGTTCTACGTATAAATCGTCGTCGTGCGTCGGTCTAATTTAGTTCTAGCTAGAGATAGTCTCTTAGCCCGCGACTTCGTTCGCAATCAAAAGCCGCGTATCATCGCGAGGCGTGCGTTTCGAATGGTTCGTCATGCATGCCTCAACCTGAGGCACACGACGGTATATTTATGCGTGCGTCCCGAACGATACATGCTCAAGTTGAGCACGTAAACCACCACGCACAGTAATTCGGTATCGCACGGCTCGTACTGAGGCGGCGTTCGCAGCGATCGTACGACGCGAATGCTCACTGTGAGCACACACGTCCACACTGCCCGAGGCATGCGAGACGAACCATTCGCGTCGCACGCTCCGCGATGTCTGTACGCGGCTAAAGAATGTTTTTTGAGGGTAGTTTTGATCTAATAATTAAAGTCTGTATTTTTTATATTTGGTTAAATTTTGTGCTCATTTTCTAGTTTATTAACCACTGGCAGTATAGTCGCAATCGGTACAATTGCCATAAAAAAAAAATATTAACTCAAGAAATTGAATGCCCATGCGATCTTAAACCTCCCCCCCCCCCTATTTTTTTCTATTGGGGTTGTTTTGAAAAATGAAAACTTTTATTATTTATTTAAATTACTATTTGCGCTAACTTTCAAGTATATTGGCATCCAAAATGATTTTTGATACAAATGAAATACCCCCTTTTCACACACTTTCAGGAGAAAGTGAGTAAAAAGGCCTCCCCTAAATCTTGGCACTTGGCTCCAATTTAACTGTGAATTAATTACCTTTTCTGGTCCTATTTAGTAACTGTGAATTATTTCCATTTCAGCTTAATAGGTGGTTCAGACTACAAGCTGATCTACAGACACTACGCGACGCTATACTTCGTATTCTGTGTGGATTCTTCGGAGAGCGAGCTTGGTATACTGGATCTGATCCAGGTGAGGATACAGATATTATTGATCAGGTATCATTCAGACTAGGCAAAAGAATTATTTCATTCGCTAGTAATGAAATACAGTAGGTTTAAAATAAAACATTCGTCATCATAATTTAAACCGAAAGTTACCGCTGTTAGATAAAAGCCTCTCCCAAGTGTCACCTTCCTGTGAGTCTCACATCCATTCTGATGGATGTGAAACGCACAGGATGGTCCCGCTATCCTTACCTGATCATCTGTCCACCTTGTGGGAGGTCGCGCGAACGCTGCGTCTTCCGGTACGCGGTAGGCACTCCAGAGTCTTTCGGCCTCTTGCGACTTTCTGTTCCGCGAAAAATGTGCCCTACCCACTACCACTTGGATCTGGTGATTGTTCGGGCTAAAAAAATAGCCAATGTCTATTTAGTTTAAGGTTTATGCTCAAAAGGAACCCGCGAAATTCAAATTTTCGAACCTTTTTTTGCAATTTAGGGATACTAAGGGTAAAAAAAAAACATATATCTGTGATGATGACATGTTTGTATTTACACAATGATACTCATTAAAACCATTAAGGGGCCGGCGACGGATGAATTTCCATACAAACGTAATACAACGCTCATTTGCAGTTGGAGCATATTTCCAACATATTATGATGATATTCGGTTATAGACAATATTTATCTACGTTCCTACGTATTTCTTTAAAAAAAAAAAAACAAAAATAAATTTAAGCGAATTGTATTTCACACTCTTTTACAGCGTAAATGGCAAAACAATAATTTTAATATTCTCGACGTAGGAACCTAGATAAATATTGCCTATAAACGAATATCATCATAAAATGTTGAAAAAAAAAAATGAGCGTGGTATTACGTTTGTATGGAAATTCATCCGTCGCCGGCCCCTTAACTCTCTCACTTGAAAAGAGCTGAAATGTATCATTTTAATAAAAAAAAACCTGACGTTTTACCTCTTCTCTTCACCAGGTATTCGTAGAAACCCTAGACAAATGTTTCGAGAACGTCTGCGAGCTGGATCTGATCTTCCACGCAGACGCCGCACACCAGGTCCTGGATGAACTGGTCATGGGCGGTATGGTACTGCAGACAAACATGGCGGACATTCTCTGCAGGCTACAGGAACAGAATAAAATGCAGAAGGCCGAGGTTAGTGTGAGGGTTTACAGAGATTATAAACAGTATCACTAGTTTGGTAAAGGTGAATAAATAGTTGGTAACGGTAAATGAATAGTTGGTAAAGTTAAATATATACTTGGTAACGATAAAAAAATGTTTGGTAACGGTAAATAAATAGTTGGCTAATTAAATAATTAGTTTGTAAATGGGAAATAAATAAATAATCGTAACAATCGTTTGATTTATTTGATAGTTTTATATTTTTTTTCATTGTAGGTACTTCGCTTTTCATACCTACTTGTGAACTTGAGCTTATCCGGCTTATGTTCGCTTTTTAGGTGCAAGGCCTGAGGCCCGGGTGCTTACCTGCTCATCTAACTGTTCTGTGTTACGTCAAATCGAGCCATCGAAGTACAAGCAAATATCTACTTAACTCTCTGAAACAAATGGTAGCTTAAAAACAACGATTCACCGTTCAATGTTGAATTTAAACAACCGTCCAATGAACAGTTATATTAATTTTTGTTGTTTCTCCATTTTGCACAAAATAGTTCACAGACGCTTGTCTCAAACGGATGACACTCGCGTTCGCACTGGTCCCAACCGGTCCGAAATATCGTGTCCGTGAGCGGTGTCTATGTGTGCGTTGCTCAAGCGCACTTTATATGTGGATTGACCTCTGTACCTATCTCTCTTTAGTGTTAATGTAATTGACAGTTGTCATTAAACGTACTCACCATTTCATATGATGAAGTGATCTATGCTAAGATCTAGCCACGATATATACAGGGTTATTAAAACACTGATGATCTCTCAGGACTGTGTTACAGGTCGCGCGATGAATCAAGATCGCTCGGCAAAAGTGGAAGGGGCATGCGCAGTATTCAATTCTACGGTCTATTTGGCGACGTACGGGCGGGTGTGCGCCGTCGGCGACACGTCATTGGTGGATAGAGTCGCTCTTCAATTCCCGCGTTGCGTTCTCGCCTCTCATTGGATACTGTTGTACTTGGGTACTGTTGCGTACAGCTTGTGTTATCGTAATAGTAATACGTAGTCGTAAAAAAAAATGTTTAAAAATAAAGTTTTAAAACGGCTAGCCAGAAAAATGGTTTACGACGTGAATTATTACGTTAAAGAAAGACACTAACGAAATTATTTCTTTTAATTTTATGTTTTATTTTAAAATTTTTAACGTTTTGAATTTACCTACTTACAAGATAAATTACAATAAAAAACTAGTGTTATTATAAGTTATGTTACTAAGGTTCAAACATACGAAATTAAAAATAAAATTGTAACATACTAAGAATTTCTGTGCGCAATTGTACACATGTGCCGATTGCCCCCACTACTTTCACCGAGCGATCTTGATTCACCGCGCGACCTGTACTAACATCATAAACAACAACTTTTGTTCTATGACTTTTTACAAAACATAATATACATACATTTACCGAAAACAAACCTTCAAGATTTCGTGGTTCCATCTAAGACATTTCAACTCTGTATTTTACTATACCTACCTACGTCTGTGTGACGCGACACAAGCGCAGCAAGCACCACCGCTGCTCCATCTCCGCTCCCCTCCGCTATTGTACTATCGCATGCTTCGCTTAGACTTCGTAATATTTAGAACGTTCAATTTAAATATAAATTTTTAAAAGTCATAGAACAAAATTTGTTGTTTATGATGTTAGTAACGTAGTCCTGAATAGAGATGTGCCGTTGCCGGCAATATTGCCGTTAAGTAGGAATATTGGTGGTAATATTGTCGGAAATATTGCCCGAAGTATGAATATTGGTGGCAATATTGCCAGCAATAATATAATATAATATAATATAATATAATACTTCACAACTATCACACAAACGCCGTCTAGTCCCAAGCTAAGCAGAGCTTGTGTTATGGGTACTAGACAACTGATAAACATACTTATATATTTCTAAATACATACATATTATAGATAAATTACACCCAGACACAGAACAAATGATTATGCTCATTACACAAACATTTGTCATGGGTGGGAATCAAACCCACGACCTCCGGCATAGCAGTCAGGGTCACTAACCACTAGACCAACAAACATTTCCAGGTCCTGGGAGGTTATCAGTGTGTTACAAGTAACCCTGTATAATATTATTTCTTTATTATTTATCTGTTATCTATCTATCGCAGGCCGGTATATCAGCAGCACCGGCGCGTGCGGTCTCTGCAGTGAAGAGTATGAACCTGCCTCAGCAGCTTCGCGACATGAAGCTGCCCGACCTTCCGCAGGCTATCAAGGTGAGGGTGTGATGATGACCAGTGGTTTGTGGTGATAGAAATAAAAGATAATAATATAATATATAATATTCCACAACTATCACACAACGCGATCTAGTCTCAAGCTAAGCAGAGCTTGTGTTATGAGTACCAGACAGCTGATAAACATACTTATATATTTCTAAATACATACATACTATAGATAAATTACGCCCAGACACAGAACAAATGATCATGTTCATCACAAAAAGATTTGTCCTGGGTGGGAATCGAACACACGACCTCCGGCATAGCAGTCAGGGTCACTAACCACTAGACCAACAGGCCTGTCAAGATAAAAAGATAGTATGGTTTTGAGATAGCTGATGATTGGTTTTGTTACCAAATGTATTTATGAAGGTCGTTCTTTTTTTTTAAACTACTATTTGCTGCGTACTAAGGAATTGTTACGGAGTGGTATTTCCACTCTGTCACGCTTTCTTAACAGTAATAAATTGTAACAGAGTAGTATTTCTATCATGTCTGACAAAGTGTGACAGAGGTGTTTTTCTACCACTCTATCACGTCAAAGTAACATATTATGATAGAAAAAGCCCCTGCTTACCTACCTTGATGTGTCTTAAAGTAAATACGATATTTACACTATTTTTCAAGAGGACAGCGAATGTTGATAGAAAAAAAAAGAACGCTCTTTTTATCTTTGCTGATGTGGGCATGATTCAGTATTAAACAGTTCTATTTATCCTATACCTAGGTACGTAAGAGTACCTGGGTACCTCAAATTTTAAAAGAACAGAATTTGTGTGAAATTATTCACACAAATTCTGTACTTTTTAAAATATTTTTACAGATTTTGTATATTCATACACTCAAAAAGACCCTAAATATGTTGTTTTTTTTTTTATAATTTTAGTTATTTTAATTATTAATACATACTAAAAGACTTGTAATCGGAACTTGCAGGTATTTTTCTTTTGTTACTTTATTTTGTTTATTTTTTATTCAAAACCGCGTTCCAGGATTTTCCAGTGTCGCTGTATCAATAGGTAGAATTTAGACAAAATTTGACACAAATGAAAATGTGAATTGATTGACTTTTGATTGAGCGGATAAGTGACGACAAACTCAAGCTAGAACACTCAAAATGCGACCTAAACGACATATTTTACTAACACACACAATTACACAACAGTATGGGACGCTCTTTTTTATATACAATCATTTTTCTCCTTTAAAAATAATTAAATATATTATATTTACACTGAACTTTTTAAATATCATAATTTTCTCATATTTTAAGTTAGTAGTAAAATCTACATTTCAATTTAAGAACTTTAAGTTAGATAATAATAATTATGATTTTTTTTTTTTATTTGCGTAACAGAGTGGAAAAATACACCTCTGTCACACTTTTTTTTTGTACTGATAAATTGCTGGTAACAAAAGAGCGTCCCTTAAACTAACAGTTAAAATTAACCAGTATCGTTAAATCAATAAAAAATCTTAAAACAATTTATTTCTTTGTTTTTTTTTTTTTGTATAAAACTGGAGTTTACGTTTAGAGAAATTGGTTCCTAAGGAACATGATCCCGGGATTAAAAGTATTCAAAGTCTTATTCCATGACATGGTCTACCCGTGTACCAAATTTCATTCCAATTCATTCTTTAAGCGTAAAAGAGTAAAAAACATACGCATAATACATGTCCTACAATACAAAATTTCGCCTTTGGTCTTAGTTTGACGTCTTGGAAGGACGTGCTCTGCCTGTAAAAGTTTTTATTAGTTAAAAATCATTAGTTGGGTCGTCTGCTCGCTTCACCATCTTGTCATAAGCTCAGCTTTAAATACTGATACAATCTTGCCAAAACTTGCCAAAACGGATATTGATCGCTCGGCGTCAGAGTGGGGGTCGCTTTGCGCGTAACTTACATTGGAGAGCCAAACGTCGTCGTTGTTAAATACATGCAGCAAGTGCAGTGAACGAATCACGAGTGACGTGTATGACGCGACGAAGCGGCGAGCCAATCACTGCCATTCCCCGCTCCCGCGCCTTACGTCGCACCACTATAGAGATCCGATATTTTACTTCTGCGCAACTTGAAGCCAGCGCTCAAGATCCGTGCAGATATCTATAAAAGGTTTTTATTAGTTAAAAATCATTACTTGGGTCGTCTGCTCATTCCACCATCTTGTTCTCAGTTGAGCTTTAAATACTGATAAATACTTGCACTAACTGGATAGGTTCACTCAAATCTGTGTGGTTCTTTCCTCAAAACACCATTTCAGACATCGTGGTTCTATGATTTGACGATTACATGTTTGCAGTATGGACTTTAAAAGAGACTGACTCCTGAGTTTGTTTCGGTGTTTCTTCATAGGGTGGTCAGCTAGAAAACACCGGCCTCATCTAATTTAAATTGAAATTGTAAGAAATTGCCCTGTGCGATAAGACCACACACTTATTTTTTATATAAAAGTATATAATAATAATAAAAAACGCATTCTAGAAGTAACTGGTCTTCCATAGTAACATAACCTGGCTCAATTCCCAGAATCCTTATAATAAACGGCAGGATTGAACGAATGTGACTATACTTGGTCCTGGAACTCAAAAGATTACTGAAGGAACACAGGTGGAGCCCGAGCCGTCAATGGAGCTTAGTGTTCCATGCGCGCCGCAAAGAGATGTCAGCAAAGCCGTAGGGGCTCAGCAGAGCATTACGAGCACGGCAGTTGAGAGTTTGTCATGCCCACTCAAATGTTTCGATGTTGGTGGCACGTGTTATTGGGTCATTCAGTTCCCTTCAAAATGGTTGAGCTGAGTGGGGCTGATGCACGCGTCATGCTCGTGAACAGGTGCCGTCAGATGAGACTGGTCATCTCTTAGCTGCCAGTGCTTAATTCAGTTTCTATCTTTTAATTATTTTATATTTTTATTTTATTATCTACATTGTGCTCACATAATAGAAGTAACAAGTAATATGTAACCAAGCATTATAACACATAATATGATTTAAAAGAGTGTCCATGGAGTTTCTTGCACGTTCTTTTCTATAGAGATCTACGCTTTGGAAAGTGCAATTTAGCTTCACTTTTCTTGACTGACCGACATTTGACTATTCAAAAGTGCCTGCAAATGGTCTATTTGAAATAAATGCTTTGACTTTGACTTTTATTTTGAGGGCCGAAGAAGCGTACTGGAGCCATGGGTTCGCTTTTGAAAGAAAAACCCGGCCCTGGAATGCAAGGCAACGAAGTAACTAGGAGTGGGTTAGTCAGTAAATATTTGACATGCCTTCCCGCTCCGCCCAAGGGCGGGAGATATCATTGGATGATTTCCCAAAAATCTTATAATGATGAAAAGACCTTTCGACCCCAAAGTTTGCGGTCGAAAGGTTTTTTTGTATGGAGAAACTTACTCGTACTCTCACGAGGGTAAAGCCGCTAGCAATGTAAAATTTTGAATTCAAATACCTCTACAATTCATAATCTAAAACGTTATTCTGTGTACCTCACTCAACTGCACCGGCCCAACTGATTAGAATATTTATAAAACAAATTTACTGAACTGATAAAGTTGAGAACATTATTTGCTTTAGTATTAAGATGCGCCGACTCAAATTTATTAGTATGTAAACAATTGGTATTGTTGTCTGTTAGATAGTATTGTATTTATTACAATTAAACTAGTGATGTAAGGGTCTATTTACAATAATATAAGCATAATAGCTACAACTTAGGGGTCTTTTTACCGGGCCTTGGATGAGGCCATGGTCCGGAGCGAGGAGGAGTGGCAGGCGGTCGCCGACTTCAGCGAAGCAGTAATGCTCGCAAAGGAGGAGGCCGACCACATCAGGCAATGGCGCCTCAAGGAGTTGTCAGCAACAGCAGGGGCCCAGCCGGGTCGAAGCCTATTAGGGCCAGGGTTATAAAGGGAACTCGAGCCCCGGTATGAAGGCTAGAAGGAACGGGGTGGGCTTTTAGTCAGTAAGAGTCTGACACTATCTTCCGCAAAAAAGGGGTCTTTAAGTCAAGAGTGAATAGGTTACTTCTAGGCAAGCGTGCTCCATCGTCGACCACATCATCGCTTTCATCAGGTGAGATAGTGGTTAAAAGCGAGCCTATCAATAATAAAAAAATAATTGAATTTATGATGTTCACACTACTGCGACTCATTGGGCACGCCATAATTATGGCGGTTAGTTTCCTCTTTGAAGAGTGGTTGGAATGACGACACGGCATCTTCACTTTATGCATGACGCAGGTCCTGGTTAATAGTTGATTTGGGTAATTTTTTGTACAATATCTAAAGGTTGTCTGGTAGATATAGTGATATCTGTAGAAGTCCTGGAGGTCTATTCAAACAAAAACATTCATAGAAAACGGCCTTAAGGTACGGGCTGGCCGCAGTGACGAGTCGAGAGCCCAGTACATTGAATTAACAATCCAATGTAAAGGTACATTGGGTTATTAATCCAATGTACTGCGCTTTCGACTCGTCGCTGCGGACAGGGCTGTGCTCAAGGCTGTTTTTTTTAGAGAACAGCACCCCTGAAACGAAAGGGTACAGTAGAAACATATCTGTTGTTTTTGGCAGTCCTAAAAAAGATTTAAAAAAAAAGTCTGACTTTTCCTGCCATCTGCTCCTAGAGCGAGAGAAGTAATTAAGTAGGTGATTTCCCATCTCAAAAAAGGGCTGTGGTAATTCTTTTGAAAAATTCCGACGTTTTAAAACTTATTCCCTAACATAGGTTATATTAAATTATCAGTTTAGTGAATACTAATCATAAAATAAGCGGTACTTGACTTGGTTTCCAAATGTCATATAATATTTCTGTTAATTAGGTTAATTACCAGATAAAGCTGTTATATATATATATATATATATATTTATGTTATAAACTAGTACTTGACTGCGATTCCGCCTGATGGTAAGTGCAGTGGTGCAATCGTTGCTGGTGAGGCGCACTAGTTTATTAAGAGCCTATTCACTCTAGCCTTGAAGACACCTAAATTATAATCAGACGGGAAGACCGCAGCAGGCAAACTGTTCCAGTCCTTCGATGTACGCGGTATAAATGACGAGGCGAAACGCTTAGTCCGGACCGTAGATGTTTCAACAACGTAAGGGTGGATACTCGCCGTACGTCGGCTTGACCGATGGTAGAAGTGAGATGGCGGAATCAAGTCATGCAATTCCTGCGCACACTTTCCAAAATGCAATCTGTAAAACACCGAAAGGATGGCTACCCTACGCCTGTCGTAAAATCGTGTAAAATCTGTGCGTTGCGTGACTGAGGGGACTAATTACACCTCTGTTACACTTTTCTGTACTGATTGATTGTCAGTAGAACATCCCAATGCAATCAGTTATATAGTCTGTCTAAAAAGTCATACGACTTGGGATTTTTGTATAATATTTAATCATTTAAAAAATGATTAATGATATTTTTTATAAGGTTCTTCAATTAGTAAACAATGATCAAGATCTCTTAATCAACCTTGATTATTGAACCAGTGTTGACTACATCAGATTTCATTTTGCCCTAATAATTACACAAGTCGTTTGACGTTTACAGACTATTCATAAATCTGTCAGTTCTATTCTGGACTAGTAATAAAACGAAATATTTTCTTCTTTTCCAGGATCTGAAGTTCTGACCGATACAGCAGGGGGCCTACCCCGCCACGCCGGTCGCCATAGCAACCAACATATTAAACACTATCTACCCACATAACGAGAAATATCAAAACCTGCAACGACCAGCCGAAACTTATACTACAAAATTCTTCGGCTCTGAAACCCTAAGTACGAAATTCTCTGAAACTTTTTCCGAGAATTATCAACAGACGGAGGGGGTAAATTTTCCTAATTATGAAAGTCATAATTCCAAAGCTAAATCCGATGGATATCAAGATTTGAGTGGGACTACTGTCGAATATGATTACAGTGAAGTTAGGAAGAGGAAGAAGAAGAAGAAGGGGGGTAGGAAATAATAATATGGAGGGGTTTTAATACTGATTTGAAATTTTAATGGAATATTGTATAATTATCAGCCTTATTTAAAAAAAATTGAGCTAAATGATTACTTTTAATACTGATTAGCTGGCTATGAATCGGCTATGATCTCTATCAATATTTCAGCCGATATACGTCCACTGTTGGACATAGGCCTCCCCCAAGTGTCACCACAATGAACGATCCTGTGCGTCCCGGATCCATCACATGATCTCTATACTCTGTTCAAAATCTTCTTCTTCTTCCTTCCCTGGTCCCATTATTTGGGGTCGGGTCTCCTCACTTTCCTGCGCCAAGTGGCTCTATCTTGGGTTGTCAATTTTGGCAACTGGGCTTTCTCTATATTTGACCACTCTATACTCTGTTCAAAATAACTTTAGAAATTTATAAAACCTTTTATTACTGTCCGTTCAAACGATTTTGACTTTCATTGCGTTGGGACATGACAAATGGCGGCTGCAGTAAATAGTTGGTGTTGTAACCACTTTTTTGCTTTTAATGCCATCCTTATGCCTACGAAGTAGACGTTAAATCGGTTGAACAGACAGTGAAAAAGGTTTCTAAATTTCTAATCATATCGCGAATAGGGTATAATGGCGGTGACGTCACATTTCAATGTGTACATTCTTATTCTGTTACTTGACAGTTGTTTATAACAGATTTGAAAAATTTTCAATTTAACTTTGAACGGTATTGAAAAATTCTTTCTATTTGCGATTTTGGATAAAGTTCCTTTTTGGTACCAACAAAAAAACAATTGAGTATCTGAAAATGGGTATTTCTATGGCTATATTTTAGCGAAACACCATGGCGGCGCGACCAGTCGCCGCTACCAACAAAATGTATACAGCTCTATAGAGAGTTACTCACCTGGTGTCCGTTTGGTTGCGAAACCAATTTGGTGGCGGGACCAGCTCGGACGTGTGGCGACTCTGATGTCTGTATGGTGTCTAGTTTGGTAGCTTAGGGTTATATTTCACCGGGACACCATGGTGGCGCAACTATTCTTGCCGCCGTGGTGTCCCAGTCACACGCTCGAACTTGGTACGACGGATTTGGTCCGGTCGTGACTCTGAGTAAGTTTGGTCGGTCGTACCAAATCGAGCGTGTGTTAGTACTAAAGTAATCATTGGCTGGACTTTTTGTATAAATAAGGCTGTATGTGTAAAGGACTTGGTGTTGTTCGTGAACAAACTTCAGCCTTCCATATTTTTTATTATTAGTTTTTTTTCGGTGGTTAAAAACACCCAGATGACATCCCCCGCCCTTGGGCGGAGCGGGAGATAGTTTTAGACTCTTACTGACTATAAAACCCAGCCCGTTCCTTCTTGCCTTTAATACCGGGGCTGAGCTACCTTTCGGGGCTATCACTGGTCCCAGTAGACTTCGACCCAGCTGGGCTCCTGCTACTTTTTACACGGTGAATTTTGAACAAACCCGCAGGCTATTCTTATGGTTTCGAGAAAAAATAGCTCTCTTTTAAAATGTAAAAAATATTGTCTCTGGGATCACTATAGAAAAGTAATAGACAAAAATAAATGTATTTAAGTAGTTAAAAAAAAGCTTTTTACTATAGTGTGTTCGCGTTAAAAAGTTACTGTTACTCAGCTTACGCGAATGTACTATAAAATTGTTATTATATACCACTGTTTTTAATTAGTACAAAAAATTAGCATATTTGTGTAGTCAAAAGTAAAAAAAAAAACGAAATCCCAAAATTGTTCACAAAAATTTGTTATAATTGTTAAATTCATATTTGAATCAATCATTCATAATAATTGCCACTAGGAAATACTGCGCGCAGTCGTTTTCATTTTTTATTGTCATTCATTCAATAGTCTGTACAATATGTCCATAAATTGAGTGACATTTTGGGATATAAACAAACGCTAATAACTTTGCTGTTTGTGAATATTATTTATTGAGACTTTACGTATATAATAACAAGGCCTTTTCTAATAAGCCCTTAAGTATTTGTACTGATTAAAAATTAGTGGTGTATACACTGTGTTCGCGTTAAGATTAGAAATTTAAAGAAGCCATTTTTTCTGTCTGTTCAACCGAATATAACGTCTATTTCGTAGGCATAAGGATGGCATTAAAAGTGGTTACAATACCAACTATTCACTGCAACCACCATTTGTCTTACCACCAATGTAATAAAAGCCAAAATCGGTTGAACGGACAGTAATAAAACGTTTTCATAAATTTCTGATGTAATTTCGAACAGAGTATAATATATAGATGCATTGATTATTGTGATTATTAAATTTAAAATAAGTATTTTAAAATCATTCCTTTTATCACTGCATGGAATTTGTGTAAATCTTATTTTACGGCTAACACGGCGCCAGCGTGGCGATTAAGACTTAAATATAGCTTATATTATCATATAATTATGTATTTAGGCAATAAGAAATATATATTTTATGTTACATGTATGGTTGTTTTATTTGTAGGAAGAGAAGAAGAAATAGGGGCACCCTGAATGGTCAGCACCATCTTCAATCTTGCTCGTCTGGTCAATTTGATAAATCTATAACTAAATAGAAGGGTTTAAACTAAGTTTCTTGTGAGTTAAGCAGTTGTCTCTTCAAATTAACTTTTGACTAATATAAGCGGAAGCGCCATCTGTCTCTAATTACAAACAACTATTCTGATATAGACTAATCAGACGACTTAATAGTTCCTATATGAAAAACTAGATGGCAGCTCTTGTTAGTTAAAAATTATTATAACAGATGGCGTCACCACTTGTTCCTCATATTGTTCAAATTAGCGCCATCTAGCTTCAAATTCAAGCACCAATGTAATCTTTGTTTAAAAGCAATTATACTAGTACCGCTACTGAGTACTAGATGGCAGCATATACTCATCAAAATACAGTTCTACTATTCAATACTAGATGTCGCAACTTATTTCAATTAAAAATAACTTTCTCAGTAGGTGTTTTATAAATCGTTCTAAATCGTTTAAAACATAACGACATGAATTCTTATTAATTAAAAAACGTTCCGTTTCAAGTGTTATTGTACTACATAAATCTTCCTCCTTATTGCCACATAATTGCGGCTTGGAACGGAACCAAAACACCTGGTGTTGATGTTGATACGTTTAAATTACACTTAAACCTTCAAAAACACCGCAACGATACGTGCAATTAATTTGGCGATGTTTTATGTCATTTTACAGCGCCATATTAATGAATTAAGTGGGCTATATTAACACTAGTAAGACTGTCATTGCTTCTGAACTTTACAATAGTGGTGATAGATCTTTCATAAAATAAATATCGCTGCTATAATGTCATTAATAATGTCACTGGAAAATTGTAAACGCTGTAACATTCAGTGTGACCAGATTCAGTATTTTAATACTTTTTAGTATATTTTAGTAAGTTTTCCGAGAGTTAGTATTTTAATTACTGTACAGTAATTTAAATACTGAATCTGGTCACACTGGTAATATTGTAAAATGTCACGAGAAATTGTAAGCGTTTCGCTCGTCATTTATACCAAGTAGGTACATCGAAGGACTGGAACAATTTTCCTGCCTCGATCTTTCCGTCCGATTATAATTTAGGTGTCTTCAAATAGGCTCTTAATAAACTAGTGCGCCTCACCATCAAAGATTGCATCACTGCTTACCATATTCACTGCTCACCAGGAAAATTCAAGTGTGTTCTAATTTCTTAAAAGACACTACCTAAATGAATTTAATTATAGCTTGACTTCTGATTGTAACTTAGTTTTTCAAAACGTTTTGGGAACATTATTCATTATGCGTACAGCTAAGGAATGAAATTCTTACCAGTCTGTTTCATGATATGTAGTTACAACCTAGGGGTCTTTAAGTCAAGAGTGAATAGGTTACTTCTAGTCAAGCATGCTTCATCGTCGTCCACATCATAATTACCATCAGGTAGATAGTGCTCAAAAGCGAGCCTATCACTAATAAGAAAAATGTTATTGGGGTGTGTAAGTAGTGTTGCCAGGTCTGTTTGGATAAAAATCGGGACAGATGGTAAAACAAATCGGGATTTAGGGTTTTAGATCGGGTCAAATATATTTTTATTGAAAATGATTTTTTTAGATGGGAAATCATCCAATGACTTTTTCCACTCTGGGTGGAACGAGAAGGCGTGTGAAATTTTTACTGAGTAAAACCCAAACTACTTCAGTCGTTCTTTGAATTTCAGGGTTTTTGATTTATCGGGACATTTAGCGTCCCGAACAGGTGCAAATCGGGACGTGTCCCCAGACCCCTAAAAATCGGGGCATCCCGCGCAAATCGGGACGCCTGGCAACACTATGTGTAAGGGTCTTTTCTTAGATGGGAAATCATCAATTGACGTATGTCTCGACCTTGGGCGGAGCGGGAAGGGTGTGTTGTGTATTACCTAGGTATATGTACATGTTGGGCACATTGCTCGTAGAACAGATGGCCGTTGGGGCCGAAAGGTTTTGGAGTGGCGACCGCGTACCGGAAGACGCAGCATTGGAAGGCCTCCTACAAGGTGGACCGATGACCTGGTGAAGGTGGCGGGAAACCGATGCGGGACGCACAGGAACGTTCGATGTGGCGACGCTTGGGGGAGGCCTATGTCTAACGTGGACGTGTATCGGCTGAAATGATGATGATGATGATAATGTACATTCTTTCTTTCTCGATTTCTTTATTATTTATTTGTTTTCTGTCTGTTACAAGCCAGTATATCAGCGACTCCGACGTGCGCGGTATACAATACCTATCAAGGTATGGAAATTGTGATAAATAAATGAAAAGATAATTTATCAAAAAAAATTACCGCAATACCTATTGTGATAAATAAATGAAAAGATAATTTATCAAAAAAAATTGACCGCAATACCTATAACTTAAAATGGAACTTTTACTTTGTAAGTCCATTCTTTGTCCGGCATAATTATAAAAAAGCCTTATATTTATTCAACAACGTAATAGTCGGTAATATGTGTTATTCTGTCGTGGACTGTGGTCAACAGACGGACGTTACGAATTGGGTCACTTCTTCCTTAAAGAAAGTTTGTTTTGTGGTCACGTTATGGATTACATTTCTGGGGTTCTGTCTATTCTGTTTATTTTACCTGTAAGAGGTTGCGTTTTCTATGAAGCAGAGGAGAAGAGCAGTGAATACTGGCCAGTTTTCTCCAGAGCAGGGCTGTCCTGTCCGATTCGGGACCTCGGGTTCATTTGTTTAATTTGTTAGTCCACTCAGCTCTACTTAGGGTGCATTTGATAGTATCGTGTGGATTTCATCGTGCCCCGCATGCGGGGTTGCTCTGCTCCGCTCCCAGCATGCGTGATCAAAACCGCATGATATTAAAAACACCCTTACACTATTCTTTTTTTTTTAGTTGGTTAAAAAGCATCCAGATGATATCCCGTGGTGGGTTTTTTTGTCAGTTAAAGTAGTGTTAGACTTTTACTGATAAAAATATTCATCCCGTTCCTTCGTTGCCTTTCATACCGGGGCTGAGCCTTCCTTTCAGAAGCAGACCCTTGGCCCCAGTAGGCTTCGACCCGGCTGGGTTCCTGCTGTTGCTGACAACTCCTTGAGGCGCGTGGGAACAGTACGCGCCGTCGACGACTTGGGCTCGGTCCAGCCGGTTACCTACAGGACGGTCGAACAGCGAGCTATCCATTGCTCGCCATCCGCAAGCCCGCGCCTACGGCGGCCACAACTCGGGATTGGAATCCCGGCGGCAGCTAGGGTGTGCTCGTCGTTGCCTGATGCGGTCGGCCTTCCCCTTTGCTAGGATTACTGCTTCGCAGAAGGAGGCGACCGCCTGCCACTCCTCCTCGACCATGGCCTGTAACTCAACTCAGCTTCAACCGTAAGCTCCACCAAGTCCTCCAGGCGGTACCCTTACACAGTTTACACTTATGCGAAAGATTTCAAGCACTGTTATTGGCCAATTCTCTCTCCGCCCAGCTTCATGTGTCAGAATTTTACCAACAATGTTCCTACAGTTGCTCTTGACATTCCAGATCCGTGATGACTCTTTCGAATAATCCCGTAATAACACTCCCCCTTAGCAGTTCAACTTCGTGAAGTTAGAAGTTCTTTAAGTCGAGAGTGAATAGGTTTCTTCTAGGTAAGCGCGTTCCATCGTCGACCGCATCGTCGCTTTCCATCAGGTGAGATAGCGGTCAAGCGCGAACCTATCAACAATAAAAAAAAAACACAGGATTACCATCAAAAATCATCCAGAGATCTCTAAAAATCACCTGGCAACAACACAACGCGACCGTGGTCTATAATGACGGTGTAAAGAAACAAATTGATGTGTAATTACATCTGCCGCCGACAGATGTCGCTGTGGTCAGCAATCTGGAGCGGATAAGTACAAGGATCACGCAAATTAGGAGGGTTTGGACATACAAACGTAAGAATATTTTCTTTATTATTATACTTATATTTATTTCTTTAATTTCTTTAATTCTTTATTGTACACTATAACAACACAAAATAAGTGGATAACAAAGTTCATGTACATAGGCGAGCTTAACTCAAAGTTGAGTTTTCTTCCAGCAAACCATTGAGCGATAGAGAGAGATGACAATAGAGGGTAGGGTCCAGTGTACAATTTAAAAAATAGAAATATTATGAATAAAATAATAATACATAAATAAGTATACCTACATACATAAATACACACATACTTTATATATTATAAATATATATTATATTTTTTTTTATCGGTATAAACCAGTGCTTGATTGCGATCCCACCTGATAGTAAGCAGTGATGCAATCGTTGATGGTGAGGCGCACCAGTTTGTTAGCCTATTCACTCTAGCCTTGAAGACACCTAAATTATAATCGAACGGGAACACCGCAGCAGGCAAATTTTTCCAGTTTTTCGATGTAAACGGTATAAATGACGAAGCGAAACGCTTAGCTTGGACCGTACCGACCGTGGGTACTCGCCGTATTTTTTTTTTAAAGATGTTTTTCAGCCTAAAAATGACTCCTGTTATCCTGTATCGTGGGTGTGTTTTCAAGCCATGATGCAGTTGTTGAAACTTCATAGTCTTCAGCATCGACGACGAGTTACTAGCCTGTCGGTTTTCTATCAATGGTTCATGGTATTTATTTTGCAAACACACTGGCCTGTTGGTCTAGTGGTTAGTGACCCTGACTGCTATGCCGGAGGTCGTGGGTTCAATTCCCACCCAGGACATATGTTTGTGTGATGAGCATAATCATTTGTTCTGTGTCTGGGTGGTTTAGAAATATATAAGTATGTTTACCAGTTGTCTAGTACCCATAACACAAGCTCTGCTTAGCTTGGGACTAGACGGCGTTGTCTGATAATTGTGGAAATATTATTATTATATTTTGCAAACAAGTTTAAAAAAAAAAAACACTTTTACGCGTCCATTTTTTTTCGTCTCTTTAAACTAGATGAGACCAGTATTTCCTAGCTAGTTAGCTAGGAAACCTACCCTAAAAAACTACCCTGAGAAGAAACACCGAAACAAACTCAGGGGTCAAACTCTATTTTAAAGTCCTTACAGTACAATTTGTCTGAGATGGTCTTTTGAAGAAAGAACCACACAAATTTGAGTGGACCCGTCCAGTCAGTGCAAGCATTTGTTAGTATTCGCGAAGCTCAACTCAGGACTAAACGAGGATTAACATATCAGCAAATATTAACGTTTAAAATATCTGGCCAGGTTCACTTGGCCATATCATGAAACAATTTCTAAGTTGTGGGCATGACATATATAAATCACCAGTCTAGATCCTTTCAGCCCGATCGACTATCTGTTCCACATATTGCTACCATAATCCGGCTGAACGTAAAGCAGTCGCATTACATTACAGCGGTCTTTTTAATCTGGCGCGCTCACTTGTTAAGGCGTGTTATGCGATACGGCTGTAATACATAATTATGTATGTAGCTATGTCAGGAATTAATAACATATTTTAATATTGGGTAGCTGATTTATTGAGGAAGACTGTAGGTTATAATATCATAACGCTAGGACTCACGGGCGAACAGCAGAAACTAAAGAAGCAGGCGAAACCGCGCGGGCCAACTAGTATTAAATAAAAAAAAATATAAACCTATCATTAAAACCAATCTTTTAAAACGTACACAAAACAAACCGCCCACTTGGACCAGAATTAATTTATCACAATAATTGCCAGCTACAAAAAAAAAGAACCAAAAAGTGCAATATTTTACCCAAAAAAGTCACTTCCTTTGTAGTATTTTGTCACTTTGCGACCACCCAGGCTTAAAGTTTGCCGCCCGGTTTCCCTCGTGATATATGGTCGAGTCGCACAGGTACCTACGTTCCTATTGATGTCTCAAGGTGCCGCCTTATGGCTCAAAAGTCACCGAAAAACGATAAATTTTGATACTTTTGTTGTAAATACGTCAAAATATTTGATTCGGTCTCAATTGTGTGATAATGCGATTATTTTTAAGTTTTTTTTTTGGTTGGGAAACTAGAAATAGGTTTTTTTTTATTATTGACTAGCTTTTGCACGTGGCTTCTCCTGCGTACATAAAATATAGCTTATGCTACTCAGGAATAAAGCAGCTTTATATTGGTGAAAAAAATGTACCTAGCTAACGGACCACGGTACTTAAAGAGATTACCACTTATAAACAAAAAAGAACACGAACTTGACTTCTTTATTATATTAGTGTAGATAGGCTCGCGTTTGGTCTCTATCTTATCTGATGGTAAGCGATGATGTGGCCGCCGATGGAGCACGCTTGCCTAGAAGCAACCTGTTCACTCTTGACTTAAAGACCCCTAGGTTGTAGGAACTATCAGGACACACATACTCCGGCAGGGAAAAAAAAATGTATAAGAGAAAAAATCTATTAGAATATAAGAATATAATTGAGCAGTCGGTAAAAAATGTTTTTTTTTTTATAAAATAACAAAAGTAATTTCAAAATTTTTCATTTAATAAATTATTTTTTTATAAACAAAAATGCTGCGGCCTTTCCGTCCGATTATAATTTGTGTGTCTTCAAGGCTAGAGTGAATAGGCTGTTAATAAACTAGTGCGCCTCACCATCAACGATTGCATCACTGCTTACCATTAGGTAGGATTGCAGTCAAGCACTAGTTTATATTATAAAAAAAAGAAAAAGAAAACACACACACACTTGCAATTATTCGACTTTATAATAAGGGTGTGTTTATTCCTATGTACCTAACTATTTCTCACATACTTACTTTATGATATTTAGGTAAGTATATTATATATATGACATTTCTATTCCCCCCATTACTATTCCCATTCGTGATGACAAGCACCTTACATTCCACATCTCTGTTTAATTCCCACAAGAAAAAAAATATATTACCTAATAATTTCATGGCTAGAAAAAAATAAAAAAGCAATAGATAATATAGAGTCATCGGGCCGACCATAGATTATATGAAGTCATCCCGCGGCTACAGATTGCGCCGCCATGATTATTATTTGGAGGGAAAAAATTCAATATGGCTGACTTTATTGTAAGGTGACCATGAGGGATTAAGGGCTTGTTTCGGTCTTTTTATAGAATACAATAGATTTTATTTATGTTGTTAATGTGTGCCGATCAATAGGCAATGTCCTTGTATAGCTTTTCATCGATTTTCGAGTCCATGTTTTTGGCGCTTGTTTCCGAAACATCTGGATTAAAATTTATCTACTTACTCCTTTTTTTGAGGTGTAAGCTCTGAGGTGGAGCGTGAGGGCGTATCAGACTTTTACTGACCTAGTGTTTCTTTCAATTGCCCTTTACATTTTAGGACTACGGTTTCCCTTTCAGAAATTACCCGCTGTCCCGACCCGACTTACGAGTTGTTGGTCGCGGGTTCGAAGTTCGAACCCAGCCAGGCGCATTACTTTGTGTAATTTATTTCATCACCACTGCTCTCAAACATCGTGAGGAAGCCGGCATGTCCCAGAACCAAAAATTCGAAGACATGTGACATTCACCAACACGCACTGGGCCCGCGTGGAGGATTACGGCCCATTCCCTCTCCTAGAGAGGAGGCTTGAGTCCCAACAGTGGGAACATTAAAAAGGCTGGTGATGTGATGTGAAATGCTCAAGATCAAAGGACGGGGATCGGTCCTGCCGGGCTCCTACGGTTTGTTGACATCTCTTTGAGGTATGCGTGGAACTTTACACACCGTCGACGACTCCTTAGCTTTTCCGGGGCCTTTGGGTTCGCTTTTAAAAGGAAAACCCGGGCCCCAGGAACGCAAGCCAAAGGAGGAGTGGGTCAGTAAAAGTTTTTTTTTTAATTTATATAAATTAGTGCTTGACTGCGATCCCACCTGATAGTAAGCAGTGATGCAATCGTTGATGGTGAGGCGAACTAGTTTATTTAGTAGTCTGATACGCCCTCTTGCTCTGCCCTGGAGCGGGAGAAGTCATTAGATGATTTCCCATCTTTAAAAAAGCTCTTATAGTCTGAATTTTTTAACACGCAATGAACCAATTAAGCTATACCTACCTAAGTAAAATAATTAAGTGAAAGCACCTCATTTTTATAACGCATGCTAAATTTGGATGATAAGGGCAGGCGTGTCATAAACAATTGATATGCTTAAAAAGGCTACTGAGTCATAAGCACTAAAATAATATAATGTCATCATTGTACTCTAGGTTTGCAATAAACGTTTTGATTTTGACTTTGACTTTGACATACTCCTCAAACCTCTAATCACACTTATGGCGAAAGTTTATGAGATGGTTTGTTACTTCTTAACGCTGTAACTAGTGAAGAGATTTGGATAAAATTTGGCGAATGGGTAGAGCATGTCCAGAAATATCACATACGACACGTTTGTCTCTGAAGTATGTTTCCTCAGGATATTTATCTACTTTCTCCCGAGCGGAGCCACAATTTTTTTTTATTTTGGGTTTCGAAGATTTGCCAAACCTAAGTACCAGTGGGCAGGGCACATTGCTCGCAGAACAGATGGTCGATGGGGACGAAAGGTTGCGGAGTGGCGACCACGTGGCTACCGGAAAACGCAGCGTTGGCGCGGCCTCACAAGATGGACCCTGATGACCTGGTGAGAGTCGCAGGAATCCGATGGATGCGAGACGCACAGGATCGTTCGTTGTGGCGACACATGGGGGAAAGTCATGTCCAACAGTGGACGCCTTCTTAGTGGGCTGATTATGGCTTATTTATTTATTATTTATTTATATATCCTTTATTGTACGCCAAAATAATAAATTACACATTTATTATCTTAGTGTAGGTTATTATTACGGGTTTATGCTATAGTTTCTATATTTGTTATTTCATTGTGTGTACTTACCTGTGTGCCAAAGACATCTTCTTTCTTTTTTTTCAATTTAATTGTTTACCCAAAAACCCATAAAATAAATCTTAAAACATAGGAAAAACTAAAATATATCTAATCCTCAAATCAACTACCTTAGCCCTATCCCATTATTCCGAACAAGGCAGCCACCCTACATTTAATTTCGAAACCAAAAAAGGCCAAAATGAGCCCAAAGATAATTATTATTTTACCTACTCCGAGTAAATTATATGTAAGCCATAGTGGCTAGAAAATAGGCCAGCTACCACCTTCCTTTGGCCTTTCCACTGAAATATTAAACTCAAAACTAGAGCTCAACTCATTCTAGTCCTATAAGTTATTAATTTCTTACCATTTTGGGCGAGACAGAGAAAGGAATATCTATTAGCGTGTGTTAGAAAGGGACAGCGCATGTTTTTTTTATTATGTCGGAGTGCATGGGCGGTGTGCTTTGGTGATTATTGTTTTTATACACAGGGTGTTCGCGTTTTGAAAAGGTAATTTTGTTGTTTTTCTTCGTTAGTTGCACGTTATTAAGATTCCAGTTAGTGCTAACTGTTTCAGTTAAATGTGCTGGTTCTAGGAATGGGTTAATTAGAACTATGGCGTGATTACGTTAGCTAAGTAACGCCTGTTGAAAATACTGTAGCAACACTTTAGGAATAACTCGTTTCTTTATTACATGGGAAGTATATTGATAAAATATTAGGTGGAATTCCCTGTCCGAGTCTGTGTTTCCTGATAACTACAACCTAGGGGTCTTTAAGTCAAGGCCAGGGTTAGCTCCAAAAGGTAGCTCGGTCCCGGTATGAAAGGCAAGAAGGAACGGGGTGGGTTTTTTAGTCAGTAAGAGCCTGATACTATCGCCTGCTCCGCCCAAGGGCTTGGGATGTCTTTTGAATGATTTTTACTCTCAAAAAAAAAAGAGTGAATAGGTTACTTCTAAGCAAGCGTGCTCCATTGTCGGCCAGATCATCGCTTACCATCAGGTGAGATGGTGGTCAAACGAGAGCTCATCAATAATAAAAAAAAAATGGTAAACTAGCATTAGGTAGTAAAGTACACTAGGTATTAGAAATTGTAAAATAAATTCTCTATCTTTAAGGTATAACTACTTTAAAGTTGTTAAAATTAGTTATTAGTTGTTTCCCTGCCGGAATCTGTGTTTCCTGATAGCTACAACTCTTTTGAGACTAGACTAAAGACTCCTAGTCTTTAAGTCGAGAGTGAATAGGTTTCTTCTAGACAAGCGTGCTTCATCGTCGACCACATCATCGCTTACCATCAGGTGAGATAGTGGTCAAACGCAAGCCTATCATTAATAATAAAAAAAAAATAAAAAAAAAATTTGTTCCTGAGTGACACAGGCTACTATTTTATGTATGCAGGAAAAGCCACAGGCAAAAGCTAGTAGGTATATAAAGATTAAACACGTCACAATTTTTAGAGCACTCTGTATATAAGTTTTGGGTTCTAACAAATGTGATAATTTAGTTTCGGAGATCACGCACACATACGTACAGACAGACGGAGTAATGATTTTATTTATAGGCTGGCATTATTATTAGGGTTCTTTAAATAGAAACTGTTGTTAAAAAAAACCTTCGTTTTCAAGAGTTTATTTTATCTATACATATAAAATTGGAGTGTCTGTTTGTAATATTGAAATAACTGCTTTTTACTACATGCATATGAATATACGGTATATACACCAAAATAACATTTTTTACAATTTTTGGCTGTCTGTCTGTTTGTCTGGGCTAATCTCTGAAACGGCTGGACCGATTTTGACGGGACTTTTTATGACAGGTAGCTGATGTAATAAGGAGTAACATAGGTTACTTTTATTATAGAAAAAATAAATTCAAAATCCTGTAGTCCATGCGAACGAAGTCGCGGGCACAGCTAGTTAGTTTTATAAATCTTTGTCATCATCATAATTTCAGCGCAAACACGTCCATTGTTGGACACAGGCCTTCCCCAAGTATTGCCACAATGACCAGTCCTGCTCACCTGGGCCTCAAGTTTGCTATTACAATAGTGTCAGAATGGTCTATCATTGATGTCATAATTGTTGATTTTGACTAGTTTAGTAATCTACTAATATAATGGCGTCATTATGACTTCCCAACCACTGACACTCCATTGAAAGAAGTGGCATATAATAGTAATCTCGTACATATTGACAAATGAATATTTGACATATGCGGTAATCTGCTAAAATTTTGACAGTTTATTTGTTCAGTGTTCTACAATTAGAACGATATTGTGCAGTTTTTGGTTTTAATATGCTCGATATTATCATTCTACCACAACTCTATTACGATACCATTGACCGATCAATGATCGATCATTATGAATTAGTAGATTACGAACTTTTAGCATAATGACAATGGGATCGTGTTGGAATGACGAATTTATAAAAATAGCACTCTTGGGCCCCAGGTCATCGAGAACCTTTCATCCCCATCGACCATCTGATCTACGAGCAATGTGTCTTGCTCACTGACACTTTTTGGCGATTCTTCGAGCTATGTCGGCGACCTTGGTTCTATTATAATAGTGTCAGAATGGTCTATCATTGATGT
The DNA here is from genome assembly GCA_929112965.1 of Mythimna albipuncta. Classification (NCBI taxonomy): domain Eukaryota; kingdom Metazoa; phylum Arthropoda; class Insecta; order Lepidoptera; family Noctuidae; genus Mythimna; species Mythimna albipuncta. Next base: position 3,156,874 of record OV815986.1, on the reverse strand, counting down.
CATAATTGTTGATTTTGACTAGTTTGGTAATCTACTAATATAATGGCGTCATTATGACTTTCCAATGGTCAACCACTGACACTCCATTGAAAGAAGTGGCTCCTGAGGATATCTTCATCCCTGATGCGATCACGCAAAGAAACTCCAAGCATAGCCCCATAGTTAAAAGAAAATTGTGTAATATTAGAAATATTATTCTGTAAACTTCACTTTTTTGTCTATGAATTTTAGTAACATGTCTGCTAAAAAAGGTTAAAACATATTAATTTAAATCTTAAGCCAGAAAAATATTTTCCACGCGCATTTTCCATTAATATAGTTATACCGCGATAGATGCGTGACTCACAGGGCCGGTCGTTGTGGCGACGCTTGGGGGAGGCCAATGTCCGGCAATGGACATCTGTCGGCTGAAATGATGATGATGAATATTCATAACTGGCAATGATATTTCTTAATTTAATTATTTATGTATACAGAAGTACATTGCCTCTATTAGACATTTTCTACCAGTCAACCTTTGGGTGATGAACAGAAAAGCTGTCATAAGTGTAACTTAAGATCAAATATAAAGGTGGACTTAATACTACAGCATTTTTTATCATTCAATGGTGAACACTATGGCACTATGGCATTAAGTCCGCCTTTGTACTTTTGTGTTCATAAAGTATGAAATCTATACATCTATTATAAATAAAATAGGAGTGTCTGTTTGTAATATTGAAATAACTGCTTGCATATGAATATATATACGGTACATACACCAAAATAACATTTTTTACAAATTCTGTCTGTCTGTTTGTCCGGGCTAATCTCTGAAATGGCTGGACCGATTTTGACGGGACTTTTTTTTTGGCAGGTAGCTGATGTAATAAGAAGTAACATAAGCTACTTTTATTTGAGAAAAAAAATTCAAAATCCTGTAGTCCACGCGAACGAAGTCGCGGACTCAGCTATTAACAAAATAAAATGTTTAACTAGGTACTATAAAAGATATTTCAACCGCATTTCCTTCCGAAATCTTGACTCAAACTGATACGACAAATAAAAAATATTATTTTAACTACGGAACCAACCGTCTAACAAGTTTCAGAAACTCGTGGGATTTCCATAAAAACCGTGTACCGAGACTAATCGTCTTCACTGAGCGCTTTTATCTCTATTTTGTATGGCATATCATCAGGTTCTCTCCAGTAAAAGCTGGTGCAGGTAGCGTGGGGCTCCACGATATAATAGGGCTACAAGTTCTTGCTAGATTGTTCAAGTTAAGGCTTATAGTCCCTTGAAAATCTGACCGGAATTAAACGCGGCGGCATTACGAGTGCATTTAATTGCGGCCAGCTGCGCCCGGATAGAGCCTCTGACCTTTAAATCCATTTTCTTTGCAAACTATTGATTGATTTATTTATTTAATCTTCATGCAACACAAAGTATTAAATATTATTTAGTATTATTATTTAAGTATTTATGTTGTACACTGACAGCCCCAAATCTTTTTCCTTTCGTTCAGTCCATCCAAAGGTTGTCTGGTAGAAATTGCCTTGCGCAATAAGACCGGCTATTGTACACATAATATTTTGTTAATGTTTTTCCTGTATTAAGCTAAGGTGTGCAATAAAGTTATAAATAAATAAATAATAAAGTACCTATGTACTCTTCTTTCTATATTTGTCATTTTTTTGTTTAATTTTTGTGTGTACATAAATTAATAAATAAGTTAAGTACACAGGCGGACTTAATGCCTTAGGCATTCTCTGTCAATCAACCTAGGGTAGCGCAGAGACAATATGGTAAAATAAAAAGAAAATTTGATTATTATTATTATTGATTGATTTACATATTATGTTAAGTACACTTTGAAGAATATTTAACCACTATTTTTTCTGTGTAAAAATGTTTCTAAAGATCCAAGCCGTTTCGAAGGAGTAGGGAAAAGTTGCGCAATTGCTAAATATTTTTTTTAGACAAAAGTGTTAATCGCACGAAAAAATCAATACCTAGTTGATAATGTTATTTATGAGTCTTTAATAAACATTTTTTTTCTAATCTATTAACCTGGCCGTTACCGAGGTTTAAGCTTTAAAAAGTCACTGTTTTATTGCACTCCTCAATAATGAGGCTTTTTGTTTTGTTAGGAAAAATCATCCAATGACAACCCCCGCTCTTGGGCGGAGCGGGAGATAGTGTCAGGCTCTTACTGACTAAAAATCCACCCCGTTCCTTCAAGCCTCCATACCGGGGATCGACTTGGGCTCGGTCCGGACAGCGAGCTACCCATTGCTCACTGTCGGCAAACCCGCAGCTACGGTGGCTGGAAATCGGGATCGGAATCCCGGCGGCGGCGAGAGCGCCATTGCCTGATGGGGTCGGCCTCCTCCTTTGCGAGCATTACTGCTTCGCAGAAGTCGGCGACCGCCTGCCACTCAATAAGGAGGCTCGGCTTATGTCTCGCGGTGGATGTGTTTCGACTGACTTGATGATTATAATGATGATCAACACACAACACCATTTAGAAATTCCTTTTAAATAATTTAACGATACCGACATCACCAAATCGCAGCCGCAAATTCAATGATACTCATCAAAAATACATAACATAATTCACAAAATTAAGATTCTAAATATTTAAGCCCTCCAAAAAGGCCCGGTACCCAAAAAGTAAAAATGTAATCTCCAGAAAAAAAAAAACTCAATTAAGTAAATGCATTTTAAAAAAGGCCGTGTGACATAAACAATCCTGAGGCTCCGTAACTTAATGACTTTGCTTTTAAAAAAAAGAATGTTCCTTTTTTAAACGGACCAATGAGAGGTCCCGATACTTAATGTCCTACTGAATTTTGAAATTGGAAACTTTAAGGTAAGGAATGGAGTCGTTTTGGAAAGTTATTTTTTGTTTTAGTTAGATTGGTTATCTTTGGACTTGATTTTAGAAGCCATGTAGGGTTTAAGACGGTGTAAATTGAAGAATAATTTAAATATCTTTGTATAAAGGTAGATATGTATGTATGCACGTTTGTTACCGGTATATTAGTCTAAAGTGGACCGATGACCTGTAAATGGTTGCGGGAATCCGATGGATGCGAGACGCACAGGTCCGGTCATTGTGGCGACACTTGGGGGAGGCCCATGTCCAGCAGTGGGCATCTTTCGGCTGAAAGGATGATGATGATGTTTGTTACACCATCGTGGTTATTTTTACATAATTATTATAATACTTGATCTTACTCAAAAGGCCGAGAAGCCATTTAGATTTTGACGGATGTCGCAAGCTGTCTGTCTGAAATTGGTGTATCAGAAGATGATTGTGTCAGAATTTATGTAGACGCAAGAGTTTCAGACGAATTGATCAAATATTGCTTAGCAGATGCAACAATTGTTATCATTTTTACGCGGGGCAGACTTTCGCCGTGTTCTTCGGGAGAGCCGCACAATGGTGACCACACCCTGCCGTCTCTTCCCTCCGAATTCGAAACAGGAACCTCTCACAGGGACACAGAGGTGCCGCTTTCACTACTCTTTAAAAACGTGATTTATCAGATTCCGCAACAGTTCTCTTAAGATTCGTCATTGGACGATTCATTTACATTTTTTTGTTAATTGATATAAACCAGTGCTTGATGCGGTCCCACCTGATGGTAAGCAGTGATGCAGTCTCTGATGGTGAGGCGCACTAGTTTGTTAAGAGCCTATTTACTCTAGCCTTTTCAGCTACTAAATGTTTCACGGGCTTGCGGACAGTGAGCAATGGGTAGCTCGCTGTCCGGCCGTCCGGTAACTGTCCGGACCAAGCCAAAGTCATCGACGGCGCGCACTATTCCCGCGCGCCTCAAGGAGTTGTCAGCAACAGCAGGAACCCAGCCGGGTCGAAGCCTACTGGGGCCAGGGTTATCCGAAAGGGAGCTCGAGCCCCGGTACGAAGGCTAAAAGGAACGGGGTGGGTCTTTTAGTCAGTAAGAATCTGGCACTATCTCCCGCTCCGGCCAAAAGCGGGGGTTGTCATTGGATGATTTTTTCCCACCATAAAAAAAAGCTATCAAATGTTTGCCGAAGGCCGACCGAGGGCTAAAGCCTACTGGGGCAATGACACCTGTGGTTAAATGAAGACTATGGTCTTAGTAGTCGGTTGTGGAATCGCCTTAATATAGGGATATATCTAAAACAATGGCAACCTCTCTCGCCCGCGTGGCATTAGGTACTTAAGGCATCGGGATAAAAGGTAGCCTATGTTCTTTTCCATGTCAAAGGCTATATGCATGCCAAACTTCATCCAAATCCGTTCAGCCGTTTTTACGTGTCTAAGTAACAAACACCCAAACATCCACACTTTCACATTTATAATATTAGTTAGGATAAGTACATTGGTTCATCAGATTGTCTTACCAAAATAAAAATATTTAAATTGAACGTTCTAAATGTTACGACTTCGTATGCGAAGCTGCGCGTCCTATGCGAAGCAAGCGATAGTACAAGAGTGGACGGGAGCGGGGACCGTGCGGGGGAGGCGTAGGATACAGCAAAATACAGAGTTGAAATATGTTAAATAAATTTATGTAAAAAGTCATAGAACAAAAGTTGTTGTTTATGATGTTAGTAATACAGTCTTGCAAGGTTGTAAGTGTTTTACAAATAACACTGTATGGTGATTGTGGCGTGCCCAAAGCTACGAACATCCTTAGCTGTTAATCGAACTCACAACTAAGAGTAATTACTGAGACATTTCAACTTCCAAACCAAAGACTCTGTCATTGAAAAATGCCCTACTCAACCGTATCAGAATTCAAACAAACATTTGAACTTAGAAGACAAAGCAATCAGAACGACCGTCAGTAGGTATCTATGGTCGCATTCAGTAAAAATTGCCATAATTAAAATTTGTTTAGAAAAACACGGAATGCATCCGTAACAATGGGCCATTAGGCGCGTTGATAAACATCTACGGAAGAATAGTAACGACTTTTTTTGAATTTTGAATTTCGAATTTCGGAACGATTGTGTTTTTTTTTGTAAAGTTGCCAGCTTAGCGTTTGGGAAGCGTCGGAGAGTTTTTAATGAAAACGAAATACATTTTTATTACGCTTTGTAAGATACGCTTAGAATTCCTTAGTTTAGTATTGTTTCAAGCAACTACACTCCATCTGTTTGGTAGTTAACTAAATGTAAACAATCTGAACATGTCTTTTAACTAAAAAAATGGTTTAAAACTGATATTTAAAAATGTTTACAATTAGGTCTTTACCGTAACCAATGTTAGGTAATTAACAAAATTTAAATAATCTTTCTATGTCTTTTAAACGATTTATTTTAATTAAAAAGACATATTATGATGGTTTACTTTAGAGATGGAGTATAATAACAGATAATAACAATACTATTTTGGATGTCAAAAAGTTTTATAGGGACAGAAAAATCTTGAATGTGAATACGGGGTACTTTATAATCTGATAGTAAGTATGTTCCCCTAGAAATATTTCAGGCTTTACAGGAACTAGATCAAAAATAATAATAATTTTAAATATAAAATAGACATTTTATTACCAGCTTTTGCCCATGGCTTCGCTCGCGTACCTGTAAAAAATAGAGCCTATGTCACTCAGGAATAAAGCAGCTTTTTATCGGCGAAAAAATTTTAGCGATCGGACCAGTACTTGCAAAGATTACCTCCTACAAACAAAAAAAACAAACTTTACCCCTTTATAATATTAGTGTAGACAATTAATATGCTTCATGCAGCCTTAAAAAAAAACCTGAATAAATTGCACGAAACAGTAAACTGTCTTGTAAATCCTCGTCACCCTATTTTTATTCCTATATCTATCACCATCTAGAAACTAAAACGACCTCTGACAAAAAAACACACAAAAAAAAACCATTTATTGTAACCAGCCAATAAATTGGAATTATTTAAATTTGAACATGGAACGTGGAACGCTGGCGCTAGCGGACCTCACACGTTGCTAATCCGCGCTATCGCCAATCAGTCACGTCGCGGATTTCGAGCGAGTCGCACGTCCTAACTAGGTCTGATGTAAGTTAATTGGTTTTATTTAAATGAGGATATATTAATTTGTCTTCAAAGTTGTTCTGCAAAAAGTTTTGTGTAGGAATTTTGCTAAGATATAAGATAAAGGAAAAAGGGTAAAAATTGTATTGTGTGCAATATTTTGGCTACAAAATGGATGATGCGTACTAAATACGGGTTTGCTGCCAGGAAACAGTCAGGAGTCAGGTCAGAAGTATACCTACGGTGGAAGGGTCCATAGGGCAATCGGTGTTGGTGACCTCTCGCTCTGGGTCCTAATTAAGGCTATGGTCCGGAGAATGAATGAATGGGATGCGGTTGCTTATTTCTGCGAAACAGTACTATGTCGAAGAGATGGCTGCAGCTGTAAGGAAAGAGATATCCTCACGCCCCAGCCGCCGCGAAAAAAGACGCCCCGGGTGTGGGAACTAGCAGGGCGATCCCCGGACATCGCGGGCGTGGGCTTGCGTACAAGGAGCAATGGGTATGACGAGCCTGAGTCATCGACGACCCCTGAACTTTGTTGGTAACGCCCTTGGTAGTCTTTATAGTATTCATCAGACATAAGTTCGGGAGGTTCCTGCACCGGATTCGTCGATTCGTCACCCAAGACGTAGAATGCACGCCTTAAAGAGTTGTCAGTAAACCGTAGGGGCCCAGCAGGGTCGAAGCCTACTGGGACCAAGGGTCTGCTTCTGAAAGGAAGATTCGGCCCCGGTACGAAGGAACAGGAGTGGGTTTTTAGTCAGTAAAAGTCTGACACTATCTCACGCCCCGCCCAAGGACGCTAAATTGTCATTTGAGTCATTCTAGTTTTAATTATGCTGATGAATTAAAATTCTGTTCATTAAACTAGTCTATTACTATCTCCCCTTTCATTACATAGCGATCATTTTAAAAACATGTTTTTCAGAACATTCGTACATAAAAATGAATAACAATTAAGTTTGTTCGTATGTAAAACACAACATTCTACACCCGATGCTATTTTATTGATTTATTTAAACTTGTTAGCATACTAGCTTTTGCTCGCGGCTTCATCCGCGTACATAAAATATTACTATGTCACTCAGGAATAAAGCAGCTTTCTATCGGTGAAATAATTTCAGCAATCGGACCAGTACATTCAGAGATTACCTCCTGTAAACAAAATAACAAACTTCACCTCTTTGTAATATTAGTGTGGAAGTGTAGATAACATCTAGCAGCGACTTCGCCCGCGTGAATGGTGAATTTTATTCCCAGGGAACATAATCTAGGAATAAAAGAATCCTGTGTAAAGGGACCCAATGACAGCATCATCATCATCAGCATGTTCCCACAGCTGGGACTCAGGCCTTCTCCCTTGGGTAGGGAATGGGCCGTAATCCACCACGCGGGCCCAGTGCGGGTTGGTGAATGTCACACGTCTTCGAATTTTTGGTTCTAGGACATGTACCATGTTTTTCTTCAACGTTTTGAGAGCAGCGGTGATGAAATAAATTACACAAAGTAATGCGCCTGGCTGGGTTTGAACCCGCGACCTACAACTCGTAAGTCGGGGCCGTTACCACTCGGTCACCACTGCTCAGTATCCTGATTCACGTAAAATCAAACAAGCCAAATATCGTTGAAGTTTTATAGTCGTTCGATCGAAGTCCTATCCAAAAGCGGTATTCACGATCTATCGACTTATTTTCAGTTACATCAATAAGTACTCTACCAGGATAATGTAATACTTACAGACATTTTTTATCGACGAATTTTAAACGACTTTAAAATCGGTGTCGATCAAACTCGATTGATGGATGTGAATACGGAAATGGTGTAAACGACTAAAAAATCGCTACGATATCGTTACGGTTTTCAATACGATTCAATGATGCAATGCAATGCAATGACATATGGCTCAGACAAAATAACAGACTGAATCCTTAATTTTGAAAAAGTTACTTATCGTCCAAGACTTAACAGTAGTATGCTGTAAGCTATTGCATAGCATTTTTTATCAACTTATGCAATTATAATTATTTATTCATTTTATTTATGCAGTATTTTTTTTCCTTTGTTTTTTTTTCTTTGATATTAATTGAAGTTACACTTTTTGAGCGTGGTGACCGATAAGAAAACAAATGAGACACCCCCCGTGTTAGGTTATTTTCGTTACGGAATTTCTGGATTCGGTCTCCACGCTCAAGGCCCGCGATAGAAGCTATGCAATAGCTTAAAAGACGTATCTAACAAAAAGTAAAAATGGAGAAACAAATGTTTTAATGAATGAAACGGGAAATCGTTTACTGTCTTTTGAGTAAATTTTAATAGTAACATATTAAAAGTTGAAAATAAAGCCGAATACAATAAGCTTTAACTTGGTTTAATAATAATATGAAAATCAAATCTGGAAAAAAAGTTAGATGCGTCTTTTTTACAAACACTAACGGGGGCAGCACTGCTCTCCTCAAATAAAAAGTATTAACTTACAGTTCACAAACAAACAAACAGATTTTAACTCTATATGTTGTTAGTTTATATAGATGCGCTGTAAAAAATGAATAAAATTCGTTTATGCACATACTAACACCAGCTGTTTTATGTATTACTGTTTATACACCACGTGGCTATGTGCATTAACTTTTACGGAGGCTCTAAACTTTTATTACTTACGATATAAAGCTAAATATTTAATCAATAGCTTTTACATGAATTTCTGTTGGTGGTTAAATAGTTTTTCGCTTTGATTTTCACAAGTACCTACTAATTGTGAACTTAGGGTTGGAAATTTCGGATATTCGAATATTGCGACTCAGGCCTCCTCTCTAGGAGAATGGTCCATAATTATTATTATTATATAGCTTTATTGCACACCTTAACTTATTAACTCTTTGAATGTCGTAATTAGAGACACAATAGAAGAACAATTACCTTATGTCGGACAGTGTAACTTAAGACATTCGAAAGGTAAAAGGACAATAATTAACAAAAATTAATGTACAATAGGCGGTCTTATTGCACAGGGCAATTTTTACCAGACAACCTTTGGATGGACTGAAACGAAAGGAACAAGATCCACCACGAGGGCCTGATGGATATTATTAGTATACTAGCTTTTGCCCATGGCTTCGCTCGCGTTAAATTCGGGGTAACACGGTTCCCCTTTCTGTGGGGGGTTAGTGAACTCCCCTTAGTGAACACCACTGCGGGTGACGTAACCTACGACAAACTTATTATTTGCGGTACAGTAATCGGGTCTAGGGATCGAACTGCAAAATTAAGTTTGTTTTGTATTGTATACACTTTTCCTGTATAAAAAGTACCTAGTGTGATGGCCAGGATATTAAAGAATAATTATACCAAGTTTCATCGTAATCGAACCGGTGGTTTTTGCGTGATGCCTGAACCAACAGACAGACAGACAAAAATTTTTTTAATCACATTTTTGAGTCCGGTGTCGGTCTAGTAACACCCCCTGCCATTTATTTTTTTGATATTTTCAATGTACAGAATTTTCACTTCTACAGATTTATTATAAGTACCTATAGATTATTAAAATTTCCAGTCTGTAGCTTAAAGCATCATGGAGAGGAAAATGCTCCGTATTCCTTGGACAGCATTTCGGACAAACGTATCCTGCGTGACCCAAAAATCTCCTCGCAGTTGTCGTCAGAGTGTCTTCGCAAGATTCTGCAATACTTCAGTCACATTGCAAGGAAACCTCGAAAAGCTAATCGTGACTGGTAAAGCAGATGGAAAAAGGCAATACGTTGGACCGACCAGATCCGCACCCATTATTATGTTTGGGCCTTATGCTGTATCAAATAAATTATTTTTCTTATGTACTTTCTTCTTTCTATTTCTTTCCATCCGCGCCGCTGTTGACTCCACGGTATACAAGAACCTTCATACCGCCAGAGACAGGAATATATAGAGAAATACTATAAAAAATCAAAAAACCAAACTACTAAAAAAAAAAAAACTACAAAAAAAAAATCAAACTCCACTCCACTCTACTCTACTACTATAAAAATCAAAGTGATATAGCAGGGAGGTCGAGACGCTCAGCATTAAGGAATATGACGCAAGGAAGAGGAGGGAGCATGTAGCATCATAACCGTATCAATAAAAAAATCCGAGGGAAAAATGCGTTCAAAAACGGCTCTAAACAAATAGGTAGTATTTGTTTATATCACTCGCACATCGCAATTGTAAAGAATGATATATCGCGAATATGTGACCAGAATAAATTAAAACATAATAGTTGTTATATTTTATACAAGTTAAAAAATAAAACCATCACTTTTTCAAACTAATCGTCGCCATTTTGTTCAAATGTCACGCTGACATAACATTTCGCGCGCTCCTGCAACCATAGATAAAGGGTTTATTTTTTTTTTCGACCACAATAGCACAGATCAGGGTTGAAAAATCCGAGCGATTAATTTTAATTCTTCCATTAATATTCGTGTCACATAGTTTTAAGAACGGAAGTGCGTTTTTTGATGCCATAATGGTTTCCAACATCCGGTTGTAATAGAAAATTGTTCGGTTTTGGGGATGGTTGGGCTGTGAACGGTATAAGTAATTTATAACTGTTATGGTATTTTTTTCAGTGAGTAATCGGATTAGATTATGTAAGGTTAACTGAGAATTATTTCTTAAAACTATTATCAGAGTAAGTAGTGAGAGTCAGAGTAAGTATATGTTACATGTAATCTATCAAAAAAATAAATAAAAATTATGTAAAATTTTACGAAACTTTACCCCTGTGTGGATGAAAGGGGGGTCCAAAAAGTTTGTATGAAGAACCCGACTTTCACGCAAGCGAAGTCGCTGGCAAATGCTTGTGTAGTTGTGTAGAATATAAGGAATCAAAGCGCATGATGAATAAAAAAAAAATAACCTGTACATTGTTTGGTAGCTTCAAATAGCTTACAGTTACTTCAAAAATAACATTCTAAAATAAGTTATAAATAACGATAATTATGAAATAGTTTTGATTGCGTGTTCTGCTCCAGTTAATCTACACTTAAAGTTATTATAAAATGGGAGCGATCGGCGGCCATGACCTCTCGCGCCGGGCCCTGGTAGAGGCCATGGTCCGGAGCGAGGAGTAATGGCAGGAGGTCGCCTCCAAGTGCGAAGTAGTAATACTAGCGAAGGAGGCGGCAGCACATGTGAGGGAATGGACTTCCTCACGCCCCAGCCGCCGGGATCTTGACCCCGATTTCCAGCTACCGTAGTAGGCTTGCAGACGGTGAGCAAGGGGTAGCTACAGCCGGTAATCGTCCGGTCCGAGCCCAAGTCGTCGACGGCGCGCGCCTCAAAAAGATGTCAACAAATCGTAGGGGCCGAAGCCCAGGAAAACCAGGCCTTGGAACGAAGTGTTAAGACGTCATTTGCTCTGAAGAAAATGGGCGAAGCTACAATTTATTCAAGACCGATTTAAGTTTCACTTATCTAAGAGTAAACGCCAGATAATCGTGGAGTTACAGTCATTGACCTTCCTACATTTGTTGACATTCTTAATTTCAAAAACGAAAATAAAAAACATAAAACTGTCTTGAATCTGACCGTGATCCTTTACATAATATAATATTTCACAACTATCACACAACGCCGTCTATCCCCAAGCTAAGCAGAGCTTGTGTTATGAGTACTAGACAACTGATTTAACATACTTACATGATCTAGCAATGAAAAGTATTGTTTGTTTTTCTTTTGAAATATAAGGAAAAGGTCAATGTAGAAAGAAAAGAAAGAAAGACATTCATGCAGCTAAGCTTCCTTAGCCAGCCCATGCACGCATTGGACCCTATTATACGTAATATGTACTTCTAAGATTCGATGACCCTAGTATTAAATAGTTGTATAATTTCATAGACAACGGTAGTTTTTTTTTTTATAAAGCGATTATATCAATTGGTATTCGAGCAACTGTTGTTAGATGAATTATTTAAATTACTACGAAATATTTTGGACGCCATTATGTTGTTCACTTAAATGTTTCTATTATTTAAATTAAAGTTGTGTTGTAACTATTTTTTGTGATGTTTCATTTTATATTACATGTGTATTATGTAAGGTTTTTATTTTGTTCTAACGGAAATAAATGGTTTTGTTTGTCTGTATTTATGTTTTGGAATTTAATTTGACCGTTTGATATCTTTCGGATTCCCCCAACCCTTACCAGGTCATCGGTCCATCTTGCAGAAGGCCTTCGTAGGTAAGAGTTGTGGAAATCCGAAGAATGCTAGACGCACAGGACCGGTCATCGAGGCGACACTTGGGGGAGGCCTTTATCTAACATTGGACGCCTTTCGGCTGAAATGATGATATTGGTGGTTTTTTTTTTTTTTTTATAAGTCATTAGGTGTACTAGTTTTTTTCTGCAGTTTTTCTTCAGTGTACTCACTGTGAGAAACCCTCAAATAAGGGTGGCAAATCATTCCACTAGCCCGTCGCTATCTTATTTACAGAGGCAAATAAGACGACTCTTGATTAGTTCGTTAGCCTATTATGTCCCACAGCTTGGCGAAGACCTCTTACACCAATCAACGACATTTGGAAATCGAAAAATCTTCAGAAGTGGCCAAAAATAGTATGGTATGTAACCTTTAAAATACCGTAAATAGGGAAGGAGAAAAACAATGAGAGGGCGTTTGCTTGGGGTTTAATGAATTAAATTACATACTATGTTTTTCTCTAATAAAATAAATATCTTTAACCGTAAAAATCTTAGGTACCTTGAGATTTATGATATCTTGATTTCACAGTACTTAGATTCATTGATTGTCTACCGGCCTCATCTAGTTTAAGCTGACTGAAAACTAAATTGACGTGTAAAAGTGTTTTTCATAACCTATTTGCAAAATAAATATCATTTATCATTTGTCTTGTAATAAAAGTTTGATACTATTTCCCAAACAATCAATACACCCAACTTTCTCAATTTCACAAAAAAAAAAAGATATCCCACAAACGAACCAAAATTTCAATCACCCACCCAAACCAATTTGCACAAGCAACAACAAAACGTAATCCCTCACAAGTTGAATGAAACAAAAAACCTCTATAGACCAAAAACCCAACCATATTTAGGGTTTTAAAGTCGCGGCAACTCAAAGTACGCCCCCGGGGCGCCGAGAGCGTTTTTTCAAAATATTTTGACATTAATAGCTCGCTTTGACATTACACTGACGTATTGTCGATGGTCGTGATTTTTTTTTTCGTAAATCGGCAAAGGTAAAGGTGTTTGTACTTTTTGTGTTGATTTGTAATAGATGTCGGTGTCCTGTGTTCTGTGGGGGTGGCCGAATTTAATGTTCGTCTCTGATTGAAGCCTTGGAGGTGATGTTACCTTGCAATTTTTTTTTTGTTTTCATTCTACGGCGTTCTTTGTTTTCGTAAGCAGCCAAAACCTAGCATTCGAAATGGCAATAGCAGTTAGTAAGAGATGCAATGCGATGGCTTGTAGTAACAACCTCATAACTGCAAAATACGTAATTTTTGAGAAGGCACAAAAGAACCATTTAGACCTTCATTATAGGCTGTCTAAAAAGTCACTTGGGAATTTTGCATAATATTTAATTATTTAAAAAATATTTATATTCGATACTTTTTATAAGGTTCTCCTATTAGTAAAGAATGATTAGCATCTCTTAATCAACCGTGATTATTGAACTGCATACGATTTCATTTTACCTTAATAATTACTTACCCAAGTCGGTTGACTTATTAGACAGACCTGGCCGACATTTTTTTGAATTACTATCTGACCGGGCTAACTTCAATAAATTATACCGATTGCGGTGAAACAAAGCCTAAATAATATACTAATTTTAATCTATAAAAATTATCTACATCAATGTCGCACATTTTACGTGATGTGCGCACAAATATAAAAACTTTATTATACTCGTATGTATAGATTTATTTATTAAAAAACAAACATTTACTTGCCTTGTTTTTTTTTTTTTTTTTACAAAATTTTGTGGTGCCGTCACGAGGTTTGAACAAGGTATGTATTCAAAATCATAGATGGCGTTACAAGTGTCGAATCAAAATTTTGCGGGATATAAAATTGTGCTTTACGAGAATTTCTTTCGAGCTTTTTTAGACTAATTTGCCAGCAGAACACCGCAGACTATCCCCCGTATTATTTTAAGTTCTTATTACGCTCCATCCTAAAGTTGTCTGATAGCTATCGCTGTCAGCGATAAGACCGCCATTGCACCCATTTTTTTTTATAAACTTATAATGCTTGACTGCGATCCCACCTGATGCGATACTGAGCTGTGCTGATGTGATGCTGAGCGATGAGGTGCATCGCTTACCAATATGCTATTAGTAATGATTTCTCCAATTTTCAACGACGTTCTTTTTAGCTTTCATCATAAGCTTGCCCATCACATCATCATCACTTCAGCCAAAAGACGTCCACTGTTGGACATAGGCCTTCCCCAAGTGTTGCCATAATGACCGGTCCTGTGCGTCTCGCATCCATCGGATTCCCGCGACCCTCACCAGGTCATCGGTACACCTTGTGGGAGGATTTCCAACGCTGCGTCTTCCGGTACATGGTCGCTATTCAAGAACCTTTCGTCCCCATCGACCATCGGCAGCTGACGCAATGGCCGATTTTATTTACATAATTTGAACTTTCAGTGTTACTCATAGTTTTAAATTTGGTAAACTATGCTGACTTGAAAAAATCACCTTGTATATACATACGTTGGTTAGGGTCAAGTCAGATATCACAATTCTCAAAAGCCCTACACAACGGGAGACACAATCTCCACAGTCACAATAGTAACAATAAGAAACCAGTACTTTTTCAAACCAAACATATATAATCACATTACTTTATAAATACTCGTCATATTGTGTCCTTTTGATAACACGTGTCCATCCAAAAACACAATACAAACAACATCACACCCTGGCAGGAAACGGCTGACCGCCACAAAGCCTTCGCCAAGCGGCTTTCTTAAAAAAAAACACCGGATAATTTATGGTCAAGCCTGACAGCTGTCATTTTTCCCGCGCGCGGGAAACGTCAAAGGATCGCGTTTTCATTGAATAGGGATGGGCGAAGTGGAGTTTGCAGTTATATTTATTGGATTATCATGCGCAGTACTTTGTGGGTGGTCGCTGTTTTTAATTTCGTAATAGAATTTGTTAGGTATTTTTTTTTATCTAAACATTAAATGCAAAGGTGTATGGTTTAATGGTTCGGCTCATGTAGAGCCAGCAAGAAGGTATAGGACTTTTTGCTTGCCATAGGAAATATTGAATTTTACTGCATTTTAAATTATGTCCAGGTTTAAGGTAATGCCTATTACTTGGTGGCTTTTACTAATGAAAAGAGCGATAAACGAAAAAGGTTTATGTATAAAATTTGCACCCATGCAAATACTGAACGGGTTGTCATCATCGTCATTTCAGCCGAAAGACGCGCCGCGGTCTCGCACCGGATTCCCGTAATCCTCACAAGATCATCGGTACACTTTGTGGGAAGCTTCCCAAAGCCCTTCTAGAGCCTTTAGCTCCCATCGACCATCTGTTCTACGAGCAATGTGTTCTGCCCACTGCCACTTAAGTTTAATGATTCTTCGGGAGCAGTGCTAGATAAAAATTAAATAAAGAAAGAAAACCTTTCAAACAGATTGATATTTAAGTTATCGACAATACCCAAATGCCCATCCCTATTTTAAAGTAAAAATGTTGACGCTAAAATTTGTTTAACAAATAAAAAAAAAGAGATAGTTTACATCAGTACCATCAGCTGGCGACCGCAGACTGACCAGTAATGACAGTCGCACAATGAACACAATTTTGTATTGTTTGAAAACAATTGTAAAAGCCAATGACAACAGACCTTTCTTTTAAACCACTTACACAAAAGTTTGGCCCAATTCTGACGTGCAGTGACCATTCTAACATGCACCTTTTTAATTGAGAACAAATACGGCGATGGATGTCTTGTCTACTTAGATGTTTTACATGGCGAGAAAAACTACGAAATCGTCCAAAATAAATTGGACTTTACACCATTTTACAAAGATCTCTCACAGCCGTAGTATTATTAAAAAAATAAAATAAAATCAAAACCTAATAATAAATATCTAATAATAATAATATTATAATTTAATGAATTTTGGAATTTTAATGTATTGAATACTTGTAATGATGACTAATGTATTTTGTAATGGTTTTTATAAATGGAATTTTGTGTTTTGTGGTTATTTATTTTAAATTTTATTTTAATCTAAATGATTTTAATATGGGTCTTAATAATGGCAACTGAAATAAATAAATTTTATTTATTTAATTAAAACTGGTTCTTCAATCAATTGTTTTGAATTAATCATATTTGTAAGATCTTTAACTGTTCAGTAAATACATAAAAACTAAGCTCAAGGAATTCTGATTTTTAAAGTCCAATTTATCAAGACCTGCTTCAGACGAAATTAAAAGACAGCGGAGGTCTACGTATACGGGTTCTTATTTCAAAAGTTGTCGCGTGCCGAAAGCGGCCATAACCAAATGTTTGTAATTTTTTTCACGTCAATTGTTCAGAGACAATGGACAACACGGGTACAGCCTTTTGACGGATTGTTTTGAATAAATAAAACTACCGGTGTTACTTGTTGAGAAAAAAATGTAAGACGATGATTTTTTATTTTTTTATTATGGCAAGTTTACTTGTGAAGTTACTGGTTGCGGTTTTGTATGATAATGGGTTGGGTTTAAGTATTGTTAAGTATAAATGGATTTGTACCTGAGGGACGTCGCTTAAATAGGTCTAGACAACGCTGACTTAGCGGTTTCTTTCAAAATATTACTTTGTAACTGTTCCTCTTCAAGACAAAGGATTTTACACTTACTCGAGAACCCACTTCTACCCCTGCGGCTTTTTAGTTTTGCGCACTAGTGCGGAAAGGGAGCCAGCGAGTCCCCACCGCAATTTATATATTTATTGTATCAGGCTAGGCACCAAGCAGCTCCCACTAGTCTAGTCGTAGTATTGAAAAACATCATTTGATCTGATTGCGAAAATTGTTTTCACCGATAGAAAGCTGCTTTAATTTTGAGTGACATAGGCTATTATGTACCTGGGCGAAGCTGCGGGAAAAATTAGTTTCTCATGGAGGTGAATTGGGCAAGAAACTACCCAGATATTCTTTTAGAATAAAAAAAAATGATCGATTTTACCAGACCGAGAGAACTAATCAAACACTGATCGAGAGGGCGTATCAGACTTTCATTGCTTAAAAACATTTGTTCCTTCAGTTGCCCTTTGCTTTCCAAGACCACGGTAACACTCATAATATATATATATATATATATATATATATATATATATATTAAGTGATATAAACTGCTTGACTGACTGCGATCGAATCGTTGATGGTGAGGCGCACTAGTCTTAAGTATATTATAGTATTAAGAGCCCTTTAGCCTTGAATACCCCTAAATTGGACGGGAAGATCACAGCAGGCAAATTGTTCCAGCCTTTCGATGTACGCGGTATAAGCGACGAAACGAAACGCTTAGCCCAAACCGTTGAATATTTCAACAATGTAAGGGTGGGTACTCCCCGTACGACGGTTTGTCCGTTGGTAGAAAGGACATGGCGGAATCAAAATATAAAATTCCCGCGCACATTCCAAAATCATCATCATTATCATCATTTCAGCCGATATTCGTCCGCTGTTGGACATAGGCCTCCTCCAAGCGTCGTCACAACGAAAGTTCCTGTGCGCCCCGCATCCATCGGTTTCCCGAAACCTTCACCAGATCATCGGTCCACCTTGTAGGAGGTCACTCACAAAACACATTCCAAAAACCATTCTGTAAAATACTGAAAGGCTGGCTACCCACGGTAACTCCTAAAATTGACCCTATACCCTATACAGTTGTTCATAATTAGCCACAAAGTACTTGCGAACTAGCTTCACTCTCTAGCATCTTATCACTTTTAAATACTCTTTAATTACATAAAATATGACCAGTTTTCCTGGGGTAGCCATCAATCCCCCGGGTGCTATAAAACAATTATTCCCCTGTACAAACAGATGAACCACAGCCTCTCGACAAACCATAATCTGTTTATGTTGTTCGGTTACAAAATAGGGCGCGTGATGCAGGGGAATTCGGTAGGGGTGTGCGAGGTGTCGACGTTTTCAAGTTTTGTGTTGTGTTGAAATGTTTTAAAATTTTGTTTAAGTAAGGATTTTTTTTTTACTTTTAACTCGTGTCTGATATTTTTGGTTGTTAGCTCAGAATTAAATCTACACTATTAAGTATTTAGTTTATTAATAGGTAGGTATTCTAGAGAGATAAAGTTTTTTTTTTATTGTAGTAGTGACACTCAGGAATAAAGCCGCTTTCTATTGGTGAAAAAATTTCAGCATCCGACAAGTACTTTTACCTCTTACAAATAAAAAAGAATTAAAAACAAACTTTACCTCTTTACTGTATTATTATTATAATATAAGTGTAGAATGTAGATTTTATTCATCTTCACCTGGCTGACTCCATGCTTTTGCTGCATTCTGATTGAACTCAAAGTAAATTTAAAGGACTATTAAACTAATACTTTCTACACTTAACACCAGCCAAATACCTACTTATACAATCTGTACGAAAAAAAAAAACAATAAAATCTCTCCTGAAATATACAGTCACCTCTTTACCGCGAACCCTACTCCAAGGGGTTGTAGTGTAGCCCCCTCTCGCAGAATATTGCCGTTTTGTTACTTACCACCGAAATCTTTTGGCTGAAATGATAATGATGATTATAGCAAAGACATTACAGGTTGATCGAACGAAGTTAATCACATTAAGTTAATAGGAAAAAAATTGTTATGATTTTTTTTTTAGTTTTTAACTACTAAAGTAGTAAAATTCGTATGTGACATGTAAAAAAAAATGCAAAACTTATTATTTTTTAGAGAACCTTAAAGTCCTATTAAAACAGTCCTTTATATAGATTTTACTTCACCATTGGTATGAAATGATATGGAATGGTATTTTCTGTACTTAACCTAGGAATTTAAAAAAAAAAAACATTGGAATTTAACTCAAAGATACTGTAAAAACTAAATATAAATTTTAATATATTTTCTACTCTTAACTAGATACACAATTAGCTAAATACACAAACAGCACGAAATAAAAAAAAAAAAAAAACTTCTGAAAATATACTGTCACCACTTTACCGCGAACCCTACTCTTGGAGTAGGGTTCGCGGTAAAGTTGGGTTGTACTCGTATTGTAGCACCCTCACGCAGATTATTGCCATTTTGTTACTTACCACCGTTTTCGTGTTGCGTTCAGCTAAATTGATGATTGTGATCATATTTTTCTCATTGTTAGTTTATTATTTCCGTGATTTGGGGGTAGAGAGAGATTAGTAGAATTAATTTTAATTGAATTGATACAGTTTGGGGTGCTGTGCTGATAAATTATTATCATTATCATTCTGTATACTTACTATAATAATATTATAAAAAGGATTCTGGGAATTAAAATATCGTAATTTGAGATTTTTAAATTTATAAATTCTATTTTTTAATAGTTATCAGTAAAATACATATTTATGGACTATTGGGTCTGAAATAAAGAAATTTTATTTATTTTTATTTATTTAATTTGCGTGACAGATTGCACGAAATACTCCTTCGTTACTTTTTGTTGATCAGTTATTAATAGAAAAAAGAATTTCCCAAATTATAACCTGAACAAAAAAAATGCGGATCGATTTTATTCATTTGGCCTAACTAACAGTCTATATGAAGAAATAGATCTCCTTTTTTTGAGGGGAGAAATCATCAAATAATGTCTCTCACTATGAGTGATGTGTGAAGTAGTGTCAAACGTTTGCTGCCTAAAATCCACTCATTTTCCTTCACTTGTCATTTGCGTTGCAGTGAATCAGTAACTCTTTCACATAATCTTGCAAAATTTACAAGTCCGTCATAAGACCTGTCATACTGTGTGAGAAATGAGTATATTAGAGGAAGTTTGAAAGTGGCGCCAGTGACTGAAAAGTTGAAAGAAAATCGGTTGTCTTGGTGTGGTTATGTGAAGAGGAGAGATGAAGCGCATAAATTACTAAAAAAGTTCTGAGTATACATGTAGATGAATGGAGAGGGAGAGGAAGGTCGAAAAAAAGATGGATGGATTGTGTGTGAGTGATATGAAAAAAAAGGGAGTTAGTGATAATTTGACGGGTGACAGGACAGAATGGAAGAAGCAAATGTGTTGCACCGACCCCAAGTAATATGGGATAAGGGCAGGAAGAAGAAGATAGTGGGTGACTTCACAAACATATAAACTCACATACAGAAGACATTTAGACCCGGAACAACTATTAGACGTCACAACTAATTATCTAAAGGTCATAAAAATATTTGTTCCGTGCGGGAATCGAACCCGCTACACACAGCGCAACAGCCAATCACTCAACCACTGCGCCTACCGTGCTCTCAGCGTCACCCCCAAATCCTACCCTTAACATAGCACATCTATTTAAATAAAAGGTCGCTACCACACATAACACATCGCCACCGCAACACATTCCGACTATCCCTCACAAAAATGTTGGTTCAAAAATCATCCCTAAGCCGAATATGAAACATGTATAACATCGAGCGGGGAGGCGAAGGGAGGGGGTGTAAACAATGAGCTTCGAATAAACAGGACTACCCCTACAATGGCGCTGTTTACGAATTTTCACCCCCGACCCAAGTGGTAATGGATTTTGTGGGGTTTGGTACAGGAGAGAAGAGGTAGCGATATTTATTTAGCTCGGTATTAGAAATCATAGTTCTTTTTAGGGTTTCGTACCTCAAAAGGAAAAAAGGGAACCCTTATAGGATCATTTTGTTGTCCGTCCGCCTGTCTGTCTGTCTGTCTGCCAAGAACATTTATCTCGGGAACGCGTAGAGGTTTCGAGTTTAAATTAAAACTATATACTCAGGTCTGCGGTTTCTTTAAGCTGTGATGAAATCAAACTTGTAAGTTAACGAGAAAAAAGATATGGTCGTTTATGTCGCAAAAAAATGTCTATTTCAACACTTTAGGAAATCAAAATCCATAGGTTACTTCCCGTTGACTTTGAATCTCGAAATTTGGCTAGAAGCAAGGTCTTGTAGCACAAGTATTTAACATTTGTGGTTACGTCACAAAAAAAAAAATCAATTCGGAAATTGAACTGTTCATAGGTAAGTTTGTACGGAACCCTCAGTGCGCAAGTCCGACTCGCACTTGCCCAGTTTTTTTGTTTTTAGGTAGGAAATTGAGTGAATATGCTCTTAATAAACTAATGCGCCTGATCATCAACGATTGCATCACTGCTTACTATCAGGTGGGGTCGCAGTCAAGCGCTAGTTTATATCAAATTAAAAAAAGTACGTCTGACTTTCACTGACTAAAACCCACTCCTATGGTCGTTTGCCTTAGATTCCAGGGCCGGGTTTTCCTTTCAGGAGCGAACCCATGGCTCCAGTAGGCTTCGACCCTGCGCGTGGAACACTACGTGCCGTGGACGATTTGGGCTCGGTCTGAACGGCTACCAGACGGCCGGACGGCGAGCTACCTATTGCCGCACCTTATATAGCTTCTGGGGCATGAGGGCCGTCTCCTTCGCTAGCATTACTGCTTTGAAGACATAAATAAACAGGGGTTGACGAGACTACCCCCGCGGGGTAAGTGCCCAGCTTTATACGTGAAATGTAATAAAACTTTAGCGGAGCCGAGCTCGCGCACTTTTCCACACTAGTGCGAGAAACATTAAATTGCGTGCCTAAAAGCCGAGTTTTCGTTTAACCTTTCAGATACCGTCAATTTGAGACACAATAGTAAGACAATAGATGCGCGAACTCCGTTCTATTAAAAAATATTTTTCCGCTCACCTCTGCTAACTTGCACCCCAAAAAATTTCCAGCAAGGTGTGGCCCCGTGATTGTTAATATCACGAGGGTGAAACAGCACCCCCTGTCGCATGTATTGAATGTTAATCACAATCTTTGTCACGAGACACGAGGTTCACGAGTTTCACGAGACTCACGAGTTTGACACTCACGAGATTCACGAGTCTCACGAGGTAGAAGCAAGATTGTCTATGTTTGCTAACAGTAATTGGAGAGATGTGTTTGTTGATGAGTTACAAGTGTTTTTGTAAGACTAACGACTTTACGTGTTTGCCGAGGTACGAGGTGTCAGTAATGTCTTAGATAAACTTAAAAAGTACATTACATATGAATTGAAAAAAAAAATTGGCGCTTGCCGGTTTTCTAACCCGAAACTTCATACAACATCAGTTTTAGTACCTACCTATGTAAATAATCTATGTACAAAATTATATTACAAGTACTGTAATGTAATTTTGTACATAGATTAGTATCATGTAAAATCACAAAGTTATAAGCTATATATAAGCTATTTGCACAATTTAATTCCGCCAAGTCCGTTCCATCATCGGACCACAAGACGTACGGCGTTGCGCCACCGGTACATGGTGGACATCCCACCTATACGTACAAAGCGTTTTTGGAGTACATTCATTATGCGTACAGCTAAGGAATGGAATTCCCTGCCGGAGTCTGTGTTTCCTGATAGCTATAACCGAGGGGTCTTTAAGTCAAGAGTGAATAGATTGCTTCTAGGCAAGCGTGCTCCATCGTCGGCCACGAGATGGAGAGAGATTGTGTTCAAACGTGAGCCTATCCACTATATAAAAAAAAGCTTGTTACGTCAGTAAAAATACTTAGTCACGACTAATGAGGGGTTGTTTTACACTTGCATCCAGCTGTATGCTGGCGCCTAATGCCCGCTACGACCTGCCGTGACCTGTGTTGTACTTAGAGTCAGTGGTATCCAACTTGAGACCTTTTTAAATATTTTTGGGAAAAAATATAACATGGTGTAAAAACTATTGGAATCCATTCAGTTACTGATTCTGAACAAACTATACTCAGGTTTCACATTAACTAAAAATAATGTTTGGTTGCCGACATAGCATGAAGAATCGCCAAACTTAGGTGGCAATGGGCAGGGCACATTGCTCGCAGAACAGATGGCCGTTGGGGCCGAAAGGTTCTGGAAGCGTTGGAAGGCCTCCTACAAGGTGAACCGATGACCTGGTTGCGGGAGATCGTGCATTGTGGTGACACTTGGGGGAGTCCTATGTCCAACAGTGGGCGTCTAACGGCTGAAATAATAATGATGATGATGAAAAATAATGTTGTATATGAGAGGCCTCTTGTATATTGTGTTATAATAGTGTCTTGTGCAGGGAGAAGAGCTAATTTAAAAAAAGTTCTAATTACGAGTATCTACCTTCCTACGCAGTTTCCATGCCATTTTTATGACCTAAAACTAATCCAAGTATTCTAGAACAAAGAACAAATATTATTCTAATCACAAAACATTATAACCACAAGCAAAACCACAGGAAACAAACAACAAAGAAACCATTTTCAGTAATATCTTCAAAAGCAATAAAAACGCCGCCATATTGCCACGACATATGTTCTAAACGTTCCCGCGGTTTGTCTATGACAACGTTTTTTTTTTCATCTGTCGATGGGCAAAGGCGTTTATTGGATTCATTCGCTGACTAAGTTCTCGTTCGGATATTGTCGTTTTTATTAGAAAATCGGAACGATGTAAGTTTGACTTTTGTGAGCATATAACACGTGTCATAAATGTGAGATATGGTGCTTAGATTGTTTGTGAGAGTAGACAACTGTGTAGTTATTGGAAAACAGTTTGTGAGGTGTTATTGCTTTTTCTTGTGGTCATAAGTTACGTCTTCTGACGTATGTAGTTCAAATCTTAGTGTTTAGATAAGCCATTCTAGAAAGAAGTAATGCTAGTGAAGGAGGCAGCCGTACGCGTGAAGACACATCCCCACACCCCAGCCAGCCGCCGAGATTCCGACCCCGATTTCTAGCCACCGTAGGGCTTGCGAACGACGAGCAATGGGTAGGCTGCTGTCCGGCCGTCCGGTAACCGTCCGGACCGAGCTTACGTCGTCGATAGCGCGCAGTGTTTCACAAGCGCCTCAAAGAAATGTCAGCAAATCATAGGTGCCCAGCAGGGTCGAAGCCTATTGGGACCATGGTTTGTACGAAAGAGAACTCCGCAGCCCAGGAACGAAGGCTAAGAAGAATGTAGTGATCTCTTGGATTCTAATCCAGCAAACGATCTATCTGTTTGCGGATGAATGGAAGATGATTTTATTGACATGTCAGAAGTACTGTGAGAGTATATGTTGTTTATAATTATAATTGTTTTTGTTTAGTTACTGTAATTGATTGTTTGGCCGTTGTATTAATTAATTAAAATAATTAATATTATATCTTCGCTAATTATCATATATGTGACCGCTTTTTTTTAAGTGGGATAACATCCTATGACTACTTCCACTCTTGGGCGGAATGGAAGGACGTGTCAAACTGTCATAGACTAAAACCTACAGCTAAGTTCCCTTTGCGTTCGAGAACTACGAGTTTCAAACGTCAACCCATGGCCCTTGTTGGCTTCGGTCCTGCTGGGCCCCTACGGTTTGAAATTGGAAATGAGTGTGCTCTCTCAGGAGAGTTCTATAAGAAGATTAACTACATAGTATAGTAGTAACAATGCTATCAACACTATTCGTACAAAAAGTATCATGATTGCGTAACGAGATTTCAATTGAACTGCTATAACCCCACAACAACTTCTTTTTTGTCTTCTTCAAATTTTAAAACCACCTAATCCCATGTCAAGACACGGATTATCACGAAATAAGCCTCAACAACACTCGAACTAACCCAAAACATCCAATTTGCTTCCAATCCTATCACAATACCAATTTTCCAACAGATTTAATCACAATTTCAAATCTAATAACAAAAAAAAAAGATTACATACAATCTATAGCGATCTACCGCAGGCTGTAACGACGAATGCCTTTGCCGAAAAGAAAGTGGGAAGATTGTCTATGGAAAAACATGGCGGTACATTTAGGCGGCTTGTTTGACACGAACATCTTGTTAGTTTGTACCAAATACGTAGTTTTATAAATATAAATAAGGTGTAAAAAAGATTGGTAAGTGTGTTTCTTGTTTTTGTGATGTGGTTCTGTATAACAAGATATTTTTTGTTATTATATTGCTTTGTATAAGTAACACACAGGCAGATAGGTAGGTGCTGTTTAGAGATATATTTCATACTAGCTTTTGCCCATGGTTTCACTCACTCACTCACACTTCGCACTCAGGAAAAAACGGCTTTCTATCCGTGAAAATATTGTATCGGACCAGTAGATTCAGAAATTACTTCCTAAATAAAAACACTTTATTATAATATATAGTGTTTAAGACAAATGATCAAAAGCTGTGTGCTGTTTCATGACATGAACATATCTAACATACATAGGTTTGTTGATTTTTTTCTGGAGATGGGAAATCTTCAAATAATTTCTCCTGCTTTGTAGAGCGACAAAGTGTTAGATTTTTACTGAATAAAACCCACCAGTGTACCTACCTTCAGTTTTTAGGTGGGATATCAACACTTTTCCCACCCTTTGTCGGAGCTGGACTTTTACTGATTAAAACGGAGTGGGTGGTGGGGTAGCGGTTCTTAATTTTTTGTTTGTAGGAGGTAATATCTGAAAGTACTGGTTTAATAGCTAATATTTTTTTACCAACAACAACAATGACATAAGCTGTATTTTATGTACGCGGCCGAAAGCTAATCTACAGTAAAAATAAAACTACAATCAGTATTACGAATCCCAGATCCCATCCTAAACCAATTTCAGCAAACCCACGTAGTTACCCACATACCACGCCCGCGGAACCCTAAAACCCCTCGGATATAATACTCTTCAACACAATGGGAGGCCGTAACAAATGTTCCGAGTCGTTTTCTTGTCACTTTTTCTATGTAAATTGTCCGCGCAATTTGTGTCGCGACTGTCGTCCCTTTGTTGCTGGCGATTTTTTTGTCGCCCAGCGATTTTTTTGTTGCTGCCCTTTTTAGGGTTGTCAGGCGTTTGATTAAAGTTGAACATAGGCTTAGGAGAAGTTGGGTGTCAAACACACGTACAGAATAATTATTATATAAAGAAGATATAGGCACTATCCAATCCTGTAGAATCTAACCACTTAATGACCAAATATCATTTCTATATCATTATAATTTTGGTGCCTTCAAGGCTAGAGTAAATAGGCTCTTAATAAACTAGTGCGCCTCACTATCAACGACTGCATCATTGCTTACCATCAGGTGAGGTCGCAGTCAAGCACTAGTTTATATCAGTCAAATGACTTTTTTTTTTTTTATGGTGGGAAAAAATCATGCATTGACATCTCCCGCCCTTAGGCGGAGCGGGAGATAGTGTCAGACTCTTACTGACTAAAAGACCCACCCCGTTCCTTCTAGCCTTCATACCGGGGCTCGAGCGCCCTTTCGGATAACCCTGGCCCCAGTAGGCTTCGACCCGGCTGGGCCCCTGCTGTTGCTGACATCAGTCAAATGACTTGGGAATTTAATTAGTTTTTATAATTTTAATAGAGTTACTTTTATATTTGTTAACATTTCTGAGGCATAATAACTAACGTCAATGTCTAACGTATTCCTTCTATGGTAAACATATCCGATGAAGCGAAAATTAATAATTATTGACTTTGTTCGAACTACCCAAGTCGTGCCAATACGTCGTTTATCGTGATTGAATATCATTTTGCATAAAGCTTTTTCGTTTTGTTTTAAGTGAGAAATCATTAAATAACTTCTATAATAATAATAAGTTATTTGATGACTTCGACTAAGACGCATCTGTGTTTCTCCAGTTGCCCTAAGCAATCCAGGGCCGCGGCTTTTTCAAACATTTCCATAAGAAGTGACAACCCTAACTCTATCGCATTCAATTAAACGTGTTAGTGCGCACTCGAGTTGGATTGTTGGATAGATTTATTTATATTTTACGCGTTGGTTTTAAGGGTTTTTGAGATAAGTAAGTGTTGCGTCAGAGTGTCATTCTGTTGGGGGTAAGTGGTGTGATTGTGGGGTATTATTTACTTGTGTGGACTTTAATTCGCTTCTTAATTCTTTAGTGTACATTACATAGCATAGTAGGCATTATAATGTTCCCACTGTTGGGTCTCAGGCCTCCTCTTTAGGAGAGGGGCCGTAATCCACCACGCGGGCCCAGTGCGGGTTTGTGGATGTTACATGTCTTCGAATTTTTAGCTCTAGGTCATGCCGGTTTTCTCACGATGTTTTTCTTCACCGTTTTGAGAGCAGTGGTGATGAAATAAATTACACAAAGTAACGCACAGGTAGTTGGCTTTATTGCACTATATTATTATAATATTAAGTTTGTGTAACTTAATATACATAGTGCATAGTAATTTGACAATTAATGTACAAAAGCGAACTTCTCTCAACAATCCCCCCCTTTACCCTTGTGTTTTTTTTATTACAAGGTTGCTTTTTTACCCCATTTTGGGTTAAAAAGAATTTCAAATCTATTTCAACAACACTGATCAAATTCACTTTCATGGTAAAGTCAAAAAATAAAATAAAAAGCAGTTATAGATAGGCTTGCGTTTGACCACCATCTCACCTGATGGTAAGCGATGATCTGGCTGACGATGGAGCATGCTTTCCTAGAAGCAACCTATCCTATTCACTCTTGACAAATGAAGGTTGCAGCACTTGCAGCTATCTGGAAACAGACTCCGGCATCCCATTCCTGTACACATAATGAATGATGTCCACGGTGTACCGATGGCATATCGCCGTACGTTTGGTAGTCCAATGATGGAACGGACTAGGCGGAATTGGGCTATGCAATTCCGACGCACACTCCCCGATTAGCAACCGGTAGAAAACCGACAGGCTAGCAACTCGGCTGTCCATTTTATAATTATCCTCCTCCTTAGTCGTTCACTCTTGACAGTGTGGTCGTGGTTGATAATGTTGCATTTTCATTTGGCGAGTGAGACCCTCGCGATGCGATTATAATTATAGGTATCTTTAATATATATCTGTTCGTAGACAGTATTAAAAAAACCGTGTTACTATTTAAATATTTATTATATTGTTAACACAATACCTAAGTTAGGTTAGGTTAGGTTATGTATATGTACCCTGTATTTGTAATGTCAACTTTCAATTCCCACAAACATCACCCAAGAGTCTCACTGTACACTCAACAAAAACAAGAAAAGGATGACCATAGATAAAATCTCATAAAATAGATTAAAAACTAAAAGGGAGTAGACTACCACCTAAGTGCGCGCCATTTTATATTCCCCGGCCTTCATAAAATTGTCATAAAAACTGATTGCCGAGCTCAAAACGTAAAAACTCAATTTTAAGACCAGCCTCACAACCTAATGAAGTCTAAATGATTTCCATTGGCTAATCCTCTCTGATTATAACCTCTTTTAACCTCAAAACTCTTTTTCATTTTTCTTTTTTTTTTTTTTGTTACAAGCGCGTCCAACGACAATAATTGGTTAATTGATAACTATAAAGTGTGTTGTTTATGGTTACTTTATTTTTTATATTAATTGTGAGTTTTAAATTAAGTATTTATATGCTTTGGTGTGTAAAGTGAGGAATTTTAATTTGAGCGGCACTTGTTTTATTTGAGGTTGTGTCAATTATTTCATTATGGGTTTTCGCAATTTTGCGAACAAAATACATATTACTTTTTAGGGTTCCGTCTTAGTAGTGGTCCCGTTTTAACCCTTTGGGTAGAATAAAAACGGGACTCTATTACTAAGACTTCGCTGTCTGTTCGTCTGTCTGTCACCAGGCTGTATCTCAAAAACCGTGATAGCTAGACAGTTGAGATTTTCACAAATTATGTATTTCTGTTGCCGCTATAACAACAAATACAAAAAACAAAACAAAATAAATATTTAAGGGGTCTCCCATACAACAAACGCGACTTTTTTTGCCGAATTTCCTTAAGGACTGTACGGCACCCTTCGTGCACGAGTCCAACTCGCACTTTGCCAATTTTTATTATTTATTGTCTGGAGAGCTGCGTGTGTGTTTTTTAGTTTACATCAATACTTGAAAAAATGTGTAGATTTGTTATCAATTAAATTTGTGGCGCCTGTACTAACCAACAATTATGAGCGGATGACATTTTCAAAACGGCTGGATGCAAATAGCCCAAGATAGGGAAAGATGGGGTTCTTTGGAGGGGCCTCCACCAGTGGAGGGGTTCTTAATCAATTAATATTTTATAAGGATTAAGATTAATTTTAACTTTACACCAAAATAAGAGTTAATAAGTTTTACTCACTTTGTTTTTTTTTTGAGGAATGGAAAGCTTTTTATTTGTTTATTTTATTCACTTATTTATTTATATAATATGTTTCCAAGAAATAAAGGGCCTTTATTTATTTATTTACATAGTTACTAGAATGCCTAAATAAACAAAATACGAGTAACTTAATTTATTTAGAATCGATTAAACAAGTATCGTTTTCAATTCAAGTAGCACGCAATAGCTGCTCAATCGATACTTCGATCCCACTGACTTGGAGAATGAACTGAGCCTTCTCTATCTAGAGACTTACTGTGGCGATCGGGATTATTTAAGAACGCAACCGAACGCCGTCTGTCACCAGTCGCCAAACCACCCGAATACCGTTCGTACAGCATCGGAAATCATGACAAGCAGCCGTCAGTGATCTTAAGCTGGTGACACGTAGAGGTTACGTGCTCGTGCCTAGGGCTCCGACGCAGAAGTCCCCCGTACGTATAGCCAATAATTATACCTACATTACCATGCCGTGTTAAAGTGTCAGTCATGCATGCGAGAAAGAGGGAGGGAGCTATAAACCCTATATAGCTCCATCCTTTTAAGGGTCTAAAACAGACGAACCGCATTTCAACTGCAATCTCACTGCAGTTTAAGTGCAGTTTGAATGCAGTTGACACGACTGCAATAGAACTGCTAACACGACTGTCACCCGCCCGCACGCTTCGCCCTCCCGTGTATGGTGCAATTCGGAAGCAGTCGGTGTGCAGTTCACACGACTGCAATCGGACTGCACGATTGGTTTGCAGTTCTATTGCAGTCGTCTCAACTGCATTCAAACTGCAATTTGCGGTTAGATTGCAGTTGAAATGCGGTCCGTCTGTTTAGACCCTAACAGTTCAGTTTAGGTCGTCAAGTGGATCGTGTGAAAAATTCGTGGTAGGACCTCTGGTATAGTGTGAAAATAATTTTATCTCATTATTCCAATAAATACCTAATGAGTCGTACCTATATTACGAGATTAGAGTGAGTCTAGATCTTAATATATTTTTATTAAAAAATAAAGCAACTTTGGCTTTAGCAAATGCAATGTCTTGCGACTTAGTTACAAATTAACACCACGTTTGAGCTGTTGAAATGTTCGAAAGAGTAAATAGGTTACTTCTAGGTAAGCGCACCCCATCGTCGACCGCCTGTCGCTTTCCATCAGGTGAGATTGCAGTCAAGCGTGAACCTATAAAAAAAAATTTTAAAAACAAACCCAAAGGTTGTGGGTATCGCTCAGTCCATTCTCCGTGTTTATAGAATCCTTCAAGACTCGTCAGCCATTGCATTTTTAATTCTCGGTAGTGTCTACTTACATATGCATACGACGCGGTTCTGTCTGTTTGCGCAGCACGCGATGCGTTGAAGACTTAAAGTTATTACTTCCCTTGGCTACCGTATCAGGTAATGTTTTAAAACAGTACTTAGTGGTCTGTTAAGTGGTGTTGAGCTAAAATGTAAACATATATACACTCCTACTGTTTAATTAAAACAAAAAAAGTTACTGATTATATTTATGTAGTCAAAAGTTAAAAAAAAAAACAAAATGCCTAAATTGTTCACGAAACTTTGTCATAATTATAAATCAATTAGGTAGGTATATATTTTAATAGAAAATATAACGCGCAGTTTTTTTCATTTTATTTCATTCATAAAAAATTTCCATAAATTGAGTGACATTTGGGGATATAAACAAACGCTAATAACTTTGCTGTTGCTCGACGACTCGCGTTACGGCGCTGGATCACAGTATTTTTTTTTCCTTTGTTTTTTTTACTTTGATATTAATTGAAGTTACACTTTCGAATAGTCAAATATCGATCAGTCCAAGAAAAGTGAAGCTAAATAAACCTAATTAATATTTTATTGTTTCTTTCAATTTCGTTCCAAGTTACATTCTAAGGTTTTTCTCAAATGTCAAAGCAGGCCGTTTATTTTTTAATGAGTTTAGTATTACAATTCATTTGTTTATTTTTGAACCAAAAATCCTTTCTTACTGCTCGCCTAGGTCATAAAAGGAAACCTTGGGCAAAATTCCTAGTCCCAGTAGTTTCCGCTGTGTGTTGATATGTCAGTCAGTCAGTACAAATACTTAAAAAGCTTATTATTAAAGGTCTTGTTATTATTTAAGCAAAGTCTCAATAAATAATATTCATAAACAGCAAACTTTTTAAGCTATTGCATAGCTTCTATCGCGGGCCTTGAGCGTGGAGACCGAATCCAGAAATTCCGTAACGAAAATAACCTAACACCCCCCACTCATTTGTTTTTTGAGCGTGGTGACCGATAAGAAAACAAATGAGTGAACAATCAATCAAAATTCAATTCAATGTAGTAACTTCAATTAATATCAAAGAAAAAAAAACAAAGGAAAAAAATACAGCATAAATAAAATAAATAAATAATTATAATTGCATAAGTTGATAAAAATGCTATGCAATAGCTTTACCGCGGCAGTCCCCGAGTGCCACACGTCTTTTTATTTTATGATTTGTTTTGTACGACATAAAGGATTAGTATGAAATGAAATAATTGCAATAATAATTTGACATTCTTATAAATAAAATATAATGTTAAAAATGACCGAAATGATTTGAATAATATTAAAATGATATTTTCTTATAGACATATTAATAAGTAGAAGCAACATAATATGTAATAAATAGATAAATTAATTAATAGTCGTTTAATTACAATGTTATGCATGAACTAGTTCGTAATGTGATTTAAAATAATCAATTAATTTAGAATGTGTTTACCTATTGTTAGATTTGGTAGTAGAATACGCATAAATAAATGAATAAAATAGCCTTTTATTTTATTTATTTATTTATGCGATTGTTACAAAGTCTTTTAGCCTGAAGTTTAGGATTGGATTATTTCTGCAATTTTTGGGTTAATTGACACACATTCATTGTTCATTGTCCGTCGACGACTTGGCTTCTGTACGGACGGTCGAATGGCGAGCTACCTATTGCTCGCCCTCCGGATGCGCCTGCGCTTACGGTGGCCGGAAATCGGGATCGGAATCTCGACGGGCGGCTGGGGCGTGAGGACCTTTGCCTCACGCAACTTGGAGTAGACTGATTTTTCTGTCAAATTCAGTCCAAAATGGCTGCCGTAACGAACTATTAGGGACTCTGAATGCAAGAATCATCTTCCAAAATCTGGCTTCCCAATAGATAAAATAATTTATGAATAATTCATATTTCCAATAGTATTTAGATATGGATCGCTCTCATAAAGTTTTATCGTAAAATTTTATAGACCGTAAACTCTTTGGTCGAGTATTTGGTATAAAGTAAAGTAATTTACGCTCCATATTATTTAAAAGAAGTGTTATAATAAAAATTGAACAAGTTATATTTAAATTTCTTTAGAAACAAGAAATGATTATTGTTTTTTTCTGATTGGAGAGATTTTTTTAACTTTTATTTCGCTTTTGTGTATGTGCTGTGAAATTTATGTAAGGTACAAAATTATTTATAAATTTATGTATACAGATACACCTATAATTGAAAATAACAAATAGAGACACAAAGTTCGTCCAGTAGATCTGCGATGGAAAGTTTGGTAAGAGAAAAAAAAAATAGATATTAACAACTTAACTAAATTATACCTACACATAAAAATATGTCTACTAAATTATAAAATTACTGGATGAAATTATCTTCTAGGCAAATGAGAATTACAGCTGTGGTAGGAACAGCTCTAAATAATAAATTAAACAGGTTCTTGATGTTTCTGCATTTCATCTGGTATTTTTTTTAAGTATTTTACACTCCTTGTCCCTATTCATATCATTTAGTATTCATAATAAATTACAGAGTAGCTACAAATTGATTTTTTTTTCTGCTAAAATATTTCAACAAATTCACAATAAAACGAAAAAATACAATAGCAATCATTTTCAAACAAAATGTGAAGTAACGACTTTTTCAGATGCTAATAGATAATAAAACTCAACATAAAAACTTATTAAGTACACGCGAACAGAATCTCAAGAATCCATTTAACACAAGAAAAACTCATTTCATCTTTATCGGACGCATCTAAAAACGGCCATCAAAATTCTATCTCGCAACCTCATTACGAAAATTCAATTCTTTCTTCAAAATAACATCATCATTGTAGAAAAAAAAAACACACCCCATCACATCCCTACTATATTTATAAAAATAACCAATAACATGCGTTAATGTTGGCTGAATACATGCAGCTGCCGTTCCTATGAAAAAAGTTAGGCGCGTTGTCATTGGTCGGTGTCATGGCGGGCGCATTAGCCGCATCTGTCATCTTTATATTGTTTCGCGCCATATTTTTCGCGGCAATATTACGTATTTATGTGTTGTAATAAAATGTTATGTTAACAGTTAATTGCGTAAGCTATGGTGTTTATGTTCGGAGGAATTTTATGGGAAATGAAACGTGTGGTTTTTATTTCAGTGTTTTTATCGACATAGGTCATGTATTTAGCTGACCGTTGACTACCGTTGATGCATTAAATGGCGTCAGCGTAAATATACAAACAAATAAGCGAATTGTAATGCTAGAGTGTAGGTATGTCAGTTGCTAAAATAATAGGTCGATACTTTTTTGTATGTTGTGAAATCCTCTGATAACTTTTACTGACTAAAATATTTAGGCATGTTACTTATGCCTAATAGTTTAAAATCAAACCATACAAAATGTACAAAAAGTTTAAGATAGACAGATTATTTATTGTACACCAAAAATAAAAATTACATGAGAAACTTTTTTTTTATTGTTGATAGGTTCGCACTTGACCGCTATCACACCTGATGGGAAGCGACGATGCGATCGATGATAGAACGCGCTTACCTATCAGGAAACACAGACTCCGGCAAGGAATTCCACTCCTTAGCTGCACGCACAATGAATGTGTTCCCAAAACGTTTTGTGCGTGTGGGTGGAATGTCCACCATATACTGGTGGCGCATCGCCGTACATCTGATAGTCCGATGATGGAACGGGCTAGGCGGAGTTAGGTTACGCAATTCCGACGCACACTCCCCGAAATGCAACCGGTAGAAAACCGACATGCTCAAGTCTTTGAAGCTTCGTCTCGACGAGTGTATCATCGCCAATTATCCTTCTGGCAAACTTAAAGTTAATAGGGTGTCACAATGGGCGGTAAGTAGATGCTTGTTATTCGAAATATATAAAAGGAGAAACTAACTGACTGACTGACATAGGTATCAACGTACAGCCAAAACTGCTGGTGGGTAGGTACTAGAAACGCGAAACTTTGTACAAGCTTTCCTTTTATGATGAAGGCGAGCACTTAGGCGGTGATCACACTGCCACGCACCCCGCAGCGTAGTGCGTGAATGCGTCTTAACGTTGCTTGTAAGTATCTCCGTTTGTATAGAAAACACGCACAGTCCAACACACTGAAACTGCTTCCACGCGCGTTCATGCAGGTCAAGCACCTACATGCGGAGAAACACGCACATTGCGCGTGGGTGCGGGGTGACATGTAAGGTATTGGACACTGAGTCTCGTAGTACCGTACGTGGTTTTGTATGAAAAGAGTGCGTGCCCGCCTGAATTTAAAAGACGCACCTACGCGCGTGAGTGCGTAAAACACCGCACGATGATGCAGTTCTGCACTCCCGCAAATACGTGCGTAGGTGCGTTTTCACGCGCTACGCTGCGTGGTGCGTTGCAGTGTGATAGCCGCCTAAGCGTCGCATCGGTCTCCATACATTTTATATGGCAACTAGACTTGTAGAGCTACACTAGATCCACGCCACGCGACGTCGTTCTACGTACAATTCAGTGTGGCCCTCGTGTGCGTCGGTTTAATGTAGTTCTAGCTTAAGGGACTATAATTTATTTATTTTCTTTATTTATTTATCACAGGTCCTATACTTAACAGACGTTTTCTATAAAAAAATATAATCAGATTCAAATAAAGTCTTAACAAATCGATGATTTTTTCGAATTAATCGACACTTTATGTTCATTCACGCGAATAAATATACATAGTTTAGTTATGCTATGCGTAACGCGTTGACTTTTTAATTAAAAATAACTATGTAGTTTCTTGTCGCGGCTTTTTCTGCTTGAAAACTTTTTTGTTGATATAATTGACCAAACATATAAAGAAAGAAAGAAAGTAAAATACTTTATTTGGTACATCACAAGGTCTAAACACAATACTATACAATAAACACATCAAAAATAAAAGTAGCAAAAAAAATTATCATTGATGTCTGCCTCATGGCTGCACCAAAATAGGTCAGTAATAATAGTAATAGTAGTAATAAAATATAGGTCTATAGCCTTCCACTATTCTGAAATATCGCGAGAAATTGTAACTATTTTTTCTACTAAGTATGGCCCTGTGCACACCACATCAAGCGCCGTTGACGCGCATCTTGGAAACTTGCGTCGACAGACAAAAAGTTAGTAAGAGTCTGACATACTCTTCCGCTCCGCCGACGAGCGAGAGATGATTGTTTCACTAGTTTTGTTTCGTATTATTTTTCTCCATTTTTTTTTCTATCTTCTTTGTCGTTTAAGTAAATGTTAAGTATATATATTATATGTAGTGTATTTGTATCTTAAGTATCTGTATGAAAAAAATTAATAATATGTAATGGATAGTATTGCACCTACCACAATTTGTCTCTGCGTCACCCAAAGGTTGACTGGTAGAAAATGCCCTAAGGCATTAAGTACGCCTCTGTACTCTTTGTGCATGAAGCATAAAATAAATAAATAAATGTCATTTGATGATATTTCCAAATAAAAAAAAAAATATATGACGGGATACAAATTATTCAGGTTCACCTACCGACTAAGGCTCAAACGAATCCGTTCAGCCGTGACAAGACAACAAACAAATAGACAGACAGAGTTATTTTCCATTTAACATATTAGTATGGATTGATAACCATGAGAATGTGTAGTGGCGTGAAAATTATAGTCGGTAGTCATGTAAGAGTTGAAACTATGTTGCGAGAATACTAATTAGTAACGCAAACAATGTCACTTTAAATACAAAACTAATTATTAATTAATAAAAAAAAAAAATGGGGCAATATCTGTATCTGTTACTGATCATATTTGTGTAGTTAAAAGTTAAACGTGCAATTTAGCTTCACTTTTCTTGAACTGACCGACATTTGACTATTCAAAAGTGTCTGCAAATGGTCTATTGGACTTTGACATTGACTTTGAAAAAAAAAAAACGAAATCCCAAAGTCCACGATAATGACATTGCCAATCTTTGTATGGGAGTTGGACCAAGTGCTGACCAGAATGCACGAGTGCATTTTGTTCCTCAGACCAACACCAATCAGTAAACTGAAGCGCTCCAAAACATGTCCCAGGAGACAAGAGAAAAAAAAATTGTTGTCAAATATTTATTTTCGAAATGTAGCTTATTAATTGTTGTTAGCGTAGTTAATTACTGACTATAATACTCGTATACCTATAATCGGTAATCAATTACACCGAAAAATCATGATTAGTAAATTCATAATTGAATCAATCATTCATAACAATTGCTCCTAAAAATACTACGTGTTTTTCCGCTGTTTTTCATTCGTATCAATAGCCTGTACAATATGTCCATAAATTGAGTGACATTTTGGGATATAAACAAACGCTAATAACTTTGCTGTTTGTGAATATTATTTATTGAGACTTTACTTACACAATAACAAGACTTTTTCTAATAAGCCCTTTAATTATTTGTACTGATTAAAAGTTAGTGTTGTATAGCATAGGTAAGCATTATCAGCCTTGTAATGTTCCCACTGTTGGGACTCAGGCCTCCAGGAGAAGGAATGGGCCGTAATCCACCACGCGGGCCCAGTGCGGGTTGATGGATGTCACATGTCTTCGATTTTTTAATTCTAGGACATGCCGGTTTCCTCGCGATGTTTTCCTTCACCTTTTTTGAGAGCAGAGGTGATGAATTAAATTACACAAGTAATGGGCCTGGTTGGGTGTATGGACGGATGGAAAAATATGGATGTATACATTCTAAATGTTTTCAATCTTCTCGGCAAGCTTCGCTGAAGAAGTAAACACTACAATAAAATTCTCAGCTCCATTTTACCGAGATGGCGCCTGTTTCAATGATTCCACATATTGTCCAGTTGCGCAGACACTTGAGATATAGAAGTACACCAATTTTACATCATGATATCCACTAGGAATTAATTTGCAAATAAATAAAATAGCTACCGAACTTTACTCGAAAAAAAACCGCCAAAACTCTACCGATTATAAGACCGCCACAGATCTCTATGCCAATTAAGTCTTTACTTCATCCAATCACAAGCTCCAAAACTATTTAAAAAAAGAACGCGAAAAATAATCAGTTAGGTTCCTCTTGTCACTACCCGCATCCAGGCGCTCGTAAAACCCGAATTATTAACATATAAATTGTTATTTGTCAAGCACGGTGCCCGTAGCGCGATAAGGCACGGCGCGCAAACGATTATATTGTGTTCTATATTATGCGGAGGTACGGTGAGGTGGTAAGTGGAATAAACTTGTTTGGAGTTTGGAGTAATTTTTTGAGCTAGGTTCAAAGAGTCAACGGCGTAGTTACCACATAGCTGGGTTCCTAGGTTGTAGCTATCAGGAAACACAGACTACGGCAGGGAATTCTACTCCTTAGCTATTCGCGTGATGAATGTGTTCCCAAAACGCTTGTAGATATTATACGGGGTGTCTCGGACTTCGACGCACAAACGAATACCACGGATCCAGTACATGATTCTGGACACCCCAGGTGGTGGAATTTTTAGTCGGTTTTTTCCTAATTTTTGAAAAAATTATCTACACCCAAGCTCTTTTTTTGATTTTTAAAACTGTGTGAAATAATATTTTTAGAAAAAAAAAAATGATTCAATAATTTATTAATTAAAAAGTCATCGGGGTAGATAAACTCGTTATTCTAATCAATCCTGATGACATTTTTAATTTCAAAGGTGAAATAATGACATTCATTTTTTTCACTAAAAATGTTTAAATAACGATTATATACAGTTTAAAATAAAAAAAAAACGTAAAAAAAAAAGACGTGTGGCACTCGGGGACTCCCGCGGTATAAAGCTATTGCATAGCATTTTTTTATCAACTTATGCAATTATAATTATTTATTTATTTTATTTATGCAGTATTTTTTTTCCTTCGTTTTTTTTTCTTTGTTATTAATTGAATTTTGATTGATTGTACACTCATTTGTTTTCTTATCGGTCATCACGCTCAAAAAACAAATGAGTGGGGGGTGTTAGGTTATTTTCGTTACGGGATTTCTGGATTCGGTCTCCACGCTCAAGACCCGCGATAGAAGCTATGCAATAGCTTAAAAAAAAATTGGAATCCAGAATCATGTAGGTAATGGATCCATGGTATTCGTTTGTGCGTCGATGTCAGAGACACCCCGTATTATATTCATTTGTGTTTATAGCAGTGGTCTTCATTTGGTCAGCTGGGTGAAGCTCGCCGTATCTGGGGAATGTCTATTTGCCTGCGTGCAGTTGATTCCCACCTGTAAGCCAGTCTTCTAAAATAGTGTTGGGGCTGACGCGTACTCGACATAGCAATGCACATAGGTGAGCTAAAGTTATTGAATTTATGATAGATACTTATACGGTTTTAGGGTTCAGTAACTAAGTTGGTAAAAACGCGGCGGAACCCTTATATGATGACTTTGCTGTCCGTCGGTCGGTCAAGACCCTTTAACTCAGAAACGCGTGGAGGTATCGAATTGGAATTAAAATGATATAATCAAGTCTGCAGTCCCTTGACGCTGTGAAAAAATCAAACTTCTAAGTTAACGAAAAAAAACATACGGCCGTTTATATCGCAAAAAAAACGTATATTTCGAAATAATCAAAGGAATCCAAATTCATAGGGTACTTCCCGTTGACCTTAGAGTCTTATGTATAAAGCTAGTTCTTATATTTATATCACAAGACAGTAATTATAGGAATAAATCCGATAACAGTAACTTTGTTGTTACGTCACAAAAATAATACTTTTAAAATTCGGGAATTGAACAGTTGAACTATTTACAGTAACTTTGTACGGGACCCTCAGTGCACGAGTCCAACTCCTATTTGACCGGTTTTTTGTTAGATTCACATACCAGCTTATATCTCATAAAATTAAGCCTAGGGCTGTCACTTAACATAATTATGACGTGCAAACTGACGACTATTATCAACAATTATTGTACATTATCAACAATTATCGGCCTGTATGTACACCTGTCGGTAATTCTGTATGCCTCATTAGCGCAAAGATTGCTGTGAAGATAGGCTTACAGTGTGAATTGCTTTTTAATGCACATATTTAGCAAGTAAAATCTATACTTATCTATTATATATATCTTTATATTATATAATTCTTCAGTACGTATGTTTGTCACATAACTTGACCCGTTGGTCTAGTGGTTAGTGGCCCTGACTGCTATGCCGGAGGTCGTGGATTCGATTTCCATCAAGGACAAATGTTTGTGTGATGACCATGATCATTTTTTATTCTGTGTCTGGGTGTAATTTATGTATTTAGAAAAATATAAGTATGTTTATCAGATGTCTAGTACTCATAACTAGGGCTTTCAAATACCGGATTTTTTCAATACCGGTATCAATACCGGTATTAGAATATTCAATACCGTGATCACGTGATCACGGTATTGAACTCAAGTTTTTTTTTAACTAGTGCTTGACTGTAACCCCGTCTCATAGAAATTTTAATTAGGAAATTAATAAAACCATTTAAATACGTATTTTTATTTTCGAATCAGTGTTTATTCTCTCTTAACTGTTCTAATAAGGTTCTAGTAAGCATTGCGCTACCGTACTGATTGTTTACCGGCGATTAGCAAATAAGGCAGATTAAAACCATAGATCTGCGTAAGGTTTAGGCTTACTTGACGCTGTACATTTTTACGACATATCTATATCTAATAAGGTTAAAACGCAGTTCTAAGGTTCAAGTAAGCATGGCGCTGCCGTACCTATAGTTTACTGGCTGATACATTAGATGCGTACCTATACTGCCCTTAGAGGTCAGCAAGCCTCAAGACTCGTGTTTTTTTCTTATTATTATGAGAATATTTCACATGTACTTGTTGTACCAAACTACCAATTAAATGTAGAATTTTGAATTGTTTCTTCGAACACGAAAATAGTTAATAAGTACTAATTAGGCAAAATTAATAATATTTGAAGTAGAAAAGAAAACCACATCGAAACCGCTCAAATATTCAATTTTTACTGTCTAATTGTAGATCTAACAGATAACGTGATTCGTTAAAGGAAAAAATATATTAAACAAATTGGAAAATGACACAATTTTAGATGCTTCAATTTGTTGTGAATTCGTAATTAGTTTTTACAAAAAAAAAAATACGGTCGCGTGATCCGTTGAGATTTGAGACAAACCCCATAAAATACAAGTATTAATATTATGTACCATGTTGCTCGTCAAGATTACAAACTTATCAAAAATACACAATGACCAAGTTTGCACATGTTACCCGGGCACCTTTGCGATACTGACTAACAAAACAATAACGTCGTATAGGGCCTATCTCATTACGCGTTATTCAGACCATTTTTATTTATGGTTCGACGTATCGCGAAGAGTTGGCGCTTAATACAGGTGTGAGA
This sequence comes from Mythimna albipuncta, assembly GCA_929112965.1. NCBI lineage: Eukaryota > Metazoa > Arthropoda > Insecta > Lepidoptera > Noctuidae > Mythimna > Mythimna albipuncta. The sequence goes on along the minus strand of OV815986.1, from coordinate 3,115,884 downwards.
ATAATATTACATCGTAATTTATATTATATAATACAACTTCTTGCTGCTTATTACAACAAAACATAATAATATATATTAAAGATTGTAATACCGTAATCACGGTATTGGCTCGTCAATACCGTGATTGAAAAAAGACCAAAATATATCCGTGATCACGGTATTGCGGGATCCCGTAATACCGGTATTGAAAGCCCTACTCATAACACAAGCTCTACTTAGCTTGGGACTAGACGGCGTTGTGTGATAGTTGTGAAAATAAAATTTCATAAACTGCTTGACTGATTCGAATGAAACCTTGTGTGTATATTTATTTATTTATTTATTTATTTATTTAGGATCTCCAACAAAGGATGTACACAATATAAATATATTTAAATGGATCCCTGGAAGGTTTGAAAATAGTTTCTTCAAACCTTTAGTTGTTATAATCTATCCTATAGTTGTCTGGTAGATATTGCTGTCAGCAATAAGACCGCCACTGCACTCATAGATTTAAGTTTATGCAAAGTTGTTACTATTTTGGTATACAATAAAGTTTTTTTATTCTATTACTAGCTGTGCCCGCGACTTCGTTCGCGTGGACTAAAGGATTTGGAATTTATGTTTTCTGAAATAAAAGTAGCATAAGTTACTCCTTATTACATCCGCCTATGTTACTCCTTATTACATCTGATACCTGCCAAAAAAAGTCCCGTCAAAATCGGTCCAGCCATTTCAGAGATTAGCCCGGACAAACAGACAGACAGTCAAAAATTGTAAAAAGTGTTATTTTGGTGTATGTACCGTATATATATATATATATATATATTTATATGCATGTAGTAACAACAGTAAAGACAGTTCATGAGCAGTTATTTCAATATTATAAACAGACACTCCAATTTTATTTATATGTATGTACCTACTCGTATGTATAGATTATTAAGTACTTATAAGTTGGAGTCATTTAATTTTTCTGTGGGAATTATTAGATAGCATAGCATAGTCGGCCTTATAATGTTCCCACAGCTGGGACTCAGTCCTCCTATCTAGGAGAGGGAATGGGCCATAATCCACCACGCGGGCCCAGTGCGGATTGGTGGATGACATCTCTGAAAGTACTGGCCCGATTGCTGAAATGTTTTCACCGTTAGAAAGCTGCTTTATTCCTAAGTGACACTTTTTTTTAAATAATATAAACTAGTGCTTGACTGCGATCCCACCTGATGGTAAGCAGTGATGCAATCGTTGATGGTGAGGCGCACTTGCCTTGAAGACACTTAAATTATAACATTCATTGGCTATATTTTATGTACGAGTGCGGACTTGCGGGCAAAAGCTAGTATTATTATATATTTATATTTAATACTCGTATTTATTTCACTTACTATCTTGTTTAAATATAGATTATTTACGTCAGTATCTTGATTACCGTTAGATTTAAATACTTTTTTCGTTTCATATAGTTTTGAATTTTTTTATTCAATCTTAAGACTGGAAAATGTTAATGCTGTGCATACTTGTTAGTGACAAATTCAATGTAGATTTTAAGTTCGATTGTTATATATAAAAATGTACTAGTGAATAAGTCGTTAGTTTGCCATAAATAAATATCTTAAAAAAAAAAACAGTTGATGAGCACATTCTCAAAGATGCTCCACAAAAATATCAAACAAAATGTATGCCTGCTCTCCCCTACCATATTTACTTACTCCCCACAGACACATAATACCCCAAAAATGATATAAATCACTTAACAATATCCCAAACTGGGGCGAAGCGGCACAATTAGACGCTAACTAGTCCAAATTACCCACATCTCCTCGTCTCGGGGGAGAATGTAACAGATTATATTGGTGTTACGAAGCGGCCGTGGGGGCGTGATGGTGCATTTTTGCCTATTCTCCTCGTAATGGAGTGGGGAGTGCATTATTGTTGGTTTCTCTATGAAGAATGATCGTTTTACTTGTCTAATATTGTGTATGGTTAGTGGTGATACTGAAATATTGTTTCAGATTTGCTGACTCGCAGTTTTTACATTAGGTACCTATTTGATCATTTTGCGTATATTACACTAGGTTTTGCCCGCGGCTTCGCTCACGCCCATAAAATATAGACTAAGTCACTCAGAAATAAAGCAGCTTTCTATCAGTGAATAAATTTTAGCAATCGGACCAGTACTTTTAGAGATTACCCTCTGCAAACAAAAAAAAAACTTTACCTCTTTTTAATATTATCTAGACCGACGCACACGTCCTGTCACACGCCTGATTTGTACGTAGAACGACGTCGCGTGGCGTGGATCAAGTGTAGCTCTAAAAGTCTAGTTTCCATATAAAATGTGTGCAGACCGACGCGCCCAGATCGGTGTGTGTAGCGCACGTGTGCGCAGTGTAGTTCTACCTTTAATTCCAGTCCGGTAATCCAACGGATTCCCGGTCGTTGTGGCGACGCTTGGGGAAGGCCTATATCCAGCAGTGGACGTCTTCCGGCTGATATGATGATGATGATGATGATGATGAAGTGTAGTCCAACTAAAACTCTAGCCTTTTCGTTTAGAGCCGCGTTGACTTTTAAACTATCTGGCATTTGTGAGGTAATATGGGTATATATATATATAACTTTTCGAATACCTACCGCAATTAGAGACACAATAGAAAGGCAATGAGAAAGGGGTTTAATATATTAATCGTGTAAATATTACAAGAGAAGAAATTTCGTCCATTCCTGTTCAGTTTCCACCAATAACGTCGTATTAAAAACATCATAATTTAAATTACAACACCAATAAAATTCCCGCCAATTCTCAAACGTCAAAATCAAATACCACTAATCACTTCAAAAAAAAAAAGCAAAACCAAAACGCTCCGTTCCACGTAACGAAAACCCGAAAAACGATTACAAAAATAAGCCATACCCACACCTATTTTATTACATGCAGATAACAAAATAATCTTCAAAGCAGGACCACATACTTACCGTGGATATTTAAAAAACTATAAAAAGTAAAACTGGTGATGGCGGCTGTTAAGAAGCGTGGGTCTTTGTAATAAAACATTGTTGTTTATGGTCGGTTCTAAGCTGCGGACCGGACTCGTTTATATTTATACGTGTGATTGGGAGTAGGTAGTCTGATTTTGTATTTGATTGGCGATTTCGGCGGCGAGGTAAAAAGGGACGATTAATTTTTTTATTTGCGGTTTGAATTTCGTGTTTTTACCTGCATAGGCACCTCTGCTGATTTTTTTTTTATGCCATGACTGTTCCTTGGGTTTTCTTGGATGGGTGACCATCTTAACATAACCGCCTTTCCGTCACCGATCGTCTATTCTCTCTCCCTCACTTCTGCTCACTCACCCCCGACTCTCCCTTCACCTTTCTCTTTTCTTCTCTCACTTAATGTTTTTTTAAAACATATTCTTTTTTCTCTCACTTCTTTTTTTATTATTCTTTTTTCTGTAAGTACCTATATCTTTTCTTTTTTTCTCGATTTTCGTTTCTTTTCCTGGCGGCTGTTAAGAAGCGTTGATCTTTTATATTTATACGTGTGATTGGGAGTAGGTAGTCTGATTTTGTATTTCATTGGCGATTTTGGCAAGGTAAAAAGGCATGATTATTTTTTTTACTGTGGGTTGGCATTCGAATTTCTATCTGGATAGGTACACCTTTGGCACATTTGGCGAGATGCGATTTTTTTAAATTCTATGACTGTTCCCTGGGTTTTCTTAAGCTTGACGACGTTGGTACGAGGGGACTGGGACCGCGGTCCTAACTTCCACTTATAAAAATAAGTAATAAGGGACCACAAGGAAAAAGATATTATAATACAGTTACCAAAGAATCAATTTTTTTTTTGTAGTCCCAAAATACTGCTGCAGTTATTGGAAGTTAGAACCGCGGGCCCGGTACGGGTAACATACCTACAGAGATTCTGCTGTACCTAGGAAGGTATGGTAAGCTTTTTGTCCCGGCTGTCATTTGTAGATATTTGACAGTCGCTACGGGTAGTAAGAAAACAGGAACTCTGACACCAGTATAGCCAAAAGGTTTTGTATTATCCAGTTACTGGGTTGAGGAGGTCTGATAGGCAGTCGCTTCATGTAAAATACAGGTATTCTGCTGCATCCGGTTATACTGTGAGCCGACCCTAACCTGGTAAGGAAAAAGCTAGGCAGACTGGTTGACTGTACCCCGGGAAAGAGTCGAAATAACATGCAATTTTTTAACAAAATATTATATTAGCAATTTTGTTTCTTTTTTCCTGTGGTCCTTAAATACCGCTCAAAAAAATAATTTAATTTTTAGGTGGCATTCGGGACCGTGGTCCTAGTGACACAAGCCCCACACTACGACTCATATAGAGCTTTAACTGAAAGTTGGGTTATGACAAGTTGGCCGCAGACTGAATTTGGGCTATGTTTGGCCACAAGTTGGCCGCAGACTGAAGTTGGGCTATGTTTGGCCACAAGTTGGCCGCAGACTGAAGTTGGGCTACGTTTGGCCACAAGTTGGCCGCAGACTGAAGTTGGGCTATGTTTGGCCACAAGTTGGCCGTTGACTGAAGTTGGACATGTTTGGCCACAAGTTGACCGCAGACTGCAGTTGGGCTATGTTTGGTCGTCGCGTAGTATTTGAAGTTTGACGATATCGTCTAAATCACAGGTGACAACTGGATGAGGAACGCACGGATCTGGGTAGTATCCTATACCCAGAAAGCTGAAATGAAAATGCTGATCATGATGAAAGATTCGAGACAATTGATTTTAGCGCTTTTAACTTCTATCATCATCGCCCGCGTGGAAGTCAGAAGGTAGGTACTATGTCCTGCTCCACGATATGGTCTATCTGTATGTCAAGTTTCATCTCTATCCATTCAGTTATGACGTGAGGTGGTAGCAAACAGTTTACCAGATAGGATTACTTTAACATCTTTAATACCTAATTACAATGGATGCTCATGTTTTTCTGTGTCAAATGAACGATTTTTTCCAGTCAAGAAGGTGGTATTTCAATTCTGAAAAAAAAAGATTATTGTATGTATTTAGAAATATTTATGTAAGTATGTTTATCAGTTGTAACTAACTTATAACACAAGCTCTGCTGAGCTTCGGACAAGACGGCGTTGTGTGATAGTTGTGGAATAGTACCTATTATTAAAATAGTCTTTAAAAAATATCGTTAACTATAGTCTGTCTAAAAATTCAAACGACTTGGGAATTTTGTATAATATTTAGTCATTTAAAAATACTTTTAATCGTAACTTTTTCTGAAGTTAAGGTATAGTGAACAATGATCAAGATCTCTTAATCAAGCTTGATTATTGAACCAGTATTGACTACATCAGATTTCATTTTGCCCTAATAAATACCCAAGTCGTTTGTCTTTTTAGACAGACTCTACTATAGAATTATTGGCCGCCATTTTGCATAACCTGTCACTTTAGTGTCTATGCCCGTCGCAAAATTATGTCCAGCGTTAATAAACACAAAACAACATAATTTATTAACTAAATTATTTACTACTTAATAATATGGTAAGGAAAAGTAGTTTTTTTAAATAAATTACTTGAGCAGCTGTTGTCATAATTTGAATTTACTTGTAGTACTTGGTCATAGTATTATGGCCCAATTATGTTCATAGATATATATATCTGGTTTAAAAACTTACTTTGTTAAAAACTTAGTTTGACTTTTTATTCGATGGGAAAATATCATCCAATGACTTCCTTCGCTCTTAGGCGGAGCGGGAGATGGTGTCAAACTTTAACTGACTAAAATCCACTTATGTCCCTTCTTTGCCATTGTTCCACGGCCCCGGGGATCTCTTACGCATGGATTTTTTCGCATCACTCATGGCCCTGGTAGGCTTCGACCCTGCTGGGCCCTTGCTGACAACTCCTCGAGGCGCGTATGAAACGCTACGCGCCGTCGAAGGTTTGGGCTCGGTCCGGACAGTTACCGGACGGTCGGACAGCTAGCTACACAGCCGCGCACTTAACGATATGCTAACGAAAAGTATTTTTTAAATAAATTATTTGTGCAGCTGTAGTCATAATTTGAATTTACCTGTAGTAGTAGATCATACTATTATGGCCCAATTATGTTCATAGATAGAACATTAGTTTTAGTTAATGCGAAATAAGATATATGTGTCTAGTATTTTAATGTAAAGAATCTATGTAATTAACCGTTTTAATTAACTATAAATAAATAAATGTACAAAATTTCATAACTGTATCATGAAAAATCACATGAAAATCGCTTGTTATGTCAGCGGTTGTTTTGCAGTCTGTTGGTTCTTAATGCCCGCCATGACCTGCCGAAACCCGTTTGTACTTAGTCTCGGTGGTGTCCAACTTGTGACCTTTTTTAAATATTTTTGGGAAAAATATAACATGATGTAAAAACTATTGGAATCCATTCAGTTACTGATTCTGAACAAATTATGTTCAGGTTTCGCTTAAACTCAACTTTATGTTGCATATCTAGTTAAAAACCTGATTTGTTTGAGTTAGATTTTAAACACAGCACGGACATGTATTTCTTTTTGAAGGCGGAAGATCTTGAAATTCCTTCTTCCGCTCTGGGTGTAGCGAGAGGGACATTTGACGTTTCTTTCCTGTCTATCTTAATTTTCAATTCTATAGTGTCTTTAAAACAAGGTAGACACATCAAATATATCTGCCGTCGGCGTCGGCGGCTGATATTTCGGAAACTTATTTTAGAAAAACTAGATTTAAAAAATATTTTTACTTATTTATTTAAAGGTAAAATCAGGAAAATACATAAAATAAGGTCAGAAATTATCAGACAAAAATGTAAAATCACTGATGCTTTAACCTAGGCTTTAAAACTAAAGTGACAATAGGCCGGTCATGTATCGAGGCTCAAAGACAATAGATGGACCATTAAAGTGACGCGATGGAAAGGGCCACCAGGAAAAAGACATGTCGGCAGACCTCTAAAACGGTGGATTGATGATATTGTAAAGGAAGCAGGACAAGACTGGATGATCCTCGCTAGAAAGCGAGGTGTCTGGAAGGAGAAAGAGGAGGCCTTTACCCATACGGGATCCACATCCCAGGAGCAAAACTAACCTTATTAACCCAACTAACAAATATTTGAAATGTAACAGGATGTGGAAATAAAAAGTCTTATTATTATTATTATTTAACCTTTCAATCGTGGAAATTACAGACACAATAGAAAGGCATGGGGTTTAATGAATTAATGCTTTATGCACATAACACTGTACAAAGGCGGACTTAATGCCTTAGGCATTATCTGCCAGTCGACCTTAGGGTGGTGCAGAAACATAACATGGCAGGTGCAACTTAATAAATAGACTAACAGAAGAGAAAAAAACAAATAGTAAATACATACTTAGATACATACATATAAATAAGCAATGCTGTAGTGAAAAAACAAATCCAAGTAATCAGTGCTGTGTGTGTGTGCCGACTGTAATTCTCTGCCGGAGTCTGTGTTTCCTGATAGCTACAACTTAGGAGTCTTTAAGTCAAGAGTGAATAGGTTACTTCTAGGCAAACGCGCTAAACGTGTGCAGCATGCTCCATCTTCGGCCACATCATAGCTTACCATCAGATGAGATTAGTGGCCAAACGCGAGCATAATGAAAAAAGGAAAAAAATATATAATTTGGGTTGTATGTATATCTTACCAAAATAATATAATTTATTTATAGCAAGAAAGTCACCATATGTCTTCTACCGTTCTAACTAGGAGAACAAGGGGTGTGTCAGACAATTGCTGACTAAAACCCTATGTACCCTAATTCTTTCTTTGCGTTTTAGGGCTATGTTAACTCATTTATACGTTCCGTTAGCCCTTTAACTTACTTCTCTATGTACCCTAATTCTTTCTTTGCGTTTTAGGGCTATGTTAACTCATTTATACGTTCCGTTAGCCCTTTAACTTACTTCTCTATGTACCCTAATTCTTTCTTTGCGTTTTAGGGCTATGTTAACTCATTTATACGTTCCGTTAGTCCTTTAACTTATTTCTGAGTGTATGTTTAAAATAGCAAGACGTGTTTTGGTAGTTTTCCGACGGGCGCGGTAAGCGACCTCTCAACGAGATTCTATTTATTTCTTAACCTAACCTTTGAATGAGATTCTATTTATTTCCTATTCTAAGAATATGTTGGCGAAGACCTTATCACAAGACGTATTAATTATATATTTAGATACAAACATTATATATCAATTTAGGATACTATAAACAAAAATTAATCGCTGAAATATAGTGTAAGTACCTTTCGAATATAGTCATTAGGTACTTCTGAATGACTGCACCAAATTGGATAATTTTAAAATAAAATCTATTGCGATTTTCACTAATAGACAAATTGATTCATGAGGAAGGTTTTAGTGTAAAATACCTACATATTATAGTAGGGAAAAACGTGAATTTATTTGTAACACCCTCGCGAAGTTGGGGCAGGTCGGCAGTCAAAAATAATAAAGAGACATTTTGTGTGATTCAGTGCTAGCGAAGCACCCGTGAAATGTTTTGGATGTTATTCATTAGTTAGTTTTTCTTAGCTCTGGGCTCATTTTAAACTATATTAATGCTAGGTTCTACTAATTTTGTACTTTTTGAATATCTATATTTACAGAAATTATTTTTATTAAAATTGACCAAAAAATCAAGACATGATATAAATTAGTTGGCTCGAAAAAAAAAAACACGAATCAGACCCTAACTTTCGATTTCAAATGTAAATATAATTTTAAAAAATTATCTACGAAATAACTTCACGGAAATATTTGAAAATCCGCCTCACCATAGAAAATTATAAACTTGATTGGACAGTTTGTAAGGAGAGGCTGAATTTTGTTTTCGTTTCCATAAAAAAACATTTTGTGGAAGGTTGTTCAATTTCTTCTACTGAGCAAGCCCTTAAAGTTTGTGGAGGGCTGTCCCTTACACCTTGTATAATCGCTCTGTTACGAAGCCGCCAAGTCAATGAAGCGTGTTGTGAGTTTTGATGAAAAATTTGTGTGATGTGGAGTTTCATTTACCTCGATAGGTATGCATGATTTTTTTACTATTCTGCAGGTGTTCAAAATATTTTCTTTTGTTAGCCTGATCTTTCCCAATCCTGGGCAAAAGCCTCCCTGTACTCCTTCCATCATTTACACGCCTGGCCTTCCTCTTACCAGTTCTAGTTGAATAGGTCTAGTTCGTTGCGCCATCTCCTTCGTGGTCTACCGGGATCTCGTCGCACTGTTTCAGGGCACCAACTTCGTACTACTTTGGCCCACAGTTTGTCGGTCATGTGGCAGATCATTATTTATATGTATATTTCTGGTAATAACTGGTTCATTTTAGCTACTTGCATCATAAACACACAAATGTCACAAATAAATTAAATTACATCACAAAATAAATTAAATAAACTACGCATGAATTAAATTAATTCAATTTTAATAAAACTAAATTAATAATGGCATTGGATAACGATCTTATTAAAATAGTTGTTGAATTTCAAAATCAGAAGCTTGTTTTTCTGGAAAAATACTATGTCTTAATTTTTTTTTTGTCATTTCTTCTTAATTACCTAATTGACAGGAACTTCTCAGTAAGTAGTTCGTAAGTACGAATGCAATACTTATTTGTGTCTGCATTATCCACAGGTTCACGAATAGAAAATACCTATAGCGTTAATTCCGCCTTCTAGGTACCTTTTATATTTATTTTTGTTAGTTTCGTGCTGGTTTACATAAATCATAATTTACTTAATTATAATTAAATATATACCTAGTACCTACATACTAGCTTCTGCCAGCGGCTTCGCTCGCGTGAAAATCGGTTTCTCCATACAAACTCTGGACCCCCGTTTCATCCCCTTAGGGAGGTGAATTTCGTAAAATCCGTTCTTAGCGGAGGTCTATACCCTATAAAGAACCTACCTGCCAAATTTTAAGTTTGTAGGTGTTATAGTTTCTGAGATTTCGTGAATTTCGCTTTTTTACTCGTATATAAAGAAGTTATACATTCTTATTACTGACAAGGTTTTGCCCGCAGCTTCGCCCGCGTACCTACATAAATTATAGCCTATGTCACTCAGGAATAAAATTGGTAATCGGACCAGTACTTCCAGAGATTAGCTCCTACAAAAAAAAAACAACTTTACCTCTTTATTATAGTGTAGATTTCAACATTCAACCATTGAAAAATTAACGTTTGATGCAATAGAGTCAGCCTATCCATGGAACTAATAATTCCCTATTTGTGCCAATCATGACTACCAAAATCCTAATTCTTTGTTTTCAAAACACGAATCAATAAAAGCGAAGATTATAAAATCAACTGGAAGTTCTCACAATCGTTTGCTACTAAATCCCCTCTACAAGAAGGCGTGTATATAACTAGCCTCGATGTTCGATGCCTTTGCTCCTAAAAAAAGAAAATTAAAAAAAAAACCACCCGACGATGAGGTAACGAACGAGGCGCGTTCGCTGCGTTCCTTTTTTAAAAACCGTCGACGTGTGTGGTCCGATTGGAATTAGTACAAGCGAATTTAAACCTTATAACTAAAATGTTATGGTTGGTTTTTCGATGGGAAGGTTTCCGAGAAATGTTTTGCTGTATTATGTATGAATATTGGAACTCCAAAGAACTTAATTGATAGAAAATTGTATGTAATTTTTATTTCGTGTGTGTGTGTTTAGACTAGCCTAATTTTTGTATGACTCAATATTGTGTGTTATTTAATTGGTTTAATTTTAGTAGGGGATTGGTTTTCAGACACCTGGAACAGTTCATGAATGTTGTTAATTTTTACGAAAAAAACGTTGACCAGACCATAGAGTTGCAGTATAAGGTTAACTACCAAAGAGATAATATTCTAGGTATATTTTTAAAGAGGCCAGGCTGGTGTGGATGAGTTTTTTGCCTATATGTTTTAATTTGTATTTATTTAGTTGTAATTAGTTTAGGTATTTAAGTTATTATTTTTTGATATTACTGTAATTATAATTAGTTAGTATTTTTTTAATTAAAATTATTCGTGTAAATAAAATATACAAGGTCGTGTTCAAAATATTTACTTATCAAAATTATTAATTAAATCGTCATCATCATATTAGCAGCCAAGTTTCATCATAAGTTGAAAACTATTTTATGAAAGCGCGATTCTATAAATGCAAATAATTAGATGCCTGATGACTTAATTTGATTTTTGAGGTCTACTTATATGAGGTTTCAATATTATACTTCTATAAACAATATTTCTCCTTGCTAAATAAATGGTTAGAGACGGCGCGAGAGAAGAATGTCTGGAAGGACTTGGGGGAGGCCTTTGCCCAGAAGTGGGACAGTAATGGCTATTAAAAAAAAAAAATATAAAAAAATAAATGGTGTCAAACCTTTCATGCTGAAAAGTTTATTTTGAAAAAAGGTTTAATTTTTTTTTGGCGAAGAGTGTAGAGCTAATGTTCAAAATCCATTTTAGAATTGACTAAAGATTTAATGAATTAAAAAATGACTTTTAATAAAAACTGCAAATGTATGTCTGGTCTCTTTTTTAATTTCTTGTTCTACCTTTTTGTAAATATTATTAATTTTAGTTTGTATTACCCATTAAGTTATTAATATTTATTAGTTTTGATGTTTACAAACAATAATAAGAAAAAAGTGTTTGCGATATTCGTTTTCCTTAAGCACTCAATAGATGGCGTTGTTAGCCCCTTCAGATGCTGATTCATGAAATCATGATTCAGATAATTACATAATCAGAGTAGAATTGTGAATCAAACGAGCTAAACTATTAAACAAAGTCTTGATTCTAATTTTTCTGAATGTCATTTTGGTGAAGGTTGGGTGGAGTATAAAGATTTTGTACCTATCAACATTTAAATTGTAATTTTTCATAAAGGTACTAATTTCAGCCGTAAAACGTCCACAGCTGGACATAGCCTCCCCCAAGTGTCGCCACAACGACCGAACTTGTGTGTCTCGCATCCATCGAATCCGCGACCAATCACCAGGTCTCTTTAGGCTAGAGTGAATAGGCTCTTATTAAACTAGTGCGTACACCATCAACGATTGCATCACTGCTTACCATCAGGTGGGATCGCAGTCAAGCACTAGTTTATATCAATATAGATTAGATAATTTCATATATAAGGCTTTGTATAATTTATTAGTTACTTCGATTTTTTTAAATTATATATTTTAGCTCTTTTTTGCTTTGCGGCACACACGAATGCTGATGACATTGTCAACAGTGCGATAAAGAATTGCAATCAAACCAATGATCATTCATCTCAATTGATTACCTTATCAGCAGCAGTTATTAAAGTGTCAAGTTTCGAACCGACGGGCGAAAACAAATATTTTGATGGGAATAATATTGAAGAAGAAGAAGAATATTGTAGTTTAGAAAACTGAGAGGTAAGAGATCACCGCCGCCGATCGCCAACACCTTTTCGGTCTGGACTAAGCGCTTCAAATAGTCGTTTATACCGCGTACATTGAAGGACTGGAACAATTTGCCTGCATTCCCGTACGATTATAATTTAGATGTCTTCAAAGCTAGAGTGATTAGGCTCCTAATAAACTATTGCGCCTCACCATCAACGATTGCATCACTGCTTACCATCAGGTGGGATCGCAGTCAAGCACTAGTTTATATAAATAAATAAAAAAGATTATCAAATCCAGCACGTTTTCTGTAAAACATTGTAATCTGCCCTATTTTGTTTTGTATTTGTTTCAAAATCAAAATCATTTATTTAAAATAGACCATTTACAGGAGCTTTTGAATAGTCAAATGTCGGTCAGTCCAAGAAAAGTGAAGCTAAATTGCACGTTCCAAAACGTAGGTCTCTATGGAGAAGAACGTGCAAGACACTCTTCTAAATCATATTATGAGTTACATTATAATCTTGGTTACATATTTCTAGTTGCTTCTATTATATGACCAAAATACTTTTAAGTTTTTGAGAAGCATGAAGATTCATTTTCAACTGTATCTATTATAAAACCACACAAAGAAATATAATAGCCAATCAATTAAAAAAGAAATATAAAACCTACGAACGCACAACGCTAGGCATTTCAATTATAAAACATGGCAACCCCGCCATCTTCGCCAATTATCTGCACATAATTACTTGCCACGCTTTTAGTTGGCAACACTGTAATTATCTTATTACTTTGACGTGCGCAGGCGCAAGTAATGGCCGTAAACAAGTCATATCTTATGGGAGGTATGTTATAAGTGGTGGGGTTGCCATTTTGGGGTATAGTTGTTAAGATGTTGTTGCAATGACTGGTTTGCTGAAAATAGATCTTCCATGTTCTCATGAGTAGCAGCATAGCAGTCGGCCCTATAAAGTTCCCACTGTTGGGACTCAGGCCTGCTCTCCAGGAGAGGGAATGGGCCGTAATCCACCACGCAAAACCAGTGCGGGTTGGTGGATGTCACATGTCTTCGAATTTTTGGTTCTAGGTCATGCCGGTTTCCTCACGATGTTTTCCTTCACCGTTTTGAGAGCAGTGGTGATGAAATAAATTGCTCAAAGTAATACGCCTGGCTGGGTTTGAACCCGCGACCTACAGCTCATAAATTGGGGCCGTTACCTCTCTGCCACCACTGCTCCGATCCATACCCACTTAGCATCATCGTCGTAATCGAGTTCACACCTGTCTGCTAAACATCTGCAGCTAATTATGCTCAACAAGAATATTGGGTGTCAATCAAATGATTAAGTACTTGTTATTGATGCGGCCGCCATGTTGGGTACTTTGGGTAGCGATGTAATTATTATTAACTTATTAGCTACTGCCGCCGGCTTCGGCCGCGTAGTTAAAATATAGCCTATGTCACTTAGGCATCTAAGAAATTGTAGCAATCGGACCAGTACTTCCAGAGATTATCTCCTACAAACAAAAAAACATTTTTTTTTATTTTTATTAATGATAGGCTTGCGTTTAACCACTATCTCACCTGATGGTAAGCGATGATGTGGTCGACGATGAAGCACGCTTGCCTAGAAGAAACCTATTCATTCTCGACTTAAAGACTCCTAAGTTGTTGTGAGGTGCCGTGCTTGGCCGATGCAGTAAGTGCCTGGAAAATCACTTGCCCGGACAAGGCGTTGCCCGAAAATCCATCTTCCCAGAGACAGTGGGATGAGCCGCTCTGCAGGTTGGTACGGAATAATCTCATTAATACGTCCACCAATACTGCTGAGCGCGCTCGCCTACTGGCTGTGGGTGAATGGGAGTCGGGCCTATGGCTATAGGCTTTACCGTCACCTAACATAGGTAGTTTGCTAAGTGACACCACCTTCCGGATCGCTACATGCCTGCGTCTAGGTGCTCCTAGTGGAGCTCCACATCGATGTCAGTGTGGCGAAGCAGTCGACCGCCTCGGACACCATGGCCTATCTTGCAGCAGAAGCGCTGGCCGGATAGCACGGCATGCCAGTATTAATGACATCATCCGTCGAGCTCTTGTCACCGCCGGGGTGCCAGCTGTTTTAGAACCTAATGGCTTGGCACGTGACGATGGGAAGAGGCCAGATGGGATGACTATAATGCCTTGGAAATTGGGTAGGCCTTTGGTGTGGGATGCAACATGTGTCGACACCCTTGCGCCATCCCATCTTCTGAGTACGGCGGGCTGTGCTGGGGCGGCTGCTGCAGGTGCAGAAAACCTCAAACGGCGTAAATATAATAACCTCATTGGAAGTTATGTGTTTGAGCCGTTTGGGGTTGAAACTCTAGGGCCATGGGGTCCGAGCGCTCATCGAGTTGTCCGGGATATCAGCATACAGTTGGTCGACTCTTCGCGTGACCAGAGGGCTGGAGTCTTCTTCAGTCAACGAATCAGCGTTGCCATCCAGCGTGGCAATGCTGCCAGCGTTCTGGGCACTTTTCCCATTGACATCGATGTGGACGAATTTTTTGATGCCCTGTGAGTTTTTCCCGTTTTTTAGCCTTTTTTAATCGTTTGTACATATTATTATTTTAAGTTTGTATATATATTACCTAGTGATTATTTATAAATTATTAAAAAAAAAAAAAAAAAAAAAAGTTGTATCTATCAGGAAACACAGATTCCGGCAGGGAATTCCACTCCTTGGCTGTACGCACAATAAATGTGTTCGCAAAACGTTTAAAACAAACAAACTTTAAGTACCTCTTTATAATATTAGTGTACAATTACCGGTACGGATCTTGAGCGCTGGCTTCAAGTTGCGCAGAAGTCAAATATTCGGTCTCTTTAGTGGTGCGAAGTGAGACGCGGGGGCGGGGAGTGTCAGTGATTGGCACGCCGCGCCATCGTGTCATAGACGTCACTCGTGATTCGTTCCCCGGCTTGCTGCATGTATCTAACAACGACGACAATTGGCTCGCCAATGTATGGAATGCGCAAAGCGATCCCCACTCTGACGCTGAGCGCTCAAGATTCGTGCCGGTAATTGTAGAAGTGTAGATTAGCTGCTGCTACCGGCTTCGCCTGCGTGATAGCAGAAAAATATCCCAACGGAACATACTCTCGGGATAAAAAGTATCCTATGTACCTACTAGTCTTTTTAACCTACTTCGACAGGCCTACTGGTCTAGTGGTTAGTGGCCCTGACTGCTATGCCGGAGGTCGTGGGTTCGATTCCCACCCAGGACAAATGTTTGTTTGATGAGCACGATCATTTGTTCTGTAACTGGGTGAAATTTTTCTATAATTATGTATGTGTTTAGAAATATTTAAGTATGTTTATCAGTTAGTTGTCTAGCCTACTCATAACACAAGCTCTGCTTAGCTTGGGACTAGACGGTTGACGCTTGAAGGTTCCACTTCCACCATTATAAGACAACCGATATCCTTTTAACTTTTCAGTCACTGGCGCCACTTTCAAATTTCCTCTTACTCATTTTGATTGTATTCTACCAGTGTACCAAATTTCTTCCAAATCCTTTCAGCCGTTCAAGTGTGAAGGAGTAACAGACAAACACACATACCTACATACAAAATTTCGACTTTATGATATTACTGTGATTAATGCTTTGACATCGATGTTGATACTGTTAGGATGAGTTACATAATTATTGTCCTTAGCGAATTTGATTGATAAATTGATTGAGTCCGACCTCAGCGCCATCTGACCTCCATGCCTAGTGTATATGGGATATACGTATTTTAAATGGCACCCTTAATGAGTTTATTTGCATCCTTATATTGTTTTTTTTACCCTGAGTGAACAAGCTAAGTTCATAATAAACTAGTGCGCCAACCATCAACGATTGAATCAGTTCTTAGGTTCATTAGGTCGCGGACGGTGAGCAATGGGTAGCTCACTGTCCGGCCGTCCAGTAACTGTCCAGACCAAGCCCAAGTCGTCGATGGCGCGCACTGTTCCCGTGCGCCTCAAGGAGTTGTCAGCAACAGCAGGGACCCAGCCGGGTCGAAGCCTACTGGGGCCAGGGTTATCCGAAAGGGCGCTCGAGCCCCGGTATGAAGGCTTGAAGGAACGGGGTGGGTCTTTTAGTCAGTAAGAGTCTGACACTATCTCCCGCTCCACCTGAGGGCGGGGGATGTCAACGCATGATTTTTCACACCATAAAAAAAAAAGGTTCATTAGGTCCGATCGCAGTTAAGTACTAGTTTATATTCCCCTCAAACCCCAAGCGAACGCTAATGCCGTTCGCGCGTGATTTCGCGCCATTCGGTTGAATACTAAGATTATTAAAAGTCCGCGTAGATTATTAAAATTTTGAGAGTTTAATTTATTGGGTATGTATCTAAGAATGTAAATAAGAAATTCTTCATAAAGTAGTCTGTAAATTTCGAAAATAAGCAACCTTTCCATTTTTCCGTATTTATACCTATTTAAATGCTCAAGATCGAAGCGTTAAAAATATATATAGTATATATATTTAAGCCACAACAACTTTTGTTATAAAGTATTTACAAACAGCTGCAAAGTATTTATTTGCGTCAGATAGAGGAAAAACGGTAATGTGGCCCCCTACTTTGTTTTTGAGGTCTCATGTAAAAAATACTAGACTTAGGATCAAGTAAGTAGGTACGTTACAGTGTCCTTACCCATTGCCCTATGCATAATTCTTTATGTAGGTAAAATAAATAAAATGACCATAGAATAATTAAAAAAAGACGTGTGGCACTCGGGGACTGCCGCGGTAAAGCTATTGCATAGCATTTTTATCAACTTATGCAATTATAATTATTTATTTATTTTATTAATGCGGTATTTTTTTTCCTTTGTTTTTTTTTTGATATTAATTGAAGTTACACTTTCACACATTAAAATGAATTTTGATTGATTGTTCACTCATTTGTTTTCTTATCAGTCGCCACGCTTAAAAAACCAGTGAGTCCGGTGTTAGGTTATTTTCGTTACGGAATTTCTGGATGCGGTCTCCACGCTCAAGGCCCGCGATAGAAGCTATGCAATAGCTTAAAAAAATGTTTTCTTTAAAACAACAGACACTGTCCACTTGTTAATTTAAGGTTTTTACCTTCAAAATCCAGTAGAAAAACGTTTTTCAAACACAATGTGTTAGTTTGTCTAGAAATAATTAATGAAATGCAGAGCCTTTCAAAAGTTTGACATTTTCGTGATTCGACTATCTCAAATAACAAACTAACATAACATCATGTTATGTCATGTGTGATTTTGTTCGAGCTATCACAAGAGCTCTGCAGTCCAAGCATTATCTTACTAGATAGCGTATTCCTAAGCTATGTATGTAAGGGGGCCAAGATATCTGCAGGGGCCATATTACCACCTTTAAGCAATTAAAATGATTAAACGTCCACGTAACTGATTAACATCCGTAGACTCATAGCAAGGTACAGTTGAAAACCAGCGTCAGGCAACTGCTACGTAGTGGCCTGGCATCATGCTGAACTGGACCCATTTGGCGCAGCCGTGAGGCATACCATGTAGCATATTTAAGTTTAAGTTTCTATACTAAGTACTTATAATAATTATTATCTCATTGTGTGTACCTATGTGCCAAATAAACGTATTTTCTTTCTTTCTTTCTTTGTCCAATGCAACTTGTAACAAAAAAAGTAAAGCATTTTTCAGACCGCTTCGAATTTTAGTTCATGTCCGAAAAACGGTATAACCAAACCCGTATTTCAGCAACACTCAAAATGACCACAGATAACATAAAACATACAGCCTAATCCTTATCATTCAATCTTACTTTTAAAGAACTCTTTTGAAAACCAATTTTCGCCGCCACCATTTTGGCCGAGCTCGAAAAAAACGAGTCTTGTTTGAAAAAAGAAAAAAAAACCGTAAAACGGGACGAAAAAACGAGAATTATTTTGACAGGTAACACAATAGGAGATCCCGTAACGCGCTGCGTGAAGTCCCTAATCGGTTTTAGACCCGGGATATGGTAATTTTCGGTTCTGAGTTTTTTTTATTTTGTCATTCTTTCGACTGTATATTTTTGTTTGCAAATGTTGTTAGGTGCGTTTTCGTTTTTCCTGTTATGCAGAATATGTTTATGACTATTTAAAAGCAGACACATAAAAATGTCTAGAGAATCTTTACGACTTTATTTTCTAACCGAATGTTAATATTTTTATGTAACTCTAGCTGTCTCCCGCAGTTTTGCCTGCGTCTTTGGGTAATGCGCCGCTCCTATTGGTCCGTAGCGTGATGTTATATACCTTATATCTTTCCTCGATAAATTAGCTATCCAAGCTAAAAAGATTTTTCAAATTCGGACCTTTAGTTTCTGAGATAAATGCGTCCAAACAAACAAACAAATTCTTCAGCTTTATAATACGGCAAAAGACGACACTTCATTTGAATTTTTTTGTTATGTCTTAATTTCTTCTGTGCTAAACAATTTAGGTATATCTACGAGATTACGTCACGGAAATATTTGGAAGTTACATTATAAAATATAAAAGCATGTCTTTTTAAAGGCAAAAACAAAAATCTTGACGAGTTATAATTATTTTTTAAACCGCTGTTACGGGGCTGCGAAACCGGTATAGACCCGGGCAAACGGCGGCCTTACAAAATACTCTGTGTGTACAACCGGCTCTTAAGTCTAGAGTGAATAGGTTAGTTCCAGGCGAACGTGCTCCATCTTCTACCACATCAGTCCACATCTTCATATTGCGAGATTGTGGTCAAAAGCGAGCCTATCTACAATATAATAAAGAAGAAAGGATTGTTTTTTTTGTTTGTATGCGGTAATCTCTGGAAGTACTGGTCCGATTGCTAAAATTTTTTCACCGATAGAAAGCTGCTTTATTCCTGAGTGACCTAAGCTATATTTTATGTACACGGGTGAAGCCGCGGGCAAAAGCTAGTCAATAATAAAAAAAAAATGTAATCTTAGTAAGATCTACTCTAGAGCAAGAAATAAATCAATCGAAATGGATAATTAAATAATTTAATTGATTAATAGATTACTTCTAGGCAAGCGTGCTCTTGTGACATCCACCAACCTGCACGGGGCCCGCGTGGTGGATTACGGCCCATTCCCTCTCCTAGAGAGGAGGCTTGAGTCCCAGCAGTGGGAACATTAAAAAGACTGATGGATGGATGGATGAAGCTTGCTCTATCGCCGACCTCATCTTATTCATCACTTACCACCAAATGAGATAGTGGTCAGTGGTCAAACGCGAGCCTATCCATAATCCTTACTGACATTATAAAAGCGAAAGTGAGTTTGTTTGTTTGTTACGTCTTCACGTCTAAATGGCAAAACCGATTTTAATGAATTTTGGTACAGAGATAGTTGGGACCCTGGAGACGGACATAGGTAATTTTTTCACGCGGGCGAAGCCGCGGGTAAAGGCTAGTAAAAATTAAAAAAAAAGTATTTTTACTTGATCGCTACTCCAGAACCGACACTTGCCTAAAATCGCTCCCGCTCATCGCTACCTCCTATTCCCATGTCCTCTCCTCAATCCATGGCTGTTCAAAAACACCTTGGATACTTGCACCTCCCCGTTATGAGGTAATTAACTCTCCGCGGGTATCTGAACGCAGCCTTTTGTCCACCATCTTGGATCCTGAAGAACAAATAATGAGAATTTGGGCGGGAATTGATGTTTTATTTTAAATAGGTACATTTTTTGTAATATTTGAATGAAATAGAATTATAGGAGCATGAATTTAATATAAGAAACTGTTAAACTTGCTTTTACCCGCGACTTCGTTCGGGTTTTAACAGATGGTAAGTCGAAGCCAGATAAAAAGTAGCAATGTCCTTCCCCGGTGAAGCCCGGGTCTCCCATGGTGTTGAAATTATGTAACCAAGATTTATGTAACTCATAATATGATTTAAAAGAGGGCTAATGGGCTCTTTGTGTAAGAAAAGGTCTTGTTATTATTTAAGTAAAGTCTCAACAAATAATATTTACAATCAGTAAAGTTTAGCGTATGATTATATCCAAAAATGTCACTCAATTTATGGAAATATTGTAATCTAAAGGCTTGATGAATGATTGAATAGCCATCAAAACGGAAAAACACTACGCGTATTCTAGTATCGCACGCAGATGGTCGATGGGGGCCATAGATATATAAAAAAAACAGATGGGAACGAAAGGTTCTGGAGTGGCGACCACGTACCGGAAGACGTAGCGTTGGAAGGCCTGCAACAAGGTGGACCGATGACCTGTAGCCTGATTCACGTAAAATCAAACAAGCCAAATGTCGTTGATGTTTTATAGTCGTTCGATCGAAGTCCTATCTAAAAGCGGTATTCACGATCTATCGACTTATTTCCAGTTGCATTACTAGATATGTTATACAGATAATGTAATACAGATTTTTATTTTAATCGACGAATTTCAAACGACTTTAAAATCGGTGTCGTTTCAAAGTCGATTGATGGATGTGAATACGGAAATGGTCTAGAATCGTTACGGTTTTCATTACGTGAATCGGGCTACTGATCGTTTAACCGTTAATATGTTTTTTTTTTATTAATGATAGGCTTGCGTTTGACCACCATCTCACCTGATGGTAAGCGATGATGTGGTCGACGATGAAGCACACATTACATTATCCTGGTAGAATACTTATCGCTCTGTAACAGGACTCGTCTCGTAACTGGAAATAAGTCGATAGATCGTGAATACCGCTTTTGGATAGGACTTCGATCGAACGACTATAAAACTTCAACGATATTAGGCTTGTTTGATTTTACGTGAATCAGGTTACTGGCCAGTTTTAGTTGACTATATCATAAAGTGATCAATTCTAAGGTCTGGCCATAACATGTATAAAGGTACTGAAAACCATACCTGCAATTTCTAAAAACGTACTTTGTAGCTTAGGGAAAATCACAATAGTCATTCCTAAATAACATAAAATATTATCGTGTCAAAGATCAATCCTTTGCACAGCTCTTCCACTCAAATATTCAAAAATCGAATTCCAAAGACAAAGACATTTTTCCTTTGACCGAAATGAATTTGGCGCGTAACGTTTGAAACAGGACCGTTCTCACTTGTCAAACGCGTTGAGTGCACTTTGTTCGGTTTGTTCTCGATTACATGCCGCAGTGATATTGTTTTGTTATCCCGTTATTCTTTATTTGAATGTTTTCGAATTTACGTTCTTTTTTCTATGGTGACTTGAACTTGTGCGGTTTTTGAATTTTGAAAAAAAAAAGAAATGTGATCTTTTTTTTTCATTCTACTTATAAGTTTGCATGTCTACCACATACTGACCGCTGGGCAAGAGTCTCCACAAAGTCCACCCGAGGACGGACGACGCCGCCGAGGTCGACCTGGGGAGAAGGTGGCTAGATGACCTAGACACCTACAGCAAGAGCTGATTCCAGGTCGCTCGGGAAAAGAACACTGTATGTCGATCAAACATTCGGTAGCTGAAAAGGCCTGACGTCGAAAGTGTCGGCGAAATGCCCATAGATTCTACTGGGGAAACGGAAATAAATGAATCTTCCTGTCGACGAACAGTCCAATGACGAATCAGTCTTCGGCGAAAGATTGTGGAATCAAATTCAACACAGGAACATTTCGTGTTTGTAGTACTTAATTAATGTAATACCTACTTAAATAAATTAGTCACCAAATGATTAATTTATAAAAATACGGTAAAATCTACTCCAATTTCGAAATAGTATTAATGATAAATGTCAACTACAGTTTCAGGACCACTTCTTATGCAGTTTTACTGTTCACTACCTATAAAAAATACCTGCACATTCAAAAGTAAGTGCAAGGTCATCTTCAAACCAAATTCCAATACAATTCAAGTCACACTACAGGTATTTTGGTTTATTTACATTCACACAATACCAATCTTCTTACATTCCTATCCGTAAAATTGTAAACCCAACCAAACTCTTTGCACAAAAAAAAATAACAAGGCCCAATCAGCCATGAACCGTGCCCGTCAACAAACAAAAAAAAAACGTCAAAAACACTTGATAATCAATTTTACCGCGAAAATTGTGCGCCGAAATATGTGACAAACTTGTCTTTTCCGTTCACGAACTGGGTTTAGTTCTGATGGCAAATGGATTTGGTGTTTTGACAGCTGTATGTGTAAGTTTGTTTGGATCATACAATGGTTTCTAAGAAAACCTGCCGTGAATTTTTAAATCTGTTTCATTAGCGACAAGCGTAACTTATTAGACGTATGAATGCAGCACGAAATTGACAATGCGATCTGTATTTGACAGATAACGCCATATTTCCGTTTTCGAATTGGTCTGTTTGGCGAGCCGTGGACAAAATGTTTGTGTGAAGCAAGTTTACGGTGCAAAACTTTTCTTTTCATTTTTTTAAATATTAAACATTCTTACAGTTATTTTTCGATAAGAAAAAAGCAATAATGTACGTAATTACTAAGTATAAACACCTAATTTACAAATATGAAATCCTAACTACGATGAAAATAATATAAATACTTAAGGATCATAGAATTCTTATATCTATGGTAGGGATCAACACTGAAACAAGGGTTATTCAGAATATTCTTTGCACGCGGCTTCGCCCGCATGCCTACATAAATATAGCCTACCTATGTCGCTTAGGAATAAAGAGCTTTCTATCGGCGGGTTAAGTTTTAGCAATCAGATCAAGTTTTTCAGAGATTATCACCTACAAACAAAAATACAAACTTTACGTCTTTATAATATAGGTTATTTGTAAAACACTGGCAACCTCAGGACTACGTTACTAACATCATAAACAACAACATTTGTTCTATGATTTTTAAATTTATCACATAGACTACGATCCCACCTGATGGTAAGCAGTTACGCAATCATTGATGGTGAAGCGCATTAGTTTATCTGTTAATTCATTTTAAACACCGGCGTTCGCTCTCTCATTGTCTTTCTATTGTAACTCTAATTACGGTATTCGAAAGCAGTCTTCTAAGTACTTTTTCGAAAAATCCTGCGGTCAAAATTATCTAAGGTAACTTTGCACGTCTGTACCTCATGTTTCCTAAAACCCTCATTAAGTACAATCCGTGAACATTCCTACACACCGTATCAAAAGATTCCCCTAAATCCACATTCAGACATTACTAGTCAAAAACTCAAAGTACAAACTCCCACAGCGTTACAAATCGCGCCAAAATATTGACGTTAAGTTTGACAGCTCTTTGAAAAACGAACACCGAATTGTCTCTGTCACCTGGCCATAGACAATGGTGTGTTTACACCGACGCGAATTTATGTTTTGAATAAACCTTCTTTGTGTGAAATTTTTTTGTAGGCGTTTTGAGGTGAATGTTTTTGTTAAGTACTTTTGTGTTTATTGTTTTATTTATGATATTGTTTAAAGTACTACCGGACACGTTACGCGTGCCCAATTTGATTTCTTTAAATAACTTTGGTAATGGAGTGTTTGGAGAAGTTTAGACAAAGGCGTAGACGTTGAAAAAGAGTTTTTTAAAAGTCGTCCGTCTTGTCGATAAACGGTAATTGAGTTTCTAAGTTCCGTTAGTTGTATACTATTATTTATTCTGTGGCTGAATTTTTTTTTGAACGCTAATTTTTTTTTTTTTTTAAGTAGTCTCTCATGCAATGAAGGAATAACTGGTGATTTCCTTTGCTGCAAATTGGCAATTTCAGATCATACTCAGGGTCGTAAACCACCCTAGGTTGGTTGCTAGGGTCAAGGGTCTATTTTTGAAAGGGAGGCTCGGCTCCGGTATGAAAGGCAACGAAGGAACGGGGTTGATTTTGTAGTCACTAAAAGTCTGACACTATTTCCCGCTCCGCCTTTTCTCTAGGAGAAGGAATGGCCCGTACCTAATCCATTAAGCGGACACAGTATTACAAGACGCGGGACCAGTGCGGGATAGTGGAAATCACGTATCTTCGAATTATTGGTTCTAGACATTCCGGTTTCCTCACGATCTCTTCCTTCCCCGTTTTGAGAGCAGTGGTGACGAAATAAATGAACGAACCCATGACGTACAACTCGAGGCTGCCACTGTACGAGTGTTGATTGAAAGTGCACAAAACTATAATAATAATTTCATGAACTATGAAAATAATATTCCCCATATCAAGTTCCCACGTCCAGCCTAAGCAAATCAAAACCCAAGGAAATGCAGAACGAAAATATAACTCGATACTTTTCATTATAAAGTAAGTCGAAGCGTTGTTGACTGGGCGCCAATATGAGCGTGAAATAAATAAGCGTGCTCAGTGGCGGATCGAGCCAGCGCGGAGCCTGTGGCTAATTTGACCAAGGGGCCCCTGTGTAGACCTATTTAGTACACGGAAAAAGATCTTAACCAATTACCCCTTAATTTTTTGTGGTGACTATCATATCCAATGAAATAATCAGCTGAATTTTGTTTTGGTGGGTAAAAATTATCCAAATGACATCCACTACCCTTGAGCGGAGTGAGAGATAGTGTCAGACTCTTACTAACTATAAAACTCATCCCGTTCCTTCTTGCCTTTCATACCGAGGCTGAGCTACCTTTCGGAGCTAACTATGGCTCTAGTAGGCTTTGACCCAGCTGGGCCCCTGCTATTGCTGACAACACCTTGAGGCGCGCGGGAACAGTGCACGCCGTTGACGAATTGGGCTCGGTCCGGACAGTTACCGGACGGTCGGAAAGCGAGCTACCCATAACTCGCCATCCGCAAGCCCGCGCGTTAATTAACAACCCCTTAAGAACCCCTTTTATTATTGTTGCTTTTAAGATTGGGTAAGGTACGCGGAAAATACGGTAATGAGGGAAATCCAAGAGATTGACTATCATATTCAATGACATAATCAGTTGTATTCGGATTTCAATATACTTACCTATCTACTTTGTCTAAGGTAGGAGCCCGCTCAGCGTGAACTATCGGTCATTGACCCAACTACATTTATTGATAGTCTTAATTTAAAAAACGGAATTAATGACATCTTGAATCGACACGTGATCCTTTAACTTTTCTGAAAAACAGTTCATTGCTTGTTTTTGGAGTGCCTTCGATATATTGAAGGTGTTAAACAATGGTCAATGTACTTTATTTTAAGTTTATCTGGCGCCTTGTAAAACTTTTTTTTTACGTGTAAATGCAGGATCCTCGAACGCGCCGGGGTCCCCGATTTTGAGGGGCCTGTAGCATTTGCTACTCTTGCTACGTGGCTAATTCGCCACTGAGCGATCTAGGGCCGGCTACCGGTGAGCGGTGACCAACGTGACCAGTGACCAGAGACCAGTGACCACAGGATCTTAATAACAATATTATTGTGAACACTGAAAACAAACGGCGGTATCTCAAAATTTTTGAATTTTCTTTTTGTTTTATCACGGACGTCTTTAGAAATATGTCGTCAGATAGGCCAGTCGAATACCTAATGCGTATTCTCAGTGGCAAATGGCAAAAAAAATAGTTATTAATATTATTTATTTAACAATTCATGCAACACACCAATATCATCATCATCAGCCTTTTAATGTTCCCACTGCTGGGGCTCAGGCCTCCTCTCTAGGAGAGGGAATGGGTAATCCACCACGCGGGCCCAGTGCGGGTTGGTGAATGACATTATGTCTTCGAATTTTTGGTTCTAGGATAATGCAATCAAATAAATTACACAAAGTAATGCGCCTGTCTGGGTTTGAACCCGCAAACTACAACCAATATAATAAAAGAAAAAAAGACGGAAACGAAGGTTGTTATGTATGTTATAGTATCTATATAACTAATTTTCTTTATTTACAAGCAGACTTGGCAAACGTTGTTATAGCATATAAATTATCACCGAAAAAATATAGCCTACGACCTCTTCATAGACCTACCAAATGTACACAAAAAATTCCATTTGGTTCTATGATGATTTGACCGATTTTTATGAATTTTTTGGTTTCGTTTTCGTTCTGACACGAAGTTTTTATATAATTATTAGATACCTATATTATAAACTTTATTGCACACCAAGATAAAAATTATAATTGATGGTAAAATTAAACTAAGAGAAGTATAATTCCATATTATATGCGAAAGAAACTTTTTTTATGATTTCAGTTATCGGATAGCGTTTGACTACTATCTCACCTGAAGAATAGCGATGCCGTAGTCGACGATGGAACTTTTGATACACGACGATATAAAATGAAATGTAGGTACTATATCAACATCTCCCTCGAGGGAAGATAAAAAAAATCTTTTCTGGAAACTCACTCTGGTTGAGTTACAGCTTCTTGACTTCCGTGAGCAGTATTGGTTATGAGAGATTGTTGTACATTTAACTGCGCATGCGCTGTGAAATATGAGGAAATTGTTATGTTGGCATTTCTGGGTTGAAGGGAAAAACGCGCCATTTTGAAAATGGTGACTTATAGCCACCGGTTTTTTTTTTTAAAGAAACTCTATGGTAGCCTGCGAAATTATTTTTTTTAGGTACATGGTATTTGCAATTTGTGGTTCAGTATCGAATAGAAAAGAAAAAAATCTACACTCATATAATAAAGAGGTAAAGTTTTTATTTTTTTATTTTTCTTGTTTGTAGGAGGTAATCTCTGAAAGTACTGGTCCGATTGCTAAAAAAAATTCACCAATAGAAAACCGCATTATTCCTGAGTGACATAGGCTATATTTTATGTGCGCGGGCGAAGCCGCGGGCGCCCGCCATCTTGTGACATCACGATTTACTGTCAAATCAAGGAAATAAATTTTTAAACATTAATTAATTTACGAAAAATTTAATTTATTTATGAACTGTGAACAAAAAAAAAATGTTTAATCAGAATCCAGTCAGTAGCAAAATTTATACGATTTGACAGTACGACGAGTATTTAAACTAGTGCGATTTCATCCCACCTTGTGGCAAGAAGTGCAGCAATGAGCAATCTTTGTAAAAATACTACTAAAACATTGCAATATGTTACATCCCTATTTTAATGTCACTAGTTAGTACTAGTAGCTCAAATGACTTAGTAAAAAAACCAAAAAAACAACATTAAAAAAAGTTGATAAAATGGTTAGGTAAGCAATACATTTTCAAAACCCGCACAAAATTCTTAAATACTTTTACAAATTAATTTTCCGCTCAATTAAGTTTTATTATACTAGTCTCATTAAATAAGCTGTTACTACACAGTCTAATTAAAATTAACTTCCTAGATCATTCTCATATTTGGGGTTCCGTATACGCGTATGACCAGGGACTCAAACTGTAACCGTAATAAAGTGTTTTAACACTGTTTTTTAAAACAGTTTTAACAGAAAAAAACTTTTAAACGTAACAGATACAATAATGTTACCGAATGAAACTGTAACCTTTTATATGTGTTATGGAGTGCAACCGAATCAAAATGTAACCTGTTTATCTATATGTGTTAATATGTGTAACTGAAATAGTCAGTTTTAGTGTAGCTTTGTAAATTGTATTGTTGTGTATATATATATATATATTATATCTGTTATGATATTTTAGGGTTACACTTTTGTGTTTTGGGTTAACACATTGAAAACACATTATTAAGTGTTACGTATTTGATTCTGTTACCAATTCAACATGTAACACTTATAATTCTGTAACCTTTATGAAGGTGAGTCCCTGCGTATGACAAACGATTTTTAACGTGAGTCCATATTACTAAGCTAACGCTGTTTGTTAGTTAGTTTGTCTGTCTGTAACACGCAGGACTGTTAAGTAAGACTGTGTTTATAGAACCGTAATAACTGGCTCTAATCTCGTTTTATTCATATTTTTTTTTTATTATTCCCTTTATTCAATTTTTCACATTTTTAAATATATTTTTTACAAAATCATATAAAAACATTAAAAAAATATAAAACATAGTTATCCGCCGGTATCGGGAGTAGGTTCTAAGCTAGCGGTGGTTAGGGCTCCAGAGACAGGAACCTCCTCATAATGCGAGCCGTATCGAGGAGTACTGCCTTTTGTATCAGGCCCTTGATCCAACCGCGCAACGACAGCTTCGACAGATGGTCGTCGAAGCTTTTGGCTATAAGGCCATTGACGGTCACGATGATCGCACCACATGATGATCGATCCACATTCCACATGTCGACAACATCGTGTGCTAAGTCCAGATAATAGATTTGTTTCTCTTTCTCAGCTTTCACGAGATTCTCGTTATACAGGATGGTGATATGGACTATCACTGCACGGTGCGCTAATTGGTCTATCATCACTAAGTCCGGCTACAATAGTCCGGTCAGTAATGGTAGACCGATCCCAGTACAACGTGATATATTCAATTTTTTATTATTTATTATTATCATCACTGATTTTTATTAATGTTTGTCCCGTGATAAGTCAAAAGATGTGTAATAAAGAAATATATAACATAAATATAATAATAAATAGAAAAATATTTAACATGTTTTCATAAACGTGGAATGTTTTAATATAGAACCCTTGTAGCGCAAGCTCGACTCGCACTTAACCAGTTTTTTCAACTAAATACCTACTTCTTGTATTTAAATGTTACGCCTCATTTAAAAGTTAATCTAAGAGAATTAAGTCTTCTAGGTGGCTTAGCGTCTTTTGTAATTTACTTGCAATAAAAAAAATTATAAAAAAATGTATAATGGCGTTGTGGTAAAAAGTGAAACGTTATGTATATTAAGCTATTTATCTTCGTGGTTAGGTCATTAAGTTTAAATAAGAGTATCAAGAGTGGAATAGCTTAAGGCATTTGCTGTCATAATATTAAAATTATTGTAAGTAGCTGCCGATGCCGACGGAGTGGTGCAAAATATCGTCTAAACATAGCAATAAAATAATTTTCGCTTATAATTCTTTCGAGAGTGTAGTATAGTACAGTCATCCTTTTAATGTTCCCACTGCTGGGCCTCAGGCCTCCTCTCCAGGAGAGGGAATGGGCCGTAATCCACCACGCGGGCCCAGTGCGAGTTGGTGGATGTCACATGTCTTCGAATTTTTGGTTCTAGGACATGCTCACGATGTTTTCTGTTTTACGAAAATAATAAATTATTGTCACAATAGTCATTAGCTCAGCTATACGAAAATTGACAAATGCTTGCATTGACTGGAAAGGTCCACTCAAATATGTGTGGTTTTTTCCTTAAAAGACCATCTCAGACTCTAATCTGTATGGTTCTCATATGATTTGACCATTACATGTTTGCTGTTATGCTGTATGGGTTTTAAGGGTGTTATTTAAAATACTTATAATGGGTAAATCCTAGGCGTTGAAGTCAGATGACATTGAGGTCGGACTCAATCAATTTTTCCCTGTCCTTGAGTTTGTTTCGGTGTTTCTTCTCAGGGTAGTCGGCTAGGAAACACCGGCCTCATCTAGTTTAAACTGACGAAAAAATTTACGTGTAAAAGTGTTATAAAAAACCTACCTATTTGCAAAATAAATATCAAATCAAGAATGGTAGGTACAATTTATAAAGTCTTGACTTCCGAATGAGTTGGCCCTGTAGATGAAGAACAAGAATTCTCCCGGGAGATCGGGTCCATGGGCTCGCTAATGCCCAACAGTTCGTCACAAAACTGCCCTGCGGATTGTATCTTAGACGTCTGGTCCCTCACCCTAGGTATTTTATGGCAAAAGAAACGCTACCGATACATACCTAGGGTTTATTGGAGTGCGCAAGCCCTAATACGATGTCAATGCAGAGATACGGTGATGGGGTCAAAGTAGAGATACGGCGGCGGGGCAACGTAGAGATACGGCGATGGGGGAAATAGTAATAATAATTCTTAATAGACGTAATAATGGTATAATTTCTGAAGCCTTCTGACTTTCGAACTAGGAGGGCCTTTATGTCAAGAGTCAGAGTCCTCGCTAATTTATTTTGATCAATTTTATGTATATTTTTTAATATTTGAAAAAAAAAAATTAAATTGGTAGGTAGGTAATTAAAATGTGTAGGTACTATTATTAAAATTAACTAAATCAACAAAACTAAGTAGAGTAAAAAAGAGTAGGTGTTGTAACTCTTTTTTGATAGTACTTCGATGTCAAAAAGAGATACTTTTCTTTCGTATCTAATGAAAATTATTACACCCCATTTTTTGACACCGTAAATAATAGAATTTCAGGGCAATATTCTCATGATATTTTAACAAAATACTAGTGTATGCTGTGATGTGAGATGCCTTATAGAATAGAATTTTCTGCCGGAGTCTATGTTCCCTTACAACTGTAATAATTTGGGGGAATTTAAGGAGTCAGAGCTGGCGTGATGATTCCAAAAAGTTACTGCAGTCCTGGAATGCTTGGAACAACTGAATGGACACTGAAGGGTTAATTAGTAAAATTCTGATACTCCGTCTCGCATCACCCAGAGCGAGAGCAGTGGTTTGATAACTTCAACAAAAAAAGGGAATGTAAGATCAAAAGTGAATAGGTTACTTCTAAGCAAGCGTGCTTCATCGTCGGCCACATCATCGCTTACTATCTGGTGAGATAGTGGTCAAACGCGAGCATAACAATAATTCCAAATTATTTTTTTATAAGGAAACTTTTGCTAATTGGTGATCCATATTTGGTTTAGACCAATCTATAAAGCTTGGAATTGGAACACAGGCGTAGGGTAGCCAGTCTTTCGGTATTTACACGATGCATTTTGGAGAGTGTGCGCACGGGAATTGCATGACTTGATATTCATCAGACAATCCGACACGTAGGTACAGCAAGTAAACACCCTTACGTTGTTGACATCTGATAAATCTTAATATTGTTGAAAAAAATTTCAAAATCGGTTCAGTAGTTCCAGAGATTACTTCCTACAAACAAACTTTACCTCTTTATACTTAATTATTTATATAACATAATATACCTAATAAATCTGTACTAAACTTCTAAGTTTTAAGTTGTGCGCGCATCAAAAATTTAGGAAATCGATGAACCTAGAAGTAACTTTTTAAAATTGTGTGTAACTTAATATATTACTTAGGCTTTCATCGCAATCGGTCGACTATATCGAAAGACTGCATTCATTGACTTGTTATAATAGATGGTATGAAGTTGGCCGGGTCAGCTAGTACTCAATATATTAGTGCAGCTTTAAAGAGTTTTTAAATGTTTATGTGTGTCTACAAGTTGTCGTTTATAAGACTAAAATTTGACTTTCGCCAAAATCGGTCTATTAGCTATACAGTTAGAGAACATACCCTGAAGCATACTTCAAAAACATAAATCCCCAGGCGCTTAAAACCTCCTTTGTAGTCAGGCTTCACACAATCAACGTCATTGCACGTTTAAAATATATTCTCTAACCACAAAACATAATCAAAATGAATAGTTATTTTACCACGCTACTAAAACCATACATTACTGAACAAATGCGCACAAAGAACGTCTAAAAACCCAGCTTCGTAAAACACCATCGGCAACTCTCGCCAACTAGCGGAAAAGTTAAATATGGCGGTTCGCAAAACCGAAACGGTTTAATTACTGCAACCCGAGAGCGGACCACACACGCAGCTCATTAAAACACGAATCATAACAATAATTATTTTACCCCAGCATATAATTTCGCGCGAGAGAAAAAAAAAGTTAATATTAAAACATAACCTCATTATCAATGTGTCAACAACTCAATTTATGGCGGGAAACCGGCAACGCCCTGCGCGCGGGAAATATCAGCCAATGACGCGTAGCCTGTTCTACTTTATCGTAACAACGAAAAGTATCGCCATCTCTTTCTCGCTTATATAAAAGTCAATACTTCCGAATCGTTTGTCAATGTTTCTATCTCTGTCTTTTCTGGGGGGAACGTTCTATTTTTAAGGCTAATGAATATTACGGGATGACGTTATTAATTTATGCCGAGGGATTTGTTTTTTTAATCACTGGCTTTGATTATATAGGCTTTTGAAAGATTTAGGGTTCGTTTGAAAATACGGACCGTTTTTTTTTAATTATTATTTTGTACTATGATGGGTAATTAGAATACATTTGTGGCATTGCTTGTGTTATTAACTAGTTGTTCATTTGTCTTTGAACGTGTAAGTTAGTATATTTTTAATTTTAATTTTGTAGTTTTGAGACTCTGTATTCTGTACTGTTAAACCCGATAGTGAAGTGAATATATATTTTTTATAGGTATTTTGCCATAAGTAATGTCATCTTGATTTGGAAACGGCACGACCGATTTTGAGGTTATATTTTATTGAAAAATTAAGTAACACCTGTTCGAATTCTGAGTGAATCGATATTTCTCCGTATAAAATACGATAAATCAACAATCAAACGACAAAATACGTCTCCATTATTAAACAATCTAAAGTTACCATATCAAAAACTATATTAATTCAATACACCTAATTGAATTACACAAATTGACAGCTTCAGGCGCGCCCCTATCTCTCTGCACGGATGACATGTGACAAACATACTTAGTGGTTATTCTTTATTCATGTTAATACAGACGGAGACGGGACGAATTGAAAGCTCGCTCAATCGATGTAAATTAGTTTATTGCTTATTCATCTTTTTATACGTTTTTCCTGCCCATGTGGTTACAGGAACTGAAGAAATGTTGATTGATGGGCTTGGATTGGGTTTGTTTAACATTTTATTGGATTTGTGGTGATTTTCAGAGTTCGTGCATTATTTGAAGCTTATAATTGAGATCATAATGAGTTAGACGTTATGTAGGAAATGTTTTTTTTTATATATTTCCTGATCCGACTTTATTTTATGAATAGTTTTTGCCCGCGGCTTTACCAGCGTACATAAAATTTAGTTTACCTATGTCACACAGGAATAAATAGTTTTCTATCAGTAAAAAAAAAGGCGCAATCGGATCAATACTTTAGATATAAACAAAAAAAAAACAAAATTTATCTCTTTATAATACTCGTATTAGTATAAAAAAACAAGGTCCTCTATCACGTCTATTATCTTTGTTCGCGTTAAAAAATACAAAAAGACTAAACGAATTTTCATGCAATTTTCACCAATAGAAAGAGTATGATTAATGAGGAAGGTTCAGATGTATACACATTTCTGCACGTTCTTCTCCATAGAGATCTACGCTTTGGATTGTACAGTACAGCTTCATTTGTCTGACTGATCGAATTCAACAGTGCCTGTGAATGGTTTATTTGAAACAAATGCTTTGATTTGTTTTTGTATTATCGGCTTCATCTGGTTTAAGTTTTTTTTTTGTGTATAAATGTTTTTTAAAAACCTAATTGTAAACTTATTTAAGGTTACGATGGGGCTGATATGCTCTTTGACATTAAAGTACATAAAAAATAAACGGGGAAAAAAACCGAATTGCAAATTTTTTATCATTTATCATATATTTAGAAAAACCGAATATTTCAAAGTTTGCCCGTGTAAAATTAAGGTGGATCGCTTGTATGGTAATAAACTAATTTTATTTCATTCTTTTTAAATATTTAGATTTAAAAAGAAGGGCTGTCGCACCACACTAAATGGGTGATGGGCATATCATCTAGGTTACTTTTAGGCAAGCGGCACCGTCGACCACATCAACACTTACCATGAGGTGAAATAGTGGTCAAGCGCAAGACTATAAAAAAAAAAAAATGTCACCATCAATAGGCTGCGATAGACCGTGTTAACTTGCTTACGTATATACTTATAAAAGGAATAATAATATTCCACAACTATCACACAAAGCCATCTAGTCTCAAGCTAAGCAGAGCTTGTGTTATGAGTACCTACTAGACAACTAATAAACATATGAATTCAGGGTGAAATCGGTCAAAGGGTTCAAGAATGCAGCAGGAAACCTAGTATCTATTACTTATCTACACTAGTATATATGTCACAAATTATGAAATTAAATTAATTACAACAAGATTTTGTGATCAGCCATAAGAAAAATGATCACGATTGTGACTATGGACAATTACTACTACGATCGAAGAGCACAGAGCATAATGTGTAATTATGCTATAATAACAATTAATAATTACACTTCAAATTATTATTTACGACGGAACCCACATATGAATCTCAACACCCACACTGACAAAGATTTTATGTCTTACGTATAAACAGGGTTGCCAACTCATAGACTTTTATGAATTCGACCTCATTTTGAAAATAGATTAAAGATTATTTGAATTTTTAGAACTGTGTTGATATTTATTTTTTAATCTGCTGTCATAATATTTCTTTATGATATTTGTTTTATTTTGGTTTTTATGAGTTTCTGGCTGCGGTCTTTATTATAAGATTTAATGATCACAGATTGGGTCGAAACCTTTAATTTTGAAAAGCACTAGTACATCTAAATATACTAATAATATAAAGAGGAAACATTTGTATTTTTTTTTGTAATGAATAAACTCAAAAATCGTTTTTAAAAATTCTTTCACACGGGGTTCTAAAGTTTGTATGAAGAAACCTACTTCCTAGCCAATAATGCTAATATCTAATAATTACAAAATATAATTGTGATATGCGATAACTGAATATACGGTGTGTCGGCCCCTTAACGTTGAACCACTATTTACGCCACACCCTTTATACATAACAATAGTGTCTTTCGTCTAGCATCGGAAAATTCTAGATTAAAAAAAAAAATATCTTTCCTGATCTAGGTATTCTGATTTTAAAAAGCAAACAATTTTCCGTAAAGAATGCTCAAAAACACTGCAAAAATCCCTTTTAAAAATCAAATATAAAAATTAATCTTGAAAAGCTCTCATTCACGCCTATGTTCCATGGAACCCTACATCAAAACCCAACCATATAATTATGGCGGCAACAAAAACACAATTCGACGGTCGCCATCTTGAAATCATTCGAAAACGCGGCAGAGTCAACTTTTAAAAACTTAATTCTTTCGGTCGTTAGTGCTGGCTTCGGTACAGGGGCGTAGCGTGGAACTAATTTAGCGAAGGCGCTGCAGTCAGGCCTTTTTCGTTCATAAATTCGAAAACGAGACAGCGACTGTCTTTCTCTCTTTTGTTCGGCAATGATACACTTGTTGAGTCGAAACTCCAAAGCCTTTGGCATAGCCGCCGAGTTGCTAGCCTGTCGGTTTTCTATCGTTTACATTTCGGGGAGTGTACACTGGAATTGCACAACCTAATTCCGCCAAGTTGCAGATATTTCACCCATACGTACAAAGCGTTTTGGGAACACATTTATTGTGCGTACAGCCAAGGAGTGGACTTCCCTGCCGGAGTCTCTGTTTCTTGATAGCTACAACTTCGGGGTCTTTAAGAGTGAATAGGTTACTTTTAGGTGCTTGCTCCATCGTCGACCACATTATCGCTTACTATCAGGTGAAATGGTGGCCAAAAGAGAGCGTATAAAAAAAAATCAATTGTTGCAACCCAGAATCGTCGGAATCTACATCGTTACCATGTCATACGCGAGTCTATCAATTAAACATAAAAAACCTTCGTTCTTAAAGAGCCCTCCCTTTCGCGAGGTCTTTTTAGATGCAAGGCCGTGTTGGAGGGCCCACTTCGCCCACGCTTATTTACTAAGTGGAATTCGGTATAATACCGGTTTTTAGTGCTATGTAGGACTAAAGGTTTTCACGGAAATGTTGCGGTAGGAAATAATTAATGGTATGAAATGTTTCGGTTCAGTGTTTGAGGTAAGGGGTCCGTTTGAAATTGTTTAAACCTTATTGGGCGATTGCTAATTGGTGTGATTTAATTAAAAATAAATAAGGATTGTAACGAATAGTATATTCGGCCGAATATTCAGCGTACTCTCGAACCAAAAAGCCGAATATTGTTTATAATCTACATATTTCTAACGCTCTGTACTTACCATAACAAGACCTATTTTTTCCACTAGAACAAAATAGATACTCGTACTTATATCACTTAAGTTTTCGGTATTCTGCCAAATATAATAAAAGAAGCCGAATACCAAATATAGTCTGTCTAATAAGTCAACCGACTTGGGAATTTTCTATAATAGTTAATCATTTAAAAAATACTTATATTCGAAAGTTCTCATAAGGTTCTTCCGTTAGTAAACAATGATCTCTATCTCTTAATCAACCTTGATTATTGAACCCGTGTTGATTACATCAGATTTCATAAAATCCCATTATTTATTCCCGCGACTCTGACCAGGTCCACCTTGTGAGAGCCTTGTAATACTGCGTCTTCTGGTACATGGTCGCCATTCCAGATCCTTTCGCCCTATCGACCATCAGTTCTACGAGTAATATGCCCTGCCCACTATCACTTAAGTTTGGCGATTCTTCGAGTTATGTTGGCGACCTTGGTTTTTCTAACCAGCAAGAAACATAACAAGTAATTTATTATTATTTATATTATAGCTAGCCTATATTGTCCCACAACTGGGCAAAGGCATCCCTATCCATTCTTTCCAACGATCACGTTTCCTTGCTTTCGCGTTCGAATTCTTAGGGAAGCCATCCAGGTTGTCTCGCCATCTTCTTCGTGGTCTGCTGCATACAAGTAACTATGACAATAAATAAAACGAAACTCATTTTAAAATGTAGAAATTTAAAAAAAGAACAAAAGAAAACTAACAGCTGCCTACCTATTCCAATTTTGAAAACAAACT
Organism: Mythimna albipuncta; assembly: GCA_929112965.1. Classification (NCBI taxonomy): domain Eukaryota; kingdom Metazoa; phylum Arthropoda; class Insecta; order Lepidoptera; family Noctuidae; genus Mythimna; species Mythimna albipuncta. The sequence continues at coordinate 3,078,941 of OV815986.1, read as the reverse complement.
CGGAAAACGTATTAAAAATCTATAAAAATGGAGATTTCAATCTATGGTAGTTCTAACCTTCATCTAATTAATGCCGTAGAGTTTCGGAAATAGAAAAAAAATCCCATCTGCCGTCTGTTCGTCGGACAGAAAAACGTAATAACGAAATTTTTGGAAATAAGGATTTTTTGAAATCGTTAGTAGGAAAGATACAGTGTGTTGTTTTTCGGAACTTTATTGATACTGGGATTAACTTTTCTTACTAAAATTATCAAAAAATAAAAGTCCCGTTTTGACATTTGTATTTTATTTTTATTATTATATTTACCTAGCGGCTTGCCCGGTATAGAGTACCTATAGCTCTATTAAAATAGCTAAAATAGCTACTACTACACCGGACCCCTAATTATTATTTTATTGCTTCTTTCAGTTTCATTCCAAGTTACAGTATATTAATAATGCCTTTTATTTTTTAACGAGTTTACTACAACAAACATTAAGTGTTACATCCGTATTTTAATGGTAAACAAAGTAAATAGGTACGAAAACATTTCTTGTAAAACTTGGTATCCAAGCTAAACAACATAGAACAAAATAGGTACATAAAGTGTTTTCCGAAAGTTGCAATTTTATTATTTCAATAAAATACATTTTTAAATTAAAGTGTTTATTTCAACACAAACACTGTTCATGTAATAGAACATAGAAAAACAATACCGTGTCGTATCAATAAAAACAAAATTATTTACGTAACTAGTTTCAAAGTTGTAGTTGCGAAATAACTTTGACTGAAAATAAATACTGACTTAGGTATTGTATAAAGAATTGCTCAATTCGTGCATGAAAGCGATAAGAAATGTGGTAGGTAATTTTCTGGCTAACGTACGAAGTTACGACCGAAAAGTAAATTGATCATGTAGCCATTTATTTTGCCAATTTGCTTTAAAAACATTTAGCACTAGCTTTTGCCCGCAGCTTCGCCCGCGTACATAAAATATAGCCTATGACACTCAGGAATAAAGCATCTTTCTATCTGAGAAGAAATTTTTGCAATCGGACCAGTACTTTCAGAGATTACCTCCAACAAACAAAAAAACAAGCATAAAAACACACTTTACCTCTTTATAATATTAGTGTAAATTGCATTTAAAAAAAGAGAATCCATGGATTTTCTTGCATATTCTTCTCCATAGAGATATCTACGCTTTGGAATGTGTAATTAGCGTTATTTTTCTGACTGACTTCAAAAATGCATGTAAATACAAGCACGCTACGCTACTTACTATCAGGTGGGATCGCAGTCAAGCACAAGTTTATATCAACAAAAAAAAAAAAAAAAAAAAAAAGATTGCGCCTGTTTCAATGATTCCGCATATTGTAAAGCTGCGTCTAGGGTCTAGGGTCGTAGGTCTAAAATACTTGGGTTGGATTAGGTTATGTTAAAATATAATGCTTTTTAAAACCTAAATAAACCCTTTTGAGATATATCGACATAATAAAAAAAACTTTATTCAACTAGACTGAGAATTACACCTGTTTCAAATCTGTTGGTATGAGTTAGATCATCGTTCTTTTCCATTATGTACAAAATCCACTATGAATAGATTTGCGAATGATTAGAAGAGCCACTGAACTTTACTCTAAAATAAAAATGCCACTAAAAAGTTTTATAATCCGCATTTACGGCAGCCGTCATCGCTAGCAGTATGTAATTTTATCTTGACCCCAAAGAATTCATCCAAAACACTTAATTTCGTCCTTTTAAATTGTCACGTTTTCCTTATAAAAATCACGCTGTATATACGGTAATCAACCTCAAATGACACTACCGACTGCGCCCATAAAAAGCAAAATGTATGTTTCAAAGCTCTTGATAATTGAAAAAAAAAAACTAACCAATATGGCGTCCTTTGCTACATATCACAAAAAAAAGAACAAATCTCTCGCGGCGGGAAAGAAAAAGCGGCACTAATTTCATGCACTCATGCCGCGTTCGATTTTCAAAATGACCCTGGAAAGGGATGCAATTACAAGTAAAAAAGAGACAGAAATATTAATAATGTTTTAATCGGCTCATATATTTTGGTCGATATGTTGTTTATGCTTGAGTTTAAAAAGTATGTTTTTTTATTATTTTTCGGAGTTGGAAATTATAATATTTTCGTTCACAATAATATATTTACGATATATTGGTGATAATCATTTTATATTTGTGCTGATTTGGTACGGGGAAAAGACTAAAAGCTTATACGCAATAAAAAGATTATGTTTCGAGATGGCCTAATGGCTCCCGTTCATTACGGCTGCCCGATATGCACAGGAGTCGAATGTCGGCTTTGGATGTATGGAAATGATTTTTAAAGTGACTCATTTCGGCCTCCAGTGTAATTGACAATTATCTTGAGTGTGTTTTTTAACGTTTTCTTTTCTTGAAACATGTTAGTGCGTATGTTACTGAGTACAAAATGTTGATGTAGGTAATCATATATCTTTAAATCCGAAGTAAGCAAAGCTTGAGAAATTTTTAAAGGAAAAAATCGCTAAGGAGTATAATTATATAGGTTTTAGTTACTTATGCATATTAGTAAAACTCTGAAACTACTTCTCGCTCACCCAGAGTGGGAGAAGTCATTTGATAACTTTACGCTTTAGGCTCTTAGTAAACTAGTGCGCCTCGTCATCAACGATTGCATCACTGCTTACCATCAGGTGGGATCGCAGTCAAGCACTAGTTTATAAGTATCATTAAAAAAATGGTTGAATTCTATTTCACCATTTCAGAGTTGCCGCGTATGAATTTGGTCTAACTACTAAAACATTAATTATATTTGGAAAAGTATGTATAATTCAACCATTTTTCAGAATCGATATTATGTAGTCATACTACGTAAATATTTGTAGGTACTCAGGACGTTCATGCTACCACATAACCATCAAAATATCGGTATAACTATGTCCCACAAATAATAACTCTAAACCCATCCTATTATTGCCCACACATCAAAAATCATGTAAACACAGTGTTGCCAGCAGGAAATATAACCACAACACAATAATGATGACCATTAAGGGCGCGCCCTGAAGCCGATGGAAGTAGATTAAGAAAAATGTTCCACAGATTAGAGAACCGAGTCCGCCATTTTGGGGTGAGGTAGGGTGACTGTGATTTGTGTAAGTACGTTTTAAGAAAATATTTTGGTAAAAACGTTAATTTTCATTTAGTAGTTTCGTGGATTTTTCCTTTGTTAGATTATTAGTGTTTTTTTTTCCAAATAATATACTTCACTTGTCTGTAGGTACGTAATATTATCACTGTATGGGTACGGGTATGGCGAAATGAATGTCGAAACCTTGTCAAAATTTTTGAAATCGTATACGAGTTCTTGACAGATTGCGACTGATATGCGAACGCTAAAAGTATTTTTTAAATAATTACTTGAGCATGGGTACAAAGTCCTTTAGTCGAAATAATAAAGATTTTATGTTTTAATGGCTAATTTGTTTACTATTGGAATAAGGATGCACCCATTTAACTGTTTTTTTGTAGATTTGACAGCAAATGTATCAAGTCAACCCTGTCAGCAAACTTCGCTGAGGTAATTAACACTACAATAAAATTCTGAGCACCATTTTACCGAAATCGCGCCCGTTTCAATGATTCCAAAAATTGTCCAGTTGCACAGACACTTGCGATACAAAATTACAACAATTTTACATCACAATATTTAGTAGGAATCAATTTACGAATGATTAAACCAGCCACTAATTTCGAAGAGAGAGAGAGAGTCGAAGAAGTTCGCCAAAAATTCCCTCAAAATTTCTAGAATTGCTGTTAGTAGAAATTAATTTAGCTATACAAAAAAAGAAACGGTATTTCATAAGAGAAGCTTGGGAAAAATGACTATAATGTAATGTATATTTTTTTTACAGCGATATCCCCGGGATCAGTAAAAATATGACAATCCAGATTTGATTGACGTCAGTCTACAAAGCCTAGTGTGTGGCTGGCTGCCTTTCCGTATTTTATAGGATGCATTTTGGAGAGTGTGTGCAGGAATTACTTGACGTAACCTCTATGGTCCAGATAAGCGTTTCACCTCGTCGTTTATACCACGTACATCAAAGGACTGGAACAATCTGCCTGTTGTGGTCTTTCCGTCCTTTTATACTTTAGGTGTATTTAAGGCTAGAGTGAATAGGCTCTTAATAAACTAGTGCGCTTTACCCCATATGTAAAAATAAAGTGAGGCGTACCCAAGCACTACTGAATTTCAAAAAAATGGTGAAGGAGCACTAGCTATCACTTTAATTGTTCTTCCCCTTTCTCTGTTGTATTTTTTAATATTTATTAGTTTATTATTTGGTAATTTATTTATGTATTATATTTTTTCTATTGTAATTTTCTTTTCCTTTCGTTCAGTCCATCCAAAGGTTGTCTGGTAGAAATTGCCTTGTGCAATAAGACCGCCTATTGTACTACACATAATCTTTTGTAAATGTTTATCCTGTATTAAGCTAAGGTGTGCAATAAAGTTATAAATAAATAAAACATCGTCGTATTTATCCTACTTATTCAAACCGCATGGTTATACTATCATGGGAGAAGCCAGGTGTGTCTACAATAGCACTAATGCTACGCCCCGACCGCGCTCGCTTTGTACAACGTTATTTATTGGTAGGCGAATCTTGTTAATATATATATGTAGGTATTGTGTAGTATTTGAGGAAGAGTGATAGAGTAATTAATATTAATCACTTCAGTTTGTGTATTTTTGAAGATAACTTTGATATTACTTTCGAAAATGTTGTTTCGAACGCGCCATCGACGATTCGGGCTCGGTCCGAACTAGAGATGTGCCTGTGTGTGAATATTCATGCTTCGGGCAATATTCCCACCAAAATACCCACTTCACGGCAATATTGCCGGCAACGGCACATCACTAGTCCGGACGGTTAACGGACGGCCGGACGGCGAGCTATCCATTGCTTGTCGTCCTGTAATACCAATCCAATGTTCAGACTTACCCAGCAGTTTATTTATTTATTTATTTACAGTTTACTTAAACAACATTACAGTCTCAACTAATGCGTTGTACAGAAACAAGAATTAAAAAAACCGGCCAAGAGCGTGTCGGGCCACGCTCAGTTTAGGGTTCCGTAGTTTTCCATCCGTCATAATAAGTGTACCCACTTATGAGTTTAAAAAAAGGCTTGCCTATACGACTATACAACAAACTTAGTCCAGAAATTATTTTGTAGAACCTTTTTGTCTTTTTGTACAAAAACTGTTCTTTCCATCAAGTTCAAAAAAAATTTCCTAGAAAGTCCTTATAAAGTTCTACTTTTCAGATTTTTTTCATATTTTCTAAACATATGGTTCAAAAGTTAGAGGGGGGGGGGGACGCATTGTTTTTTACTTTTGGAGCGATTATTTCCGAAATTATTGACATTATCAAAAAATGATTTCAGTAAACCCCTATTCATTTTTAAATACCTATCCAACGATATATCACACGTTAGGGTTGAAATTAAAAAAAAAACACTTCCCACTTTACATATAGGGGGGCTACCCTAATAAAACATTTTTTTCTAATTTTTATTTTACCACTTTATCGGCGTGATTGACATATATATTGGTACCAAATTTCAGCTTTCTAGTGCTAACGGTCACAGAGATTAAGCGAGGACGGACAGACAGACAGACAGACAGACGGACAGACAGACATGGCGAAACTATAAGGGTTCCTAGTTGACTACGGAACCCTAAAAAGAAAGAAGTTAAAAAAAAAAGAAGAAAACATAATTTCCATGGAATGCGTCACATCACTCCTCGACTCCTCATACCCATCCTACTTATCCAGTCAGTCGTCTTCCATCCTTCATCCCGAGCAGTCGTGTACTGCACTCGCGATAATTGTTGTAAAAGTTAAATAAAGTGTATTAGTTTCTTACAGCCAAAATTTTGTCCTTTTTTAAAAGAGTGACCTAAGCTGGTTTCTAAGGCTGACAAGACGGATTGCATCGCAGCGACCGCGCGCGATCGATATATTTAACTGCATGCAGTCGTACGTTCGTCTTCGTGCAGTCGATCAACTGCACTACAGTTGTGTAGTGTCGACGCACGCTGTCCATCGCTAACCGCATACAGTCAGTGTGCAGTTAATTATAAAGAGCAAACGCACATTGACATTGTCAACTTTATTTTGAGGCTCTTAAAGATTAAATCATAGACTACGCTCGTGGGCTAGATGCGTGGCGCCAACTGCACAAAGTCAGATCAAACTGCATGCAGTTGAATATATGGACTGCGTGCGGTTGCTGCGATGCAGTCCGTCTAATGGCAGCCTAATAGTCCGCAAGCCAACGCTATCTTCTCACACAACGGTTGGCTCAGTGGTTGTGGGGTTGGCTGTTGCTTTGAAGGTTTTCAATTTTACTGTTTAAAACCCGCCGGTGCTTCTTTAGTTGCCCTTTTCATCCATATCCACGGTGACTATTTCAAATAATCTACATCCGAAGTCAACAAAAACAATTGAATTATTCGTAGGAATATTATTGAAGCCATTACTAGTGGAATCAATATGGCCAACTGTTCGTAGCCATATTACCGAATACCGTAGATAATATTATTTGATACGACTTGTTAGTAGCTATGAACCAATTGAGCTGAAGCAGGGAGGGATTCGAGCGTTCTTCATTTTATTAAGGGTAAAAAAATTAAGCTTAAACTAGTGCGCCTCACAATCAACGATTGCATCACTGCTTACCATCAGGATCGCAGTCAAGTACTAGTTTATATCAATAAAATATATATATATATATATATTAATAAAATATATATGTATTTAGCTTCACTTTTCTTGGACTGACCGACATTTGACTATTCAAAAGTGCCTGCAAATGGTCTATTTGAAATAAATGATTTTGATTTTGAAAAAATATAAAAAAAATCCATTGGATTCCCTCGACCAGTTTATCGGTCCACCTTGTGGAAGGCCTTCCAACGCTGCGTCTTCCGGTACGTGGTCGTCACTCCCGTTGATCATCATTCTGTTCTGCGCGCAATGTGCCCTGCCCATTGCTATTAAAAGGCGATAAGATGAATGCAAGATACACAGGACCAGTCGTTGTGGCGACACTTAGGGGAGGCAAATGTTCAATAGTAGGCGTCTTTCGACAGAAATGATGATGATAAAATACTTTGTTATAGTCTGTCTAATAAGTCAACCAACTTGGGAATTTTATATAATATTTAATCATTTAAAAAATATTTATATTCAATACTTTTCATAAGGTCCTTGTGTTAGTAAACAATGATCTCTGTCTCTTAATCAATCTTGATTATTGAACCCATGTAGAATACATCAGATTTCAATAAATCCTAATAATTACCCAAGTCGTTTAACTTATTAGACAGACTCTATACAATTTTTTTTCTTCTTAAACTTAGTACCACTAGTGTTTGACTGCGATCCCACCTAATGGTAAATCGTTGATAGTGAGGCCACAAAATAGATAAGTACAGAAGACAATCTTATGTATGTGCTTCACTTTTTATATCTACGCTCGGTGGACACACACTTATGAGCGTTAGAGCCGGAATTTCCGACGATTGATCCGAGACGCGACCGAAACATCGTGTTCGTGAGTGGTGTCTATGTGTGCGTTGCTCGAGCGCGCTTTGTATGTAAATTGACTTCTGTACCTATCTATTTTGTGGTGAGGCGCACTAGTTTGTTAAGAGCATAATCACTCTAGCCTTGAAGACACCTAAATTATTATCTTTTCGATATGATCAAATTCACGAACTCTAGTTCGACCCTGCTCCTTCTAACAGGCCCAAAATACGGTAAGCTTACAATGAAAACCTCACGCGAAAATATTTACTAAGATCTAGAAGATAGTAAAACGCAACACTTCACAAACAAAAACTATTTTTAGTCACTGAAAATAAAGTACATTTTCTATTAACATTATAAAGAAGTTGTGATGTTTTAGTTTCACCGTGTCTTAGTTCCGAATTCCGTCAAAAGCGATTATATCGCGAATCCGACCAAATGTAATAGTCACAAAATATAAAGACTATTGAGTACTATTTGTGACGTTGCGCGTTGGTCGGATACGCGGTATAATCGCTTTTGACGCAATTCGGAACGTGGGGAGTGTTTGCATTTCGAACGACATTTGAAATTAGGAACAAAATAATTGAATAGTAAAATTATTTTGGCGTACAGTTTTGCATTTGGGGATCCCTTTCCTGCTTATCGTCAAGATCGAGCATGGTTTAAAAGCTTGTTACTTCATCTAACGCAATCTATGCGATGTTTGACGAAGAGGCAATGCGAAAAAGAAAGATAACGCCTGAAAACCCTGTTGGCATTCGGTAATTCCGCTATTCACGCAATTTTTTCTGTAAACTTGTACCAGAAAAATATTTTTTTTTAAATTTAAATGTTTTAGACCTGTAGGTATCAGTTGTGTGTTATGAATCGTCTATTAGATAATAATTGACAATTCGACTTACGGCGAATATCCACCCTTACGTTGTTGAAATTTCTACGGTCCGAACTAAGCGTTTCGCCTCAACATTTATACGTCGAAGGACTGGAACAGTTTGCCTGCTGCGGTCTTCCCGTCCGATTATAATTTGGGTGTCTTCAAGGCTAGAATGAGTAGGCTTTTAATATACTAGTGCGCCTTACCATCAGAGATTGCATCATTGCTTACCATCAGGTGGGATCGTAGTCAAGCACTAGTTAAAAAAAAAAAAAAAAAAATCCTGAGACAAACCTCCGATTTTAGAATTAAGATTTCCAAGTTTATTGACTGTCATTCAACTTTAGCTTGAAAAGCTGTCCTGTCAGTCATAGACATTAAAGTCGGAGAGACATTTTCTTAATTCCATTCCTAACCCAGAACCTGGGCCCAACCCAAAGTGACTTAAATCTATGCTAATATTATAAAGAGGAAAGATTTCTATTAAGCTATTGAATAGCTTCTATTGCGGGCCTTGAGCGTGGAGACCGAATCCAGAAATTCCGTAACGAAAATAACCTAACACCCCCCACTCATTTGTTTTTTGAGCGTGGTGACCGATAAGAAAACAAATGAATGAACAATCAATCAAAATTCACTTCAATGTGTGAAAAACTTCAATTAATATCAAAGAAAAAAGAACAAAAGAAAAAAAATACTGCATAAATAAAATAAATAAATAATTATATGTAATTGCAAAAGTTGATAAAAATGCTATGCAATAGCTTTACCGCGGCAGTCCCCGAGTGCCACACGTCTTTTTATTTATTTATCATCATCATCAAGTGTCGCCACAATGGATGATCCTGTGCGTCTCGCATCTATCGTCTTCCTGCAACCTTCACCAGGTCATCGGTCCACCTTGTAGGAGGCCTTCCGACGCTGCGTCTTCCGGTATGCGGTCGCCACTCCAGTACCTGTCGGCTCAATCAAAATTTTTGTATCTATACCAAAATTATAAAGAGGTAGTTTTTTTTGTTTTTTTGCTTGTAGGAGATGTTCTCTGAAAGTATTAAAAAACTAAAGTTGTAATAAATAATCTCAAAAACTAAAAGACCGATTCAAAAGATTCTTATATATATATATATATATATATATATATATATATATATATATATAAGTAGAATGCTGCTTTATTACTAACCTATTTGCTTATGTCACTCAGTATTTTCTTCTTTCACGCAGGCAAAAAAAAAAATCCAACATAGGCGATTAAATAAGTTTCCAAACAGAAGATATCTTCCCTGATTCGCTCCTTATATCCGTTTTCATCACCTCCTATTATAAAGTAATCATGAATTCATATAACCCACTAAATAATTATCTAGCAAACGCAACCTCGCCTAATCGTAAACGCAAACAACCCCTAACCGAATTGTTTACAGTATTATTATTTACAGAAAACTCATTGGTTCCAAAATGGCTGCCATCACGTTAGCGCGGGAAATTTGACAACTGTCATGGACGCCATGTTTAGATAAAATAGTATACTGCTTTAAGGTTATGAAAATTTGGTTTGATTTTGTTTTGGATTTTAATTATTTTTTTGGGGTCTTTATTGGGTCTTAAAATAAAAAAAAGGATAAACCAAAGATTTTAACAATTAACAACCACGTAGCACCCACTCCTAACAAGATCGGAGACTCTACATTCGAAGTTGTGGATGATTACGTCTACCTCGGACAGACACTGTCCAGTAGGGTAGATTTAATTTCGAGAAAAAGGTCAACCGTCGAATCCAACTCGGCTGGGCAGCGTTCGGGAAGCTACGCTGTATCTTCTCGTCCAACATATTACAGTATCTTAAGACGAAAGTCTAGATGATCAGTGCGTGTTGCCTGTGAGAGAACAGTATCGAAAATTTATATAAAATGTCAATAAATAAAGAACAATGAATAATAATTCCAAAATATCAATAAATAAAATTCTGTTTGGAAACGTGGTCGTTCACAATGGGCCTCATCAGAAGGCTTAAAGTCACTCAAAGGGCAATGGAAAGGATTAGCTTGGGGTTTCCTTGCGTGATCGAATCAAAAATGAAGATATCCGCAGGAGAGCTAAGGTTACCGCCATATCACGAAGTCTATTTTAATAGAAAACTACGCAAGTAAGTAACCACAATGCGTTCCAAACAAGATTTAAAAAGCCAATAACTTCGATCTGTCAAATGTTAAGTGAAAAGTACGGTTTGTTGCGTAACAGGCAATTTTTTGCTTTGTATTAGTAAGTCTTAGTTAAATCTAGGTGTAGTTAAAACTTTATCTATCTATATAAAGTGTGTAAGGGACAGCCCTCTACAAACTTTAAGGGCTTGCTCAGTAGACGAAACTGAACAACCATCCACAATTTTTTTTTCTGGAAACGAAAAAAAAAATCGGCCTCGCCATACAAACTGTCCAATCAAGTTTATAATTTTGTATGGTGAGCCGGATTTTTTTTTTCGTTTCCTAAAACAATGTGTTGTGGAAGGTTGTTCAGTTTCGTCTACTGAGCAAGCCCTTAAAGTTTGTGGAGGGCTGTCCCTTACACCTTGTATGTAAAAATCAATGCCTCTTTTCGTTGTATTTTTTTTTTTTTTATTATCGATAGGCTCGCGTTTGACCACTATCTCACTGATGGGGTGAGATAGTGGTCAAACGCGAGTAAGCGATGATGTGGCCGACGATGGAACACGCTTGCTTTGAAACAATCTATTCACTCTTGACTTAAAGACCCCTACGTTATAGTTATCAGGAAACACAGATAGTAGGGTAGATTAGGGTAGAGTAGGGTATAGTAGGGTAGAGAAAGGAAGAGCGGGAGCGAAGCCGCGCCGGCAAAAGCTACTTGTTTAATATAAATCAGCTAAATATATTGTTTTAAGTCATAATTAGTTAAAAAAAATATTTCTTTCTTATGTTAAGAACAATATTAGCTTCTTTTTCCATTTGCCACTACTTAGACACTTCACACATTGACGCAGAGATGAGCAAAATTGCAGAACTGAATTCTGATTTTAAAACTTTTTTCGTTCATGATTCGTAAATAAATTAAAACTTTAAAATGTCTTGTTTTACTCTCCCTACCCAATTTCTTCGATTTGACAGTACGACGTGGCATCACAACAGGGCAATCGATTCTATTATTATTTGGAACGCATAGTACATAATTACCTATATTTTCTACAACCTGCGTGATTAATCCCACGCTCAAGATACCTAACCATATAAAAAACCATAACATCAATACATAATAAGAACCATTAACTACAATTAAACATTACTAATAAGAAAGTGTAATTATGAAGTCAAAGATCACAAGCATATCACCATTAAGGCCCTAGCACCCGAGCAGTGCCGTAAGGTAAGTGTAAGAGCAGTGCCGTGGATCAAGTCATCGTTTACCATCAGGAGAGATGGTGGTCAAACGCGAGCCTATATAAAATAACTAGCTGTGCCCCGCGGTTTCACCCGCGTTTTTCTCGTTTCCGTGGAAATACCGAGATAAAATATTGCCTATAATTGCCTCCCTCAACAAATGGACTATTGAATATTTAAACAGTTTTCATATCAGATCAGTATTTCCCAAAATTACCGCGTTCATAAATGTATTTATTATACTCTTCAAAGATCTTATACTTACAATCATCAACAAATATATTTCGAAAAAGATTATTACAGGATTTTATGTTGATAAAAAACTCTATGGCCCGTAACTCATTAATAGGTACCAACTCTTAACATCTTACACACGTGATAACTTTTAAACGAAATATCCGATTGAGATGAAACAAAAAGTATTTTACTTCTACATAAATACTCTTGATAACATAATGCTTAATTTCGATAAAGATTAATATTACGATACATATTTAACGTAGTTTTTTTTTCTTCAGACGATTTAATAATTATTTTGGACACAAAATCGGTTATTGTGATTAAACCATGATAGTTAGATATATGCTCCCGCGGATTTTTTTGTAGGTCTTAATGGGATCTACAAACCCGTAGTACATCATTTTGTTCTATTGTCAATAGTTTTTGCAGCGCACGCAAAAATACGTTTTCGATTTTACACATTGTGTTACAAAATAGCAATTTTATTACGGACCCCTAATTTTGAAAAAAAAACATAGCCTATAGCCTTCCTCGATAAATGGACTACCCAACACTGAAAGAATCATTCAAATCGGACCAGTAGTTCCAGAGATTAGCGCGTTCAAACAAACAAACAAACAAACAAACTCTTCAGCTTTATAATATTATATATAAGTATAGATAATAAAACTGTGACTTTTTGAAGACTACTCCTCGGTAACGACTAGGTCTTTTATCCGCAGCTTCGCCCGCGTACATAAAATATAGCCTATGTCATTCAGGAATAAAGCAGCTTCTATCGGTGAAAAAATTTTAGCAATCGGACCAGCACTTTCAGAGATTACCTCTTACGAACACAAAAATGAAAAAACAAACTACCTCCATAAAATATTAGTGTAGATTTACAATATTATCAACATTTGATTTTTCTGTATGACATTAGTCATACAAAATTACAAGTGAAGCTAATATAAGCGTGTTAAAAATCCAATCAATTATGTATTAACTTAGGCAAAAAAAAAAAAAATTAAAGACATGATAATTTTCGCTTGTTTTCCCTACTCCTTTCAAACGGCTTTGATTTTTAGAAATATGTTTACAAAGAAAAATTGCTGGTTAATTGTTCTTTAGAATGTACATAGCTTAAGTAAATCAAAATTAATATTTCACAAAGAAAATGGTTTTAAAGGTCAGATTATGCAGGCGCAGGTCATGGGACTATACGCCTTAAAATTTCACCGAACAAACTGCGAGATAGCGCCATACAACTGTTATATCCATCTCTTTTAAATTAGAAATGACAAGTTTGACATTTCAACGAGCGCGAGATAAAAATTTCTTCAACCAGTAGAGTGAGATAGCGCTATACAGCTGTCATATCTCCATCTCTTTCCATTTAGAATGTCAAGTTTGACAGTTCGATGAGCGCGTGAGTGTTTTTTTTCTAATTTGACGTTTATTCGTATGTCAGTTAAACTTGACAGGTTATGTGTGAAGTTTAAAACGCTTGTTCACACGTCGTGATAAGTGATTATGGTTACTTTATGTTGAGAGTGTACTTTTAAGGTTAAATAGTTTATTGTAATTATTTAAATTGAAAGGGTCAGTCGTGCGTCAGTCACCGTAGCCCCCTTTTTTTTCCTTAGGAAACGTCTACGGTCCGGGCTAAGCGTTTTGCCTCGTCGTTTATACCGCGTAAGTCGAAGGACTGGAACAATTTGCCTGCTGCGGTCTTCCCGTCCAATTATAATTTGGGTGTCTTCAAGGATAGAGTGAATAGGCTCTTAATAAACTAGTGCGCCTCATTATCAGAGATCGCATCACTGCTTACCATCAGATGGGGTCGTAGTCAAGCACTAGTTTATATCAACTAAAAAAAAAGGTGGGAAATCATTCAATGACGTTTTTCCGCTCTAGGGCGGATGAAGGTACGTGTTAGTCTTGAACAGACTAAAGGTAACTACACTGTGCACACGTGTGCCACACACGCCGACCTGTAGCCCGATTCACGTAATCAAAACCGTAACGATATCGTAGCGATTTGGTCGTCTAGACCATTTCCGTATTCACATCCATCAATCGAGTTTGAACGACACGGATTTTAAAGTCGTTTGAAATTCATCGATTTAAAATAAAACTGTATTACATTATCCTGGTAGAATACTTATTAATGTAACTGGAAATAAGTCGATAGATCGTGAATACCGCTTTTGGATAGGACTTCGATCAAACGCCTATAAAACTAAAACGATATTTGGCTTGTTTGATTTTACGTGAATCAGGCTACCGGTCTCCATTTTAATTTTGGAAAATCCTCTCTTAGTGCCCGCCTACGTCATAGAAGAAAACCTTTTGCAAACTTTCATGCTTTTATGCTCTGTAGTTTCGGCTGTGCTTTGATTATGTCAGCCAGTCAGTTCCCCCTTTTATTATTATCAATCTATAAATGCACATTACTTTGTAAGTTACACAAAGTAATGTGGATTTATAGATTTAAATAAAATAGAAATACCGTTTTTTTTTTTATTTACAGAGCCTATAAATAATAATATTTATTAATGATAATTACTTAAATTTATAATTTTTACATTATAATACAGATAGGTGAATTTATTCCAAAATACGAAGACATGTGACATTCACTAATCCGAACTGGGGCCGCGTAGTGGATTATGGCCCAATCACTCTCCTAGAGAGGAGGCTTGAGTCCCAGCAGTGGGAACATTAAAAAGGCTTTTTTTTTAGTCAGTAAGAGTCTGACACTATCTCCCGCTCCGCCCAAGAGCGGGGGTTGTCATTGGATGATTTTTCCCACCATAAAAAACCCTGCTCTGAAAACGGTTAAAGAAAATACCGTGCGAAAACCGGCATGTCCTAGAACTAAAAAAATCGGTGGATTACGGTCCATTCCCTCTCCTAAAGAGGACGCTTGAGTCCCAGCAGTGGGAACATTAAAAGGCTGATTATTCTTATGCTATGTTATGTAAATCTATATCTACATTTATTGTATACTTTCGCTAACATACTACTAACTAATAAATTGCATATATTTAGCGTATAACTGGTGGTTAAACAAAACGCCGCTATTGACAGTAATAATTCTGTAATTGCCAGACACAAGAATATGGCGACGAAACATGTCATTTTGTTTGCGGTGACCAAGAATTTTGCAGGACTTTTTTGTAATACGAGTTTTAAACTCGTTAAAAAATAAATGGCACGTTTTGACATTTGAGAAAGACCTTAGAATGTAATTTGGAACGAAATTGAAAGAAACAATAAAATAATAATTAAATAATACTCAAGTGTTTTAAAAAATACATTAGTTATAATCTGTCTAATAAGTTAAACGACTTGGGTAATTATTAGGATTAAATAAAATCTGATGTAGTCAACACGGGTTCAATAATCAAGGTTGATTAAGAGATAGAGATCATTGTTTTCTAATAGAAAAACCATAAGAAAAGTATCGAATATAAGTATTTTTTAAATGATTAAATATTATACAAAATTCCCAAGTCGGTTGACTTATTAGACAGACTATACTTACATTTTTTTGTAGCATTCCTATTCTTTTTCGTATTTAAGTATTCGTTTTGACCAATGCTAAATCGGGCTTTTTAATTTTTGACAACTTTAAAACCGAGTCTTTGGAGCGCAAAGTACATTGAAGGACACAATTGGGTTTTACCTACTTTGTTAAATCCTGGTAACGTCTCTAGCGTATTAGTGTGCGTGCGTAAAGAGTACGTAACAACAATAGGTGTACCAATGCGAGGTGCTACCACTTACCAGTGTAGTTCTTCGAAGCCCATATTATTTGTCTACAATAAGGATAACTAAATTCTTAAGGAGCAGACATTCCAGGCCTTGGTACAGGTCATGGTCCGGAGCGAGGACGAGTGGCAGGCGGTCGTCTCCTTCTGCAAAGTAGTAATGCTAGCAAAGGAGGAGGCCGAACGCATCAGGCAACGGTGCTCACGCCCCCACCGCCGCCGACCGTCCGGTAACCGTCCGGACCCAGGGGGGTCGAAACCTAGTAAGGCCAAGGGTCTATTTCTGAAAGGGAAGCTCGGTGTAAAACGGTGGGTGTTATTACAGTTACGTTATAATTGAGCCATAAAAAACACACACACAAAGCTTTTGGACAAAACTATGCACAATTTTGTCTTCAATATTAAAAAAAAAAACCTCACAAGAATTTCTCCTCTTACTATAATCGAACCCGCTAAATGCAGTGTAGCAGCCAATCGGTCAACCACTGCGCCGACCGTGCTATCAATTTAAATTTAACCAAACAGGAAGGTATACCTTCACCTTTCACCTTCCCAAAGTAAACAAAAGGGTAATCAAGTCTGTTGCTTCCTAAATAATAAATTCGTTAAATCGTGCCCACCAGCGGTATAGCCACCCTACAGGGACACCCTACTGCAGGGATGACCAACCTTTATCGATGCCACGGAATACTAGAAAAAAAAAAATGTGGTCATGACGGGTATCCAAAGAATTTTGACTTTGATAATTCTTTTTCTTCTTCCTGCCCTTATCCCATATTACTTGGGGTCGGCGCAACACGTTTTCTTCTTCCATTCTGTCCGGTCACCCGTCAAACTATCACTACTTTTCTTTCATATCACACAATCCATCTTTTCTTCATCCATCGATAATTAATGGACAAAAAATTCAAATCCTGCCAGGCGCATTACTTTGTGTAATTTATTTCATTACCACTGCTCTCAAAACGGTGAAGGAAAACATCGTGAGGAAACCGGCATGTCCTAGGAACAAATATTCGAAGACATGTGACATTCACCAACCCGCACTGGGCCCGCGTGGTGGATTACGGCCCATTCCCTCTCCTAGAGAGGAGGCCTTTTTTTTTTTTCGATCTGAAAAATCATCCTATGACAACCCCCGCTCTTGGGTGGAGCGGGAGATAGTGTCAGACTCTTACTGACTAAAAAACCCATCCCGTTCCTTCAAGCCTTCATACCGGGGCTCGAGCGCCCTTTCGGATAACCCTGGCCCCAGTAGGCTTCGACCCGGCTGGGCCCCTGCTGTTGCTGACAACTCCTTGAGGCGCGCGGGAACAGCGCGCCGTCGACGATAGAGAGGAGGCCTGAGTCCCGGCAGGGGGAACATTAAAAAGGCTGATGATGATGATGATGGACAAAAAATTAAACTAATATTATTATTTACTCAATTTGCAACTAAATTAAATTAAAAAAAGTCCTTCTTGTTTTGCTCACCCGATCCATTTTTTCGTTCTGACACGTGACATCAGAATACAAATTTTTATTTATTTTTTTGGAACGAGAGGGCGAGTCAGACTTTTATTGATTTAGAACCCACTCTTGTTCCTTCTTCGCCTTTGTTCCAAGGCCTCGGGGTTCAAATTCGTATACCCTATTCTTAATTAGAAAACATCGTATATCGTAATGTCTACAGTTTTTCATGAGAAAAGTATAAATAATACGGAATAGGTTCACCTTCCCTGCCCTAGTGCAGCGGATACGTCAATACAACTTCATTATTCATGGCGGTTCGATGCCTGGACGTTGTCATAATATGTGAATGCGAAATATTGTTTGTGATTGGTGTCTTAAGTTGGATATGGGTGTAGATGCGACAGGGCGTTTGAGGGAGAGATTAATGCCTACTGGTTTGAACAGGAAATTTTCATTTGTTTTTTTTTTACAGTCCCTGAAAAACTATAATTTTTCCATGCATGATAAGTATCTACATTTTGTTACAAATGGAGAAAGTTTGACATTGCTAGCGAGGCGGAATTAGCCCGAGCCGCAGGTGAGGGTCGGAGCCAAGTGCTGCAGAGACTTTCTGCGTGTGTAAAACGGCGTTTTTCGATAAACTTACGAAGACATGAAAAATGTAAATAAAGGTTGGCCTAAGACTCGCAGCAGTCGCTGAAAGACCCGCCTAATAATAAATGTAATAAAGTGTGGCGGGGAGAGCTTTCGCACTTTTTCGCGCTAGTGCGCGTTGTACTAGCTGACCCGACAGACGTTGGGTTGCCTTAGTTGAGATAAATTAGTGCTTGACTGCGATCCCACCTGACGGTAAGTAGCGATGCAATCTTTGATGGTGAGGAGCACTAATTATGTTAGTTAGCTATGAACTATCAAAAGCACAAAAATTAAATAAATAGTCATCGTAGTTTTGTGTGAGTTTGAGAAATCAACTTTTAATGCTTTACTCACGAATTGAGGGATAAGTTTTATTTGTGAATCGTTCATGAAAGTCAAAGAAATGTCGCATCTACATAATAAGCATACAAGTTTATTACTCTTCTGTCATTTCCTTGAAATTCATTGGAAATCATAATGTGTAAGAAATTGTCATAGGAAAGGTAATATGATTGTTACTTTGTTTATATTCGTATACTTTCAATATACAACCTTATTTTAAGTTCTCGCCCCGGGCCTTGGTTGAGGCCCTGGTCCGGAGCGAGGAGGAGTGGCAGGCGATCGCCGACGTCGACGCGGCTCGCTAAGGAGGAGGCCGACCGCATCAGGCAACGGCGCTCTCGCCGCCGCCGGGATCCCGATCCCGATTTCCAGCCACCGTAGGCGCGGGCTTGCGGAATGGGTAGCTCGCTGTCCGGCCGTCCGGTAACTGTCCGGACCAAGCCCAAGTCGTCAACGGCGCACACTGTTCCCGCGCGCCTCATGTAGTTGTCAGCAACAGCAGGGGCCCAGCCGGGTCGGAGCCTACTGAGGCCAGGGTTATCCGAAAGGGCGTTCGAGCCCCGGTATGGAGGCTTGAAGGAACGGGATGGGTTTTTTAGTCAGTAAGAGTCTGACACTATCTCCCGCTCCGCTCAAGAGCGGGGTTTGTCATTTGATGATTTTTCCCACCGGAAAAAAAACCTTATTTTAAGTTCATGCGAAACCTGTATTTGGTTTGTTCAGAATCAGTAACTGAATGTATTCCAATAGTTTTTACATCATGTAAAGGCGGATACAGACTTTGCGAGGCATGCTCTACGCACGGCGCACAGCCAATGCTTCGCAGGCACATGCCTCGCCACAAACATCATCATATCAGCTGAAAGACGTCCACTGTTGGACATAGACCTCCCCCAAGCGTCGCCACAACGACCGGTCCCGTACATCCATCGGATTCCTGCGACCCTGACCAGGTCATCGGTCCACCATGTTGAAGGCCGTCCAACGCTGCGTCTTCCGGTACGTGGTCGCCACTCCAGAACCTTTCGTCCCCATCGACCATCTGTTCTGCGTGCAATGTGCCCTGCCCATTGCCACTTAAGTTTGGCGTTTCTTCGAGCTACGTCGGTAAACTTGGTTCTCCTGCGGATATCTTCATTTCTGATGTGATCACGCAAGGAAACTCCAAGCATAGCCCTTTCCATCGCCCTTTGGGTGACTTTGAGTCTTCTGATGATGATTTTTTCTAAAATAAAAGTAGCCTATGTTACTGCTTATTACATCAGCTACCTGCCAAAAAAGTCCCGTCAAAATTGGTCTAGCTATTTCAGAGATTAGCTCGGACAAACAGACAGACAAAAATTGTAAAAAGTGTTATTTTGGTGTATGTACCGTATATACACCATTAAATTTTTATCGTTTTAATCTCATGAAGGGTCGATTAGTACGCAACGCCGACTACTACATACAAGTCATTGAACTCGCTCAGCTGACGTTTTCTTAAAGAAATTAATTTCGTACATGCGTAAATTAATGCGAGTTTTTAAAAAAAGTTACTTTAATTTTTAATTTTATCTTTACAAATCGATAGTGTTTATGTACGGGATCGGCCCTCCACTGGATTATAATGATCAAAATTTAATGGGGTTTAGGTATTCCTATGCATGAAGTAAAAACAGTTATTTCAATATTACAAACAGACACTCCAATTTTATTTATATGTATAGATTTATTTTACTATTTATGTTCACACATGAAAAAGAAAAGAAAACGGAAACAGAAAAATAGTACAAAGGTGATGCTTATTTTTAATGAATATCCACCATTATATTTTTTCCCAAAAATTATTTAAAAAAGTCGCTTATTAGGTTTCGCATATACCTACTAAAACTAATTTTTCAATACACTTGCTCAGAAAGTGACTCTTATTGCACTGCACTTAGGTACACAATGGCCCTTCTTACCAAACTGTGACATTTTGATTACCATTACGCACTTGTGCTTTAATGTAGTTAAAACCAGGGATGTTATGGATATGGAATTTCGGATAGATACGGATTGAATACGGATATAGAAATGTTTATTATACCGGATACGGATACGGATATGAAATTATTTCGGATTATCTGTTAGTTTCGGATAATTTCGGTTACGGATAAGTATTACATTATTATTATTTATGTATCCTATTTATATTTTACGACGCGACACGTTATGACAGCCTGTCATAACGTGCCGCAATTAGGCTTCGGCCCTATCCGATATTATCCGAAACTTTTATTTCGGCTTCAGTTACGGTTATGGATATTATTTTATATCGGATATCCGATAGTACGGTTACGGTTATGGAGCTCCCTAACATCCCTGGTTAAAACCTTATATTCAACCTCTCCCCCGCCATAATTTTAATACATTATCGTATCAGGCTGGGTGCAGGTCGTCCCCCACGAGTCACCGGTCAACCCCCGTTTATTTATTTCAGTGAGTGTACTGAAAGGTAAAAAAAAATATGCTTGCACAGATTTTTACCGCCACAAAAGTTTACTAGTTTTACAGTTATTTTCTTCAAAAGTGTATTGAAAAACATCGTATGATACACGTGAGTAATTAAGGGTTACATTTCTTGGCTCTCTTAAGACCCTCGCCACGGCTCGGGTCTAAATACCGCCTCGACGGTAATCACTAACATTACACACTTATATCATAATTTACTATTGTATTTGTTACGGACCAAATGATAAATTTGGCATTATACATAATGCCCGGTCATTATGAAAAACGCCCATTATGAGAGTGCGAAATTGATAATAATTATTCAAATAATCAAATTGACCGGGCATTATACATACGGCCCATCACCTTTTGGGCAGAGTAATACAAACATATTTAATTACCATTTATTATTGGATTTGTCATTTAACTTAAAATAAACTAAATATTAAACCATTAAAATAATCAGACTCTTATTTAGATTAATTATATCAAGGAGTCTATTATCTACCAAACTCTGCCAGTTCGAAATAACGAATAATACACAATCTTTCGTAAAAATATGAGTGTATTTTGATTGCAATTTGAACTGGGTAAAATAGGTTAGGTTAGGTTAGAACCGTGACCAACCGCGCGTGAGTCGAGCGAGCGAAGGGAGCGGTGCCGCGGCAGCGGCCGGCGAACGCTACGTCCAAGTTGTTTCGTCCATTCGAGATTTTACCTTTACCTTTTTCGTCCCGCCCTCGCACCGTGTCTTTAGCTTTATTATCAAATTGCCCAATTGTCATGTAGCAATATCATAATGACCGCGCAATGTGATAAATATTGAAGTTAAGATAGTAATTAATCACTTGGTCCAATAGAGCTAGACATTATTCATAATGCTCGAACATTATTTATAATGCCCGCATTAATCACCCGGTCCATAACATATACATGCAGACAAAGGCGGTGGGGGAGTTTGTTTTATGGAGGTTATGTCACAGCCCCTTAGGAAAACCCAAGTCACTTCTTGATACTCCAGTTAAATATTGCTCGATGATTGCACTGGCATTATCAACTCCACAGCTATTAACTGCAATTTCCTACCGCGTTGTTTATGTCGCGACTTTGTTTTGTTCATAATTTGTTCGTCATTCTACGAAGTTTCTGCTTCGCTTATTAAGAGGGCCCAATTCTCATGCCGTCTATCGTCAGCTGAACATGGTTTAAGTAAATGATAAATGATATTTATTTTGCAAATAGGTTAAAAAAAAATTTTTATACGTCAATTTTGTTTTCAGTCAGTTTAAACTGACAACCCTGAGAAGAAACACCGAAACAAACTCAGGGGTCAAAGTTTCTTTTAAAGTCCATACAGTAGACATGTAATGGTCAAATCATATGAGACCCATGTAGATAAGTGTCTCAGATGGTCTTTGAAGAAAGAACCACACAGTTCTGAGTGGACCTGTCCAGTCAGTGCAAGCATTTGTCAGTATTCGTGTAGCTCAAACTTAGGACTACTAAGGAGCTCAACGACTTGACGAACAGTACCAAAGAAAGGACATTTGGGTAGGCCGCATCAATACTAAAAATAGACATCATTTTAAAATACAGAAAAGGAAAATGTAAGGGGTAGATATATGATTTTTGATGATTTTAAATTCAACATTACATCTAAACGGCTAGTCCGTGTGTTTTAATAACTATTAAAAAAAATTGATTTTGCAAGGCTCTTTTAAAAAACAAGCTTTATAATTTTTGTAACGTAATCTCGTAGAGGTAGGATTCGCGATTTTTTTCATCGACTCAAGTAATTTATGATTCTTATATTTTTTTTCATCGAGTCAACTAATTTATGACTGCTATCAATCGCCAGGCAAAAATCAAAACATGATGTTTTGATTTTTGCCTGGTGGTTAGTCATATAGTCAATTTTAATAAAATAATTCTTATTTGTGGTTTTCCAGAGGTTTGACAAAAGTTAAAAATTAATAGAACCTGACCTTATACTAGACTATTTGTCTAATAATTTGTGTGCGCAAGTCCGACTCGCAATTGCCCAGTTTTTTTATTTTAATTATTATTACTGATAGGCTCGCGTTTGACCACCATCTCACCTGATGGTAAGCGATGATGTGGTCGACGTTGGAGCACGCTTGCCTAGAAGTAACCAATTTTTATTTAAGTCAATTGTATTATTTTGTAAAAAAGTTATTCCTGTCCAATTTATGGTTCAAAAATCCCATTCCATTGATGGCCGCGCTGAACGATTTACTTTTGACGAGCGGGCAGCGCCATCTAGTGGCAGATTATGTTACTATAGTTTAGTATCTTCTCTATATCTTCATGTTATGATTTTTATTTCTTGATTATACCGGAATGTCCTAGCTTTTGTTGCTGTTTTAATTTTGTTAAGGTTTTTTAGAACGAGTCCCAAGGTCTATAAGTAAATAATATGTTTAATTTATTTGTGATTTGTAATGAGTAGGTATATTAGGGAAACTTTGAAAGTGGCGCCAGTGACTGAAAAGTTGAAAGGGAATCGTTTGTCTTGGTATGGTCATGTGAAAAGTAGGGACGAAACGCATGTTGCTAAAAAAGTTACGAGTTTACATGTGGATGGATGAAGGGGGAGAGGGAGGCCAAAGAAAAGATGGATGGATCGTGTGAGAAGCGATATGAAAGAAAAGGGACTTAGTGATAGCTTGACGAGTGACATGACAAAATGGAAGAAAAATACGTGTTGCGCCGACCCCAAATAAAACGGGACAAGGGCAGGAAGATGATGATATATATTTAATTAATTTATTTAATCTTCATGCAACAAAAAAAACACAAAGGCGGAAGGTAGAATTGACACAAACCAGTGCTTGATTGCTATGCCACCGGATTGTAAGCAGTGATGGATGTATTAAAAGACAACATTTGGTCTACAATCTAGATTTCAATTATAGTAAAACGTCTAAAGAAACTAGGTCAAATGAGGATTGAAATATCATCAAACTGTTCCGTTTAAAACGATCTGGTCAGTTTTAATTGGCCATGTCGTGAAGTGATTGACATATAAGATTTGGCCACGACATTTACATACATTTTTTTTTTGCGCTTGCCAGGTTGTCTCTCCACCACACTTGGTTGACTGGTAGAGAATGCCTAAGGTATTAAGTCCACCATTTTACCTTTGTATTGCATGAAGTTTTAATATTTATTTATTACTAGCTG
This sequence comes from Mythimna albipuncta, assembly GCA_929112965.1. Lineage (NCBI taxonomy): Eukaryota > Metazoa > Arthropoda > Insecta > Lepidoptera > Noctuidae > Mythimna > Mythimna albipuncta. The sequence goes on along the minus strand of OV815986.1, from coordinate 3,054,970 downwards.
TGCCCGCGACTTTCAAATCAGTCCAGCAATTTCAGAGATTAGCCGGAACAAACAGACAGACAGATAGACAAAAATTTAAAAAAAAATATTATTTTGGTGTATGTGCCGTATATGTATTCATATCCATGTAGTAAAAAGCGGTTATTTCAATATTACAATCAGACACTCCAATTTTATTTATATGTATAGATGTATCAAAATTAAAAAGAGGTAAAGTTTGTTTCTTTTGTTTGTAGGTAGGGTACTCTCTGTAAGTACTGGTCCGATTGTGAAAATTTGTTCACCGATAGAAAGCTGCTTAATGTATGACAAGGCTATATTTTATGTACGCGCGCGATGCTGCGGGCAGAAGCTAGTAATCTAATAAAAAAAAAGCAAGTTGATTCTAATATTACCTATACCAAAATTAAAACTTCCATGGATGATGCTAAGATTCTATTTATTATGATAAAATTTTCATTGTTTTGATTTTTTATTTCGTTTGATAATTTCTCAAACAAAAAGAAGATATCACGGAGCTTACCTGTATTCGACGGTAATTCATAGTACTTAGTTATTATATTATCTATTTGACACTAGCACTAGTATCATACAAGTATGAAGTATATTAAGTAAGTAGCTGTGAACACGATACGAGCTGCTTGCGCGGGCGCATGTACGTGCCACCGGCCTTTAAGGCGAAGACTACACTTGACATTTTATCTCAATCTACAGGGTTATTTAACTGGCCTGTTGGTCTAGTGGTTAGTGACCCTGACTGCTATGCCGGAGGCCGTGGGTTCGATTCCCACCCAGGACAAATCTTTGTGTGATGAGCATGATCATTTGTTCTGTGTCTGGGTGTAATTTATCTATAGTATGTATGTATTTAGAAATATATAAGTATGTTTATCAGTTGTCTAGTACTCATAACACAAGCTCTGCTTAGCTTGAGACTAGATGGCGTTGTGTGATAGTTGTGGAATATTATTATTATTATTTGTATAACACTGGCAACCCCTCAGGACTATATTACTAACATCATAAACAATATCAATTGTTCTATGACTTTTAAAAATTTATCATATTTTAGTTCATCAGTTTTTCATACAAAAATAAAAATATTTAAATTAAACGTTCTAAATATTACGAGAGTTATCCAAAGTCATCACGAATCGTCTCGCGCGCAGGTGAAACAACACCAACAACAACCTGAACAAGCCGGATTCCGAAAAGGCTTCAGCACCGTAGACCACATACTCTACGACATACGTTACGACAGGTTACACAAAAAACCGAGGCGTATAGTCTGCCTCTCTGCCTAGCGTTTGTAGATTACGAGAAAGCCTTTGATTCGATCGAGACTTGGGCTGTACTATTAAATAATATTATTTCACAACAAAATCAATATTAAAGTGCTAAAGGTAGACTAGGTATAAATAAAAGCAACTAAACATACACTTCGCATTTATAAACTAGTAAATAATCATTTATCATCAACACTTTTCCCTCCACAACTTCCTTCCTGCATCCTCCCTCGCGCCGCTCGGGAGTCTTCCCCTTAACGGCGCCGGCGCACATTTAAACGCCTGCTCGGACCACACACGACGTTCACAAATAGACTCGATCGTAAGCCAGAATGGGAACGACGGGCTTTTCTCGGGTACCTATAGCAAGTTAGTTTTATTGATATATTTTTATCGATCGCACACTAATCGTTGTAGCGACATCTATGGCCTCAAGGACGAACTAAACTACGAAATTCTGCATCGCGCGATTATTTTTCCGCACCATTTGAACATAGAACATTAGTTTTAGTATATGCGAAAACTGAAATATGTATCTAGTATTTTTATGTAAAGAATCTATGTACAAAATTTTATAACTGTATCATGAAAAATCACAAAATTATAAGCTCGTTATGTCAGCAAAAATACATAGTCACCGGACCATCCAGGCGACTGATGGGTTGTTTTGCACCGCTATGACATGCCGTCTCCTGTGTTGTATTAAGTGTCGGTGGTGTCCAACTGACCTTTGAAATATTTTTGGGAAATAATGTAACATGGTGCAAAGACCATTCCAATAGAATCCATTCAGTTCCTAATGTTGTATACAACAGCCTGAAATAATCTATCATGCAGTTGCCCAGATCAGACAAAACATCCGTCTGGTCGTAAGATCTTCCCTTTTAACGGTGCTATGTGTGCCAATTTCTAAGGATGACTAGGTCGTCCCACCATCTCCTTCGCGGTCTGCCGCGACTTCATGCGTCGTGTGATTTTAGCCCTTATATTTTCACGTCTCTAGTTTGCCATGCGGCAGACATGTCTAGCACATAGCATAGCATATATATAGCATAATCAGCCTTTTAATGTTCCCATTGCTGGGACTCAGGCCTCCTCAGGTCGTAATTCACCACGCGGGCCCAGTGCGAGTTGGCGAATGTCACATATCTTCGAATTTTTTCGGTTCTAGGACCTTCACTCACTCGTAAGTCGGGGCCGTTACCACTCGGCCACCGCGGTTCTCAGTCTCTCTCTCTCCAGCATAGTCGCACTTAAATTGGCCAGCCTTCTGAGCCACAAAACTTCTTAAACTCCAGATAACGCTTCGGCTTCTAGTCGAACAACCCATAGAAGCGATGGCACAGGAAAAAACTAGTCGATAATACTATCGATATACAACAATTATTTGCGTACACACACCTAGACAAATCGATAATCGTTATAGTAAACAATAGCTTACGTCTACACTGTCGGGTGGCCGACTTTTTGACAAGCATAAGGACGGGGTTATAATGTTAGCGGGAATTATTGTAGGCGGGCGACAAGTAATGATTTGTTTTGATCGTATGTATAATAAATATAATACTAGTTGGGTATTGGGCATATTGCTCGCAGAACAGATGAACGATCGGGATGAAAGGTTTTTGAGTGGTGATCGCGTACCGAAAGACGCAGCGTTGGAAGGGCTCCTACAAGTTAGACTGACTATGTTTTGTTTTGGTTGTAAGTACGAGTATGTATTGTTGTGGTGATTATAATGGCCAGGTAATAGGTAAGTTGGAATGTTAAAATATTGGTTTGTTATTTGTTTTACTGCACGGAAATGTTTTTGTGTGTTATTTTTCGTATATAATGCAACATGTTAGTGCAATATCGCATATTTTTATCTATATCACAAAAAATCTAAGAAGTACCGTTTGACGTTTCACATTTTTCTATAAAAATTGCTTTGCTTTAATATCTGTTTATATTTTACTCAATTCTTCTATAGCAAAATATATATTTAAATTAGCATTGTTATTGGCTAATTCCAGTATTTTACGTAATACCATTGGCTGCGCAACGAAAACATATTTCCAAAAATATAAAAAACTGGGCATTTTCCAACTTATTTGCTAGTCTAAATCGATTTTAAGGTTTCTTATTACTAAACTTACAAACTAAATTCCGTAACTGATACTTCCGCGATATTGTTTTATAAGCGACGATATCTCTGTTCGTATGACCGCAGCCTCACTTGACATTTGACAGCTATTTAGGCGGGAAGTGACAGCGCGCTTGTTATCGGCGCCATCTTGCTTTATTTTTCTTTTGTTTTTGTTTACACATAGTCTAGTCGGCACAGCTTCATGTTAATTATAATCTTACATGCTAATTTGATGCGTTAGGCGCCATATTTGTTTGATTTCTTGTTACATTAACACATGATAGGAGTGGATTTTGTTGCTCTAATTTTATTATGTTAGGCAACTAATTGGCGTATAGATTTTGGCTGTTTTAAAATGCGTATATTTTTTTTAAATAGGATTGTCAAGCATAGTGATTGGTCGTTGCCGGCAATTTTGCCCGAAGTATGAATATTGGTGGCAATATTGCCCGAAGTTTGAATATTGGAGGCAATATTGCCCGAAGTATGAATATTAGTGGCAATATTGTCCCAAGTATGAATATTGGTGGCAATATTGCCAGCAATATTCCCATATTGCCGGCAACGGCACATCTCTAGTCCCGCACTAGGAATAACTCACCGCAGGCGTGGGCTTGTGGACGACGAGCAATGGGTACCTCGCCGTTCGGTAACCGAGCCAGAGTCGTCGACGGCGCATAGTGTTCTACTCGCATCTCTAGAGATATCAGCAAAACCGTAGGGGCCTAGCAGGGCCGAAGCCTACTGGGACTGTGAGTTAGCTTCCGGAAGAGAAATCTAGAGTCCTGGAACGGTAGAGAAAGAGGGAACTTAGGCCCGGCGCCCATTATCGGCCATCCTTCGGCATCACTACATGCATTGCCAACGAAGAAGAAGAAAGAAGGGAAATCTAGGTATCTAGGTGGGAAATCATCCAATGACTTCTCCCGCTCTTGAGGATTTTAGTTAAGTTTAACACGTAAAGAAGGGAAATCTAGGTATCTAGGTGGGAAATCATCCAATGACTTCTCCCGCTCTTGGGCGGCGCGAGCGGGGTTATCAGAATTTAACTGACTTAAAACTCACTTTTTCTTTGCCTTCGTTCCGGCGCCCCGGGGGTCTTTTTCGTACAACCCATGACTCTCAATAGAACATGCAATTTAGCTTTATTTTTTTGACTGACCGACATTTTGACAATTAAAAAGTGCCTGTAAATTGTCTATTTGAAATAAACGTTTCAGATTTCTGATTATCTTCTACTTTTACACAGGCAAAGTCGCCGCAGAAGCTAGTAAAAGATATTTGTCAAACAATCGATAAAGCACACCTCACTCCTTCCTCATAAATTATTTAGGTAGGTGTACATTAACATATATTAAAGTATACTAGTTATCTCCCGCGGTTACACCCACGTCTTTGTTCGCTCCCGTGGATTTTGGTATGGTGCTACCTACTAGCTTTTCCCGTGGCAAAGCGTTGTTACTTACGTCACACGTAGGTAACAACAAAATTACTGTTTTCAAATTTATTCCTATACCTGTGCTATAAGACCTTACTCTGTGCCAAATTTCAGGATTCTGGGTCAACGGAAAGTATCTAAATTTCGTTTTTTTAGAGCATCAAAATATACGTTTTTTTGCGACATACCGGCCGTATCTTTTTTATTCGTTGACTTAGAAGTTTGATTTTTTTACAGCTTAAAGGGACTACAGACTTGAGTAGTTATATACTTTTAATTTCAACTCACTACCTCCACGCGTTCTTGAGATAAAGGGTCTTGACAGACAGACAGACAGACAGACAGACAGACAGACAGACAGACAGACAGACAGACAGACGGACGGACAACAAAGTGATCATATAAGAGTACCGTTTTTTCCTTTTGAGGTACGAAACGTTAAACAGGAAGTGGGTTTTAGTCAGTAAGAGTCTGACACGCCCTCACTCTCCCTCCAGAGCGAGAAAAATCTTTGGAAGATTTCCCACCTTTAAAAAAAAAACCTCAACAGCAAAACCAAAATAAAAACCATAATAAATAATAATAATAATGTGGACTCGGCTATCATTGTGCCGATTGTTGTGACCGCTAATGGCCTTATAGCCAAAAGCTTCGACGACCATCTGTCGAAGCTATCGTTGCACGGGTGGATCATGGGCCTGATACAGAAGGCAGTACTCCTCGATACGGCTCGCATTGTGAGGAGGTTTCTGTCTTTGGAGCCCTAACCACCGGTAGCTTGGACCCTGCTCCCGACACCGGTGGATAACTATATTTTTATATTTTTAAATGATTTTTTTTTCTATTGTATAATTTTGTTAAAAAATATTTAAAAATGTAATTTTATATGTAAAAAAAAAATTGAATAAAGATAATAATAATATGGTATTTTATAATAATAAAATACCTTCATGATAAGAACTCATTGGCGCCGAAAAGACCCACTCACAGTACTTACATGAGACATAGAATCCTGTTTAAACTTTACCGAAGCCACCTAATCTGCATAAATGTAAGTGGCCGACTGTTGAAGTCGCCGAGACATATTGTGTCCCGACAGAGTAAAGTTCAGAGGTTTCTGAGGCCCCTACGATTTTGCTGACACCTCCTTGAGGCGCATGATCTCAGCCAGGCGCATTACTTTCTGTAATTTATTTCATCACCACTACTCTCAAAGCGGTGAAGGAAAACATCGTGAGGAAACCGGCATGTCCTAGAAACAAAAATTCGCAGAGATGTGACATCCACCAAACCGCACTGGGCCCGCGTGGTGGATTACAGCCCATTGTTTGTTTGAACCAATAATTTGAAGACAAGCGATATCCTGGAACAATGATTTGGTGAAGGTTGCGGGAATCCTATGGATGCGGGACGCACATGATCGTTCATTGTGGCGACACTTGGGGGAGGCCTATGTGCCAATAGTGGAAGTCTATAGGCTGAAATGATGAAGCGACATCCATAAACCCGTACTGGGCCCGCGTGGTGGATGGGCCCATTCCTCTCCTAGAGAAGAGGCCTGAGTCCCAGCTGTGGGAACATTAAAAGGCTGATTATGCTACCACACCTACAAATCTTTTTCTTTTACAACTAGCGTTGACAAGACAATGCTATTGTATAGTATTTCCAAATTTTCATTAACTTTAAGTTTCATTCATAATATTCTGTTTAAGTGATGTAGTCGGCTCTTCAAAGATGCGACCTTAGACCTTGTCGCCAGGTCTCATTGTCTTAGCTAACACCTTAGACAAATGTACAGTCAACAAAATAAGTGAGCTTATGGAGAGATTTACGAAAAATAAATTAACTACCTATTTGACTAGACATTATGTCCTCGGATAATAGGTAATTAAAAATGTTTTGGAAAGACCTCACGGCGTCCTCACCATCCGCATGACGAAGTTTCTCACCGGACATGGTAAGTTTCGGAGGTATCTGAACCGGAATCGTACGGAAGTGAAGCCTGGGTATCGCCTGGATGAAGCCGACCGCATCAGGAAACGGCGTTCACGCCGCAGCCACTGCTGGGATTCCGGTCCCGATTTCCGGCCACCGTAGGTGGTGTGCGTGGTGGTAATATTTCCAGCAATATTCCCACTTCGCGCAATATTGCCGGCAACGGCACTTCTCTAGGCACGGGCTTGCGGACGGCGAGCAATGGATAGCTCGCTGTCCGGGCGTTTGGTAACCGTCCGGACCGAGCCCAAGTCGTCGACGGCGTGCCCTGTTCCCGCGCGCCTCAAGGAGTTGTCAGCAACCGTAGGGGCCCAGCAGGGTTGAAGTCTGGGGCTAATGATCTGCTTCTGAAAGGGAGGGTAGGCCCCGGTATGAAAAGCAACGAAGGAAGAGGGTGGGTTTTTTAGTCAGTAAGAGTCTGACACTATCTGCCACAACATAACGTTTACCCACCGAAAAAAATTGAATAAAAGAAAAACCTCGGATAGCTTTTCCCATATTTTTTGTTAGTTCTAACAAGTGTCTTTCTTTCTTTCCTTCCTATTTTTTTTATAGAATAGAATAGAATTTATTCGGCGCAAACAACACAATACACCACAACATAAAATAATAAATTAAAAAATGGTACAGATATACAATACAGTTGCAGTGACTGTGCCTGAACCGAAAGGGTCACCAACTCAGCAATTGCTGGGCGTCAAACACCCAGCGCTGGTTTTCAGCTGGCACCCCGCAGTGACGCACGGATGAGTTTTCTACCTTCCTTTCTTCTTTTTTATCTTCCTGTGTTACATACTTTTTTCATTTATTTCTTTCTATACGTAACTAAGAAATCTGTTTAGTTGTCTGTACAATTTATTGTATTATGTGACACTTGCACTTATGTTAATATACCATTGTTCCAAAGATTAATAACATACTCTTCATGTTAGAACAGTGATCATGCATACTCATTTATTGACTCGCTTCTGCCCGCGGCTTCGTTCACGTGAGTGTAGAAAATTATCTCTGTAGTACGTCATCATCATTTCAGCCGAAAGACGTTCACTGTTGGTCATAGGCCTCCCCCAAGTGTCGCCACAATGAACGGTCCTGTGCGGCTCGCACCCTTACTTTGTTGAAACGTCTACAGTTCGGACTAAGCGTTTCGCTTCGTCGTTTATACCGCGTACATCGAAGGACTGGAACAATTTGCCTGCTGCGGTCTTCCCGTCCGATTATAATTTAGTTGTCTTCAAGGCTAGAGTGAATAGACTCTTAATAAACTAGTACGTCTCACCATCAACGATTGCATCACTGCTTTCCATCAGGTGGGATCGCAGTCAAACACTGGTTTATTTATTTATGTACACACAAAAATAACAGGAAAAGATAATACAAGAGACTTTAGTACAAAGGTACTGCTTATTTCCAAAGAAATTCCTTCCAGCAGACCTGCGAAAGGAGAAATCAAAAAGAAATGTAGACTATAGTGTGTAGGAAGCAAAAGAAGAATTTGTGAAGTCTTAATACAAAGTCACATATAATTAAATATAGGTACCTAAAAATAATATATACATTGTACTATAAATAAATATCATACATAATTTTTCGATAATATTATTATCATTAAAAAAAAGACGTGTGGCACTCGGGGACTGCCGCGGTAAAGCTATTGCATAGCATTTTTATCAACTTATGCAATTATAATTATTTATTTATTTTATTTATGCAGTATTTTTTTCCTTTGTTCTTTTTTCTTTGATATTAACAGAAGTTACACTTTCACACATTAAATTGCATTTTGATTGATTGTTCACTCATTTGTTTTCTTATCGGTCACCACGCTCAAAAAACAAATGAGTGGGGGGGTGTTAGGTTATTTTTGTTACGGAATTTCTGGATTCGGTCTCCATGCTCAAGGCCCGCGATAGAAGCTATGCAATAGCTTAAAAAAACTTGGTACCTCTACGCGTTCTCACGCGTTCTCGACAACAAGACAGCAGGAAGTACCTATTCTATTTTAGTAGTACAGACCAAACTCACCATCCGATTACCAATAATACATACATACCTAGCTACAGCCCTAACAATTATCTACAGATAGTAAATACAATTGTTCGTTCCAATCTTCCGGTTGAATACTTTACATATTCAGGGTAAAGACTAAGCGAACGAACGCTTACGTCGCGCGGGATCTTGATTGAGGGCGCAAACATCGCGTGAATACGCGGCATGGCAGCTGAATAATAATAATAATGTTTATTTTTTTCACAAAAAATAAAGTACTATAAATAATTTTAACAAACAAATGCTCTAAACAGTAAAATACGTGTATACACCGTTAAATTTTAATATTTTAATTCCGTGGAAAAACTTCAGCTGAACGAGTCCAATGACCTGTAGATAATAGCCGGCGTTGCGTACAAACTACCTACAGGTCATTGATCTCGCTTAACGTTTTCTTATAGAAATTAATTTCGTACATGCGTAAATTAATACGAGTTTTGAAAAAAAAGGTACTTTATTTTTTTTTATTTTATCTTTATAAATCGATAGTGTTTCATGTACCGGGTCGACCCTCCACGGGATTAAAACGATCAAAATTTAGCGGTGTACAAAAGTTTTAGCAGCTGAAGCCTAACTAGGAGGAACCTGTATTTCGGCAACAGCGCTATCTCCCCCTCGTTACATTTCATACTAAATCTTAAATGCAAGCATTTATAATAATACAAGGTGTAAGGGACAGCCCTCCACAAACTTTTAAGGCTTGCTCAGAAGTCGAAACTGAACAACCTTCCATAATTTTTTTTTTTTCAGAAAACGAAAAAAAAAAAACCGGCCTCGCCATACAAATTGTCCAATCAAGTTTATCACTTTCTATGGTGAGGCTGATTTTTTTTTTGTTTCCTGTAAGAAAATTTTGTGGAAGGTTGTTCAGTTTCGTCTACTGAGCAAGCCCTTAAAGTTTGTGGAGGGCTGTCCCTTACACCTTTTATAATACTTAAAAATATGTTGTACTTTGATATAGCTCTGCTCCGTTCCTCTCTTTGAGTGCTATGCTATGTGAATGAGTGAGTATAGGAGGGCGTGTGTATATGGATGTATTGGGTCAATTTCAAGGCTTGTGTCCACGGTCCATGAATCGGTAACTATTACGTACCGAAAATCAACCATGCCTCGAAACAAATTAAGCCATTGGTCATGGCTGCCATTTGTTTATCTTTGACATTTGTTACGAGTAGTTAGGTGATCATGATAATCATCATTTCAGCCAAAAAGCTATAGCTATACTGCTAGGGTATGCTATAGGTCTCCAGGTCTCCCCCAAGTGACTTCCAACACTTCCAAACACTGCGTCATCGTCGCCACTTCAAGACCTTTCGGCCTCATCAGTCTGCATTTAAGCTAGATAGTATATGATAAAGGTACAATTTTATCTCTCTACTTGCAATAGGCACTGAGCTGGGGGGTCAAAAGTGGGTCGAAACGGTTCATGTAAATAGTGCACGGCATGCCTGCTGCTGGAACTTGGCCTGCGCACGGCCATGCGCTTAGATAAGCTGTCACAATTCTTGACAAGAGCCTGCCATTGCATGCATGCCTTTGTCAAAAAATGTGACGATTACTGTTTTGTTTTGGGCGTCAGATGTGCAGTCGCTTAGGAAAGAGACCCCATTGGGAAAGGTGTAGAAAACCGGAGAGAGTATGCATGTTTCACGTTGCGTTCCAGGACTACCGTAACTCAGCTTGATGCGCTTGAGTCGACTGAGAAACGAGCCAAGATCATCACCAATAGTGCACCGTCGAGTCAAAACTCCAAAAATTCTTGAGCATCAACACCAAGTTGCTGGCTTGGGCCTTGGTTGAGGCCATGGTCCGGAGCGAGGAGGAGTGGCAGGCGGTCGCCGACTTCTGCGAAGCAGTTATGCTCGCAAAGGAGGAGGCCGAACGCATCAGGCAACGGCGTTATCGCCGCGCCGGTATACTGATCCCGATTTCCGGCCACCGTAGGCGCGGGCTTGCGGACAATGAGCAATGGGTAGCTCGCTATCCGGCCGTCCGGTAACTGTCCGGACCAAGCCCAAGTCGTCAACGGCGCGCACTGTTCCCGCGCGCCTCAAGGAGTTATCAGCAACAGCAGTGACCCAGCCGGGTCGAAGCCTACTGGGGCCAGGGTTATCCGAAAGGGCACTAGAGCCACGGTATGAAGGCTAGAAGAAATGGGGTGGGTCTTTTCGTCAGTAAGAGTCTGACACTATCTCCAGCTCCGCCCAAGAGCGGGGGTTGTCATTGAATGATTTTTTTCCACCATAAAAAAAAGTCCAAATGTTCCAATACTTTGATGTACGCGGTATAAACGATGCGGCGACGTTCGTTCGTTCGCTTGTCCTGTCCCTGACATTACACAACCTCACTTTGTCACAATTGGTTAACTTTTAGAAGTCACGTTACGGTCGGCGTATTCAATACCAATTAAATTGTTTGGCAGAATCAAATAATACGATGACGTCACGGATAAGGATCGGTAATTAGTAATAGGTGACCACAGATTAAATAGGATTCGCCCTTGGTAACCAGTGATTGGGCTTAATAAACGGTTCGTTATTTATTTAAATGCAATCTACCTATATTTTAACCAGAAATATATTAAACTAGCCTTTGCCCGCAGCTTCGCCCGCGTGTATAATATATAGCCTATGTCACTCAGAATTAAAGCAGCTTTCTATCGGTGAAAAAATTTTTGCAATCGGACCAGAACTTTCAGAGAAAAAAAAATACAAACTTTACCTTTACCATATAATATTAGTACCTATAGATGAGGAGTTTTTTTTTTTCAGCTGGAGTGGGAAATCCTCATGGACAGCCAGGCTGCCTCACAAACGGGCCAGTCTGGGCAGTGTCAGACTCCTATTGACTAAAACCACACTCCTGCCTTACATTTAAACCACAGACATGACGTCCGCGCTCTGGTTTAATAAATCAAATCAAATCAAATCAAATCAAAGCATTTATTTCAAATAGACCATTTACAGGCACTTTTGAATAGTCAAATGTCGGTCAGTCCAAGAAAAGTGAAGCTAAATTGCACGTTCCAAAGAGTTATTAATAACCAAAGAGGTGTTAATAGTTGCACATTGTTTGCTGCTGGGCAACTCCACGTGCAAGTGGCGTCACTCCAGAGCACTTCAGCAATTACAATAAATCCCGTCAGACTTTCATGGCTGAAAGGCCATCGGCCCGAAGCGATACCCAAGCAACAACGAGTCGTAAACGCAACTAAAATCAGGGATCTCCCAACACACATACAACCCGCCGTCGTCACATATTAGAAGCGTCAAGAAATATGTAACCAAGATCTATGTAACTCATTGAATGTTTTAAAAAGAGTGTCCATGGAGTTTCTTGCACGGTCTTCTCCATAGAGATCTACGCTTTGGAACGTGCAATTTAGCTTCACTTTTCTTGGACTGACCGACATTTGACTATTCAAAAGTGCCTGCATATGGTCTATTTGAAATAAATGTTTTTGACTTTGATTTGATTTTGACTTTGATTTGATTTTGACTTTGACTTGACCAAGCGAATGGCCCCCCAGCTCCACATACATAACTACTAGATGAGTAGTTTGATAATCTATTTTTACTGAAAATACAGTATCCAGTGTACCTACCTCTATAAAAACTGCCGAGAAATAGCCGGGAATGGAAAGAGTTCTTGGCCAAGTCCCAGAATTATGAGAATACTTCACACTCTCTTCACTCTTTACTTCTCATTTTTACGTCGTCTTTTTTAGGGTTCCGTAGCCAAATGGCAAAAAACGGAACCCTTATAGATTCGTCATGTCTGTCTGTCTGTCTGTCTGTCTGTCTGTCTGTCTGTCTGTCTGTCTGTCTGTCTGTCTGTCTGTCTGTCTGTCTGTCCGTCCGTATGTCACAGCCACTTTTTTCCGAAACTATAAGAGCTATACTGTTGTAACTTTGTAAGTAGATGTATTCTGTGAACCGCATTAAGATTTTCACACAAAAATAGAAAAAAAGCAATAAATTTTGGGGGTCCCCATACATAGAACTGAAACTCAAAATTTTTTTTTTCATCAAACCCATGCGTGTGGGTTATCTATGGATAGGTCTTTAAAAATGATACTGAGGTTTCTAATATCATTTTTTTCTAAACTGAACAGTTTGCGCGAGAGACACTTCCAAAGTGGTAAAATGTGTGTCCCCCCCCCTCTAACTTCTAAGATAAGAGAATGATAAAACTAAAAAAAATATATGTTGTACATTACTATAAAAACTACCAACGAAAATTGGTTTGAACGAAATCCAGTAAGTAGTTTTTTTTTAATGCGTCATAAACCGAAAAAAATACACTATTATTAAAACATCAAAGTTACAACGAACTACAAGAACTTTTATATTATGTTACTTGCTGCTACGGAACCCTTCATGGGCGAGTCCGACTCGCACTTGGCCGGTTTTTCTTATTTTAATGTAATAATAATATTCCACAACTATCACACAGCGCCGTCTAGTCCCAAGCTAAGCAGAGCTTGTGTTATGGGTCCTAGACAACTGATAAACATACTTATATATTTATCTATTACACCCAGACACAGAACAAGTGATCGTGCTCACACAAACATTTGTCCTGGGTGGGAATCGAACCCACGAGCTCCGGCATAGCAGTCTGGGTCACTAACCACTAGACCAACAGGCCTGTCGAACTTTTTTTGCTTCTTCCGTTTTCTTTATTTCTTTTTCTTCGTTTTCCTTTTTAGGTTTCCGTAGTCAACTAGGAACCTTTATAGTTTCGCCATGTCTGTCTGTCCGTCTATCCGTCTGTCTGTCTGTCCGTCCTCGCTTAATCTCTGTGACCGTTAGCACTAGAAAGCTGAAATTTGGTACCAATATGTATATCAATCACGCCGACAAAGTGGTAAAATAAAAATTGGAAAAAAATGTTTTATTAGGGTAGCCCCCCTATATGTAAACTGGGAAGTGATTTTTTTTTTAATTTCAACCCTAACCTGTGATATATCGTTGGATAGGTATTTAAAAATGAATAGGGGTTTACTAAAATTATTTTTTGATAATGTCAATAATTTCGGAAATAATCGCTCCAAAAGTAAAAAACAATGCGTCCCCCCCTCTAACTTTTGAACCATAAGTTTAGAAAATATGAAAAAAATCTGAAAAGTAGAACTTTATAAGGACTTTCTAGGAAAATTATTTTGAACTTGATGGAAAGAACAGTTTTTGTACAAAAAGACAAAAAGGTTCTACAAAATAATTTCTGGACTAAGTTTGTTGTATAGTCGTATAGGCAAGCATTTTTTTGAACTCATAAGTGGGTACACTTATTGTGACGGATGGAAAACTACGGAACCCTACACTGAGCGTGGCCCGACACGCTCTTGGCCGGTTTTTAGTTTAATAATATCAATATTTGTAAGAATATATTTATATAATTATATTTTTTGTAGATACGCAGGCAAAGCTCCGGGCAATAGCTAGTATATGATGCAGGCATGTATATGATGCATGCATACCAGTGTCTAGATTATAATATTATTGATACAATAATCCTTTAAGTAATGCTGTTGGTATGCCAATAAAGAAATAAATAGAATCCTTACTACCCCGGGGGCGAATAATCCCTTGGAACTATTTATTACTTTTTACGCGAGCAAAACCGTTGGATGAAGCTAGTAACAATCATAATTCACTGCCGTATTTCACACGCTGTTAGGCATTTCTTTTAAATCGATAATATCATTTAATAACAAATTTAATGAGACACGCAAACTAATCTTGATTATTTTTTGTCAAAACTCAATTAAAATCTTAACACTTAAAAACCTACTTGTAACTAAACCAATTAGTGCATAGATTGTAAATCATAATTAAAAATATTATTTCATATGTTCTTAAGAGCGACCTTCCCGAGGTACTATGTCTTTGTCTAAATATTAAACAGATATCTTGTGGATATTGTATAGGTTTTTATAGAGATCTTCTTCCTGCCCTTACCCCAAATTTCTTGGGGTCGGCCCAGCACGTCTTTTTCCTCCATTCTGTCCTGTCACCCGATACACTATCTACTACTACGCTAGGTTTCTCTATAGATCAAATCATTTTGTATAGACTAATCCTGTAAAGACCTCTGAAAATCTGCTATTTTGCGTGAAATTATTTTCCAAGAACTTTTAAAGTTAAAAAAGAACACGAATTTCTTGGAATAAGTTTTCGACGATTTTGGCTTTCGGTAACGACGGAATTACCGAAAGCCAACAGAGTTTTCAGGCGTTATTTCTCTTCTTTCGCGTTGTCAATTCATCAAACATTGCGTGGGATAGCGTTGGATGAAACCACAAGCTTTTAAACCATGCTCACGTTGACGATTGACGAGTGAGGAAGGTGGACGTGGGGCCATTTAGATCGGGACCGCGGTCCAAACTTCCACGTAGGTATATTTTTTTTGTTGTAGTATTTTGGGACCACAAGGCAGTAAGGACCGTTATCAAAGAAACAGAATTTATTTTATTAGTGGTTCCAAAATACTACTCAAATATGTGAAATTTGGGACCGCGGTCCCAGTTCATAGAGCCCCACGGCCCACGACCCGATAAGGGCCCTCTTAAAGAGAATTGATTAAAGAAGTAATTAAGAATCACATCTGATTGACACGCTCATTTTGACATTATTAATTAGTTGTTATTATTAATTATTATTGTAACAGGAATACAATGATTTTGTAGTGTGAAACTAATCGCATTAAAAATATAACTCAAACCATAAAAAGATATGTGGAAAGTGGTGTAGCGTGTTAATGTCGAGTGGAGTTTGATTGGTAAGTGTTCCGTATGTTTATATTTTAATAATATCCGCTTGGCTTTAAATATTTTTAGCCTAGGTTCGAAATAGAGCGGTGGTGGCCGAGTGGTAATAACCCCAAACTTGCGAGTTGTAGGTCGCAGGTTCAAATATAGGCAGGCGTATTACTTTGTGTAAGTATTTCATCACCAATGTTCTCACAACGGTGAAGAAAAACTTCATGAGAAAACCGACATGTCCTAGAACCAAGAACGAAGACATGTGACATCCACCAATCTCCATTGGACCGACGTGGTGGATTACGGCCAATTTATTTAAGGAAAGAAAACATTATAAGAACATTATAAGGAAAGAAAAGTAATAATTTTGGCGCAAATAACATTGTAGACAATAAAAACTTAAAACAAACACAAAACAAAAAATAAATGAATAAAAAGTAACATTGTCTGTCACACGTTTGCGCAAAAAAGGTCCAGTTCAGCGAAATGCCAGACTACTACGAGGTAGTTGTCTGACGCTGGTTTTCAACCGAATAAGGCTGACTAAGCTATATGCTATGTTCGAAATACAATAAACATGTTAAATATTAACTCTTTTAATATCACAGTCTGATATGTATGACAAATCAATTTTTTACCGGTCTGTTCCGCCACAGTGTTATATAATACTAGCGGCCCGTCCCGGCTTCGCACGGGCAATAAATATAGCCTATGTTACTCAGGGTGAATGTAGCTTTCCAATGGTGAAAGAATTTTTGAAATCGGCGCAGGAGTTTTTGAGTTTATTAATTACAAACATACTCACAAACATAAAAAATATCTCTCTTTATAATATTATAGTGTAGATATGACAGACATAAATAAATGGATTAAAATGAATTTCAATTTTGATGGCAACATACGCGGTTAACTAAATAATTATTGGGTTTTTGGAGAATTTCTTTTTAGTTATCGTGTCAATAGGGTATAGGTATAAAACACATGAAAAGAAAAAAAAAAGATATTTTTTATTAGCATACTT
Organism: Mythimna albipuncta; assembly: GCA_929112965.1. Taxonomy (NCBI): domain Eukaryota; kingdom Metazoa; phylum Arthropoda; class Insecta; order Lepidoptera; family Noctuidae; genus Mythimna; species Mythimna albipuncta. Next base: position 3,038,287 of record OV815986.1, on the reverse strand, counting down.
TTTCACAAGCGTAAGTTTCTCAAAAAAAAAATTATAATAATACGTTTATTAAGGGCAAATATTATTGGTTAGCTATAAAAAGAAATTTGTCTAGAGTTCGGTTGGTATATTCTGTCTAAAAAGTCAAATGTCTTGGGAAATCTAATCAAAATATAATTCTTGAAATCTGATGTAATCAACACTGGTTGAACAATCAAGGTTGCAAAGAGATGATCATTGTTTACTAATAAAAAGCATGTAATATAATTATATATAATATTTTATAAATTGTTTAAAAAATTACAATTCGTTTGACTTTCTAAACAGACTATAGGTAGGTATAGTCTGCCTAATAAGTCAACCGACTTGGGAATTTTGTATAATATTTAATCATTTAAAAAATACTTATATTCGATACTTTTCATAAGGTTCTTCTGTTAGTAAACAATGATATCTATCTCTTAATCAACCTTGATTATTGAACCCGTGTTGACTACATCAGATTTCATTAAATCTTAATAATTACCCAAGTCGTTTAACTTATTAGACAGACTCTACCGAACCTAACCTTTTTTTTTATATAGAAGTCTTATAACCGACGGAAGCCTCACAATATCATTAAAACTAAGAAATTTAAAACATATCGTTTTTATTTTATCATTTATAAGCAGTAAGTAAAATAATAAGTGACATTTTACACAGTGACGTTAAAATAAATAGTCAATTATAAATTAGACGGTCGCTCATTAAAAAAAAAAAACGAAAAATATAGGTTATTCGCAAAATTGTTATTTAGTTTATTATTTACAACCAGTAATTAAAATAATAAGTGACGTTTCACAAAGTGGCGCTAAAATAAATAGTCAATTAAAAGTTTGAAACCAACGAATTAAAAAAAAACTACAGAAAGATATACCTACTTAGGTTATCCGCAAAATTATTATTTTAATTTTATTATTAATAAGCAGTAGGTAAGTAACATATTTTACAAAGCGGTGCAAAAAGAAATAATCAATACTAAATTAGACAGCCGTACACAAAAAAAAAAGAATTAAAAAAATTAGTTAATCCGCAAAATTGTTTACAGAACCCTAGCCAGTAATAACATTCAGCAATAAAACTCCAACAATTGTAGATATTATCGCGACCATACAATTTCATATTAACTAACACAACTTAATTGCTACAGTATTATGTTATAATATTTCTTTAAAAAATCCTACTCCGTCGTTGGCCGATCAATAATTCAACATGGCTCATGTCTATCAATATAATAATACTGTCAAACTTTAATTGAAATTCTGTACAAAGCTCGCCGCAGTATTATTGATACATTATGGGTGCGCGAAAGAGCCATAGAAGCAATTTACAACTGAATTACAAATCTGAACGAAGACCCACTAAATACACACTCGGGTTAAATCAATTGTCGTACATCCATCTCTGTCTTAACCACACAAACGCCATAAGATAGAGAAGGAAGGAAGATGTAAAAGATGTTGTCGAGCAATGAAAAGCGAACGGTTAACGCCTACAAAACGAATGGGGAAGGGTACAAAGCTTGTTTGTTCGGGGGCGTGTCCCCTCGATGCGGCGAGGGGCGCAGTATCTCGGCAGCCGCCGCCGGGACCAGTGCCCGTGACACACGCCACTGACGTTTCAATCTGACAGCTCAGGCTGTCCATCACGCGCCCTTTGCCTCAAAAAACTAGTGCGGTAGAATTAAGAAATCATGCTAATCGATTCCGATAAATATTAATGTGAGGACTGTGTCTCATTCAAATCATCTGACATTATTTTATGTGTGTTGTATAATGTACTGTTGACTTTTATAAACTTGTCGAATAATCGGTTTGGAAAACTGTGAAAGATGGCGTTCGAAGATCGTTGCAGCCCGAACCAGGCGAACAGTCCTGGTCCAGTCACTGGAAGAGTGCCTGCTCCTCATGCGGAGAACCCAATAAACTTCTGTCCACCAAGTCAGTATACCTGTACTACTATTGACTCAAGATACGAGCGAACATCTCCGAACATGACGATAGTAAAAGTGCAACCAAATTCTCCTCCACCAAGCCCTGAGAATCACAACGAGATGGACAGTTTCCAGAACTACTACAGGCCTGAAACGCCTGATGTTAAACCGCAAATAAATCCAGAAAACCAGCGGTTTGATACCGATAAACTTAGAGCTCAGAGGCAACAGCCGTCGGTGCCTATAGCCTTCTCAATAAACAATATTCTACACCCTGAATTTGGTTTGAACGCCTTAAGAAAAACAAATAAAATTGAAGGTCCAAAACCAGCTGGGCCTAATCACAGCATTTTGTACAAGCCCTACGACTTATCTAAGCAACAGAATGACTTCCAAAAATACAGCTTTGATTACCTAAAATCTAAAGAATCAGAATTCAACTCGTTGCCTCCTCTTGGAGGTTTGAGACAGACGGTATCACAAATTGGAGAGCAGGTTCCTAAAGAGAGGGAGATGCCGAAAGTGATAGAGAATCAGAAGAGGCCAGATTCTGCCAGTTCTGTGGTTTCTTCTACATCAAGTGGGGCTTTGTCGACCTGTGGAAGTACAGATACGAATAGCCAGTCCGGTAACGCATCTCTGTGGCCAGCTTGGGTGTACTGCACCAGATATAGTGACAGACCTAGTTCCGGTAAGTGGCAGTACTTTTTTTCTTTTTTTTTTTTGCGGTAATGTTGTTTATTTTGCGTGAAGCAGTTGCTTTTTTTTGTTTATCTGTTAGTTTATCTGCGGTTACGTGTGTTTTCCTTTTTTAATAGTTGTTAGGTTTTCGGAAGAGCTTCAGTTATTTTTTGGTCGTGTTGTTTTTTTTATAACAAGTTGAGTTGCACAGTAGCTATTTTCAGATGCAAATTAATTGACGATTTAGATGTTATCGTGTCTTGTTAATAAATTAATTACTTTAGTACATACTACAAGCTACTTGTATTATTTAAACAGTAATTTTTTTCCTGTTCAATGTTACATCAACTTGCAGTTACATTTCCGTACAAAAAGTATTCTAGCTTACATTGACGACATTATCAAACCATCTCGCTTTTGTAAACCCTTTTTTTACAATTTCCTATTCAAGTAAAGGAAATTAAAAACGAAACTTCGTGCTTGATCGCCATTACACAACTTTTAAACGACTAAAATATTCCGTTCGGACAAAAACATACATAAATATTTTGACAATAAGACTTCGAAGTATAGATGTATGTATTTGAATACATTATAGCGAATGATCCGTAACATATGCTGGTATACTTTGTCTGTTGACACATCGCTACAGATGTAATGACTTTCGTATTTATTTATTCAAAATGTTGTTTTCTTTTTTTTATTACTGAATTAATTTTAGGTTGGATGCGGTGTCCTTTATGGGAGATCTAATGGATAGGACATCTTTATTTCATTTAAAATTTAAAACAGGAGTTTGTTTGTTTATAGGTTATTGAATTTAAAATGGCCTATGACTGTTTTGTTTATTCTAGTTTTGTTAAAGTTTCTAATATTATTAGTGTTTGTAAAAATAATATCTAAAGATGTGAAAGATTGTTCGAGAGACTTACCTGGAACGCAAAAAAACATTGCAATTAACATTTGTAATTCGATTTTTGTCAGTAAAAGTCCTAATATATCTCTCTCTCTCTCTCGTTCCATCAAAAGAAAAGAGGAGTTATTTGATTATTTCCTATCTCAAAAACAAACATTTCTAAGGAACCTGTCATTTAGCGGTTTTTGCCCATCTATTTGGTAGAAAATCGTGATGAATATATGTATCATTAACAGAAGCAAAGTTTCCGTACTTATTTTTGATGTAGGTAGTCTACAAGTTTCCTAAGGACAGATATTCATATCTGTCCTAGTACGTATCTCGTACAATACAGCACCGAGTCACTGGTACTTAAACATTATTGAAAAACCATCATCTGAAACTATTTAGACAACTTTTTTCGGTTACTCTTTATTTGTTTTAATTCATAATAACTTAACATTGTACTAATGGTCTCATAGATGTATCAATAGCAATGCTGTGGTCCTAAGGAATTTTATTTCAAGACTCCAGTCTAAAAATGTATTTTTGAGTACTCGAGGAAATTCTTGCATTTTTAATTCGGTAGCACTTGTTTAATGCCATACATTTCGTAAATTTTGACAGTTTATGCTGCTCTGTCTAGATTCTCAATTGTCTATAGGCACCTCTCAGGTGGCCCGTCGGCATGTTTGCCAACATAACAAAAAAAACGAGCAAGAATTAGGGCGCGCTGTATAGGCTTATTGGTGCCCCGTCGGTTTACGATCGTGAGTAGTTGGGTAATATGCTCTACTTTAATATATATTTTTTAAAGTGACGGATATTTTGCTCAAATAGTGTGATAGATTTATAAACTGTCTGTATAGGTTTGACAAGTTTGTGTGTTAACGTTTTTATTGTGTTTTTTAATTTATTGATTTTTATTTTTATTTAATTTGGGTTTACTTTAGCTTGACCGTTGTTTTAAGAGTAGTAGGGGCTTAGTGGTAACGGGGACTTAAGATTTGTAGCTCTCGGGTTCAAACCCAGCCAGGGCCATTACATAGTGTAATATACTTCATCACCACTGCTCTCAAAACGATGAAGGAAAACATCGTGAGGAAACCATATCCTAGAACCAAATATTTGAAAACATGTGACATTAACCAACCCGCACTGGGCCCGCGTGGTGGATTACGGCCTATTTTCCTAGAGAGGAGGCCTGCGTCCCAGCAGTGGGAACATTATAAGGCTGATCAAGCTATGCTATTATTTTATGTTGATTTAGGAGAGAAGCGTCATGAATAGCTACAGATATGACAATATTTTGTTATTATCTAAACATTTTTTTGATTTTATCATTTGTAGATATAATCTCTGAATTTATGATGTCGAGCCCGGCTTCCGGTCAATCAGCAATTATTACTGTCATAGATTAAAACTGTAAATCAAAATTCCCGGAAGTCTCGAATTTCTGCATAGCAAAGCGGACAGTTATAGCCTTATAATGTTCCCACTGCTGGGACTCAAGCCACCACGCGGGCCCAATGCGGGTTCATGGACGTCACAAATGTCTTTGATGTTTTGGTTCTAGAACATGCCGATTTCCTGGATAGGCTGGTAATTCTGTATTCAGCTTAATCTGGCAAAATCGGAAGCCGACCCTGATAATATTGGAGGAAGGAATCATTATATAACTTTATCCACCCTGAGTGGAGGGTGTGGTACTTTTACTGATAAAAACCCGCCTATATTCCTTTACTTTTTTATTATTATTACTAACTAGTGCTAGACTGCAATGCCACCTGATGGTAAGCAGTGATGCAATCGTTGATGGTGAGGCGCACTAGTTAGCACTCTAGCCTTGATGATACCCAAATTATAGTTGGACGGGAAGACGGCAGAAGGAAATTTTTTACCTTTAATTGAGTAGGGTAGAATGGGGTATAGCAGGGTAGAGTAGGCTAAATAGGGTAGAACATGGTTTAGTAGGGTAAAGTAGGGTAGAATAAGATATAGTAAGGTAGAGTAGGGTAAATTATGGTAGAGTAGGGTAGAATGGGGTATAGCAGGGTAAATAGGGTAGAATATAAGGCTCAAAAGTGTAATTTATTATTTTGGTGTACAATAAAGGATACATAAATATGGTTTAGTAGGGTAAAGTAGGGTAGAATAGGGTCGAGCAAGGTAGAATAGGGTAGAGTAAGGTCTAGTATTCTGGAGTAGGGTAGAGTGGGGGCGAAGACGCGGGCAAAAGCTAGTATTAATATAGAAAATGAATAGGGTCAGTAACTAAAGATTTAAAATTCTTCGAGTGATAAAATTGCACTTGATGGGTCAGTACGAACCTCATAGATCGACAAAGCACTTGTCATTAGACCTGTCATTATGACAGCGTCATAATGACATTAGACTAAATGTCAAAATTCAAAGCCAGCTTTCACTAAGTGAAAGTGTTTTGACAAATCAACAGTGCTAAGTTCTAGGGTCAAATGTAATAGTCTGTATGGTTTTAGTTATTGACAGAAAAATGTATGGATATTAATTATTTATTCTAAATGAGTTTGATTAGTAGTTTTAATTTTGTCTTGGTTGGTGAATGTGAAAGAATTTTTTAAATCAGCAGTTTTTGAGTTTATTAATTACAAATATACACTCACACACACACACAAATAAAAAAAATCCCTCTTTATGATATTTGTGTAGGTATAGATTTTTCAAAACGACTTTCTTGACTCACCATAATACAATTATAAATATTAAAATCCGCTGTTAATGATTACCAATTTATGCATTTTTTTCTCATAACAAATATTTATTTAAAAACCAGTAACGCATTTTTTATTACCATTAAATAAATATTTATTTTACTTATTAATATTGAGCGTTAATAATATATTCAAACACTGATTGTATGTATGTCTGTCATCATGTTTAACACATTATTGTTTTTCTTCTCATTGTATGTTAATTTAGTGAATTTCGATTAGGTAAGGGACGGAATTAAAATTGCAGGACTGGTACAGGAATGCATGGCATAGCATAATCAGCCTTATAATGTTCCCTCTCTGAGCTCAGGCCTACTCTCTAGGAGAGGGAATGGGCCGTAATCCAGCACGCGGGCCCAGTGCGGGTTGGTGGATGTCACATGTTTACGATTTTTTGGTTCTAGGATATTCTAGTTTCCTCACGATGTTTTCGTCCACAGTTTTGAGAGCAGTGGTGATGAAATAAATTACACAAAGTTATGCGCCTGGCTGGGTCTGCTGAACCCACTCGGCTACCATTGCTGTACAGGAATGCGGCTTGAAAAAATAATAGTATTACTGGGTACCTACCATTTTATATAATTATTCATTCAAGTAGTTTACTTTGTTGACTGAAATTGTAAATTAGCAAAATGTTGGAAGGCTAAAATGTTTTTCTTTCTCTTTTCTTTCTTTATTCAAATGTCTATTTCGCGTAGGATTTTTCCTAGGTGTTCTTTTTTTAAATTTGACATTCTGTATTTCATTTTTTTTGACTGGTGAAGGTCTATTTAAAATAAAGTTTCTGATTTCTGAACGAGATTTTTTTTTTAAATGTGCTCGACATGTTTTGCGTTAGCAAAATTGAAAATGGGTGACTTTTATTTTATTCTAATCAATATTGTAATTTATAATTAATATAGTCGAAAAGATCACTGATAAGGAAAACTAATTTTAATTGAAGTCCGTTCACCGAATTTAATATTGTTTTACAGTGTGTCACCTAACAAAATGAGGTACTGATGAATCGGACACAATGTTTGGACACAATGTCCGAACCGACACATTTTATTTTCAATATTTTTTCACTGACCGTTCGGAAACCACCTTAATTATTGAAGTCATTTAGTACAGTTAGATAAAAAAAGTTTTAAAATATACATAATATAAAGTAACTAAGGTTGCCGCCTTAAATCTGGATTTAAGGTAGCAAAATAATTTTGATAAAGCATTTTTACCCCGTCTACACTAACATTATAAAGAGGTAAAGTCACCGCGCTAATGTGTTGGATTTGTTTTTTCACTACAGTATTGTTTATTTATATGTATGTATCTAAGTATGTATTTAATATTGTATATATTTGTATCTCTTCTGTTTTGCCTATATATTCAGTTGCACCTGCCATGTTATGGTTCTGCACCACCCTAAGGTCGACTGGCAGATAATGCCTAAGGCATTAAGTCCGCCTTTGTACATTTATTTTTTGTGCATAAAGCTTTAAATAAATAAAAATATAAATAAAGTTTATTTTTTTGTTATTAGGAGGTAATCTCTGAAAGTATTGGTCCTATTGCTAAAACTTTTTCACCGATAGAAAGCTTCCTTATTCCTGAGCGTCAGAGGCTATATTTTATGCTAAAAGATATATTGTATTTTAAAACTTTTCACTAGTCTTATAGTGTGTGTCCGAATCATCATACGGACATAAAAATGTGTCAATTCGGACACTGTGTCCGAGTTAACAAAATTATGCCACTGATCATAAGAGAAGGGACTTCCTAGTTAGAAGTAAATAAGTATAGTTATCGATACTAATAGAAAACGGTCTTATTCAATTCGTTCAGAAATTATATAGTTTAATAGATAGTCATATATTAATTATAGCAAATTGAATTTATTAGACACTAGCTGTTGTCAACGCCTTCACTCGTATGATCCTATCACGGCCTAGTAAATGCTGAGATACGAGCCTTTTGGGCCTCGCACAGGTCATAATTTTTTAATTTTTTATTTTATTTAACAATTAAAGTACACACATATAATAATAATAAAAAAGAAAAAACACGGGTTACCCTTTCGGAAGTCAACCCGTCTCATGGCCATGGTAAAGTGCTACGTTTATTTTAAAGAAAAGATTTCAATTTATTTAATAATTACTATATTTAGTTAAATCAAATAATGAAAATGAACTCTAAAAACCCGTAAAACAATAAACCATGACGACATTTGCATTAAAATTCAATGAAAAACATCTCTAATTCAAACTTGGAAGGCAACACATAACACAATAAATCGTTGACGTTTCACGTCAACAAGATGGCGGCTTGACAGCTGTCACATTGAATGACACGGGAAAATGACGGAAACAACTCAAATGTGAATTTTCTCGGGAAAACAATGGAAGCAATTTAAAAGTGCTATTATTGTTTTAAAATCTGTTTGTTTTTTGTGAATGTAATAACATTGGAATAAAAGTGATCTTGCAATTTGATCTTTGACTTTTTAAGTAAACGTTATGTAGGTACGCCAGATTTTCTTTAAAAAAAAAAAACAAAATTATGCACAAAATACCAAGTGATCTACACTACAAAAATCATTATTTATTATTTATTTATTATATACTTTATTGTACATACAAAACATAACAAAGAAAAACTTATATCTAAAACACGTACAATGAATGAATGAATGTACAATCATCATCATCATCAGCCTTTTTAATGTTCCCACTGCTGGGACTCCGGCCTCTAGGAGAGGGAATGGCCCATAATCCACCACGCGGGCCCAGTGCGGGTTGGTGAATGTTAAATGTCTTCGAATTTTTGGTTCTAGGACATGCCGGTTTCCTCACGATGTTTTCCTTCACCGTTTTGAGAGCAGTGGTAACGAAATAAGTTACACAAAGTAATGCGCCTGGCAGGGTTTGAACCTTCGACCTACAAACTCGTAAGTCGGAGCCATTACCACTCGGACACTGCTCTCAAATACCACAGTTATCGAAAATCTGCAGTATACCTAACTAAATGATAAAATATGCTGTAGGTCTAATTACTGGATCAATTTGCTTGCTGCGGTCTTCCCATCCGATTATAATTTAGGTCTCTTCAAGGTTAGAGTGAATAGGCTCTTAATAAACTAGTGCGGCTCACCATCAACGATTGCATTACTGCTAACCATCAGATGTGATCGTAGTCAAATTTTGCAAAGTTCATTAGGTTTTCATGTCTTAACATAGGTATGCAAGGCTGCTTATTGGCCGAATAATTTCTTATTGGAATGTTGCCACTGTTTGTAGCTAGAATATTGCGATCTAAAGGTTGTGTCGTAATTAAAATTGGCTTAGAGCGAATCCGTCGGATTTGTAGCCTTTGTAGTCGGCTAGGGTTCTAGTTTTTGCAATTTTAAAGAAAGATTTAAGGTAGTCAGACCCGCATTGGTATACCTGATAGGATTGCCTGCACAGTTATACCTGTCAGGTAAGTTTGTTTGGAAACCTGCACAGTTGTGCAACACACTCCGGTTTACCTGTTTAACTCAACTGTACAGGCAAACTTATCAGGTATACCCTAGCGTCTAGTGTGTATGGGCTACCATAAGGGTTTTGCCGTAATGGCTTAAAGTGCGTTCGAATTTATAGCCCTATTACGTCGGTTAGGGTTTCAGTTTTTGCCATTACAAAATCTTAGTCAGAAAGATTATAACATAATTAAAATGATATTTTATTTTGACTGGCCTGCTGGTGTAGTGGTTAGTGACCCTGACTGCTATGCCGGAGGTCGTGGGTTCGATTCCCACCCAGGACAAATGTTTGTGTGATGAGCATAATCATTTGTTCTGTGTCTGGGTGTAATTTATCTATAATATGTATGTATTTAGAAATATATAAGTATGTTTATCAGTTGTCTAGTACCCATAACACAAGCTCTGCTTAGCTTGAGACCAGACGGCGTTGTGTGATAGTTGTGGAATATTGTATTATTATTTATATTATATTATTTTCTTTTGTATATTTGTGTGTACATCTACACTAATATAATAAAGAGGTAAAGTTTGTTTTTTTGTTTGTAATCTCTGGAAGTACTGGTCCGATTGCTAAAATTTTTTCAACGAAAGATAGCTGCTTTATGAGTCAAAGTCAAAGTCAAAAACATTTATTTCAAATAGAAAGTAACATAGGCTTATTTTATGTTCGCGGACGAAGTCGCGAGCAAAAGCTAGTAAATTATAAAATAAATGAATAGATTTAGAGATTAAGATCAAAACAATGGCTAGCAATTTAGAAATGTTGAGACTTTATGATTGAACATGATTTATTTGGTCCAAATTAAATTTGTTAATACACGAGTCGAAATTAATTTGCGTCTGTCTGATACAATTAAATAAGGTTTCCGACATTTAATTTATTAACTTTCACAATTGGGTTAAAAAGCTACCTACTTGTTTTTTTTTTTTTGATGTGGGAAATTATTGAATTTAATTATTATATTCTTTATTGTACACAACATCAAAAAAAAAAAAATACAGGACAAACATTATTAGAAATAAGTGTACAATTGGCGGTCTTAACTACTTCTCTCGTTCTAGCCTGAGCGAGAGGGAGTGTTAGACTTTTACTGACTAAAACTCACCCGTGTTCCTTCAATTACCTATTGCTTTCCAGAGCCGATGGACATGTCTCTCAAACAGAGACTGCAGAAATAGGTTCGCGTAAAGCGGAAATTAAACTTATTAGATTGTGAAATCAACCCTTTTGGTGACAATTAAGTATACACACATAGATGTAGATACTTAGCACAATGAGCGCATAACCCTGTACCAGTCGCCATTTTGTTATTTGAAGACAATTTCTGTAAAAAAGCCTTTTAATGGGTACGAAAAAATCTAGTAGAATTTTGTAATAACTCGCTTAAGCGTACGGAGGAAACCGGTTCGATCTTTCATCGCGACCGCGGCTAAAAAGAGCTCATTACTTTAAAAAATGTTCTGACAACATAATTATACTCGTATCACACCAATTATATATCAAAAAACAAGTCTTTCAACGATTATTCAACTCTATTGAACAAAATATAGAGTTTAATTTCGCAAAATCGACGAAAAACCCTTAACACATTGACACAGCCTTTATTTTTCCATAAGCATTGACAATTTAACTATTACAGTTAGGAAAACGTTTTCAAATAAATGACGTCTTTTTTCCTTTGTAATAAGACGGCAAATCGATTGATTTTTTTCAGTGAACAGAGTGAGTATGTTTGTAGAATTAACAGGTGAAGTAATGAAACAATTTAGCTCAATTATAACGTGCAATTATTCTTTTTTCGTACGTCCGCCATTTTGCTTCAGTCGCGTTATGTTGGCAACGCCCAGTAGCATTTAAGGTGAGATTCCGTGGCGGAATATAATTATTTTAAAAATAAAATATCGCTTCGATAAATGGTTTTTTTTTTCTTTTTTTTACTTATAAGCAGTTAAGGTGTGAAGTGTGTGTAGTAATATTTATTTATTATGCATTGAACTTTTAAAGCCATTTAATATTTTCGGTTCCGATAAGAACTGTTTTAAGTGGTTTTTTATTGGGTTCTTAATTCAAAAAGTTCGCACACCCTTTTATAAAGGTTAATCAGTGATTAAACTTTAACAATATAGGCATATCTTTATTTAAGGTTTTATCAAAAGAGTTTTATGGTCGTAATACAATAAATCATGAACAGATTTTTAGCAGGATCTCTTAATTGGCTTGTTACTACTTTGGTAGCGCATTTGCTGACTATTTTTATTAAGCACTTAATTGCCTGTTTAGTTTTCGACAATAACTTATTTGCTTTTCATTTTTTCTTCGCCCTATTTGGGTAGGCTAAGGTCTTGAAGGCCATACCACCTCGTCATCAAAAAATAATTATCTTTTTGAGTTATAATACGGGTGCAACACATTCTAATGTTTTTTAGCATTTAGCAGCAAATGTATCGAGTAGGCCTCCTCGACCCACCCCGTTCCTTCTAGCCTTCAATCAATTTGCACTCAAAGAAATCCTACCAAAACCCCATAATTTAATGCCTTTTTTTATGGTGGTAAAAATCATCCATTGGCATCCCCACGCCTAACCATCACCGATTGCATCACTGCTTACCATCAGACGGGATCGCAGTCAAGCGCTAGTTTATATAATTAAAAAAAATATATTTGTACTAATCCTTAAGGTATATAAGATCCTTGTATGCATTATTTAAATTTTGACAATCACTATTTTGTTCTACATTCGAAATTAATGAAAGCATTTTTATAAAACAGTAGAATCAACCTTTTCTTACTATAACCATAAACAAGCGAAAGTTCAAGAAAAGCTCGTAAAAAACCATAGTGCAAGTAGTTGTACTCTTTCTTTATTCTTTTACTCATAGTACAATAAACTATAACAAGTTTATTCGCACACACATGCTCTACAGTAGTAATTAATCAATTATCACTGTACTTTTTAGCAGTAACAAAGTTTCTGAGAAATAAATGAAACAAACGAGTATATCGTCAGAGTTGTTTACTTATCTATGGTTGCAATAGAATGAGGTGTAATCGACCGTGAATTTTAGGCTGTGGTTCTGTACAAATTATTTTTAACTGTTTTTTTTTATGGTAGGTTAGTTAGACGTTTGTTCTTTATTTGTGACATATATCTATTCATGCATAGATATTTTTTGTTCTCCATATTAAAAACATGTTTCTCCTTTACTATTCTATATTTCACAAAGATATGAAAACTCTTAATTAAGAGTGTCCGTGGTTTTTGTTATAGATTTAAACTAGTGCTTGACTGCAATCCCAACTGATGGTAAGCAGTGATGCAATCGTTGATGGTGAGGCGCACTAGCTTATTAGGAGTCTATTCACTCGTACTACCTAGATACCTAAGGTATAATCGGGCGGAAAGACTGCAGCAGGCACATTATTCCAATCCTTCGATGTACGCGGTATAAACGCGGAAAAATCATTGGATTATTACCTACTTAAAAAACAAAAAAAAAATTGTTGGATAAAATGTAGGTACAGCTACTGAAATAAAGGTTTTTGCCTCGATAATTTTCATCACGGACCCCTAAAAATCGTTAAGCGCGAGAAGCGAGTTAATTACCCGGTGAACTGTAACCGCTACTTATAACCGAAAAAGGAAATACACACATTCCACCACGGTTACACTAACTGGGAGTTAGACTAACTATTAGTTAACTGCATTTTTACCTTTTGTTTTCTACGGACAGACTGATGATTTCATGATTATTTCTCTATGAAAGTATGTATTTTAGTAAGTAGGATATCTACATTATCTATAAAATAAAAATGAATCGCAAAATGTGTTGGTAAGCTCATAACTCAACAACGCCTGGACCGATTTCGCTATTTTTTTGTTGTGTTCGTTATTATGAGGAGAAGGTTCTTATGGAAAAAAAATAGTAGGGTAGAGTAAGGTAGAGTAGGGTAGAGTAGAGTAGGGTAGGGTAGAGTAGGGTAGAGTAGGGTTGAGTAGAGTAGAGTAGGGTAGGGTAGAGTAGGGTATAGTAGGCTGAAGTAGGCAAAAGCTAGTAATATAATAAAGAGGTAAAGTTTGTTAATGTTTGTAGGAGATAATCCCTGGAAGTGCTGGTCCGATTGCTAATATTTTTTCATTCATAGAAAGCTGCTTTATTCCTGAGTGACATAGGCTAAATTTTATGTACGCGGACGAAGTCGCGGGTTAAGCTGTACTTGGTGAGGTCAGTGAAAAGATGGGTGACCAAACGTAACAATTTTTTTGTCAACATGTTTTATTGTTGTAATCAGATAACACTCACTGGAACAATTTGCCTGTGGCAGTCTTCCCGATCAATTATAATTTAGGTGTCTTCAAGGCTAGAGTGAATAGGCTCATAATAAACTAGTGCGCCTCACCATCAACGATTGCATCACTGTTTACCATCAGGTGAAATTGCATTTGCAGTCAAGTCAAACACTTAAAAATAAAAAATAAAACAAATATAGATTTACTGCTTGTTTCTAATGAAATTTCTTCCAGCAGACCCCAAAAACTCTTAAATTCCTTAGAATTTTGGTTTACTAAGTTTGAACTGATCAAAAATAAAGAGATTCGCAGGAGAACTAAGGTTGCCGACATAGAATAGAATAGAATAGAATAGAATAGAATAGAATAGAATAGAATAGAATAGAATAGAATAGAATAGAATAGAATAGAATAGAATAGAATAGAATAGAATAGCATTTATTCGGCGCAAGCAACACAATATACAACAACATAAAATAATAATAATAATAAAAAAAAGTACAGACATACAATACAAGTTGCAGTGCCTTTGCCTGAACCGAAAGGGTCACCAACTCAGCAAGTGCTGGGCGTCAAACACCCAGCGCTGATTTTTAGCTGGCACCCCGCAGTGACGCACGGATGATGGTAAATAAAGAAGAAGCACATAGCACGAAGAATTGCCAAACTTAGTGGCAATGGGCAGGGCACATTGCTTGCAGAACATATGGCCGTTGGGGCCGAAAGGTTCTGGAGTGGCGACCGCGTACCGCAAGACGCAGCGATGGAAGGCCTCAGACAAGGAGGACCGATGACCTAGTGAGGGTTGCGGGAGGCCGAGGGTTGCGAGACGCAGAGGATCGTTCATTGTGGCGACACTTGGGGGAGGCCTATGTCCAACAGTGAACCTATATCGGCTGAAAAGGTTGATGATGATGAAGTTTGACTTCTCTATAATTATTTGGTTATTAAGACAGATTTTTCTACCGACCTCCTTTTACTGAAGAGTCGCAATGATACCAAGGTGTTGAACCCACTTGATCATCTCCAGTGTTTCAATAAAAAGCGAAAACTCAATCGCTTCGGTTAAACTACAATTCTGTCTCAGCATGGCAAAAATGCCTGTACTGTCATCAACAAAAGTGATTCATTCATTCATAAACGTCATGATGAAGTAATGCTGTATATCAGCTATTTTATTCATAACTTTCATTAAACCCCAAGCGAACGCCGGCGTTCGCGCATCTATTGTCATACTATAGTGTCTCAAATTGATGGTATCTGAAAGGTTAATGTAAAAAGAAGAAGAAGAAGAAAGAAAGAAAGGGTTTATTCACGTCAAACATGACGCGTACCATAACAAAATAAATAACAATATCGACTAAAAGTAGCACGTAAGATAGGTACACATCATTTCATCTGTAAAGAGGTCCACTGTTAGACATGGGCCTCCCTCAAGCGACGCCATAACTACCGGTCTGTCTCGCATCCATCAGATTCCCGAGATCCTCATCAGAGTAGGAAAACTAACCTTTAAAAAAGGTGATGGTATCCAAAACACGACCTGAAAAAACAAGTAAAAAAATTCAGAAGAAGTGGAAGAAAGAAAAGACATTTGTTTAGCACAGCAGACACACATTAAGAAACAACTTATGTAGAAACTTATAACACTAATTTTTGCCCGCGGCTTCGCCCGCGTTCATAAAGTAAGCTTATGTCACTCAAAACCAAGCAGCTTTCTATCGGTGAAAAATTTTTAGTAATTGGACCAGTACTTTCAAAGTCAAAGTCAAAGTCAAAGTCAAAATCTTTATTGCAGAACACAGTACAATCAATTATACATTTCTGGATGTCATGTGAATGCTCAGCAAACTGTGTTTTACCAAATTAGGCATGCAAAATTTTAATAAATTGTAATAAATTAAACATTATGGATACTATATGTCAGAGATTAAAACCTACTAATAATAATGTCAATAAAAAACAAAATAAAATCAATATAGTCAAACAAATAATGTCAATACAAAATAAAAACAAACTCAAAATAAATACAATACGTAAATTAAGTAAAGTAAGTCGGACTTAGAAAGAAGTAACCCTTGTCATTATTGTACACATAAATTCCTGTCTAATAGGTACTCATTCACTGTGTAATAATTCTTATTTAGCAGTAAATTGTGCAATTGTTTTTTAAATACGTTAAGATCGTCACATTCTAGCAAAAATTTAGGCAGTTTGTTGTATACCCGTGGAGCCATTCCTAAGAAACTTTTATGAAATATGGCTTTATTGTGTGGTCTGCCGCTTATTTTATATCTGTGTCGCGTGCTGTTATAAACTCCAAACAAATGAAGAGATTATCTTCTAAAAACAAAAAAAAAACATAAAAACAAACATTACCTCTTTATAATATTAATATATATATAATATATAAAAACACACATACATAAAAATATTTTTTATCTAACCTTTTCATTAATAAATATACAAAAATAGAATCGTGAACACAATGTCGAAATTGGTAAATAATCAAATGAGATATAAAAAAAAATTGTCTCTTTACGCCAAGACGCCCGTGCCGTTTTTGTATGGTGATCATACGGCCTTTGACGTCAAAGTCCATTTCGGATTTCATTCTTATAAGAAGCTTTATAATTTAGTTGTTGATGAAGATATTTTTTTTACATATTTACGAGTATTTACCAGAGTTAAAGAGCGTTCAATTTCGCAAATAAAACGAATTGTCTACATAATAGGTAAATATTAATGTACACAAATATAATAAACAGACAAGAAGAAGGAAAGATAAAAATAGGTTTAATATGAAGAATTTTTTTTTTAGCAGTAAGTAGTATCTTTGTACAATTTTTTTTTCTAAGATACTTTATCTTCTTCCTATATATTTGAAAGTACAAAAACTGTAAAATGAACAAACGGTAGTGGCTCCGCGGTAGGCGCATTAATTTGTGTAATTTATTTCATTACCAATGCTTTCAAAACGGTGAAAGAAAACATCGTGAGGAAACCGGCATGTTATGGAACCAAAAATTCGAAGACATGTGACATCCACCAACCCGCACTGGGCCCGCGTGGTGGATTACAGCCCATTCCCTCTCCTAGAGAGGAGGCCTGAGACCCAGCAATGGGAATATTAAAAAGGCTGATGATGAAATAAACACATTTTACTATTGATTGTGGTGATAGTATCATTTAAATAACTTCTCCCACTCTGTGTAGAGCAAGAGGGAGCGTCACACTTTTACTGACTAATACCTAACCGTGTTGCTTTAGTTACCACGATGACTCTTTTGAACATTTCCGCAGCCCGGAACTGAAACAGCTGATTTAATTTTTTATGATTTTTCTAAATTATTTTTCGTTTAAAAAAGACTTTACCTCATACCTGTACATCGTTTATAAGTACCACCCATCTCCGCTAATTAGTGTGGACTTCCCGCTACTGTGACAATTGGTATTACAGAGAAAAACAGGGATGTGCGTTAGTAGTCGATATATCGATAGATTTTGACATCAACTAAAAATAATAATGATAAATGTTTCCACCTTATAGTCTGTCTAAAAAGTCAAACGATTTGAGAATTTTGTACAATATTTAAATATTTAAAAAATATTTATGTTAGATGCTTTTTATAAAGTTCTTCTATTAGTAAACAATGATCAAGATCTCTTAATCAACTTTGATTATTGAACTAGTGTTGACTACATCAGATTTCATTTTACTCTATTAATTACCCAAGTCAGTTGACTTTTTAAACCAACTCTACCTGTAAGGTACCTTTATTCACCTTACTGCAATTCGGTATCAAACAATTGCATATTAAAAATATAAGGTATACTTAATACTGGCAGATAAAAAATAAAAACAAATGTACCATTTCAATTTCGAATGGTATTCTATACAGCTTAGAATAATTTCTAATCAAAAAATTCTAATCGAGTTTTTGTTCGTTTCTTTAAACAAAATTTAAAATTACATACGGCTACTTCCATCAAGGTTTATATGGATTGCATTTAACAGGACTACAAGACCCAATGAATATAATATTTATAAATATTAATATAATAAAGAGGTAAAGTTTGTTTTTTTTTTTGTTTCTAAGAGGTAATCTCCGGAAGTACTGGTCCGATTGATAAATTTTTTCACCGATAAAAAAGCTGATTTATGCGGATTTACGTGGGCAAAAGCTAGTAACATATATTTTTCTGATTCTGTTTAGTGCAGTGTATCATATACTTTTACGCATTATAAAACTCGTGATTATCTCCTGTAGACCAAAAAAGATTACTTTATAAAATTATTAAGCAGGTTAAAGAATTTTCCAATACTTCAGGAAGTAAACAGTTGCTTATAACTACATAATCATTCACCAACTAAATATGCCCCTATAAAGGATCTATTGAAAATCAAATTGCTTAATAATATAATTGTCAAGACAGACAGTGTCTTACGACAAGTTAAAGACAAAATTGTTGCCTTTTCCACATCTAAGTGGTTATTAAAAGTAATAACTGTTTCTTTAGACTATGTTTAAATTAAAAACCTAATAGTATACGAGGTGGATTGTTTGTTTTCTTGAGTGAGTAATTCTTGAGGTCGTTTATAAGTTATTTTCTTAGTTTTATATTTGTATAGTGGTTGGCTAGATTGTTGTACAGGTCAGTAATTTGCTAGGTAATTTAATCATTAAAGAATGCTCGTAACTGTATTATAAATTGGTTTAGGAGTGAACTGCTGAATAATTGTATAATAGTTTCCTATACGTCTGAAGTAGGAAAAAGCCAGTTTCTCTCTTATCTTTTTAATTCTGAAATATTCTATTTTAACAAAAAATACTTCAAAATAAAATTACTTTTCTTTTTTCTTTAAAAATAGTTGCTCTACATTAGGAATTTTTCCAGTATCGTGGATAGATTTATAAACATATACAAGACACAGACCTTAAACAATATCTGTAGGCCATACAAATAGGTATTTTTCGCTTCGCTTCGGTTTGCCATCAATCGTTGAACTCACACTCTGAAACTCAATATTCAGACCAAAACAACATAACATTCCCAATTCTTTTATTAATATTACTTGTATTTGTTACGTAAAATATAAATAAAAAGTGGTAACACAAAATAAAAAAAAACATTCATCATAAGATCTATTCAAAAATATCGATACCAACTTATCAAAACCGATCGGTGTCCCATCCTTACGCAACAATACATCGTTTATTTTTAATGGCAACCCTTTACGGTATTGTATAGGGCAATAACAAATGCCATCCTCAAGAATGAGTATTGAATTTTTTAGACTAGTCTATATATTACAGGTTTGTCTGGATTTTTCTGCATTATGGGTTTATTATTGTGCTCTAATTTGGATAGACATGTCGATAAATTAAAACAACATAATAAATTGTAGATCTTTAGACGTATTGAATGATTCTGGTTGTCATTAATACCGAAGTTCTCATGTGTTGTGGATTGAGATATTAAAAAATTATGACGGGTTTATGAGTTCTTTGAACATTAAGGTCTTATTAAATACGTGAACTTAAAGATATTTTAATCATTAAACTTTACAGATATTGTGATTATTAAACTTTAAGCTTTCTCATATTTTAATAAAAACAGTTTTGACGTAGACAGCTGCATCAGTTGGGTACTTTTACCTGACACTTGGTATATATGACAATTTTTACTTGATTTATTATGAGAAGTCTTCTTACTTGGTGTGTGACAACTCTCACTTAGTAATATAGCAATTTTATTCTATTGACAGTTTAATTTGATGTAACAGTTTTACAAGTATGTTCTACCTTTTATGAGTTTCGGTTTCACTACTGTCAGTTTATAATGCATACCTTAAAATATATTTTCAAAATAAATAAACACTTTTCTCACATCAAAATATCTCAAAAAAGGCGATAATCAGATGACAACGCTATCCGTATGATAGTATGAATATTTTTTTTATACAAAGGGGTTACTGAATTCCAACTGCTAAAATTAAAATACTTCAAAAAATGTTTCCTTTAAATTCAATTCAAGTAATAAATAACAGATTTAGATTGAATATTAACAAAAATATTTAAAAAAATACATACTTTTTATATCTAAGTACTAAAAAATATCGAAAAAAAAATTCGATACAAAAAATATCGACATCAAAAATCATCGACTCCCATCCTTACCTACTAAGAACAGGCCACCGTGCGCAAGAGTTTTTGTTTTAAATCAAGAATGTCCTAATAACTTGATTTGGTACGTTTATCGCAGATTGTTCTCGATAGCGGGTAGGCAGAACTCTAAGTCGTTATGTTGGAAATGTTTCATACTCACTTTATTGTCTCTACCTGTAGGTATTTTTATTGATGGTGGATAGTTGTTAGTTGGTGGCGGTTCGGAGTTTGATTCTTGAGTCGTGAGTTCTTCAATGTACTTTTACTCCGAGTTTCCTTTCGTGATTGAATCAGGAATGAGGACCCGCAGAAGAACCAAGGTTAACAACATAGCACGAAGAATCGCCAAACTTAAGTGGCAGTGGGCAGGGCAAATTGCTCGCAGAACAGATGGCCGTTGGGGCCGAAAGGTTCTGGAATGGCCTCCTACAAGTTGGACCGATGACCTGGTGAAGGTTGCAGGAATCCGATGGATGCGAGACGCACAGGAGCGTTAATTGTGGCGACACTTGGGGGAGGCCTATGTCCAACAGTGGACGTCTATCGGATGAAATGATATAAGCTTGTACGAAGCCCTTATTGCGTGAGTCCGACTCGCACTTGACCGTTTTCTAGTAACGGTCACAGTAAAATCTTTAAAGTTTAACATTCGCAATTCCATGTTTATTCAATATTCTTTGAACAACCAAATCTTTCCCGTAAGGGTGTAAGAAACATAGATTTTTCTATGTAATAAGAATCCACCCTAAACCCTCTAAAAATCAAAGTACGAGAAAATCTTATCTAACATAAAAAAATACCACATTACCACACAAACATCAACTGTATTTCTTTAAAAATAAGTTTGAAAATCGCTCAATAAGTTTGCAAAGGAAATTGATAAAAATGGTGCAAGCGATTATAGGCTTTATTGCTGAAAAGATAAAGTTCATGTGTTTTGAATTGGGTTGAGTGAGCGTGTACTGAATATGTAATATGGACAAGGATATGTGAAGCGGTGTGGTGTAGAAAATGGAGGTGGTATAATAGAATACTATTTTAAAGTTTAGTTGAAATAGTCACCTAGTCATTGTCACGACTAAATTGAATTTAAAAAAAAAAACCTGCCAAGTGCGAGTTGTATGTGTGCGAGGGGTTCCTCATATCATTAGACATTATGTTATACCTTGTTTTAGGTTCACCTATCCCAATGTGTGTTTGTTCAAAAATTACGTTTGCTGTATGGGAGCCCGACTTAAACATTTATTTTTATTTTGTTTTCAGTATTTGTTGTTATGGCAGCAACAGAGATATGTATATCATTTGTGAAAGATTCAACTATCTAGCTGTCGCGGTTTATAAGATACAGCCTGGTGACAGACAGACGGACAGTAAAGTCTTAGTAATAAAAACGGGTAAGAACGGGACTCGTTCTTGCCCTTTGGGTACTGAACCCTAAAAACGAAGATTTCAATTAAAACATTACTTTCACAAACTTTACCTAAAGCTAAAATTAAATTTGACAAATTTATTTATTTATTTATCAATTCAAGAAGAAGAAAGAAATTCCATTCAAAAACCCGTGGTTAGAACTTACATCAACACCCAAATTCTGAGATAAAAAGCCGCATCCATTTGTAATGCATCTGTGATGAAAAAAAATCAATCTCGCTATTGAGCAGAGTGCTGCAAAATGTTATTCCTGAGGTACTTTTTTTTGGTCACAATGACTCCCGATCTAGGGTGGATAGAGAGTCAAATTTTTACTGACTAAAAACACACTTACGTCCCTTCAGTTGCTTTTACATTCTAGAAACACTGGTAACCTTATCAGAAATCAATCTTTAGCTCTAGTAGGCTTTGACCCTGCTGGACCCCTACGGTTTTGCTGTCACTTCTTACACCTTGATCACACGTACCGAGTAAAACGGCGAGACAGTAAAATGCTGCTCGGCCGAGACAGTGATGTAAGCGAGTTGTAGAGATACGCGCTCGGCCGAGCACTCGGCGCTGTGTTTACACGTACCGAGTACTCGGCCGAAAGCACTGTCTCGCCCGTTTACTCGGTACGTGTGATCAAGGCAGTAGTCATGTGGAACATGAACATGGATATACCTACGTTTGCTAGGAATGTGTTTCTTAAGTTACTCTTGGCGTTCTCGGAACTGATATGATATATTAGAAGCGACAAGAAATATGGAACCAAGATCTATGTAACTCATAATATGTATGTTTATATGTATGTTATGTTATGTGTTTATGATAGTACTTAAATATTTATATGGTTGGTATATTCTTATAATAATTGTTTTGTTTGTTTCTTTTTCCTTTCACTTTTACACACGGTGTCTACTTCTCTTTTTTTCCAATTCTCCTTTCGCGGGTATGCTGGAAGAGATTTCGTTAGAAATAAGCATTACCTATGTACTTATTTTTCTGTTTCTGTCTTCTTCTCTTATATAAGTTAAGTGTGTACATGAATTGTTAAATAAATAAAATAAATAATAAATAAATATGTTTTAAAAAGAGTGTCCATGGAGTTTCTTGCACGTTCTTCTCCATAGAGACCTACGTTTTGGAACGTGCAATTTAGCTTCACTTTTCTTGGACTGACCGACATTTGACTATTCAAAAGTACCTGCAAATGGTCTATTTGAAATAAATGACTTTGATTTGATTTGATTTGATATATCTGGCCTGTCTATCATTTTCTAAGTAAGTCGTGAAGGTAAGCCGTAATAAGTGTAATTATTGACATTACTGTGCCGATAATTATTGAGCAAAAAAAGTAAAAATCGATGATTGATAGATATCAGTAAAAAAGAGTTATTGTTTATGAATGATCATTCTTTATGGTAGTTGCGGTTTGCGAATTGCGGTTGTAAATGTTGTTTTAAATTGCAACAACTGAAGGAATAAGTGGGTAATTGTCGGTAAAAGATTGACATTTCTTTTTGCTTCGCCCAGAGCATGAGGATTTTTTTTTAAATTTACTTATCGACACTAGTTTAATCTATACAATTGATATAATAAATCTGTAAATAAGCAGTGGTGGCCGAGTGGTAACTTATTTCATCTCCACTGCTTTCAAAATGGTGAAGGAAAACATCGTGAGGAAACCAGCATGTCCTTGAACCAAAAATTCGAGGGCATTTGACATTTACCAACCTGCACTGTACCTGCTTTGTGGATTACGGCCCATTCCCTCTCCTAGAGAGGAGGCCTTAGTCTCAGCAGTGGGAACGTTATAAAGCCGACTATGCAATGCTATTAAATCTGTAGCAGTTTATAGTTATTCGCATTTTACGTACAATTCACGAAATCGGTGTAGATAACTTTTATACATTAAAATTGTGTGTAACTTAATATAATATAATAATATAATATTCCACGACTATCACACAGCGCCGTCTAGTCCCAAGCTAAGCAGAGCTTGTGTTATGGGTACTAGACAACTGATAAACATACTTATAATATAAATATTATAGATAAATTACACCCAGACATACAACAAATGATCGTGCTCATCACACAAACATTTGTCCTGGGTGGGAATCGAACCCACGACCTCCGGCATAGCAGTCAGGGTCACTAACCACTAGACCAACATACCACACATTTTATCTCAATCGGTTGACTATATCGAAAGATATGCTACATTCATTGACTGTTAGGCGGAACGAAGTTTGCCGGGTTAGCTAGTTTAATAAAACCTAAAATTTTAGTCCCGTATTACAGAACATTGCTTAATACTCCAGCATTGAGCGATGTTCTTTTGATGGGTTGAAACTAGTTGTAAGTAACGCTTTACAGAACGTCACTCAAAACTAGTCTCTAGACGGGATTTAGTGTTCTAGCTACGTTTTTCGTAGCATTCGTAGCATGTGCTACGGCGTAGCATATTTATATTTTATGATTATGAAATTATGATTATCAACTTATGATTAATCACGGTTGGTGGAGTGGTTCAATTCTCGTACAGAACAAATATTTGTATGGCCTGCTGATAGTGGTTCCGGGTTTAGGTGCCTTGAGTGTTTGAGTTAACATGCTTGTGTTACCCGTGGTACGGGAGTAATTTTTGGTGTGGAGTTAACATCTAAAAGAATATAAAATACAAGGAGCTTTTGTATAAAATTCACTGCTCTCGGTAATACATACTCATTACTCATATTAATTAAAAAGAGGAATGATTGATTTGATTTTTTGTTTGTTTATTCGTTACGATTTAACTGAAAAACTATTTGACCGATGACAAAAATTCTTTCACCATTAGAAAGCTACATCTTCACTGAATGACATAGGCTATTTATTTTCTACTTTCATGCAGGCAAAGCCGCTAGCAGAAGTTAGCCTATTTTACAGTATGAGTTTACATGTTTTTGAATGCACTCACGATACAGAAATAATTCCTAATCTGGAGTAGCAATTAATGACAGAAAATAAAATACTTTTAGTACCTACCCAGTAGTATCAGCCAAGTGAACTCCATTTTAAATCACCCGAAACTCCATTAAAACTTTAGAATCTATGACCTTTGCGAACTTAAGTCCAAGCTAATGAAGTTATTATCGTCTATGGTAACAGTTGAATGTCGTACTGGTTTAAACCGGTTTTGACTGGTTCGCGTTGAGTCTTAGAGGTTGTTTGTACGTCTGTTAAAAATTTTGTCGAGAATTGTTTATTGTATTTACGGTTTTTGCTTATGTGTGGTAGGTTTGGGAAATGGATAGTATCTGTACTGTACTCCTATAGTTTTTCGATTTATTTTTGTTTTGTATGTCTGTGACATCGCTCGGCCCTAGAATACCAGTGCTGCGTTATTTATTTATCTATTTTTTAATACCACAGCATATGTTGACCAAGTCTTTTTCTTTTAAATGTTGTATTTTTTAGAAGTTATTTATAGATTACTTTTTTATCTGTGTCAGTCACAAATAAATGTTTTTTTTTTAATGTGAAAATCATCCTTAAAATTTCATGTCTATTTACCCCTGCAATCCTACATTTAAACGCATTTGACGCTACATAATCTGACTAATTTCAGCAAAGAATATGCTTAAAAAAAATCGTTGAAAAATTAAATAAATGAATTTATCCTCCTTAAACATATATAGATATATCACCTCATTTGTCCCCTTAATGTCCAGATAGGGTTGCCAGGAATTTAAATGGCCCCAACTTGGGGTAGGGGCATTCAAATTATGTCTTTTAACGGGTATATGAGCGTTAATTTGTTTTGTTTCGTACTTAGTAAGTGATGTATTGAGGTTGCAATGTATTGCAGGGAGGAAAGTGTTAAGAGCTGTTACTCCTCATGTTAATAGCATAATCAGCTTTATAATGTTCCCTCTCTGTGCTCGGGCCTCCTCTTTAGGAGATGGATTGGGCTGTAATTTACCAAGCTGTCTTAATGCGGATTGGTGGATGTCACTTGTCATTGGATTTTTTCAATGTTTTTTTTTTCCTTTATTTACTAAATCACGATTTTAATACTTCTATTCACATATTACAAATTTCTAGCATGCAAGCATTGTTACTTCATTAAAATCGATTCATTCATTTCCAAGATTAAAAACTGTCTTGATAGTTTATTTATTGAATCATTGTGAGGCATTACCGCTTTTAAAAGCATAGTCGCTGTTTTAGACTAATCTAATTTTAATCAATTTAATTATGGGAACAGTATTTCCTCATGAAAACAAAAAAAAAAAACCCTCTAGATAGTTCCAATCATCTTCAAAGAGGACTTTTCAAGAGCTCTTTATACCTAATTTACATAGATTTTCATTTGAAACCATTCTTCGTCTCTGCAAACACAAAATACACTAACAAAACAACTGTTTTATTTTGAAATTTATTACATTTACTAAAAAAAGAAGTAACAAGCCACCATAATTATCCCAAATTAAGTAAATAGGCCATCCATTTTGGCAAACAAACGATTTGCAAAATGTAAAATGGTAGATAGTTTACAAAAATATTAGAGAGGACTAAAAAAGAAAATGGCCGACGTTCCTTTTTCAAAGTGACCAGCAATTGTTTCGTGCCATTCTCCAAAGAAGCAATAAGCCACCATAATTATCACAAATTAAGTAAATAGACCATCCATTTTGCAAACAAACGATTTGCAAAATGTTAAATGGTAGATAGTTTACACAAAGTCAAATTAACGAACTAAAAATATTACACACTCCATATTTCTTACTCCGAAGCGCGAAATAAAAAAGAAAATGGCCGACGTTCTTTTTTCAAAGTGACCAGCAATTTTCTCGCGCCATTCTCGCAACAGAAAATGTCCGAAACATTTTCCGACTCTTGTTTAATTAAAAACGCGAATAAAAATTTAGCTTGCCTCCTTTATTGCTCTGATGTATGGCCTTTTAAACTGTTCCAGAAAAATAAACTGTATTTTCTGTTGTATAAAACGCATTTTTCAGTGTTGGTGCTACCGTATTCTTTTTCAGAAGTCCAGTGTTTTACGATTTCCTGTTCTATTTTAAGGGTAATAAAATACAATTTTGATTGCGGCGTTATTGTTTCGATTTGAAAGTGATTTTCCGTTTGATTCGTGGAATTTTGTTTGTAATGTTAACGCTTTATTTTCTTGTCTTTTGAGCAAAATTTCGAGTATTCTATAACTTAAGGGTTTTATAGTGTTTGATCTTTCATAAAGACTCTAAGTTTAACAACAGGACTACATTATACCGACGCACATGTATAACACGCCTGATTTGTACGTAGAACGACGCCGCGTGGCGTGGATCTAGTGTAGCTCTACAAGTCTAGTTTCCATATAAAACTGTATGGAGACCGACGCGCCCAGATCGGCGCGTGTGGCACACGTGTGCGCAGTGTAGTTCTAGATTTATACTTTATAGGATTTATGCATTCATTTTTAGGGTTCCGTGCTTGAAAGGTAAAACGGGACCTTACTAAGACTTCGCTGTCCGTCTGTCTGCCCGTCTGTCACTAGGCTGTATCTCATAAACCGTGATAGCTAGACAGTTGAAATTTTCACAGATAATATATTTCTGCTGCCGCTATAACAACAAATACTAAAACATAATAAAAATATATATTTAAGTGCGGCTCCCATAAACAAACCATTTTTTTGGCGTTTTTTTCTAAGGACGGCACAGAACCCTTAGTGCGCGAGTCCGACTCGCACTTGGCCGGTTTTTTTTACGATATGTGTATCCGGTATTACGTCCATCTTTTAAAAAGTAATAAAATCATGATTAAATTATTATTAATTTATTTTGTCTTTGATCAAGACTGGTGTGTTGCCAACATCAATAAATGTAACGGTTTAAATTTATTTATATTAGTTCTACTATGAATTATTTCATTCATTTATATTAGTTTTTATTTGAGGAAATATGATAATCATAATACATAAATATTATGTATGATTTTGTTATAATAACCAGTAGATGTATCTGTGTATACGTATATAATTATATAGTAGTGTTATTTGGTTATTTACATTTCTATAGTTAGGTACAACGTAGTTTTATTTAATAATCGAGTTACAACATAGCGCCTACTCAAAAAAAAAAAAATGCGGCATGGTAAATATCAAATTACTTTTTCCGCTCTAGGTGGAGCGAGAAAGAGTGAGAATTAACTATATTAAAATTGACTATATGAACAACCGTCCTTCAAAACATAATATAAGTTAGTTGGCTTGATAAAAAAGAATTGCAAATCTGAGCCTAACTTACGATTTTAAACGTATTATGTCTACGAGACTACGTCACTGTATATTTGAAAGTTACAAAAATAATAAAACTCGTTTTTTAAAAGGGCCTTGCAGAAACAAAAATCTTTAATAGTTATTGTTTTTTTTTTTTATAAAAATAAGACCGCTGTTATGGGGCCGCGAATTTGACATAGACCCGGGCGGTGTTCATACAAAATATGTGCTCAGTGATTACAACCAGTAGCCTGATTCACGTAAAATCAAACAAGCCAAATATCGTTGAAGTTTTATAGTCGTTCGATCGAAGTCTCATCCAAAAGCGGTATTAACGATCTATCGACTTATTTCCAGTTACATTAATATGTATTCTACCAGGACAATGTAATACCTACGTATTTTTTTTTAAATCGACGAATTTCAAACAACTTTAAAATCGGTGTCGTTCAAACTCGATTGATGGATGTGAATTCGGAAATGGTCTAAACAACTAAATCGCTACGATATCGTTACGGTTTTCATTACGTGAATCGGGCTACAGCTCTTAACTATTACCACGAACGCAGTATCCCCCCTACCCATATATCCCATCAACACTCTATTACAATTTAAAACGAATAATAAAATGGCCACAATCACTAAGATCTAGCTAACAGCTATAAATTCTCAACATTTTAACACTATCGCGAACGGTAGCCGCAAGGCCATAAACACTTCTCTCTTTTCCTGTACCTTGCTTTATTTTTTAGCAAAGGAATTTAGTATACTGCCTGTAATGTGGGAATGTTGGCAGTACTGGAAAAGATGGCGGATTGAAAAGTGTTCTAGTGTTTGTATTGTCTATGGCAGGATGATGTAAATTCTTTTGCGTGGTTGCTTGGTATCAATCTGTGTTATCTTTGGTGTTTAAGTAGATGGATTGTACTTCTAAATTTTTAGTAGATGGTTCATTAATTAGTAAAGATATCTACTTGGTAAAGAGACTGCTTACGGAAGTAAAGAGGCCCTGAAGGGCTCGATAACGCAATGAGAAAAGTGGTTCATAGAATGGTTACATTTGGACTAAATCATGCGAAGACATGACTTAAACGACTTTGTATCCAAGCTACAAACATCTAATAAATAAATAAAAAATAACAAACCGCCAAAAATCCATAAACAACATGTCACACTACACTCAAAATCCTGAAAACATCCAATTAAACCCACCATTTCTTTAACAATTAAGCCCTGGCACACGAATGGCATAATAAATCATAGCCTGGCATGCCATCACGCTAGTGCCAGCAAAATATTTAGAGTTAACACTTCTGAATGCGAGTGTGTTTGGTCGCCATGTTGGATTTGACACTTTTTTTTAAGGATATTAAATGATAAATGGTTTTTGGTTGAGTATTTAATTATTAAAGGACGAAACGTTCGATGTGGCGACGTTTGGGGGAGGCCTATGTCCAACAGTGGACGTGTATCGGCTGAAATAATGATGATGAAAGGACGAAAGTTTAGGCGGTATGGTCGAACGACTTTAGCCTTCCCTAAGGGGTAAATAAAAAAAATCTACGAAGTACCGTTTGACAGTTCTACACGTAATTTGTTAATTAAAAATTGTATGTATTGTAATAAAATAAAAATAACTTCATAATTCAATGGTTTTACGGAAAATAGAAAACTGCTTTATTCCTAAGTAACATAAGCTATATTTTATGGGCGCGGGGGAAGTCACGGGCAAAAGCTAGTTACTACTAATTACTGAAAGGTTTTTGTAATATATTTTGTGTATTAGTGTTCATATAATTATATTTCATTAAGTACTTTGTAATTATGTAGCAATTGTGAAATAAAAAAACTTCCGTTTATTTTTTTTTTGAAAAAACAAAATAATCACAGTTCTATAATTATTTCTGTGTTATTAGAAAAAAACAAAAACAGATACTTAAAAAAACATAATTGCTATCTTAAAACCCTATTTATCAAACAGATATATTTTTTTTTCAAAACTTGCCTAATTACTCACAAAATACTTATACCTATATCATCGATATGTAACCGAAAATACTCTACTAAGTAACATTTATACCCGCAACACTATGATTAGGGTTCATTAATTTATTTATTAAGGACAATAAACGACAAAAGGGTTCCGTAGCCCCGCCTCACTTTATTGTATTTATGATTTCGTTACGGTTCGTTTGGTTGAGACAATTTTGAGGTTATTCAATTAACTGTTAGTTTCATGCCTACAATTTCATTGAAAGTTCAATGTGGTTAGAGGGAAAAGAGAATGTTTGGTATTAAGAAAGTATTTTAGGGTGGGGCAAAATGGATATTATTTTTATACATATTAGATGTTATACGAGAGATGAAAAGCATGTTGCTAAAAGAGTTATGAATTTAAATGTGGATGGATGGAGAGGGAGAGGGAGGCCAAAGAAAAGATGGATGGATTGTGTGAGAAGTGATATGAAAGAAAAGGGAGTTAGTGATAGCGTGACGAGTGACAGGACAAAATGGAAGAAACAAACGTGTTGCACCGACCCCAAATAAAATGGGACAAGGGCAGGAAGAAGAAGAAGAAGAATAATTAGATGTTATATCTTTTAATAAGCACATTTGATACAGTAGGAATTGGAGGTAATAAAAAATGACACATCTTTTTTTTGACATTACGAGCATGGCAGTTGAGAGTTTTTCATGCCCACTCAAATGTCTCGCTGTTGGTGGCACGTGTTATTGGGTCATTCGGTTCCCTTAAAAATGGTTGAGCTAAGTGGGGCTGATGCACGCGTCATACTCGTGAACGGGTGCCGTCAGTTGAGACTGGTCATCTCTTAGCTGCCAGTGGCTTAATTTAATTTCTATTTTATAATTACTTTTTTTCATTATTTATCTACATTGTGCTGATGTAATAGAACCGACTAAAAATATGTAACCAAGAATATTTGTAACTCATAAAGAGTGTCCATGGAGTTTCGTGCATGTTCTTGTTTCGACTGACCATTGACAATTCAAAAGTGCTGTCTACTTTCAATAATCGTTTCTGATTTTTGAAGTGAAAGTCTCTAGAAACGCTTAGTCGATATGTGGAAGATATAAGATATTTAACACAAACTAATCTGTTCTGTTTCCTTTGCCCACAGGTCCTAGAAGTAGAAGGATGAAGAAAAAAGATGCTCCAGAAGAGAAGAGACCCAGAACTGCCTTCAGTGCTGCTCAACTCACCAGATTAAAGGTAATCTATCTATACTAATATCAGCTGACCCTGGCTTATGGTTCTGTCATCGACATCATCATTTCAGCCGATAGACGTCTACTGTTGGACATAGGCTTCCCCCAAATAATAATAATATAATATAGTATAGTATAATATAATATAATATAATATAATATAATATAATATAATATAATATAATATAATATAATATAATATAATATAATATAATATAATATAATATAATATAATATAA
Organism: Mythimna albipuncta; assembly: GCA_929112965.1. NCBI lineage: Eukaryota > Metazoa > Arthropoda > Insecta > Lepidoptera > Noctuidae > Mythimna > Mythimna albipuncta. Next base: position 3,006,904 of record OV815986.1, on the reverse strand, counting down.
TATAATATAATATAATATAATATAATATAATATAATATAATATAATATAATATAATATAATATAATATAATATAATATAATATAATATAATATATGTAATATTCCACAACTATCACACAACGGTTACATACATGAGATTGTCTGTACCTATCTATTTTGTGCCTTGGGCCCCAAATAGGTACATTAAAATATCCCTCGCTACTCATAGAGGCCATATAAATAGTAGATGTAATCACAAAGATTAGGTTCCTAATGGCATATGTTGCAAAAGGTTTTCATATTGAAGCTAGAATCGTATTAGACTCTTAATAGTTTGTGATATCAATTACCTAGATTAAAATAAAATAAAGGTGAACGTCCATTTGCTGCCAAGGAATTGGACTAAGCTTCGAGATTCTTCTGTAAGAAGTAGTCTTCTGAAAGAAAATAGGTGGATTGTAGTCAAAAGTTACTTGATATTTCCTATCCTAAACAAAAACAGATTTGCATGAAGTGGTTTTTCCACTTCACTTTTTATACCTACGCTCGGTGGACGCACACTAATGAGCGTTTGAGCCGGAACTGTTCAACGTGTGTGGGTAACGAGCGGGCTGAGGTGCTCTGAGATATCGTGTCCGTGAGCGGTGTCTAAGTATGCGTTGCTCGAGCGCGCATTACATACAAAATGTAGATTGACTTCTGTACCTATCTGTTTTGTGGCCAAAGGGAGTATCAAACTTTAGCTGACTAAAACCCCGTGTTCTTTCAGTATCCTTTTGCGCTCTAGAGTTGCAATGATTCTCTCGAATAATTCCGCAGCCTTTTTGTTTTCGACGAAAAAACTTTTCTCACTAAAAATGAAGCGAGAGGCAGAATCATAATTTTATTGACTAAGTCCCACTTGTGTTTCATCAGTTACTCTTTGAATTTCAGCGCCATGGTAACTCTTTCGAAATAATCGGCAGCCCTGTCTAATCAACATCCGAAGTAGATGATCCCGCTTAGATTTTCCTACAAAGACAAGCTACTCAGATATTAGTTTAGCTGCGAGCCGCTATTGAGCACTTGCCTTTAGTCCGTTAGACCTTTGTAACCTAACACTTTAGACCGTATGTGCCGTGACCTTTGCGTTATTGTAAGAAATTGATACCTTTTAGAATAGAAGCTACTAAACGCTGTGACTGGTAAATTCAAGTGGTCAATAAAGATGTTTTGATAACCTCTTTGACTCATTTAGCGACGCTGTACTCAAAGGAGTACGGGTAAATAATTGCGGGTAGTTTTAATTTTTTAATGGCCTTTGTTTCTCATTTACCGCTTTTATCGTCAGGGGGTGTTTCTATTATTAACCTTTCAATCGTGGAAATTACAGACACAATAGAAAGACAATAGGTGCGCGAAGCCGGCGTTCGCTTGGGGTTTAATGAATTAAAACAATGAAAATAAAGTGTGAATAATTTTAAAATTGAAGACATTAAGGACATTTTATAGAAGGCCTTCCACAAAGTGGACAGATGAGCTGGTGAGAGTCGCAGAAATCCGGTGAATACGAGACGCTCAAGACCGGTCGTTAAGGCGACACTTGGGGAAGGCCTAAGTCCAACAGTGGACTTCTTTCGGCTTAAATGATGATGATGATAGATATTTTGACGCCGTAACAAAACATACACGTGTCACGATTTTAAATGAATTACCTCAGCTACTGAACTTGGACACACGTCTCCTCCAAACGTTGCTCGATCCTATGCTTCTCAACCAAATCTCTATCGATATATCGATATCCTAGGCAGCTTAAAATTATAATGAAGACGATATGAGAGAGAGACGGAGCTATCAGGACAAATAATATTATCTCTTTCTAATAACAGAATCATGATTCCATTCCAAATTCAAAAACTAATAAGCATCTTTGTCCACAGCACGAGTTTGCCGAGAACCGCTATCTAACCGAGCGCAGACGTCAAAGCCTGGCTGCCGAGCTGGGTCTGGCTGAAGCGCAGATCAAGATCTGGTTCCAGAACAAGCGAGCCAAGATCAAGAAGGCGTCAGGGCAGAGAAACCCGCTGGCGTTGCAGCTGATGGCACAGGGGTTGTATAATCATAGTACGGTGACGGAGAGTGATGAAGAAGAGGAGATTAATGTTACGTAGGCTGATGGGAGAGGTTTTGGAAGGAAGCCAAGAGGGAACGATAAATATTGTAGATATTAAAGCGGCTAAGGGCGGATCCAGGATGTAATTCTAAGGCTTATGCCTTAAAAATACATCCAGATATAGAATATAGATTCAGAGATATAGATTATAATCCAGACAAAGTCAACTGTATTTGTGTTGGGTTTGATTATAGTATCGATGATATAAAATGAGAAATAAAGAAAGAAATTGGAACAATTTTAATCATGCGAGAGGTAAACACACAGAGGGGAACACTAATATTTGGCAGGTAGGCCAAGATTGATAAATAACTAAAATAAATTATAAATGTCACAATATGGAGGTCCACTGTTAATTTAATGCATTAATCAGTCAATATCAAAAGCGGTAGTGTAGGTTTTTGCTATACAACCGTCTGGGGGAAGCATTACCCTCCGTGCCCCTTCTCTGGATCCGCCCTAGAATGAAACTCAGTGACATACTAACCACGAAAATGATTGTTAAAAAGTCCAACATGTATTTTTTTTTAGTCAATTTGTTCATTGAATTTAGAAAGTACATGAATGTATTTAGTTTTTCACGCAAAATACAGTCACTTTGTTTTTTAATAGAACGCGGATGTAAACCATACCATACAACCATATAAAGGTTTTTGCTGTAATTGACTGTATATATATCGAATCTTTTCAGCAAGCTTCACTGAAAAGTCCAAATTGCCAGCTCCAATTTATCGAGATCGTGCTTGTTCAAATTATTTTCACATGTCCAGTTAAGTAGACACTTGAGATAGGAAACTACAGTAATTTTAGATCACAATGTCTACTAGGAATCAATTTGTGAATAATTAGACCAGTTACTGAATTTCATCAGAAAAAAATTCGTCGGAAAAGAACCAATTTAGGATTGATAATGAGATATTTCGCAAGCGCTTTTAAACTTTTAGACAATTACTCTTGTTAAAAATAATAAGAGTTTCACACAGTCTAGACCGTTTGCTTAACATTACTTTGAAATAAAGGATTTGTAATGGTTTAAAAAACAAATGATTGCGTGATTGATTTAAAAAACAAATGATATTAGAATTTCAAAGGAGTGGATCAGAAATGTTTTTTTTTTTTAATGGTTGGCTAACATTAGCGTGGTTTAAAAGCTTGTTACTTCATCTAACGCAATATTTAATGAAAAGGCAATGCAAAAAAGAGAGATAAAACGCGTGAAAACTCATTCGGTAATTCTGTGATTTACTCGAATATTTTACAAAACTTGTTCCAGAGAATACGTGTTTTAATCAACGATTTTGACAGTGACAGACTTTTAAAATCTAGAGTCTATGGTTTGGTGTTGAGACTGTATAAGCTAGAAAGGCAAATCAAAATTATGCCTAGTAAAATTGTGGAAAATGCCCAATTTACGTCATTGTAATGGAGCAATTTAATTATTAAAATTGAGGAGTTATTACTATATATTGTAAGTAATAATATATTATGTAGTTATTTATAATAAAATAATGGTAATAACTGCAGTTTTCTAAAAATAGCGTTTAGAGGAGTTAAAATAACTGTCATTTACAATTTGCCTAAAAAAAATGCGTTTGCAATTACTCGTGAATATGTTAAAGAAATAAAAGGCCATTTAGAGACTTCATATTATATGACATACATGATAAAATATAGTGTAATTTAAATATGGTACTTTGAAAAATAAAGTAAATGTTCCTGGTAGTGTAAAAAATATACAAAGTCAAATTAAATTAGCTGGAAAAACTTCATAAAAAATGATGATTAAAAAACAGACATAATTCTCGTTTTTTTTTAAGTAACAAAGAATCGTTGAAATCCTTTTGACTTAACTATACTATCATTTCTCATTTTTGTTTTGGTAATAATTTCTGAATCGACTAAAGTTGAGGAGGAGATATTTTTATTGGGCGTTGTCCTTTTTTAATTTTTAATTTCAAAAAACTTTTACTGACTGATGTGTAGTTTTGCTGAATACTTAATTTAATTTGACAATGTAGAGTTTAACGTATTTATTCCTATTGAGTAAAACGTAGTTATGTTATGACTTGTAAAATAGCTTAAATACATAGAAAATAGTGGAGTATTTTAAAATAACAATAATAATTATTATTAAAAATTACTGGTAATTTATGGTAGATTCCATAAAAATGCTCAGTTTCTAAAGGAATTTGTCTGTACAAATTTATAAACGTTTAGTTAAAGAAAAAAAAAGTAATATTATACGGTATGGCGGATTGTTCGAAAGTGTTATTGCGATCCTGGAATCCAAAGAGCAAATAAAGAAACAGACTTTTACAGACTAAAACCCACCCGGGTTAGTCTGTAATAGTCTGACACTATCTTTCGCTTCATTCAGAGTTAGAAGAGTCAATTGATTGTTATCAAATGACTTAATAAAACAACAAATAATAACATATTTGAATTTGGAAATATATTTTTTTGGTAAAATTTTGTTGACCTCAGATACTGACATACATATATAACTTACATCTAGTTTGGCTTAATAAGTCAAAAGTCTTGACTTAAAAATTTGAATCTCTGTAATAGCTGAAAAACTAAAAAGTACTGATAAATGATGCGATATAATAACCAAATAGTTTGTAAGTTTATTTAGCTATAACTTATTAATATTATAATTATGTTATTTAATGATTCGGTGAGGTAATGTACAAGAAAACTTATAAATAAAAATGTCATGGAAAATATGAGGTATGTGAAAAAAAGTGAGAGTATATTACTTTTTTGAGGAATGCTATTCGATGGTACTTACAATATGTGACATCCACCAACCCACATTGGGCGTGCGTAGTGGATTACAGCCTATTCCCTCTTCTAGAGAGGAGGCCTGAGTCCCAGTGGGAACATTATAAGGCCGACTATGCTATGCTTTATATAACTTATTTCTTCATGAGGGATATTCCTCAAAACATTGTCGAAAAAATGAGGAAATCTTTATTTTTTAAGGAAAGAAGTCTAAAGCTACAAACCACGTAAACCTAATCAGCTTTATAATGTCTCCACTGCTGGGACTCAGGCCTCCTCTCTAGGAGAGGGAATGGGCCGTATTCCACCACGCAGGCCCAGTGCGGGTTGGTGAATGTCTTCGAATTTTTGGTTCTAGGACATGCCGGTTTCTTCACGATATTTTCCTTCACCGTTTTGAGAGCAGTGGTGATGAAATAAATTACACAATGTTTTTTCTTCATGATGAAAATTCCTCAAAATTGTATGAAGATCTGAATTTTTTTCCTCATTTTAGTAACATGATTACGTAATCATTTTGGCATAATAAATTCACCTATCTGTATTATAATGTAAAAATTATAATTTTAAGTAAATATTATTATTTATGTGTGCTCTGTAAATATAAAAAAAAACGGTGTTTCTATTTTAATTTCTAGAAATTGCTGTCCTGTTTAGTCATTTCATTTCTTCCATTTTTTTCTGTTTTTTTTTTTCTTTTTATTAATTGTAAATATTTATTAAAATATAATTATCCGGGTAGTTATTGTGACTGTGCTAGTTTTTAAATGCATAGAAAATAATAAATAAATTATATTACGTTATAAAATTATTTATGTTGTTTCTGTTGAACATCCCCAATATTCCTAATTAAAAAACTACTATTAGTAAGCGAAAAATAAATTATACAAACAAAGATTCTATTGCTTTTTTGTTCCTTTGTAAATTTCATGGTGGACATTCGACCTATACGTACAAAACGTTTTGGGACACATTTAGCATACGTACAGCTAAGGAGTTTAATTCCCTGCCGGAGTCTGTGTTTCCTGTAAGCTATAACCTTGGGGTCTATAAGTCAAGACTGAATAGGTTACTTCTAGGCACGCGTGCTGCATCGTCGGCCACATCATCGCTTACCATCAAGTGAGATGGTGGCCAAATGCGAGCCTATCAACAACAATAAATGTCATCCTAAAAATGTCATCCTATATTTTTAAGTAGGCAGTCATAAGACTTCTCCTTCTTTGAATGGAACGGACACTCCCTGTGTTCGACTTTTAGTGACTAAAACCCAGTGTTCCTTTACTTACCCTTTGCAAGGAATCTTTCGAAAAATCCACATTATTGGAAGGCATGGGCCCTTACTGGGCATATCAATATTGGTGAGTACTCTTTGAGGTGCGCGTGGGACACTACGCGCCGTCAACTCGGGCTTACTGGACGGCGATCTACAACGCCTGCCCCTCCGCATACCTGCACTAGGGTCACTACTGCCGATTGCTTCCGCGAGACCACGGTGGTGCTCCGCCCAAGTAGCACAGACCTCCACCGTACGCTCCACCGTATCCTCCGGTCGTTTCTTCCCTCCAAATCCGACACAGGAACTTCTTGAAACAACTGTTTCTGGAGAGGATTTGCGTCAGTGAAAATACGGGATGCCGTGAGACCACTGCAGCCAGTAATCAAAGAGGGACCACCGCAAAATTGGTATGCCCAGTGCTGGGTTGCTACAGTCGCTATCTTCATACCATCATGAGACCACGCCGGAGCTCTGTCTGCCGTGTTGCGGTCAGCCCTGAAAGTATAGAATAGAATAAAATTTATTGTGTGGTCTACATCAAAATAGTAACAGTGCGTGTGAAAAATTAATTATTTTATTTTATTTTGATTTATTTATATATTTATGTACACACAATTTTTTTGTTGCCCACGACAATTGTGACCCACGGATGCCCCTCAAGTTGAAAGGTAAAATCTACAAGTCCGTGATAAGGCCTGTCATACTGTATGGATCAGAATTTTGAACTGTGAAAAAGACGGATGAAAATAGATTGCATGTAGCGGAGATGAGAATGTTAAGATGGATGTGTGGTGTGACGAGAATGGATAAAGTGAGAAATGAGTATATTAGGGGAAGTTTGAAAGTGGTGCCAGTGACTGAAAGGTAAGGAAATCGTTTGTCTTGATCATGTAAAGAGGAAAAATGAAAAGCATGTTGCTAAAAGAGTTATGAATTTACATGTGGATGGATGGAGAGGGAGAGGGAGGCCAAAGAAAAGATGGATGGATTGTGTGAGAAGTGATATGTAAGAAAAGGGAGTTAGTGATAGCGTGACGAGTGACAGGACAGAATGGAAGAAAAAACCTGTTGCGCTGACCCCAAATAAAACGAGACTAGGGCAGGAAGAAGAAGAATTTAAGATGTACACACAATAATAAAAGAACAGAAGAAGGAAGCGGAAGAATAGTAAAAAGATGACGCTTTTTTAAAGAAATCTCTTCCAGCATACCTGCGAAAGGAAAATTGCGTTAGATGTATGATTTATTCGTATCATTTTACTCTTTTACATCCAATAACTATATTACCTATAAATAGTAGTGATTAAGTCCGGAGCCTGGTTCTGAAGGCAACACTCCTCGCTATGGCTCGCATTGTGAGGAGATTCCTATTTTTGAAGCCTGAACTATCGCTAGCGTCGACCTTGCTCTTGGCAACCGCAACAATAAACTAAAATTTTATTTTTAGAAGATTTTTAAAGAAATGAAAATCTATACACGCATTTTTTTATCTGTCTGTCTGAATATGGGTTCCGGCTAATCTCCGGAACGGCTGGACTGATTTTCCCAGGACATTCACTGGTATTTAGCTGGTGTTATAAGGGTACACAAAAAAAAAAACTTCTTGAGATGGAAAACACATGGCATTGTGCTGTTATACGAGTCTGATGAAGTTGTGGACGGGTAGTCTACCTCTCTACCCGTCTCTCTCTCTCTCTCTCTCTCTACCCGTCTCTAGCTCTCTACTCTAGCCATGCACTAGTCAATAATAATAAAAAATAAAAAAAATCGGCAAAAAAATATGTCAATAAGTACTAAGTATAAGTCGACATTATACCTATTCTACACCCCTTTAACCACAACGAAAACTCAAACCATTTTGATTTACAGTCACAAACAGAAGAATGTACAATAAAACGCCATAAATCAAAAACAAACTGCATACACCGAACCGCATGATTTAACTGTACTCTACCGGGAATCGAACTACGGATGTCGCGATACTTGTTAACTACTGAGCCTTAGTTCCCTTTGATGTTTGAGCGCGGTTTGAAATGGTGTGATGTAAGGGTTTTTAAATAGTGATGTGCCTGTGGTTGGTATCGGTTTCGGCTTTCAGTCCAAAGCCGAAAAAAATAAGGAATTTTGGGATTACTGGTTTCTGTAATGTGGGCATTGTCATTTATGTAACTGTCTATGATCTATGACTTTGTCAATAGTGATGTAGTGATGTAGTGTAGTTGAGTAGTTTGGTAACGGTTTTGGCTTTCGGCCTGATTTATTTGTGTCAAAAAAGTAGTAAGCCTAAGTTGATTTTTATAATTCTGACGAAGTTGTGGACACTACCCATTACCCATGCACTAGTTTTTTTTAATCGGCAAAAAATATGTCACGCTTAGAACTATTTCAGAACTCAATAAGTACTAAGTATAAGTCGACATTATACCTATTCTCCTAGTTGAACCTATTCACTTTAGCTTTTTAGACATCTAAATTATAATCAGACAGGAACACCGCAGAAGGCAAATTTTCTACTAAACCGTTGGCAGCAGTTAAAATTTTGCTCTAATTTAAATTATTACATACAATAAAATTTCCTCAAAAGAAACCTTTCGAATACACCGTTACTAAGCGGGCACCAAACGACCAAAAATCAAGACCTATGACGTCCGATATTAGGCTCCAATTAGTCCAGTATTCGGTCATCCATCATCGCCGTTTTGTTCCCGTGAGCACATTTACGGGAACTATTTAAGACACCTAAAGTATTTTACGGGAACTCCGCAGAGGGCCCTACTAACCGTTGGCAGTAGATAAACTTTTTATCATCAGCCTTTATAATGTTCCCACTGCTGGGACTCAAGCCACCTCTCTAGGAGAGGAAATGAGTCGTAATCCACTACGCGGGCCCAGTGCGGATTGGTGAATGTCACATGTCTTCGAATTTTTGGTTTTGGGATGTCCCAGAACCAAAAATTCGAAGGTTCCTTACGATGTTTTACTTCACCGTTGTGAGAGCAGTGGTAATGAAATAAATTAAGTGCACAATGTAATGCACCTGGTAGGGTTTGAACTCGCGACTCGTAAGTCGGAGCCATTACCACTCGGCCACAACTGCACTCATTTAATTTAAAATATTACAAAAAATAAAATTTCCTCAAAAGAAACCTTTCTACTACACCGTTACTAAGCGGGCACCTAACGACCATAACTCAAGACCTATGACGTCCGATATTAGGCTCCAATTAGTCCGGTATTCGGCCATTCATCATGGCCGTTTAGTTCCCGTGAATGTGCCGTCTAATACTTTGTACTGAAATAGATGGGACGGTATATTTGTGTCTTGGATGCTAATTGGCGTTTTTGCTTGAGATTTGATGGTAGAAATCGTCTGTGACCGGGACGATAGATGTAGTTTGTGAAAGATGGTGTCTTGAAAGAGGCGCTTTTTTTAAGGTAATGACATCTCTCGCTCTTGGGCGGAGCGAGAGGTTGTTTTTTTTTATAATGGATAGGCTCGCGTTTGACCACAATCTCACCTGATGGTAAGCGATGATGTGGCCGACGAACCTTGACGGCCTTTTTTTTTCTTACTTCGGTGCTTACTACTCGCCGCCCCGCGCTTAGCTACCGCTTCAGTATGTGCATCCTTTGTCTGCTACTTGACAGTTTCCCCCTTAACTAGATTTAAAAGGTAAGTAGCTGAATTAATTTTTTACCAATTTGAAAAATTCTTTCTATTTCCAATTTATGAGATAAGGGGCTATGCATCTCCCGTAGTGTAGGGGATGTAGTCACTGCGACCTAAAAGATCTATTGTGACTCGCCACCTGAGTTAATAAAGTTATTTTTTGAACAAATGATAAAAAAATATATATCAAATATCTTTTTTTTGGGTGAGAAAATCATCCAATGACATCTCCCGTTCTTGGGCGGAGCGGAACGGCGTGTCAGACATTCACCGACTAAAACCCAGACCCTGCTGGGCCTCTACCGGTCGAGTAATACTTAATTCTGCTTTCAACAAAGACCAATAAAAAAAACATTTGAAGAGAAAAATGACATATCCGTGTCATAATCCTCTACAACAGTATATTTAAAAAGCATATTTTAATAATATAGTCAAAAATAAACTGCCCATTACTAACAAGTAATAGTTCAAGAGAAAGATCCTGTCAATATCCCAACTAAAACATCGTATTATAAATACATTCTGGCGTTACTTAAATAACTAATAATAAATTGCTGAAGTTTGTCCGTCTGTATAGTACAGACGATACTATAAAAAGCTTCATCTCACTTTACCAAAGTTTGTAAGTATGTTTGTTCGTTACTTCTTTACTCTAAAACTGCTTCGTCTTTGAACAGCACATGGAATACTTTTTTATTTTTTGTTTTTAATTTCGGTGTATTATCAATAATAAAAATAAAATCCAAGGGATAATTTTCTACATGAAGTCTCTAGTAGCTCATAAAGCAAAGCGCTTTTTCTAGTGAGTATTTTGAAATAACTTCTTCTTCTTCCTGGCCTTATCCCATATTACTTCCTACCATTCTGTCCTGTCGCCCGTCAAACTATCACTAACTCCCTTTTCTTTCATATCACTCCTCACACAATCAGTATTTTGAAATAACTAAAATGCCAAAAAAAAAATACGTTTAAAAAGTGTTAATTTACAAACAGTTTACAAAAGACACCGACCACCGATGTGGGTGAAATTTTTGAAGCCCATAGACTTCTTTTTCTACCATTTTGAACATCCTAAATAATATTATAAATGTGAAAGTGTGGATGTTTGGAGGTTTGGAGGTTTGTTACTTAATCACACAAAAACGGCTGAATGGATTTGGATGAAATTTGGCAAGCATATAGCCATTGACATGGAAAATAACATAGGCTACCTTTTATCCCGATTCCTTAAGTACCTACCTAATGCCACGCGAGCGAAGCCGCGGGCAAAAGCTAGTATTTTTTTTTTGTATTTAAACGATATAATAGGTAGGTACTTATTAGTACAAATGTTTATAAAATTTCTAGTATTAGTTTACCAGCCTTTATATCCTCGGTTCACGGCACTGAGAAATTAATCAGGAATATCCTTTCTCCCTCACTGATTGATTTCAATGTGCCGTGCTTCATCGAGGCTATAAATGCCTGGAGACTCGCTTGCCCGAATTCTAATCCACCCGACGTACCATCATCCCAAAGACGGTGGGATGAGCCACTCTGCAAAGTAGTACAGGAAAACCTGATTGAAACATTTACTGCCCCTGCGGAGCGAGCGCGCCTGCTGGCTGTGGGAGAGTGGGAGTCGGGTCTCTGGCTTCACGCACTACCGTCGTCGAACATCGGCACCTTGCTCGACGATAATACTTTCCGCCTCGCTGTTGCCTTACGTCTAGGCGCTCCCTGCTGTTCTCCTCATCGCTGTCACTGCGGCGAAGTTGTCAACAGCCTCGGACACCACGGTCTGTCATGCAGCCGAAGTGCGGGTCGCATAGCGCGACACGCGAATATCAACGACATAATCAGACGCGCTCTTGTCACCGCCGGCGTTCCAGCCGTATTGGAACCCCATGGCCTGGCACGCGACGATGGCAAGAGACCGGATGGCATGTCGTTATTTCCTTGGAAGATGGGAAGGCCTTTAGTATGGGACGCTACTTGTGTCGATACTCTTGCGCCTTCACATCTTCCTAGCTCGTCGTGTCGTGCTGGTGCTGCCGCTGCGGCTGCGGAGAACCTCAAGCGGCGGAAATATAACAACCTAGTTGGAAGTTATATTTTCGAACCGTTTGGAGTTGAAACTCTTGGATCGTGGGGTCCGAGTGCTCACAGTTTGTTTAAAGATCTGTCGAAACGTTTAGTTGACACTTCACGTGACCCAAAGGCTGGCTTTTACCTTGGACAGAGGATAAGCATTGCCATACAACGTGGCAATGCCGCCAGTCTTTTGGGTACCAGTCGACAGCGATGTGGAAGAGTTTTTTGACGCCATATTTTAGATATTTTGTAATTTATTTTGTATTATTTATTTATTTTGTAATTTACTGTAATTATAGTTATTAAGTTGTTAATATATTATGTCAATACAAAGAAATAAATGGTTATAATATAAGGTTTATAAATAGTTATGGTTTTATTGATTAATAAGTACGCATAATAAGGTCTAGCCAATTTACAAAACAAATATCGTCTAAAATACATTTAACCAATATTTTTTCCAAGCAAACCCACGAGCCCCAACTAGTGCACAACCAATAAAACGCATCGATGATATAGCACGCGAGTAAATCTGTCATCCGAGCCCATCCGTCACGCCTGACGCCAAGATATTAATATGAGTCACTGCGCACGCGCATACAGTGCAAGTGTGTACTTAGAGTAAGGGGGATTTGATGATAGGTGGGAGATAAGACTTCATAAAAATTAGGATATTTATAAAGTAAGGTTTTTTTATCGGTGGTTAAAAAACATCCAAATGACATCCCTCGCTCTTGGGCGGAGCGGAAGATAGTGTCAGACTTTTACTGACTAAAAAATCCATCCCGTTCCTTCGTTGCCTTTCGTATTACTAGGCTTCGACCCAGCTGGGCCCTTGCTGTTGCTGACAACTCCTTGAGGCGCGCGGGAACAGTACGCGCCGTCGACGACTTGGGCTCGGTCCGGACAGTTACTGGACGGTCGGACAGCGAGCTGCTCACTGTCCGCAAGCCCGCGCCTACGGTGGTCGAAAATCGGGATCGGAATCCCGGTGGGAGCTGAAGCATGAGCGCCGTTGCCTGACGCAATCGACCTACTCCTTTGCTAGCATTACTGCTTCGCAGAAGTCAGCGACCGCCTGCCACTCCTCCTCGCTCCGGACCATGGCCTGTACCAAGGCCGGGCGCGAGAGTGAGCCGTCGCCGATAATAAACTAGCTAGGAATTAGTGCCATAAAATAGTGGAGGAAAACATCATAAGGAAACCGATAAGACCTAGAATTAAAAAAATCGAAGACATGTGACATCCATGTCGACTGGCCTGTTGATCTAGAGGTTAGTGGCCCTGACTGCTACGCTGGAGGTCGTGGGTTCGATTTCCACCCAAGACAAGTGTTTGTGTGATGAGCATGGCAGTGCAGGCGTGTCACAAAGTAGGACAATGCTCATAGTTCAACTACCAATAGCAAACTTGCGATCTAAGTGTGCGTGGTCTGTTAGTAGCGTAATGCGCGTTCGTACTGGTTTATTGCCTCTAGTGGAGTTAAAGGGTGGGAGACAAGCGGCGACACTCGTTGTAGTACAAATCGGAAAGTGTTTCCTTTCGCTTTTATGAACAAGATGATCTTGTTCATAACAATATCGTTCATGTGGATTAGCATATAGCATAATCAGCCTTTCAATGTTCCCACTGTTGGGACTCAGGCCTCCTCTCTAGGAGAGGGAATGCGCCGTAATCCATCTCGCGGGCCCAGTGCGGGGAATTTCTGGTTCTAGGACTTGCATGCCGGTTTCCTCACGATGTTTTCCTTCACCGTTTAGAGAGCAGTGGTGATGAAATCAATTTCATAAAGCAATGTACCTGGCTGGGTTTGAACCCGCGTCGTAAGTCGGGGTCGTTACCACTCAACCACCACTGCTCCCTCATCAATTAGATTATTTTATTTTTAAACTAGTTATCTACCACATGCTCGCCTGGCCTTATTTTACCAAAACTTTCTAAAAATCTATCGTGCACTACATTTAATACTGTGCCCAAATATTAGTACACGTTTTCACCTATTTAACAGTCATAATTATCATTACAATGCATAGTCATAACTAAACCTAATATTGACACAAAACAAACTTATTAAATGCGGCTGTGAAAATTCGAAACACGAATAAAATGTTCCAACAAACTCAAAAACGAACGGTAATTTCAAATTGGTAACCGTCATTTTGAAATACCAAATTGCTTTTACAGTTCAGACAGTTCGAAACTTAAACAATTTGTTAGAGACGAAACTGAAAACTTAACTTTGTCGTGGTATTACATGAAAAATGTCAATATTGATGGTGTTCTTTAAGTCGATCATGATCGTCAAACATCGGACGTGCTCGGTAAACTTCGGGAGCGTTCGGCAAACATCGGCTTTAACAGCAAACAGCCGTTGATTGGTGATAATTTGAAAAGTGTAGCATCGGTGGTTGTTTTTGAATTATTACTATTAAAAATTGAAGGAAAGGGGTTCAATGTGGTTAGTGGGAGATGGTATCGGTACACCCGCATTGTATTACAAGTATTTTTGGTCAATATTGACTGCCAATAATGCCACTGCTGCAGTGGTACCACAAGTTCTTAACGCGATCCATTTTTCGACCAACGCCGTCTAGTCTCAAGCTAAGCAGAGCTTGTGTTACGAGTACTAGACCACTGATAAACATACTTAGGTAACCATTTTTAAATAAATACATATTATAGATAAATTACACCCAGACACAAAACAAATGATCATGCTCATAAATGTTTGTGTGACATTTGTCCTGGGTGGGAATCGAACCCACGACCCCTGGCATAGCAGTCAGGGCCACTAACCACTAGACCTACAGGCCAGGCAAATTAGCAGCAAGTCCTCGAACTCATCTCAGCTCCTGTTGCACATTGACACTGGTTAGTGACGATTTCAGAACAAAGCAAAGATTAAAAAAAAAAAAAAAAAAAACCGACTTCACTAAATAAAACACTGAAACGATCAAAATTACTTTAATTTCGGAAGTCGGTGTTTCTCCTTTATGTCTGTTTCTTACTTACCCTGACTTCCGAAATTAAAGTTATTTTGATCGTTTCAGTGATTTTCTATTGAAGTCGGTTAAATATTTTTTTTTTATTTCTTACACAAGTGTATCGCAACTAAAAAGTTGCGATACACTTGTATTCAGAGTACCTTTTTCTCATGACAATTCAAATATTATTATGAAGTTCCCGTGTCCACCTTCCACCTTCCGGCTCCATCATCAGATCAGTTCGATAATACCTATTATAGCCAAATTGAATCTCATGACAATTCTAATAAGTCCAAACACGGTTAGGATACATTGATTAATTACGGAGTTCAAGTACCTATCTTCCGGCTCCATCATCATCATCATAAGGTCACTTCGATGATACCATTTTCAACATAACTATTCCAGTACCATCCATTTATTTGTATTGTCATGGTTGCTTAACTATGTTAATTGTGATATCTGTGTAAGTTGAAGTTCCACTGCCCATTTCTAGTCTTCTTCACCAGTTCCACATTCTTTCAAGAAAACATCTAAGTACAATGCGTTCCAAATGAGAATAGGATCGGCCGCCATGTTGTGACGTCACGATTTACTGTCAAATCGAGGAAAGAAATTTTTACACATTAATTAATTCACGAAAAATTTTATTTATTTCTGAAGTGTGAAGGAAAAAGTTTAATCAGAATCCAGTTCTTCAATTTTACTCATCTCCAAGTTGTTCAATTTTGCCAAAATTTATTCGATTTGACAGTACGACGAGACGTCAAAACATAGGAATCGGTCCTATTCTCATTTGGAACGCGTAGTACAAGTGTGCACATTTACGTTATGTCAATTTAGTTGCTCGCTAGTGTAAGTTAAAAATTAGCACTAATAGTAATGAAAAAGGTTTTCATTATTCGTGTAATTTATTTCATCACCACTGCTCTCAAAACGGTGAAGGAAAACATCGTGAGGAAACCGGCATGTCCTAGAACCGAAAATTCGAAGATTTGTGACATCCACCAACCCGCACTAGGCCCGCGTGGTGGATTACGGCTCATTCCCTCTCCTAGAGAGGAGGCCTGAGTCCCAGCAGTGGGAACATTATAAGGTTGATGATGCTTATGGACGATTCTTATTTCTTGGTATACTTAATTCCAACCAAAATGAATACCTAATAAATACTGTCACTATTAGATAGTTTTTCAAAATTGCTCTCAAAATTGGGATGCAAGTTTTATAATAATAATAAAATAATATTCCACAACTATCACACAACGCCGTCTAGTCCCAAGCTAAGCAGAGCTTGTGCAAGACTACTAGACAACTGATAAACATACTCATATATTTATCTAAATACATACATATTATACTTAATTTACACCGAGACACAGAACATGTGATGATGCTCATCGCACAAACGTTTGTCCTGGGTGGGAATCGAACCCACGACCTCCGGCATAGCAGTCAGGGCCACTAACCACTAGACCAATAGGCTAGTCAATCATGTTTATGAAAAAGGGCAAGATCGCAGGCAAAGTGCTGGTAACTTATAATATTTCTTGCACGTTCTTCTCCATAGAGATCTACGCTTTGGAACGTGCAATTTTGCTTCACTTTTTTCATATCGACATTTGACTACTTATTTAAAAGTGCCTACAAATGGTCTATCTATATACATATAAATAAAATTGGAGTGTCTGTTTGTTATATTGAAACAACCACTTTTTCCTACATGCATATGAATATACTCGTATACGGTATACTCCAAAATAACATTTTTTTACATTTTTGTCTGTCTTCTTGTCTCTCGGTCTGTTCCAGCTAATCTCTGAAATGGCGGGACCGTTTTTTACGGAACTTTTATTGGCAGGTAGCTTATGCAATAAGGAGTACCTAACTTAGGCTACTTTTATTTTAGAAAAAATAAATTCAAAATCCTGTAGTCCACGCGTACGAAGTCGCGGGCACAGCTAGTCTACAATAATATTAAAAAGAGACAAAATTTGTTTTTAGGAGGTATTCTCTGAAAGTACTGATCCGATTGCTAAAATTTTTTCACTGTTAGAAAGCTGGTTTACTCCTGAGTGACATAGGCTATATTTTGTTTGCGCGAGCGAAGCTGGGAACAAAAGCTAGTATGAAATAAATGCTTTTGATTTTGATTTGACGAAGGAACGGGGTGGGTTTTTTAGTTAGTAAGAGTCTGACATTATCTCCAGCTCCGCTCCTATGGCCGGGGGATGTCATTTGGATGATTTCTACTCACCAAAAAATACTCCAACCCCTACACCAAACACCAATCAAACACCCCCAGTACTATACCAATAAGATTCCCTTATGAAGTGATAAAAAACTTCCTAAACATGAAGGTTTCTTGTAAAGTATAAACCTGAAGTAGAGCATACTGCCAGCGTATCGGACCACACACGTTGCGGCCGCCGCGTGCGAGCCTGGCGCTGGACTATTGTGGATGAGACATCGGACGGAATGTACAGGTATATTATTTTGTTGGAAGAATCTTATTAGAATTTCTGGTGGAATATATGGGGGGAGGGATTTAGTACGGTAGTGCAATCTGTAGATTACACTATAGTACTAAATACCTCCTAAAAAAAATAATAATAATAAAAAAAATAAAAATAAAAAATCTCTCTCCTTCTAAAATAAAAAGCCCGCTGTGACATTGATTGTAAAAACAAATACTTATATACGCAAAAAGAATACTCACTATATATTCCATCATATTATTTAACGGGCTAAACAAAATTTATGAATTTTTTATAACACTATGTACCAAATTAATTATTATTAATTTAAAATTGTTACTTTTAACTAGATAGATTTTTTTTTTCTGTGACACCTAATTTGTTTATGGTAAGCTTTGCTAACCTGTAAAAATTGTTACGCTAACCTTAGTTATTGGTAAATAAGTACTTTAAAAATAAATAAATTATTTTATTGTCTTTTTCAGTTTCGTTCCAAGTTTAACTTAAATGTCAAAACAGTTCTTTATTTTTTAATTAGTATAGTACTGTTCAGCAAAGTCTTATCCACACTAATCCCCCGCTCCGCCAGCACAGTAATCGTCCAGAAGCAATAAACGACCAGTATTAATAACAATAATAAACTTTATATAGCGACGGAGTCGACAACCAATCGCACGCGCATACAGAGCTATGGCGATCGTGAGAGAAGTGGCGATTAGGGACCGGTGATCAGAACGGTTAGTGATGATGTGTGGTGATGGCAAGGGGACCGACATAGACCGGATAATCGCCAAACTTAAAAGGCAGGGCACATTGCTTGCAGAAAAGATGGGTGGAGGATGGGTACGAAACATTTTGGAGAGGTGACCACGTATCTATTAGAAGACGCAGCGTTGAAAGGCCTCCCACAAGGTGGACAGATGACCTGGTTTTTTTTTTTCGTTGGGAAAAATCATCTTATGACAACCCCCGCTCTTGGGCGGAGCGGGAGATAGTGTCAGACTCTTACTGACTAAAAAACCCATTCCGTTCCTTCTAGCCTTCATACCGGGGCTCGAGCGCCCTTTCGGATAACCCTGGCCCCAGTAGGCTTCGACCCGACTGGGCCCCTGCACAGATGACCTGGTGAGGGTCGCGGGAATCCGATGGATGCGAGATGAGGAGGAATAACAGGCGGCCGCCTTCTTCTGCGAAGCGGTAATTGCTGGCGAAGGAGGAAGCCACAAGCGTGAGGGAACGAACGTCCTCACGTCCCAGCCGCCGAGATTTCGACCCCGACTACCAGCCATGGTAGACGCGGGCTTGCGGACGCCGAGCAACGGGTAGCTCCCGTAACTGACCGGACCAAGCCCAAGTCGTTGACAACGCTTAGTGATCCATGCGCTCCTCAAAGAGATGTCAGCAGCAAGAATAGAAAACCCGTAGTATAGAACGCATAGGACACCTTTGAGTTTTGACTGGCCTGTTCGTCTAGTAGTTAGTGGTCCTGACTGCTAATGCCGGAGGTCGTGGGTTCGATTCCCACTAAGGACAAATGTTTGTGTGATGAGCACGATCATTTGTTCTGTGCCTGGGTGTAGTTGATCTACAATATGTATGTATTTTGAAGTATGTTTGTCAGGTTGTCTAGTACCCATAACAAGCTCTGCTTAGCTTGGGACTAATCCCACTAGACAGCGTTGTGTGATAGTTCTGGAATAAAAAACTAAAAATAAATTTAAGGACCCACGTGTGGTTTTACTCAGTAAAAGTCTGACACCCCTTTCGCTCCGCCCAGAGAGGAAGAAGTCAGTTGTCAGTTGGATAAATTCCCACCCTTAAAAACACAGCTGCCAAACTTAGGTAGGTACGATACTTCCTACATTACGTATGAAAAAATATCTGACGAAAAAATCTTTTTCATAATTTAATCTCAATTATTAAATTAAGTATTTATCCACAAAAACTTAAACTTTCGGTGAATCGTTTAGTCGAAGTAGCGTTTGGCGACAGGTTATTTCGCAATAAATTCTATTCGATCAAACGTTCAGTCGACTTTCTGTTAATCCACCATGTGACTCTCGAAGTAGAGTTACGGACCCACTAAACCATAGTCCACATAACAAATAGTTAAAACTCTGGTTTAGTAATCATTTAAACGGATGTTTAAGTTCCCATTAGCGGTTACTTAGCACTCGCCACATCAATCAAAGTTATCGTAGTTTATAAGTGATCAAAAACGAACTAGAGACGAGAGATGATAATATTTTGATGAGTGAAAGATGAGCTGTGGTTTAGGCGGTTTTTTACCGATTTTTACTCTTTACACTACTGGACTAAAAGAAAGGTTATTTTTATCGAGCATCTGTTAATTTCTTTTCTCTAACAAAGACCATATTGCTATTGTTAGCTCCCCTTTGACTTAAAGTCTAAGCGCCCGAAAAGTGCCATAAAACAGTGACTTTCTGAAGCCTACTCCTCGGTAACCAGGTAAATAGGTTTGAAAAAAAAAAATGTTTGTTATAGATTGATGAACAACATTATCAACATTTGATTTTTTCGTGCTATTAATAAATATCTACTTTTGTCTAAAAAAATATTTAGCAATTTCGCAACTCTTCGCAACTTTTCCCTACTTTTCCCTTTTTAGAAACATTTTTAAAATGGATTTAAAGGTCAGCCAAATGCACAGATTTGCGTACTGCCGCCTAGGCGGGTGCGAGAGGTGCGTCCACATAATTTTGGCCAGATAGTTCAAGGGACTATTAGCCTTAAGTGGCAATGGGCACATTGCTCTTAGAATGGATGGTCGATGGGGAGGAAAGGTTCTAGAGTGGCGACCGCGCACCAGTTAAGAAGACGCAGCGTTGAAAGGTCTGGTGAGAGTCGCGGGAATTCGATGAATGTGAGACGCACAGGACTGTTCGTTGCGGTGACACTTGGAGGAGGCCTATGTCCAACAGTCGACGTCCTTCGGCTGAAACGATGATGATGAAGTTAAATATGTTTTTATCATGGTTGTTTTTGAATTATAATATAATAATAATAATATTTTTTTTTTAATGTTTTTTCTTTAATGTTATTTTTTGAAGAAATATTCAAAAATATGATAAATATATATATAATAATAAATGAATGGAATAATATAATAATAATATTTCACATTTATCACACAAATGCCGTCTAGTCTCAAGCTAAGCAGAGCTTGTGTTATGAGTACTAGACAACTGATAAACCTACTTATATATTTCTAAATACATACAAATATAGATAAATTACACCCAGACACAGAACAAATGATCATGCTCATCACATAAACATTTGTCCTGGGTGGGAGTCGAACCCACGAACTCCGACTTACCAGTTAGGGTCACTAACCACTAGACCATCAAAATAATTTCATATTTTAGCTAATTTTGGCATCGAACACTAAAACACAATCACAAAGATTAATCTCGATCGATCTCACATCATTTAAATTTATACAGTTATATGATTCATTATTATGAACAAAAACAGCTGATATTATCATTCTTAATTAGGAAGTTGCTAATTGATTTCTGTTAATCAACAAAGATGTTGGTATTTATTTATTTTAGAATTTACTAGCTTTTACCCGCGGCTTTGCCTGCATACATAAAATAGGCTATGTCACTCAGGAATAAAGCAGCTTTCTATCGGTGAAAGAAATTCAGCAATCGGACCAGTACTTTCAGAGATTACCTCCTACAAACAAAAAAACAAACTTTTTCTCTTTATTAAATTAGTATAGACTAGATTTTGCTTGCGGCTTTGCCTGCATACATAAAATAGCCTATGTCACTCAGGAATAAAGCAGCGAATTTTTTTCCTATTGGAAAAAAAAATTGCAATCGATGAAAAAATTTTCGCAATCGGACCAATACTTTCAGAGATTACTTCCTACCAACAAGACTTTACCTCTATATAATATTAAGTTTAGCTAGAAAACAATACCAACTTACAGCCGAACATAAAACCTTCTTTTTGAAGTCGCTTAAAAGCGCCCAGAGCTTCCAGCCAACAGAAGCGAAGCCGCGGTAAAAAGACTAGTTTACAAATAATTAACGGGGACTACTTAATAGCCACCAACATTTGGCGGATGTGAACCATTAAGTGCTGATAGACCACTCATCCACATCAATCGTTTATCAATAGTAATATGTAATAGTATGCTTTGAATTAAAAGTGTACTAAAGAGGCGCTAAATAAACATTCAGCTGTGGAAACATACGGGGAGGGAGTTGGGACGGCTGTTTACTGGTGGTCCAAATAATAACAACAAAAATAGAAGGACTGGAACAGTTTGCCTGCTGCGGTCTTTCCGTCTGATTATAATTTGGGTGTCTTCAAGGCTAGAGTGAATAGGCTCTTAATAAACTAGTGTGCCTCAACATCAACGATTGCATCACTGCTTACCATCAGGCGGGATCGCAGTCAAGTACCAGTTTATAACAGATAAAAAAATATATATATTCTGTATAGATTCATTGAAATTAAATACATAAAAGGCTTACTACACGATCCAGAATTTCCTAAATTAATTAATAATTATGTATTTTTGACATTTATAATTCTGACTAAATTTTGAATCAATTATTTTTAAATATTTTTTTGTATAATCTGTAATTTATTATTGTATGCCTAATTGGCAGGACGTAATGGAACTATAATTTATTATTAAGTTTTAACATCTGTATATAACCTATGCCCACAATAAAGACATTCTGAATCTGATTCTGATAAAACGAATACATTAATACGCTCTACTGAACTCGACCTAATTAAAACGAACTTACAAAATAAAAAGAAAGAAGAGATTGGTAATGTACCCAAAAGACTGACGGCATTGCCACGCTGAATGGCAATGCTTAATATTTTGTTATTGGGCACAACAAAACAACCGTTTTGGTTTTTACCTATTTGACACTACCGTGAGACACACTGTTGCTGTTTTTTTTTTAAGCTTTATATTTTATTTAAGCTATTAATCAATGTTTCAATACTTGTTTTGTTCATTGTGTGCCAAATAAACATGTTTTCTTTCTTTCTTTTTTCTTGTATTTGTTTTCATATTTTAAAAGACATCTATAGAACGTTTGAACAATTTTTTTCTACAAGCTCCCTCTATGATTTTCCTGTCATGCATACTAAATGTCTTCGTAACATTAGAAGTGAGAAAATATTCTTACTAATTACCATAACATTCTCCTCTTTAAGCAAATAATTTTCATAAATTTAAAAGAAAAATAAAAAGTAAGTACCAAATGTAAACGAGTATGTTAGTTGTTAGTTTTTTTAATCATTATCATTAAAATATTTCAAAACAGTTTAAAGAAAGAAAAAAAAGAAAGAAAGAAATAAAATGTGTATCTTGAAATGTGTTCTATACTTTCTCACTTAACGGGCTCGCACAAGCTTTCCTCCCGTGAGTTTCCACACTAAATCGTCCAGTACAAGTACAATCATTGGCTGAGATCAAAAAATGTATTGGTGCAAACCTCTGGACTATTACAACCGTGCTACTGCGACCTACGCGCTTGATACTTGACATTAATTGACTGACTAAACAAAATTATTGATTTATTTTTCTCTACCGTTTAATAATAATATTCCACAATAATCACATAACGACATTTAGAATCAAACTAAGCAGAACTTCTGCTTTAAGTGCTGGATAACAACTGATAAACATACTAATATATTTCTAAAAACATACATTATAAATAAATTACACCCCGACAGAAAAAAATGAACGTGCTCGTCCTAAAATAGCACATAATAGTTTTTAACTCGGGAGTATGTTTAAGACAATTTTATTTTATCACGCGGGCTAAGCCGCTGGCAGCAGCTAGTATATTAAAATTATGAAGTATAGACGCAAATTATCAAACATAATTTATTCTCATTTAAATTTATAGTAGTGGCTGGCTACTCTGAAGGAATAATAATAATCGAACTATAGTTCGATTATTATTATTGTACATACAAAAATGAAAAGAAAAATACTTTTATCTGCATACTTGGTTATTTGCAACGACTAAAAAAGAAGAAGAATATAATGAAAATAAGGTCATATTACAATTTACTATCGGCTCCTCATGGTTTCACTCATGTCTTTTCTCCTGAATTACAGATTTACCTGATGTTCTACCTGCAGGGTTATTTTCTAAAACCTCTCAGGATTAGGTTACTAATAAAACAAAAAAAAAATTGTTGTTAATAGAGTAAAATTATCATATTTTAGTTCCTCAGATTTTCATATAAAAATAAAAGTATTTAAATTAAATGTTCTAAATATTACGAAGTCTATGCTAAGCAAGCGATAGCACAATAGCGGAAGGAAGAGGGGATCGGGTGGCGGGGTGTTTGATGCACTTGCGTCTCATCATATCCCTTTCAAATAAACCAACAAACTCTTCAGTTTTATAATATTAATATAAGTAACATAATTACATGTAAAATATAACGCCCAAAATACTTAAAACCTACCCATATTTCTTAAAAAGTCTTCGTAAATACACCAAATAAGGTGTATTTCTCTTCATTACTGTCAAAATCCCTTTAGCAGTGACAATAATGACTGAAAGCAAAATTCTTAAGCAATTTAAAAGAAAAAAAAGTTAAAAACATCTCAATTAACAGAAATAATGACCATCAAAAACCAACCGGAATCATACCCGGACTTGCCTAAACCAATTGTGCTTTTTGATTGCACATCAAAATTCGCTTATTAAATAAAACAGCAAAAAAAAATATAATTAAAAAAAAAAAAACTACTATCAAGACTATATTGCCGTTGTGGAATAGTTCCTTGGATGCCAAGCGTCGACTTGGGTGGTCTAAACGAAGAGTGCTATCTCTTTCTTTCTTTAACATTCTGGAGTAGTGTTGTCTCTTTTCCCCGTGAAGTTTGGCTGTCAAAGACTAAGTGTAGATCGTTCGAGATTCGCTTAATTTCTTCTATCGTACATCTGAAGTACCTTTGATTGGACTTGAGTGCTGAAATGAAGTACTTTTTGAAGATTTTTAAGTACGTTTTCGTATTGTAAAAGGAGTTTTGTAAACGAATAGCGTTTGTTTTCGGAGTTTAGAGTATGGGCGCTTGTTTTGTCTACAATTACTGTTTGAGTTGGTCTATTAAAAGATGGTTTTCAAATAGAGTAAAAATAGTTTTTTTTTTCTGAAAAAAAAGTTTACTACGCATTTGTAGTCACATTTTTAGGAAATGACAATAGGTATGTTTTTTCAAATTTTGGATTCGGAAAAAATAAATAATAGATTCATTTTTAGGATGAATGAATTTTTCTTCTTAATTCAGTCTTAAGAAATATGTTAAAACCTTTTTTTTTAATACGTACCTAATTTTATTTATTTATTTCAAGTTACAATAGATTCATTTTAATTACTTACATCATTAACGTACTATTCCAATTAAAAACAAATTATGTCAGATAATATTGTTTCATTTTTTTTTTTTACAAATTAACTAAATTATTAAAATAATGATCATTTATTTTTTTCATTTTCTATTGCTTCTATTGTCTATGGGTGCGTGATACCATAGTGTCAGCAATTTTTGTCTATGGCTGCTGACCGGGTCTATCTCGGGCCGTCGTTTGGGGCGTTCCTAGAGATGGTAGCGGCACGTGCCGGTATTTAGGGCCGGGGGTGAAGTTTTTTTTGGATTGTTGTTATTAATGTAGAAGCTATGTTATACATATGATTATTATTGTCTTTAACAGTTGTTTATTTATTCAATTTTAGTTTTCAATATTGCTTGAATACTCCTAGAGCAGTGGTGGCCGAGTGGCGGCTCCTACCTACGAGTGGTAGGTCGCGATTTCCAACCCAGCCAGGTGTGTTACTTAGTGTAATTTATTTTCTTACTCTCTTGACTTGGATAACACTTCAGAATACTAACCCTAGCTGTCATTTGTAGATTAATGACTGTCCTCATCTTTATTTTTTATTGCACAGAAAAATACAAATACAAAGGATTGGTGATACAGATTTCGGGTAAACCTTCAACGGCGAGCAATGGGTAGCTCGTCGTCCGACGAGGACTAACGTGCAGGCCCGTGTTGTCCCACGCGCTGACAGTTAATAGTAAGCTGTCAGAAAAATTGAAGGCGCCTTATAAAGTGATGCCTGCTAGGCCTGTGGGATTTTTTGAAGAAACTGACCACAGGATCACGAATGGCAACTAAAGGAACACAGGTGGGTTTTAGACAGTAAAAGCACAAAATAGATAGGTACAGAAGTCAATCTACATACAAAGCGCGCTCGAGCAACGCACACATAGACACCGCTCACGGACATGATATCTCGGTCGGGTCTCGGATCACTCGTCGAACAGTTCCGGCTCAAACGCTCATTAGTATGCGTCCACCGAGCGTAGTCACAAAAAGTGAAGTATATACATGAGATTGTCTTCTGTACCTATCTATTTAGTGGTTAAAGTCTGACACCCCTTCTCGCTCTGCTGTCTAAGGAGACACCCTGGGCGTCACAGTCGCAGAGCTATCCCCGGTCTCTGTAGTCGCGGACTTATAGACGTCGAGTAATAGGTAGTTCACCGTCAATATTAAATCACAAAAAATCTAAGAAGTACCGTTTGACGTGCTCCATCGTCGACCACATCATCGCTTACCATCAGGTGAGATGGTGGTCAAACGTGAGCCTATCAATAATAATAAAAAAAAGACACATTTTTCTATAAAAATAGCTTTGTATAGGCGCAACTCAAACTATTTCTATTAACATTTCAGTAAAACCATTGAATTATGAAGCTATTTTCATTTCATCACCACATATACAATTTTTAATCAACAAATTAATTAAATTTGAATCAACTAATTTATTACTTACTACGTGTTAAACTGTCAAACGGTACTTCTTAAGTATTATTTAAGTGTTACGGCAGCCAGTCAAAATTTTTTATTTTATTTCTATTAACTTATAGTGCTTGACTGCCATCCTACATGATGGTAAGCAGTGATGCACTAGTTTATTAAGAGCCTATTCACTCTAGCCTTGAAGACACCTCAATTATAATCAGACGGGAAGACCGCAGCAGGCAAATTGTTCCAGTCCTTCAATGTACGCGGTATAAACGACGAGGCGAAACGCTTAGTTCAGACCGTAGACGGATGATCCTCCCTCTCCACCCTAGTGCGGGAAAAGTCATTGGATAATTTCCCATCTTAGAAAAATCTGTCTATAAGCTAATTTACATTTAAAACACTTGAAAAACCCCCACTTCTGTCATTTCACTCACCCATCAAGTTCCAAGCCTGTCCTGCCCGTTGCTTACCATCATTGAGCCATATACATACACAACATGTAACAATAATTGCTTACACGCTTTAAATAGTATAGATACTTAATGCAAAAAAAAAGAATTGAATTTTGCAAGCTGCCGTGGCGTTCTCACTTAAAATACCCACTGACATTATGATTTTATTTTCCCTCCAAACTAAATCACATCTGTCACCAAATAATCTATGCTTTTCATTTATCATTATCCTTTTCGCGATATCCATCTCTTTCGCACTCGTTTATCCGTATATCTCCATTTCACGCGTCCACCTATGACCTCTGCGTGTTCTTTCTCTTTCAAATCGCGAAGAAAGCTGTTGTCGTCTCGCTCGCACCGAAGTGTTCCAAGTTCGAAATGACTTTTCATTAGAAATCGGAACAGTGATTTTTTGATCAAGAAAAAATATATTTTTAAATAAATAAAGATAGGTATGAGCAATGGTGGCCGAGTGCCCCGACTTACGAGTTGTAGGTCGCGAGTTCAAACCCAGCCAGGCGCATTAATGTGTAATTTATTTCATCACCACTGCTCTCAAAATGGTGAAGGAAAACATCGTGAGGAAATCGGCATGTCCTACAACCAAAAATTCGAAGACATGTGACATTCACCAACCCGCACTGGGCCCGCGTGGTAGATTACGGTCCATTCCCTCACCTAGAGAGGAGGCCTGGGTCCCAGCAGTGGGAACATTAAAAAAGGCTGTTGATGATGATGATGAATATATTAATTGCCTATTATTGGTATTGAAGACAAGACCCCAAGAATCACCGGACTATGAATTTTCCAGAATAAAAAAAACTGCAAATCGCTAATCCATCTGTTTAACTTCATGAGAACGTACGCTCCAGCCGCCGGGAACCCGACACTGATTTCCAGCCACCGTCGGCGTGGGCTAGTGGACGACGAGCAATGGGTAGCTCGCTGTCCGGCCGTCCGGTAACTATCCGAACCAAGCCCGAGTCGTCAACAGCACGTAGTGTTCCACGCGCGCCTCAAAGAGATGTCAGCAAAACAGCAGGGCAACCTGCCCACTGGAGCTATGGATAGCCCGAAAGGGAGGCAAGGCAAAGAAGAAACATAGGTGTTATTTTAGTCAGAAAAAGTCTGACCCTCTCTCTCCGCACTAGTGCGAGAAAAGCTATTGAATGATTTCCCACCTTAAAAAAAATCTGTTTGTATAGTCTGTCTAATAAGTCAACCGACTTGGGAAATTTGTATGTATTTAATACATACATAGATTCGGTACTTTTTATAAGGTTCTTCTGTTAGTAAACAATGATCTCTATCTCTTAATCAACCTTGATTACTGAACCCGTGTTGACTACATCAGATTTCATTAAACACTAATAATTACCCAAGTCGTTTAACTTATTAGACAGACTCTAAGCTAATTTACATTTAAAACACTTGAACAAAACATAAACACCCCCATTTTGAGTTTGTTTCGGTGTTTCTTCTCAAGGTAGTCAGCTAGGAAACACTGTCCTCATCTAGTTTAAACTGACTGAAAAAGAATGACGTGTAAAAGTGTTTTTTTAAAAACCAATTTGTAAAATAAATATCATTTATCACTTACTAACCCACTTCTATCACTTCACTCACCCATCAAGTTCCAAGCCTGTCCCGCCCGTTGCTTACCATCATAAAGTCATAAACATACAAAACATGTAACAATAATTGCTTACACGCTAGCACGCTCTTGTCACGACACTTGTCAAGACTGTCAAAGCTGTCAGAACTGTCAGAAATGTCAAATATGGTGGTCGTCAGAGGTGTGTTATCGATCTAATTGATCTGAAGTTGCGATAAGATCTTGGGATTGTGGGTAGTGCATGCTAAGCGATGCGACGAGTGAAGAGATATTATGAATAGTATTAACCCTCTACTGTGATTTCTCGCTATCACTCAATGGTTTGCTGGAAGAAAACTTAACTTTGAGTTAAGCTCGCCTATGTACATGAACTCTGATATCCACATATTTTTTTATTAAAGAGAATTAAGACTACTACTACCTACAGGTCATAGGACTCGCTCAGCTGACGTTTTCTTAAAGAAATTAATTTCGTACATGCGTAAATTAATACTAGTTTTGAAATAAAAGGTATTTAATTTTTTAATTTTATCTTTATATAAATCGATAGTGTTTCATGTACCGGATCGACCCTCCACGGGATTAAAACGATCAAAATGTAACGGTGTATATAGATAAAGAGGTAAAAACTGTTGTTTTTTTGTTTGTAGAAAGTAATCTCTGAAAGTAAAAAGCTGCTTTATTCCCGAGTGAATTTATGTTCGCGGGCGAAGCAGGGGCAAAAGCTAGTTTTATACACCGCTAAATTTTAATCGTTTTAATCCCGTAGTAGAGGGTCGACCCGGTACATGAAACACTATCGATTTGCAAAGATAAAATTAAAAAATAAAGTACTTTTCAAAACTCGCGGCTTTTTAAATTTAGCGGTGTATATATATTTATACTATGGTTTACACGCCTTGAATAAGAATTTATTTAAGGCATATAGACCATAGCTACCTGAGTTTTCTGGACTTAACATTATAGCTTCAAGTGTAGCACCTTCTTTACCGAGTCAATGGTCAGCAGATCTCATACTTGTAAGTCACGGTTAACTCATAATAGGAACCTCAAATTAACTCTCTCTGTTTTCTATAGCTGCGTGTAATCAGCCAATTGGACGAGCTTGTCGATTGGCCTGTTGGTCTAGTAGTTAGTAGCACTGAATGTTATGCGAGAGGTCGTGGGTTCGATTCCCTCCCAAGACAAAAAAAACCGGCCAAGTGCGAGTCGGACTCGCCCATGAAGGGTTCCGTAGCAGCAAGTAACATAATATACAAGTTCTTGTTATGTGTTGTAACTTTGATCGATGTTTTAATAATAGTGTATTTTTTTCGGTTTATGACGTATTAAAAAAAAACTACTTACTGGATTTCGTTCAAACCAATTTTCGTTGGTAGTTTTTATAGTAATGTATATCATATATTTTTTTTAGTTTTATCATTCTCTTATCTTAGAAGTTAGAGGGGGGGGGACACACATTTTACCACTTTGGAAGTGTCTCTCGCGCAAACTATTCAGTTTAGAATAAATTGATATTAGAAACCTCAGTATCATTTTTGAAGACCTATCCATAGATACCCCACACGCATGGGTTGGATGAAAAAAAAAATTTTGAGTTTCAGTTCTATGTATGGGGACCCCCAAAATTTATTGCTTTTTTTCTATTTTTGTGTAAAAATCTTAATGCGGTTCACAGAATACATCTACTTACAAAGTTTTAACAGTATAGCTCTTATAGTTTCGGAAAAAAGTGGCTGTGACATACGGACGGACAGACAGACAGACAGACAGACAGACAGACAGACAGACAGACAGACAGACAGACAGACATGACGAATCTATAAGGGTTCCGTTTTTTGCCATTTGGCTACGGAACCCTAAAAATTGTGTGATGAGCACGATATTTTTTTTCTTTATTTTTTTGATGTAATTTATTTATAACTAGCTTTTGCCTGCGGCTTCGCCCCTGTACGTAAAATATAACCTATATCATTCAAGAATAAAGCAGCTTTCTATCGATGAAAAAATTTCATAATCAGACTAGTACTTTTAGAGATTATCTCCTAAAACAAAAAAACAACCTTTACCTCTTTACTTTAGCCCTGATTGCTATGCCAGAGGTCAGGGGTTTGATTCATATAAAAGATGTAAGAGGTTAAAAAAGAAATCCTTTTTTTAGTTGTTAAGGGCCAAGCGCCCGAAAAGTGCCATAAAACAGTGATTTTCTGAGGCCTACTCCTCCGTAACGGCTAGGTCAATTGGTTTGAAAAAAATATTTGTTTATTAAAGATTCATAAACAATAATATCAACATTTGATTTTTTCGTGCAATTAATAAATTTGTCAAAAAAAAAAATTTAGCAATTTCGCAACTTTTCCCTACTCCTTCGAAACGGCTTGGACCTTTAGAAACATTTTTACACATAAAAATTGGTGGTTAAATATTCTTCAAAGTGAACATTGCATATGTAAATCAATCAATATCTCGCAGAGTAAATGGATTTAAAGCGCTTTCCGGGTGCTGCTGGCCGCAAATAAATGCACAGATTTGCGTACTGCCGCCTAAAAATGGTTTTCTATGAAATTTGGGACAAATGTAGACCATGACCTGTGACCTGATTCACGTTCAAACAAGCCAAATATCGTTGAAGTTTTATAGTCGATCGATCGAAGTCCTATCCAAAATCGGTATTCACGTGTTCCTTAATCGGGATTGGATAGAACGACAACTCAACTGGCTCGAAACTATACGATAAATCAAACACTTATTTCCAGTTTTACTAACAAGTATTCTACCATGATAATGAAATACAGAATATTTTTTTTTAAATCGACTCTTCGACCAAACGTCTTTAAAATCGGTGTCGTTCAAACTCGATTGATGGATGTGAATACGGTAATGGTCGAACTGAACGACTAAACCGCTACGATATCGTTACGGTTTTGATTACGAGAATAGCAGATAAGGATCCCGGTAATAAGTTCTCTAGGATTAATTTTCT
This sequence comes from Mythimna albipuncta, assembly GCA_929112965.1. NCBI lineage: Eukaryota > Metazoa > Arthropoda > Insecta > Lepidoptera > Noctuidae > Mythimna > Mythimna albipuncta. The sequence continues at coordinate 2,975,617 of OV815986.1, read as the reverse complement.
AATTTAAAGCGGATAAAGCCAGTAACCCAATATTTTCGCAAATAAAACCTGCAAAAACCTCACTTGAAACAGAGTCACTAGCCAGCTAAGTTAAACTGATTAAAAGTGAATATTGTAAATTGATATATAACGTGTGGGCCACCCAGATCGCGCGGTTTGTTTTTATTTGGGTAGCGCGCGCGCCGGTCGCGGTGCGGTGATGGATCGGTGCCGAGCTCGCTGATTGGTTGGGAGGTAGGGCTGGCGAGGCGCTGTTTTTGGTGGAAAAGTTTTTCTTGGAGGATTTCCTAGGGTATATAATAAATATTGGTAATTATGATTTAAGTTCAAGATTGCATCGCTACTCACCATTAGGTGGGATCGCATTCAAGCACTAGTTTATCTCAATTTTAAAAAAAGTTACAAAAAAGTATTTTTTTTTTTTGTAATTGTTTTCTGTCTTATACCGTAATTAGAGACACAATAGAAACTAAATTAATATGTAATCAGATTATTTACTTACTCTGTTTTGAATAAATAACCAAGAATTATTCATGCATTTGACCAATTGTGCCGAAATTCATGATTATCTAACTAATATAATAAACAAAAATGTGAGTTTTTGAAGATTACTTAAGAAATGAATCTTTAAATTATGAAGATTTATTTTATATACGCGGGCGAAGCTGCAGGAAAAAGCTAGTCTGTAGTAAAGCTGTCAACGTAGCATAGAGATGTAGAAGAGATCCATAGAATTTCTTGCACAATCTTCTCCTTAGAGATCTGGGCTCTGGAATTAGCACCAATTTTATGACTGACTGACCTATTGACAATTAAAAAAGTGACTGAAAATTATTTATTTCAAACTAGTTTTTGCCCGCAGCTTTGCCCACGTACATAAAATATAGCCTATGTCACTCAAGAATAAAGCAGCTTTCTATCGGTGAAAAAATTTTAGCAGTACTTCCAGAGATTGCCTCCTACAAACAAACTTTACCGCTTTATTATTTAAGTGTAGATAAACGCTTGGACCGATTGATTGTGTAATAAATATATTATTTTATATTGAAATGAGTGGTTTTATAACATAATATTAGTTTATAGAGTCTGTCTAAAAAATCAAACCACTTGGATAATTATTAGGGTAAAATGAAATCTGATGTACTTAGTTGATTAAAAGATTTTGATATTTGTTTACTAATAGAAGAACCTTAGAAAAAGTATTTTTAAATGATTAAATATTATACAAAATTCCCAAGTTTGAATTTTTAGACAGACTTAGTTTTTCTCTTAGATTCTCCTGCGTGCCAGCCCTACCCGCTGATTGGCGCTTGCGCACCGCAACTACAAAAATTCCTCGCATTGATACTACACGTCTAAATAAATAATTATTATTTATATTTTTTCCCACATATATTTTGCATACATTCGCATTTTTTATAAATGCCTCTGCTATAGTCGCTGTCAAATTAGGGATTAAGGCGAACTTTATCGGCGGCTTCTGATCTTAGGCTTTTTCTTCAAGGTGGAAAATTCTCCAAGGTCTTCTACAGCTTCAGCACGTTGAGTGTGATACCAGGTTCAAACATCTTGTACCTATACGTCTCGCTTACAGTGTGGCTAAGAAAAATATAGACTTCTTTGTCGTGCGGAAGGCATAACTTCAATTTGGTTCGGTGTAGGAAAAAGATATATTTTTACATGAAGCCAAAAATAGATTAAGGTTTCTTAAAAGTTACCGGGTCTATAAGCCTTGTGCCGCCACAATGGGAGTTTTATTACCAGGTCTATAAACCTTGTACCGCAGGATGGAAAGTATAGAAAAATCACTGCCGCAGCGAACGTGCTAGGGTGGAGCGGTAGAGTATGTCAGACTTTAAATATACGAAACCAGTTTTAGTAAGGTTATTTGTGAAACACTAACAACCCATATTCATAATAATACTACGGATGTGGACTGACTAAAGGAATTTCTACTTCAACACCAGAAACGGAACGAGAATACACAAGGCACCACTTCTTTAGGATCGCTGGTTTCTGCCTCGCAGTTATTATACAAGGTGTAAGGGACAGCCCTCGACAAACTTTAAGGGCTTGCTCAGTAGACGAAACTGAACAATCTTCCACAAGATTTTTTTTCAGGAAACGAAAAAAAAAAATCAGCCTCATCATACAAATTGATAAACTTGATTAGACAATTTGTAGGGCGATGTCGATTTTTTTTTTTCGTGAAAAAATATCTTGTGGAAGGTTGTTAAGTTTCGTCTACTGAGCAAGCCCTTAAAGTTTGTGGAGGGCTGTCCCTTACACCTTGTATATAGTTAGCTAGCACACTTTGTACATAGTTAGCTTGCGAGTAATTACTAGAGATAGTTTACATTATTAAGCTATTGCATAGCTTCTATCGCGGGCCTTAAGCGTGGAGACCGAATCCAGAAATTCCGTAACGAAAATAACCTAACAACCCCCACTCATTTGTTTTTTGAGCGTGGTGACCGATAAGAAAACAAATGAGTGAACAATCAATCAAAATTCAATTCAATGTGTGAAAGTGTAACTTTAATTACTAGCAAAGAAAAAAAAACAAAGGAAAAAAAATACTGCATAAATAAAATAAAAAATAATTATAATTGCATATGTTGATAAAAATGCTATGCAATAGCTTTACCGCGGCAGTCCCCGAGTGCCACACGTCTTTTTTTGTTTATTTTTTTAATATAATACTTTTTCAACACTTCTTTATTTATTTATTGTTTATTTTTTATTTTATTTAAATGTCCACTGCACGTTCGAGCGTATGGCACCCGTAGGCTGCAGCTGAAAATCAGCGTTAGGTGATAATAACTAGTGTTACCACCTGACATTATGCTGGGCTGAGGCCTTTTTGGCACAATTTTATATTAAGTCCGTAATACTACATTGTAAGGTATTTTTTATTTTGTTATTGTGCCATTAAACGTATTTTCTTTTTTTCTATAAACAATAACTTTTGTTCTGTGACTTTTTTAAAACTATATTAATCAGATTTTCATACAAAAATAAAAAGTATTTAAATTGAACTTTCTAAATATTACAAATCCTATGCGAAGCAAGCGATAGTACAATAGCGGAGGTGCTTGATGCGCTTACGTCGTGTCACGCAGACGTTGGTAGGTATAACAAAATACAGAGTTGAAATGTGCTAGATAGAGTAACGAAATCTTGAAAATTTGTTTTTGGTAAATGAATCATGTTTTTAAAAAATCCACAGAACAAAAGTTGTTGTTTATGATGTCAGTTACATAGTCCTAATAGTTTGTCAGTGTTTTACAAATTAACCTGCGACCCGTACATAAAAAAACATAACTGTATCATGAAAAATCACAAATCATAGTCACCGGACCATCCAGGCGACTGAGGGGTTGTTTTGCACTTGCACCCAGCTGTTTGCTGCCCTAATGCCGGCTATCATTTCAGCCGATACACGTCCACTGTTGGACATAGGCCTCCCCCAAGCGTCCCCACATCGAACGTTCCTGTGCGTCCCGCATCCATCGGTTTCCCGCTACCTTCACCAGGTCATCGGTCCACCTTGTAGGAGGCCTTCTAATGCTGCGTCTTCCGGTACGCGGTCGCCACTCCACAACCTTTCGGCCCCAAAGGCCATCAGTTCTGCGAGCAATGTGCACTGCCCATTGCCACTTAAGTTTGGCAATTCTTTGTGCTATGTCGGCAACCTTAGTTTTCCTGCGGATATCTTCATTTTTTTTCCAATGCCGGCTATGATCTGCCGTGATCTGTGTTGTACTTAGTGTCGGTGGTGTCTAACTTGTGGCCTTTTAAAATCGTTTTGGGAGAAAATATAACATGGTGTAAAAACTATTGGAATCCATTGAGTTACTGATTCTGAACAAACAATATTCAGGTTTCGGAAATACTAAAAATAATGTTGTAAGTAAGTATAAAAAACTTAAAAAACAAACCGACTTTAATAGAAAAAATACATTAAAAATATCAAAATAACTTTGATTTGGGAAGTCGAAGAATATGAAGTTCCGTTGGCCATTTCTGGTCTTCTCCATTAGTTTCACTTCATCAAATGTTTCTTTTTGACTGTATATTGAAAAAACACATTTATCTCTTATCAAAATCTCTTATCAAAACTTTTATAGAGAGTGTTTGAGCATTGGTGGCCGAGTGGTAATGGCTCCGACTTATGAGTTGTAGGTCGCGGGTTCAAACCCTGCCAGGCGCATTACTTTGTGTAATTTATTTCATCACCGCTGCTCTCAAAACGGTAAAGGAAAACATCGTGAAAAAACCGGCATGTCCAAAAGAAGAAGTAGAAGAAGAAAACATGTCATAGTTAGAACCAAAAATTCAAAGACATGTGACATCCACCAACCCGCACTGGGCCCGCGTGGTGGATTACGGCCCATTCCCTCTCCTAGAGAGGAGGCCTGAGTCCCAGCAGTGGGAACATTAAAAAGGCTGACGGTGATGATGATGAAAGCTTTTACTGCTGACTGTACCAAACATTTTTATGGACTCGTAAACAGGACCTAGGTTGTTAGGCCACCATTGTAAGTACGAACCACTAGTACCTAGTTTCGTTAAATCACCAATCTTGCTTTACGAATTCGTGATTTCTTAACTGCCAGTTAAATTCTGTCTATACAACTAAAAAAAAAAATAATCGCTACTTAAGAAACCCATAGACAAGGATTATGTGATGGCCGATACTTAGATCGAAGCTAAATGACAGTGTTATACCAGAAACAATCTGTCTTAACCATAAACCAGAACTAAAAGATCTCTCATTTCGCTCTATAAGTTCTAAAGCTCGGGTCAATTTAAACTGGTTTTTTCCAGTATAACTAGAACTGTGTAAACGTATTAGGTGCTTCAACGAACGGGTCAGGATAAAATAGACAAAAACCATAGCAATAGGCCTCATTTTATTGAATGAACGTTCTAAATGACAGCTCAACTTATGTTAGATGCTTTTCGAACGATATTCGAATCTCGAACGAAACCGAGCAAAACTTGCTATCTCTTTTTACTCTATGAAGAAATGGAAGGAATGTTCTAAGGGAGAAAGGGACGGGGATAGCCGCTGTCGCGGAGTGGTTTAGTGCAGTGCGTTCGTCGTGGGTGGTCGGTGATTTTTATACTGACGTCAAAAGGTCATTCACCCCCGTCCGATTATTTTTTGACACCTGTATGGATATTTTTTTGTACAGTTTGTTATTCATGTCGTGACAGAAAGTTGCTCTTAAGTTTATACGTTGATTAATTAGTAATTAATATGTTCAAGCTTTTTTGAAGCTAGGCAGGAGGCCTCATTTTGCATTTTTTTTTTGTTAATTTTGGTTTCGCATGGTCTGTGTATATAGTCTATGACAAGTCTAGGGTGTATTATGTAAGTTTTCACTCACTTTCCGCCACATTCCAAAATGCGATCTAAATGTCGTGTAAGTAGTTCCTCGTTATTTTTTAAGCTATGCGACTTGAGCGTGGAGACCGAATCCTGAAATTCCGTAACGAAAATAACCTAACACCCCCCACTCATTTGTTTTTTGAGCGTGGTGACCGATAAAAAAACAAATGAACAATCAATCAAAATAGTACATAATATATATCGATGATCAAAATTCAATTCAATGTGTGAAAGTGTAACTTCAATTAATATTAAAGAAAAAAAAAACAAAAGAAAAAAATTACTGCATAAATAAAATAAATAAATAATTATAATTGCATAAGTTGATAAAAATGCTACGCAATAGCTTTATCGCGGCAGTCCCCGAGTGCCACACGTCTTTTTTTTTTTAATGGTAAGCGATGATGTGGCTGACGATGAAACTATTACTAGGTTTAAGACCAAAAGTAGGTTTTGAATTTGGAATTTAGTATATCACTAGTTTCTGAACTATTTATGGTATTAAAGTTAAACCGCCGAAACACCTAGTTTAACTATGGTACTAACTTCGATACTAATAGGGGCAACACTTCAATTATTGACCCATATACCTACAGTTATTGGCCATCTCAACTTTGGCAGCCAAAAATGAGCAATATACCAGACAGTACCTAGATTCAAAACTGCATTCATTAAACCCCAAGCGAACGCCGGCGTTCGCGCACCTATTGTCTTTCTATTGTGTCTGTAATTTCCACGATTGAAAGGTTAATCCGTAAAGCTTTGTCTATTATTCTGGTAAGTACCTAATTAATTGGTTATTTTAAGCCAGCAAAGTTGCAAAGGTCAATAACTTTAAGTATAGGGGCTTTTTTATGGTGAGAAAATCATCTAATGACAATCCCCGTTCTTGGGCGGAGCGGGAGATAGTGTCAGACTCTTACTGACTAAAAACTCACCCCGTTAGGTACTTCAAGCCTTCATACCGGGGCTCGAGCTATCTTTCGAAACTAACCCTAGGCTAACACAGTAGGCTTCGACCCAGCTGGGCCCCTGCTGTTAGGTATAGGGGCCAATAACTGTAGCATTTACCCTATGTAGGTATATTATTATTTAAGGCTTATAGTCCCTTGAACCATCTGGCCGATATTATGTGGGCGCAACTCTCGCACCCGCCTAGGCGGCAGTACGCAAATCTGTGCATTTATTTGCGGCCAGCAGCGCGGCGCCCGGAAAGCGCGCGGCTGACCTTTAAATCCATTTTCTTTGCGAAATATTGATTGATTTACATATGCAATGTTCACTTTGAAGAATATTTAACCACCAATTTTTATGTGTATAATGTTTCCATAGATCCAAGTCGTTTCGAAGGAGTAGGGAACAGGTAAATTGCTAAATATTTTTTATAGACAAAAGTATTAATAGGACGATAAAATTAAATGTTGATAATGTTGTTCATGAATCAACAATAAACATATTTTTTTTTCAAACCTATTAACCTGGCCGTTACCGAGGAGTAAGCTTCAGAAAGTCACTGTTTTATGACCTTTTTCGGGCGCTTGGGCCTTAAGCTTTGACTTTGTGTGTTATTCCATATAAAAATTGTTAAAAATGGATATTAATATGATTGACTTGACGGATCTGGAAGATTTGAATATTTAATTTTTTTAAATAAGATGGATTTTGTATTATAGCATAGCATAGTCGGCCTTATAATGTTCCCACTGCTGGGACTCAGGCCTCCTCTCTAGGAGAGGTGGCCGTAATCCACCACGCGGGCCCAGTGCGTGTTGGTGAATGTCACATGTCTTCGAATTTTTGGTTCTAGGACATGACGGTTCCCTCACGATGTTTTCCTTCACCGTTTTGAGAGCAGTGGTGATGAAATAAATTTTACAAAGTAATGCGCCTGGCTGGGTTTGAACCTGCGACCTACAACTCGTAAGTCGAGATAGTTAGTTGTGAATTTCTGGTCAGTTTAAGAGTGTATAGCGATATTTGACCGGTTTTACAAACCATTTTTTATAAGCTTGTACCTACTAGTAGTGGCTTCTGGATCGAAGAAATGTTTTCTATCATTACAAATCTACGCCAAATGTTATTATAAAGAGGTAAAGTTTGTTCTTTTTGATTTTTGTTTTTATATGTAGGAGCCCTATGTCACTCAGGAATAAAGCAGCTTTCTATCAGTGAGCAATCGGACCAGTACTTCCAGAGATTACCTCCTACAAACAAACAAGTTATTAATGAAAATCTTTTTTTCATAGCAAGCTTTTATAGCGCACTATACCTGTATAATTAATACTCGTCAAGAAGACTCATACGAGTCCAAACTCGATGGGGTTGTGTCGTTTAACTACCGAGTTCCTACGGCCACTTTATTTTTTCATCATCAAATCAGCTCCATGTCATAATAACGATTTACACATGCATGCAAAATAACATCGGGACAGATGAAACTAAATAAAAGCTCGGACACCACGGTCTGTCATGCAGCCGAAGTGTGGGTCGCATAGCGCGACACGCGAATATCAACGACATCATCAGACGCGCTCTTGTCACCGCCGGCGTTCCAGCCGTATTGGAACCCCATGGCCTGGCATGCGACGATGGCAAGAGACCGGATGGCATGTCGTTATTTCCTTGGAAGATGGGAAGGCCTTTAATATGGACGCTACTTGCGCCTTCACATCTTCCTAGCTCGTCGTGTCGTGCTGGTGCTGCCGCTGTGGCTGCGGAGAACCTCAAGCGGCGGAAATATAACAACCTTGTTGGAAGTTATATTTTCGAACCGTTTGGGGTTGAAACTCTTGGATCGTGGGGTCCGAGTGCTCACAGTTTGTTTAAAGATCTGTCGAAACGTCTAGTTGACACTTCACGTGACCCAAAGGCTGGCTTTTACCTTGGACAGAGGATAAGCATTGCCATACAACGTGGCAATGCCGCCAGTCTTTTGGGCACATTACCAGTCGACAGCGATGTGGAAGAGTTTTTTGACGCCATATTTTAGATAGTGTATTTTAGCGTAGGGTTTTATTATTTATTTATTTTGTAATTTACTGTAATTATAGTTATTGAGTGGTTTATATGTGTAAATAAAATAAACAATATCTTGTAAGTAGGTAAATACAGAAAAATAAAAATGTTAAAAAAAAAGCTTGTAAAAACAAACTTTATCTCTATAAGTAGATAAATATATTACGTGAGATATGGACTGGATGGATCAAAATTTACCTACAATTGTCATAAAAAGTGAATTTCACAATAAGGGGTGCAGTCAAATTACCAAACAAAAAAAGCACCGCTGTCAATTTAAGTGTCAACTGTGAAAAAATCGCAAAAAGACAATCACATAACATCCCCATAGGGGGATGTTAAATGAAGTCGCGACATGTAATCAAACACAAACCGATAGGGGTGTAGTTCAACCCCCCGATAGGTTACGGGCAAGAATTTGATACCGCTACTGCAGAATGAGCGGGGTTTATATGGGTACAATGTGGGAATTTTTACTTTTTAACGCCCTTGCTCTCATTTAGGGCCATAAAACATAGGCTATCTGAAGCCTACTTCTCGGTAACGGCTGGGTGAATAAATTTGGAACAAATATAATTTACTATTAAATTCTTATCACCATCATCATCATCATTTCAGCCGATACACGTCCACTGTTGGACATAGGCCTCCCCCAAGCGTCGCCACATCGAACGCTCCTGTGCGTCCCGCATCCATCGGTTTACTGCTACCTTCACCAGGTCATCGGTCCACCTTGTAGGCGACCTTCCCACACTGCGCCTTCCGGTACGCGGTTGCCACTCCAAAACCTTCCGGCCCCAACGGCCATCTGATCTGCGAGCGATGTGCCCTGCCCATTGCCACTTAAGTTTGGCAATTCTTTGTGCTATGTCGGCATTGCCGACTCGGCAACCTTAGTTTTCCTGCGGATATCTTCATTTTTTATTCGATCACGCAAGAAAACCCCGAGCATAGCCCTTTCCATTGCTCTTTGGGTGACTTTAAGCCTTCTGGTGAGGCCCATTGTGAGCGACCACGTTTCGGAGCCATATGTCATCACTGGCAACACGCACTGGTTAAAGACTTTTGTCTTGAGACACTGTGGTATGTAGGACGAGAAGATACCGCTACGAGATATAAAATTCTTATACTTTTTAACAATCGAGTAAAATAGCACTATCTTTCCTCATAACTGTGATATTTATTTATATATTGTAGGTATTATGTATGATATACACCGTTAAATTTTAATCGTCTACTTACTACTTACTTTTGCCAAAAAATATGTCATTGTTATTTTCTCTTGTTTTTCCTATTATACAAAAAAATTGCTGTTTAAGTGTTATTCAAACCAATTAATATTTCGTATAGAAAATGGCTTTACTGGTCATAGGTGTCACTGTGTCTTCAATTAACTGGTTTAAAATTGACTTAAAAAAAGCTCGATTTCTCAGTTAGATTGAATTTTTTTCTCAGTTAGATTTCATTTTTATTTTCAGTTCAATTGCATTTTTTTTTCTCAGTTCGATCGCATTTTTTTCTCAGTTTGATCGCATTTTTTCTCAGTTCGATTGCATTTTTTTTTTCAGTGCAATTGTATTTTTTTCTCATTTCGATTGCATTTTTTTTCTCGGTTCAATTGCATTTATTTTCTTAGTTCGATTGCATTTTTTTCTTAGCTTAATTACATTTTTTTCTCAGCTCAATTGCATTTTTTTCAGTTGTATTGCATTTTTTTCTCAGTTCGATTGCTAAATAAATCTTCCTTATATTTGTTGCCTGCGGGAATCGAACCCTCAAGACGCAGCGCGTTGCTAAATGATAAATGATCTTTATTTTGCAAATAGGTTTAAAAGAAAACTCTTTTATAATCTGTCTAAAAAGTTGACCGACTTGGGAATTTTGTACAATATTTAAACATTTAAAAAATACTTATGTTCGATACTTTTTACTATGTTTTTTTGTTAGTAAACAATGATCAATATCTCTTAATCAACCTTAATTATTGAACCAGTGTTGACTACATCAGATTTAATTAAATCTTAATAATTACCCAAGTCGTTTGACTTTTTAGACAGACTATACACGTCAATTTTATTGTCAGTCAGTTTAATAAAAACGAGATGAGGCCGGTGTTTCCTAGCTGACTACCCTGAGAAGAAACACCGAAACAAACTCAGGGGTGCTATCTAAGATTAGTATAGGCCGATTAATAGAACTACTTATGATGTAATATAATATAACTACTTATTTTTTTCAACAAACCTGCAACGTACGAGTATCACTCCATCATACATTTATTCATATCTCCATGTAAACGCCATCTTAACTCGAAGCGCGCGTGTCCCGAGCTTGTCTTCAAATCAACACTGTTTTTTTAACAACAATAAACAACAGCGAACAACAAAAAACAACTGTTGTTGTTCGTTGTTGTTGCAAATTGCTTGAGAAGGGAATTAGTAGGTTAAAGAGTTAGATTTGGAGAAATAGTGCAACCAATTTTTTTCTGGTTTTGAAATATTTAGTATGACTGATATTAGATTCAAGGCAAATCGTTATTGATAGATAATATCTTGTATGTTTTTGTTTTTTATTAAAATCTTAGAATTACATAGTAAAAACATTCAGAAAAAGTGACTGACACCATGTAAACTCACAACAATAAGGCATCCAGACCCAGATCAATTATAGGCCATAAAAATATTTGGTCAGGACGGAGATAGAATCCGTGACACGCAGCGCAGCAGCCAACCTCACTCAACCACTGCACCAATGTACCTATGTACCATGGAATAAACTAATTTCTAGTGCTCTTCAGCTAAAATCGGCTCTTTTATATACTCAGATAATATTTTTATTGTTATAATAAATTGATTAGCGGCAGTCAATATGTGCAGAGCTACTTCTGTTGATTGAGAATTGAACAAAAAGTCGATTGATCACTTACTGTAGTCAATCGAACTGTCAATCAGTCAAATTACTACTGAAAGTACCTACAGTTACAGATAGATTAGTCTATACTAAATCATTTCTTGAATCCTACAATGCACCTACATGTATGTACTTCACTTTTTATACCTACGCTCGGTGGACGAACACGAATGAGTGTTTGAGCCGGATCTGTTCGACGAGTGGTCCGAGGCGCTCCGAGATATCGTGTCCGTGAGCGGTGTGTGCGTTGCTCGAGCGCGCCTTGTATGTAGATTGACTTCTGTACCTATCTATTTTGTGGTATAGATGAATGGTAGCGGAGAAGGCGGCCCCAAGAGTGAGGGAACTTACAACCACACACCCCTGCCGCTGCAAGAGGAGACGCGTCAGGAATCGCAGAACGATCTCCAGCCACCATAGGCACGGGCTTGCAGTCAAAGAGCAATGGGTAAGCTCGTCGTCCATTCGTCCTCTAAGGCCTATGATGCAATATATTCATCAAACACCATGGCGGCGCGACCAGTCGCCGCTACCAATAAAATGTATACAGCTCTATAGAGAGTTACTCACCTGGTGTCCGTTTGGTTGCGCAACCAATTTGGTGGCGCGACCAGCTCGGACGTGTGGCGACTCTGGTGTCTGTATGGTGTCTAGTTTGGTAGCCTAGAGCTATACAAGGTGTAAGCGACAGCCTTCCACAAACTTTAAGGGCTTGCTCAGTAGACGATACTGAACAATATTCCACAAGTTTTTTTTTAAGGAAACGAAAAAAAAATTCGGCATCTCCATACAAACTGTCCAATCAAGTTTATATTTTTTTATGGAGAGGTCGAATTTTTTTTTCGTTTCCTTAAAAAAAATTGTGGAATATTGTTCAGTATCGTCTACTGAGCAAGCCCTTAAAGTTTGTGGAAGGCTGTCCCTTACACCTTGTATTTCACTGGAACATCAAGGCGGCGCAACTAGTCCGCCTGGTCGTGGAAATATAACTCTAAGGACTAAGTTCGAGTCATCGACGGCATGTAGTGTTCCGTCTCTAAGAGATGCCAGCAAAACAGCAGAGTCAACGGCTGCTAGGGCCATGGAAAAACCGAAGTACGGAGATATCATACCACCAACTTCTTAACTTCGGGCTTTTTTTTCCCTTGTTCTAGAATGCATCCAAAGCGTATAGCCTATTTTGATTACAATCGAAATCTAGCCTTATACATGGTGTAAGGGACAGCCCTCCACAAACTGTAAGGGCTTGCTCAGTAGACAAAACTGAACAACCTTCCACAAGATTTTTTTCAGGAAACGAAAAAAAAACTTTGCCTCCATAGAATCAATCAAGTTTTTTATTTTGTATGGTGAGGATGTTTTTTTTTTTCATTACTCAAAAAAAGTCTAGTGGAAGGTTGTTCAGTTTCGTCTACTGAGCAAGCCCTTAAAGTTTGTGAAGGGCTGCCCCTTACACCCAGTATACAGACTAATAAGTAATTTGATTATATCCTAAACTAATAAATTGTCTGAACTAAGAATGTGTCCAACAGCACTTTTCTTATTATCTCTATAAGGCGAATACACCTTTGTTCTTCTGTTTCATCATCATCATCATCATTTCAGCCGAAAGACGTCCACTGTTGGACATAGGCCTCCCCCAAGTGTCGCCACAACGACCAATCCTGTGCGTCACGCATCCACCGCATTTCCGCGACACTCATCAGGTCCTCGTATAATGTTTATAGCTACATTTTTATTTCCTCAACTCCAAATCAATACAGAAACAAATACATAGGAACATAGTTAGCTTTATAATGTTCCCACTGCTGGGACTCAGGCCTCCTCTCTAGGAGATGGAATGGGCCGTAATCCCACACGCGGGCCCAGTGCAGGTTGGTGGATGTCACATGTCTTCGAAATTTTGGTTCTGGGACATGCCGGTTTCCTCACGATGTTTTCCTTCACCGTTTTGAAAGCAGTGGTGATGAAATTACACAAAGTAATGCTTCTGGCGGGGTCCGAACCCGTGACCTACAACTCGTAAGTCGGGGCCGTAACCACTCGGCCACCACTGCTTACAGAAACAAAATCATCATCATATCAGCCGAAAGACGTCCACTATTGGACATAGGTCTCCCCCAAGCGTCGCCACAACCACCGGTCTAATGCGTCACGCATTCATCGGACTTCCGCGACCTTGATCAGTAGCCCGATTAACATAATCAAAACCGTAACGATATCGTAGCGATTTAGTCGTTTAGACCATTTCCGTATTCACATCCATCAATCGAGTTTGAACGACACCGATTTTGAAGTCGATTGAAATTCGTCAATTTCAAAAAAAAATTGTATTACATTATCCTGGTGGAATACTTATTAATGTAGTGGAAATAAGTTGATCGATCGTGAATACCGCTTTTGGATGGGACTTCGATTGAACGACTATAGAACTTCAACGATATTTGGCTTGTTTGATTTTACGTTTGAATCAGGCTACAGGTCATCGGTCAAAAATCAAAATCAAAGCATTTATTTCAAATAGACCATTTGCAGGCACTTTTGAATAGTCAAATGTCGGTCAGTCCAAGAAAAGTGAAGCTAAATTGCACGTTCCAAAACGTAGGTCTCTATTGAGAAGAACGTGCAAAGAACTCCATGGACACTCTTTTAAATCATATTTTGTGTTACATATAATGCTTGGTTACATATTACTTGTTGCTTCTATCATGTAAGCACAATGTCGATAGTGAAATAAAAATGTAAAATAATTAAAAGATAGGAACTGATTTAAGCCACTGGTCCATCTTGTTGGAGGCCTTTCAACGCTGCGTCTTCCAGTACGTGGTCGCCACTCCAGAACCTTTCGTAACAGAAACAAAAACACATCGCTAAAAAAAGAACATTTTACACCCCCTAACGAATTTCTTAAACTTCACCCCTTTTAATTTGGTGTCTTGCGAGTGAACTGACAGCTAGGGGGTGGTAGAGGGTGCCAGTGGGTTTTAGGGGTGGTTTTATTGAAATACTTGCGGCGGCATCGCGAATCGGGAATGTGGGTTCGATTCCCGGGTGCTAAACTTTAATTTCGGGTGTTTTTTTTTTTATTGCATTTTTAAATGGGAAGCGAAGACGATTGACGTGGTGACTGGTGACACTTTTAGCGAAGCCGCGCGGCAAAAGCTAGTACAATATATTAAGGGGCCGGCGACGGATGAATTTCCATACAAACGTAATTACCACGCTCATTTGCAGTTGGAGCATATTTCCAACATATTATGATGATATTCGGTTATAGACAATATTTATCTAGGTTCCTACGTCTTTCTTTTTTTTTAAAAAAAAAAAAAAACAAAAAGAAATTTAAGCAAATTGTATTTCGCACTTTTAAACAACAGCGTAAATGGAAAAACTTGCCATTTGGCTTTTCCTGTATTAAAAATAACAATATTTCTAATATTCTCGACGTAGGAACCTAGATAAATATTGTCTATAACCGAATATCATCATAATATGTTGGAAATATGCTCCAACTGCAAATGAGCGTGGTATTACGTTTTTATGGAAATTCATCCGTCGCCGGCCCCTTAAAAAGAGTCATTTTATTTACTAGCCCACAGTACCTAAAGTTACTTACCCTGTAAACTTTAAAGATTTTGGTGTCTATCGGCTATTTTATGGTGAAGTATGGTCAAAGAAGACGAGTCAGACTTTTACTAAATAAAACCCACCTGTGTTCCTTCAATTGACCTTTGTGTTCCAGGACCACGGTAACTCTTTCGAACAATTTTCAAACCTCTACGGTCCGGACTAAGCGTTTCGCCTCGTCGTTTATACCGCGTACATCGAAGGACTGGAACAATTTGCCTGCTGCGGTCTTCCCGTCTGATATAATTTAGGTCTTCAAGGCTAGAGTGAATAGGCTCTTAATAAACTAGTGCGCCTCACCATCAACGATTGCATCACTGCTTACCATCAGGTGGGATCGCAGTCAAGCACTAGTTTATATCATTTAAAAAAAGACTTCAAATAAAGCTGGATCCATTACTAAGAAACTGTTTTTGCGAATAAAAATCAAAATAAAACAACATAAATTAATTTAACTTCTTTTAATAAGATTTGTCTATAAATCGCTACTTTTTTCACATTTATATATTGACAACACATTGAAAATTACAAAAAAAAAAAAAAAATCGAAACAAAAAAAAAAATAAGGAAGAAAAGTGTGTCCCACTAACATTATTTCTTGTGCACCACTTTCAAAATGTTGTCAAAATATAACAAATGACTAATACTGCTACATTGCACAATAAATAACTTAATAATAATTTGTTAATTAAGTCTTATAATTAAGTTTTAATTATTTACACTTTTTTATTTTATACAATTCGAGTGGGAGATTCGACTACATTTTTTTACAAAAACTTTTTAAGTGTTTTTTTTTTATTAATGGCTCTCAAACACAGGGATTATTTTAAAGTGTTGTATACACATTGGCTTGTGTAGAATCTACCTCGTTTTTAATTTTTAAATTGACGTGACAGGTCATACAGACAAATTACTGACCATAGACTGAGTAAAACCTGACTTTCGGAACGAAAATTAATGTTTATCAAGCGTGATCAATTTTTTTTTATTGTAGGAAATAACTCAATGAGTTCTCTTGCTCTAGGGCGGAGTGAAAGGGCGTCTCAGATTTTTACTGACTAAAAACACACCTATGTTCCTCCTTTAACTTGTGTTCCAAGACCTTGGGTTTTCTTTTTGGACTCATGGAAAGCTTGAGGTGGGATATCATTAAAACGTGTTCTTTTCTGGATGGAGTAAGAGAGAGACCTGTGTTCCTTCAGATGCCCATTGCGTTCCAGGGTCACCGGTAACTCGTCAAAAATCTCGAAGCCCATTTATAAAGTTTAGATTAACTGCTGCGAGTATTTAAATAACTTATTAACAACCAATCCTAATACAGTATTTAATTTGCAACCCGTGAATAATCTAGTTTCACAAATCTGAGGCCTTACGTGGTGTGCACATACCCTTATATAGGATGATTGGTAATTAGTGTACGATACTTAAACACGTGATTGTGCTCATGATAAGCAACAACTTTTACTATGGCAACAAATTTGAAATCGCGAAAAAAAATCAGCTGTTCAGTACATTTATGATTGCCTAATGTACTGAACAGCTGATATTTTTTTCGCGATTTCGGCTTTGCTCCCATAGTAAAAGTTGTTTGTTATCATGAGCACCATCACGTGTTTAAGTATCGTACACTAATTGCCAGTCACCCTGTATAGCTCCACCCCTTTAAACAGTTTTGTTTGGGTCGTCAAATGGATCGCATTAAGATCTCGTGTCGAATACGTACGTCAAAAACTTAATTTATACGAGTTTAGGACAAAACAGAAGCCAAAATGTACACGGACAAGAAAAAATGCAAGAGTTAACGAATTAGTCAGTAAAATGCTATGAAAAATCTTCAAATAGGGGGGGGGGTTATTTGTAAAACACTAACAACCTGGCAGTACTGTATCACTAACATCATAAACAACAACTTTTGTTCTATGACTTTTTACAAAACATAATACATTTACCAAAAACAAACCTTCAAGTTTTCGTTGTTCTATCTAACACTTTTCAACTCTGTATTTTGCCATACGCTACCCCCGCCGCTCGATTTACGTTCCCTTCCTCTATTACTATAGCTTGCTTCGCATAGAACTCGTAATATTTAGAACGTTCAATTTAAATATTTTTATTTTTGTATGTAAATCTGTTTAAAAGTCACAGAACAAAAGTTGTTGTTTAAGATGTTATTAAGTAACCTAGAGGTGGGCGGTGTTTTACGAATAACCCTTTATATGACCAGAAAATAACACAGAATAACAGATTATATCGCCGCAATAAATAATAATAATTATTATTATCTGACATACGTTATTACTACCAAGGAATGCTATTTGGTATAATGAACTGCAAATGACTTAGTAATTTTCGAGATATACTGGTTATTACAGTGTGATTTAGAAATCATTTAAGGGCCAAGCGCCCAAAAAGTGCCATAAAACAGTGATTTTCTGAGGCCTACTCCTCCGTAACGGCTAGGTCAATTGGTTTGAAAAAAATATATGTTTATTATAGATTCATGAACAATAATATCAACATTTTATTTTTTCGTGCAATTAATACTTTTGTCAAAAAAAATATTTAGCAATTTCGCAACTTTTCGCAACTTTTCCCTACTCCTTCGAAACGGCTTGGCAATATCTCGCAGAGAAAATGGATTTAAAGCGCTTTCCGGGCGCTACTGGCCGCAAATAAATGCACAGATTTGCGTACTGCCGCTTAAGCGAGTACGAGAGTTGCGTTCACATAATTTCGGCCAGATGGTTTAAGGAACTATACGCCTTAAGTTAAAATTTTCTTTTTTATAGCATTTTGCAGTTCAGCATCGGATAGTAAGCTAAAAAAAAAATATTGGCAGTGATGTGACTTGTGACCTTTTTAAATATTTTTGGGAAAAAATATTATAACATGGTGTGAAAACTATTGGTATCCATTCAGTTATTGATTGTAAACAAAAGTAAATTCAGGTTTCATATAAATTAGAAATAATGCTGTACACTCATTAAAACCATTAACATAATTCTCTAACCTTAAGTGTTCAGCCTGACTGGAAGAGCGAGTGCGTGGCGAGCAATCTCAAACATAAGAACTTCATTTGAGTGTTCATAGCGGGCACGCGGGCGTAGGAAGCGGCGCGGGTTGCTTATCGCAGAATGCGCGCGAGTAACTCACGCCATAGCTCGTTCATACAAGTGGTACACACACACAGTGAGAAACCCTGTCTATGTACCCACACTGCTTCCCGCTCCACGCTGCCAGTTGCAGTCTAGCCAAGCAACATGGCAGAGCACTAAAAAGAACTAAAATGTGCCATTTTAATAAAAACTTGACGTATTGTCTTGTCTCTAAATTAGAGAGTTATGATCATGGTTTGATTTAGTTAGTTGGTGTCCTTGGTTTTCCTATGGATATCTTCTTTATTGATTTGGTCACGCAAGAAAATGCCGAGTATAAACCTCAAGAGTAATCGATAAATACTGATCAGAGTGCCAATTGCGAGTTTGTTTTACGTTAACGCGATCGAACGTGTGTTTATGACGTTCGGTGCTTCGATTGGCGCGGTCCAAGCTCTTAAACAATCAGAGATCCAAACGCGGTATACGTTTAAATCGCATTAACGTAAAAAGAACTAGCACTCGGCGCTCTGTATGTCAATTTAGGTAGGGCGCAAACGTGTGTTTTGTCAGATACAAGCTACCGATGAGTATTTGATTTCTATAGAACCAGTATGAAAAATCCTCTCCCTGCGTATACGTAAACCTTTTTTGTTTCCAGCTTCTTTCACATAACACGTACTCATGACGATCAAAAAGTGTTTGGTATCGGTAACTGAATCAAAAAGTGTCTCCGTTTGCGCCGTGGCTTAGGAAGCAGATACTATTGCGGCGATATATCAATGAAGGTAAAACAAACAGAAAAAAACAACTACTTTAGAGTCATGATGTACATCAACTGTATTAAATATTGTATCTATACTATTGACGAGTGTGACAGGGATGCATGATTGATGTGTTCTGATCTCTTCTAACATTAGCAGTTGATTTTTGATAGGTGAGCTCTGATTTATGAAAGGACACTATTCTGTGGTATCATTTTTAAAAGTTGTTACAAATTTTGTTATCGTTAGATTGATTTCGTGAACGAAATGACCATATTTTGGTACTAATTACTGCAGTTAAGTCGTAGAAGCTTAGGCCGATATCTTGACTTACAATATGATATAAATAGAGACTCCGTTTTAAGTTGCGAACAAGTAAAAAAAACTTGAATAATACACAATAATCCTCTTGTTAAGAACACGAAATAATATTTTAATTTAATTTTAGTTTGATCTTAATAAATAATAATGTTGATTTTGATTTAAATTTTGATTCAAATTTTAATTATGTTTTGAATTTTATTTGAGGCGTAATTTTTATTTTTGATGTTAATAATTTTGATTTGATTAAAAGCTAGGGGTCTTTAAGTCTAGAGTGAATAGATTGCTTCTAGGCAAGCGTGCTCCATCGTCGGCCATATCATCGCTTACCATCAGGTGAGATAGTGGTCAAACGCGAGTCATTATAAAAAAAGGCTATCTGAAATAAAATTTTAAAGAATTTTTAGGGTTAAACTTCAAATTGACCATACTCACTTGATTTTCATTGTGTCTACTCAAGTACCTTACCATAAAACATTTTTCACACGACTGCTCAATTATATCCGACATAGTCTTTGATATTAATTTTTATAGTATGAGGAACTAACAGTGCACTTCAAGAAGTTATGAAATGCCTTTGTAGATTATTAATAAATGAGAAATTGCACATAGTTTGAAAATGACGGAAAACACTAATCAATTATAAAAAAAATTCAAATAGCTCCATATAGCTGTAACTTTGTTTGTTGTGGTGTAATGTTTTTTCGAAAATTAACACTGTATTTTGTACACTAGGTACAAAGATTTTTTCTGCTTTTTGAAGTGAGTACATCCAGTGGTCAAAAATGCAGTTACATACTACCAATGGTAGAATCCAAAACTTCTTTGTAGAAGTCGTTCAATAGTCCACAACTAGTTTATTCAATACTTTAAATTCTGTGCTACAAATTAAATCACTCGTAAACCATTGGTCATCTTCTACAAAGAAATTTTAGACACTAGCATTGACAGAACACAATTGCACTTTTGATCTCTGATTGTACAATTTTGTTGTCGCTTTAAAAACAATGCCTGGCTTTTCATAAAATTTCCTTGATACGCCAATTGATATACATATGTTTATTTTTCAGATAAGCAAGATATTATATGCTTCTAAATAAAAACCAATCGCTAACTGTGAGCTCCATGGCTTTAAATTATTTCAAAAAGACTTTACACCCAATTCAAAGATACCTCAGTAACTTAACCCAGCAAATGCTGAGGTGGTCACGATTCGGTACGAGTATGCTCGGCGCATGCTATACTTTTTATTCCCAATGCAACCTTTTTTTTATAATGGATAGATAGGCTCGCGTTTGACCACAATCTCACCTGATGGTAAGCGATTATGTGGCCGACGATGGGACACGCTTGCCTAAAAGCAATCTATTCAATCTTGACACCTATTTTTGTTTTTGTAAATATTTTTAGAAGAAGTAATATAACAATGGTAATTTTTAGTTGTCTATATGCAATAGACAACTGTGTAGTTGTCATTTCTCCTCATCCTCAAGTTCCCTGTCTCCCAGAACCATCCAATAACACTTTTATTTTCTGTTACTTTGTGTTTATAACCGTTGTGCAGTCTCTGTCCTGAATATAAGTTTTTCTGTATATATCTTAGTTAACTTTAAAAATTTTATGAACCACAGAATCGTGTCTCCTTCCACCAACCTTTACTTCACCATCAAAACCAAACGCTCCATAAAAATCTAGACTCTATTCAACTGCTGCTCTCTTTCCCTCGCTTTCATTTCTAACTCCTCTTCTTCTTTCGTCAGGGGGACTGTGCTGTGATTGTACAACCCCTGTGCCATCAGCTGCAACGCCAGTGGGTTCCTCTGCCCTGATGCCTTCTTGATCTTCGCTCGCTTGTTCTGGAACCAGATCTTGATTTGTGCTTCAGCCAGCCCCAGCTCGGCAGCCAGGCTTTGGCGTCTGCGCTCTGTCAGGTAGCGGTTCTCGGCGAACTCGTGCTGGTGAGAAAAAGGTGTTGTTAGACGTTATGATTTAATTTTTTTTTGTTTGATTTTTTTTTTGTGATCAAACCCCAGAACAAAAACAATACTTAAAATCTCTGAAAGAATGGCAAAACAAGGGTATACAGCATGGTGAAAAAATCTCACGATTATATACACCGTTAAATTTTGATCGTTTTAATCCCGTGGAGGGTCGATCCGGTACATGAAACACTATCGATTTGTAAAGATAAAATTAAAAATTAAAGTACCTTTTTTCATCATTCTTATTAATTTACGCATGTACAAAATTAATTTCTTTAAGAAAACGTCAGCTGAGCGAATTCAATGACCTGTAAGTAATTAGTACGCAACGCCGACTACTACCAATCGCTAACTGTCTCGAACTCGCTCAGCTGACGTTTTCTTAAAGAAATTAATTTCGTACATACGTAAATTAATACGATTTTTAAAAAAAAGGTACATACTTTATTTTTTAATTTTGTCTTTATAAATCGATAGTGTTTCATGTACCGGATCAACCCTCCACGGGATTAAAACGGTCAAAATTTAACGGGGTATATAGTCTCTCTCAAAGCAGGTGATATTTATCATCATCATCATTTCAGCCGAAAGACGTCACTGTTGGACATAGGCCTCCCCCAAGAGTCGCCACAACGACCGGTCCTGTTCCTCTCGCATCCATCGGATTCTCGTGACCCTCACCAAGCCATCGGGCAGGGCACATTGCTCGCAGAACAGATGGTCGATAGGGGCGAAAAGTTCTAGAATGGCGACTACGTACCGGAAGACGCAGCGTTGAAAGGCACACAAGGCGGAGATATTTATGCTGTTAAAAAATTTCTAAATGCCTTCGTTTTTACATCGATTTACCAAAGATCTACTGAGAGATAGGCATCTCTAATCGCATCGTCATCTTACTCGACAAATCTAATTAAACTTTATATTTTCTATAGCACGGTCGAGTGCCTCAGCCATTGACGTCTGTGTTACTTAAGAGCGCCCAACCCGAAGTATATTTTCATACAACCGCTCTTACGTCACGTCACACGTCTTTCTCGAGATATTTTGGCAGCCTTATAATGTTCCCACTTTTTGGGACTCAGGCCTCCTCTCTAGGAGAGGGAATGGGGTGCAATCCACCACGCGGGTCCAGTGTGGGTTGGTGAATGTCACAGGTCAATGAATTTTTGGTTCTAGGACATGCCGGTTTCCTCACGATGTTTTACTCCACCGTTTTGACAGCAGTGGTGATGAAATAAATTACACAAAGCAATACGCCTGGCTGGGTTTGAACCCGTGATCTACAACTCGTAAGTCGGGGCCGCTACCTACCACTCGGCCACCACTACTCTTCGGTTAATTCGTGTAAAATTAATCCAGTAAAGACCCCTGAAAATCTGCTACTTTACGTGAAATTAATTCCTTCATAATGTACTCATAGATTAATAATATAAAAAAAGTACATCTATAGAACCCTTGCACAATAAATCGAAATTCTGAATAACATTTTTTTTCTCAAAAAACGGATTAAAAAAAAAACACGTTTTTCCTGGAACAAGTTTTGTGAAATATTCGAGTAAATCACGGAATTACCGAATGCCAACAGAGTTTTCAGGGGTTATCTCTCTTTTTTCGCTTTGCCTATTCATCAAACATCGCGTTGGATTGCGTTAGATAAAGCAACCAGTTTTCAAACCATGCTCGAAGTTGATGATACGCGAGTGGGGAAGGATCCTCTTAACGCTGTTTTTCGTTCGAAAAAGATATATTATTTCGATGTTTCTTACGCCTAAGATGGTAAGGCAAAAACTGTATTTTTTCAAGAGAGCCATTTAATACATTTTGAGGCAGTTTCTACCGATTTGTTTTATTATGTTATCAATAATAAGTTTAGGATCATAGTACTAGATACTGGATGTAATAAGAAATAATTTCAATATTTATTTTATTACATTATTATCCAAACTAATATTATAAATGCGAAAGTAACTCTGTCTGTCTGTCTGTCTGTCTTTGCTTCACGCCTAAACTACTGAACCGATTTGTGTGAAATTTGGTACACACATAGTTTGGAACTTGAGAAAGGACATAGGATAGTTTTTATTGCAAAAAAAAAATAAAATAAAATAAAAAATAAAATTTATTCCGGACATACAGCGCCATCTATTGGTCAAATGTCGGCATCAATTCAGTACTGAAATTTTCGGAAGTCACTATTCCATGCGAACGAAGTCGCGGGCAAAAGCTAGTATTTTATATTTTCGTGATCATTGCAACCGAAAGATGTCCACTGTTAGACATAGGCCTCCCCCAAGTGTTGCCATAATGATGAATCCTGAGCGTCTCATATCCATCAGTTTCCCGCAACCCTCACCAGATATCCGGTCCACCTCATGGGAAGCCTTCCAATGCTGCATCTTCAGTTCGCCACTCCAGAACCTTTCGGCCCAAACGGCCATCTGCTCTGCGAGCAATGTGCCCTGCTCATTGCCGCTTAAGTTTGGCGATTCTTCGTGCTATGTCGGTAACCTTGGTTCTTCTGCGGATATCCTCATTCCTGATTTTATCACGCAAAGAAACTCCAAGCATAGCCCTTTCCATGGTCCGTTGGGTGACTTTAAGCCTTCTTTTGAGCCCATAGTGAGCGACCACGTTTCGGAGCCATATATAGTTATGATATTAGTGTGATTTAAAGTACCATACCTTTAACCTTGCAAGCTGAGGTCCAGAGAAAGCAGTGCGGGGTCTCTTCTCATCAGGTACTGCGTTGTCTCCAGGTGGTTTCTTCGGCCTGCGCGTCCGAGGACCTGGTCGGAAACAGATTAAAATGGAGGACGAATTTCCAAGCTTCTAAGTCTAAAACATAATATAAGTAGATATGTTTTTGGAAGAGAAATGCCTAGTTTATCAGTGATATGCGTTGAGCTGGGTTCTTAAGTTGTGTTCTCCTAACAGTCAATGAAGTACTAGTAGTATACAGGGTGTAAAGGACAGCCCTCCACAAACTTTAAGGGCTTGCTCAGTAGATAAAATTGAACCATCATCCACCAGACTTTAGGGGGCCTACTGGCGCCAGGGTTATCCGAAAGGGAACTCGAGCCCCGGTATGAAGGCTAGAAAAAACGGGGTGAGCTTTTTGTCAGTAAGAGTCTGACACTATCTCCCGCTCCGCCCAAGAGTGGGGGTTGTAATTGGATGATTTTACCCACCATAAAAAGGGGGGTTTAGGTATTTTTTTGGGATTTTTTTATTTTGACTGGTAGAGAATGCCTTGTTGCATTAAGTCCGCCTATGTACCACTATGTACAAGAAGTTTAAATAAATAAATAAGATTTACTTTCAGGAAACGAAAAAAAAATCGGGCAAAGTGCGAGTCGGACTCGCCCATGAAGGGTTCCGTAGCAGCAAGTAACATAATATAAAAGTTCTTGTAGTTCGTTGTAACTTTGATCGATGTTTGAATAATAGCGTATATTTTAGATTTATGACAGATTTAATAAAAAAACTACTTACTAGATCCCGTTCAAACCAATTTTTTATTGGTGGTGGTGGTCATGGTCATCATATATTTTTTTTAGTTTTATTATTCTCTTATTTTAGAAGTTACACATATTTTACTACTTTGGAAGTGTCTCTCGCGCAAACTGCTCAATTTAGAAAAAAATGATATTAGAAATCTCAATATCATTTTTGAAGACCTATCCAATAGACACATGGGTTAGACAAAAAAAAAATTGGGTTTCAGTTCTAAGTATCCAAAAGTTCTAAGTTCTAAGTACCCCCAAAATTTATTGCTTTTTTCTATTTTTGTGTGAAAATGTTAATGCGGTTCACAGAATCCATCTACTTACTAAGTTTCAACAGTATAGCTTATAGTTTCGGAAAAAAATGGCTGTGACATACGGACGGACAGACAGACAGACAGACATGACGAATCTATAAGGGTTCCATTTTTTTGCCATTTGGCTACAGAACCCTAAAAATCGGCCTCAAAACTGTCCAATTAAGTCTTAAATTTCGTATGGTGAGCTTGATTTTTTTTCTCGTTTCATGAAAAATAATCTTAGGGAACGTTGTTCATTTTCGTCTACTGAGCAAGCCCTTGAAGTTTGTGTATGGTTCTCCCTTACATTTACAATGTACGTATATATTTCGATATAGTCAACCGATTGAAATGAAACAAAGCCTAAGTAATATTCAGAAATCTACCTATCTCAAATCTCTATTAGTTATCGACCAAAGTTTTTTGGGGAATACGAGTGCAAGATTCCTGACTGTGACTAATAATATTGAGTTCTTATAACATTTTACATTGTTCATTGTATGTCATTCGGTAAATAAAAATTCTATGATACGAACCAAACCAAGCCCTTTTTTTGTTTATAATATATTTTTTGTCAGTATTAAACTTTTTAAGTACCTATTTTATTTTATAAGGTTTCAAACTTATAAAAATTTAACCTTAGTTTTTAAATCTATAGCAAAGTTGAAGCATGACCAAGTGCTTATATACAAAAATACAAAAACAAAAACACACAAGCATAAAGAAACAAACACAAACACAGATTATATTACAATTAACAATAAACACATAATGATTCAGCAACCAAGAGCAAAACGTTACAGCAATGGACAAGCACAAACACGAAATAAAAACAGTACAGCACAAACAAACAAACACAATAAAATAAATAGTAAAAACCAAACCACAAATAAAAAAAAAGGACCTTATGCACTACGACGTTACAACAGTAATTGCACAAAGTGCACAAAAGTCTGATCGCAACTAATTCAACGGTAAAGAAAAAGATTTTTAAATTTCAATAAGACCAAGTGTGCGATGCCTAGTTTACAATAATTTTGCCGTAGTGCTAAAGCTCCCTTGTGGTTAATCCAGTCAGATTAACAACTTAATAAAATTAGCACAAATCACACGTCGCACAAATCCCTCGCTGGAATCCCCGAGACAAGCGGACGATGCAATATCTTAACCAATTCAGTTTCAAGCTCAAACGAGCATCGAAGACCCAAGTGATAAAATTGGTCAAAATATTTCACCGACCGCCTGGCGGGCTGTGGTGATGATGACGATGATTAGCTGATGATTTGAAGGGTCTTCTTCTCTGTAATTTAGATTAAGTGTCCAGAAATGGCTATACAACTCAGATTAAGATTTTATTAAAAAAAAAAAGACGTGTGGCACTCGGGGACTGCCGCGGTAAAGCTATTGCATAGCATTTTTATCAACTTATGCAATTATAATTATTTATTTATTTTATTTATGCAGTATTTTTATCCTTTGTTTTTTTTTTTCTTTGATATTAATTGAAGTTACACTTTCACACATTGAATTGAATTTTGATTGATTGTTCACTCATTTGTTTTCTTATCGGTCACCACGCTCAAAAAACAAATGAGTGGGGGGTGTTAGGTTATTTTCGTTACGGAATTTCTGGATTCGGTCTCCACGCTCAAGGCCCGCGATAGAAGCTATGCAATAGCTTAACTAAGGTGCACAAAGATTTGATTCTGAAAAGAATCAGATTTAGTCATCAAGTGGTTTGGATAATTTTGATAACTAACTGACAATTTAAGAATTTCATCAAACTCCTGAGATTGGACCGCTAGACTAAAAAGAATAGTCAAGCGGCAATTTTTTTTTTTTTTTTGTAAATTAATGTCTAGCGGTCAAATCTTAAGAATTTTAATTGGTTTTTATTATATTTTTAAACTAATCAACACAGTAAATATCGATCAAGCTTACTGTAATCAATTTACGGTACCATGAATTGATCACGCTTATTATATAACATAAATAATCTGAGTTGCACACAAAAAGAAAGATACAAAAAGCTGTTAGTGACAATACAAAAATGTTGCATAAAAACCAAGGTGGCACAAATAACATACAAGACATAATTTTAGCACAAACTTTGTAACATGCCAAAAAGAACACTCCACAAACAAAAATATTGCACAAAAAAAAAATACAGAACCTCGTTTTAATTTGTAGTCATGTTTCAAATTTGCTTTTATTTATTTAGTTGTTGAACTGTCAAAAATAGATCTGCCTTAAAGATTATTCAAGAAATATCGAGATTAAAAATTAGGGGATGGGGGTGGAAGGGTGGATAATACTTTTTGATCTATTGTCAGACCTAGCAAATATATTTAAAAAAACATAAAAATCGGTGAAGCTGTTTCGAAAGAGTTCGGTAACAAACACTGTTACACTTGATTTTTATATAATGAATATTTAAGTACTAGATTCTTCCAGTGGCTTCTCCCGCGTGAAAGAAGCTTTATCTACACAAAATTTTGACGCCTGTTTTATTTCTTTAGCGAATGAATTAAAAAAAAATCCTATCTCAGTGCTTGCCTACGTCTTAAAAAGAAACCTTTTGCAACATTTCACAATCCTAGTCCCAGTAGAGATATCTCAGTCAGTCGATTTTTTCCTTTATATACATACCTACATTCCTATTTTTTAATTAGTAGGTAAAAAACAGAAATTGGGCTCTATCCGTACTCGATTCTGATCATATTTTTGTAGTCAAAAGTAAAAAAAAAAAACAAATCTCCGAAAATTGTCCACGAAAATTTGTCATAATTGGTAAATTCATAATTGAATCAATCATTAATAACAATTGCTACTAGAATACTACGCGCAGTGTTTTTTTCATTTTTACCACCATTCATAAATTCATTCATTCATATGTACAATGCCTGTACAATGTTTCCACAAATTGAGTGACATTTTGGGATATTAACAAACGCTAATAACTTTGCTGTTAATGAATATTATTTATTGAGACATAATTAAATAATAACAATACCTTTTTTAATAAGCTTTATAAGTATTTATACTAATTAAAAAATATTGTGTATATAGTTTTTTCACCAATTTCGTGCTTTTTAGCTGGGTAATAAATACATAACTTCGGAAACTTTATAGATTGCTATATTACTTCTGCACTGTAGATTACTCGATTAATATCAAATCAACCGGTCAGTATCAACAATAACCACTTTCAACTTTACCCAAAAAAAAGTGAATAACCCCACGTATTCTCAATTTACGCGTAACCAATCAATTTAATTCATTATTTAACTGCATCACGAGTTAGTTTTTGTCAACATTTTTTTTGACAACTTTGCCCATTGTGGTGACAAAAATAGACAGGTTTTTATACGAAATCTCCCTGAATTGGATTTTGTGACAATCCAATTAGAGTTTTGAGATAGTTATAATCGAATTTCGGTATCTATGATTGATCATACATTGGATCAAATATTGAGGAAAGTAATTTGTTCCAATATTTGATGTAATTCGATTTGATATGCCATTAGCAAGTAATGAAAGGCCAAGTTCAATCTAATCTAGTTCGCCTTTGTACTTTTGAATATTCATTCATTTTAAATAAAATAACATATTTAAAAAAATAATTTCAATTTATATATTTTGAATTCAATTTACATTTTTTTCATTAATTAAGTAGGTACTCTTATTTTTTCTATATACAAGAGTGTCCATGGAGTTTCTTGTACGTTCTTCTCCATAGAGATCTACGCTTTGGAACGTGCAATTTAGCTTCACTTTTTTGACTGACCGACATTTTGACAGTTCAAAAGTACATGTAAATGGTTTATTTGACGTAAAAGTTTTTGATTTGATTTGAATAAATTAGAATGTTATACGTTATATCATGGGCCATCAACTTATTTGTGCATTCAGGTTGTGCATACACAAATATATTTGATTCAGAATCACAAAATAATTTTTTTACACAAAAATTTCTTGTTTCATTACTAACTTTGCCTGTGTCAAAGTGCATAATATGTCACTCTGTATATTATCCAATAATATATTTAGTAGCATTTTACTGGTGATATAAAACCTGGATTTCTTAAGGTCTAGAGTGAACAAGTTATCTACTTCTAGGCAAGCGTGCTCTATCGAAGCAGATACTGACCGAATGTCTGGCGATTTGCGAAAAGACTGAATGAGAGGTTTAGTTATATTATTTGTTATATTTTCTTTAATTCGGTTTTACATAATTTGTACCATTTATAATCAGTGTAATTGGCATTCTGTCGTTCTGGTTAAATAAATAAAAATAGTTAAATAATTTATTTATTTATTTAACTATTTATGTACACACAAAAATAATAGAAAAAGAATAGAATAAAAAAATAATAGAATAATAAATAAATCGTTGACCACATCATCGCTTTTCATCAGATGACATAATTTTCAAACGCGAGCCTATTTATACATAATTATAACAAATCTGTAGAAGATTTTAGTTATGCGCTACACGTAAAATATACGGACTCGATGTAGATAACTTTAATACATTAATATTGTTTGTAATTTGATACATTACTTAGGCTTTGTTTCATCGCAATCGTTTGACCGTATCGAAAGATATACTACATTCATTGACTGTTAAGCGGTACGAAGTTCGCCGGGTCGGCTAGTCAATAGTAAAAAAAAAAACTAAGCGGTATTTTTTTTTTACAACTATCACCCGTCGCCGTCTAGTCTCAAGCTAAGCAAAGCTTGTGTTATGAGTACTAAACATTTCTACTTATACAAGGTATAGGGACAGCCCTCCGCAAACTTTAAGGGCTTGCTCAGTAGACGAAACTGAACAACCTTACACAACACTTTTTTTACAGGAAACGAAAAAATAAACCACCTCACCATACAAAATTATTATAATTGGACAGTTTGTATGGTGAGGCCGATTTTTTTTTTCGTTTCCCTAAAAAAAAAATTTTGTGGAAGGTTTTTCAGTTTCGTCTACTGAGCAAGCCCTTAAAGTTTGCGGAGGGCTGATCCTTACACCCTTTATATTTCTAAATACATACATATTATAGATAAATTACACCCAGACACAGAACAAATAATCATGATCATCACACAAACATTTGTCCTGGGTGGGAATAGAACCGTCGACCATAGCATAGCAGTCAGGGCCACTAACCAATAGACTATCAGGCCAATCTTTTTTATTGTAATAGATATCTTTTTTTAACCGGTTCTTAATAACTTGGTGTCCATTTACGGAAAGTTGACAACCAGTTTTTTTTTTTAATAAAGCTATCAATTTTATTACAAGTTTGGAATTTACTTTCAACTAATAATATGAAGAAATGTTGAGAGAAACTGTTGTTATTAGAATCGATAGTGAACTTGATTATTGGCTTTTGAATTTATATTTCGACAACCATATTATTCGCTTATTATTTACTGACTAGCGTGATAGTAGAAAACTATTTTTTACACACATATTTATTTCTGGAACAAGAACTCCATGAACAAAATTATGACCTTTTTAAATATTTTCGGGAAAAAATATAAATTGGTGTAAAAACTACTGCAATCAGTTACTGATAAATGATGTTTATTTTGTAAATAGGTTTAAAAAACACTTTTACAAGTCAATTTTTTTTTCGTCAGTTTATGCTAGATGAGGCCGGACTGATTCTAAACTAATTACACCGTTAAATTTATTCGTTTTTATCCAGTGGAGAGTCAGTTAGTAAAGGTAAAATTAAAAAAATAAAGTATCTTTTTTCAAAACTTGTATTAATTTACGCATGTACGAAATTAATTTCTTTATGAAAACATCAGCTGAGCGAGTTCAATGACCTGTAGGTAGTTTGTACGCAATGCCGACTATTACCTACAGGTCATTGAACTCACTCAGCTGACGTTTTCTTAAAGAAATTAATTTCGTACATGCGTAAATTAATACGAGTTTTCAAAAAGAAGTAGTTTATTTTTTAATTTTATCTTTACAAATCGACAGTGTTTCTTGTACCGGATCGACTCTCCACGGGATTAAAACGATTAAAATTTAACGGTGTATTAAGTTTTCGCATAAACTAAAAATAATGTCGTACTTTCACGCAAGTAAAACTTCTGGCAAAAAAATGTTTCTTTCTTTCTTTCTTCCTTAGATTTTTTTATTATTATTGATAGGATCGCGTTTGACCACCATCTCACCTGATGGTAAGCGATGGTGTGGTCTACGATGGAGCACGCTTGCCAAGATTTTTATTGAAGATACTAAAGTAAATATATACAAAATTAATTTTTCCAAGGGTATAAAGCAGGGTCTGATGCTACAATCGTTTCTTATAAATCATAAATTGAGTTTACATATTCAGGGTTTATTGACACGAAGGCAGATAATTCCTTTGTTTATAAATCTATTACTTTGACAGATTTTCAGAGTTATAAAGACATTTTGTCTATGACAGATTTGCACGGCATATATCTAATTTTAAAAGCAAAAAAGAATAATAAGATAAAAGAATTATAAAAAAAAAATGAAATGGCTGACTGTATAAACGTACTTAATTAATTACATAAGATAAATAATATTATGGAAAATAAATGGAATTATCTCACGTGGTCCCCGTGAGCGCGTCCCGTACTTACTTCGTCCTGAAACAAAACAGAATTATAATTATTAATATATAATTAGTGTATTTCACAATTTCATTGAAATTTTACAAGTACATACGTACATGTTTTCAAATAAAAAAAATGGTTGCCTGTAAAGTCGGTTTTACGGGCGAAGATTTTACGTGACAACGTCATCGATCATAGTTGAGTGGGAGAGAGACGCAAGGCATTCGGCGGGCCTCTCTCTCGTTCGGTGACTCATCGTAACGTTACCGAGCGTTACACTTTTTCATAAGTGACTCCCAGCCGCAACCTAATTTAAGACGTTGTCACGTCAAAAAAAACAGCATTATATAGATACATTATTATGTTGCTAGCTTCAATAATACGGCTAAAAATGTTACCGTAAAATTGTAATTACCGTTAGATTATAATTAATCTATCTCGCGAGATATAGATATATATATATATATATATATATATATATATTATAATCAGGTGGGATCACAGTCAAGCACTAGTTTATGTAAAAAAAAAAAGAGATTGCAAACTTTCGAAAGATTGTGAACCGTAACATAGATACCACTTACAATATAACGCATTACTTTTCGATAAATTATAATCTATCGAAGTGAAACTGTTGAATTGCAAATTGGCTTAGAACGCTACACATCTCGCGCGCTAATTGGTTGAACGTCATGAGTCCAAATGTAACAAGATAGATTATAACCACAGTGACTAATTCACAGTGTTTTAAATGAAGCGTCTGCTTTTTAGATATCTACAACGCAGTTACATAGGTATCTAATCAGTGCAAGCATTTGTCGGTATTCATGTAGCTCAACTCAGAACTACTAAGGAGCTCAACGATTTGACGAACAATACCAAAGAGAGGATGTAAGCAATTGGGTGGACGCATTAAGTAATATTCGCATTTGTGCAATCCCGATAATGTAGCGAACAATACCTTATGAACATCATCACAATCAGCCTTTTTAATGTTCCCACAGCTGGGACTCAGGCCTCCTCTCTAGGAGAGGGAATGGACCAGAAATGAAGTGCTCTCATATGTATCGGTGGAATGGCCATCGTGTACCGGTGACCTAGGTATCTGATGATGGATCAGGCTTGGCGGAATTGAATTATCTAATTCCGCTGCACACTCCCCGAAATGTAAACGATAGAAAATCGACAGGCCAGCAACTCGGCGTCGATGTTTAATTATTATGATACTTGGAGACTATAGTTTATAACGCAAAACTGGTTTATTGCGCATAGAGCTTAGCTTGAAGACCTCAAGACCTAAAGAGACAAGCGTGAACTATTGTCGACGGCATCATCATTTCACATTAGCGTAGCATAATCAGCCTTCATTCCCACTGCTGGGACTCAGGCCTCCTCTCTAGGAGAGGGAATGGGCCGTAATCCACTACGCGGGCCCAGTGCGGGTTGGTGAATGTCATATGTCTTCGAATTTTTGGTTCTAAAACATGTCGGTTTCCTCACGGTGTTTTCCTTCACCGTTTTGAGAGCAGTGGTCATGAAATAAATTACACAAAGTAATGTGCTGGCTGGGTTTGATGCCGCCACCTAGAAATCGTAAGTCGGAGCCATTACTACATTGAACAATAATAAGAAAGGACATTTGGGTACACCTGTGTAGGCCGCAAGTAATATTCAAGATAACAAGAATATTTTTCGAATCTTGATAACATATATAGCCACAGCATTACGGACTCGGTACGCGATCGCTACTCCGTAACCATTTTTTTTTTATATTGTAAAAAAATCATCCATAGACAACCCCCGCTCTTGGGCGGAGCGGGAGATAGTGTCAGACTCTTACTGACTAAAAGACCCATCCCGATCCTTCTAGCCTTCATACCGGGGCTCGAACTCCCTTTCGGATAACCCTGGCCCCAGTAGGTTTCGACCCGGCTGGGTCCCTTGGGCTGACAACTCCTTGAGGCGCGCGGGAACAGTGCGCGCCGTCGACGACTCGGGCTTGTTGCGGACAGTTACCGGACGGCCGGATAGCGAGCTACCCATTGCTCACTGTCCGCAAGCCCGTACTCCGTAACCCTGCGAATCCTACTTAAGGCGATTATCACACTGCCACGCATCACGCTGCACGTTGCGTGTCAACGAACCTACGCGTGTACTTGCGGGAGTGCAGATCTGCATCATCGTGCGGGTTTTTACGCACTCACGCGCGTAGGTGCGTCTTGTAAATTCACGCAGACTCTGACTCATATCTTAGAAAATCACGCACGGCACTACGAGACTCAGTGTGCCATACCTTGCGACTCGCCCCGCACCCACGCGCATGAGTGCATTTTTCTCCGCATGTAGGCGCGTGATCTGCATGAACACGCGTGGATATATTTTCAGTGTGTTGGACTGTGCGTGTTTTCTATACAAACGGAGATACTTACAAGCAACGTTAAAACACGCATTCACGCGTTACGCTGCGTGGTGCGTGGCAGTGTGATAATCGCCTTACATATAAATCCTACGATTACCAGCACTTATAAAAACCTTCTCAAGTATAAACTCGTCATAATAAGTCAGTTTTACTATTCTAATAAACCGTAATTTCGTAAAATAACCGTATTTTAACCTTACCTCAACCCTATCAAGAAAACTGCAAAAATGGCTTTTATACTTCAATAAATAGCAAATTAAAGTCAATAATCAAGTTTTATAATTATTATTATACAAGCTAAGTTTTAGTGCCAATCAGACGATCTATATAATAAATTAATATGCGTCAAGGGGCAAAATACTTGGCTTTAAAACCGTCTAACGTAAATTAGTCCTCATAATGGCGCCACTGTCTTCGCGAAACGTCAAATTTCCCCTACATTTTTTGTTAGTTCCAAATTTTGCCGCTACCAAGTTCTTTCGGTCGGTGTAAACTACTGATTAAGTATGCAATGACGTCATGGACCACCCATGCGGACTGATAATTAAGACATCCAGTATTATTGTACCATGTCTGTTTATTTTTATAAAGTTTTTTTTTCGTTTTTATGTGTTTTATTAGGAAGGATACATGGGCTTTTTGGTATCTTCACGGGTTTCTCTTAAAATGATAGGCAGGATAAGATTTGGATGAGTTTATTTTGGTCTGTAATGGTTTTAGATAGGTTCGCGTTTGACCACAATCTCTTGTGATGTCCTGAAGTTGGAAATACAATCCAAAGATTTTTTTTTTGGAATATTCAAGCGATTATCAGACTTTTACTTGCTGAACCACACCTGTGTTCTTCAGTTGCCCTTAGCACTTTTAGAAATTCATCGTGGCTCGTGGCATAGTTTAGCTTGGTATGTTAAGCTAGATGTACGGCTAAAATCATGTGTAGCATAGCTTAGTGGACCTTTAATGTTCCCACTGCTGGGACTCAGACCTCCTCTCTAGGAAAGGGAATGGGCCGTAATCCACCACGCGGGCCCAGTGCGGGTTGGTGAATGTCACATGTCTTCGAATTTTTGGTTCTAGGACATGCCGGTTTCCTCACGATGTTTTTGTAAAGTTATCTGTAACCTGTACCCCTAGCCAAGTTACTGATCTGCAATAGTTAACGCTTGTAGAAAGCTTCAATTGTACGGGAATGACATCGTCTCAACGCTCAGTCACGTGGTCAGAACAAAAGAATTGCCGGCAAGGTCAACTCGAAGCGTTCGACGCAATCGAAACGGTTGTAACTTGGCTAGGGGAGCTGTTATATTACTTAGACTTTGTATCATTGCAATCGGTTGACTACATCGAAAGATATACTACTTACATTAATTGACTGTTAAGTGGTATGAAGTTCGCCGGGTTAGCTAGTTCTTACATAAGACTCAGAATTCAGATTTATATTTAAAAATGTATTCATTTATCCTGTGATGAATCTTTGAGTAAATATTACATACTAGCTTTTGCCCGCGGCTTCGCCGTCACTCAGGAATAAAGCAGCTTTCTATTGGTGAAAAAATTTTAGCAATCGGACCAGTACTTCCAGAGATTACCTCCTACAAACAAAAAAACAATCTTTACCTCTTTATTATATTAGTGTAGAGATTATTTTCACAATATTAACGTCGAAAACTTAGCATATCAGTCATTCCTCGAAAACAAAACTAAAAATCAACCTACTGAACCCAATTTGTGGGACCCCTACTGAGTTTAAAATAAGTTGCCACCAACGACGATTCCTAATGAAGACATTTGAACCAATACATGACTGCTTACTGTATTTCACTGATAAACAACTCAATTTTAATTAACAAGGGATTTTGGACCTTATAGCTTTGGATAAAGAAACTAATGAAGATTGAGATTGTCCAAGACTTTGGTTCTGATTAACAAGACAATAATGTGTGGCGATAAGGTTCTTTTTTTATTGACATAAGCTAGGCTGCGATCTCACCAGTAGCCTGATTCACGTAAAATCAAACAAGCCAAATATTGTTGAAGTTTGAGAGTCGTTCAATCGAAGTCCTATCCAGTGGTATTCACGATCTATCGACTTATTTCCAGTTACATTAATAAGTATTCTACTAGGATAATGTAATACTGTTTTTTTTTTAAATCGACAAATTTCAAACGACTTTAAAATCGGTGTCGTTCAAACTCGATTGATGGATGTGAATACGGAAATGGTCTAAACGACTAAATCGCTACGATATCGTTACAGTTTTCATTACGTGAATCGGGCTACTGATGGTAAGCAGTGATGCAAGCGTTGATGGTGAGGCGCACCAGTTTATTAGAGCCTATTCACTCAGGCCTTGAAGACACCTAAATTATAATAGGAGGGAATGTCTCCCTCTGATTATCCACCACACAAAAAAATTACAGCTAGCAGTGAAATTTAGGTGTCTTTAAGGCAATAGTGAATAGGCTCTTAATAAACTAGTGCGCCTCACCATCAACGATTGCATCACTGCTTACCATCAGGTGGGATCGCAGTCAAGCACTAGTTTATATATAAAAAAAAAATATTGTATCAAACCTAACGATTGTCAAAAGATAAACTATTAATAATATTTGGAAAGAGTTTATTTACTTTCGAAAAAAAGTATAATAAAAAAATGCGTCAATTTTTTTTTAATACAGTCCGTAACGATGTCGGTAAAATTACGGACAATTATATCACGATAAAGACCGATATGCTTCCGTATCGAATCAATCGACCCAGATCTCTCTGCCTTTCAAAAAAAGGGAAACTTCGGTAAACTGTATCATTAAAGGTTGGTGGTCAACCCTATTGGTCAAATTAATGAATAATTATAAATTATACTACTTAGCACAATGCCCGCGGCTTCGTTCGCGATCGCAAATCGTCTTTTGAAGGAATTTTTGAAAAAATTATGACATTATTTCATTTAAACATCATCTGTTTTTTTCGTTTTTTTTTTTTCATTTTTTTTTTTTGTTTATGAAATCGCGAAATGCAATAATTATTATATTTTTTAGTTGAAGGTTTCCACTACGTAGATTATTATTTTAGTGCAATAAAGTACAAAAAAAATTTAGTGTAATAATAATATACAAGTTGTAAGGACACCTTGTGACACCTGTAGGGACAGCCCTCCACAAACTTTAAAGGTTTGCTCAGTAAACGAACAACCTTCCACAAAATTTTTTCAGGAAACGAAAAAAAATATCGACCTTTCCATTCAAGGTTCCAAGCAAAGTTGACCCAGAAATCGAACCCAATACCTCATACTCAGAAGCATCACTTTCAACCACTAACCCAACGAGGCAATTCAAATAATAGACACGTATAATAATATGGTAATAACAACGTAGATATGCAAATAACTATTTTAAAATATTCCCGGTACATAATCATTAGCGAAAATATTTAAAGTATGCGACCAATGATAGTGCTTCTTCTATAATGAATGGTTATAAAATGGGTAATTTTAATTAACTACACTTAATAGCCTTAATATGCTGATTTTGACGAATTTCGGTTGAGTTTTTAATGGGACACACGGACGGATAGAACGGCGAGCTACATAAACAAACCAGAAGCGACGAGTTACGAGTTTTTAAGGCCCAAGCGCCCGGAAAGTGCCATAAAACAGTGACTTTCTGAAGCCTACTCCTCGGTAACGGCGAGGTTTATAGGTCTGAAAAAAGTATATGTTCTTTATAGATTCATGAACAATATTTTAAACATTAGATTTTTTCGTGCGATTAATACTTTTGTTTAAAAAAATATTTAGCAATTTCGCAACTTTTCCCTACTCCTTCGAAACGGCTTGGATTTTTAGAAACATTTTTACATAGAAAAATTAGTGGTTAAATATTCTTAAAAGTGAACATAGCAATGTAATGTTTCGCAAAAATTATTTTAAAGGTCATCAGGGCTCTATCCGGGCGCAGCTGGCCGCAAATAATGCTCAGATATTCGTACCTACTGCCGCCGAGGCGGGTACGAGTGTTGTATCCATTTAATTTAAGCCTTATGTACTCAAAACAAAACAGGGTATAGTCTGCGGTGTACCACCACTAATAAACTAAATAAACTAGACTCAATAACATTTACCTATTAGAAATTATGTTTTTAATTGACTTCGTTGCCAACACTATTCCAACGAACTCGCTCACCATCCTTACCGCCCGTATGCTCCGTCACCCACACATCACCAAGCTATGCAAATTTAACAACTCAGCATACACATAAATATAACTAAATGACATTAATTGCTTCATCAAGTCGAGCCACGATGGTTTTTATACCAATGTTACCAATTAATAATTTTATTTCGTTTCTGTACCTAGTTAATTATTTGGATTTGCGTATGGTAACATTCTTGATTTTTATGGTCTATGGAAGATAGGTTTTTAATTAATTAATTAGTGAGAATTGGAAGCACGAGCGAAGAGAGTTAAGCGTCACCTGTGTAAAATATTTTTTTTTATTCAAATACGTTTACAAAAATATGAACATTAAGCAACAGTAATAAGGTTTCCTATTACATTAATGATACAATTACAGTGCTTAAAATATACTAAAACTAAAATATCAAAAAAAAGTACAATTAGGAGTGGTTTAGAATTGCATTGTTTGACAGTGGACCGCCCGATCTAGGTTAATTTAAACCTGAGTTTCAGGCCATCATTTTACAGTCCAGTTTCATTGCGACAGTAAAAATTTAAAATTAGAGTAAAATTATTATAAAAAAAAAAAATGTTCTACTGTAATAAATGACTACGAAAACTAAGCATATGGTACAATAATACCTAAAAAGTTTCTTCAAAGCTAGAGTTTAGCCTCTTAATAAACTAGTGCGTCTCACCATCAACGATTGCATCACTGCTTACCATCAGAGGTTCCAGTCTGTTTTCTATTTAAATAAAAATCAATGCCACTTTTCGTTGTAATTTTATAAATCAAGAACGGGCTCACCTATCCAAACCAAATGTTTAGGCTTTGTTCGGACTATTTAGTAGATGGTTTATGTGAAGTTTGGTAAGGTAGAGTAGGGTATAGTAGGGTTAGAGTAGTGTAGAGTAGAGTAGAGTAGTGTAGAGTAGAATAGGGTAGGGTAGGGTAGAGTAGGGTATAGTAGGGTGGAGTAGGGAAGAGCGGGAGCGAAGCCGCGCGGGCAAAATCCAGTTTTTTATAAATTCGTCATTCCAACACGATCCCACTGTCATTTTGTTAAAACTTCATAGTCTGCTAACTTCATAATGGTCGATCATTGGTCTCGTAATAGCTTGTAGTAGGACCTCGATCCTCAACGCGGATAAAACACAAAGAAAATTACTACCAGGATCTAAACCGACTTTTTAACGATCCAAATTCCGATTTAACATACCCTTAAGTATCGACAATTAATTTATTTCCTTTTATTGAACGGTAAGGTAAGCCAGCCAATTATCATCCATGCAACTCACGTCGGTAAACATAAAAGTCTCATTTTTGTCATACCGCAGTCGATACAACATTTCAGTTAATTAAATAATTATACGAAAGCGGCATTTTATCGAGATCGTATGAGCACCTGGATTACTTAATTTGAGTTTTTAATTTTGTACGGCCGACAACTGGTTGGTGCACCCTTAAGATATAATAAAAGATTTTTATTGCTTAATTATGTTTAAGTATGTGAATTTTGGTAAAGTCAGTTTGTGTTACTTACTCTGTTTGTTTGAGAGTGCTTTTTTACTTTATACAACACTAGCTTTTTCCCGCAGCTTCGCCCGCGTACATAAAATATAGTCACTAATCTATGTCACTCAGGAATACAACAGCTTTCCATCAGTGAGAAAATTTTCGCAATTGGACCAGTACTTTCAGAGATTACCAAATAAAAACAAAAAAAAAACTTTACTTCTTCATAAGTGTAGAATGTAGATCAATATGTGCCAAGTTTAAAGTTTATTAACTCAAGAAATAAGAATCCTTCATACTATCTTTAAACCCCCTAAACCATTCTAAAGGGGGTAGTTTAAAAAAAACAAATAATGACAACGTAATTTATTTTTTTCGAACCCGCTACCAACAGCACAACAGTCATTCGCTCAACCACTGCACCAGCAGTGCCATCGAATAATCGAATCAATTACGGAACTCCATACCATTCTTTGTAAGAACGACTAGATAAAGTAGGCATTCTGTCTACCTATAAATAGAGGTGCTAAGATAAATCCGAATAAAAACAAAGTATCGATATAAATCTCGATTCAAGAATGACAGGCTGAATATTAACGCCTGTCTGAATCGAAGTATACATACAAATTCATCGGCAATCTAAAATGGGACTTAAACTATCAACCTAAAGTAGTGTACCCAAGTTAGGAATCGATAAAGATTTGTGTACCTTATAAATTCGATTCATTCTTCACAAATATCTAAATCTAGCGGCCTGTCCCGTTCGCACGGGCAACAAATATAGCCTTACTAGCTGTGCCCGCGACTTCGTTCGCGTGGACTACAGGACTTTCAAGTTATTTTTTCTAAAATAAAAGCATGTTACTCATTATTACATCAGCTACCTGCCAAAAAAAGTCCCGTCAAAATCGGTCCAGCCATTTCAGAGATTAGCCCGGACACACAGACAGACAAAAATTCAAAAAAA
The DNA here is from genome assembly GCA_929112965.1 of Mythimna albipuncta. Taxonomy (NCBI): domain Eukaryota; kingdom Metazoa; phylum Arthropoda; class Insecta; order Lepidoptera; family Noctuidae; genus Mythimna; species Mythimna albipuncta. Next base: position 2,935,022 of record OV815986.1, on the reverse strand, counting down.
TGTTATACTAGCTGTGCCCGCGACGTCGTTCCCGTGGACTACAAGATTTTGAATTTATTTTTTTCTGAAATAAAAGTAGTCTATGTTACTCCTTATTACATCAGCTACCTGCCAAAAAAAGTCCCGTCGAAATCGGTTCAGCCATTTTAGAGATTAGCCCGGACAAAAAGACAGACAGACAGACAAAAATTGTAAAAAATGTTATTTTGGTGTATGTGTCGTATATATATTCATATGCATGTAGTAAAAAGCAGTTATTTCAATATTACAAACAGACACTCCAATTTTATTTACATGTATGTATAGACAGATGTTACTCAGGGTGAATGTAGCTTTCCAATGGTGAAAGAATTTTTGGAATCGGCACAGTATTTATTACAAACATACACACAAAAATACATCCCTCTTTATTATATTAGTGTAGGAAAATACATAATGGATAAAGAGAGATAAAATAGTGTTGCGCCGACCCCAAGTAATGGTATAAGGGCAGGAAGAAGAAGAAGAAGAGAGGGATTGTGTAGCATTCTACTGGTGCAAGATTTTTTTTAAATTAATTTAGTAGAGTTCTGAGTTTACATGTAGATGGATGGAGAGGGAGAGGAAGGCCGAAGAAAAGATGTGATGGATTGTGTGAGGAGTGATAATAAAGAAAAAGGAGTTAGTGATAGTTTGACGGGTGACAGGACAGAATGGAAGAAGAAAACGTGTTGCGCCGACCCCAAGTAATATGGGATAAGGGCAGGAATAAGAAGAAGTTAAGTAGTTTTTTTTTAATTAATTTTTCCACTACACTTCGTTTGTGTTAGCTCAGAATGGGCCTCATTAAAAAGCTTAAAGTCACCCAAAGAAGGAAAGGGCTTATATGGTTGGAGTTTCCTTGCATGTGTCATGAATCAGCAGAACCAAGGTTACCGACATAGTTCGAAGAATCACCCAATTTATTATACCTAAATATAATTAGTTGTAGGTCTCGGATTCAAATCCAACCAGGCGCATTAGTTTGTGTAATTTATTTCATCACCACTGCTCTCAAAACGGTGAAGGAAAACATTGCGAGGAAACCGACATGACCTAGAACCAAAAATTCGAAGACGTGTGACATTGACTAACCCGCACTGGGGCCCGCGTGGTGGATTACGGCCCATTCCCTCTCTTAGAGAGGAGGCCTGAGTCCCAGCTGTGGGAACATTATATGGCTGATTATGCAATGCTATTCTTAGCGTTGGACCACACCGTATTTCAAGGAATGAGTCCGCGATGGCTATTTTTGGAGCACAGCGCATATATTTAACATGTTGATGCCTTAAGGAACTTGGGTGGAGCATCGCCGTGCCCTCGTGGGGGTGATCGGCGTCGGAGACATCTCGCGCCGGGCCTTGGTCGAGGCCATGGTCCGGAGCGAGGAGGAGTGGCAGGCGGTCGCCGACTTCTGCGAAGCAATAATGCTCGCTAAGGAGGAGGCCGACCGCATCAGGCAACGGCGCTCTCGCCGCCGCCGGGATTCCGATCCCGATTTCCAGCCACCGTAGGCGCGGGCTTGCGGACAGTGTGCAATGGGTAGCTCGCTGTCCGGCCGTCCGGTAACTGTCCGGACCAAGCCCAAGTCGTCGACGGCGCGCGCTGTTCCCGCGCGCCTCAAGGAGTTGTCAGCAACAGCAGGGACCCAGCCGGGTCGAAGCCTACTGGGGCCAGGGTTATCCGAAAGGGCGCTCGAGCCCCGGTATGAAGGCTTGAAGGAACGGGATGGGTTTTTTAGTCAGTAAGAGTCTGACACTATCTCCCGCTCCGCCCAAGAGCGGGGGTTGTCATAAGATGATTTTTCCCATCGAAAAAAAAAAAAAAAAAAAAAAAAAAAAAAAAAAAATGCCTTAAGGAACTACAAGCGCAAATTAATAACAATTATGCTTCTATTTTGGGAAGGCCATGCAAATGCCGATGAGAGCAATCAGCTGTTGAGCAGAGACAAATACTTATAGGTATTTAGTATATAATACGAACCCTGAATATAGTTGGATCAGAATCGGTAGGTAACTGAATTGATTCCATTATTATTATTATTTTTTAAATTTATATAAACTAGTGCTTGACTGCGATCCCACCTGATGGTAAGCAGTGATGCAATCGTTGATGGTGAGGCGCACTAGTTACTTTTACACCATGTTATATTTTTTCCTAAAGATATTTAAAAAAAGGTCACGAGACACCACCGACTCTAAGTACAGCACAAGCAGGTCATAACGGGCATTAGGTGTCAGCGCACAGCTGGGTGCGGAAACAAAACAACCCCTCAGTCGCTTTGGTGGGTAAAAATCATCCAAATGATATCCCCCGCCCTTGGGCGGAGCAGAAGATAGTGTTAGACTCTTACTGACTGCAAAACCCACCCCGTTCCTTCTTGCCTTTCATACCGGGGCCGAGCTACCTTTCGGAACTAACTATGACCCCAGTAGGCTTCGACCCAGCTGGGCCCCTGCTGTTGCTAACAAATCCTTGACTAGGGCTCGGTCCGGACAGTTACCGTACGGTCGGACAGCGAGCTACCCATTGCTCGCCGACCGCGAGCCCACGCCTACGGTGGCCGGAAATCGGGATCGGAATCCCGACGGCGGCTGGAGCGCTGTGAGCGCCGTTGCCTGATGCGGTCAGTTTCCTCCTTTGCTAGCATTACTGCTTCGCAGAAGGAGGCGACCGCCTGTCACTCCTCCTCACTCAGGACCATGGCCATATACCAAAGCCGATCACCGCACGGCGATGCTCTGCCCAAGCGGGGCTGAGCAATGGGTAGCTCGCTGTCCGGCAGTCCGGTAACTATCCGGACCAAGCCCAAGTCGTCAACGGCGCGCACTGTTCCCGCGCGCCTCAAGGAGTTGTCAGCAACAGCAGGGGCCCAGCCGGGTAAAAGCCTACTGGGGCCAGGGTCATCCGAAAGGGCGCTCGAGCCCCGGTATGAAGGCTTGAAGGAACCGGATGGGTTATTTAGTCAGTAAGAGTCTGACACTATCTCCCGCTCCTCAAAAATAAAAAATGCCTAAGCGGGGCACACCAGCACTGTGTGCTCCTCCGCATGTCCAGTCGTGGACATCTTTTTGCTGAAATTATGATGATGATAGTACATACTTGTCTATTTACTCGAGACTTGAAGTCTTCAAGCTAAGCTCTACGCATAATAAACCAGTTTTGCGTTATAAATAGTCTCCGAGAATCATAATAATTAAACATCGACGCCGAGTTGCTAGCCTATCGTTTTTCTATCTTTTACATTTCGGTAAGTGAGTGGAATTCCCTGCTGGAGTGTTTCCCGATAGCTACAATCTAGGGGTAAGAGTGAATAGGCTCTTAATAAACTAGTGCGCCTCACCATCAATGATTGCGTCACTGCTTATCATCAGATCAGATCGTAGTAAAGCACTAGTTAATCCAATTAAAAAGAAACCTCTTTAAGATATGCATGTATCCTTACTAATATTATAAATGTGAAAGTGTGGATGTTTGGATGTTTGTTACTTAATCACGCAAAAACGGCTGAACGGATTTGAATAAAATTTGGCATGTATATAGCCTTTGACATGGAAAAAAACATAGGCTACTTTTTATCCCGGAAAAATATCTTATTTCTACGGGAAAACACGTTTAGAGTGCGATAACCGAAGTACACGCGGACGAAGTCGCGGGCGGACAGCTAGTAAGCGATATTTTTCATAACGTTGGTTGAAAAGGTTCCAAAGAAACTAAGGCAAACGTTTTATCACCATTTCAGCCGTAGGATGTCCACTGTTGGACATAAGCTTCCCCAAAGTGTCGCCACAAATAAGCTTTTGAGTAAATAGGTACTTAATTATCATTCAGAATGTTTGCTGTGCCTCAGTGTAGCACTGTTGCCCGTGTAATAAAATTTATTTTGCACATTAAAAACACTTTTACACGTAAAGTTTTTTGTTAATTTAAACTACATGAGGCCGGTGTTTCCTAGCTGACTACCCGAAGAAACACCGAAACAAACTCTCGGGACAAAGTCTCTTTTCAAGTCCATCAGATCATTGTTATTGGACGGGAAGTCCTTCGATGTACGCGATCTAAACGACGAGACGAAACGCTTAGTCCGGACCGTAGACGTTTTTCAACAGTGTAAGTGTCGCCCGTCCGGTTGTCCGATGGTAGAAATGAGATGGCGGAATCAAGTCATTCAATTACCGCGCGCACTCTCTATAATGCATCCTGTTAAATACTGATTTCTTCAAGATTCTATGAACACTGCTCACCCCGGTGACCAGTTAGCTTGCATATAGCCGGAATTAGGCATTGAGAATGGTATCGCCTAATTTGAGGCGTACAAACACATGGGGAAAGTAGCGGGCTGGGTGGTCTGCCACCCACGAGATCGAGGCGTGGAGTCGAACCGGACTAAAGATTTTTTGAAAATAATTATTTTATTGTTTGCATATTTTTTTCTCAAAATGGTGAAGGAAAATATCGTGAGGAAATGTCCTAGAACCGAAAATTCGAAGACATGTGACATTCACCAACGCGCTCGGTCCCACGTGGTGGATTACGGCCCATTCTCTCTACTTGAGAGGATGCCTGAGTCCCAATAGTGGGAGCATTAATAAGGCTGATGATGATGATATATTTTATGGTGTTTTTGTAGTTTTAATCTATTTATTTATGTACGCACAAACACTTAAAATCGAAAAGAACGAATAAGCATAGAAGAGTACAAAGGACCTGCTTATTTTTAATGAAATTTCTTCCAGCAGACATGCGTCAGGAGAATTTTTATTAGTTATAAATCTTTAGAAGATATTTAATACCGTGTATTTGACATGATGCGATGGTGGAATTATTGTTTCTAGTGTGACTGATAGGTTTGTGTCTGTAAATGTGATGAAAAATCAATTAAAAAACAATGAGGAAATAAAATCAACGATAACTATTTTAACAATAGTTCAGAGAAAAAAAAATCGCAATGTATCTCTCATTTGGTGCAACAATAATGTTTTATAGCAGATGTAATTAAAAATTTCTATTAAAAGTATGGCATTTTGATGTAACACAATTTTCAAACAATGTACACAAATAATGAACTTACTTTTAAAATCACGAAAATTGTAATAAGTCTCTTTGAAATATCACAACTTTAACATCTCCTGTAACATTTTTAAAAGTGTAGATAATATTATCTACGTAACCCTTGCAAATGAGCGATATGTGCCTTAATGTGCGAAATGAATAGATAGTTAAGGAAAAATCTTGAACATATAACTACCTTATCTTAACATTTTTAAACTTATCTAAAGGCTGTAATAGTAAGCTTTGATAATTGAGACTGTTTAGTTTTTTATAATCCAAAAATCATCAAAAAAAAAGTCATACAAAACAGTCCAATTAAAAACATAACAACACACTCCATGTTTTTCTATAATTCGCATACCACTTCGCAAATTAAATAAAAAACAAATATAACAAAAATAAAACACATCGACTCCACATCTTCCTCTGCGCTAGCCGTTCGCTCATGTCACCAAAACATTTCAAGCCCGACTGCCCGCGTACTTACATCATTACAAGCGAAAACACACTTTATTTCTATGTAAATAAGTTTCGAATTTGCATAACATATCACCGTACCTTCTTTGTCGTTACGCGTGTAAAGAGAATTGCACTTTATTTCAATTGAGGTTAAACTTACTTTTAATTGCAGCTAGTTCTTTAACATTTTATTCTTGGATTCAAGATGATATTACAGGATGTTTTAATTTAGACTTTAACTAGATGGTTTTAAAGTTGATTTTTCTTTGTTAATAAGTTATCTATTTGAAGAACAGCGAGAACTAATTGAGATGTCTTCCGCAGTCGTCTTTTTGTGTGTCTGTCTGTCTGCTTGGTTTATGTTTGGGTTGGTAACCTGCCACTATTTAACCTCAGGCCCTAAGACCATTTATAGTGACCTTTATGGCCTTATGAATCAACGGCCGATGACCAGCGCATGCGCAGGGTCAATGATCGCAAAAATCAACTGAAATTGGATTGCAAGTTTGCCTATGCTTTGCACAGAGCATGATAATATTTAGTCTGAGGACTTTAAAAGATATCTGAAGGCATAGTCCTTCCTTTAATTCGCTTTGTCATTTATACCACGTACATTGAAGGACTGGAACAATTTGCCTGCTGCGTTCTTCCCGTCCGATTATAATTTAGCTGTCTTCAAGGTTAGAGTGAATAGGCTGCTTATAAACTAGTGCGCCTCACCATCAACGATTGCGTCACTGCTTACCATCAGTAGCCCGATTCACGTAATGAAAACCGTAACGATATCGTAGCGATTTAGTCGTTTAGACCATTTCCGTATTCACATCCATCAATCGAGTTTGAACGACACCGATTTTAAAGTCGTTTGAAACGCGTCGATAAAAAAAAATCTGTATTAAATTATCCTGGTAGAATACTTATTAATGTAACTGGAAATAAGTCGATACTTAGATCGTGAATACCGCTTTTGGATAGGACTTCGATCGAACGACTATAAAACTTCAACGATATTTGGCTTATTTGATTTTACGTGAATCAGGCTACAGGTGGGATCGCGGTCAAGCACTAGTTTAAATCTATTTAAAAAAATAAATTGTTTGAGAATTTCAAGGCTGTTTCTTTCGGTACTATGAGCAATAAGTCCATTGGTAATAAGCACTGCAAACCTTGTTGATAGGAATAAAATAAAACAAGAAAAATTATAGATACCCCAGCCGGAGGATTCCGATCCCGACTTCCGGACACCGCAGGCGCGGACTTGCGGACGGCGAGCAATGGGTAGCTTGCCGTCAGACCGTAACCATCCAGGCCAAGCCCAAGTCATCGACGGCGCGTAGTATTACACACGCGCCTCAAGGAGTTGTCAGAAGAATGAAAAAAGGTTTTTAGTCAGTAAAAGTCTGACACTATCTCCCGCTACGCCCAAGGGCGGGAGATGTCATTTAGATGATTTTCCCACTGGGAAAAAAAAACAAACAGGCTGATACTGAATCTCGACCGGTTTCTAGTCTAATGCCTTGATATCATGTACTGAGTAAACGAGCGAGACAGTGCTCTCGGCCGAGTACTCGCTACGTGTAAACAAAGCGTCGAGTGCTCGTCCGAGCGCTTATATCTACAACTCGCTTACATCACCGTCTCGGACGAGCAACATTTTGCTGTCTCACCCTTTTACTCGGTACGTGTGATCAAAGCATTAGGTATATTTTTGACAGGCCTATTGGTCTAGTGGTTAGTGACCCTGACTGCTATGCCGGAGGTCGTGGGTTCGATTCCCACCCAGGACAAATGTTTGTGTGATGAGCACGATCATTAGTTCTGTGTCTGGGTGTAATTTATCTATAATATTTACGTATTTAGAAATATATAAGTATGTTTATAAGTTGTTTAATACTCATAACACAAGCCCTGCTTAGCTTGGGATTGTTGTGAAATTTTATTATTAGTATTATATTCTCCGATAAAGATCTCTTCCTTCTTAAATTAGGAAGTGGACATAAAACAGTTAATTTAATTATTATTTAAATGTCAAAAGGTAACGAAGAGAAACCGTGAGTATATGAGGAAAAAGTTGTCAAAAAACATGAGCGAAACATTCGGCTTTGATTATTCAATTAAGAATCTTACAACTAATGTGGGAATAAAATAAAAAATCTTAACGACTATAACTGTTACCTGTGACTTCGTCTGCTAATATATTCTGCCTTTTTTAATTGTACTATTTTTTGAGGTAGGTTTTGTTTTATTTAATTTATATCTACTAGTGCTTGACTGAACAGTGGTGGCCGAGTGGTAACGGCCCCGACTTACTAATTTTTTTTTTTTTATGGTGGTAAAAATCATCCAATGACAACCCCCGCTCTTGAGCAGAGCGGGAGATAGTGTCAGACTCTTACTGACTAAAAGACCCACCCCGTTCCTTCTAGCCTTCATACTGGGGCTCGAGCGCCCTTTCGGATAACCCTGGCCCCAGTAGGCGTCGACCCGGCTGGGACCCTGCTGTTGCTGACAGCTCCTTGAGGCGCGCGGAAACAGTGCGTGCCGTCGACGACTTGGGCTCGGTCCGGAAGTTACCAACTTACGAGTTGTGGGTCGCAGGTTTAAACCCAGCGAGGCGCATTACTTAGTGTAATTTATACAAGTATCATCACCACTACTCTCAAAACGGTGAAGGAAAACATCGTGCGGAAACTGGAATGTCCTAGCACCAAACATTCCAAGACATGTGACATTCACCAACCCGCACTGGGCTCGCGTGGCCATTTCCTCTTCTAGAGAGGAGGCCTGAGTCCCAGCAGTGGGAACATTATAAGGCAGACTAAGTTAAGCTAAGCTAGGTGCTTGACTGCGACCCCACTTGATGGTAAGCAGTGATGCAATCGTTGATGGTGAGGCACGGCCATCTTAAAAGGAGGTAACCACATCTCATTCCCCCTTTTTATATGTATGTAAGTATAATAAGTTTCTACGAATATATGTATTGTAGTAATTATATTCTGTTATAAACATAGATTATTAAAAAAAAAAACAATTGACTGTAAAAATGCTTCTTGATCTAATTGAAGTATGATTTGAATTAAAGAAAATCCTCGTGTACTGCGCACTAGATTAGGCGTGCCGAACACTCACTTCAGTCGATTCAGGTGTAATGTCGTCTGTACACCTTGAACATTACACCATGTTGAACGAAACGCGTAAGTGCCACGAAATTCATGGCGCTTAAGACATTTTGGTCACGTATAAAGTATCTTTTAATAGTTCAGTAATGAAAACCGTAACGATATCGTAGCGATTTAGTCGTTTAGACCATTTCCGTATTCACATCCATCAATCGAGTTTGAACGACACAGATTTTAAAGTCGTTTGAAAGTCGATTAAAAAAAAAATCTGTGTTACCTACATTATTCTAGTAGAATACTTACTAATGTAACTGAAAATAAGTCGATAGATCGTGAATACCGCTTTTGGACAGGACTTCGATCGAGCGACTATAAAACTTCAACGATATTTGGCTTGTTTGATTTTACGTGAATCGGGCTATGTAAGACGGCATAATGCCAATGTAGCGCTGCAGTGAGCTTTTGTTTTAACTTTTCAGTATTTCGACAAATACATAGTTTGCATGAAAGGGGCTTGTCTAAAAATATAAGTCGATGAAAAATATCCAATGAAGAGAACATGAGCAAAATTCCTTTCAAATTATTTTCAATAGGTACACTGTCTCGAAAATACACTCTTATACCACCGCTTTTAAGTAGTATAGATAGACTGCAATAGACTGTTTTCTGCACTAGTGCGCTCTCCCCGTTCCAATTTTATTACACGAGTCGCCGGTCAACTCAATGGGGGTTCATTAATTAATTTAAATGAAGAAAAAATTATTTAAATTTTACTCAACTCCAAGTTGTTCAATTTTGCCAAAATTTCTTCGATTTGACAGTACGATGAGACGTCAAAACATAGGAATCGGTCCTATTCACATTTGGAACGCGTAGTACTATTAAAAAAACGAACAAATACACAGACAGATTTTTTTCTATATAGATAAAGACCATAATAAAATAATAGCTATATTAAAATCGCGTTTGTTAACATTGAGCAGACGAACGGACAAAAAATATTCACTACTAATAAAATCCGGTCATGCGCGAGTCGGCCATTAGACCGTAACAGTATTATTTTGTTAATGAACTTCACACTTAATTACTTTATGGATATACAGAGGTTTTTCTTGTACTGACTGGCCTGTTGGTCTAGTGGTTAGTGGCACTGACTGCTATGCTGGAGGTCGTGGATTCGATTCCCATCTAAGACAAATGTTTATGTGATGAGCATGATCATTTGTTTTGTGTTCGGGTATAATCTACACTATCAAACCAAATATTATATAGAGGTAAAGTTGTTTCTATGTTTTTTTTTGTTTGTAGGAAGTAATCTCTGAAAGTACTGGTTCGATTGTTAAAATTTTTTCATCGCTAGAAAGCTGCTTTATTCCTGAGTGACATAGGCTATATTTTATGTGAGCGAGCGATGCCGCGGGCAAAAGCTAGTTTATCTATAAGTTATATAAATATTTAGAAATAATAATAATAGAGCTCTCAGGAGCCCTGACCACCGGTAGCTTGAACCCTGTTCTAGATGCCGGTGGGCTACTATTTTTTAATTTTTTAAATGTATTTTTTTAAGGAAATATTTAAAAATGTACAAATATGTTTTTAAATATAAATAATGTAATTTACCACAACTAACACACAACGCCGTCTAGCCCCAAGCTAAACAGAGCTTGTGTTATGAGTACTAGACAACTGATGAATATACTTATATATTTCTATTATGTAATGTGTTTATGTGATGAATAATGTCCCACCAATAAGAAAAAATACCATCAAAAAGGTTTTCACATCCAAACCTTCGCTACTGAACCCCATATCTACAGATTGAATCATCAAATTTTAGTTCTGAGCATAACGAATTGCAATTAGCTGAGCAGCCCGCTGGCATTCCTTCGACGTTCGCAAGGCTGCCTGGGGCCATGGTCTTGGAGAACGGTACTGTGCGTCATAGGTCCTGAATCCAATGGGAACTTGGTGGGAATGGTAATTAACCTTAAAGGGTTGGATTGGACTGACGAGTGTTTTGGTATCCTATTTTATAATAAAAAAAAAAAAACTATACAACATAATTTTAGTATATACACCATTAATTTTTAATTAGTACAAATACTTAAAGGGCTTATTAGAAAAGCTCTTGTTATTATTTAAGTAAAGTCTCAATAAATAATATTCATAAACAGCAAAGTTATTAGCGTTTGTGTTTATCCCGAAATGTCCCTCAATTTATGAAAATATTGTGCAGGCTATTGATTATGAATGAATAAATGACGATTAAAATGAAAAAAACACTTCGCGCAGTATTTTCTACTAGCAATTGTTATGTGTGATTGAATCTATGATGAATTTACCTTTTCGTGGTCAATGTTAGGATTTCGGTTTTTTCTAGTTTTGAATACAAAAATATGCTCAGTTACGGGTACAGATACAGCCCCATATTTTTGTGTACTAATTAAAAAGTACGGGTGTATATGCAAAACCCGTGTCTAGTATATTTATAAAAAGAATCAATGTAAAAAAAAATATATAAATTTACCATGAAAAGTCACAAAGTTTTATGCTTGTTAACTGGTTGTCCGCAGAAATACACGGTCACCGGGCCATCCGGGACACTGAGGGGTTGTTTTGCTCCCGTACCCAGTTGTGTACTGGCCCCAAATGCCCGCAATTACCCGATGTGACCTGTGATGTACTTAGAGTCGGTGGTGTCCAATTTAAAAAAAAAAAATATTTTTGGGAATAAATCTAACACAGTGTAAAAATGACTAGAATCAATTTAGTTACTGACATTGAACAAAATACATTCAGGTTTCACATACAAGGTGTAAGGGACAGCCCTCCACAAACTTTAAGGGTTTGCTCAGTAGACGAAACTGAACAACCCTACCACAATTTTTTTTTTTCAAAAAACGAAAACAAAAATCGGCCTCACCATACAAATTGTCCAATCAAGTTTATCATTTTGTAAGTCGAAGCTGATTTTTATTTTCGTTTCCTGAAAAAAAAAATTGTAGAAGTTTGTTCAGTTTCGTCTACTGAGCAAGCCCTTACAGTTTGTGGAGGGCTGTTCCTTAAACCTTATAAACTTACTAAAAATAATGTTGATATTCCATACCTAATAATATTCACAAGTTTTTCACACAATCTAGTCCCTAACTAAGCAGAGCTTGTGCAAGTACCTACTACCTACCTACTAGATAACTGATAAACATTCTCTTATATAAATATATCTAAATACTTACATATTACAGATAAACTACACCCAGACACCAAGGCTTGCCAAGGTCGTGTATTAGCGATTGGGTACTCCACCTCGTTTAGAGCTCTTCAATCCCCATAGGTGACAGAAGAGCTGACGAGATGGAGTATTAGTTTTGTTTTTTGGAGTATTTGGATGGAGGATGGATGGACATACACGATCTAATACTATAAGGTCGTTTTTTTTTTTTTTTTTTCTATGGTAAAAATCATCTTATGACAACCCCCGCTCTTGGGCGGAGCGGGAGATAGTGTCAGACTCTTACTGACTAAAAAACCCATCCCGTTCCTTCTAGCCTTCGTACCGGGGCTCGAGCGCCCTTTCGGATAACCCTGGCCCCAGTAGGATTCGACCCGGCTGGGCCCCTGCTGTTGCTGACAACTCCTTGAGGCGCGCGTGTCTTGAGGACAGCGAGCTACCCATTGCTCATTGTCCGCAAGCCCGCGCCTACGGTGGCTGGAAATCGGGATCGGAATCCCGGCGGCGGCGGCGAGAGCGCCGTTGTCTGATGCGGTCGGCCTCCTCCTTAGCGAGCATTACTGCTTCGCAGAAGTCGGCGACCGCCTGCCACTCCTCCTCGCTTCGGACCATGGCCTCGACCAGGGCCCGGCGCGAGAGGTCTCTGCCGCCGATCACCCCCACGAGGGCACGGCGATGCTCCGCCCAAGCAGGGCACACCGCGATTGTGTGCTCCACCGTGTCCTCATAATATAAGGTCGTGGATGAGCGACACTAGCTGAATAAAGGAGGAAGGAGGAATAGAGGATTCAAAGGAGATTTACTTTACTTATCGATCGAGTAACATTTATTTTCGCCACCCCTCAGCTAGCTATAATACTTCATCCCTTAATAAAACCCATTCTTAAACTTGAAATTATGACTTAAACGTGTTTGCCACCAACATTTTTGGCTTTACACTATTCTTTCGCTAGCGACAGGATATCGTAACAATAAAATTGTAATGTGCGATTTTAGAGACCATGTGTTTAAAGTATAAATGCAAGTATTTTGACTAACGTGTAATACTACAAATAGGGTTGTCATTCATCCTGTAGGTATTAGACGACATAACATAATAAGGTGTCAAACAGTGTGTAAGGGACAGCCCTCCACAAACGTTAAGGGCTTGCTCAGTAGACGAAACTGAACAACCTTCCTCAAATTTTGTTGTTTGGAAACGAAATAAAAAAAATCCGCTTCACCATAGAAAATTATAAACTTGATTGGACAGTTTGTATGGCGAGGCCGAATTTTTTTTTTCGTTAATATTGAAATAACCACTTTTTACTACATGCATATGAATAAATGGTGTAAGGGACAGCCCTCCATAAACTTTAAGGGCTTGCTCAGTAGACGAAACTGAACAACCTTCCACAAGATTTTTTTTCAGGAAACGAAAAAAAAAATCGGCCTCTCCATACAAACTGTACTCTCCACTCCATACAATCACTTCTACACACAATATCATACAGAGGTAAAGTTTGTTTTTTCGTTTTTATTATCGTTTTTAAGCTATTGCATAGCTTCTATCGCGGGCCTTGAGCGTGGAGACCGAATCCACAAATTCCGTAACGATAGTAACCTAACACCCCCCATTTATTTGTTTTCTTATCGGTCACCACGCTCAAAAAGTGTAACTTCAATTAATATCAAAGAAAAAAAAAACAAAAGGAAAAAACAGACTGCATAAATAAAATAAATAAGTAATTATAATTGCATAAGTTGGTAAAAAATGCCATGCAATAGCTTTACCGCGGCAGTCTCCGAGTGCCACACGTCTTTTTTTTAGGATAGGAGGTAATCTCTGAATGTACTGGTGCGATTGTTAAAATTAATTCACCGATAGAAAGCTGCTTTATTCCTGAGTGACATAGGCTATATTTTTAGTACGCAATGAAGCCGCGGGCAAATAGCTAGTGTAATATAAATTAAATTTGTGATAATAAATCTTATGGTAACAAAATATACAATTTCCTAATATTACAAAAAAAAGCTGTGCAAATGACACGGTCCTCAATTTTGAGTGAGAACATTTTTTTTACTGCTAACCCAAAACAAGTAAAAAATGGTTTGTTGACACAAGTTTAGCTATGAGGCGCTACTTTTGAAACTACTACCGTTTTTTGGGTTCCATATCTGTGCTAACGGGACTCTATTACTAAGCCTTCGCTGTCCGTCTGTCAGCGAGACTGTATCTCATAGACGGTAAGAGGTAGAGAGTTGAAATTTTCTCGGCACGTATATTTCTATGGCCGCTACGCCGCAAAAAGAAATAATAGAATTAAAATAAAGGAAAAATTCAAAGGGGTTTTCATACAAGAAAAGCTATTTTGTCAGCGTAGCTTTAGGGTTCCATATCTCAAGAGGAAAAAACGGAACACTTATAGGATCATTTTGTTGTCCGTCTGTCTGTCTGTTTGTCAAGACTCTTTACCACGGGAACGCGTCGAGGTATCGAATCAAAATTAAAACCATAAATTCAGATCTGCGATCCCTTGAAGCTGAGCAATAAACGAACTTCTAAGTTAACAAAAACAAAAGATTTTATGTCGCAAAAAATGTATATTTAGACACTCAAGAGAATCAAAATTCATACATACATAGGGTACTTCCGATTGACCTAGAATCCTGAAATTTTGCATAAAACAAGGTCTTAAAGAACAAATAAAGGATCTGAAAACTGTAAATTTGGTGTTACGTCACAATTTATTTATTTGTAATTCCGAAAAATTTTTGAACTCTATTCGGGAATTTAATAATTGTAAATATTAATATTTATAAATGTTTTTTTTCTTTTGAATAGTTTTGTTAAAAAATATTTAATAATGTAATTTTATATGTAAAAAAAATGAATAAAGAGAATAATAGTTTTATTTATTCAGACATCATTGATCCAATGGTTAGTAGCAAACTTATCATCTAGGTGTTAGTAAAATTAAAAGATTAAAAATGTCATATTATATAGGTAAGTTTGTACGGAAGCCTTAGGACGCGGGTCCGAATCGCATTAGCGACTTTTTTTGTTTTGGTGTGACTAGTGAAAACTTATCAGTTCGATTTCTAATAGCGTACACTCACTTGAACGAATAAGATGTGAACTTAACGGAACACCAATGTCAAATATATTTTATGATTCAAATTTAAATGGTTATAAAAATCAATAAGTAGGTTTATATTTAAATGTCGTCGTTTACAAAACAAACTTGAAATCGTAAAAGTTCACATAAAATCCATAGATAATCCATTTTATGTAGAATTTACTCGTATATGAGGTTTAACTTACAGATAGATTTATATGTTGGCAAAAGCCAATGACTCATTTATACCGAAGCTTGTAAGGCATGCAAAGTTATACGATATTATTTTAAGTGTAATACAAAACTGAAATGTTTAAATGCACCTTTTCTAAAGAAATTACAGTTGCCATCACGAATCTTGAACGCTCGGCGTCAGAGTGAGGATCGCTTTGCGCATTCCATACATTGGCGAGCCAAACGTCTTCGTTGTTAGATACATTCAGCAACGCAGGGAACGAACTAGGAGTGACGTCTATGACGCAACGGCGCGGCCAGCCAATCACTGACACTCCCGGCCCGCGCGTCTCACTTCGCACCACTAAAGAGATCGAATATTTGACTTCTGCGCAAGTGTTAAAGATCCGTGATGGCAACTGTAGTTAGATATCTTAATTGTAGAAGCTTTGTTGAAGCAACAAAAAAAAAATCTTTATACCTGATACATATTTAAACAACATTATTTTTAATTTTGTTAGTGTTTTTAGGATCAGCAACTGAATCGATACCAATCATTTTTACACCATGTTATAGATATGTTTTCCCAAAAACACTTTAAAATTTCACAAATGGGACAACACCGACACTAAGTAGAACACAGCACGCTTAGCCAAGTTGTTATTCTGCAATCGTTAACGCTGTCGAGAAGTGATGAAACGTATGAGAATGATGTCATCTCAACGTAAAGTCGCGTGGTCAGAACAAACGAATAGACAATTCGTAGCCAAGTTCACATCGTTCAAAATCGTTTCTGCAATGTTTAACGCTACATCCTTTGTTAGAAAAACGCTACATTGTAGAACGAGCGGCTGACTGAGGCGCGTCAACACGGCTACCAACTTATCGTTTTCTACAATTGCTGTCACTGAGGCGTTACCGATTAGAGAACGGAATTCGACACGAACTGGTTGTAACTTGGCTAGGGGGGCAGGTCACGGCAGGTCATAGCGGGCATTATGAGTCAACGCACAGCTGGGTGAGGCAGCAAAACAACCCCTCAGTCACCCGGATGGCCCGGTGGCCAGTCCGGACCGGAATTGGCCCTGTAGTTTTTGAGCTAATTTATCAAAACAAACAACATATAGCTTTCCTCTTTATCATATATTACATACTAGCTTCTGCCAGTGGCTCGCCTGCGTTGAAATTTATAATGCTTATTTATTTATTTTATTTTCAAGCTACACAAAGTAAGTACATACTTACATAGATGGACCTAATGTCTTAGGCATTCTCTACATATAAATTCAAATATATCACATAGGCCTACATGGGTGGTCCTGCATACATAAGTGGTCTTGCATACATAGCGCTTATGAAGATTTAATTTTATATACAAAACTGAAATAAACTAAATTACTGGTACTATAATACATATTTAATATAAATGGTGTTTTTAATAACATTATGATTGTTACGTAATGTAATGCTCCAAGCGCATTTTTTTTGTTTGGTTATGGTTTAATTTCTTTTTTTCTTTTTAATAATTTAAAGACATATCTATTTATGAGATCCTGTACTTTAGAACTAATATACGTCGACATTTCAAACTTCGACATTCAGTAGCGGAGTCCACATATACAACGTTAGAAGCTAGTGCACAGTTCCAAATTGGTCGTAATTTCCTATGGAGAAGAACCGGCAAGAAACTCCATGGTTACTCTTTTAAAAAAGTGGTTGCCTCTGCCATCAACCTAGGGTGGTGAAGAGAAAATATGGTAGGCTTATGTCACTCAGTGATAAAGTCCATCGATGGACTGGAACAATTAGCCTGCTGTGGTCTTCCCATCCGATTATAGTTTTGGTGTCTTCGAGGCTAGAATGAAAAGGCTCTTAATAAACTAGTGCGCCTCACCAACAAAGATTGCCTCATTGCTTACCATCAGGTGGGATCGCAGTCATGAGCATTCTACGAGTGAAAGAATTTTTAAAATAGGTCCAATATTTTTTGAGTTTACTCATTACAACCATAAACAGACTTTCTAATAATTTATTACTACCGAAACCCCACAACCCCACTTAATTGACTCGTCATCCTAGACAAACTATTCCCAAAAAAAAAAAAAACAAAATAACACAACGAAAAAAAAAACACTTCACACCCACCCATCCCTTTCCAAACCTTGCTAAATGACACTTAACCTAACAATATTTATCCACTTTTTCATTACCAACCCACTTGCCAACTAAAAGTATGACACGTGGATCTAAAAACAAAAAAAAAAGTCTTTTAATCCGTTGTGTGAGTCACTATACCACCCAGAGAGTAAAATACTTCTATCTCTGTTCCGCAAATAGCTGTGTCTCGCTCGCACACTCGTTTTTTTCTCCATTGAAGAGTTTGCTGTCAAAATAAGGATTATGTAGAAGAAGTTTGGATGGCGTTATGCAATACTATTTTTTCTAATATTTCTTCAGCGACAACTTGGTTAAAAAACCGATTAAAATTTATAGTCTGTCTAAAAATTGAAACGGCTTGGAAATTTTTAAACGAATTAAAAAGTCTATTATATATTATAAAGGGTGACTGGCAATTAGTGTACGATACTTAAACACGTGACTGTGCTCATGATAACAAACAATTTTTATAATGGGAGCAAAGCCGACATCGCAAAGAAAATATCAGCTGTTCAGTACATTAGGCAAACATAAATGTACTGAACAGCTGATTTTTTTCCGCGATTTCAGGTTTGTTCCCATAGCAAAAGTTGTTGGTTATCATGAGCACAATCACGTGTTTAAGTATCGTACACTAATATTACAAGTCACACTAAATATTACATACAATACTTTCTATAAGATTCTATTAGTAAATAACGATCATCTCTTTGCAACCTTGTTTGTTCAGCCAGTGGCTTGATTGTCAGCCATATGGTCAATGATATTTCAAGAATTTGATTTTTTGATTAGATTACCCAAATCGTTTAACTTTTTAGACAGACTCTAGGTGTCTTCAAGGTTAGAGTGAATAGGCTCATAATAAACTAGTGCGCCTCACCATCAACGATTGCATCACTGCTTACCATCAGGTGTGATCTTGGTAAAATGGAGCTGAGATTTTTTCTGATGACTTAGATTTTTATAGCTTCATTATATGTTTTAAGGCTTACAAATTAAAAAAATAAAGATAAAGATATAATGTTACAGTTCTTAAGTTTACTTACCTTATCTATTATATTCTCTTTATTCACTTAATAAATACATGTACTTATAAATTATATTTCAATAAAAAATAAAATCATTTAAAAATACATGTATCAAAAAATATTAGGAATGTTAATTTATTAATATTATAAACATTCCCAAAATTATTCATCATCATCATCATCATCATATCAGCCGAAAGACGTCCACTGTTGGACATAGGCCTCCCCCAAGCGTCGCCATAACGACCGGTCCTGTGCATCACGCATTGTTATTGTTATTATATGGTAATTAGTAACTTATTTTTTTAAACAACTTACCAGCTTATTATTTTTATTAAAACTATTATTATAACTATACATAGTTACTAAGCGAATGATAATAATAAAAACATTAATTATGTAATCTCACATAACGCCATCACGTATGGCATTTACAAAAAAAAAAAACTAAAGCCACGAGAACGTAGTGACTGATGACTTAATTTTTAGAAGCACCGGTAACCGGACACTGTACACCCGAGCGACATCTTGTCACCTCACGGAATAGTCGAGGATTAGTAGGCAAAGTAACAAGAAAGAAAGAAAGAAAAATATTTTTCATTACTCATACTCTGAAAGTGGGTCTGAAGTTGCCTGAAGAGCGGGCTGAAAGTGATACTTTTCATCCCTAGGGAGTTTTACTTTACAATTGACAGCTGACAAATTATTAAAAAAAAAACTAGTTCTATCTTCACGTTTCTATTGAACCACGTTCCGATTTTCCATACTGCCAGTCAATCACAGCGCGATATAAAATTGAATTAATTTAAAGACAAGTATTAATTAAATAATGTTATTGATTTATTGGTTCAACTATTTCTTTAAAATACTTTATTTTTAAAAGATTACAATTAATTTCAAATTTTTCATTAATGAGGCTGAATAGCTGGCCGACCGAAGAAAAAAAAACAAAACAAAATGGCGGGTAAATGGCAATCAGTCGTTGTTTTTTTCGAGTTTTGTTTACGTTTTCGTACAACAAAGATTTGTATTAACACGTTATGTTTATCAGATTAAAATAGTGATTTAACGCCTAATTTCATAAGAGAAGAGGCTAAAGCAGTAGTGGAATACCTTTTACCGCCTAAACCAGAAGAAAGATACCTACTTAAAATCATAGGTACGACGACTAAGGTTTTACAAACTTTATTTTTCATTTTTAGTTTCCTCGTATTCGTAATGAAAAGCACAGTGTTTACCTCGGGGTGAAAGTAACCCATTTAGTCCCTCGAATTAGCGACCTCGCTTCGCTCGCCCGCCAACTCCTTCTCGGGACGAAATGAGATACTTTCACCCCTAGTGTAACAATGTACTATTAAGTCAAAGTTAAAAGTCAAAGTTAAAACATTTATTGCGAACTAAGTGTACAATGTTGTGGTCATAAATCATGTCAGTACTTTTGACTGAGCAGACTTTTACAAGCCTAGTAGTCTTTTTTTAATTTGGCACGCGTGGACTATTTCATCGTCCTTACCACTGGCCTGTTGATCTAGTGGTTAGCGGCCATGACTACTGTGCCAAAATTTGTAGATTCGATTCCCACTCACAGCAAACGTTCGTGTGATGAGCACGACCATTTTTTCAGTGACAAACAATAAATGCAGTATCTAATCTTTCAATATAGATACACGATTGAGATTAAACAAAGCCTAAGTAATATATCAAGTTACACACAATTTTAATGTGTAAACGTTATCTACATCGATTTCGTACATTTTACGTGATGCGCGCACAACTAATAACTTATACAGATTTATTATGTGTATAGATTGCTGCTTTATTTTGTACATAACTAATTTAGAAACCGTTTTCAGAAAAAGATTCATGTTTAGTATTATTGTTTTTTTTTTTTTTAATAAGTACTTAAAGTCAAAGTCAAAGCATTTACTTCAAATAGACCATTTGCACTTTTGAATAGTCAAATGTCGGTCAGTCCAAAAAAAGTGAAGCTAAATTGCACGTTCCAAAGCGTAGTATTTCTATGGAGAAGAACGCGCAAGAAACTACTACTTGACTACCCGACTACCCTACTACTTGGCGACCCCACCTGATGGTAAGCAGTGATGGAATCGTTGATGGTGAGGCACACTAGTCTATTATGAGCCTATTCACTCTAGCCTTGACGTCACCCAAATTATAATCGGACGGGAAGATCGCAGCAGGCAAATTGTTCTAGTCCTTCGATGTACGCGGTATAAATGACGAGGCGAAACGCTTAGTCCAGACCGTAGAGGTTTTAACAACGTTTACGAACAAACAACATTTTAGTACTAATTATTGCACAAATACCCAAAAATAGAGTCCTCTAGAGTCGCACCACTCTCGCCTGCATGTGTACCTATCCTGGTAACCCAATCTAGTGATATATTGTCTCTTAGCACTTGCCATAGACTTATAGTCTAGCTTTTAACTAAAAGCAAAAGCAAAATGATGGATACAGCCCGACCAGTTGATGAAAATTAATAGCCTTAACTTTTTTTTTAACATCAAATCTTTTTTTTTATTAAGTCAAGCTCATTGAGTGTGGTCCTCAAAAAAATAAATGTCGTGATATTGAGTTTCAAATAGATTGACATTAGTATTTATTTTGATGGTAACATTGAATTTGCGGTGTTTTTTTTTTGGGTTGCCAGAGGTCAGGTGGGCTGTGTTTTAGGCTTTTTGATGAAGCGAGATGTTATAAGGTGTGGTGTTGTTTAGAAAAATAACTTTGTTGAAAAATTGGTGTGCAAAAAAAAATTTACATTTTATGTACATATTTAAGTAACTTTCTACCAGTGAGAGTGATAATATATTTTCAATCTTTTTCTTGGTCAAGGATCAAACATATCATCGCTTACCATCAGGTGTGATAGTAGTCAAGCACGAGCGTATGCACCCTAATATGATAAACAAGAAAAAGTTTTTTTTTTTTGTTTGTAAGAGGTAATCTCTGAAAGTACTGCACGTTTAGCCAAGTTGTTATTCTGCAGTCGAAAAGTGATGAAACGTATGGGAATGACGTCATCTCAACGTAGTCGCGTGGTCAGAACAAACGAATAGACAATTCGTAGCCAAGTTCACATCGTTCAAAATCGTTTCTACAATATTTAACGCTACATCCTTTGTTATACAAACGCTACATTGTAGAACGAGCGGCCGACTCAGGCACGTCAACATGGCTACCAACTTATCGTTTTCTACAATTGCTGTTACCGATTAGAGAACGGAATTCGATTGTAACTTGGCTAGGGGGGCTGGTCCGATTGCTAAAATTTTTTCACCGATAGAGAGATGTTTTGTTCCTGAGTGATATCTACACTAATATAATGTAATAAAGAGGTAAAGATTTTTTTTTTGCTTTTATGGTTTTTTATTTGTAGGAGGTAATTTCTGGAAGTACTGGTCCGTTTAAAATTTTTGTTCCGATAGAAAGCTGCTTTATTTCTGAGTGACATAGGCAATGTTTTAAGTACGCCGGTAAAGTCGCGGGCAATAGCTAGTCCGTTCAAGTCTTCGAAGTTCGATTCATGTGGCTGTTCTAACTGGGGCCATGGGTTAGGTGAACACCGGACCCTAGAACGCAAGATAAAGGTGGAATATACAATTGCCGGCACGGATCTTGAGCGCTGGCTGCAATTTGCGCAGAAGTCAAATATTCGGTCTCTTTAGTGGTGCGAAATGAGACGCGGGGTCCGAGTGTCAGTGATTGGCTCGCCGCGCCAACGCGTCATAGACTTCACTCATGATTCGTTCCCTGCGTTGCTGCTTGTATGTAACAACGACGACGATTGACTCGCCAATGTATGGAATGCGCAAAACGATCCCCACTCTGACACTGAGCGCTCAAGATCCGTGACGGTAATTATACCAATGAGTTTTAGTCAGTATAAGTCTGATTCCCTCCAACTCCGCCCAAAAGCGCGAAATCATTGGATAATTTCTCACCTTAAAAAAAAGTAGCTGTTATTAATTTAGCCGTGGCTACCTCCAACACCACCATCATTATCATCAGCCTTTTAAATGTTCCCACTGCTGGGACTCAGGCCTCCTCTCTAGGAGAGGGAATGGGCCGTAATCCACCACGCGGGACAAATGCGGGTTAGTGAATATCACATGTCTTCAAATGTTCTAGGGCAAGCTGGTTTCCTCACGACGTTTTCCTTCACCGTTTTGAGAGCAGTGGTGATGAAATCAATTTCGCAAAAGTAATGTGCCTGGCTGGGTTTGAACCCGCGACCTACATCTCGTAAGTCAGAGACGTTACTACTCGGCCACCACTGCTCTTTCATTCGAACTTCGATCCATGAGGATATTATTAATTTAGCAGTGGCTAGCTCAAAAACACCGACATAAAAAGAAATATTCAACAAATTACTCACGAAATCTCTACCAAAGATATTCCTTTTATAATATTAAAAAAAATAAACAAGTAGTAGCTCACACCTCTTAACCATTACGCTGCGCTATCCTCATCCATCATAGACTAAAATGCTATTTTGACATCTGTCAAATTTTTTCAATATGGCGGTCGCTTTGATGGCGCGCATTTGGTAGTCAACAATACGAAATGTAATGGCATTAATAGGTCTTAATGGGTTTGTATTTGAAGTTGGATTATAGGAAAGTTTAGTCGGTTTGTCTAAGGTTATCCACACTAATATAATAAAGAGGTAAAGTTTTTTTTTTTTTTTTGTTTGTGGAAGGTAATCTCTCATAATACTGGTCCGATTGCTAAAATTTCTTCACCGATAGAAAACTGCTTTATTCCTGAGTGACGTAGGCTATATTTTATGTGCGGGCAAAGCTAAGGGCAAAAGCTAGTTCTAAATATGTCGGTGAGAATCTTGGGAGGGATTTTTTGGAGTTTCTGTCTATGGTTATTTTAATTATTCGCAAATTGGTTCCTATGGAGATTGTTAGATAGTAACTCGGCGTCAAGCTTCGTCTCAAGTCAACCAATTTTTTTTTAGGTGGTAAATAATTCAATGACATCTCCCGCCCTTTTTTTGTTGAAAAAATCATCTAAAGACATCCCCCGCTCTTGGGCGGGAGATATTTGCAGTCCTGTTCCTTCTTGCTTTGCGTACCGGGATCGAGCTTCCCTTTCGGATAACCCTGGCCCCAGTAGGCTTAGGTAGACCCGGCTGAGCCCCTGCTGCTGCTGACAACTTCTTGAGGCGCGCGGGAACAATGCCCGCCGTCGGACAGTCGGACAGCGAGCTACCCATTGCTCGCCGTCCGTTAGCCCACGCCTACGGTGGCCGGAAATCGGGATCCCGGCGGCAGCTGGAACGCTGTGAGCGCCGTTGCCTGATGCGGTCGGCCTCCTCCTTTGCTAGCATTACTGCCTCGCAGAAGGAGGCGACCGCCTGCCACTCCTCCTCGCTCCGGACCATGGCCTGTACCAAGGCCCGGCGAGGCCACTGCCGAAAGTTTGTAGGTGTTAATTCCTGAGATTTCGTGAATAATTAGTGAGTGGTATTTCGCTTTTATATATACACCGCTAAATTTTAATCGTTTTAATTCATTAAACCCCAAGCGAACGCCGGCGTTCGCGCACCTATTGTCTTTCAATTGTGTCTGTAATTATCATGATTGACAGGTTAATCCCGTGGAGGGCCGATCCAGTACATGGAACACTATCGATTTGTAAAGATAAAATTAAAAATAAAGTACCTTTCTTTTAAAACTGGTATTAATTTACGCATGTACGAAATTAATTTCTTTAAGAAAACGTCAGCTGAGCGAGTTCAATGACCCTGCAGGTAGTAGTCGGCGTTGCGTCCAAAATACCTACGATAAAAATTTAGCGGTGTATAGATATAGATTAATGAATACCATTTATAGATCAAGTATGGCATATCTCATAAACCATATCAAATTCAATTGTGCTCTATTTAGCCACATTTAAACGAGGCGCCAACGAAAATGGACGATTTTTATTTTAAGTCATCAAAGTCTTGAATCGCTGTGTGTGGCCCGAGATATTAAATTTTATTGATATAAAATATTTTTATACGTTAAGGAAATTGACCAGTCTGAGATAGGAGATATACAGGACTATTAGCTATACTTTGATGAAAGGAAGTGAGATTAGATTTTGACTTTATTAACTGTTCTTCAAGTTATTAAAACACCTTTTTGTATTGGCAATTTATGATTAGAAAAAATATGATAAGGTAGGTTAGGTATTGAAATAATATTAGGTGGTCTTATCGGTACGAGCGATAAATGATACTTGTTTTGCTTTAGTGGCTTTCATAAACTTTCGGCTTTACATATGGATGTGTGATGGAATTGCTACATTGTTGTAAAGATACTGACTCGGCTAAAAATTGTTCCACCATTAGACGTATGAGGGTAAAAAATAGCCTATGACCTATTCTGAAACCTACTAAACATAGACCAGAAAAACTGGGCAAGTGCGAGCCGGAATTGCGCACTGAGGGTTGAGTGCAAACTACAATTCCCGAATGGAGTCTCGAAGATTTTTCCGAATGGCCATTTTTTTTTGCGGCGTCGGTAACAACAAATATACTGTTTTCAAATCTTTTCCTATACCTGTGTTATATGACCTTGCTTTGTGCCAAATTTCAGGATTCTAGATCAACGGGAAGTACCCTATGAATTTCGATCTTTGAGAGTATCAAAAGATACATTTTTTTGCGACATAAACGGCCGTATCTTTTTTATTCGCTAGCTTAAAAGTTTGATTTTTTCACAGCTTGAAGGGACCACAGACTTGAGTATATGGTTTTAATTTCAACTCGAAACCTCCACGCGTTCTCGAGATAAAAGGTCCTGACGGAAGGACAGACCGACGGACGGACAACGAAGTGCTCCTATAAGTGTTCCGTTTTTTCGTCTTGAGGTACAGAACCCTAAAAAATTATAAAAATCGATAAAACCGTTACTGAAGAATTCGATAACATGCACTTTGACATGAGATTTTTATATACATAGATATAAAAGGTGTAAGGGACAGCCCTCCACCAACTTTAAGGGCTTACTCAGTAGACGAAACTGAACAAATTTTTTTTCAGGAAACGAAAAAAAAAATCAGCCTCACCATACAAAATGATAAACTTGATTGGACAATTTGTATGGCGAGGACGATTTATTTGTTCGTTTCCTGCAAAAAAAAATTGTGGCAGGTTGTTCAGTTTCGTCTACTGAGCAAGCCCTTAAAGTTTGTGGAGGGCTGTCCCTTACACCTTGTATATGCACCTACCCTGTTATGTTTCTGCACCAGTGTAAGACCGACTGTACAATGTTTCATTAACACATACAATTTTAAATAAATATATATTTAAACTAAAGTTTGTCACCATATATTGTGCCAATACGCCAATATTCCCATTTTATATAACTCATGGCTTAGCTATCGCTTCGCGCTACACTGTGCGTCGTACCTAACTCTGTACATTTATTTCTGGTGTTGCCTCGCTATAAATCATATCTGTGTGTGTGACACAGCTCGATGCTGTCATGCAGCCGCGATGAAAATATATTGGTGCCAGTGTTGTAAGACAGAAAAATAAATAAATGGCTGGTATTGATATTTTTGCATTTCTGATCAAAGATATTGCATGCTATGTTTATCTATACATAAATCGAAATCATAATTAAAATACGCTTCTTTTTCTTTACGTGTCATTGAATTCCAATTTATTTATTTAAACTTCATGTACAGTAGTGGTACTTAGGCGGACTTAATGCGAAAAGACATTCTCTACCAGTCAATGTTGGGTTGGGTTAAAAAAGACAACATTGTGGTAGGTGTGCAGATTAAATAAATAAGAGATAGTACAAATCGAATGAAAATGAATTAATAATAAAATACACATATAGAACATTAGTTATAGTATAAGCGAAATTCGAAACACGTGTATAATATTTTTATGTAAATAATCCATGTATAAAAATCACAAAATTATAAGCTAGTTGCGTCAGCAAAAATACATAGTCACCGGGCCATCCAGGCGACTGAACGTGTTTTGAACTTGCACCCAGCTGTTTGCGGGCGCTTAATGCCCGCTATGACCAGCCGTGACCTGTGATGTACTTAGTGTCGGTGGTAACGTGTTATCCAACTTGTAACCTTTTTATATACTTAGGTATAATATTTTTGGGAAAAAATATAACATCCATTCAGTTGCTGAATCTGAACAAACTATATCTCGCTCCATCCTAGAATGGAAAAAGACATTAGATTATTTTTCATCTAAAAAAAACTGTGTAACTTGCTCTTACTACTACCTACTCCTACCTACATTCACATTCTAAGACTATGGTGATTTATCCCAATAGCTCAATTCGTAACTCAACTTAATATTTAAACCGACAATATTACTTTCATATACAATTTTCTTTAAGCATTATTCCCACATAAAAACAAAATTACTACTAAACCAAAATCCCACGCTAGCAACACTAAAATTCTAAATATAGTACCACCTCTTAACATCCAAACGAATGACGCTTCGGACACATTTATGTATATCTTTGGATGTTTCTTGTGTTTTATGTTTAACAAATTGACGAGGAACGAGATGCCAGCGACTCGGTAATAATTAGCGATAACTTACTGACAAATTAGTGTTCGCGCCACTAAACTGTCAAAGTCAACTTGACATTAGAGGCGATGACGTTTAAATGTCAGCTTTGTGACAATGCATGGATGTTTTTGTTGTCAAATGGTGTGTGAAAGTCGGGAACGATTATGGAATTGGTCTTTGTGTAGATAATATAAGTGGCGATAAATAAGAAGTCAGTTTTCTATGCTTTCTGTGAAAATTCAAACAGATTTATGTGAAAAACCATATCTTTTGACTTGTCACACTAATAAAGAAGAAAGTTTATGTTTGTGAGAGAGTACGTTTGTTAGTCCTTCACGCGCAAACGGCTGAATGGATTTCGATGAAATTTGTCATACGGGTAGACCATGTCCTGGATTAGGATATGAGTTACTTTTTATCCCTAGAGTATGTTTATTTGGGAAATTTTTCAGCTTTGACACGGGTGAAGACGCTAGCAGAAGTTAGTTTTATTAATATCTAAATCTAACCAGCTTTTGCCCACCGCTAGGCCCGCATACATTATAACGCTCAGACCTATGTCACTCAGGAATAAAAGGTCCTAGAACGCAAAGGGCAACTGAAGGACCAGATGTGGTTTTAGTCAGTAAAACTCTGACATGCCCTCGCACTCCACTTTAGTGTGGGAGAAGAAATTAGATCAGTAGCCTGATTCACGTAAAATCAAACAATCCAAATATCGTTGAACTTTTATAGTCGTTCGAACGAAGAAGAAGTTTGGCGATTTTTCGAGCTATGTCGGTTCTCCTGCAGATCTTCATTTCTGATGTGATCACGCAAAGAAACTCCAACTGTTCTTAAGTAAGTACCTCTTAATCAACATTAATCAGTCAACCATTACAATTTAAACCCATCAAAAATTAAGAATGTCAAACCGTACCATAAAGTATTCCAATTAACTTTTTTTTTTAATTACCGCTGCGGAGGCACAGGCAAAAAATATTGTCAGCCTACTTAGCTACCATTGACAAATTGGGGATATTTTTTCCTATCAAAATTACACGGTTTCTCGAAGATAAGTTTAAAAACTGATGGATAACGGCTAATACTGCGATTAATAATAGTCGCCCAGATAAATGGGCTGGGAGATTCTTTTTAGGGTTCCGTGGGTTAATGTTAAAACGGCAAAGTTAGTAAATGTTGTGTGGTTATATAATTTGGACTCGTTATATACTGATTGTCAATTTTCCGTACTCTCTTTCCGGAGGAGGCCAAACGCATCAGGCAATGGCGTTATCGCCGCCGCCGCCGCTGTGATTCTGATCCCGATTTCGGGCCACCGTAGGCGCGGGCTTGCGGGCAGTGAGCAATAGGTAGCTCGCTGTTCAGCCGTCCGGTAACTGTCCGGACCAAGCCCAAGTCGTCGACGGCGCGCACTGTTCCCGCGCGCCTCAAGGAGTTGTCAGCAACAGCAGGGACCCAGCCGGGTCGAAGCCTACTAGGGCCAGGGTTATCCGAAAGGGAGCTTGAGCCTCGGGCATACCGGGGCTCGAGCTCTCGGAAGGAACGGGGTGGGTCTTTTAGTCAGTAAGAGTCTAACACTATCTCCCGCTCCGCCCAAGAGCGGGGGTTGTGATTGGATGATTTTTTCCCACCATGAAAAAAGGTGTAAAAAGCACTGTCTTAATAAATTTAATATTATCATTAATTTGTTAATATTTATTTATTATTTTATTATTATCTGCAGAACCCACTAATCAAACAACAGCCTACACTTCTCACATTTCATTTAACAAATCGAGTATATCTAACACATTTTAAAACCCTATTTATTACATGTTATCTGAGACTAGTTTGTGCGTACGGATTGGTGCGTTCTCTCACTGTTTATTTTAATTACTTAACTATATTTCTTGTTGGTCTTATCATATCATAGAGACAGAAGCTTCTAGGATTGGTTTTTTTTTCTGTAAACTGGGTTTTTGAGCATTTATTTTGCAAGATTGTTGATGGTGATGTATCATTGAATTTTAATTATAAAAAATTGCAGTAGTCATTTTGTAGCTGGGGATTAAAATGTTTGTAATGCGAGTGAAAAAGAAGAGAAAGTACATTACGAAGGGCCGAACTGGATTGATTTTACACAAATTTCCATTTTTATTTCCTGAGAAGCCTAGACAATATCTGCAAGATATCTGTATATTCAAAATATCTGGAAAAATATGTGTAATAACGTCAGGATCACGTAAAATTGGTTGTATGAAAGTGTAAAAGACTGTGACTTGTAAAATGTATTCTTTACCAATAAATATTTTTATCTGTTTATCTCGTGTTGGGCGCTCTTAAGAGGGTCCCTTTCCACTCGCCTAACGTCAACACCAATGATAGTTTAAAAGCTTGTTGCTTCATCTAACGCAATCTAAAAGAAGAGAGATAACGCTTGAAAGTTATGTTAGCATTCGGTAATTCTATGATTTACTTGAATATTTAACAAAACAAGTTCCAGGAAATACGTATTTTCTTTTAAACCCTTAAAAGTTATATGTATTCCCCTATTATGTAGTTTAAACACTAAAAATACTTTGCTTTGATTACCTTGCTTTGATTCTAAACAAATTTATATTAAGATTTCGAGAGAAGCTTAGATAATATCCACAAGATATCTGTATATTCAAAATATCTGGAAAAATATTTGTAATAACATCATAATCACGTAAGAGCGGTTGTAAAGTAAAGTAACCAAATATGGAATAGTACCTCAATATGGAATACTGTCATTACTCGTAAATTAAAACTTCAAGCCGCACAAAACAGTGTTCTTCTGTCTCTTTAAAACATAATACTCGCGTACCGGCTTCAAGTTGGCAGTTGAGCAAATGGTGAGCCCAGGGTGAGAGTCGGTAGTTTTTTCACTGCCAGAATAGTTTTTTGAGGTAGTTTTTAAGATGCTCATATAAGACATGGATCAATTGACTTTTGTGTGTGCTTTAGGTACATGGTAATTGAGCTGATGCAAAGTTCGATACCTTGAGTTGTGATTTTCGCAAAAAGAGTGAAGGCCCTATTTAGATTGGCCAAATTTCTATATTATAGATTTGTTGTATTCCATTTTGGTATCTATTCCATAATTAGATCCCTTTTTGCTGATTTTGTTTTTGAGTAAATTTTAAACTTTAAATTAATTTAAACATAACCAGAGTGTTACTAAATTAAGTGCAAACGTGCAGCAAATTGTAAATACTACTAAATGATTTTACTTACAGAACCTTTATGCTATTATATCACAAAAATAAAATGGTATTCCATATTTGGTTACTTTCCTGTACAAAAATGTACCTCGTGTTGGGCACTCTTAAGACCACCTCACTAAAGAGACAACCGTACTAAGTAGGTACTACATTCTTAAATAAAAATAACAACTTAATCCCTTGAAAACGCAAATAAAATAACATTCCCACCATCGGGAGTATAAAACGAATTTGTCCGAGGATACAGCCTCGTATGTCCACGCGTGGGCGTGGGCAGAATGGCTCTATAGACCTCACACGTTGACGATATAGACGTCAATCCTTCATATACAGGTTGGTGATTTTTTAGTGACAACTTTGTGTTTTGACAGGTGACAAGTTTTGTTTTTTTTTTCTCTATGGTCGGATGTCAAATGAACTAAAAAGTTTGTGTGCTTAAATAAAATTGTCTATGATGGTGACAAGTTGTGATATTATATGAATGAATTGTTTTATACATTACGTGGATTTGAAATTAGCTTTATTTATATTGTTTTTACATACTCGTAGTAGTAGCGACAAAAAACACGTAATCGAGATATTTT
Source organism: Mythimna albipuncta (assembly GCA_929112965.1). Lineage (NCBI taxonomy): Eukaryota > Metazoa > Arthropoda > Insecta > Lepidoptera > Noctuidae > Mythimna > Mythimna albipuncta. The sequence goes on along the minus strand of OV815986.1, from coordinate 2,904,298 downwards.
GTAATACGTAATCTGATTAAAAAGAGTCATAAGGATACGGAGCATCCTTTGCCAGCAAAACATCTTAAAAGCGTCAATGCGTTTGCGGTCTGCAATGCATGAAAAGATCGAGAAGACCTGTAAGCCTGATTTACGTAAAATCAAACAAGCCAAAAATCGTTACAGTTTTATAGTCGTTCGATCGAAGTCCTATCCAAAAGCGGTATTCTCCATCGACTTATTTCCAGTTACATTAATAAGTATTCTACCAGGATAATGTAATACAGTTTTTTTTTTTAAATCGACGAGTTGCAAACGACTTTAAAATCGGTGTCGTTCAAACTCGATTGATGGATGTGAATACGGAAATGATCTAAACGACTAAATCGCTACGATATCGTTACGGTTTTCATTACGTGAATCGGGCTACAGGATCCGTACCAGTTTGGTTTTAGTCTTTACGGAGATGTTGCGATCCCTCCAGATTGATACCATTTTTTTTTTTATTCGTTGTATTTTTTAGTCTTTTTTTTTTAAATAAATGATAATGTTAAAGCTATAACGATAAACAAAAGTAGTACTGCCCAAGGCTAACAGATATTGGTGAATTTCTCAAAGAACCCCGCTAGGCTAGGCCCTAAAGACTCAATTTCAATGTCTATATGACAGTCGCAATCAATGCATACCATGAATAATTATGTACACCGATCGATACGTGATCGAAATCATTCGCGGCTTGTGACTTAAAAGAGACGTCTTATTAAAAGAGGTCTATTGTTCTGTGCCTTGGTATATAATAGGTATGAGAATATTGAAACTTGTTTTTGGGTTGATTTCTCAGTTGAGAATTTAGCTTTAAGAATACGTCAATGTCAGATTTTGCTAGATACGTGTTGTTTTTAGGGTTCCATACCTCAAAAGGAAAAAACGGAACCCTTATAGCATCACTTTGTTGTACGTTTGCCCGTCCGTCTGTCTGTCTGTCAAGACCCTTTATCTCGAGAACGCGTAGAGATATTGAGTTGAAATTAAAACCATATACTCAGGTCTGCGGTCCCTTCAAGCTGTGAAAAAATCAAACTTTTAAGTTAACGAATAAAAAAGGTACGGCGGTTTAAGTAGCAAAAAAACGTATATTTTGATACTCTCAAAGATATATTCATAGAGTACCTCATGTTGACCCAGAATCCTTTTTTTTAATGATAGTAATACTGCTAAAGTGTTAGTATGTGTGTGTATGTATTTTTACATCTTCACGCTTAAATGGCTGAACGAATACGATCTACAAGCGAGCGAAGCCGGTGGTAGAGGCTAGTCAGATTATAAAATTTTTGAATAAAAACCAATAAAACACACAAGAACTTACGTTAACTTAATTTAAGACCTGGAAAGAAACGTCAAAATTTTATGCCAAATTTGACACCTGTCACTTTATCAAACACCATGTATACAAAAACAATAAAAACCTGCGACCACGTGCGCCCACGCAAGTATTCGCAACAAACACACTAACCCGACAACAGTGTGGCGCATATTATTTAATTTTTACATTCAGGCTCTTATAAATATGGTGATTGACGATTAGTAGGTTTTACGTAAAACGGATCGTAACAGTTACTTATCATCATTTCAGCCGAAAGACGTCCACTGTTGGACACAGGCCTCCCCCAAGTGTCGCCACAATGATGTCCAGTGTGTCTCGTATCCATCGGATTCCCGCGACCCTTACCAGTAGTCTTAGTCTATTTTTTAATTATTTTTTTTTATTAACGTGTTCAATTTTCTTTATTAGGTAGTATTTTCCAGTTGCAATTGCTCGTAATTTTTTTTAGCCATAATGACTTAGTTCGCAGTATTGGCAATGATACTTAAGATTAATAATCGCTGTTAGCGGTCAGAAAGAAATTGAAAAATAAACAAACATTTTACAACGCTTTCGATTTTTTTGAAATCAGAAATGTTTATTTCAAATAGACCAATTGCAGGCACTTTTGAATTGTCAGAATGTCGGTCAAAAAGTGAAGCTAAATTGTATCCCGTAGGTCTCTATGGAGAAGAACGTGCAAGAAACTCTATGGACACTCTTTTAAATCATATTATGAGTTACATATAATCTTGGTTACATATTTCTTGTCGCTTCTAATATGTGAGGTGAGCACAATTTAGTTAAGAAATAATAATAAAAAAAATGAATTAAGCCACTGATTGTTAAAAAAGTCCAGTCTCGACTGACTTTTCTGACTAAAGTCACGTACACTGTAAAACAATTGAAAATAATTAAAACTTTTTACCTATTACTAGATTGACTACTTTAGTTAATTATTGGTTACTTCTAGGCAAGCCTGCTTCATCGTCGACACATCATCGCTATCAGGTGATGATGATAGTGTGTCAAGCGCGAACCTATCAACAATAAAAAACTGGGCAAGTGTGAGTCGGGTTCGCGCCTTGGGGGTTCCGTACAAACTTATCTAAGTAAACAGTTTAATTCCCGAATTGAATTAGGAATTTTTTTCCGAATCGCAAAAAAAAATTGTGTACAGTTTTCAGATTTATTCCTATACTTGTGCTATGAGACCTTGCTTCATGCCTATTTTCAGGATTCTGGGTCAACGGGAAGAACCCTATGAATTTTGATTCCCTTGAGAGCATCGAAACACACGTTTTTATTGCGACATAAACTTAAAGACCCCTTTAAGTCAAGAGTGAATAGATTGCTTCTAGGCAAGCGTGCTCCATTGTCGACCATATCAACGCTTACCATCAGGTGAGATTGTGGTCAAACGCGAGCCTAGCCATTATTAAAAAAAAAAAACAGCTCAAGCGGTAGCCGGGAAGTGGATCAAATTTAATTTGCAAGATTTGATTAGAGACATTATGGCAAATATCGGGGCAGGTGAAGCTAAATAAAAGCTTATAAAAATCCTCGAAGCCCTCGAAGTGTTCTTACATCTTCAAATAAATAAAGGCTTAATTAGTCATGGTACCCACTACTAAAAAGTACTTCTCAGTCAAACTTAAATACCTTATAGCCAGAGTGTATCTCATAACTATTCTAATAATTCCAAACACGTTTAGATTATATAAATTTACCTTCCGGCTTCATCGTCAGATCAGATTGATATATCCCCCTCCCCTTTTTCTTTCAGTCAGTCATCGACTACACGTATAAACAAAGCAATTTTACTAGTTACGACAGTTCTGCTGTGATCCTATGAGGAGTATCTTCGAAGTTCATGATCTGATCATAACAATATTTCTATGGGACCAACTTGAAAGCATAACCTTTCAGTCAAAAAAATATTTTCATAATCGGTTCACAACTGACCGAGATATCGGTGAACATCATTGAAAAATTAGGTTTTTGTATATCAATGGTGAACATACATAAAAAAAAAAACATATTCAGCCGAACACAGAATCTCCTCCTTTTCGAAGTCGGTTAAAAATTGTAGTGTAATCCACGAAGTTTACAGTGTTCTCACATCTTCAAATAAATAAAGACTTAATTATTCATATCTTCGTAATCCATGCAACCACTCAATCCTTAAATTCCATGCTCATGTACCATGATGGCCACGTCTGACCTCCACGCTAGCCATTTTATTAATAATGGAACCGACTTATGTTTTGACAAATTAATTCTGCGCCGGAGTTTACCGATAATTATATTTTGTTGTAGGGTTGTCGCGTCTAAAGCGAACCGAAAATTTGAAGACATGTGGCATTCACCAACCCGCACTGGGACCGCGTGGTGGATTACGGCCCGTTCCCTCACCTATAGAGGAGGCCTGAGTCCCAGCATTGGGAACTTTAAAAAAGCCTGATGATGATAATGAATGCGCCTGGCTGGGTTTAAACCTAGAGTAGGTACCAGATAACTGTGGAATAACGACCATTGACCCTCCTACATTTGTTGACATTCTTATATAATTATATTCTCTATAATTATATCCTCTCCCCGAGTCTGTTTTTCCTGATAGCTACAACTTTGGGTTAAGACACAATCTTTAAAGTCAAAAGGTTACTTCTACTTCTAGGCAAGCTTTCTTTCTTTCTTTTTTTCAATAATAGTACAAAACAAAAACCGATTTTTCAAGAAGCTTATCATTTTGTGTATATTTTTTATGCCAACCAACACTTTTATCATCAGGATTCCGATCCCGATTTCCAGCCACCGTAGGCGCGGGCTTGCGGACAGTGAGCAATGGGTAGCTCGCTGTGCGGCCGTCCGGTAACTGTCCGGGCCAAGCCCAAGTCGTCGACGGCGCGCACTGTTCCCGCGCGCCTCAAGGAGTTGTCAGCAACAGCAGGGACCCAGCCGGGTCGAAGCCTACTGGGGCCAGGGTTATCCGAAAGGGCGCTCGAGCCCCGGTATGAAGGCTTGAAGGAACGGGACGGCCGGACAGTGAGCAATGGGTAGCTCGCTGTCCGGCCGTCCGGTAACTGTCCGGACCAAGCCCAAGTCGTCGACGACACGCGTTATTCCCGCGCGCCTCAAGGAGTTGTCAGCAACAGCAGGGACCCAGCCGGGTCGAAGCCTACTGGGGCCAGGGTTATCCGAAAGGGCGCTCGAGCCCCGGTATGAAGGCTTGAAGGAACGGGATGGGTTTTTTAGTCAGTAAGAGTCTGACACTATCTCCCGCTCCGCCCAAGAGCGGGGGTTGTCAAAAGATGATTTTTCCCATCGAAAAAGACGTCCACGTCCACTGTTCGGATATGGGCCTACTTATCTCAAGTGTCGCCACAATGAACAGTCACCAGGTCATCGTTCTAGCTTGAGGGAGGCCTTCCAACGCTTCAGTTTCCGTGGTGTGCTCTGCCCACTGCCACTTGTGTTGGCGATTCTTCGAGCTATGTCGGTGACCTTGGTTCTGCTGCGGGATACCGTCATTTCTGATGCGATCAAGCAAGGAAACTCCTAACATAACCCTTTCCATTGCCCTTTGGATGCCTTTAAGCACTCTGATGAGGCCCGTAGTGAGCGACCACGTTTCGGAGCCATATATCATCACTAGTAACATGTACTGGACTTTCGTCTTGAGACACTGTAGTATGTTGGACAGATATTTACTCGTAATTTTTTTTTCTCTCCGTTTAAACTTAATTAGGCCTGTGTTTCCTAGCTGACTACCCTGAGAAGAAACACCGAAACAAACTCAGGGGTCAAAGTCTATTTTAAAATCCATACAGTTAACATGTAATGGTCAAAATATAATCTCTGAAAGTACTGGTCCGATTGTTAAAATTTTTTCACCGGTAAAAAGCTGCTTTATTCCTGAGTGACATAGGCCGTCTTCTTGAGTGATATATTTTATGTACGCAGACGAAGCCGCGGACAAAAGCTAATAAACTATTAAAAAACAGTATTAGTGACAACCCTGGTGTTACATCTGGGTGGCCCTCCCGTCCGATACCGAGGCAGCTAAAATAAAACCAACGCGCCGTGCGAGCGAGACGGAACGCGTGACGTCACGACCCTCTCGCTCTCGCGCAGAACAACGAGCGATTTGAGTTATTTATTAGTAAGCAATGGTTTTTGCGCCATGTTTTTTTTTAAGGGAATAGAATTGTACGATTGTAATTAGAGCAGTGGTGGCTGAGTGGTAACGGCCGGACTTAAGAGTTGTAGGTCGCGGGTTCAAACTCAGCCAGGCGCATTACTTTGTGTAATTTATTTCATCACCACTGCTCTCAAAACGGTGAAGGAAAACATCGGGAGGAAACCGACATGCAAAGATTTGAAGACGTGTGGCAGTGGCATCCAGCCCGCACTGGGCCCGCGTGGTGGATTACCCCCTGAGTCCCAGCAGTGGGAATATTATAAGGCTGACTCATAATTAGTAGTCAGTCATGGCTGAGACCACGGAGGAGCTCAGTACAATGCTCGGAGACCTCAGTACAGTTTCTGAAAGAGTGTAACTTAAAATAAACATGGACAAAACCAAAGTCATGGAGAGTTCACTCGCCGGGATTCCGATCCCGATTTCCGGCCGTTGTCGGCGCGGGCTTGCGGACGGTGAGCTACCAATTGCTCGCCGTCCGCAAGCAAGAAGAATTTAAAAATCTTTTACCAGTCAAGCGAACCTATAACCAATTAAAAAAAAAATACCGCAGTCGAACTATTTACAATTGCCGAAAGGGATCTTGAGCGCTCGACGTCAGAGTGGAGATCGATTTGCGCATTCCATACATTGGCGAGCCAATCTCACTGGAAATAATCAGGAGTGACGTCTATGTCGCGATGGCGCGGCGAGCCAATCACTGACACTCCCCGCCCCCGCGTCTCACTTCGCATCACTAAAGAGACCGAATATTTGACTTCTGCGCAACTTGAAGCCAGCGCTCAAGATCCGTGACGGCAATTGTACCTAAGTAACTTTGTACGGAACCCTCAATACGCAAGTCCGAGTCGCACTTATCCAATTTTTTTTATAAAATTAAACACCCCACCCCACCTTTAACAAATGACTCGTAACTAAATTCATCGTATCTACTCTCACACTTGCGATCAACTGTTCAAGGGGAAACATTTGAATTAAACATTTGTTTTGCACCCTCTCAACCCTCCCCTGACCGTGAGGGCAGAGGCGTAGCTTAGCGTGGGCGAAGGGCCTTGCACATAAAAGGGTCTCTAAGTGCAAGCGAAGGCTCTTTAAGAACTAGGATAATTTTTATAGTTGCCAAGCTTTTGCCCGCTTACATAAAATATAGCCTATGTCACCTAGGAATAAAGCAGCTTTCTATCGGTGAACAAATTTTGGCAATCGGGCCCGTACCTACTTCCAGAGATTACCTCTTACAAGCAAAAAAAGAAAATAAAAAACAAGGTAAAGTTTGTTTTTTTATTTTCTTTAATATAGTATTGTAGATAAGCTTGCGCCTCATCAGAAGGCTTACAATCACCTAAAGGGCAAAGAACAGAGCTTTGCCCGGGGTTTCCTTGCGTGATCACATCAGGAATGAAGATATCCACAGAAAAACTAAGATGGTCGACATAAGCCGAAGAATCGCCAAACGAAAATGGCAGTGGGCAGGGCACATTGCTCGTAGAACGGTTGGTCGATGGACGAAAGGTTCTAGAGTGGCAACCGCGCACCGGTAAACGCAGCGTTGGAAGGCATCCCACAAGGTGGACCACCTAGTGAGAGTCACGGGAATACGGTGGATGTAAGACGCACAAGATCGGTCGTTGTGGCGACGATTGAGAGGACCATGTCCAACAGTAGACGTCATTCGGCTGAAATGATGATGGTGATAGGCTCGCGTTTGACCACTATTTTCACCTGATGGTAAGCGATGATGTGGTCGAACACTGGGTTGCGACATTCGCTGTCTCGTTTTCGAATTCATGAAAGCAAAAGGCCTCGCTGACGCGCCTTCGCCCACGTCCAAATTGCTCTACGCTACGCCCCTGCGTGAGGGGAACACTCCGTCCCTCTTTCAAGTTCATCTGTAAACAACCTGATATAGGATATGGTGACTAGCACTTTTTTTTAATGATATAAACTAGTGCTTGACTGCGATCGCACTAGAGGCGCAGAATAGATAGGTACAGAAGACAATCTCATGTATGTACTTCACTTTTTATACCTACGCTCGGTGGACGCGCATAATGAGCGTTTGAGCCGAAACTGTTCGACGAGCGGGCCGAGGCGCTCCGATATATCGTGTCCGTGAGCGGTGTCTATGTGTGCGTTGCTCGAGCGCGCTTTGTATGTAGATTGACTTCTGTACCTATATTTTGTACTAGATAAAGGTCCTACCACGAGTTCATTACCACTGTTAGGGCTATATTTCACCGAGACACCGTGCCGGCGCGACCAGTCGCCGCTACCAACAAAATGTATACAGCTCTATAGAGAGTTACTCACCTGGCGTCCGTTTGGTTGCGCAACCAATTTGGTGGCGCGACCAGCTCGGACGTGTGGCGATTCTGGTGTCTGTATGGTGTCTAGTTTGGTAGCTTAGAACTATATTTCACCGAGACAACATGGTGGCGCAACTGGTCGCGTCATCATGATGTCCTGGTGAAGTATAGCCCTTAAAGGGGTGGAAGTATATAATTTATATATATGTAGCTTCATCCCTTTTCGTCGCTCGCACGACTAAAGAAAGAAAGTGTAGGGTCTTTACACCTTTTAATGATAATAGTTGAATGATAGGCAAAGGTACGTAATAATAACGTTTATTGAATGATAAATGATACTAACTAAATAATGAGTGCACGCGATTTGAGTGATAATTGTGTACTAAAATATAGACCACGCGTAGCGAGTAAAGTGCTGACACAATGATGTCAAATTTGTACGTGCTTGCACTGTACAGAAAGAAAAAGAGTTTACATACCATAAAAACTGAGCAAGCGAGTCGGACTCGCACACTAAGATTTCCGTAACTATGTAAAATTCCCGAATGGAATCTCGAAGATTTTTCCGATTCGCTAAATAAGATCTTTTTTTTTTGTTACGTAACAACAAATTTATTGTTTTCAGATTTGTTCCTATACCTGTGCTATAAGACCTTGCTTCATGCCAAATTACAGGATTCTGTTTTTTGATAATCTAATTTTGATTTCCTTGGAATTGTCGAAATATACGTTACGTACGTTTTTTAGCGACATAAACAGTCATATATTTTTTTTGTCGTTAACTTAAAAGTTTGATTTTTTCACAGCTTCGCCTTTGAAGCTGTGAAAAAATCAAACTTTTAAGTTAACGACTCTTGAACTGCAGTCTTGAGTATTTGGTTTTAATTATTACTCGATACCTTCACGCGTTCCCGATGTATAGGGTCTTGAAGACAGAACGACAATAAAGTCATCGAAGGGTTCCGATTTTTCCTTTTGAAGTAGGGAACCCTAAAAAGAACCCAGTCCTGTAGTCCCATGAAAGAATGGACTAGCCGTTTATTGATCTTTTTGTAGAATAAATAAAAGTGTATATTAATTACAAATTACAGTAAAACAACGCTAGGTATAGACTTGATGAAGAAATAATTATAAGTTCACAAAAAAATATCTGAAACAAAATTCATTTCACACCTTAAAATTACGAAACCTCACTGAATTTTAAATTCCATTCTACAAAAAAATATATTATTAGATATAATTTCTCATATTTTTTTCCGTTTTACTTGCTAATTAGTGTTTCAAAAACATAATAATTACTACGTATACTTGTCAGTAACTAGTTATCGCACGTTCGAGGTGCTAAGCGCGACTATAATTAGTTTTTAATTGATTTAATTACGAGTTTGAATTGTCAGAACTATATTCTATATTTGTCTTATGATTCTTTTTTTGTGACAGTGTTAGTTTCGTTTCGTGTAACAGTACATTATTTTATTTTGTTTCTTTTTTAACACGCTTATAATTAGCTTCACCTGTATGTTTGTAACCAACGTCTTTGAGCTCGATTTTGACCTACTTTGGGCGATCAGATTTTCTTCAAACTTTGCACACCCATCAAAGACTGATGACAATACAATAATACGTTATTTTTTAGTGAAAATTAAAAAAATTGTTAAAAAAAAAAGCTAAACTATATTTTTTTGTACAGGCTGTTGACACTTACTTTCTTTGTAAAAATCTATACATATAATAAATCTGTAGAAGTTTTTATTAGTTGTGCTCGCATCACGTTAAATGTACGAAATTGATATAGATGACTTTTATACATTTAAATTGTGTATAGTTTGATCTATTACTTGGGTTTTGTTTCATCGCAATTAGCAATTCACGGAGTTCAATAGATAATTATTGTAGATCTAATTTGCTGCATTTAATTAGGTTTATTATTATGTATGTATATTATTATAGCACTATATCTTTTTATAAGTATGAGTAAAATATATAATGTATTTTATGCTTAATGAACTAGCTTTACATTTATGCTCATAACCCAATTCAATACTGCCCTAAATTGATTTATATTACCACTGTATTATAAACATTATCAGATCAGATTGGCGATCAATAAATCTACTGGAAGTTGTAATATCTAATTGGTTTACTAGAATATTTGACGTAAGAATTTATCTCAGATTTTATCAAATAGATTTTCGGAAAGCAGGGAAACAACATCACGATTTTATGTTCAATAACTTTAGTAGAAGCTAAATTAAGCAATGACAGACACACTTGTCGTTTTCCGCGTTATTTATAACCAATTTAAAAATGTATTTAGTTACAGACAATATTAATGATTATGTAATAGTTTTAAGCTATTATAAGTTTATAATTATAAGTATTCCACAACTACCACACAACGCCGTCTAGTCCCAAGCTAAGCAGAGCTTGTGTTATGGCTACTAAACAACTGATAAACATATATATTTCTAAATACACACATATTATTGATAAATTACACCCAGACACAGAACAAATGATTATGCTCATCACACAAACATTTGTCCTGGGTGGGAATCGAACCCACGACCTCCGGCATAGCAGTCAGAGTCACTAACCACTAGACCAACAGGCCAGTCATAAATATTCTTTATTTATTGTAACAATTAATAATTACCAATAAAATTTTTTTGTGTAACTGTGGATATACTGAAATAAACTTAATATTATTCCATTTATATTTATAAACACATATTATATTCTTTACATTTTTAAATTAACCTATCCTAATGGCATCGGGAACAGCCTGCAAGCTAGAGGTCAGGGATTCTGAGAGAAAAATCTCCTAACAATACGCGTCGTGTCCATTGATTTCTGGATCAATCTCTTGATCCAACTGCCCAACGAGAGCTTCCTCAGATGTTGGTCGAAACTCATTGATATTAAACCATCGGCCGTCACGACTATCGGCACCATGACTGCCGCATCCACTTCCCACATGTCGACCTCGCGAGCCAAAATTGCTAACCAATTGCTTATTATTCTCAGTTTTTCATGAGGGACTGCTATATCAACAATCATTGTGCGACGCTCTGGTCGATCTATCACCACTGTATCAGGCTTATTGGCAAGAAGCAGTAATGCTCGCAAAGGAGGAGGCCGAACGCATCAGGCAACGGCGTTATCGCCGCCGCCGTCGCCGGGATTCTGATCCCGATTTCCGGCCAACTTAGACGCGGGCTTGCGGACAGTGAGCAATGTGTAGCTCGCTGTCCGGCCGTCCGGTAACTGTCCGGACCAAGTCCAAGTCGTCGACGGCGCGCACTGTTCCCGCGCGCCTCAAGGAGTTGTCAGCAACAGCAGGGACCCAGCCGGGTCGAAGCCTACTGGGGCTAGGGTTATCCGAAAGGGCGCTCGAGCCCCGGTATGAAGGCTAGAAGGAACGGGGTGGGTCTTTTAGTCAGTAAGAGTCTGACACTATCTCCCGCTCCGCCTAAGGGCGGGGATGTCAATGCATAATTTTTTCCACCATAAAAAAAAGGCTTATTGGCAAAAATAGTCCTGTGAGTGATGATGTCGATTATTATTAGATATTTAATACCATTTCAGATTTAACAGTATATTCACACTCTGTATGAAAGAACTTTTCATTACAGAAGACACTTTTGAGTAACTTGTAACTACTCTAAGCATACAATAACATTTCTTTCAAAAAGAAACTAAGTAATAAAATTACGAAGAACACGACATCATTAAAGTCCGAATCATTAACCAATATCTTCACTAACTATCAAACAATACAGTAATCTTTACCTCACTGAACAATAACCCGTAATCTTAAACCATAGACTAACGCTTACAAGCGCTCAAATGGCGCGAAACTTGTAACTGTCAAATTTGACAGGCCGCCATCTTGGAGAGGTGCCCGCTGCCAATATCCCGGGATAATTACTTTGGCTATTAGTCAAACGTCTTAAGTCGTGTCGCTGTTACAATGTTGCGTATCAGGTTCGGTTTTTAAAACGTCAATTATACCATTTATGAGTACCGACAAATGGGGAGGTATTTTAGCATGTATGATTATTAAGGCCTAATAGGGTAAGCGTCAAATAAACGTGGTATGACGGTCATTGACACTCCCATATTTTTTGTCATCATCATCATCATCATTTCAGCCGATACACGTCCAATGTTGGACATAGGCCTCCCCCAAGCGTCGCCACATCGAACGTTCCTGTGCGTCCCGCATCCATCGGTTTCCTGCTACCTTCACGAAGTACCTACCTTCTTTATTGATCCACTGTTGGACATAGGCCTCCCCCAAGCGTCGCCACATCGAACGTTCCTGTTCGTCCCGCATCCATCGGTTTCCTGCTACCTTCACCAAGTACCCTCTTTATTGACATACTTCATTTCAAAAACATAAAGCTGTCTTGAATCGACATATTCTATCGTGTTCCATTACATTTTCTGGAAAATAATATTCATTGTTGGTTTTTCGAGTACCTACAATATACACAAATTATTTCGCTGGTACATATCATAGTGAATATTATGTAGACACTAATAATAATTTCATTAATATTACCTCGAAGTAGTTCTTTTCTAAATTGATTATAAATAACTTCAAGTCAAAAGTAGATAGGTTACTTCTAGGCAAGCGTGCTCCATTGGCCACATCATTGCTTACCATCAGGTGAGATAGTGGTCAAACGCGATCCTATGAGGATTAGCAGATTGTTTTTTTAGTAATTTTAACGTATGTAATTTCATTGGAGTATTTTCTGCGGCCTACAAATGTCTCTTCCTTGGTATTATTCGTCAAGTCGTTGAGCTCCTTTTTTTTTTATGGTGGGAAAAATCATGCATTGACATCCCCCGCCCTTGGGCGGAGCGGGAGATAGTGTCAGACTCTTACTGACTAAAAGACTCACCCCGTTCCTTCTAGCCTTCATACCGGGGCTCGAGCGCCCTTTCGGATAACCCTGACCCCAGTAAAGTCGTTGAGCTCCTTAGTAGTCCTTAGTTGAGCTTTGCGAATACTGACAAATGCTTACACTGACTGGACGGGTCCACTCAAATCTGTGTAAAGCCAATCAAATAACGAATCACACTTACAAATTCAAATTTCGAAACAAAGGCGCATTCTTTCCTCAAAAGACCATTTCAGATACTAATCTGTATGGTTCTCATATAATTTGACCATTACATGTTTACTGTATGGACTTTAAAAGAGACTTTGACCACTGAGTTTGTTTCGGTGTTTCTTCTCAGGGTAGGTTAGCTAGGCCGGTGTTTACCTGCCTCAGTTTAAAAAATTGACAAAAATAAAATGAACTTGTAAAAGTATAAAATCAATTTGCAAAATAAATGCTTTTTATTTATACAACTATACATATAAATAAAATTGGAGTGTCTGTTTGTAATATTCAAATAACCGCATACACCAAAATTTTCTACTACATGCATATAGATATATCTAGATACGGTACATACACCAAAATAACCTTTTTTACAATTTTTGTCTCTCTGTCTGTTTGTTCTGGCTAATCTCTGAAATGGCTGGACCGATTTTGACGGGACTTTTATTAGCAGGTACTTAGCTGATGTAATAATTAGTAACTAGGCTTTTATTTTAGAAAAAATGAATTCAAAATCCTGTAGTCTACGCGTGCGAAGTCGCGGGCACGTAAATATTGTTTTGTTTGTATGAGGTAATCTCTGGAAGTACTGGTTCCGATTACCAGTACTTCCAGAGATTACCCATCTAAAATTTTTTCACCAATAGAAAGCTGCTTTATTCCTGAGTGACATAGGCTATATTATTATACGTGGGCGAAGCCGGGGGAAAAGTTAGTTGGAGGAATTCTTAGTAACGCACTATATGCAAATACATACAACCAGAGGTCACAGGGTGGACATAAACCATAGCCAAAGCCATTCCCCATACAACCTCAAACAATACCACATACACACAAATAAAAGATAATCTCACACTTTATTTCCATCCTGCCTCGATATAATCTGAACTATCTCGTTACGCTACGGTGTGAACGCGGTCCTCGTTAAGGTAACGTCAGAGGTAAGGAGGCAAGCACATTGCCTTTAATTACACATTTGTTTACGAGAATATCGAGTGTTACGATGTGCGAAGTAAGGAATTGTCTGTGTGGCTGGATTTGTGTGCTATTGTCTAGGTGAAATGGCTTGTTTTTGTGGTAATTAGTTGTGTTTATTATATGGTTATGTTACTGTCTATAGATATCTCGTGTCCGGTTTTTATGTGATATGTTGAGCTTCAGAAAGTGAAAGATGCTGGACTTCCCATTTCTCATATTCTTGATGAAATCTATTGTTTCTGCTTGCGATAGCAAAGGTTCCTCAATTGACCTCATCAGAAGTCTTATAATCACCCCAAAGGTTTCCTTACGTGATCACATGATGAATGAAGATATCCGCAGAAGAACCAAGGTTGCCGAAGAATCGGCAAACTTCAGTGGCAGTGGGCGGGGCATCTTGCTAGAAGAATATATGGTCGGTGGGGCCGAACCGAAAGGTTGTAGAGTGACGACCGCGTACCAGAAGACGCAGCTTTGGAAGGACTCTCGCAGAAGTCAAATATTCGGTCTCTTTGGTGGTGCGAAGTGAGACGCGGGGGCGGGGAGTGTCAGTGATTGGCTCGCCGCGCCTTCGCGTCATAGACGTCACTCCTGATTCGTTTCCTGTGTTGCTGCATGTATCTAACAACGAAGTCGATTGGCTCGCCAATGTATGGAATGCGCAAAGCGATCCCCACTCTGACGACGAGCGCTCAAGATCTGTTTCGGCAATTGTGTGTAGATTGACTTCTGAACCCATCTATTTTGTGGTTTTGCTGACATCTTCGTCTTTGACTGGTCTGTTGGTCTAGTGGTTAGTGGCCCTGACTGCTATGCCAGAGGTCGTGGGTTCGATCCCCAACCAGGACAAATGTTTATGTGATGAGTATGATCATTTGTTCTGTGTCTGGGTGTAATTTATCTATAATATGTATGTCGTTAGAAATATATAAGTATGTTTATCAGTTGTCTAGTACCCATAACACAAGCACTGCTTAGCTTGGGACTAGACGGCGTTGTGTGATAGTTGTGGAATATTATATTATTATATCTCTTTGAGGTGCGCGTGGAGCACTACTAGCCGGCTCGACTCGGAATGTGATATCTAAAGGTTAAATCTAACTCTAGCACTAAACAATACTGTTTAAATTATAAACAACATATTATTACATTAATAGTAACGTATATTCGCGGGAAATTATACGTAATAATATCTGATATAAACCTGATATATACAACAAAATATATACATAATAAACTAAAATTAAAATATTTAAGTATGCTTAACCTAACTATACACACTAAGGGCTACTTCCTACTAAAATATGGCGTCATAAAACTCCTCCACATCGCTGTCGACTGGAAGTGTGCCCAGGAGGCTGGCGGCATTGCCACGTTGAATGGCAATGCTTAATCTCTGACCGAGACCGATATATACTAGACAATATGATCAACTCTGACCTCATACATTAGTTTGTTGTTGATTGTAATAATTTTCGCATGATATCGCCTATGGCTTGGTGTGAACACGCAGTGGGCCCGCGTGGTGAATTACGGCTCATTCCCTCTCCTAGAGAGGAGGCCTGAGTCCCAGCAGTGGGAACATTAAAAGCTGATTATGATTATGCTTAAGGCCAAAGCGCCCGAAAAGGTCCATAAAACAGTGACTTTCTGAAGCCTACTCCTCGGTAACGGATAGGTTAATAGGTTTGAAAAAAAAAATGTTTATTATAGATTCATGGACAACATTATCAACATTTGATTTTTTCGTGCTATTAAAACTTTTGTCTAAAAAAAAAAAATTATGATAACTTTTCGCAACTTTTCCCTACTCCTTCGAAACGGCTTGGATCTTTAGAAACATTTTTACACATAAAAATTGGTGGTTAAATATTCCTCAAAGTAAACATTGCTTAAGTTAATCAATCAATTTTTTACAAAAAAATGGATTTAAAGGTCAGCCGCGCGCTTTTCGGGCGCTGTTGGCCGCAAATAAATACACAGATTTGCATACTGCCGCCTAGGCGGGTGCGAGAGGTGCGTCCACATAATTTTGGCTAGATGGCTCAAAGGAGTATAAGCCTTAATGTGATATATTTATTGGAATTCTACTGTCATGTCTGGACTAGCAGGCAAGGGCACCGGTGCGGATGTTAATATTTTAGTCTTGAGATTAGTTCTTAATTTTTTTAAATAACAAAAAGTTGCCCCACTCCGGAAATTTACAGACATGTGTCCATGGAGTTTCTTGCACGTTCTTTTCCTTATAGATCTACGCTTTGGAACGTGCAATTTAGCTTCACTTTTCTTGTCAGTCCAACATGTGACTATTCCTGTCTAAAAAGTGCCTTAATGCTTTGACTTTGACTTTTGTAGTTTTTGAGTTTATTCATTACAAACATACACACAAATATACAAATTTTTCTTTTTTATAATATTAGTGTAGATTAAGTAGAAAGCTGTTTTAATTAGCACTCGATTTAATAACCTTGATATCAAAATATACTCCACAAAATCATCTCCCAACCAATCTTAACTTCCAAAATCTCCCCCACTATCAAGACACCTACACAATTGTACTAGCCAACTAATAAAATAAGTTAAAACAATAACAATTCTAATTAGTTCCATCGCTTAATTAAGCCAGGCCCGACATTTGACTGACTTTTAATTGGGAAACTTGCGCCAATTGAAATTTCAGTGCAAGGGGGAGCGTTGGGTTACGAAAATGGCGGAGTGGTAAGCGAAGCGGGTTTTCGGGCGACCATTTTTATTTAGCTGCTGCCAGGAGGAGTGATATGATAGACGGAAGCGTAGCTTCCTTGACGCGTATTCGTAATTATGACATAAAAATCAATGCCACTTTTCGTTGCAATTTTATAACTCAAGAACGGGCTCACCTATCCAAACCAAATGGCTTTGTTCGGACTATTTAGTAGATGGTTTATGTGAAGTTTGGTAAGGTAGAGTAGGGTATAGTAGGGTAGAGTAGTGTAGAGTAGGATAGGGTAGGGTAGTGTAGGGTATGGTAAGGTAGAGTAGGGCATAGTAGGGTGGAGTAGGGAAGAGCGGGAGCAAAGCCGCGCGGGCAAAAGCTATACTTCATATTTATCTTTCATATTTTCTGTGGAGAAGAACGTGCAAAATACCACATAGACACTCTTTTAAATCATATTATGAGTTATCTTACTTAAACAACCGTCTTATTATACAACTAAATTGACCCTTAGTCTGAAACCGTCACTCAGTAATTCAGTTCACTTTGAGTAATTCAGTTTTTACAGTTGAAAAATAATAAATGACCCCCAAGAGCTACTATTACGCCCCATAACGGGCCATAACCGCACCCTTTTATGATACCACTCACGATGTCTTACGAATAGTTATACCTTTTGAACTGTGGCGGCCAAAGTGTGACTTCTGTTGAAATTCTGACCGCGCGCGATTTCGGCGTGTCTGATTAAGGCTTAATCGACTCTTCGACTAAACGTCTTTAAAATCGATGTCGTTCAAACTCTATTGATGAATGTGAAGACGATAATGGTCGAAACGACTTAAGGCGTATAGTCCCTTGAACCATCTGGCCGAAATTAAATGGACGCAACTCTCGCACCCGCCTGGGCAATACGCATATCTGTGCAT
Source organism: Mythimna albipuncta (assembly GCA_929112965.1). Lineage (NCBI taxonomy): Eukaryota > Metazoa > Arthropoda > Insecta > Lepidoptera > Noctuidae > Mythimna > Mythimna albipuncta. The sequence goes on along the minus strand of OV815986.1, from coordinate 2,886,730 downwards.
TTATTTGCGGCCAGCAGCGCCCGGAAAGCGCGCGGCTGACCTTTAACCTTTCAATCGTGGAAATTACAGACACAATAGAAAGACAATAGGTGCGCGAACGCGCGTTCGCTTGTTGTTTAATGAATTAAATCCATTTTCTTTGCGAAATATTGATTGATTTACATATGATATCATATGCTATGTTCACTTTGAAGAATATTTAACCACCAAATTTTATGTGTAAAAATGTTTCTAAAGATCCAAGCCGTTTCGAAGGAGTAGGAAAAAAGTTGCGAAATGGCTAAATATTTTTTATAGACAAAAGTATTAACAGCACGAAAAAATCAAATGTTGATAATGTTGTTCATGAATCTATAATAAACATATATTTTTTTCAAACCTATAAACCTGGCCGTTAAGGAGGAGTAGGCCTCAGAAAATCACTGTTTTATGGCACTTTTTGGGAGCTTGGGCCTTAAATCGACGTTATCTTCTAAATTATGTTACTTAGCTCGCTACTAATTAAATATATCATTGCAATCGTTTTTAAAGTCTATGACCAGTGCGTGTTGCCAGTGATGACTTATGGCTCCGAAACGTGGTTACTTACAATGGGCCTTATAAGAAGACTCAAAGTCACCCAAAGGGCTATACTTGGAGTTTTCTTGCGTGATCACATCAGAAATGAAGATATCCGCAGGAGAACCAAGGTTACCGACGTAGCTCGAAGAATCGCCAAACTTAAGTGGCAATGGGCAGGACACATTGCACGCAGAACGGATGGTCGATGGGGACGAAAGGTTCTGGAGTGGCGACCACGTACCGGAAGACGCAGTGTTGGACGGCCTCCTACAAGGTGGACCGATGACCTGGTCAGGGTCGCGGGAACCCGATGGATGCGTGACGCACAGGACCGGTCGTTTTGGCGACGCTTGGGGGAGGCCTATGTCCAACAGTGGACGTCTTTCCGCTGATATGATGATGATGATGAAGAATCATTTTTAAACATAACTGTGTTATGAAAAATTACAAAATTATAAGCTTGTTATGTCAGCTAAAATATAAATATAGTCAAGGGCCATCCAAGCGACTGAGGGTTTGTTTTGCACTTGCACCCAGCTTTTTGATGGCCTAATGCCCGTTATGACCTGCCGTGACCTGTATTGTACTTAGTGTCGGTAGTATCCAATATTTTTTTTTTAACTGAAATAAACTAGTGCTTGACTGCGATCCCACCTGATGGTAAGCAGTGATGCAATCGTTGATGGTGAGGCGCACTAGTTTATTAAGAGCCTATTCACTCTAGCCTTGAAGACACCCAAATTATAATCGGTGGGGAAGACTGCAGCAGGCAAACTGTTCCAGTCTTTCGGAGTACGCGGTATAAACGACGAGGCGAAACGCTTAGTCCAAACCGTAGAGGTTTCAACAACGTAAGGGTGAATATTTGCCGTACGTCGGGTTGTCCGATGGTAGAATTGCGATGACGGAATCAAGTCATGCAATTCCTGCGCACACTCTCCAAAAATGCATCCTGTAAAACACCGAAAGGCTGGCTACCCTACGCCTGTGCTCAACTTATATATTTTTGGGAAAAAATATAGCATGGTGTATATAACATGTGTGATTCTTTCATTTACTGATTCTGAACAAATCATATGCAGGTGCGCATATACTAAATGTTGTATTCCCTGTTTCAAACTACATTTTTGTCAGCTTCATCATGACACAAATATACAGCTGCCATCACGGATCTTGAACGCTCGGCGTCAGAGTGGGGATCGCTTTGCGCATTCCATACATTGGCGAGCCAATCGTCTTCGTTGTTAGATACATGTAGAAACGCAGTGAACGAATGAGGAGTGACGTCAATGACGCGATGGCGCGGCCAAAGAGACCGAATATTTGACTTCTGCGCAAGTGTTCAAGATAAGTGATGGCAACTGTACATAATGTAGCTATAATTACACCCAACACATACATTCATAGCACAATATCTTTCCACACACACCAAGTGTGAGTTCGCACCAACTTCACACTTACTACAAGTAATCATTAGTGTTAATGAGCTATTCTTAATTAAAGCTAGTTACACTCATTATGAAGTACATTATGTTGAACAATTATTACTGTTTTCTACTGTAATTGTTACGTAGATTTGTTACAAAAATATGTGGTGATAATTACAGAAAAAATAAGTTCTGCAGAATAACTAGAAACATAGTCTCGTTATTTTTGTTATGGTGGGAAAATCATCCAATGACAACCCCCGTTCTTGGTCGGAGCGGGAGATAGTGTCAGACTCTTACTGACTAAAAACCCACCCGGTCCTTTGTGTATTCATACCGGGGCTGAGCTATCTTTCGAAACTAACCCTGGCCCCAGTAGGCAATCCTATCTATGGTTTCCATTTTTGCCTTTTGAGAGATTTCGTCTCTAAAAAGACTTATCCGGAAATCTAAAATAGGTATTCAATTTTCGCCAACAAACGACCAATTCATACTATGAATTGGTCGATATATAATTTGTCCGATCATAATCTATCATCGGACAAACCGACGCACGGCGAGTATCCACCCTTACGTTGTTGAAACATCTACGGTCCGGACTAAGCGTTTCGCCTCGTCATTTATACCGCGTACTTCGAAGGACTGGAACAGTCTGCCTGCTGCGGTCTTCCCGTCCGATTATAATTTGGGTGTCTTCAAGGCTAGAGTGAATAGGCTCTTAATAAACTAGTGCGCCTCACCAACAACGATTGCATCACTGCTTACCATCAGGCGGGATCGCAGTCAAGTACTAGTTTATAACAGATAAAAAAAAAAATCTCCTGATACCAAAACTTTGGACATTAAAAGTACATTAACCAGTAAACATTTTCGTCTAAAACTGTGAAGTGTAAAAAGCGATTTGTACAACTATTTTCTCGATCGCTGCAGATGTATTGAAGAGAAAAAAAGCGATGACATTGCTGGTTAATCGCTCGGAATAAAATGTTTTGGCAATAGGGCTGGGAAAGAGATTAGGTATGGAGTTATCGATAAAGCTATAAATATATTGAGAGAGATTTTATCGGGCAAGGTTTTTGACGTTGACTAAAATCTTGTATAAATGTCGTGGGCAGATCTTAAAATTTATCAGTTAATGATATGGCCAACAAAAATTGGCCAAATCGTTTAAACGTTAACATATGATGATCTGTCAATCCTCGTTTGGCCATGTGACTAGCTTGTTGGTCTAGTGGTAAGTGGCCCTGACTGTATGCCAAAGGTCGTGGGTTCGATACCCACCCAGGACAAATGTTTGTGTGATGAGCATGATCATTTGTTTTATGTTTGGATGTAATTTATCTATATAAGTATGTATGTATTTAGAAATATATACGTATGTTTATCAGTTGTTTAGTACTTATAGTACAAGCTCTGCTTAGCTTGGGACTAGACGACGTTGTGTGATAGTTGTGGAATATTATATAATACCATATCATTGATACATGATTTTAATGTTAGGAAAAGTCTCAAGAAAGTAGGCCAAACGAAGATTGAAATTTCATCAAACGTTTACATTTAAAACGATCTGTCCCGTCTTAGTTGGCCATTTAATGAAGTAATCAATTTCTAAAATCTAGCCACTACATAATATGTACAATATGTACCTACATGACGACCATAATTCTGAAAAATGTTTTTTTTTTTAGCCATTACTGTCCCACTGCTAAGCAAAGGCCTTTCCCAAGTCCTTCCAGACAGAGATAAATGATTAACACTTTGAAATATGCAATAAGCTTCACCTTTCTGACTTCTTGTCAATTCAAAAGTTTATTTGAATGGTTAAATTAACCCTTTTTTTTGTTGTTGTAGTGGGAAATCATTACCCGTCTGCTCCTAGTCCAGGATGGAGCGGAGGCAGTATTAGACTATTACTTACTAAAAGATCTGTCCTTCAGGGCCTTGATAACTCTTTGGAACACTCTTGCAGGCCTAGTGGACTCCGTCCATTTTGCTGACTCTCTTTGCACCATCAATTCGTGCATCGTCCAGACCAGATCACCGGACGGCGAGCTATCAATAGCTCATCGTCCCCAACTACAGTGGCCGGGAATCGTTACAAATCTCGCACAATTTAAAATTCACCCCTCAAAGTCAAGACAACTTATACTAATAAAAACAACATATTATTTTATCCCTGTACTTAAGCGAATAATCCAATTTACTAAACTCTTAGGGGAGCTGTAAGTGACTGTACTACAGTCAATATGTTAAGAGCAATCTCTACTTTGAGCGTGAAAACATATGTTTAGGGGTGACGCTAGTGAGGGGGTGGATATCGATAAATCTTCTTTTTTTTAAGGCACAGGGGAAGAAGTTCTGATTTTGAATTACGATTAGTTGTTCTTTTGATTTGAGACTGAGAAAAAAAGGTTGCCGACATAGCACGAAGAATCGCGAAATTGCAGGGCACATTGAGCGCAGAACGAATGGCCATTGAAGCCAAAAGGTTCTGAAGTGGCGAGTGCGTACTGGAAGACGCAATGTTGGAAGGCCTTCTACAATATGGACCGATGAACTGGTGAAGATTGCGGGAATCCGATGGATGCGGGAGGCACAGGATCGTTAATCGTGGCGACACTTGGGACCTTTCGGCTGAAATGAAGATGATGAGTAAAAGTAAGTAAGAGTATGTCAATAGCCGTCGATGAAGTGTAGGTTGCAACGCGCGCCTCAAAGAGATGTCAGCAAAATCGTATTTGGCCTATAGGGCCGATGCCTGCTAGGACCACAGGGAATTTCTAAAAGGAACAGTGGTCCTGCTAAGATGCAAATGGTAACTAAAGGACACAGATGGGTTCTAGTTACAGTCTGACACTCCTATTGACTCCATTTTTAATAGAAGAAGTTATTCAATTGTTTCTCATCCACAAAGAAATGTGTACAATGATGGTCATAGCACTGACTACCAGACAAACTTGAACTTGAAATGGACATTGAAATAACTTAAAATAAAAGGGGTTATCCAAAGATCCAAGTTTTTAATAGCACCAAACTTAGGCTCGCAGAACAGATGGTCGATGTGTCCAAAAGGATGGAACACTTCGCACAAGGTGGACTGATGACCAGGAGAGGGTCGCGAGAATCTGATGATTGCGTGACGCTCAGGAGAGGTCGTTGTGGCGACACTTTGGGTAGGCTTGGGCACAGTGAACGTCTTTTGGCTGAAATCATTATTATCAGCAACAGCAGGGACCCAGCCGGGTCGAAGCCCACTGGGGCCAGGGTTATCCGAAAGGGCGCTCGAGCCCCGGTATGAAGGCTAGAAGGAACGGGGTGGGTCTTTTAGTCAGTAAGAGTCTGACAATATCTCCCGCTTCGTCCAAGAGCGGGGGTTGTCATTGGATGATTTTTTCCCACCATAAAAAAAGAAAAAAAATGATTATTATTTATTTTAATTAATTACAACGGTTAAACAACCAATTACAGTAACGAAACAAAAAGTATAAACAACACGTACATCAATCCCTCTCACAGTACTTCTGACATGCCAACAAAATCATCTTCCATTCATCCGCAAACAGATCGTTTGTTGCATAAGAATCCAAGAGATCGTTTAGTGCAGCCAAAGTGCGAGGTATTGGAGACTGAGCACGGGCAACAGTGCGTCACTGAGGCCATGAAAACGTTCTGGATGATAATTAAGTACTCGAAAGCTTATTCGTGGCGACACTTTGGGGAGGCTTATGTCCAACAGTGGACATCCTACGGCTGAAATGATAATAAAACGTTTGCCTTAGTTTCTTCGAAACCTTTTTCAACCAACGTTAGGAAAAAAATATCGCTTACTAGCTGTCCGATTGCGACTTCGTCCGCGTGTACTTCAGTTATCGCACTCTAAACGTGTTTTCCCGTAGGAATAAGATGTTTTTCCGGGATAAAAAGTAGCCTACTATATTCTTTTCCATGTCAAAGGCTATATGTATGCCAAATTTTATCCAAATCCGGTCAGCCGTTTTTACGTGATTAAGTAACAAACATCCTAACATCCACACTTTCACATTTATAATATTAGGATTAATTAATAACCTACTTATAATGATTTTCTCATGCTTATAATGATATCTTAATTAGCACTAATTCTAGCTTTTACACAGTTAATCACGTGATACGGTCACAAAACCCACTCTACTTATATTAACAGACATTTGTAAGCAAAAAACTTAGAACATAGACGCAAAAAAACAGACTACATTTTAAACTAAGCGCTAATTGGCTTCACATGATATAATTAACCGCCAAGTAAATTACATGGAGTAATTAACTACATTTCCAATTGATTAACTTTGTAATCATCGACTAAGCCCACCTCTAGTGCGTTGGAATAGAGCTTGAAATGTCAAACCGCCATTTTGTAGTTTGTTCGAAATATCGGTGTTCTAATTTTAAAATGCAGTTAATGAGTACGGTTGAGTATGAATTTTGATTAAAATGTCGGATTCTGTACTCATTTATTTTGTGGTATTTCAATATAAATGTACTTTTATGGTTTTTAGTGGCAATAATCTGATTAAAACTAGAATTAATGTACAAATATTTACTGATCCAATTAGTAATACCGAAAAAGGTTATTAAAATTATTTGGGTTAACTTCAACTGGGGTTTATCGGATCAATCAAAGCATTTTTTACAAAAAAAAATCATTTACACTTCTGAATTTATCAAGAAGTCACTCAGTCAAAAAAAATACTAATTTCACATTCCAAAGCGTAGTGTCAAAGACACTTCCCCCTGACCATCGCTAAATTTATTTTAGCTTGCACTCAAAACGATAACTTCATAGGGTTTAGTTTGGCGCCGCGCCGCAGGATTCAAACGATTTTTTTTTTTAAGTTATCATGTAGACATGACCACAATGGTAACTAAGGAGAAGAACGTACTAGAAACCCAATGGACACCACCAGGAAATTATCTGCAGGTCATTTGTTCTGTACGGGAATCGAACTTGCGTCACGCAGCGTCGCAGCCAAACGCTCAACTACTGCTTCAACCGTACCATCACCTCCTACTTCAAGATAGACAATAAAAACACACTCTTTAATCTCTCACAATATCTCATCCATCACAATAGAAGGCTATCTCAAACTAGCTATTAGTTGCGCACGCGCCGATCTTCTTCAAACGATCAATTATTGTGAAAAACGCTACTTAGCGCAGAAACAGCTGTTTTTACATTAACCTTTCAATCGTGATAATGACAGACACAATTGAAAGACAATAGGTGCGCGAACGCCGGCGTTCGCTTGGGATATAATGAATTAAATAATATGTACTACATTCAATATGACTCAACGTGGAAGTGGGCACTTACTAACGTAAAAGTGGGCACTTCTGACCGATGTTTTTGTAGAACTCAAGCATTGAAGGTTTCGTACAAACTTACTTAGGAACTCACAATTCATTAAACCCCAAGCGAACGCCGGCGTTCGCGCACTTATTGTCTTTCTATTGTGTCTGTAATTTCCACAATTTTTTTTTTCTTTTTTTTTACAGCTATCACACAAAGCCGTCTACTCCCAAGCTAAGCAGAGCTTGTGTTATGGGTACTAGACAACTGATAAACATACTTATATATTTCTAAATAAATACATATTATAGATAAATTACACCCAGACACAGAACAAATGATCGTGCTCATCACACAAACATTTGTCCTGGGTGGGAATCGAACCCACGACCTCCGGCATAGCAGTCAGGGTCACTAACCACTAGACCAACAAGCCTGTCAAATTCCCGAATTGTGTTACGAAGATTTTTCCGAATCGCAAAAAAGATAATTTTTGTGACGTGACTATAATCAGTTTTCAGATAATATACAAGGTGTAAGGGACAGCCCTCCACAAACTTTAAGGGCTTGCTCAGTAGATGAAACTGAACTTCCACAATTTTTTTTTTCAGGAAACGAAAAAGTAAATTCAGGCTCACCATACAAAATGATAAACTTGATTGGACAATTTGTATGGTGAGGCCGATTTTTCTTTTCGTTTCTTGAAAAAAAAATTGTGTAAGGTTGTTCAGTTTCGTCTACTGAGCAAGCCCTTAAAGTTTGTGGAGGGCTGTCACTTACATCTTTTATATTCTTGTATCTGTGCTTTGCTGCAAAATGAGCATCGACAGTCTTGAACGGCAGTCTTGAGCATCGACGCAGAGTTGCTAGCCTGTCGGTTTACTACCGGTTGCATTTCGGGGAGTGTGCATCGGAATTGCATAACCTAATTCCGCCTAGCCCGTTTCATCATCGGACTACCAGACGTACGGCTATGCGCCACCGGTATATGGTGGATATCCCACCAACACGCACAAAACGTTTTGGGAACACATTCATTGTGCGTGCGGCTAGGGAGTGGAATTCCTTGCCAGAGTCTGTGTTTCCTGATAGCTACAACCCGGGAATCTTTAAGTCGAGAGTGAATAGGTTTCTTTTAGGTAAGCGCGTTCCATCGTCGACCGCATCGTCGCTTTCCATCAGGTGAGATAGCGGTCAAGTGCGAACCTATCAACAATAAAAAATAAAAAATAATAATAAAAAAATCGTAACTGGCCAGTGGCGATGTGCATGAGGAGCTGAGAAGAGTTTGAGGAGTTGAAGTGAACAGTATGAAGAAGGATAGGAGCAATAAACTTTATGCCAAAAAAGGTTACCACAGGCCTGCAATTGATAGTCCGCCACCGGTTTAGCATAGCATAGTCCAGCTTTATAATGTTCCCACAGTTGGGACTCAGGCCTCCTCTCTAGGAGAGGGACGGTAATCCACCACGCGACCCAGTGCGGCTTAGTGGATGTCACATGTCTTCGAATTTTTGGTTCTAGGACATGCCGGTTTCCTCGCGATGTTTTCCTTCATCGTTTTGAGAGCAGTGGTGATGAAATAAATTACACAAAGTAATGCGCCTGGCTGGCTTTGAACCCGCGATCTACAAATTGTCGGGCTTGCGGACAGTGAGCAATGGGTAGCTCGCTGTCCGGCCGTCTGGTAACTGTCCGGACCAAGCCCAAGTGCGGGGGATGTCAATGCATGATTTTTCCCACAATAAAAAAAAAAAAAAAAACAGTCATAGACTTTAGATCATGCAATATATGAATGGCTCAACACAAGATCGAGAGAGCATGTGGGACGGCATTTACAGAGTCCTACGGAAGACAGCCAGAAGACAGGAAGACACGCTTCTGAGAAACGCCGCCGGCGATACTTTAAGTCCGGAACAGTCAGCGGAACTTCTGGCAAAAACGTTTTATCCTGATGACACGGAAGATGCAGAACAACAACACCATAGGTCGGTCCGGAGACTAACGGAGGAATCGAATCAGATCGTAAATGAAAGTCTCTCGACAGACGATCCACCATTTACACCAGCAGAACTAGAAATGGTCCTTCAGGCACAAAACCCAAAAAAAGCTCCAGGACCAGATGGTCTGACGGCCGATATATGTATAGCTGCGATAAACTGCAACAGGGATGTGTTCCTAGCATTGGCAAACAAATGCCTCAGTTTGTCTTACTTCCCAAAGCAGTGGAAAGTTGCACACGTATGTATATTACGTAAGCCGGGAAAGGAAGACTACACCCATCCTAAGTCTTACAGACCAATAGGACTGCTCTCGGTACTGGGGAAGATTATCGAAAAACTCGTCGTTGGCCGACTGCAACATCATTTCCTCCCTACGCTTAACTCAAACCAGTACGGGTTCATGCCGCAGCGTGGAACCGAGGATGCCCTCTATGTCTTGATGAAGCACATCCGAACCGAAATAAAGGCTAAAAAGATAGTGCTTTTGGTTTCGCTAGACATAGAGGGAGCTTTCGACAACGCGTGGTGGCCTGCTCTAAAGTCCCAGATGCTGCGTAAAAATTGTCCCAAAAACTTGTTCGCTCTCGTAGCCTCGTACCTACAAGACCGGTACATCAGGGTAAACTACGCCAGAGCTACTAGTGAGAAAGGTACCACAAAAGGCTGCGTCCAGGGTTCTATAGCCGGTCCGACGTTTTGGAACCTCATCCTAGACTCGCTCCTGGAAATGCTGTCGGCTTTGGGGGTGTATTGTCAGGCTTTTGCGGACGATGTGGTCCTTGTTTTCTCGTCTCATGAGGTCGATTCTTTGCAGCAGACAGCCGAAAGCACGCTGCAGACCATCTCAGAATGGGGTGAACAAAATAAGCTACGTTTCGCTGCTCATAAAACCAATGCAATGGTGATAACGAAGCGACTTAAGTACGACACTCCAGTAATACACATGTCTGGGACAAGGCTGAGTCTAGTAGAAAAGATCAAACTGCTGGGACTCACCATAGACCGTAAACTCACCTTCAATGCGCACGTGACAGCAACCTGTAAGAAGGCTGCAGACATTTATAAACAATTGGCGTGTGCAGCAAAGGTGACATGGGGTTTAAACAGTGAGATAATAAGGACCATATACGTATCGGTGATAGAGCCAATCGTGCTGTATGCAGCAAGCGCATGGGCTCCGGCAGCTGAGAAACTAATGACTAGGAAACAGCTAGACACGCTGCAGAGAGGCTTCGCGCTGAAGATCTGCAAAGCATATCGCACGGTATCTCTGACATCGGCACTGATTCTCTCAGGCCAACTGCCCCTTGACCTCCGGGTAATGGAAGCTGCCACCCTTTTTAAGATCAAGAAAGGTCATTCCGAGGAGTACCTGCCACCAGGTAGAGAAGTTGAGCGCAAGGTGGGCCCTCTAATGATACCTCATCCATCGCAACTCACCATAACAGAATACGAGTGCCTGGAGAACTTGGATCCCGAAACCCTGAATGACCACCATGTAACCGGACCTCAAATATATACTGATGGGAGCAAAATACAGGGGAAAGTCGGAGCTGCTTTTACATGCTGGAATGAAGGTAGGGAGACCAGGTACTCTACCTTTCGACTGGAACCCCACAACACCGTTTTTCAGTCGGAACTATATGCTCTGTATAGAGCAGTCAAATTGGTGAGAGCATCTAGGATGACCTGCGTCAACATATTGAGCGATTCAAGATCGTCGCTCGATTTGCTGAAGAGCCCATCCGTCACTCACCCCTTGGCACTCGGTATAAAGAGGCTGGTGCGTGAAATCCGAGAGGACGGTAGAGATGTGAGGCTGTTTTGGTTAAGGGCACACATTGGCACTCCTGGTAATGAAAGAGCAGACGAGCTGGCTAAGAAAGCAGCACTCACTAAAAAGACCGCTCCCGACTACGACAAGGTGCCAATATCATTTGTCAAGAAGCAGATACGGGAGGAAACTGTTAACGAATGGCAGCGGCGCTACGAGACTTCCGGCACAGGCTCGGTTACTAAAGTGTTCTTCCCCACTGTCCAAAAAGCAAGGAAGATCCTTAAAGACATGGTACTAACACCTACCCATGTCCAAATCTTGACCGGCCACGGAGGATTCGGGGCTTACCTCCACCGCTTTCACCTTAAGGACAGTCCGACTTGTGTTTGTGATCCCAACTGTGATGAGACGGTTTGGCACGTGCTCACTGAGTGCCCACGGTTTGAACATGAAAGGGTGGACCTTGAAACTGAAATCCAGATGTCGGTTACCCAGTCTACATTGCAATCCATAATGGAGACTCAGGCCACCAGAACACCATTCCTGGCATTCGCGAGCAAGGTCATGCGAGTCGTAGCGAAAGCCAACGGCTCTACACAATACACCGCACGAACACAAACACCTACACCGAGACTCACGCAAACCACTACATTCACGCAAACTCCTACACTCAGGCAAATGTCAACTGTTTCGCAAACACCTACGCAGACGCTCACACAAATACCGAGAGATCTGACAGAAACGAGCCCAAACGTCACCACTATCGCATCCACAGACAGCATTTCCCAGCAGACGATCACCCCAAGCATTTTGCCATTATGGGGGTTCTTGGAATCCGGAGGGGATGGGAAACCAAGCATCAGACTACGCAGTGTGGCCCTCTTTATGAACAGAGATAACGAAAGACTCGGGCTGAGCTTCTGCCGCGCAGAAAGTGGAAATAGCGTCAATATATCACCAGGACTGGCTGCTCTGATAAACGGAAGTACCTCCAAAACAAGCATGAAACGCGCAAAGTTCAATGCGTTACCCGTTGCAGAGGTTGCCGAACACCATTACCGGGTTGTGCGATTCCAAAATAAAACAATCGCACTTTTCGAGTGGCATGAGGCAACTCCATTTGCCCAAGTATGCTCGCTGCTCACGGAAATCGCAGAGACAGAATGGACCACCAGTATGCGCCCCCGAATCATTAGTGTGGATGCAATGGTGATCGTCTACGACAGGGGCGAGGTCGCTGATCGATACGGATGCATTAAAGCCTCTAAAGATCACGAGTTGGTGGTGTATGAGGACAGGGGGGAAGACCTTAGTTTTCTTAGACCCCCCCAAAAGTGTGCCGTACTGGATACAGCGGAGACTGTCCAACCGACATCCTCGAGGTCAGTTCCAACAACGCCTTGCGGATCGGAGAAACTGCAGCAGAAGATAGCAGCCGAGAGGGCCGCCTCGGAAGAAAAAATCAGTCGCAGTTTAGAAAAGAAGAACAATACTAAGGATCGATGGAAATCGGTCTCCAACTTTCTAAGCAGGCGACTGGGATTTGGTACGAAGCCTAGTCATGTCAGACGGATGGATGCGGTACAGGAGTTTATCAGGGTCATGCCAGAACCACCGAAACAAAAGCGGCCAACACCAACGAGAGCCGACAGAGGGCAGGTCACCCCGCCGAGACTCCGTATGGTAACCGAGCCAAGCAATCACGTGGCGAATGCCTTTCTCGAGTTTCAAGCGATAACCAAAGCAACCAAATCGGTCAGTCTCATGACTTGCCAGAAAATTATGCAGTCATACCAGCTAGAGACTGTAGGGTTGCTTCAGGAGAGACTGGAGGAGGCGGCGGCAGCTATATATAATAATGCCACCTCCCAAGTCATCAAGGGAGAAATGACTGGTCAATATATGGCTGCATACAGTGCCACGTGTGGGTTTATACCGTTGGATGAGTCGGCAACCGCACGGTCTGGCCGTATTACCTTCATGACACCCGAAAGCGACCCAATTGTGGTAGTGGCTAGATGTACAAAAATAATGCTGGATGAAAAGATCCTCGAACAGGCGGAAGCGATCTCAAGAACTATAGACCAGCCTGGAGGCTGGGCGTTGCCGGGCATCAGTTGGATCAACGGTGTTCCAGGGTGCGGAAAGACCACTTGGGTGATTGATAACTTCGATAGGGACCACGACATCATAGTCACTACGACAACCGAGGCGGCGAAAGACCTGCGGCAAAAGTTAGCGCACAAAATTGGTGAAGACAACAGAACCAAAGTGCGCACGATGGCCTCAATTCTGTCAAACGGGTGCAAAGAGTCACAAAAATGCAATCGCATTCTCGTGGACGAGGCTCTTATGAACCATTTCGGGGCCATTGTGATGGCAGTCCGGTTGTCGGGCGCAAGTGGCGCGGTCCTTGTCGGAGATATTAATCAACTGCCCTATCTGGACAGGGAAAATCTTTTCCCTATTAGTTACGCCCGTCCAGACTCAGTGGTGACCATCAGCCACGAACTGCCCTGCACGCACCGGAATCCAATGGATGTGGCATATGCCCTAGGGGAGGTGTACCCTGGCATATACTCGTCAAGGAACCAGGTCCACTCCTTACAACTAAGAAGGTTCACGGGCGCGCATATTCCCAACACTCTTCCCAATACGCTTTTCCTGGTCCACACGCAGGAGGAGAAGAAGACCCTCATTGACCAGGGTTATGGGGTTGGGGTTGGGTCATGCGTCCTAACTATACACGAAGCTCAGGGACTTACCAGCGAGACGGTCATCATCTTGAAGACAAAATCCATTAACATCCGGATTCACAGCAGCGTCCCCCACGCAGTTGTGGCAGTCTCCAGACATACTGCCCGCTGCGTGTACTACGCCGACAACGCTGACGACGCTATTGGAAGGTTTGTGAGGAGGGCACAGGAAGCGTCGACCAGAGACATTATCAACGCTAACTTGAAGATCGCCATGCAGCATCGGGACAAAACAGTCGTCGAGGCACTGATTCGCCTGCTTAGGCAATAACGGGCTGAAGTAGCTTTGGACGACGGACGTGGGTATTGCTCGGGGCGGTTGGTTTTTAACGTAAGACAGCGACCGGTCTTGGGGAGGATAAACAGCGGTTGAAGACATATACCTATAACGTTGACTGTATTATGAAAATCGGTGGAAAAAAAAAAAAAAAAAAAAAAAAAAAAAAAAAGGAAAGGCAAAACAAACACTGTATTTACAGCAGTAGTTATAGTTATTATAGATATTATATATGGTTATTGATGTGTGTATTTGTATTGTATAATGTTAATTATAGTTATAGTTATGTATCTGGAGCTGGGGGGCCGTCTGCTTGGCGTGGCATTTTGGGCGGCGGGGGGTTGTATGTGTGTTGAAGGTTGGGAGAACCCTGATCTTTGATGCGCTTATGACTCGTTGTTGCTTGGGTATCGCTTCGGGCTGATGGCCTCTCAGCCATTAAATTTAGACGGGATTTACTGTAATAGCTTAAGTGCTCTGGAGTGACGCCACTTGCACGTGGAGTTGCCCAGCAGCAAACAATGTAAAACTATTAAACAAGGGCACGGACGTCATGTCTGTGGTTTAAATGTAAGGCAGGAGTGTGGTTTTAGTCAGTAGGAGTCTGACACTGCCCAGACTGGCTCGTTTGTGAGGCAGCCTGGCCGTCCATGAGGATTTCCCACTCCTGCCGAAAAAAAAAAAAAAAAAAAAAAAAAAAAAAAAAAAAAAAAAAAAAAAAAAAAAAAAAAAAAATATATGAATGGCATACATTCTGCATTTTAATTGTAGACAAATTGTTGTGTTGTTGTTGTTGTTGTGTGTTGTTGTTGTTGTGTTGTTGTGTGTTGTTGTTATTTGTTGTTGTTGTTGTTGTCATCATTGGAACAAGACTGATCGCCATGCTCCAATCAAGATGATGTCGAGAAAATTGAATTTACTCTTACTGGTCACGGGTCACCAATTTCAGGTTATTTCGCACTAAAATAGCTTTAAGATCCCGTACATATAAGATGTCTGTGAATCCTCAAGTTACCCTTTCAAAACCATCACTGTGACGTTCATAAAACGTCTATAAATCTTCGTAGATCTAATTATAATGATATCTTTGTTAAGATCTCTCGGTTCTGAGGTGAACACACTGTACTAAACTTAACATTATATAGCTACAAATTAGTGTAATATAGTAATTGCTATATTAATTAAAATGGTTACGGTATATGTTAGTGTATAAAATCTAAGTGGCTGTTGGAATTGTGGATGTAGGCTGTAGGAGTAGATTTTTTTGGTGCGGGGTCCTTTTTTTTTGTGGTGGGAAAAATCATCTAATGACAATCCCCGCTCTTGGGCGGAGTGGGAGATAGTGTCAGACTCTTACTGACTAAAAGACCCACCCCGTGCCTTCAAGCCTTCGTACCGGGGCTCGAGTTCCCTTTCGGATAACCCTGGCCCCAGTTACTGGGGTCTTCAAGCCAGTTTTTTTTTATTTTATTTTTTTTATGATGGGAAAAATCATCCAATGACAACCCCCGCTCTTGCAGAGTGCATTCTGACACTATCTTGTATTCTTAAGAGTCTGACACTATCTCCCGCTTCACCGAAGAGCTGGGTTGTCATTGGATAATTTCCCCAACGAAAAAAAAAAACATCACATACGCATAATCATTAAAATCATCAATACAACCCCCTAACCAAATAAAATTATCTATAATTGTATAATTCACACAATAAGGAAAACTTTTGCAGAATATTGTAATTTGTCCTATTAGACACACCATCTAATTGATTGCCAACAATCGAGTAGAATCGAATCGGTTAATTAATTGTTCACACCAATCGATTCTTTGTTTGTATGTGTTAGTAAAGTGGGAACTACATTAGACCGACACACAGGTGGACCACGCCTCCGGCCACCGTAGGCGCGGGCTTGCGGACAGTAAGCAATGGGTAGCTCGCTGTCCGGCCGTCCGGTAACTGTCCGGACTAAGCCCAATTCGTCGACGGCGCGCGCTGTACCCGCGCGCCTCAAGGAGTTGTCAGCAACAGCAGGGGCCCAACCGGGTCGAAGCCTACTGGGGCCAGGGTTATCCGAAAGGGCGCTCGAGCCCGGGTATGAAGGCTTGAAGGAACGGGATGGGTTTTTTAGTCAGTAAGAGCCTGACACTATCTCTCGCTCCGCCCAAGAGCGGGGGTTGTCATACTATGATTTTTCCCATCGAAAAAAAAAAGGTGGACCACGCCTGATTTGTACATCGAGTCGCGTCGCGTGGCGTGGATCTAGTGTAGCTCTACAAGTCTAGTTTCCATATAAAATGTATGGAGACCGACGTGCCCAGATCGGTGTGTGTGGCCCATGTGTACGCATAGTAGTTCTACCCTGATTGCGAACAAGAGCGAACTACCTAAGTGTGTGAAGTGATTTCATCTAACGACCTTAGCGATAGTGTGCCGGCCATACACGTTCAAACCTGTCGTCCAATCGGTATGACGCTACATGTTCGATCAAACAGATTTGACCGTGTGTGGGACAACATGTTGGTCATACGACATACCGATCTACTCCCTCACGCATTACGGAACTCTAGTGTTAATTGTGATATGGATTATTGTTGACTGGACAAATTTGTTATTGTTTGTAAGGAATAAAGTTCTCATATACGCAACAAAAGGCGTTGGCTTACCTATAGTCCCATGAATAACTAACCTGAGTTAAGGTGTATAGTCCCTTGAACCATCTGACCGAAATTATGTGAACGCAACTCTCGTACTCGCCTAGGCGGCAGTACGCAAATCTGTGCATTTATTTGCGGCCAGCAGCGCCCGGAAAGCGCTTTAAATACATTTTCTCTGCGAGATATTGATTGATTTACATTATGCAATGTTCACTTTGAAGAATGATTAACCACCAATTTTTATGTGTAAAAATGTTTCTAAAGGTCCAAGCCGTTTCGGAGGAGTAGGGAAAAGTTGCGAAAAGTTACGAAATTGCAAATTATTATTTTTTTTGACAAATGTATTAAATGCACGAAAAAATCAAATGTTGATATTATTGTTCATAAATCTATAATAAACATATATTTTTTTCAAACCAATCGATCTAGCCGTTACGGAGGAGTTGGCCTCAGAAAATCACTGTTTTATGGCACTTTTCGGGTGCTTGGCCATTAAATGCACACATACTTGGACTGCCGCTTGCTCCAGCATAGAACCTCGCTGAACTTGCAACCATTTTATTTCCAAAATAATGATTGATTTACATACGCTTCGCACATTCTGAAGAACACTTAACCAGCTATTTTTTGTGTAAACCTATTTCTAAAAGATCAAAGCCGTTTGAAAGGAGTAGGGAAAACCAGCTAAAAAATTATCATGACATTTAACTTTTTTGGCAAATAAAAAGAAACCATAAGTAATATAAGTATGTTGATAATGTTGCCCCTACAGATATCTTAAACATATTTTTTTCAAACCTATTTAATTAGCCTAGCCATTACAGAGGAGTGGGCTTCAGGAAATCACTGTTATATGGCACTACTCGGGACCCCGTAGCTCCTGAGCAGTGCCATAAAATAGTGACTTCATACTTCAGACGATCAGTTCACGCTTAATAAAAAGCCTACTGGCGCGCAAAAAAAAAACTGAACACTTAAAATGAATGTCATCGCTCGACCTTATCTTCATGTAGAAACACAAATCGGTCGTTGTAATAATTACTTTAATAGTAAGTTATTGTTTTGATAAAGCGCTCTTTATGATTAAATAATAGTACTACGTGACAATCGACATGACAGACTAATATTACAGTAATAATTGATAATTAAGTGCCTATTATTTTACTTTGGCTATATTATCAGTTGACAGTGACGCAGAAAAAAACTTTGACGCAGTTTATTTACAAAAGAAGCTTTTGCCCGCGTGGCTTCGCCCTCGCTCTTCCTTACTCCACCCTACTATACCCTACTCTACCCTACCCTACCCCACTCTACCCTACTCTACCCTACTCTACCCTACCCTATCCTACTCTACCCTACTCTACACTACACTACTCTACCCTACTCTAGCCTTCTATACCCTACCAAACTTCACATAAACCATCTACTAAATAGTCCGAACAAAGCCTAAACAAAACACAATGTTTGGATAGGTGAGCCCGTTCTTAAGTTATAAAATTACAACGAAAAGTGGCATTGATTTTTATATATATAGATAGAGTGGGTTAGTAATTCGTACCTAAAGGGTAAAAACCATATTACTTATTTTTGTTACTGCTATAAAAACAGAATAAAATAAACGGTATTAAAAACAGTTTTATGGACTGAACCCTTCAAGCACCAGTACGACTCGCACTTCGCCGGTTTTCTTAGTTCAATTTTTATTTCTATTCATATTTATGAAATGTGAAAAGAACATTTAATGGAATTGTGAAATATTAACAAAAGATAAGTTTAAAATTAAAAAAATATCGACTACAACCAAAAATTTTATCGACACACGCCCATCTCTAAAATTCAATTTTTATTTCTTTCCCCTCCGATTTCCCGTTTAAATATTTATCCGTTTTGCACCATGCTTAATGATCCCTAATTCTATTACTACAATGTTTCCGTCTGTTGGTTTTGATATTACCGGTCTATGAAACATCGAAAACATTTTAGCGATATTAAAACATTTAACCGCATCATCACTTACCATCGCTTACCATCGCTTATAAGCATAATCAGCCTTTTAATATTCCCACTGCTGGGACTCAGGCCTACTCTCTAGAAGAGGGAATGGGCCGTAATCCACCACGCGGGCCCAGTGCGGTTTGGCGAATGTCACATGTCTTCGAATTTTTGGTTCTAGGACATGCCGGTTTCCTCACGATGTTTTCCCTCACAGTTTTGAGAGCAATGGTGATGAAATAAATTATACGAAGTAATGCACGTGGCTGGGTTTGAACCCGCGACCTACAAACTTGTAAGTCTGGGCCGTTACCACTAGGCCATCACTGCTTTTTTTTTCGATTGGAAAAATCATCTTATGACAACCCCCGCTCTTGGGTGGAGCGGGAGATAGTGTCAGACTCTTACTGACTAAAAAACCCATCCCGTTCCTTCAAGCCTTCATACCGGGGCTCGAGCGTCCTTTCGGATAACCCTGGCCCCAGTAGGCTTCGACCCGGCTGGGCCCCTGCTGTTGCTGACAACTCCTTGAGGCGCGCGGGAACAGCGCGCGCCGTCGACGACTTGGGCTTGGTCCGGACAGATATCGGACGGCCGGACAGTGAGCTACCCATTGGTGGCCTGGTGACTATGTATTTTTGCGGGCATAACAAGCTTAGAACTTTGTGAGTTGTGTGTAATTGCAAAACAATCCCTCAGTCGCCTGGATGGCCCGGTAACTATATATTTTTGCGGGCGTAATAAGTAAGCAATTTTTCATGAAACAGTTATGAAATTTTGTACATAGATTTTTTACATAAAAATATATACGTATTTCAGGTTTCGTAATATACTAAAAATAATCTAAGATAACAAATGGTCAATTCGTCAATTCATATCAATTTCCTCCCAATCTCCTCAAAAACAAAACCCGTGTGAAATCTTTTCAGTGTTAATAAACCGACCCTAACTTCAGAGGAGGGGTTCCGCCCCTAATCTTCCGTTGCCAACCCCGCGGGGGTACTTATCAAATTATTGGGTTCTCAACATTGAATATTGTGGTGAATGGAATGTGTTTGGGGCGGTAAGATTTAGTTTATCTTGTGGTAGGATATATTGGGATTGATTTGTAGAAGCTTATTATATTAATTTTATTAGCAATGATTAACATAGATTTTGATTATCTGGATTTTCTGAGGGCTGGTCGAGCGGTCAGACATTTACTGACTAAAATCACTCCTGTGTTCCTTTAAAAAATCGTGGACTACAAATAGGAAACTCGCAGTGAGGGTTCCGTACAAACTTACGTAGGAAATCTTTTTTTTTTCAGGACTAAAAAGGAAATACTTATCCAAAAAAAGACATACAGACCTACTAGTAAGTAACTTTCCAAATTTCCAGGTAAGTAATTTAAAAAAAAAATATCTCTGGATGCGTTATTGACGTATGAAAACTGTTCAACTCCCGAATTTATGATGTAACTTCAAATTCACAGTTCTCAGATTTATTCTTTTAGTTTGTTTTTTTTTTATTAATGATGCGTTTGACCACTATCTCACCTGATGGTAAGCGATAATGTGGTCGACGATGAAGCACGCTTGCCTAGAAGAAACCTATTCACTCTCGACTTAAAGACTCCTAAATTGTAGCTAGCTAGTTGTGCCATAAGACCTTGCTTCATGACTTTCAGGATTCTAGGTAAACGGGAAGTACCCTATAAATTCTGATTCCCATAAGAGTGTCGAAATACAGGTTTTTTGCAACATAACTGCCTTATCTTTTTTTTTCGTTGACGCAGAATTTTGATTTTTTTCACAACTTCAATGGACCGCAGATTTGAGTTTAAGGTTTTAATTTCAACTTGATACCTCTTCGTGTTCCCGAGATGAAGAGTCTTGACAGACAGACGGACGGAAGGACAACAAAGTGATCCTATATGTTAATTCCTTTTGACGTACGGAACCCTAAAAATAACATCGTGTGTTTCACGGATACACCAAATAAGTCCAGAGCTACCACGAGCTCTTAAGCTTTCTGGACTTACTTCATTCGCTATCCATTTGACGACCTACACTGGCAGAAAGGGACGCAGCTAAACAGGGTATATAGCTGCGTCCCTCTTTAAGGCAAAAAGCCTCGGTAAGCCAGAAAGCCAAAATTCCAGACAACTACGCTATTTGGAAGAAACCTGATGCAAATTTTCAGCAGAACACACTTTAGCTAGATAAAACAATAGAAAGTATAAAAGTAGTAAGTAGTAGGTATAGAAGTAAGAACGGATATGACTCACCGGAACTGGGCCGGTCACTGTACCGAGTACAGTAGACCCACGCAGGCCAGACCATCGCACCATCAGCCATCGTGGTACCTGCAGAAAACAGAGATACGTAAGCAAGACATCAACACGAGGAGGGTGAAGGCTTTCGCATAAATTATTGAAGTAACGGAAATGATTTAATGAATGCAATGGAAAGTATTATGGGTTCAAAGTCAAAGTAAGAAAAAAAATAGTAAATTATACAGGCTATAAAGGAGAGCCCTTCACAAACTTTAATTGTCTGATTAATAAACGAAACTCGAAACTTAAGTTTACAACAATCTCTGTACTTAGCTGCCAGATCATGAGTGTAGACCGACCGGAACTTGAGGTCGTGATTATCGTAGCGCGAAACATGGAGTTTGTAAATATTTTGGGTTGAATTAATTAGGTATTACGACGAAATAGAGAGTACTATTATTTTATGGCCTTTGCGATATCGTTTATCAAAAATTGATGTAAGAAATGCTTCAAATCCTTATGGATTGCCAAAAATATATAAAAAAAAATCAGATTTGTTCAAGGTTCGGTATTTTATATTCCCATTAAAAGGCATTTTATTTTAAACTTCGGCCAATGTGACGTAATCGTTCACGTAAGCTAAGCTTGAGTACAGCGCATTGGGGAGCTGATTTTGATAACTGAGATCCCGTACTCATGTGTTTATAAATTAGCAAAGATCTTGAGCTTCTGTCATCATATAATCGGGGATCAAATGATATCACACTTGAGGACAGAGTTCAGCATCGTTTATTAATACGGGCCTAAGAACTTCCTCAGCAGACGAAACTGAACAACTTTACACAAGAATTTTTTTCGGAAAACAAAAAAAAAATCAGCCTCACCATACAAAAGTAAAAACTTGTTTGGACAGTTTGTATGGAGAAGCCGATTTTTTTTAACATAAGCTATTTATTTTCTAATTCCAGGCGGGCGAAGCTGCTGAACGAAGCTAGTGAATAATAATAAATAAATAAACCTGCAAGCTTATAAATTCATATTTCTGCCGCGTAGGTACTTGTTTCTGCAAATACAGTCATTATTTAAATAGTCTTGCAGGTATTAAAAAAAAGAACTGTGTTTCTCTCAGAATGCGAAAGTTTCCTGTGAGCTAAAGTTTTTTTTTATTGTTGATAGGTTCGCGCTTGACCACTCATCTGATGGAAAGCGACGATGCGGTCGATGATGGAATGCGCTTACCTAGAAGAAACCTATTCACTCTCGACTCAAAGATTCCCGGGTTGTAGCTATCAGGAAACACAGCCTCCGGCAAGGAATTCCACTCCTTAGCTGCACGCACAATGAATGCCACACCAATGAATGTCATACCTTAATCACAAATTAAGCCCATAATCTACCCTAGTTACAACAATTAAAGGTGGAAATCTCAAACTCATCAGAATTACAAAAAAGGGAAAAGCAAATGAAGTAAAGAGGAGAACAAAAAACTTGTAAATCTCTTACCGGTAGCCGAACTCTGACTGCTCCCACTATCTTCTCCTTTAGACAGGTCAATAGCTCCACTCTTCTCTCCCGGCTTCACATCAGGAACCCTCGCCTCCTCAGGTTTAGCAGGAGCAGCCTCCTTTACTGGAGACATCTTAGCCTCAACCCTGGTCTTTGATTTCCTCTTGTTCAGAGGATCCGTTATCCTTCTCCCGAAATCTGCCTTAAGTATATTGTCTATACTGAATTTTAGACAATTCTGGTTGATAAAATCTCTTTGCGATTCGTTCTCTGGTGATTTCGGAGATACATAATTCATTCTTCTGTTCTCATCCGTTCTTCTTAAATCTTGGTTCTGACTCTTCATCCTCAAACCGAAGTTCAAGCCGAAAGGTTGGGGGTTAAGGTTTAAATTGCTTTGAGGAACTGGCATTCGACTTTGCAGCCCAGATTTTAAGTCTACTTGGTTTATTAGGGGATTTTGGAAAAGAAGAGGCTGGTTTAGGAACATTAAAGGGTTGGGGGTGATAGGACTTGGCCTTAGGAGTAACGGCTGGTTCATATTTATATTTTGGTTCAACTGTGATATTGCATTCAAATGTGTTTGTATGTGCTTGAAGGACGTAAGATTTTGTGTCGTATCTGGGCTTTTTTGCTCAAATGTTGGCAATGCTTCATTGCCAACTGAAAGCACAGTGTCATCACTGCAACAGGAATTGTCATCTATACTGATTTCGGCTCTAGATTCGTTCGTCCGATCATCATCATCGTCAATAAGGTCAGACGTTCGGCTATTCTCGTTGACCTCTCGTAAATCTTCGTAGTTAGGCGTGTTTTGCAGCAACTTGTCAGTTGAGAACACATTTTCTGGACTATGGCTGTCTCTCTCTTTCTTCAGTACATTGTGTATGGCGAAAGAGGATGACAGTACGGGTCTGTCTTCAGCTTTTTCCTCGTCGTGATATTCAGGACTGGTTGTGTCTCTTGTGTTTGGGGAGTAAGGCTCGTCATCGCTATGGTCTTGGATTTTGATCCTGGATTCTTGAAGGTGGGCTGAGGATACCGCAGCCATCTTGGAGTGAGGAACTTACGCCATCTGTTGAAGAAATACAACATTAAAACCTCAAATATATTAAAGATTTATTTAAGAAATTAAAGACATATTATTATATCTAGCCCATACTGTCCCACTGCTGGGCAAAGGCCTCCCTCCACTCCTTCCAATGTTCCCGGTTTTGAGCCACCTCTTTCCAATTCCCAAGGAAGACATCCAAGTCGTCCCGCCATCTCCTTCTTGGTCTGCCGCGGCCCCGTCGTGCAATTTCAGGGCACTAATTTTGCGTTTTGCTGGCCCACCGCTCGGTAGGCATGCGGCAGACATGTGGTGCCCCCTCCATAAAGACATATGGTTTTTAAAAATAATTTCTTATTGAATCAACGGTATTTCTATTCAGCCTTAGCGTTATTTTGGTACTATGGCATTTCCATGTTAAAATAAGTAGTAATAGCAGGTATATAATAGAAAAAGATAAACAGTATCTTCTGAAGTTTTTGTATAAGCTGTATTACTTTTTGGTGTACAATAAAGTCTATTCTATTCTATTCTACTATGGGACAACCTGACGTACTGCGAGTATCCACCCTTAGGGCCTGCACTCACTTGAAACAAGACGTCTTAGACAGACTTGTCTAAAACGTCTCGGACAAGTCTGAGACGTCTTAAACCGAACAGTTTTGTCTACGACACGGGGCTCTAGGGCTGTTGATAAAATATCGATATATCGAAATATTGATATTTTTTTCGATCATTGGCTTTGTCTTAAGTCGGCTCAACAATATTTTTTTCAATTTATAATTCATGATATTTATTAAACAAATTACATTACAAATGTTTGAAAATGTGGCGTTCTCAGTAATTATAGTTCAATTTTAATAAAACATTTATGCGTACCAATATTTCTCAAGTGGTTTACAAATAAATGTTTATATATGTTCAGCTGTTTGAGTACTGCGATAGTATCGATATATCGATATTTTATCCCCTGGCCTAGGCTTTAACGCGCCGTGTCGTAGACAAAACAGTTCTGTTTAAAACGTCGCAGACTTGTCTTAGACGTTTTAGACAAGTCTGTCTAGGACGTCTTGTCTCAAGTGAGCGCAGGCCCTTACGTTGTGACACCTTTACTACTGTCAGAACTAAGCGTTTCGCCTCGTCGTTTATACCAAGTACATCGAAGGATTTGAATATTTTGCCTGCTGCGGTCTTCCCGTCCGCTTTAAGTGTCTGCAAGGCTAGAGTGAATAGGCTCTTAATAATGTAATCCTATTCACCATCAACGATTGCATCACTGCTTACCAACAGGCGAGATCGCAGTCAAGCACTAGTTAATTCAATTAAAACAAAAGTATTTATTTGATAATATCCCCTACATAAACAAAAACAAACATTTTAGACATTAATTTTGTCAATAATTTACTTGGAACAGAACTTCTAACAAATCAAACTATTTCCAAGCACTGGCACAATTTGTCCTTTACTAAAATTAATGGACTCCATCTCGATATGACAGTGTATCTAATTAACCTTAGCGTGCCTAATTACTATTTAGAACTCCAAGTTAATACATAAATTAACAAAGATCAATGGGTTACTGGCATCCATCTTGTTTTTAGTTGGTACGTTTAAAGCCAGCCCCCCTAGCCAAGTTACAATCGAATTCCGTTCTCTAATCGGTAACGCCTCGGTGACAGCAATTGTAGAAAACGATAAGTTGGTAGCCATGTTGACGTGCTCAAATCTGTGCTGCTCTACGGGTGCGAAACGTGGAAGGTCACAAAGGACATCTCACGCCAAATCCAAGTTTTCGTCAACCGCTGTCTCCGTCGCATCCTCGGAATTTACCGGCCCGAGACAATATTCAACGTAGAGCTGCTGGAAAAATGTCACGAGATCCCAATCGACCGCCAGATCAAGCGCCGCAAGTGGAGATGGATTGGCCACACGCTCCGAAGGAATTCCGATCACATACCCAAGCAAGCGTTGGACTGGAATCCGCAGGGAAAAAGAAAGCGTGGCCGTCCGCGTCAGACCTGGCGTCGCACCGTGTTGGCGGAAGCAGCGAGCATCGGGTTGACGTGGAGCGAGGTGAAGCGTGAAGCACCGTTCGCGATGGAGGATTACTGTGGACGCCCTCTGCCCCATCTAGGGGACATAGGACATTAAGTCAAGTAAGTCATGTTGACGTGCCTGAGTCGGCCGAACGTTCTACAATGTAGCGTTTGTATACGATGTAGCGTTAAACATTGTAGAAACGATTTTGAACGATGTGAACTTGGCTACGAATTGTCTATACGTTTGTTCTGACCACGCGACTTTGCGTTGAGATGACGTCATTCCCATACGTTTCATCACTTTTCGACTGCAGAATAACAACTTGGCTAAACGTGCTGAACTACATTAGACCGACGCATACGTAAAGAGCACTGGTGGCCGAGTGGTAACGGCCCCGACTAACGAGTTGTAGGTCGCGGGTGCGAACCCAGCCAAGCGCATTACCTTGGTTAATCTATTTCATCACCACTGCTCTCAAAACGGTAAAGGAAAACATCGTGAGGAAACCGGCATGTCCAAGAACCAAAAATTCGAAGACATGTGACATTCATCAAACCGCAATGGGCCCGCGTAGTGGATTACGGCCCATACCCTCTCCTAGAGTGGAGGCTTGAGTCCCAACAGTGGGAACATTAAAAAGGCTGGTGATGATGGTGATGACACGTGGACCACGCCTGATTTGTAGGTAGAACGACGTCGTGTGGCGTGGATCTAGTGTAGATCTACAAGTCTAGTTGCCATATAAAATGTATGGAGACCGACACGCCCCATCGGCGTACAATAAGGTCGACGTATCTTGGCGATCCCGAACTTTGCGCGGAAGGCTACGCACGAACGTTTTTTAGGAACCAAATGGTGGCATGAGGCGACTTGCGCGGGGTGGAGGTGTAGCCGACGAGATTGACTCTATGGAAACTCAATCGACTTTTTATTCAATGAAATATTATACTCTTCCGCAACAGCGATGTGGAAGAGTTTTTTGACGCCATATTTTAGTTAGTTGTAATTAGCGTAGGGTTTTATTATTATTATTTTTTTAATTTACTGTAATTATAGTTTTTAGTTGTGTATCTAAAAAGTTAAATTGATTTAAAGTTAATAAAGGTTCTTAAAATTAGAAAAAAAAAACAAATATCACAATATTTTTTTACCGATTTGGAATTTATAAATTTTTATTAAAAAAATTATGTTCTTATAAATCACACGACTTTATAAGAAATGTTAAAACAATTATAAAATTCTCAAACTTTTAAAGTCTTAAAGTCGTTATTAATATAATCACAAATGCATAAATGTCGTAAAGACATTGTAGTGTCATTTTTATATGCAATATTGCACGTCAGATTCATCAATAATAATTCAGAATTAAATTAGATTAACCTTTAGCACCGGTGTTAAATTAACAGATCATGTTCGAAACACAACACTGCTCTCCAAAACGCAAATTGTTGATGTGGCTCAAAAGGCTGCCCAACTTAGATGGGACTGGGCAGGACATGTCTGCCGCATGTCTAACGAGCTGTGGGCGCGTAAAACGCTTGGTGCCCGGACACAGCAACGTGGGGCCGAGGCAGACCACGAAGGAGATGGCGGGACGACCTGGATGGCTTCCTTAAGAACTGGAATGAGAAAGCGAGGAACCGTGATCGTTGGAAGGAGTGGAGGGAGGCCTTTGCCCAGCAGTGGGACAGTGTGGGCTAAATAAAAAAAAAAACCTATAGCACATCACCTAGCCTTATACGATAAATGTAATAGTTTTGGCAGGGCACGCGTACTTTTCCGCATTAGTGCGAAAGACAGTAAAATGCGTGCCTAAAAGCGGTAGGGTCTAGCCCTAAGCTAAGAAGAGCTTGTGTTATGTGTACTAGACAACTGATAAACATACCTATATTTGTAAATACATAATAGAGATAAATTTCACCTAGCCAGGCACAGAACACATGATCGTGCTCATAACACAAAAATTTGCCCTGGGTGGGTTTTTTTTTATGGTGGGAAAAATATTCCAATGACAACCCCCGCGCTTGGGCGGAGCAGGAGATAGTGTCAGACTCTTACTGACGAAAAACTCACCCCGCTCCTTCTAGCCTTCATACCGGGGCTCGAGTTCCCTTTCGGACAACCCTGACCCCAGCAGGCCTCGACCCAGCTTGGCCCCTGCTGGTGCTGACAACTCCTTAAGGCGCGCGGGAACAGTGCGCGCCGTCGACGACTTGACAGTTACCGGTCGGCCGGACAGCGAGCTACCCATTGCTTATTGTCCGCAAGCCCATTCGTACAAAGCGTTTTGGAAACACATTCATTATGCGTACAGCTAAAGAGTGGAATTCCCTGCTGGAGTCTGTGTTCCTAGGGGCCTTTAAGTCAAGAGTGAATGAATAGGTTACTTCTAGGCAAGCGTGCTCCATCGTCGGCCACATCATCACTTACCATCAGGTGAGATAGTGGTCAAACGCGAGCCTATCAATAATAAAAAAAAAAACCGGCCAAGAGCGTGTCTGGCCACGCTCAGTGTAGAGTTCTGTATTTTAACGTCTGTCACAATAAGTGTACCCACTTACGAGTTTAAAAAAAACCGGCCAAGTGCGAGTCGGACTCGCCCATGAAGGGTTCCGTAGCAGCAAGTAACATAATATAAAAGTTCTTGTAATGTGTTGTAACTTTGATCGATGTTTTAATAATAGTGTATTTTTTTCGGTTTATGACGCATTAAAAAAAAACTACTCACTGGATTTCGTTCAAACCAATTTTCGTTGGTAGTTTTTATAGTATAATGTACATCATATATTTTTTTTAGTTTTATCATTCTCTTATCTTGGAAGTTAGAGGGGGGGGGACACACATTTTACCACTTTGGAAGTGTCTCTCGCGCAAACTATTCAGTTTAGAAAAAAATGATATTAGAAACCTCAGTATCATTTTTGAAGACCTATCCATAGATACCACACACGCATGGGTTTGAAGAAAAAAAAAAATTTGAGTTTCAGTTATATGTATGGGGACCCCCAAAATTTATTGCTTTTTTTCTATTTTTGTGTGAAAATCTTAATGCGGTTCACAGAATACATCTACATACAAAGTTTCAACAGTATAGCTCTTATAGTTTCGGAAAAAAGTGGCTGTGACATACGGACGGACGGACAGACAGACAGACAGACAGACAGACAGACAGACAGACAGACATGACGAATCTATAAGGGTTCCGTTTTTTGCCATTTGGCTACGGAACCCTAAAAATGCTTGCATATACGATTATACTACAAACTTAGTCCAGAAATTATTTTGTAGAACCCTTTTGTCTTTTTTGTACAAAAACTGTTCTTTCCATCAAGTTCAAAATAATTTTCCTAGAAAGTCCTTATAAAGTTTTACTTTTCAGATTTTTTTCATATTTTCTAAACTTATGGCTCAAATGTTAGAGAGAGGGGGGGGACACATTGTTTTTACTTTTGGAGCGATTATTTCCGAAATTATTGACATTATAAAAAAATGATTTTAGTAAACCCCTATTCATTTTTAAATACCTATCCAACAGTATATCACACGTTAGGGTTGAAATTAAAAAAAAAATCACTTCCCACTTTACATATAGGGGGGCTACCCTAACAAAACATTTTTTTCCAATTTTTATTTTACCACTTTGTCGGCGTGATTGATATACTACATATTGGTACCAAATTTCAGCTTTCTAGTGTAAACTGTCACAGAGATTAAGCGAGGACGGACAGACAGACGGACAGACAGACATGGCGAAACTATAAGGGTTCCTAGTTGACTACGGAACCCTAAAAAAGCCCTGGGTGGGTATCGTACCCACAACCTCTGGCACAGCAGTCAGTGCCACTAACCTCTAGACTAACAGACCAGTCAATTGTTATCCTCAAAGCAATTTTAAATAACATTTACCTACGCTAGTATTACTTTGTACATTTTCGGTACGTAGAAAATTGTTCATAATACCTTTAACACATAGAAGAAATGATACGTTACTAAGTTATGGTAGAAAACACCTTGTTATAATATTAAAATATGACAGGTTAACTATCTCTTCGTGAGATGAAATCCGTAATAAGATGTTGAGGGAGATATAGACGTGAGATTCTTTCACGCCTTGCGCCTGCAGAAACACAGGTGAGAAATCGTCCAATGACTTCTTGCTTCTCGCTGGCTGGAGCAGGACGGCGTGAAAGACTTTTACTGACTGAACCACACCCGTATCCTTCAGTTGCCTTTGCGTTCTAGGAGTGCTGGTTGGATAGCGACGATGTGGTCAACGATGGAGCGAACGCTTGCCTAGCAGTAACCTATTCACTCTTGACTTAAAGACCGCTAGGTTGTAGCTATCAGGAAACGTAGATTCCGGCTGGGAATTCCACTCAGCATGGATATAATAATGTAAAAGCATAGTTATTTAGCCTTTTAATCACGATTTAGACATCGCAGGGGCGGCTGCAGCGGGTGCTGTAAACCTCAAACGGCGTAAATATAATAACCTCATTGGAAGTTTTGTGTTTGAGCCGTTTAGGGTTGAAACACTAGGGCCATGGGGTCCGAGCGCTCATCGAGTTGTTTGGGATATCAGCAAACAGTTGGTCGACTCATCGCTTGACCAGAGGGCTGAACTCTTCTTCAGTCAACGAATCAGCAATGCCATCAGAATCATGGACGAATTTTTTGATGGCCTGTGAGCTTTTCCCGTTTTTTTTACTGAAATTTGAATCAAATCTTTATTATTATAATAATATCAGTCAGAGGACTCTAACAGGACTTTTTTAGTTCCTATGTCATCGTCATAGATGTCACTACAAGAGCTAGGTCTTCAAACCTCAGAGGCAGCTAAGCTAAGGTGAACTTAAATAATGATATACGTTAGCATATCGTGGTGACGGTAGGCGCGGGAGGAAAACTTGCTACGCGCGGTATGAGAGGCAAGGTGCTCTATTTTGTAAATTAAATAATCCTCGAAACGGTCAACTACGATTGACAATATTTACGTAATTAACGCCAATTGATCTTTTTAGAGTTCCATCCCTCAAAAGGAAAAACACAGAACCCAAATAGGATCACTTTGTCGTCCGTCTGTATGTCAAAACCCTTTATCTCGGAACGCGTTGAGTTATCGAGTTGAAATTAAAACCATATACTCAGGTACCCATATACTCTGTGGTCTTGAATCTGTGAAAAAATTAAACTTCTATGTATTCAAAAGTATATTATTAAACATTATTTATAGAACATTATGTCGTTGGCAAACCGAAAGTGAGTGATGTACTCGCCATTGACATTAATGCCTAGCTAAATTTAACTAAATTTGGGTAAAAGATGTAAAAAGTTGATTTTTGCAATAAGGGTACGATTTTAAAAACTTCTGGCCTTACAGTAGTAGTGGTAATATGTTTACTAACTGATTGGGAGCAATTTTTCTAATTGGCTCACATGACGCATGGTAGCAATTTAATTTTTGCCTCCTTTCTTGCATTTAATGGTTTAGAATGAAGTGCTCCCACTAAACTGTTCGGTATTAATGATTGCTTTAACCCTTGTGATTAACTTAATGGAGATGTAGTTAAACTAAATTGCATTAGCTTAAGGTTAGGGCATGAATTGAAGGGGTTTTGAGATGTTAATACTTTGGACGACAACTATTTTTAGTAACAGATGACTGAAGAGACTCTTTCCTCTACTAAAAACAAAGCATCAGTCCCAGCAATTGAAAGAAAGAAAGAAAAACATACGTTTGTAACTGTTGTTGACAAACATTACTGATGTTGTTTATTATTTTTTTTCCAGTTTAATTATAATATTCTTGTTTGTTTATTGTGTCCCAAATAAATATGTTTTATTTCTTTCGATTGTTTATGCTTATTTTTTTTCGTACTTATTTGAAATAAAAAGTGAACGGAAGCTCTATAGCCGAATTTTGTTCTTTTTTTCCGAGCCTGGCAAAGTATTTTTAAGTTTTTCCAAATGGAATTTCTCAGGGAGGAGCCTGGAGGTCTTCATTTGTATCTGTTTCATCGCCATAGGGTCGCCTCTAATTAGGGACATAGGACTAGAACATAACCGCTGAAATGAGAGTCTATCTAAGGCTGTACCTCCGAAGAGTCTAGGTGATTTTTCTTTATTTGAAAAAAGCAACATGACAAAAAAACATTAGGTATAATGTTTTGGGTGATCTGTGGTAACTCAGTGATAACTAATAACACTTACAAGTTGTAAGTTGCGGGTTAAACCCCAGCCAGGCGCATTACTTTGCGTAATTTATTTCATCACCACTACTCTCAAAACGGCGAAGGAAAACATCGAGAGGACACCGGCATGACCTACAAACAAAAATTCTATGATATGTGCCATCCACCAATTCGCACTTAAGTGGTGGATTACGGCCCATTCCTTCTCCTAGAGCAGAGGCCTGAGTCCCAGCAATGGGAACTTTATAAGGCTGATTATTCTGATGATATATATTTAGCACATCTTATACAAATTTTGCACTTATCCGCCGAAGAGAATTTCGAAATCTAGGATTATAGGCGAAAAAATAAATTAAGTATTTAAATGGCAGGCTTTTAAAGAAGAGTATTAGAATTAATTTGACATGATTAATTGACACCCCACTTAACACAGCACTTTATTTCATAGAACTAGACACGAATCAAAAGCTGCAAATAGCGGTCATTTCTAAATCTGTCACTTGCAAATTAGTCATGTCAAGCTAAGCCACATTACAAGCAGTTTATTTTTAGTCAGAACTATTTAATTCTAAGAATTAAATTTAGAGTTAAGTTTATAAATAACAATGATCTTCTTGATAGCATTTCAATCAAGATATCAAGATTCATTTTTATGTGTCGCAAAATGCAGTTATGTATAAAAGGCCGATCCGGGAAACGAACCCAGAACCCCACGCTCAGCAGTTACGCTTCCGAATGCGAGACCAACAAAGCAGTAAGTTTGTCGTTTGATTAATTACTACTTGAATACTATTATGATGGATACTTAATATAATATAAAAATATTAATATTAAAATTCTGTCAAATTTTATTTCCTAAACATGTGTGAATAAATCGCAAATCAGTAATTAGACAGCTAAATAATAAAAAACAATTTATAATTAAAGACAAAGAAAATTAAAAATGCTTGTTTTTCTCAATTAAAATGACTATTCCAATAAACAAAACCAAAATATACTCTACCTAACAAAACTACACACCTAATTAGATCCTAAAAAAATAATTCTACAAAAATCGCAAAGTAGAGCCTCTTCCCTACCGTACCGTCTCGAGACCACACACGATGAACGTACGCGCTCCAACCAGATATTTCGTTTATCCGACAACCAATTTACATTTACCGCCCGCCAAACCCTATTTCTACCAACTCCCCCTATATTATGCAGTTTACCAACAGCAAATTTAAAATTGTAAGCGCACGAGACGAAACCACGATATGTTTCGACCAAATTTAATCGAATTGCGACTTTATTTTGTTGTAACTAAGGTTTATATAAAGTGTAGTGTTAAGTTGGTAAAAGATTACGTATCTGAAGTGTAGCGAATCGACTTTTTTTTCTTTTTAGTGTCACGATTCTGCAATTTCAAAAGGTGTTACTTGTATCTGTACTTGTAAAGCCGCTAACTCGAAAATTATCAGTTATCGTACAAATATTACTGATATTCCTAGGTTTTATTCAGTCAATTGATTTGCTGAACAAATCATTGTACTTATGAAGTTTTTTATAACTAGTAATCAGCTTCGCACGGGTATTATTTGATTGACCTGTTGGTCTAGTGGTTAGTGACCCTGACTGCTATGCCGGAGGTCGTGGGTTCGATTCCCACCCAGGGCAAATGTTTGCGTGATGAGCATGATCATTTGTTCTGTGTCTGGGTGTGATTTATCTATATTTAGAAATATATAATTATGTTTATCTGTTGTCTAGTACTCATAACACAAGCTCTGCTTAGCTTGGGACTAGACGGCGCTGTGTGATAGTTGTTTATAGAAAAAAAAAAAAAGAAAAGATACAAAGATTTGTAATAATATTGTGGAATATTATTACAAATCTTTGTAATTCTCGGTTGTCAGGGTTCCGTACCTAACGATAAAAACGAGACCCTATTACATAGACTTCGCTGTCTGTCCGTCTGTCTGTCAACGGGCTGTATCTCAAGAACCGAGATAGCTAGACAGTTGAAATTTTCACAAATTATGTATTTCTGTTGCCGCCATAACAACAAATACTAAAAACAAAATAAAATAAATATTCAAGGGGGGCTCCTATACAATAAACACATTTTTTTTTGCTGAATTTTCCTAAGTACTTTACGAAACTCTTCATGCGTCCAACTCGCACTTGACCAGTTTTTCTTCCTGTTATTTTTGTTGACGAGTTGGTTCTTTGATGGTAAGCGATGATGTGGTCGACGATGGAGCACGCTTGCCTAGAAGGAACCTAGTCACTCTTGACTCAAAAGTTCCCCAGGTTGTACCTAGCTATAGTTTTTGAGTTTAGCGAACAAATAGATAGACAGACTCGGTGGAGGACTGGCCTGTTGGTCTAGTGGTTAGCGGCCCTGACTGCTATGCCGGAGGTCGTGGGTTCGATTCCTACTCAGAACAAATGTTTGTGAGATGAGCACGATCATTTGTTCTATGTCTGGGTGTAATTTATCTATAATATCTATGTATGTATTTAGAATCTATCAGTTGTCTAGTACTCTCACTCTGCTTAGCTGAAGACTAGACGGCGTTGTGTGATAGTTGTGGAATATTATCTAAAGTAATATTATATAGAGGTAAAGTTCGTTTGTTTGGTAAAAAAATAATAATTCAAAATTCAAAAGTTTTTTATAAAGGCCTACATGGGCACTTATAAAACGTCAGAAGCTAGTGCACGGTTCCAATTGGTCGTTTTCTATGAAGAAGAACCGGCAAGAAACTCCATGGTTACTTACTATTAAAAAAAAATTTCAGTTGCCCGCTATTATTTTTCTGTTGCATTTTCACATTCCTTTAGCCAATTAAACGATTCGTCTAAAATTTATTTTTTATTTAAATTAAATTATTACATTTCGTATTCTATTAGATGTTGCCATAAAATAAAATCGAATAGTTAACACTCTCTCTTTTAAAACGGTCAAGGAAAAATAGTAGCAAAAAAAAAAAAACTAAGTATTTAAAAGATTGATCTTAATAATATCATGATCCTGAATTTTGTGGGTGGATTCAATTTTTTTTATTTTAATTTGACAACTATCACGCAACGCCGTCTTGTCCCAAGCTAAGCAGAGCTTGTGTTATGAGTACTAGTCAACTGATAAACATACTTACTTATATATTTCATAACACAAACATTTGTTTTGGTCGGGAATGAAAAGGGAGAATCCTCCGACCAGACAAGTGTAGTGTCTGATGTGGGCAATTGCCCGGTAGATGATTTCAGGGCAGGCTGTTGTATATGTTCGAATCGCTCAGAGAACTGTAATGAGGGTGTTCTAAAATGACGTTGACCAGATGGCAGTACCGAGGCGTCAGGTCCAAGCACCTGTCAAAACGCTTAAGTTAATGACATTACTTAGACAGGAACGTCAACGTCAAACTTTAGAAGTCAATGCCATTGTAAATTTTTCAAAGGAAAAGACCTGACGGCTAAGTGGTGCTAACTGGTGGTGTGAATGATCCTAAACACCCTCATTGCGCGATGCAGGATATCGTAATTTAGTTCTTAGGTGGCGCCAAATTTATGCCATTACAACCACACCTTCATAAAGATGGCTTAACCTCAAAACTAGATAATTTACTATTAGATTGTCACTACTAATTAACAATAAATCTATTGTAGGTAACTTGCCACATAATTCAGGATAAAAGCAGATTGAAATAAGATAATTTGACACCATTTAAAAGTTAATTGCAAGTGACATTTCAAAATGGCGACTGTCACCGAATTATTTACCATTGATATCGCTTTTTGCACATGTTATTGGAAGAGGACATTTTAATTAAATAGTTATGGCATTGTGACACGATATTTTCTTTTTCACTGGTTTTTGTTTTTAAAATAATACATTCACAGAGCTTTTTTACTCGACCGCGAAATCACTTTTTTTTTGTTAATATTTTTGGCTTGTATACTAAGTTCTTTAAGTCATATTTTCATTTGAATAATACATTTGTTTACAGAAGTCAAGGCCACTAACCACTAAACCAACAGGCCAGTTAAAATATATAGACTTCACTTGTCCCGTAAAAAGTCACTTTTTTAAATATGATCCACTCAAAAAACGTAAGAAATGGAAATCGGTAACTAAAGTAGATACCTATAAGATCCTTAATCAAAGATTTTAATCTCTAAATACAAGAACATAAACTACGAACTAGTGCGAAAACTTAATCTTGACGCATTCAATTCTAATCATCAGTTAAAGGAAACCCATACAAAATAAAAAAGAAGTTGATACAATAAATTTTTATAGCACCAAATGCATTTCAAAGTGTTATTTGCAACACCTACAGACCCAAAAAAGGAAAATAACGGTCGCAAACGTAAAACCATAGACTCATTTGACGTTTAAATTGGCGGGAAAAATGCAAACGTCACTTTGACAGTTAACTTTTTTTTTTATTCCTGGCCGACCGCGTTCCGTTCGGTAATGCTTAGTGGAAACATTAAGAAGTGACGTATAAGGAATGCCCACATACAGCCTATGTCCTGTTGATAACTATCAAACTTGGTAGTTTTTATTACTGCCCGTTTTAAATAATATGATTTTTTTTTTGAAAGAAATATTCTTCAGCTGTTCCATTTATGTGAATTTTAGTAAAAACTGGATATTTTTATAGCAATGTGTCAATGCTTATCCATCATTTTTAGGGTTCCGTGACGAAAGGGTAAAAACAGACTCCTTATTAAGACTCCGCTGTCCATCTGTCCGTCAGTCACCAGGCTATGTCTCAAGACGTCCGGTAACTGTCCGGACCAAGCCCAAGTCGTCGACGGCGCGCACTGTTCCCGCACGCCTCAAGGAGTTGTCAGCAACAGCAGGAGCCCAGCCGGGTCGAAGCCTACTGGGGCCAGGGTTATCCGAAAGGGAACTCGAGCCCCGGTATGAAGGCTTGAAGGAACGGGGTGGGTTTTTTAGTCAGTAAGAGTCTGACACTATCTCCCGCTCCGCCCAAGAGCGGAGGTTTTCATTGGATGATTATCCCCACCAAAAAAAAAAGCTGTGTCTCAAGAACCGTAATAGATGATGAATTTTTATTGCAGTTATAATAACAAATAAAAAAAAAACAGAATAAAATAAATATTTAAGGGGGCTCTCGTACAACAGAAGTGCCAACAAAATTATGCAATAATCTTTTTTTATCACTCAATTGTTTTGCTGGAAGAAAACTCAACTTTGAATTAAGCTCGCCTATGTACATGAACTCTGATATGCACATATTTTGCTAATTATCATAAAGAATTAAAGGAATTAAAGTGTTTTATATTGCTCCATTTTTGCTACAAATGGTACAGAACCCTTCTTGCATAAGTCCCGTTCAAGCTTGGCCAGTTTTTATCATTGGTCATTTAGTTTGCACATGGTTACTAACACGAACGTACCTCGTTTATTTTTAGTAAGTGCTTGAGTGATTTAGAGTAATAACTTAAATGTTTAATAGGCACCTTACTTTAGTGGCTTCTTACTCGTATATTGTGTATTTGTAGTTATAAAGTCCAAGGTACATAAGGGGACAAATTGTCCCACAACATAACGCGCATTGCTGTTAAATGGCGCTACCAATATATGGTGGACATCCCACACATACGTAAAAATCGTTTTAGGAACACATTAATTGTGCGTACAGCCAAGGAGTGAAATTCCCTGCCGGAGTCTGTGTTTCCTGATAACTACAACAGGGGTCTAGTCAAAATTGATAGGTTACAGAAGTAACCTATTTACTCTTGACTCGACTTGACATCGTCGGCCACATCATCGCTTTTTGGCATGAACTGTGCCACTTCTGTACTCAAAAATTTAAAAAGTTTTCTTAATTTTTTTTAGTTTTTTAAAAAAGGCGTAGGTATTTTTTGGAACTTATTTTTTTAAAAATTCGACTAAATGACGGTATTACCAAGTGCTGGCACTTTCTGGTATTATCTCTCTGTTTTCGCATTGGTTTTTTATTAAACACTAGATTTTGCCCCGACGAAAACATTTTAGCAATCAGACCAATACTTTCAGAGATTACCTCCTACAAACAAAAAAAACAAAATTTACCTCTTTATTATATTTGTGTAGATGTAGATTTCGTTATATTGCGTTGTATGAACCGGCAAGCTTTTAAACCATTCTTGGGTTGACGATAGACGAGTGAGGAAGGGCCTTCTTAAGTCTGTTTAATTACTACAAAAACAATGCAGACGCGGTGACTATTCATCCTAAGGTTGTCTAGTAGAAATCGCTGTCAGCGATAAGACCGTCATTGTAACCCTAGATTTAAGTTCGTGTTGAAGTCTTGTTACTCTTTGGTGTACCTACAATAAAGTTTATTCTATTCTATTCAGAACAATTCCGCAGAAAACCAAATGAACCCTATTTTTACGACACACGGAACCCTAAACTCAGTTCTAAAAAACCCAAATTCAGAATCAATTAATTACACGGTAATCATATAAAAATCAATGGTTTTACAACAAAATTGGACACTATTATATTTTATAGTAGACATCAATAAAAAAACCATTAAATTATACAATAAAATAATCAAATTTGCTAATTGAATGTTTTAAATGATTCAATCAAGTTTTTTTTTAACTACACTAACGACGTTTAAGTGTGAAAATTGTAATTTAACCTACATAACATGCATATTTTTATATCAATACTAGCGGTTGAGAGGAAAGCTCACCGTCCGACTGTCCGGTAAATGTCCGGACCACAGAAAAGATAAAAGAGGTTAGAGAAGGAAATACTTTTCGTTTTGTACTACAACGAGTGTCGCCGCTTGTCTCACACCCTTTAACTCCACTACAGGCAATATACCAATACGAACGTGCATTACGCAACTAACAAACCACGCACACTTAGATTGCAAGTTTGCTATTGGTAGTTGAACTATGAACATTACCCTACTTTTTGGCGCGCTTGCCTCACTCACAAAGCCATTCCAACCTCTTTCATCTATTCTGTGTTCGGTCCGGACGACCGAGCCCAAGTCAGAAGTCAGAGATGTCAGTAAACCGTTGGGGCCCAGCAGGGTCGAAGCCTACTGGGACCCCTTGGTCCCAGCCTGCTTCTGAAACACTCACACTAGTAGCACCCAACTCTCCCCTCACAGGACTGGGTCTTGGTGGTGGGGCTCTTAGGACCGGGACCGCGGTCCCAAATACCTCCTATAATTTTATTTTTTTGTAGTATCTAGGCAAGTCTGCTCCATCGCCGACATCATCGCTTACAATCAGGTGAGATAGTGGTCAAACGCGAGCCTGTCCTCGTAATTAGAGACAAAATAGAAAGACAATGAGAGAGGGAATGCTGGCGTTCGCTTGGGGTCGCTTTGTTTTTAGTATAAAAATAAAAATCTTACATTTCAGACAAAGTTCAAATTAACAACAAGTATTAAAACTTTTAACTAGGTACCAGAAAAAAACAGACTTTTTTGTTTATTGTACACCTGTGGGTATACTTATATTGATGATATTCTGCCTTTCTAAAAGACAGAAAAACCTGAAAATTAACTCGACTCTTTCAACATTTCAAAAGTAATTGATAAAAATACAAAATGACTGAATAATTATGTAACTTTGCCCGCCCCGGGCAAACGTGATGTATCACCAATGAAACATGCCCAAACAATAATATATAAATTACAAACACGCAAACAAACAGACGTTTATAAGACGTAGTAAACTTTGTTTGTTTACTGAACACAAGATTTATGATTTTAAAATCGTTTCGGGGGTTTTTTAATTAGTTTTTCAAATGTAAGATCGACGTGGAAATAGTCTGTGTACGCCTTTTAAATGGGTTCGATAGAAGTTTAAAATGTTGTAAAAGCCAATTTTGCAGAAGAATGTGGACATGTACTGGCAAGGTTACAACTTTGCTATACGATAACTTAGAACGATGATGCCCAAAGAAATCAAAAACCAAAAATAATTTATGTCAAATATACCATTTGCAGGCACTTTTGAATAGTCAAATGTCGGTTAGTCCCAGAAAAGTAAAGCTAAATTGCACGTTCCAAAGCGTAGGTCTCTATGGAGAAGCACGTGCAAGAAACTCCATGGACACTCTTTTAAATCATATTATGTGTTACATAA
Source organism: Mythimna albipuncta (assembly GCA_929112965.1). NCBI lineage: Eukaryota > Metazoa > Arthropoda > Insecta > Lepidoptera > Noctuidae > Mythimna > Mythimna albipuncta. Next base: position 2,846,797 of record OV815986.1, on the reverse strand, counting down.
ATAATGCTTGGTTACATATTTCTTGTTGCTTCTATAGTCATTTTTATCTAGATACCCCCAAAGGTCGAAGCCGATCTACAAAAGATCCTTTCGACCGAAAATTAATGATAAGAGGTCTTTAGACTGTAAAAATTACTTTTATATCCATTCATTTAATCATTTCAACTGAAAAAAATATGGGCCTGTGGTAAGAAGACTTACCGCGGCCTTAGAACACAAAAGAAAACTGACAGAACACAGGTTTTAATTAGACTTATGCTTATAAGTCTGACACTTCCTTTAGCTCAACCCAGAACAAGAGAATTTTTTTGATGATTTCCAATGGCCCGATATTTGTACGACGTGGTAACACTGGTTTCATTTGTGGTTTCTATGACAGACCATTTTTCTCACGATGTTTTTAGGACTAGTCCAGCTGACCCGACGAACTTTGTACCGCCTAGCAGTCAATGAATGTAGTATATCTTTCGATATATTCAACCGATTGCGATGAAACAAAACCTAAATAATATATCAAGTTACACACAATTTTAATGTTTAAAAGTTATCTACATCGATTTCGTACATTTTACGTGATGCGCGCACAACTAAACACTTCTAAAGATTTATGATATGAATAGATTATGCCTTTTTTTTTTAAACACTCAGAATGTAGTTTCGTTAGGACATTATTACTCATTCGGGCGACCAAAAGAAAATATTTTAATTGCCGAATACAAGGCGTTGGATGAAATTGGCGTGACGCAGAATGTGTGGGGGAGTGCTCCCCTACCCTTGTTCTAAAGGTGTCATGTGAGGTTTACATTCATTTTTCTATTCGTTGAATTGTTTGGAAAGTTTAAATTGTTCGTAGTTAGTTTGTAACACAGCCCTACAATGTTACCACGAGCTCTTGATCAATTTGATAACTTAGGCTGAACTTTCCAACAGTCCTGCTGCTCTTGGGATCGGGACCGCGGTCCCAAATTCTACCTTTAATTTTTTTTTGTAGTCGTAATTTGGGACCACAAGGAAAAAGTCAGTAAGGAACTAAGGACCGTTACCTTTTGGTAACGGTAAAAAAAAAATGGTAAAAAATGTGTTTATTTTATTTGTGATCCCAAAAAACTACAAAAAAAAGGTGGAAAAAAAACATCTAGAGGTTAAAATTTTTTTTTTTGTAGTATTTTAACCTATTCACTTCCGACTTGACTTAAAGATCACCAAGTTGTAACTATCAGAAAACACCATTAAAAGTAAGGACTGTTACCAAAAAAACTGTGTTTATTTTATATGTGGTCCCAGAATACTACAAAAAAAAGGTGTATAAAAATAATGATTTTTTTTTGTACCTAGTAAATATTTTGTAACCTATTCACTTGACTTGACTTATAGACCTCTAAGTTGTAACTATCAGGAAACACTATAGAAATATTAACGTGCCCAGGTTATCTTACTCCTTAGCTGTGCTCACAACGAATGAGTTCCCAAAACATTTTGTGCGTTATAGTTCAAATAGACGTGAAGTGTTACTTTTTTTTATTGATAGGCTCGCGTTTAACCACTATCTGACCTGATGGTAAGCGATGATGTGGCCAACGATGGAGCACGCTTGCCTAGAAGTAACCTGTTCACAGGAAACAACTCTTAGCTGTTCACATAATGAATGAACTTAAAACCAATTTGCAAAACAAATCATTAATCATTATCATTTATATCTTAACTTATATTCAACCATTCGTTCGCACGTTAAATAATAAACTTTAGATTAATATCTAAGACTGATACACAAACAAGCGTTGAATCACGATCTCTTAAATTATTGAGTAGAAGTACCATAAACCAAACGCGTGAGTCGCTCCAGGATGTTAGCGCCATCTAGCGGCCGACGCGGGAATTAAATGACGTTTGAAAATTTTTGACAGGTCGTGTGAGATTTTTTTTTTCTTGTTAATGATCTTGGCTTGGATACTAAGTCCTTTAAGCAATGTCTTCTTAATAATAATTAACTTGTTTACCATAAGATTCATCGATCATTTCAGCCGACAGACGTCCAGTATTGAACATTGGCTTCCCCCAAGTGTAGCCACAATGAACAGTTCAGAATATGTACGTACACAGTCTAATGTTTTTGTAGTATTTGGCAACAAATATGTTTTTTTTTTTTCGATGGTGAATATCATCTTATGAAAACCCCCGCTCTTGGGCGGAGCGGGAGATAGTGTCAGACTCTTACTGACTAAAAAACCCATCCCGTTTCTTCAAGTAGCGGAGCTGAAGCGCCCTTTCGGATAACCCTGGCCCTAGTAGGCGCAGCAAATATGTCAAGTCAACCTTCTCAGCAAACTTCGCTGAGGTAGCCAAAACTGCAATAAAATTCTCAGCTCCATTTTACCAAGATAGCGCCTGTTCAGAACTGGACAATATAATAATATATTAATATAATATTTCCACAACTATCACACAACGCCGTCTAGTCCCAAGCTAAGCAGAGCTTGTGTTATGGGTACTAGACAACTGATAAACATACTTATATATTTCTAAATACATACATATTATAGATAAATTATACCCAGACACAGAACAAATGATTATGCTCATCACACAAACATTTGTCCTGGGTGGGAATCGAACCCACGACCTCCGGCATAGCAGTCAGGGTCACTAACCACTAGACCAACAGGCCAGTCAAAATATGTGGAATCATTGATTCCACATATTGTCCAGTTACGAAGACACTTGAGACACAAAAAAACTGTTTACAAAAAAAAAACCGACTTCAATGTTCACTGAAAAATACAAAATAACTTTAATTTCGGAAATCGGTGTTTCTATAATATTTTTGTCCCTTCGTTATTTTACACCGATTTCCGAAATTAAAGTTATTTTGTAGATATTTTTCAGTGAACATTGAAGTCGGTTAATTTTTTTTATTGTAAAAAGTTTTTTATTTTACACTTTTTAGTTATAGTACTTGCCACCACTAAAAAGTACCCCTCAGCCAAAAATTTTCTTATTCATCTCATAACGATTTCAACAATCCCAAACACGGTTAGATTACATTCATTTACCTTCTGGCTTCATCATCAGATCAGTTTGATACATCCCCCTCCCCTTCTTTCAATCAGTCATCGACTACACGTATAAACAAAGCAATTCTACTTTTTACGACAGTTCTGCTGTGATCCTATGAGGAGTTCTGTGCCATATCTTCGAAGTTCATGATCAGATCATAACAATATTTCTATGGGACCAACTTGGACCTTTCAATCAAAAAAATAATTTTCAAAATCGGTTCTCAATTGACCGAGATATCGGTGAACATACATAATAAAACACACGTTCAGCTGAACTTATAACCTCCTCCTTTTCGAAGTCGGTTAAGAACTACACTAATTTTACATAACAATGTACATTAGGAATCAATTTGCAAAGTGTTTAAACCATATTACTAAAATTTCCGTCCAAAAACCATTTGGCGGTTTTCATCTAACCATCATGTTTTTTTAAGTGGGAAAATCATCAAATAACCCCCCGCTCTTGGACAGAGCGAGAGGGCGAGACTTTTACTGACTAAACAACCCACACCTGTTCCTTCTTTCCTTTCGTATCAGGGTCCAAGTTTCACTTTCACACTACCCGTGGAATCATGCTTAGATTTGTTAAAAATATGAAACTTTTATAAAGATTTATACCATAATTTGCGAATTATTTAAACCACCCAGGTTTAAATAATAAAAACCAAAGTCCCGCTAAATACCATGTAATTTTTCATCTAACCATAATGATGATTCGTTTAAACACCGATTAATAGATTCTAAATTCAAATTCACTAAAGAAAATTTGAATTAAGAATCTGATAATCAGTTTTTAAACTAATCATGTTAGGATTTATTTAAAATGCGGTTGTTTGATAAAGATTTAAACCTTAATTTGGAAAATAATAAATAAATACCTACTTACTAAAATAAAATAATTTAACCGTCTCTGCCAAAATCTTGCCAAATACCGTTAAGTTTTTCATCTAATTATAATTATATGATTCGTTTAAATATTCGATTGCCAGATTCTAAATTTAAATTTTCCAAACAAAATTTGAATCTGCAGTGTTAAAACTAATCATACTAAGATTTATTAAAAATACGATTTTTTGATAAAGATTTAACTCATAATTTACATTAAATAAGTCACCAAGGCGGTATAATTCCTAAACGGCAATCAAATTCGAATCCATACAAAAAAAAATACTGATACCAACTTAACGGCACAACAAAAGCATGTCGTACCAACATAATAAGGTGCAGAAACATAACATAAATTGCTAATACAGTCTGCCACACATATTTGTGGCCATAATTTATCTGATTAGCGTATAACATACGATTATTGATCTATTTTAAATGGAAATATTGTCGTTTTATGCTAATTGGCGCTTTGTTTTCTTTGGTAAGTTTGTTTGAATATGTTAGACAAAAGAATAACGTTATTGAAGTAGCTACCGAGGCCGCGCCATGACGTCCCTTGAACAGTGGCCGAAATTAAATGAACACAATTCTTGTACCCGCCTAGGCGGTAGTACGCGTGGGTATCTGTGCATTTAATTGCGGCTAGCTGCGGCCGGATAGTGCGCGGCTGATCTTTAAATCCATTTTCTTTGCGAAATATTGATTGATTTACATTGTGATATGGGAACTTGAAAGAATATTTAACCACCAATTTTTATGTGTAAAAATGTTTCTAAACATCCAAGCCGTTTCGAAGGAGTAGGGGAAAAGTTGCGAAATTGCTAAATATTTTTTTTTAGACAAAAGTATTAATCGCACGAAAAAATCAATAGTTGATAATCTATAATAAACATATATTTTTTTTGAAACCTATTAACCTGGCCGTTACCGAGGAGTAGGCTTCAGAAAATCACTGTTTTATGGCACTTTTCAGGCACTTGGGTCTCAAAATTGTCAAGAGTACGAGCAAGAAAGAGGGATAGAGTTATACACCCCATCATCATCATCATCATTTCAGCCGAAAGACATCCATTGTTGGACATAGGCCTCCCCCAAGTGTCGCCACATTGAACGGTCCTGTGCGTCCTGCAACTATCGGATTACCGCAACCTATACCAGGTCATCGGTCCACCTTGTAGGAGGCCTTCCAACGCTACGTCTTCCGATACGTGATCGACACTCCAGAACCTTTTGGCCCCAACGATAAATAATATATTTTATACATATACAATAATAAATAAATATATTTTCATCTTTTCGTCTTCTTAAGTTTGTTGAAATTTAACTTAATTGATAAAATTTAAATTTAATTGGTTAAAATTTTAAATTAATTTATGGTAAGTAATTTAATTACTTAATTGAAAATTTTAAATCAATTCATTAATGACTTTTTTGATAAACTTTTCGTATTAATTAATTGTAATTGTAATTTAAAAACATTTCATTTAATTTATTGATTTATCTACATACTAATTGCATTGTATAAGTATTTTAGGTCATAATTTAAGAAATAGGCGTGTACATGAATAATTTTTTGGTCAGATTATCTATGTATTTAGACAAAATGAAAATTGAAGTCTTAGTAGGTCTCGATATATCTTCTTCCTGCCCTTGTCCCATCTTATTTGGGGTCGGCTAAATATATACTATAATACTAAGTTCTATCACTTTTTTTTTATGGTGGGAAAAAATCATGCATTGACATCCCCCGCTCTTGGGCGGAGCGGGAGATAGTGTCAGACTTACTGACTAAAAGACCCACCCCGTTCCTTCTAGGCTTCATACCGGGGCTCGAGCGCCCTTTCGGATAACCCTGACCCCAGTAGGCTTCGACCCGGCTGGGCCCCTGCTGTTGCTGACAACTCCTTGAGGCGCGCGGGAACAGTGCGCGCCGTCAACGACTTGGGCTAAGTTCTACCACTGGCTTTGCTCGTGAATGTAGAAAATTATCTCAAAGGAGTACGTTAACCAGGACAAAAGTATCATAAGTAACATGGCCTACCAGTGTGCCAAATTTTATCAAAATCCATTCAGCCGTTTAAGTGTGGAGAAGTTAAGTAAAAATACACACCCATTTCAGCTGAAAGACGTTCCCTATCCGTCTTGCATCCATCGAATTCGAAAACTGCGACCCTCACCAGTACCCCTAGCCAAGTTGCTAATCTGTAACAGTTAACGCTTGTAGAAAGCTTCAAATGTACGGGAATGACGTCGTCTTAACGCTCAGTCACGTGGTCAGAACAAAAGAATTGGTGGCAAAGTCAACTCGAAGCGTTCGGCGCAAGCGAAACATTTGTAACTTGGCTAGGGGGGCAGGTCACTTCACCTTGTGGGATGCTTCCCAACGCTGCGCTGAACCAAGCTTTGCAACCGAAAGGTTCTGGACTGGCGACTGCATACCGGAAGACGCAGCGTTGTTGGAAGGCCTCCTAAGGTGGACCGATGACCTGGCAAAGGGTTGTAGGAATTCGACGGATGCAACACACAGGACCGGTCTTATGGCGACACTTGGGGGAGGCTTATGTCCAACACTGGACATCTTTCCACTGAAATGATCATGACGATATTTTTAGATATTATTATAATTAAATTATATTATACTAATAAATTACAATTCCAAAAATAAAATTTCTTTTATTAAGTTGAATTTTAACAAAAGACATATTAATTACATTGTAAGTAAAATTATAGCATTTGTGCAAACAATACTAAATTAGGGTGAGGCACCCAATTAATGGCTTAGGCACCTAATTATTTATCATTAATTAATGGGGACAACGAAACATTGTTTTCCATTGTACAGGATTTATCTACGTCATGGTTTTAGATCAATTTTGACTGGCCTGTTGGTTTCGTGGTTAGTAAACCTGACTGCTATGCCCGAGGTTGCGGGTTCGATTCACACCCAGGACAAATGTTTGTGTGAGCACGATCTTTTGTTCTGTGTCTGGGTGTAATTTATCTATAACTAACTTTAGCGCGCAGCTTTGCGCGTGTAATAAAATATAGCCTATGTCAGCTATCTATCGGTGAAATTTTATAGCAATCGGACCAGCACTTTCAGAGATTACCTCCTACAAACTAAAAAAACAATCTTTACCTCTTTATTACTCGTATATTACTGTAGATATGTATGTTTTTAGAAATATATAAGTCTGTTGATCAGTTGTCTAGTATTCATAGTACAAGCTCTGCTTAGGTTGGGACTAGACGGCGTTGTGTACCTAATAGTTGTGGAAAAAGAAAAGTTATCATTAATAAATGGGGACAACGAAACATTGTTTTCCATTGTACTGGATATATCCAAGTTATGGTTTTGATCAATCTAAATAAATATGCCCACATTTGGTACATTGCTCGCAGAACAGATAGCCGTTGGGGCCGAAAGGTTCTAGAGTGACTATCGCGTACCGGTAGACGCAGCGTTGGAAGATCTCCTACAAGGTGGACCGATAAAATGGTGAAGGTTTTGAGAATCCGATGAATGCGGGAGACGTATGATCGTTCGTTGTGGTGACGCTTTGGGGAGGTTTATGTCCAACAGTGGACGTCTATCGGCTGATATGTTGAACCTTCAAGGCCTTATTCAACACGATGAAGGCCATTGTACAAGAACCCCGTCAAATAAACGCCAGCAACTTCTTAGATTTCAAAAACTAACTTGTTTATGACTTCACAACTTCACAATTGTTCGTACAATCGAGCAAGTACAGTCATGAACAGAAATATGTTACAATAAAGCGGGAACTACATTAGACCGACACATGTGGGCCACGCCTGATTTTAAAAACCTCGAAAACTTTTGATATTTTATTTTAATAATGTACAGTGACAGACTACAGAGTAAGACAATTTAGACAGTTAATACAAAATACCGTACATAAATCTGAAATCCAATTATTACTTTACATAGCATTCAATGCTTAATAAGCTTCATTAGTGATAGAAAGGTTAAGTATTATGGAGAAGTTTTAATAAACGAAACTAATGTAATTACAATTTATACAAACAATTTCTAAATTCGTTAAAACTGTTCAAGAGCAAGTTTACCTTAGGGCATATTGTATTATATTGATTACACATTCTGGATTACGTGTTATTCTTAGAAACATTATATGGGGCTCCTTTGGGACTAGCTACGCCAATCCATAGTATAATCAGACTTATAATGTTCCCACTACTGGCAACTCCTTCCTAGGAGAAGGAACAATGAGCGACGGAACGGACGAAGAGCAACGGATTACTCGTCGTCTACCCGTTTGATAAGGACCAGAGTCCGAAAATTGAAGAGGCCCAGTAGGGCTAATGCCTGCTAGGGCTGCAGGAGCATTTGAAAAAGTGACCGTAGCCCTAGAACGCAAAAAAACACAGACCAGGTGAGTTTTAAGCTAGAACCACATTAGACCGACGCACACGAGTTCCACGCCTGATTTGTGCAACGATGTCGCGTGGCGTGGATCAAGTGTAGCTCTACAAGTCTAGTTTCCATATAAAATTTATGGAGATCGTTCCCAGATCGGCGTGTGTGGTACACGTGTGCACAGTGTAGTTCTAGTTTTAGTCAGTAAAAGTCTGACACGCCCTCTCGTTACACCCTAGAGCGGCAGATTTCATTGAATAATTACTCGCCTCTATTCTCTTTTTTTATGCACCTGCCATGTTTTCTCTTCACCAACCTTGGTTGACTGGTAGAGAATGGCTAAGGCATTAAGTCCGCTCTTGTACATAAGTGTTGCAAAAAGTTTTAATAAAATAAATAAAAAGAAGATATTTATGCTGATGACTGTACAAACTTTGAGTCTCGATAATTTGTCGAATAAGCATTGCTATGATTCATTTCCTTCCGACGGGTTCTTCAATTCCCGCGGGTTGATTACCAGAACTAACCACTGACCTGTACACGTCACTTTTCATACGTGTCGAGTAAACGGGCGAGACAGTGCTCTCGGCCGAGTACTCGTTACGTGTAAACAAAGCGCCGAGTGCTCAGCCGAGCGCCTACCTCTACAACTCGCTTACATCACTGACTCGGCCGAGATACAGTTTACTGTAACGCCCTTTTATTCGGTACGTGTGATCGAGGCATAAATTATGTGGTGCGAGTAAGGTACGTCTTCTACCAGTGTCTCCGTTGCATATATCAATAACACGGGCCCCGACATATACCTAAATTAATTTATAAGGCTTGCTGACGGCGAGTAATGGGTAGCTTGCTGTCCGACCGTCCGGTAACCCTCCGGACCGAGCTCAAGTCATCGACGGCGCATACTGTTACCGCGCGCCTCAAGGAGTTGTCAGCAAACCATAATGGACTAGCAGGGCCAAAGCCTACTGGGGTCTTGGACCGGTATCTGAAAGGGAGGTCCGACCCCGGTATGAAGGGCTAAGAAGGAACGGGGTGGGTTTTTTAGTCAGAAGAAGTCTGACACTATCTTCCACTCCGCTCAAGGACGGGAGATGTCATTGGATGATTTTTACCCGCCGATAAAAAATAAAGGTACTGGAAGTGTAGCGAAAAGTATTTTTTTTCCTACATCTATGCACATTCCAAAATGCATTCAAAATATTTATTCCGCACGTTCTAAGACTTACAACAGTGTAATAAGAAATAGCTACCAGTAGCCAGAACTTCACAAAAACTAACAATACATATTAAAGTTCCTAGCTCTCAAAATAACGGGACCAGATGTACTATTTGCACAAGACTGACATCGTTCCGATTCTGACAAATCGATTTTCCAAAGACCACTCTTTGAAAAATCAATGACAATTTCTTCAATGCTTAACAAATACCACTTACAAATAAAGTACGAATAAAAAATGAAATAACAAAATAAATGCACATCCTTAAAGAAATTTGTTTAGAATCGACTATTGAAGTTCTGAATCGATTTCAGCTATTTTTTAAATACGTAACTTTTTCGTTGTAAAATAATGTAGAATTATTTAATCCTAAAATAATTCATCATTATTTTAGGATTATTTTAGGAAAGAAGAATTATTTGATCCCAAAATTATGAGGATTTAATTTAATCCTTAGCATAGCATAGTCGGCCTAATAATGTTCCCACTGTTGGGACTCAGGCCTCCTCTCTAGGAGAGGGAATGGGCCGTAATCCACCACGCGGGCCCAGTGCGGGTTGGTGAATATCCCATGTTTTTGAAGTTTTGGTTCTAGGACAGTCGGTTTCCGCACGATGTTTTCCTTCACCGTTTTGAGAGCAGTGGCGTTGAAATAAATTATGTAATGGCGCCTAGGCTAGGTTTGAACCACTCAGCCATAATGGAGAATAAAAAAAGATAAAATAAAATCTTGATAAGCCTCGATTGCGTCCCTATCGTATTTATACGAATATGTAATTTCAAAGATTATTAATATCCGTACAAAGCTGGGATGGATTGCTAATTATATATTATGTAATTTAATCTTTTCTCTACTATAATATGCATGTACTATACGCTTAAACCTTCCTCATGAATCACTCTGTCTATTGGTGAAAGCCGCATGAAAATCTATTCAGTACTTTTGTATTTATCGTGGACAGACGAACACGGCGGAGCACTTATTGTTTTATAAAATTGATATATTTTATGTAGGTATTGTCGTGCATATTAATACTTATATTTTATTATATCTTGATGGTATCTAAGATACGGAATAAAACATATTGTTTCTTTTGAAGTGTGAAATATTTATTAATCAATACATTAATTATTTATTAACAAAGTAATTAATAATGTATACATTACGGTTCCACATAATTATTGAAATATTCTAAGGCCGACAACTGTTAGGCGCACCCTGTTATATAGGACATGTATGTATATAATATACAGTTGTGTAAATAATGTAGTTTTTAATATCAATTAATGTGTTAAAATGATTAACTGTTTGAAGCGTTACTTATTAATGAATATCATGAATTATTAATCGTAAAATAATATAGGTTATTGTAATTTTTATTAATTTTTCTTACGCTCGATTTTATTTAAGTAATGTTTTGTGTAATGAAAAATATACCTAACTACATTCTATTTGCAACTTGTAACTGGAATAATGCACAACCTAATTAGGAAATTAAGTTACAATCATAATTCAAGAACTGAAATTTTATTTAAATGCACTTTGGTAGTGTTTTTTTAAGAAATTAGGTAACTAGCATTATTTTGGCAAATAATGTGGTAATCGACACACTACAGTACTGGTAGCGCATCGGTTTTAACGTCTACGCACGCACACACAATTACACACTGGTAACGCAATCAAGATTTATCTAGAATTTATCAAAATAATTAATCTTAAAATAATTCTTGATTATTTTAGGATTAAAAATTACTTATTTTAAAAATAACTGAAATTGATTAAATTATAATCTATTCTCAACTTACTACTTTGAGGATATGCTTTCATCCATACTAATGATTTAAATGTGAAAAAAGTCCGTTTGTCTTTCTGTTACGCTTTTACGGTTAAACTACTGAATTGATTTTGATGAAATTTGATACGGAGGAAGCTTTAACCCCAAGGATGGGCATTACTGGCTACTTTTTATGCGTCATCGACTTTGAAAATAGGCACTTACCTATAACTGTGCATTACAAATTAGTTTTTAATCATTCTCTATTATTTCAGCCGAAAGACGTGCACTGCTAGACATAGGCCTCCCTCAAGTGTCGCTACAACCATGGGTCCTGTACTCTCGCATTTATCGCATTCGTTTTTAATAAATTACAATCAAAAACTATGTAATATTTTTTATTTTACACAAGCGTCAAATAGAAGACCAAAAAAAAAAAAACAAAAAAGCGTGTTACTTTTAGCGTCCAAAAACTCAACAAAATAAAAATGGCACAATCATTGATTATAAATTATCACCTTATATGTTAATAAGAAACACGTCTCAATTCTTTTCTTATTTATTTGCTGACAATGTATTCTGATGACAGCCGGAAAGATACTCATCATTTTCTCAAATACCTATCATTCGTAAGTTAGGTCCATTATAATAATCACACTAGCTTCTACCAGCGACTTCACTCGCGTAAAAGTAGAAAATAATTTAAATTGATTTAGCATCCTATAGGTACCTATGTTCTTTCTCAAATGGGTAGCTCGCTATCCGAAATGGATAGCTTGCCGTCCGACCGTCCGGTAACTGTCCGGACCGAACCCAAGTCGTCGACGGCGCGTACCACGCGCGTCTCAAGGAGATGATAGCAAACCATAGACGCCCAGCAGGGTCGGAGCCTACTGGGGCCACGGGTAGTGTGAAAGTAATACCGGGGCCCTGGGACGAAGGCGAAGAAGGAACAGGAGTGGGTTTTTAGTCAATAAAAGTTACACCCTTTGTTTATGGTGGGAAAATCATCAATTACAACCCCCGCCATTGGGCGGAGCAGGAGATAGTGTCAAACTCTTACTGAGTAATTACCCACCCCGTTACTTCAAGCCTTCATACCGGGGCTCGAGCTATCTTTCAAAACTAACCCTGGCTCCAGTAGGCTTCGACCCGGCTGGGCACCTGCTGTTGCTGACAACTCAACAGTGCGCGCCGTCGACGACTTGGGCTCGGTCCGGACAGTTACCGGACGGTCGGACAGCGAACTACCCGTAGCTCACCGTCCGCAAGCCCGCTCCTACGGTGTCCGGAAATCGGGATCGGAATCCCGGCAAAAAGTCACACCCTCGCGCTCCGCCTAAGAGCGCGAGATGTCATAGGCTGACTTTCCCACTTAAAAAAAATTCCTTTCACAGAAAATGTTCTATCCGTGGGCAAATATCATCTCAATCCGTTCAGCCAATTGACCGTAAAGAAGTAACCAACTTACAAATTTCATCATTTCAGCCGAAACACCTCCACTGCTGGACATAGGCTTCCCCAAGTGTTGCCACGACCAGTCCTGTATGTGTCACATCCATAGGATTTCCTCGACCCTCATCACAAGGTCCACCTTGTAACCTTCCAACGCCGCGTCTAACGGTAGCATAGCATAGCATAGTCGGCCTTATAATGTTCCCACTGCTGGGACTCAGGCCTCCTCTCCAGGAGAGGGAATGGGCCGCAATCCACCACGCGGGCCCAACCTCCACTGCTGGACATAGGCTTCCCCAAGTGTTGCCACGACCATTCCTGTATGTGTCACATCCTTAGGATTTCCACGACCCTCATCAGGTCATCGGTCCACCTTGTAACCTTCCAACGCTGCGTCTAACGGTACATAGTATAGCATAGTCGGCCTTATAATGTTCCCACTGCTGGGACTCCGGCCTCCTCTCTAAAAGAGAGAATGGGCCGTAATCCACCACGCGGGCCCAATGCGGTTTGGTGGATGCCACATGTCTTCGAATTTTTTGGTTCTAGGACATGCCGGTTTCCTCACGATGTCCTTCACCGTTTTGAGAACAGTGGTGATGAAATAAATTACACAAAGTAATGCGCCTGGCTGGGTTTAAACCCGTGACCTACAACTCGTAAGTCGGGGGGCCACTCGGCCACCACTGCTCTACCGGTACGCGGTCGCTACTCCAAAACCTTTCAGCCTCATCGATTGGCTATTATGAAAGCAAAGTATTCTGCCCACTGTCACTTAAGTTTGCTGATTTTTCGGGCAAACATACGGGGTATACTTGCGTCTTACCATATAATTATCCAAGTAGTAGGACTATGGGTTTCCTTTACGGTTTCTTTACGGTGTTTTATCTCATAGGACCGGTAATAATTCTTATGTAAAATAATACACATTTATCTAGTAACAGAATTTTTGTAACCGACTTATTACTTTTCGAGATACCTTTTACAAAGATAAAGAAATAATTCGATAATTATCTGCCAAAAAAGCTGTTTGATGACAGGCAGAAATGTGATCATCTTTTTCTTAAATAAAATCATTCTTTAAAAAGTTATATCTTAAAGAATAGATAACTTTATGGTTTTTTTCTTTATGCAAATATGATTAGGTATTGATTAATTGGTCAATGTTATTTTGCTGATCAAATTGGAAATGACAGTCATTTGAATAACCAGTTTTGTTTATTAAGAATAGGATCTAAAAATAAATACTAAAACATTTTGTAATAGTTTTTAAATCTAGATTTTACAGACTCAGCGGAAATTTGTGTTTCACTATGACAGCGACGCTGCATGCAATGTGTTCAGTAAATTAAATTTTCAATAAATCATAATAATCCCACATCAAACGCCATAAATTAGAAAAGTAATAAATTAATTTACGGAACGCTAATGTATCTACATCATTTATTATTACGGATATTAAAATGGACGCCTGTGAATCACGCTCAAAGAAAATATTTTGGTAATGGCATTCTAAATATTATGAACAGATTATTTTAATATTTTTATAAAAATAAAGAGTATAGAATCAACTGTTCTATTTATTTTGCAGTTGCCGCCGAGAATGCCGGTTTGGTTAGTGATAAATATTATCTACGCTAGTGAGAAAAAAAAAAACTTACGTTTCTACAAAATCCTACTTGATACTCTAAAACAATCCTTCATATTTACAATAATTTTCTTTCAAATAACACCAAACAGTCCACACACTCACTGAACACTAAAACACTAAACCGAACGCGCTTAAAAATTAAAAAAAACAGTACTGTCAAAATCGCGCGGGAAGAGTCACATAGGCGAAAAAAAAATGCAGATAAAAAATAATTTTGACAGTTAATTGAATTTTCACAAAATAGGTTTTAACGTTCTGTCTCTATACGCGAATCGCTGCCGACTGGCGAATGAGGCTTCCCACCCCCCTTCTATAGGCGTGGCCTCTACTTACCCACAGAGAGGCGGAGCTCCGACAATTTTTTTTCCTATTTATACTTTCTTGGTTTTATTATTTTCGTTTGCACTTTATTATATTGTAATGTCTGGTTGTTTGTTCATCATTGTATTGAGTCCGTGATTTTTCGCGTCTTAATTGAGTAACATTTTTTGTGATAGGACAAGCTTGCCGCCATTTTAAGTTTCGAATATTGGGTGGCTTTAATTAGTGTATGGTGGTATTTGCTTGTCTGTGGTCTTGATTTTATTTTTGGATGTTCGTGGAAATTGTCTGTGGGTCTGTATGGAAATATTTCAGTAAATTATAGTGTAGTTATCTGCACGTTTGTAATTATTGACTTATTAAAAGACTCTTTATAATTATACGAGACTGAAAAATATAATTAGGTATATCGACGTGATTTTCTCGATTTTGTTCCCATCTCAGAAAAAAAATAATGATAAAAATTATTTTAAATGACTTTCAACAAAAATATTTTTAATTTTTAATTAAATATTGTGTTGATTTTCCCGTCTCATTATAATTTAGGTGCCTTCAAGGCTAGAGTGAATAGGCTCTTAATAAACTAGTGCGCCTCACCATCAACGATTGCATCACTGCTTACCATCAGGCGGGATCGCAGTCAAGCACAGGTTTATATTACAAAAAAAAAAAAATGGGTAACTTACCGAAAAATAATGTCAAATAAAATATGTAGGTAGTAGGTACTTACATTAAAAAATAATATCCATTTCACCGGATATACCTAGATAGGTAATTACATCTAGATAGGTAATTATACCTAGATAGGTAATTATGACCAAATTAGTGGCATTAGGTATCATTAAACCTACCTAATTAGTGTGATACGCAAGTAAAACTTATTATTATTATAATTATAGATCTAATAATGATGGATGGATCTACCCACCTACCTATGGTGTCAAAATTCGTTCGATTACATAAAATATCAGTAATTTTGATCTAAGGGCATGGCAGTGTCTCTACCATGCTATATAATACCTAATAATAATAATAACCATGTTCCCGGTGCCGGTGGGCTACTATTTTTTATATTTTTAAGTGTTTTTATTTTTTATTTTTATATGATATTGTTAAAGAAATATTTAAAATGTAAATTGAATGTTTTAATATTCCACAACTATCACACAACGCCATCTTGACCCAAGCTAAGCAGAGTTTGTGTTATGAGTACTAGACAACTGATAAACGTACTTATATATTTCTAAATACATACATATTACAGATAAAATAGGTACATTTTCCTACGTCTATGATCGTCGTCTCAGGTTTAAACCCAGCCAGGCGCATTACTTTGTGTAATTTAATTCATCGCCACTGCTCTCAAAACGGTATAGAAAAACATCGTGAGGAAACCGGCATGTCCTAGAACCAAAAATTCGAAGACATGTGACATCCACCAACCTCCAATGAGCCCGCGTGGTGGATCATGGCCCATTTCTCTCTTAGAGAGGAGGCCTGAGTCCCAGCTGTTTGAACATTTTATGGCTAATGATATTAGTGATGGGCCGAATATGGTTTGTAGGTACCGAATACGAACTACGGCAGAACATTCGGTAAAATTTTAAAATTCGTCAGGACAAGTCGCAACTCGCTTACGCGCATTCGCCCCACCCGCACCTCCCGCAACTCTACCATTACCAAATATGTCATCTTTGCGACACGCGAGCTTAATTATTTCAATAGGTATCCGTGTCAAGAAGTCCATTTCGTTAGATAATAATTAAAAGTTTATTTGATTTTACAAAAAAGGTTGTGGAGTGTTTACTAATTAAGTACAAAGATTAATAAATGATTGATTTGACTATATATTAATTTTACTGGTTTAATTTCTGTTTTTTTTTTTTTGGTTAAAATAGATGAATTAATTAGATGTTATCTTTGACCGAATGTTCGGCATTTGAACCGAAAGTCGGCCGAATGTTGAAGTTCGATTCAAGCCACCGAAATTCGGTTAAACCGAATGTGAAACGAATTCCGGCCCATACTAATTATGCCTACTTCCTTAGACCTTTTATTACCACAGAAATCCTACATCAATAATATTATCAAACGAGGATTGACATATCATCAAATTTTAACGTTTTTAAAACGACCTGGCCAGTATTAGCCGGTTATCACACTGCCACGCACCACGCAGCGTAACGCGTGTAAACGCACCTACGCACGTACTTGCGGGAGTACAGATCTGCATCATCGTGCGGGTTTTTACGCACTCACGCGCGTAAGTGCGTTTTGTAAGTTCAGGCACGCACTATTAGACTCAGTGTGCCATATCTTGCGTGTCGCCCCGCACCCACACGCGTGAGCGCATGTTTCGCTTGTAGGCGCGTGATCTGCATGAACGCGCGTGGATGCAGTTTCAGTGTGTTGGACTGTGCGTGTTTTCTATACAAACGGAGATACTTACAAGCAACGTTAAGACGCATTCACGCACTACGCTGCGGGGTGCGTGGCAGTGTGATTACCTACCGCCTTAGTTGGCCATGGCATGAAATGATCTATTTCAAAGATTGGGCTACGACATATACATACATATCTACAATACCAAATAAAAACACTGTAGATACAGTTCCTCTACCATGAGTTTAAAGCAATAGTATTTGTCGATACTCGATACCGACTACGTAAATATTTTGTATGGCAAATTTTACAGCGCCTCTAGCGTTCAATTACGGAACCAAAATTTGCCATACAAAATATTTCCGTAGTCGGTATCGAGTATCGACAAATACTATTGCTTTAAACTCATGGTAGAGGTACTGTTCCTTTGCAACATAATAACGTTTGTAGCTCCCATCCCCTGCATTCCTATCCACCTGGGGTGGGAGGGGGGTGGACAGAATAAAAAACCACCCCACAGGAAGGGAGTTTTTAATTAGTCACCTTTTTTAAGTGTTTTCAAGATGGATGCTGCGTTTAAACCGGATAGTAGAGTAATAAAGCCAGTGAGTGGGGTTTTTGGGCAAGTAGAAATTACAACTATCAAATTATTTCTAAATAACTTTTGTCCCCTTAAATATAGCATACTTTTTTTTTCACCGATAGAAAGCTGCTTTATTCCTGCCCGAGTAATATCCTAACTAATATTATAAAAGTGAAAGTGTGGATGTTTGGATGTTTGTTACTTAATCACGCAAAAACGGCTGAACGGATTTAGATGAAATTTGGCATGCATATAGCCTTTGACATGGAAAAGAGCATAGACTACCTTTTATCCCGATTCCTTAAATACCTAATGCTACGCGGGCGAAGCCGCGGGCAAAAGCTAGTAAAGTAACTGATATAAGCTACTGATAAAGATACTGATATAAGCATAATTATAAAATAATCCCTGATAGAATAGAATAGAATAGAATAGACTTTATTGTACACCAAAAAGTAATACAGCTTATACAAAAACTTCAGTTTGTGGGTACAATTATGGCGGTCTTATCGCTGAAAGCGATATCTTCCAGACAACCTTAGGATGGATAAGAGCTAAAAATAATACACGGGGTAGTCTGTGGTGTACTGCTAACTATATAAAACACAATACTCAATTATAAATACATATATACATACATATTATAATAAGTTACACAATTTAATTAGTAAAAAGGATAGAAAAAAAAGAGTAAAGTAGGGTTGGTGGAAGAAATTAAAATACGTAGAATCAGTATAGTATTAGAGAGAAAGGAAATGGTTTTTAACTAGATTTGATATTCTCATTTCCCTGCGACATGTCTACAGAAATCTCTTCCAGCAAAAGGAAAATTAAAAAAAAGAGATGTAGACACCGTGTTTAGGTAATGTGGAAAACCTGGCAAGTGCGAGTCGGACTCGCGCACTAAGGGTTCAGTACAAACCTACCTTAAAAAAAAAACAGTTAATTTCCGAATTGTGATACGACGATTTTTCTGAAATATCGAACCCTAGAAAGAAAAGTACAAACTAAACAGTTATTTTTTTTATTTGGTATAAACTAGTGCTTGACTGCGATCCCACCTGATGGTGAGCAGTGATTAAATCGTTAATGGTGAGGCGCACTAGTTTATTAAGAGATCATCCACTCTTGCCTTAAAGACACCTAAATTATAAACAGACGGGAAGACCGCAGCAGGCAAATTGTTCCAGTCCCTCGATGTACGCGGTATAAACGACGAGGCAAAACG
This sequence comes from Mythimna albipuncta, assembly GCA_929112965.1. Taxonomy (NCBI): domain Eukaryota; kingdom Metazoa; phylum Arthropoda; class Insecta; order Lepidoptera; family Noctuidae; genus Mythimna; species Mythimna albipuncta. The sequence continues at coordinate 2,827,836 of OV815986.1, read as the reverse complement.
CTTGGTCCGGACCGTAGAGGTTTCAACAATATTAGGGTGGATACTAGCCGTTCGTCAGTTTGTCCGATGGTAGAAGTGAGATAACAGTTACTTATTATTGAAATAATATAAAATACAGTATGTTCCCTGGGATTATTATTAACATTCACGCGGGCGGAGCCGCTGTCAGAAGCCTGTATTACAATATAACACCTAAACAACAATCTAGTTATAAATAATTGAAATAGGAACGTGATTGAATAAAATTGAACAAGTTTTTATGAAAACCAATTTTATATTTTAATATGCATCGGGTAGTAGTTCGTGAAGCTATTTCCTTTTCTCTATTATTTTACTACCTATCGAATATTTTGAAATAGTTTTATTTTTTACGTAATGTAATAAATATTTTAACAAGTAAGTACCTATGCTAGCTTTTTTTTTGTTTGGTTTCATGAAATTTATTGATTTCGTGAACAATGCAATAATAAATATTTTATTATATTTACGAAAGATTATTTTAGTATTTTATTATATTATTAAAAATTCACACTAATATTATAAAGGAGATAGTTTGTATGTTTGTCTTTACACTCGAAAGGCTGAACAATTTTGTATGAAACTTTGTATCCCATAGGATATGGGATACAAAAAGAAATAACACATAGCATACTTTTTAACCTGGAAGTTAGTAGTTTCATTGGGTCAATTTTCTAACTTAACACGGGCGAAGCCACTAGCAAAAGCTTTTTATCATCATTATTATTCGTTTATTTATTAAACATATGTATGAATTATATTTTTAAATAAAATAAAAAAAATACTGTTCTACCGGTATCGGGAACAGGATCCAAGCTACCGGCGGTCAGGGCTCCAGAGAAAGGAACCTCCTGACTATACGAGCCGTGCGTGTCCAGGACTACTGGTTTCTGTATCAAACCCATTATCATCATAGTTATTACTTTTTCTAAGCCCACTTCATCATCATCACCATCATCATCAGCCTTTTAATGTTCCCACTGCTGGGACTCAGGCCTCCTCTCTAGGACAGGGAACGGGCCGTAATCCACCACGCGGGCCCAGTACGGATTGGTGGATGTAACATGTCTTCGAATTTTTGTTTCTAGGACATGCCGGTTTCCTCACGATGTTTTCTTTCATCGTTTCGAGAGCAAGTGATGAAATAAATTACACAAAGCGCCTGGCTAGGTTCGTAAGTCGGGGCCATTACTACTCGGCCACCAGAAAGAAAACAAAGAAAAACATTTTATTCACACGAAAAAAGACGCAATCTTAAAAACTAACAAACATAATTTAACATCAATCGATAGCACCACCGCTCTAACTTCTGTTCTACTGGTGCAAGTAACTCGCCCGATATAAACGGACCCCAAATATCTTAGCTAGTTGAGAATAAGTCTTATTTTCTCGTAAAACACAGACAATGTTTTCTTTCGGTGCGTTTTTTAACAGATAGTTATGTTGGCTCCCTTTTTTAATTAAAAAAGTTAACTTACAAGTCACTTTGGTATATTTGAGACATTTCTTTGTTAAAAAAACAAAAAAAAAAAAACGTTTTTGAAATGACTGTTTTACTTTTTAATTTTTGTTCGTGTATTCAATCAATATTTTAAGGGTTCCGTACCTATAGGGTACAACGAGACCCTATTACTAAGAATCCGCTGTCCGTTTGTCCGTCTGTCATCAGGCCGTATCTCACGAACCGTGATAGCTAGACGGTTGAAATTTTCATACATGATGCTTTCTGTTGCCACTATTACTAATAAGTAACTAAAAATACTAAAATCAGAATAAAATAATTATTTTAGTTTTTTTGCTGTTGTTTGCTACAGACGGACAGTAACCATCCGTGCGCAAGTCCGACTCGCACTTGGCCGGTTTTGTTTTAGTTGTGTTTACTTTCTGACTCCTTCAAGGGTAAATAAAATCTTGGTTATATAAAATTTGCTTGAAAACACTGTTGAGTGTGTGTTGTGATGAAATTAATTACACAAAGTAATGCGCCTGGCGGGGTTTGAACCTGCGACTTACAACTCGTAAGTCATGGCCGTTACCACTCGGCCACCACTGCTTACACTTGGCCACTAACATAAAGAATATATCGTAATTAAATTTTAACCTAATACCTAACAGTTATCGTACCTATTCGTTATTTGTTCGTTTCTACGGAAAACCATTTCCCACGACCTAACACGCCTCTTGACATTTACTTAAGTAGTACACAAGCGGCACCCCAGAACATACTCATAGCTGATATAGCTAAGGTTGTCATCTCTGAAATCTTGCCAGGACAAAAAACGCGAAAATCCCGGATTTTTGAGCCTAGAACCCGGACATTATTAGATTTACGTACCAACGATTCGAATCCACAGTATATTTCGGACAGTGTCCAAATTGACACATTTTTGTTTTAACATTTTTCTCCGTGACGATTCAGACACACGATATTTAGTACAGTCAGATGAAAAGTTTTAAAATATAATATACTAGCTTTTGCCCGCAACTTCGCCCGCGTTCATAAGATCTCCTATGTCATTCGAGATTAATTGGGACCGGTACTTTCAGAGATTACCTCCTACAAACAAAAAAAAAACATAAATACAAACTTTACCGCTTTCTAATATTAATAATAATAATGGAATAAAAAGCAATACTAAAACTGTTTTAGGCTGGATTTAAGTCGGCAAATTCTGGTACCTAATATTTTTTTATCTGACTGTAGGTAGGTAGGTACTGTACTAAATATATCCAATAAATTTGGTGGTGCCCGAATCATCAGTAATTTTTGTTTTAAACGTGCTTAACGTAGTAAAAAATAGTACAAATTGTCTTATAGCAATTTTTTATTTATTTTTAAATAGTTTTGAGCGAAGTAGCATGTTTGAAAATAATTTTTGTTACATAGAAAATCACCAAATGGCTTCTCCATCTCTGGGATAAAGATCTGGGAAGAAGAGGGAGTGTCACAAATGAGACTCCGAATTCGGGAAAAATCTTACGGATGGCAACCCTAGATATAGCTAATCTTAAAGCGGCCTACCCAATTTGAAGTCGAACAGGAAATCACACCTACCAATTTTGCCAACGCAGAGAAACAATAAAATAAATCTCGAAAAAAATATTGTAGTAAAAAGTACAAACGTATTTCTCATGACTATTGCCTCCAAATTGCTGCTTAGACTCTAATTACGCTTCGTTCTTTCAAAGAAACACCCGCTAATAAATGACAATTAGTTATAATTGTAACTCTTGAACGCAGAGGCCTAATGAGGAACGCATAAGTACAGGAATAACAGAAAATGGTGCAATAAAGAGTGTATTATTGAGTATAATAATACGTTCCGATGTGTATAATGTGATTCAATGGAATGATTCGCCGACTTGCTCAGATATGTATCTTTAGCAGGCAATTTCCTAGATAATAATCTAGCTTGTTAAATGAATTGGGACTGACAGCGCTATCTAGTATCGAATAGATAAACTATTCTAACATTTATTTCATACTTTGTTAAAAGTGACATCTAGCGACGAATAGCTTTACTACGTTCAGCTTTTGTTGTCAACTATGTGTTAAAAATGTACGTGTATGAGGATAGATAGCGCTGCGATAAAATATTTTCGTACAATTTTAATGAGATACTATTTTTTTTTAGGTGGGAAATCAATTAATGAGGCGGTTATCGCAGCGTAGTGCGTAAAAACGCTCCTACGCACGTACTAGCGGGAGTGCAGATCTGCATCATCGTACGGGTTTTTTAACGCACTCACGCGCGTACGTGCGTCTTGTAAATTCACGCTGGACCGCTCAGGCTCATTTCATACAAAATCACACACGGTACCACGAGACTCATTGTGGCACACGGTGTGGCATATCGTCCGTGTCGCTCCGCACCCACGCGCGTGAGCGCGTGTTTCTCCGCATGTAGGCGCGTGATCTGCATGAACGCGCGTGGATGCAGTTTCAGTGTGTTGGACCGTGCATGTTTTCTATACAAACGGAGATACCTACTTACAAGCAAAGTTAAGACACGCATTCACGCGCTACGCTGCGGGGTGCGCGGCAGTGTGATAATTGTCTAACATCGGATGTCGGGTCTGGTCTCATCACAATTGCAAATTTTAGCAATCGGACCAGGACAAATCAAATCAAATCAAATCAAAGCATTTATTTCAAATAGACCATTTACAGGCACTTTTGAATAGTCAAATGTCGGTCAGTCCAAGAAAAGTGAAGCTAAATTGCACGTTCCAAAGAGTAGGTCTCTATGGAGAAGAACGTGCAAGAAACTCCATGGACACTCTTTTAAATCATATATGTGTTACATATAATGCTTGGTTACATATTACTTGTTGCTTCTATCATGTGAGCACAATGTCGATTGTGAAATAAAAATGTAACATAATTAAAAGATAGAAACTGAATTAAGCTACTGGCAGCTAAGAGATGACCAGTCCCATCTGACGGCACCCGTTCACGAGCATGACGCGTGCATCAGCCCCACTCAGCTCAACCATTTTGAAGGGAACTGAACGACCCAATAACACGTGCCACCAACAGCGAGACATTTGAGTGAGCATGACAAACTCTCATCTGCCATGCTCGTAATGTCAAAAATAAAAAAATAAAAAGTTGTAACCTAATAAAAATGCTCCATGGTGCTTCACATTCACAAACTTGGAAAAAGTGCTTCTACATTATACAATGCAATTGTGTCTTTCAAATTAAAAAAATAATAATATTAGTTTCCAACTAATGAACTAATTAGTACGCCCTAGTGGTAGTGGAGCTGGACCAGCATTGAGCCAAGCATTTTTATCTTGAATATAATTCTCCAACTTATAATATGCTTGCCTGCATAGTGTGCGTTTAATACAAGATTTAAATTTCGTTTCATTGAGTTCTAATATTTGGGGAGGTATTTTATTATAACATTTCAAACAGTACCCCATGAAAGAAGAGGCCACTTTAGCCAGTCTGAAACCTGGTTGAACTAATTGATCCCTATTTCTTGTAACATAATTATGTCTATCGCCTCTTTTGCTAAAAAGATGAAGATTTTTTCTAACATACATTATGTTTTCATAGATATATTGACAAGGTACTGTCATTATGTTAATATCTTTAAACAGTTCCCTTAAAGAATCGCACCGGCGGAGATTGTAAATCGCTCTGATGGCTCTTTTCTGTAATATAAAGATTGACTCGATGTCAGCAGCCCGTCCCCATAGTAAGATACCGTACGACATGACACTATGAAAATAACTAAAATAGACTAGTCTAGCGGTATCAACATCCGTAAATTGGCGGATTTTTCTAACAGCATATGCAGCTGAGCTAAGCCGCCCTGCAAGAGAAGTTAAGTGAGGACCCCATTGTAGCCTTGAATCAAGCGTAATCCCCAGGAAAATCGTTTTATCAACAAATTCTAGTTTTTCATTATTCAATACAATGTCACAATCACTACTTTTGACATTCGGTAAGGAAAATCTTATGCATTTAGTTTTTTTCCTATTTAGAACCATATTATTAGCAGTGAACCAGTTTTGTACCTGCAATAGGGCGCTATTTTCGTTGTCAAGATTGTTAGTTTTTCTATTTATCTTAAAAATCAAAGAAGTGTCGTCAGCAAACAACACCATATTAAGTTTATTTTGCAACAGATTGGGTAAATCATTAATATAAACTAAAAACAAAAAAGGACCTAAAATTGAACCTTGGGGCACCCCCATTTCAACATTCAATCCCGACGAATTGACACCGTTTATTTGCACTAATTGCTGTCTATTATTCAAATAAGATTTTAATAAGCTTAACGCTGCATTGCCTAGTCCGTAATGCTTGAGTTTCCGAAGCAATGTTTCATGAACTACACAATCAAACACCTTAGATAGGTCGCAGAAGATGCCTATAGCATCTTGTGCCTCTTCCCACGCATTAAAAATGTGTTTTAGTAAGGAAACACCCGCGTCAGTTGTACAACGTCCTTTGGTGAAACCATACTGTTTATGATGTAGGATGTTATTGGAGTTAAAATGACTAAGGGTCGATCTCCAGAGGCAGTTTTTTTCGTGTCGGGCTGGATAAACCCATTTTAAAATAGAAAAACGTTTTCAAAAAATTTTTTTATATACAGTTTGGTGTTTAATCTACGTGAAACAAGGCTAGTATTATGAATAAGTTTATTTTAAGAATTTAAAAAAAAATCTTAAACCCTAAAATCCTGATCGCTCTGGGTTGACCCATCTCCCGATTGAATGAAAAAAATAGTCTTTAACTTTTTAATGAGAAAGTTCATATTGAAACAACTTTTTAGATTACATAACAAATAGTTAATCTTCATAGTAATAAAATATTTTTAGTTATATTAACAATATTTTTGCCACAATTTGAATTTAAAATAGAGACCGGGCATTTTATCTCATCGCTCTGCGCTGACGTAAAACACCGCGCTCATCCCTAGTTACGCGTTATAGACACTCTATTCCCCTCCCGCGGGGCAACGCTAATAGTGGTCCAACCGCCAAGGAAGATACCTGTGTGCCACGTTCCCGCGCTCCAACATTACGAAGGTAAGTTTATGATTGCTCTGGATTTGGTTCTCGAATTTTATGATTACTATGGCACGTTATTTAAATTAAATAGTAAACTTGTGAATGTGTTTGTTATGTGAATTAACTGATCGTTATGATGTTTTTTATGAGACGTAATCACAACTTTCTACTGCTTTTAAATTCGGCTATATTTATGATTTTGTGACTTTTTCTGATCGCTATGGCTGTGATTGCTCTGTCCAAAAAGACCAGAGCGATGATATTTTGCATTAATTGTAAGTTATTAATCTATTTTAAGTAGTAGTACCGGACTGTAACAATGACAAACGATGAACTATGCTTATAACCTTTAATTTATAACCTTTCCTGGGTTTCTTTAGGTAACCTAAACCCATAAACAGATTTTGACGTATTTTACCTTGATGATATTATGATATTATTTAGCTAAACACAACTGTAACCCTTTCTTCTCTAAAATTTAATGGCAACTATTGTTGCAGATTGAAATCATGCCTCGAAATAAATTATCTATTGAAGAAAAACGTCTTAGGAAGAAATTGGCTGAGCGTCGTAGAATGGCCAAGATAAAAAATGATCCAGATTTATACGCACAATGGCTTGTAAAGTCAAGAGAGAGTTACCAAAGGAAAAAAGCGTTAGTTTTCTTTAATTACTTTTTAAAAACTAATATTAATGAGTCTACGTCATTTTATAACTATAAAAGACTGCAGGTATTAATGGTTGATTTTAAAAGGTTTTTAATTTTGTCTCATTTACCTAGAAGTGATTTAATTAAGTCCAAATATATGAAACTAGGCCAAAGGTTGATTTTTATAATTATGTTATTTTAGCAATAGTTTTATATAAAATATTCCGTGTTTTTGATATGTGTGACTGATAATATGCCTTGACCTTTTTTCTAAAATAATACATTTCTCTTACATATAATCTTGTTACATGTACACTGAATAAGACTGAAAACGGCTAAATAAATAATATTTTATCAAAATTTAATTTTTTGTTTCACTGATTTCACCATTTATGATCGCTCTGGCACCAATTATGATTGCTCTGGTCGCGAAATTTTTGAACTTAAATATTTACATAACTGTTTATGTAAATTGAAGGCCAATTGTAAAAATGTACTATTTGAATATCATTCTTTTTAATGAGATACATAATTACCATTAAATATCAATATCTAAAAAGCACCAGAGCGATCACACGAATACGCCCGTTTTGGAGATTGATCCCTAAGCATTTGATTTAACATTACCTTTTCAAATATCTTGCTAAGAAACGGCAAAACGGACACCGGCCTATAATTATTAGTGTCTTTACTATTCCCGGATTTAAAGAGCGGTATTACTTTACTATATTTCATTAGATCTGGAAAGACTCCTTGATCTATACACAAATTAAATATTAAAGCCAAGTACGGCGCTATAGTCTCAATAATTGAGGTACAAACTTTGATAGACATACCCCACAGATCTTCTGTCAATTTAATCTTGATTTCTTTAAAAGCTTTTATTACTGTTATGGGGGGTTTATATGTTTAAAGTTAAATTCAGTTGAACAGGCTGCAACGTTCGCCTGTAATAAATCAAAAGCATGCGATGGCGACGAATTTAGGGCTTCAGTAGTTTTAATTGGTATACTGGTAAAGAAATTTACAAATTCTTCTGCAACTAGTTTGTTATCGCTATTAAGACCATGATGAGTCTCCAATGTGTAATCATTATTATTTCTTTTGTTTCTGTTGGTTTCATTATTTATAATATTCCAAACTGTTTTTATTTTATTATCTGCTGTTTTAACTTTGTTGCTAATGTATAAGGCCTTAGCTGCCTTACAAGTATTTTTAAACATTTTAGAATAAGTAGCAACATATTTATTAAAAGTTTCAGTGTTAATAATAGGCTTAAGGCCATACAACTCGAAAAGTCTTTCCCTACTTATTCTGATTCCTTTAGTTGCCCAGTCACTAAATTTAAACTTAGGGCAGATAGTTTTAGTTTTTTTCTCAAACGTCTGATTAAACTCCTTTTGAACTACTGAAAAAAAATGTTTATACAAAATATTACCATTGTTTTCTGCAAGGTTCCAATCATCCAACCTGCTAGTTATAGTGCTATTAAATTTATTTAATTTACCGGATGTTATTGGTCTGAATTGTATCTGCACTTGTTGTATTGGTAAGTTGGATTCAAATGTTACCATTAGGCCGCTATGATCAGAAGGCAGATAATTTACAATGGCTTTTTCTAAATACTTGCAGCAACAAAAAACATTATCGATACATGTAGCAGTAGTTGTCGTTGTTCGAGTTGGTTCAATAAACACATTTGATAAATTAAATGATTTGAAAAGATTTAATAATCTACTGCTATCTGAATTATTTTCTAAAATATTAACATTAAAGTCTCCGCAGATAATTACTGGTTTATTACCAGTTGAAAGTTTAGCCATAACATCGTCCAAGACTGACTCAAAAATAGAGTAATTTTGATAATTAGGGGGCCTGTAAACGTACACTATGATATGCCTATCCAGCTCAACACACGACACTTCAATGCTATGTTCAACGGACAGTGCAACTATATCTTTACGAGTTTTAAATTTAATACTATTTTTAATAAGGATTAGTGAACCCCCACGTAACATTGACTTGCGGTTAAAACAACTGCCCACATTATAATTATCATAATTAATTAGCATTTCAAAATCCTTTAACCAATGCTCAGTAAAACAAAACGGGACTTCCAGAGATTACCCCCTACATACAAACTTAAAAATTTTACGTCTTTATAATATTAGCATAGAAACCCACAGTATATAAAAATCACATACCGTGGTATAACGTATCATTTTAATTCTAATTTCTAAATGTTAGTGTTAGTATAAGTTATCATTTTATTTTCTTTTATGTCACTCTAATTGTTTAATTTGAAATTGTATTTTGACTTTAATGTTTAAATGTAAATTTTTTTCTTTTCACAATGTGCATGCTGTGGTCTCCCGTAACTGAAGAAGGAGCACACGCTAACGGACCTCTCATACTATTTGTGATTTTTAATATGGTTACCTACTTATACTTTGTTGAAGATCCAATTTATTAAACTTCTAAATAAATAATACTATTTTTTTATGCACCTGCCATATTGTCTCTGCACTACCCTAGATTGACTGGAAGAGTTTATCTTTTGTTCATCATCATTACCAGCCTTTTTAATGTTCCCACTGCTGGGAGTCAAGCCTCCTCTCTAGGAGAGGGAGTGAGCCGTAATCCACCACGCGGGCCCAGTGCGTCTTGGTGAATGTCACATGTCTTCGAATTTTTGGTTTTAGGACATGCCGGTTTCCTCACGATGTTTTGTGGTGATGAAATAAATTACACAAAGTAATGCCTGGCTGGGTTCAAAACCGCGACCTACAACTCATAAGTCGGGGCCGTTACCACTCGGCCACCTCATGGTGGCCGAGTGGTAATCCACTCCGTATCTTTTGTTGCTTGAAGATAATTTTTTTTTTTACTTATGAAAAAAAATACATTACGAAAAACAGACATAAAGTATATTATAATCAATAACCAATAAAAAGTTTAATCAATATCCAAATTAATTCCATTCTTCCATTTACGAAGTGTTTCAGGGATCTCCAGTTTCTCCGGAACTTTGTCGAAGGGATAGTTTTCATAATCTTGCCAGAATACGGGCCTGACTGTGCGGAACCCGTTGTCGAATTTAGCCAGGGTCGCCACATCAGCTTCGTCCAGGGTAAAGTCGAAAATGGACGCGTTTTCCAAGACTCTTGAGTTGGTCACCGTTTTTGGTATGCTCACCATACCGCGTTGGTACTGTGAAAATAAAAATAAGTACATATAAAAGAATAGTACATTTTGATTCAAGTGCAGTCCACCACACCGTTGCCGACTTCTTTAGTTGATATTGTTACCGGCCCACGCTGAAAACCAGCGCTGTGGACTCGTTGAATATTTGCGTGAGAACACAGCATTATGCTGAGCGTACGGCCATTTTTCTCGGTCGTGGCGCATATTCTCTTAGTACTATTTCTGTTTATTTTTTATTAAATTACATTTTTTTAATGTAAAAATGTATTATGTTTTCTTTCTTTCTTCTTTCAGAAAGTTTGTCATTGCGACCGAGGCGAAATTCTGTGTTAAGGAGCCGAAGGCTGCAGTGATGTATCGCCGTCCGTCTGGAGGTCCGATGATGGAACGGGCTTAGCTGAATTAGGTTATACAATTCCAACACACACTCCCCGAAATGCAATCGGAAGAAAACCGATAGGCTAGCAAAAAGAAGATCATTGGCAATGATACCCTTGTCAAATCAAAAATCCAAAGTCTTGAGCATCGACGCCAAGTTGCTAGCCAGTCGATTTTCTATCGTTTCCATTTCGGGGTGTGCGCGTTGGAATTGCACAATTAAACTCCACCAAGTCCGTTACATCATCGGACTACTAGACGTACGGCGTTACGCCACCGGTACATGGTAGATATCCCACCCCAACAAAACGTTTTTGGAACACACTCCTTGTGCGTAAAGCTAAGGAGTGGAGACTCCCTGCCAGAATCTGTGTTTCCTGAGAGCTATAACCTAGGGATCTTTAAGTTAAGAGTGAACAGATTACTTCTAGGCAAGCGTGCTCCATTGTCGACCACATTATCGCTTACCATCAGGGGAGGTAGTGGTCAAACGCGAGCCTATATATAATAATAAAAAAAATACCAACAAAAGAAGTCAAAGAGAAATTCCCTTACTAGGTATCTTAAAGTGACTTGCGTAACCGTCTTCCCATACTTCTTCGCAATTTCCAGCATGGTTGGGTTGTTGAGCTTCGGTTCGGGACTGTTCGGGGCACTTCGGGACGGCACCATGGTCCCGAACGGCGAGTATGCGGTGACCAGCACGTTGTTAGCTTGGCAGAAGTCTACCAGCGCGTTTTGGCCAAGGTTTAGGTTTATCTGGAAGACAGAGAGAATGTTTTAGGGTTAGGAGTCATGACATAGCATTTTCAGCCATATATTCCTTAAGTTTGAGTCTCAGGTCTCTTCTCTAAGAGAAGGCGAGCCGTCAGCCCCAGTGCAATTTGGTAGGCAATCTTAGTTGGGTAAAATTGGCGTTAGAGATGGATCACTCAAATTAAAACATTGCTATAAATCAGACAAATGTTTCACATTGAGAGCAGTGGTGGCCGACTGGTAATGGCTCTGACTTACGAGTTGTAGGTTGCGGGTTCAAACCTAGCCAGGCGAATTACTTTGTGTTACTTATTTCATTACCTCTGCTCTCAAAACGGTGAAGGAAAACATCGTGAGGAAACTGGCATGTCCTAGAACCAAAAATTCGAAGACATGTTTTGAAAATCATCTTATGACAACCCCCGCTCTTGGGCGGAGCGGGAGATAGTGTCAGACTCTTACTGACTAAAAAACCCATCCCGTTCCTTCTAGCCTTCGTACCGGGGCTCGAGCGCCCTTTCGGATAACCCTGGCCCCAGTAGGCTTCGACCCGGCTGGGCCCCTGCTGTTGCTGACAACTACATGAGGCGCGCGGGAACAGCGCGCGTCGTCGACGACTTGGGCTTGGTCCGGACGGTTACCGGACGGCCGGACAGCGAGCTACCCATTGCTCACTGTCCGCAAGCCCGCGCCTACGGTGGCTGGAAATCGGGATCGGAATCCCGGCGGCGGCGGCGAGAGCGCCGTTGTCTGATGCGGTCGGCCTCCTCCTTAGCGAGCATTACTGCTTTGCAGAAGTCGGCGACCGCCTGCCACTCCTCCTCGCTCCGGACCATGGCCTCGACCAGGGCCCGGCGCGGGAGGTCTCTGCCGCCGATCACCCCCACGAGGGCACGGCGATGCTCCGCCCAAGCAGGGCACACCGCGATTGTGTGCGTGTCCTCCGGGCGTTCCGCACAGTGGCGACACCCGGGCATCACTTCCGCTTTAATTCGGAACAGGAACCTCCCGAACTTGCCATTTCCGGTGAGGACCTGTGTCATGCGGAAGGTAAGGACGCCGTGAGGTCTTTCCAGCCACGCCTCAAAGAGGGGACTTATCGCCATAATTGTGGCGTGCCCATGACGGGGTTGCGATAGTCGCTGACGCCATTCCACCATGAGATCCCGCCGAAGCTCTGTCCGCCATGCCGCGACCTGTCGCGGCAGAGGACTTTCACCCCGGCGTTGCATCTCCACGCGCATGTCGTGCATGTGTGCAAGGACTGTTGCCTCCAGATCCCACGGTGGTAGGCCAGCCAGAAGGCTCGCCGCTTCAAATTCGAAGACATGTGACATTCACCAACCCGCACTGAATCCGCGAAACAAAATACGACAAATTTGTCGCGAATGCTTATTGTACAGCAAAATACAGAGTTGAAATGTGATAGACAGAACAATGAAATATTGAAGGTTTGTTTTTGGTAAATTAATTGTTTTGTAAAAAGTCATAGAACAAAAGTTGTTGTTTATGATGTTAGTAATACAGTTGCATGATTGTTATTGTTTCACAAATAACGAAGTACCTATCTTTGAAAAGTCTCCTCACCTCAATCTGGTTGGTCGCAGGCGGCACCTTGCAGTTCTTGAGGAGCCGGTCCAGCTGTTCCACGTTGAAGTTGGACACGCCGATGGACTTCACCAGCCCCTTGCTCAGCACGGTCTCGAAGCCGCGCCAGGTCTCCAGGTAGTCGATCTTCTCGTCCACTCCATCTTGCTGTGGAAAAGATTGGAATTTAAAGTACTTGTAAGGTAAATTATTTAGATATTATTATGAGCCCGTTGTGTACCACTGCAGAGGAAAGGCCTCCTTTCCGTTATTCCACTATTTTCTCTCCTTAGCCACTTCTGGCCAATCCTTAAGGTAGGAGTCTAAATCGTCACGCCATCTCCGTCTGAGCCTACCGCGTCGCCGGCTCCTACTGTTCGGAGTCCAGTCAGTAGTTGCTTTCGCCCAATTTTGTTGCGGCATGCGGCAGATGTGACCTGCCCAGTTCCATTTTAATTAGGCAGCTGAGTCACCTACGTCTGCGATTTGTGTTTTGGAACGAAGTATACTGTTCCTTATGCGATCTGTTCTTATGACACTGAGAATACTTCGTTCCAGTCATTGCTCTCTGGCAGATTCCGAGTGCGGATTTTTGACGTTTTGTTAATGAACATGTTTGCGCTCCATAGGTGAGGGTGGGAATGATGCACAATCCAGGTAGGTGAGTGTGGAAAGGATGCACAACAACTCAGGTAGGTGAGTGTGGGAAGGATGCACAACAACTCAGGTAGGTGAGTGTGGGAAGGATGCACAACAACTCAGGTAGGTGAGTGTGGGAAGGATGCACAACAACTCAGGTAGGTGAGAGTGGGAAGGATGCACAACAACTCAGGTAGATGTGTGTGGGAAGGATGCACAACAACTCAGGTAGGTGAGTGTGGGAAGGATGCACAACAACTCAGGTAGGTGAGTGTGGGAAGGATGCACAACAACTCAGGTAGGTGAGAGTGGGAAGGATGCACAACAACTCAGGTAGGTGAGTGTGGGAAGGATGCACAACAACTCAGGTAGGTGAGTGTGGAAAGGATGCACAACAACTCAGGTAGCTGAGTGTGGGAAGGATGCACAACAACTCAGGTAGGTGAGTGTGGGAAGGATGCACAACAACTCAGGTAGGCGAGTGTGGGAAGGATGCACAACAACTCAGGTAGGCGAGTGTGGGAAGGATGCACAACAACTCAGGTAGGTGAGAGTGGGAAGGATGCACAACAACTCAGGTAGGTGAGTGTGGAAAGGATGCACAACAACTCAGGTAGGTGAGTGTGAGAAGGATGCACAACAACTCAGGTAGGTGAGTGTGGGAAGGATGCACAACAACTCAGGTAGGTGAGTGTGGGAAGGATGCACAACAACTCAGGTAGGTGAGTGTGGGAAGGATGCACAACAACTCAGGTAGGTGAGTGTGGGAAGGATGCACAACAACTCAGGTAGGTGAGTGTGAGAAGGATGCACAACAACTCAGGTAGGTGAGTGTGGGAAGGATGCACAACAACTCAGGTAAGTGAGTGTGGGAAGGATGCACAACAACTCAGGTAGGTGAGTGTGGGAAGGATGCACAACAACTCAGGTAGGTGAGTGTGGGAAGGATGCACAACAACTCAGGTAGGTGAGTGTGAGAAGGATGCACAACAACTCAGGTAGGTGAGTGTGGGAAGGATGCACAACAACTCAGGTAAGTGAGTGTGGGAAGGATGCACAACAACTCAGGTAGGTGACTGTGGGAAGGATGCACAACAACTCAGGTAGGTGAGTGTGGGAAGGATGCACAACAACTCAGGTAGGTGAGTGTGGGAAGGATGCACAACAACTCAGGTAGGTGACTGTGGGAAGGATGCACAACAACTCAGGTAGGTGAGTGTGGGAAGGATGCACAACAACTCAGGTAGGTGAGTGTGGGAAGGATGCACAACAACTCAGGTAGGTGAGTGTGGGAAGGATGCACAACAACTCAGGTGGGTGAGTGTGGAAAGGATGCACAACAACTCAGGTAGGTGAGTGTGGGAAGGATGCACAACAACAAGGTAAAATAATATTTTAAGGTAAATTGGTTGGATAAGACCCGGCAGGCAGTGTTGATAATTATACAACCTTATTTTATTATATGCGAATCCTGAAACACGTGTCTAGTATTTTTATCTAAAGAATCTATGTACAAAATTTTAAAACTACATTATGAAAAATCACAAAGTTATAAGCCAGTTATAGTATCTGATTGGCAACATAAATACATGGTCACCGGGCCACCTGAGCGATTAAGGAACTTGCAATTTAGCTTCACTTTTATTTTTTGACTAACCGACATATATTGACAATTCAAAAGTGCCTGTAATTGGTTTATTTGAAATAAACGTTTCTGATCTGATTTCCGGTCATTATGGCGAGGCCTATGTCCAATAGTGGACGTCTTTCGGCTGAAATGATGATGAACTTATCCAAAACAGGCGTCCTTATGTTTAGTCGGGTCGAATTTCAAGTGGTAGGTACTATTGTAAACATCTCGAGCTCTTTCGTCGAATTGTTTATATAATTAGATAACACAGCCCCTTGTGTTTCGGATTTTGTTTATGTTTTCATATATTTCTTGAAATTTACTCGACAATCTGGTTTCTAAAATTTGAACTCGTAGAGCAAATATTCTGTATCGGTGATCACTTGGTTTTGATGCCTGGTAGAAAAGAAATTTATCTATGAGTAAAAGCATGTTTACAGAATGATAAAATGTCGTTTTATAATGCAGTTATAATTTTTTTAGTAAAAAGTAATATTTTCGCCGCCATTTTGTTTATGGCGCTCACTGACGACACTACTTTTTGACATTTCACTTCCAAGATTGAAAGGTTAATACTGGTTTGTCACACCAATGAACTTGCATTTCGGAAGCTCTTTTGTGTGTGTAATGGTTTAATACAATAAATAATTTAATGAAAGTGAAAGATTGAAAGGAAATCGTTTTTCTTGGGATGGTCATGGCATGTAAAGAGGAGAGATGAAAAGCATGTTGCTAAAAGAGTTATGAATTTACATGTGGATGGATGGAGAGGGAGAGGGAGGCCAAAGAAAAGATGGACGGATTGTGTGAGAAGTGATATGAAAGAAAAGGGAGTTAGTGATAGCGTGACGAGTGACAGGACAGAATGGAAGAAAAAAACGTGTTGCGCCAACCAAAATAAGATGGGACAAGGGCAGGAAGAAGAAGAAGAAGAAGAAGACAATAAATAATTTAATAAACTCACCGAGATAGACATGGGCCAGTGCATGAGCACCAGGTCGATGTAGTCCAGGTTCAGGCGCCGCAGGGAGCCTCGCACCGACACCTCTACGTCAGCCTCGCGGTGGAAATGTTGCCACACCTGAAAATATCAGAAGAAAGCCGGACACTAGTAATTGACTTGGCAATCGAACTATACAATCTAATTTTAATATAATAGATACGTAGGTATTACTTGTGATATACATGCGATTGCAAATTACATGAAAATTTAATTGTACCGTGTTTTTTTTTTATACAATGCCTGCTTGGTTACTGAAAATTCAGGCTTCTAGCACAAAATAGATACAGAAGACATTCTCATGTATATACTTCACTTTTTATACCTACGCTCGGTGGACGCACACTAATGAGCGTTTGAGCCTGAACTGTTCGACAAGCGAGCCGAGGCACTCCGAGATATCGTGTCCGTGAGCGGTGTCTATGTGTGCGTTGCTCGAGCACGCTTTGTATGTAGATTGGCTTCTGTACCTATTTTGTGCTTACGGCCGAGCCAGTTTTTTGCTTGCCTTGGTGACGGCACTGCCGTACCCCCTAATACACCAGATACCTTGACTTTTTTTAATTTATTTTTTTTTTAGGTGCGAAAATCATCTAACAAAATCTCACGCCTTTGGGTGGAGCGCGAGGGTGTGTCAGACTTTTACTGACTAAAAACCCACTCCTGTTTCTTTGTTGCCTTTCATACTAGGGCCAAGTTTTCGTTTCGGAAACATATCTTTGGCCCCAGTAGGCTTCGACCCTGCTGGGCCCCTACGGTTTGCTGACATCACTTAAGGCGCGCGTGGAACAGTACGCGCCGTCGACGACTTGGGCTCGGTCCGGACGGTAACCGGAAGGTCCACATTTAAATTCCGGGACCACAATCAAATAAGTACAGTATTTTTTTGTAACTGTACTTTTATGTCATGTGGTCCCAAAATGCCACACGAAATTAATTTTTTTTTATATGTTTGTTAATTGGGACCGCGGTCTCGGTCCAAAAAGTCCCACAGGCCCACAACCCAGTGTTGCACGGATGATGGTAATATTGAAGCTTGTAGTGTACATAATGTTATCCTTGTTAAAATACGTGACAGAAATATGTACCACAGTAGTTAAAAACTATTATTGAATGTTGAACTAATTACGTAACTAAATAAAATTGTTCCAGAAAATACGTGGTTTTATTTATTGAAAACCATAAAAGATTTCATCATGCAGAATCTTGGTTAAAGCAATTAAAGACCAAAGTTCACGTAAAACTGACTCGGCTGTTCGGTTGACTGGCCTGTTGGTCTAGTGGTTAGTGGCCCTGACTGCTATGCCGGAGGTCGTGGGTTCGATTCTCACCCAGGACAAATGTTTATCTGATGAGCATGATCATTTGTTTTGTGTCTGGGTGTAATTTAACTATAATTATGTTTGTATTTAGAAATATATAAGTATGTTTATCAGTAGTCTAGTACCCATAACACAAGCTCTGCTTAGCTTGGGACTAGACGGCGTTGTGTGGTAGTTGTGGAATATTATTATATTATTATTATATTAAATAGCAGAATTTCAGGGGTCTTTACTTACATATACATACTTCCATATGCTCTAATGCAGAAAGCGTGGACAAACAGTTAAGATTTGATGATAGGAGGGCCTGGAGTTCTAAGACACAAACTTAAGCCTAGTTTAGACTTCAGATTTCCCAAATCACATTTTCATCTGTTATATGTACCTAAGTGCTTATATTTTTCTGCCAAATAACATATTGGATGTTTGAAATGTATTTTGTGGAGATACACATACATTTTTTTTTTTAACTTGTTTAATTTTACACAAATTTATAATTTTATTTCAATAGAAACCTAGACAATATCCAAAATATCTGGAGAAAAATATGTAGTAACGTGTAATCACGTTAGAACAGTTGTATGAAAAAAGGTGAAAATGTATCTCATGTTGGACGCTCTCCTGTACTCCAATTATTATAAAAAAATGTATACCAACCTTAGTGGTAACAAAAATTTCCTCTCTTTTAACGACACCTTCTTTGATCTTCTTCTCTATGACCTGGCCAACTTCCGGCTCAACTCTGTACACGTGGGCTGTGTCTATAAGTCTATAGCCGATGTCTATGGCATAGGAGAGCGCTTCTATCATCTTTGGTATGCCTGCGGTGCTGAAGCCAAACTGGAAATATTAGAAGAGTAATTCATTAGTTGTAAAAGGTTTTAAAGCATCGTTTTCTATAAGCAATATGAAGCAAAACGGGTCGCGGATCTCTTTGGATCGACACCGCGGTCCCAAATTACACCTAGAAAAAGATTTTTTTGGTATAATATTTTGGGACTACAAGAAAAAATGCAAGTACGGTTACCAAAAAAATTGTTGTCTCAAAATACCACTAAAAAAATAGGTGGAGATTGGGACCGCGGTCCCGATTCAAATAACCCCACGACCCTGCAAAACGATTAAATATAATCTTATAAACTCAAATTATGTCATGAAACAGCATATTTTGTACAATAAAACGTAAAAAACGACCCACTATATTTTATACACAATAATATAAAAAAGACAGTATCATATGATGATATGATGGTCACCCGTCACCGATTCCTTATCGTGGTACACTCATTATCATGCCGCTTGATCCAGTGGCATGATGGAGACCACAGATCAGATGAAAGAGGTTAGAAAGAATGACCTTGTGGGCCGGCAGGCGTGCCTCAAAATATGATCATGCTCATACTTGACACAACCATTAGCAAACTTGCGATCTAAGTGTGCGTGATCTGTTAGTTGCGCAATGCGCGTTCGTATTGGCTTATTGCCTGTAGTGGAGTTAAAGGGTGTGAGACAAGCGGCGACACTCGTTGTAATACAAATCGAAAAGTATTTCCTTTCTAACCTCTTTTATCTTTTCTGTGATGGAGACTCATGTTCAAGGGGCATGGTGGCAGCGATCTGTCACACCAGGCCCTGGTACAGGTCAAGGTGTATGTGTGAAGAGAAATGGCAGGCGGTCGCTTCCTTACAGGTATCTTAATTATTGAGATGTTGCCAATATTTTTAGTACTTTTCAACAGCAAATAACCTAAGCGTTAAGGAAAATTTTAAATTCTCAGTTAATAAAAGAAACACTATTTATAACTCAAGAACGGCTGAACCGATTTACCTAAAAATTTGTGAAGAGGTAGTTTATAATCAGGAAACGGACATAGGATACTTTTTAGTAAAGAGATAACGTTTTTTTTTTGTTTGTAGGAGGTAATCTCTGAAAGTTCAGTTCCGATTACTCAAATAATTTCACTGTTAGAAAGCTGCTATAATCTTGAGTGACATAAGTTGTATTATGTAAGCGGGCAAAAGCTGTAGTTAATAAACAAATCAAAGCAAAGACATCACATGCACAAATAATTATCTAAGTTTGGTTACTAACATCAAATGGCTTGTCCGGGTTCGTTTCATTCGACTCCTAAGAAAATGAAAAAAAAATTAGTAAACATGCAAATAAACACAGTAAATGAAAGTAAAGATACGAGAAAGAAAGAAAATCACACTATATTTTTGAGTTTAGCGAACCCTATATCTCGTACGTGGATTTTCAAGAATTGAACTCTTATAATCTTTATTGTACAAATAATAAAAATTAGGAATTGATGTACATATCGTGACCAGATCTAAGAAATTGTTCACTTCATGATATGGCCAAGTGAAACTGGCCAAATCGTCGTTAAAGTTTGATGATATTTCATTACATCAATGATACGGACAAACGAGGATTGACATACGAGTATCATCAAATTTTAAACGTCAAAATATTTCTAAATAAAGTAGTCCGACTTGTGTATTGGTTTTGTAAGAAGAAACATAGCAGACGTTATCTCAACGCTGTCACGTGGTCAGAACAAAGGAATCGGAGGCGCGGTTGACTTCTTTCGAGGCGCAAGAGAATCGAATCGGTCGTAGCTGGGCTGTCATGCTTTGCAAGACATTTACTTTACTTACTTTTTCATCCACGCCCAGCCAGGTCCCGTAGCCCAGCGCTGGCATCTCCCGCCCATTGTTCAATTTAAATGTTGGGATGTTTACCTGGAATTTGAGAAAATTACTTCATTAGTATTTAGTATTCACTTAGCACATGTAGGGTATTGGGGACCTAGAGGTAACGGTCCCGAATTACAATTTGTGATCGCGTGGGTCCAACCCAGGCCCTGAAGGTTCCGTACAAACTTACCTATGTAAATAGTTCAATTCTGGAATGGAGTCTGAAGATTCTTCCGAATTGCGAAAAAAAAATGTGACAACCAATTTGAATTTTTTTGATTTATTTCTATAATAGTGCAAAAGCAAGGTAATAGCTTTATGCCAAATTTCAGGATCCATGGTGAACGGGAAGTACCCTATGAATTTTGGTTTCCTCGAGAGTGTCAAAATGTGAGTTTTTTGCTTTGTAACATAACCTATTTTTCTCGTTAACTTAAAATTAGTTTGATTTTTTACAGCTTCAAGAGTCTGCAGACCTGAGTATATAGTTTTAATTTCAACTCGATGCCTCCACGCGTTCCCGAGATAAACGATCTTGACAGACAGACAGACGGACGGACGGACTACAAAGTGACCTTATAAGGGTTCCGTCTTTTTCTTTTTGAGGTACGGAACCCTACAAATTAATTCTGTTTTCTTCTCATGCACGCACACCAATTTTTTTTTATTTACCCCTAGGGGAGGGTTATAGTCTATTGAACATATTTATCTTTAATTACTCAATAGACTATTTATGGGACAACTTCTATCCCTTTGGAGATTACAGGTTTGACGTTATCTAGCGATAATATCGACAGTATTATTACGGTAACAATAAAAATAAACGCTTAAGTGACTTGCAACTAGACTTGATTACGAAATTAGAAAATAAGATTAAGGTTTTGGCGTCACACATGTCGATATGACTTGCATATAGTCTGTCTAATAAGTCAACCGACTTGGGAATTTTGTATAATATTTAATCATTTAAAAAATACTTATATTCGATACTTTTCATAAGCTTCTTCTGTTAGTAAACAATGATCTCTATCTCTTAATCAACCTTCATTATTGAACCCGTGTTGACTACATCAGATTTCATTAAATCCTAATAAATACCCAAGTCATTTAACTCATTAGACAGACTCTAACATTCAAATTTTGATATATCGACGATTTACAATATCTTAAAACCGCGTATACAGACGGTTCGTCACGCATGCTTCAATGCGTGCGTCCCGAACGACACATGCTCAACCTGAGCATGCAAACTACCACGCACGGTGTTCGTCAGTATAAAACGCAAACAACACGTCCGTCCACATGGAGCGCACGGCTCGTACTGAGGCGGCGTTCGCAACGAGCGTATGACGCGAATGCTCACTGTGAGCACACACGTCCACACGGCCCGAGGCACGCGAGACGAACCATTCGCGACGCACGCCTCGCGATGTCTATTCGCGGCTTAAGATCCAAACGCCCGAACAGTGCCATAAAACAGTTACCTTCTGAAGCCTACTCCTCGGTAACGGCCAGGTTAATAAGTTTGAAAAAAATATATGTTTATTATAGATTCATGAACAACATTATCAACTATTGATTTTTTCGTGCGGTTAATACTTCTGTCAAAACAAAAAATATATTAGCAATTTCGCAACTTTTCCCTACTCCTTCGAAACGGCTTGGATCTTTAGAAACATTTTTACAGGCAAAACTTAATAGGTTAAATATTCTTCAGGGTGAACATAGCATATGTAAATCAATCAATAATTTCGCAATGAAAATGGATATAAAGGCCAGTGGGGCTCTGTTTAGAACGCGATTCAAATTCAAAAAATGTATTAGTTACGGATTCCTAACTAGATGGCGTTGACAGTCAAATTAGAAGTCGCTATTAAGATTCTCCGCCATCTGGTTAGGGTCCTGCTAATAAAGCTCAATATGAGAATAAAAATTAGTTCAGTATCTAGTACTATGTTGTTTCATTTTATATTCAACTTTACCTAGATACACATAAAGATCAAATTCATAGTACTGGCTGACCATCCGCCGCGTTCGGTACTCGACATTGGTCCTTCGAGCCGGATTGTTTTCCCGTTAAGAATTGTCTAAAAGATGGAGCAATGTCGAGTACCGAACGCGGCGGATGGTCAGCCAGTACTATGAATTTGATCTTTATGTGTATCTAGGTAAAGTTGAATATAAAATGAAACAACATAGTACTAGATACTGAACTAATTTTTATTCTCATATTGAGCTTTATTAGCAGGACCCTAACCAGATGGCGGAGAATCTTAATAGCGACTTCTAATTTGACTGTCAACGCCATCTAGTTAGGAATCCGTAACTAATACATTTTTTGAATTTGAATCGCGTTCTAAACATACCGCCCACCAAGGACGTTACTGAAGGAATGTCCTTCTTGAACTAAATCCTGGATCTGACATGTATTTGATCTCAGGTTTGATCTAAAGTCTTAAATTAAAAACATGTACTACAATAAATCTTAATATCTAACATTTGAAAACCTTAAACTACTTATTTGGCTAAACTACTAAAATAACAATGTGACATAACAAACATAAATAAATTCAGTGATCTGCAACTGGTAAAATACAAAGTTTGGATGTTGGCCTTTTAATAATAGAGGATTTAGTGCGCAATGTGACTACACGGGTGATGTTATCAGCATCGGGATGCTTCTCTAATACGCGACCTAACATCCAACGACTTGCCGTCCCATCGTCTTCACTCAAAGGAGCTTTCTCAAGTCTACCTCGATCTCTGATAAAACCTGTATCGTCCAGATATGGACAGAGTGAGTTGAGCTTACTAAATTTTAATTGTAAATAACTTTTATCCTGTAAATATTCTACTGTAAATATATCCTTTTGTGTTTGTCTTATACAACATTCTAACGATGCTTCTAGTTCTAATTTTTGTAAATAACTGTGTTTAAAGGTGTTATTCCTTAAAAACCGTCTGCAATAGGCAATTACCCTAACTAATTTTTGTAATGACGAATACCGCTTGAACATTGAAAGCTCTGGCACTACAGGAATGTGTGTTTTTGTTATTTGCTCTAAGTCGATATTCAAATCATTTGGCCTTTTATAGACTATTGATTCTTCAGTTAGAAATGATGGTCCGGAAAACCATAAACGATTATCTATCAATGCACTAGGTAAGATACCTCGTGAGGCACAGTCTGCTGGGTTGTCCTTGGTTTTTACATAAAACCATTGAGATGTTTTCATCGTGGTCAATATTTCTGAGGTGCGATTCGCCACAAACGTCTTCCATCTGCTTGGATGGCTGTTAAGCCAAGCCAACACGACAGTGGAGTCTGTCCAGGCCTTGATTTTATCCCTAGAAATATTCAGAACATCTGCTGTTTCTATTAAAAGATTTGACAGTAGAACTGCTCCAGACAACTCTAGACGAGGTATACTAATTTGTTTGACGGGGGCTACTCTAGTTTTTGCAACCAACAACGAAATATGAACATTGCCTACAACATCTACTAGCCGCAAATAAATCATGGCTGAGTACGCGGTTTTGGAGGTGTCACTGAAGCCATGCAGCTCAAGATCGTCGTGCGACTTCGTTCCAAGCCAACGAGGTATCTGATCTTTGCTAAGTAGTGACAGCTCTTCACGGTAAGAAACCCATTCTTTTATTAGGTCAATGTTCAGTTCTTTATCCCAACTAACACCTGCAAGCCATAATTTTTGGATGAATGTTTTTGCTAAAACCACACTAGGAGCTAACCAACCTAGTGGGTCGAACAATCGGGCTATGTCCGAAATAATTGTCCTTTTAGTTACAGGTGCAGTCGTCAGAGGCGGAAGATTCACTGAGTACTGGAAGGTATCTTCGTTGCGGTTCCAGGTAAGTCCCAAAATTTTTATTGTACTATCTAATTTAATTTCTAACCCTTTCTCTTCTTTGTGTTCTATCTTCTCTAGTTCATTGTTCTGTATTTTTATTTGTTCTCTTGTTTTGTCCCTTTCAGAAGCGTTGAAAACAACACGAACTTTAGTATTTACTTTAGTCGTGGTCTTGTCTTCCCTAATGACTGCGTGATGTGGTAGATATACTGCTACTTCCCTTTTGCTATCATCTTTCTTCACGTGCCTCATATGACCTAACTGTAAATATTCATGTATTACTTCTGTGTATTTTTCTTTTAACTCTTTGTTCTTTGCTAATCTTCTCTCTAATGCTTGAAATCTTGATTTAGCTATGCCACGTGAATTTCCAGACTTGCAAGGAGGATCTTCGTCTCGGAAAGGTAACCTGACTATATATCTACCATCACTATCTCTCTTAGTAGTCTCACAATAAAGCTCTTTGCATTTATTCTCCTCTGGTGTAAATATCTTTTTAGTACTAATATGCTCTTCAATTTCCCAAAATTTCTTTAACATATCATCTCTATGTACCATGTAATGCATTACGCTAATTTTATTTGTGCTTTTACTTTCAGGGCTCACTGCACCTGACAGGACCCAACCTAATCTAGTATTCTGTGCTATAAGACTGCCAGAAGGACTCTTAACTAGACCTTCCTTAATAATACAGCTATAAACATCGGCACCCAACAGAATGTCGATTTTGTTGGGTGTGTTGAATTCTGGATCTGCTAAAAACAGATTGTTGACCTCTAACCAGTCGAAAGCTTCTGTGTTTAAGCTTCGCTCTGGTAAGTAAGAGGTGATCTTGCTTAAAACGTAAGCATTAAACGTAAACTTAAAACTAAATTCGACGCGAGACTTAATCGTTATTTGTACCATGTACTTTGTCATGGTTGACCTATTGTCTCCTAATCCTAAAACAGACCCTTGAATTGGAATCTTTTTCAGGTTGAGAAGTTGAACTGCTGCTTCTGTAACGAAACAAGCTTGCGAACCTTGATCAAGTAAGGCTCGTACAGTTTGGTATCCACCCGTCTTTGACTCAGCTTTTATTAGCGCTGTGGCTAATAAAACTTGTCTGGGCTTGGGTACCTTCCCTGTTGACAAGCAAGTAACTATCTGATTAGTACTAGTCGAAGGACTAACACTATCAGCAGCTGGCATTGCTTCACAGTTTTGGTCTTGGTTAATATGTAATAGTGTATGGTGGCGCTTTTGGCAAATTTTACAACTAGTGTCCTTTTTACAGCTTGTAACTGTGTGGTTGCTACCTAAGCAGTTAAAGCATATTCTATTTTTACGTACAAATTCACGTCTAGCATCAAGCGACTGGTTTGCAAACTTTTTACAAAAACAAAGCTTGTGGATTTCTGAACAGAATTCGCATTTCATGTGTGATGATGAGTTTGTGGCAAGCATTTTTTTAGGCGTATAATTTGAACTGTTATTATTGATTTGGTGGACTGAACCCTTTTTTGGTTCTATACACTCAAATGCGCGGAATCGTTGTTCCAAGAATAATTTGAACTGATCAATGGTGGGAAAATCATTGGAAATGCTACCACTGACGCATAATTCCCATTGTTTACGCGTTTCAACATCTAATTTAAACGTCACGATGTGTAAAATGATAACATCCCATGTACTCACATTTATGCCTAAATTTGACAACGCATTTAAACAATCAGTGGTGGTATCTAAGACCTCTTTTAATGAAGTTGCTGACTCAGTTTGCATACGTTTTATTCCAAATAACCTTTTCAATATGCAATTGGCGAGATATCTTTTGTTGCTATACCTCTTGTCTAATAAATCCCAGCATTGACTATAATTTGCATCCGTTATTGGTGTATTCCGTATTAACTGATCAGCTTCACCCGAAAGATGACTTTTTAAATAGTGTAGCTTTTGTACGTTATCTAACGATTCATTTTTGTGCACTAATGACATAAACAGATCACGAAATGTTGTCCATTCTCCATATTTTCCAGAGAATATTGGAATGGTGATCTTTGGTAATTTAACGAATGAACTTGCTGACTTAAATGAACTGTTAGAAGAATGATCACTGGGTTGTACTGGTTCCTTTGGCCTAATTTTATTAAGTGTTGTTTTTAACAAACTTTTATACATTATATAAGTGTCTTCGGTTGTATCATAAATGTCAGCAACCTTTTGTTCGGAACTAATATCTAATTTAAAGTTTTGATAAATTTTAGTATTGGTTTCTTTAAACGAATCCCAATCCTGTTCTAACAATTCTTGCCTAGTTTCAATGAATTCAATCGTTAATCTTTCTTTAGGGCTTTTTTTGAAATTTGCTAATCCTTTAATAATAACATTTTGGGAGCCTTTTAGTACGTTAATTAATCCCTCCATCTTTGAGACAGTCTAAACGTGAAAACAATTTAAATACTTGACATAAATACAAATAGAATAATGACGAAATTATTCTATGTCCTAAAAAGTTGCATAAAATTTTACAAGTATTTTAATATAACTCAAATCTGTCGGAAATCGGGCATAGGTTCCCCGTTCCGTCGTTTTTTTAAAAACTATTCTAAGTCCTTAACTAAACTTAAACAATACAACACAAATCTAAGGAAAATATTCTAAGTCTAAAAATTTACTTAAAATTCTACAAGTCCAAAATTCTTGAAAAAATGTCTAAGTTAAACTCTTGGAAGAAATAAAGTTCAAAATTGTTTGTCGTTAACTTCCTTTGTTTATGATGTAAAATGTACTCACAATTTGCACTTCACTTACAAACACGATGTTCCTGGTGCGCCCTGGTGGCGACAAGATGAACTTTTGGATGTGACGTCAGTCTTCTAACGTCACGTTGAACTGGGGGGTGTGACGTCCTCCTTGTGACGACACGATGAACTGCGGAGGTGACGTGTACGATCACCTTCCGTTTGATCTGGTTGCAAGTGGCGCCCTCTGGTCACCACTTTCCTCCTGCCGCTGTTGCTGAGCTCGTCCACAACACTGCTGGATGGAGCTGTTTTGCTGCCGATGCAGGGGACCGAGTACTCTTGCTGCAGCAATCCACTGCGAGTACACGGGCAAGCGGACCGGGCCGCGCGCGAACTCAAAAACGGTTATTTATCCGGCTCGAAGGACCAATGTCGAGTACCGAACGCGGCGGATGGTCAGCCAGTACTATGAATTTGATCTTTATGTGTATCTAGGTAAAGTTGAATATAAAATGAAACAACATAGTACTAGATACTGAACTAATTTTTATTCTCATATTGAGCTTTATTAGCAGGACCCTAACCAGATGGCGGAGAATCTTAATAGCGACTTCTAATTTGACTGTCAACGCCATCTAGTTAGGAATCCGTAACTAATACATTTTTTGAATTTGAATCGCGTTCTAAACAGGCTCTATCCGGACGCAGCTGGCCGAAATTAAATGCACAGATACTCATACTATCCTAGGCGGATACGAGTGTTGTGTCTATTTAATTTCGACCAGATGTTCAAGCGACTATAATTTCGGAAGTTGATGTTAAATAACGAAGAGACAAAACTATCTATTATAAAATATTTTTTTGTACTATTCAATGTTTTTTACATTGAAATCGGTTTAATTTTTTTTTTTTAAAGTTTTATAATTAGTTAATTGTTTTTTTTAAGTAAATGAAATACACTTTGTATATTTTACTAAGTAGGTACTTCATTTAATTGAAATATATTGCGACTAGTAAATGTAATTTTTC
The DNA here is from genome assembly GCA_929112965.1 of Mythimna albipuncta. Classification (NCBI taxonomy): domain Eukaryota; kingdom Metazoa; phylum Arthropoda; class Insecta; order Lepidoptera; family Noctuidae; genus Mythimna; species Mythimna albipuncta. Next base: position 2,799,795 of record OV815986.1, on the reverse strand, counting down.
GCCAAAAAAATATGGTTTATGTATGTTCATACATTATATTAAAAAGTATTATGTAATTTATCCGGTGTGATAAGTAATCTGAATGTACAGTCAAACCTAATGAATTGGATAAATTAATCAATATAAGGTGTTGATAAGATTAAATAATTATTTGAAGCTACAGTACGAAACACTAGGAAAACTAATATAACGCCTTGTGAATGATATCGCTATATTTATTGATACCAGTCATCATCAGCAAAACAAAATGATATAGATTAAGCGAATCAGCACATTTTGGAGGTCAAATGTTGTAAAATTTTGCCAAAAAATGCTATTCACCATTTTCTAGTGTTTCAGCCGGGGCGAAAGAATTGCACAACAATTTATAGATGTTATAAAATTGGTAGATAGTTTTCCTTGTAATAATACCATCTCTTTTAGATCGGAAAGTTCCCTCTTTATGGCGTGGCTGTAAAGACCTCACGGCGTCCTCACCTTTCGCATGACCCAGATCCTCACCGGACAGGGCCAGTTTAGGAGGTTCCTGTACCGGATTCGTGCGAAAAAGACGCCTGGGTGTCACCATTGTGTGGACCACCCGGAGGACACGGTGGAGCATACGGTTGAGGTGTCCCAGCTTGGGCAGAGCACCGCCGTGTCCTCGGGGGGGCGATCAGCGGCGGCGATCTCTCGTGCCGGACCAAGGCCGGCAGCCGGCACGAGAGATCAAGGAATGGCAATGCTAAGTAATGCTAAAACAAAGGAGGAGGCCGCACGCGTGAGGCAACGGCGCTCACGCCTCAGCTGCTGCCGGGATTCCGAACCCGATTTTCGGCCACGGTAGGCGCGGGCTAACGGACGGCGAGCAATGGGTAGCTCACCGTCCGACCATCCAGTAACCATCCGAACTGAACCCAAGACGTTTGCGGTCCATATTGTATCACACGCGCCTCAAGGAGTTGTCCCAGTTGGCCCAGCAGGGTCGAAACCTACTGAGCCTAAGGATTTGTTTGTTTGTTTGTGAAGGAACAGGAGTGGGTAAATAGTCAGTAAAAGTCTGATACTATCTCCCACTCCGCCCAAGAGCAGAGGATGTCCTTGGTGATTTTCCCACAAAAAAAATCTCTTTTAGATAGATGATATCTAGATATACAACCTTTTTTACCCGACTACCCGACTGCAAGAAGGGTTATGTTTTTCGCGCGTATCGTGTATGTTTGTATGTGTGTAATATTCTTAATTACCTCATATCTTCCAAACCGCTGAACAGATTTTTATAATTAACATATCGTTAGATTCTTCTTGATAACCCAAGTGTTATAATAGGTGATGTTAAAAAAAAAAACAACATATCGACTGTGAGATGCTAAGTATATGTTAGAGTAAAAAAAAATATTTTTTAATTCTGCAATATGGATATCATATTAAAGGACTTTTCATAAGGATTTCAAAATGGTATGTCATGACCATTGACCATATTAAAAAAAGTACAACAGGAAATCTATGTTATTTATTTTGTACTGAGGCGAATGCCCAGGTCGGTTTTTGAACTTTATAGTGATTTTACGTCTAAAATATAGTGAACAAATAGTGATATTATAATTGTAACTAAAAAGTGTAAAATAAAAAAATAATTTAAAAAATAAAAAAAACCAGACTGCGTAAAAAAATACTTTAAATAAAAACTGAAAAGAATAATAAAATGGCTTCCTATTCGCCTTCGCCGGAATGCTCACATACTTTCTTTGCTTTACAATGTACTCTTTAATCCTTCTACTCCTTTTTATCTTAAAGAACGCTTTCAGTTTCTCTGTGACACATATTCTAGGTCCTTGAGGTCATCGGAAAGTCTAAAACTTAGTATTCATATGCATTCCACTTCGTTCTTTGATAAATCCTTCACGATACAAGCAGCTCGTTTGTGGAATGCATTACCCATAGAAGTGAGGCGAGCCCAAACGCTACCAACGTTCAAAAAAATGGTGAAGGAGCATTATCTATCACTTTAGTTCTTCTTCTCCTTTCTAATTGTTAGTATATTTTATATTTATTAGTTTATTATTTGGCTTTTTATTTATGTATTATATTTTATTTGTTATTTATTTTCACATTTTTTTCTATAAGTTGTTGTACACTTTCAACCCGAAGTCTTGTTCCTTTCGTTTCAGTCCATCCAAAGGTTGTCTGGTAGAAATTGCCCTGTGCAATAAGACCGCCTATTGTACACTTATTTTTGTTAATTATTATTCTTTAATAAGTTAAGGTGTGCTATAAAGATATATAATAATAATAATAATAAACAAGTTCAGTCCACAGTTCACAGTCGGGACCCATTAAAATAATCTAGACTAAAATCATTCAATCTAATGTGGGACCCGACTGTTGCTGAACTGTGGACTGAACTTGTTTATTATTCTTTTCAGTTTTTATTTAAAGTATTTTTTACGCAGACGGTTTTATTTTTTATTTTTTTATTTTATTTTAGTATATACGATACCTGAAACACCTATCTAGTAATTTATGTAAAAAAATCTATGTACTTTCAAACTGTATTATGAAAAATCACAAAGTTATAAGCCCGTTATGGCTCCTGATTGGCGACATAATACATGCCCCCCTAGCCATGTTACAATCGAATTCCGTTCTATAATCGGTAACGCCTCGGTGATAGCAATTGTAGAAAACGATAAGTTGGTAGCCATGTTGACGCGCCCGAGTTGGCCGCTCGTTCTACAATGTAGCGTTTGTATAACAAAGGATGTAGCGTTAAGTATTGTAGAAACGATATTGAACGATGTGAACTTGGCTACGAATTGTCTATTCGTTTGTTCTGACCACGCTAATTTACGTTGAGATGACGTCATTCCCATACGTTTCATCACTTTTCGACAGCGTTAACGATTGCAGAAAAACAACTTGGCTAAGCGTGATGGTCACTGGGCCACCCGGGCGACTAAGGAGTTATTTTGCTTCCACTACCAGCTGTGCCCTGGCGCCTAAAACCCGCTATGACCTGCCGTGATCTGTGTTGTACTTACTGTCGGTGGTGTCCAACTTGTGACCTTTTTTAAATATTTTTGAAAAAAAATATAACATGGTGCAAAAATTATTGAAATCTATAAGTCTGTCTGAAAAGTCAAATGACTTGGGAATTTTTGTATAATATTTAAACATTTAAAAAATACTTATATTTGATACTTTTTATAAGGTTCTTCTATAAGTAAACAATGATCAAGATCTCTTAATCAACCTTAATTATTGAACTAGCGTTGACTACATCAGATTTTATTTTACTCTAATAATTACACAACTCGTTTGACTTTTTAAACAGACTCTAGCGATGTCACAAAAAATCTAGATATCATTTTATTTTAAAAATACAATGTTTCTAAGAATATAATAATAGATAATTGAACACGAAGCCTTTTAATTTGCGTCTCCGCACGCTATAATACCAATAATAGCTTTTTATGGTTTCTTGTTAACCGACTTCGAAAAGAAGGAGGTTTTATGTTCATGTTGTCAATTGTGGACCGATTTTGAAGTATTTTTATTTGATTGATAGGTTATGCTTCCAAGTTGGTCCATAGATATATTGTTATGATCTGATCATTGTACTGATACACTTCTTCTGATTTAAATGTCTCATTATTACGGTTTACTAATGATAAGCATAAAATAATATATTTATATTGTAATTAATTACATTGCCATAACGAAATTCAGCATAATGATCGTTATGCATAATATTATTAGGCATAAATGTTTTGCCATATTGCTTGTTGCCATAAATACTACTACTTCGCACTTCTCAATCCCTTCCTTCTTAGTTTATCTAAGACATTACTGACTCCCCGTGCTTCGCAAGGCACGTAAAGCCGTTATAAACCTAACTTAACCTAACCTTTGCATTATACCAAAGTAGTATTATGCAGCAGTATACTGTTAATAAAAGTTATGCGAAAACATTTTGCCAAACTATATTATGCCTTAAAATTTTATGCCAACAGGGGTATTACCTATTATGTATTACTATAGTCGTACTGCCGTATAGTCGTACTATAGTCGTATTTATTCACCACAGTTATCAACTTATTCACCTCTTGATCGGTATTGGAGGTATTAATTATTGCAACAACCAACTTGTAAATCTAGACGTATAATTTAATAGCCAATGTATAGTCCTGAGATTTTTTTCTAAATATTTTCCTGGGTAGGGTATATAACCTTTCAATCGTGGAAAGACAATAAGTGCGCGAACGCGCGTTCACTTGAGGTGAATCTCTGATATAATGCATCTTTGAAAAATTGTTACACCATTCGAAAGATAGATCATATACATACATAGGCCAAATAGAAATAGACAAGTCCACTCAAATCTGTGTGATATTTTCCTAAAAGGATCATCTCAAACATTAGTGTTTACACACTAACACACTAATGTTGCGTGTATGTAGACGCAACTACATGGTTCTCACATGATTTGGTCATTACTTGTTTGCTGAACTGCAAAAGAGACTTTAGCCTCTGAATTTGTTTGTGTTGCTTCTCAGGGTAGTTAGCTAGGAAACACCACTTAATTGACAATGGGCAGGGCACATTGCTCGCAGAACATATGGCCGTTGGAGCAGAAAGGTACTACAACTACAAGGTGGACCGATGAAGGTTGCGGGAATCCGATGGATGTAGGACGCACAGGATCGTTTACTGTGGTGACACCTGGGGGAGGCCTATGTCCAACAGTCGACGTCTATCGGCTGAAATGATGACGATGACTTTCAAGTTATAATTCGTAATAAGACGGCTTCACTGCTATGTAGCGTGCGGAGTGCTGCCTGCCTGATATCCTGAGTGCAATGTTGGAGAGCTCTATCTATGCCAAATATTAGCCAGTTTGTGTGGAGGGTGATTAGGTGCCCTGAGGGTGATTAAGTGCCTGGAGGACACGGTGGAACACACGGTTGAGGTGTGCTCTGCTTGAGCGGAGCATCGCCGTGGCCTCGTGGGGATAATCGGCGGCGGAGACCTCTCTCGGAGCGAGAAGGAGTGGCAGGCGGTCGCCTCCTTCTGCAGAGCAGTAATGCTAGCAAAGGAGGAGGCTGCATCAGGCAACTTCACACCGAGACAGCTTTTAATGTTATACAAAGCACAGGTCCGATCGTGTGTGGAGTACTGCAGCCACATATGGGCTGGTCCTGCAAAGTGCCACCTGGCAGCTTTGGACTCGGTGGAAAGACGTGCGAAGAGGCTGATTGGTGATCCAGATTTAGTTAAGTCCAATCTTCAAAGCCTTGAGCACAGGCGTAGGGTAGCCAGCCTTTCGGTGTTTTACAGATTGCATTTTGGAGAGTGTGCGCAGGAACTGCATGACTTGATTCCGCCATCACATTTCTATCATCGGACAAACCGACGCACGGCGAGTATCCACCCTTACGTTGTTGAAACATCTACGGTCCGGACTAAGCGTTTCGCCTCGTCATTTATACCGCGTACTTCGAAGGATTGGAACAGTCAGCCTGCAGCGGTCTTCCCGTCCGATTATAATTTGGGTGTCTTCAAGGCTAGAGTGAATAGGCTCTTAATAAACTATTGCGCCTCACCATCAACGATTGCATCACTGCTTACCATCAGGCAGGATCGCAGTCAAGTACTAGTTTATAACAGATAAAAAAAAAAAGTTTTAATAAATAAACCTATTTTTTCCTCTAACCTACCCACATCACTGGTCCTAATTAGCAAAAACGGGTACCTACGTAAGTCTCTACCAGGAAAATTGATTAATAATTTAATTAAAACTTCCAAACATGGCTTTGTTATTGAAAATTTGTGGTAATGAATGGGTATAAAAGATCCAAAACTTTAAATTAAATTTAATCTAAATTTAGTTTTCATACCATATTATTGAATACAGTTTTCAAAATGTGGCCGAAGCTAGCCGTTATACTGTTGTTGATCAGTTTTATTGGACTCTCGTTGTCTGTACCAAGTGATGAATCATTACGACTTTGCCCCGGTGGCAGGCCAAAGCCAGCAAATGGTCAATGTCTGCCGAACACCACGCCATCACCGTAAGTTCCTGTCACATTATTTTAAGGTTTATTTTTTGGTTTTCGCGAAACCTGAATATAGTTTGTTCAGAATCAGTAACTAAATGGGTTCTAATAGTATTTACGCCATAAAATACTGTAATATTACAGAAAACTAAGAAATAACTAATTTGAATCAACTTTTATTCCAAGTCAGTCCGAGAATTTAAGAATCATTAATTAAAGCATTTATTTAAAATAAAGCATATACTGGGACTTTTGAACAGCCTAGAAATAAAAAAAAATCTAATTGTACATTCCAAAGCGTAAATCTCTATGGAGAAGAATATGCAACAAACTCCTTGGCAACTTTTTTCAATCATGTTATGTATTACAAATATGTCGGTAACATACAATTACCAACCCATATCACAGTGAAAAGTTACCATTCCGTTTTAAAGAACGCTAATTTTATAGGTTTTATAGAATTTTATTATTAAATAGGTATAATAAAGTAATAGATATATACACAACAACTTAATAGTAGTTTATGTGACTAGGGGATAAAGCAGTGTCTTTAAGTAGCGGGCGGCATGTTGAATTCCGAACGAAACGAAGGTTGCTGATTTTAATCCCGAACGACAGTGAGGGACTTATAAAATTAACGAAAATTCTCGAAATTCAAACCAGAGTATGTAATCACTATGATTCAAACTGACCACAAAAAAAAAGAAAAAAGAATAAAACGTGCGTACTGACGACATGGGAGCATTATAGAAAATTGAAAGTATAGAATCTTGGAGTAGTGAACTTTGTTTGTTTGATGAACTTGTAAATGTAATACTTTTATTTTTCTAATATATGATTTGGTCGACCAAATTGGTTTTTTATTATCTCACAGATGGTGTAAAAAGTAGAGTATGCAACACGGGGATAAAGCTGTCTTTGTCTTGGGCCGCTTGAATTCCTCACTTCACTCAGGTTTCTTTATTAACTCCCTCGCAATGCTCGGGAGTTAATTTAGTAAATCCCTCACTGTCGTTCGGGATTAAAATCAGCAACCTTCGTTTCGTTCGGAATTCAACATGCCGCCCGCATCCCCTAGTCACATAAACTACTATTCTTTTCTTTCTTTCTCTTTTGTTTGTTTTTGGCTCAGCTGAGAAGACAAATTACAAGAAAGTCAATAAAAAAAACTTATAAAAAGTGTGTCCATCCGAGGCCGAGTGTTTAGAATGCGCCACGTGTTCATTTTTCAACCACCGATTAACTTCCCCTCAAACCCCAAGCGAAAGCCGGCCGTTCGGGCGAGCGCCAGCGTTCGCGCGTGATTTCGCGCCATTCGGTTCAACACTAGGATTATTAAAAGTCCGCGTAGATTATTAAAATATTGAGCGTTTTATTTCTTAGTCTGTAAATTTCGAAAATAAGCAACCTTTCCATTTTTCCAATTTTACACCTATTTACCTAAATGCTCAAGATCGAAGCGTTAAGTGTACCAGAGTTTTCAATCACGTTTCTCTTTTTTTTTCAGTTTCGACGATTTTGATACATACCAAACAGACGATGATACTAATTCTCAATTTTTACGTGCTGACGATATGCTAACTATAAGGAATAGACACAGAAATGTTCAAAACAAAACCCACGATATGATATTTAACAGAAGACTATGAATAAGGCATAAACCGACCATTGAATACTTAATTACACTAATATTATAAAGAGGTTAAGATTGTTTTTTTTTTTTTTGTTTTTAGGAGGTAATTATCTCTGGCAATATGATATTTCTTCACCGATAGAAAGCTGCTTCTTTCCTAAGTGACATAAGCAAGTTTATTATATTCTTTATTGTACACCACATAAACAGAAAATACTGGAAAAGTGTACTTAAATAAGAAAAAAACAAAAAAAAAACACTGATTAAAAAAAAAAGTATTTAATAAACTAGCTTTTGCCCGCAGCTTCGCCCGCGTACATAAAATACAACCTATAGTATGTCCACTCAGGAAATAAGCAGCTTTCTATCGTTGAAAATTTTTTAGCAATCAGACCAGTATTTTCAGAGATTACCTCCTACAATCAAAAAAACAAACTTTACCTCTTAAATCATTAATGTAGAAAATAACATTTTGACGCAACATGAGAAATTCTTACTAACAGGTACCGGCACGAATCTTGAGCTTTTGGCGTCAGAGTGGATATCGATTTGCGCATTCCATACATTGGCGAGCCAATCGTCGTCGTTATTAGACACATGCAGCAAGCGCAGGGAACGAATCACGAGTGACTTCTATGACACGAAGGCGCAGCGAGCCTATCACTGACACTCCCCACTCCCGCTCACTTCGCACCACTAAAGAGACCGAATATTTGACTTGAATTCTGCGCAACTTGAAGCCAGGCGCTCAAGATCCGTGCCGGTATCTGTACTTTCTTATTTTAAACTAACAACATCTGTGTGTAAAATAGTATTAATATTGATATCTTCATTAATATTTAGAGTAGCTTTGTACCCCCTACTAGCTTCTTCCAAGTGGAAGAAATCATATAAATTCATGGCATTTGCAGTTTGCAATTGTATATGTCGTTAGTGTTACTTACCCAAATCTAAAAATCATAATCAAATTAATTTTTTAATACTTGTTATGTTCATTGTGTGCCAAATAAACATGTTTTCTTTCTTTCTTTCTTTAATCTATACTTTAATAATGGGTGACTGGTAATTAGTGTACGATACTTAAACACGTGATTGTGCTCATAATAACAAACTATTTTTATTATGGGAGCAAAGCCGAAATCGCAAAAAAAATAATATCAGCTGTTCAGTACATTAGGCAAACATAAATGTACTGAACAGCTGATTTTTTTTCGCGATTTCAGGTTTGTTCCCATAGTAAAAGTTGTTGGTTATCATGAGCACAATCACGTGTTTAAGTATCGTATACTAATTATATTACCAGACCAGTCACCCTATATAGGTATTATTATTATTATTTATTTATAAATAAAATTGGAGTGTCTGTTTGTAATATTGAAATAACCGCTTTTTACTACATACATATGAATATAATTATATACGGTACATACACCAAAATAAATTCTTTTTCTTTATTTCTTTCTTTCAAAATAACATTTTTACAATTTTTGTCTGTCTGTCTGTTTGTTCCGGCTAATCTCTGAAATAGCTGGACCGATTTTGACGGGACTTTTTTGGCAGGTAGCTGATGTAATAAGGAGTAACTTGGGCTACTTTTATATAAGAAAAAATAAATTCTGTTGTTCACGCGTTATTAAGAACGTTCAATTTAAATATTCTTATTTTTGTATGAAAATCTGATAAACTAAAATTATTATACATTTTTAAAAGTCATAGAACAAAAGTTATTATTTATGTTGTTCTTAAAGTCGTGCGAGGTTGCCAAAGTTTTACAAAAAACCCAGTATTATTGTGTTTATTAAATTAAATTATTATTAATATTATACAGTAAAGTCCTAGCTAAATATGACGTCATAAAACTTCTCTGCATCGCTGTCGACTGGTAGTGTACCCAAAAAGGCACATTAATATTATTTCTAATAGTTAAGTGCAGATATAATTTATTATAATATACATACGTACGAGTCGAAACACTTGGTTCGTGGGGTCCGAGTGCGCGTCTCCTTTTCAAAGAAATTTCACGCCGACTGATCGACACTTCACGTGACCAGAGGGCTGGCTCGTTCTTCGCCCAAAGAATTAGCATTGCCATTCAACGTGGCAATGCTGCCAGTCTTCTGGGCACATTTCCGGGTGACAGCGATGTGGAGGAGTACTTTGACGCCTGAGCGTACTTTGTCATTTTGTATTATATTTATGTACATATCTAGGTTTTAGTATAAATAGTTAAGTGTATTTATAATTTAATTTACATTGTGTTAGAATCACAACTATCATAGTTTGCACACAGATCTTAGATTTTATTTAAACATAAATTTTGTCTTCGATGATTTTATTTATGAATAAAATTTTAGGAATAGGTACCACAAGTAAATATGTTGTTTTATTTATCTGTATTGATCCCGTATTTGTAACGTGTGTAAAAAGCTTACAGCTGCCAACACGGATATTGAGCGCTCGGCGTCAGAGTGGGGCTCGCTTTGCGCATTCCATACATCCATGCCTGCTGCGGTCTTCCCGCCCAATAGGGTAGCTTCCAGGGTCAAAATAATTACATTTTATTTAGTCAATATTTTAGATTACCTATAAAAAAATATTGGACACGTATTTTTTCTTTTTTCGATTAAACAAAAAATAACAAAGATATAGCCCATTAAAGTTACGTGTGACGTCACCCCGTGCGAAAAATCAGCATAGCGTGACGTCACACGTAACTTCAATGGGCTATATCTTTGTCATTTTTGAATTAATTTACAAACAAAAAAATACGTGTCCCTTATTTTTGAATAATCTAAAAGACGGACTAATTACATTTTTTAAGGCAACTAGCCTATTATAATTTGGGTGTTTTCAAGGCTAGAGTGATAGGCTCTTAATAAACTAGTGCGCCTTACGATCAAAGATCGCATCACTGCTTACTATCAGGTGGGATCGCAGTCAAGCATTGGTTACAGACCCACCAACTTATCTGTGAACTGATTGGTAGCGCAGTTTCAGTTTCATATGCGCTCCGCTTCGCTGCCCTTCGCCGCTCTTTCGGTGTGAGTTTTTTTTTTTTTTTTTTTCCACAACTATCACACAACGCCGTCTAGTCCCAAGCTAAGCAGAGCTTGTGTTATGGGTACTAAACAACTGATAAACATACTTATATATTTCTAAATACATACATATTATAGATAAATTACACCCAGACACAGAACAGATGATCATGCTCATCACACAAACATTCGTCCTGGGTGGGAATCGAACCCACGACCTCCGGCATAGCAGTCAGGGTCACTAACCACTAGACCAACAGGCCTGTCCAGTTGACCCTTAGTGTTGCAAATTAATAAAAGTTACCCATGGATATGTCAGATAAGAAACTAGGTAAACATATAAACATAATTTTATTATTTTAAACAATACATAACATTGTTTTATAAAAATAAAATACTGATATAAGTACTAAATAGTCTTCAAAAATAAGAAAATTAATGTAGGTGGATACATACATTAGCTTTTTGTCTGGCATTCAATTGATATAATGTAGGCAAATGAAATTTAATAACTTGCAAATAAAAAAACTAATTCTGCATTTTGCATAAGTACCTACTTAGATGGATTCAGCAGTTACAAGCTTGATACAAAAATACCATAGTTTAATACTAGCTTCTCTATTTAAACAAAACTCAAATATCTAGACACTCAAGATGTGTCCTGTAGGACATGACCTAGTTAATAGATGGAATAAAACAAAAGTTTCATCATCATCATCAACTCATATACGTCCCCACTGCTGGGGCACGGGCCTCCCTTAACGATGTGAGGGGTAAAAAAAAAACCAAAGTTTGCTTAACAATAATTTATTAGAATCCCGGTTTACTTATGTTAGCGATTCTTATGATAATGTTCATACACTAGATTATTTTCTGTATTAGCAACATTAAATGTATTTTTTGCACTGACAACTCGAACGGGCTGCGACTTGACAGCGCGGTGCATTTGACAGTTACAAGAGTTTATAAAAAGGAATTGCGCGCTGTCATGTCTCTCTTTCCGTATCGGTTTTCGGAGCAAGCAACAACTCAGTAAGTAATTTATTACTAGTACTAGTATATAATTTATTTATTCCTACTGTTATTGTACTGTTATAGTTATTGTATACTTGTATTATGTGTATGCTATCAAAGCAAAAGTACAAAGGGTGTGATACCCGTTTTGGTCGTTTTATTTAAATAACCTGATAACAAACCCCGTAGGTACACTAAATAACTTTCTTAGTCAATCTTTCTCTAAAGATAACACATACAGATAACACTTACTTACTTTATAATTATGATCTTTTTTTGATGAACTTGCACGCCCAACTTCATCTTGGCTGTGGGGCCATAGGCCGCTTATATACATGTCATCACTATCACTGTCACTTTCAGTTTCCGAATCACTTATCACTTCTATAATGAACGGTTTAACCAAATACACATCATGCTTTAAATATTCTGCTTGTAACTTGCGAACATGATTGCAATGCTGAGCCCACTCACTAACCGTTATACTTTCAAAAGCTTCTTGAACTAGGCGGGGAATCTCAGAATTTTTGTGTTTTTCGATGGGAAAAATCATCTTATGACAACCCCCGCTCTTGGGCGGAGCGGGAGATAGTGTCAGACTCTTACTGACTAAAAAACCCATCCCGTTCCTTCAAGCCTTCATACCGGGGCTCGAGCGCCCTTTCGGATAACCCTGGCCCCAGTAGGCTTCGACCCGGCTGGGCCCCTGCTGTTGCTGAAAACTCCTTGAGGCGCGCGGGAACAGCGCGCGCCGTCGACGACTTGGGCTTGGTCCGGACGGTTACCGGACGGCCGGACAGCGAGCTACCCATTGCTCACTGTCCGCAAGCCCGCGCCTACGGTGGCTGGAAATCGGGATCGGAATCCCGGCGGCGGCGGCGAGAGCGCCGTTGCCTGATGCGGTCGGCCTCCTCCTTAGCGAGAATTTTTGTGTTCAATATTTACATCAGCAACTTTTCTTTTTCTTTTCATCGAGCTCCATATTAATTCGATGGGATTAAGATCACAATGATAGGGAGGTAAGCACAAGCATTTGTGTCCATTTTCTTTTAATATTTTTTCAATTTCATACACAGGTTCAGGCTTATTTCTCCTAATTATTTCTAACAGCTGAGGTTTCTTCAACTGCTCTCCGTAGTCAATTTTATTTTGTGTCAACCATAATTGCATATCTTTCTATAGAGAATTAGTATTTGGTATTTTATTTATACAAATACGGTGGTAAGGGGCATTATTCATTACTATTATTGATGGCTCTTGTAAATTAGGCACAAGTTTTTCAATAACCCACTTTATTATATATTTATTTATTTCACAATTTATGTACACACAAAAATAACAGAAACAGACACTTAATACATAAGAGACGTTAGTACAAAGGTACTGCTTATTTCCAAAGAAATTCCTTCCAGCAGACCTGCGAAAGGACAAATCAAAAAGAAATGTAGACCATAGTGTGTAGGAAGCAAAAGAAGAATGTGTGAAGTCTTAATCCAAAGTCATATATAATTATATATACCTAAAAATAATATATACCTACAGCTTTATAGCTTTATAAAGTTAGTACTATTCATGTCGTCATGATAGTCGCCACTTTTTGTGTTAGACTTAAAAACTCTCCTTGCCAGCATTTACCTGATGTATGCGATGAATGTATATAGGTTTCATCTAAATAAATTAGCGGCCGAGGCTGTGGAGATTTATAATTTTTTTCTACAGCATGCAAGTATTTTGCTTTCCAAGCTGATACATCATTGCGCTCCATGAGCATTTTACGATTAGACTGCGACTTTTTAAAACGAAAACCCATTTTGTTGAGCAGCTTTCGTAGACTTTCTCTTTGTCCCGTGCAATTTATTTCTGTTTTTAAGACCTCTAGGAGCTTCTTAACAGTCGGTAACTCGTTTTTATTAAAGTAAAATTCATGTACTTTCCTCCGGATAACTCCCATGTCAAAATCATCAACATGAATAAACCCACTTTAAAACGAGCACGTTCATGTATCGAGAGAAAATAACTCTAATTTGAACAATTACTGAAGCACTTGATTCGTAGGTTAATGAAGTTGATAAGGTAAGTTTAATTATTGTAAATAGCTAGTTGATTCCAATTTTTTAACTTCGCCATAGTAAAAACTTGTGATTTCACATTCATAATTTATTATGTTCTAAGTCCGTGAAGTATGAAGGGAAAATTGGAATCAACCCTTTTAAGACTACGTAGGTAATAAAGCTGTAATTATTGCAGCGAGCGAGGTCAATTTAATGCCATAATGAACGATCCTTGTGCTCCTGATTATTTAAAACAATATTTTAAAGTGTTGGGCAGTTTTCATAATCTTAACCTTCGTGCATCCAAAAACATGCTTCTTTATATTCCTTCTCACCGTACTGGCTTTATGTCCAATTCTTACGCTGTTTCCACCATAAAACTCTGGAATGTGCTTCCCCTTGACATAAAAAAAGTAAATTATCCTTCATAATATGTAAAATTCGGACCTACTACTTGAAGTCCTCTCAAAGTCTCAACCTTAATTCGGTCTTCGTTCAGAATTGTTATTAAGTTCTCTTGATTTAATATTTTTCATAGTACCTACCTATTTATTAATTAATTATTATAGCATATTATATGTATTTTTAACCGACTTCTAAAGAAGGAGGAGGTTCTCAATTCGGATGATTTTCGGGATTCGGTATGATGATGATGGAGCCGGAAGATAGGCACCGGAACTCCGTAATTAATCAATGTATCCTAGCCGTGTTTAGGCTTATTAGAATTGTCATGAGATGCACTTTGGCTATAAGGTACTATCGAACTGATCTGATGATGATGATGGAGCCGGAACGTAGACACGGGAACTTCATAATAAAACAATGTATCCTAGAAGGGTTTGTGTTAATTGGAATTGTCATGATAAAGGTACTCTGGCTGTAAGCGTATTGCAACTAAAAAATGTGAAAAAAAAACTTTTTGTTAAAAATAAAACCGACTTCACTAAAAACAACACTAAAACAATCAAAATAATTTTAATTTCTGAAGTCGGTGTTAAATAAGGAACAAACAATATCGAGAAACACCGACTTCTGAAATTAAAATTATTTTGATTGTTTTAGTGAAGTCGGTTTAATTTTTTTGTAAAAAGTTTTTATTGCTATAAATAACTTATTTTATTTTTTTCCGTTTGAAGTTTCTGTCATTTGTTTATTGTGTAAACCTACCACAGTGTTGTCTTTTTTAACCAAAAAGTTGACTGGTAGAGAATGCCAATACTGAATGCATACATGAAGTTTAAATAAATAAATAATGTCCTTGCCGCGTGTTTCTACATTACGATTTTATTCGGATATTTCCTATTGATTTTTTAATTTTATTGTTGTTATTATTTGATTATAGTGTTTCACATATAACAGTGACTTAATTAATTAAGAGAATTCGATAGGGCACTTTCCGTTGACCTAGAATTCTGAAATTTGGCATGAAGCAAGGTCTCATAGTACAAGTATAGGTAAATCTGTTTTGTAATTCCGTCACAAAGAACACCTTTATTTGCAATTCGGAAAAATCTTTGTAACTTTCATAGGTAGTATAGTAGGTAAGTTTGTACGGAACCCTCAAGGCGCGAGTCCAACTCGCACTTGCTCAGTTTTTTTTGACGTGACAACGTCTTATAAATTGGTTTGCCGGGTGACACTTCAAGAAACTGCGTTACGCTCCGCTCACGTTATGCGCTCACAATGAGAGCGAGTGAGAGGCACGCGTCCCTTCCACTCGGGCATGGTTAGCCCGCCTAAGAGCGAGAGAGACAGACATAACTTCCTACTATACGAATGAATATTCACATTAAAATTATTTTACCACTCAAAGTCGTTGTCACGTAAAACTTTCGCCCGTATACCGACTTTACAGGCAACCAATTTTTTTATTACACGGTCCGCTAGCCTGCTATAAAATTATTACGTCATAATATTATAATTGTAGTACTTACGCGCGCCATTTCGTGACGAGTTTCTTCTTAGACGGTTCACAACACACTGGCTGAATTGCCGGCCGGCCGGTCGCAGTTTATAAACACGCGACCATAGATATGCAATACAGATAAGATGTCTGTCTACTTCAAACTTCGAATGGCCCTTATCACGAACGATTTAGCGTCACATATCGATGTTGTGACGATAAAGTATTGTAGTTGCGAGTCATGATAAATAGGGTAACAGGTAATTAGTGACCGATACTTAAACACGTGTTTGTACTCATGATAACTTACAACTTTCCCTAAGAAACCTTTTTTTTTTGTCATGGAAAATGTTTGTAATATCTTAAGTTAATGTTTGTTTGTCTTAAGTTTGCGCATTTTCCGTCAAGTAAAAAGTTTTTCTTTCTTTATTTTCATTCGTTTTATCACAATAACAGGCAGCAAAAAAGGCAAGGTTAAGCAGGTCCTTTGTACTCTTTTATCCTTATTTGTTCTTTTCGATTTTAAATGTGTGTGTGTAAATAAATAAATAATAACAAAACTTCTTCCCTAGCCAAGTTACAACCGTTTCGCTTGCGCCGAACGCTTCGAGTTGACCTTGCCGCCAATTCTTTTGTTCTGACCACGTGACTGAGCGTTAAAACGACGTCATTCCCGTACACTTGAAGCTTTCTACAAGCGTTAACTATTGCAGTTTAGCAAAGACATTAAATACATACTACTTAAATCTCTTTGCAGTTTAGCAACTTGGCTAGGGGTACAGGTGTTCGAAATTCGCGAACACGCACCTTAGAACGTATCATAAATATTTACATTGGTAAATATTTCATAAACTATCAATTTCCTTATATTATTGTAAATGTGAGGACTATGTTGATTGTTTTTTTTTTTCTTTGCTTTTCAGTCATTTTAACGAATGTCTGGCAATTTGAGTATTTTCTGCGGCCTGCCCAAAATGGTCTTTCTTTGGTATTGTTCGTCAAGTCGTTGCTCGAGAACGGGTGCCGTCAGATGGGACTGGTCATCTCTTAGCTGCCAGTAGCTTAATTGAGTTTCTTTTTTTAAATTATTTTACATTTTTATTTCACTCAACAAGTAATATGTAACCAAGCATTATATGTAACACATATATGATTTAAAAGAGTGTCCATGGAGTTTCTTGCACGTTCTTCTCCATAGAGACCTACTCTTTGGAACGTGCAATTTAGCTTCACTTTTCTTGGACTGACCGACATTTGACTATTCAAAAGTGCCTGTAAATGGTCTATTTGAAATAAATGCTTTGATTTGATTTGACTTATAATTATATGTATATCTAACAACTCGCAAGTCAGGATTAAAAAGAAAAGTTTCTTTGAGAAAGTTGATTGTAATCATGAGTAAGATCACGTGTTAAAGTATCGGTCACTAATTACCAGTCACCCTATATTTTTTTATGATTTAAAAAATCTTAATCTTACTATATCGAATGTTTAAGGGGCCGGCGACAAATGAATTTCCATACAAACGTAATACCACGCTCATTTGCAGTTGGAGCATATTTCCAACATATTATGATGATATTCGGTTATAGACAATATTTATCTAGGTTCCTACGTCTTTCTTCTACTCTCTCTAAGTTTGTATGGAAATTCATCTGTCGCCGGCCTCTTAATTGAAGTGAATTGTTTGACGATAACTCTCATGTCCTTATTCATTTTTGTTACGTGTCACGGATGAAACGGTTCTATAGCAAAAAAACCTTGCGCCCTAAGGGTTAAGTACAAACTTAGGTACCTAGGTACCTATGTAAATAGTTCAATTCGGGAATCTCGGAGTCTCGGAAGATTTTTCCGTAACGCAGAAAAAATAAATTGGTAATAAGTATCAACAAAGGGGATTGCCCATGTGAGGCCATGAGCGGACAATTGATTAGAGAAAAAATACTTTGTTCACCCCCTGAGACCCCAAGCATTTAAATAGCTATAAATACGGGAAAAATGGAAAGGTTGCTTATTTTCGAAATTTACAGACTACTTAATGAAGAATTTCTTATTTACATTCTTAGATACATACTCAATAAAAAAAACGCTCAAAATTTTAATAATCTACGCGGACTTTTAATAATCTTATTGTTCAACCGAATGGCGCGAAATCACGCGCGAACGCCTTCGGGTTTGAGGGGTTAATTTTGCAATAAAAAAATATGTATTCCCTGAGTTCCAAATGAGCGCCATTATAATAAACAATAAGTGGTAAATAAAAAGTAACTTTATGGAAAAAACAATAGTTTTATCATTGATAGTAATATTTGATGTCTGTCTTTGGCCTGGAGCACCATAGAGGCTGGGCAATCCCCTTTATAGCTTTCAGATTTGTTTTTACTGATTTGTACTTGTACTATAAAACCTTGCTTCATACCAAATTTCAGGATTCTGGGTCAACGGGAAGTACCCTATTTTTTTTTTCCGATGGGAAAAATCATCCAATGACAACCCCCGCTCTTGGGCGGAGTGGGAGATAGTGTCAGACTCTTACTGACTATAAAACCCACCCCGTTCCTTCAAGCCTTCATACCGGGGCTCGAGCACCCTTTCGGATAACCCTGGCCCCAGTAGGCTTCGACCAGGTTGCAGGAACGGGGTGGGTTTTTTAGTCAGTAAGAGTCTGACACTATCTCCCGCCCCGCCCATGAGCGGGGGTTGTCTTTGGATGATTTTCCCCAGCAAAAAAAAAGACATACAGCCGAACCTCTTTCTTTTTGAAGTCGGTTAATAAAATTGATTTATTATAACTCTGTGCTAAAAGTTACAAGCGGACGAATGTTTCCTGTGTCACGTTGAGCATATACAGGAAAAGTTTTTAACCACTGCGTAAATTTTTTTTGGTGGCTCAGTGTAAGTAATAGAACACATTTCCATTTTTAGTTTATAACTTTTTTTTTCACATTTTTCCACCTTGTCCCATTTTGAAATAAGCATAACATGGACATAATTTAATCGTAATACTATTAAATACTATGAATGAAAACGCGCTGGCCGCCGCGCCGCCCGTTGTACGAGACGGGGGTGCGGGGGGAAGGGGGCGGGGGTATGCGGCGCCGGCGGCGGCCTTTGATGTGCGGATCTCTGCAGTACGTCACTTGCGGAAGCGGGGTTCGGACGTTCGCTCATATTCATCCCTGCGCGCGTGTGTGCCGCGTACTCGTGTCGTCACGATGTCGAACTTTACTCACCGCGAATACTACGAAATGGTGCGAGTGTATCTACTTAGCCACGAAAATTTACGAGCAGCACGAAGAAGATATGAGAGGGAGAGCGTACCTCGTATGCGAGCCCAAGGGATCCGTAATCCTACGGTACCTAATGAAAGGACAATTCTTGCAGCAAATCAAAGGCTGCTTGATCACGGCCAGTTCAGAACCCCGAGCCATGCACTAGGGTCTGGCAGACCTCGACTGGCAAACAAAAAATAAATAACGCTTTCAATGAAGTGAAAAGTGATACTAGTGACCTAAACAAACTAAATGCAAACTTATTTTAAACGTGCACGTTTATGCCTGGAAAAAGGAGGAGGTCACTTCGAACAATACCTTAAATACTGTGATTAACGAAATGTAGAGGTAAGAAATTATAAACAATCTTAGTGTGTTAGGTTCTTTTTGATTGGACATTGTTGTAAATAGGTAGTTGATTCCAATTTTTTAAATACGCCAGAATGCAATTTTTTCAATTCAAATTTTATCATGAGTAATTATCATACATAAATGTTTTAATTTGAATGTAAAAATTATTACTTGATTTATTTTCTGCATTTTGATGGTCCTAAGCCCATGAAAGTATGAAGGAAAAATTGGAATTACCTAAACTTAAAAAGTAGCACGAAATTGCGGTCAGTAACCGCACCGCGTAGGTACTTACGTCGGCGCCGTCGCATCGAGCGATCGCACATAAGTACTTACCTACAACTCAGCTGATACAGCTTGCCGGTCGGGCGACCAGTCGACGCGTGAGTCGGTCAACCGGGCGCCAGACTGGCAAGCGACCATAAAATAAATTTCTATGTAAATAAGTCTCGTAAGCGATAACTTTATTTTTTACTATTAACACATATCAAAATAAAAAATACGTGTTTATTAAAATATATTCAAGTTTATCATGACAAAATTTGCGCACTGGTTAAAAACTTTTCCTGTATATGACGTGTTTAGTTTACATAAGCCACCCAACATGTCATAGACTCGTGAAGGACACGGTGTGAGGAAATCCCAAACATGACCATTATAGTAGGAGCGGCCAGATAGGGATTTTGCGCGTTATTGACTGGCCTGTTGGTCTAGTGGTTAGTGGCCCTGACTGCTATGCCAGAGGTCGTGGGTTAGATTCCCACCCAGGACAAATGTTTGTGTGATGAACACGATCATTTGTTCTGTGTCTGGGTGTAATTTATCTATAATATGTATGTATATAAGGTATATTATTGAGGATTTTCGAAATAAACCAAATTGTTTCTCTGAAAACAAAGTTTTATTTTATTCAACACGCTTTTACATTATAACAATTATCGTTTAACTAAAATTACACTTTTATCTCACCTGAAAACAAAGAAACGACATTTATAGTTCACTAATATCGCCTCCTCAATTATATCCCTTTATTTATCTCTCTACAAGTTTTTTTTATATCAATTAAATGCACAAAATAATCTAAACATCATCTGCCATTGAATCATACGTCACCCTGTATCCACAGCTTAAAAATTAAAAAAAAAATGTCATTTCCAAGGAGGTCATTTCATTACATGTATTTAGAAATATATAAGCATATTTATCAGTTGTCTAGTACTCATAACACAAGCTCTGCTTAGCTTGAGACTGGATGGCGTTGTGTGATAGTTGTGGAATATTACATTATATTATTATTATATTATATTCGAGCGTTCTTAGCGTTATATTCGCGTATGAGCGTGTCAGAAATCATATGAAGAGAAACTTTGCACCTTGTTATGTACCCTTACCACAAGCATAGCATAGCATAGCATAGTGGGTCTTATAATATTCCCACTGCTGGGACTCAGGCCTCCTCTCTAGGAGAGGGAATGAATAAACCACCACACGGCCCAGTACTAGTTGGTGGATGTCACATGTCTTCGAATTTTTAGTTCTAGGAAATGCCGGTTTCCTCACGATGTTTTCCTTCACCGTTTTGAGAGCAGTTTTGTTGAAATAAGCTGGCTGGGTTTGAACCCACGATCTACAAACTCGTAAGTCGGGGCTGTTACGACAAATGAACCAATTCATAAAACCTTAAGCGACTGCGCTGCTATTGTCTTACAATTGTGTCCCAAATTGACGGTATTTAAAAGATTAATATGATGGGGTGCGTTGAGAGATATAATCCGTCTGATTAGCATAAAGTTAATCCTCAACAACTGGACTTTCTCACTTAAGTCGAAAACTCGAGCGCGTCAGATTAAGACAAGGTAAGTTAAGTACATACAGAAAAGTGATATTTCAATAATCTGACAATTTGAGCGTGGCCTAAGCAAATGAGCGAGTCATAAAGTTAGGTTGTGGGGTTCCGGTTAATATTCTGTTTATAAGTGTAATTTTTTTACCAATTTTGCTATGATAATTTTGTTATGAACGCGACGTTGAAAATTTTACTTTTTTTAATCCTGACAGGATTATCTTAAAAATAAAATAAAAAAATCAACTACGCCCGAGTATTTCCAGGTGATGTTATTTTTTTTACATTTTTGAAATATCTTACACGCTTGCCCCCCCCCCCCCTCTCTAGATAGGTAGATAGATTGATTCTTTATTGCCCCCTTCCATTTCCCTTGCACTTTTTTATGGTCTTCCGTTTTCTTTTTTTGCGTTTTTGCTTTTTTTCCTCTATATAAAGGAAAGTTGTTATAGATTTTTTAGAACCTAACCTAAATAATAATAATAAATAATAATAATTTTTTAGAACCTAATCTAATAGGTCCCCATGACGCTTTAGTAACTGAAAATTTAGCATCCATGGCTCCCCTACTATTAGAACAGATGTCTTATTGGATTAGGCGCACAATGCCACATTCGCAAAATGACATACTGAAGCAAAATGCCACATTCGCAAAATGACATTTCGCAATATGCCACACTAGCAAAATGCCACATTAGCAAAATGCCACATTCGCAAAATGACTTTTCTCAAAATGCCACATTAGCAAAATGCCACATTCTCAAAATGTCACATTCTCAAAATGACACATTCTAAAAAAATATCTAATAATTATTGCTTAATGTGGGATAAACGTAAATTAAAATAAAAAATTGTTAAAATTACTGATTTACTTCTTGCACTGGACTTTATAATGAATGAATAAAAAATAATACCAATTAATTTTTTTCAGTATTTGATCACATTTATACATTTTTATTTATTTTAGCATAAAATAAAAATGTAAACTAAAGTAATTATTAAAATTTTTGCCAGGTGGCCGATATAAATGGGCACGCCACAATCATGGCGGTAAGTCCCCTCTTTGAGGCGTGGCTGGAAAGACCTCACGGCGTCCTTACCTTCCGCATGACGCAGGTCCTCAACGGACATGGTTAGTTCGGGAGTTTCCTGCACCGGATTCGTGCGGAAGTGACGCCCGGGTGTTGCCACTGTGCGGAATGCCCGGAGGATACGGTGGAGCACACAGTCAAGGTGTGCCCTGCTTGGACGGAGCATCGCCGCGCCCTCGTGGGGGCGATTGGCGGCGGAGACCTCTCGAGCCGGGCCTTGATTGATGCCATGGTCCGGAGCGAGGAGGAGTGGCAGCCGGTCGCCGACTTCTTTGAAGCAGTAATGCTCGCAAAGGAGGAGGCCGAACGCATCAGGCAACGGCGTTATCGCCGCCGCCGCCGCCGCCGGGATTCTGATCCCGATTTCCGGCCACGTAAATAGTAGGCGCGGGCTTGCGGACAGTGAGCAATGGGTAGCTCGCTGTCCGGCCGTCCGGTAACTGTCCGGACCAAGTCCAAGTCATCGACGGCGTGCACTGTTGCGTGAGTTGTCAGCAACAGCAGGGACCCAGCTGGGTCGAAGCCTACTGGGGCCAGGGTTATCTGAAAGGGCGCTCGAGCCCCGGTATGAAGGCTAGAAGGCACGGGGTGGGTCTTTTAGTCAGTAAGAGTCTGACTCTATCTCCTGCTCCGCTCAAGAGCGGGGGATGTCACTGGATGATTTTTCCCACCATAAAAAAAGGTGGCCGATAAATATTGTCATTACACTGATGTTATTTACTCTTCTACCTACCAATACATTTCATTTTTAATAAAAAAAAATTAACTAAGTATTCAGTGATATATCACTGAATACTTAGTTAGTTATAATAAATTTAATCAGTGTATGATTCAATCAATGTATGTTGCATGCTATACTTGTAATCAAGCAGTTATTAAGTTTTAGCCAGATGGCTTTTCATAAAAACATACTAACATCCAAATAAAAAATTCTGAGTTCGAAGTGACATTTTGGCATTATGCGAAAGTGGCATTTTGCGAAAAGTCATTTTGCGAATGTGGCATTTTGCGAAGATGGCATTTTGCTAATGTGACGTTTTGCGATATGGCATTTTGAGAATATGGCATTTTGAGAATGTGGCATTTTGCGAATGTGACATTTTGCGTCAATATGTCATTTTGCGAATGTGGCATTGTGCGCCTAATCCGTCTTATTATCGAAAAGCAGTGTTGCCACATACTGACAAATTACCATTTTCTAGGTTCCTTTTTATTCAATTTGGTTTATTCTTATTAAGGACAAAGACTAAGAATATAAATTACTTACTAATAAATTAACGATAAATCTAAATGGTAACAATATTACAAAAATAGTAATAATAATAAAAATGATTTTTTTGTTGACTTTGTTTAAAAAAAATGTTTAAAAATGTAAATTTCTTTAGTTTTATTATAAATAATTCTTTACTCTACATAAACAAATCAACTTAAACTATTTATACTAAAACCTAAATAAATACCTAACCTAAATAAATAAAATACAAAAACACAAAGTGCACTCAGGCGTCGAAGTACTTCTCCACATCGCTGTCATCCGGGAATGTGCCCAGAAGACTGGCAGCATTCATTATTCATCACGTTGAATGGCAATGCAAAATGTAAATGGTATGTGTAATAAAGGAAATAATATAAATTCATGTCACTAAATGTGCATCATTATTAATTAACTAATTACATCATAAAATTATTAAATAAATGAAATATAGTTTAGTTAGGTATCACAATATATAATAATGAAAACATAATATATTAATAAAAAATGACTTGACAGATCCACTCAAAGACTGGCCTGTTGGTCTAGTGGTAAGTGACCCTGACTGCTATGCCGGAGGTCGTGGGTTCGATTCCCACCCAGGACAAATGTTTGTGTGATGAGCATAATCATTTGTTCTGTGTCTAGGTGTAATTTATCTATAATATGTATGTATTTAGAAATATATAAGTATGTTTATCAGTTGTCTAGTACCCATAACACAAGCTCTGCTTAGCTTGGGACTAGACGGCGTTGTGTGATAGTTGTAAAAAAAAAAAGTTGTTTGGCCTTTCTTCGAAAGACCACCTCAGATTAACTAATCTGCATGGTTCTCATATGATTTGACCATTACATATTTGCTGTATGGACTTTAAAAAAAACTTTGACCCCTGAGTTTGTTTTGGTGTTTCTTCTCAAAGTAGTCGGGAAACACCGCCTCGTCTAGTTTAAACTGATAAAAAAATTGATGCGTAAAAGTATTTTTTTTAAACCTTGCGTTCTTGCTAAATAAATATATTTTATCATTTATCAAAGACCCCACAAAATCCTCTATTTTGCTCAAATTACACGTAAACTTTGGTCCTTCATGATGACGTTGATTTAAAAAAAAAATTACACCTTTTTGCCTTTTACATGTTAAACTCTACAATTTTAAATTATGGATATGAAAAAAATAAAGGAATCCGTCTGTTTCGAACGGCAACACTTACACAGATTTGCCTAAATACATTTTTGGTGAGTGATGAGTCAATTATAGGCGTGGGCAAAGTGTATCTTTGCGATTGGAACATTTGCATCTGGATCACTGAAATGTTCCGGAACACTGATATGTATCATTTGGTACATTGGCTCAAAAGATACAAACGGAACATTTCGACAGCGATGCGGAGGAGTTTTATGACGTCATATTTAGCTAGGCATTTAGTGTATATATTATTTTTAATTATTTAAGTTGTTTTTAATATTTAAGTTTATTATGTATATATTTTCTTGTGATAAATAAATTACACTGTACCCCCCGAGCAAAATAAACAACGGAACATTTGGTACATCGGCTCAAAAGATACAAACACAAACACCGATTTTTATGAATCGTGATCTGTTACTTTGCGCCATAGACAGCAAGTTTTATTTTAATTAAATTTTGATTTAAGAATAATTTAAAGCTGTTTTTAGTTCAGTTCATTAAAATATACACTACTTATGTTCTAATTTGAATTTTAAAAAGACAGCTCACTTATAGTAAAGAGTGTTTCAGTGTTCCAATTGATCCAAAACATTAAAATTATTACTGCTGTTCCAATCGTTCGGAACACTAAAATATTTCGGAACAGTGACTCGGTTCAGTAAAGAGTTACGCACGCCTAACATTCAGTTACATGAACACCACCGACTGTTATTACAAGTGAGTCCACACAAGGAGTTTACTGTTGACTGTGTAAACTGATAAATATCAACCACATTATAATCTAGATAAGGGCTTATACTCAATATTCAGATAGTATTAATAGATGTCGCGTCGTGTCGCGTAGTGTTTATGGGCCACTGAATGAAAAATAAGGCGAGTCTGAATATCGTGTACTAAATAACGCGTAGTGTACCTAATAGGCCCTTTACTACATACATTTAATCTTATAATGGGTGATTTCTCCAATGCTGAAGTTTTGTAAGTGTCGTGTAAACTTTTTCTATTATTGTTATGTCTTTGATACTTAGAGGGCTGTGACAGCCGAGTAGTAATGGACCCGACTTGCGAGTTGTTAGATATACATATAATTATAAGTCAAATCAAATCAAATCAAAGCATTTATTTCA
Organism: Mythimna albipuncta; assembly: GCA_929112965.1. Classification (NCBI taxonomy): domain Eukaryota; kingdom Metazoa; phylum Arthropoda; class Insecta; order Lepidoptera; family Noctuidae; genus Mythimna; species Mythimna albipuncta. The sequence continues at coordinate 2,773,996 of OV815986.1, read as the reverse complement.
AATAGAACATTTACAGGCACTTTTGAATAGTCAAAATGTCGGTCAGTCCAAGAAAAGTGAAGCTAAATTGCACGTTCCAAAGAGTAGGTCTCTATGGAGAAGAACGTGCAAGAAACTCCATGGACACTCTTTTAAATCATATTTTGTGTTACATATAATGCTTGGTTACATATTACTTGTATAAGTATGTTTATCAGCTGTCTAACTCTTATTTCCTGGAACAAATTTTGTAAAATATTCTAGTAAATCACGGTATTACCAATTGCTAATAGAGTTAGATAGATAACGCCTGAACGTTATCTCTCTTTTTTCGCATTCCCTAGTTAAACATGGCGTTGGATTGCGTTAGATGAAGTAACAAGCTTTTACACCATGCTCGATGTTGACGACAAGCGAGTGGAGAAGCAGACTTATTATTATTTCCTATAATTAACATTTACACATATTATATCCATAATATTTTTAAATATTCCTTTAAAAAAAAAATAAAAAAAAAACATTTATAAAAATATAAAATAATATTATTATTATTATGGGAAAACGTTTAGTTTTTCTTAGCTCTGGGCTAGTTTTTAAGCTACATTAACGGGCCAAGCCAAGTCAATGTAGCGTGTTGTGAGTAAATATAAAGTGGAGAATGAGTATTATGTGGAGATATTTCATTTTCATTTCATTTTATTATTATTCCATTCATTTATTATAATAATATACATATTTATCATATTTTTAAATATTTCTTCAAAAAATTATATTAAAAAAAACATTTAAAAATATAAAAAATAGTAGCCCACCGGCATCGAGAACAGGGTCCAAGCTGCCGGCGGTCAGGGCTCCTGAGAAAGGAACCTCCGGACAATACGCGCCGTGTCTAGGAGTACTGCCTTCTGGATCAAGCCCTTGATCCAACTGCTAACCTAACCTAACATAACGAGAGCCTCCGCTGATGTTATTATTATTATTATTATTATACATCTTTATTGCACACCTTAACTTAATAAAGAATAATATTTAAAAAAAAAAAGTGTACACTACGCGGTCTTATTGCATAGACCTAAACATCCTAACCTAACCAACCTTGTCTACCTAACCTTGGAACTAAACAGCGTTATGTTGATAGTGATAGTTGTGGAATATTATTATTATTATCTGGTAGTGGGTCATTCAATCTATTGATGTTAAGTGCTGATTCTAAAGATAAGCTTAATAATAAGCACTTTTTGAAGGCCAATAATCACTCATACCATACTATTATTCATTTCAAGGCGAAATTGTGTGAGTGTGTTTGAGATCAGTTCAGATCGATTCACGTAATGAAAACCGTAACGATATCGTAGCGATTTAGTCGTTTATACCATTTCCGTATTCACATCCATCAATCGAGTTTGAACGACACCGATTTTAAAGTCGTATGAAATTCGTCGATTAAAAAAAAATCTGTATTACATTATCCTGGTAGAATACTTATTAATGTAACTGGAAATAAGTCGATAGATCGTAAATACCGCTTTTTGATAGGGCTTCGATCGAACGACTGTAAAACTTCAACGATATTTGGCTTGTTTGATTTTATGTGGCTCAGGCTACAGAGTAGTGGTAGCCGAATGGTAGCAGTCCCGACTTACGAGTTGTAGGTCGCACGTACAAACCCAGCCAGGCATATTACTTTGTGTAATTTATTTCATCACCGCTGCTCTTAAAACGGTATAGGTCCTAGTAAAATTCGAAGACATGTGACATCCACCAACCCGCACTGGGCCCGCGTGGTGTATTACGGCCCATTCTCTCTCCCAGAGAAAGAGAGAAAGCCTGAGTCCCAGCAGTGGGAACATTAAAAATAAAGTAAAAAACTAAAACCCGACTACGACAAAAAAAAACGACGCTGAAAAAGAATGAAACAAGATTTTCAGAATGGTAAAACCAAGAAAAGAATAAAAAGAAAAGCCGTAGTCACTTCACTGGTACTTATCAAATAATATCATTAAAATTCAATGTGGCGCCCTCTAGTAGACTAAAAGTTTTGTGGTAAAAAAAAATAAGATAAATACGTCGTGTTTGGTATCATTTAATAATAATAATAAATTTATTGGACTTTGTTACAAAATGTTCCTTAAGGTTAGCATAAAATATTTTATTGTAACAGGAAATTTAACAAAATCAAATTAGAAAGGGATACCACTGTCTAATTTGATTTTGGAACTAGGCAGTGCCTGTTTCTTGGGGGCCTGAGTTGCGTTAACTTAAATTTTTCGAGGACATGTAAAGTTACAGTAAAAAATAATATTAAATACAATAATTTGAACATGGAAATGTAAATAAGGTAGGCGTATCAAACTGCCTACCGAGATATGAATGAAATGGAACAAAAATCTGTATTGCATAAGGCAATAACACAAGAGTGAAAAGAGAATTTTGTCTTTTTCACCTACTTTCTGTGAGTGAAAAGGACAAAATTATCACAAATGAACAAATAATTAAATAAATATTTAAAAGTGTAAAGCTTAAAATATTTAGAATTTGTTTTTGTTATCATACTTCTTTTTTTTTTCTTATTGGTTGGCTTAACGTTGATCAAAATGTTAATAAATAAGTTATCTCCTCCTATGTTTAATGCATGCCGTGGCAGCCTTTAATTAAGGCTACACGATATTATGTAACAATGTCGAATCTTTAGCATGTATAATGGTGTATGCTTTGTTGGTTGTCCTTACATAAATAAATAAATAAATAAATAAAATAATGTAAAACAAAATGATCTTACTAAAATAATCTAAAACAATTTGAAAGGGCTTCACGTATAGAAGTATAGAAGAACAGTGATTTAGCACCAAAATTGTTTAAATAAAAAAAAAGTAAAAAACTAAAACCCGACTAAGACAAAAAAACGACACTGAAAAAGTATGAAACAAGTTTTTCAGGATGCTGAAATAAACAACGTAACTGGAAAAACAAGAACTGAATATAAATAAAATCCGTAGTCACACGTTATTAAAGAGTTTCGGTTGGTGCCTGTAACTGTATGAAAGAAAAGGGAGTTACTGATAGTTTGACGAGTGACAGGACGCGCCGGGCCTTGGTCGAGGCCATGGTCCGGAGCGAGGAGGAGTGGCAGGCGGTCACCGACTTCTGCAAAGCAGTAATGCTCGCAAAGGAGAAGGCCGAACGCATCAGGCAACGGCGCTCTCGCCGCCGCCGGGATTCCGATCCCGATTTCTAGCCACCGTAGGCGCGGGCTTGCGGACAGTGAGCAATGGGTAGCTCGCTGTCCGGCCGTCCGGTAACTGTCCGGACCAAGCCCAAGTCGTCGACGGCGAGCGCTGTTCCCGCGCGCCTCAAGGAGTTTTCAGCAACAGCAGGGGCCCAGCTGGGTCGAAGCCTACTGAGGCCAGGGTTATCCGAAAGGGCGCTCGAGCCCTGGTATGAAGGCTTGAAGGAACGGGATAGGTTTTTTAGTCAGTAAGAGTCTGACACTATCTCCCGCTCCGCCCAAGAGCGGGGGTTGTCATAAGATGATTTTTCACATCGAGAAAAAAAAAGGGGGGCAGTACGGACAAAATTGAAGAAGAAAACGTGTTGCGCCGACCCCAAGTAATATGGGATAAGGGCAGGAAGAAGAAGAAGTTTGGTGCCTGTAACGTGTGACTACTTACGGATTTTCTTTTTGTTCTGTTCTTGTTTTTCCAGGTAATGTTTAGTTGAGCATCCTGAAAAACTTGTTTTATACTGTTTCAGTGTCGTTTTTTTGTTGTAGTCGGCTTTTATTTAGGTGATAGAATTAGTAAGTGAGCGACTGACTGCGAGTGACGAGAAATCATCCGGGCCCCAAGTCTGATAACACAATAGTGTCAGAATGGTCTTTTATTGATATCAATATTGATTTCATAATTGTTGATTTTGAGTTAGTTAGGTAATCTACTAAAATAATGGCGTCATAATGACTTTCCAATGGTCAACCACTTGTACTCCATTAAAAAAGTGGGATAGAATGGTAATCTCTATTCACAAATGAATGTCGTACGTATGCGGTGATCTGGAAAAAATTTACAATTTCTTTGGTCAGTGACCTACCATTAGAACGTCATTGTGCAGTCATTGCTTTTAAAAAGCTCGATATTATCACTTTACCACAACTCTATAACGAGACTATTGACCGATCAATGGTCGATCATTATGAATTAGCAGATTAGGAACATTTAGTAAAATGAAAATGGGATCATGTTGGAATGACGAATTTATAAAAATAGCAGACTTGGGCCCCAGAACAGCAACATACAAACATCAATAAACCGACTTCACTAAACAAATGGTTTTGTTTAGTGAAGTCAGTTTTTTTTTTTTTGTTAAATGTTTTTAAGTAACTCAAACAATCAAAATAACTTTTATTTCGGAAGTCGGTGTTTCTCAGTATTGTTCTTTATTCTTTATTGTACACTATAAACACAAAAAAAAAGTGGATAGCAAAGTTCATGTACATAGGCGAGCTTAACTCAAAGTTGAGTTTTCTTCCAGCAAACCACGGAATTGGAAATATTAAGAATAAAATAATAATACATAAACAAATATACTTACGTACATAAATACACACATACTTTATATACTATAAATATATATATATATATATATATATATATATCGTCACCGGAAAGCCAATACTACTTAAGCGCCATTTTGGCCAAAATGAGTTTATATATATATTTGGATGCTCGGATTACTACGAAATCCCGACTAACTATAAAACCTTTTAACTCATTTTAGCCAAAATGACGCTTAAGTAGTATTGGCTTTCCGGTGACGATATATATATATATGCTATGTCATTGTGAAAGGAAATGCTCTTTTTTTTATTAAATTATTTTTTTTCCCTTAAAGAATATCTTTAAAGGGAAAAAAATTGCAAATCTGTCCATATACGACGGAGTTCTGAAGTAACAAACATAAAATACAACCGAATTGAGAATCCTTTTTTGGGAAGTCGGTTAAAAAGATAGATACCGCGGCCCAGGAATAACTGAAAGGCAAATGGAAGCACACAAGTAGATTTTAGTTAATAAAGTCTGAGACAACCGCCCGCTTCACCCAGAGCGGGAAATGTTATAGTTATTTTATAAAACCCCACCTCAAAAAAATGGGACAACCTTTTTTTTTAATTCATACTTTTTAACTAAGTACCTACCCCTTAATGTTTTTTGCAAAATACTAATTTCTATGAATTATTTTTCAGGTATTTATGGAATCTAAAAGTAACGAGTCCCTTTAAACGTATTTTGGTAAGTTAGATTATATTTTCATGTCGACGTTTGAAAGACAAAAATTAACAAGCGACATTGAGTAAACTTTACAAAAGAGTGATCTAAAGTTATTTTTTTTTAGAAAAAACTTGTTTCAAAATTCAAAATATTTTATTTCACATAGGCCTACATGGGCACTTATAAAACGTCAGAAGCTAGTACACGGTTTTGTCGCTTGGTCATTTTTGCCTTTCGAGCGGCGATGTGTTCTATTAATTTGTATACCCGACTAGGGAAAAGTCAAAGCTTTAAATTCTTGAGCATCGACGCCAAGTTGCTAGCCTGTTGATTTTCTATCGTATAAATTTCGGGGAGTGTACAGTACATTAGGGTTGTAAGTAACAAACCCTAGTGTACTGTCGAAACACCTGACAACGCTAGTTACACGTTGTAACTAGTGTTGCCAGGAGTCTTGATTTGCACGGGATGTCCCGATTTTGACGTGGCTGAGGACGCGTCCAGATTTGCGTCTGATCGGGACGCCAAATATCCCGATATATGAATTAAAAGGCAAGGGGTCACTGACCCGGAAAATTGCACTGTTTACGTAAACTACCAAAAAATAATAATTACCACCGACTGTTTGCCACTTTCCCACCATCTTGTTTTTTTTTTCTGTTGTCAGTTATTCATTGTTAATGAAAAATTAGATATTAATTGTAATCTTTTAAAAATAAAGTATTTTAATCACTTAAAAATATAATATTATTTAATTAAAACTTATTTCAATTTTATATCGCGCTAATCACAGCGCGACTCACGCACGGTCGAACGTAGCGACCTCGCTACGCTCGCCCGCCAATTCCTTCTCGGGACGAAATAAATAACTTTCACCCCTAGGGAAAAATGTACTATAACACACAGTCAGTTTAAGCTAGATTAGGCCGATGTTTCTTAAACGACTACCCTGAGAAGAAACACCGAAACCAACTCAGGGGTCAAAGACCATATTATCAAACATATACAACTTTATTTATACCTGAATATAGTTTGTTCTGAATCAGAAACTGAGTCGAAATCAATCATTTTTACACCATAATGTATTTTTTTCTTATAATATTTAAAAAAGGACACCACAAGTACAACATAGGTAGGCAGGTCATAGTGGGCATGAGACACCAGTGTACAGCTGGGTACGGGAGCAAAACGACCCCTCAGTTGCCCAAATGACCTTGACCTTGATGGTGACCTTGTGTTTGTGTGGACAACCAGATAACATAACCAGCTTATAACTTTGTGATTTTTCATGATACGGTTATGAAATTTTGTACATAGATACTTTACATAAAAACACAGACACGTGTTTCGCACATACTAAAACTAATGTTGTGTATTAAAATAATATAAAAAATAATGTTTCTTTGTTTTATTTTCAGAAACTATTAAGAAAATTAAATGAATTACGAGATGCTGTCGATGAAGAAAACAAAGAGAAAATCAAAGAAATTAACAACTGGTTCCATCAGGATTTGGTGGGAAACAAGAAATTTTTATCCCAATTGTATAAAAACAACAAATTGTGGAAAGTTCCCATAAAGCTTTTGAGTAACGACCAGTGTACGACTCAGATCGACTTAATCCTTGCAGCATGTCGAACTAAGAGAGAGGATAACCTCTTCTACATATTGAACGAAACAGATATTCTTGTCCACCTAAGGAATGACAGCTTAGATAACATAGTAATCAAAGAAAAAATAACAGAAGCCTTCAGATGCGCACTGAAAACCCACTCCATTAAAATAGTCGAAATGCTGTACGACTACTGGTGTGGAAACTTACACTGGGTCGGATATGACTTGAATAATATAAAAATTCTAAAAGAAGTGTTTTTATGTTTTAACGATGACCAATTACGAGAAGGTTTTAAATCTTTGATCATGTTCAATGATTTTCAATTAGAAGTCTACACTGAGTTGGATAAGCTAAAATTAGCTGTAAGCGAAAACACACCTGAAAAAACTGCAGCAATGATACTAAAAGTATTACAAATTTATTATAAACATTCATTTGAGAATATTGCAGAACAAACAAATACTCACTTGTACATAAGAAGTCACGGAAATAGACTCCGGGAAGTTTTTTTTCGTAAATTGGACTTTAATATTGCCTTGCTCATATTAGAGAACATATATATTGTTAGAAAGCATTTAAAAAAGCGTTTCAACCAAACTGAAGAATATTTAAATCCGGATTTGGAGAAGAATTACATCGATGCAGTAAAGTCGTACAAAGAATTTGAATCTGAGCTCTATCATTTTATCCATCGCACTAGTGAAAATTGGTGCGTGTACTCATCTATTGGTTGGGTGGATAATTTAATCACATTTTTTACCCAGCAGTACAATACTGAACCGATCAGATACCTTGAACGAGAAATATTCAAACATAGTCTTAAAAAATTTGAAAAAATATTACAGATACATTGCATAAATCCAGCTTCCGCCGGGAATGGAACTCAAAATCAGTCTAAACCAAAAGTGCTGTTAGACGAAAATTACCTGCAACCAATAGAATACATGCGCGATCGTTATTCTCTTACGAAGGTAGTAAAATATATAGATGCTGTCCAGAAAACTAAGCACATAAATTTCTTAATGATGGAAAGAGTATTACAAGTAATTGGAGAAATGTTAAAAAGTACCGATGACTCTGACCATCTATCTCGATCCACACAAGCATTGCTACAAGTAGCAGTATCGGTGGAGACAGTCAGACATCTCCACAAGATAAGGAATTTCTTGTCAAAAGCTGATAAAGGGCAGCTAGGCACAAGAATCAATATAGAAAACACAAAAGATCGAACATTATATGACAAGATTAAGGAAGAACTGGAAATATTAAAACAATGTATAAATTTTGTTATCGATGTTCATAACTTTATCCTTGATAAATCATTATTTGAAAAAAATTATGATAAGTTGGAACAACGAACTGAAGGTTTTCCTATAGAGGCTCAACAACACATTGGTGCATTACTTCAACGTGGTATACATATTAAAGGGTCGGATTCGGTGGAGTATAATCAGTTTTATAAAGATGTTTGGGAACCTGCTGGTTTAAATGGTTCTCTACTAGAAGAAATCCTATGGATAGAGAAAAATAAAAAATACCTGTTATCAAACACACAATCAGTTACAACACGCCTTTCAAACTATGTCATCATCACTTTACCATCATTTTTAGAAAATGTAAAAAAATTGCTTGAACTTATAAAAATTAACAATTCTAATGTGAACAAGATAAACAAACTGCTAGTCAACTACAAAAACCTTCCCAAAATTAGTGTCTGTCCTAATGACAAAGAAATAAACGAAATACAAAATAAACTGAAGAAATGCATGAAAAAAAATAAATCCTTACAAATAGATACGGATGCTCTAAGTAAAATAAAGAATTATGAACATGATTGGGATTCTATAAAAAGACTGCTAGCATTTTGCAGCAGAGAATGCGGCCTGAAGACACAGATTAATTTCAATTTAAATGAAGATAGTCTGCCCAAGAGAAAGGCAGTCCGTAAAGTAAGAAAAATGTTAAAAGAATTAAAAGACTTATGTGAAACGCGTAGCTCAAATTTCAAATGGTGGGAGACTATTCGGTATGGAAAGAGTTCGAAATTATTAAAACCAACTAATTTTGAAGGCATAGAAGAGCTTGTAGGTTATTTCAAAGACATAAATCAAGTTGACCCGAGAATTGGACGGAAGGAATTGTTAAAATGCCTAATCCAAAGACTGAATCTACTAAAACAGACATTATTGTATCCGCAGCAGATATCTCTACATCAACATATCAGGAGATTTAACCATGATCTTGAGTTTCGTATTATTCTAGAAATGATACTAGCTGATATAGCTAATGTTTTGGATAAGTGCAAAATAAGATTAATGTACAAATCTTCCAAGTTACTAACTGGCATTGACTTGGGTAACGTACTAGATCATGGTAATCCGTTTCTCGATGTGATAAGTATAGACTTGAAATCTAACGATTTCGCCGCTGAGTTGGTTGAAAAAGCTATGATGTTTGCTGAAGACGCGGAATCAATCGAAGCTCTTTACAAATTATTTATAGATAATGTTGACTATGCAACTATCACAACGGATAATATACGACAAATGACTGCAACACAGAAGAAACTTTTTGACCAATTCACAAAGTCCAAGAATTGGAAATCTTACTCAGAACTTACTCGTTACACGATCCCTTAAAATAAAAATCTACCCGTAACCCGCAGCTAACTGTTTAAAGTTAAAATAAATGAATAGGACAGTTTATCAGATAGAATACATTGATTTATCAAATTCATGCAAACAAACTTATAAAACTTCAGAATCATAGTCAGTCGAGGAATACAATGATGTTAATAAAAAAAGAAGGGAGCCAAGTATACTTCCCTGAGGAACACCGAACTTATTGCATTCAACAGTAGATGGGTAGTTCTTCAGAGACAAAATTTTCGATGTCTTTGGGTATATTTCTTTTACCAACTAACAAAACGGCATGTATTTTTTTGTACAGTATAGCTTTTTACCCTTTAAGTATATAATCAAAGTTTTTAACTTTACTGGCACTGGCACACAAATGCCATTTTATTAAATAATTGCTGTTTAAGTATAAAATAAAAATATTTGAAGTTCGTTCTCCTGATTTATATAGCGCGTCCGTTGGCTATTTTTCGGAACAAAATAGTCGATGACGCATTTTCTCCTATAGTTCCATCATAAATTATAATTATATCGAAAGAAAATTAATTGTCCTTTTACAAAAAAAAAAACGTGTCTTAGTTATAACTAGAAAAATAACTATGTTAGTGTGTTTAATAAAAAATAAATTATAAGTGCGCTTGAATGTACTTATTCGGGTGATGATAATGGATTCTGGTTTCCCACTCAGGTGGAAGCAAGTGGTGCAACAGACGACCTAGGAGACGGATGTGCGGTTGATTGGCTTAGATCTTAGTGTTACGAAGGTTTCTGATTCATGTGTTTTGTTCAGATGGCATCCTGATTACAATGACTACTTTAAAAAAAAAAACAAAGAAACACATTATTGATGTCAAAATAAAATAATTTTCTTAATACAGATCCCCCGTATACATAAAGTTTTTATTATTGGTTTCCGTTTCTGACTCATTCATTATAATAAATTCTGATTCATCGGGGCACAAAATATTCGATCGTCAATATCGTGTAAACTAACTTTATAAAACGACTTTATAAACGACATTCAAATATACAGGGTGTCTTTGACATCGAAGCACAAACGAATACCATGAATCCAGTACATCATTCTGGCCTCCCTAAAGGTGGAAATTTCTGTCGGTATTTCCCTATTATTATTTTTTATTTTAATTGTATAAAATCGTTATTCTAACATTTTTAGTGAAATAAGAGTAAGATAAGTCGAGTATAGTCTGTCTAATAAGTCAACCGACTTGGGAATTTTGTATAATATTTAATCATTTAAAAAATACGTATATTCGGTACTTTTTATAAGGTTCTCCTGTTAGTAAAAAATGATCTCTATCTTTTAATCAACCTTGGCTATTGAACCCGTGTTGACTACATCAGATTTCATTCAATCCTAATAATTACCCAAGTCGGTTAACTTATTAGACAGACTCTAATTCTGATTTGTCAAGACGATAGAGAAATCATTCGTAACAGTGTCGAAGTTTCGCTTTCATTTATTGTAACTTAGTATTTAATTTATGTTTTTTTTTTGTATTCATTACAGTTATTCATTTTTGGTATTCAAACATAGTTTTTAAGACCATTGTCACTAACAACACTTACTAACAAAACATGTATTTTTTATTATTTCAAGTAAAAAACAAAATCTTATGGCTTTTGTTTTCTTCTTCAAGTATCTCAAATGAGGACCCGCGTCCAATATATTTATTTATTCCATTTTAATACCAACAACTAATACCACTGGTATTTCTTTGGACTCGTATTTAAAAACCTATCCAAAGATATAAGGTGGAACAGTCAATAAAAATATTTTGTGTAAGTATGTTCGTAAGATATTTTATTGAAAAAAAAAATAGATATATCAAAAAACAAATTACTTAAAAATATAAGAAAACTAATGTATTTTGATTGGGTTTTCCTGAGCAGACATCAAGTAGTTGGTATTTGTTTAGAATGAAAATATGATTTAAAATAAATTAACTTTTTTTTAATTTGTATTCCAAAACAATTTGTTTCATTACTTCGACGCTTAAAAGGCAAAATATACCAAGCGACTTTGATTAAACTTTACAGGAAAGCGATTTAAAGTTATTTTTATTTGATAAAAACTGGGCAAGTGAGAGTCGGACTCGCGCACTGAGTGTTCCGTGCAAACTACAATTCCCGAATGGATTCTAAAAGATTTTTACGAATTGTAAAAAAAGTATTTTTTTATTTGTGACGTTGATAACAACAAATTTACTGTTTTCAGATTTATTCCTATACGTGCTATAAGACTTTGCTTTGTACCATATTTCAGGATTCTGGGTCAACAGGAAGTACCCTATGAATTTTGATCTTTGAGAGTATCGAAATACACGTTTTTTGCGACATAAATGGCCGCATCTTTTTTATTCGTTAACTTAGAAGTTTGATTCATTCTTTTTCACATCTTGAAGCGATCACAAACTTGAGTATATGGTTTTAATTTCAACTCGATACCTCCACGCGTTCCCGAGATAAAGGGTCTTGACAGACCGACAGACGGACGGACGAACGGACAACAAAGTGATCCTTTAAGGGTTCCATTTTTTCCTTTTGAGGTACGGAACCCTAAAAATGACGAAATAGTCGGGTTTAAATATTCTTAAAATCTTAGCAATGTATCTAAATCCAACTTTTTTAACAAACAATTTTTTTTTTAATCAATTTTAACTTTTTTTTATTTAAAAATTACTAAATAGTCAGATTTAATTATTAACATCATGGTAACATCATAAAAATGACTAAATAGTGGGATTTAATTATTAACATTTTTTATAACATTTTTTTTTTTCTATCAATTTCAACTTTTTAGTTTAAAATGACTAAATAGTCGGATTTAATTATTAACATTATGGTAATAGCAACTAAAAACCGACTTTTTTTTAACTGATTTTTTTTTTCTAAAAATTTTAACTTTAAAACACAAACAGGAGAGCTCCTGTAAAATTTACTTAATGTCGCTTGGTAATTTTAGCCTTTCAAGCGTATACTTATTTTTTTAATTAATTTGTTTATATCGTCCATATTGAAACATTCGTCGAGTGCTACCAAAATAGTACTAATCTATTTAATCAACATGGTATGGCAACGGCAAAAATAGCTGGACATAGAGTAAAAATCACAGATGCGACAGACCCTTATTTATTTATTTTATCTTCATGCAACAAAAAGTACATAGGCGGACTTAATGCCTTCGGGGCCTGCTGGTGGATGCTTTTTTTTGGTGGGTAAATCATCGAGCCCTTGAGCGCGAGGGGGTTAATGACCTGGAAAATTGCCGTTTTTACGTAAATCACAAAAAATCTAAATTTTTTCCTAGAAAAATTAAAACCAAAATTTTGGCCAAATAAATTTCGTACAAACATGTGTACTAAACAAAAATTAAGTTTTTTTCAGGGTAGGTAATTCAACTTGTACGACGTGTGTACAACCGACACTCGAGGAGTTAATGACATCCCCATGAATTTAAGTTTATGTATAAGTTGTGTTACTTTTTGGTGTACATTAAAGTTTATTCTATTCTATTCTCCCGCTCTTTGGCGTAGCGGCAGACAGTGTCTGACTTTTACTGACTGAACGCCCACGCTTGTTCCTTCTTTGCCATTGTTCTATGGCCCATTGCGACCGCCTCCTTACTGCTTCGCAGTAGGAGGCGACCACCTGCCACTCCTTCTCGCTGCGGACCATGGCCAGTACCAAGGTCCGGCGCAAGAGGTCGCTGCCGCCGAGCGCCCCCACAAGAATACGTCGATGGTGTGCCCGGGCGAGGCACACCTCTACCTTGTCCTCCGGGAGGTCCATATAATGACACCCGGGCGTCACTTCCGCACGAATCTGGTGCGGGAACTTCCCCAGTTGACCATGTGGTGACCGGTGACAACCTGCGACATGCGGAAGGTTTTTTTTTTATGGTAGGAAAAATCATGCATTGACATCCCCCGCCCTTGGACGGAGCGGGAGATTGTGTCAGACTCTTACTGACTAAAAGACCCACCCCATTCCTTCTAGCCTTCATACCGGGGCTCGAGCGCCCTTTCGGATAACCCTGACCCAAGTAGGCTTCGACCCGGCTGGGTCCCTGCTGTTGCTGACAACTCCATGAGGCGCGCGGGAACAGTGCGCGCCGTCGACGACTTGAGCTTGGTCCGGACAGTTACCGGACGGCCGGACAGTGAGCTACCCATTGCTCACTGTCCGCAAGCCCGCGCCTACGTTGGCCGAAAATCGGGATCAGAATACAGGCGGCGGCGGCGGCGATAACGCCGTTGCCTGATGCGTTCGGCCTCCTCCTTTGCGAGCATTACTGCTTCGCAGAAGTCGGCGATCGCCTGCCACTCCTCCTCGCTCCGGACCATGGCCCGGCGCGAGAGGTCTCCGCCGCCGATCGCCCCCACGAGGGCAAGGCGATGCTCCGCCCAAGCAGGGCACACCTCGACTGTGTGCTCCACCGTGTCCTCTGGGCGTTCCGCACAGTGGCGATACCCGGGCGTCACCTCACTATGAATCCCGTGCAGGAAACTCCCGAACGAACCACGTCCGGTGAGTACCTGCGACATGCGGAAGGTGAGGACGCCGTGAGGTCTTTCGAGCCACGCCTCTAATTTTACGGCCACATAACCTTACCGTCTACCGGGTTGCTACCGCAATAATTGTAGCATTTAATTACCCTTTAAATTACTGCGTGAAGTGGTAGGGTTACGCTAGAGTTTACCCAGATATGTCAATAAATTAGGCGGTAAAAATGTCATCTTTTCAAGATGGAGGTTGAAACTGCAGCTGTGGGTAATGTATGTAAGAAAATTTTAAAAGTGGAAAAGTGAGGTTTTGATCCACTTCCTAATTTATTACAAGAACATTGGAATAATTCCAAAAAATCCAGCGCTTTTTCATTTGATCACTCCATGTCGGTCGATACGTGCGTCGTCATTGAGCTCATGTTGCACACTGGACAAACGGTAGTGTGACCATAAACGCATTTATTACTGCGGTAATCTTCTTAGACGAGCGAAAAAAGACCGCCTCCAGAACTATAGTCTACCGCCATTTGCCATATATATTGATTGGCATTGTAAAATTATGGCCATAAATCGTAGTTACACCTAGGTCCCAGTAGGCTTCGACCCGGCTGGGTCCCTGCTGTTGCTGACAACTCCTTGAGGCGCGCGGGAACAGCGCGCGCCGTCGACGACTTGGGCTTGGTTCGGACTGTTACCGGACGGCCGGACAGCGAGGTACCCATTGCTCACTGTCCGCAAGCCCGCGCCTACGGTGGCTGGAAATCGGGATCGGAATCCCGGCGGCGGCGGCGAGAGCGCCGTTGCCTGATGCGGTCGGCCTCCTCCTTAGCGAGCCGTCAGACCGTCTAGTGGCGCAGCCGCAGCGCTGCCGTCGCGCTGATTTGTTATCTACACTAATAATAATAAAGAGGTGAAGTTTATTTTTTTTTTTGTTTTTATTTATTGGAGGTAATTTTTGAAAATACTGGTCCATTTGCTAAAATGTTTTCATCGATAGTAAGCTGCTTTATTCCTGAGAGACATAGGCTATTTAATACGCAGGCAGGCGGAGTTGCGGACAAAAGCTAGTTCCATACAAATTGAAACGTGCGACTGCCGCGCTACACCCACGCAGCAGTCGCGCGACACGTCGGCTAATTTGAAGACGCCCTTACTCTTGACCTACTTACGTCTTTTTAACACGCTTATATTAGCTTCACCTGTATGTTTGTAACCAACGCCTTTGAGCTCGATTTTGACCACCTTTGGACGATCAGATTTTCTTCAAACTTTGCACACCCATCAAAGACTGATGACAATACAATAATGTTACTTTTTAGTGCAAAATAAAAAAAAATAGTTTAAAAAACTAAAAAAAACATGCAAAATTTTAATTTTTTTTTATCTATTTTTTTTATTCACGAATATCTTAGACACGTCACAAGAAATGTACACGTTAAGGTCAATCAAACATACTGATTAAACCGACATAGCAAGAAAAACAATATATATAATGACTTCCGAAATGCTTTAGTGTCAAAACACGTCGATATGTGACGCTAAGGTATGCTATACTTAGGCTTGGTTTCCTTGCAATCGGTTGACTATATCGAAAGATATTGAGAGATATCAAGACGAATAAAAAATGTTCGGTGTCGGTAATTAGAACAAAAAGTGTCTCCGTTTACGCAGCGTCTAATCGTTCGATATTTTTGTACGGCCGCGATAAGGGGACAGTGGAAGTTCGAACAGACAGACATCTTATCTGCATTACATAATCTATGGCATGTTTATAAGCTGCGACCGGCCGGCCGGCAATCCAGCCAGCCAGTGCGTTGTGAAACGTCTAAGAAGAAACTCGTCACGAAATGGCGCGCGTAAGTACTACAATTTTAATATTATTACGTAATAATTTTATAGCAGGCTAGCGGCCCGTGTAGTAAAAAAATGTCGACAAATGTTATTGATATTTATTTTGCAAATCGGTGTTAAAAAAATATTGTACACGTTAGTTTTTCGTGATTAACAAGACGAGGTCGGTGTTTCCTAGCTGAATACACTGAGAAGAAACAGCGAATTATACGCAGACGTTAACATAAGCAATCCATACAGCAAACATGTATTGGTCAAATCATATGAGAACCGGGCAGATGTGTGTCTAAGATGGTATTTTTAGGAAAAAACCACAAGGATTTGAGTGGACCTATCTAGCTTTTTTATTCAGAGCTAAAACTGTTGATAAAAAATATCGATATATCGAAATGTGAGTCTGTGTTTCCTGATAGCTATAACCTAGGGGTCTTTAAGTCATGAGTGAATAGATTGCTTCTAGGCAAGCGTGCTCCATCGTCGGCCACATCATCGCTTACCATCAGGTGAGATAGTGGTTAAACGCGAGCCTATCTATAATTAAAAAAAATACTTACCTATATATTAAAGAAAAGAAAGAAAAAGAAGAAAGAAAACATGTTTATTCTGCCCGTATAGACACACAAATAATTACAATTAACATTTATGTGTCCGGAACGTGGATCCACGCGAGACACAATAACTTTTTAATTGTGTCTCTAATTACGGCATACGAAAGGTTAATATCGATATTTACAAAATTTATATCGATATTTATTACTACTTAATACCTATTTTTTAGGACGATATATCGATAGTTCGATATTGAAATGTCGATTTTGACAGTCGATATATGAAAAAAAATGTTTTGTATTTTCTCGCCAATTATTTTAACTACAACATCATCCTAAATCTAATCTGCTGTTTTTATATACACTAATGGTTCTACAATCAATCTTTTATTGCCTAATAATCGTAGTAGTCAAACAAATGAACATAGAAAACAAGTATTTTTAAAAATTCTTTTAACAATGCGTTCCAAATGAGAATAGGATCGCCCGCCATGTTGTGACGTCACGATTTACTGTCAAATCGAGAAAAGATTTTTTTTTAATTAATTAATTTACCAAAAAGTTAATTTAGTTATGAACTGTGAACGAAAAATGTTTTATCAGAATCCAGTTCTTCAATTTTACTCATCTCTAAGTTCTTCAATTTTGCCAAAATTTCTTCGATTTGACAGTACGACGAGTCGTCAAAACATAGGAATCGGACCTATTCGCATTTGGAACGCGTAGTAGGTAATAATTAATAAGAACATTTTCATACATTTATAATTTAAATTGGTTAATAAATATCTTGAATTATAAACTGAGTAAAATATTTCTGAGCCGACTTTTTTTTATGACAAAGGCGATAAATAGAATCGAAACAAATATCGATATCGAAACATCGATTTTTTTTCGATGTAATAAAACTCCAATATTGATATAAGTATTTAAAAATATCGATATATCGAGGATTTTAGTAATGTAGATTTTTTCAACGATGCTTAAATCAGAAGATTTACCTTCCATTCTTTCTTAATATTATTGATATACCTACTTACGAGTATACCAATATTTAGTTACTAGAGTTTTTTAAGCGATTGTACCTTTTTTTTTTTTTTTTTTTTTTTTTATGGTGGGAAAAATCATGCATTGACATCCCCCGCCCTTGGGCGGAGCGGGAGATAGTGTCAGACTCTTACTGACTAAAAGACCCACCCCGTTCCTTCTAGCCTTCATACCGGGGCTCGAGCGCGCGCGAGCGAGCGATTGTACCTAAACTTTATGAAGTACGCTTTAACATTAATTTTGTAACGTCATCCTGCATGCTAAAACTGCATGTAAAACTCATAATATGTGTGTATAACTCATAATGTAGTTTAAAAGAGTGTCCATGGAGTTTCTTGCACGTTCTTCTCCATAGAGATCTACGCTTTGGAACGTGCAATTTAGCTTCACTTGTTTGACAGACCGACATTTGACAATTCAAAAGTGTCTGTAATTGGTCTATTAGATTTGAAATAAACGTTTCCGAAACGTTTCCGATTTCTGATTTCTGTATAACTACCCACGTTTTGACAAATAAAATTATCTTTAACTTTATATTTTTGTTTGCAAACTGGTTGTTGCAATATCTATAATTGACAGTATGAATAATGACGTAATTAGGTTTGTTGTAAGTTGAATGTCATCTCTATACTTATCTGTTCAGTATCATCACAGAATAGATAGGTACAGAAGTCAATGTACGTACAAAACGAGCTCAAGCAACGGACACATAGAAACCGCTCACGGACACAATGTCTCGGTCGCGTCTCGGATCACTCGTCGAACAGTTCCGGCTCAAACGGCCATCCAGGCGACTGAGGGGTTGTTTTGCACTTGCACCCAGCTCCTACAAACAAAAAACAAACTTTTCATTACTCATACTCTAAAAGTAGGTCTGAAGTTGCCTGAGGAGCGGGCTGAAAGTGATACTTTTCATCCCTAGGGAGCTTTACTTTACAACTGACAGCTGTCAAATTAAAAAAAAAAAAAACTAGTTCTATCTTCACATTTCTATTGAACCATGTTCCAATTTTCCATACAGCCAGTCAATCACAGCGCGATATAAAATTGAAATAACTTAAAGACAAGTATTAATTAAATAATGTTATTGATTTATTTGTTCAACTATTTCTTTAAAATACTTTATTTTTAAAAGATTAGTAATTAATTTCAAATTCTCGAATTAGCGACCTCGCTTCGCTCGCCCGCCAACTCCTTCTCGGGACGAAATGAGTTACTTTCACCCCTAATGTAACAATGTACTATTACCTATCTAGTGTAGATATTATTATTATTATATTTCATATCCATAACATTCTCTTCATTGCGTAGGATTTAGATACTTAGAGAATTGAAAAATAATTACGATTCGATAAGAATGCATAATTCAATACGAATCAATTACAACTTACTTATATAAGAATTGCATGCGCTTAATAATTATGTTGATAGACTATAATTTCTATTTTTATCACGAAACCACAGAATCTACACTAATATAATAAAGAAGTAAAGTTTGTCATTATGTTTTTTGTTTGTAGGAGGTAATCTCTGGAAGTACTGGTCCGATTGCTAAAATTTTTTAGAGCCCCTATTTCGCTCAACTTTTAAGGGCCAAGCGCCCGAAAAGTACCATAAAACAGTGACCTTCTGAAGCCTACTCCTCTGTAACGGCCAAGTTAATAGGTTTGAAAAAAATATATGTTTATTAAAGATTCATGAACAACATTATCTACATTTGATTTTTTCGTGCTATTATATAAAAAAAAATATTTAGCCATTTCGCAATTTTTCGAAACTTTTCCCTACTCCTTCGAAACGGCTTGGACCTTTAGAAACATTTTTACACATAAAAATTGGTGGTTAAATATTCTTCAAAGTGAACATTGCATATGTAAATCAATCAATATCTCGCAGAGAAAATAGATTTAAAGCGCTTTCCGGGCGCTGCTGGCCGCAAATAAATGCACAGATTTGCGTACTGCCGCCTAGGCGAGTGAGAGAGTTGCGTTCACGTAATTTCGGTCAGATAGTTCAAGGGACTATACGCCTTAATTTTCCCGGTACGGACTGGGCTAGACATGTCTGCCGCATGCCTATCGAGCGGTGGGCCAGTAAAACGTAAAATTGGTGTCCTGAAATCGCACGACGGGGCCACGGCAGACCAAGAAGGAGATGGCGGGACGTCTTGGATGTCTTTCTTGGGAATTGGAAAGAGGTGGCTTAAAACTGGGAACACTGGAAGGAGTGAAGGGAGGCCTTTGCCCAGCAGTGGGACAGTGGCATGAGCTGGAAAAAAAGAAACTGACGAAGATCGCGTTTGTTTAGCTCCTGATATGTGCACGCATCGTCTGAAGACTGCAGAATCATCTCACGCCTCTCCTTCATAAGCTGGAGTGTTCGATCGGTGACCCTCCTGATCTTATTTGAGACCCAACCGTATGGACAGCTTCCACGAACCCATCTCCAACCCACTCGAAACGATTTGAAGTTCGAGCTGAAAGCTCTCGGAGTTTTGGAACTGGATCTGTGCAGGACGGAGCGTAGACTTCATTGTGGAAGGTGGGTAGGCCTCTGGTGCGGGACGCAACCTGTGTCGACACCCTTGCGCCATCCCATATTCCAAGTACGGCAGGCTGTGCTGGCGCTGCCGCTGCTGCTGCTGAGACCCTTAAACAGCGCAAATACTGTAACCTTATTGGTAATTACAGTTTTGAGCCGTTTGGAGTCGAAACGCTTGGTTCATGGGGTCCGAGTGTGCGTCTCCTTTTCAAGGAAATTTCACGCCGATTGATCGACACTTTACGTCACCAGAGGGCAGGCTCGTTTTCCGCTCAAAGAATTAGCATTGCCATTCAACGTGGCAATGCTGCCAGTCTTCTGGGCACATTTTCGGATGACAGCGATGTGGAGGAGTACTTTGACGCCTGAGCGTACTTTGTCATTTTATATTATATTTATTTACATAGTTAGGTGTTAGTATAAATAGTTTATTTAGTATTTAAGTTTTTTTTAAGTGCGTATGTATTAAAGTGTATAAAAAATAAAGTAATATTTATAGTATTAGATCGATCGTCTATTCTAAAGGTTCTGAAATGGCGACCACATACCGGAAGACGTAGCGTTTGAAGGCCTCCTACAAGGTGGACCGATGTCCTGGTAGGGGTTGCGAGAATCTGATGGATGCGAGACGCAAAGGTGCGTTCATTGTGGCGACACTTGGGGGGCCTATGTCCAACAGTGGACGTCTTTTGGCAGATAATCATCTATTTAAAAAAGATGGTACTCATGCATAGAAAATTATCAATTTCCTAACATCTATAATCGTTGTGCAATTCTTTCGCCCCGGCTGAAACACTAGAAAATGATGAATGGCACTTTTTGGCAAAATACAACATTTGACCTCCAAAATGTGCTGATTCACTTAATCTATAACATCTTGCTTTTCTATCGTGACTGGTATCAATAAATATAGCGATATCATTCAAGCGGCGTAATAGCAATTTTCCTAGTGTTTTGTTTGTACTGTAGCTTAAAATCAATATTTAATCTTATCAACATTACATTGATTAGTTTTTCCAATTCATTAGGTTTGTCTATCATGTTTGTTTCTATACATTCAGATTACATATCACACCGGATAAATTACATAAATCTTTTTAAATATGTATATACAATATCATACCAACTATAATTACAGTAAATTAAAAAAAAAATCCTAACTAATATTATAAATGTGAAAGTGTGGAATGTTTGGAAGTTTGGATGTTTGTTACTTAATCACGCAAAAACGACTGAACGGATTTGGTTGAAATTTGGCATGCATATAGCCTTTGATATGGAAAAGAACCTAGGCTACCTTTTATCTCGATTCCTTAAGTACCTAATGCCACGCGGGCGAAGCCGCGGGCCAAAGCTAGTAATATAATAAAACCCTACGCTAATTACAACTAACTAAAATCAATTTAAAATATGGCGTCAAAAAACTCTTCCACATCGCTGTCGACTGGTAATGTGCCCAAAAGACTGGCGGCATTGCCACGCTGTATGGCAATGCTTATCCTCTGTCCGAGGTAAAAACCAGCCCTTGGGTCACGCGAAGTGTCAACTAGACGTTTCGACAGATCTCTATACAACATCTTTATTTATTTTTTAATTTACTGTAATTATAGTTTTTAGTTGTGTATGTAATAAGTTAAATTGATTTATATAAAACATATTAAAAAAAACTTTAAATAAACATACCTATAAAATACTTAATTAGAATTTACTAAACTTGTAAACAACTGTAGGTTACTAATAAATACCATAATTCATACTGGAAGTAATAAGAAAAGTACCTACAGGGTGTCTGATATCGACGCACAAACGAATACCACGGATTCAGTACATAATTCTGGACCCCCAGTGGTGGAATTTTTTGTCGGTATTTTCCCATTTCTTTACGTTTTTTTAATTTAAACAGTATAAAATCGTTATTTTTTAATTTTTAGTCAAAAACAAATGAACGAATTACCTTTGAAATTAAAAATGTCATCAGGATTGATTAGAATAACGATTTCATCTACCTCGATGACTTTTTAATTAAAAATCAAAAACAAAATTTTTTTTTGTTCTTTTACTAAAAATATCATCGGGGTTGGTTAGACAGATTTTACACAGATTTTTTTTTTATTATTGTTGTTAGGGTTGCGCTTGACCGCTATCTCACCTGATGGAGAGCGACGATGCGGTCGACGATGGAACGCGCTTACCTAAAAAAAAAAGAACAAAATAAAAAAAAAAACTAAGAAATTAAGAAAAAGCTGACGAAAAATTTTACCACTGCGAGGACCACAATCATACATCTTTATTGCACACCTTAATTTATTAAAGAATAACATTTAACAAAAATAAGTGTATAATAGGCGGTGTTATTGCACAGGGCAATTTCTACCAGACAACCTTTGGATGGACTGAAACGAAAGGAACAAGATTTCGGGTTGAAAGTGTACAACGACTTAAAGAAACAATGTAAAAATAAATAACAAATAAAAATATAATACATAAATAAAAAGCCAAATAATAAACTAATATATTATATAAAAATAATATATCCGAATCCGTGGTATTCGTTTGAACGCCGATGTCAAAGACACCCTGTATATGAAAAACTCGTATAATAAAAAGAATTCAAAATGTTTCTGTTATTCCATTTTGTACTACTATGCGTTAATGCATATTCACAACAACATATATTTACATATATGTACATAACAGCATATATTTACAGTCTAAACACATACACAGCCGTCTCGTTAGAATTGTCTTTGTTGTGTCACATTGCGTCCTATTCAGTCTCTGTGTTAGATTTATATTCATTAGACACTCTTCATTTACGTCTACTTGTTAAGTAATACAAAAAGCATGCGTGTGGTGTGAGGGCCCGTCTGCGTCACAAAATAGGTAGGTACAGAAGAAAATCTCATGTATGTACTTCATTTTTAGGGTCCCGTTGTCAACTAGGAACCCTTATAGTTTCGCCATGTCTGTATGTCCGTCTGTCTGTCCGTCCTCGCTTAATCTCTGTGACCGTTAGCACTAGAAAGCTGAAATTTGGTATCAATATGTATATCACGCCGACAAAGTTGTAAAATAAAAATTGGAAAAAAATGTTTTATTAGGGTAGCCCCCCTATATGTAAAGTGGGAAGTGTTTTTTTTTTTAATTTCAACCCTAACGTGTGACATATTGTTGGATAGGTATTTAAAAATGAATAGGGGTTTACTAAAATCGTTTTTTGATAATGTCAATAATTTCGGAAATAATCGCTCCAAAAGTAAAAAACAATGTGTGGGGGACACATTGTTTTTTACTTTTGGAGCGATTATTTCTTTTTTTCCTCTAACTTTTGAACCATAAGTTTAGAAAATATGAAAAAAAATTGAAAAGTAGAACTTTATAAGGACTTTCTAGGAAAATTATTTTGAACTTGATGGAAAGAACAGTTTTTGAACAAAAAAGACAAAAGGGTTCTACAAAATAATTTCTGGACTAAGTTTGTAGTATAATCGTATATGCAAGCATTTTTTTAAACTCATAAAGGGTACACTTATTGTGACGGACGGGAAACTACGGAACCCTACACTGAGCGTGGCCCGACACGCTCTTGGCCGGTTTTTTATACTTACGTTTGTTACCAATAAAGACATAAGATCCGTACTTTCAGAGATTACCTCCTACAAACCAAAAAAAAAGATGTGTGGCACTCGGGGACTGCCGCGGTAAAGCTATTGCATAGCATTTTTATCAACTTATGCAATTATAATTATTTATTTATTTTATATATGCAGTATGTTTTTTCCTTTGGTTTTTTTTCTTTAATATTAATTTAAGTTACACTTTCACACATTGAATTGAATTTTGATTGATTGTTCACTCATTTGTTTTCTTATCGGTCACCACGCTCAAAAAACAAATGAGTGGGGGGTGTTAGGTTATTTTCGTTACGGAATTTCTGGAGTCGGTCTCCACGCTCAAGGCCCGCGATAGAAGCGATGCAATTAGGGTTCCCAGATCAAAATATTAAAAATCCGGAGAAAATTCCTGACATTCCATGAAATTTCCGGACAATCTTGTTAATTTTTTATTAAAATCGTTACGCATCGTGCAAGTAAATAAATAACCAAATCGATTGCCAAATCGTTCGAATTTTGACACGCGCGCGGTGAAATGGTAAGGGGTGAGGGGGAAGCGCCTCTCTGTCGCCTGTGAATAAAAATAATAAATAAATAATTTGGTTTTTTCATTTTTTATTTCACTCTTCACTTATTTGTAGAAATTCCGGATGGTTTAAGATTCCACCCGCATTCCGGACAAAGACCTATATTTCCGGACTTGTCCGGAAAATTCCGGACGTATGGCAACCCTATATGCAATAGCTTAATAAAATAAAAAACAAACTACCTCTTTATTATATTAGAGTAAATGTAGAAGATGTAATTGTGATGTTACTCTGATACTTATTTTTGCAAGTTCTATCCACGAGATTCATTGATTGATATTGGGCCGATATGCCGGCTTCCTTTCCCTCATCATTTTAAAAGAAATGGTGATGAAATGTATTGCAAAAACTAAAGCATCAATTTTAATTTGTAAGCTAAATTGCGTCATTTATCGCAAATAATTATTTATCTTTCTTTCTTTCTGTATGAGTTGGAACCCACGACCTACTACTTGTAATTCGGGACCATTACGTCTAGGTCCCCAATACCTTACCTGTGCTAAGTCGATATGTAGCGACATCTATGGCGTCAAATAAGAACTAATACTGTATCGTGCAATTAAAGTTCTCCGCGCGATTGGAACATATAGAACAGCCCGATCATCTACTGGGCAGTTACCCGCAAAACATAACACCCATCTGGCCGGGGGATCCTCCCTTTTCAACGGAAGTTTGCGGAACTTTACTCTCTGTCCCGCATACCCGATGATGTACTCGTCGAGTCGAGGCTTCAAAGTCTTGAGCATCGACGCAGAGTTGCTAGCCTTTCGGTTTTCTACCGGTTGTATTTCGGAGAGTGTGCGTCGGAAATGCATAATCTAATTCCGCCTAGCCCGTTCCATCATCGGACTACCATACGTACGGGTATGCGCCACCAGTATATGGTGGATATCTCACCTTCACGCACGAAACATTTTGCGAACACATTCATTGTGCGTGCGGCTAGGGAGTAGAATTCCTTGCCGGAATCCGTGTTTCCTGATGATAGCTAAAACCCGGGAATGTTTAAGTCGAGAGCGAATAGGTTTCTTCTAGGTAAGCGCGTTCCATCGTCGAACGCATCGTCGCTTTCCATCAGGTGAGATAGCGGTCAAGCGCAAATCTAAAAAAACCTCCAAAAATACTTACTAAATTTTGAGTTGTCAAAGTACTAGAACTTGAGTTATCAGAGTACTAACCATACTTAATACTATTGAAGTAATTTTCTTTATTTCCAGGTAAATATCCCAACATTTAAATTGAACAATGGGCTGGAGATCCCAGCGCTGGGCTACGGGACCTGGCTGGGCATGGATGAAAAAGTAAGTAAAAGGAAGGTTGGCAAAGCATGACAGTAGTTAGAAGAGAGGCCTTGAAAGTAATGTGCATAATAACTTTATTCTAATATCGTAGTATCTTTGTTTGAAAAATAAAGTTTTTTTTTTATGTAACTGTACTTAGATATGTCGTTGTCAGATCTTAGAATTTAACATTATTTATGATGGTTGCGACCATTTCATGAAATAGTCGTATATCATGTTATAAAACCGAGCACAATAAAAAAATCTAATGATATAAACCAGTGCTTGACGATCCCACCTGATGGTAAGCAGTGATGCAGTTGTTGATGGTGAGGCGCACTAGTTAATGAAGACTCTGCGTTTAACGATATAAACATCAATGCACGATCAATGCATTATAATATGGTGAAATCTAAAAGAGCATACCGTAAAATAGTTACCTGTATTGTCCTCCACCGTCAAAGGTGCTAATTTCGCTTTGTTTTTGTGACGCATAATGGTGACAGACTACTTCATATTCTGTAAAAGTGAATAATAATTTTCAAATGAAACATAAAAGTGCAATGAAATTTACTAACTACAAAAAATTTAAAACTGCGATATTTTACTTAACTAAAATGGGTCTGCTGTCAATCAGCTCTTCGAATACAGCAATGGTATCATCTCGGTCATTTCTGCCTGATCACTTAAAAAAAAACATCGCTTGAGTTCTACTAAACCAAAACCTTTGAAGTTTTTGTTTTAAGTGCAAGCAAAAATAAACTTAGCGGTAGTCAGGCAGAAGTGTCTTTGAAGGTACATTTTTGTGTGATTTTCTTTGCTAATTAGTTTTTATTTGAATGCAGACCATCTGTAAAGCTTATGTTCCTTCTTACAGAAGTAATAAATGAGTTGAACTGCTCCTTTTGGACCTTCATCGTCTTTAATTAATCAGTATTTTTATTTGTATTATTATGGCTTATTATTATAGACATCCTACATTAAAGATATGGCCAAACTTTGAATAACATATCAACAAACGCTAACGTCTAAACAATTTAGCCGACTTTAAACAGATATATCATGAAAAGCGTCCATTTCATGAAATAGTCGGTCATATAATGAAGACATCTTGGGTACACCTGTATCCATTAGCTGTCCTGTTTGTTTTATTTTTTGTAAAAATTGTGTACAATCTATAGGGTGACTGGCAATTAGTGTACGATACTTAAACACGTGATTGTGCTCATGATAACAAACAATTTTAATTAAGGGAGCAAAACCGAAATCGTTGAAAAGTTGTTGGTTATCATGAGCACAATCACGTGTTTAAGTATCGTACACTAATTACCAGTCACCCTATATATATATATAATAAATCTGTAGAAGTTTTTAATTGTACGCGCATCACGTAAAATGTCACAATAAGTTGACTATATATTACATTTATTGACTGTTAGGTGGTACGAAGTTTGCCGGGTTATCAGCTAGTAAAGAATATAAGAGTTTCATTCTAAGGTCTGGCTACTAAAGAGGCTTCACTAAACTCCAAAATATGTGTGATTTTTCTTTCTTTTTCTTGTATTTCTGTATTTCCTTTCACTGTATGTATTTGCATGTTTACTATATTTCTTTTGGATTTTCTTTTAATTTAGGAGTCGACTGATAAGAATCCGGACAAGCCGTTTGAGGTTGGTAACAAAACATAGATTGATTTGTGCATGTCAAATGTAATGTTAAGCTTTGTTGATTAACAACTAGCCTTTGCCCGCTTCTTTGCCTGCACACATAAAACATAGCCTATGCCATTTAGGAGTAAAGCAGCTTTCTATTGGTGAAATAATTTTGGCAATCCGACTACAAGTTTCAGAGATTATCTCCTATAAAAAAAAACTTTACCTCTTTATCTTCATAAGTGTAGATATCAGCAGTAACAATACTACTACTAACTATACTTTTATTTATTCAATTCGGACTGATAACGCCAATTACATATCTATATCTGAATATTTTTAAATATTTGTTTTTTTCTGTACACCTAGAGGATATCTGATGTTGAAAAGTACTAAAAATATGGTGATGGGTGCTATAATGTGAAAAAGAACGCTGAGCTTATCTATAAAGCCTATACGGAGGCAACCAGCTTCTCGCTCCGGACCATGGCCTGTACTAGGGCCGCTGCGAAGGTCACTGTCGCCATGCCCCTTGAACATGACTCTCCATCATGCCACTGCATCAAGCGGTATGATAGTGAGTAGCCACCATTAGGAATCGGTGACGGGCGAGCATTTTGTGGGACTGTCTTTTTGTATTATCATGTACAGAATATGCTATTTCTGGGCCTAATTTGAATTTAAAAGATTCTATCTGATTATTTTGCAGAGTCATAGCTAATTGGATTGAGTTCATGGTCCCAACTTCCACCCATAAAAGTTTTTTTTTAGTCGGTATTTTGGGAACCACAAATAAAATAAATACAGTTTTTTTGGTAACTATAGATACTTTAATCATCATCATTTCAACCGAAAGACGTCCACTGTTGGACATAGGCCTTCCCCAAGTGTCGCTATTATGACCGTTCGTGTGCGTTTCTAATCCATTGGAAACCCTCACCAAGGCATCAGTCCACCTTGTTGGAGGCCTTCCAACGCACTGGAAGACGCAGGTCGCCATTCATAAACTTTTTGACCCCATCGATCATCTGTTCTGCGAACAATGTGCCCTGCCCACTGCCACTTAAGTTTGGCGATTCTTTGGGCTATGTCTGTAACCTTGTTTCTCCTACGGATATCTTCATTTCTGATGTGATCACGCATGGAAACTCCGAGTATACCTAGCCCTTTCCATTACCCTTTGAGTGACTTTAAACCTTCTGATGAGGTCCATTGTAAGCGACTTCGTTTCGGAGCCATAGATCAACACTGACAACACACACTGTACTTTAATGCCTTTTTCATTATGGTAACAAAATACTGCAACAAATAAAAATACAGGTGGAAATTGGGACCGCGGTCCCGGTCCAAAACACCCCACGAACCGTTTTGCTTTAAGTTGCTAATGGACAATGAAACTTTAATAATATATTTCACAAGTAACAAATTACTCTTCTAATATTTTCAGTTTGGCTTCAGCACCGAAGGCATACCAAAGCTCATAGAAGCGCTCTCCTATGCCATAGACATCGGCTACAGGCACATAGACACAGCCCATCTCTACAGAGTGGAGCCGGAAGTGGGCCAGGTCATAGAGAAGAAGATCAAAGAAGGTGTCGTTAAAAGAGAGGAATTGTTTGTTACTACTAAGGTTGGTATACCGCTGGTCTGAAAACGGTGAAGGAAAACATCGTGAGGAAACCGGCATGTCCTAGAACCAAACATTCGAAGACATGTGATATTCACCAACCCGCACTGGGCCCACGTGGTGGATTACGGCCCATTCCCTCTCCTAGAGAGGAGGCTTGAGCCCAGCAGTGGGAACATTAAAAAAAAAAATCCAAACTCAAAATATTTTTATTTCACACCAGCTTTTGCCCGCGGCTTCGACCACGTAAATAAAATATAGCCTATATCATTTTTAAATAAAGCAGCTTTCTATCGTTGAAAAAATTTTAGCAATCGGACCAGTACTTTCAGAGATTACGTCCTACAAACAAAAAAACATTAAAACAAATTTAACCTCTTTATTACACAGGGGTTTTTGTAAAAACACTAGCAACCTCTCAGGTGCTAGTTAAGAACATCATAAACAACAACTTTTGTTCTATGACTTTTAAAAATCTATCATATTTTAGTTCATCAGATTATCATCCAAACTTCCAAACTAATATTATAAATGCGAAAGTAACTCTGTCTGTCTGTCTGTCTGTCTTTGCTTCACGCCTAAACTACTGAACCGATTTGTGTGAAATTTGGTACAGACATAGTTTGGAACTTGAGAAAGGACATAGGATAGTTTTTATTACACAAAATAAAATAAAATTTATTCCGGACATACAGCGCCATCTATTGGTCAAGAGTCGGCATCAACTCAGTACTGAAAATTCATCGGAAAAATTTAAATAAATAGTAAAAAGGTATGAAAATATAATATAATACAAATTTTAGTACAAAGAAAATGCTCTAACGGAGTATAAATAATTCTATTAGTACTATATATGTCGAGTTGGTGATCGCGCAATGGTGTCGATCGTTGCACGAGTTCGGTTCATGTTAAAATCTTCCGGAAGTCACTGTTCCACGCGAACGAAGTCGCGGGCAAAAGCTAGTAAAAAAATAAAAATATTTAAATTGAACGTTCTAAATATTACGAAGTCTATGCGAAGCAAGCGATAGTACAATAGCGGAGGTTAGCCGAATATGAACTAGACCTATTTACGGGCCACCTCACTAGTCGATTTGTAGTAATGATGCGCTTGCGTTGGATTTTTACATAATCGTATCAATATTCTAAGTTCGAGAACACGGATATGGCGCGAATGTTTGCTAGGTGTAATGACAATGTTTCGAAAGCCTGCTTACTATTACTGAGAACAGTGCGCGGGAGCCGTAAGTAGATACAGCAAAATAAAGAGTTGAAATGTGTTAGATAGTACAACAAAATCTTAAAGGTTTGTTTTTGGTAAATGTTTTGTTTTGTAAAAAGTCGAAGAACAAAATTTGTTGTATATGATGTTCTTAACTAAGAATAAAGCAGCTTTCTATTGATGAAAAATTTTAGCAATCGGACCAGTACTTCCAGAGATTATTACCTTCTACAATAATAAAAAAAAACTTTACCTCTTTATTATATTAATGTAGATGTACATAGGCCTGCATGGGCACTTATAAAACGTCAGAAGCTAGTGCACGGTTCCAAATTGGTCGTTTCCTTTGGAGAAGAACCGGCAAGAAAACACATGGTTACTCTTTAAAAAAAAAATACTTTTTATAATTATTAGGTAAATTATTGAACCTATAAAATATTTATTTATTTATTTAAACTTCATGTACAATAGTGGTACATAGGCGGACTTAATGCCACAAGGCATTCTCTACCAGTCAACCTTTGGGTTAAAAAAGACAACACTGTGGTAGGTTTGCACAATAAACAAATACATAATAACAAATAGTTCAAATGGAAAAATATAAAATAAGTTATTTATAATAATAAAATACATACATATGCTAAAATAATAAACTAATAAATACTATGAAAAATACAATAAATATTAGTTTTTCTTACTTAAAATTACAAAAGTAGGATCATTAGCATGACCATAAAACCATTCAAGTATATTAAAATAGAAACTATTATTTCTTGTGGTATTTTCAGGTGTGGCAACATTTCCACCGCGAGGCTGACGTGGAGGTGTCGGTGCGAGGGTCCCTGCGGCGCCTGAACCTGGACTACATCGACCTGGTGCTTATGCACTGGCCCATGTCCATCTCGGTGAGTTCGACGCCTGTGCTGGACTGGTTCATCATCATTTCAGCCGGAAGACGTCCACTTTTGGACATAGGCACCCCAATTGTCGCCATAAGGACCGGTACTGTGCGGCTCACATCCATCGGATTCCCACGACCAGGTTATCGGTCCATCCTATGGGAGGCCTCCCAACGCTGCGTCTTCCGGTACGTGGTCGCCACTCCAGAACCTTTCGTCCCTATCGATCATCTGTTCTGCGAGCAATGTGCCCTGCGCGATTCTAAAATAGGTTTATTTTAAACATTTTTGTTTCGTGTGCTTTTTTGCGTGAGCACATCAGAAATGAAGATATCCGCAGAAAAACCAAGGTTACCGACATAGATCGAAGAATCGCCAAACGTAAGTGGCAATGGCCAATTTTGTAATATTGTGTTGATTTGCAAGTGCGTCTATTTAGGCGGAATAAACATGTTTTGATGGATGCGGGACGTATAGGACCGTTCATTGTGGCGACACTTGTGGGAGGCCTACGTCCAACAGTGGACGTCTATCGGCTGAAATGATTATGGTGAAACATGTTTTCTTTCTTTCTTCTTTCTTTTACTCATAGCACAAGCTCTGCTTAGTTTGGAACTAAATGTTGTTGTGTGATCGCTGTGGAATATTATTATTTTGACTTTAAATTCCTACCTCCTTCTTCACAGCAAGACGGAGTGGACGAGAAGATCGACTACCTGGAGACCTGGCGCGGCTTCGAGACCGTGCTGAGCAAGGGGCTGGTGAAGTCCATCGGCGTGTCCAACTTCAACGTGGAACAGCTGGACCGGCTCCTCAAGAACTGCAAGGTGCCGCCTGCGACCAACCAGATTGAGGTGAGGAGACTATTCCATAGTTTTTGTTTTTATTTATTTATTTATTTAAAGCTAAATGCACAAAGGCGGACTTAATGCCTTAGGCATTATCTGCCAGTCGACCTTAGGGTGGTGCAGAAACAAAACATGGCAGATGCAACTTAATAAATAGACAAAACAGAAGAGAAACAAATATATACAATAGTAAATACATACTTAGATACATACATATAACAAAAAAAAACAATGCTGTAGTGAAAAAACAAATCCAACCAATTAGCGCGGTGATGTTTCTACCAACATCTTGCGAATGTGCTCACGTGCCTTCACCTTAAGGGTCAACTCACACCGAAAGAGCGGCGAAGGGCAGCGAAGCGGAGCGCAGTTTCAGTTTCATATGAATTTTAACTTTATTATCATTACCATAATACTTATTATCGCATGAGAAACTCGAACGAGTCGCGCGAATGCCCGCGGCGCCGCAGGAATTCCGGGGAATTCTCGCGTTCGTGTTTCTCATGCGATAATAAGTATTATATTAATGAAAATAAAGTTAAAATTCATATGACACTGAAACTGCGCTGCCCTTCGCCGCTCTTTCGGTGTGAGTTGACCCTAAAAGAAAATCGGCTTGTTGCCATCCTGATATTCAGAGGGAGCACATTCCAATGGCAATGTTTTTCGAATGTCGTCAATTTAAATTTATAATTATGCATGGTTCTCAAATATTTTTTTTAATTTTAATTTGTAATCATGAGCTAGATGCGCATATATTTGTACGCTTCCTGGCATAACATGGCGCACCGTTAATAAAATATAAGATCTGTATATCTGTACACCTGAGTTAACAAATAAAAGTGATTTGTTTTTTTTTTTTTTTTGATTCGTATTTTGTAGAATATTGTTATAGCCGTTAACCTCTCAAGGACCGCCATTATTTACGTCAACCAATATTAATAATCAGTAAAATATTATCTGCCGTCGAGAACATTCGTTCAGAAACGATTTTAAGACTTATCTTTACTACAAATACAGTTTTAAATCGGCGGATTTGGTGGCACAAATTTGTGCCAGCGGGGCTCAACGGTAATACTTGTTTACTGGCACGTTTTTGTGCCGCTGGGGCTCTAGAGGAACCAGCTATGCTACTTCTTGTTACAAAAATTTTATCTCTGTCTTCCAGATAAACCTAAACCTTGGCCAAAACGAGCTGGTAGACTTCTGCCAAGCTAACAACGTGCTGGTCACCGCATACTCGCCGTTCGGGACCATGGTGCCGTCCCGAAGTGCCCCGAACAGTCCCGAACCGAAGCTCAACAACCCAACCATGGTGGAAATCGCCAAGAAGTATGGAAAGACGGTCACACAAGTTACCTTGAGATATCTGGTAAGGGAATTTCTCTTTAAATTAATCATGATGCAATACAATTAATCCATTTTCACACCAAAATTGCAATTTCAGTGCAATATTTGCAATTTCGGTGCAAAATTCTCAATTTCGGTGGGTAGGCAATTTCGGTGACCGTCATATTTTCAAAACTGCTACAGTTATTTGTTTCCGACTTAAATATGTAGAATACTAATGTGTTCTAGAATAAGACAAGTTTATTTTTTCATCTGAAAACCTACAAATAAAAAATACCACCGAAATTAGCAAAAAATGGAGTCTGCGTGAAATGACTCAACTTCTGACGGTGATTTTTTTTTATTATTGACTAGCTTTTGCCCGCAGCTTCACCCGCGTACTTAAAATATAGGAATAAAGCAGCTTTCCTTAGGTGAAAAAATTTTAGCAATCGGTCCAGTACCACAAAATAGATAGGTACAGAAGTCAATCTACATACAAAGCGCGCTCGAGCAACACACACATAGACACCGCTCACGGACACGATATCTCGGCTCAATCGCCCGCTCGCACTCGTACAGTTCGAGTTGATAAAATATTTAAAAAAAATAAGTAAAGACACTGTTGGACAATACGATTACACTATGTGGTTACATTACACAACAATATCACCTGTAACAATATTTCCGTCCACACGGAGCGCACGGCTCGCACTGAAAGACATGCGCTGAATATCGCGTGCGATATTCCGACTCGTATTTTTCATTCATAGAATGACAGTCTAACAGGGTTACCATGACATTCAAAGTAAGATTGTTTGAATCTTGTTTCAGTATGGATAAGAGATGGCGCTAGACAACCTGTATAGCTCTGTCTCTTACCCACACCGAAATAAGATTAAAACAATCTTACTTTAGATGTCATAGTCTTGGTCTAACCCCTATTACACTGCGCGATACGTCGAACCATAGCCTAGATACGTCGAACCATAGACAAAACGAGTCTGAATATCGCGTAGTGTAATAGGTCCTTGAGATGACGTTTGCAACGATCGTATGAAGCGAATGCGTCCACACAGTCCGAGGCATTCGAGGCGAACCATTTGCAACTCGCGCCTCGCGATGTCTATACGCTGCTTACTAAAGCCTTCAAGTATTTATACTTATTAAAAATTACTGGTGTATAATGAGGCATCGTTGACTCTGTCATTTGGTCCGTATACTTAATTATTATTATTATACTTAGCCCACACTGTCCCACTGCTGGGCAAAGGCCTTCCTCCACTCCTTCCATCAAACACTGTTCCTCGCTTTATCATTCCAGTTCTTAAGGAAGCCATCCAGGTCGTCCCGCCATCTCCTTCGTGGTCTGCCGTGGCCCCGCGTTGCTGTGTCCGAGCACCAATCTAGCGTTTTAAGCGCCCACAGCTCGTTAGACATGCGGTAGACATGTCCTTTTTTTTATGGTGGGAAAAAAACATGCATTGACATCCCCCGCTCTTGGGCGGTGCGGGAGATAGTGTCAGACTCTTACTGACTAAAAGACCCACCCCGTTCCTTCTCGCCTTCATACCGGGGCTCGAGCGCCCTTTCGGATAACCCTGGCCCCAGTAGGCTTCGACCCGGCTGGGTCCCTGCTGTTGCTGACAACTCCTTGAGGCGCGCGGGAACAGTGCGCGCCGTCGACGACTTGGGCTTATTCCGGACAGTTACCGGACGGCCGGACAGCGAGCTACCCATTGCTCACTATCCGCAAGCCCGCGCCTACGGTGGCCGGAAATCGGGATCAGAATCCCGGCGGCGGCGGCGGCAGCGATAACGCCGT
Source organism: Mythimna albipuncta (assembly GCA_929112965.1). Classification (NCBI taxonomy): domain Eukaryota; kingdom Metazoa; phylum Arthropoda; class Insecta; order Lepidoptera; family Noctuidae; genus Mythimna; species Mythimna albipuncta. The sequence continues at coordinate 2,739,107 of OV815986.1, read as the reverse complement.
TGCCTGATGCGTTCGGCCTCCTCCTTTGCGAGCATTACTGCTTCGCAGAAGTCGGCGACCGCCTGCCACTCCTCCTCGCTCCGAACCATGGCCACAACCAAGGCCCGGCGCGAGAGGTCTCCGCCGCCGATCGCCCCCACGAGGGCACGGCGATGCTCCGCCCAAGCGGCAGACATGTCCTGCCCAGTCCTATTTAAGTTGGACAGCCTTTTGAGCCACACCAACGATTTGCGTTGGATTTACTTAATATTATTTTGTTATTATATTATACTTATTTTTGTTTTCACAGTACCAACGCGGCATCCTCAGCATACCAAAAACGGTGACCAACACAAGAGTCTTGGAAAACGCGTCCATTTTCGACTTTACCCTGGACGAAGCTGATGTCGCGACCCTGGCTAAATTCGACAACGGGTATCGCACAGTCAGGCCCGTATTCTGGCAAGATTATGAAAATTACCCCTTCGACAAAGTTCCGGAGAAACTGGAGATCCCTGAATCACTTCGCATTTGGAAGAATGGAATTAATTCAGATATTGATTAAGCTTTTTATTGGTATTGATTATACGTCTGTTTTTTTTTTTAATATACTTTTTTATTTTAAAAAAATCCCCATACTTGGAGCCTACTGAGGGTATGAATTATTCAAAAGGAACCTGCTGGGTTGTTGCCTTTCGGGGTTGTTGGGATGTCCTGAGAAATAAGGCATTAGTCATTTTCTAAAGTCCCATACAACTGTCAACATTATTTATAACTAGCTGACCCGTCAAACTTCGTACCGCCTAATTACCTTTTATCTAAGCTGTCAACTCTACCAACTCTACCCTACTCTACCAACTCTACCCTACTCTACCTTACTCTACCCTACTCTACCCTACTCTACCCTACTTTACCCTACTCTACCCTACTCTACCCTACTCTACCATACTCTTCCCTACTCTACCCCACTCTACCCTAGTCTACCCTACTCTACCCTACTCTACCCTACTCTACCCTACTCTACCCTACTCTACCCTACTCTACCCTACTCTACCCTACTCTACCCTACTCTACCCTACTCTACCCTACTCTACCCTACTCTACCCTACTCTACCCTACTCTACCCTACTCTTCCCTACTCTACCCCACTCTACCCTAGTCTACCCTAGTCTACCCTACTCTACCCTACTCTACCCTACTCTAACCTACTCTACCCTACTCTACCCTACTCTACCCTACTCTACTCTACCCTACTCTATCCTACCCTACTCTACCCTACCCTACTCTACCCTACCCTACTCTACCCTACCCTACTCTACCCTACCCTACTCTACCCTACCCTACTCTATTACCCTACTCTACCCTACTCTAAGTTGCGTTTTGTTATACCACTTTTTATGTCACGTCCCACGGGAACGAAGGGAACGGGATAAAAATCGGGATTTCCTATGTCCTTCTCCTGGTTCTTAGCTACCTCCCTACCAATTTTCAACCAAATCGGTTCAGTCGTTCTTGAGTTATAAATAGTGTAACTAACACGACTTTCTTTTATATATATAGATTGTTTATTTTTCCATTTTTAAGTTTTTTACAATTCTATGTTAATTAATGTAAGCGGGCATGTACCGTTTTAATTAACTATAAATAAATAAATAAAAATTAAATAAATAAGGCAAAGACGGTACATAGGAAAAATTAAGTAAAAAAATAAAAGTTTTGCTACTAATTTTGGTGTAACTTTATTCTATTCTATTAGAGTGGATTTCAGTCGGTAAAATATAGTGGTTCCCTTTTTTGTCAGATTAGAACAATTTGCCTGCTGCTGTCATCCCATCTGATCTTTAGGTATATTCAAGGCTTTTTTTTTTGGTGGGAAAAATCATCCAATGACAACCCCCGCCCTTGGGCGGAGCGGGAGATAGTGTCAGACTCTTACTAAATAAAACGGGTTTATAATAAAATAAGCTGCCTCAGAAATAACCACAAATTGAGTAAAGGTGTCATAAAGTCGAGACTAAGGAATTTGTTAATCGAGAGCGGCGGCACTGAATTGGGTATTTTGGCTGGAGACTCATTGCGTACCACATAGGGAATGAGTTTCGAACTAAAATGACCCGCCAGGTCTGCTACTGTCGAGAAATAAATTCTACGAGAAAAAAAAGGCAATTTTGTTAAAGGATTAAGCATGTAATATTTATTGTACACATACTGAAACCTACTCATACTTTTAACTGTATATGTGTTGCTTTATTTCAATAAATTGATTATATGTTACACAATTGTTAAAAGTTATGAGAGAAATAAAAACAAAATAAAAAACACCCCGTTCCTTCAAGCCTTTATACCGGGGCTCGAGTTCCCTTTCGGATAACCCTGGCCCCAGTAGGCTTCGACCCGGCTGGGTCCGTGCTGTTGCTGACAACTCCTTGAGGCGCGCGGGAACAGTGCGCGCCGTCGACGACTTGGGCTTGGCCCGAACAGCTACCAGACGGCCGGACAGCGAGCTACCATTGCTCACTGACCGTAAGCCCACGCCTACGGTGGCCGGAAATCAGGATCTGAATCCCGGCGGCGGTGGCGAACACGCCGTTATCTGATGCGTTCGGCCTCCTTTGCGAGCATTACTGCTTCGCAGAAGTCGGCGACCGCCTGCCACTCATCCTCGTTCCGGACCATGGCCTGAACCAAGGCCCGGCGTGAGAGGTCGCCGCCGATCGCCCCCACGAGGGCACGGATGCTCCGCTTAAGCAGGGCACACCTCGACTGTGTAATCGACCGTATCCTCCGGGCGTTCCGCACAGTGGCGACACCCGGGCGTCACTTCCGCATGAATCCGGTGCAGGAACCTCCCGAACGAACCATGTCCGGTGAGGACCTGCGTCATACGGAAGGTAAGGACGCCGTGAGGTATTTTCAGCCACGCCTCAAAGAGGGGACTTACCGCCATAATTGTGGCGTGCCCAAAGCAATGTGCCCTGCCCATTGCCACTTAAGTTTGGTCTATTTTTCGAGCTATGTCGGCAACCTTGGTTCTCCTGCAGATATCTTCATTTCTGATGTGATCACGCAAGGAAACTCCAAGCATAGCCCTTTCCATCGCCCTTTGGGTGACTTTGAGTCTTCTTAGGAGGCCCATTGTAAGTGACCACGTTTCGGAGCCATAAGTCATCACTGGCAACACGCACTGGTCATAGACTTTTGTCTTGAGACACTGTGGTATATTGGACGAGAAGACACCGCGCAGCTTCCCGAACGCCGCCCAGCCGAGTCGGATTCGACGGTTGACCTCTTTCTCGAAGTTAGACCTAACCTGACCTGACCAGGTAAATGTAATCGTCCACAACTTCGAGTGTAGAGTCTCTGATCTTAATAGGAGTGGGCGCTACATGAATGTTAACCATAACTTTGGTTTAGTCTATGTTCATTTTTAATATTTTATGTATACACCGTTAAATTTTAATCGTTTTAATCCCGTGGAGGGTCGATCCGGTACATGAAACACTATCGATTTGTAAAGAATAAGATATAAAAAAATAAAGTACCTTTTTTTCAAAACTTGTATTAATTTATGCATGTACGAAATTAATTTCTTTAAGAAAAAGTACGCAACGCCGACTTTTAACCACAGGTCATTGAACTCGCTCAGCTGACGTTTTCTGGTCTTTTGAAGAAAGAACCACACAGATTTGAGTGGACCCGTCCAGTCAGTGTAAGCATTTGTCAGTATTCACAAAGCTCAACTCAGGACTACTAAGAAACTCAACGACTTGACGAACAATACCAAAGAAAGGACATTTGGGTAGGCCGCAAAAAATACTCAAATTGCCAGACACACGTTAAAATTACTAAAAAGAAAAAAAAGCAATCAACGTAGTTCTCACATTTACAACTAGCTTTTGCCCGCGGCTTCGCTCGCGTTAAATCCGGGGTAACATGGGGGGCGTAACCTTTCTGTGGGGGGTTAGAAAGAGACAAAAAGTACAACTATCTCCACTTAAAAAATCACGTCAATTCGTAGCTTCGTTTTGCCGTGAAAGACGGACAAACATACACACACACTTTCCTATTTATAATATTAGTATGGAGTATGGAAGTATGGATCTTAGCCGTGTGCAGCGCCCCTTAGTGAACTCCACTGCGGGTGACGTAACCTACGACAAACTTATTATTTATGGTTGGTACAGTAATCGAGTCTAGGAATCGAATCGCAAAATTAAGTTTGTTTTTTATTGTATATACTTTTCCGGGATAAAAAGTACCCAGTGTGGTGCCGAGGATATTAAAGAATAATTATACCAAGTTTCATCGTAATCGAACCGGTAATTTTTACGTGATGCCTGAACAAACAGACAGACAGACAAACAATTTTTTAATCACATTTTTGGGTTCGGTGTCGGTCTAGTAACACCCCCTGACAGTCCCCTGCCAATTTTTTTTTTTATATTTTCAATATACAGAATATTCACTTCTACAGATTTTTTTTCCCACAACTATCACACAACGCCGTCTAGTCCCAAGCTAAGCAGAGCTTGTGTTATGGGTACTAGACAACTGATAAACATACTTATATATTTCTAAATACATACATATGATCGTGCTCGTCACACAAACATTTGTCCTGGGTGGGAATCGAACCCACGACCTCCGGCATAGCAGTCAGGGTCACTAACCACTAGACCAACAGGCCTGTCAAATTTAGTTATTATAAGTATAGATAATAAAAGGAAATAAATATATATATATCCTAGGCAAACCAGAAGCAAACTAAACTATTTAAGTATAACAATCGATAATAACAATACCTGTATAGTTTTTATAACAAGTGAATAACTTCATCAAACTACTAGTTTACCTTGAAACTATTGTTGACACCGGAATCGTTATAGTATGACTACTTTCATTGTACTGCGGGAACGTTCGAAAGAGTTCTGAACGCTATGACACAAGCCTATGGGTAAGTATACGAGGAAATCGTATGACACCGTGCGTATCCTATACACCCCTACTTTTTAAATAGTACAAAAAAAAATGGAGCTCTATCTGTACCCGTCACTGATCATATTTTTGTAGTCAAAAGTAGAAAAATCCGAAACCCTAAAATTGACCACGATAAATTCATCATAGAATGAATCAACTTATCAATTGCTAGTAGAAAATACGGCGGGCAGTGTTTTTCCTTAATAATTTTCACCTATTCATTCATTTATCAATAGCCTGCACAATATTTCCATAAATTTAGTGACATTTTGGAACATAAACCAACGCTAATAATTTTGCTGTTTATGAATATTATTTATTAAGATTTTACTCATAAAATAACAAGGGCTTTTCTAATAAGCCCTTTAAGTATTTGTACTAATTAAAAAATAGTGGTGTATAATAATGCCTTCAGGGCGCTTATGAACCTACCTCGCTATTGTAGTGCGTCGGGCATGTTTGCGGATGCAAATGTAAGATGGTTTTGCGGCAATTATTCGCAAGAGAGTTGTGTCCTTCCCTACGCGCCGCATACGAGGCAGTTCCAAGCTACCTTCAGTTGTTGTTGGATTTGAATCTGGATTACCCGATAATGGAGTACTGGACCAGGCTGCACGTGGAGCACTCCGGATCTAAATCCAAATTTAGGCTAAGATAAAACATGTGTGTATATTTTATTTAATAATTTTGTGCATATTAATTTAATTGTTATTGACTAATTAAAATTTATTGTCATCAGCGTAATTTATTGTTTTATTGATGACATTGATGTAATTTTGTGTATTCGTAATGTGTATAATTTTTAATTTAATATTTTAATGTGAATTCAATTTTATATTCTATGTATATGGACTTGGTTTTTGAAATAAGTGTTTTCTTTTTTAGAAAAACTTCGCGAATCGATAATTTTCTTTTCCCTCAAAGTTTTTGGGCCCAGTAGGTTGCCATGTTTATAACCGCGTTAGTGGCGTTTTTTAGGTCCTCCAAAATGCAGGCGTAGGGACACTTTGGGTACTCTAATAAGTGGGCAGTCGTCTAGTCAGGAGCACCGCACTTGCACTGGGGGTCGAGTTGCTGAAGGAACGAACTCTTGTTAGCTATAACCTCTTTTCTGAGAAGAAAAGTGTGTAGGTCTAGGCGAGTGTGCTTCATCCAGATAGTCGCTTAGTACCTTTGGCCCGAATTGAATATTATTACCTTCTACAGGTAAGGAACGCTTCACTATTGGACAGTCTTTCTAACTATTTGGCGCAATCATATTTGTACAATATCCTTTTATTTTTTATTTAAATTTCTATATACTTTTTTCTACATTGTGTGTAGGCGCCTGTGTGCAAAATAAACATGTTTTCTATCTTACCTTCTTTTTCCTTAATAAGTAAATAAGTTTCATAACGACGCGCTCAAATGAATGTTGTCTAGTTACACAAAACAAATCCTTTATAATACACCCTGCATTTGAATTCCGACTTTAACACTCGCTCACAAAGTTCAAAATCCAAAAAACAAGAGCTTTAAGCTAAAAAATTTCCACTGATTTTCTGCTATTTTAATTTTAAACCTTAAACTGTACGAAATAAAGTTCAAAATCGCGGTGTGTGGAAATGTAAGCTCATATGTTTGATGGTCAGTTCAAATCAAGTGAACGGGTCAGTCTTAGTTTGAGCTTAAATCATGACGCTTGTTTTTGTTATACTGACTATCGTTGCTGGAGTGGTGAGTTTTTATATTATTATATTTTAACAGACAATAAAAATAACGCAACCGACTTTAATGTGAAAAAAAACACAAAAAACCGGCCAAGTGCGAGTCGGACTCGCCCATGAAGGGTTCCGTAGCAGCAAGTAACATAATATAAAAGTTATTGATAAGTGTTGTAACTTTGATCGATGTTTTAATAATAGTGTATTTTTTTCGGTTTATGACGCATTAAAAAAAAACTACTTACTGGATTTCGTTCAAACCAATTTTCGTTGGTAGTTTTTATAGTAATATATATCATATATTTTTTTTAGTTTTATCATTCTCTTATCTTAGAAGTTAGAGGGGGGGGGGACACACATTTTACCACTTTGGAAGTGTCTCTCGCGCAAACTATTCAGTTTAGAAAAAAATGATATTAGAAACCTTCATATCATTTTTGAAGACCTATCCATAGATACCCCACACGCATGGGTTGGATGAAAAAAAAAATTTTGAGTTTCAGTTCTATGTATGGGGACCCCCAAAATTTATTGCTTTTTTTCTATTTTTGTGTGAAAATCTTAATGCGGTTCACAGAATACATCTACTTACAAAGTTTCAACAGTATAGCTCTTATAGTTTCGGAAAAAAGTGGCTGTGACATACGGACGGACGGACAGACAGACAGACAGACAGACAGACAGACAGACAGACAGACAGACAGACAGACAGACAGACAGACATGACGAATCTATAAGGGTTCCGTTTTTTGCTATTTGGCTACGGAACCCTAAAAAGTGCTAAATAACTTTTTCGGAAGTCGGTTTTAAATAATGAAGAGACAAAACTAGCATAGAAACATCGACTTCAGAAATTAAATTTTCCACTAAAAAAGAACCAAATTTATCCAGGGTGTAGGCTTGCTCAGTAGACGAAACTGAACTACCTCCCACAAGATTTTTTAGAGCAGCGGTGGCCGAGTGGTAATGGCTCCGACTAACGAGTTGTAGGTCGCGGGTTCAAACCCTGGCAGGCGCATTACTTTGTGTAATTCATTTCATTACGACTGCTCTCAAAACGGTGAAGGAAAACATCGTGAGGAAACCGACATGTCCTAGAACCAAAAATTAAAATTATGTGATATTCACCACCCCGCACTGGGCCCGCGTGGTGGATTACAGCCTATTCCCTCTCCTAGAGAGGAGGCCTGAGTCCCAGCAGTGGGGACAATAAAAAGGCTAATGATGATGATGATGATGGAGAATAATAATATTTCACAACTATCACACAGCGCTGTCTAGTCCCAAGGTAAGCAGAGCTTGTGTTATGGGTACTAGACAACTGATAAACATACTTATATATTTCTAAATACATACATACTATAGATAAATTACACCCAGACACAGAACGAATGATCGTGCTCATCACACAAACATTTGTCCTGGGTGGGAATCGAACCCACGACCTCCGGCATAGCAGTCAGGGTCACTAACCACTAGACCAACAGGCCTGTCAAACTGTTGTAACTAGCAATTGATATTTTTCCAGAGCGACCGTTTTTCGTTCGGGCGTTAAAATCATATTCCTGTAGTTGCGTTGTCTGTAGCTTCATTAATTAATTAATAAGTTTTTTTATATTAATCTTGCCAATATTGTTTTAGTTAGTAGTGGCCCTAAAGCCCTAAACTACGAAGGTAGTAAGGATATATTTTCCCTTCTTTTAGACGTTTTGAGGTGTGTTTTTTTTTAGACGTTTTAGACAAGTCTGTCTGAAAAATCTTGTCTCAAATGTGCGCAAGCCCTTAGCAGGGAGGGTAACAATAAGGGCCTTCCAATGTCCCAGCAATCAACACCAGAACAAGCATACATTTTGTGCTACTTTGGCCCCACAGTTGGTCAGGTTTAATTTACATTTTACCGTCTTAATATTTCCAGATATGTGATGAAAAAGACGGTGGAAAAGCGTACAGAATACCACTGAATGATGGCAACGCTATACCAGCCTTAGGACTTGGAACCTTCCTGGGTTTTGATGAGGTAAGTCCAATATATCAATGGGTAAGTAAGAATATTATAACAATACCCCTCAAACCCCAAGCGAACGCCGGCTTCGCGCGTCATTTAGTTGAACACTAATATTATTAAAAGTCCACGTAAATTATTAAAATTTTGAGGGTTTATTTATTGTTTATATATCTAAGAATGTAAATAAGAAATTCTTCATAAAGTAGTCTGTAAATTTCGAAAATAAGCAACCTTTTCTATTGATCCGTATTTATACCTATTTAAATGCTTGGGGACTCGGGGGTTAAATATGAGTTGCACCATTTAACTATAACGATAACAAAGCCGTTAACAGTGGTCAAATCGTGGAAATGACCGATAGGCGGTCGTTTCACGGCTGGTTATGGTTTGGTTATCGTTAAAGTTAAATGGTGCAACTCACCCTAAGTTTACTTTTTTTTTGCGGTGGGAAAATCATCTAATGACATCCCCCGCTCTTGGGCGGAGCGGGAGATAGTGTCAGACTTTTACTGACTAAAAATCCACTCCTGTTCCTTCTTTGTCTTTCGTACCTGGGCTTGAGCTATCTTTCGAATTAACCCTGACCCAGCTGGGTCCCTGCTGTTGCTGACAGCTCCTTGAGGCGCGTGGGAACAGTGCGCGCCGTCGACGACTTGGGCTCGGTACGGACAGTTACCGGACGGTCGGGCAGCGAGCTACCCATTGCTCGCCGTCCGCAAGCATGATCCTTGTAAGAAAGTTTCGATTTCGGCCGAAACTGAGTCTGTTGCCGAAATTCGGTTTCCGTTTCGGTTGAACAATTAGTTTCGGTCGGACATTACTATTTAGGTATCTTAGGCTAGTTGCCGTAAAAAATGTAATTAGTCCGTCTTTTAGATTATTCAAAAATAAAGGACACGTATTTTTTTATTTGTAAATTAAACCAAAAATGACGAAGATATAGCCCATTAAAGTTACGTGTAACGTCACGCCGTGCTGCATTTTTTCGCACGGGGTGACGTCACACGTAACTTTAATGGGCTATACATTTGTTATTTTTTGTTTAATCGAAAAAAAAAAAAAATACGTGTCAAATATTTTTTTATAATCTAAAATACGGACTAAATAAAACGTAATTATTTTGACCTCGGAAACTATCCTATTATGACTGTTGCCACCAGAGACTTAAAAACACCTTCCTAGAGGTTACAGAATTATAAGTGTTACATGTTGAATTGGTAACAGAATCAAATATGTAACACTTAAATGAGTGTTATCAATATGTTAACCCAAAACACTTATAAAAGTGTAACCGTAACATATCTGTAACAGATATAAAAGTGTTAACAGTATTAATACGTTTAACAGGTAAACGCAGTGTTGCCAAATTTGCAATTTACTGTGCAATTACTTATACCTAAAGCTATACCTACTAAAACAGATTATTTCAGTTACACATAATAACACTTATTAACACATATAAAAGATTACAGTTTCATTCGGTAACATTATTGTATCTGTTAAGCGTTTTTCTGTTAAAACTGTTTTAAAACACATTATTACGGTTACAGTTTGAGTCCCTGGTTGCCACTCTATGTCTCTGCAAAGGACAGTCCGGTCTAGCAGTGTAGCAATCATCTTCAAGATGCTGTTGTCACTACCATACAGGCACCGTAGTAAGGAGGCCGCTTTCTTACGCATGATGACGTGAAAACCTTTGATATTTTTAAGCTATTGCATAGCTTCTATCGCGGGCCTTAAGCGTGGAGACCGAATCCAGAAATTCCGTAACGAAAATAACCGAACAGCCCCCACTCATTTGTTTTTTGAGCGTGGTGACCGATAAGAAAACAAATGAGTGAACAATCAATCAAAATTCAATTCAATGTGTGAAAGTGTAACTTCAATTAATATCAAAGAAAAAAAAAAACAAATAAAAAAATAATAATTATAATTGCATAAGTTGATAAAAATGCTATGCAATAGTTTTACCGCGGCAGGCCCCGAGTGCCACACGTCTTTTTTTCCACTTTAATTAACAGACTCAATAAGATAATCTGCTGATTAACAAGTTAATCTATTGGTTAACAAGTTAATATGTACTCTAACTGATTTTTAAACACATTTGCGTTATAACATTTGTATTTTTTTATTTGTACCAGAATGGCCAAAAACCTGTAGGTGAACATGAGGTGGAATACCCAGTCAAGTGGGCTTTGGAAGCTGGATACAGGTACGAACATTCTACTCTTAAACACCTAAAAACCCTATCTATCCTAATTAACCCCTCGAGCGCCGATTGTACATACGTCTGTACAACTTGGAAGTCCTTGAAAAATGCTTAATTTTCGTGTTCTCCCCAAGTTTGTAAAAAAGTTATTTGGCCGAAAATTTTTATTAAGCTATTGCATAGCTTCTATCGCTGGCCTTGAGCGTGGAGATCGAATCCAGAAATTCCGTAACGAAAATAACCTAACACCCACTCATTTGTTTTTTGAGCGTGGTGACCGATAAGAAAACAAATGAGTGAACAATCAATCAAAATTCAATTCAATGTGTGAAAGTGTAACTTCAATTAATATAAAAGAAAAAAAAAACAAAAGGGAAAAAAAGTACTGCATAAATAAAATAAATAAATAATTATAATCGCATAAGTTGATAAAAATGCTATGCAATAGCTTTACCGCGGCAGTCCCCGAGTGCCACACGTCTTTTTTATTTCTATACATATTCTTCTATACTAGAAAAATCCAAAAAAGATCCGGAATATCTGGTATTAATTCACCACAATTTGCCAATCATTAATTTTGAATACTAAACTAATTTATAAAATTAACATTTTTGACCTATTGTGACGATTTGCCAGGTGTAAAAATAAGTAAAATTATTTGATTTTTACTATCCGACTATCCGGTATCCGGCCGGATAATCAAAACAAGGCTGAATAGGCCGGATACCGGATAGTTACCGGATATCCGTTTCATCTCTACTTAAAACACATTTTCGGTTAATGCAGGAAATCAAAAATCAGAAACGTTTATTTCAAATAGACCAGTAACAGGCACTTTTGAATTGTCAAAATGTCGGTCAGTCAAACAAGTGAAGCTAAATTACACGTTCCAAAGCGTAGGTCTCTATGGAGAAGAAGGTGCAAGAAACTCCATGGACACTCTGCACACATGTCTAATGTTATGTTCTGTGTACAGGATGATAGACACTGCAGCTGCTTATCACAATGAGGATCAGGTCGGAGCTGGAGTAAGAGCGTCTGGAGTACCAAGGGAGAATGTCTTCGTCGTTACTAAGGTGAGAAATGGCCATTTTTTACTTCTTCATCATCACCATTTCAGCCAAAAGACTGTTGCCCACTGTTGGACATAGGCCTCCCCCAAATGTCGCCACAGTGAACGTTCCTGTGCGTCTCGCATCCATCAGATTCCTGCAACCCTTACCAGGATTTTTTTTCGGTTGGGAAAATCATCCAATGACAACCCCCTTTCTTGGGCGGAGCGGGAGATAGTGTCAGACTCTTACTGACTAAAAAACCCACCCAGTTTCTTCAAGCCTTCATACCGGGGCTCGAGTTCCCTTTCGGATAACCCTGGTCCCAGTAGGCTTCGACCTGGCTGGGCCTCTGCTGTTGCTGACAACTCCTTGAGGTGCGCGGGAACAGTGCGCGCCGTCGACGACTTGGGCTTGGTCCGGACAGTTACCGGACGGCCGGACAGCGAGCTACCCATTGCTCACTGTCCGCAAGCCCGCGCCTACGGTTACTGGAAATCTGTGCGGTCGGCTTCCTCCTTAGAACCCTTACCAGGTCATCGGTCCAACTAGTAGAAGGCCTTCCAACGCGGTCGCCACTCCAGAACCTTTCAGCCCCAACGGCCATTTGTTCTGCGAGCAATCCCAAGCAGCACGACAGGCTGTATAGAAGCTGTATTTTAGTTTTATTGTATTCCACAGGCTATACAGTGAGGCTGTACAAGGGCTGTATAAGCGCTTATACAACCTCTATAAGTAAAAATTGGGCCCCTTGTTATACAGCCTTATGCATTATTATAGCTGTATAGTTGCTGTATAGCTAAAAAATAGGCTGTACTAATAGCTGTATAAGAGCTGTAGTATGGTGTTGAAGAAAACCATAGGCATATAGTTATTCTCTTATAAGTTTCTTAAAAAGATAATAGTTCTTCATTGGTTTTTTATGAGAATTCCAATGTGAAATTTATGAAAACAAACCGCTTATTCTTTTTAGTTATGATATGGTGGGCCGCCAATTTACTGTGAAGTTATAAGTCAAGATAAATGTTGGACTTTAGGTAGTGATAATTGTAGATTCAACGTGCCGATTTATTTTTACTGTGAAATAGTGCATAGTTTTGTGGAAAAATATTCACGCGCCCGCGAAATACTGAAGAATTCACGAGGAATATTACCAAAACAAGTAAGTAAGTTTATGGTTTTGAGGTTAGAATCATAAGATTGTTAAATAATACTGTACAACAGGTATCACTTATGATTTATTTATCTGAAAATCATAACTATAACTTCAGCAATACTCAAAATAATGTAAGAAGTCATATTTTCTTTTGTTGTTATTTGTTCGAAAATGGCGACAGATTTTATACAGCGTATAAGATATCTGGAGAGCATTATAGATTCCGTGGTTTTACTACGCACTTTCTGGATTCCATTACACAGCTTTTACCCTTTAATAGCCGTTATAATATAATATTTTTATTATATAGGCTGTACATCAGTTTTCAGCAAATAAATTATACAGCCTTTTAGGGTTATGTGTTAAATGTCAGTAATACAGAGTAAAGCTGTATTACAGAATTCATTTATTATTATAGTTCTATAAAATCATATTTGATAGAAGTTATGAAACTATTACACTGACAAGAGTGTACAGTTACGCATTAATAATAAGCTTTAGAAAGTAGTTTTAATATACCATTATACAGAAACAAGTATAAAGTGATACCATTTTATAACTTATAACTGTAGTAAGTAAGTGATCACATGAAAAATACAGCCTCTATGCAGCTTGAAGGATAACATTAGATTGAAGTGTCAAAAAATGCTTAGGGTTTTAAAGTGGAGTTCAAATATTCTGTTTTAAAGCCTTAAGTTTACACGGAGTATTTTATAAAAACTTAGTACAGCTTTAGCTGTATAATAACGGTTTAATCACTTTTATAAGTAAATAATCTTTTCTTGACACCTTTATGGGTCACCAGTAGAACTCTAAGTTCTAATGGTGCTGTATATTTGATGTCGGCAACGCTTGCGTGCTGCTTGGGATGTGCCTTGCCCATTGCCACTTAATTTTGGCAATACTTCGTACTATTTTTTATTTGCCTGTGTTTTTTTATACAATAGTATCTTTTGCCCGCGGCTTCACTCGCGTTCGTAAAATATAGCCTATGTCACTCAGGACTAAAGCAGATTTCTATTGGTGCAAAAATTTCAGCAATCGGACCAGTACTTTCAGAGATTACATACGTCCGCTCCTACAAAAAAAAAAAACTTTACCTGCTTATAATATTAGTTTAGCTAAACTGCGATCCCACATGATGGTAAGCAGTGATGCAATCGTTGATAGTGAGGCACAGAGTCTATTCACTCTAGCCTTGAAGATACTTAAATTATAATTGGACGGAAAAATCGCAGCAGGCAAATTGTTCCCAAAATTTTAGACAAATCACACTTTGAACAGCCATTTTATTTTTTGTCAGTCCCTTTGTTTTAAATTAGTCACTATTTTTGTTTAAACACAAAGCTTTTATCACAATTATATTACGACTAGCTGTGCCCCGCGGTTTCACCCGCGTTTTTCTTGTTTCCGTGGTACCAACTCTTAACATCTTACACACGTGATAACTTTTAAACGAAATATCCGATTAAGATGAAACAAAAAGTATTTTACTTCTACATAAATACTCTTGATAACATAATGCTTAATTTCGATAAAGATTAATATTACGATACATATTTAACGTAGTTTTTTTTTCTTCAGACGATTTAATAATTATTTTGAACACAAAATCGGTTATTGTGGTTAAACCATGATAGCTAGATATATAATCTCTCGGATTTTTTGTAGGTCTTAATGGGATCTACAAAACCGTAGTACATAATTTTGTTCTATTGTCAATAGTTTTTGCAGCGCACGCAAAAATAGGTTTACGATTTACACCTTGTGTTACAAAATAGCAATTTTATTACGGATCCAATTTCTTCCTCGATAAATGGACTACCCAACACTGAAAGAATCATTCAAATCGGACCAGTAGTTCCGGAGATTAGCGCGTTAAAACAAACATACACTGCAGCTTTATAATATTAGTATAGATTTACACGCATCACGCTCACTCAAAGGCATTACTGATTAAGGGCCAAGCGCCCGAAAAGTGCCATAAAACAGTGATTTTCTGAGGCCTACTCCTCCGTAACGGCTAGGTCAATTGGTTTGAAAAAAATATATGTTTATTATAGATTCATGAACAATAATATCAACATTTGATTTTTTCGTGCAATTAATACTTTTGTCAAAAAAAAAATATTTAGCAATTCTGCAACTTTTCGCAACTTTTCCCTACTCCTTCGAAACGGCTTGGACCTTTAGAAACATTTTTACACATAAAAATTGGTGATTAAATATTCTTCAAAGTGAACATTGCATATGTAAATCAATCAATATCTCGCAGAGAAAGTGGATATAAAGCGCTTTCCGGGCGCTGCTGGCCGCAAATAAATGCACAGATTTGCGTACTGCCGCCTAGGCGAGTGCGAGAGTTGCGTTCACATATTTTCGGCCAGATGGTTCAAGGGACTATACGCCTTAATTCTGATGACGAATAATTGTTTCCTATGAAATTGCTTCATCATTTCAATTATCATCACCATCATTATTTTAGCCGATAGACTGTTCCACTGTTGGTCGCCACATGAACGATCCTGTGCACCTTGCATCTATCGGATTCCCGCAACTTTTATCGATCTACCTTGTAGGAGGCCTTCCAAAGCTGCGTCTTCCGGTACGCGGTTCCCAACTCCAGAACCTTTCGGCCCCAACAGCCATCTGTTCTGTGTTATTAATTTGAATTAAAAGAGTGGAGTTTTTACACTTTTCTACACTTAGGAACGTGCAAAACTTCATTTTCTTTTGAAAAGTACCTGGGTTTTGAATGACTGCTTTTTTTTTTCTTATAATTGGTATAAACCAGTGCTTGATTGCTGTCCTGCCTGATGGTAAGCAGGAATGCAATCTCTGATGATGGGGCGCACTAGTTTATGAGCCTAATCACTCTTGCCTTGAAGACACTCAAATTATAATCGGACGGAATAACCGCAGCAGGCAGATTGTTTTTAATCACAGTTTTAGGTTCGATGTCGGTCTAGTAACACCCCCTACCATTTTTTTTTTGTTTTTTTTTTATTATAGATATAGATTTTATTTTATTTTTTACTTACCTATTTCATTTATTTATTACATTAACATATAAATAATATTTTAAGTATTTCAAAAATAAAAAATCATACATTTAAAAACATTAAAAACAGTATCCCACCGGTATCGGGAACCGGTTTTATTTTATTAAGTTATTTTTTTAACTAATAATTATTTTCTATTTTGTAATTATATTATTTATTTATATATAACTACTTTATTGCACATCAAGATTATAAATTAACAAAAAGAAAACCATATAATAAAAAACACACAATTGGCGGCCTTATCGCTCTAGGCGATTTCTTCAAGGCAACCTTGAATGGACAGGGATTGCCTGGACACAAAATGGGGTTGCACTTAGTGCAAATATAAAAATAACAAAACTCAATAAATACTTAATTCTAAAATAGATACACAAATACATACATACAAAATATATATAAGCAAGAGAGCTAGTGAAGAAAGAAGACAAGATCACAGAGTCAAGTAATGATCCTTCACAAGCCCTTTAAATGCAGGCAGTGTTTGCGCACGCTTTATTTCCACAGGCAATGCATTCCATAGACGAGCGGCCTGATAAAAAATTATATTAGGCTCAAATGGGATCGGGCGGGTCATGTTCAGCCGCATGCATAGGGACCGCTGAGCGAGCGTCGCCACACAGTGGGTCCCTACTGAAGTAAAGCGCCGTCGAGGTCGGCCTAGAAAGAGGTGGCGGGATGATCTGGACGCGTACCGCGAGGACTGGTTTAAGACGGCGCAGGAGAAGAAAGTTTGGAAGGACTGGGGAAGGCCTTTGCCCAGCAGTGGGACAGTAACGGCTAGAGAAAAAATAATCAAATTAATTTTTAATCCGATCCAAGTCAAATTAAAATTCTAAAATAATAATATCTGATGTATTTTCTGCAGCTTCCTTCGCATGAATCTCGAGACGTGGTGACTTCATTAAGGAACTCCCTGAGTCGTTTGAACATGAGCTACGTGGACTTGTACCTGATCCATAGCACGGTCACCTTTAAGGTTTGTAGTTTATATCGTCATCACTATCATTAGCATTATCATTATCATTTATCTCAGGACCATGAGGTCCTGGACCTTTGGAAGGCATACGAGAAGCCGAAACCAACTCGCAGAGGCCTTTTTAGCTGCTTCTAATGGAACGTGGTAGCAACCGGCGATTATCCCTGTATGCGCTATGCTAGTGCATCCAAGGACCACCCCCGGTTGAAGGGAAACCAGTATTGCAACATGTGGAAAACTAATTAAGGCTATGGTTTTTGGAGTCTTAAGTGGACTGGTTACCAGGAACTATGTTAAGACTATGGCCCCTGCCTGAACAATGTTTTTAATTTCCATCGATAAAATGGCAAGGGGTGACACACTTAACAAATGGGCCACCAAAATGGTTGCTAGCACGAAGTGACGTAGCAAAAATAGGGCTACATATCCTGATGTGCTTGAGGAGTGGAGAGGTATACCACGGCTATCAGGACAATCCCGGAGGTGCGGTCAAGATCCCTACCAGCATCGTACTGGATTATACATCCTTCTCCCGAGCGCGTTTGCTCTTGCGAATCTCCACTCAAGCCAGCCAATAAAGGCAAGAGAGAGGTGGGAGCTCTGTTCCTCGTCAGTGTTCACTACGACCGGCCAATAAAGGCAAGCCGGAGATGAAGAACAAGAATTCTCCCGGGAGATCGGGTCCGTGAGATCGCTAATGTCCAACAGTTCGCCACAAAACTGCCCTGCGGATTGTATCTCTCTTGGTCTGGCCCTAGGCATGTTACGGCTAAGCAAGCGCTACCGACACAGACAGAGGGTGTATTGGAGCGCGCAAGCCCCACCACGACGTCAACGTAAATATACGGTGATGGGATCATTATTAATATCATTATCATTTCCTTTACTTGTATTTTTTCCATATCGGTGTCGGGAGCACGGTCCACGCTACCGGTGGTTAGGGCCCCAGAGACAGGAACCTCCTCACAATGCGAGCTGTATCGAGGAATACTGTCTTCTGTATCCGCCCCTTGATTCATCCTCGCAACGACAGCTTCGACAGATGGTCGTCAAAGCTTTTGGCGATAAGGCCATTGACTTTCGTTTCGTCGATTAAATTCGTCATTCCAACACGATCCCAGTGTCATTTTGCTAAAAGATCGTAATCTGCTAATTAATAATGATCGATCATTGATCGAAAAATGGTCTCGTAATAGAGTTGTGGTAGAATGAAAATATCGAGCTGTCTTGATTTCATGATTAATCAGCGAGTGATATTTCGCTTAATATCTTTAAGTTTTCAGTAAAACAGTTTTTTGCGTATGTATTCTGCAGTAGATAATATACAAAAAAAAAAAACAAAATAGGAAAATAATGTTTTCTGTTGAAAATAAAGCCAAATACGTATCGAAAGGTACTTATTGTTTTTCAAAAGAAACATAAAGATCAGTTTTATTCTGAGACAAAAAGAAAAGGTTGAGAAAGGGTTTTTTCTGAGGAAAAAGTGGTACAAATTGTGGTATGTGATAGCTGAATATGGTGTATCGACCCCTTAACATTGGACCACTATTTACGCCACGCCATGTAAATAGATTTTAAAAAAAATCTGTCTTTACAAAACAGCTTCAATAAATTTAGTGGTGTCCGAATCGTCAGTGAAAAAATATTGTAATTAAAAAATATTGATTCGGACACTGTGTCCAAATATATTGAGTTCGAATCGTCAGTCATTCTTAAAAACAGCACGCTTAGCCAAGTTGTTATTCTGCAATCGTTAACGCTGTCGAAAAGTGATGAAACGTATGGGAATGACGTCATCTCAACGTAAAGTCGCGTGGTCAGAACAAACGAATAGACAATTCGTAGCCAAGTTCACATCGTTCAAAATAGTTTCTACAATATTTAAAGCTACATCCTTTGTTATGCAAACGCTACATTGTAGAACGAGCGGCCGACTTAGGCGCGTCAACATGGCTACCAACTTATCGTTTTCTAAAATTGCTGTCACCTAGGCGCTACCGATTAGAGTACGGAATTCGATTGTAACTTGGCTAGGGGGGCTGGGTTTTTTAAGAGTCCAGTGTGGTCTAGCACACAAGCACTGACCCATACCTATCACGTTTAAAATATCACGTTGATTGAACATGTTCACAGGGGCGTTACGTCATGTCTAATGTCTTGATATTATCCGATTTACATGCCTAATACAATAAAAAATATTTGAGATTGCATGTTGAGATTCTAGATTTACGAGTATTGATAAATCTAAGCGCACGGTAGTGCGCAGGCCAAGTTCCAGCAAACAGGCCGCGCGTATGCCGTGCACTGTTTACAATAACCGTTTCGATCCACTTTTGACCTCCATGTAGCCAAGTGAACTTGGTAGGTTAATTTAATTACTTATATAAATAATAAATTTAATTATAAAATTAATCAAGTGTTACGTACAGCACGAAAACTTGCCAAGTTCAAATTTTATGATGATCTGGCTGTTGATGAAGATTATGATCAATTTTAAAGTGCATCTAAACTTGGCATTGGATTTTTTTTTATGGTCGGTAAAATCATGCATTGACATCCCCCGCCCTTGGGCGGAGCGGGAGATAGTGTCAGACTCTTACTAACTAAAAGACCCACCCCGTTCCTTCTAGCCTTCATACCGGGGCTCGAGCACCCTTTCGGATAACCCTGGCCCCAGTAGGCTTCGACCCGGCTGGGTCCCTGCTGTTGCTGACAACTCCTTGAGGCGCGCGGGAACAGCGCGCGCCGTCGGCGACTTGAGCTTGGTCCGGACAGTTACCGGACGGCCGGACAGTGAGCTACCCATTGCTCACTGTCCGCAAGCCCGCGCCTACGTTGGCCGGAAATCGGGATCAGAATATAATATGTTTTAATGTGGGATAATACCTACAGGATGGATTTTGTAAACGATACAGAGCTTTTGTTGGGGAAGGATATCATCCAATGACTTCTACCCCTCTAGGGTGGAGCGAATGGACGTATCAGGCTTGTTTTTTAATTGATATAAACTAGTGCTTGACTGCGATCCCACCTGATGGTAAGCAGTGATGCAATCTCTGATGGTGAGGCGCATTAATTTATCAGCCTATTCACTCTTACCTTGAAGACACCTATAAATTCCTCATGTCCCTAGCGGATTCCTAACTGCCAAACCTATTGATCTAGTGGTTAGTGGCCCTGACTGCTATGCCGGAGGTCGTGGGTTCGATTCCCACCCAGGACAAATGTTTATTTATTTATTATTTATATATACTTTATTGCACATCAAGATTATAAATTTACAAAAAGAAAACCATGTGGGGGGGTTGGGTTTGTGTGACGAGCACAATCATTTGTTCTGTTTGAGTGTAATTTATCTTTCTTTCTATCTTTTTTTCTTTCTTTTTAAGTATGTTTATCAGTTGTCTAGTACTCATAGCACAAGCTCTGCTTAGTTTGGGACTAGACGGCGTTGTGTGAAAGTTCTGGAAAAAAAAACTAACTTGTTTCTACAATTGCCTGTTTTTTTAGGTGGCTAAATCATCCAATGACATCCCCCCCTCTTGGGCGAAGTGGGAGATGGTGTCAGACTTTTACTAACAGAAAGCCCACTCCTGTTTCTTCGTTGCCTTTCGTACCTTGCAGAAACGAATCCTTGGCCCCAGTAGGCTTCGACCCTGAGGGCCTTTTTATGGTGGGAAAAATCATCCAGTGACAACCCTCACTCTTGGGCGGAGTGGGAGAGAGTGTCAGACTCTTACTGACCAAAAGCCTACCCGATCCTTTTAGCCTTCATACCGGGCCTCGAGTTCCCTTTCTGATAACCCTGAACCCTAAGGGCCTGTGGTTTGCTGATAACTCCTTGAGGCGCGCGCAGAATAAAAAGCTCTATTACAATCCAGCCTGTACATTTAATGAGAAAAATATCAAAATTTGATAAAAAAAATTTGTTACGCACATTCAACAATATAAATTTCTAATTAGATTAGATCTTTTAAAACCATATTTAATTAAAAAGATAAAGATCTTTTTGAATTAATTTATTTTTTTAGATTTACGTATACGTCTCTTTTTTCTTTGTCAATAAATCTGCAATAACATCCTTATAATGTTTCGTAACTTTGAAAATAGAATCTGATTCGGACATTTTTGGACTTTGAGATTCCAAAATGGCGATGAACTGCGTGATTTGTTATGATTTTATCAAATTTTAATAAGTCTTAATATTGCACAATATCATCATATATTATTGATCTTTTGTGTCATACATCGGAGCAAATACCTACAGAACAGATGAAAATAGGTATAAATGGCCTTGCGGGCGGGGCAGACGTGCCTCTAAATATGATCATTCTCATACTTGACACAACCAACAGCAAACTTACGATCTAAGTGTGCGTGGTCTGTTAGTTGCGTAATGCGCGTTCGTATTGGTTTATTGCCTGTAGTGGAGTTAAAGGGTGGGAGACAAGAGGCGACACTCGTTGTAGTACAAATCGTAAAGTATTTCCTTTCTAACCTCTTTCATCTCTTCTGTGGTTACTAGTTATGATTTGAAGATGTTCTTTAAAACCTATTTTTCTTTCCAGCCAGATGACAGCGGTTACGACATCATAGACTACGTAGACACCTGGAAAGGCATGGAAGAAGCCAAGAAGCTGGGCCTGGCCAAGTCTATCGGCATCTCCAACTTTAACGTCAGCATGATTGAGAGGTTGCTAGCTAACTGCGAAGTTAAACCTACGGTGCTGCAGGTTGAGGTAAGTAAATACGACCTAAAATTCCTCCCCTTCAGCAAAATGAAATTCTTGCAGAAGGCTGTGGAAAAACTTAACCATTGCAAAAAAGACCCGAAACATTTAACGGACGGCGATCTACCTATTGCTCGTCTTCTGCAAGCCCCGTATTACTTAATTTACCTTTTACCTTAATATACCTTTTACGTTAATTTACCTTTTATGTTCATTTACCTTTTACGTTAATTTACCTTTTAACCTAATTTACTTTTTACATTAATTTACCTTTTACCTTAATTTACCTTTTACCTTAATTTACCTTCTACCTTAATTTACCTTTTACCTTAATTTACCGTTTACCTTTCTCTGCAGGTAAATCTCAACCTAGCCCAGAACAAGCTCCTCGACTACTGCAAGAGCCAGGACATTGTAGTGATGGCATACACCCCATTCGGGTTTCTGTTCAGCAAGGACTCGAAGCAACCAGCCCCCAAAATCGATGACCCCACCCTGACGGAGTTAGCCAAGAAATATGGAAAGACTACACCTCAGATAGTTTTGAGATATCTGGTGAGTATACTGTTCAGAGCGCAGTGGTGATCTAGTGAGTGAGAGTAGTGGTGGCCTAGTGAGAGAAGTGAGGGCCTAGTGAGAATAGTAGTAACCTTGTGAGAGCAATTGGCCTAGTGGGAGGAGTAGTAACTCAATGAGAGCAGTGGTGGCCTAGTGAGAATAATAGTAACCCAGTGAGAGTAGTTGTAACCTAGTGAGAGTAGTAGAAACTCAGTGAGAGCAGTGGTGGCCTAGTGAGAATAGTGGTAACCCAGTGAGAGTAGTTGTAACCTAGTGAGAGTAGTGCAAACCCAGTGAGAGTAGTAGAAACTCAGTGACAGTAGTAGAAACTCAATGAGAGCAGTGGTGGCCTAGTGAGAATAGTAGTAACCTAGTGAGAGCAATTGGCCTAGTGGGAGGAGTAGTAACTCAGTGAGGGCAGTGGTGGCCTAGTGAGAATAGTAGTAACCCAGTGAGAGTAGTTGTAACCTAGTGAGAGTAGTAGAAGCTCAGTGAAAGTAGTAGAAACTCAGTGAGAGCAGTGGTGGCCTAGTGAGAATAGTAGTAACCCAGTGAGAGTAGTTGTAACCTAGTGAGAGTAGTAGAAACTCAGTGAGAGTAGTGGAAACTCAGTGAGAGCAGTGGTGGCCTAGTGAGAATAGTAGTAACCCAGTGAGAGTAGTTGTAACCTAGTGAGTGTTGTAGTAACCTAGTGTAGGTTGTGGTGGCCTAGAAAGAGCAGTAGTGGCCTGTTGAGGGCAAAGGTAGTCTAGTGAGAGTAGGGGTCTCGGCCCCAACCAAAGAGTTGTAGATCGCGGGTTCAAAAGGCAGCCACTTTTTCCAATAATTCCATACATTTCGTCCAGTTGTGTAGATACTTGACATATATCTCAATATACTAAAAGTCATTTCGCGAATAATTAAAAAAGACACTGAAGTTCACTTAAAGAATACCAGCCCAAAAAAAAACTTTTAAACTTGTATTTTGATGTCTTGGATCGCAGCCAAGCACTAGTTTATATACTAGTGCTTGACTGCGATCCCACCTGATGGAAAGCAGTGATGCAATCGTTGATGGTGAGGCGCACCAGTATATTAAGAGCCTATTCACTCTAGCCTTGAAGACACCCAAATTATAAACGGACAGGAAGACCGCAGCAGGTAAATTGTTCCAGTCCTAGGATGTACGCGGTATAAACGACGAGGCGAAACGCTTAGTCCGGACCGTAGAGGTTTCAACAACGTAAGGAAGGATACTGAAACACTAATCTGCATGGTTCTCATATGATTTGACCATTACATGTTTGCTGTATGGATTTTAAAAGAGACTTTGACCCTTGAGTTTGTTTCGGTGTTTCTTCTCAGGGTAGTCAGCTAGGAAACACCGGCAATTCTAGTTTCTCATAATTTATCTACACTTTTATCTCTTTATATAAAATAAAGAGATAAAGTTGGTTTTTTAATTTTTTTGTTTGTAGGAGGTAATATCCGATACTGGTCCGATTGCTAAATTTTTTTCACCGATAGAAAGCTGCTTTATTCCTGAGTGACATAGGCTACATTTTATGTACGTAGGCGAAGCTGTGGGTAAAACCTAGTCATTTATACTCGTCGTACGTCGGGTTGTCCGATGGTAGAATTGAGTTGGCGGAATCAAGTCATGCGATTCCCGCGCACACTCTCCAAATTGCATCCTGTTTTTTTCTCTTCCCTTATTCAGCCAGTTGTATGCCTGTTTTCAGGTACAAAGAGGAGTAGTGCCCATCCCTAAGACCGTGAGAAAGACTCGAGTGGAGGAAAATATTAATGTGTTCGACTTCGAACTGACCAAGGAGGAAATGGAGACTTTGAGTAAGTTTCAAGTGTGTCAGACTTTCCTAATTCAAAGTCTGCAGATTGACTTACATACTAAAATATGTAAGTTAATCTGCAGACTTTCCTTCAGTCTTTCTAGTAATTATACTCCAGCTGTTTAGGTAGTTAACTAAATGTAAACAATGTAAAAATGTCTTTTATTAAAAAAATGTCTGAAAAATTTATTTCAAAATGTTTACAATTAGGTACCTACCTAAACCAATGTTAGGTGTTTGGTAAAATGTGGTGAATAGAGACTTAGGGATGAATAGAGACAAAACTGTAAAGGGTATTTTCTTGATATTTCAATATTTTTTACAGCATTTAACTAATGAATTGTTAAATAATCATTTTATTAATGAATTGTTATTCTAAAAAATCGATGCTGTGTTAGAGGCCAATATTATGGTATCAAAATGAATAACCAAAACCAAAGTTTTGTCTCTATTCACCCCATTTTGCCGTTAATTAACTAAATTTAAATAATCTTTGTATGCCAAATAAAAAGACATATCACACCGATCACCGATCATAACATTAGCATTCAAAACTAAAGTTCGCGAGATAATTCGCAAGAGGTTGGCAGTAGTATCATCACAGCGTTAAAGTTTTTCAATTGTCGATTTGAACCAATTGTTTGATTATATTAGGGTATATATGTATGTAGTTTATTAATTTGAGTATGTATATATTATATTATTGTAAGTGTATTTTAATATTTATGGTTTAATAGTATATCAATTCTTGGAATCACCTTATCTCTTTCTTTTTTTTTATTGCACCTACCACTGTTTTTCTCAGTACCACCCAAAGGTTGACTGGAAGAAAATGCCTAAGGCATTAAGTCCGCCTCTGTACTTTTATGTGCATGAAGTATAAATAAATAAATAAATAAATAAATATCAAGATTGTTTACATTTAATTAACTACATAAATACGGGCAAAGTATCATTACTAGAAGGTCTGAAAAAAAGTCTGCAGATTAACTTACATACTATATTTTAGTATGTAAGTCAATCTGCAGACTTTGATATAGGAAAGTTTGCAGAATGACTTTTTTATTATGGATAGGCTCGTGTTTGACCACTATCTCACCTGATGGTAAGCGACGATGTGGCCGACGATGGAGCACGCTTGCCTAGAAGCAACTTATGATTTGACATGAATTTAGTTTATTTTATTATTAAAGTCGGTCATGACCTAGTCTCTCATACATAAAGTTATGGGTTCGAAAACAGGCAAACGCCAATGTGACTTTTTCAATTCAATATGTATTTTATAAGTTTATATTCTAGGACGTTAATGCCATGCCATGGCTCGGAAAGCACATAAAACTGTTGGTGCCGATTGTCATACGTAAATCTAAAAAAAATTGCTGTTTTAGGTATTTAGTGCGTGTGCATTGACTGCTCCTTTTTAAAAGTTCGTATTTTGAGGTTTTTTCAGTTTAGCAGATTAAGTGTTCCAGTAAGTTGGCTACGACTTTCTTCCCATAAATTTCACATTTTTTTATCTTCACCTTGAAGTTATCACAACCATTTCTTAAATTCTTCCTAGATTTTGGAAAACTTTTAAAAAGGAGCACTCAATCCACACGCACATATCTAGTGCTCCTGGAATCGACTGAAGTTTGGAATGAATGACATAAGTCAGTCTGCTGAGTTTATTTTCTCAAACCATCCCAAAAAACATGAATGCCAACTAAGTTTTTCAAGTCTAACATTTATTTTCAGGCAAGTTCAACAAAGACTACAGGACAGTGTTTCCCAGTTTCTGGCAGGATCATCCTTACTACCCGTATGAAAAGGTGGACACACCGGCGGCAGACCTCTTCAAAAAGAAGGAATAAGCTGTAACGCAAAAACAGGCAATAAATATTAGCAAGCCTGTTTTATTTTTAAATGCTCTTAAAAACAGTTGTAATTAAAAAATGTAATTTTTTTTCAATAGGAAAAAGCAACAAAGGTATGAGCCAGATAATAAAATAACGGTCATTTACCTTTTCTTAACTCTTTGAATGCCGTAATTAGAGACACAATAGAAAGACAATTGCTTATGTCGAACTGTGTAACATAAGACATTCAAAAGGTTAATACCTCTGCGTAGGTACCCGAAATAATGAATTGCTTTTCATTACTAGATCATGTAAGGGATCACGATACATGTCGATACACGACAGCTTTTTGTGTTTATTTTCGTTTTTGAAATTAAGAATGTCAACAAATGTAAGAGGGTCAGTGACCGTTATTCCACGGTTATCTAGCGAATACTGTAGTAGTTATTTTCCGAAATAAATAAAAATAAAATCTTTCAAATAACATTTTGTTTATTTTTATATAACACATATTTTTATAAATAATTTAGAATATCATACTGTACAATCCGGAAAAAGAAATACTTAAATATACAATAACATACTTAAACATAACAAAATGGTATAAAAATCAGTATTTACTTTACATAATTAGTATAGTTTAGAATATCTACAGACACTGGAAAAGTAACACCCAATTTCAAAAAGATTACCTCCAAAACTGCTGACAATTTCATATTACAATTGCTAATTTTTCTGCTGGAAAAAATATCAAAAACCGATCAGATCAATCAAAATAAGATTTGCCAGCAGTTATTCAATCTTTTCTCATCAAACCGAGTGTTGGTCTGTCTGTAGGTACATTAAGCGAAAAATCCCTGCACTCTGCAAAGTGACTTACATAATATTTTAACACTAATAATACTTGTTCATTGCAGAGTTGCAGAGTTAATCAGTCATTTTAGAGCATAAAGAAGACTATAAACTAAGGAGCTTTATGTTTTGCCTTGGCTGATCGAATTAAAAATTAAAATATTCGCAGAACTAAGAATGCCGACATAGCACGAAAACTTAAGTGGCAATGGGCAGGGCACATTGCTCGCAGAACAGTTGGCCGGTAGGGCCGAAAGGTTCTTGAGTGGCGACTCCAAAAGATGCAGTATTGGAAGGCCTCCTACAAGGTGGACCGATGACCTGGTAAAGGTTGCTGGAAACCGATGGATGTGAGACGCACAAGATCGTTCATTGTGGCGACACTTGGGGGAGGCCTATGTCCAACAGTGGACGTCTATCGGCTGAAATGATGATCATGATGTTTTGCCTATGACCTGTCATAGGATACCCATATCCTACAATGGAAATATAAAAAACTGATATACCTAGTAAAAAGCACTAATTAGATTACACTTGAACCAGCAAGCATTTTGATTGATATTGTTATCAATTTAAATTAATTTCGACATATTATAACACCTTTTCAAACAAAATAAATAAAATTCTATTTTAAACGTTCAGAAAAGGCTATTCGAAAGACTACAACCTATTTTACAAGAAAAAATTCTAATAAACCATAATGCTGAAAGGCATGAAAAAAACACAGTAAATCAATGCTCTCAAAGTCTGCATTACACTCTAAAACTTATCCGAAGTCTGCAGAATCAAATCATTGCTCATATTTTATGAATTCACTTTTTAATTCGTCTTCTTGAAACTGTACGCACTTGGAGTTGGCTTCGAAGTCACACTGCTGGGTCTGATCGTTGAAGAACAGGCCATCGGAACAGAATGCTACCTGGGGCACTCCGGCGACACACTTCCAGTACCTCTGGCAGTCACCCCTGAGGGAATAAAAAATATTTCTTTAGTTTAAAGCAATGATTTATGGACTGGTGGTGTCTAATACAACGGGTTGAAATGTTTTTGTAGGTGTGAAAATCAACCAATGACATCTCCCACTGTTCGGCGGTAGGGAGGGTATGCCAGACTCTTACTGTCTAAAAACCCATTCCTCTTCCTTCGTTGCCTTTCATACCAGGGTCGAGTCTTCCGAGTCTTCCTTGACCTTTCGCTGTTCGTAAACCCGCGCCTACGGTGACCAGTAATCAGGATCGGAATCACGGCGGCTGGAGTGCGAAAGCCAAAGCACAAAATAGATAGGTACAGAAGTCAATCTACATACAAAGCGTGCTCGAGCAACGCACACATACACACCGCTCACAGACACGATGTCTCGGTCGCGTCTCGGATCACTAGTCGAACAGTTCCGGCTCAAACGCTCATTAGTGCGCGTCCACCGAGCTTAGGTATAAAAATTGAAGTACATACATGAGATTGTCTTCTTTACCTATCCATTATGGGGCCAAAGCCTCACGCGTGCGGCCGCCTCCTTTGCTAGCATTACTGCTCCGCAGAAGGAGGCGACCGCCTGCCACTCCTGTGTGTACCAAGGCCCGGCGCGAGAGATCGCCGCCGCCGATCGCCCCCATAAGGACACGGCAATGCTCTGCCCAATAGGGGCACACCTTTACCGTGTGCTCCACCGTGTCCTCCGGGCAGTCCACACAGTGGCGACACCCGAGCGTCACTTCCGCACGAATCTGGTACAAGTACCTTAAGTATGGATGGTCGTAATGGGGGGTACGTATATACATAATATATTTTTAGGTTGTGACTTTAGGAAGACTTCGAAGTAGCAGATACAAGAGGCTTATATTTCGTTTAATGGTAATAGAAATATTTTTTGGAAGATGGGGTAATCACTGAACAACTTCTCCTGATTTGTGTGGAGTGGAAGTGAGTATCAGACTTACGGACTGAAACCTGTGTTTACCATTAGACTTATAAACGTAAAGACCATAAGCGTAACCCTGGAACGCCAGTTTACATGTTTGTGAACGCACTACGATACAGGAGTAGTCCCTACTGTGGGGAAATGTTTAAAAAACTCTCGCTTTTGGTGGTGGAGATAGGAATTAGTGGGACCATTTATGACTCTGTACCCGCGCGCCTCAAGTAGTTGTCAGTAACAGCAGGGGCCCAGCTGGGTCGAAGCCTACTGGGACCAGGTTTATCCGAAAGGGAACTCGAAGCCCCGGCATGAAGGCTAGAAGGAACGGGATGGGCTTTTAGTCAGTAAGAATCTGACAGTATCTCCCGCTCCGCCACTAAGAGAGGGGGTTGTCATTGGATGATTAGTTTTATTGTGCTTTTGAGTACAAGACCAATTTACCTACACTGTTCCTAAATAATACCTTTTAATACTGTTATATGGAAATATTGTAAGTACAACCAATTTTTCTAAAACAGTAACCATGGAGTTTCTTGCCGGTTCTTCTCCATAGGAAACGACCAATTTCGAACCGTGCACTAGCTTCTGACGTTTTATAAGTGCCCATGTAGGCCTATGTGAAATAAAAAACTTTTGACTTTGACTTTAATGATTTTTCCCAACATAAAATAAAGACCATTCGTGAGTACAACCCACCTGTACTCTTACAGCAGCCCTTGACTTTTCAGGTCCACGGTAACTCTTTTGAATAATCCCACAGCCCAAGAGAAAGAGACGAGAGAAGGAGTATTGCGTTACATACCTGTAAGGAGATTGTCTGGCTGCAGAGTCAGCTCTCGCACAGTTGATGATACCGGTGTACCTGCCATTCGATGGGGCGATAGGCCTCACGCTCGCTACGGTGTCTGCAAAGAAAATAAGGACTTATCACGAACCGCCGAAGATCGGAAATACTATGGTAACCAGATGGTCGATGAGCTCGAAAAGTTCATTCGTTTTATCACCTTAACATAACGCGGCCAACAGTTGATAGGTCGCAGGCGCGTGCGCGCGAATTTTTAACATGATTGGTTATTGTGATAAAACCAATGAAAAGAAAAAAAGAAGAGACTTTTTCTTTGCCGGAAAAGTCGCAAAATGTTCAATGACAAAAAAAAAATGTATTATAAAAAAGTTTCTTTGGGAAAGTTGTTGGTAAGCATGAGTACAATCTCGTGTGTCACTAATTACCAGTCTCCCTGTATAAATATATAAGTACTCAAGAAATTAGTCCAATCTTCAATTTGAATTAATGTGGTGAGGAGTGTGGGATATGAAGGTTCTTACCAACGGGCTGGTGTTCAAGGTCATCTACAAAGACACCAATAAGGCTATCAGCTTCGTCTCCGGAGCCCTCATCCTCGTCTTTAGGAGTTCTCAGTGTGCAGGTAGTAGCCCAAGCCCAGTTGCACGTCTGGTGATCAAAAACGAGGAGTATTAGATGAGATGGGGCAGAGGCGTAGGTAGGACTAATTTTAAAGTGGGTGAAGGCACATTAGCGAGGCATTTAATTGTATAAGAGACAAAGCTATACAGGTTGTCTAGCGCCATCTCTTACTCACACTGAAACAAGATTAAAACAATCTTACTTTGAACGTCATGTTACCTAACCCCGCCTGTGTTCGACCATCAGGGTTACCATGACGTTCAAAGTCCGCGTCCCCTCTAAGAGGAGGCCTAACGGGCCGTAATCCACCACGCGGGCCCAGTACGGGTTGGTGTATGTCACATGTCTTCGAATTTTTGGTTCTTGGACATGACGGTTTCCTCCCAATTTTGACAGGTTCGACAATAATCTTCTTTTTAAAACATTTTAAAAACAAGAAAAAATGCAATCAAAATTACCTGCAGTTGGAAGTCGAAGATCAGTCCTCCAGGACATGAGAACTCGACCTCCTCTCCGTGAGCGCACATGAAGAACTTGGTGCAGTCCGTGAAGTGAGGCAGAAGTAAGAAGATCTGTAGGAGAAAAACATTTCAGTATTATGTCGGTAAAGTCAATAGTACGGAAGCTTGTCGGAAAAGTCAATAACGTCCATTGACCCTCATACATTTTGTTAATAAAATATAATAAAAACGGAAATAAAGATGTAGCTGTCTTGAAGGAAGCTGCTAGAAAACTCGGCGTCCTTGCAAAGGTCCGGCAGTACTTTACACCAGGACAGCTTATAATGTTATAATATCTTAAAGCACAGGTCTGTTCGTGTGTGGAGTACTGCAGCCACATATGGGCTGGTGCTGCAAAACGCCACCTTGCAGCTTTGGACTCGGTGGAAAGGCGTGCGAAGAGGCTAATAGGTGATTCAGATTTGGTTAAGTCCAACCTTCAAGGCCTCGAGCACAAGCGTAGGGTAGCCAGCCTTTCGGTGATTTACAGGATGTATTTTGGAGAGTGTGCGCAGGAATTGCATGACTTGATTCCGCCATCTCAATTCTGCCATCGGACAACCCGCCGTACAACGATCCACCCATACGTTGTTGAAACCACTACGGTCCGGACTAAGCGTTTCGCCTCGTCGTTAATACCACGTACGTCGAAGGACTGGAACAATTTGCCTGCTGCGGTCTTACCGTCCGATTATAATTTGGGCGTCTTCAAAACTAGAGTGAATAGGAAATAATGAAAAGCAATTCTTTTTCTTCTTCTTCTTCTTCCTGCCCTTGTCCCATTTTATTTGGGGTCGGCGCAACACGTTTGTTTCTTCCATTTTGTCCTGTCACTCGTCACGCTATCACTAACTCCCTTTTCTTTCATATCATTTCACACACAATCCATCCACAAAAGCAATTCATAGTTTGTTTTTCGGGGATCTACGCAGAGATATTAGGAAATGGTCAAGGTACTTTGTTCCAAGGTTGGCGGCTTCTGTGGGAGTCCATACTCACTTGTCCGGCAGGGTCACAGCTAAGGTCGTTGGGGTCCACATTTTCGAAGGCTTTGAAGATGGGAGAGTCTGTGGAGTTCTTCTTCGGTATCTCCGCAGCCAGCACCGCATTCAGAAGCAGCACGAAGGTCAGGAGTTTTGCTGTGAACAAACAGGGATTGAGAATTGGAGAACAGCCCTCCTCTGGAATGGATCCCTGTCCATTCAAGGTTGCCTGGAAGAAATCGCCTAGAGCGATAAGGCCGCCAATTGTGTGTTTAAAGTCCATACAGCAAAACATGTAATGGTCAAATCATATGAGAACAATGCAGATTGAGCCTGAGATGGTCTTTTGAAGAAAGAACCACACAGTTCTAAGTGGACCAGTCCAGTCAGTGAAAGCATTGTTAGAGCAATGTTATACGACATTAGTTTTATTAACTCATTTTAAATGCCGTAATTAGAGACACAATAGAAAGACAATTGCTTATGTCGAACTGTGTAACATAAGACATTCAAAAGGTTAAATGCAGAACCCGAAACACGTCCAAACTATCATAGCTGTATCATAAAAAATCACAAAGTTATAAGCTTGTTATGTCAGCAAAAATACATAGTCAACGGGTCATCCAAGCGACTGAGGGATCGTTTTGAACTTGCAGCAGGGTGCAAGTTCAAAACGATATGCTGGCTCCTAATTCCCCGCTATGACCTGCCGTGACCTGTGTTGAACTTAGTGTCAGTGGTTCTCATATCTAAAAACTATGAAGAACCAACTTATATAAATCAAAATACCATTCAATTCTATATCATCATCATCAGCCTTTTAATGTTCCCACTGCTGGGACTCAGGCCTCCTCTTCAGTAAAGTGAATGGGCCGTAATCCACCACGCGGGCCGGGTGCGGGTTGGTGGATGTCACTAGTCTTCGAATTTTTGGTTCTAGGACACGCCGGTTTCCTCACGATGTTTTCCTTCACCGTTTTGAGAGCAGTGGTGATGGAATAAATTACACAAAGTAATACGCCTGGCTGGGTTTGAACTTGTGACCTACAACTCGAACGTTGGAGCCAGTACCACTCGGCCACCACTGCTCCATTAAATACAATTACAAATCTATACGTTATCTATAAAGATATAAAATAGGTAATAAGTATGATCATTAAAAAGCCGGATGTAGGTTTTCTATGATTTGATAAGACATAGGTGACGATAAGAATCTATAAGAAATCATAGATTAGTTCTCGAGCAGTGCCATAAAACTTATGCATCAAACAGTGTTTTTCTGAAGCCTACTTCTTGGTAACGGTTGCGTCATAATTATACATTACTAGCTTTTGCCCGCGGCTTCACCAGCGCACACAAAATATACTCAGGAATAAAATGGCTTTCTATCGGTGTAATAATTTCAGCAATCAGACCAGTACTTTCAGAGATTACCTCCTACAAACAAAAGAACATAAAAACACACTTTACCTCTTTATAATATTAGTGTAGATGAACAGATTTCTTTTTCTTTTGAGTAGTATAAATCGTCCAATGATTTCTCCCGTTCTATGGCGGAGGCGGAATCAGATTTAAGAATTTTAAAAAGATTTCCGTTTAAATAGTATTTTAAGCTACCTCTCCACCAATTTCCAACCAAAATGGTTCAGCAGTTCTTGAGTTATAAATAGTGTAACTAACACGACTTTCTTTTATTTAAATAGATTTAGTGTGAAAAACCAGAATATACGTAGTTTGTTCAAAATCAGTAACTGAATGGATTCGAATAGTTTTTACACCATGTTGGTATTTTATCCCAAAAAAAATAAAAAAATGGTCACAAGTTGAACATCACTGACACTAAGTGCAAAACAGGTCACGGCAGGTCATAGCGGGGAATTAGGAGCCAGCATACAGCTGGGTGCAAGTGCAAAACAACCCGACAATCGCCTGGATGGCCCGGTGACTTGTATTTTTGCTGAAATAATAAGCATAAAACTTTTGCGATAACATGATACAGTTATGAAATTTTGTTCATTGATTCTTTGCATAGTACAGCGCACAGCTGGATGCGGAAGCAAGACAACCCCTCAGGCGCCCGCGTGACCCGGTGACCATGAATTCATGTCGCCAATCAGGTGCCATAACTGCCTTATACAATTGCCGAAACGGATCTTGAGCGCTGGCTTCAAGTTGCGCAGAAGTCAAATATTCTGTCTCTTTTGTGGTGCGAAGCGAGACGCGGGGGCGGGGAGTGTCAGAGATTGGCTCGCCGCGCCATCGTGTCATAGACGTCACTCGTGATTCGTTGCCTGCGTTGCTGCATGTATCTAACAACGAAGACGATTGGCTCGCCAATGTATGGAATACACAAAGCGATCCTCACTCTGACGCCGATCGCTCAAGATCCGTTTCGGCAATTGTAACTTTGTGATTTTTCATAATACAGTTTTGGATTATTTACATAAAAATACTAGACACGTGTTTCGGGTTTCGTATACTAAATAAGATTGTATACAATTGCCTATAACTATGATCAGTGGCGTAACTATATAATAGGGTGGCAAGGCTGGCAAAATGCCACGGCCCCAGGGCCGACGGGGCCCCCGGTCTTAGAGGCCGCGAGTAGTGTTGCCAGGTCTAATTGGATAAAAATCGGGACAGTTGGTAAAACTAATCGGGATTTAGGGTTTTAGATCGGGTCATTTTTTTTGTCTGGTGGGAAATCTTCCAATGACTTCTCTCGCACTGTATCAGACTTTTGCTTACTAAAACCCAGGCTTCTTCTGTCCCACTGCGTTCCAGGGCCAAGGTCACTATTTCAAACGTTCCCGCAGTCCTAGCAAGCATCGGCACTATTAGGCCCCTTCAGTGAAGCGCCGTGTGCCATTTTGAACGCACTTGACATAGTGATGCGAATGCGATACAGGTTAATTTATTGTAATAATGATGGCTTTTAATATATATCTTTTGATTTATCGGGACATTTAGCGTCCCGATCAGGTGCAAATCGGGACGTGTCCCAAGACCCCTAAAAATCGGGACGCCTGGCAACACTAGCCGCGAGTAACCGTAATATTAAAAAAAATATATTAAAATGAAATCACAACGTAACGTGATTTATAGGGGGCCCCATCTAAATTTGCCACGGGCCTCAGATGATACAGTTACGCCACTGTCCATGATGTCGACAGATCTTTATCTTTTAATGTAACTGTATTAAAATAGATGTAACGATTGTTGAAAACATTGATGTCTATCAATAAATTGGTTAAATTATTATCTAGATTAAAATTGAAGATGTTGTAAACAGATTATAATTTACGTGTAAGCAGCAAATAATTCGCGTGATTTTAATTTATTTTCACTCGAATACGTAAATAAGGATAAATATGTAATTAAATAATACATATCATTCAGTTTTTATTATTGCCTAAAGAAGAGCATATAATGTTCCCACTGCTGGGACTCAGGCCTCCTCTCTAGTTGAGAGAATGGGCCGTGATCCATCACGCGGACCAAATGCGAGTTATTTTACAATCTTATGGCGTTTACAATTTTTCGTTATGGAGAACAAAAAGTATTTTTCAAAACTCACTTTGTAAGGGGATGATGCGGGAGTCCAAAGTTTTTATAAAATTACTACATTATGATATAAGTGTGTAATGTTAGTGATTACCGTCGAGGCGGTATTTAGACCCGAGCTGTGGCGAGGGTCTTAAGAGAGCCGAGAACGGTAATCATTAATTACTCACGTGTATTATACATCGTTTTTCAATACACTTGTGAAGAAAATAACTGTAAAACTAGAAAACTTTGTGGCGGTAAAAATTTGTTTTCATATGCGCGCCCAATTTTTTTTTTATTTAGGTACTTTTCATTACACTCACAAGATGAATAAACGGGGGTAGACCAGCGACTCGCGGGACACGGCCTGCGCCCATCCTGATACGATACATCTATACTATTATTAATATTATAAAGCGGAAGAGTTTGTTTGTTTGTTTGTTTGTTTGTTTGTTTGAACGCGCTAATCTCTGGAACTACTGGTCCGATTTGAATGATTCTTTCAGTGTTGGGTAGTCCATTTATCGAGGAAGGCTATAGGCTATGTTTTTTTTGTTTCAAAATTAGGGATCCGTAATAAAATTGCTACTTTGTAACACAAGGTGTAAAATCGAAAACCTATTTTTGCGTGCGCTGCAAAAACTATTGACAATAGAACAAAATGATGTACTACGGGTTTGTAGATCCCATTAAGACCTACAAAAAAGTCCGCGAGAACATATAGCTAGCTATCATGGTTTAATCACAATAACCGATTTTGTGTTCAAAATAATTATTAAATCGTCTGAAGAAAAAATACTACGTTCAATATGTATCGTAATATTAATCTTTATCGAAATTAAGCATTATGTTATCAAGAGTATTTATGTAGAAGTAAAAAACTTTTTGTTTCATCTAATTCGGATATTTCGTTTAAAAGTTATCACGTGTGTAAGATGTTAAGAGTTGGTACCTATTAATGAGTTATGGCCTATGGGCCATAGAGTTTTTTATCTACATAAAATCCTGTAATAATCTTTTTCGAAATATATTTGTTGATGATTTTAAGTATAAGATCTTTGAAGAGTATAATAAATACATTTATGAACGCGGTAATCTTGGGAAATACTGATCTGATATGAAAACTGTTTAAATATTCAATAGTCCATTTATTGAGGGAGGCAATTATAGGCAATATTTTATCTCGGTATTTCAACGGAAACGAGAAAAACGCGGGTGAAACCGCGGGGCACAGCTAGTGTAATATAAATATGGCGGGGGAGAGGTTGAACACTAAGGTTTTAATTCATTAAACCCCAAACGAACGCCGACGTTCGCGCACCCATTGTCTATTGTGTCTGTAATTCTCACGATTGAAAGCTACATTATAGCACTAGTGTGTAATGGTAATCAAAATGTCACAGTTTGGTAACAAGGGCCAATATGTGCCAAGTGCAGTGCAATAAGAGTCACTTTCTGAGCAAGTGTATTGAAAACGATATTTATCTACAGCTGCGCCCTCAAATCCCACGACTATTTACTTTCCGCACAAACTCTAGGTAACATCATTGAATTTTATAGAAATGTTCACCATTCTAATATCAACACAAAAATTCAAAGCTGCTTGCTGTTCGCGGGCGTCTTGGGGGACGTTTAAATGACTGTCTAATATAAAACCTTCACTGTTACACGGCGTAACAGTGCTCTCAGCTCTCAAGCTCGATGAGACCCCAAAAACCTGATTAAAAAGTACCCTACATAACAAAAAAAAACATCCCATCTTCAAAATTTAAATACAAGAGATTGCAACACTACTTCAGTTTATGGCAGTTCTTTTGATCAGTAAAAATAAGACACTTCCTCTCGCTCCACCTAGAGCAGGAGAAGTTATTTGATCATGGCCCAAGTAAAAAGGGGGCTCCGGTTTTTTTGCCTCCGGGCCATTAGTCATCTAGTTACGCCCCGCTGCATTGTTCCAGAAAATTCCCGAAAAATAATAAATGCTAGAATGTTATTTATCACTATGAATCTTATCACACTTATCAAATAATTAATACAAAATTATCTTTACGATAAGAATTTTGCTTCGATAGCTTGCAAATAAAACCAAAATTTAGTTTTGAACGCATCCTTAACCGCGTTTTATTGTTGCACAATTAGACTCGAAAGCAAGACAAATTATGGATTTCGATTTTTTTATTACATTCAAAATTACTTCTCAGATGATATACCTTAAATAAAAAATATAACATTAAAATACACTAAGTTGTTAAAACATCTGATAAAAGACTCTGTTCACATTAGATTTAAAACAATCGCAGACAGTAACAAAACGTAATGTTGACGTTGTTTATAACCACTAGTGATAGCCCCTAAACAAAATCGATAGAAAAAAGACTCGAATTATCGATGTAAAAAAATGAAGTTCAAAAATATAATATAATTTAAAAAAATACTGATTAAATAAAATATGGCATAACCAACTTATTAAAACTGATTCACATAAGCAAAATATTTTTGTATCTAAAAAATATATTCGTATTTTGATAAGGATAATAAAATTTACTATTCTTATCAAAATACAAGCATATTTTTAATGCCTTATATGTGTTTGTGATATCGCCACCATGATAGCTAGCTATACAATAATTTTGGATAGTTTCAATTTAATAAAAGCGAAATTAGGTGTCGAAAATATCGATAACAAACGACGCTGTTACATCACTACTGGCAACATACTTCAAATATTTTGAATTTGTGCATCGAATGTCAATTTGTTGAGTGTTCGTGGTGTTTTGTAATGAAGTTTAAATGTTTTTGTGATAAGAATAAGCAGTAATGTCTTCTTCGGATTCCGAGGACGATTTTTACGGTAACATAGCTCAAAAATTACAAAAAATAAAAAGTACTATCGAGAAAGAGACGATTGACAAAGTCGTTCTAAGTGACAATACCGAAGTCGCAAAAACTAGTGAAACATTATCAAGTCACGTTGAAAATACTTCAGAAATCGTCTTAGAAGATTTGAATACAACTGTAAATAGCACAGACAATGATGAATTTACGCTGGACGCCATTATAGCTAGGAATAGTAAGGTAAAGCCGAGAGGACGCGGTCGTGGCCGTGGTAATAAACGAAAGAGTGATAGTGAGGCCTCTGGGCCCTCTGAGAGGGAAAAGAGGGCTACGAGGCGGAGGACGTCAAATTCTACTAGAGGTAGGTCCAGTCCTGTAGCCCCGGAGACCAGTACAGCACTTGAGGAACAAAACATCGCGCCTTCATCACAAATGAATGATTCTAATGTAGATATTGCTCCTGCTTGTAGTCGAGGTGGGTCTGCTAGAGGCAGAGGACGTGCGGCCAGAGCTAGAGGGCCTAGAGGCAGGGCCCGAGGTCGCGCCCGGACCAGACGAGAACTATGGGCTATGTTCGATGAAATGTTTGGAAACCAATTATTAAATTCTAATTCAATATTTAGCTCAAGTTCGTCAAATTCTTCAAACAATTATCCTACGTACAGTGTCGGTAATACCGATGAGTATCCAGACCAATTGGATAACCAACAATTATTCTCCACAAGACCCGTGAACAACGACGTTGAAGTTATCGAAGAGGACCCATTAGACGACGATAACGAAGAAATGTCCGTCAAAGTGTACTGGCAAAGTTTAGAAATATTCAAATTTAAGATCAGAAAGTATCAAAAACTCACTCAAATATTTGATTATTTTACCGCTAAAGAAGGTGTGAGTAACGATAAGTTATTGTTTACATATAATGAAAAGATATTGAAAATTGACGACACACCGGACTCGATAAACTATAGTATAGCAAAGTTCATCGATGGAGGTATTGTGAATCAAAGTGTAACGCAGTTAGCACAGGATCGTCACAAGGGAGATGAGGGTAATGGCCTTAAACTCAAGTTCCAGTGTCAAAATAAGAAGAAACCGTTTGAGACGACGCTGAGGCCGGAAGATAAACTGGCTTTGGCCATGATGAAATGTGCGGAACACTTAGAAACACCGTTAGAAAGGCTGAAATTCTATTTTGATGGAGATTTAATCACAAGTAAGATATTCCTTGTAATATGAAAAACAATTTTCTTTCACTTTAATGACTTGTCTGATTCTGATAAGGTTTAAATCATAGCATGGCGTAGTCGGCCTTATAATGTTCCCAATGTTGGAACCCAGACCTCCTCTCTAGAAGAGGGAATGGGCGGTAAATGAATGTCACATGTCTTCGAAGTTTTGGTTCTAGGACATGTAGGTTTCCTCACGTTGTTTTCCTTTCCGGTTTTGAGAGCAGTGGTGATGAAATAAATTACACAAAGTAATGTGCCTGGCTAGGTTTGAACCCGCGATCTACAAATCGTAAGTCATGGCCATTACCACTCGGCCATCACTGAGTCAGTCAATTTAGTGTTAATCTAAGCATTTGACTTTGTTGCTCATTCCGCATTCATCAAAGGACTGGTACAATTTGCCTGCTGTTGTCTTCCCGTTCGATTGTAATTTAGGTGTCTTCAATGCTAGAGTGAACCGGGCCTTGGTCGAGGCCATGGTCCGGAGCGAGGAGGAGTGGCAGGTGGTCGCCGACTTCTGCGTAGCAGTAATGCTCGCTAAGGAGGAGGCATCAGGCAACGGCGCTCTCGCTGCCGCCGGGTTTCCGATCCCGATTTCCAGCCACCGTAGGCGCGGGCTTGCGGACAGTGAGCAATGGGTAGCTCGCTATCCAGCCGTCCGGTAACCCACGGACCAAGCCCACGTCTTCGACGGCGCGCACTGTTCCCGCGCGCCTCAAGGAATTGTCAGCAACAGCAGGGGCCCAGCCGGGTGACGGGTCGAAGCCTACTGGGGCCAGGGTTATCCGAAAGGGCGCTCGAGCCCCGGTATGAAGGCTAGAAGGAACGGGATGGGTTTTTTAGTCAGTAAGAGTCTGACACTATCTCCCGCTCCGCCCAAGAGAGGGGGTGTCATAGGATGATTTTCCCATCGAAAAAAAAAATGCTAGAGTGAATAGGCTCTTAATAAACTAGTGTGCTTCACCATCAATGTTTGCATCGCTGCTTACCATCAGGTGGGACCACAGTCAAGCACTAGATTATATCATTTGACTGGCTTGTTGTTCTAGTGGTTCACACGACTGCAATCGGACTGCACGTTTGGTTTGCAGTTCTATTGCAGTCGTGTTTGCAGTCATATCAACTGCATTCAAACTGCAATTTGCAGTTGGATTGCAGTTGAAATGTGGTCCGTCTGTTTAGACCCTTAACTCTCCTTAGCCATACAGCACATAAGCTCTTTTCAGTCGAACCCAATCAGGGTTTCGTATTAAGCCTGTAATTCACGTTGGCTGAGCGTTGCCGAGTGAAGACCAATACCAACATCAAGACAGTATATTTGCCTTGTCTTGCTATCGCTCGGTGTCGCTCGTCTAGTTGGTTGAGTAAAGACAAGCGCCAACGTGTGTAGACCTCATTTGGCGTAGCCTGTCACAACTCGCAGCCACTCGCGATCACTTGCCTCACTTCGGAGCGGTGTCGGTTTTTCTGCACAAATCAAAGGCGCTCGCGCGCGCTCGCCCAACATGTGGGCGTCTCCTCAAAACTCGTCTATGTTGGCCAAACTTACCGAACGTCTGGACAGTAGCGCTTGCCTTGTGTCAATTAGCCTGAATTTGCCTAGGCTCGCATTGGCCTAAGCTCGGCCAACATGTATTGCAGGCTTTACAAGCATGTTTGTCAATGGGTTCGGATGGAACTTTAAGGGTCAACTCACACCGAAAGAGCGGCGAAGGGCAGCGCAGTTTCAGTGTCATATGAATTTTAACTTTATTTTCATTTCTATAATACTTATTATCGCATGAGAAACACGAACGAGAGAATTCCCCGGAATTCCTGCGGCGCCGCGGGCATCCGCGCGACTCGTTCGAGTTTCTCATGCGATAATAAGTATTATGGTAACTTTATTATCATAGTTAAAATTCATATGAAACTGAAACTGCGCTCCGCTTCGCTGCCCTTCGCCGCTCTTTCGGTGTGAGTTGACCCTAATCGTTCAGCGTAGTTATGTATGTATTGTTTGAAACTAACTTGTAATTTCTCTTTCGTTTCAGGTAAGAACACGCCACAGGACCTTGAACTGGAAGGCGGGGAGTGTATAGATGTAAAGATAGTTAGTAGTTGATAATAAAAGTACTTCCTATTTCCCTACCTTTTTGTT
This sequence comes from Mythimna albipuncta, assembly GCA_929112965.1. Classification (NCBI taxonomy): domain Eukaryota; kingdom Metazoa; phylum Arthropoda; class Insecta; order Lepidoptera; family Noctuidae; genus Mythimna; species Mythimna albipuncta. The sequence continues at coordinate 2,697,601 of OV815986.1, read as the reverse complement.
TGATTTTAATCGAGTTGGCGATCGATTGAGTATCGATATTAATTATTGTTTCCTATCGATTTGTTGTGTTTGATTGTATCGGCATCAGGTAATACTATACTATATACGTTTATAGCAGGACTAGACATGGACGAAAATTGCGAAGTTTAGAAACATTAAGAGACGTTTCACAGCTCACTAGGGCTGCCAATTGAAAAGACTTACCCTGTGTAAAAAGTCCAATATTCCCAAATGGAGTCTCGAAGATTTTTCCGCATTGAAATAACGTATTTTTTCTTGTAACGTAACAACAAATTTCCATTTTTCTGATTTATTCCTATTTTTGTGCTATAAGACCTTGCTTCATGCTAAATTTCAAGATTCTGGGTCAACGGGAAGTACCCTATGAATTTTGGTTCCCTTGAGAGGGTGAAAATATACGTATTTTGGCCGTACCTTTTTCTTTGTTAGATTTTTTCACAGCTTTAAGGGACCACAGATCTCGGTATATGATTTTAATTTCAACTCGATACCTTCACGCTTTCCCGAGATAAAGGGTCTTGACAGACGGACGGACAGTCAACAATGTTATCCTATAAGAGTTCCGCTTTTTCCTTTTTAGGAACCCTAAAACATACTCGTAACTAGAACTTTTCAGCGTGTCGATGGCAAAACTAGGTTGCCTGGCTCAGTGTTCGACCACGGTAATGCCGTCCACTGATGCTATCATTGGATCGCTACGTGACAAGTACAGCTGCTACCACGGATATTGAACGCTGGCTTCAAGTTGCGCAGAAGTCTAAAATCGGGTCTCTTTAGGTGGTGCGACGTGAGACGCGGGGGCGGGGAGCGTCACTGATTGGGTCGCCGCTATCGCGTCATAGACGCCACTCGTGATTCGTTCATTTCGCTTGCAGCACGTACCTCCCGACGACGACGATTGGCTCGCCAATGTATGGAATGCGCAAAGCGATCCCCACCCTGACGTCGAGTGTTCAATATCCGTGGTGGCAGCTGTAACAGGTCACGTGATGCAAGATTCTGCAGAATGCTTTTAAAAATGTAACAATGAAGTTTCTTGCCGGTTCTTCTCCAAAGCAAACGACCAATTTGGAACCGTGCACTAGCTTCTGACGTTTTATAAGTGCCCATGTAGGCCTATGAGAAATAAAATATTTTGACTTTGACTTTGGATGGAAGTTGAGACGTGGTCAGTGGAGAGACGCCGCATAAACACTGAAGGTCCTCAACCTGGGTGCGGAGTCTGTTTCGAGTTTTCCAGGTTGGTCATGGCAGCTTATATCCTGGCGTGCTGTTCTCTAATAAAACAGCACTCCGCGTCATCAATTCAATGGATGGACCTTTAAATTGGATTGTTAATTCAGTACTGCGCTCTCGACTCGTCGCTGCGGCCAGTGCTGTGCTCAAGGCTGTTTCTTTGTGAATAGCACCGCTGGAGAGAGGCTCTCCGACGACTCGATAAAGTCATCAGGAAGTTTAAACTTCTCCCGCCAGAGGTCGCATCTCTCCGAGGTGGCGTTTTACTTTGAGATGGGGTCACGCTTATTTTTGTCACGCTTACATTTATGTGGATGGATGGAGACGGAGAGGGAGGCCAAAGAAAAGATGGATGGATTGTGTGAGAAGTGATATGAAAGAAAAGGGAGTTAGTGATAGCGTGACGAGTGACAGGACAGAATGGAAGAAAAAAACGTGTTGCGCCGACCACAAATAAAACAGAACAAGGGCAGGAAGGTGATGATAAGGAATGGTGTGTCCATCCAGACCTGGCGAATGCCAACGGCGCGCTTGCGTGTACAGTTGCCATCACGGATCTTGAGCGCTCGGCGTCAGAGTGGGGATCGAATAAAGGGTGGCATCTATGACGTGATGGCGCGGCCAGCCAATCACTGACTCTCCCCGCCCCCGCGTCGCACTTCGCACCACTAAAGAGGCTGAGTGTTCAAGATCCGTGATGGCAACTGTAGGTACTTCTTTTACAGAGAACACCCACCCCCCCTCTCGGGAGACGGCCCCCTATAGGATACGAGACGAATTGGACTCCAATTGCCCACATTTGGACTTTACAGGCTCAATTTAATCATAAAGATTTATTTATACAATATTAAGATTGATAACCGTGTTTATGGTTGGATAATCTCCGACAGACGGATTACCACAGATATAGGTAAGATGATTATTTATATACACTCGCACTGATCTAGTTTAAATTTTATAACTCTAATTATTTTTTTATTATTTATTTATTGTTTTTATTGACTGTGAATAAAATCAATGTCATGAAATTGTGTCACTCATGAACGAGAGAATTCCCCGGAATTCCTGCGGCGCCGCGGGCATCCGCGCGACTCGTTCGAGTTTCTCATGCGATAATAAGTATAAATAAAAGTAAAGTAGTATAATAGTAAAGTTAAAATTCATATGAAACTGAAACTGCGCTCCGCTTCGCTGCCCTTCGCCGCTCTTTCGGTGTGAATTGACCCTTAGAGTAGAGTGACACTGGCTACATTAAAATTACTCCAAAAAAATGGCGCATTTTTGGCGCCAAGTTATAATAATTATTTTTTTCGTGATTCTCAAAAAGACTATTTCAAAAGTATTACTATTATGTAACTAAAATAAGTAAGTAGGTATCCTACTTACCAAATTATAATTGTAATTAATTTAGTTTTATGTAATTTCAAATACAATAGGTACAAATTGTTCTTGAATAAATAAATTGGATTGAATAGCAAAAAAAAAAATGTGACGTCAAAAAACAACCGCAAAAAAAAACAACTTAAAATTCGAAAGTTGGTGGAACTTGTCACTCAATTCTTAATTTCATTCCACAAAGCTTAGGTTGTAAATACATTTTCCAAAAGAAACAATCATGGGCTTAGTCGGGCACAGCAAAAGGAGGATTCCACAGGAATTTAGCGTCTCATGCATGCATGTAATGAGATCTTCTTCTTCCTGCCCTTAATATTACTTGGGGTCGGCGCAACACGTTTTTTTTCTTCCATTCTGTCCTGTCACCTGTCAAACTATCACTAACGCCCTTTTCTTTCATATCACTCCTCACACAATCCATGTAATGAGATCTAGTTTTACGAAATTGCTCATGTGAATATGAACTCATATTACAGTACCGTCAAACAGGGTAAATAAGAACACGGGTGAATAGAAACAAGACTTGATTATGAATTTCACTAACTTCCTTCTAATATTGTTTTTTATCAATTTTTTTTTTTGTTTTACAATACAAGAAATAATTGCAGTAGTTAGTTGCAGCAAACAAATATGTACCTAATAATGAGAAAAAACTCTTCAGTTTTGTTTCTATTCACCCCGTTTGACTGTACCTTTATTTGTCCGTTTATTTTTTATTTTTTTGCACTATTTGTGCATTTAGCCAGTATGAATTTTAGAAAGTAATTAGTTTTAACAATCACTGAGTTACTTCGAGTTCCATCAGAATACGAATGAAACAAATTTTAATGTTTTTGCTGAATTTAGCGTTTTCGGCAACCTTTGCTGAGGTAGTCAACGCTGCAATAAAATTCTCAGCTCTATTTTACAAAAATTCGCGCATGTTTAAATTGTTCCACATTTTGTCGAATTACGTAGAACACAAAACTAAACCAATTTTACAGCACACAGCCACAGCACTTCACTTGAAAAACTGCAGCTAAAAACTCGCGATTTGTAATTTAATTCAACGCCTAAATATTAAAAAGTGTAAAGAAAATAAAATAATGACTCGCAAGAGTCAAATAAAAAATATATACCTAAATTAATTTAAAGTAAAGTAAGTAAAAAAAAAAAATATAAAACCATAAAATAAAATTACGTATTTTATTTTACTGTAAAATAATTAATAATCTAAAAAACTAAATGGAGTTAAAATTACATAATATAAGTAAGAACGTTTTTAAACTCACCGATCATTTTGAAATTCGAAGTGTCGTTGCACAAAAAACAAATATTTAAAAAAAAAAACACTTGTTTTTTCACGATGTCGCTCTGCGCGGACTGGGACAGACTCCTAAACAGACTAATGCTGTGTATAACTGTCTAATTATTAAAAAGCAATCAACTACTTTTATAGAAACCAGTTAACAAATTAATCAGCAAAGATATTGCTATCAAAAATCTGAAAAACATTAAAAAATAATCCTTATATTATTTACGGTAAGGGCGTTTTATTTTTATTCGAGCTGTCAATAAGTTTGTACAGATAATAATCGAAAAAGGAAGAATATTGTCGGAAAAAGATTAATGAATACAATCTTATGATACGATTATATTGTTTTGATAAAATGTCATCGCCTTTCGTCCGTGTTCAAGATCGAGAACTCGTGTTTTATTTGTTTATTTACGGCAAAAAAATAGACCATTACATCGTCATCATTATGGTTTTTCCGTGAAAAAGAGTTTTTTTTAGCATGGCTCCGAAAATTTAAAATAATTTACCTATCTGAAAAATATCGCCCTTATTATTTGAGAAAAACCTCTTTCTACTCACTATTACTAGAAAAACGTTAATACATTGTATATGTAAATATACTGTAGAAGAGTTTATAAACGATATTTTTTTTTTATATTTCATAAGTATTTAATAAGCCTTTTCTGTAATTTTAAAATATTCTAATTTTAAACACTATTTTGTCATTTTTATGACTGTTTCTCTTTAATAAGTTCGTTTTAATCATAAATTTTATAGAGATATTTAACTGAATTTAAAATAGTTCTCTTTTTTTCTCTGTAAAAGTTTATTTTTTTTATTTTTAAGTTTTTTTTTTTAATCTGCACCCCTTCACGGAAAACTATAGCGCCTATATAATAAATCTAAAACCTTTATGTAAATACCCATATTTCACAAATAAAGATCCTGATTCTAATGGAATTTCTGCAAATAATGCAATTGGTACTTATACTTACCCATTCATTTAAGACTTTTGTAAGTGTGTTCAAGATCAATTTAGCGTTGAAAAAATATTAATGCCACGTTTAAAGCGTCACTCGGCAGTGTAAACCTCATAAAAACGTATCACAAAAAAACAAAGGCGAGAAAATTGTTGATAAAATTGACATCACTATAATATACATCAGCAAAATAATTTACTACGCTTTATCAAATAAAGTTTAATGGCCAGTCTCAGTTTTGCAAAAATTTCATAATTAAAAATTAAATTGACTAGATTTTTTACTTAACAACGTTTCATCATGGCAATTTACAAATTCAAAATTTTATTTGAGAGTATTTTATCACCTCTTTTCTCATCGTCTCTTTTACAAGAGGAAGAAAAACAAAAACCTAAAAAAAAATGCGTGGAAAATATTTGCGGTAAGTATCTTTTGACTTTTTTTTATATGATCTTCTTTAACTACAAAACGAGAATTGTCCAATAAAAAATCTGTATACTCGTAATATTTACTTGGAGAAAACTAAGAAGTGGAATTCCCTGCCATGTGTTTCCTTATAGCTGTAACCTAATCAATAGTGAATAGGTTACGTCTAGGCAAGCGTGCTCCATCGTCGACCACATCATCGCTTACCATCAGGTGTGATAGCGGTCAAACGCAAGCCTTTGCACAACAAAAAAAAATCTAAAAAGTCATTAAAATTTGAGTAAGTGTATTAGAGGTTAAAATTACTGAAAAGATGAAAGGAAATCGTTTGTCTTAGTATGGTCATCTGATGAGGAGGGAAGAAAGCTTGCGGACAGTGAGCAATGGGTAGCTCGCTGTGCGGCCGTCCGGTAACTGTCCGGACCAAGCCCAAGTCGTCGACGGCGCGCACTGTTCCCGCGCGCCTCAAGGAGTTGTCAGCAACAGCAGGGACCCAGCCGGGTCGAAGCCTACTGGGGCCAGGGTTATCCGAAAGGGCGCTCGAGCCCCGGTATGAAGGCTAGAAGGAACGGGGTGGATCTTTTAGTCAGTAAGAGTCTGACACTATCTCCCGCTCCGCCCAAGGGCGGGGGATGTCAATGCATGATTTTTCCCACCATAAAAAAAAAAGTAGGGAAGAAACGCATGTCACTAAATAGTTATGAGTATACCTACATGTAGATAGATGGAGAGGGAGAGGGAGGCTAAAGAAAAGATGGATGGATTGTGTGAGGAGTGATATGAAAGAAAAGGGAGTTATTGATAGCGTGAATGAAAGAAAAAGATCGACCCCAAGGGCGGGAAGAGATGGTGCTATACCTATCTACGTCTGTATGGTGCGACACAAGCGCATTAAGCACCACTGCTGCCCGATCCCAGTTCCCCTCTGCTTGTTCAATTTAATTTTTTTCTTGAATTTTTTTTGTTTGAAATTCTGATGAACAAAAAATTTTTTTTTTAAGAGATATAACACAGAACAAAAGTTGTTGTTTATGATGTTAGTAACATAGTCCTCAGAGGTTGCCAGTGTTTTACAAATAGCCCTGTAATTTCAAAGACTGAACACCCGAGACTGAATCGCCATAAACCTAAAAAGTTAGTCAAATTAGGTCTAAACGGAAAATGAATCGAGATATCAAGGGCTTAAAATTATCAATCAATGCTACTAGTTGGCTTAAGCCAGATTATAGGCTGTAGATGATAACATTAAGTTCTTAGAATTAACCAAAAAAAATATAATTCATTCTTCCGGACGGTGAGCAACTGGTAACTCGCCGTCAGATGGGCCCGATCTAGCTATTTAGCCGCTCTGGGCAAAGATAATGTTCGCCTCCCTTTACATACACAAAACCATAATTCATGAGTCTTAAGTCGTAAATCCCACTCTCCACATTCCACTATCCAACCTGAAGTAGGTTCAGGGGAGCGTTCAAGTATCACGTAACGCAATTTTTGAAGATTTTAGACCCTCCCTTCCCCCATGTAACGCACCGTCACGTTATTCTGTACTCCTCCCTCCCCCTCCCTAAACGTTACGTAACTTTTAAGTGACCATTAAAGTCTCAATTATGTTAACGAACGGTTTGCCAACTTAGGAAACAAAAATAAAAGTAACGTACAATACTATTGAGGGTTTCCCTGTAAAGGAAAAGGGTTGCTGATTTGGAAGATTCTAATTCCCTAGCTTTTTTAATAAAATAAAATAAAATATTACGTAACGCGTTGTTTAAATATTCCCCCTCCCGCCCTTGTAACGCACCGTAACGTTTTACAAGACCCCCCCTCCTCCCAAATTGCATTACGTAATATTTGAATGATCCCTTGGATGGTGGCTTAATTGGAAGATAGGAGTAAGTCAATGGTGGGAAAAAATCATGCATTGACATCCCCGCTCTTGGGCGGAGCGGGAGATAGCGTCAGACTCTTACTGACTAAAAGACCCACCCCAATCCTTCTAGCCTTCATACCGGGGCTCGAGTGCCCTTTCGGATAACCCTGGCCCCAGTAGGCTTCGACCCGGCTGGGTCCCTGCTGTTGCTGACAACTCCTTGAGGCGCGCGGTCAGTGCGCGCCGTCGACGACTTAGGCTTGGTCCGGACAGTTACCGGACGGCCGGACAGCGAGCTACCCATTGCTCACTGTCCGCAAGCCCGCGCCTACGGTGACTGGAAATCGGGATCGGAATCCCGGCGGCGGCGGCGAGAGCGCCGTTGCCTGATGCGGTCGGCCTCCTCCTTAGCGAGCATTACTGCTTCGCAGAAGTCGGCGACCGCCTGCCACTCCTCCTCGCTCCGGACCATGGCCTCGACCACTGCAGCCCTAGGCTACATAACACCTAATAGGTTCGGTGGACAAACTTTTTGCACTTGTATCAAAATCTACTATTAACTTGAAGTTTCTAATCCGGATACTACAAAGTGTTAGATTTCTTATCAAATAAAAAAAAATAACATAGTTCTTATAACGGATTATCGGATTTATCGGGCATTAACTATTATTTTATGAATTATTATTGTATGTTGTAAATGTTTTAAGTACATTGTCTAGGTTACAATGATTGAGTTCATTCGTTATACTTATCTATAGAGTACGTCATCACAGCATTGAATGGGCACGCCGTAAATATGGCGGTAAGTCCCGTCTTTGAGGAGCGGCTGGAAAGACCTCACGGCGTCCTTACCTTCCTCGTGGGGAAGATCGCCGCCGCCGATCGCCCCCACGAGGACACGGCGTTGCTCTGCCCAAGCGGGTCACACCTCTACCACAAAGGCACGGCGGACCGTGAGATTGTCGTCATAAGTTAACCGACTGCGAACACAGGGTGGCCACTGTAAAAACAAACCGGTACATGGTGGACATCCCACCTATATAAAGCGTTTTTGGTGTACATTCACTATGCGTACAGCTAAGGAATGGAATTCCCTGCCGGAGTCTGTGTTTCCTGATAGCTATAACCTAGGGGGCTTTAAGTCAAGAGTGAATAGATTGCTTCTAGGCAAGCGTGCTCCATCGTCAGCCACATCATCGCTTTGAGAGTACATTCATTACGTGTACAGCTAAGGAATGGAATTCCCTGCCGGAGTCTGTTTCCTGATAGCTATAACCTAGGGGTCTTTAAGTCAAGAAAGAATAGAATGCTTCTTCCTTACCATCAGGCGAGATTGTGGTCAAAGGCGAGCCTGTCCATCACAAAAAAAAAATAGGGCTTCCTCGACCTAACTCTAACACATGCTAGTGTGGAGAATCTGCACAGGACATGCGCCAACTGCTATGCTGCCCATCCTGCGTAACCACCTGCATTTCTCAGGATCTATACGAGGCCAACGATAGAGCTGAACACGTGGCTGTACAGGTTTCCAAAAATTGGTCAGAAAAAATGTAGTTTGAGAGCAATCTACACGAAAAGAAGAAAAAGACTAAATTATTTGCCCGCGACACAAACCTAGGTACCATAAGTCTACATAATTGTTCGAAATTCAAAAGGTACGTCTACGCAGTTACATTGTTATTGTGCGATAATTAAAACGTACAATTTTGTTGTTATTGTTTTCAGATTTTTTCATCAAAATAAACAATTAGTAATGGGGATTTATATTATTCATTGTTTTCGATGAAATCTCAATGTTATCGCGGATCCCACATCAATACTCTTTTCACCTTTCCTGTTATTTTCAAAGAAAAATAAAAATAACGTTTCGTCATATATTTTCTTGGGGGTTTTTCGTCTTATTTTTTAACCCCCCGACGGAAAAAGGGTTGATATAAGTTTGACGTGTCTGTCTGTGGCATCGTAGCTCCCAAACGAATGGACGGATTTTGATGCGAAGTTTTTTGTTTGAAAGCTGACCTAATCGAGATGGTTCGCAAGCCCGCGCCTACGGTGACCCAGTAGCAGAGGCAATGGCTGGAGCACAAGGCCATTGCCTCGCGCGTGCGGCCACCTTTCCTAGCATTACTGCTTCGCACCATGCCTCACTGCTTCATCTGCCACTCCTCCTCGCTCCGGACCATGGCCTGTACCAACGCCCGGCGTGAGAGATCTCTGCCGCCGAGCGCCCCCACGAGAACATGGCGGTTCTCTGCCCAGGTGGAGCACACCTCTACCGTGTGTTCTGGGCATGCCTTATCGAAGCACGCAGGAGTCTCGCTCTGAAATAGATGGTCACCCCTCGTCAGGCCATCCTCGGCACGCGTTGCTTAATCTCGCAGTCCAACGCGTGCGGCGCTTATCACCTAACCACGACTTTCACGTAGGTCACGTGTTCAAACCTACTCCAATATCTACTTAGGTACAGTTTTCAGGAAGCAAGCTCTTTCACTGCATTTAATCTAACAAGGTTCTAGCCTTGGCTGTGAAAATTATTATGAAAATTACGTCAATACACAAATATTATAAAACTGATAATGATATTCAAATAGTAAAATCATGTAATTTTAATTTTTTGCAAATTAGGGACAGTCGGGGTAAAAGGACGCACTCTTTCTTTATGGTTTATGAAGATAAATTTAGTAAATTTGGTAGTATGCGTTTATTTGAGCATAAGGCCTATGCCCAAGTCATTTCGTATAAATCCAGCGCGCCTACTTGTAATAAAGTACGTACGTACGTACGTAGTGTCAGATGGGACTGGTCATCTCTTAGCTGCCAGTGGCTTAATTCAGTTTCTATCTTTTAATTATTTTACATTTTTATTTCTCTATCGACATTGTGCTCACATGATAGAAGCAACAAGTAATATGTAACCATATATGTAACACATATATGATTTAAAAGAGTGTCCATGGAGTTTCTTGCACGTTCTTCTCCATAGAGACCTACTCTTTGGAACGTGCAATTTAGCTTCACTTTTCTTGGACTGACCGACATTTGACTATTCAAAAGTGCCTGTAAATGGTCTATTTGAAATAAATGCTTTGATTTGATTTGATTTGATTTGATTTGAGTAGGCGTAATGCGGCTACTTCACGTTCAGCCAGATTTCAATTTGGCTGAAATCAATTACGCCGCTTTCCAATACGGCGCGCCGTCTTGTAAGCGACGTGTTATACAATAGTCTATAAGGCTGTGACACTTATAAGGACCAACGCTGCGTTAACCGGGTGCTCGCGCGGGCATCCGTCGCGTGACGTCGCGCGTGTGTCGTGTGCGACGGTCCGTAGTGGAAATCTGTGCAGTGTCGCTACTTCAACTTTAACGTTGTGCATGTAGTCTTGTCAGTAGAGATTTTAATGTACGAGTATCTATTATTACGTAGCAAAACAGGCGCGGGGCGCGTTTCCTCGCGACAGGTGATACGCGCGGCTGCCCGCGACTTAGCACTATTGTGTGGGACCGCGCGGGCCCCCGTTTAACGCATCGTCGGCTTAAGGCCTCTTATCATTAAACGATCATCTGTTCGTAAAACAAAGCTATTAACGTGCGAAATTCATTCACGCAGGACACTTCGAGTACCTACTAATACCTGCACGAATCTTGAGCGCTCGGCGAAAGAGTGAGGATCAATTTGCGCATCGTACACATCGTCGAGCCAATCACTGTAACTACAAAGATGTACTCCCAGCTCCCGCGTCTCACTTCATACCACTAAAGAGACCCAATACTTCACTTCTAATTCAAGTCTGCGCGATTTCAAGTTCAAGTCAGCGCTCAAGATCCGTGCCGGTATTTATATGGTTCTTTCTATTGTCGACACTAAAAAAAAGCAAAAAAAAATGACATTTTCATTTAGGTCGAAAATCATCCAATGACTTCTCCCACTCTTGGTTGGAGCGAGAGGGCATGTCAGACTTTTACTAAAACCCATTCCTGTTCCTTCTTTGCCTTCGTTCCGGAGCCCAGGGTTCTCCATCAGGGATGTTATGGATATGAAATTTCAGATACGGATATAGAAATGATTATTATACCGGTTACGGATACGGATATGAAATTATTTCGGATTATCCGTTAGTTTCGGATAATTTCGGTTACGGATATTAGATTTTAAGGAATTTCCGAAATCAAATATAAATACATACTATTTACTACTATACTATTTATATTTTACAACGCGACACGTTATGACAGCCTGTCATAACGTGTCGCAATTAGGCTTCGCCCCTATCCGATATTATCCGAAACATTTATTTCGGATTCAGTTACGGTTATGGAGCTCCGTAACATCCCTGCTCTCCATAACCCCAGTAGGGTTTCAACCCCGCTGGGCCCCTACTGTTTTGCTGTTAACCTACGGCGGTTACCCTACGGCGAGTTACCCATTGCTAGCCGTCCGCGTCCCACGCCTATGGTGGCTGGAAATCCGTCTCGTGCGGCAGCCTCCTTGGCTAGCATTACTGTGTAGAAGAAGGACCGCCTGCTATTCCTCTTCACTCCGGCCCATGGCCTGTACCCTGTTACATTCCAGCGATTAATTTAGAGAATACTGTGACACAGCATTTTTTTTTTTTTCGATGGGAAAAATCGTCTAATGACAACCCCCGCTCTTGGGCGGAGCGGGAGATAGTGTCAGACTCTTACTGACTAAAAAACCCATCCCGTTCCTTCAAGCCTTCATACCGGGGCTCGAGCGCCCTTTCGGATAACCCTGGCCCTAGTAGGCTTCGACCCGGCTGGGCCCCTGCTGTTGCTGACAACTCCTTGAGGCGCGCGGGAACAGCGCGCGCCATCGACGACTTGGGCTTGGTCCGGACTGTTACCGGACGGCCGGACAGCGAGCTACCCAATTGTGACACTGTATCATTTTACCCCAAACGACTCAACATGCACGTTTTCAAGTAAAATTATCACTTGCGACATCATTGCGTATTTGAAAATTAATTGTGTAATTCAATTAGTCACAAGTTTGATTGTTATCAATTTATAAAATGTAGATACAATCGGAGAACACATTTTAAAATTATATTATACAATTTAAAGTCCTCTGTTATCTGTTCGTATTTAATTGCAGAGATGACTGATTATGATGTTTCTGTATTAGTGCAGAAAAAACGATACATCATTCAGAAATGAATTATTGAACTTTTAAAGTAAAAAAATAATCCTCTCATTCGGATTTCGATCGGAGATAATGCAGTATGGCCTAGGGAATAATGAGATTTGAAACATCCAAAATCGTGAACATTGTGAATTAAAATGTACGTGCATCGAACAAGTCGACTCGAAATTCAAACTGGCCACTAACAAAAAAAAAAGAAAATAGAATAAAACATGCTTACTGACGGGAGCGTTATAGAAAATTGAAACTATAGAATCTTAGGAGTAGGTATGTAGTGAATTTTGTTTGTTTGATGAACTTGTAGCTATAATATAAATATTTCTCTAACTTAAGATTTGGTCACCAAATTGTCTTTTAATTTTCTCACAGATGGTGTAAAGAATTTTATTATTGCGACCGAAGCGCAATTCGCCCGAGACAGGCGAGGGTGTGTGCTATGGCCAACGTAAGTAGGTATATCAAACGTTTTTCAATACACTTGCAAAAATATAAATAAACAGGAGTTGACGCGTGACTCGTGTATAAGTGTAATAAATTATGGTAGGGGTAAGCTCGAGCACTTTTCCGCACTAGAGCGAAAAACAGTTACTATACGTGTACGTATCATACGTACTCGTTCACAAACATGTAAACTTATGACGGCCATAAACGGGCAAACCTGTCGTCCAATCGGTATAATGCCAGCCATACACGGTCCGGTAAGTCCCCTCTTTGAGGCGTGGCTGGAAAGGCCTCACGGCGTCCTTACCTTCCGCATGACGCAGGTCCTCACCGGACATGGTTCGTTCGGGAGTTTCCTGCACCGGATTCATGCGGAAGTGACGCCCGGGTGTCGCCACTGTGCAGAACGCCCGGAGGACACGGTGGAGCACACAGTCGAGGTGTGCCCTGCTTGGGCGGAGCATCGCCGTGCCCTCGTGGGGGCGATCGGCGGCGGAGACCTCTCGCGCCGGGCCTTGGTTGAGGCCATGGTCCGGAGCGAGGAGAAGTGGCAGGCGGCCGCCGACTTCTGCGAAGCAGTAATGCTTGCAAAGGAGGAGGCCGAACGCATCAGGCAACGGCGTTATCGCCGCCGCCGCCGTCGCCGGGATTCTGATCCCGATTTCCGGCCAACGTAGACGCGGGCTTGCGGACAGTGAGCAATGGGTAGCTCGCTGTCCGGCCGTCCGGTAACTGTCCGGACCAAGCCCAAGTCGTCGACGGCGCGCACTGTTCCCGCGCGCCTCAAGGAGTTGTCAGCAACAGCGGGGACCCAGCCGGGTCGAAGCCTACTGGGGCCAGGGTTATCCGAAAGGGCGCTCGAGCCCCGGTATGAAGGCTAAAAGGAACGGGGTGGGTCTTTTAGTCAGTAAGAGTCTGACACTATCTCCCGCTCCGCCCAAGGGCGGGGGATGTCAATGCATGATTTTTCCCACCATAAAAAAAAAAAAAGCCATACACGGTCAAACCTGTCGTCCAATCGGTATAATGCCAGCCATACACGGTCAAACCTTTCATCCAATCGGTATAATGCCAGCCATACACGGTCAAACCTGTCGTCCAATCGGTATAATGCCACCCATACACGGTCAAACCTGTCGTCCAATCGGTATAATGCCACCCATACACGGTCAAACCTGTCGTCCAATCGGTATAATGCCAGCCATACACGGTCAAACCTGTCGTCCAATCGGTATAATGCCACCCATACACGGTCAAACCTGTCGTCCAATCGGTATAATGCCACCCATACACGGTCAAACCTGTCGTCCAATCGGTATGACGTTACATGTTTGATGACCGTGACCGTGTGTGGGAGTGGATTGGTATGACCAACATGTCTGACGGCACAACCGGATTTCAATTCTTTTGGTTTGATCATACCGGTTGGACCGCCCCATACACGGTCCAATCGGTATGAACAAACCAAACAATTCACACGGCACGTCGTCGTGATGTAAAGAAAATACTGGATCCATCCGTGAGATTTTCTCACGGATGGATCCAGTATTTTCTTTGTATCTGTTTCATTTTTATCAGTCTTCTTAATATTATTAGCAGGAGGAGAACACATCTAGTGTGGTCCATTTCTCGAAATTAACTGCGGGAATTATACAAATGGCACGTTGCTGTGTTGTGGAACTCTAAGGGTCAACTCACACCGAAAGAGCGGCGAAGGGCAGCGCAGTTTCAGTGTCATATTAATTTTAACTTTATTTTCATTTCCATAATACTTATTATCGCATGAATTCCCCCGTCGCAGGAATTCCCCGGAATTCCTGCGGCGCCCCGGGCATCCGCGCGACTCGTTCGAGTTTCTCATGCGATAATAAGTATTATGGTAATGATAATAAAGTTAAAATTCATATGAAACTGAAACCGCGCTCCGCTTCGCTGCCCTTTGCCGCTCTTTCGGTGTGAGTTGACCCTAAGTCGCGGCACCGTGACGTGGAATTCCACATCACGTTGCCGTGCCGTGGCACATTCCGTCGGCGTCGTCGTAACGTGTTTATGTGTTTAAGCCCTAATTGGTCTATTTGAAATCAACGTTTCCGATTTCTAAATGTCAAAACGGGCCTTTCATTTTTAAAGAGTTTAGAATAAAACAAAGATATATTTCTTTAAATACTTTTAATAGACTAAACATTTTAATACGTCTTAAACTACTAAAAGATGAAAACAATTTGATCGCTACATTCTTATAACTAGTTACAACTAGGTATATAAAAAAAATTTCACTTATCTACACTATCATCTAGATTTTTGATTTCTGGCAACCCCATTTATGATTTACGGAATATACAAAAAATAATAAATAAAGTAATTTACCAATTTCAGCGTGGTTAAATTTATTTTTTTATTACTGTGATAAGTAGTTGATTTTCTTAATTAAAAAAAATAAGAGAATTGAAGTCTCAAGCACACAGTTTTTAAGTCACTTTAGTTTTTTTTTTTTATATTGATAGGCTTGCGTTTGACCACTATCTCACCTGATGGTAAGCGATGATTTGGTCGACGATGGAGCACGCTTGTTAGTGAATGAATAGGACTCTAACTACCTACACCAATTTAAAATATAGGTGTGAAATTATAACCCCAAAACTGTTATAAATAAGACATCAAAAAAAAACCGCTTAAATACCGGCGATTTCATAGCCATATATCTTGCAAGATAAATTGAAAGAACAGAAAATTTTGAAAGGGAATCGTTTGTCTTGATATGGCCATGTGAAGAGGATAAAACGCATGTTACTAAAACAGTTATGAGTATACATGTGGATGGATGGAGAAGGAAAAGGAGGCAGAAAATATGGATGGACCGTGTTTAAAGGGAGTTAGTGATAGCGTGACGGGAGACACTAACAGAATGGAAGATAAAAAACTTGTTACGTCGACCTCAAGTAACATGGGATTCACCGGCGCGGGCTTGTCCTTGCCCTTTCCACATTTATCCAACTCTTCAATCTACCTCCCAAGAGAGATGGCTTAAGAACACAAATAATAAAGACTTACTTACGATTTGGACAGTGGCCGAATAGACACTATTTTTTCACTGGTGATTCGGACACACTACTTACAAGTCAGATAAAAAGTTTTAAAATTTAATATATAGGAAAAAAAAAGCGTTACCAAAACTATTTAAGGCGGCAACTATAATTTCTTTATTCTTTCAAAAAGTACACACTACAAGACAACATCACATAACACTGGTAAGTTCCAGAAAGTGAGTCAACGACTCTAAAACTGAACACTGCCCGTATCTTAGATAACTTCGGGTAATAAATTTCTTTACATTAAATTTTAAGACTATTTTTTATCTGACTTTACAAAATATCTGCAATAAATTAGTTAGTGTCCGAATCATCAATCAAAAAAATAGGTCAAGAAAATAAAATGTGTTAATTCGGACACTGTTTCCTACTCGTCAGTAACTCATAATAACAATATATACCGAACATTATCAAATATAATCATAAACAGGCGGTCATAATCCTGAGACCATTTCTTCAAATGATTAAAAACAAGTGCAATAAGACATGTAACATTTTTCTTATGAATTGTAACATCCAAATGTATTTCGTAATTGAATAATCATGTATTTAGTACAAAAACGTGATTTTGAATCGATTCCCGATTAGATTATTGCGTCTTAGTGTTAAAACATAACAAGCGAATTGTTGGTGTAGGTTACATAAGCCAGTTCTGTCTTTGTTTCCTGATAGCTACAACCTGGGGTCTTCAAGTTAAGAGTCGACGATGTAACACGCTAGGCAAGCGTGCTCCATCGTCGACCACTTCATCACTTACCATCAGGTGAGATAGTAAGCAAACAAGAGCCTATCCATAATAAGAAAGGTACGTCGAAAGACTGGAACTATTTGCTTGCTGCGGTCTTCCCATCCAGTTATAATTTGGATGTCTTCAAGGCTAGAGTGAATAGGCCCTTAATAAACTATCGCGCCTTACCACCAACGATTGCATCACTGCTTACCATCAGGTGGGATCGCAGTCAAGCACTAGTTTATATCAAAACAAAGATACTTTATTTTTTTTAGCTCAAAATATTGATTCGACTTAAACAGAAGAGATTTCCGACCTATTAAATACATTTGGAAGTTATAATTCTAAATAACATTTATTTTAGGCGTTAAGTAGTATTAGTTGATGAATATTTATTTTTTATTTTATTAATATATTACAATGTATTTTAAATTGCGGATTTATCTTAGGGATTGTATGTGGTTTTTGTCAATATTGATATTTTGGAAGAATTGTAGAATTTAAAGTAAATTAAAAACTGAGGTACTGTTCGAGAGTTACTGTAGCCCTGAAACGCAAAGTGCGAGGAGGTACACAGGTAGATTTTAATCAGTAGAAGTCTGAGACTCTCTCACTCTGCTCCCGAGTGCAGAGAGGGAAGGGTTACTTGACGGCGTACCACTTTAGAAAAAGGTGGAACGGACATGTTATACGCAGACCCGATAACCATATGGGCCTATACCAGCAGGGCCGAAGCCTACTGGGGCCTTGGAACGGTTCCTAAAAGGAAGGTCCGACCCCGGTATGAAGGGCTAAAAAACGGGGTGGATTTTTTAGTCAGTAAAAGTTTGACACTATCTCCCGCTCCGCCCAAGGGCGGGAGTTGTCATTGGATGATTTTTACCTACAGAAAAACGGCTACATGCCGCTCGTATGTGTGAGCTCTTACCAAAGACGCGAGTAAAACACAGGGCACAACTAGTATACCAATATTGACAGAAACCACAGAACATTATTAGTCTAACTACTGTATAATATAAGTTACAAAAATAAATCAAACATTCGACGTAATAATACTTGTTTTCAGAATTTTTCTCGTATTTCTATACAAACATTTATTGAACACCATTTAAAATAATAATAATAATAATTAAAAAAAAAAAACATTTTTTTCAGATCAAATTTACACCAGGAATTAAAAACCGAATTTCATTGCTGAAATAACAAAAATTTATTGATATATTTTCAAGTTATAAAAAAAAAAGAATGCGTATGCGCCATTCGTAGAGTTTTTTTTTTTTGGCCGTAATAGTTCGGAGACATTTTAATAGGCTCGGTTTACTTGGCTATTTACAATTATAAACAACTAACCTTCAGTTTCTAAAACAGACAAATACAGTAAAAATAATTATTGTGAAATCATGGTAGTCACCAGATAAATTTGCAATAGTCACGGGTCTTTTTTGTAATATCTATTGGTAGGTAAATATACCTACGCAGATAATTAGGTAAATTTATCTACGTCGAGTATTAGGTAATTTTACCTATGTAGATATATTAGGTAAATTTAGCTACGCAACTATATTAGATAATTATACCTCCGCATATAATAGGTAATTTTACCGACGCAGAGATATTAGGTAATTTTACCTACGCAAAGATATTAGGTAAATTTACCTACGAAAAGATATTAGGTAAATTTACCTACGCAGAGATTTAAAAACACTACTTATATTACTACTTACATTTTGTAAAAGATCACGATAGATGTCGATTCAAGACAGTTTTGTCTTTACTTCTTTTTCTTTTTAATTAAAAATTTAAATTAACGTAAGAAATTCAATGACCACTATTGCAAATTTATTTAGCTCCTATCATAGTATGAATCGTCAATAACATCAGTCGTCATATTAACTTTGAATAGAATAAAATAGAAATAATTTTATTCGGGACGAACACAGTACAACGATTACAAACACAAAGTAATAATAATTTCGTGGCCAGATCTTAAAATTGGTCACTTTATGATATGACCAAATAAAACTGGCCAGATCGTATTAATCGTTAATGTTATGTCAATTCTAGTTTGGCCTAGTTTCTTGAGACCTTTTCGACGGGTGCAAAGTAAAAAAGCCATCTAAAATTTTTCGATTTTGTGATAGTAAAAATAAGTGAATTTTAAAGCAACAATTTAGTAATTTTCTTTTTTTCAAAATAATCATTGAAAAAAAGAACTGTTATTTCTTAATTGTTGACTTGAAAGACCATTTGCCGTGTCTTAGAATATGTTTTTAGTAAGTTACTGCAACTAACACAAAATCGAAAAGTTGTAGATGGCTTTTTTTACTTTGCACCCGTCGTTTTGTTATCATAGAAACTTTACATTAATGATATGGCCAAAACAGGATTGACAGATCATAAAATGTTGTCGTTTAAACGATCTGGCCGGTTTTATTTGGTCAAATCATGAAGTGATCAATTCTAAGATCCGGCCACGACTTCAAAAGTACAGAATGGGCGGGTGCCCACCTCAGCATATGCTGGGTGTCACACACCCAGCGCGGGGCGTCACATACCCAGCGCGGGGCGTCACACACCCGCGCTGGTTTTCAGGACCCCGCAGTGACGCACGGACAACAAAAAATACATTGGGATATTTATATTTACAGAAGCTGCTAGTGTTATCTTTAAAAAAAAATTAGTCATGCATAGACCAATACCAATAAAAAAAAAAATCAGGATTAATAAAAAATAATCCATTGTCACCTTAAATAATAAAATATTTAATTTCACTGATAGTTTTCAATACGATTTTTTTTACAATAAAACATTTAGTACCTATATTAATTTTTAAATAAATAAAATAAATTGATTTCTGAATGTAAATAATTTAGGAAGTTTATTTTATTTTGAGTAAACCATTGGTATGTTAACTGCTTTCATTTGTAAAAATGATTATTATAATTGACTAGGTTTTGCCCGGGGCTTCGTCCGCGTAGATAAAATATAGCCTAGGTAATTTCTGAAAGTACTGGTTCGTTTGCTAAAGTTTCACCGATAGAAAGCTGCTTTATTCCTGAGTGACACAGGCTATTTTAATATGCGCGGGCGAAGCCGCGGGCAAAGGCTAGTCTAAAATATAACGATAAGTGTCAAGAAGTACAAGGGCAGAAAGATTTTCACGAAACTTACAAAAAACAACAATTTTTCATACAAATACCTCGAATCCCGATACGGGAATCAATTTTTCTTAAATAAAAAAGAAAACATTAATTATTTGCATTATAAAATACAAAAAACAAAAAAAAACAGCACCATACCAACATTTTATCTCGTATAGCCATAGACGATATCCGTTTTATTTTATTCTTATATTAAAAAAAAAAATGTGGTGATGACATGATATTTATACAACCTATAGAATATTGTTTTTTATCGTAATAGTTATTCTACAGAAAAAACTTATTCAAAAAACAAAATTGGACGAACATTAATTAATTTATGAATAATTAAAAAAAACTTAAATAGTATTGTAAAACATATCATCAGTTGATTTTTAATTTGAGTATGTGAATAAAACACTTTTGGATTGATAATGTGACGTCTTAGTTTGACCAATCCTTTTTTTTTATTGTGAATTCATTAGAGGACACTTTTTTCGCTTTCAAAATGTCTTAGGCGCCATGAATTTCGTGGCACTTACGCGTTTCGTTCAACATAATGTAATGTTCAAGTTGTACGGTCTACATTACATCTAAGTCGATTAAAGTAAATGTACGGCACGCGTAATCTATTACGTAGTACATAATATACCGATGTTTTGAACAAACTATACATTGTATGAATCTGACAGCTGTCACCTACACCATACTAAAGCAATTGTAGTCTAGTTTCAACAATCAATGACCAAAAGTCCATTCACATCCTCAAAAAAACGTACACAAAAAAAATTAAATAAAAAAAATATAGCCTTATTTGTTTACAAAATGTAAAATTAAAAAAAACTGTTTAGCACCTCATTCGAGTTCGCTTATAATATATTAAATAATATAATTATATATATATTTATAAAAAAACACTTACTGTTTTAATTAAAAAAAAATCAATCTTCATTATAATCATATACAGAAATATGAGAGGAAAATAACTAATAGATCTTCAGACCTTTTTTTTTATATACAGGATGTAATGGACAGCCCTCCACAAACTTTAAGGGCTTGCTCAGTAGACAATACTGAACAACCTTCCACAAGATTTTGGCTGCACATTATTTTTAGTACAGTGAAACCTGGTTAAGTGAGACATCAAGGGACCTGCAATGTCGTTTCACTTATAGAGGTATTCCACTTACAGAGGGTTCCGTACTTGGAATTACGTGTGGAATTTGTGGGTAGAATAAGAATGAGTAAACAAACAATGTTATCTCAGTTACAGAGGTTTATGCATATAAAATTTACTCGCTGTCTCAGTTATAGAGGTAACTATGATGATAAATCGAAAGAACAAATCCCAGATATACGAGGCTTACCTCGTCCCACTAACAGAGGTAATTCAGTGCCAAAGTGTTGGGACCTCAGCATGAGTTCCAGTTATGGAGGTTTCTCACTTATCAAAGGTCCACTGTATATGCGAAATCTGAATTGTTCAGAATCAGTAACGTGAATCAATTCCAATGGATTTTTACACCACGTTATATTTTTTTCCGAAAAATATTTAAAAGTGGTCACAAGTTGGACACCACCACACTAAGTACAACACAGGTCACGGCAGGTCATAGCAGGCAGGCAACGTAGACGCGGGCTTGCGGACAGTGAGCAATGGGTAGCTCACTGTCCGGCCGTCCGGTAACTGTCCGGACCAAGCCCAAGTCGTCGACGGCGCGCACTGTTCCCGCGCGCCTCAAGGAGTTGTCAGCAACAGCAGGGACCCAGCCGAGTCGAAGCCTACTGGGGCCAGGGTTATCCGAAAGGGCGCTCGAGCCCCGGTATGAAGGCTAGAAGGAACGGGGTGGGTCTTTTAGTCAGTAAGAGTCTGACACTATCTCCCGCTCCGCCCAAGGGCGGTGGATGTCAATGCATGATTTTTCCCACCATAAAAAAAAAGGTCATAGCAGGCATTAGGGCCCTATAATGGACAGGTATAAGCACTTTGCAACATAAACTGAGAATTTAATTTCAATTTTGGTTCTCTTATTTGCTAATAATTAGTGTTGGCTGGTCTACACTGTCTCTCATACATATTAATATTGTGATATGGATTTTTTAAAAGAGTAACCATGGAGTTTCTTGCCGGTTCTTCTCCACAGGAAACGACCAATTGCAACCGTGCACTAGCTTCTGACGTTATATAAGTGCCCATGTAAGTCTATATGAAATAAAAATTTTAAATTAATATTTTCCTGCCATCCAATGGATGCGCGACGCACAGGACCGGTCGTTACGGCGACACTTGGGGGAGGGCAATGTCCTACAGTGGACGTGAAATGATGATGATTTTCCTGTCATATTTGTGTATATGAATAATATTATTAGAAAATTAATCTTTATGTAGACATAGCTGAGATTGAAAATTACAATGTCAAGATTAATATTAATATTGTAAGCAATGTCAATTTAATATCCATGGTTCATTATAGAGAAAATGACTATTTATTTCGTATTATTTCTATTTCGAATTCATGGTTCAATATAGAGAATATTACTATTTATTTCGTATTATCTCTATTTCGTCGATTTAAGGATGGCATTAAAAGCAAAAAAGTGTTAACAATACAAACTATTGACTGCAGCCGCCATTTGTCATGCTACCAACATAATAAAAGTCAAAATCGGTTGAACGGACAGTAATAAAAGTATTTCATAAATGTCTAGTGTCATTTTGAAAAGAGTATGAGATCTGTACCCCTAGCTAAGTTGATAATTTGCAATCGTTAACGCTGATACGAGTAGAAAACTTCAAATGTACGGGAATGACGTCATCTCAACGCTCAGTCACGTGGTCGGGACAAAAGAATGGGGGCGTCACCAACTCGAGGCGTTCGACGCAAGCGAAACGATTGTAAGTTGGCTAGGGGACTAGCCACGACATACATTTTCACGACTATCGCTATGTCTACAGAAGATTAAGGTGCATTTTAAACAAATTGAGATATAAAATAGAAAAAACGAAATCATAATCACAGATTTATAAACCCAATTAGATAGCATTTGATATTTTTCTTTATATAATATTTCGTCAAATGCGTTAAAATTATTATTGCTTGGCTGTTGGGATAGGAAGAATTTTGTTTTTAAATATCCTTACACATTTGATACTGTCACGTTGGTCTCGCGGTCGAAAGCGCGACTGCTGAGCGTGGGGTCCTTTGTTCGATTTCCGGGTCGGGCAAAAAAACACAGGACAGGCTGAATCGAACAAGGATTCTTCTTCTTCTTCGTCCTGCCCTTGTCCCATTTTATTTGGGGTCGGCGCAACACGTTTGTTTCTTCCATTCTGTCCTGTCACTCGTCACGCTATCACTAACTCCCTTTTCTTTCATAGAGTGCGTCTACTGAAAGCGTAACCTGGAGTTTTTTTTTTAAATTAAATTGGCAACATTGTTTTGCCGAAAAAAAAACACGTCAAAATCTATGGTTGCAATTGTCAGTTTTTGGAAACTGATATTTATTTTTCAAGAATAATTGCTTAATTGTGGAAAAAACAATGAACAGTATCGTGCAAAAACTGCTACACACTATGGTTAATAAATTCAAACAAAAACAAGAAGAGAAAGAAGGTGTTTTCAATGAAAAACAACATTGTTTACATACGATTTCTGATTTTTAAGTTAGTATGACGTTATAATCTTGATCCTTGTCGACTAATATGTATTATTAGATAGTTATAAGGATATAATGATATTTTTTTTCTTATATTTTTAGATAATCTGACATATTGCGAATTTCATAATGGACAAAAACATCGAACAAAGAAGGGTTTTGGTGAATCGACTTAATCAAAAACACATGCTAGTGAGTGGTAGAATGCGTTCAAAAGCAGTTGAGATGTAATGAAAGATTTGCCTCACTCTGTCTGGTAGTACATGAAAGTCTGCAACTGAAGTTAAAATCGCGAAAATCCTGGTTCAAGTTTGAGAGAGATGCTGCTGCAGCAGTTGCTGAACTTTTTGTGTCTCACGAGTCGATCCGTATCATTTGAAACAATCACTGGAGTATAAAACATGTTCCCACTTGACTAATCCCAAAAGATCTGAATTTTCTCTATGCTAAAACGAATCGATTCCAACCCAACAATCTTGAAAGACATTAATAGTGTTGGCGAGACGTGATGAAGTTGAAATCATGTTGACTATTTTATTTGACTATCACGGTGTTATGCACTTGGTATTCTTGCCAGAACGCCAAATGGAAAATAAAGAATATTATTTAAATATTATATAGCGACATTTGAGAGATCAGATAAAATAAAATAATTTGGAATACTATCTAACATTTCGTGTGTTATTGACATTTATCATACACCCACCAAATAATTAAGTCTACACACATGTTTTTGACTAGGATTTAAGTTCTTGTACAACTATTCTAAAATTGTCCTATATACGAAAAATACT
The DNA here is from genome assembly GCA_929112965.1 of Mythimna albipuncta. Lineage (NCBI taxonomy): Eukaryota > Metazoa > Arthropoda > Insecta > Lepidoptera > Noctuidae > Mythimna > Mythimna albipuncta. The sequence continues at coordinate 2,673,385 of OV815986.1, read as the reverse complement.
CTAGTATCAAAACTTTTTTCTCCTACTATTTCAATAATACCACATTCAAAATTTTTGATTGTAACCTCCTTTTCTCAGGTCACGCTTTCATTAGACGGACTCTATCACACAATCCATCCATCTTTTCGAATCGAACAAGGATTATTATTATTATTATTGAGGGGAATTTCGGAGAACAGGCTCAGCGGCGCTGCCTGGCGAACATTGACGGTAGCGTCACGGCGGAGACGGAAGGACGATGGTCTGTGCATATCTGACTGTACTGGTTTCCTTACTGCCCTCTTGGAGCAGGTTGATGGTGTCGACGAGAGTATGCCTAGGACGGCGAATTTTCCTGCCTGTGTGTTATGTGGATAGTTACCATGGCGACAAGAATAACATATGAAAAAATATGGCGAATGTTCTCTCTGTGCAATATACGAGCTTCAACGCACCGGTTAATTTATTTTTGCTAATACCTACCCAATTTCAAACGTAACAGTTGGCGACGAGGTCAAAGTACAAATTACGCGTGCATAATTTACATTGTAGAAATGGCAAAAGTGTCCGCTATGGTTTCGGTCGGCAGTGTTTAGCCACGAACACCAAGAATGGCAACTGTACAAAGAAAGACTGGAACAGTGGTTTCTTGCAAATGAAATCGGGGTAGAAGTGGATAAAGCCGGTGCTAAACGTCGAGCTATTCTGCTCAGTAACTGCTCGGAATCAACCTACAAACTGATTCGAGATCTAGCTATACCGCGACAGATCGGTACATTGAGCTATGATGAAGTAAGTTCTTTGTTGGATGGACATTTCGAACTGAAAAAGTGCACGTTCGCCGAAAGATACAAATTTCACAGCGCCACGCAACATGTCGGCGAAGGGTTGCCAGAGTGGGCGGCACGAGTACGTGGCTTGGTATCACACTGCGGGTTCTTGGCGCAAAATCTCGACGAACAGCTTCGCGACCGGTTTGTGCTAGGCATGGCACGAATGCGATTAGGGAGTTGTGATGCTTCACAGAAATTGATGAAATGCTTGCAAAAGCATTCCATTAACTGCTGGATGGTGAAAATTTTGAGATCTAAATGTAGATTACCATTTCTGACATAATATGGGGAGAGCTGTGGTGGCAGAGTGGTAACAGCCCCGACTTACGAGTTGTAGGTCGCGGGTTCCGACCCATTCAGGTTTTTTACTTTGTGTAATTTATTTCATCACCACTGCTCTCAAAACGATGAAGGAAAACATCGTGAGGAAACCGGCATGTCCTAGAAACAGAAATTCGAAGACATGTGACATTAACCAACCCGCACTGGGGCCGCGTGGTGGATTCCCAGCAGTGGGAACATTAAAGGGATTATGCTTATGGAAAGAGCTCTTGGGGGAAGCATAGACATAACTATATAAGCATAAACGCGCACAGTGATACAAAATTGAAATTTCAAAATTGTGTGTGCGATGGGAGAACAATGCCTTTTATTAACTCTCCTTTGATTTTATTTGTATAAAAAAACACTAGATAATCACAGTATAATAGTTTTTGATCGACAAACTTTGGGTAAAACTAGTCAAATCCATACTTAATAATATGTGAAAGTAACTCTATCTGTTACGTTTTCACGTTTAAACTACTAAACCGATTTTGATAAAAATTGGTACGGAGGAATCTTAAACGTCCATCTTTGGAAGATGGACTTTTCATCTTTCTTACTTCGCGATCGAAATAACCAACATTCACGCGCACGCAGCGGCTGGCTGAAGCTTGAAGCTATTAGAAGTGACAAGAAATATGTAACCAAGATTATATGTAACTCATAATATGATTTAAAAAAGAGTGTCCATGAAGTTTCTTGCACGTTCTTCTCCATAGAGATCTACGCTTTAGAACATGCAATTTACCTTCACTTTTCTTGATTGACTAACATTTTGACAATTCAAAAGTGCCTGTAAATGGGCTATACTTGCAATAGGCACTGAGTTACAGGGGGTCAAAAGTGGGTCGAAACGGTTCGTGTAAATAGTGCACGGCATACGCGCGGCCTGTTGCTGGAACTTGGCCTGCACACTACCGTGCGCTTAGATTCGAAATAAATCTTTCCGATTTCTTGTTCAAAATAATTCTTATACCAACAGCCAAAACTCAAACTAAAAACTAAACGAATAAAATCTATTAGCATGCCGATTTCATTTTTTTCATTAATAAAAAATAATAAATTAATCTATATTTTATTTAGAATATCTTCTCCTATTTTTTATTTATTAGAAATAATTATGAAATTTACCGAACTTTTATTATTTTAATGTTAGATTAGAATATCACTAATTTTTCAAACCGTAAGTACATTTTGGAGAACTTTTTCACTTGGAGATCGTCATTTTTTATTGTATAAAATAAAAATTATGAATTTGAATTTTAGATAAATAAATTCACTTATCCCTTTAACTGTCGGATAGTAACGACGATTGTTTACGTGTTCTATTCGCCAGGGTCGTGTGTTCGCGACTGAGTACTCCATCTCGTTCAGCTCTTCAATCCCCATAGGTGACAGAAGAGCTGACGAGATGGAGTATTTGGTCGTGGGTGTGCGACCATGGTGGAATAAACGACATATCTGACGTAGGCGGTCAAAAAGTTAAATAAAGTACAGTTTTGAATTTGCACAAAAATTCAGGATACTATTATAAAACTCATAAATCTTAACAGTTGCCATCACGGATCTTGAGCGCTCGGCGTCTGAGTGGGGATCGCTTTGCGCATTCCATACATTGGCGAGCCAATCGTCTTCGTTGTTAGATTCAATATTCCACAACTACCACACAACGCTGTCTAGTCCCAAGCTAAGCAGAGGTTGTGTTATGGGTACTAGACAACTGATAAACATACTTATAAATTTCTAAATACATACATATTATACATAAATTACACCCAGACACAGAACAAATGATCCTGCTCATCACATACATATGTCCTGGGTGGGAATCGAAACCACGACCTTCGGCATAGCAGTCAGGGCCACTAGCCACTAGACCAACAGGCCATTCAAAAATACACAGATACAAACAACAATACATACAGATACATGCAGCAACGCAGTGAACGAATCACGAGTGACGTCTATGACGCGATGGCGCGGCCAGGCAATCACTGACACTCCCCGCCCCCGCGTCGCACTTCGCACCACTAAAGAGACCGAATATTTGACTTCTACGCAAATGTTCAAGATCCGTGATAGCAACTTTACTAGTGTTTATATGCGAAAGTTTAAAGTATGGATGTTTATTACTCTTTGACGGAAAAACTACTGAACAGATTTCGATGAAACTTGGAACACGAGTAGACTATGTAAACAAGAATCAAATATTTAAAAAAAATCCTACCCATTATATTGTTGATTCGGGTCGAGAATCACTATCATGACTCTTGAATTTTTTTGCAGATTCATAACTGGGGACTTATCATGATGTTACAATATCAAGCGTGCGAACGAGCGAGAAAGAAGAATGGAGTTATATTTCACATAGGCCTACATGGGCACTTATAAAACGTCAGAAGCTAGTGCACGGTTCCAAATTAGTCGTTTCCTATGGAGAAGAACCGGTAAGAGACTACATGGTTACTCTTTAAAAAAAGTGGTTGATGTTACAATATCTCCTCATATATTGCAGTATTAATAGATACAGCTCCATATAGCTTCATCCCTTTAAGGGTCTAAACAGACGGACTGCATTTCAACTGCAATCTAACTGCAAATTGCAGTGTGAATGCAGTTGACACGACTGCAATAGAACTGCGAATCAAACGTGCGGTCCGATTGCAGTCGTGTGAACTGCACACCGACTGCATTCGAACTGCACCATACCCACCCGCCCGCACGCTCCGCGCATGGTGCAGTTCTATTGCAGTCATGTCAACTGCATTCAAACTGCAATTTGCAGTTGAAATGCAGTCCGTCTGTTTAGAACCTAACAGTTCAGCCTAGGCCGTCAAATAGTTAAGAAGTCGTGGTAGAGTTTCTACACTTAGTATAACATCCGAGAAAAACGATAAGTGCTTACAATCGAAGTGAAAACTCCATCAAGGCGAGGTCAATACCACTTCGTAATCATGCGGAGGAGCTCGGCCGACTCGGGCCGAACTTACCCGAATGAGCGTTACACAGCCGAACGTGACGCGAGTTTCATACAATAACCACTCAAGTGCGCAGCGCACTTAAAGAATTTTTCACTTCAATAATATCTTTTTTGAACCTAAGAGGACCTTCAAATTTGCGCAGCTGCAGCGCTGCCAACGCATTGCTTTGTTATTCCATATACAAGCCGCAAAGTACCGCGCAGCTGCCGCGCTACATCGGCGCTGCGGCCGCGCGTTTTAATTTATATGAAACTAGCTGTGTGACTACAGGATTTTAAATTTATTCTTACTAAAATAAAAGTAGCCTATGTTACTCCTTATTACATCAGCTGCTAAAAAAAAGTCCCGTCAAAATCGGTCCAGCCATTTCAGAGATTAGGCCGGACAAACAGACAGACAAAGAAAAATTAAAAAAAAACGCGCTGTCGCCGCGCGCCACTTTGCGGCTAATTTGAAGGCGCCCTAGAGGTTGAATATCACTTAAAAACCCTACCACGAGCTCTTTGACGACCTAAACAGAGTTGTGTTAACAGTTCAGTTCTGTCTTTTAACAGTTGTTGAAAGGATGGAGCATAGCTCCTTGCGCGCCGATTGTACAACGAATGATCTTGAAAAACGCTTAAAAAGCATAGTATCAAACACACGGGTGTACAAATTTGATCGGCCGAATTTTTTTTCATGCGTAGGCCATAAAAAAAAACCGTTTCGTCCGTTTTCCTACGGACTACGCAGGAAAAACGAAGATATAGAGACCAAAACCAATTTTTTTTTTTTGTTAATACTAAGAATAGTTTTCAGGGTCAAAATAATTACATTTTATTTAGTCCGTATTTTAGATTATAAAAAATTTTGGACACGTATTTTTTCGATTAAACAAAAAATGACAAAGATATAGCCCATTAAAGTTACGTGTGACGACACCCCCTGCGAAAAAATGCAGCACGGCGTGACGTTACACGTAACTTTAATGGCCTATAACTTTGTCATTTTTGGTTTAATTTACAAATAAAAAAATACGTGTCCCTTATTTTTGAATAATCTAAAAGACGGACTAATTAATTTTTTTACGGGAACTAGCCTATTTTGGGTATTTTATTAAAAAAACGCGCAATGATATAAAAAAAAACGCGCGTAAACGCGTGAAGGGATGGAGAGTATAACTCCATCCCGCTTTCTCACTCGCACGATTGACATTTTAACACATCATGGTAAGGTTAGAAGTCAAAAAACACATTGGATATATTAGGCGCATCTGATTAAAATAAAAAATAGAGATCGTATCAATGTACGGGAATTCACAAAACGTACAAAACAATTATTTTTCTGATTTCACATCATCACTGGTGGTCATTTCATGAAATATGCAGACAAAGTATATCATCAAAATACTTTTACAAAAAAATAATAATAACACAAAGTTACAACCTTACAATTCATTATCCACTCCATCCGGTCATTCTTAAAAATGACATTTACAGTAAAAATAAAAAATAAACATACTTTAGCCTTAACAAATAGCTTACAGATTACAGTCCAAACCTCGATATTCTCCACTTTGGCCGGCGATTCTCCGAAATGTCCGAACAGTTGTTGTGGTAAAAGTAGAAAATTGTGGTTTTTAGTCTGGCGGAAGGTAGCTGAACAATTTGTATTTGTCTCTTATATACGGACGAACGTCGTCTTTCTGTGAAAGAGAGAGAAAAAAAAATATTATCATTTGCGCCGACCCCAAGTAATCGACTGAAATGGTAATCTTCACAATCCAGCAGGTCCCCATGACGCTTTAGTAACTGCAAATTTAGCATCCGTGCCTCCCCTACAATTACTGGACGGTCGGACAGCGAGCTATCCGTTGCTCGTCGTTCGAGGACAAACGAGCTTTTTTATCTTTTGCGCCGAACCCAATTAACCGACCGAAATGGTGACCGTATGGGTGAGGCCAAACGAGCGTAATTTTGTGAGTCGCAGAATTTCGGTCGCGTAAATTCTTCTGCATTCGGTTTCACACAAAAGTCCTGTTTCATTCACACGGTGACGCAAACAGTCGGTGTCTGCCACAGTAGAAATTACGCGACCGAAATTCTGCAACTCACGACTCACAAAATTACGTTCGTTTGGCCTCACCCTAAGTGCGAACGACAAGCAACGGATAGCTCGCAGTTACTAAAGCATCATAGGCACCTACTGGATTGTAAAGATAAGGTTCTAATACGAAAAAGTCTATGACAAGTTTCCATTTTAGTGGGGGGAAGAGCGTATAAGAATTTTCTAAAATGAAAAAAAAAAAACCTTCACTTCGAAATACAAATACCGTCACGAATATTAAGCGTCAGAGTGGGGATCGCTTTGCGCATTCCATACATTGGCGAGCCAATCGTCGTCGTTGTTAGATACATGCAGTAAGCGCAGGGAACGAATCATGAGTGACGTCTATGACACGATAGCGCGGCGAGCCTATCACTGACGCTCCCGGGGGCGCCGCGTCTCTCTTCGCACCACTAAAGAGACCGAATATTTGACTTCTGCGCAACTTGAAGCCAGCGCTCAAGATCCGTTCCGGTATTGTACTCGAGTGTGATTGATTTTTTTTTTTTTTTGAAGGCACGGGGCGGCAAGCGCGATACCATCAATTATTAAAAAAAAAGAAACAGTATTTGTAGTACTCACAGTAGCGAGATGCTCCAAAAAAGGCAGCAGCTTTAGCAGCTCGTTATCACTTCGATCCACGAACCAGCTGTCGATGGGGATGCCGTTCTCGAGCTGGTAGCCGAAGGCCTGCAAAATAAAATAAGTAATAAGTATAACAGTTTTATAAAAAATACCAACCTGTCAGCCGCCTCGCCCGCGTCATCATCATCATCATTTCAGCCGATAGACGTCAACTGTTGGACATAGGCCTCCCCCAAGTGTCGCCACAATGAATGATCCTGTGCGTCTCGCATCCATCGGATTCCGGCAACATTCAACAGATGATCGTTTCAGCCGATAGACGTCCACTGTTGGACATAGGCCTCCGCCAAGTGTCGCCACAATGAATGATCCTGTGCGTCTCGCATCCATCGGATTCCGGCAACATTCAACAGATGATCATTTCAGCCGATAGACGTCCACTGTTGGACATAGGCCTCCCCCAAGTGTCGCCACAATGAAAGATCCTGTGCGTCTCGCATCCATCGGATTCCGGCAACATTCAACAGATGATCATTTCAGCCGATAGACGTCAACTGTTGGACATAAGCCTCCCCCAAGTGTCGCCACAATGAATGATCCTGTGCGTCTCGCATCCATCGGATTCCGGCAACATTCAACAGATGATCGTTTCAGCCGATAGACGTCCACTGTTGGACATAGGCCTCCGCCAAGTGTCGCCACAATGAATGATCCTGTGCGTCTCGCATCCATCGGATTCCGGCAACATTCAACAGATGATCATTTCAGCCGATAGACGTCCACTGTTGGACATAGGCCTCCCCAAGTGTCGCCACAATGAAAGATCCTGTGCGTCTCGCATCCATCGGATTCCGGCAACAATCAACAGATGATCGTTTCAGCCGATAGACGTCCACTGTTGGACATAGGCCTCCGCCAAGTGTCGCCACAATGAATGATCCTGTGCGTCTCGCATCCATCGGATTCCGGCAACATTCAACAGATGATCATTTCAGCCGATAGACGGCCAATGTTGGACATAGGCCTCCGCCAAGTGTCGCCACAATGAAAGATCCTGTGCCTCTCGCATCCATCGGATTCCGGCAACATTCACCAGGTCATCGGTCCACCTTGTACGAGGCCTTCCAACGCTGCGTTTTCCGGAATAGACTTACCTGTGGACTATTATCCACGATGACAGTCCGGCGTAGGTCCCGTCCTAGAATGGAGAGGTCCTTCACGTAGTTACCGTTAACGAGCAGACAGTGCTCCCGGAACAATCTGGTGACAGAGGAAAGAAATATATTGTTACGCCATATCTCCGAGAAAATAACGAGTAGCACGTAATAATTAAAACGCATTGCTGTTCGAAAGATCTAAAATGGTTGTGCGTAGCCAGGCTTAGAAAAATCTCGAAACATCAACAAAGCGAGTACCACTAGTAGTTAGGTATGTATCTACCGATAAGGGAAATGCTGCTTTCCGACTTTAACAATAGAGTCGAAATTCGCATGAAAGTGACTTTTAATACCACGTGCAATAAAAAATGATTTATGACTTCGAGAAGCGATTCAATTGTTCTGGATGTCGGTATCTAGATTTTTTTTGGCTCCGCATATAAATACGAGCCCCCGGCAAGAAGCGAGTCAGTTGTGATTTCGACTGCGATTAAGAGCGAACTACCCAAGTCTGTGAAGTGATTTTACCTAACGACCTAAGCGATAGTGTAACGGTACTCTAGTGTTAGTTGCGATTCGGATTATTGTTGACTGGACAAATTTGTTATTGTTTGTGGTGAATAAAGTTCTCTGCTAGTATATCGGCATTTGATTACCTACGTACGTAACAATATTAAAACGATTAACGAATCATAACCGATCGCTGGATAAGGCCGAATGCTGCGTTACGAACCAATACTTAAGTGCTCAAGCGGCAACCGTCGCGGCCCGTGCCTCTACATAATAACACATTAAAGTTCACCATCAACACGACTACATGCACACCGTCAAGTTGAAATAGCGACACTACGCAGGTAATAATCCGATTTCCGTGATTGGAACCGCCACACACGATACACGTTGCGTTAGCGACATGTTACCAGCGGCAGAGATACTGCAGCCGTTGACGTGTCATTACGTGACGTGTGACAATATGTGTCATTATGTGAAATGACGTGTGATTATAAACTGTCGTCGGCAGCTGAAAGCTGAAGCTGGCGTCGGCAAATACCTCCCCAAATATTAGAACTCAATGAAACGAAATTTAAATCTTGTATTAAACACACACTATGCAGGCAAGCATATTATAAGTTGGAGGATTATATTCAAGATAAAAATGCTTGGCTCAATGCTGGTCCAGCTCCACTACCACTAGGGCGTACTTATTAGTTGATTAGTTGGAAACTAATATTATTTTTTTGTAATTTGAAAGACACAATAGCATTGTATAATGTAGAAGCACTTTTTTCAAATTTGTAAATGTAAAGCACCATAGAGCATTTTTATTAGGTTACAACTTATTTATTTTTTGACATTACGAGCATGACAGTTGAGAGTTTGTCATGCTCACTCAAATGTCTCGCTGTTGGTGGCACGTGTTATTGGGTCGTTCAGTTCCCTTCAAAATGGTTGAGCTGAGTGGGGCTGATGCACGCGTCATGCTCGTGAACGGGTGCCGTCAGATGGGACTGGTCATCTCTTAGCTGCCAGTGGCTTAATTCAGTTTCTATCTTCTAATTATTTTACTTTTTTATTTCATAATATCGACATTGTGCTCACATGATAGAAGCAACAAGTAATATGTAACCAAGGATTATTTGTAACACATAATATGATTTAAAAGAGAGTCCATGGAGTTTCTTGCACGTTCTTCTCCATAGAGATCTACTCTTTGGAACGTGCAATTTAGCTTCACTTTTCTTGGACTGACCAACATTTGACTATTCAAAAGTAAAAGTAGTGCAAATGGTCTATTTGAAATAAATGCTTTGACTTTGGCTGTTGACGTGTCGTCGGCAGCTGTTGACGTGTCCAGCATAACATTACCTGTACTTGATCCACTGCCTCTGCGGGTCCAGCAGGTTGAGCAGCCTGTCGGCGTACACGCGCTTGCTGGCCGTGAACAGGATCACTTCGTACAGCCGCGACACGCGCGACAGGAACTCCGCGAAGTGCGGCCGCGTGCGGACAAATACCTGGGGAAGGAAAATGACAACAATCGGTAAAAATGTTCTAGTGAAAAACCTTTTCTTTAATTACTAGCTTTTACCCGGGTACAAAAAATGCCCTGCTTGGGCGGAGCATCGCCGTGCCCTCGTGGGGCCGATCGGCGGCGGAGACCTCTCGCGCCGGGCCTTGGTTGAGGTCCGGAGCGAGGAGGAGTGGCAGGCGCGAGCCGACTTCTGCGAAGCAGTAATGCTCGCAAAGGAGGAGGCCGAACGCATCAGGCAACGGCGTTATCGCCGCCGCCGCCGCCGGGATTCTGATCCCGATTTCCGGCAAAACGCGGGCTTGCGGACAGTGAGCAATGGGTAGCTCACTGTCCGGCCGTCCGGTAACTGTCCGGACCAAGCCCAAGTCGTCGACGGCGCGCACTGTTCCCGCGCGTCTCGAGGAGTTGTCAGCAACAGCAGGGACCCAGCCGGGTCGAAGCCTACTGGGCCAGGGTTATCCGAAAGGGCGCTCGAGCCCCGGTATGAAGGCTAGAAGGAACGGGGTGGGTCTTTTAGTCAGTAAGAGTCTGATACTATCTCCCGCTCCGCCCAAGGGCGGGGGATGTTAATGCATAATTTATCCCACCATAAAAAAAGGGTACAAAAAATCCTATGTCGATCAGGAATGAAGCAGTTTTCTATCGGTGAAAAAATTATAACAATCGGACAAACGAAAAAAACAAACTTTACATCTTTACTAGCTGATTCGGCAAACGTTGTTTTGCCATTTAAATAAAAAATTTTTAATTTTTTTTGTCACTAAGGGGTATGAAAAATAGATGTTGGCTGATTCTCAGACCTACTCAATATGCTCACAAAATTTCATGAGAATCGGTCAAGCCGTTTCGGAGGAGTACGGGAACGAACATTGTGACACGAGAATTTTATATATAAGATAATATAATATGGTGTAGATGTAGTGTTTAATAATATGGTACTTGTACGAACAACATTACGCCGACGATATGGTGCTGCTGAGGCCATCTATTAAACACACATAGTGGCACATGGCCTCAGGCGGGCAAAAAACTACCATTCTACCGGTTAGACTTGAAGGAATTCCGGTAACTAGGGTCACCAAGTACCGGGGACATTGGGTCATTGAGGATTTGTATTATAATTTGAATATCAGCAGTTCTCTGTACTCGCAGATTCTCTTCACGTAGCCAAACGAAAACGCCTGACTTTGTCAGAGCGTGCCAACTCTAGTTCTTCTACTTGCCACTAGATGGCGTGCTTTGTTTTGTTGTCATCAGCTCAACTGCCGGATACATTATTATCATCATTTCAGCCGATAGACGTCCACTGTTGTACATAGGCCTCCCCCAAGTGTCGCCACAATGCACGATCCTGTGCGTCTCACATCCATCGGATTCCCGCAACCTTCACCAGGTCATCGGTTCACCTTGTAGCAGGCCTTTCGCGGCTGCGTCTTCCAGTACGCGGTCGCCACTCCAGAACCCTGCGGCCCCAACGGCCATCCGTTCTGCGAGCAATGTGCCCTGCCCATTGCCACTTCAGTTTGGCGATTCTTCGTGCTATGTCGGCAACCTTGGTTCTCCTGCGGATATCTTCATTTCTGATTCGATCACGACAAGAAAACTCCGAGCATAGCCCTTTCCATTGCCCTTTGGGTGTCTTTAAGCTTTCTGATGAGGCCCATACTGCCCCGCATCTTGCATCCATGAACAGTGAAAATTGTCCATGGATGTAGTATGTGGGATTGTTTGAATTCGTGGGTATATCGGTTATTTTATATTGTTGGATTAGCATAAGTTTATTGTCACGTTTTACAATAAAAAAAAAATGTGAAACGAGAACTACTGCCGACAAACTGTTTTACAGTTTGGCAGAATTTTTGTAACATGTATATTGTAAGCAAATTTTGAATTAACTTAATAAAAAAATACGACATACAGATAATTGAACATATACTTACTGTGTACCTGCAGTCTTGGAACAGCACCGGGAAGTGGAAGCTCGCGTCAGGCAGCTCTTGGAGCGAGCAGTGCACCAGCGTCTCGTCTAAGTCCAACACCTGCATCATCAGACAATGGGAAATTAGATAAATGTGTACGCTCCAAGGTAGGCCGCATCACCGTGGGCTTGCAGACGACGAACGACGGGTAGTTCGCCGTCCGACAGTCCTATAACTATGACCACAAACAACTATAACTGTTTATAGTAGTTTATTGTTAAGAGATTCTTACAAGTTATACAAGGTGTAAGGGACAGCCCTCCACAAACTTTAAGGGCGTGCTCAGTAGACGAAACTGAACAACCTTCCACAATTTTTTTTTTTTCAGGAAACGAAAAAAAAAATATTCGCCTCTCCATAGAAAATTATAAACTTGATTGGACAGTTTGTATGGAGAGGCTCCATCTTATGACAACCCCCGCTGGGTTGTCATAAGATGATTTTTCCCATCGAAAAAAAAAAAAAACCTTGCAGTACTGTATTACTAACATCATAAACAACAACATAATACATTTGCAAAAAACAAACCTTCAAGATGTTGTTCTATCTAACATATTTCAGCTCTGTATTTCGTTATACCTACCTATGTCTGTCCACCCCGCCGCCCGATTCCCGCTCCCCTCCGCTATTGTACTATCGCTTGCTTCGCATAGACTTCGTAATATTTAGAATGTTCAATTTAAATATTTTTTTATTTTTGTATGAAAATCTGATGAACTAAAATATGACAAATTTTTAAAAGTCATAGAAGAAAAGTTGTTGTTTATGATGTTAGCAATATACACCGCTAAATTTTAATCGTTTTAATCCCGTGGAGGGTCGATCCGGTACATGAAACACTATCGATTTGTAAAGACAAAATTTAAAAATAAAGTACCTTTTTTTACGTACGAAATTAATTTCTTTAAGAAAACGTCAGCTGAGCGACTTCAATGACCTATAGGTAGTTTGTACGCAATGCCGACTATTACCTGCAGGTCATTGAACTCGCTCAGCTGACGTTTTCTTAAAGAAATTAATTTCGTACGTAAAAAAAGGTACTTTATTTTTAAATTTTATCTTTACAAATCGATAGTGTTTCATGTACCGGATCGACCCTTCACGGGATTAAAACGATTAAAATTTAACGGTGTAGTTCTGAGGTGGCTAATGTTTTACAAATAACCTTATTTATGTATTTATATTTTAAACTTACAAGACTAAAATCTGGACTTGTCCGAGTCTTCAGCGGTAGCGCGGGATAGCGAGCGCGCAATGCGCCCGTCGCTACTGTCTCCAATGGCGGCAGCTGTATAAAAAAAAAACATAATATTTCCTTAAGGGGATGCAACTCGACATACAGTTTCACTCTTTTTCATACAACCGCCCTTAAGCTATTATGACGTTATAGTCTGTCTAAAAAGTCAACCGACTTGTGAATTTTGTATAATATTTAATTATTTAACTTCTTTTTATAAGGTTCTTCTAATAGTGAACAATGATCAAGATCTCTTAATCAACCTTGATTATTGAACCAGTGTTGACTACATCGGATTTCATTTTGCCCTAATAATTATCCAAGTCTAAATAAAAATAAACAATTTATTAATAAACTAGTGCGCCTCACCATCAACGATTGCATCACTGCTTACCATCAGGTGGGATCGCCGTTAAGCACCAATTTAAACCAATTAAAAAAAAAAGAAAATCGGTTGACTTATTAGACAGACTCTATTACACATTTTTTATTAGATATTTTGGAAAAACTAACAATACGAACGCGCATTACGCAACTAACAGACCACGCACACTTAGATTGCAGGTTTGCTATTGGTAGTTGAACTATGAGCATTGCCCTACTTCGTGGCACGGCTGCCCCGCCCACAAGGCCATTCTAACCTCTTTCATCTGTTCTGTGCATACAACAGTCCGAAATCAACTGTCGGGCAGTTGGTCAGACCAGACACAGCACCTGTCTAGTCTGAGGTCCCTTTTAACAGAGATTTGCGGGACTTTACACCCTGTTCTATATATACGTCCATAGCTCAGTCACCAGTTTCTTTTAAAAATCTAGTTAAAACCATTTCCTTTCTCTCTAACACTATACTGATTCTACGTAATTTAATTTCTTCCACCAACCCTACTTTACTCTTTTTTTCTATCCTTTTTACTAATTAAATTGTGTAACTTATTATAATATGTATGTGTATATGTATTTATAATTGAGTATTGTGTTTTATATAGTTAGCAGTACACCACAGACTACCCCGTGTATTATTTTTAGCTCTTATCCATCCTAATGTTGTCTGGAAGATATCGCTTTCAGCGATAAGACCGCCATAATTGTGCCCACAAACTGAAGTTTTTGTATAAGCTGTATTACTTTTTGGTGTACAATAAAGTCTATTCTATTCTATTCTATGTGTCTAAATAATAAATAAGATAGCTTACCTGTTTGATAAAGAGATATGGATCAAAGGCGTCGACCCAGGACGATATCTGCTCGCAGTCCACGCGGTTGCTGCACGAAGAGATCACGTCGGCAGCTTCCTCCTGATACAACAGATATAATACGGTACCCTGATAAACAATGACAATCATTGCGCGATTAAACAAAAAAGAAAGTAACAAAAAATCTAGTCTTATACCAAAACTTTGAAGGAGATTTTCATATGCATATCAGGGATGTTACGGAGCTTCGACTCCAACTCCGTTAAGTCGAAACTTCCGATATTATTACACCTTCGGTTCCGACTTCGGCTCCGATACTTTTAAATCGGAGGTTTTAATCGGAGGTCCGGTATCCCCCTGACTCCCGCTACGTGAACTGTATTGTCAATTATTTTTTCACTTGTTGTTAGTTTGTTGACTTGAAAAACTACAAAATTTGACTGAATAATGTTTTATTTGTCCTTAAATAAAAAATCTCTCTCCTGCCATCACTTCTGACCCTCTTCCACTTCCAGTTCCGACTCCGGTTCCGATTCCGGTTCCGACTGCGATAAATCAAATTTAAAAGCTCCGACTCCGCCTTCGGTTCCGATACAATTACCTCCGTTACATCCCTGATGCATATTAACTTTTTCCCGCGCGACTTCGCTCCCGCTTTTCCCTACTCCACCCTACTATACCCTACTCTGCCCCACTCTATCCTACTCTACCCTACTCTACACTACTCTACCCAACCAAACTTCACATAAACCATCTACTAAATAGGCTGAACAAAGCCTAAACATTTGATTTGGATAGGTGAGCCCGTTCTTGAGTTATAAAATTACAACGAAAAGTGGCATTGATTTTATATACAGGGTGGCCCAAAAGTCGTGGATCAAACGCAACTACGGGTTAGATGGGGTCATCAGCTGCAAAAAGTTGTTCTACGGGAGGTCCTTAAGGTCAACCCCTGCAGAGTTATAATTTATTTTGTGTTTTTATGGGAAATATGACTTTTTTTTAACTAATTGTTATTAAAATTCGAAAAAATCTACATCCTGTATCTTTTTTATAATTTTTACTAGATTGGTACTAATGAGTCCTTGCGTTAGACATGCAATTTATGGTTGTTTATTGGGTGTGTTGAAGATAATATTAAGTTTTACGATTTATTTTTTTCTCAAATCATAACTTTTTATTTACTTCGGACCCCACTGTGAAAAAAAAATACTCTACCGAAAAGTGACCCTGTATTACAAGTTTTGGCGCATTTAATAGGGATTCTGAAAAGGTATTACACATGGCCATGAGTGGCTCTAATATCTTTCTAGGACGAAAAAACAAAACAACGATTGTGAAATAATTGTTTTATTAAGCAAAACATTTTACAATAAATGCTCAAAATTCCTACCTCTGACCATAATACATAACCTGCACCGCCTAATAAAATTCCTACGTAACCTACGGAATGCACCTCTGTTGTTAGTAACTTGTACCCTAGCAAATTCGAGCTTTTCCGGGCGAACCGGCCTTTTATTGACAAAGGATTAAATGGTTAGTGTAGAAGAGAAGCAGAGAGTCTTTGTCATTAATTGTATTACTTTTAAATAAGCCTAACCGAGTTTTATGGTTCCCACCCCGGTCGCCCGATTTAAATCCATTAGATTTTTTTCTTTGGGGCTATTTTAAAGAAATAGTTTACCAAGGAGAGAACAATAGCGAACAAGAACTACGACAAAAGCTCGAATTTGCTAGGGTACAAGTTACTAACAACAGAGGTGCATTCCGTAGGTTACGTAGGAATTTTATTAGGCGGTGCAGGTTATGTATTATGGTCAGAGGTAGGAATTTTGAGCATTTATTGTAAAATGTTTTGCTTAATAAAACAATTATTTCACAATCGTTGTTTTGTTTTTTCGTCCTAGAAAGATATTAGAGCCACTCATGGCCATGTGTAATACCTTTTCAGAATCCCTATTAAATGCGCCAAAACTTGTAATACAGGGTCACTTTTCGGTAGAGTATTTTTTTTTCACAGTGGGGTTCGAAGTAAATAAAAAGTTATGATTTGAGAAAAAAATAAATCGTAAAACTTAATATTATCTTCAACACACCCAATAAACAACCATAAATTGCATGTCTAACGCAAGGACTCATTAGTACCAATCTAGTAAAAATTATAAAAAAGATACAGGATGTAGATTTTTTCGAATTTTAATAACAATTAGTTAAAAAAAGTCATATCTATATATATAAAAGAAAGTCGTGTTAGTTACACCACTTATAACTCAAGAACGGCTGAACCGATTTGGCTGAAAATTTGTGGGGAGGTAGCTTAAAACCAGGAGACGGACATAGGATACTTTTTTTTAATTTTTTTTTTTTTTATGTTATAGTAGAGTAGTTTAGGGTAGAGTAGGGTAGGGTAGAGTAGGGTATAGTAGGGTAGAGTAGGGTAGGGTAGAGTAGAGTAGAGTAGGGTAAGGTAGAGTAGGGTAGAGTAGGGTAGGGTAGAGTAGGGTAGAGTAGGGTAGAGTAGGGTAGAGTAGGTAGAGTAGGGTAGAGTAGAGTAGAGTGTGGTTGGGTAGAGTAGGGTAGAGTAGGGTAGAGTAGGGTAGAGTAGGGTAGAGTAGGGTAGAGTAGGGTAGAGTAGGGTAGAGTAGGGTAGAGTAGGGTAGAGTAGGGTAGAGTAGGGTAGAGTAGGGTAGAGTAGAGTAGAGTAGGGTAGGGTAGAGTAGGGTAGAGTAGGATAGGGTAGAGTAGGGTATTGTAGGGTAGAGTAGGGTATAGTAGGCTGAAGTAGGGAAGAGCGGGAGCGAAGCCGCGGGCAAAAGCTAGTTTCCCATAAAAACACAAAATAAATTATAACTCTGCAGGGGTTGACCTTAAGGACCTCCCGTAGAACAACTTTTTGCAGCTGATGACCCCATCTAACCCGTAGTTGCGTTTGATCCACGACTTTTGGGCCACCCTGTATATACACCACTAATTTTTAATTAGTATAAATACTTAAAGGGTTTATTAGAAAAGGTCTTGTTATTATTTAAGTAAAATCTCAATAAATAATATTCATAAATAGCAAAGTTATTAGCGTTTGTGTTTGTCCCAAAATGTCTCTCAATTTATGGACATTGTACAGGCTATTGATTATGAATGAATAAA
The DNA here is from genome assembly GCA_929112965.1 of Mythimna albipuncta. Classification (NCBI taxonomy): domain Eukaryota; kingdom Metazoa; phylum Arthropoda; class Insecta; order Lepidoptera; family Noctuidae; genus Mythimna; species Mythimna albipuncta. Next base: position 2,655,856 of record OV815986.1, on the reverse strand, counting down.
TGACGATTAAAATGGAAAAACACTGCACGCAGTATTTTCTACTAGAAATTGTTATGTATGATTGAATCTATGAATTTACCTTTTCGTGGTCAATTTTAGGATTTCGGTTTTTTCTACTTTTGAATACAAAAATATGATCAGTAACAGGTACAGATACAGCCCAATTTTTTTGTGTACTAATTAAAAAGTAGGGGTGTATTTTGTCATTTCAGCCGAAACTGTTGGACATAGGCCTCTCCCAAGTGTCGCCAAAACGATTCTCGACCGATACACGCGACTTTTCCAACTGCGTCTTCTGGTACGCGGTCACCACTACAGAAACTTTCGGCCCTAACGGCCATCTGTTCTAAATATCGATGTTTTGGGTTCAATACTGACCTCAATGTCTGTCGGTGACTGCTCGTCGTGGTAAGCAAGCGCGGCGTCATCAACGGTGAGATCGTTCCCGTTCTGTTGAAAAAAAAAAAAATAAGAGATGACATGATGATGATATACAAATACCGGCAAGGATCTTGAGCGCTGGCTGTTGCGCAGAAGTCAAATATTCAGTCTCTTTAATAGCGCGAAGTGAGACGCGGGGGCGGTGAGTGTCAGTGATTGGCTCGCCGCGCCATCGTGTCATAAACGTCACTCGTCATCCGTTCCCTGCGCTTGCTGCATGTATCTAACAACGACGACGATTGGCTCGCCAATGTATGGAATGCGCAAAGCGATCCCCACTCTGACGCCGAGCGCTCAAGATCCGTGCCGGAATTTGTACTTTCATTGTTTGCCCATTTGCCAAGGCCCACAACCCAGGATACAAGTTCCTCGCGCCGATTTGTGAAGAGACCAGATCGACCCCATAAATAATGGGAATAGAAGAGGATAAAAAAGAAGACATGTTGTACTTCTGAAGACAACGAAGTCATCACCATAGGGTCCCGTCATTTATTACGTAATACAGTTTATTGAGGGACGGTCGACCATGTCTTATTTATTCTTACAAGGGGGTGGGAGTTTTGATAGTACTTGCGTTATATCACAAAAATACGCAAAGTTAAGATTTGAAAAAGCGCGCGTAAAGGTAAAATTAAAAAAAAAAAAAATATGTGTATTTATGTAAAATAAAGGAAATAATTATAGGAAATATAGAAGTTGACTTCGGCCCCTCGTACGCCTTCCAAAGGTCCAGGACCTCAGGGTTCGGAGATAAATAAACAAATGAAAAAATAATATAATATTCAATTTACTTCAGGCAACATAAATTATAAATACCCCATAGACTAACATACATTTATGTAATAAATCTAATAAATATAGCTAACCTAAGATTTATTTTTTTTGACATTTGACAGGCATGTTGGTGTAGTGGTTAGTGACTCTGAATGCTGTGCCGGAGGTCGTGGGTTCCATTCCCACCCAGGACAAATGTTTGTGTGATGAGCAACAATCATTTGTTCTGTGTCTGGGTGTAATTTATCTATAATATACATGTATTTAGAAATATATAAGTATGTTTATCAGTTGTCTCATACCCATAACACAAGCTCTGCTTAGCTTGGGACTAGACGGCGCTGTGTGAGAGTTGTGGAATATTATATTATCATGTCAGACACTCACCGTCCCATGCCCTTCAGCCGCCAAGCTCTGGCTGATCTCAGCCAGGAAGCCCGAGCTGGGGCTGCGCGCCGATAGGGCTTCCAGGCTCTCTATGGCGGTGCCCTGGGTGTCGCACGTTGAGGATATCTCGCATTCTGAGTCGCGGACGTAGCCATCTTGTTCTAGCATTGTTACAAAGTCGGGCTGAGGAAGACAGATGAAATATAGTAATTATTAGGTCTTTAATTACGAATTGGTAAGAAGTGGCTCACAGCCGGGGACAGTGGAAGGTATGAAGGGGAGACCTTTGCCCAGCAATGGGACAGTATAGGCTAGATCTACTCTACTACTCTAATATAATGAAGAGGTAAAGTTTGTTTTTGTTTTTTTTTTTTTGTAGGATGTAATCTCTGGTAGGAGGTAAGTACTGGTTGCAAAAAGCAGCTTTTTACTAATAAAAAGCTGCTTCATTCCTGAGTGACATAGGCTGTTCTATGTACGCGGGCGAAGCCGCGAGCAAAAGCCAGTCTACACAAATACAATCATGTTATAACAATGAAAAATACTCACCTGAACATATTTCTCCCCGTTAGTCAGAAAATCTGCACAATTATCCAAATCGTCCGTAGTAGACGTAGGCTGGTACATCTCCAGATCATTACTCGACTTCCTACGCTTCATCACCCGCTTGTCCACCGAGTTAGTCCTGGAAGTCTTCTCCTCCGCTTTCTCCGTAGTCATAACCCTAGCTGCCTTGTCCGCTAAGAAGTTGATATCCTCCTCCGTAGCAGGTAAATCTTCATTGATCAGTCTAGCACACTCTGCTATAGCCATAAAGTCGTTCAAGCAATCATTTGGAAGACAGAGTTCAGATGACTCAACGTGACCATCGGAATCCGATTCCTCAGACTTCTGCGTAGGGAAGTCAACAAACGTAGTTGTGTGAGCTTCATACATAGTCACATCGTTGTCTTCTGAATAACAGTTCGTTTCTGGCACAACTGGAGCTTTCTTCGTTCTCTTTTTAGGACTCTCATTAGTAGAACTGACCGAGGACTTTGTTATTTTAGGAGTTATTATCCCAATTTGACGGACTTTACGTATTGGTGAACTGTTTAGAGACGCAGACTTGTCAGTCTTATCCATACGTCTCGTTTTGCGGGGTGAACTTATTGCTGAAGAGATCGCTTCAGTCTTTTTAAGCTCTCGGTTAAGAGAACTGTGTCTCAATTGGACACTCTTCGTTGTACGGACCTCCTTAGTCTTAGATGTAGTGGTGACTTTATCATTCTGTGGCTTCTTAACCGCAGTTGATGAAGACACTGGATCTTTAGTAGAACTCCGAACAACGGTCTGAAAGATTGGTTTCTTTGTGCGGCTATCATCTTTGTGCTTTGCCTTTTTGTGCGTTGTCTCCAAAGGTTTCTCCATGCTTAATTTAGTTCTTACGGGACGAGTTTTTAAATTCTTCTGTGACCGAGTGATGCAGAATTGTGATGTATCAGACACCACATTTTTTACTTCACGCTTGAGGATATTCTTCCAAGCGTTTGGCGGCTTAGTAAGAGGTTTAATGGGTGTCTTCTTTAGCTTCGTTACCTTTGAACTCCTTTTACTTGAGAGCGGTCGCTCCCTCTTCCTACTTCTTAACCGCATCGCAAGATTAGAGGACAACTGAACCTGCAAAAGAAATCAACATCATCATCATCAGCCTTTTTTCCCTCCTCTCTAGGAGAGGGATTGGGCCGTAATCCACCACGCGGGCCCAGTACAGGTTGGTGAATGTCACATGTCTTCGAATTTTTGGTTCTAGGACATGCCGGTTTCCTCACGATGTTTTCCTTCACCGTTTTGAGAGCAGTGTTGATGAATTAAATTACACAAAGTAATACGCCTGGCTGGGTTCGAACCCGCGACAACTCATAAGTCGGGACCAAAGAAATGTGGTGAAGAATTTTGGGGGATTTTTGTAGGCAATATGCTGTTAACAGTATACACGTTTGTTCAAGTATGAGTGACTAGTCCACAGTAACAAATAACAAAACTGTTTAGAACAAGATTTTAATGAAAATCATTTTTTCATAGCAAGCTTTTATAGCTTGGTATACCTATATAATTAATGCTCGTCAAGACGAATCATACGAGCCCAAACTCGATGGGGTTGTGTCGTTTAACTACCAAGTTCCTATAGCCACCTTCCAGTTGCATCATCAGATCAGCTCCACGTCATAATGATTTTGCACTGTCATCTGATTTACAGATGCATGCAAAATTTCAGCCCAATCGGTAACCGTGAAGTGGGTCAAATCTAATTTGCAAGATGTGATGACAGACAAACATCGGGTCAGGTGAAACTTAATAAAAGCTTGTAAAAAGAAAAACAGAATCTGGCTTTATCATACTAGCGGATTGCGAGGGTAGTCAAAGCGGAGCGGGTGCGCAACCACAGTGACGTAATGTATACGTTACCGGCGCGCAACGAACACGCCGCGCATACTCAGCGAATTCGTTGCGAACGCGCAACAAGATCCGGCAACGAGTAACAAAGCCAACAGCGATGTCTCCTCGTCAGAAACCATTTTGTTACTGACTATATTGTACGAATGAAAACGTTGCGAATTTCCGTCCGTCTTCAATTTGCAGCCGCGGCGTGTTCGCGACGCATTCGCTACGCTGCCGCGCCTCCCCGCAGCCGCTCGCAAACCGCTAGTATGAAAGTGCCCTTAGGCGAACATTACACGGTAGGTTTTGCTGTCTGTTTTGCCACAGTCAAAACCTTGATTGACGAAAACCTAGCATCTAATACGTTCTGCCGTCCTCTAACTAAAAAACAGCTAAGTTACTTAGAAAACAAAGCACTTAGCTGCTTTTTAGTTAGAGGACGGCAGCGTTGCATAAAGGTTTTTAGTACTGATTGACGAAAATCATCATTCATGATTGATGGAAATGATTGACGCTTGCATGACCGTGTAATGGTCGCTTTAGGTTGTTCAAAATATACTGCAAACATTATATTGTTAATTGAGTTCTTCAGTGGCTGTTTCAATTATTCATAAATTGAATCCTATTGGATATTATGTTGTTGTGTTTTTATAATATTTTTGTAACCGACTTCGAAAAGGAGGAGATTCTATTTTCTGCTAAAAATATGTTTTTTTTTGTATGTATGTTCACCAATATCTCGGTCAATTGTGGAGCGATTCTTGAAAATTATTTTTTTTATTGAAAGGTTATGTTAATATTGTTATGATCTGATCATGAACTTCGAAGATATGTAACAGAAATCCTCATAAGATCACAGCAGAATTGTAGCAAGTAAAATTGCTCGGTTTATATTTGTAGGTGATGACTGACTGAAAGAAAAGGTAAGGTATTTAAGTTTGGCTAAGGGGAACTTTTTAGTGGTGGTACTATAACTAAAAAGTGATAAAAATAAAAAACTTTTTCCAAAAAAAAATTAAACCGATTTCAATGTAAAAAAACACTGAAAATTACAAATGAATAACTTTAAATAACGAAGAGACAAAACTATCTATTATAGATCACCGGCTTCCGAAATTAAAGTTATTTTGTACTTTTCAGTGTTTTCGGTTTATTTATTTTTTTGTAAAAAGTTTTTTATATCTCAAGTGTCTATATAGCTTGAAAATATGTGGAATCATTGAAACAGGTGCAATTTCGGTAGAATGAGAATGTTATTCGTCATCCTAAGGTTGCCTGGTATGGGCACGCCACAATCATGGCGGTAAGTCCCCTCTTTGAGGCGTGGCTGGAAAGACCTCACGGCGTCCTTACCTTCCGCATGACGCAGGTACTTACCGGACATGGTTCGTTCGGGAGAGTCCTGCACTCGATTCATGCGGAAGTGACGCCCGGGTGTCGCCACTGTGCGGAACGCCCGGAGGACACGGTGGAGCACACAGTCGAGGTGTGCCCTGCTTGGGCGGAGCATCGCCGTGCCCTCGTGGGGGCGATCGGCGGCGGAGACCTCTCGCGCCGGGCCTTGGTTGAGGCCATGGTCCGGAGCGAGGAGGAGTGGCAGGCGGTCGCCGACTTTTGCGAAGCAGTAATGCTCGCAAAGGAGGAGGCCGAACGCATCAGGCAAGCAGGCGTTATCGCCGCCGCCGTCGCCGGGATTCTGATCCCGATTTCCGGCCAACGTAGACGCGGGCTTGCGGACAGTGAGCAATGGGTAGCTCGCTGTCCGGCCATCCGGTAACTGTCCGGACCAAGCCCAAGTCGCTGACGGCGCGCACTGTTCCCGCGCGCCTCAACGAGTTGTCAGCAACAGCAGAGACCCAGCCGGGTCGAAGCCTACTGGGGCCAGGGTTATCCGAAAGGGCGCTCGAGCCCCGGTATGAAGGCTAGAAGGAACGGGGTGGGTGTTTTAGTCAGTATGAGTCTGACACAATCTCCCGCTCCGCCCAAGGGCGGGGGATGTCAATGCATGATTTTTACCACCATAAAAAAAAGGTTGTTTTTTTTATAAAGTTTATTCTATTCTATTCTATTGTTGCATTAACGATACCGAGAAGACTGGCTGTCATCCGCATTCTAATGGAGCTCAAAGTGACTGAAAACTAATTACTTTCTTAACTTGACACTGGCTAAATGCACAAAATGTGCAAGTCAATATAAAAAATATGAAATATATATTTTCATATTTTAAAAAAAATATATGAAATGTACATTTATTATTTTTTATATTGACTTATTAGAAAACTGAAGAAGCCTTCAAAAGGGAAGCTTGCCTATTACTGCTACTAATTTCAAGAAAAAAATGACTGTTCTTTTTTTACAATTTAAAAATTGTAAGTAAACTGCTTTTTTTACTCATTTGTAAATATTGTAATTTTTTGTTTTAATATGTTACCTTTTAAGTTATAAAATTTTATAATTTAAAAAAAATAGTATTCCATTTTTTTTTTTTGTAAATCAACTGCCTGACTCAATGTTCATAAAGGAGATTTAACACAAAGACATATTGTACTTTTATCATATTTGAATTAGTTTGTTTTCGGAGTTAGTAATTGACTTAGGCAAACATTACACGGTAGGTTTTGCTGTCAGTTTTGCCACAGTCATAACCTTGATTGAAAAACCTACCGTCTAATGGTGTGCATCAGAATGGCGGGTGTAATTTCCAGATTTGCCTAAATTTATTACAGTTATTTGGTACCTTCTGTGTACCTTTACGTACCTCTTTTGAAAATCTGTGTACCTAAACCCATTCAATGATATTTTAAAAATTAGGTACACCCGCCATCCTGACGTCAGAACCGCGGGTGTACTGCCAACCAATATATATAGCCAAGCGTACTGTATAAGTAAATTTGGTACCTCTTGTGTACCTGCAGGTACAAGTATTAAATAAACGAAATACTGTAACGTTGACACATTCAGATGCACACGTCTAATGTGTTGCATGACAGTTTTTACTACTGATTGACGAAAACCAGTTTTTACTACTGATTGACTGATTGATGGAATTGATTGACGCTTGCATGACATGATGTAATGTCCGACCTTATGAAAACCTCTTCTGGGACCGTCTTGATTTTCCTACATTCTAGCTGTATTGAGAAGCCAGTCATGCCATTTGGACAGGGAACATATGGAAAGGGAACCTGCAATGCGTCTCTTATGTTACATCTGAGAATATGATCTATGCAATATTTTGAAGCTGGGATCTAACATGTTAAAAATATTCAAATAGGTTGAGCTTGCCATAGGTAAATAAAAAAAATTATAGTAGGTATACAGACAAAAAACTTTCTAATAAGACAGTGAAAACAAGAAGTTATTGACATGGTGTGACATGTATGTTATCAGAAAGATGAGAAAAAATGTGAGCATAAAAGAAACAGTCTGATCATGAAGAATTGCTTGATAAACTAGGTACATAACAATCAATAAACCTTGACATATGAGCACCAAGGGCTAATGATATAAGAGCAAAATTAGAAGCTGAGAAAATGTAAAAAAAAATGTAAATAATGCAAAACATGTCAACAAATGATTTGTTTACATTTTTCTGTCAAAATAATATTGACAATGTTATCTTTTGGTGTCATTGACATGAGCATTTTCTATCTTATTATAGTCCTAGCAGAAGTAGTATGAAGGTGAATCACAACATAATAGTGAACCGAAAACGCATGTAAATCTAGCATTGTGAGATTACCTAATTCAGGAAATATATACTTACATGAACTTAATTTTAAGAAAGTTTCATTTATTCCATTTTCTGTACGTAATACATAGCCGGGTAATTATTAAAACACCACTTTTATGTGATATGCATCACGCATTGGAAGAATCTCTTTGTTTTAATTTAGATTATATTTTTTTATTTCCGTGGTCAATATCGGCTGCGGACACTTCGCGCCTTTTTCCAAATCCACTTTTCACCACATATCACTGTCAGTTTCCAGTCAAAACACAGTTAAAACACTTCATGATGAGTACAAGATGCATTTTAAATAAACTTAGCAGATAAATTAATAATATAACACGAACATTTAAAACGCGAAAGTAAAAAAGCGGCACTGGAACACTATCGATTTTTTCGCTGCTCGACGCATGCGATTCCCACTGATGCGTTGGATTATATTCATCCAAATTACCAGCGAAATAGTTCGATAGCGGAAATATATTGAATAATAACTCGTAACCAGTAATTACATGATAACTTTTATTGTAGAACACAAAAGCCAAACAAATGTCAAAATGGCGGCGTTTCTTTTTTTAACTACGAGGTTTTTCTGCAGATGGCGCCGTGGCTGGCTGGGCGCATGCGTTTTGTGACTGCTGCGAAGGTCGATACATGGGGGTTGGGTTGAGATCGAGGGGTTGAGGATCCAATGCATTTCGGGTGTGAAACTTAGGTGGTACAAGTATTTTTGAGGATTTTCCGGATTACTTATTTAAATAGATCGAAGTATTTTTCCTGTCTCTTATATAACCATATAAAGATATTCTCAACACCGCCAACACGACGACGACGTGTATTGCTTGAACAGCTTGAGGAAGCCTATTTAGTGCTTGTTTGTTTAAGTCAGGCTTCTCACCGTATTACAGATTCTGTAGCTTGTAGGTACCTACTAAAATAAAATATTATACAGAGTATTTTTCTGTTATAATTTAAAAATTTTACCTTCTGCTCAGTTTCTTTATGAAAAACATTAATAAACACTGTCAATTAAACGATTTTCCAATAAGACAAAAGTCTTTATAGGGTTCATAAAGATGTCAAGAACAGAGCTAGAGTGCAGTCCGGCCAAGGCAGCAGGAATCTGCGGAAGAGTCATCATGGGGCGTGGATTATAATCAGTAATAGTTTGACGTTCCATCCAGCCAGAGCGGGAAGAGTGATTAAAGATGAATAGCACGCAAAAAAAAATAGAGTGCAGTAGATAAGAAAGATTTGAATAAATAAACTTACAGATGTTGTAAGAAAAAACACCATTTAATACAGACAATCAGAGGAATACAATAAATCTGGTATATATTTTAATTTTTGCCGGTTAAAATGGAAACAAAAAATCCTAGGTAAGTACCTACTTACTAAACCCTAAAAAAATCTAACGTGATTGTTTCCATGTAACTAGGTATATATTTTTCATTCACTCAGGAATAAAGCAGCTTTCCGTCGGTGTAAAAATTTTAGCAATCGGACCAGTACTTTCAGAGATTAACTCCTACAAACAAAAAAACAAACTTTACCTCTTTAATTAGTGTAGATTATTTGAAAATAATAATAGTTTATGTGACTAGGGGATAAAGCAGTGTCTTTAAGTCGCGGGCGGCATGTTGAATTTCGAACGAAACGAAGGTTGTTGATTTTAATCCCGAACGATAGTGAGGGATTTATAAAATTAACTCCCGAGCCTTGCGAGGGAGTTAATAAAGAAACCTGAGTGAAGTGAGGAATTTAAGCCGCCCAAGACAAAGACAGCTTTATCCCCGTGTTGCATACTCTACTTTTTACACCATCTGTGAGATAATTAAAACACAATTTCGTCGACCAAATCATGTATTAGAGAAATATAAGTATTATATTTACAAGTTCATCAAACAAACAAAATTCACTACTCCATGATTCTATAGTTTCAATTTTCTATAATGCTCCCGTGTCGTCAGTATGCACGTTTTATTCTATTTTCTTTTTTTTTGTTAGTGGCCAGTTTGAATCATAGTGATTACATCCTCTTTGGTTTGAATTTCGAGTCAACTTGTTCGATGCGCCTTCACAATGTTGACGATTCTTGATACTCCAAATTCAAATCTCATAATTCCCTAGGGATCGGCCATACTGCATTATCTCCCTAGGCATATAATGACTTGCTTTAAATGAGGTTTGTATGACGTGTAAAACGATATTATCGAGCAGGTGGTGTAAAAAATGTTTTTATTTAATGTAAAGGAAGTAGGTACATATCGATGGCTTAGAGCGAGTACCTCGTAACTGTGAAATACGTAACTTTTCAGGAGGCACAAAAACCAAATTAGACCTCTACTATCGTGTAATTTTAATATGCTTATACTCGTACATGTTTCATTCAATTATTTAAAACTATTGGTTTATTTCAAACGCTTGTTTCTCTTGTTTTTAATTATTTTCAATGCACTTCTATTCTATTCTATTTTTTGTTAATGGCAAATAGAGCCGATGTCGACTATTCTGCCAATGTCAAAAGTGAATTGGATTGGTTTAGAAAGTGACTCATATTGCACTACACTTAGGTACATAATGGCCCTTGTTACCAAACTGTGACATTTTGATTACCATTACGCACTAGTGCTTTAACCTTTCAATTGTGATAATTGCAGACACAATTGAAAGACAATAGGTGCGCGAACGCCGGCGTTCGCTTGGGGTTTAATGAATTAATGTAGTTAAAGCCTTATTGTTCAACCTCTCTCCGCCATAAATCATGTATCGTATCAGGATAGGCGCAGGTCGTGCCCCGCGAGTCGCCGGTCTACCCCCGTTTATTCATTTCAGTGAGTGTATTGAAAGGTAAATAAATATGGGCGCGCATTTGAAAAACAGATTTTTACCGCCACAAAAGTTTACTACTTTTATAGTTATTTTCTTCACAAGTGTATGGTTACTAAATACCTATTTTTATATATATAATACTAGTGTACTAAATACCTATTTTTTTCCGCATGTTTTGCGGAAAAACTCACAATCACACCAAACCAAACACCAAACTGACTTGAGCAAGATATGCATGCAATATCGTAGATAGCGCTACAAATATCGAATCAAAATTTTGCGTGATACAAGATTGTGAGTTACGAGCTGTTATTTTCAGAAATTTAATAACTTAAAATTACCTAAATTTGCATATCCGAGGTTTTCACTCTAACTAAGCCATCGATATATTAGTTTTATTTATTAATCGAATCATTGGATGTGATTTCTTAGCAGTATTTATTCTTCATGAAATGAAACGCAGCTTTATGTCAAATTAGGTGCTGCCACTTGAGCAAATTTTCCAATAATCATTGTAAAATGAAGAAATGTTTCAGTTGAATGTGTTCAAATAAACAAAACTTTTTAGCATCAAATCGTATTTATACACAAAGCTATCCCAAGACTAGCCACTAATACCACATCGTCAGATTTTGTGCGAAATTTAATAAAAAAAATCTGATAAAAATAAAACCGGTAGATTTAAGTACCAAGTATAGCAACACATCACTAACCGCCAAAGTGAAATAAAAAGTTGTTTGTTGTTTTGAAACTAGTGTAAATTTTGTTTTAGAAACCAAATAAGTAGTACAAAATTTAAAATATTCAGTTTATCTATTAGTTTCCTGTTATCAAAATGTCTAGTGCTTCTGTTACTTCGTCTAAGCGTGAGGTAAAATACTTTTTCTTTTCTGTTTAATATTTACAAGTCACAAGTTTGTCCTGAATATCTTTTTTTCTTTTATCTGCTTCTTTCTCTCGTCGTTGCAAAAGCGACTGCTGAAAATGGGATCCTAGGTGTAATTCGTGGGTTAGGCAAAAATAAATATTACTGGGTTTTTTCATTAGAAATTACTCTATAACAATCTAAGTTTTGAAGTTAGTGGTGTAACAGCGCCATGGAAGTGGTAGGGTAGCCAGCCTTTCGGTATTTTACAGGATGCATTTTGGAGACTGCGCGGGAACTGCATAACTTGATTTCGTCACCTCCTTTCTACCATTGGACAACCTGTCGAACGGCGAGTATCCACCCTTACATTGTTGAAACTTAAACGGTTCGGATTAAGCGTTTCGCTTCGTTATTCATACCAAGTACATTGAGGGACTGGAACAATTTGCCTGCTGTGATCTTCGCGTCCAATTATAATTTAGGTGTGTTCAAGGCTACGAGTAAATAGGCTCTTAATAAACTAGTGCAACAATTGCCAACAACGATTGCATCACTGCTTACCATTAGATGGGATCGCAGTCAAGCACTAGTTTATATCATTAAGAGACACCGCAAACTACAGACTTTTGATTGGCCGATAGTTTGGTTGGTTGGTAAATCAGTATGAATCTAAACTTACATACTGATTTAGCAACCAACCAAACTATCGGGTTTTTTCACGGACGGGACGGAATGGGAAATTTTGGAAATATCGTTTCATACAAAATGTATATGGAAACGCATGTGTCACGGAGACAAGGACGGGACGGGAACATTAACATTAGTATGAAACGATTTTTCCAAAATTTCCTGTTCTGCAGTGGTTTGCGCGGTCTCTAAAAGATAAAATTCATAGAACAAAAATTGTTGTTTATGATGTTAGTGATACAACCCTGCAAGGTTGTTATTGTTACATATAACCCTGTATAAATGTCCAAATAGGCATAAGTGAAATAAAAATAATAATAATTTGAATTTAAATACACCGCTTAATTTTGATCGTTTTAATCCCGTGGAGGGTTGATCTGGCACATGAAACACTATCGATTTTTAAAGATAAAATTAAAAACTAAAAAGTACCTTTTTTTCAAAACTCGTATTAATTTACGCATGTACGAAATTAATTTCTTTAAGAAAACGTCAGCTGAGCGAATTTAATGACCTGTAGGTAGTTTGTACGCAACGCCGACTATTAACTAAAGGTCATTGAACTCGCTCAGCTGAGGGATTAAAACGATAAAAATTTAGCAGTGTAGAATGGTGTAGAATGATAGACAAGTTTTTTTTTTTTCAGAAAGCAGCCACAGAGTTAACACAAGAAATAGACTCCATTCGGGCAATGAACAGTAGTCTTAGAGCCTATTTAGAACATCTGAGAGGTTTCAAGAAAAACCTGGGACATATGTACGACAATTACACACAACTGAACAAGGTGAATGAACAGTGGGTCGAGACATTGAGGAGTATGAAATAATTAGTTTTAAGATGATTTGTTAAGAATAAATATTTTTAAAGTTTAAACTTAGTTATTTTTTGGGTCGGAAATCATCCAATGATTTCTTGCGCTCTAGGGTGGGGCGGGAGGTCGTTTTTTTCTGTTGGATAAACATCATCCAGATGACATCCCCTTGGTGGAGCGGGAGATAGTATCAGACTTAACACAAAATATATAGGTACATAAGTCAATCTACATACAAAGCGCGCTCGAGCAACGCACACATATCGCTAACAGACACGATATCTCGGTCGCGTCTCGGACCACTCGTCGAACAGTTCCGGCTCAAACGCTCATTAGTGTGCGTCCACTGAGCGTAGGTATAAAAAGTGAAGTACATACTACATGAGATCGTTTTCTGTACCTATCTATTTTGTGTTCTTATACTGACTAAAAAACCCACCCCTATCCTTCGTTGCCTTTCATATCGCGGGAGGGCGTGTCAGACTTACTGATTAAAATAATAACAAATCCTCTCCTTGCTTCCTTCAGTTCCTTCAGTTGCTTTTCGCGTTCTACAATCACAAGTACCACTTTCATACTTTCCCTCATAGCCCTAGTAGGCATCAGGTCCTGCTGGGCCCCCTATCAGTAGTGGAACCACAGAAAAGATAAAAGAGGTTATAAAGCTACAACATAAAGGTCTTAAAGTCAAGAGTGAATAGGTTACTTCTAGGCAAGCGTGCTCCATCGTCGACCACATCATCGCTTTCCATCAGGTGAGATGGTGGTCAAATGCGAGCCTATCAATTATAAAAAAAAAGGAAATACTTTCCAATTTGTACTACAACGAGTGTCGCCGCTTGTCTCACACCCTTTAACTCCACTAAAGGCAATAAATCAATACGAACGCGCATTACGCAACTAACAGACCACGCACACTTAGATCGCAAGTTTGCTATTGGTAGTTGAACTATGAGCATTGTCCTACTTTGTGGCACGACTGCCTCGCCATCAAGGCCATTCTAACCTCTTTCATCTGGCTGTGAACGGAACTATGCAAGGCTGGCAAAATGCCATAGGTACCATGGAGCCACGGTCTGACGGGGCCTATGGCGTTTTGGCTTACCATGGAGTTTCTTGCCGGTTCTTCTCCATAGGAAACAACCAATTGGAACTGTGCACTAGCTTCTGACGTTTTATAGCCCATTTAAGCCTTTGTAAAATAAAATATTTCGAATTTTGGAAAAAATAAGCATCGTAAGACGCAGCTTTGGAAGGCCTCCTACAAGATGGTCCAAGGACTTGGTGTGATCGATCGTTGTGGCGACGCTTGGGGGAGGCCTATGTCCAACAGTGGACGTCTTTCGGCTGAAATGATGATGATGATGATGATGAAAAAATAAAACTACATGCAGGTAAAGTAAAGGTATTTATTTATTTTTAAAATTGTTTTAATCTATACATCTATACATATAAATAAAATTGGAGTGTCTGTTTGTAATATTGAAATAACTGTTTTTTACTACATGCATATGAATATAATATACGGTACATACACTAAATTAACATTTTTTAATTTTTTTTTTCTGTTTGTTTGTTTGTCCGTGCTAATCTTTGAAATGGCTGGACCGATTTTGACGGGACTTTTTTTGGCAGGTAACTGATGTAATAAGGAGTAACATAGGTAACTTTTATTTTAGAAAAAATAAATTCAAAATCCTGAAGTCCACGCGAACGAATTCGCGGGCACAGCTAGTATTATTTATAATACATTTCAGATAGAAAACTGTATGATAGCTAGCTATAGCACAAAGAAAATATGGACTCTGTAAAGAATAAAACATAAATCTGACGATTTGTGAACCTCTGTTTTTGGAAGTCGGCTAAAAGATGCAGTAAATGATATCATCGGTGTCCTTCGTGGACAATTCAACGTGACTGCGGTTGCGAAGCGATTCGATGTAGTTACGTGCGCGCTAAGTTGCCGTTTTGGGTGAGTTGCACCATTTAACTATAACGATAACCAAACCTTAACCAGCCGTGAAACGGCCGCCTATTGGTCAATTCGACGATTTTACAACTGTTAACGGCATTGTTGTCGTATAGTTAAATGGTGCAACTCACCCTTAGTCGCCATTTAAACAACATTATTTTTGGTTTATGCGAAACCTAAATATATTTTGTCCAGAATCAGTAATTGAATGGATTCCAATAGTTATTACACCATGTTATATTTTTCGCCCAAAAATATTTAAAAAGGTCATAAGTTGGACACCACCGACATTAAGTACAACACAGGTCATAACGGGTAGTAGTCACCAGGATGGCCCGGTGACTAGGTATTTTTACTGACATAAGCTTATAACTTCGGGATTTTTCATGATACAATTAAGAAATTTTGTACCTACATAGATTCTTTACATAAATATACCAAACACGAGTTTCGAGTTTCACATAATATAATAAAACTAATGTTTTATAAAACAAGTCATTGCTCCTGAAAAGTTCACACGAGAAAATATCAAACCTATTGTCCGTGACCGCATAGCTTCGCTTATCGCTGCACCGCACCCACGTGCGGTTGGTCACTTAGGTCACCGCAATAGTGTCTATTGTTTGTTGAATTGCTACAGCCGCTTACGGAGTGCTGTAACGTAACGTGCGTGATATGGTGGATACAGACTTTGCGAGGCATGCGCCGCGAACGGCACACAGCGAATGCCTTTCCTTGAATTACGACCAAGATATACTCGGGTCGAGCCATGGCGTGTGAAGCAAATGCTTGTGGGGAGGCATTTGCTTGCATGAAGCACTGATCGAGCGCCGTGCGTGACGCATGCCTCGCAAAGTCTGTATCCGCCTAAACACCAAAGGAGCATTTCTTATGTGTGAACGTAGCGCGTGCACATTGTCGCAATCTATCCTGCAATCTATCCTGAATTCCCATACTGTGAACGCGTTGCTCGCGCGAACAGGAGACTTACACGGGCTGAAGTTGAACTGCCCGGCGGCATTTTTGAACTATGACTTCTTTATAGCAAGGCCTGTAACTGGCCTGCTTGGTGACGTTTACCAAATTACTTACTACCATAGTTGAAATGCTCTGGGGGCTTACTATGACCGACGTTCAATTCCCAATAAGTCAAATTCCTTTCAAAAGCAGGCCTGCCTCTGAATCGCTAAAAATCGTACCATAACAGTTCTAAAGTTGAACGACTATTGTACAGAGGTGAACAGTTAAGCCTGAAGATCGCTTAATTTGACGTTACAGATGCTCAAAAGAGGGACGTCTGCTGTCAAGTAGCACGTCATAGTACAAAAAGTCTTTATAAAATTAAAGGTGAACGAATCTTGAGCGGAGTTTCGTAAACGTCACTATAGACCAGTAGCCCGATTCACGTAATAAAAACCGTAACGATATCGTAGCGATTTAGTCTTTTTGACCATTTCCGTATTCACATCCATCAATCGAATTTGAACGACACCGATTTTACAGTCGCTTGAAATTCGTTGATTAAAAAAAAATCTGTATTAAATTATCCTGGTAGAATACTTATATTAATGTAACTGGAAATAAGTCGATAGATCGTGAATACCGTTTTTGGATAGGTCTTAGATCGAACGACTATAAAACTTCAACGATATTTGGCTTGTTTGATTTTATGTGAATCAGGCTATAGTTACAGGCCTGCTATAACGAAGTCATAGTACAAAGATAAAATTCAACTTTAGCCCTGCGATAAGAGGTCATGGTAAGTTCCCTGAGCACACGAAACGTTTATCAATAGTTGATGTTCAGCCTCTTGATTCAGCTGCTTTCATATCCGTCTATAGTAGAAATAACGAGAGGTGGTGCTGCAGTCGGTAATACCGTCGTCGATGGCAAAGTTGGAGGCGGCACGATGATAGGCTGCGCTTTTTGCGTTTTTTCTAGAAAAATAAAGAAAGGAATTGAGAAAACAAGTTGAGACCCTTGGGCCCTTTTTAGTCAGTAAGAGTGTGACACTATTTCCCGCTTCGCCCAAGGGCGGGGGATGTCATTTGGATGATTTTTACTCGCCAAAAAAAACCCCTGGGCTTGCGGACGGCGAGCAATAGGTAAATCGCCGTGCGATAAGGACGATTGTGTTCCATTTGCGCCGTAAAAACGATGCCGATGCCTGATAAGAACAGGGATTGCTCGAAAGAGTAAACATGACCCTAAAAGGAATACAAGTGGGTTTTAGTCAGTAAAATCTGACGTTCTCTCTCACTGCACCTAGACCGGGAAGAGAAAAAATGGGGATCGAACCCACGAATTCAAGCTCGGCAGTCACCTTTAAGGTCATTTGACTAACTTCCCAGCATTGGGCAAACGAGTAACGAGGTTGATTCTCTCTTACAGAAAGCGGTACTGAATTACTGAACCCCAACTCTTTTCTTCTTGTTCAGTCCATCCAAAGGTTGTCTGGTAGAAATTGCCCTGTGCAATAAGACCGCCTATTGTTCACTTAAGTATTCTTTTTGTAAATGTTAATCCTTGAATGAACTAAGGTGTGCAGTAAAGTAATAAATAAATAATAAATACTGAGTCCCAGAGTTCCTTTCGGCTCCAACGGCCATCTGTTCGGCGAGCAATGTGCCCTGTCCATTGCCACTATAGTTTGGCAATTCTTCGAGCTATGTCGGCAACTTTGGTTCTCCTGGATATCTTTGATCTTCATTCCTGATTCGATCATGAAAGGAAACTCCAAGCATAGCTCTTTCCATTGCCCTTTGGGCGGTTTTAAGGCTTCTGATGAAGCCCATTGTGAGCGACCACGTTTTAGAGCCCTATGTCATCACTGGCAACACGCATCAGTCATAGACTTTCGTCTTGAGACACTGTGGTATGTTGGATGAGAAGATACCGCGCAGCTTATCGAACGCTGTCCAGCCGAGGCGGATTCGACGGTTGACCACTTTCTCCAAATTAGATCTACCCAATTGGACTGTCTGTTCGAGATATACATAATAGACAAGAATTTGCTTACCTATCATACAAATCGAGTACTGTGCCGTGTCACACGGCAGTCCATAGACCAAACCGATGAGATGGTCTTGTCTATCCAAGTTCAGGCAAGAGTTATCCATCGTGAACTCTTCATCTACCCACCATGGCGGCATCTGTTGTGGAATAAAGAAACTAATTTAAAAAACGCCATCTTGGAATTTGAAATTGTATATAGAGACATCTAGCGGTGAAATTTGTAAGTAATGACATCTAGCGGGGATTAATAGAACTGCTGAGTTAGACGCCAGACATAAATATAGAGCATACGTAGTGCTATCTATCGAGGAATAGCAAAACTGCTAAGAAAAGGAACTGTCTAAAACTGCTGCTTATATAGTGTCATCTAGCGGCAAAATACTACAACAATACTAAAAACAATAATAAAAACCAAAACTAATACTATTGTAGAACTGTTTAAATGAAGGATTTTTTTATTAATAAATTATAAACATTATTACAGTTGCCATCACGGATCTTGAACACTTGCGCAGAAGTCAAATATTCAGTCTCTATAATGGTGCGAAGTGCGACACGGGGGCGGAGTGTCACTGATTGGCTGGCCGCGCCATCGCGTCATAGACGTAACTCCTCATTCGTGCATGCATGCATGTATCTAACAACGAAGACGATTGGCTCGCCAATGTATGGAATGCGCAAAGCGATCCCCACTCTGACGCCGAGCGCTCCAGATCCGTGATGGCAACTGTACAACGTCCTAGCTGACCCGGTAAACTTTGTACCGTCTAACAGCCAATTGGGTGTGTGATATTTTACTTCTGATTTAAATAAATTCAATTCAACCGATTTTTATAAAACAAAGTCTAAGTAATTATATATCAAGTAACACACAATTTTAATGTATAGTGCGTTGGGGTAAGATCGGCATTGGGGTAAGAACGTATAAATATAAATTAAACCACTTATTTAGCTTTATTTTTAAAGCTAGTCATATTGCGTGCCGCGTCATTATGTTCCACCTTGCCCTGCAATGTGGCTCGCATTAAAAATAAAGCTAAATTAGTGGCATATTGATTTATACGTTCTTACCCCAATGCCGATCTTCCCCCAACCTACCTTATCTACATCGATTTCCTAAATTTTTCGTGATGCGCGCACAATTAAGACTTTTCTACAGATTTATTATATGAACAGATGTGAAAGTAATTCTGTCTGTCTGTTACACTTTTACGCTGAAACTACTGAACCGATTTAGATGAAATTTAGAACGGGGTTAGGATGTTTTTAATATCGTACGGGATTGCTCAGCACGTGTAACCCCTGCAAATGTCCATGTCATAGAAGTATTTATTGTAATGCGTGGAATACGCCCGCGGGTCGCGTTTTTTTGGGTTTCTAATTTTTTTTGCACCATGCACTAGCTTCTGACGTTTTATAAGTGCCCATGTAGGCCTATGTGAAATAAAAAACTTTTGACTTTTGACTTTTTTAATGCGGAGCAAACCCACATGCGTGATGAAATTCGCACAATATTCACAACACCCTGAACTTGAAGCGGGTTAAAGCGGGTGTTATGTCTGTTCCGGGCAGTTGTCCAGATCAGACATAACGCCCGTCTGCTTTCTGGCTGTTGTATATGTTCAAATCGCGCGGAGAACTCTACTTGCGCGATGCAGGATTTCATAGTTTAGTTCATAATTGGCGCCATAGATGTCGCTACATACCTCCCGACTAGTTTAAAATATCAACTCACATACAGTCCAGGGTTGGGGCCTCCCGCAGCCTTTGGACTTGGGATTGTCTTCCTACTGTTGGGATTGTACCAGCTGAACCGGACGGTGTCCGTCGAAATCTCCTTCGTCATGTTCAGACGACCGGAGATCCAGATGTGTTCAATAGCTGGAAATGATATAAAAACAAGAACATTAAACATTTTGGGAACACATCATTATGCGTACAGCAGGCACAACGGATCTTGAGCGCTCGGCGTCAGAGTGGGGATCGCTTTGCGCATTCCATACATTGGCGAGCCAATCGACTTCGTTGTTAGATACATGCAGCAAGGAAGGGAACGAATCATGAGTGACGTCTATGACGCGATGGCGCTGCGAGCCAATCACTAACGCTCCCCGCCCCCGCGTCTCACTTCACACCACTTAAGAGACCGAATATTTGACTTCTGCGCAACCGCTCAAGATCCGTTGTGCCTACTGTACAACTAAGGAGTGAGATTCCCTGCCGGAGGCTGTGTTTGCTGAAAGCTACAACCTAGGGGTCTAGAGTGAATAGGTTACTTCTTAGTAAGCGTGCTCCATCGTTGACCACATCATCGCTTACCATTAGGTGAGATAGTAGTCAAACGCGAGCCTATCAAATAAAAAAAACTATTTAAACAAACATTTAAAAATATTTTAATATTTTTAAATGTTTGTTTAAATAGTTTTTTATATAAATATTAAAATATTTTTAAATGTTTTTTATTGCATATTTAAAAATATAATTCTAAGTAGGTACATATATTTGAATAAACGAAGTAATAAAAAAGTGAAATAAAACTCACGTTCCTCCTTATTCTCCCCCATAACCAGTAACAGCTGTATCAGGATATCATGGCTATCTAAGCTAGCGAGGGTCCCGTTCATCTTCAAGCAGTTCTGGTTCGCATGCTGCCAGTAAAACAGCTGCCGAACCAGCACGTAGTAGTACTGATCGTCGCTGGGCACCTCTGTTGGGAACTTTTGAGATCCTGAAATAATATTATTTGAATTTAAAAAAAAAGAAGAAGAAAAAAGTCAAAAGGCCGGGGTAGCTGCGAATTTTTTTTTTTGCGTTTTGACAGGTCAAGTGTCAAATTGAAAGTAAAAATGGCGGGTGTAACACGTATCTATAGAAGCGACAAGAAACATACCGACCGAAATATTTGTATAATATAACATAATATTTTACAAACATTAATGAAAAGAGTGTCCGTGAAACACATTCTTCTCCATAGAGAGCTACACTTTGGAATGTACAATTATTAGCATAGTATTTTTTGACCTACCTACTGATTTCTTGACAATTCATAAATGCCCGCTAATTTAATGCTTTATGTATGATTTGGATGAAATTTGGCATGCATATAGCCTTTGACATGGAAAAGAACATAGGCTACTTTTTATAAAAACATTTTATTCCTATGGGAAAACATGTTTAGAGTGCGATAACCGAAGTATTATGAGCCTATTCACTCTAGCCTTAGAGACACCTAAATTGTAATCGGACGGGAAGACCGCAGCAGGCAAATTGTTGCAGTCCTTCGATGATAATGGTTTAAATCATCAATCAAACAACCAGTGGCGTAGCTACTGAATAATTAGGCAGTGGCCGCGGGGCCCTAAAGCACGGGGCCCCCGAAAATCTAACTAATCATTTTGTACTAGCGAAAAATTCTCCCACCTTCGATATGTAAATAAAATATTGTGGCAACGCGTTTTAGTCAGTAAAAACCTAACACTTCCTTTCGCTTAAGCGAGGAGCTGGAGAAGTTATTTAATAATTTTCAACGTGAAAGAAAGGGGCGCGCCACTAAATGCAACTGTATCAGTTCGTTTTACCTTATTTAATGACTTTTTCATGAAATAGCCAGTCGATAAGATAAGAGGAACTGATCGTTTTGTATGGATCATTTTCCATAATAAATACGCTTTACACCAGCCATTTAAATCTTTTAATTAATCAATTCGATGCTGACCTGCAAAATATCAAATACTTAAGATCATTTGATTTCTGCGGGCTATCTTTTACATCCCCTTAAGGTGGTTTTTAATATCGTGCGATAGTCCATCATGCAGAAAGTGCGTTTTTGCATTTTTCAAAATGCAAAAACGCACGCATGCACTAAATACTTGAAATGGACATTTGTGGGGGTTGCGCATGCGGGGCAATCCCGTATGCGTAATCTTAATCGCACTATATGTAAAGCACTTTAAAGGTGATAGTTGCACAGGCCATAGTCTCGCCAGATGGCGCTGAAATCAACTTTCAGGTCCGTAGTTTTCATTTTGAAACAAAAACACGTCTACTCTCACACACAATCAAATAGAATGAAAGTCAAACAGAAAAAAACAAAATTTAATCAAAATTAAATAGAATAAAAATAAAATAGAATAAAAATCAAATAGCCAACGTGAAAAAAAAATGTCGAAAGTACAGTCGCAATCATTCATAGCGATGTGCCTAACATTTTTCTTTGTAGAAAAAGATTAATTTGACTGGCCTAGCTAGGACCACTGACCACTAGACTGTCAGTCTAGTGGACAGTGGCCCTTACTGATATGCCGTGAACCGTATTTTTAAGGTGCCTTTGAAAAACTAAGTCTGTATTATAAATAATATTCCACAACTATCACACAACGCAAGTTGGTAGTTCTGCAGTCTTTTGATAAAAGTGATTTGTGCCCCAAATCACTTTTAATCTGCAGACTGCAGAACTTAATTTTAATTTTGGATCATTGCGACTGCACTTTTGACCCCAGACTGTGCAAGATTACAGACACGTCGTTGACACTACTTCGATCTTTGAAATTCGCATGGCAAAGCTAAAGGAAAAAAAAACCATTTTAAAATCTGAACGAAATGCTTTGTAACCCAGCTAGAAAGTATCAAAATTAAGATACATGGTAGCTTCTATTTAAGTCCAGAACTAGAACGTACAGTACCAGAAAAGGAGGAAAATAATACAGTAGAATAGAACACACACACACACACTGAACTGATGGTCTAAAGAGAGACTTTCAGCAAGCCCAATTGTCAGAACTGACAAGCCAAGACTAAGAAGAACCCGAAGGAAAGACCAACACCATGTCGACGCCAAATTATGTGGTATGAAACCTGCAGCAAGGAAGGAGTAGTAACTAAAGTGTTTTTTTGTGGTGGGAATATATTCAATGACTTCTCCCGGTCTAGGTGGGGCGGGAGAGCGTGTCAGACCTTAACTGACTAAAACCATACCTTCTATTGCCCTTTGCGTTTTAGGACTACGGGATTCCTGTGTCATGCGTAAGGTGAAGACGTCGTGACGCCTCCATGACGGCCATAATTGGACAGCGTTATGTAAGAATGGATTAAGCGACACTAGAGAGAATTTGAAAAAATAATCGCTATGCATTATGGACAGCGTTAATTTTCTCAAATTCTCTCTAGTGTCGCTTAATCCGTTCTTACATAACGCTGTCCAATTATGGCGTGCCCAGAACTGGATTGCGACAGTCGTTATCGCCATTTCATCATGATATCTTGCTGGAGTTATATCCACCATGCCGCGAGTTGTCACTACAGCAGAATTTCCCTGTCTTAGCGTTGTGTTTGCCTCTCTTGGCGTTGCATGCGTAGATCGTGCATGCGTGCAAGGTCTTTTGCCTCCAAATCAGTAGTAACTTAAGCTAAAGAATTCTTCAAAAATGTCTTATCAGAATGCGGATAAGAGTTTTTCTACTAGAGATTGTAGACGGCAAAGTTCGAAATGAGGATAAAACTGCTTATAGTCTGTCTAATAAGTCAACCGACTTGGGAATTTTGTATAATATCTAATCATTTAAAAAATACTTCTATTCGATACTTTTCATATGGTTTTTCTTTTAGTAAACAATGATCTCTATCTCTTAATCAACCTTGATTATTGAACCCGTGTTGACTACATCAGATTTAATTAAATCCTAATAATTTCCTAAGTTATTTATTAGACAGACTACTCAAAAGTCGGTATAGAGTTATGCAGAACAGAATGTAAAGCATTTGTATTTGCTTAGTATTTGTAAGCCACACCAACCACGACCAACAAGGGGTAAGAGCTTTGCTTACTTTGCTGACAAGGGGGCGGAGAGTTAATATTTGCAAAAAAACTGCCTACGTAATATTTGACTTCAACTTTTAATTAATGTAGAAGTTGAAGTTGAAGTCAAATATTACGTCAACTTCTAAACGGCCCCAAACGTATATATGACGTTGATATTGATGTTTAACTAATGTCATTAATATGTATAAGCGTTTTGACAGGTGCCTGAATCTGAGGCCTCAGTGCTGCCACCTGGGGAACGTCACTTTAAAACACCCTCTCTGACGAGGATCGCTTGTCACCGTGCACCGTGCGTAAAAAGAACTCAAGGATATCAACTGAGAGGTGGGTTTTAGTCAGTGAAAGTCTTACAGCGCGTACAATCTCGCTATACCAAGATCAGGAAATGTACGTGATGATTTCTACCTTAAAAAAGGGGTATAAATTAGTTCACAATCAACTTTGTCGAGTGTACATTACTAACCAGATCGTCGAATTCCCCTTTCTAATTCACCTCCAAGCTCTGAAATCGGATAACCAAGTAATATTCACGAATAGGTAAGGTCCTTTTTATTTAGCATGGGCAGAATGACAGCAGGACAAAAATATGCATCTTTAAGATGATAGAAAAGGATAGATAGCTACATTGTATGAATCTGACAGCTGTCACCCATACCATGCCATAGCAACTGTAGTGTTAATATTAATATTAAAATAAATAGAAAATAATTTTATCATTATAATTTTTTACTAGCTGCCCAGCAAACATTGTTTTGCTAATAATTAACAGAAAAATGTTGTGTTGAGGTAGAAGGACAAAAAATAGCTTACGACCTATTATTAGACTTACCAAATCCAAATATAATTATAAAAGAAGTTAGATAATAATAAAATAATTTGACAAGAGATTTTTCAAACTCTAAGCGCTTCAGGTCGTAAAAATAGTAGTTCGCTGCTTGAAGCCCATAAGTTCGTCGTGGTAGTCGACTAGTTGTGTGCATGGCAATATATACGACTAGTTAGGTACCTAGTAGACAGTGATGTAACTACATATCTGAGGCCCGTGACAAATTTATTGGAAAAATTGTCTCCATGTAATTTAATTTTAATATTTTTTGTAATATACATTGAGTAATGGGTTACTTCTTCATTTTAATAATTATGTTTTGTAAAATAGACTGGATTACGTACTTCTGAGCCTGCGGCCTTTTGGACCGGAGGCCCCATCGCACCGGGGGCCCCTGGCATATTACCAGCCTTGCCACTCTAGTTCTATCACTGCTAGTAGTATTTCAAAAATGCTTATTCGTGGATAAGTTCTATAAATAAGTGGCTATCAAACTGATAAACGATAAGAGAAGCGAATATCGTACCTTCATAACAAATGAACTGCATCTTCCTCTCACACCTCGCTTCCAGGAACACTGGTGGATGAGACGCGTGCCTGTCCAGCTGGAGACAGCCGTTCTGCTTTATGTTATTTCTGTCCCTGGAAAATGTTTATCAAGTGCCTGCTTCAGTAACTTAGAAAGAAAAGAAAGAAAAAAAGGAACAGATAGAAAAGAAAGAATAGAAAGAAAAGAAAGAAAAGAAAGAAAAGAAAGAAAAGAAAGAAAAGAAAGAAAAGAAAGAAAAGAAAGAAAAAAAGAAAAGAAAGAAAAGGAAGAAAAGAAAGAAAAGAAAGCTATACAGCTCCATTCCTTTAAAATTCAGTTTACTCTTTAGGTCGTAAAATGGATCACGTTAAGAGCTCGTGGTGGCACTGCAGACAGGGTAACTTCTTCTTAGTCGTGCACTCTTGATTGAGTGGTCGTGGTCACGTCTCGGTCGAGTCCTGCACCACCGCCTCTCTCGCGATACGACGCCATGCAGCTCTGTGTGCTTGGGAGTTTCCATTTATGCTGCAATGTGTCACCGATTTGACGAGGTCCGTCCACCGTCTTGGAAGAACGACCACGTGATATTTTGCCCCCCACTTTCTCTTGCACTCCCAAACGTTCCATCGAGTCCTCGTTACGAGTGATATGCCCGAAGAACTTGAGGATTCGTATTTGCACAGACGACAATAACCTCTCAAAGAGACGGTAATTAAATGCCGTCAATTAAGCCACTTACCTCATGGGAGGCCAGGTATCTCCCGAGGCATCAGTCAAGGCCGGTGTCTGGAACACATTGACCCCAGTGTCTATCCACTTCCAGGAGCCGAGAGTGCCTTTAGCACCAACCCAAGCGTTTTCAATACCTGTCAGTTTTGTTTAAAATTAATAACAAGTACACGGGGTTATTTGTAAAACACTAACCACTTTGCAGAACTGTATTCATCATCATCATCATCATCATCAGCCTTTTTAATGTTCCCACTGCTGGGACTCAGGCCAGGCTAAGAGAGGGAATGGGCCGTAATCCACCACGCGGGCCCAGTGCGGGTTGGTGGATGTCAAATGTCTTCGAATTTTTGGTTCTAGGACATGACGGTTTCCTCACGATGTTTTCCTTCACCGTTTTGAGAGCAGTGGTAATGAAATAAATTACACATAGTAATGCGCCTGACAGGGTTTGAACTCGTGACCTACAACTCGTAAGTCGGAGCTATTATCACTCGGCCACCACTGCTCTAAACTGTATTACTAACATGAAATTAAAGTTACCTATCTTACAAAAATCATACAATACTAAGCTTACTTGGTCGATTTTTCAGCATAGTCATGCCCAGTTTCTTCAAACATTTTAAAGTGGCAATGTTCGCTAGTCTGTAAACAGTAAAATAATTAATTTATAAATAAATCATTATGGCTTATCAAAGATAAGGCATTGCCATACAACGTGGCAATGCCGCCAGTCTTTTGGGCACACTTCCAGTCGACAGCGATGCGGAGGAATTTTTCAACGTCATATTTTAGGAAGGAACTCCTTCTGCATTGTGTATGTTGTATATTATTCTGTACTTATCCTTACTAATATTATAAATGTGAAAGTGTGGATGTTTCACGCAAAAACGACTGAACGGATTTGGATAAAATTTGGCATGCATGTAGCCTTTGACATGGGAGAGAACATAGGCTACCTTTTACTCCGATTCCTTAAGAATCTAATGCCACGCGGGCGAAGCCACGGGCAAAAGTTAGTATAAAATAATTTTAACCTGTCAATCGTGATAATGACAGACACAATTGAAAGACAATAGGTGCGCGAACGCCGGCGTTCGCTTGGGGTTTAATGAATTAATCAGTTTAATGTTATTTTTTATGATGTTTTTATGAATAATTGTGGTACACATTTTTTGTAACTCGAGAATGATTAAACCAATATTAAAACAAAACTTTTTTAAATTGAACAAAAACACATTTTTAGGGTTCCGTAGTCAACTGGGAACCCTTATAGTTTCGCTATGTCTGTCTGTCTGTCCGTCCTCGCTTAATCTCTGTGACCGTTAGCACTAGAAAGCTGAAATTTGGTACCAATATGTATATCAATCACGCCGACAAAGTGGTAAAATAAAAATTGTTTTTTTTTTTTATTAGGGTAGCCCCCCTATATGTAGAGTGGGAAGTGATTTTTTTTTAATTTCAACCCTAACGTGTGATATGTTGTTGGATAGGTAAGTATTTAAAAATGAATAGGGGTTTACTAAAATCATTTTTTGATAATGTCAATAATTTCGGAAATAATCGCTCCAAAAGTAAAAAACAATGTGTCCCTCTAACTTTTGAACCATAAGTTTAGAAAATATGAAAAAATCTGAAAAGTAGAACTTTATAAGGACTTTCTAGGAAAATTATTTTGATCTTGATGGAAAGAACACTTTTTGTACAAAAAAGACAAAAGGGTTCTACAAAATAATTTCTGGACTATGTTTGTAGTATAATCGTATTTATACTCATAAGTGGGTACACTTATTGTGACGGACGGGAAACTACGGAACCCTACACTGAGCGTGGCCCGATACGCTCTTGGCCGGTTTTTTTTATCTCTATTATGTAGGTATATTAATTTATTATTACAAGTCTGTGATAAGGCCTGTTTAGCAGGGGCCCAGCCGGGTCGAAGCCTACTGGGGCCAGGGTTAACCAAAAGGGAACTCGAACCCCGGTATGAAGGCTTAAAAGAACGGGGTGGGTTTTTTAGTCAGTAAGAGTCTGACATTATCTCCTGCTCCGCCCAAGAGCAGGGGATGTCATTGGATGGTTTTTGCCCACCCAAAAAAAAAAAAAGATTTGTTTAGTTTCGTGGCCGTCATAATAACAGTTTTTAAACGAGGTCTTAAACACTTCGTACTGCAGGAATAGAAATGATATAAAAATATTGCCACTGTTAACGTTTAATGTATCAAGTATTCTTTAGGTAGGTATTTAGACAGGAGCTCCAATCATGAAAAAAAGCTATATGAATTACTAGCTTTTGCCAACGGCTTCGGCCGCGTGAAAATAGAAATAAGCTTATGTTACTCAGTGGTAAAGTAGCTTTATCCTGGTAATAGAATTTTGAGAATCGGTCCAGTAATTTTAAAGTTAAATCGTCGCTTGTTACACAAACAAACAAAACATCTTTCCTCTTTAGAATATTAAGTATAGATTTACCCATACAGCCATATGAAGTAGCGGTTACGACTTAAGTCGACATTTATTGTGTCGTAACGGAATTTATTTGTAACATTGTTCCGTAGCGTAACGTCGCCGTGTCGACTTGTGAGTCGACACCGTTTCGAAAAGTGGGGAATAATCGTAACAGAATAACAGTAACTTTCAGTCACATTGTGACGTCGCCGTGTCGACACGTCGCGACCGGTCGCGACTTTTATGCCCTCACTTGCATCGTACATTCAATCATTCATTTTGTCGTTGCGTTCATTCTATACTTGTCAATTTTTATTGTAATTCGTTCGTTTTTGTGAATGTCATCATAGACATAAATCTTCGCCGCCATCAGAAAAAAATGAAAGTATTTATTTACGTATTTCTGTGATAAATGCATCATAGTCGATCGAAAATCCTCTGCGAAATTAAATGTATCGTGTAGTTTGATGTTACTATAATAAATTAACCGATGCGCCCTTCTGATTTAATAAAATACTTAAAATATTTTTTGTTAATGTGGTTGTTTTCAATTAAAAAATTACAAAGTATCGTATTTCCAAGCATTGCAGAAGATTTTATTGATACGGCCTATATAAATTTAACCAAAATATATTCTAGAATACTATAATAATAATATAAATTGTGTAAAATGATGTGGATAATTTTGTATCTACTTGAAAGATGAAACCCAACACAATGTTTCGTAACTGTGTTTACATGTTTCGGCAATATGTTAAGTTACGTTACAGTGTGACTGTTTTAACAAAATGGAGTTTTATTATTTTATGTTTGCAGTGGTTCTCAACATGCTGTAAAGTTAGTTTTATCAAAAAATTTAACTAGTGAGGAAGTAACTGCCGTGCCTGAAGGATGGGTCGTAGGAACATACCTATACTGGCCTCGTGCACTTAAAATAAACTTTCAAAAATCGTAGCTTATGACGTGGGAAATATGGTCCTACGAGTGTTTCTCAAATAATCCTGTATATTATAATATTTTTTCAATAAAACTTGCTTTGGTGCTTTGGTTGCTTATGACTCATAGTTAAAAAATAAGTAAATAAATCAGGTAGTAAGACTGATCCCTCTAATTAGAGCTCTGCTATAATTATAGAGCAATATTTGTGCTTCCAGCATTGAGTAAAATCTATGAAAAAAAACATGCTCGACCAGATGTTATCCCACTTTAATTAGAATGGGATTTTGCATAGTCATCAGTTTGGCTACACGAAAGGAATGTCAACGGATGCATGACTGAAACTTATCAGTCACATTTTAGAATCCTGGAAGAAGTCCCAGGATGATATTAGCATATTCTGTGACCTCTCAAAAGCATTTTACTGTGTTGACTCTACTATACTCTGATCTGTAAATTACATCATTAAGGAATTCGTAGACGAGCTGCTGATCTTGTTTTTTTCAATTTATCCTACAGGTAGCAAAAAGTATCCATAAATGGGGTGACGTCGTCGGGGTCTTTAATAAGGATAGGCGTGCCTCAGGGTTCAATTCTTGGCCCTTTCCTTTTTCTAGTAGTTTATATTAATGACATTCCTTACATGATGAATAATTTATCAGATATAATTCGATCTGATGACACTTCTCTTATTTCTAAAGTGGATAGAAAAGATACGGATGTCTTGCGTGTCAACGAAAGTCTGGCTGTTCTTTCGAAATGGTTCGCAGCTATTAATCTCTTACGAAATGCAAATAAAACTAAATGTATAAAGTTTTCATTACCGAATGAAGAAAAATAAGGCAGTTGACAGATGTCGCCACAGCTAGATTAGTTTACTATGCCTGTTTCCACAGTTTTATGTCTTATGGCATTTTATTGTGGGGATCTGCAGCTGATGTAGACTCAATTTTCATATTACAAAAGAGAGCAATCAGGGCTATTTATAAAATGGGTACTCGCAAGTCCCTCAGAAATAAATTCAAAGAAATCGATATACTGAATAGAATCGATATAGATACTAAACACATATTAAGCGTGTCTTAACCAAAAAAGCATATTACAAGATTACAGACTATGTCGAAGACACGCTTGTTTGGCAATGACTGCCTCTGCATTTGTGGCCCCCTGGTAACTCATAATATTGTGTAAATGTATCTATTAACTGCTCCATCTTTTTTGTAACCTATTTTTTTTTCTAACACATTGTTTTTGCAAAATTTTTATATTATCTGACTCCAACCACCTTAAACTCGTTAGGTAGTTATTTTGTTAACATCTCATTTATTGACAGTTGTAATTATTTAAAAAAATTCTAGCTTTTTTTATATAGCCTCTTTTTATAATGTAAATGGAAAAACACTGTAGACTCCACGAATTCTTAGATTACTTCATATTTGACTCACTTTTTTAAAACGATTATTTTTATTGTGCTTTTGAATACAATATAGACCGGTTTACACTGTTCTTAAATAATATCCATTAATACGGTAATATGAAAATATCTTAAGAACAACCACTTTTTTTAAAAGAGTAACCATGGAGTTTCTTGCCGGTTCTTCTCCATAGGAAACGACCAATTTGGAACCGCGCACTAGCTTTTGATGTTTTATAAGTGCCCATGTAGGCAGTGAAATAAAAAACTTTTGAATTTGAATTTTGAAAATATCAATAATTTTATTAAATACAATAGCACACTTTGAGAACCCCGGTTGTTTTCTGTTTGGTCAAATCCAACACTACAGTGTCGTAACTGTTACTACACTTGTGTAACTCCAAAAAATACTGTAGTTTAGTTTCGACATTGTGTCGATAATTTAACTTTAATATTTACACAGGAATTCAAAGTAAACACAATGTGTCGTAAATAATTTAAGAAAAAAATTGTCGTAACTTGTTGACACAGATACAACACTTATTTACTGTAACATTTTTCAGTACAAAGTGTTGATATCGTTCCTACACGCTGTAACCAAAATCCGCATCGTAATTAAGTTTAGTAACAGTTACGACATTGTTACCTTGTCTTGCTAATCTGTGACTATTTGAGAATTTTGCGACCGAAAATGGTTGTATGGGTAAGCTATGGTTACATTACTGTGTTGGGGTGTCTCGTGGTATAAGATACACCAATCAAACTAATCTGTTCATGCCTACGTGTCCTAACAAATTTTGTAGCCAATTAACGACGTCAGAAGGCGCCACGACACAACACGCTAATGTAACCCTAGCTTTAAGAAGTTCTTACGCCATCCCCCTGAGTACGCAGTACGCCGCAGCAAATCAAAATAAACATCAAATCAAAATCATTTATTTCAAATAGACCATTTGCAGGCACTATTGAATAGTCAAATGTGGGTCAGTCCAAGAAAAGTGAAGCTAAATTGCACTTGGTGCCAGTCCACCATGCCATCGCAGAGGTGGTATAGACCACTCCTGCACCGCACTGTGTTCTCTAATATCACTATCACTACATAGTATAAAACAAAGTCGCTTTCTCTGTCCCTATGTCCCTTTGTATGCTTAAATCTTTGAAACTACGCAACGGATTTTGATGCGGTTTTTTTTAATAGATAGAGTGATTCAAGAGGAAGGTTTATATGTATAATAACATCCATTAAATAGTGGAGAAGTACTGTTATTTTTGAGGTTTCTAATGTGATGTCGTAAATAATTACATTTTTTCCGCTTACATTGCAAACGCAGGCTGAACCCTACGAGTTTTATCAAAATAATGTACTAAGTATTGTACACATTGAAAAGGTCTACAGAAAAGTCCGTGATGGTATATGTCTATCTCTTATGGATAACCCACAATAACTTTTTTTTGTCATTTACTTTTTACGACAAATAATGGCTAATTTTCGAAGCGATTTTAACCAATACAGCATTAATCATTAACCAATTAAATACCTTGAATACATTGTTCATTTAATATAGATCTATATGGCCCTTTACACCGTATGATTTAAGTGAATATTTTCGAAGATATTACAGATTTAAAAATTGCGGGACGTAGCGTTTGCGGCGGTACCGGCCGGCCGCCCGGTGCGGCAAGAGCATTGCACCCGTGCGAAGCCGGGGCGGGTCGCTAGTTAGTGTATATTGAGAAGTACTTACGCCATCCCCCTGAGCACGCAGTAGGCCGCAGCCTGGTGCCAGTCCACCTTGCCATCGTAGAGGTGGAACAGACCACTCCTGCACCGCACTGTGTTCTCTATAATATTAGTATATATTAAGAAGCTCTTACGCCATCCCCCTGCGCACGCAGTATGCTGCAGCCTGGTCCCAGTCGGAACAGATCGGTATGGGTGTTCCGGCGAGAGCTAAAGGCACAAGATTGGAGAGTCCGCCAAAATCGCAGAACAAGTATTCCGTTTTGGTTCTACTCAATTTCAGGCCAGCACTCTCCAGTCTGTGCCACCACACCTCCAATCTGTTCTGGACCTCTAGGCCGCTCTCGGCAACCAGCACAGTATCGTCGACAAACAGCATACACCAGGGAGACTCCTCCTGAATGTCCGACGTCAGAGCGTCCATTATCATCAGGGAGAGGTAAGGGCTGAGAGCCGATCCCTGATGTAAGCCGACAGCAACATTGAAGTTTCCAGTGGTGTCTACTGTGGACCGTGCTGTGTTCTCTATAATATTAGTACAGATTAAGAAGTTCTTACGCCATCCCCCTGAGCACGCAGTACGCTGCCGCCTGGTGCCAGTCCACCTTGCCATCGTAGAGGTGGTACAGACCACTCCTGCACCGCACTGTGTTCTCTAATATTAGTGTATATTGAGAAGTTCTTACGCCATCCCCCTGAGCACGCAGTACCTATGTTGCAGCCTGGTCCCAGTTGAAACAGATCGGTATGGGTGTTCCGGCGAGAGCTAAAGGCACAAGATTGGAGAGTCCGCCAAAATCGCAGAACAAGTATTCCGTTTTGGTTCTACTCAATTTCAGGCCAGCACTCTCCAGTCTGTGCCACCACACCTCCAATCTGTTCTGGACCTCTAGGCCACTCTCGGCAACCAGCACAGTATCGTCGATAAACAGCATACACCAGGGAGTCTCCTCCTGAATGTCCGACGTCAGAGCGTCCATTATCATCAGGGAGAGGTAAGGGCTGAGAGCCGATCCCTGATGTAAGCCGACAGCAATATTGAAGTTTCCAGTGGTGTCCACTGTGGACCGTACTGTGTTCTCTATAATATTTGTATATATTAAGAAGTTCTTACGCCATCCTCCTGTGCACGCAGTACGCCGCAGCCTGGTGCCAATCCACCTTGCCATCGTAGAGGTGGTACAGACCACTCCTGCACCGCACTGTGTTCTCTATAATATTAGTATATATTAAGAAGTTTTTACGCCATCCTCCTGAACACGCAGTAGGCCGCAGTCTGGTGCCAGTCCACCTTGCCATCGTAGAGGTGGTACAGACCACTCCTGCACCGCACGCACTGTGTTCTCTATAATATTTTTATATATTAAGAAGCTCTTACGCCATCCCCCTGAGCAAGCAGTAGGCCTCTGCCTGGTGCCAGTCCACCTTGCCATCGTAGAGGTGGTACAGACCTCTCCTACACCGCACTGTGTTCACTTCTACATAACATTAGTATATATTAAGAAATTCTTACGCCATCCCCCTGAGCACGCAGTAGGCCGCAGCCTGGTGCCAGTCCATCTTGCCATCGTAGAGGTGGTACAATCCACTCCTGCACCGCACTGTGTTCACTTCTTTCACGATGTTCGATTCTCTTGCCTCTGTGTGGTGGAATAGCTTTATTAGAACGAGGTTTACTGATATAACAAAACCGATAAACAAACAGACAGATTAATTTAACGTTGTAGACGATTCATCATCATCATTTCAGCCAATATACGTCCACTGTTGAACATAGGCCTCCACCAAGCGTTGCCACAATGAAACGATCCTGTGCGTCTCGCAACCATCGGTTTCCCGCAACCTTATGAATATCAGCATTTCGCTGTAGGTACTCGCGGGTTCTCTTCAAGCTCGTAGCCAAACGAAAACGCCTGACTCTGTCAGAGCGTGCCAACTCTAGTTCTTCTACTTGCCACTAGATGGCGTGCTTTGTTTTGTTGTCATCAGCTCAACTACCGGATACATCATCATCATCATTTAAGCTGATAGCCGTCCACTGTTGTACATAGGCCTCCCCCAAGTGTTGCCACAATGCACGATTCTGTGCGTATCACATCCATCGGATTCCCGCAACCTTCACCAGGTCATCGGTGAACCTTGTAGGAGGCCTTTCAACGCTGCGTCTTCTGGTACGCGGTCGCCACTCCAGAACCTTTCGACACCAACGGCCATCTGTTCTGCGAGCAATGTGCCCTGCATATAGCCACTTAAGTTTGGCAATTCTTCGTGCTATGTCGGCAACTTTAGTTCTCCTGCGGATATCTTCATTTTTCATTCGATTAGTAGACGATTAGTACGGAAATTGCGGATAGGAAATAGTATACAACATTATTTTGGTATTTAATGCCAAACCTGAAACACGTGTATAGTATACACCGCTAAATTGAATGACCGTTAAATGACCTATAGATAGTAGTCGGCGTTGCGTACAAACTACCTACAGATCATTGAACTCGCTCAGCTGACGTTTTCTTAAAGAAATTAATTTCGTACATGCGTAAATTAATACGAGATTTGAAAAAAGGTACTTTATTTTTCAATTTTATCTTTACAAATCGATAGTGTTTCATGTACCGGATCGACCCTCCACGGGATTAAAACGATTAAAATTTGACGGCGTATATTTCTATGTAAAGTAATGGTACTTAGTGGGTGGTGTCAAACTTGTGACTGTGACCTTTTGAAATGTTTTTGAGAAAAAACATGGTGTAAAAACTAGTGGAATCCATTCAATTACTGATTCTGAACAAACTGCACCGCTAAATTTTAATCCCATGGAGGGGCGACCCGGTACATGAAACACTATTGATTTGTAAAGATAAAATTAAAAAATAAAGTAATTTATTTCCAAAACTCGTATTAATTTACACAAGTACGAAATTAATTTCTTTAAGAAAACGTCAGCTGAGCGAGTTCAATGACCTGTAGGTAGTTTGTACGCGACGCCGATTACTACATACGAGTTTTTAAAAAAAGGTACTTTATTTTTTAATTTTATCTTTACAAATCGATAGTGTTTCATGTACCGGATCGACCCTCCACGGGATTAAAACGATCAAAATTTAACGGTGTATATTCAGGTTTCACACAAACTAAAAAAATGTTGTATGTAGTATTTCTGTACTCTTTTTTTTTTGCTGCCTTTGCTGCGAATGCTGCGTTGTATTGCGTAAAATAGTCAACTATAAAATGTAGTCTACGTTCTTCAACTTACCTCTCTCACAAGCGAACGCCCTTTCTAAGTAGCAGGGTAAGTCCAAAAACACTGGATGGTCGTGGTTGACTCTCTCCAGAGCCACGCAGTCGGCACCCATGTCTGGGACTGGCACGTGAGTTCTGTTCAGCCACTATATGGAGAAGAAAATATTGGTACGTATTATCATCATTATCATTTCAGCTGAAAGACATCGACTGAGACCAAGCCCAAGTCGTCGACGGCGCGCACTGTTCCCGCGCGCCTCAAGGAGTTGTCAGCAACAGCAGGGACCCAGCCGGGTCGAAGCCTACTGGGGCCAGGGTTATCCGAAAGGGCGCTCGAGCCCCGGTATGAAGGCTAGAAGGAACGGGGTGGGTCTTTTAGTCAGTAAGAGTCTGACACTATCTCCCGCTCCGCACAAGGGCGGGGGATGTCAATGAAAAAAAAAAAAAGACATCGACTGTTGGACAGAGGCCTCCGAAATGTCGCCAAAACGACCGGTCGTGTCCGTCTTGCACCTTAGGAGGTATGCAGAACAGAGAGTAACTTCAACTTTTAAAACTTCCGTTTAAAAGGGAGGATCCTCCGCCAGACGTGTGTTATGTCTGGTGGGTAACTGCCCGATAGATGATTGTGGGCTTTATTTTATGGTGGGAAAAATCATTCAATGATAACCCCCGCTCTTGGGCGGAGCGGGAGACAGTATCAGACTCTTACTGACTAAAAGCCCACCCCGTTCCTTCAAGCCTTCATACCGGGGCTCGAGTTCCCTTTCGGATAACCCTGGCCCCCGTAGGCTTCGAACCGGCTAGGCCCCTGCTGATGCTGACAACTCCTTGAGGCGCGCGGGAACAGTGCGCGCCGTTGACGACTTGGGCTTGGTCCAGGCAGTTACCGGACAGCCGGACAGCGAGCTACTCATTGCTCACTGTCCGAAATCCGAAATCCTCTGAAATAAGTTATTAGGTTAGGTCTTTCGTCAAAAAAAACCCTATAACCTTCGATTCCTTACTTAATGCTTCTTCTTCTTCTTCTTCTTCCTGCCTTTATCCCATATTACTTGAAGTCGGCGTAACATGAGTTTTTTCTTCTATTCTGTCCTGTTACCCGTCACTATTACTAACTCCCATTTCTTTCATATCACTCCTCACACAATCCATCCATCCTTACTTAATGCTTACCATAGGAAAATGCCTGGACACGTTTTCATCTTCTTCCTCATTAGTCAGCACATCAAGGGCTGTTCTCCTAAGTTCCATACCAGGTCCCCAGCGGTAGCCAGCCGCATCTTCTGCTGAATCCCGCCGCGCTCCCACCCACACTGATGGTAGGGCTGATGAGAGAAGAGATTTTTTAGATTTATTGATTGGTTTAATTGGTTTGATTGATTGATTGGTTTAATTTATTGATTGGTTGGTTTGATTAATTGGTTGGTTTGCTTGATTGAAAGATTTAATTGATCGATTTATTCAAAAACAATTTACATTGTGTGCGAATATTAAAAATTAAATTAAAAACTGGGAATACAAGTAGTAAAATTGTGTTCGTTAAATTGAATGAAAAAAAAAACATTAACAATAATTTGTGGAAAAAATTAGGAAACAAGTAAAAAATAAATTATTAAAAAAAAAATACTGTCAAACTTCACAGATGGTACAAACAGTAAAATAGTTTAGTGTGCAGGTAGGTAGCGACATCTATACATTACAAACAGGTACTACACAAGTTTGCCTTCAGAGTTTAAAACCATGACCTAATGTTGTTTAATAATAAATACTTACAAAACTGTGACTCCGATAATGCTTCGGCCAAGAATTCAGCTTTATCTTTTGTGTCTAAGATTGCTAGAGTTCCATTGTGGTAGCCCCTGAAAAAAAAAAACATAAACTTTTGAATAAGTACTAGTTATCCGCACTAGTTTCGCAAATGTTTGCTTCGTTTTGCCACCTTAACATATTTTGGTGAATTTTGGTATGGAGATGGATTAACAAAAAATAATAAAAACAAAACATTTATTTCAGAAAAACAGTTCATAGGAAAGGCAAGATTATTAGTAACGAGGTCTCGAAGTCATAGATCTTTTTTGCCTGAGTACATTTATTTGGGAAGATTTCCAGCTTACATACACTAGCGGTAGTAGAACTAGTGAGTTTATTTTAACAATCCCCTTTATTTTAATTAATGATGTTTCAAGAAGACGTATTTTGCCGGGAGTGATATAGCGATCTCTTTGAAGGCATGTAGGGAATAAAATTTAAAATCGTGTGCTTAGAACATATGTTACAGTCTGAAATCAACTATTAACTGAAATTAACTACCAGTTACCCGTACCAGACACAACACCCGTCTGGTTGGAAAATCCTCTAATTAATAAAACGGAAGTATGTAGGATTTTGCACCATGTCCCGCATACCTCTAAACCATATATGTATATATTTAAATTGATATAAACTAGTGCTTGACTGCGATCCCACCTGATGGTAAGCAGTGATGCAATCTCTGATGGTAAGCCGCACTAATTTATTAACCTTTCCTAAGCCGTAATTAGAGACACAATAGAAGAACAATTACCTTATGTCGGACAGTGTAACTTAAGACATTCGAAAGGTTAAAAAGTTATTGTGTCTCGCGTGGATCCGCGTTCCGGCCATACCGTTGTATGGCCCGGTGGCTCTTAACCCGTTGGTTAAGAGCCTATTCATTCTAGCCTTGAAGACACCCAAATTATAATCGGACGGGAAGGTGCAGCAGGCAGACTGTTCCAGTCCTTCGACGTAAGCGGTATAAACGACAAGGCAAACGTTTAGTCCGGACCGTAGAGATTTCAACAACGTATGGGTGAATACTCGCCGTACGTCGGTTTGTCCGATGGTAGAATTGAAATGGCGGAATCAAGTCATGCAATTTCTGCACACACTCCAAAATGCATCCTGTAAAACACTGAAAGGCTGGCTATCCTACGCCTGTGTTCAAGGCTTTGAAGATCGAAGTTGACCAAATATGGATCACCAATTAGCCTTTTCGCGCGCCTTTTCACCGAGTCCAAGACTGCCATTTATTATATTTCAAAAATTAATTTGCTTGTCTCAGTAAATATTTTTATAGCTATAAGTTTAGTAGAGTTATGAAACTTAAAAGGACCGTGATTGTAAGAATGTTATGTGTTTGTATGCTTCAGGACCCTGGGAACCTTTGGAACTCATTATTATTAAATATTTATTTATATATTTAAGATAAGACAACAATATGGTCCACTTTGTTTGTAAAAAATCTTAAAATTTGTGTTAGTTGTACATAAAATAATAATAAAAATAAAAACAAGCAGTGAAGATGGTGCCTAAAAAGAATTTAATTTTCATTAAGTACTAAAAACAAAGTTGAAAATAAACTACAAATTTTGTGTTATTTATTCTATACTTTCCAAATGCTGGGCAAAGGCCTCTCCCATTTTTTTCTAGGTATTCTTTTCCTATCTATTCTTAACGCGATTAGTACTGTCTGTTCAACCGATTTTAACTTCTATTTCGTAGGCATAAGGATGGTATTAATAGCAAAAAAGTGGTTACAATACCAACTATTTACTGCAGCCGCCATTTGTCAAGCCACCAACGTAATAAAAGTCAAAATCGGTTGAACGGACAGTAATAAAAGGTTATCATTTAATGTTATTTTGAACAAAGTATCTAATAGGTCATTTAATCACCTCTTAAAAAACATGCTCTAAAAATCTGTGGTGACGGAACAACGGTATATAGACAGTTTTTTTTAATAATGCGGACAATTCTTTTTACTACCTACCTATTTGTCCACCCCCCCCCCCCCAACTTGTTCTTCCTAAGAACTAAAAACTACTGAAGAACATCCAAACCTGCAAATAATCTTGGCGTCCTCCCAACTGACGGGCAGCACCTGCACGATATACTCCTTGTCATTGAATATGTATGACTCCCATTTAGGAGTACTTTGTTGAGGTACTGTAACAAAGATTATCCTTGTTGATTATGAGGCACAGAAAATAGAACAAAAAAAAAGTGTTTACAATAGCAACTATTTATTGCAGCCGACATTTGTCATGCCAGCACGCAATAAAAGTCAAAATCGATTGAACGGACAGTGAAAAAGATGTCTTTAAATGTCTAATCATTGCGAACGGAGTATTAACTACATATGTAACGATACAAAAAAGAAAAACAATTATTCAAAAGATTTATTAGTGTTTAAAAAGAGTAGCGTTTATATATTATCTCTCTGCCAGAATGCCTTACCGAGGGCAGCTGTATCATTAATTTATCGCTACTAGCCTGCTTCCTTCATATATATGACTGTCGCGGTCAAAAGGTAAAATGCTTCCAGACAATAAAACAAAATAAACTGTTTATTTTTTTAATTCAG
The DNA here is from genome assembly GCA_929112965.1 of Mythimna albipuncta. Taxonomy (NCBI): domain Eukaryota; kingdom Metazoa; phylum Arthropoda; class Insecta; order Lepidoptera; family Noctuidae; genus Mythimna; species Mythimna albipuncta. Next base: position 2,615,847 of record OV815986.1, on the reverse strand, counting down.
CGCCATCTAGCAAGAAGAAAACCACGATAAGATACTTAGCTTTCACCTGCAACCTTTCAATCGTGGAAATTACAGACACAATAGAAAGACAATAGGTGCGCGAACGCCACAATAGAAAGACAATAGGTACTCATCCAGAAAATGTTGATCACTTCTACTCCTAAAGAAACACATTACTTCAAGAACTGGCTAACAGATGTAAACGGAGGGAACAAGAAACAAATGCAATGAACTGAGTGAGTTTACAAAGAAACAAATTAACTATGCTAGAGAACCAACAAAAGAACAGGGCAGAGAAGTTTACTCTCTAGAAGACCAAAACTAAATACTAAAACACAAAAACGAACTACACCAACAAAGGACTAAAGTGCAAAATCGCACTATTTGAAAAACATCTACCTTGAGAAGTATTATTACTGCGATTAATTGATTTTGTAGACACATTCATTACCGCTCCATGAGGTCTGCAAAACATTTTGGAGTCGTTGAAATCACAATAGACTATGCGACCAGTGGGTTTTGCAAAATGGCGTCTGTGTATCCCTGGTGTGCGTCCCTTGTTACAATTGACACATTTGTGTGATGTACAACTGCATGCAGACGAATGTTTCGCACGATGCAAACGATTTGCAGATTTTGATAATCGTTGTGTTTTTTCTTCTGATCTTCCATCAATATCTGAAGCAGCGAAGGTCTTTTTACTAATAGTTCAAAATACTGAGGCCCTACTACCAGCTTTTAATGCGATCCATTTTACGGCCTAAACTGAACTGTTAAAGAGATAGAGCTGTACTATAGGGCGTAGAGCTCCATCCCTCTTTCTGCATTTTCACACCTGACATTTTAACACGTTATGGTTAAAGACAATAGCAATCATGAAAATAGACTTATTGTAGCTGTCATAAATTCATTTGATAGGCTCACGTTTAACCACTATCGCATTGGATGATGTCGCTGTCGTCGTGGTTGAAACATACCTATTTGTTTAGAAGTAAACTATTCATGATTTAAAAACTACAAACACAACACGGCTTCACGAAACATGAACTTTAAAAGGACAGAGATACTATCGAAAACAATAATACAATGCCAATGTTGCCTAGAATCAGATTAAAATGGGAAATAAAAGGCAATACCTGAAGAAAAACAATTGAATCCAGCTGAGATGAGTGTCCTAAGTAGGCGATTCAATGATTCAAATGAGGATTAGCATCACATATAGTTTGGACACTTGACTATGATTGTGGATGGTCGTAGAAGATAGTAGTGACATGAAATATGTAGCCAAGAATTATGATTTTAAAGAGTGTCCATAGAGTTTGTTGCACGGTCTCCTCCAACAAAGCATAGATCTCTGCTTTTAACGTGTAATTTAGTTTTACTTTTTTTTGATAATTTGCAGTTGGATTGCAGTTGAAATGCGGTACGTCTGTTTAGACCCTATAAGATGACCAACTCAACTAACAGCACCCGTTCACGGACATGACGCAAAAAAAAGGGTTAGGAACCCAACCCTTTAGTCGCCCGCGACAGATAGGTACAACGAGTGTTTTCGCTAGTGTCCTATCCGCCGAAGTCGTGTATTAACGAATGGGTACTCCATCTCGTTTAGCTCTTCAATCCCCATAGGTGACAGAACAGCTGACGGGACGGAGTATTTGGCTGTAGATAATATAATAATAATATCTATAATATTCCACAACTATCACACAACGCCGTCTAGTCTCAAGCTAAGCAGAGCTTGTGTTATGAGTACTAGACGACTGATAAACATACTTATTATATTTCGAAATACACACATATTATAGATAAATTACACCCAGACACAGAACAAATGATCGTGCTCATCACACAAACCTATGTCCTGGATGAGGATCGAAGCCACGACCTTCGGCATAGCAGTCAGGGCCTCTAACCACTAAACCCGTCATGTAGATGTGCAACCAAGAAAAAGATTTAAAAAAAAAAAACGGTACCAACCTCTATATTGCTCATGATAACTGGCCAGACACGAACAAAAAAATAATAAAAATAAAAGTAAAAAATTCAAAATGGCTTCCATCTCGCGCGCTGCTTCCAATGAACTGCAAATGCGACAGAGCTAATTTCTATAAAAAAATGGTTTATAGCAGATGTTATTATTATAACTTAGCGATATTCTATGGCGGTGTTGACATTACCTAAGACTATATTATGAAAATAATATGTTTTGGTATGTGGATATTGCATAATAGAATCTTGAAAAGATCTGAACTCTCGTAACAATAGGTGCCCTATAGTATGTCTATAGGTGACTTGGTGAGTCACACATAAGAGCGCCTTCACATTAGGGTTGGTCCAGAATAGGCGTTCGATAAACGGTTGCCAAAACGGATCTTGAGCGTTCGGCTTCAGAGTTGGGATCGCTTTGCGCATTCCATACATTGGAGAGCCAATCGTCTTCGTTGTTAGATACATGCAGCAACGCAGCGAGCCAATCCCTGATACTCCCCGCCCCCGCATCTCACTTCGCACCACTAAAGAGACCGAATATTTGACTTCTGCGCAACCGCTCAAGATCCGTTATGGCAACTGTATGTGTGTACGTGTTGCGGTGTTTCCTCTGGAGTCAATTGAACGCTGCGATAGCGCGGCGCAGGCGTTGCGTTGTTGCGACATTTCCTCTGGAGTCAATTGAACGCTGCGATAACGTGGCGCAGGCGTTGCGTTGTTGCGACGTTTCCTCTGGAGTCAATTGAACGCTGCGATAACGCGGCGCAGGCGTTGCGTTGTTGCGACGTTTCCTCTGGAGTCAATTGAACGCTGCGATAACGCGGCGCAGGCGTTGCGTTGTTGCGACGTTTCCTCTGGAGTCAATTGAACGCTGCGATAACGCGGCGCAGGCGTTGCGTTGTTGCGACGTTTCCTCTGGAGTCAATTGAACGCTGCGATAACGCGGCGCAGGCGTTGCGTTGTTGCGACGTTTCCTCTGGAGTCAATTGAACGCTGCGATAACGCGGCGCAGGCGTTGCGTTGTTGCGACGTTTCCTCTGGAGTCAATTGAACGCTGCGATAACGCGGCGCAGGCGTTGCGTTGTTGCGACGTTTCCTCTGGAGTCAATTGAACGCTGCGATAGCGCGGCGCAGGCCTTGCGTTGTTGCGACGTTTCCTCTGGGGTCAATTGAATGCTGCGATAATGCGGCGCAGGTGTGGCGTTGTTGCGTCGTTTCCTCTGGAGTCAATTGAACGCCGCAACAATGCGACGCCTGCGCCGAGTTGTTGCGGCGTCTGCGCTGCACTTAAGTTTATCGAACGCTTACGCTTGACAAACGCTAGTCTGAAGGCGCTCTAAGGTAAAACTACACTGTTCCCACGTGTGCACGCCAATATGGGCGCATTGGTCGCCATCGCCATACATTTTATATGGAAACTACACTTGTAGAGCTACATTAAATCCACGCCACGCGACGTCGTTCTGCGTACAAATCAGGCGTTTTATATGTGTGCGTCGGTCTAATGTAGTTTTAGCTTCAATATTATAGATAGTGAAAGTTTGTGAGTATGTACAATGCGTTCCAAATGAGAATAGGATCGCCCGCCATGTTATGACGTCACGATTTTCTGTCAAATCGAGGAAAGTTTAAATATTAATTCCTCCTCCTTGCGTCGTATTCCTCAATGCTGAGGGTCGTGACTCGTGACCCCCCGGTTTCATCACTCTATCCCTTATGATATTCCTCCAACTGTTCCAGTCTCTGGCGGTGTGAAGGGCATTGTATATCGTGGAGTCATGGGCGGTGCGGATCTGGTCGGACCAACGTATTGGGCGGCGCCCGCGAGGCCTTTTCCCGTCCACTTTACCGGTCACAATTAGCCTTTCGAGGTTGCAATGTGACCGAAGTATTGCAGAACCTTGCGAAGACACTCGGGCGACAACACAACGAAACATTAATTAATTCACGAAAAATTTAATTTATTCATGAACTGTGAACGAAAAAAGTTTAATCAGAATCTAGTTCTTCAATTTTACTCATCTCTAAGTTGTTCAATTTTGCCAAAATTTCTTCGATTTGACAGTACGACGAGACGTCAAAACATAGGAATCGGTCCTATTCTCATTTGGAACGCGTAGTACCTATGTTAGTTAGTTCTTCACGACCGAAAGGCTGAACGGATTGCGATGAAAGGCACGCGAGTAGACCATAATTCTGGAATAGCACATAATATGATACTTTTTATTCCGAAAGATGTTTCTACTAAGAGTGAATTTTGGAAAATCCTCTCTTACTGTTCACCTACGTCACAAAAGGAAGCGTTGTGCAAAATTTCACGCTCCTAGTCCCAGGAGCTTCGGCTGTGTGTATATATGTCAGTCAGTCAGTTTCTCCTTTTATATATAAAAACTAGCTTTTGCCCGCGCGGCGTCCCTACCGCTCTTCCCTACTCCACTATACCTTACTCTACCCTACTCTATGCTACTCTACCCTACCCTATCCTACTCTACCCTACTCTACTCTACTCTATGCTACTCTACCTTACCCTATCCTACTCTACCCTACTCTACTCTATGCTACTCTATCCTACCCTATCCTACTCTACCCTACTCTACACTACTCTACCCTACTCTACCCTACTCTATGCTACTCTACCCTACCCTATCCTACTCTACCCTACTTTACACTACTCTACCCTACTCTACCCTACTCTATGCTACTCTATCCTACCCTATCCCACTCTACCCTACCCTACTCTACCCTACTCTACCCTACTCTACCCTACCAAACTTCACATAAACCATCTACTAAATAGTCCGAACAAAACCTAAACATTTGGTTTGAGCTCGTTCTTGAGTTATAAAATTACAACGAAAAGTGGCATTGATTTTATTTACAAGGTGTAAGGGACAGTAAAAAAAAATCCGCCTCACTATACAAAATTATAAACTTGATTGGACAGTTTGTATGGAGAGGCCGATTTTTTTTTTTCGTTTTCTGAATATTTTTGTGGAAGGTTGTTCAGCTTCGTCTACTGAACAAGCCCTGAAAGTTTGTGGAGGGTGTCCCTTACACCCTGTATAGATAATTGTAATTGATTCCTGCACGTGTCACTCACTCCGGCATAGCATGCCGGAGGTCGTGGGTTCGATTCCCACCCAGGACAAATGTTTGTGTGATGAGCACGATCATTTTTTCTGTTTCTGGGTGTAATTTATCTATAATAAGTATGTATTTAGAAATATATAAGTATGTTTATCAGTTGTCTAGTACTCATAACACAAGCTCTGCTTAGTTTGGGACTAGACGGCGCTGTGTGATAGTTGTGGAATATTTATTATTATATTATTAAAAATATTTCCTAATAAACCTTATACCTAATCACAAATAAATAGTTATATAATCATGGCGAAACGATGAAGCGGCTTCAGACAAAGCAAAATAAAGCGCTCGACGGATATTGAAATAAATAGCTGTAAAAATTATTTTCCTGTGGCTTTAGGGATGGCGTTATGCGAGATAGTGTGCAGCCAAGATATATTTTAAACTAGCTTTTGCCCGGAGCTTGGCCTGCGGACATAATATATAGCCTATGTCACTCTGGAATAGAGCAGCTTTATATCGGTGTAAAAAATTTAGAAATCGGGCCAGTACTTCCAGAAAATTCGTGTGCCCTGGAACCCAAGGCAAAGGATGAACATAGGAATGGGTTTTATTCAGTAAAAGTCTGTCATGCCCTCCCGCTCCACCAAGACCGGGAAAAGTAATTGGATGATTTCCCACCTCAAAAAAAAAGATATGATGATTTTCGTGAACTGTTATAACATTTTAAAAAAACCTGTCAGGAACGTCATTAAATATAAATGTATATTTACTTGTATGTTTATAATATATTATTTGTATTATAAGTATTATATTATTATTGTATTAATATAAATAACTAGCTTTCGCCAGCAGCTTCACCAGCGTATATAAAATATAGCCTATGTCACTCAGGAATAAAGCAGCTTTCTATCGGTGAAAAGAATTTAGCAATCGGACCAGTACTTCCAGAGATTACCTCATACAAACAAAAAAAAACACAAAAAAAAAAACTTTACCTCTTTATTATAAAAGTGTGGATCCATTTCACTGTCTATAAAAAAATTGCTTTAAAAAAAAAACTACTTGGTTCTTTACTGTATAAAACCGGCCATTTTCTTCTGACAGTGTATTTGCAATAATATTGAAAAATGAAACCATGATGCTTCTTACTAAAAATTTACCAAAATAGACAAGAATAATAATCTAAAGATTTCATAGGTGCAATAGTTGAATGATTGACTTCTAAGAGAATGCGAAGGTTCGATTCCAGCTATAGACAATTTTTTTTATGGTGGGAAAAAATCATTCAATGACAACCCCCGCTCTTGGGCGGAGCGGGAGATAGTGTCAGACTCTTACGGACTAAAAGACCCACCCTGTTCCTTCTAGCCTTCATACCGGGGCTCAAGCTGTCTTTCGAAACTAACCCTGGCCCCAGTAGGCTTCGACCCTGGGTCCCTGCTGTCGCTGACAACTCCTTGAGGCGCGCGGGAACAGTGCGCGAGCTATAGATATACCTATCTGTCCTGGGTTATTTTCAGAGCAGGGACACGGGACGTTATCTGAAAAAAAAAAGACTGGGAAAGTGCGAGTCGTACTTGTTCATTGAGGGTTCCGTACAAACTTACCTTTTTATTCAATTCCCGAATTGAATTACGCATTCCGAATCGCATAAAATGATTTTTGGAACGTGACAAAAATTTACTACTTTCAGTTTTATTCCTATAACTATTTATAGGAATAAAACTGAAAGTAGTAATGCAATGTCTTATTTATAACACATACCTATGGTATGTGTTATAAATAAGACATTGCTCAGCATTTTAGGTTAACGGGAAGTATTTAACCCTATGAATTTTGTTCCCCTTGAGAGTGTCGAAATATGCGTTTTTGCGATATTTTTTTTCGTTAACTTAGAAGTTTGATTTTTTTCACAGCTTCAAGGACCACATAATATCTGAGGATGTGGTTCTAACTCAACTCCATACCTCCACGCTTTCCCGAGATAAAGGGTCTTGACAAACAGACAGACGGTCTAAAGTGTGATCCCATAAGTGTTCCGTTTTTTCTTTTGAAGTACGGAACCCTAAATAGGGTTTTTAAAGTTAAATAATATACACCGCTATATTTTGATCGTTTTAATCCCGTGGAGGGTCGATCCGGTACATCCTACAGGTCATTGGACTCGCCCAGTTAACGTTTTCTTAAAGAAATTAATTTCGTACATGCGTTAATTAATACGAGTTTTGAAAAAAATGTACTTTATTTTTTAATTTTAAGTATCTTTACAAATCGATAGTGTTTCATGTACCGGATCGACCCTCCACGGGATTAAAACGATCAAAATTTAGCGGTGTAATATACACTGCTAAAGAAGAACTGGCAAAAAAACCCAGTCCCGACAGAAAAGTGACATAACTCAGTTTTTTTGTTATTATTTATATAATCATATTATATAGTTTTTATATTCGAAATCAATGGCTAACACCAAAATATTGCCTTATGTTTTTGTTCAGGGTTAACACTAAAAAAATACAAAATGCCTACTTTATATATTTATACGAATACCTGTTATCGTAACGGTGATTAATGAACTTTTTAGTTCTCTAATCACCGATATAAGCTCGAACTGGCGTCAACGAATTAGTGGAATAATCCGATCTGAATCTTCAAATATGACGATTTTAATTAATCCTAAGTTGAGGGCGAACCCAGAAGGGCATGCTTTGACCCCAGTACCAGAGGCAAAAAGGAACGGGGTGGAATTTTTTAGTCAGTAAGAGTCTGACACGCCCTCTCGCTCCACCCAAGGGCGAGAGATGTCATTAGATGATTTGAAACCACCTAAAAAAAAATCCTAAGTTGAGTGTTGTACTCGGAGTTCAAAAATTATATAATACAGCTGTATCTCCAGGTCTCCTGGATACATCCCATAACTATTTATCGTCATTTAGTTACATACATTACGAATTGTGTAGATAAGTAGGCATTTTGTATTTTTTTGTGTAAACCCTGAACAAAAACATAAGGCAATATTTTGGTGTTAGCCATTGATTTCGAATATAAAAACTATATAATATGATTATATAAATAATAACAAAAAAACTGAGATATGTCACTTTTCTGTCGGGACTGGGTTTTTTTTATATGGGACGTGACCGTTCTTCTTTCTGCAGGGCGAGTAGAAAGAAAATCCTATTTAATTTCCTGCCCCCCTAGCCAAGTTATAACCGTTTCGCTTGCGCAGAACGCTTCGAGTTGGCCGCGCCGCGAATTCTTTTGTTCTGATCACGTGACTGAGCATTGAGATGACGTCATTCCCGTACATTTGAAGCTTTCTGCTAGCGTTAACGATAGCAGATTAGCACCTTGGCTAGGGGTACTGTTTTTAGCGTTCATACAAGGAGGTGGCAACAGAACGGATGACCGGTTATTATTAAGCCTACGTTGTCAGTTCGTCCCTCTGTCCGTCCGTCTGTCAGCAGGCTATATCTCATAAACCGTAACAGGTGGAATTTTTATATAATGTGTGTTTCTATTTCCGTTACAACAATAAATAAAGTTAAAAATTAAAGCGGGTTCACGTATAAGAAACGTAATTTTGTCAAATGTTTTGCTCGATTTTAATATTGTAGTACCGACGCATCCATCGGATCGCATCGCACAGGACCGTTCATTGTGACGACACTTGGGGGAGGCCTACGTCCAACAGTGGACGTCTTTCGGCTGAACTGATGATGATGATGATGAGTACCTACGGAACCCTTCGCGTGCGAGTCCGACTCGCACTTGGCCAGTTTTTTCATAAAAATATGATTTTGAAGTGATTGAAAAAGTACTTAATTTCTTTGTAATTTCATCTAAATTATAATAAATAGGTAGAAAACTACATTCGAAAACAATCTAATTTTCTTCTAATTTGTTTTCATAAAACCAATTTTAGATTAATCTCTTTTTGTATTTAAAAACAAATCATAAATCTTATAAATGCTCAACCCACTAAAAACATAAATGTGAAATAATGCCAAGTTCTATAGAACGACTTCGCATAAAAGAAAGAAGTTTTTTTTTAAGGGCGTGAGTATATACAATACGTTCCCACGTTTTTTTGGTTTATGGTGGTGAAAATCATCCACTGACAACCCCCGCTCTTGGGCGGAGCGGGAGATAGTCTCAGACTCTTACTGACTAAAAGACCCACCCCGTTCCTTCAAGCCTTCATACCGGGCCTCGAGTTCCCTTTCGGATAACCCTGGCCCCAGTAGGCTTCGACCCAGCTGGGCCCCTACTGTTGCTGATAACTCCTAGAGGCACGCGGGTGCAGTGCGTGCCGTCGACGACTTAGGCTTGGTCCGGGCAGTTACCGGACGGTCGGACAGCGAGCTACCCATTGCTCACTATCTGCAAGCCCGCGCCTACGGGTTTCCTCACACGTGCGGTAGAACCAATACCTAGCCAAGTCAGACTTTCTGGCCTCTGACTAACTGTAACACCTCACAAAGACCTAGGCAACTTAAGTGATCCAAAATAGTTCGTGTACTAATCACACGGCCGGTGTCACCTATTTGCTTCACGAACTTGGCTTATACACTGCCGTGTATCCAAATGAAATATTAGCTTATTGCAATTTAGTCAACTTTTGTTTTATTCCCCATTTTATCAAAGGGTAAATTGCATTTCACCTCAGTGATTTTAACTTTATAGTCCAAGCTTCGTCTTCGCTTAAAGTAATTTTGCCGATTTTTGTAAAATAAATAATATTATAAAGACGTAAAAGTAAGTTTGTATGTAGGGGGGAAATTCTTCCACTGATATTTAGCTGTACTATCCCTGAGTGGTAATAAGAGAGAGAGAGAGAGAGAGAGAGAGAGAGAGAGAGAGAGTTAATTAGTTTTTTTTAAGTTTATTCTATTCTATTCTACTCGTATTAGCAATAAAATTAAATGGAAAAGAATAGAATAAATCTATTTTATTTATGTTATTTATTTATTTTATTTACTTCACTTCACTCTACTCTACTCTACTCTACTCTACTCTAATCTACTCTAATCTACTCTACTCTACACGTATTAGCAATAAAATTAAATGGAAAAGAATAGAATAAATCTATTTTATTTATGTTATTTATTTATTTTATTTACTTCACTTCACTCTACTCTACTCTACTCTACTCTACGCTACTATACTTTACTTTTTTATTCTTTTCATTTTTTTTTACATGCTTCTAGTCAGAAGCCTTCATGAAAAACGGAGGATCGTCTGATCAGACGGGGTTTACATCTGGTCCGGGCAATGGCCCGATAGATGATTTCGGGCTGTTGTACCTGTATGTTCAAATCGTGCTGAGAACTCTAATTGCGCGATGCAGGATGTCGTAGTTTAGTTTATATGTGACGACATAGAGGTCGCTACCAAAGCGAAAAGTTCTCACCATTAGTATTTTGTACCGCATTTGTAGGGTTCAGTACCCGAAAGGTAAAACCCTATAACTATCCGCTGTGCATCCACCTGCCCAGGGACTCTAACTGTAACCGTAATAATGTGTTTTAACACTGTTTTTTAAAACAGTTATAACAGAAAAACACTTTTAAATGTAACAGATACAATAATGTTACCGAATGAAACTGTAACCTTTTATATGTGTTAAGAAGTGCTACCGAATCAAATTGTAACCTGTTATATGTGTTAATATGTGTACCTAACTGTAATAATTGCACAGTACCATAAATAAGTAAATTGTAACTTTGGCAACGCTGTGTTTACCTGTTACACTTATTAACACTGTTAACACTTTTATATCTGTTACAGATATGTTACGGTTACACTTTGTGTGACACTTATAATTCTGTAACCTTTATGAAGGTGTTTTTAAGTCCCTGCGCCTGCCTGTCCGTCTGTCATCAGGCTATATCTCACAAACCGTGATAGCTAGACAGTTGTTTTCACAAATGATTTGTTTTTGACTGGCCTGTTGGTCTAGTGGTTAGTGACCCTGACTGCTATGCCGGAGGTCGTGGGTACGATTCCCACCCAGGACAAATATTTGTGTGATGAGCACGATCATTTGTTCTGTGTCTGGGTGTAATTATCCATAATATGTATCAAATCAAATCAAAGCATTTATTTCAAATAGACCATTTACAGGCACTTTTGAATAGTCAAATGTCGGTCAGTCCAAGAAAGGTTAAGCTAAATTGCACGTTCCAAAGAGTAGATCTCTATGGAGAAGAACGTGCAAGAAACTCCATGGACACTCTTTTAAATATGTGTTACATATAATGCTTGGTTACATATTACTTGTTGCTTCTATCATGTGTGTATTTAGAAGTATATAAGTATGTTTATCAGTTGTTTAGTACCCATAACGGATCTGCTTAGTCCCATACTAGACGGCGCTGTGTGATAGTTGTGGAATATTATTTTTATTATTATTACTCTATATCCGGTATAACAACGAGTATTTCTGTGTACATAAATTAATAAATAAAAATAGAATAAAATAATTATTTAGGGGGGCCATACCACAAACATAATTTTTGCTACGGACGACAAACCTTCGTACGCGAGTCTGTGTTTTGTAATAATAATGTATAGAGTTTTATTTAAAACTAGCTGTGCCCGCGACTTCGTACGCAAGTAGCCTATGTTACTCCTTATTAAATCGTCTACCTGCCAAAAAAAGTCCCGTCAAAATCGGTCCAGCCATTTCAGAGATTAGCCGGAACAAACAGACAGACAGACAAAAATTTGTACATACAGGGTGTAAGGGACAGCCCTCCACAAACTTTAAGAGCTTGCTCAGTAGACGAAACTAAACAACCTTCTTTTTCAGGAAACGAAAAAAAAATCCGCCTCAACATAGAAAATGATAAACTTGATTGGACAGTTTGTATGGCGGGGCCGAATTTTTTTTTCGATTCCTGAAAATCATTTTTGTGAAATGTTGTTCAGTTTCATCTACTGAGCAAGCCCTTAAAGTTTGTGGAGGGCTGTCCCTTACACCTTGTATATGCATGTAGTAAAAAGCGGTTATTTCAATATTACAAACAGACACACCAATTTTATTTATATGCATAGATGTTTAGATGTATATAGATGGCTTCGACATATACACAAGGTTGGATCTGTATTAAGATTTCCATCGCACGGCTACACCTAAGAATACTTCCATCCATGTGTCTATGAATGTGAAAAGAATTGGCAGCCTTCTTACCTTTGAATATATTTGAAAATATTATAGTATTCTGTGCAACTAAGTTGCAAAATAAATATCATCCCTCTCCTAGAGAGGAGGCCTGAGTCACAGCATCCCTTTTCTAGAGGAGGCCTGAGTCCCAGCAATGGGAACATTAAATCCCTTTCCTAGAGGAGGCCTGAGTCCCAGCAGTGGGAACATTAAAAAGGCTGATGATGATCTTAAACGAAAAAGAAATAAATTAAAACTAACAACTATTTAATATAAAAATACCTGTGAACGATGCGTATTTTCAACCGACTTCGAAAAGGAGGAGGTTTTAAGTTCGGATAAATAAAGGGTGTAAGGGACAACCCTCCACAAACTTTAAGGGCTTGCTCAGTAGACGAAACTGAACAACCTTACACATTTTTTTTTTTTCAGGAAACGAAAAAAAATCGGCCTCTCCATACAAACTGTCCAATCAATATGGTGAGGCGGATTTTTTTTCGTTTCCTGAAAAAACGTGTTAAGGAAGGTTGTCCCTTACACCTTGTAAATTTTTTTTTCATGTATGTTCACCGATATCTCGGTCAATTGTGGACCGACTTTGTATTTTTTTTTTTATTGAATTATTATTTTTCCAAGTTGGTCCCATCGAAATTTTGTTATAATCTGCTCATGAATTTCGAAGATAAGGAGCAGAACTCCTCATAGGATCACACCAGAATTGTTGTAACAAGTAAAATTGCTCAGTTTATACGTGTAGACGACGACTGACTGAAAGAAAAGGGGGGCCGGGATGTATCGAACCGATCTGGTGATGAAGTCGGAAGGTAAATTAATATAACCTTAACATGTTTGGGATGATTAGAATTGGAGATTCACTCTGGCTGTAGGGTATTAAGTTTCGTATTAAGCTGAGGGGTACTTTTTAGTGGTTTTTATTTTTCACTTTTTAGTTATGGTACCATAACTGCAGAAAACAGAAATTATTTTGTAGTTTTTTTTTTGTACTTTCCAGTGTTTTTTTACATCAACCGGCTTGGTTGATTTTTTTTTTGTAAAAAGTTTTTTATTTTTCACTTTTTAGTTATGGTACCATAACTAAAAAGTGAAAAATAAAAAAATAAAAACCACTAAAAAGTTTTTTTTTACACTGAAGTCGGTTGATTTTTTTTTTTTTAAGTATTGTAGCCTACTTCAGAATAACACTTAACCAGGATTTTTTTTAGAAAAATATATTTCTAACAAAATATCGAAGCCACGGATCGAAGCCATTTGAAAAGAGTAGGAAAAAACAAACGAAAAAATATCATGTTGTTGATGTTTTTGGTAATACGAAAAATCGTAACGACGCTTGAAAGGCAAAAATTACTAAGCGACAGTGAGTAAACTTTACAGGAGAGTGATTAATGTTACAATTTTTAGGAAAAAAGATTCAAAAATGACGTAATAGTCAGATTTATATAATATGTACTAGCTTTTTGCCGCGGCTTGGCATTGGGTACTTAAGGAATCGGATTAAAGGTAGCCTATTTTTTTTTCCATGTCAAAGGCTATATGCATGCCAAATTTCATCCAAATCCGTTCCGCCGTTTTTGAGTGATTAAGTAACAAACATCTAAACTTCCACACTTTCACATTTATAATATTAGTAAGTATAGAAAAAAAAATCAAAAATGACGAAATAGTCAGATTTATACATCATGGTTACTAGTATCTAAATGCGACTTTCTTTTTAAGTTTTTTTTTCTAATAATTTTAACTTTAAATAGCTTTTCAGTAAAGTTTACTCAATGTCGTTTAGTAATTTTTACCTTTCAGGCGTCGAAATGCTGATAATGTTGTAAGTTATCTACAATAGAATAGAATATCGTTTATTTATGTAAAAGAGGCACATTTAAAGTAAAATACATTAAAACAATTATATTATTATTTATTTATCACACGCATTTGCATTTTTACTTGAACAACGTTGTACCTATATTTCCGGCTAGAAAATACTAGGAACCTTAAATAATAAATTAATAAACAATCAATGAACTTAAAAAATATATTATACTAGCTCAATTGCCCGCGTACATAAAATACAGCCTATGTCACTCAGGAATAAAGCAGCTTTCTATCGATATCGGTGAAAAAGTCACTCAGGAATAAAGCAGCTTGTAATTGGTGAAAAAATTTTCGCAATCGGACCTTTACTTCCAGAAATAACCTCCTACAAACAAATTTTACCTCTTAAAATATTAGTGTAGATTGAGTAAATTTTTTTTTCAGACCTATTGACCTAGCCGTTACCGAGGAGTAGACTGCAGAAAATCACTGTTTTATGGTACTGCTCGTGACTCGAGCCATAAAGATGTCACAGGCTATTTTTAAACATGATGTAAAAATAAAGTTTTTATCATAATTAATAATTGATTTGATTCTGAAATCAGACTTAAATCATGCGCTAGTCTTTTCCAACGAAAGCTAAAGTGCTTCGCCAAACGCTGTAATTACTGAGTACCGTGGTGCGTTTGTGCTTCGCGAACAGGGAGTGGAGTCGAGTCGACAACTGTTGTAAAAAAATTTCGTTGACTCGATTTAAACATTTGAAAGTATATTATTATAATCTGAAATTATTGTATTCCTGTTTGGCAGGACGTAAGAATCAAAGAATCTAGGCATTTATTTCAAAAAACTATTTACAGGCACTTTTGAATTATCAAAAAGTCAATGCTAATTGCACATTCAAAAGCGTAGATCTTTAAGGAGAAGAATGTGCCAGAAACTTCATGGACACTCTTTTCAATTATATTTTGTGTTACAATTACAAATATCTCGGTTACATATTTCTTATCGCGACTATATGCGAGAACAATGCAAAAAAAGCAAAAATAAAAAAAATATGAAGATGAATGTAAGTTTGTTGTTAATTCGATTTGAGGATGTATAAAGCGATATTTAGAAATTAATTTTATAGTATTTATTAGAAAAAAAAAGTTGCTATTAATTATAAATACATCGGGCCTATTATAATTAATTGTCGGTTTTCTACTGGTTGTATTTCGGGGAGTGTGCGTCGGAATTGCATAACCTGATTCCACCTAGCCCGTTCCATCATCGGACTACCAGACATATGGCGATGTGCCACCGATACATGGTGGACATCCCACCCACACGCACAAAACGTTTTGGGAACACATTCATTGTGCGTGCAGCTAGGGAGTGGAATTCCTTGCCGGAGTCTGTGTTTCCTGATAGCTACTACCCGGGAATCTTTAAGTCGAGAGTGAATAGGTTTCTTCTAGGTAAGCGAGTTCCATCGGCGACCGCATCGTCGCTTTCCATCAAGTGAGAGGGCAGTCAAGCGCGGAGCTATCAACAATAAAAAAAAACAAACTGATGAAAAAAATTGACTTGTAAAACAACTATCTTTAGGTCACAAAAAACTGTTTCTACACCCCTACTTTTTAATTAGTACAAAAAAAAATGGGACTCTCCATCCTTACCCGTTACTAACAAATTTTTGTGGTCACAACAATTTCTAGAAAATAGAATTTAATTAACTTTACTTAAATAATAACAAGATCTTTTTTAATAAGCCCTTTAATTATTTGTATTAATTAAAAATTTGTAGTTCAGGAATTTATACAATTTGGTAATAAAAGTTAATAATTTTATAAGTTGGTAAATTTGTATGTATGACTAAAACATTGATTATAATAATTATATTAATATTTGATTAATATAATTATTATAATCAATGTATGATAATAAAAAATAAATTGCATGGAATGACATAAATATAAACACACGCTTGTTTGCATGCAGAGTAAAATGACTTTTAAATTATAAGATCATTAGTTAATATGTAATAAACAATTTATTTCATGCAAATAAACATTTTTATTAGATTTGCTTTTGGCAATACAAATATTTGTTCCGAGCGGGAATCGAAAAAGCGACCTCCAGAGCATCAGCCAATCCTCCACTTCGCTAACTATGACGTCAGAAAACTGAAAAACCGTCAGCATAAAAAAAACTTTAGTCCCTTGCACGACTCCATAGTTTTCCCCGCCCACCATCAGCGCCGTCTCCGCCCACCTGTAGCGCTCATATTAAACGTGGCGCGCTCAGCCCTGCGTCCATTGACAGCCTGTACATCAAGCCGAACACCACCTGCTACCAGCTACTGGCGTCGTTGAAGACTTGCACAGGTTAGTGAGAAGTTTTTTTTTTTACTGGCGTCATTAAAGCTGAGCACAGGTTAGTGAGTTTTTTTTTTTTTACTGTCGTCAATGATGAATTGTACAGGTTAGTGAGAAATTATTTTTTTTTTTATCTAGCTTTTGATTGAAATAGGTTACTATGGTTTTTAGTAAAGAGGTTGACTTATTTATTTATTTAGTACAAGGAGGATTTAAAGCTAATAAAACTGATTGAAAAAATATATAATTTATAAAATTGATTATCATAATTATATTATGATTATATTTGTTTTCATAATATATTGTCATAATTTTATGGCGAAAAATAACGGAGTGAGCCGACCCCAAATTAAATGGGATGAGATTAGGCAAAGAGAGAGAGGTTGACTAATAATAAATTTTATTTATAAGACAACATGGGTCTAATGGTTAGTAAAAAATGGTCAACTAAAGAGTTAATAACACTTAAAAACCTAAAAACTTAACCTTTTTACCAACCAGTGATTGATCACTAGCACATCTTTTTTATCAGGTAAGGTTCGAAGAAAGAAGTCATAAAAACATTTTGGAGTGTGGTATTTTTGGAAGTTATGTTTCGTCTTTTTTAAATACCTAATAATTGAATATTCTAGGTTTTAAAATATTTTCAAAGAAACTTTAGTTACATAAATAAATTGATTATTCAATAAATTACGACGTTTAAAGAGACATTTAAATAATTACTCGAATAGAGCTAAAAAACTAATATATAAAAATAAATAAAATATAATTTTTAGTCTAGAAATTAATACATTTATTAATAAAAATAATGAAATACGCAATTGATATCTATTATTTATTTTAAGAAATTATAGTAAATTACTTAAGTGTTAAAATTACCAAATTATTTGTACTTACGGTTTTATTTGTTTTAAATTGTCTAGTGATCAATTTTTTTGCTTTCAAACTCCACAAATTAGTTTTATTACACCATATACTAAAAACCGGCCAAGTGCGAGTCGGACTCGCCCATGAAGGGTTCCGTAGCAGCAAGTAACAGAATATAAAAGTTCTTGTTATGTGTTGTAACTTTGATCGATGTTTTAATAATAGTGTATTTTTTTCGGTTTATGACGCATTAAAAAAAAACTACTTACTGGATTTCGTTCAAACCAATTTTCGTTGGTAGTTTTTATAGTAATGTATATCATATATTTTTTTTAGTTTTATCATTCTCTTATCTTAGAAGTTAGAGGGGGGGGGACACACATTTTACCACTTTGGAAGTGTCTCTCGCGCAAACTATTCAGTTTAGAAAAAAATGATATTAGAAACCTCAGTATCATTTTGGAAGACCTATCCATAGATACCCCACACGCATGGGTTTGATGAAAAAAAAATTTTTGAGTTTCAGTTCTAAGTATGGGGACCCCCAAAATTTATTTGTAACGACAGTTCTGCTGTGATCCTTTGAAGAGTTCTGTTCCACATCTTCGAAGTTCATGATCAGATCATAACAATATTTCTATGAAACCAACTTGGAAGCATAACTTATCAATAAAAAAAAATCAAAATCGGTCCACAACTGACCGAGATATCGGTGAACATAAATAAAAAAAATACATTCAGGCGAATATAGAACCTTCTCCTTTTCGAAGTCGGTTAAAAAGTATTTCTATTCTATCAAAGTCAAAGTCAAAAACATTCATTTCAAATAGACCATTTGCAGGCACTTTTGAATAGTCAAATGTCGGTCAGTCCAAGAAAAGTGAAGCTAAATTGCACGTTCCAAAGAGTAGGTCTCTATGGAGAAGAACGTGCAAGAAACTCCATGGACACTCTTTTTAAAACATATTATGAGTTACATGAAACGTATTATGAGTTACATCTATTCTTATAACAATGATCTACAATACGTGTACTTTATACTTTTATTCTTGTTTACTTTGTGTATGTAATCGTTGTGCTGTGTCTGAACCGAATAAGTATTCTATTCTATTCTATAGTATTCTATTCTATTCTACAATGACAGTACAAAGAATCGCCAAACTTAAGTGACAATGGGCAGGGCACATTGCACGCAGAACAGATGGCCGATGGGGACGAAAGGTTCTGGAGTGGAAAGGTTTTGGAAGGCCTCCAACAAGGTGGACCGATGACCAGTAGCCTGATTCACGTAAAATCAAACAAGCCAAATATCGTTGGAATTTTATAGTCGTTAGATTGAAGTCCTATCCAAAAACGGTATTCACGATCTATCGACTTATATCCAGTTACATTAATAAGTATTCTTCCAGGATAATGTAATACAGATTTTTTTAAATCGACGAATTTCAAACGACTTTAAAATCGGTGTCGTTCAAACTCGATTGGTGGTTGTGAATACGGAAATGGTCTAAACGACTAAATCGCTACGATATCGTTACGGTTTTCATTTCGTGAATTCCGCGCGACGCACAGGACCGGTCGTTGTGGCGACGCTTGGGGGAGGCCTATGTCCAACATTGGACGTCTATCGGCTGATATGATGATAATGATCTACAATGATAAAATAAACGTGGTTGTTAGTTTGACTGCCACGGTTAAAAGTTGGATTGGACACAATTCTGAACATTTTTTAATTATAATCGCACCAATGTAATTCAATTTCTCTTTGGTTACGAATCAGTAAAAAAAGAATTATGCGAATTAATTGGTGCACTCGTTCGGAAGTTATGCTCGTTCATATATTTATTTTGACGATCCATTTTTATTTAACTCTTTGAATGGCGTAATTAGAGACACAATACAAAGACAATTGCTTATGTCGAACAGTGTAACATAAGACATTCAAAAGGTTAATACAACATAACATTTAAAAAGGCCACAAGTTCGACACCACTGACAGTAAGTACAAAATAGATCACGGCAGGTCATAGAGGGCATTAGGTGCCAGCAAACCGCTGAGTGCAAGTGCAAAACAACCCCTCAGTCGCCTGAATGGCCCGCTGACTATGTATTTTTGCTGACACAACAAGCTTATAACTTTGTGATTTTTCATGATACAGTTATGAAATTTTGTACATAGATTCTTTACATAAAACATACTAGAGTCATCAGTATTAAAACTAATATTGTAAGTATATCTATGAGGATAATATATTACACAAGAAAATTACATATTATGAAACAAAATGAACTGTGTCAAGTCTTCTTGATTCAAAAGACCTTCTATTTTCAAATCGATTAAAAATGGCGGGCTTACAGCTGTCGCCCCGCGGCAGAATATAAAATTATTTCGGTAATTAAACAATATTTACGACTAGTTGATTGCCCTAACCTGCCTTTAGTCCGGTTTTTTTGTATTTTCTTTCATTTCTGTTCCCTTTTCTTGCATAAGTTAAAATTATTTGAACGATAAATCATGTTTAACGGTCGAGTGATAACTGATTTAAATAAACGTTTTTGGTTTGCCACGGTTAAAAGTTGGATGGGTGGTGTTTCTTAATTCTTTATTGTCTTTGTACTAGCTTTTGCCCACGGCTTCGTCCGCGAATATAAATCTAGCATAAGTCACTCAGAAATGAAACAGCTTTCTATCGGTGAAAAAATGTTAGCAATCGGACCAGTACTTTCAGAGATTATCTATCCCCCTTTTTTTTTCTTTTTTTTTATTGTGGGAAAAATCATGCATTGACATCCCCCGCCCTTGGGCGGAGCGGGAGATAGTGTCACACTCTTACTGACGAAAAGACCAACCCCGTTCCTTCTAGCCTTCATACCGGGGCTCGAGCGCCCTTTCGGATAACACTGGCCCCAGTAGGCTTCGACCCGGCTGGGTCCCTGCTGTTGCTGACAATTCCTTGAGGCGCGCGGGAACAGTGCGCCCCGTCGACGACTTGGGCTTGGTCCGGACATTTACCGGACGGCCGGACAGTGAGCTACCCATTGCTCACCGTCCGCAAGCCCGCGCCTACGTTGGCCGGAAATCGGGATCAGAATCCCGGCGGCGGCGGCGGCGATAACGCCGTTGCCTGATGCGTTCGGCCTCCTCCTTTGCGAGCATTACTGCTTCGCAGCCCCCTATAAACAAAAAGGTGGGACCGAATACTCAAGTCTGCTATCCCTTGATGAGTGAAAAAAATTAAACTTTTAAGTCAATGCAATCTAAAGATAAGAAAGAAAAATATTTATTTTGTCTTAGGACAAACAGGGCGATTTATGCTCCGTTCAGGCGCATATTTTTTGACAGAGTACTTCCTGTTGACCTAGAATCCTAAACTATGACATAGTCAAGCTCTTAGCACAAGTATAGGAAAAATCTTCGAACTCAATTCGGGAATTAAACTTTTTGCGTAAGTAGGTACCTAAGTATGGGGAAATAATGATGATGCCATCTAGCCGATTTCGGCCACAGCGACCGCATTCCCTGGCTCCTCATGGTGGTTGTGAGCTCAGATCTGCTGCTCTGTCATGTGCCCTCATGTGACTTGCATATCCAACCTTGGCCGATAAACTCCGATCACAGAGCGGACATGTCAGAACACCATTAACGGTATGATACACCATTGCTGTTGGTGGTCTAACCTTGAGGTCGTCGCGCTTTTGGTCCAATTCCGACCTCCTTTTATTCTCAAAGGCCCGCACGTGCCTCTGCACATGAAGTCTCCACTCAGGCCGATTTTGAGCTTGTATCTCCCAAGTCGCGGGGTCGATTCCGCATCTCTTTACGTGCCTTTTCTGAACATCTTTGAAACGAAGAAACTGTCCACCACGATTTCGGGGAAATAATAACGGTTCCGAAAAACAATTTAATCTCAAGCGATCTGTGGCCGACTATTATTCTAATTAACTAGCGTTATAATGAATTACCGACAAAAAACCCAAAACATAAACGAAAAAAAATATCCAATTTAACAACAAATAAGAGCATGATCAAATTACATTTTCTCCTAAAAAAAAATGGATCATGGAATAACAAAACTAAACTTCCGAATAGAATACTGAACCTTCGACAAAATTACTAAGTTACCGACAACAGAGGTTTGGTCAAAATAATCAAGTATGTACGGAACCCTCGGCGCACGAGTCCGACTCGCACTTGACCGGGTTTTTAGATAGGTATTAGTGTGATAGGCTTTATGACATCACGCTAAAGCTAATATGTCGGCCTAGAAACGCCAAAGACTGAAGCAAAAAAATACATTGTCTACAAATGTATCAAGTTTAATAATCCTCCCGCCTGAATTTCGGTCACGATGGCCGAACTCGATGGAGATTAGGCAATTGTATGCAGGAGATATTAGGTATAGTGCACAAGTGTGTGACTAAACACAGGCCTGCGCCATCGGGCCTTACTAATAAACATAAGCATAAATTTTAATAAAATCAAGCATAGACTCGGGTCTCCTCTCTAGCCAAGCCGTTTCGAAGGAGTAGGGAAAAGTTGCAAAATTGCTAAATATTTTTTTAGACAAAACTATTAATGTCACGAAAAAATCAGTAGTTGGTGTTGTTCATGAGTCTATAATAAGACTAGCTTTTGCCAGCAGCTTCGTCCGCGTACATAAAATATAGCATAGTCACTCAGGAATAAAGCAGCTTTCTATCGGTGAAAAAATTTTAGCAATCGGACCAGTACTTCCAGAGATTACCTCCTATAAACATAAAAATAAAACTTTACCTCTTTATTATATTAGTAGCAGATTATTTTATTTTTTTTATCGATTAACCTGGCCATTACTGAGGAGTAGGCTTCAGAAAGTCACTGTTATATGGCAATGCTCGGGCGCTTGGGCCTCAAGAAGTCAAGAGCTCTTGGTGCGGCCTCTATGCGTCTCGAATCCACCGGATTCCCGCCAGCGGTAGCTCACGTTATAATATTTATAATCCTTCACACTTCATGACCCATCCTGGTTGAAAATACATAAAGTTGTCAGTTGCTGTTTGACAAACGAATATTTACGACTCTCGTAACGGGTGTGTTAGCAAAAACTCGGAAGTGTAGCTTTCAGGATATTGGCGGCTATCTGTGTCCTGTTCTGTCATTGAAAGTTGGATATACGAGTGTTACTAGTAATAATAATTCTCCTGTCGAAGTTCGATCACGGTGGCCTGTCTTCTTAACTAGCCAAGAATGCAAAAAACAACATGCATTTTCTGACATTTTATTAATTTTGTTTTGTTCCTGATTGATTTAGGTACTTATTATTCTGTCTGAATTTTTTTTTTTTTTGTGTATTCTGCGACATGGCAATCTGTCTGATAACAATAGGCCACTCTTTTGACTGAACTTTTATTTCGGGGTTTTAACTGTTGGAAGCTTGGATGGACACTTTGTAGTAAAGTACCTCATTCCACATTGATGTATCTATCCAGTAGAGGGGTTTGACATTATTATTATTGTTTTATCACTATTTTTAGTCTGACATGTTTAGTAGGTACATATTTTGATTTTTATTTGACATTTAAACAATAGGTTTTTTTTTATATTTTTGGTGACGGGTATTATATGGAGCGGCTCAATATAATTATAAGAAAACACCTATGTATCAATTACCCATATTTGCAAACCAATATATAAATTATGATTTATGAGCATAATCATTTTTTTTTTAATGTTCCCATAGCTGGGACTCAGGCCTCCTCTCTAGGAGAAGGCACGCACCGGCCGAACTACGCGTCTTGCATATTTTCTATGAAACATAACAACCGCAATAATTATCAATGTGATAACCCCTAGGGAGTGGTGGTGGTCCTTTGGTAGACTGGTAGAGAATACCTTAGGCATTAAGGCGTATAGTTCCATGAACCATCTGGCCGAAGTTATGTGAACGCAACTCTCGCATTCGCCTAGGCGGCAGTACGCTAATCTGTGCATTTATTTGCGGTCAGCAGCGCCCGGAAAGCGCTTTAAGTCCATTTTCTCTGCGAGATATTGATTGATTTACATATGCAATGTTCACTTTGAAGAATATTTAATCACCAATTTTTATGTGTAAAAATGTTTCTAAAGGTCCAAGCCGTTTCGAAGGAGTAGGGAAAAGTTGCGAAAAGTTGCGAAATTGCTAATTTTTTTTTTTTGACTAAATTCTTTAATTCTTTAATTCTTTAATTCTTTATTGTACACAAAAAAAAAAATTACAAACAAAAATATAAAACAGGACATTTGATGTAAGTACATAGGCGAGCTTAACCCATAACTGGGTTTTCTTACAGCAAACCATGTGATTTAAAATAAAATTTTGCATTTGAGGAACCATGAAATGTACAACAAAAGAAAGAAAAAAAACATATAACTGAATTTAAATTAAGACCAAAAATATACTAAACAGATATATACAGCACACTATACATAAACATAATATATACAATAAATAAATACTTATATACATACATATTTTTAGGTCATGTTGACAGGAAATGTTCCTTAATTTTTCTCCTGAAAACTTCCAACGAAGGGCTAGCCCTCAATGTATGCGGTAGAGAATTCCAGAGGCGCACAGCGTTAACGGTAAAAGATCCACTGTACCGACTTGAAGAGTGAGGAGGAAAACGAAGAAGAAGAGAGGATGAAGATCGACAGGGTTTTGGTTTTGAAGTATTGATTGCACTAAAAAATCAAATGTTGATATTATTATTCATGAATCTATAATAAACATATATTTTTTTCAAACCAATTGATCTAGCCGTTTGGAGTAGGCCTCAGAAAATCACTGTTTTATGGCACTTTTCGGGCGCTTGGCCCTTAAGTCCGCTTTTGTGCTTTTATGTTGCATGAAGTTTTAATAAATAATTTTTATAAATCAATTACTAATTAATATTAAGATTACACTCTCTATTTTCAATTGGAGTGTAACTCCCTGCCAGAGTCTGTTTCCTGGTAGCTACAACCTTTGCCGTCTTTAACTAAGCCAAGAGTGATTAGGTTACTTATAAGCAAGCATGTTCCATCGTCGACCACATCATCGCTTACACCACGTGAGATAGCAGTCAATAAAGAACGCTCAATAAAAATCAGAAAATCGAGAATTTTTACTCATTTTTAGGGTTCCGTAGCCAAATGGCAAAAAACGGAACCCTTATAGATTCGTCATGTCTGTCTGTCTGTCTGTCTGTCTGTCTGTCTGTCTGTCTGTCTGTCTGTCTGTCTGTCCGTCCGTATGTCACAGCCACTTTTTTCCGAAACTATAAGAGCTATACTGTTGAAACTTTGTAAGTAGATGTATTCTGTGAACCGCATTAAGATTTTCAAACAAAAATAGAAAAAAAGCAATAAATTTTGGGGGTCCCCATACTTAGAACTGAAACTCAAAATTTTTTTTTTTCATCAAACCCATACGTGTGGGGTATCTATGGATAGGTCTTCAAAAATGATACTGAGGTTTCTAATATCATTTTTTTCTAAACTGAATAGTTTGCCCGAGAGACACTTCCAAAGTGCTGAAATTTGTGTCCCCCCCCCTCTAACTTCTAAAATAAGAGAATGATAAAACTAAAAAAAATATATGATGTACATTACTATAAAAACTACCAACGAAAATTGGTTTGAACGAAATCTAGTAAGTAGTTTTTTTTTAATGCGTCATAAATCGAAAAAAATACACTATTATTAAAACATCAATCATTATCATCATTACAACACATTACAAGAACTTTTATATTATGTTACTAGCAGCTACGGAACCCTTCATGGGCGAGTCCGACTCGCACTTGGCCGGTTTTTTTGTTTGTTTTGTTTGCATCAATTGTGTTTTATAATCTGTGAGGAACAATGGCCGCCATTTTCGTTATGACGTATCGGGCCGCCATCAAATTAATTTATCTTTACAATAGGGATTAATTTGAATGTAAAAATGGTAACAATAAAAAAGGATTTTTGTATTTTGACAGTATTGGCACAAAATATATAGGTACAGAAGACAATCTCATGTATGTACTTTTTATACCTACGCTCGGTGGACGCACACTAATGAGCGTTTGAGCCGGAACTGTTCGACGAGCGGGCCGAGGCGCTCCGAGATATCGTGTCCGTGAGCGGTGTCTATGTGTGCGTTGCTCGAGCGCGCTTTGTATGTAGATTGACTTCTGTACCTACATAATATATTTTGAGGTATTGGTAAATATTGTGATGCCGAAATAGTTCGAGGGCCTTTTTCCACACGCCTATCGTCAAACTATAAAAACAAAAACTTAGTTCCTTTTTTTAAACACCCATGTTTTGCAGATTTTTTTTTTTTGTATGGTCATGTGAAGAGTAGGGATGAAGCTCACATTACTAAAAGAGTTCTGAGTATACATGTAGATGGATGAAGAGGGAGAGGAAGGCCGAAGACAAGTTGGATGGATTGTGTGAGCAGTGATATGAAAGAAAAGGGAGTTAGTGATAGTTTGACGGGTGACAGGACAGAATAGAAGAAGAAAACGTATTGTGGCGACCCCAAGTAGGTAATATGGGATAAGGGCAGGAAGAGAAGATGGTTTTCAGAAAAAATTTCTTAATTCAGAATCTCAATGAATGAATGTGCAAGGCTTCTATAGATGTACTTTTTTATATTTTTCATATATGAGTACCTGCATTATGGAGGGCCAAAGTTCACGTAAAATAGTAGATTTTCAGAGGTCTTTACTAGATTAGTATTCAACAAATTTATGTTTTGATTTCCATAGAAGCCTAGATAATATCTACAAGATAGCTGTATATCCAAAATATCTAGTGAGAGATGTGTAATAACATCATTATCACGTGAGCGAGCAGTTGAATGAAA
Source organism: Mythimna albipuncta (assembly GCA_929112965.1). NCBI lineage: Eukaryota > Metazoa > Arthropoda > Insecta > Lepidoptera > Noctuidae > Mythimna > Mythimna albipuncta. The sequence goes on along the minus strand of OV815986.1, from coordinate 2,589,694 downwards.
ATGACCATTGGGAAGTACGCTCAAGTTTCCTTACTAGGTACATGTGTCTTTTCATAAATGAAAACTTAAGGGGCCGGCGACGGATGAATTTCCATATAAACGTAATACCACGCTCATTTGCAGTTGGAGCATATTTCCAACATATTATGATGATATTCGGTTATAGACAATATTTATCTAGGTTCTTAAGTCTTTCTTTTTTGAAAAAACTATTTCGCACTTTTTTATAGCGTAAATGGCAAAACATGCCATTTGGCTTCTCCTGTATTAAATAAAAATAACAATATTTTTAATATTCTCGACGTAGGAACCTAGATGAATATTGTCTATAACCGAATATCATCATAATATGTTAGAAATATGCTCCAACTGCAAATGAGCGTGGTATAATGGTATTACATTCGTATGGAAATCCATCCGTCGCCGGCCCCTTAATATACAGTAAAATGGGGTGAATAGAGACAAAAAAATTTGGTTTGGTTTTTCACTTTGATACCATAATATCGGCCTCTAACAAAGCATCGATTTTTTAGAATAACAATTCATTATTATATTGATATAGTTAAATGCTGCAAAAAATATTCAAATATCGAGAAAATACCTTTCAAAGTTTTGTCTCCATTCACCCCATTTTACGGTACTTCAAGTCTTCAATTCACCCAAACCGATGACTCAACAAAAAAGTTTAATTCCATTATAAAAACTATACGGAACCACCCAGTCTGCTACTACCAAGATTTTATCACCAAAATGATATAATAATAAACCCTTAACAATCCCACGCGATTCGCAATCTATTTTTATACACAGATTAAAAATAAAATCTAAATACCATTATTTATTTTTACCCGCCAAAACAGTACAATACTTAACCTATCAGCAAATGTCCTTATGACAGATTAACCATAGATAAATAAAAGTCAACAACTAAAAAGGATGTTGTACTCGAATCGTAGACTAAAGAATTTCATATGTCAAATAGATAAAAAAGGGGACAACGGAACAAATGTATTGTTGGGAATATTTTTAGATTGATTAGGTTAGATTTTATTATTTGATTGTGAGGACAATCAGTCGTTTGGAGAGGGTTTCAAAAGCCCTCTTGAACGTAGGTGAACTTCTATTTATTTTTTTGGGTTTAGGGGAAGGAAAAATTATGTCAGTGGTTATCCGCTGAGGGTAATAGACACTTAGCATTTTAAATCTTGTAAATAAGTGTAAGAAAGATTTTTTTTAGGTTTTTTTTTACGATCATTCATAGAGTTTCATTAGTTTTATGAATTACTAGCTTCTGCCAGCGGCCTCGACCGCGTGAAAGAGAAAGTAGAAAAGCTTATGTCATTGATTGATAAAGGTATTCTGGAAATCATTTTTTAAATTGGCACAGGCATGTAATAAAACAAAAAAACATGAAAAAATAATTGCACACAAAAAAAAAAATGAAAAGAAATATGTAAATAATTAAGTTATGATGTTAGTAGACACATTGTTGTTTTTATTGATGTTATATATATGCCAAATAAACATATAAGTACCTAATATTTTGTTTTTTGTGTTTATTTATTATTTACATATAAAATTAAACATCTTTCTTCCTTATAATATTAGAATCAAAGAATAGTTAGGTAAATAATATTTTTCCGACTAATTAACATTTCAATCGTGTCAATTAGAGACACAATATAAAAACAATGACAGCGCGAACGATGGCGTGCGCTTGTGGTTAATGAATTAAATTTGTTGTTGCATAAGTAATGTAAAAATCCACCAAACATTAATTTAAAAATACCAAGACAAACACACGAAAATAAAACAAAGCCTTTAGTCCCCAATCGAATGGCTGGCAACTCGTTTTCGAAACGTAATTTAATGGAATTAAACAATTAATTCTAAATTAAGACACTCACGTCGTAATAGCGGGTTGTTAAAGATTTTACTGGCATTCTCTGAGACTCGTATGTGGGCGAATGTGTTTTAAATTGTATGTGTCAAGTGTATCGAGCCCTTTGGGAAGAAAACCGTAAGTGTCTATTTGGGTTTTTTGTAGGAATGAGTTTTGAAAGTGGTAGTGACTGAAAAGTTTAAATAGAAATCATTTATTTGCCCATAACGTAGGTTAACAGATATGGTGTTAATTTATGGAGAGTCCCGATACATTTTGCCTTACGGCATGCAAAATTATTTAATTAATTTATTACATTTCCTAAGTTGCTACGTTTATATTTCCTTAACATTTCTATACAATTGAGACCTGAGACACACAAAGACATAGCATAGAATTATAATCATAGTATAGTGGTAGATATTAAAAAATATTATTCAATTTATTAAAAAAAGGGGGATCGTTTGTCTTGGTATGGTCATGTGGAGAGGAGGGATGAAATACATGTTATTAAAAGAGTTAGGAATGTTTTTTAAACATTATTTTTTGGTATATGCGAAACTTGAATATAGTTGGGTTCAGAATCAGTAATTCGATCAATTCCAATAAGTTTTACACCATGTTACATTTTTTCTCAAAAATATTTAAAAAAGTCTCAGTTTGGACACCACCGACGCGAAGTACAACAAAGGTTACGGCAGGTCATAGCGAGCATTAGGAGACAGCACACAGCTGGTAGCGGGAGCAAAACAACCCCTCAGCCGCCTCGATGGCCCGGTGACTATGTATTTTTGCTGACATAACTAGCTGATAACTTTGTGATTTTTCATGATACAGTTATGAAATTTTGTACATAGATTCTTTACATAAAAATATTAGACACTTGTCTCGGATTTCGCATATTATGGTATACCATAGATATAAGAAAGGATTTTTATGTGGTATACTAAAACAAATGTATAAAAGGCAAAATTCTGACTCGCCAACTTACCAACGCCCAACTTAAACCACTGGACAAGTAGAACGCTAAAATTTTTTACGTACCTACCTGCCTTTTATGATGTACATGAAGAATAAGAAAATTAATCAATAAAGAAGAAAATAATTAATTTAAATTGACGGGTAAAAGTATTTTTTTTTTTTAATATATTCGCAAAATAAATATCATTTTTCCCATTCAACAGGAATCAACCATCCGAATGAACCAGTAAAATTCTTACTAAGTTTGAAATATCTATGTAAAACATATTCTTCCCAAATTCTTCTGATTAAACCATAAAGTAGTGGTACCCTAGAGACAGCTTGAACCTCATTGCTCCGAGCTATTTAGTATCTTGTCTTGACTTTCCCGCGAATTTTTCACCTCAGAATAGATTGACAGATCTCGAGGGTGACATCAAATATGGCGGCTTACAAATGTCATTTTGAGTGCAGTGTGTTTTAAGTGGGATATTTTTGTCAAATCTTTAGGTACTACATGGTTTAATTTGCTGGTTTTAATTGAGGAATTGAGAGTAAAGGCAGGAGGAACTCGTTGCTGTAGTAATATCAGCAAAAAACAATATTCCTGGGCAAGTGCGAGTCGGATTCGAGCCCCCTGAGGGTTCCGTGCAAACTCACCTTTGTTAAGAGTTCAATTCCCGATTAGTTTCGAATATTTTTCCAAATCATAGCAAAAGTTTTTTGATGTGACGTAACAACAAATTTTCAGTTTTAAGATTGATTCCCATACCTGTGTAATAAGACCTTGCTTTATGCCAAATTTCAGGATTCTTGGTCAACAAGAAGTACTCTATGAATTAAAAAAAAACTATTACCCCTTTATTACTAATACCCTCCAATTATTAGTCTAGTTATAAGCAATTTAACTGTAGAGTTCCAGTTAAGAAAAGTAATAAGGCTAACGAGAAATCAAAATCACCCAATCCATCCAGACATCTTTTCTGATTGCAATGTTAGCACGTAACGTATCTTTCTTGATTATTATACATTACGCCCGCTTTGCCCGCGCATTTATAATATAGCATATGTCACTCAGTAATAAAGCAGCTTTCTATCGGTGAAAAAAAATTTAGCAATCGGACCAGTAGGTACTTTCAGCCAGAGAATACCTACCTCCTACAAACAGAAAAAAAAAACTTCACCTCTTTCTAATATTAATAAAAGTCTAGATCAATGGTTGTTGCTTATTATATTGTCTGCGTCGAATAAATTCTATTCTATTCTATAAGTTTATAAAAACATATACCAAGATTAAAACCCATTTATGTTTATCTACTAAGAAGAAATACTTATGCAAAGCCTATCAAAAACGACGAACGCAATTAACACTTACTTTTAAAACTAGAACTTAGTAAACTGCTTTACAAAGTTGGCGGGAATTCATACCACGCGCCGCCATCTTGCACGTTCCGTTTCTAGTTACGATGTTGCCAAGCGTGAAAATAATATCCGTCGTGGTGTGAATACAGCCTTTGAAGCTGGCAACACCGTTTGCTGTTTATTATTCAAATATTTCTGTTCGTGCGTAAGTTTTTCACAGAAATGTAAGTTTGAAAGGTGAAGATGGCTGATATAATGTTATGCTTGTGTTTAAATGGGTTTTACATGTATTTAATTCGTATGCAAATGGCGTATGCATGGTATCTTTGCAATATACCTGGCTGTACGTGTTTAATTAATACAGATTGTAATATTCCGTGACTTGTCATCAATATGGTTGTTTCATCAACAGACTTGGAATTTTGAATTAGATTTTGAAAATGTGAAAGCTTTCAAAGTACATACTTTATGACAATGATTGTAGAGTGGATACTTAGTAAATTAGTTTTTTTTTTTTTGTTATTTATAAGTATTTATTTTATAGTTTTTGTACACACATATAAACTGGAAGGAGATAAAAATGTACAAAGGTAACGCTTATTTATAAAAGTTACTTCCAGCATACCTGCGAAAGAAAAAATAAGAAGAAATGTAGACCATAGTCATGTGTATTTAACATTTATTAACCTTTTCCCAATGTAAGTTATTTTACCACGTGAAATACATTTTTATTTAGCTTGCACCGTGAATTCAGCTAGTGTCAAGTTTATGAAGTATTAGCTTTTGCCCGTAGCTTCACCCGCTTACATTATAGCCTATGTCACTCGGGAATAAAGCAGTTTTCTGACGGTGAAAAAATTTATGCAATCGCACCAGTACTTTCAGAGAAAACTTCCTACAAACAATAAAACAAACTTTACCTCTTTATTATATCAGTGTAGATTAAGTTTTCAGTCGCTTTATGTTACTTCAAGTTACATTAGAACGTTTAAAAGACATTCTAATGTTATTGCAGTACTTAACACCAAACGTGTCGGGTCAGACTTCTAGTTAAGCCTTGCGGTAGCAGTCAATACTACAATAATTCCTACAATTTACTGAAATCGAATATTATCGAGATGCTTACACCCGAATTTATAAACAAGTAAAAGTAACGATTTATATTCTATAGTTAAGAAATTGCTTGAAGTTAGAACTGTCAACAAAAAACAACTACAACCGCCTAACGTCAAATGCCACTTTATAACGAGATTTTGTAACCATAACCGAATAACCTTAGGTAATTACTTATTTATAAATACAAGTGTAAGACACTTAAAGATAAAAAACTACATCAATTTTACATCACAATGTGCACAAGGAATTAATTTGCGAATAATTAAAACAGCTACCGAACTTCACTCAAAATGGTGGCGGTATGAACCGCCTAAAAAATCCTGGGATATAATTAGCCACAAACTTTTGCACTGCAACAAGCCAAAGTACTTCTACCCGTAAACAAACATTATTGTTTTGTTTGCCATAACTTGAAAAACAAAAGAACGTTAGAAAATTGGCATCTACCCGCATCCAACCGCTACGCATGATGAAAATTGTGGAGCTTCCCTATTGTTCTCAGGGCGGCAAATCAACTGACTAGTGATGCGAAACGATCCTGTGATAGTGTCGACATCGATGAAAGATGCACATTTATTGTGCGTACAGCTTAGGAGTGGAATTCCTTGCCAGAGTCGTGAGTTTCCTGATGACTACAACTTAGGGGTCTTTAAGTCAAGAGTGAATAAGTTACATCTAGAAAAGCGTACTCCAACGTCGACCACAGACCAATAGACGGACAGCAAAGACTTAATAAGCGTAGTTCATCGTCAACACCTTTCTGGAACGGAACCCAGAAAAAACTTCAGTGTCGATATCGATAGTTTTCATAAACGTGTCTCATCCCTAAACCACTTGTTGTACGTTGGCGGGTAATTTTCCCGCGCAGAGTCTGAAAGGCGCGCTAAACGTTCCCCAAGTTCACCGGTAAACAGCGACATTTTGTTAGCGCGGGCTTTTTACAAAAATAACCGTTAAATTGTTTGGCAAATAAAGGGGTCAGGGGTTTTAAGAGCTAAAGGTTTTTTGGGATCTGTATAGTTGTCAAAAAATAAAAGGCCAGTTTCGATATTTGTATTTTGACTACCGAGCGGCTTGTCCGGTGTAGTTAACTACTCCTAAAATAGCTACAAATACACCGGACCCCTAATTATTGTTTTATTGTTTCATTCTAAATTACATTCTAGGGTTTTTCTCAAATGTCAAAACGAGCATTTAAAGGAAATCTTGACCATCATTACAGGTAGAAGACGAGAACGAAAGACGAAGAATCTTCTTCGTCTTTCGTCGCTCTTTACTGGCTATAACCCATCTTGTTCCTTCAGTTATCTTTGCTTTCTAGAGCCGCAATTAAGGCTTATAGTCCCTTGAACTATCTGGCCAAAATTATGTGGACGCACCTCTCGCACCCGCCTAGGCGGCAGTACGCAAATCTGTGCATTTATTTGCGGCCAACAGCGCCTGGAAAGCGCGCGGCTGACCTTTAAATCCATTTTCTTTGCGAAATATTGATTGATTTACATATGCAATGTTCACTTTGAATAATATTTAACAACCAATTTTTATGTGTAAAAATGTTTCAAATGTTTTAAAGATCCAAGCCGTTTCGAAGGAGTAGGGAAAAGTTGCGAAATTGCTAAACATTTTTTAAAGACAAAAGTATTAATTGGACGAAAAAATCAGATAATGTTGTTCATGAATCTATAATTAACGTATTTTTTTTTCAAACCTATTAGCCTGCCCATTACAGAGAAGTAGGCTTCAGAAAGTCACTATTTTATGGTACTTTTCAGTGGTGTAATAGGCCCTTAAGGCCCAATTAAGGGCCTATTACACCACTCTATATTCAGACAGTTTTAGTCAATGGCTCGTCGTGTCGCGTAGTGTAATAATAATAAGGGTCGGACTGTCTTACTCGGAATGAAAAATAAGACGAGTCTGAATATCGTGTGCTGAATAACGCTAAGTGTAAAAGGCCCTTAACTCTTTCGAGTAATCTTACAACCCTATGGAACCGGACGTGACCTGCCGTAGCCATTATGAAAAACAATGATAAGCAAAATTAGACTGTTATACATTAACACCTATACGAGCGCTTTTTTTCTTACGTTTTTACACGGTTTGTGTATTTTGGAGGCCAGTGTCAAGTTTAGATTTTTTTTAACTGCCTATGTCGAATATATCCGACAAACACTCTTAAGCGCAGGCCACACCGGCAGCTAGCGGGCGGGCGGGCTAGGCGGGCGAACATCGTTTCACCTCTTTACATACTTCGGTTCACACCGCGAGCTACCGACGAACCTAACGAGCTAAGCTAACGAAATATCCGACGATTCCAGCGAAGCTACTCGTTCACCTCGTTGGCGCGCCCGCGCTTCGCTAGCTTAGCTCGCCCGCCAGCCCGCTCGCCCAGTTCGTTCGCCCGTCCTCCCCGTTTCGAGTAGACTAGTCGACGCTCGTCTTTCGAATAGCAGTGTTGTGTTTAGTTTGGAAACGATGAATATGTCATATATCGACGAAAGTTCTGATGATGACTTAACTACAAATACTACCCCCGCTTCGCCCGCTTATCCCGCTCCGCTCGTCGCTCGTCTTTCCGTAGTTTTCGGTGTGAACCCCATAGTTTAGTTCGCCAATATTTCGCGTAGTTTGTATAGTTTCCTTCGTTCGCTTCGCCCACCCACCTAGCCCGCCCGCCCGCTAGCTGGCGGTGTGGCCTGCGCTTTATATTCATTCCGCCAGGGTCGCACATCCACGACCAAACACTCCATCTCGTCAGCTCTTCTGTCACCTATGGGGATTGAAGAGCTAAACGAGATGGAGTACCCAGTCGCTAGCACACGATCCTGGTGAATAGGGCGTCAAAACACTCGTCGAACTAATCCGACGAAAGCGTTAAGGCCCTAGCTCCCGAGCAATGCCATAAAACAGTGACTTACTGAAGCCTACTCCTCGGTAACGACTAGGTCAATAGGTTTGAAAAAAATATATGTTTATTACAAACTCACTTGCTTTTGCCCGCAGCTTCGCTCGTGTACATAAAATAGCTAATGCCACTCAGGAATAAAGCAGCTTTCTATCGGTGAAAAAAATTTTAGCAATCGGACCAGTACTTTTCGAAATTACCTAATACAAACAAAAAAACATTAAAACAAAAAAAAAAACATATTTTGCCTCTTTATTATATTAGTGTAGATGTACAACACTATCAAAATATGATTTTTTCGTATAACTAATACTTTTGTAAAAAAAAAAATCGTCATAATATTTTTTCACTTGTTTTCCCTTCCACTTTAGAACGGCTTTGGTCTTTAGAAAGATCTTTAAGTACACAAAAAAATTAAGCAGGACGTATACGATCGTTTATTGTGGCGACACTTGGGGGAGGCAAGTCCAACAGTGGACATCTATCGGCTGAAATGATGATGATGACACAAAAAAATTGCTGGTTAAGTGTTTTTCAGAATGTACATAGCATATTTAAATCAATCAATATTTCGCAAAGAAAATGAAGTTAAAAGTCAACGGGGCTTTATCCGGGTGTAGCTGGCCGCAATTAAATGCACATATACTCGTACTACCACCAGCGGCTGTACGAGCATGTGTCCATTTAACTTCGGCCAGATGTCCAAGGTACTATACGCCTTAAAAGGTTAAAATATTACTTGCTGACGTCACCAGAAAACAAGATGGCAGATATTACAACGTCTATGAAGTTTATAATTAGTTTTGTAAAGATATCCGAAGCGTTTACTTTGTAAACTCTCTTCTTGATAATTTTGATGAAGAATTACAAGTTTTTTTAAGTTGTAAAGACTTGTAAGCAAGTGCATTTTACTTATAGTTTTTTTTTGGGAGTGATGAGACGCTCGAGAAAATTAGATAAATTGTTGACGGTGTCCATTTTAGCTTTTACAATTACATGTTGATACTAAGCCCTTTAGACATGTCTTCAAATCAAATCACTTTTGAATAGTCAAATGTCGGTCAGTCCAAAAAAAGTGTAACTTAACTGCACGTTCCAAAGCGTAGATCTCTATGGAGAAGAACGTGCAAGAAACTCCATGGACACTCTTATAAATCATATTATGAGTTACATGTAATCTTGGTTACATATTTCTTAATAGGCTGTTATGCAACTATTTGTTCTTTTCTCTGCATCTGGTGACCATGGAATTTTGTATTAATATCCTGTACTTTATAAGTGAGGACTTGTTATTGGCTTTCAGTCTAACATACTGTTTCTTACCAGATTTGTTTTAGCTGTAAGTCCTATAAATCATTTAAATCTATACTATATATAATATTATAAAGCTGAAGAGTTTGTTTGTTTGTTTGTTTGTTTGAACGCGATAATCTCAGGAACTACTGGTCCGATTTGAAAATTTCTTTCACTGTTAGATAGCCCATTTAATGAGGAAGGTTATAGGCCATATAACATTACGCTACGACTAATAGGAGCGAAGCAGTAACCAATGATGCGGGTGAAACCGCAGGGTACAGCTAGTAAATAAATATGACGTATACAGTCTGTCTAGTAAGTTAAACGACTTGGAATTTTTTCAAGGAAATTAAAAATGTAATGATGGCAACCGGAATTTTAGTTGTCATTCACTTGTTTTTTTTTTTGAGATGACAATAGTTCTACAACAGATCTTGATCGCAGTATGGCTACTGATGATGAATCAGTAAGTGGAATAGAATATTAAGAATCAGATTTCCCGTACGATTCTAGATTTATTTTATTACTTATGACACTATTATGTCTTTGCAAATGTATCCTACTTTTGTAATTAGAATATGATTAAAGAGACTGAAATGTGTATATTTTAAACGAAAATCTTTTGCATTTTTTAATGTTAAAAAGTCCTCTAATAGTATTAAAATCATTTAAAAAAATACTTAAATTGGATACTTTTTATAAGGTTCCATTATTAAACAATGACCAAGATCTCATAATCAACCTTGATTTCCGAACCAGTGTTGACTACATCAGCACGCTTAGCTAAGTTGTTATTCTGCAATCGTTAACGCTGTAGAAAAGTGATGAAACGTATGGGAATGACGTCATCTCAACATAAAGTCGCGTGGTCGGAACAAACGAATAGAAACTTCGTAGCCAAGTTCACATCCTTCAAAATGATAGAATGAATTTCTACAACGTTTAACGCTACATCCTTTGACAAACAAACGCTACATTGTAGAACGAGCGGGCGACGCAGGTGCGTCAACATGGCTACTCACTTATCGTTTTCTACAATTGCTGACACCGAAGCGTTACCGATTGGAGAACGGAATTCGACACGATACGGTTGTAACTTGGCTACGGGGGCTGATTTCATTTTACCCTAAAAATTACCAAAGTCGTTTAATTCATTAAACCCCAAGCGAACGCCGGCGTTCGCGCACCTATTGTCTTTCAATTGTGTCTGTAATTATCACAATTGAAAGGTTAAATTATTAGACAGACTATAGCTCCATCCCTCTTTCTCAATCGCCTGACATTATAACACGTTATGACTCGCATTGGCACATGATTTTACTATCCCCCAGACTTCGGAAAACCACTCAAATTCATACAAACCACGTTAACACTTCAACTCCTAATTCATATATCAAAGCCCACACAACATATGTATGATTAAACATTAAAAACTAATCAAGATAATCACATTAAGCTGGGACTATCGATAAATAACGCAATACTATCGACAAGATAGAGGGATCCCTTTCATGTGTCTGACATTTGTTATCGATGAGAACAACACTAGTTTATAACCTACGATAGTGGTAATTAGTGTGGGTATTCTAGTGTTATTAGTGCTGTATAAATTAATCTAAGTATCACTTAGTCTAAGTACAATAAAACTTAAAGGGGGCTATTGAGTACTTGACTGAATTTATTCTATTTTACAACCTTCGTTAAAGCATAAAATAGATAGGTACAGAAGTCAATCTACATATAAAGCGTGCTCGAGCAACGCACACATAGACACCGCTCACGGACACGATATCTCGAAGCGCTTCAGTACAATCGTCGAACAGTTCGGGCTCAAACGCTCATTAGTGTGCGTCCACCGAGCGTAGGTATGAAAAGTGAAGTACATACATGAGATTGTCTTCTGTACCTATCTATTTTGTGGTTATAGTATATACGAAACCCAAAACACGTGTCTAGTATTTTTATGAATAAAATCTATGTACAAAATTTCATATCTGTATCATGAACAATCACGAAGTTATAAGCTTGTGGTTGTCCGTAAAAATACGTGGTCACCGGGCCATCCGGGCGACTGAGGGGTTTATTTGCCCCTGTACCCAGCTGTGCGCTGGTTCCTAATGCCCGCTATGACGCTATGACGTTTGAGCCGGAACTGTTCGATGAGCGGGCCGGGACGCTCCGAGATATCGTGTCCGTGTGCGGTGTCTATATGTGTGTTGCTCGAGCGCGCTTTGTATGTAAATTGACTTCTGTACCTATATATTTTGTGGTAGAACTCTGACACACGCTCACTCCACTCTAGGCCGGGAGAAGTAATTTGATTCCCGCAACATTCACCAGGTCATCGGTCCATCTTGAAGGACACCTTCCGACACTGCGTTTTCCGGTGCGCGTAGCCACTCCAGAACCTTTCGGCCCCAACGGCCATCTGTTCTACGAGCAATGTGCCCTGTTGCCACATAAGTTTGGCGATTCTTCGTGCTATGTCGGCAACCTTGGTTCTCCTGCGGATATCTTCATTTCTGACTCGATCACGCAAGGGAACTGTGCAACTGTGTGTGAGCGAAACCATATGTCATCACATCACTGGCAACACACACTGGTCATAGACTTTCGTCTTGAGACACTGTGGTATGTTGGATGAGAAGATACCGCGTAGCTTCCCGAACGCTGCCCGGTCGAGTCGGATTCGACGGTTGACCTATTTCTCGAAATTAGATCTACCCAACTGGACTGTCTGCCCGAAGTAGACGTAATCGTCCACAACTTCGAGTATAGAGTCTCCGATCTTGATAGTATTGGGTGCTACATGGTTGTTTATCATAACTTTAATTTGGTCCATGTTCATTTTAAGACTCACTTTTTCTGAAGCTCTATTGAGGTCATTAAGCATTGTACTGAGCTCTTCCGTAGTCTCAGCCTTACTTTTTATTAGATCTTTAAAAAAAATAGGGCCCCATTCAAAAATTGTCTACGAGTCCTTGGTAAAATCATAATTGAATCAATCATTCTTAAAAATTGCTACTAGAAAATACTACGCAGCTACGCGCAGTGTTTTTCCATTTTTATCGATTAATAGCTTGTACCATATTTAGATAAATATAGTGACATTTTGGGATATAGACCAACTCTCATAACTTTGCTATTTATGAATATTATTTATTGAGACTTTACTTAAATATTAACAAGCCTTTTCTAATCAGCCCAATACATTAAACCCCAAGCGAACGCGGTTCGCGCATCTAAAGTCTTACTATTGTGTCTCAAATTGACGGTATCTGAAAAGTTAAGTACTTGTACCAATTTTTAAAAGAAAGTGGTGTATGACGCTTTGGGCATATGTCCAACAGTGGACGTCTTTCGACTGAAATGATGATGATGATTATAAAATAGTTTAGTTAATATAAAATTTAAGTTTTTTACACATAATTTAACTATCCTAACTTAATATTATATATGTGAAAGTGTGGATGTTTGGATGTTTGTTACTCAATCACGCTAAAACGGCTGAACGGATTTGGATGAAATTTGGCATGCATATAGCCTTTGACATGGAAAAGAACATAGGCTACTTTTTATCCCGGAAAAACATCTTATTCCTACGGGAAAACACGTTTAGAGTGCGATAACCGAAGTACAAGCGGACGAAGTCGCGGCCGGACAGCTAGTTATAGATATAATAAATATTGTTTTTATTTATAAATAAAAATAATTTATTTCATAATAAGTCATCCCACGCTTCGAGTGCATTGTCAAAATGAACACTAGCAACGTTTGGCCAGCTCGAGAGCATTACAAACATGGCGGCGTTGTGTGCACAACTCTTGACAGTTATAGGCTTCATGGTAATTTAATTGAGGGTATTTCTGTTAAAGTTGTGTTTAAACTTTGTAGGTACCCTAGTTTATCGGTTAGGTTTTGTTATATAGGCCTTATTACGTCGTGTTAAAATGTCAAGCGTGCGGGCGGGAAAGAATACACCTTGTACAGGGTGTTATTTGGAAAACACTATAATAATAATATAATATTCCACAACTATCATACAACGCCGTCTAGTCCCAAGCTAAGCAGAGCTTGTGTTATGGGTACTAGACAACTGATAAACATACTTATATATTTCTAAATACATACATATTATAGATAAATTACACCCAGACACAGAACAAATGATCGTGCTCATCACACAAGCATTTGTCCTGGGTGGGAATCGAACCCACGACCTCCGGCATAGCAGTCAGGGTCACTAACCACTAGACCAACAGGCCAGTCAAACTGGCAACCTCTCAGGACTATATTACTAATATAGTACGATCTCAGAGCCACCAGACGTCACGTATTTACGTGACGTTATGTCATTATATTGTAAAGCAATACGGCCATACGGAATATATCTGGGAGTATTGGCGACTTGATTTTAAAGAGATTGCTTAAAATATACGTAAAAATCAGCTTGGATAATTTACGCGTTTAGATCGCGTCGAATAATGGTGGTACTTACGAGTTGTAAGTCGCGGGTTTATTTCATTACCACTATAATAATAAACGTTTATTTATTAATCATAATAAACGTTTATTTATTTATCATAATAAACGTTTATTTATCCCCAACAAATTACAGCACAGTTAAGTTGACAGGTAGTTTGACAAAAGACAGAAGGTAATTTGTGGGAGATCTGGAGTCCAAACTAAGCCAAGGCCTGTATTTTAGAGCTCCAGCCCCCCCATTACAACACAAATTGAAAATAGTCAACATGCGTGTGCGTGCATGGGTGTGTGCACATAAATATAATGTGTATATACATAAATACATAAATAGGGTATATTATATATATGTTATTAATATATATTAAAATATGAACTTAACAGTACATATATAAATATAGATAATTCTAGGTACTACTTTGCTACATCGAGTAATTTTTCAGTATCCTTATAATTTAAAGTTAGTAATAATTTGATCAGTTTATTTTTGCATTCGTTTTTACGACAGTTGGTTATATTAATAATTTTGTTTAATTTATTGTACAATTCGCCACCACGAAATGGGAAATATTTTTGCGCGAATGAAGTATTAACCGCAGTCGTCCTACATATTGCATAGTTTCTTCTGGAGTGTGCTATGCGTTTTCTCCGTTCTTCGGGTAAGTTGGAGTGTTGAAGAAGTATAGTAAGCAATACGTAAAGTTGGCGAACAGTTAGCACTTGGGCTTCTTCGTAAAGTGTTGTGGTGGAGAAAAGACGCGGTTTGTTTAAGCTGACTTTCAATATCAAAAGCTCTCAAAACGGTGAAGGAAAACATCGTGAGGAAACCGGCATGTCTTAGAAACAAAATTTCGAAGACATGTGACATCCACCAACCCACACTGGGGCCGCGTGGTGGATTACCAATCCCTCTCCTAGAGAGGAGGCCTGAGTCCCAGCAGTGGAAACATTGTTATGCTGTGCTATGCTATGCACCTGGGCCTCAAGTCTGCTATTACAATAGTGTCAGAATGGTCTATCATTGTTCTCATAATTGTCGATTTTGACAAGTTAGTTAATCTACTAATATAATGGCGTCATTATGACTTTCCAATGGTCAACCACTGACACTCTATTGAAAGAACTGGTAAAGAATAGTAATCTCGTACATATTGACCAATGAATATTTGACGTATGCGGTAACCTGCAAAAACTTTGACAGTTTATTTGGTTAGTGTTCTACCATTAGAACGTTATTGTGTAGTTATTGGTTTTAATATGCTCGATATTATCATTCTACCACAACTCTATAACAATACCATTGACCGATCAATGTTCGGTCATTATGAATTAGCAGATTACGAACTTTTAGCAAAATGACAATGTGATCGTGTTGGAATGACGAATTTATCAAAATAGCAGACTTGGGGTCCCAGGTCATCCGTCCACCTTGTTAGAAATGTTTATCGCAATAAAAATCAGTTGTGAAAGCTATCGAAGTTTACAGGTAGATCACATAAATTCCAGATTGCCAGTATCTCTCCACTGAACTGGAACTAGTGATACTGTGGGATTATTTCCTAACTTTGGCGTGATAGTTACGCGTCATCACGCATTCATGTCGCGAGTTTTTACGTATTACGGGTGTAGAGTCTGTCTAAAAAGTCAAATGACTTGAGTAATTATTAGGGATTCTAGGGAACTATGACATCAGAATAACAGATGTAGTCAAGATTGGTTCAATAATTAAGGTTGATTATGAGATCTTGATTATTGTTTACTAATAAACTTTATAACTCGTTTTTTTTACAATTTTTATTTTTATTTTATCTTTACAAATCGATAGTGTTTCATGTACCGGATCGACCCTCCACGGGATTAAAATTTTGCGGTGTAAAAAAATAAACCGGCCAAGAGCATTTGGAGCCACGTTCAGTGTAGGGTTCCGTAGTTTCCCGTCCGTCACAGTAAGTGTCCTCAATTAAGAGTTAAAAAAGAGCGCCATCTCTCGGAGAATTGGGTTACTAATTTATACAAACTAGACGGGTTATGTATGTTGGGTTTCCAGTAGTAATTTTGGATTGCGTGAACCGATTTTAATAATTCTTTTTTAGTTTGAAAGAAGATACCTTCAGAATAATAAAATATGTAAACTAAGTTACAAAATGCTTGCATATACGGTTAAATCACAAACTTAGTTCAGAAATTATTTTGTACAACTTTTCAAAAACTGTTCAACCCATCAAGTTCAAAACAATTTTCCTTGAAAATATTTATAAAGTTCTACTTTTGATATTTTCTAAACTTACGGTTCAAAAGTTAGAGGGGGAACACATTTTTTTTTTACTTTTGGAGTGATTATTTCCGAAAATATTAACTTTATTAAAAATAAATTAAAATAATTTATTTATTCGTCATTCTTATCATTCCAGTCAAAATGCGTTTCCTGCTGTCCGCCATTTTGCTACTCTCCGCCATCTTGTCGTGCGCGACGCAGGCGCAGTACCCGCGCCCCCGCCGCCCGGAGCGCTTCGACACCGCCGAGCAGATATCCAACTACCTGAAAGAACTGCAGGAGTACTACTCTGTGCATGGGAGAGGAAGGTGAGAAAACTTGAAAAATTAAAAATAACAACTATTGTTTATTGTTGTTGATAACAAAATTAAACAATCAGAACACAACAATATTATATCACAACAATACAACAACAACACACAGAGCACAACAACAATACACACAAACATCAACAACACAAAATATATTTCTTTTCTTCTTCTGAGTCGGTATACTCTTGCCGGAGTGCGTTTATAATGCGGCGCCATTCATCGCGATCTTCAGCTTTTCAGGTACATTCATAAACCGAGCACATAGTTGCGGCCTTGATCTGGTCTGTCCATTTCATATCATCAAAATATATTTATATTTCAGACAAAAGCCCATATAATTGTCATGTGTGGTTACACGATAATTATATGGACTATTGTCTAATAAGTGTCATATTAGTATTTAAAATCTTGTATAACTTTGATTCCTAAAAGCCTGCGATTTAACTTACTTTACTGTTTTATGAGCTTATTGTGTGAATCAAACTCATTGGTAAAAGCATTGTAATTGCAATCTGTGTGTTTGTTTGTTCAAATGTACAGTTTAAGTACTAAGTTTTATCCTGGATAGTAATGGGTCGTTCTGTACTGTCGGTCACTTCCCAAAAGAAAAAATCTAAAAAAAAAATTAGTTACTAAGTATCTAAGAAAATATATAAGTTTGTCTGTGTAGCTTAATATAGGACTGTGAACAAAGTAGCCTTTAGACTTGTGTCCCACGCTGGGCGCCAATTATCCTAAGATTTTTTTTTAAATTTACTATTCAGAAATATGTATTTTTTAAGTATTTGTATAAATTACCATTAAATTACTCTATGGAAAGCAGAAAGAGGTAATCTAAGGAGAGGTGCCATAAGTTGTTGAAAGTGACCCATGCTGGGTGCCAATATAGAACTGTCCTACGTTGGGCGCCATTTTAATTTTTTATATTTTTTTTGTACTTTATTTTCTGTTTTATTGTATTTAAATTTGTATGAATAACGTTTTAGTCAATTTTATTCTTATTTTGTTTCTCAATATAACATGCGGTTAGTAACAAACTGTTTGTAATCTCTAACAAAGCTCCACGTACTATTTGCGCCGGTTGCCATCTTTTAGTTTCACTACTTGTCGCTAGATGGCTCAGTTTGAAGTAAACGACGCCATCTACTTTCTTTATGGCGAACTAACAAAAGAGAGGAATTCTCAGAAACAAAGAGTAGTGCTACAACACGCTCTCGTTTTTTAAATCAAGTTCAGCTATTTTTAGAAACAGAAACCATTAATCATTCATTAAGTGGTTATTATAATTTAACTTTTCTGAATTCAGGTTTTCGTTAGCCGTTTTCCAACTAACTTGATGTCGGCTTCCAGTCTAACCGAATGCGGCTCAGTACCTGTGTTTTACATGGAGCAGCTGCCTATCAGACCTCCACAACCCAACCCATCTTCACACCTGAGAGACAGGTGCCACTGGGCCATCACGACACTCAATTTCATTTGAAACAAACTCTCTCTTCTTAGTCGTACACTCTTGACAGAGTGGTCATGATCATGTCTCGGTTGAGTCCCGCACCACCGTCTCTCTCGCGATACGACACCAAACACAGAGCTGTACCTATAGCGTAAATGAACGCTGCAGTATGGTCACCGTTTTGATGACGTCCGTCCACCGTGCTGGAGAGCGTCCACGAGATCTTTTGCCTTCGACTTTCCCTTGCACCACCAAAAGTTCCATCGAGCACTTATTACGGGTGATATGCCCGAAGAACTTGAGGATTCGTATTTGCACAGATGACGATAATCTCTCTTTGATATTGAAACAAATATTAAGAATATTTTTTCTTTTTCTTTCAGATATGGTAAGAGGCAAATGCACATAGCTGATGCATCCGTGATCTTCCGGGAGAGTCCATTCTTCGAACACAATCTCAACGATGAACCGGCGTTCAAAAACCTTGGCTATAAGTAAATAAATAAAAAATAATATAATGTAATTAACTACAACCGTAATCACCTTGTAAATTAAAAACCGAGTGTCAATTTTTTATTTTTATTTTGCTGATTTTTTTTTTATCGAACTGTGATTTTTTATTTTTATTTTTATAGAGATGGGTATATAATGTCGACTGATTTTAATGTATATTCTTCTCATAGAATTTCATTTTAAGAAATGTATAATAGTCGATTAATGAGCGCATCACTACAGCTACTCACTGGCATCTTTGACAGTTGAACAGAGACTTTCGCGCCATTTTTACAATGTCATTGTTTTCAATTTGTAATTAAATGTTGTCAAACTGCGTTTATCTCTGATAGATTTAATGTAATAGATAAAATAATTCATTGTGTAGTATTTTTAAAAACATTTCGTTTCTATACGTATAGATCTGTGCGCTTTGTGCGAATTAAGTCAAACGCGGTAAACGATTTGATCGCGTTAACGTAAAAATAACTCGCATTTAGGCTTCTGATGGCTGGTGGATCTGTATTGCTTTTCCAAAATAGTTACTTAAAAACTAAAATTATTATTTAAAAAAAAAGAAAAGTATAGAAATTAATCTCTAAAGTAAATTTTCCTAAATTATCGCATCCCATCTCAAGCTATTTTATTTACTTTAAAATTATTGTTATTAAACACCAACTCTCTCATATGCCAAAATTATTCTAGTCAAATAATAATAATAAAATTTGCCATATGTCATATCCTTCTAGTCAACTATTTGCGTATTAATTTTGTCATAAATGATGTCCTAAAAATAGTTTCCAGGCTGGGTGATTCACTATTTTTAGGGTTTTTTATTGTTACGTCACTTTTATTGTAAGAAATAATAAAAATATGTAATAAATACACAAAAAAATAGTGTTAAACAAATGTATGTAGTATTTATTCAAAATGCAAGAATGTTTCATGGCCTATTTGTTTTATTATAATTATCTATTGTTGATCCCATTAAGCTAAACCCGTTTGGCCGCTGTAAAAACAATCTGGGGTCCAAGTCTGCTATTTTTATAAAGTCATCATTCCAACACGATCCCATTGTCATTTTGCTAAAAGTTCGTAATCTGCTAATTCATAATGATCGATCATTGATCGGTTAGTATTAGGTATCTTAATAGAGTTGTGAAAGATTGACAATATCGAGCATATTAGAACCAATAACTGCACAATAACGTTATATTGGTAGAACACTGATCTAATAAACGGTCAAAGTTTTAGCAGATTACCGCAAACGTCAAATATTCATTTGACAATATGTACCTCCGAGATTACTATTCTATGCCACCTCTTTCAATGGAGTGTCAGTGGTTGACCATTGGAAAGTCATAATGACGCCATTATATTAGTAGATTACCAAACTTGTCAAAATCGACAATTATGACATCAATGATAGACCATTCTGACACTATTGTAATAGCAGACTTGAGGCTCTGGCCAAATGGGGCTTCCTCGACCCATCTCTAGCACAGTGCCAGTGTGGAGCCTCTCCACAGGAGATGCGCCACCTGCTATGCTGCCCATCCTGCGTAACGACCTGCAGTTTTCAGGATCTATACGAGGCCAAAAATAGAGCCGTACAGGTTGGTCAGAAAAAGTATAGTTTGAGAGCATCGACACGAAGCTATACCCCATCTGTTTAGGTACTTGGGTGCTATTCTCTAAGAAAACAGTCTTGAGCGCAGCGCTGGCCGCAGCGACGAGACCACGCTAGATTCTATTCTATACCAAATATCACATAATTATTACTCAGGCGAAATTTTGAGTGTGTGTGTGTGTTTGTTACATCTTTATACTTAAAATGGCTGAACGAATTTCGACGAACCTTGGTTTACGGGTAGACCATGTCCTCGAATAGCACTTAGGGTACTTTTTATTTCTTTTTCTAGGGACGATTTTATATTTTAACGCGGGTTAATTCATTAAACACCAAGCAAACGCTCACCCTTTGTCTTTTTATTGTGTCTCTAATTACGGTAATCAAAAGGTTAAGCCACTCACAGCAGCTAAGCATCATCAACATCATTATTTCAGCCGAAAGACGTCCACTATTGGACCTAGGCCTCCCCCAAGTGTCGCCATAATGACTATGACCATGATGTGCGTCCCGCATCCATCGCATCCGCGACCTCCACCAGGTCATCGGTCCTCCTTGCGGAAGGCCTTCCGACATCTAGGCAGTAATAATAATAATAAAACATGTTTTTTCTCTTTCACGCTTAAACGGCTGAACGGGTTTCGATGAAACTTGGTACACGGATAGACCATCCTTGAAATGGCACATAGGATACTTTTTTCCCGGAAGTAATTTCCTTGGAATAATTTTCTATTTTCCCGTGGGCAAAAGCATAGTCGGCCTTATATTGTTCCCACTGTTATGACTCAGGCCTCCTCTCTAGGAGAGGGAATGGGCGGTAATCCACCACGCGGGCCCAGTGTGGGTTGATGGACGTCATATGTCTTCGAATTCGGACATGCCGGTTTCCTCACGATGTTTTCCTTCACCGTTTTGAGAGCAGTGGTGATGAAATAAGTTATACAAAGTAAAGCGCCTGGCTGGGTTTAAACCCGTGGCCTATTTAACTCATAAACTTTAACAGTATAATCATAGTTACCTTTAAAACCCCCATCAATTTTCTTCTCTATTAGGAGGGTGATCAAATGACATCACATAACTGTCATTGAATTTTGAAGCTTATTTCTGTTGTGACAAAGTAAAGTTCGCGTTGGCATCGTTTAATGGAAGTAGTACAAAGTATTTATCTCTTTTGTAGTAAGAAAAGAAATAGGTTTGTCCGTCTGTTCTTTGTTTAATTTATATTCACTTTTTATATCTACGCTCGGTGGACGCACACTAATGAGCGTTCGAGCCGGAACTGTTTGTCGAGCGGTCCGAGGCGCTCCGAGATATCGTGTCCGTGAGCGGTGTCAATGTGTGTGTTGCTCGAGCACGCTTTGTGTGTAAATGGACTTCTATACCTATTTATTTTGTGGTAGAAGTGAGAGTGAAACGCGTGTTACTTGGAGATGGATGGAGAGGTAGAGCATTGGCGTAGCGTGGACTAATTCAGACGTGGGCCAAGGCACGTCAGCGAGGCCTTTTTCTTTCATAAATTCGAAAACGAGACAGCGACTGTCGGAAAGAAAATTGTCATCAATCATCAAAGACCTACCTACCCTCTGGGTGAAGCCAGAATGAGTGACAGAATTTTCCTGGCTAAAAAACTTGTACAGTTCCTTCAGTTGTTCTCTGAGACGGCCTTTTTCGAAGAATCTACAGCCCTAGTAAATCTCTATAGCCTCTCCATGAGCGTGAAAAAAAGCACCGTCGACTCGGACTTCGCCCTTTCTTATTAGTCTTTACCGCAACCTTACCCATGCTTAGGCTTGCGTTTGACCACTATAAAAGTAACCCATTCACTCTTGAATTAAAAACCCCTAAGTTGTAGCTGTCAAAAAACAGACCCAAAAAACAGAAACATAGGTACATGTAAGTTACGCATCTACTACAAATCAATCGAATGAATGAATCACCAGGTACAGAAATATCACGTTGAAGCCTACTACCATTCAATTACAGATTCACTCATTTATTATTCATTCAGAAAATCAATAGCCAATGACGTTTCACAAAAGTCAACAATGCCACATAAGCTCTTCAGTAATCCTTAGGCCTCGTTTACAGAGACGCGAAATTCTAACAATAGTATTGGCGTTGTAAACGCTCCCAGCGTTTATGGAGAAGTGATTTTACACAAAGAATAATAAGCATAGCATAACCAGTTTTATAATGTTCCCACTGCTGGGACTCAGGCCTCCTCTCTAGAAGAGGGAATAGGCCGTAATCCACCACGCGGGCCCAGTGCGGGTTGGTGGATGTCTTCGAATTTTTGGTTCTAGGACATGCCGGTTCCCTCACGATGTTTTCGTTCACCGTTTTGAGAGCAGTGGTGATGAAATAAATTACACAAAGTAATACGTCTTGCTAAGTTTGAACCCGCGTAAGTCGAGACCGTTAACACCGGGCCACTGCTCTTTTTACTGAAGTTACATGCGTTTGTTTGAAATGCAGACAGAGGCCGAGTATGGTACAGACGCGCAACGCGTGACGATTGACATGGCGGTGCATGCAGAGTTTAAGCGAGCTATTCCTGCAATTTTCCGTTCACTGTAAAAGTTAGCAACACCACAACGAAGCCAGCGGCGTTGCAAGCGCACTACGAACATACAAAGCACCGCTTCTTTTTCTTAGCGTTTGTCAATGGCAAAACTAATAAAATTACTTGCTTGGCCCAATATTCGGCCGCGGAAATGCCGTCATTAGGTCCCTACGTAAACAGGTAACAGGGCACGTGATGCAGGATGGAAGGTGGGACATGGTCTGTGGAGAGATGCCGCACAAACACTGAAGATCAGAACCGTCCGAAAACCCAAATCTGTGGAGATTGTCTTTGCTGCATCCAACTTGTGTGCGAAGTCTGTTTAGAATTTTCCAGGAGGCTCTCCAACGGCTGATAAAATCATCAGGAGATTCCTCTCACCAGAGGCCGCCGCTGCATGCGCTTTTTTGTGAACAGTGAAAACGCCTGACATGCCTCGAGACGCCACGCTGCACGCACCGCGAGACGCCACGCTACACGCCACGCGTCTCCATAAAAGAGCAGACACATCACCACCATTTATTTATGAATTCGTGACGTTCATAAATATAACCTAAGATTCGCAAAGTTAAGACTACAATGCGTAGTTTATAGTTCAGATAGTTCCTGATGGATAAGTAAGATAGTATTAGTGAAATCTGATAAGGCCTACTGTTCACAGACGCGTAGCTTTATAGACGCGTAATCGTCATTACATATAAAACTATGAAACTCTGTTGACGAAACGGCAAAGTCGTACCGTCGCGTTACAGGTGCACACCAAGCGTATAATGACGAATAAGCGACTGTGAACTACGCGTCCTTGAACTTATGGCCTTAGTTTCCACTTTTGGTGCCATTTTTATTCAGCCAAGTTTTTTTTTTTCGGTGAATCAAAATTAAGCAGATGACCTCCCACGCCCTTAGGCGGAGCGGGAGATAGTGGCAGACTCTTACTGACTAAAAAAACCGCCCTTCGTTGCCTTTCATACCGGGTTCGAGCTTTCCTTTCGGAACTAGCCACATTAGGATTCGCTAAATTTTGATCGTTTTAATCCCGTGGAGGGTCGATCCGGTACATGAAACACTATCGATTTGTAAAGATAAAATTAAAAAAATAAAGTAAGTAAGTAAATGACTTGTAGGTAGTTGTCGGCGTTGCATACAAACTACCTACAAGTCATTGGACTCGTTCAGCTGACGTTTTCTTAAAGAAATTAATTTCGTACATGCGTAAATTAATACGAGTTTTGAAAAAAAGGTACTTTATTTTATTTTTTTTCTTTACAAATCGAAAGTGTTTCATGTACCGTATCGACCCTCCACGGGATTAAAACGATTAAAATTTAACGGTGTAAAGAGTAAATCTATCTATCTAAATATCTGAATTGGAAATAGTTTTGTTACTCAGTTATAAATATGTTGACAGATCTATTTAAACAATCAAAACCAATAGTATTTCAAAATTAATTACAAATAAACGCAAACAGAACCGCGTAATCCTCTAGTATTGATATCTAATTTCACCCACTGTAATCCAAACCTTCGTTAGAAAGCAATAAGGTGTATAATACAATAGCAGGTCAGTGCTAAGAGAGGATGTCAAATCGAAACTAACTGGATTATAAACAGAATGCGCGCGCAACTGCGAAGTTGTGGTGTAATGGCGGAAGGCGCTTTTTAGTTGACACTCTGAAACATTAAGTTTGGAACTGATAAAAGCATTAGTAGTACTTTCATTAAGGGATACGAATTTTAAGTCTTCGTTTATAACTGAAAATATTTGTCTACTATTAAACTATTATAAAAAAGAGGTAAAGTTTGTTTTTTTTTTGTATGTAGGAGTCTCTCTGTAGGAGATCTCTGAAAGTACTGGTCCAATTATAAATAAATTTTCACAGATAAAAAGCTGCTTTATTTTTGAGTGACATAGGCTATATTTTATGCATGCGGGCGAAGCCGCGTGCAAAAGCTAGTCATTAATGAGCACTCAAAAACTGTTAAGAAAGACGTCGCCCTGTCGCGGCACCGTGTTCACCTTGGATGATCACGTTTGTGGGTCATGGTTAGCCAGAGATTGAGTAATACAGAGAGGTTTGGAAGGAGAAAGCTTTTGACCACCAGTGGGAAATAAAACAGGCTGGGAAAAAAAAATCTAACATCCGATTTAATTTATTTGAAGTATAAAACTACTTTGAATACAAGTAATTTTTTTTCCGAAGGATGCTGGACGCGCGGGATCGTTCATTGTGGCGACGCTTGGGGGAGGCCTATGTCCAACAATGGACGTCTATTGGCTGATATGATGATTCCAAGTAGTTGTTTTATCCATGTGTGGCTGAAGTAATAGAAACACTTGTAAAGATCAAATTGATGCCCAGACTTGAATCGTGCTGAAAGTGGCGCCCAGCGTGGGACCATTTTGATAGTGGCGCCCAACTTGGGATCATGTCTATATTGGCGCCCAGCTTGGGACCATGTTGATATTGGCACCCAACTTGGGACTATCTTGATAGTGGCGCCCAACTAGGGATTATGTTGGTAGTGGCGCCCAACAGTGACTATTTATAAAGTAGCGCTCACCATAGAATCATTGAAGGTGTGGTGACCCATAGCTGAATCTAGAAAAAGAGCACCTAATGTAGTAACAATAAGATTAAGTGGTGCTGGATAGGGGACTTTTACATAAATGGCGCCCAGCATGGGACTGGAAATAATAAGAACAATTGCCGTTAATATTAGATGAAAACAATGATAAATCACCCCAAAAGTAGAAAAAAGATTTTTTTTTTCATTTCATAAAACATAGACCTATTCGTGTCTACAAACGTGTCTGCACACACTACTACTACACGCAAATAATTTGTTGTAACTATGAAAATAGTATAATACCCAGTATTACTCAATAATCATAATTTCATCAACGAAACCTTTTTTTATATCATTACCCAACAATAGGTATAATACAAAAATAACAGACACAATCTGTTATTTTTGTAGGCTGGTACAATAGAAATACCTGTTCTTTTTCAGAGTCACCGTACAAATCCAAAGTTGCAATCAAAAAGAGCTCAGTCGTCACAATTCAGGAAGGCGGCCGACACCGCTTGTTTTTTACTCAAAAAATCTATATTTTAAACTAAATATTTAGCAAAATTGACTATTTTATACACAAATTTTCTACCTGAATAATATTTTTGAGATTGGATCCTATTTAATCGAAGATTTTGTACTGTTTGTTGTCTTAAGACCCATATCAGTGAGAAGTGTTTTATAATGTGTTTTTGAGTCTTTGAAGTGTTTTTTAGTTATTTCCCTACTGGTTAAAAAGGATATTGAGGTAATTATGTTTATATTTATAATAGATATAGCGTTTTTTATTGTAAGAATGTTCAAAACGTTTCGAAAAAAATAGAGGAAAGAGAAAATCAGAGAACGTAGTACTATCAGCTGTTGGTGAAAACGCGAATGTAGTACTTATAAGTCGAATTGGTGATAATATAGTTTATTTAACAAATACTCAAATCTACACTAATATAATAAAGAGGTAAAGTTTGTTTTTTTTTTTATTTGTAAGAGGTAATCTCTGGAAGTACTGGTCCGATTGCTAAAAATTTTTCACCGATAGAAAGCTGCTTCATTCTGAATTACATAGGCTATATTTGTGTACGCGAATTAAGCCGCGGGCAAATGTTAGTCGATAATAGAACTACACAAGAAAAAAATAGGTAAATAACAAGCCCTCCCACAGCAATCAGAATGAAACACGCAACTTACATCCTCTTTAAAGTTTCTGTTCCACCCCTAAGAAAATTCTGTATTTACATTTTTTGCATTCCTTTTCCAACTGTTTTCAATCAAAAATAAACTATATTATATGTACTGGATCCTGCCTCATTGCTTTTGGGCTCTCAGCTAAGCTCAGCTTATAAAGTTCTACTTTTCAGATTTTTTTCATGTTATCACAGTGATCTAAACTTATGGTTTTAAAGTTAGAGGGACACACACACATTGTTTTTTACTTTTGGAGCGATTATTTCCGAAATTATTGACATTATAAAAAAATGATTTTAGTAAACCCCTATTCAATTTTTAATCCCTATCCAACAATATATCACACGTTAGGGTTGAAATTAAACAAAAAATCACTTCCCACTTTACATATAGGGGGGCTACCCTAATAAAATATTTTATTCCAATTTTTATTTTACCACTTTGTCAGCGTGATTGATATACATATTGGTACAAAAATTTCAGCTTTCTAGTGCTAACGGTCACAGAGATTAAGCGAGGACGGACAGACGGACAGACAGACATGGCGAAACTGTAAGGGTTCCTAGTTGACTACGGAACCCTAAAAAGGAACAGGAGCAGGTTTTTAGTCAGTAAAAGTCTGACACCATCTCGCACTCCACCCAGAAGACTGGGGAATGTCATTAGATGATTTTCCCACCTAAAAGAAAGAGTAGATACATATTTAACATAATTGTCATCACAATCACGCATGGCCTAAGCGTCTAGAAGGATAGATAACATATTCTTTTTTATGATGGGAAAATCATCTAATGACATTCCCCAGTCTTTTCGGTGGAGTGAGACAACTCCGCTCTTGGGCGGAGCGGGAGATAGTGTCAGACTCTTACTGACTAAAAACCCGACCCGTTCCTTCGCGCCTCCACACATGAGACTAAGATACTACAATGAGTTAGTTGTATAATACACTTAAACTTGTTGTTGGCTGTGATCTCACCTGTCTGATGGTAAGCAGTGATGTAATCTTTGATGGTGAGGCGCACTAGTATATTAAGAGCGAAACTCTGCCTCCGCGTACGCGGAGGTAAACGGAGGCAGAGGTGCAGGTGGAATTATATGTGGAAAAAATAGCAATTTACTATAGCTACAACTATAGTTCGGTAAACTATAAATGACTATGTTTCCCACATCCAATTTCAACCTTCGCATCCGCGGAGACAGAACTCGTTGCATCTACATCCACCTCCGTTACAACCCTAAAGTCTATTGTCCTCTATTACATAATTGTACTTACAGAACAAGACAGTTAGTTTATTGTATACTTACCATCAATAGTATTTTTTCAACATCCAATTTGACTTCCACCTCCGCCTCCGTTACAACCCTAAGATAATCCCAAGGAAGATACTTGCCGACCATTAATTTTCGTTGTCATCAGCTACTCGTATTACAAAATTATAACAAACTGAATAAAATGAACCATCTCCATCTCATGTCTACCATCGGACCAGGGATGTTAGGGAGCTGCATAACCGTAACCGAAACTATCGGATATCCGATATAAAATAATATCCATAACCGTAACCGAATCCGAAATAAAAGTTTCGGATAATATCGGATAGGGGCGAAGCCTAATTGCGACACGTTATGACAGGTTGTTTTGTTGATCGGCCGGGCAGCGGCCGACACACGCGCGCATTGTTTGTTTTCTTCTGTGGTTCCTACCAAATAAAACCATTTTATGAGCTATTTATATTTTACTTCTGAAATACCTACCTAAAAATCCGAAATAATTTCATATCCGTATCAGTAACCGCATCCGGTATAATAATCATTAATAATATAATATAATATAATATAATATAATATAATATAATATAATATAATATAATATAATATAATATAATATAATATAATATAATATAATATAATATAATATAATATAATATAATATAATATAATATTCCACAACTATCACACTACGCCGCCTAGTCCCAAGCTAAGCAGAGCTTGTGTTATGGGTACTAGACAAATAATAAACATACTTATATATTTCTAAATACATACATATTATAGATAAATTACACCCAGACACAGAACAAATGATTATGCTCATCACACAAACATTTGTCCTGGGCGGGAATCGAACCCACGATCTCCGGCATAGCAGTCAGGGTCACTAACCACTAGACCAACAGACCTGTCAAATCATTTCTATATCCGTATCCGAAATTTCATATCCATAACATCCCGACATCGGACAACCCGACGTACGGCGAGTATCTATCCACCCTTACGTTGTTTAAACCTCTATGGTCCAAGCGTTTCGCCACGTCATTTATAGCCACATCGCGTCGCGTACATCGAGGGATTGCAATAATATGCCTGCTGCAGTCTTCCCGTTCGATTATAATTATGTGTCTTCAAAGCTAGAGTGAATAGGCTCTTAATAAACTAGTGCGCCTCACCATCAACGATTGCATCACTACTTACCATCAGGTGGGATCGCTGTCAAGCACTAGTTCTGAATATCAAAAAAAGAAGACGTGTGGCACTCGGGGACTGCCGCGGTAAAGCTATTGCATAGCATTTTTTTATCAACTTATGCAATTATAGTTATTTATTTATTTTATTTATGCAGTATATTTTTTCCTTTATTGTTTTTTTCTTTGATATTAATTGAAGTTATACTTTCACGCATCGAATTGAATTTTGATTGATTGTTCACTCATTTGTTTTCTTATCGGTCACCACGCTCAAAAAACAAATGAGTGGGGGGTGTTAGGTTATTTTCGTTACGGAATTTCTGGATTCGGTCTTCACGCTCAAGGCCCGCGATAGAAGCTATGCAATAGCTTAACTGCAATCAAACGACGACAAATTCAAATCTAGTCAATAATTTGATTCTGTGTTGCTAATTTTCTATTTCCGTTATTCAGGCTAGCTTATACACAAGTACCTATGCCCTATCTTATATAGGCTTGTTACCCCGACTTCTCTCAGTCGTCAAGCACGTATCGAGCCGTGAAGATGTCTCCGTGGAGTGGTACTTGGCATAGGGTAAGGGCGCGAATAGATTGCGATGAATCGACGTGATTCGATTAAATCGAGCTTTTAAGTTTATCAGTGTAGTGCGGGGATGGTGAACGATTTATTTTTGTAGTTGATATAAACTAGTGCTTGATTGTGATTCCACGTGATGGTAAGCAGTGATGCAATCGTTAATAGTGAGGCCATGGCGTGGATCATAGAAATATAGGGTTATTTGTAAAACACTAAAAGCTTTGTAGGACTGTTTTATTAACATCATCATCATCGTCATCATTACGTAGGCCTCCCCCAAGCGTCGCCACATCGAACGTTCCTGCGTCCCGCATCATTAACATTATAAACAACAACTTTTGTTCTATGACTTTTTAAAAAACATAATTCATTTACTAAAAACATACCTAAAAGATTTCGTTATTCTATCTAACACATTTCAACTCTGTATTTTGCTATACTGTGACGACCACGAAGGTCACATATTAATTGAAGTAGAAACTTTATTGTAATCGACCTTTTAAGGCTTATGGTATTAAGAAGATAGATTTGGAGATGACAGAGATTGTCAACATTAAGAAAAATATGAATTTAGTTTGATATAATAAGATAATTCAAAGGCTTCTAAGAATATAAAAGTCTAATTAAGTAAAAGCCTTTCATTGGCGTCTCCCCTCGTCACAATACCTACCTACGTCTGTATGACGGAACGCAAGCTCATCAAGCACGACTGATAACCTTCCACAAGACTATTTTTCAGGAAAGGAAAAAAAAATCAACCTCTCCGTACAAAATTAAAAACTTGATTGGACAGTTTATATGGAGAGGCCATTTCTTTTTTCGTTTCCTGAAAAAAAATCTTGTGGAAGGTAGTTCAGTTTCGTCTACTGACCAAGCCTTTACAGTTTGTGGA
The DNA here is from genome assembly GCA_929112965.1 of Mythimna albipuncta. Lineage (NCBI taxonomy): Eukaryota > Metazoa > Arthropoda > Insecta > Lepidoptera > Noctuidae > Mythimna > Mythimna albipuncta. The sequence goes on along the minus strand of OV815986.1, from coordinate 2,559,283 downwards.
GGGCTGTCCCTTACAGCTAGAATACTTGATAATTTTGTTTCAGATAATGGCACCAGTGAAGTTCGGACTGTTCAAAGCTCGAAGCAGGGACTACCAGGATCAGCAACCTTCCACGGAGAACCTTCTCCATACTAGCCACAGTTCTGACCATTGTAAGTATGAAACCTTACTACAAGATAAAACTACAAGTGGTGTAGCCAAGTTAAGTTAATTTTCTAATAGGCTAGTGGCCGTAAAAAAAATTAATTAGACCGTCTTTTAGATTATTCAAAAATAAACTACATTTTTTCGCACGGGGTGACGTCACACGTAACTTTAATGGGCTATATCTTTATTATTTTAGTTTAATCGAAAAAATAAAAAATAAGTGTCCAATATTTTTTTATAATCTAAAATTCGGACTAAATAAAATGAATTATTTTGACCCTGGAAACTACCCTATTCTATCTTAAAACACATTAAATTTACATCAAATTACTGTATATCATAGTTATAAGTGAGTATTTGTAGAGTAAATGCTCAATTATACACCGATATACAGCTCCCATACAGCTTACAGTGTACAATTGTACCTTTCTGCAGATGTTAAACAGCTGCTATACAGCAGCTATTCTCCATTTACACTTCATCATATCAGCCGAAAGACGTCCACTGTTACACATAGGCCTTCCCCATAGATATCCGTGGCCTCCCCCAAGCATCACCACAACGACCGCTTCTGTGCGTCACGCATCTATAGAATTCCCGCGACCCTGACCAGGTCATCGGTCCACCTTGTTGGAGGCCTTCCAACGCTGCGTCTTCCGCCACGTGGAACACATTACACGCATAACAGATGGTCCCAATTGACCATCTGTACTGCGTGCAATGTGCCCTGCCCATTGCCACTTAAGTTTGGCGATTCTTCGAGCTATGTTGGTAACCTTGGTTCTCCTGCGGATATCTTCATTTCTGATGTGATTACGCAAGGAAACTCCGTGCACAGCCCTTTCCATCGCCCTTTGGGTGAATTTGAGTCTTCTTATGAGGCCCATTGTGAGCGACCACGTTTCGGAGCCATTTGTTTTTTTTTGGTGTGAAACATCATCCAATGGCAAACCCCACTCTTGGGCGGAGTGGGAGATAGTGTCAGACTCTTACTGACTAAAAGCCCACACCGTTCCTTCGTTGCCTTTATACCGAGGCTTGAGTTATCTTTCGAAATAACCCTAGCCCCAGTAGGCTTTGACCCAGCTGGGCCCCTGCTGTTGCTGACAGCTCCTTGAGGCGCGCGGGAACAGTGCGCACCGGACAGTTACCGGACGTTCGGACAACGAGCTACCCATTGCTCTCCATCCTCAACCCTGCGCCTACGGTGGCCGGAAATCTGGATCGAAATCCGGCGGCTGCAGCGCTGTGAGCGCCGCCGTTGCCTGATGCGGTCGGCCTCCTCCATCGCTAGCATTAACGCTTCGCAGAAGTCAGCGACCGCCTGCCACAGGAGCCATATGTCATCACTGGCAACACGCACTGGTCATAGACTTTCGTCTTGAGACGCTGTGCTATGTTGGACGAAAACACTAGTGGGAGTAGCCATTTGCCACCTTAAAAAACTCACGATACAGGCTTTTTTTAACGTTTTCTGTTACGACAATTAAAAAACGTTCAGACCTTGACTCAAAGTAAGAAGCAAGGTCAGTTCTAACTTAAAAGACTTTTCAATGCCATCAATCTTCAGGCACGTACCCAACCTCTTGAGATTTATCTCCTTAGGCCTTAGCCTTTGATGAAAGATTGACTACATCAAAGAGGTTCTTGAGTACAGTCGAGAGGAAACGGTTTTTTTCATAGACTGTTTTTAGGGTTCCTTATCTTTAAGACGAAGACCAAGGCCCGGGTCTCGGGAACGCGTGGAAGTATCGAGTTGAAATTAAAAACCAAATTAAATATTCAGGTCTATGTTCCATTAACTGGCCTGTTGGTGTAGTGGTTAGTGACCCTGACTGCTATACCGGAGGTCGTGGGTTCGATTCCCACCCAGGACAAATGTTTGTGTGATGAGCATAATCATTTGTTCTGTGTCTGGGTATAATTTATCTATAATATGTATGTATTTAGAAATAAATAAGTATGTTTATCAGTTGTCTAGTACTCATAACACAAGCTCTGCTTAGTTTGGGACTAGACGGCGTTGTGTGATAGCTGTGGAATGTTATATTATTAAAGCTCTGAAAAAAAAAATCTAAGTTAATGAAAAATAGATACGGCCGTTTATGTCGCAAAGATCGTACAGTTCGACAGTCTCAAGGGAATCAATATTCATAGAGTACTTCCCGTTTACCTAGAATCCTGAAAGGTATAAAGCAAGGTCTTTATAATAGTTTGTCTAAAGTCAAACGACTTGGGAATTTTGTATAATATTTAATCATTTAAAAAATACTTATATTCGATACTTTTTAAAAGGTTCTTCTATTAGTAAACTATGATCAAGATCTCTTAATCAACCTTGATTATTGAACCAGTGTTGACTACATCAGATTACATTTTGCCCTAATAATTATCCAAGTCAAGTTCTGAATACAGTAAATCCGTTGCTAAATCACAAAAAAATATATATATATCTTTGCGATTCGGAAAAATCTTCCTTGACTCCATTCCGGAATTGAACAATTTACATAGGTAAATTTGTGCGGAACCCTCAGGGTGCGAATCCGACTCGCACTTTCCCAGTTTTTTTTTTTTCAATATCTAAATCAATTTCGTTTTCGGCTGTAAATCCATTTTCGGTCGGACACCAATTTTTTTCAAACTTATATCATACTAGCTTTTACCCGCTGCTTCGCCCGCGTGGCATTAGGTACTGAAGAAATCGTGATAAAAAGCCTATGTTCTTTTCCATGTCAAAGGCTATAAGCATGCCAAATTTCATCCAAATCCGTTCAGCCGTTTTTGCGTGATTAAGTAATAAACATCCAAACATCCACACTTTCACATTTATAATATTAGTTAGGACTAGCTTTTGCCCGCGACTTCGATCTCGTAGATACATAAATTATAGCCTATGTCACTCAGGAATAAACCAGCTTTCTATTGGTGAATTTTTTTTTTTAATTTTTAGCAAACGGACCAGTACTTCCAGAGATTACCTCCTACAAACAAAAAAACAAACTTTACCTCATTATTGTATTAGTGTAGATTTTCTTTTTTAATTTCATTCATTGTAAAACATCTAAGGTTTTAATGATTTTAACACCCCAGGTACAGTACTAATCCAACAGAAATACGGTTGGTGCGCGCATTTCCAAGTATCGATTCAACACATTCGTAGACTACAAGATAAGAACTTCCAATGATATCTCATCTCCGATTCCGACAACCGCTGCACAGCCTCCCAACGGGTTTATTTCCGCCACAGTAGCTACCTATTAGTAGGTAAAAGTAGGGTTAGTTATATATAAATAGGCTGATTATCAGCCTATTTTTATACTATATATACTGTACGGACCAGGCCCAAGTACGGGCTTGCGGACAGTGAGCAATGGGTAGCTCACTGTCCGGCCGTTCGGTAACTGTCCGGACCAGGCCCAAGTACGGGCTTGCGGACAGTGAGCAATGGGTAGCTCACTGTCCGGTTGTCCGGTAACTATCCGGACCAAGCCCAAGTACGGGCTTGCGGACAGTGATCAATGGGTAGCTCACTGTCCGGTCGTCCGGTAACTGTCCGGACCAAGCCCAAGTCGTCGACGGCACGCACTGTTCCCGCGCGCCTCAAGGAGTTGTCAGCAACAGCAGGGACCCAGCCGGGTCGAAGCCTACTGGGGCCAGGGTTTTCCGAAAGGGCGCTCGAGCCCCGGTATGAAGGCTAGAAGGAACGGGGTGGGTCTTTTAGTCAGTAAGAGTCTGACACTATCTCTCGCTCCGCCCAAGGTCTCGGGTTGTCATTGGATGATTTTTCCCACGCCCGCAAGCCCGCGCCTACGGTGGCTAGAAATCGGGATCAGAATCCCGGCGGCAGCGGCGGCGGCGGCGATAACGCCGTTGCCTGATGCATCCTGACCTTGTTCAGCTTTATCCAGACAACAAACTCGATTGTTTTGCAGTTTTTGCTTGATATTAATCGTTAATACTAATACCTTCGTTATAATTGAAAGACAATTAGTTTTTTTTTTCAACTTCCTCCACCAGAGATGGATTTCATGTACCTACGTACTCGTACCTATTATCTACATATTTTAGCTAACCATTTTGTGTGTTTACTAACTTTGATGAAAATAAATTACGTTATCGGATAACAACGTTACCGAAACTGGATATATTGACCTGAAACCGCTAATGTTTACAAGTGAGCAAGGGTACCTAGTCAATATTTGTGTTTTCTACACCACACGGAGTTTTTATAGGCTTGTATTTTACGACTGGATCCAAGGTTAGGTTTTCTTCATAAATTGCGATGCGGTCCATTACTATAACAATTTGAATACGCAGCCTAACCCATTTTATTTCCCATACAACGTCTTTTACATAATTATAACGTTATTGCACGTCACTGGGACTCAGGCCTCCTCTCTCTAGGAGAGGGAATGGGCCATAAATAGTGTTGCCAGGCGTCCCGATTTGCGCGGGATGTCCCGATTTTTAGGGGTCTAGGGACACGTCCCGATTTGCCCCTGATCGGGACACTCAATGTCCCGAATAACCAAAAACCCTGGAACGCAAAGAGCGATTGAACAAGTCTGAGTTTTACTAAGTAAGTTTAACACGCCTTCTCGTTCCACTCCTAAGCGGAAGAAGTCATTGGATAATTACCTACCTATTTGTCCCGATCTAAAACCCTATATCCCGATTTGTTTCACCATTTGTCCCGATTTTTAAACAAACGGACCTGGCAAAACTAGGCCCATAAACCACGACGCGGGCCCAGTACGGGTTGGTGAATGTCACATGTCTTCGTTCTTCAACATCGTGACCGGCATGTCCTAGAACCAAAAATTCAAAGACATGTGACATTCACCAACCCGCACTGGGCCCGCGTGGTGGATTACGGCCCATTCCCTCTCTTATAGAAGAGGCCTGAGTCACAGAATAGCTACAGAAGTCAATCTCATTTGTATGTACTTCACTTTTTATACCTACGCAAGGCGATCGCACACACGTAAGCGCGTTGCGCCGAACTGTACGAGCGCGACCGGGCGATTGAGCCGAGATATCGTGTCCGTGAGCGGTGTCTATGTGTGCGTTGCTCGAGCGCGCTTTGTATGTAGATTGACTTCTGTAACCATCTATTTTGTGCCTAAGTTCCAGCAGTGGGAACATTAAAAGACCGATTATGCTGAGTAGATGACTAAATATTTCCTATTTTCATTTAATTTCAGTGGGCGCACTGGGCACACCGTCATCCCCCATACCTTCCACCAGTAAGGGAGTATTGGAGGACACATCAGTCAACCTGTCAGTTCTGAACATTGATAGCGAGGACGATGTGAGTATAACACTCTAACAATTGATCGCCATCTTTCGGTCTTTCTTCAACTCCTCCACCAATAGAGTTAACACGTTCGCTGCGGCAGTGATTTTTCTATACTTTCTATTCCTGCAGTACAAGGTCTATACACCTGGTAATAAAGCTAAGGTAGAATAGAATAGAATAGAATAGACTTTATTGTACACCAAAAAGTAACACAGCTTATACAAAAACTTCAACTTCACTTCAATTTTGTGGGTACAATTATTGCGGATAAGACCGCCATAATTGTACCCAAAGCGAAAGCGTGCGAGCGAAAATGTGCTGAAAGCGATATCTTCCAGACAACCTTAGGATGGAGAAGAGCTTAAAATAATACACGGGGTAGTCTGTGGTGTACTGCTAATTATATAAAACACAATACTCAATTATAAATACTTAAATACATACATATTATAATAAGTTACACAATTTAATTAGTAAAAAGGGTAGAAAAAAAGAGTAAAGTAGTGTGGGTGGTACTTACCACTTATTTATGTAGCTTTATTTATAATGCCAGCCACATTGCTGGCCAAGGTGGAACATAATGACGCGCCACGCAATATGACTAGCATTAAAAATAAAGCTAAATAAGTGGTATGATTTATATTTATACGTTCTTATCCCAATGCCGATCTTATCCCAACGCACTATATATATATATACTTTTCTTAGCCGCACTATAGGCGAGACGTATATAAAATTTTTAAATCTGGTATCAACGTGTTAATGCTACAACTTTTGTGAGACAACAACGGGCTATGTACAGTAAAATGGGGTGAATAGAGACAAACTTTAAAGGGTATTTTCTCGATATTTGAATATTTTTTGCAGCATTTAACTCTATCAATTTATTAATGAATTATAATTCTAAAAAATCGATGCTTTGTTAGAGGCCGATATTATAGTATCAAAGTGAAAAACCAAACCAAAGTTTTGTCTCTATTCACCCCTAAGTCCCTATTCTCCCCGTTTTACGGTACTTATCCTGTTCTCAAATCTAGTATTTTGCTTATTTCAGGACACATTATCACAACAACACATTGTAACCAGACGCGTTAGCGATACCAGCCGACTAGAGGAATCGGTGAGCTTCTATTTATTTATGACATCTTTATTCACTAACAAAAACATTGTACAAAAATGGACATATTGATATTGCATTAGGCATTTGCTACCGATGGTGCAAAGACTATAACATGTCAGGTACAACTTTTGACTGGTTTACACAGTGCGAGCTAGCGTACGAGTACGAGCCAGCCTGCCGAGTAGCTGCACTGCAGTAACTCGCACTGTTTGGACGTCACTTACGAGTAACTCGCACGTGCGTGTTGGACAGTAGCTCGCATCCGAGTCACTTCAACGTTTTTGTTTTTCACTCGCCTGCTCGCCCGGTAGCCACATGTACATGGCAGCAGCTCGGCAGTCAGTCGCATCGTTTGGACACGTAGTTCTCTTTCTTTTTCTCTTTCTCTCAACTCCATTTCCCCCATTCAACTCAACTCCTACCTCACACTCTTTCTCTCACCTTTAGTCGATGCAGGAATATCGGCTCTATGATAATCTTCTTCTCAATCTTCCAGATAAACTACCAGCCCCTAAAGAACCAAGCCTCCACGGACGCCACCTCCATGTCAACCCTGAACTCCGACCCTGAGGATCACGACAACACTCTCGTAGACGTCGGAGACGGCGCCTCCACGTCTTGCGACGTCTTATCCTTACAGTTCGATGAGACGTCGATAGCAGCTAGTGAGGACCTGTCGGTCTACTGCGGGACCCTGAAGAAGACGAAGAAGATTCGGAGTAAGGAGGAGAAGCAGTTGAGGGATTTGGATATGTGGCAAGCTAGTAATGTTGAGGTCATGCAGGTCAGTGTGTCATGCTATTGGTAGTTTTAAGTCCTCGATGGAACATAGGTAGAGTGGCGGTTAGTTGGTGGTCAGTAAACTTTTGACATGCCCTCGCTCTCCTCCATAGAGCGGGAGAAGTTATTGGATTATTACCCACCTGAAAAAACCCTTCCAAGTGAATTATACTTAGTGTTACCAGTTTCAGTTCCAGTAAGTAAAGATTAAGGATGAAAGATAAAAATAATCGGGGTTTTGGTATTAAAATTAAGTCGAGAGTGAATAGGTTTAGGTAAGCACGTTCCATCGTCGACCGCATTGTCGCTTCCCATCAGGTGAGATAGCGGTCAAGCGTGAACCTGTCAACAATAAAAAAAAGTTTAAAAAAAATTGGGACAGGTGCTATAGTCGCCACAAAAAAAAAACATAAATGGTCTAAGCCTGTCGGGGAGCGGCCCAACAAGCTTAGGTCTTATAATTTTTTTTTTTGGATGGCAGCAAAATCACAACAACAGAAAGACTTTTTTTTACTGTTCTTATATATATATATATATATATAAGGACCAGACTTATAAACATAAATAAAAGTTTGATAGTGAAAACCGATAAGAACCGACGATAACGTTTTACCCTCTATATTAGCGTTCTTCTCACTAGTAGTCGGCGTTGCGTACAAACTACCTATTGGTCATTGGACTCGCTCAGCTGACGTTTTCTTAAAGAAATTAGTTTCGTTTTAAAAATAAAGGTTCTTTATTTTTTAATTTTATCTTTACAAATTGATAGTGTTTCATGTCCCGGATCGACCCTCCACGGGGTTAAAACGATTAAAATTTAACGGTGTATATAAATTACACCCAAGTACAGAACAAATAATCGAACCCACAACCTGCGGCATTACAGTCAGTGCCACTGACCACTAGACCAACAAGACAGTTAAAGCTGTAAGTGTAAATAGCTACCGGATAACATATAATTTAATGTCAACGTTTTTTCTAACAGAATCTTCTAAGCAGAAGTGGAACTCTAGACGACCAAATAAAATGGGAAGCCATCGCCACAGCCCGAGGTCTTTGTACCCTCAAAGACAGCTGTACTTGCGACGACTGCGTGAGGGCGAAGTACCTCGCAGGAGTCACGGACGGTGACGGAGGCCTGGGCGCTGCGCCACTCTTCAACGCCATTAGTGTCGGATGCATCGTGCAATAAAACAAATATTACTAAAAAGGCTTGTTTCCCAAAAAGGACTGGATTTAAAGCCAGCTTTTTTTCAATGGCAATGTGTTTTTTTAGGGTTGGTAGCATTGATATATAATGAAGAGTGGTTTTGTGTTTTTTTGTGCTAGCAACTCAGCATTGCTGTTTTTTTAAAACTCTGCAGTGGTTTTGAATAATAAAACTAACATAATTATTTATTTATGTTGGAAGTAGTTTTACAGTAACTCTGCAATATTACTTCCAACAGACATAATGCAGAGTGGTAGTCTGCAGAGTTTTAAAACAGCAAAAATGGAAGGCTAAGCTAGACTAAGCCGTGTGAGAATAACTAACTATTCATGTGACATTAGCCTTATTTATTATCGACAGAATCTTATATTCTATATACAAGGTGATGTTTTTTTAAACAAGCTACATAAAATGGTGCTTTTGTGTATCTTACTATAAAATAAATCAGGAATAATACCTATCTATTCTAACATAGAGATCTCTGTGCTACATGCAGCCACGGTTAGATCATTAAAAGGCACTTTTGAATAAAAAACTTGATATGAGAAATTTATTTGGAGTCTTGTGAGAATCCTATGACAGTGTAAGAGAGCTGAATGTACAAAGGTGGTTTTGGCATTCTCTATTAGAATTTTTTTGCTTCATCATCGTTAAAAAACCAAGGCATTTTTATTGTTTTGTCAGGCAGCCAACCGCCAGGTGAGTTTACCTCGGTCTAGATTGATTTAAGTTATACAAAGATTTGTGGCAAATTGTGGCGTCAAGAAAACGTATGGTCTCGTCCCTACTACATAAGTCAATGAGCCGAACATAATTGAACTTACTTTATAACGCAAAGCAAAGACAAATCACCAATTCCAAAAGGTAGTTCCTAAAGATCACGATTTATAATAAGATGTGCACAAATTCCATTTGTACAACTTGTGTGTGAGATCTCTTTTATTCCCACCGTAAACCAATCTGTATCTTATATACCTAAATATTGTATTATATATTGACATTTTATTAGTCTGATATTTACGGAAGGTTCGCCTTCTACGTAGCTTGTGATAAATCAATGTCTAGTCAATTTAGTTATGTGTAATTAAATATTAAAATGTACTATGTAATAACGATATCACGTACGGAAAAATTCAACTGTAATTCTGTCATTTTATTCCACGCTGATGATCTGAAATATTTTTTAATGCTTTGTATTAATTAGCTAAAATACCTACACAATTATAGCATGCACAGTTTCCAAATACATATAAATCTGTAATATTTTTATGACCTTCATAATATGTGTGTCTATAATTTGATCAATATGAATTTGATTAGTACAAAATTATTAGAAATTTAAAAAAGGTATCCGTTTCAACGAACTACTTTTTTTTGAAGAAGCCACAGTTAATGCTAAAAAAAAGGACTTGTTATACTATTATGAACAGTTAATGATAACTTTTTATGAAAAGTACAATAATTTTTAAATATTTTTGCTGTCTTTCAAAATTTTATTTTTTCATCTACAGGAGTAATTTTAAAAGTATGACCTCTTAATTCTGTTACACCCTATCGATAGACTTTTTAGCGCAAACACATAAAACAAGTACTTAACTACTACTTTTCTATAATATTCATAATATTAACTGCCACAATTTTCAAAGGATATGACTTAGTTAATTTTTTTAACTATTTTGTACTAAAAATATGTAGTTGAATTATGTACTTTTTTTAATTGTTGACTTAAAACAAAAGATTCTAATTGAAACCGTATCATCAGTGTCATTACAGGCTGCATAAATTGGTAATATTAAGCTTTGTTTTCTATGGCGACTGCAGACTTTAACCGTTAACCGCAGTTTGTAGAAGAGAAACTGTAGACTATAAGTCTGCAACGACGATATTTGCAATGAAAACTCTGCAGTCTGCAGCCGCTTTTCAAATCAATTTTTTTTGAATTTTCCCAAATATGATATTGTACTAATGGTATTGTTATAATCACGTGAATTATTCTCAATCTTCAAGCGATTTGACAAAATGGCCTCTGTGTAATTCCGTGTAAGACTGAGATATACTCACTTATAGTGTATTTAAATAGGGATATGGGAGGTATGAGAGTGAAACAACGCATATTTAAATGGAAAACCACTGTTAAATGGCTGCTTTACAGCGGAAGCAGTATTTATGACTGGCTTTATGAGTCATGCAAGAAATATGGGCCATTTTTGACTGCAATGTGAGTTACTACCTTTTATTATAGCATCTGCCCACGAGTACCTATAAGTACTGTTGTAGTATAGTTAGTAGTAGGTAGAGCTCTTTTTAAAATAATCTTTTTGGGAATTTTTGTCACCATTATCTATCTACGATTGTCACTAATCATTGCAAGGACTTTATTTAAATACCTGAATCATTCACGACATATTGCAAAGGTAAAACAACCATCTGCCAATTTTATCACTTTTTCAGATAAAACCCACTTAGTAGACTGTAATTCGAGAGAAAATTAATTAACTTTAACACTCTAGTTTAGTATTATTAATGCAGTGGGCAAATGCTATAATAATAAGGTCAAAATAACATTCCTGCTGGCGGGAATAAAATCTACACGTAGTTTTTTTCATCACAGTTTATGGACTTCGCAACATTCACCTACGGGTTAGGTTTTCTTAGATAGTAGCTATATTATGTGTGCTAAATAACTAATATTGTAGGTTTTTCATGAATGTTTAGTAACCTGAGTATTATAGAACCTGAACGGTTAATTAAGTCATTTTTACTATGCCTAGAATGTGAAATGTCATAAATTATTATGAGTATGGTGAAAAACCATAGTGCGATTGTGCAATGCAGTGCTAAAGCCATAGAAATATAGATATGGACTGAGCGTTTCGTCTAATTCGACCGCTGCCTAGTACGACTCTTTGCGCCAGGAACAGCGTGTCGTCTGCGTAACAAACCACGCTGACCCCGTCAGGGAAGTCGCTTCGCAACACATCATAGCCGATATTACACAAGGGCGGTCCTAGTACCGATCCCTGCGGAACACCGCACGAAATCTCTCGCCGTTTCCACTCCCCCTGGTGACTAGGATAAATGATGAACTTGTCCGTCAGGTACCTTTTTTTATGGTGGGAAAAATCATGCATTGACATCCCCCGCCCTTGGGCGGAGCGGGAGATAGTGTCAGAATCTCACTGACTAAAAGACCCACCCCGTTCTTTCTAGCCTTCATACCGGGGCTCGAGCGCCCTTTCGGATAACCCGGGCCCCAGTAAGCTTCGACCCGGCTGGGTCCCTGCTGTTGCTGACAACTCCTTGAGGCGCGCGAGAACAGTGCGCATCGTCGACGACTTGGGCTTGGTCCGGACAGTTACCGGCCGGCCGCACAGTGAGCTTCCCATTGCTCACTGTCCGCAAGCCCGCGTCTACGTTGGCCGAAAATCGGGATCAGAATCCCGGCGGCGGCGGCGGCGATAACGCCGTTGCCTGATGCGTTTAGCCTCCTCCTTTGCGAGCATTACTGCTTCGCAGAAGTCGGCGACCGCCTGCCACTCCTCCGTCCGTCAGGTACCTAGGTACCTAGCCTCGAACACACGACAGGTAGTCGGACACCGATTCGGTGATACCGGAATGCCTTCCTAATGCGACTCAAGTGCAGGGAATTGAAGGGTGAGAGAGACATAACGTCGTGCTGCCAGTTGTCTCTTACTAAAATTCTGATTGGTCCACGTCAGAAGCTATCGGTGTGATCTTCGTCTCTTTAACCTACAGAAAAGAGACCGGCATTAGTCTCCCATTAGCTTGCTTTTTTCTACAGACAGACAGATATGCCTTTCCAAGTCTATATGACTATAGTTAAAGCTGTTGTTCTGTTGTGAAAAAGAGATGGTGCTCTGTTTATCTCTATCTCCTCTTCACACTGGAACCATATTGGCTCTAGCACTGCTAGTAAATGAGGTGCTTCAAGCATGCCATGTTTTAGAGCCATTTAACTAACACTGGAACACACTGGTGACGCAACCATGGTCTTGGATTTATAGGATAATCTTTATGGTGAGTACGAGTAGGTATCTCTGCAGCAGAGTCAATTTACGACCGTTTCGTTTTGATTCTCTTTCGTCGATCGCCTCGAGCCGGCCACGCCTCCTAGTCCTCTGTTCTGACCACGTGACGAGCGTTGGTATGACGTCAGAACAAAGGAATCGGAGGCGTGGCCGACGAAAGAGAGTCGAAACGAAACGGTTGTAACTTAGCTAGGGAAGCTGGTGTTTAATTGGTTGCGCAATCAACAATACATGGTTATGCTACCACGGTGATCCAGTTTATAAATCAACGTTTATAGTCTTATAAAAATATGTAAACCCCGCCTTATCCTGAGTAATAGTATTAGCAATTGGTGATTAATATATTATGGTATTGAATATATAATTCTCATTATAATTTACCTATTTTTGGAAATACCCGTGGCCCTAACCCACTAAGTGAAATAGGATTTTGTAGAAAAAAAGTATAATAGGCCGCACGGCAATGGTAAGATCCTAGCACTGAGCTGACCTGGGGCCCAAGTCTGCTATTTTTATAAATTCGTGATCGTGTGATCACATTGTCATTTTGCTAATAGTTCGTAATCTGCTAATTCATAATGATCGATCATTGATCGGTCAGTGGTATCGTAATAGAGTTGTGGTAGAATGATAATATCGAGCATATTAAAACCAATAACTGCACAATAACGTTCTAATGGTAGAACACTGATCAAATAAACTGTAAAAGTTTTAGCAGATTACCGCATACGTCAAATATTCATTTGTCAATATGTACGAGATTACTATTCTATGCCACTTCTTTCAATGGAGTGTCAGTGGTTGACCATTGGAGAGTCATAATGACGCCATTATATTAGTAGATTACCAAACTTGTCAAAATCGACAATTATGACATTAATGATAGACCATCCTGACATTATTGTATAGCAGACTTGAAGCCCAGTACCCCTAGCCAAGTTGCTAATCTACAATAGTTAACGCTTGTAGAAAGCTTCAAATGTACGGGAATGACGTCGTTTTAACGCTCAGTCACGTGGTCAAAACAAAAGAATTGGCGGCAAGGGTCAACTCGAAGCGTTCAGCGCACACGAAACGGTTGTAACTTGGCTAGGGGGGCAGGTCTAAGACGGAGTTTTATTAGAATGCGAGGCAAGCTTGTACTAGTAAGTATTATTGCTATTGGCATACGTCCTACTGTACATTTCGATAGTTCTAGTTGTGAATACTTTTCCATTCCGAAAATTTTATATATTTTTTTTTTGTTTTTAGCTATGCACGATGCTAGAAACTATAAAATATGAACAAAACAAGTTTGGAGTGAATGTATGGATCAAAATATTATAAAGAAATGTATTTTTACATGTACACTTTGTAGATAAATCAACAATTTCTGAATATAAAATGTGGTATATTTGTCTCATTTAAATAGGGGACGCTTTTGACAATGAATACTGGATGTTTTAGTACTTAAATGTTGTTATATATATCCACACTGTTTCTACGAGGCTGATGTACCAGGCAGGAGAAAAATTTGGGCGTCATTTGGGCCTACTGTCCACGGACGCGTAGCTTCATAGATGCTTCAAAATATACTAGACAGCTTAAACGAAGGGTACGTTTTTTTGCCGTACTTTGTGGCACGAATGCCCCGCCCACAAGGCCATTCTAACCTCTTTCATCTGTTCTGTATTTGTGTCAATACCGTCGGATGACGGAGACGTTCTACGGTATTTTAACGAAAATAAAAACGTGTTTTCGTTCGATGTACGCCCCGACGCATGACATGCGATACGGCAGGCCCCATGAAACGCATGCAGCAATGCGAGCCTGACGTTGTCGCTTCGTTGATAAAGTTTTATAGTTTTGTATGTAATTTGTGAGCTATATAGCTAATGTCCTCTCCTTACGTTGTGCACTAGCTTCTGCCCATGTAGGCCTATGTGAAATAAAAAACTTTTGACTTGGATTTGATTTGACTCCTCAATCCCAAGGGTCGTGACCTCCCTGCTTCATCACTCATACGAACGATATTCCTGTATCTGTTTCTGTGTCTGACAATGTGAAGTTTATTGTAAACCGTAGAGTCCAGAGCGGTGCGGATCTGGTCGGACCAACGTATTGGGCTGCAGCCACGAGGTCTTTTCTCATCCACTTTCCCAGTCACGATAAGCCTTTCGAGGTTTTCACCGTCTTTCCTTGCAATGTAACCGAAGTATTGTTAGAATCTTGCGTAGACATTCTGATGATAACTGCGAGCAGATTTTGAGTTCTCACAATACGGATACGTTGGTCCGAAATGCTTTAAGGTCTGCAGCTTCCAAGTCTTAGCGCCATATATCTTAGAAAAGATCGAGAAGACCAGGGTCCGTGGGTACCAGTTTGGTTTTGGTCTTTACGGAGATGTTGTTCGTCAATCGGCAGAGCAGGCGTACCTATACTACCTATACAAAACGTATAATGACGAATACGCGTCTATGAAGCTACGCGTCCGTAGACAATAGGCCTTATATGCCAGATTCAATAATTGGGCTCATAGAATCAAGCAAATTAATTAAATAATAGCCTAAATAAATATGCGTCAAAGCGTCCTTTCAAATAAACAGAAACAATTTCAGGATTACTCACTAAATGTCATGTATATGTTATATAATATACAGGTAGATATACGTATTAGTACCTATAGTATAATACATATATACCTTTTTAGGTATACTTTCATACTGTGTGTTTTATAACGATTTGGCTCGATAGCCATCACTCACAATTTTGTACGTCTTGTTGAAAGTGTTTTAGGAAATTATTAAAATGCACATTACGTACTAGATATATTAAGTCAAAGAGTGTTTTTTTTCCTAAAAAAAATAAGAAAAAAAAAACATTCTTTCAAAAATATAATATGTGATACTAATATCTGGGAAATCTGCACTTTTACGAATATAAAAATATTATAGATGTGATTTCTTTTTTATGCATCTAAGCCCACTTGAACCACAACTAATCGAACCACTAACTAAACGAACTTAGCGTTAGACGAATTCAAATCAATATTCGATTTCTGACACTTAAATTTTTTAAGGGTTTTGCCTAAGTGAGATTTGTGGCATGTCTGCTGCTTATCAGATGAGAAAATAGATGATCAGATCTCTTTTTTTATGTGGGAAATTATCAAGCAACTTCTCCCGGTCTAGATGGAACGAGATGTGTCCATGTCAGACTTTTACCAAGAAATAAGTTCCTCCCTTTCTGACTTCCTTCCGTTGCTTTTTGGATTCTAAAGCCACGGTAATTTCTTCGAACATTCTTGCAGCCCTAAGAAGCTACGCCCCAAAGAGAAATTTTCACCATATTGGCACACTCAGTTTCGATAAGAATCAAAGAGTGGGTTTCATCAAGCATAAGATGACATTACGGCAGGTTAAGATGGCAGCCTACACTAACTCGTACTTGTATACGACTGCATTGCAAGGAAAAGGGAAGAACTACATAGGCTAGATAAATTTCAGCATACCGTAGGGATCCAGTAGGGCCGCGAGGATATTCTGAAAAGGGAACCCAAAGGACATAGGTGTAGTTGTACTCAGTAAAAGTCTGAAACATCCTCTGGCTCCACCCAGACCAGGGAGCGTGGATAATTGAATGATTTCCCACCTTAAAAAAAAAGCTAGACGGATTTAAAAATGGAAAATACAGAACGACTATTCAAATTCGTTTAGCGCTCATTACATTTATTTATTTGTGGTGCAAATAGAATTAAAGTAATTTAGAAATTTTTTAATAAAAAAACAGTTCATCTAAATGTATTATTGAATTAAATGTGTTCAACAGAAAACTAAATCTATCGAGCCACATCTGATTTTGTATTAAGTGTGTACCTACTTATGATATTACGAATTACAAGCCTTTTATGTATGGTTCCTATACAATTTCTTACTGTCGATATGTGAAAATTTTCTATGATTCTATAGCTGTGTTAGCTGATTTAATAGCGTGTGCAAGATCACTGTTTTAAAATAGCTTCAATTGTTATGATAAAAAACCACATTGATCATACCTAAGTTGTACTGTAAGCACAACGGATCTTGAGCGCTCGGCGTCAGAGTGGGGATCGCTTTGCGCATTCCATACATTGGCGAGCCAATCGTCGTCGTTGTTAGATACATGCAGCAAGCGCAGGGAACGGAACACGAATGACATCTATGACACTATAGCGCGGCGCGCCAATCACTGACACTCCCCGCTTTCGCGTCTCACTTCGTACCACTAAAGAGACCGAATATTTGACTTCTGCGCCACTTGAAGCCAGCGCTCAAGATCCGGGCCGGTATCTGTACCCACTGTAGATACTGATGAACTTCACTCACATTTTTTATTGCAGTTTAATCTAGATATTATCACAATGATTGTTGTTAGTCATTATCTGCTGTGTGTTTTCATCTTTGAACACTGTTTTTGTCTAAAAAACATTGTATCTTTTATTATGCCTAATTCTTTTGACAAACCAATTATATTAAACGACTGCAGATTAATTGATGACGGTAGAGCTTTACACATTTCTCTGATAAATTGTTATTGTTAATATTTACCACCAACCTATTTATTTTATCAATCCCAGATCAGATAAATTTTATTTCAATACAATTTTCCCTCCAATTTTTATTCTCAGTGGCGCCATCTTTATGACGTGGAACTGCAGAGTCTCTGCAGTTGTACTGTTAAACGTACCTACTGTTCAATATACACCAAAAAGTGTTGTTTATTCATGAAATACCTATAACTTAGCAACAATAAAATATGTCTGTCGATGTAATGACATAATAATTATTAGTTCGCATAAAACAAATCATTGTGTTGTAATTATATTATTGTGCTGTCAGATTTTATTTGTGTTTTATTCAACCAAATTTTGCTAAAGCGCGAAAAATTTTACAGATAAGGAATACACACGAGCCCCCTTATAATTATCTACTCTAATCTATGCACGCACGAGTCACACGTGTGTATACGTTTGCATTTATGGATAACATTGAAGTCTCATAGGCAAAATAAGGTAACAGCAGGGGTTCCCAAAGTGTTCGCCGCGGCGCCCTGGTTTGCCGTAGAATGTAAAGAGGGGCGCCGTGAGTCAATTCTCATTAATTATCCAAAACCACAAATATTCGCGGGTACCTTATTTGAGCGCTCGCATCGATAAAGAACATAGGTACCTACATAAGTCGCGCTGTAGCTGTAATCAAAAACAAATATCGCTCGAGCATCAATGTGGAGAAAGAAATGAGAGTAGCAGTGTCAAGTCTTATTCTCATCTTTGAAAAAATGTGCGGAGATCAACAAGCTCACCCGTCACATTGATTAGATAGACTGTCGTATTTTATTTTTGTTTTTCAAAAGACTTAAGGTCTTTCTTGTTATTTCCAGTTTCAATTCTTTTATAATAAAAAAAAAAAAACAATTTCATTATAGAATGTTTGTTTTGTGGAATGTTTTAATTTTTGTTCCTATCTAATGTAACTACTGACAACTATTATTATAGGTGTCTATTTCTTTCTTTTTCAAAGGGTAGGGCGCCGTGACATAATACTAAGTAACTGCGCTGCGGGCAGTGGCGTAACTATAGGGTGGCAAGGCTGAGAAAATGCCACGGGCCTCAGGGCCGACGAGGCCCCCGGTCTTAGAGGCCGCGAGCTCAGAAGAAGGAACCCAAAATATATTTAAAAAAATAATAAAATGAAATCACAAGTAACATGATTTATCGGGAGCCTCATCTAATGAATTTGCCAAGGGCTTCAGATGAATTAGTTACGCCACTGGCTGCGGAATGAAAAAGATTGGGAACCCCTGGGTTATAGTCATTTGATTCCTCTGAATAAAAACAGTATAGTAAAAAACCTGACTAAAAAATCATGAAAAGGAAATACCGCTTCTGAACTATAGATGTTTGTAGTACTTACTAAATAATAATGTTTTTTCACCTTTCGTTCTTACGGACCATCCTAATTTTTAAAACCGCCCGCGCTTAGCCTACCTATTCATTCACTCCTTTATACGAACCACTGTCAAAAGTACTTAATCCAATATGAGAGATTATTAATAAAATAATGTAAAAAAGAAATCTAAAAATGAAAAATAAAATTATGCTAACATGTATTGTAGGTGAGAGAATCAAAAGACCACTATGTAGTATTTTCTACTTCGAAAATGATTTCAATGTTTTGATAGTACATTTCGTTTCACGTAACTCTAGAAGCTGTGTTACAGAACTTAATTTTGTATATATTTTACATCTTGAATTACGTACTCCTCGCTCAAAATGGAAATTGTATCTTGTTGTCTCTTTCTGTTCCATAAGTATGTTTAAAATAGCATCTAAAGCTGCCAAAACTACGTTTACCACAGATTCACAAAACTTCAGTTTGGTTGGTGATCAACAAAAACTGTATCGCGCCGAAAGAGTCTAATATTATAAAATAAATCTAAAACGCATAAAATCTAAGTTAAAAACGCAAAAATGAGTGGTCCTAACGGAATGTTGTATGGTGGCGATGAAATAGGCGCATTAGTGTTCGATCCTGGGCATCATTCATTGCGCGTTGGTTATGCCCAAGAAGATACTCCCAAGGCTGATATTCCGGCTGTAGTCGGAGTAGGACCTGCCACACATATTCCTGATGCTGAGGAGAAGGTTCCTGATGGAAATGTTACGCAGAGCGGTAAGTTTTTTGACCAAATTTCTCGAAAAAACTTAAGCGTCTATGTTGTTGTGAAATGCTAATTGAATTTGGTCGAAAGCTGGAGAGTATAATTTTAATTTTAAGCCCTGTTATAGTATTTCTGCTGTCTATGAGGTATTGGTCATTAACAAAACAAACACAGTTATAGTTCTAAACATTTCTAATTTGTCAACTGGATTGAAAACCTAATTTAACGATACTACATTCTACAACACACATTCTATTTCTAATATCTGTTATTTATTTATTGTGCACATCTACCACAGTGTTGTCCTTTTTAACCCAAAGGTTGACTGGTAGAGAATGCCTTGTGGCATTAAGTCCGCCTATGTACCACTACTGTACATGAAGTTTAAATAAATAGATAAAACTGTTTGTTTTACGTGTTCTGAACCGGTATGCAAACCTGTCAGGTACAATTTAATGTCTATGGCTATCTTAATTTATTAAACCCCAAGCAGCTGCCGGCGTTCATTCTGTCATTGTCTTTCTATTGTGTCTCTAATTGACAATATTCTAATCTCAATACTCAATACTCAATACTTTATTCTCCGTCAATTTGAGACACAATAGTAAGACAATAGATGTGCAAACGCATTTGCTTGGGGTTTAATGAATTAAGGGGATTCGGGGTTTGCAATGTATATCAGTGACACCTGTGCAGTCAAGGAGCACATGCATAATTGTCCCCTTCTCCAAACATGCTCTGCACAGGAGACTGTCAGTGGAACTCTCTGTACAATGAGTAGTATCCAGTAATGGTCTCGCTACCAAGTATAGCCTTATTTTCCTTGAGACTGAAGCACCAGAAAAAAGTATGCATGAATAATAATATTTCACAACTATCACACAACATCATCTAGTCCCAAGTTAAGCAGAGCTTGTGTTATCAACTTTATGATTTCCTAAATGATACATTATAACTACTTATTTGCCTTATTCAACTTAGTTGTATAATAAGTATTGTATTTGCATGCCAATAAGGCAGAATGTACACGGTTCTTTATTATGTTATTTCCGATCCTATTTGTATGTACCTGCATTCTTAGCAAATAAAGTCCTATTCTATTCTATTCTATGAGTACTAGAAAAACTTTCAAAAAAATTAAAAAAATATATATTTCACGCAGGCGGACATGGGCACTCATAAAACATCAGAAGCTAGTGCAATTAAATAGCTAGTATATTTATAAAAGAATACATATAGATAAATTACACCCAGACAGAACAAATGATCATGCTCATGACACAAACATTTGTCCCGGGGAGGGAATCAAACCCACAACCTCTGGCATAGCAGTCAGGGTCACTAACAACTACACCAACAGGCCGGTCAAATAAATCTTCTGTTGTACCCTGATGATAAATTTTACAAAAAAAAACCTTTCCTCCTCAGGCACAAAAGCAGGTGGAGAGCTCCGCCACTACATTGATGTAACCGAGCTCCACGTGCCTCGCGCTGGCATGGAAGTTCACACCTACATGAAGGATGGCCAGGTCGACAACTGGGACCTGTTTGAGAAGATGCTGGATTATTGCTATTCTAAGGTATGTCCACAATTTCCACATTATAAATGTCTTTGACATTAACACACAAACTAATACCATGGATCCAGAACATAATTCTGGACAGTGGTGGAATTTTTAGTTGGTTTTTCCAAATTCTTAATTTTAACCCCCTTTTTTCCAGGTAATCCGTTCCCCATCAGAACACCACCCAGCTCTGTTCACCGAAGCAGTATGGACCACCAGACCAGCCAGAGAGAAGCTGGCAGAACTCCTCTTCGAGAAGTACCAAGCGCCCGCTTTCTTCTTGGTCAAGAGCGCAGTGCTGGCTGCGTTCGCTAACGGCAAGTCTACTGCGCTGGTGGTGGACGCTGGAGCCAGCCAAACCTCTGCTGTTCCTGTTATTGATGGGTAAGTTGATTTTTATATTATACCCAATGCTACCCTAATCTACCCTACCCTATCCTACCCTACTCTACCCTACCCAACTCTACCCTACACTATTCCACTGTACCCTACCTCAATATATAGCATATAGTGTGGCCAGGAGACATAGGGATTCATTTTTAGGGTCCACCTCAATAGACGAAAACGAGATCAGTTGTCCGTCTGTCTGTCTGCCAAGATCCTTTACCTCGGGAACGCGTGGAGGTATCGAGTTGAAATTAAAACCAAATACTCAGATTTGCGGTCCCTTTAAGCTGTAAAAAAATTAAACTGCTAAGTTAACGAATAAAAAAAAACGGCCGTTTATTAATTTTTAATTATTAATGATTAAACTCAGAAACAACTGCCGATTTCAAAAATTCTTTCACCATTGGAAAGCTATATTCACTCTGAGTAACATAGGCTATATTTATTGCCCGTGCGAAGCCAGGACGGCGCACTAGTCTAGAATAAGCCTTTAAAATCTTACATTTTTCTTCTAGCTACGCACTCGTGAATGCGGCAGTGCGTTCCCCGATAGGGGGGGACCACCTCGCCGCTCAAGCCAAACATATGCTGAACAATATGCACATACAGATGCTGCCCATCTATAGTATACAGGTTCGTTTACATTTTGACACCTCTGCCCAACCTTATAATTTGTGATAAATCTTTTTAATTTAATATAATAATATCCCTCAACTTTCACACAACAATATCTTATTTTTTAAATTATGGATAGCCTCGCGTTTGACCACTATCTCACCTGATGGTAAGCGATGATGTGGTCGACGATGGAGCGCGCTGCCTAGAAGTAATTCTATTCATTCATTCTTGACTTAAAGACCTCTAAGGGTCTCTAAACAGAGGGACCTCAACTGCAATCGAGCTGCAAATTGCAATTTAAATGCAGTTGACACGACTGCAATAGAACTGCAAACCAAACGTGCTGTCCGTGAGTCGTGTGAACTGCACACCGACTGCATCCGAACTGCACCATGCGCGGAAGGGCGAAGCGTGCGGGCGGGGGGGTATGGTGCAGTTCGGATGCAGTCTGTGTGCAGTTCTATTGCAGTCGTATCAACTGTATTTAAACTGCAGATTGCAGTTGGAATGCGGTCCGTGTGTTTAGACCCTAAGTTGTAACTATCAGGAAACATTGACTCCAGCAGGGATAATTAATTATTTTTGTATATGGTAATAAAACTAAATCTAATATTTCAGAGTAAAGAAGTTATAAGAGAGCGTGAGCGAGGTCGCTACACTCTAAAGACCCTCCCGGCTGGACTGACGCACTCCTGGCAGCAATACATGCTGAAGAGGCAGTATGAGGACTTCTGTCACTGTGTGGCACAGGTAATGTACACACGAGGCTATATTATACAAGATTAGTTTTATTTTATACGAAACCTGATAATGTGTATAATATTTTTATGTAAATAATCTATGTATAAAATTTCATATCTGTATCATGAAAAATCACAAAATTAAGCCTATTATCTTACCTGGTTATCCGCACAATTACATGGTCACCGGGCGATTTTTTGACCTGGATACTAAGCCCATGGATAATAAAAAAAATTGTTACTTTTAACAATTGCCTTATAATTTTCTTTTTTTGTTCTTTTGGAACTGCTGTGGCTCCATTTCGATTGTCCTGCAATTCTTTTAACAATTGCCTTATAATTTTCTTTTTTTTTTCTTTTGGAACTGCTGTGGCTCCATTTCGATTGTCCTGCAATTCTTTTAACAATTGCCTTATAATTTTCTTTTGGAACTGCTGTGGCTCCATTTCGATTGTCCTGCAATTCTTTCGAATACCGAAAACGCCACGAGACAATATCGTACCTTTCCATTAACAACTTCCTCTTAGGCCTGCTTTAAAAAAAAAACCCATTTCCCTCCAAATTCTCCAAAAAGTGTTGCAACTACCGTTAAAATCGATTTCGTTTCGCAATTCGTGCAATAATTTTGCTAGAGTTGGCAACTGTTCTTTTTTCCTTTCTTTTTTCTGTAGACAGACAGGGGAGCCAACATTACAGCGAAGACACTTCATAAGTGAAACACACTGTACATGGGCACTTATAAAACGTCAGAAACTAGTGCACGGTTCCAAATAGGTCGTTTATTATGAAGAAGAACCGGCAAGAAACTCCATTATTACTCTCAATATCTCCTCTAACTCCACAGATATCAGAAAGTCCATATGAAGAGCGGCAGGCGGCATCAGTTCCATTCAGCCACTACGAGTTCCCCGGAGGCTACCACCAGGACTTTGGTCCTGAGCGCTTCAAGCTGACCGAGTGCCTCTTCGAGCAGACACTAGGAGCACCGCACTTAGGTACGTCCTCCTAATTAACTTTTAGACAATTATCACACTGCAACGCACCACGCAGCGTAGCGCGGGAATGCGTGTTTTAACGTTGCTTGTAAGTATCTCCTTTTGTATAGAAAACACGCACAGTCCAACACACTGAAAATACATCCACGCGCGTTCATGCAGATCACGCGCCTACATGCCGAGAAACATGCACACACGCACGTGGGTGCGAGAGGTGTGGCGGGCTGGGACGAGAGAATCCATTCGGGAATTGTAATTTGCACGGAACCCTCAGTGCGTGAGTCCGACTCACACTTGCCCAGTTTTAATCTCGTTCAAATCTATTTTATTTCCGTCTGTTTTAGGTAGATTGTGTGACTGTCCTTTTTCAAATCCCTCATCCATTAGTTATGATTTTAAATGCGTTCAAAGTTCGCATAAATATCGAGTCCCGCTAACAGTCAAGTGACTGCGTGTGACGTCGTTTTACAACGCTCCGCTTAGTCGCAATTTGCGAGCTGTGTAGTTTACTCGCGTAGTGATTTGTTTTATCACTTTAAGTTGTGTGTCGCTTAGTCCGGACCGTAGAGGTTACAACAATGTAAAGCTAGGGTACACACTAGAGTATACCTGACAGATTTGCCTGTACAGTTAAGTTATACAGGTTAACCGGAGTGTGTATAATAATAATAATAATATTTCAAGACTATCACACAACGCCGTCTAGTTCCAAGCTAAACAGAGCTTGTGTCATGGGTACTAGACAACTGATAAACATACTTATATATTTCTAAATACATACATATTATAGATAAATTACACCCAGACACAGAACAAATGATCGTGCTCATCACACAAACATTTGTCCTGGGTGGGAATCGAACCCACGACCTCCGGCATAGCAGTCAGGGTCACTAACCACTAGACCAACAGGCCTGTCAAATGTTGCACAACTGTGTAGGTAAGCTTCCATACGAGCTTACCTGACAGGCATAACTGTGCAGGCAATCCTGTCCCTAGCGTGTATGGCTATCTCAAGGGTGGATGATACTGTGACGTAGGGAGACGCCAATGAAAGGCTTTGAATTGAACTTTACTAATTATATTCGTTCAAGCCTTAAATTATATTATTATATAAAATTAAATTCAATATTTTTTCTTGTTGACAACTTCAGTCATATTTTTAATCTATCTTCTTAATACCATAAGCCTTAAAAGGTCCATTACAATAAAGTTTCTACTTCAATTAATATGTGACCTTCGTGGTCGTCACAATACTCACCGTGCGTCGGTTTGTCCGATGGTAGAAATGAGATGGCGGAATCAAGTCATGCAATTCCCGCGCACACTCTTCAAAATGCATCCTGTAATGAAAAATGCAGCTTTACTGTAACTAAGTTTCAAGTGATTTTACATGCCTATTGTTTTTTTTTATGGTGGGAAAGTCATTAATGACAATCCCAGCTCTTGGGCGGAGCGGGAGATAGAATCAGACTTTTACTGACTAAAAACCCACGCGTTCCTTCGTGCCTTCATACCGGGGCTGAGCTCTCTTTCGAAACTAACCCTGGCCCCAGTAGGCTTCGACTCAGCTGGGCCCCTGCTGTTGCTGACAACCTTGAGGCGCGCGGGAACAGTGCGCGCCGTCGACGACTTGGGCTCGGTCTGGTCAGTTACCGGACGGTCGGACAGCAAGCTACCCATCGCTCGCCGTCCGCAAGCCCGCGCCTACGGTGGCCGGAAATCGGGATCGGAATCCCGGTGGCGGCGAGAGCGCCGTTGCCTGATGCGGTCGGCCTCCTCCTTTGCGAGCATTACTGCTTCGCAGAAGTCGGCGACCGCCTTCCACTCCACCTCGCTCCGGACCATGGCCTGACCCAAGGCCCGGCGCGAGAGGTCTCATGCTTATTGTCATTCTTTGTTCTCACTGTTGAGATACAAGGCTCTTTTAACATAGTGTCCAATACCACATTATTTTTAGTATATGCGAAACTTGAATATAGTTTGTTCAGAATTAGTAACTGTATGGATTCCAATAGTTTTTACATCATGTTATATTTTTTCCCAAAAATATTGGTTGGAGTGTACGTAACGGGGCATTGGGGAAAAAAGAATTTAAAAATTTTGCTACAAAAAAGACTTCGAAAAATTTCACCCAAAAACAACGCCTGATCAAGCCTTCGGGATCCGGTGGGATGTAGGAGTAGAAGGGTGGGGAAACATCAGGGGACACTTCATGTGACCTTGGCCTCAAGGACAATGACCTTGACACCAAGGTCAAATGTATAAAATGTTGAAAAACACTTGGAACATCCGAGGGTAATGACCTTGACCTTAAGGTCAATAACCTTGACCCCAAGGTCAAATGTACAAAAAGATGGGAAACGCTCGTGGCAGCCACTTCATGTGACGTTGATCTCAAGGTCAATGAGCAGAGATTTGACCTTGGGGTCGAGGTCATTGCCTTTGGTCGTCCCATGCCTTCCCCAACATTTTGTACATTTGATCATGGGGTCAAGGTCATACACTTGAGTGTCCCAAGCGTTTCTCTACATTATTATATTTAACCTTGAGGTCAAGGTCATTGACCTTGAGGTCAACTTCACATGAAGTGTCATATCATCATCAGGTCATCGACTTATATATTTAGGTCATGCCCTTTGGAGTCCCAGGCGTTTACCAACATTTTATACATTTGCCCTTGGGATCAAGGTCATCAAGGGCATCTGTCGCGGGAGCCGGGCTCCGCGCTTGTTATGCGATAATATATTAAGTTCTCAATCGACACGACTACATGCATCCTAAAGTTGAATTAGCGAGACTGCGTAGATAATCATCCGTTTACCGCGACGGGGACCGTCCGCGGGCGTCTGCTTTACGCAGTATCAGCTCTTAGGGACCATCTCCACAAGCGAGAGAATGACGGCGATATTATCGTCGTGCCACGGATATACACACTCCTAGAACATGGCTTCACACGGCGATAATATCGCGGCGATGTGACAAGTGGCTGAGTGCGAGTGAAACATCGTAGTATCGCGCGCCTTTTGCTACTAGCAGCGGGCACGTCTCGCGCTCACCACGGAACGTGGCGTTCTCGCAGCAAGAACGCGACGGGCGCGCTTTCAAACAGGTCACTTTTGCGTTGCTTGTCTGCCAAGTAACAAAAAAGTATTGAACAACGCCTTGACGCAGAAACGCGGCAATTATTTAAAGAGTCGTCGTGGACATGAGGCAATTCCGTTACGAGTTGCGACGATACGCTGGCTGAAGAATAGCTCGTTCCTGGAGACTACCCGACGATATAAGCACGAAATCGTCGCGAGTTCCTCGCTCGTGGAGATGGTTCCTTAGTTTTAGTGAATATTACCGTCTCCTCCGTCCGTGTTACCGTCGTATTGCCTTTCGTTCTTATGTAGGTATGTTGCCGAGCCATTCTCGTCCTTGTAGTGTTCAATAAAGTGTCTGTTTTTCCCCACAGTATGTGCGGCTGCAGCAGCGTGCGATGCGGACGCGCGGCCAGCGCTGTGGGGCTCGGTGGTGGCGTGCGGCGGGCTGGCGAGCACGCCGGGCTGGCTCGAGCGCCTCTCCAAGGAGCTGGCGGCGCGCGCGCCCTCCTCGCACCGCCTCAAGAGCCACGCCGCGCCCAACTCCACCGAGAGGCGCTTCGCCGCTTGGATAGGTGAGTACACTGTGTGTGGGGCGAGGTGGTGGCGTGTGGCAGGCTGGTCAGCACGCCGGGCTGGCTCGAGCGCCTCTCCAAGGAGCTGGCGGCGCGCGCGCCCTCCTCGCACCGCCTCAAGAGCCACGCCGCGCCCAACTCCACCGAGAGGCGCTTCGCCGCTTGGATAGGTGAGTACACTGTGTGTGGGGCGAGGTGGTGGCGTGTGGCAGGCTGGTCAGCACGCCGGGCTGGCTCGAGCGCCTCTCCAAGGAGCTGGCGGCGCGCGCGCCCTCCTCGCACCGCCTCAAGAGCCACGCCGCGCCCAACTCCACCGAGAGGCGCTTCGCCGCTTGGATAGGTGAGTACACTGTGTGTGGGGCGAGGTGGTGGCGTGTGGCAGGCTGGTCAGCACGCCGGGCTGGCTCGAGCGCCTCTCCAAGGAGCTGGCGGCGCGCGCGCCCTCCTCGCACCGCCTCAAGAGCCACGCCGCGCCCAACTCCACCGAGAGGCGCTTCGCCGCTTGGATAGGTGAGTACACTGTGTGTGGGGCGAGGTGGTGGCGTGTGGCAGGCTGGTCAGCACGCCGGGCTGGCTCGAGCGCCTCTCCAAGGAGCTGGCGGCGCGCGCGCCCTCCTCGCACCGCCTCAAGAGCCACGCCGCGCCCAACTCCACCGAGAGGCGCTTCGCCGCTTGGATAGGTGAGTACACTGTGTGTGGGGCGAGGTGGTGGCGTGTGGCAGGCTGGTCAGCACGCCGGGCTGGCTCGAGCGCCTCTCCAAGGAGCTGGCGGCGCGCGCGCCCTCCTCGCACCGCCTCAAGAGCCACGCCGCGCCCAACTCCACCGAGAGGCGCTTCGCCGCTTGGATAGGTGAGTACACTGTGTGTGGGGCGAGGTGGTGGCGTGTGGCAGGCTGGTCAGCACGCCGGGCTGGCTCGAGCGCCTCTCCAAGGAGCTGGCGGCGCGCGCGCCCTCCTCGCACCGCCTCAAGAGCCACGCCGCGCCCAACTCCACCGAGAGGCGCTTCGCCGCTTGGATAGGTGAGTACACTGTGTGTGGGGCGAGGTGGTGGCGTGTGGCAGGCTGGTCAGCACGCCGGGCTGGCTCGAGCGCCTCTCCAAGGAGCTGGCGGCGCGCGCGCCCTCCTCGCACCGCCTCAAGAGCCACGCCGCGCCCAACTCCACCGAGAGGCGCTTCGCCGCTTGGATAGGTGAGTACACTGTGTGTGGGGCGAGGTGGTGGCGTGTGGCAGGCTGGTCAGCACGCCGGGCTGGCTCGAGCGCCTCTCCAAGGAGCTGGCGGCGCGCGCGCCCTCCTCGCACCGCCTCAAGAGCCACGCCGCGCCCAACTCCACCGAGAGGCGCTTCGCCGCTTGGATAGGTGAGTACACTGTGTGTGGGGCGAGGCGGTGGCGTGTGGCAGGCTGGGCTGGCTCGAGCGCCTCGCCAAGGAGCTGGCGGCGCGCGCGCCCTCCTCGCACCGCATCAATTCCCCGCATTGCCATGAATACGTGTAGACCGCATCGCTTCGCAATCGCATTCGCGTTATGTCTAGATTCCACTCGCAAAGAGTTTTTTAACAACGATGCGGTCAAAGAGTCCAAATATCATCTTGAATTTTCTGAAATAACATTAATACTTACTTTTCAATTTTCTCTATTTCCAGGAGGATCAATCCTTGCGTCCATCGGCTCGTTCCAGCAGATGTGGATATCTTCACAGGAGTACGACGAAGGTGGCAAAGGACAGCTTGAGAGGAAATGTCCTTAGGACTGCTGATTATACTTTAAATATACGAACATATTGTTGGGAATGGCGTGATATAGAAGTTTATAAAATAATAATAATATTCCACAACTATCACACAACGCCGTCTAGTCCTAAGCTAAGCAGAGCTTGTGTCATGAGTACTAGACGACTGATAAACATACTTATTATTTCTTAATACAAAAAAATAAGCATCTCCATACAAAGTGTTTGTTGTTTACCAATTTTTTTTCCCTTAAAATATTTAAATACATATCGTCTATTTTTGTAATATCACGCTATCCCTAACCGTGTTCTATTACTTGGTAGGCAGTGAAGCTCCGAATAATTTTGTGTGCTCGATAGAACTTGCCATCAGCAAAAATGGCCAGACTTCTATAGATTTTGTTTTAATGAAAATTTGATAAACTAAAATGCGATAAATTTTTAAGTATATATAATATAATATTCCACACAACTATCACACAACGCCGTCTAGTCCCAAGCTAAGCAGAGCTTGTGTTATGGGTACTAGACAACTGATAAACATACATATATATTTCTAAATACATACATATTATAGATAAATTACACCCAGACACAGAACAAATGATCGTGCTCATCACACAAACATTTGTCCTGGGTGGGAATCGAACCCACGACCTCCGGCATAGCAGTCAGGGTCACTAACCACTAGACCAACAGGCCAGTCAAAAGTCATCGAACAGAAGTTGTTTATGATGTTAGTAATACATTGCAGGCCTGCAAAGTTTTTAATGTTTTACAGATAGCCCTATAACGGGATAACACCATCCTTCTTTCTTGTTCGGACGCCTGACATTTTTAATACAGTAAAATGGGGTGAATGGAGACTTAGGGGTGAATAGAGACAAAACTTTACAGGGTATTGTGACGACCACGAAGGTCACATATTAATTGAAGTAGAAACTTTATTGTAATGGACCTTTTAAGGCTTATGGTATTAAGAAGATAGATTAGAATATGACAGAAGTTGTCAAAATGCAAGAAAATATTGAATTTAATTTTATATAATAATATAATTTAAGGCTTGAACGAATATAATTAGTAAAGTTCAATATAAAGCCTTTCATTGGCGTCTCCCCACGTCACAGTATTTTCTCTATATTTGAATATTTTTTGCAGCATTTAACTATATCAATTTATTAATGTATTGTTATTCTAAAAATTCGATGCTTTGTTAGAGTCCGATATTATGGTATCAAAGTGAAAAACTCAACCAAAGTTTTGTCTCTATTCACCCCTAAGTCTCTATTCACCCCGTGTTACGGTACGTCATGTGGACCTATTCACTGTCTACCATCAATACTTTATAATGTAGGTACCTAGTTATAAAATAATTTTGTATAGCGTCAGTGTGAATGATTATATTTGTATTATAATTATATGGATTTTTAATGACTGAGAATAAAATAGTGTTAAGGAGATTTTTAGTATTTTTATTTACCTGACATTGAAACATCGTTGGGGGCCATTCGAGTTTGTTTCGGTGTTTCTTCTCAGAGTAGTCAGTTAGGAAACACCGGCTTCATCTAGTTTAAATTGACTCGTGTTTTTAAAGTCTTTAACCTCGTAAGGAAGTGAAAGAAAGGAATTGAATCATAAATTCGTCAAAAGTATAAAAATATAGGGTGACTGGCAATTAGTGTACGATACTTAAACACGTGATTGTGCTCATGATAACAAATATTTTTTATTATGGGAGCAAAGCCGAAATCGCGAAAATAATATCAGCTGTTCAGTACATTAGGCAAACATAAATGTACTGATAAATGATAAATGATATTTATTTTGCAAATAGGTTTTAAAAAACACTTTTACACGTCAATTTTTTTTCGTCAGTTTATGCTAGATGAAGCCGGTGTTTCCTATCTGACTACCCTGAGAAGAAACACCGAAACAAACTCAGGGGCCAAAGTCTCTTTTAAAGTCCATACAGTAAATATATAATGGTCAAATCACATGAGAACCATGCAGATTTGTCTGAGATGGTCTTTTGAAGAAAGAACCATACAGATTTGAGTGGACCTGTCCAATCAGTGTAAGCATTTGTCAGTATTCGAAAAGCTCAACTTAGGACTACTAAGGAGCTCCACGACTTGACGAACAATACCAAAGAAAGGACATTTGGGTAGGCCGCAGAAAATACTCAAATTGCCAGACAAACGTTAAAATTACTGAATAGCAAAGAAAAAGCAATCAACATAGTCCTCACATTTACAATAATCTAGGGAAATTAATAGTTTACAAAATATTTAGCAAAGTAAATATTTATGTCAAAGAAAAAAAAAAAACTGAACAGTTGATTTCAGGTTTGCTCCCATAATAAAATTTGTTGGTTATCATGAGCACAATCACGTGTTTAAGTATCGTACACTAACTAACAGTCACTCTCTATAAGAATAAAAAACAATTTTTTCAAACGAATTTTGAAGCTTCTTATAGTAGAACAGTGGTAGCCGAGTGGCAACGGTCCCGACTTACGAGTTGTAGGTCGCGGGTTCAAACTCAGCCAGGCGCAATACTTCGTGTAGTTTATTTCATCACCACTACTCTCAAAATCGTGAAGGTAAACATCGTGAGGAAACCGGCATGTGACAGCTACCAACCCGCACTGGGCGTGGTGGATTACGGCCCATTCCCTCTCCTAGAGAGGAGGCTTGAATGAAATTATAAAAAAGAACAGGTAAGTTAATTAAAAATGTCCAAGTACATAAAGAAAACATTTATTTATATTTTACACAAGCATTATTTATTAACATATATCATAGAAATAATTCTTATAATAAACTTTGTAGCAAAAATGACGCAGCTTTGGCTTTTAATAATAATAATAATTACAGTAAACATATAAAACTTATTAATACAGTATTTTAGCAAAACAGATTTGAGAAAATCTTTTGATAATTAACAATATTTTTACAAGCCGATTCTATTTTTTTTTCTTTTTACAATAAGTAAATTGTGTAGGTTTATCTATTTAGTGCAAATATTCTTGTATTTCATATTTAAAAAACTCTACAAAAAATAAAATAGCAATATTCTACTGACATTCAGACTATCTATAAATACCTTATTTTGTTTAGATTCTACGACATTTAGAAGCACAATTTTTTTTTCACGATAGGTACAAATATCCGACAAGTACCTACTCAGTATCCGGCCATTAGTTCCAAGACCTAAGTTCAATTTCAAACACGGGCAAAGAATTATACTCAGCGCAACTGTATTGTATTTAAGTATTCTTTTTTATTATTATTTTTTGGTGTTGTCCTGCGTCGAATAAATTCTATTTAATTCTTTATTAGATTTTTCATTACAGTGTCAGCCCGGAGTTTGAAAGTATATGGTGTGGTTACACATTCCTGATCTTTTCCCGGTCGAGTCGGATTGCCGTCCCGTCGGACTATGAAAGGACACGAACAGAGTGCGCCTATATTTCCACACACACTTGTGCACTATAATATCTCCTATGTACTTGACGAACCTCCACTGAGATCAACCACCGTAATCAAAATTCGGTGGTGAGGATTATTATGACAACAATTTCACAAAATCGGTTTTACATTGAAAGGTGGCAGAATATCCGGATATCCAGCTGAGTATCCGTTTCATCTCTAATATCTGTCTAATCTAATGACAATAAGCAATCATATTATTTTCATTTAATATCTATGCACATTTATCTATTAGAGCGTAAGATTAGGAACTTACAAAAAAACATCAGCTTACAACTATAAAATTCTAATTGAAATACAATTTACATTCAGTGATACTCACTATGCGTCGTTTTCAGCCCGACATAGCGACCAAGTTGAACCCTCAAACTTGGTGAAAGTATTGAGGCATCAAATGGGTTATAACATATTTTAGGTAAAATGCATTTTTCAAGATTTTCAAAAGCTGTCTTGTGTCATTTATTTTGTCCAAGTAACTTTAGAGGATTTCGCAACCTCCGTTAAAAAGGGTGGATCCTCTGTCCCGACGAATGGGGTGTTCTGTCTGGTCTTGAAACCCTCCAGACATGAACTATTAAGATTTTAAAAATAAGTGACTACAGGCTAAGGGTATCCCCTGTGGAGTACCTACGGATCTCGGATTAGCGCTTCGCTGGAAGAGAACAGAAAGAGACGGGCCGGATCGAACATATTTATTTGGGGTCGAATTCAACCTGATGATCGTCCTTAGGCTGAATCACACGAACATTGATATCGTGTTCTAGTATTGTGACGCTGGCGGTATGGATACCTTTACACAACTACAACTGATTACAAAACCATGATCAAGGCAAAAAAACGAATATTGAATATCACTGACTGAATTTCACATCGAGCCACCATTAATAAATAAATACTATCTAATCTAACATTTAATAAATAACATACCACTTATGCATCTAATGAGATCATTAATTAATAATTACTCTCACTGTTTGACTAATTATAAAGGTTACTCCATCGTTTTGAGTGAGAATAAGCAGATACAGAATGCGTTGTGCGAGTTTATTTTATGTTATCGCGATCGAGACGTTATGACGTTCGGCGCTCTGCCCGCTGTGCTCTTAACCAATCGGAAAGCCAAACGCGGTTTAAAACGTTTTGATCGCTGTAAAATCTACTCGCACTCTGCGCACAGGCAGTAGCGTAGCAAGGCGTGGGTGCAATGGACCCTCTCCCAAAGCCTCGCCTCTCGTGTGCGATGGCTCTTTAACAACGAGTGTTTTGTTTTATAATTGAGAGACAAGTGTTTTGTTTTATAATTGAGAGGCTCGCGTTTGACCACTATATCACCTGATGGTAATTGACGACCTCGTCAAAATTAATCCACGCTATGCATCAGCGCATAGGCACAAAATAGATAGGTACAGAAGACAATCTCATGTATGTACTTCACTTTTTATGCCTACGCTCGGTGGACGCACACTAATGAGCGTTTGTGCCGTAACTATTCAACGAGCGGGCCGAGACGCTCTGAGATATCGTGTTCCTGAGCGGTGTCTATGTGTGCGTTGCTCGAGCGCGCTTTTTATGTAGGTTGACTTCTGTACCTATCTATTTTGTGGCACAGGTGTCGAAACTTATCTGGCTTAATTTTAAAAATTGATTTATCTGTCAGATAATGCCTAGTATCCGGCCATTATCAAATCAGGCATTAAATACATTTATATTAAATTAAAAATATTAATTACTAAAATTATATCGAAAACTAAGTCAAATTCGTTGAAATGGACACTTTTTCTTTTTTTGAAATTTTTGTAGAATTTATAGGTATATTAAAATTAAAAATAAGAATAATAATTTGTAAATAAATTATATTTGTCAAAAGATCTTATTTCTCATAACTTAAATATTATTGCACGGATTAACTTTCATAAGATATTTTTTAAATAAATTATTTTTAATTATATAGGCAGCATTTATTTTAATTTTATTTGTGTTTCGATTTCTTTATTATTATTTTTTTTACCTATAGATAAAAGCATTTTCACTACACTTATACACGTAAATTTTTGAAATATATTCATTTTTAAAGTGTACTGCATATAAATTCTAATAGCTATTTAAATCTAAATATATCGCATGCTTTTTAAATAAAAAAAAAAAACAACCAAAATATGAGGAATTTAAAGATTAAACTTAATTTTCAATCAACCATTTTTTTTAGTTATTTTTCTTTAAGTAAATGGCTTATAGTTAGGGATTTGGTAAATAGTCAAAGAGGAGTTTGTTTTTTTTTTTCTAGACTCTATTAAAATAAAACCAGGGATTTGGTAAATAGTCAAAGAAGAGTTTGTTTTTTTTTTCTAGACTCTATTAAAATAAAACCCAGCTTCTGGATCGAGAAAATTAACATGAGACTTTCAAATGCGTTTTTAATTAGGTTGCTGCTGTGTTTAGTCGACTAAGGCTAAGAACTCACGAAGCGGTTTTCATTCGCGTCCGCCGCTTATGTGGAATACATGTATAGGTAAAAAATCAAAACACATTTCACGACGCGTTTTACGGCCGCGATGTACGTGGTTGTTAGCGGCTCCCGCTGCACCGGCGAGCAATTAGTATAACCGCGTGGGTCGCGGACACCCCTAGCCTCAGCGGGTTGCGCCCGCACGCTTTGCGGTCGGTTAGTGTCCGCAAATCAAAATCAATGGATGCACTCAGAACTTTTAGGCCTTCTTTTTTTATTTTTATTCTGTTGTGAAGCTAGTATAACGCAACTGCTCGTTTCGCATATGTCTATAACGCTCTACTGATAAATTAACCGCCCACCTTGCGATAATCGCCCGCCAAGTTTGCGAGCAATAATCGTAACCGCGGCAGCACCTATCAATTATTAAAAAAACCGAGATTTTTTTTATAATTGATAGTTTCGCGTTTGACCACTATTTTATCTGATGGTGAGCGATGATGCGGTCGCCGTCTCGTTTTCGAATTTATGAAAGAAAAAGGCCTTGCTGATGAGCTATGGCCCACGTCTAAATTAATCTAGGCTACGCCTCTTGTTTAAATATCAAAGGAAAAGAATATATCAAGCATCATCAGGTTACAGTGAACAAGGTCATAATAAACTAGTGCGATTCACCATCAACGACTGCATCACTGCTTACATGTTGAAATCGCAGTCAAGCACTGGATTAGGTACCTATATCATGAGAGAAAAGCCTTGAACATCTTTTTAGGCGGTTACCACACTGCCACGCAGCGTAGCGCATGAAAACGCACCTACGCACGTACTTGCGGGAGCGTAAATCTGCATCATCGTGCGGGTTTCTTGTGTGTACTCACGCGCGTAGGTGCGTTTTATAAATTCACGCAGGCACGCACTCATTTCATACAAAATCACGCACGGTACTACGAGACTCAGTGTGGCATACATTGCGTGTCGCCCCCGCACCCACGCGCGTGCATGCATTATCAGTGTGTTATTGTGCGTGTTTTCTATACAAACGGAGATGCTTACAAGCAACGTTAAGACACGCACCACGCTGCGGGGTGCGTGGCACGTGGTGTGATAACCGCCTTAGATTTCCCTTAAACTTCCACAGAACTCAATTTTTTAGTTGTTTGTCCACCAGTGAAAGTTGTAGACAAGTCTTGATGTTCATCCTCTACTGTATGCTACAAGTGATGGGGTGGGTCAGCAAATAATTCAGTAACACCGGCGTGCCAGCCGCTACCTCCAACTGCAGTTTATCTTCAGCGTCCTGTTCAGTAGTGGTTGCCTCGTCCGATGAGACGGACATCTTCTTGTCTATAAGCATATCCGTTGATGTGTTGTCGCCGGGGACCGTGTCTATGAATACCTGGGAAAGACGGGAATTGTCTTTATTACACATGAAACTCGCGTCACGTAGTTTATGAGTTCCGATTCATTTATTATTACATCCAGTCTAATTTAACTTAGTAGGTATACGATCGCATACCGGATTGCATATTTTTATATATGACAGACCGGTACTACCGTGTCGCCACTGTCTCGCTCAAATGGCAATATCCGGCTAGAACGGCCGTATATCTAATATCCGGACATCTAAATATCCGTCCCCGTTCACATAAAAATATCCGTCTATTCAGTCTATGACGGACGGATATTAAGGTAAATACCTCGTCATCATCCTCATCATCGGTTTCTTCAGCCTGGATCTGATGCTGTGCCTCCATGGCTTCCACGACGTAGCGAGGAACGTAGCTGTCCTCATCAGAACTATAGTCTTCACTGTCTTCGTCGCATTCGAAGTAGCGGCTCTGGAAAAGGACAATCGATCATTAGGCGTGTATAATATTCTACCACCACACCACCGCACCGCACCGTTCCGACCGACGTCTTTACGTCGAAGTGATCAATTCTAAGATCTGGCTACGACAAGGGCGGATCCAGGCGGGGGTTATGACCCCCCCCCCCTCCCCGGGCTTGG
This sequence comes from Mythimna albipuncta, assembly GCA_929112965.1. Classification (NCBI taxonomy): domain Eukaryota; kingdom Metazoa; phylum Arthropoda; class Insecta; order Lepidoptera; family Noctuidae; genus Mythimna; species Mythimna albipuncta. The sequence continues at coordinate 2,522,358 of OV815986.1, read as the reverse complement.
CCCAGGACGTAGGTGGACCACTAATTAATATATTTAAACATACATAAAAAAAAGTAAAGTTTATTCTATTCGTCGACCTCGCCTCAAGGAGTTGTCAGCAACAACAGGGGCCCAGCTGGGTCGAAGCCTACTGGGGCCAGGGTTAGCTCGGCCCTCGGACAAAAGGCAAGAAGGAACGGGGTGGGTTTTTTATTCAGTAAGAGTCTGACACTATCTCCCGCTCCATCCTATGGGGATGTCATTTGACTACCCCCTGGCGCCAAAGCTGGATCCGCCCTTGAGCTACGACCAGATCTTACTTCATGATATATGACCAACTACGACACTGTCATCGGCTCACGTTGAAAACCAATGCTGTGGTTTCGTCGCATTATGCGTGTGGCCACTGGTATCGGCTTTATACTGAGCGTTCGGCCATTCCTGTGCGCATATTTTACCCATATTATAATTGTAAGTTAGTTTGCAAATTGCGTCATGTCACGTACTACGCGTTCCAAATGAGAATAGGACCGATTCCTATGTTTTGACGTCTCGTCGTACTGTCAAATTGAAGAAATTTTGGCAAAGTTGAAGAAATCAGAGATGAGTAAAATTGAAGAACTGGATTCTGATTAAACTTTTTTCGTTTACAGTTCATAAATAAATTTATTTTTTTTTTGTAAATTAATTAATATTTAAAATTTTCTTTCCTCGATTTGACAGTAAATCGTGACGTCACAACATGGCGGGCGATCCTATTCTCATTTGGAACGCATTGTAAATAAAGAGTTTTTTTTTTCTTTCTTTCTATACCTACCTTGACCGTGTAGGCACAGCTGGTTGTACTGGGAAGTTAGGTGCCTATGTTATAAAAAATAAGTGGACTAGGTTCTATTATTTTTGTCACTAGTTTTGTTCTAAAGAAGGTATTTCTGACTAGTTCGGTTTTTTTAGGTGTCATATCATCAAATAACTTATCTCGCTCTGGGTGGAGCATTTGGACATGTCAGACTTTGACAGAGGCCGACTTGATGCCATATCAAACATACCTATACTCAGGTCTGTGGACTCTGGAAGCTATAAAAAAAAATTAACGAGAAGAAAAAATGATGCTTCGGCTTATGGCAAAAAAGTACATTTGGACACTCGATAAAATAAAAATTCATAGGGTAATAGTATTTCCCGTTGACCCAGAATCCTGAAATTTTGTATAAAGCAAGGTCTTATAGCACAAGTATAGAAATCAATCTGAAAACTTTAAGTTGTTACGTCACAATTTTTTTTTTCGAGTCTGAAAATATCTTCCGAGACTCCATTCCGGAATTGAACTATTTACATAGGTATGTTTGTACGGAACCCTCAAGCACGCACGTGACTTGCACTTGCCCAGTTTTTTCGAAGAAAAGCTATTTATAAGTCTCGATGTAGTGCCTGCATGTTAACCTAATTAATTACATGTTTGTTACATATCTACCGTATTGAATATGAATACGTAGTAGTTACATATAGACGTAACTGCACAACGTTCCGCATTTTCATAAGGAAATGAGGAATATTTCCGTAGAAAAGTTGATAATTTTAATGAAACAAATTCAACATCAGTAAGTTCATCTCACCGAAGTCCTCCTAGGTATCAGAAACCGCAGAGGCATTCCCGGCCACCGTAAAAGCACGGGCTTGTGAACGACGAGCAATAACAACTGAAAAGTCTTGGACTTATCGGGACATAAACAAACATAAGTCTTCTTCCTCTTCTTCCTGCCCTTGTCCCATTTTATTTGGGGTCGGCGCAACACGTTTACTTCTTCCATTCTGTCCTGTCACTCGTCGTCAACGTTACGTTACGTCAACAGCGCGCTATAAAACTTTTTGCCAAGCGCGACGTTGCCGCTTTGTTGAGACACGTACGCACGGATCTTGAGCGCTCGGCGTCAGAGCGCTGATCGCTTTGCGCATTGCATACATTGGCGAGCCAATCGTCGTCATTGAACATAAGAAAACAAGAGCGGGATGTTTCAAGCGTTAGATTGACGCACCGGTTTTTGTCTCTTTTTGCGCCACTAGAATTCAATTCTTTACTAACAGTAACTTGTTTAAATGATTACTGATTCTTGAATAAGAAATTGTTACGTAATAAAATTAGTGTCCGACCGAAGGTGCAATTCTGGCCGAAGCCGAAGCCGAAGCCGATTAATCGGTATTCACCAAAACCTTCGGCCGAAGCCGAAGCCGAAGCCGAAGGTGTCATTGACCTTGAGAAATACGATAGTTACTTTGATCTCAGAATATACTAGATACATATTGTGAGAGCTTTAGAGATTTAGCCCAATAACGAGCCGAGTGACCAACATATACAAGTAGGTAATAAAATATTGTCTAAAATAAAAGTTTCAAATATACAATGTTAATTAAATATTTATTTACTTAAAGTAATTTTAACAAAAATATTCAAATAATTTTAATTATCAGACGAACACAAAATAATTCTATAAAATAATTGAGCAAAGTTTAACTCTTTTTCAATAAGTATCTATTTTTTACATATAATTTTTTTGGAATTTTTGAGAAAATTAAATACTTATAAGTAATTTCTTAGGATAATTAAGTTAAACATTTTTGGTAACAATTGGAGAAAATAAAAACTTAACAAGTTTTGGTAACAATTTGACCCAAATTGTTACACCTTATTATAGTACAATTAAGTCTGCGAAATGCTTCTCCTTCAACAACGTTGTAAGGCAGCATGTCAACGATGATGAGATCCATTATACCTTTATCGATTCTCATAGATATTGGTTCACTATCTGGCCACAATGGAGCTGCTTTTTTTTTCTATGATTTGAGGTAAAGTACTCTGCTTGACATTAAATTGCGAAGATGTAGTTGCCTCTGTTTTATTTTTCATTAAACTCTTACTCTTCTGTTTTTCATTTGTTGCATTACAATAAGCATTTTCATCAAATGATTTTTAATATTAGTGGTACTCTGCTTTTTTGGTAAAGCACTACCAAGAGACAATGATTTATTGCACTGTTTACATAAAGCTTTATTAGTAGCCTTTATAAAATATTGCCAGATAGGATTCAGCTCAAGATCATTGTGTACCTGAAAGAAAATATTCTATATAAATGCACAAGTACCTACCGAGCCGAGCCGACCGCCCCGTACTCTCGCAGTAGGACTCTGCAACGCGGATGCGCCTATATCCTATCGGCGTAGGTAGTTAACTAAAAGTAAACAATCTTCACATGTCTTTTTATCTAAAAATTGCATAAAAAAACATACCAACATTGTTTCCATTTAGTTTCCTACCTAACGTTAGATAACATAAAATATTTTAAACCAGACAATACTTACGGTTTTTTGGTTCTTAGAGTGCCTCACAATAATGAACGTATCACCACAGGTACTACTCACAGTAATAAATAAAATAATTTGTAATAACAAATATGAAATATTTAAAAACAAAACACTTATTAGTTTAGTTTACTAACTGCGATTCGTTTGGTCCGGTGCGGCAGCGCGGCGAAACTCTGCTGCTCTGCACACTCTCCGTCTCGCTCTAGCATCGTTCAGTAAATTTCAAATTTTGACAACTAGCAAACCTTCGGCTTCGGCCAAACCTTCGGCAAATTTTTGGCCGAAGCCGAAGATTTGGCCGAAGGTGCTTTTTTGGCCGAAGGTGGCCGAAGCCGAAGCCGAAGCCGAAGCTTCGGTCGGACACTAAATAAAATATATGTGGTTTAATGAATCAACTTTATATATTTATTATACTATTCTTAATACCGTTCTTCTAATATTTACCCGTCAGAAAATAAGTGTAATCTTTTATTAGTCCCGCAGGCAATAGTTTTTTTTTATAATTTTACTAGGTACTTTAAAACCAAATCCCGGGACTCGGGGAATATCCATATTATTATTACTTATGGCAGTAAGTACATAAAACAGCCCTACCTATTCTGATTTCTGATGATAACACAAACTGCCCACCGCGGTAACACGCGCGTCCTTGATGGCTACTACTCTGCTCCCGTGAATTTAAGCGTAATGTTACAAGTAGCTAGGCTTCTTCGATAAATGGGCTACCCAACACTTAATGAATTTTTCAATTCGAGCCAGTGCTTCCTGAGATTACCGCGTTCAAACAAGTAAACAAATATATATATATATATATATTTATAATAAAAAAACCTGCGATATAAGTACCTACCTACGACCTAATATGAGTAACAATAGCGCGCCAACTATAATCCATTGTGTAAAGTCCCAACTCCCAGCACCAATAACTTTGTTAGTTACTAATATTAATAATACGTAATAATATCCATATTCTGTGGATGTCCAAGTCCCGCACGTGTGGTCATAGGTCATTTCATTACTAAGTACCATAATCTAGGCAATTGGCACGAATTTAAAGACTGATCTCATCCGTGTTCGTGTCACATAATTAAAAAAGTAGATCTCGAGGTTAAATCCATATTGAGATACATATACGGTTCCTTGTTCTATGGAAAAAGGGTTTTATTCATAGCAAGCAATGTATGCTGAATAATTTATGACAAATAATGCGCATTGAATTTGACACTTGAAAGACAGCTGACAGATAAACCAAATCTACGAAAAGTTGGTACGCCTGCGCGATGTAAACACGTTCCGTTCAGTAACAAAATGGCGACGTAGAAAAATACTCCTTAATCTATTTTAAGTTTTAGCATGATTACTCTTGTTTTGAACTCAATATAAGTATTCACTGGTAAGAAAATATATTTGTATTTTATTCATTTGTAAATTAACAAATAAAAATCATTTCACACAGGTTTGTCTTACGAAATTAAGATGAAACGGAACGCAAATCCAATTCTACCAACATACAAAACGAAAATTTATTCAGCTGTCAAAAATGACGAAAACAATTTTATCGTGAAAAAAAACTACGAATCACTATCAAAACATTACTGGATCGCGGAGGAAATGAGACGTAATCTTAGATAACATTAGTGAGCAATACCGTGCAACAGTTTAAACAAAAAAAAGACAGTGACATTGCAGAATTTTATGCAAAAATTTACGCGATGTATAGTTGACATCCTTTGTGTAAAATTAAGTGACCATGGCTGCTGCGATAGCAAACGATTCTCCCAAATACAGGAACAGCTTAATCTGCTGCAGTCCTAGCGTAGAAGCTACCTCGAGAACATCGACTTCATCAAATTCTGGATGCGTTTCTGTCGACGAAGGTTACGACTCGAACTGTATCCCGAAATCTATAGCGAACAAAAAATTAAAGATACACAGCACTGCTACGAGAGAGGAGATAGAGAAAGCAATAATACAGTGTAAGGAACTCGTTTTAAACAGTGTACAATGTTCAGATGAGAGAAAATGGCTCGTACGTTACCTTGTAGAATTGAGATTAAGGTTAGAAGATCTAAAAGATAACAATGGGTTAGCGAGAGTCCAAGTTTCGATAAAGGGCCATCATTTCGAACAGCAAACGAACCCTAGCAACCGTAAACAGTACTGTGATCACTGCAGTGGAGTCATTTGGAATATTGTTCAAGGTTCATACATTTGCAATGACTGCGGTTACTTGTGTCATTACAAATGCGTCGACCATATATGCAGGGTATGCGCTCATGTTGTTATGACCGAGAAGGGAAGTTTTGAAATGAGTATATGCCCTGAAAAAGGATTAGCGGCACAGGATTATAAATGTGCCGAGTGCCAAACAGCGTTAACATTTAAGGATATGTGGAACGAACCACGCTTATGTGATTATACTGGCCTTTATTTCTGTGCTACGTGCCACTGGAATGACTTAGCAGCAATACCTGCTAGAGTTATCCATAATTGGGACTGGGAGAAACATTACGTGTCTCGGATAGCATACCAAATGCTGAATTTATCTTGGACAAGACCATATATCGACATAGAGAGTATAAACCCAAAACTTTTTAACTTCATTGCTGAACTAGAATGGGTACATAAAATGAGGAAAGACTTGGAATGGATGAGACGGTACTTATGTGCTTGTGTGGACGGTACTAACCTGCTATCTCCATTATTCGTACAGCTTGGCGACGTGAACAAGAAATACAGTATGGGCCATCTGCAAGCGATCAACGATGGTTCTTTAGAAACGCAGCTAACGGAGCTGACAGAAGTGTGTCGCTCGCATATAACAAGCTGTGATCTTTGTTCAGGCAAAGGCTATTTGTGCGAAGTGTGTAAGAATAACGAGGTGCTGTACCCGTTTGACAGCGGAGCTTTAATGTGTGATAAATGTAATTCTATGTACCATAGAGGTTGTTGGCTGCGTAAAGGCCAGAAATGTCTCAAGTGTGAGCGTTTGCAGCAAAGAAAGAAAACAATTGAAGAAGTGCAGGTAGATACTACGGACACGCTAGAGTACGATATTGACAAGTTCGTGAATTGATCATTTTTGTATGTGACTGTGAAGTAAAAATCAATGTTAAATTTTTTATTGACTACGCTTGCAAAGACGACAGTGTCAAGTGTGTAATGCTATTCATAATTATAACAAATTATATTTTGCTAAATCAATATTAGAGAGAAAGTAATGATTTTAATTCATGACGCTAAAATGTTGTAATATGTTGAGGATCGGCAAGCATTTTAAAGTTATGTAAATAAAAAATATGTTAATGACTGGATTTATAAAATGTATCTTAGGCCATGTATCTGGAACGAAAATTGTTGACACAGGGAATACTGCACATGCAATTTTATTATTTGCTAAATTAAATTTTATATTAAATATAATACACATATTATATTAAATGTATATTATTATATTTAATATAATGTGAATATTATATCTAGCATTAAATATAATATACACATTATATTAAATATAATATATATTTAATATAAAAAGATTAAAATATCTTCATCAACAACGAAGTTATAAAGCTTTAAACTTGCTAATAAGAAAGAAAAGTCCGACATGGTCTTTGACCTCATAGCCGCCATAGAAAACTGCTTTTTGCCGCGAGACACGAAATATATTTGTTTAAAATTATTATATCTTGTTTGTTTTTCTACCAATTTTAATATTGTTTTCACTGTATATTCTATTTTTGTGTATTTTGTTCCTAAAGTAGTTAGATTACAGCTAGAACTACACTGCGCACACGTGTGCCACACACGCCGATCTGGGCGCGTCGGTCTCCATACATTTTATATGGAAACTAGACTTGTAGAGCTACACTTGATACACGCCACGCGACGTCATTCTACAAATCTGGCGTGTTACATGTGTGCGTCGTTCTAATGTAGGTAGTTCTAGCTTAAAAATATTTTTTCGTGCTTGTTCCATAGAGTCAAAGAACGCGCCATTGCGATATTAAAATGATTTATCAAAAGACAACCGCACTGGACTTGCGTCCTTTGAATCGTGTCAATTATGCCTTGATCACACGTACCGAGTAAAAGGGCGACACAGTAAAATGTTGCTCGGCCGAGACAATGATGTAAGCGAGTTGTAGAGATAAGCGCTCGGCCGAGCACTCGGCACTGTGTTTACACGTACCGAGTACTCGGCCGAGAGCACTGTCTCGCCCGTTTACTCGGTACGTGTGATCAAGGCATTAGAGACACAATAGAAAGACAATGGCAGCGCGAACGCCGGCGTTCACTTGGGGTTTTATTAAATTAATATTATATGAGATACATCAATAACTTTCGTTACGGATACCTGGGAATATTTTGTGCCTATAACCGTGTTTTATATTGTAGCTTTGCGACAAATAAATCGCTTAAATAGTCTTCGGCAATATGTATTGACGATCCTAAGGCCTAAAGGCAAATTAACATTCAAGATTTGCTTTCTAAAAGTTAAAAAAAATAATTTAAAAATTATCAGTTTTAATTATTATTAGCACAACTGTTATAATATTGTAATATACTACCAGTTGTCTTATTGACATGAAATAATAAAAATTATATTAAATCCTATACTCTGTTTTTTTATTCCTTTTTATTTAGGGCTTATTTCACTGGGACACCATGGCGGCGTGACTAGTCCCCGCTACCAATAAAATGTATACAGCTCTAGTAGAGTTACTCACCTGGTGTCCGTTTGGTTGCGCAACCAATTTGGTGGCGCGACCAGCTCGGACGTGTGGCGACTCTGGTGTCTGTGTGTTGTCTAGTTTGGTAGCTTAGGGCTATATTTCACCGGGACACCATGGCGTCGCACCTGGTCGCACACTTAGGCACAAAAGTTGAAATATTGCTGTATGCTTTTTGCAGTATAAAAGATGGATTTATATGGTTTTATCCTAAGGAATGTCTCCATGAACCAAGTGGTAGACATTTACCGACTAAAACCGTGCGTAAACTAGTGCTTGACTGCGATCCCGCCTGATGGCAAGCAGTGATGCAATTGTTGATGGTGAGGTGCACTAGTTTATAAAGAGCCTATTCACTCTAGCCTTGAACACACGTAAGACCGCCTTCACACTAGCGTTTGTCCAGCGTAGGCGTTCGATAAACGTATGCGCAGCGCAGACGCCGCGTTGTTGCGGCGTTTCCTCTGGAGTCAATTGAACGCGGCGCAGGCGTCGCGTTGTTTCCTGTGGAGTCAATTGAACGCTGCAACAACGCGACGCCTACGCCGCATTGTCGCGGCGTATACGTCTATCGAACGCCTACGCTAGACAAACACTAGTGTGAAGGCGCTCTACATTACAATCGGACAGGAATACCGCAGCAGGCAAATTGTTCCAGTCCTTCAATGCTTGTCCTTTCTGGTTCTTGTGAACTATGATTTTTACTGCAAAAAAAAAAGAACTGGGCAAGTGCGAGTCGGACGCCAGTCCTGAGGGTTCCGTACAAAGTTACCTATGTAAATAGATCAATTTCGGAATGGAGTGTCGGAAGATTTTTTCGATTTGCAAAAAAAAAAACAAAAATTGTGACGTAATAACAAATTTATCTTGCTTTATGCCAAATTTCAGGTTTCTGGGTCAACGGGAAGTACCATTATATTTCCTCGAGAGTGTCGAAATGTACGTTTTTGCCACCTATACATAGACAGCGTTTTGGGAGTACATTCATTATGCTATGCATTAGCTAAGGAATGGAATTCCCTGCCGGAGTCTGTGTTTCCTGATAGCTATAACCTAGGGGTCTTTAAGTCAAGAGTGAATAGATTGCTTCTAGGCAAGCGTGCTCCATAGTTGGCCACATCATCGCTTACCATCAGGTGAGATTGTGGTCAAACGCGAGCCTATCCATTATATATAAAAAAAAAAAACATAAAACGAAGTAGGTAGGTAGGTATCTTCTTAGAAGTTTGATTATTTCACATCTTCAAGGGACCGCAAACCTTACTATATGGTTTTAATTTCAACTTCTCTCTCTCCTAGAGAGGAGGCCTGAGTCCTAGCAGTGGGAACATTAAAAAGGCTGATGATGATGAATATGATGATGAATTTCAACTTTATACTTCCATGTGTTCAAGAGATAAAGGATCTTAAACTGTCTTATATCTAGACAGACGGACACCAAAGTGATTCTATAAGGGTACCGTTTTTACCTTTACGGACCCCTAAGTTACCGCAGTCATCATCATTATCATTTCAGCCGATATACCTCCACTGTTGGACATAGGCCTCCCTTAGCGTCGCCACAACGAACGTTCCAGTGCGTCCACCTTGTAGGAGGCCTTCCAACGCTGCGTCTTCCGGTACGCGGTCGCCACTCCAGAACCTTTCGGCCCCAACGGCCATCCGTTCGGCAAGCAATGTGCCCTGTCCATTACCCAGTTACCACAGTAGGTACCTAAAACATCGTGTGTAAAGGACCGGTAGATGGCATTTTAATCTGACATACTTTTTTTTTTCTTGTTAATCCAGTCAAGCATGTTTTTCATTCTTGCAAATTGATCCAAATTCGGGTCGATGCATGTCTGTGACCGGTTTTGGAATAATGATAATGCAAATGAACTCTTAACATCTAGGGCTTATAGCACAAAATAGATAGGTAGGTACAGAAGACAATCTCGTGTATGTACGTACCTACTTCACTTTTTATACCTACGCTCGGTGGACGCATACAGGTCGCGCGATGAATCAAGATCGCTCGGCAAAAGTGGAAGGGGCATGCGCAGTATTCAATTCTACGGTCTATTTGGCGACGTACGGGCGGGTGTGCGCCGTCGGCGACACGTCATTGGTAGATAGAGTCGCTCTTTAATTCCCGCGTTGCGTTCTCGCCTCTCATTGGATACTGTTGTACTTAGGTACTGTTGCGTACAGCTTGTGTTATCGTAATAGTAATACGTAGTCGTAAAAAAAAATGGTTAAAAATAAAGTTTTAAAACGGCTAGCCAGAAAAATGGTTTACGACGTGAATTATTACGTTAAAGAAAGACACTAACGAAATTTTTTTTTTTTTAATTTTATGTTTTATTTTAAAATTTTTAACGTTTTCAATTTACCTACTTACAAGATAAATTCCAATCAAACACTAGTGTTATTATAAGTTATGTTACTAAGGTTCAAACTTCCAAAATTAAAAATAAAATCGTAACATACTAAGAATTTCTGTGCGCAATAATGTACACATGCGCCGATTGCCCCCACTACTTTCACCGAGCGATCTTGATTCACCGCGCGACCTGTACTAATGAGCGTTTGAGCCAGAATTGTTCGAAGAGTGATCCGAGACGCGACCAAGACATCGTGTCTGTGAGCGGTGTCTTTGTATGCGTTGCTCGAGCGCGCTTAGTATGTAGATTGATTTCTGTACCTATATATTTTGTGCTTATAGTCCCTTAAACACTGGGCCTCATCAGAAGGCTTGAAGACACTCAAAGGGCAATGGAAAGGGCTATGCTCGGAGTTCTCTTGCGTGTTCACATCAGAAATGAAGATATCCGCAGAAGAACCAAGGTTACAGACAGCCCAAAGAATCGCCAAACTTAAGTGGCAGTAGGCAGGGCACATTGCTCGCAGAACAGATGGTCGATGGAGACGAAAGGTTCTGGAGTGGCGACACGTACCGGAAGACGCAGCGTTGGAAGGCCTCCCTCAAGGTAGACCGATGACCTGGTGAGGGTCGCGGGAATCCGATGTATGCGAGACGCACAGGACTGGTCATTATGGCGACACTTGGGGGAGGCCTATGTCCAACAGTGGACGTCTTTCGGCTGAAAAGGTGATGATGTTCCTTAAACATCTGACCGAAATTAAATGGACACAACACTCGTACCTGCCTAGGCGGCAGTGCGAGTATCTGTGCATTTAATTGCGGCCAGCTGCGCCCGCTGACCTTTAAATCCATTTTCTTTGCAAAATATTGATTGATTTACATATGCTATATTCCATTTGAACAATATTTAACCACCAATTTTTATGTGTAAAAATGTTTCTAAACATCCAAGCCGTTTCGAAGGAGTTGCGAAATTGCTAATATTTTTTTTTGGACAAACGTTTTAATCGCACGAAAAAATCAATAGTTGGTTGGTTGGTTGTTTATGAATCTATAATAAACATATATTATTTTCAAACCTATCAACCTGACCGTTACCGAGGAGTAGGCTTCAGAAAGTCACTGTTTTATTGCCATAATGCATTTTCGGGCGTTTGAGTAGAACCACAGAAAAGTTGAAAGGGGTTAGAAAGGAAATACTTTCCGATTTGTACTACAACGAGTGTCGCCGATTGTCTCCCACCCTTTAACTCCACTACAGGCAATAAACCAATACGAACGCGCATTACGCAACTACCAGACCACGCACACTTAGATCGCAAGTTTGGTATAAGTAGAGTCTGTTTAAAAGGTCAAACGACTTTGGTAATTATTAGGGTAAAATGAAATCTGATGTAGTCAACGCTGGTTCTATAATCAAGGTTGATTAAGAGATCTTGATAATTGTTTACTAATACACCCCTACTGTTTAATTAGTATACAAAAAAATGGGGCTCTATCTGTACCAGTTACTGATCATATTTTTGCAGTCAAAAGTAGAAAAAATCGAAATCCTAAAATTGACCACAAAAAGGTAAATTCATCATAGAATCAATCATACATAACAATTGCTAGTAGAAAATACTGCAGGCAGTGTTTTTCCTTAATAATTGTCATTTATTTATTCATTAATCAATAGCCTGCACAATATTTCCATAAATTGAGTGACATTTTGGGACAAAACCAACGCTAATAACTTTGCTGTTTATGAATATTATGTTTTGAGATTTTATTTAAGGGCTTTTCTAATAAGCCCTTTATAAGTATTTGTAATAATTAAAAATGTGTGGTGTAGAAGAAATAGTATCGAGTATATATGTATTTTTTAAATCCTGACATACTGTTTTTTTTGCTAATCCAGTCAAGCAAGCTTTTCATACTTGCAAATTGATCCAAATTCGGGTCAATGCATGTCTGTGACCGGTTTTGGAATAATGATAATAATGTCAATGAACTGAATGACATCTCAATCGATATTTTGCAGCACTTCGAGTCGCGTAAAGTTAGAACTACATTAGACCACGACGCACACTTGTAACACGCCTGCACGCTTAGCCAAGTTGTTATTCTGCAATAGTTAACGCTTGTAGAAAGCTTCAAATTTACGGGAATGACGTCGTCTTAACGCTCAGTCACGTGGTCAGAACAAAAGAATTGGCGGCAAGGTCAACTTGAAGCGTTCGGCGCAAGCGAAATGGTTGTAACTTGGCTAGGGGGGCTGATTTGTACGTAGAACGACGTCGCGTGGCGTGGACCTAGTGTAGCTCTACAAGTCTAGTTTCCATATAAAATGTATGGAGACCGACGCGCCCGGATCGGCATGTGTGGCACACGTGTGAGCCTCTTATACGATTAAAATGATTGTTGGGCCACCCATACTGTGGTGTCGGACAGTGAGCAATGGGTAGCTCGCTGTCCGGCCGTCCGGTAACCGTCCGGACCAAGCCCAAGTCGTCGACGGCGCGCACTGTTCCCGTGCGCCTCAAGGAGTTGTCAGCAACAGCAGGGACACAGCCGGGTCGAAGCCTACTGGGGCCAGGGTTATCCGAAAGGGTGCTCGAGCCCCGGTATGAAGGCTAGAAGGAACGGGGTGGGTCTTTTAGTCAGTAAGAGTCTGACACTATCTTCCGCTCCGCCCAAGAGCAGGGGTTGTCATAAGATGATTTTTCCCATCGAAAAAAAAAAAAACCCATACTGTGGTATTACCATGAGATGGACTCGCACGAATAATGGACACCACCATGAATTTGAGAAAATCCCGCCAACCATGATACCTAATAATTATAACGATGAATCAACATTGTTTTTATTGAATCCACCAATCAAACACTAAAACGTCACACCAGTCTGGTGGTATGTTCATATTATGATAAGCAGGGATTAGTCACCTATACATTTATAGTTTTTATGTGTTTTTGTTTGTAGGAGATAATCTCTAAAAGTACTGATCCGATAGCAAAAATGTTTTCACCGATAGAAGCTTTCTATCGGTGAAAAAATTTTGCTATCGGATAATAAAGCAGTTTTCTATCGGTGGAAATATAACGCGAGCTTATCAATGAAAATAAAAAATTTCGCAATTGGACTAGTACCTTTCAGAGATTACCTTCTACAAACAAAAAAAACAAACTTTACCTCTTTATAATATTAGTGTAGATAGATATTATACTTCGCGAGTGTTTCCCTCGACATTCGAGAACCAATGTTCTGCGTATTTTGAACAAAACAATTGGAATTTCATTTTTATCTAATCTATTTGACGCGACATAGAACCGTACACTTAAATGTATTCTAATTACCTACTACTTAATTCCTACACTAATACATATTATTAAGCTAAAGAGTTTGTTTGTTTATTTGCGCACATTAGCGTGTTCAACGCGCTAATGTCAGGAACTACTGGTTTGAATTGAAATATTATTTTCAACACACTCAATCGAAAACCCGCTCTTATCCCATCGCTTACAACCACGCAATAGGCAACTTTCCGCACTAGTGCAGAAAAGTGCGCGTGCTCTCCTCGCCATACTTTTATTATAGAACATTTCAAAGGCTGATTATGCTATGCGATTACATAGTCAAGCATATCAAGATACGACATTTTAGCGATCGATCGTTACCACGATACGTTGTCACATTTATACACCTACTCAAAGGTTTATAGAGAAGTTATCATCATAAACGATTTTATTTTCGATTGCTAATAATTCTTAATAATAAATATAAAATGAAAAAAAAAAACAAGTGCATGTCGGATTCACGCATTGAGGGTTCGGTACAAACTGACCTATGTAAATAGTTCAATTCTCGAATGGAGTCTCGAAGATTTTTCCGAATAGCAAAAAAGTTTTTTTTTTTTTGTGATTTAACAACACTGTTTTCAGACTTTATTCTTATATACCTGTGCTATAAGACATTGCTTTATGCCAAATTTCAGGATTCTGGGTTAACGGGAAGTAAGTATACTATGAATTTTGATACCCTTGAGTGTCGAAATACCTATACGTTTTTGCCACTTAAACAACAGTACCCCTAGCCAAGTTGCTAATCTGAAATAGTTTAACGTTTGTAGAAAGCTTCAATCAAATGTATGGGAATGACGTCGACTTAACGCTCAGTCACGTGGTCAGAACAAAAGAATTGGCGGCAAGGTCTCCAAGCGTTCGGCGCATGCGAAACTACAATCGTTTCGCATGGCTAGGGGGGCAGAATCTTTTTTGGAGGAAGTTTGATTTTCAAAGAACCAGAGACCTGAGTATATTCTTTAATTTCAACTTGATACTTCTATACGTTTCCGAGATAAAGAGTCTTTACAGACAGAGAGACAGACAGACGCACAACAAAGTGATCTTGTATGGGTTCCGGGCAAGTGCGAGTCGGACTCGGGCACTGAGGGTTCCGTATAAAACCTATGAAAACAATTCAACTCCCGAATTGAGTTACGAAGATTTTACCGAAACCCAATTTTTTTTGTGATGTAACTACAATTTTACTGTTTTTAGATTTTTTATATTCTTGTGTTATGAAACCTTGGTTCCTAGAAGTCAAAGTCAAAGCCATTTATTTTATTTATTTTTTAAGTTTTTTGTTATTTATTATTACATTAATTAAATTTTACTACTAAGTTAATTACTATATTGTATCAAACTTTAAATAAAAATGTTTTACAAACGTGTAAAAAAGGCTCAAAAACAGGGAAAACTCAGAGGCCAAAAATTTCGTCCACATCGATGTCAATGGGAAAAGTGCCCAAAACGCTGGCAGCATTGCCACGCTGGATGGCAATGCTGATTCGTTGACTGAAGAAAAGTCCAGCCCTGTGGTCACGCCAAGAGTCAACCAACTGTTTACTGATTTCCCGAACAACTCGATGAGCGCTCGGACCCCACGGCCCTAATGTTTCAACCCCAAACGGCTCAAACACATAACTTCCAATGAGGTTATTATATTTAAGCCATTTATTTGCATTAAATGCGGGACAGGTTTTGACGTCCTTGCGAGTGTCACAATATGCATTATTTAAACAGAACATAAATGACCTTATCTTTAGGTTGCATTCATTTTTTTCACTACCCCAACCAGCCCAGGTAGTAATCCTGAGTATTTGACGCTCCACGCGTTTCCGAGAAAAAGGATCTTAACAGCCGGGCAGATGGACAACAAAGTGATCGAATGGTTCCGTTTTTGCGCACTGAGGTACTGAACCCTAAAAGTAAGTACATAAACCCACTAACCTGACATTCCAAGCACCGACAGCTTTCTCTATAAGTGCAGGCGTTCGTCAGCGCATTGTCGATGTGTCGCAGATATATCTCGTCGTGGGCTCCACGCCTCTTGCGACGGGCAAGAGACCACAGCAGAGCTAGGAGCGTCCCCCGGCCTTTAGCGCACTTTGTAGGACCACTGTTAACAATACATGGATTATGCAAGGTGTAGTTTTAAAACTGCACAATATTTTAGGAGGTTGTAATAAAACTTATAAATAATCATGTGAAAAAACGATACCTGGTCAATAATCAGTAATACTTGTTATTTTATTTTTTAATTATACTAAACTAATTCGATTGATCGATGGCCGCGGGGGCGTGGCTAGGGTGTGGCGTGCGGGATGATGATTGGATGATACATTATTTATGAAACTATCGTTGTGAGTTAGTGTGTGTGAAGACGCCCTTTATTGTTCCGTGTTTGTGTGTGTGAAAGAAAGCGCGGTTATAAGGCAGGTATCAGACTGGCTGCTTTTTAAGAAATGTAGTTCACACATACCGATTTACATAAATAAGAAAAAAAAAATTATAAAATTACCTACTCATTTTATTATTGATTCGGGTCGAGAATCACTAACATAATTACCTCCTGAAATATTTTGCAGCTTCAAAACGACACCTTGTATAGTCTACACTAATATTACACATTATGGAGGTAAAGTTTGTTTTTATGTTTGTAGGAGGTAATTTCTGAAAGTACTGGTCCGATTGCTAAAATTTTTTCACCGATCAATAGCTGCTCTATTCCTGAGTGACATAGGCTATGTTTTATGCAAAAGCTAGTAGGTAATATAATGTTAAAGCGCAGGCCACACCGGGAGCTAGCGGGCGGGCGGGCTAGGCGGGCGAACATCGTTTCACCTCTTTACATACTTCGGTTCACACCGCGAGCTACCGACGAACCTAACGAGCTAAGCTAACGAAATATCCGACGATTCCAGCGAAGCTACTCGTTCACCTCGTTGGTGCGCCCGCGCTTCGCTAGCTTAGCTCGCCCGGTTCGTTCGCCCGTCCTCCCCGTTTCGAGTAGACTCGTCGACGCTCGTCTTTCGAATAGCAGTGTAGTGTTTAGTTTGGGAACGATGAATATGTCATATATCGACGAAAGTTCTGATGATGACTTAACTACAAATACTACCCCCGCTTCGCCCACTCCGCTCGTTGCTCGTCTTTCCGTAGTTTTCGGTGTGAACCCCATAGTTTAGTTCGCCAATATTTCGCGTAGTTTGTATAGTTTCCTTCGTTCGCTTCGCCCACCCGCCTAGCCCGCCCGCCCGTTAGCTGGCGGTGTGGCCTGCGCTTAAGTGTATTTAGGTCTCGTCACGGACCTGGGTCTCTTGCGACGAGGTAGAGACCACTGCAAAACAAGGAGAGTCCCCCGGCCTTTAGCGCGCTTTGTTGGACCACTGTCAAAAATACATGGATTATGTAGTAATATAATATGGGTCTCTTTGCAGACCCGCGTCTCTTCCCTCGGCGTTTTGCAATTTTTGTAGAACTACATACACTGTCAACAATTATGTTTGTAACTATAGTAGGTATATGAAGTAAGTAGATCTCGCCTCTTATGATGAGCTAGAGACCACCGCAAGACCAACAGCGTAGTCCGGTCTTTGCAGCACTTTGAAGGACTATTGTCAACATATTTGCAGCTATAATCCGTGAAATAAGTTAGTTAATGCCTTTTGTGACGAGCAAGAGACCACAACAAGGTCAACGATGTGCCCCGGCCTTTGGCGCACTTTGTAGGACCACTATCAACAACGCAAAATGACACAGACGGACAGTGGTGTCTTACAATAGGATCCCGTCATTACCCTTTGGGTATACCGTAAACTAAAAAGATTTGATGATGTTTTGCAGTTTTTACCTGTTCCCCACATTGTTGAGCAGCGCTGGCTTCATATCCTCAGCCCTTTGTAGGACCACTATCAGCAACGCAAAACGACACAGACGGACAACAGAGTCTTACAATAGGGTCTCGTTTTTACCCTTTAGGTAAGGTACCCTAAAAAGATTTGGAGCTGGTTTATAAGAGTATTATGTAGTGCAGTTTTTACCTGTTCCCCACATTGTTGAGCAGCGCTGGCTTCATATCCTCAGCCCTTTGTAGGACCACTATCAACAACACAAAACGACACAGACGGACAACAGAGTCTTACAATAGGGTCTCGTTTTTACCCTTAAGGTAAGGTATCCTAAAAAGATTTGGAACTGGTTTAAAAGAGTATTGTGCAGTGCAGTTTTTACCTGTTCCCCACATTGTTAAGCAGCGCTGGCTTCATATCCTCAGCCTCACAGAGCGCGGTGGTGCTCTGACGTCGACGTGATCTCAGCATGCTTTCCGACTTCTCTCTCTCTTCAGTTACTGTTCATAGAAAATATCTGGTTAAGGGTCATACTTATTGGGTTACGGGAAAGTTCTACTATTAAGATCGGTGACTCTACAGTCGAGGTTATGGAGAACCAGCTTCTGCTAGTGGCTTCGCCAGCGAGAACGTAGATTTCTCCATACAAACTTTCGGGGGAGGAGTATTGGTTCCGTTCTTAACAGATTCTACACCCTTAATTATCTAAGATCCGATTAAGAACGACCTTCACCGGTCTGTTTAATGGATGAAACTTATTTTATGATAAATTTAGTGTATTAAATAATATAACGCGGGTGGGTTGCCTAAGAAATTCCTGGCCAAACAATTTTTTTTTTTAATTCACCGGTGTGTTTAACGAATAAATTTAATAAATTTTTTTGAGTATGGTTTCCGCACTTAGGCCGCATAGGACTAAGTGCGGAAACCATACTCAGACATAGACATAGGTACAGAGGCAGAAAATATGACGGAGAGTCGTATGAGGTGGTTTGGACATGTGCGGCGAGAGAGACAGACATAAAAAGTGAGAGGCAAAGGGAGACCACTTTCTACGTGGTGGGCAACCGTAAATAGGGATACCAAGCGGGCACAACTAGATGTACAGACAACCCGGGACCGAGCGTCCTGGCGCCGCGGTACGAGGAGAGCCGACCCCAAATAAAGGGACAAGGCTAGGCAAAAGAGAGAGAGAGAGAGAGAGAGACATAGGTACAGAGGTTTAGCATCTCACCAGAAACTTCCTGGTCGCAGTACCCCCAGCGCTCGTTATCATCTCTCTTCTGATCAGCAGGCCACAACTCCTGGACGGAGGGGTTCTGGTAGATCGTCTCCGTTGAAGCGTTGCCGTTCTCCGCGTCGAAACGAGTCTCGGGCTGATTTAGGACCTGGAAGAATTTCAGTAATCAAATTATGGAAGTTACAAGCATGGTTACCTACTTGCGTCGGATTAGTTCGACGAGTGTTTTGACATCCTATTTACCAGGGTCGTATGTTCGCGACTGGGTACTCCATCTCGTTTAGCTCTTCAATCCCCATAGGTGACAGAAGAGCTGACGAGATGGAGTATTTGGTCGTGGATGTGCGACCCTGGCGTAATAAACGTGAGTGTTTTTTTATTATTATTAATAGGCTCGCGTTTGACCTCTATCTCACCTGATGGTAAGCGATGATGTGGTCGATGATGGAGCACGCTTGCCTAGAAGTAACCTATTCACTCTTGACTTAAAGACCCCTAGGTTGTAACTATCAGGAAACACAGACTCCGGCAGGGAATTCCACTCTTTAGCTGTACGCATAATGAATGTGTTTCCAAAACGCTTTGTACGACGGGTGGGATAACCACCATGTACCGATGGCGCAACGCCGTACGTCTAGTGGCCCGATGATGGAACGGACTTGGCGGAATTAAATTGTGCAAATCCAACGCACACTCACCGAAGTGTAATCGATAGAAAACCGTCAGGCCAGAGACTCGGCGACAAGGCTTTGGAGCTTTGACTCTACAAGCTCATCATCACCGATGATCCTCTTGACTCGCCTCTCAATCGACTCCAGAGCATCAAACTGATACTTATCAGACCAATCCCAAAGATGACAGCAGTACTCTATACACGATCGAACTTGCGCTTGGTATAGGTAGAGCAGCTGTTCCGGCTTGAAGTACCGCCCCACCTTAGCTAAGATCCCCAGTTTTTTGGCAGCCTATTGTGCTTTTGCCTCGATGTAAGGGCCAAAATTGAGGGTATGTTTGTCAGATGTATCCGACGTAGACAGTTAAAATATGTTGGTAGGGCCTTTGCCAACATCTGGAAAGGGTAGTCAGAAGAAACATCGTTCGAAACGAATGCATTTCTTTTATTTTTCTTTATTAGAGCGGTTTTTTAGTTTATCGCTTAGCTTTTTTTAATTAGTTAACAAATTCGCTACTCGCTAACCTTCATTTAGCTAGTTCGGACCATTTGTGTCGATATGGCGAACAATAATGGAGCCATAGCGAAGGTTAACATGTTTCCGTAGGCTGGTTTCCGCTAGGCGATTTCCTAATTATCGTGAGTATACTACACTGGCTAACATTACTGGTTTAATTATTATTTATGACTAGTTAGGGGCCCGCAACTTTAAAATAGTAATAATAAATTAATTTATTTCAGGTTAGAAAACACATAGTAAAATAACAGTTTGTAGTATAAAGTTAATTTAAACATAAAATAGTAACAATATAAATTCAGATTCAGCTTATCCGCATCAGAATCGCAATACAGCACACGCATAATAACAAACACCGGGAAAGTGCGAGTTGGACTCGTGCACCGAGTGTTCCGTACAAACTTACCCATGAAAACAGTTCAATTCCCGAATTGAGTTACGAAGATATTCCGAATCGCAAAAAACTACTTTTTTGTGACGAAACTACAAATCAGTTTTTGGTGTTCCTATACTTTTGGTATAAGACCTTGCTCCATGAAAAATTTTAGAATTCTATTCGTAGATCAACGGGACTAGATCACTATGAATTTTGATTCCTTTGAGATTGTCGAAATATACGTTTTTTGCGACATAAACGGCCATATGATAATTGAATATTTTATTTTTACTTTATTGCTCTTGTCTTTTTTGTTTTAAAAGTAGTTTTTTGTGTGATCATTTTATTTTCTATAAGACGTAAGAGACTGGTCTCCACGACACAGGGAATCCTAGTGTGGAGGCCAGAGATCTGTTAATCTCTGTATTTACCTTTTTGGAGCAATACAAATATTTGTTAATTTAGAAGTTTGATTGTATCTTTTTTTTTTTGTTAATTTAGAAGTTTGATTGTATATGGTTTTAATCAATTCAAATCGATACCTTCTCGCGTTCCCGAGATAAAGGGTCTTGATAGACAGACAGACAGACAGACAGACAACAAAGTGATTCTATAAGGGTTCCGCTTTTTCCTTTTCCGGTGCGGACGGACTAATTCCGATTTACTGGAATTCCTTGCCGGAGTCTGCGTTTCCTGATAGCTACAACTAAGCAGTGGCGTAACTATACCGTCTGAGGCCCGTCGCAAAATCATTAGATGATGATAGCCCCAGAAAAAGCGTCAATTTAGTAATTAAATTTTGATAAATCACTGAAGTACATGTGTATGGTCATGTGAAGGGGAGGGATGAAGCGCATATTACTAAGAGAGTTCTGAGTATACATGTAGATGGATGGAGAGGGAGAGGAAGGCCGAAGAAAAGATGGATGGATTGTGTGAAAAGTGATATGAAAGAAAAAGGAATTAGTGATAGTTTGACGGGTGACAGGACAGAATGGAAGAAGAAAACGTGTTGCGCCGACCCCAAGTAATATGGGATAAGGGCAGGAAGAAGAAGAAGACTGAAGTACATATGTAAAATATTCTTTCTTATTAATAAATCGGTAAGTCTTCAAATACAAAAGGATTTTTATATTTCGTCTCTGAACGTAGGCTTTCTAGTGGCGTATCAGAATTAGAAATTGATCCTTTTCTTATGAATGCGTTTAATAAATCTTAATAATTAAAATTATTAAAATAGATAATTATTAAGGTTACTAACATAGGTTATAAGTTTTCTCTCAATCGTTTACTAACCCAATATGGATGTCACTAATCCGAATTAAAGATTTTTTTAATAATTGATTTGAATTTGTAGATTTATTTCTTTTGAACTCAAGGTCTCTCGGACCGCGGGCCCCACCGGGCCAGGGGCCCATGGCATTTTGCCAGCATTGCCAACCTATAGTCACGCCACTGCAACTAAGAAGTCTTTAAGTCAAGAGTGAATAGGTTACTTCTAGGCAAGCGTGCTCCATCGTCGACCACATCATCGCTTATTATCAGGTGAGATAGTGGTCAAACGCGAATCTATTTAAAATAATTTAAAAAAAATACTGTTTTAGTCCGTCCGTCCGTACGTAGTAGTTAGATTAGCCAAAATATCTTGACCAATCTAATCTTGTAACGACTGGCTCCGCAATAATTCTTTTAGACAATCATTTGGCGAATGCGCTTTTTTTTCGAATATGCGTAATAGTTCGGAACGCCAACTTTAGAGCGACCAACATGTTTTGATCGTAGTATACCGAGGCCGAGCGTGACTCAGCGTAGTATTCAACTGATGCTCGAACTTGGTACGCCGGACCAATCTTACGCTGAATATGGACGGACCAAATTCATCGTACGCAGTTCAGGCGTGTGTTAATTCATGCGTAACATTTTGTTTATAGGCCGATCTTAATTAAAACAAAAACAACGAATACACGACAAATTCGAGTGATCGAAACCACTAAACATTTTGACCACAATAGTCCTGTATACCTAATAGACCCACCACAAAATAGATAGGTACAGAAGTCAATCTACATACAAAGCGCGCTCGAGCAACGCACACATAGACACCGCTCACAGACACGGTATCTCGGAGCGCCTCGGCCCGCTCGTCGAACAGTTCCGGCTCAAACGCTCATTAGTGTGTGTCCACCGAGCGTAGGTATAAAAAGTGAAGTACATACATGAGATTGTCTTCTGTACCTACCTATATTGTGACGCCACTGTCTCGACTACGTGACAGACAAAAACGCTAATAAATCTATATATATCATAAATACTATTTTTTTACTTATTGGTGTCGTTAAAGGTAAAAATCTGCTGAGTAGCTCATTTGCGCCGAGACCATGCTTTTGCTTTTTAGGGTTACCGGGTAGCCGAAGGGTAAAAAAAGGGGCTCTATTGCTAACACTCTACTGTCCGTCTATCTGCCACCAGACTGTATCTCATGAACTGTATTAGAATTGCGCTTAGGGGTATGCAGAACAGAGTGTAAAGACTTGCAAAATTCCGTTGAAAAGATAAGATAAATAGATAAGATAATTAAAAGGGAGGATCCGGCTAGACGGGTGTTATGTCTGGTGGGCAACTGCCCGATAGATGATTTCGGGCTGTTGTTTAAGTTCAAATCGCGCGGACAACTCTACTTGCGCGATGCGGGATATCGTAGTTCATATATGGCGCCATAGATGTCGCTACACTGATTTAACAACCAATATTAAAAAGAGAATAAAATAAATATTTAAGGAGCTCTCAAACAACAAATGTCATTTTTATGCCGGTTTTTTGCTACGGACGGCATGGTAATCACGTGCGCTAGCCCAACTCACACTAGGCTATTTTTTGTCGTAGTGGTCAAAAGTTTAATGCTTGACTTATTCATACTCAAAGGCACTTAACTGATTGCGATGACAGATGTAATAATAATATTTATTTATTTATTGATTTTATTAATAACTAGCTTTTGCTCACGGCTTCGCGAGAGTAGTCTACCCTATTCTACCCTACTCCACCCTACTGGGTAGAGTTCTCTACCCTACTCTAGTAAGGTAGAGTTGGGTAGAGAACTCACACTACCCTACTCTACCCTACACTACCCTAATTTTCATTTTATTTTTTCCTAGGTAACTTCTCACAATAACAAACACAATAAAAAAGAATTAGCGAAATCGCTTCAGCTGTTCTCGAGATTTGCGCTTAGCAACACATTTGGCGATTCATTTTTATTTTATAGATTTACCTGATAGTGTGCTCGCGTGCCAAGAAAGAATACTGCACCAGAGCCGCCAGTTGCCATTTTATTCTGAAAAATATAAAAAACATAATTTGTAATTACGTCAATTAAAAATACAAAGACAGTGCGAAGCTAAAAACGCGAAAAAGTCAATGAAAATTATTAATTTTGTGTTAAAATATGTTGTTAAGTCATATTGTAATGTTTAAATAATATATTCTTTGTATATTTAGCTGTTTAGACCAAATAAAAATTTGGCAATTTCACAATTTCCGTTCGCTTCACTAAAATATTCACGGGCGCTTCTCAAAATTTTACGTATTATTAAAATTATATTGACTTGTTTTGTGATTAGATTAAAGAAAACAATATTTAAAATCTGATTTACTGAAATAACACGTAACACAATAATTAAAATACACAGTAAATTAAGTAATAAAATTGACTAGCACTGCGTTCTAAATCACTTCAAAATTATACGAGTCTTACCTCAACGCAAATCCTTTTTAAATCAGGATCTTATAAACTAAAGATGAAATGTTAAAAACTACTAAATAATAATTAACTACGCTTGCAATTAATATTTAATCATTTTCAAAGATTTGTTGTCGCATTGAGAACTTTGACAAAACGGATTTGACATAGTATTGACTTGCGCAGTACCTACATCCCCGCTTTGGGGTTGTCATAAGAAAGGAAAGAAAATATTTTCGGGAGTATATGCGTTTTTTAGGAAATACAAGCCGACAATAAAAACAAAGGTCAGTTGAAAAACATAATAATTATATTTTATGTTACATAGATTTGTAGAACTATAGATTTACGAGGTTTATGCAATAAAACCTCGTAAATCTATAGTTCTACAAAGCGAAGAGCGCCATCCAGATTCTTAGAAGTGAAATAAGTTCAAAACATTTTTCGCTAGTTTGAGATTACATTGCTGCTGAAAACTCTTTTAGACAAAGACAGATGTCGTCGTAACAAAAGGTAATTTTTAACTTCTTTTGATGTATTTCAAATTTTTGTTGACAAAAATAATCTAGTAAATTAAGTTTTTTAATAATGTTTAGTTATTTTTGTATATTGTAGATAAATTCTGTAGTTATTTGTATTTTACAAGGTTCTTGTTTGAAATATTTGTTATATTCAGCGTTATTTACGATTGATGGATTTCTTAAAATAATTTTAAAATTTGTAAAAGAATACCTGTTTTTCATACGTTCTAATACCCATACCATTGAAAGAAACGAAAAGAAAAATGCTAAATAGCTACGCTCTCTTATCTGTGTAAACAGCTTGCTAGTCTGTCTAAAAAGTCAAAAGACTTAAGAATTTAGAATAATATTTAATCATTTAAAAAATACTTATATTCGATACTTTTTATAAGGTTCTTCTATTAGTAAATAATGATTAAGATCTCTTAATCAACCTTTATTACTGAAACAGTGTTGATTACATCAGATTTAATTTTATCCTAATAATTACCCAAGTTGTTTCACTTTTTAGACAGACTGCCTACGAGTATTTCTACCGGAAGTCATATAAAACTCAATTTTTTTTTTAAAGTTTCACCAAAAAATGAACTATCCTCAATAATTGTGAAACTTTTAAATTCTTTAGATGTTGTTGATTAATTGTTCTTTGAACAGGAAAAAATAAAACATTAAATATTTTTTTTTATACAAAATAAAAACGATACAAAAAAGGAGTCAAATTAACCACAGAGGTGCTGTAAGCATTCAATGTCAAGTTCAAGCATTCGTCATTCTCCTGAGTCGCGGGTATTCCAAATACAGTCTAGCAATTTCTTCTAGTCGACAGAATGGCAAATGTTGAAGTTTGTTTTAGCGACTGAGATCGTGTATGTCAGAATTTTATTGTGATGTGCAATTGATTGAAGTGGCTGCACTGACCCACTTTACCTTGTGGTAGCGGACTCCCTGTGTTGTAGAGTGAAGTTGTAGTCCACGTTCAAAGTAGTGCGAAAACTTCGCTTGCGCGATGCAGGATTGTAGGTTAGTTTGAGAGTTTAGAGGCAACTGTTGTTTTCTTTTTGTCCTGTTTTGAGTTTTGGTTTGAGCTAGATTGGTTGGGTACCGATTGTATAACATTCATATTAAGTACTAGCTGTTCCTCGCGGTTTTATCCGCTTCTATGGTTACTCATTCACTTCTATGGATCGTAGTGTAACGTTATAGGTATATAGTATTAGCCATAAACCTGGCTATCCCGTATAGTTAGTGTTGGGTTAATAGCCGGATGCTTTGAGTTATTATCGATTATAATCCATAAGTAGCCATTAATAGCCGTCCAATGGATGATAACCCTGCTGTTAATGTATTGTTAAAAAAATAAATGCTTTTTTTGTTAAGTCTAAAATCTGTGGGTGTGATCATAAATTGGGTGCGTGTACGCAGTGTGATTCAATGTATTGTAATTCTTTTTATATAATTTCACTTTTTGTATGTGAAAAAGTGTTACTAATAAAATAAATACACATTTTTTGTGAAATTCAGTTTTGTAAATTTAGAGATCCAATACTATAAAAACCATAATTACTATTGACACATCGCTTTGTGGTTTAACCATCTACCTAATTAATTACTTGATTTAACAAAATGGAGTACTATATTCCATTCTCCGACGTAGCCATGTCTGGTCGAACTCGCCCTTGATATGGTGCGGAGTCTGATCGCGCTAACGCGCTCAAGCACGCAGCATATCAGGTATGGGCCGATGCTCGTATGCACAATACGAATGACGTAAGCCAGAACAAGAGAGCTTTCAACAGAGCTGCCAAGTCTTGCAAGAAGGTGATGCGGAGGTCTCGGTTCGACCACATTAGCCGCATCGGGAACAAACTAGCTTTATACCCTGCGGGTAGTAAGGCGTTTTCGTCCCTGGCTAAGTCGGTTGATTCGAACTTCTGCCGCCCTTCACTACCACCACAGCTGAAACCCGATGGGTCGCTGGCACATACCGCTGAGGAGAAAGCAAATTTGTTTGCCTCACTCTTCGCGGAATCTTAGCGTTTAGATCCAGGTAACGCGCGACCCCTGTTCACCCTGATAGTTACGATACGAATATGTCGGTTATTCGCATCCAACAGAAGGACGTCCGTAGGGTGCTACGTAACTTTGACGTGAACAAGGCTAGCGGTCCAAACGGGATACTAGCAATTGTTCTGAGAACGTGTGCGCCTGAATTGTCTCCGATCCTGACACGCCTATTTAGGCTTTCATTTGAGGATGAAAAGTGACCGATCTCAGTAACGTCCATTCTCTATAAGACCATGGAACGTGTACTCAACACTAAGCTCCTGGCATACCTAGAAGCTAATGATATCCCTTAGGATACCAACCGTCAATACAACTTTCGCCGTAATCGGTCAACTGAAGATCTTCTAGCGTATGCCATCCACATCTGAAGTGAGGCCATCGAGAAGCACGGGGAAGCGCTTGCCGTCTCCCTCGATATCTTGAAGGCTTGTGATAGGGTTTGGCACAAAGGGCCTTATTAGTAAGCTTCCATCTTTCGGTTTACCCGCTGGATTATGTGGTTGGATCGCAGACTTCCTGAGTAACCGGTCCATCCGAGTGGTTATCGATGGCTGCTCGTCCGGTCAAATGGCTATTAATGCCAGGGTCCCTCAGGGGTCAGTACCCTCGGCAACATTATTCTTGCTGCACATAAACGATCTGCTCAAGCCCGGTACCTTTGAGTATTCAGATGACAGCACTGTTGCCGAGAGTTACATATCCAACGTGCAAGCTAGTAGGTCACAGATCCAGTCTCTTCGAGAGGCTATGGTTGAGCACTTGAACTTGTCCTTGCAGGCAGTCTCCGAATGGGGCGATGCCAATTTGGTCAAGTTCAATGCTGCAAAAACCCAGGCGTGTCTATTTTCCGCTAAAAGAAGCCAATTCAGCCCCGCTCCAACTTTCCGGGATGCAACCGTGCCGATAACCGACCATCTTGACCTTCTTGGTGTTAAGCTGACATCAACACTCAACTTTGGGCCATACATCGAAGCAACAAACTTAACTCAAAGGTTAGACAGTACTTCACGCCGGAACAGCTGCTGAAACTTTATCAAGCTCAAGTTCGATCGTGTATGGAGTATTGCTCTCATCTTTGGGACGGATCTGCCTGATACCAGCTTGATGCACTTGAGGCAATTGAGAGGCGAGCCAGAAGGATAATTGGCGATGATACACTCGTCGAGTCGAGGCTTCAAAGTCTTGAGCATCGACGCAGAGTCGCTAGCCTGTCGGTTTTCTACTGGTTGCATTTCGGAGAGTGTGCGTCAGAATTGCATAACTTAATTCCACCTAGCCCGTTCCCGTTCCATCATCGGACTACCAGACGTACGGTTATGCGCCACCGGTACTTGGTGGATATCCCACCTACACGCACCAAACGTTTTGGGAACACTTTCATTGTGCGTGCAGCTAGGGAGTGGAATTCCTTGCCGGAGACTGTGTTTCCTGATAGCTACAACCCGGGAATATTTAAGTCGAGAGTGAATAGGTTCGCATCGTCGCTTTCCATCAGGTGAGATAGCGGTCAAGCGCGAAATTTTAACCGATACGTAAAAATGTAAGGTACAATAAGTAAGTTACTTATTAGCTCTTTTCTGTGAATACGACGTAGGTAAATTATAGACAATCGAAAATACCCGAGCGATTAGTTAGTAGCGCCAGAAAGATACCCCCGTTTCTCGTGTTATATCTTTTTGGCGCTAATATTATTAATGCCAGAAAGAGATGCATGAACTGCATTACAGCGACGCCAACCGAATCCGGAATCAGTACGTCGACTGATATGTTTCGGTGAAGAAGTCCTTTTTCGTGTGTTGTTGGTTTGTGTGTATAATCATAAAATAATTAATATTTTTAAATGGGCCAGATTAGTTTTAAATTGCACATTTATTTACTACAAAGATGATGAAAATGAAGTCTAATCTGACAGTCCTAAGCCTGAAAACCATGGAGGGAAATTTCAATCACTAAAATAACATTAATAGCAGGGTTATCATCCATAATTGCTATTAATGGCTATTAACTGGGTTTTAATCGATTATTAGCCAAATGATATTAACCGGATTATTATCATTGCCCATCACTACGTATACTATATAGATTTTTTCCAATCAGACTTATAGTCCTAGAGATTGAAATAAATTAAAAGCAATAAAGTCTTCCATTTATAAATAAACTTTTTGTTTTTTTTTCTCTTATTTAAATAAGAGATTTAGAGAGAACCAAACGGTCGATACACCTTAATGAGGATACTGTTTCTAACATGAAATTTGTATAATTTAAGGCTAACTTTTTAATGGTATATCTACGAGATTGAAAATATTTTTGTGCCATTAAGTATATTCTATCTGGCATCCAAAAGTAATGACTAGATTTGAAAAAATAAATATTTGTATCTAAACAAAGTCTCTATCTCCAGCTACTCTGTAATATTTCATAGTAGAGGGGTGGCAATCAGGTTTTATGAATGAAGACCGTTAAGGTCAAGTTAAGCAATAGGTTTACAATAATTATACATATTTATATGTAGCAAGACTCTGCTTTTTGAATGTGCGGTGAGAAGAATATGGGGATAACAATTTTGGACCAAAATTGTTTTGCAAGACTGCATTTTTTGAATTTAAGATTCTAAAGACATTCCTTGCACCAGATTAAAAGGAAATATATTGTGCTGTATTTTTTATTTATTACATACTTTATTGTAGTACATAAACAAAAAAAAACTAATATCTAAAACACATACAATCTTTTAATTTACAATTAAAAAATAAAGTACAATAAAAACTTAATTAATACCTATCATAGTATCATTAAATAACGAGAGACGCAGCGCAATACCTCGGCCATCGTAGGCGCGAGCTTGTAGACGGTGAGCAATCCTTCCAGTAATGATCAAATTCGGGTCGGTGGTGCATTGTGTTCTACATGCCCTTCAAAGAGATGTCAGTAAGTTTGACGAGGCTAGTTTGAGCTGATGCCTGCCAGTACTGCAGATTGATTGGAAGAGTTATCGTGGCCCTCGCAAAGGGCAACTGAGGAATTTTGTGGATTTTAGTCTATAAAGCTTAGACACTCCCTCTCGCTGCCACACAGAGTGAAAAAAGTCATTTGATGGTTTCCCACGTGAAAAAAAGTATAACTGACAAAATTAAGGCCTTATAAAAATCGACTCTACATCGTCATCCTCTTGCTTTTGTCCCAATTTAATTCAAACCTATTCGGCATGTTTTTTTTCAAGTTAGACATTTTTTTGTTTTAGTTTTTTTGCTATCGAATCTACAATAAACAAAAAAGCAATGTTCTATTTAAAAATAGTTCACTTTCTTGAATTTTTCAATCTATAAACTCCGTTCGTATAGAATAGTCATGCCTTTAACAAAACAAATAGAGCGTCTTGCGGCAGCACGCATCCGTGGCTTTACACCGGAAGATGCGTGTTTCGCATATCTATCGAATATCGTTTGGCTTAGGTAATTGAGCAATTATCTCTGCTTGGTCTTTCTTTTTTGTTATTTTCTGCTATAAATAGAATAAAAGCAACATGCTGTGGCAATACGCTGCTTTTTATACGAAACTACTGCGCATTTACTGGTATAGCTAGTTGACGCAGTCTAATTTTTTTTTTATGTAGGAGGTAAGGAAAAAAATAAACAACTTCTTCTGCTTTTAGTAAAGCGAAAGGGATCGACAGACTTTTACTGACTAAATCCCTTGTTTCTTCAGTTACCCTTTACGTTCCAGTGTTACAGTGACTCTTCCAAATAGTCCTGTAGCTTTGGCATGGCGCCACTTGGGGGAGGCCTATATCTAAAAGTGGACGTCTTTCTACTGAGATGATGATGATGATGCACGCAATTTGAATCGTATAAGGCTCATTAATGATGCGTCATCGTTTTAATACGTGTAAGAATGCAAGAAATCATTCAATGTCAGCTTATCAGTGCTATGACATTTATTGATTTACCATGCTGATATATTGCCAAGTTATTTGGAGCTATTTAATACAGAGCAATAGACTGAAAGTTACCAATATCTGCATGTATTAAGTTATTTTAATAAATTGCAGGGTCTTATCTCTGTCATTGGTTTGCCAAAAGACATTCACTGCTAGACACAAGGCTCAAACACGACCATATCGATCAGACCGTCTTATATAGCACAAGTACTCGTATTACGTTTATAGGAGTGTAGGTACTTCATGACTCTATGTAGAGCTGTGACGTGTTTGCGATCAATTCCAGCTTTCTACGTCACACGCTCTACAAGGAAACTGTGATACCTTACATTTTTTTCTTTTTCATTTGTACGATGTTCATTCCTAATGAGCCTTTTTTTTATTTTATTTTGACTGCTGTTGACTTCTGTCTTTCCTGATAGTAAGCGATGGATGAGGTTTACGAAGAAACCTGTCAGTGCAGAAGGTATTTAGTCTTTTTTTTTCTATCAAGGGTTGCTGTCATATCAATACACTGAGCAGTAGAGGCTAGATAGACAAAGACTCTACATACAATACTGGGTTTAGCTGCATTTAATTGATCATGATGAAGAAATTCGCTCTTATGTGCAATACAGTATAGTAGGTATATCAATGTGCCTACTAGAAGTTTGATTGTATTCTAGTGCTTACAGTTTTACATAATAATGCTTTCTGTAAAAAGTATTAACACTATATTTATTGTGAATTAAATCTAGCGTCAGATATGTATTTTAAATACCTGTTATAACAGCAGTTTTCTTATCAAGACCCAAAACTATGTATTTTTTTACTGTTTTTTATTTAACAATAGCCTAAGTTGGACTCAACGACCATCTGAACCTTAGTTTATTTATGCGCATGACAAACTTTGGGTGAATTTCGTTTACTTGTATCATTTTTAATACATTGTTATTGATGTTTTAAATGCAGTCATTTGAAAAACCTTGAGAACACAAAATTCATTGGTGCATGTTCCTGTACCTAAGTGAAAAAACCGATTTATACTTTATGCAAAATCGAGAGTTATCCTTCTTTCTCTAACGGAGATGAACATTCTCAATGTCCTCGACGTACTACGTCACGTTAAACCGACCAATCAGGAGTCCAGGCCTGCATCGCGCTATCAAAGTTTTCGTCCCTGTTAGCATATATACAAAAGGTGTAATTACGTTGTCGGGAAGTCCACAGCTACACGGGAAACCGGCTGAGGCGGAGAGCCGGTCTAAGTCTCCGCCATCTGAATATGTCGTCTGTATAGATGTCATGTATGGGTTTAATCTGTTTAAAAACGTCTAAGTAATGTTCAATCATTCTGTTCAATGAAAAACGAGAGTCCTTCTCACATGTAACACCGAAGTAGCAACTACAGACTTCCTTTTTGTTTTTAGATATTCTTATTAGAAAATGGTTTAAAAAAATCCTGTTTTATTTGTTTGATTTACCAAAGTTAAACTCCATTGGAATGATTTTACGGTCGTAAATGATATTGATCCCTGGTGTGCCTGCTAACACATTAAGATACTGTAAAGGGCGAGAAAAGAATGATGCATAAAAATGCATTTCCCTTAAAACTAATTAGTAAGAAGTAAGGAACAAAGTAGAGTTTATAGACGACCTATTTTTATTAATTATGCACATGTCCAGCTTTGGCTGTGTATCATCTTTATTACTCAGGTTATACACTGCAATAAGTATCGGTTTTATCTGCAATCACCTAAAAAACCTTAAGAAAACAAAGTTCAAATGATCACAAAATTCATCGACACATATTCCTGAAAGTGAAAACTGGCCGACGCTTTATGCAAAATCGAGAGTTACCTATCTTTCTCTAACGGACATGAACACTCTCAATATCCTCGACGTAGCACGTAGCTACGTCATGCTGCAATCGACCAATCAGGTGTCCAGGCCTGCATCGCGCTATCAAAGTTTTCGCCCCTGCTAGCATATATACAAAAGGCGTTGTAACACCGTCGGGAAGTCCATTGCTACACGGGAAACCGGCTGTGGCGGAGAGCCGGTCTAAGTCTCCGCCATCTGAATATGTCGTCTGCAGAGATGTCATGTATGGGTTTAATATAAAATGTTTAAAGAATAATGTTCAATCATTCTGTTCAATGAAAAACGAGAGTCCTTCTCACATACACCGAAGTAGCTTCTATGACTTCCTTTTTGCTTTTAGAAATTCTAATTGGAATATGGTTATAAAAATCTGATCTAGTGATTTGATTTACCATTATTATTTTTACAAAATTTAAATATAAGTAATTTAAAGAAAATTTAAGTAATAGAGTGACGAGTGACAGGGTAGAAGTGGAAGAAAAAAACGTGTTGCGCCGACCCCAAATAAAACGGATCAAGGGCAGGAATATGATAATGACGATTAAAAAAAAATTCTTCTATTGGAAGTAAATTACCGTCATCTATTATCAGAAGTCGCATAGATCTTATTTTTTTTAAGTTTTTTTATACTAAAACAATCTTATTAGGCATACATTCTAATAAAAATTAGAATGGTTGGAACTCTATATTGATGATAATAAATGTAGATTTGACACATTTGTTTGCTTGTAATTCGACTCTACAAAAACATTTGGATTACCAGATTTTACATATCGATAACAAATGACTGCTTTTGAGTTCAACGCTTTTGTTCATGCATGTCAAGCTCTCGATAGAGTTCAATGACCGGAAGTAACTTTGAATCAATGACCTGTTATTGACCTAGGTACTTGTTTCGCTTGATTTCTAAAAATAGTTATTATGCAGTTTTATTTGTATTTCTTATTTGGAGTTATTTCTAAATTAAAATACACAAAGCTATTTTACAGTTTGGCAAAATTTAAGGAAGTAACTATGTAAGAATGGAAGCTGATAAATAAATTAAAAAAATGATTGAATATTGAAATACTCATCCTAAGACAAAAGTAAAAAAGTG
Organism: Mythimna albipuncta; assembly: GCA_929112965.1. Lineage (NCBI taxonomy): Eukaryota > Metazoa > Arthropoda > Insecta > Lepidoptera > Noctuidae > Mythimna > Mythimna albipuncta. The sequence goes on along the minus strand of OV815986.1, from coordinate 2,488,721 downwards.
AATGAGTGCGTGTGTGTGTTAAATGTTAATATAAGACTCCTAAATAATAATAAATAAGAATACTATACTAAGGTAAAAATTAAAGCAGATTCGGAATACAATTCTATTTTCTTATATAGTTGTAATAAAACAGCAAAAAATATTTTAATATGATCAAAAAACTTATTAAAAATGCTAAAAGAGGTTTTCAAGTCATTGTCTTAACTTAACAAATAAGAAAAAACAGAAAACCTATCATAAAAGGAAGTCAAATCAGCTACTAGCGTGTGGATGAGACCTAGTCTCTCTTTATCATTTTTCTTGACATATTTGACATTATATTTTACCATTATATGATTGCTTATACGCTTTCAACATATCTGATGACAAGGAGTTAGACCGGTTCCTTGTCAGCACCGGCTTACGTAGTAGCTACGGACCTCCCGATAAAACAAGTTAAAATTTTGTGATCGTTCCAATTGGCATGAAAACTTTACTTGCGAGATGCAGGATTTAACTTCAGATATTTTTTTACTCGGAAACTGCTGCGCAGAACTATACAGTTACTTTGGGAAATTTGTGTAAATTATGCTTTAATTTCTTATTGTATTTTTTATTCTGATGTAAAGATTGTATTTATTATTTTAATGAGGGTTCTCTATTTGCCGGCTGCGCTTATGAGAATCTTATAAGAGTAAACGGGATAGTATGATCTCCCTCTCGCTGAGTTTACCTATTTCCAATTGGTTGCATTGCACAAGCTCATCAGCTTACCTTGTTCGCTCTGCCATGTCTACCACGTGACGTCATGCCCTCAATTGCAAGATAGAGACAGCAATATAAACATGAAAGAGAAACATGTCAAGTATTTTCACCTGACCATAACGTCATTCAAGTTTATTTTAATTTTATCATACGAATTTATAAAAAAAGATAACTTTTATCTTTCATTTTGATAGAGTTATCAAAATATTATTTTTATATATCTTTAGAAGAAATTTTTGTTGCTATTCTAAAAAAATATTTAAAGGAATTAAAACATTATTGAATAGCTATAATTTGCAACAATTATAATATCTTATCTTAATTATGTAAGTATTTTATTATATAACTAGAAAAATAAAACATGATTTCCGGTTACATTTTGTGGGTAAACAAAATTCTTGCTGGCAACCCTGGCAGAATGCCGAGATGTCTTTCACTCTTATTTTACAAAGAAAAACATATTTTATTTAATGGTGACGCCATTTTCGGTAGCCTATTCAAGTTAATTCCTATAATTAATCGTGCTACACATTTTGTGGACGCTGTTGTTAGTGTAATAAAACTTCATTGTTGCCATTAAATGTGAGTATTGATTGTTGCAATAATAAAATTAAAAAAGTCATCGCCATAGCATAGAAACACCGCATTAAGATTTTGGTTGGTGTTGCAAGAATTTTTGACAAACATGTTTGATTGACGTTTATTTTGTTTATAATTTACTTTCAAATATATATAGTTTGTTTATTTGGTTTGAAATGGCTTTAGTTTCAAAGTATGATGCAAAATATGGTTGCATGGCCTACCCGTCCAGGTGACTTACAATGACAGAAAGTTGTAAAATAAATAGTAACAATACATCGCTGTAATTCAAGATTTGATGTCCCGCTTTCATTGACTACTTTCTCGTCTATTTGTACGAGTGAGAAGTAGATTTAGAGTCTACATAATTGTGTATGTATTTATCCATAACACAAGCTTCGCTTAGCTTGGGAATAGACGGCGTTGTGTGATAGTTGTGGAATATATCTACAATACTTGCTTCTGCCAACTTTGGAACCCTGTTTCTTCCTCTTGGAAAATCCTGTCTTAGTGTGTTCGCCTATGTCATAAAAACAAATTGGAAAATTTCACACTCTCTTAGCCCCAGTATTTTCGGCTGCCAGCCAGTATTGCCCAGTATTTGCGTTGAATATCGTCGCCCTCTCCGCTAACTGTCGTATCTCACAAACTGACGTATCTGCACTGATATTATAGTTGCCATCACGGATCTTGAGCGCTCGGCGTCGGAGTGGGGATCGCTTTGCGCATTCCATACATTGGCGAGCCAATCGTCTTTGTTGTAAGATACATGTAGCAAGCAGTGAACGAATGAGGAGTGTCGTCTATGACGCGATGGCGCTGCCAGCCAATCACTGACACTCCCCGCTCCCGCGTCGCACTTCGCACCAGTAAAGAGACCGGATATTTGACTTCTGCGCAAGTGTTCAAGATCCGTGATGGTAACTGTACCAACGTGTTTATAATATTATTTCGAATAAGTTCTCTCTTATCGTCATATCTGTATTGTTTACCGTTAAGAAGATATTCAAGTATTTCGTTTTGCGGATGTGTAATAGAAGGGAAAAAATATCCTCACTACCTTCGTAATTCAGGGCTTTAGGGCTACTACTAACTAAAAGAATATGCCAAGATTAATATAAAAACTTATTAATTTATTAATAAAGCTACAGCCAACGCAACTACAGGAATATGATTTTAATGCCCGACTGAAAAACGGTTGCCCTGGAAAAATATCAATTGCTAGTTACAACAGTTAGCAGGGAGGGTGACGATATGTCAGTAGTCATTTTCTACTTTTACTAGTAGATGACGTGACCGACTGCCGTGCAACGCCCCTTCTATGATGACTACCACTTCACTGCGCTCATGATTAAACGTAGCTGAGTTTGAATGAACGGTGCTCCATTGGTATAATTGCTGTAAGGCGTTCCGATGCGAGGTTAAACAAATAAACAAACAAATGACTAGCCTGGTTTGCTATGAAACAGACACAGTGGCTTAATTCGGTTTCTATTTTTAATTAGGTTTAATAAAAAGAATAATAACTTATTATTATTACGTATCTACCTACATTGTGCTCACATATTAGAAGCGACAAGAAATATGGAACCAAGATCTATGTAACTCATAATATATTTAAAAAAGAGTGTCTTGGAAATGGAGTTTCTTACACGTTCTTCTCCACAGAGACCTACGTATTGGAACGTGCAATTTAGCTTCACTTTTCTTGGACTGACCGACATTTGACTATTCAATAGTGCCTGCAAATGGTCTATTTGAAATAAATGATTTTGATTTGATTTGATTTTGAAACAGCATTTAATTTAGGCTTAGTTTTAGTCTAACATAGATAGATAGATAAATTCTTTATTGTACACCAAACATAAAGCAGTTACATAAGAAACTACATAACATAAGTCTACCAGCTCAGAATACAGTGGTTGAAGTTAGAGGAGGCCTTTGCCAAACAGCACACTGAACTTCGGGACATTTTATTACACAAGCTAGCTTTTGCCCGCGGCTTCGCCCGCTTCGGTACATGAAATATAGCCTATGTCACTCAGGAATAAAGCGGCTTTCTATCGGTGAAATAATTTTAGGAACTAGCCCTAGATTAATGAAATGGATTTTTTTAATAATAAACAGTTTTAATTATAATATAGGAATAATATAATATTCCACAACTATCACAGAACACCGTCTAGTCTCAAACTAAGAAGAGCTTGTGTTATGAGTACTAGACAACTGATAAATATACTTATATATTTCTAAATACATACATATTACAGATAAATTACACCCAGACACAGAACAAATGATCATGCTCATCACACAAACATTTGTCCTGGGTGGGAATCGAACTCACGACCTCTGGCATAGCAGTCAGGGCCACTAACCACTAGACCAACAGGCCTGTCAAACAATAATTAATAAAGTTTCCTCCTTACAAAACATATGAATTGTACACAATACAAAGCGACAAAGATAATTATTTAATTCATAAAACCCCAATCCAAACACCGGTGTTCGTGCATCTATTGTCTTACTATTGTCTCAAATTGACGGTATCTGAAAGGACTAGTGGCCTGTCCTGGCTTCACACGGGCAATAAATATAGCCTATGTTACTCAGGGCGGGGGATGTCAATTCATTTATCCCAACATAAAGAAAAAGGGTGAATGTAGCTTTCCAATGGTGAAAGAATTTTTGAAATCGGCACAGTAGTTTTTGAGTTTATTCATTACAAACATAAACACAAAAATACAAATTTCCCTCTTTATAATATTAGTGTAGATTCATTCAAATAGCAATAACTAATTGAAAAACATTCAACATTTGTAATATTCAGAATGTTCAATTTAAGTATTTTTAATTTTTGTATGAAAATCTGATGAACAAAATATGAAATAGTCTATCTGAAAAGTCAACCGACTTGGGAATTTTGAATAATATTTAATTATTTAAAAAATACTTCTATTTGATACTTTTTATAAAGTTCTTCTAATAGTAAACAATGATCAATATCTCTTAATCAACTTTGATTATTGAACCAGCTTTGCCTCATCCGATTTCATTTTACTCTAAGGGTGAGTTGCACCATTTAACTATAACTATAAAAAAGCCGTTAATAGTTGTCAAATCGTCGAATTGACCAATAGGCGGCCGTTTCACGGGTGGTTATGGTTTGGTTATCGTTATAGTTAAATGGTGCAACTCACCCTATGTAAATTTTTAAAAGTCATAGAACAAAAGTTGATGTTAGTGCCATCGTCGTCCTGGGAGTTGCTTGTGTTTTTTTTTTTTCAAATAACTCTATAAGAATTTCCTGATAGGGTTGGTTATCAGGTAACAAAAAAAAAAAATGCTTTATTTTTAACTCCTTTCAGACTTAGTTCATCATGTCTGATGAAGAAGAGGTCACCGTTGAGACTTCTGATGGACAGATTCTGTCAGCAGAATACAAAGATGGTAAGCATTGTTACACGCAATATTATATAGCCACTTTTTATCTTCAGGCACCCATAATAATTTTTCAATACATTTACTTGAAAATTCACTCTTATCTCTTGACGCTTTTAGGCACACAATTAACTATTTTTCGTACTAGTGCGGAAAAGTACTGGCACAATTTACTGTTTTTATCGTATCAGACTGGTATAGCCCCCACGAGTCGTTGGTCAACCCCCGTATATTTATTTTCCCTTCCACCCCCCCGTAGAGCGAGAAATGTCATTGGACGACTTTCCTACCTGCATAAAAGCCGTGTGCCATAAGTTAGAACTACATTAGACCGACGCACTCGTCTAAGACGCCTGATTTGGACATCCCACCTATACGTACAAAGCGTTTTGGGAGTACGTTAATTATGCGTACAGCTAAGGAATGGAATTCCCTGCCGGAGTCTGTGTTTCCTGATAGCTATAACCTAGGGGTATTTAAGTCAAGAGTGAATAGACTGCTTCTAGGCAAGCGTGTTCCATCGTCGGCCACATCATCGCTTACCATCAGGTGAGATTGTGGTCAAACGCGAGCCTAACCGTTATAAAAAAAAAAAAAATAGAATGACGTCCCGTGGTGTGTATCAAGTGTAGCTCTACAAGTCTAGTTTCCTTATAAAATGTATGCAGCCCGACGCGCCCAGACCGGCGTGTGTGGCACACGTGTGTGCAGTGTAGTTCTGCCTTAACCACTGACCCGTGACGTCACAGTCAAATTTTATACTTTTATTAAATTTAAACTGTTTTCAGGTCAACTACAAATAGTAGAAGTTACTCCATTTGAAAAGGAACGGGTAAGTTTGTTTTGATATTATGAGCGTTTATACATCACGGTGTTTTATGGAAACTGGCAAGTCCTTATTCTCGAAAATGATTAACTGACTTTAAAGACGGAGCTCCTGCTTTAGCTTTTTAAACCAGCCTGTCTGTGTCGACCGCCTGTAAATTACGTCACCTCCTTCCCGGTTTTCAACTGACTTTAAGACGGAGCTCCTGCTTTAGCTTTTTAAACCAGCCTGTCTGTGTCGGGGATGCCTTTAAAATTACGTCACCTCCTTCCCTGTTCTTGTCTTTTACATTACCGGCTGCGTATTCGGTTTTCTATAGAACAACTAGGCAAAGTATAAAGTGTGCAATAAAAATGAATCCCTATTTCCCTTGGTCACGCCATCACGCGTGAACGGCTGGATCGATTTCGCTAATTATTTTTTTGTAATGTTTGTTATTGTAGGGTAGTGTAGGGTAGAGTAGAGAAGAGTAGGGTAAAGTAGGGTAGAGTAGGATATAGTAGAGAAGAGTAGGGTAGACTAGGGTAGAGTAGGGTATAGTAGTAGGGTGGAATAGGAAAGAGCGGGAGCGAAGCCGCAGCACAAGCAAGTATTTTATACATTACCTACACATTTTAGTTAGTCCATATATTGCCTAGGTATTGTATAGAATAGAGCATAATTAGCCTTATAATGTTCCCACTGCTGGGACTCAGGCCTCCTCTCTAGGGGAGGGAATAGGCCGTTTTCCACCACGCGAGCCTATAGTCTAAGATCCGATTAAGAACGAACTTCACCGGTCTGTTTAATGGATGAAACGTATTATTTAATATATAATTTTTTTTTTTTTTTTTTTTTAATAGCCATTACTGTCCCACTGCTGGGCAAAGGCCTCCCCCAAGTCCTTCCAGACATTCTTCTCTCGCGCCGTCTCTAACCAGTTCTCGTGATACGCGTCTAGATCATCTCGCCACCTCTTTCTAGGACGACCTCGATGGCGCTTACCGTTTGCAGGAATCCACCGGGTGGCGATACTTGCCCAGCGGTCACTGCTCATGCGGCTGACGTGACCCGCCCAATCCCATTTAAGCCTGGCAGCCTTTTTGCCCACGTCAATTACGCCCGTTTTGGAGCGCAGCGTGTTATTGCGAACTCGGTCTGCTCTTTTTACACCCAGAATGCTGCGCTCCATAGCTCTTTGGCAAACCCCAAGGCGAAACTTTTGCGATTCGGTGAGTGACCAGGTCTGAGCACCGTAGGTTAGGATGGGCAGGATACACATGTCGATGAGTTTACGCTTCAGGGAGATCGGCAGATCACCCTTCATTAGCGTCTTCATGGACCAGTAGCTTTTAATATATAATAAAAAAATAATAATAATAGTCTGGCCAGGAATTTCTCAGGCAACCCACCCGCGTTATATTATTACTACTACTACTATTATACTTACGAGTTGTAGGTCGCGTTGGTCTAAGCCCGGCCATGCGCATAACTTTATGTAGTTAATTTCATCATCACTGCTCTCAAAACGGCGAAGGAAAACATCCTGAGAAAATGTTCTAGAACCAAAAATTCGAAGGCATGTGACATCCACCAAACAGCCCTTTTTTTTTAAGACAATGACTAAAAAGATCCAATGACTTCACCCGCTCTGGGTAGAGCGAGAGAGCGTATTTGACTTTTACACACCTGTGTCCTTCAGTTGCCCTTCCGTTCTAGGACCACGGGTTTCCTTTTCAGAAGTTCCCAGCGGTACCCTTAGGCCCGCGTGGTGGATTACGGTCCATTTCCTCTCCTAGATAGGAGGCCTGAGTTCCAGCAGTGGGAACATTAACCTACGTCGAGAATATTAGAAATATTGTTATTTTGAATACAGGAAAAGCCAAATGGCATGTTTTGCTATTTACGCTTTAAAAAAGTGCGAAATAAAATTCGCTTAAATTTCTTTTTGTTTTTTTTTTTTTTTTTTTTTAAAGAAAGACGTAGGAACCTAGATAAATATTGTCTATAACCGAATATCATCATAATATGTTGGAAATATGCTCCAACTGCAAATGAGCGTGGTATTACGTTTGTAAGGAAATTCATCCGTCGCCGGCCCCTTAAGGGACTTGGGGCACCCCGAGTTGGACAGGTTAGGTTAAATGGGATGACAAGGTCTAGTGAGCGAGCGAAACGAGTGAATACAGACCCCGCATCTCACCCAGCTGGGTGGAAGCCTACTGGGGCCAGGGTTAGTTTCGAAAAACAGCTCGAGCCCCGGTATGAAGGCTAGAAGGAACGGGGTGGGAAGAGTCTGACACTTATCTCCCGCTCCGCCCAAGAGCGGGGTTGTCATTAGATAATTTTTCCCACCATAAAAAAACCCCCGCATCTCCTTCATGATTCTTAAGAAGTTGTCAGCAACCGTAAAGCACCAGCAGGGTAGAGACCCTTAAGTCTGATTATGCTATGCTTAAGCTAATCATTTCCTTTCTCTATTACAACATAGTACGTTTCTGCTTTGCAGCAAGAGACCCACATTCTACCAGACCTTGGTGATGGAGAGGACCATGAGTCGAAGTATATGCAGGTGCTAGACACCAGTAAGGGTCTGGTGCAGTTGGACCTGCTTAATCTGACCCTCGTCAGGTACGTACATCATTTCTTATCTACAACTACGTTAATATTAACCCCTCGAGCGCCAGAGTTTAATGACCCGAAAAATTGCCGTGTTTACGTAAATCACCAATAAAATAAATTAATTAATTAAAAATTATTATTATTTAAATTAATAATTAAAAATGTTTTTTTCTAGGAAACACAAATAATATAATAAATATGGAATAATAATAGATAGAAACTAAAATTTTCGGCCAAATAAGTTTCGTACAGACGCGTGTACAAAAAGAAAATTAAGTGTTTTTCAAGGTTTTCAAGTTGTACAGACGTATGTACAATCGGCGCTCGAGGGGTTATAAAGAGACCGTTCGACGCCCATGCAGCGAGCTATGGGTGGTTCGCCGTCCAACTGTCCGGTAACCGTCCGAGCCCAAGTCGTTGACGGCGCGTAGTGTTCCCCGCGCGCTTCAAGGAGTTGTCAGCAACAGTAGGGGCCCAGCAGGGTCGAAGCTACCCCCGGGGTCTGGAACAATGCAAAGAAAGAACAGAAGTGGGTTTTTAGTCAGTAAAAGTCTGACACTATTTCCCGCTCCGCACAAATGCCGGAGATGCCATTTGGGTGATTTTTAACCACCGAAAAATTTATTTCATCATGAGTGTGTTGAAAAAGGTCGTTCGAGACACGTGGTAATTTGTCTCAGTGATCGGTTCTAGAACAGATTTTAGAGGCTTCTCTCTGGTTGCATTTTCCATACTAATTCTTCTATTTTTTTTTGAATTATTATTGATAGGCTTGCGTTTGACCACCATCTGACGTCTTTTGACTGGCCTGTTGGTCTAGTGGTTAGTGACCCTGACTGCTATGCCGGAGGTCGTGGGTTCGATTCCCACCCAGGGCATATGTTTGTGTAATGAGCACGATCATTTGTTTTTCTGTGTCTGGGTGTAATTTATCTATAATATGTATGTATTTAGACATATATAAGTATGTTTATCAGTTGTCTAGTACCCACAATACAAGCTCTGCTTAGCTTGGGACTGGATGGCACTGTGTGATAGTTGTGGAATATTATTAGTGTTGTAGTAGGACAAACTACGCTCAAAACTCTGTCGTTGGCAGGATTTTGAGAAACTATAATAAGAAATTCTCTCATCTTGATTTATTTAATACCAAAAAACATACTTACAGGAGACTGCTGGTAACGTCTGTATGCGACGAATTAATCAATAATATTTTTTTTTAAAGAATGATGGCGATTAATAACAGTAAAATAGTATTTCATACACTATTTCATACACCACATCAACTCTTCACACTCATTCCAACACACCCACTCACACAGCACACCACTACTAGGCTTGAATGGTACTAGCGTCTTATTCTGTTTGTTTCTGGATGTTTAGATAGTAAATAGTAAATCCTTAATTGGCTGTAATATTAGTTTATCTTAAAGTAAAATTTATGTAAAAGAGCTGTGGATTTTGTGAATAAATAAATAAATAATAAATAAATATTATTATTATTATCTCACCTGATGGTAAGCGATGATATGGTCGACGATGGAGCACGCTTGCCTAGAAGTAACCTATTCACTCTCGACTTAAAGACACCCAAGTTGTAGCTATCAGGAAACAGACTCCAGCAGGGAATTTCACTCCTTGGCTGTACGCATAATAAATATGTTTTACAATGCAATGCAGGTGTCAAGATGGAGAAGAATCATACCAGCTGGTCGCCAATGCTGGCACGTCTGATGGTGAAATGTCCTCGGATGCCGCCACCGTCACCTGCGTCCTTCAAAGCAGCGATAATGAAGGTATCACATGCTTGCTTTACGGCTTTTTCACGATCTTCTATTATTTATTTTCAAACTTTAAACAAACACTGTCTTACGCAATTACGCTCAAACCCTATTTTTACGATTTAAATGTAAACATACCTTATATATATTATTTAAATACCCATAACTGATATTATTTATTTATTTATATATACTTTATTACACATCAAGATTATAAATTTACAAAAGAAAACCATATAATAGAAAACACACAATTGGCGGCCTTATCGCTCTAGGCGATTTCTTCCAGGCAACCTTGAATGGACAGGGATTGCCTGGACACAAAATGGGGTTGCACTTAGTGCAAATATAAAAACAACAAAACTCAATAAATACTTAATTCTAAAATAGATACACAAATACATACATACAAAATATATATAAGCAAGAGAGTTAGTGAAGAACGAAGACAAGGTCACAGAGTCAAGTAATGATCCTTCACAAGCCCTTTAAATGCAGGCAGTGTTTGCGCACGCTTTATTTCCACAGGCAATGCATTCTATAGACGAGCGGCCTGAACAGTAAAGGACTTATCTAGGAAGGTACTTGAATGCATTGGCATTTTAAGTTTCAAGTTATCTGATGACCTAAGAACTTTCATGTGGGAGTCACAAAGGAATATTATATTATTATATTGCACTCCAAAACCGGTTTTGCGTCCGTTGCGTCACAACCACAGGTTCAGTTGAAAACCAGCGTCAGGCACTAGTTGTCTGGCATTCATGCTGAACTGGACCTATTTTGGTGCAGCCATGAGGCAGACATCAATGATTTTTTTTTTGCTTTTATTTTTTATGTGTTTATTGTATAGTATTGTGTTTAGGCCTTGTGATGTACCAAATAAATTATTTTTCTTTCTTTCTTTCTTTCTTTCATCTTGCCGCTGTGAGCGGTAGCTAAGCGCCGCTCATAGTAGTCTTGTGCCTGCTCTCGGTCATATCAAAAACAGCTCCGTACTAGTTTACAGGTCGCGCGGTGAATCAAGATCGCTCGGTGAAAGTAGTGGGGGCAATCGGCGCATGTGTACAATTGCGCACAGAAATTCTTAGTATGTTAGGATTTTATTTTTAATTTCGTATGTTTGAACCTTAGTAACATAACTTATAATAACACTAGTTTTTGCTTGTAATTTATCTTGTAAGTAGGTAAATTCAAAACTTTTTTTTTTTAAATAAAACAAAATTAAAAAAAAATAATTTCGTTAGTTTCTTTCTTTAACGTAATAATTCACGTCGTAAACCATTTTTCTGGCTAGCCGTTTTAAAACATTATTTTTAAGCATTTTTTTTACGACTACGTATTACTATTACGATAAGACAACCTGTACGCAACAGTACCCAAGTACAACAGTATCCAATGAGAGGCGAGAACGCAACGCGGGAATTGAAGAGCGACTCTATCTACCAATGACGTGTCGCCGACGGCGCATACCCGCCCGTACGTCGCCAAATAGACCGTAGAATTGAATACTGCGCATGCCCCTTCCACTTTTGCCGAGCGATCTTGATTCATCGCGCGACCTGTAGTTCAGTCAGTAAACTAGTTCGTAGGTACTATTACTGGCCTGTTGGTCTAGTGGTTAGTGACCCTGACTGCTATGCCGGAGGTCGTGGGTTCGATTCCCACCCAGGACAAATGTTTGTGTGATGAGCATAGTCATTTGTTCTGTGTCTGGGTGTAATTTATCTATAATATGTATGTATTTAGAAATATATAAGTATGTTTATCAGTTGTCTAGTACCCATAACACAAGCTCTGCTTAGCTTGGGACTAGACGGCGTTTGTGTGATAGTCGTGGAATATTATATATTATATTATATTACTTTTGTTAGGTCATCGGTTTAAACTAGGCTCAAACTACTAAACTGATGTGTGTCAGTTGCTCTTTTTGAGGTCTGTCCGGCCGTCCGGTAACTGTCCGGACCAAGCCCAAGTCGTCGACGGCGCGCACTGTTCCCGCGCGCCTCAAGGAGTTGTCAGCAACAGCAGGGACCCAGCAGGGTCGAAGCCTACTGGGGCCAGGGTTATCCGAAAGGGCGCTCGAGCCCCGGTATGAAGGCTAGAAGGAACGGGGTGGGTCTTTTAGTCAGTAAGAGTCTGACACTATCTCCCGCTCCGCCCAAGAGCGGGGGATGTCAATGCATGATTTTTCCCACCATAAAAAAAAAAGGTAAACCCATCAACGTTAGAGCAGTGGTGGCCAGTGGTAATGAATCAACCCAGGTGCATTAGTTTGTGTAATTTATTTCATCACCACTGCTCTCAAAACGGTGAAGGAAAACATCGTGAGGAAACCGGCATGTCCTAGAACCAAAAATTCGCAGACATGTGACATTCACCAACCCGCATTGGGCCCGCATGTTGGATTACGGCCCATTCCCTCTCCTAGAGAGGAGGCCTGAGTCCCAGCAGTGGGAACATTAGATGGCCAACTATGCTACTATGCTATGCAAGTGGACTCTCATTGTTTTTCTGTTGTCTCTAATTACGGTGTTCGAAAAGTTCAATTCCAACGCAAACTCCCCGAAATGTAAAGAATAAAATACCTATAAATAATTTGAAATTAATCTCTGCTTTTAGATCCAGACAACCAAGATTCCTATGTTATGGTTGAGAACGAGAACGGAGAGAATTCTCTAGTTATACTGAAGTCCGCGTTACAACAGGCCACAGCTCTGCAGAAGAAAGATGAAGCCAAGGTATGTTTATTAGTAATCTATCTTCTATCTATATATATAAAAATGAATAGCTGTTCGTTAGTCTCGCTAAAACTCAAGAACGGCTGAATAGATTTGGCTAATTTTAGTCTTGAAATATTGGTGGAAGTCCAGGGAAAGTTTAAACGGTGAGAAAATCTGGAAAAAAACACGAAAAAAATAATTTAATACAATCTTTAATTAAAATGTAATTTTTAATAATATAATAATAATATATAATAATAATATAATATTCCACAATTATCACACAACGCCGTCTATTCCCAAGCTAAGCAGAGCTTGTGTTATGGGTACTAGACAACTGATAAACATACTTATATATTTCTAAATATATACATATTATAGATAAATTACACCCAGACACAGAACAAATGATTATGCTCATCACATAAACATTTGTCCTGGGTGGGAATCGAACCCACGACCTCCGGCATAGCAGTCAGGGTCACTAACCACTAGACCAACAGGCCAGTCTTTTAAATGAATTATGCCCGTAGATGGCGTTATTTGACAGCCTAGCTAAAAGGACTATTATGCAGTACGAAGTTTGCCGGGTCAGCTAGTAATGAATAAGGACTCAGTGATCATTGTACCGATAGTTTTGCCACGAGCCTCGACCAACATCCCAGGGACCCAAGTTTGCTATTTTTAAAAATTCGTCATTCCAACACGATTCCATTGTCATTTTGCTAAAAGTTCCTAATCTGCTAATTCATAATGATCGATCATTGATCGGTCAATGGTCTTGTACTAGACTTGTGGTAGAATGACAATACCGAACTTATATATAATTGTGTATTTTTGACATTTATAATTCTAACTCAATTTTGACATTTATAATTCCTACTCAAAAATGACATTAATAATTCTGACGCAATTTTGACATTTATAATTCTGACTCAATTTTGACATTTATAAATCCAACTAAATTTTGATTAAATTATTTGTTAAATATTTTTTTAGTACAATCTGTAATTTATTATTGTATGCCTAATTGGCAGGACATAATGGAACTATAATTTATTATTTAATTTTAACACCTGTATGTAACCTATGCCCACAATAAAGACATTCTGATTCTGATTCTTATTAAAAGCACTAATTGCGCAACGACGTCGTAATGGTAGGTCACTAATCAAAGGAACTGTCAAAATTTTTGCAGATTACCGCATACGTTAGATATTCATTTGTCATTATGTACGAGATTACCATTCTATGCCATTTCTTTCAATGGAGTGTCAGTGGTTGACCATCGGAAAGTCATAATGACGCCATTATATTAGTAGATTACCATTGTCATAATAATTTGTCAAAATAGAAAGAAAGAAAGAAAACACGTTTATTTGGCACATTAAACACACAATGAAATAACAATTATGGAAACACATAATTTTAAAAATACATACACATTGTGTGTCTCACGGCTGCGCCAAATAGGTCCAGTTCAGCATAGTGCCAGGCCACTACGTAGCAGTTGCCTGACGCTGGTTTTCAACTGAACCTTACTATGAGTCTACGGATGCCAATCAGTTTGTTAAAAAAAAAAGAAAAAAAAAATCGACCATTTTTACATCAATGAAAGACCATTCTGACACTATTGTAATAGCAGACTTGAGGTCCAGGAGCACAAAATAGATAGATACAGAAATCAATCTCATGTATGTACTTCACTTTTTATAACTACGCTAGGCGATCGCAGTAGGGTTAGCGCGTTGCGCCGAACTGTACGAGTGTGGCCGGGCGATTGAGCCGAGATATCGTGTCCGTGAGCGGTGTCTATGTGTGCGTTGCTCGAGCGCGCTTTGTATGTAGATTGTCTTTTGTATCTATCTATTTTGTGCCAGTAAGTAGTAGAGGATACGATTATGAACGAGCTTCACCGGTCTGTTTAATAGATGAATCGTATTTTATTACAAATCTAGTATATTAAATAATATTTAACGCAGGTGGGTTGCCTAAGAAATTCCTGGCCAAACTATTTTTAATTAAACATTAATTTTTTTTTTGAGTAATGCACAACCATTATTCATGTCAGATTTATTTGTAAAGATAAAATTAAAAAATAACTTTTTTTGAAAACTCTTATTAATTTACCCATGTACGAAATTAATTTATTTAAGAAAACGTCAGCTGAGCGAGTTCAATGACCTGTGGGTAATTAGTACGCAACACCGACCAATATTATAATATTATAATTTTTTTTTTTCAGAAAAGTCTATCGCCAACTGAAATATTAGAGAAAGCGAAAGCTCTACAAAAAGCGAAGTAAGTATATAATAATATAATATAATAATATTCCACACGACTATCACACAACGCCGTCTAGTCCCAAGCTAAGCAGAGGTTGTGTTATGGGTACTAGACAACTGATAAACATACTTATATATTTCTAAATACATACATATTATAGATAAATTACACCCAGACACAGAACAAATGATCGTGCTCATCACACAAACATTTGTCCTGGGTGGGAATCGAACCCACGACCTCCGGCATAGCAGTCAGGGTCACTAACCACTAGACCAACAGGCCAGTCGAGTGTCGCTAGTCTTTCTATTAAGGCGTATAGTTCCATGAACCATCTGGCCGAAGTTATGTAAACGCAACTCTCGCACTCGCCTAGGCGGCAGTACGCTAATCTGTGCATTTATTTGCGGCCAGCAGCGCCCGGAAAGCGCTTTAAGTCCATTTTCTCTGCGAGATATTGATTGATTTACATATGCAATGTTCACTTTGAAGAATATTTAACCATCAATTTTTATGTGTAAAAATGTTTTCAAAAGTCCAAGCCGTTTCGAAGGAGTAGGGAAAAGTAGCGAAAAGTTGCGAAATTGCTAAATATTTTTTTTTGACAAAAGTATTGATTGCACGAAAAAATCAAATGTTGATATTATTGTTCATGAATCTATAATAAACATATATTTTTTTCAAACCAATTGACCTAGCCGTTACGGAGGAGTAGGCCTCAGAAAATCACTGTTTTATGGCACTTTTCGGGCGCTTGGCCCTTAAGTACTGTTTTGTAATTTCTTGATCATGACATGCAGGGGCGGAGATCACTGGAACAACTTGTGACCCACGGGTGCCCCCCAACACAAAATAGATAGGTACAGAAGTCAATCTCATGTATGTACTTCACTTTTTATACCTACGCTAGGCGGTCGCGCTAGGGTCAGCGCGAACTGTACGAGTGCGATCGGGCGATTGGGCCGAGATATCGTGTCTATTAGCGGTGTCTATGTGTGCGTTGTGAGAGCGCGCTTTGTATGTAGATTGACTTCTGTACCTATATATCTTGTGCCCCCAAGTAGAAAGGTAAAATCTACAAATCACTACATAGTATAAAACAAAGTCGCTTTCTCTGTCCCTATGTCCCTTTGTATGCTTAAATCTTTGAAAGTACGCAACGGATTTTGATGCGGTTTTTTTTAATAGATAGAGTGATTCAAGAGGAAGGTTTATATGTATAATAACATCCATTAAATAGCGGAGAAGTACTGTTATTTTTGAGGTTTCTAATGTGATGTCGTAAATAATTACATTTTTTCCGCTTACATTGCAAACGCAGGCTGAACCCTACGAGTTTTATCAAAATAATGTACTAAGTATTGTACACATTGAAAAGGTCTACAGAAAAGTCCGTGATGGTATATGTCTATCTCCTATGGATAACCCACAATAACTTTTTTTTGTCATTTACTTTTTACGACACATAATGGCTAATTTTCGAAGCGATTTTAACCAATACAGCATTAATCCTTAACCAATTAAATACCTTGAATACATTGTTCATTTAATATAGATCTATATGGCCCTTTACACCGTATGATTTAAGTGAATATTTTCGAAGATATTACAGATTTAAAAATTGCGGGACGTAGCGTTTGCGGCGGTACCGGCCGGCCGCCCGGTGCGGCAAGAGCATTGCACCCGTGCGAAGCCGGGGCGGGTCGCTATCCATGATAAAGCCTGTCTTACTGTAAAGATCAGAATGTTCGGCTGTGAAAAAGATGGATGAAAAAGATTGCATGTAGCGGAGATGAGAATGTTGATGGATTTGTGGTGTGTGTAAACACTTTTTGACTGGCCTGTTGGTCTAGTGGTTAGTAGACCTGACTGCTATGCCGGAGGTAGTGGGTTCGATTCCCACCCAGGACAAATGTTTGTGTGATGAGCACGATCATTTGTTCTGTGTTTGGGTGTAATTTATCTATACACCCCTACTTTTTAATTAGTACACAAAAAATGGAGCTCTATCTGTACCCTTCACTGATCATATTTTTGTATTCAAAAGTAGAAAAAAACGAAATCCTAAAATTGACCACGAAAAGGTAAATTCATCACAGAATCAATCATACATAACAATAGCTAGTAGACAATACTGCGGGCAGTGTTTTTCCTTAATAATTGTCACTTATTTATTTATTAATCAATAGCCTGCACAATATTTTCATAAATTGAGTGACATTTTGGGACATAAACCAACGCTTATAACTTCGCCGTTTATGAATATTATTTATTGAGATTTTACTTATAAAATAACAAGGGCTTTTCTAATAAGCCCTTTAAGTATGTGTACTAATTAAAAAATAGTGGTGTATATGTATGTATTTAGAAGTGTATAAGTATGTTTATCAGTTGTCTAGTACACATAACACAAGCTCTGCTTAGCTTGAGACTAGACGGCGTTGTGTGATAGTTGTGGAATATATTATATTTTACATGCCGTACGTTTAGTTGTCTGATGGTAAAATTTCCGCGCACACTCTTCATAATGCATCCTGTAAAATACCGAAAGGCTGGCCACCTTACGCCTGTCTCCAGGCTTTGTAGATTGGACTTGACCAAGTATTCTTCCATCGTTTCAGAGCCCTCCTACAGTCCTCGAGTAGAGGTCGCGGCAGAGGTCGCAAACGGAAGAGTGACTTACCTCCCCCTCATGAGCTGCTAGCCTCACCGAACTTCAAACTGTATTTATATAATTGTAAACTATGCAGCTTCAAATGTAACGCCGTCAAGGAAATGTCGGCACACAAGGTAAGTACTATCATCATCATATGACTAGATGGTAATTTCTTTTTTTTGCTTTATCCATCAGAAAATACATACTTCGGTAGAGAATTCCACTCCTTAGCTGTACGCACAATGAATGACCTAACTTCGGGTTAAAGACTTATTTAGTCTGTCGAACTGTTTGCACCCTCGCTACGCTCGGGCGCGAAACCCTTTCTCGAAACTAAATAAGTTACTTTGAACCCCCTTTGAAGGTTTACTTTTCTCCAGGCGCGCTCACACGGCAGCGGGTCGGGGCGAGGCCGCGCGGGAGGCCGCGGGGCCTCCGTGACGCTGCAGTGTGCGCGCTGTCCCTTCAGAGCTGCTACACACACACAGGTGACTTATTCTCATGAAACCAGTTATTTGTAGTTAGCTTCAGGAGTTGGGGGAAAGACATAACAGTGGCGGATTAGCCATGTAGCAAGAGTAGCAAATGCTACAGGCCCCGCGAATTCGGGGACCACGCGCATTCGGGAGCCCCGAGCATTCGGGGGCCCCGCGCGATCAGGGAACACAAAAAAAAAATCTAGTCAAAGTATGCAATCATAATCGACACTAATATAATAAAGAGTTTAAGTTTGTTTTTTTGTTTGTAGGAGGTAATCTCTGGAAGTATTGGTCTGATTGCGAAAATTTTTTCACACAGAAAGCTGCTTTTTTCCCGAGTGACAGGTTACATTTCATGTACACGGTCGAAGCTGCAGGCAAAAACTAGTTATAGATAAATTACACCCGGGCACAGAACAAATGATCGTGCTCATCACACAAACATTGGTCCTGGGTGGGAATCGAACACAC
This sequence comes from Mythimna albipuncta, assembly GCA_929112965.1. Classification (NCBI taxonomy): domain Eukaryota; kingdom Metazoa; phylum Arthropoda; class Insecta; order Lepidoptera; family Noctuidae; genus Mythimna; species Mythimna albipuncta. The sequence goes on along the minus strand of OV815986.1, from coordinate 2,470,137 downwards.
GACCTCCGTAATAGCAGTCAGGGTCACTAACCAGTATACCAACAAGCCAGTTATTATATTATACTACAGATAGTATACTCTTAGGCCGTATACAGAAAGAAAGCTGACAGCCTGCGTCGATCGGAACTGGCCGGCGCAGGTAATATGCGTACAGTTTCCATACGATGCACAAAACCAGTACCGATAAACGCCGAACGTCTCCGACAGGTTCCGACTAGCTTCGACACGCGCAGCTCAACGCTGGCGCCGTCATTTATTCATTTATTTTACTATGTAACAACACGCATATTGTTTTATCATTATACATCATAAATAAAAGTATAAATGGATAGTGACATGTTGATTTAAAAAAAATCCAAATCCAAATCCAAACTATCCAAACTAATATTATAAATGCGAAAGTAACTCTGTCTGTCTGTCTGTCTGTCTTTGCTTCACGCCTAAACTACTGAACCGATTTGTGTGAAATTTGGTACAGACATAGTTTGGAACTTGAGAAAGGACATAGGATAGATTTTATTACAAAAAATAAAATAAAAAATAAAATTTATTCCGGACATACAGAGCCATCTATTGGTCAAGAGTCGGCATCAATTCAGGGAACTATGTGGGTAAACCCAAAAATCTGCCGAAAGTCACTATTCCACGCGAACGAAGTCGCGGGCAAAAGCTAGTACATAAATAAATGTAAAAATGGATAGTGACATGTTGATTTAAAAAAAATATCTTAATAATTTAAGTTGATTTAAAAATACAGTGAAACCTGGTTAAGTGAGACATCAAGGGACCTGCAATGTCGTTTCACTTATAGAGGTATTCCACTTACCCAGTGTCTCAGATATACAGGTATAAATAAATATCTGTCTCATTTACAGAGGGTTCCGTACTTGGAATTACGTGTGGAATTTGTGGGCAGATTAGGAATGAGTAAACAAACAATGTTATCTCAGTTACAGAGGTTTATGCATATACATATTTACTCGCTGTCTCAGTTATAGAGGTAACTATGATGATAAATCGAAAGAGCAAATCCCAGATATAGAGGCTTACCTCGTCCCACTAACAGAGGTAATTCAGTGCCAAAGTGTTGGGACCTCAGCATGAGTTCCAGTTATGGAGGTTTCTCACTTATCCAGGTCCCACTTAACCAAGTTTCACTGTAGTCCCTGCTTCACTTATCTGCTTTATGTAGCTTTTACTCGACTGGACAAGCGCCGATGAGCGCTGGTAGATCGGCGTAGACTGACAGCATTCTTTCTGTATACGGCCATAATATGCTTACTTCTGTAATGTTACTTTTCAATACACTTGTTCAGAAAGTGACTCTTATTGCACTGCACTTAGGTACATAATGGCCCTTGTTACCAAACTGCGACATTTTGATTACCATTACGCATTTGGAGGTATGCGGAACAGAGAGTAAAGTCCCGCAAACCTCCTTTGAAAAGGGAGGATCCTCCGACCAGACCGGTGTTATAGTCTGGTGGGCTACTGCCCGATAGATGATTTCGGGCTGTCGTATATGTTCAAATCGTATGGAGAACTTTGATTACGCGATGCAGGATTTCGTACTTTCTTCGTAGTTCTTATGTGGCGCCATAGATGTCGCTACACGCACTAGTGCTATAATTTAGTTAAAACCTTATTGTTCAACCTCTCCCCCGCCATAATTATATTACATGTATCGTATCAGGTCGTGTCTCGCGAGTCGCCGGTCACCCTCCGTTTATTCATTTCAGTGAGTGTATTGAAAGGTAAATAAAAAAAAAAAAATTACGGCGCGCATATGAAAACAGATTTTTACCGCCACAAAAGTTTACTAGTTTTACAGTTATTTTCTTCACAAGTGTATTGAAAAACGTCATATGATACACGTGAGTAATTAGTGACTACCATTCTCGGCTCTCTTAAGACCCGAGCCATGGCGAGGGTCTTAATACCGTCTTGACGGTAATCACTTACATTACACACTTATATCATAATGTACTATTAGAGATTAATATCTTTTTATTTTTCTTGCAGCTAATAAAACACGTTCAAGACAAGCACATGGACGGGGGCGCCAGCAGTAAGTCTAAAGACTGTATGTACACGATCATATCACTGTATTATCATTAGCTACCATCGACTGTTCTGTTGGCTGTTTCTCGTATCTTTATCTTCATCATCATCAGCAGCCTTTTAATGTTCCCACCGCTGGGACTCAGGCTTCCTCTCTAGGAGAGGGAATGGGCCGTCCACCACGCGGACCCAGTACGGGTTAGTGAATGTCACATGTCTTCGATGTTTTTTGTCAGTTTCACTTCATCAAATGTTGTTTTTTTTTACTGTAGATGCTTGTTTTTTATGAAAATACTAAAATTACTATACAACATTATTATTAGTTTTTGAGAAACCTGAATATACACCGTTAAATTTTAATCGTTTTAATCCCGTTGAGGGTCGATCCGGTAGCAGTTAATAGTCGGCGTTGCGTACAAACTACCTACAGGTCATTGAACCCGCTCAGATGATGTTTTCTTAAAGTAATTAATTTCGTACATGCGTAAATTAATACGAGTTTTGAAAAAAAAAGGTACTTTATTTTTTTGTTTTATGTTTACAAATCGATAGTGTTTCATATACCGACCGACGATACCATAGACCACACACACACACCATAGACCATATACTGATCGACCCTTCACGGGATTAAAACGATTAAAATTTAACGGTGTATAATGCTACGTTTGGCCCAGTGGAATTGAGCGATTGGCTTAATTTTTTTTTTTTGCGGTCCAATGTTTTGATACTAACAACTTTCTCTTAGTTCACCTAATATCTCCCACGTCTAAGTTAAATTCGTCTTTCGCAGACACGGTGCACTTAGACACAGAGGAAGTCGAGGCAGCCGATGTGCTGGTGTGCGGCGCGTGCGGCTTCGAGTCCAGCTCGCGCTCTGTGTTCCGCAAGCACATCGAGGAGGAACACGGCGCCACCACCTGCTGAGGTGAGTACAGTTGCCCACAGGCCCACTGCTGGGTAACGGTTCACTAGCGCCTCCTGATTGTATTTATTATTATGAGCCCGTTGTGTCCCACTGCAGGACAAAGGCCTCCCTTCCATTATTCCACTCTTTTCTGTCTTTAGCCACTTCTGGCCAATCCTTAAGGTAGGAGTCCAAATCGTCACGCCATCTCCTTCTGGGCCTACCGCGTCGCCGGCTCCTGCTGTTCGAAGTCTGATTTTATTGGCAATTAATGAAAAAAAGTTATGGAAACACATTCATCGTGCCAGGTTGCCGACATAGAACGAAGAATTGCCAAACTTTAGTGGCAATGGGCAGGGCACATCGCTCGCAAACAGATGGCCGTTAGGGCCGAAAGGTTCTGGAGTGGCGACCGTGTACCGGATGACGCAATGTTGGAAGGTCTCCTACAAGGTGGACCGATGACCTGGTGAAGGTGGCGGGAAACCGATGGATGCGGGACGTACAGGAACGTTCGATGTGGCGACGCTTGGGGGAGGTCTATGTCCAACAGTGGACGTGTATCGGCTGAAATGATGATGATGATGACGATTCATCGAGCATACAGCTAAGCTAAGTGGAATTCCCTGTCGGTGACTGTGTTTCCTGATAGCTGCAACCTAGGAATCTAGTGAATGGATTACTTCTAGGCAAGCGTGCTACATTACGGCATCCTCACCTTCCGCGTGATGCAGGTCCTCACCGGACATGGTAAGTTCGGAAAGTTCCAACACTAGATTCGTGCGGAAGAAACTTCTAGATGTCCCCATTACGTGGACTACCCGCAGGATACGGTGGAGGCGTGCTCGCTTGGGCAGAGCTCCGCCGTGTCCTCGTGCGGGCGTGATCCCCAGCGAGGACAAGTGGTGGGCGGCCGCCATCAAGTGTAAAGCATAAGTGCTAACGAGTGAGGGAACCGGAAGAATTCATTACATCGACGGTTGAAAGGCAAAATGATCTAAGCGACATTAAGTAAACTTTACAAAAGTGAACTCAAATATTTTAACTTTAAGTCACTCTTTTGTAAAGTTTACTCAATGTCGCTTAGATCATTTTGCCTTTCAACAGTCGACATGATTTTATACTATAAAAAAAATCCGCCTCAAAAAAACCAGCCCACCCCCTTTAGACGTCTTTCGGCTGAAACTGAAATTATGATGATGATGAATATTAATATACACACCACGTACAACGGTCCACTTATGCCTAAGTACGGAAACCATACTCTAGACGTAGATTACTATACTTTTTTCATTTGTTTCAGGACCAAAGAACGTGTTTAGAGTCAAAGTCATCGTTGATTTGAGTGAATGCTACTTCAATTTGTTAACTACAGATTTATATCGGCTGTGTTCGTCTCGATAAAAGTTTCAAATGGGTTGAATAAGCAAAGATAATTTATTTTTATTGATAGTGAAAGTGAGATATTCTCGATATCTGAATTGAGTAATCGTAATGAGGATCAGTCATGATTTTTGCGGAGTATGTAGCACATAATAGATTGGTACAGAAGTCAATCTACATACAAAGCGCGCTCGAGCAACGCACACATAGACACCGCTCACGGACACGATATCTCGGCTCAATCGCCCGCTCGCACTCACACGGTTCGGCGCAACGTGCTGACGCGTGCGATCGCCTAGCTTAGGTATAAAAAGTGAAGTACATACATGATATTGACTTCTGTATCTATCTATTTTGTGCTTAAAGCGTTAAAAAAACAGTGTGTACTGTGAAGAAATTATATATATATTCACCCTTACGTTGTTGAAACCTCTACGGTCCGGACTAAGCGTTTCGCCTCGTCGTTTAAACCGCGTACGTCGAAGGACTGGAACAGTTTGCCTGCTGCGGTCTTCCCGTCCGATTATAATTTGGGTGTCTTCAAGGCTAGAGTGAATAGGCTCTTAATAAACTAGTACGCCTCACCATCAACGATTGCATCACTGCTTACCATCAGGTGGGATTGCAGTCAAGCACTAGTTTATCAAAATTAAAAAAAAAAATTGATATCGGACCGAAAATGAATATACAGCAATTTTAGTGTATTAGTTTGTTTTAAATGTTTTGGGAACACATGCATTGTACGTGCAGCTAAGGAGTGGAATTCCCTTCCGGAATCTGTTTCCTGATGGCTATAACCCGGGAATCTTTAAGTCACTTTTCACCATTAGTACAGGATACCATTAAGAACGTCTTTCATCAGTCTGTTTAATGGATGAAACGTATTTTATGACAAGTCTAACATATTAAATAATATAACGCGGGTGGGTTGCCTGAGAAATTCCTGGCCAAACTATTATTAATTAAAGATTGAAAATTTCCTTTTTTTTTTGGAAAAAATGGACAAACGTTATTCATGCCAGATTTTTTGCAGACAACACTATAGCATCGTATTCGTAATGAAACAGCGTTTATTTTGATATACAATTTGTTGTATATCAAAATAAACACACCTGTTTATACATACCTATATATACCTGGCAACCCATAGTTATGCCAGGAAACAAATAGGCAACCCAACGTTTTTATGTTCTTAAAGACTTCATACTTTCGGTTAGTATTAAATTTATTCGTTAAACATACCGGTGCATTTTTTTAAAAAAAAAAAGTTTGGCTAGGAATTTCTTAGGCAACCCACCCGCGTTTTATCATTTAATATACTAACTTTGTCATAAAATACGTTTTATCCATTAAACAGACCGGTGAAGGTCGTTCTTAATCGTGTCTTAGACTACATCTTGAGAGCAGTGGTAATACAATAAATTACGCAAAGTAACTGCTGCTCGGCTCCATAGATCCCTTGCCTACGGCTCGGGCGTATTCCACCTCTGTCGCAATGACAAATTTTCTTCTCTTAGAATGTACTATTGCAATATTTTGCAGTCAATGTATCCAGTCAGCATTCTCGGCAAGCTTCGCTGAGGTTAAATAATTACAATAAAATTCTCAGCTCCATTTTATCGAGATGGCGCCTGTTTTAATGATTCCACATATTGTCCAGTTGCGCAGACTCTTGACATACAGAAGTACACCAATTATACATCACAATATCAATAAGGAATCAATTTGCGAATATTTAAAACAGCTACCGAACTTCAATGTAAGAAAAAATCGATAAATATATCGAATTGTGGTTTGTAACGACATCTATGGCGCTACATAAGAACTAAACTACGAAATCTTGTATCGCGAAATTAAGGCTATATACACCCTAAAAAGTAGGAGTGTATAAAAGCTATACACTCCTACTTTTTAGGGTTCCGTAGTCAACTAGGAACTCTTATAGTTTCGCCATGTCTGTCTGTCTGTCTGTCCGTCCTCGCTTAATCTCTGTAACCGTTAGCACTAGAAAGCTATCAATCACGCCGACAAAGTGGTAAAATAAAAATTGGAAAAAAATGTTTTATTAGGGTAGCCCCCCTATATGTAATGTGGGAGGTGATTATTTTTTAATTTCAACCCTGACGTGTGATATATCGTTGGATAGGTATTTAAAAATGAATAAGGGTTTACTAAAATCATTTTTTGATCATGTCAATAAATTCGGAAATAATCGCAAAAAAAACAAAAAACAATGTGTGTCCCCCCCTCTAACTTTTGAACCATAAGTTTAGAAAATATGAAAAAATTCTGAAAAGTAAAACTTTATAAGGACTTTCTAGGAAAATTATTTTGAACTTGATGGAAGGAACAGTTTTTGTACAAAAAATACAATACATTTCTGGACTAAGTTTGTAGTATAATCGTATATGCAAGCATTTTTTTAAACTCATTAGTGGGTACACTTATTTTGACGGACGGGAAACTACGGAACCCTTCACTGAGCGTGGCCCGACACGCTCTTAGCCGGTTTTAATTAGTACACAAAAAAATGGGGCTCTATCTGTACCCGTCACTGATCATATTTTTGTAGTCAAAAGTAGAAAAAACCGAAATCCTAAAATTGACCACGAAAAGGTAAATTCATCATAGAATCAATCAAACATAACAATTGTTGGTAGAAAATACTGCGGGCAGTGTTTTTCCTTAATAATTGTCACTTATTCATTCATTAATCAATAGCCTGCACAATATTTCCATAAATTGAGTGACATTTTGGGACATAAACCAACGCTAATAACTTGGCTGTTTATGAATATTATTTATTGAGATTTTACTTATAAAATAACAAGGGCTTTTCTAGTAAGCCCTTTAAGTATGTGTACTAATTAAAAAATTGTGGTGTATATATAGCGCTAAGCTAACAAACTAGACATCATACAGACGCCAGGGTCGCCACGCGTCCGAGCTGGTCGCGCCACCAAATTGGTCGCGCAACCTAACGGACACCAGGTGAGTAACTCTCTATAGAGCTGTATACATTTTGTTGGTAGCGGCGACTGATCGCACTGTCATGGTGTCTCAGTGAAATATAGCCCTTACAGTTCTCCGCGCGATTTGAACGAACATAAACATTAACAGCCCGAAATCATCTCTCGGGCAGTTGTCTAGATCAGACGTACCTTCCGTCTGGTCGGAGGATCTTCCAATTTCAACGGAGGTATGTGGGACGTAACACCCTTCTCGCAGAGGCGTAACGTAGTCTAATATAGACATGGGCGAAGACGCATTAGCGAGGCCTTTTTCTTTCATGAATTCTATAACGAGAGTGTTCTCGTTATCGAATTCACCACATCGTCGCTTACCATCAGGTGGAGTTGTGGTTAAACGCGAGCCTATCAATTATAAACAAACCCTCGTTTTTAAAGGGCCCTCGCGTATTGTGGCCCCTTTGGCTTAGCTACGCTACTATTGTCCCGCATACCTTCAAAGATATACACCGTTAAATTTTGATCGTTTTAATCCCGTGGAGGGTCGATCCGGTACATGGAATACTATCGATTTGTAAAGTTAGAATAAAAAAAAAAAAAAAGTACCTTTTTTAAACCTCGTATTAATTTACGCATGTACGAAATTAATTTCTTTAAGTAAACGTCAGCTGAGCGAGTCCAATGACCTATAGGTAGTTAATACGCAACGCCGACTACTACCTATTGGTCGTTGGACTTGCTCAGCTGACGTTTTCTTAAAGAAATTAATTTCGTACATGCGTAAGTTAATACGAGTTTTAAAAAAATGGTACCTTATTTTTTAATTTTATCTTTACAAATCGATAGTATTTCATGTACAAGATCGACCCTCCACGGGATTAAAACGATCAAAATTTAGCGGTGTATAATTCTGTCCCTGATAGTTAAAAAGTCGTATCTAACAAAAAGTAAAAACGTACAAAAAAATGTTTTAATGAATGAAACGGGAAATCATTTGCTGTCTTTGAGTAAATTTAAATTTTAATTTAAATTTACACATTAAAAGTTGAAAATAAAGCCGAATATAGCTTTAACTTGGTTTAATAATGAAATGAAACTCAAATCAAATCTGGAAAAAAATTTAGATTCGTCTTTTTTACTAACGGGGCAGATTAATATAGTTCTTAGTTATAATTATTATACAGGATTATATGTAAAGCACTAAGAACCCTGCAGGTTTGTATTTTACTAATATCGTAAACAACAACCTTTGTTCTATGACTTTTAAAAATTTATCATATTTTAGTTCATCATATTTTCATACAGAAATTTATGGTATTTAAATTGAACGTTCTAAATATTACGCAATCTATGCGAAGTAAGCGATAGCACAATAAAGCGAGGGGAGCGGTGGTCGGGCGTGGGGGGTGCTTGATGCGCTTGCGTCGCGTTATACACACTTAGGTAGGTATAGAAAAATACATAGTTGAAATGTGTTAGATAGAACAAAGAAATCTTGAAGGTTTGTTTTTGGTAAATGTATTATGTTTTGTAAAAAGTCGTAGAACAAAAGTTGTTGTTTATGATGTTAGTAACATAGTCCTCCTGAGAGGTTACCAGTGTTTTTGAAATAACCCTATTACAGTTGCCATCACGGATCTTGAGCGCTCGGCGTCAGAGTGGGGTTCGCTTTGCGCAATCCATACATTGGTGAGCCAATCGTCTTCGTTGGTAGATACATGCAGCAACGCAGTGAACGATTGAAGAGTGACGTTTATGACGCGATGGCGCGGCGAGCCAATCACTGACACTCTCGGCCCCCGCGTCGCATTTCGCACCACTAAAGAGACCGAATATTTGACTTCTGCGCAAGTATTCAAGATCCGTGATGGCAACTGTATGTACTTGTAAATAAATATTATCGTTGTTGTTCCTATCATGTTTAGTTATAATTGTCAACTACTTATTAAGTCTATTAAACATATATTTCTTTTTTCAATAAATTATTTGGAAAAGTTTTTTCAGTTTTTTTTAAACCCAATTAATATTGTAACTGTCCGGACCGAGCCAAAGTCGTCGACGGCGTGCACTGTTCCCGCGCGCCTCAAGGACTTGTCAGCAACAGTAGGGGCCCAGCCGGGTCGAAGCCTACTGGGGCCAGGGTTATCCGAAAGGGCGCTCGAGCCCCGGTATGAAGGCTAGAAGGAACGGAGTGGGTCTTTTAGTCAGGAGTCTGACACTATCTCCCGCTCCGCCCAAGAGCGGAGGATGTCAATGCATGATATTTTCCCACCATAAAAAAAAGGTCACTTTAGTTGGAACGCTAGTTTACAACTTTATGGTCCTTTAGGACACACCATGGCCGCGCGACCAGTTGAGCCGCCATCGCCATGGTGTCCCGGTGAAATATAGCCCTAAGCTACCAAACTAGACACCATACAGACACCAGAGTCGCCACACGTCCGACCTGGTCGCGCCACCAAATTGGTTGCGTAACCAAACGGACACCAGCCCCCCTAACCAAGTTACAACCAGTTTGTGTCAAGTTCCGTTCTCTAATCGGTAACGCCTCGGTAAAATCAATTTTAGAAAACGATAAGTTGGTAGCCTGAGTCGGCCGCTCGTTCTACAATGTACCTAGCGTTTGTATAACAAAGGATTGTAGAAACATTGTAGAAAAAAGATTTTGAACGATGTGAAGTTGGCTACGAATTGTCTATTCGTTTTTTCCGACCACGCGACTTTACGTTGAGATGACGTCATTCCCATACTTTTCATCACTTTTCGACAGCGGTAACGATTGCAGAATAACAACTTGGCTAAGCGTGCAGGTTAGTAACTCTCTATAGAGGTGCATATATTTTGTTGGTAGCGGCGACTGATCGCACCATCATGGTGTCCAGTTGAAATATAAGGGGTGACCAGACAATTGAAACTAGCAAGGTCACCTAGGTTGCACCTAGGTTGTGAATTTAGCTTCACTCCTTGGACTGACCGACATTTGACTATTCAAAAGTGCCTGTAAATGGTCTATTTGAAATAAATGCTTTGATTTGATTTGATTTGATTTGTTGGGACGTTGATTTATAAACCTTTAAATTGTGAAAAAATCTCATATCTTCATTATTTTTTCTTGGAAGAATTAGTGATTGCACAATGCACGTATGCCACTCCCTATAAATGAGTTTGAATTCCTGGAAGTTATTGATACCGGTGTACCACAGGTGATAATGATCATCCGTGGTGATAAAGTTAGGTACAAGAATTTCTAGATAGGTATGTTTTAAGTAGGAAAGTTCTATACCTACTTAACGAGTTGCTGCCATCTCTCTCTGATCTGCTGGGTCCCTGCTGTTGCTGACAACTCCTTGAGGCGTGCGGGAACTGCGCGCCGTCGACGACGGGCTTGGTCCGGACAGTTACCGGACGGCCGGACAGCGAGCTACCTATTGCTCATTGTCCGCAAGCCCGTGCCTACGAGGGCCGGAATTCGGGATCAGAATCAACTCGTTAAGTAGAGTTGCTGCCATCATCTTCGCCTGTGTTAGAGTAGATATTTGTCCCAAAGGAACATATTTTTGAGATAAAAAGTATCCTATATGATGATCCAGGACATGGTGTATCAAGTTTCATCGTAATCCGTTCAGCCGTTCGAGCGATACGAAACAACAAACACACTCAAAAACTTGGTTATTGCCCGCGAGAAAATAGAAAATGGGGTGAATAGAGATTTAGGGGTGAATAGAAACAAAACTTTAAAGGGTATTTTCTCGATATTTTAATATTTTTTTGCAGCATTTAATTATATAATTTTTTTTAATGAATTTCTATTCTAAAAAATCGATGCTTTGTTAGAGGCCGATATTATAGTTCTTAACATAAGTGAAAAACCAAACCAAAGTTTGGTCTCTATTCACCCCGTTTTACTTTATATAAGATCCCCGAAAGGTGTGAATGAATAGGTTTACTTCTAGACAAGCGTACTCTATCGTCGACCACATCATCGCTTACCTATACCATCAGAGATAAAGGTCAAACGCCAGTGGCGTAACTATATCATCTGAGGCCGGTGGCAAATTCATTAGATGGGGCCCCCGATAAATCACGTTACGTTGTGATTTCATTTGATATTTTTTTTGAAGTGAAAACTTCTTTAGCGGCGTTGAGCACTTTTACTGTAATGGGTATAAAATCTTAAACTCGCGTCAGGACACGTGACCTGATCGAAAAAGCGTAAGACGGATGGAGAGTATTTAATGTAAAATAATTGTAATAGTTAAATTTTTAATGTAATATAAATTGTCATGTTTGTGTACGATAGCGCAATAAATGAATATTGTATTCTACCACATAAATGATAGTACTTTTATACTGATAAAGCAATTGGTGCAAAATTATTCCCTAACCATTCCAAAATATCAAACATGCTCAACGTTAATAATCAAGTTTTCACTTCTGCCGGCACTCCCGGAGTGCAACCCGTCTTTTTTTTAAATATATTTTGGGTTACTTCTTCTGAGCTCGCGGCCTCTGAGACCGGGGGCCCCGTCGGGTCTGGGGCCTGTGGCATTTTGCCAGCCTTGCCACCCTATAGTTACGCGATTGTCAAACGCAAACCTATCAACAATAAAAAAAAATAACACGCCCCTGTTGTTGAGAGTCGGAGGACGACTACCGACCGCCATAGACGCGGGTTTGCCTACAGCGAGCTATGGGTAGCTCACCATCCGGCCATTTGGTAAGAACTAAGCCCGGGTAGAGGTGTCAGCAAAACCGTTGGTTCCCAGCAGGGCCGAAGCTTGCTGAGGCCAGCTAAGACCGACGCTTGCAAGTAGGGAATCCAATCCCGCAAGCGTGGGATCCCGCACCATTTCTGCGGAATCGGAAATGCGGGATTACTCATGCGGGATCCCGCACGTCTGCGGGATTGAAATTTTTTATAAGCAAATTGGATTCCGACGACCTGCCGCCGTTTAGATTATTTATTAGAACCAGCTCATCCTCATCCAAAAGCGATGAAACAATTTTACATGTAACTCGTGACATTTTTTATAGTATTTGTTTGGAAAATAATTATTTTGTTTTCGATTTCACCTTGTATCTCAACTGAAACGGAACGTAATCAATATCAGTTTAGGTACTCTCTGCCCGGGGATTCCCCACAGCATGTGAATTCAATTTTCTAATAGATGAAGGTCCGTTAAATATTTTTATTTGCTATTTGGAAATTCTTAATGTCCTCGCACACGGGCCTCAAAAAAGCGCCGCCACAAAAAAAAGCTAGAAGCGGCCACAAAAAAAGGCCGCCTAAAAAAGAAGCTTGTAGCGGCTTTTTTTGTAGTCTGTGTGTGTTTTTGTGTTATTAGAAATTTAAAATCCCAATCCCGCGGATCCTGCGGGATTTGCTGACATCAATCCCGCAGGCTTGCGGGATTGCGATTTTGATGCGGGATTGGATTCCCTACTTGCAAGCAAGCGGCTACTTTTCCTTCCAACGCTGCGTTTTTTTACGCGGTCGCCACTCCAGAACCTTTTGGCCCCAAAGGCCATCTGTTCTGCGAGCAATGTGCCCTGCCCATTGCCACTTTAGTTTGGCAATTCTTCGTGCTATATCGGCGACCTTGGTTCTCCTGCGGATATCTTCATTCCTGATGCGATCACGAAAGGATACTCCGAGCATAGCCCTTTCCATTGCCCTTTGGGTGACTGTAAGCCTTCTGATGAGGCTCATGGTAAGCGACCATGTTTCAGTGCCATTTATGTCATCACTGGCAACACGCACTGGTCAAACCAGAGCTAAATGAACCCGATTTTCCAGTGATTAAGAAAATAAATAAAAATATCCCTACTAAGATAAACTTGTGGCTTCTTCTTGTTCTTCCTGCCCTTATCCCATATTACTTGGGGTCGGCGCAACACGTTTTCTTCTTCCATTCTGTCCTGTCACCCATCAAACTATCACTAACTCCCTTTTCTTTCATATCACTCCTCACACAAGCCATCCATCTTTTCTTCGGCCTTCCTCTCCCTCTCCATCCATCTACATGTATACTCAAAACTCTTCTAGTAATATCCGCTTCATCCCTCCTCTTCACATGAACATACCACGACAACCGAATATAAACTTGTATATCAGGTTAAAAAAAAAATTATATAGGTATCATATTGTCCCAGATATATCAAATGACAGGTAATATAAACGCATAGTTGGCCCAGTGGTTGAACCTGTTGGCTAATGCACTGCGTGTCGCTGGTTCGATTCCCACATGGAATAAATATTTGTATTTATTTAGTTAACTTTCATGCAACTAAAGATACCAAGGCCTTATAATTTTCTTTTTTAAACTGAAAAAACCATTTTTGAAAAAAGTATAGAACGCTGGGCTCCATTTCGATTCTTCTTCCTCTTCCTGCCCTTGTCCCATCTTATTTGGGGTCGGCGCAACACGTTTTGTTTCTTCCATTCTGTCCTGTCACCAGTCACGCTACCACTACGAAAAAAAATTCGGCCTCACCATACAAACTGTCAATCGAGTTTATTAATTTTCTATGGTGAGGCGGATTTTTTTTTTCGTTTCCTGAAAAAAATTTTTGTGGAAGGTTGTTCAGTTTCGTCTACTGAGCAAGCCCTTAAAGTTTGTGGATGGCTGTCCCTTACACCTTTTAGATTAGCCTATTGAACAATATTCAGTAAGTAAACACCTAGTATCTACTATATATCCCTTACACCTTGTATATCTAATATTAAAACTAACTGTAACTATTTCATTAATGTTTGTATACTACTTACTGTGGCAGAACACAGAGACACGTAGAAATATTTTATAACAACTGAATACCTGTGTGCACAAATAAACTTTTAGTATTTGTAATTGTAATCGTAATTGTATTTGTAATTGTAATTGTATTTGTATTTTCCTTTGTCATACAGACGAAAACGAAAGGTGGATGAATTCCGGTGGATGTGGTGATGGTCTAATGACTATAGTTTCAAGCGGAATGCAGGGGAGCCAACAATACGATGAAAGGAATTATTTAGGAATACATGAAACGCACTATAGAACCTAATTGTTGTGCGAATAAAGTAAGTTTTTGAGGAAGTGTATTAAAAAACAATTTGCAATGGCGCCGCTGACTAATTTTCCTGTATAAAATTTAATCTACGCTAAGAATGTTAAACTTTAAAGCTTATGTCATATAGATTAATATATCCTTTATGAAGTCATACATTAAAATAGGAATAATTAGAAAAAAAAAAACCCTAATCTTTACGCCACAGTATAAAGTAACCGATATCATAATGACTAGTGTGTGTTTAATGCATTCCAAATAATAGGATCGATTTTACGCCATTTGTGATGTCATACTAGCTGTCAAACCGAAGAAATTGGGTAGGGTGAACAAAATCCTAACTAATATTATAACTGTGAAAGTGTGGATGTTTGTATGTTTGTTACTTAATCACGCAAAGACGACTGAACGAATTTGGTTGTTTGGAATGCATATTTTTTTTTTTATCTTGGGAAAAATCATGCATTGACATCCCCCGCCCCTGGGCGGAGCGGGAGATAGCGTCAGACTCTTACTGACTAAAAGACCCACCCCGTTCCTTCTAGCCTTCATACCGGGGCTCGAGCGCCCTTTCGGATAACCCTGGCCCCAGTAGGCTTCGACCCGGCTGGGTCCCTGCTGTTGCTGACAACTCCTTGAGGCGCGCGGGAACAGTGCACGCCGTCGACGAATGGGGCTTGGTCCGGACAGTTACCGGACGGCCGGACAAGTTATCGGACAGCCGGACAGTTGGCATGCATATAGCCTTTTACATGGAAAAGAACATAGGCTACCTTTTATCCCGATTACTTAAGTACCTAATGCATCGCGAGCGAAGCCGCGGGCAATAGCTAGTAATAAATCATGCGTGATCGAATCAGGAATGAGGATATCCGCAGAAGAACCAAGGTTACCGACATACCACGGAGAATCGTAAAACTTAAGTATTGCCACTTAAGTAAGGCAGCGCACATTACTCGGAGAACAGAAGGCCGTTGGGGCCGAAAGGTTCTGGAATGGCGATCATGTACCAGAAGACGTAGCGTTAGAAGGCCTTTTTTTAATTGTTGTAAACTAGTGCTTGACTGCGATCCCACCTGATGGTAAGTAGCGATGCAATCTTTGATGGTGAGGCGCACTAGTTTATTAAGAGCCAATTCACTCTAGCCTTGAAGACACCCAAATTATAATCGGACGGGAAGACCGCAACAGGTAAACTGTTCGAGTCCTTCGACGTACGCGGTATAAACGACGAGGCGAAACGCTTAGTCCGGACCGTAGAGGTTTCAACAACGTAAGGATGAATATTCGCCGTACGTCTCCTACAAGGTGGACCGTTGATCTGGTGAGGATTGCGGGAACCCGATGGATGCTAGACGCACAGGACCGTTCATTGTGGCGACACTTGGGGGAGGCCTATGTCCAACAGTGGACGTCTTTCGGCTGAAATGATGATGATGATGAACAAAATAAGGAATTTTTAAATTCTAATTTATTTACGAATCACGAACGAAAAAGGAGCGGGAGAGTGTCAGACTTTTACTAACTAAAAACCTACTCCTGTTCCTTCTTTGCCATAGTTCCAGCGGTTCGGGGATCTCTTTTGCATCACCTAGTAGGCTTCGACCCTGCTGGTCCCTTACGGTTGCTGACAACTCCTTGAGAATCACAAAGGAGATGCAGGATTTTTTTTTATCGTGGGAAAAATTATCTAATGACAACCCCGCTCTTGGGCGGAGCGGGAGATAGTGTCAGATTCTTACAGACTAAAAGACCCACCCCGTTCCTTCTAGTCTTCATACCGGGGCTCGAGCTGTCTTTCGAAACTAACCCTGGCCCCAGTAGGCTTCGACCCAGCTGGGTGAGATGCGGGGTCTGTATTCGCTCCTTTAGCTCGCTTACTAGAACTTGTCATCTCATTTAACCTAACTTGTCCAACTCGGGGTGCCCCAAGTCCCTAAAGGGGCCGGCGACGGATGAATTTTCATACAAACGTAATACCACGCTCATTTGCAGTTAGAGCATATTTCCAACATATTATGATGATATTTGGTTATAGACAATATTTATCTAGGTTCGGTCAATGGTCTTGTAATAGAATTGTGGTAGAATGACAATATCGACCTTATTAATAGCATTAATTGCGCAATGACGTCATAATAGTAGGTCACTAATCAAAGGAACTGTCAAAATTTTTGCAGATTACCGCATACGTCAGATATTCATTTGTCATTATGTACCAGATTACCATTCTATGCCATTTCTTTAAATGGAGTGTCAGTGGTTGACCATCAGAAAGTCATAATGACGCCATTGTATTAGTAGATTCCCAAAACTTGTCAAAATCAACAATTACGAAATCAATGATAGACCATTCAGACACTATTGTAATAGCAGACTTGAGGCCCGGTGAGAGTACAATGCGTTCCAAATGAGAATAGGATCGCCTGCCATGTTGTGACGTCAGGATTTACTGTCAAACCGAGGAAAGAAAATTTTAAACATAATTAATTTACGAAAAATTTAATTTATTTATAAATTGTGAACGAAAAACGTTTAATCAAAATCCAGTTCTTCAATTTTACTCATCTCTAAGTTCTTCAAATTTTCCAAAATTTCTTCGATTTGACAGTACGACGAGACGTCAAAACATAGAAATCGGTCCTATTCTCATTTGGAACGTGTAGTAAATGCGGTGGATGCGAGACGCACAGGATCGGTCGTTGTGGCGACACTTGGGGGAGGCCTTTGTCCAACAGTGGACGTCTTTCGGCTGAAATGATGATGATGATTTTTTTCTTACAAGAGCATATGTCTTCTTTTTTCTTTAGACCTTTTATTATCATTGATATCCTGCCTTAGTGATATGACCAAGGAAGCATCCAAGTATTACGTAACGCAATTTGGGGGGAGGGGGGGTCTTGTAAAACGTTACGGTGCGTTACAAGGGCGGGAGGGGGAGCATTTAAACAACGCGTTACGTAACATTTTTTATTTTATTTTAATTTTAATAAAAAGCTAGGGAATTATAATCTTCCAAATCAGAAACCCTTTTCGTTTACGGGGAAACCCTCAATAGTATTGTACGTTACTTTTATTTTTGTTTCCTAAGTTGGTTTTAATGGTCACTTAAATGTTACGTAACGATTAGAGAGGGGGAGGGAGGGGAACAGAAAAACGTTACGGTGCGTAAGCAGTTTCTGTTCCATAGGGGAAAGAGAGGGTCTAAAATCTTCAAAACTTGCGTTACGTTATTACGTAATACTTGAACACTCCCCAAACGTGGACTGACATATCATCAAACGTGATCAAATGATGACGAACAATGACGTCTTTATGCTGAATGATGATAATTCACGAAGTGATCAATTCTAAGATCAGGCCACCATATGTATGGGGCCATTCATAAATTACGTCACACGAAGTGGGAGAAAGAAAGAAAAAGAGTTTATCAGAAGATAATCTCAGGCGTGAGTCAGGGTTCCATTTTAGGTCCCATGCTATTTTTAATTATGATAAATGATCTCCCACTTATTATTTTTAATAAAACAAGCAAAATGTTTACTTTATGCCGACGATCTGAAGATTTTTGCCAATGTTAGCTCTGTATCGGACTGTGTAGCTGTGCAGCATGATATAGATGCCCTAAGTGAATGGGCCACCACTAACAAGATGGAATTTAATATCTCCAAATGTCAAATAATGAGCTTTGGCCGCATGCACAATCCTATACAGTACGACTACAGTATGAACAACGGTCTTATAACTAGAAGCTCGACAGTGAAAGACCTCGGTGTCTAATTTGAAACCAAACTAACTTTCCATTCGCACATAATAAGCCTGGCTAAAGAATCATTTAGACGTTTAGGATTTGTTTTACGTAACTCTCTCTTTAACTTTTTAATTCTTTTATATCAGATTCTCAGATTCGTATCAGAGTTCATGTACAAAGGCGAGCTTAACTCTTTGAATGACGTAATTAGAGACACAATAGAAAGACAATTGCTTATGTCGAACTGTGTAACATAAGACATTCAAAAGGTTAAATGAAAATTGAGTTTTCTTCTAGCAAACCATTGAGTGATAGAGAGAGATCACAGTAGAGGGTAAGATCCAGTGCACAATTTTAAAATTACAAATAATATGAATAATACATAAACTCAATAACTCAAGCTCTCAAATTTTTAAAAACCAAGCAGATATAAAGCTTCTGAATGCCTTAGTTCGGAGCAAACTTGAAACCAGCGCTTGTGTATGGAATCCTCGTGAAGTTATATATAATTTCTAAATGTAAATTTGCAAATATGTGGCGTCATACTAGGGAGTGGGGGAGTCTCACAAATGTGACTCGACAAGGGGGTAGAAGCAAAAAATCATGAAATTCGTGTGACGTAATTTATGGACGACCCCTATATATATATAGATAATCATGAAAAAACCAACACTCTGTATCAGCGATAATAATGAAAAACGCTCGTATTTTGGCAATGAATACAGTAGATTAATATGTAATTAATAACATTATGTATTAAGTCATTATCAGATACTAATTAGTAGTAGTCGTATAAAGTGTGACTGTAACACACCTACGATTACATACAAAAAAATAATGCATTTATTACAACGTAATTAATTAATTAATTAATTTTTTTTTGTTAAATCCTAAGTGACATTAGAACTCAGTGACTTTTGATAGAGGTGAGTGAAGTTTTTTTTTTTCATAGTGAAATAGTGATGTTAATGTGAAGATAGCCCGCGCAATTTAAATTTTTTTTTTTAGTTTTTTTTTTTGTTTTTACAGGTCAGTGTTAGTACCCTTATTGCAAAAACCAAATTATCTGCAATATTTAATTCAAACTTTGTTATCGATTTTCCGATTGGACTGAAGACTATAGCCTAATTCACGTAAAATCAAACAAGCCAAATGTCGTTGAAGTTAAAGCAGTGTCTCGGTTTCTTGAATTCCGACAGAAACGTAGGTTGCTAAGTTTTAATCCCGAACGCAGAGAGGGAATTGATAATTGATTCCGGAGCTCTGCCAGGGAGTTAATATAGAAACCTGAGTGAAATGAGGAGTTATCCCCGTGTTGGATAGGTATTATACTTTTTAAATCCTTCACTAACGTTCGGGATTAAAATCAGCAACCTACGTTTCGTTCGCTTCGGGATTCAACATGCCGCCCGCGACTTAAAGATACTGCTTTATCCCCTAGTCACATAATCTGCTATTAAGGTTTATAGTCCCTTGAACCATCTGGCCGAAATTAAATGGTCACTACTTTCGTATTCGTCTAGGCGATAGTACGACTATCTGTGCATTTGTTTGCGGCCAGCTGCGCCCGGACAGAGCCCCGCTGACTTTTAAATCCATTTTCTTTGGGAAATATTGATTGATCTACATATGCAATGTTCACTTTGAAGAATATTTCATCATCATCGTCATCATTTCAGCCGATACACGTCCACTGTTGGACATAGGCCTCCCCCAAGCGTCGCCACGTCGAACGTTCCTGAAGAATATTTAACTACCAATTTTTATGTGTAAAAATGTTTCTAAAGATCCAAGTCGTTTCGAAGGAGTAGGGAAAAGTTGTGAATGTCATGTTGTTGTATGTAATATTTTTTTAGGCAAAAGTATTAATCGCATGAAAAAATCAAATGTTGATAATGTTGTTCATAAATCTATAAACATATATTTTTTTTCGAACCTATTAACCTGGCCGTTACCGACGAGTAGGCTCCAGAAAGTCATTGTTTTAAAGCACTTTTCGGGCGCTTGGGCCTTAAGGGTCAGTTTTTGTTGTAGGGATATTTGTGTTCTCTTTCTATGAATTGAAAAATTCACATTGGTAGGTACTTGCCACTTTTTAAAGAAGAAAGCGAAAGAAGCCGTGGCCATAGCAAAATCAAAAGCCCAGGACAAATTATACTATGACACACTGGACAGTCCTGCAGGCCAAAAAGAACTATACCTTACTAGAATAAGACAGAGAAAGACGAGGGATGTTTGCCAGGTACGATGTATAAGAGATGAAACTGGAATGGTTATATCGGATGATGAGAAAATCAAAAAGAGGTGGAAGGACTATTTTGAAAGACTGATGAATGAGGAAAATAATTGGAGTAGTGTGTTAGAGAATAAACCAGTGAACGTGGGGTTAGTGAGAATGGTTAGTATGGATGAAGTTAGGATAGCAGTAAATGGAATGAAGTATGGTAAAGTCATTGGTCCTGGGCCGCAAGTCTGCTATTTTTATAAATTCGTCATTCCAACACGATCCAATTGTCATTTTGCCAAAAGTTTGTAATCTGCTAATTCATAATGATCGATCATTGATCGGTCAATAGTCTTGTAATAGAATTGTGGTAGAATGATAATTTTGAGCATATTAAAACCAATAACTGCACAATAACGTTCTAATGGTTAAACACTGATCAAATAAACTGTCAAAGTTTTAGCAGATTACCGCAAACTTCAAATATTAATTTGTCAATATGTACAAGATTACCATTCTATGTCACTTCTTTCAATGGAGTGTCAGTGGTTGACCATTAGGAAGTCATAATAACGCCATTATATTAGTAGATTATCAAAACTTGTCAAAATCGCCAATTATGACATCAATGATAGACCATTCTGACACTATTGTAATAGCAGACTTGGACATTGATGGAATACCAGTTGAAGTGTGGAAGTTATTGCGAGTGGATGGATGGACGTGGTTAGCTTTATTCTTCAATAAGTTGTTGCAGGAAGAAGCCATACCTGACGAGTGGTGCAGTGCAACAATTATAGAGGAATAAAGCTAACGTCACATACTATGAAAGCCTGGGAGAAAGTTATTGAAAGGAGACTGAGAGAAGAGAGTGAAATTTCTCAGAACCAATTCGGTTTTATGCCTGGTTCAACGGATGCCATTTTTGCTATACGCCAGCTGTGCGAGAAATACAGAGGTGCGCATAAAAACTTGCACATGGTATTCGTTGACCTCGAAAAGGCATACGAACGGGTACCTCGAGAGGTTCTGTGGTGGGCCCTTAAGGAGAAAAGTGTGCCTGGGAAGTATGTGCAGTTGTTCCGAGCGATGGACAGTCGATGCAGTACCCAAGTCCGGTCTTCAGTGGGCAGTACTGGAAGCTTCAATGTGGCTGTCGGCTTACACCAAGGGTCGGCCCTCAGCCCTTACCTCTTCCTGATGATAATGGACGCTCTGACATCGGACATCCAGGAAGAGGCTCCCTGGTGTATGTTGTTTGCCGATGACATTGTGCTGGTTACGGAGAGTGGCCTAGAGGTCCAGAACAGATTGTAGGTGTGGTGGTACAGATTGGAGAGTGTTGGCCTGAAATTAAGTAGAACCAAAACGGAGTACTTGTTCTGCGATTTCGGCGGTCTCTCCAATCCTGTGCCCTCTCGCCGGAACGCCCATACCGATCTGTTCCGACTTTCGGTACCTCGGGTCGCTCGTCCAAGGGGATGGTGAGGTAGACCGAGACGTAACATATCGGATCAACGCAGGATGGATGAAATGGCGACAGGTCACGGAAACAACTTATGACCCACGGATGCCCCTCAAGTTGAAGGGTAAAATCTACAAGTCCGTGATAAGACCTGTCACACTGTATGGATCAGAATGTTGGACTGTGAAAAAAAAAGACGGATGAAAAAAGATTGCATGTAGCGGAGATGAGAATGTTGAGATAGATGTGTGGTGTGACGAGAATAGATAAAGTAAGAAATCAGTATATTAGGGGAAGTTTGAAAGTGGCGCCAGTGACTGAAAGGTTGAAAGGGAATCGTTTGTCTTGATATGGTCATGTAAAGAGGAAGAGATGAAAAGCATGTTGCTAAAAGAGTTATGAATTTACATGTGGATGAATGGAGAGGGAGAGGGAGGCCAAAGAAAAGATGGATGGATTGTGTGAGAAGTGATATGAAAGAAAAGGGAGTTAGTGATAGCGTGACGAGTGACAGGACAGAATGGAAGAAAAAAACGTGTTGCGCCGACCCCAAATAAAATGGGACAAGGGCAAGAAGAAGAAGAAGAGGTACTTGCCCGGTTTCGAACCCGCAACCTGTGTCATGTGCGAGGCGGGTGTCTTAACCTCTGAGCCGTTACAACACTGTTTGAGTTCTTTGGAATGGTATAATACCAGCAATACGCTCGGACTTCCTCATATATCACTAATTCTGTTAATATAATCATATCTCTCTCCGGATCAAATTCCGTTGTCTAGTTTATGAGGAATTATCGGATACCAGAAAGGCACACGCAGAAAACGACTTTATTTTGGACTAAGTAGAGATGAAGTTAGCCTGATCGAGACAAAATTTGAAATCAGTTCTCTGAAATAAATCAATTATTATCCTCATTCTCTAGTTTTTGTTGCCTTAACTTATAACAGGCAAGGTACTCGTATATATATCTAAACACCTGCACGCTTAGCCAAGTTGTTATTCTCCAATCGTTAACGCTGTCGAAAAGTGATGAAACGAATAGGAATGACGTCATCTCAACGTAAAGTCGCGTGGCCGGAACAAACGAATAGACAATTCGTAGCCAAGTTCACATCGTTCAAAATCTTTTCCACAATATTTAACGCTACATCCTTTGTTATACAAACGCTACATTGTAGAACGAGCGGCCGACTCAGGCACGTCAACATGGCTACCAACTTATCGTTTTCTACAATTGCTGTCACCGAGGCGTTACCGATTAGACAACGGAATTCGATTGTAACTTGGCTTGGGGGGCTGAACTCTCTGGTCGGGTCGGATTGCCGTCAATTTGGACCGTGAGAGTAAAGGAACAGAGTGCGCAACTGTGTTTGTGGACACACTTTTCTAATTATCTAGATCTAGACACGTGGACTCGTGGAGTGTGTTAAGCCAAGCTTAAGAGGGCCCATCCTTTGTCTACCGTCAAAGCGAGCATAGTTTAAAAGCTTGTAGTTTCATCCAACGCAATCTCACGCAGATCTCTCGCGCCGGGCCTTGGTTGAGGCCACGGTCCGGAGCGAGGAGGAGTGGCAGGCGGTCGCCGACTTCTGCGAAGCAGTAATGCTCGCAAAGGAGGAGGCCGACCGCATCAGACAACGGCGCTCTCGCCGCTGCCGGGATTCCGATCCCGATTTCCAGCCACCGTAGGCGTGGGCATGTGGACAGTGTGCAATGGGTAGCTCGCTGTCTAGCCGTCCGGTAACTGTCCGGATCAAGCCCAAATCGTCGACGGCGCGCACTGTTCCCGCGCGTCTCAAGGAGTTGTCAGCAACAGCAGGGGCCCAGCCGGGTCGAAGCCTACTGGGGCCAGGGTTATCCGAAAGGGTGCTCGAGCCTCGGTATGAAGGCTTGAAGGAACGGGATGGGTTTTTTAGTCAGTAAGAGTCTGACACTATCTCCCGCTCCGCCCAAGAGTGGTGTCATAACATGATTTTAAGCATCGAAAAAAAAAAAAAGCTTAAGAGGGCCCTTCCCTTGTCTATCGTCAACGCGAGCATAGTTTAAAAACTTGTAGTTTCATCCAACGCAATCTTACGCAGTGATTGTTAAAGACGATAATGTGGGTGTCTTCAAAGTTAGAGTGAATAGACTCTTAATATACTAGTGCGCCTCACTATTAACGATTGCATCACTGCTTACCATCAGGCGGGATCGCACTCAAGGACTAGTTTATACAAGGTGTAAGGGACAGCCCTCCACAAACTTTAAGGGCTTGCTTTAAATTGTCCAATCACGTTTATAATTTTGTATGGCGAGGCGGAATTTGCTTTTAGTTTCCTGAAAAAAAATTTTTGTTGAATGTTGTAGGTACAGTATCGTCTACTGAGCAAGCCCTTAAAGTTTGTGGAGGGCTGTCCCTTACACCTTGTATAATATTAAAAAAAGAAGACACGCGAAAAAAGATAGATAAAGCCAGGAAAGTTTGTTGGCATTCAGTAATTCAATAATTTACTCGAATATTTCACAAAACTTATTTGTAATACGTGTTTTTTATGAATCTCAATTATTTTTGGAAAATAATTTCAACATTTAGTTGAATCTTGACTCTTTAGTGGCCGGGTTTTTATAGATATAGGTATATATATTGTTTAATTGATGAGTACATTATGGAGAGCCAACGTTTACGCAAAATAGTAGATTTTAGAAAGTCTTTACTGGATTAGTCTTACTTAAATTAATGATTTGATTTCAATAGAAGTCTAGACGATATCCTCAAGATATCCGTATTTCCGAAATATCTAGAGAAATATCCTAACTAATATTATAAAAGTGAAAGTGTGGATGTTTGGATGTTTGTTACTTAATCACGCAAAAACGGCTAAACGGGTTTGGATGGCATATAGCAAGGAAATTTGACATGGAAAAGAACATAGGCTACCTTTTAGCCCGATTCCTAAGTACCTAATGCCACGCGGGCGAAGCCGCAGGCAAAAGCTAGTGTATAAAAAGTCATAATCACTTAACAGCGGTTGTATGGAAATGTACCTCGAGTTGGACTCACATTGTTTTCTGTTACATTTATGTAATATACCCATAATATTCCACAACTATCACACAACGTCATCTAGTCTCAAGCTAAGCAGAACTTGTGTTATGACTATTAGACAACAGATAAACATACTTATATATTTCTAAATACATACATATTACAGATAAATAAATTACACTCAGACACATAACAAATGATCGTGCTCATCACACAAACATTTGTCCTGGGTGGGTATCGAACCCACGGCCTCCGGCGTAGCAGTCAGGGCCACTAACCACTAAACCAACAGGCCAGTCAACATTGATCATGGCATTGATGTTAGTTATCTATGGAATTCAAATAAATAAATAAATCGTATTGTCTATAAGTTCAAGGTTTAAAATAATAGCTCCAATCAAACAAGTTTACATTATCAGTTGACGCGGATTTTAAAAACATATTGATAACGTAATTTATAATCTAATAAAAATCTACTTAATCTAGTCTGTGCAAAGCCGTAAATCCTACTAAATCGTAAGAAATATTGTTTTCTAAGAACTAAACATGACTAAATGCTACTGTTATTTAAACGCATTGACTTTGAAAGATAATATATAGGAATTTCCTTAAGTAGTAGGCGGAAAACCAAATGCTAATTGCCAAATGGAATTTCCTTAACACGTTCGCTGGGAAGCCATTTTTCGTGGTCTTTCAGTAGGTGGGTGTGGGGTTTTTTAGAGGCAAAGTTAAACTTCTTTCAAAGTCAAGTCGAAGTCAAAATATTCTTTTCACATAGGCCTACATGGGCACTTATAAAACGTCAGAAGCTAGTTTTTTTTTTTTTTATGCTGGGCAAAATCATGCATTGACATCCCCCGCCCTTGGGCGGAGCGGGAGATAGTGTCAGACTCTTACTGACTTAAAGACCCACCCCGTTCCTTCTAGCCTTCATACCGGGGTTCGAGCGCCCTTTCGGATAACCCTGGCCCCAGTAGGCTTCGACCCGGCTGGGTCCCTGCTGTTGCTGACAACTCCTTGAGGCGCGCGGGAACAGTGCACGCCGTCGACGACTTGGGCTTGGTCCGGACAGTTACCGGACGGCCGGACAGCGAGCTACCCATTGCTCACTGTCCGCAGGCCCGCGCCTATGTTGGCCGGAAATCGGGATCAGAATCCCGGCGGCGGCGGCGGCGGCGGCGGCGGCGATAACGCCGTTGCCTGATGCGTTCGGCCTCCTCCTTTGCGAGCATTACTGCTTCGCATAAGTCGGCGACCGCCTGCCACTCCTCCTCGCTCCGGACCATGGCCTCAACCAAGGCCCAGCTCGAGAGGTCTCCGCCGCCGATCGCCCTCACGTCAGAAGCTAGTGCACGGTTCCAAATTGGTCGTTTCCTATGGAGAAGAACCGGCAAGAAACTCGATGGTTACTCTTCTCAGTCTCATTGCAGTGCGTTTGAGACCTTTTTAGCTCCACAATTTTAACATTACTGTTCACCGCACAGAGTGAAAGAACATGATTTTGACTGCCGCACCTACGAGGAGTTTCGCATGTGGCTTGTTCGACCTCATAACGTAGTGAACGTGTTAAGTATTTGGAATGGCGTCCATCCCGACATTCATTTTTACGTGTTTATGACGTTATTATTTCAGATATTTTAGAGACATTATTTAGGTTTTATTTAAATTTAAAATTTTTGAGTAAAAATAATCCAGTATTCACTTCTGAAAATCTGCTATTTTGGGTGAACTTTGGCTCTTCATAATGTATCTCATACATAATAAAATACACTTGCGTGCAAAAAAATCGGCCCACCCCATACGCAGCGCTTTGGAACCCAATAAATTGACCAAAAATTTTTATAATTGTAATTTTTTTTAGTATTATTGAAGATAGGCTTTTATATTTGTACGCCGACACTTACGGCTAAACATGACTGGTCTCAGACATTAATTTCAATCTTGCATGCTATTGTGTGTATACCATGTTTACACAAATAAAGAATATTATTATTATTCGTTTATTCATTTAACTTAACATATAAATTATATTTTTAAATATTTAAATAAAAAAATAAAAAAAAACATTTAAAAATATAAAAAATAGTGTCCCACCGGTATCGGGAACAGGGTCCAAGCTACCGGCGGTCAGGTCTTCAGGGAAAGGAACCTCCTAACTACACGAGCCGTGTCCAGGAGTACCGCTTTCTGAATCAAGCCCTTGATCCAGTCGCCTAACGAGAGCCTCCTAAGGTGTTGGTCGAGGCTCTTGGCTAATAAGCCATTGGCTGAAACAACTATTGATACAATGATTGAATCCACTTCCTTATTATTATTATACTTCTTTTACACATACTCTTCATTTTAGTAAATGTACCATAGTTCACATTATCGACTCAAATCGTCGAACACCCTCATTTTACACTTTTTAAAAGATAATGTTTCTGATTTTGCTCCGTATTTAAACTTTGTTGGCTTTTAAATGACTGGCCTGTTGCCTGTTGGTCTAGTGGTTAGTGACCCTGACTGCTATGCCGGAGTCGTGGGTTCGATTCCCACCCAGGACAAATGTTTGTGTGATGAGCACGATCATTTGTTCTGAGTCTGGGTGTAATTTATCTATAATATGTATGTATTTAGAAATATATGTTTATCAGTTGTCTAGTACCCATAACACAAGCTCTGCTTAGCTTGGGACTAGACGGCGCTGTGTGATAGTTGTGGAATATTATTATTTATTATTATTAATAATTAAGTGTATACATAATATATACATATATAGAAACCTTGCATATTTAATCGAGTTTCTGAATGACAATATATTTCCAAAAAAATTTAAGGTAAAAGAAAAAGATATTTTGTGAAATATTGAAGTAAATAAATGACGAAATTACCGAATGCTTACAGAGCGTTTCAGGCGTTATCTCATTTTTTTCCATTTGCCTCTTTGTCAAACATGATGAAGTAAACTTTTGAACTAAGTTCATGTTGACAATTAGAAGGTTAGGGAAGGGCCCATCGCACTCAACGCTCTCCTTGAATCCAGTCCTAGACTAGATCTATTCGCTGATGAATGGAAGGAGATATTGGTCGAATGTCTGGCGATTTGCGAGAAGACTGAACGAGAGGTTTAGTTGTATTATTTGTTATATTTTCTTTAATTAGGTTTTACATAATTTGTACCTTTTGTAATCAGTGTAATTGGCATTCTGTCGTTCTGGTTAAATAAATAAATAAATAACATTATACTCTGTTTAAAATCATATTAGAAAATTATGAAAATCTTTATTACATCCGTTCAACCGATTTTGACTTTTATTACGTTCAGTTTTGGTATGATTTTGATATAGAATCGACTGTATTTCTACAATCATAAGAACGTCCAAATAATTATCTTTTTTTTATCTATAATAGAATGTTTCTAGATACAATCAATCATTGATTGTTTGTGTGTAAATGACATTTTTGTAGGTCCTCTCATATCTTATGTATTCAGTGTGAATACGTTCTTTTATTATTAGGGTTCCGTACTGAAACGGAGGTTCCGTTAGTTCGAAAGATAGCTCAGCCAGCCCCGGTACGAAAGGCAACGAAGAAAGAGTCTGAAACTATCTCCCGCTCCGCCCAAGAGCGGGGGATCACCGAGAAA
This sequence comes from Mythimna albipuncta, assembly GCA_929112965.1. Lineage (NCBI taxonomy): Eukaryota > Metazoa > Arthropoda > Insecta > Lepidoptera > Noctuidae > Mythimna > Mythimna albipuncta. The sequence continues at coordinate 2,441,673 of OV815986.1, read as the reverse complement.
AAAAAAACGGTGTTTCCTTTTTTAGGGTTCCGTAGTTTTCTTATATCTCTCCTGGGACGCTAGGGGTTAAAACTAAGTGTACAATGGGCGGTCTTGTCGCACAGGGCAATTCACTTACAGACAACCTTTGGATGGACTGAAAGCAAGGAGAAAGTTTTAAATGAAGTTAAAATATATTTATTCTAAAAAAAACATGACTTAAATGGGCTAAGTAGGTAAAGTATTATTTTTTTATAGATAACTAGCTTTTGTTCGCGGCTTCGCTCGCGTACATAAAATATAGCCTATGTCACTCAGGAATAAAGCAGCTTTCTATCGGTGAAAAGATGTTTGCAATTGGACCAGTACTTTCAGAGATTACCTCCGACAAACAAAAAAAAAAGACGTGTGGCACTCGGGGACTGCCCCGGTAAAGCTGTTGCATAGCATTTTTATCAACTTATGCAAATATAATTATTTATTTATTTTATTTTTGCAGTATTTTTTTCCTTTGTTTTTTTTTTCTTTGATATTTATTGAAGTAACACTTTCACACATTGAATTGAATTTTGATTGATTATTCACTCATTTGTTTTCTTATCGGTTACCACGCTCAAAAAACAAATGAGTGGGGGGTGTTAGGTTATTTTCATTACGGAATTTCTGGATTCGGTCTCCACGCTCAAAGTCCGCGATAGAAGCTATGCAATAGCTTAACATAAAAACAAAAAAACAAACTTCACCTCTTTATTATATTAGTGTACTTAGATGTATTTTTTTAACGTTATTTTGTGGTCGATTTTAATATTATAGTACGGAACCCTTCGTGTGCTTATCCGACTGGTACTTGGCCAGTTTTTTGGTTCCAGGTCGGTCAGTCTATAAGATTAAAAAGTAAGAAAATCGATTGAGGCTACTGTTATCTTAAGTACCTTAAATATAAATGAACATTCTTTGTTTATTATTTTGTATATAGACATATTATCGTTTTTTGTTTTATTCTGATAATTTAGATTATGATGTAAGTGGAATTCATTCTTGGTAAGAGTCATCATTTCATTTGACACTAGCAGACGCCCGCTGCTTCGACCGAAAGCCCGTTTTTTTTTCTTCTTAATTGATATTAAAGCGAAATCAGTCAACCCATCGTTGAGTTTTAATGAGACTAAGGCCTACCATTTCGGACGCGTAGCTTCATAAACGCGTATTATTATTATTATATGCATCTCTAGGCAACGCTACGCCATGCAACGCTACGACACGCAACGCTATGCCACGCCATGCCCACGTTGCGACACGCGACGCTACGACACGCAACGCTATGCCACGCCATGCCCACGTTGCGACACGCGACGCTACGCCAAGTCATGGCACGCTACGCTACGCGAAGCTAATACGTACAACTGCCCACGTGTGCGTCGGTCTAACGTAGTTTCCTTACGAAGCACGTGGAGAGCCTTACCTCAAAGTGATTTATCTAAACTGATACTAAGCCTGCTAAATCGTTGAGATTGTGTGATTCATGATAATGGTGCAAACTCAGATTATATTTTTTTATCTTTATAATAAAAAATATACAATCTTCATTCTTCCTCTTTGTAAGTTATTTGAGACCATTCAAGTATTATGAGTTAGGGGCCATTCAAGTATTACGAGTTAGGGGCCATTCAAGTATTACGAGTTAGGGGCCATTCGAGTATTACGAGTTAGGGGCCATTCAAGTATTACGTAACCACTATAGGGGTGTGGGGGGGTTTTAGAGTTGCTTATTTTTGATGACATGGGGGATGGGGGGTCTAAATGGTGATTACGTCCGCAGTATATATTGTTCTTAGTTTTTTAAGAGAACGATCTCGATGTTTCAAAATCACAAGAAAATGAGCAGATACTTATTTATTTTATTCAAATGGAACGGCCGAAACCAATTACACTTATTTAAACACATAACACAAAAAGAGAAAACAATAAAACATTAAAAAGAACACAGACAAGTCATATGTCGCACAGGACATTAGTGGTAGACACTATTTGATACTATGTGACAGGCTTGTTGGTCTAGTGGTTAGTGACCCTGACTGCTATGCCGGAGGTCGTGAGTTCGATTCCCACCCAGGACAAATGTTTGTGTGATGAGCACGATCATTTGTTCTGTGTCTGGGTGTAATTTATCTATAATATGTATGTATTTAGAAATATATAAGTATGTTTATCAGTTGTCTAGTACCTACCCATAACACAAGCTCTGCTTAGCTTGGGACTAGACGGCGCTGTGTGATAGTTGTGGAATATTATTATTATTATTTATTTATACATTGATACACATCACTGAGCAGCAAACATCCAGTGTCGTTGAAGATTCAGAGTCATGGATTCGTGTATCATGGACTCAGGACTGTTAATTGAAATTAATATGTCAAAATTTTAAATCTTGTTTGTTTTTTTCTTTTATTTCAAACCTATTCCTTATTTGTAGACACACGTTTACGTTTTGGAAACACATTCATTATACGTACAGGTGGAATTTCCTGCCGGAGTCTGTGTTTCCTGATAGCTACAACCTAAAGATCTTTAAGTCAAGAGTGAATAGGTTACTTCTAAGCAAGCGTGCTCCATCGTCGACCACATCATCGCTTACCATCAGGTGAGATGGTGGTCAAACGCGAGCATATCCAGAATAAAAAAAAGTTACGTTTCTGTACAATCGTGTTATTACACATCTCTCTCCAGATATTTTGGATTTACAGATATCTTGTGGATTATCTAGGCTTCTTTAGAAGTTAAAACAGGTGACAAACTAATCTAGTAAAAAGCAATGGTGGCCAGACCCGACTTACGAGTAGGTCACGGGTCAACCCAGCCAGGCGCATTACTTTGTGTAATTTATTTCATCCTCCCCGGCTCTCAAAACGGTGAAGGAAAACATCGTGAGGAAACCGGCATATCCTAGAACCAATAAAAAAAACACTGTAAAGTACAAAATAACTTTAATTTCGGAATTCGGTATTTCTATAATAGATAGTTTTGTCTCTTCGTTATTTAACATTGATTTCCGAAATTAAAGTTATTTTGTACTTTTCAGTGTTTTCTTTTTGTTCTTTACATTGAAGTCGGTTTAATTTTTTTTGTAAAAATGTTTTTTATTTTTCACTTTTTAGTTATGGTGCCACCACAAAAAAGTACACCTCCCCCAAACTTAATTAATATCTTATAGCCAGAGTGCATCTCATAACGATTCTGGTAACCCCAAACACGATTAGATTTCATTATTTTACCTTCTGGCTTCATCATCAGATCAGTTCGATACATCCCCCTTTTCTTTCTTTCAGTCAGTCATCGACTACACGTATAAACAAAGCAATTTTACTTGTTACGACAGTTCTTCTGTGATCCTATGAGGAGTTCTGTTCCATATCTTCGAAGTTCATGATCGGATCATAACAATATTCCTAAGGGACCAACCTTTCCATCAAAAAAATAATTTTCAAAATCGGGCCACAATTGACCGAGATTTCGGTGAACATTCATAAAAAAAAACATACATTCAGGCGAACATAGAACCTCCTCCTTTTCGAAGTCGGTTAAAAAATTTGAAAACATGTGACATCCATTAACCCGCACTGGGCCCGCGTGGTTGATTACGGCCCATTCCCTCTCCTAGAGAAGAGGTCTGAGTCCCAACAGTGGGAACATTATAAGGCCGACTATGCTAAAGACCTCTGAAAATCTGCTATTTTACGTGACTTTTGACCCATAATGCACTCATATATTAGAAATATGAAAAAGTACAAAGCCTTGCACTCTAAATGACGACAATTTTTCTAAAAAACTTTAAAACAAATAAGAAACACGTATTCCCTGGAACAAGTTTTGTGAAATATTCGAGTAAATCACGGAATTACCGAATGCCAACAGAGTTTTCAGGTATTATCACTCTTTTTTCGCGTTGCCTTTTCGTCAAACATCACGTTGGATTGCGTTAGATGAAGTAACAAGCTTTTAAACCATGCTCGATCTTGATGGAAGGCGAGTGGAAAACGACCCTCTAACAAGACCGTCAAGCAAATGTATTTATATGAACCTAACTAGCTTCTGCTATCGTCTTTGCCCGCTTGAAATAAGGTTTGAATTTGGACCCCTTTTTTTAGTACTGAAAATCATCCAAAGATAATCCCTGCTCTTGGGCGGAAAGGGAGATAGTGTCAGACTTTTACTGACTAAAAAACCCACCTCGTTCCTTCAAGCCTTCATACCGGGGCTCGAGCTCCCTTTCGGATAACCCTGGCCCCAGCAGGCTTCGACCCGGCTGGGTCCCCGCTGTTGCTGACAACTCCTTGAGGCGCGCGGGAACAGTGCGCGCCGTCGACGACTTGGGCTTGGTCCGGACAGTTACTCATTGCTCCCTGTCCGCAAGCCCGTGCCTACGGTGGCCGGGTATCGGGATCAGAATCCCGGTGGCGGCGACGGCGGCGAGAACGCCGTTGTCTGATGCGGTCGGCCTCCTCCTTGGCGAGCATTACTGCTTCGCAGAAGTCGGCTCGCGCCTGCCACTCCTCCTCGCTACATCGGACCATGGCCTCAACCAAGGCCCAGCGCGAGAGGTCTCCACCGCCGATCGCCCCCACGAGGACACGGCGATGCACCGCCCAAGCAGGGCACACCTCGACTGTGTGCTCCACCGTGTCCTCCGGGTGTTCCGCACAGTGGCAGTTTTCTTTTTGTTTGTAGGAGGTAATATCTAGAAGTACTGGTCCGATTGTTAAAATTTATTCATCGATAGAAAGCTACTTTATTCCTGAGAGACATAGGCTATATTTTATGTACCTAGTTCTTAATATTTATATGTATAATAATATCAGAACAACATTTGCTGAGTCAAACTGACTGACTGACTGACGTATATAGATAAAAATGTCAAAAAAATGTCGGGGCGAAAAAAGAAGCTATCAATTTAAAATCGAAAACTTATTTTCCGAGATCGAATTGCTTGATTAGTGAATTTATCATTAAGATCTCATGTAAATTTAATTAGTTTATCATAATTATGCGCCTAAATGAAATTATCTTATTGTAGTAGGTAAGAGATTTTAAAAAAAATAATCAGTTTTTGATCAGATTGCAAAGTTCACGCATCATTTGCTATTTTTTGAGTCTACAATTTTGTTGTGTCACTTACGCTTTGATTCGAGATCAGAACATTTAGAGTGTTTTTATTTACCAAAAGTTTGTAGAAGTAAGTAACATAGAGTTGATATTACCGAATCTGAAATCCTAAAATCATAAACATCATCTTCCTGCCATTGTCCCGTTATTTTTGGGGTCGGTGCAACATGTTTTTCTTCTATTCTGGCCTGTCACCCGTTACGCTATCACTAACTTTCTACCCTTCTCTCCCATCTTTGGCCTTCCTCTACCTAGAGAGGGAGAAGAAGGCCAGAAAAAAAGAAGGAACAAGGAACATATGGATAAGAGAATTCGGCCCCGATGCTTTTATCTTATCCTGGAATTTCGGGTTTAACGATAATAATTGGTTTCGAGATCCTGGGATACTCACGGGATTGTATAGGTAATGAAGAGTGGTAACAGAAAGTCAATAAAGAGAACAAATTGAAGTATACTTTTACAACTTCTAAAATTGACTAACTAGACACTTTTATAAAATGATTTACAAAACTATTAAACTTTCAACTTAGTAGAAGAATAATATTTAAAAATCACATTTGTTTAAACACAAGCTAAAAAAGTATGTTTTGACTCTAAATTCAAATTCGATATGTTTTTATTTTTAAAGGCCTAAATTGGTACTTACAAAATGTCAGATTAGAAGCTAGTGTATATATTATACTCGATGGTAAATGAAGGAATCATCATGAAGTTTTTATGTCTCTTCCAAATTACATCTTTTACTGGAATTACCTCAGAGATTAATTTCCTGTTTATTGGTTTAGAAAAAACAGTTTCTTTAGAAGCTAAGCTAAGCTAGCTAGCTAGCTTGAGCTAAGTTTTTCATGATGTCTATTTCGTGAGAGGCTTCTAGAGGCTTTTCTTTCAACTGTTTTTTGTTTTGGTTTTTTAAAAGGTAGATTCAATCTGCATTTGTCTATTTCTTTATTATCATTTTTGTTTTTTTTTTGTTAATTCTTTCAGTTACCCGAATATCTGTTTTTTCCCATATTGTTTGCACTCTAAAAATTCTTTACATTACTGTCTAAATTATTATTACTATATATACATATCGATGCCCCCAAACAAGAACTCGGTAATGTACTATTACGGGGTTTATGCTGTTATGTCAAATTCGGCATCTATGGACTGGAATACACCTTCTCAATTTTTTTCAGATTTTTCCTATTGATATTTGCAAAGAAATCATGACACACGTGTTTATTGTTGGGAATTTAGACACAATAATATTTCGGCAAAAAACCTGTTATAGTTCTGTACGAAAAAACTATTTATTTTTTATTTTGGTAAGTTGCGATTACCGGGTTATTGGCGTAAATCATTTTCATGAAATTTTTGGTAAACGTGTTGACGTGTTGTGAAGAGCGACTTCAAACCGAGAATATCTTTCAGAAAACTTGAATATTTCCAAAATGTATCGCTTTTATACTGAGTGGTTTACAGAACAAAATTACAATGATGTTGTAATGGCAACAAAACGACAATACGAAACAGTTTTTAACTCCCAATATAACTACTCATTTTTCAAACCCAAAAAAGACCAGTGCCTTTCATGCTCCATTTATGAATAATCAGACGAATCTATGAAAACCACACTTGAAGAAAAACACGTGACAAGACTCCATTTACAGAGAAAAGAAAAAGTAAGATCATTAAAGAAAGAAGAAATAGAGACAGCTGATAAAGGTAATATGACAATAGCAATATTTGATTTACAAAAAGTGTTAGGTGTGCCTCAATCTGAAGTAGGCGTATTTCATTATAAAAGAAAATATCCATGCAACAATTTTACTGTGTTTGATGCAGTACGAAAAATAGGATATTGTTATGTATGGCATCACCAAATCGCTAAAAGAGGCAGTTCAGAAATAGGAAGTGCTTTGTTATCTTTTTTTAAAACTGAACGTGAGAAAGGTATAACAAAGTTTTCATTATATTCGGATGGATGTTATGGGCAGAACAAAAATCGTTACATTTTCGCCCTTTATTTATATGCCTCCAAACTTTTTCACATAACCATAACCCATCGTTTTTATGAAACTGGACACAGTCAAAACGAGGGAGATTCCATGCATGCATGCATAGAAAAAAACTTAAAAAATAAAGTTTTATATACCCCTGACCAAATTTATAATATTATTTTAAATTCAAAGATTACTGGCGAAAAATATAGGATCAAGGAATTAGAGCAATCCGAAGTTTACGATTTAAAACCACTGGTAGAAGACAAGTATTTTCGGTGCGATAAAGACGGAAATGTGATCCGCTGGGCTGATGCCATGGAGGTAAACGTGGTCGATTCACAAGCAAATAAGTTGTTTTTCAAATATAATTTTGAAGACACTTATTCAGAGCTTGATCTAAACAACACTCCCTCTACCTCAGCTAGACGAAGAGGACGAAAGCGTGCGAGTACTCAAGAAGCAGCTGTATTAGATAATGTGCAGTTGCAACGCGCATACCACCAACGTATTCCAATAAGCCAGGCTTTGCATACAGACCTTTTGAGTTTATGTAGAAGTGGAGCTATTCCTCAGAGTTACCATTCTTTTTATCAATCCTTGTCCTGTTCTGAAGCGGGAAACGAAAACATTTCTGAACAAGAACTAAATTGAAGAGTTTATGTAGCTCAAAGTTAATTACAGGATTTGATTTTTATTGGATTATTTTTATTAATGAATGTTCACGTCGAACTAAAGTGTTAAATTACTTTCTGTGATCATAATAAATAATAAAATTACTTATATTCGAAATTATTAAATTTTTTCGTTTATTATCTTCAAATATTACAATTAAATTTAAAAATGGTATCGAGTGGTAACAATAACACTGTTTTTATTATATTATATTATTATATTTTCCTCTTAATAACAATGTTATTTATTAATACCTTTTTTTAAATTACTTGACATTACCACAATAACTCCGTACAAACAAGTTATCTATCAGCCATAAAATAAAAAATAACGCCGTAGAAGCCCGTAATATAATGTTATGAAATATTTTATTTCATAAAATTTACTGCAATAACCCCGTAAGTAGTATTACTGTAATATTGTATGTATGAAATTTCAGGTATTATTTATTTTCATAAATAACTAGGTTTTGAATAAAAGGATTTTTATATCAATGGCACAGGTAGACTTCGCAAAAAAATAGCTTTCATTTAATACATCAATGACTTCAATAGTCCCACTCGTTGAAAAGATATTTGACAAAATCAGTAAATCTTTTCTCCTGTAAAATTTTGATTTTTCGATTACCGGGTTATTGCTTGGAGGCGTCGATATATAGTAGTATATTCTACACAGTATGTTGACGATGATTTTTTATGTGGATTGATAAATATGTCTATAATCTAAAAGCCAAAGTGGATGCTCAGTTGTTATAAAAATAATTTAATCTCGATAATTCCGGGATTTGTGTTTTTAAATCCCGAAAATTTCGGTTTTAAAAAACGGCTGAGATCGAATCCTCTAATGTTGATGGATACAGATCCATCCACATGTATACTTATAAGTCTTTTAGTAATATGCATTTCATAACGCCTCTTCTCATGGCCATACCATATTTCAAATAGACCATGTGTGTATAGTCAGTAGATCTGTGAATAGGACGTAAACTATTTTTATCCTCTCACTCCCACCTCATAGATGGTTTTCTTTAATAATTTATATGGCAGAAAAACGTTCGTGTCCTGCCGCTGCGGCTGCGGTGAACCTCAAGCGGCAGAAACATAACAACCTTGTTGGAAGTTATATTTTCGAACCGTTTGGGGTTGAACTTCTCGGATCGTGGGGTACTCATAAGTTGTAAGATCTGTCGAAATCTCAAAAAAGAAGAAAGGGAATTATGAGTAGGTATACAATACATGTGGATGGATAGAGAATCTATCCACATATTTTAATATAATGTAGATTCGGATAGAGTAGGGTATCTAGAGTAGGGTAGAGTTGAGAAGAGTAAAATATAGTATTTAAATTAGTTAGTTGACGGGAGCTAAGCCGCGGGCAAAAGCTAATTCTATATAATTTTCCCGCGTATTACGCATAGTATACCTAATTATTGATAATATTGATTTACTGATACTATAAACAACGCTATCAATTATTACGATCGCTTGAAGAATTTTTTTTATTGTACCGATCCGGATCTCTCCTCTATCGGATTACTTTATCATTCGTATCAATATTTCGTAAGTTATTTCTTGGGAAATGAAATGAGTAGTTTTAATTTTTACCTTATTGTGTCACCCTGCTCAAGGAAATCGTTTGTCTTGGTATGGTCATGTGATGAGGAGGGATGAAGAGATATTAAACGAGTTAGTATAGGTACATAGGTAGACCGAGACGTAACACGTCGGATCAACGCAGGATGGATGAAATGGCTACAGGTCACGGGAACAACTTGTGACCCACGCATGCCCCTCAAGTTGAAGGATAAAATTTACAAGTCCGTCATAAGAACTGTCATACTGTATGGATCAGAATGTTGGGCTGTGAAAAAGAAGGATGAAAAAAAGATTGCATGTAGCGGAGATGAGAATGTTGAGATGGATGTGTGGTGTGATGAGAATGGATAAATTGAGAAATGAGCATATTAGAGGAAGTTTGGAAGTAGCGCCAGTGACTGAAAATTTGAAAGGTAATCGGTTGTCTTGGTATGGTCATGTGAAGAGGAGCGATGAAGCGCATATTACTAAAAGAGTTCTGAGTATACATGTGGATGGATGGAGAGGGAGAGGAAGGCCGAAGAAAAGATGGATGGATTGTGTGAAGAGTGATATGAAAGAAAAGGGAGTTAGTGATAGTTTGACGGTTGATAAGACAGATGGGAAGAAAAAAACACAAATAAAACGGGACAAGGGCAGGAAAATGATTATGTAGTATGGGCAATAAGGGCGATATTCCCATCAATCACTGCTGATATAAAGCTTGTCATTCAACTAATTGGATTAGCTACTTCACTGTAATTTTGATTGTTATCAAATTACGGTGTAATCGATACATCACTGACTGAAATCTGTGTGGCGTATAAGATGTTCCGACATTTATAAGTAGCTGCTGTCAGCGACTTCGCTCGTGTTATCATCAACATAATCATTTCAGCCCAAAGACGTCCGCTGCTAGACACAGCCTTCCCTAAGTGTCGCCACAACAAACAGTCCTGAGTCTCGCATCCATCTTATAGTCCAGCTTGTGGGACAAATGTTAAATAATTAAAAATTTAGTCATCTACCCGAATACAAGCGTAAAATGTGTTGTTATTTTCTTTTTCGAATTTTATACAAATTAAAAAGGTACTACAGTGTTACCGTAACTGATTTTACCAATAAAATCTTTACTACTGATAATAAAGTTATAATCAGTAAATTAATCGTAACGTTACGATTTGACGATAGATAAAAAATGTTTGACTATCTGAGAATCTAACAATTTGTTGTACGTGACTGAAAACTGTGTGACTATAATACGAATGACGAAGATGAAATGAATATAATAAGTTATAAAATTTATAAAAATAAAATAAAAGCAGCGGCAAAAGAATACCGCCCTGGGGAACACTAGCGTCTAGGACATGGAAACTTTTTTTATTGTTGATAAGTTCGTTCTCACCTGATGGAAAGCGATGATGCGGTCGACGATGGAACGCGCTTACCTAAAAGAAACCTATTCACTCTCGACTTGGAGATTCCCGGGTTGTAGCTATCAGGAAACACAGACTCCGGCAAGGAATTCCACTTCCCAGCCGCACGCACAATGAATGTGTTCCCAAAAAGTTTCCCAACTCAACAAATTCTCGCCAACGCGAATCAACTGCTGACATCTGAAAGAAAAAAAGAGAGCCATATTAGCACCTCGGAAGAAACTGTTAGATGTGATAGTGGAAATTATTGTGAGTGATGGTATCAAAAGCTTTGGAAAAATCAATTAAAATCAAAACATTAACCTTTGATTCTTTCATGGCTTCTCTAATTACAACAGTCACTTCTAGGCCTGAACCTTGATTATATTAGCTAATAAGATTATTGCGGTAAATAAATCTTTTAAATCATTTGTGGATGCAGGGCTCAATCTTTTTTGTTTTTATTGTAGTCGGCATTAGTTTCTTAGTTTCTACTGGTTTTCTTCTTCTCATGAGCACGAATAATACCTGCCACCTCAAGGAGTTGTCAGCAACAGCAGGGGCCCAGCCGGGTCGAAGCCTACTGGGGCCAGGGTTATCCGAAAGGACGCTCGAGCCCCGATATGAAGGCTTGAAGGAACGGGATGGGTTTTTTAGTCAGTAAGAGTCTGACACTATCTCCCGCTCCGCCCAAGAGCGGGGGTTATCATAAGATGATTTTTCCCATCGAAAAAAAAAATACCAGCCGGTAACTATCCCATTACTGGGAAAATTCCTCTTCCTACAGAGAGAAGTCCCGAGCATTACTAAGTATGCTTGATTCGCTATGACTTTGCAGGAGTGAAAATTGTACAAAATGATTTTTAGTATATGCATAACCTGAGTATAGTTGGTTCAGAATCAGTAATATAATAATATAATATAATATTCCACAACTATCACACAACGCCGTCTAGTCCCAAGCTAAGCAGAGCTTGTGTTTTGGGTACTAGACAACTGATAAACAAACATATATTTCTAAATAATAATATAGATAAATTACACCCAGACACAGAACAAATGATTATGTTCATCACAAACATTTGTCCTGGGTGGGAATCGAACCACTAGACCTAGAGGCCAGTCAACTGAATGGATTCCAATAGTTTTTACATCATGTTATTATAATTCCCAAAAATATTTAAAAAGGTTACAAGTTGGACACCACCGACATTAAACACAACATAGGACACGACAGATCATAGCGAGTTTTAGGTGCCATTAAACAGCTGGGTGCAAAATAACCTTTGTCGATTGGATGGCCCGGGGACTATGTATTTTTGCTGATATAATAAGCTTATAACTTTGTGTTTTTTCATAATAAAGTTTTAAATTTTGTACATAGATTCTTTATACACCGCTAAATTTTGATCGTTTCCGTAGGTAGTTTGTACGCGACGCCGACTACTACTTACAGGTCATTGGACTCGCTCAGCTGACGTATTCATAAAGAAATTAATTTCGTACATGCGTAAATTAATACGAGTTTTGAAAAAAAGGTACTTTATTTTTTAATTTTATCTTTACAAATCGATAGTGTTTCATGTACCGGATCGACCCTCCACGGGATTAAAACCGACCAAAATTTAACGGTGTATAAAACTACTAGACAAGTGTTTCGGGTTTCATTTATACTGAAAATAAGGTTGTATGACACGTATCTTCTTCGTTTATCGTTTTGTTAGTACAAATTATTTCAAATCTGTTGAATAGTATCCCACTAAAAACATACCTGTTAAAAGGGGCCAAGTTCCTATCGGCTAATTGTTCGCCTAAAAAGGGTTGAAATCCAATCCAATGCCAAGTTTAAATGCACTTTAAAATCGATCAAAATTTATTTATTTAACATTTATGCAACAAAAGATACAAAGGCGGACTTAATGCCTTAGGCATTCTCTACCAGTCAACCTAGGGTAGTGCAGAGACAAAATGGCAGGTGCATAAAAAATAAAGATAGAATATTATTCAAAATAATTATAGAATTATTTATAAAGCATAAACCAAACATACATATATAAAAACAAAAACGCATATTTAATAAAATATATAGCTATACATACATACAAATATATACTATATATATATATTCACAAAGAAAAGGAGTTTTGAGATGATTCTACTAATCATAATCATCTTCATCAACAGCCTGATCATCGTTATATTATAGCATCATCATTATCATCATCGCTATATTTCAGGATCTACTGAAGCTATATCTATGAAATTTGGCATACTGCTTTAGTACTAGTATATGATAACGTAGGTACAATTTTATCTCTGTACTTGCAATAGGCACTGAGCTACAGGGGGTCAAAAGTGGGTCGAAACGGTTCGTGTAAATAGTGCACGGCATGCGCGCGGCCTGTTGCTGGAACTTGGCTTGGGCACGGTCGTGCGCTTAGATAGAAGAAATAAAACGGAGCAACTAGCAGGTCAGGTTATCGACTGGGACTTTGTTTTATAGGTACTGTTTGGGTAATAGTATAAACCAAAGTCGCAGTCGATTAATCTTTTAGCATCCGACTCGGCTGGTCAGCGTTCGGGAATCTTCTCGTCCAACCTACCACTGGGTCTCAAGACGAAAGTCTATGACCAGTGCGTGTTGCCAGTGACATACGGCACTGAAACGTGGTCGCTAACATGGGCCACATCAGAAAGCTTAAAGTCACCCACCCACCCACATTATACTGGAAGTTCCGTTGCGTGATCGCATCAGGAATGACGATATTCGCAGGAGAACCAAGGTCACCGACATAGCACGAAGAATCGCTAAACTTTTTTTTTTTTTTATTATTAATGATAGGCTTGCGTTTGACCACTATCTCACCTGATGGTAAGCGATGATGTGGTCGACGATGAAGCACGCTTGCCTAGAAGAAACCTATTCACTCTCGACTTAAACTTAGTGACAAAAGTGACAGGGCACATTGCTCCTAGAAAGGATAGTCATAGTCGATGTGGCCACAAGTTTCTGGAGTTGCAACACGTACCGCATACTGGAAGACGCAGTTTGAAGGCCTCCCACCAGGTGACCTGATCTGGTGTCTGTCGCGGAAATGCGATTAATGCAAGACGCATAAGACCTTTCGTTGGGCGAGGCCTATGCTGGCTTTTTTTTTTAAGGTGGGATAATCATCCAATGACATCCCCCGCTCTTGGCGGAGTGGGAGTCAGACCTTTACTGACTGTAAACCCACTCCTGTTCCTTTGTTGCTTTTCGTACCGGGGCCGAATCTTCCTTTCAGAAACAGATCTTTAGCCCCCGTAGGCTTCGACCCTGCTGGGCTCCTACGGTTTGCTGACAACTCCTTGAGGAGCGCGTGAAACGATACACGCCGTCGACGTCTTAAGCTCGGTCCGGTTGGTTACCAGACGGTCGGACGGCGAGCTACATATTGCTCGCCGTCCGCATGCCCGGCTATGCCTGCAGAAAAGATGATGACGTCTACTAATATTTTCATTTCTTTTCACAGATATGTACAAAGTTGTTACCTTCCTGACACTGATAGCTGCGTCCACAGCCCAGTTCCTGCCGAATGGCTGCCCCGCGGACTTCAGCGTGCACCAGCTGCTGCCGCACGAGACGGACTGCGCCAAGTACTACAGCTGCAGGGATGGCGACAGGGTCGAGATGAGCTGCCGGCCAGGCACGCTCTATGACGCTAACTTACAAGTAAGAACAAATCATTTTAATCCTAAACAAGAGCGCAACAGAATAGGGTTTAAGGGCATGCAATTTGACACATATTTTCGCTGTTTTTCACACAACCGCTCTTACGCGATTATGACGTTATTACGCATTTTTCATTAGATATTTTGGAAACATAGATATCTTGTGAATATTATCTGGGCTTCTATTGAAATCAATTTGTAAATTTTTGTAAGATTAATCCAGTCAAACCCTTCATAATGTACTAAAGAATTTAAAAAGTCTAAAAATTATAACAATGGAAGTCTTGCAAAAATCAAGATTCTAAATTTCAACAATTCTTTTTAAAAACTTTTGGAGATTTCAAAAAAACGTATTGCCAAGAACAAGTTATATAGTTATATAAGTATTTATTGGTTTAATTTAGGTTTCACTTACTCTTCTTTCTCATTTCTGCACACTACTGTCTACATCTCTTGTAATTTCTCCTTTCGCAGGTCTGCTGGAAGAAATTTCTATTTGAAATAAGCAGTACCTTTGTACAAAGTTTTCTAACAATGTTATCCTCCTCAGTATATTTGTGTGTACATAAATTGTAAAATAAATAAATAAGTTTTGTGAAATTTCGAGTACTTACCTAAGTCACGGAATTACCGAATGCTAACAGAGTTTTCAGGCGTTGTCTCTCTTTTTTGCGTTGCCTTTTCATCAAACATCGCGTTGGATTGCGTTAGACGAATCAATAAGCTTTAAAACCATGCTATATTAACGATAGGCCAGTGAAAAAGGACCCTCTTAAGGGGCCGACGACAGATGAATTTCCATACAAACGTAATACCACGCTGTTGGAGATAAAACCTTCTTGCAAGCTTCCTAAATTATATGAAAAAATATGACACTTCTATTTGTCACTTGTCTTCACTTGTTTTCTGTAAAATATGTTGTTCACACCGAAAATTATTAAAAACTAATTTGCATTGAGCATCCAGTCATTGATTTTCATCAGAATACCCATAATTCTCGCACATGGTCCTTCGAGCCGGATGAAATATAATTAAGAAGATCAGCGATTATTTTCAAGAAAAAGAATAGAGACTGACTTCCACGCTGAATGGAGGTTCATGAGTTCACTGCTGGAGAACTGGATTGATTTCAAGCAAGTTAGTTAGTGGTGTACAGTTATAATTACGCTAATATCGTCACCCAACACTCAGGTAGTATATATAAGTAGTCATACTAAGGTCAGTACTATTTTATTAAATTACCAATTATATTGTGTTTGAGTAAAATCATTAGGTACTTTGTTGCATTGTGATTAGTATTTTATTCAACAGCAATGTTAAGTTTAAACTCATACTTTTAACAGTATAGTTAGCTATTTTGCTACATTATTAAACTTACATTATATTAAGCTGTAACTAATTACATAACTACTTAACAGTGGTATTAATTTTTAACAAGTATCTTGACATAATAAAAATATTTGAGTGTTAGATATTAGTACAAGTCATTGTTATAAATTATAGTTAGCAGTCAGAAAGGGCATAGACTACAGCTAGGCGTATAATTATTGAAATTATATTGTTGTTTTAATTTTTATATTCCTGTATCAATGCCAGGTTGACAACACTCGTCTCCCAGAATGTCTGAGGAAAAGGATTTAATTAAGAAGCGAGGCAGCTTCAAAGGTCGCTTGACTAGTTTCCTCAATTTTCTGGACTCATTCAAGGACAAGGAGCTATCTAGCTGTGATGTGTCCGAGTTGCAGTTGCGCATGGGCAAGATAGAGGCGTTGTATGAGCAGTATGATGAGGTACAGTTACGTCTAGAATGCATTGTTGACGACATCAACTTACAATATTCTCAGCGTTCCGAGTTTGAGTCTATTTATTATAAAACCTTATCTAGAGCCCAGAATATTCTGACTGACTACAATAAAGATAATAAATCGATGGAAAGTTGTAAAAGTACTTGTGTTAGCATAAAGCAGCCGGTTAAATTGCCAACGATTCAGTTACCAAAGTTTAGCGGATTATATTGTAATTGGCTTGAATTCCGCGACACCTTTACTAGCCTAATTCATTGTAATGATGACATAGACGCAATCAATAAGTTTCACTACTTGCGAGCATCACTTGAGGGAACAGCTGCTATAGTTATCAAATCCATTGAGTTTTCTTCAAGTAATTACTCTGTGGCATGGTCATTGTTATGTGATCGGTTTGACAACAAAAGATTACTGGTTCAGAATCATATAAGTTCATTATTTACTATTGAATCAATTACAAAAGAATCTTCTGTTGCCATTAAGAATTTGATCGATCAGTTAAATAAAGACTTGCGAGCTTTAGAGTCATTAGGGGAGCCTGTGAAACACTGGGATACACTTTTAATCTACATTGTCACACGAAAACTTGATCAAAAAACCTATCGTGAGTGGGAGGAGTGCAAAGGTAGGATAGACAAGGATGGCTTAATCACGTTTAACGCATTTATGCAATTCTTACGCAATCGAGCCGACCTCATCGAGACCCTGGAACTCCCCCGCAATCATTATTCGCAATCACCAGGTAAATCAGGTCCTAAGATCAAGTCAATGGTAGCACAATCTCCTATCAATTCTAGCACTGACTCAGCTTCTAAACCTTGTCCTAAATGTAATAACAACGATCACACATTAAATAATTGTCCACAGTTTCTCGCATTGAGTAACGATGACCGTCTCAAATCATTACCTAGTTATAAGGTATGTTTTAACTGTTTTCGTTCCGGACACTATGCTAACAAATGTAAAAAACCAGGCTGCAAACTATGCAAACGTAGGCACAACACATTAGTTCACGTACATTCTAATGGCACTGTATCGAATACACCTAGTGGTAATTCGATGAATAACTTGTCTGCTACGACTGAAACGAATAACGTAGCTTTATCCGCAAACATTGCATCTCCGTGTGGTCATACGCAACGAGATGTGTTGTTATCAACCGCTTTGATCAAATTAAGAGACCACAATGGGTGTGTGCATCTCGCTCGCGCGGTGCTCGATAGTGGTAGCACGTCTTCACTCATAACAGATAGGTTGTGCAATAAACTTAACTTAAAAACTAGCCAGGTAGATAGATCAATCCTTGGAATCAATAACGTCACTTCGCACGTAGGTAAAATATGTCGGGTTAAGGGTACGCCATTAGATGATAGCTTTGTATTCGAACTAAATTGTTTTGTTCTTCCGTTCATTACGAGTAGTGTTCCGTGTCGTCAGATAAATATTTCTGATTTCGACTTACCCTCGAATATTACTTTAGCTGATCCTACTTTTTATAACCCTGCCGATGTTGATATTTTAATCGGCGCTGATCTTTTTTGGGATTTGTTAGGATCTCAAAGACTAAAGTTAGGTACCGGGAAACCAATATTATGTGAAACCCGTCTAGGATGGATAGTTTCCGGTCCAATTACTCAGAATACTATCTCACTGCTGACGAATGACGTAAAGTGCAATATGTCTAAAATGGTTGCCGACAGCGATGGTGACTGGGAAAACCTCAAGTCAGAATTGACAAAGTTTTGGCAATTAGAGGAGGTGAATGCGAAGTCTTCCAATTCTTATATGCCTGAAGAGAAATTGTGTGAAGACAATTTCGTTACAAATACGACACGATTGTCTGATGGTCGTTTTTGTGTTCGCATCCCCCTTAAGAAAGATCCTTCAATTTTAGGAAATTCTTTTAATAAAGCCACACATTGTTTACATTCTTTAGAGCGTAAATTAAAGGTTAAGACGAACTTTAGTAGAATGTATCATGACTTTTTGTCAGAATACGAGTTACTTGGTCATATGACAAAAATTAATAAACCTAATTTATGTTTGGGTTATTTTATTCCACATATGGGAGTTTTACGCGAGTCGAGTACCACGACCAAACTTCGTGTTGTTTTCAACGCTAGTGCTTCTACTTCGACGGGAGTGTCCTCTAATGACCTACAGATGGTTGGGCCAACCGTACAGGACGGTCTATTGTCTATACTTCTTCGCTTTAGAGTCCACAAGTATGTTTTATCTGCGGATGTGGAGAAGATGTATAGACAAATAGTCGTCCACCCGTCGGACAGATATTTACAACAGATTGTTTGGCGTGATAATGTTAGTGATCCTATTAATGTTTATCAATTAAACACCGTCACGTACGGTACGGCCAGTGCGCCATTCCTTGCGACACGATGCCTTAAACAAGTAGGACTCGACTGTAGGAACCCTAAGATATCGGAAATCATCCAACATGACTTCTATGTACTTGCTGACCGGAGGGGATGACTTAGATGAAGTAAAGTTCATTCGCACTGAAGTCACCAAAGCGCTTGCGTCGGCATGTATGCCATTGAGAAAGTGGAAGTCAAATGATTCTCAATTATTGTCGAATGCTGTCCCTGCGTCATACGATTTGAACATTGGACAAAATGAGCCAGAAAAGTTGCTTGGTCTCTGTTGGCATATCGGCACTGATGAGATAGGGTTTCCTATAGGTCTGACTAAATCTTCGACTAGGTACACAAAGCGTGACTTGTTATCCGTTATTGCGCGAATCTTTGATCCCTTAGGTCTGTTAGGTCCTATTGTTATTACTATGAAGATCTTGCTACAGAAAATGTGGTTAGATAAATTATCATGGGATCAACCATTACCTAATGAGATTTGTAAACAATGGGAGATTATTATTAAATCTTTACCTCTTTTAAATCATGTTCGCATTCCGCGACTTGTAGTCTGCAATTCATTTACGGAGTTAGAACTCCATATTTTCACAGACGCGTCTGAGTCCGCGTACGGTGCTTGCGTCTACATTCGCAGTGTTAATGCTAAGGGTGAGTACATGGCTCGCTTGTTAATGGCAAAGAGTCGAGTTGCTCCCATCAAGCCTACGACAATTCCGCGACTGGAGTTATGTGGTGCGGTAGTCGGTTCTCGTCTTCACGAGAAGGTGATGAGCTCACTTCGAGTGAAGATCAGTCGGGTTTATTGTTGGACTGATTCAACCATTGTCTTGGGATGGTTACAGATGATGCCTACCAGACTTCAGCCCTTTGTGCGCAACCGCGTTGCTGAGGTTTTGGATAAGTCGGGTAACTGTACTTGGAGGCACGTCCCAACAGATCAAAATCCAGCAGACCTAATATCTCGTGGCATGGATATTAGTGATCTGCAGGAGTCAGATCTGTGGTGGAAAGGACCAGATTTTTTAAAACTAGATTCGTCTGAATGGCCTTCTCAAATTACGAGCCCAGGACTACAATCGTTACCGGAGACTCGACCTAAAATCATATTACATGTTGTAAACGATTCGAAACCTGAAGTTTTAATTGATTTTAGGCGTTATTCCAATTACACACGGCTCGTACGATCTGTTGCCTACGTATTACGATTTATTAAGTCATGTAGAAAGCATTACCCTAAAACCAAATACTTGTCACATGATGAGGTACAAGATGCACTAACTCTTGTCATTATTAAGAGTCAGATTCAGTCATTTTCTGAATACCAATTATTTTTGAACAAAAAGAGTTTACCTAAAAAGAGCGCCCTTCTAAAGTTTAATGTTTATTTAGACGATAATAATGTAATGCGAGTAGGAGGACGTCTCGATAACTCTAATTTTGCTTATAGTAAGAAACACCCTATTTTATTACAGTCCACTCATGATTTCACTAAACTATTATTTAATTTTGAGCATAAAAGGCTGATGCATGCTGGCCCACAATTATTATTAGCTTCCATTAGGGAAACTTATTGGCCAATAGGAGGTCGCAAGTTGGCGAAAGCCTGTTATCATAAGTGTGTTTTGTGTCACCGTATGAAGGGTAAGGTTGTAGCTCCCTTAATGGGTAACTTACCACGAGAACGCCTTCGTCCAGGTTATCCCTTTGAAAGCACAGGCGTTGATTACGCTGGCCCTATTATGTGTGCTAGTCGCCAGGGCCGTGGATGTAGGTTAGTAAAGGTGTATGTCGCTATTTTTATTTGTTTCACAACCAAGGCCATTCATTTGGAGCTCGTTGGTGATTTAACTAGCAATAGTTATTTACTGGCTTTGTATCGGTTTATTTCTCGGAGAGGTAAACCTGCTGATATTTTTTCCGATAACGGTACCTCATTTGTCGGTGCATACAACGACCTTTCCAAATTTTTAAAATTAAATAGTTTGTCCTTGGGTGAAAGTGCAGCAAACGACGGAATAAGGTTCCATTTTATTCCCGCCTACACCCCACATTTCGGTGGACTCTGGGAGGCGGGTGTCAAGTCAGCAAAGTATCACCTTCAGAGAGTGTTGGGAAATTGTAACTTGACTTTTGAGGAGCTGTACACCACACTAACCAAGATTGAAGCCATCTTGAACTCTCGTCCATTGACGCCGTTGTCTTCAGATCCTGCAGATTATACTCCGCTCACGCCAGGACATTTTCTTGTGGGACGGCCACTTACTTCTTTGCCGCAACCTGATTACCAGGATAGCTCTGCCAATTATTTGTCTCGTTACCAGAGGATCGAGCAGCTTCGCCAGCATTTCTGGAGCAGATGGAGCAAGGAGTATGTTGCAGAATTGCAACAACGCTCCAAATGGCGTTCCTGCAAGGATGGCTTGATGCTGAACTCCTTGGTGGTGATCAAGGAAGACGATCTTCCTCCGTTGAAGTGGAGACTTGGACGGATCGTGGCTGTTCATCCAGGAACGGATGGTATCGCCCGTGTAGCTGACATTCGGACGTCTACTGGAGTCGTTCGACGGGCATTCAACCGAATCTGCCCTTTGCCTGTGTCTTCAGAATCTGGTTGAAACCATTGGTTTCAACGCCCGGGGAAATGTTGGAGATAAAACCTTCTTGCAAGCTTCCTAAATTATATGAAAAAATATGACACTTCTATTTGTCACTTGTCTTCACTTGTTTTCTGTAAAATATGTTGTTCACACCGAAAATTATTAAAAACTAATTTGCATTGAGCATCCAGTCATTGATTTTCATCAGAATACCCATAATTCTCGCACACACGCTCATTTGCAGTTGGAGCATATTTCCAGCATATTATGATGATATTCGATTATAGACAACATTTATCTAGGTTCCTACGTCTTTCTTTTTAAAAAAAACAAAAAGAAATTTAAGCGAATTGTATTTCGTACTTTTTTACAGCGTAAATGGCAAAACATGCCATTTGGCTTTTTCTGTATTAAAAATAACAATATTTCTAATATTCTCGACGTAGGAACCTAGATAAATATTGTCTATAACCAAATATCATCATAATATGTTGGAAATATGCTCCAACTGCAAATGAGCGTGGTATTACGTTTGTATGGAAATTCATCTGTCGCCGGCCTCTTAAGCAAATAGATAGGAAAAAACAGGCAGGCTGAAGTGGGAGTGGGTTGGCCACGTCGTGCGAATGCACCCGGACAGGTGGGCGAGGATTGACACTCACTGGACGCCTGAAGCACAAAATAGATAGGTACAGAAGTCAATCTACATACAAAGCGCGCTCGAGCAACGCACACATACAGAACCGCTCATATCTCGGAGCGCCTCGGCCCACTCTTCGAACAGTTCCGGCTCAAACGCTCATTAGTGTGCGTCCACCGAGCGTAGATATAAAAACCGGCCAAGTGCGAGTCGGACTCGCCCATGAAGGGTTCCGTAGCAGCAAGTAATATAATATTAAAATTCTTGTTATGTGTTGTAACTTTGATCGATGTTTTAATAATAGTGTATTTTTTTCGGTTTATGACGCATTAAAAAAAAAACTACTAACTGGATTTCGTTCAAATCAATTTTCGTTGGTAGTTTTTATAGTAATGTATATCATATATTTTTTTTAGTTTTATCATTCTCTTATCTTAGAAGTTAGAGGGGGGGGGACACACATTTTACCACTTTGGAAGTGTCTCTCGCGCAAACTATTCAGTTTAGAAAAAAATGATATTAAAAACCTCAGTATCATTTTTAAAGACCTATCCATAGATACCCCACACGCATGGGTTGGATGAAAAAAAAATTTTTGAGTTTCAGTTCTATGTATGGGGACCCCCAAAATTTATTGCTTTTTTTCTATTTTTGTGTGAAAATCTTAATGCGGTTTACAGAATACATCTACTTACAAAGTTTCAACAGTATAGCTCTTATAGTTTCGGAAAAAAGTGACTGTGACATACGGACGGACAGACAGACAGACAGACAGACAGACAGACAGACAGACAGACAGACATGACGAATCTATAAGGGTTCCGTTTTTTGCCATTTGGCTACGGAACCCTAAAAAGTGAAGTACATACATAAAATTGTCTTCTGTACCTATCTATTTTGTGCCTGAAGGAAGTCGACGTCATCGAGGTCGAACCTGATTAAAACTTGATAACATAGATATTAAACCACATAAATTAAATTCACAGGTATGCAACTTGCCGTTTGCAGTACAATGTTTAACGCCATCAATACAACAGCCATTATCAGCAACAGCTCCAAGAACAACACAGTTCCTGCCCAACGGTTGTCCGGCAGACTTCAGCGTACATTACTTGCTGCCACATGAAACTGACTGCTCTAGATATTACTCGTGCAGCAATGGACGCAAAATTGAAATGCCTTGTGCGGCAGGCACGTTATTCGACTATAAGAACCAGGTAATTATTATGAAAATACTTTTTTAATTTTTTTTAAAATCCGTTCTTTAAAAGGAAAAAATGGAACCCTTATAAGATTGGGCACGCTACAATTATGGCGGTAAGTCCCCTCCTTGAGGCTAGGCTGGAAAGACCTCACGGCGTCCTCATATTCCGCATGACGCAAGTTCTCACCGGATGCCAATGCGATGCTATTACCAGCCTGCTATACATATACCGCATCGTCGCTTTCCATCAGGTGAGATAGCGGTCAAGTGCGAACCTATCAACAATAAAAAAAAAAATAACCAAATAATAATCCATTAACTATTAAATTAACAAATAATATAAACATACAATTAACTAAAAACGTTTACATTTTCAATGCACTTTAGTGCTTCTTCAGTAAACCTCGAACATACTTTCCTTTTCTAAATGTTGCATCTGAAATAAATTAAAATCATTTCTTTCTAGATCTGCAATTGGCCTTTCGCGGTAACGTGCGTACAAGCAACCACAACAACACAGGCAACAACAACAACAACACAAGGAACAACAACAATTGCCCCAACAACTACAAGGCCAATAAATTTCTTACCCAATGGTTGTCCGGCAGACTTCAGCATACATTACTTGCTTCCCCATGAAACAAATTGTTCTAGATTTTACTCATGCAGTAATGGTCGAAAAATTGAAATGTCCTGTGCACCAGGAACATTATTTGACTTCGAATCGCAGGTATGTAACTACACTACAATGTGTTCTTCAATAAAAATATATATTATTACTACTTATAAACAACTAAATAATTATGATTATAGTAAATAAAAAAATAAAACCCTACGCTATTTACACCTAAAAAAGTTGTTTACTGATCTGTCGAAACGTCTAGTTGACACTTCGCGTGACCCAAGGCCTGGCTTTTACCTCGGACAGAGGATAAGCATTGCCATACACCGTGGTAATGCCGCCAGTCTTTTGGACAAATTACCAGTCGACAGCGATGTGGAAGAGTTTTTTGACGCCATACTTTAGTTTTATTTTAGTTGTAATTGGCGTTGGGTTTTTTTAAATTCACAACAGTCGCTATAAAGTTGTCAATAAATGTCATGTCTTCGTATGGATAATTCATTGTTTAGAATATGAATGTACAAATTCTAATGTTTTTGTAGTATTTGGTAGCAAAAGTATCAAGTTAACCTTCTCGGCAAACTTCGCTGAGATAGCAACACTACAATAAAAATATCAGCTGAAATGAATTATTATTAAGATTAAAGAATTGAAAAAAAAAATGATTTGTTTTTATTACAATGCCTAATCTCTTATTTCTAGATCTGTGACTGGCCTTCCATGGTAACATGTCATCCGGGAGCAACAACACAAGGTCCAACAACAACTACGCAGACCTCAATAACGACCACAACAATTGATTTGCCAACAACAACTGATGCGCCAATAATAACTGATAAGCCATCAATAACTACAACAACTGATGCGCCAATAATAACTGATGACCCATCAATAACTACAACAACTGATGTGCCTTCAACAACAACAATTGACCCAACAACAACAGAGTCGTCAATAGATCTCTTGCCAAACGGTTGTCCAGCAAACTTCAGCATACATTATTTGTTGCCTCACGAAACGAATTGCTCCAAGTTTTACAGTTGTAGCAATGGAAGAAAGATTTTGATGTCTTGTGCTCCCGGCACGATGTTTTCATTTGAACGACAGGTACCTACGTAAAGATATTTATGTCTAGCTTTCGCCCGCAGCTTCGCCTCCATACATAAAAATAGCCTATGTCACTCAGGAATAAAGCAGCTTTCTATCGGTGAAAAAATTTTAGCAGTCGGACCAGGACTCCCAGAGATTACCTCCTACATACAAAAAAACAAACTTTACCTCTTTATAATATTAACTAGCTTTTGTCCGCGGCATCACCTGCGTACATAAAATATAGCCTATGTCATTTAAGAATAAAGCAGCTTTCTATCGGTGAAAAAATTTTAGCAATCAGACCAGTACTTCCAAAGATTACTTCCTACAAACTAAAAAACATAAAATGAACTTGCTCTTTATAATAGAAGTGTAGATTGATGCTTTTACCAAGCGTTGGGACGTGGCGGTGTTTTTAAGAAACAAACTTTTGTGAGGCCTAGGATTTATAATATTCTAGATTTTAATTGTGTATATATTGTGTGTGGTTTCATAATGCCTAATAATCTTACCGTAATTTAAATAATTTTAAAGCATTTAATTTTTAAGAATATTTTTTAAATAAAACATTCTTTTGCTAAGATAATTTATACTTTCTTATCAACGCTAAGAGAAGTTTTTTTATATTTTCGATACAATCCTGTTGGAGATAAAACCTTCTTGCAAGCTTCCTAAATTATATGAAAAAATATGACACTTCTATTTGTCACTTGTCTTCTCTTGTTTTTTGTAAAATATATTGTTCACACCGAAAATTATTAAAAAACTAATTTGCATTGAGCATCCAGTCATTGATTTTCATCAGAATTCCCATAATTCTCGCACATGGTCCATAACGAGCCGGATGAAATATAATTAAGAAGATCAGCGATTATTTTCAAGAAAAAGAATAGAGACTGACTTCCACGCTGAATGGAGGTTCATGAGTTCACTGCTGGAGAACTGGATTGATTTCAAGCAAGTTAGTTAGTGGTGTACAGTTATAATTACGCTAATATCGTCACCCAACACTCAGGTAGTATATATAAGTAGTCATACTAAGGTCAGTACTATTTTATTAAATTACCAATTATATTGTGTTTGAGTAAAATCATTAGGTACTTTGTTGCATTGTGATTAGTATTTTATTCAACAGCAATGTTAAGTTTAAACTCATACTTTTAACAGTATAGTTAGCTATTTGCTACATTATTAAACTTACATTATATTAAGCTGTAACTAATTACATAACTACTTAACAGTGGTATTAATTTTTAACAAGTATCTTGACATAATAAAAATATTTGAGTGTTAGATATTAGTACAAGTCATTGTTATAAATTATAGTTAGCAGTCAGAAAGGGCATAGACTACAGCTAGGCGTATAATTATTGAAATTATATTGTTGTTTTAATTTTTATATTCCTGTATCAATGCCAGGTTGACAACACTCGTCTCCCAGAATGTCTGAGGAAAAGGATTTAATTAAGAAGCGAGGCAGCTTCAAAGGTCGCTTGACTAGTTTCCTCAATTTTCTGGACTCATTCAAGGACAAGGAGCTATCTAGCTGTGATGTGTCCGAGTTGCAGTTGCGCATGGGCAAGATAGAGGCGTTGTATGAGCAGTATGATGAGGTACAGTTACGTCTAGAATGCATTGTTGACGACATCAACTTACAATATTCTCAGCGTTCCGAGTTTGAGTCTATTTATTATAAAACCTTATCTAGAGCCCAGAATATTCTGACTGACTACAATAAAGATAATAAATCGATGGAAAGTTGTAAAAGTACTCGTGTTAGCATAAAGCAGCCGGTTAAATTGCCAACGATTCAGTTACCAAAGTTTAGCGGATTATATTGTAATTGGCTTGAATTCCGCGACACCTTTACTAGCCTAATTCATTGTAATGATGACATAGACGCAATCAATAAGTTTCACTACTTGCGAGCATCACTTGAGGGAACAGCTGCTATAGTTATCAAATCCATTGAGTTTTCTTCAAGTAATTACTCTGTGGCATGGTCATTGTTATGTGATCGGTTTGACAACAAAAGATTACTGGTTCAGAATCATATAAGTTCATTATTTACTATTGAATCAATTACAAAAGAATCTTCTGTTGCCATTAAGAATTTGATCGATCAGTTAAATAAAGACTTGCGAGCTTTAGAGTCATTAGGGGAGCCTGTGAAACACTGGGATACACTTTTAATCTACATTGTCACACGAAAACTTGATCAAAAAACCTATCGTGAGTGGGAGGAGTGCAAAGGTAGGATAGACAAGGATGGCTTAATCACGTTTAACGCATTTATGCAATTCTTACGCAATCGAGCCGACCTCATCGAGACCCTGGAACTCCCCCGCAATCATTATTCGCAATCACCAGGTAAATCAGGTCCTAAGATCAAGTCAATGGTAGCACAATCTCCTATCAATTCTAGCACTGACTCAGCTTCTAAACCTTGTCCTAAATGTAATAACAACGATCACACATTAAATAATTGTCCACAGTTTCTCGCATTGAGTAACGATGACCGTCTCAAATCATTACCTAGTTATAAGGTATGTTTTAACTGTTTTCGTTCCGGACACTATGCTAACAAATGTAAAAAACCAGGCTGCAAACTATGCAAACGTAGGCACAACACATTAGTTCACGTACATTCTAATGGCACTGTATCGAATACACCTAGTGGTAATTCGATGAATAACTTGTCTGCTACGACTGAAACGAATAACGTAGCTTTATCCGCAAACATTGCATCTCCGTGTGGTCATACGCAACGAGATGTGTTGTTATCAACCGCTTTGATCAAATTAAGAGACCACAATGGGTGTGTGCATCTCGCTCGCGCGGTGCTCGATAGTGGTAGCACGTCTTCACTCATAACAGATAGGTTGTGCAATAAACTTAACTTAAAAACTAGCCAGGTAGATAGATCAATCCTTGGAATCAATAACATCACTTCGCACGTAGGTAAAATATGTCGGGTTAAGGGTACGCCATTAGATGATAGCTTTGTATTCGAACTAAATTGTTTTGTTCTTCCGTTCATTACGAGTAGTGTTCCGTGTCGTCAGATAAATATTTCTGATTTCGACTTACCCTCGAATATTACTTTAGCTGATCCTACTTTTTATAACCCTGCCGATGTTGATATTTTAATCGGCGCTGATCTTTTTTGGGATTTGTTAGGATCTCAAAGACTAAAGTTAGGTACCGGGAAACCAATATTATGTGAAACCCGTCTAGGATGGATAGTTTCCGGTCCAATTACTCAGAATACTATCTCACTGCTGACGAATGACGTAAAGTGCAATATGTCTAAAATGGTTGCCGACAGCGATGGTGACTGGGAAAACCTCAAGTCAGAATTGACAAAGTTTTGGCAATTAGAGGAGGTGAATGCGAAGTCTTCCAATTCTTATATGCCTGAAGAGAAATTGTGTGAAGACAATTTCGTTACAAATACGACACGATTGTCTGATGGTCGTTTTTGTGTTCGCATCCCCCTTAAGAAAGATCCTTCAATTTTAGGAAATTCTTTTAATAAAGCCACACATTGTTAACATTCTTTAGAGCGTAAATTAACGGTTAAGACGAACTTTAGTAGAATGTATCATGACTTTTTGTCAGAATACGAGTTACTTGGTCATATGACAAAAATTAATAAACCTAATTTATGTTTGGGTTATTTTATTCCACATATGGGAGTTTTACGCGAGTCGAGTACCACGACCAAACTTCGTGTTGTTTTCAACGCTAGTGCTTCTACTTCGACGGGAGTGTCCTCTAATGACCTACAGATGGTTGGGCCAACCGTACAGGACGGTCTATTGTCTATACTTCTTCGCTTTAGAGTCCACAAGTATGTTTTATCTGCGGATGTGGAGAAGATGTATAGACAAATAGTCGTCCACCCGTCGGACAGATATTTACAACAGATTGTTTGGCGTGATAATGTTAGTGATCCTATTAATGTTTATCAATTAAACACCGTCACGTACGGTACGGCCAGTGCGCCATTCCTTGCGACACGATGCCTTAAACAAGTAGGACTCGACTGTAGGAACCCTAAGATATCGGAAATCATCCAACATGACTTCTATGTCGACGACTTGCTGACCGGAGGGGATGACTTAGATGAAGTAAAGTTCATTCGCACTGAAGTCACCAAAGCGCTTGCGTCGGCATGTATGCCATTGAGAAAGTGGAAGTCAAATGATTCTCAATTATTGTCGAATGCTGTCCCTGCGTCATACGATTTGAACATTGGACAAAATGAGCCAGAAAAGTTGCTTGGTCTCTGTTGGCATATCGGCACTGATGAGATAGGGTTTCCTATAGGTCTGACTAAATCTTCGACTAGGTACACAAAGCGTGACTTGTTATCCGTTATTGCGCGAATCTTTGATCCCTTAGGTCTGTTAGGTCCTATTGTTATTACTATGAAGATCTTGCTACAGAAAATGTGGTTAGATAAATTATCATGGGATCAACCATTACCTAATGAGATTTGTAAACAATGGGAGATTATTATTAAATCTTTACCTCTTTTAAATCATGTTCGCATTCCGCGACTTGTAGTCTGCAATTCATTTACGGAGTTAGAACTCCATATTTTCACAGACGCGTCTGAGTCCGCGTACGGTGCTTGCGTCTACATTCGCAGTGTTAATGCTAAGGGTGAGTACATGGCTCGCTTGTTAATGGCAAAGAGTCGAGTTGCTCCCATCAAGCCTACGACAATTCCGCGACTGGAGTTATGTGGTGCGGTAGTCGGTTCTCGTCTTCACGAGAAGGTGATGAGCTCACTTCGAGTGAAGATCAGTCGGGTTTATTGTTGGACTGATTCAACCATTGTCTTGGGATGGTTACAGATGATGCCTACCAGACTTCAGCCCTTTGTGCGCAACCGCGTTGCTGAGGTTTTGGATAAGTCGGGTAACTGTACTTGGAGGCACGTCCCAACAGATCAAAATCCAGCAGACCTAATATCTCGTGGCATGGATATTAGTGATCTGCAGGAGTCAGATCTGTGGTGGAAAGGACCAGATTTTTTAAAACTAGATTCGTCTGAATGGCCTTCTCAAATTACGAGCCCAGGACTACAATCGTTACCGGAGACTCGACCTAAAATCATATTACATGTTGTAAACGATTCGAAACCTGAAGTTTTAATTGATTTTAGGCGTTATTCCAATTACACACGGCTCGTACGATCTGTTGCCTACGTATTACGATTTATTAAGTCATGTAGAAAGCATTACCCTAAAACCAAATACTTGTCACATGATGAGGTACAAGATGCACTAACTCTTGTCATTATTAAGAGTCAGATTCAGTCATTTTCTGAATACCAATTATTTTTGAACAAAAAGAGTTTACCTAAAAAGAGCGCCCTTCTAAAGTTTAATGTTTATTTAGACGATAATAATGTAATGCGAGTAGGAGGACGTCTCGATAACTCTAATTTTGCTTATAGTAAGAAACACCCTATTTTATTACAGTCCACTCATGATTTCACTAAACTATTATTTAATTTTGAGCATAAAAGGCTGATGCATGCTGGCCCACAATTATTATTAGCTTCCATTAGGGAAACTTATTGGCCAATAGGAGGTCGCAAGTTGGCGAAAGCCTGTTATCATAAGTGTGTTTTGTGTCACCGTATGAAGGGTAAGGTTGTAGCTCCCTTAATGGGTAACTTACCACGAGAACGCCTTCGTCCAGGTTATCCCTTTGAAAGCACAGGCGTTGATTACGCTGGCCCTATTATGTGTGCTAGTCGCCAGGGCCGTGGATGTAGGTTAGTAAAGGTGTATGTCGCTATTTTTATTTGTTTCACAACCAAGGCCATTCATTTGGAGCTCGTTGGTGATTTAACTAGCAATAGTTATTTACTGGCTTTGTATCGGTTTATTTCTCGGAGAGGTAAACCTGCTGATATTTTTTCCGATAACGGTACCTCATTTGTCGGTGCATACAACGACCTTTCCAAATTTTTAAAATTAAATAGTTTGTCCTTGGGTGAAAGTGCAGCAAACGACGGAATAAGGTTCCATTTTATTCCCGCCTACACCCCACATTTCGGTGGACTCTGGGAGGCGGGTGTCAAGTCAGCAAAGTATCACCTTCAGAGAGTGTTGGGAAATTGTAACTTGACTTTTGAGGAGCTGTACACCACACTAACCAAGATTGAAGCCATCTTGAACTCTCGTCCATTGACGCCGTTGTCTTCAGATCCTGCAGATTATACTCCGCTCACGCCAGGACATTTTCTTGTGGGACGGCCACTTACTTCTTTGCCGCAACCTGATTACCAGGATAGCTCTGCCAATTATCTGTCTCGTTACCAGAGGATCGAGCAGCTTCGCCAGCATTTCTGGAGCAGATGGAGCAAGGAGTATGTTGCAGAATTGCAACAACGCTCCAAATGGCGTTCCTGCAAGGATGGCTTGATGCTGAACTCCTTGGTGGTGATCAAGGAAGACGATCTTCCTCCGTTGAAGTGGAGACTTGGACGGATCGTGGCTGTTCATCCAGGAACGGATGGTATCGCCCGTGTAGCTGACATTCGGACGTCTACTGGAGTCGTTCGACGGGCATTCAACCGAATCTGCCCTTTGCCTGTGTCTTCAGAATCTGGTTGAAACCATTGGTTTCAACGCCCGGGGAAATGTTGGAGATAAAACCTTCTTGCAAGCTTCCTAAATTATATGAAAAAATATGACACTTCTATTTGTCACTTGTCTTCTCTTGTTTTTTGTAAAATATATTGTTCACACCGAAAATTATTAAAAAACTAATTTGCATTGAGCATCCAGTCATTGATTTTCATCAGAATTCCCATAATTCTCGCACAATCCAGTAGTTCCTATGAATAGCGTATTCAAACAATCAAATTCTTCAGCTTTATAATATTAGTCTAGATTTGATCGATATTGACATACTTGCATGCTCTAAATTTAAATTTAAAACAAACATGTAGTATAACAAAAAAAAAAAAATGAATGGTTTATATTTTTCAATATAGGTTATTACATTTAATTTTTTTTTGTCACATTTCATTTATTTTAACCAAGCCTAAAAGTACATAATGTATCTATTACATAATAATATCCATTTAGTGGTAACCACGGTTTACTACTTAAACAAGTCATAATAAAAAAAAGTTGTAGCACTTTGATAACCCTCAATTAATAAAATAAAATAATTTTTAATTTAATAATATTTTTTTCAGATTTGCATTTTCATCAATCCCATCGATTGTATCATAAGCGACAGCACAGAATCAACAACTGCAACAAGCGCCACATCAGCTGCGGACTACTCGTCAACTGCAGATTACTCGTCAACTGCAGACTACTCGTCAACTGCAGATTACTCATCAACTGCAGGCGACACGTCGTCTACTGGCAATGTATCAACTGCAGATTACTCATCAACTGCAGGTGACACGTCAGCTACAGGCGATACATCAACTGCAGACTACTCATCAACTGCAGACTACTCATCAACTGCAGGCGACACGTCATCTACAGGAGATACGTCAACTGCAGACTACTCATCAACTACAGACGACACGTCATCTACAGGCGATACGTCAACTGCAGACTACTCATCAACTGCTGACTACTCATCAACTGCAGGCGACACGTCAGCTACAGGCGATACATCAACTGCAGACTACTCATCAACTACAGACGACACGTCATCTACAGGCGATACGTCAACTGCAGACTACTCATCAACTACAGACGACACGTCATCTACAGGCGATACGTCAACTGCAGACTACTCATCAACTGCAGACGACACGTCATCTACAGGCGATACGTCAACTGCAGACTACTCATCAACTGCAGACGACACGTCATCTACAGGCGATACGTCAACTGCTGACTACTCATCAACTATAGGCGACACGTCCATTACAGACTCATCCAATCCGACTCCAGACCCGTCCTCGACTACCACAGAGGCGGTAACTCCACCTGAATTGTGCCCTATTGGGGTGTGGGGCAACGTTCCCCATCCCTACAGATGTGACTCGTTCTATATGTGTGCGGGTGGAATTGCCATTCAGCTGTTTTGCAGTGAAGGATACGAATTTGATCCTAAACTTAGGGTGAGTTTTTATTCTGTTTTTTTATTTATTAAAATGTTGACAAATATGTTAAGAACTTAGAATATGTAATGACTTGATTCCGCCATCACATTTCTATCATCGGACAAACCGACGCACGGCGAGTATCCACCCTTACGTTGTTGAAACATCTACGGTCCGGACTAAGCGTTTCGCCTCGTCATTTATACCGCGTACTTCGAAGGACTGGAACAGTCTGCCTGCTGCGGTCTTCCCGTCCGATTATAATTTGGGTGTCTTCAAGGCTAGAGTGAATAGGCTCTTAATAAACTAGTGCGCCTCACCATCAACGATTGCATCACTGCTTACCATCAGGCGGGATCGCAGTCAAGTACTAGTTTATAACAGATAAAAAAAAAAAAAAAAAATAGTTTCTTTCAGTTAAAGCATATTGGCTTGACATTGGATGAGTGTTTTAAATCAATACAAAAATATGGAATTACTTTTTAATACGTTTGAAATTTGGTATTTCAAGATGGTTTGCCAATTTAAAATGCCATAACAAACCAAAAAATAATATTAAAAACCCTTAATTAATTAAATCCAACAAGAAATAAACTGATATCTGGCGTCGAAAAACTCTTCCACATCGCTGTTGACTAGTAAAGTCTATTGGGTACATTAAGTAATGACTTATCGGCATTACCACACTGTATAGCAATGCTTATCCTCTCTCTAAAGTAAAAGGCAGCTTTTGGGTCACGCGAAGAGTTAACATGTTGTATTATATACAACAAATTATCAAAAAAGAAAGGAGTCCTTATTGCCGAAGGCTGCTTCAGTTGCAAAACTGTCACACTGGACCTCATCATGGCAATACCATTATAATGGTCTATCCCCAAAAATCAGTGCCGTGTCAGGTATGAGGCAGGAATATGTTTCGTCAGGAGTCTAAAAAAATATCGGTGCATACATTTTCTGTAAACACGATCACATTATATATACTAACATTGTTTTAAGTTTCAGTCACTAACATAATATGGACATTGAAATTAGTCTGAATTTTTTTTTTATTATTCATGCCGGATCCGGCATCGGTGCGTCAGTGTCAGGGTCGACAGTGGTGACATGTGCAAGCGTTCCGATTCTACGCCGTGGAGTACCCGTGTTGATAATTTTTCCTTGCAATTTGTCGACTTTATTGATGGTAAAAAAAAATGATGACTTAATAATAGTGACTGACCCTTATATAGCATATTGTATAACTTGTTTAAACTGAAATATATGAATTGCAATTATAAAAACCAAATATGGAATGAGACACACTACTGACTAAACCACTATTCGGACAAGGAAACAATAAAGCAAGGGAAGGCGTTGGCCTGTCCACGGCACTGTAATGTCAGTGACGTGTGTGAACAGACAACCTCTGACGAGACACGGATGCCCGATCTTGCCATGGACACGTTCCTGCCCCGGCGCTGACACGGTGATGTGTGAGGATAGACATTTAATTTGGCAATACTTTTCAGACCTGCGTCGTCATCGCTCCCGGCGGGTGTACCCTAGGCGATAGCACAGAATCAACTACAGACGATACATCTACTACAGGCGATATATCAACTATAGACTTATCCAATCCGACTCCAGCCCAGATTTTGTCTACCACAGAGGAGGCAGTGACTCCTCCAGAAATATGCCCTATTGGGGTGGGGGGCAACGTTCCCCATCCCTATATATGTAACTCGTTCTATATGTGTGCGGGTGGAATTGCCATTCAGCTGTATTGCAGTGAAGGACACGAGTTTGATCCTGAACTTAAAGTGAGTTTTTGTATAGTTATTTTTTTTTTAATCTGTTAATACATCTATTAGGAATAGTTTCTTTCTGTTAAACACATTGGCTAGACTTCGGGCGAGTAGTTTGCTTTTAATCAAGTCTAAAATAGAGAATTACTTTTTATTACCGTTCTGAAATACCAGATTTCAAATTTGGTATTTCATAAGGGTAGAAGCATTTATAATACGAAACTGTAACATTGCCACTACCATTCATCATTCACAGTGGACCTCATCATGGCAATGCCATTATTAATTTTGCAATACTTTTCAGACTTGTGTCCTCATCGCTCCCGGCGGTTGTACCCTAGGCGACAGCACAGATTCGACTACAGACTTTTCCAACCCGACTCCAGAACCAACATCCACTACCACAGAGGCGGTGACTCCTGCAGAACTGTGCCCCATTGGGGTGTGGGGCAATATTCCCCATCCCTACAGATGTGACTCGTTCTATATGTGTGCGGGTGGAAATGCCATTCTGCTGTTTTGCAGCGATGGACTCGAGTTTGATCCCGAACTGAGAGTGAGTTTTGATTGAATTGTTATCTCAAAAATCTGTTAAATTTTATCAAAATGAAACCAAATTTGTAGATAAAATTATTTCAAAGATCTGTTAAAATTTACTAAAATACTAGAAATCGTTTCTTTCAGTTAAGCAATGGGAATATTAAACGGCGATTATGCTAAATAATGCTTATGCTAAATTTAGTGTTATAGAAGGTGATTTATAGAGATAAAGTATAGTTTCTGATTTACATTTCAATATGTTTCTGATTATGCTATGTATTTCAAAATGTTTCCTGTTTATTTCTACCTACGATAAATTGCTCGACCATTACATTAATCACACTAGACCTCATCATGGCAAAACCATAATTTGTGCAATTCTTTTCAGACATGTGTCATCATCGCTCCCGGCGGTTGTACATTAGGTGACAGCACAGATTCAACTACAGGAGACATATCAACGGACTACTCATCAACTGCGGACTACTCGTCAACTGCAGACTACTCATCAACTGCAGGCGACACGTCAACTATAAACGATATATCAAATGAAGGCAATACATCAACTGCAGACTACTCATCAACAAAAGACTATTCATCAACAGCAGACTACTCATCAACTGCAGACTACTCATCAACTACAGACTACTCCTCAACTGCAGACTATTCATCAACAGCAGACTACTCATCAACTGCAGGCGACACGTCAGCAACAGGAGATATATCAACTGCAGACTACTCATCAACTGCAGACTACTTATCAACTGCAGGCGACACGTCAACTGCAGAAGACACGTCAACTACAGACCTATCCAATCCGACTCCAGACTCATCTTTGACTACCACAGAGGCAGTGACTCCTCCAGAACTGTGTCCTATTGGGGTGTGGGGTAACATTCCCCATCCCGACAGATGTGATTCCTTTTATATGTGTGCGGGTGGAATTGCTATTCCGCTGTTTTGCGCTCATGGATTCGAGTTTGATCCTGAACTTGGAGTGAGTTCTGATTTAGTTTTTATTTTCTAAAATCTATTCAATTTTATCAAGGTGAAACCGAAAATATGAAATTACTTTTTGATTTTATGATAAGAAACAAATCCAACTAATAATGCACAGACAAGCGTCCCTTCTCACCATAGTAATGTCACTATTTTATTCAATGTGTATGGATTTTTATATTGGTACAAACTAGTGCTTAACTGCGATCCCACCTGATGGTAAGCAGTGATGTGATCGTTGATGGTTATTATTGTTTTATTAAACGTATTTTTAGTTTGTAAGCTTCTATTAGAAACAGTGAGACGGGGTCGCGGCAGATCACGATAGAGATGGCGCGATGAACTAGATAGATTCACCAGAACTAGCAAGAAGAAGCCCGGACGCGAGAAAGGAACAGAAGGAGTTGAGGGAGGCCTTTGACCAGGAGTAGGACAGAACTTCTATTGTGCAACACCTTGGACATTCTCCGTAACGTTATACAAGTTCTTGCAAATAAATAAACGATTAATTTTACAAAATTTTTAGACCTGCGTCACCATCGCTGCTGGTGGTTGCACCCTGGGCCCAGAAACAACTACAGACCCATCAAATTTGACCCCAGACCCGTCCTTGACTACTACAGAAGCGGTGACTCTCCCAGAACCCTGCCCTACTGGGGCGTGGGGCAACGTTCCCCATCCCTACAGATGTGACTGGTTCTATATGTGTGCGGGTGGAATTGCCATTCAGCTGTCTTGTGCTGATGGATTGGAATTTGATCCTGAACTGAGAGTGAGTTTTGATTTAGTTGTTATGTCAAAAAACTGTTAAATTTTATCATGATAAAACCTTTGTAGATAACATTATTTCAAAGATCTGTTCAAATTTACTGAAATACTAGGAATAGTTTCTTTCAGTTTAAACACATATGCTTGGAGTAGTTTGCTTTGAATCAAAAAGTTAAGGAATGATTTGTTACTACTTCTTCTGATATTATAATAACAGCGAACCCTAAACTTTAAATTTTAATTGACATCCTTAAGAGTTTGTGGTCTTTTTTTTTTCAATATTTCATATTTAAGAGGGTGGCTTATGTGGTTTGTGCAAAAGTGTACCCTGAAACGAACGCAAAAAAGGAACAAGAGCAGGTTTTAGTAAAAGTCTGATACACTCACCCGCTCAGATGGTGGTTTATAGAGATCTAGTATAATTGTAAGGGCAGCAGCCTTTACATATAATGTTTGAATGTTATAAAATGAAATTGTTAATGTTACTTATAAATGTTAAATAAATATTACTTAAAAAGACTTATAAAATTTTAACAAAATGTTAAAACGTAACGAGAGTTCGGTGCCAAATGTACC
The DNA here is from genome assembly GCA_929112965.1 of Mythimna albipuncta. Classification (NCBI taxonomy): domain Eukaryota; kingdom Metazoa; phylum Arthropoda; class Insecta; order Lepidoptera; family Noctuidae; genus Mythimna; species Mythimna albipuncta. Next base: position 2,404,062 of record OV815986.1, on the reverse strand, counting down.
TACTACGCACTTGTTTACGTGACGATTATTATTATTTACTCAGATAGCCAGGCAGCTCTTAACGCCCTGAACTCGAATACTTTAAATTCGAAACTGGTAAAAGACTGCGTTAACAAACTGAATGACCTGGGGCAAAGGAATAAAGTTATTCTGAGATGGGTACCAGGTCATTCTGGAATCAATGGCAACGAAAAAGCCGATGAACTTGCACAGGCTGGGGCTCAAAGTCATCAGATAGGTCCAGAACCCTTCTGTGGCATCTCAAAGAACCAGGCCATGCAGACCCCTAAGGGCAACTTATTTGGCGATTCAAAAAAGCACTGGTTGGTACGACCAGGTCTGCTACACGCCAAATCTCTCATAGAAGGCTACTCACAAAAACGAACTGCCGAGCTTCTTGAGCTTAGCAGGACGAACATCTGTGCGATAGCCTGCGCCTTAACCGGCCACTGCAAACTAAACAGGCACTAATTTCACATGAAACTGAGTGACACTGATATTTGCCGGTACTGCAATCAGGAGAGGGAGACGCCTAAGCACCTCTTGTGTGAATGCGGGCCCCTTATACACAAACGCAATGTCCATTTGGGCCGACACATTATTCGCCCGGAGGAGATTAAAACTCTAAAAGCTAGGAGTATTCTAAATTTCTCGGAAGCCTCCGGGCTAAAAGAGTTACTCTAACAAGGTGGCGAATCACAATAGATCTTTTAGGTCGCAGTGACTACATCCCCTTCACTATGGGTGATGCATAGCCCCTTATCTTCTAAATAATACGTGACGATACAGCAAACCTACTTTTACCTGACTTGTAATAATTACTAACTAGGTCAGAGTTCAATGTACGGATGCTGACCGCACAATAATTTCTGATTTAAATTTAAATGCATATAAAAATGTTTCCTGTTTATAGCCACGATGAATTATCCAACCATTAATATCCAAACATGCGTCATCTAACATTGATCACATTTGACATCATCATAGCAATGCCATTATTAATTTGACATTTATTTTCAGACATGCGTCGCTATCGCTCCCGGCGGTTGTACCTTGACCACAGAATCAACTACAGACTACTCTTCAACTACTGACTTATCTAACACGACTCCAGACCCGTCTTTGACTACCACAGAGGAGGTGACTCCGCCAGAACTGTGCCCTATTGGAGTATGGGGCAACATTCCCCATCCCTATATGTGTGACTCGTTCTATATGTGTGCGGGTGGAATTGCCATTCAGCTGTTCTGCAGTGATGGACAGGAGTTTGATCCTGAGCTTAGGGTGAGTTCTTATTTAGTTTTAGAAATTTAAAAAACCGTAACAGTACTCTAGTGTCATCGTGGGTATCTTTTAGAGTTCAAGTATAACTACTGACTTACATATTAATGAGTGTAGTTTAAAATGTTTCCCGTTCATATTTACTAAAATATATGATCCAATTAATAATTTTCGTGCATGCGTCCCTGCTGTCTAGCTGTAATTGCAGATCTGATCATGGCAATGTCAAAATTTTACAATATTTACAATACTTTTCAGACTTGCATCCCCATCGCTCCCGGCGGCTGTACCCTGGGCATTGAATCAACTACAAGCGATCCGTCAACTACTGACTTATCTAACGCGACTCCAGGCCTGTCCTCGACTACAACAGAGGCGGTGACTCCCCCAGTATTGTGCCCTATTGGGGCGTGGGGCAACGTTCCCCATCCCGACAGATGTGACTGGTTCTATATGTGTGCGGGTGGAATTGCCATTCAGCTGTCTTGTGCTGATGGATTGGAATTTGATCCTGAACTGAAAGTTAGTCCTTTTTTAGTTTTTATTTCAAAGATCTGTTAAAATTGACCGAAATTCTAGGACTAGATTCTTTCAGTTTTAAAGAAAGATAAACAAATGAATCACAAATGCGTGGTTGCTTTGAATCAAACCAAAAATTAGGACTTTGTGACTAATTCTGACATATTATTATACGAACCGTAAACTATAAGTTTAATTAACAATCGTTGGAGAGTTATAGAAGAGAAATTATACTTGATTTCTATAAGCCAGGTGGCATAGAGAGATCAAATATAATTTCTGATTTGGCTATGATTCTATTTTAAAATGCTCCCTGTTTGTTTTTACCGTGTGTCATCTTACAATAATCACACTGGAACTCATCATGGCAATGCCATCATTAATTTGGCAATCCTTTTCAGACCTGCGTCGCCATCGCTCCTGGTGGTTGTACGCTGGGCGACGGCGCAGAATCAACTACAGACTACTCTTCAACTACAGACTTAACTAGCACAACTCCAGACCCGTCCTTCACTACCACAGAGGCAGTGACTCCACCAGAACTGTGCCCTATTGGAGTGTGGGGTAACATTCCCCATCCCGACAGATGTGACTCGTTTTATATGTGTGGGAATGGAACTGCTATTCCTCTATTTTGTACTGATGGATTCGAGTTTGATACTGAACTAAAAGTAAGCTCTGATTTATTTTAAATTCCGAAAATAATTGAACAGTTACAATAATGCTAGAATTTTGATATTAGATGAATGGTTTGCACTTAATGGTAATAAACTAAAATTAACTAGTGAGAAATGCACAGTCTTACATGGTAATGTTAGATGGCGCATTGAAGTCGGTTTAGATTTTGGATGAGTGGTTTGCTTTTAATCAAACCAATAATATATGTGTGCGGGTGGAATTGCAATTCAGCTTTTCTGCAGTGATAGACAGGATCCTGAACTTAAGGTGGGTTCTGCTTTAGTTATGTCCAAAATCTGTTAAATTTTATCAATATAAAAACGAAAATAAGGCATTTAATATTGCTGGTCCATAATAGTAACGAACAGTAAATAATATTTTCTAGTTAATAATCGTAACAGTAGTCAATTGTCATCGATGGTATCTTTTAGAGTTCAGGTATAACTACTGACTTATTAATTTGTATAGTTTAAAAGGTTTCCCGTTCATGTTTACTAAAATATATGATCCAATTAATAATTTTCTTGCATGCGTCCCTGCTGTCTAGCTGTAATTGCAGATCTGATCATGGCAATGTCAAAATTTTACAATACTTTTCAGACTTGCGTCCCCATCGCTCCCGGCGGCTGTACCGTGGGCAGAGAATCAACTACAAGCAACCCATCAACTACTGACTTATCTAACACGACTCCAGGCCTGTCCTCGACTACCACAGAGGCTCCCCCAGTACTGTGCCCTATTGGGGCGTGGGGCAACGTTCCCCATCCTGATAGATGTGACTGGTTCTATATGTGTGCGGGTGGAATTGCCATTCAGCTGTCTTGTGCTGATGGATTGGAATTTGATCCTGAACTGAAAGTTAGTCCTTTTTTAATTTTTATTTCAAAGATCTGTTAAAATTGACCGAAATTCTAGGACTAGATTCTTTCAGTTTCAAAGAAAGATAAACAAATGAATCACAAATGCGTGGTTGCTTTGAATCAAACCAAAAATTAGGACTTTGTGACTAATTCTGACATATTATTATACGAACCGTAAACTATAAGTTTTATTAACAATCGTAGGAGAGTAATGTCATAGAAGAGAAATTATACTTGATTTCTATAAGCCAGGTGGCATAGAGAGATCAAATATAATTTCTGATTTGTCTATGATTCTATTTTAAAATGCTCCCTGTTTGTTTTTACCGTGTGTCATATTACATTAATCACACTGGAACTAATCATGGAAATGCCATTATTAATTTGGCAATCCTTTTCAGACCTGCGTCGCTATCGCTCCTGGTGGTTGTACGCTGGGCAACAGCATAGAATCAACTACAGACTACTCTTCAACTACAGACTTAACTAACACAACTCCAGACCCGTCCTTCACTACCACAGAGGCAGTGACTCCACCAGAACTGTGCCCTATTGGGGTGTGGGGCAACATTCCCCATCCCGACAGATGTGACTCGTTCTATATGTGTGGGAATGGAACTGCTATTTCCCTATTTTGTACTGATGGATTCGAGTTTGATCCTGAACTAAAAGTAAGTTCTGATTTATTTTTAATTCCGAAAATAATTGAACAGTTACAATAATGCTAGAATTTTAATATTAGATGAACGGTTTGCACTTAATAGTGATAAACTAAAATTAACTAGTGAAAAATGCGCAGTCTTACATGGTAGTGTTAGATAACGCATTGAAGTCGGTTTAGATTTTGGTTGAGTGGTTTGCTTTTAATCAAACGAATAATATAGAAATAGACTGTACACTTAAAACGGTAATAACATTATTAATTTAACAATTTTTTTAGACTTGTGTCGTCATCGCTCCCGGAGGTTGTACTTTAGGCGATAGCACACAATCAACTACAGGAGACATTTCAGCTACGGAAGATACTTCAACTACAGGCGATACCTCAAACACAGACGACACATCAACTACTGACTTATCTAACACGACTCCAGACCCGTCCTTGACTACCACAGAGGCGGTGACTCCACCAGAACTGTGCCCTATTGGGGTGTGGGGCAACATTCCTCATCCCGACAGATGTGACTGGTTCTATATGTGTGCGGGTGGAATTGCCATTCAGCTTAATTGCAGTGATGGATTCGAGTTTAATCCTGAACTTGGAGTGAGTTCTGATTTAGTTTTTATTTCCACGATCTGTCAAAATTGAAAAAATATTTGGAATAGTTTATTTTAATTGAAACACAAATGCTTTGCGTGATTTGTTTTTAAATCAAACAAAAAATAAGAAATAATTTGTTGCAACTGCTGACATATACTAAACTGTAAATTATGATTTAAATCCACAACCGTAGGATTATAATGTCTTTTTTATATTTTATTAGCTGTGCCCCCGACTTCGTTCGCGTGGACAAAAGGATTTTGAATTTTATTTTTTCTAAAATAAAAGTAGCCTATGTTACTCCTTATTACATCAGCTATCTGCCAAAAAAAGTCCCGTCAATCGGTCCCGCCATTTCAGAGACTAGCCCAGACAAACAGAAATACTAAAATTGTAAAAAATGTTATTTTGGTATATGTACCGTCTATATATTCATATGCATGCAGTAAAAAGCAGTTATTTCAATATTACAAACAGACAATCCAATTTTATTTATAAGTATAGATGTCGTTAGAACCCACCCTGCTTACAGAGATCAAGTATGCTGTATTATTTGCATTTGATTGTATTTAAAAATGTTTACTGTAATTTTTTTTACAAAACGACTAAAATTATTAGATATGTATCCCCATCACGGAAGGTACCTGTAATACTGCCACCACTTTACACTTTACATCAATCATACGGAAACTCACCATGGCAATGCAATTAATGTATCTTGCAATACTTTACAGAGTTGTGTCATCATCGCTCCCGGCGGTTGTACCTTAGGCGACAGCACAGAGTCAACTACAGGAGACACATCATTTACAGGAGACACTTCAACTACAGATCTATCCATTCCGATTCCATACCCATCCTCGACTACCACAGAGGCAGTAACTCCGCCAGTACTGTGCCCTGTAGGAGTGTGGGGCAACATTTCCCATCCCGACAGATGTGACTGGTTCTATCTGTGTGCGGATGGAATTGCCATTCAATTGTCTTGTGCTGATGGATTGGAATTTGATCCTGAACTGAGAGTGAGTTTTGATTTAGTTGTTATGTCAAAAAACTGTTAAATTTTATCGAGATAAAACCTTTGTAGAGATAATTATCTCAAAGATCTGTTAAAATTTACTGAATACTAGGAATAGTTTCTTTCAGTTTTAACACATAATAACCGTAACAGTACTCTAGTGTCATCGAGGGTATCTTTTAGAGTTCAAGTATAACTACTGACTTACATATTAATGAGTGTAGTTTAAAATGTTTCCCGTTCATGTTTACTAAAATATATGATCCAATTAATAATTTTCTTGCATGCGTCCCTGCTGTCTAGTTGTAATTGCAGATCTGATCATGGCAATGTCAAAATTTTACAATACTTTTCAGACTTGCGTCCCCATCGCTCCCGGCGGCTGCACCCTGGGCAAAGAATCAACTACAAGCGATCCATCAACTACTGATTTATCTAACACGACTCCAGACCCGTCCTCGACTACAACAGAGGCGGTGACTCCCCCAGTATTGTGCCCTATTGGGGCGTGGGGCAACGTTCCCCATCCCGACAGATGTGACTGGTTCTATATGTGTGCGGGTGGAATTGCCATTCAGCTGTCTTGTGCTGATGGATTGGAATTTGATCCTGAACTGAAAGTTAGTCCTTTTTTAGTTTTTATTTCAAAGATCTGTTAAAATTGACCGAAATTCTAGGACTAGATTCTTTCAGTTTCAAAGAAAGATAAACAAATGAATCACAAATGCGTGGTTGCTTTGAATCAAACCAAAAATTAGGACTTTGTGACTAATTCTGACATATTTTTATACGAACCGTAAACTATAAGTTTTATTAACAATCGTTGAAGAGTCATAGAAGAGAAATTATACTTGATTTCTATAAGCCAGGTGGCATAGAGAGATCAAATATAATTTCTGATTTGGCTATGATTCTATTTTAAAATGCTCCCTGTTTGTTTTTACCGTGTGTCATCTTACAATAATCACACTGGAACTCATCATGGCAATGCCATTATTAATTTGGCAATCTTTTTCAGACCTGCGTCGCCATCGCTTCTGGTGGTTGTACGCTGGGCGACGGCGCAGAATCAACTACAGACTACTCTTCAACTACAGACTTAACTAACACAACTCCAGATTCGTCCTTGACTACCACAGAGGCAGTGACTCCCCCAGAACTGTGCCCTATTGGGGTGTGGGGTAACATTCCCCATCCCGACAGATGTGACTCGTTCTATATGTGTGGGAATGGAACTGCTATTCCCCTATTTTGTACTGATGGATTCGAGTTTGATCCTGAACTAAAAGTAAGTTCTGATTTATTTTTAATTCCGAAAATAATTGAACAGTTACAATAATGCTAGAATTTTGATATTAGATGAACGGTTTGCACTTAATGGTAATAAACTAAAATTAACTAGTGAAAAATGCGCAGTCTTACATGGTAGTGTTAGATGGCGCATTGAAGTCGGTTTAGATTTTGGTTGAGTGGTTTGCTTTTAATCAAACCAATAATATATGTGTGTGGGTGGAATTGCAATTCAGCTTTTCTGCAGTGATAGACAGGATCCTGAACTTAAGGTGGGTTCTGCTTTAGTTATGTCCAAAATCTGTTAAATTTTATCAATATAAAACCTAAAATAAGGCATTTAATATTGCTGGTCCATAATAGTAACGAACAGTAAATAATATTTTCTAGTTAATAATCGTAACAGTAGTCAAGTGTCATCGAGGGTAACTTTTAGAGTTCAGGTATAACTACTGACTTATTAATGAGTATAGTTTAAAAGGTTTCCCGTTCATGTTTACTAAATATATGATCCAATTAATAATTTTCTTGCATGCGTCCCTGCTGTCTAGCTGTAATTGCAGATCTGATCATGGCAATGTCAAAATTTTACAATACTTTTCAGACTTGCGTCCCCATCGCTCCCGGCGGCTGTACCGTGGGCAGAGAATCAACTACAAGCGACCCATCAACTACTGACTTATCTAACACGACTCCAGGCCTGTCCTCGACTACCACAGAGGCTCCCCCAGTACTGTGCCCTATTGGGGCCTGGGGCAACGTTCCCCATCCCGACAGATGTGACTGGTTCTATATGTGTGCGGGTGGAATTGCCATTCAGCTGTCTTGTGCTGATGGATTGGAATTTGATCCTGAACTTAAAGTTAGTCCTTTTTTAGTTTTTATTTCAAAGATCTGTTAAAATTGACCGAAATTCTAGGACTAGATTCTTTCAGTTTCAAAGAAAGATAAACAAATGAATCACAAATGCATGGTTGCTTTGAATCAAACCAAAAATTAGGACTTTGTGACTAATTCTGACATATTATTATACGAACCGTAAACTACCTATAAGTTTTATTAACAATCGTTGGAGAGTCATAGAAGAGAAATTATACTTGATTTCTATAAGCCAGGTGGCATAGAGAGATCAAATATAATTTCTGATTTGTCTTTGATTCCATTTTAAAATGCTCCCTGTTTGTTTTTACCGTGTGTCATCTTACAATAATGACACTGGAACTCAACATGGCAATGCCATTATTAATTTGGCAATCCTTTTCAGACCTGCGTTGCCGTCGCTTCTGGTGGTTGTACGCTGGGCAACAGCGCAGAATCAACTACAGACTACTCTTCAACTACAGACTTAACTAACACAACTCCAGATTCGCCCTTGACTACCACAGATGCAGTGACTCCACCAGAACTGTGCCCTATTGGGGTGTGGGGCAACATTCCCCATCCCGACAGATGTGACTCGTTCTATATGTGTGGGAATGGAACTGCTATTCCCCTATTTTGTACTGATGGATTCGAGTTTGATCCTGAACTAAAAGTAAGTTCTGATTTATTTTTAATTACGAAAATAATTGAACAGTTACAATAATGCTAGAATTTTAATATTAGATGAACGGTTTGCACTTAATAGTGATAAACTAAAATTAACTAGTGAAAAATGCGCAGTCTTACATGGTAGTGATAGATAACGCATTGAAGTCGGTTTAGATTTTGGTTGAGTGGTTTGCTTTTAATCAAACGAATAATATAGAAATAGACTGTACACTTTAAACGGTAATAACATTATTAATTTAACAATTTTTTTAGACTTGTGTCGTCATCGCTCCCGGAGGTTGTACTTTAGGCGATAGCACACAATCAACTACAGGAGACATTTCAACTACAGAAGATACTTCAACTACAGGCGATACCTCAAACACAGACGACACATCAACTACTGACTTATCTAACACAACTCCAGACCCGTCCTTGACTACCACAGAGGCGGTGACTCCACCAGAACTGTGCCCTATTGGGGTGTGGGGCAACATTCCCCATCCCGACAGATGTGACATGTTCTATATGTGTGCGGGTGGAATTGCCATTCAGCTTAATTGCAGTGATGGATTCGAGTTTAATCCTGAACTTGGAGTGAGTTCTGATTTAGTTTTTATTTCCACGATCTGTCAAAATTGAAAAAATATTTGGAATAGTTTCTTTTAATTGAAACACAAATGCTTTGCGTGATTTGTTTTTAAATCAAACAAAAAATAAGAAATAATTTGTTGCAACTGCTGACATAATACTAAACTGTAAATTATGATTTAAATCCACAACCGTAGGATTATAATGTCTTTTTTATATTTTATTAGCTGTGCCCCCGACTTCGTTCGCGTGGACTACAGGATTTTGAATTTTATTTTTTCTAAAATAAAAGTAGCCTATGTTACTCCTTATTACATCAGCTATCTGCCAAAAAAGTCCCGTCAATCGGTCCGGCCATTTCAGAGATTAGCCCAGACAAACAGACAGACTAAAATTGTAAAAAATGTTATTTTGGTATATGTACCGTCTATATATTCATATGCATGCAGTAAAAAGCAGTTATTTCAATATTACAAACAGACAATCCAATTTTATTTATAAGTATAGATGTCGTTAGAACACACCCTGCTTACAGAGATCAAGTATGCTGTATTATTTGCATTTGATTGTATTTAAAAATGTTTACTGTATTTTTTTTTACAAAACGACTAAAATTATTAGATATGTATCCCCATCACGGAAGGTACCTGTAATACTGCCACCACTTTACACTTTACATCAATCATACGGAAACTCACCATGGCAATGCAATTAATGTATCTTGCAATACTTTACAGAGTTGTGTCATCATCGCTCCCGGCGGTTGTACCTTAGGCGACAGCACAGAGTCAACTACAGGAGACACATCATTTACAGTAGACACTTCAACTACAGATCTATCCATTCCGACTCCATACCCATCCTCGACTACCACAGAGGCAGTAACTCCGCCAGTACTGTGCCCTGTAGGGGTGTGGGGCAACATTCCCCATCCCGACAGATGTGACAGATTCATTATGTGTGCGGATGGAATTGCCATCCAGCTGGTGTGCAGTAATGGATTTGAGTTTGATCCTGAACTTGAAGTGAGTTCAAATTTAGTTTTAATTTGAAAAATAATTAAGAACTGCCAAAAATACTTCGATTTTAATATTGGATGAGTAGTTTCTTCTTAATCAAAACGAAATACTACTTTTACTGTAAAACTATAGCTATTTTGACACCAAAACTGTTATCAGTATCCTAATTACTTATCGAGCGTAAAGGTTCAAACACAAAATGCGATGTGACTTACCTCTGTTCAGAAATACATTAGAAACTTATGAAAACCCTTTATTAGTATCCGTTCAACCATTTTTGACTTTTAATAGGTTGTTGACTCGACAAATGTAAAAAATAAACACTTTTTTGCTCTTAATGCCATCCTTATGCCTATGAAATAGAAATTAAAATCGGTTGAACAGACTCTAAAAAAAGTTTCTTTAAATTTCAAATCTTACTGCGAACAGGGTACCTATAGCATTTTAAAATCTGCAGACTTGGAATTGATTCGCATTGCACATTGTGTGGTCGCCTGAATCGATACTTTGCCATACGAAATCTTATCGCAGCAATTTGCATCATAGTTTTGTGTGCGATCATTATCATGTAACTATGATGCCGTCCGGAAACCGTCCGGACCAAGCCCAAGTCGTCGACGGCGCGCGCTGTTCCCGCGCGCCTCAAGGAGTTGTCAGCAACAGCAGGGGCCCAGCCGGGTCGAAGCCTACTGGGGCCAGGGTTATCCGAAAGGGCGCTCGAGCCCCGGTATGAAGGCTTAAAGGAACGGGATGGGTTTTTTAGTCAGTAACAGTCTGACACTATCTCCCGCTCCGCCCAAGAGCGGGGGTTGTCATAAGATGATTTTTCCCATCGAAAAAAAAAAAAAATGTAACTATGATACAAACACCAACATCCTTGTGTCTTATCAGTCACTCGCTATCTCTACCCTTTAATTATGTACCTTCATTTTATATTTGCTGTTTTTTAATTTTATTATCACTTTTTATCGATTGCCTTATTTTTGTGTATATTAATCTAGTATTTGCTGCTCTGTCTAAGTTTCCATTAATCAGACCAATGTCGATTGGTGATACCTCAAACCAGGTTGTGCTCAAGCTCAGGGTTTAATCACTATAGTCTGCGTAAAAAGTCAAACGACGAAAATTCGTATAATATTTAATCATTTAAATAATACTTATATTCGATACTTTTTATAAGGTCCTTCTATTAGTAAACAATGATCAAGTTCTCTTAATCAACCTTGATTATTAAACCAGTATTGAATACATCAGATTTAATTTTACCCAAATAATTAGATACCCAAGTCGTTTGAGTTTTTAGACAGCCCCTGTTATTCTGCCACCCCTTGTTTCAGTGATGCTGAATCTCATCATAGCAAATATAATGATATTTACAATACTTTTCAGACCTGCGTCATCATCGCTCCCGGCGGTTGTACCCTAGGCAACAGCACAGAATCAACTACAGACTATACATCAACTACTGACTTATTCAACACAACTCCAGACCCGTCCTTGACTACCACAGAGGCGGTGACTCCACCAGAACTGTGCCCTATTGAGGTGTGGGGCAACATTCCCCATCCCTACAGATGTGACTTGTTCTATATGTGTGCGGCTGGAAATGCCATTCAACTGTCCTGTAGTGATGGACATGAGTTTGACCCTGAACTTAGTGTGAGTTTTTTTCTTTAGCTTTATTTCAAAAATTTGTTACTTACAAAAATACTAGGAATTGTTTCTTTCTGTTGAAGCTTATATTTTTGACATTGCGTGAGTGGTTTTAAATAAAGAACTACTTTTTATTCATTAAATAATCCTTTCAACTGAACAATATAATAATATTTTCCGATCATTTTTATATTTAAAAAAATCCAATTAATCATTTTGTGAGCTTCGACCTCATCGCAGATCGCGCCACCACCACCTTATATCAATCACACTGAACCACATTATGGTAATTCCATTATTAATTTATCAATACTTTTCAGACCTGCGTCATCATCGCTCCCGGCGGTTGTACTCTAGGTGGCAGCACAGTGCCAACTACTGGATACACATCTACTTCAGGCGACATATGCGACTCGTCAACTATAAATGATATATCAACGATAGCTGATACATCAACGACAGGCAATATAACAACTGCCGGCGACATATTAACGACGAGCGACATATCAACAATAGGCGACACATCAACTGTAAGCGATATATCAACCACAGACGATATGTCAACTATAGGCGATACATCAACGATAGCTGATACGTTATCTACAGACGAAATAACAACTACAGGCGACATATCAACTGGAGGTGATGTATCAACCACAGACGATATGTCAACTATAGGCGATACATCAACGATAGCTGATACATTATCTACAGACGAAATAACAACTACGAGCGATATACCAACTACAGGTGACATATCAACTGGAGGCGATATATCAACCACAGACGATATGTCAACTATAGGCGATACATCAACGATAGCTGATACGTTATCTACAGACGAAATAACAACTACAAGCGATATAACAACTACAGGTGACATTTCAACTGGAGGCGATATATCAACCACAGACGATACGTCAACTACAGGCAATACATCAACGATAGCTGATACATTATCTACAGACGATATAACAACTACAGGCGACACGTCAACTATAGGCGATACATCAACGATAGCTGATACGTTATCTACAGACGAAATAACAACTACAGGCGACATATCAACTGGAGGTGATGTATCAACCACAGACGATATGTCAACTATAGGCGATACATCAACGATAGCTGATACGTTATCTACAGACGAAATAACAACTACAAGCGATATAACAACTACAGGTGACATTTCAACTGGAGGCGATATATCAACCACAGACGATACGTCAACTACAGGCGATACATCAACGATAGCTGATACGTTATCTACAGACGATATAACAACTACAGGCGATATAACAACTACAGGCGACATATCAACTGGAGGTGATGTATCAACCACAGACGATACGTCAACTATAGGCGATACATCAACGATAGCTGATACATTATCTACAAACGATATAACAACTACAGGCGACATATCAACCACAGACGATGATGTATCAACCACAGACGATACGTCAACTATAGGCGATACATCAACGATAGCTGATACATTATCTACAGACGATATAACAACTACAGGCGACACGTCAACTATAGGCGATATAACAACTTCAGGCGACATATCAACTGGAGGTGATGTATCAACCACAGACGATACGTCAACTATAGGCGATACATCAACGATAGCTGATACGTTATCTACAGACGAAATAACAACTACAGGCGACATATCAACTGGAGGTGATGTATCAACCACAGACGATACGTCAACTATAGGCGATACATCAACGATAGCTGATACATCAACTATAGGCGATATAACAACTTCAGGCGAAACGGCAACTACAGACGACATAACAACAGACTTAACCAATCCGACTCCAGCCCAGTCTTCGTCTACCACAGAGGAGGCAGTGACTCCTCCAGAAATATGCCCTATTGGGATGTGGGGCAACGTTCCCCATCCCGACAGATGTGACTCGTTCTATATGTGTGCGGGTGGAATTGCCATTCAGCTGTTTTGCAGTGAAGGATACGAATTTGACCCCGAACTTAGGGTGAGTTCTTATATAGTTCTAGAAATGAGAAATATGATATTTTATAATGTTGATAGGGTTGCCCCGTTACTATAGTGCATCAGGGTGTGTTATTAATTTGACAGTCCTTTTCAAATCTGCATCGTTATAGCAAGCACTTAAAAATATTTCTTATTTATTTGTATCTACAACAAATGATCTAGCTATTAATATTCAGGCTGCATGTATAACAGTGCCACCACACTTTCATCAATCACACTGGTACCTATCATGGCAATCGTCATCAATATCATCAACCTTTTTAATGTTTCCACTGCTGGGACTCAGACCTCCTCTCTAGGAGAGAGAATGGGCCGTAATCCACCACGCGGGCCCAGTGCGGGTTGGTGAATGTCACATCACATGTCTTTGAATTTTTGGATATGGAGATGGTTCCTCACGATGTTTTCCTTCACCGTTTTGAGAGCAGTGGTGATGAAATAAATTACACAAAGTAATACGCCTGGCTAGGTTCGAATCCACGACCTACGACTCGTAAGTCGGGGTTGTTACCACTCGGTCACCAATGAATCATCATAGCAATGCAATTATTAATTTGACAATTCTTTTCAGACCTGCGTCATCATTGCTCCCGGTGGTTGTACTCTGGGCGACAGCACAGAATCTACTACAGGCTACCCTTCAACTACTGACTTATCCAACACAACTCCAGACCCGTCTTCAACTACCTCAGAGGAAGTGACTCCACCAGAATTGTGCCCTATTTGGGTGTGGGGCAACGTTCCCCATCCTTATATATGTGACTCGTTCTATATGTGTGCGGGTGGAATTGCCATTCAATTGTTTTGCAGTGATGGACAGGAGTTTGATCCTGAGCTTAGGGTGAGTTCTTATTTAGTTTTAGAAATTTAAAATCTGATATTTTAGAATGCCGATGAGGCTAAATCTGCCACTTTTCTCTGCAGAGTGCGGGTTAGTTTCAACTCTTGAAGATCATAGTAGGAAGATACTATTCCCCTTTGTAAGATGATGATGTTCATAGATGTATTATGAACAACCAGCTGGTTTTAGAATAGATACTACTACACGGTTTACTAACATATTTGGCGCTAGCTCTTAACTGCGATCCCACCTGATAGTAAGCAGTGATATAATCGTTGATAGGGAGGCGCACTGGTTTATGTTAACAATTGTTTGTTTTACACCATTAAAAAAAATTGCAAGATTTTTATTATTATGTTCATGCTGAATAGCAGATTTTCAGAGGTTTTTACTGGATTAATCGTACACTTTATAAATTGATTTCAATAAGAGCCTAGATAATTTCACATGATATACATGTTTCCAAAATATTTAATAAAAAATGTGTAATAACGTCATAATCACGTTCGAGAGGTTGTATGAAAAACAGTGAAAATGTATGTCGAATTGCATGCCCTTGAAAGTGTTTCCTGTTTATTTGTACCTACAATAAATTATCTATCTATATCCAGGCTGCATCTATAACACTGCCACCAATCTTTCATCAATCAAACTTGAACTCATGGCAATGCCAAATCAAACTGGAACTCATCGTGACAATGCTTTTATTAATTTGACAATTCTTTTCAGGCCTGCGTCGCTATCGGTCCCGGCGGTTGTACCTTGGGTACAGAATCAACTTCAGGATACATATCAACTACAGACTTAACTAACACAACTCCAGACTCGCCCTTGACTACCACAGAGGCGGTGACTCCACCAGTACTGTGCCCTATTGGAGTGATGGGCAACGTTCCCCATCCCTACAGATGTGACTCGTTCTATATGTGTGCGGGTGGAAACGCGATTCAGCTGTTTTGTGCTGATGGATTCGAGTTTGATCCTGAACTTGTAGTGAGTACTGATTTCATCATTATCATCATCATTTCAGCTGAAATTCGTCCACTGTTGGATATGACTCGCTTGACTTAAGATTCTGTCCCCTAGCTGGGGCAGAGGATGTTGACAGTAGTAATCCATCGCGACCGGTCTTGAGCTTTACGCTTCACCTCGCTCCATGTCAATCCGATGGCCTTCGCTTCTGGGTTCGCTTCGAGTACCTATATATATGCTTTACCCTAGTCTGTGTGTCACTGCGGGGTGCCAACTGAAAACCAGCGCTGGGTGTCCAACGCCCAGCAAATGCTGAGGTGGTCACCCTTTCGGTGCGGGCACGCTCGGCGTACTTTGTACTTTTATTCTTGTTTACTTTGTGTTTATAGCTGTTGTGCTGTGTCTGTACTGAATAAAAGTCTTTCTATTCTATTCTATTCTATTCTATTCTATTCTATTCTATTCTATTCTATTCTATTCTATTCTATTCTATTCTATTCTATTCTATTCTATTCTATTCTATTCTATTCTATTCTATTCTATTCTATTCTATTCTATTCTATGCTATTCTATTCTATTCTATTCTATTATATTCTGCCAATACGGTACGTCGCCAGATTCGCCGTGGACAGCTACGCGTTCTTTTCCCTTGTGGATTCCAGTCCAACGCCTGTTTAGGTATGTGATCGGAATCTCTCCTAAGCGCATGACCAATTCGACTTACGATGCTTGATCTGGCGGTCGATCGGGCTTTTGTGGTATTTCTCCAACAGCCCTACGTTTGAAATGGTTTCGGGCCAGTAAGTTCCGTTGGTTCAAAACTGTTGGACATAAGCCTCCACAAGTGTCGTTATAATGACCGGCCCTCTGCTTCTCTTATCCATAGGCTTCCCACGACCCTCACCCATTTCTCCACCTTGTGGAAGGCCTTCTGATGCTACGTCTTCCGGTACGTGGTCTTCCACTCCAGAACCTTTTGTCCCCATCGACCAATGCCCTTAAGTTTGGAGATTCTTTGGGCTATGTCGGTAACCTTGGTTCTTTGGAGCATATCTTCATTTCTGATGTGATCGTGCATGGAAACCTCGAGCATATCCTTTTCAATTGCCTATTGGGTGACTTTAAGTTGGTAATTTTCTCCGGATTTCTGAATTGATAATTCGAAAGAGTCATAGTGGCCTTAGAACATAAAAGGCCACCGAAGAAACATGAGTGGGTTTAGTCAGTAAAAGTCTGACATTACCTCTCGTAACTGCCTCAAAAACTGGTTAGTTTTTTCTTTTCATTGATATAAACCAGTGCTTGACTGCGATCCCACCTTTACCATTAGATTGCAATCTTTGATGGTGAGGCACACTAGTTTATTAAGAGCCTATTCACTCGAGCCTTGAAGACACACCCAAATTATAATCGGACGGGAAGACCAATAATATTCTTCTTTTTCAACAACATTCTTCTATATTATTAGGTCTATTTATGTTATCGACTGCATTGTTGCTTACCATCAGGTGGGATTGCAGTTAAGCGCTAGTTTAGCATTGAATAATCAGCCTTTTAATGTTCCCACTGCTGGGATTCAGGCCTGCTCTCTAGGTGAGGGAATGGGCCGTAATCCACCACGCGGGCCCAGTGCGGGTTGGTGTGTATCACATGTCTTCGAATTTTTGATTCTAGGACATGCTGGTTTCCTTACGATGTTTTCCTTCACCGTTTTGAGAGCAGTGGTGATGAAATAACGTACACTGTTGGCCTCCCCCAAGCGTCGCCACAACGACCGATCCTGTGTGTTGTGCATCCATCGCATTTTTGTTACTCTCACCAGTTCGTCTGTCCACCTTGTGGGAAGCCACTGCGTCTTCCGGTGCGCGGTCTCCACTCTAGGACCTTTCGGCTCCATCGACCAACCGTTTTACGAGCAATGTGCTTGCCCATTGCCACTTTAGTTCGACGTTTTTTTTATTATTATTATTAACTAGCTGCGCCTGCGACTTCGTTCGCGTGGACTACAGGATTTTGAATTTATTTTTTCTAAAATAAAAGTAGCCTATGCTACTCCTTATTACATCAGCTACCTGCCAAAAAAAGTCCCGTCAAAATCGGTCTAGCCATTTCAGAGATTAGCCCGGACAAACAGACAGACTGACAGACAAAAATTGTAAAAAATGTTATTTTGGTGTATGTACCGTATATTATATTCATATGCATGTAGTAAAAAGAAGTTATTTGAATATTACAAACAGACACTCCAATTTTATTTATATGTGTATGTATGATAGGCTCGCGTTTGACCACCATCTCACCTGATGTTAAGCGATGATGTGGTCGACGATGGAGCACGCTTGCCTAGAAGTAACCTTTTCACTCTTGACTTATAGACCCCTAAGTTATAGCTATTAGGAAACACAGACTCCGGCAGGGAATTCCACTCCTTGGATATGCGCATAATAAATGTGTTCACAAAATGCTTTGTGCTATTCTTTGAGTTTATTTTATTTTAAGAAATGGCGAATAATTGCAAAAGTAATATTACAACTACACTTTCTTTTGTTTCAGAATTGCGTAGCAATCGCTGAAGGAGGTTGCACACTTGGCACTACCGCGCAGAAATCACTACCAACACTTACAGAAGAGACTAACACGTTTTCAAAACAGAGATCAATACAATATCAGAAGAGTCATCTTTAGAAGCCCTTCTTGTGAGTCGAAGGTGAGTTCAAAATATTTTTTCTTTGTCGTGCGGTACTTTTTGGTGCCCAATTATAGAAATAATTATTTTGATCTAAGCGATTAACTTTTACTTAGGGACGCCCCTATAAAAATCGATGAAAAATTACTGCATACATCAGAAAGAAAATAGAAAGATTTTTACAAAACACTACGACACAGTTAACTGCCAAGATTTCTGGAAGGAACTTGTTTTGAAATAAGCAGCTTATTTTATGCTCTTCTGTCTGTATTTGTTCTTTTGTTTTTTATGTCCTAATGTGTTCATAAATTAAAAAAAAAATATTTATCGGAATTATTTTCCTTTTTTCCACAGTCCTGCGTCCACATTTCAAAAGTCGGCTGCACATCAAAAGTAAAGAAAAAAAAAATTTGATCACCTGACACTACGAAGACTGAACAAAATGACTTTGGCACTATTACATTTAAAGAGTAATCTTACTTACAATAGCATTTAACACTTTTATATCGTTGTCTGACTACTTATCTAGCAATACTACGTCAGTTGTTCATCTGGCACTAAAAAGTACCAAGTAGTCAGAAACGAGAAATTGTAAAGAAAGAGACACGAGAAAGTATACCACTAATTGTTAATTAGTGCAAAAATGTAATGGGCTTATTAGAAAAGGTCTCATTATTATTTAAGTTATTATTATCATCAGCCTTTTTCATGTGCCCACTGCTGGGACTCAGGCCTCCTCTCTAGGAGAGGGAATGGGCCGTAATCCACCACGCGGGACCAGTGCGGGTTGGTGAATGTCACGTCTTCGAATTTTTGGTTCTAGGACATGCCGGTTTCCCCACGATGTTTTCCTTCACCGTTTTGAGAGCAGTGGTAATGAAATAAATTACACAAAGTAATGCGCCTGGCAGGGTTTGAACCCGCGACCTACAACTCGTAAGTCGGAGCCGTAACACTCGGCCACCACTGCTCTAAGTCTATTATTTAAGTAAAGTCACAGTAAATAATATTCATAAACAGCAAAGTTATTAGAGATTGTTTATATCCCAAAAATATCATTCAATTTATGGATATATTGTACAGGCTATTGATTATTATGAATAAAAAACAATGGAAAAACGCTGCGCGTAGTGTATTCTAGGAGCAATTGTTATGAATAATTTATTCAATTATGATTTTACTAATTATGACTTTCGTGGACAATTTTGGGAGTAAAGTATACGCATAATAGAGCCCCATTTTTTTGTACTAATTAAAAATAATAGGAGCGTATAAAAATATGATAATTTGTAAATTGAAACTTTTAGATCTACAGCTGAAGAAAGATATGTTATTTGATAAATTGATTGTTGGGTTAGAAGAAGTAAGAAATCTGCTTAAAGACAGAATAAGACAGACACTATCTCTGACTCTTTCTAGTGATAATAATTTAGCTTTAATTAGACAAGATTTACAATATCTAGCAAGGTGTACATTCTCCCTTCTCACTTTCCATTTCCCAAAAGTTCTTTTCTTTTTCGTAACTATTTTATCTTTTTATTGATATTTTTAATACCTCCTTATATGTACATTATAAAGTACTAAAGCTTTTTTTTGTTTGTAAGACGTAATCTTTGAAAGTACTGGTTCGATTGCAAAAATTATTTCACGGATGGAATATTTTTTATTCCTGAGTGACTTTACCTATAGAAAGCTGCTTTATTCCTGAGTGACATTAGGCTATTAGGCTATTTTATGCACGCGGACGTAGCCGCAGGCAAAAGCTATTTTTTTAAAATTTTGTAAGTTAAAGGTATATTTATTTAGTCTTAAGATTTCCTAATTCATCTCGCATAACAATCAATTTTTGTTCAAAAATTTTTTGCCTGAAATTAATTAATGTTTTAACGAATGTTTTTTTATCAACTTTAAAAAAGTCTTTGATTTGCCTATTGCAGGGTACTATGTATATTTATTATGTTAAATTACTTAAGAATAATACTAGTGTGATATATATTGTGATATATGTATATATATACTTATAAGTTATATCGTTAAGTACAGTTTTAAACCACAGGTTGTTAATAAAAAGTTTCATATTTTAATGTTTTTTTTTTTTTAAATTTCATTATACAACATTATTTTTAGTAAGTATATGCATAACCTGAATATAGTTTGTTCAGAATCAGTAACACAATGGATTCCAATAGTTTTTACACCATGTTATATTTTTCACACAAAAATATTTAAAAAGGTTAGGTTATAAGTTGGACACCGCCGACACTAAGTACAATACAGGCCACGGCAGGTCATAGTGGGAATTTGGGCACACAGCTTAGTGCGGAAACAAAACAACCCCTCAGTCTCCCAGATGGCTCGCTGGTCATGTACCTATTTATGTCGTTAACCAGCACGCTTAGCGAAGTTGTTATTCTGCAATCGTTAACGCTGTCGAAAAGTGATGAAACGTATGGGAATGACGACATCTCAACGTAAAGTCGCGTGATCAGAACAAACGAATAGACAATTCGTAGCCAAGTTCACATCGTTCAAATTTTGTTTCTACAATGTTTAACGCTACATCCTTTGTTATACAAACGCTACATTGTAGATCGAGCGGCCGACTCAGGCGCGTCAACATGGCTACCAACTTATCGTTTTCTACAATTGCTGTCACCGAGGCGTTACCGATTAGAGAACGGAATTCGACACAAACTGGTTGTAACTTGGCTAGGGGGGCAGATACCATAACTGTCTTGTAACTTTGTGATTTTTCCAAATACTGTTTTGAAATTTTGTAGGTAAAGTTTAAGATCAAGAGACCTTGAATGAACAAACGGATCGGGCATATTAGGCTCTAAACAGACTGACTGCACTTCAACTGCAATCCAACCGCAAACTGTAGTTTAACTCTGAATGCTGTAATTAGAGACACAATAGAAAGACAATTGCTTATGTCGAACTGTGTAACATAAGACATTCAAAAGGTTAAGTGCAGTTTGAATACAGTTGACACGACTGCAATAGAACTGCATACACGACTGCAATAGAACTGCAAACCAAACGTGCGGTCCGATTGCAGTCGTGTGAACCGCACACCGACTGCATCCGAACTGCATCATACTTACCCGCCCGCACGCTCCGCCCTCCCGCGCATTGAATATTAATAAGGATTTTTAGCAATTTGTATGTGGAATAATACCCAAAATCAAAGCTAAACATCCAAACTAATATTATAAATGCGAAAGTAACTCTGTCTGTCTGTCTGTCTGTCTTTGCTTCACGCCTAAACTACTGAACCGATTTGTGTGAAATTTGGTACAGATATAGTTTGGAACTTGAGAAAGGACATAGGATAGCTTTTATTACAAAAAATAAAATAAAATAAAAAATAAAATTTATTCCGGACACACAGCGCCATCTATTGGTCAAGAGTTGGTATCAATTCAGTACTGAAAATTCATCGGAAAAATGTAAATAAATAGTAAAAAGGTATGAAAATATAGTATAAATTATGTTGATTTTTGAAGAGTTCCCTAGAATATCTTCCACATTTCATTTTTGAAGAGATCCCGCGAGATCGGGAACTATGTGGGTAAAACCAAAAATCTGCCGGAAGTCACTATTCCACGCGAACGAAGTCGCGGGCAAAAGCTAGTAAATAATAATATTGAAGTTTGTACCACAGTGAAACTAGACGTTTCGGCGGTAGTAACAGATAGTTCAGAAACTAGTGAGTTTTTTATACCTAAATTACAAATTCAAAACCTATCCTCGCTCTTAAACCTAGTAATAATCCAGGGACTACACGACATTTAGGTCGCGTTTTGGAATAAGGTAGTTACAGACCAAAACCACACCCGTGTTCCTTCAGTATCCCATTCGGATCGTCTTTGAATATGGTAATTTTGACTGGCCTGTTGGTCTAGTGGCTAGTGACCCTGACTGCTATGCCGCAGGTCGTGGGTTCCCCACCCAGGACAAATGTTTGTGTGATGAGCACGATCATTTGTTCTGTGTCTGGGTGTAATTTATCTATAATATGTATGTATTTAGAAATATATAAGTATGTTTATCAGTTGTCTAGTACCCATAACACAAGCTCTGCTTAGCTTGGGACTAGACGGCGTTGTGTGATAGTTGTGGAATACTTATTATTATTATTAGTTTACGTAGGCAAGGCACGTATATTCTGCGCGTGTACCGCTGTTTACCCTCTAGGGCAGCGATTCTCAAACTTTTTATCCAACGGAACCCTATTGGAAGGCAAAATATTTGACGGAGCCCTTAAATAACAAAAAAAGGTTTACGGGCAATGTTTACTTTGAATGAGTTACAGTAAAATCTAATACGAGGTATGACACTGCTTTTTATTTTTTAACAATTATAAACAAACATTGAAATACTGAGACCCTACCACGACCTCATAAGGCGATTTTGACGATCTAAACTAAGAGATGGAGGTATAACTCTCTTTCTTGCTTTTTTTTTTTTCGATGGGAAAAATCATCTTATGACAACCCCCGCTCTTGGGCGGAGCGGGAGATAGTGTCAGACTCTTACTGACTAAAAAACCCATCCCGTTCCTTCAAGCCTTCATACCGGGGCTCGAGCGCCCTTTCGGATAACCCTGGCCCCAGTAGGCTTCGACCCGGCTGGGCCCCTGCTGTTGCTGACAACTCCTTGAGGCGCGCGGGAACAGCGCGCGCCGTACAGAGAGTACGGCGCTTTCTTGCTCGCACTCTTGTAATTTTAACACGTCGTGGCAAGGCCCATGGTCTTTATACCTTCTTCCACGTTATAATTATTCACACGGAGCCCTGAAAGAGGCTTTGCGAAACACTAGGGTTCCGCGGAGCACACTTTGAGTATGGCTGCTCTAGGGAATAAGAGTCGTGATGGCGTGTAACGCTGAGTTATGCTGTATCACAAACCCGTGTTTTAAACAATGGCGCGACCAATGCGACATTGCTACTTTTTTAGGGTTCCGTAAGTTCCTCAAAAGAATAAAAAACTGAACCCTTATTCTATAAGGGTTCAGTTTTTTAAAGAAGGGGAAGAAAAAAAACGTGTGAAATGATTCTTCATTTCACACGTTTTTTTTCTTTTTTTTTAAGCTATTGTATAGCTTCTATCGCGGGCCTTGACCGATACGAAAACAAATGAGTGAACAATCAATCAAAATTCAATTCAATGTGTGAAAGTGTAACTTCAATTAATATCAAAGAAAAAAAAAACAAAGGAAAAAAAATACTGCATAAATAAAATAAATAAATAATTATAATTGCATAAGTTGATAAAAATACTATGCAATAGCTTTACCGCGACAGTCCCCGAGTGCCACACGTCTTTTTTTCTTTTCTTTTGTTGTACATTTTCAAGGTTCCTCAAATGCAAAATTTCATTTTAAATAACATGGTTTGCTGTAAGAAAACCCAGTTGTGGGTTAAGCTCGTCTATGTACATCAAATATCCTGTTTTTTTTTTGTGTACAATAAAGAATAAAGAATTATTTAGGTTTTGCCATTTAGGTGTGAAAACGTAACAAACAAACTGTAGAAAATTTGGTCTCTGTCTGCGCAATACCAACTTTCTTGGTTGGTTGATATTTTAGTGGTTCTGGTTTATTTGATGGTTATGGTTTGATTTTGGTTCGGTTTAAATGATACGACTTTAGTTGGATTATGGTTTTATGGTTTAGACAACTAAATATGCAGATAAAAGCTATAAGTAAGAAAGATAAGCTGGTTTATCCTAAAAGATGGTTTGAATGGTTTTGGTATGGTTTGAGTTACGCGATCGACGACCGAATACGTACTGACTTTAATAATTACGTTTGCTAGTTATATAAAAATGTACGAAAGCAAAAGTGCTTAGCTGTTCGGTTGTATTGCTCCGAATACAAACTCACTTTCGCTTTTATAACATTAGTAAGGATAACAGTAGGTAAGGAACTGGCTCCTTAATTTGGACTATATCTCTTCATCTTTCTGCCCTTGCCCCATCTTATTTAGGGCCGGCGCAATACGTTTTTAGGGTTCCCTACCTCAAAACGTAAAAACGGAACCCTTATAGGATCACTTTTCTGTCCGTCCGTCTGTCTGTCTGTATGTCTGTTAAGACACTTTATCTCGAGAACGCGTGGAGGTATCTAGTTGAAATTAAAACCATATACTCAGGTCTGCGGTCCCTTGAAATTGTGAAAAAATCAAACTTCTGAGTTTACAAATAAAAAGATACGGCTGTTCACGCCGTAATATTGTATTTAGGTTAAATCTAATAGCTAAAACCATTTTTAGTACCTCTTGGCTCGACAGATGGCGTTGGCCGATTTAAATTCGCGCTATGGTTTCGTTACCGAGGATTGTATATAACCCCTCGGTGAAAATTAATAAATGTCTTCGTTCTGAGTACGTGGTGGTTTTATTTCAACTCCCGACTCGTCTACAAAACAGGGCGACAAGATCTTCGATGATCAACGGCCATTAATTTTAGAAAAAAATTCATCTATCAATGGAATTAAAATTCATAGGATACTTCCCGTTGACCTCCTGAAAGACCTGTTGAATCCTGAAACTCGGCATTAAGCAAGGTCTCCTAGCATAAGTACAGGAAAAATTCTGAAAAGTTTTTTTAGTAACGTAAGTACAAAACAGTTGTTTTGTAGTTACGTTACAAAAAAAAACTTTTTTCGTGATTTGGAAAAATTGTTTTCATAGGTAAGTTTGTACGGAACCAAAGAGATTTAAAGAGATTACATTAAATGTCTTTGTACGGAACCCTCAGGGCGGAAGTCCGACTCGCACTTGCCTGGTTTTTTTTAGTTACGCTCAATGCGTAAAGTAAGTAGATATTTCTTCTTTATCGAAGGAAATTTATTCTTTTGATTAATTTACGCTCTGGCTTCATCACCAGATCGGTTCGCTACATTCCCCCCTTTTCTTTCAGTCAGTCATACCCTACACGTAATAACCGAGCAATTTTACTTGTTACGACAATTCTGCTGTGATCCTATGAGGAGTTCTGTTCCATATCTTCGAAGTTCATGATCAGACCATAACAATATTTTTATGGGACCAACTTGGAAGCATAACCTTTGAATCAAAAAAATATTTCCAAAATCGGATGGTCCGGATCGTAGAGGTTTCAACAACATTAGGGTGGGTACTCGCCGTTCGTCGGCTTGTCCGATGGTAGAAGTGAGATGGTGGAATCAAGTCATGAATACACCCAGACAAAGAACAAATGATCATGCTCATCACAGAAACATTTGTCCTGGGTGGGAATCGAACCCACGACCTCCGGCATAGCAGTCAGGGTCACTAACCACTAGACCAACAGGCCAGTCATAGCCCGCTGAGGCGATGCTCTGCCCAAGCGGGGCACACCTCTACCGTGTGCTCCACCGTGTCCTCCGGGCGGTCCAAATATCTTAATTAAGATTACGATTACTATGTCCTAATTGATCCATTTTACGTCATAAAATAAAGATTTTACGCATTTCTCATAATTTTCTGTTTAATCGATTTTATGCTCATTATTTTTATACTTCGATTAGTAGCTAATGCCTACAGTTTTCTTGGTGTTAATTGTGCATTGTGTTGTGGGCAGTGGGCAGATGGGGACTTCCGAAATGGGTAAGGAACTTTTTCATTACTTAAAGGATTTTTAACCGGTGTCTCAAAATACCACCTAGCAGCTCTGGGGTGCTATTCTCTAAGAAAGCGCAGCGCTGGCACAGCGACGAGTTGTCAGCGCAGTACATTGAATTAACAACCTAATGCCCCTTTACATTGGATTGTTAATTCAATGTATTGCGCTCACGACTCGTCGCTGTGCCAGCGCTGCGCTTTCTTAGAGAATAGCACCCCTGGTCTCGGTGGAAAGGTATGGTGGATTATTCATGTGGCAAGAGTAGCAAATGCTACAGGCCCCGCGCATTCGGGGCCCCGCGCGATCAATGGATTCAGCACCAGCGCACAAAGTAGGTACAGAAATCAATCTTACACACACTTACAAATCGCGTTCGAGCAACGCACACATAGACACCGCTCACGGACACGATATCTCGGAGCACCTCGGCCCGCTCGTCGAACAGTTCCGGCTCAAACGCTCATTAGTGTGCGTCCACCGAGCGTAGGTATAAAAAGTGAAGTACATACATGAGATTGTCTTTTGTACCTATCTATTTTGTGACCAGAATGCAAAAAAAAATAATCAAAGTATAATCTCATGGCTAGATCTTAGAAATTGGTAACTTTATTGTCATAGAAATCCTATATCAATGATGGCCAAACGAGGATTGACGTATCATCAAATGTTGACGTATAAACGATCTGCCCCCCTAGCCAAGTTACAACCAGTTTGTGTCGAATTCCGTTCTCTAATCGGTAACGCCTTGGTGACAGCTGCAATTGTAGAAAACGATAAGTTGGTAGCCATGTTGACGCGCCTGAGTCGGCCGCTCGTTCTACAATGTAGCGTTTGTATAACAAAGGATGTAGCGTTAAACATTGTAGAAACGATTTTTAACGATGTGAACTTGGCTACGAATTGTCTATTCGTTTGTTCTGACCACGCGACTTTACGTTGAGATGACGTCATTTCCATACGTTTTATCACTTTTCGACAGCGTTAACGATTGCAGAATAACAACTTCGCTAAGCGTACTGGTCAGTTTAACTTGGCCATATCATGAAAAGATCAATTCTAAGATCAGGCCACGACATAATATAATCAAATCAATATAATATTGAATACTAGCTTTTACCCGCGGCTTCGCCCGCCTCTTTCTCCCCAAAATTGATTTATTTATTTAAACTTCATGTACAGTAGTGGTACATTTGCGGACTTAATGCGACAAGGCATTATCTCCCAGTCAACCTTTGGGTTAAAAAAGAGAAAAAAATCTCACTTAAAAAAAAAATAACCTATGTCCGTCTCCAGGATTCCAACTATCTCTGTACCAAAATTCATCAAAATCGGTTTTGCCATTTAGGCGTGAAGACATAACAAACAAACAAACAAACTCACTTTCGCTTTTATAATATTAAGTAAGGATTTCATTGTATATGATAGTCGATATTTAGATTTCCATAACTATACTTTCTTTCCAAATCTTAAAATCCATGGGGTTATTGGTGATTGAGAATAAGAAAGAGAATAATAGTTCTATAAAGGGCCCCCTTGATCGAATTTCCTCTAGGCCCAGCGCTGGCTAAATCCGCCTCCTGGCTGGGATCATAGGCCGTCTTTGACGTGCTAGATGTTCTTCCGCCACCACCTTAAGTCGACTAGTGGTGGTTAATATAACGTGTAGCGTCAAAATATAACACGCTATTTATTCTTAGCATACAGCGTTTGCTAAATCGGCGTTATAATGTAACGTCTTATTCAACAAAACGCCAACAGCGGGGCCAAACCGGGATAGCAATATAGCGCGATAGCGCCGTCCATAGCGCGCCGGGTGAACTCGGACTGTAGTCGGCTCGCGTCGTGCTCGTGCGTGATTCCTGCTATTGGATTATAATAACAATTTTTTTTCACAATACGATAGTAGTTAATACTTAATTTTATGTATTTTATTAAAGACGGCGTAAAAGTAATGTATGAAAAAAAGTTCACTTGTCATTTAAAACGCTTCATGACATTCTTTCATGAGCAATGCGTTACAAAATAATATTTGTTGCACCCATTTAGCGCGTTGCCGAATAAAATGATAACGTCTCCGTGTTCAGACTACTGTCGAGTTTTGTTATAACGTGTTATAATGATAGCTTATAAATAGCGCGCTATAAAAATATATTCGATAGTCTAAAGCGCGTTTATAGTTTATAGCGGAATTGAACATCACTAAAGTCGACTGTTAAATCCGGACCTCAAGGATATATTTCTGTGCTGTTTGAGTCCTCTGATATCTTAAGATTGGGTTAAGATATGGCACCCATAAGATATATGATATTCACATATAATTTGCCCTATATTACTACTTACTAGGTTCATACTATGCCCATGGATGCCCACCAGATCATAACACTTGTCTGGCCGGAGGATCGCCCTTTTTCAACGGAGGTTCGCGGGACTTTACTCTCTCTGTGCCGCATACCTCCAAACTGTGATTATCCACAAAACTTCTTCTAAGAAATACGTGTTTTTAAACCCTTAAAAGTTATTGAAAAAAATTGTCATAAATGAAAATCTTGATTTTTACAATCGTTATATTTGTTTACTTTTTTCATTTTAATGTCCAGCATTCTAGATGCCAACCGGCATGTCCTAGAACCAAAAATTCGAAGACATGTGAAATTCACCAACCCGTACTGGGCCCGCGTGGTGGATTACGGCCCATTCTCTCTTCTGGAGAAGAGGCCTGAGTCCCAGCAGTGGGAGCATTAAAAAGGCTGATGATGATGGGTCAAAGTTCATGTAAATTAGCAGATTTTCAGAGGTCTTTACTGGATTAGTCTTACACTTTCAAATTGATTTCAATAGAAGCCTAGATATAATCAAAATTACTAATGAAAAATGTGTAATAACGTCATAATCGCGTAAGAGCGGCTGTATGAAAAGCAGTGAAAATATATGGCCTTAATTTTCTTTTTTATTTCTATTTCAGATTTCAGTCTGATATTTCTGTTGGTATACTCCGCGACTGTTGCTGCTCAGACCAACCCCTGCCTACAGCATCACAAGGGAGCCTACCCCCATGAGACCGATTGCGACAAATATGTTTATTGCAAACGTGGGGTCCCAGCAGTGGGGAAGTGCCCAGATGGAGAGGCTTTCGACAAAAGTGGCGTAAGTACCAAATAGTGATTATCATTTCAGCCGAATGACGACCAAGTAAAATTAAAATACACTTACTCGGACTTGCTGCTGATATTTACTAGGGCCAGTTAGTGTCTTTCGAAAACAGGCAGTAAGAGGAGATCGAGCGACGTATTCAGAACGCCTGGAAAAGCTACTGGTCCATGAAGACGCTAATCTGCCGATCTCCCTGAAGCGTAAACCTACGGTGCTCAGACCTGGTCACTCACCGAATTGCAAAAGTTTCGCCTTGGGGTTTGCCAAAGAGCTATGGAGCGCAGCATTCTGGGTGTAAAAAGAGCAGACCGAGTTCGCAATAACACGCTGCGCTCCAAAATGGGCGTAATTGACGTGGGCAAAAAGGCTGCCAGGCTTAAATGGGATTGGGCGGGTCACGTCAGCCGCATGAGCAGTGACCGCTGGGTAAGTGTCGCCACCCGGTGGGTTCCTGCAAACGGTAAGCGCCATCGAGGTCGCCCTAGAAAGAGGTGGTGAGATGATCTAGACGCGCATCACGAGAACTGGTTAGAGACGGCGCGAGCTCAGAAGAATGTCTGGAAGGACTTGGGGGAGGCCTTTGCCCAGCAGTGGGACAGTAATGGCTATTAAAAAAAAAAAACACTTACTCGAAAACTCGATCTTATCCCACTGCGTTTAGGCACGCATTTGACACGCAGTAGTGTGGAAAAGTGCGCGTGCTCGCCCCCACCTTAATATTATTATAATAAAATGGTTTATCGTATTAGGCGCGCGTAAATACGGGTCAACCCTCGAGTGTGTTGAAAAACATTGTTTGATACACGTGTAAAGTTACTGCAACCCCCTTAGAAGCTAGTGCCCGGTTCCAAATTGTTCGTTTCCTATGAAGAAGAATCGCCAAGAAACTCCATGGTTACTCTTTTAAAAAAAAGTGGTTGATGTAACAATATTAATAGATAGCTTTTGCTTCGCCCGCTTACATAAAACAGCGTATGTCATTCAGGAATAAAGCAACTTCCTGACGGTGAAAAAATTTTAGTAATCGGACCAATACTTTCAGAGATTACCTCCTACAAACAAAAAAAACAAACTTGACTTTTTAATAAAATTATTAATATTAACTCTACCTCCTACAAACAAAAAAAGACATAAAATAAACTTTATTTATTATATATTAATAAATAAATAATAAATTGATGAACGGTGGTGGCCGAGAGGTAGCGGCCCCGACTTACGAGTTGTAGGTCGCAGGTTCAAACCCATGCCAGGCACAATACTTTGTGTAATTTATTTCATCACCAGGAGGAGTTCGTAGTCCCAGCAGTGGGAACATTAAAAAGCTTATTATGCTATGCTTATAATAAATTGATAAGACTAGATTTATCGTTTTCGTTTAAAATACGAACTAGTATTTTTAGGGTTCCGTAGCCAAATGGCAAAAAACGGAACCCTTATAGATTCGTCATGTCTGTCTGTCTGTCCGTCCGTATGTCACAGCCACTTTTTTCCGAAACTATAAGAGCTGTACTGGTGAAACTTAGTAAGTAGATGTATTTTGTAAACCGCATTAAGATTTTTACATAAAAATAGAAAAAAAAGCAATAACTTTTGGGGGTCCCCATATTTAGAACTGAAACTCAAAATTTTCTTCAAAAATGATCTTGAGGTTTGTAATATCATTTCTTTCAAACTTGAATAGTTTACGCGAGAGACACTTCCAAAGTGGTAAAATGTGTCCCCCCCCCCCTCTGACTTCTAAAATAAGAGAATGATAAAACTAAAATAAAAATATATGATGTTCATTATCATGCAAACTACCAACGAAAATTGGTTTGAACGAGATCTAGTAAGTAGTTTTTTTTTTAATAAGTCATAAATCTAAAAAAAATACACTATTATATTAGACATCCATCAAAGTTACAACGAACTACAAGAACTTTTATATTATGTTACTTGCTGCTACGGAACCCTCCTTGGGCGAGTCCGACTCGCACTTGTTACAGTGCTTCCATTTACTGTATTTACAATAACCATTTCATTCCACAGGTATGCCTGCCCAAAAAGCAAGTAGATTGCAGAATATCAAGACGTTCCCTGCCTTTGGAGGCATCTGAAATAGCAGCATCAGCTAATACCGAGGATGATGAGGTTGATAATGATTTGACAGCTCAAGAGTTTGCACTGACGTGCACAGCTTTCGATGTATGGTCCAAACCTGATTCAAATGACTGTAGGTATTACTATATGTGTTTCGAAGGCAAACTCAAGAGGGTGAAGTGTTTGTTAGATTTCTACTTCACTGCTGAAAAAGGGGTGAGTGTATCTTATGATATTTGTATTTGTAACACACACACAGCAACGCGGGGCCGAGGCAGACCACGAAGGAGATGGCGGGACCACCTCAATGGTTTCCTTAAGAATTGGAATGAGAAAACGAGGAACCGTGATCGTTGGAAGGAGTGAAGGGAGGCCTTTGCTCAGCAGTGGGACAATATGGGCTAATTATGATAATCATTTGCAAGCATATTTAATATTTCAGTCAAAAGACGTCCACTGTTGGACATAAGACTCCCCAAGTGTCGCCATAACGGCCGTTCCTGTGTGTCTCGCATCCGTCGGATTCCCTCATCCATCACTAGGTCATCTCTACATCTAGTATGATACGGGAATTGAACTATGTATTTACATAGCAAGTTCGTACGGAACCCTCAGGCCGCGAGGCCGACTCGCACTTGCCCAGATTTTAGTATCTCACAAGTTGTTTAAAGATTGTTGGCGAAGTTGACAGTTCGCTTCACCCAAGGGCTGGCTTTTACCTCGGACAGAGGATAAGCATTGCCATACAGCGTGGCAATGCCGCCAGTCTTTCGGGTACATTGTTTTTTGACACTATATTTTAGTCAGTTGTATTGTAATTAGCGTAGGGTTTAGTTATTATTATTTTTCATTTTACTGTAATTATAGTTATTTAGTGGACTGCGCAGGGGCCACCAAAAAAGTTGCTTCTAGCTTCTTTTTATAGCGGCTTTTTTGTGGCCCATGCAGTGTGCAGCAGTGCCACCACAAAAAAAGCTAGAAGCCGCTTTTAGCTTCTCTGGCCACAAGCTGTCGCGCGCTTCAGCTTTTTTCTGTGGTTGCTTCTAGCTTTTTTGTGTGGCCGCTACTAGCTTTTTTGTGGCCGCTACTAGTTTTTTGTGGCCGCTTCTAGCTTTTTTGTGGCCGCTTCTAGCCTTTTGTGGCCGCTTCTAGCTTTTTTGTGACTCCTTCTAGCTTTTTTTTGTGGCGGCTTTTTTATGGCCCGAGTGCGGGGATATTCAGTTGTCTATAAGTAGTTAGTAGTATATTTCTATTGAAGTTTCTAGTAAGTAGACCTAATAAATAAATGATTTAAAAAATATTGCTAAAGCAATGTGTTAGTATCTTACATGACTTTTGGTTACAGGTTTGTGAGCCCCAAAATTTCTCCACTTGTCGAATGCCACGCTTTACTCATACAAGAAGGATGTCCACCTTGAACCAATGGCCTCCTTGTAGACTCAGTGACGACTGGAACCGACCTGATCCTTACGACTGTACGATGTACTACCTCTGCTATCACGGCGAAATAATGCACGCTACGTGCCAAATGGATTATGAATTCAGTCCTATAGAGCTGGTGAGTAAACTATTGTTTATAGGGTAACGTACCTAAGTCTGCATGGGCTTGCCGACTACGAGCATTGGGTAGGCACATCTCTAGTGCGCCGACAAAGGCACATCTCTAGTTCGGATCGAACCCGAGTCGTCGACAGTGGCTAGCGCTCTTCGTGCGCCTCAAAGAGGTGTCAGCAAAACTGTAGGGGCTCTGCAGGGCCGAATCCTACTGGAGCCAGGGGTTGACTTCCGTAAGGGAGACCTGTGGTCTTGGAGCGCATGGGAAAGAAGGGACACAAGCATAAAATAGATAGGACCAGACCAAGAAGAAGAAGAACATATCATAGAGATTATCTTTTATCGTCTGCTAATTGTAGAAGGTTCAAATTCGTATAACTTTTCGGATGTCTTATATTACCTTCTACTGTCACGTGGGTCAGATTTCTTGGGTCTTTGTGTGAGGAGAAGACCATCTCATGTATGTACTTCACTTTTTATACCTACGCTCGGTGGACGCACACTAATGAGTGTTTGAGCCGGAACTGTTCGACGAGCGGGCCGAGACGCGACCGAGATATCGTGTCCGTGAGCGGTGTCTATGTGTGCGTTGCTCGAGCGCGATTTGTATGTAGATGGACTTCTGTACCTATCTATTTTGTAACATAGGTGTGATTGTCAGGCTGATACGCTTTCCCACTTCGTCTTAGAGCGGAAGAATTCATTAGATGTTTGTGCTACGATTAAGCGCATATTTTGACACTCACTAAGAAATCAAAACCAATAGGGTACTTTTTGTTGAACCTTTTTTGCATGAAGTATTGTCGAGCACAAAAAAAAAAAAAAAAACGAAAATTGTAATTACGACACAAAATTTTTTTTTTTTGTGATTCGACTGGTCTTCAGTCATCAACTTAAAATAAATATGACTTGCCTATTGGTCTAGTGGTTAGGGGCCCTGACTGCTATGCCGGAGGTGTGGGTTTGATTCCCATCCAAGACAAAAGTTTGTGTGATGAGCACGATCATTTGTTCTGTGTCTAGGTTTAATTCATATATAATATGTATGTATAGTAGTCTAGTACTCATAACACAAGCTCTGCTTAGCTTGGGACTAGAAGGCGTTGTGTGATAGGTAGTTGTGAAATATGTCTATTGTATTATTTAAGGAAGCTCCCATACAACAAAAGTATTTTGCCGTTTTTTTGCAACGTACAGTACGGAACCCTCCACGCGCGAGTCCGACACACACTTGGCCAGTTTTTAAGCTATTGCATAGCTTCTATCGCGGCCTTGAGCGTGGAGACCGAATCCAGAAATTCCGTAACAAAAATAACCTAACACACCCCACTCATTTGTTTTTTGAGCGTGGTGACCGATAAGAAAACAAATGAGTGAACAATCAATCAAAATTCAATTCAATGTGTGAAAGTGTAACTTCAATTAATATCAAAGAAAAAAAAACAAAGGAAAAAAAAACTGCATATATAAATAAATAATTATAATTGCATAAGTTGATAAAAAATGCTATGCAATAGCTTTACCGCGGCAGCAATTAAAAAAAAAGACGTGTGGCACTCGTCCCCGAGTCACACGTCTTTTTTTTTAATTTAAAATAGTCGCGATGACAGCCTTACTGTTTTACAGGAATGTGTGCCACAAGAAGTAGCACATTGTAGCTCATCTCGACGAGACAATCCACCGGACCCTAATGCCCCATGTGGTCCCTTTGACGACTGGTCCTATCCCGACCCGGCTGCCTGTACCGACTACTATCTCTGTGCCAACGGAAACATCATTAAAGCAACGTGCCAGTATGGATATGAATTCAGTCCTACCCTGTTTGTAAGTATCTTTTGTAAGCTTAAACAGAGTTATTCGCAAAACACTAAGACCTGTATTTCACTGGGACATCATGGCGACGCTACCAGTTGTGCTGCCAAGGTATGTGGTGAAATATAGCCTTAAGCCAGCAAACTAGACACCATACAGATACCAGAGTCGCCACACGTCCGAGCTGGTCGCGCCACCAAATTGGTCGCGCGACCAAACGGACACCAGGTGAGTAACTCTCTTTAAAGACATTTTGTTGGTAGCGGCGACTGGTCGCGTCGCCATGATGTCCCGGTGAAAAATAGCCATCCGATAAATTGTTTTCTGTGCACCATGTGTTAATAATGTTCCGAGAACTTTGTAGTATCAGCATAGCTATGTACCCTAAGTCTCTTTTAGAGCGCGCGCGGGCAAATCTCACCATAACTCTCGTTCACACTCGTTCATACAAGTGGCCACAGCGACTGCGCGGCCGGCGAGCGTCAATCCAGTTCCTGAACTCGTGCCATTCCCTGCACTGCGCTGCCAGTGTGGCCAAGCAACACTGCGCATTCTCGCACCCGCATCGTGCTGCCAGTGTGGCCAAGCACTAACACATTTGTTTTAAAATCGCTTGTCTGTCTACAGAAATGCCTCCCGAAAGAGGCAGCAGACTGTAGCCATTCTTCAACAACTAGCAAGACAATTACAACCCTGGATCCATTGCCAGCAAAGTGCGGAGCCACTGATGACATATCTTACCC
The DNA here is from genome assembly GCA_929112965.1 of Mythimna albipuncta. NCBI lineage: Eukaryota > Metazoa > Arthropoda > Insecta > Lepidoptera > Noctuidae > Mythimna > Mythimna albipuncta. The sequence continues at coordinate 2,368,867 of OV815986.1, read as the reverse complement.
CGATACTCAAGATTGTACCATGTACTATCTCTGTTATTACGGCCAAATGATGCATGTTACTTGTCAAATGGACTACGAATTCAGTCCTACACAGCTTGTAAGTATTTTACAGCTTTATATATTTTTTATTATTATTTCTAGGGCACGCTTGCCTAGAAGTAACCTATTCACTCTTGACTTAAATACCCCTAAGTTGTAGCTATCAGGAAACACAGACCCCGGCAGGGAATTTCACTCCTTGGCTGTACGCACAGTATATGTATTCCCAAAACGCTAAATATTTTATAAAATTAACTAGCTGAACGAACGAAAGATGTATCTGAACATATTCGTAAATAATAATATCTATATCATATAATTCTTTTTATTTCCAGTTGTGCGTCCCAAAACATGAAGCAGGTTGTAACATAGCAACAACTACTAGAGTTCCGACTACTCTATCTACATCAACTAGCATTAAAACTACTCCGTCTCCAACAACTAGCGTTAAAACTACTCCGTCTGCAACAACTAGTGTTAAAACTACTCCGTCTCCAACAACTAGCGTTAAAACTACTCCGTCTTCAACAACTAGTGTTAAAACTACTCCGTCTCCAACAACTAGCGTTAAAACTACTCCGTCTTCAACAACTAGTGTTAAAACTACTCCGTCTCCAACAACTAGTGTTAAAACTACTCCGTCTGCAACAACTAGTGTTAAAACTACTCCGTCTCCAACAACTAGTGTTAAAACTACTCTGTCTCCAACAACTAGTGTTAAAACTACTCTATCAACACCAACAACTAGTGTTAAAACTACTCCGTCTGCAACAACTAGTGTTAAAACTACTCTATCGACACCAACAACGAGTATTAGAACTACTCCAACAACAACAACTAGCGTCCAGACTACGCCTTCAACAGTAACAGCCAGTGTTCGGACTACCCCATCAACAACTATAACAACGCCAAAATATCCTTGGCCATTTTGTGCTGATGGAGTTATATGGTTACTACCTGACCCTAATGATATGACTTGTGAACATTTTATTTTTTGTGTTTATGGAAAAGTAACCCGGGAGACTTGTCCAACCGGATATTTGTTTAATTCAACTTTGTTGGTAAGTGTACTTTTAATTAATTGTCTTTCTACTGTGTTTTTTCGTATTACTGATAGGCTCGCGTTTGACCATCATCTCACCTGATGGTAAGCGATGATGTGGCCGTTTACCTAGAAGTAACCTATTCACTCTTGACTTAATACCCCTAAGTTGTAGCTATCAGAAAACACAGTCTCCGGCAGGGAATGCCACTCCTTGGCTGTACGCACAATAAATGTGTTCCCAAAACGCTTTGTTCGTATGGGTGGGATGTCCACCATGTACCGGTGGTGTAACGCCGTACGTTGTGTGGTCCGATGACGGAACGGACTTGGCGGAATTAGATTGTGCAATTCCACACTCTCCGAAAGGTAAACGATAGAAAACCGACAGGCTAGCAACTCGGCGGCGATGCTCAAGGCTTTGGAGCTTCGACTCTACAAGTGCATCATTGCCGATGATTCTCTTGGCTCGCCTCTCAATTGACTCCAGCGTATCCAGCTGGTATTTGACAGATCCATCCCAAAGATGAGAAACTGTGTCTCTAGTTACCGGTATTCGAAAAGTTAAATTAGATTTTTTTTGTCGTTGCGATTAGTCAGTAATACAAAATAGTACGTGATTTTCATGATTCGATTATGATAAATATTATGTGCCTTTATTAAGACATTCCGATTAGGTTGCTTAGCTAAATCTAGTGCCAATGATGTTAAACAATAAATATTTGTCTGAGATCGCGATCATTTTATACACCGTTAAATTTTAATCGTTTTAATCCCGTGGAGGGTCGAGCCGATACATGAAATACTATCGATTTGTCAAGATAAAATTAAAAAATAATGCACCTTTTTTTAAAAACTCGTATTAATTTACGCATGCACGAAATTAATTTCTTTAAGAAAACGTAAGCTGAGCGAGTCCTGTAGGTAGTTTGTACGCAACGCTGACAACTACCTACACGGAATTAAAATGATTAAAATTTAGCGGTGTATTTTTGACTTTTTTCGAATACTTACAAATTGAGTTCTATCGTTATTAATAGCTTCTATTAGACTTAAAAACACTAATTAACATGAAAAAAAATCGATTAAATATCAAATGAGGGTAATTAATGGCCATTTACTCACCTCTTCATGCGAGGCAACCTCCTATTTGCACAAAAAAGGAAGCAACCTATGATTTTTCAGTTTATTCTTTCAGCTAATGCTCAACTTTCCCAATCAGGATTCAGGATTGATGTCGAAAATGTAACAACAAATATTGTTTAACATTATTGGAATCAGATTTAGCTGGACAACCTATACGTAATGTCATAATATTTATCATAATCGAATAACAGATGAGGAAATACGGATGTTAGATCAAAAGAGATGGGTACACAAGTCAATCTACATACAAAGCGCGCTCGAGTAACGCAACATAGATACCGTTCACGGATACGATATATTAAATCAGTCGAAATCAATGCGAGCGCGAATACCATCCGCTTACTACCCGCCCGGTCGCTCTCGGACAGTGCGACCGCCCTAGTCGCCGACTCCGACCCTGGTGCGACCGCCGAGCGTAGGTATGAAAACTGAAGTACATACATGAGATTGACTTCTGTATCTATTTTCTGTCAGTAACTTAGAAATCTGGCAGTTAGTTTCAATAAAAGATAACCTTATGATGTCGGTAACCTAAATTCTTCTACGGATAGGTATCTTTATTTCTGATTTAAACACACATGGAAACTCCGAACATAGCCCTCTCCATTACCCATTAGGGCACATTTTTGTTAATTAACAACAACTGCTCAACTCCACAACAACAACGTACAATATAACAACAACGATAACTACAACGTACAATGTAACAACAACAATTCAACAACAACTTACAATATAACAATAACAACAGATTACAACTTAAATTTTTTTTTCACAGGAATGTAGCCCTAAAAACGATGTGGTTTGCAAGCCAGGTAAGACCTGCTCAGTAATAGACCAATGGGTGGTACCCGATTTCAATGACTGTAGATTCTTTGTGATTTGTACTTATGGTGAAGTGTCACACGAGATCTGCCCACCTGGCTACGAATTCAGTCCAACATATTTGGTAAGTGTTCTTTTTAATACTGTTTAAATTCAAGTTCTCTCACTCTCATAGAAAGTGTTAGAGGAAGTAAGAATGAAAAAAAAAACACGTTTATTTGGTACATAAGTACTCACAATGAAATAATAATTATAGAAACTAATTATCAATCTTAAAATACATCCAAATTTATAGTTTTTTAACTGTTGAACTGAAACGAATTTGAAACTTAAGATTATTTATTAGGTTATAAACTAGTATACACCCTTAAATTTTGATCATTTTAATCCCGTGGAGGGTCGATCCGGTACATGAAACACCATCGATTTGTAAAGACAAAATTAAAAAATATAGTACCTTTTTTTCAAAACTCGTATTAATTTACGCATGTACGAAATTAATTTCTTTAAGAAAACGTCAGCTGAGCGAGTCCAATGACCTAAAGGTAGTTTGGACGCAACACCGACTACTACCCGCAGGGTACAGTCGATGACTCAGGCTCGGTCCAGACAGAAACAGAACGGCCAGATGGCGAGCTACCCATAACTCGTCGTCCACGCCTATGGTGGCTAGAAATCGGGGTCGGGGTCCCGACGGCTGGGGTATTAGAGAAGGAAGTGACCGCTCCCTTTTCTCCTTCGCTACGGATCATGGCCAAAACTAAGGACAAGCACGAGAGATTAAGAGATTTATGTCATCCACTACGACACATTTACCACCAGTCTAACTAAAAAGACCAATGTCAAAGATCTAAACCTCTATTAAATTACTTTTTAGAATTGTCAGCCTGCAGAAATAGCCGGATGCAGAATATCAACAACAACTTCCACTACAAGCAAGCCAACTACGACCAGTACTAGGACCACTCCAACAACAACCAGTATTAAGACAACACCGTCAACAACTACTTGGACCACACCATCAACGACTACTACTAAGACCACGCCGACAACAACCAGTACTAAAAGCACGCCAACAACAACTAGTACTAAGACCACGCCAACAACCACTAGTACTAAGACCACGCCAACAACAACTAGTACTAAGACCACACCATCAACGACTACTACTAAGACCACGCCGACAACAACCAGTACTAAAAGCACGCCAACAACAACTAGTACTAAGACCACGCCAACAACCACTAGTACTAAGACCACGCCAACAACAACTAGTACTAAGACCACGCCAACAACAACTAGTAGCAAGACCACGCCAACAACAACTAGTACTAAGACCACGCCAACAACCACTAGTACTAAGACCACGCCAACAACAACTAGTACTAAGACCACGCCAAAAACAAATAGTACTGAGACCACGCCAACAACAACCAGTACTAAGACCACGCCGACAACAACCAGTACTAAGACCACGCCTAAAATAAATAGTACTGAGACCACGCCAACAACAACCAGTACTAAGACCAAGCCAACAACAACTAGTACTAAGACCACGCCAACAACAACCAGTACTAAAACCACGCCTAAAATAAATAGTACTGAGACCACGCCAACAACATCAACTTCCACATTAACACCAACAACAATAGAACCGGCACCGAAATGTTTGGAAACTGATTTATGGTTACAGCCAGACCCCACTGATTGTAAATTATTCTTCCTTTGTCTTTACGGAGAAATTTCAAAAGAACAATGTCCACCGGTTTATGAATTTAGTCCTGTTGATTTGGTAAGTAGTAGTTGTTTAAGTAAGTAGTAAGTTGTTTTATAGTACAAAATAGATTTTGATACAAGTGGAATTCGCCCGAGCCGCAGGCGAGGGTGTTATGGAGCCGAGTGCTGCTGTGACGAATATCCACGTACATCAAAACGACGTTTTTCAACACACTAACGAACATATGAATAAACGGGGGCTGACGTGGGACTCGTGAGAGTAGTTTAGCACCCAGACTAATACGATTTGTAATAAATTGTGAGGTGATGAGTGCGCGCACTATTCTGCACTAGTGCTAAAAAACGGTAAATTGCGTAATTAAAAGCGTTAGTGACAAGAGCGATTTTCGAGTAAGTGTATTGAAAAGTATTTTGCTCGTCTTGGTAAAGAATGAGAAGACGATGGACTTAGTATGCCCTTAAAGCAGAGCATTAACCTTTCAATCGTGGAGATTACAGACACAATAGATGCGATAATGAAAGACAATAGGTGCGCGACCATTTTAGTAACAGTACAATAAAATGAATGCAATTATAAGTAAAGCACTCGTACATTTTTTTATATCACTGTCATTTATTTACAACTTAAAGCAACAAAATATATACATAATAAACTAAAATTAAAATATTTAAGTAGGCTTAACCTAACTATACACACTAAGGGCTACTTCCTACTAAAATATGGCGTCATAAAACTCCTCCGCATCGCTGTCGACTGGAAGTGTGCCCAAGAGGCTGGCGGCATTGCCACGTTGAATGGCAATGCTTAATCTCTGACCGAGATAAAAACTCGTACATTTAAATTATTTTATATCAAAACATATTTAACACTGTTCAAGCAGCATGGTATATTCATATTACATTCCTTTAAATTACTATAAATTTTTTGTCAGGAATAAATAAAATTTATTTTTTAAAATTACAGGTATGCAAACCAATTGCCGAAGCGGGCTGCTCTGTCACAACAACAACTTCGACCACAACAAAAGCAACAACAACGAGTATTAAAACTACATCTACGAAGACCACTATAACACCAACTACGACAAGTACTAAAGTAACATCAACAACGACTAAGAAAACACCAACATCGACAACGACTAAGTCGACACCAACATCGACAACGCATAAGTCAACACCAACATCGACAACGCATAAGTCAACACCAACATCGACAACGCATAAGTCCACACCAACATCGACCACACCTAAGTCAACACCAACATCGACCACGCATAAGTCAACACCAACATCAACCACGCATAAGTCAACACCAACATCGACCACGCCTAAGTCGACACCAACATCAACAACGCATAAGTCAACACCAACATCGACAACGCATAAGTCAACACCAACATCGACAACGCATAAGTCAACACCAACATCGACAACGCATAAGTCCACACCAACATCGACCACACCTAAGTCAACACCAACATCGACAACGCATAAGTCAACACCAACATCGACAACGCATAAGTCAACACCAACATCGACAACGCATAAGTCAACACCAACATCGACCACACCTAAGTCAACACCAACATCAACCACGCATAAGTCAACACCAACATCGACCACGCCTAAGTCGACACCAACATCAACAACGCATAAGTCAACACCAACATCGACAACGCATAAGTCAACACCAACATCGACAACGCATAAGTCAACACCAACATCGACAACGCATAAGTCCACACCAACATCGACCACACCTAAGTCAACACCAACATCGACAACGCATAAGTCAACACCAACATCGACCACACCTAAGTCAACACCAACATCAACCACGCATAAGTCCACACCAACATCGACCACACCTAAGTCAACACCAACATCAACCACGCATAAGTCAACACCAACATCGACCACGCCTAAGTCGACACCAACATCAACAACGCATAAGTCAACACCAACATCGACAACGCATAAGTCATCACCAACATCGACCACACCTAAGTCAACACCAACATCAACCACGCATAAGTCAACACCAACATCGACCACGCCTAAGTCGACACCAACATCGACAACGCATAAGTCAACACCAACATCGACCACACCTAAGTCAACACCAACATCAACCACGCATAAGTCAACACCAACATCGACCACGCCTAAGTCGACACCAACATCAACAACGCATAAGTCAACACCAACATCGACAACGCATAAGTCAACACCAACATCGACAACGCATAAGTCAACACCAACATCGACAACGCATAAGTCCACACCAACATCGACCACACCTAAGTCAACACCAACATCGACAACGCATAAGTCAACACCAACATCGACCACACCTAAGTCAACACCAACATCAACCACGCATAAGTCCACACCAACATCGACCACACCTAAGTCAACACCAACATCAACCACGCATAAGTCAACACCAACATCGACCACGCCTAAGTCGACACCAACATCAACAACGCATAAGTCAACACCAACATCGACAACGCATAAGTCAACACCAACATCGACCACACCTAAGTCAACACCAACATCAACCACGCATAAGTCAACACCAACATCGACCACGCCTAAGTCGACACCAACATCGACAACGCATAAGTCAACACCAACATCGACCACACCTAAGTCAACACCAACATCAACCACGCATAAGTCAACACCAACATCGACCACGCCTAAGTCGACACCAACATCAACAACGCATAAGTCAACACCAACATCGACAACGCATAAGTCAACACCAACATCGACAACGCATAAGTCAACACCAACATCGACCACGCCTAAATCAACACCAACATCGACCACGCATAAGTCAACACCAACATCGACCACGACTAAGTCGACACCAACATCAACAACGCATAAGTCAACACCAACATCGACAACGCATAAGTCAACACCAACATCGACAACGCATAAGTCAACACCAACATCGACCACGCCTAAATCAACACCAACATCGACCACGCATAAGTCAACACCAACATCGACCACGACTAAGTCGACACCAACATCAACAACGCATAAGTCAACACCAACATCGACAACGCATAAGTCAACACCAACATCGACAACGCATAAGTCAACACCAACATCGACCACACCTAAGTCAACACCAACATCAACCACGCATAAGTCCACACCAACATCGACCACACCTAAGTCAACACCAACATCGACAACGCATAAGTCAACACCAACATCGACCACACCTAAGTCAACACCAACATCAACCACGCATAAGTCAACACCAACATCGACCACGCCTAAGTCGACACCAACATCAACAACGCAAAAGTCAACACCAACATCGACAACGCATAAGTCAACACCAACATCGACAACGCATAAGTCAACACCAACATCGACCACACCTAAGTCAACACCAACATCAACCACGCATAAGTCCACACCAACATCGACCACACCTAAGTCAACACCAACATCGACCACGCATAAGTCAACACCAACATCGACAACGCATAAGTCAACACCAACATCGACAACACATAAGTCAACATCAACATCGACCACGCCAAAGTCGACACCAACATCGACAACGCATAAATCAACACCGACATCGACAACGCCTAAGTCGACACCAACATCAACAACGCATAAGTCAACATCAACATCGACCACGCCAAAGTCGACACCAACATCGACAACGCATAAATCAACACCAACATCGACAACGCCTAAGTCGACACCAACATCGACAACGCATAAGTCAACACCAACATCGACAACGCATAAGTCAACACCAACATCGACAACGCATAAGTCAACACCAACATCGACAACGCATAAGTCAACACCAACATCGACCACGCCTAAATCAACACCAACATCAACCACGCATAAGTCAACACCAACATCGACCACGCCTAAGTCGACACCAACATCAACAACGCATAAGTCAACACCAACATCGACAACGCATAAGTCAACACCAACATCGACAACGCATAAGTCAACACCAACATCGACAACGCATAAGTCAACACCAACATCGACCACGCCTAAGTCGACACCAACATCAACAACGCATAAGTCAACACCAACATCAACCACGCATAAGTCAACACCAACATCAACCACGCATAAGTCAACACCAACATCGACCACGCCTAAGTCGACACCAACATCAACAACGCATAAGTCAACACCAACATCGACAACGCATAAGTCAACACCAACATCGACAACGCATAAGTCAACACCAACATCGACAACGCATAAGTCAACACCAACATCGACCACGCCTAAGTCGACACCAACATCAACAACGCATAAGTCAACACCAACATCAACCACGCATAAGTCAACACCAACATCGACAACGCATAAGTCAACACCAACATCAACCACGCATAAGTCAACACCAACATCAACCACGCATAAGTCGACACCAACATCGACTACGACTAAGTCGACACCAACATCAACAACGCATAAGTCAACACCAACATCGACAACGCATAAGTCAACACCAACATCGACAACGCATAAGTCAACACCAACATCGACAACGCATAAGTCAACACCAACATCGACAACGCATAAGTCAACACCAACATCAACCACGCATAAGTCAACACCAACATCAACCACGCATAAGTCGACACCAACATCGACTACGACTAAGTCGACACCAACATCAACAACGCATAAGTCAACACCAACATCGACAACGCATAAATCCACACCAACATCGACAACGCATAAGTCAACACCAACATCGACAACGCATAAGTCAACACCAACATCAACCACGCATAAGTCAACACCAACATCGACCACGCATAAGTCGACACCAACATCGACAACGCCTAAGTCGACACCAACATCAACAACGCATAAGTCAACACCAACATCGACAACGCATAAATCAACACCAACATCAACAACGCATAAGTCAACACCAACATCGACAACGCATAAGTCAACACCAACATCGACCACGCCTAAATCAACACCAACATCAACCACGCATAAGTCAACACCAACATCGACCACGCCTAAGTCGACACCAACATCAACAACGCATAAGTCAACACCAACATCGACAACGCATAAGTCAACACCAACATCGACAACGCATAAGTCAACACCAACATCGACAACGCATAAGTCAACACCAACATCGACCACGCCTAAGTCGACACCAACATCAACAACGCATAAGTCAACACCAACATCAACCACGCATAAGTCAACACCAACATCAACCACGCATAAGTCAACACCAACATCGACCACGCCTAAGTCGACACCAACATCAACAACGCATAAGTCAACACCAACATCGACAACGCATAAGTCAACACCAACATCGACAACGCATAAGTCAACACCAACATCGACAACGCATAAGTCAACACCAACATCGACCACGCCTAAGTCGACACCAACATCAACAACGCATAAGTCAACACCAACATCAACCACGCATAAGTCAACACCAACATCGACCACGCCTAAGTCGACACCAACATCAACAACGCATAAGTCAACACCAACATCGACAACGCATAAGTCAACACCAACATCGACAACGCATAAATCAACACCAACATCGACAACGCATAAGTCAACACCAACATCGACCACGCATAAGTCAACACCAACATCGACAACGCATAAATCCACACCAACATCGACAACGCATAAGTCAACACCAACATCGACAACGCATAAGTCAACACCAACATCAACCACGCATAAGTCAACACCAACATCAACCACGCATAAGTCGACACCAACATCGACTACGACTAAGTCGACAACAACCACTATAACAACACCGACCACAACATCTCAACAACCGTCGACAACCAAACAACCAAAATGTAGTAATGCAGAGGCCTGGCCGCGACCAGACTATGGGGACTGCAAGTTTTTCTATATATGCTTATATGGTGACATTACCCTCCAGCAGTGTCCAGAAGGAACGGAGTTCAGTCCGATTGATTTTGTGAGTATTGCTTCTTTTTGTTTTTCAAGTTCCGTACCTCACGAAAGAAAAAACGGAACTCTTGTAGGATCATTTAATTGTCCGTCCGTCCGTCTGTCTGTCTGTCAATACCCTTCATCTTGAGAACGAGTTGGGGTAGCAAGTTGTTTAAACCAATAACTCAAGTCTGCGGATTCTTGGAGCTGTAAAATAAGTCAAACTTGTAAGTTAACGAGAAAAAAAGATACTTCGGTTTATGTGGTAAAAGAAATCAAAATTCATAGGGTACTTCCCGTTGACCCAGAATCCAGAAATTTTGCATAAAGCAAGGTCTGTAGCACAGGTATAGGAATAAATCTGAAAACCGTTTTGTTATTACGTCACAATTTTTTTTTTTTGCCATTCGGAAAAATCAAAAGTATTGAGCGATATTTTTTGACTCAAACAAACGCTTATAATTTTGCTGTGTATTCGTACTTATTAAAAAATTGTGTGTGTAGTTTTAATTAGTTAGGGCTTTTTTCACACTTACCACATTTTGCAGTCGTTATCGACAGTGTGTGTGTTACCGACCACATCGCAACCACAACGCAACCACCAGCTACACTGCGAAATAGTGGCCGACTACAACGCTACTACATCGACATTTTGTCGGTACCGCAACGCTACTACATCGACATTTTGTCGGTACCACAACGCAACTACAAAAAGCTGCAGCGACACTATTCACCCATAACCACTGCTTGACAGCATTTTGTCGTTGCGACGTGGTGTGGTTGTGGTATTGGTTTTTAGGGTTCCGTTGCCAAATGGCAAAAAACGGAACCCTTATAGATTCGTCATGTCTGTCTGTCTGTCCGTCCGTATATTAGAAGAGCAATACATTTTGGGGGTCCCCCCCCATACTTAGAACTGTAACTCAAATTTTTTTTTTTCATCGAACCCAGTGTGGGGTCTTCAAAAATAATATTGAGGTTTCTAATTTAATTTTTTTCTAAATTGAATAGTTTACGCGAGAGACACTTCCAAAGTGGTAAAATGTGTGTGTCCCCCCCTGTAACTTCTAAAATAAGAGACCGATAAAACTAAAAAAAATGTATGATGTACATTACCATGTAAACTACCGACGAAAATTGGTTTGAACGAGACCTAGTAATTAGTTTTTTTTAATACGTCATAAATCTAAAAAAATACACTATTATTAAAACATCGATCAAAGTTACAACGAACTACAAGAACTTTTATATTATGTTACTTGCTGCTACGGAACCCTCCATGGGCGAGTCCGACTCGCTCTTCACCAGTTTTTTTTTTTATATTTAATGTTTCGTACGACTATTTCACATCGTATTTTTTTTTTTTGTAGGAATGTCAACCCATCGCGAAAGCACAGTGCAAAAAAGCATTTAAAACATCGGATAAGTATTTAGCAGATCCTAACTATAGCTGTGATCTTTACGAATCCTGGTCCAAACCCGACCCAAATGACTGCACACGTTTTTACATATGTATCTATGGACACCAAATGCAAAAGACGTGCCCGGAAGGACGGGAGTTCAGTACTGCTACATCTGTAAGTCTTTAAGTGCATTTAAGAGGCCGGCGCCCAATGAATTTCCATACAAACGTAATACCACACTCATTTGCAGTTGGAGCATATTTCCAACATATTATGATGATATTCGGTTATAGACAATATTTATCTAGGTTCCTACGTCGGGAATATTAGAAATTTTGTTATTTTTAATACAGGAAAAGCCAAATGGCATGTTTTGCCATATAGGCTGTAAAAAAGTGCGAAATACAATTCGCTTAAATTCCTTTTTGGTTTTAAAAAAAAGAAAGACGTAGGAACCTAGATAAATATTGTCTATAACCGAATATCATCATAATATGCTGGAAATATGCTCCAACTGCAAATGAGCGTGGTATTACGTTTGTATGGAAATTCATCGGTCGCCGGCCTCTTAAGATGAATATTGTAAGTTACCGCTCACCGGAATACGCTGCGTTGGAAGCCAGTGGGCTTCACAAGGTGGACCGAAGATCTAGTGAGGGTTGTGGGAATCTGAAAGACGCACAGTGGCCGTCTTTCGGCTCAAATGATGGTGATGAAGGTAATTAACCAGGGTAGTGACATTCTCGTAGCTCACTGTCCGGCCGTCCGGTAACTGTCTGGACCAAGCCCAAGTCGTCGACGGCGCGCACTGTTCCCGCGCGCCTCAAGGAGTTGTCAGCAACAGCACGGACCCAGCCGGGTCGAAGCCTACTGGGGCCAGGGTTATCCGAAAGGGCGCTCGAGCCCCGGTATTAAGACTAGAAGGAACGGGTGGGTCTTTTAGTCAGTAAGAGTCTGACACTATCTCCCGCTCCGCCCAAGGGCGGATGTCAATGCATGATTTTTTCCCACCATAAAAAAAGGGTAGTGACATTCTCTGAAAGGTTTTTGCGATTCGCATCTCAATATCGAATAGTATGGTAAAGAAAAATATATTTGTGGTAATGACATGTAATATATAGACACAATTGTAAAATGTGTAATTTTAAACCAAGAATCTTGATTTGCTCAGGTATGAGTAGTGGGGAGTACATTAGTTTGATTAGGTAGATTTTGATAGTTGAATGAAGTGTAGTTTAAGCAAATATCATTTCTGAATTAATATTGCATTTATACACTAAAACAAAACGATACTTGCAAAAATATTGAGTTCAGCTTCATGTAGCGACAATATGGCTACGTTCGAGTGCGTAGTTTTCACCTTAAATACTGTATCCTTAAATGCCTTGATATATTTCCCTTAAATGTCTAAATATTTTCTCTTTATATGTTTATACATTTTCTTCTTTTTCTTTCTTCTACATGCATGGCTAAATATTTATTCTTATATATCTGAATATTTCTTTTTTAAATGTCTAAATATTTTCTCCTTAAATGACTTAATATTTTTTAGTTAAATGCCTTGATATTTTTACCTTAAATGTCTTAATATTTTCTCCTTAAATGCCTTGATATTTTTCCCATAAATGTTTAAATACTTTTGCCTTAAATATCTTTTTTTTTTTTTAAATAAATGTTTAAATATTTTCTTCTTAAATGTCTAAATTTTTTTTTTTAATGTTTAAATATTTTCTCCCGGGAAATAAGATTGAGGTATGCAAGTTGGAATGTTGGGACCATGAATGGAAGGGCGAGAGAGTTAGCGGATGTACTGAAAAGAAGACGGATAAATATAGCATGCCTACAGGAGACTAAATGGAGAGGAACAAAAGCGAGGGAAATTGGTGAGGGTTATAAGTTTTATTATTGTGGAAGTGATGGAAAAAGAAATGGAGTAAGAATAGTGCTTGATAGTAAACTGAAAGAAAGCGTGATGGAAGTACAGAGGATTAATGATAGATTTATAGTTGTGAAAGTTATGTTAGAGAATGTGATGTTGAATGTAGTTAGTGTATATGCACCACAAGTAGGATGTGATGAAATGGTGAAAGAGAAATTTTGGGAGGATTTTGACACTGCTTTAATGGCCATCCCTGTACATGAGGAATTGATAGTTGGAGGTGATTTTAATGGACATGTGGGAAGAATGAAAGGTATTTATGGACGGGTACATGGAGGATGGGGTTTTGGCAGTCTGAATAATGAAGGGGAGACGTTGTTGCAATCCGCTACCGCCTTTGACCTTGCAATAGCCAATACTTGGTTTAAAAAAAGTGAGGAACACCTGATCACTTACAAAAGCGGCCACCACAAGACGCAAATAGATTACTTTTTAGTTAGGCGCAACAATATAAAGCACGTCAAAGACTGCAAGGTACTACCAGGAGAAGACCTAGTCTCACAACATCGACTCCTGGTAATGGAATTAGTTGTCAAAATAAAATGCAACAAAAGCAAAGAGCGTCCTCTCCCCAAAATAAAATGGCATATGCTAGAGAAGAATGATTGTGCGAATAAGTTCAGAGAGCGAGTGGTAGACAAAATGATAGAGATGGGAGACATGAATGGTCGAAGTATAAATGAAAGCTGGAATGAGTTGGCGGAGTGTATCAGGCACGCAGCGAAAGATATTTTGGGAGAGACGAGAGGAAAAGGCACAATAGATAGGGATACATGGTGGTGGTCGATAGAAATTCAGAATGTGTTGAAAGAAAAGAAAAGAAAATTCAAGGAATGGCAGCACGTAGAAGTGGAAAACGGTAGTTTGAAAGCGGAAAAAAAGAGGGAGTATGAGGTTTTGAAGAAAAAAGCTAAGAAAGCCGTGGCATTAGCAAAATCAATGGCCCAGGACAAACTGTACTACATACTGGACAGTCCTGCAGGCCAAAAAGAGCTGTACCGGTTAGCTAAAACAAGAGAGAGAAAGACGAGGGATGTTTGTCAGGTAAGATGTGTAAGGAATGAAGCTGGAGTGGTCCTGTCGGATGACGAAAAAATCAAAGAGAGGTGGAAGGACTATTTTGAAAGACTGATGAATGAGGAAAATAATTGGAGTGGAATTTTAGAAAGTAAACCAGTGAATGTAGGGTTAGTGAGAATGGTTAGTATGGATGAAGTCAGAATAGCAGTGAATGGAATGAAAAATGGTAAAGCCATGGGTCCAGATGGAATACCCGTTGAAGTGTGGAAGTTATTGCGAGTGGATGGATGGACGTGGTTAGCTTTATTCTTCAATAAGTTGTTGCGGGAAGAAGCCATACCTGACGAGTGGTGCAGCAGTTCTTTGGTGTCCATTTTTAAAAACAAAGGTGATGTGCTTGAGTGCAACAATTATAGAGGAATAAAGCTAATGTCACATACTATGAAAGCCTGGGAGAAAGTTATTGAAAGGCGACTGAGAGAAGAGAGTGAAATGTCACAGAACCAATTCGGTTTTATGCCTGGTCGGGGTACGACGGATGCCATTTTTGCTATACGCCAGTTGTGCGAGAAATACAGAAGTGCGCATAAAAACTTGCACATGGTATTCGTTGACCTCGAAAAGGCATACGACCGAGTACCTCGAGAGGTTCTGTGGTGGGCCCTTAAGGAAAAAGGTGTGCCTGGGAAGTATGTGCAGTTGATCCGAGCGATGTACAGTCGATGTAGTACGCAAGTCCGGTCCACAGTGGGCACCACTGGAAATTTCAATGTGGCTGTCGGCTTACATCAGGGATCGGCTCTCAGCCCTTACCTCTTCCTGATGATAATGGACGCTCTTACGTCGGACATTCAGGAAGAGGCTCCCTGGTGTATGCTGTTTGCCGACGACATTGTGTTGGTTGCCGAGAGTGGCCTAGAGGTTCAAAACAGATTGGAGGTGTGGTGGCACAGACTGGAAAGTGTTGGCCTGAAAGTAAGTAGAACCAAAACGGAGTACTTGTTCTGCGATTTCGGCGGTCTCTCCAACCCTGTGCCTTTAGCTCTCGCCGGAACGCCCATACCAATCTGTTCCGACTTTCGGTACCTCGGGTCACTCGTCCAAGAGGATGGTGAGGTAGACCGAGACGTAACACGTCGGATCAACGCAGGATGGATGAAATGGCGACAGGTCACGGGAACAACTTGTGACCCACGGATGCCCCTCAAGTTGAAGGGTAAAATTTACAAGTCCGTCATAAGACCTGTCATACTGTATGGGTCAGAATGTTGGGCTGTGAAAAAGAAGGATGAAAAAAGATTGCATGTAGCGGAGATGAGAATGTTGAGATGGATGTGTGGTGTGACGAGAATGGATAAAGTGAGAAATGAGTATATTAGAGGAAGTTTGAAAGTGGCGCCAGTGACTGAAAAGTTGAAAGGTAATCGGTTGTCTTGGTATGGTCATGTGAAGAGGAGGGATGAAGCGCATATAACTAAGAGAGTTCTGAGTATACATGTAGATGGATGGAGAGGGAGAGGTAGGCCGAAAAAAAGATGGATGGATTGTGTGAAAAGTGATATGAAAGAAAAGGGAATTAGTGATAGTTTGACGGGTGACAGGACAGAATGGAAGAAGAAAACGTGTTGCGCCGACCCCAAGTAATATGGGATAAGGGCAGGAAGAAGAAGTTTAAATATTTTCTCCTTAAATCTTATTTTTTTTTTCTTTAAATATCATTTTTTTTCACCTTAAATGCCTTTATATTTTCTCCTTAAATGTCTAAATACTTTCTCCTTAAATGTCTTAATATTTTTCCCTAAAAATGTCTAAATATTTTCTCCTTAAAGGTATATTTTGTACGATTAAAATATTAATAAAAAAAACTTATGTGTCTCTAGGATTGCCAACCAAAAGCGGAGGCTGGTTGCAGCGTCCTGCCAAAAAAACCACTAGCTCTATTCAGCGGCCCGATAAATAGCAGCACGCGTCGAGAAGGCGGCGGCAACTGTCTCCGGCCATCCCATAATCTTCTGTACTTTGAAGAGGACCCAGAAGATTGTACAAGATACTATATTTGTGCTTTCAGAAGAAGTACCCTTCTGAAGTGTCCTGTAAGCTATGCTTACAGTAATCAACTACAGGTGAGTAAACTTCCGCAGGGGCCCAGCAGGGTCGAAGCCTAGGACAGTGAGCAATGGGTGGCTCGCCGTCCGACCGTCCGGTAACTGTCCGGTCTGAGCCCAAGTATTTTGTGGTACGGCTCTTTCTTTCTTTAGACAAACTTTCTCTACTTGTATCAAAATATTGATGTTACAGTTATTTGTAAAACACTGGCAACCAATCATAACTATGTTACTAACATCATAAACAAAAACTTTTGATCTATGACTTTTAAAAATGTATCATATTTTAGTTCATCAGATTTTCATACAAAAATAAAAATATTTAAATTGAACGTTCTAAATGTTACGAAGTCTGTGCGAAGCAAGCGATAATGCAATAGCAAAGGGGAGCGGGAATCGGGTGGCGGGAGTGCTTGATGCGTTCGAGTCGCGTCATACTGACGTAGGTAGGTATGGCAAAATACAGAGTTGAAATGTGTTAGATAGAACAACGAAATCTTATAGATTCGTTTTTGGTAAATGTATTTTGTTTTGTAAAAAGTCATAGTTAGAACAAAAGTTGTTGTGTATGATGTTAGCAATACAGCTCTTCAATAACCCTGAATATTCAAATGAAATAATTTCAAAATCTCTTTTCAGACATGTCTACCATCTCACAAGGTCAAGTGCAAGAAAGACACACAAACAGACATAGCGCCACATACAATTGTAGTTTTAATAAAGTAGTTTAAATAAAAAATAGAGTTTAAATTGTTTTTATATATTTTATGTATAAATTAAATGGCCGCCCTTGACCTGGTGGACTAGTATGGCCAATCTAATTAGGAAGTCCCAACTGCCTGACCCGACAACCCAGGACAGATTGTCCTAGCGCAGATGGATAAGGAGATCCGACTCCACCTAACGTGGGAAGAGGCAAAGAAGAAGAAGAAGATATGTATAAATGAAATAAGTTACCGGCATCAAAAAAATTAAAATAAAATTAAAAGTGTTAAAAACAGGAAAAAAAATATTTTATTTATAAAAATCACTAATGTACCAACCAATTTTGGAAAAAAAAAATATTTAAAAAAAGAATTAGTTGACCAAATATTTTTTATTTTAACCCTGAGATTTTTAATACCTATAAAATTTTGTGAAGAATCGCCAAAGTGAAAAAGGTAATGGAAAGGGCTATGCTCGGAGTTTCCTTGCGTGGTTGTGCATATCGTGCATGTGTGCAAGGACTATTGCCTCCAGATCCCACGGTGGTAGGCCAGCCAGAAGGCTAGCCGCTTCGCGGGAGACCATGCAGTAGCTTAGGTTAGGTTAGGTACAACGGGCTGTTGTCCGCAACTCCACGTCTTAAGCGCGTATTTTGCGTACGGGTGGGACAAATGAGTCACTCGATCCACCCCAGCTCCTCAAGAAAGGCCAGCAGCGCCTTGGTCTGGTTTAGTACGTTTGTCGTGGTTTAGTACTTTGCCCTGTATCCAGCGACCACAGGGCAGCTTAGAAGCAGGTGAGCTGCTGTCTCGTCCTCCTCCATGCAGGCTCTGCAGAGCGGACTGTCTGTAACTCCTAAGACAGAAAGGTGCTTGTTAAAGGTCCCGTGGCCAGTGCAGTATCCCCGCACCATCCTTATTGACATGACCCTATGGCAGGCGTTCAGCATGGGCGTCGGTTGCGTTTTCAGCGACGGCGCCCACACCGGCGCCCCGTAGAGGGCCATGTACCGAACGATCCCCGCGTAGAGCCTCCGGTAGGAGGCATCTGGACCCCCAAGGTTGGGCAGGAGGTAATCGGTTGTTTTGGTATAGTCATGTGAAGAGGAGGGATGAAGCGCATATTACTAAAAGAGTTCTGAGTATACATGTAGATGGATGGAGAGGGAGAGGAAGGCCGAAAAAAAGATGGATGGATTATGTGAGAAGTGATATGAAAGAAAAGGGAGTTAGTGATAGTTTGACGGGTGACAGGACAGAATGGAAGAAGAAAACGTATTGCGCCGACCACGATAAGGGCAGGAAGACGTAGAAGAATTGTGCGAAGGTACTACTCCACTCCACTCCTTAAGTGGAATTCTTGCCGGGGTCTGTGTTTCCTGATAGTTACAACCTAGGGGTCTTTAATGGTCTTTTAGGGGTCTTAAAGGGCTACGCTCAGAGTTTCCTTGCGGGATCACATCAGAAATGAAGATATCCGCAGGAGAAAAATGGTTACAGACGTAGCCCAAAGAATCGCCAAACTTAAGTGGCAATGGGCAGGGCACATTGCTCGCAGAACAGAAGGTCGATGGGGACGAAAGGTTCTGGAGTGGCGACCACATACAGGAAAAACAGCATTGGTAAACCCTTCCATATGGTGGATCGATGACCTGGTGAGGGTCTCGGGAATCTGATGGATGCGAGACGCACAGGACCGGTCACATACGACACTTGGGGGAGGCCCATGTCCAACAGCTACAACAACAATGTTTTATGTATGTTCACTGATATCTTAGTCAATTGTGGACCGATTTTGAAAATTCTTTTTTTGATTGAAAGGTTATGCTTCCAAGTTGGTCCCATAGAAATATTGTTATGATCTGATCATGAACTTCAAAGATATGGAACAGAACTCCTCATAAAATCACAGCAGAACTGTGGTTACAAGTTAAGTTGCTTTATTTATACGTGTAGTATGACTGTCAGAAAGGGGGGGGGGGATTATAAATATATGTTAATTTTGGAAGTCGGTGTTAAATAACGAAGAGACAAAACTATGTATTATAGAAACACCGACTTCCGAAATTCAAGTTATTCTATACTTTTCAGTGTTTTTAACATCGAAGTAAATAATTAATTAATTAATTAATTAATTAATTATAATAAATAATTTATTTCTATTTATTAAAAATATTTTTTTTTGTAAAAAGATTTTATAATCATTTTGCGTCAAGCTTCCGGCCGTCCTTCATAAAGAAGTCAATTTATGACTCAAACCATCTCGAATATTTAACATGTAATTTAGATATTTAAAAACAAAAGTCTAAATCTAATTGCTAGTATTAACATTAAATCGATTTGTTACAAAGGCAATTAGTATAAAAAATTAGAATATAGGTAATGAGCATTTTATTTGTAAAATTAGTCGAGAGTGCACGTTTCGGAAATGATAGCAAGAATTAAATTTTGTAAGTAACGACATCAATTTATAAAGATTTTTGTATGAAAATCTGATGAACTATAACATGATCAATTTTTAAAACTCGTAGAACAAAAGTTGCTGTTATATACTAACATAGTCCTCTTTTTTATTGTGGGAAAAAAATCACCCAATGACAACTCCCGCTCTTGGATGGAGTGGGAGATAGTGTCAGACTCTTACTGACTAAAAGACCCACCCCGTTCCTTCTAGCCTTCATACCGGGGCTCGAGCTGCCTTTCGAAACTAACCCTGGCCCCAGTAGGCTTCGACCCAGCTGGGTCCCTGCTGTTGCTGACAACTCCTTGAGGCGCGCGGGAATAGTGCGCACCGTCGACCACTTGGGCTTGGTCTAGTGTCTTTAACACTGTTTTATTCCCTAGTCACATAATCTACTATTATACCCGAGGAGTATAATTATAATGAAAATACCGAAAGTATACGTACTCGTATTTGACTTCGACGGCCCAGATGACTGATTTTATTCATTTTTTTTGTTTCAGTTTTATTTGTAATCGTATTGCAATGTCCACCATCGCTACTCTTGCCATTGGCGCAACAAGATATAGCATCGATTAACAACCAATCATTGGTAAGTTATATATACCTTTCATTTATGTGAAAAAATCTTTAGGTGCAACTTTTATTAATTTTTTTAATTTCAAACTAGCTTATGATATGTCACTCAGGAATAAAGCAGCTTTCTATCGGTGAAAAAAATTTAGTACTCAGACCAGTAGTCCGATTCACGTAATCTAAACCGTAACGATATCGTAGCGATTTAGTCTTTTAGGCCATTTCCGTATTCACATCCATCAATCGAGTTTGAACGACACCGATTTTAAAGTCATTTAGTCGAAGAGTCTCATTAGAATTACATTATCCTGTAGAATACTTATTTATGTAACTGGAAATAAATCGTCGATAGATCGTTTAGTTTCGAGCTAATTGCGTTGTCGTTCTATCCAATCTCGATTAAGGAACACGTGAATACCGCTTTTGGACTAACGACTATAAAACTTTAACGATATTTGGCTTGTTTGATTTTACGTGAATCAGGATATAGTACTTTCAGCGATTACCTCCTACAAACAAAAAACAAACTTTACCTCTTTATAATATTAGTGTAAATAAATCACTATTGATAAATCACAGGCACTTTTGAATTGTAAAGAAGAGTAGTCAGAAAAGTGATGCTAATCGCACATTCCAAAGGATAGTTCTCTATGGAGAACAATGTGTAAGAAACTTCATAGACACTCTTTTAAATCATATATATTACAAATATCTTGGTTACATATTTCATCATTGATAGCGTCGCGCTTGACGACCATCTCAGCTTATGGTAAACGGTGATGTGGTTTTTGAAATTTACAGGTACAGGAAACCAATGAGACTGAACGAATAACTCCAAAAAGTTCAAAAGTCAATGAACTCATTCAACAAATCGACGTTAAAGATAATGCAAATAAAGTCATTAGCAATATTAATCATGTAGATATAAGTGACGACTCGATCGTTTCGACTAGTAAAAGAAATGAAAACAATGGACCAAATCATTTGGCAGCAAACAATGCAACAAATAACACTGAAACAACAAATGCATTAAATGTTTCTAATGCTGAAAACATTACGGTAAGTACGTAAAAGAAGAAAACTATAGTCTGTCTAATAAGTCAACCGACTTGGGAATTTTGTATAATATTTAATAATTAAAAAAATACTTATATTCGATACTTTTTTTTATGGTTCTTCTGTTAGTAAACAATGATCTCTATCTCTTAATCGACCTTGATTATTGAACCCGTGTTGACTACATCAGATTTCATTAAATCCTAATAATTACCCAAGTCGTTTAACTTATTAGACATACTATACTCGTGATTTATATCAGTTCCACTCTGGAGCGGGAAAAGTCATTGGATGATTTCCTACATCAACAAAAAAAAAATATATATATAGACCACCATCTCACCTGATGGTAAGCGATGATGTGGCCGACGATGGGTATGCTTGTCTAGAAATAACCTATTCACTCTTGACTTAAAGACCCCAAAGTTGTAGCTATCAGGAAACACAGACTCCGGCAGGAAATTCCACTCCTTGGCTTTACGCACAATAAATGTGTTACCAAAACGCTTTGTGCGTATGGGTGGGATTGGGATGTCTACCATGTCCCGGTAGCGAAACGCCGTACATCTAGTGGTCCGATGATGGAACCGACTTTGCGGAATTTCTTCCAGCCAACCTGGAAGGTCATGCTTCTGTAATTTAATAACCATCACTACTGATTAGTGATCACTTTTGCATTAATAAAATCTAAAACAATGCTGATTCGTTGACTGAAGAAGAGTCCAGCCCTGTGGTCACGCGAAGAGTCGACCAACTGTTTGCTGATATCCCGGACAACTCGATGAGCGCTCGGACCCCATGGCCCTAGAGTTTCAACCCCAAACGGCTCAAACACATAACTTCCAATGAGGTTATTATATTCTTCGCGTGACCAGAGGGCTGGACTCTTCTTCAGTCAAGATTCAGCATTGCAATTGCCATCCAGCGTGGTAATGCTGCCAGCGTTCTGGGCACTTTTCCCATTGACATCGATGTGGACGAATTTTTTGATGCCCTCTGAGTTTTCCCCGTTTTTCAGCCTTTTTTACTCGTTTGTACATATTATTATTTTAAGTTTGTATATAAATATACCCAGTGATTATTTATTAGTTAGATTCTAAATTAAACAATGCTCCCTTAACCTTTCAGATACCGTAAATTTGAAATACAATAGTAAGACAATAGATGCGCGAACGCGTCGTTTGACGTTCGCTGGGGGTTTAATCAATTAAATGTCTTAATTACACCATTTTTACGTTACAGGTACTGGAACGCCACAATGGCACACAAAGTAATGTATCAAGTGTAATGGTTGCAAGCTTAAACACCTTATCTTCTGATGAACCTTTTCCACCTGTTATTACTACTTTTACTAACTCAGTTGGAGAAATTTCAAGAGCGGAAGTTCCTGTTTTCAGATCTTTGATACCAGACAAAATAACAAAACGACACGCATCAAAAAATGTCTCAACAACAGTTGCACCAACAACACTAAAAAACCATAATTTAGTACTAAAGCTAATTCCTGATTCTTCACCAATAACTATAGATTTAAACCAAATACCTTTGAACAATCTGTTTAGTGAAGCTTTTGGTTTTTTAAATAGATTTAAAAGAAACGCTCCCAATACAGATACAACTCCACTGAAAACAAATTGCAAATCTGTACCGGTCGACGAAAATCATAGTATTATAGTTTGCAACAAAACTATAACGAAAAAAGATTTGAATACAACGTCATTAACACCAACTAGAAAATCTTTACAAGACATAATTTTTGATGTAAAGAAACTGTATGATACTGTAGAATTAACATGTCCACTATCAGTTATTGTAAAGTTATATACCCATCAGGTTTTAAATAAACTAGCTAAGGATAATTTACACGATATTTTGAATCAGATATTAAGTTCTTTTATGAAAGGAGATGAAGATGTTATTACTGTGATTACCAAAGAACTATCTGAAATACCTTTCAAATTGAAGCTAAGGTTACAGTTGCTACATGGAGAAACTAAAGAATTTCTAGAAAAATTAAGTAATACTGTAGATACAACTCTATGTTCAATTTCTTAAGTTACGAAACATTGTAACGGAGTGTTGGCGATTTTAGAGTATTTAAGTAAAGATTTTTGACGATGTGTAATGACATTCAGAATGAAGCTGCAAATATAATAAGAGAGATGCCACACGAGTGTTGCAGATACGCTGTGTCGTCGCAACGCAATGGTATGAACACAGTCAACGCAGTCAACGCCAGAAGAGCTAAATGTAAATGTGCAACCGATATTAATAATTGAGTAAAATATTATCTGCCATCGAGAACATTCGTTCAGAAACGATTTTAAGACTTACCTTTACTACAAATACAGTTTTAAATCGGCGGGTTTGGTGGTACAAATTTGTACCAGCGGGGCTCAACGGTAATACTTGTTTACTGGCACGTTTTTGTGCCGCTGGGGCTCTAGAGGTTAAATTAAATATTGGACTGCCATTTCGTCATTAATTTTTGATAAATCTTGTTTGCGTCACTAGAGTCAGTGTTGCGTGCTTAGATACCAATACCAATGCGCTCTCAGGGCAGTGCGTCATTTCCCATATTTTTCAATTAGGATATCTGATTTATTAAAAAAACATTACCTAATTGCGTTGAAGTAAAATTTCAGTGCCTAAATTATGATTGTAATTTAGTTATATATTGTGTAATGTGTTTATTGTAGTTCTAGATTTAATTAAGTCATAAGGCGTTATCTTTAAGATTTTAAGCTGAAGGCTTTTTCTTTAGGGAAGTATCATCATAATTTCAGCCGATACACGTCCACTATTGGACATAGGCCTCCCCCAAGCGTCGCCACATCAAACGTTCCTGTGCGTCCCGCATCCATCGGTTTCCCGCTACCTTCACCAAGTCATCGATCCACCTTGTAGGAGGCCTTCCAACGTTGCGTCTTCCGGTACGCTGTCGCCACTCCAGAATCTTTCGGCCCCAACGGCCATCTGTTCTGCGAGCAATGTGCCCTGCCCATTGCCACTTAAGTTTGGCAATTCTTTGTGCTATGTCGGCAACCTTAGTTTTCATTTTTTATTCGATCTCTTTCCATTGCTCTTTGGGTGGCTTTAAGCCTTCTGATGAGGCCTAGGGAAACTTAGGGAAGGGAAGTATTATCACTCTGAAATCTCCAACATTAGGGACTATTTAAGGTCCAACGCCTTGTAAATCCTGGTGATATTATAAATATAGAAAAGAAATAAAAATAAAAAAATAAAATATGAAACTTTTTATTTACAACATCATTTTCGCACCTCTCTGGGTTTTGGTCAACCTTTGGTTTTAATTTATAATATTATACCTTATATTTATATATTAGACTAGTTTAATACTTAAGTAATGTAATACAATAAATATACTTATTCTAAGTAAATCAAATACGTTTATTAAAAATAATAGAGAATACTAACGGTGCGAAATATATCAAATATTTGGCAAAAAAATTATTTGAATTTCAGATTCATATTTGTTGTTTGATTTATTATATAAAAAAATTGATTGCTGAGAGAGAAGAATCGAGAAATCTTGGGACTTAGGTCCACACCTTTTAATAATAAAAAAAAAAAATTGAGATTTGTAAAAAGATCGGTAATGAAAAAGAAATTTAGAAAAAAAAACACAAGTGTCAGTAGTGAGAGATGGGAAAGGAGGCCCTTTCCCAGCAGTGGGATAGTACAAGCTCTTAATAATAGTAAGCATGGACAGCCCTACTAAAAGAAAAACAATATCTAGCTACATATTGTACATTTTCTCTAATTAAAGCTAAATTATTATCACAAGAAAGAGTCAGAGATAGTTTCTTTCTCTTTCTGTCTTTTAGCAGATTCCTCACTTCTTCTAAACCAACAATCAATTTACCAAACAACAATTTTTTTTCAGCTGTAGATCTAAAAGTTTCATTTACAAATGATTATTTTATATACAAGTTATTTTACAAAGTAATCTTCTTTACTAATTTTCGTTTCTGACCATTTGGTACTTTTTAGTACCAGATGAACAACTGACGTAGTATTGCTAGGTGAGTAGTCAGACAACGATATAAAAGTATAAAATGCTATTGTAAGTAAGATTACTCTATAAACGTTATAGTGCCAAAGTCATTTTGTTCATTGTCGTAGTGTCAGGTGATCAATTCGATTTTTTCTTTAGTTTCGCTGTGCAGCCGGTCTTTGAAATTTTGACGCAGGACTGTAAAAAAAGAAAAAGAAATTAATAAAAAATATTTAAATAGATATGTAGAGACATCTCTCATCGCTATATATGAAGTAAAATTAGCGGTATTAAAGCTTTCAACAATCAAAAATCAATCGGGCAGTTGCTCGGACTAGATACTGCCGCTAACATTTTTGGGGGACTTTACACCCTTTTACGCATACCACTAAAAGTGATTTTTAAGAAAAAGAAATATGAATTATGTCAAATCGAAATTATTAAGTTTCAATTTCTATTAGTTCAGTCATACTCATTATAATCATAATACCACAACTATCACACAACGCCGTCTACTCCCAAGCTAAGCAGAGCTTGTGTTATGAGAACTAGATAACTGATAAACATATTTATATATTTCTAAATACATACATAAAATGATAAATTACACCCAGACACAGATCGAACGCTTATCACACAAATATTTATCCTGGGTGGGAATCGAACCCACGGCCTCCGGTGTAGCAGTCAGGGCCACTAATCACTAGACCAACAGGCCAGTAAATATTTATTTCCCCTGCTTTAGAAAACGAACAGCTTATGAAAAGTACCGTAAACTGAGAGGCTTATTCTGATGATATAAATTCGTACAAGTCATACATGACAGTAGCGTAAGCATAATCAACCTTTAAATGATCCCATTGCTGGGACTCAGGCCTCCTCTCTAGGAAAGGGAATGGGCCGTGATCCACTACGCGGGCTCAGTGCGGGTTGGGTACACGACAGTGATTGCATCCCAAATAAACTCTATATCATAAATTTTTAACCAAAAAAGCCTTGAAAAATAAATTTTATAAATGGTACCAAAAAGTACCACATTAAAAAAACAAATCAACTCACTTTCAACTCCGGATCAAATTCAAATCCTTTACTACAGTACAGGTGAGTTGCGAATCCTCCTGTGCAGAAGTAATATGACTCACACCCTTCTGGATCAGGCATATTGCCATATACTCCTACACCACATATTATGTCGGCTTCCTTTCTCTTCTTATACTCATCAACCATTTGCGTCGCAACAAGGTCTTCTAAAGAAGAGTCTTCTGATATTGTTTTAGGATCTTCTGTTAGTGTTGGTGGTGATTTTTGCGCGGTAGTACCAAGTGTGCAACCTCCTTCAGCGATCACTACGCAATTCTGAAATAAAAGAAAGTGATTCGTAAAATTGCTTTTGAATTTAATTGCATTCAGATCACATAAATAGACTAATTTACATAAAACATTATAGTCATCACAGCGATGCTACACTCGTCGAGTTGAAGCTTCAAAGTCTTGAGCATCGATGTCGAGTTGCTAGCATGTCGGTTTTTTATCGTTTACATTGCAGGAAGTGTGCTGTGATATTGCACAATTTAATTCCGCCATGCCCGTGCCATAATCGAACCTCAAGACGTTCAGCGATGCGCCATCGATATATAATGGAGATTCTATCCATACATACAAAGCGTTTTGGGAACACATTCATTGTTCGTGGAATTTCTTGCTGGAGTCTGTTTCCTGATGACTACAACCTAGAGATTTTTAAGTCAAGAGTGAATAGGTTACTTCTAAGTAAGCGTGCTCCATCGTCGACCACCTCATCGGTTATCATCAGGTGAGATTGTGATCAAGCGAAACAAACAACAATAAAAAAAAATTGCACTCCGGGAGTGCCGGCAGAAGTGAAAACTTGATTATTAACGTTGAGCATGTTTGATATTTTGGAATGGTTAGGGAATAATTTTGCACCAATTGCTTTATCAGTATAAAAGTACTATCATTTATGTGGTAGAATACAATATTCATTTATTGCGCTATCGTACACAAACATGACAATTTATATTACATTAAAAATTTAACACTTTAAAACTATTACAATTATTTTACATTAAAAAGTTTATCTCTCCGAAAAATCCATTTTAATCCATCCGTCTTACGCTTTTTCGATCAGGTCACGTGTCCTGACGCGAGTTTAAGATTTTATACCCATTACAGAAAAAGTGCTCAACGCCGCTAAAGAAGTTTTCACTTCAAAAAGAATTAAGATAGTCAGTATCAGTAATACTTACGGCAACTGAGTGATCATATTCGAATCCGTCCGGACAACGCAGATGCAGTGGGTTTGCAGCCCCTAAGCACCGGTAGAAGTAGGTACAGCTTTCAGGATCTGGTACGTTTCCAAACGAGCTTGGTGAACAGATAGGCGCCACAGTTGTTGGCGCTTCTGTTGTCGTAGGCGCTTCTGTTGTTGTTGCCGCCTGGGTAGTTGTTAGATCTTCTGGTGTAGTTATTTTCTCAGCATTTCCAAGTGTACAACCTCCTTCAGCAATTGCTACGCAATCCTGAAATAAGAGAAAGTTAGTTGTAATATGTCTTTTCATTTTTCGTATTTAGATAACTTATATAGACCAAACGAAACCAAAAATCTATTTCAGTAATAGTAATTTTCCGAAACACAGTTTTTTTTTATAAAGGGAGAATAAAGTTTATAGACCAAACTTACGGAAACTGAATGATCATATTCAAATCCTTCCGAACAACGCAGATGCAGTGGGTTTCCAACTCCAATGCACCTGTAGAAGTAGTTACAGCTTTCTGGATCTGGTAAGTTTCCAAACATTCCCGGTGGACAGATTGGCGTCGCTGTTGTTGGTGCTTCTGTTGTTACAGTTGTCGCTTCTGTTGTTACAGTTGTCGCTTCTGTTGTAACAGTTGTCGCTTTTACAGTTGTAGGGTCTTCTGGTTTTATTGTTGTTTTCTCGGTACTTCCTAGTGTGCAACCTCCTTTAGCAATTTGCACGCAACTCTGTAAAAAACGATTTTGACATATGAAATCACTGATTGACTGGGTAGAAAATGCTTTTGGCATTAAGTGCATCTTTGCACTTATGCATGTGTGCATAAAAATGCAAAATTATTATAAAGGCAAAATTTGTGTGTGTGTATGCATGTTAATTCTTTACGCTTGAATGGTTGAAGGATAATATAGTCCCAGGATAAAAATTATTGTACGTATATGCTGTTTCAAAACATGGTCTAGATACCCCTGTGACAATATGACGTGACATTCACTAATCTACACTGGGCCCGCGTGGTAAATTACCTTCTCTTACAGAGGAAACTTGAGTCCCAGCCGTGGCCACATTGTAAGGCTGACTACGCTATGCTAATAATAATAACGTTCAAAGATTTGTTAATGTTAACAAACTCACCTTCAAGGTACTGTCAAATTCAAATCCATTAGCACAGAATAGATGCTGCGGTGTACTTCCAGTACAGTCATAGAACGCATCACATCTCGCCGGGTCAGCTACATTGCCGGTCGCATCATCAGGGCATTCGAACTGTTCCGTGGTCGTGTCGTCTTCAGGCTCGAAGGTCGCTGGAAGTGATGTAGAGCTACCGAGAGTGCAGCCTCCTTCAGCTATTGTAATGCACGTCTGAAATAGATTTTTTTGTTTGTAAAGTTGTTAGAGTAAAATCTACAAGTACGTGATAAGATTCCGGGATCAGAATGAAAAATACGGATGAAAACAGATTGTGTTTAGCAGAGATAAGAATGTTGAGATGGATTTGTAGTGTGACGAGAATGGATAAGGTGAGAAATGAGTATATTAGAAGAACTTTGAAAGTGGTGCCAGTGATTAAAAAGTTAAACGGCAATTATTTTTCTTGGTATGGTCAGGTGGAGAGGAGGGATGAAATGCATGCTACTTAAAGATTTATAAGTACACATGTAGATGGATGGAGAGGACGAGAAAGACCAAGGAAAAGATGAATGGATTGTGTGAGGAGTGATATGAAAGAAAAGAGAGTTAGTGATAGCGTGACAGGTTGACAGGACCGAATGGAAGAAGAAAAACGTGTTGCATTGACAACGACAAGTAATATGGAACGAGGGTAAAAAGAAGATGATAATGATGTTAAAGCTGTTAAAGTAGATATACTACGTTAAAGTGGATCATGTATCAAGAAACGAATAGTGTGAAACTTTTGGAACTAGGGGATTGAAATTACAAGGTTTCCTTTTATGATGTAGGTGAGCACTAAGTAGGGGTTTTCAAAAATTTAATACTTGGGGTTGTCATTATTTTTTATTATTATTATTGTTTTTTATTTTAATTATTTTTGTTGACATGAAATAATTTTTATTATAAATGATTTGTTTATTTTTTTAATTATTTAGTGTTTAGTTTTAATTTGTTGGTTAAATTGTTATTTAAATTTAAATAATGAAATTAGAGATTTTTAATGACAAATGTGTACATACTGCATGCTAAAGATGTAAAATCTAAATATTTGTACAGTTGAAATGCCGAATATAGTGTGACGTCACAAAATTTTAAGAACTTGTAAAATAACTATATTCATGCCAATAAATATATCATTCATTGAAAAGGGGAAATTTCATTTGTATGCAAGATCGAAAAGCAATTTATTTATTTTTTTATTTGAAAATTGGACAATTTCAGAAAAAAATGTGGCGAATCATATTTGTATTTTTTAAATTGTCTCTCTCTATCACTCAACGCTTTGCAGGGAGAAGACTTCACTTGAGTTAAGCTCGCCTATGTACATGAAGTGTATCATATGTATTATAACTTGTTTTTGGTGTATAACAAATGAAGCTTTTCAACTCACCTTCGATTCTGGATCATATTCAAAGCCTTCATTACAGAACAACTCTAAAGGATATACGGAATCGGCGCCGGTATGGGTGGTGCACATATAGAAGCTATAGCATTTATCCGGGTGTGGTATAAGCATTCCGTCCCCATCAGACGGACATATCGATGGCAGAGCTGTCACTTTGTCGCTTTCTGTAGTCACATCAACTGCCAAAGTTGTTTCTTGATTATTAGTTGTAGTGTCAGCATCTATGTTTGACGCTTGTGTTGTTATTTCTTGCTCAGGTTGCGGTACAGTAGTTAGTTCATCTCCTGTGGTAGTTTCTTGTGGGGATGCTGTTGTTGGAACGGCTTCAGTTGTTGTTGGAGCGGCTTCAGTTGTTGTTGGTGTGGCTTCTGTTGTTGCTGGAGCGGCTTCAGTTGTTGTTGGAATGGCTTCAATTGTTGTTGGAACAGCATCAGTTGTTGTTAGAACGGCTTCAGTTGTTGTTGGAGTGGCTTCAGTTGTCGTTTCATCGTTATCATCAGGAGTTGTTTCAGTGCTGGATCCAAGGGTGCAACCCCCTTCGGCTATGGCAACGCAAACCTTTAAAAAAATAAGAAGATATTGGTTTAAGCAAGAATTACCTTGTAATGTTATGTATTCTCTAAAAAAGATGTACTAAAACGATTATTTTTTTTAGTCTTTATTAATGTCCACTGCTGGGTAAAGACTCCCTTTTTTCTTCAAAACCTCTCTGTCTTGGCGATCGCGATCTGTGGCCCTCAAATATGTTCAAATCGTAACATTTCTTCACTTTTACCACGGTCAACCACGACAACATCGACTTCCTTCAAACGGTCTGTGAGCATTTTAAAGTTGCAGATATTGGGGAAAAAATAACCAAGCTGAAGCGTGAAAACCGTTTTATCGGATCTTTTTCAAACTTCTTAATAGAGATACCTCTTACCCTAGTCTTTTTTTTATGGTGGGAAAAATCATGCATTGACATCCCCCGCCCTTGGGCGGAGCGGGAGATAGTGTCAGACTCTTACTGACTAAAAGACCCACCCCGTTCTTTCTAGCCTTCATACCGGGGCTCGAGCGCCCTTTCGGATAACCCTGGCCCCAGTAGGCTTCGACCCGGCTGGGTCCCTGCTGTTGCTGACAACTCCTTGAGGCGCGCAAGAACAGTGCGCGCCGTCGACGACTTGGGCTTGGTCCGGACAGTTACCGGACGGCCGGACAGCGAGCTACCCATTGCTCACTGTCCGCAAGCCCGCGTCTACGTTGGCCGGAAATCGAGATCAGAATCCCGGCGACGGCGGCGGCGATAACGCCGTTGCCTGATGCGTTCGGCCTCCTCCTTTGCGAGCGTACCTCTTACCCTAGTCTCAGGGTCAAGTTTCACAAATAAGACAATGTTTTACAAATAACCCTGCATAGTCAACATTTGTACAAATTACTTCACTAGGTTCACATAGTTACGTATTATTTGAAACTATAAAAGATATACTACTTACCCTAGTCTCAAGGTCAAATTCATGTCCTTCACTACAGGTTAGTAAAATAGCTTGGCCTGCCGCGCACATGTAGAAAGCTTCACATCTGTCTGGGTGGGGTATGTTGCCAAAGACTCCAGGTAGGCAAATTGGTGCCGGTGTAGTTACGATCGTTTCTGTTGTTGTTTCAACTGGCGCAGATGTCGTTTCAATAGGCGCGGATGTCGTTTCAACAGGCGCGGATGTAGTGTCAACCGGCGCGGATGTCGTTTCAACAGGCGCGTATGTCGTTTCAACAGGTGCGGATGTAGTGTCAACAGGCGCGTATGTCGTTTCAACAGGTGCGGATGTAGTGTCAACCGGCGCAGATGTCGTTTCAACAGGCGCGTATGTCGTTTCAACAGGTGCGGATGTAGTGTCAACAGGCGCGTATGTCGTTTCAACAGGTGCGGATGTAGTGTCAACCGGCGCAGATGTCGTTTCAACAGGCGCGTATGTCGTTTCAACAGGTGCGGATGTAGTGTCAACAGGCGCGGATGTAGTTTCAACAGGTGCGGATGTAGTGTCAACAGGCACGGATGTAGTTTCAGCAGGCGTGGATGTAATGTCCACCGGCGCGGATGTAGTTTCAACAGGAGCGGATGTCGTTTCAACAGGTGCGGATGTAGTGTCAACAGGCGCGGATGTAGTTTCAGCAGGTGCGGATGTAGTTTCAACAGGCGCGGATGTAGTTTCAATAGGAGCGGATGTCGTTTCAACAGGAGCGAATGTCGTTTCATCAGGCGCGGATGTAGTTTCAACAGGTGCGGATGTAGTCTCAACTGGCGCCGATGTAGTTCCAACAGGCGCGGATGTCGTTTCAACAGGCGCGGATGTCGTTTCAACAGGCGCAGATGTCGTTTCAACAGGCGCGGATGTAGTTTCAACAGGCGCGGATGTCGTTTCAACAGGCGCGGATGTCGTTTCAACAGGCGCGGACGTAGTGTCAACAGGCGCGGATGTAGTTTCAGCAGGCGCTGATGTAGTTTCAACAGGTGCGGCTGTTATTTCGACTGGTGTTGTGGTTGTATCAACTGGTTTAACTGTGGTTGTAACCGGCTCTGGTGTCGTTTCAATCGGGGCTGGTGTTGTAACAGTAGCTTTTCCAAGTGTGCAACCTCCTTCTGCTATGACAACGCAGCCCTAAAAGATTAAAGAGATGTTGTTTAGTAAATGTTTTTGAGTTTATCTCTAAGTTAACAAATGGTAAAAGAAACGAGACCGTTTTTGAGAGAAACACTATTGTATTCAAGTTATTTGTTGAACACTAACGACCTTGCAATACTGTACTACTACTACCAACATCATAAAAAAAAAGACGTGTGGCACTCGGGGACTGCCGCGGTAAAGCTATTGCATAGCATTTTTTATCAACTTATGCAATTATAATTATTTATTTATTTTATTTATGCAGTATTTTTTTTCTATTGTTTTTTTTTTCTTTGATATTAATTGAAGTTACTCTTTCACACATTGAATTGAATTTTGATTGATTGTTCACTCATTTGTTTTCTTATCGGTCACCACGCTCAAAAAACAAATGAGTGGGGGGTGTTAGGTTATTTTCGTTACGGAATTTCTGGATTCGGTCTCCACGCTCAAGGCTCGCGATAGAAGCTATGCAATAGCTTAAAAGCAACTTTTGTTCTATGACTTTTTACAAAACATAATTCATTCACCAAAAACAAATCTACAAGATTTCGTTGTTCTATCTAACACATTTTAACTCTGCATTTTGCTATACCTACCAACGTCTGTATGACGCGACGCAAGCGCATCAAGTACACCCAGCGCCCGATACGCGCTCCCTATTGTACTATCGGTTGCATCGCATAGACTTCGTAATATTTAGAACTTTCAATTTAAATATTTTTATTTTTGTATGAAAATCTGATGAACTAAAATATGATACATTTTTAAAAGTCATAGAACAAAAGTTGTTGTTTATGATGTTAGTAATATAGTTCTAAATGGTTACCCTGCATAGTCAACATTTATACAAATCACTTCACTAGATTCACTTGTCTGAAACTACGAAGAGAAATATTACTTACTCTAGTCTCAAGGTCGAATTCATGTCCTTCACTACAGGTGAGTAAAATTGCTTGGCCTCCCGCACACATGTAGAAGGCTTCACATCTATCAGGGTGAGGTATGTTGCCAAAGACTCCAGGTGGGCAAATTGGCGCTGGTGTGGTTTCAGGAGTTTCTGTAGTCGTGGGTGGTTTAGTTTGTAGAGTTGTTGGTTCGTCATTAGGAGTTGAACCAGTGCTGGTTCCAAGGGTGCAACCTCCTTCCGCTATCACAACGCAGGTCTAAAATATGATAGCAAAATTTTAATGACAATATTTAAGTTTTGAGTCTATATAAGAAGAAAGGAAAAATGGAAAGAATGAGAAGAAAAACAAAAAATATAGAAAGGAAACAGAAGAAGAAACAGAAAAACAAGAAGGAGAAGGAAAGGAGAAAAAGGATGGTAGAGAAGAGACTGGGAATTATGATTAAATTTTAAAATAATTACATGACTATAAGCATGTAGCTAAAAGAGTTATGAATTTACATATGGATGGATGGAGAGGTAGAGGGAGACCAAAGAAAAGATGGATGGATTGTGTGAGAAGTGATATGAAAGAAAAGGGAGTTAGTGATAGCGTGACGAGTGACAGGACAAAATGGAAGAAACAAACGTGTTGCGCCGACCCCAAATAAAATGGGACAAGGGCAGGAAGAAGAAGAATAAGAAGAAGACATGACTATATTTCTAATCTTGTAGTGCAAATATTCTAGTGAATATAGGCCCTTATAATGAATCAGTCTTTAGCCATATGAGTTTATAGATCTTCCTAATGGATTGAACTACCTAAATTTCGATGTATTTAAAACATGGGTTTGTATGATAAGTCAATATAGTCACTACTTACTCTAGTCGTAGGGTCAAATTCATGTCCTTCACTACAAGTGAGCACTATAGCTTGGCCTCCTGCGCACATGTAGAAAAGATCACATCTTTCTGGGTGGGGTATATTGCCAAAGACTCCTGGTGGGCAAATTGGTGCTGGTGTAGTTGTAGTTACGATTGTTTCTGTTGTCGTTTCAACTGGCGCGGGTGTAGTTTCAACTTTTGTCGTTGTTGTTATAACTGGTGTTGTTGTTGTTATAACTGGTGTTGTTGTTGTTACAACTGGTGTTGTTGTTGTTACAACGGGTGTCGTTGTTGTTTCAACTGGTTTAACAGTGGTTGTAACCGACTCTGGTGTCGTTTCAGTAGGGGCTGTAGTTGATTTCCCAAGCGTACAACCGCCTATTGCTATTTCTACACAGGCCTGAAAAATAAATATTGATTTTAATAGCATGAAAAATTAAATTTATAAGTAAAGCCGCATATCATGTAAATTATTTGATAGAATTCAAATTTTCGTGTACATTGCGTTTTTTAACTTTGAGTTTTATGACTTTACTTCGGCTTTAGAAGTCGTCACAGGAATGCAAAAGGTCTATCAATTTTATCAGCTACATATTACATTAGTGTACAGAAAAAGAAACAGCATATACAATAATAAAAAGGGGATGTATAATATAAAACAGACTGCAAAGGTTCCAAACATGATAACTTTTGAAATGGTCTGAAGCAGGATTGTTAGTTTGTTTAATCATTTTTTTTGCATCCTGTGTCTAGCACTAAGGATTTATTATCAAATCTGTTACTTAATCGCCAGAATTTAAGGAATCTCTAAATCAAAAGTGAATAGATTACGTTTAGGTAAGCGTGCTTCATTGTCAATCATTGCTTACTATTAGGTGAGATAGTGGTCAAGCGACAACTTACCCTCAATTCAGGATCAAATTCGAAGCCTTCCTTGCAAGTTAGTGGTATAGCGACACCACCATTACACATATAGTAGGCATCACACCTTTCTGGATTTGGAATACTGCCATACACCCCAAGAGGACATAATGGTACAACAATGTTCTCTTCTGAATCATCTATAGGCGGTACTGCAGTAGTTTCTTGAGAGACTGTAGTTTCATATGACGAATCTGTAGTTACATCTGATGAGTCTGTTGTGCTATATTCAGGTTCTTCAGTTGTTGTAAGTTCATCATTAGAATCTGTTGTAGTTGGAGAATGTTCTGTAGTCTCATTTGATTCTGGATATTCAGGTGGATCTGTTACTTCCCCAGAGTAATCGCCCATCGTTGTCAATTCTGGATAGTCAGTTGTATAGTAAGTCGATTCTGTTGTCTCTACTGACGATTCTGTCGTTACATCGTAATTATCTGTTGTTGTCAGAGAAGGGTCTTCTGTCGTTGTCAGAGAAGGGTCTTCTGTTGTTGGTGACGAATCTGTTGTTTCATATGTACTTGTCTCATAAGAATCAGTGATATCTTCATAACCAGAAGTTGTTGACTGTTCTGTCGTTGAATCAGCTTCTGTTGATAAATCATCTGTTGTTGTAAATTCCTCGTCAGATCCTTCTGTAGTCTGGTAGTTGTCTGTTGTAGTTTTTATCTCTTCTGATCCCTCGTCAGATGTCACTCCTTGTTCAGTAGTCGGTCCATCATCATCAACGATTATGTCATCTTCTGTTGTTGAGGGTTCATTTTCTGTAGTCACTTCTTCGCCTGAAGAACCTGTGGTTGTTTCTATAGCTGGTGTGGTTTGTGATCCGAGTGTGCAGCCACCTTCTGCTATAGCTACGCAAGTCTGAAAATATATATTTAATAAGTATTGATTATTATTATACCTACCGAGCGGTGGGCCAGTAAAACGCAAAATTGGTGCCCTGAAATTGCACGACGGGGCCGCGGCAGACCAAGAAGGAGATGGCGGGACGACTTGGATGTCTTCCTTGGGAATTGGAAAGAGGTGGCTCAAAACCGGGAACATTGGAAGGAGTGGAGGGAGGCCTTTGCCCAGCAGTGGGACAATATGGGCTAGATATAATAATGATAATAGTATTGATTGATTGTAAATTACGAAGCAGTTGTGGTCCAGTAGTAAGGGACCCGACTTACGAACTGTAAGTCGTGGGTTCAAACGCAGCCAAGCGCATTACTTTGTGTAATTTATTTCATTATCACTGCTGCAAAAACGGTAAAGGAAAACATCGTGAGGAAACCGGCTTGGCCTAGAACTAGAAAACTGAAGACATGTGACATCCACCAACACGCACTGGACCCGTGTGGTGGATTACGGCCCATTCCCTCTCCTAGAGAGGAGGCCTGAGTTCTACCAGAGGAAATATTTAAAAAAAATCCTGATTATGCTTAAGATTGATTCTCCACATTACGTATTAGGTATCACTTGATTTTTTTAAATTGATTTTGATTTAAGCTGTAACTATTACTACTACTGTGACTTCCTCATGAAATTTAAAACTTTTGGAGAAAATATTAGGACTAGTGATAGGAACTGCATCCGTTATAGAAACATTGATTATTTCACCCAAAATATGACCGCGGCTAAACATAGGCCTTCTCCAACCTTCATCTTCTTCAGAGGCCTTTCATGCATTAGGTTATGAATTCGAAACCGGATAAGTGCTAATGTGAATTTAACAATTCAAATGCACTTTTCTAAGTGACTGCCACACCATTCCTCGAAAAGCACGTAAAGCCGTCGGTCCCGGTTGTCATTTGTGTAGATCTTTGACAGCCGTTACAGGTAGTCAGATGCCAGAAAGTCTGATCATCAGTCTATCCAAGGAGTACCGTGTTGCTCAGTAACTGGGTGGTGGAGGTCTGATAGGCAGTCACTCTATGTAAAACTTGGGTGTTCACCCGCATTCATTTAGACAGAAAACTGACCCGAAGCTAGTTAGGCAAAAGGATACGCAGATGTTGAACACTAAACATCACTATAATTATTATCCTTTCAGCCGATATACGTCCACTGTTGGACATATGCCTCCCCCAATTGTAGCCACAATGAACGTCTCACATTCATCACGCGCATCCTGTGCGTCTCACATCCATTGGCCTTCCGAAATTCTCACCAGGTCATCGGTCCACCTTGTAGGAGGCCTTCCAATGCTGCGTCTTCCGGCACGCATTGCCACTCCAGAACCTTTCGGCTAAAATGGCTATTTGTTCTGCGAGCAATGTACCCTATTCATTGCCAGATAAGTTTGGCAATTCTTCGTACTAATATTAAGCATAAAAATTTCAAACTTACCCTCAACTCCGGATCAAATTCGAAACTTTGACTACAGAATAATTGTATCGCACTGCCGCCAGCACACATGTAGAAGGAATCACACCTTTCGGGGTGGGGAAAATTGCCCCACTGCCCAGGTGGGCATATAGGTGCCTGTGTGGTTGGTGGAGGTGGTTCTGTGGTTGTGGCAGGGCCAAGGGTGCAACCACCTTCGGCAATTACGACACAGGCCTGGAATAATAATAATAATAATAAGGCAGCTGGATCAAGAGCCTGATCCAGAAAGCAGTACTCCTGGACACGGCGCGTATAGTTAGGAGATTCCTCTCTCAGGAGCCCTGACCACCGGCAGCTTGGACCCTGTTCCCGATGCCGGTGGGCTACTATTTTTTATATTTTTAAATGTTTTTTTTTTATGTACTTTTTAAGAAATATTTAAAAATGTAAATAATATGTATATATATATATAATAAATGGAATAATAGAATAGAATAGAATAGAATAACTACGAGTATAATAATGGCTTATCAAATATTTAAACTACAGGAAAATTTACTTTATTAACTTAAAATTATGTATAATTAGCGACTTGCCCGATCTAGGTTTATAAAACCTGTGTTTCGGGTCATCACTTACAAGACTATCACTACGGGTGCACGTATACAGAAATTACAGAAAAACAAAAAATTGGAATAAAAAAAATTAACAAAATTGATGATACTTTAACTGCTGTAGTGAGGAATGTAGCGGATACTAATTTACTAATTGACTATAAAAAATGAAAGAGAAAAAAAATCATAATAATAATAATATTTGACTTGGCTCGCGAGGTTGTCGACATGTGGGAAGTGGATTCAGCGATTATTGTACCGATAGTCGTGTCAGCCAATGGCTTAATAGCCAAGAGCCTCGACCAACACCTAAGGAGGCTCTTGTTAGGCGGCTGGATCAAGGGCTTGATTCAGAAAGCGGTACTCCTGGACACGGCTCGTATAGTCAGGAGGTTCCTTTCTCTGGAGCCGGTAGCTTGGACCCTGTTCCCGATACCGGTTTGATACTGTTTTTTTTTATATTTTTAAATGTTTTTTTTTTAAGGAATATTTAAAAATTTATTATTACATGTAAGAAACATGAATAAAGGAATAATAATATTTCACAACTATCACATAAGGCCATCTAGTCTCAAGCTAAGCAAAGCTTGTGCTATGGGTACTAGACAACTGATAAACATACTTATATATTTCTAAATACATATATATTATTATAGATAAATTATTACACCCAGACACAGAACAAATGATCATGCTCATCACATAAACATTTGTCCTGGGTGGGGATCGAACCCACGACCTTCGGCATCAGTTGTCTAGTACTTAAAACACAAGCTCTGGTTAGCTTAGGACTAGACGACGTTGTGTGATAGTTGTGAAATATTATATTTTTATCATAAATTTAGGCTCTATGTTTCCTAATATCGTCGACCACATCATCGCTTACTTTCATGTGAGATAAGTCTAAAGCGTACTTAGACTAATAATAATTATGTTATTATAAAGAGGTAAAATTGATTTTTTTTTTTTTGGTTGTAGAAGGTAGTTTCTAAAAGAACTGGTCTGATTGCAAGAATTTTTTAAACCGGTAGCATCAGAATCAGAATCAGAAACGTTTATTTCAAATAGGCCAGTTACAGGCACTTTTGAATTGTCCAAATGTCGGTCAGTCAAACAAGTAAAGCTAAACTGCACGTTCCAAAGAGAACAGACAGAGATAGAGAGTTCTCTATGGAGAAGAACGTGCAAGAAACTCGATGGACACTCTAGAAAGCTGCTTTATTCCTGAGTGACATATTTTTTGTATGTGGGTGAAGGCGTGAGCAAAAGCTAGTAAATAATGAAAACAAAACTCACCCTAGTATCCGGATCAAATTCAAATCCTTCGCTGCAGAAAAGCTGTATCGGTACACCACTTGTGCACAGGTAGAATGCTTGGCATAATTCTGGGTGAGGCACATTTCCAAATACACCCTCTGGGCAGATTGGTGGTGGAGTCACTTCGGGAACCACTGCAGTTGTAGTCGTTTCGGCGGAGCCAGGCTCTGTTGAATCCGTTACTGGACTTTTGGATGTTGTCCCACCAAGCGTGCAGCCTCCTTCGACTATAGGGACGCATTCCTGAAAAGTTAATGACGGTCCAAGTGAGATTTGTTTTTAATATTTTATCTTACAATCATTCTCTGCTGGCTCAGGTTGTGCCTCTTTTCATATTTATTACGCGTCGATCGGTCAGAAATGAAGATATCCGCAGGAGAACCAAGGTTACCGACATAGCTCGAAGAATCGCCAAACTTAAGTGGCAATGGGCAGGGCACATTGCATGCAGAACAGATGGTCGATGGGGACGAAAGGTTCTGGAGTGGCGACCACGTACCGGAAAACTCAGCATTGGAAGGCCTCCTACCAGGTAGACCGATCTGGTAAAGGTTGCGGGACTCCGACGGATGCAGGACGCACAGGATCGTGCATTGTGGCGACGCTTGGGGGAGGCCTATGTCCAACAGTGGACGTCTATCGGCTGAAATGATGATGATAATGGATTCTCTGCTACTCAGGTTATGACTCTTTTCATATTTATAACTCATCGATCGATCATCGATAATGTTGACTTGTTAAGGACGCGTGAGCAAGATTCACTCGCTCGAATTTAGGTATCTTGGTCGCAATACATCGTTCTACGCGCACGCACACATAGAGCCCATTGTTCGCTCAATTTTATACTTTAACCGAACATGTCTTGATATTTGAGGTATTATTTTATTTTTCTTAGTAAGTATTAATTGAGTCAATCTTGTTTGATTTTTAATATCAGTATTACTATATGGCAATATGTAATTGCCTGCTTATCCAGTTTCAAGTACTACTCGTATAGCAAAAATAAGTAGTTGCCATATCGTTACGGTTAATAACGACCAATTTCTTTGTAAACCTACGATTATTTCGCAGGCTTATTTCTTTAAAAATATTATATTTAACAAAATCGAATGGGTATTTGAAATTAATTTTATCAGACAATTAGGTACAACGCACAACCCCTCTCCGACATGAATTAAATCTTCAACTCAATAAATACTCGTACGATGTCTGAAGCAAGTGGATATTTCCAATTTAATATTCGATCTAATCGTAAAATACAGTTAAAACTATGAATACTTATGTATTTTTAACCGACTTCTAAAAAAGGAGGAGATTCTCAATTCGGATGTTTGAATTTTTTTTTTATGTATGTTCGCGCATAACTTCGTTGCTTGCGAACCGATTTGAAAAATTCTTTTTTTGTTGGAAAGTGTATACTTCCCAAATGGTCCCATAGTCACCAAGTCGGGATCTAATGATGGAATCTTGGCGAATTCAAGGGAACTCCTCAAATATCATGAGCAACCGTATGGTTTTTTTGGTATTTTCATCAAAGACTTAAGCATTTACACTCAAAAAATTACATTTGATGAAGTGGAACTGGTGAAGAAGACCAGAAATGGCCAGTGGAAGTTCATACTCACACAGATATCACAATGAACATAGTTATGCAACTACGATAATACAAATAAATAAAAGAATGGTTCTGGATAGGTGTGTTGAAAATGGTATCATCGAAGTGACCTGATAATGATGATGGAGCCGGAAGATAGGCACCGGAACGCCGTAATTAATCAATGTATCCTAGCCGTGTTTGGGCTTATTAGAATTGTTATGAGATGCACTTTGGAAATAAGGTACTATCAAACTGATCTGATGATAATGATGATGAAGCTAGAAGATAGGCACCGGGACTCCGTAATTAATCAATGTATCCTACCCGTGTTTGGGCTATTTAGAATTATCATGAGATGCGCCGCACTTTGGCTATAAGGTACTATCAAACTGATCTGATGATGATGATGGAGCCGCAAGGTAGACACGGAAGTTTCATATTAAAACAATGAATTTATCCTAGCAGGGTTTGAGTTAATTGGAATTGTCATGAGAAAAAGGTACTCTGGCTGTAAGTAAGTGTATTACAACTAAAAAGTGTGAAATAAAAAACTTTTTCCAAAAAAAATATAACCCACTTCACAAAAAAAAAACACTAAAACCATCAAAATAATTTTAACTTCGGAAGTCGGTGTACCTCGATATTGTTTGTTCCTTATTTAACACCGACTAGTGAAATCGGTTATATCTTTCTTGGAAAAAGTTTTTTTTATAATTATAAGGTAAAATATACATCGGATTTAGAAGTTATGTGTACTATCCAGACCCTATTTGTAGCATAGCCAATTTCTGTATTGTATTTGTGTGAAAAGATTGTATGGGACTGAATAATTTTAAAGCATGTAGCTGGGAGATGAATAAATCATCGTTAATTTGATATCATGATATTGTGGCAACTTTAATTCCTTGTATATCAAAATGGTAACAGGAAAAATTGATTTATAAATACACTAGCTTTTGCCAGCGGCTTCGCCCGCGTGGCGTAACCTAATGTTATTTCGCATAAATTTTGGACCTCCATTTTACACGCGTGAACAGCGTAGTTCTTACTACCTTAATTCACATAAACTACCATTGTTGGTGTTGTGTTAGTTAAGAAAACAAACACAAAACAAAAATGAAATTATATTTTTTCAACAACTTCCAAAAGAAAACACAGTCATCAGTCGTGCGTTATTGTCGTTCGGCTTATTACCTAAAGAAACAGTAGGCAAAACAGTGCGGGGGAGGATCAGTGACCGCGTCATGCGTAGCTACTGAAGAGCGAAACTCGTGAACTCGTGAATTTAATTTTGAGAATTATTAAATTTATGAAAGCTTTCTAATGGTACGTCCGATTTAAATGACTCAAAAAATAATTTACAGATACTGATATAGTCTTGAACGCGAAGTTATTTTGATAAGAATTAATACCGTAATTATGTAAATAGCTTTCCAATAAATGCTTCATGAATGCCAATTTTTAAAAGCAGTAAAATGGATATATTATGTTAACCTTAAGAGATAGACATATGCCACCGCGGACTTTATTTTGTTATATCTTAAAGGATTTAGGCGTTAAAAGCTCCCAGACGGCTTATTTTTTCCCGACATCTTCAACAAATAACGTTAAAGTACACAAAAATACATACAAAAACTTAACAATTTATATACTAAAAGCTTCCTCAAGAATCACGCTATCGATTGGTGAAAACTGCTTGAAAATCGGTGCAGTAAATTTTGAGTTTATCGCGAACAGACAGACAGACGCGGCAGGGGACTTTGTTTTATAATATGTTGAAAA
This sequence comes from Mythimna albipuncta, assembly GCA_929112965.1. Lineage (NCBI taxonomy): Eukaryota > Metazoa > Arthropoda > Insecta > Lepidoptera > Noctuidae > Mythimna > Mythimna albipuncta. The sequence continues at coordinate 2,325,000 of OV815986.1, read as the reverse complement.
GTGTCCTAATTTATCTTGGTATTCGAAGATATAGGCAAGCGTGCTCTATCGTCGGCCACATCATTGCTTACCATCAGGTGAGATTGTGGTCAAACGCGAGCCTATACATTATATAAAAAAAAGATATTGTTTTATTTTGTACTATACTCGAATTGCACTACGATATCATACGTGTCATTATAACCTATATTCTAAGCTCGAAAAAAATATTTTTATCGAGTTTCAAGGTTCATGACAAAATTCAACGCCCGATTGAATGACTATAGGGTTATTTATCATCATCAAATCAGTTTGATAGTACCTTATAGCCAAAGTGCGGCGCATCTCATGATAATTCTAAATAGCCCAAACACGGGTAGGATACATTGATTAATTACGGAGTCCCGGTGCCTATCTTCTAACTTCATCATCATTATCATCAGATCAGTTTGATAGTACCTTATAGCCAAAGTGCATCTCATGACAATTCTAATAAGCCCCAACACGGCTAGGATACATTGATTAACTACAGAGTTCCGGTGCCTATCTTCCGGCTCCATCATCATCAGGTCACTTCGATAGTACCTTATAGCCAAAGGGCATTTCATGACAATTCTAATAAGCCCAAACACGGCTAGGATACATTGATTAATTACGGAGTTCCGGTGCCTAACTTCCGGTTCCATCATCATCATCAAATCAGTTCCATAGTACCTTACAGCCAAAGTGCATCTCATGACAATTCTAATAAGCCCAGACATGGCTAGGACACATTGATTAACTACGGAGTTCCGGTGCCTAACTTCCGGCTCCATCATCATCATCAGGTCACTTCGGCGGTACCATTTTTAACATAACTATTCAGAACCATTTATTTATTTTTATTGTCATAGTCGCTTAACTATCTACATTGTGATATCTATGTAAGTATGAAGTTCCGTTGGCCATTTCTGGTCTTTGTTTTAGAATAAAACTCATTCTGTATTAGTAAGTCCATTATTACTCCATAATAACAATTTTAAAAATAAGTATGATATTTGTACTTTTATTTCGGTCCAAAAAAGTAGCACGTCTTTGCAGTCGCCGTATACAAGTCGGCACACATTTTAGACGTATTTATTTTTTGTAAGAGAGCGATACGGACATCCGTTCACAAGCGCTTCTGAGCGCGGACTGACGCTAGACATCGCGCGTTCAATGAAAAATGTATGAAGAAATATTGAGAGTGGTTTTATTTTGGTCATAAATCATAAAGTTATTTATGTAGGTTCAAAATAATTATCTATAGGTGTTGAAGACTATATAAGCTGTATTATTTTATGTTTTTTAAAGTAAAAATGTTTACTGGATTTAAGTTACGGGTTCCTACTCAGACTCTGTGTTTCGTTATTTTCTTGTATTAGTGCGTTGGTAAAATCGTATTTATATGAAAATTTTATATGAGACCGTAATATTTTTTTTATGCCATCCTGGAGATAAATATATTGTCTTTTATTTGATACCAAGATATACTCATAATTATGATTCCTAAAGCATCATAATTGTTCCCGAAAAACCGTGATATTTGTCGAAATATGTGAATACGTCCTTAAGTCGACGCCGAGTTGCTAGCCTGCGGTTTTCTATCGTTTATATTTCGAAGATTGCACAATTTAAATTCGAAAACCATCATCAAACCACTAGACGTATGGCGTTGCACCTCCGGTACATGGTGGACATCTCACCCATACGTTTAAAGCGTTTTGGTAATACAGTCATGGCAATTCATTCATATTATCATTTAACAGTGCGTTCAGCAAAGGAGTCGAATTTCCTGCCGGAGTCTCTGTTTCCTGAAGCTAGAGTCTAAGGGTATGTAAATCAAGAGTGAATAGGTTACTTCTAGGCAACCATGCTCCATCGTCGGCCATATCATCGCCTACTATCAGGGAAACCTATCCATAATTTTAAAAAATACCATCTAAGCTTGTTTGGCCGCAAATCATATATTAACTAACATATATCTGAAAATTTATTCCAAAAATTTAATAGCATGCGAATTTTGCGGGCTATCTTCAAAGCAGAAAGGTTTCGTTAAACGAATCAAAAAGAAATTTCTTACCCTAACTTCACGGTCGAACTCAAATCCGTCCGCGCAGGTCAGCTTCAGAGGTGTGCCACTCATACACAAGTAGTAAACATTACACAGTTCAGGATGGGGCACGTTGCCAAAGACACCCAGAGGACAAGGGTCGAATGGTTCTTCTGTTTCGGTCTCTGGTTCTTCGACAGTCGTAGACAACTCTGTTGTTGTGTCTGGTTCTCCAGCAGGAACTGTCGGCAGAACTGTTGTTGATTCAGTATTTGTACCAACTGTTGTTGAGTCAGTTTCTCCTTCAGGTGTAGTTAGATCAGAATCTTCTGGATCTGTGGCAGCTGTTGTTGGATCAGTTTCTCTTTCAGGCGTAGGGACAGTTGTTGCATCTGTATCACCAGCAGTCGAAGGAACTGTTGTTGGATCCGAATCTTCTGGATCTGTGGCAGCTGTTGTTGGAACAGTTTCTCCTTCAGGTGTAGAAGCAGTTGTTGCATCTGTATCACCAGCAGTCGAAGGAACTGTTGTTGAATCTGAATCTTCTGGGTCAGTAACTGCTGTTGTTGGATCAGTTTCTCCTTCAGGTGTAGAAGCAGTTGTTGCATCTGTATCACCGGCAGTCGAAGGAACTGTTGTTGGATCAGAATTTTCTGGATCTGTAGAAGCTGTTGTTGGAACAGTTTCTCCTTCAGGTGTAGAAGCAGTTGTTGCATTTGTATCACCAGCCGTCGAGGGTATTGTTGTTTGATTAGAATCGTCAGGATCTGTAGCATCTGACGTAGTTCCAGCTTCATTGTTCTCCGTTGTCGTCTGCACAGTTGTAGTCGACGGGAGATCATCAGTTGTCGTGCGTTGGTTATACGTGCAACCGCCTTCAGCTATCAGGACGCAAGTCTGAATAAAAATAATTATTATTTTAGATCTCACTAATATTACAATAGCGAAACTTTGTTTGTATGTGTAAGTTACCTACTTTTTTACGCTCGACGGTTGAACGGATAAAATTTGGCACACAGATAGACTATATCGTGGAATAGTACATAGGATACTTTTTATTTATTTATTTATTTTTATTTTTTTTCGGAAAACTTACAGCTAAGATACAGATAGTTGAAAAATATTGAAAGAAGGCCAATTGCAAGTTTTCACAGATAATATTAGAGCAGAACAAGAGACAGTAGACAGATAAAAAGAAAAAAAAAGTAAAGACGCTCGGAGCAAGTACATAATTAATTATAACAAGAAAAATTAAACGTATTATCCAGGGAGTATGATCCGATGGGATGATTTTCTATTACCAAACAGGCTAGCAGCAGTTATAAACTGCTGCTAATTTAGGTGTCTTCAAGGCTAGAGTGAATAGGCTCTTAACAAACCAGTGCGCTTCACCATCAACGATTGTATCACTGCTTACCAGTAGGTGGGATCGCAGTCAAGCACTAGTACATGTCATTTTTATAATAGCTAATGTTTTATTAAACGCAACTCACCTTTGCCTCAGGATCGAATTCAAATCCTTCACTGCAGAACAGTTGTATCGCTTGCCCACCCGCACACATGTAGAAAGCGTTGCAGATCTCAGGGTGGGGCACGTTGCCCCATGAGCCAGGGGGACACAGCAAGCTGATGGGGTCCAGTGTGGTTGGTGCAAGGGTGGTGGAAGAGTTGTAGGTGCAGCCACCTTCAGCGATAGGGACACATGTCTGAAAATTATTGGTTAGATTATTTTTCGTGTGTTTGTGCAAAATTTCACGTTCATGCAAAGCCAAAACTACTGGGCCTGACGAAATCTCTAATCGAATATAGTTTAATATAGTTTTTTCAGCTGCAGTATTCAGTTACTGCAGCTGAACAAACTATATTAAACTATATTCAATTTCAATAATTTTTACGCCATGTTATATTTTATCTCAAAAATATTTATAAATGGTCACAAGTTGGACTCCATCGATACTAAATACAACACAGGTCACGGCAGGTTATAGCGGGGTATTCGACACAATCTCACAGCTGGGTGCGAAAGCAAAATAACCCCTAAATCGCCCGTATGGCCCGCTGATCATGTACATAAGTACGGCTGATAACCAGGTAGCTTATAACTTTGATGATTTTCCATGATGCAGTTATGAAATATTGTACATACCCTTACTTGAAAATATTAGATACGTGTTTCGGTTTTTGCTTAAGCCGCATACAGATATTGCAAGGCGTGCGTCACGAATGGTTCATCACACTTGCTTCAACTGAGGCATTCGACGGTACATTTATGCATTCGTCCCAAACGACACATACTTAAGCTGAGCATGCAAACAACCACGCATGGTGTTCGTAAAAAAAAAATGGCTCCGACAAAGCGAAACGTTTGCAACGATTGCGGCTGCGGCCTATACAAGGTGTAAGGGACAGCCCTCCACAAACTTTAAGGGCTTAAAGTTTGTGGAGGACTGTCCCTTACACCTTTTATAGTGATTCATACAATATTTTAAAAAAGAGAAAGACGTTGGTAGATAAAACGATTACACTATAGGAATACGTTATACAATGATATCGCCTATATATCCGATCACACGGAGCGCACGGTTCGCTCTGAGGCGGCGTTTGCAACGATCGTATGACGCGAATGCTCACTGTGAGCACACACGTCCACACAGCCCGAGGCATGCGAGACGAACTATTCGCGACGCACGCCTCGCGATGTCTGTAAGCGACTTTATGCTATAACTAAGATTTTATCTAACATAGAAACTAAACTAGAACTTACAGAAACTACAGGATCAAACTCGAATCCTTCGCTGCAGAACAGTTGAATGGCGGTTCCAGCCGCACACATGTAGAAGGAATCACATCTGTAAGGGTGGGGAACGTTGCCCCACACTCCTATAGGGCACAGTTCTGGTGGAGTCACTGCTTCCGTGGTAGTCAAGGACGGGTCTGGAGTCGTGTTAGTTAAGTCAGTAGTTGAGGAGTATTCTGTAGTTGACTGTGTGCTGTCGCCCAGAGTGCAACCGCCAGGAGCGATAATGACGCAGTCCTGAAAAAGTATACTTAAATTAATTATGGCAATTGTGGACTGAAAAAACATAATTATTGATTTGTAGGTGTTTGTTTTTTAAAGTGAGAAATCATTTAATGATTACTTCCACTTCTCTAGGGTGAAACATGAGGTTGTCACTCTTTTTCTGAATAAAACAACACCTGTGTCCTTTAGTTGCCTTTTGCGTTCTTGGATCATGAGTTACCTAATCAAAAAATATCCATAGCCCTTGCGAGTATCGACCCTGCTGGGTCTAAATGGTTACCGAACGACCGGATGACGAGCAACCCATTGCTGCACTGTCCCAGGTCGGAGTCGGCGGTTAGATCATGAGAATTTCCATCCCTCACGCTTGCGGCCGTCTCCTTCACTAGCAGTAGGTACTGCTTCGCAGAAGGAGGCGACTGCAGGGTAATATAGGTACAACAAATGTAATAAACTTACCCTTGATTCAGGATCAAACTCGAATCCTGCAGCACATTGCAACTCCACAGCTATCCCGCTAACACAGAGGTAGAACGAACTGCACAATTCTGGATGTGGCACATTTCCATAAGTACCAGGAGGGCAAGGATTGTCATCAACTGTCGTAGGCTCTTCAGTCGTCACAGTAGTTTCAAGTTCTGTCGTAGACTCTGGGTATTCTGTCGTAACTGTTGTATAGTCGTCAGTAGTTGACGAGTAATCTGTTGTTGTCGAATCATAGTCTTCTTCTGTTGTTGGCTCCTCAGAAGAATAATCTGCTGTTGTCGTCTCGTAATCAGAAGTTGTTGATCCGTAATCTGACGTAGTATAGTCATCTGTTGTGGTAGACGCATCTGTTGTTGTGGATTCTGTGGGTTCCCCAGTAGTTGGTTCCTGAGTTATAGGCTCCTCCTGTGTGGTTGAAGTTGGTTTAGTTGTTGAATCAGGTTGATATGTTGTTGAAGAATCTTGGGTTGTTGGCTCTACTGTGGTAGGCTCAAATGTTGTAGGTTCAAGTGTTGTTGGCTTAAATGTAGTAGGTTCAAGTGTTGTTGGCTCAAGTGTGGTAAACTCAACTGTGGTAGGCTCAAGTGTAGTTGGCTCAACTGTGGTAGACTCAGAAGTCGTTGGCTTAACTGTAGTTGGCTCAAGTGTTGTTGGTTCAACTGTTGTTGGCTCAAGTGTGGTAGGCTCAAGTGTTGTAGCTTCAAGTGTAGTAGGCTCAAGTGTGGTAGGCTCTAGTGTGGTTGGTTGTACTGTAGTAGGTTTAAGTGTTGTTGGCTGTACTGTAGTAGGTTCAAGTGTAGTTGGCTCAACTGTGCTAGGCTCAGAAGTCGTTGGCTCTGCTGTAGTTGGCTCAAGTGTGGTAGGCTCTACTGTAGTTGGCTCTACTGTAGTAGGTTCAAGTGTTGTTGGCTCAACTGTGGTGGGCTCAGATGTCGTTGGCTCTACTGTAGTTGGCTCCAGTGTGGTAGGCTCTGCTGTAGTTGGCTCTACTGAAGTAGGTTCTAGTGTTGTTGGCTCTACTGTAGTAGGTTCTAGTGTTGTTGGCTCAACTGTGGTGGGCTCAGAAGTCGTTGGCTCTACGGGAGTAGGTTCAAGTGTTGTTGGCTCTACTGTAGTAGGTTCAAGTGTTGTTGGCTCTACTGTAGTAGGTTCTAGTGTTGTTGGCTCAACTGTGGTGGGCTCAGAAGTCGTTGGCTCTACGGTAGTAGGTTCAAGTGTTGTTGGCTCTACTGTAGTAGGTTCAAGTGTTGTTGGCTCTACTGTAGTAGGTTCTAGTGTTGTTGGCTCAACTGTGGTGGGCTCAGAAGTCGTTGGCTCTACGGTAGTAGGTTCAAGTGTTGTTAGCTCTACTGTAGTAGGTTCAAGTGTTGTTGGCTCTACTGTAATAGGTTCTAGTGTTGTTGGCTCTACTGTAGTAGGTTCAAGTGTTGTTGGCTCAATTGTGGTGGGCTCAGAAGTCGTTGGCTCTACGGTAGTAGGTTCAAGTGTTGTTGGCTCTACTGTAGTAGGTTCAAGTGTTGTTGGCTCTACTGTAGTAGGTTCATGTGTTGTTGGCTCTACTGTAGTAGGTTCAAGTGTTGTTGGCTCAACTGTAGTTGGCTCAAGTGTGGTAGGTACAAGTGTTGTTGGCTCTACTGTAGAAGGTTCAAGTGTTGTTGGCTCTACTGTAGTAGGTTCAAGTGTTGTTGGCTCTACTGTAATAGGTTCAAGTGTTGTTGGCTCTACTGTAGTAGGTTCAAGTGTTGTTGGCTTTACTGTAGTAGGTTCAAGTGTTGTTGGCTCTAGTGTTGTTGGCTTAAGTGTGGTAGGTTCAAATGTTGTTGGTTCGATTGTGGTAGGCTCAGAAGTCGTTAGCTCTACTGTAGTTGGCTCAAGTGTGGTAGGCTCTAGTGTTGTTGGCTCTACTGTAGTTGGCTCAAGTGTGGTAGGTTCAAGTGTTGTAGGCTCAAGTGTTGTAGGCTCAACTGTAGTAGGTTCAAGTGTTGTTGGCTCTAGTGTTGTTGGCTCAAGAGTGGTAGGTTCAAGTGTTGTTGGTTCAACTGTGGTAGGCTCAGAAGTCGTTGGCTCTACCGTAGTTGGCTCAAGTGTAGTAGGCTCTAGTGTTGTTGGCTCTACTGTAGTAGGTTCAAGTGTTGTGGGTTCAACTGTAGTAGGCTCAGAAGTTGTTGGCTCTACCGTTGTCGGTTCAAGTGTGGTCGGATCTAATGTAGTAGGTTCAAAAGTGTTTGTATCTAGTGTTGTAGGCTCTGCAGTTGTCATGCCATCAGTTGTTAACGGTACCTCAGTTGTTGTTGCATCCAGTATCGTTGTCCGCGTGTAGTCTGGTGGCGTAGTCTCGTCTTCCACCGGCTCTGTTGTTGGGACCTGTGTTGAAGAAGGAACATTAGTCGTGAACTCAGATGTAGATGGTTCATATGTTGTCATGATGGGTACCTCAGTAGGTATGGTTGTGGGTGTTGTGACTGTAGTAGGTTCCTTAATTGTGACTGTGGTGGGGTCTGTAACTGTAGTTGGTTCCTCGGTAGGCTCCTCCGTTGTAACTGTGGTAGTTTCTGTTACTGTGGTGGGCTCTTCAGTTGTTACTGTAGTGGGATCTGTTACTGTGGTAGGCTCCTCAGTTGTAACTGTGGTAGGATCTGTTACTGTGGTGGGCTCCTCAGTTGTAACTGTGGTAGGATCTGTAACTGTGGTAGGCTCCTCAGTTGTAACTGTGGTAGGATCTGTTACTGTGGTAGCCTCCTCCGTTGTTACTGTAGTGGGATCTGTTACTGTGCTAGGCTCCTCAGTTGTAACTGTGGTAGAATCTGTTACTGTAGTAGGCTCCTCAGTTGTAACTGTGGTAGGATCTGTTACTGTGGTAGGCTCCTCAGTTGTAACTGCGGTAGGATCTGTAACTGTTGTAGGCTCCTCCGTTGTAACTGTGGTAGGATCTGTTACTGTGGTAGGCTCCTCAGTTGTAACTGTGGTAGGATCTGTTACTGTGGTAGGCTCCTCCGTTGTTACTGTAGTGGGATCTGTTACTGTGGAAGGCTCCTCAGTTGTAACTGTGGTAGGATCTGTTACTGTGGTGGGCTCCTCCGTTGTCACTGTGGTAGGATCTGTAACTGTGGTAGGCTCCTCCGTTGTAACTGTGGTAGGATCTGTAACTGTGGAAGGCTCCTCAGTTGTAACTGTGGTAGGATCTGTTACTGTGGTGGGCTCCTCCGTTGTCACTGTGGTAGGCTCCTCAGTTGTAACTGTAGTGGGATCTGTTACTGTGCTAGGCTCCTCAGTTGTAACTGTGGTAAGATCTGTTACTGTGGTGGGCTCCTCCGTTGTCACTGTGGTAGGCTCCTCAGTTGTAACTGTGGTAGGATCTGTTACTGTGGTAGCCTCCTCCGTTGTTACTGTAGTGGGATCTGTTACTGTGCTAGGCTCCTCAGTTGTAACTGTGGTAGGATCTGTTACTGTGGTGGGCTCCTCCGTTGTCACTGTGGTAGGCTCCTCAGTTGTAACTGTGGTAGGATCTGTAACTGTGGTAGGCTCCTCCGTTGTTACTGTAGTGGGATCTGTTACTGTGGTAGGCTTCTCAGTTGTAACTGTGGTAGAATCTGTAACTGTGGTAGAGTCCTCCGTTGTTACTGTAGTGGGATCTGTTACTGTGGTAGGCTCCTCAGTTGTAACTGTGGTAGGATCTGTAACTGTGGTAGGCTCCTCAGTTGTAACTGTGGTAGGATCTGTTACTGTGGTAGGCTCCTCCGTTGTTACTGTAGTGGGATCTGTTACTGTGGTGGGCTCCTCCGTTGTCACTGTGGTAGGCTCCTCAGTTGTAACTGTGGTAGGATCTGTAACTGTGGTAGGCTCCTTAGTTGTAACTGTGGTAGGATCTGTTACTGTGGTGGGCTCCTCAGTTGTAACTGTGGTAGGATCTGTAACTGTGGTAGGCTCCTCCGTTGTTACTGTAGTGGGATCTGTTACTGTGGTAGGCTCCTCAGTTGTAACTGTGGTAGGATCTGTTACTGTAGTAGGCTCCTCAGTTGTAACTGTGGTAGGATCTGTAACTGTGGTAGGCTCCTCCGTTGTAACTGTGGTAGGATCTGTTACTGTGGTAGGCTCCTCAGTTGTAACTGTGGTAGGATCTGTAACTGTGGTAGGTTCCTCAGTGGTAACTGTGGTAGAATCTGTTACTGTGATAGGCTCCTCAGTTGTAACTGTGGTAGGATCTGTTACTGTGGTAGGATCTGTTACTGTGGTAGGCTCCTCAGTTGTAACTGTGGTAGGATCTGTAACTGTGGTAGGCTCCTCCGTTGTAACTGTGGTAGGATCTGTAACTGTGGTAGGCTCCTCCGTTGTTACTGTAGTGGGATCTGTTACTGTGGTAGGCTCCTCAGTTGTAACTGTGGTAGAATCTGTTACTGTGGTAGGCTCCTCAGTTGTAACTGCGGTAGGATCTGTAACTGTGGTAGGCTCCTCCGTTGTAACTGTGGTAGGATCTGTTACTGTGGTAGGCTCCTCAGTTGTAACTGTGGTAGGATCTGTTACTGTGGTAGGCTCCTCCGTTGTTACTGTAGTGGGATCTGTTACTGTGGAAGGCTCCTCAGTTGTAACTGTGGTAGGATCTGTTACTGTGGTGGGCTCCTCCGTTGTCACTGTGGTAGGATCTGTAACTGTGGTAGGCTCCTCCGTTGTAACTGTGGTAGGATCTGTAACTGTGGAAGGCTCCTCAGTTGTAACTGTGGTAGGATCTGTTACTGTGGTGGGCTCCTCCGTTGTCACTGTGGTAGGCTCCTCAGTTGTAACTGTGGTAGGATCTGTAACTGTGGTAGGCTCCTCAGTTGTAACTGTGGTAGGATCTGTTACTGTGGTAGGCTCCTCAGTTGTAACTGTGGTCGGATCTGTAACTGTGGAAGGCTCCTCAGTTGTAACTGTGGTAGGATCTGTTACTGTGGTGGGCTCCTCCGTTGTCACTGTGGTAGGCTCCTCAGTTGTAACTGTGGTAGGATCTGTAACTGTGGTAGGATCTGTAACTGTGGTGGGCTCCTCCGTTGTCACTGTGGTGGGCTCTGTTACTGTGGTAGGCTCCTCCGTTGTTACTGTAGTGGGATCTGTTACTGTGGTAGGCTCCTCAGTTGTAACTGTGGTAGGATCTGTTACTGTAGTAGGCTCCTCAGTTTTAACTGTGGTAGGATCTGTAACTGTGGTAGGCTCCTCCGTTGTTACTGTAGTGGGATCTGTTACTGTGGTAGGCTCCTCAGTTGTAACTGTGGTAGGATCTGTTACTGTGGTGGGCTCCTCCGTTGTCACTGTGGTGGGCTCTGTTACTGTGGTAGGCTCCTCAGCTGTAACTGTGGTAGGATCTGTTACTGTAGTAGGCTCCTCAGTTGTAACTGTGGTAGGATCTGTAACTGTGGTAGGCTCCTCCGTTGTTACTGTAGTGGGATCTGTTACTGTGGTAGGCTCCTCAGTTGTAACTGTGGTAGGATCTGTTACTGTGATGGGCTCCTCCGTTGTCACTGTGGTGGGCTCTGTTACTGTGGTAGGCTCCTCCGTTGTTACTGTAGTGGGATCTGTTACTGTGGTAGGCTCCTCAGTTGTAACTGTGGTAGGATCTGTTACTGTGGTGGGCTCCTCCGTTGTCACTGTAGTGGGATCTGTTACTGTGGTAGGCTCCTCAGTTGTAACTGTGGTAGGATCTGTTACTGTGGTGGGCTCCTCCGTTGTCACTGTAGTGGGATCTGTTACTGTGGTAGGCTCCTCCGTTGTTACTGTAGTGGGATCTGTTACTGTGCTAGGCTCCTCAGTTGTAACTGTGGTAGGCTCCTCAGTTGTAACTGTGGTAGGATCTGTTACTGTGGTAGGCTCCTCAGTTGTAACTGTGGTGGGCTCTGTTACTGTGGTAGTTTCTTCGGTTGTAGTAGTTGTAGGTTTCTCGGTAGTGATTGTCGTAGGTTCCACTGTAGTGGTTGTTGTGGGTACCTCTGTTGTTACTGTTATAGGTTCTCCTGTTGTATCTGTAGTGGTTTCTGTAACTATGGTAGATTCTGTGATTGTGGTGGGTTCCTCAGTTGTGACTGTAGTGGGTTCTGTGTCTGTAATGGGTGCTTCAGTTGTAATTGTGGTAGGCTCTGAGTCAGTAGTGGGTCCCTCAGTTGTGACTGTGGTGGGCTCCTCTGTAACTTGTGTTGTTGTTGGTGTGGTAGTGTCCACTGGTGTAGTTGATACCTCGGTTGTCGTAGTAGGCTCCTCTGATGTTGTAGTAGGCTCCTCTGTTGCTGTTGTAGACTCCTCTGTTGTGGTTGTTGGAGCTTGAGTTGTTGTTGTTATGTTACAGTCCACCATGAAGGGCCAAGTGCAGAACTGCAAAAAATATATATTTAAGTGTAAGTTTAATTAAGAGTCTCACAACGTGATTTTTATACTTATTTTAATTAAGTTTTTATATTTGCTAATGTAATAATTTGGAGCTATAATCAACTTCATATTTGTTGATTACAAATTTTTGATCATCAAATATTCATAATAATTGAAAATTATTTACAAGAAAGAGAAGTCCAACATTGACTTATCAAAGCCCTTCTCGCTTATATGGCAATAATGTCCTTTTCTCCTTGTTTGCTAGCAAATATAGTTGGTATGGTTAGGCCGAGTTTCCTAACTGCTGCCTTCGGCTTTGGACTCAATAAACCGCCCAAAGTTAAGGTCTGAGGAAATTTCAACTCCCAAGAGCTGAAGGCGGTCTGTGCGCTCCTGGGAAATATGCTGAAAAACAGAAGCCACTGTAAACGGGTTCCTTTTGGCAGTGAACAGACACGCTTGTGTTTTGGCGGCGTTCAATCCAACCAGATTGGATTCACTCCACTTGGAGACAGCCTAAAGTGAGAAATTCGTACGATCTACTGTAGCCTCTTTTTCGTACTAGATTAGCTCCTTAGCAGCCCGAGCACATGGCAGGTATCTCTCTACATCAGTGCTGTCATATAAATACCCACTAAATACTGGTCATCAACCAGATCGTTGATATACAGTAGGTAAAGAGTTGCAAAGAGAACAGACCCCTTAGAAACTCCGGCATTGGTCGTCATAGGCTCTGATGAGTATCCGTCAACGACAACTCAGAGAGGCCGTTCACTCAGGAAGTCTTTTACCCAGTAAATCAGATCAGGGGAAATGCCGTACGCTGGAAACTTACGCAAAAGTCTACCGTGTCGTACCCTGTCAAAAGCTTTCGATACGTGTAAAGTAACTGCAATTTTTTCCCCAATCTTCATTCATTTATGTGAATGGCATAAACTAGTAGGTCCCTGATATAAGTATTTTTTTTAATTTGATTTATATATTGTATTATTGCGGTCACTTCTGCCTGATCACTTAAAAAAATGTTCGCTTGAATCCTGCGGCGCGGCGCCAAACCAAAACCTTTAAAGTTTTCGTTTCGAGTGCAAGCAAAAATGAATTGAGCGGTGGTCAGGCGGAAATGTCTTTGATGGTACCTATTTGTGAATGTTATTGATATTTATTCATGTATACTATCTAATAAAATACAAGTCTCTTATCCTATCGCAAGTATGCTGGAAAAAATTTCGTTTGAAATAAGCAGCACCTTTGTGCACTATTATCTGTTTATGTTATTTTTGCTTTTAAGTGTTTGTCCATACATTAATAAATCAAAGATCTGGCTTACCTGTAAATGAGGATCGAACCACAAGCCTGGTGGGCAGCTCATTTCAACTTTTTCTCCATCAACACATCTGTAGAATTTCTCACAATAGTACTCATGAGGCAACATGTATTCGACAGTGAAGTCTACTGGACAACCGTTGGGCAGGAATCCTGGAGCTTCTGTTGTTGTTGTAGTTGGTTCAGTTGTTGTGATTGGTGTCAGTGTAGTGGTCGTAGGTTCCTCAGTAGTGGTTGCCGTAGGCTCCTCAGTAGTGGTTGTCGTAGGTTCCTCGGTAGTGGTTGTCGTAGGTTCCTCGGTAGTGGTTGTTGTAGGTTCCTCTGTGGTAGTAGTAGTAGGCTCCTCTGTGGTAGTAGTAGTAGGCTCATCTGTTGTTGTAGTAGTAGGCTCCTCTGTGGTAGTTGTCGTAGGTTCCTCTGTTGTAGTAGTAGGCTCCTCAGTGGTGGAAGTAGTAGTAGGTTCCTCAGTGGTAGTCGTAGTAGGTTCCTCTGTGGTAGTTGTAGTAGGTTCCTCAGTGGTAGTCGTAGTAGGTTCTTCAGTGGTAGTAGTAGTAGGTTCCTCTGTGGTAGTAGTAGTAGGTTCCTCTGTGGTAGTTGTCGTAGGCTCCTCAGTGGTAGTAGTAGTAGGTTCCTCGGTGGTAGTAGTAGTAGGTTCCTCTGTAGTAGTTGTAGTAGGCTCCTCTGTGGTAGTGGTAGTTGGTTCCTCTGTAGTAGTAGTTGTAGGCTCCTCTGTGGTAGTAGTGGTAGGCTCCTCTGTGGTAGTAGTAGTAGGTTCCTCAGTGGTAGTAGTAGTAGGTTCCTCAGTGGTAGTAGTAGTAGGTTCCTCTGTGGTAGTTGTCGTAGGCTCCTCAGTGGTAGTAGTAGTAGGTTCCTCTGTGGTAGTTGTCGTAGGTTCCTCTGTTGTAGTAGTAGTAGGCTCCTCTGTGGTAGTAGTAGTAGGTTCCTCAGTGGTAGTTGTAGTAGGTTCTTCTGTGGTAGTTGTCGTAGGCTCCTCACTGGTAGTAGTAACAGGTTCCTCTGTGGTAGTAGTAGTAGGCTCCTCTGTGGTAGTTGTAGTAGGTTCCTCAGTGGTAGTTGTAGTAGGTTCCTCTGTGGTAGTAGTAGTAGGTTCCTCTGTGGTAGGAGTAGTAGGTTCCTCTGTGGTAGTTGTCGTAGGTTCCTCTGTGGTAGTAGTAGTAGGTTCCTCTGTGGTAGTTGTCGTAGGCTCCTCTGTGGTAGTTGTAGTAGGTTCCTCAGTGGTAGTCGTAGTAGGTTCCTCTGTGGTAGTAGTAGTAGGTTCCTCTGTGGTAGTTGTCGTAGGCTCCTCAGTGGTAGTAGTAGTAGGTTCCTCGGTGGTAGTAGTAGTAGGTTCCTCTGTAGTAGTTGTAGTAGGCTCCTCTGTGGTAGTGGTAGTTGGTTCCTCTGTAGTAGTAGTTGTAGGCTCCTCTGTGGTAGTAGTGGTAGGCTCCTCTGTGGTAGTAGTAGTAGGTTCCTCAGTGGTAGTAGTAGTAGGTTCCTCAGTGGTAGTAGTAGTAGGTTCCTCTGTGGTAGTTGTCGTAGGCTCCTCAGTGGTAGTAGTAGTAGGTTCCTCTGTGGTAGTTATTGTAGGTTCCTCTGTGGTAGTAGTAGTAGGTTCCTCTGTGGTTGTTGTCGTAGGTTCCTCTGTGGTAGTTGTAGTAGTCTCTTCAATGGTAGTTGTCGTAGGCTCCTCTGTGGTAGTAGTAGTGGGTTCCTCTGTGGTAGTTGTCGTAGGTTCCTCTGTGGTAGTTGTAGTAGTCTCTTCAATGGTAGTTGTCGTAGGCTCCTCTGTGGTAGTAGTAGTGGGTTCCTCTGTGGTAGTTGTAGTAGGTTCCTCTGTGGTAGTTGTAGTAGGTTCCTCTGTGGTAGTAGTAGTAGGTTCCTCTGTGGTAGTAGTAGTAGGCTCCTCTGTGGTAGTTGTAGTAGGTTCCTCAGTGGTAGTTGTAGTAGGTTCCTCTGTGGTAGTAGTAGTAGGTTCCTCTGTGGTAGGAGTAGTAGGTTCCTCTGTGGTAGTTGTCGTAGGTTCCTCTGTGGTAGTAGTAGTAGGTTCCTCTGTGGTAGTTGTCGTAGGCTCCTCTGTGGTAGTTGTAGTAGGTTCCTCAGTGGTAGTCGTAGTAGGTTCCTCTGTGGTAGTAGTAGTAGGTTCCTCTGTGGTAGTTGTCGTAGGCTCCTCAGTGGTAGTAGTAGTAGGTTCCTCGGTGGTAGTAGTAGTAGGTTCCTCTGTAGTAGTTGTAGTAGGCTCCTCTGTGGTAGTGGTAGTTGGTTCCTCTGTAGTAGTAGTTGTAGGCTCCTCTGTGGTAGTAGTGGTAGGCTCCTCTGTGGTAGTAGTAGTAGGTTCCTCAGTGGTAGTCGTAGTAGGTTCCTCAGTGGTAGTAGTAGTAGGTTCCTCTGTGGTAGTTGTCGTAGGCTCCTCAGTGGTAGTAGTAGTAGGTTCCTCTGTGGTAGTTATTGTAGGTTCCTCTGTGGTAGTAGTAGTAGGTTCCTCTGTGGTTGTTGTCGTAGGTTCCTCTGTGGTAGTTGTAGTAGTCTCTTCAATGGTAGTTGTCGTAGGCTCCTCTGTGGTAGTAGTAGTGGGTTCCTCTGTGGTAGTTGTCGTAGGTTCCTCTGTGGTAGTTGTAGTAGTCTCTTCAATGGTAGTTGTCGTAGGCTCCTCTGTGGTAGTAGTAGTGGGTTCCTCTGTGGTAGTTGTAGTAGGTTCCTCTGTGGTAGTTGTAGTAGGTTCCTCTGTGGTAGTAGTAGTAGGTTCCTCTGTGGTAGTTGTAGTAGGCTCCTCTGTGGTAGTAGTAGTGGGTTCCTCTGTGGTAGTTGTAGTAGGTTCCTCTGTGGTAGTTGTAGTAGGTTCCTCTGTGGTAGTAGTAGTAGGCTCCTCTGTGGTAGTTGTAGTAGGTTCCTCTGTGGTAGTAGTAGTAGGTTCCTCTGTGGTAGTAGTAGTAGGTTCCTCTGTGGTAGTAGTAGTAGGTTCCTCTGTGGTAGTTGACGTAGGTTCCTCTGTGGTAGTTGTAGTGGGTTCCTCTGTGGTAGTAGTAGTAGGTTCCTCTGTGGTAGTTGTAGTGGGTTCCTCTGTGGTAGTAGTAGTAGGCTCCTCTGTGGTAGTAGTAGTAGGCTCCTCAGTGGTAGTAGTAGTAGGTTCCTCTGTGGTGGTAGTAGTAGGCTCCTCTGTGGTGGTAGTAGTAGGCTCCTCTGTGGTAGTAGTAGTAGGTTCCTCTGTCGTAGTAGTTGTAGGTTCCTCTGTCGTAGTAGTTGTGGGTTCCTCTGTAGTAGTTGGAGCTTGAGTTGTTGTGGTTATGTTACAGTCCGCCATGAAGGGCCAAGTGCAGAACTGTAAGATAAGATAAAAAAAAAAAGTATTATAATTAAGTATATAATTAGTCAGTCCTTTTTACCATTAGACAACCCGACGTACGGAGAGACTCTTACATTGTTAACACCTCTACGGTTTGGACTACGCGTTTCGCCTCTTCGATTATACCGCGTATATCGAAGGATTGGAACTATCTCTATCCGTCTGATTATAATTTAGGTGTCTTCAATACTAGAGTGAATAGGCTCTTAATAAACTAGTGTGATTCACAATCAACGATTGCATCACTGCTTACTATCAGACGGGATCACAGGCAAGCAGTACAGTTTATATTATAAAAAAAAAATAAAGATTGGTTCCACTTTAAAGAAATATAGATTGTTATTTGACATCTTTGTTTTATTTTGTTTTGTGGGATGTTTTAAATAAGTGGTAATGTATTTTTTTCTTCTTCTTTTATTTCTTATTTTCTTTTGTACAACGCATTAGTTTAGGCTCTAATGTTGTACAAATACATTGTAAATAAATAAATAGTTAAATAAATGAAACATGAAATTGAGCTAAACTTAAGAATTTGCGGTGAATCCCACGAGCGAGGGCGTGGCCATATTCTAGCGAAATGGTCTTAACCTCAACATTTTTAGTTTATTTTGTTATCAGTGTTCAGAAGCATAATTACGTCAAAAAAATAACTAAGTTGTCACTCACTGTTTACTGTTTCACTAATTGACATTTGTAAAATAGTAAATTTTATTATACAAAGTCACTTACATGGTTCACTGTCTCTTTTAAAGTCTATATAGCAAACAAGTAATGGTCAAATCATATGCGAATCATGCAGATTATCTATGATGGTCTTATAAGGAAAGAACCACACAGATTTGAGTGGATCTGTCCAGTCAGTGCAAGCATTTGTCAGTGTTCGTATTGCTCAACTTAGGACTACTAAGGAGTTCAAAGATTTGACGAAGGCTGCAAAAATACTCAAATTGCCAGATAAATGCAAGTCAAAATAAATGAAACGAAAAAAAAATCCACTTAGCTTCGACATTCATACATGAACTAAGGACTTTTAAATTGTATATCGAAGCTATCTACTTCTTCTTTTCGTGTCAATGCTCTCAAACTATACTTCTTTTGACCAATATTTGGCAACTTGTACGGCTCTATTGTTAGCCTCGTATAGATCCTGAAAACTGCAGGTCGTTACGCAGGATGGGCAGCATAGCAGATGGCGTATCTCCTGTGGAGAGGCTCCACACTGGCACTGTGTTAGCGATGGGTCGAGGAAACCCCATTTGGCCAGATTCTTTTTACAGCGGTCAACCTGGGTTCGCAGTCGGTTAAGAGATTTCCAATTTGACCACTGTAGTTCGTGTCCAGGGGGAAGATGTTCCGATGGGGCGATAAAAAGTCAAGGAGTTGGATGTTTCTGCCTCCAAAGCGCTCATCTCTCGTCCTCTGCACTGTCTTTCGAAGAGGTCGTAAATCTATCTATCGAAGCTATCTACTGGGTCAGCACTTATCCTAACAACTATTACAGCTCTATTAGTTTTTATTTTGTTAACGTCTTATTTATTGACACTAGTGATTTTTTTTCTAGCTTTTTTTATATAGCTTTTTTTTATAATGTGAATGTGAGAATACTGTAGACACAGCGAATTGCATTGTTATCTATTAACACTGTAATATGGAAATGTTGTAAGACCCCCGGGCATAGTGGACTTATGCGTCCGCTGCACTGCGCGTAGTGATGGCGTTGTGTTGACTGAAGCTAAATCGCTTCAAATCGGTTTCTATTATATTTTATGTTTTTTTTTGTACACTGAACACATATTTACATTTGCTCTTTTATCTCGTATTATGTTTTATTTTCACACTAATGTAATGTAGTGTTGACACTTATTGTAAATTTCTTTTATCCGTTCACTCCAAATAAGGTTCAGTTGAAAACCAGCGTCAGACTACTACCCGTAGTAGTCTGGCATTTCGCAGAACTGTACCTTTTTTTAGCGCAAACGTGTGACAGACAACGTTACTTTTTATTTATTTATTTTTTGTTTTGTGTTTGTCTTAAGTTTTTGTTGTCCACAATGTTTTTTGCGCCAAAATAAATACTTTTCTTTCTTTCTTTTTTTTTCTTTAAGAACAACCATTTTATTTAAAAGAGTAACCATGGAGTTTCTTGCCGGTTCTTCTCCATAGGAAACGACCAATTTGGAACCGTGCACTAGCTCAGCATTTTATAAGTGCTCATGTAGGCCTAGGTAAAATAAAAACTTTTGAACTTTTGATTAAAAGCGGGCTGGTTATAAAATAAAGCCTGTGGCTTACCTGTAAATGAGGATCGAACCACAATCCTGCTGGACAACTCATTTCAACTTTTTCTCCATCAACACATCTGTAGAATTTCTCACAATAGTACTCATGAGGCAACATGTATTCGACAGTGAAGTCTACTGGACAACCGTTGGGCAGGAATCCTGGAGCTTCTGTTGTTGTTGTGGTTGGTTCAGTTGTTGTGATTGGTGTCAATGTAGTTGTCGTAGGTTCCTCGGTAGTAGTTATCGTAGGTTCCTCGGTAGTGGTTGTCGTAGGTTCCTCTGTAGTGGTTGTCGTAGGTTCCTCGGTAGTGGTAGTTGTAGGTTCCTCGGTAGTGGTAGTTGTAGGTTCCTCTGTCGTTGTTGTTGTAGGTTCCTCTGTCGTTGTTGTTGTAGGTTCCTCAGTAGTTGTAGTTGTAGGCTCCTCTGTCGTTGTTGTTGTAGGTTCCTCAGTTGTTGTAGTTGTAGGCTCCTCAGTAGTTGTAGTTGTAGGCTCCTCAGTAGTGGTAGTAGTAGGCTCCTCTGTCGTTGTTGTAGTTGGTTCCTCAGTAGTTGTAGTTGTAGGCTCCTCAGTAGTGGTAGTTGTAGGCTCCTCAGTAGTGGTAGTAGTAGGCTCCTCTGTCGTTGTTGTAGTTGGTTCCTCAGTAGTTGTAGTTGTAGGCTCCTCAGTAGTTGTAGTTGTAGGCTCCTCAGTAGTGGAAGTAGTAGGCTCCTCTGTCGTTGTTGTAGTAGGTTCCTCAGTAGTTGTAGTTGTAGGCTCCTCAGTAGTGGTAGTTGTAGGCTCCTCTGTCGTTGTTGTAGTTGGTTCCTCAGTAGTTGTAGTTGTAGGCTCCTCAGTAGTGGTAGTTGTAGGCTCCTCTGTCGTTGTTGTTGTAGGTTCCTCAGTAGTTGTAGTTGTAGGTTCCTCAGTAGTGGTAGTTGTAGGCTCCTCTGTTGTTGTTGTTGTAGGTTCCTCAGTAGTTGTAGTTGTAGGTTCCTCAGTAGTTGTAGTTGTAGGCTCCTCTGTCGTTGTTGTTGTAGGTTCCTCTGTTGTTGTAGTTGTAGGTTCCTCAGTAGTGGTAGTTGTAGGCTCCTCTGTCGTTGTTGTTGTAGGTTCCTCAGTAGTTGTAGTTGTAGAGTCCTCTGACGTTGTAGTTGTAGGCTCCTCTGTCGTTGTTGTTGTAGGTTCCTCTGTTGTTGTTGTTGTAGGTTCCTCAGTAGTGGTAGTTGTAGGCTCCTCTGTCGTTGTTGTTGTAGGTTCCTCTGTTGTTGTTGTTGTTGTTGTAGGTTCCTCAGTAGTGGTAGTTGTAGGCTCCTCTGTCGTTGTTGTAGTAGGCTCCTCTGTCGTTGTTGTTGTGGGTTCCTCTGTTGTTGTTGTTGTAGGTTCCTCAGTAGTGGTAGTTGTAGGCTCCTCTGTCGTTGTTGTTGTAGGTTCCTCTGTTGTTGTTGTTGTTGTTGTAGGTTCCTCAGTAGTGGTAGTTGTAGGCTCCTCTGTCGTTGTTGTAGTAGGCTCCTCAGTAGTTGTAGTTGTAGGTTCCCCTGTAGTGGTAGTTGTAGGCTCCTCTGTTGTGGTAGTTGTTGGAGCTTGAGTTGTCGTGGTTATGTTACAGTCCGCCATGAAGGGCCAAGTGCAGAACTGTTAGATAAGAAAAACAAAAGTGTTATAGTTAAGTATATAATTAGTTACAGCGTGATTTTTGTGTTTATTTTATTCGTTAGTGTGCGCAAGAATTACTTGACTTGATTCTGCCTAATGGTATGCTCCGAAAGGTAAGCTCAGCCCCGATATGAAAGGTAAGAAGAAATGATTTCGGTTTCTTTTTCAGTAAGAGTCTGAACTATCTACTGCTTTGCCCAAGTGCAGGGGGGAGTCATTTGGATGATTTTCACCCACACAAAAAAAAAAAACTAAAGACTTTTAAATTGTATGTCGGACAGTGGCATAGCCAGTTGTATAGGGGCCCTGTATCAAGTAATGTTGAGGGTATTTTATTTGTACAAAAGGAACTAACAAAGGTGCCAGATTATAACCGTGGAACAAAATACATTGACCTTTTCCTAATATCTCTGCGTAGGTCCCCGAAAAACAAACAATGTACTGCTTTTCACTACTAGATCATAACTCATGTCGATTCAAGAAAGCTTTATGTCTTTTTTCTCTTTTTGAAATTAGGAATGTCAACAAATGTAAGAGGGTCAATGACCAATATTCCACCGTCATCTGGCGCCTACCTTAGTGCTGTGACAGCGTATCAGAATCGTGATACGCCGTGAAAATGAACTCGTTTTTGTAGCTTTCTGTACTAGGATAGGTTTAATTTTATGTAGAAAATGCTAAATGAAGCGAAGCGAGATAATTAGAGCATTAAATTACCATGCAGTCAATATTTTCACTTCCCTCTTTTCAACAAAATAATTTAAGATTTTGAATAATATATTAAAATTTTTGGCCTATGTCAGCGCCATTGTAGCCTAGGGGCCCAGTGTCATTGACTCAACTGATACTTCGGTAGCTACACCATATAGATGTCGGAGGTATAACTGGGCCACCACTTATCCTAATAGCCACCACAGCTCTTGTCTGACTGTTCACAAAATAAAGGTTCTGGCTTACCTGTAAATGAGGATCGAACCACAAGCCTGCTGGGCAGCTCATTTCAACTTTTTCTCCATCAACACATCTGTAGAATTTCTCACAATAGTACTCATGAGGCAACATGTGTTCAACAGTAAAATCTGCTGGACAACCATTGGGCAGGAATCCTGGAGCTTCTGTTGTTGTTGTAGTTGATTCAGTTGTTGTAATAGGTGCCAGTGTAGTGGTTGTGGGTTCCTCTGTAGTGGTTGTCGTAGGTTCCTCGGTAGTGGTGGTCGTAGGTTCCTCGGTAGTAGTTGTCGTGGGTTCCTCGGTAGTGGTGGTCGTAGGTTCCTCGGTAGTGGTGGTCGTAGGTTCCTCGGTAGTGGTTGTTGTAGGTTCCTCGGTAGTGGTTGTCGATGGTTCCTCGGTAGTGGTTGTCGTAGGTTCCTCGGTAGTGGTTGTCGTAGGTTCCTCGGTAGTGGTTGTCGTAGGTTCCTCGGTAGTGGTTGTCGTAGGTTCCTCGGTAGTGGTTGTCGTAGGTTCCTCGGTAGTGGTTGTCGTAGGTTCCTCGGTAGTGGTTGTCGTAGGTTTCTCGGTAGTGGTTGTCGTAGGTTCCTCGGTAGTGGTTGTCGTAGGTTCCTCGGTAGTGGTTGTCGTAGGTTCCTCGGTAGTGATCGTCGTAGGGTCCTCTGTAGTTGTTGTGGTAGGTTCTTGTGTCGTCGGTGCCAGCGTTGTTGCACCCGGTGGGCACTCTACCAAGTGAGGCAAGTCACAAATCTGGAAAACAGGTTTTATTTAATTCAAATTCATATAATACTTTTTAAGAAGAAACAAGAGAAAGAAGACATGAGTAATACACATTATTCAATTAAGAAACTTTACTTTTTTATTATTATGAAAAATCTTCGCAGTTTATCGCTTATTTTTTGAGCAGATTTAAGCTAATCTAGAATACAATACACTTCTATACTAATATTGATAAAGGTTTTTTATTTATTTTTGATTGTAAAAAATATACTAAAAAACTTGTGAATCGATTGACTGAAATGCTGATGAAGGGACTGCACGAAGGTTACGAATCTATGAAATGGTAATTTTTCTAAAAAAGAGTTACTTTCAATTGTGATATCTTTAGATTAACTCGTAATTATAAGTTCAAATAAAACTTTATATTTAAAGGGGCATCTCGAGATATATTTCTATATAACCAGTCCTACGTAATTATAATGTTATTGCCTGTCTTTTTTAGTTATTTTGGAAAAACAGAAACCTGCAATTTTAAAAAATACAATATCTATGCATATTAAAAGGCCTTCCACAAAATTTACATTATTGTTAAAGTGTTTTCACCGGTAGAAAACTATTTTATTCCTGAGTAACATTGACTATATTTTATGTACATGGGCAAAGCGGCAGGTAGAAGCTAGTAATAAATAAATTATGATACCTGTTTTTCAAAAGAGAAGAGTGTGCCGGCAGGACAAAACATCAAAATTTTCTGCCCATTGCTACAACTGTAAAACTTGGAACAATTCGTCTCGTGAGGCAATAGGAGCGTTATGGTAAAATCTGCTGGACAACCATTGGGCAATAAATCTATTGGTGACTCTGTTGTTGTTGGGTCAACTGTTGTCGTTGTTGGGTCAACTGTTGTAGTTGTTGTAGGCTCCTCTGTAGTAGTTGTCGTAGGTTCCTCAGTAGTTGTTGTCGTAGGTTCCTCGGTAGTGGTTGTTGTAGGTTCCTCGGTAGTGGTTGTTGTAGATTCCTCGGTAGTGGTTGTCGTAGGTTCCTCAGTAGTAGTTGTCGTAGGTTCCTCTGTAGTAGTTGTCGTAGGTTCCTCGGTAGTAGTTGTCGTAGGTTCCTCGGTAGTGGTTGTTGTAGGTTCCTCGGTAGTGGTTGTTGTAGGTTCCTCGGTAGTGGTTGTCGTAGGTTCCTCGGTAGTGGTTGTCGTAGGTTCCTCGGTAGTAGTTGTCGTAGGTTCCTCTGTAGTAGTTGTCGTAGGTTCCTCTGTAGTAGTTGTCGTAGGTTCCTCTGTAGTAGTTGTCGTAGGTTCCTCTGTAGTAGTTGTCGTAGGTTCCTCTGTAGTAGTTGTCGTTGGTTCCTCAGTTGTAGTAGTTGTAGGTTCCTCAGTTGTAGTAGTTGTAGGTTCCTCAGTTGTGGTAGTTGTAGGTTCCTCAGTTGTGGTAGTTGTAGGTTCCTCAGTTGTAGTAGTTGTAGGTTCCTCGGTTGTAGTAGTTGTAGGTTCCTCAGTTGTGGTAGTTGTAGGTTCCTCAGTTATGGTAGTTGTAGATTCCTCAGTTGTAGTAGTTGTAGGCTCTTCGGTTGTTGTAGGTTCTTGTGTTGTAGTCGTCGGTGCCGGCGTTGTTGCACCAGGTGTGCATTCTACTAAGTGAGGCAGGTCGCAGATCTGGAAAATATAGGTATTATTTAAATTAAATAAAAAAAAAACTTTTAAAAAGTCATGAGAGTGAAGAAATGAGTAATACACACAATTCAGACTGAAAAAAAGCTACGCAGTTTACCGCTCAATTTTGTAATAGCTTTTTATACTAATTCCAATATAATTTCGAGTTCTGTAATACTTTTTTTTTGTAATAATATTTATAACTTTTACTACTAAACTATTTTATTACTACTATATTCCAATAATATATAATTTCTCTTTATCCATTTTCTTCTTAGTAAAAGGCGCTGTGTCTCACAGAACTCTTTCTAACTTGTCTAACCTGTACCTACTGCCTAATCTGCTCTTAATTCCTGGGCCATTAAGATACAGGCTGTGCCTAGCTTAGGGACCACCGTTACATTTGATGTGTTATCGGTTTGTCTTCTTTTTAATTGTGTTTATTCTTATTCGTATTCCCAAAGGCTGGTTTTTATCTTGGACAGAGGATAAGCATTGCCTTACAGCGTGGTAGTGCCGCCAGTTTTTCGGACTCATTGCCAGTCGACAGCGATGTGGAAGAGTTTTTTGACGCCATGTTTTAGTTAGTTTCAATTAGCGTAGGCTTTTATTATTTTGTTTATTTTTTTTAATTTGCTGTAATTATTTCTTATTTTCTTTAAAAACTTGCATTGTTAATAAATCAATTATTATTATAAAATTATAATTATTAGCTACGGGCTAAATTAATAGACAACGTAGTTAAAGTTAATAGTCTGTTTAACTAAGCTTTCAAAGAATAACGGAACCAGCATTTCATTTCATTTCAAAATGACATTTTAATTAGAGATAGCGTTGTTTTCGAGATTTTTTCCAGATTTTCTCACCGTTTAAACCTTTCCTTGACGGGTATTTCAAGATCAAAATGAATCCAATCGGTCCAGCCGTTCTTGAGTTTTAGCGAGACTAACGAACAGCTATTCATTATGATAGGTAGAGGAAAGGTTTGTATTTTTGATTGCAAAGTATAAAAACAAAATCCACAGGACTGATTTTAAAAAAATTATAACGCTGATCGACAGCCAGTGAGTATATGCCTCACTCGCTTTTAGCCAGAAAAATTTGACGAAGCAAATATTATGTAAAAGGTTTTTTCGAAAAAGCTATTTTATAAAACGGGTAACTTTAACTTTAACTTACTATGATAGCTGGGGATTAATTTGTAATTATAAGTTAAAAAAAAAACTTTACGAGCGCCAACCCGAGATTTTTATCTGTATATAATTATGTACTCGCATTTAACTCTTAGGGTCTAAACAGAAGGACTGCATTTCAACTGCAAATTGCAGTTTAAGTACAGTTTGAATGCAGTTGACACGACTGCAATAGAACTGCACACCGACTGCATCCGAACTGCACCATGCGCGGGAGGGTGGAGCGTGCGGGCGGGTGGGTATGATGCAGTTCTATTGCAGTCGTGTTTGCAGTTCTATTGCAGTCGTGTCAACTGCATTCAAACTGCACTTAAACTACAATTTGCAGTTGAAATGCAGTCCTTCTGTTTAGACCCTAAGAGTTAAATGCGAGTACATAATTCCTTACTTAATTACGATGTTAAAAAAAATCCTTCTTGAAAAGCCTTCAAAAAATTGAATTTATAATAAATAAATTATCATACCTGCTTTTCAAAAGAGAACAGTGTGCCAGCAGGACAATGCATCAAAATCTTCTGCCCATTGCTACAACTGTAGAACTTGGAACAATTTGTCTCGTGAGGTAACAGGAGTGTTATGGTAAAGTCTGCTGGACAACCGTTCGGCAATAAATCTATGGGTGACTCCGTTGTTGTGGGGTCAACTGTTGTCGTTGTTGGGTCAACTGTTGTCGTTGTTGGGTCAACTGTTGTCGTTGTTGGATCAACTGTTGTAGTTGTTGTAGGCTCCTCTGTTGTAGTTGTCGTAGGCTCCTCTGTTGTAGTTGTCGTAGGCTCCTCAGTTGTTGTAGTTGTAGGTTCTTCTGTTGTTGTAGTGGTAGGCTCCTCTGTTGTAGTTGTTGTGGGCTCCTCTGTTATTGTTGTTGTTGTAGGTTCCTCAGTTGTTGTAGTTGTAGGTTCCTCTGTTGTTGTAGTTGTAGGCTCCTCTGTTGTAGTAGTAGTAGGCTCCTCTGTTGTAGTAGTAGTAGGCTCCTCTGTAGTAGTTGTCGTAGATTCCTCTGTTGTTGTTGTAGGTTCCTCTGTTGTTGTAGTTGTAGGCTCCTCTGATGTCGTTGTTGTTGGCACATCCGTTGTTGTACTTGTTATTGGGCCCGGTGTTGATGTCCCCGGGGGACAGGTTACCGCGGAAGGCCAGTCACAGACCTAAAAAGATAATGATAAATTAGAAATTATAATAAAACAATTTGAAACAATTTCAAATTTTGTTTAATTGTTTTTACAAGTTCTGGAAATACTGACCGAATAATAAAAATTAATTAATTATTGGGAAACTATACCACCGTCATTTGTCATTGGCCATTTTTTTTAAATATGAGTGTTTTGAGATATAGGTCATAGGAATGTGCGAGCTGTAGGGAAAATTATGTGTATATTCAATCACACACACAACTCTTGAGTCGAGGCTATTTACATCAATGAATATCAAGTTATAACCGTCAATTTAATTAACAAAGATTGAGATGATTGCATGATATTTGTTATTAATGCAAACTCATACAAAAAAAAAAACAATATCTATTTAAGCACTAGCTGACTCGAACTTCGTACCGCCTAACAGTCAATGTTCGATATAGTCGATTTCTTGCATTTGGCGTGCATTTTAAGTTACTTAAATGTTCTACAGATTGATTGTATGTAAATTAAATTCAACTGTTAAATATTATAGTTACCTGCAATTCAAAGTTAAATAACGTTCCTGGTGCGCATGACATTTCAATTTTTCGGCCATTACTGCATGAGTAAAATTTAGAACAATCTGTTTCATGGGGCAGCAAGTAATGTATGCTGAAATCTGCCGGACAACCGTTGGGTAAGAAATCTATTGGCTCTGCTGTCGTTGGCGATATTGGGTTAACTGTTGTCGTGGTCCCTGTTGGGTCAACTGTTGTCGTTGTCCCTGTTGGGCCAACTGTTGTTGTTGTTGCAGTTGCAGCCTGTGTTGTTGTTGTTGGTTGACCAGACGTTGTAGATCCTGGAACGCAGTCTACCGCAAAAGGCCAGTTGCAGATCTAGAAGCGAAAGAGTTTGATTAAAAAGATGAAATGCTTTAAAGTAACATTTAAATTATTAATTAAAAAAAAAAAAACAAAAACATAGATAGCGGGTACTATTAACAAACGATGAAACTAAAAACTAAATTACTTAAAAACTTTAACAACCCAGAATCAAACATATGACTTTGTAGCATGTCTAAATTATAGTATAACGCATGGAATAGTACCTTATCAACACAAAAAGTCATGAATTATTATTATTTTTATCAATACAATAGGGTAGTTTCCAGGGCCAAAATAATTACATTTTATTTAGTCCGTATTTTAGATTATAAAAAAAATTTGGACACATATTTTTTCATTTTTTGGTTCTACAAAAAATAACAAAGATATAGCCAATTAAAGTTACGTGTGACGTCACCCCGTGCTAAATCTTTGTCATTTTTGGTTTATTTACAATTAACAAAATACGTTTTTGAATAATCTAAAAGACGGACTAATTAATTTTTTACGGCAAATAGCCTATTGTGAATTTACATTATCTTTATCTATACTTATAATATTAAAAAAGAGGTAAATTTTGTTTTTATATTTTTTTTTTGTAGGAGGCAATCTCTGGAAGTACTGGTCCGATTGGTAAAATTTTTTCACCGATAGAAATCTGTTTTATTTCTGAGTGGCATAGGCTATATTTTATGTACGTGCGCGAAGCTGCGGGCAAAGGCTAGTCCTTAATATATAAGGTGTAAAAAAATTAACTGCAAGAACTTCGTCCACATACTCGACATCGAAAAACAAACACATTACAAAAAAAAATTTTTTTTGACCACTTTCTATATTTTCACATTAATAAAACAATTTAGTATCATATTTTTTGTGCACTGTACGCAGAGCTGCGCTAGCGGCTCGCTCCAATACCGCGCGCGAGCGTCGTACCCCCGCCGCCCGCTACTATTCCCTCCCGCAGCCCGCTTTATGCCCTTCGCGCCCCGTTCTGTCGTCCGATATCCGTCGCGCGACTAGGGCGTATTTCCCTGATTTATTACGGCAAATACGTACGTTCGCGAATACTTCAATAATGCCTTTTACGTATTCCAATCGAGAGTACTTGGATATAATACATTACGACTGGTGAAAGTTTAGCTGCAGCTCGTAACCGTTACCGTGAACTGTTTGGTGAGCAACGACGAGTGCCTGCTGTCCAAACAATCCTAGGAGTCTACCAGCGGTTATTAGACTATGGCCAGTTTCGTCCTCATCAAGCAGATGCTGGTAGGCCACGGCTCTCCGGGGACATTGAAGACCGAATGCTGGACTATTTCAGTCATTTAGTAGTTCGATGATTTGTCAGTCTAAAGTCTGAGAAATGTGATGGGAAAATTAGAATCAGCTGTTTCAAATTTGCGCCGTCGCGTGTCGTACTGCAGGGGTGAACGACCCACGCGTGCAGAGCGGCGCGCGCGGCGGCCGTTCGCGGAGGCTTAGGCCGCCGTCGCCGGCGCGCGTGCGGTGTACAGTGCGCATATTCAATAATTTTGTGCGAAGTGAAAATATTGCTTAACTCTGAAACGGGTTGTTATTTTGAAATCTTTTTTTCGCAATTCTTTTTTATTTATAATTCTAAACAAGTACTTAATTTTCTTGCAGGTAATTTTTTTACACCTTATATTTTGACCAACTGATAGATCCGGACCAATCCTCCGACTGACTCTCTAGCGATGTTTGTAGATATTTTTTATAATAATTACCTGCAACTTATAGTCGAACAGCGTTCCCGGCGCACAAGGCATTTCAATCTTACGTCCATTGCTGCAGGAATAAAATTTAGCGCAATCCGTTTCATGTGGCAACAAGTAATGTACGCTGAAGTCTGCCGGACAACCGTTGGGCAGGAACTGTGTTGTTTTCGTTGCCACCGGGGCTGCAGATTCCGTTGCTGTTGTTTTTTGTTGTGTTCTCGTTGAACATTTTACAGCGAACGGCCAGTTGCATACCTGTGAATTAAGTAAGTAAGAAGTTAAGAAGTTTTTGTATTTTGTAGTTAGTAGTATTTTAATGCCTATTTATAAAACACTAACTACCCTTTTTTATGGTGGGAAAAAATCATACATTGACATCCCCCGCTCTTGGGCGGAGCGGGAGATAGTGTCAGACTCTTACTGACTAAAAGACCCACCCCGTTCCTTCTAGCCTTCGTACCGGGGCTCGAGCGCTCTTTCGGATAACCCTGGCCCCAGTAGGCTTCGACCCGGTTGGGTCACTGCTGTTGCTGACAACTCCTTCAGGCGCGCGGGAACAGTGCGCGCCGTCGACGATTTGGGCTTGGTCCGGACAGTTACCGGACGGCCGGACAGTGAGCTTCCCATTGTTCACTGTCATTTATACAACACTACGTCTTCTGGTACGTGGTCGCCACTCCAGAACCTTTTGTCCCCATTGATCATCTGTACTGCGAGGCGGCCACTGCCACTTAAGTTTAGCTATTCTTCGGACAATGTCAAAAACCTTTTTTTATGGTTGGGAAAATCATCCAAGACAACCCCCGCTCTTGGGTGGAGCGGGAGATAGTGTCAGACTCTTACTGACTAAAAAACCCACCCCGTTCCTTCAAGCCTTCATACCGGGGCTCGAGTTCCCTTTCGGACAACCCTGGCCCCAGTAGGCTTCGACCCGGCTGGGCCCCTGCTTCGATAACCTTGGTTCTCCTACGGATATCTTCATTTCTGATGTGATAAGGAAACTCCTAGTATAGCCTTTTGACTTTAAGCCCCGGATGACTTTAAGCCTTCTGATGAGGCCCATTGTAAGCGACCACGTTTCGGAGCCATATGTCATCACTGGCAACACACACTGGTCATAGGCTTTCGTCTTGAGACACTGTGGAATATTGGACGAGAAGATACCGCGCAACATCTCGAACGCTGCCTAGCCGAGTCAGATTCGACGAATGACCTCTTTCTCGGAGTTAGACCTACCCAACTGGACCGTCTGGCCCAGGTGAACTTAGTCGTCCACAACTTCGAGTCACTCCATTTGGTTAGGCTGGGAGCCAACCCCAAGCTAATTAGCTAGGGAGATGATGATGCAAAAGTGATTATATTCAAAACTCATTTTAGTTCCTATGAGGCGAAATAGATGTCGCTACATTTTTTTTTATTGCTATAAACTAGTGCTTGACTGCGATCCCACCTGATGGTAAGCAGTGATGCAATCATTGATGGTGAGGCGCACTAGTTTATTAAGATCCTATTCACTCTTGCCTTAAAGACACCTAAATTATAATCAGACGGGAAGACCGCAGCAGGCAAATTGTTCCGGTCCCTCGATGTACGCGGTATAAACGACCAGGCGATACGCTTGGTCCGGACCGTAGACGTTTCAACAACATTAGGGCACATGTATACGATAATGGGATTTGTTCTTACTTGTAAATTAGCGTCATAGAGCGTGCCTGGCCGGCAGCTCATCTCGACCCTGTCGCCATCCCTGCAGCTGTAGTACTTGGCGCAGTCCGTCTCGTGCGGCAGCAGCTGGTGCACGCTGAAGTCCGCGGGGCAGCCATTCGGCAGGAACTGGGCTGTGGACGCAGCTATCAGTGTCAGGAACGTGACAGCTTTGTACATATCTGTGGATATAAAAAAAAAACTAGGTCAACGAGAAGTATTATTACCTTATTTTGTTTAGGTGGAAAAAATTTCTAATGACATTCTTTGTTTTATCTTTTGAATGATATAAACTAGTATTTGACTACGATCCCACCTGATGGTAAGCAGTGATGCAATCGTTCATGGTGAGGCGCAATAGTTTATTAAGAACACTTTAGCCTTGAATACACACAAATTATAATCGGATGAAAAGACCGCAGCCGGCAAATCGTTTCAACAACAAAACAGAATGAAATAAATATTTTAGTGGGACTCCTAAGAGCACTTTCACATTAGTGTTTGTCCAGCGTAGGCGTACGAGAAACGTATGCGCAGCGCAGACGTCGCGACAACGCGGCGCAGACGTCGCGTTGTTGCAGCCAGGGACTTAAAAACACCATAATAAAGGTTACAGAATTATAAGTGGTACATGTTGAATTGGTAACAGAATCAAATATGTAACACTTCTGAGAGTGTTTTCAATGTGTTAACCCAAAACACTTATAAAAGTGTAACCGTTACATATCTGTAACAGATATAAAAGTGTTAACAGCGTTAATAAGTGTAACAGGTAAACGCAGCGTTGCCAAATTTGCAATTTGCTTATTTATGGTACTGTAAAATTACTAATGCTAAAGCTGATTATTTCAGTTACACATATTAACACATATAACCGGTTACAGTTTGATTCGGCAAAACTCATTAACACATATAAAAGGTTACAGTTTCATTCAGTAACATTATTGTATCTGTTACATTTAAAAGTGTTTTTCTGTTAAAACTGTTTTAAAAAACAGAGTTAAAACACATTATTACGGTTACAGTTTGAACCCCTGGTTGCAGCGTTCAATTGACTCTAGAGAAAACGCCGCAAAAATGCGACGCCTGCGCCGCGTTGTCGCGACGTCTGCGCTACACATACGTTTATCGAACGCCTACGCTGGATAAACACTAGTGTGAACACGCTCTTTTTTTTATCTGTTATAAACTAGTACCGGACTGCGATCCCGCCTGATGGTAAACAGTGATGCAATCTTTGATGGTGAGGCGCACTAGTTTATTAAGAGCCTATTCACTCTAGCCTTGAAGACACCTAAATTATAATCAGACGGAAAGACCGCAGCAGGCAAACTGTTCCAGTGCTTCGATGTACGCGGTATAAATGACGAGGCGAAACGCTTAGTCCGGACCGTAGATGTTTCAACGACGTAAGGGTGGATACTCGCCGTGCGTCGGTTTGTCCGATGGTAAAAATGAGATGGCGGAATCAAGTCATGCAATTCCTGCGCACACTCTCCAAAATGCAATCTGTAAAACACCGAAAGGCTGGCTACCCTACGCCTATGCTCAAGACTTTGAAGATTGGACTTAACCAAATCTGGATCACCAATCAGCCTCTTCGCACGCCTTTCCACCGAGTCCTAAGCTGCCAGGCGGCACTTTGCAGCACCAGCCCACCAGCTAGTACCGCGACTTACAACAAACGTGATTTTTTGCCGATAAGGAACCCCTTCCTGCGCGAGTCCGACTCGAACTTGTCTAGTTTTTTTGTCTTTCTATTTTTCTACACCCACCACCCTTTACGTCCCAAGGCTACGATGGCTCTCATAAAAAATACTTCAGCCCTGGCAGTCAGGAAATACGTCTCAAGGCTTG
Organism: Mythimna albipuncta; assembly: GCA_929112965.1. NCBI lineage: Eukaryota > Metazoa > Arthropoda > Insecta > Lepidoptera > Noctuidae > Mythimna > Mythimna albipuncta. The sequence goes on along the minus strand of OV815986.1, from coordinate 2,292,720 downwards.
TTTTTATTCTCATCAGATTTCCTACAAGATAATATCAGAACAGAACTTGCAATTAATTAAATACTATCATCGATAAAGCGTTTTAATTTCTTCCGATTAACGAAATCCAATTTATTATAATTTATATCAGCTTCGAAGTGATTGATTGTTGCTGTTTTGTGTAATCGATCATGAATTTCATGAACTTTAATGTCTATCTATAGTGTGTTGAATAACACAAAAAAAAATAGTTATTAATTTTGAACTGTGTGATGACAAAATGTGGGTGTATATATTCTATATGGTTCTTTTGATTAATTTCAATACATGTATAAATCATATTTTTAAACATTTCAGTTAAAAAAAAACCGGTCAAGTGCGAGTCGGACTCGCCCATGGAGGGTTCCGTAGCAGCAAGTATCATAATATAAAAGTTCTTGTAGTTCGTTGTAACTTTGATCGATGTTTTAATAATAGGGTATTTTTTAGGCTTATGACGTATTTAAAAAAACTGCTTACTAGATCTCGTTCAAACTAGTTTTCGTTGGTGTTTTGTATGGTAATGTACATCATATATTTGTTTTCTTAATGCAGTTCACAGAATACATCTACTTAAAAAGTTTCAACAGTATAGCTCTTATAGTTTCGGAAAAAAGTGGCTGTGACATACGAACGGACAGACAGACAGACATGACGAATCTATAAAGGTTTTTTGCCATTTGGCTACGGAACCCTAAAAATCAATTTAAAAAACATATAAAACATCAGTGTCCCAACGGTATGCCAGTTGCGAATATGTAGTTAAAACCTTTTTGTTAAAAATCTTCGTTCTCAAAACAAAGTTAAATCATGCTAGGTTTTGCGTTCAATTATAGTATAAATTAGTGTCTTAAAATTTTAATAAATCCTAAATTGTTTTTATTCAGAAGTATATTGAAAAACGTCGCACTTGAGTATTGATGATTACTGTCCTTAGGTCAGTAATCACACTTAATCATAAAGTAGCTATTATTATACATCTATTATTCAAATGAATAAAAAGAATATTGTAGATTACATACACCCACATTTCGTCATTTATATTTTCTCTAAATGACTAACAATTATGTTAGTCATATAAAGCAAAATGTTAGATTCTGAGATTGCAGAACAATTTTTATCTACCTTCTTTTAAAGTCATGGTTAAATTACATGAATTGCGCAATGTTATTATCAATAGTAACTATTTTATCAGTTTTTTTTAAAGTACTCTGATTGCTTCTAATAATTTTATAATATACGAGAAAGAACATTGAAATTGTTTCATAATAGTTATATGGAAGATATTCCAATTTAAAGTTAATGAGATTACGTATATTATGTCAATAATACCTACGTAATTCCATATGAACTTTAAAAACGCATTTTTGAAAGAACCACAAGTTGTCATGTCATAATGTTACATGCGTTTCCTTCCTCCTTTTCACATGACCATACCAAGACAAACGATTCCCTTTCGACTTTTCAGTCACTGGCGCCACTTTCAAACTTCCCCTAATATACCTACTTATTTCTCACTTTATCGATTCTCGACACACCACTCATCCATCTTAACATTCTCATCTCCGCTACAAGCAATCTTTTTTCATCCGTCTTTTTCACAGCCCAACATTCTAATCCATACAGTATGACAGGCCTTATCACGGACTTGTAGATTTTACCCTTCAACTTGAGGGGCATCCGTGGGTCACAAGTGGTTCCCGTGACCTGTCGCCATTTCATCCATCCTGCGTTGAACCGATCCCATCTTTTCTGATAATGTGACTCTCGATATTGTATAATTATTGTAGTGGCAAAGGCACATTGTGTAATTTTAGCCACTGTATGCTAGTACAAACAGTTATTTTTATGTTTATTATCTAATGAGGAAATGTATTTTCGAATTATTTATTATCAATACATAAAACAAAGCATGTTATTTTACCTGACCAAGATTTAGATTCTATTATTAGCAACATTAAAAGTTCATTTTACTCAAAAGACACAAAGTTACGCGAGCACAAAGAAAAAAACTAAGCTAATTTTGTTTAAGAAAAAAATCAGCAGTCAACTCGTTTCCAATTGACAGGCCGGTTGGTCTAGTGGTTAGTGACCCTGACTGCTATGTCGGAGATCGTGGGTCGATTCCCACCCAGGAAAAATGTTTGTGTAATGAGCACGATCATTTGTTCTGTGTCTGAGCGTAATTTATCTATAATATGTAAGTATTTAGAAATACATAAGTATGTTTATCAGTTGTCTGGTACCCATAACATAAGCTCCGCTTAGCTTGGGACTAGACGGCGCTGTGTGATAGTCGTGGAATATTCTATTATTATATTATATTAAATTATGACGATTTTTAGGGTTCCGTAGCCAAATGGCAAAAACGGAACCCTTATAGATTCGTAATGTCTGTCTGTCTGTCTGTCAGTCCGTCCGTATGTCACAGCCACTTTTTTTCAAACGTGTGGGATATTTATGGATAGGTCTTCAAAAATGATATTGAGGTTTCTAATATAATTTTTTTCTAAATTGAATAGTAGACGCGAGAAACACTTCCAAAGTGATAAAATGTGTGTCCCCCCCCCTGTATCTTCTAAAATAAGAGAATAATAACACTAAAAAAAAACATATGATGTACATTACCATGTAAACTACCATCGAAAATTGGTTTGAACGAGAGTAAGTAGTTTTTTTTTAATACGTCATAAATGTAAAAAAAAACACTATTATTGAAACATCTATCAAAGTTACAGCGAACTACAAGAACTTTTATATTATGTTACTCGCTGCTACGGAACCCTCCATGGGCGAGTCCGACTCGCACTTGGCCAGTTTTTTTGTAATCCTTAGTCTGGACATTAGTTTGATTTGATAAAACTTAACCAATTATTTCGTTGGTATACATCATAGTAACACACGTAGACACTTAATAATTTCCTCGCCGTTGCTCTAACAATAAATAAACTTCAATACATACATAAAATTACACTGTATATCCTTCAACGGAAGCTCTTTCTGAAGATTCATTTGGTTTATGTATTAATAAAAATAAAAATTATATATCACTCTTTAACTATTTAAAATTTTGTCTAGCCCATTACACTTCAATTTATAACAGTGAATATAATCAAAGTGTAAAAAAACAATTAAAAGTAATCATTTTAATTCAGCTTGACTAATAGCAATGTATTTGAAATTAGACATTGTTTTAATATATTAGAGCTGATATTATCGATAACAATTTATACTTTTTTTTTTTATGTTCAAATCTTCAACTAACTTCTCTTGTTCCATGTGTATGGTGAATGGTACATATCTTCTCCTAGAGAGGAGGCCTGAGTCCTTACAGTGGGAAAATTATAAGCAGAGGTCGGAGTAGGTAGATTGATTTAAGGTCGTCGTCAAACGTAGAGGATAATATGGATATGCCTCCAAAATACCGGAACTTCATATTTATTGTGATATTTGTTCCGGAATTTTGAAATTAGAACGAATTTGTGTTTAAGGTGAAAACGTATTAATAATATTAATCTACGCTGCCAGTGTGAAAGAAAACAGTATTTTATTTTATACAAATTAAAAATAATTGTTCATTGAATTCAATCAATCATTCATATAATAAACGATTTTGTTAGCCTATCTGTATGTTTTTTATTTTATTTTATTCCATAATTCCAATTACGTGCGGGAAATACCGGAACTTTTTCCGGTATTTCCCGCACTTTATGGATAAAATGGCATGTCTATATTATAATTTCTTGACGCAAGTATATAAAATCAATCTACCTACTCCGACCTCTGATTATAAGGCCGACTATGCCATGCCATGCTTGTGTTGCCAGTAATGAAATATGGCTCCAAAACGTGGTCGCTCACAATGGGCCTCATCAGAAAACTTAAAGTCACTCAAAACGCAATGGAAAGGGCTATATTAGGAGTTTCTTTGCGTGATCACATCAGAAATGAAGATATCCGCAGAAGAATCCAGGTTCCGACATAATACGGATTCTCGTAACCCTCACTAGGTGATCAGTCCATCTTTTAGGAAGCCTTCCAACGCTTGGTCTTCCAGTACGCGATCATCACTCTAGAATCTTTTGTCCATACTGTAAGTGTGGCAGCAGTCTAGCCTTGAAGACACATAAATTAGAAATAAGAAGACACGCAAGTAATTAATATAGCAAGCATAATCAGCCTTTTAATGTTCCCACTGCTGGGACTCAGGCCTCCTCTCTAGGAGAGTGAAGGAGCCGTAATCCACCGCGCGGGCCCAGTGCGGGTTGGTGAATGTCACACGTCTAAGAATTTTTAGTTCTAGGACATGCCGGTTTCCTCACGATGTTTTCCTTCGCCGTTTTGAGAGCAGTGGTGATGAATTAAATTACACAAAGTAATGCGCCTGGTTGGGTTCGAACCCACGACCTTCAACTCGTAAATCGGGGCCATTACCACTCAGCTACTACGTATGGATAAACGTAATTAAAAGACTTACAGAAGTTTACTTAAAAATTAACATATTTTATTAATATACTCATATTTCAGTTATGTTTAAAAGAGACGGTGATTTAGAAATTAAATATTTTAACCCTTTCGCGAGTATTGGCAAAATAATTGTCAAACGTTTTTTTTTTAATTGCGCCAAAATGTACGAAGTAGGTATATTGATATTGTGCATAGACAATAAACGCCTTCTCCAAGAATATTGTTACAATAATTTGAATTCCGTCATAAAAGGACATTGGCAAAGAATTTGCCATGGCCAATCACAATCGGAGGTTATTTTTCGGTGGGTAAGCATCATCCAAATGACATCCCCCGCCCTTGGGTGGAGCGGGAGATAGTGTCAGACTCTTACTGACTAATAAACACCTCTTTCCTTCGTTGCCTTTCATACAAGGGTGGAGCCTCCCATTCGGAACGAGACCCTTGGCCCCAGTAGGCTTCGACCCTACTGGGGCTCTACAGTTGCTGACAACTCCTTGAGCCGCGACCGTCGAAGACTTCGGCTCGGTCCGGACGGTTACAGGACGGTCAACAGCAAGCTACCCATTGCTCGCCGTTCACAAGCCTACGGTGGCCGGAAATGTAAATTGTATTGCTCGCGAAAGGGTAAAACACGTAAAAAAAAATTTATAAATTAAAATCTTTGGGAGATACGTGGAAATTACAGACACAATAGAAAGACAATAGGTGCGCGAACGCCGGCGTTCGCTTGGGGTTTAATGAATTAAAAAAAATAGTATTATAAACCTAATTGCCCACTTCAACCACGCACAAGTCCACGTTACTTAAAAATAGTAACAAAAAAAAAACACTCTCAACACTCACCTTAAAATAAAAAATCTCAGATCACAATTTATTATTATTATTAATCCCGAAAATAAACATCACTTTCGCCCTACAGGCCGCACTTGATAAAAAAAAAACAGTTCTTTTCGCACTGCCGATTGTGTTTGATGTTTATTTACCCGTTTATATAAACCAATTAAAATAAAAAGGCTGGTATCGGCAAATATATCAGGGCTACTTATAATACTATCTCTCAATCTGATCACGTCAGCGGAAACGTATCTATCGTGAAGTTTTTACATGTACATTAAAAATACTTTAGGCAGATTAGACGCAAACATTTTTTGGTTCCTGAATTTGACGTAAGATATATTTGTAACTTAGGAATCGAACAAAATATATTTTTTTTATTTTTTTTTTTAATAAATAAATAATTAACTGAATGATAAATGATAAATGATCTTTATTTTGCAAGTAGGTTTTATAAAAACACTTTTACACGTCAATTTTTTTTTTTTCGTCAATTAATGCTAGATGAGGCCGGTGTTTCCTACCTGACTACCCTGAGAAGAAACACCGAAACAAACTCAGGGGTCAAAGTCTATTTTAAAGTCCATACAGCAAAACATGTAATGGTCAAATCATATGAGAACCGTGCAGATTGAGCCTGAGATGGTCTTTTGAGGAAAGAACCACACAGTTCTGAGTGGACCTGTCCAGTCAGTGCAAGCATTTGTCAGTATGCGTGTAGCTCAACTCAGGACTACTAAGGAGCTCAACGACTTGACGAACAATGCCAAAGAAAGGACATTTGGGTAGGCCACATCAAATACTTAAAACTGCCAGACATCATGTGAAAATAAAAGGAAAGAGTAATCCACATAGCTCTCACATTCACAATAATAAAATTTACAAAAGTAAATATGTCAAATTGTAAAAAAAAAGTATATAAAAAAAAATCATCATCATCATCATTTCAGCCGATACACGTCCACTGCTGGACATAGGCCTCCCCCAAGCGTCGCCACAACGAACAATCATGTGCATCTCGCATCCATCGGATTCCCGCTACGTTCACCAGGTCGTCAGTCCACCTTGAAGGAGGCCTTCCAACGCTGCGTTTTCCGTTACGCGCATAACTAAACTAATACTAATTTATCAACTAAATAAATATATAAATTAATTAATTTTTCGATAAAAGTCTACCACTATCTCTCATTCTACGTAGAGTGGGGGAAGCTATATTTTATTAATTCACTCCCTATAAAAAGAAAGGGTCGCTTACAATCGGCTTCATCAGAAGGCTTACAGTCGCCCAAAGGTCTATGCTCTGAGTTTCCTTGCGTGATCGCAACATGAATGAAGATCACCGCAAGATCGCAGAAGAATCATAGTCACCGACCGATCGCCAAAATTAAGTGGTCGATAGGATTGAAAGGTTCAAGAGTGACCGCTCCCCTCAGGGCGCAACAACGCTGCGTCTCTCAAGACGCAGCGTTGGAACGTGTCCCACAAGGTGGAGCGATGACCTGGTTAGAGTCGTGAGAGTGCGATGGATGCGGGACGTACAGAACCGTTCGTCGAGGCGACACTTGAGGAGGCCAATGTCCAGGAGTGGACGTCCTTCGGCTGAAATGATGATTGAGAAAAAAAAGGGGGCGTGAAGTTCACGTCTCTCACGCTTTTCGCCACCTCTTTCGCTCGCATTACTGCTTCACAGCAAAAGAGGGTGACTGTTTTTTTCACTCTATACCAGAAATCAAAAAAGTTTATTTCAAATAGACCAGTAACAGGCACTTTTGAATTGTCAAAATGTCGGTCAGTCAAACAAGTGAAGCTAAATTGCACGTTCCAAAGAGTAGGTCTCTATGGTAAAGAACGTGCAAGAAACTCCATGGACACTCTTTTAAATCGTATTGAGTTACATTAATCATCGTTACATATTTCTTTTTTGCTTTTATTATGTGAACACAATTAAGATAAGCCATGGCCTAGACCAGGACTGGGCCGCGAGAGGTGGTTGCCAAAGATCACCTTCACGAAGGCGGGGCAGTACTTCCCCTAAGTGAGACAGCTCTCTACCGTGATCTCCAATCGATACGCAGGCTGGTAACATCCTTCAAATATCGTATTAAACCAAAAATGTACTTTAAAAACTTCGATTAACTGAAAATACAATCTACAAGGTGAGGTCCTCTCCTAGAGAGGAGGCCTGAGTCCGATTAGTGAGAACATTAGAAGAATAATTACGATTGCCTGCTTGAGATTGCTGCTAGGCTAGAGTGAAGAAGCTCTTTAAACTAGTGCGCCTCACAATCAACGATTGCATAGCTTACCATCAGGTGGGATCGCAGTCAAGCGCAAAATAATGATGTTATTTTGCCGCAAATAAAATCAAAAAAACTATATTTAAACCAATTATCCCTGTTACAATTTTCCACACACATGTTTATCAAGCGTCTCTCTAAAGCCGATATCGTTCAATTCATGGAAAATGACGACGAAATCGTCACGCGTCATTCAAATTAGTTATGACGGCACAAAGGCTGACGTCAAACTCATCAATCAACTCATTACTGCCAATCACTGACTTCTGGATAACGATTGGCCCATTTAAAATCGAATTTGGAACTCTGATTGGTTGTCTGCTTAAGCTGATTCTGCTGGAATGACTCCCTCCTATATTGATTATGTACGAGCAGATACCTGTTTTTACATATACAATTAAGTATTGCAACCGAAATGTACCTACTTTAACAGTTCAAAAAAGATGCTACGCACATAAAATAGTACATTTTTTTTTCTGACCCTTGTAGATGGCTTGCGGATGTCGAGCAATAGGTAGCTCGCTGTCCGATCGAGCTCAAGTCGTCGACGGTGCACACTGATCTCACGCGGCTCAAGGAGTTGTCAGTAACCGTAAGGGCCCAGCAGGGTTGAAACCCACCGGGGCCAAGAGTCTATTTCGTAAAGGGATGGTCGGCCCCGGTTTAAAAGGCAACGAAGAAACGGAATGGGTTTTTAGTCGGTAAAAGTCTGACACTATCTCCCTCTCCGCTCAAGGGCTGGAGATGTCTTCTGGATGATTTTTATCTACCGGAAAAATAAAAACCCTTGTAGATATTTTGTACACCACAAAAGAGTGGTTAGAGAGATGCCATGGCATCCTTACTTTCCGCATCACGCAGATCCTCACTGGTCATGGTTGTTTTGGGAGATACCCATTTCAAATTCGGCAAAAAGAAACGGCAGGGTGACACTATTGTGCTGATCGCTTGGAAGACATGGTAGACCATACGGTGGATGGCTGCCCCGTTCCAACGGAGTACCGCCGTGTCTTCGCAGAAGTGATTAGCAGCAGTGACCTCTCACATCTGGCCCTGGTTCAAGCAGCCTCATGCTCCAGCTCCTTCTGCGAAGAAGTCATGCAAGAAGGTACTTCTCAAGTCCCAACTATTGTAACAGACGCAGGCTTGCAGACGGCCAGCAGTTGGTAGTTCGATGTCCGATAAGGAAAAGACTCAGGTCGACGACAGGTTTTGATCCACACGCGTCTTAAAAAGCTGTTAACATAACCAACGGAGTCTGTCTTTGGGAGTCTGCTAGAGCAGCCTGCTAAAGCATGAAGGAAATGTTCTATAGTAAAAAAAGTAACTATTTAAGAACTTATAATAATATTTTGCTGTCTGATTTTTGTATCTGTTATAAACTAGTACTTAACTGCGATCCCACCTAATGGTAAGCAGTGATGCAATCGTTGATGGTGAGGCGCAATAGTTTATTAAGAGCCTATTCACTCTAGCCTTGAAGACACCTAAATTATAATCGGACGGGAAGACCGCAGCAGGCAAATTGTTACAGTCCATCGACGTACGCGGTATAAATGACGAAGCGAAACGCTTAGTCCGGACCGTAGAGGTTTCAACAACGTAAGGGTGAATACTCACCGTACGTATAGTAGAAATAAGATGGCGGAATCAAGTCATGCAATTCCTGCGTACACTCTCCAAAATGCAACCTGATTCTAAGTGTTTCTAAAATTTGTGAGGACTGTTAACAAATATTAAAATTACGTAGGCATCGCACGGTGAGTACTCTATTCTCTACTGAAATAACTAGTTAGGTTTTAGCACAAAATAGATAGGTACAGAAGACAATCTCATGTATGTACTTCACTTTTTATACCTACGCTCGGTGGACGCACACTAATGAGCGTTTGAGCCGGAACTGTTCGACGAGCGGGCTGAGGCGCTCCGAGATATCGTGTCCGTGAGCGGTGTGTATGCGTTGCTCGAGCGCGCTTTGTATGTAAATTGACTTCTGTACCTATCTATTTGTGGTTTTAGTCAGTAAAAGTCTGACACTCCCTCTCGCTATACCCAGAGAAGAAGTTATTTGGTTACTGATAAATCATCATCATCAACATCATCAGCATATCAGACGTCCACCGTTGGACATATGCCTCCCCCAAGCGTCGCCACAACGACCGATCCAACAAGGTGGACCGATGACCTGGTCAGGGTCGCGGGAATCCGATGGAAGCGTGACTTACTGAAAAACGATAAATTATATTAATTTAGCAAATAGGTTTTTTTAAACCCTGTTACACGTCAATTTTTTCGTCAGTTTAAATAAGATGAGGCCGGTGTTTCCTAGCTGACTACCCTGAGAAGAAACACCGAAACAAACTCGGGGATCAAAGTCTCTTTTAAAGTCCATATAGCAAACGTAAAATCATATGAGGACCATGCATATTATTGTCTGAGATGATCTATTGAAGAAAGAACCAGATTAGTGTCTGAGATAACCTATTGAAGAAAGAACCATACAGATTAGTATCTGAGATAATCTATTGAAGAAAGAACCATACAGATTAGTATCTGAGATGGTCTATTGAAGAAAGAACCATACAGATTAGTGCCTGAGATAGTCTCTTGAAGAAAGAACCATACAGATTACTGTCTGAGATGGTCTATTGGAGAAACAACCATACAGATTAGTATCTGAGATGGTCTATTGAAGAAAGAACCATACAGATTAGTGTCTGAGATGGTCTATTGAAAAAAGAACCATACAGATTAGTGTCTTAGATGGTCTATTGAAGAAAGAACCATACAGACTTAAGTGGACCTATCCAGTCAGTGTAAGCATTTGTCAGTATTCGCAAAGCAAAACTCAGGACTACTAAGAAGCTCAATGACTTGTGTATATTATTATGGGCATACAAAATATTCTATAAAAATGTGTTTCCAAAATATTTTTTGTGTATAGTACAGTGATCCAATGATAATTATGAAGTACAACAAAGACATTATTATATTTTTCCTCAAATTTAATTTTGATGCATTGTTCGCAGTTGTAATGATAGCATAATCCTTTAAGAAAAAGATAATAAAAAAGAAACTGATAAATATAATTATTTTTAATAAATATTTCAGTGTAAAAGATCTGACAAAGATAACAAGTGTTTTTTATTTGTGGTGGAAAGTCACCAAATAACACTGCTATGGGTGGAGCGAGAGGCGAGACTTTTTTTGACTACTAGCTTTTGCCCACGGCTTCGCCCGCGTACATAAAACCAATGTCACTCAGGAATAAAGCAGTTTTCTATCGGTGAAAAAAATTTAGCAATCGGACCAGTACTTTCAGAGATACCTCCTACAAACAAACTCTACCTCTTTATAATATTAAGTGTTGAAAACCGACCTGTAGTGGTTTCCTTTTCAAATATTCCGCTGTAGGGGCTTCAGCATTGTTCTGCCCCTACGCTTTGCTGTCATCTCTTTGAGGTACGCGTGGAACTGCACGCGCCTTCGACGACTCGGGTTCGGTCCCACACAATACCTGCGTCAGACTTGTACTGATTGAAACCCAACTGAACTCCAACCCTTGAGTTCCAGGACCCCCGTGACGCGCGCACTGTTCCCGCGCGCCTCAAACAGTTGTCAGCAACAGTAGGGACCCAGACGGGTCGAAGCCTACTGGGGCCAGGGTTATCCTAAAGGGAATTCGAGCCCCGGTATGAAGGCTAGAAGGAACGGGGTGGGTCGTTTAGTCAATAAGAGTGTGACACTATTTCCCGCTCTGCCCAAGAGCGGGGGTTGTCATTGGATGATTTTTCCCAGCGTAAAAAAAGGACCGCCGTGACGTTTTCGAGGAATCTCACAGGGAGCTAGAGACATACGCTTGAACGTGAATTAGGAACAGATAATACCAAACAGGTATTATGGATAAGAAAACCCATTCCTGCAAAAAACGCAAATTTCCGCTTGACAGTGTTCTTTTCATAGCACGAATAATTGCCAAACTTAAGTGGCAATGGGCAGGGCACATTGCTCGCAGAACAGATGGCCTTTGAGGACGAAATGTTCTGGAGTGGCAGCCGCATACCGGAAGACGTAGCGTTGGATGGCCTCCTATAAGGACCGATGATCAGTAGCTCCATTCACGTAATGAAAACCGTAACGATATCGTAGCGATTTAGTCGTTTAGACCATTTCCGTATCAATCCATCAATCGAGTTTGAACCACACCGATTTGAAAGTAGTTTGAAATTAGTCGATTAAAAAAAATCTGTATTACATTATCCTGGTAGAATACTTATTAATGTAACTGGAAATAAGTCGATAGATCGTGAATACCGCTTTTGGATAGGACTTCGATCGAACGACTATAAAAATTCAACGATATTTAGCTTGTTTGATTTTACGTGAATCAGGCTACTGATCATGGTTGCGGGAAACGATGGTTGCGAGACGCACAGGATCGTTCATTGTTGCGACACTTGGGAGAGGCCTATGTCCAACAGTGGACGTGTATCGGCTGAAATCATGATGATGAGATGTTCAAGGGATTATAAGCCTTAATTCTTACCTAGTTTGACGTGTAACGCCAGCTCCCTTTTGGGAACAAAGAGAGAGAAGCGGGCCCCCCGATCCCTGCACTATGGTTTTTCTTCCTGAAAAAAAAAACAAGATACATTTTAAACAGCTGTTTAAATCAATCTACACTAATGTAATAAAGAGATGAAGTTTGTTTTTTTTTGTTTGTAGGTGGTAATCTCTGGAAGTATTAGTACTGGTCCCATTGCTAAAATTTTTTCACCGATAGAAAGCTGCTTTATTCCTGATTGACATTAGACACCCGACACCCGACATTGACACCCGCGCACATAAAATATAGTAGTCTATATTTTATGTGCGCGGGTGAAGTCGCGGGCAAAAGCCAGTATTATTATATAGCAGCTAGAGTTTCATAACAATACCGTAAAGACTGCAAGACTGCAATGTTTGCAATATTTTGCCAAATATTACTTTTTTTTGGAGACCAGTATTAGCCGACTGGTAATGGCTCAGACTTACGAGATTGTAGGTTGCCGATTCAAACCCTGTCAGGCGCATTACTTTGTTTAACTTATTTCACTACCACTGCTCTCAAAACAGTGAAGGAAAACATCGTGAGGAAACCGGCATGTCCTAAAACCAAAAATTAGAAGACCAACATTCACCAACCCGCACTGGGCCCGCGTGATGTATTACAGCACTCTCCTAGAGAGGAGGCCTGAGTCCCAGCAGTGGGAAAATTAAAAAGGTGATGATGATTATTTTTTTTAAAAACCTAGGATTATCTAGGGCTCTAAAAATTTTAACAAAAGTAGCAATTTTGTTAATGACGGTGTCATACATTACGTTAGAACAAGTATACAAGGGCTGCCCAATTATCCAGCAGTCACCGCATTCATGGAACGCGTGGGAGCGATGGGCGGCGGCGACCTTTTGCGCCAGGCCCTAGTACAAGCTATGGTGCGAAGTGAGGAGGAATAGCAGGTGCTCGCCTCCGCATGTAAAGCAGTAATGTTAGCGAGGCGGCCACACGTGTTAAACGATTACCATACTGCCACGCATCACGCTGCATGTTGCGTGCGGAGTGCAGATCTGCATCCTTGTGCGGGTTTTTTACGCATTCACTCGCGTAGAACAGTTGCGTTTTATAGATTCACGCAAGCTCTGACTCATTTCATACAAAATCACGCACGGCACTACGCGACTCAGCGTGCAATACCTCGCGTGTGGTCCCGCCCCCACGCACGTGTGAGCATATTTCTCCGCTTGTAGGCGCATGATCTGCATGAACGCGCGTGGATGCATTTTCTGTGTGTTGGATCATGCGTTTTTAACACGCTCATATTAGCTTTACCTGTATGTTTGTAACCACAACGCCTTTGAGCTCGATTTTGACCAACTTTGGGCGATCAGATTTTCTTCAAACTTTACACACTCATCAAAGACTCATGACAATACAATAAACCGTTTTTTAGTGAAAAATAAAAATATAGTTTAAAAAAACTAAAAAAAACACGCTTTCATAGCATATTAAACTAAAAAGTGTAAAATAATTTTCAATATAGGTAAAATATTAATATCTTTGGGAAAAAAGCGTGGGGCGCTTTGAGACATATTTTTCGAAAATCGAGCGCCCCACGTTTTTTTCACAATGATATTAATATTTTTCGTTCGTTATTATTATTTTCTACCTATATTGAAAATTATTTTACACTTTTTAGTTTAATATGCTATGAAAGCGTGTTTTTTTAGTTTTTTTAAACTATATTTTTTTCCATACAAACGGAGATACTTAACAACGTTAAAACACGCATTCACGCATTACGCTGCGTGGTGCGTGGCAGTGTGATAATCGCTTTAGAGAACGGAATTACAGGATGCATTTTGGAGAGTATGCGCAGGAATTGCATGACTTGATTCCACCATCGCAATTCTACCATCGGACAACCCGACGTACGGCGAATATTCACCCTTACGTTGTTGAAACCTCTACGGTCTGGACTAAGCGTTTCGCCTCGTCGTTTATACCGCGTACATCAAAGGACTGGAACAGTTTTCCTGCTGCGGTCTTCCCGTCGGATTATAATTTAGGTGTCTTCAAGGCTACAGTCAATATGCTCTTTATAAACTAGTGCACCTCACCATCAACGATTGCATCACTGCTTACCATCAGGTGGGATCGCAGACAAGCACTAGTTTTTTTTTTTTTTTTATAGCCTGTTCTGTCCTCCTCCTGGGCAAAGGTCTCCTTCCACTCTTTCCATTTTTCAGGCGCCTGGGCTTCTTCTTGCCAGTTCTGGTGGAATCTATCAAGTTCGTCGCGCCATCTCCTTCGTGTTCTACCGAGACTCCGACGCGCAGTTTCGGGACACCAACTTTGTGCTACTTTGGCCCACAGTTTGTCGGGCATGCGGCAGACTTGTTCTGCCCAGTCCCACTTCAGTTTGGCAGCCTTTTGAGCCACATCGACTATTTTGGTTTTGGAGCGCAGTATAGTGTTTCGAACTCGATCCGTTAATTTAACACCTAGTATACCGCGCTCTATTGCTCGTTGGCAAACCTTAAGTTTGGACTTCTGGATGTTAGTCAAAGACCACGGGGAGAATACACATGTCAATGAGTTTTTGCTTTAGTGCACTAGGTTATCTCAAAAAAAAAAAATCCTCACGCCCCAGCCGCCGGGATCCCAACCCTCATTTCCAGCCAGCTTAGACGTAGGCTTGCAGACATATTTTAGCTCTCCTCTAAGTTGTAATGGGTTAATATTAGACGATCTAATATTTTGCTATCTCATTCTGATTATGTCTAACATTTCTGAGGACTTTTATCAAATATGACAGTTACGTAGATACTTAGACACCGTATGATGAGAACTCTTATCTCTTCATCAATTATTTTAGTCTAGGTTTTTTTTTTCGCAGGGTACATATCATGCAAATGACATCCCCCGCCCTTGGGCGGAGCGGGAGATAGTGTCAGACTTTTACTGAATAAAGCCTGAATAGCCCTGTTCCTTCGTTGCCCTTCATACCAAGGCCGGGCCTTCCTTTCAGAAGCAGACCCTTGACCCCAGTAAGCTTCGACCCTACTGGGCCCCTACGGTTGCTGGCAACTTCTTCAGGCGCGCGGGAACAGTACGCGCCGTCAATGACTTGGGCTCTGTCCGGACGAGTACCGAACAGTAAATAAGACAAATAAGACTTCTTAAACTATTAGTGAGCAATAAAACTAAAAATAGCTTGAACAAAGATTATGATTTTTTTTTTAACAAATGCAATGTATTACCATTTGAAATGAAAGTTAATCAAGCAATTATTTTGGAACAACATAGTATAAAAATTCATAAAAAAGAAAAAGTGTATAACTACCCAACTCGCCAATCTAAGAAAAAGAAACTCCCTAGGGTGAATAATTACTACGGTAAGCGTGCGAGACGATGGATTGCACCTACACTTATTAATGAGTTACCTGATGAATTAATAAATCGAGCCAAAAATAGAAACCAATTAAAAAATATTCTATTATTACATATTATTCCATTTATTATCTATATATGTACATATTGTTTACATTTTTAAATATTTCTTAAAAAGTACATAAAAAAAGAACATTTAAAAATATAAAAAATAGTAGCCCACCGGCATCGGGAACAGGGTCCAAGCTGCCGGTGGTCAGGGCTCCTGAGAGAGGAATTTCCTAACTATGCGCGCCGTGTCCAGGAGTACTGCTTTCTGGATCAGGCCCTTGATCCAGCTGCCTAACGAGAGCCTCCTTAGATGTTGTTCGAGGCTCTTAGCTATTAAGCCATTGGCCGTTACGACTATCGGCACAATGATTGCTCTATCCACTTCCCACATGTCGATTATTATTGTTATATCTAGCCCATATTGTCCCACTGCTGGGCAAAGGCCTCCCTCCACTCCTTCCAATGTTCCCGGTTTTGAGCCACCTCTTTCCTATTCCCAAGGAAGACATCCAAGTCGTCCCGCCATCTCCTTCTTGGTCTGCCGCGGCCCCGTCGTGCAATTTCAAAAAATATTTTAAGGATACATTATTTGTCTATGTTAATCTCGGTCTGTGTTGTGTGACTGCATCTGGTTACCTCACAACGAGTACCTTCCTACAAACTTGGGGGTGACCAGATGAGGCCTTAAATATAAATTATAAACTTAAATATATATACGAGAACGCCCTGCCGACAAACTGCGATGCAGTTTGGCAGATGTTATATTAAGATTATCGATGTAACAAATGAATAAAAATTAAATAAAAAAAGTCCTAGGTACCTTTTTTTTCATAACCGTAAGTACTATAAAAGACACTTCCGCCTGACCACTGCTAAGTTCATTTTTACTTGCACTCGAATCGAAAATTGCATATATATTTTTTTAATTTATATAAACTAGTGCTTGACTGTGATCCCACTTGATAGTAAGCAGTGCAGTGCGCACTAGTTTATTAGAAGCCTATTCCCTTAAAGACACCTAAATTATAATCAGACAGGAAGACCGCAGCAGGCAAATTGTTCCAGTCCCTCGATGTACGCAGTATAAACGACAGGGAGAAACGCTTGGTCCGGACCGTAGAGGTTTCAACAACATAAGGGTTTAAGTGATCAAACATAAATGACCGCTACTGTACCCATATATGTGTAAAAGTGTTCTACCAATTTTTAGCTTCGCTTAGAGGGAATTCCACTACTTAGCTACACATTTATATTTTGACTGGCCTGTTGGTCTAGTAATTAGTGACCCTGACTGCTATGCCGGAGGTCGTGGGTTCGATTCCTACCCAGGACAAATGTTTGTGTGATGAGCATAATCATTTGTTCTGTGTCTGGGTGTAATTTATCTATAATATGTATGTATTTAAAAATATATAAGTATGTCTATCAGTTGCCTAGTACCCATAACACAAGTTCTGCTTAGATTGGGACTAGACGGCGTTGTGTGATAGTTGTGGAATATTATATATTATCTAAGGAGTGGAATTCCCTGCCGGAGTCTGTGTTTCTTGATAGCTACAACCTGGAGGTCTCTAAGTCAAGAGTGAATAGATTGCTTCTAGGCAAGCATTCTCCATTAACGACCACATCATCGCTTACCATCAGGTGAGATGGTGGTCAAACGCAAGCCTATCTATACTAATATTATAGAGAGGTAAAATTTGTTTCTTTGTTTGTGAGGTAATCTCTGGAAGTACTGGTCCGATTGGCATAGGCTATATTTTATGTTTGCGGACGATTTCACGGACAAAAACTAGTAATATTAAAATGAGGTTAAGATTTTTTTTTGTTTTTTCGAAATAATCTCTGGAACCAGTAGGTCCGATTGCAAAAAATTTTTCATCGATAGAAAGCTGATTTATTCCTGAGTGACATAGACTAAATTTTATATACCTACGTAGGTGAAGCCGCGGGCAAAAGCTTGCAATTTATATCGCAGAACAACGTTCGCCGAGTCAGCTAGCATACATAAATTTAATGAAATTTACAATAAGGATAATATTAATCTATTTCTATAAATAGCTCCCGATTCACTTTTTAATTACTCTTAAGCTCTGATAAATTTACTCATTATTAAACTTGCTTTGTCGCCCGCCTTATAGAAAACAATTCTCAGAACTTTCATTATCAGATAAAAATAAACAAATTAGTAGTCTAAAGTAACTTAATGATAAAGTGTTTGGTTATACATAACATATTTTATTAATATTTCATTACGATAGCTGTGATTTTTTCCGGAAATTTGTGATAAGGAGTCGTAATGACAGTGACTATAGTAATTGTTATATTATATTTGTATATATAATATATAGATATTGGGATTTTGAAAGTTAAGGCCAAAAGTCAGTGTAAGTTATAATAATAATAAATAATTTTTACTTTGAACTTTGAACTAACATAGAAATAAGTGCTACTAACATACAATGTAGACCAAAAGTTGTCTTTTAAATAAATTATTATTATTATTTATTATTATTATTAATTATTTTTTTATTTCGAGTAACAATAACAATGCAATGGGACTCGTCATCATTTAAGGCTTTATTATAAAAGAAAAAATCGACCAAGTGCGAGTTGAACTCGGAACTCTTTTCGTACAAACTTACCTAAGAAAATAATTCAATTTTCGAATTGAGTTTTCCGAATCGCATAAAAAGTTATTTTTCTGTGACGTCACTACAAATTTGCAGTTTTCAGATTTTTTCTTTTAGTTGTGCTATAAGACTTTACTTCATGCCAAACAGGATTCTAGGTCAACGGGGGTACTCTGTGAATATTAGTCCCCTTGAGAGTGTCGAACTATACGTTTCTTTACTCAGAAGTTGGATTTTTTCACAGCTCCAAGAAACCCTGCGGTTGCTTCTGCTATTTCTAAAGTCTGCACTTGACGATACAATTTTAATTTTAACGCGATACTTCCACTCGTCAGATGGCCGTTGGGGCCGAAAGGTTCTGGAATGGCGACCACGTACCGGAAGATGTAGCGTTGGAAGGCCTCCTACAAAGTGGACCGATGACCTGGTAAGGGTTGCGGGAATCCGATGGATGCGAGATGTACAGGACCGCTCATTGTGGCGACGCTTGGGGGAGGTCTATGTCCCACAGTGGACGTCTTTCGGCCTAATTAATGATGATGATAATGATGACCTTCACTCGTTTCCGAGATAGGTTCCTATTTAATCTTAAAGAAACAATTAGATATTGTTATTTAAATAATGTGTGTGTGTGTGTGTGGCTGGGGCGCTGTGAACACCGTTGCCTGATGCAGTCGGCCTCCTCCTTTGCTAGCATTACTGCTTCGCAGAAAGAGGCGACCACCTGCCACTCTTCCTCGCTCCGGACCATAGCCTGTACCAAGACCCGGCGCGAGAAATCGCCGCCGCCAATCGCCCCCACGAGGGTTAGGCGATGCTCTGCCTAAGCGGAGCATACCTCCGCTGTGTGCTCCACCGTCTTCGGGCATTTCGCACTGTGGCGAAACCCGGGCGTCACTTCCGCACGAATCTGGTGCAGGAACCTCCCGAACTTACCATGTCCGGTGAGAACCTGTGTTATGTGGAAGGTGAGGACGCCTTGAGGTCTTTCTAGCCACGCCTCAAAGCGGGGAGGGGACTTACCGCCATAATTGTGGCGTGCCCAGCACTGGGTTGCGATAGTCGCTGATGCCATTTCACCATGTGATCCCGCCGGAACTCTGTCCGCCATGCCGTGACCTGTCGCGGCAGAGAATGAAGTCCTCACATTTTGCACACTCAACTCCTTCCAGCGTCCAGTCTATTCGGTTTTCACCAATCATATAATAGCAGATTATGTGACAAAGGGATAAAGCATTGTCTTTAAGTCGAGGGCGGTATGTTGAATTCCGAACGAAACGAAGGTTGCTGATTTTAATCCCAAACGTAAGTGAGGGATCTATAAAATTAACTCCCGAGCATTGTGAGGGAGTTAATAAAGAAACCTGAGTGACGTGAAGTTTTGATGTTCCAAATTCAAATCTCATTATTCCCTAGGGATCGGCCATACTGCATTATCTCCCTAGGGATAGAATGACTTGTTTTAAGTGAGGTTTGTATGACGTATAAAATGACATTATCGAGCAAGTGGTGTAAAAAATCTTTTATAAGCTTAATACCTGGTCACATCAACATAAAAAATAATTGTGTAAATTAAAAAAACAAATAAAAAAATGTATTTATTTTTTTCAGCGTAACGGCCGGGTTTCCTCCTGTTGTTTTTATTTCGGAAAAAGCAAATGATGTCATTCTCGACACCTAATAATACCTAATACTTCGCAATAAACCTGAAGTCGTCTTGGTCACGGTCAACGATATCAGTTTATTAACACAGAAAAGATAACTGTTAAACTTAGATAACATAGTAATCTATTACAATAAATTTACATTATTCGTCACTGATCTATGATATCGAAAAACAAATAGATTTTATTTGTTGTCGATGAATCTATTACATCTACAAGTTCTGTGTATAAAGGCACGGAGTTCCCTGCCGGATTCTGTGTTTCCTGATCTGATAAAGGGGCTTTTTTTAGTCAAGAGTGAATATTTCGTCATTTGTTACCATCAGGTGAAATTACCCTGACTAGGCCAGCAGTCCAACATGTAGGAGGATTTCCAACGCTGCGATTTTCGTTACACAGTCGCCATCCAAGAATAAGGAGGCATGTACGAGAGTGAATATCTATTACATTTTATCTCACCAAGGTGGGTTCTTCTTGGCCACCGTAGGCGCGGGCTTTCGGACAGTCAGCAATGGGTAGCTCGCTGTCCGGCCGTCCGGTAACTGTCCGGACCAAGCCCAAGTCGTCGACGGCGCGCACTTTTCCCGCGCGCCTCAAGGAGTTGTCAGCAACAGCTGAGACCCAGCCGGGTCGAAGCCTACTGGGGCCAGGGTTATCCGAAAGGGCGCTCGAGCCCCGGTATGAAGGCTAGAAGGAACGGGGTGGGTCTTTTAGTCAGTAAGAGTCTGACACTATCTCCCGCTCCGCCCAAGAGCGGGGGTTATCATTGGATGATTTTTTCCCACCATAAAAAAGGTGGGTTCTTCTTAGATATAGCATAGCTTTTTAATGTTCCCACTGCTGGGACTCAGGCCTCCTCGCTAGGAGAGGGAATTGGCCGTAATCCACCACGCGGACCCAGTGCGTGTTGGTGGATGTCACATGTTTTCTGGGTTCTGGGTTCTCACGAAGTTTTACTTTACCGTTTTGAAAGCAGTAATGATGAAATAAATTACACAAAGTAATACCTGCCTACCTGCCTACCTGATAACCTAAAAATAGTAAGGTGGGCCTTGTTTTGGATGGGTATGTGTGATTCATACGTGCGCATATTTTTTTTAACCGACTTCATCAATAAGAAAAGTTCTTAATTCGTCGGAATCTTTAATTAATTTTGTACCCATTTTCAGCGATTACTCAATCTCTTTCAGCTGAAAATGTAATGAACAAAAGAAATCAATGCCTCCAGTTTTGATACACATAAGAAAAATGGGTGCATCCATTAATGAATGCAAAAGATAAATAATTATATTGATTTCATATGCAAATATTGACAGAATGATTGATGACTTTATGCAATGATAAGATTTTCTTTTATTTTGTCTTCGCACGTTTGACAGTGCAAAGTTCAAGTGCCACAAATTCAACTGGTCGAGCCGCCCTAGCCAAATTACAACCGTTTCGCTTGCGCCGAACGCTTCGAGTTGACCTTGCCGCGAATTCTTTTGTTCTGACCACGTGACTGAGCGTTAAGACGACGTCATTCCCATACATTTGAAGCTTTCTACAAGCGTTAACTATTGCAGATTAGTAACTCGGCTAGGGGTACTGGTGTCCCAGTGAAATAGAAACCTAAGCTACCAAACTAGACACCATATAAACACCAAAGTCGCCACACGTCCGAGCTGGTCGCGCCACCAAATTGGTTGGGCAATCAAACGGACACCAGGTGAGTAACTCTCTATAGAGCTGTATACATTTTGTTGGTAGCGACGACTGGTCGCGCCGCCATGGTGTCCCGATGAAATATAGCCATAAGAAAGCTTGACATGTTTGAATAAGTCAGCAAGCACTTTTGTTTGAAGGGGCTATCTCTTGTTTAAAATGAGGGCTCCAGGACGGTGAACAATGGGTAGTCCACCGTCCAGCCGACCCTGCAGACCGAGCCCGAATCGTCGACAGCGCGCGTTCCCCACGCGCCTCAATGAGATGTCAGCAAAACCGTAAGTGCCCAGCAGGGCCGCAGCCTACTGGGGCCATACGTTGGCTTCCATAGATCACGAAATTCAAATTTTCAAAAGCTTTTTCTAATTTTCACTGGGAACATCGGATAGTATGATCACTAATATAATATTTAGGTAAGGTAACAACATTAAAACCATTCATCATCATCATCAACCTTTTTAATGTTCCCACTGCTGGGACTCAGGCCTCCTCTCTAGGAGAGGGAATGGGCCGAAATCTACCACTCGAGCCAACGGGTTGGTGAATGTCACATGTCTTCAAATCTTTAGTCTAGGACATGCCGGTTTCCTCACGATATTTTCCTTCATGGTTTTGAGAGTAGTGGTGATGAAATCTATATCTATATATAAAAATCAAAGCTACTTTTCGTCGTAATTTTATAACTCAAGAACGGGCTCACCTATCCAAACCAAATGTTTAGGCTTTGTTCGGACTATTTAGTAGATGGTTTATGTGAAGTTTGGTAGGATAGAGTAGGGTATAGTAGGGTAGGGTAGTGTAAAGTAGAGTAGAGTAGAGTAGTGTAGAGTAGTATAGAGTAGGGTAGAGTAGGGTAGAGCAGGGTAGAGTAGGGTAGAGTAGAGTAGAGTAGGGTAGGGTAGAGTAGGGTAGAGTAGGGTAGAGTAGGGTAGAGTAGGGTATAGTAGAGTATAGTAGGGTAGAGCAGGGTAGAGTAAGGTAGAGTAGAATAGAGTAGAGTAGGGTAGGGTAGAGTAGGGTAGAGTAGGGTAGAGTAGGGTATAGTAGGGTAGAGTAGTGTAGAGTAGTGTAGAGTAGTATAGAGTAGGGTAGAGTTGGGTAGAGCAGGGTAGAGTAGTGTAGAGTAGAGTAGAGTAGTGTAGAGTAGTGTAGAGTAGGGTAGAGTAGGGTAGAGTAGGGTAGAGTAGAGTAGTGTAGAGTAGTATAGAGCAGGGTAGAGTAGGGTAGAGCAGGGTAGAGTAGGGTATAGTAGGGTGGAGTAGGGAAGAGCGGGAGCGAAGCCGCGTGGGCAAAAGCTGCGTTCGAACCCGCCTAATGCGCCTGGCTGGGTTCGAACCCGCGACCAACAACTAGTAAGTCGCAGCCATTACCACTCGGCTACGCCTATTTCCGCGTAGAATTTACCTATCAAATTGCAACACAAACAAAATGATGACACATAGCTTTGTCAACAATATCAATCTGATGGTTCGATTAGATTTGAATCCTTAAGTAATGGTACATAATCAGGTAAAAATAATGAACAATATGCGTTTCTATTAATTTATTTCTTCAGTAGTTATCTTTCACAATACTAATGTGATGGTTAGATTATGAAAGGTAGCTTTAAGACATGACATGGTTTTGCCATTTCGCGGTGATCTGACGGACAGTTCTTTTGATAAAAGTACGTTAAATATTTGGATAAAAGAACTACTTACATGGTTACACGTTTTTCAGCAGGTTGAAAACACGTGATCATTTGTTTAAGTAATAGGTACTTATACACGTCTTGCTTAGATCTCAGAATTGATATTCGTGATGTGACTGGCCATATAATGCTTGTAATGAAATGACCTCCTTGGAAATGACATTTCATTTATTTAATTTTTTAACCTTTCAATTGTGATAATTACAGACACAATTGAAAGACAATAGGTGCGCGAACGCCGGCGTTCGCTTGGGGTTTAATGAATTAAGCTGTGGATACGGGGTGACGTATGAATGAATGGCAGATGATGTTTAGATTATTTTGTGCATTTTATGGTTATAAAACTTATAGAGAGATAAATAAAGGGATATGATTGAGGAGGCGATATTAGTGAAGTTTAAATGTCGTTTCTTTGTTTTCAGGTGAGATAAAAGTGTAATTTTAGTTAAACAATAATTGTTATACTGTAAAACGTGTTGAATAAAACAAAACTTTGTTTTCAGAGAAACTATTTGTGGTTTATTTCGAAAATCCTCAATAATATATGCATTGTTAAGGTATTTCTACAAACGTAGGTTTGGTTACTATCCATACTTATATCCAATCAAGTTTTTGTTAGGTTGTTTGGGTTTTACTTCACTCCAGGTTAGACGAGCCTTTGATCAGCTTGTAACAGCTTGCAAGATCATACACGGAAAAATCGATTCGCCTAGTCTGCATCCCCGAGCTGTGTAAAATTTTTGTTCCTGATAACTATTGCCGGGCAAGACGGCATAAATTATTTGTAGTGCCGCGCTGCCGTACGGTTGCACGACGTATGTCACCTATTCCGCGAATGTTAATCGCACTCAACGCTCTTCTTGAATCCAGTCCTAGACTAGATCTATTCGCTGATGAATGGAAGGAGATATTGGACGAATGTTTGGCGATTTGCGAGAAGACTGAATGAGAGGTTTAGTTATTTTATTTGTTATATTTTCTTTGTTATATTTTCTTTAATTAGGTTTTACATAATTTGTATCTTTTGTAATCAGTGTAGTTGGCATTCTGTCGTTCTAGTTATATAATATATAATAAATAAATAATACATTGCAAAATTATTATATCGTTAAATATTGGTTAGAGTAACAAACTTCAGTAGACAAACAGTTTTAATGAAAGGACTCTCTCCTTCTTCATGTTTTTGTATCAATACAAAACGCATTACCGATGTTCCAGGCAAATTGTATTTTAATGGTTTATCGTCAAAGAAGTCTGTCAAAGAATAATAGCATTTATTTAACAACAGTTCATGGAGTTTCTTTTTAAATTATTTTATTTCAGTGATTGCTCTTATAGGCCATGGCATGTTATTATATCCGCATGATGTCCGCAGAAAAACTAAGGTTGCCGACATAGCACAAAGAGTTGCCAAACTTAAGTGGCAATGGGCAGGGCACATTGCTCGCAGAACAGATGGCCGTTGGGGCCGAAAGGTTTTGGAGTGGCGACTGCGTACCGGAAGACGCAGTGTTGGAAGGCCTCCTACAAGGTGGACCGATGACCTGGTGATGGTAGCAGGAAACCGATGGATGCGGGACGCGCAGGAACGTTCGATGTGGCGACGCTTGGGGGAGGCCTATGGCCAATAGTGGACGTGTAACGGCCGAAATGATGATGATGATGTCATTATATGGTGGAGCAGAGCAGAAAATGCTATTGTGCAAGAAATGCATCTTACTAGGCACTTTGTCTAACTAGTCC
Organism: Mythimna albipuncta; assembly: GCA_929112965.1. NCBI lineage: Eukaryota > Metazoa > Arthropoda > Insecta > Lepidoptera > Noctuidae > Mythimna > Mythimna albipuncta. The sequence goes on along the minus strand of OV815986.1, from coordinate 2,267,686 downwards.
TGATGGCGTGTACCTACTCGTAACCAAGTACCAAGACGACAAAAGACAAGACGTGACAAGTACCCAGGTAAGAATAAAACCAATAAATATTGCACTGGGGATGAAAATCGCAGCTCGTGTGACTTTATCTAATCTCATTTATTTTAAAAGATAATAATTCAAATTGAAAATAAAATGACATTGAACCCAGTATCAAGGTGTAAATATCCAAAATTCCAGACAGTTCTACACGTTTTTAGGGTTCCGTATTGCGAAAAGAAAAACAAAACAGAAGCCTACAGCATCACTTTGTTGTCCGTCGGTCTGTTCACTTAGAACGCGGGAAGTTATCGGGTAGAAATTAAAAACATATACACATAAGTCTGCGGTCCCTTGAAGCTGTAAAAAATCAAACTTTTTAGTTAACTAAAAACAAGGATACGGCCGTTTATGTCGCAAAAAACGTACATTTCGGTTCTCTCGTTCAAATTCCCGCTGACCCAGAATTATGAAATTTGGCATTAAGCAAGGTCTTACAGCATAGATAAAGGAATAAATCTGAAAACAGTAAATGTGGTATTACGTCACAAAAAAATATTGCGACATTTTCGAGACTTTATTCGGGAATTGAACTACTTACTAAAGTAAGTTCCCAAGTAACACAACAAGCTTTATATCAACTGCATAAAGCGTCAGGTGTACACTTTAAGCTAAAAGCCTGCTGTCTGTAAGCATTCGAAAGCCTGTATAAACGCTTATATAGCTGATATAACTGTAAAAAGGGCTCCAAATTATACAGCATTAAGTGTTAGTGATAGGATAAATGCTGTATAGTATCTAGCTGTATAGCCACTGCAAAAAGGTCCATTTACCAGTCTATGTTATACAGAAGCCGTATATCGGTGTTTAATGGAGCATTAACTCTACAGAGACTTGCTTATAACTGTGTTATACAGCAATTTTCTGTTTTTTTTTTGTTTTAAGATGGAATTATGTAAGAATAAAACTTTATTTTAACAAGACTCGACATGATTTGTACGAAACCGTCAGCGCGCAAGTCCGACTCGCACTTGCCCAGTTTTCTATAATAAGTGTAAAAAATATTAATTGAAAATCATTGTATGTACATTGCCATATCAAGTATTAATCCAATTACTTTGAAGACGAAGATGACTACTCGATAATTAAATATATATATATATATCTTTGCGATCTTAATTGACAATTTTATTGGTTCCGAGAAGAAATTCCTTGTGTAGATATCAGTGCTGTTTCGAGGTGTGTCCATAAGTACGAGGTCGGTAGAAAACGGTAGTTAGAACAGTGGCTGTGTGTATGTTAGAGTTATCGTGGCCTTGAAACACTAAGGCCAACTGAAGAAACACAGGCGGGCTTTTATTATATAGATAGAAAGAAAATACGTTTATTTGGCACATAGGTACACACAATGAGACAACAATTATTATAGTATAGAAACTTAAACTTAAAGATGGTGTGTCTCACGGCTGCGCCAAATGGGTCCAGTTCAGCAGGATGCCAGGCCACGACGTAGCAGTTGCCTGACGCTTGTTTTCAAATCAACCTTGCTATGAGTCTACGGATGTTGATCAGTTATTAGGTGTGAGATAAATATATCTAGACCATATTCCCAAGGAAGACATCCAAGTCGTCCCGCCATCTCCTTCTTGGTCTGCCGCGAGCCCGTCGCGCGATATCAAGGCACCAATTTTGCGTTTTATTGGCCCAGCGCTCAATCGGCATGCGGCAGAGATGTCCAACACAGTCCCACTTAAGCAGAGCAGCCTTTTGAATCACATCAATGGATGCAATTTTGGATTCGCTTACGAGACGCGATAGTTGGTAGTCGTGTATTTTGCATTTAGTAATAATGTAATATCTTAAAATAACTTACAACTATTGATATTATAACATTATTTGCGGTGTCAGTTCGAAAGTCTCAGTTTCGGAAGCATCTTTTGCACCAACTCGTAGATCAATGACAAAACGTTATACTACTCACCTATTCAGTTTAGTGTAACTTATTCCAATTTAATGGAATGTAATATAATATAAATTTTGTGTTTTTTAATGTAACTTAATGTAATTTTGTGTATTTTAATGTTATTTTATGTGTTCTAATGTAATTTTATTTTATTTTGACATAATTTATTACTAAATTTTTAATGCAATTTCATTCAATCGGACATAATTTATTTAATTGATTGATCTATAATAATTGCTTCCGTATCTTGTTGATTATTTTTTCTTTGTTATCGTGTCGTACCTGGATATTATTTATTAATTAATGTGAATTATCAATTTATTCTAAATACAATAATATTAGTTTACCAAAAATTTTGTAAGTGCTGTGCACACCTTTAAGTGAAGAATTCGCTGTGATAATTGTTAATTATAAGATTATTCCTATGTAAATGTTTTGGCGAACTATTCGTTGGAGTGCCGTAATAAATAAATAAATAATAAAGTAAAGTGTGTCGCGAGTGTGATATTACCAACTTTTATATTGTGCAAGATGAACTAAATAACTCATAGTCATAGCATACTATCTGTGTTAGTTATGTCCAATCAAGAAGCTAGCCCTTTTGGGCGTAGCCAACTATTACGTCGAAGTCCTCCGCCGACTCCAACCCAACCTGAACCAGTTCAACCTAGGCAGCAAACACCACCTCGAGCTCCACCCGTGTCGGATGGTGAGTTACCGGAAGAATTCATTTCGACACCAGAGATCCAGAAATGGATGGGGTCAATAGACACTATTCTCACTGAGGTCTGCACCATAGTTTCAAGAGATTTGTTTTTATAATATTAGTGTGACCAAAGCGCCATCAGTAAATCAATCTCAATAAACACAAAGATCAAATTAGTGTTCATTAAAATAAATAGATAAGTACACAGTCGGCCCTTTTGCATACAAACTAAATTTGTATTATCAGATCCAGTCCGCGATTGTCTATATAAATAATAAGTAAATACATTTAATTTGTTGAGTGCTATAAAACTGATCACGATAAATTATTGAAAGATTTTTATCAGAAGTTATAAAATGAGGTGTAAATTAAATTTTTTGTCTGTATCAGTAGTGTGTTACAGTAAAAAAACCGACCTAAAGCGAGCCAAATTCGCGCACAGACCAAAAAAAAACGTCAAAAAATTACATTTATTGTATGGGAATATATATTTTTTCGGTTTTTAGTATTTGTTGTCATAGCGGAAACAGAAATACATAATCTGTGAAAATTTCAACTATCTAGCTATCACAGTTTATGAGATACCAGCCTGGTGACAGACGGACAGACAAACGGACGGACAGCGTAGTCTTAGTAATAGAGCCCCGTTTTACGCTTTTTTTATGGTGGGAAAAAATCATCCAATGACAACCCCCGCTCTTGGGCGATGCGGGAGATAGTGTCAGACTCTTACTGACTAACCCACCCCGTTCCTTCTAGCCTTCATACCAAGGCTCGAGCTGTCTTTCGAAACTAACTCTGGCCCCAGTAGGCTTCGACCCAGCGTGGTCCCTGCTGTTGCTGACAACTCCTTGAGGCGCGCGGGAACAGCGCGCGCCGTCGACGACTTGGGCTTGGTCCGGACAGCGAGCTACCCATTGCTCACTGTCCGCAAGCCCGCCCCGTTTTACCCTTTGGATACGGAACCCTAAAAATGCAGTTCTTGCATGACGTCAGTCATTGGAAATATGACAAGCTTCAATACTTAGTATGCGGTTCTTTCCCGCGTCGGAATTATTTTATTCGTTGGAAATTTGATGCGATTAGGAACTGCCCTATCGGAATTCAATTTTATTAATATGATTATGGACGATTACGTCTACCTCGGACAGAGAATCCAGTTGGCTAGATCTAATTTCGAGAAAGGCCAATTTTTTTTTTTATTGTTAATAGGTTCGCGCTTGACCGCTATCTCACCTGATGGAAAGCGACGATGCGGTCGACGATGGAACGCGCTTACAAAGAAACCTATTCACTCTCGACTTAAAGATTCCCGCGTTGTAGCTATCAGGAAACACAGACTCCGGCAAGGAATTCCACTCCCTACAGGTCAATCGTGGAATCCGACTCGGCTGGGCAGCGTTCGGGAAGCTGCGCGGTATCTTCTCGTCCAATATACCACAGTGTCTCAAGACGAAAGTCTATGACCAGTGCGTGTTGCCAGTGATGACATATGGTGCCGAAACGTGGTCGCTCACAATGGGCCTCATCAGGCTTAAAATCATCCAAAGAGCAATGGAAAGGGCTATGCTCGGAGTTTCCTTGCGTGATCGAATCTGAAATGAAGATATCCGCAGGAGAACCAAGGTTGCCGACATAGCACGAAGAATCGCCAAAATCAAGTGGCAATGGGCAGGGCACATTGCTCGCAGAACAGATGGCCATTGGGGCCGAAAGGTTCTGGGGTGGCGACCGCGTACCGGAAGACGCAGCGACGGAAGGCCTACAAGATGAGCCGATGACCTGGCGAAGGTTGCTTGAATCAGATGGATGCGGGACGCACAGGATCGATCATTGTGGCGACACTTAGGGGAGGCCTATGACCAACAGTGGACGTCTATCGGCTGAAATGCTGATGATGATGATGAATATGTTTATTACTAGCTTTTGTCCACCGCAATCCCACCTGATGGTAAGCAGTGATGCAATCGTTGATTGGCAAGCGCTCTAGTTTATTAAGGTATACGTTTCGAACAAACTTTAATTTCTCTTAGCAATCAGATAAATAAAATAATAAAAAAACTTTTTAGAAATAAATTACTGATAATAATCTAATTTCTTCAATAACTCATAATCAAAGTTAGATAGGACCTAAAAGCATTCTATAAATCGCAAATCAGTTAAATTCTAAGATTATTTGAATTAATTTATTGTTATAAGTACAATTACAGGGGAAAAACATTATTTGTACGTATATATAAAACAATAAAACAGTTGTTAATATTATAAGCGATACTAAGTTATTGGTATTTTAATATATAACCAGATATTGCCAGCGATTTCTGCTTCAAACTCGTAAAACTTTTGAAATGACCATTCTTTACCTATACCAACAGACAGTTGAAAAAAAAATTATAATAACAAATTTTCCGTTAGCTTGTTATTAGTAGCTTGTTATTTATTGTTTAACTGGCCTGTTGGTCTAGTGGTTAGTGACCCTGACTGCTATGCCGGAGGTCGTGGGTTCGATTCCCACCCAGGACAAATGTTTGTGTGATGAGCATAATCATTTGTTCTGTGTCTGCGTGTAATTTATTTATAATATGTATGTATTTAGAAATATATAAGTATGTTTATCAGTTGTCTAGTACTCATAACACAAGCTCTGCTTAGCTTGGGACTAGACGGCGCTGTGTGATAGTTGTGGAATATTATATTATATTATCTTTATTATAAAAATGAATCGCAAAATGTGTTGGTAAGCGCATAACTCAACAACGCCTGGACCGATTTCACTATTTTTTTTTTGTTGTGTTCGTTATTATGAGGAGAAGCTTCTTATGGAAAAAAACAATGAAAATTAGGGTAGTGTAGGGTAGAGTAGGGTAGAGTAGGGTAGAGTAGGGTAGAGTAGGGTAGAGTAGGGTAGAGTAGGGTAGAGTAGGGTAGAGTAGGGTAGAGTAGGGTAGAGTAGGGTAGAGTAGGGTAGAGTAGGGTAGAGTAGAGTAGAGTAGGGTAGGGTAGAGTAGAGTAGGGTAGGGTAAAGTAGAGTAGAGTAGGGTAGAGTAGGGTATAGTAGGGTAGAGTAGGGTAGAGTAGAGTAGAGTAGGGTAGGGTAGAGTAGGGTAGAGTAGGGTAGAGTAGGGTAGAGTAGAGTAGAGTAGGGTAGGGTAGAGTAGGGTAGAGTAGGGTAAAGTAGGGTAGAGTAGGGTAGAGTAGAGTAGAGTAGGGTAGGGAAGAGTAGGGTAGAGTAGGGTAGAGTAGGCTGAAGTAGGGAAAAACGGGAGCGAAGCCGCGCGGGCAAAAGCTAGTAATATTATATTATTATTTATTTATTTTTACGGCAAGCATACATTGTTCAACTTTTTTTTACCTCACACTAGAAAATTTACTCCTATATCATGGGTTTGCTTACAAACATGAAAACTCAGAAACACAAAACACCCAGACCCAGAACGCGGCGGCGAGCTGCTTAACGCAGTTTCGGCCCTAATTCGAACAATACCACTTACAACCATATAAACGGAGACGTTAAAAAAAATAATTACAAAATATATATATCCGACTTCAATGTTAAAAAACACTGAAAAGTGTAAAATAACTTTAATTTTAGAAGTCGGTGTTTCTATAATAGTTTTGTCTCTTCGTTATTTAACACCGACTTTCGAAATTAAAGTTATTTTATACTTTTCAGTATTTTTTAACATTGAAATCGGTTATATTTTTTTTGTAAAAGTTTTTTATTTTGCACTTTTTAGTTATGGTACTACCACTAAAAAGTACCCCTCAGACAAACTTAATTCATTAAACCCCAAGCGAACGCCGGCGTTCGCGCACCTATTGTCTTTCAATTGTGTCTGTAATTATCACAATTGAAAGGTTAAATAACTTATAGCCACAGGGCATCTCATAACGATTCGAATAATCCCAAACTCGGTTAGATTACACTAATTTACCTTCTAGCTTCATCATCAGATCAATTAAATACACCCCCCTTTTCTGACAGTCAGCCATCGACTACAAAGCAACTTTACTTGTAACCACAGCTCTGCTGAAAAAAACACAGCCTCAAGAATCAATTGGAGTTCATGATCATATCATAACAATATTTCTATGGGACCAACTTGGAAGCATAACCGTACAATCAAAAAAAGAATTTTCAAAATCGGTCCACAATTGACCCAGATATCGATGAACATACATAAAAAAACATACATTCATACATCCGAACATAGAACCCCCTCCTTTTCGAAGTCGGTTAAAAAGATATTCATCTCAAAATAAGTTTTGATGTGTGTAGTAGTAATGCTACGTCGTAGCGCCTGTGCTACAAAGTTGCTACGTAGCTTTTAAAAGTCTTTGCTACGGTTTCGTAGCTCTGCTACTACGCAAGATTTCTTCGAAATATTGTCTTTTATGATTACTTAGTACCACTAGCCAAGTTGCTAATCCGCAATCGTTAAGGCTTATAGTCCTTTGAACAATCTGGCCAAAATTATGTGGACGCACCTCTCGCACCCACCTAGGCGGCAGTACGCAAATTTGTGCATTTATTTGCGGCCAACAGCGCCCGGAAAGCGCGCGGCTGACCTTTAAATCCATTTTCTTTGCAAAATATTGATTGATTTATTTTTATGCAATGTTCACTTTGAAGAATATATCACTAATTTTATGTGTATAAATGTTTCTAAAGATCCAAGCCGTTTCGGAGGAGTAGGGAAAAGTTGCGAAAAGTTGCAAAATTGCTAAATATTTTATTTTAGACAAAAGGATTAATAGCACGAAAAAATTAAATGTTGATAATGTTGTTCATGAATCTATAATAAACATATATTTTTTTCAAGCCTATTAACCTGGCCGTTACCGAGGAGTAAGCTCCAGAAAGTCACTGTTTTATGGCACTTTTCGGGCGCTTGGGCCTTAATGCTAGTAGAAAACTTCAAATATACGGGAATGACGTAATCTCGACGCTCAGTCATGTGGTCAGAAGGTCAGAACAATAGAATTGAAGGCATGGCCGACTCAAAGCGTTCGACGCAAGCGAAACGGTTGTAACTTGGCTAGAGGGGCAGGTCAGGCTATGATGTAATTGCTTGCTTAACTGGACTTACCTTTGGCTCCATCATCATCATCATTTGAGCTGAATAACATCAACTGTTAGACATTAACCTCTCAAGGACCGCCATTATTTACGTCAACCAATATTAATAATCAGTAAAATATTTTCTGCCGTCGAGAACATTCGTTCAGAAACGATTTTAAGACTTATCTTTACTACAAATACAGCTTTAAATCGGCGGGTTTGGTGGCACAAATTTGTGCCAGCGGGGCTCAACGGTAATACTTGTTTACTGGCACGTTTTTGTGCCGTTGGGGCTCTAGAGGTTAACCTCCCCCACGTTCGTATTTTTTTTTATTAAAAACAGTGCCATCTAGCAACAATATGACGACGCTCAAGCCCCGGCAGCGTTCAAGATTGTGTCACCAAATATACCGATGTATTTGGTGACAAGCGTCCTGGGCCTCAAGTCTGCTATTACAATAGTGTCAGAATGATCTATCATTGATGTCATAATTGTCGATTTTGACAAGTTTGATAATCTACTAATATAATGGCGTCGTTATGACTTTCTAATGGTCAACCACTGACCTTCTATTGAAAGAAGTGACATAGAATGGTAATTTCGTACATATTGACAAATGAATATTTGACGTTTGCGGTAATCTGCTAAAACTTTGACAGTTTATTTGATCAGTGTTTTACCAGTCAGACAGTTATTGGTTTTAATATGCTTGAAATTATCATTCTACCACAATTCTATTACAAGACCAGTGACCGATCAATGATCGATCATTATGAATTAGCAGATTACAAACTTTTAGCAAAATGACAATGGGATCGTGTTGGAATGACGAATTTATAAAAATAGCAGACTTGGGGCCCTGTATAGCAGTCGACAATAAGTCTGCCATATCACAGTTAAGTAGTGATATCACGCAGTAATGCCAGAGTCTTATGCTGTGATTACGTTTTAAAGTACAGTCAGAAGAACTTTGCACTATAAAGACTATAATCACACTTCAGAATTTTACAAAGGCTTTAATACACCGCCGAAATATCTCGTGGTCAATCCCAAAGACTTACAACTGTCGAAACATATCAACGACAAAGAAATGCGCAAACGAAACGTCACGTGATCAACCATGCGCTATCAAAATGACACGTTTTCAACCCCAAAGACATTTGGGCGGAGCATCGCCGTGCCCTCGTGGGGGCGATCGGCGGCGGAGGCCGCTCGCGCCGGGCTTTTGTTGAGGCCATTGTCCGGAGCGAGGAGGAGTGGCAGGCGATCGCCGACTTCTGCGAAGCAGTAATGCTCACAAAGGAGGAGGCCGACCGTTTCAGGCAACGGCGCTCTCGCCGCCGCCGCCGCCGGGATTCCGATCCCGATTTCCGGCCACAGTAGGCGCGGGCTTGCGGACAGTGAGCAATGAGTAGCTCACTGTCCGGCCGTCCGGTAACTGTCCGGACCAAGCCCGAGTCGTCGACGGCGCGCCCTGTCAGCAACCAAGGAGCCTCAAGGAGTTGTCAGCAACAGCAGGGACCCAGCCGGCTCGAAGCCTACTGGGGCCAGGGTTATCCGAAACTCGAGCTCCGGTATGAAGGCTAGAAAGAACAGGTTGGGTATTTTAGTCAGTAAGAGTCTGTATCTCCCGCTCCGCCCAAGACCGGAGGTTGTCACTAGATGATTTTTCCCACCATAAAAAAACCCCAAAGACATGCTATCAAATTATCACGTGATCAAACCTACTACAGAGCCATTTCTTAAAGGGAAGTCGTAGTCTTAGAACTCAAAGAATAATAAATTGAAAGATACAGGTACGATTTTAGTCGGTAAAAGATACCATAAAACAAAAATGTAGTCAACCCCAAAAACATGCATTGTCACGTGATCAACCCCAAACTTTTTGTTCTTTTGACAATCCGATTTCAAATAAAAACATTCTATTGACTATTTTTAAATAAACGACATATTTATAACATTCACTTCTATATGATGCCGATTGTACCATTGTGAAATTATTTTTATTAAAACGAATCTAATCGTATATCTTTATAATCTCATTTTCTCAGAAACTTCAATAAATACCCTATGTTATTAGTTCGTAGATTTTTCAAATAACCGATTATAATTGACAATTATACATTGGTCTATCCTTATGGCGCTGATTGTTTAAAAAACGTCATTCTTTTAATACATTTTGATTAAGTTCCAATTTTCGCCACGTAACAAGTTATACTGGGCTTTTCGTAATTAATATCTAGGTATTTTAAAAGTATTGGACTGTGATTTTAAAGGATTTTGTGACCAATAATCCGGTAAAACTGTGATATCTTAATCATTAAGGTTGTGATTTGAGCAATATCGCATCATATTAGTGAAATATAGCTTGGAACTCAGTCAAAGAAAAAAGCATTTAATATTTCATTTTTATAACTAATAAGCGTTTCGCCTCGTCTTTTATACCGCATACATCGAAGTCGTTGTTGAGATCTTCCCGTCCGATTATAATTTAGGTGTCTTCAAGGCTAGAGTGAATAGGCTCTTAATAAACTAGTGCGCCTCACCATCAACGATTGCATTACTGCTTACCATCAGCTGGGATCGCAGTTCAGCAGTAGTTAATATCAGATGAAAAACAAATCTTCTTGGTCGGACACTCTTGTCAGAGTGGTCGTAGCTGTTGATGAACAGGTCTGCAGCGCGCCACAATCGTTTGCTTCCAAGGCTGCGGCATGTCGAGCGATGCCTTTCCATTTCTGGCGGCTGTTGGCATTACGCGCAATATGTACTGCGGTCGACTGCGTAGTCCTGGTAATAAGATCGATGCAACGAGTCGGAAATCGACTACGATCTTTTTTGTCTTCAACGCAACCAGTTACCACATAATCTTTCCATCGAATCCTCGTTTCTGGAGATTTTTTTCTTTCTGTGGGTAAAAATCATCCAGGAGACGTCCCCTGTCCTTGGGCAGAGCGGGAGGGTGGGAGATGTCATTGGATGATTTTACACCTAATAAAAATGCCATACGCCTTTTTACCTTTTACAATTTTATATACTAGTATGTTAGAACAACCTGTACGACATACTGATTTCGTTTACTGATTTGTCGATTACTCCGTAATTTGATAACGATCAAAATTATTAGTAATCCAATTAGTTGTACAACTTTATATCAGCAGTGATTGATGGGAATATCGCCCTTAATGCACATGTACTTCAGAATGGTTTAATGTGTGCCCCGGAATGTTGGGCTACCGAATCGAAATTCTATGATAGATGCCAAAATTCTTCACACAAAAACAAAGTATGTTAGCCCCTGAATACAATAGAAATAGTACATTTTGATAAAAGTGGACAAAGTTTATCATTGCGACCGAGGGGCTGCAATGAGCAATTTCCACGTGTAATATATGGTGAAAAACCAAAAAGGTATGTGACATCCACCAACCCGCACTGGGACCACGTCATGGTTCCAGTAGGCTTCGACCTTGCTAGGTCGCTTTCAGAAGCCAACCCATGGTTCGAGTAGGCTTCGACCTTGCTAGGTCGCTTACAGAAACCAACCCATGGTTCCAATAGGCGTCGACCTTGCTAGGTCGCTTTCAGAAGCCAACCCATGGTTCCAGTAGGCTTCGGCTTTGCTGGGTCGCTTTCAGAAGCCAACCCATGGTTTCAGTAGGCTTCGACCTTGCTAGGTCGCTTTTAGAAGCCAACCCATGGTTCCAGTAGGCTTCGACCTTGCTAGGTCGCTTTCAGAAGCCAACCCATGGTTCCAGTAGGCTTCGACCTTGCTAGGTCGCTTTCAGAAGCCAACCCATGGTTCCAGTAGGCTTCGACCTTGCTAGGTCGCTTTCAGAAGCCAACCCATGGTTCCAGTAGGCTTCGACCTTGCTAGGTCGCTTACAGAAACCAACCCATGGTCCGAGTAGGCTTCGACCTTGCTAGGTCGCTTTCAGAAGCCAACCCATGGTTCCAGTAGGCTTCGACCTTGCTAGGTCGCTTACAGAAACCAACCCATGGTTCCAGTAGGCTTCGGCCTTGCTGGATTCCTTTCAGAAGCCAACCCATGGTTCTAGTAGGCTTCGGCCTTGCTGGGTCGCTTTTGGAAGCCAACCCATGGTTCCAGTAGGCTTCGGCCTTGCTGGATTCCTTTCAGAAGTCAACCCATTGTTCTAATAGGCTTCGGCCTTGCTGGATCCCTTTCAGAAGCCAACCCATGGATTCCAATCCCGGTTTCCGGCCACCGTAGGCGCAGGATTGCGGACGGCGAGCAATGGGTAGCTCGCTGTCCAACCGTCCGGTACCCGTCCGGACCGAGCCCAAGTCGTCGACGGTGCGTACTGTTCCCGCGCCTCAAGGAATTGTCAGCAACCGTAGAGGCCCAGCAGGGTCGAAGCCTACAACCGAAAAATAAAAATCTCATGGTCCTAGTAGACGTCAACCCTGCTGGGCCCCTGACAGTTTTGTAGACATCTCTTTGAGGCACGCGGGGAACTCAACGTGCCGCCGATGACTCGAGATCCGGATGCAGATCTTAACAAAAACAAAACAAAATTTCAATAACTGATTCTACCTAGTATAATTGATAACGTTATACTATCAGTTTACCACCGTTATCAGTCAGTTAGTCATAGTGTATGTACTATGTGGGGAAAACTATATAAAGTAGGTATTGACGTAGCTGATGATAATTTTTTTACTACTGATAAACTCGCTATTAACCACGAACTCGGCTTAAAGTCAGCCAAAGGGCATTAGAAAGGGCGATGCTCGGAGTTTCCTTGCGTGATCGAATCAGAAATAATGATATCTGCAAGAGAACCAGGGTTGCCGACATAGCACGAATAATCGCCAAACTTAAGTGAACGTTGCTCGCAGAACAGATGGCCGTTGGGGTCGAAAGGTTCTGGAGTGGTGACCGCGTACCGGTGGACCGATGACCTGGTAAAAGTTGCGGGAATCCGATGGATGCGAGACGCACAGGATCGTTAATTGTGGCTACACTTGGGGGAGGCCTAAGAGACTGAAATGATGATGATGAACCACTATCACACCTGATGGTAAGCGATGATTTGGTCGACGATGGAGCACGCTTGCCCAGAAGTAACCTATTGACTCTTGACTTAAAGACCCCTAAGTTGTAGCTATCAGGAAACTCCGGCAGGGAATTCCACTCCTTAGCTGCTATACAGCAGGGTATTCCAACCCAACAATCTTGAAACACATTATTAGTGTTGGCGAGACGTGATGAAGTTGAAATCATGTTGACTATTTCATTTGACTATCGCGGTGTTGTGCACTTGGTATTCTTGCCAGAAGGCCAAATAGTAAATAATGAATATTATTTGAATATTACAACGGCATTTGAGAGAGCATATAAAATTTTGGAATAATAACTAATATTTTGTATGTTATTGACCTTTACCATACACTCACCATTAATTAAGTCTACACACACATTTTTGATTAGAATTTATGTTCTTATACAACTAACCATTGTCAAAAATACAAAAAATAGTCAAGTATCAAAACTTTTTTCTCCTACTATTTCAATAATACCACATTAAAAATTTTTGGTTTTAACCTCCTTTTCTCATGTCACGCTTTCATGAAGACGAACTCTAGTTGCATCCCAGCACAGACAATAAAACAAATGAAGGCCTAACAGCAAGTGACGCGCGAAGATAGCTATTGGGACAATAACTGATTTATAAGGAAAACTTTTTGGGTCTAAACAGACGGACTGCATTTCAACTGCTCTCCAACTGCAAATTGTAGTTTAAGTGCAGTTTCAATGACCTGTAGTTAGTAGTCGGCGTTGCGTACAAACTATCTACAGGTCATTGAACTCGCCCAGCTGACGTTTGCTTTCCAGCCGCGCCTCAAAGAACTTACCGCCATGATTGAGGCGTGTCCATTGCAAGGTGGACTGATGTCGTGGTGAAGGTTGCGGGAATCCGATAAATGCGGGACGCACAGGAGCCAGGTAGTTTTTAAGCAACGCCGACTATTAGTTACAGGTCATTGAACTCGCTCAGCTGACATTTTCTTAAAGAAATTAATTTCGTACATGCGTAAATTAATACGAGTTTTGAAAATAGGTACTTTATTTTTTAATTTTATCTTTACAAATCGATAGTTTTTTATATACCGGATCGACCCTCCACGGGATTAAAACGATTAAAATTTAGCGGTGTATATAAAAATCAATACCACTTTTCGTTGTAATTTTATAACTCAAGAACGGGCTCACCTATCCAAACCAAATGTATAGTGTATAGGGTATAGTAGGGTAGAGTAGGGTAGAGTAGTGTAGAGTAGAGTAGAATAGAGTAGGATAGAGTAGGATAGGGTAGGGTAGAGTAGGGCAGAGTAGGGTAGAGTAGGGTATAGTAGGGTGGAGTAGGGAAGAGCGGGAGCGAAGCCGCACGGGCAAAAGCTAGTATAGTATATCTACTCCCTTCCGCTATTGTGTTATCGCTTATTTCACACAGAATAAGCAACATTTGAACGTTCAATTTAAATATTTTTATTTTTGTATAAAGATCAGATGAACCAAAAATGACAAATTTTTAAAAGTCATAGAACAAAAGTTGTTTATCTTATTAGTACCAATAGTACCATAGTCCTGAGAGGGTGTCAGTTTGTCAGTGTTTTACCAATAACCCTGTGTAAATAGATAGATAATAATGTAAGACGTGTAATTACGATAAATTAATTAATTTTACATGAGATTTTAACGATAAAACAATCAATCGAAATCAAGCAATTCGATCGCGGAAATTATTTTTTTAACATGAAATTGATAGCATCTTTTTTGTCCCTGCATTTTTTCGGTTTTCTTATCCGCACACATCTTCTGTATATAAATGTATGTCGTGACTAGTGTTGCCAGGTATGTTTGGATAAAAATCGGGACAAATGGTAAAACACGTCGGGCTTTAGGGTTTTAGATCGGGACAAATATTTTTTTTAACAATGACTTTTTTAGATGGGAAATCATCCAATGACTTCTTACCCTCTAGGATGAAACGAGAGGGCGTGAAATTTTTACCCAGACTTCTTCAGTCGCTCTTTGAGTTTCAGGGTTTTTAATTTATCGGGACATTTAGCATCCCGATCAGGTGCAACTCGGGACGTGTCCCCAGACCCCTAAAAATCGGGACATCCCGCGCAAATCGGGACGCCTGACAACACTAGTCGTGACCAGATCTTGGAAATTGATCACTTCATTTTTAAAGTTTGATTATATGTCAATCCTCGTTTGGACTACTTTCTTTAGAGCTTTTATTATTAAAGAAATCCTACATCAATATGGCCAAAAGAGAATTGAAATATCATTAAAGTTAAAGTTAAGGCTTATAGTCCCTTGAACCATCTGGCCGAAATTAAATGGTCACTACTTTCGTACCCGTCTAGGCGACAGTACGACTATCTGTGCATTTGTTTGCGGCCAGCTGCGCCCGGACAGAGCCCCGCTGAATTTTAAATCCATTTTCTTTGCGAAATATTGATTGATTTACATAAGTAATGTTCACGTTGAAGAATATTTCTGTGGCCCTAGTGAAAAGGGGTCTAAGTCCGATTTGGTCGAAAATGAGTTAATTATACCAACATGATCAGAAAAAAAATGCTCTATCGTTTGGCTAAAAGAGATCTAAGCTAGCCCTAAAAATAAGGAAGTTACTTTGTGCAAAAGGATTCAACTGACACTAAAAAAAACACGCAAGTTGGTTTCAAGTCCATTTATATTGTTTTAAATGGAAAAATAAAAACTTTCTTTTGTGTTTTTTAATCCATATTAACATAAATCAACCACATTTCAATTTGGTTGGTGCTTATCGATACAACAACACTTAGTCCATAAAAATGGTTTAAGGTTAGAAAGGATAATAATAGACTTATATCCGTTTTCACTCAAATAATGAGAAAAAATATTTCTTTCCATTAAGTAATTAGTTATTAAAAATAATTTCAAATGCGTATCCCTTTTCACGTGCATGAATTAATATTTAACTTATGGGAGAACGGGTCTTACTTATTTTATACCCTTATGGAATTCATTTTGTGATTGGTATAAGTCACTATCTTAAAAACTATTAATTTTACATAAAAAATAACCCAATAATAGTAAAGAGCATAAATTGTTTACCTATAAAAAATATCACATGTATTTCATTTGGTAGTGGTTTGAATGACACACGAGGTCAAACACGAATTTGAAGCACGCAGAGTGTTTTTTACGCGTCCTGTAAAGTTGCATTTTTGGACTTAGATCCTTTTTTACTAGGGCCACAGATTTAACTACCAATTTTTATGTACAAAAACGTTTCTAAAAACTCCAAACCGTTTCGAAGGAGTAGGGAAAAGTTGCGAATGTGATGTTGTTTTAAGTAATTTTTTTTTAAAACAAAAGTATTAATCGCACGAAAAAATCAAATGTTGTTAATGTTGTTGATTAACCTATAATAAACATATATTTTTATCAAACCTATTAACCTGGTCGTTACCGAGGAGTAAGCTCCAGAAAGTCACTGTTTTAAAGCACTTTTCAGGCGCTTGGGCCTTAAGGTAAAATGGCGAACTTTCGTCAAGTCACGTGTTGTTTGCTGTTTACCAACACAATAATTGTTATCCTAAACTAGCATTTTTTCAGCAGTTCGCGATAATGTTTTCATAAAAACTTTTCACCTATATTTTGAGGGTAGTTTTGAAGCGGACAGTGAGCAATGGGTAGCTCGCTGTCCGGCCGTCCGGTTACTGTCCGGACCAAGCCCAAATCGTCGACGGCGCGCACCGTTCCCGCGCGCCTCAAGGAGTTGTCAGCAACAGCAGGGGCCCAGCCGGGTCGAAGCCTACTGGGGCCAGGGTTATCCGAAAGGGCGCTCGAGCCCCGGTATGAAGGCTAGAAGGAACGGGGTGGGTCTTTTAGTCAGTAAGAGTCTGACACTATCTCCCGCTCTGCCCAAGAGCGGGGGTTGTCATAAGATGATTTTTCCCATCGAAAAAAAAGGGTAGTTTTGATAAACCATAATTACAGCCCTTTTGAGTCATTCGTCCTTTTTGAAGTCGGTTAAAAAGTCATTATATGACTTCCCAAATTGAATAAATTTGTCATACTTTTTGCCTAGCATATTGGTCTAGTAGTTAGTGACCCTGACTGCTATACCGGAGGTCGTGGGTTCAATACCCATCCCAGACAAAAATTGTTCTATGTCTGGGCGTAATTTATCTATAACATGTGTTTAGAAATATATAAATACGTTTAACAGTTATCTAGTACTCATAACACAAGCTCTGCTTAGCTTGAAACTAGACGGCGTTGTGTATAAGTTGTGGAATATTATTATTATTATTAATAGGAATATTACTATTATTATTCCATTTATTTCATAGTATTTACATACTTTTTACATTTTTAAATATTTCGTAAAAAAAACTAACAAAAAAAAACAAATCTAAAAATAAAAAATAGTAGTCCACCGGCATCGGGAGCTTAAAAATCATAATAATAATTGTAAGAACCTGCTTACTATTATTACTAGGATTTTTAAGCTATAATTATTATTACATTTTTCCGCTCTGCCCTAGATCAGGAGAAGCCTTATGTCATATTTACGCAGGATCCATATTTTTTACGATTTTGTACGATTATGGTTTTACAAGATTATGATTTTTATTATATAATAAATTGAATTAGCAATTTGTTTCGAAATCCGCGGTCGCTGATAAAATAGGACCTTGTATGATTACGGCTATTGATTTACACCTTGAACTTAGTTAACATCAGGTGTGATAGTGGGCAAGCGTGTGTGTCACGGAAGTACTTATGTTATATTATACTAGCTTTTGCCCGCGACTTCGTTCGCATGGAATAGTGACTTCCGGAAATTTCAGTACTGAATTGATGCCGACTCTAGACCAATAGATGGCGCTGTATGTCCGGAATAAATTTTATTTTTTATTTTATTTATTTTTTGCAATAAAAACTATCCTATGTCCTTTCTCAAGTTCCAAACTATGTCTGTACCAAATTTCACACAAATCGGTTCAGTAGTTAAGGCGTGAAGCAAAGACAGACAGACAGACAGACAGAGTTACTTTCGCATTTATAATATTAGTTTGGAAGTTTGGATTTGGATAGTTTGGATGGTTTAAGATATTTATTATTCTCAAAAGATTTACAATAGCACTTGTTGAGAAAATACAATATTTAAGGCGTATAGTTCCTTGAACCATCTGACCAATATTATGTGAACGCAACTCTCGCACTCGCCTAGGCGGCAGTACGCAAATCTGTGCATTTATTTGCGACCAGCAGCGCCCGGAAAGCGCTTTAAATCCATTTTCTCTGCGAGATATTGATTGATTTACATATGCAATGTTCACTTTGAAGAATATTTAACCACCAATTTGTATGTGTAAAAATGTTTCTAAAGGTCCAAGCCGTTTCGAAGGAGTAGGGAAAAGTTGCGAAAAGTTGCGAAATTGCTAAATATTTTTTTTTTGACAAAAGTATTAATTGCACGAAAAAATCAAATGTTGATATTATTGTTCATGAATCTGTAATAAACATATATTTTTTTCAAACCAATTGACCAAGCCGTTACGGAGGAGTAGGCATCAGAAAATCACTGTTTTATGGCACTTTTCGGGCGCTTGGCCCTTAAACCACATTATTTTTAGGTTATGTGAAACCTGAATATATGTAGTTTTTTTCACAATCAGAAACTGAATCGATTCCAATGATTATTACACCAAGTTATACTTTTTCCCAAAAATATTTAAAAAGGCCACAAGTTGAACACCACTGACGCTAAGTGCAGGCCATTGCGGGCCGTCGCCTTTTTTATGGTGGGAAAAAAATCATTCAATGACAACCCCCGCTCTTGGGCGGAGCGGGAGATAGTGTCACACTCTTACTGAC
Organism: Mythimna albipuncta; assembly: GCA_929112965.1. Classification (NCBI taxonomy): domain Eukaryota; kingdom Metazoa; phylum Arthropoda; class Insecta; order Lepidoptera; family Noctuidae; genus Mythimna; species Mythimna albipuncta. The sequence goes on along the minus strand of OV815986.1, from coordinate 2,249,027 downwards.
TAAAAGACCCACCCCGTTCCTTCTAGCCTTCATACCGGGGCTCGAGCGCCCTTTCGGATAACCCTGGCCCCAGGCGGGCAGTCGCCTGGATGGCCGTGTAAAATTGTGGTATATATGTTAGTGGGTTCTCTTGCGCTAAAGAATCCTAATCTACCGAAAAGGTTTTTGATCACCTCAATTTTATGCGAAAATCGTAATATAAATGTTTTTTTAGGGTTCCGCACCTCAAGAGGAAAAAACGGAACCCATATAGGATCATTTTGTTGTCCGTTTGTCTGTCAGTCTGTCTGTCAAGACCCTTTATCTCGAGAACACGTGGAGGTATCGAGTTGAAATTAAAACCTTAGACTCAGGTCTGCGGTCCCTTCAAGTTGTGTAAAAATCAAATTTCAAGTAAACGAATAAAAAAGATACGGCCGTTTATGTCGCAAAAAACGTATATTTTGATATTCTCAAAGATTGAAATTCAAAGGGTACTTCCCGTTGACCCAGAATCCAAAAATTTGGCACAAAACAAGATCTTATAGCACAGGTATAGGAAAAAATTTGAAAATCGTAAATTGTTGTTACCTACGTCACAAAAAAAAAAACTTAGCAATTCGGAAAAATCTTCGAGACTCCATTCGGGAATTGTAGTTTGCACGGAACCCTTAGTGCGCGAGCGAGTCCGGCTCGCACTTGCCCAGTTTTTTTATTTCTATGGTTACCTCAGAATTCCATCGTTTATGGACCAATTTGCAATTATTTTTTTCCTCTTAAAGGATATGCTTCCAGATTGGTCCCATAGTTTACAAAATCCAGTTCTAATGATGGGACCCATGAGGAATCGAGAGAACTCGTGAAATATTATACTCAATTATATAGTGATTTTGATATTTTCATCGAAAACTTAATCATTTACAGTGAAAAAGTGACATTTGATGAAGTGGAACTGGTGAAGAAGACCAGAAATGGCCAACGGAACTTCATACTCACTTATATAAATTATCACAATGAAGATAGTTAAGCGAATATGGCGATCCAAATAAATAAATGGTTCTGAATAGTTACATTTTCAATGTAACTATAATGTATCATCGAAGTGATCTGATGATGATGATGGAGCCGGTAGATAGACACCAGAACTCCGTAATTAATCAATGTATCCTAGCGGTGATTGGGCTTATTACAATTGTCTTGAGATGCAGTTGGGCTTTAATTTTGGAAGTCGGTGTTAAATAAGAAACAAACAATATACCGAGAAACATCGACTTCCGAAATTAAAGTTATTTTTATCGTTTCAGTGTTTTTTTTAGTGAAGTCGGTTATTTTTTTTTTTGTGAACATCATGAAAAATTATATTATTAAAAATGGCTATATGACCATACCACCGGGCAAAAATCAAAACGTGATCTATATTAGTTAACTCACCAAAAAAATCTCGAATCAAATGTATATATCAACGAAATTACGTCAAGAAAATATTTGAAAGTTACAAAAAATAATAAGGTTTGTTTTTTAAAAAGGCATCGCGAAAAAAAATCTTGATAGTTTTTGTTTTTTTTTTATATAAATAAACCGCTGTTACGGGGCCGCAAAATCGACATAGACCCTGACGGAATTCTGAATACGAAATACTTACTCAATAACTACAACCGGCTCTTAAATAGTAAAGAGAAAAATTTACTCACCGCTTTGAAAACTCAGTTTTTTGTTTAAAATGTCACTTAGATTTTATCTAACAATTATTTACACTGTAATATAGACATGTTTTTTTGTATAACAGTAGGTATTTCTCTGTTACACTTTGAAAGACTAATCATTGGCATCAGATAAAAACATACATATGTTTTAATGATTAATCTATAATACCTATTCGTTACCAAATATACGCATGTTCTTAATTTTTATCGCTGATACAGCGTGTTGGTTTTTTTCCGCCGATTATTTATCCATTTATTCTAAGACTTTTTACAAAATATAATTCATTTACTAAAAACAAACCTTCAAGATTTAGTTGTTCTGTCTAACACATTTTAACTCTGTACTTTGTTATACCTATGTACGACTGTACGTCGCAAGCGCACCAAGCACCCCGCCGCTCTCCTTTATTGTACTGTCGCTAGCTTTGCATAGACTTCGTAATATTTAGAACGTTCAATTTAAATATTTTTAGTTTTGTGTGAAAATCTGGTGAACTAAATATGATAAATTTTTAAAAGTCATAGAACAAAAGTTGTTGTTTATGATGTTAGTAATATAGTCCTGAGTGGTTGGCGGTGTTTTACAAATAAGCCTGTATAAGCTAGTGCTTGACTGTTTGACGAAGAATTGCAAAACTTAAGTGGCAATGGTCAGTAGCCCGATTCACGTAAAATCAAACAAGCCAAATATCGTTGAAGTTTTATAGTCGGTCGATCGAAGTCCTATCCAAAATCGGTATTCACGTGTTCCTTAAGGCTTATAGTCCCTTGAACCATCTTGCCAAAATTATGTAGACGCACATCTCGCACCCGCCTAGGCAGCAGTACGCAAATCTATGCATTTATTTGCGGCCAACAGCGCCTGAAAAGCGCACGGCTGAACTTTAAATCCATTTTCTATGCGAAATATTGATTGTTATAATATATTGATGTTTATATATGCTATGTTCACTTTGAAGAATATTTAATTACCAATTTTTATGTGTAAAAATGTTTCTAAAGATTCAAGCCGTTTCGAAGGAGTAGGGAAAAGTTGCGAAAAGTTGCGAAATTGCTAAATAGTTTTTTTAGACAAAAGTATTAATCGCACGAAAAAATCAAATGTTGATAGTGTTGTTCATGAATCTATTATAAACATATATTTTTTTCAAATCTATTACCCTGGCCGTTACCGAGGAGTAGGCTTCAGAAAGTCACTGTCTTATGGCACTTTTCGGGCACTTGGCCTTAAGTGGTAATGGTCAGTAGCCTGATTCACGTAAAATCAAACAAGCCAAATATCGTTGAAGTTTTATAGTCGGTCGATCGAAGTCCTATCCAAAATCGGTATTCACGTGTTCCTTAACCGATTAAGGCATCCCGAGATGGATAGAACGACAACTCAACTGGCTCGAAACTAAACGATCTATCGACGACTTATTTCCAGTTACATTAATAAATATTCTACCAGGATAATAAAATACAGATTCTTTTTTTAAATCGACTCTTCAATCAAACGACTTTAAAACCGGTGTCGTTCAAACTCGATTGATGGATGTGAATACGGAAATTGTCTAAACGACTAAATCGCTACGAGTTTCGTTACGATTTTCATTACGTGAATCGAGCAACACATGGCCGTTGGGGCCGAACGGTTCTGGAGTGGCGACCGCATACCGGAAGTCATATCGTTCATTGTGGCGACACTTGGAGGAGGCCTATGTCCAACAGTGGACGTCTATCGGCTGAAATGATAATGATGAGTGAAGGTCACTGGCTCCTGTGCGTCCCGCATTTATCGGATTCCCGTAACCTTCACCAGGACATTAGTCCACCTTGTGAGAGGCCAACCAACGCTGCATTTTCCAGTAAGTCGCCACTTCAGAACCCTTCATCCCCTTAGACCATCTGTTTTACGAGTAATGTGCCCATAACCTTAAGCTTAGTTTATATTTGGCGATTCTTCAGGCTATTATAATAAATGTTTGTTATTTTTTATAAATATCCAGTTTTTATTTCCATATTTTTTTTCAAAACCAAGGACCCATTTGTTATTATTCCGCGTTTTTTAAAACTTCACAAAAACACTGTTTTTTTGTGTAATTTCATGAATATATTTTCATAAACAACTTAAAATAAAAAAATTCATTTAGCATCGCACAGTTAGTGCATTAAGAAGAATTTCGTTTTTGATACAAAATATTTTCACTTGGTTTTCCATAAGAATGCGAATGTAATACCTGAATTATAATATTTTTCCAATAATTACCATCTCGGCAAACATAACTTTTGTTTTATCATATAAGCAAAAGAACAAAAATTCAAAATCATTTATTTCAAATAGACCATTTACAGGCACTTTTGAATAGTCAAATGTCGGTCAGTCCAAGAAAAGTAAAGCTAAATTGCACGTTCCAAAGAGTAGGTCTCTATGGAGAAGAACGTGCAAGAAACTCCATGCCTTAGGCATTATCTGCCAGTCGACCAAGGAGGTGCAACTTAATAAATAGACAAAACAGAAGAGAAACAAATATATACAATAGTAAATACATACTTATAGTCTGTCTAATAAGTCAACCGACTTGGGAATTTTGTATAATATTTAATCATTTCAAAAATACTTCTATTCGGTACTTTTTAAAAGGTTCTTCTGTTAGTAAACAATGATCTCTATCTCTTAATCAACATTGATTATTGAACCCGTGTTGTCTACATCAGATTTCATTAAATCCTAATAATTACCCAAGTCGTTTAAATTATTAGACAGACTCTAGAGGCATACATATAAAAAATCAATGCTGTTGTGAAAAAACAAATCCAACCAATTAGCGCGGTGATGATTCTACCAACATCTTGCAAATATGCTGACGTGCCTTCACCTTAAAAGAAAATCGGCTTGTTGCCATCCTGATATTCAGAGGGAGCGCATTCCAAAGAGATATCGCCTGTACGAAAAAGGAAGAGTGGATAAGCCCAGAGCGGTGTGAGGGACATCGTAGAAGACGATTATTAGTAGACCGAAGATTTTTATTGTGCCCAGAGCAAAGAAATTGAAGTTCTGAAATCAGATAGGAAGGGGAAGAAGGATTATCAAGAAAAGAGAACAGACGTTATTGTACTGAGGTAGTCAATAAGTTAATAAAATTCTCACTTTCATCTTTCCGAGATGGCGCCTGTTTCAATGATCCCACATATTATCCAGTTGCACAGACACTTGAGACACAAAACCATACCAATTTCACATCACAATTTATACTAGAAATCATCAATTCGCGAATAATTTTAAATGCCACTGAATTTCACCTAAAAAAATCTCACCGAAAACCAAACAATTTTTTTTAAGCAATTGCATAGCTTCTATCGCGGGCCTTGAGCGTGGAGACCGAATCCAGAAATTCCGTAACGAAAATAACCTAACACCTCCCACTTATTTGTTTTTTGAGCGTGGTGACCGATAAGAAAACAAATGAGTGAACAATCAATCAAAATTCAATTCAATGTGTGAAAGTGTAATTTCAATTAATATCAAAGAAAAAAAAACAAAGGAAAAAAAATACTGCATAAATAAAATAAATAAATAATTATAATTGCATAAGTTGATAAAAATGCTATGCAATAGCTTTACCGCGGCAGTCCCCGAGTGCCACACGTCTTTTTTATTATTTTCATTTCAACTGACAGCCATCCGGAACAGGTAGACAAAAACAACGTAATTATTAGGTACTTAAATAAATTAAATGGCCACCTTGTAACTAACTGTCATTTTATTTAAATATCTGGGCGTAGAGATGGGCATATTTATCTTTTCACTTCAATGAAAAGAAAAATAAGTGAACATTATGAAGTGGCCGTGGTAATGGCTCCCACTTACGAGTTCAAACTCTGCCAGGCGCATTACTTTGTGTAATTTATTTCATTGCCACTGCTCTTAAAACGGTGAAGGAAAACGTCGTGAGGAAACCGGTATGTCCTAGAACCAAAAGTGAGGTCGATTACGACCCATTCTCTCTCCTAGAAAGAGGCCTGTGTCCCAGCAGTGGGAACTTTAAAAAAGCTGATGATGAAGTTTATAATCTAGTTGTCTTCAAGGCTAGAGTGAGTAATATAATATTCCACAATAGGTATTCCACAACTATCACACAACGCCGTCTTGTCTCAAACTAAGCAGAGCTTGTGTTATGAGTACTAGACAACTGATAAACTTACTTATATATTTCTAAATACATACATGTAATATGTCATTGTGTCGACGATGGAGCACGCTTGCTTAGAAGTACAGTTCCCATCACGGATCTTGAACACTTGCGCAGAAGTCAAATATTCGGTCTCTTTAGTGATGCGAAGTGCGACGCGGGGGCGGGATAGTCAGTGATTGGCTGGCCGCGCCATCTCGTCATAGACGTCACTCCTCATTCGTTAACTGCGTTGATGCATGTATCTAACAACGAAGACGATTGGCTCGCCAATGTATGGAATGCGCAAAGCGATCCCCACTCTGACGCCGAGCGTTCAAGATCCGTGATGGCAACTGCAACCTATTCACTATTTTATTGAAGTTATATTTAAATTAAAAAAAAAAAACATATCTTCGATATTTGCAAAACCCGAAACACGTCTAATATTTTTACATAAAGAATCTATGTACAACATGTCATAAACTGTATCATGAAAAATCGGTTACAAGCTTGTTCTGTCAGCAAAAATACATAGTCACCGGGCCATCCAGGCAACTGAGGGGTTGTTTTGCTCTTGCACCCAGCATTTAATTCATTAAACCCCAAGCGAACGCCGGCGTTCGCGCACCTATTGTCTTTCAATTGTGTCTGTAATTATCACAATTGAAAGATTAAGTAAAAAAATATTTTTGAACTCAAATAATTTTTTTCAATCAGTAAGTACTGAAATTTTTCCGAAAATTTTAATTGCTTGAAAAATTTCGTGAAATTTGCCCATCTCTATCTGGGAGCATAAAAATTCCACCAATAAATAAAGATTACCTATAAAAAAACATACATATGTATCTACTTTTACATTGCTATCGTCAATTTTACGTCATTGCTCTTAACATTGGCCTGCTCTTTCATAAAAGTCATGAGAGGTCGCTAGATGCGAGATGCGTGGATGCGAGAATGCAATGAAATGGAATGGAATAGTACGGAATGGAATGGTATGGAATAGTATGGAATAGAATGGAATAGAATGGAATAGAATGGAATAGAATGGAATAGAATGGAATATAATGAAATGGAATGGAATAAAAATGTAATGGAATTACTGAATCAATTCTTTAGACTTCCCCCTCCATCCTCCTCCTTGCGTCGTTTATCCTCAATGCTAAGAGTCGTGACCTGGACGAATAACTTTGTTGTCCAATCTTCGGCGATGGGGATGGCGTCGCAGACTGAGGTTTCCAGTGTAGAACGAATCGGGGCTGACCTACGTAAAGGACTCCTGTCTCTTGACTTCAATCTCGTTACATTTCTTTTAGGTTTCAATTCGAATCAATTACCATCACGTCGCAGTCAAGCACTAGATTATATCAAATTTAAAAAATCAATTACCTTCAGATGGGATCGCAGTCAAGCACTAGTTTAAACCAAAAAAAAAAAAACAGATTTATTTAGGAAGAATCGCCGCCATTTTTATTGCCGTGAACCAGTGTTGCCAAATTAGCGATATGAAACGATAAATTTACACCACCACAAAAATAAACTACGTTATAATGAAAACATAATAAAAGTTGATAGATTATTCTTAAGACGGCTGTTAAAAGCTGTAGATGGAATTAAATTAAAATGTGCTACTGCACGTGTCTACTAATAATTGTAAACGGACGCCAGCGGCTTCGCATGAGTAACAGTTGAAAATAATCTTAAGGAAACACACTCCCGGGATAAAAAGTATATTTTGCCGGTAAGGTGAGTGTGTGTGTGTTAGCAGAAGGGCGGCAAAATGATACGTGTGTTCATGGTTCGAGGTTTATTGGACGACTGACTGGCTCCAGTGAACTTAACTTAAACAGTAACTTAACCTAATGTGGCTAAGACTAACTATGACTATTGTGCCTACGCGCTACAATATCATTTTTACACCATCTGCTCGATAATGTCGTTTTACGCGTCATATAAACCTCACTTAAAGCAAGTCATTATATGCCTAGGGAGATAATGCAGTATGGCCGATCCCTAGGGAATAATGAGATTTGAATTTGGAACATCAAGAATCGTCAACATTGTGAATTAAAATGTAGGCGCATCGAACAAGTTGACTCGAAATTCAAATCGAGTATGTAATCACTATGATTCAAACTGGCCACTAACATAAAAAAGAAAATAGAATAAAACGTGCGTACATACTGACGACACGGGAGCATTATAGAAAATTGAAACTATAGAATCTTGGAGTAGTGAATTTTGTTTGTTTGATGAACTTGTAAATATAATACTTACAAAATATTTCTCTAATATATGATTTGGTCGACCAAATTGTCTTTTGATTATCTCACAGATGGTGTAGTATGCAACACAGGGATAAAGCTGTCTTTGTCTTGGGCGCCTTAAATTCCTCACTTCACTCAGGTTTCTTTATTAACTCCCTCGCAATGCTCGCGAGTTAATTTTATAAATCCCTCACTGTCGTTCGGGATTAAAATAGCAACCTTCGTTTCGTTCGGAATTCAACATGCCGCCCGCGACTTAAAGACACTGCTTTATCCCCTAGTCACATAAACTACTATTATGTGCTATTCGAGAATATGGTCTACCCGTGTACTAAGTTTCATCAAAATCCTTAAAGCATACATACTCTCATCACTGACTCACAAACTTTAGTGCGATATCTGTAGGTAAACTCTCTTTCAATACACATACTCGATTTTTTGTTCTTTTAATTCTTATCTCACCGCTTTTAGGCACGCAATAGACTGTTTTCCGCACTGGTGCGGAAAAGTGCGCGTGCTCTCCCCCGCCACAACGATAAAACTCATAACATTGCAATGTTATTAGATTTATCGTATCAGGCTGGACGCGCATCATCGACCCCCACGAGTCACCGGTCAACCCCCATTTATTAATTTCATATTTTATTTTATTCATTAAACCCCAAGCGAACGCCGGCGTTCGCGCACCTATTGTCTTTCTATTGTGTCTGTAATTTCCACGATTGAAAGGATAGATTGCGTTAGATGAAGCAACAAGCTTTTAAACCGTGCTCGATATTGACGACAGACGAATGGAAAATAACTTTCTTAAGTCAGATTGGTTAACAGCTGTTTAACCTACTATTTAAATCCGCTTAGAGGGGTCTCTAAGCGGATTTAAATAGTAGGTACAGGAGGGCAAGAGTAACCATGAAGTTTCGTGCCGGTTCTTCTCCATAGGAAACACCAATTTGGAACCGTGCACTAGCTTCTGACGTTTTATAAGTGTCCATGTAGGCCTATGTAAAATAAAAACCTTATGGTTTGAATTGAATTTACAACATTTGAATAACATAAAGTGCTTCTAAAATTAACTTAATAATTTAGAGTACAAAAGATTTTTTTTTTTTTATTGTTGATAGGTTCGTACTTGACCGCTATCTCACCTGATGGAAAGTGACAATGCGGTCGACGATGGAACGATTTCACTGAATTGAACTGAACACTGAACCAAGGTAAAACGTACCTAAAAAAAAAAATTCGTGATCCTATAACGCAAGTCAACTCAAGGAACATATGGGTGGTTTTAGTCAGTAAAAGTCTGACACAACAACCCAAGAGTGGTGTTTGTGTATTTTTTTTTTAGAAAAACAAATATTTTGGAAAAAATAATTAAGTGGGTGAGAGAAGTCTTCAGATGATTTCCCATCTCAAAAAAGATACATCCACAAACCAATTGGAAGAAAAAATCGATACGTCACAAATAAAAAGGAAAAATTATCGATGCGTCACAAATTAAAACGAAAAAGACATCGATGTGTCACAAACAAAAACGAAAAAATTATCGATGCGTCACAAATTAAAACGAAAAAGATATCGATGCGTCAAAAATTAAAACGAAAAAAATATCGATGTCTCACAAATAAAAACGCAAGTCAATAACGCGAATTTGATTGGCTACTAAAAAAATATCAACCAAGTTTAAAAAATTTTTGCTATTACTTTTCTGACGGGTAGGTAATAGGTATAGTAATTATTGTGGGTCAAAAATAAAATATAAAAACTTACCTTTCTAAAAAGTCTCCTTACTTTATCACCACAAATTCTTATCACTTATTTATGGTACACTAGTTTCACGATTTTCTTCGAAATAACACTTTCACGGGTACAATCCAGAAAGTTCCTCTTCAAAAAAAAATGGATGTAAGAGATTATAGTTTACTATTATTAAAAAAAATCAGATCTCTCTTTGACTCTATAGGTTTATAGGCAATCACTAGGGAAATTTTATAAAATAAAAATAATGAGAACACTTTTTTTCAAAGCTTATTTTTTCTTTAATATAATCATCATTTATATCCAAAGAGAGTTGCTTTTACATAGAAAAGATTATGACAAATGCGTCAAAATTATCTTAGAATAGGTATCCAGTAAATAAATGTAAAAATATAAGGTGTAGATAAAAACTAATCCAATTTTATTGCAATATTATGAGGGCTATTATTCAAAGTTTGATATCGATAAAATAAAAGATATTGGTTATATACAGATTTAGTTGTGACTTAAAGTGTCGGCAAATCATAATTTATCACACTATTCGTAATACTGAAACGTAATTATCAAATTTTTCCTTTCTTTTAGTATTAGGAAATGTTAATGTCGCAAGATTTGCGTCGGTCAATGGTATCTAGATTTGAAACAGGTGGGAAAACTTTGCCATTGCACTATGGGTGAAATACCAAGACGGCAAACTTTGTCACTGCAACAGAATCGAAAAACACAGTGGGCATGTGGGCATACTTTGTCATTGCAACAGTAGCGAAATACTAAATGGGAAAACTTTGTCATAGCAACAGACGAAATACCAAGTTGGCAAACTTTGTATTTGTAACAGAGGTGAAATACTAAGTGGGCAAACTTTATCATTGAAATAGAGGCGAAATACTATGGAAAACAAATAGGTTGTTTTTTTTTTCATTGTTGTTAGGCTTGCACTTGACCACTACCTAACCTGAAGTTAAACGACGATGGAGTGTGCTTGCCTAGAAGTAACCTATTCACTCTCGACTTAAAGATCCCAGGTTGTAGCTATCAGGAAACACACTCTGGCAAGGAATTCTACTTCTTAGCTGAACGCAAAATGAATGTGTTCTCAAAATGTTTTATGCCTGTAGTTTAGATGTCCTCCATGTACCGGTGGTCTATCGCCATTTCCTGATGGTCCGATAATGGTACGGGTTTGGTCGAATTAAGCTACACCATCTCGACGCGCACTCCCTGAAATGCAACCAATAGAAAACCGACAGGCTAGCAACTTGGCATCGATGCTCAAGACTTTGAAGCCTCGACTCGATCGTTATCAATAATTTGGGACTCACCTCTCAATGTCTAAATTATTTAAGGGACACAGTAGTATAAACCAGAATGTTGGATGTTTTGTCATCAACACAATTGTGTTGGTTTACGATCCACAAGTACTTATTTAGTTCCTTTCACGGAATTTTTAATTGTGGTTGTTAGTGCTGGTCATCAAGCTGGTATTTATATTGACTTCAGCATAGCCTTTGATAAGGTTTCTTAAAAATCCCTATCTTTTATTTGCTTGCGTACGGTGTCATTGATGATTTGTAGGAATAGGTGACTTCATACTTAGAGAATATATATTTTTTATTGTAGTAAACAGTTATCAATTCAACAGATATAATATTTCATCTGGATATTCTGGAATCCCACAAGGCTCTCACGTAAGACCTATATTAATCAACTATTGTCAACGACATTTCCGGCCGTTTACAATACCCTGAAATTTTATATCAGACGAATAGAATCAGTCCATTTGACAGAAACTCACTTTTACGTGTGAACCATAAAAATTTTAATCAATGGAGTAAAAATAATGAAATGTATTTTTCATTACTTATACTCTGAAAGTAGGTCTGAAGTTGCCTGAGGAGCGGGGTGAAAGTGATACTTTTCATCCCTAGGGAGTTTTACTTTACAACTGACAGCTGTCAAATTATTAAAAAAAAACTAGTTCTATCTTCACATTTCTATTGAACCATGTTCCAATTTTCCATACAGCCAGTCAATCACAGCGCGATATAAAATTTAAAATAAATAACAGACAAGTATTAATTAAATAATGTTATATTTTAAGCGATTTATTTGTTCAACTAAGTATTTCTTTATAATACTTTATTTTTAAAAGATTACAATTAATTTCTTATTTTTCATTAATGAGGCTGAATAGCTGGGCGAACGCAGAAAAAAAAAAAACAAAATGGCGGGAAAGTGGCAATCAGTCGTTGGTTTTTTCGAGTTTCGTTGACATTTTCGTACAACAGAGATTTGTAGTAACACGTTATGTTTATCAGATTAAAATAGTGATTTAACGCCTAATTTCATAAGAGAAGAGGTTAAAGCAGTAGTGGAATACCTTTTACCGCCTAAATCAGAAGAAAGATACCTACTTAAAATCATAGGTACGACGACTCAGGTTTTACAAACTTTTTATTTTATTTTTGGTTTCCTCGTATTCATAATGAAAAGCACAGTGTTTACCTCGGGGTGAAAGTAACCCATTTAATCCCTCGAATTAGCGACCTCGCTTCGCTCGCCCGCCAACTCCTTCTCGGGACGAAATGAGTTACTTTCACCCTTAATGTAACAATGTACTATTTTTAACTGAAACAAATAGAAAAAGGTAAGTTTTTGTAGATTGTTTCAGTAATGCTGCCAAAACAATCTGGCCCAATAAAGCTTTCTCGAGTCACCTCAAACACAACTCCATTGTGGAGCCGATAAACTAGGCATGCGTCACCTGCTACCCGTCGTACATAGCCACCTGCACTTTTCAGGATTTATAACAGACCAATACCAGAGCTGTACAGCTTCATCGACATGAAAAGAAGAAGCCTTTACTATCCCAGTACTCAGCAGAGGTCTTGCTCAGCTCATTCCAGACATTCTTCTCCTTTTAAATGCACAATTTTCTTTCTATGAATTTATGTTAAGTGTTTTACATTTCCGCCACTAGAGGCGCCACTTGTACCATATTAGTTATGTAAGCTTAGGTACTAGGAAAACTTTACCTTAACGAGAGCCGTTTTCAGTTTTTCATTTATTTAAGGTGTAAATTAAGGATTTTAAGACTGATTTCTATGTAAATAATTAAACTAAGACCGTCCTAAGATTAGAGACATAAGAAAATATTGTAAGGGGTGTTTTACCACAGAAAAACAGCAAAGTTAAGTTTTCCAAACAAAGTCCACCTGCGCTCTGATTGGTCAATAGAAGGAAAATTGGTGCCGTGTGCAAAATTGTAGGGCCCTGATTAGTCAGAATTGGTTATAAAAAAGGGGCATTTTCTGTGGTCAGGTATTCCGAATCCAGCAGTGTAAGAAGAAAGCAGCAAGAAAATAAATAGAAGAAAACTCTGAAGAAAAGTGTTATTATTTGCTCCGCCTGCTACCACCGAACACTCTCCAGTCGACATCCCGCCAGCGAGCCCGCTCCACAGTAACACACAAAACACGAGCGTCAACAACTACTTACCTATTAAAAAAAAATCTCGTGCTACCACTTGTCATCAGTGCAGTAATGCTGATTTTTCTGAATTGCTTCCTACTATTAACAAATATAATGTTAATAGTAAGTAATAAATAATGATAAAAAAAGCTTCACCACAACAACTTTATCATCATACCAATAATCGTGAAGTTTGAATACATGAATAGAAAAAAAAAATTGTATTCTAATTCAAATTGTTTTATTACTTACACCAGCGTAAAAAGTTTGTGAACGTTTTAATTGTACCAACAGCTAAGCCTAAGTATCCTAAGTGTCTAAGTATGCCTAAGGCATTAAGTCCGCCTCTGTACTTTTATGTGCATGAAGTATAAATAAATAAATAAATAAATAAACAGCTGATTTTCAATAATTGCAATCAAAGATAATTCGGAAAGCCGCTCTTGTTGTCGAGTGCCGGCCGGCCGGCCGGGATGGTCAGCCAATACTATTAAAACGATTAATTTGAACTTAATGAATATCTATGTTATCCTAAATTGAACTCTATTGAAAGGAGGGTGACAAAACGGCGGAGAATCTTAAAGGATCTATTACACTACGCGTTATTCAGACTCGTTTTGTCTATGGTTCGACGTATCTAGTCTATGGTTCGACGCATCGCGCAGTGTAATAGGGGTTAGACTGTCTTTCTATGAATGAAAAAATAGCAAGAATCGGAATATCGCACGCGATATTCAGCGCAGTGTAATAGGACCTAAACACCGACTTCTAATTTGACGCCAACGCCATCTAGTTATGAATGTGTAACTAATACACTTTTTTTGACATCTTGGTCTTTCAAACACTTGTTCTTTATAATAATATGTAATATTATTGGCAAATACTCACAATTGAAACAGCGGTAGCTTTTCGTTGTTCGCTTTTTTAAACACACTTATCACTTACTGCCTAGAAAGAGAACCAACTTTATATTGGCGGTTTACCAAAAATAAAGAATGAAATAACAGCGTTCAAGTACTTTGAGACTTTTCATGGCACTAGCGAAGTTATTTGAGTCATACCAGATGTATTCCAAGCATTGTTATTAACTTTTCTGAGAAATATTCAAAATAGTAAAGTTACAAGATTATATTTATCTTTAAAACTCAAACCCTACCTGGCCAATGTCGATTCCACACATAATAATATCCACACACAACCACAAGTATAGTTTCCGAATTCATAAACTGTTAAATGACGGAAAACAATAAAAAACTATCAAAACACTAATTACGTACAACACGATAACCGATCAAAGCAAATTTGAACTAAGTACTTTTTAGTTCGTACAACTTTACGCGTCATAGAGGGCGCCTCGTATTATAATATGCGTAAAAAATTATGTCAAAAAAACCCATTCATAAATTTACCAAAGCCCAGCGTTTTTTAGAACAAAATGTTCGACGAGCATTTGCACACAGTAACAAATTACACCCACACACACTCAAAATTTGACGTTTTATATCAAAAGTAGAGATAGAAGATAAAGCCTCATAAAAGCCTTTAAGGCAGAAAAAGACAACAACACATTAGTGTTCATCTCTTTCTTTTGTTAAGTGTTAGAGTGAGATCGGAGAGATTTCGCTCAGAATGGCATCCTCGCTTCGCCCTGGTATCGTCTTATGAATGATTTTTGAATTTCGCACAACACAGTGGCAACTTAGCGTAATCGCGTAAGCACGCGAAGTTTAAAGTTTAGATTTTTGTGATAATTAATTGATTCGTCGTGTTCTATGAATTAGGCGAGGTTTTGGTAGGGCAAGCCGGGCTTTTTGGCTTGTACTGCGGGCACGCCACTGTTATTACACTAGCTTTTGCCCGCAGCTAATAATATAGCGGCATAGCCTATGTCACACAAGAATAAAGCAGCTTTCGATCGGTGAAAAAATTTTAGCAATCGGACCAGTACTTTCAGAGATTACCTTTTTTATCTGTTATAAACTAGTACTTGACAGCGATCTCGCCTGGTGGTAAGCAGTGACTATGAGTGAATAACCTTCTACAAACAAAAAAATAAAAAATAAAACTTTACCTCTTTATTATATTAGGATGAGTTGCACCATTTAACTATAACGATAACAAAGCCGATAACAGTTGTCAAATTGTCGAATCGACCAATACGCGGTCGTTTCACGGCTGGTTAAGGTTTGGTTATCGTTATAGTTAAATGGTGCAACTCACCCTTAGCGTAGATGTAGATAAATGCGGATAAAATTAACAAAATGGATACTAGATATACGTGACCTCTTCTGTTGTGTATGTTCTATAAAAGAATAGCGAAGTCGTTTAATTCATTCCACCCCAAGCGAACGCCGGTGTTCGCTCTCTGTGTCTTTCTATTGTGTCTCTAATTACGGTATTCGAAAAGTTAAACGACACGACGTTTAAACGATACAACCTTTTTCTGTAAAATTTTAAAAGGAAATACAGTACAATTCACTGCACTGTATCTACTTACGGCCATAGCTCTCTCATTAATTTTCGTGCGGCATCTAGATTTACGCTTAGACTTATTAGGTAGGTACAAGTAGGTACCTTTTTTTTCTGCGATTGAGGGAAAACCTTCAAAAACCAGAGTTTCTTTTTCGGTTGGTAAAAATCATTTAGATGACATCGGTTACCGGACAGCGAACTACCCATTGCTCACCGTCCGCAAGCCCGCGCCCACGGTGGCCGGAAATCGGTGAGATCGTCGTGAGCACCGTTACCTGATGCGGTCGGCCTCCTCCTTTGCTAGCATTACTGCTTCGCAGAAGGAGGCGACCGCCTGCCACTCCTCCTCGCTCCGGACCATGGCCTGTACCAAGGCCCGGCGCGAAAGATCGCTGCCGCTAATCGCCCCCACAAGGGCACGGCGATGCTCTGCCCAAGCGGGGCACACCTAAGTCGGAGAAGTGTGAGATTTTGACCTCCCAGGTCCCAGGACCACCATCAGCACATAATTGTGAAGTTACAATGCACACTCCCCCCCAAATATAAACGATAGAAAACCTGCTAGCAACTCGCCGGTGTTCTCTCTAATTTTGGCGCCACATGTCATTTAAGTCTGTCGTGATAATATTATCAGCTTAGTGCCTACAATAAACAGTGATAAGTTCATTACGTCAACTCTTTTAAATGAATACGCACGTTTGCCGCCATTCATTATTGTTAAAAACATGTGAAGTAAAACGCGACTTTGTTATCAAAAATGTCATCGGTCCGGGCTTTTCCTAAGTACTGATTAATGGTTTTAGTCAAACCGGATACAGCCTTTTTTTTCAGTGGGAAAAAATCATCTAATGACATCCCCCGCCCTTGAGCGAGAAATAGTGTCAGACTCTTACTGAGTAAAAAACCCACCCCGTTCCTTCTTGCCTTTCTTTCAGAAGCAGACCCCTAGCCCCAGTAGCGTTCAACCCTGCTGAGCCCAGGTTGCTGACAGCCTTGAGGCGCGCGCGAACAGTACGCGATATCGACGACTTGGTCTCGGTCCGGACGGTTACCGGACGGCTGGACAGCGAGCTATCCAAGTTTTTGCTGCCAAGTTCAACCCGCCAAGTTGGTAAAAACCGCTTCGTGAGAGTTCTAAGGGCCGACGCTGTGTGCACGCAAGTGCACCGTCGTGACTTGCCGCGCGGGCACCTATCGCGCGCAACTGCACCCCGCACCTGTAGCCTGCTTCACGTAAAATCAAACAAGCCAAATATCGTTGAAGTTTTATAGTCGTTCGATGAAGTCCTATCCAAAAGCGGTATTCACGATCTATCAACTTATTTCCAGTTACATTAATAAGTATTCTACCAGGATAATGTAATACAGTTTTTTTTTTATATCGACGTATTTCAAACTCGATTGATGGATGTGAATACGGAAATGGTCTAAACGACTAAATCGCAACGATATCGTTACGGTTTTCATTACGTGAATCGGGCTAATGTTTTGCTACGTAACATTCTTAACACTTCTCCTTCGACACGACTACATGCACACCTTTAAACTTGACCTAGCGACACTGCGCAGATCTGGTTTCCCGTGACGAGGACCACCGCACACGACACGCGTGACGTCATGCGAGGTATCCGTGCAGGCGCTCGTTTAGTGCAGCGTTGGCCCTTAGCTTTAACCGACTGAGGATCGAGGTTGACCGCTACACAAATAATCTGGCCAAATAGGGCTTCCTCGACCCATCTCAAGCACGGTGCCAGTAGACATATGGAAGCCGCTTCACAGGACATGGGTGCGTTACCTGCCCATGCCACTTCTTCCAGAATTTACAGGTACAAGGTGAATGATAGAGCTGCTGGGTTACCAAATATTGGTCAGTTCGATTATACAAGGTGTAAGGGACAGCCCTCCACAAACTTTAAGGGCTTGCTCAGTAGACGATACTGAACAACATTCCACGAAATTTTTTTTCAGGAAACGAAAAAAAAAATCGGCCTCTCCATACAAACTGTCCAATCAAGTTTATAATTTCGTATGGTGTGGCGGATTTTTTTTTTAATTTCCTGAAAAAAAATTTTGTGGAACGTTGTTCAGTATCGTCTAGTGAGCAAGCCCTTAAAGTTTGTGGAGGGCTGTCCCTTACACCTTGTATAACCCGAGTTATTGTCAAAGATCTTCTTATGACCTTCTTACGAGCTTTTGCCCACGTACATATTATTATAGCCTGTCACTTACTTAGAAATAAAACAGCTTTCTATAAGTGAAAAAATTTAGCAATCAGACCGGTACGTTTAAGAGATTACCAACAAACAAAAATACAAACTTTACCTCTTTATGATATGGTGTAGATTAAATAAAACCCATTTCGTACATTTTTCTAAACGTATATTTATTAGAAACATAGCAACAATACCCTTATTTATTCTACAGTAATTACAAATGGCGGTGGACCACCTACAGGGCCGTCTGAAGCAATTAGGGTGCATGGGGGAAATTAGGGTGCGTCGAAGCAATTAGGGAGCTTGGGACCAATTAGGGAACTTGGGAGAAATTAGGGAGCTTGGGAGCAATTAGGGAACCTGGGAGCAATTAGGGAGCTTGGAAGCAATTAGGGAACCTGGGAGCAATTAGGGAGTTTGGGAGCAATTAGGGAACCTGGGAGCAATTAGGGAACCTGAGAGTAATTAGAGTGCTTACGTTGTCTACCTACTTATTCACTCGGGTGTATGAGAACAACAGTGTTGGATGTAGACAAAGATGCATGGAAGTAGGGAGTAACTCTAGGACTTACACGCATTATCATATAAAACTAAAACGATTCTCATTTCTAAAGAACGATATTAGAGCAGCTATCACTCCACAATTACACGCTACAAAGTTCAAAAATAATGTAAATTCCACTGACATTTTTCAATAAATTATATAAGACTTGAAAGGAAAACATTAGAGAGAGTGATTTAAAGTTAAAATTTCTTAGAAAACAAGAAAATAGTTTAAAAAAAATGTTGAATTTAGATACTATTACCATATCTACATCCGACTGTTAACCGACTTCGAATAGGAGGAGGTTCTATGTTCGGCTGAATGTATGTTTTTTTTTAACATTTTTTTCTCTACAAGTAATTACTTTAAATCACTCTCCTGTAAATAAAATGTCGCTTTGTAATTTTTGCCTTTCAAGCCTTTTGTCGATGAGAATTTCTTTTGCACTTGCGACATAGTTTAGTAGACGGCCCTGACTTTTACAATTTGTATTCTTTGTCTAATAATGCACCCGGCAAGCTGTGGGCTATTGTGCGTTTAATGCTTTTGATTTTAAATTGTAAAGCGAGAATTTCTTATTTAAAATAATACAAAGTACATAGTTTTTTTCTATATGCATTTTTTTTAAAAATTGGCTATTATTGGTCAAAACTTTTTCAATAGACTTACTCGGAAGCTCCCTCCTATCCCTACCGCTTTTAGGCAAATAATTTACTGTTCACCGCACTAGTGAGGAAAAGTGAGTGATCTCACTCCCGCTACAATATATCTACTGCATCAACCGTATCAGCGTAGGCACCGGGTTTATTTATATCTTCGTTAAAATACTAAAAAATGTTGTTTGATACACTTGGAAAGTCACTGAAGCACTCGGCATAATAACTTCGCTTGTGGCTCGGGCGAACTTCGCCTCGTTCGCAATGACAAACTTCCTCCATTTGCATCAAAATGTACTATTGTTTGAGGTGTAAATAATCACATAACATTAAGAGGCCGGCGACCAATGAATTTCCATACAAACGTAATACCACACTCATTTGCAGTTGGAGCATATTTCCAACATATTATGATGATATTCGGTTATAGACAATATTTATCTAGGTTCCGACGTCGGGAATATTAGAAATATTGTTATTTTTAATACAGGAAAAGCCAAAGCCATTTACGCTGTAAAAAAGTGCGAAATACAATTCGCTTAAATTCCTTTTTGGTTTTTTAAAAAAGAAAGACGTAGGAACCTAGATAAATATTGTCTATAACCGAATATTATCATAATATGTTGGAAATATGCTCCAACTGCAAATGAGCGTGGTATTATGTTTGTATGGAAATTCATCGGTTGCCGGCCTCTTAAAGTAGTAAAACCTTTTTTTTAATATAATCTTCTCGTAGGCGTACACCAACCAAATAATGAGGAATACGCGTCTAATTATATAGAGAAATCCTCGCTTCACGTCACAAAATGAGATCATATTTATTACAATTGCGCTATATACAAGGTGTCGTTTTGAAGCTGCAAAATATTTCAGGAGGTAATTATGTTAGTGATTCTCGACCCGAATCAATAATAAAATGAGTAGGTAATTTTTTTTTTTTCTATTTATGAAAATCGGTATGTGTGAACTACGTTTCTTAAAAAGCAGCCAGTCTGATACCTGCCTTATAACCGCGCTTTCTTTCACACACAAAAACACGTAAAAATAAAGGGCGTTTTCACACACACTAACTCGCAACGATAGTTTCATAAATAATGTATCATCCAATCATCATCCCGCACGCCACACCCTAGCCACGCCCCCGCTGCCATCGATCTATCGAATTAGTTTAGTATAATTAAAAAATAAAATAACAAGTATTACTGATTATTGACCAGGTATCGTTTTTTCACATGATTATTTATGAGTTTTATTACAACCTCCTAAAATATTGTGCAGTTTTAAAACTGCACCTTGTATATCAACAGGGGTACCATTTACATGAATTGTATTCAATTGCATTGACACGTACATTAAAATTATATTTGTACTAAATTAACATTAAACCTTTGCTTTTAAACCACCTCATGTTTTTTATATGCGAATCCTGAAACCCCTAAGTATTTTTATGTAAAGAATCTATGTACTAAATTTCAAAACTGTATCATAAAACATCACAAAGTTATGTTATCTGCACGCTTAGCCAAGTTGTTATTCTGCAATCGTTAACGCTGTCGAAAAGTGATGTAAAGTCGCGCGGTCAGAAAAAACGAATAGACAATTCGTAGCCACCAACTTCATATCGTTCAAAATCGTTTCTACAATGTTCAACGCTACATCCTTTGTTATACAAACGCTACATTGTAGAACGAGCGGCCGACTCAGGCGCGTCAACATGGCTACCAACTTATCGTTTTCTACAATTGCTGTCACCGAGGCGTTACCGATTAGAGAACGGAATTCGACACAAACTGGTTATAACTTGGCTAGGGGGGCTGGTTAGCGACATAAATACATGGTCACCGGTCCATCCGGGCGACTGAGAGTTTTGCTTCCGCACCCAGCTGTGCGCTGTCGTCTAATAACCGTTATGACCTTTTTTTTATGGTGGGAAAAATCATCCAATGACAACCCCCGCTCTTGGGCGGAGCGGGAGATAGTGTCAGACTCTTACTGACTAAAAGACCCACCCCGTTCCTTCTAGCCTTCATACCGGAGCTCGAGCGCCCTTTCGGATAACCCTGGCCCCAGTAGGCTTCGACCCGGCTGGGTCCCTGCTGTTGCTGACAACTCCTTGAGGCGCGCGGGAACAGCGCGCGCCGTCGGAGCCTTGGGCTTGGTCCGGACAGTTACCGGACGACCGGACAGTGAGCTGCCCGTTATGACCTGCCGTAACCTGTTTTGTACTTAGTGTTGGTTGTCTAACTTGTGACGTTTTTAAATATTTTTGGGAAAAAAATAAAATGGTTTAAAAACTATTCTGCCGTCCTCTAACTAAAAAGCAGCTAAGTGCTTTGTTTTCTAAGTAACTTAGCTGCTTTTAAGTTAGAGGACGTCAGTATTGGAATCCATTCAGTTACTGATTCTGAACAAAGTATTTTCAGGTTTCACATATATTTAAAATAATATTGTATTTATTCATCGGGGAACATTATACGGCCGTTTTTGGTAAACATTAATTGCATATGTATCAACAAATTACATTTATCCGATTTTGTTTCTAACAAACGAAGTTTTCGTTTTTGAAATGAACACAATACCTACCGATTTGTTTATCTAAATTATAATTTTTATATTAATATAATTTTTCTTCATCAAAATATACAAATTAATACATTACAATTGATTTTAGAAACTGTAAAGTATTAAGTATCTGGGGGCACGGGAGTGCCCCGCCAAGGAGAGCATCCTTTTCTCAAAACAGCCCCCCTAGCCAAGTTACAAACCTTTCACTTGCGCCGAACGCTTCGAGTTGACCTTGCCGCCAATTCTTTTGTTCTGACCACATGACTGAGCTTTAAGACGACGTCATTCCTGTACATTTGAAGCTTTCTCCAAGCGTTAACTATTGCAGATTAGCAACTTGGCTAGGGTACAGATCAGGCCATTTTTATTATTCAACCAATCAATGACGGCACCTTTGACGCAGTGGTTGACTAATTGGCTGCTGCACTGCGTGTCGCGGGTTCGATTCCCGCGCGGAACAAATATTTGTTTGCCCTGAATACATATAGTTGATTACATGTTTGTGAACGCGCCTAGGATAAAGGAGTAATTCCTAGTCTAGGGCAAAGTTTTATCCATAATATCTTCATACTTTTCAGTTTCCAAGAATCAATCGAAAAATAAAATACTGATTTTTTATCACCTAATTGAAATCACAAATCACACATTACAAACTAATATTTTGTACATAACATTGACAAAACACTTTTATTTATAGACATAAAATAATGCTAAGTTTAAGCCAAGTATATTTTAACTCACGAGTGCTCACGCTATGAGCATTTTGCCGCAATCAAAAACAAACGTTATTGTTTTTAAAACTATGCAATATTCATCGTCAAACGTAAAGTAACGCAGCTTGCTTCGTATCCTTCATATGTGAAGAATTCGAAACAAGTCTTTTTATACAATGACTTCTCCCGCTCTTGGGCGGAGCGAGAGATAGTGTCAGACTCTTACTGACTAAAAAACCCACTCCTTTCCTTCAAGCCTTCATACCGGGGTTCGAGTTCCCTTTCGAACCCTGGCCCCAGTAGGCTTCGACCCGGCTGGGCCCCTGCTGTTGACAACTCCTTGAGGCGCGCGGGAACAGTGCACGCCGTCGACGACTTGGGCTCGGTCCGGACAGTTACCGGACGGCCGGACAGCGAGCTACCCATTGCTCACTGCCCGCAAGCCCGCGCTCCCGCTCTAGGGTGGGGGAGAGGGCGTATCAATCTTTTACTGACTAAAACCTACCTGTGTTCCTTCATTTGACTTTTGCGTTTATGAGTACAATTGCCGAAACGGATCTTGAGCGCTCGGCGGCAGAGTGGGGATCGCTTTGCGCATTTGTCGAGCCAATTGTCTTCGTTGTTAGAAAAATGCAGTAATGCAGGCAACTAATCACGAGTGACGTCTATGACACGATGGCGCGGCGAGCCAATCACTGACACTCCCCGCCCCCGCGTCTCACTTCGCACCACTAAAGAGAGCGAATATTTGACTTCTGCACAACTTGAAGCCAGCGCTCAAGTTCCGTGACAGTAATTGTATATTCTTTTCAGAACCAATCCCATGAGCCTAGCAGGCATCGGGCCTGCTACCCTACGGTTTGCCGACATCTCATCACAGCCCGATACAGATGGTTCCACCTCAAAAAGAAGGTCAAACTTTGTAACGTAGCACAGTAACTCACTTTGTACCCTTCACAAGTAAGAGTACCGGTCCGTAGACGACCGTAAAACGAAAGGATTTCTACAGCTAAGTAGCGTGCGGCGGCAAATTGTTCATCGCGTGAGTACTCAAGCGTCAAATTAACGTTAAGGTGAAACGAGATACCGAATAGGTGAAAATGTAATTAATCTGCCTTTAGCTAATACCATTTCCTTGACTAAATAATACTCTATTGTACTAAAAACAAATTAAACTATCAAGTTTAAGTTCAGCGTCATCTTATACTTCATTCAAATTAAGATGACACATTTAAACAAAACTTTTCTACTGTCAGTTCAGCCGATTTTGATTTTTATTCCGTAGGCATAAGGACTGCATTAAAGCCAGAATCAATGGTTTTTGTTTTTAAGTGGGAGATCATCCAGCGACATCTCCTGCCCTTGGGCGGGGCCGAAAGATGTATCAGGATTTTATTGACTAAAATCTGGAGTAGGTTTTTTTAGTTCATTCGTTGCCTTTCATAGCAGGGCCGGGTTTTCCTTTCAGAAGCGAACTCATGGCCCCAGTACACTTCGACCTTGCTGGGCCTTTTTTTTGGTGGGGAAATCATCAATGACAACCTCCGCTCATGGGCGGAACGGGAGATAGTGTCAGACTCTTACTTATTAAAAACCCACACCGTTCCTTCACGCCTACATACCGGGGCTCGAGTTGTGTTTCGAAACTAACCCTGGCCCCAGTAGGCTTCGACCCAGCTGGGTCCCTGCTGTTGCTGACAACTCCTTGAGGCTCCTTGAGGGAACAGTGTGCACCGTCGACAACTTGGGCTTGGTCCGGACAGTTACCGGACGGTCGGACAGCGAGAACCCATTGCTCACTGTCCGCAAGCCCGGACCCTGCTGGGCCCCTACTGTTTGATATCTCCTTGAGACGCGCGTGGAACAATACGCGCCGTCGAGAAGCAGTGGTTACAATACAAACTTATTGCTGCACTTGCTATTTGTCATGCTAACAAAGCAATAGAAGCCAAAATGGCTTGAACGGACAGTGAAAGATGTTTTTAAAAATGATTGATAATACGGCCACGTTCGCGCCTGTAGCTTTCTGACTGAACCTTTTTCTTAACAAAAAGGATTTTTATTCAAGAATTTGTGAAAGATTTTCAGAATAGCCAATACCAGAAGAAAATATAATGCAAATCTGCATCTATAGGCACCTCGTTTATAGTACTGAAATGCTTTCAATTTGAGCGACAAATTGTTGGGCGATAGTAGCGCTACAGTTGCGCAACAGTTGCGCCATAGTTGCTAAATAAAACGTCTGAACTTGATCAAAAAATCATGTACAACTCTTTAACCGCCTACGCAGGATATATCGCCACTCGCGTTTATTTCACCAGCGTCGCACATCACAACCAAATACTACATCCCGTCAGATCTTCTGTCACCTATGGGGATTGAAGAGCTAAACAAGATGGAGTACCCAGCCGTAAACACACGACTTTGGCGAATACGACAAGCGGTTAAAGAGTAAGTGCCACAACTGGGCCCCAAGTCTGCTATTACAATAGTGTCAGAATGGTCTATCATTGACTTCATAATTGTTGATTTTGAGTAAGTCTGGTAATCTACTAATATAATGGCGTCATAATGATTTTCCAATGATCAACCGCTGACACTCCTTTGAAAGAAGTATCCCGAGAAGTAATTCCGTACACATTTACAAATGAATGTCTTACGTATGCTGTAATCTGCAAAAATTTTGACAGTTTCTTTGATCAGTGACCTACCATTAGAACGTCATTGTGCAGTCATTGCTCTATATTGTCATTTTACCAGAACTCTATTACGAGACCATTGACCGATCAATGATCGATCATTATGAATTAGCAGATTAGGAACTTTTAGCAAAATGACAATGGAATCGTGTTGGAATGGCAAATTTATAAAAATAGCAGACTTGGGCTCCTGATTCCCAGTAGCACCTTGGTTGACCGATGTAGCGCCACAGTTGAACGACAGTAGCGCGACAGAGGCACTATAATCGTCTTTCGCTCAAATAAAAAACACTTTTCATATTAGGATTTATCTTATTATTACATACACGTTTTGTACAGTTATCACACCGCCATTTTATTAAACAAAACACTTTCAAACATATTTATTTTTTATTTTCACAGAGCTTTAGGCCAATCCTGAATTATGTGGTGACGAAAAAAGATTTGGTACCGGTTGAATTGACATTTTTTTACGATGATTGGTACGAGTAATAACATATAAATATTCTATCCACATATAATGTAATTTACCAATAT
Source organism: Mythimna albipuncta (assembly GCA_929112965.1). NCBI lineage: Eukaryota > Metazoa > Arthropoda > Insecta > Lepidoptera > Noctuidae > Mythimna > Mythimna albipuncta. The sequence goes on along the minus strand of OV815986.1, from coordinate 2,223,302 downwards.
TGGTTGGGATTTTGCCCAGCAGTGGACTTCTCCAAAAACGTAAGAATATAATGTAGGAAATGTCGTCTTTTGCGTTTTTTTAATAATTGCATTTTTATCGCTAGTTAATCAGCTGTGCCTACAGTTTCAAACTTTTTTTTTCCTAAATTCATTTTATACAATATATTTGTTTGTTTGCCATCACCATCTTTTCTTTGGGTACATAGAAATCTTGGTTGCTTGAGAAATTTTCATTTTCTTTTTGGTAATTTCAAAGTTACCAAAAAGAAAATGAAAACCATTACTTCCGTTCAACCGATTTTGACTTTTATTACGTTGATGGCATGACAAATGGCGGCTGCAGTAAATAGTTGGTATTGTAACCACTTTTTTGCTGTTATTGCCATCCTTATACCTACGAAATAGAAGTTAAAATCGATTGAACAGATAGTAAAAAAAGGTTGTCTAATCTTAGCGCAAACCGGGTATAGGGGGCTGAAGATTCAAGAGGCGTTGACAAAAATAGCCTTAGGTAATTTTATATGCGCACTGTGTATTCAGTTCTCTTAATGATAAAATAATTGATAAATTAGTAGGTCTAGCTGAAGAATAAGTCGTCACATTTATTTTATGGCAGTTGAATTTAAAATCTCTATAGTACAAAAACCTAGGTACGTTGCGAAACTTTAAAGTTCCGAGTAAAGTCTTTTAAAATTGATCTGTTTGATATGACGATTTTCTTGTATTATAGGCTTTCACACAAAACTGCGATGCGATGTCATATGACGCAGCATCGTAGAAACCTGTGACGCGAATTGCTGCGATGAAATTCGATTTAGATGACCATACAATGTGCGATGCGAATCACAAGTTCGTCGTGCGAGTTCGCAGATCTATACGACGCGACGTCGCATCGCAGTTTTGAGTTTAAACTCTATGTGTGATGAACTTATTCAAATTAGGAACACACTAAAATTAGTAAAACTGCATCAAAAGATAAAAATAAGGCAATTGGGTTGTCAGCCCCATTATGAACTAAGTCCTCTAGCCCATTTATATTTTATCATAACATCAATTAACTTCAAACACGTCAAGATTTCTATTTGCCCAAAGAAATGGGAATGATGATAAAGCCTCAGATACATTAGGTGATAAAATCTTCCCCAACATTACGACCAACGCTCAATATAAGTGATGCTGCAAAATTGCCCAGGGACACTGGGCAATTTTGCAGCATCTTGCCTCTAACATTTCACAACGCATTTATGTGATACGGGACATGTTATTGGACAATTTGAAAGCGTTCAGCGTCATGTTAAGAGACATTTTGCCACCTAATGTAACAATATGTTAACTCAGCAACACTTTTAGCGCGCAACATCGCACAATGTTGCGATATGTTGAGCGATTTCTTGCAACTTATCATTTTATTTTATTTTCTGTTGAGCGAATTCACGGCAACTTACGTGGGCAGCTATTAGTTGCTCAGTGACTACATGATTTTAAGCCACAGAGTATAAATAAATGGAGTCCTAAATTGAGCAAGACCATCAAGTGCTTGTTTTCGTGCCTTCAATGCTGAACCAATTTTGCTTTTTTTTTTTGTATAGAGTAAAATGGGACCTCGGAGGACATTAAGATACTTTTTATCCCGGGAGCACGTTTGCTAGGGTTAATTACTGATACGCTAGTAAGTCACCGGAAGATGTTAGTTTATAGAAACCCGATAAAAGTAAACATCAAATTAGGATTAGGATCGTTTATACCGCGCACATCGAAAAACTGGAATAACAATCAGCTGATTCAGCCTTATTCCTAGTTCATATTATAAAGGGTCCATAGTTTCAACATTCAAGGGTTTAAGCTGAACGTTGATGACTTAGTAAGTCAGGATTTTTATTTTATTTACCAATATCAAAAAAAAAGGTGCTCAATTCGAGTGAATGCTCTCCTTTCAAGGACCGCCATTATTTACGTCAACCAATATTAATAATCAGTAAAATATTATCTGCCGTCGAGAACATTCGTTCAGAAACGATTTTAAGACTTATCTTTACTACAAATACAGTTTTAAATCGGTCGGGGTTTGGTGGCACAAATTTGTGCCAGCGGGGCTCAACAACAAGTCAGGGCTCTAGAGGTTAAACACTGATAGAACTCCATTTATTACAACTTCTGTGTTTTTTAAACAATTTGATTAAATAATTGATAATTCCTTAAAACTAGTTTTGTACCAAACTATTATTTTCCAGTGGCTATGAACAGAACATCTACGGTCTACATCATTCTCTCATTTCATTGCTTATTTCTCCAGAACATCGTGAAAGCGGTACAAAGCTTTTGTCGTAATATATTTGGGTAAAATCACATTGTTGCTTTTAAAATTGATTTTTTAGTTAGAACGCAGCTTTTTGTGGCGATTTTTTAACCGATTTTTTTACCAGAAATACTCTGTAAGTGACAATGTTTGGGTAGAGTCATCCCATCATTAATTGAGGCGTTTTTCGTAGCAAAGGTGCCGCTTACCGTACGCACTAACAATTTCATCTTAAACTTTAGACGATAGGTAGGAAATCATCCAAAGACTTATCCCGCTCCTGGACAGAGCGCGAGGGCGAGTGAATGTTAGAATTTTAATGATTAAAATCCACTCCAATGTTTTCTGTGCGTTTCAGGACCCTGGGTTTTCCTTTAAAAAGCGAACCTATGGCCCCAGTCGGCTTCGACCCTGCTGGGACCCTACGGTTTTGTGGACATTTCCTTGAGGATTGTAGACTTATAGACCTTGCAATCTGATATATCAACTACAGTATGAGTAACTTGTTAGTTCTCATAGAGAATAGTTTGTAACCCCACCTCTGATTTCGTGAAAAAAAACTAGGATAAACACATTACTTCTCTATGACACAATCGGTTAAATCACACCAAAAACGCTACGTTCTAACTAAATCAGCACTGCATTTAATATCATACAAATTACAAAACTCTCATCCAAACCAAACATTTACACAAAGCAAACATACTAACAACTAATAAACGCCGCGTTTACCTGCGTCGCAACTGCGTGACAACTGCGTGGCAACTGCGGGGCGACTGCGGGGCGACAGCGTGGCAACTTTTCACCGTCGGTCGTTATTATTGCGATATGCGATTCTGTGCTAGTACCTATAGTAGTTAGGTTTAAATGGCCCTACTTTGTTTAAGCCTAAGTACTTTGCTTGTTCGTCGGTCAACTCCGTGAGGTGGGCGTCGAATGTGGGTAGATGGAGACTGGCGACGTATTCGTCCATTTTCTTTGGTAGTAGGTATACGTCAGCCTGCAACAGAAGTTAATAATTTTTGTGAAAACATCCTTTGTTAAGTGTTACATAACATAATCAGACTTTTGATGTTCCCATTTCTAAGACTCAGGCCTCCTCTCTAGGAGAGGGAGTGGGCCTGGCTGGGTTTGAACCCGGTGTAACTAAGTCAAAGCTTGGAATTAGACAAACAAGGTGAAATAGTGACCTAGACAAAATACACAAATGACAAAATACAAAATTATGATATTATTTTTATTAATACATTTTTTTTTCTCAAAAAAATGTCAAATAACGTGTTGCGCCGACCCCAAATAAAATGGGACAAGGGCAGGAAGAAGAAGAAGAAGAAGAACTCGACAAAAAATCTATTAAACTTGATACATTGGTAAACCCATGTCACAATACATAAATAGGTACAGAAGCCAATCTACATACAAAGCGCGCTCGAATAACGCATACATAACACCGCTCACGGACACGATATTTGGAGCGTCTCGGCCCGCTCGTCGAACAGTTCCGGCTCAAACGCTCATTAGTGTGCGTCCACCGAGCGTAGGTATAAAAAGTGAAGTACATAAATGAGATTGTCTTCTGTACCCATCTATTTTGTGCCCATGTCCTGAAATAGCGTCACCGGATATTTTATATTATTTTTTATTTTAGAAGTTTGTTCCCTTTCTTTTAGGTGGGAAATCGACTTCTCTCGCTCTAGAACAGAGTGGAAGGGCATGACAGACTTTTACTGACTAAAACCAAACATAAGTTTGACTTTTGCCCTTCTCTATCCAGAACCGCGAGAGTAAGGCTGCCTGCTCGCGTCAGACTTTTTGTAGGACAGAATAATCGGGCCGAATTTATATATTAATAAGGCTGCCCGCCCATACATCCGATAATCGGTGACCGATTTTCTGTAGGAGAAAAATAGACAGCAATAGTGCAACGCACACGTCCTACAAAAAGGTGGACAGAAGTATACAGAACAATGTTACAAATATACAAAATTGACCCGATTATCTATCCTACAAAAAGTCTGACCTGGGGTGGGCAGCCTAACATTGTTCTGTATATTTCTGACCAACTTTTTGTAGGACGTGGTACCAGTTTGTTCTATTATTCTCCTACAAAAAATCGGACACCGATTATCGGACGTCGGCAGGCAGCCTAACCATTTCAGAAGTTGACTCATGACCCCAGAAGACCCACCTCACAGAAAAGATGAAAGAGGTTAGAAAGGAAATACTTTCCGATTTGTACTACAACGAGTGTCGCCGCTTGTCTTCCACCCTTTAACTCCACTACAGGCAATAAACCAATACGAACGCGCATTATGCAAATAACAAACCTCGCACACTTAGATCGCAAGGTTGCTATTGGTAGTTGAACTAGAGCATTGCCCTACTTTGTGGCACGACTGCCCCGCCCACAAGGCCATTCTAACCTCTTTTATCTTTTCAGTGTTTTGCTGATGCTACTCGTGTCGACAACTCAGGCTCAGTCCTTACCGGAGGACCGGACAGCGAGCTACCTATTGCTCATCGTCCGCAAGCCCACGCCTACGGTGAAGTGCGACCACTAAATCGACGACATTTTTAACAACACGTAATAAGTGAAACTATTTTAAAACCTGGTTTGACATACAAGATGGGTATCGTATCGTGACTTAGAAACCCAAAAAAACAGTTTTACAATAACAACGCATTCACACATAAATGAATCATAATCACGGTTTGTGAATTCTGACGAATCGTTTTTGTTTTTATAATAGAGATGAAACGAATATTCATTAGACGCGTCCACACAGAGCGAACAGCAGTGGCAAATGCCACGCAATGCAGCTCGGTTAGTGCGGACGTACCTCGGCCGAAGCAAGGGCGCGCGCTGCCGCCGGCGAGGGACCAGTGTCGGCTTTTTGTTTTAATTCTAAATTAAATACCTAGTTTACCGCGCTCTCGGGGATAGTTTCATCGCGCGGCAAATGCCTCACGAGGTTACTCGCTCCGTGTGGACACACCTGTTCACTATTCGGCCGGATACCGGATATTAAGCGACTTTTCAGCCGGATACCGGATTTAAAGGATACCTCAACCGATCATATTTGCAAACAGTTCAACAATTTTTTATGAACGAGAAGAAAAAATACCCAAAAATCGTAATCAAATTCTAATTTTAATAAAACCTTATTTCGACTCGTATTTCAAATGTTATCTATTATTCATTAGTTGTTCACAACTACCGCAGTATAGTATTTTTTATCTTCTTTGGGTTTAATGGTAGAGAATTTTTATTGCATTAAGTCTACCTATGTAAATAACATACATTTTAAATAGACCGGCTTCTTAAAAAATTACGATATCGTCAAAAACCACATGAATCCGTCCAAAAATAAATACAAATGACGAGTGTATGTGTGACGGACTGTGCCAGTCATACCGTGACCTGTAGACACACGTACAATGAACTAACATACAATGACAACACATAGACACCCATCTATTGTCACTCACGCGACTTACCTGCTGTTCCTTCACTCTTCCAGCCTCTTCCTGCGAAACAAAATCTTCTAAAGCATGTATCTACAGTCTACTTAACATTTTACATCCCTTCTCACATTCATCAGACTTTGCTATCTTAATTAGAAAAATAATTTTAATTGATTTAAATGGGATCCCTGTTTTTTCCACTTATTTCTTTTCTATTTCTCCATACTCAGCCTCATTCCCCCAAACTCTCCCTCCTAATTTCACAACTCCTTTTGTTACGAGTCAATTTTACTTAAATCTTGTCCGACCAATGTAGTCACCAGGATAGCATCTCTCAACATCTTCTCATTTCTCCACACTCTCTCTAAAGAAGCACAAATCTCCTTATACCTTCTCACTCCTTCTAAACGTGACTCCAATTGCTTCATTCCTTCACACTCTCTCTTAATTTTATCACACCTCCACACCCTCTCCAAATGAAGCTAGATTGAAGCTTCATCATCAGCTTCAAGCATCATTCCTCCACACTCACTCTAAATGCGACTCCAATCTCCCCATTCCTCTACACTCACTCTAAATTAAGCACCAATCTCCCAATTCCTCTACACTCACTGTAAATGAAGCACCAGTCTCCCCATTCCTCTACACTCACTCTAAATGAAGCACCAATCTCCCAATTCCTCTAAACTCACTGTAAATGAAGCATCAATCTCCCAATTCCTCTACACTCACTGTAAATGAAGCACCAGTCTCCCCATTCCTCTACACTCACTCTAAATGAAGCACCAATCTCCCAATTCCTCTACACTCACTGTAAATGAAGTACCAGTCTTCCCATTTCTCCATACTCAGCCTCATTCCCCCAAACTCTCCCTCCTAATTTCACAACTCCTTTTGTTACGAGTCGATTTTACTTAAATCTTGTCCGACCAATGTAGTCACCAGAATAGCTCTCAACATCTTCTCATTTCTCCACACTCTCTCTAAAGAAGCACCAATCTCCTTATACCTTCTCACTCCTTCTAAACGTGACTACAATTGCTTCATTCCTTCACACTCTCTCTTAATCTTATCACACCTCCACACCCTCTCCAAATGAAGCTTCAATCTCATCTCTCCTCCACACTCACTCTAAATGCGACTCCAATCTTCTCATTCCTCCACACTCACTCTAAATGCGACTCCAATCTTCTTATGCCTCCACACAATCTCTAAATGCGACTCCAATCTCCTCATTCCTCCACATTCACTCTAAATGAAGCACCAATCTCCACATTCCTCCACACTCACTCTAAATGAAGCACCAATCTCCTCATTCATCCACTCTCACTCTAAATGAAGCACCAATCTCCTCATTCCTCCACACTCACTCTAAATGAAGCACCAATCTCCTCATTCCTCCACACTCACTTTAAATGCAACTCCAATCTCCTCATTCCTCTACACTCATTCTAAATGAAGCACCAATCTCATTTCTCCACACTCACTCTAAATGGAGCACCAATCTCCTCATTCTTCCACACTCACTCTAAATGAAGCACCGATCTCCTCATTTTTCCACACTCACTCTAAATGAAGCACCAATCTCCTCATTCCTCCCTCGGAAATATCGTAACTTATAAAACACAATAAACCAACATATAATTCTATGTTCACTCACTCGACTTACCTGATGTTCCTTCACTCTTCCAGCCTCTTCCTGCAAGACAAAAACTTCTAAAGCAGATATCTACAGTCTACTAAAGAACTTACATTCCAATAATCTTCTTATATCTATAGTCTTAAATAAACAATCAACATCACTTCGTTTTAATATAATCAACACTATAAACCATCTTTCCATTCTTTTACACTCCCTCTTATCACAGTCTCTTCACCTATGAACCCACTTTTTTTCGATTGGTACAAATCATTCAGATTTTTTTTATGGTGGGAAAATCATCTGATGACAACCCCCGCTCTTGTGCGGGGCGGGAGATAGTGTTAGAGTCTTACTGACTAAAAAACCCACTCCGTCCCTTCGTGCTTTCATACCGAGACTGAGCTATCTCTCGAAACTAACCCTGGCTCCACCGTGCCCTCCGGGCGTTCCTCACAGTGCCGACACCCGGGAAAATCATCCAGATGACATCCCTAGCTCTTGGGCAAAAAAAACTCACACCGTTCCTTCTTGCCTTTCATACCGGGGCCGAGCCTTCTTTTTGGAACTAGACTCCCCACCATACATCTTTTTCCTCAGTCCTCCACTCTTGTTCTATCTCACTTCACATTATACCCACACATTATATGGCTTAATGGGGACATTCCCCTCATTCCTAAGTAATATAGTATACGTCTACTTCCCTTACTCTCATTCCCACTGTTCAACTTATATTACATATTGATATTTCTCATTACTCCGTTTTATTCCTCCCTACTCCCCCAATCTCCTCTCCCCTCTTCACTTTATACCGGCAATGCGGCGTGTTATAGACTTCTATACACACATTCCATAACACTCCTCAACATTCCTCAATGATCCTCCTCACTCTCTCACCACTGTCCACCTTTTCTCCCCTCACATTACTGCGATACGGTGTGCAATACATCTCTATAGACATAGTATCCCTCTTTACTCGACATTCATCCTCGGTCCTCCACTGTCCACTTTTCTCCCCTCACATTATACCGGCGATGCGGTATAATGTGAGGGGAGAAAAGTGGTCACCGTCCCCCCCAGTCCCCCAGCGTCCCCCGTCCCCGCTCACCTTGTACCGGTGGTGCGGCGCGTTGTAGAGCTCGATGAGCGCGAGCGCCTGCGTGGCGGCGGTGACGGACACCACGAAGGAGGGCAGCGACGAGCAGCACAAGTTGGCGAGCCGACCCTCCGCCAGCAGGACGATGCGCTTGCCGTGCGGCCAGATTATGTGGTCCACCTGTGATTACATTTTAAAAAAAATGGCGTAAGTGTACAGCTGATTATATTTGGGCTGTCTTCGAGGCTAAAGTGAACAGGCTCTTAATAAACTAGTGCGCCTCACCATCAACGATTGCATCACTGCGTATCACCGGGTGGCATCTCAGTTAAGCGCTAGTTTACGTCATTTAAAAAAAAGCTACTGTAAAAGTGTACAGAACCCCTAGCCAAGTTAATAATCTGCAATCGTTAAGAAATTAGCCAAATTCGTTTAGCCAAATCAAGGCGTTCGACGCCAGAGTATCGGAACGAAATGTTTGTAACTTGGCTAGGGAGGCAGTAAAGTTAAGCGTACTACATTAATACTCCAACTGTTATTTTGAAAACCAGAAAAAAATTGTAACGATAAAATTTTCGCTTTCATTGTATATTAAATATATGAAAGAGAATAACTACGCGATGGGTGACATAAATTAAATATTATAATATTTTCATAGTCATAAGAAATATCTAGAGAATATCCTATGATCTGTATAAAAGTAATCAAAGCCACCATGGGCATTGTACTCTCCTATATTACATTACCTGACTCCGCACTCTCTCCCACAACAGGTCGGGCGTGCGCAGAGCGTGCACGTCTATCTCGGTGTTGCTGTGTCATGTAGCATGTAGCACGCGACACTGCCTCTCTACTATATTACATTACCTGACTCCGCACTCTCTCCCACAACAGGTCGGGCGTGCGCAGAGCGTGCACGTCTATCTCGGTGTTGCTGTGTCATGTAGCATGTAGCACGCGACACTGCCTCTCTACTATATTACATTACCTGACTCCGCACTCTCTCCCACAACAGGTCGGGCGTGCGCAGAGCGTGCACGTCTATCTCGGTGTTTCTGTGTCATGTAGCATGTAGCACGCGACACTGCCTCTCTACTATATTACATTACCTGACTCCGCACTCTCTCCCACAACAGGTCGGGCGTGCGCAGAGCGTGCAAGTCTATCTCGGTGTTGCTGTGTCATGTAGCATGTAGCACGCGACACTGCCTCTCTACTATATTACATTACCTGACTCCGCACTCTCTCCCACAACAGGTCGGGCGTGCGCAGAGCGTGCACGTCTATCTCGGTGTTGCTGTGTCATGTAGCATGTAGCACGCGACACTGCCTCTCTACTATATTACATTACCCGACTCCGCACTCTCTCCCACAACAGGTCGGGCGTGCGCAGTGCGTGCACGTCTATCTCGGTGTTGCTGTGTCATGTAGCATGTAGCACGCGACACTGCCTCTCTACTATATTACATTACCTGACTCCGCACTCTCTCCCACAACAGGTCGGGCGTGCGCAGAGCGTGCACGTCTATCTCGGTGTTGCTGTGTCCCATGTTGCACACGACGCATCCGTTTTTCATTCGCTCCATGTGTTCGCGTGTCACGACGCCTTTGTTGCCTGTTGCTGTTATTACGATGTCTACTTGGCGTATGACCTGGAAATGGAAATTGAAATTATTATCCCTATGAAATTTACTCCCGGGATAAAAAGTATCATGTGCTATTCGAGCACATGGTCTACCAGTGTTCAAAAATTCATCGGAATCCGTTCAGCCGTTTAAACATCAAAAGGCAACGGCGCTCTCGCCGCCGCCGGGACTCCGATCCCGATTTCCAGCCACCGTAGGCGCGGGGATGCGGACAGTGAGCAATGGGTAGCTCGCTGTCCGGCCGTCCGGTAACTGTCCGGACCAAGCCCAAGTCTTCGACGGCGCGCACTGATTCCGCGCGCCTTGAGGAGTTGTCAGCAACAGCAGGGGCCCAGCCGGGTCGAAGCCTACTGGGGCCAGGGTTATCCGAAAGGGCGCTTGAGCCCCGGTATGAAGGCTTGAAGGAACGGGATGAGTTTTTTAGTCAGTAAGAGTCTGATACTATATCCCGCTCCGCCCAAAAGCGGGGGTTGTCATAGGATGACTTTTCCTATTGAAAAAAAAAATAAAAACATCAAGAAGTAATAAACATTTTACACTCGCAAAACTTTCACCTTCACAATATTAATATCATCATCTTCCTGCCCTTGTCCCGTTTCATTTGGGGTCGGCGCAACACGTTTTTTTTCTTCCGTTCTGTCCTGTCCCTCTTCACGCTATCACTCTTTTTTCTTTCATATCACTTCTCACACAATCCATCCATCTTTTCTTTGGCCTCCCTCTCCTTCTCCATCCATCCACATGTAAATTCATAACTCTTTTAGTAACATGCATTTCATCTCTCCTCTTTACATGACCATACCAAGACAAACGATTATTTTTGATCTTTCAACTTTTCAGTCACTGGCGCCACTTTCAAACTTCCTCTAATATACTCATTTATCACTTTATCCATTCTTGTCACACCACACATCCATCTAAACATTCTCATCTCCGCTACATGCAATCTTTTTTCATCCGTCTATTTCACAGTCCAACATTCTGATCCATACAGTATGACAGGCCTTATCACGGACTTGTAGATTTTACCCTTCAACTTGAGGGTCATCCGTGGGTCACAAGTTGTTCCCGTGACCTGTCGCCATTTCGTCCATCCTACGTTGATCCGATGTGTTACGTAAATATAATTGTTAGTAAGTTAAGCTACTAAGTAACTAACTAAAAAATGCTGGTGACGTCCAAATTTGGGTGAACAGAGCCGTATGTCATCACTGGCATCACGCACTGGACATTCGTCTTGGGACACTGGTCAGAGGGAAAGATACCGCGCAACTTACACAAGAAATCAGAAATCAGAAACGTTTATTTCAAATAGACCAATTACAGACACTTTTGAGTTGTCAAAATGTCGGTCCGTCAAACAAGTGAAGCTAAATTGCAAGTTCTAAAGAGTAGATCTCTATGGAGAAGAACGTGCAAGGAACTCCATGGACACTCTTTTCAATCATATTGAGTTACATGAATCTTCGTTACGTATTTCTTGTTTCTTCTATTATGTCAGCACAAAGAAGATGAATTATAAAAATTTCAAAAAAATATAATAACAAAAATAGAAATTTAATTAAGTCACTAGCAGCTAAGATATGACCAGTCTCAACTGACGGCGCCCGTTCACGAGCATGACGCGTGCATCAGCCCCACTCAGCTCAACCATTTTGAAGGGAGCCGAATGACCTAACAACACGTGCCTGGTGTCAGCAAGACATTTGAGTGAGCATGACAAAAAGTTTTTATTAGTATCTCACCTCATTTAGTTTGACCACTCTGAAGCCATCCATGGCTGCTTGCAGTGCACATATGGGGTCGATTTCTGTCACGTACACCTGGAATCAAATAATAGTAGATTATGTGACTAGGGGATAAAGCAGTGTCTTTAAGTCGAGGATATGTTGAATTCCGAACGAAACGAAGGTTGCTGATTTTAATCCCGAACGTCAGTGAGGGTTTTATGCAATTAACGAGTTAATAAAGAAACCTGTGTGAAGTGAGGAATTCAAGCCGCCCAAGACAAAGACAGTTTTATCCCCGTGTTGCATACTCTAGTTTTTACACCATCTGTGAGATAATTAAAAGACTATTTGGTCGACCAAATCATATATTGGAGAAATATAAATTCACTACTCCAAGATTCTATAGTTTCAATTTTCTTTAATGCTCCAGTCAGTAAGCATGTTTTATTCTTTTTTCTTTGTTAGTGACTTGCTTTAAGTGAGGTTTGTATGACGTGTAAAACGACATAACCGAGCAGGTGGTGTAGTACTTGTAATTGGCTTTCTAATGATTGAGGATTCATTTTTTTGTCTGGTTTTATTACCTGCAAGTCCTCCATGTACTAAATCTATACTATACACTATATCTATACTAATATTATAAAGCTGAAGAGTTTGTTTGTTTGTTTGTTTGAACGCGCTAATCTCTGGAACTACTGGTCCGATTTGAACGATTCTTTCAGTGTTGGGTAGTCCATTTATCGAGGAAGGCTATAGGCTATGTTTTTTATGTTTCAAAATTAGGGATCCGTAATAAAATTGCTATTTTGTAACACAAGGTGTAAAATCGAAAACCTATTTTTGCGTGCGCTGCAAAAACTATTGACAATAGAACAAAATGATGTACTACGGATTTGTAGATCCCATTAAGACCTACAAAAAAGTCCGCGAGAACATATATCTAGCTATCATGATTTAATCACAATAACCGATTTTAAGTTCAAAATAATTATTAAATCATCTGAAGAAAAAAAAAACTACGTTAAATATGTATCGTAATATTAATCTTTATCGAAATTAAGCATTATGTTATCAAGAGTATTTATGTAGAAGTAAAATACTTTTTGTTTCATCTCAATCGGATATTTCGTTTAAAAGTTATCACGTGTGTAAGATGTTAAGAGTTGGTACCTATTAATGAGTTATGGGCCTTAGAGTTTTTTATCAACATAAAATCCTGTAATAATCTTTTTCGAAATATATTTGTTGATGATTGTAAGTATAAGATCTTTGAAGAGTATAATAAATACATTTATGAACGCGGTAATTTTGGGAAATACTGATCTGATATGAAAACTGTTTAAATATTCAATAGTCCATTTATTGAGGGAGGCAATTATAGGCAATATTTTATCTCGGTATTTGCACGGGAACGAGAAAAACGCGGGTGAAACCGCGGGGCACAGCTAGTAAATAAATAATTTTAGAGAGAATCTGAGCAAGAGTGTCTTTAAAGAAGACTGTTGAAAAAGGAAGATTCTCTAACCAAACAAGTTATGTGTCTGGTTCAGGCATCTGCCCGACGATAGTTTTCGGACAGTTGTATTTGTAGCGACATCTATGGCGCCACATATGAACTAAACTAAACGGAATCCACTGATCCACTCATCGTACTGACTTTCTTCACTATTCCTTCTTTATTCAAGCTATTTCTTTGTGGAATGAGCTTCCCCAGGAAATCAGGATAGCAGATTTACAATCAAAATTAAAGTTCGCGAGTTGATTCGTAAAAAGTTGGCAGTAGTTTCATCACAGCGTTAATGTTTTTCTATTGTCGATTTGGACCAATTATTTGACTATTTTAGTGCATTTATGTAGTGTATTAATTTGAGTATATATTGTATAGTTGTATATATATATTCTATTGTTTATTAGTATATCTATTCTATGGTCTATTAGTATATCAATTCTTGTATTTGTGTTTTTCTCACTCTTTTATTGCACCTACCACTACTTTTTCTCCGCATCACCCAAAGGTTGACTGGAAGAGAATGCCTAAGGCATTAAGTCCGCCTCTGTACCCATGTGCATAAAGTGTTAAATAAATCCAGCATCGCGCAATTTGAGTTCTCCGCGCGGTTTGAATGTTCTAATCGCGCGGAGAACTCTGCGAGTCTGTCTGTCAAGACCTTTAACGCGTGGAGGTATTAAGTTGAAATTAAAACCATATTCAGCAGTCTTACTCTTGAGTTCAATTCCGATCGGTCGACATTGAGATTGTGAGATTTCGAACCCTTGAATTCAATGCTAGCGCCAAATCGGTTCAAAATTGCGTGACCATTTTGAGAACTAAGTGAAATCGTATATGTTGACAATATTGTTTTCAAGAGTACCAAATCAAGTAACGTCAAAATTGACATTGCAATCGGATTGACTTTAGATTGGAATTGAAATTAATTTGGAGAGTAAGCCTGTCGGTCTGCGGTCCCTTGTAAGTAACAGAAAGAAAAATATATACGGACGTTTATGTTGCAAAAAAACGTATATTTCGAAACTCTCAAAGGAATCATAGTTCATAGGGTACTTCCCATTGTCCTACAATCCTGAAATTTGGCATGAAGCAAGGTTTTATAGCTTAAGTATAGGAAAAATTTGAAAACTGTATACTTGTACAAATGGCGGCACGAATCTTGAGCGCTCGTCGAAAGAATCAGGATCAATTTGCGCATCGTACACATCGTCGAGCCAATCACTGTAACTACAAGGATGTACTCCCAGCTCCCGCGTCTTACTTCATACCACTAAAGAGACCCAATACTTAACTTCTCATTCAAGTCTGCGCGATTTCAAGTTCAATTTAGCGCTCAAGATCCCTGCCGGTATTTGTAGTAACATCACAAAAAGAAAACTTTTTTTAGCAATTCGCAAAAATCTTTCGAGTAGGTAAATATGTACGGAACCCTCAGAGCGCGAGTCCAACTCGCACTTGCCTGGTATATTTTAATGAACATAAAAACTGAGACTGCCCTGTAAAACGCAAGAAAAAAAAGACGTGTGGCACTCGGGGACTGCCGCGGTAAAGCTATTGCATAGCATTTTTATCAACTTATGCGATTATAATTATTTATTTATTTTATTTATGCAGTATTTTTTTTCTTTGATATCAATAATTGAAGTTACACTTTCACACATTGAATTGAATTTTGATTGATTGTTCACTCATTTGTTTTCTTATCGGTCACCACGCTCAAAAAACAAAAGAGTGGGGGGTGTTAGGTTATTTTCGTTACGGAATTTCTGGATTCGATCTCCACGCTCAAGGCCCGCGATAGAAGCTATGCAATAGCATAAAAAAAAAATTCACAAGCTACCCTAACACTTCCACCTACAAATATACTGGACTCACCACACAGCCGAGCGCTTTCAGTGCTTGACAGCATCCCTTCCCCACTTCCCCGTACCCGCAGACTACAGACTGTTTACCGCCGAACATTAAGTCTGTACTGCGTTTCAAAGCGTCGATTATGCTTTCTCTGTAACAGAAGAGGCTTATTATTGATAGGCTCGCGCTTGACCGTCGATGAAATGGTCGAGAATGGAGCACGCTTGTCTAGAAGTAACTTTTTCATACAGAAGTCAGAGTCAGAAGTAAAAGTAAGAAGTGAAAGTAAAAAGTGAGAGTCTGAAGTGAGAGTCGAGAAGTTAGAGTCAGAAGTGAGAGTCGAGAAGTTAGAGTCAGTTATTATTATTATTATTAGAGTCAAAAGTCAGAGTCAGAAGTCAGAAGACAGAGTCAGAAGTCAGAAGTCAGAGTCAGAAGTCAGAGTCAGAGTCAGACGTCAGAGTCAGAGGTCAAAAGTCAGAGTCAGAAGTCAGAAGACAGAGTCAGAAGACAGAGTCAGAAGTCAAAGTCAGAAGTCAGAAGTCAGAAGTCAGAGTCAGAGTCAGACGTCCGAGTCAGAGGTCAGAAGTCAGAGTCAGAAATCAAAGTCAGAAGTGAGAGTCAGAGTTTCTTACTCTGACTCACGCCAGTCTTTTTTTTTCAGAAGTGAGAGCCAGAGTCAGAAGTGAAAGTCAGAATCAGAAGTCAGAAGACACTTTATGTGTAGTATGACACCTTTTATAATACTCACCGACACGAGTACAGGTTGTCAAACTTGGTCTTGGTGACGCTGTCATTGACGTTCATGGCGGGAACACACAGTTTGCCAGCTTTCGAGAGCTGGTACAGGCGATGCACGCCTGTCACACTTTCTTCTACTATTCCTGGAAGAAATAAAACAAAATAACTTAGAAATTGATTTATTGTTAGAAAGACCCAGGAGAAATTCACTT
Source organism: Mythimna albipuncta (assembly GCA_929112965.1). Taxonomy (NCBI): domain Eukaryota; kingdom Metazoa; phylum Arthropoda; class Insecta; order Lepidoptera; family Noctuidae; genus Mythimna; species Mythimna albipuncta. The sequence continues at coordinate 2,207,116 of OV815986.1, read as the reverse complement.
GGGGCTCGTTTTTCTTTAAGGTTGATAGGCCCGTGCTTGATCGATAAGGGTCAAAACAGACGGACTACATTTCAACTGCAATCCAACTGCAAATTGCAGTTTAAGTGCAGTTTGAATGCAGCAATAGAACTGCAAACACGACTGCAAACCAAACGTGCGGTCCGATTGCAGTCGTGTGAACTGCACACCGACTGCATCCGAACTGCATCATACATGGGAGGGTGGAGCGTGCGGACGGGCAGTCGTGTCAACTGCATTCAAACTGCACTTAAACTGCGAAAAGCAGTAAATCGCGTGCGTAAAAGCCCTACCGCTTTATAAGAGTGGGTTTTCGAATAAGTGTATAGAAAAGTATATATCAGTAGACCAACCTTTAATATGTTTGAAGGCAGCAGCATGTTTCTTCAGCATGAGATGTGTGGCGTCCCCTCCATCATCGAGGATCATGTTGGGTGTCCAGGTGGCTGTGGGTGTGCAGCACTGGTCGATGCACCACCAGAATGCTTCCTCGCTTTCTCCACGCCAGGCGAAGATTGCGTAGCCTGGAAGGTAGACAGAAGCTGTTGAAGTTAAAAATTCTTGGGCCAGACGTATGTTCAACCGTGGACTTTTGGCTGAAATGACGATATTTTTTTTTCATCTGTTACAAACTAGTACTTGACTGCGATCCCGCCTGATGGTAAGCAGTGATGCAGTCGTTGATGGTGAGGCGCACTAGTTTATTAAGAGCCTATTCACTCTAGCCTTGAAGACACCTAAATTATAATCAAACGGGAAGACCGTTGATGATGATGAAGTCAGATAAAAAGTAGCCGATATTAACTGAACTGTGGAGCCATACCAGCTCCGGGTCCGTCGAGCAATGTCTGTCTATGGGAGGACCGCTGCGATCCCTTAAGTATCTGCCTTATATTTTGACGTAAAAATGCCAATTAAACCAGTGGCGATACTGTGGCGTGTAGTTCCACAAGTCTAGTGGCTATATAAAATGCTTGGAGACCGAGGCGCCTAGATCGGCATACGTGGTCCATCACCATCATCATTTCAGCCGATAGACGTCCACGGTTGGACATATGCCTTCCCCAAGTGTCGCCACAATGAAGTGTAGCTGCCATATAAAATATATGGAGACCGACACTCCCAGATGGTACGTCACCCATATGTGCCCAATGTAGTTCTACCTGTACTGTCCTGAGCTAAGATCCCCAGTTTCTTTAGCAGCCATTTGAGCTTTTGCCTCGATGTATGATCCTCGTCATCAATGTCAATATACTTACCAGCGTGTGCTAATGCAGCAGCAACCTCGTTCTGTGTGCTGTAGATATTGCAGGCGGCCCAGCGGACGGTGGCTCCGAGAGCGGCCAGCGTCTCGATCAGCACCGCTGTTTGAGCGTTAATGTGTGTGCAGCCTACGATCTGGGGAACAAAGATGTTAATGTTTTTATTAAGTTATCAAATGTGGAATTGTATCCTGATATGGACTACCTATAGCACCACTATTTATCGTAAAAAAAATATTTCTAGCTTGACTTAAAGATTACTAGATCTCTGTCTCTTAGAGCGTCCAACCCAAGATACATACATTTCCAGACTTGACTGGCCAGTTGGTCTGTCTAGTGGTTAGTGGCCCTGACTGCTATGCCGGAGGTCGTGGGTTCGATTCCCACCCAGGACAAATGTTTGTGCGATGTTCATATAATCATTTGTTCTGTGTCTGGGCTTAATTTATCTATAATATGTATGTATTTAGAAATATATATGTATGTTTATCAGTTGTCTGGTACTCATAGCACAAGGTCTGCTTAGCTTGAGATTAGACGGCGTTGTGTGATAGTTGTGGAATATTATTTATTATATTATATTACTAGCTTTTGCCCGCGGCTTCGCTCGCGTTAAATTCGGGGTAACACGGTTCCCCTTTCTGTGGGGGGTTAGTGAACTCCCTTTAGTGAACTCCACTGCGGGTGACGTAACCTACGATAAAATTATTAATTGCGGTTGGTACAGTAATCTGGTCTAGGGATCGAACCGCAAAAATAAGTTTGTTTTTTATTGAATCTACTTTTCCGGGATAAAAAGTACCCAGTGTGGTGCCCAGGCTATTAAAGAATAATTATACCAAGTTTCATCGTAATCGAACCGGTAGTTTTTGCGTGATGCCTGAACAGACAGACAGACAAACAATTTTTTCAATCACATTTTTATGCCACATAAACGCATACATTTTATACACCGTTAAATTTTAGTCGATTTAATCCCGTGGAGGGTCAATCCGGCACATCATGAAACACTATCGATTTGTAAAAATAATTTTTTTTTTTCAAAACTCTTATTAAGTTACGCATGTACGAAATTAATTTCTTTAAGAAAACGTCAGCTGACCGGGTTCAATGACCTGTAGTTAGTAGTCGGCGCTGCGTACAAACTATCTACAGGTCATTGAACAAAAGGTACTATATTTTTGATTTTATCTTTACAAATCGAGAGTGTTTCATGTACCGGATCGACCCTCCACAGGATTAAAACGATTAAAATTTAGCGGTTTATAAATTCCAACTAAGTATTTCCGGCAGCTGAAACGTTTGGCTCAAAAGCCTTTGCAATCATATAAGCGTTAGAAGCCTTGTAGAATCGTGCTAATGAGGTCAACTCCAACCAAATGTAGTGCAACTAAACGGTGTAGCGGTTACGTAAACAAATCGGCTGTATGTTTGTAGCTGATTAGTTTATGAAGGTATATTTGAGCTGAATTTGTATGCGAGTAACTGTTTCGAACTTTTACTGACTAAAACCCACAGTATTCCTTCAGTTGCTTTTGCAAATGGTATGGTAACTCTATCGAAGAAGTCGCAACCTTCTCGGCCTTGAATTGCCACGTCAATTTGGAAGACATCTCTTTAAAAGGCGATGCTCGGGCTTGGTCCTCATCAGAAGGTCGGACGTTGAACTACCCATTCCTCGCTGTCCGCAAGACTACACCTATGGACCTCCTCAATCCTGCGGATTCTGTAGCCGTCTCAGGAGAGAAATTAAAGCGCATAATATTACTTTACTTTTTAATTTGCGTAAGTGGATGATGTGTGGCCACGCAGTGGGTTCCTGCAGAGGGAAAGTGCCGTCGAGGTCGATCTAGAAAGAAGTGGCGTGATGATCTGGACGTGTACCATGAGGACTGGTTCGACACGGCGCGGGAGAAGAATGTCTACAAGGATTTGGGGGAGGCCTTTGCCTAGCACTGGGACAGTAATGCATGTCATCATGCAATGTCCGATCTAGCTATTTAGCCACACCGGGCAAAGTTAATTTTCGCCACCCTTTACATACACAAAATCATATAAATCATGAGTCTCAAAAGTCTTAAATATTTCTACTATCCAACCTGAAGCGGGTTGGAAGGTGGCACATAAAATTCTCAACTTGGGTGTAGATGCACAAAATTTTTAGGTACAGAAGACAATCTCATGTACGTACTTTACTTTTTAATCGACTTCTAAAAAAAGAGGAGGTTCTCAATTCGAATGTTGGTATTTCTTTTTAATGTATGTTCGCGCATAACTTCGTCGCTTGCCAACCGATTTGAAAAATTCTTTTTTTTTTAGACCTACGCTCGGTGGACGCACACTAATGAGCGTTTGAGCCGGAACAGTTCGACGATTGGTCCGAGACGCTCCGAGATATCGTGTCCGTGAGCGGTGTCTATGTGTGCGTTGCTCGAGCGCGCTTTGTATGTAGATTGACTTCTGTACCTATCTACTTTGTGGTAAATGGGGCAAATGGCCGGCCTGAACCCCCTTAGACCGGGCCCTGCAGTAATGACTAGGGACAAAAAAAAGTGGATGATATCCGCATGACACTTCTTGTATTGCTACTGATCGATTCTCTAAACTACTCTATAGGAAAGAAAGACATACCACATAGTTTTAATCTACTCTAATATTATAAAGAGGGAAAATTTGTATTTTTATATGTATGTTTGTAATGAATAAACTCAAAACCTACTGGGCCGTTTTCAAAAATTCTGAGTAACATAGGCTATATTTATTGCCTGTGCGACGCCGGGACGGGAAGAAAGCAAGAAAAAGAAAAAAAAGAAAAAGTGTTTATTTACGTCAAACATGGCACATACCTTGAAATAAAATAAATAACAATATCGTTAAGGGCCAAGCGCCCGAAAAGTGACATAAAATAGTGATTTTCTGAGGCCTACTCATCCGTAACGGCTAGGTCAATTGGTTTGAAAAAAATATATGTTTATTACAGATTCATGAACAATAATTTCAACATTTGATTTTTTCGTGCAATTAATACTTTTTCTAAAAAAAATATTTAGCAATTTCGCAACTTTTCGCAACTTTTCCGTACTCCTTCGAAACGGCTTGGACCTTTAGAAACATTTTTACACATAAAAATTGGTAGTTAAATATTCTTCAAAGTGAACATTGCATAATATGTAAATCAATCAATATCTCGCAGAGAAAATTGGTTTAAAGCGCTTTCCGGGCGCTGCTGGCCGCAAATAAATGCACAGATTTGCGTACTGCCGCCTAGGCGAGTGCGAGAGTTGCGTTCACATAATTTTGGCCGGATGGTTCAAGGAACTATACGCCTTAAAAGTACCACGTAAGTAAGATATGCGTCACATCCGCGCAAAACGGCCAGCGCTCAGAAAAATGCTGGGGATCATGTAAACAGAGCCACTGCACTGATTTTCAGCACCAGCCATCGTAGACGACGGTGAGACGGGCCGCTAGTTACATAAATCAAAAAACTAGTTCCTAAACGAACAACACACAATACTATGATGGACTTAAGACCTAAATAAAAATCCACTGATTGGCCAATCAATCAAACCACTCAAGTCGTTCACTCGATCAATCATTCTGTCAATCTTTCAATCTGATGGCTGAAACGATGTCAGACTTTTGATTAACCGACTATAACGTAGAAAAATGGAAGGAGAAATGTTTTCTAATCTAAAATAATAGGCTAGTTGCCGTAAAAAATGTAATAAGTCCGTCTTTAGATTATTTAAAAATAAGGGACACGTATTTTTTTATTTGTAAATTAAATAAAAAATTACAAAGATATAGCCCATTAAAGTTATGTGTAACGCCACGCCGTGCTACATTTTTTCTCACGGGTTTTTTTTTTTTCGATGGGAAATATCATCTTATGACAACCCCCGCTTATGGGCGCAGCGGGAGATAGTGTCAGACTCTTACTGACTAAAAAACCCATCGCGTTCCTTCAAGCCTTCATACCGGGGCTCGAGCGCCTCTTCTCACGGGGTGACGTCACACGTAATTTTAATAGCCTATATCGTTGTTATTTTTTGTTTAATCGAAAAAAGAAAAAATACGTGTCGAATATTTTTTTATAATCTAAAATACGGACTAAATAAACTGTAATTATTTTGACCCTGGACACTATTGCTGATGTATGTAGAAATCATAGGGTTGGCTGCCGCCGGGCCTTGGTCCAGGCCATGGTCCGGAGTGAGGAGGAGTGGTAGGCGGTCGCCTCCTTTTGCGAAGCAGTAATAGTAATGCTAGCGAAGGAGGAGCCCGACCGCATCAAGCAACGGCACTCGCGCCCCAGCCGCCGCCGGGATTCCGATCCCGATTTCCGGCCACCGTAGGCGCGGGCTTGCGGACGGCCGAGCAATGGGTAGCTCGCTGTCCGACCGTCCGGTAACTGCCCGGACCGAGCCAAAGTCGTTGACGGCGCGCACTGTTCCCGCGCGCCTCAAGGAGCTGTCAGCAACAGCATTATTTTTTAATTTTATCTTTACAAATAGATAGTGTTTCATGTACCGGATCGACCCTCCACGGGATTAAAACGACTAAAATTTAACGGTGTATAAAATGTATGCGTTTATAGGTCTGTTTTTCTTAGTTTCTCACACTGGGAATTGGATTCCTGTATTGTGGGCGTGTTGAATAACATGTAAACTCTTATATAATTTAAGAGAGCCCTTCCCGAACCGTCTATCTTTACCATGAGCATGGTTTATAAGCTTGTATTCAGGTTTAGCATATACTAAAAAGAATGTTACATATAGATTTACTAGCTTTTGCCTGCGACTTCGTTCGCGTGAAATAGTGACTTCCGGCGTACTAAAAGTTGTATTATATTATATTTTCATACCTTTTTACTATTTATTTACATTTTCCCGATAAATTTTCAGTACTGAATTGATGCCGACTCTTGACCAAAAGATGGCGCTGTATGTCCGGAATAAATTTTATTTTTTATTTTATTTTTTGTAATAAAAACTATCCTATGTCCTTTCTCAAGTTCCAAACTATGTCTGTACCAAATTTCACACAAATCGGTTCAGTAGTTTAGGCGTGAAGCAAAGACAGACAGACAGACAGACAGAGTTACTTTCGCATTTATAATATTAGTTTGGATTTGGATTATAAGGTTTATCTTACCTTAGCATCTTTCAATGGCTTATCATCCTTAGCCCTGGCTCGGAGCGCCATGATTCCAGGCATTTCCTGTTCAGCGATCTCTATCTCTCGTCTCCCGAAGGCATGCTGTTCAATGTTCCGCACGCAATACGCCGGGTTCGGAGTACCAGCTGCGATGGCCTTCTCATGGGGCTGGACTCCTTCGTCTTCATCTGATGATGACCCTGCAACAATGGAAGGTAGAGGTTTAGGGAAGTTGAAATCGCGATATCTCAGAAACTATAACACCTGGTCGTCGGCGCATACTGTTCCCGCGCGCCTCAAGGAGTTGTCAGCAACCGTAGGGGCCCAGCAGGATCGAAGCCTGCTGGGGCCAGGGTTATCTGAAAGGGAGCTCGAGCCCCGGTATGAAGGCTAGAAGGAACGGGGTGGGTCTTTTAGTCAGTAAGAGTCTGACACTATCTCCCGCTCCGCCCAAGAGCGGGTGTTGTCATTGGATGAATTTTTCCCACCATAAAAAAAAGGTGTCGAAGCCTACTAGGACCAAGGGCCTGCTTTTGAAAGGAAGGCTCGGCCCCGGTATGAAAGGCAACGAAGGAACGGGCTGGGATTTTAGTCAGTAAAGGTTTGACATTATCTCCAGCTCCACCAAAAAAAAAAAAACTATTACACCTACAAACTTAGAAGGCAGTAGGTTCTATACAGGGTGTAAACATCCGCTAAGAACAGATTTTACGAAATCCACCCCCTAAAGGAATGAAACGGGAGTCCAAAGGAGGTATTGAGGCGAAATAAACATATTTTCTTTCTTTTCTTCAAACCAACTATCACGCAGGCGAAGCCCCTGGCAGAAACTCGTTTTCAATATATTTTTGTGTTGTAGAAGTAATGGCCCAGTGGTAACGGCGGGTGTGACTTCGGATTTGTAGGTATGGGTTCAAATCCAGCCTGGCACATTACTTTGTGTAAATTACGAGTATTTTCGTCACGAAGGAAACCGTTTTTCCTTTAAGGGTTCAAAAAAAAAAAATACTACGGTGGTAGGAAAATGTCCCAGAAAGAGACAAAACTGTACCTACTCATTACAGACCACCATTAAAAATAATCATGACGCAGAAGAAGAACCCAAAAAAAATGAAAACTTTTCTTAAACTTTTAACAACATTTTTTCATTGCTTTAAATTACAAGAAATTCCTGGCACGGATACTTAAAAAACTGGCCAAGTGCGAGTCCAACTTATAATCGAAGGGTTCCGTACTTAATATTAAAATCGAGCAAAAAAAAAAAAAACGCCGAGAAACGTTTCTTGTATATGATTTATATTTGTTGTAGTAATGGCAATAGAAATACCCACAAACTTTGTGAAAAAAAAAACTCTACTTCTCACGGTTAATGATACAGCTCGTTGACAGACGAACAAACAGACAGACCAACGAATAGGTAGAATGACAGCGGAAGCTTAGTAATAACGCCCTGGACCCCAAGTCTGCTATTTTTATAAATTCGTCATTCCAACACGATCCCATTGTCATTTTGCTAAAAGTTTGTAATCTGCTAATTCATAATGATCGATCATTGATCGGTCAATGGTCTTGTAATAGAATTGTGGTAGAATGATAATTTCGAGCATATTAAAACCAATAACTGCACAATAACGTTCTAATGGTTAAACACTGATCAAATAAACTGTCAAAGTTTTAGCAGATTACCGCAAACGTCAAATATTAATTTGTCAATATGTACGAGATTCGAGATTACCATTTTAAGCCACTTTTTTAAATGGAGTGTCAGTGGTTGACCATTGGAAAGTTATAGTGACGCCATTATATTAGTAGATTACCAAACTTGTCAAAATCGACAATTATGACATCAGTGACCATTCTGACACTATTGTAATAGCAGACTTGAGGTCCTGGTCACGACTTCAGTCTTAGCGGCGAGCGTTGGTGGCGCGGCGAGCGGTGTTACACCAGTTATCGCACGCGTTTTCGCTATGAGCAGCATCTAGTGGCGACTGTTCATGGAGTTTCTTGCACGTTCTTCTCCATAGAGACCTACTCTTTGGAACGTGCAATTTAGCTTCCCTTGTTTGACTGACCGACATTTTGACAAATCAAAAGTGCCTGTAACTGGTCTATTTGAAAAAAACGTTTCTGATTCTAGAAAGAAAGAAAGAAAGAAAAACAGTTTATTTACACGTTAAAGACGCAAACTTAAAAGTAGGTAAACAGAACATAACATCAAGATAGGGAAGATATGCGTCTCCTCCGCGCAAAACGGCCGAACGCTCAGAATAAAGCTGCGGCCTCACACATAATGCGTTGAGCTCACAGCGCTGGTTTTCAGCGTGGGCCGGTTTCTGTGTCGACATAAAGACGCTGGAACGATGCAGTAAACTAAAAATAAGTGTAGATAAGTTATTAATACAAATAAAATAAATAGATAAGGTCACAAATACAATTTTATAAAGTGGCAACACCATGACGCGCCCATAGCCCAATTTGTGCGACTCGTTTTAGTAATCTATGGTAACTTCATACACGATTCTGATTCGTGATTCAAACATTTTCATACATTTGATCTTACCGCTCGCCGTCCACTTAGCTACCGCTTTCAGCGCCATGGTTGTGAACGGGCCGTTAGAGTTTCGTTGCCACCCTTTAGGTACAGAACCCTAAAAAGCTTTTCAAATGAAGGGGAGAGGTTTATTACCTACTGGCACAGATGTAAAGCTGTAAAACCTTAAATTAGTAGTACTTTGAGACGGAATATTAAAACTTGTATCTACAGTTTTGTCTCTTTTGAACTATATCTTTGTGCTTTTTACCCGACTGCAAGAAGGGTTATGTTTTTCGCGCGTATCTTGTATGTTTGTATGTAATATTCTTTATTACCTCATATCTTCCAAACCGCTGAACAGATTTTTATAATTAACATATCGTTAGATTCGTCTTGATAAACCAAGTGTTCTTAGATAGGTGACGTTAAAAAAAAAAACAACATATCGACTTTTTTTTATCGTGGGAAAAAATCATGGATTGACATCCCCCGCTCTTGGGCGGAGCGGGAGATAGTGTCAGACTCTTACTGACTAAAATATCCACCCGTTTCTTCTAGCCTTCATACCGGGGCTCGAGCGCCCTTTCGGGTAACCCTGGCCCCAGTAGGCTTCGACCCGGCTGGGTCCCTGCTGTTGCTGACAACTCCTTGAGGCACGCGGGAACAGTGCGCGCCGTCGACGACTTGGGCTTGGTCCGAACAGTTACCGGACGGCCGTACAGTGAGCTACCCATTGCTCACTGTCCGCAAGCCCGCGCCTACGGTGGCCGGAAATCGGGATTAGAATCCCGGCGGCGATAACGCCGTTGCCTGATGCGTTCGGCCTCCTCCGTTGCGAGCATTACTGCTTCGCAGAAGTCAGCGACCGCCTGCCATTCCTCCTCACTCCGGACCATGGTGTCAACCAAGGCCCGGACAACATATCGACTATGAGATGCTATAAGTTAGAGTAAAAAAAAAAAAAAAAAATTCTGCAATATGGGTTTCAAATTGAAGAGCTTTTCATGAGGATTTCAAAATGGTATGTCATGACCATATTAAAAAAAAAAAAGTACACCAGGAAATCTATGTTATTTATTTTGTACTGAGGCGAATGCCTAGGTCGGTTTTTTAACTTTATAGTGATTGTACGTCAAAAATATAGTGATTATATGGTGATATTATAATTGTAACTAAAAAATGTAATAAAAAAAAATTAAAAAAAAAAAAAACCCGACTGCGTAAAATAATACTTTAAATAAAAACTGAAACACAGTCGGGACCCATTAAAATAATCTAGACTAAAATCATTCAATCTAATATGAGTCCCGACTGTTGCTGAACAGTGGACTGAACTTGTTTATTATTCTTTTTATTAAAAGTCAGTTTTTATTTAAAGTACCTATTATTTTACGCAGTCGAGTTTTTTTATTTTTTTAGCATATTTTTTTTTTATGATAAAAACTAGTGCTTGAGAGAACTCAAATGATGGTAAGCAGAAATGTAATAGTTGATGGCCAAAATCACAAGTATATTAAGAGACAAGGATTTTTAGAACAAACAGAATCATAGTTAATTAAAAAAAAAATTACACTTACAAACATCGCTCCCAGATACGATAGAATATCTCTTCTTGGACAACACCTTAGATTTCTTCAACTCATTTATGGTCTTCAATTCACTGATGGTTTCCATTTTAATTAACACTTCGTTTGTAACAGGTTTAAAGTCTGGCACAGAACTGAGATAAGCAGTGTTGATCGATCAAATGATTTTAATTTAGTTTTTGCCTATGTTGATGCTGGTTAGCGATCTGTAGCCCGATTCACGTAATGAAAACCGTAACGATATCGTAGCGATTTAGTCGTTTAGACCATTTACGTACTCACATCCATCAATCGAGTTTGAACGACATCGATTTTAAAGTCGATTAAAATTCGTCGATTAAAAAAAAAAATCTGTATTAAATTATCTTGGTAGCATACTTATTGATGTAATTGGAAATAAGTCGATAAATCATGAATACCGCTTTTGGATGGGACTTCGATTTTTTTTTTTTTCGATGGTAAAAATCATCCAATGACAGCCCCCGCTCTTGGGCGGAACGGGAGATAGTGTCATACTCTTACTGACTAAAAAACCCATCCCGTTCGTGTTTCGGATAACCCTGGCCCCAGTAGGCTTCGACTCGGCTGGGCCCCTGCTGTTGCTGAAAACTCCTTGAGGCGCGCGGGAACAGTGCGCACCGTCGACGACTTGGGCTTGGTCCGTTACCGGACAGGCGGAGAGCGAGCTACCCATTGCTCACTGTCCGCAAGCCCGCGCCTACGGTGGCTGGAAATCGGGATCGGAATCCCGGCGGCGGCGAGAGCGCCGTTCCTGATGCGGTCAAACGACTATAAAACTTGAACGATATTTGGCTTGTTTGATTTCACGTGAATCAGGCTACTGATTCGTCACGATTATTATTTACAAGTTTTGTAATTACGGCTTGAATCGGATAGTATTACAACTGCCTACACCGGATTTATTCGACAAAAACTATCACGTTTTTTTGCCAGTGTCGCACATCCATGGCCAAATATTTCGTCTCATCAGCTCTTTTGTCATCTATGAAGATTGAAGAGCAAGACAAGATGGTGTACCCAGTCGCTAATACACGACCCTAGCGAATAGGACACTATAACACTCGTCGGACCAAACCGACGTAAGCCTTTAAAGGGTTAAGTAGTAAAAATGTCGGATCTGCATATTTTGCATGCGGATATAGAAATAATATTAAGAACCGGATTCGGTTAAGAAATGTCTATTTCGATATGAAATTGTTTCGGACTAGCTGACTCGGCGAACTTCGTACAGTTGCCATCACGGATCTTGAAGACAGCGCAGAAGTCAAATATTCGGTTTCTTTAGTGGTGCGAAGTGCGACGCGGGGGCGGGGAGTGTCAGTGATTGGCTGGCCGCGCCATCGCGTCATAGATGTCACTCCTCATTCGTTCACTGCGTTGCTGCATGTATCTAACATCGAAGACGATTGGCTCGCCAATGTATGGAATGCGCAAAGTGATCCCCGCTCTGACGCCGAGCGTTCAAGATCCGTGATGGCAACTGTACTGCCTAATAGTCGATGAATATAGGAAATAAGAATGCTGCGATGAAACAAAGCCGAAGTAATGTATCAAGTTACACAATATTTTAATGTATATTATAAGTTATCGACATCGATTTCGTACATTTTTTTTATTATTATTATTTGTTTGGCCAGGCAAAACAAAAAAAAACCTGTTGTGTCCTGTCTGTTAGACTCCGTCTGTATTCTAATCTATCCGAATTTTTTATATCGATACTTAACAATTACGGATATTTTTGGATTCGATTCTTGTAACACCATCTAAAATATTGAATGCATACTTAGCTCGACCCAGCTTGGAAAAAAAATATTTAACAAAAATCGTAGACAAAGGTCTAGTTTTTCATTTTTTATTGATATAAACTATACTCCATTTATTTAGGTAGTTAACTGAACGTAAACAATCTTGATATGTCTTTTTGTTTAAAATAAATCGTATAAAAGATTAGTTAAACTTAGTTAATTACCAAACATCGGTTTAGGTAAATAGGTACGTAATTGTAAACATTTTTTTTTATTATTATTATTTATTATAATCTTTAATGTACACCAAATAAACAAAAATATAAGACTAACATTTAAAAGAATAAGTGCACAATGGGCGGTCTTATCGCACAGGGCGATCTCTTACAGACAACCTTTGGATGGGCTGAGAGAAAGGAGATAGATTATGCGTTGTCAGTGTACAAAAATCAGATATAATACTAACAAGATACATTAACACAAATACATACAATATAAAAAAATATACTAATAAATATCAAATACATAATTAATTCATTAAACCCCAAGCGAACGCCGGCGTTCGCGCACCTATTGTCTTTCAATTGTGTCTGTAATTATCACGATCGAATGGTTAAACCAGAAGAAGAAAAATATATCAAAAAGGTAATGCTTTCACCATTTTTTTAAATGTTTTAGACAATTAAGATAAAAGATTGTTTACATTTAGTTAACTATCTAAACAGTTGGAGTATAGTGCTTGACTGCGATCCCATCTGATGGTAAGCAATGATGCAATCGTTGATGTTTTTTGTGCCTCCTGAAAAGTTACGTATTTCGTTACGAAGCCATCGAAACAAGTATTTGTTATATCGGCAAATGTATGATGTAATTAAGAAACCTGACAAGTGATTTCTGGGATTAAGTGCTTAGGTCAAAAGAAGCCCAAAAAAATACAGCACTGCACTTTTACTACACTTTCATTACATAGCATCGATATAATATATTTTATTATGTACTACACACTAGATTAGGCGTTCCGAACACTCGATTTCAGTCGACTCAGGTGTAATGTAGTCTGTAAACCTTGAACATTACACTATGTTGAACAAAACGCGTAAGTGCCACGAAATTCATAGCATCGCTTAAGGCTTATAGTCCCTTGAACCATCTGGCCGAAATGAAATGGTCACTACTCTCGTACCCGTCTAGGCGACAGTACGACTATCTGTGCATTTGTTTGCCGCCAGTTGCGCCCGGACAGAGCCCCGCTGACTTTTAAATATTGATTGATTTACATAATATGTTATGCTATGTTTACTTTGAAGAAAATTTAACAACCAATTTTTATGTGTAAAAACGTTTCTAAAGATCCAAGCCGTTTCGGAGGAGTAGGAAAAAGTTGCGAATGTGATGTTGTTGTATGTAATATTTTGTTTAGACAAAAGTATTAATCGCACGAAAAAATCAAATGTTGGTAATGTTGTTCATGAATCTATAATAAACATATTTTTTTTTCAAACCTATTAACCTGGCCATTACCGAGGAGTAGGCTTCAGAAATTCACTGTTTTAAGGCACTTTTCGGACGCTTGGGCCTTAAGACATTTTGGTCGCGGAAAAAGTATCCTCTAAAAGCAGTATTAGCGCTGTATGTTTTAATAGTTCTGTTAGACAACATAATGCCAATGTAGCGCTGCAGCGAACTTTTAACTTTTCAGTATTTTGACAAATAGTTTCCATGAATGTGCTTGTCTATCACTAGCATATAAGTAATATAATATAATAATATAATAATATTCCACAACTATCACACAACGCTGTCTAGTCCCAAGCTAAGCAGAGCTTGTGTTATGGGTACTAGACAACTGAAAAACATACTTATATATTTCTAAATACATACAATATTATGTCGATGTTCATAAGTAAATTAAGCATTGCACACTAATTTGAAACTTATTCCTTTAGCGATAATATGCATATTCGTGTAGCGAATGTAAGCAAGCATTTCATTTGGATATGAGCATTTAACATTTACAAATCGATACCTCTGGGCTTAGAGGGCTTATAGCACAATGACCCAAATGTGCTAACCGCCCTTTGAACCCAGAAGTATAAAAAAATTGTTCTTTTTCATATCTGTATTTTTCTTAATTTAGGTAAAAATGCCAGGGCGAGAGAATAGAAATTACTGGAGAAAATTTTCATTTTCAGTTTTTTTGGTGCGCCGTTGACGCGCGTTTTAGAAACAGGGTTTTTGCCAACTTTATCGAGTTTTGCCGACTTTTGTCGAGTTTTGCCGAGTTTTTACAGACAGAACCCCAAAAATAGCAATAAAGGTTAAATGTTTATGTCCTAATTTGCAACGGCGCGAAAACGCGGCAGCTCACTAGCAAGCTATTTATTTTATTTACTCCACAACTATCACACAACGCCGTCTAGTCCCAAACTAAGCAGAGCTTGTGTTATGAGTACTAGACAACTGATAAACATACTTATTTTTTCTAAACACATACATAATATAGAAAAAAAATTCCACCCAGATACAGAACAAATGATCGTGCTCATCACACAAACATTTGTCCAGGGTGGGAATCGAACCCACGACCTCTGGCATAGCAGTTATGGTCACTAACCACTGGACCAACAAGCCTGTCAAAATATTACGTAAATCTACACTAATGTCATGAAGAGGTTAGGTTTGTTTTTTTGTTTGTAGGAGGTAATCTCTAAACGTACCTACCGGAACGTATGCAAAAACAATTTTCACTGATAGAAAGCTGCTTTACAGAATGGATGTGACAGGAACATAAAAATATAAAAAACGAGGCAGACCACGAAGGAGATGGCGGGATGACCTGGAGCCATCCATTCCTTAAGAACTGGAATGAGAAAGCGAGGAACCGTGATCGATGGAAGGAGTGGAGGGAGGCCTTTGCCCAGCAGTGGGACAGTGTGGGCTAAGTAATAATAATAAATAATAATAATACCTATGGGCAGGACAGAATGGAAGAAAAAAACGTGTTGCGCCGACCCCAAATAAAACGTGATAAGGGCAGGAAGAAGAAGAAGAGAGCCGCTTTATTATTTTTACTGTGCTTTTGTGTACAATATATACCGGTTTAAACTTTTCTTAAATAATACCTATTAAATACTGTATTATGGAAATATTGTAAGTATAACAATTTTTCGAAAAGAGTAACCATGGAGTTTCTTGCCGGTTCTTCTCCATAGGAAACGACCAATTTCGAACCGTGCACTAGCTTCTGACGTTTTATAAGTGTCCATGTAGGCCTATGTGAAATAAAAAAACTTTTGACTTTGACTTTAACATTCCTGAATGACATGGGCTATGTTTTATATACGCAGGCGAAGCCGCGGCAAAAGCTAGTAAAACATAAGTATTATTGATTTCTAGTTCACTTACATGCGTTAGGCTATTCTTGGCCGACATCTGACCTTGAGAACGATGTGTTTATAATCGCGATCAACTTAGCGTCATGGATACAAGAAATGTATGACGCAGTGCCTGGAGACGACTTGTAATCTTTTTTTTTTTATAATGGACAGGCTCGCGTTTGACCACAATCTCACCTGATGGTAAGCGATGATGTGGCCGACGATGTAGCACGCTCACCTAGAAGCAATCTATTCACTCTTGACTTAAAGACCCCTAGGTTATAGCTATCAGGAAACACAGACTCCGGCAGGGAATTCCATTCCTTAGCTGTACGCATAATGAATGTACTCCCAAAACGCTTTGTACGTATAGGTGGGATCTTTCTGCCTTTGTCCCGTGTTATTTGGGAGTGTCATCCCTCTTTCTGGATTCACATAACTGACACATTTTAATACGTCACGGCATGCCTTCAAGTATGTCAAGTTTTAAATTGTTTCCTTCATTTCGAAAAATTCTTCGATTTAGTGGTCGCAGTTTACCGCAGGCGCGGGTAAGCGGACTACGAGCAATGGGCAATCACCAAACCCGAGTCGTCATCGCCGTGCCCTCGTGGGGGCGATCGGCGGCGGAGACTGATTTGTACGTAGAACGACGCCGCGTGGCGTGGATCTAGTGTAGCTCTACGAGTCTAGTTTCCATATGAAATGTTTGGAGACCGACGCGCCCGGAGATCGGCGTAAGTGTCACACGTGTACGCATTGTAGTTTCTACCTTTAGCGTCATGGACACGAGAAATGTACAACGCTATGTCTGAAGACGACTTGTAATCTTGCTGATTTTGTCCCGTGTTATATGATGGCAACAAAATCATAGGGGGCCCCTAGCAGGGTGATAGATGCCTGCTAGTGCCACGGGGAATTTATAAAAAGAGAACCTGAGGTCCAGGCACCTAAAGAACGCAGGAGTTAGTTAGTAATAGTCTGACACGCTCTCTCACTAAAGCGACTAAAGTCAATGGATGATTTCTCACCTAAACCTACCAACACCAACCTACTAAACTAGACACCAGAGTCGCCACACGTCCGAGCTGGTCGCGCCACAAAATTGGTTGCGCAACCAAATGGACACCAGTACCCCTAGCCAAGTTGTTAATCTGCAATAGTTAACGCTTGTAAAAAGCCTCAATGTACGGAAATGACGTCGTTTTAACGCTCAGTCACGTGTTCAGAACAAAAGAATTGGCGGCAAGGTCAACTCGAAACGTTCGGCGCAAGCGAAACGGTTGTAACTTGGCTAGGGGGGCAGGTGAGTAACTCTCTATAGAACTGTATACATTTTGTTGGTAGCGGCGACTGGTCGCGCCGCCATGGTGTCTCGGTAAAATATAGCCCTTAATCAGTAAAAGTCTAATACACCTATAATTTTATCAGCATGCCTATCATCTCCATTACATCAAGATTAAGCAATACTCTTGGGAACAGTACTTTCTCTGAAGAAATCGTTTTCGTCCCGAGTAATTTGTGTTCAAGAAAAATGTTTAAGAAAGTAATTTTGGAGAAGCAGTAAAAGTAATGGACTCCGTTTTAACGAGCGACATGATCAGAGACAAGGATAGCGGAAAAACGAAATGTGTAGAGGGCTAGGAGTTTTTTTTTTTAATATCATTGATAGGCTCGCGTTTAGCCACTATATCACAGATGTGGTCGACGATGGAACACGCTTGCCTAGAAGTAACCTATTTACTCTTGATTAAAAGATCCCTAGATTGTAGCTATCAGGAAACACATACTTCGCCAGTGAATTTCACTCCTCAGCACCCAAAACGTTTTGCATGTCGTGTATATTCTTCAGGTTTTAAATTGGTATTTTATTTCTATTATTTTTAGGGTTTCGTACCTTAAAAGAAAAAAAAAACTGAATCCTTATAGGATCACTTTATTGTCCATCTGTCTGTTTATCTAGAAAAACCTTTTTATCTGGAGATGGAGGTATTTGGTGGAAATTAAAATCATTTACTCCGGTCTTACTGCGGTTCCTTGAGGTAGTGAAAAACCAAACTTCTAAGTTAACAAAAAAAAAGATATGACCGTTTATGTAGCAAAAAACGTGTACTTCCTCACTCTCAAGGGAATCAGAATTCATAGGGTACTTCCCGTTGATCTAAAATCATGAGATTTAGCATGAAGCATCGTCTCCACCAATTTTCCAACGCTATATCGTTTCTTAAAAACAGTTCTGTATACTTTGATAAAAACATCTGCAAGTGGGAGCTTGTACGTTGGGTCGATTTGGTTGCTCGCGAGTCTATATCACCCGGTAGTCAGAAATCTAATAATCTCTTCTTTTTCTTCCTGCCCTTGTCCCATCTTATTTGTGGTCGGCGCAACACGTTTTTTTCTTCCATTCTACCCTGTCACTCGTCATGCTATCACTAACTAAAATCTAATAATCTAAAGCAGACTATAATGCCATAAACTGAAAATGATCATGGCTATTACGACATCGTCCCCATAGCGACTAGATATGCGTTTGACGTTTTTGGGTCAGCCACATTAAATATAACTGTGCAAATGTACTAACCGCCATGAATGTTTGCAGTTTATCAAGATTATTGCTATGTAGATGACTCACTTATGAATTTCAATTTGTTTAGTGGACGCAAAAGAAGCTGGGTTAAAACTGCGCCTTCTTCATTCAATCATTATGCGTACGGCCACAGAAAAGAACAAAGAGGCTTATTTTAGTGGGTAAAAATAATCCAAATAACATCCCCCGCCCTTGAACGGCGCGGGAGATGATGTCGGACTCTTACTGACGAAAAAAACCCACCCCGTTCCTTCTTGCCTTTCATTCCCGGGCCGAAACCCCCTTTTCGTACCCAGACTAGACCCTTGGCTACAGAAGACGAAAACCAGAAAGGAAATACTTTTCGATTTGTACTAGGAGTGTCGCCGCTTGTCTCCCACCCTTTAACTCCACTACAGGCAATAAACCAATACGAACGCGCATTACGCAGCTAACAGACCACGCACACTTAGATCGCAAGTTTGCTATTGGTAGTTGAACTATGAGCATTGCCCTACTTTGTGGCACGCCTGCCCCGCCCACAAGGATATTCTAACCACTTTTATCTGTTCTGTGTTAAAGATGAAGGCGAAGCCGCCAACAGAAGTTATAGCTATGTAAAGATAATAACAGGTCGTTTACATAATATAAAGAGACAATTACCCATATAACACTAGAAACTAAGGTCAAAATAAGGTTAGTATTAAGGAAAAAAATCTAGAAGTTTAGAGACCTAGACGCAAACTCGTTTTTGTGCCTTGACTCTAGCCATAGAGCAAAGAAAGTCTTAGACGGTACTGGAGACGGAGTTGTCAACACATTTGTTTTTTATCTTATGTAAAGTAGTGCTTGACTGCGGTCCCAGCTGATGGTGAGCAGTGATGCAATCGTTGACCACAAAACCAGGCCAACCACAACATCATAACGCCTAACAAAAATTTGTGCGCAAGAAAACTTTTATTATCTGGAAAATGCGCAAAGTTCTATTGCATCAATCTAAAAAAGGAAAAAAATAATAATGTTTGATTCAGTACATAAAAAATCATACTGTCACATATAATTAGTCATTAAACCAAAAGTTCTGATCGTCAAAGTTCATAAATACAATAGGATTAGAATAACCACACCTTGCCTAGTTGCAGTCATGATGCACTTCAATTAAATATAACGATTACTTGCAAACATAAATGTTTTAATATTCTCTACAAACTCACGAACGCTATCGGGTATAAATGGGTATAAAATAAGCTTTAAGCTGATGCACCGGACAACAGATAGCAGTTACTGATTCAGTATGTGTAGAAATGATGTAACACATTGTTAAGTATTACGTATTTTTTTTTTTTAAATATTCTCATTTTGAAAATCGAATTTTGAGCATTGCGTTGTATGAACGGGTCCCAGTGTGCGACGCTTAGTTTTCACCACCCTTGGTTGACTGATAAAGAAGTCTAATTTTATTATATTTTGTTGCATGCATAGCATAATCAGCCTTTTAATGTTCCCACTGCTGGGACTCAGGCTTCTTCTCTAGAAGAGGTTGGCGGAAGTCAACTGTCTTCGAATTTTTGGTTCTAGGACGTGCCGGTTTCCTCTTGATGTTTTCCTTCATCGATTTGAGAGCAGAAATGTACTTTGTGTAATTGATGAAATAAATTACTTACACAAAGTAATTTTTGGGGGTTTGAACCCGCGATCAACTAAAATAACTCGTAAATCGGGGCCGTTACCAGTCGGCCACCACTGTTCTAAGCATGGAGCTGTATTGCATGAAGTTTTAATATTTTTTTTTTATCTGTTATAAACTAGTACTTGACTGCGACCCCGCCTGATGGTAAGCAGTAATGCAATCGTTGATAGTGAGGCGCACTAGTAAAAAAAAAACGTAGTCCTGCAACGCAAAGGCTAATTGAAGGTCACAGGTTTGGTTTTAGTCAGAGTCTAACACGCCCTCCTGCTCCAACCTAGACCAAGATAATTTCCCATCTCAAAAAAATAATAATAGTAATGATGTATTTAACGGAAGCCAGCGTTTTGATTCCATATTCTGTGGTTCTATTAAAATGTAGATAAATATTGCAAATATGGTATTTTGCATCAACGGCGGCTGTGTACGTCAAGTGCCCTAGTTGTCGACTTCCTTTGTTATTACGGTCATGGTTCTAATATGTTGGACTTATATAATTTTAGTTAAGTTAGCTTTAATAGTCTAAGATCCGATTAAGAACGACCTTCACCGGTCTGTTTAATGGATGAAACTTATTTTATGATAAATTTAGTGTATTAAATAATATAACGCGGGTGGGCCTAAGTAATTCCTGGCCAGACTATTATTAATAAAAAATTGAAAATTTACTTTTTTTATAGAGAAATGCACAACCGTTATTCATACCAGATTGTTTTGCAGACAACACTATAATATCGAATTCGTAATGAAACAGCGTTTATTTTGATATAGAATTTGTTGTATATCAAAATAAACACACCTGTTTATACATACCTGTTTATACCTGGCAACCCATAGTTACGCCAGGAAACAAATAGGCAACCCAACATTTTTATGTTCTAAAGGCTTCACTCTTTCGGTTAGTATTAAATTTATTCGTTAAACACACCCGTGCATGTTTCAAAAAAAAAAATTGTCTGGCCAGGAATTTTTCAGGCAACCAACCCGCGTTATATTCTTTAATATACTAAATTTATCAAAAAATAAGTTTCATCCATTAAACAAACCGGTGAAGGTCGTTCTTAACCGTATCCTCTACTATAAGCTTATGGCTTAAGAAGGTTCTATTCCACTTGCCTATGTTCAACGTCGAGTTGCCCGCTCTTCAAGTAGGTACCCTACTCTCAGGAGACATACAAAGTTATTTTTTCGGTACCAAACCATCACAGTACCTACCATGTATTTATGTCGCCAACCAAGTACCTTAACTGGATTATAACTTTGTGATTTTTCATAATACTGTTTTGAAATGTTGTACATAGATTCTTACATAAAATACTAAACACGTGTTTCAGGGTCGCATATACCTACAAAAAATAATATAATAATAATAATAATATTCCACAACTATCACACAACGCCGTCTAGTCCCAAGCTAAGCAGAGCTTGTGTTATGGGTACTAGACAACTGATAAACATACTTATATATTTCTAAATACATATGTACATATTATAGATAAATTACACCCAGACACAGAACAAATGATCGTGCTCATCACACAAACATTTGTCCTGGGTGGGAATCGAACCCACGACCTCCGGCATAACAGTCAGGGTCACTAACCACTAGACCAACAGGCCTGTCAAAATAAGGTTGTGAAGTTTGTTAGCGCAGTTTTTTTGTTTAGATTTTCTACGAATTGTCATTGACAAAGCAAACCTAAAACAGACGAACAAGGATAAACACTGCAATACGTAATGTCATCTTAGTACTAAAGACTGCACACATAATGAACTAATATATTTGAATTTTTAGTGTTTATATTTTAGCAGTAGAAATCCTTGACGAAATATCTAGACCGGTCTGAACTTCCAACAATTACTTGAGCAGGGTTGTTTACCACTAGCTCTTAAAGCTATCCATTTTACAACCTAAAGGCATAGTCATCATCATCATCATCATCATTCCAGCCGATAGACGCCCACTGTTGGACATAGGCCTCCCCCAAGTGTCGCCACAATGCACGATCCTGTGCTTCTCGCAAAAAGGCAAAAGGCATAGTATATGATTTTAATTTCAACTCGATACCTCCACGCATTCCCGAAATAAAGGGTCTTGACAGACAGACAGACAGACAGACGGACGGACATATAACAAAATGATCCTACAAGAGTTCCGTTACCCCAAGTCGTCGACGGCGCGCACTGTTTCCGCGCGCCTCAAGGAGTTGTCAGTAACAGCAGGGACCCAGCCGGGTCGAAGCCTACTGGGGCCAGGGTTATCCGAAAAGGAGCTCGAGCCCCGGTATGAAGGCTAGAAGGAACAGGGTGGGTCTTTTAGTCAGTAAGAGTCTGACACTATCTCCCGCTCCGCTCAAGAACGGGGGTTGTCATTGGATGATTTTTTCCCACCATACAAAAAAAAAGGGTTCCGTTACCGACTGTGGTTACGGAACCCTAAAAATAAATAAAAAAAGAAGCAGTCTTAGATATATTTTTTTATATTTCTATGGAAGCAGTCAACAAATCAGAAATTAGTGAACAAATTGAATGGCAGTATCTCGTGATTAATAAACTATAAATAACCAACAATAAAAATATCAATAAAGAACTTTGTACTTTGGACTCCAGCAGACGGCAAAAAAAAACTACATATATCGAAGGAACTTTGATCAATGGCTGTATGGCAAATACCGTGCATAGAGCGACTTAACAAAAAATATTAGTTAAGGCGAATTCACATTGACCCTGTTTACTGGATATTTGTAAAAACTCAGCAGTGTGAAAACAATCGGTACGCGCCTCCGTGAACATTCCTGATGCGCTACAGAAGCGGGGCAGCCCACTACCGCCCGGAACGCGTTATTGTACTGGACACGGAGGGCACTGTATGCCCTTTCAGTATAGTCAACCCACAGGTTGCTCGAGTACAGGGATGTGCAGTACGCTCTGAAGAGCGTGGTCTTCACCGCCCTAGAACATCGCGCAAACCGGCGGGCACTGACAGTGCCCTCCGTTCCCTCTCCATGTCACAAACATTTGTCATGGGAGGGAATCGAACCCACGACCTCCGGCACAGCAGCCAGGGCCACTAACATTCCCCGCCCCCGCGTCACTCTCACGTCGTACACTAGAGACCGAATATTTGACTTCTGCGCAACTTAAAGCCAGCGCTCAATATTCGTGCCGATAACTATAACAGCGTTGATCAACAATACTGGCTCAATGTGAACCAGCCTTTATTTTGTTATTTATATTTTATTAATTGATTGACCATCGTGATATACAGGTAACCAATCAAATAAAATAATTAATAATGTTATTCTTAGAAGTTTCTTGTTATCGGTATTTCAATAGTCATTCTTTTTAATTGTTTTAGTCACATTCAATTTGTTTGCATCTCTATAAAAATAATTAAAAAAAAAAGTCATTTCGTCAATTCGAAGAACTAGGAACGTCACAATAATTGTACATTTGTTTTTTATAGATATGTACTAGTATTACACTTATCCCATATTACTTGGGGTCGGCGAAACACGTTTTTTTCTTCCATTCTATCCTTTTCTTTCATATCACTCCTCACACAATCCATTCATCTTTTCTTGGTAATCAGAACTCTTTAAATAACATCGGTCTTCCCGTCCGATTATAATTTGGGTGTCTTCAAGGCTAGAGTGAATAGGCTCTCAATAAACTAGTGCGCCTCACCATCAACGATTGCATCGCTACTTACCATCAGGTGGGATTGCAGTCAAGCACTAGTTTATTTCAATGAAAAAAAAAAAACATGCGTATCATCCCTACTAATTCATGGCCATACCAAGACAAATGATTTCCTTTCAACTTTTCAGTCCTTGACGCCACTTTCAAACTTCCTCCAATATATTCATTTCTCAATCAATCCTTTCTCGTCACACCACCATCCATTTCAACTAGAGTATTACATTTGTGTGAAATATAATTTCATTCTCTAATACTGGTTTCCGCAAAAACCCAACAAATGTCGTCAAAACTAAGTTACTTTGAACTCTGATATCAATAAATTAATCTTCTGAACTTTAAATGACTTTTTCTCAAAATCATTTAATAAGAACATTCCCTGTTTTTAAATGGTATCATCACATCTATGTGTATTGTAATTTCATTCTTAACTATTGTTTGTACAAAGACTCATTTTGTTAAAACTACGATACTGCAAACTTAGATCTCATTAAAAATAATTACACTTTTAAACTTTAGGCCCTCGCACATGGCGAGTTTTTATCGACAGCATCGCTACTAACGCACGTTAGGGCTATAGTCCCAATAAAATATAGTGCTAATCTACCAAAGTAGACACCATACAGACACCAGAGTCGCCACACGTCCGAGCTGGTCGCGCCATCAAATTGGTTGCGCAACCAAACGGACACCAGGTGAGTAACTCACTATAGAGCTGTATACATTTAGTTGGTAGCGGCGACTGGTCGCGCCGCCATGGGGTCCCGGTGAAATATAGCCCTTATTCGCATAAATTTCAAGCGCTATCGAAACGCGCTGGTGCGCTACAGTATCACGATTGTGTCGATGCGAACGCGCTACAGCCTCGCTACTAAAAGTCGCCATGGACCCTTGCCCCTGGACCACCATCTCATCTGATGGTAAGCGATGAAGTCGTCAACAATGGAGCACGTTTGCCCAGAAGTAACATATTCACTCTTGACTTACAGAACGAGATCACAGTGGGAATCAGAAGTCAAAATCAAAAGCCAAAAGTAGAAGTTGTGGTCAGCAGTCAAAGTATTCGACGGCGCGCACTATTCCCGCGCGGCTCAAGGAGTTGTCAGCAACAGCAGGGGCCCAGTTAGGTCAAAGCCTACTGGAGCTAAGGGTCTACTTCTGAAAGGAAGGCTCCGCCCCGGTATGAAAGGCAAGAAGGAACGGGTGGGTTTTTTAGTCAGTAAGAGTCCGAGAGCCGGGATTCTGATCCCGATTTCCGCCCAACGTACCTATACGCGGGCTTGCGGACAGTGAGCAATGGGTAGCTCGCTGTCCGGCCGTCCGGTAACTGTCCGGACCAAGGCCAAGTCGTCGACGGCGCGCACTGTTCCCGCGCGCCTTAAGGAGTTGTCAGCAACAGCACGGACCCAGCCGGGTCCGTGCTGTTGCTGACAACTCCTCCGGAAGCCTACTGGGGCCAGGGTTATCCGAAAGGGCGCTCGAGCCCCGGTATGAAGGCTAGAAGGAGCGGGGTGGGTCTTTTAGTCAGTAAGAGTCTGACACTATCTCCCGCTCCGCTCAAGGGCGGGGGATGTCAATGCATGATTTTTCCCACCATAAAAAATAAAATAAAAAAAAAGGGTCCCCCTACTACGTTTATGGGACAATCAAAAGGTTATAATTGCGTTTAACCGTTTAAGTGTAAAGGAGTTACAAACGCACTCACTTCACATGTATAAAAACAAACTTTCGCCGTTATATCATTGAATGATATTTTTCAAAAAAAAAAGACGTCGACCCCTGAATTTGTTCAGGTTTTTTTTTGTCCAAGGCCGTTAGGAAATGCCGTAAAAATATGATTTTTAGTACCACATTAGCATAATTTTGCCATTTCATTGTATTAATACCGTTAGGGAAACAGTTGATTTTGGGGTTTAATAAAATCAACTCTGAATTAATATACAACATTAGTTAAGTAGATGCGAAATCCTAAACACTTGTCTAGTATTTTTATGTGAAGAATCTCATCATCATCATCATCATTTCAGCCGATACACGTCCACTGTTGGACATATGCCTCCCCCAAGCGTCGCCACATCGAATGTTCCTGTGCGTCCCGCATCCATCGGTTTCCTGCTACCTTCACCAGGTCGTCGGTCCACCTTGTAGGAGGCCTTCCAACACTGCGTCTTCCGGTACGCGGTCGCCACTCCAAAACCTTTCGGCCCCAACGGCCATCTGTTCTGCGAGCGATGTGCCCTGCCCATTGCCACTTAAGTTTGGCAATTCTTTGTGCTATGTCCGCAACCTCAGTTTTCCTGCGGATATTTTCATTTTTTATTCGATCACGCAAGAAAACCCCGAGCATAGCCCTTTCCATTGCTCTTTGGGTGACTTTAAGCCTTCTGATGAGGCCCATTGTGAGCGACCACGTGAAGAATCTATGTATAAAATTTTACAACTATATCATGAAAAATTACAAAGTTATTAGCATAAATACATAGAGGGGTTGTTTTGCTCCCGCATCCAGCTGTGCGCTGACACTTCAAGCCCACAATGACCTGCCGTGACCTGCTTTAGTGTCGATGGGGTCCAAATTGTGACTTTTTTAAAATAGTTTTGGCAAAAAATATAACATGGTGTAATAATTATTGGAATCTATACAGTTAGTGATTCTGAACATACTATATTCAGGTTTCGCATATCTAATATATAAAAATCAATGCCATTTTTCGTTGTAATTTAATTTATAACTCAAGAATGGGCTCACCTTTCCAAACCAAATGTTTAGGCTTTGTTCGGACTATTTAGTAGATGGTTTATGTTGAAGTTTAGTAGGGTAGAGTAGGGTAGAGTAGTGTAGCGTAGGGTAGAGTTGGACAGGGTAGGGTAGAGTAAGGTAGAGTAGGGTATAGTAGGGTGGAGTAGGGAAGAGCGGGAGCGAAGCCGCGCGGGCAATAGCTAGTATACACGTACTACAAATAATGTTGTATACCAACAAAGTTACTTTTACCGTTTGCACTCTAAGAATTAGGGTTCCGTACTTAAAGGGTAAAACGGGACCCTACTACTAAGACACCGCTGTCTGTCTGTTTATCCGTCAGTCACTAGGCTGTATCTCATAAACCGCTATAGTTATACAGTCGAATTTTTCACGGATGATGTATTTCTGTCGCAGCTTTATCAAGTAATATACAACTCGAACTTAACCAGTTAATTTTTAATTCAAAAAAGTGTAGAACATTAATTGCTAAGTACAAGACGCACCAAACCAGTTTTTTTTTTTTTTATTTAGACTGCGGATTATAAATATATGGTCAATGAACTTTTTGAGTACCAAAGCCTCAGGCACTCAAAACATTAATACTTGTATTTAAATCTAGCTCTAATCTAGCTCATTATTTACCGTTATCTACGTATACTTAAGCAAGTTAAACGTCTGTGAAACTTAACAAATTTAATTAAACTTTTATTTAGTTTACACTCCTCATTGTCTTGCCTTATGAAAGTAACAAGAAAAGAAAAAAGTATAAAACAAAGATGGAAAGCCCGGCAGAGAGAAAAAATGACGGAAAGACAGAAAGAAGGACGGAAAGACAGAAAGAAAGACGGAAAGACAGCAACAAAAAGGACGGGAAGACAGAACGGAAAGACAGCAAGAAAACAGATGGGAAGGCAGAAAGAAAGACGGAAAGAAAGAACGGAAAGACAGAAAAAAGACAAAAAGAAAAAACGTCAGAAAGAAAAAAAGTCGGAAAGACAAAGAAAGAAATATTTATGAAACGCTTCCAAAAAAAAGGTGTCTGATGCCTTTTCCCGTGTTAGGTACTTGGGGATGTAACACATAGTTTTCTTCCTTCGTCCTGTCACCGTCACGCGATCACTAACTCCCTTTTCTTTCATATCGCTCCTCACACAATCCATTCAATTATTTAGTCTTAGACTAAAAGCTAATGTCAGACTTTTACTGACAATGTTACTTGGCTTCCTTTTTCCCGCCCCTAAAAATTATTCATAGCACTGGCCTAAAATCATGCGGAAGAAGAATATCTTAATGACTTGGGAGGGGAATACACATATGCCCAGTAGTGGGACAGTATTACCAAGCGATTTGGGAAAACATTCACTACGCGTACAGCTAAGGAGTGGAATTCCCTGCCGGATTCTGTTTCCTGATAGCTATAACCTAGAGGTCTTTAAGTCAAGAGTAAATAGGTTGCATGTAGGCAAGCGTACTCCACCGTCGACCACATCATCGCTTTCCATCGTGGTCAAACGCGAGCCTATCCATAATTAAAAAAAAAAAAAGAACAGAATCCCAAAAAAGAGCTGCTAATTATTCAAAGGATTGGTGTATGTATGAAATTATTCAGGATGGCACGCTGGAAAAATAACAGATCCATCAAAGACACTTACGCCTGACCACCGCTAAGTCCATTTTTGCTTGCACTCGAAACGAAAACTAAGGGTTTGGTTTGGCGTCGCGGCGCAGAATTCAAACGATTTTTTTTTTAACTGATCAGGCAGAAATGACCTCGATAGTACAGTAATAATGGCAAGAGAAAAGAAAAATTTAGCCATAGCATAGTATTTCTATATTTTGAATCCAGAGACTCAAACTTACTATGCCAAAAGCGCGACGTACAAGCCTCGACGAACCAGAACCGAAATGTCTGGCGAAAAATGACGAGGAGAGTCGACCCCAAATAAAAAAAAGGATATTACTAAGCAAAGAGACAGAGAGAATACTTCGAATCCAGAGACTCAAAATAATAATCTCTATGCCAAAAGATTTAAAAATAAAACTAGTTTTTGGTATACCAAGAAGCCGTAATAGCTTTAAGACATTGCATAACACATGTAATCAAACAAAAAAATAATTACATAAGCCAATCTAAAAACTGCTTTAAATGGTACACACCGCAATGTCAAGTACCTTATATTTAATCTAAATACGGCAAGCTTTTTCCTCCTCAATTTCTTAGGGATCCGTGCCTTGAAAACGGATCGCTAATGGTTTTTTTTTTATGGTGGGAAAAATCATCCAATGACAACCCCCGCTCTTGGGTGGAGCAGGATATAGTGTCAGACTCTTACTGACTAAAATACCCACCCCGTTCCTTCTAGCCTTCATAACGGGACTCGTGCGCCCTTTCGGATAACCCTGGCCCCAGTAGGCTTCGACCCGGCTTGGTCCCTGCTGTTGCTGACAACTCCTTGAGGCGCGCGGGAACAGTGTGCGCCTTCAACGACTTGGGCTTGGTCCGGACAGTATCGCTTATGGTGCGGATCTATGTTTGTCCGTCTATCTGTCATACGATCTTCGAAATCATTATTTTTACACGGATGTTCGATAAGACCGAAAGATTCTGGACAGATGACTGCGTATCGGAAGACGCGACGTTGGTGCGGCCTTCCATAAGGTGGACGAATGACCTGGCAGGGTCACGGGAAGACTATGGATGCGAGTTGCACATTTAGACATTGTGGTGACACTTGGGGGAGGCCTATGGCCAGCAATAGACTTGTACCGGTTGAAATAATGACGATTAATATTATTACTAGCAGTTCTTCCTTTACCACCGGCAAAGTTTTTCTAGCAGATATCTCTTTCAGTTATTAACCATTGTGTACAATTTAAGATATTACAAAAGAGTTGTGTAACAATTTTTGGGAACTTTAAACAAACTGCACGCAGTGGATTCCTGCAGAGAGAAGTTGAGGCCCAGAAAAAGATAGCGAGATAATCTAGATGCGTACCACGCGGATTGGTTCGAGACAAGACAGTAATTAGATTGATTATTTAAAGAAGTAAATGATAAATTGATAAATTATATTTATTTTTAACACGCTTTTTATTAGCTTCACTTGTAACTAACTATGTATGTAAGAAAATCTTGGAATCTTCATTTGACCCACTTCCCGGTCTTCGATTAGGATAAAATTTTGCACACGCTCTAAGTTCTGATGACAATACATGACTACCTAAGAAACGTCATTACAAATCCAATATGGCGGCAATTTGTCCAAAAAGAGTAAAGACTACATAAACGCTCCATGCTTTCTTTTATAATAAATCATAGTAAATATTTAATAAAGATTATTACCTACTTATAACCATTTCGCATAGGTAATTATTTATCGTTCGTCCCGAACTGAAATTGTTTATATTTACCTGCGATCTAATGAAGATTTGGCAAAGGGAAAACTCTTGAGTCATCAAACTAAATGTCCGAATTATTTTGTAATTTTTAGTGCGTGCTAAAAGCGTGTTTTTCAGTTTTTTAAATATTTTTTTTTTTTTATAAACTGTATGTTGAGATCAGTATGTCTTGACTACCCTAAAAAAACCGAAACAAACTCAGACACTTTTATGCTGTGTAACCTGTGTTTCCAAGCAAAAATTTTGTCATAAAATCAACAAAAATATGTGTTATTACAAAATTATTCGCAATAAAAAACTGATTAAAAATAAAAAGAAACATTCTACATGTCGTTTGTGCACATAAAAAAAAAACTTTACGATCGAATTCCATTTTGTACAAAAAGTCACATTCTACGAGTATAAAATTTTTAATGTAGATGGGTACGTAAGAACATACCAGGGATGTTATACAGCTTTAATATCCGCTTCTAATATCCGAAACTGAAGCTATCAGATATATACACTAGAATAATAGAAAGGTAATCTTTGAAAATACTGGTCTGATTGCTAATATTTTGTCACCGGTAGAAAACTGCTTGATACCTGAGTGACATCTATATATCTAAAAATCAATTTGTAATTTACTTACTTAAATATAAATTTTAAAATTCTAATATCCGCAACCGAAACTAACGAATAATCTAAAACAATTTCATATCCATAAACTAGTACTTGACTACGATCCCACCAGATGTTACTTAAGCAGTGATGCAATCGTTGATGGTGAAGCGCACTAGTTTATTAGGAGCCTATTCACTCTAGCCTTGAAGAAACCTAAATTATAATATTGGAAGACCGCATATAGACAAACTGTTCCCAGTCCTTAGATGTACGCGGTATAAACGACGAGGCGAAACGCTTAGTTCAGAATGTGGAGGTGTTAACAACGTAAGGGTGGACACTACCATCAAAGAACCGCCAGATCAGTGCTAAGTTAATATTTGCTTGCACTTGAAACGAAAACTTTAAAGGGCAAAACCGGCGCCGCGTCGCAGGATTCAAGTGAAAATGTATTTAAGTGATCAGGCAGAAATTATCGCAATGGTACGTCGGGTTGTCCGATGGTAAAGAGGTGATCGTATCCGAAATCTCGTATCCGAAACCTCGTATCCGAAACCTCGTATCCGAAACCGGTATAATATATAATTATGTATCGTGTTTTAAATAGAGTTTGATCAATTTGTTAACAGTACACTACAGACTACCCCATGTATTATTTTAAGTTCTTATCCATCCTAAGGTTGTCTGTAAGAGATCGTTCTCAGCGATAAGACCGCCATTGTGCCCGTTAATTTAAGTTTTTATATAAGCTGTATTACTTTTTGGTGTACAATAAAGTTTATTCTCTAGTTCCTAATATCCAAATCCATATCGAGATCCGAATTTTTATTTCAATAACATTCTTAGTACTAATATACAGACGGAACACTGTCAGCGCGTTCACAATTTGTTCTCTAACAGTTTTTATTCTAATACAAAAACTTCCATAGATACCTACGGAACTTTTTACTAAGTGATTTATACTCGCGAATAGCTTATGTAGAACTGGATTTCCTTCAGAAGGTATATAAATGCCGGCTGGAGATTTGTTCGGGTAGTATTCATAGTAACTTTGCAAGATGAATTCGTTCGTTGTATTCTGTTTAGTTTTGGTCGTTGGGGTTCACGCAGTAAGTTCTTATTTTATTTATTTAATGCAAGCTGTAGTATGTAGTATTATGTGTGTGTGTAGTATTATGTGTGTGTGTAGTATTTTCGACCATATGATAATAGACAATTACCCCAAAGGAACGTAGTCCCAGGATAAAAAATATCCTATGTGCTTCTTCAGGATGTGGTCTACCCATGTTTCAAGTTTCATTTAAATCCGTTCAGCTGTTCAAAAAATAATCAGTAAATTTGTCACATAGGTTTGCACAGCATTTGTAATTCTAAAGAAGTTTTTAATGAAATTTATTTTTCATAGTAAGCTTTTATAGCACGGTATAATACTCATATATGTAACTAGCTATTGCCCGCGACTTCGTCCGCGTACATAAAATATAGCTTATGTCACTCAGGAATCTAACGGTGAAAAAATTTTAGCAATTGGATCAATACTTCTAGAGATTACCTCTTACAAACAAAAAAACATAAAAACAAACTTTACCTCTATATTATATTAGTGTAGATGTAATTAATACTCGTCAAGACGAATCATACGAGCCCAAACTCGATGGGGTCGTGTCGTTTAACTACCAAGTCCCTATAGTCCGCTTCCGGTTTCATCATAAGATCAGCTCCATGTCATAATATTTTTGCATTGTCCTCTGATTTACACATGCATGCAAAATTTCAGCTCGATCGGTAGCCAGGAAGTGGATCAAATTTAATTTGCAAGATTGGAAGTAAAAAGTCGCGATTAGGGAATCCAATCCCGCAATAAAAAAAATAAAAAATAAATTGTATAGGAAATAATTTGGCGAGTCCTTTATCGCGTGTGGAACGGAACGTAAACACTGTCAGTTTTGGTACTCTATGACTAAGGCTTCCCCACTGCACAAGAAATTACCTACCTTCCTAAAAGAAGAACGGTTTAATATTTTATTACATAATTCCATAAAAGCAGCTGAATGTTTAAAATATAATTAGGAACTCAGGAATTTTGTGTAATATTTAATAATTAAAAAAATACGTATATTCGATACTTTTTATAAGATTCTCCTAATAGTAAACAATGATCAAGATCTCTTAATCAACCTAGATTATTGAACCAGTGTTGACTATTACACCAGATTTTATTTTACCCTAATAATTACCCAAGTCGTTTGACTTTTTAGACAGACTCTAATTGTTATTAAATAACGAGTAATATAATAAATATAATAATAACAATAACTGTAGTTGAGAACTCGTTTATTTTGATACTTGCAAGGAAATCAAAACCCACGTGATATTTCCAGTTGATCTAGGATCCTGACAGGCAAGAAGTAAGATCTCGTAGGACGAGTAGGTATAGAAAATTTAAAAAATATTTTATATTTTATAAGTAATTAAATTATAAAAAAAAAATTTTTTCTATTCACAAAGACTTCTCGATTCGGGAATCAAACTATTTACATAGGTGCGCAAGTCCGACTCGTATTTGACCGGTTTTTATGTCTATCACTACTTAAAATCAAAGATAAAATACAAACCCCAATTCCGCAAATCCGAATTCAAATTTTGCTGACTTCAATCCCGCAGGCTTGCGAGATCGCGATTTTGATGCGGAATTGAGTTCCCTAGTCGTGATCGATAAAAATAATAAAGTTAAATTTCATTAAAACTAATTTAAAAAATTTGCATTGAAATATACTGAGTGCCATCTATTATTTTGTTGAGGTGAGAAATTATCAAATAAATCTTCCTGCTATAAGTGTGTTACTGAAATGAAACCAGTGTTCCTTAACCGGGATGTCTTTTTCGAACAATTATTCTGGATTTCGTACGTTATAACTTTTGACAGGCCTGTTGGTCTAGTGGTTAGTGACCCTGACTGCTATGCCGGAGGTCGTGGGTTCGATTCCCACCCAGAACAAATGTTTGTGTGATGAGCACGATCATTTGTTCTGTGTCTGGGTGTAATTTGTCTATTATATGTATGTATTTAGAAATATATATGTATGTTTATCAGTTGTCTAGTACCCATAACACAAGCTCTGCTTAGCTTGGGACTAGACGGTGTTGTGTGATAGTTGTGGAATATTATTATTACTTGATAGCTATAACCTAGGGGTCATAAAGTTGAGAGTGAATAGGTTACTTCTAGGCAATCGTGCTCCATCTTCAACCACATCATTGCTTTCCATCAGGTTAGGTCAAACGCTAGTTTATCCATAATAAAATATAGTGATACTAGCTTTTACCCGCGCGGCTTCGCTCCCGCTCTTCCCTACTCCACCCTACTATACCCTACTCTACCTTACCCTATCCTACTCTACACTACTCTACCCTACAAAACTTCACATAAATCATCTACTTAATAGTCCGAACAAAGCCTAAACATTTGGTTTGGATAGGTGAACCCGTTCTTGAGTTATAAAATTACAACGACAAGTGGCATTGATTTTTATATAAATAAGATATCGATCCACAAAAGATTGAGGGGAAAAAGTCTTTTCGCCTCAATCTACAATTGACCGATGCACAAGTGGGTGACGCCAGAGTTGTACCACAGTATTACAATATTCCCTAATACTGTGGTTGTACGTAGAATCGCGTGGCGCGGGTCTAACTTTCATAGCTCTACAAGTCTAGTAATTGCTATATAAAATGTATGGAAACTGACGCGCCCGAATCGGTGTACCATTAAAGACACTTCCGCCTGACCACCATTCATTCATTTTTGCTTGCACTCGAAACGAAAACTCAAAGGGTTTTGGAGCTGTGCCGCAGGATTCAAGTGATTTTTTTTTTTTAAGTGATCAGGCAGAAATGACCGCGGTGGTACATGGCCTTCGTTTATCCAATGTACCTCGACAATCCATCAGACTTTTAGTGACAAAAGCTTTCATTTTCGTTATAAAGCGATTTTGAGTTGTTCAAACAATGCAACAACCTCTTCTTCTTCTTACTGCCCTCATCCCATATTACTTGGGGTCGGCGCAACACGTTTTCTTCTTCAATTCTGTCCTGTCACCCGTCAAACTATCACTAACTCCCTTTTCTTTCATATCACTTCTCACACAATCCATCACACAACAACCTATTGTATTACAATCATATTTTATTTACGCTGAAGATCATATTATCGTCCGACCACAACAGAAATAAAATATTTTTATTAGTAACATTGAATGAGTTTTTTGAATGTTTGTGTTTTATGACCATTTCAAATAATACCTTTATGAACAATACAATGCATTGTGAAAGATTACATTGCAGTTGTTAAATAATATAAAGATACTAGCTTTTGCCCGCGGCTTCGTCCGCGTACTTAAATATACCTAGCCTATAAAGCAATCACTCAGGAATAAAGCAGCTTTTTAACAGTGAAAAAATTTCTGCAAACAAAAAAAAAACATAAAAACAAACTCTACCTCTTAATTATATAACAGATAAAAAAAAATCTTCTAATATATAAAATTCTCGTGTCACAGTTTTCGTTGCCATACTCCTCCGAAACGGCTTGACCGATTCTCATGAAATTTTGTGAGCATATTGAGTAGGTCTGAGAATCGGCCAACATCTATTTTTCATAATAAAAAAAAAAAAATTTGGCGGTACGAAGTTCGCGGGCACAACTAGTATTATATAAAATTCTCGTGTCACAATGTTCGTTCCCGTACTCCTCCGAAACGGCTTGATCGATTCTCATGAAATTTTGTGAGCATATTGAGTAGGTCTGAGAATCAGCCAACATCTATTTTTCATACCCCCTTAGTGATAAAAAAATATATATTTATATGGCAAAACAACGTTTGCCGGGTCAGCTAGCATTAGTATAGATTTTTAGGTATACAAGTTGATCCACCAAACGTTGTTCTGTCATTATAAATTACAAGCTTTTGCCCGAGGCTTCGCTCGCGTAGGTATATAAACTATAGCCTATGCCACTCAGGAATGGTCACGATACATGTCGATTCAAGACAGCATTTTGTTTTCATTTCTGTTTTTGAAATTAAGAATGTCAACAAATGTAGGAGGGTCAATGACCGTTATTCCAACTTTCACACAATGCAATCTAATCCCAAATTAAGCAGAGATAGTGGTATGAGTAGGTAATAGACAACTGATAAACATGACTTATAATTATATTTATTTCTAAATACACACATAATTATAGACAAATTGACACAAACATTTGTCTCGGACGGGAACCGAACCCACGAACTCCGACATAGCAGTAAGGGTCACTAACCACTAGACCAACAGGCCAGTCGTGGCGGCAGCCTAACAAAACCAGCCAATATCCATTAACCATTTAGGCAAGCGTGCTTCATCGTTGACCACATCATCGCTTACCATCACGTGAGGCGGTGGTCAAACTAGAGCCTATTAATAATAATAAAAAAACCATAAGAGTACTAATATCTCCTTCTTCTTACAGAACGTGACTCTACCCCCAACTCAACAAGAAAAAGCCCAAAAGATCGCGTCCGAATGCGTCAAAGAAAGCGGTGTCTCATCCGAAACTCTAGCCGAAGCGAAGAAAGGCCATATCCTTGAAGACGAAGCACTGAAGAAGTTTACATTCTGCTTCTTCAAAAAAGCAGGAATCGTTGATGGTGAAGGGAAATTAAACGTAGAAGTAGCAACCGCCAAATTACCTCCTGGCGTCGATAAGGATGAAGCTAAGAAAGTTCTAGAAGGCTGCAAGTCTAAAACTGGAAAGGATACTGCAGATACTGTCTTCGAAATCTTCAAATGTTATCACAAAGGCACTAAAACCCATATTTTACTAGCCGGAATCTAAGCAGTTACTTACTTAGGTATTAAACACGATAATTTAGTTGTCCCCACTTATCTGTCAGGCTCAATGACAATGGCGCTGCCAGTGAACATTTAGTTCGTGGTCGGAATTGGAACTAACGCCGCCATCTTGGTTACAACTGTCAAAGTCACTGTCAAGTACTAAAAATTTTGTTATTTCCACTTACAGTCACCGGGTTAGATCAGTTTGTGGCACTATAAACCTTTATCTGTTAGATTATTTTCTGTTGCAATCCTTTTTAGGATCTATAATTTCAGTTATTTTTTAATATCTCTATCAAGTATTTTGCTCCGAATATCTGTGAGCGATGTTGCCAACTAAATTATTGTTGTTATTTTTTAACTATTAAATATTATCGTCAAAAGTGCTTTTTTTTTAATGTTGTCATCCTGCTCTACCTTTTCCAAATTTGTTCAAGTCTACTTGAAGTCTAACTGGATGAAGCTCAATATCACTAGGTTTTGGATCTTTGGAAGGCGTACGAGAGGCTAAGGCCAACTCCCAAGGCCCCATAGGCACTTTTCATGGAACGAGGTGACCAGATAATTCCAGACCAACCAAGGTCACCTTGATTTATGTGTTGGTTTATGTTGCGGCTACATGGATGGATGTAAACCACGCGCCAACTCGTTCAGTGGTTGGAAAAACGCGCCTTACAACCAAGGGCGTTGAAAGTCATGGTTTACAATTGCTGTTTACACGGATTAAAACTAGCAAGGTCAGCTTGGTTGGGACCTTGGTTTGAAACCATCTGGTCACCTCTTAACTAATGATTCTTTCTCTACGCGCTATGTTAGTGCACTCAAGCATAACCCCGGTTGATGGGAAACTATTGCCATAAAATGGAAAACTAAGATAGGTACGGCTTTGGAGGTATGCGGAGCGGAGTGAAGTCCTCAATACCTCTATTGAATAGTTACGCTGCGTTTTCCGTTATTGACTTGTCATTATCATTTTTATCGGCCCACTTTATCTAATTTCAAAAATGGTTTAAAAAATTTAAACATACTTTACTTCGAAATACTCGAGTGCGATTGATTTTTTATTTTTATTTTGAAGGTAATCCTATCAGGATTACGAAAAGCATCGAACAGATTTCAAGGCGCGATGTAGCTAAAACCATCGATAAGTGTAAAATTGGCAACGTTCCTAACAAAATTATCATAGCAAACTGAGGTAAAACAAATTGCTCTTATCAACAAAATATAATCAGGAAACTTACAACCTAACTATCAGGGCTATATTTCACCGGGATACCATGCCGTGGTATCAGCTGAAAGAATGTGCCCAAGGAACTGAAAAACTAATAGGTTGCCTCGTTTCTTTTGGTGCAAATAGGAGGGTTGCCTCGCATAAAGAGGTAAGTAAATGGCCATAATTTACCCTAATCTGATATTTAATCGTTTTTTTAAGCTATTGCATATCTTCTATCGCGGGCCTTTGAGCGTGGAGACCGAATCCAGAAATTCCGTAACGAAAATAACCTAACACCCCCCACTCATTTGTTTTTTGAGCGTGGTGACCGATAAGAAAACAAATGAGTGAACAATCAATAAAAATTCAATTAAATATGTGAAAAGTGTAACTTCAATTAATATCAAAGAAAAAAAAACAAAGGAAAAAAAATACTGCGTAAATAAAATAAATAAATAATTATAATTGCATAAGTTGATAAAAATCCTATGCAATAGCTTTACCGCGGCAGTAACCGAGTGCCACACGTCTTTTTTTCTTTAATTAATTAGTATTTTTCGTCTAATAGAAGCTATTAACGATATAACTCAATTTGGAAGTGTTTGGATAAAATCGAATCTATCAAATGTTCGCGATCTCAGTCAAATTTTATTGTTTAACATCATTGGCACCAGATTTAGCTAGGCAACCTATACGAAATGATTAAAAAAAAGCATTATCTAGCACATAATATTTGTCATAATCGAATAACAGACGAGGGAAGAGACTTCTTTCACGGATCTCGTACTAAAATAAGAAAAGGCTTTTTATTATGGTGAGAAAAGGCTTTTTATTATGGTGAGAAAAATCATCCAATGACAACCCCCGCTCTTGGGCGGAGCGGGAGATAGTGTCAGACTCTCACTGACTAAAAGCCCAACCCGTTCCTTCGTGCCTTTCGTACCGGGACCGATCGAGCTTCCCTTTCCGATAACCCTGGCCCCAGTAGGCTTCGACCCGGCTGGGCCCCTGCTGTTGCTGACAACTCCTTGAGGCGCGCGGGAACAGTACGCGCCGTCGACGACTTGGAATCGGTCCGGACAAAGAAAAGGCTTCATAATATTATTGTACGCGTAATTGTGTACATTGTAATGTAAACAAACACTTTTTATTAAGTCACGTGCCATTAAGGAAAAATATAGGTTTTTTAATGGAAATTCCCAAATCGACTCGGTAGCTAAGCAACCGTTTTTTGTTCACGTTTCATTTGAATTCGCTTCTCATAGAAGCAAATGTTTGTTTAGCTATAAATAAAATAGCAGAGATTCGGGTCTTGGTTTTGAGATAATTTATTTATTTATTTATTTATTTAAACTTCATGTACAGTAGTGGTACATAGGCGGACTTAATGCAACAAGGCATTCTCTCCCAGTCAACCTTTGGGTTAATAAGAGATCACTGTGGTAGGTTTGCACAATAAACAAATAACAAATTATGAAAACGAAAAAAAAAACAAAATAAGTTATTTATATATAATATATAATAAAATACATAAATTTGCTAAAATAATAAACTAATAAATAATATAAAAAATATCAAATCTTAAAGAGAACTTAATAACAATTCTGACGAAGAACAAACTAAGGTAATAATTGCTAAACTGATCTTTATATTTAGAAAAGATGAATGAAAAAATATTGCATGTAGTGGAGATGAGAATGTTGAGATGGACGTGTGGTATGACGACAAATGAGTATGTTACAGGTTTAAAAGAGGCACCAGTGACTGGAAAGTCGAACAGGAATTGTTTATCTTGGTATGGTCATGTGAAAAGGAGGAATGAAACACATGTTGCTAAAAGAGTTATGAGTATACATGTTGATGTCTGTTAATAGAGAAAGAAGATAAAGAAAATATTTATTGCTTGTACATAGAACGATATCAAAGAAAAGGGGCTTAGTGAAAGCGTAACGGGGGACAGAAGAGAACGAAAGAAAAAAGTGTTGCTTCGAT
The DNA here is from genome assembly GCA_929112965.1 of Mythimna albipuncta. Classification (NCBI taxonomy): domain Eukaryota; kingdom Metazoa; phylum Arthropoda; class Insecta; order Lepidoptera; family Noctuidae; genus Mythimna; species Mythimna albipuncta. The sequence goes on along the minus strand of OV815986.1, from coordinate 2,167,635 downwards.
CCCAAGTAACATGGAACAAGATGGAAGAATAGAAGGGAAATTTTGCGCTGCAGAAAGGCACAATAGGGTTATAATATTAATAATAAATAAAATCACAGAAAAGATCAAGACAATATCTGCCAAAATACAGCAAAATTAGGACGTGAGAGACTTGAGTAAAATGATAATCTTTTTGAGTTTGATAAAAACATTTATTGATTCAATAGAAAACTGTCTGAATTTACTGATTTGCGATCAAATCAGTTACGTATATGAGAAAGAACATTTAAATTAGATACAACAACAAATACAATCCGAAAGCCGATGTAGAAAATTCATTACTTTTGCGATTCATGAGTAAAAGGCTCAAAACCTTCTTGCTTTGCATTCCAAATATAATTCGAGACTCCCTGACGGAAACATTCAGAGTAATCAGAAGCTGTATCCGTAGGAACTACAACAAAATCTTCTCCAATCTTTTTGACGTATGTCTTGCAATGATCAAATATCTTCTTAGCAAAATTAGGACCTAATTTCGGTATGGCTTCATCAGCATTCAGTTTCCCATCTTCTGTGATAACACCGGTTTTTCCTAGATAGCATTTGATGAATTTTTTAAAGACCTCGCCTCCGTCTTCGACAAAAGGGTTATCTTTCATCTTGTTTAGCGTTTCGTCTGTAAATCCTGATTCTTTGCGGCATTCTTCGAGATGAGTGTCGGTGTGGTTTGGAGGGAGAGGAACGTACTGTAAGAGAGCAATAGAAGTTTATCATCTGAGGGCCTAGCTAGAGTAGGGCTGAGAGATTGTTCCAAATGAATTACCGTGGCCTGGAAACGCAAAAGTCAACTGAAAGAACTCGGACAGGTTTAAGTCAGTAAAAGTCTGATGCTCGCATCCAGAGCAGGGGTAGTTTTTTGTCGATTTCTCAACCAAAAGAGTGAATTAATTTAATCAAGGTAACCAATATAACCGGCCTGTTGGACTAGTGGTTAGTGGCCTTGACTGCTATGCCGGAGGTCGTGGGACAGATTCCCATCTAAGGTAAATGTTTGTATGATGGGCACGATTATTTTTTCTGTGTCTGGGTGTAACTTATCTATAATATGTATGTATTTAGAAAGTATATTTGTGAGTTTTCTAGTACTCATCATGGTCGGCTTAGTTTGGGACTACATGGCGTTGTGTGAAAGTTATGAAATATTGTTATGTTTATATATTCACTCACGACATCTGCTAATGCTGTCATTAGACCTTTACGTGAAGAGGTACCAAGGCAAATGGCGTAAAATGGAAGGTCTGCGGAAGCTAACGATCCACAATGGGGCAAACTTAAATTAGCTAGACGTAGACAGCGTGTGAGACTTTTACTGACCAAAACCCATCTGTCTGTCCTTCAGATGCCCTTTACATTCCCACGACCCACCTTTCAGGTGGGTTTACGATAGAGGAACAGCCGCTAGAGCCGTGCTCAAAGTCGTGTAGTGTAGACTGACTCTTTTGGAGCCGAGCACGAGCGACACTACCCGAATTTGAGTCAGACTCGTGCTCCGCTCGCCCTTAGCTCCTCTGGCGTAGATCCACCTTTTTAGGAATCCGTACTCAAAGCGTAAAAAGGGACTTTATTATATAGTCTATCTGTCTGTCACCAGGTTGTATCTCGTTAACCGTGACAGTTAGATAGTTAATTTTTTTAACATATCGCACCTCCGCTCTAATAGTGTCACAACTCAAAAAAAAATTATGATTCTATTAATTTCAGAATTCATCCTACTTTAAGGTCAGAAGGTCTTAAGTGGCAATGGGCAGGACACATTGCACGCAGAACGGATGGTCGATGGGGACGAAAGGTTCTGGAGTGGCGACCACGTACCGGAAGACGCAGCGTTGGACGGCCTCCAACAAGGTGAACCGATGACCTGGTCAGAGTCGCGGGAATCCGATGGATGCGTGATGCACTGGAACGGTCGTTGTGGCGACGCTTGGGGGAGGCCTATGTCCAACAGTGGACGTCTTTCGGCTGATATGATGATGAAGGTCAGATATTGTAATTCAATTATTTGCCCACTAGTGACCCATTTTTTGTATTTATATGTAGCGTCACATCCCTGAATTATTAGAACTCAAAAGCCTTTTTCTCAATAATTTGATTTTTGAGGTTTGACACTATTTGAGCGGAGGTGCGATATGATGCATCTAAAAAACAGAATTAAACTATTTAAGGAGGCTCCCATACAACAAACTTGATTATTTTGCTATGATACGGAACTCTAGCTCAGCCTATGAGACAGGCATACAAAATATTAGTAAAGAAATACTCACAGCGGCATGAATCTCAGCCACAAGGACGATGCACAACACAATAAACAATTTCATCGTACAGAGATAATTATGATACTGACGGCTTCGAAACCACAAATCACATTTAAATACCCACCTCCTTCAGAAACCCAGTTCGTTGAGTGCAAATTAGCACAGAGGAAAATCTCCAAACCGCACCGGTAACATAACAACGGCTAGACCATTTATTTAAACAGCCTGTGTTTTTTGTTATTTTTTTTTTTATCAATTATAAACTAGTACTTAACTGCGATCCCGCCTGATGGTAAGCAGTGATGCAATCGTTGATGGTGAGGCGCACTAGTTTATTAAGAGCCTATTCACTCTAGAGTTGAAGACACCTAAATTATAATTAGACGGGAAGACCGCAGCAGGCAAACTGTTCCAGTCCTTCGATGTACGCGGTATAAATGAAGAGGCGAAACGCTTAAACTCGCTTTGGTTAATCAACTGTTTAGGAGATTTTAATACTGAATAAGGCTTAAAGTCACCCAAAGGGCAGTGGAAAGGGCTATGCTCGGGGTTTCCTTGCGTCCATCAAAAATGAAGATATTAGCAGAACTAAGGTTGCCGACATAGCACGAAGAATTGCCAAACTTAAGTGGCACATTGCTCGAAAAACAGATGGTCGTTGGGACCGAAAGGTTCTGGAGTGGTAACCGCGTATCGGAAGACGCAGAGTTGAAAGGCTACAAGGTGGACTGATGGCCTGGTGAAGGTTGCGGGTAACCGATGGATGCGAGAAGCACAGGATCGTTCATTGTGGCGACACTTGGGGGAGGCGTATGTCCAACAGTGGACGTCTTTCGGCTAAAATGATAATTTTGGGCACCTGAATATCGATGTAGCACTTGCCAAATTGCAAACTGGTATCGTTAAAGATGCAGTTAAGGAATTAATCGATAGTTGCAAGTCGAAAACTGAGAAGGATGCGACCGATACCGTTTATGATATCTTCAAATGTATTGTTATTGGAACTAAAGTCCATATTAAGTTGGTTTTTAAAATTTGATTTCATAAAGTTGTATTAGGGGTTGAAAACCAAAAACCGTAACTATAGTTACGGTTAACCGGTCCCTAAACAGGTTTTATTTTTATAATAAAATATGTCGTGAAGTGAATTCTATTTTTTTTTGTCTCGCGCTTGATTTCACCTCTATCTCACCTGATAGAAATCGACGATGTGGTTGACTATTGAGCACGCTTGCCTAGAAGTAACCTATTTACTCTCTTGACTTAAATATCACCAGATTGTAGCTATCAGGAAGTTCCCAGGAGGAATTTCACTCATTAACCGCACGGACAATGAAAGTGTTCCTAAAACGTTTAGAGCGTATGGGTGGGATTAGTAATGTGCCGTTGCCGGCAATATTGCCGTGAAGTGGGAATATTGCCGGGAATAATGCCCGAAGTATGAATGTTGGTGGCAATATTCCAATATTGCCGCAACGGCACATCTCCAGATGGGATGTCCACCATGTACCTGCGGCGCATCCCCGTACGACTTTTTTTTAGGGTGGGGACTCAATGACTTGGCCTTGGTAAAAAGGCCATGGTGCAAAGCGAGGAGGAGTGGCAGGCGGTCGCCTCCTTCCGCGAAGCAGTAACGCTAGCAAAAGAGGAGGCCAACCGCATCAGTCAACGGCGCTCACATCCTAGCAGCCGCCGGGATTCCGATCCCGATTTTCGGCCAAAGTAGGCGCGGGCTTGCGGACAGTGAGCAAAAATTTGTGTAGCTGGCAGTCCGACGTTCGGTAAACGTCTAGACCTAGCCCAAGTCCACGCGCGCCTCAAGGAGTAGTCAGCAAACCGTAGGAGTCCAGCAACCCTGCGAAGCCTACTGGGGCCATGAGTTCGCTTCTGAAAGGAAAGCCCGGCCCTGCTATGACAGGCAACAAAGGAACTGGGAGTGGGTTTAAGTTAGTAAGTCTGACACGCCCTCCCGCCCCGCCCAAGGGCGTGAGAAGTCATTGGAAGATTACCACCTAAAAAATATAGGCCGGTCATCAAATTAAAAAAAATAGAGGTGAGGTGCGCATGGAAAAGTACGCGACATCGACGACTCGAACTCGTTCCAGACGGAGAGCTACCTAATGCTCGTCGTCTGCAAACCGACGCCTACAGGTCACCGTACGTCTGGTGGTCCGAAGATAGAACAAGCTTGGAATTTATATCAACGTGTGTGTATTTGACTGTGATCGAACTAAGATTCTAATGTCTGATTAATATTTGTTTATGTAATGTAAACAAAAAGCTAGCATCACGTTTAAGGAAAACCCGTTGACATAAGGTTCTTTTTCCAATGTACTTCCCCAACATTACGTTGCTAGGCAAAGTTTTTGTCGAGGTTTCGCGGAGGTTGATTTTGTTACAAAGAAAACATTGTTTTTCATATAGGCACAAATTATAACATAGAATTTCTGTTTGCAGAAGAGAAATTAACAAGCGACGAAGCCATTTTTTTTTTAATTGCTTCTTTTTTCTGTTTTGTTGCTAGAGAAGTTACTGTAGTGCATCAGAAATGTTTTCCGACGTACTTTATGATGGTTTATAGCCATCTTAAGAAAGCGGGTAGCATCCATGATGAGTGCATGGGAGTGGCAACAGTATTCTGAGGGTCATTGGTTTGCACTCGATTCATGCGAAAGTGACGCCCGGGTGTCGCCACTGTGCGGAACGCCCGGAGGACACGGTGGAGCACACAGTCGAGGTGTGCCCTGCTTGGGCGGAGCATCGCCGTGCCCTCGTGGGGGCGATCGGCGGCGGAGACCTCTCGCGCCGGGCCTTGGTTGAGGCCATGGTCCGGAGCGAGGAGGAGTGGCGGGCGGTCGCCGACTTTTGCGAAGCAGTAATGCTCGCGAAGGAGGAGGCCGAACGCATAAGGCAACGGCGTTATCGCCGCCGCCGTCGCTGGGATTCTGATCCCGATTTCCGGCCAACGTAGACGTGGGCTTGCGGACAGTGAGCAATGGGTAGCTCGCTGTCCGGCCGTCCGGTAACTGTCCGGACCAAACCCAAGTCGTCGACGGCGCGCACTGTTCCCGCGCGCCTCAAGGAGTTGTCAGCAACAGCAGGGACCCAGCCGGGCCGAAGCCTACTGGGGCCAGGGTTATCCGAAAGGGCGCCCGAGCCCCGGTATGAAGGCTAGAAGGAACGGAGTGGGTCTTTTAGTCAGTAAGAGTCTGACACTATCTCCCGCTCCGCCCAAGGGCGGGGGATGTCAATGCATGATTTTTACCACCATAAAAAAAGGGTCATTGGTTTTTTTAGCCGTGTTAGACCACTTTGGGACACTGCTTGCATGTGTGTATACAAGGTGTAAGGGACAGCCCTGCACAAACTTTATGGGCTTGCTCAGTAGACGAATCCGAACAACCTTCCACAAAATTTTTTTTCAGGAAATGAAAAAAAAAATCCGCCTCAACATAGAAAATTATAAACTTGATTGGACAGTTTGTATGGAGAGGCCGAATTATTTCGTTTCCTGAAAAAAAAAAAATTGTGGAAGTTTGTTCAGTTTCATTTACTGAGCAAGCCCTTTAAGTTTGTGGAGGGCTGTCCCTTACACCTTGTATATGTACCCGGTGAGCTAGATATGTGCAAAATATGTTTAAATTAAGATCTCTCTCCTATGGTATTTTTTACTAACATAGTTTTTAAGAGGAGTAACTAATATAACTACAGGCCAAATATTTTTTTTTTCTCTAAGCGGGAAATTTAAATTAATTTAACATATCGTCTACAGTTATTTAATGGCTCTATAGGGCTAGTCGAACTAAGCTAAGAAGGTTGTATTGAAGATTTTAATGATTATAGTCTAATAAGTAAAGAATAAGAATAGAATAGAATAGAAAAACTTTTATTCGGTACAGACACAGCACAACGGTTACATTTATACACAAACTAAATAAAAGTACAAAGCACGCCGAGCGTGCCCGCACCGAAAGGGTGACCACCTCAGCATTTGCTGGACGTAAGACACCCAGCGCTGGTTTTCAGTTGGCACCCCGCAGTGACGCACGGACTAGGGTAAAGCATATATATATACTCATAAGTGTAATAGATATTGATTTAGTGTACCTACGGGTGTAAAATTTTTATTTAAATAAAATACATAAATAACTATTTGATAAATAAAAAGTAACAACACAATATTATAAAATAAAATTTGTGCCTTATTGAATAAAACGATAAAACTATAAAATAACTTAGTACCCACAATACTCCGATAAAAAAAAAACATCAGCCGACGCGCGGCGCGATGTTCAACGCTATGATAATGAGCCACCGCTGCCCCGGCCCGGCAATTAGCCGTCACCTAGGGCTAATACTATAACTACCTATAAATTAATATTCGAAGTCAGTAAAAACATAAAGAAAAACATTTCCGTCTAGAAAATGTTTACAAGTGCCAGTAAAAAGTTATAAGTGAATTTTTATTTAAATTGCAAATGGAAAGGAGTCAGGCTGAAATGAACAAAAGTGAAGTGAAACCATGAGGTTAGCAAAGGGCTCATCGCAACGACCCTACCCACCAGCTACCTCCATAAAGACTAGAAATAGGTACATAGCGTGAAGGTGAGTGTTTAAAAATACACGATAAAATTAGTTGTTTAAAATAAATGATTAAAATTCTAAGAATGCGTCATTGGTAATTTATTAGATACATTATTATATTCTTAAAAAATATTAAATTAGCATTACTATTGACTTAATTATATAAAAGATTTAAGTCAACCGACTTGGGATTTTTTTGTAATATTTAATCATTAAAAAAATACTTATATTCGGTACTTTTTATAAGGTTCTTCTGTTAGTAAACAATGATCTCTATCTCTTAATCAACCTTGATTATTGAACCCGTGTTGACTACATCAGATTTAATTAAATCCTAATAATTACTCAAGTCGTTTAACTTATTAGACAGGCTCTACGATAAACACATGATACGACTGCCAATCATGTTTTAATTCACATAAAACTTGACAGTGATCTGTAAAATGCGAAAAACTTACGAAAAAAAATATTTCACAGGCTACCTTGGAGATCGCTTTAAGAGCTATAAGTAGAAAAAGGTTAATGATGCTTATAACGACCAAACATTTCAAATCAAACCTAATCAACAACACGGTTTTGCAACACCATTTCAAAATACTAATCAAATCGAACTTCTTATCAAGTGGCACGCGTACTACTTTCACGCCTCGGCTGCTAAATCAGTGTCCATAAACGATAAGGCAATAGAAGTAAATTCTTAACCATAAGCATGGCATAATCACCCTTATATTTTCACTGCTAGAACACAGGCCTCTTCACTAGGAGAGAGAATAAGTCGCAATCCACCACGCGGGTCCAGTGCGGATTGGTGGATGTAACCATAAGCATAGCATAATTAACCTTATAATGTTCCCACTGCTAGGACTCAGGCCTCCTCACTAGGAGAGAGAATAAGCTGCAATCCACCACGCGGGTCCAGTGCGAATTGGTGGATGTAACCTTAAGCATAGCATAATAAACCTTATAATGTTCCCACTGCTAGGACTCAGGCCTCCTCACTAGGAGAGAGAATAAGTTGCAATCCACCACGCGGGTCCAGTGCGGATTGGTGGATGTAACCATAAGCATAGCATAATAAACCTTATAATGTTCCCACTGTTAGGACTCAGGCCTCCTCACTAGGAGAGAGAATAAGTTGCAATCCACCACGCGGGTCCAGTGCGGATTGGTGGATGTAACCACAAGCATAGCATAATAAACCTTATAATGTTCCCACTGCTAGGACTCAGGCCTCGTCTCTAGGAGAGAGGTTGAGCTGCAATCCACCACGCGGGCCTAGTGCTGATTGATGGATGTAACTATAAACATGGCTTAATCAGCCATGTGGCTAGGACTCAGGCCTCCTCTCAAGAGAGAGAATAAGCTGTACCTAACAGCGATAGCTGCTGTACCCAGCACGATCATTTGTTCTGTGTCTGGGTGTAATTTATGTATATGCATGTATTTAGACATATATAAGTATGTTTATCAGTTGTCTAGTTCTCATAACATAAGCTCTGCTTAGTATGGGACTAGACGGCGGTGTGTGACGAACTGTGGAATATTAAAAAAAAAATTGGTACAGACAGAACCCAGAACTGCGAAAGCCACGATAACTTATAACGACAACGCTCCGTGTATAATAAAGCCTCTCAACTTTAATCGCAACGGATAAGGATTAAAATGGCTTAACAAGATGATATAATGACGGTGGGTCAGATTAACCTGTCTACAGTCTGTACTATTGATTGGTATAATAAAGAGAAAGATTTTTTTGTTTGATTAAACGACCTAATTAATGTCTGGAACTATAGGTCGGATTTTTTTTTATTACTTATTATTATTGATAGGCTCGAGTTTAAACATCATCTCACCTGATGGTAAGCGAGGATGTGGTCGACGATGGAGCACGCTTGCCTAGAAGTAACCTATTCACTCTTGACTTAAAGACCCCTGAATAAATAGGATTAGAAAAAAGAAAACCGGCCAAGTGCGAGTCGGACTCGCCCATGAAGGGTTCCGTAGCAGCAAGTAACATAATATAAAAGTTCTTGTAATGTGTTGTAACTTTGATCGATGTTTTAATAATAGTGTATTTTTTTCGATTTATGACGCATTAAAAAAAAACTACTTACTAGATTTCGTTCAAACCAATTTTCGTTGGTAGTTTTTATAGTAATGTACATCATATATTTTTTTTTAGTTTTATCATTCTCTTATTTTAGAAGTTAGAGGGGGGGGGGACACATTTTACCACTTTGGAAGTGTCTCTCGCGCAAACTATTCAGTTTAGAAAAAAATGATATTAGAATCCTCATTATCATTTTTGAAGACCTATCCATGGATACCCCACACGAATGGGTAGGTATGATGAAAAAAAAATTTTTGAATTTCAGTTATGTATGGTACCCCCAAAATTTATTGCTTTTTTTCTATTTTTGTATGAAAATCTTAATGCGGTTCATAGAATACATCTACTTACAAAGTTTCAAATGTATAGCTCTTATAGTTTCGGAAAAAAGTGGCTGTGACATACGGACGGACGGACAGACAGACAGACAGACAGACATGACGAAACTATAAGGGTTCCGTTTTTTGCCATTTGGCTACGGAACCCTAAAAATTATGGGATAGCCAGACTGACGAATAGTATAGGACGTATAGGCTATATAACATGTTACAACACACGCAAGCGGAACAGTAACAAAAGACGCAGGTGAAACCGCGGAAGACAGCTAGTCGCACTATAATATTACCTATAAAGGCGAAAGTTTGTATGTCTGTGTGTAAATGATAAATGATATTTATTTTGGAAATAGGTTTAAAAACATTTTTTACACGTTAGTTTTTTTTTCTTTAGTTTAAACTAGATAGGCAATTTATTGTGCGTACAGCTTAGGAGTGGAAATCCTTGCCGGAGTGTGTTTCCTGATGGCTACAACCCGGGAATCTTTAAGTTTAGAGTGAATAGGTTTCTTCTAGGTAAGCGCGTTCCATCGTCAACCGCATCGTCGCTTTCCATCAGGGGAAATAGACGTCAAGCGCGAAACTATCAACAATAAAAAAAGGTCGGCCTATCCTAGCAGACTACCCTGAGAAGAAACACCGAAACAAACTCAGGGGTCAGTCTCTTTTAAAGTCCATACAGTAAACATATACTTAATGGTCAAATCACATGTAAGTCGAGGGTGAATAGGTTCCGTCTAGGTAAGCGCGTTCCATCGTCGACCGCATCATCGCTTTCCATCAGGCGAGATAGTGGTCAAGCGCGAACCTATCCTTAATAATATTATAAAAGCGAAAGTGAGTTTGTTTATTTGTTTGTTAAGTCTTCACGCCTAAATGGCAAAATCGATTTTGATGAATTTTGGTACAGAGATAGTTGGGACCCTGGAGACGGACATAGGCTAATTTTTTCACGCGGGCGAATCCGCGAGTTAAAGCTAGTCAACAATAAATAAAAAAAAGTGTTTGTTACTTCTTCACGCTCAGATGGGTCAACGGATTTCGATGAAACTTGGAACATGGATAGATTATTTCCTGGAATAGCGCTTAGGATACTTTTTATCCCGGGAGAATGTTTTCGTGGCATAATATTCTACTAATACGCTGGCAAACCATGTTGCAGTAACCAGTTGTAGTACACAGGCATAATATTTAGTAATTATTGTACCTAGCAATTAATACCATTACAACAATATGATTTTATGTATTAAGATAAGACAGATGGCGCTAGCTGTCACGCTAAGATCGGCTCCGTATTAATTTAACAATTAAAAACCAAAACAAACGATTTAGAAACTTTAAAGTGATTAATATTGTTCCTAAAGCTCAAAAGTGTTAGTGAAAGTGTTATCCAGTGTTGAATCGTTCCAACAAGTATGCAAATCTCAAATAAAAAAACTTTGACTCAAACTAGTGAAAAACGACTCTAAGTACAACATAACTAACAAATACAACATTTTCATGTGCGGAAAGTAAATCTGGAACATCGAATAAATCAGTACGTGTGGTGTTTAACTTTAAAAACAAAGTGACATTAACTCATGTGTTGTGAAGCGAGTGCAAAAATGTGGAAAAAATTTTTTACTAATGAGTCAACATAACGACTTTGTTAGATTCAAAATTTGCGCAATCACAAATAGATCCCTAAATTGAACTACATGAACAAAGAGCCCGTAGTCGTCAACATTAACAATTTTGACTTTTGAAACAATCGAACCCTGGTTCGAACCCCACACCGAAATCGACTTTTTGTATTTTTAAGAAATATTTTATAACGTCTATTTTCTCTAAACAAAGCAGTCTGGCAAAAATGGATTTTGAAAACGTAACTCAACGAAGAAATAAAACTACTATTAACTCACCAAATTCGTCATTCGAATCCACAAATTCTGATTTTCTTTCTAAAAGTTTATCACACTTATCTACCGGATTAAGTCACGAAGAGGTTGAAAGATTAAATGAAGAAATCAGTCAACTGAGAATGCAGTTACAGGCCGCTAACAATGAAATAGACAATTTAATCATGGAAAACAGCACTTTGAAAAAACAAACAGTTGAACAACAAAACGTCATAATCCAATTAAAAAACTTATGCAGCGAGCCACCAAGTAGTATAACAAAATACTCTAATTCGAAAAAGAGGAATAATAAGGTACATAATCTAAATTTATTGTACAAAAAGAAATTAGATATGACTTCAATCGATCTACAGAACAAATCATACGAAGAAAGTGCAACAGATGGCGGCACCAGGTTGCCTCAGCAGAGTAACACAGATTTGCAGAAGTACGATCAAAATCTGCTAGATGGCGTTCTGCTAAATCTCCGTAAACAGACAACACCAAATAAAAATCAAGTACTGAATAGATGCACTAGAATCGAATCAAATCCTCGGTTAATTATATTTGGAGGACAACAATTCACAGGATTGGCTACACTTCTTGTACAATCTAGAAACAACACTAAGTACAAGAATTACCATATTTCTTCAACTACGAAACCTTACGCCACCACAGAAGAGATTCTTAAGCCTATATACAAAATAGAAGATTTGGAAAATAATTATCTAGTTATATGTGTAGGGGAAAATGATTCTAACCCTAATAAAATACTATTGGAATTAGGAGCGTTGCTAAAATCCTTTAAAAAACTTAATGTGTTGGTATTTAATGTTTTGAATAATAAATATTTGAATTATAAATTGTTAAATAACAACCTAAAAATGTTATGTAGCAACTTTAAAAATTGTTCATTTGTGAATATAAAAGGCAATTATCTTTACAAGAAGGACTCCTATTTGTCAGAGGTATGTAAAAAAATAAACTTTAATATTGACTCAAATTACTATGACAGGACATTTTTATGTTTTAAAAATATTAAATTATTAATGAATAAAGTGAAGGCTAAAACAGAATGCACAAATACTCTTAAGAAAGGCACTATTCCCTTCTATTTCCAGCGTAATAAGAATAAGTATTCAAGGGATAATTCTAAAAGTATTGACAACACCCCTTCGGGTAAGCAGGTAATGATAAACACCGACACTCACAAGAAGGGAACCATTCCATATTATTTTAAAAAAATTACACCGTGTTCGACTACGCAATCGGACCAAGAGTTACCTTTGCCAACACAGAAATGTTTTCGTCCCTAATGTGGATTTTAATTTTAGAATATTTCACCAGAATATTGCTGGCGCAATAAATAAATCTGAAGAATTAACATTTGCAATCCATGAGCTATCGCAGCAAGGGTCGAAAATAAACGTAGTGTGTCTAACTGAAACGTTTATCAAAAAAGGTACAGAAATGCTTTTAAAAATTCCTGGGTACATAGTAGTAGCATCATACTCTCGTGACAAAAAACGAGGAGGGGTATGTATACTGCTTAATAATAATATGAAATATAAAAAATTGAATAATATTAATGACTTGACATGTAATTATAATTTTGAATGTTGTGGCATAGAAATAAATAATATTATTATCGTTTGCTTATATAGGACTCCAAATAGTAATCCTCAAGTATTTCTCGAAAATCTAGAACAGTTGCTAGTGAGATTGACAAGAAAGAGTAAAAAAATTATTTTATGCGGTGATTGGAACCTAGACATATTAAAGTCGACCAAAAGCTGTGAAAATCTAAAAAGCATTTTGAAAAATTTTAATATTCAATTGCATATTAAAACGCCCACAAGACAACTGTCATGTATAGATCAGATAGCAAGTAACATCAAGCAAACTAAAGCGGAGGTACATCATCTTGCCTTGTCCGATCATGAAACAGGACAGACGCTTTCGATAAGGACTAATGAAACGTACAAAACACGCAGTTGGTATGAGGAGGTCAGAGACTTTAGTCAAGAAAATATGGACAAGTTCTATAGTTACTTATCATCTCTCTCTTTTTCAAGCGTGTACGAAAAAAATAGTTTTCAGGAAGCGTTTGCAGAATTTCACGGTCTAATTAAATTATTTTTTGACTTGTGCTTTCCAAAATACTCAAAAAAGAGATCATATTGTAAAGGGAACCACAAATGGTTGACAAAAGGCATAAAAAAATCTTGCGTAAAAAAAAGGGTTCTTTATCTTAGTCAACAACACAGTAAAACTAAGAAACTAAAACTAAACAAAAAGTATAAAACATATAGTGGCATTCTCAAAAAATGTATATATAAATCTAGACAACTACAAAGTAAGAAGTATATTGACAATAATAAAAATAAGTGTAAAGCCACATGGGCGGTAATTAATGAAAATATTAATGACTCGAACTTTAAGACGCAAATTGACAAAATAAATAAAGATAATCGGACAATTCAAGACCCTAAGGAAATAAGTGACATGTTTAATCAATTTTATATACAATCGACAAATAATAATAATTTTAAATACAATACTGACGAGATAAATAAGACTATCGATGGGAATAATGAACATACCATATTTCTTAAACCAACTGATGCTACTGAAGTATTTGGTGTTATAAAAAATCTTAAAAATACAAATGCAGTAGGACAGGATGAGATAACAACAAAGGCAATTAAATTATGCGCTTCATGCATTTGCCAACCACTAAGTTATTTGATAAACTTTTCTTTTGAAGAAGGTGCATTCCCAGAGATTTTAAAAAAATCAATTGTAAAGCCACTTTTTAAAAAAGGTAATACATCTGACATGAGAAACTATAGGCCAGTGACACTGTTACCAATCATGTCAAAAATCTTAGAAAAAATCATGCTAAAAAGGTTACAGGAATTTACGATCGCTCATTGTGTACTTAAAGACGAACAATTTGGGTTCAGGAAAAACAGTAGTACATCATTAGCGTGTTTCAATTTGTTGAAAATTGTCACCCAGGCAATAGATGAAGGCAAGCCTGTAGCGGCAGTCTTCTTAGACATGACTAAGGCGTTCGATTTTGTGGACCATGAATTGCTCTTACACAAGCTTGAAAAATATGGAATAAGAGGAAAAGCGAACGACTGGTTGAGAAATTATTTAAAAAACCGACAACAATGTGTGGAAATTTCCAGAATTGATAATGGCAAAAAGGTGTCATATAGAAGTGACTTTAAGGCAAATAATTTCGGAGTGCCACAGGGCAGTGTATTGGGGCCTTTTTTGTTCCTCCTCTACATCAATGACCTCCCAAATATCACTAGCCATAGAGTAATTTTATTTGCTGATGACACGACTCTTGTAGTGAAGTGTGAAAGAGGAGACACCTATGAGAAGGAGATTAATGAAGCCATAAAAAATATAATACGCTGGTTGAACACCAATAACCTACAAATTAATATGGATAAAACGAAAATGGTCCAATTTCAAACCTACAGGAGGAACCCATTACCACTAAATATTAAATATAATGATACTACGGTCGAACAAGTAGTAAGTACTACATTTCTTGGAATTCAGTTGGATCAAAATTGCGACTGGAAAAAGCATGTCGAGTATGTTTGTGACAAACTGGACCGATTTGTCTATGCACTAAGACGATTAAGAGCCACGGTTTCAAATGAAGCGGCTCTTAGTGCATATCATGGTTACGTTTCCTCAGTACTTTCATACGGTCTCTTGTTGTGGGGTAATTCGGTGGATGTCAATAAAGCATTTATTATACAAAAAAAATGTGTGCGTGCAATCTGTGGAGCTTGGTATATGGATAGCTGTAAGCCATTGTTTAAAAAGTACAACATTTTACCATTAGCATGCATGTATGTTAAAGAGTTATGTCTATTTGTACGACAACATCCTGAATATTTTATTAAACATAGAGATGTAACCAAAAGGAATGTTTCCTCTAGAGATAAGCATAGGCTCTGCTTGCCGCAAGCCAAACTTGATTTATACAAAAGAAATTCGTTTTTAATGGCTATTAAGGTGTATAATAAATTACCAAATGCCTTAAAAGAACTACCGTTGCCTATGTTTAAAAACAAATTAATCCACTGGCTGAAAGAAAAATGTTTTTACAGTGTTAATGAATTTATGTTACATAACGAACGCAAGGAAAGAAAATAATGTCAATATTGGTTTATATTTTTATTTTTAATTTGACATTCAATATTTTAGTTGTTCTGACATTATTATTCTGACAATTTTATTCTGGTTTTGACATTTTAATATTATTGATGGATATCTCAATCTTTGTATGTCTAAAATAATGACAATTTTGGTTTATAATTTTATTTTTAAATTGACATTCAATGTTTTAATTATTCTGACATTATCGATTTTGACATTTTAAATTTATTGATGGATATCGCAATCTTAGTATAAGTAATATCTGACATTTTTAATTAAATTAATAAATGTTTATTTAATCTGACATCTTTAACAATTAAAGTGATTAAATAACTAAAGAGGTATTATGACATTTATTATTAAATTGTATGTACTTAATCTGAAATTAAATATTTGCACACCACATGTAATGGTAGAATGTAAAGGGGCCTAATATTAATGTTATGATCATACTACTTTGTATACCTACATTCTGGCAAATAAATAAATTATTATTATTATTATAATATAAACATCACGCAATTCTAACGAAAGTTCAGCAGAAAAAAATATTGCGTTAGACTTGACACATTACCCTAAATAAAATAACAAGAACTCGAGAATAATCAATAAACTAAAAACTAGGTTTCGCCATACCAAACAAATTTTATTATCAGCAACTACTCTCGTCCGAAAATACCAGCTAACACATCAACATACGACACACACATTAAAATGCACCCGGTTTTATTACCCAATGAAATACCGAACAACAATTCCAATTTCAAAAAACCGTAACACGTTCCATTGAACCGTAAAAATCAATCACTGCACATCACTAACACTTGCACTACGGATGAAAATTTAAAAATAAAAATTCGAATTCTCTTTTCAAATACGTTCGCTTCGTTTAGCGCGCTCGGAGTTTGTGACGGATGGTAGTACCGTGTTTAGAAAGTAGGCAATGAAATAAAAAAAAAAGTCATATTTGTCTGCCTATGAGTTTTGTCATTGCAGGGCAACGGCCTTTTCAGATAGGTACCGATAAGAAACAAGCATTGATCACTATTCTTGTTCAGTGCGTTTTTTGTTAAGTATCACAGATAATTATGACGTAAATTCAAAGAGGAAAATTGCGTATTTTTCACGAAGCGTTAGCATTTTTTTTTTTGTAGGCTCGTGTTTGACCACTAAGTACCTCATCTATTGGAAACCGTCGATGGAGTCGACGATGGAGCACGCTGGCCTGGAAGTAACTTATTCACAGATCACCAGGTTGTAGCTATGAGGAAACACAGAATCCGGTAGGAAATTCCACTCCTTAGCTGTACCCATAATGAAGGTGGAATTACACTGCGCACACATGTGCTATATGCGCCAATCTGGGCTCGTCGGTATCCATATATTTTATATGGGAACTAGACTTGTAGAGCTACACTAGATCCACGCCACGCGACGTTGTTTTACGTACAAATTCGGCGTTGTCCACATGTGTGTCGATCTAATGTAGCTTCAATGTCATTCATTCTCAAATCTGCCAAAATTTGCCAATTCTAGCTTTAATGTCATTCATTCTCAAATCTGCCAAATAGACGTTCAGGGGGCCTACTTGCTTTCTCCGAAACGCAATGTTCGTAAACGAACGATATTCAAACGAAGTTTCGTTAGTGCACCTACTCTGTTTCATTTTCGGATACACACAAGAAGTTCGGACCCACAGACAATCTTCGTGACCGAATAGAATGAACTATATGATTTGGGTCTTTTTATATGTCATTTAAAGTAAATTACGGTTTTTAAATTAATTTTAAATCGTGCTTTATTTTAAAATTTTGCATTTATGAGGTGGTTTATTAAATATTTCTTGTAATATTTATAGATAAAACATAAATATGTCGAAAAAAATAATTTTCGATAAAATACAAAAAGACACCATAAAACAACCTTTTCTACGGTCATCGTTAACCGACTTATATAAAGAGCGCTACTTTACTTCAATCATCGGTACTAACGTATGACAACTAAAAATATCTGTGTAATCACACGTAACATGTCAATCTTTGAATGTCAACTTGAATTTGACTTTTATTTTGAATTTTTAAAAAAATATCATGCTGCCAGTGCTTTTTTACATGACACATTACGTAAGAAAGTCGGACTGTCGCAGTCTACCTTTTTGGGCCACGACAACTTTTCTTTACATTTAATACCTCTTTGATGTGATTAAATATTTCTTGTAATATTTATGCATAGAATACAAATGAAACTAAAAAAAACGTATTTATTATTGATGATGAGGTGGTATAGTCTAAGATCTTAGCCAGCCCAAATGGGGCAAAAAAAAAACAATGTGTAACTTGTCAACATTGTCAACTTCAGTGCTGCCAATTTAGTATTATTATGGCTAAATTTAGCATTTTTCAAAGTAATTTGGCATGTATAAATTCAGTTTAGCATATTTTTAGCATTTTACTCGGAAAGTTTGAACATTATTTCTAAATGCAAAATAAAATCTTGATGTTTCTGTTGTTTGTGAACGCGACCCTAGTGGTTAGGGGAATCCTGCTTGGATTGAACCACATATGGTTTATTGCATCACTCGACGTTGTTATCAAAAGTAATTTAGTTTTGTTTGATTCTTATTTGGCTACGTGCGTTAAATAAGACTTATTAAATTCACAATGTCAATAAATAACCTATAACCAACTTTATCGTGCAGAGTGGGAATTGATGTCCGATTTGAAAGAATGGCTTCTTCCGCTCTGCTCAGACATCATACGAAGAGGATACACACAAGGGTCCAGTTATCAGCATAGTATTTAGCATTTTCCGAAAATTTTGGCATGTATTTGGCATTTTTTGAATGCAGATTTAGCAGAAAATATTTTAAGGAGTTGGCAGCACTGGTCAACTTGCATTGTTAATTTTGAAATCAAAAGATTTTTATTTGGACTTTACCTATACTTAACTCAAGTTACAAATAGGTATATTTTAATATACACATTTTGTCATCACGGTACGCTTTCTGTAAGAAAGTTTCAAGTAGAACTGTGGATGTCGCAGTCTTCCACAAGTTTTGTTGTGGATCTTTGATCTTTGTAAGTAATATTATCATAATTATACAATATAGTATGTACCATGTATGTACCTATTTGTTTTTAGTCGTGGGTAGTCATTCGTAGAATTCTTTTATTTACCATCTTAGTTGTGTCCAAATTTTGGTTTAAACAATAACAATTGATTTTATTACCACATAGTATTAAAAGTAAATTCTATCAATTCTTACCTATTTAATTTCAATATTTTATGATTCTATTAGGTATTTAATCTGTTTTGTTTTGAGATCAATGAACCAATACCATCCACCTCCAGGCAATCAAGCTAACCTCCCAACTTTTCACAGCCCGAGGTAGCTGTGGACATACGACCCTGCCAGGAAATCGACCACTAGTGACATGAAAATCTCTGAATCCTACAGGATTCAAGTTAATAAAAAATATAAATGTATTTTTTAGTCTTTTATTAAAGTCTTTTTAAACAACAACAATTTAAGACAGTCACAGTACCCTGCAAACACCATAGTACTCCACTTCCAGTGCTTTGCTGAGGAGAAGCCTACAGAGGCTTTTTGGAGGTAATAAAGGCATTATTTCCTGTTACAACTCCCCAAATAATTACCGACTGTGTCTCACATTATTCACAACATGTAAGTCAGGAATTTGCGTCATGTTGAGCAGAAAACATCACAGTAGTACTCTACTTCCTAATGCTTTGCTGAGGAGAAGCCTACTGAGGCTTTTTGGAGGTAATAAACGCACTATTTTCTGGTACAACTCTTCAAATAATTGTCGATTGAGTCCCTCATTTCCCACAAACTGTGTGTCAGGAATTTGCATAATGTTGAGCTGAAAACATCACAATAGTAGTTCACTTCCTAGTGCTTTGCTAAGGAGAAGCCTTTGGAGGCTTCTTGAAGGTAATAAAGGCACTATTTCCTGGTACAACTTCTCAAATAATTGCCGACTGAGTCTAACATTATCCACAACGTGTAAGTCAGAAATTTGAGTTGGTTGCCGGGTCTTTGTACGCTCTAAACATTCGTAATGTAGAGCTGCTTCAATTAAAAGCATTTTTGAGGCCATTTTTAGCACTTTTCTTACAAAATCAACACAAACGAAAATGAAAAGGTAAGGTTTTTGGTTTCGTCAATTTGACGTTAAAATTGCAAAATATTCGTATGTCATGATCATATTTTTTTTCGAAATATAACTAATTAGATTAGGTTTAGAGATTCGGTACGTCAAATAATTTTCGTTCGTACGAAATTTCGGGAACGAAATGAACCATGGTAGGAAACACGCCGAATTTCAATCGAAACTTCGTTTTTCGGAGAAAGCGAGTAGACCCCCAGATTCTTCACATTATTCTAACAAGTTCTTGACATTGAATGTCACCGAGATGATTTTGCCACTTGAACTTGACCATGTTTTTTAATTATATAAACTAGTGCTTTATATAAATGATAAATGATCTTTATTTTGCAAGTAGGTTTTATAAAAACACTTTTACACGTCAATTTTTTTTTTTGTCGTCAAATAATGCTAGATGAGGCCGGTGTATAAACAGAAAAAAGTGGAATAACGGAACGGGGGCCTTTGCCCTGCAGTAGGACAGAACAGCTTCATAAAAAAAAAACCAGTGCTTGACTGCGATCCCACCTGATGGTAAGCAGTGACGAGTTCTGTGAGTGATGTGAGTGAAGTGTGTGTGAGTGTGTGTGTGTGTGTGTGTGTGTGTGTGTGTGTGTGTTTGATGTGAGGCTCACTAATGCGTGTCTTTTCTAATGCGTGCCTATCAGATCTCCACAACCCAAAAACTGGACAACACAATGCTCTTTGGATAGACTGATTTTTTTATGTGGGTAAATCATATAATGACATCCCCCGCTCTTGGGCGGAGCGGGAGATAGTGTCAGACTTTTACTGACTAAAAACCCCGGTGTTCCTTCTTTGCCATTGTTTCAGGGCCCCGGGGATCTCTTTCGCATCACCCATGGCCCCAGTAGGCTTCGACCCTGCTGCACCTACTTGGATAGACTGATGGTCAGACTTTCTGTCGTCAGACTACCTGTAACGACGACTGTCATAGATCTACGAATGACAAGCGGGACCAACAGCTCTACGTGCTATTCAGGGCACGGGGTGTTTTTTTTGTTCGCTGGCAAAATCATCTCACAACATCCTTCGCTCTTGGGCGGAGCGGGAGATAGTGTCTGACTTTTACTTACTAAAAACCCACTCCTGTTCCTTCGTTGCCTTGAGCTATCTTTCGAAACTAACCCTGGCCCCAGTATGCTTCGACCCAGTAGGCACAGGGTGTCAGTAATCTATACTATATATATTAATATTATAAAGCGGAAGAGTTTGTTTGTTTGTTTGAACGCGCTAATCTCAGGAACTACTGGTCCGATTTGAAAATTTCTTTCACTGGGGAAGGTTATAGGCTATATAACATCACGCTACGACTAATAAGAGCGGAGCAGTAACCAATGATGCGGGCGAAACCTCAAGGTACAGTGTCCTATAAACTTAGAAAAGTACGTAAATGGACTGAAAAATTACAATTACTTTCTTTCTCCGTAGAACGCAATACTTGTGTCTAAGATCTTAAGATGTACACTTATGACATTGAAATGTCACGCTTTGAGTACATAACCTCTAATTATTTTTAACTATATAGGTACTACAGCTAATATTTAATTAAGTTATCTTGATATTTTTATCTGAATCTTTTATTAAAGTAGTTGACAAACTGTATTAGGTAAAGAGCAGTGGTTGCCGAGTTGTAGGTCGCGGGTTCAAACCCAACCGGGGGCATTACTTGGTGTAATTTATTCCATCACCACTGCTCTCAAAACGATGAAGGAAAACATCGTGAGGAAACCGGCATGTCCTAGAACCAAAAATTCGAAGACATGTGTCATTCACCGACACGCACTGGGCCCGCGTGGTGGATTATGGCCCATTCCCTCTCTTAGAGAGAGTAGGCCTGAGTCCCAGCAGTGGGAACATTAAAAGGCTGCTATGCTAAACAATATGCTATGACAAACTGGGTACACGATGGATACAGACAATCATGGAGAAATCTATACTAATACTAGCAGTCCCGTCAGACATTGTCCTGCCCAAAAGCTGAACTTTTGTCAGTAAAAAAAAATAAAAATAATATTGCAGCGCCACCTACCGGATCCAATAGTATTTTCATTCCATTTAGGGACCTACTTAAATACAGACACATTTTTTTTAGTCACTAGTGTTTTTTTTTTCGTGACAAGACAGGTGTCGGGCTCGGTAAATACGGTAATTACAATTATCTCACGTGTACAAACACGACAAATTGTGGGTGTTTTTGTTGGCCATTATTCCAAAGTCATCATCTTTCTTATGGCTTCCTGGCTTTGTCTCATTTTCTTTAGGATAAGCGTAACTTGTTCTTTTTTTCTCCATCACGCTATCATCTTTTATTTCATATCAATCACACAATTTACGTAGTAACTATTCAGTAATCTGTGACACAATTCATCTCATCCATCTTATTGATGTGAAACATCAATGGCGCGCCGTAGCAGTAAAAACATCTCGAATGCGGTGACAGCAAACGGCATGACGCTGTTATGCCGCATGCCGTGACTACAAACGGCATGACACTGTTATGCCGTGTCAGCAAACGGCATTACGCTGTTATACCGTGACGGCAAACGGCTAGCGCGCATGCCTCTGTTAGGCCTTGACGACAAACGCCATGACGCTGTCATACCGTGACACTAAATGGTATTACGCTGTTATACCGTGACGGCAAACGGCCACCGTACTCTACTTCATTATGTGTGCACGCGAACACTTTAATGTTTTTTCTCTTTTTCCACATCTATATTCCAAACTACAGCATTGAAATAAAACTTTTTAAGCTTTCATTGCACAAAATGCATAAAACTTACTACTTTTAAGTTGGATCGTTCAAAACAAGTTTATTGATGCCATGCTAAGTTTAATGAGTAAGCTGAATCGCGATCGATAATGTCGCAATGCAATGATGGCTGGAGTTGTGAATTATTTAGTAACTACCATGCTTCTTTTTCTAGGATCTAAATATAGTTACTTGTTAGTCAATAATGGCGTATGTAGGTCAATACTTGGCCATTTTTTTAAAAGGAAACCCGTAGATTTAGAACCCAAAGGGAAATTGAAGGAGTGACGGCCCGTTCACGTCTTTGCCGTTGTGAGCGGTATGTAGCTAAACGCGGGAGGTGAGCGGTAGCTAAGCGCGAGCGGTAAGCGGTAGCTAAACGCGGGGAGGTGGTCGGTAGCTAAGCACGGGATGGTGAGCGGTAGGTAGCTAGGCGCGGGGAGGTGAGCGGTAGCTAAGCGCGGGGAGGTGGTCGGTAGCTAAGCACGGGATGGTGAGCGGTAGGTAGCTAGGCGCGGGGAGGTGAGCGGTAGCTAAGCGAGAGGTGGCGAGCGGTAGCTAAGCGCAGGACGGCGAGCGATAAGATAAAATGTTTGAAAATGTTTGAAGCACGCCACGAAACGCCGCTCATAGAGCCCCGCACCCGTTTATCGATGCCACCCCGCTCGCCGCGCCACTCGCCGCTAAGACGTGAAGTCGTGACCAAGCCATTAGGTGTGGTTTTAAACAGTAAAAGTTTGATACGCCCTCCCGTTCCACCCAGAGCGGGAGAAGTCACTGGATGATTACCAACCTCAACACAAGCCACTATGGACGGTGAGCGGTAGCTAAGCGAAGGGCGGTGAGCGGTAGCTAAGCGCGGGGAGGTGGTCGGTAGCTAAGCGCGGGACGGCGAGCGATAAAATAAAATGTTTGAAGCACACCACGAGACGCCGCTCATAGAGCCCCGTGCCCGTTTACCGATTCCACCCCGCTCGCCGCGCCACTCGCCGCTAAGACGTGAAGTCGTGACCAAGCCATTAGGTGTGGTTTTAATCAATAAAAGTCTGACACGAAGAGCGGGAGACGTCACTGGATGATTACCAACCTCAACACAAGCCACTATGAACTTTCTGAGAGGACCTGGCCCGAAACATAGCATTTATCATTAGTTACCGGGCCATCCTAGCGACGGAGGGGTTGTTTTGCGCTTGCATCCAGCTGTTTGCACCTAATGCCCGCTATGAGTTGCCGTGACCTGTGTTGTACTTAGAATCTGTGGTGAACTCTTGTACTATTTTTAAACTCTAAAAACTTGTAATATTTTTAAATATTTTTGGGAAAAAATATAACATGGTATAAAAACTATTGGAATCCATTCAGTTACTAATTCTGAACATACTATATTCAGGTTTCGGATAAACTAAAAATTATGTTGCGGATAGTGTTTTTACCATACTTAGGTACTATACGAAACTGAGCAGTAATTCGTGTTTCAAAACGGGTCACCCTTAACATTTACTTGAACTTCAATAACAGTTTCCTAAAGAAGAAAATCTCTTGTTATTTTTCCACCCGCACTTTCCAAATCTGCTGATCCATCAAATATAAAGGTATTCGACACAGGTACGCAGAGCCCTGCAATTTGGTGACACAGCATATGTGGCAAGGTTTTCCTTTACAAATAGCAGTATTGTGTAAAAAGTGTTTTTTTATATATTAGTACCCAAGTATTATTTGCGTTGGAAGGCCTCCAACAAGGTGGACCGATGACCTGGTCAGGGTCGCCGGAATCCGATGGATGCGTGACGCACAGGACCAGTCGTTGTGGCGACGCTTGGGGGAGGCCTATGTCCAACAGTGGACGTCTTTCGGCTGATATGGTGAGGATGATATTAGTACCCAAATTTCGGGCGGATTTTTAGGTAAATAAAGAAAGAAATATTACAAGTTTTTTTATTTGACAACGGTCACCAGGATCACACAACATAAATAAAATAAAAACCAACCAAGTGCGAGTCGGACTCGTGCACAAAATGTTCCGTAGGTAGCTAAAAACGGCAAAAAAATTACATCTGTTGTTTGGAATAAAACCAACCTAAAAAATCTTTTCAACATTCGCAATCTTAAAACATTTGTACGCCGTTATTGGCAAAACATGGACGCTCACTACACACTATTAATTTAGAACCTTGCATGTCTGATAAATCAGCTTATGTAATCGCATGTTTGACAAATAAATTTTCTTTCTTTCTTTCTTGATAGGTGTATTCTTTATTGTACACCAAAAATATAAATTACTTAAGGAAATCTTTATTTTATTCTGTTTTTAGTATTTATTGTTATAGTAGCAACAGAAATATTAATTAATTCATTAGTGTCTACATGTTGTTACTACATTGTGTGAATTTACGAGCGTGTATGCCAAATAAAATAGTTTTCTTTCTTTCTTTTCTTTCAAATACATCATCTTTGAAAATACTAACTGTTTAGCCATCACGGTTCACAAGATACAACCTGGTGACAGATAGATGGACAGCAGGGTCTTAGTAATAGTGTCTCATTTCCACCCTTTGGGTACAAAACCCTAAAAAAGTGACAGTTAATAAAAAAAAAAACAATAACATTATGTGAGCCTCACGGCTGCGCCTAAAAGGTTCATTTCAGCAATGTTGCCAGACAGAAAAAAAATACTGTCTGAGGCTGGTGTTCCGATGATCCGTTACTGACGAGTGACAGAGTAAACGGTTCTAAGCACAGACGGCGAGCAAGGAGACGACCGCTTGGACCGAGTCAATGTCATCGACGACGCGTCAAGGGCGGATCCAGCTTTGGCACCAGGGGGGGTGTCACATAGTCGTGCTTTTATTTTTAGTAGGTAAAATCATCCAAATTATATCCCCCGCCCTTGGGCGCAGCGGGAGATAGGGTCAGACTTACTGACTAAAAAACCCACCCCGTTCCTTCTTGCCTTTCAAGCCGGGGACGAGCTTTCCTTTCGGATAACCCTGGCCCCAGTAGGCTTCGGTCCGGCTGGGCCCCTGCTGTTGCTGACAACTCCTTGAGGTGCACGGGAATAGAGCGCGCTGGCGACGTCGACGACTTGGGCTCGGTCCGGACAGTTACCGAACGGTCGGTCAGCGACCTACTCATTGCCCGCAATCCGCAAGCCTGCGCCTACGGTGGCCGGAAATCGGAATCGTCATGACCCCCATGACACTCCCCCCCTGGATCCGCCCTTGCGACGCGTATTGTTCCAGTTACGCAGAAAACCGTAGAGGCCCAGCAGGGACGAAGCCTACTGAGGCCTGAAACCTGGCCCTGATATAAAAGGCAACGAAGAAACTAGGAGTGGTTTTTAGTCTCCTTCCCGACCTGCCCAAGGACGGAAGACGTCATTGGAGACGACTGGCCTGTTGGTCTAGCGGTTAGTGGTCCTGACTGCTATGCCGGAGGTCGTGGGTTCGATTCCCATCCAGGACAAATGTTTGTGTGATGAGCACGATCATTTGTTCTGTGTCTAGGTGTCATTTATCTATAATTTGTATGTATTTAGAAATATATAAGTATGTTTATCAGTTGTCTAGTACTCATAACACAAGCTCTGCTTAGCTTGGGACTAGACGGCTTTGTAAGATATTATTGTTGGATGATTTCCGAACTAAAAAAAACCTGGCCGTTTTCTCGGAACCACAGCGGTAAAAACACCTGACTCATCTCCAAAATCCACCTTGTGTGGACAATACTTTATGACCGACAAAAACCTTTAGAGATTAGAAAGCGCGAAGGTATTAGACGGCGCGCCTACGGGTTACCCTTTATAAAAATAGCAATTACTTACTGGCATTTTTGCCCACACTTTCATTACAGGCGCTGGCCGTTTATAAAATTTAAAAAAGGAAACATTCCTTTTTCAGTACTTTTAAGGCTTATAGTCCCTTGAACATCTGGCTGGAATTAAATGGACACAATACTCGCACCCGCCTAGGCGGCAGTACGAGTATCTGTGCATTTAACTGCGGCCAGCTGCGCCCGGATAGAGCCCCGCTGACCTTTAAATCCATTTTCTTTGCGAAATATTGATTGATTTACTTATGGTATGTTCACTTTGAAGAATATTTAAACACCAATTTTTATGTGACAAAATGTTTCTAAACATCCAAGCCGTTTCGAAGGAGTAGTTAAAAGTTGCGAAATTGCTAAATATTTTTTTAGACAAAAGTATTAATCGCACGAAAAAATCAATGGTTGATAATATTTTTCATGAATCTACGTTAAGAGGTAAAGTTTGTTTTTATGTTTTTTTTTTTTTTTTTTGTAGCAAATCGCGGTTACCAAGCCGCTACAGAGGTAATCTCTAAAAGTACTGGTCCGATTGCTAAAAACTTTTCACCGACAGAAAGCTGCTTTAATCCTGAGCGACATAGACTTTATTTTATGCACGCGGGCGAAGCCGCGGGCAAAAGCTAGTGTATTCATATGGATATAAAAGAATTTCTTTCAGATTAAGTGTACAAAGGTGTTCCTTATTTCAAATGAAATTTCTTCCATTTCCATCGAATTGATAAATTGGTATATTTTGTGAACTTTCTACATTTACATTTATGCCCGTCACACACGCTAGCTAAGGTATACCCATAGATCAGCTGAAAGAGGTTAGAATTAGAATGGCTTTGTGGACAGGGCAGGCGTAACACAAAGTAGGACAATGCTCATAGTTCAACTACCAATAGCAAACTTGCGATCTAAGTGTGCGTGGTCTGTTAGTTGTGTGATGCGTGTTCGTATTGGTCTATTGCCTGTAGTAGAGATAAAGGGTGGGAGACAAGCGGCGACACTCGTTGTAGTACAAATCGGAAAGTATTTCCTTTCTAACCTCTTTCATCTTTTCTGTGGGTATACCCGATAGGTTTGCTTGTACAGTTGAATTGTAGAGGTAAACCGGAGCGTGGATGTTGCACAGATGTGCAGCTGTAGTGTGTAGTCAACCTATAACTTTGTAACCAGCCTTATTGTGCATATTATTAATCTAATCCCTCAAAACCCAAGCGAACGGGATTTACAGGATGCATTTTGGAGAGTGTGCGCAGGAATTGCATGACTTGATTCCGCCATCGCAATTCTACCATCGGACAACCCGACGTACGGCGAATATTCACCCTTACGTTGTTGAAACCTCTACGGTTCGGACTAAGCGTTTCGCCTCGTCGTTTATACCGCGTACGTCGAAGGACTGGAACAGTTTGCCTGCTGCGGTCTTCCCGTCCGATTATAATTTAGGTGTCTTCAAGGCTAGAGTGAATAGGCTCTTAATAAACTAGTGCGCCTCACCATCAAAGGTTGCATCGCTACTTACCATCAGGTGGGATCGCAGTCAAGTACTAGTTTATCTCAATTAAAAAAAAAAGAACGCCGGCGTTCGCGCGTGACTTCGCGCCATTCGGTTGAACACTAAGATCTACGCGGACTTTAGATTATTAAAATATTGAGAGTTTTATTTATTGGGTATCTAAGAATGTAAATAACAAATTCTTCATAAAGTAGTGTGTAAATTTCAAAAATTAGCTCACTTTCCATTTAAATGCTCAGGATCGAAGGGTTAATTATGAATAAACAGTAGGACTGATCCAACTCTCGCAGTATTTAGGTTAATTTTGAATAAACAGTAGGACTGATCCAACTCTCGCAGTGTTTAGGTTAATTTTGAATAAACAGTAGGACTGATCCAACTCTCGCAGTGTTTAGGTTAATTTTGAATAAACAGTAGGACTGATCTAACTCTCGCAGTGTTTAGGTTAATTTTGAATAAACAGTAGGACTGATCCAACTCTCGTAGTGTTTAGGTTAATTTTGAATAAACAGCAGGACTGGCCCAACTCTCGCAGTGTTTTGTCTTTCCGACATCCCGCCTTACGCAGGTTTCCATACAAGCTCACCTGACAAGTATAACTGTGCAGACAACCCCGTCAGGTATACCTTAATGTGTACAGCGGGTTTTAGGAATTATTGGCACCTAGCCGTCGGTCGATATAGGTACTATTAAAAATTTCTTTGAGACTTTAGATATTCGCGTTCAATATAATAACGCCTTTAGGGTTCTGGTGGGGCTCCCACGTTTCTGCAGTGCTTCAGGGATGTTTGCTGACGCAAGGGTCGATGACTTTTATGCCATAATGCGTAAAAAAGCTGCATCGTTGATGCATAGAATTCGGGGGAGCGCCAACGGAATCCTAAAGATGATATCTGAAAGGCCAGAGTCTGCAGTGCTGGGGAGGCTTATCCAACTGCATGTAAGGTGACGCTTTGTATTATTTTCTGTTTGTGTTTCGTTTTATTTTATTACATGACATTGAAATTTTTAACATTATTATGAATTTTTGAAATCACTAATGTAAAAAAGTAATACTAACATAGTTTTAAGACCATTGTTACTAACAATACTAACATAGATTTTAAGACCTTTCTAACTAATAATTCTATGGACATTATTTTTTAGTCCGAAATAAATGTATTTTATTTATTTCGAGATTAAAAACAAAGTTAAGAAAAAGGTCCTTACGATCAGCATCATCTTTGAAATCCAATTTCCTGACCTGCTCCTCTAAAATGGTGGGTACCAGATGTTTTTCACTTATGTTGGGCATTCTCACAAACCGCAAAACCGTTAAAGATTAAAAAACAAACTGATATATTTAAATTTCGAATTCGAAAAAATTCTGGCCACTAAAACCGTTAATCTTTTTACTGCATACAGTAAACCTGTGATAACCAGAGATCGGAATTAGGTAGAGTTAAGTACATACAAGTTGAGCGGACGAGATTTTGAAAACGGCTGGTCCTATCTGGATGGACACAGCACAAGACAGGGAAAGTTAGAGTTCCTTAGAGAAGGCCTTAACCTGCGAAGGGGGGATCCATTTTAACATTCTCACCTCGATCCCGAGATCAATTCTAAAGAGCATAATTTTTTTATGACGCTATCAGAAATACGTATAGCAAATTAAATTTCATCCTGCGTTAATGACAAGGAGGAGGGAGTGTATAAAGTTAACCTCGCCTGAGTTGACGTAGAGAGATTTTTCAACGAAAAATACTAAACAAAAATGTACTTATGTTAATTATCTTTGTTTTAGTGCGTGCACCTAGAGAGTGGAATTCCTTGCCGGAGTCTGTGTTTCCTGATAGCTAGAAACCGGGAATCTGTAAGTCGACAGTGAATAGGTTTCTTCTAGGTAAGCGCGGTCCATCGTCGACCGCATTGTCGCTTTCCATCAGGCGAGATGGCGGTCAAGCGCAAACCTATCAACAATAAAAAAAAAACTATCTCTGAGGCTTCTATTATTATTTTTTTGTAATATTATTGACCACACGGTATTTTTCATTAGAAATCACGGGAAGATCCATTTCGCAGAACAAATAGCCGTTGGGGTCGAAAGGTTCTGGAGTGGCGGCTGCGTCCCGGAAGACGCAACATTGAAAGGCCTCCTACAAGGTGGACCGATAACCTGGTGAAGATTGCGGGAAACCAATGGATGCGAGACGCACAGGATCGTTCATTGTGGCGACACTTGGGGGAGACCTAAGAAATGATGATGACGATTTCGATGCAGGTATGAATAACTCTACCTTATCCCGACCTCTGGTGTTGAACACAAGGAGTTAAAAATAAAACTGACAGTAAACACAAGACCACTAATGACACTAGTACAACGCGTATTTCCAAATTACTGACTGACCACAGATATAACGACTTAATCTATACTTATCGCACTAGTCATACTAGTTTATTATAAAAGTGAAAGGTTGTATGTATGTTCATTGTTCACGCTTATATGGAATTCGATAAAAAAATGGCGGTTTAAATGGCCTATTGAAGTTAGTAGCTCGCAATAGACTGACAAAGACACCTTTTTTTTTAAGCGACTTCTAAAAAAGGAGGAGGTTCTCAATTCGGATGTTTGTATTTTTTTTTAGGAGGTAAAGTCATCCAATGACATACCCCGCTCTTAGGCGCAGCGGGAGATAGTGTCAGACTTTTACTGACAAAAACCGACAACCCTGTTCCTTTTTCTTCTTCTATTCTTTCTTTGAAAGCTGTTTTATTCCTGAGAACGCAGGTGAAACCGCGGGCGGGCTTGCGGACAGTGAGCAATGGGTAGCTCGCTGTCCGGCCGTCCGGTAACTGTCCGGACCGAGCCCAAGTCGTCGACGGCGCGCACTGTTCCCGCGAGCCTCAAGGAGTTGTCAGCAACAGCAGGGGCCAAGCCGGGACGAAGCCTACTGGGGCCCGGGTATGAAGGCTTGAAGGAACGGGATGGGTTTTTTAGTCAGTAAGAGTCTGACACTATCTCCCACTCCGCCCAAGAGTGGGGGATGTCGTTGAATGATTTTCCCCACCAAAAAAGTAAGGTGAAACCGCGGGAAAAAGCTGGAATTAATAATATCAAACTTTATAAATAATACAAAACAGAGGAGTTCATTATTTTGGTTGGTTGACGCGGTAATCGTTCGAACTACATCTTCGAATTGAAGAACTCGATAGTGTATTAATCACACGTACCGAGTAAACGGGCGGGACAGTCCTCTCGGCCGAATACTCGGTACGTATAAACAAAGCGCCGAGTCCTCGGCCGAGCGGTTATCTCTACAATTCGCTTACATCACTGTCTCGGCCGAGCAACATTTTACTGTCTCGCCCTTTTACTCGGTACGTGTGATCAAGGCATAAGTGTTGGATAGCCCATTTGTAGAAGGCACTTCATATTACGAACAATAAGAGCGGATCGGACGCGAGTGAATCCGTAGACAACAGCTTGTATAGCATACAACTGATAACCGTAATGAATTAGGACAGCACCTCACCTTGCTGTCAAGTGTTAATATTTAATTAGTAAACACTTTGATAATATTAAGAGTTTTTTTTTTTAATACGTGTCTGAAGACATTTGTCATGCATCATGACTGACTGACATGGCACAGTGTAAGCTAGTGGGGAAGGAGACATACACAAAAAAGGCAGAAGTATGTATGTGTGTGTGTGTAACCATAACGCTAAAACAGCTGAATAGATTTGGATAGCGAATTTTTAGAAAAAAAAAAGGCTTATGTTTAACTTACCTCCAGATATAGTAACATATAAAAGACAAAAATAGTAAATGATCACCAAAATTAAACCTACATTTTAATGTAAAATTATAACCAAAGTTTTAACATCTCGCTATCCTATTTAAGCAAAATGAATCCAAATAAAGCATCGGCAGAACCCCATGGTTACGGAGATATCAGTAGTTAAAATTTTGAGGTTAGGTTAACTACCTGCCAAGCAGCAGCTCGACGGAGCCCCGCTACGCGGGGCTCCTACTTCTGGGTGGTTTAAAAAAAAATAACCTTCTTCTAACCTAAATCTATCCGACCCGGGGTGCCCTAAAATTCCACTAAGATAGATTGTTGATTAGACAAAGTATCATCCTGCTCTACGGGGCTAAAAAGAGCGCATTAATTTGCTTGCTAAGATTTGGTTATCATTTACTACATTTGGTGTTCGAATACAATTTAAAGTACAGTCGTAACTAAAATACTATTGTAACTTTAGGATTTCATTTTTTTGGTGTCAAGTAATATATTTTTGACAAAAGAACTAAGGGTACCAAAGCGTTTTATGGTGGTCATTATATTTAATCCCAAAAAAAAATATTTGATGTCATAATAAATAAATTCAACTATTTCCATTTTTAACCAAAAAAAAAAATAACTTTAAATCACTCTTCTGTAAAGTTAATTTCGCTTAGTATTATTTGCCTTTCAACCGTCGATAGGTTTTGTATTATTCTAAACAATCTAATTAAAATGCATTACAATTGTTTTTTGTATTTTAATTTAAATGTGCCACTTTTATTAAATAAACGATATTCTAAATAAAAAGAATATAATATACTTCATTTTTTGAAATATTATTTATTGTGCGCACTCACCACAGTGCAGTCTTTTTTAAACCAAAGGTTTGACTGGCATACAGCAACTATATTTTAAATAGGACAAAAAAAAATGAGGCTCTATGCGTACTCGTTACTTTTCCTGATCAAATTTATGTAGGCAAAAGTAAAAAAAACGGAATCCCTAAAAAAAACTTGTCATAATTGGTAAATTCATAATTGAATCAATCATTCATAACAATTGCTACAAGACAATACTACGCGCAGTGTTTTTCCATTTTGATTGCCGTTCATTCGTTCATAATCAATAGCCTGTACAAATACGGGTGGGTTCGATTCCCACACAGGACAAATGTTTGTGTGATGAGCATAATCATTGTTCTGTGTCTGGGTGTAATTTATCTATAATATGTATGTATTTAGAAATATATAAGTATGTTTATCAGTTGTCTAGTACTCATAACACAAGCTCTGCTTAGCTTGGGACTAGACGGCGTGTGTGATTGTTGTAGAATATTATTATTAATATAACCATAAATTGAGTGACAATTTGGGACATAAACAAAGGCTAATAACTTTGCTGTTTATGAATATTATTTAATGAGACTTTACTTAAATAGTAACCAGACCTTTTCTAATAATCTCTAAGTATTTGTACTAATTGAAAATTAGTGGTGTATAATTGAGGCTCAGGCCCGGCAAAAAGAAACGTGGTGGGTTTTTTAGTCAGTAAGAGTCTGACAGTATCTCCCGCTCCGCCCAAGGGCGGGGGATGTCATTTGGATGATTTTATCCACCGAAAAAAAACGGGGTACCAGCCTCGGCTTAGGGGGTCGCTGGAGGCGGCAGCAAAGGACGGGCTGAATCGATCAAAAAATTATTATTATGTATTTTGCCCGCGGCTTCGCCAGCGTGGCATTAGGTACTTAAGGAATCGGGATAAAATGTAGTCTATGTTCTTTTCCATGTCAAAGGCTATATGCATGCCAAATTTCATTCAAATCCGTTCAGCCGTTTTTGCGTGATTAAGTAATAAACATCCAAACACTTTCACATTTATATTATTAGTTAGGATTATCGGTGATAATAGCCCAACCCTCTAAAAAAAAAAAGACGGGTTGCACTCCGGGAGTGCCGGCAGAAGTGAAAACTTGATTAATAACGTTGAGCATGTTTGATATTTTGGAATGGTTAGGGAATAATTTGGCACCAATTGCTTTATCAGTATAAAAGTACCTACTATCATTTATGTGGTAGAATACAATATTCATTTATTGCGCTATTGTACACAAACATGACAATTTATATTATATTAAAAATTTAACACTTTAAAACTATTACAATTATTTTACATTAAATACTCTCCATCCGTCTTACGCTTTTTCGATCAGGTCACGTGTCCTGACGCGAGTTTAAGATTTTATACCCATTACAGAAAAAGTGCTCAGCGCCGCTAAAGAAGTTTTCACTTCAAAAGTGGTGTAAATAAAGTTTAAATAAATAAATAAAAAACAAAATGATTCTACAAAGGTTTCGGTTTTGCTGGCAACGGTACTGAACCCTAAAAACCAACAAAGTAAAACGTAACTAAATATAGAACCAATTTCCATTTGCTGCCAAGTGCCAGACCTATAACATAAAAGGTCATTGAACTCGACATGGCGTTTCTCCATTTCATGACAAAGCCGCTAGATAAGGAACGCACTACAGTAACACAAAATAGATAGGTACCGAAGTCAATCTCATGTATGTACCTCACTTTAAATAACTCTAGGCAATTGCGCTAGGGTCAGCGCGTTGCGCCGAACTGTACGAGTGCGACCGGGCGATTGAGCCGAGATATCATGTCCGAAAGCGGTTTCTATGTGTGCGTTGCTCGAGCACGCTTTGTATGTAGATTGACTTCTATACCTATCTATTTTGTGGACCGGGCGATTGAAATCAGAAATCGTGTCCGTGAGCGGTGTCTACGTGTGCGTTGCTCGAGCGCGCTTTGTATGTAGATTGTCTTCTGTACCTATATATTTTGTGGACCGGGCGATTGAGCCGAGATATCGTGTCCGTGAGCGGTGTCTACGTGTGCGTTGCTCGAGCGCGCTTTGTATGTAGATTGTCTTCTGTACCTATATATTTTGTGGACCGGGCGATTAAGCCGAGATATCGTGTCCGTGAGCGGTGTCTGTGTTCGTTGCTCGAGCGCGCTTTGTATGTAGATTGTCTTCTGTACCTATCTATTTTGTGGACCAGCCGATTAAGCCGAGATATCGTGTCCGTGAGCGATAGTGTGCGTTGCTCGAGCGCGCTTTGTATGTAGATTGACTTCTGCACCTATCCACCTACCTATACCGTATGTATACCGTAAAAGGTCATTGAACCCGACCTCGTGTTTCTCCATTTGCACTAGATAAGGCGCACACTACAGTACTTTGTAGGCCAATTAACTAGTTGATAATAATCTTCAAGTACTGTCTCCAATTCTTCGATAAGTCAGGCAAACTGAGTAAAATAATGTGTAAAATTGTGTGTTTTATTTTTATCTTTACCGTTTTTTGAGTGTTTTCTCTCACATTCACATTTTTTAGAAAAAAAAAGAGTCATTCATCTGGTTATGTGAGTGATGTCAGTAAAAATGATTTAAACACAAAAATCAGGCACCAAGCCAAATAATCTTAACAAGAAGTAAACATTGTAGTCGTCCCTCGAAAACACTTATCTTCCTAAGCACAAAAAAACTAGCCAAGTGCGAGTTCGACTTGCACA
This sequence comes from Mythimna albipuncta, assembly GCA_929112965.1. Taxonomy (NCBI): domain Eukaryota; kingdom Metazoa; phylum Arthropoda; class Insecta; order Lepidoptera; family Noctuidae; genus Mythimna; species Mythimna albipuncta. The sequence continues at coordinate 2,132,631 of OV815986.1, read as the reverse complement.
CGGAGGATTCCGTACCGTCCTTAGGACAATTCGGCAAAAAAATCGCGTTTTTTTTTTAATTGAGATAAACTAATGCTTGACTGATGGTAAGTAGCGATGCAATCTTTGATGGTGAGGCGCACTAGTTTATTAAGAGCCTATTCACTCTAGCCTTGAAGACACCCAAATTATAATCGGACGGGAAGACCGCAGCAGGCAGACTGTTCCAGTCCTTCGACGCGGTACAAACGACGAGGCGAAACGCTTAGTCCGGACCGTAGAGGTTTCAACAACGTAAGGGTGAATATTCGCCGTACGTTTGTTCTATGGGAGCGCCCTTAAATTTTTAATTTTTTTATTTATGGTCAAAAACCACAGTATACATTTGATTTCTATACTAAACAACCACTAAAGCCTTTACTGGCTTATGCATGGTTAGTGAGTTCGGGTAAATTAAATTATGTCAGTAATAAGTTTTTCTAAATTAATTCACTTTTTGCAAAAAGTGCTTTTTTAAATATATAATTATGTTTATTTTGTTTTTAATATTTGTTGTTATCGCGGCAACAGAAATACATACTTTGTGAAAATTCCAACTGTCTAGCCGTGAGACACATTGTTAGTTGTCTCTTTTTTTATGTAATCATTAGTGTCTACATGTTGTTACTACATTGCGGGTATCTACGAGTGTATGTGTCAAATAAAATAGTTTTCTTCCTTTCTTTTGTCTAGCTATCACGATTCTTGAGATACAGCCTGGTGACAGACAGACGGACAGACAGCGAAGTCTTAGTAATAGGGTCCCGTTTTTACCCTTTGGTTACGGAACCCTAAAACAAAGTCAACACAACCAGATATACTCGTAGTTATCTGCAAACAATGTTGTAAGTATTCATGTCTCGTGTCATTTCGACATATTTTTCTGACAGTCGAAGATAATATACTCGTAGCTCTTGTGGACATAACAAAACAATGTTCGTTTATCGGTCAAAAAGTCAAGTATAATAATGATAAATGAAGGACGGGACGATTGATGTGTGTCACGCTTGCCACCGGCCAGCTGAGTCTAGTGTCAGACTCTTACTGACTAAAATCCTAACCCGTTCCTTCAAGCCTTCATAGAAGGGCTCGAGTTGTCTTTCGAAACTAACCCTGGCCCCGGCTTCGACCCAGCTGGGCCCCTGCTGTTGCTGACAATTCCTTGAGGCGCGCGGGAACAGTGCGCGCGGACGTTCGGACAGCGAGCTACCCATGGCTCACTGATCGCAAGCCCGCGCTTACGGTGATCGGGATCGGAATCCCGGCGGCGGCGATAACGCCGTTGCCTGATGCATTCGGCTTCCTCCTTTGCGAGCATTACTGCTTCGCAGAAGTTGGCGACCGCCTGCCACTCCTCCTCGCTCCGGACCATGAACTGAACCAAGGCCCGGCGCGAGAGGTCTCCGCCACCGATCGCCCTAACGAGGGCACGGCGATGCTCTGCCCAAGCCGGGCACACCTCTACTGTGTGCTCCACCGTGTCCTCCGGGAGTTCCATACGGTGGCGACACCTGGGCGTCACTTCCGCACGAATCCGGTGCAGGAACCTCCCGAACTTGCCATGTCCGGTGAGAACTAGCGTCATGCGGAAGGTGAGGACGCCGTGAGGTTTTTCCAGCCACGCCTCAAAGAGGGGACTTACCGTCATAATTTTGGCATGTCCAGCACTGATAGTCACTGACGCCATTTCACCATGAGATCCCGCCGGAGCTCTGTCCGCCATGCCGCGACCTGTTGCGGCAGCGGACTTTCGCCCCGGCGTTGCATCTCCACGCGCAAGTCGTGCATATGTGCAAAGTCTGTTGCCTCCAGATCCCATGGTGGCAGGCCAGCAAGGAGGCTCACCGCTTCGCGGGAAACCGTGCGGTATCCCCACACCATCCGTATTGCCATGACCCTCTGGCATGCAATACGGATGGTGCGAGACTTCGACCGCTGACGCAGCGACGGTGCCCGCACTGGCGCCCCATAAAGGGCAGGAGGCGTCTGGACCCCCAAGGTTGGGCAGGAGCCGCTTTAGAGCAGCCCTAGTCCGGTTTAGTTTGGGAGCCAGACGTCGAAAATGCTCCACGCGCGTCACTATATTGGCCGCCGCCTGGTACGACTCTCCCTGCTCTAAAAACCAGCGTCTGCGTAGCAGACCACGCTGACCACGTCAGGGAAATCACCGGGCAGCACATAGTCGTACCCGATGTTCCACTAGGGTGGTCCTAGTACCGATCCTCCATATCATCTCTCGGCGTCTTCACTCTCCCTGGTGACCTGGGTAGACTATGTACCTGTACGACAGGTAACACGACTAGTTGATCGTGTCGCGTCGACCCATGCGGCCCGCGCCGATTCAAATTGGCGGTGACGGCGTGTGATTGGTCGGCGGCGGCGGCGCTTGCGTGGCGCACATGTCTAGTCAGCGCACAGATGGGTGCAACTGCAAAACAACCCCTCAATCACCTGGATGGCCCTGCGATGACTTAAGGGCCAAGCGCCCGAATAGTGCCATAAAACAGTGATTTTCTGAGGCCTACTCCTCCGTAACGGCTAGGTCAATTGGTTTGAAACAAATATATGTTTATTATAGATTCATGAACAATAATATCAACATTTGATTTTTTCGTGCAATTAATACTTTTGTCAAATAAATATATTTCGCAATTTCGAAACTTTTCGCAACTTTTCCCTACTCCTTCGAAACGGCTTGGACCTTGAAACATTTTTACACATAAAAATTGGTGGTTAAATATTCTTCAAAGTGAACATTGCATATGTAAATCAATCAATATCTCGTAGAGAAAATGGATTTAAAGCGCTTTCCGGGCGCTGCTGGCCGCAAATAAATGCACAGATTTGCGTACTGCCGCCTAGGCGAGTGCGAGAGTTGCGTTCACATAATTTCGGCCAGATGGTTCAAGGGACTATACGCCTTAACTAGCTTATAACTTTGTGATGTTTCATGATACAGTTATGAAATTTTGTACATAGATTCTTAACATAAAAATATTAAACACGTGTTTCAAATTTCGCATATGCTAAAAGTAATGTTGTCTAATGAATAAACATTCGCAGATGTTCCCGCGGTTTCAAAGTCGTGTGTAGTGTAGTTTACGACCACGTATAATACGGTTTTCAAATCTAAAATACTATCGTGTGTTTGGTTATGTATGAAGAAGAACATCTAAAGATTTATCTCTCATATCTTACTTTGTATCTGAAAGTGACACTATTATAATATCTTGTTATTTTTCTTTTGGATATCAATTTATGTCAAGAGGAACGTCGATCGCACGGCTTCAATCTATTGCTACACATAGAATATCATCCAATGACATCCCCGCTCTTGGGCGAAGCGGGAAATAGTGTCAGACTTTTACTGACTAAACACCCACTCCTGTTCCATCGTTGCTTTTCATACCGGGGCCGAATCTTCCTTTCAGAAGCAGATCCTTGGCCCCAGTAGGCTTCGACTCTGCTGGGCCCCTACGATTTGCTGACAACTCCTTGAGGCGCGCGTGAAACGATACGCGCCGTCGACGTCTTAAACGTCCAGTCGGTTACAGGACGGTCGGACGGCGAGCTACCCATTACTCGCCGTCCGCAAGCCCGTGCCTACAGTGGCCGGAAATCGGGATCGGAATCCCAGTGGCAGCTGAGGCGTGAGCGCCGTTGCCTCAAAATGGGAATGGAATGGGAATTCACTATATCTAAAACTGTACCTATCTATTTTTCAATCCGATGGATGCGAGACGCACATGGCCAGTCATTGTGGCGACGCTTGGGGGAGGCCTATGTCTAAAAGTGGACGCCTTTCAGCTGAAATGATGATGATGATGATTTTATAGAGGTGAAGTTTGTTTTATTTTTTTTGTTTGTAGAAGGTAAGTAATCTCTGAGAGTCCCATTCCGATTGTGAAAATTTTTTTTTCACTGATATAAAGCTGCTTAATTCCTGAGTGACATATAGGCTATATTTTATATTCGCGGGTGAAGCAGCGGGCTAAAGCTAGTACATAATAAAGACTGTCATTACTAGTTTTCAAAACTACCCTCAAAATACAGTCTAGGGGTGTATTTGTAATTTTTTTTTTTTTGGAAATATTATTGCTATTAAAATCGCTGCCAAATAGCTAATCTAATCATAACTGCAAAAATCCTACCTTTTGCGATGTTTTGTAAATACAAAAAATACGCAATTCTGTAATAGCGTCCATACATATTGTTTTGGAATATGTAAAAGAGAGTCTAGTTAGTAAAAACAGCATATTCAGCAATATACTCGTAAATACACACACAGATATGTACTTCGTCGAATATTATGGTAATAACGCTTTAGAAAAACAAAATACACGAAAAACTTGCTCATAAGAAAAGAAAAACACATTAAAGAAACGATGGATGCTGAAAAGAGCTTTTGTACACTCAATATGACTTTTTTTAAATACTGTAAGATGAAGAAAATACTGAGACCCTACCACGAGCACTAAAAGTGATCGAGTTCACCGTAGGCTTGGGTTTGCGGATGGCGAACAATGGGTAGATCGCTGTCCGACCGTCCGGTAACTGTCCAGACCAAGCCCAAGTCGTCGACAGCGCGCACTGTTCCCGCGCGCCTCAAGGCAAGTTATCAGCAACAGCAGGGGCCAAGCCGGTTGGCTCAAAGCCTACTGGGGCTAGGGTTAGATTCGAAAGAGTATCTTAGCCCCGGTATAAAGGCTCGAAGGAACGGGGTGGGTTTTTAGGCAGTAAGAGTCTGACACTATCTCCAGCTCCGCCCAAGAGCGGAGGTTGTCACTAGATGATTTTCCCACCATAAAAAAAGGCCCAGCTGGGTCAAAGCCTACCGGGGCCAGGGTTAGTTTCGAAAGAGTATCTTAGCCCCGGTATAAAGGCTCGAAGGAACAGGGTGGGCTTTTAATCAGTAAGAGTCTGACACTATCTCCCGCTCCGCCTAAGAGCGGGGCTTGTCTTTAGATGATTTATCCCACTATAAAAAAGGCCCAGCTGGGTCGAAGCCTACCGGGGCCAGGGTTAGTTTCGAAAGAGTATCTTAGCCCCGGTATAAAGGCTCGAAGGAACAGGGTGGGCTTTTAATCAGTAAGAGTCTGACACTATCTCCCGCTCCGCCTAAGAGCGGGGCTTGTCTTAAGATGATTTTCCCACCATAAAAAAAAACCCAGCTGATGATTAGTTTGCATTAAAGATTCTAAAGACAAAAGAAAGAAAAGATATAGTCTTATACGGGTCCTATAGCAGAAAAGGACATATTGGTACAACGGCTTATAGAAACGGATTGAAGGAAGGTCGTTTCACGACGGTTCCAATAAATTGGGATAAGTCAAACTGAAAATATTGTTCTTTTACTTACGTGTGAAGTAAAGAGGCGTTTTTTTGCGTGCCGATTATATGGCATTGTAGCCTTCGTCAGAGACGCACCTGGGGAGTTGTAGGATGTTTTCTGGCCACCGTAAGTGTGGGCTTGCGGACGCTGAGCAATAGGTAGCTCATCCTCTGGCCTCTCGGTAAAGAACTAGCTCGAAAGAAAGATGGAGCTACACACCCTTTACTACATTATCTATACATCTATCTACCTATTATCTATACATATAAATAAAATTGGAGTGTCTGTTTGTAATATAACTGACTAAAAACCCACCCCGTTCATTTGTGCCTTCATACCGGGGCTGAGCTATCTCTCTAGCTAGCTAACAGTGCGCGCCGTCGACGACTTGCGCTCGGTCCATACAGTTACCGGACGGTCGGACAGCGAGCTACCCATTGCACGCCGTCCGCAAGCCCGCGCCTACGGTGGCCGGAAATCGGGATCAGAATCCCAGCGGTGGCGAGAGCGCCGTTGCCTAATGCGGTCAGCCACCTCCTTTGCTAGCATTACTGCTTCGCAGAAGAAGGAACATCAGCTGCGTTACCATGACTTTCAAAGTAAGATTGTTTTATTCAAATCCAGTGTGAGTAAGAGACAGAGCTATGCAGGTTGTCTAGCGCCATCTTTTACCCACACTGAAATAAGAATGAAACAATCTTATTTTGAACGTCATAGCAGGTACATCACATGTTCTGGGTTTACTGGAATATATTATAGCGGTTGTTATTCCCGAAGTGTGGGGCACAGTCTAAGTTGGAATGCATGAGGACTCACAGAACATAGATGAAAGAGTTTAGAATGGCCTTGTGGGGGGGCAGGCGTGTCACAAAGTAGGGCACTGCTCATAGCTCAACTACCAATAGCAAACTTGCGATCTAAGTGTGCGTGGTCTGTTAGTTGCGTAATGCGCGTTCGTATTGGTTTATTGCCTGTAGTGGAGTTAAGGGCCAAGCGCCCGAAAAGTGCCATAAAATAATGATTTTCTGAGGCCTACTCCTCCGTAACGGCTATGTCAATTGGTTTAAAAAAAATATATGTTTATTATAGATTAATGAACAATAATATCAACATTTGATTTTTTCGTGCAATTAATACTTTTGTCAAAAAAAAAAATATTTAGCAATTTCGCAACTTTTCGCAACTTTTCCCAACTTTTCCCTACTCCTTCGAAACGGCTTGGACCTTTAGAAACATTTTTACATACAAAAATTGGTGGTTAAATATTCTTCAAAGTGAACATTGCATATGTAAATCAATCAATATCTCGCAGAGAAAATGGGTTTAAAGCGCTTTCCGGGCACTGCTGGCCGCAAATAAATGCACAGATTTGCGTACTGCCACCTAGGCGAGTGCGAGAGTTGCGTTCACATAATTTCGGCCAGATGGTTCAAGGAACTATACGCCTTAAAGGGTGGGAGACAAGCGGCGACACTCGTTGTAGTACAAATCGGAAAGTATTTCCTTTCTAACCTCTTTCATTTTTTCTGTGTTCATTCATTTCGCTGATAAGCATCGTCATCCGTAAGGCTAAGCTTTTGCATCTCCTTACGGACATTTATCATCCAGATAACTGACGAGCTACCTCTCCCTCACTTTTTTTTCATTGTTGATAGGTTCGCGCTTGACCGCTATCTCACCTGATGGAAAGCGACGATGAGGTCGACGATGGAACGCGCTTACCTAGAAGAAACCTATTCACTCTCGACTTAAAGATTCCCGGGTTGTAGCTATCAGGGAACACAGACTCCGGTAAGGAATTCCACTCCCTAGCCGCACGCACAGTGAATGTGTTCCCAAAACGTTTTGTGCGTGTAGGTGGGAAATCCATCATGTACCGGTGGCGCATAGCCGTACGTCTGGTAGTCCGATGATGGAACGGGCTAGGCGGAATTAGGTTATGCAATTCCGACGCACACTCCCCGAAATTTAACCGGTAGAAAACCGACAGGCTAGCAATTCTGCGTCGATGCTCAAGACTTTGAAGCCTCTTCTGTGTAGGCATGGAAAGGCACTTTTTCACGATGTGGTCATCATACTTAGAAAATAATAATAATGAACGAAAAATATTAATATCATTGTGAAAAAAGCGTGGGGTGCTCGATTTACGAAAAATATGGCAAGGCGTCCCACGCTTTTTTCACAATGATATTAATATTTTTCGTTCATTATTATTATTTTCTACCTATACTGAAAATTATTTTACACTTTTTAGTTTTATTAATTCTTTATTGTACACCATGATAAATAACAAATAAGTGGATATCAGAGTTCATGTACAAAGGCGAGCTTAACTCAAAGTTGAGTTTTCTTCCAGCAAACCATTGAGTGATAGAGAGAGATCACAGTAGAGGGTAAGATCCAGTGCACAATTTTAAAAATTACTAATAATATGAATAAAATAATACATAAACATTCCTACATATATAAATACATACTCACATAATATATACATAAATACATTTATGAATACATTCTTATATAATATATACACAAATACATATATACAACTACTATGTCATTGTGAAAGGAGATGCTCTTTAAGTTTCCTCTTGAAGATATCTAGAAAAGGGCTGTCACGTAAGGAGTGCGGAAGAGAGTTTCATTTGCTATACTGAAAATTATTTTACACTTTTTAGTTTGAGTTTAGCGTGTTTTTTTTTAGTTTTTTTTTAACTATATTTTTATTTTTCACTAAAAAAAAAACGGATTATTGTATTGTCATCAGTCTCTGATGGGTGTGCAAAGTTTGAAGAAAATCTGATCGCCCAAGTAGGTCAAAATCGAGCTCAAAGGCGTTGGTTACAAACATACAGGTGAAGCTAATATAAGCGTGTTAATAATAAAATTACGCAATTCTAGAGAAAAAAAAAATAAACTCAATAACAGCAAAAAACTTGACAAACTTCAAATGTTTCTGCGTACAACAATATCCTTCGAAACGAAACAAGGTTCTTTTATTATTTGTGTGCTAAACTTTTTACATTTCCCCTCTCGACCTTTGCCAGTTCTTGGGTTTCATATTTCCGAGAGTGTTTCGTATTTACTGTGAACTAGCTGAAACTGTGGCTCCGACTCATTGTAATATTTTTTCTGCGTTCGGGAAGCTACGCGGTGTCTTCTCGTCTAATATACCACAGCGTCTCAAGACGAAAGTCTATGACCAGTACGTGTTGCCAGTGATGACATATGGCTCCGAAACGTGGTTGCTTAAAATGGGCGTCATAAGAAGACTCAAAGTCACCCAAAGGGCGATGGAATGGGCTATGCTGGAGTTTCCTTGCGTGATCACATCAGAAATGAAGATATCTGCGTTCGGGAAGCTGCGCGGTGTCTTCTCGTCTAATATACCACAGTGTCTCAAGACGAAAGTCTATAACCAGTGCGTGTTGCCAGTGATGACTTATGGCTCCGAAACGTTGTCGCTTAAAATGGGCGTCATAAGAAGACTCAAAGTTACTCAAAGGGCGATAGAATGGGCTATGCTCGGAGTTTCCTTGCGTGGTTACATCAGAAATGAAGATATCTGCGTTCGGGAAGCTGCGCGGTGTCTTCTCGTCTTATATACCACAGTGTCTCAAGACGAAAGTCTATGACCAGTGCGTGTTGCCAGTGATAACTTATGGCTCCGAAACGTGGTTGCTTAAAATGGGCGTCATAAGAAGACTCAAAGTCACTCAAAGGGCGATGGAATGGGCTATGCTCGGAGTTTCCTTGCGTGGTTACATCAGAAATGAAGATATCTGCGTTCGGGAAGCTGCGCGGTGTCTTCTCGTCTTATATACCACAGTGTCTCAAGACGAAAGTCTATGACCAGGGGTGCTATTCTCTAAGAAAACGCAGCGCTGGCACAGCGACGAGTCGTGAGCGCAATACATTGAATTAACAATCCAATGTAAAGGGGCATTGGGTTGTTAATTCAATGTACTGCGCTGACGACTCGTCGCTGTGCCAGCGCTGCGCTTTCTTAGAGAATAGCACCCCTGTACGTGTTGCCAGTGATGACTTATGGCTCCGAAACGTTGTCGCTTAAAATGGGCGTCATAAGAAGACAAAGTCACCCAAAGGGCGATGGAATGGGCTATACTCGGCATTGAGAGATCCATCGTCGAATTCGACTCAACTATGCAGCGTTCGAGAAGCTGCGCTTTGTCGTCTCGTCCAATACACCACAGTATCTGAAGACGAGAGTCTATGACCAGTGCGTGTTGCCAGTTGCGTGTAGGTACTTATGGCTCCGAAACTGTAATAAGGCCATCAGAAGACTTAGTCACTAAAAATTGTCCTTTTCATTGCCAAAAGGGATTAGCTCGGAGTTTCCTTGCGTGATCACATCAGAAATGAAAATATCCGCAGGAGAAACAAGGTCACCGACATAGCTCGAAGAATTTCCAAACTTAAGTAGCCATGGGCAGAGCACATTGCACGCAGAACAGATTGTCGATGGGGACGAAAGGTTCTGAAGTGGCGACCACGTAGGTACCGGAAGACACAGCGTTGGAAGGCCTCCAACAAGGTGGACCGATGACCTGGTTAGGGTCGCTGAAATCCAAAGGAAGCGTGACGCACAGGACCGGTCGTTGTGGCGACGCTTGGGGGAGGCCCATGTCCAACAATGGACGTCTTTCGGCTGATATGATGATGTTGTTTTGGGGTCATATACTTCTACTGACGTAGTAATTAAAAATAACTAACATTTTCTTATCAACACTCAAAATTTTTTGAAAAAAAATTGTCGTCATTTAGAATCTTGATATTTAAGAGGTTTCTATTGTTATACTTTTTTGTTAATTTCTTAATTTTTCAGTAAATTATGAAGTGTCAAAGTTCATGCAAAATAGCAGATTTTCAGAGGTCTTTACTGGATTAGTTTTACACAAATTTATAAATTCTATAGAAGTGAAGAGTGAATATGTTACTTCTAGGCAAGTTTGCTCCATCGTCGACCACATCATCGCTTACCATCGGGTGAGATGGTGGTCAAACGCGAGCCTATCAATAATAATAATAAAAAAAGAAGCCCAAATAATTTCCACAAGATCCAGTGTTTCCAAAATATCTAATGAAAAATGTGTAATGAGGTTATTATCGCGTAAGAGCGGTTGTATGAAAAACAGTAAAAATGATGTCGAGTTGCATCCCCTTAAAATAACTTCAGTAGTTAAAGCACGAAAAAAAGTTTCAAAGAGAAAAAATCCACTCGCTTCACTATCCAATATTGATATGAGAATGTGGAAGGAAATATCTCATTGGGCCGATTGCCTAAGGTTACCGCAATTAATCAATCAACTCAGACTGTATCGTAGTTCACTTCTGGCTATGACCTCTTCAAAACTGTTACATAAATACCTACCACTTCTTTTTTTGATGTGCGAAATCTTTTTATAACTTCTCTCGCTCTAGGGCGGATCTGGAGAGCATACCAGAGTTTCGCTGATTAAAACCATGCCTATGTTATCTTTTATTGCCTTTCAGCTAAGTTCCAGTCCAGGATCAATTCCATAGTCCTATCAGGCTTCGAATCTGCTGCGCCCTTAAGAAGCTGCTTTTCCACTCGCCTATCGTAAACATCGAGCATGGTTTAAAAGCTTGTTACTTCATCTAACGCAATGCACCGCGATGTTTGACAAAAAAGCAACGTGAACAAAACACTTTTTACAAAAAAAATAAAATATAACCGACTTCAATTTTAAAAACACTGAAAATTATAATAGTACATTATGATAGAAGTGTGTAATGTTAGTGATTACCGTCGAGGCGGTATTAAGGCCCGAGCCGTGGCGAGGGTCTTAAGAGCCGAGAACGGTAATCACTAATTACTCATTACGTCAAACTATCACTAACTCCCTTTCCTTTCATATCACTCCTCACTCAACCCATCTGTCTTTTCTTCGGCCTTCTATTGCCTCTCCATCCATCCACATGTATACTCAGAACTCTTTTAGTAATATTATGCGCTTCATCCCTCCTCTTCACATGACCATACCAAGACAACCGATTTCCTTTCAACTTTTCAGTCACTGGCACCACTTTAAAACTTCCTCTAATTTACTCATTTCTCACTTTATCCATTCTCGTCAAACCACACATCTACCTCAACATTCTCATCTCCGCTACATGCAACCTTTTTTCATCCTTCTTTTTCACAGCCCAACATTCTGATCCATACAGTATGAGAACTCTTATGACGGTCTTGAAAATTTTACCCTTCGGCATGCGAGGGTCGCAAGTTGTTCCCGTGACCTGTCGCCATTTCATTCATCCTGCGTTGATCCAATGTGTTTCGTCTCGGTCTACCATCCCCTTGGACGAGCGACCCAAGGTACCAAAGGTCAGAACAGATTGGTATGGGCGTTCCAGCGAGAGCTAAAGGAGCATGGCTGGAGAGACCGCCGAAATCGCAGAATAAGTATTCCGTTTTGGTTCTACTCAATTTCAGGCCAACACTCTCCAGTCTGTGCCACCACACATCCAATCTGTTTTGTAAAGGTATATACTACGCTATGAAAAAATGATTTTCATTGAAAACTTGTTTCCAATCCTAAAACGGTCACAATACCGGCTGTCACACACATCAACCAATGACAGATCAATCGAAAACTCCACCTAAACAATTAAATTCCAACAATACTGACTATATAATAGGAACCCATATAATAAATTGACAGTTTCAACACGCTACAAACAAACACACTGCATACAATAGACCATTTTCATGTTCAAGGATAACCTTGGTAGATACCTACCATATGCTTCAGCTTTCTATTATTAGGTACGTAGATATGTATCTTCCTATCGAGAAAGAGGTCAATCGTCGAATCCACAAAAAAAAAAGATGAAAGAGGTTCGAAAGGAAATACTTTACAGGGCAAGGACTAATAAGGACTTATAATACTCAAGGTTTATAGACAGAAAGGGTCTTTTTTTTTAAGTTTAAGTTTTTTTTTTCGGCAATGGCTAAGTAGTGCGCTCTTACGTTTGAGTATAATATGAATACACTCAGTGCTCATTCACACTAATCCGTCAAAGACGATTCGTGTTTTTTGACGAGACGACTTTTTTCAAAAACCTTCAGTTTTAAATCACGAATCGTTATGACGGATCGGTCGGGACGACTATGCCTTGCACTGCACCCACGCACTACGATCGTTCGTTGAATTTTTATTTTTCTTTTTTATTCACATCCATCGTGTTGGATAGTTCGTCCCACGACTGAAGTCTGAATGACGAATTCAGTGTGAACTTCGGATATTTTGATGAATCGTGAAAAAACTCGATTCCGTATGCAATGTGAACGTTCATCCGTCATTACGTATCGTCTTTTTTGACGAATCGTCGTTGACGGACCCAGTGTAAATGAGCCCTCACTTAGTTTTAACTACACGCGGAATCTCCGTTCGATTTGAGGACCCTTCTCGGCAATGGCTCAGTAGTGCGCTCTTGCCTTTGAGTATAATATGAATACATTCACTTAGTGCTAACTATACGCGGAATCTCCGTTCGATGTGAGGACCCCAAACTCTTGCCGTCTCCTTGTTAGATATCGCATTCAAGCACAACCCCCCTAGCCATGTTACTACCGTTTCGCTTGTGCCGAACGCTTTAAGTTGGCCGCGCCGCCGATTCTTTTGTTCCGACCACGTGACTGAGCGTTGAGATGACGTCATTCCCGCAGCGTTAACGATTGCAGATTAGTAACTTGGCTAGGAGGGCTGGTTTATATCAATAAAACAGAGCCGTAAAGTTTAACGAAAACCAAAATATCGCAAAAGTTAAGATAGAACTACATTAGACCGACGCCGCACGCCTGATTTGTACTACGCGTTCCAAATGAGAATAGAACCGATTGCTATGTGTTGACGTCCCGTCGTACTGTCAAATCGAAGAAATTTTGCCAAAATTGAAGAACTCAGAGATGAGTAAAATTGAAGAACTGGATTCTGATTAAACATTTTTCGTTCACAGTTCATAAAAAAATTAAAATTTTCGTAAATTAAGAAATGTTTAAAAATTTCTTTCCTCGATTTGACAGTTAATCGTGACGTCACAACATGGCGGGCGATCCCATTCTCATTTGGAACGCATTGTACTCAGAGCGACATCACGTGGCGTAAATCTAGTGTAGCTTTACAAGTAGGTGTATGGTTTTAATTTCAACTCGATACCTCCACACGTTTGAAAGTGGCGCCAGTGACTGAAAAGTTGAAAGGGAATCGTTTGTCTTGGTACGGTCATGTGAAAAGGAGGGATGAAACGCATGTTGCTAAAAAAGTTATGAGTTTAAATGTGGATGGATGGAGAGGAAGAGGGAGGCCAAAAAAAAGATGGATGGATTGTGTGAGAAGCGATATGAAAGAAAAGGGAGTTAGTGATAGCGAGACGAGTGACAGGACAAAATGGAAGAAAAAAACGTGTTGCGCCGACCCCAAATAAAACGGGACTAGGGCAGGAAGATGATGATGACCTCCACACGTTCTCGAGATAAAAGGTCTTGACAAACAGACGGACGGAAAACAAAGCGATCTATAAGAGTTCCGTTCTTTTTTTTTTGAGATACGGAACCATAAAAACGGTTAGTGACCGTAGCTCCCAAGGTTCAACCCCCGAGGGGTTGCGTGCGTCATTGGCCTGTCTTGACGTACTGTCTACTAAGTTTAAGTAGTTGTAAACTACCTCGGTAGTTCTGACAAGAATAGCTTTAATCCTTCGCGAAATCAGAAAAACTTGTATGGTATAACTTTGTAAGGGGTTGTAAAAAACTTGATTAGTATCTTTCGTCAGCACCCTTATTATTCTAAGCTTAAGGCCGCTCGAGCCCCGGTATGAAAGCTAGAAGGAACAGGGTGGGTCTTTTAGTCAGTAAGAGTCTGACTCTATCTCCCGCTCCGCCCAAGAGCGGGGGATGTCATTGGATGATAATTTACGACCATAAAAAAAAGCTTAAGGCTATATTTTACCTACCAGGACGGGTTTACGGACGACCGACGAGCAATGGGTAGTTTGCTATCCGACCGTCCGTTAATCGACCGGACAGAGCCATATGCCTTGATCACACGTACCGAGTAAAAGGGCGAGACAGTAAAATGTTGCTCGGCCGAGACAGTGATGTAAGCGAGTTGTAGAGATAAGCGCTCGGCCGAGCACTCGGCGCTGTGTTTACACGTACCGAGTACTCGGCCGAGAGCACTGTCCCGCCCATTTACTCGGTACATGTAATCAAGGCATAAGACGTCGACGACGCGTACCTATCGTTTCACGCGCGCCTCAAGAAGTTGTCACTTGTCAGCAAGCCGTAGGGGCCAAGCAGGGTCGAATTCTACTGGGGCGAAGGATCTGTTTCTGAAACGAAGATTCGGCCAAAAGGCAACGAAGGTACAGGAGTGGGATCCTACATGCGGAGAAATATGCACTCACGCGCGTGGGTGCGGGGCTAAACGCATGGTATGCCAGCCTACACTGAATCTCGTAGTACCGTGCGTGATTTTGTATGAAATGAGTGCGTGCCTGCGTGAATACCCACAAGGCGTAGGTGCGTTTTCACGCGGTACGCTGCGTGGGTGCGTGGCAGTGTGATAATCGCCAATAAACGTGGATGAATATTACTTTTTTGTTATGGATCTGTTTTCTCTTCACCACCCTTGGATGATTGGTAGGGATTGCCTGAACCTTTAAGTCCGCCTTAGTACCTTTGTGTCTTGAAGTTTTGATAAATAAATAACAACAACCTTATCTAGTTATTGTATCATTTCAGGACAGCAAGTATCAGTTCGCACACGGTGGAGCACACAGTCGAGGTGTGCCCTGCTTGGGCGGAGCATCCGGGCCTTGGTTGAGGTCATGGTCCGGAGCGAGGAGGAGTGGCAGGAGGTCGCCGACTTCTACGAAGCAGAAATGCTCGCAAAGGAGGAGGCCGAACGCACGGCCACCGTAGACGCGGGCTTGCGGACAGTGAGCAATGGGTAGCTCGCTGTCCGGCCGTCCGGTAACTGTCCGGATCAAGCCCAAGTCGTCGACGGCGCGCACTGTTCCCGCGTGCCACAAGGAGTTGTCAGCAACAGCAGGGACCCAGCCGGGTCGAAGCCTACTGGGGCCAGGGTTATCCGAAAGGGCGCTCGAGCCCCGGTATGAAGGCTAGAAAGAACGGGGGATGTCAATGCATCATTTTTTTCCACCATAAAAAAAAGTATCAGTTCGCAATTTTTGGCAGAAGTATTTACTTACAATATTCCTTCAAGACCGTTCTATCATCGAACTACCAGACGTACGACGATGCGCCACGGGTACATGGTGGACCTCACACCCATATGTATAAAAAGTATTCATTGTACATACAGCTTCTTCTTCTTCTTCCTGCCCTTATCCCATATTAGGTACTTAGGGTCGGCGCAACACGTTTTCTTCTTCCATTCTGTCCTGTCACCCGTCAAATTATCACTAACTTCCTTTTCTTTCATATCACTTCTCACACAATCCATCCATCTTTTCTTCGGCCTTCCTCTCCGTCTCCATTCATCTACATGTATACTCAGAACATACGTACAGCTAAGGTATGCCTGCCGGAGTCTGTATTTCCTGATAGTTATAACCTAGGGTCCATAAGTCAAGAGTGAATAGGTTACTTCTAGGCAAGCGTGCTCTACCGTCGGCCACATCATCGCTTACTATCAGGTGAGATAGTGGTCAAGCGAGAATCTATAATAATAATAAAAAATATGCCAATAGTGCGTATTCTAACAGATCAGTAGTTTTATGAATAACAAGTCTTATCATTTTAGAACGATAGTATCTTAAATACCTACTTCTTAGGAAATAAATTACCCCACCTTAAAAAAAGTGATATCTGTCAGTTACGATCTTTCTCCTGATAAAGCGTATTAATCCAACGTGTTTATTGTTTACGTCTTTATATTTTATCACCGGTAATGTCGATATTATATCCCTTACATCCGCAATCGATATCTAGCATTACATCTAATAACACAGCCAATCAATTTTCACAATCTCATCATTACATTAGAACCAAAACAAAGTCACAATCCTTGTCAAATCACATAATCCACTTAGATTCTATTAAAACCAACTTCACTTTACAAGTACGTCCGCAATGCACAGCTGCATAAAATTGATTGGTCGAGCCAACCTGCTAGAGCGCGCGGCGGTCACTACTTGCGACTATCGGACGCAATGCACATAAATTATTTTTGTGACGAATTTATATGACGTATTTTGCAGGGGGATGTTTGTTTAAAAGATTTTTAGGCACTGCAATCTCATCAGTTACATAAATATTTCAAAAGGTCTTCCCAAATTTCAGCTCAAATCAAAAAACCATTTACAGGCACTTTTGAATAGAAGAATGTGCAAGAAGATTCATGGACCCTCTTTAAATAATATTATGAGCTTTCTCATCAAACTAAGCCAGGTTGAATTACTTTGTATTTCATTATCAATGCTCTCAAAACAGTGAAGGAAAACATCATTAGGAAACCGTATATGCCCTAGAACATTCTTCTAAGTTCTTAAAGAAAGAAAAAAAAAGATCATTCGTGCCCAGGGACTTAAAAACACCTTCATAAAGGTTACAGAATTATAAGTGTTACATGTTGAATGTGTAACAGTATCAAAACTGTAACACTTATACATATTACATGTGTTTTCAATGTGTTAACCCAAAACACTTTAAAATGTAACCGTAACATATGTAACAGATATAAAAGTGTCAACAGTGTTAATAAGTGTAACAGGTAAACGCAGCGTTGCCAAAGTTATAATTTACTTCTTTATGGTACTGTATCATTATTTTAATTACAAATATTAACACTTATAAACACATATATACCAGGTTGCAGTTAGATTCGGTAGCACTTCTTAACACAAAAGGTTACAGTTTCATTCGGTAACATTATTGTATCTGTTACATTAAAAAGTGTTTTTCTGTTATAACTGTTTTAAAAAACAGTGTTAAAACACATTATTACGGTTACAGTTTGAGTCCCTGTCGTGCCTCACACAATCATATAAACTGAAAATACACAATGAAAAGAAAAAAGAAAGATGTAATCAATGCGAGGCCAAAAAGGCACCTAACTCAGAAGACATGTAACATCTATCAATCAGCGCTAAGCCCAAGTGGTGAATTCATTTATTGATTCCTTTTCCTAGAGAGGAGGCCCATCGTGCCAACATTATTAGGCTATTTATGCTTATTCTTTTATCAGATTAGTTGTTTCTGCACCAGCAAATCCGATTATAAAAAGCTTGAAACAGTTTGAGCTTTTTTTTTATTGTTGATAGGTTCGCGCTTGACCGCAATCTCACCTGACGGAAAGTGACAGTGAGTTCTACGATGGACCGCGCTTACCTAGAGGAAACCTATTCACGCTCGACTAAAAGATTCCCGGGTTGTAGCTATCAGGAAACACAGACTCCGGCAAGGAATTCCACTTATTAGCTGCACGTGCAATTAATGTGTTCACAAAACGTTTTGTGCGTGTAGGTGGGATGTCTACCATGTACCGGTGGTGTTCATCTTGATCTTTATCTTGATCATTTCAGCTAAAAGAAGTCTACTGTTGGACATTATAGGCCGCGTCTAGGAACGGTCCTGTGCCTCTCGCATCCATCGGATTCCTGCGACCCATACTAGGTCATGAGTGTCATGACTATTGTGGGAGGCCTTCGAACGCTGCATCTTCCGCCACTCCAAAACTTTTCGACCCCAACGGCCATCTGATCTGCGAGCAATGTGCTCTGCCAATAATCACAATTAGCTATACTTAGCTTAAACAGAAACATTAAGTACAGTATTTCTTTGCTTTTATAATTATATATCTTAATATACATATATAAATCTCGTGTCACAATGTTTGTCCTCAATGGACTCCTAAACCACTTAACCGATTATAATAAAATTCGCACACCATGTGCAGTTCGATCCAACTTGAGAGATAGGATAGTTTAACTCTCAAATTATAGTCACAATTTTAATTTATTGCTAATTATTTGTCTGTTATTATTTGACAGTCACAATTATCTGTTAACTCCAAATGATTCTAACAGATGTCGATACCTTTCGACTGGGTTGAGTAAGTAATCAATAGATGGCGCTGCTATGGTAAATCTACGAACGTGTCATATAAGCTACATTTTCAATTTAGGGTAGAGCAGGGTAGAGTAGGGCAGAGTAGGGTAGAGTAGGGTAGAGTAAGGTAGAGTTGGGTAGAGTAAACAGCTTAGCTAAAAGATATAACATAACTATTAGGCGGTACGAAGTTCGCCGGGTCAGCTAGTACCTATATATTATATATTTGTAATTTATTTATTTATTTATTACATTCTTAATAATAATATTTATGTAATCTATGTGTTCTTAATTATAATATATTTAATATATGTAATTTTTGCTAGTTTATGTATTGTATATATGTAAATATTACACCACGAACTACCTGCGTATCTTTTTCTCCTTCTCTGTCAAATCCATCCAAAGGTTGTCTTTAAAAAATCGCTTTTAGCGATAAGACCACCCATTGTGGCACCCTATTAATTTTAAGTTTCTTAAGTAACTGCTTTATTTTTGGTGTACAATAAAGAATTTATCTATCATTGTTTTGGTTTCTTGTGAGAGCATTCACAAGAAGCCAAAACCCGATTTTCTACAAAAACTATTTTCAGACTTCGCTTCCAGTATCCGCCATCGGGAACTACAGTAGCATGACTGGATACTAATAGTTTATAGTCACATTAAAATTTATTACTAGCTACCAACTCTCGGTGGAAATGCACAGAAAAACATTGCGGTCTGCTAAACCGGACGTACGCCTTGACCTGCCATTAGTATGCAGTCATAGCTATAGAAAATTGTCGTGTACGTCCCAGATAGACTTAGTAATTAAAACCGACTAAGTGCGAGTCGGACTCGCCCATGAAGGGTTCCGTAGCAGCAAGTAACATAATATTAAAGTTTTTTTAGTTAGTTGTAACTTTGATCGTTGTTTTAATAATAGTTTTATTTAGATTCATGACGTATTAAAAAAACTAATTACTAGATCTCGTTCATACCAATTTTTGTTGGCTGTTTGCATAGTAATCTCCATCATATATTTTTTTTTAGTTTTGTTTTACCATTCTCTTATTTTAGAAGTTACAGGGGGGGGGGCACACATTTTACCACTTTGGAAGTGTCTCTCACGCAAACTATTCAGCTTAGAAAAAAATTAGATCAGAAACCTCAATATCATTTTTGAAGACCTATCCATAGATACCCTACAAGTATGGGTTGGATAAAAAAAAACGTTTCAGTTCTGTGTGGGGACCCCCAAAATTTTTTGTGTGAAAATCTTAATGCGGTTTGCAGAATACATCTACTTATTAAATTGACAGACATGACGAATGTATAAGGGTTCCGTTTTTTGCCATTTGGCTACGGAACCTTAAAAACCAGTCAAACGCTGGTCGGATTCGCGCTCCCAGGCAGAGTTCCGCACAAGAGTGTCTAGATTTTTCCTAATCGCAAAAGCAGTTTTCAATTTGTTTTTGCTTGTTGTATGAAAACTTACTTCTTTTTAATTTTCAGGATTCTAAGTTAACGAAAAGTAAACAGATTTCCTAGCGAGTGTCAAAACATGCGCCACAATGGAGCATAAACAGCCTTATCTTTAGATTACGATGATTAGTATTACCTATTTTTTTTTTTTACTGGACTGATTTTTCGTTTCGTCATAATATCACGCGTTCCTGAGAAAAACTATCTAACAATCGAACAACAAAGTGATCCTATATGGGCCTGCGCTCATTTGAGACAAGACGTCTTAGACAAAATAGTTTTGACGACGACACGGGGCGCTCGGGCTGTTGATAAAAAATCGAAATATCGATCTTTTTTTCGAATTTATTTTATCGGCTTTGTCTTAAAAAAACAATCGTAAGTCGACTCAAAAATTATTTACTGAATTTACAATTCATGATATTCATTAAACAAATTATATTATAAATGTATGTAATTATTCTTCAATTTTAATAAAACATTTATGCGTACCAATATTTCTCAAGAGGTTTAAAAATACATGTTTAAATTATGTTCAGCTGTTCGAGTACTTCGATAATATCGATATACTAATCGATATTTTATCTACAGCCCCAGCGCCCCGTGTCGTAGTCAAAACAGTTAAGACGTCACAAAATTTGACGTCTCAGACAAGTCCGTGTAAGACGTCTTGTTTCAAGTGAGCGCAGGTCCTAAGGGTTCTGTTTTTGCCGACTGAGGCACGGAATCCTAGAAATTAGTATTTGCGTACCTAATTAAGCAGTAAACACTTTAGGCTATTTTGTTATAATATTGACTTAATAGCGCGTGATATATTGCCTACATTACTATTAAAGTTCGCCAAGCATAGCGAATGGAACTCTCTATTACCAATCCTCCACTGTTCGTCTGTCCTTCTATCAGTGAGCTGTATTCATAGATATATATTATTTGGACTACGCACTAGATTAGGTGTACCGAACACTCTCTCCAGTCGGCTCAGGTGTGATGTCGACTGTACTTATGACTCGCCCGTTTGCTTATGGCATAAGCAAACGGGCGCTCTCAAATTGTTCAGCTCAAATTGTCAGATTATTGAAAATACACTTTTCTGCATGTACTTAACTTACCTAGTCTTAATCTGACGCGCTCGAGTTTGTCCGAGGATCATTTTTTTTAACAATATAACGGGCTGCCCTCAATGAACCCTACAATATTAAAATCTTATATGTGGTAGGGGTCCATTACAAGGTGCAAGGTTTCTCTCCATATGATCTTCTGACGCGCACGAGTATCGCGCATTTTTTTTTATTGTTGATAGGTTCGCGCTTGACCGCTGTCTCACCTGATGGAAAGCGACGATGCGAAAAATCCCGATCTCGTCGCCACTACCAGTACTTACTACGTTGTCCATGACGGATGCAAAAAAAAAATCGACTCTCACATCCATTGAGCACTGCCAGCGTGATGGTTTATGGCCCACTCTCTCTCACAAAAAATGTGTTATACACACGCTGAATGTGTTATACAAGTCCAGTACTCAAGCTCTACAAGCCAGTGATCAGTTCAGTACAGACTGCGTTCAGTAAGCCACTCTGCGTGATCTTAATGGTTTAGTCACTTTAAGATATCACTAAGTAAGCGACTACTACCAACCAGGCTTCAAAACTGTCCAAATTGGTATTTCCTGATAGCTACAACTGGGGATCTATAAGTAAAGAGTGAATAAGTCACTTCTAGGCAAGCGTGCTCCATAATCGACCACTGCTGGAACGCAATAACTTTCCAAGTCTAATCAGGAATTGACAGCCATGGATGGATCCAGTCAAAGTATGGAGGTATGGAGAAGTAAATAGTCCCACAATATCGATAATTAGAGGATATATTTGCTGTTTATTTTTCTTATTTGAGAACAATTCTCATATGATAAAAGATACGAAATATGTAACCAGAATTTTAGTGATACATAAATATGATTTAAAAGAGTGCCCATGGAGTTTCTTGCACGTTCTTCTCCATAGAGATCTACGCTTTGATATGTGCAATTTAGTTCCATTTTTTTTCTGACCGAAAAGTGTGGTTTATCTCTTAAAATGTGAGAATCTCTCTTGAAATAATAACATTTGATTTGGGAAACTGACAAATGGCTGGTGCCTTAAATTCTACAGCTAATGTACAAGCCAGTAATCAGTTCAATACGGACTGCGTTCAGTAAGCCACTCAGCGTGGTTTGTGGTCGAGACATTTCGAGGCATCAGTAAGTAAGCGATTACAACCAATCCCCTGGCTTCAAACCTGTCCTAATCTTCGGGGGTGTTCAAGTCAAGAGTGAATATGTTACTTCTAGGCAAGCGTGCTCCATTATCGACCACATCATCGCTTACGCTACCCATCAAAAATAAAGTCGTGGAAGCCAACTCCAACGTGCTGTGGGGTCTAAACCTCAAGTATTATGCTGTTGACTGACCTGGATCTCCAATAGAGTTCTGTGCTTCAAGAATTGCAGTCGCGTTTGGCACCACTAGAACAAGGAGATGGTTACTTCTTTTGGATAAGCCTTTCTACTTCTATCAACGTTTTCTGGACAATAGACCTAAGTAGACCTTCACATTTAATGGTCCTGAGGGAGAATTTTTCTTTTCTAACCAGCAGTTTGGCAAGGATCAACAATAGAACAGATTTAAAATTTAGCTGGATTAGCCCTACGAACCACCTTTTACGGGACATAGTTTTAAAGGTGACGGGCTTAAAGTGCTTTCTATAGCCCTCTTACTTTGGTCTCATCCTTTCCTGACCTCTGTAATATCAATTTTTATGCTGCCCGATACTGGATAAAGACTTCTTCTGGTCTGCATGAGAGTCGAGCAAGAACGCCATTATTTTCTGCCAGTTTCAGCTATTTCTTTAAGAACTAACTACTTCACAACGCCAAACAAGGCAGGTGGGTCAATTGAGATGTCTGATTAACTTAAGCTACAGATAATTAGAGGACAAAATGTCCCCCACCTAGATACGCAACGCTGTCACATTGTCCAACACGTCCTTCAATACTTGAAAGCGTTGTAAAATTTTGGGGGATAAGTTGCGGGACACTTGGCAACGCTGCAGTATCGCGTAGATTGAAGCCGGAGATACATTAAAGGACTAAATATCCACCATCATGACGCTGAAACGTTATCTAGTGTCCCGAAACTTGCGGCCATTTTACAACGCATGTTGTTGGACAATTCAGAAGTCGAAAGACCATCTGAAAGACTAATCTGCATGGTTTTCATATGATTTGACCATATGTTTGCTGTATGGACTTTAAAAGAGAAAGAATAAGACTCCTAAATTTGTTCCTATTTGTTAATTAGGAAACACCAGCCTCATCTAGTTAAACTAGTACCTGACTGCGATCCCACCTGATGGTAAGCAGTTTAAACTGACGAAAAAATGACGTTGTAAGTGTTTTTAAAAACTTATTTGTTTTTTATCATGAATCAATTTGATAGCATTGCGTGTCATGTTGGGAGACAATTTGTCTCCTAATCTTTTAGAAGCTCTAAACAATTTTTAAGATCTGCTAGCTTTTTAAGCAGCCTTAAGTTTAGTCTGTTATACCACACCATTGAAGGTCTTGGGGTTAATTAATTTGAAGTATGAAGAGACCATTTAAATAGACAAAGAGGCTACACATAAAACTATCATTAGTACAGTTAACAACGACACAATAACTCCACAAAACAGTGCAACATTTAAGATGAGTTTGTGAATTTTCACATGTATATCCAAGACTTGAAATTTGATTGGTGCTGTGAGGAAATGAGCCTTTTTCAGATGAAGTGTTTACAAAGCGTGTAATTAATTAGGTACCAATGTTTCATGGGAGTCAATGATAAATTAGAAAAAGGTTCGAGATCGGTTTTGTATTCTCGTAAAATAGCTGTCGTAATAGATGCTTTATTTTATCTTATATACACTAGTGCTTGACTGCGATCCCACCTGATGAGCAGTGATGCAATCGTTGATGGTGAAGCACACTAGTTTATTAAGAGTCTATTCACTTTAGCCTTGAAGACACCTGAATTATAATCGGATGGGAAGATGCCGCGTCAGTATATTGATCTTCAAGGCTGCGAGATCGTTCGAAAGAGTTACAGGAACGCAAAGGTCCCGCCCCTCCACCAAATGCGGGATGTGACTTTTACCCAACCAATTTCAACCGTACACTCGAAATATGGTTCAGTAGAAAACCAGCGTCAGGCAACAACCATTTAGATGTCTGGCATTATTGCTGAACTGGACCTATTTGGCGCCGCCCTGAGACACACATTGCTAGTTGTCTTTTTTTTTTTATATAATAATTTATTAGTGTCTACATGTTGTTACTACATTGTGTGTATCGACTACTACGAGTGTGTATGCCAAATAAAATAGTTTTCTTTCTTTCTTTCTTTACCCACGTAAAAGAAAACTTTTTACTAATAATAAGCATAAAATATATTGTCATAATTTACATTGGCATTACGAAATTCAGCATAATGATCATTACGCATAATATTATTAGGCATAATTGTTTTGACATAATACTTGTTGCCATAAATAAACCTAACCTAACCTTTGCACTATGCCAAAGTATTATTGTGCAGCTTATGCTAATAAAAGTTATGCGAAAACGTTATGCCAAACTATATTACTAATGCCTTAAATTTTTATGCCAATAGGAGTATTACCAAAAAAAATATTGGGCCAGTGCAAGTCGTACTCGCGCACTGAGGGTTCCGTACAAACTTACCTATGTGAATAGTTCAATTCCCGAATAGTCGAAGATATTTTTTAATTGAATATTATATTTTTTTTGTGACGTAACACAATAAATACTATTTTCAGATTTATTCCTATGCTGATATAAATGAGAAAATGAAAGCTTATTATGTATTTTTGCACTAGAGCAAAGCCTGAGAGGGCGGGCACTAGTAGGATAATTATATCATATATATGTTACTTTCATTGACTAAAAAAGTCCTGTTCTTAAAGGACAGAAATTGTCGCGTAGGTATTTCAGAATCATATTACCTGAAATATAATATTGATGTCCTTCAAAAAGGTCACGGACGTAGACCTTGCAAACGGCGCGCGTGTAAGAACAAGTGGGTAAATGAAAATGGACTAACCGAACGGTGGCATAGTACGAATCGTACATTAAGGGCCAAGCGCCCGAAAAGTGCCATAAAACAGTGATTTTCTGAGGCCTACTCCTCCGTAACGGCTAGGTCAATTGGTTTGAAAAAAAATTATGTTTATTTTAGATTCATGAAAACCATTATCTACATTTGATTTTTTTGTGCAATCAAAACTTTCGTTTTAAAAAAATATTTAGCAATTTCGCAACTTTTCCCTACTCCTTCGAAACGGCTCGGATCTTTAGAAACATTTTTACACATAAAAATTGGTGGTTAAATATTCTTCAAAGTGAACACAGCATATAAGTACCTACATAGGTAAACAATCAATATAAATTCGCAAAGAAAAGTTAGCCACAATTAAATGCAAATATGCGTACTGCCGCCTAGACGGGTACGAGAGTTGAGTCCATTAATTTCGACCAGATGGTTCAAAGGACTAAAAGCCTTAATAATTCAGTACGAGACATAGAAATGACCACAATCCATCCGAACTAGGTCGAATATGCCATCATATACGCATTGTTACGTCCCTGCTCCATTTCTGAGAGTAATGAGGCATACATGTCACCATTTATCAAGCAATCCCACTCCATACTACCTAAGATCTTAATTAATGGAAAAGCTCCCGCTTTTAGTACCTACATTTAATTTACGTAAGTGTCTGCGTAGACGCGCCACAAAGCCAGCTACATTGTGTCAACTAACAACCCGGGAATCTTTAAGTCGAGAGTGAATAGGTTTCTTCTAGGTAAGCGCGTTCCATCGTCGACCGCATCGTCGCTCTCCATCAGGTGAGATAGCGGTCAACCATAAAAAAAACTACCTTAATTTAGTTTATGCGAAACGCGACTAGTATTTTTATGTAAAGAATCTGAGAACTTATTAATAACTTATATACTTTAACACAATATATGTACATTAAAAAAAAAACTTTTAAATACCAACTAAACTATTTCTAATAAAACCTAACTATGTACATAAATATAATACAACATGACAAAGTACGCTCAGCCGTCAAAGTACTCCTCCACATCGCTGTCATCCGGAAATGTGCCCAGTACCCCTAGCCATGTTGCTAATCTGCAATAGTTAACGCTTGTAGAAAGTTTTAAACGTACGGGAATGACGGCGTCTTAACGTTCAGTCAGAAGTGGTAAGAACAAAAGAATTGGCGGCAAGGTCAACTCGAAGCGTTCGGCGCAAGCGAAACGGTTGTAACTTGGCTAGGGGGGCAGAAGACTGGCAGCATCGCCACGTTGAATTGCAATGCTAATTCTTTGGGCGAAGAACGAGCCAGCCCTCTTTGTACGAAATGTTATAACTATACCTACGATAAAAAATCGCGAAGTCATAAGCTTATTATGTTGCGTGGTTGGCCGCACAAATACATGTTCACCGGGCCACCCGGGCGACTGAGGGGTTGTTTTACTTCCGCATTCAGCTGTGCGCTAGTGTCTAATGTCCGCTATAATCTGCCGAAATCTGTCTTGAATTTACTGTCGGTGGTGTCCAACTTAATAATCAGTTACTGATTCTGAACTATATGCAGGTTTCGAATATACTAAAAATAATGTTATCTAAAGCGGAAACTAAAAACGACGCAAACGTAGGGCTATGCCCGATTTGTATGTAAAGACGCGTCGCGTGGCGTAGGCCAGTGCATCTGCAACTGTTTTAAGTACACGATAAACAATAGGTATTGCGAGTATTACCTAACTACCAAGCATGATCCAGAACTTGGATTTGGTTTGATGATTTCTGCGCCCTTTTAGGGTCATATCGTACCTGGGTATTGCTGGCACTGCTCTAGATATGTACTCAAATACTCCTAGGTTTTAACTATCAGGAAAAATATTAACCAATTCTCGGCACCATTTTTGTCGCTGTATGTTGCGCGTCTGCACAAACCACAAGGGTTCATACGACAATTGTTGTTGAAGGTCATGTTTGACGTGGGTAGTGGTTTGATGACTTTTATGCCATTAAATAGATAGAATAAATACAGATCTAATTCGTTATGTCCTTGAAACGATGAGGGGCTACCCGAGCGTGCCTGCTTCACATAATGGTTGGAAGTGGATGAAGGAAAGCTGCATGTACGTAAGGAGCATAGCCTTATGTAACTCTTGCTTACTTGAACCGGAATAGACGATGCGATTTTGTTTTTGAAAATTTAATCTAAGGGCTATATTTCACCGGGAGACCATAGCGGCGCAACGCTCGGGTCCCGGTCAAATATCGCCCTAAGCTACCAAACTAGACACCAGACTCAGCACACGTCCGAGCTGGTCCCGCCACCAAATTGGTTGCGCAACCAAACGGACTCCAGGTGAGTAACTCTCTATAGAGCAGTATACATTCGGTCCTGCATCACTTGCCCTGTAACCTGGTCACGTAGGGAGTAGGGACCTAATGACAGCATCAGCGGACGGCATTGCCGTGGCCGAATTCTGGGCCAGGCAAGGAATTTACCTAATTTTGCCATCGATACGCTAAAAGATGAGTATACATTTTGTTGGTAGCGGCGACTGGTCGCGCCGCCATGGTGTCCCGGTGAAAATAGCCCTAAAGGTTGTGGATGACTACGTTTACTTGGGATAGACAGTCCAGTTGGGTAGGTCTATGTTCGAGAAAGAGATCCATCGTCTAATACGACTCGGCTATGCAGCGTTCGAGAAGCTGCACGGTGTCTTCTCGTTCAATACACTACAGTGTCTCAAGAGAGAGTCTATGACCAGTGCGTGTTGCCAGTTGCGTGTACTTATGGCTCCGAAACGTGGTTGCTTACAATGGGCCTCATTAGAAGACTTAAAGTCACTAAAAAGCTTTTTAATGACTTTTAAGTCTTCTGATTACCCTTCTCATTGCGAAAGAGGATTTCTCGGAGTTTCCTTGCGTGATCCCATCAGAAATGAAAATATCCGCAGGAAAACCAAGGCCATAGCAAAAACAACCACCAAACTTAAGTAGTATATTGCTCGCAGAATTGGTCGATGGGGACGAAAGGTTCTGGAGTGGCGACCGCGTACCAGAAGACTCAGCATTGGAAGGCTTCTCATAAGGTGGACCGATGACCTGGTTTGGGTCGCGAGAGTCCGATGGATTTGAGAGGCACAGGACCGATCATTATGAAGATACTTGGGGCAGGCCTATGTCCATCAATAGACGTTAAAATGATGATGATGAATCTAAGGGTAGAGTGACAGGGCGTGCCAGTCTTTTACGGAATAAACCCAGCTATATTCTTTTAGTAGTCCTTTGCTTTCTAAGACTACGGGTTTCCTTCTCAGAAATTTCCCATGGCCCTAGCGGGAAACGGGCTTCTATGGAATAGCCCAAAGCACAAAATAGATAGGTACGGAAAACAATCTCATGTATGTACTTCAACTTTTATACCTACGCTCAGTGGACGCACACTAATGAGCGTTTGAGCCGAAACTGTTCGACGAGCAGGCCGAGGCGCTCCGAGATATCGTGTCCGTGAGCGGTGTCTATGTGTGCGTTGCTTGAGCGCGCTTTGTATGTAGATTGACTTCTGTACCTTTATATTTTGTGCCTAAAGTAACAAATCCCTTTTTTCCCCAATTTTCTCGACAGAGCGCTGTACGCAATTGGATTTATATCTCATATTTCAAAGGTACCCTAAATATTGGAAAACTTGTAAGTGTATCGAAAATCAGATATGGGGCATGAAAACCGGATATTATCTTTTGGGCCAAGGATATCTGCTGTTCCGTAATATTAACTACGGAGGAAAGTTCTTGTCCTGAATTGAAAGATGAATTATATTATCTACTTACATAATCCGTAGTCAAAGAAAAGACGGATGGATTGTGAGATTTTGGCGAGATTTATCCGAGTGAAATTCAGCGGCTGTTTTACATAATTATTTGCAAATTGTTTCCTAGAGTCATGGTTGAAGGTATATATTTAATGTCTTTGGTTGAAGGCAAACGACGAAGAGGCCGGAGACCAAAAAGATGGACAGATCAGGTCCGCTGTGTACTGGACATCTACTTAAAAGAAATCTGTAGATAACTTTTATTCATTAACATTGTGTGTACAGGTCGCGCGATGAATCAAGATCGGTCGGCAGAAGTGGAAGGGGCATGCGCAGTATTCAATTCTACGGTCTATTTGGCGACGTACGGGCGGGTGTGCGCGACACGTCATTGGTAGATAGAGTCGCTCTTCAATTCCCGCGTTGCGTTCTCGCCTCTCATTGGGTACTGTTGTACTTGGGTACTGTTGCTTACAGCTTGTGTTATCGTAATAGTAATACGTAGTCGTAAAAAAAAAATGGTTAAAAATAAAGTTTTAAAACGACTAACCAGAAAAATGGTTTACGACGTGAATTATTACGTTAAAGAAGAGAAACTAACGAAATTATTTTTTTTAATATTGTTTTATTTAAAAAAAAAAAAAAATTTGAATTTACCTACTTACAAGATAAATTACAATCAAAAACTAGTGTTATTATAAATTATGTTACTAAGGTTCAAACATACGAAATAAAAAATAAAATCCTAACATACTAAGAGTTTCTGTGCGCAATTGTACACATGCGCCCACTACTTACGTAGTAACTATTCAGTAATCTGTGCCACTACTTTCACCGAGCGATCTTGATTCACCGCGCGACCTGTAACTTGATATATTTGCTTAGGATTTGTTTCAGCACAATCGGTTGACCATATTGGAAGATCTACTACATTTATTGACTGTGGTACGAAATTCGTCGGGTCAGCAAGTTATAAACTAAAGATGGAATAAATATGTATCTACAAACAAAGGTTTTCTAGAATATACGAGTAGTATCCTCAAGAGGACGAAACTGAAGGTAGACATTTATAATTCAAAAGTTTAATGGATTTTCCTAACGCAAGTTGTATTAAGAGGCCGACGACCGATGAATTTCCATACAAACGTAATACCACACTCATTTGCAGTTGGAGCATATTTCCAACATATTATGATGATATTCGGTTATAGACAATATTTATCTAGGTTCCTACGTCGGGAATATTAGAAATATTGTTATTTTTAATACAGGAAAAGCCAAATGGCATGTTTTGCCATTTACGCTGTAAAAAAGTGCGAAATACAATTCACTTAAATTCCTTTTTGGTTTTTTAAAAAAGAAAGACGTAGGAACCTAGATAAATATTGTCTATAACCGAATATTATCATAATATGTTGGAAATATGCTCCAACTGCAAATGAGCGTGGTATTACGTTTGTATGAAAATTCATCCGTCGCCGGCCTCTTAACAACCCAAATATTGATGTTATACCAAATATACAGAATTTTCTTCCTGTGTTCTCTTCATTGAGAACTATCTAGAATAAATTGATTTTTAAAGGAAAACAAAGCTACCAAGAGCTTACAAAACCATATAGGTACCTTTTTTTCCGGTGGGAAAAATCATCCTATGACAACCCCCGCTCTTGGGCGGAGCGGGAGATAGTGTCAGACTCTTACTGACTAAAACACCCATCCCGTTCCTTCAAGCCTTCATACTGGGGCTCGAGCGCCCTTTCGGATAACCCTGGCCCCAGTAGGCTTCGACCCGACTGGGCCCCTGCTGTTGCTGACAACTCCTTGAGGCGCGCGGAAACAGCGCGCGCCGTCGACGACTTGGGACCATATAAGTACCTAATAGTCATGTAAGTTCTCGGTAACTTTGTATAGCATATAGAAATCGTTCCCCCGTGGAAACCGTGCCACCTGTACCTACAAGCGGTAATCGAGCCAACAATATCGTATTTCTGTCAATAACCGATAGAAGGGCATTCGTTATATAAACCTATAAAAACCGGCCAAGAGCGTGTCGGGCCACGCTCAGTGCAGGGTTCCGTAGTTACCCGTCCGTCACAATAAGTGCACCCACTTATGAGTTTAAAAAAATGCTTGCATATACGATTATACTACAAACTTAGTCCAGAAATTATTTTGAACCTTTTTGTCTTTTTGTACAAAAACTGTTCTTTCCATCAAGTTCAAAATGATTTTCGAAGAAAGTCCTTATAAAGTTCTACTTTTCAGATTTTTTTCATATTTTCTAAACTTATGGTTCAAAAGTTAGAGGGGGACACACATTGTTTTTTACTTTTGGAGTGATTATTTCCGAAATTATTGACATTATAAAAAAATGATTTTAGTAAACCCCTATTCATTTTTAAATACCTATCCAACAATATATCACACATTAGGGTTGAAATTAAAAAAAAATCACTTCCCACTTTACATATAGGGGGCTACCCTAATAAAACATTTTTTTCCAATTTTTATTTTACCACTTTGTCGGCGTGATTGATATTGGTACCAAATTTCAGCTTTCTAGTGCTAACGGTCACAGAGATTAAGCGAGGACGGACAGACAGACAGACATGGCGAAACTATAAGGGTTCCTAGTTGACTACGGAACCCTGAAAGGCGGTATCTCAACTTTTTTTAAACTAGCTTTTGCCCGCGTACTTAAAATACACCACAATTTTTTAATTAGTACACATACTTAAAGGGTTTACTAGAAAAGCCCTTGTTATTTTATAAGTAAAATCTCAATAAATAATATTCATAAACAGCAGCAAAAAATCACTCAATTTATGGAAATATTGTGCAGGCTATTGATTAATGAATGAATAAGTGACAATTATTAAGGAAAAACATTGCCCGCAGTATTTTCTACTAGCAATTGTTGTGTATGATTGATTCTGTGATGAATTTACCTTTTCGTGGTCAATTTTAGGATTTCGGTTTTTTTAGACTTTTGACTACAAAAATATGATCAGTGACGGGAACAGATAGAGCCCCATTTTTTTGTGTACTAATTAAAAGGTAGGGGTGTATAGTCAATATCACTCAGGAATAAAGCAGCTTTCTATCGGTGAAAGAATTTTAGCAATCGGACCAGAACTTCCAGAGATTACCTCCTACAGTTGCCAAAACGGATCTTGAGCGCTCGGCGTCAAAGTGGGGATCGCTTTGCGCATTCCATACATTGGCGAGCCAATCGTTTTCGTTGTTAGTCAATATTCGATCTCTTTAGTGGTGCGAAGTGAGACGCGGGGGCGGGGAGTGTCAGTGATTGGCTCGCCGTGCCAGCGCGATACGTGCTGCAAGGCAAGGAATGAATTAGGAGTGACGTCTATGACGCGATAGCGCGGCGAACCAATCACTGACACTCCCCGCCCCCGCATTTCACTTCGCACCACTAAAGAGACCGAATATTTTACTTCTGCGCATCGCTATCTCTTTTTTTTTAGGGTTCCGTAGCCAAATGGCAAAAAACGGAACCCTTATAGATTCGTCATGTCTGTCTGTCTGTCTGTCTGTCTGTCTGTCTGTCTGTCTGTCTGTCTGTCTGTCTGTCCGTCCGTCCGTATGTCACAGCCACTTTTTAGGGTTCCGTAGCCAAATGGCAAAAAACGGAACCCTTATAGATTCGTCATGTCTGTCTGTCTGTCTGTCTGTCTGTCTGTCTGTCTGTCTGTCTGTCTGTCTGTCTGTCCGTCCGTCCGTATGTCACAGCCACTTTTTTCCGAAACTATAAGAGCTATACTGTTGAAACTTTGTAAGTAGATGTATTCTGTGAACCGCATTAAGATTTTCACACAAAAATAAAAAAAAAGCAATAAATTTTGGGGGTCCCCATACATAGAACTGAAACTCAAAAATTTTTTTTTCATCAGACCCATGCGTGTGGGGTATCTATGGATAGGTCTTCAAAAATGATATTGAGGTTTCTAATATCATTTTTTTCTAAACTGAATAGTTTGCGCGAGAGACACTTCCAAAGTGGTAAAATGTGTGTCCCCCCCCCTCTAACTTCTAAGATAAGAGAATGATAAAACTAAAAAAAATATATGATGTACATTACTATAAAAACTACCAACGAAAATTGGTTTGAACGAAATCTAGTAAGTAGTTTTTTTTTAATGCGTCATAAATCGAAAAAAAATACACTATTATTAAAACATCGATTAAAGTTACAACACATTACAAGAGCTTTTATATTATGTTACTTGCTGCTACGGAACCCTTCATGGGCGAGTCCGACTCGCACTTGGCCGGTTTTTTCATGTTATTGATCGGCTGTAGAGCAGGGATGACCCAGCAGTAGGCGAGGGCAAGTGTGGGGCATCTTTGCGATTGGAACATTTGCATCTGAATCACTGAAATGTTCCGGAACAGTGATATGTATCATTTGTGCGGAGCATCGCCGTGCCTTCGTGAGGGGCGATCGGCGGCGGAGACCTGTCGCGCCGGGCCTTGGTTTAAGTCCGGAGCGAGGAGGAATGGCAGGCGCTCGCTGACTTCTGCGAAGCAGTAATGCTCGCAAAGGAGGAGGCTGACCGCATCGGGCAGCAGCTCTCGCCGCCGCCGGGATTCCGATCCCGATTTTCAGCCACCGTAGGTGCGGGCTTGCGGACAGTGAGCAATGGTTAGTTCGCTGTCCGACCGTCCGGTGATTGTCCGGACCAAGCCCAAGTCGTCGACGGCGCGCACTGTTTCCGCGCGCCTCAAGGAGTTGTCAGCCCAGCTGGGTCGAAGCCTACTGGGGCCAGGATTATCCGAAAGGGAACTCGAGCCCCGGTATGAAGGCTTGAAGGAACGGGGTAGGTTTTTTTGTCAAGCTGGGGGATGATTTTCTCAACCATAAAAAAAAAATGTAAGTATCATTTGGAACAATGGCTCAAATGATACAACACACACTAACAAATTTAATTGAATTTCAATTTAGAATCATTTTAAGCAGATGAAGTAATCCCATCGACTTATATTCTAGTGATAGTCAAGTCCTTTCATGGAAACTATTTGTCAAAATACTGAAAAGTTAAAACAAAAGTTCACTGCAGCGCTACATTGGCTTTATGTCGTCTAACATAATAAACATATATTTTTGCAAACCTATTGACCTGGCCGTTACCGAGGAGTAAGTTTCAGAAAGTCACTGTTTTATGGCACTTTTCGGGCGCTTGGGCCTTAAGCGCTACGGATTTCGTGGCACTTACGCGTTTCGTTCAAAATAGTGTAAGGTTCAAGGTGTTCAGTCGACATTACACCTGAGTCGACTGAAGTGAATGTACGGCACGCCTAATCTAGTGCGTAGTAGGTACATATAGGGTTATTTGTAAAACACTGGCAACCTTTCAGGACCATGGTCCTAACATCACAAATAACAGCTTTTGTTCTATGACTTTTAAAAATTTATTACATTTTAGTTCATCAAATTTTCATACAAAAATAAAAATATTGAAATTGAACTTTCTAAATATTATGAAGTCTATGCGAAGCGAGCGATAGTACAATAGCGGCGAGGGTACTTGATACGCTTGCGTCGCATCATATCATCGTAGAGAGTTATAGCAAAATACAGAGTTGAAATGTGTTAGATGGAACAACGAAATCTTGAAGGTTTTATTTGGTAAATGTTTTATGTTTTATTAAGTCATAGTACAATAGCGGAAGGTAGTGGGGATCGGGTGGCGAGGGTACTTGATACGCTTGCGTCGTATCATACCGACGTAGAGAGGTATAGCAAAATACAGAGTTGAAATGCGTTAGATAGAACAACGAAATCTTGAAGGTTTTATTTGGTAAATGTATTATGTTTTACAAAGTCATAGAACAAAAGTTGTTGTTTATGATGTAAGTAACACAATCTTTCAAGGTTGTTAGTCTTATACAAATAATTCTGTATATCAATGCCCTAAGTATTCTGAAGTTTAAAAATAACATTGCATATGGCGAGATATTTTCGTATCGAACTTTATTGTTATTCATTGAACCCAAAGCTGAATTATGTTGGTTTTATGAGCTCTGAAATATTCTGGTTTCTATATTTGTCTTTTGGGGTAAGTTATGATACTCTATAGATGTAGAATCAATCAATATTTCGAGTTACACAGCTTTCATCTGATGAGTTTTTTTGCGCAGTATTCCATTCAATGATACTGTTACGTACGTGGGTAATCAAATACCGATTTACTGACGAGAGAACTTTATTCACCACAAACAATAACAAATTAGTCCAGTCAACAATAATCCAAATCG
Source organism: Mythimna albipuncta (assembly GCA_929112965.1). Classification (NCBI taxonomy): domain Eukaryota; kingdom Metazoa; phylum Arthropoda; class Insecta; order Lepidoptera; family Noctuidae; genus Mythimna; species Mythimna albipuncta. The sequence continues at coordinate 2,097,493 of OV815986.1, read as the reverse complement.
CAATTGACACTAGAGTACCGTTACACTATCGCTTAGGTCGTTAAGTAAAATCACTTCAAGTACTAAGGTAGTTCGCTCTTGATCGCAGTCGAAATCACGACTGACTCGCTTCCGGCCGGGGGCTCGTATTTATATGCGGAGCCAAGAAAATTCTAGATACCGACATCCCCGGATCTATCCAGAATTCCAGAACAATTGAATCGCTTCTCGAAGTCATAAATCATTTTTATTGCTCGTGGTAATAAGAGTCACTTTCATGCGAACTTCGACTCTATTGTTAACGTCGGAGAGTACCATTTCCCTTATCGGTTAGATGAATACCTATTACTACTTGTAGGTACTTTGTGGATGTTTCGAGATAAACGACGTCACACGCCACTCGCCCATTAAACCAATAAGTTAGTTCACGTGATATACATATAAGTTTTATTAAATATAGTTAGTTATGTGTAAGACAATGTAAGTATTATTTATGTTAAAGTTTTGTTTTGAATAGATTATAGTATACTTATTTTTATTTTCTAGATTTTTTCATAAACGTATGTTTAGGGTTAAGTATAATTGTTAGCTACACTATCGCATTAGGTTATAAGACCTGTAAAGATAGATGTAAAAAAGATAAATAAATAAATAAAAAATATCTTACTGAATCCCCTTTCGCTCTTGTGATACCTATTTCATGATTTTTGGCAAAACCCCTCCCCCCCCCCTTTCGAACCTCACGTGATTAATGGATGGCCCCTTATTCGAACGCAAAATTTGTATTCCCAAAACGTTACAATCTCGTAAACCCAAGTTGAACATGTTCTACCTAGCTCTCTATGTCCCTAAGAAAATGTATTATGTACATTTATCAATTCCAAAGCCTTCTTGATCCCTTAAACTATACGAACTAACTCAAAGTCATAGTCAAAAGTTTTTTTATTTCAGATAGAAAAACGCAGAAAAAACGTCAGAAGCTAGTGCACGGTTCGAAATTGGTCGTTTCCTATGGAGAAGAACCGGCAAGAAACTCCATGGTTCTTCTTTAAAAAAAAATGGTTGTAGTTACAATATTTCCATATTACAGTATTAATAGTTTGGAGATAGGTGGAACAGAGAGTAAAGTCGTGTGATTAAATTTACGTATAGCTTTGATGATAGTTTATTTATTCTTAGTATGTTTTTTTTTCTCCTGTTTCTTATATATCTGTCACATAACACCTTCATATTATATATCATTTAATACATACTAATTTATACCTACATATATTTATTTATCTTACACCTAACAACTGATTGACATCCGTAGACTTAGCAAGGTTCAGTTGAAAACCAGCGTCAGGCAACTGCTACGTAGTGGCCTGGCATAATGCTGAACTGGACCTATTTGGTGCAGCCGTGGGACATACAATGTAGATATATTTTAAGTGTAAGATCCATACTAAAGTCATTTTTTATTTCATTGTGTGTACCTGTGTGCCAAATAAACGTATTTTCTTTCTTTCTTTCTTTCTTCTTTCTTTCCCGCAAACCTCCGTTGAAAAGGGAGGATCCTCCGACCAGACAGATGTTATGGTCTGGTGGGCGACTGCCCGATAGATGATTTCGGGTTGTCGTATATGTTCAAATCGCGCGGAGAACTTTGATTGCGCGATACAGGATTTCGTACTTTCTTCGTAATTCTTATGTGGCGCCATAGATGTCGCTACATCACTCGACGTGATGTCGCTACTATAGGTATTATTTAAGAACAGTGTAAACCGGTCTATATTGTACTAAAAACCACAATAAAAACATTATTTAAAAAATTGGGTCAAAATATATAACTAGACGAACACCCGGCACGACGCGACGTATAATCTATACTTATTGTGAACTTCTATAGGCCTAATTAATTTTCTACCTACACTATCTTCTATATATATAAAAGAAAGTCGTGTTAGTTACACCACTTATAACTGAAGAACGGCAGAACAGATTTGGGTGAAAATTGGTAGGGAGGTAGCTTAGAGCCAGAAGACGGACATAAGATGGTAGAGTAGGGTAGAGTAGGGTAGAGTAGGGTAGAGTAGACTAGAGTAGACTAGAGTAGGGTAGGGTAGAGTAGGGTAGAGTAGAGTAGAGTAGGGTAGAGTAGGCTGAAGTAGGGAAGAGCGGGAGCGAAGCCGCGCGGGCAAAAGCTAGTAATATTATAAAGAAGTAAGTTTGTTTTGATGTTTGCGGGAGGTAATCTCTAGTAATACTGGTCCTATTGCTAAATTTTTTTCACTGATAGAAAGCGGCGTGCCTCTTCCTGAGTGGCATAGGCTATATTTTTTGTACGCGGGCGAAGCCACGGGTAAAACTAGTCTAAAATAAATAAATTCTATACTACGGGTTTGTACTGGTTAGTAGATGAAAATATATAGCAATTTTGACTAGAAATAATTATAAGTCAAATCTTATTATTTTGGTACAAGTGAATAAAGTTTGTCATTGCAACTAAGGGAAAATTCGCCCGAGCCGCAAGTGAGGGTGTTATGGAACCGTGTGCTTCAAATCTGGGAACACTTTTCTAGGATTTAAAGTTCCTCATATGGGGAATTTTAATCAATAACCAATACATATTATTATTTTAAGTTTGTTTATACTTATTAATTTATTGTTATGATATAATATATAGTTAAGACGTATATATTTAAATAAAGATTATATTTTAATAACCAGTACGAATCGGACTCGCACACGAAAGGTTCCGAACAGTCCATAAAAAAAAAAAAACAGCAAAATAATCACGTCTCACTACACGTACACATAATCACTGGATTTTTTTTTTAGTAATTGTTGTTATAGCGGCATCAGAAATGCGTTCCATAGGCGACCGCATCGTCGCTTTCCATCAGGTGAGATAGCGGTCAAGAGCGAACCTATCAACAATCATCATCATCAGCCTAAAAAAAATTCATCTGTTTATCTATTACGGTTCACAAGATACAACCTGGTGACAGACAGACGTACGGACAGCGGAATCTTAGTAATAGGATCTCGTTTTACCCTTTGAGCACTGAACCCTAAAAAGCTAAAAATCTTTCTACGATATAAACCTCCTTTCCGGCTTGATAGACTAATTTTCTGGCTTTTTATTTACAGTCAACTTCACATTTCGTCATAAATCCTACGGTTTCCTGATCAGGGACGCGTGGCAGATTATGGATTACTTCGGAAGGCGATATCTGATACTTAGGCAACGATACAGACGACCTTTTGGTTCGCTCATAGTTGTATGAACAAATATTGTGACAAATTAGTTATAAGGACCGGCCATCTTAAGGGCCAAGCGCCCGAAAAATGCCATAAAACAGTGATTTTCTCGGGCCTACTCCTCCGTAACGGCAAGGTCAATTGGTTTGAAAAAAATATATGTTTATTATAGATTCATGAACAATAATATCAACATTTGATTTTTTCGTACAATTAATACTTTTGTCAAAAAAAAATATTTTGCAATTTCGCAACTTTTCCCTACTCCTTCGAAACGGCTTGGACCTACAGAAACATTTTTACACATAAAAAGTGGTGGTTAAATATTCTTCAAAGTGAACATTTGCATATAATCAATCAATATCTCGCAGAGAAAATGGATTTAAAGCGCTTTCCGGGCGCTGCTGGCCGCAAATAAATGCACAAATTTGCGTACTGCCGCCGAGGCGAGCGCGAGAGTTGCGTTCACATAATTTCGGCCAGATGGTTCAAGGAACTATACGCCTTAAGCGCTCGGCGTCAGAGCGGGGATCGCTTTGTGCATTCCATACATTGGCGAGCCAATCGTCGTCGTTGTTAGATATATGCAGCAAGCGCAGGCAACGAATCACGAGTGCCGTCTATGACACGATGGCGCGGCGAGCCAATCACTGACACTCCCCGCCGCGCCCCCGCGTCTCACTTCGTACCACTAAAGAGACCGAATATTTGACTTCTGAGCAACTTGAAGCCAGCGCTCAAGATCCGTGCCGGTGTCTGTATAGGGCTAGTTAATGCCCACGACTTTGCTCGTATATCGGTATTTGAGTCACAACCAAATCAGCAAATGACTTCTCTGAGGGAGAGAAGTCAATGAGAGTTAAACTTTAACTGATTTTATTATTGTAGGTGGGAAAATCATCCAATGACATGGAGATGTCATTAGATGATTTTCACCCTTGAGCGAAGCTCAGATAGTGTCAGACTTTTACTGCCTAAAACCCACTCCTGTTCCTTCGTTGCCTTTCGTACCGGGGCCGAATCTTCCTTTTTTTATTGTTGATAGGTTCGCAGTTGACCGCTATCTCACCTGATGGAAAGCGACGATGAGGTCGACGATGGAACGCGCTTACCTAGAATAATCCTATTCACTCTCGACCTTAAGATTTCCGGGTTGTAGATATCAGGAAACACAGACTCCGGCAAGGAATTCTACTCTCTATTTGCACGCACAATGAATGTGTCAGAAACAAACTCATGGCTTCAGTAGGCTCCGACCCTGCTGGGCCCCTACGGTTTGCTAACATCTCCTCGAGGCGCGCGTGGAACAGTACGCGCCATCAACGACTTGAGCTCGATCTGGATAGTTACAGGACGATTGGTAAGCCCGCGACTATACTGGCTGGAAATCGGGATCGGGATCCCGGAGGCTGGGGCGTGAGGGTAACTCAAGGAAATTTTGACGTCGCGATTGTGGCGTTTCCAGTACCCCTAGTCATGTTGCAAATCTGCAATCGTTAACGTTTGTAGAAAGCTTCAAATGTACGGGAATGACGTCATCTGAACGCTCAGTCACGTGGTGAGAACAAAAGACTCGGCGATGCGGCCAACTCGAAGCGTTCGACGCAAGCGAAACGGTTGTAACTTGGCTAGGGGGGCAGTTTACACGACAACCTTTGGATTGGGTCCTTGCATTTCCCTAAAAACTACAAGATTCTTTACATTTTCACTAGTCAAGTACTCGAGTGAAATGCGTAAGTTGCGTAACACGGTCGGTAATCACAAGGCCATCCATTCTGCTAGTCCAGCGATTCTCAATCTTTATTTGACCGGGGACCACTTTGATTTCGTCGTTGATAGCAGGGACCAGAAGTCCAGAAGCTTTATTCTGTACCAAAAGTTAACAAATAAAACTTTATAAAACATTCAAAGCTTGGAGCACGTCTCTTCTTTAATACTTTCGGAGTCAAGAACCCAGCATTTGACTCAAAAAAAAAGAGACCAATGTTAGTATTATCAAGCATTTATTTAAAATAAACCATTTACACGCACTTTTGCCCTGTCATAAAGTCAGTCTATCAGAAAAATGATACTAACTACAAACTTCAAAGCGCAGATCTCTATGGAGAAAAATCTGCAAGAAACTCCATGGTTTTTATTAATATATACCTACAGGGCTTGGTTGCGATCTTATCTGATGGTAAGCAGTGATGCAATAGTTGATGCTGAAACGCACCAGAATATTAAAAACTTATTCTCTCTAGCTTTGAAGACACCTAAATTATAATCAAACGGGAAGACCGCAACGGGCTAATTGTTCCAGTCCCTCGACATACTTAGCGCTACAGTTTGAGAACCACAGTGCTAAACCAACAAAATACATTACGTTAATCTACTTGTCAAGGAGAGGGGGTGTTCAAAACGAAAGCTGCGATGAACAGCAAAAAGGGAACTATATGTATTTACTTTGGTAAACGTGTTACGTAACGAAGTTAAAGGTTTGGGTACATTTCAGGGTTTTATGCTAGTAACAGCGGGTATAAATGTGAGTGGAAAATGTGGATATCTGAATGTGGAGTAAAGATATTTTCTTTTACTGTTGATTGGCTCACGTTTAGCTACTATCTCACCTGAAGGAAAGGGCTTATTCCACCGCCGCTTGCGTGTTATTAGTACATTATGATGTAAGTGTGTAATGTTAGTGATTACAGTCGATGCGGTGAGGGTCTTAAGAGAGCTGAGAACTGTAATCATTAATTACTCACTTGTATCATACGACATTTTTCAACACACTTGTGAAGAAAATAACTGTAAAACTAGTAAACTTTTGTGGCGGTGAAAATCTGTTTTCATATGCGTGCCCATATTTTTTTTTTCTTTTCCTCGTGGGGGCGACGACGCGCGCCCATCCACAAAAAGGTTTTAACTACATTATAGCACTAGTGCGTAATGGTAATAAAAATGTTACAGTTTGGTAACTAGTGCCTTTATATACCTAAGTGCAATGCAATAAGAGTCACTTTATGAGCAAGTGTATTGAAAACGATATTATAATGGTTTATAGGTACCCGTACATGATGGAAATAGGTTCAAGGAAACCAGTTAACAGTACTAAAGGTTTCAAGGGTTCTCAAACAACCGTGGAGCCGGATGTTACAACAAACGCTGAACATATTCACGATACCATCGTACCGAAGTTACTTTGAATTGTAAATCTATCGATCGCCACGACATTGCTGAAGTCGGGTGCATATTTTTCGTTTTTTTAAAGTTTAAGTCTGACTGGCCTTTTTTTCCCATGGGAAAAATCATCCTGTGACAAACCCCGCTCTTGGGCGGAGCGGGAGATAGTGTCAGTCTCTTACTAACTAAAAAACCCATCCCGTACCTTCATACTGGGGCTCGAGCGCCCTTTCGGATAACCCTGGCTTCGACCCGGCTGGGTCCCTGCTGTTGCTGACAACTCCTTGAGGCGCGCGGGAACAGTGCGCGCCGTCGATGACTTGGGCTTGGTCCGGACAGTTACCGGACGGCCGGACAGTGAGCTACCCATTGGTCACTGTCCGCAAGCTCGCGCCTACAGTGGCAGGAAAATCTGCCTGGCCTGCAGGCTTACTCTCGGGTTCAATTCCGATCGGTCGGCATTGAGATTGTGACGTTTCGTACCCTTGAATTCAATGCTAGCGCCAAATTGGTTCAAAATTGCGTGATCATTTTGAGAACTAAGTGAAATCGTATATGTTGACAATATTGTTTTCAAGAGTACCAAATCACGAAACGTCAAAATTGACATTGCAATCGGATTGACTTTAGATTGAAATTGAAATTAATTTGGAGAGCAAGCCTGCTGGTCTAGTGGTTAGTGGCCCTGACTGCTATGCCGGAGGTCGTGGGTTTAATTCCCACTCAGAACAAAATTAATGTTTGTGTGATGAGCATGATCATTTGTTCTGTGTCTGGGTGTAAGTTGCCTATATATTTAGAAATATGTACCTAATTATGTTTATCAGTTGTCTAGTACTCATAACACAAGCTCTGCTTAGCTTGGGACTAGACGGCGTTGTGTATATTGCCTATTTATTCAATCATCCAATGACATCTTCATTTGTCGTTTGCATTCTAGGATCATTAATTCTACGTACCTACTCATCAGGCGTATTACATGTTCACTGCGTTGCTGCATGTATTTAACAACGAAGACGATTGGCTCGCCAATGTATGGAATGCGCAAAACGATCCCCACTCTGACGCCGAGCGTTCAAGATCCGTGATGGCAACTGTAGGTACGTCGGTCTAATATAGCTTCTAAGCTACATTGTTCGAATTGAATATTGTTTTAGTGTTAAACATAGTCTGTCTAAAAAGTCAAAAGACTTGGATAATTATTAGGGTGGAGTAAAAGATCTTGATCATTGCATACTATTAAAAGTATAGAACCTTATAAAAAGTATCGAATACTTTTCCTAACTAATATTATAAATGTGAAAGTGTGGATGTTTGGATGTTTGTTACTTAATCACGCAAAATCGGCTGAATTGATTTGGATGAAATTTGGCATGCATATAGCCTTTGACATGGAAAAGAACATAGGCTACTTTTTATCCCGGAAAAATGTCTTATTCCTAAGGGAAAACACGTTTAGAGTGCGATAACCGAAGTACACGCGGACGAAGTCGCGGGCGGACCGCTAGTTTATAAATATTTTTTAAATGGTTTAATATTCATAATTATGGGACTTTTTATTATCAATATAAAATACTAGCTTTTGCCCGCGGCTTCGCCCGCGTCCATAAAATATAGCCTGTCACTCAGGAATCTATCAGTTTCAGTTCGACTGGCCGGTTGGTCTAGTGGTTAGTGACCCTGACTGCTATACCGGAGGTCGTGGGTTCGATTCCCACCCAGGACAAATTTTTGTGTGATGAGCATGATCATTTGTTCTGTGTCTGGGTATAATTTATCTATATATGTATGTATATATGTATGTATGTGTATTTAGAAATATATAAGTATGTTTATCAGTTGTCTAGTACTCATAACACAAGCTCTGCTTAGCTTGGGACTAGACGGCGTTGTGTGATAGTTGAGGAATATTATTATATTATATTATATTATTATTATTATATTAGTTTACTATCCGTAAAAAAAAATTTGCAATCGGGTCAGTACTTCCAGAGATTACCTCCTACAAATAAAAAAACTTTATCTCTTTATTATATTAGTGTAGACAAAAGATTTTCGTTTAGAATATAGGTACCTACTTATTTCAGTCTCTTGAATAATATTCTTATTACAAAAGTAGGATACATATTTGCAAAGATATAATAGTATTAAGTAGTAATAAGATAAATCTAGAATCGAAAGAGAAATCCGATTCTAAATATTCTATTCTGCTTATTGAATCATCCTTACTAGTCATATTACGATCAACATCTGTTGAAGAACTAAAATTCGTGTTGTAAACAACAGATTTTTATTTCGTTCACAAATTCCCAAGTCGTTTGATTTTTTAGATAGCCACAAAATAGGTAAGTCCAAGTCGTCAACGGTGCGTGTGGAACACTACGCGCCGTTGACGACTTGGTGACGGTCTGGACAAGACTGAAAGGGTTATATATCAGACGACCGGACGGCGTACTACCCATTGCTTGCCATCCGCAAACCTACACCTACGGTGGCTGGAAATCGGGATCGGGATCCCGGCGGCTGGGGCGTGAGGGCCGTTCCTTCGCTAGTATTACTGCCTTGCAGAAGAAGGCGACCGCCTGCCATTCCTCCTCGTTACGGACCATGGCTTGTACTAGAGCTCGTCGCGAGAGGTCGTTACCGCCGATCGCCCCCATGACAACACAGCAGTACTCTACCCAGACGGGGCACACCTTTACCGTACGCTCCATCGTGTCCTCCAGGCGTTCCACACAATGGTCATCACCGAGCGTTTCTTCCGCACGAATCCGGTGCAGGAGCCTCCCGAACTCACCATGTCCGGTTAGGACCTGCGTCATGCGGAAAGTAAGGACGCCGTGTTGTCTTTCCAGCCACTCCTCAAAGAGGGGACTTACCGCCATAATTATGGCGTGCCCATCCTAGCGGGTGTCAAAACGTGCAACTGAACGGAACATAAACGGCCTAATCTTTGGATTGCGTTGACTTAGAAGGCTTTACCCCAAGCCGTAGTGAAAAAAACAAACTTCTGCAGACCTGAGTCTTCTCCTCCCTGCCCTTATCCCATATTACTTGGGGTCGGCACAACACGTTTTCTTCTTCCACTCTGTCCTGTCACCCGTCAAACTATCACTAACTCCCTTTTCTTTCATATCACTTCTCACACAATCCATCCATCTTTTTTCGGCCTTCCTCTCCCTCTCCATCCATCTACATGTATATACTCAGAACTCTTTTAGTAATATGCGCTCTGCAGACCTGAGCATTGTTTATTAATAGCGCCACGCGTTCCTGAGAAAAAGGGTCTTGACCATGTCTTCACAGACAAAAAAGTGACCATAAAAAGGTTCTATTTTTGATGATTGAGATACGGAACCCTAAAAAAAAAGATGGTAATCCTAATGTATATTAACATAATGTGTTTACGCGAGAATGTATTACGAAATTTCTAAGACGAATATTTAAATAATTCAACTTATTTTTACAAGTGCTCCCAAGAGGGGTGAAAATGTCGTTATCTCAATTGTTGTATAATAAACACATTGGGATAATTTTGAAGTTGCATGAAACCGTGAAAGTGTTTTATATTGTAACTCCTTTTGGAGACATTGGCATCAGCTATCTATAAAGGTAGAACTACACTGCGTACAGTTGCCATCACGGATCTTGAGCGCTCGGCGTCAAAGTGTGGATCGCTTTGCGCATTACATACATTGGCGAGACAATCGTCTCCGTTGTTAGATACATGTAGCAACGCAGTGAACGAATTAGGAGTGACGTCTATGACGCGATAGCGTGGCGAGCCAATCACTGAGACACACTGCCCCCGCGTCTCACTTCGTACCACTAAAGAGACCGAATATTTGACTTCTGCGCAACCGCTCAAGGTCCGTGATGGCAACTGTACATGTGTGCTACATCTGGGCGCTTCGGTCTCCATATATTTTATGTGGAAACTAGATTTGTAGAGCTACACTTGATCCACGCCACGCGACGTCGTTCTACGTACAAATCAGGCGTGTTATACCTGTGCGTCGGTTTAATGAAGTTCTAGCTTAAATCTAAGCAGAGTAGCAGAAAATCTATGATTTTCTAGCAGTGGTGGCCGAATGGTAAAGACCCTTACTTACGAGGTCACGGGTTCAAACCCAGCCAGGCGCATTACGTTGTGTAATTTATTTCATCACCACTGCTCTCAAAACGGTGAAGGAAAACATATCGTGAGGAAACCGGCATGTCCTAGAACTAAAAATTCGAAGACATGTGACATTCACCAACCCGCACTAGGCCCGCGTGGTGGATTACGGCCCATTCCCTCTCCCAGAGAGGAGGTCTGAGTCCCAGCAGTGGAAACATTAAACGGCTGATTATGCTACGCTTATATTTTTTTACAGGGTAAAAGTGGATGCGCTACATATAACAAAAAAAAAAAGACGTGTGGCACTCGGGGACTGCCGCGGTAAAGCTATTGCATAGCATTTTTATCAACTTATGCAATTATAATTATTCATTTATTTTATTTATGCAGTATTTGTTTCCTTTGTTTTTTTTTTTCTTTGATATTAATTGAAGTTACACTTTCACACATTGAATTGAATTTTGATTGATTGTTCACTCATTTGTTTTCTTATCGGTCACCACGCTCAAAAACAAATGAGTGGGGGGTGTTAGGTTATTTTCGTTACGGAATTTCTGGATTCGGTCTCCACGCTCAAGGCCCGCGATAGAAGCTATGCAATAGCTTAAAAAAATTGCCTGTCTGATGTCCCGGATAATCTCAGAAACGGCTGGACACACAGAGGCAGCCTGCGCCTGGTGGCGGGGAGCATTGGACATTGCACTCTGAATAAGCATCTCCACAATAGGCATCACAGACAGTCCCCTGTGCAGAGTAAGCTTGGAGGGGGAGTAGACAATAGCGCACATGCTCCTAAACTGCACAGGTGTCACTGATACGCACACAAACCTTAGGTTCCATAAATTTTCCTCATAGACCTCCTGAAAAACCTAAGAGGCCTAATCAGTTTTTGGAGAGAGGTGGGCTGGTTGGAATAAGCGCACCAAAGGTCGCCATGGTCGGCCCACACACAATGGTCCGCATCGGCTTGTTGACAATGATTTCGTCAAATAAAATCGCACAAATCACAATTTCATGGGTTTTATTTTTTTTGCACAGAACCCTATTTCTTACTCGTTATTAACCTTTCAATCGTGTCAATTAGAGACACAATAGAAAGACAATGACAGTGCAAACATTCAATTGGGGCTTAATGAATTTAAAGTAGCTTATATTAATTATTCTTATAGGACAGAGTATATCGGAAAAAGTTAGAGGAGGCTGTTTCCAAAAGGCACACTGGACTCCAGGACACTTTATAACTCAAAAATAATATATATGTAAAAGCAACATTAAAATCTCATACACATTTGGAAGCTAGCATATTGCATTATTTATTATTTTTTGCATTTTTGCTAGCTTTTAATTGCCTTATAACGTCAGCTGTCTGCTAGTAAGTTTTATCAAAACCTCTCTAGCTATTATGGAGATTAGCCAGCCAAATGCTGGCAATATAACTTAATTTTTTATTTTTTTTATTAAATATTGTAGATAGGAGTAATGAAAAAATGTCATAAAAATTTTAATAGTCATTTCGTTTCAGTAAACCCTGCTTGTTTAGGAAAACCTGTATTTTTTTCTTGAATATCAGATACCAATAAGTATCTCATTTATTTTTCTTTGGTAGAATTTGCTTAATATTTATGAGGGTGTAAAATTATTACTTATAATAGCCTCTACAATTATTGTGGATGAATAAAACATGACTTGTGCATTGAAGTAAAAATAAAAACATTTCCAGTTATTAAATAAATCCTTGCACAATCAGGCTGAATAAAAATTCTTTGGCAAAACACCACAAAAAAAAATTTACTCACCTTTTGTTTACAAACATTATTTGTGCTAAAAACAGAAGTATTTTAACAATTTTTGGAGGCATTGTGCATCATGAATTGCATAAAATATAATTATGAGTCTTCCACTTACCAGTGTAGGATGTGGAGCTGTACGAATCAGCAGAAGAAGCTGATAGTGATCGGCTTCTGTATCGCGCAGATTTTTTCAAGGCGCCCGATTTCCCGCGCTGGCCCTCAAACTTGCCAGCGGCTGCACCAGCCTCCGCGTTCCCGCCACGCACCTGCCCGGGGTCCGTCACAGGACTATCACTCGGCACATTAGCTGCCGCAACACTTTCCTTTCTACTCGAATTCGAATTCAGCTGATTTGGCTCTCCGTGTCCATGACCGTCAGACATATTTGAATTTTATTTTTTTTATTATTTTTTTTCTATTAATCCAATTAGAATTTACGGTTTTCAATATTAAAACCTTTTTACAGTAATACACTTTATTTTTCTGTATAATTTGTTCGAATATTCGCACACAAAAACGGTAAAATAAAAATATCAATAATAAAAACAGCAGTACAAACAACCGCAGTGACGATTAAAATAAATTTGAAGATCGGGGGAATAGTTAGCGGTATAAAAATAAATTCTTAAGGTAGTATGACGTTATTTTGTTATCAGTAAAGTCATGAAAAACTAAAAAATTAAATAGAACAGATGGAAAATACAATTTCTTCAGTTATCCGCCCGAGCAAAAACGCACACCCCACTTCCATGCTTCACCCCCGTAACTGAAATGTCATTTTTTCGATCGGCATTTAGCCAAGGCTTGCCGTAAGCTTTAGCAATAACCGTAAACATGAATAAATATTTCCGATTATTGATAAAACATAAAATGAGAAAACAATTTTGTAAAATGTTTGTTGTAGCTTGTAAATGTTTAGCTGACATATTTATTTTTCAAAATCTTTACGGCTTTGTACTATCTAAACAAACAGGATTTACGAGTAAAAGAACCACAGGGTTAAAAAAACATTTAAAAAAGGTTGTGTTATTTAATATCAGTTCTGCATTGATTTATATCTTTACAAATTGCTTGCAATCATAATTTGAAATGGTATGACGTTGGTACCGTGGAAGGTGGGTAGGCCTCTGGTGTGGGACGCAACCTGTGTCGACACCCTTGCGCCATCCCATATTCCAAGTACGGCAGGCTGTGCTGGCGCTGCCGCTGCTGCTGCTGAGACCCTTAAACGGCGCAAGTACTGTAACCTTACTGGTAATTACAGTTTTGAGCCGTTTGGGGTCGAAACACTTGGTTCGTGGGGTCCGAGTGCGCGTCTCCTTTTCAAGGAAATTTCACGCCGACTGATCGACACTTCACGTGACCAGAGGGCTGGCTCGTTCTTCGCCCAAAGAATTAGCATTGCCATTCAACGTGGCAATGCTGCCAGTCTTCTGGGCACATTTCCGGATGATAGCGATGTGGAGGAGTACTTTGACGCCTGAGCGTACTTTGTCATTTTGTATTATATTTATGTACATAGTTAGGTTTTAGTATAAATAGTTTATTTAGTATTTAAGTTTTTTATGAAACAAAAAGTATTTTACTTCTACATAATTACTTTTGATAACATAATGCTTAATTTCGATAAAGATTAATATTACGATACATAAAAAAAAAAAAAATTTGAAATATAATATTTCAAATTATGATTGCAAGCAATTCATTCTCATTCAATTTTTATTCCTTGAAAAGTTATAATGATAAACCGGTACTATCGGTTTTTGTCGAAGAAATTACGTTTAGAAACTCTTATACCCATCACTATACTCGCCAATATGGAAGTGAAACGTATGTCAACTACTGCGCGACCAAACAACTAGGAAATAAATAACTCGAAAATACTTTCTATTATTTAACTTGGTGAGTAAATATTTACAAAATTAGTAATTAAAATATTGTTTTACGAATTTCACTGAAAATCATCCGTTTCTATGCGCGGTTCACAAATGGAAATGTACTCGATAATCGTCATCATAGCATTCGCCGGCGAACAAAGATATTTTTAAAAGATACATAGCCTATAAATATTTAAATCTTCTTCGAAAGCGTTGTAAACAAATACTTTTCGACGTATTCCTTGAGTTTTCATTGATGATTTTCCTGTATATTTTTGAAAACATACATGTGTGACATATTAGTTGTCATCTTGTTTACATGTCATGCATTTTATTATTTTACGTATTTTGTAATGAAGAAAGGTGTTGGAGCGTGTGTATTTATCTTAACAAACGTCATATTGTGTAGAGTTAAGTGATAATGTCGTGTAAATACTTGTTTTCAAGACATTCAGCCAAGGCTGAACATTTGCTAATAATTTTAACACACACGCTCTGACATGTGCACTGTCGTTTTTTTTTCCTCATGTCGATGGAAATATTCGTCATTCTGCCTACGATTTAAAAATTTGGAGTTGAAGCTTTTTGTGTGTTTTCGCACCATTTATTTATTTTAGAAGTACAGCACATAAGTACAGTCAACCATGCTTCAATGGGATAACATTATCGTAAATAGAGCTTTTATGTCATATTGTTATGATAAAAAAAAAAACAAAATATTTTCATTCACACAGACCTATATGGGTACCTAGAAAACATAAAAAAACTTATTTCCAGTTGGGAAAAACCAGCAAGAAGTCTACTGATTTATGATTGACTGTGCATTAGAACTCTTCCGAACATTTCTTCCCAAATCTTTGAATGAAAGAAAAACTGCAAAGTATCAGCTACTTATTATCTTGTGCATTTATATTATAAAACTAATAATTGAGTTACCTAGAGGGGCCTATTAGATCTCAGTTAATTCATTAAACCCCAAGTGAATGCTAGCTTCACTCATTGTCTTTCTAATGCGTCTCTAATTATGGTATTCGTCAGGATAAGCATCATATATAGTATGTCCCAAACAACAACTTGTTTGTGATTGACAGCTGCCAAAAAGGTCATAAATTAAGTTCCTGCAAATTATATTAATCTATGGCTTAGAGGCACGCCAATAAGTTTATATACCATCACTAAGCTCTTGCAGTGTTCAAAATTAAAAAGAAATAAATATGGCCATTCTTTCCAACAATTGTTTCCTTGCTTTCACATTCAAATTCTTAATTCATTAAACCCCAAGCGAAGGCCGGCATTCACGCACCTATTGTCTTTCTATTGTGTGTGTAATTTCCACGATTGAGAGGTTAAGGAGGCTTTTGCCCAGTTGTTAGACAATATGGGCTAGCTATAATAATAATAATAAATGTGGCCAAAGATATGAATAAAACACTAGTGGAAAATTGTATATATTTTTAATGAATCAGTTTCCAAGCAAATATAAAAATGTCTATCTCAAATTCAAATAAAAACTGAATCTCTTTACGCACTTTGCATTACCGTTACCTCTCGTAACACATTACACAGAACACGTATGAACGCACACAAGATCATATGAAGCTAATACAATAATGTTTTTCCTTCGTTCCCAGATTGCCATGGATTTAAGAAAGGTATAATTTTTTGTGCTTTTGTTTTGCAATAATCAATATTCCACAACTATCACACAACGCTTTCTAGCCCCAAGATTAACGGCATTGTGTGATAGTTGTCGGTCCAGTTTTAGTATGCACAGTGTTAATCCTAACGTAGTGAACATTGTAATTTATTTATCCCCAAAAGTTTGTCCGCTTGACAGATTAAATCGCACTTGTGAGTGTGTATGTTTTTTAGTTCTTCGAGTAAATAGATTTGGATGTAATTTGGTATATGAATAAATTGCGATTACGAGTAAATGCTACTCTAAGGGTATCGAAATAAATTCAGAGGTCTCATTGAAAGGTCTCTTTGATAGGTCATACTGCAAATATGCTCAAATCATGACTCGCATATGCATAATTACGGATTAGAATCTGAGCTGGTATTTCGAGGGAATCAACCCTTGGAATAGTTTAAAGGATACTTTTTATCCCAGTAGTACAGCTGCCACCACGTATATTGAACGCTCGGCGTCAGAGTCGGGATCAGTTTGCGCATTCCATACATGGCGAGCCAATCGTCGTCGTTGTTAGATACATGCTGCAAGCGCAGGGAACGAATCACGAGTGTCGTCTATGACGCGATGCCCGGCGAGCCAATCACTGACGCTCCCCGCCCCCGCGACTCAAGTCGCACCACCTAAAGAGACCGAATATTTGACTTCTGCGCAAGTGTACACAACTCCCAACTTACAGACTATCTTTTTTTTTTATGGAGGGAAAAAATCATGCATTGATATCCCCCGCTCTTGGGCGGAGTGGGAGATAGTGCCAGGCTCTTTCTGACTAAAAGACCCACCCCGTTCCTTCTAGCCTTCATACCGGGGCTTGAGCGCCCTTTCGGATAACCCTGGCCCCAGTAGGTTTCGACCCGGCTGGGTCCCTGCTGTTGCTGACAACTCCTTGAGGCGCGCGGGAACAGAGCGCGCCGTACTAATCCTTAGCCCTGGCGAGCTTTAACTCTAATTAGCCTCATTCCATGAACATAACAAGACAAACGATTCAAGTAGATAATATGCAAAATATTTATTATTATTGAAAAGCTTTTATTATTGATAAAACAAGTTTGGAACCAAAATACTTTCACTATTTGTGAAGCAGACGCATAAATTAAATAATTTCCATGATTTGTGCTTGATATCCTTATCCTTACTAATATTATAAAAGCGAAAGTGAGTTTGTTTGTCTGTTTGTTACGTCTTCACGCCTAAATGGCAAAACCAATTTTGATGAATTTTGGTACAGAGATAGTTGGGACCCTGGAGACGTACATACGCTATTTTTTTTTTTAAAGTGAGGAAAGGGGGAGAAAGAGGGAAGGTCTTTTATGTATGCGGGCGAAACCGCGGGCAAAAGATAGTACGACATATGTTTTAGTGTTTGCAAAACCCAAAACACGTGTCTAGTATTTTGTGTAAAGAATCTATGAACTGGTGAAAAATCACAAAGATATAAGCTTGTTACGTCAGCTAAAACACATGGTCACCGGGCCATCCAGGCGACTTCGAGGTTGTTATGCACTTGCACCCTGCAGTTTGCAAGTACCTAATTCCCGCTATGACCTGCCGTGACCTGTGTTGTACTTAGTGTCGATGGTCCATTTTCCATTTTAGTGTAGGAAATAAAGTTATATTAAGAGTCGCTCTTCACGCAGCGGCTCAGTGCGAACTAACTCTAAAGCGGGAATTACATTAGACCGATGCACACGTGTAACACGCCTGATTTGTACATAGAACGACGTCGCGTGGCGTGGATCTTGTAGCCCTACGAGTATTGTTTCCATATAAAATGTATGGAGACCAGATTGGCGTATGAGGCACACGTTTGCGCAGAGTAGTTAGCATTATTCTGACATCTAGATGTTTCCAAAGAGGAAGACTAACCAGGTTTTTCCTGCGTCACCGTGACGTGGCCTATCTCTTTAGTATCGAGGATTTTCCGGGGATAAAAAGTACCGAATTACAATCAGCGATATTGTAGTTTCTTTTATCAGTGAAAGAATTATCTTAATACTGTGCTTCAAGTATTTGTAATCAGTAGTTAACTTGCTATCTAAATTATACTCGTGACTTAGCCCGGGTATGTTGGAGGTGTGCCCCGCTTGGGCTGAGTTCCGCCGTTACCTCGTTGATGCGATCGGCGGCGGCGACCTCTCGGGCCGGGTCCTAGTTCAGGCTTTGGTCCGGATCCGAGATGGAATGGGATGTGATCGCCTTCTGCGAAGCAGTAATATTAGCGGACGAGGTGGCCGTAATCACAGAAAAGATGAAAAATGTTAGAAAGGAAATGCCGATTTGTACTACAAGGAGTGTCGCCGCTTGTCTCACACCCTTTAACTCCACTATACGCAACTAACAGATCACGCACACTTAGATCGCAAGTTTGCTATTGGTAGTTGAACTATGAGCATTGCCTTGTGGCGCGCCTGCCCCGCCCACAAGGTCATTCCAACTTCTTTCATCTGTTCTGTAGCCGCAACCGTGAGGGAATGAACATCCTCACGTCCCAGCCGTCGTGATTGGAACCGTAGGATGATTTCCTTAAATCCATTGCTCGTTATCCAGCTGTTTGGGATGACCCGAGACCGAGTCGTCAACGGCGCTTTGGGTCTAAACAGACTGACCGCATTTTAACTGCAATCCAACCGCAAATTGCAGTTTAAGTGCAGTTTGAATGCAGTTTACACGACTGCAATAGAACTGCAAACCAAACGTGCAGTCCGATTGCAATCGTGTGAACTGCGCACCGACTGCATCCAAACTGCACCATACATGGGAGGGCAGGTGAGTATGGTGCAGTTTGCGGTTAGGTTGCAGTTGAAATGCGGACCGCATTTACAGCTGTTTAGACCCTTAGTGTTCCATGCATGCCTCAGAGAGATATCAGCATAACCGTAAGGGCTCAGTAGGGCTGATGGCCACTAGGCCCATGTGGAAATTTTGAAATCGATATCGTCGTCCTGTTACGCAAAGGGTAACCAAAAGACACAGGTGGGTTTTAATCTTGATCCAGCCTAGAGTAGGAGATTTTTTTTTTCTTCCATTCTGTCCTGTCACTCGTCACGCTATCACTAACTCCCTTTTCTTTCATATCGCTTCTCACACAATCCATCCATCTTTTCTTTGGCTTTCCTCTTCCCCTCCATCCATCCACATGTAAACTCATAACTTTTTTAGAAACTTGCTTTTCATCCCTCCTTTTCACATGACCGTACCAAGACAAACGATTCCCTTTCAACTTTTCAGTCACTGGCGCCACTTTCAAACATCCCCTAATATACTCATTATAAATTTATCCTAAGTATACTTCCAGAAAATAAGGTATCCTATATCTTATTCCACGATATAGTCTACCCGTTTACCGGTACCCTAGCGCGAGTCTGACTCGCTTTTGACCTGTTTTCTTAATATTATTGTGATCAAAGTATGACTCTTACCAAACCCCAGCTGCCTACCCATTACCAAAGCGATTAGTAGCGTGAATATTTGCAGTCATTGTCCCATTTAACCTTGATTTACGCCTCAAGGTCTTCAAAATAACAATACATAGTTAGAGATATCTTATGAGTTTCTTAGATAATGTATGATAATTTATTTCATAATAAAAACGTCTGCAATAACTAGTGACGTAACTGTCTTGGAAGATTGGACGAATTTATTTATCTTTTAAATGAGCTGTTTCTTGACGTAGTGTAAGTTGTTTGTGCGGTAAATGTTTATAATTTTCTATGGTGAGGCGGCTTCGAACCTAATGGGCTCCTACGGTTTGCTGACAACTCCTTGAGGCGCGCGTGGAACATTACGCGCCGTCGTCGTTTTAGGCTCGGTCCGGACGGTTACTGGACGGCGAGCTACGCATTGCTTGCCGTCCTCAAGCCACCGCCTACGGTGGCCGGAAATCGAGATCGGAATCCCGGCGGCGGTTAGGGCAGACTCCACCTTGTCCTCCGGTCCACACAATGGTGACACCCGGGCGTTTCTTCCATCTGCCGAAGGTGCGAACACCGTGAGGTCTTTCCAGCCACGCCTCAAAGGAAGAAACTTACCGCCATAAAAGGTGCGGGAATAGCCGTGCTTCCTTCACATATTCCAATTCGAACAACATACAAAATTGCAGTCTCTCCACCTCGATCCCGCGCCGCTTCCACTTCACCAGTGCCCGTGTCTATGAATGTACTGTTATTTATTTCCAAAGAAAACGTAGAATTGACGCGCCGCTGGTGTTCCCGCGCCTTGCAGCTGCCTTGACTCCAGTCCTTGTGACGCTCGTGACCTTCGCTACGTCCCCGTCAGGGGGCGTGGCAGGCGGCTTCAGGGTTTCGCTTTCTGGCCGCGGACTCGTGCCATCGTGTTGCCTTTATAGGCTATGGCATTGGTAGAGCAGAAGGCTCTATTTATGTGCTTGTATGTGTGTACTGCAGGCGCCACACACACACAGCACCGCCTCTTCACGACATACCGGCAGTCAGTCTCCGCCAGGTGAGACCCCTATGGGATGCCCGGCGGGAGACAACCTGCGACAATTATAGAGCTTGTTATGAACCTTCAGTAGGAATTGTGATAAATGATATTTATTTTGTAAATAGGTTTTGAAAAACACTTTTTTTTTGCGTCGTTTTAAACTAGATGAAGCCGGTGTTTCCTAGCTGACTACCCTGAGAAGAAACATCGAAACAAATTCAGGGGTCAGTCTCTTTTAAAGTCCATACAGCAAATATGTATTCATTAGAACCATGCAGATTTATCTGAGACGGTCTTTTGAAGAATGAACCATACAGATTTGAGTGTGACCGCCCGCCTAACCCGCTTCTTGTGAGTGAAGCTTCTTAGATCCTTATTTTAACTCTCCAATGTTGTTCTATTCCAGCTAGTTATAATGTCGAGTGTTGGCCGCGGGAGGGGGTATACCGGTCGACATCACTTGCGGGAACCGCGGCCCGGTGACGATCGAGACGCCGAGGCTGACGCCGCGGCGAGGACCCTGGCTGAGCTTAGTCCACGATCTACTGGTTAGTGACACCCTTACTTAGATAATAGACAACCAGTGACAGGCCTGTTGGTCTAGTGGTCAGTAGACCTGACTATTCAGTAATCTGTGCTGCTATGGAGGTCCCTGGGTCCGATTCCCACTCAGAACCAAAGTTTGTATGATGAGTACGATCATTTGTTCTGTATTTGGGACTATTTATTTATTTATATATACTTTATTGCACACCAAGATTATAAATTTACAAAAGGAAATTATTTAATAAAAAAAAATCAATTGGCGGCCTTATTATATTTATTAAAGTAGCAAGAGCGCTTTCAGGTTATGAGTTGTGGCGATTACACGCTAAAGGCATCCCCTGTGGGTTACGGACCTCGGAACTCATACTCTATCCTGAATGACGTGCCCTGTTACCTGTTAACTGCCCTTGGCAACATGCTAGCAAATAAACTGTCGACACGGGGCGGCGGCGGCAGTTACCTCTGCCGTTGCTATGCCGCTCGTGTGTATGAGCTCTTAGGGCGTCGTAAGACGAGAACAAGGGACAGGCTGAATTGAACCTCTTAGGGCCGAAACTGCGTTACGCGGTCTCCCGTGCGGTCCAAAAAATATTACCATACAAAAGTGCTCCATCCGCCGCGGGAGCCGCGCTTCGCACCTGTTTGGCTAAGTAATCTAAAATAATATTATAAAGAGGATTTTTTCTTATTATTGTGTTTGTAGGAGCTAATCACAGTCATAGTCATAGTAGTTTATTGGTAAGGGATTCTTACAAGTCAAATACAGAGTCTTACATTATATTTAGTTTACAAAATTATTAAATATAATGTCAAACGATAAAGAATGTTAAACATTCTAAGAAAATACAAAAAAAAAAAATAACGAAATCGCCAATCTCTGAAAGTACGGGTCTGATTGCTAACATTTTTTCTCTGATAGAAAGCTGATTTATTCCTGAGAGACATAGGCTATATTTTATGTACGCGGGTATAAGCTAGTAATACATTCAAGTTCTCCGTCGACTACAAACACACTGTTAAAGTTGTCAATCCTGTTTCCGTGACGGGAAACCGAGCACACGACACACGCGACGGATGCCAGCCGCGGGCGCATGCTTAACGTAGCGTTGACCCTTACTGATAAACACAACTCGGAGCCCTTTTTACCTGATCACGTACAATATCGTTTTTGTGTTCTATGGGACAATTATTTAAAGACATTCCTCAAAAACAATGGTGAAAGAGTCAGACAGACCTATTTAACAGGTAAAACAGATAACACACACACATTTTTGTTATTCGGAAGCAAGGAGTTTTGTATGGATTATTTTAACCTTTTTGTTTTGGGTTTGCACATTTAGGTAAGCTTCGTCTATTATACTACATTATAGGTATAAAATTAAGCTTTTTTTTAAAACGTATTGCTCTGTAGTGTTTTATCTTCGGATTGACTTTGAATTATAAGTTCAATTTATTTGTGCAATGATTTTTTCATAAAGCACGATTTTCCTAAGCACTACTCTCGTATTTTACGCATCGTCTAATGTAATTTCAGTTCGGAACGATGTTTGTATGCGTGCGAACAATACGTCGTGCATAACTACACAACATAACTAGTGTCTAACTACTCATACTTGATATTATCACTGTCGGAAACTGTCAGATGTTACATCGCACTTTTTGTCCTCACCCATCAGCGAGTTCGAACCCGCGACTAGTTCAGCCATAAAGTTCTCCATCGACGCGACTACATGCACACCGTTAAAATTGACCTAGCGACAATGCGCAGGTAATAATCCTGTTTCCGTGACGGGAACCCGAGCACACGACACACGCGCATAGTAACGCGACGGATGCCCGCCGCGGGCGCATGCTTAACGTAGCGTTGACCCTTACTGATAAACACAACACAGAGCCCTTTTTACCTGATCACGTACAATATCCTTTTTGTAATCCATTTACAATGAAATCGCAAAATCTCTTTGAATGGATTGTGAACAAGTGTTCCATGGGACAATTATTTAAAGACATTCCTCAAAAACAATGGTGAAAGAGTCAGATAGACCTATTTAACAGGTAAAACAGATAACACACAAAATTTTACACACTCACATTTTTTTTTTTTCGGAAGCAAGGAGTTTTCTATGGAATTCTTTAAGGGCCAAGCGCCCAAAAAGTGCCATAAAACAGTGATTTTCTGAGGCCTACTCCACCGTAACGGCTTGGTCAATTGGTTTGAAAAAAAAATATGTTTATTATAGATTCATGAACAATTGACCTGCTGCGGTCTTCCCGTCCTATTATAATTTAGGTGTCTTCAAGGCTACAGTGAACAGGCTCTTAATAAACTAGTGCGCATCTAATCAATACACGAACGAGAACAACAAAACTCGATGCAATAAAACTAAAGTTTTTCATTCACATGATAATTTATCTTTTCCTACGCCTGTCTGCACCATATACAGGGTGGCCAGAACATTGACGTCCAAAAATAAAATTTAGGTCCCTCGTATCGTGGGGTATCCGAATCACCCCTATGTATGTTCCGCGACTTTTCATAGTTTTCGAGTTATGAATTTTTTTCTGATTTTTTGAGAATGATCGACCTGACCAATCTAAAAATTTTTTTTAAAAAAAAGTTTATGGCTTTGTCGAGATTTTTTTTTTGCAACTGAATCTTCATGAGTAGTACTTTTATGCATAAAATAATCAGCTTCGTAACTGTGATGAAAGTTATGAAAAAATTGGTCTAAAGTGAAAAATTTACGTTCGTGAAATTATGACTTAGCTTTTCAACTTTAAATAAAAAATTTAAACAGGAGACTTCATGGTTCCTAAGTAGGCTTCAAAAATGCGCCAGACTCTCAGCTTTCAGAATCATAAAAAAAATTGCACTTAATGGGGCTACTTTGGCTTAAATCGGCCTTCAAAAACTGTGAGGTAGAAAATTCTTAAAATTAGCCACATGACGATTTTTTTTTTGCCTATTTTCTCGTTCCTAAGGTTAATTTATGAAAACAACCGAGAGTGAGAGAGATAGCAATAATTCGGTCTCTTATCCTCTCAGCCCATTGTTATTGCAAGTAAAAGAGTAGCGCCTTCGTTTACAACCCATGGTGCACGAGAAAAGATCGGGCGGAGTTTTTGAATCTTAGCTTTCCTTCAAAAACTGCGAGGTAGAAAATTCGTCTGCACTGGATTCATGCGGAAGTGACGCCCGGGTGTCGCCACTGTGCGGAACGCCCGGACGACACGGTGGAGTACAGCATTCTTGCAGTCATTTTTGGATAGCAAAGTATTCATCAGATGGCTGATTTTAAGAATTTACTACCTTTTTTATGGTGGGAAAAAATCATGCATTGATTGCCCCGCCCTTGGGCGGAGCGGGAGATAGTGTCAGACTCTTACTGACTAAAAGACCCACTCCGTTCCTTCTAGCCTTTATACTGGGGCTCGAGCGCCCTTTCGGATAACCCTGGCCCCAGTAGGCTTCGACCCGGCTGGGTCCCTGCTGTTGCTGTCAACTCCTTGAGGCGCGCGGGAACAGTGCGCGCTGTCGACGACTTGGGCTTGGTCCGGACAGTTACCGGACGGCCGGACAGTGAGCTATCCATTGCTCACTGTCCGCAAGCCCGCGCCTACGATGGCCGGAAATCGGGATCAGAATCCCGGCGGCGGCGGCGGCGGCGATAACACCGTTGCCTGATGCGTTCGGCCTCCTCCTTTGCGAGCATTACTGCTTCGCATAAGTCAGCGACCGCCTGCCACTCCTCCTCGCTCCGGACCATGGCCTCAACCAAGGCCTGGCGCGAGAGGTCTCCGCCGCCGATCGCACGAGGGCACGGCGATGCTCCGCCCAAGCAGGGCACACCTCGACTGTGTGCTCCACCGTGTCGTCCGGGCGTTCCGCACAGTGGCAACACCCGGGCGTCACTTCCGCATGAATCCAGTGCAGACGAATTTTCTACCTCGCAGTTTTTGAAGGAAAGCTAAGATTCAAAAACTTTGCGTGATCTTTTCTCGTGCACCATGGGTTGTAAACGAAGGCGCTACTCCTTTACCTGCAATAACAATGGGCTGAGAGGATAAGAGAATTATTGCTATCTCTCTCACTCTCGGTTGTTTTCATAAATTAACCTTAGGAACGAGAAAATAGGCAAAAAAAAAATCGTCATATGGATAATTTTAAGAATTTTCTACCTCGCAGTTTTTGAAGGCCGATTTGAGCCAAAGTAGACCCACCAAGTGCTATTTTTTTTATGATTCTGAAAGCTGAGAGTCTGGCGCATTTTTGAAGCCTACTTAGGAACCATGAAGTCTCCTGTTTAAATTTTTTATTTAAAGTTGACTAGCTAAGTCATAATTTCACGAACGTAAATTTTTCACTTTTGTCCAACTTTTTCATAACTTCCATCACAGTTACGAAGCTGGTTATTTTATGCATAAAAGTACTACTCATGATGATTCAGTTGCAAAAAAGAAATCTCGACAAAAACATGTACTTTTTTAAAAAAAAATTTTTAGATTGGTCTGGTCGATCATTCTCAAAAAATCAGAAAAAAATTCATAACTCGAAAACTATGAAAAGTCGCGGAACATACATGGGGGTGATTCGGATACCCCACGATACGAGGGACCTAAATTTTATTTTTGGACGTCAATGTTCTGGCCACCCTGTATATCAACATTTGATTTTTTCGAGCAATTAATATCTACATTTGTCAAAAAAAAAATTAGCAATTTCGCAACTTTTCGCAACTTTTCCCTACTCCTTCGAAACGGCTTGGACCTATATAAACATTTTTACACATAAAAATTGGTGGAGGAAAATGGATTTAAAGCGCTTTCCGGGCGCTGCTGGCCGCAAATAAATGCACAGATTTGCGTACTGCCGCCTAGGCGAGTGCGAGAGTTGCGTTCACATAATTTCGGTCAGATGGTTCAAGGGACTATACGCCTTAATAACCTTTTTGTTTTATGTTTGCATTTTTCGGTAAGCGTTGCTCAGGTAGTTTATTATCTCACTAGTTTTATAAAGAGGTAAAGTTTTTTTTTGCAGGAGGCAATCTCTGAAAGTACTGGTCTGATTGCTAAAATTTTAAGATAGAAAGCTGCTTTATTCCTGAGTGACTTATGCTATATTTTATGTACGCGGGTGAAGCCGTTGGCAAAAGCTAGTATTACATATACATCATTTTCTATTCGTTTGTTTTGACCACGCGACTTTACGTTGAGATGACGTCATTCCCATACGTTTCATCACTTTTCGACAGCGTTAACGATTGCAGAATAACAACTTGGCTAAGCGTGCAGATCGTTCAAATGGTTCAAACGTTAACATTTGATGATGTGTCAATCTTCGTTTGGCCGTAACATTAATGTAGGATTTCTATGATAATAAAATATCTAAAGAAAGTAGGATTGGTTTTTAGGGTTCCGTAGCCAAATGGCAAAAAACGGAACCCTTAGTGATTCGTCATGTCTGTCTGTCTGACTGACCGTCCGTATGTCACAGCCACCTTTTTCCGAAACTATAAGAGCTATACTGTTGAAACTTTGTAAGTAGATGTATTCTGTGAACCGCTTTAAGATTTTTACACAAAAATAGAAAAAAAGCAATAAATTTTGGGGGTCCCCATACTTAGAACTGAAACTCAAAAAATTTTTTTCATCATACCCATACGTGTGGGGTATCTATGGATAGGTCTTCAAAAATGATATTGAGATTTCTAGTATCATTTTTTCTAAACTGAATAGTTTGCGCGAGAGACACTTCCAAAGTGGTAAAATGTGTCCCCCCTAACTTGAATAATAAGAGAATGATAAAACTAAAAAAAATATATATTATGATGTACATTACCATACAAACTGCCAACGAAAATTGGTTTGGACGAGGCCTAGTAAGTAGTTTTTTTTTAATACATCATAAATCTAAAAAAATACACTATCATTAAAACATCGATCAAAGTTACAATGAACTACAAGAACTTTTATATTATGTTACTTGCTGCTAAGGAACCCTTCATGGGCGAGTCCGACTCGCACTTGGCCGGTTTTTTTTATCTCATTTAGTGCTTGACTGCGATCCCATCTGATGGTAAGCAGTGATGTAATCGTTGATGGTGAAGTGCACTAGTTTATTAAGAGCCCATTCCTATATCATCAAACTGTAACGTTAAGAACGATCTAAACAGTTTAAAAAATTTAGTTCTATATTTTCTAATATTAGTCTAAAAATTGCATCGGAATTTGACGTTTTAAAGAACTTAAATACAAAATTATGTTGATTGATATTGAAATGTTAGGTCCACATTCAATAAACCCAAGCGAACGCCGGCGTTAGCTCTCTCATTGTCTTTCAATTGTCTCTAATTACGGTAATAAACATTTTTACATTCTTTTCTTCATGTATTGTTACCTACCAGTGTTATGAATGTACCCGTACTTATTAATATTATCTGTTCTGGGAACAATCATCTAACGACACGGACTATTCATTCAAAATTCTATTTATAGAGACAATGTTATCAAATTCTACCTGTACTTACCTACTTACTTCTGGGAACAATTTTTGTCTAATGATACTTTCACATTATTCAGTGTGACATGTAAGACTGAGATAGCGCTATACGATAGAAAGGGACAACATTATCTAGTGTACCAAACAATACCGCTAAGAGTGAGATAGCGCATATTTTAAAATGTAATTTTAGATTGAAGTGCATATTTTGTTAATTTATATCACAAAGCAAATAAATGATACATCGTTATTGTTACATACATCAGACAACCATGATGGAATTATTTTTTAAATATCAGTACTCAATCTATACAACTATACGTATAAATAAAATTAGAGTGCCTGTTTGTAATATTGAAATAACTGCTTTTTACTACATGCATATGAATATAATATACAGTACATAGACATACACCAAAATAACATTTTTTACAATTTTTGTCTGTCTGTATGTTTGTCCGGGCTAATCTCTGAAATGGCTGGACCTATTTTGAAGGGACTTTTTTGGTAAGTAACTGATGTAATAAGAAGTTTCTTAGGCTACTTTTATTTTAGAAAAAATAAATTCAAAATACTGTAGTCCACGCGAACGAAGTCGTGGGCACACCCAGTAAATAAATAAATGCCACTAAGAGTGAGATAGCGCTATACGTCAGAAAGGGACAAAATATATAGTGTGCTAAACAATACCAGTAAAAGCGAGATAGCGCTATACGATAGAAAGAGACAACAAATCTAGTGCATAAACAATACCATTAAAAGTGAGATGGCGCTATACGATAGAAAGGGACAAAAGATATAGTGTGCAAAAAATACCACTCCTGTGTGTAATCCCCAAAAGCATATAAATTAATTTTCACACGTTAGTTTTGGCACTCCTAGTTGATCTGTCGACAGACGTGGTCGTGTTTTTTGCGAGGTTTCTTTTAAAAGAAGTGTACATTCATAATGGTTCATAAGATAGATTCAGGTGAGTGAATATTTATTTTTAGATGCCATTTTTTTTTACGGTGTTTTCCGAATTTATATTTTTAGATGCCATTTTTTTGCGGTGTTATCCGAATTTGTATTTTTAGATGCCATTTTTTTTTGCGGTGTTTTCCGAATTTTTATTTTTAGATGCCATTTTTTTTGCGGTGTTTTCCGAATTTTCGCGTTATTTATTCTTGGCTAATGATCTAGAGTTAGTTTTCGATGAGTGTTTGCATATTTGGAGAATAGAACTTTTGTCCCTTAAACCGTATTTTGAGGATAGTTTTGAAAAACCAATAATGACTGTCTTTATTACGTAAAATGGGGTGAATAGAGACAAAACTTTAAAGGGTATTAATGAATTGTTATTCTAAAAAATCGATGATTTGTTAGAGTTCGATATTATGGTATCAAAATGAAAAACGAAACCAAAGTTTGTCTCTATTCACCCCATTTTACTGTATTCTATTTAATTTTAATTTGTGCCAGGTTTCAAGTAATTAATCCATGAAATAAAAATCCTCCATACAATCTTATAGGTAGTTCTGAAAACAAGTAATGACAACCTTAATTAATTACTAACTCTTGCCCGCGGCTTCACCCGCGTGCATAAAATATAGCCTATGTCACTCAGGAAGAAATCAGCTTTCTATCGGTGAAAAAATTTCAGCAATCAGACCAGTGCTTTCAGAGATTACCTCCTACAAACAAAAAAAAACAAAGTTTACCTCTTTTTATTATTATATTAGTGTAGATTTTGATTAGAATTTGTGATTAGTTTCAAGTTTATTATCCGAGAAATAAAAATTATCCATACAATCTTTAAAACCCCTTGAATAATAGGCTAGTTGCCGTAAAAAATATTAGTCCGTCTTGTAGATTATTCAAAAATAAGGTACACGTATTTTTTTATTTGTAAATTAAACCAAAAATGACCCAAGATATAGCCCGTTAAAGTTACTTGTAACGCCACGCCGTGCTACATTTTTTCGCACGGGGTGACGTCACACGTAACTTTAATGGGCTATATCTTTGTTATTTTTTATTTAATCGAATAAAGAAAAAATACGTGTCCAATATTTTTTTATTATCTAAATTACGGACTAAATAAAATGTAATTATTTTGACCCTGGAAACTACCTCGGTTTTCAGAACTACCTACCTACAATATAATTATTAAAATTTAGTAAAAATAACCCAAGTACTATGCGTTCCAAAGAATAGGAAAGCCTCGATCTGTCAAATGTTGAGTGAAAAGTACGGTTTGCAAAGAAAACTTTTTTACGTATCGATTAAGGGATTTCTTTGCTTTGTATTACTAGTTAAATCTAGGTGAAGTAAAAACGTTGTTGTTTAATATAAATAAGCTAAATGTGATGTTTTAAGTCATAATTAGTTTAAATATATCTATTTTCTTTCTTATTTTCTTTCATTGTTAGGAACAATTCGTCTACTTTTTCCATTTGCCACTACTCAGACACTTCATACAGAGACGCGGGATGAACAAAATTGAAGCACTGGATTCTGATCCCAGTTTTTATTATTATTCCATTCATTTATTATAATATACATATTTATCATATTTTTAAATATTTCTTCAAAAAATTATATTTAAAAAAAAACATTTAAAAATATAAAAAATAGTAGCCCACCGGCATCGGGAACAGGGTCCCAGCTGCCGGCGGTCAGGGCTCCTGAGAGAGGAACCTCCGGACAATACGTGCCGTGTCTAGGAGCACTGCCTTCTGGATCAAGCCCTTGATCCAACTGCCTAACGAGAGCCTCCGCAGATGTTGGTCGAGGCTCTTGGCAATTAAGCCATTGGCCGTCACGACTATCGGCACAATGATTGCTCTATCCACTTCCCACATGTCGACAACCAAGCGAGCCAAGTCAAGATATTTAGTTTGTTTATCTTTCTCAGCTTTCACGAGGTTCTCGTCATGAGGGACCGCTATATCAACATCATTATTATTATTATTATTGATAGACTCGCGTTTGACCACCATCTCACCTGGTTTTGACACTATACCCCTCCAGTTTAAAATTTTAAGTATATTGACTCATCATTATCATCATCATCATCGTAAGTGTCTGTGTCGTTATATTTACACCTACTTCAAAACTATCGTTTTTGTTACAGACCCCACCAGAATGGAAGTGAAACGCGAGAGCGAGAGAGAAACAGTAGAGCCTGAAAGAGAGAAAGAGATGGCGGCAGACAAAGAGAAACAGTCGCCCATAGAAGAGGACAACACTCTCAAGGAGATGTTACAAGTTGACGAGCAATATGTACCGCTGTTGACACTGGTAAGCGACTTTCTACCTTAACACGGCGTTATACAGTATTATTTGCAATACACTAACAAGCTTGCAGGACTGTATTACTAAAATCATTAACGATAACTTTCGTTCTATGACTTTTTTCAAAACATATAACTTAGGCACATTTGCCAAAATCAAACCTTTAAGTTTTCGTTGTTAACACGTAACACACTTACCTACGTAGGTATAGCAAAATACGGCGGGGTGCTTGATGCGCTTTCGTCGATGATGCGACAGAAGCGCATCAAGCACCCCGCCGACAGATCCGCTCTCGCCTATTCGCTAGATACACGCCAAAGTATTTTGAAAACCTATGTAGATAGTCTCCGTGACATGGTCAGTAACACCAATGCGGTGCTGGCCTTCCTTGATGAGTTGGGGTGGATCAAATGACACATTTGTCCCATCCATATTTCATTGAGAAACCATGGCCGCAGTCGCCGCTACCAATAAAATGTATACAGCTCTATAGAGTTACTCACCTGATGTCCGTTTGGTTGCGCAACCAATTTGGTGGCGCGACCAGCTCGGACGTGTGGCGACTGGAGTCTGTATGGTGTCTAGTTTGGTAGCTTAGGGCTATATTTCACCGGGACACCATGGTGCCTGAACTAGTCGCGCCACCATGGTGTCCCGGTGAAATTTAGCCCTTAGTCGTAGACTTGCACATTTGGAGGTATGCGGAACAGAGAGTAAAGTCCCACATAACTCCGTTGAAAAGGGAGGATCCTCCGGCCAGGCAGGTGTTATGGTCTGGTGGGCGACTGCCCGATAGATGATTTCGGGCTGTCGTATATGTTCAAATCGTGCGGAGAACTTTGATTGCGCTATGCAGGATTTCGTATTTTCTTCGTAGTTCTTATGTGGCGCAATAGATGTCGCTACACACACACCAGCCTGAAATACAATTACAAGTTTTTTTTTGTGTTTTCTTTTTCAGCTGGAGCAGTTCTCACCGGGTGAAGACGGTATACAGTTTAATAGGAAATTGCGTCACTTTGAGACTACTGTGTCTTCCATGTGCCCTGATGAAACGCGATTGCAGTAAGTATTGTTTATAACACCTTAGAAATAAATTTTTTCTTTCACAGCTTTATTGAGATGTTATGGCAACACTTGGAGGAAGCCTATGTCCAACAGTAGACGTCTTTCTGCTGAAACAATGATGATGTTGATGATTGAAATGTAGGTCACTATTTTCTGTAGTATTTTTTATCCCGAGCGCCAGTGAGGGATTTATATAATTGACTCCCGAGTACGAGAGGGAGATATTGCAATGCAGAGGGCGACTTTTTCTCGAATTTATTTTTTTGTTTATTTCAATTATCATTTTAAATTGATCATAATTGTATCGTCTACTTCCAGCCAAGCATTCGCCACATTCCGCGCGGCCGCTCTACTTAACTCGGTGACAGCCCGCAAGCTGGCCGCCGTGGGAGCGTCCTTCACCCGCCAGCAGCGCCAGCAGCTGCTGAGGGGAGCCCTGCTCAACGTGGTCATGCAGGGGACCTTCTCTAGTAAGTCATTATATTATCGTGTGTCTCCAGCCACACATTCGCCACTTTCCGCACGGCCGCGATGTCGCCTCGTAATTTGCCTAAAATTTAATTCATGCCTTTTCGAAAGCCTGGCTTATTTTAATAGAGTAATTTTGATAAGAACTTACAACCCGTGGACATTAAATGTGGGCTCGAAACCAGTTGTCAAATCAATCAATCAATCACAATCATTTATTTCAAACAGACCATTTGCAGGTACTTTTGAATAGTCAAATGTCGGTCAGTCCAAGAAAAGTGGAGCTAAATTGCATGTTCCAAAGCGTAGATCTCTATGGAGAAGAACGTGCAAGAAACTCCACACTCCGTTGTCACATTGAATACTCGAAAATAGTTTGTATTGTCACGTTTAAAGCATTGTAGACCAGTCGCCGCTACCAGCAAAATGTATACAGCTCTATAGAGAGTTATTCACCTGGTGTCCGTTTGGTTGCGCGACCAATTTGATGGCGCGACCAGCTCGACGTGTGGCGACTCTGGTGTCTGTATGGTGTCTAGTTTGGTAGCTTAGGGCTATATTTCATATACACCATGGTGGCGCAACTGGTCGCACCGCTGTGGTGTCCCAGTGAAATAAAGCCCTTAGACTTACTCATATCTGACTATCAGTAACGACTGTAAAACATTTGATGTTTGACAACCGAGATGTGCGTATTTGTGTAACTAAGATATTCATTGAAACTTCTTCTTCTTCTTCTTCCTGCCCTTGTCCCATTTTATTTGGGGTCGGCGCAACACGTTTGTTTCTTCCATTTTGTCCTGTCACTCGTCACGCTATCACTAACTCCCTTTTCTTTCATATCACTTCTCACACAATCCATCCATCTTTTCTTTGGTCTCCCTCTACCTCTCCATCCATCCACATGTAAATTCATAACTCTTTTAGCTACATGCTTTTCATCTCTCCTCTTTACATGAACATACCAAGACAAACGATTTCTTTTCAACCTTTCAGTCACTGGCGCCACTTTCAAACTTCCTAAGATATTCATTGAAACAAAATATTGAAATTGAAATATAATTGACATTTGTTTTTGGTTTCAGAACTGGACGCCCTGGAGCGGTCGAATCCAATGTTTTTAATAAACGCTGCTAATCTCATGGGAGACTATTTTGCAGGTAAATTCAAAGATTAAGTTTAATTGCTTAGTATCATTTTTAGAAGCTTGCCCATTGAGTTACTAGGCATCGGCCCTGTGGTTGAGTCCCTGCGGTGGTTGATAACATCTGTTTGAGGTGGGCGTGGAATACTACGGGTTCTCGATGACTCCGGCTCGGTCCTTACAGGATGACCTGGTGGCGAGCTATCCTTTGCTCGTCGTTCGCAAGCCCGCTTCCCGACGCCTTGGATTTTTTTTAGTGTTCCTTACCTCAAAAGGAACAAAACGGAACCCTTATAGGATCATTTTGTCGTCTGTCGTCAAAACCCCTTATCTCGGGTACGCATTTTTTTTGCGATTCGGAATAATCTTCCGTGACTTTATTCGAGAATTGAATTATTTACATACAAGTTTGTACGGAACTTTCAGGGCGCGAGTCCGAATCGCACTTGCCCTTTTTTTGGGTTGGGAAATTATCAAAAAACTTTCCCCTATCTGGGTGGAGCGAGTGACAGAGTTGACTTGACCAGAGTGAGCGACTTAGCCAGTAGCTAAAACGCAACTGTGTTCGTGCCGTGCCGCGATATCTCTTTTAGCAAGCATCGGCCCTAGAGAATATCGTCATACCAATTAAAATATAAGACTTCTAGCTTTTTCCCGCGACTTCGTCAATGTACATAAAATATAGCCTATGCTACTCAGGAATAAAGCAGCTTTCTATCGGTGAAAAAATTGTAGCAATCGGACCAATCCAGAGATTACCCCCTACATACAAACTTACAAATTTTACCTCTTTATAATATTAGTACCTATCATCATCATCATCATCATATCAGCCGAAAGACGTCCACTGTTGGACATAGGCCTCCCCCAAGCGTCGCCACAACGACCGGTCTTGTGCGTCACGCATCCATCTGGTTCCCGCGACCCTGACCAGGTCATCGGTCCACCTTGTAGGAGGCCTACAAGGTGGATACCTATAGATGTACTAATTTATTTTGTTTCTTATTTCAGAGGCACGCCTATGCAACGGTAACAAAGTACACATCCTAGCCAGTCCGCTGTTGCAGTACATGCGCGCCTTACTGGGCAGTGACGACATCAGGGCACACCGAAGTCTGGCCACACAGGTATGTGACACACCCTGGCTATCGACTTCGTCATTACAGCTTTTTTTATGGTGGGAAAAAATCATCCAATGAAAATCCCCGCTCTTGGGCGGCGCGGGATATAGTGTCAGACTCTTACTGACTAAAAGACCCACCCCGTTCCTTCTAGCCTTCATACCGGGGCTCGAGCGCCCTTCCGGATAACCCTGGCCCCAGTATGGCCTGGCCCTGTTGCTGACAACTCCTTGAGGCGCGCGGGAACAGTACGCGCCGTCGACGACTTGGGCTTGGTCTGGACAGTGAGCTACCGATTGCTCACTGTCCGCAAGCCCGTGTCGTCATTACAGCTGAAAGATGTCCACTGTTAGACATAGGCCTCTCCCAAGTGTTCAACTGCTAGCCTTCCTTGAGCTGAAATGGACCGAATGACACACTTGTCCCATCCATACGGATAATACGCGCTTTGGACATGACTGGACATCAGTCCGATATCCACACATCTCCGCTAGGCGTAACTCTTTACTGACACAACTCACTGTTCCGAAACATTTCAGTTTTCCGAAAGATTGGAACAGCTGTCATGTTTTCAAATGCATCATTTGGAACACTGAAACACTCTTAACTTAGTGCCTGCTAGTCAGCAGGTTTTTAAAAAAAATCAAATTAAAACGTAAATAGTGAACGACCTGAACTAAAAACATCTGTTTATCAAAATTCGATCAAACAAAACCGTTAGTGTTACGACGCGACGTAAAAGATCACGATTCATAACAGTCGGTATCATCTGTGTTTGTATCTTTTGAGTCGTTGTTCCAAATGTTCTATACATATCACTGTTGTTCGAAACATTTCAGTGATTGAAATGCAAATGTTCCAATCGCAAAAAGACACTTTGCCCACGCCTAATCTCCGTTCCCATCTTAGCATCTACACAGACCTGCGGAATTGTTCGAAAGATTTCCCGCGGACCTGGAACGCAAAAGGATGGGTTTTAGTCAGTAAGAACCTCCTCCTTTTCGAAGTCGGTTAAAAATCTGATACTCCGTCTCGGTCCACCCAGATGGGAGGTACTATTTAATGATTTCTTCCTTAAACCAAGCTACTTTGATTTAGTGTCATCTGTCGAACCTGCATTCTGCTTCTTTTGACGGTCGTAGAGGCCAAAAGGTTCTGAAGTGACTTCCTCAAAACGCTGCAATGAAAAGCCTCCCACTGAGTGGACTGATGACCTATTGGGGGTCGCGGGAATCTGATGGATTTTTTTTTTTAAGCGGCGGAGCGGGAGATAGTGTCAGACTTTTACTGACTAAAAGACCCACCCCGTTCCTTTTAGCCTTCATACCGGGGCTCGAGCGCCCTTTCGGATAATCCTGGTCCCAGGAATCTGATGGATGCGAAGACCGTTCATTGTGGCGTCATTTGAGGCAGGCCTATGTCCAAAACTGAACATCTTTCGGCTGAAATAATAATGATAATGATTGAACCTGCTTTTTTGTAGAGTAGTTCACTAACATGATCCAATTCTCTTCCAGCTAATGCAAAATGGCCGCGAGCTCCTCTCAGTGCTAGCTCAAGAGCTAGACGAGCTATCGATCTCCATCCGTCTCCGCCTGCTATCACCGCCACCAATCAGCACTATATGGCTTCTCCTATCAGCTGATCTCTGCCTCAACAAATTCCTACCACTCCCCAACACGCTACAACAGTTCTACGCAGCCCACTTAGAACTAACAACAGAAGAGAACTTCAGTGAAGTTGATTACGGCTCGTGGAAGAAAAGTCCTGAAAAAGAAGAATACAGGCCGGATACTAGTGAGATAGCGGAGAAAGTCAGCGTAAATCTCTCTCAAATAAGCCTGAATAATAATGAAGATACGAAGCCAAAGTTACGGCCGATTTTAGGAGCTGGAGCTGGTCTTCTAAGACAGGAACAAGCCTTGTCCGTAAGCCAGGACACCTTCGAGACATGGACTGCAAAAAATAACCTGAACAAAAGATATGACTTGAACTCTTGGAGGCAGCAGGAAGAAGAGAAAAAAGAAGAATTAGAGTACAATCAAACGGTCATGCCTCCAAATGTGCAACCTTTTACTGTACCAGATTACCCGCCTCCAATAAATCGGTTTAGTTACCCGGAGAATTTTGTCAACTACTTACAACAGGGTGATGGAACGTACATTCAAAGCCAGTATACTAATGTAGCGTTTAACCAACAAGGGGGTGATAGTTTCCAGAATTTTCCTGAGAGAACCGCCGCAGTACCCCCAAATACGGAGCGACCGCCCCCAGTAGTTGAAAGAGTCGCCCCCACACCTGCCATCTCAATGCCTGAACGCGTGAACAACGAGATTCAGAAAAACAGCAGCAGACGTCCCGTTGAAAACTGGAGAAAAGAGAAAACTCTAGAGAAAGACGACCCTAACAGGAATAGACAACGGAATTGGACCCGTCAGAAATCCAAAGACAATGTTAGCGAAGACGAGGAGAAAGAGAAGTACAAAGACCGTTCTACATCCAGGAATAGAGATGGGAGGTCAGCTAGAATGAACCGCAGGAGTAGCGGGGAGGAAGAAGGTGGACTTGCCAAGACACCCCCCAGGAGACATGTGACCGAGGTCCCCAGGAACACTAAATATTGGGACCATGATGACCGTTGTGATAAGGATTATAATAGTTAGTAGGAACAGGCTTTATAGCCGGTGGTAGGCGTTGTGTGGAAGGTTGGGGACTTGGCGCACTATGGGGGCTTGTAACCCTATGGGGACTATAACCCTATAGGGCATTTCGACCCTATGGGTGACTTACCCTATGGGGTATTTACCCTATAGGGCATTTCGACCCTATGGGTGACTTACCCTATGGGGTATTTCGACCCTATGTGTTTGGAGTGAATAAAA
Organism: Mythimna albipuncta; assembly: GCA_929112965.1. Classification (NCBI taxonomy): domain Eukaryota; kingdom Metazoa; phylum Arthropoda; class Insecta; order Lepidoptera; family Noctuidae; genus Mythimna; species Mythimna albipuncta. The sequence continues at coordinate 2,060,182 of OV815986.1, read as the reverse complement.
ATCTTGTGTAAAACATGGCACGGTCGATTTTGACTGATTTTAGAAATGGATCCCAAAATTGGGCTGGAAATTAGTATATTTAATGAAAGTACTGCCAGAAGATCTCTGTATTCACGACTTTTATTCACTATAACGCCATAATTATTTCTGGGATGCGCAGAAATAGTACACACAACGCCATCTAAGGTGAACTAAACGGACTTTTACCGAACTAATTTGGGACGTTTTTTAGTGAAATTTCTAAGTGACAATGGACACTATTTAGTGAAGTGACATTTTAGTACCAAAAGTGGAACTCGGTTGATAAATTTTTAGTGTTAATAAAGTACCAATTATGTATCACAAAGGTTCAATGTACCTGTTACGGTACCAGGTAGATCGCAGACCGATATGTCGGTGTCCGATTTTATGTTGGATAATTTAGTTATATGAATTTTGACTTAATAAAGAAGTACAGTAGATTATAGAAGTTTAATTGGTAACCAAAACTATTTTGGCTGTCGAAATCGGACGATTTATCGGACGTAACAGTTGTCTGTGGTCTACTATAGAACCTATTTAGACGATACTTTTCTAATAAGTCGTAAAAACAATGGATAACAAAATGTGTTCATAAAATCTTTGCAATTCGTGATTGCATAACTTAATAAAATAATGTTGAATTATGTTAAAATTTCTGACTTCAGTTGTACTCGGATTTTTTGAAACTAGTCGGAAATTTCCGAAGCTAGTCGGAAATATCCGAAGCTAGTCGAAAATTTCCGAAGCTAGTCGGAAATATCCGAAGCTAGTCGGAAATTTCCTAAGCTAGTCGGAAATATCCGAAACTAGTCGGAAATTCCCGAAGCTAGTCGGTTATTCCCGAAGCTAATCGGACATTTTCGAAACTTGAAACCGAGTGCAATTGTAGTCGATATTCATAAATATTTAACACAAGGGTGTAATAAAATTGTATGCATGCTTTAAAATGTGGACTCGAAAATGGTTACTGTAAAGATTTTTTAAAAAGTACTTGTTATTTTTCACTAGGGACTGCCTCGTTGCTCGAGTAGTCGTTCGCTATTTCTGAGCACGAGATCCCGAGTTCGATTCCCGGGTCGGGTAGACTGTTATTAGGTTTTTTTCCATTTGAAAATTCTGTATAACTACCCGAAGTCTGGATTTATGCCTAGTTTGATTGATTCAAGCATCACCTGTATGAAAATGACTAAATATAATGCAACTAGAAAATATGTAAAACTTGTTATTATTTAATAATTAACATTTAAATAATTTAGCAACTGACTCTATTATTATTATTATTTTAATAAAGAAAGTCGTGTGCTAACGGATATATTAAACAAAACGAATGTTCCATTTAATATAATGGAATATTAAAATATATTATAATTTAGTCGATAGTTTTAGAAAGTACATAAAAAAATAATTTTTCTTCTCATTTAAAAATAGTGGTAGACAAATTATTATTAAAAATTGAAATCTTACGATTTCTGAATGTCAGTTACGTTTTATAGGTTGTGTGGAAAAAGTCGCGCCTGCGTTTTTTTTGTCGCACTTGCGATTTGGGCGCCATATTCAAGTTTATATTAAATTCAACCTCATTTCATAGTACATTTGAACTGAACGCAATTGCGACAAAAAGTCGCAGTGTTTGTACACATCCTGTAACTTGAATTTTTTTTTTTTTTGCTCAAGCATTTAGTTTCAAGACCATGACACAAATATAATTTATAATAACAGCAATATATATATTGGATATTATTAAGGCTTTTGGGATGGACCAGTGGTAGACAGAATTTAAGGTCGATATACTACTACTTTCAAGTCAAGAGTGAATAGGTTACTTCTAGGCAAGCGTGCTCCATCGTCGGCCACATCATCGCTTACCATCAGGTGAGATGGTGGTCGAACGCGAGCCTATCCATAAAAAGAAAAATAAGTGGTACATTATTACGAAGACGTAAATTTGGAAGTGACAACTTATAAATAGGCACACTGAACACTATAAATTGAAGTAACTGTCACGCTCGTATATGTAACGTTTGTTCGGATAACATCGGCTCATCGGCCGAACATACACGAATATATAAAAAAAAATGTTTAAATTTGATAGTAACTGACAGTCCAGTCTTTTTTTTTATTCTACCCTACTATTATAGAACAATTAAAAAAATAGCTTTTTAGTACCACTACATGTAACTTACTGACCTAGGTTCGAATACGCTATCACTGAGCTCAAATTCCCAAGCCACATACAAAAATACAAGTCCATATGTAGTTTTGTTTACGTATCGCGTAGAATAGTTCCTTAATGAAAACTGAAAAAACTCAGAAGCCGGATCAGTGAAACTCTGAAAGGGATCCTTAAACCCCTTACCACATTTGAGTAGCATCAGCCTTTTAATGTTCCCACTGTTGGGACTCAGGCCTCTCTAGGAGAGGGTATGGGCCGTAATCCACCACGCGGACCTAGTGCGTGTTGGTGAATGTCACATGTCTTCGAATTTTTTATTCTAGGACATGCCGGTTTCCTCACGATGTTTTCCTTCACCGTTTTGAGAGCAGTGGTGATGACATAAATTATACGAAGTAATGCGCCTGGCTGGGTTTGAACCCGCGATCTACAACTCGTAAGTCGGGGCCGTTACCACTCGGCCACCACACGGTATTTTTAACTAAATATAGTTTTTCAGGACAATCATCATCATTTCAGCCGAAAAGCGTCCACTGTTGGACATAGGCCTCCCCCAAGTGCCGCCATAAGAACCGGTCCTATGCGTCTCGCATCCATCGGATTCCCGCGACACTCACCAGGTCATCGGTGCACCTTGTTAAAAGCCTTCCAACGCTGCGTCTTCCGGTACGTAGTCGACACTCCAGAATCTTTCGTCCCTATCGACCATCTGTACTGCGTGCAATGTGTCCTGCCCATTGCCACTTAAGTTTGGCGATTCTTCGCGCTGTCGGTAATCTTGGTTCTCCTGCGGATATCTTCATTTCTGATGTGATCATATCAGCTTTACAACGCTGCGTTTTCAGCACATGGTCGCCAATCTAGAACCTTTCGTCCCCATCGACCATCTGATTCCACGAGCAATGTTCCCTGTCCAGAGTTGTTCGGATGCAGAATTCTAAAGAGTGACCTTTTGGTAACGGTTTTAAGGTCGATTTTCATGAGTGATCTGATCCAATACTTGGCGAGTCTATCAGTCTAAATGTCTCGTGGTCGCTAGTTTGGTGTTGTCTTTTCATTACTTGTAAGATCTCGTCTTATGTTTAAGATCTTGGGCAACGACCACTAGAGCGGGTCTTTAAGTCAAGAGTGAATAGGTTACTTTTAGGCAAGCGTGGTCCATCGTCCATCTGGTGAGATAGAGGTCAAACGCGAGCCTACCCAAAAAAAAAAATTACAACTCGTAAGTCGAGGCCGTAACCGTTCGGCTACCACTGCTCTTCTGTTACGATATATGTAATCAATTGTGTGGTGGGGCGATCGCATGCACTTTCCCGCACTAGTGCGTAAAATAATTAACTGTGTGCCTAAAAGTGGGGTTTCTAGTATGTTTGTGCAGCCAATTGTACGAAGATCGTAGTGGTCAAGATATTTTGACAGAAATGTAATTTGTAGTTTTCACTGAGACTAGAAAAATCATGTTCTGCCCAAGATCGGATTAAATACAGAAAGTAATGAACTCAGCCTTAATAATTATGCATAATAATGAAATTAGATTTCTTATTTTTTCATATTGTAATTCATAGTTTAAAAGTAACTAGAATTTAAGACTTAAGTACATTATAAAATAATTATAAAAAATTGGGATCGTGTTTGTGAAATTGGATAAAAATTGTATAAATTATAAGTGCAATGTTATGAAATACTCTATTTGACTGCCTCCGTCGGAAATATTCGACCAACACTCGAGTTAATACCGCCAGGGTCGCATATCCACGACCAAATACTCGCATCTCGTCAGCTCTTCTGTCACCTATGGGGATTGAAGAGCTAAACGAGATGGAGTATCTAGTCGCTAACACACGACCCTCGCGAATACATGAAAACATTCGTCGGACTAATCCGACGCGGACGGTTAACCGATTAAAATGAGTTTACTACAAAAGTAATAAACTAGTGCGCCTCACCATCAACGATTACATCACTGCTTACCATCAGGTGGGATCGCAGTTAAGCACTAGTTTATATAATTAAAAAAAGCTGTATGAAAATTGTACTCCCAAAGGCTATATTTCTAAGCTGAAGCAGCCCGATTCACGTAATCAAAACCGTAACGATATCGTCGCGATTTAGTCGTTTAGACCATTACTGTATTCACATCCATCAATCGAGTTTGAACGACACCGATTTTATATTCGTTTGGTCGGAGAGTCAATTAAAAAAAAACAACTATATTTCATTATCCTGGTAGAATACTTATTATTGTAACTGGAAATAAGTCGTCGATAGATCGTTTAATTTCGAGCCAGTTGAGTTGTCGTTCTATCCGATCCCGATTAAGGAACACGTGAATACCGCCACCAAGTTGTTTGCGCAACCAAACGAACACCAGTACCTCTACCATGAGTTAAAAGCAATAGTATTTGTCGATACTCGATACCGACTTCGTAAATATTTTGTATGGCAAATTTTGGTTCCGTAAGTGACCGCTAGAGGTGCTGTAAAATTTGCCATACAAAATATTTACGTAGTCGGTATCGAGAGAGTGAGTAACTCTATAGAGCTGTATACATTTTTTTGTTAGCGGCGACTGGTCGCGCCGCCATGGTGTCTCGGTGAAATATAGCCCTAAATGAGATATATTATTTGATTAAAAAACAGTATATTAATTTGATGCCTAAATAAAATTGTTTTTTTTTTTCCAAACTTCCATATTGCATGCAAAAGCGAAATTTCTTTATCGTGTAGTATTTCAAACATTGCAGTTATTTGAAAGCTTGATAACATCCTTGATATTTTGTCTGTTTATAAGTATTTTGTTACTAGATTTGTCAGTCAGTCAGTCATTAAACCTGTAGCGACATCTATGTGGTTATATAGAAACTAACTTGCATCAGAGTTCTTAATGCCATTATTCGCGCAACAAAAGCATTTAACAATTTAGTGAAAGAACACACCTCAGTTGATCTCTTTACAAGCAGCTTAGCATCCATAAATATTGTTATGTCCAAAAGCAATGTTTTGTAATTGCATTACATTATTGTCTTCTATATTATCTTGCTACCAAACTTTGTATATCTCAATTACTTCCTAACTGTAACTTTCCATAATACTTCCATACTATATGTGGAGGCTTGTAAATGGCTCATCGTGATCTATTTTAACGTTTATCTTGTATTATCAGCTGTAAGCCACCCAAATAAAATAAAATAAAATAAAATAAATTAAAACATATATATATACAACAGTTCGAAGTCAACTATCGGGCTGTTGCCCGGCTCAGACGCAATACCTGTCTGATCGGAAAATCCTCCCTTATCGACAGGGGTTTACGGGACTTTACACCCTGTTTTGTTTAGTTCTAAAAACATAGAGGAGCATCTTGGCAAACCAACACTTTGGTATTCGTCATTTTTGCCTTAACCTTTATAAGGAAACCGCCAAATAAATTTTCTCGCTTTGGTTGGAGCGAGAGAGTCTAAAACCCACCCGTGTTTTGGCAGTTGCGTCCCAGAGGTGTTTCGGGTAGCACTAATTGCTTATATAGGTATGATTTTTCTTTTCTTTTAATTAATTATAAGCTATTGCCTGACTGCGATCCCACCTAATGGTAAGCAGTGATGCAATCGTTAATAGTGATACGCACTACTTCATTAAAAGCCTAGTCACTAACCTTGAAGACAGCTAAATTATAACAGGACGGAAAGTCTACAGCAAGCAAATTGACTCTAGGTAACAAAATACAGAATATTATCAGACAAAATATAAAAAGGAATGTAAGTAGAACTACATTGCGCACACGTGTCCCACACACGTGTCCCACACACGCCGACCTGGGCGCGTCGGTCTCCATACATTTTATATGGAAACTAGACTTGTAGAGCTACACTTGATCCACGCCACGCAACGTCGTTCTACGTACAGATCAGTAGCCCGATTCACGTAATAAAAACCGTAACGATATCGTAGCGATTTAGTCGTTTAGACCATTTCCGTATTCACATCCATCAATCGAGTTTGAACGACACCGATTTTAAAGTCGTTTGAAGTTCGTCGATTTAAAAAAAAAGTCTGTATTACATTATTCTGGTAGAATACTTATTAATGTAACTGGAAATAAGTCGATAGATCGTGAATACCGCTTTTGGATCGAACGACTATAAAACTTCAACGATATTTGGCTTGTTTGATTTTACGTGAATCAGGCTACTGGCGTGGTGCGCGTGTGCGTCGCTCTAATTTAGTTCTAGCTTGAGTGCTTAAGTAACACCGCTCGGGATGAAGTACCTGTATAGCATAATTCATTCATTGTGATGTAAACAATGATAAGTTTAGACCTAAATAAGTAACGTTACAAAATAGATAGGTACGATTGCCGTCACGTATCTTGAGCGCTGGCTTCAAGTTGCGCAGAAGTCAAATATTCGGTCTCTTTAGTGGTGTGAAGTGAGACGCGGGGGCGGGGAGTGTTAGTGTCGCTCGCCGCGCCATCACGTTATAGACGTCACTCCTGATTCGTTTGGTTGGCGACGATTGGCTCGCCAATGTATGGGATGCGCAAAGCTATCAATAGCCACTCGGACGCCGAGCGCTAAAGATCCGTTTCGGCAGTTGTAAAGAAGTCAATCTCATGTATGTGCTTCACTTTTTATACCTACGCTAGACGATCGCACACGTCTGTGCGTTGCGCCTGTACGAGTGAGATCGTGCGATTGAGCCGAGATATAGGGTCAACTCACACCGAAAGAGCGGCGTAGGGCAGCGAAGCGGAGCGCAGTTTCAGTTTCATATGAATTTTAACTTTATTATCATTACCATAATACTTATTATCGCATGAGAAACTCGAACGAGTTGCGCGGATGCCCGCGGCGCCGCAGGAATTCCGGGGAATTCTCTCATTCGTGTTTCTCATGCGATAATAAGTATTATAGAAATGAAAATAAAGTTAAAATTCATATGACACTGAAACTGCGCTGCCCTTCGCCGCTCTTTCGGTGTGAGTTAACCCATAGTCTGCCTAAAAGGTCAAATGATTTGAGAATTTTGTATAATATGTAATCATTTAAAAAATATATGTATTCAATACTTTTTATAAGGTTCTTCTATTAGGTAAACAATTATAAAGATCTCTTAATCAACCTTAATTATTGAACCAGGGGCCTAAGTCTGCTATTTTTATGAATTTATCATTCCAACACGATCCCATTGTCATTTTGCTAAAAGTTTGTAATCTGCTCATTCATCATTTGTCGGTCAATGGTCTAGTAGTAAAATTGTGATAGAATGACAATACCATAATGACGTTATAGTGGTAGGTCACTGACCAAAGGAACTGTCAAAATGTTTGCAGATTACCGCATACGTCAGATATACATTTGTCATTACGAGATTACCATTCTATACCATTTCTTTCAATGCATTGTCAGTGGTTGACCATCGGAAAGTAATAATGACGACATTATATGAGTAGACTAGCTTTTGCACGCGACTTCGTTCGCATGGAATAGTGACTTCTGGAAATTTCAGTACTGAATTGATGCCGACTCTTGACCAATAGATGGCGCTGTATGTCCGGATATTTTTTTTTTTTGCAATAAAAACTATCCTATGTCCTTTCTCAAGTTCCAAACTATGTCTGTGCCAAATTTCACACAAATCGGTTCAGTAGTTTAGGCGTGAAGCAAAGACAGATAGACAGACAGACAGAGTTACTTTCGCATTTATAATATTAGTTTGGATTACCAGAAATCAATGATAGACCATTCTGACACTATTGTAATAGCAGACTTGAGGCCCGGTGTTGAATACATCAGATTTCATTTTACCTTAATAATTACCCAAGTCGTTTAGACTTTTTAGACAGACTATCGTGTCCATGAGCGGTGTCTGTGTGCGTTGCTCGAGCGCGCTTTGTATGTAGAGTAGATTGTCTTCTGTACCTATATATTTTGTAACGTGCCGTGGACTGTAGATAAGATTGGAGGTCGCAATAACCTTGGAAAAAGTCCTCCAAGTCGTAATTTTGAGGCCTTTTATAAGTTTTTCATGACATTGTGTTAAAATGTAAGGCGTGCGAGCGAGAATGAGGGATGGAGCTATAAATAGATACCGGCACGGATTTTGAGCGCTGGCTTCAAGCTGCGCAGAAGTCAAATATTCGGTCTCTTTAGTGGTGCTAAGTGAGACGCGGGGGTGGGGAGTGTCAGTGATTGGCTCGCCAATGTATGGAATGCGCAAAGCGATCCCCACTCTGACGCCGAGCGCTCAAGATTCGTGCCGGTACCTATACTCTATATAACTTTAACAGTTCAGTTTAGGTCGTCAAATGGATTGCATTAAGAACTCGTGGTAGCGCTTCAGGCCTTTTCTGGCTTTCAGGTCTTTTCAGGACTTCTTGTAAGGTCAGAAATGTAATTTGGTATGATTGCTAAGAACGGTTTGTTCTATAATTTGAGGCCTTACATTGTCAGGCCACTGAATGTTTAGGTAGTAAATTAGTTAATATAATCGGATAAACTACAGTCCACGGAAAGGATTTTCATGCAAAATTATATGGATGACTTCTTCAGACCTTTCTAAATGGGTATGCGAAACGGTTTCACCGATTTCTATAAAAAAAAAAATTGGATTGTGGATATTTGGTAGATCTGAAAGGTATGAAGACTTTTTTTAACCAACTAGCCACCCCTGCATTTTTCTTTGATAAAATTTATGACTGACCGTTTCCCAGGTCAGCTAGAAAATCTCCGTGGTTCATCCGAAAGGAAACCCCGGGGTCCTGGGATATCAAGCAAAGAAGGAACATAGAGTGGGTTTTAGTCAGTGAAAGTCTGACACGCATCCCGGTCCGCCCAGAGCTGGAAAAGACATTGAATTGAATTGAATTCTGACTTAGAAAAAACTAGTAAATCTATAATACAATGAACATTTAATTTTAAAAAATGGTATAATTTTGCATGAAAATTGTCTCAGTTAAGGCATTGTAAATTAGCTAAATAATATATTTTAGATTTTTCTAACATTTCTTAATGAAAACGTGGATTTTGATTTTCGATGGGTTAACAAAATATTATTAATTATGTTAGTTGTTTGCGCCGAAACTTGAATGATATTAGCGTAATTTGCTAATACTACTAAGCTCACTGTTGCGAAATACGCTCACTCTCAGAGAGAGTGAAAGTGGGAGTGTGTTATTCTCAATGAGAGTGAGAGTGTGTCATTCTCAATGAGAGTGAGAGTGTGTCATTCTCAATGAGGGTGAGTGTGTCATTCTCAATGTGGGTGAGTGTGTCATTCTCAATGAGAGTGAGAGTGTCATTCTCAATGAGGGTGAGTGTGTCATTCTCAATGTGGGTGAGTGTGTCATTCTCAATGAGGGTGAGTGTGTCATTCTCAATGTGGGTGAGTGTGTCATTCTCAATAAGAGTGAGAGTGTGTCATTCTCAATGAGAATGAGATTGTGTCACTCTCAGTGAAAATGAGACTGTGTTTTGTCTTTTGGCGGTCAAAACTAGTTCAATATTTTTTGAAGGCGCAAACATATGCAGTTACTTTACCTTACGTCAATGCAAAATTGTATATTTGTGTTTTGTATAATATTTTATTTTAAAAAAGCCAACCTATTCCACTGGTCACCGTTATGATTGGTTTAGCCGTACATTGGGTTTGAAAATGGTTTCGGGTAAAAAAAAGTTAACCATTTGAGATAACCAAATGAATGGCTTACCGTTCGATCGAGGTCACTCTCAAGCGGAGTTGTAATTAACTATACGATGCGTTTTGCAATGTAATGTCAAAGGAAATTGAAGCTTCCTTGAAGAACATAAATCTTATATTTGCATGGCTGCCTAATGGCTAAAGCAGCGTACCTACAATACATACAGATCCGAAAGGGTTCATTTTAATTTAAAATCCATGCAAATATGACCTCTGTCTAATTTACAAAAGCTTCAATTTCCTTTAACGCATTGCCAAATATGTAAGCTGTAAATCCATTTTTTTTGTTCATAGACTGTATGCTGAAATACAATAAAATGAAAAAATAAACTGGTTTTAATTTATGTGGTCTTGTTAACTTTTGAAACCACAAAATTTTATGTCAAACTGTATTTATGTACTGTAAAATGTTGTAAAAATTACTTAATCATGGTAACATCACATTGCTTATTTTGAATTTCGAATTTAGAACAAATATCGCTCAAATAAAAAAAAACTTGTACTAATTTTGTCAATAGGTAATACGGCCGTTGGCCCACGGACGCGTAGCTTTCTAAACGCGTATTCGTCATTATACGTTTGGTGTACGCCAGCGTGAACGTACTCTTTGGAACGTGCAATTTAGCTTCACTTTTCTTGGATTGACCGACATTTGACTATTCAAAAGTGCCTGTAAATGGTCTATTTGAAATAAATGCTTTGATTTTGATTTTGAAGCTTACTTACAAAACTGAAGGTCTATCGACGAAGCAGAGTCGTGCCGTCGCGTCGTGTCACGTCTGTGAAGGCACAAAATAGATAGGTACAGAAGACAATCTCATGTATATACATCACTTTTTATACCTACGCTCGGTGGACGCACACTAATGAGCGTTTGAGCCGGAACTGTTCGACGAGTGATCCGAGACGCTTCAGATATCGTGTCCGTGAGCGGTGTCTATAAGTGCAGTGCTTGTGTAAAATTACCGGAACGAATCTTGAGCACTGGCTTCAAGTTGCGCAGAAGTCAAATATTCGGTCTCTTTAGTGGTGCGAAGTAAGATGCGGGGGCGGGGAGTGTCATTGATTGGCTCACCGTGCCATCGTGTCATAGACGTCACTCGTGATTCGTTTCCTGCGCTGCTGCATGTATCTAACAACGGCGACGATTGGCTCGCCAATGTACGGTATGCGCAAAGCGATTCACACGCTGACGCCGAGCGCTCAAGATCCGTGCCGGTATTTGTACATATGTAGATTGACTTCTGTACCTATCTATTTTGCGATGAGGAGCTTCTTCCTGTGGACAGTAGGCCATAGTTTAGTATGTAAGCTTCACGCAGGCGTATGATGACGTAAACGCGTCTATAAAGCTATGCGTCCGTGGTTTGTAAGCCTTATGTTTCTTAACCTGTCAATCGTGATAATGACAGACACAATTGAAAGACAATAGGTGCGCGAACGCCGGCGTTCGCTTGGGGTTTAATGAATTAATTGTTTATGTATGTAATTAAACAAAGATCTCAAATTAAAAAGGTGAAATAATATTACTATAATTCAACAAATTAATCTTTCTGTAAATGTTTTTTTTTATTGTCTGTAGAAAAAAAAAACGTAATTTTTCAAAGGGAATAAGTAACTGCGAAAGGTTTTTGTTTATATAAAATAATTTAGATTTGAAAGGCGTCAAGTCGGTATGATTTCGTTATTAAATTATGTAATCTCGAATAAATTGAAATATGATTTCTTTTTGTTGTTTTATTTCTTGCTAGCTTTTGCTAAAGGAAGTCGAAAATTATATGGCCCTTTTTCTTCCTGCCCTTGTCATCTTATTTGGGGTCGGCGCAATACGTTTTTTTCTTCCATTCTACCCTGTCACTCGTCATGTTATCACTAACTTTCTTTTCTTTCATATCATTCTTTTGCTAGGTAAAGGCCTCCCTCTTCCTTCCTTCCTTTTTCACACACCGCCCTCGGCCATTGTGGGCCAGTCCCGCCACCTCCGGTACCTACCTAGTTGTCAAGTTCATCTCTCCACATTCGCCTTGGTCTGCTGCAATGTCGTCTCGCGTATGGAATCTAATAAATGGCTCTTCGAAAAATCAAGAGTTTGAAAAAAAGAAAGTGAAGTTTTAGTTTTTTTCGAACGTGGCCATGCTCCGCATGCTCTCGCTAGATGGCGCTCAATTCAACATTTTAAACATATTCTATCTTTAAGATTTATGCTTTAAATTGTACACGAGGCTATATATCACAAACAGTAAAATAAATAATTTTATATAATAAATATTTTTAAAGAAGATATAAAAATCGATAAATGTTCAATTAATCTAAACCGAACTGTTTGGCCTTCACTATACCTTCTAATCTCATAACCGCCAAAGGATTATATCGGTGGACATCTCGTTCGCCAGCCCCGCTCTGTTGCCACGTGTCGTCGACTGGCGCGTTATGGAGGAGGTGGAGACGTACTCCGACCACCGGTACATCCGGTTGGACGTCTCCGCCGAAACCTCGGCCGCGCCGGTCCGACAGAGCCCTTGCGGTCCGCGGTGGGCGCTTAAGCAGATGGACCGGGAGGTTCTCCTGGAAGCCGCGACGGTACAGGCCTGGGTGCAAGCACCGGACAGGCCTGTCGACATAGACGTCGAGGCGGAGTGGTTCCGGGAGGCCATGTCGCAAATCTGCGACGCGGCAATGCCCCGAGTCCGTCCAGGGCGAGCTAAGCGCCAGGTGTGCTGGTGGTCGCCGGAGATTGCTGCACTGCGCAACGCATGCAGTCACGCGCGGCGCCGGTACGCCAGACACTGCAGGCGCCGCATCCGCCCGCCGGATGCGGAGGCCAGAGAGGCGGAGCTGCATGAGGGATACAGAGCGGCAAAACGCACCCTCCGAACGGAGATCAAGCGGGCCAAACTGGAGGCCCGCAACGTGTGGCTGGGGTCTCTGAACGTGGACCCATGGGGGCGCCCGTACAAATTGGTACGGGAAAAGCTCCGTCCCTGGGCTCCCCCACTGACTCAGAGTCTCCGGCCCCAGATCGTAGAGGGTGCGGTGAACGCTCTGTTCCCTGCGCGGGGGGAACACTCCCCCCCGCCCATGGCTCCGCCTCCACTGCCAGCGGTGTCTGACGCGGACCGCAACAGCGACGATGACGACAATGCTCCAGAGGTGACCGAGGTAGAGTTGAGAGTGGCGGTGCGAAGGCTGAGTGCCAAAAACACCGCCCCAGGACCCGACGGCTTGCCTGGAAAGGCCTGGGTCCTGGCCATGGAGGCTCTCGGGCCTCGACTGAGAGGGCTCTTCAGCGCATGCATGGAGAGGGGCCAGTTCCCACTTTGCTGGAAGACGGGGAAACTGGTCCTCATAGCGAAGCCAGGGCGCCCTGCGGACTCTCCGTCCGCGTACCGGCCCATTGTGCTGCTCGACGAGGTGGGCAAGCTCTTTGAGAGAGTCATTGCAAACCGCCTCGTCGGGCGCCTAACACGAGTGGGGCCGGACCTTTCGGACGGACAGTTCGGCTTTCGCAGGATGCGCTCTACAGTGGACGCCATCATGCGCGTGCGAGCCCTCACGACGGGGGATGCGGTGTCCCGGGGCAGGTGTGTCGTGGCAGTGTCCTTGGACATTGCCAACGCGTTCAACTCCCTGCCCTGGAGTACGATCCGGAGGGCACTCCGGTACCACCGGGTGCCCGAGTACCTCTGTCGAGTGGTCGAGGCCTATCTGTCGGAGAGACTTATAGTCTACCCCGGTCACCAGGGAGACTGGAAACGTCGGGAGATGTCGTGCGGTGTTCCGCAGGGGTCGGTACTAGGGCCACCCTTGTGGAACATCGGGTACGACTACGTGCTGCGCGGCGACTTCCCTGACGGGGTCAGCGTGGTTTGCTACGCAGACGACACGCTGGTCCTAGCGCGGGGAGAGTCGTACCAGGCGGCGGTCGCTCTAGCGACACGCGGGGTTGCGATGGTCGTTGATCGGATCCAGGAGTTGGGACTCAAGGTGGCGCTTCACAAATCCGAGGCGATGTGTTTTCACGGTCGCCGGTCTCGGAACGCGCCGCCATTGAGTTCCCAACTAACGGTAGGAGGAGTTCACATCGGTGTCGGGTCGACGATGAAGTACCTGGGACTCGTCCTCGACAGCCGGTGGAATTTCGTGGAGCATTTCCGACGTCTGGCTCCCAAACTCAGCCGGGCTGGGGCTGCGCTTAAGCGGCTCCTGCCCAACCTTGGGGGTCCAGACGCCTCCTGCCGGAGGCTCTACGCGGGGATCGTCGGTCCATGGCCCTCTACGGGGCGCCGGTGTGGGCGCCGTCGCTGAAAAAGCAACCGGCGGCCATACTGAACGCCTGCCAGAGAGTCATGGCGATAAGGATGGTGCGGGGATACTGCACGGTCTCCCGTGAAGCGGCGAGCCTTCTGGCTGGCCTACCACCGTGGGATCTGGAGGCAACAGTCCTTGCACACATGCACGATATGCGCGTGGAGATGCAACGCCGGGGTGAAAGTCCGCTGCCGCGACAGGTCACGGCATGGCGGAAAGAGCTCCGGCGGGATCTCATGGTGAAATGGCGTCAACGACTATCGCAACCCAGTGCTGGGCACGCCACAATCATGGCGGTAAGTCCCCTCTTTGAGGCGTGGCTGGAAAGGCCTCACGGCGTCCTTACCTTCCGCATGACGCAGGTCCTCACCGGACATGGTTCGTTCGGGAGTTTCCTACACCGGATTCATGCGGAAGTGACGCCCGGGTGTCGCCACTGTGCGGAACGCCCGGAGGACACGGTGGAGCACACAGTCGAGGTGTGCCCTGCTTGGGCGGAGCATCGCCGTGCCCTCGTGGGGGCGATCGGCGGCGGAGACCTCTCGCGCCGGGCCTTGGTTGAGGCCATGGTCCGGAGCGAGGAGGAGTGGCAGGCGGTCGCCGACTTCTGTGAAGCAGTAATGCTTGCAAAGGAGGAGGCCGAACGCATCAGGCAACGGCGTTATCGCCGCCGCCGTCGCCGGGATTCTGATCCCGATTTCCGGCCAACGTAGACGCGGGCTTGCGGACAGTGAGCAATGGGTAGCTCGCTGTCCGGCCGTCCGGTAACTGTCCGGACCAAGCCCATGTCGTCGACGGCGCGCACTGTTCCCGCGCGCCTCAAGGAGTTGTCAGCAACAGCAGGGACCCAGCCGGGTCGAAGCCTACTGGGGCCAGGGTTATCCGAAAGGGCGCTCGAGCCCCGGTATGAAGGCTAGAAGGAACGGGGTGGGTCTTTTAGTCAGTAAGAGTCTGACACTATCTCCCGCTCCGCCCAAGGGCGGGGGATGTCAATGCATGATTTTTCCCACCATAAAAAAAAAAATAAAAAAAAAAAAAAAAAAAAAGGATTATATCGCGAATTCGACCGAATTTAATAGTCTCAAAATATAAGGACTATTGAGTACTGTTTGTAACGTTGCGCGTTGGTCGGATTCGCGATATAATCGCTTTTAACGCAATTCCGAACGCGGGGTATGTCACCGCCGTTTGCAACGCTGTCAATGTCAAAATTGACAAATAAAAGAACTAATTTGTAAACAAGCAAGCTAAAACATTATTTTTATTTTTTATTACTTATCAATTTACCTCATAGTACAAAGCGAAGCAATTAGAAACATCGAAATAAATGTATAATATATAGTTTACTGTTAAGAATAAGAAATAAAGTTAAACATAAGCTTTATAAACCACAAATTATGTCGGACGTAGAAGTTGAAGTTCCTTCTACGTTTAAAAAGCGTAATCTCAAGAACAGAGGCGGCAGAAAACGAAAGACATCTAGTTCAGAAGGTAATTCTTAAGTAATAGAGCATAATTGTCAAGATTATTATTTAAATTAACTGTAAAATCGTTAATGTGTTTTTGAGGTTATGTTTCTGCCTCAGATTTTTTTTTTTTTAGTTTCTATAAACTATAATTCAATAAAGAGGTAAAGTTTGTTTGACCACTATCTCACCTGATGGTAAGTGATGATGTGGCCGACGATGGAGCACGCTTGCCTATAAGTAACCTATTCACTCTCGTTTTTTGTTTGTAAGAGGATACAAGAAACAAACATAAATTTGTAGTTCCTGCAACCAGGCTCAAAAAAATAGGGGGCTCATTTAGATGCCAATGTATACACTTCTATAATAAACTTCCTAGCCGTATTCAACAACTAAGCCTTAATAAGTTCAAATCATTTGTAAAACGTAAACTTTGTCAAAAGGCTTTTTACTCGGTAAAAGACTATATTCAGGACGAAAAGGCTTGGGATTGACCTGCTCCAGTACCTAATACAACCGTTGTCATTTTTATTTTTCTTCTTTTGTATTTTTTAATTATTTTTATTTTTAAATGTGCTTTTCCTTTGTTTATATATTTTTTTTAAAACAATTTGATATTGGAGATTATTTTTATTTTACAAAATGACATGTATACATTTTAAGTACTTAAAGTATATTTTTATTTTTTTTCTTTGACATAAATATTTACTTCTCTAAATATTTTGTAAACTAACAATTTGCTTATATTATTGTAAATGTGAGGACTATGTTGATTGCTTTTTCTTTTCTTTTCAGTAATTTTAACGTATGTCTGGCAATTTGAGTGTTTTCAGCGGCCTACCCAAATGTCCTTTCTTTGGTATTGTTCGTCTCGTCAAGTCGTAGAGCTCCATAGTAGTCCTAAGTTGAGCTTTTCGAATACTGACAAATGCTTACACTGATTGGACAGGTCCACTCAAATCTGTGTGGTTCTTTCTTCAAAAGACCATCTCAGACAAATCTGCATGGTTCTCATGTGATTTGACCATTACATATTTACTGTATGGACTTTAAAAGAGACTTTGACCCCTGAGTTTCTTTCGGTGTTTCTTCTCAGGGTAGTCAGATAGGAAACACCGGCCTCATCTAGCATAAACAGACGAAAAAAAAAAAATTGACCTGTAAAAGTGTTTTTAAACCTATTTACAAAATAAATATCATTTATCATTTAGAGGTAATCTCTGAAAGTACTGACTGATTGATAAAATTTTTTCACCAACAAAAAGCTGCTTTATTTCTGAGTGACAAAGGCTATATTTTATGTAGTCAAGTCGTCGACGGTGCGCACTGCCCCCGCGCGCCTCAAGGAGTTGTCGGCAATGTCAGGGGCCCAGCTGGTTCGAAGCATACTGGGGCTAGGGTTAACTCAGAAAGGGAACTCGAGCCCCGGTATGAAGGCTTGAAAGAACTGGAGTGGGTTTTTAGTCAGTAAAAGTCTGACAGTATCTCCTGCTCCGCCCAAGAGCGGGCGATGTCATTAGATGATTTTCCCACTGAAAAAAAACCACTATTTTACATCATATTGCAAAAACAATCATATTATTTCAGAAAAAAATAGCTCAGATTCAGATGAACAAACGGTGGTACAACCTACGAAAAGACCTCAGAAACAGAATCCGAACATACAGAGAACTGCGGGTCCTAAACGGAGTAAACCTGAGATAGATGCTGGTGGCAGTAGCAGTGATGAAGAGAAAGTAAGTATTACTAGCAATAATCAGCATCACCATGACCCACAGTAGTGTGTTCAAAAATAACTAGAGTCGAGTAGAGTTGCAACCCAGGGTTGTTCTTTCATTACCGAGTAGCTACCCTAGAGTTAAGGGGCCATTCAAGTTTAGGTTTTAGCATTGCTTATTTTTGATGACATGGGGGATGGGGGGTCTAGATGGTGATTACGTCAGCAGTATATATTTTTCTTAGTTTTTTAAGAGAACGACCTTGATGTTCCAAAATCACAAGAAAGTGAGCAGATACACATCACTGAGCAGCAAACATCCAATATCGTTGAAGATTTAGAGTCATGGATTCGTGTATCACGGACTGAGGACTCTTAATTTAAATTAATATGTTAAAATTTTAAATTAAGTTTGTTATGCTATGCTCATAAATTAATAACGAAACCAACACATTGACAAATATTTGTACTAATGTTTACGTAAGCATGGGCGAGGGGGTGAGAGCTTTGCTTACTTTTGCTGACAAGGGGAGTTAATATTTGCAAAAAGTTTGTTTACATAATACTTGAACGGCCCCTAACCCAACTAACTCTAACTTTGAGCAGGGTAGGTTGGAGTAAGCGACAATATGCTTGACATTGACAGTTGAACTCCATTCATGTAAAAAAAATGCCAGGTTACAAATACCGGCATGAATCTTGAGCGCTCGTCGAAAGATTCAGGATCAATTTGCGCATCGTACACATCGTCGAGCCAATTACTGTAACTACATAGATGTACTCCCAGCTCCCGCGTCTCACTTCATGCCACTAAAGAGACCCAATACTTCACTTCTCATTCAAGTCTGTGCAATTTCAAGTTCAAGTCAGCGCTCAAGATCCGTGCCGGTATTTGTAGAGTAATTAGTAGAGGTGGGCCATCATCCAATGATTTCTCCCATCTAGGTTGGAGCGTGTGTTAGACTTTTATTGAATAAAACCTGCTTACGTCCCTTCAGTTGCTGTTTGCTGTCTAGGATTCCCTTTTAAGAAATTCCCCATGATTCTAAGTGTTCGGCCAGACTGAATAGCAGCAAATATCTGTGGCCCTAGTGAAAAAGGATCTAAGTCCAAAAATGTAACTTTACAGGAGACGTAAAAAACACTGCGTGCTTCAAATTTGTGTTTGACCTCGTGTGTCATTCAAACCGCTACCAAATGAAATACATGTGATGTTTTTTATAGGTAAACAATTTATGCTCTTTGTTATTATTGGGTTATTTTTTATGTAAAGTTAATAGTTTTTAAGATAGTGACTTATACCAATCACAAAATGAATTCCTTAAGGGTATAAAATAAGTTAGACCCGTTCTCCCATAAGTTAAATATTAATTCATGCACGTGAAAAGGGATACGCATTTGAAATTATTTTTAATAACTAATTACCTAATGGAAAGAAATTATTTTTTTCTTTATTTCGGTGAAAACGGATATAAGTCTAATAATATCCTTTCTAACTTAAACCATTTTTATGGACTAAGTGTTGTTGTATCGATAAACATGAACCAAATTGAAATGTGGTTGTTTTATGTTAATTTAGATTAAAAAACACAAAAGAAAGTTTTTATTTTTCCGTTTAAAACAATATAAATGGACTTGAAACCAACTTGCGTGTTTTTATTGGTGTCAGTTGTATCCTTTTGCACACAGTAACTTTCTTATTTTTAGGGCTAGCTTAGATCTCTTTTCACCAAACGATAGAGCATTTTTTTCTGATCATTTTGGTATACTTAACTCATTTTCGACAAAATCGGACTTATACCCCTTTTCACCAGGGCCACAGATATAAGAACATCATTTGGGTGTCCATAGTAGGTACGGGGCGCGGGTTGTTAAAAGCGGAACACGCGCGGTCAACTCTTGCCATAGCTTGTGTATACAATGCATTCCAAATGAGAATAGGATCTATTGCCATATTGTGACGTCACGATTTACTGTCAAATTGTATGTAAATTTTAATTAATTTAAATAAAAAATTTAATTCATTTATGAACTGTGAACGAAAAAAGTTTAATCAGAATCCAGTTCTTAAATTTTACTCATCTCTGAGTTCTTCAATTTTGCCATTTTTTTTTTCGATTTGACAGTACAACGTGACGTTACAATATGGCAATCGATCCTATTCTCATTTGGAAGGCATAGTACTAGTCCACAGTGAGTGCGCGGGCGGCGAGCGGAAACTATGTCTCTGAACCCGCACCGCTCCCCACACCGCGCTGCCAGTGTGGCTAAGCAATACGCGGGCGTTCCCGCACACGCGCCGCTCACCACCGCATTGTCAGTGTGACCGAGCACTTAGAGTCTCTTCTCTTTTAAACAACCCCCTTGCCCTAACAGGTATCGATTCCTTCGGGTGCCTGTCACTCGTGCTGACAGTTCTTTGAACCACGCTTGGAACACAGACTCCGACTTGACCCTAGTCCTTATTGGATCCATTGAGATTTATCCATTGCTTGACGTCCGCAATAGGAAATCGGCCTTCACAGTAGCCTGGAGTTTGGACATAACCAAAAGTCAAAAAGACAAAAGTCTAAAGTTTTTATTTCACATAGGCCTACATGGGCACTTATAAAACGAACGACAACCAGCAATATACTTACTCTCCTGCCTTTTTTTGTGGGTGGGAAAAATCATCCAATGACATCTCCACGCCCTTGGGTGAAGCTGGAGATAATGTCAGACTTTTACTGACTAAAAACCCACTCCTGTTCCTTCGTTGCCTTTCGTACTGGAGCCGAATCTTTCTTTCAGACCTTTGGCCCCAGTAGGCTTCGACCCTTTTTTTTTTCATGGTGGGAAAAAATCATCCTATGACAACCCCCGCTCTTGGGCGGAGCGGGAGATAGTGTCAGACTCTTACTGATTAAAAGACCCACCCCGTTCTTTCTAGCCTTCATACCGGGGCCAGGGGAATTTTCCGTTCAGACCTTTGGCCCCAGTAGGCTTCGACCCTGCTGGGCCCCTACGGTTTGCTGATAACTCCTTGAGGCGCGCGTGGAAAAATACGCGCCGTCGACGTTCTTGGGCTCGGTCCGGACGGACGGTTACCGGACGGTCGGACAGCAAGCTACTACCCTCCTGCTTACAGGCGTGATGATAGTTATCAGGCATTGTGTCTGCCTCTATATTTATGTGTATAAAGCATTTAATTCCTTAACCTTTCAATCGTGGAAATCACAGACACAATAGAAAGACAATAGGCGCTCGAACGCGGCGTTCGCTTGAGGTTTAATGAATTAAACCCGAAGCGAACACCGGCGTTCGCTTTCTCGTCTTTCTATTATGCCTTTAATTACGGTATTCGAGAGGTGAATAAATAATAATAATAATATTTGTATACAAATAACGTTTACAAAAAAGGAACATTAAGTCAACAGTAATAAGGTTTTTCACACAGTTCAGTGCAAAAAATGCTAAAACTATTATTAAAGGTGCAAATAATGGTGGTTCGAATGTGCAATGTTTGTTAGTGGACCGCCCGAACTAGGTTAATTTAAACCTGTGTTTCAGGCCATCATTTCGTAAATAAATAATTATAGATATGTTAAAGTGTTCTTACTTTTAAATTTTCAGGCTAAACAGCGCACCACATTGTCAGTACAACAGCAGAGAGAGAATGCGACAGCTACGTACGAGATGGACACAGAACGGGACAGAGATGCCCAGGCCATCTTTGAGAAGGCACAGAAGATCAATGAGGAGCTGTCGGGGCAGGCTGATGATAAGGTATTTATTTATTACTAGCTGATATCAAGTTACACACAATTTTAATGTATAAAAGTAATCTACATCAATTTCTGATGTTTTATGTGATACGCATACAACTAATACTTTTGTACAGGATTATTGTATGTATAGATTATTGACAAGCTCTCACTTGACCACTATTACCTCACCTGATGGGAAGCAATCATGTGGTCTATGGTAGGGCATGGTTGCCTAGAAGTAACCTATTCACTGTTGACTTAAAGAACTGTAGGTGCTAGCTATCAGGAAACACATCAAGGACCGAAGGCGCATCACCATTTGCACATCTCATTAAGTTATACAAAATAGTTCCAGCTATTCTTTTAGTCCATCTCATAAATTATTAAGTAAATAAAATGTGGAGCAGTCGTGCCCGAATGGTAACGGCTCCGACTTACGAGGTGTAGGTCGCGGGTTCAAACCCAGCCAGGCGCATTACTTTGTGTAATTTATTTCATTTCTGATCTCAAAACGGTGAAGGGAAACGTCGTGAGGAAACTGGCATGTCCTGGAACCAAAAATTCGAAGACATGCGACATTCACCACCGCACTGAGCCCGCGTGGTGGATTACGGCCCATTCCCTCTTCCAGGCCCGTATTAATAAACGATGCTCAACTCCGTCCTCAAGTGCGATATCATTTAATCCCCTATTATACGATGGCAGAAGCTCAAGATCTTTGCTAATTAATAAACACATGAGTACAGGATCTCTCTCCAAGATCAGCTCCTTAATGCGCTGTATGTAAAAAAAATCAAAATCATTTATTTCAAATAGATCATTTGCAGGCACTTTTGAATAATCAAATGTCGGTCAGTCCAAGAAAAGTGAAGCTAAATTGCACGTTCCAAAGCGTAGGTCTCTATGGAGAAGAACGTGCAAGAAACTCCATGGACACTCTTTTAAATCATATTATGTGTTACATATAATGCTTGGTTACAAATTTTCATGTTGCTTCTATTGTGTAAGCACAATGTAGATAATAAAATAAAAAATAATAATAATTAAAAGATACAAACTGAATTAAGCCACTGGCAGCTAAGAGATGACCAGTCTCAACTGACGGCACCCGTTCAAGAGCATGACGCGTGCATCAGCCCCACTCAGCTCAACCATTTTTAAGGGAACCGAATGACCCAATAACACGTGCCACCAAAAGAAAAAAAAGCTGATTATGCCATGCTATAAATGAAATGTATGATTCCAGGTATACCGCGGTATGAACAACTACGCTCAATACTACAAGAAACGAGACACGGCTGCCGGTAACGCAAGTTCTGGGCTCGTCAGGAAGGGCCCCATCAGGGCGCCGGCCAACCTTCGAGCCACGGTGCGGTGGGACTACCAGCCTGACATCTGTAAAGATTATAAGGAGACTGGCTTCTGTGGGTTCGGAGGTCAGTATAACATCAATTTTCAGGTGGGCTGAGGTCCTGAGCGTAGTGTTGTAAAAACGCTCGAGTCGGCGCTAAAACGCTCGAGTCCGGACTCGAGCAGTTTAAAAACGCTCGAATCGGGACTCGAGTCGGTTGGAAAACGCTCGAGCGCTGGCTTGAGCGTTTAGAAAAAAAGCTCGATAAATAGCGCCGACTCGACGCTCGACTCGAGCTTGAGCACGAGTCTTTATAAAATAGCTGAAGAACAAATCAGTTTAATACTAACTACTCATTGTATATGTTATTCCCGCGGTTTTATCTGCGTGGTTTTATTTGTTATTTTTATTCAATAAAACATTCAAAACTTTCAAGAAATTTATAAAGTATAAATTTCATGTATTTTTCCAATAAACCCAAAAAAACGGAAAAATATCAAAAGAACTGAAAACTTCATATTTGATTTTTTCAAATGCGTACTTTTTTTTTAAATTAATATTACTAGCGCTTGACTGCCATCCTACCTGATGGTAAGCAGTGATGCAATCTGATGGTGAGGCGCACTAGGTGTCCAAGTTGGACATAGGCTCATAAACTAGTGCGCCTGGACAGTCCAATGGAGGACACCGGTCACTATAGCGAGGGGGAGGCCTATGTCCAACAGTGGGCATCAATCATTATAGCGCCTAGGTGGTGACACTTGGGGGAGGGTTACGTCCAGCAGTGGGCATAGATCATTATAGTGAGGGGAGACTTATGCCCAACAGTGGGCATCAGTCAATATAGCGCCTATATGGTGATACTTGAAGGAGGCTTATGTCCAATAGTGTGCATATGTCATTATAGCGAGGTGAGACTTATGCCCAACAGTGGGCATCAGTCATTATAGCGCCTAATGGCAACCCTTGGGGAAGACTTATGTCAAACAGTGGGCACCGATCACTATGGTGACACTTGGGGGAGGCTTGAGGGAGCTCGAGTCTGATCAAGCTGAAGATTCGTCAGACAGTGAAATCGAGATTTTGGCTGAGGAAAGTACCTTTTTTTTAAAAAAAAAGATACTTTATTTTTTTTATTTTATCTTTACAAATCGATAGTGTTTCATGTACCGGATCGACCATCCACGGGATTAAAACGATTAAAATTTAACGATGTATTATAAAATAATGATAAATTATAGAAATCTTTTGTTTCGAAAATATTATAAACACAAAAGATTTGAGTCGTAGTGCATCTAAAGCACGTCATGCATCACAACGATTAAAGATTTCCCTATAGTCAAATAAAATTATTAATATACCCCCAGTAAAAATGTTAACGCTTCGACGCTCGAGCGCGCGACTCGAGCGTCGAGCGCCCGAGTTTTCAACGCTCACGAGTCCTAAACGCTCGAGCGTTTAACGCTCGAGTCTTGAACGCTCAATAGCGTCGACTCAGCGCTCAACGCTCGACTCTCAGCGCTTATTTTTACAACACTACCTGAGCGCTAGAGAGAGTTTTTTTTTGGGTGGGTCTAAAATCGTCCAGATCACATCCCTCGTCCTTGGGCGGAGCGGGGTTACTGACTAAAAAGGGTAAGGAAGGCAACGAAGGAATGGTGTACCCAACACCGCCTGCCTTCTATACCGGGGCCGAGCCTCGCTTTCGGAACCCTGACCCCAGTAGGCTTCGACCCAGCCGGGCCCCTGCTGGCGCCACCATCAGTGAGACATTTTGAGTTAGCATGACAAACTCAACTGCCATGCTTATTTACGTCAAACAAGTCCAATAGTACAGTGGCCAGGGCACATTGCTCGCAGAACAGATGGTCGTTGGGACTGAAAGGTTCTGGAATGGCGACAACGTACCGGAAGACGTAGCGTTGGCAGGCCTCCTACAAGGTGGACCGATGACCTGGTGAGGGTCGTGGGTATCCGATGGATGCGGGACGCACAGGACCGTTCATTGTGGCGACACTTGGGGGAGGCCTGTGTCCAACAGTGGACGTCTTTCGACTTCGATCCACTTTGATGTGTAAGTTATGGGCCTGAGAGATCGCGTCACACGGATATGACGCGATCTCTCAGGCCCACTGGGGCCCAATCGGGCACTGTCAGTTGAGTTTGTCATGCTCACTCATATATCTAGCTGATGGTGGCGCGTGTGTTGGATCATTCGGTTCCCTTCAAAATGGTTGAGCTGAATGGTGCTGATATACCCGCTATGCCCATGAACTCGTTCAAGTCAGTTTGAGCTTCTACACAAAACTGTGATGCAATACGAGGCCACATCGCAGAAAAACATCACGACGCATCGTGGCGCACTAAATCGCATCACAGCATTTCGCAAATTGCTGTGATGCGATTTAGTGCGGCAAAACATAGATCAGGAGTCCAAACAATGTGTGATGCGAATCAATTCGCAAGTTCTTGCTATGTGTCGTGCGAGTTCGAAGATTTTTACGATGCGACGACACATCGCAGTTTTGAGATCGCGCTTGTTTCAATGATTCCACATATTGTCCAGCCCCCTAGCCAAGTTACAACCAGTTCACTTACGTCGAACGCTTCGAGTTGGCCTCCCCTCCGTTTCTTTTGTTCCGACTACGTGACTGAGCGTTGAGGTGACGTCATTCCCGTACATTTGAAGATTGCTATTAGCGTTAAAGGTATGATTCCGAACCACGCTGCACGCAGCAGTGCTGCCACTAAGGTGCTGCCCAGCAGTGCTGCCTGCCGCGCTGATTCCGAGCAACGCGGCAGTGTCGCTCTGTTCGTGGTGATGCGTTGTTGTGTATTCGTTAGTTTACTTTGAGTTGACAAGATGTCGATTGATGACCAACTTTTATTTATACTATCGTAAAGGGCTGGATATAAAGTCACATAGTTAATTAACTGTTCCTCTTCTGAGACAGAGAAATTCATCCTTTTGTTGTCAATTTACGTGTCAACATTCAAATAGGTACTCTTGCTGCGGCGGCATACGCGTCACTACTGGTCTGTCGCGGCGGTAGGGCGACACTGACGCGCAGCAGTACTGCCGCTACATTGCTGCCGCGACATTGCTGCCTAGCTCGGAATGTAATCTCATATAAGCCAATAGAAATTGTACGGGGACCAGTAGTGTCGCGGCAGCACTGCTGCGTGCAGCGTGGTTCGGAATCGTACCTTAACGATTGCAGATTATCAACTTGGCTAGGGGTACAGTTGTACAGACACTTGAGATACAAAATTACACCAATTCTACATCACAATATACACCACGAAGTTCAGTTCATGATGATGAAGTCCAAGAGTAATCTAAAACCCATATCTTTTCAGATTCCTGCAAATTCCTGCACGACAGGTCGGACTACAAGCACGGTTGGCAGTTAGAACGCGAGGAGACGGAAACGGCCCGGGGCGGTGGCGGCGGGGGCGACTCCGACTACGAAGTCAACAGTGATGATGAGCTGCCCTTCCGCTGCTTCATATGTCGGAACAGCTTCACTAGCCCCGTCGTTACCAAGTGAGTTTTTATGTCAGAAATGGTAGCTTTTTATGGTAGAAATGGTAGCTTTTTATGGTAGAAATGGTAGCTTTTTATGGTAGAAATGGTAGCTTTTTATGGTAGAAATGGTAGCTTTTTATGGTAGAATGGTAGTTTTTTTGGTAGAATAGTATTATTTATGGTAGAATGGTAGTTTTTAAAAGTAGAAATGGTAGTTTTAATGGAAGCTGTGGTCATCATCATTTTAGCTGAAAGACGTCCATTGTTTGCCCTCTCCCAAGCGTCTTTACAATGACCGGTCCTGTGCATTTTGCATCCATCGTATTTCCGAAACCCTCACCAGGTCAAAGGCCCCTTGTGTGGAAGGCCTTCCTAGGCTGCGTCTTGTGGTACATATATGGCGTCACATAAGAACTGGGTCTGCTATTACAATTAGGCTAAATTTAGAGTCGAATGGTCTATTATTGATGTCATAATTGTCGATTTTGACAAGTTTGGTAATCTATTAATATAACTGCGTCGTTATGACTTTTCAATGGTCAACCACTGACACTCCATTGAAAGAAGTGGCATAGAATAGTAATCTCGTACATATTGAGAAATTAATATTTGACGTATGCGGTAATCTGATGAAACTTTGACAGTTTCTTTGATCAGTGTTCTACCATTAGAACGTTATTGTGCAGTTATTGGCTTTAATATGCTCGATATTATCATTCTACCACAACTCTGTTACGATACCATTGACCGATCAATGATCGATCAATATAATTTAGCAGATTACGAACTTTTAGCAAAACGACAATGGGATCGTGTTGGAATGACGAATTTATAAAAATAGCAGACTTGGGGCCCTAATCCTGCTTCGCGCAATTAAAAGTTCTCCGTAAGATTAGAAAGTATAGAACAGCCCAAAATCATCTATCGGGCAGTTGTCCACCAGAAATAACACTCGTCTGGTCGGAGGATCCTCGTTTTTCAATGGAAGAAGACATGATAGAAGCAACAAGTAATATGTAACCAAGCATTATATGTAACACATAATATGATTTAAAAGAGTGTCCATGGAGTTTCTTGCACGTTCTTCTCCATAGAGACCTACTCTTTGGAACGTGCAATTTAGCTCCACTTTTCTTGGACTGACCGACATTTGACTATTCAAAAGTGCCTGTAAATGGTCTATTTGAAATAAATGCTTTGATTTTATTTGATTTGAAGTAGGTGGGACTTTACACTCTGTTCCGCATACTTCCAAAGAACCTGTTTCGTCCCCATCGACCATGTGTTCTGCGAGCACCGTGTCCTGCGCACGGACACGCCGTTCGCTTGGGGTTTAATGAGTTAAGTTTAGAGATTCTTCGAGCTTTTGACGCATATTTTTATCTACACCATCCTAATTATTAGGGATGTTATGGATATGACATTTCGGATACGCATTGCATACGGATATAGAATTGATTATTATACCGGATACGGATATGAAATTATTTCGGATTATCCGTTAGTTTCGGATAATTTCGGTTACGGATATTAGATTTTTAAGGAATTTCAGAAGCAAAATATAAATAGCCAATATTTTCAATCAATCAATCAATCATTTATTTTGTTAAACATAGGTGGTTTAAGATAGTACATAAAATGAAAAATAAGTGCAGTATGTTTTGCCAAAAGAATGGCATACAAAATTAAGGCAAAAAGCCAAGAAGGTAAATAGAATAAATTATAAATGTCAAATCAATCAGATAAACTTTTCTTATCTGACACCACCGACAGACAACAGACTCTTTCCAAATTTAACGCAATAGCCCCGGAAATCAAAATTATAGACAGAAGTTCTCTTCGTCTCCTGGGGTCTCCTATTTTTGAGGATTCCTTTCCCAACTTTGTCGAGGAAAAAATTCAAAATTTTAATGATGTTTCGGAAAGATTACTACAAATTAATATGCATTCGGCCATCACTATAATTCGATTCTGCTGTTTCGGCCCTAAAATAATTTATTTCCTTCGCGCTTCTCATTTTTGGAAACACCCTCATCTTTTGGATAAAATGGACCAAATTATCCGGCGAACTCTTACATCAATTTTAAACGTGGCCATGGACGACCGAGCTTGGGCTCAGGCTACTCTTCCTATCCGTATGGGTGGCCTCGGCGTCCGCAAAATTTCTAGTATTAGTTTACCAGCCTTTATATCCTCGGTTCACGGCACTGAGAAATTAATCAGGAATATCCTATCTCCCTCACTGATTGATTTCAATGTGCCGTAATATCAACGACATAATCAGACGCGCTCTTGTCACCGCCGGCGTTCCAGCCGTATTGGAACCCCATGGCCTGGCACGCGACGATGGCAAGAGACCGGACGGCATGTCGTTATTTCCTTGGAAGATGGGAAGGCCTTTAGTATGGGACGCTACTTGTGTCGATACTCTTGCGCCTTCACATCTTCCTAGCTCGTCGTGTCGTGCTGGTGCTGCCGCTGCGGCTGCGGAGAACCTCAAGCGACGGAAATATAACAACCTTGTTGGAAGTTATATTTTCGAACCGTTTGGGGTTGAAACTCTTGGATCGTGGGGTCCGAGTGCTCATAGATTGTTTAAAGATCTGTCAAAACGTCTAGTTGACACTTCACGTGACCCAAAGGCTGGCTTTTACCTTGGACAGAGGATAAGCATTGCCACACAACGTGGCAATGCCGCCAGTCTTTTGGGCACATTACCAGTCGACAGCGATGTGGAAGAGTTATTTGACGCCATATTTTAGTTAGTGTATTTTAGCGTAGGGTTTTATTATTTATTTATTTTGTAATTTACTGTAATTATAGTTATTAAGTTGTTTATAAGTGTAAATAAAATTATTAGATTCCTTGAGAAAAAAAAAAAAACATTTAAATAGAAATAATATTAGAGTATGTTAATTGCCATTCACC
The DNA here is from genome assembly GCA_929112965.1 of Mythimna albipuncta. Classification (NCBI taxonomy): domain Eukaryota; kingdom Metazoa; phylum Arthropoda; class Insecta; order Lepidoptera; family Noctuidae; genus Mythimna; species Mythimna albipuncta. Next base: position 2,031,248 of record OV815986.1, on the reverse strand, counting down.
AAAATAAAACAAAATAGCTACAATTATTAAAATTATATCAATGGATTATTAATTATTATTATTACAAATTATTATTAACTATTCAGCACGTCGGATCTTCATACTTCTGCTTATCGGCAATAAACTCTGAGACCGAATAATAACATCACATTTTATTTGGTAGACACAACAGAAGAAAACAAACAATGCGCGCGTGTCGACCGCTGCCCGGCCGATCAACCTGTCATAACGTGTCGCAATTAGGCTCCGCCCCTATCCGATACTATCCGAAACTTTTATTTCGGATTCGGTTACGGTTATGGATATTATTTTATATTGGATATCCGATAGTACGGTTACGGTTATCCCTGACATCCCTGCTAATTACCTATACCTCTTTGTCCTCAGATGCAAACACTACTTCTGCGAAAAATGTGCCTTGGAGAACTACAAGAAATCGACCCGATGTTTTATATGCAACGCCCAAACGAATGGTATGTTCAACCCTGCTAAGGAGCTGGAGGCTAAACTGGCGAGACGGCATAGTGATGACGAAGATAATGACGATGATGATGATGATTGATAAATAAAGTATTTTGAAACAAAATTACGATTGTTTTTTCTCCTTAAGCCACTGTGTACTTCCGCGACAGGTCACGGCATGGCGGACAGAGCTCCGGCGGGATCTCATAGTGAAATGGCGTCAACGACTATCGCAACCCAGTGCTGGGCACGCCACAATCATGGCAGTAATTCCCCTCTTTGAGGCGTGGCTGGAAAAACGTCACGGCGTCCTTACCTTCCGCATGACGCAGGTACTCACCGGACATGGTTCGTTCGGGAGATTCCTGCACTCGATTCATGCGGAAGTGACGCCCGGGTGTCGCCACGGTGGAGGACACGGTGTAGCACACAGTCGAGGTGTGCCCTGCTTGGGCGGAGCATCGCTGTGCCCTCGTGGGGGCGATCGGCGGCGGAGACCTCTCGCGCCGGTTCTTGGTTGAGGCCATGGTCCGGAGCGAGGAGGAGTGGCAGGCGGTCGCCGACTTCTGCGAAGCAGTAATGCTCGCAAAGGAAGGAGGCCATACGCATCAGGCAACGGCGTTATCGCCGCCACCGTCGCCGGGATTCTGATCTCGATTTCCGGCCAACGTAGACGCGGGCTTGCGGACAGTGAGCAATGGGTAGCTCACTGTCCGGCCGTCCGGTAACTGTCCGGACCAAGCCCAAGTCGTCCCGCGCGTCTCAAGGAGTTGTCAGCAACAGCAGGGACCCAGCAGGGTCGAAGCCTACTGGGGCCAGGGTTATCCGAAAGGGCGCTCGAGCCCCGGTATGAAGGCTAGAAGGAATGGGGTGGGTCTTTTAGTCAGTAAGTGTCTGACACTATCTCCCGTTCCGCCTAAGGGCGGGGGATGTCAATGCATGATTTTTCCCACCATAAAAAAAAGCCACTGTGTACTTACCTTCATTCTTTATTCTTTATTTTTTATTGTACACTATAAACACAAAAAAATAAGTGGATAGCAAAGTTCATGTACATAGGTGAGCTTAACTCAAAGTTGAGTTTTCTTCCAGCAAACCATTGAGCGATAGAGAGAGATGACAATAGAGGGTAGGGTCTAGTGTACAATTTTAAAATTGGAAATATTAAGAATAAAATAATAATACATAAACAAATATACCTACGTACATAAATACACACATACTTTATATACTATATATATATATATATATATATGCTATGTCATTGTGAAAGGAAATGCTCTTTAATTTTCCTCTTGAAGACATCTAAAGAAGGGCTGTCACGTAATGAGTGTGGGAGGGAGTTCCAAAGACGCACTGCAGTTACAGAGAAGGAACCATCATAACGGCTAGAAGTGTGAAACGGAGTACGAAGAAGAAGAGAATTGGCAGTGCGACAGAGTTTACCCCTCGGGGCGAAGTACTCAAAGCGTTCACGAAGGTATTGTGGAGAATTAGGGTTGTGTAGGATAGTGTAGAGAAGAGATAGGATATGGGCATCACGACGACGCCGAATCGGCAACCACTTCAATCTGGCCCGAAACTCCGACCCATGGTCGTATTTGCGGAGGCCGAAAATGAAGCGGATGCACAAGTTCTGCAGTCGCTCGAGTTTGTTTAGTAGAACCTCCGTTGCATCGAGAAAACAGACATCCGCATAGTCTATTAGCGGTAGAAGAAGAGATTGCGCAAGGGTGACCCTAGTATGAAATGGTAGGAATTTTTGGAGACGTTTAAGGGACTGAAAAGAGTAGAAGACCCTCCTACTAACATCAGCTATATGAACTTCCCAAGAAAGGTTAGTATCTATATGGACGCCTAGATTCTTAGCACTTTTCGAGTAAAGTATAGGTACTGAGTCATAAACTACTGGTGGGAGGGACTGGTGATTCAGTAAACTAAGCATATATCTGCCACCAATAATGAGCGCTTGAGATTTATTTGGATTCAGTAAGAGCCCAAAGGACTTAGCCCACTTGTTGATATTTTCAAGGTCATCATTGATGGCAGCTATAGTCTCAACGAGTTCGCCGACTTTAAAATGACGATATAACTGCAAGTCGTCTGCGTAGAGATGATAGTTGGAAGTTAGGACCTTAGTGAGAGCGTTTATAAAAATTGAGAAAAGTAGAGGAGAGAGGACGCCACCCTGAGGTACACCCGCAGCCAAATCACACCATTCTGAGGAATCCTCATCAGATCGAACAGACTGCGAGCGGCCCCGAAGATAAGATTTGAACCACTCGATTACTGGTGCAGAGACATTAAGGGAGGAAAGGATTCCTAAGAGGATGTCAAAATCAACTGAGTTGAAAGCACTACTGAAGTCCAATAAAACCAATACGGTTAGACATTTATTTTCCATAGCTTACTTTAGGGTTGTTACAGTGCTATGGCCAGGTCTGAAACCGGATTGGTAGGGACTTAGTAGGCTGTTAGAGGACAGATAACGAGACAGTTGCTTCTGAACAACACTCTCAAGGACCTTATGTGAGAACTATGTGGATTACTCTTTCCTTTTCTTTTATTTTCACATGATGTCTGGCAGTTTTGAGTATTTGATGCGGCCTACCCAAATGTCCTTTCTTTGGCATTGTTCGTCAAGTCGTTGAGCTCCTTAGTAGTCCTGAGTTAAGCTACACGCATACTGACAAATGCTTGCACTGACTGGACAGATCCACTTAGAACTGTGTAATTCTTCCCTCAAAAGACCATATCAGGCTCAATCTGCACGGTTCTCATATGATTTGACCATTACATGTTTTGCTGTATGGACTTTAAAAGAGACTTTGACCCCTGAGTTTGTTTCGGTGTTTCTTCTCAGGGTAGTCAGGTAGGAAACACCGGCCTCAACTAGCATTAATAGACGAAAAAAAAAATTGACGTGTAAAAGTGTTTTTATAAAACCTACTTGCAAAATAATAATAATAAAAAACCTATTTATTTATCCTGATGAATCCATTCATACTTTCATCTCATTAATAATATTAATAGAGACAATGATAGGTTTGCAAATCTACACTTATATTATAAAGAGGTATAGTTTGTTTTCACTGATAGCAAGCTGCTTTATTCTTGAGTATGAGTAACATAAGTTATATTTTATGAAGTTTGACAGGCCTGTTGGTCTAGTGGTTAGTGACCCTGACTACTATGCCGGAGGTCGTGGGTTCGATTCCCACCCAGGACAAATGTTTGTGTGATGAGCACGATCATTTGTTCTGTGTCTGGGTGTAATTTATCTATAATATGTATGTATTTAGAAATATATAAGTATGTTTATCAGTTGTCTAGTACTCATAACACAAGCTTTCCTTAGCTTGAGACTAGATGGCGTTGTGTGATAGTTGAGGATTACTATTATTATTTGTTTTAAGTCACCATGACGACGATATATTGACAACATATATGACTGCGAGATAACCAAGTGTTACCTGAGACATGAAGAGGTGTGTCAGATAACACATACATAATAAGATCAGAATTGTCAAAACAGACTTATCCATCTTTTGATCTGAGAAAAACAAATGAAATCAATAAAAAAATAATGGATAGCATAATGTGTACTATGTACTTAGGCTAGCCGCACACGTTCAGTTTCCTAGTTAGGTTTCCTGATCAGGAATTCTGATTCCTTACCATAATTACCTTATTTGGATACTATCCATTTTTATATCCCAAAAATAACATTTTTGCTCGGAATCCTGAAATTCAAATAATAATAAATAAATATTCCACAACAATCACACAACGCCGTCTAGTTCCAAGCTAAGCAGAGATTGTGTTATGAGTACTAGACAACTGATAAACATACTTATATATTTCTAAATCATACATATTATAGATAAATTACACCCAGACACAGAACAAATGATTATGCTCATCACACAAACATTTGTCCTGGGTGGGAATCGAACCCACGACCTTCGGCATAGCAGTCAGGGTCACTAACCACTAGACCAACAGGCCAGTCAAAATCTTCGCTTGTCGAGTTCTTTGGGATGAATCTGATTACCCTGAATTAGTTGCTCAGCTGGTGTTTCTCCCGTACCTAAACAGCACCTCAGGCCGCGAACACACCGTTTGTTAGCTGATCCTTTATTGCAGACAGTGTCACGAGCTACTACAGGTCGCGCGGTGAATTAACATCGCTGAAAGTAGTGAGGGCAATCTGCGCATGTGTACAATTGCGCACAGAAATTCTTACTATGTTAGGATCTTTTTTAATTTCGTATGTTTGAACCTTAGCACCATAACTTATAATAACACTAGTTTTTGATTGTAATTTATCTTGTAAGTAGGTAAATTCAGAAAAACAACTATTTAAAAAAAAAAAAAAAAATTTCGTTACTTTCTTTCTTAACGTAACAATTCACGCCGTAAACCATTCTTCTGGCTTGCCGTTTTAAAACTTTATTTTTAACCATTTTTTTTTTTACGACTACGTATTACTAATACGATAACACAAGCTGTACGCAACAGTACCCAAGTACAACAGTATCCAATGAGACGCGTACCAATGACGTGTCGCCGACGGCGCACACCCGCCCGCACGTCGCCAAATATACCAAAATTGAATACTGCTCATGCCCCTTCCACTTTTGCCGAGCGATCTTGATTCACCGCGCAACCTGTACTACTCGATCGTGCGCTTTCTGTGCTTAATGCTCTTCTGACTCTAACACCGGAGTGTGATTTGTTTGCTGGGAGATAAATATCTAAGGTTTTGTGAGAGGATGGATGGAAAATAAGTAAACCTTGTTTTATTTATTTTGTGGAATAGGTATTTTATTTTAGTGGTATGTAAAGAAAGAAAGAAAATACGTTTATTTGACACAGAGGTACACACAATGATATAATACAGTACATTATGACTTGAGTGTGTAATGGTAGTGATTACCGTCAAGGCGGTATTTAGACCTGAACTATGGCGAGGGTCTTAACAGAGCAGAGAACGGTAGTCATTAATTACTCACGTGCATCATACGACGTTTTTCAATACACTTGTGAAGAAAATAACTGTAAAACTAGTAAACTTTGTGGCGGTGAAAATCTGTTTCAAACCGGATGGGAGCTACTATCAAAATACAAAGGATCAATAAAATTGATATATGATTATTTTTTGAAATCTTGGCTGATCCTAGAAGTAATGCTGCTAAGCAAATAAACAATTTAATTTTATTTTTAATTTTGTTTGAATGTACCTACGCTCAGATATTTTTTTTATTTACTTTTCAATACTGAAATGAATAAACGGGGGTTGATCGGCGACTCGTGGGGTACGACCTGCGCCCAGCCTGATACGGTGAATGTAATAAAATTATGGCGGGGGAGAGGTTGAACAATAAGGTTTTAACTACATTATAGCACTAGCGCGTAATGGTAATCAAAATGTCACAGTTTGGTAACAAGGGCCATTATTTACCTAAGTACAGTGCAATAAGAGTCACTTTCTGAGCAAGTGTATTAAAAAATAAATAACGTGTTAAAACGTCGAGTCGTGCGAACGAAAAAGAGGGATGAAGCTGTACACTCTAAATAGCTCTCCCTGCAACAGATGTTTAGTTCGTCACATGGAGGTCGAGAAGAGGTAGGGCCTCTGTTCTAAAAGAAAAAAAAAACAGACATTTGCGCTAGTTTCACAGAGTTCCGAACCAGGGACTTAAAAACACCTTCATAAAGGTTACAGAATTATAAGTGTTACATGTTGAATTGGTAACAGAATCAAATATGTAACACTTATTAATGTGTTTATAATGTGTTATTCCAAAACATTTACAAAAGTGTTACCCTAACATATCTGTAACAGACATAAAAGTGTTAACAGTGTTAATAAGTTTAACAGGTAAACGCAGCGTTGCCAAAGTTACAATTTACAAAGATACACTAAAACTGATTATTTCAGTTACACATATTAACACATATAAACAGGTTACAATTTGATTGGGTTGCACTCCATAACACATATAAAAGATTACAGTTTCATTCGGTAACATTATTGTATCTGTTACATTTAAAAATGTTTTTCAGTTAAAACTGTTTTAAAAAACAGTGTTAAAATACTTTATTACGGTTACAGTTTGAGTCCCTGTTCTGAACCTATTCATAATCAAGAAACCGAATTCGCGTACTTTTTTATTGATAGGCTCACGCTTAAACACTATCTTACCTCATGGTAAGCGATGATCTGGTCTAAGATGGAGCTTGCTTTTCTAGAGGTAAACTATTCACTCTTGACTTAAAGATCCCTAGGTTGTAGCTATCAGGAAACACAGACTCCTTCAGGCTTTTCCTTAGCCGGCCTTAGTTTGTTGCCAGCCTTAGATAACACATGCAATTTAATTGCGATCTTTTTTCTAGAAAACTTGTGAAACAATCCGAGATTATAATAATGGATTGATAATTTTTATCAAAGAGCTTTTGCTGGTTGAAGGATGCGGATGTAGAAGTACATTGCACACCTTAGAGCTCAAACACATAAACACGTTACGATGACGTAACGTGCCACGTCACGGCAACGTGACGAAGTGGCACGGTGCGTCGTCGTAACGTAAATAATCTCGTTACGACATCGCAACGTGTTACGTTGCACGGCACGTCGTCGTGACGTAAAATCTCACGGTGCACTTGACGCTGCTGTGACGCATTTGTTATTCAATATACAAAGATGACGGACAACATTGAAGTTGATCACTTAGTAACACCTGTCCACAGAGAGTGCAATACTGTGTTTAAAGCATACCGTCAAGTACTATACGACGAGAAAGACTCCGGTATACGCGTGTTTCCTTGATTTATCCAGGGCATTTGACCTTGTCTCATATGATATCCTGTGGGAAAAGTTGGGGAGCACGGGGTTACCTCGGGGACTCATTAGCATACTCCGATATTGGTATGGGCACCAGGTCAATAGCGTCAGATGGGCGGGGGCGATGTCGGATACTTATAACACCGAGTGCGGCGTTAGGCAGGGCGGCCCGACCTCGCCCACATTGTTTAATCTATACATGAACGAGCTGATCGTCTCGCTCAGCAGTCAGCATGTCGGGTGCTTTGTGGACGGAGTGTGCGTTAACAATGTGAGTTATGCGGACGACATGGTGTTGTTGAGCGCGTCAATCTGTGGATTGAGGAGGCTACTCAGTACATGTACGGATTACGCGCGTGGTCATGGGTTAATATATAATGTGAAAAAGAGTCAATGCATGGTCTTTCGGGCCGTCGGTGGGTCGAGTCCTATGAACTTACCAACAGTTCATATTGATGGTGTTCCAATACAGCGAGTGGATCAGTTTAAATATTTAGGGCATCTACTTACCGAGGACCTTAAGGATCAGGCTGACATGGAGAGGGAGCGGAGGGCACTGTCAGTGCGAGCCAATATGATAGCCCGTCGGTTTGCGCGATGTTCTAGGGCGGTGAAGATCACGCTCTTCAGAGCGTACTGCACATCCCTGTACTCGTGCAGCCTGTGGGTTGACTATACTGAAAGGGCATACAGTGCCCTCCGTGTCCAGTACAATAACGCGTTCCGGGTGGTAGTGGGGCTGCCCCGCTTCTGTAGCGCATCAGGAATGTTCACGGAGGCGCGTACCGATTGTTTTCACACTACTATACGCAAGCGGTGCGCATCCCTGGTGCGCCGGGTGTGGGCCAGCCCCAATGCCATACTGGCAATGATCGCTGACCGGCTGGACTGTCCCTATATCCGACATGGCTGTGCCAGACATGTTACTATTCCAATGCCTGTTAGGAAATTGTAGTGGTTTTTGGATTTATTTTATTTTATTTTATTTTAATAGTGACATGTAATTGAAATTTAATTTTATACAATTATCTAATTTTATTTTGATTATTAATACAATTCTTTTTTTTTTTAAAGTAACCGCAGCTCAGGAGCGTCCCGTACCATAGGACAAAACATCTGAAGACTTCAAGGTACCTAAATTTCTCGATCGAAATTAACTGCGGCCATTCTACAAATGCGCCACCGTCCATACGACGTCGTTCAACGTGGCACGTTGCGTTGTCGTGACGTTATTATTTACGTTGCACGACGTGGAAAACGTCGCGGCATCGTGACGTAGAATTTGACGTTGCGTTGCCGAGCCATGCGTCGTCGTAACGTGTTTATGTGTTTGAGCCCTTAGTGTTATGAAATTGATGACTAAGACCCAACAGTTTCACTGACACTAAAAACTACCAGCAAACCGTAGATATCCAGGAAGGCCGATACTCTCTATTCAGGAAAAGTCTGATACGCCTTCTCGCTCCACCATAGAGTGGGAAAAAAAAACTGGGCAAGTACGAGTTGTATTCGCGCACTGTGGGTTCTGTGCAAGCTATAATACTCGTATGGAGCCTCAATGATTTTTTTAGAATTTTTTTTTGTGTTATGGTTAACAACAAATATTTACTATTTTCCAATTTATTCATATACCTGTGCTATAAGACCGTGCTTTGTGTCTTTCAGAATTCTGGGTCAACGGGAAAGTACCTACCATATGAATTGGAAATGGTTGAGCTGAGTGGGGCTGATGCACGCGTCATGCTCGTGAACGGGTGCCGTCAGATGGGACTGGTCATCTCTTAGCTGCCAGTGGCTTAATTCAGTTTCTAGCTTTCAATTATTTTCATTTTTATTTCAAAATCGACATTGTGCTCACATGATAGAAGCAACTAGTAATATGTAACGTAGCATTATGTGTAACACAATATGATTTAAAAGAGTGTCCATGGAGTTTCTTGCACGTTCTTCTCCATAGAGACCTACTCTTTGGAACGTGCAATTTAGCTTCACTTTTCTTGGACTGACCGACATTTGATTAAAAAGTGCCTGTAAATGGTCTATTTGAAATAAATGCTTTGATTTGATTGAATTTCGATCTTTGAGAGTATCCAAATATACATTTCTTTGCGACATTAGAAGTTTGATTTTTTCACAGCTTGAAAGGACCGCAGACCTGAGTATATAGTTTTAATTTCAACTCGATACCTCCAAGCGTTCTTGAGATAAAGGGTCTTGACAGACAGACGGACGGACGGACCACAAAGTGATCCTATAAGGGTTCCGTTTCTTTCCTTTTGAGCTACGGAACCCTAAAAAACGTAGCTTCTTTGAATCACCGACTCATCGTACTTGAAAGTGTTATAATTCTGTCAATAAAATGAAGCACCTAGTAAAATGATAATAGGGACACTGTCTGATAACAGAGGTCGGGCTCTTCAGGTTTCAGATTGAGTCACACCTACTTACTTTAAGTTTTTTTCTTTTCAAACTAAGTATCTGCATCTACACCAATAATACTCAAAGAGGTAAAGTTTGTTTTTTATTTATTTATTTATTTTAAAAATTGACACACCAACGACTCATTCACCGATTAAAGTTACAAATAAAAGAACATTACAAATACATATTATGGTGGATTTGTCACTTATAGGCGTGCACAGCACTTATACAATAATATAATTAAGACAAAAATAATTAAAAATTGCATTGGAATAAATTAAATTAAAAAATACATCGAGATGTCAGTGAGATAAATTATAAAAAAGATTAAATTGAGATCAGTTACATTATAAATATAAAAAAAAGAATATTATACAATTACATAAACAGATAATTTTTTTTTGTATTTATCAGATTTTTTGTTTGTAGAAGGATCTCTGGAAGTAAGTACTGGACCCCAAGTCTGCTATTTTTATAAATTCGTTATTCCAACACGAGCCCATTGTCATTTTGCTAAATCTTTGTAATCTGCTAATTCATAATGATCGATCATTGATCGGTCAATGGTCTTCTAATAGAATGGTGGTAGAATGATAATTTCGAGCATATTAAAACCAATAACTGGACAATAACACACTGATCAAATAAACTGTCAAGGTTTTAGCAGATTACCGAAAACTTCAAATATTCATTTGTCAATATGTACAGTAAAATGGGGTGAATAGAGACTTAGAGGTGAATAGAGACAAAACTTTAAAGGGTATTTCCTCGATATTTGAATATATTTTTTCGGCATTTACCTATGTAAATTTTTTAATGAATTGTTATTCTAAAAAATCGATGCTTTGTTAGAGGCCGATATTATAGTATCAAAGTGAAAAACCAAACCAAAGTTTGGTCTCTATTCACCCCTAAGTCTCTATTTACCCCGTTTTACGGTACAAGATTACCATTCTATGCCACTTCTTTCAATAGAGTGTCAGTGGTTGACCATTGGAAAGTCATAATGACGCCATTATATTATTAGATTACGAAACTTGTCAAAATCGACAATTATGACATCAATGATAGATCATTCTGACACTATTGTAATAGCAGACTTGAGGCCCTGGTCCGATTGCTAAAATTTTTTCACCGATAGAAAGCTACTTTATTCCTGAGTGACATAGGCTAGCTATACTGAATGTATGCGGGAAAAACCGCGGGCAGAAGCTACTTACAGTTAAATTACACCCAGACACAGAACAAATGATAATGCTCATCACACAAACATTTGTCCTGGAACCGACGACCTCCGGCATAGCAGTCAGGGCCGTTAACCACAAGACCAACAGGCCATCAATATTAGTGTCAAATAGTGGTCAAAGCCTGTCAATTATTTAAATAAACCCTTGTTCCTAGAGATCCCTCGCTTGTGAAAGCCCCATTTGGTCGTAAAATGGATCGCGCTATGAGCTCGTAGTAGGGTATCTGGTCCAGTAGCTCGCCGTCCGATCGTCCGGTAACCGTCCGGACCGGACTGAGCCAAATTCATCGACGGCGCATATTATTCCACGCGCGCCTCATAGAGTTGTCAACAAACCGTAGGGGCCCAGCAAGGTCGAACCTTCTGGGGCCAAGGATTTGTTTCTGAAAGTAAGATTCGGCCCCGGAACGAAAGGCAACGAAGCAAAGGCAATCACTTCTGTACGCTTGAGCATTTAGGCGCATTTTAGCATACAGTGGTTGTTGACGCGAGGGAGTAGGCAATTATCGTAATAGGTATTGGAAATTTTCTACTGAGTGAAGTATCTGTTACGTAGTAACTATTCAGTAATCTGTGGCAAAGGAGTGGGTTTTTAGTCAGTAAAAGTCTGACACTATCTCCCGCTCCGACATTGGATGATGTTCGCCCCTAAAAAAAAGGGGATCCAGGAATTAAATCCAGTATTTTCTGGTTAAATTGCCAGTATACAAACTCATTAAAACATCGTTTACTGTTAGTTCTGGTCATAGGTCATAGGTTAGGTTGTAGGTCAATCTAGGACTTAAATATACTTAATCTTAACGTGATTGCAATACGTATGGTTCAGTCCATACTGGTAATAACTTGAGTATCTTCAAATGAGATTATGATGATGATTCGATTGTAGATAATTACCAGTATAATAATAAAGTTATTCCACAACTATGACACAACCAAAGAGCTATGGAGCGCAGCATTTTGGGTGTAAAAAAAATCAGAGCGAGATTATTTTTTTAAGCTATTGCATAGCTTCTATCGCGGGCCTTGAGCGTGGAGACCGAATCCAGAAATTCCGTAACGAAAATAACCTAACACCCCCCACTCATTTGTTTTTTGAGCGTGGTGACCGATAAGAAAACAAATGAGTGAAAAATCAATCAAAATTCAATTCAATGAGTGAAAGCGTAACTTCAATTGATATCAAAGAAAAAAAAAATACTGTATAAATAAAATAAATAAATAATTATAATTACATAAGTTGATAAAAATGCTATGCAATAGCTTTACCGCGGCAGTCTCCGAGTGCCACACGTCTTTTTTTTTATTGAGATCAACTAGTGCTTGACTGCGATCCCACCTGATGGTAAGTAGCGATGCAGTCTTTGATGGTAAGGCGCACTAGTTTATTAAGAGCACTCTAGCCTTGAAGACACCCAAATTATAATCGGACGGGAAGACCGCAGCAGGCAAACTGTTCCAGTCCTTCGATGTACGGATTAACACGCTGCGCTAGAAAATGAGCATAATAGACGTAGGTAAAAAGGCTGCCAGGCTCAAATGGGATTGGGCGGGTCACGTCAGCCGCATGAGCAGTGACCGCTGGGTAAGTGTCGCCACCCAGTGGGTTCCTGAAAACGGTAAGCGCTATCGAGGTCGCCCTAGAAAGAGGTGGCGAGATGATCTGGACGCGTATCACGAGAACTGGCTAACAACGACACAACGCTGTTTTGTCCCAAACTAAGTAATGCTTGTGTTATGAGTACTAGACAACTGATAAACATACTTATATATTTCTCAATACATACATCATCATCATCATATCAGCCTTTTTTATTGTTCCCACTGCTGGGACTCAGACCTCCTCTCTAGGAGAGGGAATGGTCACGCGGGCTCAGTACGGGTTGGTGAATGTCACATGGGTATCTCTGAGTTTTTGGTTCTATAGGACATGCCGGTTTCCTCACAATGTTTTCCTTCACCGTTATGAGAGCAGTAGTGATGAAATAAATTACACAAAGTAATGCGCCAGGCTGGGTTCGAACCCGCGACCATTACTCGTAAGTCGGGCCATTACCCAAGATCCAAGTCATTTTAAATTGTATATTAAATCATATGAGAACCATGCAGATTAGCGTCTGAGTTGGTCTTTTAAGGAGCCGGCGACAGATGAATTTCTATGATATTCGGTTACCTATAGACAATATTTATCTAGGTTCCTACGTCTTTCTTTTTTATAAAAAAACTTAAAGAAATTTAAGCGAATTGTATTTCGCACTTTTTTAGAGCATAAATGGCAAAACATGCCATTTGGCTTTTCCTGTATAAAAATAACAATATTTCTAATATTCTCGACGTAGGAACCTAGATAAATATTGTCTATAGCCGAATATCATCATAATATGTTGGAAATATGCTCCAACTGCAAATGAGCGTGGTATTACGTTTCTATGGAAATTTATCCGTCGCCGTGCCCTTAATAAAAGAACCACAGATTTGAGTTGACCTGTCCAGTCAGAGCAAACATTTGTTTTAATATTCGTCTAATATTGATAAGTACAAACGATCATCTCTTTCCGTCTTATAGAAATCGATCCCAGTTCTCATTAAAATCCCTTAGACCTTCGTTGATCCCGAAAACGTGATCAGTATTACGTTACTAGATAAAAACACTTCTACTGCTAAGAAAATTAAATAATTCATACTACGTACAAGTTCACATGTTCACCTATATTAGAACAACGGCTCACGAATTTTAATTCACACAAAACTGATTTTCAAATCCAAAATGTCGTATGTTAAGCCATTCTATGTTTAGTTACGACGTTCTACCATTTGGAACTAAAATATAGTATACTACTTTTACGCGATTTTGTTAAAATGTTAAAAGGTAATAAGTGCATTGGATTTTAGCAAAAGGATAAGACGTTCTTGATTTAAAATTGTTTTATTCCGGTTAAAGAAATGGTATACTACTTTTGCGCGCGAATCGTCTTTGAAAACAAAATGGCGTACGTCCATAGACTAAAGTGCAAAAAGACGATGTTTTTCTTCTGAAGTTTTGGCGGGTTTTTGAAAGCGTAACAGATAGAAAAATACGAGGATCCAATATTTATAATCTGTTTTTTTAGGATTAGTTAATTTATTTAATGTGAGTACTGGCTTTCTCTTGAAGCAACTTTTGAGAACACAAATTCCTACACAGTAGATAGTCCTTATTTTTGAGTTCGGAAATCACCAAAAAAAATATATTTTACAACTCTCACATAACGCCATCTAGTCCCAAATTAAACAGAGCTTCAATTCTGCTAGACAACTGATAAACATACTTATATATTTCTAAATACATATGTATATGTACATGTACACTCCTACTTTTTAATTAGTACACAAAAAAATGGTGCTCTATCTGTACCAGTCACTGATCATATTTTTGTAGTCAAAAGTAGAAAAAGACGAAATCTTAAAATTGACCACGAAAAGGTAAATTCTTCATAGAATCAATCAAACTCAACGATGGCTAGTAGAAAATACTGCGGGCAGTGTTTTTCCTTAGTAATTGTCACTTATTCATTCATTAATCAATAGCCTGCACAATATTTTCATAAATTGAGTGACATTTTGGGACATAAGGACATAAACCAACGCTAATAACTTTGCTGTTTATGAATATTATTTATTGAGATTTTACTTATAAAATAACAAGGGCTTTTCTAATAAGCCCTTTAAGTATGTGTACTAATTAAAAAATTGTGGTGTATGTAGAAAAATAACACCCATACACAAAACAAAAGATCGTGCTCATCACACAAACATTTTTCTTGGGTGGGAACTGGGAATCGAACCCACGACCCATAGCAGTTAGGGCCACTAAAGGGCCTATAACACTACTCGTTATTCAGACCGTTTTGATCTACGGTACGACGTATCACGTAGTGTAATAAAGGTCAGACTGTCTTACTCGGGAAGAATAATAAAACGAGTCTGAATATCGCACGCGTTATTCAGCGTAGTGTAATAGGCCCTTAACGACTAGACTAACAGTCCTGTCAAATGACACCTCTCGGTGTTCATTCAGAGCGTTGGAAAGAGTCACCACAGCCCTGGAAGAAAGAAAAGATGAAAGAACGCGGGTGGGTTTTAGTCTGTTATAATTTACCCCCACCGGGAGTAATAACCCCCAGGTTAGGAACAAGTGCTAGATTCCTTAGGGCAGCGGAACGCCCGTAGGACACGGTGGAGCACACAGTCGAGGTGTGCCTTGCTTGGGCGGAGCATAGCCGTGCCCTCGTGGGGGCGATCGGCGGCAGAGACCTCTCACTCCGGGCCTTGGTTCAGGCCATGGCCCGGAGTGAGGAGGAGTGGCAGGCGGTCGCCTCCTTCTGCGAAGCAGTAATGCTAGTTAAGGAGGAGGCCGACCGCATGAACGACGCTCTCGCCGCCATCAGGATTCCGATCTCGATTTCCGGCCACTGTAGGCGCGGGCTAGCGGACGGCGAGCAATGGGTAGCTCACTGTCCGACTGTCCGGTAACTGTCCGGACCGATCCCAAGTCGTAGACGGAGCACACTGTTCCCGCGCGCCTCAAGGAGTTGTCAGCAATAGCAGAGACTCAGCTGGATCGAAGCCTACTGGGGCCAGGGTTAGCTCTGAAAGGTAGCCCACCACCTGGTACGAAATGCAACGAAGAAACTTGAGTGGGTTTTTAGTCAGTAAAAGTCTGACACTATCCGCCCAAGAGTATCTAGGGGATGACGTTGGATGATTTTCCCACCAAAACCCCCCAGGGTAGGAACAGTGGTACTAGACCCCTTAGGGCAGATTAGAAAGTATAGCCACTAGTGCCATTAAGTCCTATCAGTATTATTTATAATGTTTGTACACTGGAATCTATATATAATCCTAAATCCTTATTTCCTTTTGTTCAGTCTATCAAAAGGTTATCTGTAGGAGATTGCCCTGTGCGATAAGGACGTCTATTGTACACTTGTAAGTGTTTATAAATCTTTGTCCTGTGACGTCATGAAATGCATTGTAAACAATTAATAAGTACAAAAAAAGAAATCAAAGTCTTGACCATCGAGGCAGAGTTGCTAGCCTGTCAGTTTTCTACAGAATTCATTTCACGCACACTCCCGCGTCGAAATTGCATTACCTAATTCCGCCTAGCCCGTTCCATTATCGGACCAACACGGTGTACTGCGATGCGCCAACGGTATATAGTGGACCTCCCACTCACACGCACAAAACGTTTTGGGAACACATTCATTGTGCGTTCAGCTAACGAGTGGAATTTCTAGCCGAAGTCTGTGTTTCCTGGTAGCTGTAATGTGGGGATCTTTAAGTCAAGAGTGAATAGGTTATATCTCGTTACCACATCGTCGCTTACAATCAGGTGTGATGGCGGTTAAGCGCGAGCCTATCAAAAACCAAAAAAAAAAATGCACTTTTAGTTTCAAAGTGGAGCGCAGCATTCCGATCATAAAAAAAACTGGGCAAGTGCGAGTCAGACTCGTGCAGTGAGGGTTACGTACAAACTTACCTTTGAAAACAATTCAATTTCCGAATTTTATTGTTTTTTTTTTGTTGTGATTTTCATTAGGAAAAAATCTGATAACTGTAAACTGTATATTACAGTTTTCAGATTTTTTTCTATACTTGTTGTACAAAACCTTGCCTCATGCCAATTAGTGTGCCTCACCATCAGAGATTGCATCACTGCTTACCATCAGGTGGGATCGCAGTCAAGCATTAGTATACAACAATAAAAAAAAACCGGATTGTAGGTCAACGGGAGAAAAATAGACATTTTTCTCCAGGAAAGAACTTTTTTTTAGTTGGGATCCATTGACTTCTTCCGCTCCAGGGCGAAGCAGGAGGACGTGTCAGACTATTATGCCTTGATCACACGTACCGAGTAAAAGGGCGAGACAGTAAAGTGTTGCTCGGCCGAGACGGTGATGTAAGCGAGTTGTAGAGATAAGCGCCCGGCCGAGCACTCGGCGCTGTGTTCACACGTACCGAGTACTCGGCCGAGAGCACTGTCTCGCTCGTTTACTCGGTACGTGTGATCAAGGCATTACTGACTAAAACCTATTCCTATGTTCCTTCTCGGTCTTGCGTTGAAGGTCTCCGGGTTTTCCTTTCAGAAGGCTGCGGCCCTGCTGGGCTCCTATAGTTTGATGACATCTCGTTGAGGCGCGCGTGGAACACTACGCGCTGCTGACGTCTCGAGCTCGGTCCGAACGGTTTACCGGACGGCGAGTTACCCATTGTTCTCCGTCCGCAAGCCTACATGTCAAAGATTTGGGGGGCAGGTCTTTGCCCAGTGGTGGGACAGTAAAGTCTTGAGGAAAAAACTTGAAAAAATAAAAGTGATAATGATTATTTTGAATCGTAGCAAAGATTATCCTTGATTGATAAAACTGTTGATAAAACAATATTGATGCTTGATTTCAGATAAGAGCCTACATAATGCAATATTTAAATAATGATTTTTGCTGACATCGCTGAAATAAGTATTTAATTCTTAATTGATATAGGTACTAAGGTAGATACCAAGTAAGGCTGTAGGGCCATGTCCGATAATCGGTGACCGATTTTTTGTAGGAGAATAATAGAACACACTGATAGTAATAGTGCAACGTACACGTCCTACAAAAAGTTGGTCAGAAAATAGAACAATGGGCTGCTCGCCCACGTCCGATAATCGGTGACCGATTTTTTGTAGGAGAAAAATAGAACGCACTGATAGCAATAGTACAACGCACACGTCCTACAAAAAGTCGGTCAGAAAACAGAACAATGAGCTGCTCGCCCACGTTCGAGAATCGGTGACCGATTTTTTGTAGAAGAAAAATAGAACACACTGATAGCAATAGTACAACGCACACGTCCTACAAAAAGTCGGTCAGAAAACAGAACAATGTTACAAATATACAAAATCGGTCCGATTTATCTGTCCTACAAGAAGTCTAACGTGGGCGGGCAGCGTAAACGTGGAATTTGTTGACAGTTTTAATTTCAAAAACGGAAACAAAGGCATAAAGCTGTCCTTTTTTATAGTGGGAAAAAAACATCCAATAACATCCCCCGCCCTTGGGCGGAGCGGGTGATAGAGTCAGACTCTTACTGACTAAAAAACCAACCCTGTTTTTTCAAGCCTTCATACCGGGGCTCGAGTTCCCTTTCGGATAACCCTGGCCCCAGTAGGCTTCGACCCGGCTGGGTCCCTGCTGTTGCTGACAACTCCTTGAGGCGCGCGGGAACAGTGCGCGCCGTCGACGACTTGGGTTTGGTCCCAAGTAGGCATTATGACGAATATTTTGATATGCATATTGTATATGTTTTAAGAAGGAACGTGACCCAAGGGCTGGCTTCTACCTCGGTCAGAGAATAAGCATTGCCATACAACGTGGCAATGTCGCCAGCCTTTTGGGCACACTTCAAGTCGACAGCGATGCGGAGGAGTTTTATGACGCCATATTTAGCTAGGCATTTAGTGTATACGTATATTATTTTTAATTATTTAAGTTATTGTTTAATTTGTTTAATTATTGTTAACTAATTTAAGTATTTTTTTTATAAATGTTTTAAACCTACTGAACATACAGAAGGAATAAATAAATATGGCATCCGAAAGGGCTCGGCTGAAGTGAAAATGATAGTAAAATTGGGGTTTAAAATTCATGGTTCTCGCGAACGTTTTTTTTTTTTATATTACGAGCATGGCAGTTGAGGCTCATTCTGTTCCCTTCAAAATGGTTGAGCTGAGTGGGCTGATGGACGTGTCATGCTCGTGAACGGGTGCCGTCAGATAGTATTATAATAGTAGTCTAAGGTCATCTTTTATTTTTTTTATTTTTATTAACTACATTGTGCTCACATAATAAAAGAAACAAGACATATATAACCAAGATTATGTGTAACTCTGATTTAAAAGAGTGTCCATAGAGTTTCTTGCAAGTTCTTCTCCATAGAGATCTACGCTTTGGAACGTGCAATTTTGCTTCCCTTTTCTTGGACTGACCGACATTGTTTATTCAAAAGTGCCTGCTAATAGTCTATTTGAAATAAATTATTTAGATTTGATTTAATCACAATAAAGTTTATTTCCCATTTGGTGACAACCCTAGCATATTTTTATGTGACCATTAGTCATTAGTCATTTATTCATGAACAAATAATTTGTATCTGAATTACACACAATCAATATTACAAAATTACAG
Organism: Mythimna albipuncta; assembly: GCA_929112965.1. Lineage (NCBI taxonomy): Eukaryota > Metazoa > Arthropoda > Insecta > Lepidoptera > Noctuidae > Mythimna > Mythimna albipuncta. The sequence continues at coordinate 2,012,068 of OV815986.1, read as the reverse complement.
TTTAAAAACAAAAAAAAAAGTAAAAATGTCAAGAATTTAAAAATAATAAATTTAAATTTCATTAATAAATTAAAAATCACACAGGGTCAAAATTTAAAATAAATTAAAATAAAACATTTACAATTAAAATAGCAAAGAATGTCAGAATGAATAAAAAAATAACAATTATAAGATCAATATTAAGTAAAAAAAATAAATAAAATCAATAAAGTAATGACCGTGTTAAAGCAACAGAAATTAGAGTTCTTCTACAGCATATAGACACTTATTCAATAGGAATTGTTTTAATTTTAATTTAAAAGTACTACTATAGACAGCACTTTTTATATCTAAAGGCAACCTGTTAAATAATTTTACGGCTTGGTATCGTGGACAGTGTTTAATAATTCTTAAGTTATGATTAGTAAAATTTTTATTCTTCAAATCAAGTCTACGGGTGCCTTCCCTAATCTGCCGTTCTTCCATTAACTCATAGTCTTGAATATTTTTGGCCAAATTACTTAAAAGTACTAGTACATAAAGACCTGGGACTGTAAGAATGCCTAAATGTACAAAATGTTGTCGGCAACTTTCCCTTTGTGAGATTCTGACCATGGTACGAATAGCTCGTTTATGTAGTACGAAAGCTCTTCTGCAATTATATTCATAGCTGTTTCCCCAAAAAAAGTATGCTATATCTAATTTTAGACTCCACTAGCGCAAAACATACCATTTTTAGTTGTTCTATGTTGATTTCATTTCTCAGGGCCCTTAGAGCATAACACGCAGACGATACAGATGCATCGATTGCTTTTAATTCTGGTTAAAAAAAATTTTACTTCGGGAACGGTCGTAATTTCAATTTCATTTAAGGCAACATTTAAATTATCAGTGTTACGAGCTGTAGTTTTAAATAACATTAATTGGGTCTTTTTACTATTAATAGATAATTTATTTGCTGTGAACCAAACATGAAATGCTTGTAACGTAGCATTTACCCTTTCTGTCAACTCCACCATATCATTAGCTGCCACTATGGCATTCGTGTCATCCGCGAAAATTACTAATTTAATGTCAGGTAAAATTGTATTTAAATAATGAATCAAGTCATTAATATATATTAAAAATAAAATAGGTCCAAGAATCGATCCTTGTGGGACACCCTTTGATATGCATGCAATTTTGGATTTGAACATTTTCTTATAATTATTCTGAGTTTTGTCAATTTCAACGTAATTTAAGAGAATAGTCGCAAAGCATTTCCTCTTATTCCGTAATAACTCATCTTAGTCAAAAGTAATTCGTGGTCAATTGCGTCAAAAGCGGAACTTAAATCTAGGAAAATCCCTGCAACTCTCATTTTATTGTTTATTTTATTTATGACACCATCCAATAATGTATATATTGTGTCTGAAGTGCCAACACCCTTTTGATATCCAAATTGTCTTCTGTTTAACACTTTGTTAAGTCTCAAATGTACTAAAAGTCGCTTTTTAAGAATCTTTTCAAATAGTTTTGACAGCACAGGTAATAGAGAGATGGGTCTATAGTTATTGGGATCAGTTTTACTTCCCTTCTTATGAACAGGTATTACTTTTGCAATTTTTAGTTGTTCTGGGAAAATAGCTTCTTTTATACAATTATTGAAGAAGTCAGACAGAGGTTTGGCTAGTATAGTAATGTGCTCCTTGATCAGACTAATAGGAACTTCATCATAACCACAGGAATATTTGTTTTCCATTCTTTTAACTATGGAACAAATCTCGTCTGGAGTGGTGGGAGAAATATGCATGTCACTAATAACCTTATCCGTGTGTGAAAGAAGAAATGCCATAGTATGATTTTCTTCATTTACATTAGTAGCACCTTTATAATCAAATTGATTCACCACTAAGTTAGTTATTTGCTCTGGGTCCACTATAATTCGTCCTTCAACCTTAAGCCTAAGTTCCTGCTGAATCACATTCTCTTTATTAGTGCATTTATTCACAATTTTCCAAATTTCTTTACCCGTATTATGTGATTTATTTATTTGAGCCATAATAGCAAGCTTTTTAGCTTTAGAAACAATATTTCTATATAACTTAACGTACATATTTTTATATTATTTTAAAAAACTCGGTTCAAGGTTATTTCCATTACTTGCACATAAAAAACGTTTCATTTTACTGGAAGTACGTATCCCTTTAGTGATCCACTTTAATTATGACTTATTTTTAAGGTTAGTTTTACATTCTCTCTTTCTGTAGCTATTGCGAAACACTTTATAAAAACTTTTACGAAAAGTATTAATACCCATACCAGTCCAAGATTCGTTAAGAATGCCCTTTGCGAATACTGCACTGTTTTTACCATTGAATACTCTTTTATTTGTTACAATAAACTGATTCTCATTGGAATTTGGAGTGGATCGATTTTTCAAACAAACATCAGCAAAAATACCCGCATGCCCATCAGCCAACCCATTTTGATCTACTTCACAATTTAAAACACACGCATCAGGCAGATTGGTTATGATGTTGTCGATACATGAAACACTATTATTACGAAAGAAAGTAGCCGATGAGATTAGATGCCTGAAATTATAACATTTTAACAAATTAAGGAATTCTGTACTTTTTTTATTGTCCACTAGCAAATCAACATTAAAATCACCGCAAATTATGCATTTCTTATTGAATAAATAGTCCAATAGCTTCTCCAACCTTTCTAAGAACTGTTCATAATTTTTATCTACAGGATTTCGATAGCAACAGCAGATATAAAGACCGGTGATAATATCTTTAGTACAACTAATTTCAAAACATTCCATTTTATATAATTTATTTATTGGTTCACAAATTTCAGTTTGCCTATCGACATGCCCGAGAATTAGACTACCTCCTCTCAATTTATTTTTTCTAGTGTTATAAGCTACTAATCTATAGTTATTGATATTAAAAACATTTGCTGTACTCTCATTCAAGAAGTGTTCACTTATACATAATTATATAGTCCAGTCTTTTAGCAAGGCTATCCACATAAACTTCTAGTTCATTTTTCTTATTCATAACTCCGCATAGGTTTTGGTGATAAATTTTAAGGGATATATATTTATTGGGATCAAATTCATCTGTCATACTATATGAAGTAATAGGTGATTTAGGATCGAAAAAAATTACTCTCCTCTGTCTGTGTACTTTTGCCTTGGTATCAGCGTGAACTGTTTTTATCGACTTTCTAATTTTTGTATTTAATAATAGATGTCACTGCTTGTGGAAGTCCGAAATAGACTTCATCGACTTAACTAGATGGCACTATTCAGAATTCACTGCTAGCTAAGTTATTGTCATTGACGTTTGAATAAAAAACGGAATATTTACTTCCGTTTTCTAATTTTCTTCAATTAATAGGAATTTATTTCACAAAGTCGTGCTGCCATATATTTTTCTGTGTATTGAGAAGCACATTCCACGATGTTTACACTTGGAATTGTTTTTATTTTCCTCACATTTAGCACCTTTCCGTAATACACACAAAACTGTTTTGATTCGTATTTTCTTCTAAACTTTATGTCCGTTTAACACAATCACTTAAGTACTGAGCCTCTTTAGGCTGATTTATGTTGTTATCAAGTTATAAAGAGCACAACTTCTATTTTTTATTATTTATAAAACACAGAGCTAGTATTTACATGACGGCAGCGCCATCTGGACCGCGTAAGTACCTACACCGGCGGGGTATAGCGCGACATCAAAGGCGTTGCGCTACTGTAGGGAATTGTAATACTGTGGCAGGGGGCAGCTGGGTCAAAGCCTACTGGGGCCAGGGTTAGCTCTGAAAGGTAGCTTGGCCACGGTTTGAAAGGCATGAAGGAATGGGGTGGGTTTTTTAGTCATTAAGAGTACGCTATCTTTCGCTCCACCCAAGCGTGGGGGATGTCATTTGGATAAATTTTACCCACCAAAAAAAAAATCGGTCCACCTTGTTGGAAGCCTTTCAACGCTGCGTTTTCCGGTATGAGGTCGCCACTCCAGAACCTTTCGTCTTCATCGACCATTTAAAATTTCACGGCTTTCACCATCAGTTAAATTGTGTTGCCGTTGAAAAATCCCGTATTTGACGATAAAAACTGAGCTGGTGTAAACCAGTCTCCATTTCTGCGCACAGCTAGCTGGTTCTACGAAGGTGTTCCACCGCTATTCCTACTTGTTTAGGAGTCGTTGGACACCTGAGGTGCCAGCCGTAAACTACGTTAGACAATTATCGTGATGTTTTGACACTCCCTCGTCTATCACAGTACTACAGTAGGTCGTATTTGTGGGATGCATCATCAGCCGAAGAACGTCCACTGCTGGACATAGGCCTCCGCCAAGTGTCGCTACGACGACTGGTCCTGTGCGTCACGCATTTATCGGATTCCCACGACCCTGACCAGGTTATCAGTCCACCTTGTTGGATGCCTTCCAACGCTGCGTCTTCCGGTACGTAGTCGCCACTCCATGTGCCAAAACCTTTCGTCCTCATCGACCATTTAAAATTTCACGGCTTTCACCATCAGTTAAAATTGTGGTGCTGTTCAAAAATCCCGTATTTGATGATAAAAACTCAGCTGGTGTAAACCAGTCTCCATTTCTGCGCACAGCTAGCTGGTTCTACGAAGGTGTTCCACCGCTATTCCTACTTGTTTAGGAGTCGTTGGATACCTGAGGTGCCAGCCATAAACTACGTTAGACGAATATCGTGATGTTTTGACACCTCCCTCGTCTTTGTCAGCTTGTATTGTTTCGGTTCGTACGAGGTAGGTACCAACCGAAAAACTTTAATAACGCGTGGCTACGGTTTTTCTTTTTGTTCCGTTTTTGTTTTTAGTTTTGTCGTAGTCGGGTTTTAGTTTTCACTATTTTTCTATACTATTTAGGTACTTGCAAAAGTTAATTTATCAAATTAAACTAGGTAATTAACATAAAACTTCTGTTCATTAGTGAAGCAGTGAAATAGCTGCATAGAGTCTGAAGCCCTTTCAAATGATACCAAAAATGACGTATTTATCTTATTTTATTTATTTAACATAAATATGTTAATATTTTTTATTTTTCTTTTGGTCCACTAGAGGGCGCCCGCGCCTCATAGGTTTTTGATGATTTTTTTTTATAAGTACTAGTAAAGCCCTTGCAAATGATATCAAACACAGTGTATTTATCTTAATATTTTTTGACACATTGCTTTTTGTCCGATAAAGAGCGTCACTTTAATTTCAGCAATATTTTGGAAATGTACAAGTGATGCCTTTTCAAATGATACCAAACACGGTGTCTTTACCTGTATTTTTATTTTTAATACATTACTTTTTGTCCGCTAGAGGGCGCCATATCGAGTTTTATGTCATGTCACGTAGCCCATGTTCAGCGGACGATTAAGATGATACCTCATATGTCGAGTTCCGATAAGTAGATAAAGAGCTATAAGGGAACAAACGAACATACATACATAGCCTGTCCAAATCATAACCCTCCTTTAGCTTTGCCGTAGTCGGGTAAGAAATCCCTTGTTGGCGTAATTTATGGATGATCCGTAACCAGTTATGTGTTTACGTAAGTATATGATTCCAACCGGTCCTGACCTACCGTAACAGGTTTTATACAAGCCAATAGGTAAGTGTTAGCGAATGATTTTGCTAAGGTTTCAATTCAGCTATTCCTATACGTTTTGTAAGTATTGTAAAATAATCGAAGTACAATCGAAAATCCCAACCATTAGTACAAAATGTTTTGGGAACACATTCATTGTGCGTATCAGTCTTTTCTAGGGTTCGGTACCTCAAAAGGAGAAAACGGAACCCTTATAGGATCATTTTGTTGTCCGTCCGTCTGTCTGTCTGTCTGTCAAGATCCTTTAGCTCGAGAACACGTGGAACACGTTGAGGAATAGAGTTGAAATTAAAAAATCAAACTTCTAAGTTAACGAATAAAAAAGATACGGCCGTATATGTCGCATAAAAACGTATATTTTGAAACTCTCAAAGATCGAAATTCATAGCTGGGTACTTCCCGTTGACAAAGAATCCTGAAAGGTACAAGCATGGTCTTATAGCACAGGTATTGGAATAAATTTGAAAACAGTAAATTAGTTGTTACCTACTTACGTTAAAAAAAAAAAAATTTAATTCGCATAAATCTTCAAGACTCGACAAGTAGTTTGCACGGAACCCTCAGTGCGCGAGTACGACTCGCACTTGCCCAGTTTTTTTGGGAGGTGGAAGTAATTTGATGACTTGTGGAGCGAGGGAGCGTGTCATATAAGTGTAAGAGTGTCTTGCCAAGAAATATCTGGTTACTCAGTTACTGAGTGGAGGTGGTCAAATAAGAAGTCGCTTTGACAGTCGTTAAGGAAGAACTCTCTCACACGCGTGCCATACACGTCGATCTGGGCGCGTCGGTCTCCAGTCTCCATACACTTTATATGGAAACTAGACTTGTAGAGCTACACTAGATCCACGCCACGCGACGTCGTTGTACGTACAATTCAAGCGTGTTACACAATGTGCGTCGGTCTAATGTAGTTCTGGCTTTACGGTGATCAGAAATACGAAAATCTGTTCGTTTTTTCCAAACGGTACGGTAACTAACTAAGCTATTTAAGCCAAATAGGCAGTCACTGGACTTTTTTATTCCTAGTCATTTTTTTTTTTTTCGTGATGGATAGGCTCGGTTTTGACCATTATCTCACCCGATGGTAAGCGATGATGTGGCAGACGATGGAACACGCTTGCCTAGAAGCAATCTATTCAGTCTTGACTTAAAGACCCCTACGTTATAGCTATCAGGAAACACAGACTCCGGCAGGGAATTCCACTCCTTAGCTGTACGCCTAATGAATGTGTTCTCAAAACGCTTTGTACGTATGGGTGGGATGTTCACTATGTACCGGTGGAGCAACGCCGTACGTCTTGTGATCTGGTGATGGAACGGACTTGGCGGAATTAAATTGTGTAACTCTAGTGCCCCAAAATCGGGGTCGTTGCTCAAGACTTTAGAGTTTTGACTTCACAAGTGCATCACGCTTGGAGCACGCTTGCCTAGAAGTAACCTATTCTTACTCGTACTCTTGACTTAAAGACCCTTTTTTTTTCGATGGGAAAAATCATCTTATGACAACCCCCGCTCTTGGGTGGAGCGGGAGATAGTGTCAGACTCTTACTGACTAAAAACCCATCCCGTTCCTTCTAGCCTTCATACCGGGGCTCGAGCGCCCTTTCGGATAACCCTGGCCCCAGTAGGCTTCGACCCGGCTGGGCCCCTGCTGTTGCTGACAACTCCTTGAGGCGCGCGGGAACAGCGCGCGCCGTTGACGACTTGGGCTTGGTCCGGACGGTTACCGGACGGCCGGACAGCGAGCTACCCATTGCTCACTGTCCGCAAGCCCGCGCCTACGGTGGCTGGAAATCGGGATCGGAATCTCGGCGGCGGCGAGAGCGCTGTTGCCTGATGCGGTCGGCCTCCTCCTTAACGAGCATTACTGCTTCGCAGAAGTCGGCGACCGCCTGCCACTCCTCCTCGCTCCGGACCATGGCCTCGACCAAGGCCCGGCGCGAGAGGTCTCCGCTGCCGATCACCCCCACGAGGGCACGGCGATGCTCCGCCCAAGCAGGGCACACCGCGATTGTGTGCTCCACTGTGTCCTCCGGGCGTTCCGCACAGTGGCGGCACCCGGGCGTCTCTTCCGCCTTGATTCGGAACAGGAACCTCCCGAACTTGCCATTTCCGGTGAGGACCTGTGTCATGCGGAAGGTAAGGACGCCGTGAGGTCTTTCCAACCACGCCTCAAAGAAGGGACTTATCGCCATAATTATGGCGTGCCCATGACGGGGTTGCGATAGTCGCTGACGCCATTCCACCATGAGATCCCGCCGGAGCTCTGTCCGCCATGCCGCGACCTGTCGCGGCAGAGGACTTTCACCCCGGCGTTGCATCTCCACGCGCATGTTGTGCATGTGTGCAAGGACTGTTGCCTCCAGATCCCACGGTGGTAGGCCAGCCAGAAGGCTCGCCACTTCGCGGGAAATCGTGCGGTATCCCCGCACCATCCGAATTGCCATGACCCTCTGGCAGGCGTTCAGGATGGCCGCCGGTCGCTTTTGCAGCGACGGCGCCCACACCGGCGCCCCGTAGAGGGCCATGGACCGAACGATCCCCGCGTAGAGCCTCCGGCAGGAGGCGTCTGGACCCCCAAGGTTGGGCAGGAGCCGCTTGAGAGCGGCCCCAGTCCGGTTGAGTTTGGGAGCCAGACGTCGGAAATGCTCCACGAAATTCCACCGGCTGTCGAGGACGAGTCCCAGGTACTTCATCGTCGACCCAACGCCGATGTGAACTCCTCCTAACGTTAGTTGGGAACTCATTGGCGGCCTGTTCCGAGAGCGGCGACCGTGAAAGCACATCGCCTCGGACTTGTGAAGCGCCACCTCGAGTCCCAACTCCTGGATCCTATCAACGACCATCGCAACCCCGCGTGTCGCTAGAGCGACCGCCGCCTGGTACGACTCTCCCTGCGCTAGAACCAGCGTGTCATCTGCGTAGCTGACGACGCTGACTCCGTCAGGGAGGTCGCCCCGCAGCACGTAGTCGTACCCGATGTTCCACAAGGGTGGCCCTAGTACCGACCCCTGCGGAACACCGCACGACATCTCCCGACGTTTTCAGTCTCCCTGGTGACCAGGGTAGACAATATACCTGTCCGACAGGTAGGCCTCGACTACTCGACAAAGGTATTCGGGCACCCGGTGGTACCGGAGTGCCCTCCGTATCGTACTCCAGGGCAGGGAATTGAAAGCGTTGGCAATGTCCAAGGACACTGCCACGACACACCTACCCTGGGACACCGCATCCCCGACTTAAATACCCTCAAATTATAGGTATCAGGAAACACAGACTCCGGCAGGGAATTCCACTCCTAAGCTGTAGGCACATATAAAAAAGTATAATCAATTTCAATCATTATAGTTTTATGATTTTTTTTAGGTGAGAAATCATCCAATGACATCCCGCGCTCTTGAGCGGAGCGGGAGATAGTGTCAGACTCTTACTGACTAAAAGACCCACCCCGTTCCTTCTAGCCTTCATACCGGGGCTCGAGCTCCCTTTCGAATAACCCTGGCCCCAGTAATAACCCTGGCCCCAGTAAGGCTTCGGTCCTGCTGGGCCCCTACGGTTTGCCAACATTTCTTTGAGGTTTTTTTTATGGTGGGAAAATCATCTAATGACAACCCTCGCTCTTGGGCGGAGCGGGAGATAGTGTCAGACTCTTAATGAATAGAAAGAAAGAAAAGAAAGAAAGATTAGGTAGGCTAGGTAGGCTTCCATCCAGCTGGGCTCCTGCTGTTGCTGACAACTCCTTGAGGCGCGCGGGAACAGTGCGCGCCGTCGACGACTTGAGCTCGGTCCGGACAGTTACCGGACAATCGGATAGCGAGCTACCCATAGCTCGCCGTCCGCATGCCCGCGAAAAACATTTATTTGAGGCTAGCGGGGAACACTACGCGTCGTCGATTCGCTTGGTCCGGATGGTTACCAGACTGCCAGACGGCCCAGTGGTGAGCTACACAGTACTCGTCGTCCGCAAGCGCACACCTACACTGTGGTATCGTTTTATGATACTGCACACTTTGGACTCCTCCTTCTTCTTCCTTCCCTGGTCCCATTATTTGGGGTCGGGTCTTCTCACTTTCCTGCGCCAAGTGGCTCTATCTTGTGTTGTCAATTTTGGCAACTGGGCTTTCTTGAGATCCCTCTGTATATTTGATCACCAGGTCAATGGCGGGCGGCCTCTACCCAGGGCCGTTTTATCCATTAGACAATGTAGGCAACTGCCTAGGGGCCCTGCCAGGTTGTAGGGCCGCGTTTCGGGAAAAAAAAATTAGCTATGTTTCATAAACAGTAAAAAAAAATGACATGCCATTTATCTAGCAATCATATCATTGGATTATGCGAAAAGCTGTCAACAGATAGAGTTTAATAAAACACAATCTTTCATTAGCAAGCTTTCTAGCTAACAATTACTGAGATTCTCCTCGGACGGACGGACAGACAGACAGATTTGGTGAAACTATGTAGTTGACTACGGAACCCTACAAACAACGTAATTATGAATAAATTTGTGTTAGAAATAAAATATTTTAAGAAGTTAGAAGAGAGTAGGTGGAGCCCGAGACGTGCATTGCCTAGGGGCCCCGACATGCATAAACCGGCCCTGTCTACCTCTTTTTTGTTACTGCACACTTTGGACTTTATAGGGTTATTTGTAAAACACTGGCCACACTCATGACTATGTTACTAACATCATAAACAACAACTTTTGTTCTATGACTTTAAAAAAAAAAACATATTTTAGTTCATCAGATTTTTATACAAAAATTAAAACATTTAAATTGAACGCTTTAAATGTTACGAAGACTATGCGAAGCAAGCGATACAACAAACAAAGGGGAGTGGTGATCGGGCGGCGGGGTGCTTGATGAGCTTGCGTCGCGGCGTACAGACGTAGATATAACAAAATACAGAGTTGAAATGTGTTATGCTGAACTGAACCTATTTAGCACTACGGTGAGACACAATGTTGCTGTTTGTTTTTTTATTTTATTTTAAATTATATATTTTTGTTCTGTTCATTGTGTGCCAAATAAACATGTTTTCTTTCTTTCTTTCTTTATATAGAACAACGAAATCTGGAAGGTTTGTTTTTTGTAAATGAATTAATTATGTATTGTAAAAAGTCATAGAAAAAAAGTTTTTTTTTTTTTTTTAACTATCACACAGCGCCGTCTAGTCCCAAGCTAAGCAGAGCTTGTGTTATGGGTACTAGACAACTGATAAACATACTTATATATTTGTAAATACATACATATTATAGATAAATTACACCCAGACACAGAACAAATGATTATGCTCATCACACAAACATTTGTCCTGGGTGGGAATCGAACCCACGACCTCCGGTATAGCAGTCAGGGTTACTAACCACTAGACCAACAGGCCAGTCAAATATATTGTATATGATGTTAGTAATACAGTCCTGCTGGGTTGTTACTGTTTTACTTACAATTAGAGTCTGTCTAAAAAGTCAAATGACTTGTGTAATTATTAGAGTAAAATGAAATCTGACGTAGTCAACACTGGTTCAATAATCAATGTTGATTAAGAGATCTTGATCATTGTTTACTAATAGAAGAACCTTATAAAAAGTATCGAATATAAGTATTTTTTAAATTATTAAATACTAGCTTTTGAATAGGATAGAGGATAGAATCGATATTATTATTGATATAATTTTTAGTTCTCAATTTTATAAATATTTGTACGCCGATGCTTATGGCATAAACATGACTGGACTTAAACAATAAACCTATATCTTGCATGCTTTTGTATGTATACAATGTTTAAACAAATAAAGAATATCTTATCTTATCTTATCGGGATAAAAGGTAGCCCATGTTCTTTTCCATGTCAAAGGCTATATGCATGCCAAATTTTATCCAAATCCGTTCAGCCGTTTTTGCGTGATTAGGTAACAAACATCCAAACTTTCACATTTATAATATTAGTTAGGATTATACAAAATTTCGAATTCGTTTGACTTAATATACAGACTATAACACTGTACACGTCAGTTTACCTCTCTGTATGACCGTTCGGAATCTTCAAGAAATTCAAATGTAAATATTTATGATACTGACACTCAGTAATCGAGTAAAATTACTGCAATAATAAATCTAATAATAACAAGGATTTATTTATGAACATGGAAAAGTACGAAAATGATAATGATTGTTATGAACACAAGTAGGTACAGTCGACAAATACGATAAGTGGGCAACCAAAAATAATATAATACTTAATAATATAATATTCCACAACTATCACACAATGCCGTTCAGTCCCAAGCTAAGCAGAGCTTGTGTTATGAGTACTAGACAATTGATAAACATATAAATACATAAATATTATAGATAAATTATACCCAAACACCAAAAAAAGAAAAAAAATGCATTTGTTTGCTGCGATCTTCCCGTCCGATTATAACCTATGTGTCTTCTGCTTTAACTAGTGCGCCTCACCATCAACAATTGCATCACTGCTTACCATCAAGTGGGATCGCAGTCAAGCACTAGTATAAATCTCCTCTTCTTCTCCTTCCTGGCCTTGTCCCGTTTTATTTGTGGTCGGCGCAACACGTTTTTTTTTTCCATTCTGTCCTGTCTCATCACGCTATCACTAACTCCCTTTTCTTTCATATCACTTCTCACACAATCCATTCATCTTTTCTTTGGCCTCCCTCTCCTTCTCCATCCATCCACATGTAAATTCATAACTCTTTTAGTAACATGCATTTCATCCCTCCTCTTTACATGACCATACCAAGACAAACGATTTTTTTTTGATCTTTCAACTTTTCAGTCACTGGCGCCACTTTCAAACTTCCCCTAAATACTCATTTCTCACTTTATCTATTCTCGACACAACACACATCCATCTTAACATTCTCATCTCCGCTACGTGCAATCTCGTCTTTTTCACAGCCCAACATTCTGATCTGACAGACTTGTAGATTTTACCCTTCAAGTTGAGGGGCATCCGTGGGTCACAAGTTGTTCCCGCCCTAATATAAATCTTAAAAAAAAATATCAGTCTTCCAGTTCCCGTCAGATTATAATTTAGATGTCTTCAGGCTAGAGTGAATAGGCTTTTAATAAGCTAGTGCGCCACACTGATTACTATCTAGTGGGATCACAGTCAAGTACTAGTTTTTAGCAATAAAAAAAAAATTAGATATAAATTTCATTGGCCTGCTTCGGTCTTCTCGTCCGATTATAATTTAGCTGTCTTCAAGGCTAGAGTGAATGGGCTGTAACTAGCGCGCCTCACCATCAACGATTGCATAACAGCTTACCATCAGGTGGGATCACAGACAATCACTAGTTTATGTTAATTAAAAAACATATAATAATTGTTGCAGTATCTCCTCTAACCTTTTCCTAAATAGCATGTTCAGACTTTCTGCATCACGCAACGGCGTTATCGCAGCCGCCGCCGCCGCCGCCGGGATTCTGATCCCGATTTCCGGCCATCGTAGGCGCGGGCTTGTGGACAGTGAGCAATGGGTAGCTCGCTGTCCGGCCGTCCGGTAACTGTCCGGACCACGCCCAAGTCGTAGACGACGCGCGCTGTTCCTTCGCGCCTCAAGGAGTTGTCAGCAACAGCAGGGACCCAGCCGGGTCGAAGCCTACTGGGGCCAGGGTTATCCGAAAGGGAGCTCGAGCCCCGGTATGAAGGCTAGAAGGAACGGGGTGGGTCTTTTAGTCAGTAAGAGTCTGACACTATCTCCCGCTCCGCCCAAGAGCGGGGGTTGTCATTGAATGTTTTTTTCCCACCATAAAAAAAAATGCTCAGACTTTCTGGCGTCATACGCCCGGCGACATTATTAGCTCCATTTTACTCCATATTTTTTTTCACAAGGTAGATCGGTGATCAAATGATGACCTAAAATTAATTGTTAAAGGCATAGAGCTATCTATACTAATATAATAAAGAGGTAGTTTTTGAAGTGAAAACTTCTTTAGCGGCGTTGAGCACTTTTTCTGTAATGGGTATAAAATCTTAAACTCGCGTCAGGACACGTGACCTGATCGAAAAAGCGTAAGACGGATGGAGAGTAGACAGCTATCCCTTCTCTAGGGCGCGGCGAAAATGTATGCCTGGGCCTACTGTTTCAAATATATAGTTATATATAAATATATATATATTTATATATATATAATATATCTATATACGTATATATATTTATATATATATATATATTTCAACGTTAACAATCAAGTTTTCACTTCTGCCGGCACTCCCGGAGTGCAACCCGTCTTTTTTTTTTTGTTCTTTTGTTTGTAGGAGGTAATCTCTGGAAGTACTGGGGTGCTATTCTCTAAGAAAACAGCCTTGAGTTCAGCGCTGGCACAGCGACGAGTCGTGAGCGCAGTACATTGAATTAACAATCCAATGTAAAGGGGCAAGCTCAAGGCTGTTTTCTTAGAGAATAGCACCCCAGGTCCGATTGCTGAACTTCTTTCACCGATAGAAAGGTGCTTTATTCCTGAGAGATATAGGCTGTAATTTATGTACGCGGGCAAAGCTGTGGGCTAAAGCTAGTATAGAATATACAGCTTCATCTCTCGTTCTCGCTAGCACGCGATTTTCACGTCACGGGAAGGTCCCTGGTTAAAGTCGCGGGAATCCGATGGATAAGAGGTAATGGCCCTCGCGCCCCAGCTAGGATTCCGTTCCTGATTTCAAGCCACCGTAGGCGCGGGCTTGTGGAAGGCATGCAATGGGTTGCTCGCCGTCCAACCGTCGGGCCGGACCGAGCCCAAGTCGTCGACAGCGCGTAGTGTTCGTAGGGACCCAGTAGGGTCGAAGCCTACTGGGTCCGTGATGCGAAAAAGATCCCAGGGCCCTGGAATAATGGCAAAAAAGCAACAGAAGTGGGTTTTTACTCAGTAAAAGTCTGACGCACTCTCCCGCTCCGCCCAAAGGCGGGAGATGTCATTTAGATGATTTTCCTACCTAAATAAAGACTGGATCGATGGCATTGGCGGACCGTACTTTGGAGTTTGATCTAGAATCATAAAATCGGTAACATATCGATTGGTATCTGCTTTATAACATAACAACGCGCTAAATACGTAAAAGAAAAGTGTCGCACGCTTATAAACACGTGAAAAACAATATCATAAATTAGATAATTATTCAAATGGAAAGGGTTATGTTGGTAATAATAAATTCTTATATTGATCCATATCTAATGCTCTGATCACACGTACCGAGTAAAAGGGCGAGACAGTAAAATGTTGCTCGGCCGCGACAGTGATGTCAGCGAGTTGAAGAGATAAGCGCTCGCACTCGGCGCTTTGTTTAAACATACCGAGTACTCGGCCGAGAGCACTGTCTCGCCCGTTTACTCGGTTAAGTACCAGTAATCAAGGCATTATCACTATCACTACATAGTATAAAACAAAGTCGCTTTCTCTGTCCCTATGTCCCTTTGTATGCTTAAATCTTTGAAACTACGCAACGGATTTTGATGCGATTTTTAATAGATAGAGTGATTCAAGAGGAAGGTTTATATGTATAATAACATCCATTAAATAGTGGAGAAGTACTGTTATTTTTGAGGTTTCTAATGTGATGTCGTAAATAATTTCATTTTTTCCGCTTACATTGCAAACGCAGGCTGAACCCTACGAGTTTTATCAAAATAATGTACTAAGTATTGTACACATTGAAAAGGTCTACAGAAAAGTCCGTGATGGTATATGTCTATCTCTTATGGATAACCCACAATAACTTTTTTTGTCATTTACTTTTTACGATAAATAATGGCTAATTTTCGAAGCGATTTTAACCAATTGATACAGCATTAATCCTTAACCAATTAAATACCTTGATATAGATCTATATGGCCCTTTACACCGTATGATTTAAGTGAATATTTTCGAAGATATTACAGATTTAAAAATTGCGGGACGTAGCGTTTGCGGCGGTACCGGCCGGCCGCCCGGTGCGGCAAGAGCATTGCACCCGTGCGAAGCCGGGGCGGGTCGCTAGTACTTTATATTCGGCACATCTACTAGCTTTTGCCCGGGGCTTCGCCCGCGTACTTAAAAGACCTTCCCTCTTTCTTCCCCTTTTCACACTTTTTTTAAATAAAAAATAGCCTATGTCCGTCTCCAGGGTCCCGACTATCTCTATACCAAAATGAATCAAAATCGGTTTTGCCATTTAGGCGTGAAGACGTAACAAACAAATATACAAACAAACTCACTTTCGCTTTTATAATATTAGTAAGGATTGTTTGTATGAAAAGTTTTACGCAAATATGTTCATTGATCTCCTATCTATGTTTATGAATAAGCTCCTACATAACAATGTTTTGCGTTTTTAGACGATATTTGTCAATGTAACTTTGGGAATTTACGCATCATGCGTCATGCATAAAAAACCAATAGATAAAATAAAATGGGGTAGTAACTAAACTACGCAATAGTATAATTTGCATAATAGCATAGCGTCACAAAATATATAGGTACAGAAGTCAATCTACATACAAAGCATGTTCCCGCGCGCCTCAAGGAGTTGTCAGCAACAGCAGGGACCCAGCCGGGTCGAAGCCTACTGGGGCCAGGGTTATCCGAAAGGGCGCTCGAACCCCGGTATGAAGGCTAGAAGGAACGGGGTGGGTCTTTTAGTCAGTAAGAGTCTGACACTATCTCCCGCTCCGCCCAAGAGCGGGGGTTGTCATTGGATGATTTTTCCCACCATAAAAAAAAAAACCGCCCCGTTCCTTCTAGCCTTCATACCGGGGCTCGAGCTCCCTTTCGGATAACCCTGGCCCCAGTAGGCTTCGACCCGGCTGGGTCCCTGCTGTTGCTGACAAGTCCTTGAGGCGCGCGGGAACAGTGCGCGCCGTTGACGACTTGGGCTTGGTCCAGACAGTTACCGGACAGCCGGACAGTGAGCTACCCATTGCTCACTGTCCGCAAGCCCGCGCCTACGGTGGCCGGAAATCGGGATTAGAATCCTGGCGGCGGCGGCGGCGAGAACGCCGTTGCCTGATGCGTTCGGCCTCCTCCTTTGCGAGCATTACTGCTTCGCAGAAGTCGGCGACCACCTGCCACTCCTCCTCGCTCCGGGCCATGGCCTCGACCAAGGCTCGGCGCGAGAGGTCTCCGCCACCGATCGCCCCCACGACGCCGAGGGCACGGCGATGCTCTGTCCAAGCAGGGATCTAGACGGTTTGGCCTTGTCTTGCTATCGCTCGATGTCACTCTCCTAGTTGGTTGAGTAAAGACAAGCGCCAACGTGTATAGTCCTCATTTGGTGTAGCTTGTCACAACTCGCAGCCGCTCGCGATCACTTGCCTCACTTCGGAGCGGTGTCGGTCTTTCTGCACAAATCAAAGTAACCTATTCACTCTTGACTTAAAGACCCCTAAGTTGTAGCTATCAGGAAACACAGACTCCGGCAGGGAATTCCACTCCTTGGCTGTACGCACAATAAATATGTTTCCAAAACGCTTTGTTCGTATTGGTGGGATGTCCACCATGTACCGGTGACGCAACGCCGTACGTCGTGTGGTCCGATGATGGAACGGACTTGGCGGAATTCGATTGTGCAATTCCAGTGCACACTCCCCGAAATGTAAATGATAGGAAACCGACAGACGAACAACTCGGCGGCGATACTCAAGGATTTGGAGCTTCGACTCTACAAGTGCATCATTGCCGATGACTTGCCGAACGTCTGGACGATAGCGCTTGCCTTGTGTCAATTAGCCTGAATTTGCCTAGCCTCGCATTGGCCTAAGCTCATCCAACATGTATTGCAGGCTTAAAAAAAGATTTAGAAGAAGTACATGTTGCCTTTCGGTATATTAGGAGAAGTTTGAAAGTGGCGCCAGT
This sequence comes from Mythimna albipuncta, assembly GCA_929112965.1. Taxonomy (NCBI): domain Eukaryota; kingdom Metazoa; phylum Arthropoda; class Insecta; order Lepidoptera; family Noctuidae; genus Mythimna; species Mythimna albipuncta. Next base: position 1,994,610 of record OV815986.1, on the reverse strand, counting down.
GACTGAAAGGTTGAAAGGAAACCGTTTGTCTTGGTATGGTCATGTAAAGAGGAGAGATGAAAAGCATGTTGCTAAAAGAGTTATGAATTTACATGTGGATGGAAGGAGAGGGAGAGGGAGGCCAAAGAAAAGATGGATGGATTGTGTGAGAAGTGATATGAAAGAACAGGGAGTTAGTGATAGCGTGACGAGTGACAGGACAGAATGGAAGAAAAAAACGGGTTGCGCCGACCCCAAATAAAATGGGAGAAGGGCAGGAAGAAGAAGACACGTTGCCTTACGGTATATCTGCTTACCCTGTAAGGTCAAAGTCCTTAGTACACAATTTATTGATTGAAATGCATTATCTACATGTCTAGGCGTTTCGGAAGAAAATCAAATTTTCCTTCAAACACGATATGAAATATCTCAAGTTTTTATCTAGATTGGTATCTAGTATGCATTGATCATTACCGTTTAGTATCGGTGTTGATTTTATCAAAAATTTTACCTGAATTGTTACTATAGAGAACATGATCAGATCGTCACACCACTTTCGCCGCGGGCGACCTTTATGATGTTATCTGATTATGATAACATCTGTTATATGATGGAGCTGCGGCTGCGCGCGCCTCCCGGCTGCGGGGGTGCGTGTCGCCCCACGCCCAAGCTGCTGGAGACTTCTCCTAGGACAAACTTGAATAACTTGAAGAAGTTTTTCCCATTAACACTAACTCCCTTTTCTTTCACATCGCTTCTCACACAATCCATCCATCTTGTCTTTGGCCTCCCTCTACCCCTCCATCCATCCACATGAAAACTTATAACTTTTTTAGCAAAATGCGTTTCATCCTTCCTTTTCACATGACCATAACAAGACAAACGATTCCCTTTCAACTTTTCAGTCACTGGCGCCACTTTCAAACTTCTTTTAATATACTCATTTCTCACTTTATCCATTCTCGTCACACCACACATCCATCTTAACATTCTCATCTCCGCTACATGCAATCTTTTTTCATCCGTCTTTTCACAGCCCAACATTCTGATCCATACAGGGCCTTATCACGGACTAGTAGATTTTAATTTCCCTTCAACTTGAGGGGCATCCGTGGGTCACAAGTTGTTCCGACAAGTCATTGGATGATTAACTAAAAAAAAAATATACCCTAAAAAATCAGAGTTTGTTTAAAAACCATAGTACAGCTACAAAAGTAGTTCTTTCATGTTTTTAAACATTTCATGTTCATTCAATTGTTCAGAACAATTGTGTATCATTCGCGTTTCTTGTCGTGACATAACAGACATTTGAATCGAACAATCAAGGTTAAGCTTTTTTTTTTTGATGGGGAAAATCATCCAATGACAACCCCCGCTCTTGGGTGGAGCGGGAGATAGTGTCAGACTCTTACTGACTAAAAAACACACCCCGTTCCTTCTAGCCTTCATACCGGGTCTCGAGTTCACGGATAACCCTGGCCCCAGTAGGCTTCGACCCGGCTGGGCCGCTGCTGTTGCTGACAACTCCTCGAGGCGTGCGGGAACAGTAAGCGCACTTGATCCGGACAGTTACCCGACGGCCGGACATCGAGCTACCCATTGCTCACTGTCCGCAAGCCCGCGCCTACGGTGGCTGGAAATCGGGATCGGAATCCCGGCGGCGGCGAGAGCGCCGTTACCTGATGCAGTCTGCCTCCTCCTTTGCGAGCATTACTACTTCGCAGAAGTCGGCGAGCGCCTGCCACTCCTCCTCGCTCCGGACCATGGCCTCAACCAGAGAGAGAGAGGTATCCGCCGCCGATCGCCCCCACGAGGGCGCGGCGGTGCTCCGCCCAAGCAGGATCAAGGCTAAACTTACTGGCTGGATGGGTGGGTGATCATCCGGACTAATCTCAAAACGGTGAACGAAAACATCATGAGGAAACCGGCATGTCCTTAAAACAAAATGAGCGAAGATATGTGACGTTCATTAACCTGCACTGGGCCTGCGTGGTGGATTACTAAAATAATAAAGTCACAGAAACAAAGATTAAACTCAACATCCTTACTAATATTATAAAAGCGAAATTTTATTTTATCTATTGGTTTTATAAGCATGACGCATGATGCGTAAATTCCCAAATTTACATTGACAAAGATCGTCAAATCGCGCAAAACATTGTTATGTAGGAGCTTATTCATAAACATACATAGGAGATCAATGAAACTATTTGCGTAAAACTTTTCGTACAAACAATCCTTACTAATATTATAAAAGCGAAAGTGAGTTTGTTTGTTAATTTGTTTGTTACGTCTTCACACCTAAATGGCAAAACCGATTTTGATGAATTTTGGTACAGAGATAGTTGGGACCCTGGAGACAGATAGGCTTTTTTTTAGTAAGAAACAGGGAAGAAAAGGGGAGACGCGGGCGAAGCCGCATGTAAAAGTTAGTTTGAATATAATTTGCAATCCATTCCAATAATACGTCGTCATTTATACCACGTACATCGAAGGACTGGAACAATTTGCCAGCTGCGGTCTTCCCTCTCGATTATAATTTAGGTGTCTTCAAGGCTAGAGTGACTGGTGCCAGGGTTATCCGAAAGGGCGCTCGAGCCCCGGTATGAAGGCTTGAAGGAACGGGATGAGTTTTTTAGTCAGTAAGAGTCTGACACTATCTCCCGCTCCGACCAAGAGCGGGGGTTGTCATAGGATGATATTTCCCATCGAAAAAAAAAAGGCTAGAGTGATGGTGAGGCGCACTAGTTTATTATGAGCCTATCTCTTAAGGCTTATAGTCCTTTGAACCGTCTGGCCAAAATTATGTGGACGCACCTCTTGCACCCGCCTAGGCGGCAGTACGCAAATCTCACACGTTTATTTGCGTAATAAATATTGACCTTTAAATCCATTTTTTTGCGAAATATTGATTGATTTACATATGTAATGTTCACTTTGAAGAATATATCTAAAGACCCAAGCTCTTTCGGGGAATTAGTTTTGGTTAGTAAGGAAATGTTGCGAAAAGTTGCGAAATTGCTAAATATTTTTTTTAAACAAAAGAATTAATAGCACGAAAAAATCAAATGTTGATAATGTGGTTCATGAATCTATAATAAACATATATTTTTTTCAAACCTATTAACCTGGGCGTTACCGAGGAGTAGGCTTCAGAAAGTCACTGTTTTAATTTATTGTCACTGTTTGCACTTTTCGGGTGCTTGGGCTTTAATAAACTAGTGCGCCTCACCATCAACGATTGCATCACTGCTCAGGTGGGATCGCAGTCAAGCACTAGTTTATGTCATTAACAAAAACATTACAACTGCGGTATTACTTGGTGGAGTTATGTTTAGTACTTCCCCGGATGAGCTTCAGAACGAATAGATCTATACTGTTACAAATGAGTGTAAAGTCGACTGGGAAACGAATGAAAACATATAAAAATAAAATCAGCTAGTGTGTGTTGGACCGCGCACAGTAAAGGGTTCCGTAGTAGAGATAAATTTAATCTACACTAATATAATAAAAAGAGGAAAGTTGGTTTTTTTGTTTGTAGGAGGTAATCTCAGGAAGTAATAATAATAATATAATATTCCACAACTACCACACAACGCCGTCTAGTACCAAGCTAAGCAGAGCTTGTGTTATGGGTACTAGACAACTGATAAACATACTTATATATTTCTAAATACATACATATTATAGATAAATTACACCCAGACACAGAACAAATGATCATGCTCATCACATAAACATTTGTCCTGGGTGGGAATCGAACCCACAACCTCTGGCATAGCAGTCAGGGCCACTAACCACTAGACCAACAGGCCAGTCGAAAAAAAAAACAACAAAACGTCAACTAAGCGAGTTCAATAACCTGTAGGTAGTTTGTACGGAACGCTGACTATTAACTACAGGTCATTAAACTCGCTCAGCTGACGTTTTCTTAAAGAAATTAATTTCGTACATGCGTAAATTAATACGAGTTTTGAAAAAAAGGTACTTTATTTTTTAATTTTATCTTTACAAATCGATAGTGTTTCATGTACCGGATCGACCCTCCACGGGATTAAAACGGTTAAAATTTAACGGTGTATACTTCAATTAACAAAATCTACATTAATATTATAAAGAGGAAACGTTTGTTTTATTGTTCAATCAGTCCGATTGCTAAAATATTTTTTCCGATAGAAAGCTGCTTAATTCCTGAGTGACATAGGCTACAAAATTCAAAAAAAAAAAAAAAACAAAATTCAAAATCATTTATTTCAAATAGACCATTTGCAGGCACTTTTGAATAGTCAAATGACGGTCAGTCCAAGAAAAGTGAACAAGTGCTACAACCTAATGTACGCAGGCGAAGCTGTGGGCAAAAACCAGTAAGTTATAATTTAAGTATTGAAACTATAATTACAGTAAATAAAAAAAATAAAAAAATATAACCCGTGCGTAGGGACGCAATATTAAAATATTGACATATTACTTTTAACTGCACTTAAGTAGTGTTTTTTTTATTGATATAATTTTGTTTTCTTAAGAAATTAGTTATCTTTATTGTAGGCACATATGCTCTTAATATCAAATCGGTATTGGTATTTACGGCCGTACACACAATCATGCTATTGACGTAACTAAGATTTATAAAAAAAAAACCAGATAATTTAAATACCTATGTAATTTTTCTCAACAAAAAATAAAAAAATTTTTTTATAAATTCTTAATAAATCTTGGTTGCGTCACTTTTTTTTTAATTTGGGAAATAAAAAAAAAACCCACTCCTGTTCCTTCTTTGCCTTTGCTCTAGAACCCCCGGGTTCTCTTTCGCATCACCCATGGTTCCAGTAGGCTCTGGTCCTGCTGGGCCTTGAGGCGCACGTGGAACAGAACGCGCCGTCAACAACATGCGGGGTTACCATGATGTCCAAAGTGAGATTGTTTTAATCTTGTTTCGGTGTGGGTAAGAGATGGCGCTAGACAACCTGTATAGCTCTGTCTCTTACCCACACCGAAACAAGATTAAAACAATCTTACTTTAACCTCTCATCACACCAGAGTACCGAATCTAGCACATCTCGGTAATAGTCAATTTAAACCTTATTTTTATGCAATAAGGTTTAAGTTAGTTCGTATGAGGTGTGCCATATTCGGTACACTGATGCTTGAAACGTCATGGTCTAGGTCTTAGGCTCAGTCTGGACAGTTAGTGGACGGTAAGACGGTGAGCTACCAATTGCTCGCCGTCCGCAAGCCCACGCCTACGGTGGCTGGAAATCGAGATCAGGATCCCGGCAGCTGGGAAGTGATGTCCATTTCCTCACGCAGTAGGAGGTGACCGCCTGCCACTCCTCCTCGCTCCGGACCATGGACTGTACCGAGACCCGGTAATTGCGTAACTGGTGTATTTTTGTGTGCGTATATAGGTACATCAAATACCTACCAAATGCAGATACGCTAAGAATGTAGTGCGTCAAATATTATTTGCGTACAATTAAAGATAACTAATATGTAAAAAAAATACTACGTTTTTTAAATTGATAAGCTTGAGTTTGTACACTATCTGACCTGATGGTAAGCGATGATGTGGCCGACGATGGAGTACGTTTGCCTAGCAGTAACTTATTCACTCTCGACTTAAAGGTCACAAGGTTGTAGCTATCAGGAAACACAGACTCCGGCAGGGAATTCCACTTCTTACTTGTCCGCACAATAATTAGTTTAGGTTTAAAAATTTTGATTGCGTCATTAGTGTTTGAGTGTGCGTGAGTAGACCAATACAATTACCGTCACGGATCTTGAGCGCTCGGCGTCAGAGTGGGGATCGCTTTGCGCATTCCATACATTGGCGAGCCAATCTTCATCATTGTTAGATACGTGCTGCAAGCGCAGGGAACGAATCAGAAGTGACGTCTATGACGCGATGGCACGGCGACCCAATCACTGACACTCCCCGCCCCCGCGTCTCACTTCGTACCACTAAAGAGACCGAATATTAGACTTCTGCGCAACTTGAAGCCAGCGCTCAAGACCCGTGCCGGCAATTGTACCGATACGCAACGAATATAGTAGATACCTACGTCAATATTCTTATATTTATTTAACTAATAATTTCTTAAAAACACTACCTAAGTGCAGTTCTGTGTCTGGGTGTAAATATATGGGTATCTATAATACAACGTCCCTATTACTGAGTGTAAATTAAACATCCAATGTATAATTTGACTGGACAAAATTATAACTGTTCTGTTTCACCATTTAGCTATGGAAAACCAAAAGAATTACCAATTGTTTATTGAAAACAACATGTAGACGAAGAAAGGTAAATAAATTATGAACAATATAATATATTGTCTGTAAATTATTATTAAATTATGTAGTCGCTAATTGTTGTTGAAAGAGCAAAGAACTTGTACATTGTTTATAATCGAACCACTAGTGATGTGACTCGGCGAAGAAGCGGCCGGAGAAAATTCTTCTTCTTAAATTATTTTCGGCCTACATTTTTTTTGTGGTTAAATTATATGCAAAAAAAAATAAACCATTTATTTTCAGGCATCACTGCTTACCTTCAGGTGGGACCGCAGTCAACAATTAAAAAAAAAATCTTGGCCCATAGAATTGAACAATTTAAATTCAAATGTTTTTTATTTTAAACAGTGGTTTAAACAGTGTGACTAATTGGCTTCAAAGCAATTTACTAACATTAAATGCTGACAAGACTAAATATATTCACTTCTCCATGCGCGACCTTCAATCTAACACTACTAATTCTCATCTTTATGCCCACAAATGTGGATTGCGCTCAGTCAGTACATGCAATTGTCCTTTTATCCTCAAAACAAGCGACATTAAATATCTCGGGGTTATAATTGACAAAACACTCTCATTTAAACCACATATTGAAAGTTTAGTTAAAAGAGTGCGAAAATTAATCTTTATTTTTAAAAAATTGCGAACAATTGCAGACTCAAAACTGATCACCCAAGTTTATCTGGCACTCGGACAATCTGTAATTCAATATTGTAATACCTCGTGGGGTGGAGCACCAAAAACTTATTTGTTACCTCTTGAAAGAGCTCAGAGAGCCATTTTAAAAGTAGCCAATTTTCATCCGTTCCTCTATCCCACAGATTTGCTATATAAGTCCTGCAACGTACTGACTGTTCGCCAGCTTTTTATCATGCGTCTGGTATTAAAACAACACACCATGCTTTCCTACCACCCTGAAGTTACTAGTAAGAGAAGGAATGATATTGTATGCAATTCCAATACTTTTTCAAAATATGTCTTTGTAAAAAGGTTTTTCACATTTTTAGGCCCATTTCTGTACAATAGATTAAATAGAAAATTAGGTTTGTACAAATTAAATTATTATAACTGTAAAAAGATTATTGTGCAATACTTACTCAGCATCTCTTACAGAGAGACGGAAGATCTCCTAATAGTTTGTAAATAAAATATGTTTTGCTCTTATTTAAATTAAATGTATGTTATTTAGTATAGTTAATTTAATGATTGTTAATTTATTACTTGAGGTTATTTATACTTTTTAGCCTGAAATACAGGTCCAACCTAGTTCAGGCAACAAATGCAATGTACGCGTTAAAATTGTTTTTGTATTTTTATTTAAATGTGCCACTTTTATTAAATAAACGATATTCTATTCTATTCTATTCTATTCTATTTCACATAGGCCTACATGGGCACTTATAAAACGTCAGAAGCTAGTGCACGGTTCCAAATTGGTCGTTTCCTATGAAGAAAAACTGGCAAGAAACTTGGTAGTTACTTTTATAAAAAAAGTGGTTGACGACACCAACTTCAAGTCGTTCGTGATACGAGTTCCAACCTACCATATGGAGACCTTTTTGAAAAAGGACTTTTGGCCGAAAGGTGTCGTGTATCGACGTTTCCGAGGACGTCTACGCGACACCACGCAGCGGAACACGACGCCGACGTTACGTGTATAATTATTAAATAAGTTTTCTTGTTATGATATGTATTAGTTTATTAATTTGTAAGATTATTTTATGAATTTTTTCTATGGGCTTCCGATGCCTGAAAATAAATTGTTATTATTGTTATTATTATATAATATTTCCATATTACTATAGTATTTATTTATTTATTAAATAAATAAATAAACCCCTTAATAAATACCTTCTAGACTAACATATACAAAGTTAATTAAATACTCCAAACAGAGCGGAAGAGCTTATTAGATGATTTTTCACCACAAAAAAAATCTTCTAATCCGTCCTAAGATAATAAATATGGAAAATATTAATATAAACGCAGAAATACAAGGTGTCAGGGACAGTCCTCCACAAACTTTAAGGGCTTGCTCAGTAGACGAAACTGAACAACTTTCCACAAAACTTTTTTTCAGGAAACGAAACAAAAATCCGCCTCACCATACAAAATTATAAACTTGATTGCACAGTTTGTATGGTAAGCCCAATTTTTTTTTGGGTTTCCTGTATACCTGGCTGTTCGTTACTGTGCGCTTTTTCGTCTAACTCTGACACATGCAAAGCCTTCGATTGGACAAAGGATACTTTACACCCTTTTTTTTTGTTTTTTTTTTTTTTTTTTATGGTGGGAAAAATCATGCATTGACATCCCCCGCCCTTGGGCGGAGCGGGAGATAGTGTCAGACTCTTACTGATTAAAAGACCCACCCCGTTCCTTCTAGCCTTCATACCGGGGCTCGAGCGCCCTTTCGGATAACCCTGGCCCCAGTAGGCTTCGACCCGGCTGGGTCCCTGCTGATGCTGACAACTCCTTGAGGCGCGCGGGAACAGAGCGCGCCGTCGACGACTTGGGTTTGGTCCGGACAGTTACCGGATGGCCGGACAGCGAGCTACCCATTGCTCACTGTCCGCAAGCCCGCGTCTACGTTGGGCGGAAATCGGGATCAGAATCCCGGCGACGGCGGCGGCGATAACGCCGTTGCCTGATGCGTTCGGCCTCCTCCTTTGCGAGCATTACTGCTTTGCAGAAGTCGGCGACCGCCTGCCACTCCTCCTCGCTCCGGGCCATGGCCTCAACCAAGGCCCGGCACGAGAGGTCTCCGCCGCCGATCGCCCCCACGAGGGCACGGCGATGCTCCGCCCAAGCAGGACACACCTCGACTGTGTGCTCCACCATGTCCTCCGGGCGTTCCGCACAGTGGCGACACCCGGGCGTCACTTCCGCATGGATTGAGTGCAGGAATCTCCCGAACGAACTATGTTCGGTGAGTACCTGCTAGGGAATGCAAAAACCGCCAAAATTACAAACCGGTTTTTTTTTCGGGTTTTCTAAAAAAAAACCGGTTAACCGGGTAACCGGTTTTAAAATTAGTTAATTTTGAAATTTATTTTTAAGTGAAAAATTTAACTTTTTTTGCTTGTGAAATTCTGAAACTTATCTATTGAAAAAATATACTGTATACTTAATATGGCCATGAATTCTGTCAAAGATAAAAAAAAAATAACATAAAAACGAATGTCTCAGAATGATGTTATATATAGAGAATCTAAGCCAGAAGTTAATTTAACTCTACTCAAAATATCCACCGTTACCCTTAACACAAGTTTTTAGGCGTTCAGGCCAAGCGTCATCGGTTTACGCACGGTGATCATTGGAAAGTTGTCCACCGCTGATTGTAAAGAATTTTTAATTATTGTTAGGTGAAGGCCATGCCCTCTAATATAGTAGATCTCAATTTGTAGTTCAGGGGTTGAGGTCTGGGTTAGTCAAAGGTCAATCATCAGCCTTAATGAAGTCCGAAACACCCGTTGTAAGCATCCTGAAAAAACCTAGTATGTTATCAAAAAGAGAAGAGAGGCTTTAAGAGGCTTTGCTATGGCGTTTAGGATAGTATCTTGATACTCTTTAGCTGAAGTTAGAGTAGCCCATTTTCACGAAAATGAACCATTACTGATGCCGCATGATGATCATTCAGGACTCTGATTACTGTTGAGAGTGTTCTTTGGAGTTACAAGCTTACACCCAATTGTTTTGCTTGTTGTAATTTTCCTTGATTGTGATAATTTTCTCATCGGTAGCAAGAACATCCTTTTTATGGTGGGAAAAATCATCCAATGACAACCCCCGCTCTTGGGCGGAGCAGGAGACGGTGTCAGACTCTTACTGACTAAAAGCCCACCCTGTTCCTTCTAGCCTTCATTCCAGGGCTCGAGTTCCTTTTCGGATAACCCTGGCCCCAGTAGGCTTCGACCCGGCAGGGCTTTTGCTGACAACTCCTTGAGGCGCGCGGGAACAGTGAGCGCCGTTGACGACTTGGGCTCGGTCCGGACAGTTACCGGATGGCCGGACAGCGAACTACACATTGCTCACTGTCTGCAAGCCCGCGCCTACGGTGGCCGGAAATCGGGATTGGAATCCCGGCGGTGGCTGCGAGAGCGCCGTTGCTTGATGCAGTCAGCCTCCTCTTTTGCGAGCATTACTGCTTCGTAAAAGTCGGCGAACGCCTGCCACTCATCCTCGCTCCGGACCATGGTCTGAACCAAGGCCCGGCGCGAGAGGTCTCCGCCGCCGATTGCCCCCACGAGGGTACGGCGATGCTCCGCCCAAAGCAAGAATATCCCTGAGTTTTTCATCAGTGCAACGAACATACAAAGATTTTGATCTTTTCACTCTCTTCTTTAAATGCGACTTGTTCAAGGAGATGATATATGATGAGTAACAACGGTGGGTATTCCATCTGTGCATAAGAAATTCTGTGTCCTTACGAGATTTTAATTCTGGCCCTTCATTGCCTGTTCTCACAACACGTTGCCGGCCTGAATTTTTAATGATCGTAAACAGAAAAACTGTACAGTTGGTTTCGCTATCACTATGGCACGTATATATAAACAAACCTACGATTGATATCAAGCCTTAACAGAGTTTTAAAACAATATTTAATAAAAAAAATAGTGTCATTTGAAAGTACTAAAAAAAAACCGAAAAACCGGTTACTTGAAAAAATAAACCGGTTTTTTTAATCATTAAAAATATGCCGAAAAACCGGTTTTTCGGTTTTCGAGTTAACCGGTTTGCATTCCCTAGTACCTGCGTCATGCGGAAGGTAAGGACGCCGTGACGTCTTTCCAGCCACGCCTCAAAGATACTTTACACCCTGATAGTCAGTTAATTGCCAAATTATACTTTTCATTTCAGTAGTCAGTTGCTAGGGTTTTCATGCGGGCAAAGCCACGCACAGAAGCCTTTTCATAGTTCACTGCCAATTAAGTTTCGACATTCTGCGGGCTATGTCGGTAACCTTGGTTCTCCTGCAGAATCATCACTACTGTTTCTTTTCCTATAATTGCCTACGTCGGATATGCTCGAAAGAACTCTCACGCTTATTCCACGACCAAATACTCCATCTTGTCAGCTCTTCTGTCACCTATGGGGTGGAAGAACTATACAAATCGCATACAGTGATTAGGTGCGTCATCTCGTAGTCACAACGACGATGACGGACCAATCCGACGCATAACTTGAAAAAAAAATTTGCCCTAAATTCTTAAAAAAATATTCGGCCACAACTAATAAACTTGGGCATGCATCATAAAAAAAATTCTAAGCCATTTAAAGTTTTTCGGCCTCAAAAAATAAATCGCAATTATATTCGGCCTGCAGCATTCACATCACTATTGAAGTATGCCAATAATAATCGGCGAGACGCGTTGTCTTGTTCTTGCAAGATAAGGCTGCTTTCTACGAGATTGGAAACAAGAAATATGTGCAACTTGCAAGAATTTTAATGCAAGACTTTTTACTCGTAGTACGTACCAATTAAGGAAAGAGCAGTGGTAGCCAAGTGGTAGTGGCTCCGACTTACGAGTTGTAGATCGCGGGTTCAAACCCAGCCAGGTACATTACTTTGTGTAATTTATTTCATTACCACTGCTCTCAAAACGGTGAAGGAAAACATCGTGAGCAAACCGGCATGTCCTAGAACCAAAAATTCTAAGACATGTGACATCCACCAACCCGCACTGGGCCCGCGTGGTGGATTACGACCCATTCCTTCTCCTAGAGAGGAGGTCTGAGTCCCAGCAGTGGGAACATTAAAAAAGCTGATGATGAGGTGCCAATTGTAGATTATATGAATGATGATGTAGATGGATGGAGAGGGAGGCCAAAGAAAAGATGAATGGATTGCGTGAGGAGTGATATGAAAGAAAAGTGATAGTGTGACGGGTGACAGGACGGAATGAAAGAAAAATACGTGTTGCGCCGACCCCAAGTAATATGAGATGAGGGCAGGAAGAAGAAAAAGAAGAAGAGATTTACTTATCCATGAAACACCAGTGAAGGACGTGTATAATTAACTCCCGAGCGTTGCTACCGAGCGTTTCTATATTAACTCCCGGGAGTTAATATAGAAACCTGAGTAAAGTGAGGAATTAAAGACGTTCAAGACAAGCAAGCTTTATCACCGTGTTGAATACCTAAGTTTTTATTATATTAGAGAAATATTACTTAGATTACAATATAAAGATGATTATGTGACGAGGGAATAAACATTAGTCACATGATAATGTAGTTGTCCAATAAAAAATACACAGAAAAAACGTAATTATATTTAAGTTCCTATAGTGTGTGTTCCTTTAGTTAAAGGAGACCACAGCTGCACCATATTATGTATATCAAAAAGTGAAAGATGATATAATAAATAAAAGTGCCCAAAATAAAATACAAACAGATGAATTTAAAAATTCATGCCTCCTCTCTCTCTATCAATCTCTACATGTACACTCTTTTAGTGATATGCGTTTCATCAGTCCTCTTCACATAACCACACCAAGACAAACGATTCCCTTTCAACTTTTCAGTCACTTCTTTCAGTCACGGTGACTGGGGCGTGAGGAAGCCCATTACCTCACGCGTGTGGCCGACTCCTTCGCTAGCATTACTGTTAAACAGAAGGAGGCAACCGCCTGTCATTCCTCCTCGCTCCAGACCATGGCCTGTACCAGGGCCTGGCGCGAAAGATCGTGGCCTCCGATCGCCTCCACAAGGACTTTGTGGTGCTCTACCTGAGCGATAAATCTCCTGAGCTCGCCCTTTTTTTATGGTGGGAAAAATAATGCATTGACATCTCCCGCCCTTGGGCGGAGCGGGAGATAGTGTCAGACTCTTACTGACTAAAAGACCCACCCCGTTCCTTCTAGCCTTCATACCGGGGCGTAGGTTTCGACCCGGCTGGGCCCATGCTGTTGCTGACAACTCCTTGAGGCGTGCGGGACCAGTGCGCGCACATGGTCCGGATAGTTACCGGACGGCCGGACAGCGAGCTACCCATTGCTCATTGTCCGTAAGCCCGCACCTACGGTGGATGGAAATCGGGATCGGAATCCCGGCAGCGGCAAGAGCGCCGTTGCCTGATGCGGTCGGCCTCCTCCTTTGCGAGCATTACTGCTTCGCAGAAGTAGGCGACCGCCTGCCACTCCTCCTCGCTCCGGACCATAGCCTCAACCAAGGCCCGGCGCGAGAGGTCCCCGCCACCGATCGCCCCCACGAGGGCACGGCGATGCTTCGCCCGAGCAGGGCACACCTCGACTGTGTGCTCCACCGTGTCCTCTGGGCGGTGACTTGCACACTCAACAAATTATTATTATGAACCCACTGCAGAGTAAAGGCCTCCCTTCCGTTATTCAACTCTTTTCTGCCCTTAGCCACTTCTTATTATTCCGTAAACAAATTAGAAATTATTTTGGCGCATAGATCTTATCGATATAAAAGCCTTTGTTTATTACTTCAGCTATAATGGACTTAAAAACAATACGCATGATAAACGTCTTATGTATTGCGCGTTAATTGGTTAGATAAGATGTCAATCTATGTTTGCTGCACAACGTTGGGGGCCGATGAGCCGATAAGATTTTCGTGGATACGTATTTTTGAGATAAACATGTTATTGTTACTAAGAAGGTGTAAAAAATTTCTATCTTTTCTGAGTACATCTATTTTTTTTTATATTCCACAACTATCACACAACGCCGTCTAGTTCCAAGCTAAGCAGAACTTGTATTATGGGTACTAGACAACTGATAAACATATATATTTCAAAATACATACATATTATAGATAAATTACACCCAGACACAAAACAAATGATTATGCTCATCACACAAACATTTGTCCTGGGTGGGAATCGAACCTACGACCTCCAGCATAGCAGTCAGGGTCACTAACCACAAGACCAACAGGCCACTTTTAACGTAATATAGAGCCGCGTCCAGACATTTCGAGGCGTGCGCTGCGAACAGTTCGTCAGGGTTGCCTCAACCTGAGGCATACGACGGTAAATTTATACGTGCTTCCCGAACGACACATGCTCAAGCTGAGCACGCAAACCACGCACAGTGTTCGTCAGTAGAAAACGCAAACAACACCTGCCCATCCACACGGAGCGCACGGCTCATACTGAGGCGGCGTTCGCAACGATCGTATGACGCGAATGCTCACTGTGAGCACACTCGTCCACACAGCCCGAGGCATGCGAGACGAACCATTCGCGACGCACGCCTCGCGATGTCTGCTTAGACACAAATAAACAAAAAGTTAAATAATTGTGTGGCCAGTGTTTAATTAATTTAAAGTTTATGTACAGTAGAGGTATATCATTATCAGCCCTTTTTTTAATGTTCCCACTGCTGGGACTCAGGCCTCCTCTCTAGAAGAGGGAAAGGGCCGTAATCCATCACGCGGGCCTAGTGCGGATTGGTAAATATCACATGTTTTCGAATTTTTGGTTTTAGGACATGACGGTTTCCTCACGATGTTTTTCTTCACATTTTTGAGAGCAGTGGTAATGAAATAAATTACACTACCGGTCAAAAGTTTTTGCCCACCCTATAATCCATTAATTAAATTTCAAAATAATACACTTTATCAAATTTCCTTTTTATATTATCAAGCGAAGGCCGAAACGATGTTTTACAAACCAAAAATAATAGCGTCCGTTATTTGTTTTATTTGTACGAGCGCATTTTTATATTTTGTCCGTGAGTGCGACAAGTTAAAACTTACAAGTGCCAGCGGATTTGTTTATTATTCTTTAACTGTGAATTATTTTTTTGGTGTTTATAGTTTTAGATTAGTCCCAGTTAGCCCTGTGAGACGCAAGAACGTGCTGTGATTAACACTTTTTAGTACCAAGACATCTTTTTGTGAAGTTCATAAACGAATTGTTTTCGTTCTCGCAAATTCAGACTTGTAAGTTTTAAAATGGGTAAAACCAAGGAAATAACGGTTGAAACTCGTGCATTAATCGCAAGTCTCCATAATCTAGGCAAAAGTTACCTTATCATTGCAGCCGAATTAAAAATAACTCGACGTATCGTGGACACAACGTGAAAAAATATGCATCCACCAGGAGCTTTGGCGATAGAAAACGTCCAAGGCGATCTCGAAAAACCATAATAAATGAAGATAAACGTATTGTATTGATCAATAAACGTGATCAATAACTCACGGGTCGAGAGATAGCAGCTCAGATTAATGAATATAGGGATCTGCCTTTTAATACTTCTACAGTAAAAAGTAGATTGAGAAAAGCTGGCCATTTTGGAAGGGTGGCAGTGAAGAAACCTCTTTTAAGACGTCAAGATAAAATTAAGAGGTTGCAGTGGGCTAAAGATCATAAAAATTGGACGCACAAACAGTGGGAGAGAGTTTTGTGCAGTGATGAGTCAAAGTTTGAGGTTTTTGGGTCTAAGAGAAGAGTCTTTCTGCGCAGGTCAAAGGAAGAATGGATGTTAGATCCTTGTGTAATCCGGACTGTAAGACACGGCGGAGGCTCAGCGATGGTTTGGAGATATTTTAGAGAACGGGTGACTTGAGACCTGGTAAAAATTGAAGGGATTTTAAAGAAAGAAGGCTATAAAAAAATATTAAAGGAAAATGTAGTACGTTGTGGCTAGCGTCTGATCGGCAGAAAATTTTTCTTCCAGCATGACAACGATCCCAAGCATACCTCGAAGCTGTGCAAAGAGTTTTTTTAAGAATTAGAAAGGAAGAATCTACTGAAAGTTATGATTTGGCCGTCACAGTCGCCCGACCTCAACCCAATTGAGTTGTTGTGGGACAAATTGGACAGGGAAGTCGGAAAGCAGTGTCCTACTTCCACTTCACGTTTTGGGATATCCTGAAAAACGAATGGAATCAAACAGACGACGATTATTTGTCGTAATTGTTACAGAGAATGCCAAGACTGTGCACCAAAATAATAAAAGCAAAAGGGGGTTACATCGATAAATCAAAAATTCAAATATGCAATAATTATAGACTGTAGTTTTATTATTACTATATTCTTATCTATATATGTTCTTTAAAATATAAATATCAAAATCGCTCGTATTGTCTTTATTTGTTGTGTATCACGAAAACTATAGGGTGGGCAAAAACTTTTGACCGGTAGTGTACACAAAGTAATGCGCTGCCAGTTGCATTACTTTGTGTAATTTTTGGGTTTGAACCCACGACCGACGCAACAGATGGCCGTTGGGGCCGAAAGGTTCTGGAGTGGCGACCGCGTACCGGAAGACGCAGCGTTGGAAGGCCTCCTACAAGGTGGATCGATGACTGATGTATGCGGGACACGCAGGATAGCTCATTGTGGCGACACTTGGGGGAGACCTATGTCCAACAGTGGATGTCTATCGGCTGAAATGATGATGATCAAATCACTCCTACTCTTTTATGACACTAGACTCTTGGAATGAAAAAAATGATTACGAATAAATTAATGGCGATAAAAACGGAAAAAACACAGCGTGTAGTGTTTTCTGGCAGCTGATAGGCCTCTGCCTCGAATCTTGCGGGCAGCGGAGTGGCGGCGGCGGCGCGGGAGCGGAGCGGGCAACGCAGACCCGTTCTCGAAACCAGCGGGCAGATCGCGCGGCAATAGAACTGTGTAGTATTGTAATCGTGGTTGCGTCACGAACATAATGTCTGAACAACGGCGACAACATCTTTTTGATTCATTCCTAACGCTCGATTTATTGTGGGCAAAAGAAGAAATGAATTCCTACATGGGCAAGGAAAAGTAAAGGCGAGTTTTATCGAAATTATGAAGAACAGAGACAATGTCCTGACAAATTCTACGACTAAAATAAATTGCACAACACTGCAATGCAGACGCGCGGGCGGTCACCGCTTGACTGGAGGGCACCCGCGCTGCTGTTTTCAAGAACCGATCCATTTGATTTTACCACGGATATCGAGGGATATGCCATGAGGGCGTGGCACGTAAGCGCACATTATGGGCTAAAGCCCAGTTTATTTGAACGGCGCCTGTACGATTCATTCAGTCACTTTGCAATTGCGTACGGTGTGCTATTGATGCATAAAAAAACAAAATGCCGAATTTTACAGTGATTAAATGCAAAAATAGGTCGAGTATCGTCAACATAAAGACAAATGGCGTGTCCTACCACCAGTAAGTAAACAATTAAGTCACTGTTTTATATTTTAAATCATTTTTTAAATATTTTTCTAACCTACGTCCAGAGCGACACGAACTAGCCCGAACTATCCCGAATGTTTCCGAGCGCTACGATCGTTTAAAATTTAGAGAGGGGTAATCGAGTGCGTGTGACTGATTTTATCGATATGCGTATTATTTAAGTTCAATATTGTTTTTTTTTTTATATTTCAATGGATATTGTAGTATTGCATGTTAAATTAATTATTAATTTAATGTTTTGTGAACCAAATTAAAACATTGATATTTCAATACTCGTAAAGTGTAAAAACTTAAATTATACTAAAAAGATAGAGATGATCAAAGTTTTTTTGGCTATAATAATTTGTGTTTGCTATGAATTATATATAATTGATTTGATATTATATAAGCTTGACTGTGTCTTATTTAGCCTTAAGCATATTGTATTAACAGTGTTTTGCATGCCTTAGTTAAGGTAGTTGGTATGGATCATAAACTTGAAAAATACCTATAACCTGTACCTACTTTCTGTGCAAAATAAAATCTATTCTATTCTATTCTATGCAAAAATATTCAATTATTATTATAAAAAATCTGGCTATTTGGCGATTTCGATGATAAGATGGGTCCTAAAAGATATTGCTCAATATTATTGACCGAGTAGGCCACCTTAGACAATCATAAGGCAAAGCAGCGGTCAATGTTCGAAGTTTGAATTAAAAAATTCGCGATTTAAATTAAATTTTTCTTTGTCTATAATACCGAAAGTTTCACATTTTATTTCTTACAAATTTAGTAAGAATGTCATAAAACTGACGTGAGCATTGCATTATGTATTACACTTTCGGCTCTAATTCGGCCTCAGACATAGAATCAAACTTAGGTCACTTATAACATAACGTATTATATTAAATTATTCTTAGTAAAAATAACTTATGATATTATACTTATAGTAATACCCACCGTATAATTACAAATTAATTTTCAGTTTTCCAAAAGAACCAGATCTGAAACTTAAATGGATAGAAGCAACCGGTAGAGACAACGATTGGTTTCCTTCTAATCAGAGTGTTATTTGCTCTATCCACTTCAGAGAAGATTGTTTTAATCAATCTATGAAATAGTCACATCAAATTGGTCTATGGGATGTTTAAAGTAGTCTTTAACTAATTTTCGTAGTCCAATTTACATCCGAGAAGCTTCATTATATTGGTAGAATGTCCATCGAAGGTTAAGGAGACTTCTTACACACCGGCATTATGGCACTTTATTAAGCAAATTGTGACACCCTATTAATTTTAAATTTCTCATGTAATTTTTGGTGTACAAGAAAGAATCTATCTATCTATCTAAATAAATTTACTTTTGGTTCTGTATTTTAACTAGGTACCACAAAATAACCAAGCGGTAATTCGGAGCTATCATTAACCACATTCAGTAAAAATAAGTAAGCCTTAGAGGCTAAGGTCTTACAATCTTCAGATGTTTCACTACCCATGTCCACATATCCGCAATCTTTTTGCCCATCCCATATACTTTGCTGTCTGAGGTTCATCTCATCATATTAGGTTTTTATTTTTGAATACAATTGCATTGTATAGTGTAAAATATTTTTTTTAAATGCGAAGTACACAAGTGTGAACTATTTCAACAGAAGTGACAAAACATATTTAACCAAGATTTTTGTAACTCATGACATGATTTAAAAGTGCCCATGGAGTTTCTTACACGTCCTTCTCCATTGAGATCTACGATTTGGAATGTGCTACTCAGCTTCACTTTTTTTTGACTGACCGACATTTTGACAATTTAAAACTACTTGTTATTATTGAACTATTGGAAATAAAGTTTCTAATTTCCAATTTTATTTGATTTTTATTTTGCATTCCCATATTTTTATTATCGCAGTACCTTTTATTGACGCTATGAGTTTAAATGCGAGTATAAAATTTACCTTAGTGTTTAAACCAACCCTGAACGTAAGTAGACATTTATGATCAATTTTTTTTTAATATTAAGTATTATAATTATTATATAATAATACAGCACGATATTTAACAGAGAACAGCCCTTTTAACCGGTAATACGATACTAAAAAATATATTCCTATTTTATTTTATTAAAAGTAAACTCTATTTTCGGATAGATGGTTAAAAAAGAAATCATTTAAACAAAATAAAACGACGAAAGTACTTAATTATATAACTAAAATATGCTAAAATTTAATATCGATAAAATTATCGACCTTCTTTTTCGCCTCCCTATTTGCATGCGTGTGCATTGAATGACTTTTGTTTACAAGTGCATGCTCCGCCCATTCTGTTTATGTGTGATATTAGAAATTGATTTAGTGTTGGTGCTTTCTTCTTAGTGTGCAAAAGCAAATTTTAAATGTGTGTCGTAAATACACTATTTGTGAATGTTGTAAATATTTGGGTGGGAGATAAGCGGCCTCACTAGAACTCCTTACTATTCCGCAATGAAGGCATATCTCTGGATATCTATGGATTTTACGCATTAGATCCTACCGCTCCCGCGCCGCCGCCGCCGCCCCGCTTCCCGCAAGATTTGAGGCAGAGGTCTTATGAATGATTGATTCAATTATGAATTTACCAATTATGATTTTTCGTGGACAGTTTAAGGATCTCGTTTTTCTACTTTTGACTACACAAATATGATCAGTAACGGGTATGGAAAGAGCCCATATTTTTTGTTGTAATTAAAACATAGGTGTTAAGGATTTTTGTTGTGGTGGTCGCAGGTTAAAACCCAGCCAGCCGCATTACTTTGTGTAGTTTATTTCATCACCACTGCTCTCAAAACGGTGAAGGAAAACATCGTGAGGAAACCGGCATGTTCTAGAACCAAAAATTCGAAGACATGTGATATTCACCAACTCGCACAAGGCCCGCGTGGTGGATTACGGCCTATTTTCTCCTCTATAGAGAAGAGGCCTGAGTCCCAGCAGTGGGAACATAGGCTGATGATGCTATTGCAAAATGGTTGAGTGGCTGAGTGGGGCTGACGCACGCGACATGCCCGTGAACGGGTGCCGTCAGTTGAGACTGGTCATCTCTATGCTGCCAGTGGCTTAATTCAGTTTCTATTCTTTTTTAATTACATATTATTTTTACTTATCTACATTGTGCTCACATATTAGAAGGAAGGAGAAATATGTAACCAAGGTTTATGTAACTCATGATATGATTTAAAAAGAGTGGCCATGGAGTTTCTTGCACGTTCTTCTCCATAGAGATCTACGCTTTGGAACGAGCATTTTTTTTTTTTTTTGACTGACGGACATCCTGACAATTCAAAAGTGCCTGTAATTGGTCTCTGGTTCCTGATAGTATTGTGCTATAAGACATTTACCGATATTATTTAGTGCACACACTAAGCTATGTAACCATTTTTCTAAGAAAACTTTCCATAGGACCTAAATTACTTGAACAAGACCAGTCAAGTGGAAATCGGACTTGCTCACGAACGGTTCCGTACTATTATGTATACAAAATTAGACACTGTAATAAAATTCAATAATTCAAATAATAAAATCGAAAAAAAAACGAACAAAGTTTATTGTTTGTCTTTGTACCCTTTTTGTATCTTTATACCCTTTAATTCATTAAACCCCAAGCGAACGCCGGCGTTCGCGCACCTATTGTCTTTCAATTGTGTCTGTAATTATCACAATTGAAAGTTAAGTTAATTATTTAATTTTTTTTTTGTTTCTTTTTTTTATTAGTCTGTTTTTAGTATTTATAGTTATAGCGGCAAGAGAAATACATTATCTGTGAAAATTTCTACTGTATAACTACTAATTAGTTATATCGTGAGATACAGCCAGGTGACAAACAGACGCACAGTAGAGTTTTAGTAATAGGAGCCCTTTTGGAGCGATGAGGACTGGCAGGCGGTCGCCTTCTACGAAGAGCAGTAATGCTAGCAAATAAGAAGGCCGCGCGTGCGAGGAACTGGCCCTCACGCCCCAGCCACCTGGATATCGACCCCGATTTTCAGCTACCGTAGGCGTGTGCTTGCGAACGGTAAGTAATGGGTAGCTCACCGTCCCGCCGTCCGAAAAACATCTGGACCAAGCCCGATTCATTGACGGCACGTAGTGTTTCCAAATGTGACTCAAAGAGATCAGCTAAACCGTAGGGGCCCAGCAGGGTCGAAGCCTACTGTGGCTATGGGGTCGCTTCTAAAAAGATAACAAGGGGTTCTGGAATGCAAGGAAAAGTAGGAACATAAGTGGGTATTAAAAAGTCTGACACACTCTCTCGCTGCGCACTAGCACGGGAGAAGTCAGATGATTTCCTTCCTAAAAAAAATAAACTTTTGGGTACGGAACCCTAGAAAAAACTGGGCAAGAGCGAGTCGGTCTCGCGCTCTGAGGGTTTCGTTCAATCCAAACTAATATTATAAATGCGAAAGTAACTCTGTCTGTCTGTCTGTCTGTTTTTGCTTCACGCCTAAACTACTGAACCGATTTGTGTGAAATTTGGTACAGACATAGTTTGGAACTTGAGAAAGGACATAGGATAGTTTTTATGGCAAAAAATAAAATAAAAAATAAAATAAAATTTATTCCGGACATACAGCGCCATCTATTGGTCAAGAGTCGGCATCAATTCAGTACTGAAATTTCCGGAAGTCACTATTTCATGCGAACGAAGTCGCGGGCAAAAGCTAGTCTTATATATATGAAAAAAGTTTTTTTTTTTTTCGATGGGTAAAATCATCTTATGACAACCCCCGCTCTTGGGCGGAGCGAGAGATAGTGTCAGACTCTTACTGACTAAAAACAATTCCCGAATTGAGTTACGAAGATTTTTCCGAACCGCAAAATATATTTTTTTCGTGATACAACTACAAATTCACAGTTTTCAGATTTATTCCTACATTTGTGCCTTAAGACCTTGCTTCATGCCAAATTTCAGGATTCTAGGTAAACGGGAAGTACCCTATAAATTTTGATTCCTGGAAGAATCTGTGTTTCCTGATAGCTACAACCCGGGAATCTTTAAGTCGAGAGTGAATAGGTTTCTTCTAGGTAAGCGCGTTCCATCGTCGACCGCATCGTCGCTTTCCATCAGGTGAGATAGCGGTCAAGCGCGAACCTATCAACATTTAAAAATAAAGAGTTTCGAAATATACGTTTTTTGCGACATAAACGGCCGTACCTTTTTGACGGACGGACAACAAACGTCAAAAGTCATCCTGGGCTCCGTTTTTTTCTCTTGAGGTACGGAACCCTAAATATTATGCTAATAACATATTCCGAAGCGTAGATCTCTATGGGGACGCCGCCGCCGTCGCCGGGATTCTGATCCCGATTTCCGGCCAACGTAGGCGCGGGCTTGCGGACAGTGAGCAATGGGTAACTCACTGTCCGGCCGTCCAGTAACTGTCCGGACCAAACCCAAGTCGTAGACGGCGCGCACTGTTCCCGCGCGCCTCAAGGAGTTGTCAGCAACAGCAGGGACCCAGCCGGGTCGAAGCCTACTGGGGCCAGGGTTATCCGAAAGGGTGCTCGAGCCCCGGTATAAAGGCTAGAAGGAACAGGGTGGGTCTTTTAGTCAGTAAGAGTCTGACACTATCTCCCGCTCCGCCCAAGGGCGGGGGATGTCAATGCATGATTTTTCCCACCATAAAAAAAAAGATCTCTATGGGGAAGAATGAGCAAGAAACTCTATGGACACTCAATACTCAATATTCAATACCTTATTGCATATTATACTAATATTTAATATGGACCCTGTCGGGCACAGCAAAGCTAGGAGAGAGGATGAAGGCTAATAAAATAAAGATATTTCACTTATTTTTATTGTTATTTCTAAGTATTGGTATAGTTGATTTATTTATTTATTGTCGTCATTATTATTAAATTTTGATATTGTTGTAATTAATGTATGTATGTATATTATTATAATATCTAACTAATGTATGTCCGGTGTTTTTATTTATTTTTATCATCATTTATTTAAATTAATCGTATATATGGTATTACTATGTCAGTGTTGCGTGTGATAAAATAAAGATATTTCACTATTGTCATCATTATTAATAAATTCTGTGCCTATCTATTGAAATTAAATTGTGTATGCATGTTATTATGTAATTATGTCTAAGTATTGGTATATTTTATTTATTTATTGTCTTTTCTTCTTCCTACTCTTATCCCATATTACATGGGGTCGGCGCAACACGTTTTCTTCTTCCATTCTGTCCTGTCACTCGTCACGCTATCACTAACTCCCTTTTCTTTCATATCACTCCTCACACAATCAATCCGTCTTTTTTTGGCTTTCCTCTCCCTCTCCATCTACATGTCATATGTCTTTTATTGTCATATTGCATAATAATGTACGGAATCCTAAAAAATTAAGTTTCTTGCGACATATCCCTCATTCTTGCGAACGGGCCGTGGTAGGACGCCTTAAAGCGTACTTTCGCGCACTTAAAACATAGGTGCAAGAAATGTACAGAACAGTGCATGTTGGTTCGCGCAAACGTTTGGACGTTCGTACCAAATTTATATATCACTACAAATCTATTTACTTTTCTCAGTTTAACTTGACTTTCTTTGAGAAACTTCGAGATATTCTGTGAGTATAGTGGTGTGTTTATCTGTCTTTTTTGTTGTTGTTTAAATTTACAGTGTCTTCGCCAATTAAAAGATAAGTTATCGTAGTTTTGCAAAACAGTGATCATTGTTTCATTAAATAATATACGAGTATAAATGTTGTTGATAGTACTGTGTTGTCACTGTCTTTGAGAAGTCTTTGGAAGCTGTTGAAGAATTGTGGACGATTTTTTTTTTGGTGTTTTTTTTTTGTGGATACTGTGAAAGAAGGTTGGTTTTTTTATTGATTTAAAAATATATTTTAGGTGTTATATAAAAGTACGGTGTAATATAAGAATTATATTTTCATATTTTTACTTAAATGGGGAATAATTTTTTCTTACGTAAATATTAAATAAAAAAGCAAAAAGTTACCCCACATTATGAATGACACTTGTATCGTATGTGCTTTCACAAACATACAAACTAACATACATAAGTACACAGACCCGGAATAAATATCTGTAGGCAATACAAATATTTGTTCCGTGCGGGAAACGAAGCCGCGAGATGTAGAGCAGCAGCCAAACGTGTAATCACTGTGCCGCTGTGCCATCAATATTACATGTGTAATATTTTCTCAAAAAGAATTTTGAGATTTGATATAAAATTTGTTAAGATTTAGTCTGAGAAAATGCAAAGTATAAAAAATTAATGAAAAATAAAGAACACAAATGTTTTAAATTTCGTAAGATTTTTATTTCAATCGAAATATTGGCTTCACCTACTAAGATTTTTTTTAAATGTTTAACAATGTAAATATTTTAGTCAAACATCCTAAACTAATTAAAAACTAACTCCTCCTCCTCCTTAGTTGTTCACTCTTAACAGAGTGGTCGTGGTTGATGATTTTGCATTTTCGTTTGGCGAGTGAGGTCCTCGCGATGCGTCTCCACTTGAAAAACTAACTATTTGGCGTCAAAAAACACCTCCACATCACTGTCGACTGGCAATGTGCCCAAGAGACTGGCGATATTGCCACGCTGTATGGCAATGCTTATCCTCTGTCCCAGGTTAAAGCCAGCCTTTGGGTCACGCGAAGTGTCAACTAGACGATTCGACAGATCTTTATACAACTTGTGAGCACTCGGACCCCATGACCCGAGAGTTTCAACCCCAAACGGTTCGAAAATATAACTTATAACTAGGTTATTATCAGACGTCGGAATTAGGTTGAGTTATTCATGTATTTGCAATAAGCATAAGCATAATCAACTTTTTAATGTTCCCACTGCTGGGACTCAGGCCTCCTCTCTAGGAGAGGGAATGGGCCGTAATCCACCACGCGGGCCCAGTGCGAGTTGGTGAATGTCACATGTCTTCGAATTTTTGATTCTAGGACATGCCGTATTTGCATTGAAATGTTGATATTAATATGGATCTTTCCGGGATGTCTAATGAAAAATCCCGTGCGGCCAACAATATTATAAATAAGCTTTTGCCCGCGGCTTGGCCAGCGTGGCATTAGGTACTTAAGGAATCGGGATAAAAGGTAGCCTATGTTCTTTTCCATATCAAAGACTATATGCATGCCAAATTTCATCCAAATCCGTTAAGCCGTTTTTGCGTGATTAAGTAACAAACATCCAAATATATAAACATCCACACTTTCACATTATTTTATAATATTAGTTAGGATAATAATAAAAGCCTCAGAGATAGATAAGACAAATAAAACTGCCATGTTTTCTCTTCACCACCCTAGGTAGACAGGTAGAGAATGCCTAAGACATTAAGTCTGTCTTTGTACTTTTATGCTGCATGAAGTTTACATAAATAAATAAAACAAAGATAATTAACATGCAATTTTTATTAGTATTTTTCATTGAAAAAAGTCTAAGTCAACTGAGGTGAGCTTAACTTTAAATACTTCCTCTCCCTCGTCATTAATACAGGAAGAAATTTTATTCAAACTATATTTCTGATAGTGTCATACCCATACGACTCTGGAATGTGCTTCCCCTTGACATAAAAAAAGCCGAAAGTAAATTATCCATCAAACGTAAAATTCGGACTTCTACTTGAAGTCCTCTCAACCTTAGTTTGATCTTCGTCAGAATTGTGATTTGATATTTTTAATTGTATTTATTAGTTTAGCTTATATATGTATTTTATTATATACTAGCTGTTTATTGTGCAAACCTACCGCAGTCTTGTCTTTTTTAACCCAAAGGTTGACTGGGAGAGAATGCCTTGTTGCATTAAGTCCGCCTATGTACCACTACTGTACATGAAGTTTAAATAAATAAATAAGTTTAATGAATTAAAATTAATCGCGGGATTTGAGGCAAATCCACTTTATTCTTTCGCTGTATGAAATCAATCTAAGAACATGAATAACTTTACTTAATTCCTACTTCTGGTTATAACATATATTTCCGCCGCTTGAGATTCTCCACAGCCTCAGTCCTACTAAGATTATTATGAATCTTTAATTGGCCTGATTAAAAAACCTAAAACACGCAAAGATATTCACGCAAACATCTTCAGTCCTTGTTTAAAAATTGATCATTAGACTTGTAAGCTGCTACAAGTCTAAACAGGCTTGCGGAACTGGTATACCGGAGTTCAATATCCAGTTGATGCAAAAAACGTAAGGGAATTTCTCTTATAGCGCGTACGTCGAGGGACTGGAACAATTTGCTAGCTGTGGTCTTCCTGTCCGGTTATAATTTAGGTGTCTCTAAGGCAAGTGTGAATAGGCTCTTAATAAACTAGTGCGCTCCGCCATCAACGATTGCATCACTGCTTACCATCAGGTGGGATCGCAGACAAGCACTGGTTTATATCAATAAAATATAGACACCGTTAAATTTTGATCGTTTTAATCCCGTGGAGGGTCGATCCGGTACATGAAACACTATCCATTTATAAAGATAAATATAAAAAAAAAAGTACCTTTTTTTTAAAAACTCGTATTAATTTACGCATGCACGAAATTAATTTCTTTAAGAAAACGTCAGCTGAGCGAGTTCAATGACCTGTAGGTAATTAGTACGCAACGCCGACTACTACCTGCAGGTCATTGAACTGAAACATTAACGGGATATATAATAGGGTGACAGGTAATTTAATTAGTGACCGATACTTACACACGTGATTGTAATCATGATTACAAAATACTTTCCCAAAGAAACTTTTTTTTATACTTATTAGTTTTATCACAATAACGAAGCTCAGCTGTTAGACGCGTATCACCGTTGTCTCATTTACCTTACCTACAATAGTGATAGCATCTGCGCCGCTTGCGACCCCGTCGGAACCGCTGGGTGACCGCGGTGGACACGAATTTGCGCGAACAGCTGTTTTGTTATTATGATAAATCTAATGAATATAAAAAAAAAGTTTCTTTGGCAAAGTTGTTTGTAATTATGAGCACAATCACGTGTATAAGTATCGGTCACTAATTACCAGTCACCCTGTATATACGCAATCCCTGAAACACACAATGGGTCATTCATTAGTCTTGTTTTGACGTTTTAAAGACATCTATATTCTATACGCAATAACATTAGTCATTTAAACAAACCGTTTCAGGGTTCCGTACCTCAAAAGGAAAAAATGGAACCCTTAAAGGACCCTACTGGGGCCAGGGTTAGTTCTACTGGGGCCAGGGTTAGTTCTACTGGGGCTAGGGTTAGTTCTACTGGGGCCAGGGTTAGTTCTACTGGGGCCAGGGTTAGTTCTACTGGGGCCAGGGTTAGTTCTACTGGGGCCAGGGTTAGTTCTACTAGGGCCAGGGTTAGTTCTACTGGGGCCAGGGTTAGTTCTACTGGGGCTAGGGTTAGTTCTACTAGGGCCAGGGTTAGTTCGAAAGATAGCGCAGCCCCGGTACGAAAAGCAAAGAAGAAACAGAGTGGATTTTTAGTCAGTAAAAGTCTGACACTATCTCTCGCTCCACCCAAGAGCGGAGGATGTCATTAGATGATTTTCCCACTGGAAAAAAACCCTTTAGATTACCACTTTGTTTTGGTCCGGAACGAGGAGGAGTGGCAGGCGGTCGCCGACTTTTGCAAAGCAGTAATGCTCGCAAAGGAGGAGGCAGACCGGATCAGGCAACAGCGCTCTCGCCGCCGGGATTCTGATCCCGATTTCCGGCCACCGTAGGCGCGGGCTTGCGGACAATGAGCAATGGGTAGCTCGCTGTCCGGCCGTCCGGTAACTGTCCAGACCAAGCCCAAGTCGTCGACGGCGCGCACTGTACCCGCGCGCCTCAAGGAGTTGTCAGCAACAGCAGGGACCCAGCCGGGTCGAAGCCTAGTAAGGCCAGGGCTAGTTTCGAAAGACAGCTCGAGCCCCGGTAGGAAGGCTAGAAGAAACGGGGTGGGTCTTTTAGTCAGTAAGAGTCTGACACCGCTAAGCCCAAGAGCGGGGGTTGTCATTGGAAGATTTTTTCCCACCATAAAAAAAAGCCATACACAGTCAAACCTGTCGTCCAATCGGTTAAAAATAGATTTGACCGTGTGTGGGAGTGGATTGGTATGACCAACATCTGTTTGATCAAACATGTAGCGTCATACCTACCGATTGGACGACCGATTTGATTGTGTATGGCTGGCATAAGTTAACGGAAATAAAGATATGGTTGATTATGTCGCAAATAATGTATT
This sequence comes from Mythimna albipuncta, assembly GCA_929112965.1. Taxonomy (NCBI): domain Eukaryota; kingdom Metazoa; phylum Arthropoda; class Insecta; order Lepidoptera; family Noctuidae; genus Mythimna; species Mythimna albipuncta. Next base: position 1,965,962 of record OV815986.1, on the reverse strand, counting down.
TTGGCACCCTCAAGGGACTTAAAATTCATAGGGTAATTACCGTTGACCTAAAATTCTGAAAAATGCCATGCAGCAAGGTCTTATAGCATAGATATAGGAATAAATTTGAAAGCAGTAAAATTGTTGCGTCCACGGTGTTAACCAGGGGTTCCCAAACTTATTTTGTCTACTGCCCACTTTGAGAATAAAATTAACTTTTAGCGCCCCCATTTTTTCACCTACTTAAAAACCACAATAACATCAAATTAAATTAAATTAATTAATTTTTTTGAGCTATATTAGCAGAGATTAAACATTCATTCTAAAAGAGACTTTTACTATAATCCGCAAGAGTTAACTTGAGACCTGAGCACAGTAGGTAGTACACAACGGCGCTCAGGTCTCAAGTTAAATCTGCCAATGAGAATGATTATTGAAGCACAACTTTATAGTATTCAGACAAAGTATCTTATAGTCAAAATAAAAGAAACATAATCGATTCTTATATAAAAACTAATGTGAAGGATGAATCTATGTTTAATAAGTTGATGAAATTACAAGTCGCTCCCCGAAGCCTCTACACAATGCCCCCATTTTTTTTCTGGGTCTCTTACCATCCCAATTTAGGCCTGCAGCGCCCACAAGGGGGCGTTATCGCCCACTTTGGGAAAGGCTGACCTATACCAAGGTGGTTTAGCTACGATTATATGCAAGTCGAAAATCCAGTCGAATCAATAATGCATCGGTTACCGTAGGTTTATCAATTGTTTACGTTTCATACCAGTTCACAAACACGCACTTCTTTTGTTTTCGAGAAATTTCTTGTAATCGAGAAATGAGTTCATATTGTTTCGTGAATGTTCGTGTGTTCGTGAATTTAGGTGTCTTCAAGGCTAGAGTGAATAGGCTCATAATAAACTAGTGCGCCTCACCATCAACGATTGCATCACTGCTTACCATCAGGTGGGATCGCAGTCAAGTACTAGTTTATAACAGATAAAAAAAAGGAAATGCAACTCGACATATAGTATCTCTGTTTTTCATATGCGACTAAGACGTTATTTTACATTTTTCATTAGATATTTTGGAAACACAGTATCTTGTAGATATTATCTAGGCTTCTATTGAAATCAATTTATAAATTTGTGTAAAACTAATCCAGTAAAGACCTCTGAAAATCTGCTATTTTGTATGAACTTTGACATTTCATAATTTAATTACTAATATTAAAAAAGCGAAAGTGGGTTTGTTTGTTTGTTTGTTACGTCTTCACGCCTAAATGGCAAAACCGATTTTGATGAATTTTGATACAGAGATAGTTGGGACCCTGGAGACGGACATAGGCTATTTTATCACGCGGGCGAAGCCGCGGGTAAGAGCTAGTCAAAAATAAAATAGGCAAAAAGTATAATAATAGCACTTGCAAATTTTATCAAGATTCTAAATGATGACAAATTTTAAGGCTTTAAAAAAATACACGTATTTCCTGGAACCAGTTTTGTGAAATATTTGAGTTAATCACGGAATCATTGAATGCTAACAGTACATTTTGATACAAGTGGAGAAAGTTTGTCATTGCAACCGACGCGAAATTCATCCGAGTCGTATAGGCGAGGGTGTTATGGAGCCGAGTGCTGCAGTGACAAATCTCCACATGTATCAAACGACCTTTTTCAATACCTACACTTACGAAGAAATACTTACTTTCTCTAAAAATTACGACGCATTTTTGTTCATTTTATACTGAAGAAAATGTTTCAAAGTTACCATGCATTTTAGTTTTGATTTAGATGGCAGCAGGCTATCGCAAGTATTTATAAACTTAATTACAATAACTGGCGGCGGCGGTTCCGTCTAAAGAATTCTCTTCAAATCTTAAATTCGACATTATTTTCACAAACTATTATTCAAATAAAAAATAATATTTAGTAGACTTTTTTAGAAGGGAACCAAGGCCACCTTCTTCTGCAATCCATTCAGTTTCTTGCACATTCTTCTCCATACAGATATCTACGCTTTTGAATGTGCAATTAACATATTTCTGACTGACTTCTTAACATTTCAAAAGTGGCTGTAATAGCCATTCTGGTACAAGTGCAGAAAGTTTTTCAATTTGACCGTGGCGGAATTCGCACGAGTCGTAGGCGAGTGTGTTAAGAACCCGCAGTGACACATTTACACGTATATCAAACGACGTTTTTCAACGAAAAAATAACAAACGGAGACAGACGCGCGGCTCGTGTGGGTCGACGCGCACCCGCCCTGATACGATAAATGTAATAAAATTGTGGCAAGGGCGGACATGTGTACTTTTCTACACAAGTGCGGAAAACAGTCTATTGCGTGCTTAAAAGCGGTGGGATAAGAGTGGGTTTTCGTAAAAAAACCTGTAAAAAAGGGTATTGTCATATCGCGCCTAAACTCTGGCCCCAGTAGGCTTCGGCCCGGCTGGGCCCCTGCTATTGCTGACAGCTCCTTGAGACGCGCGGATCTGCAGCAGCGTTTAAATTATTGCAAACTAAAGGCATTTAAACTGTATGTGCTATATAAAGGCACTGTCATTCTCCCGTCTCCGGGTTATATATAAACATCGTAGCAAATAAGGTCAGATATATACTAACTATGGTAAATACTTCCTGTAACTTTGAAATAAAACACTAGGAAGGAAATCATAGTTTTACCTAAAATGGGACTATTTTTCTTTATAATAAAGCGTATTTCTTTATCGAATCAGTAATGAAGATATCCGCAGGAGAACCAAGGTTGCCGACATAGCACGAAGAATCGCCAAACTTAAGCGGCAATGGGCAGCGCACATTGCTCGCAGAACAGATGGCCGTTGGGGCCGAAAGGTTCTGGAGTAGCGATCGCGTAGCGGAAGACGTAGCGTTGAAAGGCCTCCCAAAAGGTGGACCGATGACCTGGTGAAGGTTGCGGGAATCCGATGGATGCGGGACGCGCATGATCGTTCGTTGTGGCGACGCTTGGGGGAGGCCTATCTCCAACGGTGGACGTCTATCGGCTGAAATGAAGCAGTAATGCCTAAGGAGGAGGCCGACCGCATCAGGCAAAGGCGCTCTCGCCGCTCCGCGCCGCCGGGATTCCGATCCCGATTTCCGCGCACCGTAGGCGCGGGCTTGCGGACAGTGAGTAATGGGTAGCTCGCTGTCCGGCCGTCCGGTAACTGTCCGGACCAAGCCAAAGCCGTCAACGGCGTGCACTGTTCCGGCACGCCTCAAGGAGTTGAAGCCTACTGGGGCCAGGGTTATCCGAAATGAAACTCGAGCCCCGGTATGAAGGCTAGAAGGAACGGGGTGGGCTTTTAGCCAGTAAGAGTCTGACACTATCTCCCGCTCCGCACAAGAGTGGGGGTTGTCATTGGATGATTTTTCCCACCATAAAAAAAAAGGCCTGGGGTGGCCTTTCAGTATTTTGGAGAGTGTGCGCAGAGATTACATGACATGATTCCACCTTCTTCTATCGGACAACCCGATATACAGTTCGGACTAAGCGTTTCGCCTCGTCGTTTATACTACGGTCTTCCCGTCCTATTATAATTAAGGTGGCTTCAAGCCTATAGTACAGTTGCCAAAAGCGGCGTCAGAGTTGGGATCGCTTTGCGCATTCCATACATTGGCGAGTCAATCGTCTTCGTTGTTAGATACATGCAGCAACGCAGGGAACGAATCAGGAGTGACGTATATGACGCGATGGCGCGGCGAGCCAATCATTGACACTCCCCGCCCCCGGGTCTCACTTCGCACCACTAAAGAGACCGAATATTTGACTTCTGCGCAACCGCTCAAGATCCGTGGTGGCAACTGTAAATAGGTTCTTAATAAACTAGTGCGCTTCACCACCAGTTTACATCATTTAAAAAAAAAACGGTTTTTTTTTTCTGGATAGGCTTGCCTTTAACCACTATCTCACCTGATGGTAAGCGACGATGTGGCCGACGGTAGAACATGCTTGAATAGAAGTAACCTATTCACTCTTGACTTAAAGACCTCTAGGTTATAGCTATCAGGAAACACAGACTCCGGCAGGGAATTCCACTCCTTAGCTATACGCATGATGAATGTGTTCCCAAAACGCTTTTTTGATGTCAGATTTTTATTATGTTCAAATCTAGAACTTATGTTGTTAAGGATAATGCCTAACCGTTCACTAATTACGTATAATTTTATGTTAATTAACGTAATTGGACGTGTCTTCCTCCTGCTTGCGTTGTGTTCCTCAAAACTGAGGGTCGTGACCTCCCTGCTTCTTCACTTTCATTTTTAGGATATTCCTTCCACTGCCACTGAATAGGCTCTTAATAAACTAGTACGCCTCACCATCAACGATTGTATCACTGCTTACCATCAGGTGGGATCGCAGTCAGGCACTAGTTTATATGTATTAAAACGAAAAGCCTCCTACAAGGTGGACAGCTGTTTTTTTTTTTTATGTTGGGTAAAAATCATGCATTGACATCCCCCGCCCTTAGGCGGAGCGGGAGATAGTGTCAGACTCTTACTGACTAAAAGACCCACCCCGTTCCTTCTAGCCTTCATACCGGGGCTCGAGCGCCCTTTCGGATAACCCTGGCCCCAGTAGGCTTCGACCCGGCTGGGAAGATGGACAGCTGACCAGTAGCCTGATTCACGTAAAATCAAACAAGCCAAATATCGTCGAAGTTTTATAGTCGTTCGATCGAAGTCCTATCCAAAAGCGGTATTCACGAACTATATAGCGACTTATTTCCAGTTACGTTAATAAGTATTCTACCAGGATAGTGTAATACAGCCTTTTTTTTTTTAAATCGACGAATTTCAAACGACTTTAAAATCGGTGTCGTTCAAACTCGATTGATGGATGTGAATACGGAAATGGTCTAAACGACTAAATCGCTACGATATCGTTACGGTTTTCATTACGTGAATCGGGGTACTGGTGATGGTTGCGGGAATCCGATGGATGCGAGACGCACAGGACCGTTCGTTATGGCGACACTTGGGGGAGGCCTACGTCCGATAGTGGATGTCTTTCGGCTGAAATGACGATGATAATGACGTTGGTGGCATGACAAATGGCGGCTACAATAGATAGTTGGTATTGTAACCACTTTTTTGCGTGTAATCCTTATGCCAGGGTTTTTCAACCTTATTCATACCACGGCCCTTTTAGTATGAAGAAATATATCGCGACCCGTTGTTTTTTTTTGTAACTAATATTGAATCATCAATACATTTACTTATTTTCACAATTACGGTTCGGATAAATATATAATTAATATTTTTTTTAATTTTTCTTAATAAATCTTTATAAATGTTATTATTTCTTTTTTACTGCTGTAGCTTTCCCAAACTTTAGCAACTCCACTATAATAGCTTCGCGACCCCCCTGGAGAGATGGTCCGGAGCGAGGAGGAGTGGCAGGCGGTCGCCGACTTCTGCGAAGCAGTAATGCTCGCTAAGGAGGAGGCCGACCGCATCAGGCAACGGCGCTCTCGCCGCCGCCGCCGGGATTCCGATCCCGATTTCCAGCTACCGTAGGCGCGGGCTTGCGGACAGTGAGCAATGGGTAGCTCGCTGTCCGGCCGTCCGGTAACAGTCCGGACCAAGCCCAAGTCGTCGACGGCGCGCGCTGTTCCCGCGCGCCTCAAGGAGTTGTCAGCAACAGCAGGGGCCCAGCCGGGTCGAAGCCTACTGGGGCCAGGGTTATCCGAAAGGGCGCTCGAGCCCCGGTATGAAGGCTTGAAGGAACGGGATGGGTTTTTTAGTCAGTAAGAGTCTGACACTATCTCCCGTTCCGCCCAAGAGCGGGGGTTGTCATAAGATGATTATTCCCATCCCATCGAAAAAAAAAAACAACCCCCCCTGGAGAGGCTTCGCGTCCCTCTGGGGGTCGCGACCCACAGGTTGAAAAACCCTGCCTTATGCTAACGAAGTAGAAGTTAAAATCGGTTGAACAGACAGCAAAAAAGATTTCTTGAAATGTCTAATGTTATCGTGAAAAGGGTACCTATGGTTGTCATTGAAATTTTTTTTTTTTTTTTGGTACAGGAACAATCATGGACGTCGAGAACGCCAATTGCAAGATCAAAGTGTCACAATGTGCTGACATGGAAGTTCTTCCGATTGAGAGGCCACTGAAGATTGATGTGTAAGCACTAACTAGACTAGTTTTTAGAGTTCCGTATCTTACTATAGACCTTAAGGAGGTATGATAATCAAAGCGTTTCCCGCACCTTACTATAAACCTTAAGGAGGTATCATAATCGTTTCGCCTCGTCGTTTATACCGCGTACGTCGAAGGACTGGAACAGTTTGCCTGCTGCGGTCTTCCCGGTCCGATTATAATTTGGGTGTCTGGCTAGAATGAATAGGCTCATAATAAACTAGTGCGCCTCACCATCAAAGATTGCATCGCTACTTACCATCAGGTGGGATCGCCTCGTCGCTTATACCGCATACGTCGAAGGACTGGAACAGTTTGCCTGCTGCGGTCTTCACGTTCGATTATAATTGGGGTGTCTTCAAGGCTAGAGTGAATAGGCTCTTAATAAACTAGTGCGCCTCACCATCAAAGATTGCATCTCTGCTTACCATCAGGTGGAATCGCAGTCAAATACTAGTTTATATCAATAAAAAAAAAAACTGCTTCGAAGTTTTATTTTTGAACTTCTGAGTTAGCGAAAAAAAATCAGAATTATATCGCAAAATACGTCTAATTCGACATTCTCGGGAAAATCAAAATTAATAGGATACTTCCTGTTGACCCAGGATCTTGATTTTGCATAAAGCAAGTTCTTGTAACACAAGTATGGGTATAATTTGTTGTTACGTCACAAAAAAAAACCTTTTTTTGCGATTCGGAAAAATCTTTGAAAATTGAAATATTTACATAATTACACGTTCACTTACTTTAAATGTTAATTCTGGAGTTTTCCGATTTTTTGAACATAAAACAGTTATTTTTTTTTATAACGGATAGGCTCGCGTTTGACCACAATCTCACCTGATGGTAAGCGATGATGTGGCCGACGATGGAACACGCTTGCCTAGAAGCAATCTATTCACTCTTGACTTAAAGACCCCTAAGTTATAGCTATCAGAAAACACAAACTCCGGCAGGGAATTCCATTCCTTAGCTGTACGCATAATGAATGTACTCCCAAAACGCTTTGTACGTATAGGTGGGATGTCCTCTATGTACCGGTGGCGCAACGCCGTACGTCTTGTGGTCTGGTGATGGAACGGACTTGGCGGAATTAAATTGTGTGTCTCTAGTGCACACTCCCCGAAGTGTAAACGATAGAAAACAGACAGGCTAGCAACTCGGCGTCGATGCTCAAGACTTTGGAGTTTTGACTTCACAAGAGCATCATTGCCTATGATCTTCTTGGCACGCTTTTCAATAGACTCTAGTGCATCCACATCCGTAAACAGTTACACATTACAAATAATACCTTTACATTAATTGTAATGTGTAACTGTTTTGTGTTCCAAAGAAAAAATATAGTTTAAAAAACCGGCCAAGTGCGAGTCGGACTCGCCCATGAAGGGTTCCGTAGCAGCAAGTAACATAATATAAAAGTTCTTGTAATGTGTTGTAACTTTGATCGATGTTTTAATAATAGTGTATTTTTTTCGGTTTATGACGCATTAAAAAAAAACTACTTACTGGATTTCGTTCAAACCAATTTTCGTTGGTAGTTTTTATGTACATCATATATTTTTTTTAGTTTTATCATTCTCTTATCTTGGAAGTTAGAGGGGGGGGACACACATTTTACCACTTTGGAAGTGTCTCTCGCGCAAACTATTCACTTTAGAAAAAAATGATACTAGAAACCTCAGTATCATTTTTGAAGACCTATCCATAAATACCCCACACGCATGGGTTTGATGAAAAAAAAATTTTTGAGTTTCAGTTCTATGTATGGGGACCCCCAAAATTTATTGCTTTTTTTCTATTTTTGTGTGAAAATCTTAATGCGGTTCACAGAATACATCTACTTACAAAGTTTCAACAGTATAGCTCTTATAGTTTCGGAAAAAAGTGGCTGTGACATACGGACGGACAGACAGACAGACAGACAGACAGACAGACAGACATGACGAATCTATAAGGGTTCCGTTTTTTGCCATTTGGCTGCGGAACCCTAAAAAACTAAAAAACACGCTTTCATAGCATATCAACTAAAAAGTGTAAAATAATTTTCATATCAAAAAAGCGTGGGGTGCTCGATTTACGAAAAATATGGCACAAAGCGCCCCACGCTTTTTTCACAATGATATTAATATTTTTCGTTCATTATTATTATTTTCTACCTATATTGAAAATTATTTTACACTTTTTAGTTGATATGGTATGAAAGCGTGTTTTTTAGTTTTTTTTTAACTATTTTTTTATTTTTCACTAAAAAAAAACCGGATTATTGTATTGTCATCAGTCTTTGATGGGTGTGCAAAGTTCGAAAAAAATCTGATCGCCCGAAGTTGGTTAAAATCGTTTTCAAAGGCGTTGGTTACAAACATACAGGTGAAGCTAATATAAGTGTGTTAATAAATAGATAAATTATATAAGCTTGTGAAGAACTCTCAGGCCCGTATTAATAAACGGTCCTCAGCCCAAGATCACGTACTTAATACCAAGCTTGAGGTCTTGATCGTATTAATAAACGAGATTCACAAGCTTAAGCTCAAGCTCAAGTTCGAGCTCAAGCTCAGCTTAGGTTTACGGCATTAGCCGAGTGTTGCGCTAGAGTACAGCGCATTGAGGAGCTGATCTTGGTAACTGAGATCCTGTACTCATGTGTTTATTAATTAGCAAAGATCTTGAGCTTCTGTCATCGTATAATCGGGGATCAAAATATGATATCACACTTGAGGACGGAGTTGAGCATCGTTTATTAATGCGGGCCTCAGTGCCTGAGTCCGATTCGCTCTTCTCTAGTTTTTTTTATAAATGTTCTTAATTTTCAATTCTTCTGACAATACTTTTTTGTTGACAGTGAAATAACTGGCTTAGAGCACATGATCGGCGAGCTGCACAGGGTGTTCTCCCGCGACCACGTCAACGTACAGGATGTTCAGAAGCTGATGGCTGCCTACAAGTCCAACCCTAAGGATTGGAGTAAATTCGCCAAGTACGACCGTTTTAGGTGAGTTTGATTTAAGGGTCAAGCGCCCGAAAAGTGCCATAAAACAGTGATTTTCTGAGGCCTACTCCTCCGTAACGGCTGGGTCAATTGGTTTGAAAAAAATATATGTTTATTATAGATTCATGAACAATAATATCAACATATGATTTTTTCGTGCAATTAATACTTTTGTCAAAATAAATAAATAAATAAATTGCAATTTCGCAACTTTTCCCTACTCCTTCGAAACAGCTTGGAAATTGGGCTTCTATAAACATTTTTACACATAAAAATTGGTGGTTAAATATTCTTCAAAGTGAACATTTTCTAAGTAAATCAATCAATATCTCGCAGAGAAAATGGATTTAAAGCGCTTTCCGGGCGCTGCTGACTGCAAATAAATGCACAGATTTGCGTACTGCCGCCTAGGCGAGTGCGAGAGTTGCGTTCCCATAATTTCGGTCAGATGGTTCAAGGGACTATACGCCTTAACATATTAGCTTCTGCCAGTCCAAGGAGCATTCTGTTGCCCAGTAACACAACTATTAGATTCTTTTTCCTTAAAAAGAGGGCAATGCATCCCCTTTCATCCTCTTAGGGGGTAAATTTTGAAAAATCCTCTCTTAGTGCTCACTTGGATCATATAAGAAAACCTTATGCAAAATTTAACGCTTCTAGTACATTTGGTGAGCGATTTATGAATGAATGAAAATTGTTGTGAATGATTGATTCAATTATTTTACCAATCGTGAACAATTTTGGGATTTCGTGTGGTTTTTTTTTACTTTTGACCACACGAATATAATCAGCAACAGTTAGGTACGAATACAGTCTTATTTTTTTATACTAGGTATTTAATTTTTTTGTAACTGCATGTTTGTTGAATAAGTCGTTGGAGTACCTACCATAATATTAATAAAGATACATACAAGGTGTAAGGGACAGCCCTCCATAAACTTTAACCTTTCAATCGTGGAAATTACAGACACAATAGAAAGACAATAGGTGCGCGAACGCCGCGTTCGCTTGGGGTTTAATGAATTAAGGGCTTGCTCAGTAGACGAAACTGAACAACCTTACACAATTTTTTTTTTCAAGAAATTAAAATAAAATCCGTCTCACTATAGAAAGTAATAACTTGATTGGACAGTTTGTATGGAGTGGCCGAACTTTTTTTTCGTTTCCTGAAAAATTTTTTTATGGTAGGTTGTTCAGTTTCGTCTACTGAGCAAGCCCTTAAAGTTTGTGGAGGGCTGTCCCTTACACCTTGTATACAAAAACCGGCTTCATCTTCACAAGAGAGTGCCGTAATCTACCACGCAGTCACAATGTGCATCATTTGATAATCGGACAGTAACCGGTGGTATTAAGGTGACTCAATGCTATGTTATGTACAATCCTGTGATAGTCTTTATCTCGATAGAAACCTAATTTTCCACTGTTTGGCTTATCTAAGCAGGCCGTTGGGGGCGTGAGTTATTTTGCTACAAGTTTTTTTAGTGGCTTCATTATCTTGAGGTTATATAATCGTGCATTTTTCCGCAATAATAAGATAGATAGATTGATATTACTCTTTATTGTAAACCGATAATAAAATTACAATATGAACTTAAAATTGATAAGGTGTCTCAAAATGCGGTCTTGTTGCTAAAAGCTATTTTTTAAAACCACCTTTAGGGGTATATTTCACCGAGACACCATGGCGGCGCGACTAGTCGCCGCTACCAACAAAATGTATACAGCTCTATAGAGAGTTACTCACCTGCCCCTCTAGCCAAGTTGAAACCGTTTCGCTTGCGCCGAACGCTTCAAGTTGGCCGCGCCGCCAATTCTTTTGTTCTGACCACGTGACTGAGCGTTGAGATGACGTCATTCCCGTACATTTGAAGCTTTCTGCTAGCGTTAACGATTGCAGATTAGCAACTTGGCTAAGTGGTGTGCGTTTGGTTGCGCAATCAACTTGGTGGCGCGACCAGCTCGGGCGTGTATGGTGTATGGTGTCTTAATTTGATAGCTTAGGGCTATATTTCACCGGAACACCATGGTGGCGCGACCAGTCGCCGCTACCAACAAAGTGTATGCAGCTCTATAAAGAGTTACTCACCTGATGTCCGTTTGGTTGCGCAAGCAATTTGGTGGCGCGACCAGCTCGGACGTGCGGTGACTCTGGTGTCTGTGTAGTGTCTAATTTGGTAGTTTAGGGCTATATTTCACCGAGACACCATGGCGGCGCGACCAGTCGCCGCTACCAACAAAATGTATGCAGCTCTATAGAGAGTTACTCACCTGATGTCCGTTTGGTTGCGCAATCAATTTGGTGGCGCGACCAGCTCGGACGTGTGGCGATTCTGGAGTCTGCGTAGTGTCTTATCTGGTCGCTCCACTATGGTGTCCCGGTGAAATATAGCCCTTAACCCACCAAGCGCCCGAAAAGTGCCATAAAACAGTGACTTTTTGAACCATACTCCTCGGTAACGGCCAGGATTGAAAAAAAAAATGTTTATTATAGATCCATGAACAACATTATCAACATTTGATTTTTTCATGCTATTAATACTTTTGTCTAAAAAAATATTTAGCAATTTCACAGCTTTTCGAATCTTTTCGGATCTTTAGAAACATTTTTACTAGGGATGTTATGGATATAAAATTTCGCATACGGATTGGATACGGATATAGAAATGATTATTATACCGGATACGGATACGAAATTATTTCGGATTATCCGTTAGTTTCGGATAATATCGGTTACGGATATTAGATTTTTAAGTAATTTCAGAAGTAAAATATAAATAGCTAATAAAATAGTTTTATTTGATAGGAACAAAAATTAGTCAGATAAATGTTGCGCGCCGCGCGTGAGACGCTACGAGATATCGTGTCCGTGAGCGGTGTCTATGTGTGCGTTGCTCGAGCGCGCTTTGTATGTAGATTGTCTTCTGTACCTATATCTTTTGTGGGTTAAGCTAACACTATCAGTTTTTTCGAGACGGTTACCAAGTTATTAATATCTTGTTGTTTGTTCTGAAAATCGGATGTTTAAGACAATATACCTGAACCGAATCGATAAGGGGCATAGCAACTGCTGTTATTATAAAACAAAGACAAGTTATCTTAATGAGGTCGTCATGTTAAAATAATAGCGATTAAAGAGTTATTGATCAGGTAAAGCTATTTTTTGATGCGGTCAGTGGGTTGATGGGTGACCTTTTTTAATTGATATAAACTTGTGCTTGACTGCGATTCCACCTGCTGAAAAACAGTGATGCAATCGTTGATTGTGAGGCGCACTAGTTTATTAAGAGCCTATTCACTCGTGCCTTGAAGACACCCAAATAAAAACAGGGAAGGGAGGGAAGGAATTCTTTTAAAGATTTATCTCTCTAGTCTTGTAAGAAATGTTGCTTTGGTGTATGTACCGAATATATATATTCATAAGCATGTAGTAAAAAGCGGTTATTTCAATATTACAAACAGACACTCCAATTTTATTTATATTGTTACGTACGTGTGGGTAATTAAATGCCGATTTACTAACAGAGAACTTTATTCACCACAAACAATAACAAATTAGTCCAGTCAACAATAATCCGAATCACAATTAACACTAGAGTACCGTTACACTATCGCTTAGGTCGTTAGGTAAAACTCACTTCACGCACTTAGGTAGTTCGCTCTTGATCGCAGTCGAAATCACAACTGACTCACTTCCGGTCGGAGGCTCGTATTTATATGCGGAGCGAAGAAAATTCTAGATACTGACATCTCAGGATCAATCCAGAACAATAGGGTCGCAAGGTCATAAATCATTTTTATTGCAGTATGTACTATGAGTCACTTTCATGCGAATTTCGACTCTATTGTTAATGAAGGAGAGTACCATTTCCCTTATCGGTAGATACATACCTACCTACTAGTGGTATGTACTTTGTGGATGTTTCGAGATTTTTCTAAACCTGGCTACGTACCACCATTCTAGATCTTTCGTTTGCGTTCAATGCGTTTTAATTATTGCGTGCTACTCATTATTTTCTTGGAGATATGACATGTTCACAATATGTATAGATAAACTAAACAATAATAACACAACCTCCCATGTTCCATGTATCATTTTTTTATGCAAATAAAACCTCCTTCTCAATTCTCTTACAGGTACACCAGAAACCTGGTGGACGCTGGTAACGGAGCCTTCAACATCATGATCCTGTGCTGGGGTCCAGGTCACGCGTCTGCCATCCACGACCATGCTGATTCCCATTGCTTCATGAAACTGCTGAGCGGGTCTCTCGACGAAGTCAGGTAAGAACACCAACATGAAATTCGCATTCGCCTGAGCCGCTGGCGAGGGTGGTATGGAGCCGAGGGCTGCACTGACAAATTTCCATGTCATCATCCAAAAGACGTAGGCCTCCCCCAAGCGTCGCCACAACGACCAGTCCTGTGCATCATGCATCCATCGCATTGCCGCGACCCTGACCTATATGAAATGACGTTTTTCAATAAGCTTCGTCGAAAACCCGTTTTTATCCAGGCAATTATTGTTTTTAGACAATTTACTGTTTTTTGTACTAGTGCGATACTCGTTGTAGTACAAATCGGAAAGTATTTCGTTTCTAACCTCTTTCATTTTTTCTGTGCATCCAAACGCAATGTTTGTTAAAGAGGCAAAGTGAAAAAAAACTTTTTACTAAAAAAATTAAACCGACTTTAATGTTTAGGAACACTGAAAAGTACAAAATAACTTTAATTTCGGAAATCGGTGTTTCTATAATATATATTTTGTCTTTTCGTTATTTAACAACAACTTCGGAAATTAAAGTTATTTTGTACTTTTCAGTGTCCCTGTACATTGAAGTCGGTTTAACTTTTTTATGCACAAAGTTTTTTATTTTTCATTTTTTAGTTGTACAAAACTTAATACCTTACAGCCAGAGTGCATCTCATAAAGATTCTAATAATCCCAAACACGATTAGATTACGATAATTTACCTTCCCGTTTCATCATCAGATTAGTTCGATGCCCCCCCCCCCACCTTTTCTTTCAGCCAGTCATCGCCTACACGTATCAACAAAGCAATTTTGCTTGTAACGACAGTTCCGCTGTGATCCTATGAGGAGTTCTGTTCCATATCTTCGAAATTAATGATCATATCATAACAATATTTCTATGGGACCAACGTGGAGCCATAAGCCTTCAGTCAAAAAAATAATTTTCAATATCAGTCCACAATTGATCGAGATATCGGTGAACATAGATACATAAAAAAAAAAACATACACTGCTGTCACTTACCCAAGTTTGGCGATTCTTCGGGTTATGTCAGTAACCTTGGTTCTCCTGCGGATATCTTCATTTCTGAATCAATCACGCAAGGAAACTCCGAGCATAGCCCTTTCCATTGTCCTTGGGGTGAGTGTAAACCTTTTGATGAGGCCCATTTCAGGCGACCACGTTTCGCGGCCATATATATTAATATGATACCTATATCTGTATATTATTATGATAGAGAGCAGTGGTGGCCGAGTGGTAATGGCTCTGACTTACGAGGGTCGCGAGTTCAAACCTTGACAGGCGCATTACTTTGTGTAATTTATTTCATCACCACTGCTCTCAAAACAGTGAAAAAAAACATCATGAGGAAACCGGCATGTCCTAGGACCAAAAATTCGAAGACATGTGACATTCACTACCTCGCAATGGACCCGTGTGGTGGATTACAGCCCATTCCCTTTCCTAGAGAGGAGGCCTGAGTCCTAGCAGTGAGAACATTAAAAAGACATGATGATGATGATGATGATGATGATAGAGCTGCACAAGAGATCAGATCAGTGTTTTCAAAATATCTAAACAACGTCATTATCTCGTAAGAGCCTTTGCAAGGAAAGTATACCGGAATGATAAGCTAAGTAGTACAGTTTAAAGCTTCAGTAACAAAACATACAGATTTACGTCAATTTGAACTCTAGATAAGATCGGAAGTTTTCTCGAAAACACGCGTCGAGACCTCGTTGAAGAAATAATATAAACACACTGATGAAACTTATAATATTTTAGATGGTTAATGCAATAATATTTATACAATACTTATCAGTACTGTTCCTCGTGGAGGCGATCGGCGACCTTTCGCGTCAGGCCCTGGTACAGGCTATGGTCCGGAGCGACCAGGAATTGCAGGCGTTCGCCCCTTCTGCAAAGAAGTAATGCTAGCGAAGGAAGCGACCCCACGCGAGAGGGAACGGACGTCCTCACCACAAAATAGATAGGTACAGAAGTCAATCTACATACAAAGCGTGCTCGAGCAACGCACACATAGACACCGCTCACGGACACGATATTTCGGAGCGCCTCGGTCCGCTCGTCGAACAGTTCCGGCTCAAACGCTCATTAGTGTGCGTCCACCGAGCGTAGGTATAAAAAGTGAAGTACATACATGAGATTGTCTTCTGTACCTATATATTTTGTGTTCGCGCGGCGAGGCACAGAATTTATTTTTTTAATAGCCACTGGGCAAAGGCATTCCCCAACTTCTTCCTAGTATTCTTTTCTTGAGTCACCTCGAACCAATCCTTGCGGTAGGCATCTAGGTCGTCACAGAATGTAATAGAGTTTTAAAAACGCGGCTAGCATGCGGTCATTGTACGGTAGTTGCAACAAACTTTTTGACTTATCTAAACGCGCCCTCAATAATGTACTATGCGTTCCAAATGAGAATAGCATTGACAGCCATGTTGGTGACGTCACGTAGTACTGTCAAATCGAAGAATTTTTGGCAAAATTGAAGAACCCAGAGATTTGAAAAATGATGAACTGGATTCTAAATAAACTTTTTTAGTTAACAGTTCATAAATAAATTAAATTTTACGTAAATAAATTAAATTTTAAAAATTTCTTTCCTCGATTGGACAGTAAATCGTGACGTCACAACATGGCGGGCGATTCTATTCTCGTTTGGGACGCGTTGTATTTTATCTGACATCTCATTGATAAATAACTACACAGGCAGTTGCAATAACTGATGCAACTTCATCAGCCTAATGTTTACAATAATAAGTTCAAAATAATATTTATGTACAGCTGGCAAAATAGATAAGTTTGTAGGTTAGTAACTGTTTGATTTGATAAAGACTGTGGACTGGTCAAAGACCTTGCCTGCTTACTAAGTTTTGTATTATGCGAAATCTGAAACATGTATCTTTTTTTTTATGGCGGGAAAAATCATGTATTGACATCCCCCGCCCTTGGGCGGAGCGGGAGATAGTGTCAGACTCTTACTGACTAAAAGACCCACCCCGTTCCTTCTAGCCTTCATACTGGGGCTCGAGCGCCCTTTTGAATAACCCTGGCCCCAGTAGGCTATTATATATATATACAGTAGGAACATTTTTGCCAGTCAGGCAAAAATGTTCCAAAGCTTTTGACAATAGGGTAGTTTCCAGGGTCAAAATAACTACAATTTATTTAATCCGTGTTCTTTTTTCGATTATACAAAAAATTACAAAGATATAGCCCATTAAAGTACTAGGTACATGTTCCAAATGAGAATAGGACCGATTCCTATGTTTTGACGTCTCGTCGTACTGTCAAATCGAAGATATTTGGCAAAATTGAAGAAATCAGAGATTAGTAAAATTGAAGACCTGGATTTGGATTAAACTTTTTTCGTTCACAGTTTATAAATAAATTAATTATTTCGTAAATTAATTAAGTAATATTTAAATATTCTTTCCTCGACTTGACAGTAAATCGTGACGTCACAACATGGCGGGCGATCCTATTCTCATTTGGAACGCATTGTACGTGTGACGTCACCCCCGTGCGAAAAAATGCAGCACGGCGTGACGTTACACGTAACTTTAATGGGCTATATCTTTGTTATTTTTGGTTTAATTTACAAATAAAAATTTACGTGTCCCATGTTTTTGAATAATCTAAAAGAGGGACTAATTACATTTTTTACGGCAACTAGCCTATTCAACAGTGCCTGTGAAAAACTCTTGTGATGGTTCATTTAACAACTGTAGTTTTTCCCCGAGCTGTGTCAACTGATGACGCTACTTTATCCCCATTACTAATTCTAATAATATTATTATTTATATTATCATTGGTTCTGATATTATCATGATTATTACGTCATTCATATTTATCGTTAATTCTTTACGTAAAGACATAATTGGGACGGATCTCTGACCTCTTAATTTCGTCTTTTTCTCTATCAATTGATGACGCAACAGTTTTATCTCCTTGTGATGAATGATATTATTGTTTTCATCTTGAATGAGGTCGTTATCTCAATTTTTATTTTGCATTTATTTGCGGGGTTCAAGCGAAAGATTGCGGAATATTTAAAATTTGGGTTTTTGGACGGTTTGGAACTTCAATGACCTGTAGTTAATAGTCGGCGTTGCGTACAAAGCACCTACAGGTCATTGAACTCGCTCAGCTGACGTTTTCTTAAAGATACTAATTTCGTACATGCGTGAATTTTTTTTTCAAGTACTGGATCGACCCTCCACGGGATTAAAACGATTACAATTTAACGGTGTATATATAATAAATATATATATACCTTTCACATAGGCTTTAATCGCCGTCACGGATCTTGAGCGGTTGCGCAGAAGTTAAATATTCGGTCTTTTTAATGATGCGAAGTGAGACGCGGGGGTGGGGAGTGTCAGTGATAGGCTCGCCACGCCATCGCGTCATAGACCTCACTCCTGATTCGTTCCCTGCATTGCTGCGTGTATCTAACAACGAAGACGATTGGCTCGCCAAAGTATGGAATGCGCAAAACGTTCCCCACTCTGACGCCGAGGGCTCAAGATCCGTTTTGGCAATTTTACATGGACATCTGTTTCAACCTTTCGTCCCCATCGACCATCTGTTCTGCGAACAATGTGCCCTACCTACTGCCACTTGAGTTTGTCTATTCTTTGGGTTACGCTGTAACTTTGGTTCTCCTGTGAATATCTTCATTTCTGATGTGATCACACAAGGAAACTCCGAGCATAGACCTTACCATTGCCATTCATCACCAGTCTTTTTAATGTTGCCACTATTGGGACTCAAGCCTCCTCTCTAGGAGAGGGAAAGGGCAGTAATCCACCACGCGGGCCCAGTGCGTGTTGGTGAATGTCACATGCCATTGCCAATAATTCTCTTTAATTATAGAAAAAACCGGCCAAGTGCGAGTCGGACTCGCCCATGAAGGGTTCCATAGCAGCAAGTAACATACACATTAAAGTTCTTGTAATGTGTTGTAACTTTGATCGATGTTTTAATAATAGTGTATTTTTTTCGATTTATGATGCATTAAAAAAAAACTGCTTACTAGATTTCGTTCAAACCAATTTTCGTTGGTAGTTTTTATAGTAATGTACATCATATATTTTTTTTAGTTTTATCATTCTCTTATTTTAGAAGTTAGAGGGGGGGGGGGGGGACACACATTTTACCACTTTGGAAGTGTCTATCGCGCAAACTATTCAGTTTAGAAAAAAATGATATTAGAAACCTCAGTATCATTTTTGAAGACCTATCCATAGATACCCCACACGTATGGGTTCGACGAAAAAAAAATTTTTGTGTTTCAGTTCTAAGTATGGGGACCCCCAAAATTTATTGCTTTTTTTCTATTTTTGTATGAAAATCTTAATGCGGTTCACAGAATACATCTACTTACAAAGTTTTGCCATTTGGCTACGGAACCCTAAAAAGAACCCACTTGTCCAAAAACGCGAGCGATGTCCTTCCTAAAAGGGTCAATACACTAGTAAAATACATATCTGTTTGTTTGTAAGGTCAGCACATGTCAGGTCAGTCTTATCTAATTTCATTGTCCATTGTGACGCTTTCAACTGTATCTCGATAAAGGTGGGTAGTAGTATTAACTGGTTTCAGTATTGGCACAAAATAGATAGTTATAGAAGTCAATCTCGTGTAGGGTTGGCGCGAACGCCCGGAGGACACGGTGGAGCACACAGTCGAGGCGTACCCTGCTTGGGCGGTGCATCGCCGTGCCCTCATGGGGGCGATCGGCGGCGGAGACCTCTCGCACCGGGCCTTGGTTGAGGCCATGGTCCGGAACGAGGAGGGTGGCAGGCTGTCGCCGACTTCTGCGAAGCAGTAAAGCTCGCCAAGGAGGAGGCCGACCGCATCAGGCGACGGCGTTCTCGTCATCGCCGCCGCCTGGATTCTGATCCTGATTTCCGGCCACCATAGGCGCGGGTTTGCGGTCAGTGAGCAATGGGTAGCTCGCTGTCCGGCCGTCCGGTAACTGTCTGGACCAAGCCCAAGTCGTCGACGACGTGCACTATTCCCGCGCGCCTCAAGCAGTTGTCAGCATCAGCAGGGGCCCAGATTGGTCGAAGCCTAATGGGGCCAGGGTTAGTTTCGAAAGACAGCTCGAGCCCCGGTATGAAGGCTAAGAGGAACGGGGTGGGTCTTTTAGTCAGTGAGAGTCTGACACTATCTCCCGCTCCGCCCAAGAGTGGGGGTTGTCATTGGATGATTTTTCCCAGCGTAAAAAAAAAATGTAGGGTTGGCGCCGCTCTGTCCGACTGCGCAGGGGCACGGCGATATAAGATATAATACCTAAGATCAATTGTAAAAATATTCATCATCATCAGCCTTTTTAATGTTCCCACTGTTGGGACTCAGGTCTCAACTCAGGTCTCAATTCAATTCAACAATTGTCCGTCCATTATCCGCTTATACCTAAACGCGCGCGTTTCTGCATTTGAGTTGATTGTAGTCTAGAATCTAACTAATTCAAAGTCAAAGTCAAAGTCAAAAGTTTTTTATTTGACATAGGCCTACATGGGCACTTATAAAACGTCAGAAGCTAGTGCACGGTTCGAAATTGGTCGTTTCCTATGGAGAAGAACCGGCAAGAAACTCCATGGTTACTCTTTTAAAAAAGTGGTTGTAGTTACAATATTTCCATATTACAGTATTAATAGGTATTATTTAAGAACAGTGTAAACCGGTCAACAATAAAATCATCAAAATAATCATTTAAAAAAAGTGAGTCGAAATATGAAGTAATCTAAGAATTCGTGGAGTCTACAGTGTTCTTCCATTTACATTATAAAAAGAGGCTATATAAAAAAAAAAGCTGTCAATAAATGAGACGTTAACAACCAAAAAAGAAAAACTAACGAATTTTATGTGGTTGGAATTCAATCAATAATCAATTTGAGCTTTCCAGTAATCCAATCATGTCTTTTTTTTTAATTTGAGCATTCCAGTAATCCAATCATGTCAATTGTAAAAATATGAAACTTTTTAAAAGACAAATAAAAGAGAAAATTAACCAGAAAGTGAAGTAGATTAGACCATTTATTTTTCGTATCCTATCACTACCGATATATCGATATTTTTAAATAAAAATATCGATATATTTGAAAATATCAATATCGATATATATCGATACTTTATTGCATTTCTGACATCTCTAGGGCACATTACTCGCAGAACAAAATAGTCGAAAGGAACGCAAGGTTCTGGTACCGGAAGACGTAGTGTTAGAAGGCCTCCCACAAAGTGGACCGATAATCTGGTGAGGTTCACGGGAACCCGATGGATGCGAGGCGAACAGGATCGGTCACTATGGCGACACATGAGGGATGCCTATGTCCAACAGTGGACATCTTTCGGCTGGAATGATGATGATAATGATGAAAATAAAAACCTCTAAGAACTAATTAAAAGTAATCTAAAATACCTTTTAATTTTTTTATTTATTTAGTTTTTGTCTTTTTTCTACCTAAATCATTTAATATTTGATAACTTGAAAATAAATAACAATATCTGTAAACGTTAAAAAAAATATCGTAAAAAATAATCCTAAAACGAAGTATTAACTTTATACGAACTATTAACAATGATTCTCCTTTGTTATACAACAGATTTTTACGATCGAACGAATTCATTCGAACCTAAAAGCCAAACGGACCGAATCACTCAACTAATTAAAAACGAATTACCGATTTCCAGATACGAATGGCCTGAAAACGTACAACCGGAAGTAATGAAGGTTATAAACAATAACAAATCGAGAAGAAAATGCTGTTCCGAGAGCCAAGACCTACCAGACAGCATATCCGAACTGAAAATCGACACTGACAGCTGTCAAAGTGACAGTTGCAAATGTGACAGCTGTCTGAAGAAGACTCAAAGTGACAGATGTCAGGAGGAAAGTGACAGCTGTCAGAAGAGGCGGGAAGACGGTTGTGGAGGTGATAGTGAAGATGAAGGGTATGATGCGAGGGACATGAAAGTGAGGGGGAGGGCGAGAATGGAAATCAACGATGTTTGTTACATAAATGGTGAGTTTATAATCAATATATAAGGTATTTCATTAGCGTTTTCAAAGCGCTTGCGTTTGTTGAACGTTTGACTAGCGACAACATTACGTATACGCGACGTTGACGTCGCCTCTTCTCTCTGTCTCGTAGACATTACACATTTGAAATCGTAAGTTAAGGATTCGAGGTTTTTTAATCGAGCCAAAAATTTGACGGCTGGTCATATAGTCAATTTTAATAAAATATTTTTTTATGGTGTTCTCCAGAGGTTTGAAAAAGTTCAAAATGAGTAGAACATGGCTCTAACGTCAAGTATACGCAGCGCAAACGATGCCAAAACGCCAAACTCAAAAAACGCCAGTGAGATAGCGGCCGTAACAACATTATTAATTGAATCTATTACTGTTTTATGAATTTTATATAGGAAAACAAGCACATAATATATATCCTTATGAATGCAATAATAAGTAATTTATACCGACAGTTACAAATAATATTTATTATAAACTTAGTTAATTGATTTCCGTATCTAAATAGGTTGTATAATAAATACAGTCAACATCACGAGTAAAATAATTATCGTATATTAAATGCGAGTATTAGTATTTTAATCAATGAATTATTATTTTTTGTACTAAACGCCTGATGGTTCAGTAATAGCAATGATTCTTTGTTCTACAGAAAGTAGTATTGCTTGTGAATTAATAAAAGGAGTTAATATAATATCTTGCTCTGTTAGATAAAAAAATAACAAATAACTGCAGATACTGTAGTGTTTATGGACTTTATAATCGGTTTTATAATGTTTCCAATGCTTAGACTCAGGCCTCATCTCTAGGAGAGGGAAAGGGCCGTAATCCACCACGCGGGCCCAGTGCGGGTTGGTGAATGTCACATGTCTTCGAATTTTTGGTTCTAGGACATGCCGGTTTCCTCACGATGTTTTTCTTCACAGTTTTGAGAGCAGTGGTGATGAAATAATTTTTTTTACACAAAGTAATGCGCCTGGCTGGGTTTAAGTCGGGGCCATTACCGCTACTGCTCTCCTAGAAATGAGTCCTGAGTTCTAACAGTGGGCACGTTATAAGGCCAACTATGTTATCCTATGCTGTGAATTGTGTTACTTTTTAAGCTATTGCATAGCTTCTATCGCGGGCCTTGAGCATGGAGACCAGAAATTCCGTTACGAAAATAACCTAACACCCCACGCTCATTTGTTTTTTGAGCGTGGTGACCGATAAGAAAACAAATGAGTGAAAGCATCTGTCGGCGTTTTGGATGGGTGGGGTTAAGCAGCTGTTGGCGAGGTCTGGTTTTTGATGGAAGAGGTTAAGCAGCTGTTGGTGAGGTCTGGTATTGGATGGGTGGGGATAAGCAGCTGTTGGCAAGGTTTCATTTTAGATGGATGGGGTTAAGCAACTGTTGGCGAGGTCTGGTTTTGGGTGGGTGGGGTTAAGCAGCTGTTGGTGAGGTCTGGTTTTGGATGGGTGGGGTTAAGCAGCTGTTGGCAAGGTCTCATTTTGGATGGGTGGGGTTAAGCAGCTGTTGGCAAGGTCTCATTTTGGATGGGTGCGGTTAAGCAGCTGTTGGCGAGGTCTGGTTTTAGATGGATGGGGTTAAGCAGCTGTTGGCGAGGTCTATTGCATAAGTTGATAAAAAATTCTATGCAATAGCTTTACCGCGGCAGTCCCCGAGTGCCACACGTCTTTTTTTGATATACAAAGTTTATTTTATTGTTTAATTTTCCAGATGCCCTGGGCCTCCACCGTGTAGAAAACCCCTCACACGTGGACAGCGCGGTCTCCCTGCACCTCTACTGTCCTCCGTTCGACAGCTGCCGAGTGTTCGACGCGAGGACCGGCAAGCCGACCGAGGTCAAAGTCACCTTCTGGTCCATGTATGGGAAGAAGATTAAGAGGGTATGTATTTATTATTAACTAGTTTTTGCCCGCAGCTTCGCCTGCGTACTTAGAATAGAACCTATGTCACTCAGGAATAAAGCAGCTTTATATCCGTGAAAAATGTTTAGCAATCGGATCAGTACTTTCAGAGATTACTTCCTACAAACAAACAAAACAAACTTTTCCTCTATAGTATTAAGGGGCCGACGACGGATGAATTTCCATACAAATGTAATACCACGCTCATTTGCGGTTGGAGCATATTTTCAACATGTTATGATGATATTCGGTTATAGACAATATTTACCTAGGTTCGTACGTCTTTCTTTTTTATAAAAAGAAAAAGAAATTTAAGGGAATTGTATTTCGCACTTTTTACAGGGTAAATGGCAAAACATGCCATTTGGCTTTTCCTGTATTAAAAATAACAATATTTCTAATATTCTCGACGTAGGAATCTAGTTAAATATTGTCTATAATCGAATATCATCATAATATGTTGGAAATATGCTCCAACTGCAAATGAGCGTGGTATTACGTTTGTATGGAAATTCGTCCGTGGCCGGCCCCTTAACTGTATATGTTAATAAAATAAGTATGTATTTTAGTGTTTGTTTACCTATGAGCCGGAACAGATTTTTTCGTAGCGCACAGGCCATGCTTGACCCAAAGCACTTTTCCACGCCTCATACGACCAGGGGTGCTATTCTCTAAGAAAGCGCAGCGCTGGCACAGCGACGAGTCGTGAGCGCAATACATTGAATTAACAATCCAATGTAAAGGGGCATTGGATTGTTAATTCAATGTACCCCAGCAATGGGTAGCTTGCCGTCGGGCTGTCCGGTTACTGGCTGGACTGAGCCCAAGTCATTGACGGTGCTTATAGTGCGTTTTGAACTTAAGGGGTTCCTTTGCCGTAATGTAGGCAATACGGAAAAACATTTTGAGCAATGAAATTACTTAAAATTAGGGAGATTAACTGATATTTCGTTACTTTTAACAATAGGCTAGTTGCCGTAAAAATGTAATTAGTCCGTCTTTTAGATTATTCAAAAATAAAGTACAAGTATTTTTTTATTTGTAAATTAAACCAAAAATGACAAAGATACAGCCCATTTTAAAGTTACGTGTAACGACACGCCGTGATGCATTTTTTCGCACGGGGTGACGTCACACGTAACTGTAATGGGCTATATCTTTTTTATTTTTTGTTTAATCGAAAAAAGAAAAAATATCGATTTCGGGCAACATTTTTGCTAGAGTAAGCAACTCTTTCCTTTTTCCTTTCTTTTTGCCAACATTACGCCGAAGGAACCTCTGGTGCTCCTGGGTGCTCCACCTGCCCCTAAAAGAGATGCCAAACTATCTGTCAACTAAAAATCTAACATAATATTGAATTATAACATTTATTTATTTATACTTCATGTATAAAGTAAGTAAGTCCGGCTATGTACGGACTTAATGCAACAAGGCATTCTATACCAGTCAACCTCCACCGTCCATTCATTTCTATTTTAATTGAAACATTTTTTACTTTTTTCAGGTGATTGAAGCGAACCATGCAGCCGACAGCCAGTAACAGCTGTCAACTATTAAAATCGAAGACTAAAGTCGTTCTTACACAAAGCTATGTAAATCTTCGATACCCGACGATCTTGGTCTTTAAACGATTATCGCTATAAAACTTCATAGAGGTTCGTACACACACGCCTTGCCGACATTCTGTTGATCTGCACGCTTAGCCAAGTTGTTATTCTGCAATCGTTAACGCTGTCGAAAAGTGATGAAACGTATGGCAATGACGTCATATCAACGTAAAGTCGCGTGGTCAGAACAAACGAATAGACAATTCGTAGCCAAGTTCACATCGTTCAAAATCGTTTCTACAATGTTTAACGCTACATCCTTTGTTATACAAACGCTACATTGTAGAACGAGCGGCCGACTCAGGCGAGTCAACATGGCTACCAAATTATCGTTTTCTACAATTGCTCTCACCGAGGTGTTACCGATTAGAGAACGGAATTCGACACAAACTGGTTGTAACTTGGCTAGGGGGCTGTTCATTTGTCGCCGACACTAGTAGTTAGCTACTTCCTGCTGAGATCGTCTCGATAAACATCTCTGCGACTTTCAATATGGCGGAGCAACAGGTTTATCTAGGAATGACAGATTCACGAAATGACTGTAAGACAAATGATAGGTTCTTAAATTTGTACAAATATAAGTAAATAATATATATGTAAAATAACAGATTCTACAAATGACCGAGTCTCAAATTAACTGATTATATAAATGACACATTTTTTAACGTATGAACAGAAGTTAGGTACTTTGATTAGGAATATAGTAATTAAAATGCATTATAAGGAATAGAGAATCATTTATTACAAACAACACTCACTATAATCCCAGAATTCATAATGTCATTTAAAGAACTAGACATAAAATCTTTGGAATCAGTTAATTTGAGAATGAGTCATTTTTATAATCTGTTATTTATTGAATTGTACTCGTATAATTAAATCGAGAATCTGTCAAATATAGACTAAATAGGTATTTCGCGAATCTATCAATCCTGAAGTAAACCGATTAATTATTCGTGTGAGCCGTGTAATTTTTACACCTGCAGTTGCAGAATAAATGACTCTCGTCTTGCGATTCAGTGTAGTGTGTATGAATCGAACGCTACCAACATCTAACCTAACCTAACCTAGCCAAGTTGATAATCTGCAATCGTTAACGCTAGTCAAAAACTAATCAAATGTTTGGGATTCAACCGACTTAATGTTAAGTCTCGTGGTCAGAACAAACGAATAGAAAATTCGTTCAAAATTATAGAACAATTTGTTATCGTTTCTATAATGTTCAATGCTGGATATAGCATTGAACATTATAGAAACGATAACAATTTGTTATACAAACGCTGTGTTGTAGAAGGAGCGGCCGACTCAGGCGCTTCAACATGGCTACCCACTTATCGTTTTCTACAATTGCTGACACCGAGGCGTTACCGATTGGAGAACAGAATTCGACACGAAACTGTTGTAACTTGGTTAGGGGGACAAGTGTTCGCGACATAAGTGGTCATTATTAATATCGAAGATATACGTAGCCTTGTTTATAGATGGCTTAAAACATTCCAGTCCAATATTTTAAGTAAATAAAAATTGTTGATTATTTTATTAAGACTTAAATTGTTATACGGCTACTGTATTGATAATTTTAGTATGAGCCGGTCGTTTGGACCGTCGTCCAAAGCGATAATAAATAAATTGTATAGTTTTGTTTAATATTTTTGACTGCAGCTCTGTTATTGTAGGTACCTTTTTGTAAGCACAGTGTTTTGAACAACGACCTTACCATTACCACAATATACACACCCCTACTTTTTAATTAGTACACAAAGAAGTGGGGCTCTATCTGTAACCGTCACTGATCATATTTTTGTAGTCAAAAGTAGAAAAAACCGAAATTCTAAAATTGACCACGAAAAGGTAAATTCATCATAGAATATATGAAATATAACAATTGCTAGTAGAAAATACTGCGGGTAGTGTTTTTCCTTAATAATGGTCACTTATTCATTCATTAACTCTTTGAATGCCGTAATAAGAGACACAATAGAAAGACAATAGCTTATGTCGAACTGTGTAACATAAGACATTCAAAAGGTTAATCAATAGCCTGCACAATATTTCTATAAATTGAGTGACATTTTGGGACATAAACCAACGCTAATAACTTTGCTGTTTATGAATATTATTTATTGAGATTTTACTTATAAAATAACATGGGCTTTTCTAATAAGCCCTTTAAGTATGTGTACTAATTAAAAAATTGTGGTGTAGATAGGTACAAAAGTCAATCTCATGTATGTTCTTCAATTTTTATTCCTACGTTAGGAGATCGCACACGTCAGCGCGTTGCTCCGAACTGTTTGAGTGCGACCGGGCGATTGTGCCGAGATATCGTGTCCGTGAGCGGTGTCTATGTGTGCGTTGCTGGAGCGCGCTTTGTATGTAGATTGACTTCTGTACCTATATAATTATTTTGTGACCTTACCTATACATATACCGTATTTAGAGACACAATACAAAGACAGAGAGCGAACGCCGGCGTTGGCTTGGGGTTTAATGAATTAAAATAATATCATCATCATTATAATTTTAGCCAAAAGAAGTCCATTGTTGGACATAGGCCTCCGCCAAGTGTAGCCACAATGATCCGCACCAGGTCATCGGTCCACCATGTGGGAGACCTTCCAACGGTGCGTCTTCCAATACGCAGTGGCCACTCTAGAATAAAAAAAATGTATTTATGATTAAATCACACAGAATTTTGAATGTGTCTTAAGTAATTTTAAATAAGATTATTATAAACTTAGTTTAAGACATAAAATTAAGAGACAATTTAAATTGTAAATTTTATATTTATTTACAATAATTATACAAATTAAATAATATTTTTAGAAATACGTTTTTTATTATTATAATCCTTATATTTATTCCAGATTAACTTAAACTATTCACGATTTTTTTTTATTAATTTACATTAGAGAGTCTCATATATATTTTTTTAATTTTCGATTTTCATTAATTGGTTTTGCTAGAATTCTTGATATCACTTATGTACAGTGCTCATGAACCAAAAATCACCTTTTTTTATGGTGGGAAAAATCATGCATTGACATCCCCCGCCCTTGGGCGGAGCGGGAGATAGTGTCAGACTCTTACTGACTAAAAGACCCACCCCGTTCCTTCTAGCCGGTCACCTTACTCGGTTAATATTTAGAGTTACCTATTTGGAGTTTTGCAACGCCAATAAGTAAAATCAAATTTTTTAAATGATTAATTTTTACAGAAGAAGTAAGTAGATAAGTTTTACTAGACATAACAACACACTAGTAATACTAGCAACTCTCCAACACTGTAAAAAATTATAAAATTATAAATTTTACAACAACCGACAACCCCCGCTCTTGGGCGGAGAGGGAGATAGTGTCAGACTCTTACTGACTAAAAAACCCATCCCGTTCCTTCTAGCCTTCATACCGGGGCTCGAGCGCCCTTTCGAATAACCCTGGCCCCAGTAGGCTTCGACCCGGCTGGGTCCCTGCTGTTGCTGACAACTCCTTGAGACGCGCGGGAACAGTGCACGCCGTCGACGACTTGGGCTTGGTCCGGACAGTTACCGGACGGCCGGACAGTGAGCTACCCATTGCTCAAATATAGCCTTTGGAGCCGTAATTGTGCAATTTAAGATTTTGTAGTTTAGTTCTTATGTGACGTCATAGAGACAAATTATCAAGTCTAGTCATGAAATAATTAAGCAGGTACGTCATACTGAAATGGTTATCTTAATACCTTTATTATTTACCTTGATTATTTAAGTTTCTTTTGTTTAATTATAAGTTATCTACCGCAAATATCGGCGTCTTTTATCGGTATTACCCTTTTGTATTTTGAGCACGCATTAATCATGGCGGTAAGTCCCCTTTAAGTTTGGCGATTCTTCGTACAATAACTTTTGTTATTTTTTTATTTCAAGTCAGCCGCATGCATAGGGACCGCTGGGCGAGCGTCGCCACACAGTGGGTCCCTACTGAAGTAAAGCGCCGTCGAGGTCGGCCTAGAAAGAGGTGGCGGGGTGATCTGGACGCGTACCGCAAGGACTGGTTTGAGACGGCGCAGGAGAAGAAAGTTTGGAAAGACTTGGGGGAGGCCTTTGCCCAGCAGTGGGACAGCAACGGCTAGAAAAAAAAAATTTTTTTTTTCTTTAAGATATGCACCATCTTCTTCTTCTTCTTCTTCTTATTCCTGCCCTTATCCTATATTACTTGGGGTCGTCGACACAACACGTTTTTTTCTTCCATTATATCCTGTTACTCGACACACTATCACTAACTCCCTCTTCTTTCATATCGCTTCTCACACAATCCATCCATCTTTTCTTTGGCTTCCCTCTCCATCCATCTACATTTATATTCAGAACTCTTTTAGTAACATGCGTTTAATCCCTCCTCTTTACATGACCATACCAAGACAAACGATTGCCTTTCAACTTTTCAGTCACTGGCGCCATTTTCATACTAACTCTTTAATTATAGTCATTCTTTTTTTTTTCTATGTCGGTAGCCTTAGTTCTCCTGCGGATATTCTCATTCCTGTATCAATAACGCCTGTAAACTTTGAGCATAGCCCTTTCCATTGCATTGGTAAGGATTGCGGGAATCCGATGAATGCGAGACGCACAGGACACTTGGAGTCCTGTTGGTCTAGTGGTTAGTGACCCTGACTGCTATGCCGGAGGTCGTGGGTTCGATTCCCACCCAGGACAAATGTTTGTGTGATGAGCCTAATCATTTGTTCTGTGTCTGGATGTAATTTATCTATAATATGTATGTATTTAGAAATATATATGTATGTTTATCAGTTGTCTAGTACTCATAACACAAGCTCTGCTTAGCTTGGGACTAGACGGTGTTGTGTGATAGTGTGGAATATTATATTATATTTTCTTTATTATTAAACTTGGGGGAGTACCCTTTCTTTATTTAGATATTGAGTTCTATCAGGATCGATGTATTGGTTCGGTACGCGGTCCATGGGATTCTAAGCATGGGTCTCCAGCATCACATCTCCAGTGCGTCAATCTTACGACGGTCTCGCATCCTCAGCGTCCACGTCTCAGCTCCATATAGAAAAATTGAAAAGACCAAGCACTCCATCAATCGAACCTTTGTGTTTCTGGTTATTCTGCGGTCTTTCCAAGTTTTTGAGAGTTTTTCCACTGAGGATCTCGTGATGGCGCAGCGTCTCCGGATTTCTTCTTCGCAACCTCCATCGTTGGTGATCGTCGAGCCCAAGTATATGTAGCTCTTGACCACTTCGCATCTCGCTATATCTTTGACGTCTGGTTGGCCCAGTATACCTATATAATTAATACTCGTCAAGACAAACCATACGAGCCCAAACACGATGGGGTTCTGTCATTTAACTACCCCTACGGCCACCTTTCAGCTCCATCATCAGATCATCTCCATGTCCAACAGTTAAATAATTTCCGATGAAGATGTTTAACAGTTGTTGTGTATGATGACATCAATCAATCGATTGAAGAATATCTGCTTCGAAATTGAGTTGCAATATTTGAGCCGAACATACATCTTGGGCGGAGCATCGCCGTGCCCTCGTGGGGGTGATCGGCAGCGGAGACCTCTCGCGCCGGGCCTTGGTTGAGGCTATGGTCCGGAGCGAGGAGGAGTGGCAGGCGGCCGCCGACTTCTGCGAAGCAGTAATGCTCGCAAAGGATGAGACAGACCGCATCAGGCAACGGCGTTCTCGCCGCTGCCGGGATTCCGATCCCGATTTCCAGCCACCATAGGCGCGGGCTTGCGGACAGTAAGCAATGGGTAGCTCGCTGTCCGGCCGTCCGGTAACTGTCCGGTCCAAGCCCAAGGCGTCGACGGCGCGCACTGTTCCCGCGCGCCTCAAGGAGTTGTCAGCAACAGCAGGTGCCCAGCCGGGTCGAAGCCTACTGGGGCCAGGGTTATCTGAACGGGCACTCGAGCTCCGGTATGAAGGCTTGAAGGAACGAGATGGGTTTTTAAGTCAGTAAGAGTCTGACACTATCCCCCGCCCGCCTAAGAGCGGGGTTTGTCATTGGATGATTTTTCCCATCGGAAAAAAAAGCCTAACATACATTGCTAGTTAATTAAAGCTTGTAAAATACTAGACAAATGTTTCGGGTTTCGCAATACTCTTAATACTAAAACTAATGTTGTATTACTATTGTAGTTAGCTGTTTATTGTCCCATAAATTAAAAATTAAATGTGACGATTTTCATATATCCTTGGCCTCCGTTATAAGGTCGTTTTTAGGTTTCCGTAGTCAACTAGGAACCCTTATAGTTTCGCCATGTCTGTCTGTCCTCGCTTAATCTCTGTGACCGTTAGCACTAGAAAGCTGAAATTTGGTTCCAATATGTATATCAATCACGCTGACAAAGTGGTAAAATAAAAATTGGAAAAAAATGTTTTATTAGGGTATGTAAGCCCTGTATGTAAAGCGGGAAGTGATTAAAAAAAAAAATAACTCTAAAGTGTGATATATCGTTGGATAGGTATTTAAAAATGAATAGGGGTTTACTGAAATTATTTTTTGATTATGTCAATAATTTCGGAAATAATCGCTCCAAAAGTAAAAAACAATGTCCCCCCCTCTAACTTTTGAACCATAAGTTTAGAAAATCTAAAAAGTAGAACTTTATAAGGACTTTCAAGGAAAATCATTTTGAACTTGATGGAAAGAACAGTTTTTGTACAAAAAGACAAAAAGTTTCTACAAAATAATTTCTGGACTAAGTTTGTAGTATAATCGTATATGCAAGCATTTTTTTAAACTCATAAGTGGGTACACTTATTGTGACGGACGGGAAACTACGGAACCATACACTGAGCGTGGCCCGACACGCTCTTGGCTGTTTTTTTTTCGTATATCAATATGAACTTTATCGTCTTTATCAAAATTATTAACTTCGAGGTAACTACAGGGACTTCCCTTTTCAATCTAGCCTTACTCATGTATGTACTGTTAATCTTTTTATCTAATCTATATTGAGGAAATAAGTTGTAAGCCTGTGTCATCATTTTTTTTTAATTTTATTTTTTTATGGTGGGAAAAATCATGCATTGACATCCCCCGCCCTTGGGCGGAGCGGGAGATAGTGTCAGTCTCTTACTGACTAAAAGACCCACCCCGTTCCTTCTAGCCTTCATACCGGGGCTCGAGCGCCCTTTCGGATAACCCTGGCCCCAGTAGGCTTCGACCCGGCTGGGTCCCTGCTGTTGCTGACAACTCCTTGAGGCGCGCGGGAACAGTGCGCGCCGTCGACGACTTGGACTTGGTCCGGACAGTTACCGGACGGCCGGACAGCGAGCTACCCATTGCTCACTGTCCGCAAGCCCGCGTCTACGTTGGCCGGAAATCGGGATCAGAATCCCGGCGACGGCGGCGGCGATAACGCCGTTGCCTGATGCGTTCGGCCTCCTCCTTTGCGAGCATTACTGCTTCGCAGAAAGCCTGTGTCATCATCATCATTTCAGCCAATAGACGTCCACTGTTGGACATAGGCCCCCAAGTGTCACCACATAGAACGATCCTGTGCGTCCCGCATTCATCGGATTCCTGCAACCTTCACCAGGTCATCTGTTCACCTTGTAGGAGGCCTTTCAAAGCAGCGTCGTCCGGTACGCGGTCGCCACTCCAGAACCTTTCGGCCCCAATAGCAATCTGTTCTACGAGCAATGTGCCTGCCAATTGCTACTTAAGTTTAGCGATTCTTCGTGCTATGTCTGCAACCTTGGTTCTTCTGCGGATATCTTCATGTCTAATTCGATCATGCAAGGAAACTCCAAGCGTAGCCCTTTCCATTGCATTGCCACGCAAAGGGCAATGGAAAGGGCGAAGCATATGTGTAGGGCCTTTTAATCTCTGAAATTATTTTGCCATTTTTTTTTTAAATTTTTGATAGGTTTGCGCTTGACCGCTATGTCACCTGATAGAAAGCGATGATGCAGGCGACGATAGAACGCGCTTACCTAGAAGTAACCTATTCACTCTTGACTTAAAGATTCCCGGCTTGTAGCCATCAGGAAACACAGTCTCCGGCAGAGAATTCCACTCCCTAGCTGTACGCACAATAAATGTCTTCCCAAAACGTTTTGTGTGTATAGGTGGGATGTCCATCATGTACCGGTGGCGCATCGCCGTACGCCTGGTGCGGTGGTCCAAAGCAGGGATGTTATGGATATGAAATTTCGGAAACGGATTGGATACGGATATAGAAATGATTATTATACCGGTTACGGATACGGATAAGGACACGGATATGAAATGACTTCGGGTTATCCGTTAGTTTCGGATAATTTCGGTTACGGATATTAGATGTTTAAGGAATTTCAAAAGTCAAATATAAATACATACTATTTACTACTATACTATTATATTTTACGACTCAACACGTTACGTTGACAGCCTGTCATGTCATAACGAGTCGCAATTAGGCTCCGCCCCTATCCGATATTATCCGAAACTTTTATATCGGATTCGGTTACGGCTATGTATAAAATTAAATCGGATATCCGATATTTTCGGTTACGGTTATGGAGCTCCGTAACATCCTTGGTCCAAAGATGAACCGGTTTGGGTGAAATTTGACTATGCAATTCCAACGCACACTTCTCGAAATGCGACCGGTAGAAAATTGACGGGCTAGCGACTCAGCGTTGTTGCTCAAGACTTTGAAGCCTCGACTCGACGAGTGCATCATCGCCAATGATCCTCTTGGCTCGCTTCTCAATTGTCTCAAGAGTATCAAGCTGGTACCGGCCAGATCCGTCCAAAAGATGAGAGCAGTACTCCATACACTGGTTCTGAAAATTCTTTTACTAATATTAGACAGCGGGGATAGACTTTTACTGACTAAAAGCCTACTGCTATTATATCGTTGCCTTTCTTACGGGGGCTGGATCTTCCCTTCAGAAGCAGACCTTTGACTACAGTAGGCTTCGACCCTGCTGGGCCCCTACGTTTGCTAACAACTCCTTTAGGCGCGCGTGGAATACTACGCACCGTCGACGTCTTGGGCTCGGTCCGGACCGTTACCGGACGTTGCTCGCCGTTCGCAAGCCCGCAGCATCGGTGGTAATTAGACATTCGTTTTTTACTCATTTTCTACCGGCTAGAAAAAGATAATGAGACGATTGCATATGATGTGAAATTTAAAAGGAAAAATCTATAGTTTATTAATAATCAAAATGTATTTCTGTCAACTTGATGAAATAACGTCACAATGATTAAAAATATATTCAAGGTTCCGCGAAAACAATTTGTAATTTTGAAATTCTGACTCACCTATTATAGGAATATTATCGGATTAATATTTTTATCAATGCACCTAAATGCTTAGATATTATTAGATTAAGATTTTTATGTATGCATTTAAGGGGCCGGCAACGGATGAATTTCCATACAAACGTAATACCACGCTCATTTGCAGTTGGAGCATATTTCCAACATATAATGATGATATTCGGTTATAGACAATATTTATCAAGGTTCCTACGTCTTTCTTTTTTTTAAAAAAAAAACAAAAAGAAATTTAAGCGAATTGTATTTCGCATTTTTATAGCGTAAATGGCAAAACATGCCATTTGGCTTTTCCTATATTAAAAATAACAATATTTCTAATATTCTCGACGCAGGAACCTAGAAAAATATTGTCTATAACCGAATATCATCATAATATGTTAGAAATATGCTACAACTGCAAATGAGCGTGGTATTACGTTTGTATAGAAATTCATTGGTCGCCGGCCTCTTAAATGCTCAGTATAAAGTTATTTCCTTTGAAGGCGTTAATAGAGTAGATATTTTTTATTTTTTATTTAATGCTAGCAAGAGAGGAGGCCGACCGTATGAGGCAACGGCGCTGACGTCCCAGCCGCCGCCGCCAGGATTCCGATCCCGTTTTCCGGCCACCGTAGGCGCGGGTTTACGGACGGCGATCAATGGGTAGCTCGCTGTCCGACCGTCCGGTAACTGTCCGGACCGAGCCTAAGTCGTCGATGGCGCGTGCTGCTCCCGTACGTGTCAATGAGTTTGTCAGCAACCGTAAGTGCCCAGCAGGGTCGAAGCCTACTGGGGTTAAGGGTCTGGCTTCTGAAAGGAAGTTACGGCCCTGGTATGAAAGGCAACGAAAGAACGGGGTGGGTTTTGTAGTCAGTGAAAGTCTGACACTATCTCCCGCTCCGTCTAAGAGCGAGGATGTCATTAGATGATTTTTACCTAACAAAAAAAAATTGGGTCTTGGTTTTGGTTTATTTTTAGCAGTATTTAAAATATCACTTCCGGATGACGCAGTGTTGGAAGGCCTCCTACAAGGTGGACCGATGACCTGATAAGGTTGCAGGAAACCGATGGATGCGGGACGCACAGGAACGTTCGTTGTGCCGACGCTTGGGGGAGGCCTATGTCCAACAGTGGACGTGTATCGGCTGAAATGATGATGATGATGATAAAAATATCACTTGCTTATCATTTGTAATTTTTTCTTCCATTCTGTCCAGTCACCCGTCACGCTATCACTAACTCTCTTTTCTTTCATATCACTTCTTTCACAATCCATCCATCTTTTATTTAGCCTCCTTCTCCCTGTCCATCCATCCACATGTATACTTATTACTCTTTTAGCAACATGTGTTTCATCCCTTCTCTTTACATGACCACACCAAGACAAACGATTCCCTTTCCACTTTTCAGTCACTGGCGCCACTTTCAAACTTCCTATATTATAATTATTTCTTATTTTATCCATTCTTAAGCCACACATCCATATAAACACGCTTATTTCTTTTTCCTGGATCAACTGACTGATCCAGAAAGCAGTGCTCCTGGACACGGCACGGATTGCTACGAGATTCCTCCCTTAGGAGCCTTTTTTTATGGTGGGAAAAAATCATCCAATGACAACCCTCGCTCTTGGGCGGAGCGGGAGATATTGTCAGACTCTTACTGACTAAAAGACCCACGCCGTTCCTTCTAGCCTTTATACCGGGGCTCGAGCGCCCTTTCGAAACTAACCCTGGCTACTGGGTTTCGACCCAGCTGGGTCCCTGCTGTTGCTGACAACTCCTTGAGGCGCGCGGGAATGGTGCGCACCGTGGCCGTCTTGGGCTTGGTTCGGACAGTTACCGGACGGCCGGACAGCCCTCAGGAGCCCTGACTACCGGTAGCTTGGACCCCGTTTCTCATGCCGGTGGGCTACTATTTTTTATATATTTAATATTTTTTATGTGTGCTTTATCTTATTGTGTATCATAACATTATAAGCGTTAACGCCATAATCATAGCAACTGAAGGACATAGGTGTGTCAGACTTTTATTGACTAAGGCGATTATCACACTGCCACGCACCACACAGCGTAATGCGTGTCTGCGTGTTTTAACGTTGCTTGAAAGTATCTCCATTTATATAGAAAACACGCAAAGTACAACGCACCGAAACTGCATCCACGCGCGTTCATGCAGATCACGCGCCTACATGCGGAGAAACATGCACGCACGCGCGTGGGTGCGGGGCGACACGCAAGGTATGCCACACTGAGTCTCGTAGTGCCGTGTGTGATTTTGTATGAAATGAGTCAGAGCCTGCGTGTATTTACAAAACGCACCTACGCTGCGTGGTGCGTGGCAGTGTGTTAATCGCCTAAAACCACACCTATGTCCTTCACTTGCCCTTTTCGTTCTAGGACTAAAGGTTTCCTTTTCAGTAAATTTCCGGGCCCTAGCAGGCAGCCTTTTCAGCCACGTTTTGCCCTTGGTTTTCTTTTATGACGTAAACAAGCACTAACAGAGGATGTGTGTAATTCTGAATTTCGACAGAACAGTTACTTATTTCAACACAGTCGCAATTTCGAAAATCAATAGATGGGCGGGCGTGTTGTCGGAGCCGTAGGTACAGGCTTGAATGTGGATTGAGACAGGGTCAGGGTTAACCTAACCCACCCTGTTTAATCTGTCTAAGGATGGACTCATCGTGGCTCTGAGTTTTCACCGTGTTGGGTGCTATGTTAATGGAGTCTCTGTAAACAACATGTGGCATACAATTTAGCTTCACTTGTTTGTCTGTACATGTCAACAGTGACCTCTGAAATTGAGCGATACAAGACCCAAGAACATAAGGAACGCCTGACCTTGCATCCAAACCCACTAGTCGCTGGACTGTTGAACCCGACTGCGGTGGTGAAGAGGCTGAAGAGAAACCACCTTCTATAAGTGGGAGAAGCAGCACTGGCCGTTCCACCACAACGCCATTTGCTTTACAACTAATTCGCTTATGGTCTGACGACCGATTGCAAATGAAATTTATAGAAAAAAAAAAAAACTTTTTTGACTAACCGACATTTTGACTGTTCAAAAGTGCCTGTAACTGTTCTATTTGAAATAAACGTTTCTGATTTCTGATTTCATAGAGTGCGTCGGTCTGTGGCATACGTGAATTGTAAAAAGTGTGTAAGGAGTACTCTTGTACAATGTTTTGAAGAGTCAATACATATTCTTTCAGGCTGGCTACAAATGCCCTCAACATGTACCACCCATTCATCTGAATGAACCTTTGTAATGGGTGGACCAATTTAAATGAGGGTCCATGTTGACATCGAAAGGGAGCGAAGGGTACTGTCTAAAAGAGCAAATATGATAGCCCGTAGGTTTGCGCGGTGTTCAAGTGAAGTCAAGATCTTTTTAATTCATTAAACCTCAAGCAAACGCCGGCGTTCGCGCATTCATTGTTTTACTATTGTGTTTCAAATACGACGGTGTCTGAAAGGTTAAAGCTTTTTGCGGGTACGTATCAAAATCCCGAAAGTTCATAATACCTATGATTGAAATACCGTCGGTATTTCAATCATAGGTATTATGAACTTTCCAAAACACCGAAATTCAAAATACCGAAAGTTTTAAATGCCGATAGTCGTTATATCGAAACACAAAATACCGATGTTCAAATGCCCGAAAGGACGAAATCCAGAATGGACGAAATCCCGAATGGACGAAATACCGATGGATGAAATCCCAAAGAGCAGCGACGTAGTTCCCGCGATTACTCATAGATACAATCAAATTTTTACGAGAGATTGTAGGTATTATTCTTTATTTCGAACTGGCTGAAATAGGTTAGGTTAGGTTAGAATTGTGACCAAACACGCTGCTACTTCTCAAAATAAAACAGATCGGGACCTTAGGGCATCCCGACACGGACGAGTCGGGATTTTGAATGTCGGGATTTTAAACTTCGGGATTTTAAACTTTCGGTCAAATGAACTTTCGGGATTTTAAACTTTCGGCCAAACGACCATTCGGGGTTTTAATTTTCGGTGTTTCGTCCGTCGGTATTTTAAAATTCGGTCTTATAAAATTCGGGATTTTGATACGTACCCCTTTTTGCACTTTATTCTACAAGTGCAGCCATGTGGCGCCAGTGACTGAAAAGTTGAAAAGTAATCGGTTGTCTTGGTATGGTCATGTGAAGAGGAGGGATGAAGCGCATATTACTAAAAGAGTTCTGAGTATACATGTAGATGGATGGAGAGGCAGAGGAAGGTCGAAAAAAAGATGGATGGATTGTGTGAGAAGTTGTAAAGATGGATGGATTGTGTCTTCCTGCCCTTGTCCCATCTTATTTGGGGTCGGCGCAACACGTTTCTTTCTTCCATTCTGTCCTGTCACTCGTCACGCTATCACTAACTCCCTTTTCTTTCATATCACTTCTTCACTAGTGTAGACAACACACACAAAACAGTAACGATATAAAGTTAAAAAAAAAACAAGATATAACTATTTTATTATATTTATTTAGACTCTCTCGTAACATAATGACAAAAACATTTTTAATTTTGTTTTGTTAAAAGTCTAATTCATATCTGTATTTTTAATAACGACAATATAATTTGGCGACAGCTTTCTTCTATACGAATTAAAGTTCTGAATCAAGTTCACGTTCAATTCGGTCCATCACTTCACCAGTTCTACCCCACGAGTTAGGTACGAACATCAACAATCCATCAGCATGTCTGGTAATCTGAGGGACTTTCCTGACACATCCAGCATTGCAAATGAAGTCACAACTAAGTGTACTGGGATTGAAGTGAAGTCCCTCAGCGCAGATACCGAGCCGAGCCTGGTCTCCGACACAAAAGTAAAATTTGTCGCATTCTGGATGGGGCCAAGGAGCAATATTGCAGCTTTGCTTGCATATGTCTTCTGGGTCTACTGGACATTCAGGGCAGTCAGGGTCAACAGTTGTGGTGGTAGAAGCAGTTGGTGTGATCTCAGGAGCTGGGCTAGTCGTAGTTGTGGTGTTTTCTTGGACAGGAGTTGTAGTACCGTCTGGAACAGTGCTTGAGTTCCAGTGTTCACATCCAGCTTCTTCTGGCCATGTGCATCTCTAGAATTATGAACAAAAATTTTGATTACTACTTCATGTGTAAAAATTTTAGTTTGCTGTCGGGATTGTCAAATATTATTGACGTTTGGGTCAGTTGCATTAATAATATCTCTACAACTATCACACAACGCCGTCTAGTCCAAAGCTAAGCAGAACTTGTGTTTTGAGTACTAGACAACTGATAAACATACTTATTTACATAAATACATACATATAGACTAGCAGCCAGTCCTGGCTTCGCCCGGGTAATAAATATAGCCTATGTTATTCAAGGTGAATATAGCTTTCCAATGGTGAAGTAATTTTGAAATCGGCACAGTAGTTTTTGAGTTTATTCATTATGTGTACAAACATTCACACAAAAATACAAATTTTACCTCTTTATAATATTAATGTAGATGTATATAAATTACACCCAGACACTGAATAAATGATCGTGCTCATCACACAAACATTAGTACTGGGCGGGAATCGAAACCACGACCTCCGGCGTAGCAGTCAGGGCCACTAACCACTAGACCAACTGGCCATCATAAGGTATGGTCATGTTAAGAAGAGGGATGAAACGCATGTTACGGTAAGAGTTATAAGTATACATGAGGAGAAAAATCACTCACATGATATTTTAAATATCAAGCGATGAAATAATGAACCTCTTAAAGCCATTTCATAGGCAGAGACTAATAGGAAAATATCCTCAAAACGTTACTCTTGTTTAAATATAACCTCTACGGTCCGGACTAAGCGTTTCGCCTCGTCGTTTATACCGCGTACGTTGAAGGACTGGAACAGTTTGCCTGCTGCGGTCTTCCCGTCCGATTATGATTTGGGTGTCTTCAAGGCTAGAGTGAATAGGCTCTTAATAAACTGGTGCGCCTCACCATCAAAGATTGCATCACTGTTTACCATCAGATGGGATCGCAGTCAAGCACTAGTTTATAATATAATAGTGGCGTCAATTTGTATAGGTTTTATAGGTATCTAATATTATTAAGATTTTAAAATTGTCAATTTTTACAGTAATAATTGGTGTCCATTTTGGGCCTCAAATACCATAGACGCTGGGCAATACTCTTTGGCGTAGCCGTGAGACACATTGTTAGTGTTTTTATGTAGTTTAATCTTAAGTTGTGTGTGTGCCATATAAATGCTTTGTCTCTTTCTCTCTTTTCCTTTTATAATATTTCACTATATTTACCTGCAGGGTTGGGCTGAAATGAGTTCCATTGGGAGCACAGGAGAACTCAATTTTCTCTCCATAAGCGCAGTAGTAGAACTTCTCGCAGTCATACTCATGAGGTAGGAGGTACAAAATGTTAAAGTCAGCCGGGCAACCATTGGGAAGAGCTTCCCATTCTCCTGGTAAGACTGGGTCACCTGGACTGGCGGTTGTTGTGGTGTTAGGAGCTGAACTGGTTGTGCTAGGTGTGTTTTCGGGTACAGGAGTTGTTGTTCTGTCTGGAACAGTCCCTGTAGAATTCCCATTTTCGCACCCAGCTTCATCTGGCCATGTGCATCTCTAGAATTGTAAACAAAAGTTTCAATTACTACTTCATGTGTAAAAATTTTAGTTTGCAGTCGGGATTGTTAAATATTATTGAGCTTTGGGTCAGTTGCTTGACTAATGGTCATGTTAAAGAGGAGGGACAAAACGCATGTTCCAATCGAAAAACAAAAAACGATGATAAATCCCAATGTTTATACCCTATTTCTTCTGGATATGTGCATCTCTAGAATTATAAACAAAATTAATATCGTTACTATTTCTTGTTCGAGCGAAGTTCTTGAGTTTGATGCCAGTTGGTAGTCGGAATTGTCTAATACTATTTCGCTTTGGGGGCAGCTGCAGATTTTGCCTTAAAATAGCTTAATATTTCGAGTCTTAGCCGTTAAGCTTATGCTGTTTTTTTAGTGCGGTACCTCAAGAGAAAAAAATGCAATCAATAAGGATTGCTTTGTTGCCCGTCTGTCTGCCTGTCGGTCAAGACCCTTTATTTTGGAAACGCGTAAATATATCGATTTGTAATTAAAACCATACATTCAAATGTGCGGCCTCTTGAAGCAGTGAAAAATCAAGCTCTAAGTAAACAAAAAAAAAGATGCGGCATTTTATGCCGCAAAAAACGTATATTTCGACACTCTCAAGAGAGTCAAAATTCATAGGCTATTTCCCTTTGATCCAGAATCCTGAAATTTGGCATAAAGCAACGTCTTATAGAACATTTATAGGAATCTGTTAATCTGAAAATAGTGAATATGTTGTTACGTCACTAAAAAGAGCTTTTTTTTGCGTTTCGGATAATTCCTTGAGACTCCATTCGAGAATTGAACTACTATGCGCGACTCCGACCCCAGTTTTTTTAAACTTAAGTTTCTGTACTTGTTTTACATATTCTTATAATATTTCACTATATTTACCTGCAGGGTTGGGCTGAAATGAGTTCCATTGGGAGCACAGGAGAACTCAATTTTCTCTCCATAAGCGCAGTAGTAGAACTTCTCGCAGTCATACTCATGAGGTAGGAGGTAGAAAATGTCAAAGTCAGCCGGGCACCCATTGGGAAGAGCTTCCCATTCTCCTGGTAATTCTGGGTCATCTGGTTGCTCAGGATCAAGTGGATCAGCAGGGTTTGGTATTTCTTCGCTGCTGTTTGTAGCAGCAGTACTAGTAGTTGAAGGGGTTGTTGCAACGATGTCTCCATCTGTTGGTGATGCTGTGCAGCCCTCATCATTATCTCCTGGGGCGCATTCCCAATTTTCACAGCCAGCTTCGTGAGGCCAAGTGCAGATCTGGAATTTAAAATATTGGTCTTTATTTTAAGTACAATTTGCACTATTGAAAGATTGCATGTATTGAGATGGATGTATGGTGTAACGAAAATAGATAAAGTGAGAAATTAGTATATTAGGGAAAGTTTGAAAGTGTCGCCAGTGACGGAGAACGTTTGTTCTTGGTATGGTTAGGTAAAGATGAGGAACGAAACACATGTTATTAAAAGATTTATGACTGTGCATGTGGATGAATGGAGACAGATAGAGAGAGAGAGAGAAGGAGGCCAAAGAAAATAGGGATGAATTGTGTGAAGAGTGTTATGAAAGAAAAGGACGTCAAGAAGAAATAAAAAGAAGAAGAAAAAGGTTGTGGAAGAAGGAGGATGATGATGAAGAATTCGTATCAGTGTTCGCGTGAGTGATTATTATTAATTTCGTAATAATTGTTAGTAAGTCATTAAGTTAAGGCCATTTATTTTTTCACTAAGTTTTTTTCAAAAGGAAAAAACAAAAGCCAAATTAAGATGACCATCAGAAATCAAAGACAAAGATTAGTAATG
The DNA here is from genome assembly GCA_929112965.1 of Mythimna albipuncta. NCBI lineage: Eukaryota > Metazoa > Arthropoda > Insecta > Lepidoptera > Noctuidae > Mythimna > Mythimna albipuncta. The sequence goes on along the minus strand of OV815986.1, from coordinate 1,923,306 downwards.
TGAATATAAAACATTAATTACTATCAGATATGCCTAATTAGACGATGTAAAAGATAAGGTTTTATTATGTTTTCACCATTTTGAGAGCAATGGTGACGAAATAAGTTAGGTACCTACACAAAGAAACACGGTTGGCAGGGTTTAAATTACGAGGCTGCTTTTCCACTCGCTTGTCGTCAACATCGAGTATGGTTTAAAGGCTTGTTACTTCATCTAACGCAATCCAACGCGATGTTTGACGAAAAGGCAACGCGAACAAAGAGAGATAACCTGAACACTGTGTCAGCATTCGGTAATTCCGTGATTTACTCGACTTTAAACCATTAAAAGTTTTTGAAGAAAATAATAATAATAATAATATATCATCACCCACGATCATCGGTGATGAGGCTGTATATCCCGCGGAAGTGTGGGGGTCGCGGCTTTTTAAATGCCAAGATCCTGCACAACCGTGAGGTATGCAGTCTCAGGGAATACTTCCTGGAAACCGACGTGGGGATGCACCGAGATGTAGTGGCGGTGGACAAAGGCCTCACCCCGCTCTCCTTGGCCAACGAGAACTGGCGCAAACCTATAGTAATGGATACTAATGAACGCAAGGAAGTATGGAAGGGCAAGGAGCTTCACGGGCGCTTTTATCGGGCCTTACATGGGCCCGATGTAGATCTTTTAGCGTCCGTATCCTGGCTACGCTTTGGTGATCTCTTTGGAGAAACCGAAGGTTTTGTCTTTGCAATTATGGACGAAGTTATGATGACGAACAACTACCGGAAATATATTGTGAAGGACGGTACGGTTGACATCTGTCGGGCATGCCACCGGCCTGGAGAATCAATCCGACACATTATTTCTGGGTGTTCTCATTTAGCTAACGGAGACTATTTGCACAGACATAACCTTGTAGCCAGGATAATCCATCAGCAACTTGCTCTTAAATACAATCTTGTTGAATCAGAAGTACCGTACTATAGGTATGTGCCCGACCCAGTTCTCGAGAATGGCAGCGTCACATTGTATTGGGACCGATCTATCATCACTGACAGGACTATTGTTGCCAATAAGCCTGACATAGTGGTGATAGATCGACTGGAGCGTCGCACAATGATTGTTGATATAGCGGTCCCTCATGACGAGAACCTCGTGAAAGCTGAGAAAGATAAACAAACTAAATATCTTGACTTAGCTCGCGAGGTTGTCGACATGTGGGAAGTGGATAGAGCAATCATTGTGCCGATAGTCGTGACGGCCAATGGCTTAATTGCCAAGAGCCTCGACCAACATCTGCGGAGGCTCTCGTTAGGCAGTTGGATCAAGGGCTTGATCCAGAAGGCAGTACTCCTAGACACGGCGCGTATTGTCCGGAGGTTCCTCTCTCAGGAGCCCTGACCGCCGGCAGCTTGGACCCTGTTCCCGATGCCGGTGGGCTACTATTTTTTATATTTTTAAATGTTTTTTTTTTAATATAATTTTTTGAAGAAATATTTAAAAATATGATAAATATGTAAATATAATAAATGAATGGAATAATAATATAATAATATAATTTTTATTTCAAGTATCAATGACTCATAAAAAATTAATACAACACAGATGTCACAATTAAAATTAACATTCCAATAAATAATTAAAATCACATTATGTACATTAAATCCAATTAAGAAAATCAAAATAATAATTAATTAATTTCATGTCAAAATCAAATGGTCGTCATTCAGAATTTTAATTAAATTTGCAAGGCTTCTGTTCATTTTGATTTTTTTTAAATTTTTGAGTAAGTTATAAAGTTCATGAAAAATAGCAGATTTTCTGAGATCTTTACTGGATTACAAAAATATATAAATTGATTTCAATAGAAGCCTAAGTAATACAAACAAAAATATTTAATGAAAAATGTGTAACAACGTCATAATCGCGTAAGAACGGTTGTATAAAAAACAGTGAAAATGTAGGTCGAGTTGCATCCCCTTAAGGCGTCCTTGAACCATCTGGCCGAAATTATGTGAACGCAACTCTCGCACTCGCCTAGGCGGCAGTACGCAAATCTGTGCATTTATTTGCGGCCAGCAGCGCCCGGAAAGCGCTTTAAATCAATTTTCTCTGCGAGATATTGATTGATTTACATATGCAATGCACTTTGAAGAATATTTAACCACCAATTTTTATGTGTAAAAATGTTTCTAAAGGTCCAAGCCGTTTCGAAGGAGTAGGGAAAAGTTGCGAAAAGTTGCGAAATTGCTAATTTTTTTTTTTTTTGACAAAAGTATGAATTGCACGAAAAAATCAAATGTTGATATCATTGTTCATGAATCTATAATAAACATATATTTTTTTCAAACCAATTGACCTAACCATTACGGAGGAGTAGGCCTCAGAAAATCACTGTTTTATGGCACTTTTCGGGCGCTTGGCCCTTAAGGCCTACAGTTAGTACCTATAACTGGGCGTTAATGACTACATCATTATGGTTATTTGATGCCTTTGTTATACAGTATGTTAGTTTTGCTTAATGCGGAATAAGTATACCGGTTTATTTATTAAACACTTGCAAACCTCTCATGACTTGGTTACTAACATCCTAAACAACAGCTTTTGTTCTATGACTTTTAAAAATGTATCTTATTTTAGTTGATCAGATTTCATATAAAAATGTAAATATTTAAATTGAACGTTGCAAATATTACGAAGTCTTGGCAAAGCAAGCGATAGTACAATAGCGGAGGGAAACGAAGATCGGGCAGCGGGCATTTGATGCGCTTGCCTCACGACATACAGACGTAGGTAGGTGTAGCAAAATACACAGTTGAAATGTGTGATAGAACAAGGAACTTTGAAGGTTGGTTTTTGGTAAAACAAAAAAAAACAAAAGTTCTTGTTTATGATGTTAGTAATTCAGTCCTGCAAGGTTGTTAGTGTTTTACAAATAACACTATACACCGCTAAATTATGATCGTTTTATCCCCGTGGAGGGTTGATTCGGTACATGAAACACTATTATCGATTTGTAAAGATAAAATTTAAAAATAAAGTACCTTTTTTAAAAAAATCGTATTAATTTACACATGTACGAAATTAATTTCTTTAAGAAAACGTCAACTGAACTAGTCCAATGACGCCGACTACTACCTCAAATCGATTGTGTTTCATGTACCGGATACCCTCCGCGGGATTAAAACAATCAAAATTTAACGGCGTACATAAAGCTTACAACTAGAAATGCGAGATTCGGTTTGAAAATGGATGGTATACCATTTTATTTTATTATATTTACCTGCTGGGAGGGACTGAAGTGTAGTCTAGGAGGACATCCCATCTCGACTAATCCACCATTAGCGCAAGCATAGTACTTGACGCAGTCAGATTCATGAGGCAACAGGTGGTTGATTTGGAAGTCAGCTGGGCAGCCATTGGGAAGAGCCTCCCAATCATCTGGGTCATTAGGTAGTGGTATTTCTTCACTGCTGTCTGGAGCAACTGTTGGTCGGGCGGTGGCACCAGGGCTTGCAGTACAATTTGGCACGTTGAAGGGCCAGTCACAATACTGAAAAAATAAATAAAGTTTTGATACATCTTTCTACTTTTGTATCGATTTCGACGTGAAGTAATTTTGTCAAGTTTATTGATTTATTTAAATGAGATGGAGAACTTACAGCTAAAGCAAATCTGGCAAGAAACAGTACATTAGACTGACAGCCTCACTTATACAAATCAACAAATCCTCACTTATAAAGTACAGGTTAATACAAAATTCCAAGGACATCAGATGCAGATAAAAGAACAAATACAGTGAAACCAGCCCTCCTAGCCAAGTTACAATCGAATTCCGTTCTCTAATCGGTAACGCCTCGGTGACAGTAATTGTAGAAAACGATAAGTTGGTAGCCATGTTGACGCGCCTGAGTCGGCCGCTCGTTCTACGATGTAGCGTTTGTATAACAAAGGATGTAGCGTTAAACATTGTAGAAACGATTTTGAACAATGTGAACTTGGCTACGAATTGTCTATTCGTTTGTTCTTACCACGCGACTTTACGTTGAGATGACGTCATTCCCATACGTTTCATCACTTTTCGACAGCGTGAACGATTGCAGAATAACAACTTGGCTAAGCGTGCTGGTTAAGTGAGACATCAAGGGACCTGCAATGTCGTTTCACTTATAGAGGTATTCCACTTACCCAGTGTCTCAGATATACAGGTATAAATAAATATCTGTCTCATTTACAGAGGGTTACGAACTTGGAATTACGTATGGAATTTGTGGGTAGAATAAGAATGAGTAAACAAACAATGTTATCTCAGTTACAGAGGTTTATGCATATAAAATTTACTTGCTGTCTCAGTTATAGAGGTAACTATGATGATAAATCGAAAGAAGAAATCCTAGATATAGAGGCTTACCTCGTCCCACTAACAGAGGTAATTCAGTGCCAAAGTGTTGGGACCTCAGCATGAGTTCCAGTTATGGAGGTTTCTCACTTATCCAGGTCCCACTTAACTAAGTTTCACTGTAGTTGCTTAATCTACAATTTAGTTACAATTTTGCTCTTATTGCATAAGAACCTTTAATATTAATTCTACTTTTACTAGATGAAAAAATGACGGCTTAAGCACTTCTTGACCGAGGACACACTAGTTATGAATGGATCTATACATGCTGTTTACACAACCCTTTTAAACTTCTGCTTGAACGCACAATGTACGAATTCTGTCGATGATTTGTCGAGGACAATGGCATACGCAAGGCTGACCTCTGACCTGGCACTTTCTGGCTGAGTCTTTTTGACTTCCTAGGGGTGTTAAAATATAATTTGGACAAAATATCAGAGCAATTTATACTATTATTAAAAATTTATAGTTAGATCAAAGTAAAATATTCACAAATATCAACTGTAGGAGATAGGCCACAAAATTCGAGATGAACCAAAGACAGTCCACCAGACGGCCGGACGATGTGCTACCTATAGCTCGGCGCCCAAAAACCTTCTAGATGATTGGGTTAAGCTTAATTTAAAAAAAATTAAAACGGAATTATTATAGGCATTCAGAAAAAATGCACAAATAATTTATATTTTCAGTATTTTTATAGATGTTATCAAGTCACCTACGCAGTGTTATATATTTTTATGGAGGCGATAAGATCATATCTTTGACATCAGTTAATTAATTATCAAGTTGTTTACTTATCATAAATTACTATCTACAGATAGCTTCTGTTTCAATAATTGAAAACAATTTGATTCGTCATGATAATTTATATTTTTTTATCGATGTCGATTAAAATGGTAGATTCTTTTCTAATTTTTATTTCATTTTTATTTATTTATTTATTTATTAATCCTCTTTACATCTATCTTTACAGGTTTTATAACCTAATGCGACAGTGTAGCTAACAATTATACTTAACCCTAAACATAAGTTTATGAAAAAATGTTAAAATAATAAAAATATGTATATAATCTATTCAAAACAAAACTTTAACATAAATAATACTTACATTGTCTTACACATAACTAACTATATTTAATAAAACTCTTGCGAATTCACCCAAAGTGCACGAGAATACATCCAGTCGCTCATGAACTTCATCTTCCAATATGTCATCTATTTTATAAAACTGCTGGTTTTATTGTTTGCATTTGATATCTTTAGTGATATTGTCTATCATCTTCTTCTTCGTACCCTTATTCTGTACTACTTGGGGTCGGCGCAACATTTTTTTTTTCTTTTATATTGTCCTATCACCCGATACACTATCACTAACTTCCTTTTGTTTCATATCACTCCTCACACAATCCATCCCTCTTTCCTTTGGTCTCCCTCTCCATCCATCTAGATATGTACTCAGAACTTTTTTAGTAACATGCCAAAATAAATGGTCGTCTTTTAACTTTTTAGTCACTGGCGCCACTTTTAAATTTCCACTAATATACAAATTTCTAATTTTATCTGTTCTTTATCCATTAACCTGTTTATCATCATCATTTCAACCAAACAACGTCCACTGTTCTAACAGTGGACGTTGATTGGTTGAATGAACTTTTTTTAAACGATTATTTTTATTGTGCTTTTGAGTACAATATAGACCTGATATACACTGTTCTTAAATAATACTTAACTTTTTTTAAAAGAGTAACCATGGAGTTTCTTGCCGGTTCTTCTCCATAGGAAACGACCAATTTCGAACCGTGCACTAGCTTCTGACGTTTTATTAGTGCCCATGTAGGCCTATGTGATTTAAAAAACTTTTGACTTTGTCTTTGAGTGGACGTCTTTCGGTTGAAATATAACTTCTAACTAAGGAAGTAGACATATATAATTAGCGATAATTAAAAAAAAAACACTAATAGAGTTAGATAATGCTGCAATAAAATACACTAAGAAGAAACAATGACTTATCAACAATACGTTGGTACTTCACCATGTACATGCAGGCACTACATTCCTGACAAATCTGTTTTAAATGATCTGTCAGAAAATAAAACCTTAGATGGTGAAACAAGCTAGGATTCTGTTAACAGCAGACATACTTGAAATGAACTGGTACACTCAGATGATTGAATGACTGATACTTCGATGATGGAATTAAGTTTAAGTGTTGTAATTATAGACAGAATAGATTTATTATAACTACTGCAAGTAGACAGTTCAATAATGTAAGTGGCATGACTTGGATCCCTTTACGATTAGTGTGGCGTCGGTTAAGTAATTTCCCTAATTTTCTGTAATGTTTTTATTATTTTTACTATTACTCATTTTTCTGATAGGTTTGTAGTTGCTACTCGTTTGACCCTTGTTGACTTTGTTTATAATAATAATAATAATAAATTGTTTAATTTTCGGATAACAATGGAACCATATTTGTTAGTAACTTACATGCTAAAACTTAAACACGCTTGTAACACGCACTTAATAAGCTTCATCAATCATTGTTTATAATTTGTTTTTGCTTGTAATTGGCTTGTTATCGTCTATGTTTATTTTTAATTTTAGTTTGTTTAAGCTGTCTCTCTCTTCCAGATGTAACAAATAAATAAAAGCGATAAGTTTGTGTGCAACACTGACCTGAGCAGGGAAATTGAAAACAGTTTCAGGTTGACAGTCCCGTTCAATCTTCTGACCATTATTACACTGGTAATACTTTTCACATTCTTCGTGCGGTAGTAGGTGCTGGATCTCGAAGTCGGCAGGACAGCCGTTGTCCAGTACATCTCCGATATCTCCTGGAGTAGTTACATTCTCCGGAGCAAGGGTAGGCGGGTATGTGTAGGGGCCATCGTTCACGCAGTTCGTGTCTCTTGGCCAGACGCAGCTCTTTAAAGAAGTGGTTGATTAGTTTCATTAATTTGATAATAAATTATAAAAACTTCTCGTACAGTATACATACAGACGACAACGACATCACGATGACATCATAGGCGTATGTAATTCAATATAGTATTCTCTACCAGTCAACATTTAGATTAAAAACACATCACTGTAGTAGGTGTGCATAATAAATAAATAATAGATATAGAAATAGATTAAGTGCAACCCCATTTTGTGTCCAGGAAATCTCTGTCCATTCAAGGTTGCCTGGAAGAAATCGCCTAGAGCGATAAGGCCGCCAATTGTGTTTCTTATTATATGGTTTTCTTTGTAAATTTATAATCTTGATGTGCAATAAAGTATATATAAATAAATAAATAAATAAAGTATCATTGAAATTAAGTGCTTATAATAATAGAATGCATAAATATGTTCCCACTGCTGGGACTCAGGCCTCCTCTCTAGAAGAGGGAATGGACCGTAATCCACCACGCGGGCCCAGTGCGGGTTGGTGAATGTCACATGTCTTCGAATTTTTGGTTCTAGGACATGCCAGTTTCCTCACTATATTTTTCTCCACCATAAACATAAATATGCTAAAATAATATTCTATTTTATACTATGATAAATATCAAATCATTAGAATCAAATTAAAATATAATAGTTATGATGAAGACCAAACTAAGGGTGAGAAGACTTTAAGTAGTAGTCCCGAATTTGACGCTTGAAAGATAATTATTATTATAGTAACGACAGCTTGAAATGTGATTAGATTAATAACTTAAAAACTCATCATAGTCCTTGGCAGCTGTCCCAAGGTTATTTTTATAAATTTTTATCTTTCTGCAATCTTTATCCAAATTGTTTAAAGTGCTAACGGGCCTGTCCCTTTGCAATCTTACCTTACTTAAGCATGCTTAGTAATCTTTTATAATTTCGATATTAAGCTTCTTGGAACCTTTAATCAATAGGAAATGATAGTGGTATTTTTTAATTTTACACATCATTGTATATTTATCAATAATTTATCTAAAGTTTCTGCTAAATTCCACAAAATCTTAAAATTCGGAAATGTATTTCCTAAACATTTATCACCAATACATAATGCAAATCATATTATTTTACTTGACTAAGATTTATATTAATGGCAACATTAAGAGTTTAGTTTACCCTAAAACCAGGAAGTTAAACCAGAAAAAAATAAACTAGGCTATGATTATTGAGAAGAATGTCTGGAAGTTCTTAGGGTAAGCATTTGCCCAGCAGTGGGACAGTAATGGCTAGGGAAAAAAAAGTGATAATTTACTATCATAAAAAATCTAGATTCAGTTTCGAATTATGGCGATATTTTTGCACAGCCTAAACTGGCTATTAGCGTGATTTGATAATACTTAGTAAATTATCTTGCAACTATGTATCATGTTGATATAAATGTAGACGCTTAATCATTTCATCAACAATTTCCTCGCCATTGTTCTTCTTACTTAGATTTTTATAGTTATACATTAAAAATTATTCTAAAAAGAAAAATGTCAACTGTTCACACAAACCTCTGATTGAGGGTCGAAGTAGAGAGGCTCAGGACAGGACCTTAGAACCAGCTCTCCTTTGTCACAAACGTAGAACAGATGGCAGTACTCCTCATGGGGAAGAAGCTTGTAGATGGTGAAGTCAGCAGGACAACCGTTGGCTAGGGTCTCACAGTCATCAGGGTTAGCTGTTGGTGCGGGAACTGTTGATAAAAGTATCAAAATTACTATACAGGTAACCCTGCGTTTGTAATAATATTCAACACAGCACAACTATAACAACACAACGCCGTCTAGTCCCAAGCTAAGCAGAGAACTATGAGTACTAGATAATTGATAAACATACTTATATATTTCCAAATACATATATATTATAGATAAATTACACCCAGACACGGAACAAATGATCATGCTCATCACAGAATTTTTTTCCTGGGTGGGATTCGTTAACTCCGAGCATAGCCCTTTCCATTGCCCTTCAATGGTCATGAATCACATAAACATTTACCTGGGCCTGAAGTTGGAACTGCAGTCGGGGCTGCCGTTGGCGCAGCGGTTGGGGTTGCCGTTGCATTCGGGGCTGCAGTTGTTGCATTCGGGGCTGCAGTGGTTGCAGCCGGGGCTGTAGTGTTTGCAGTAGTAGGACCAGCAGTTGGCGCAGCTGTGGATCCAGGTCCTGGTAAAGAACATCCTGAAGAGCCTGCATGTACACAAACCTGTTGAAACAGTCAAGCTGTCAATGATATAAGCTCAAATAAAAGTGATGAAGCAGGGAGGTCAAGACCGTCAGCATTGAGGAGTACAACGCAAGGAGGATAAGATAACAAATATTTGTCAGAGATTATAAAATTTACGTCATTGGGTTAGGAGTATGAGTAAGAATGTCATGACATATGAGCATTGCTTCGATGAACGCTGCCCGCCCTCGCCAGACTTTTTGTAGGACAGATAAAAGGGCCGATTTAGTATATTTTATAGAGTATGGTGCAGTTCTGATGCAGTCGGTTTGCAGTTCACACGACTACAATCGGACTGCACGTTCGGTTTGCAGTTTTATTGCCGTCGTGTCAACTGCATTCAAACTGCACTTAAACTGCAATTTGCGGTTGGATTGCAGTTGAAATGCGGTCCGTCTGTTTAGACCCTTAGACAACATAATACCAATGTAACGCTGCAGCAAACTTGTTTTATTATATTTTGACTAATATTTTCTGTGAACATGTGTTGTCTATCATTAGAATATAAGTTGATGACTGAAAGAGTTAAAAGCAGAGAAATATACAAAACAAACTGGTAAGAACATAATATGGTACTAAAATATTTTTTGAATGACTTACCTGCTCTTCAGGGTCGAATTCAGTGCCAGGAGCACATCTTGTGGGTATGACATACTTCATGCCATATTCACAGTAGTAGAACAGAGTGCAGTCATATTCGTGAGGAAGCAGGTAGTGGACTTCTGCAGGGCAGTCTTCATGAGGCTCATATAACCTAGCATCAGTCAATACTGCATCTCTGGAATGAACCTGAACGAAGGCTAACCCCGTCAGGAGAAGGAGGGTTTCTGAAAGAGAAGAAATGATTAGTCGAAAGAAAAGATGGAGAGAGAGAGGGAGGCCAAAGAAAAGATGGAAGAACAGATAAAATTAGAAATTGGTATATTAGTGAAAGTTTGAAAGTGGCGCCAGTGACTAAAAAGTTAATAGGCGACCATTTATCTTGGTATGGTCATGTAAAGAGGAGGGATGAAAGGCATTATACAAAAAAAATTCTGAGTACATATGTAGATGGATGGAGAGGGAGGCCAAAAAAAGATGGATGGATTGTGTGAGAAGTGATATGAAAGAAAAGGGAGTTAGTGATAGTGTGACGGGTGACACACCGACCACAAGTAGTATGGGATAAGGGCAGGAAGATGAAGAAGAAGAAGAAAACGGACTTTGAGAATTAATGCTATGTTCTGATCGGTTTTCATTCAAAACGGATTCAAGTTAATATTTCACGGAAAATACTGCCTATTTGAAGCTTTATGTTAGTTAGAAATAATATTGATTTTAAAAAAGAAAAATTTGGAACAAGGTGAATATAAAAATATCCATAATACGGTGAATTTTTCGCTCATTAGGCAGTCAAAAATGGGAGTTATGAGGTGTAGACAAAGTTGCTTTCCGTACGGTCTTCCCCGTATTGATCTTACAAAAGAATGCAAAATTAATGTTGCTACTAGCTTTTGCCATCGCGGCTTCGCTCCCTACTATACCCAACTCTACCCTACTCTAACCTACTCTACCCAATTCTACCCTACTCTACCCTACTCTACTCTACCAAACTTCAGTCCGAACAAAGCCATTTGGTTTGGATAGGTGAGCCCGTTCTTGAGTTATAAAATTACAACGAAAAGTGGCATTGATTTTTATTTAAGTAGATACGATTACATAGCCTTATGATGCTCCCATTGTTGGGCCTGAGGCCTCCTTTCTAGGAGAGGGAATGGGCCGTAATCCACCACGCGGGCCCATTGCGGGTTGGTAGATATCAAATGTCTTCGATTTTTTTGGTTCTAGGACCTGCCGGTTTCCTCACGATGTTTTCCTTCACCGTTTTGAGAGCAGTGGTGATGAAATAAATAACACAAAGTAATGCGCATGGCTTGGCTTGAATCTGCGACCTACGACTCGTAAGCCGGGGCTGTTACCATTCAGCTACCACTGTTCTAATATGTGATTATATCAGTAATTAACTAATTAATCTTTACATCTACTACATGAAGCGATGTTGATAATAAAATGAAGAAATATGTAAAACCTAATTAATCTAATTGATCTCTATTAATTTTGTATACGAGAATGTCACAACAAGAATAAGGAAACTAAAGTGGAAATGGTCTGGCCACATAGTCAGAGGCATTGAAAAGTGGAATAAAAACACAATATATTGGTACCCTAGGGATAAGAAAAGAAATCGAGGTTGACAGTATCGAAGATGGGATGACGAAATCAAAAACGTAGCAAGGGGAGTACATGGACTAGAAGAGCTCAAAATAGAGCAGAGTGGAAGGAAATGGAGGAGGCCTTTGCCAAAGTTGGGCAAACAGACCAGGTTGTTGGTGTCACTAACTCGTCAGAGTTGTTAGATTAAGAAACTTTTGTATATAATAACTTTGTATTCAACAATTTTAATTAAGGTCTGAATAAAGGCTTATTTATTTATTTATTTTATAATTTTGTATAATTGATTAGTGTTAGACTACCAGGGTTTTTATCTTCTACATTAATATTATAAGAAGGTAAAGTTTGTTTTTTTGTTTGTAGGAGGTAATAGCTGGAAGTAAGTAGCCTGATTCATGTAAAATCAAACAAGCCAAATATCGTTGAAGTTTTATAGTCTTTCGATCGAAGTCCCATCCAAAAGCGGTATTCACGATCTATCGATTTATTTCCAGTTACATTGATAAGTATTCTACCAGGATAATTTAATACAGATTTTTTTTTTAATCGACCAAATTTCAAGCGTCTTTAAAATCGGTGTCGTTTAAACTCGATTGATGGATTTGAATACGGAAATGGTCTAAACGACTAATCGCTACGATATCGTTAATATTTTCATTACGTGTATCGGGGTACTGTCTGGTTGCGAAATTTTTTTCACCGACAGAAAGGTGCCATATTCCTGAGTACATGTGAGCGAAGCTGCGGTCAGTATTATAAAAAATATTATGCTAATTAATTTGTGGTGCAATATCTTTGAAAATAGGCTATTTGCCGTAAAAAATGTAATTAGTCCGTCTTTTAGATTACTCAAAAATAAGGGACACGTATTTTTTTATTTGTAAATTAAACTAAAAATGACAAAGATATAGCCCATTAAAGTTACGTATACGTATCGATAAAAGAAAAAATACGTGTCCAATATTTTTTATAATCTAAAATACAAAACTAAATAAAATGTAATTATTTTGACCCTGGGAAATGTAATTAAAAATAGCTTTTGTCCGCGGCATCGCTGCTTTCTATGGGTGAAAAATATTTTTTATAAAAGAAAAAACAAAAATACAAACTTTACCTCTTTATAATATAATCATGATTGGTTTATTTTTATAGAGCCTATACTCTCACGTTGCTTATCAAAATAATTCCAGATATGTTCCAGATATTAATTTCTCGAGTCCCCGGTCCAGTCTTATATAGATTGGTTGTAATGATGTTTTAAATTTTGCGCTATATAATAATTATTATTTATGTAATTAAAATATAAAAAAATACTTCACGTTGAATAAAAAAACTTAGTCAAACTTTTATTTTATATTTCTAAGTTTATCTAGGCTGTTACTGACACCCTATGCCTCGGAAAGCACCTAAAGTCTTTAAGGGGATGTCCCTCGACATGCATTTTCACTGTTTTTGATACAACCGCTCTTACGCGATTATGACTTTATTACACATTTTTCATTAGATATTTTGCAAACACAGTATCTTGTGGATATTATTTAGGCTTCTATGGAAATCAATTTATAAATTTGTGTAAAACTAATCCAGTTAAGACCTCTGAAAATCTGCTATTTTCTTACTTACTTACTTACTTTGACACTTCATAATTTACTCAAAAATGAAAATAGGCAAAAAAGTACAACATACAAGCCTAGCAAATTTTATCAAGATTCTAAATATAATGACAATGTTTTTCAAAAACTTTTAAATGTTTAAAAAAAAACACGTATTTCCTGGAACAAGTTTTATAAAATATTCGAGTAATTACCGAATGCTAACAGAGTTTTCAGGCGTTATCTCTCTTTTCTCTCGTTGTCTTTTCGTCAAACATCGCGTTGGATTGCGTTAGATGAAGTAACAAGCTTTTAAACCATGCTCAATGTTAACGATAGGCGACTGGAAAAGCAGCCTCTCAATCCCGGTAATAATTCGTAAATCTTTGACAGTCCTTACAAATAATCTGATGTTAAATGTCTGACTATCAATCAACCAAAGAATCAGACGGAAGAAAGACTGACCATCAATTTATTCACAGACTACCGTGTTCAGTAAGTTTTGTGGAGGTCTGATAGGCAGTTGCTCCATGTAAAACAGAACTGGTACGGAAGCCGCATGCAATTAAACTGGATCCCGATCCCAAGCTAGTTGGGTCGCTAGCTAGTTGGGTAGCTAGAGAGATGATGATATATGTTGCAATTGATTTGCAGCTGATTACCAATATTTTACATAGAAAGGATGACTACCTCATGTCCAAAACTCAACTACTTGATAACGTAATGATTCTCATTGATAAGGCTGGCAGTCAGACTTCTGAATTTATGACTGAAATTGTCAGAAATCTACGAATGGCAATCAGGATCAAAAACTAACGTGCTTATAGATGGTTAGGTACTATCCATAACGACATAATTTAAGGATTTGGCAATGATAAAAAGTTTGGATTGACGATATATTATTTAAAAAATATTAAAATAATTTTTTAAATTGAATAAGTTTTTTATGCGCAATATTTATAAGGCTTGTGAAGGAACATTACTTATCACTGTAATCTTGTTTTTGTCTTACCACTTATTTTCTTTTAATATGTTTTGTATGTATGTATATTTTTTTAGTATTATTAGGTACATAATACTATAATTTTTCATTACTATTTTATTTTGCACCAAGTGCAATCCCATTTTGTATCCAGGCATCCCTATCCTTGCCAGGTTGCTTGGAAGAAATCGCCAAGTGCGATAAGGCCGCCAATTGTATGTTTTTAGGATTCCGTAGCCAAATGGCAAAAAACGGAACCCTTATAGATTCGTCATGTCTGTCTGACCGTCCGTATGTCACAGCCACTTTTTTCCGAAATTATAAGAGCTATACTGTTGAAACTTAGTAAATAGATGTATTCTGTGAACCGCTTTAAGATTTTTACACAAAAACAGAAAAAGAGCAATACATTTTGGGGGTCCCTATACTTAGAACTGAAACAAAAAAAAAATTGGTTGCCTGTAAAGTCGGTATACGGGCGAAAGTTTTACGTGACAACGACTTTGAGTGGTAAAATAATTTTAATGTGAATATTCATTCGTATAGTAAGAAGAAGGATGAAATTATGTCTGTCTCTCTCGCTCTTAGGCGGGCTAACCATGCCCGAGTGGAAGGGACGCGTGCCTCTCACTCGCTCTCATTGTGAGCGCATAACGTGGGCGGAGCGGAACGCAGTTTCTTGAAGTGTCACCCGGCAAACCAATTTATAAGACGTTGTCACGTCAAAAAAAATTTTTCATCAAACCCATACGTGTGGGGTATCTATGGATAGGTCTTCAAAAATGATATTGAGGTTTCTAATATCATTTTTTTCTAAATTGAATAGTTTACGCGAGAGACAACTGTAACTTCTAAAATAAGAGAATGATAAAACTAAAAAAAAATTAATGGTGTACATTACCATGTAAACTACCAAAGAAAATTGGTTGGAACGAGATCTAGTAATTAGTTTTTTTAATACGTCATAAATCTAAAAAAATATACTTTTATTAAAACATCGATCAAAGTTACAACGAACTACAAGAACTTTTATATTATGTTACTTGCTGCTACGGAACCCTCCAAGAGCGAGTCCGACTCGCACTTGGCCGGTTTTTATTTTATTATAACGTTTCCTTCATAAAATATTGTAATATTGGTGTACAATAAAGAGTATATAAATAAATAAATAAAAGAATAAAGAATTAAATATTACTTACTTATCATTTTATAAATTGACTACTCTATATTTGTATGCACTCACTGACACAACACACTTTTGGTTATGCGATATATCTGAATACTGGGATATATTTTATACTCTATATCTTTTCGTAATCCCAGACAATTAGCGATTAGGCATCGATCGATGCACTTGTAAACATATGTCATATCGTTTTTTGCTTGCGTTTGGAAACCGTAAAAATTGTGATTTTTCCTTTGATAAGACAATCGTAATTTGATCTTTGCTTTAATTTAATTTGTTTGAATTTGATAGAATCTTTGATGTATATCGTAAAATTGCAGGCGTTACTGTTGCATGTAGATGTTTTATTATATTATTGATAGGCTCGTACTTCACTGCTATCTTATTATTTTGATGGTATGCGATGATGTAGTCAAAAATAGATTACGCTTGAGTAAAAGTACCTATTTGTTCTTGAAAAAGTCCCGGAAACACCGACTCAGACAGGGAATTCCACTCTTTAGCTGTACGCATAATGCATGTGTTTCTTTAACGTTTAATTCATATGAGTGGGTTGTCATCATCAGTACCCCTAGCCACGTTGCTAACCTGCAATCGTTAACGCTAGTAGAAAGCTTCAAATATACGGGAATGACGTCATCCCAAGGCTTAGTCACGTGGTCAGAACAAAAGAATTGGCGGCAGAGTCAACTCGAAGCGTTCGACGCAAACGTTTGTAACTTGGCTAGAGGGGCTGGTATCATTAGCGTATTACCATTCAAGCTCACCATCATCTTCCAGCCCTTGTCCCATCTTATTTGGGGTCGGCGCAACACATTTTTTTTTCCATTCTACCCTGTCACTCGTCACGCTATCACTAACTTCCTTTTCTTTCATGTCACTGTTCAGACAATCCATCCATCTTTTCTTTAGCCTCCCTCTCCTTCTCCACCCATCCACATGTATACTTATAACTATTAACATATCACCGTACAAGTTAATGGAGTTATTTCGCAGATTATTTAATAACCTGTTTAGTACATTCAATGCACATTTGAGTGCCATTTTGCATTCGTCCCTGATGATTCAAATAATTTTAGATGCTGTTAAAATGAGTAAAGAATGATTTCCAATGTTACATGTCGGTTGGCGGAACGCGGAAGTGATAAATAATAACACTGTGACACTGCGATGAATAAAAGGACACAGCGGTTTACTGGGCAACGATGCAACTCATGAGCTGGCAAGGGGTCTGGCCCGGTGGTCTTCGGATCTGAAACCATTGTGCCAATATCCATTAGTCAGCTGCGTGGTTGGCTACGAGAGCACATAAGTGCAGAAGCGGGAAGGTTGTGGTCCCTGGCACCGGGCTGCAGGCTATAGAAGCCATGCCAAGCTTAAATGAAACCCTAACCAGAAGGTTTTCTACGACTGAATAGAGGCAGCCTGCGTTTGGTGGCAGGGACCATCACCGGACTCTACTCCATGAACAAACATTTCTTCACAATGATGATCACGGATAGCCCTCTGTGCAGAGGACGCATGAAGTCAGAAGAAACTGTAGCGCATGTGTTCCTCGAAAGCACAGCCGTCAGTTTAGAATAAAATGATATTAGAAACCTCAATATCATTTTTTAAAGTCCTATCCATAGATAGACACGTATGAGTTTGACAAAAAACAAATTTTTGAGTTTCAGTTCTTCAAGCATGGGGATTTGGGGACCCACAAAATTTATAGCGTTTTTTCTATTTTTGTGTGAAAATCTTAATGCGGTTCACAGAATACATCTATTAAAAAAGTTTCAACAGTATAGCTCTTATAGTTTCGGAAAAAAGTGACTGACATACGGACGGACAGACAGACAGACAGACCGACAGAGAGACAGACATGACGAATCTATAAGGGTTCCATTTTTTGCCATTTGGCTACAGATTCCTAAAAAGAACCATTCTGAAAACAACAATACAAAAAGGCAGCAGCATCTCTTCCAATACAAATAATAATAATAAGATAAGGATAAAGTGCGGAAACCAGACCACAAAGCCAAGATAAGAATACATGTCAGCTGTTTAATACTTTGAAGGTTCAAGGGCAAGTAGAACGCTAAATGAGCTGTTTAGCATCCTTCTAACAATATGGCTATTCCAGAAGAAGAAACTGCTACTGCAATAATCTCGCAGGAACAGTTATTAAAATCAATAAGGCGATTATGCGGCGTAGCGCGTAAAAAAAACTCGGTTGACCGTGACGAAAATGAAAAAAGCCCTTGATATGATAAATTAAAAAAAAAACACGAGGGTGATAAACATGGCATGTCGAGCCTATTCGTAGTGCGATAAGAGCCTGTTTTCGAGTAAGTGTATTGAAAATTAATATTTTAGGGTGGCCTTAAGGATTGGCCAGAAGTGGCTAAAGACAGAAAAGAGTGGAATAACGGAAGGGAGGCCTTTGCCCAGCAGTGGGACACAACGGGCTCATAAAAAAAAAATAGTGTGGCTTTAAGTTATGGCAAGTTTTAGTAATAACTTGGTTTGTCTGTTTATCACTTTTCATCTGACTGTACTAAACAGCTTTATTTTTTGTAGTGTCTGAATCAACTGTAAAAAAGCTGGGCAAGTGCCAGTCAGAGTCGCGCCCTGAGGGTTCCGTACAAACTTACCTGTGTAAATAGCTCACTTCTGTAATGGAATCTTGGAAGATTTTACCGAATCACAAAAAAATGGATCTATTTTTTTTATGGTGGAAAAAATCATCGTATGACAATCCCCGCTCTTGGACGGAACGGGAGATAGTGTCAGACTCTTACTGACTAAAATCCCACCCCGTTCTTCGTGCCTTTCGTACCGGGACCGAGCTTCCCTTTCGGATAACCCTAGGCCCTGCTGTTGCAGACAGCTCTTTGAGGCGCGCGGGAAGAATGCGCGCTGTCGACGATTTCGGCTCGGTCCGAACAGTTACCGGACGGTCGGACAGCAAGCTACCCATTGCTCGCCGTCCGCAAGCCTACGCCTACGGTGGCCGGAAATAGGGATCGGAATCCCGGCGGCGGCTGGGGCGCTGCGAGCGCCGCCGTTGCCTGCTGCGGTCGGCCTCCTCCTTTGCTAGCATTACTGCTTCGCAGAAGGGGGCGACCGCTTGTCATTCCTTCTCGCTCCGGACGAAAGCCCGGCACGAGAGATCGCCGCCGCCGATCGTCCTCACGAGGGCACGGTGATTCTCTGCCCAAGCGGGGCACATCTCTACTGTGTGTTCCACCGTGTCCTCCGGGCGTTTCGCACAGAGGCGACACCCGGGCATCACTTCCGCACGGATCTGGTGCAGGAACCTCCCAAAAATGGGTCTATAAGACTTTGCTTTTTGCCTTTCAGGGTCAACGGGAAGTATGCATTTTGATTTCCTCTACAGTGTCAAAATGTTCGTTTTTCGCCACATAAACCGAAGTATCTTTTTTTCTCGTTAAGTTTCAAGTTTAATTTTTTTTTATCTTCAAGAGTCCGCAGACTTGACGATATGGTTTTAATTTCAACCTCCACCTACATACCTCCACGCGTTCCTTCGTTAAGGGTCTTGACAGACGGACAGACAGACCGACAGATGGATGGACAACAAAGTGATCTATCCTATAAGTGATCCGTTTTTTCCTTTTGAGGTACAGAATCTGCCTGCCTGGTGGGCTGACTGCTATATCGGAGGTCGTGGGTTCGATTCCCACCCAGGACAAATGTTTATGTGATGAGCATGATCATTTGTTCTGTGTCTGGGTGTAATTTATCTATAATATGTATGTATTTAGAAATATATGAGTATGTT
Source organism: Mythimna albipuncta (assembly GCA_929112965.1). Classification (NCBI taxonomy): domain Eukaryota; kingdom Metazoa; phylum Arthropoda; class Insecta; order Lepidoptera; family Noctuidae; genus Mythimna; species Mythimna albipuncta. The sequence goes on along the minus strand of OV815986.1, from coordinate 1,903,976 downwards.
TATTAGTTGCCTAGTACTCATAACACAAGCTCTACTTAGCTTGGGACTAGACGACGTTGTGTGATAGTTGTGAAATAAAAAAGAAAGAAAGAACCTTAAAAATATTGAAAATAACTTCGGACACTGTATCTGTATGACGCAGGCTGGCTGTGTTCTTCACTGATACAGTCAAAGCCAACATTAGCTGTTCTTTCGGTAAAAAAATCGTGGAACTGGTTAAACTCCACAAACTTTTTATTTTTACTTGATTTTTTCCAATAATTTAATAGTGATTCTGTTATTCGGGATGTAGACAGATCCAAAAAAGCAGGTATTGTAAAATTGGTCCAGCCGTTCTGTTTTTTTAAGTGGGAAAATCATCTAAATTACATCTCCCGCCCTTGAGTGGAGCGAGAGGTCGTGTCAGACTTTAACTGACTAATAACCCACTCATGTTTCTTCTTTGCCATTGTTCCACTGGGGCCAGGGTTAGTTTCGAAAGACAGCTCGAGCCCCGGTATGAAGGCTAGAAGGAACGGGGTGAGTCTTTTAGTCAGTAAGAGTCTGACACTATCTCCCGCTCCGCTCAAAAGCGGGGGTTGTCACTGGATTATTTTTTCCCACCATAAAAAAAAGGCTCCGAGGGTCTCTTTCGCATTACCCATGGCCCCAGTAAGCTTCGACCTTGCTGGGCCCCTACAGTTGCTGACAACTCCTTGAGGCCCGCGTGGCCGCGCCGTCGATGACTTGGGTCCAGCTGTTCTTGACTTATAAAATGGTGTAACTACCCAGCTTTGTTTTGTTTATAAAGATTGATGATAAGACAACTATTCAGAAGGGCGTCTTATCGGTCAGCGATGAGTCTTTGTGTTTTCCAAACGGTCTGTGTTATAGCAATGATAGAGCCGTGATTTTTAATTAGTAATTCTTAAAAAGTAATAACATGTAGTGATAAAAACGTCTGTGTATATAGACGACTTCGTGGAAGGATGCCGACCTCGCAGCGAAATACGACGCCCGTCAGTTCGTGTGCAATATTGTATGATTTCATTTTTATATATTTTTTTTTTGTAATGTAAACATATTTATTTGTTTTCAGTAAAATAAAGGGTGAAGTTTCGTCTACTGAGCAAGCCCTTAAAGTTTGTGGAGGGCTGTCTCTTACACCTTGTATATACATTTTCACCATCACTACGATGGTCATGTGGTAACGGCTCCGATTTACGAATTGCCAGTCGCGAGTTCAGACCCAGCCAGGCGCATTACTTTGTGTAATTTATTTCATCCCCACTGCTCTCAAAACGGTGAAGGAAAACATCGTGAGGAAACCGACGTGTCTTTGAACCAAAAATGTGAAGACATGTGACATTCACCAACCTGCACTGGGCCCGCGTGGTGGATTACGGCCCATTCCCTCTCCTAGAGAGGAGGCCTGAGTCCCAGCAGTGGGAACATTATAAGGTCGACTACGCTATGTTAAATATATTCATCACCCCAAGAGCCTATGTCTTGCCGTCGCAGATGGCAAAACCCTATCAGCCAGAAACTAATCAAGGAGAAGGATCTCCTAAATATTTTGCCTTAATAGGCTCCGAAATTTGAAACCTCGTGATTGTTACCACCGTAGGAGCAGGCTTGCGGACGGCGAACTACGGGTAGCTTGGGCGAGCACACTGTTCCCGCGCACCTCAAGGACTTGTTAGCAACTGTAGAGACCCAGCAGGGTCGAAGCCTACTGAGGCCAGGATCTAGTTTCAAAAGGGAGGCACGGCCCCGGTATGAAAGGCAACGAAAAAACAGGGTGGTTTTTTAGTCAGTAAGAGTCTGACACTATCTCCCGCTCCACCCAAGGGCCGGGTATGCCATTTGGATGATTATTACCCACCGAAAAAAAACCTCGGAATTGTTTGTGTCAGTTCTCGGGTTAATAAATGTATTATAAAAACACGACACTTTACGCCATCTACCGGAATTTGTACGCAACACTACGCCATCAATCATAAGCGACATCAATCATCGATAACAATGAAACAGTACTATCAGCGACATCTATCATATAACGTGTGAAATATTAGTGACGTCAGTAAAAGTCAAAAACACAGAAAATTAAGAAAGTGAAGACACACAGCTTTTAGTCGAGCCTCCAATATAAGGCAGTTATCACACTGCCACGAACCCCGCAGCGTAGTGCGTGAATGCGTGTCTTAACGTTGCTTGTAAGTATCTCCGTTTATACACCCCTACTTTTTAATTAGTACACAAAAAAAATCGGCCAAGAGCGTGTCGGGCCACGCTCAGTATAGGGTTCCGTAGTTTCCTGTCCGTCACAATAAGTGTACCCACTAATTAGTTTAAAAAAAAAATCATGCATATAGGATTATACTACAAACAGTCCAAAAATTATTTTGTACAACCTTTTTGTCTTTTTTGTACAAAAACTGTTCTTTCCATCAAGTTCAAAATAATTTTCCTAGAAAGTCCTTATAAAGTTCTACTTTTCAGATTTTTTTTCATATTTTCTAAACTTATGGTTCAAAAGTTAGAGGGGGGGGGGGACATATTGTTTTTTACTTTTGGAGCGATTATTTCTGAAATTATTGACATTATCAAAAAATGATTTTAGTAAACCCCTATTCATTTTTAAATACCTATCCAATAATATATCACACGTTAGGGTTGAAAAAAAAATCACTTCCCACTTTACATATAGAGGGGGCTACCCTAATAAAACATTTTTTTCCAATTTTTATTTTACCACTTTGTCGGCGTGATTGATATACATATTGGTACCAAATTTCAGCTTTCTATTGCTAACGGTCACAAAGATTAAGCGAGGACGGACAGACAGACGGACAGACAGACATGGCGAAACTATAAGGGCTCCTAGTTGACTACGGAACTCTAAAAATAGGGCTGTATCTGTACCCGTTACTGATCATATTTTTGTATTCAAAAGTAGAAAAAACCGAAATCCTAAAATTGACCACGAAATGATAAAATCATCATAGATTCAATCATACATAACAATTGCTAGTAGAAAATACTGCGGGCAGTGTTTTCCATTTTAATCGTCATTTATTCATTCATAATCAATAGTCTGCACAATATTTCCATAAATTGAGTGACATTTAGGGATAAACACAAACGCTAATAACTTTGCTGTTTATGAATATTGTTTATTGAGACTTTACTTAAATAATGACAAGGGCTTTTCTAATAAGCCCTATAAATATTTGTACTAATTAAAAAATTGTGGTGTATAGAAAACACGCACAGTCCTACACACTGAAACTGCCTCCATGCGCGTATATGCAGATTACGCACCTACATGAGGAGAAACACGCACTCACGCGCGTGGGTGCATAAAAAACCCGCACGATGATGCAGATCTGCACTCCCGCAAGTACGTGCGTGGGAGCGGTTTCACTCCGCTGCGGGATGCGTGGCAGTGTGATAATCATCTAAAATAACATCACGAAAGAATTAGGTACTAGGGTGGGGTGAAAAGTTCGCGACCTGACCCAGACACAGTATTCCAATCAGCAAAATTTTGTGATTCCTGCCTGAATTTGCTTTTATTTGGTTCATATGAGAAGTATCAACTTTTTCTCTCAAGTAACTAGTTTGCATGCAGGAACGGTTATGAATCCATATGCTTTGAAGTTCTCAATATTGCTCCTGGTTCTGGGTGTAATTCTAAGGCTAAGCCAAGGGTTGCTAATTTTTAAATTTTTAGTTGCAGCCTGGAACCGCCTTTTTTTTATGGTGGGAAAAATCATGCATTGACATCCCCCGCTCTTGGGCGGAGCGAAAGATAGTGTCAGACTCTTACTGACTAAAAGACCCACCCCGTTCCTTCTAGCCTTCATACCGAGGCTCGAGCGCCCTTTCGGATAACCCTGGCCCCAGTAGGCTTCGACCCGGCTGGGTCCCTACTGTTGCTGACAACTCCTTGAGGCGTGCGGGAATAGTGCGCGCCGTCGACGACTTGGGCTTGGTCCGGACAGTTACCGGACGGCCGGACAGCGAGCTACCCATTGCTCACTGTCCGCAAGCCCGCGCCTACGGTGGCCGGAAATCGGGATCAGAATCCCGGCGGCGGCGGCGGCGGCGATAACGCCGTTGCCTGATGCGTTCGGCCTCCTCCTTTGTGAGCATTACTGCTTCGCAGAAGACGGCGACCGCCTGCCACTCCTCCTCGCTCCGGACCATGGCCTCAACCAAGGCCCGGCGCGAGAGGTCTCCGCCGCCGATCACCCCCACGAGGGCATGGCGATGCTCCGCCCAAGCAGGGCACACCTCGACTGTGTGCTCCACCGTGTCCTCCGGGCATTCCACACAGTGGCGACACCCGGGCGTCATTTCCGCACGAATCCGGTGCAGGAAACTCCCGAACGAACCATGTCCGGTAAGGACCTGCGTCATGCGGAAGGTAAGGACGCCGTGAGGTCTTTCCAGCCACGCCTCAAAGAGGGGACTTACCGCCATGATTGTGGCGTGCCCAGCACTGGGTTGCGATAGTCGTTGTCGCCATTTCACCATGAGATCCCGCAGGAGCTCTATCCGCCATGCCGAGCCTGGAACCGCCTGGAAGTGGAACCGCCGGGAATGCATAAACGTATTTTTTTAATGATTTTTACGGTTTCGAAATTAAAAAGACAACACTAAGAAATGATTCAAATTATTTTTATGTTAATTTACAATTAAATTTACAAATAAAATATTATCTTGAGAAAAACTTAATTATACATATTACAAATTATCGTCTGCTATATAATAATAAAGCATTTTTTTCGGACGAGGTCCATATTTTGTTAGTAACAATTATCTTAAAAACTAATGTTAGTAAGCATTAACAAAATAAAATAAACGACTATACTTTGACATGAAGCCGCACCCATGTTTGCAGCATGGGGGACTCCCACCTATCTGCAAAACACTTAGTATAATGTTGGTGCCGCCACGAACGCGAGCGAGTAGGGAGGCACTTCTCTTCCTGATTATGATGTCAAAGCCATCAACCCGCGCCTCAGCAAACATCCCTGACGTAATGCAGCGCCACAGCAGCCCCAACAGTACTCTGACAGATTTGTTAAATTGGGCATGCAGGTCACTGTATGCCCGCTGCGAATATCTGATCCACAGGCTGCAGGTGTAAAAAGATTGACAAAATGCTTTAAAAAGCTTTAACAGGAATATATCTTGATATAGCAGAAGATAATTTGTGTAATAGTTTTTATTCCATTTATCTAACATAATATAAATAATAACATCAAAATTAATCATAGAAAAGTTTCAAAAGATTTTCTGGATATGATTTAAAGTTCTGCATTGAGTTCACGTTCGATCATGTCCATCACTTCAGCCGTGTTGCCCCACGTGTCAGGAACAAACATTAACAATCCATCCGTATGTCTAGTGATCTGTGGGATGATCCTTGCGCAACCAGCATTGCAGATGAAGTCACAGGTGAGTGTGCGGAGGTTAAAGTGCAGACCCTCAGCGCAGATGCCGAGACGAGGCTGGCCTCCGACACAATAGTAGTACTTGTCACATTCTGGATGAGGCCACGGAGCCACGTTGCAACCATCCTTACATGGATCAACTAGCCCAGGTGGGCATTCAGGGCAGTCAGTGTATGCGGTTCTTGTCTTGTCAGCAACTCGAACTCGAACGGGGCCTGACGAGTCCCTGTTCTTACAGCCAGCCTCTTCCAGCCATGTGCATTTCTGGAATTAAAAACGAACAATATTAATTTCTATTTTAAGTGTAAGTTCTTAAGTTTCATACGTGTAAAGTCCCGTAAACTTCCGTCAAAATAGGAGGTTCCTCTGACCAGACGAGTATTGTGTTGGGCACGCCACAATCATGGCGGTAAGTCCCCTCTTTGAGGCGTGGCTGGAAAAACGTCATGGCGTCCTTACATCCGCATGACGCAGTTCTTCACCGGACATGGTTCGTTCGGGAATTTCCTGCACCGGATTCATGCGGAAGTGACGCTCGGGTGTCGCCACTGTGCGGAACGCCCGGAGGACAAGGTAGAGCACACAGTCGAGGTGTGCCCTGCTTGGGCAGAGCATCGCCGTGCCCTCGTGGGGGCGATCGGCGGCGGAGACCTCTCGCGCCGGGCCTTGGTTGAGGCCATGGTCCGGAGCGAGGAGGAGTGGCAGGCGGTCGTCGACTTCGGTGAAGCAGTAATGCTCGCAAAGGAGGAGGCCGACCGCATCAGGCAACGGCGCTCTCGCCGCCGCCGGGATTCCGATCCCGATTTCCAGCCACCGTAGGCGCGGGCTTGCGGACAGTGAGGAAAGGGTAGCTCGCTGTTCGGCCGTCCAGTAACTGTCCGGACCAAGCTCAAGTCGGCGACAGCGCGCGCTGTTCCCCCGCGCCTTAAGAAGTTGTCAGCAACAGCAGGGACCCAGCCGGGTCGAAGCCTACTGGGATATCCAAAAGGGCGCTCGAGCCCCGGTATGAAGGCTAGAGTTCCTTCTAGGGGGGGGTGGGTCTTTTAGTTAGTAAGAGTGTGACAATATGTCCCGCTCCACCTAAGAGTGGGGGGTGGATTTTTTCCCACCAAAAAAAAAAAAGGATCGGTCATTATGGTGACATTTGGCGGAGCCCTATGTCCAACAGTGGACGTCTGGTGGCTGAAATGATAATGATGATGCAATGATTTCAAGAAGAAGAAGAAGAGAGACATTTGGTTTAAAATGCATGATAAGCTATTTCTTTTTTCATTACCTGCGCGGACGGAGCGAAATGTAGCCCAGAAGGACATTCCATCTCGACTAATCCTCCGAAATTGCAGGCATAGTACTTGCCGCATTCAGATTCATGAGGCAACAGGAAGTCAATTTTGTAGTCAACTGGGCAGCCATTGGGAAGAGCCTCCCAGTCATCTGGTCCTGATACTTCGTCACTGCTGTCTGGAGGTGTTGGTGGAGCGGTAGCGCCAGGGCTTCCTTCACAATGTGGCACATTATAAGGCCAGTCACAAGCCTAAAAAAACATAATATGAACATAAATTTCGAGTTTTTATCTTTAACATTAGCATTGCCGTGGCATTCGACTAGGCTTAAATTCCTTAATTAAGTGAAAAAGTAGTTTTGCCATCGACATGATAAGAAGAAGTATTGTTTTAAGTTTAAAAATGTCTTCAACGTATTTTTCAGTAACCATCAAAAATATAATCATCGTGGTTTGAAAATACCTAATAATCTATCAGAAGGAAAATATTCTTTTATAGCGACAATTTTGGCGTCTTATAAGAACGCGCAATTAGAGTTTTCCACACGATTTGTATACAACCGCCCGAAAGTATCACTCGAGCAGTTGTTCACACCAGACATAATATTCGTCTGGGCGGAGAATCTCCCTTTCTCACAAATTACAATCCTTCGTTGGTTAGTAATAAGCAACTTGAAGTTTGATCGGCACACTAACCTGGATATCGAAGTTGAAAACTGTTCCAACTTGACAATCTCGTTCGATCTTCTTACCCTCATCACAATGATAATACTTTTCACATTTTTCATGGGGTAGTAGGAACCTGAAGTCGAAATCGGTGGGACAACCATTCTGTTCATATAACCTGGCGTTGTTAACCACTGCATCTCCACTGGACCGTGCGTGCACCAGGGCTAAGCCCGTCAGTAGGAGGACTGTAACTGAAAGAGAAGGATATTAATTGGAAGAAAAAGAAAAACTGAGAATAAAATAGTAACATCAACGATTGGACGTATCCAATAACATTCATCATCATCATCAAAGCACAGGTTTGTTCGTGTGTGGAGTACTGCAGTCACATATGGGCTGGTGCTGCAAAATGCCACCTGGCAGCTTTGGACTCGGTGGAAAGGCGTGCAAAGAGGCTAATTGGTGATCCAGATTTGGTTAAGTCCAACCTTCAAAGCCTTGAGCATAGGCGTAGGGTAGCCAGCCTTTCGGTGTTGTACAGGATGCATTTTGGAGAGTGTGCGCAGGAATTGCATGACTCGATTCCGCCATCGCAATTCTACCATCGGACAACCCGACGTACGGCGAATATTCACCCTTACGTTGTTGAAACCTCTACGGTCCGGACTAAGCGTTTCGCCTCGTCGTTTATACCGCGTACGTCGAAGGACTGGAACAGTCTGCCTTCTGCGGTCTTCCCGTCCGATTATAATTTGGGTGTCTTCAAGGCTAGAGTGAATAGGCTCTTAATAAACTAGTGCGCCTCACCATCAAAGATTGCATCGCTACTTACCATCAGGTGGGATCGCAGTCAAGCACTAGTTTATCTCAATTAAAAAAAAAAAAAAACATCTTTCTATCCTTGTCCCGTTTTATTTGCGGTCGAAGCTAAACGTTTCTTCTTCCATTCTGTCCTGTCACCCGTCAAACTATCACTAACTCCCTTTTCTTTCATACCACCTCTTACACAATCCATCCATCTTTTCTTCGGCTTTCCTTTCTCTGTACATCCAACTAAATCTATACTCAAAACTCTTATATTAATATGTGCTTCATCCCTCCTCTACACATGGCCATACCAAGACAGCCGATTTTCTTTGAACCTATTATAATTTATAAAAAAAAATATCCATAACGACATAGCTTAAAGATCTGAAGATGATTCAAGTTTAGGATGGCCGGTTAATTTACTTATTACAGCTTAGAGAACTTAAAGCGTATAAAACAATAAAACTGATTAAAAAGAAACAATCATAAACAACAGTTAGCGAATTACAAATCCTCACATTCACGTGTAAGACTTAATAGTGTATCTTTAGAAGCATTTAAAATATGACATACTTATCATTTCTGAATTTGGATATTGTAGATGCACAGGACCGGTCGTTTTGGTGACACTTGGGGGAAGCCTATGTCCAACAGTGGACGTCTAAAGCAATGATGATGATTATGACATATATTCGTTTGCACACACGGTCACAACAGCACTTTATTTATGTGACATTTCTGGATATTGAAGTATATTTTATACTCGAACTCTTAAATTAATCTGAAAACAATTAACGATTAGAAAGCGATCGATGCGTTCGTAAACAGTTACTGTATCTTCTTTTGATATTATTTGAAAACCGAAAAAGAGATTTTTCCGTCGATAAGATAATCTCAATTTGATCTTAGTTTTAATTTCATATTTCGCGTGAAGTTTTGATAAAATCATTGATTGTTGCATGCGATACTGTTGCACACAGAATGATAGCAATCATGAATTTGATATTCGTATCGCTATGTTTTATCAAGTTGGGACTACCTCACCACCAACGATTGCAACACTACTTACCATGTCACCATCAGGTGGGATCGCAGTCAAGTGCTAGATAATATAAAAAAAAGAAAAAATGGCTCCGCACAAGGGCAAGATCATGTGCTTTCAAAGCCGTTTCCAAATAATAGCAGGAGGGATTAACGTCGCTGTCGGGTAGATGATGAAGTACTTGAGGCTTGGTCTCGACGTTGGAGCTCGAGGTGGTTCTACACAAGTCCAAAGTCATGTGCTTTCAAAATCGTTGGAACTCGCCTCCATCGGGTTTCTAAATAAAAGCAGGAGGGATTTCCATTAGCGTCGGGTAGACGGTGTTGTACCAGGAAATAGTCCTCGATAGGCGGTGGAACTTCGAGGTGTGCCTAGAATATGTGTGTTTCCTATTTTAGGTCGCTAAACCGAAATATTTTTATGTGTTTTGTTTATGTTTTAAAGTCAACATGATAACTTTTTCTTTTTCGAGGATAGTTTCTTGTCAAATATAAGACGGTACATTTGTAAACATCAAAACATAAACATTCAAAGTAAGGAACCAGTCTTGAGTTCATTCGTATATTTTGTTTAGGTCATTTTGAATCTTGCCATTGAACCTGGAGATTTCCAAAACACTGTATCAGTTGCAAATAGCGAAAAAGGTAAACGAGTCGTATTGTCGAGGTCTGCCAATTATGTGATGAATAACACCGGGCCCAGCAAAGATCCCTGTGGAATACCATTGAACAAGGTTCGGGCTGTAGAAAGAATGTTGCCAATACGCACACGCAATGTTCTTATATTAAGAAAATCACTTATCCGGGCTAATAGACTACTGCCCGGGCTAATAGACTACTGCGAGTGCCTAAGTGTTCAAGTTTATAATTAGACGGCGCAAAGAGACACGATCAAATGTTTTTTCATAATCCAGACGTATTACATCAATGAGATGCCCTTTTTAGGGTTCCGTACCTCAAAAAGAAAAAAACGGAACCCTTTTAGGATCACTTTGTTGTCCATCCGTCCGTCCGTTTGTCTGTCAAGACCCTTTATCTCGAGAACGCGTGGAGGTATCCAGTCGAAGTTAAAACCATATACTCAAATCTCCGGTCCCTTAAAGCTGCGAAAAAATCAAACTTCTAGGTTAATGAATAAAAACGATACGGCCGTTTCGTCATCATCATCATATCAGCTGAAAGACGTCCACTGTTGGACATAGGCCTCCCCCAAGCGTCGCCACAACGACCGGGCCTGTGCGTCACGCATCCATCAGATTCCCGCAACACTGACCAGGTCATCGGTCCACCTTGTTGGAGGCCTTCTAACGCTGCGTCTTCCGGTACGTGACTGCCACACCAGAACCTTTCGTCCCCATCGACCACCTGTTCTGCGTGCAATGTGTCCTGCCCATTGCCTTGCATTTGCATTTTTTTTCAAATCTACACTAATATAATAAAGAGGTAAATTTTGTTTTTTTGTTTGTAGGAGGTAATCTCTGGAGGTACTGGTCCAATTGCAAATTTTTTTTCACTGATAGAAAGCTGCGTTATTCCTGAGTGACATAAGCAATATTTTATGTACGCGGGCGAAGTCACGCGACTTAAAATTAAAAGAACCGGACGAAGTTATAGACTATGTAGTAAATCGCTATTGCTTTTTATCAGACGTTATTTTTCTTAAATTAAAATACTGTATGTTTGATATTTTATGTTTCTCGTTGTTAAATTACAATATCTTGTTTCTCTATTGAGTTATACCGCATCCATCGCTTCCAAATATTATGGGTATGGTAGAAGGCGCTTAGTGTAGTAAGGAACTCGAGTCCTCAAGTCATCTTAATTAAAAACTGAAACGCGTCTTAAGAAAAACTGGTAACGCCTGACAAAAAAGTACTAACATTGCTTCTATAGGTATCTTCGTTCAGTTACATTTTAAAGACTTAGTTATTTCTGCTGTCGATTCCTCGTTTATTTATTTAACACTTTATGCACATGGGTACAGAGGCGGACTTAATGCCTTAGGCATTCTCTTCCAGTCAACCTTTGGGTGATGCGGAGAAAAAGTAGGTTTTATGTGTTTTCATTAGGATTAATTCTGTAACTGATCCACAGTTTCTTTTTGTCTATTTACAATAAGTTCAAGGTTTTATTTATGGCAGAGGCATGGTGGAGTTGGCATTAAGGGGCACAGAGTAACACCCGGCCACCGCAGACGTAGGTTTGTTGATGACGAGCAATGGAAGGCTGGCCTTGCGGTAAGGACTGAGCCGAAGTTGTCAACAGCACGTAGTGAAACAGTAGCAGTAGGGTCGATAGCCGCTAGTGCCACGAAAATTTTTAAAAGAGATAACGTGGTGGTGGAAAGTAAAGGATAACTATGTGTGTATATGTTTCTGGAGGTGGGCGTTGATAGCTGCTCCTCAGTTTCAAACTATTGCAGATAACATCGTGCATAAATAAATTGTTGAAAGTGTTTTTTTTTTTCAAATATAGATTCTTATTATATTATTATTATAACTGAGAACCACTGGTGGGTTTTAGTAGAATTCTGGTACTGTAGTTACAATACAAGTTAAATCTTTTACAATCAAATATGTAGGTATATAAACATGATTGAATCCTTGAAGAAGAAGGCGGTTTGTAGTGATTATATTTGGATCCAAATTCAAAACTACTAGTTGCTCAATGAGAAAAAAAGGAAATAATGTAGGACTGTAGGGTCGCCATTTTAAACTGAGGTTAACATAATAATATAGAAAACAATAAGAAATGATTTAAGTTCTAATATTTATTACCAAAAAAATAAAATTTATACAAAAAAAAATCTTTTTAAATTTGTATTCCTGATATACCAAAAGTTAGTTTATTTTTTTAAGTTTGTTCAGACTACAATATTTTTTAATTTATTTTAAATATAAGTCACAGAATATTTTCGATAGCATTTCTCGATGTCATTTGAAGTTCTGCATTGAGTTCATTTCCGATCAGGCTGCATTTAGTTCACTTCGCCATCCTACTTTGCGCAACCAGCCTCTTCAGGCCATGCGCATCTCTGGAATTGAAAACAAAAAACATTTATTTCTATTTCTAGTACAAGTTATTGAGTTTGGTACAAATAAACTGGCAGTTAAGATTAACCTAACAATTAGCCTTATAATATTCCCACTGCTGTGACTCAAGCCTTCTCTATAAAAGAGCCCCTCTTTTATAGAGAAGGCTCCGCCATGAAGTTTCAGTGCGGGTAAGTGGATGTTTATATGTCTTAGACTATTTAGTTCTAGGACATGCCGGCTCCCTCACGATATCTTCATAAAAACTGCCACAGCGTATGTTAGTATGTGGTCTACAAACGAAATCTCTTTCGTAATCCAGCTTATTCGGGAAGTTGGAAATCATGTAGCTGTATGCGAGATGGTTTGTGACCACTATGGAAAGCTGGTAGACTTGACTCGGAAGTCTAAATGGGCTTGTTATTCTTAAGCAGGAGCATTCCCGGTCTTCTTCCGCTCAATTGTGTAATCAATCATCTCATACCTTTCCTACATGAGAATGAGTAGGATCAGGAAAGTATCTTATCCCCTTCCTATCTTTGACGTGTCGTGACTTGCTTAATTGGACGATAATTGATTTTACTACTATGTTTGTGTGCTCTCAGTCAAAATTTTAAAAGTGTGTCTAGGCTTATTTTTGTAAGTTTGGTCTCTGTTGTGACAATCATATCATCCAGGTAATCAAAGTTCAAAATTAAAAATATTTAAAAAATATTAGATACTTACTACACAGACAAATATATTATTCAAGTAATACTTTACTCCGAAATACCTAAGATTAATGTGTCATCCACCTAAATAAACAATAAACTTGCATCTGATAGAAACCTTTGCTTGAATCCACAAGTTATAACATTGTATAAAGTTATTATAAATGATTTAAATCTATTGATTGTTTTTTTTTTAAGTATTAGTTTTAGCCAACTATCATAATTTATTTTATATAGTGACAACTTCAATAACCAAGTTATATGGCTATGATATACTTGATTCCTTGGTGAGATCGACTGTATCTGCAACGATTTTGGTTTAAAATGGATGGTAACCCGCTTTTTTATATTTACCTGCCGGGAGGGTTGGAAGTGTAGTCCAGGAGGACATTCCTTTTCGAATAGTTGTCCGTTATCGCAGGCATAATAGTTGCCGCATTCAGATTCATGAGGCAACAGGAAGACGATTGTGTAGTCAACTGGGCAGCCATTGGGAAGAGCCTCCCAATCAGTATCTACTTCTTCACTGCTGTCTTGAGCTGGTGGATTGGTAGCACCAGGGCTACCTTCACACTGTGGCACGTTATAAGGCCAGTCACAAGCCTAAAAGAAAAACAAAATATTAATATATATTTCAAGTTTTTATCTTCAACATCCCTTTATAAATTAGCAAGTCTTCTTCTTCTTTGTCCTTTCCTATTTCTATTATTTGGGACCAAATCTCCTCACTATAGGCATCAGGGTATTCTATCTTGGGTTGGTTCTAGCTTTGGTAAATGGGCAGATTTCTAGTGTCCCTCGATGCTAGACCATCAGGTCAATGGTGACCTCTGTCTTTCTGTTCTTCTGTGGACATGGTCCCCGCTTCTCCTGCTAATATGTCTTTGCCAGCTGAAATGTATGCTAATCTTCCCTTTTTAACGGAGGTTTGCAGGACTATAAACTCTATTCTGCATATCTCCAAACTGTTGACAGCGGTTACACAAATTAACTGAACTTTGATCCTTTTTTGGTTCATTTTGAGAAATTTTAAATTTGACTGTCACACTAACCTGGAGCTCGGAGTTGAAAACGGTTCCGGCTTGACAATCTCGTTCGATCTTCTTACCCTCATCACACTGATAATACTTTTCACATTTTTCATGGGGTAGCAGATACTCGATTTCGAAATCGCTGGGACAACCATTCTCTTCATATAACCTGCCGTTGTTAACCACTACATCTCCATTGGACCGTGCGTACACGAGGGCCAAGCCCGTCAGTAGGAGGATGGTAACTGAAAGGGAAAAAAAGATTTTTAAAGGTTATTCGTCATGCTATTATTAACTTCGTTTTCTTTCATAGCACTTCTCACTGATCCCATCCATCTTTTCTTGCTTTCCCTCTCCTTTCATCCACATGTATACTCATAACTATATACTCATAATTGTTTTTATCTATGATATTAAATGACAACGATAGCCATAATCTTTCTATGGGTATCAATTTAAATTTTATTGATATTTTTTATTAAAAGTCAACGCAGTATAATATAAGATGTGTTATGTGGAAGTTTTTAATTAGCAATTTTCCATAACTATAAAAAAAAAAAATTGCTAAAAGGCAGGTAAGCTTCCATTAAAAATAAATAAATAACTCTTTTAGTAACATGCGTTCCATCCCTACTCGTTAGGTGGTCATACCAAAACAAACGATTCCCTTTCAGCAGTTACTGAAACCACCACCGGGGCCACTATCTAACGTACACGTCTAATAACGTTGATTTATAAAAAAAAAATATATTTAATGAGACGACGAGTTTCAGTAACGATATAGTTTAAGGTAGCCATAGGCATTAAAGATCAAAAGATGATGAATATTTTGAAATGATTTATTTAATTATTACAAAAAACTATATAGTTTATTATAAAAAGAAAAATAATCAAGTTAGCCAAGTACAAGTCCTCACGTATAGCATCAGACTAACTAGTGTATCTTTAGAAGTATTAATAATATGACTTACTTTTCATTTTCGAATTTGAAAACTGTGGACACACAAGATCAGTTTTTATGGTGACACTTGGGGGAAGCCTATATCCAATAGTGGACTTCTTTAGGCTACAATGATGATGATATTGGTTTACACACACAGTCACAAGATCACTTCAGTAATGAAATGATCCCGAACACTGAAGTATATTTTATACTCAAATTTTTAACTTAATCAGTAACAATTAGCGATAAGGAAGTGATCGGTGCATTTGTAAATAGTTATTGTATCTTCTATTGATATCATTTGAAAACCGACAAATAGATTTTTCCGTCGATAAGATAATCTCAATTTGATCTTAGCTTTAATTAAATATTTCACGTGAAGTTTTGATAAAATCATTGATATTGATCTTAAAGTTGCATGTGATATTGTTGCACGCAGAATGATTGCAATCATCATTTGATATTTGTATCGTATGTTTTGTTTATCAAGTTGGGACTCGGTGTGGTCCTGCACAAGTCCAAGGTCATATGCTTTCAAAATCGTCGGAACAGGCCACCACTTTGTTTCCAAATAACAGCAGGAGGGATTCCCATCAGCGTCTGGTTGATACCAGGAACTAGTCCTCGACAGGCGGTGGAACTTCGAAGAGAACGTCAAGGCTGCCTTCAAGCGGCTCCTGTCCAGAGGTCCCGACGTTCCTGCTAGAGGCTATAAGCAGAATTTGTGCGGTCCATAGCTCTTCTCCGGTTACCAGTTCAGGCACCTTCTTTATAAAAGTGACTGGGACAGGCTAGTTGAACACATCTCAGAGGGTCATAGCCATCCGCATGGTGCACGCGGGGTTACCGAATGGTCTCACGCAAAGCAGTGAGCCTCCTTGACGGAGTGCCACTGTGGAATTTGGAGGCAACAGTCCTTGCACACTTGTACGATTTGAGCATGGTATTGCAACGCCGAGGTGAAACTCTGCAGCTGCAACAAATGGAGGCATTATTATTATTATCCCCTCCATTGTAACGTCTTTTTGCGCTACTATTTGATGTCTGTAACGCTGCGCCTGGCTGATTCACGTGATTTTTTCACGTTCACTAAAACTATTCTTCTTCTTCTTCTTCCTGTCCTTATCCCATATTACTTGTTGGCGCAACACGTTTTATTCTTTCATTCCGTCCTGTCCGTTCACTAAAACTGTAATATTTCAGAAATTACGCAGCGTAATTAACATATTTGAAAAGAGGCCAAGTTAAGAGGAATGCCATTGTTGAAGAAAAATGTGTAGTGACATCTATGGCGCCATATAAGAACTACAAAGAAAGTACGAAATCCTGCATCGCACAATCAAATTTCTCCGCGCGATTTAAACATGTAAAAAAGCTCGAAATCATCTATCGGGCAGTAGCCCACCAGACCATAACATCTTCTGGTCATCATCTGTCTGGTCGGAGGATCCTCCCTTTTCAATGGAGGCATGAGGGACTTTACTCTCTGTTCCGCATACCTCCAAAAATGTTTCAGTTAATTTATCCTTAGCCTCTAGTATAGATGGAATACCTACTTCAATGCCGTATCATTTGATTATGTATGTTTCTTCGAAAACCTTTCAACGACATCTCTATACTGCGATGCCACGTTAAATCGACTTATTGTGACTGCGATGTTTTATTACTTTTTTAGAGTTGTGATAAATCAAACACTTCAGGATAATTTGTATAAGTATTTTATTCACTTTGATCAACACAATTTTATACTTATCGTTCTATTAACAATCATTTACAAATACACAGATTAGTCGGCCATGTTTTCTGTTTAACAACTCAAAGCAGACTCACTCTGTCCAAAATGACAGTTACAAACTCAGTGTTTCTCTACCCCAAACTTTCATAAACACTCGGTCGACTAACCGACCAATCAGAGCAAAGTAAAGAGTACGTATCATCAATTGACTAACTAATATACATTAGAGTTTATCTAATAATTAACTGCAAGTAAATATTTCATTTTAACAATTATGATATATTTATACAAAACAAATCCATAAAGTCTAATATTATAAATTATTACTTAATGTCTACAACGAATATCTAAAGTTCATGTAACTACTAGCGCCATCTATCGCTTATCATTGGAAGTTTACGATTTATGAATAATTTCTTTAGAAATCATTACAGAGTGAATACCTCGTAACTGTGAAATATGTAAATTTTCAGGAGGCGCAAAAACCAAATTAGACCTTTATTATCATGCAATTTTAGTGTGCTTGTACATGTTTCATTCAAATATTTAAAACTATTGGTTTATTTCAACCGCTTCTTTCTCTTGTTTTTAATTTTTTCCGCTTTTATTGCCGCGCCGTCGCGACGTGATCACACCAGACTGACTTAAGCAAGATATGCATGCAACGTCGTAGATGGCGCTACAAGTATCGAATCAAAATTTTGTGTGATACAAGATTGTGCGTTATGAGCTTTTGTTTTCAGAAATGTAATAAAATAAAAATAACCTAAACTTGCATATCAGAGGTTGTCACTCTTCTTCTTCTTCTTCTTCTTCTTCCTGCCCTTATCCCATATTACTTGGGGTCGGCGCAACACGTTTTCTTCTTCCATTCTGTCCTGTCACCCGTCAAACTATCACTAACTCCCTTTTCTTTCCGAGGTTGTTACTAATCCATCGATATGTAGGTTTTATACAGCTACAAAGGTTTTAGGTGTCAAGCATTTGAACGCCATGCGTTTAACAGAGTTTAGAATTTTCTCTCTTGATAACATGGTGTACATTGTATTTATGTGTGTTTCCCTATTTAAGCCGCTAGACATAAAAACGCCTAAACCTTTTTGTGACTCGACAGATGAATGTTTTTGAAATACCAGATGTCTTTTTCGAGGATGGTTTTTCTCAAATGTAAGACCGTACATTTGTTAACATTCAAAGTAAGTAACCAGTTTTAGGTTCATTACTTCGTAAATCTTGCCATTCAAGCTGAGGATTTCAAAAAAATAATTTGTGTCACCTGCATATAGCGAAAAAGGAAAATAAAGCGTAGTTTTGAGCTTTTCCAAGAATGGATAAATAGCAGCGGGCCAAGCACCGATCCCTGTGGAACACTGCTAAGCACGAAACGGGCTGTAGAAAGAACGTCGCCAATATGCACAGAATGTTCTTAAAGAATGTTTTAAGCTATTGCATAGCTTCTATCGCGGGCCTTGAGCGTAGAGACCGAATCCAGAAATTCCGTAACGAAAATAATCTAACACCCCCCCACTCATTTGTTTTTTGAGCGTGGTGACCGATAAGAAAACAAATGAGTGAACAATCAATCAAAATTCAATTCAATGTGTGAAAGTGTAACTTCAATTAATATCAAAGAAAAAAAATACTGCATAAATAAAATAAATAAATAATTATAATTGCATAAGTTGATAAAAATGCTATGCAATAGCTTTACCGCGGCAGTCCCCGAGTGCCACACGTCTTTTTTTCTTCTTATTGATAGGCTTGCGTTTGACCACCATCTCACTTGTTGGTAAGCGATGATGTGGTCGACGATGGAGCACGCTTGCCTAGAAGTAATCTACTCACTCTTGACTTAAAGACCCCTAAGTCGTAGCTATCAGGAAACACAGACTCCGGCAGGGAATTCCACTCCTTGGCTGTACGCATAATAAATGTGTTCTTAAAACGCTTTGTTCGTATGGGTGGAATGTCTACCATGTACCGGTGGTGCAACGCTGTACGTCGTGAGGTTCGATGATGGAACAGACTTGGCGGAATCAGATTGTGCAATTACAGTGCACACTCCCCGAAATGTAAACGATAGAAAACCGACAGACGATAGATAATCACTTATCCATGCTAATGGACTACTGTGAATGCCTAAGTGGAGTGAACTAAAGGGACACGTTTAAACCCTTTTTCACAATCCAAATATATTACATCCTTGGGGTGACCTTTTTCATGGCTTTGCCCATTCCAATACGCATTGAAATAAAGTCTCCGGTTAAATCCATGCAGCTCCTTCATGATAACTTGCTCTTGCAATAGGAATTCTGTTATTTTATTTGCAATTATTGTTTTTTATGGTTTTGCATATTACGCTAGTTAGACTAATGGGTCTGTAATTTACGGGTAATAGTTTATTTCCTTTCTTGTAGATCGAAACTACATTTGCTACTTTCCAGTCAACAGGCACTACACTTAACGTAACCTTAACCTAACCTTTTTCCTATGATCTATTCATAAATCAAATCAAAAATATTTTATTTCACATAGGCCTACATGGGCACTTATAAAACGTCAGAAGCTAGTGCACGGTTCCAAATTGTTCCTATGGAGAAGAACCGGCAAGAAACTTCATGGTTACTCTTTTAAAAAAGTGGTTGTTTTTACAAAATTGATAGATATTATGTAAGAACAGTGTAGACCAGTCAAATATTGTTCACAAAAACACAATAAAAAATTTATCAGTAAAAAACTACTTTGTTTTTCGTCGTAATAGGAAGTAGACTAAGAGTTCGTGGAGTATACAGTGTTCTCACATTCACATTACAAAAAGAGGCTATAAAAAAAAAAGAAATCAGGAATAATATAATAATTACAACTATCAATAAAATGTTAACAAAATAAATTACTAGCAAATTCATGACAGTTGACATATAAATAAAAAAATATAAAAAAATATTGCAAAAGCAATGTGTCAGAGAAAAAAACATGTATATATAATTATTAAAACAAAGGTGAAACAGTTAATGGACAAAATATTGATGATTTACCAGGTGGTAGGTAGTCATTGCCAAACAAGCGTGTCTTCGACATAGTCTTTAACCTTGCTTTTTCGGTTAGAACACGCTTGATATGAGATTTGAATTTCCACTCACTAAGTTCAGTTACCGCCTTTGGCAGCTTATTATATTAATCTGTGCTAAGCTGCATTGACCGCAGTCAATGCCTGAGGGCAATTCTTCAATAATACGGGCGGTATATTATCTGGACTAGTACCTAAACCATCATCAAAACTCAAAACATTTACAACCCGTAATGTTAAACTCAAATGAGTTGGCTACTCAGGGCGCATTATTGAATGGTAGTGATCAATCTGGTTTTTTAACAAAACTAAGTTTAAAATGATTCATAAAGGATTCAGCAATCTGGTCTGGTTTCCTAACAACTTGGTTAGAGTTGTTTTTCATAATATAAGGGATACAACCTTAGAGTTCAGTTGCTTCTTGATGTAGTCCTAAAAAGTTTTAGGACCTGTGCCTATGACAGTGGATTCAAATATTGATATTCTATCTTGGGTTATTTTAATTATATCGTTATTTATTGGTTTATTATATTAATACTGTAACTGATTCTTAGTATCTCTTTCTTTACAATAAGGGTAGACACGATTTATATTCTTATATTTATTACCAAAAAAAAACATACAAAAAAAATATTTTTACAAAAAAGAAAAAAACTTTTCAAAATATTTCTGACCAAAAAAAAAAGATTGTTCAGACTACAATATTTTTTTATTTGTTTTACATACTATATGATAAGAGAATACTTTTGACAGCTTTTCTTGATGCGATTTGAAGTTCTGCATTGAGTTCATTTCCGATCAGGTCCATCACTTCGCTGAGTCTTAATTTGCACAATCAACATCTTCAGGCCATGCGCATCTCTGGAATTGAAAATGAAAAAATATTTATTTCTAATTCTAGTTTAAGTTCTTGAGTTTGGTACAAATAAATTGTCAGTTGAGATTAACCTAACAATCAGCCTTATGTGATAATGTTCCCACTGCTCAGGTTTCCTGGGAATGGGGCATTATCTGCCATGCGGACTCAGTGAGGGTTCGTGGAGATTACATGTGGGTTCAAGAAATTTTGCATTTTAATACTACGTTTGCGTGCTCTCAGTTAAAATTTAAAGTGTCCAGGCTTATTTTTGACAGTTTGGTCTTTGTTGTGACAATCATATCATCGAGGTAGGCAAAGTTTGAAATTAAACATTTTAGAAAACTCTTTGAGTTAGTAAAGTCTGTGTAGTGAGTACTACTCAGACTTTACTATTCAAGTAATGCTTTACTCCGAAATGCAAGCAAAGTTACAATTATTGTTAAAGATTAATATATCATCCACCTAAATTAACTTTAAGTTTATATCTGATGGAAACCTTTGATTAAATCCACAACTTATAACATTGTATAAAGTTAAAAATGATTAAAATCTATTGATGACTCTTTAATTATTATTATATAGTGACCATACAACATCAACAACCTAGTCATATATATGGCTATGTACTTGATTTCTTGGTGAGACCGAGTGTTTACGAAATTCTGACTATCTGTACCGATTTTGGTAAAAAATTGATGGTAACCCGCTTTTTTATGTTTACCTGTCGAGAGGGGCTGAAGTGTAGTCCTTCTGGACATTCCATTTCGACTAGATTTCCGTTATCGCAGGCATAGTAGTTGCCACATTTAGATTCATGAGGCAACAGGAAGACGATTTTGTAGTTAACTGGGCAGCCATTGGGAAGAGCCTCCCAATCAGTATCTACTTCTTCACTGCTGTCTCGAGCTGGTGGATTGGTAGCACCAGGGCTTCCTTCACACTGTGGCACGTTGTAAGGCCAGTCACAAGCCTAAAAGAAAAACAAAATATTAACGTTTCGAGTTTTCATATCTATCATCAGTTTATAAATTAGCAATCTTCTTCTTCTTTGTCTCTTGTTTCCGTTATTTAGGATCAAATCTCCTCACTATCGGCACCAGAGATTCTATCTTGGGTTGTCGGCTTTGGTAAATGGGCTGATTTCTAGTCTCTCTCGATGCTAGACCCCGTGACAATGGTGGGTGACCTCTGCCTTTCTTTTGTTTAGCAGCTTTAGTTCAATTTTCACGATAGCAGCGAGGACCGCTTCTTCTGCTAACATGTCTTCACTAGCTGAGACGGTTTTCAGTAAGTATACGGTGGTCGGAGAATCTTCCCTTTTTAGCGGAAGTTTGCGGGACTGAACACTATTCTGCATACCTCCAAA
Organism: Mythimna albipuncta; assembly: GCA_929112965.1. NCBI lineage: Eukaryota > Metazoa > Arthropoda > Insecta > Lepidoptera > Noctuidae > Mythimna > Mythimna albipuncta. Next base: position 1,881,990 of record OV815986.1, on the reverse strand, counting down.
CTTTTGACAGCGGTTACATAAATTAACTGAACTTTGATCCTTTGTTGGTTTATTTTGAGCAATTTTAACTTTGACTGTCACACTAACCTGGAGCTCGGAGTTGAAAACGGTTCCAGCTTGACAATCTCTTTCGATCTTCTTACCCTCATCACACTGATAATACTTTTCACATTTTTCATGGGGTAGTAAGTAATCGATTTCGAAATCGCTGGGACAACCATTCTTTTCATATAACCTGGCGTTGTTAACCACTGCATCTCCATTGGACCGTGCGTGCACGAGGGCCAAGCCCGATAGTAGGAGAACGGTAACTGAAAGAGAAGAAAAGATTAATGGAAAAACTGAGAATAAAATAGTTACGTCAACAGTACACGTTCAACAACATTTATCCTCTTGTTTTATTTGGGGTTGGATAACACGGGACAAGGCATTCCGTCCTGTCATCCGTAATGCGATCATTAACTCCGTTTTCTTTCATATCACTTCTCACTTAATTCATCCATCTTATTTTTTTCATCTTTGGCCTCCCTCGATAAAAAGAGAGGAACTCTTTATCATGTACACTCATAACTCTTTTAGTAACATGCCTTTTATCCCTGCACTTTATATGGCCAAACCAAGACAAACGATTCCCTTTTAACTTTTCTGTCACTGGCACCACTTTCAAAATTACACGTCCAATGTCAATAATTTATATTTAAAAAAAAATCTAGTGAGTCAGGTTGGGCACTATCCATAACGATATAGCTTGAAAGATCGAGAGATGATGAACATTTCAGATAGCCAGTTTATTTATTACAGCTTGGAGGACTAGGGCAGGGGAGATTATGATGATGAGCTTGAAGGACTTACAGCCTTTAAGAAAATTGATTAAAAATAAAACGTATTAAAGACGACATAGCTATCGTCTATAATACTTTACGCCAATTACAAGCTCTCATGTATAGAACTAACTAGTGTATCATTAGAAGTATTTAACCTTTCAATCGTGGAAATCACAGACACAATAGAAAGACAATAGGTGCGCGAATGCCGGCGTTAGCTTGGGGTTTAATGAATTAAAATATGACTTACTCATCATTTCGGAATTTGGGTGTTGTAGACGCACAGGACCGGTTCTTATGGAAATATTTGAGAGAGGGTTATGTCCAATAGTGGACGACTTGCGGTTAATGATGATACTGATTATGATGATGATATATTGTTTGCACACACGGTCACAAGAACACTTAAGTTATGTGATGTTTCTGGACAGTGAAATTTAATTTATACTCAAATTCTTAATTTAATCTGCTACAATTTGCGATAAGGAAGCGATCGGTGCATTTGTAAATGGTTAATGTATGTTCCATTGATATCGTTTGAAAAGCGAAAGAGAGATTTTTCCGCTGATAAGGTAATTTCGATCTTAGCTTTAATTTTATATTTCACGTGAAGTTTTGATAAAATCTTGATGAAATCTCAAAATTGCATGTGTCAATGTTGCACGCGGAATGATTTATTGTAATCATGATCTTGATATTCGTATTGTACATTTTGTTTATCAAGTTGAAACACGATGTGGTACTGTCCAAGTCCAAGGTCATGTGCTTTCAAAGTAGTCGAAGAGTGCCACCATCGGGTTTCCTAAAAACAGCGGGGGTGTTCTCATTAGCGTCTGCTGAAATTAGCCGCCCTGCCAGAGATGTTAAATGAGACCCCATTATAGCATTGAGTCAAGCGTGGTCACCAGGAAAACCAGGTTTCCGACGAATCAATACTATTAATAAATTCAGAGTATTATTATTTTTAACTAGCCGTCCGCCCGCGACTTCGTCCACGTGTACTTCGGTTATCGTACTCTTAACGTGTTTTCCCGTAGGAATAAGATGATAAAAAGTAGCATATGTTCTTTTCCATGTCAAAGACTATATGCATTAGGGTGTCCCAAGCTTTAACCTTTTGAATGTCTTATGTTACACAGTTCGACATAAGCAATTGTCTTTCTATTGTGTCTCTAATTACGGCATTCAAAGAGTTACGGCTAATATTTTTCAAGTATCTATTATTACTAGGACTTAATCTTTCCAAATTTTGATTTTTATACTCAGGCTAAACCTATCCATCTGTTCTTGTACACAAGATTAGAAAATATGCTTTTGTTCGTTGTTCCTCTTCAGTAGTGATTTTGCTATGAAAGTGCTCTCAGAGTCAGCACCTGTTTTGTAGCATGTTGTAATGCATTACTAGACCATGAACTGCATTATAAACTGCTGATGCCTATTTACTTCCTGTAAAGTGGTCCAGTTTTGGCACCACGACAAGCTGTTCTATAGGACTGTGTCATTATGCGATATAACTATCGAAGAGGCATAATTCTTTACATTTGCAGACATCTAAAGCAGAAAACAGTTTATCATCTGTGTCTATCGACAGTTTATAATCGTACCAGTACTTACCTTGTTTTGGAAATCGACTTTAATTGCTCCTGCGCGCTCATTTTCGATTCTCCGTACGAATTATTTGAATTGAAGACTTGCTTATGGGAAATTCGTCAGTGTTGTATGCAAGTGTCTCAATAGTAGGTTTTATAGCATAATTCTGTGTTTATTATTGGTAACACAGAATTTCTGAAATTTAACTGTTCTCTACTCAAAGCTAAACTGTCTTTGGAGTGATAATTTTTTTCCCACGGAACTTTTATTCGTATGGGGCTGTGTACTCTTAGTTGGTATGAGTAGATTTTCTTGTAAATCCATCATTTCAGAATCTGAAAACGCATTTTCATGATAAGGTGATTGAAACAATTAGTAGCCAGATGGCATGGTTCCTAAATATATCTTAGGCGCGCTTTTTTTTCGAATTTTTGGTCCACTCCATCTAAGTAACCACATAAACCTGGCACTCTCTGATACTTTCGATGGCAAAAATCATCTTATGACAACCCCCGCTCTTGGGTGGAGCGGGAGATAGTGTCAGACTCTTACTGACTAAAAAACCCATCCCGTTCCTTCAAGCGTTCATACCGGGGCTCGAGCTGACTGTTACCGGACGGCCGGACAGCGAGCTACCCATTGCTCACTGTCCGCAAGCCCGCGCCTACGGTGGCTGGAAATCGGGATCGGAATCCCGGCGGCGGCGGCGAGAGCGCCGTTGCCTGATGCGGTCGGCCTCCTCCTTAGCGAGCATTACTGCTTCGCAGAAGTCGGCGACCGCCTGCCACTCCTCCTCGCTCCGGAATGTTTTTGCTTCTCGAATACTTCTTTTTGCAGATCTCTCCAAAACTCTCAAGTTCAAATTTTTAACACAGATAATGCTTTCATTAGGAAATGTCACGTATATTGTGCCCTTCTCAACAAATAACACAGTTTCGAATAGTAAGCTTCACGATTTTCAATGACACATAAATTCATTAAAGGAATGTTGTAAAACAGTACTGCCCAATACTTGTCAATTATAGGATAGTTTTGAACCCATAATTTGATTTTATACGTATCCCATATTCAAAATATTTATTTTGTAAAACTTCGTAATCCTACTGACATGTAGACTGAATGAAAATTATGCGTTTACTAATTAAATAATAACGAGCACTTAATACGTTAGCTGCTTCGCGCCAAAGTACGAAGTTCCGATATCTATCGATGCAAGTCGGCACGGGTTCCCTTAGTCCTAAGTATTTAAAATTTAATTTACAATTGTTTTGACACTATTGAAACAAAATTAGAGGGTATGCGTAGTAAAAAAAGAATTTGATTTTTTTGGGACACCCTAATATGCATGCCAAATTTCATCTAAATCCGCTCAGCCGTTTTTGCGTGATTAAGTAACAAACATCTAAACATCCACACTTTCATATTTATAATATTAGTTAGGATGATATAAACCAGTGTTTGATTGCAATCTACAAGCATAAGCACTTAGTTTTTTCTTCCTTAAATTTAATAAATTAAAACTATATGATAACACTTTCTTGAATGACAGATCCTACAAGTCCAGGCTGGTTTTGTCAAAGAAAGGGGCATACGAGAAAAAATCCTCAATATAAGACTAATCATTGAGAAGTCATACGGATTCAACATCTCTTTCGTCATGTGCTTCATTGACTACAGTAAGGCTTTTGATTGCGTCGACTGGTCAAGCCAGTAGAAGATTTTGTTGAAACAGGTAGAGGGTGCCGAAGCACGTCACCGGTCTCCACCGGTCACTATACCATAACAACCAAGGCAAGGTCAAGGTCAACAACATACTCTCAAAGCCCTTCAAATTTAAAAAGGGAGTCACACTATGATGCATATTATCATCCATACTTTTCAACATATACGGAGAGTACATCATGAGGCGTGTTTGAGAAGACTGGGAGGGAGGAATCACGTTTGGTGGAGTTAAAATTACTAACCTGCACTATGCCGACGATACCACACTTTTTGCGGCTAGTGAAGAGGAGATGTCTGTATTGTTGGAAAGACTAGAGCCGATCAGCATGGAGCTGAGGCTTAATACAAAGAGGGCTAAAACAAAAGTCGTGCTTTTGGACCGAAGTAAGTCTATCACACTGTCTGGCACACTGAACCTGAACACAGTAGACGAGTTAGTCTACCTGGGCTCTACCATAACAAACAGGTCGTATGAGCAGGACGTACGAAGACGTATTGCGATGGCAAAGAGCGCCATGTCTCTAAAACATCTCGTTTAAGACCAAGAAAAGGCTCGTCACTACCTCATTTTCTCTATCTTCCTGTATAGGGCAGAGACCTGGACCCTTAAAACAGCTGAACTGAAATCCGGCAATGGATTGAGGGTTTTGAGATGTGGTGTTGGAGAAAAATGCTTGGAATCCACTGGTTAGAGCATCGGACCAACGACTCCATAAAAGCCGAGCTCAGGTTACCCATGAAAAAGAAAGAGAGATGATAGCCTGGAAAAGTTGCTTCTGAGAGGAAAAATAGATGGAAAAAGACCCAGGGCCAGTAGTCCGATAACCAAATCCGTTTTCCGCCAGTCCAGAAGAAAGTTATTCGTCGAGGTCACGACCCTCAGTATTGAGGATAAACGATGCAAGGAGGAGGACTAAATTTAAAAAATGAACCAGTTTTTTACCTGCTACAGAGCGTTGTTTACGTCATCAAGATGTGTGGAACGTCTATTGACCTTAAATGTTAAGGACGTATCGTCAGCAAACAATTTGTTATATGGTAGTTCTTTCAATAGATCAAACAACTGACAGACCACTAAATACACACACACAGACATACAGACACACAGATTTACATATAGATCATTAAATATATACCAAAAAGTGGAAAGGACCCAATATTAAGCCTTGTGGTACACTTATTTTGACTTTTAAATCCTGTGAGTTGACGCCATTTATTCGAACTAGTTGCTGCTTGTCATTTAAATAAGATTATAGCAAGTTTACTTAGGTTTCATGATTAACACAATCAAAAGCCTTTGAAAGATCATAGAATTTTCCTATCGTCGTCTTCCCACCCTGCAAATATGTGTTTTAATAAGGTTGTGGCGACCAAACCTACTGCCAGATATAAGCGTGTGTGCAGCAAAAAATCACGCCATCACTACGTCATATCGTATGACTTTTTGTTAAAGTGACTAGATAGCGGACGCCTTAAAAGTAATTTGCAAAAGTGAACCTTGTGTAAAAGCTTCAGCCTTGTTTTGTGACGTGTAAAATCTCTTTTGCTTGGCTTGCTTATAACTTCTTGCTTATCTGTCTCTTTGTTTACTTTTCGTTACGGACTTGCTATTGTTATTATAAGTTTAATTTGTAAAAATAAACAAGTTTAAATAGTACTTCCGCTTTGATTGAATTAACTAACACCTGCCAGATAACAAACGCAAGAAGCGGCAGAAGTCAACGACTCACGATAGCCCTTCAAGGTGACACCAACGTCAGTCGTACAATGTCCTTTGGTGAAATCATACTGCTGATCGTGTAAGATTTGATTAGCGTTAAAATGACGCCCCGTTTTTGCTCACAATCTGTTTACGTTTAGGCATACCTAGGTGTTGCTCCACATCTGTGCCCCTGTGGCGAAGTTATCGACAGTCTCAGATACCATTACAGGCCTGTTGGTCTAGTGGTTAGTGCTATGCCGGAGGTCGTGGGTTCGATTCCCACCCAGGACAAATCTTTGTGTGATGAGCATGATCATTTTGTTCTGTGTCTGGGTGTAATTTATCTACAGTATGTATGTATTTACAAATATATAAGTATGTTCATCAGTTGTCTAGTACTAATGACACAAGCTCTGCTTAGCTTGAGACTAGAAGGCGTTGTGTGATAGTTAAAAAAAAAACCTAACGGCCTGTTGCGTGACTATGGGATGAGATCAGATAGTGGCACGTAGATGCATTGGAAGATAGGTAGGTCTTTGGTATGGGGCGCAACCTGTGTCGACATCCTTGGGCCATTCCATGTTCCTAGTTCGGCGGGCTGTGCCGGCGCTGCCACTGCGGCTGCTGAATCCCTTATACGAAGCAAATATTGTAACCTTATTCGTAAATAAAGTTTTGAGCATGGGGTCCAGTCATAAAGTTCGTGAGCGCGTCTCATTTTCAAGGAAATTTTACGCCAACTGATTGACACTTTGCGTGACCAGAGGGCTGGCTTGTTCTTCACCCAAAGAATTAGCATTGCTATTCAACGCGGTAATGCTGCCAGTCTTCCGGGCACATTTCCAGATAAAAGCGATGTGGGGGAATAATTCGACGTCTGAGTGTCTTTTGTGTTTTTGTATTATACAAGTATGTATTTGTACATAGGTCTATATAAAAGTTGCCTCTTACCAAAAAATGCGGAAAATTTGGTATTAATTCACCACAATTTGCCAATTGTTAATTTTGAATACTAAACTAATTAATAAAACTAACATTTTTGATGTGCAATTATAAAAATAAACGGTGTCGTGTCCATAACCTATTGTTACGATTTGCCTGGTGTAAAATAAGGAGAATTGTTTGAATGTTACGATCCGGAATTCGGCCGGCTACTGAATTACTATCCGGTATCCGGCCAGATAATCAAAACAAGGTCGAATAGCCCGATACCGGATAGGTTACCGGATATCCGTTTCGTCTCTAGTTTTAGGTCCATCGGACCAGTGAGCTCCAACTTTCCAGATTTATCCACTACCATGACCTTTGTTTTGGACCTGTTTACAGAAAGCCTCTTATTTGAATCTATTTTTGTGTTATATTACTGTTCTATGTTAAATTGATTATATTTTAAAATTGTGTATTGACATTATATATTTTCTAAGGCAGTAGTATTATTATGGTGTTGTAGCGACATCTATGGCGCCACATAAGAACTACGAAGAAAGTACGAAATCCTGCATCGCGCAATCACATTTCTCCGCGCGATTTGAACATATACGACAGCCCGAAATCATCTATCGGGCAGTCGCCCACCAGACCCTAACACCTGTCTGGTCGGAGGATCCTCCCTTTTTAACGGAGGTTTGCGGGACTTTACTCTCTGTTCCGCCTACCTCCAAAGTGTAATTTAATTTAATGTGACTTAATTGTCACGTAATTTTTCTTTTATGTAAAATGTATGTGATATGGCTGTACTAAATTAATTAAATGAATGAAAGCTCCATTTCCTCATTGATATGTTCCATTCGATCTAAGAGAGCAACCGTTTCTGATTCATTTACTGCAAGAAGAGTAGTGTCATCGGTGTAGCGAAGGTGGATAATTTTTACCCCACCAACTGATATGCCTTCCTCCCGATTATTGCAGGAAAGTCTCTTGATGTATTCTCCATAGATTTCGAACAGAATAGGCGATAAAATACATCCCTGGCGCACTCCTCAGCTAAATTTAAAAGGTTTTGATGTTGTTTTATCGACTCTTACGACTCCCCGGTCGGGGGGCTCCAGCCTTACAGGGCGCTAAATAAGGCAATAAGATGAGATCCGGTACTCCAAGTTCATGTAGGACCCTCCACAAGATACAGTCAAAAGCTTTGTAGTGATCATATTAGGATCAAAATTCACAGTCACAAGTTGCTCAAGGAGATAAAAAAGGGTTGTAATCGCACCGCGGTTTTAAACAAGGCAAAGAAGATAATAGACATAACAATAAAAGATGATTCTAATTCTAATTTTTATTACCAAAAAATATAAATAAAATAATATATTAACAATAAAAAAATCTTTTTAAATTTATATTCCTCAAATCTATAAATTCCTCACGTCGAAAGATAATTTATTCAGACTACAGTATTTTTTAATTTATTTTACATACTATATGATAGATAAATAATATCATAAATCACAGAATATTTTCGATAGTTTTTCTCGATGTGATTTGAAGTTCTGCATTGAGTTCATTTCCGAGCAGGTCTTTCACTCTTCTGGCTCCCAATTTTTACAGCCAGCCTCTTCAGGCCATGTGCATCTCTGAAATTAAAAACAAAAAATATTTATTTCAATTTCTTTCTCGACTTTGGTACAAATAAGTTGACATTTAGGATTGACAATATAAGCATTATAATATTCCCACTGCTGGGACTCCAGCCTCCTCTCTATGAGAGGGAATGAGGCGTAATCCACCACACGGGCTCAGTGCGTGTTGGTAGATGTTACATATTTTAAAATTTTGAGTGCTAGGTCATGCCGGTTTCCTCACGATGTCTTCTCTTTTAAATAGCCTGCCACAGCGTATGTTATAATATGTAATCTGGCTTATTCAGAAAGCTGGAAATCATCTAGCTGTATGCGAGATGTTTTGTGAAAACATTTCGTTCCTCCTCTTCACATGACTATGAAGTGATTCCAATTGTTTTTACACCATGTTATATTTTTTCCCAAAAATATTTAAAATGGACACAACACATACACAAGTTGGACACCACTGATGCTAAATATAATGCAGGTCACGAAAGGTCATAGTGGGCATTAGGAGCCGGTAATCAGCTGTGTGTAAGTGTAAAACAACCCCTCAGTCACCTGGATGGGTCGGTGACTATGTATTTTTGCATGATATAGTTATGAAATTTTGTAGATGATAGATTCTTTACAAAATTTCGGGTTTCGCATATGCTAAAACTAAGGTCGTATAGTAATGTTTCGTCATATTTACCTGCAGGACTGAACTGAAATGAGTTCCAACTGCACCACAAGAGAATTCAACTTTCCCTCCAAAAACGCAGTAATAGAACTTCCCACAGTCATCTTCATGAGCTAAAAGGTAGTCAATTTTGTAGTCAGCTGGACAACCGTTGGGCAGAGCTTCCCATTCTTCTTCGTCAGACGATTTTGGTACAACAGTATCTGCAGCTTTTTGTGATCCCGCACAGCCTTCATCTACAGGGGAGACGCATCCTCCAGGACCAGTCCAGTTCTCACAACCAGCTTCGGCAGGCCATGTGCAGATCTGGAAATTGAAACGAAAATATTGGTGACTTTTTATTTTATATGCACTAGAGTCGCTTGAGAATCAAGACATGAAGATCATCGGCAATTATGTACTTGTCGAGTTAAAACTTCAAAAACAGTCTTGAGCATCGACGCCGAGTTGCGTTCACCGTTACATGATGTATATCCCGTATAAAGCGTTTTGGGAACACATTTATTAAACGTTCAGTTAAGGTGTGGAATTCCCTGACAAAGTTGGTGCTTCCTGATATTAATGACCTAGAGGTCTTTAGGCCAAGAGTGAATAGGTTATTTCTAGGCAAGCGTGCTCCATTGTCGGCCACATCATCGCTTACCATCAGGTGAGATAGTACACTACCATAAATCTTTAAGTATCATCATTGATTTACAGCTTTATGTCAATTACTTTCACTAGCCACAGCCTTCCAGGCCGGTACTAATCCAGACTCTGATCCACATTTTATTGGACCTTGGTTCTAGGTGTTTCATGTTCAGGATTCAATGCCAACCGTCTCAATCATTGATGCCACTGAGCTTGTAGAACTGCGCCATCTTGACAACGTGTGCGCCTTCCCTTCGTGTGCACCAGCCTGACTATCGATCGGGCTCTTAAATCGGCCATAACAGAACACAGTACACCTATCTATCTAATGGATATCGTTAACACAGACCTCAGGACGGAGCTACTGATTGTTGCCTTACCGCCTTGTAGAACCGGAAGTGTAGCTAAGTTACAAATATTTTTCCCTTTCTATTAAACGTGATTAACTAGGTCATAAATGATTTTATTTCAATGTTAGTGTGCTCTGAATCAGAAAAATTTAAAGGTTTATTTTGACAGTTTGTTCTCTGTTGTGACAATCATATCATCCAGATAATCCAAGTTTTAAATTATAAACAAAACTATTCAAGTAATTGTTTACCCTGATATATTTAAGTTTAGTACCTATCTTATTGTTGAACATTGTTATGTCATCCACTTAAACAAACAATAAGCTTGTCTCTGATAGAAACCTTTGATTGAATCTATAACTTACAATATTGTATGAAGTTAAAAACGATTTTTTTTTAAATATTAGTTTGTAGCTTCCTTCTACAATAATATCTACACATCTACTATAGTCTGACTAATAAGTCAACCGACTTGAGAATTTTGTATAATATTTAATCATTTAAAAATATTTATATTCGATACTTTTTTAAGGTGCTCCTGTTAGTTAACAGTGATCTCTATCTCTTAATCAACCTTGATTATTGAACCCGTGTTGACTACATCTGATTTCATTAAATCCTAATAATTACCCAAGTCGTTTAACTTATTAGACAGACTCTATACTTCACATTATATCGACACTAATACTATAAATAGGTAAAGTATAATTTTTTTGTTTGTAATTTTTTCCCCAATAGAAAGCTGTTTTATTCCTGAGTGTCATAAGCTATATTTTATGTACATGAGCGAAGCTGCGGGCAAAAGCTGGTATTTTATTGAGCAAGTGACCATACAACTTCATCAACCTAGTTATACAGCTACGTACTCGTTTCCTTGGTGATGCCGAGTGTTTACAAAATTCTGATTTATCTGTAACAATTTTGGTTGAACCCGATGTTTTATATTTACCTGCTTGGAGGGGCTGAAATGCAGTCCAGGAGGGCATTCCATCGGGACTAATCCTCCATAATTGCAGGCATAGTACTTGCCGCATTCAGATTCATTAGGCAACAGGAAGTCGATTTTATCGTCAACTGGGCAGCCATTGGGAAGAGCTTCCCAATCATTATCTGGCTCTGATGATTCGTCACTGCTGTCTGGAGCTGGTGGTGGAGCGGTAGCGCCAGGGCTTCCTTCACACTGTGGTACGTTGAAAGGCCAGTCACAAGCCTGCAAAAAAAAAATAATAGATACAATTTTCGAGTTTTCATTCGATATTTTGGTTTATTTTAGACATGGAAAAGATTATAGTGTGAAAAGTGATATGAAAGAAAAGTGATAGACGTCACGAGTGACAGGACAGAATGGAAGAAGAAAACGTGTTGCGTCGACCACATATAAAACGAAACAAGGACAGGAAGGTGACGATGATGACGATGATAGACATAAGATTAGGGATGTAAAGGAAATGATTGTGTCGGGACCAAATTCAAAAGCAGAGTTTTAAAATATTTATTGGAATTATAACCAAAATTGCCACTAGAATCGGAGGCAGAGTTAACAACGTCAGATAAAACGCTACTAAAATTAATGAAGAATTCAAATTAGTTTCAATGAAGCGCAAATTTTACAACATGTTAAATACAAAACAAAACAACTAGTGAAATAGTGATTGTGAGAAGGCATAAGAGGAAAAAAGTGTCCCGAGCGATCAATCTAAACATATTTATATATGGAGGATGAGGCCGCCGTGCATCGACCTGCGATATAACTTCCTATCACAATTTCATCATCATCATTATATCAGCCCAAAGAAGTCCGCTGTTGGACATAGGCCTCCCCCAAGCTTCGCCACAACGACCGGTCCTGTGCGTCACGTATCCATCGGATTGCCGCGTCCCTGACCAGGTCATCGGTCCAACTTGTGAGGCCTTCGAACGCTGCGTCTTCCGGTCCGCAGTCGCCACTCAAGAACCTTTCGTCCCCATCAACCATTTGTTCTCGAGCTATGTCGGTAACCTTGGTTCTCGTGTGGATATCTTCATTTCTGATATGATCACGCTAGGGAACTCCGAGCATAGCCCTCTTCATTTTGGATCACAATTTATTGGAACTGAAGTCAGAATCGAAAGTGCAATATCAAACAGTAGTTCCGAACTTTTGGAGTCTGAATCCGACTTACATCGTAACATTACTGGATCAGAGATGTTAAATTGTATCACACTTTTTATTAGCGAGCTAGATTTCTTATGTTTTTGTCTTCAGTTGACGTGGCTTAATTTATTAGCATTCATATAAAATGCCTGAGCGGTATGTGTGTTTAATGATTTTATCAAATCACCTAAGTAGTAGCTAATATGCTTTCGGTAAATAATAATATCATATCTTTAACATCAGTTTGTATATTAACAAGTATTTTTTTTTTAATTATCACAAATTACCATCAATAGGTAGGTGCTGATCCAGTAATTGACAATAATTTGATTAATTATGGTAATTAATTATGATAGGTGGTATTGTCGGGCTGTGTTCAGAGTTTTCTTTCTTGATTGCATCAAGAATAAAGATATCTGCAGGAAAATCAAGTTTATTGATATAGTCCAAAAAATCACCTTTCTTTGGCATTGTTCGAGTCGTTGAGCTCCTTAGTAGTCCTGAGTTAAGCTACACGCATATTGACAAATGCTTGCACTGACTGGACAGGTCCACTTAGAACTGTGTGGTTCTTTCTTCAAAAGACCATCTCAGGTCCAATCTGCATGGTTCTCATATAATTTGACCATTACATATTTACTGTATGGACTTTAAAAGAGACTTTGACCCCTGAGTTTGTTTCGGTGTTTCTTCTCAGGGTAGTCAGGTAGGAAACACCGGCCTCATCTAGCATTAATTGACGAAAAACAAAATTTACGTATAAAAGTGTATTTATAAAACCTACTTGCAAAATAAAGATCATTTATCATTTACCAAACTTAAGATATCATCATCCTTTTTAAACTTTCCACTGCCTGGACTGAGGCTTCCTCTCTAGGAGAGGGAATGTGCTGTAATCCACCACGCGGGACCAGTGCGGGTTGGTGAATGTCACATATCTTCGAATTTTTTGTTTCTAGGATATGCCGGTTTTCTCACGATGTTTTCCTTCACCGTTTTGAGAGCACTGGTGATGAAATAAATTACACGAAGTAATACGCCTGGCTGGGTTCGAACCTGAGACCTACAACGCGTAAGTTCGGGGCCATTACCACTCGGCAACCACTGCTCCAAACTTAAGTAGCCGAACATAATATTGCTCACAGAACTGATAGTGGATGGGACCGAAAGGTTATTTAGTGGTGACCACGCACCAGAAGACCTCCTAAAAGGACTGATGACCTGGTGAAAGTCGGGGAATACGATGAATGCGAGACGAACAGGACCGACACTTGAGGGAGGCTTATGACCGGCAATGGACGTCTTTTGGCTGAAATTATATTTATGATGGTGATGATAAGTCCAAAATAAGTGAAAACATTTATTGCGAACTAAGTGTACAATGTTGTTACTTTTGACTTAAAAGCCTTATACAAGCATTGCAATTTGTTTTTTTTCACAACTATCACACAACGCCGTCTAGTCCCAAGCTAAGCAGAGCTTGTGTTATGAGTACTAGACAACTGATAAACATACTTACATATTTCTAAATACATACGTATTATAGATAAATTACACCCAGACATGGAACAAATCATCATGCTCATCACACAAACATTTGTCCTGGGTGGGAATCCAACCCACGACCACCGGCATAGCAGTCAGGGCCACTAACCACTAGACCAACAGCAATAATTGTTGTATTGTTGAATGTAAGTATCGATATGTGATGCTTCAATAGCTTCTTATACGTAATTTCAACTTTGAACGACACACTTACCTGGATAGCGGAGTTGAAAACGGTTCCAACTTGACAATCCCGTTCGATCTTCTCACCTTCATAACACTGATAATACTTTTCACATTCTTCATGGGGTAGTAGAAACTGGATATTGAAATTGGAGGGACAACCATTCTCTAATATATCTCCTATGTCTGGAGTTGTTTCAATCTCTGGAACAGCTGTGGGTGGGTATGTGTAAGGTCCATCGTTCACGCAGGTCGTATCCCATTGCCAGGTGCAGCCCTAGAAAGAAGAGGTTGATTAGTTTAATTGATTTGATAGTAGAATTATAGTAACGATTAAATGTGACTAGATTAATAGCTTTAGAACACATCATAGTCAGTATTACAAGTAGTATAAGCTATATTGTACCTAGAACTGCAATGCGTCGGGGAGCGCGCGTGCCTCGGCTATTCAACTCACGCCGGTGCACGGGCGCCTCTCCGGCGCATCGTAGATATGTATAACACACACTTTATCGATTTGGATACTTTCGCACTTAAACTTCAAAAAAATGGCTATTGAGTTCTTAAATTAGTTACAAAACATAATTACTTTAGCCACAAAATATTATTTTATCTACGAGTACAACCTATTTCCTACTTCTCATGCGCGCTTTTGCTAATAATAGTTCTACACCAATATTTCGCGGACATTTGCGTGGGTTACACGTTCACTTAGTTTAGATGTCAATAATGGAATGGAATACCTTAATTTTAATATGTAACTGTTTTATATTCTAATAAAGTAAAATAAAAATAAAAAATAGTTCTTGGCAGCTGTTAAAAGGTAATTATTTGGCTTCATGTCAACACAATTTTTACCCGACTACAGCAAAACCAAAGGAGGGTTATGATATCTTTCTTTAATCTCTTTATCCTTATAGTTTATGTTGCTTTCCCTTTTCAATATAACTTTACTTAAATATGCTTTGATAATCTTTTATGTATCCGGTATTAATCTTCTAGAAGCCCTGAATCCATCATTGTAGATTTTATATAAATTATCTATACTAATATAATAAAGAGGTAAAGTTTGTTTTTTATGTTTTTTGTTTGTAGGAGGTAATCTTTGGAGGTACTGGTCCGATTACTATAATTTTTTTACCTATAGAAAGCTGCTTTATTCCTGAGTGACATAGGTTTGGATTTAGAGATTTTATGTACACGGGCGAAATTGCGGGCAAAAGCTATTTGATAATATAATTCAAAATCTATCAATAATATAATTTAACTAAAGTCTACCCTGCTAAATTTCACAAAATCTTAAAATTCATGACAATCATATTTCTAATTAAATTTTTATAATTCTGAAAGGAAAAAAATGTTAACTGTTCACACAAACCAATCGAGGGTCGAAGTAGAGGGGCTCGGGGCAGGCATTCAAAACCAGCTTGCCTTGGTCACAATAGTAGAACAGATGGCAGTACTCCTCATGAGGAAGTAGCCTGTGAATGCTGAAGTCGGCAGGACAACCGTTGGGTAGAATCTCACATTCATCAGGATTACCTGTTGGATCGAG
Source organism: Mythimna albipuncta (assembly GCA_929112965.1). Lineage (NCBI taxonomy): Eukaryota > Metazoa > Arthropoda > Insecta > Lepidoptera > Noctuidae > Mythimna > Mythimna albipuncta. The sequence goes on along the minus strand of OV815986.1, from coordinate 1,866,515 downwards.
CACAAAGAAAGAATTAGAAAAGGTTTTAGAAAGATATAGCTCATTGCTACTCGAGTTAGGATAAATGATATTTATTTTGTAAATAGGTTTAAATCAACACACACGCCAATTTTTTTTCGTCAGTTTATGCTAGATGAGGCCGGTGTTTCCTATCTGACTATCCTGAGAAGAAACACCGAAACAAACTCAGGGGTCAAAGTCTCTTTTAAAGTTCATACAGTAAATATGCAATGGTCAAATCACATGAGAACCATGCAGATTTGTCTGAGATGGTTTTTTGTGTTCCTTTGGTCATCTGTGGTCTTCTTCATCAGTTCCAATTAGTTAAATCATGTTTTCTATATGAACTATGGGCACAAAAGAGATAGGTACAGAAGACAATCTCATGTATGTACTTCACTTTTTATACCTACGCTCGGTGGACGCACACTAATGAGCGTTTGAGCCGGAACTGTTCGACGAGCGGGCCGAGACGCAACCGAGATATCGTGTCCGTGAGCGGTGTCTATGTGTGCGTTGCTCGAGCGCGCTTTGTATGTAGATTGACTTCTGTACCTATCATATTTTTGTAGTCAAAAGTAAAAAAAAACGAAATGCCAAAATTTTTCACAGAGTTTTGTCATAATTGGTAAGTCGTTCAATTAAACTAATTATATTTCAGCGGGACACCATGGCGGCGAGACCGGTTGCACCACCACGGTGTCCCGGTGAAATATAGCCCTAGCAGTCGAGATACATAACTTGCCTTTTTTTTATGGTGGGAAAAATCATGCATTGACATCCCCCGCCCTTGGACCCAAAGGTCCACGCCGTTCCTTCTAGCCTTCATACCGGGGCACGAGCGCCCTTTCGGAAAACCCTGGCCCCAGTAGGCTTCGACCCGGCTGGGTCCCTGCTGTTGCTGACAACTCCTTGAGGCGCGCGGGAACAGTGCGCGCCGATACATTACTTGCCTTAAATTCCACTAATATTCCTCTAGACACGACCTACGGCGGCCTCAAAAAGCGTCGAAAATGCAAATGCCGTAAGTACCAAAATATTTACAAAAGCAAATAATTTATTCAGCAGTGAATATATGTGCCAAAAATATTTGAGAAATTTCTTCCTATGTTCTGTCACAAAAGTTGATCTTTGTTAAAAATGAGACCACTCTGTTTCTGTTAAAAAAAATACTTGCACAAATCTATACAAGGTGTATGGGACAGCCCTCCACAAACTTCAAGGGCTTGCTCAGTAGATGAAACTGTACAACCTTCCACAATATTTTTTTTTCAATAAACGAAAAAAAAAATCGGCCTCGCCATACAAATTATCCAATCAAGTTTATCATTTTGTATGGTGAGGCTGATTATTTTTTCCGTTCCTTAAAAAAAAATTTGTGGAGGGTTGTTCAGTTTCGTCTACTGAGCAAGTCCTTAAAGTTTGTAGAGGGCTTTCCCTTACACCTTTTATATAAAATGAGGAACTGAATGATTGACATATCAACCCACAGCCAAAACATGGTACTGGGGCAAGGAGCGTGACATTTTGCATAAGGCGTCCTTTTATGACGTTGGCAAGTTCTAAGAGAGAATTTTCCATACTTCAGCCCTTAACTGTCCCGCACACGGGCTTCAAAAAACGACGCTTCAAGCTTCATTTTGAGACGACCTTTTTTTGTGGGTCGTGTGCGGTGGTACCGTCATAAAAAAAAACGCTTGAAGTGGCTTCAAGCTTCACTGGACACAAGAGGCGACGCGCGTTTTTTGCGGCCGCTTCTAGCTTTTTTCTTGTTTGAGACCCGTGTGCGGGGACAGTAAGGGGATGAAACGGGGGTTTAAAGTTTGTATGCGAAACCTACTATCACGCAGGCGAAGCCACTGGCAGAAGCTTCGGTTTAAATAAATGGCTTCAAAATTTACCTGGGCCTGCAGTTGGAGCTGCAGTTGGCGCATCAGTGGGTGCACCTGTTGGGGCTGCTGTGGTTTCAGGTTCTGTAGTGGGTAAAATTGTTTCTGAATCAGTGGGTCCAGCAGTGGGTCCAGCAGTGGGTCCAGCAGTGGGTCCAGCAGTGGTTCCAGCAGTGGGTCCAGCAGTTGGTGCAGCTGTGGATCCAGGTCCTGGTAAAGTGCATTCTGAAGCACTTGCATGTACACAAACCTGTTGAAACAAATTGATTATTGATATAAGACACCCAAATACTGGTCAATGATTTTATTACTGACGTCATTAGGCTAAAAATATGAGTAGGAATGTCATGAGATAGCAACATTGCTTCAAAAAAAAACTACTTGAGAAATATTTCACACATGTATAACATAATGGTAAGAACAATGATAAAAAATCTTTTTATGGTCCATAATATTGTTAAAGGCATACTTAAAAAAACCGGCCAAGTGCGAGTCGGAATCGCCCATGAAGAGCTCCGTAGCAGCAAGAAATAAAATATAATAGTTACAATAACTTTGATCGGTGTTTTAATAATAGTGTATTTTTTTAGATTTATGACGTATTAAGAAAAAACTACTAACTAGATCTCGTTCAAACCAATTTTTGTTGGTGGTTTGCATGGCATCATATATTTTTTTTAGTTTTATCATTCTCTTATTTTAGAAGTTAGAGGGGAGGGGGGACACATTTTACCAATTTGGAAGTGTCTCTTGCGCTAACTATTCAGTTTAGAAAAAAATGATATTAGAAACCTCAATATCATTTTTGAAGACCTATTCATAGATACTCCACACGAATAGGTTTAATGAAAAAAAAATTTTTGAGTTTCAGTTCTAAGTATGGGGACCCCCAAAATTTATTGCTTTTTTTTTCTATTTTTGTGCCATAATATGAATGCGGTTCACAGAATACATCTACTTACTAAGTTTCAACAGTATATCTCTTATTGTTTCGGAAAAAAGTGGCTGTGACATACCGACGGACAGACAGACATGACGAATCTATAAGGGTTCCGTTTTTTGCCATTTGGATACGGAACCCTAAAAATGGAAAGAAAGATTGAAAAAACAGTTTATTTACGCGAAAAGTGAAAAATATGGGTGTGATATGCTTATATAATGTATTTGGCGGCTTCCGGGGTCCAGGGTACGCGGACTTGAGTTTGAACCCAGTGCCTCAGAAGGAGGCTATCCAGCTTGTAGCTGAGCACATTCAGGATAATGTTGGTGCTCCCACGCATATGGAACATCAGCGGAACGATGCGGCACCGCAGCTTAGTGTGAAAGCAGTATGTGTGAATGCGTTATTAGTTGGCGAGCGTGATGAATTGCTGCAAATTGTTGATCCAGAGATTTTATAGGTGTAGTGAGTTTGGCAGAATGCTTTAAACTACATTTGCATGACAATAGGTTACAATGGATGAAGCTAACATATTATTTAAATATATAAAAAGAATAATAACTTATTATTATTACGTATCTACCTACATTGTGCTCACATATTAGAAGCGACAAGAAATATGTAACCAAGATCTATGTAACTCATAATATATTTTAAAAAGAGTGTCCATGGAGTTTCTTGCACGTTCTTCTCCATAGAGACCTACGTATTGGAACGTGCAATTTAGCTTCACTTTTCTTGGACTGACCGACATTTGACTATTCAAAAGTGCCTGTAAATGGTCTATTTGAAATAAATGATTTTGATTTGATTTTGATTGATTTGATTTAGTAATTTACCTGGATTTTAGGGTCGAATTCAGTACCAGGAGCGCAGCTTCTAGGTACGTTATACTTCAGGCCATATTCACAGTAGTAGAACATAGTGCAGTCATATTCATGGGGAAGCAAGTAGTGGGTTTCATCCTCAGGACAGTTTTCATTAGGTTCAAACCTGGCATTGGTCAGTACTGCATCTCCGTTGGAACGAGCATGCACGAGGGCTAAGCCCATCAGGAGAAGGAAGGTTTCTGCAAGAGAACAGATACATAAATGTCAAAGGTGAAACTGATGTATTATGTCTAAGGCTTTTGAGAATTAATAATATAGCATTTATAATTAAGGGCCAAGCGCCCGAAAAGTGCCATAAAACAGTGATTTTCTGAGGCCTACTCCTCCGTAATGGCTAAGTCAATTGGTTTGAAAAAAATATATGTTTATTATAGATTCATGAACAATAATATCAACATTTGCTTTTTTCGTGCAATTAATACTTTTGTCAAAAAAAATAAATAAATAGCATTTTCGCAACTTTTTCCTACTCCTTTGAAACGGCTTGGACCTTTAGAAACAGTTTTACACATAAAAAATGGTGGTTAAATATCCTTCAAAGTGAACATTGCCTATGTAAAACAATCAATATATCACAGAGAAAATGAAAACACAGAAATGCACAGATTTGCGTACTGCCGCCTAGGCGAGTGCGAGAGTAGCGTTCACATAATTTCGGTCAGATGGTTCAAGGGACTATACGCCTTAAAACAACGCAGTGTTTCAATCGTTAGTTACATCTTATCAACTTTAAGGTTAGATTTTTTTTTCCAAAATATATCGTGCAATCAGTCCTTCCAACTATAAGCAGATGCGTTAAACGAATAATTCCCGTGGAGTGATATTTCTCATTAGAAGTATCCTCCATACTAATATAATGGCTCATATATTGCCGAGTTCTTATCGTTCAAAGTTAATAATCATTATCATCATCATCAGCCTTTTTTAATGTTCCCACTGCTGGGACTCAGGCCTTCTCTCTAGGAGAGGGAATGGGCTGTGGTGGATACCACGCGCAGGTTGCGCGGGTTGGTGATTATCACATGTCTTCGAATTGGGTTCTAGGCCTTGCCGGTTTCCTCACGATGTTTTCCTTCACCGTTTTGAGAGCAGTGGTGATGAAATAAATTACACAAAGTAATGCGCCTGGCTGGGTTCGAAGCCGCGACCTACAACTCGTAAGTCGGGGCCATTACCACTCGACCACTACTGCTCTTTAAGGTTAGTAATACTTAAAAACCTAAAACTTAACACCAGCAACCGTTGCACGAGGTAAAATTTGATTTCATTTTTTATTGGTTAAAATGTAAAGAATGCTATTGGAGGATTATTAACAAAGCCTTCTTTCTCATTAATAATAATAAAGCCTTTTATTTCTTATCCTTGCTAACTATAAAATATATTTACATTTTAAATCTTTTTGTTTTGCGTTAATTTGTATTTTTATTAATTTCTAGAATCTAGTTTTTTATTACGGATAGAAACCCCTTCCTGGGTATAAGCTTTCTCTAGCTTTCCTCTAGGTATTGCTTCGTATCGTTCTTCACTAACTCTCTTGCTTATATATATTTTGTATGTATGTACTTGTGTATCTATTTTAGTATTAAGTTTTGTTACTTTTATATTTGCACTAAGTGCAACCCCATTTTGTGTCCGATTGTGTGTTTTTTATTATATGGTTTCCTTTCTGTTAATTTATAATCTTAATGTGCAATAAAGTAACCAAGTAAGGTAACCATGGGACCTAAGGTCGACTGGCAGATAATGCCTAAGGCATTAAGTCCGTCTTTGTACAGTTTTTTTTGTGCATAAAGCTCTAAATAAATAATTTAAAATAATGTCACTTACTTATCATTCCTAAGTTTGGATATTTAATGTTGGTTGGCACACACGGTCACAACTATGAACACTTTAGTTATGCGATATTTCTGGATGCTAGAATATATTTTATACTCGAATTCCTATTTTAATCTGTGACAATTAGCGATTAGGAAGCGATTTTTGCACTTGTAAACACATGTTTTATCAATTTTTAATATCATTTGAAAACTGAAAAATAAGCGATTTTGCTGTGATAAAGTAATCTTAATTTGATCTTTTTTTAACATGTATGTAAGGCGAAGTTTTGATAAAATCATTGATGTGTATCTCAAAATTGCAAGCGATGTCGTTGCAAGTAGATAGTAGGTAGTAGAACAATCTTGAATTTGATGTTTGCGTCATAAGTTCCGTACATCAAATACTATACATTGTATTTTACACAACACATCATTTAGCTGTTTTTAAGAGCTATGACGCGATGTGGAACGTGTCCATTCGAAAATAGCAAAACTAACGAAAAAGAAAACAAATTACCACATTGGATAAATATACACTTGTATATTTATCCAATGTGGTATATAAATATATATACAAAGTGTAAGGGTCAGTCCTCCACAAACTTTAAGGACTTGCTCAGTAGACGAAACTGAACAACCTTCCACAATTTTTTTTTTCAGGAAACGAAAAAAAGAAACCGTCTCACCATAGAAAATTATAAACTTGCTTGGACAGTTTGTATGGAGAGGCCGAATTTTATTTTCGTTTCCTGAAAAAAAATTTTGTGGAAGGTTGTTCAGTTTCGTCTACTGAGCAAGCCCTTGAAGTTTGTGGAAGGCTGTCCCTTACACCTTGTATATGTTTAAATCCAATAACGTATACATTAAATTAACATTAAGCCAACAGTAACAAGCTTTTCCATACGATTACAGTACCTAAAATATACTAAAACTAAAATATTATTGAAAGTAGGTTACTACTACAAATCGTAGTTCGGAATTGCGATGTTTGATAGTGGACCACGTGTTTAAGGGCATCATTTTATAGTCCAGTTTCATTGCGACAGTAAAATTTAAAATTAGAGTACAATTATTATTAAAAATTTATTCTATTAATAACTACGAAAATACCTAAAACTATGCCAATGATTTTTACAAAAATAAATATTAACTTTTCTTTTTTTATGGGGGGAATATAATCCAATGACAACCCCCGCTCTTGGGAGGAGTGGGAGATAATTTCAGACTCTTACTGTCTAAAAAACCCACCCCATTCCTTCAAGCCTTCACACCGGGGCTAGAGTTCCCTTTCAGATAACCCTGGCCGCAGTAGGCTTCGACCCGGCTGGGTCCCTGCTGTTGCTGACCACATGAGGCGTGCGGGAATAGTGCGCGCCGTCGACGACTTGGGCTCGGTCCGGATAGTTACCGGACGGTCGGACAGCGAGCTACCCATTGCTCACTATCTGCAAGCCCGCGCCTACGGTGGTTGGAAATCGGGATCGGAGCGCCGTTGCCTGATGCGGTCGGCTTCCTCCTTTGCGAGCATTACTGCTTCGCAGAAGTCGGCGACCGCCAGCCACTTCTCCTCGCTCTGGACCATGGCCGCAACCAAGGCCCGGCGCAAGAGGTCTCCGCCGCTGATCGCCCCACGATTGCATGGCGTAATATAAAATTGACCACGAAAAGATAAATTCATCATAGAATCAATCAAACATAACAATTGCTAGTATTTTCTAATCGCATTAATCAATAGCCTGCACAATATTTCCATTAATTGAGTGACATTTTGGGACATAAACCAACGCTAATAACTTTGCTGTTTATGAATATTATTTATTGAGATTTTACTTATAAAATAACAAGAGCTTTTCTAATAAGCCCTTTAAGTATGTGTACTAATTAAAAAATAGTGGTGTATATGCCAAAATTTCATTCAATAGTCTTTTTAGATGTTTCGTAAAAACTTATAAAATAATAATAAGAGCTTTATTTATTCCCCACACAGATGATATTTCTATGCATATTATTTGTGTTAGTATTTTGCTTATTCTAGATTATTAGTATCGTGTTCTGCTATAAGGACCACTCGAGCGGTGAAAGCCTCCTCCATATCTTTCCATAATTGAAAGATATGGAGGAGGCTTTGTTCCTTGTCAGTCTGTTGTACGTAAGTAATTCTAATATTCCACAACTATCATACAACACCATCTAGTTCCAAGATAAGCAGAGCTTGTATTATGAGTATTAGACAACTGATAAACATATTTATATATTTCTAAATACATATTACAGATAAATCACACCCAGACACAGAACAAAAGAACAAACTCATCACGCAAACATTTGTTCTGGGTGGGAATCGAACCCACGACCTCCGGTATAGCAGTCAGGGCCACTAACCATATGTATCCTGTATTATTGAGAGGTCTGGCTGGTTCATTTATTTCATATTTATACATATTGATTATATTTTTTAATATTTCTTATAAAAAAAGATATTAACCTTTCAATCGTCGAAATTACAGATACAATAGAAAGACAAAAGGTGCGCGAACGCGTTCACTTGGGGCTTAATGAATTAAAAAAAAAAAATAATTAATAAATACAAAAAATAGTAGCCCACCGGCATCGGGAACAGGGTCCAAGCTACCGGTGGTCAGGGCTCCTGAGAGAGGAACCTCCAGACAATACGCGCCGAGTCAAGGAGTGAAAGAAACCTCCTAACTATACGAGCCGTGTCCAGAAGAACTGCTCTCTGAATCAAGCTCTTGATCCAGTCGCCTAACGAGAGCCTCCTAAGGTGTTGGTCGAGGCTCTTGGCTATTAAGCCATTGGCTGACACAACTATCGGTACAATGATCGCTGAGACAACTTCCCACATGTCGACAACCTTAACCTTATTATTATTAACCACTAGACTAACAGGCCAGTCAAATTTTAGCCGTGGCAACTATGTCATTACTCCATTGTTTCGTTCTACGTTTTCGTATTTTCTTGTGTCTCTTCTTCTTCTTGGTTAAGAAGAAGAAGAAGAAGTTACACTCTTGCTAGAGTGGTCGTGGTTGTTAGAAGGGTAACTCTTCGGAAGCTGTTAGGGTACGCTGTATAAGTTCTTGCCAATTTTGCCTGCTAGCAGTCATCCGGGCGCATTCATTCTATGAGCTACCAACAGCCGCTTTGATTTGGTCTTTCCATCGCATCGGTAATCTGCTACGCGCCCTCGTTCCATCGATAGCGTCATTTTCATGTCGACGTATATGTGGGCGCAAAACCATTATTTGAAGATTTTGATGAGGATTTAATTCGATCACTTCCTGCTAATTTCTTTAAACATTGCAACATCCTGTTGAATTTTATATAAGGATATATAAGGATTTAATTTGATCACTTTACGCTTATTTCTTTTAAATATTGCAACATCCTGTTAAGTTTACAGAAGGATTTAATTTGATAACTTCCTTTCGAATTATTTTAAGATATTACGACATCCTGTTGAATTTATAAAAGGATTTCATTTGATAACTTCCTTTCGAATTATTTTAAAATATTGTTGCATTTATAACAAATTCAATGACAACTTTCTTTCTAGAAAATATTACAACATCCGGTCGAATTTATAACAATTTAACTTGACCACTTCCTTTTTATTTATATAAAAAAATATCAGAGCATCCGGTCATATTTAAAATAGGAATTTACTGTGACAATTTCCGTTCTATTAATTTAATTAAAATATTTATCTACCTTCATAGTGAATTTTTATGCTTGTCAATTTCTGTGTATAAAAATCATTGTAATGTGATTAGAAAGGCACTTTTTGACCGACCATAGAATAAACAATTTGAACTGAAGCAATGTATTTCTTTATTATCACTCTAAAACATTTCCTGATATTTTAGAGTGATAATATATATATATATATATATAAATAAATAAATATTAAAAAAAACGATTGCGCACTAGCGTAGAAAAGCGCTCCTTGACGCCCAGTTCCTCGAGAGTGGAACTGTTTGTTCGTAACTCGGTACAAGAGACCCCGAGCATTTTCCTCCAGCAGTTTCTTGTACCTATGTAGAGTATCAATTCGTGACTATTTGGTTCCCTGTTGAGAGTGTATAATGACACAAAAATGGAAATAAGCTGGGCTTGTCTAAAGATTTTTCAAGTATTACTTATAGTTAAGAGCAATTATGAACTCAGTTAGGGCAAATCACATCTTGTTTTAAAATATAATCTGTATAAAACAGACAAATTAAAACTTACGTAATATTTTATCTAACTATTTTAATATTTTTGTTTTAAATTCTAAGGGTGAGTTGCACCATTTAACTATAACGATAACTAAACCATAACCAGCCGTAAAACGGCCACCTATTGGTCAATTTGACGATTTGACAACTGTTAACGGCTTTGTTATCGTTATAGTTAAATGGTGCAACTCGCCCTAAAAATGCACAATGTCGGCCTAATTTCTATACCTTGTTTTTTTTTGTCACTACTATGAGTGGAATTAAAGTCAAGTGTCAGACTTAACAGTCATAAAAATCACAATACTAAATCGTCTCTTAGTGTTATGACTTATACTGAGGTCATTATACTTTTTTTTTTAAATTAGCATAAGCTACTGCTCGACTGCAATCCTACAGCAGTGATGCCATCGTTGTTGGTGAAACGCACTTGTTTGTAATGAGCCTTTAAAATAGTACATTATGATACAAGTGTATAATGTTGGTGATTACCACTGAGGCGATACGAGGACGGTAATCGCCATTATTCACGTGTATCATACGACGTTTTTCGACACACTTGAGAAGAATTTTTTTACTATTTTTTTTTGTAATTTTTTTATAAAACTATTTTTTTTTGTAGTATGGCGGCCAAAAAATGTTGTTTCTTCTTATGCGCACGCATCCAAAATGGCGGCCATAGACTAGCTACTCTAGCTAGGCTGTTTGAATAAAAATAAGAATGAGGTTGCTTATGTTTATAGACAAAAAACATTTTTATTTTAAAAGCTTTTAAAGCTTTTAAAGGCTGTTTTCTCGCTTATGCCAAGTTTTTATCAAAATCATTGTTTTAGAGATGGTATCAAAAGTCTTAGTGAGATCTAAAAAGCCCAAAATACGTTATTTGCTTGATATTCTTTTAATACTTAGAACAGCTGAGTGCAGCGGTGCTCGCGGATTAAAAACCAACCAGGAGTATTATTTTGTGTAATTTATTTCATTAACATTGCTTTTTTTTGCAACATTGCAACGTTGAACGGTGTAGGAAAACATCATGTGGTTTCAACGGCAGGTTCTACATAGAACCAAAAAATTCAAAGACACGTGACATCCCGCACTGGGCTCGTGTAGTAGATTACTGTTTGTTATCTACTCAGCCATTTCCCAACATTGTTGGAGTCGGCTTCAAGTCTAACCGAATCCAGCTTTTTTTTTTCGATTGGATTAATCATTTTATGACAACCCCCGCTCTTGGGCGGAGCGGGAGATAGCGGCAGACTCTTACTGACTAAAAAACCCATCCCGTTCCTTCAAGCCTTCATACCGGGGCTCGAGCGCCCTTTTGGATAACCCTCGCCCTAGTAGGCTTCGACCCGGCTGGGCCCCTGCAGTTGCTGACAACTCCTTGAGACTCCGTCGACGACTTGGGCTTGGTCCGAACAGTTACCGGACGGCCGGACAGCGAGCTACCCATTGCTCACTGTCCGCAAGCTCGTGCCTACGGTGGCTGGAAATCGGGATCGGAATCCCGGAGGCGGCGAGAGCGCCGTTGCCTGATGCGGTCGGCCTCCTCCTTAGCGCGCATCACTGCTTCGCAGAAATCGGCGACCGCCTGCCACTCCTCCTCGCTCCGGACCATGGCCTCGACCAAGGCCCGGCGCGAGAGTTCTCCGCCGCCGATCACCCCCACGAGGGCATCATTAGTCCACCTTGTACCCGGGTGGCTTTCTAACGCTGCGTCTTCCGGTGCGAACCGGTGCACAGTCGTTACTCTAGAACCTTTCGGCCCCATCGACCATGTGTTTTGCGAGCCATGTGCCCTTGGCGATTTTTCGGGTTATGTCCGCAACCATGGTACCCCTGCGGATATCTTCATTTCTGATTCGATCAGGCAAGAAAACTTTGAACCCAGCCCTTATCCTTTGGGCCATTTGGACCATGGCTCTTTGGATGACAACTCTAATAATAATATAAAATTAGACCAACGACCAACACCTTAGGAGGCTCTCGTTAAGCGGCTGGATCAAGGGCTTGATTCAGAAAGCGGTACTCCTGGACACGGCTCGTATAGTCTTCCACTCCGTCCAAGAGCAGGGGATGTCATTGCATGACTTTTTCCCAACATAAAAAAAGGTGGACTAATGATCTAGTGACGAGAAGGTTGAGGGACCGTTTGTTGTGGCGACACTTGGGGAGACCTATATCCAGCTTATTAGGCTAACAACAGAAGCAGCAACAGCAGAGAGAGAGATAGCAGTTATTAAGCATATTAAGTTATAAAATTTATAAGTTTAGATGTTTATATGTATTTATAATTATGATTTCTATTAGAATAGACACTTTATAATACTAAAATATAATTAGATGATCGGTTTTTGATAAATAAATTTATCTGTTGATCAGGACGGTCGAGTAGCAATGTTTTTTGAGTGACGATCGACTTAGAACGCCTTTCAAAGGCAGCAGGCAGATATTTACACCAAGAATCGTTGATATGACTAAAACCATAGGAGGTTCGGGCTGAAAAGAAAAAGTATGGCCGTCAACTGGTTGCTATAGCTAAGGAAGAACGATGAAAATTGTAGAGTATTGAAAATATTACGATTATATTATATACAAGGTGTAAGGGACAGCCCTCCACAAACTTTAAGGGCTTGCTCAGTAGATGAAACTGAACAATCTTAAACAAAATTTTTTTTTAGTAAACGAAAAAAAAAAATCGGCCTGTCCATACAAACTGTCCAATCAAGTTAATAATTTTCTATCGTGAGGCGGATTGTTTTTTTCTACTGAGCAAGTCCTTAAAGTTTGTGGAAGGCTGTCCCTTACACCTTTTATATTGGGTTATATAGAGTGAAGTGATGCTCATTACAAATTGCAACTTTTTGATGTTCAAAAATAGCTAGCTGTTTAGTTTTGTTAACTTTCATCATCAGCCTTTTTAATGTTCCCACTGCTGGGACTCAGGTCTCCTCGCTAGAAGAGGGAATGGGCCGTAACCCATCAGAAGGGCCCAGTACGGGTTGATGAATATGACATGTCTTCGAATTTTTGGTTCTGTGACATGCCGGTTTCCTCACGATGTTGTCCTTCATCGTATTGAGAGCAGTGGTCATCATCTCAGGCGACAGACGTCCACTGTTGGACATAGGCCTTCCCCAAGCGTCGCCACAATGCACGATCCTATGCGTCCCGCATCCATCGGATTCCCGCAACCTTCACCAGGTCATCGTACCCCCTTGAACAGTGTGTGCAGTCTATGAACAGTGTGTGTTGTCAGTGATGATATATGGATCCGAAACGTGTTCGTTCACAATGGGCCTCATCAGAAGACTTAAACTCACCCAAAGAGCGATGGAAAGGGCTATGCTCGGAGTTTCCTTGCGTGATCGAGTCAGAAATGAAGATATCCGCAGGAGAACCAAGGTTGCCGACATAGCAAGAAGAATCGCCAAACTTAAGAGCAGTGGTGTTGAAATAAATTACACAAAATAATGCGCCTGGCTAGCTTCGAACCCACGCCCTACAACTCGTAAGTCGGGGCCCTTACCATTCGGCCACCACTACTTTTCTCCTAGTTAACGTCAAGCATAAGAATATATATGGAACCGTTTTTAATAGTAACCATGACGTTAGAACAAAGGGCAGATGAAAGAATACTAATGTGTTTTAATCAGTAAAAAACTGACTCACTTTCTCGCTCTATCTTAGAGCAAAAGAAGTCACTTATTGATTTCTGACCTCATAACATACTTTTATCTAACCACTGCTAAACCATATCATAACTGACCTAGGCAGCATCAAAAACTTCATTTGCTCTGTTAGCCAGCCAGTCCGCGATTGCGAAGTTCGCCCACCATGCCACCCCTCCCACTCCGCGCCACCAGACAAAAACATTGTCAGTCATCCTTAAATTATTGTCGATGGAGAAGAGGAGAGCAGTATCATTCGCATATGAGATTATTTAGCATCTATACATAGGTTTGTAAGATCATGGATATACTCGTACACAAGAAATAAGGTGGGTCCTAGGATGTTGCCGTATGGGACTCTGTGGGATACGGGAAGCTTTCTGCTGCAATGTCCATCCACTTTTATATACTGATGATGCTCAGTTAATGTAACTCTCAAAAAGCTTTCAAAGGCTGTTTTTCGCTTATGCCAAGTTTTTATCAAAAGCAAGATTTTAAAAATAGTATCTAAAGCCTTTGTGAGATCTAGAAAGCCCAAAATACATTATTTATCTGATATTTTTTTTATAAATTAGTATAGCTGAGTGCAAAGGGGGCAGGTGTAGGGTTAAAAAGGAGTATTATTTTGTGTAATTTATTTCATCAACATTGCTTTCGAAACAGTGTAGAAAAACATCGTGTGGTTTTAACGGCAAGTTCTAGAACCAAAAAATTCAAACACATTTGACATCCCGCACTGGGCTCGTGTAGTAGATTACGACCAATTCTTTCTACTAGACAGGAAACCTGAGTCGCAGCAGTGGGATCATTACAAGGCTGACAATGCTATTATTCTAGAACTACCTCATCAAACCGTGCCGTTGTAAAAAAGACAGTATTTCATCATTGGATTTTCCTACACGAAGACCCAATAAATTTTTAGATAAATGTTTATTTCTGTCAAGGTTGCAAATATCTTGGACAAATCATATAGAATTGAGATTGGCTTGTGATGATTAAAGCGATCTCTATCATTATCATATTGATTATATATTTATATAAAAAAATCGTTGAATGTCCAATTGATAAGGGTCCTCCCCTTATCGATTGTATATAGCAAGCTGACTTTTTAAGAGCACGGGAAAGGTGCCAGTTTTATGATTGAAAAACATGTTAAGAATAGAATAAAATAGAATAGAATAGACTTTATTGTACACCAAAAAGTAACACAGCTTATACAAAAACTTCAATTTAAAATTATTTTTTTTCAATTTAAATTAATATTTTTATTTTAGTTAAGGAAGGAACAAGGAATTTAAAATTACTTACGTACGTTTTGCGCGGATGTGACGCATATCTTACCTACGTGCTACTTTTAGTCGATTTTGTTATTTATTTGGTTATGGTATGCGTCATGTTTGATGTAAATAAACTCTTTTTCTTTCTTTCTTTCTTACTTTAGTACTTTACTAGAAATACCATCCCTGCCTACCAAATAATGTCTGACTACTTTTTTGAATGATATTGAGAAAAAATAAATATGCGGGAGATTTATTTGCAGGATCGGCGGTGCTTTTGGCATTTTGAGTTTGCATTATACTACACTTCTGGACACATCTATTGGCCCACCTTGTATTTTCAGTTTCGTTTGGTCCTAGCTAAAATTTTATATTAGGTCGAGCAAAAAGTTTTTATGCAGTTTTGAACCTGGCACATTCACCATTTCATTCAATAGTCTTTTTTTGAATTTCGAACACAGACTTTAAAGATACAAAAGACAATTTGGAGCCTGTTTGTTGATATCAAACAATCGAATACTAAGAAAACTTGGTTTACTTGGATTTAATTCTTGAAAAAGTGATTGATATCTTTGGTTTTGCAACAAACATTACTTATTCTTAACATTAAGGTGAGGTTCTATCAATAATCTATGGATACTTCTTCTGAAGTCGCCGCCCAAGCTGTGGCACTTATTCAGGCCGGACACAGCCAAAGAAACGTGAGTGCTCAACTTAATTTAAGTCGATCTGCGGTCCGAAATGTTTATCGGAGGTACCTAGAGACTGGCGGCTTTGTTCGTCGCCAAGGAAGGTCACGATCTCGGGTCACAACTGAAAGGCAGGATCGATTCATCGTGACGACCAGCTTGAGAAATCGTCACCTTACCTCCATTGAGATACAAAACCAACTTCGCGACTTCCACGGAGTATCTGTGAGCGCTCGAACTGTTCGGAGAAGGTTAAAAGAACGCGATATGGTACCACACAAGCCAGCTAATGGGCCCAAACTAACGCGAGCCCACCGAACAGCGCGCCTTCATTTCGCACGCAGTCATTTAAATTGGACACAGCAAGATTGGAGCCGTGTACTCTTTTCTGATGAGTCTAAAATTGTGTTACATGGCAATGATGGAAGGAGGAAGGTCTACCGACGTAAGGGAGAGCGTTTCGCACAATGGTGCTTTGAAGAGAGGGTTGCTTATGGCGGTGGCTCATGGACTGTCTGGGGCGGTATATCCGCGAGCGGCAAAACTCAACTTGAGGTTGTTACAGGACCACGGCTGCCAACATTAAATGCTGAAAGGTACATTCGTGAGTGCTTAGAACCTCACGTGATACCATACGCGGACTATGTGGGCCCAAATTTCCTTTTTATGCATGATAATGCAAGAGCCCATGCGGCCGGCATCGTCAGGGAATATCTTCGGGATGTGAACATCACAGTTATGGACTGGCCAGCCAGAAGCCCAGACATGAACCCCATTGAGCACATGTGGGACGAGCTAAAAAGACGTGTTAGGGCTCATCAGCCAGTTGCCCAGACGATGCAGGAGTTGAAAACTGCCATAGAAGAGGAATGGGAGATGATCCCTCAAAATTTCATAGAGCGGTTGATAAACTCTATGCCTAATCGTATGACAGCCTGCTGTGGTAGATGCCCATGGAGGCAACACACGTTATTAAATTAAACCTTTATTTGATAAAACATGTTTTTTATTCAAAAATCAATTGCCTTTAACAAGGCGCATATCCGACTTGTTAGGCGTAGCTCCATGTCGTATGGTATTCTGAATTCAAATTTAAAACAATACGATCGAAAAAGATGGTAAAATGTATCAGGTTCAAAACTGCATCAACAGTTTTTGTTCAATCTAGCAATCATATTTTGGTAGGGGCCATCGAAACCTAAACTCTAAGGTGGGCCAATAGATGTGTCCAGAAGTGTATTTTCAGCTAATAACTTGCCTATATTTCCGACGTACGGCTAGTATCCACCCATGATACGAGCACGTTGTTAAAACCTCTAAGGTATGGACTAAGTGTTTTGCTTCGTCGTGTGGTATAAACCACGTACGTCGAAGGACTGGGACAATCTGCTTGCTGCGGTCTTCTCGTCGGATTATAATTTGAGTGTCTTCAAGGCAGAGTAGGCTCATAAACTAGTGCGCCTCACCATCAGAGATTGCATCACTGCTTACCATCAGGTGGGATCGCACTAGTTTATATCAATAAAAAAAAACATAATTGCTTATTTCATTAACTTAGGAGAAGAGGCAGTTTTTAACAGTTTTGAAAACTGTAGTTCTTTTTATTAGTGTTGATGTTACCATTAATGACTTTCCTTAATATTTCGGCATTATTGTAATCCATCTCAATTTTATTTTTGTCACAAGATCTCTTGCCCTATTTTTAAGGGTTACAGGAATTTCTTTTATGTAGCTCTTATAATTTCACAATCGCGTGTTTTTTATCTACACTTACATAATAAAGAGGTAAAGTTTGTTTTGATGTATTTTTGTTTGTAGGAAGTACTTATCCGATTGCTAAAATTTTTTCACCGATAGAAAGCTGCTTTATTCCTGAGTGACATAGGCTATATATCAAGTACGTGGGCGAAGCTGCTGCAAAAGCTAGTAATTTATATGGTTACATCTTTCTTCCTATCGATTTCTCATGCATCGTAGTAATGTTTGTGTCCAGTCCATGGTCCATTACTATTTTTTCACACTTCTTTTTTTTTTCCTTTTTATAGATGGATTATAAGGATTTCTGTTTTGCCGACTGAGGTACAAAACCATTAAAATCTAAAAATAAATAAAATTTCTTTACAGACTACATTAGAATTATTGTAATTCAGAAATGCAAACATTGCATAAGATGAATCAATATTAAAGTTAAAATTTTAGTCTAACAATATATTTTAATTATTATTTAGAATTCCTTTTAAATAACTCTAATTCATTATGTTTTTTTAACTAATCACTATCAGCGCACCTGTCTTCACGGAGTGCTGTCAGAACATCTCATGATTCGTTATAAAACATCTCATGATAAATTCTTCTAACAGCTGATGAGTTAATGTAAGAACTAATTTATCTCATTCGATTAGATTTCAGACATCAGCTGCTGATGGACCACTTGAAATTATCTACTCTATGGATCTCATTGCCATGCCAATAATAAAAATAATATTCTCAAAACATTTATAAATAAATATTGATATTTTATTGATAAAGAGCAAGTCTACAGTAAAAAGAAAGTTTTATATTAAATTCAAAGCAACACTCGGTCTCAATTTTAGAAACAAGACATAAATATTTTAATTTAATTTATTTTACATAATAAGTTATTAATTAGGTATATGTACTAATAAATAATATCATCGTAATTTGTCTCAGAACAATTTCGAATTTCTTTCGATAGCCTTTCTCGATGTGATTTAAAGTTCTGGGTTAAGTTCATGTCCAATCAGTTCTACCACTTCACCTACGTTGTCCCATGAGTTAGGTACGAACATTAACAATCCATCCGCATGTCTAGTGATCTGTGGAATGTTCCTCACGCAACCGGCATTACAGATGAAGTCACAAGTGAGTGTGCTCGGGTTGAAGTGAAGACCCTCAGCGCAGAAGTTCAGGCGGGCCTGGTCTCCGACGCAAGTGTAATATTTATCACACTCTGGGTGGGGCCATGGGGCAACGTTGCAACCATACTTGCATTTGTCTGCTGGATCAACTGGACATTCAGGGCAGCCAGGATCAATAGGGTCATCTGGAATTGGTATTTCTTCGCTGCCGTCTGGAGGTGCAGTAATAGGGTCATCGGTAGGTGCTGCAGTTGGTGCCGTAGTGGGCGCATCAGTGGGCGCATTAGTGGATGCATCAGTGGGTGCATCAGTAGGTGCATCAGTAGGTGCATCAGTGGGTGCATCAGTGGGAGCATCAGTAGGTGCATCAGTGGGTGCATTAGTAGGTGCATCAGTAGGTGCTGCAGTTGGGGCAGTGGTGGGCGCATCAGTGGGTGAATCGGTAGGTGCTGCAGTTGGGGCAGTGGTGGGCGCATCAGTGGGTACATCAGTGGGTGCAGCAGTAGGTGCAGTAGTAGGCGCATCAGTGGGTGCATCAGTGGGCGCATCCGTAGGTGCATCAGTGGGCGCAACTGTTGAGGTGCAGCTGCCACCATTATCTCCTGGGGTGGTACCGCATCCGCCAGGACCAGTCCAGGGTTCACAGCCGGCCTCATGGGGCCATGTGCAGATCTGGAATTTAAATAAAAATATTGGACACAATTTCAAGTGTAAGTTGTTGTTATTCACCGTTAAGTTTTTCATGTACCGTGTCGACCGAACTCGGGATTAAAACGATCAAAATTTAGCGGTGTATAATTTGAAATTGATATAAGTACCTAAAGTTAGGATTGTTAAATAATATTAAAGACGTACGACTACCTATGATAATATGGATATTGTAGCATTTCTTGGTGTGGGACTATATGCAGAAGTAGCGTGTAATAAAGTTTTCTAAGATATGTAAAGAACTCTACACAATAAAGGCCGATAAGTAATTATAAATTTGGTATTCATTATAGGTATGTGATTCACTGAAGGCCATTTACTTTTGCGTCGGTTTTTTTACCAAAGCGGAAAAAAATAAAAATCTTTTAAAGATATACATCATAAATTAAAGACAAAGATCTCTGTCAATTAACAGTGGCATTGTTAATATAAAATTACTTATCAGACATGCTTAATTGAACGATAAATTATTTTATTAGAACATTTAAAGGTTGTTTTAGATTTTCGACCGTCTAGTTTTGATTTTGTTTTGAAGCAGTGTACAGGTTTATTTTTTGGTCACAATCAAGAGGTTACGATCATATCATCCAGATAACACACAAAAGACAAAAGGAAACTTTCTATAAAGTGAGTTGATTTCAATTAACTGTTTAAGCAATTGTTTAACCCCTAAATGGATATGTTTAGTATTTTGATGTCTTCATTTTCATACTAAAATTTGTCATCCATCTAAATAATTGTTAAACTTGTATTTAATGAAAAGCTCTAATTAAGTCTACTACTTACAAGGCAACTATGTATTATCAAAATTTTGTTTAAAGTTTTGCAATTAATGTGTTTATTTAACCATGACTAAAGCTTGCTTTTAAAATGCTTCCATTTACAGATTATTCTGCGACACATCGGTCTCTAGAACAGCAATTGTTTTACTCTTAGCAGTTTTGGTTCATCATTTGCCTAGGCTTTGGTCAACTGTATTGAAATCAGATTCCAGTACAATGGAATGGAGCTAAGTACTGTAAATTGCTGCAGCAAAACCTCTTATAACTAACTTTGCCTATTTAACGAACTTATGAAAATAAATATGGCAGTCGGTTTTGTCAGATAAATATTAAAATAGATTTTTCTATATGACATACTTTAACCTTTCAGATAACGTCAATTTGAGAGACAATAGTAAGACAACAGATGGGCGAACCGCGTTCGCTTGAGGTTTAATGAATTAAAAGTAATTTTTGTAAGTTCTTTAAATAGATAAAGTTAGCATAATATTGCTGCAACTGTTCTTTATTACTTTAATATGATAATTACATGGTTACTTAAAATCTTTTGCCTATGTGTTACATTTCGAATGATAAAAGAGAAATTCAAAATGCATGGCAAGCTGTCTTTTTTGTATATTTACCTGCAGAGTGGGGCTGAAGTGGAGTCCAGAGGGACATACCAACTCCACTAATTCTCCGTTGTCGCAGGCATAGAACTTGCCGCAGTTAGATTCATGAGGTAACAGGTGGTTGATTTGGAAGTCAGCTGGGCAGCCATTGGGAAGAGCCTCCCAATCATTATCTGGGTCATTCGGCAGTTGTATTTCTTCACTGCTGTCTGGAGCAACTGTTGGTCGGGCGGTGGCACCAGGGCTTCCAGCACATTGTGGCACATTATAAGGCCAGTCACAATACTGAAATAATAAAGAAAATATTAATACAGTTGCCGATTTCTAAGTCGACTTTTTGTAAAAACGAAAATAGTGAATAAATATTACAGTTGATGATTGCTTAGTAATAAATAATCCCAAACGTGTACATTTATTATCCCTTTCCTGTATTTGTGTCTTTTTGCTGACAGGTAATGTCAACATAATATAACATAATATTCCACAACTTACTTAACGCCGTCTAGTCTCAAACTAAGCAGAGCTTGTGTTATGAGTACTAGACAACTGATAAACATACTTATATATTTCTAAATACATACATATTATAGATAAATTACACCCAGACACAGAACAAATGATCATGCTCATCATACAAACATTTGTCCTGGGTGGGAATCGAACCCACAACCTCTGGCATAGCAGTCAGGGCTACTAACCACTACACCAACAGGAACGGGGTGGGTCTTTTAGTCAGTAAGAGTCTGATACTATCTTCCGCTCCGCCCAAGGGCGGGGGAATAATAATTATAATTAAATTTAATGAAAAAAAGAATTCAAAAATATTGCATAGCTTTCTGTAAGTTATGCTTCCAGACCTATAAAAATCTAATATGTCTAATAATAATAAAATCTATGTCTAATATGTCTGTATGAATTACTATAATGCCTGAGTAAAATTATAACGTAGGTATTAAGCAGTGCATAACAAAAGAATATTAGAAGAAATAACGTTATCGAAATAAAATTATAATCAGTACTATATATGTCATTTATTGAAATAATTTAATTTGATTTGCAATGATGTGCCAATTAATTTTGAATTTATAAATAATGTTGAAGTTTATTTGATCTCAAAAGTTAAATGAAAATAGACACTGTTCAATATATATTTGTACGCCTCTGGTCAAAACATGAAGGATCTACCTACCTGTAACACCTCACACACCTATGTTTGCAAATAAATCATTCTTATTCTTATAATTGTTTTATTTAATTGATTTAGTTATAACAACACTTTTTAATTGCCTGATTATTTGAGGTTGGCAAAAAACAGTCGTTCAAAAGAATATATCATTCAATGTGGTTGAAATCATACGAACTATATATATTTATATAGAGTTTGATGAATTTGTTAGCAGTACACCACAGGCTCCCCTGTGTGTGTGTGTGTGTTATTTTAAGTTCTTATCCATCCTAAGGTTGTCTGGAAGAGATCGCCCTCAGCGATAACACCGCCATAGTACCCATAAATTTAAGTTTTTTTATAAGCTGTATTACTTCTTGGTGTACAATAAAGTTTATTACATTCTATATACTTAATTACATACATTAGAGATTGTATCTTATAATATATACTTTTATCTAGCTCAAGCTAATACGAGTTTATGCAAAGTTAATATGATTTACGGATAAGTTTGAAAAAAAATGTGTCAAAAGAAAAAAACATCTTGCATTTAAAAGTAGTATAGGTAATCGCTTTGAACTTGAGTTGCTTCAAATGCAACTCCAGATATATCACGTCACGAGGTGTGCCCTGCTTGGACGGAGCATCGCCGTGCCCTCGTGGGATCGGCGGCGGAGACCTCTCGCGCCGGGCCTTGGTTGAGGCCATGGTCCGGAGCGAGGAGGAGTGGCAGGCGGTCGCCGACTTCTGCGAAGCAGTAATGCTCGCAAAGGAAGAGGCCGAACGCATCAGGCAACGGCATTATCGCCGCCGCCGGGATTCTGATCCCGATTTCCGGCCACCGTAGGCGCGGGCTTGCGGACAGTGAGCAATGGGTAACTCGCTGTCCGGCCGTCCGGTAACTGTCCGGACCAAGCCCAAGTCATCAACGGTGTGCACTGTTCCCGCGCGCTCCTTGGAGTTGTCAGCAACAGCAGGGACCCAGCCGGGTCGAAGCCTACTGGGGCCAGGGTTATCCGAAAGGGCGCTCGAGCCCCGGTATGAAGGCTAGAAGGAACGAGGTGGGTCTTTTAGTCAGTAAGAGTCTGACACTATCTCCCGTTCCGCCCAAGAGCGGGGGATGTCATTCCATGATTTTTTCCCACCTTAAAAAAAAGATATATCACGTCAAGCTTTGTTGCAGATGATATACTCTTAACCCTTTTTAAATATACTTTAAGTTCTCAAAAGTAATTATAAAGATGTGTTAATCGCATTCTATTTCACTCATGTAAATCATCAAAATTATTATTTTCATTCGGAAAAAATGCATGATGTAATTTATATTTTTAGTATTCAATTTGTTGATTGTACTAAGTCACCTACGTTGTATCATGACAAACATTATCCGGGAAATAATAAAATCATATCCTTAACATCAGTTAACAAATTATCAAGTAGATTTTTAAAATTATCACAAATTACCATCTCCACGTAGCTACTGGTGGATAAGTTGATAACAGTTTGATTCACCATGATTATATTACGAGTAATAGATATGTGGGTAGGTACTTACAAAGTCCGATTTATATTAACGATTTCCTTTAAAATGTTGGGTACTTTTCTAGTTTCTGTCTAAAATGACATATGTACGTGTCAAATACTTCTTAAATTATCAAAATTAATCATGAAATTCTTCAGCTGCTACGTCATGTTGAAATATTTCATTTAATCCCTTTATCGACTTTGCCTATTTTAGTGTTATTGTTTCGTTTCCTATTATCGATATCACTAATTTGGGTGGCTTTACTGATTTTATTATATTTGCTGTTATATATTTTATTACGTGTTATAAAAATCAGAGCGATAATACGATGAAGAATTTTTGTCAAGGATATTTTGGCTTGCATCATTTTTGATTGTTACCGTTTTATAGACATTAACCTCTTAATCCCCGCGCGAACGCCGGCGTTCGCGCTAATGTCATCGCGCCATTCCGTCAAACCCCAAGCGAACGCCGGCGTTCGCTCTCACTCACTTCATTATAAGCCTTATTTTGCGGTACTTACAGACTACTTCTCTATGAACAAGTTTGGATATTTACGTTCTTGGATAAATTTCCTATAGGTTGAACGCATTAAAAGCTATAAGTCGCGGGTTCAAACTCAGCCATGTGCATTACTTTGTGTAATTTATTTTATCGTCACATCTCTCAAAACGATGAAGGAAAACATTGTGAGGAAATCGACATGTCTTAGAACCAAAAATTCGAAGACATGTTACATTCATCAACCCGCACTTGGCCCTTTCCCTCTCTAGAGAGGAGACTTGAGTCTCAGCAGTGGGAACACCAAAAGGCTGATTATGGTTATACTTTTAGAAATCTAAAATTATTTCTTTCCAGCTTCCTTAATCAAAAATAAACTATTATTATTTTGTTCATGTGTAAATCGAAATCAATTAAAATGATAACTTATCAGTCTTTATTGAGACATTGAAAATATTTCCGATATTTTGTATTGTTTCTCTTTACTAAACTTTTGTTTGGTTGCCATTTTTATCATCTATATAAATTGGGAAATGATTGTTAAAATATTTCTTACTAATCATTCTCGGAAAGCAAAGAATATAAAAATTAAAAAGTTATATTTAAAGAAGATGTTTTGATATAACAAAGTTACTACATGAATACGTAAGATATAAATAAATATTGTTGATGAGTTGAATTTATGCATTTTTTCAGAAATAGGTTTTACAAAACTCGAGTTAAAAGTTTAGATAATGATCATGCGAATAAAGTAATTATAAAAGTAGCTATGATAATGTTGTAACAATTGTAACAATAACTCGTTAACAATACGAATTTAATTTACTATTAGGCAGGCATCATCTGTCATATAAAGAATGAAATGATTTGCCAGAAAACTTAGTTGGTGAAATGATTCAAGAATCTTTTAACAGCTAACACACACATGCTTTGACACGAAGCGCTTCGATATTTTTTTATTCGCTATGTTAACTTTTAACGACACACTAACCTGAGCGGCAACGTTGAAAACGGTTCCCGGTTGACAATCCCGTTCGATCTTCTGACCGTTATCGCACTGATAATACTTTTCGCATTCTTCGTGGGGAAGTAGGAGCTCGATATCGAAGTTAGCAGGGCAACCGTTGTCCAATACGTCACCGATGTCACCAGGAGTTGTTACAACGGGTGCGACGGTTGTTGGATATGTGTAGGGACCATCGTTCACGCAGTCCGATTCCCACGACCAGACGCAGATCTGTAATTAATAGTTCGGTTAGTTTTACTTCATCATCACCATGAGCCTTTTTTAATGCTCTCACTGCTGGGATTCCTACCTCCTCTCTAGGAGAGGGAATGGGCCGTAATCCACCACGCAGGGCCAGTGCGGGTGGTTAAGTTTTACTTACTTAATCTTTTAATTGTGGTGACAATAGCTTTAATAAGATTAACAAAAGCTAAAAAAAATCATCATAACCCTTTGCAGTTACCATAAAGTCTTCATAAATTAAACTTTGATGATTTACTTCAAGGTAATCGACAAGGCATTCACTTTCCAATTCTAACCGTACCAAAGTATGCTTTGTTAAACTTTTATGATTCGGTTATAAACTTCTAGGAGCATTTCGTTCTTATAAAGGATATTAGTCCGTTTTAGTTTTATGTCTAATTGCGCAGTAGTGGTAATATCATTAGGAATAGTAACTAGATGGTTGTTAGTATCACTCATTTTCTAGAATTGACTGTTAACTGCTGCAAAGATTGGTGACAATTATATTTTCAGTTGGACAGTTACATATATGTACATTAAAAATCTCTCATGATTTAGATAATCATGTACATCTTTTGATGCTAGTATATTTCATACAAGGTAAGAAATACAGAGAAGTTCGCCATTTCTTAACACACTCAACAAAAACAGTAAGATCTGTTCATCGGTTAATATTGAAGCTCTTGATGTTAAAGATGACCTTAACCAATTTGATTATAATTATTTTTACAAACCTCTAATTGAGGGTCGAAGTAGAGGGGTTCAGGGCAGGACCTTAGAACCAGCTCTCCTTTGTCACAATAGTAGAACAGATGGCAGTACTCCTCATGAGGAAGAAGCTTGTGAACGGTGAAGTCGGCAGGACAACCGTTGGCTAGGGTCTCGCAGTCATCAGGGTTACCTGTTGGAACGGAATCGAGGAAGTAGAGTTAAAAAGGTGTTTTGTCTATCCACGCTAATATTATATAGAGGTAAAGTTTGTTTTTTTTATTTATTTTTTTGTTTGTAGGAGGTAATCTCCGAAAGCATTGGTCCGATTGCTAAAATTTTTTCACTGATTGAAAGCTGTTTTCTATTTTATGTGCGTGGGTGAAGCTGCAGGCAAAAGCATAGTTGCTAATAAAACTTCTCTAAATGATTTCAAAAAGAGATGTCGATATACTTTAATATTTACCTGGGCCTGAAGTTGGAGCTGCAGTTGGGGCTGCAGTTGGGCCAGCTGTTGGGGCTGCTGTAGGTGCAGCTGTGGGTGCAGCAGTAGGCCCGGCAGTGGGCGCCACAGTGGGCGCCGCAGTGGGCGCCGCAGTAGGCTCGGCAGTAGGGGCAGCAGTTGGGGCTGCAGTCGGCGCTGCAGTAGGTGCTGTTGTAGGTGCAGCAGTCGGTGCTGCAGTGGGGGCAGCTGTAGGAGCAGCAGTAGGTGCAGCGGTAGGACCAGCAGTGGGTGCAGCAGTGGGTGCGGCAGTAGGTGCAGCAGTTGGAGCTGCAGTGGGTGCAATTGTAGAAGTGCAACCGCCACCATTATCTCCTGGGGTGGTAGCACACGGACCTGTCCAGTATTCACAGCCAGCCTCGCTAGGCCATGTGCAGAGCTGGAATTTAAAACAGAAATATATCAATCCAAATTTATTAAATTATTTCAATGGTAAGTTTAGACTAATATTTTAAAGAGGAAACATTTGTATCTACCTATTTTGTTTTTTTTTTGTTTAGTTTAATATGAATATTCTCAAAAAAACATTACATTATTAATTCTTACAGACATGCTTTATTGGCTAAAACATTATATTACTAGAATATCATAAATGGTTTTTAATTTTCAACATTTTAGTTCTGATTTCGTTTTAGAGGTCTACAAATTAATTTTAAATTTTTAGTCTACGTTGTGTTTATTATATCATCCAGATATACAAAAAAAATAGCACAAGGTAGCTATTTAACACAGAACAATTAAACAGAACAGTTAAACTTACTGTTCAACCAAATAATGAACTCGAGATAGGTATATTAATTACCCAACTGTCTTGTGTATATAATGATGTCGTCCTTTTAAACAATCATTATCTTTATATATATAATTCTTCTGTGAGTGTGTATGTCACTGAACTTCTCTCAAACGACTGGACCGATTTTGATGAAATTTTTTGTGTGTGTTCAAGGGGATCTGGGAAGGGTTTAGATTCACAATTTTCACGCGAGCGAAGCCGCTGGCAGAAGCTAGTAACTACTTATATTTTGACAGAAATCTCTGATTGAAACCACAACTTAGAATGCACATTAGCAAATTTTTGACCAACTTGGCAACGTATGTATGGATTTTTTTTGATTTTTTTTTATAGAAATGACTAATTTTAAGTTACCTTTTAAAATGTTTTCATTTACAGATTAACTTTTTAAAAAGGAAACTAGGTTCTTGCTACAGCTATGTCTGTAGCAAAAACAAAAATACTCGAAGCAGCCAAAAATCAAAATATTTACAAAGGTACTGAACATACTCATATAGCTTTCACAAATGGATGATTAGCATTTTTTTGTATATTTACCTGCTGGGAGGGGCTGAAGTGTAGTCCAGCAGGACATAACATCTCGACTAATCCACCGTTGTCACAGGCATAGTACTTTCCACACTCAGATTCATGAGGCAACAGGTGGTTGATTTGGAAGTCAGCTGGGCAGCCATTGGGAAGAGCCTCCCAATCATCTGGGTCATTAGGAAGTGGT
Source organism: Mythimna albipuncta (assembly GCA_929112965.1). Classification (NCBI taxonomy): domain Eukaryota; kingdom Metazoa; phylum Arthropoda; class Insecta; order Lepidoptera; family Noctuidae; genus Mythimna; species Mythimna albipuncta. Next base: position 1,838,975 of record OV815986.1, on the reverse strand, counting down.
ATTTCTTCACTGCTGTCTGGAGCAACTGTTGGTCGGGCGGTGGCACCAGGGCTTCCAGCACATTGTGGCACATTATAAGGCCAGTCACAATACTGAAAACATAAACAAAATGTTATTATAATTATTAGTTTAATGGTAATTAAATTTAAAGAGATTTTTGGTTTTTGATCTTTTCGTATAAATTATGATATGTTCAAGATTGCGACATCTATTTGATCAAGTGGTGTACAAAAATTCACAAATGATTGAAGAACAGTAAATAACATTATTTTAAGTCATGTTGATAGAAAACTATAGAATTATAGTAAAGAATATCAATATCTGAATCTCTGGATAATAAAAAGATCTAGTAGGTGATGCTGCAATAAATATTGGTCCATAAAAGGACATAAATCTCAAAATTCAGATGGACAACATCTTTTAGACAAATCTGTGTGAAGTGATCTGCCAAAAAACTTGACGTTGGATGGTGATTATTGTTATAATAACCATTTAAGGTTAAAGTACACAAATATTTTAACAGCAATCTCAAAAATGAACTGATATAATAGTAATTCGATGGTACTAACCTGAGCAGGGAAGTTGAAAACGGTTCCAGGTTGACAGTCTCGTTCAAGCTTCTGACCATTATCACACTGGTAATACTTTTCACATTCTTCGTGAGGAAGTAGGAGCTGGATGTCGAAGTCGGCCGGACAACCGTTGTCCAATACATCTCCGATGTCTTTTGGAGTAGTTGAAGTCGGGCCAAGGGTAGGTGGGTATGTGTAGGGGCCATCGTTCACGCAGTCCGTTTGCCATGACCAGATGCAGATCTTTAAAGAAGAGGTTAAAAGAAATTATTACAAACAAAAGCTAAAGAATAAATCACAGTGCTTAACAGCTGCTTGACTGCGATCCCGCCTGATGGTAAGCAGTGATGCAATCGTTGATGGTGAGGCGTACTAGTTTATTAAGAGCCTATTCACTCTAGCCTTGAAGACACCTAAATTATAATCAGACGGAAAGACCGCAGTAGGAAAACTGTTCCAGTCCCTCGAAGTACGCGGTATAAATGACAAGGCGAAACGCTTAGTCCGGACCGTAGATGTTTCAACAACGTAAGGGTGGATACTCGCCGTGCGTTGGTTTTTCTGATGGTAGAAATGAGATGGCGAAATCAAGTCATGCATGTATGGTAATTGATAGGGCTTTCTCTTAAAGATCTAACCGAATACAAGTATGCTTTGTTCTTTATATTGTAGTATATAATAATATATGGTGTTCAAAGTACTTCCGTCTGACCACCGCATGTTTCACTGCATTCATGTTTGCTTGCACTCGGAATGAAAACTTCAAAGAGTTTGGTTTGGTGCCGCGCCGTAGGATTCAAGTGATGTTTTTTAAAGTGATCAGGCAGAAATGATCGTGATGTGATGCGCAGTCATGATGAAATTATTGTAGTTTGTACAAACCTCTCTTTTAGGGTCGAAGTAGAGGGGCTCAGGGCAGGACTTTAGAATAAGCTCGCCTTTATCACAATAGTAGAACAGATGGCAGTAATTCTCATGAGGAATAAGCTTGTGAATGGTAAAGTCGGCAGGACAACCATTGGCTAGGGTCTCGCAGTCATCAGGGTTACCTGTTGGAGGGAAGCCAAACAAAATTAAGATAAAATGTTTTATTTAAGTAATTGATAATAAATATTTTAAGTAGGGCAACTCTTCAGTTATTGGCCCTCCTTTACAGCTATTGGCCATTTCAACTTGGGCGGCCCAAAATAAGCAATGCCTGCCAGAATAGTAGATTCACCACTGCATTAATCAGTAAGCAGGTTTGAATATACTATTCTGGTAGGTAACTGTTTATTTTAGACCGTCAATGTTGAAATGGCCAATAACTGTATAGGGGCCAAGAACTGTAGCGTTTACTTTACTCGTATGTTATTTACTCACAAGCTGATCGTATTATAATAATAATAATAATATAATAATAAATCGTTTATTTGCGTAAATAAGGTACAGAAGGTTGACTATATAAATAAAATTGATCTCTTATTCTGCCTTTAATTTCGGCGTGCAAATATAAATCATAGTAAAAAAAATGAAATTAATTATTTGCCTAAAATCATGCACTCATTAACCAAAAATTTCTATTTCATTACAATTGTGTTGTTGATTTAAAAAATGTCAATATAACAAAAGAACTTACAATAATAATATCAAAAATGTCAATAATCATGTCAATAATAAAATCATGTCAATAATACCCATGTCAAATATAATAATAATGTCAAAACTTACAATTTGTAACCTAAAAACTCGTGTACACTATAGAAACACTTTTCAATTAAAAACCTCGTCAAGCTACTTTTAAATCTAGAAAAAGGTAACGTTTTAATAGAATTTGGTAAATTATTGTACATTTTTATACACATAATATTACTATTGTTACCTGTTAAAGTGAGATTTGTCCTCGGTTGAAACAACTTATTAGTATACATAGATCGTGGCGTATAGTAGCTTGTAGCCTGCTCGAAAAGTCTCTTGTGTTTGAAAACAAATATACAGGATTCTAATATATAAATACATGGCAGTGTTAAAATTTTATGTTTTCTAAAAAGTGGACGACATGACTCTATTTGTTTTAACCCAAAAATAGCTCTCACACATTTTTTCTGCATTACAAATGCTTGATCAATCTCCACACAACGACCCCATAGGATAATACCGTACCTTAGGACGGAAGTTATATAGCCATGGAAAGCCGTTATTGCAGCATTTCTCGATACCTCGCAGCTAATACGCCTCAAGGGGTAAATAAAACTATTTATTTTGGCGCAAATGTCACTAATATGATGTTTCCATGAGCAATATTTATCTAGGATTATTCCAAGAAATTTAACTGAATCAACTTCTGTCAAAGCGACCCCTTTATAGGATATATTTAGATCCAGCGGTTTTGATCTATAGGTATGAAATTGTATAAATTTTGTTTTATTAATGTTAACTTTCAAATTATTAGCCTCTAACCACTCTATAGTTCTTTGGAGAGCAATGTTAATTTCATTTTCATACGAGCTCTTATCGTGTCCCTTGATTATAATTGTTGTATCATCGGCAAATAGTATACATTTATGATTGATAATGTCTGGGAAATCATTTATGTAGAGCAAAAACATTGGCGGCCCTAAAATACTGCCCTGTGGCACACCATATCTATTAAATATAAACGAAGATTTGAAAGATTCCATCGTTTTAGTTTGCTTATTATAATTTGTAACCTCTACTGATTGCACTCTGTCAGACAAATACGATTTAAGCCAGTTATATGCTGTTCCTCTGATTCCATATCTTGAAACCTTTTCCAATAATCGGTCATGAGAAACATAATCGAATGCTTTACTCATATCCATGAACAAAACTGTAACAGGTATTTTCTTGTCAATGCAGTCTGTAATTTCCTTTATTAATTGAAATGCTGCTAGAGATGTACTTCTATTTTTACGAAACCCATTTTGTTCGTCTTTAATAATGTTGTGCTTTTCAATAAAGTTTGTTAGTTTATTATGAAACACCTTTTCAAAAATTTTTGAAAATATAGGTATCAAAGTCACGGGCCTGTAATTGTCCATTTGAGTGCTATCTTCTTTTTTAAATAGTGGTTTTACTACAGATTTCTTTAGTAAATCGGGAAATATTCCTTTTTCTAACGAGAGGTTAACAACGTGTAGAAGTGGCTCTAGGATTAAATCAACTGATAGTTTTATGATGTCGGTGCGAACTTCATCATAACCACTCGCTTTGGAATCATTTAGAGACATTACTATTTTTTTAAGGTCACTGCTATCCAATGGGTGCAAAAATATAGAATTACTGATTGATTCAATATGCTCCATTTGTTTTGATTTACTATCTCCTTTATTGTCAATGCTATTATTGGTTACAGTGTCAATGAAATAATTATTGAAATAATTTGCAATAGAGTCGGGATTTGTACAGTCGTTGTTATTAATAGTAATTTTTGAAATACAGGACCGTTTTAAATCAGTGCCGGCATGGTTTTTTATTACATTCCATGCCGCCTTACACTTATTTTGAGCTTTATTTATATATTTAGCATTATTATTTTTCCGTGATGTTAAAATGCATTTTTTCAATAAATTACAATAATTTTTGTACGTGTTTCTATTAGGCTCATTATGTTTATATTTTAATTTATAGTGTAATTTACTTTTATTCTTACAGCTTATTTTTATTCCTTTAGATAGCCAGTTTAATTTATTTATAGCTTTATTTGTAACTTTTACGCGAATGGTAGGAAAACATAACTTATAAAATAGTAGAAATGTGTCAGTAAATTTGTGGAATGCTTCGTTTGTCGAGTTTTCTTCAAATACGTCACTAAAAGACAGACATGAAATTGAATTTAAAAATTTTTCCTTATTCTCATGACTATAGTCACGCTTAAATTGATACCACCATTTTATAACTGGTTGATGTAATTTTGTAACGGCCCAAGTATATGATTGCGCTGAGTGATCCGATAAACCTAAATTATGTATCTTTGCGCACCCTTTTTCTATGTTGGTTATGATGTGATCAATGCAAGTTTGTGTTTTCTCTGTTACTCTAGTAGGCGTCAAGATAACATGTTTTATGTTATAGCTTTGTAACAAGTAATTATATTCCCTACTTTCCTTCGATTGTTTTAAAATATCGATATTTGTATCCCCACATATAATAATTTTCTTTCTCGTGTTACGACATAGTGTCCTCAATAGAGTCTCGAGTTTACTGAGAAATATCGACACATTTGACGAAGGGGTTCTATAAACACATATTAATAATATCCCGTATTTAGTCAGTTCTAAACCACAACATTCAAAAACACATGTTTCACTTATTTTTTGTGTTTCCTGTATAATATTAAATTCAATTTCGTTTTTTATAAGAATAATAGTACCCCCTCTTTTTGAAGTTTTCCTTGAAAAGTAAGCTGCAGTTGTAAAGCCTTTTAAGCGAAAGTTTTTTTCAGTACCTTCAAGCAAGAATGTTTCCGTAAGACATAGTACATCCACGCTGGTCTCGCTATGTAACAAATCGAATATGGAAAATGAAATATCATCACGTTTGTTTAGTGCCCCAGCTATATTTTGATGTAGAATTGTCAAGTGTGGCTCATTTTTAGTCACGAAAAAAGTTATCTAGATTTGAAGTCGCTACATTAATATTATCCGTTTGTATATTAATATCATTTGAACTATAGACCTGTACAGCAGCCTCTTTAGTATCTTTTTGTTTACTTCTTAGCTTAGTGTTATCATTATATTTCAATGGTTTAAAATAATCTAAAATTGTCTTCTGACGAGAGCGATTTACGTTATTGATTTCAATACATGTTTCCTTATTGTGGGTAGCATAGGTATACAATGGCCTTTTTAAAAGAAATTCTTGTGTGTATTTTAGGTAGTCAATTTCAATATTTAATTTTGAGCTAAGTTCCTTTAAAAATGTGCGGTTATTTTGCTTTATATAAAAGTAACGCTTATAGTTAGAAAATTTGTTCAAATTAATATATTTACTGTTTGAAAAGTTTTGCGTTAAAAGTTGTATGCTTTGATTTAACATTTTCGTATTTAAATAATAGTTACTTTGCACGCCCAGTACATAGATCTGTTGGCAATTTCTTAGGTTATTTAGTGTTATACATATTTCTTTTATCAGATGAGATGGATTAGAGTCATTTGTTCCTACCGAGATAATTACAATGTCTTGCTCAGATAGCGAATACTATATACGATATTGTTACAAAAGATCTTCATTGGACAAGGATATTGACTAACACTAACAAAAATCTGCCTTGAATATTACAGACAAAAATAAAACAAAATTACTATTCTGTTTCAGTATCATTAAACTAGAAATTAATAGATTTATTACACCAGAAATAATTGACAGAAATCAAAAATAGTTTGTGAATTGAATCATTTACCTGGACCTGAAGTCGGCGCTGCAGTTGGAGCTGCAGTGGGTCCTGCTGTTGGTCCAGCAGTGGGTCCATCGGTTGGTCCAGCAGTGGGTCCAGCTGTGGGTCCAGCTGTGGGTCCAGCTGTGGGTCCAGCTGTGGGTCCTGCAGTAGGCCCAGCAGTGGGTTCTGCAGTGGTTCCAGCTGTGGGTTCAGCAGTGGGTCCAGCCGTGGGTCCTGCAGTGGGTCCAGCTGTGGATCCTGCAGTGGGTCCAGCAGTGGGCCCAGCTGTGGATCCAGGTCCTGGTAAAGTGCATCCAGAAGCAAACGGATGAACGCAGACCTGTTGAAAAAAAATTGAGTATTGATATAAGACGTCCAAATTATGTCAGAGATTTATTTATAAATATTATGGTAGTATGTAAATTATGACAATCAAGAATCAAACTGGAAGGGAGCTACTGACAAAATATCAATAAAATTAATATTGGATTATTTTTTGAAATCCTCTCTAATCCTAGAAGTGATGATAGATAGATAGACAGATAAATTCTTTATTGTACACAAAAAATAAAGTAGTTACATATGAAACTTAAAATTAATAGGGTGCCAAAATGGGTGGTCATAATCGCTAAAAGCGATTTTTTAAAGACAACCTTTGGATGGATTTGACAGAGAAGGAGAAAAAGATACTCAGGTAGTTCATGAAGCTGCTAAGATTACATTTGACATAGCAATGTGTCGGCAGCTCAACCATGGTAAAAAACATTTGATCAATTGCGTTGATTATTAATTTAAGTTGTTATTATAAACTTATTTATTTACATTGTGCTCACATGATAGAAGCAACAAGTAATATGTAACCAAGCATTATATGTAACACATAATATGATTTAAAAGAGTGTCCATGGAGTTTCTTGCACGTTCTTCTCCATAGAGACCTACTCTTTGGAACGTGCAATTTAGCTTCACTTTTCTTGGACTGACCGACATTTGACTATTCAAAAGTGCCTGTAAATGGTCTATTTGAAATAAATGCTTTGATTTGATTTGATTGATTTTAGATTACGATGAGCCTGACATGCTCTTTGAGACTAAAGTCCTTAAAAATAAAGAGAAAAAAAATATGACAAACAATGTTGGACATATCAGTAAGGAGAATTGTTTTTATCTGTATTCAAAATTTTTAATCCATATTCAAAATAAATTGGTATTAAGCGATATGACGTGAGACACCCAAACATTTGTCAATTACTTAAAAACGTCATAGTGAGATATGATGATCCAGATCTTGAGATATCAATGTTAATCCAGATAAAATTACACGAGACGGGATTTTTTATGTGTTTTATTAATTTTATTGACATTTAGTAATCTACACTAATGTTTGAAAAGTTTTTTTTGTTTGTTGGAGGTAATCTCTGGAAGTACTAGTCCGATTGCTAAATTTTTTTCACCGATAAAAATCTGCTTAATTTCTGACTGACATAGGCTATATTTTATGTACGCGGGCGAAGTCGCGGGAAAGAGCTAGTAATAAATTTTCTAATGTATTTATCTGATAATATTATAGAGCTTATTAAAGTGTCATTGAATATTTAGAGGACAAAATATGACTATGTAGTGGATTATTTAACATTATACTTATCTAATACTGTAACATTCAAATTTATAAATTTATGTGCCATAATGATTAATAATTTCATTGACATTTAGTAATGATAAAATTAATTTCTATCTGATTATGATATAAATTTGTATGCTATTATTAGCTAACGTAATGTTAAAAATTGTTGTTTAAGACCATAATGTTACAGATGTTTGCAAATTAATAAATTAATATGAATAATATTATATATAACACTTATAGTTCATTCCCCGTCAAACCCCAAGCGTTCGCGCGTGATTTCACGCCATTCGGTTGAACACTAAGATTATTAAAAGTCCGCATAGATTATTAAAATTTTGAGCGTTTTATTTATTGGTTATGTATCTAATAGTGTAAATAAGAAATTCTTCATAAAGTAGTCTGTAAATTGCGAAAATAAGCAACCTTTCCATTTTTCCCGTATTTATACCTATTTAAATGCTTGGGGTCTCAGGGGTCAACCATATACAACATTATTTTCAGAATATGCAAAATCTTAGTACAGTTTGTTCAAAATCTGTTACTAAATCGATTCTAATAATTTTTACACCATGTTAAATTTTTTCTCAAAAATATTTAGTTTGACACCACCAACACAAAGTACAAAACAGTTCACGGCAGGTCATAGCGGGCATTAAGTGTCAGCGCACAGCTGGGTGCAGAAGCAAAACAACCCCTCAGTCACCCAGGTGACTCGGTGACCATGTATTTATGTTGCCAACCAGGTATACTGGCTTATAACTTTGTGATTTTTCATAATACAGTTTAGAAATTTTGTACATCGATTCTTTATATAAATACTAGACAGGGGTTTCAGGTTTGGCATATACAATATATATATATATATATTTGTTTAAATAATAATACGTAACGCACAGGACCGGTCATTGTAGCGACGCTTGGGGGAGGCCTATGTCCAACAGTGGACGTCTTTCAGCTGAAATGATTATGATGAACGATGTAATAGTACATTATGATACAAGTGTATAATGTTGGTGATTACCGCTGAGGCGGTATTTAGATCCGAGCCGAAGGTGAGGATCTTAAGAGAGCCGAGGACGGTAATCGCCAATATTCACGTGTATCAGACGACGTTTTTCGACACACTTGAGAAGAAAATTTTTACAAATTAATTAATTATTGCTTTATCAGCAAAATTGTTTATTCTTTTGGTAGTATGGCGGCAAAAAATTGTTATTTCTTCTTAAGCGCGCGCATCCAACATGGAGGACATAGACTAGCTACTCTTGCTAAGCTGTTTGAATAAAAATAAGGATGAGTTTGCTTATGTTCATAAACAGAAAAAATATTTTTATTTTACGAAAAGTTAAAATAGTTTATTAAAACACAAACTAGCATAAAATAAGCAAGCAAGACACTAATTTCTACTATTGAATGCAATACACAGAGAACAGAGGTTTAACAAAAAAGGTTCTGACTACATTATCACACTTGTGCATAATGGTAATCAAAAAGTCACAGTTTGGTTACTAGCTACATTATATACCTAAGTGTAGTGCAATTAAAGTCACTTTCTGAGCAAGTGTGTCGAAAAATAAATTTGTAACAACTAACCTGGATTTCAGCGTTAAACTCAGTACCGGGAGCACAGCCTCTCGCTTCAGTAAATTTCAGGCCATATTCACAGTAGTAGAATTTAGTGCAGTCATATTCGTGGGGAATCAAGTAGTGAACTTCTGCAGGAGGACAGTCTTCATGAGGCTCATATCTCCTGGCATTGTTGAACACTACATCTCCGTTGGAACGAGCCTGAACGAGAGCTAAGCCCGTCAGGAGAAGGAGGGTTTCTGAAAGAGAAGAAAAGATTAGTCAAAGGTCAATAAATATGAAATATCTTTGGTCTTATGAGAGTTTATGAACTTGAGTGATTAATATCTCTTTAAACTTTACGTAACTGTTCAATGTTAAGTTTCATTCAAATAGGATTCAGTTGATATAGCGTAAACCAGCCATATGTGCCCCAATCGGTAAGGTGCCCCACTTGTTAAACTAAAACATCATCGATTTGTTTTTGAACAATTTTAACGAAGTTTTTAAATGATTTGTATAAATTCTAATTACAGTTTTTGTCTTTTATTTAGCTTCTCCATATTATTTCACCATTAGGGCCGGTGCTCACTGCCGTCATGGCACGGTATGGCACGGCAGGTCACGCTAGGGAATGCCGTAGCAACCCGTGGCTTGCCGTGGCATCGTACTGAAAGCCCAGCCACTCTGGCATCAAACAAATTTTTTTTCTTTTATCTAATACCTGAGTAAACTAAACGTATTATAAAATGTTTAAATGATTCTGTAAGTACAAGGTAAAATTTAAATGTTATAGGCAATTATAATGTATAACTTTCACATGGGTTTGGCGCTGAAAGTCGAAATACAGGATCTGCCTAGTTCAACTACAGATGACTACACCACATATATTGACCTTAATTGGCCTGTTAAAATATTTTGTAACTTGTGTCTAAGTTTCTCTAAAATAAATATTGATGCATGGGCATCGACCGGACCACATTAATTGAAATGAGCGTTACGCAAGTTTCAACCGGCTTAGCAATCATAATTCCTTGACACAAAGTTACACATTACGTCTCGCGATGCCATGACGCACCGAGGCATGCTACAGTATGCCGCGGCGCATCCCTTCATGCCGTGGCATGCCGCGGCGCGTCGCGGCATCGTGGTATCGAAATAAAGTAACATGAATTCTACAGTCATTGAAATAAGATTCAAAATATCTTCATTAGTAATAAAATCCTTTGCCGTGCCATGTCGCGCCATGCCGGCCCTAAATGCAACTAATGAAGCATATTAAATATCGAATGTTGTGTACAGTAATAATTGGACTTCAGATTTATGTACAGTATAAATATTGTCTTATCTGTTCTAAGCAAAATGTTCTTAGATTTTTGTCTGTCACTTGTTAAAATAAACGTATCTTGAAAGCGGTGGTAAAGTTATTTCTTAAATTTTATTAGGTTTTAGAAAAAAAAAAACTAACATTTGGGATAGAAATTGGACAAATGTTTGTGTGTTAAGTACAATAATATTATAAAGAGGTAAACTTTGTTTTTTTTTTTTGTTTGTAGGAAGTAATCTCTGGAAGTACTAATTCAATTGCTACAATTTTTACACAGATAGAAAGCTGCTTTATTCATAAGTAGAATAGGATATATTTTAAGCCAGTTTATAATTTATGTATGTATTTAGAAATCATCATCATCATCTTCCTGCCCTAGTCCCGTTTTATTTGAGGTCGGCGCAACACGTTTTTTTCTTCCATTCTGTCCTCTCACTCGTCACGCTATCACTAACTCCCTTTTCTTTCATTTCGCTTCTATGTATTTAGAAATATAAAAATATATTTAACAGTTGTCTAGTACTCATAACCTAAGCTCTGCTAGCTTGGGACTAGACGGCGTTGTGTGATAATTGTAGAATATTCTATCATATTATAAAATATTAAAAAGAGCTTCCGTAAAAAAAAAAAAGAAAAAAATGTCACACATTAACGGACTGACGTAAAATTCACATTGTTGTTTATAATTACGCCGGTAAGGAACTGATAGTAAGTAATCTTTATAATTATATATGACATATCAACAGCGATAAAACAAAGGACGTGCAAAAGCTAATCGAATTAATCACCATTTAATCAACTGTAATTGTTTTGTGTTAGATTCCTAGTATTATTCAAATGTTATAATTATACATCATAGAATATTAGTTTGATAATATTATTATTCGATCAGCTTCAGAGAACAGGAAAATTAAAAAAAATATAGGCTGTTATTTATAGCCGATGAATTTTGATCTTATTTGTTAGTTGGTTTAATTTATGACGTAGAAAACTTAAATACCACCCAACCAACCAGCAATTAACCAGCGTCAGGCACTAGTTGTCTGGCAATCATGCTGAACTGGACCTATTTTGGTGCAGCCATGAGGCACACAACAACTGTATTTTTTTTGTTCTTTATTTTTTTTTATTGCTCTTTTTGATGCTTTTACATTTGATACGTGATTTTTTTTTTTTTTGTTTATTATTGTGTTTGGGCCTTGTGCTGTACCAAATAAATTATTTTTCTTTCTTTTTTCTTTCAAATCTACACTAATATTTTAAAGAGGTAAAGTTTTTTTTTTGTAGGAGGTAATATCTGAAAGTACTGGTCTGATTGTGAAAATTCACTGGTAGAAAGCTGCTTTATTCTTGAGTGACATACGTTATAATTTATTTATGCAGGTAAAGCAGCGGGCAAAAGGTAGTATAATAAACCTAACTGTACATATAACATAAAAGCAAAATATACTAATGCGTCAAAAATATACTAAGGCGTCAAAGTTCTCCTCCACATTGCTGTCATCCAGAAATGTGCCCAGAAGACTGACAGCATTGCCACGTTGAATGGCAATGCTAATTTTTTGGACAAAAAACGAACGGACAATAAAGAATTATTATTATTATTATTATTATTATTATTCGGTGTGTTTTTTAAAAAAAGGTACACGCTCTCGGACCCCATGACTCAAACGTTTTGATCTAAATTTCGCTGTTTTGATTTCATTTTATATTTTGTTGATATTAAAATAAAGGTCTACAAATTAGAAAAAAATATTATTGTTTTTCAATTTTCATTAACGAATATTAATAATTTTTCCTAATTTGCAAAATATTTGAACCCACTTACTAAACACTTAAAATTCAATAATATATATTTTCTGATTTGAAAATCACTACTGATTGTCTACAGTGAATCACAATAAAATTTACAAGCTTCCTTAAAATTAATCTTTGAGATAACAATGTATTTCATTGAAGTGACGTTATTCAATTATGTTGCAATAATTTGATTAATACCAGAAAAGGAATTCTATATTAATCTGTAATATAATCTTCTATAATAAAAGCGAAATACCACGTACTGATTAAAAACACTAAATCTCAGAAACTATAACACCTACAAACTTAAAATTTGGCAGTAAGTTCCCATACGGTGTAGACTTCTTACTGGATAAGAACGGATTTTCCGAAAATTTATCCCTTAAAGGGATGAAACGGGTGCAAAGTTTGTAGGAAGAAACCTATTTTCACGCGGGCAAAGCCGCTGGCAGAAGCTAGTAATCTATATAGACCATGTATATGTATCTATAGGTTGCTCTAAATACACATCACTTCAAACATTATCCATTATCGCCAAAACGTTCTAAATTGCAAATCAAAAATTGAACCTGACTTAAAACTTTGTCTTTATTGTATGCAATTTTGATTATTATGACGTAATATGACAAAAACAGAAGGAAGTATATCTCGTATAAAAGATAAAATTACTAGAAAAATATAAGCCATATTGCACCGATCACAAATAAACAAAGACCAAGGCAGGAATGTGATCGATCTTTAAAAAGCAGGATCTAATTTTTAAATAATTTATAATTCCTAATTATGAAATTTAATAAATTAAATATTATTATTATTTCTTTATTTTAATATTTTGTCTGTCTAATAATCTACTATGGTATTTATTATATCAATAACTGTTATTTCGCCTTAGCTTTGTTGTGGTGTTTAAGAAGATAAGTATTTGAAATGATTAGTTTTCTTCTTCTATAATATTTATGTTATAAACACCTAAATCAGCTTCTAGAATTACTTTATCAGAAAATGGAGGAGGAGTTTTCCTTGACAATACGTTCAGAAATTTTCGATGTTATTGCAAAAAGATGGACAGACTTTAAAACAGACTTTGTCCCATGATTTTGTTAAAATTGCAGAAAAATGTAAAAATATTTTGTAAAACCTAATCGGAAAATAAATATAATTTAGAAGCCGTAAGAGCCTTTGTTTTATAATATGGATATGGATTTTGTATTAATATAAGGTCCTAATAGCATGGTTATGATATACTATAGTAATTGTACCAATTTGTAACAGTTAATGATCTAATAGCAGAAACTAAAAAACACCACCAGCTGAAGAATCTTAGTTGTCAGGGTGTTTCTGATCATGTTTCGGTTTGACTTCCAGATAATTATATCAGACGTAATTGAATATGTCCAATAATTTACATATAGAACCTTTCTATCTGACCTCCACAATCTAGGTACTGGTTAACACATAACCCCTTGATAAGACAAATAGTCATAAACCAAAGTTTTTAGACTACACTGTAGAGATTATCAAATATCCACAAATGAGAATTGAGATCAACTGTTAAATGAGGTGAAGTTTAGGATATAATATATAAACTCTCTTATTTTATAGGTAAGTACATTATTTTATATGTACGCTGAGTTAGCAATATACCTCATATGCAACGATTCAATGGAACATGGATTTCACTCAATAAATAGTACTTGAAGCATGTAATTGTTTCCATGAGACCATGTCTTTAGGAACCCCAACATTATAGAGGCATAAGGACTAAGATCAAAGATTTTAAAGACCTTAGCATTATGTTTAAGAATGTCATGCGTACGACAAAGAAAGAGAGATACACCACAGAGAGACACTATACGCCCTATATCGCGCTATATCCCTTTAACAATTTAGTTTTGGTCGCAAAATGGATCGCGTTTTCACTCAACATCAACATCGAGTATAGTTTAAAATCTTATTGCTTCATCTAACGCTATCAAATGCGATGTTTGATGAAAAGGCAATGCAAATAAGAGAGACAACGCCTAAAAACTCTGTTGGCATTCGGTAATTCGGTGATTTACTGGAATATTTCACAATATTTGTTCTAGAAAATACGTATTTTTTTTCAACGATTAAAAGTTTTTTTCAGAAAAAATGCCGTCATTCAGAATTTCGATTTGCAATGCTTATTCATGTACTTTTTTATATTTTATGGAGGAAGAAAGTTTACGTAAAATTTTACACTTTTGCAAAAATTTATGTCTTGATTTCTATAGAAGCCTTGATCATATCCACAAGATAGCTGTGTTTTCAAAATATCTAGAGAAGAATCACGTAAGAGCTATTGTATGAAAATGTACCTTGAAAAGGAAGCTCTTAAACAAGCTCTTAGGACTTTTGAGACTTATGGTTAGATGATATCAAAGCTAAATTTTTCGAAATATATAAAATAAGACTTACTTATCATTCCTTTATTTGGGCTGATCTTGATTTTTGCACACACAGTCATAAGACCACTTTGGTTATGCGATATTTCCAGATACTGAAATATATTATATAGTTGATACTGCCCGCTAATCCAAGATAATTAGTGATTAAATAGCTATTGGCGTAGTTGTAAACACATGTGACAATGCTTTGGGGTACCGTTTGCATAAGGGGAAAAACATTTGTCTAATTATTGATAAGATTAATTTGAATTTGATTAGGGATTAAAATAGAAAATGGTGCAGTCCAGACTATTGTTATTATTGTTGATGAAATTATTGATTTAATCGTTAGAGATTGCAATCTTGATTAGTTTATCGGTGATTGTAGCGTCTGCTGGGTTTGATATTTTCTCGGACATTAGGAGTCACAGGGCAATCCTGACGATGAGTAATGGGTAGCTCGACATCTACTCGTAAGGAAGTTGACGACGTCTAATGTACACATGCGCTTTAAGAGGCTGCTTTTCCACTCGCCTATCGTAAACATCATGAACGGTTTAAAAGCCTGTTGCTTCATCTAACGCAATCCAACGTGATGTTTGACGATAAGGCAACGTGAAAAAAGAGTGATAATACCTGAATACTCTGTTGGCATTCCATAATTTACTCGAAAATTTTACAAAACTTGTTCCAGGAAATACGTGTTTTAAAAAAAACCCTTAAAAGTTTTTGAAAAACATTATCATTATTTAGAATTTTGATAAAATTGGGTAGGTTGGTATGTTGTACTCTTTTCATTTTTGAGAAAATTATGAACTGTCAAAGTTCATGCAAAAAAGCAGATTTTCAGAGGTCTTAACTAGATTAGTTTTACACAAATTTATAAATTGATTTTCAGAGAAGCCTAGATAATATCCTGTGTTTCCAAAATATCTAATGAAAAATGTGTAATGATGTAATAATTGCGTAAGAGCGGTTGTATGAAAAACAGGGAAAATGTATATCGAGATACATCCCCATAAAGAGATGTCAGTAAAATTGTAGGTGCCAAGCAGGACATTAGTCCTCTTTTATTATTAGCTCGGTAAAGCAACAAGGAATTTCTAGAACAGAAACCTTTGGTCCTAGTAAGCAAAGGGTAATTGAAAGACACAGTTCTGAGTTTAGACGGCAAAAGTTTGTCTCTTAGATAGAGCTGGAGAAGTCATTAGATGTTTTTCCATCTAAAATTTTATACTTATTTTATGTAGATATTTATTTAATTCTTATTTCTCTTTTTTCCTCTCTATCTTTATAAGGGTCAAACCAACAGCTTCTATGTATATTTTAGATATAGGTAGTCAGTTTAAAGGCCCAAGCGCCCGAAAAGTGCCATAAAACAGTGACTTTCTGAAGCCTACTCCTCGGTAACGGCCAGGTTAATAGGTTTAAAAAAAAAAGTATGTTTATTATAGATTCATGAACAACGTTATCGACATTTGATTTTTTCGTGCTATTTAAACTTTTATCTAAAAAAATATTTAGCAAATTTGCAACCTTTCGCAACTTTTCCCTACTTCTTCGAAACGGTTTGGATATTTAGAAACATATTTACACATATAAATTTGTGGTTAAAATTAAATATTCTTCAAAGTGAACATTGCCTATTTAAATCCATCAATATTTTGAAAAGAAAATGAATTTAAAGGTCAGCCGCAAGCTTTCCGGGCGCACTATAAGCCTTATTTTTTTACTGTCACTAACTGACATCACCATGGTCACCATTTAGTGATTTCTCAAGAAAAAAGGTTCAGCCAGGGATGTTATTATGTTATACTCACGTTTGACCCATGCTTAAGTCACAAGGAGAGTCAGGGGCTCGTAATGAGAAATTAGATATACAACAAACACTCTAACCGACCAGGGATTGAGTCAGGTCACATTCTCACCAGTGAGAGTTCCCTGAATTTAATACCAGAGTAAATGTTTCCTGATATGTACAACCTAGGGGTTTTTCAGTTAAGAGTGAATAGGTTACTTTTTGGCAAGGGTTGATCTGCTTACATCGCACGACCACGACTTTGTTACCTTCCAGTAATACCTTAGCAATGACTGTGGCCAGGCGGCCGAGCAGATGGCCACGGCCATCGATTACTATGGCCTTATTGCTAAAGCCCGCCATTTTTACGACAGCAAAACGGAAAAGTGTGCTCCATTGTCCATATGTCTAGTGGTTAGTGACCCTGACTGCTATGCCGGATGTCGTGGGTTCGATTCCCACCCAGGACAAATGTTTGTGTGATGAGCACGATCATGTGTTCTGTGTCTGGGTGTAATTATCTATAATATGTATGTATTTAGAAATATATATGTATGTTTATCAGTTATCTAGTACCCATAACACAAGCTCTGCTTAGCTTGGGACTAGACGGCGTTGAGTGATTAGTTGTGGAATATTATTATTATATATTGTTTTGATTATTATTTGACATTTAAACAATACAATTTTATAATACTGGTTCTGTTTTGTGAACATAATGTGATTTGCATGCCCATGCGACGGTAGAATATGGAGGGGCTCAATATAATTATAAGAAAACACCTACGTATCCATCACCCATATTTTAGCTCGCTGTCCGGCCGTCCGGTAACTGTCCGGACCAAGCCCAAGTCGTCGACGGCGCGCGCTGTTCCCGCGCGCCTCAAGGAGTTGTCAGCAACAGCAGGGACCCAGCCGGGTCGAAGCCTACTGGGGCCAGGGTTATCCGAAAGGGCGCTCGAGCCCCGGTATGAAGGCTTGAAGGAACGGGATGGGTTTTTTAGTCAGTAAGAGTCTGACACTATCTCCCGCTCCGCCCAAGAGCGGGGGTTGTCATAAGATGATTTTTCCCATCGAAAAAAAAAAAAAAAATCACCCATATTTGCAAACCAATAAATGATTTATGATTAAAGATTGTAGTAAAAGACATGTGGTTCCTTATATCAGCGGAAACAGTAGGTACCAGTTGTTGGCAAACCCCAAAAAATTCTTAGAAGTGATAGGCGTTGTCAGATATCAAAAGTGATTAGTAAGGAAAGTATTATTAAGAAACACCGGCTTCATCTAGTTTAAACTGACTGATGTTTTTTTGTTCCTGTAAAACTTTTTTTTTATCTGAGAATGACTAGTACTTAAGGCGTATAGTCCGTTGAACCATCTAGCCGAAATTATGTGAACACAACTCTCGCACTCGACTAGGCGGCAGTACGCAAATCTGTGCATTTATTTGCGGCCAGCAGCGCCCGGAAAGCGCTTTAAATCCATTTTCTCTGCGAGATATTGATTGATTTACATATGCAATGTTCACTTTGAAGAATATTGATCCACCAATTTTTATGTGTAAAAATGTTTCTAAAGGTCCAAGCCGTTTCGAAGGAGTAGGGAAAAGTTGCGAAAAGTTGCGAAATTGCTAAATATTTTTCTTTGACAAAAGTATTAATTTCACGAAAAAATCAAATGTTGAGTCTATAATAAACATATATTTTTTTCAAACCAATTGACCTAGCCGTTACGGAGGAGTAGGCCTCAGAAAATCACTGTTTTATGGCACTTTTCGGGCGCTTGGCCCTTAACTTCGATCCCACCTGATGATAAACAGTGATGCAATCGTTGATGGTGAGGCGCACTAGTTTATTAAGAGCCTATTCACTCTAGCCTTGAAGACACCCATAGTCGGACGGGAATCGAACGAATTTATTTGGAAAATAAATATCATTTATGCATTTTGAAGAGTGACTTGATTCTGTTATCTCTTTTATATCTTCGGACAACCCGACATGCGGCAAGTATGCACCCTTACGTTATTGAAACCTATACGGTCCGAATTAAGCGTTTCGTTTAATTATTTTATTTCGTTTAATCATCTACACTAAAAGTTTGATTCTTTGTTTGTAGGATATTATCTCTGGAAGCAAAAATTTTTCAGTGATAAAAAGCTGCTTTATTCCTAAGTGACATAGGCTATATTTTATGTACGCGGACGAAGTCGCAGGCAAAAGCTAGTTACATATAAATTACATTAATATTTCTATAAAAAAAAATATTTAAAAATATAATGGAACCTCCTAACTATACGAGTCGTGTCCAGAAGTACCGCTTTCTGAATCAAGCCCTTGATCCAGTCATCTAACGAGAGCCTCTTAAGGTGTTGGTCGAGGCTCTTAGCCATTTTTATTAAGCCATTGGCTGACATGACTTTCAGTACAATGATGGTCGAATCCACATTCCATAAGTTGACAAACTCGCGAGCCAAGTCAATGTACTTGATTTTTTTTTTCGGCTTTCACGAGGTTCTCTTCATGCGGAACGAATATGTCAACAATCATTGCACGCCTCTCGCTTCGGGTCTCCACTACTATATCAGGCTTATTGGCTACAATAGTCCTGTCAGTGATGATAGACCGATCCCAGTACAGTGTGATATCGCCATTATCGAAAACTGGGTCGGACATATACCTGTAGTATGGCACCTCCGAACCCACAAGAGAGTATTTCAGAGCTAGTCATTGATGGATAACCCTGGCTACAAGATCAAGATCGTATCTATGCTAGAATTACCCGTTAGCTAGACGAAAACAACCAGAGTTATTGGTATGGGGGGACTTGGTGCATCTCGAAAGAGCTTTCATCGCACAAAAGAGGTGTATACGTGCGATTTGTAATGTAGACCCACTCACATCCTGTAAACCACTGTTTAAGAAACTTAGAATACTAACATTAACCGGTATCTATATTGAGGAAGGCTTGCGGACAGTGAGCAATGGGTAGCTCGCTGTCCGGCCGTCCGGTAACTGTCCGGACCAAGCCCAAGTCGTCGACGGCGCGCACTGTTCCCGTGCGCCTCAAGGAGTTGTCAGCAACAGCAGGGACCCAGCCGGGTCGAAGCCTACTGGGGCCAGGGTTATCCGAAAGGGAGCTCGAGCCCCGGTATGAAGGCTAGAAGGAACGGGGTGGGTCTTTTAGTCAGTAAGAGTCTGACACTATCTCGCGCTCCGCCCAAGAGCGGGGGTTGTCATTGCATGATATTTTCCCACCATAAAAAAAAGATATAATCAGTACAAATATGTAAATAGTATGTCACAATTGATAAATAAAAATCTTTTGAATAAATGCAAAAAAAAAAAACAAAGAAATGTAATCTTAGTACCTATATACATATGTTTGTATGCCAACAAGCAATCATGAATTAAATCTTATTTATTGTGTGTTTATCATTGTTCTTAATAAGATAGGTAATTGACAATATACAAAAACATATTCTCATTTGTGAAGACTGTTAGGTAACATGGCCTTAATTACGTAGTTACGGGGCATGAGAGCCAAAGGCTTTGTCTCTAATTTGATAGATCTACATGCAACAACAATATTAGGCGCGGGCCACACAGAAGAGACGTAAGACTGGGACGCGTCGCGGACGGGGCGGAGACGAGACGCGGACGCGACTTTTTAAATTATATAGAAGAGACGGGGCGGAGACGTGACGCAGTCGCGCAGTCAGCATTCAACAGTCTGATTGGGTGAGACGAGAGAGTGAGACCGCTCGCCCGGCGCGGCGCGGCTGGCATACCACCCCGCGCCCCGCCGCATCCCGTCCTCGTCTCCACCGCGTCCGCGCCCCGTCTCTCTCTCTCCTGTGTGTTTTGAACAAAGGACGCAGAGGTAAAAGCGCTGCGCCCGCGCCCCGTCTCTTCTGTATGTTTCGCGTCGCGACGCTATACATTTTGTATAAAAAGGACGCGGTAGAGACAAATGTTCGCGCCCCGTCTGCGTCTTACGTCTCTTCTGTCTGGCCCGCGCCTTAGGGGAAGTTTGAAAGTGGCGCCAGTGACTGAAAAGTTGAAAGGAAATCGTTTGTCTTGGTATGGTCATGTGAAGAGGATGGATGAAACGCATGTTGCTAAAAGAGTTATGAGTTTACATGTGGATGAATGGAGAGGGAGGCCAAAGAAGAGATGGATGGATTGTGTGAGAAGCGATATAAAAGAAAAGGGATTTAGTGATAGCATGGCGAGTGACAGGACAAAAACAATTTTGTAATGAAAATCATTTTTCCATAGCAAGCTTTTATAGCTCGGTATACCTATATAATTAATAATCGTAAAGACATAACATACGAGCCCACACTCGAAGGGGTTGTTTCGTTTAACTACCAAGTTCCTATAGCCACCTACCAGTTCCATAATCAGACCTGCTCCTTGTCATATTAATTTTGCATTGTCATCTAATTATACACTTGCAAAATTTCAGCTCATTTGGCAACCGAAAAGTGGGTCAAATTTAATTTATAGGTTTGATTACAGATAAACATCGGGATAGGTGAAACTAGAAAAAGAAAGAAAGAAACTACTTTATTTGGCATACACACTCGTAGATACACACAATGTAGTAACAATATGTAGACACTAATAAATTATTATAAATAAAAAACCGGCCAAGAGCATGTCGGGCCACGCTCAGTGTAGGGTTCCGTAGTTACACGTCCGTCACAAATTCACAATAAGTGTACCCACTTATGAGGTTAGAAAAATGCCTGCATATACGATTATACTACAAACTTAGTCCAGAAATTATTTTGTAGAACCTTTTTGTGTTTTTGTACAAAAACTGTTCTTTCCATTAAGTTCAAAATGATTTATTTTCCTAGAAAGTCCTTATAAAGTTATACTTTTCAGATTTTTTTCATATTTTCTAACTTTTGAACCATAATCAAAAGTTAGAGGGGGGGGGACACACATTGTTTTTTACTTTTGGACCGATTATTTCCGAAATTATTGACATTATCAAAAAATGATTTTAGTAAACCCCTATTCATTTTTAAATACCTATCCAACAATATATCACACGTTAGGGTTGAAATAAAAAAAAAATCACTTCCTACTTTACATATCCTACCCTACCCTAATAAAACATTTTTTTCCAATTTTTATTTGACCACTTTGTCGGCGTGATTGATATACTTATTGGTACCAAATTTCAGCTTTCTAGTGCTAACGGTCCCAGAGATTAAGCGTGGACGGACAGACAGACGGACAGACAGACATGGCGAAACTATAAGGGTTCCTAGTTGACTACGGAACCCTAAAAAAAGAGACAACTAACAATGTGTGTCTCACGGCGGCGCCAAATAGGTCCAGTTCAGCAATAATGCCAGACAACTACATGGTAGTTGCCAGACGCTGGTTTTCAACTGAACCTTATTTCGAGTGTATGGTTGAAAATTGGTTTATCTTTTAGTACTCAGTTATTAGTGATTAGGTGTAGGGTAAATAAATTACATATTATATAAGTTTATGTGTAGTAAATAAAACAAAATAAAAGCTTGTAATAAAAAAACGTGTTGTGCCGACCCCAAATAAAATGGAACAAGGGCAGGAAGATGATAATGATGATGCAATAACAATCACAAAACAACGGCGGAATGGGAACGGGCTGCCTCTAATTAGTTAAATTAATTTTTCTTATCGTGAATGCTCCGGGCTTGCGCACAGCGAGCAATGGATAGCTCGTCGTCCGACCGTCTAGTAACCGTCTGGGCCGAGCCCAATTCATCGACGACGTATACTGTTCCCACGTGCCTCAAGGAATTGTCAGCAAACTGTAGGGATCCAGCAGGGCCAAAGCCTACTCGGGTTATGGACTGGTTTCTGAAAGGAAGGTCCAGCTCCGGTAAAAAGGAACGGGGTGGGATTTTAGTCAGTAAAAGTTTTTTTTTTTATGATCGGAAAAAATCATCCGATGACAACCCCCGCTCTTGGGTGGAGCGGGAGATAGTGTCAGACTCTTACTGACTAAAAAACCCATCCCGTTCCTTCAAGCCTTCATACTGGGGCTCGAGAGCCCTTTTGGATAACCCTGGCCCCAGTAGGCTTCGACCCGGCTGGGCCCCTGCTGTTGCTGACAACTCCTTAAGGCGTGCAGGAACAGCGCGCGCCGTCGACGACTTGGATTCCCGCGTGCCTCAAGGAATTGTCAGCAAACCGTAGGGATCCAGCAGGGCCAAAGCCTACTCGGGGTATGGACCGGTTTCTAAAAGGAAGCTCTGGTGGTAGAAGGAATTAAAAAAAATTATCTCCCGCTCCACTCAAGGGCGGGAGAAGTCATTGGATGATTTTTATCCACCGAAAAACGAAAAAATCACGAATGCTCCAGATATTGCTTTTACCATAACTTATGTTGTATGGGTCCCACTGAAGCCAAGTATCTAGAGTTACGTGGTAAAAACATCTCATAAAGAAACCACTTTTTTTCATTACGAAGCAAGTTATCAACATTAAACCATAGTACTAGGTATATCGTTTTTTAAGCTATTGCATAGCTTCTATCGCGGGCCTTGAGCGTGGAGACCGAATCCAGAAATTCCGTAACGAAAATAACCTAACACCCCTCACTCATTTGTTTTTTGAGCGTGGTGACCGATAAGAAAACAAATGAGTGAACAATCAATCAAAATTCAATTCAATGTGTGGAAGTTTATTTTCAATTAATATCAAAAAAAAAAAGAAAAAAAATTCTGCATAAATAAAATAAATAAATAATTATAATTGCATAAGTTAATAAAAATGCTATGCAATAGCTTTACCGCGGCAGTCCCCGAGTGCCACACGTTTTTTTTTTTTTTAACATCGTGAGGAAACCGGCTTGTCCTTGAACCAAACATTCGAAGACATGTGACATCCACCAACTCGCACTGTACCCGCGTGGTGGAATACAGCCCATTCTGCCTCCTAGAGACTCCTCTCTAGGAGAGTGAAGAACAGTGGGAACATTATAAGGCCGACTATGCTATTCTATTGTACTATTTGTGAGGTATTAATATCATCAGAAATCAGTTGCTGACGTGAGTGAAATTGAATTATCGTCTGCAGTCAACACTATATCCTGACTATCCTTTATAAGGCAAAGCAAATCATTTATGAGAAACCAAAATGGACCAAGAATTGAACCTTGGGGTACTCCCATTATTACTACAAACCCGGGAGATATATTACTTTGATATACTGCCTTATCATAAAAATATGGTATCGTAAAATATCACAAGTAGATACAATCAATGATACAACTGCAGTTACGCATGTTTAATATATTATATACAAATACTAGTTGACTCGACAAACTTCGTACTCTTAGTTAAGCTGTTTAAAGATAACGCCATCTACAGGCATTACTAGAAACAAGCGTAAATAATTTCAAAATAAAATTTTAATTAGAGATGGCGTTGTATTCGATTTTTTTTTTTTCGTAATTTTTTGCAGACTTTCTCACCGTTAAAATCTGCTCTGGACGATCACGAATACTTCGAGACCAAAATGAACCCAATTGGTCCATCCATTCTCGAGTTTTAGCGAGACTACCAAACAGATATTCATTTTTAATTCTATAAGGCTTTAAGGTTTGTATCGTCACTTGTTTTAAAGTACAAATGGACTAACACTTGATATAGAGTAGCTAGAACATAATGTATGTATGTTTAGTCATTAAAGCAAAATCCGCTTTGATGACTTCTCTGTCTGTCTTTCAATTATTAGTTAGCCCATTATGTACCACTGTTTTTTTTTTTTTTTTTTTTTTATTATTGATAGGCTCGCGTTTGACCACTATCTCACCTGATGGTAAGTGATGATGTGGCCGACGATGGAGCACGCTTGCCTAGAAGGCCTCCCTCTCCCTTTTCCACACACGTCTGTCGTCGTCCATTGTGTACCAGTCCCTCCGATAGTTGTCCAGCTCATCCATCCAACTCCGTCTTGGTCAATTATAAAGGGTGTAAGGGACAGCCCTCCACAAACTTTAAGGGCTTGCTCAGGAGACGAAACTGAACAACGTTCCATAAATTTTTTTTTCAGGATTCGAAAAAAATATCGGCCTCTCCATACAAACTGTCCAATCAAGTTTATAATTTTGTATGGTGAGGCTGATTTTTTTTTTTTCGTTTCCTGAAAAAAAGTGTTGTCGAAGGTTGTTCAGTTTCGTCTACCGAGCAAGCCCTTAATGTTTGTGGAGGGCTGTCCCTTACACCTTGTATATTACAATTAATTAAATCTGTCTCGATCACAAATCGCAGATGACCTTCTAAAGGTCATCTGTAATTGCAACAAATTCATGCTACTACTATTAATAACACCGCAATAGATACAAAACAAAACTATTTAGATTGAGATTCGAAGATATCCAATAAGATTTTTAACCCGTCAGCATAGGCATTTAAGTAGACGTATAAATAGTATGGAATAATGAAAAGGTTTGCTTATTTTTGATGACAACTTTATGAAGAACTTTTTATTTACATTATTAAATTAGCCATTCAATTAAACGCCTAGGGCGTTCTTTAAACGCCGGCATCCAAATGGATGCCTAGGCCGATAGCTGTTTAAACTAAAATCACTCAACGTTTAACAGCTTGGCGTATTGAAAGTTAGCCGTTTCGAAATGACTGATCAAGGCTCAGCCAAGTGATTCTTTAGTTTCTCTATATATTGACTTAATAATATTTCACTAATACTTGGTGGACATTATAAAAAGTAGTTTTATATAATTTATAAACTCATGGTCGCCCTACTAAACTAAATGACTACACAACATTCAGCCATCTGTTTAAACGTTGCGGTCAACAACATGGCTAGTTGTTCTTCAGCCATTTCATTGGATGCCGGCGTTTAACAAACGCCCTAGGCGTCAAAATTGGATGACTAATTTAACCAGATGGCTCCGATAGATACATACCCTATAAATAAAAGGATCATCATCATCATCACCAGTCTTTTTAATATTCCCACTGCTGGGACTCAAGCCTCTTCTCTAGGAGGGTAACAATCCTTGTTGGCATAAAATTTTTAAGCATAATATTGTTTGGCATAACGAAATACAAAATTAAATGTCACATAACTTTTTTTAGCATAATAATACGGTTGCATAATAATACGTTGGCATAATGCATAGGTTAGCATAACTATCGTTTAGTCTAATATGTTTTGGCTTAAATTGGAGTTGCATTTTAAAGTCATAATTTTTATTCGTCTAATAATAATGAGTCATAAATATAAAAAGTCATGATTGGTTACTGGGTTAGGTTAGGTTTTTTTTTGTGATATGACTGGGAAATCCATCATGAACGACCAATAATAATCAGTAAGATGAAATTGTGTACACAACTTACCTACCGTTTATAGTTGTTTTTTAGGGGTTTATTAGTTTTATTCCGAAGAACATTATGTGTTTGTAACATCATTTCACTAACTATTCTTTACTTATTTCTGCACACTATTGTCTACATCTCTTCGGGCCCAAGTCTGCTATTTTTATAAATTCGTCATTCCAACACGATCACATTGTCATTTTGCTAAAAGTTCGTAATCTGATAATTCATAATGACCGATTATTGATCGGTCAGCGGTATCGCAATAGAGTTGTGGTAGAATGATAATATCGAGCATATTAAAACCAATAACTGCACAATATCATTCTAATGGTAGAACACTGATCAAATAAACTGTCAAAGTTTTAGCAGATTACCGCATACGTCAAATATTCATTTATCAATATTTGCGAGATTACTATTCTATGCCACTCCTTTCAATGTAGTGTCAGTGGTTGACCATTGGAAAGTCATAATGACGCCATTCTATTAGTAGATTACCAAACTTGTCAAAATCGACAATTATGACATCAATGATAGACTATTCTGACACTAATGTAATAGCAGACTTGAGGCCCAGATCTTTCCTTTCGCAGGTCTGCTGGAAGAAATTTCTTTATGAAATAAGCAGTACCTTTGTACATAATATATAATTTTTGGGGGATGAACTGCTCGCGTCCGTAGGATTTACTTGACTCTTGATCACCCTACACGTGTCCCCTGGGTAGTGCTAAACGAGCAGTAAATACGGTGGTAGGCCATAACATCGGCTGCCGGCTTAAAGGTTACCACCCACCAGATATAGTCATGCCGCCAAGCGATCCGTCGTGTTCCGGCATGTTATCTGGTGAAGCCGTAAGGTGGAGGATGGGTCTGAACAGTTGTGTTGCGATGTACGCCGGGTATGATGCACCAGTTGCTGTTGTGTCGGAGGTTTGATCATGGAGGGTAGCGGGATCCGAAGCACGGTGCTCCGCTGGCCGACCGCAGATAGTTGGGGGCCCAAGTAGTGTGCCAGCCACACACGAAAGGCTGCCCCGCCAACTGCGAAAAATCCCAGGGTGGCCCCATCGTGCCGGTTGGCGACCGGGCGAGAGGACCCGATGGCGATCTCTGGGGGGGGTTCGGGCGTCCCCGCAGTCTCCAAATCAACCCTCCATTGGCGCAGCAGCTCTGGTTGTGTTGTTGGGTTTGACATCGCATCACCTCGCTCAACTGCCATCTTCCACCAGCCCTATTCACTCAAATTAAACTCATGAAAGTTAATAAAAGGAAAAGTAAGTGTGTACAGCGGATGCACGTCCTCTCGTTCCATGTGCACCTCTCAAATATACGAGGACTGCACTCCAATCTCGATGCAGTCCACCACCACCTCGAGACTGACAAGCCCCACTTACTTTTCTTGACGGAGACGCAGATCAGATGTCTGTCTGATGCGGCGTATCTCGACTACCCGGGATACTCATTGGAGCACCATTTCGTGCAGCGTGCCGGGGTCTGT
Organism: Mythimna albipuncta; assembly: GCA_929112965.1. Taxonomy (NCBI): domain Eukaryota; kingdom Metazoa; phylum Arthropoda; class Insecta; order Lepidoptera; family Noctuidae; genus Mythimna; species Mythimna albipuncta. The sequence goes on along the minus strand of OV815986.1, from coordinate 1,811,647 downwards.
GTATAGGTTCGCAATGACATCTGCTGCCAGCGTCTCCGTCACCTTGAAGACCCTAGTTTTTCAAGTTTATGGTTACTGGTGGACACCGGTGTGGACAAAGTTGTCTACACCTGTGTTTACCGGTCGCACAGTGGTGACCAGGAGACGACTCGGCTGTTTGGCCACCTCAGTGAGGGCGCGGATGAGGCTCTGCATCGGCACCCTGATGCGCAGTTTGTCGCTCTGGGGGATTTTAACGCCTGCCATCAAGACTGGCTTTTCCCATACCAGAGGACCGACCACGCTGGGAGGGAAACTCGAAACTTTGCAGTGTCGCTGGGCCTCTCTCAGTTGGTAAAGCAAGCGACGAGGGTGCCTGATGTAGTTGGTTATGCTGCCAATTGTCTGGACCTACTGCTGACCACTGATCCGGACAGATGTGTCGTAACAGTTTCCTCACCACTTGGAACTTCAGATCACTGTCTGGTGAAGTCTGTATCGTCCTTCTCCCTACCTGACCGCGACTCACGTGGCGAACGGCGAATGTGGCGATACAGGTCGGCAGACTGGGATGAATTCTTTGCGTCTTATCCTTGGCAGCAGGTCTGCTTCTCTTCTGAAAATCCGTCGAGCTGTGCGGATGCTGTAACCGATGTGATACGCTAAGCTATGGAGTATTTTATCCCTTATAGCGATGTACGCATCGGTGGCTCAGCTCACCCGTGGTTCAACGCCGATTGCGTTCAGGCTGAAGAGCGTAAGCATTCGGCGTTTCTCGCTTGGGTTGACGCTCGTGACCGCAATGCTCCGGATCTGAATTCTAAGAAGAGAGCCTTCAACCATGCTGCCAAGTCCTACAAAAAAGCACTAAAGAAGGCACGCTTCGACCGCATAACCCATTTTGGCAAAAAACTCTCTGCACAGCCGTCCGGTAGCAGAGCATTCTGGTCTCTTGCTAAGTCGGTCGAGGCGAACTTCTGTCGGCCCACTTTGCCTCCTCTGGTAAGGCAGTCGTGCCGATCCTGCCAACTATCGGCCGATTTCGGTAACCTCCATACTCTGCCAGATTATGGAGCGTGTATTAACTCGCGCCTCATGGCATACCTGGAAGGTAACGATCTCCTCAGTGACCGACAGTACGGGTTTCGCCGCAAGCGGTCTACTGGGGACCTACTGGTTTATGCCACCCACTTGTGGGGCGAGGCCCTCGAGAGGAATGGGGAAGCGATTGCCGTTTCCTTAGACGTCTCGAAGGCCTTCGACAGGGTATGGCACGCTAGCCTATTGAGTAAGCTTCCAGCGTACGGCATTTCCCCTGGTCTGATTAACTGGGTAAAAGACTTCCTGAGTGAACGGTCTCTCCGAGTTGTTGTCGACGGATGCTCATCAGAGCCCATGACGATTAATGCCGGAGTTCCTCAGGGGTCTGTTCTCTCTGCAACTCTCTTCCTGTTGCATATCAACGATCTGCTGGTGCCCGGTATCTATGGATATGCAGATGATAGCACAGTTGTAGAGAGATACCTGCCCAGTGCTCGGGCTAGTAAGGAACTAATCCGGTCTGAAAGAGAGGCTATGGTAGAGCGAACGAATATCTCACTTCAGGCAGTCTCCAAGTGGGGTGAAGCCAATCTAGTGGGATTCAACGCCGCCAAAACACAAGCGTGTCTTTTCACTGCCAAAAGGAGCCCGTGCACCTTGGTTCCTACTTTTCGGAATTAATCCCTGGAGTACACCGACCGCCTTCAGCTCTTAGGGGTTGAAATTCCCTCAGAGCTTAACTTTGGGCGGTTCATTGAGTCCAAAGCCAAGGTAGCTGCTAGGAAGCTGGGCATTCTTGCAAAGGTCCGGCGGTACTTCACACCGGGACAGCTTTTAATGTCATACAAAGCACAGGTCCGTTCGTGTGTGGAGTACTGCAGTCACATATGGGCTGGTGCTGTAAAATGCCACCTGGCAGCTTTGGACTCGGTGGAAAGGCGTGCAAAGAGGCTAATTGGTGATCCAGATTTGGTTAATAAATAATAAATTGGTTTACAGGATGCATTTTGGAGAGTGTGCGCAGGAATTGCATGACTTGATTCCGCCATCGCAATTCTACCATCGGACAACCCGACGTACGGTGAATATTCACCCTTACGTTGTTCAAACCTCTACGGTCCGGACTAAGCGTTTCGCCTCGTCGTTTATACCGCGTACGTCGAAGGACTGGAACAGTCTGCCTTCTGCGGTCTTCCCGTCCGATTATAATTTGGGTGTCTTCAAGGCTAGAGTGAATAGGCTCTTAATAAACTAGTGCGCCTCACCATCAAAGCTGCACCATCAAATTGCATCACTACTTACCATCAGGTGGGACCGCAGTCAAGCACTAGTTTATCTCAATTAAAAAAAAAATAATAATAATAATAATTTTATAATAATGCTGTATCTTCTTCTGTATATTGTTTGTACATAAATTATAAAATAAATAAAAATAAAATGATGTGTTTTTAACATTATGCTTTATAAAATTATGCTTTATTATTATTATGCTAGCAGTATTTATGGCAACAAGCATTATGGCAAAAGTTTTATGCCTAATAATTTTATACGGAATGATCATTATTCTGAATTTTGAGAGAAAACCGGCATGTCCAACAAAAATGCGAAGACATGTGACATCCACCAATCTGCACTGGGCTCGTGTGGTGGATTATAGCCCATTCCCTCTCCTAGAGAGGAGGCCTGAGTCCTAACAGTGGGAAGATTATAAGGCCGACTAGGCTATACCATGCTATGATTATGCCCCTGTTCATTGTTTGATGGGGTGAAAACATCAGCCATCGGTTTGTAGTCATTAAAGGGATTATTTCCTATCGTGAAATTCGTAGGTCAAATTGAAAGCAGCAAAATTCAGACAAAAATATTTTTATTTACGATATGATTTAAAGTTCTGCGTTAAGTTCGCGTTCAATCATGTCCATCACTTTAGCCGTGTTGCCCCAAGCGTTAGGCACGAACGTTAACAATCCATCTGCATGTCTAGTGATCTGTGGGATGATCCTTGCACAACCAGCATTGCAGATGAAGTCACAAGTGAGGGTGCTCGGGTTGAAGTGAAGACCCTCAGAGCAGACCCCGAGACGGAACTGGTCTCCGATGCAATAGTAGTATTTATCGCACTCTGGATGAGGCCACGGTACTACGTTGCAGTCATTCTTGCATTTGTCTGCTGGGTTAACTGGACCAGGTGGGCATTCAGGGCAGCCGGGATTAGGGGTTGTGTTTGGAGCAAGAGTGCTCTCTGGATCAGATGGCAATTGTATTTCTTCGCTGCTTTCTGGAGGTTCAGTTGGGGCTGCGGTTGGGGCTGTGGTAGGTGCAGCGGTTGGGGCTGTTGTTGGAGCTGCGGTGGTTGCAGGTGTAGGTGCCGTAGTGGGTGCAGGTGTAGGTGTAGTGGTAGGTGCAGCAGTAGGGGCTGTAGTGGGTGCAGGTGTAGGTGCAGTAGTAGGTGCAGCAGTAGGGGCTGTAGTGGGTGCAGGTGTAGGTGCAGTAGTAGGTGCAGCAGTAGGGGCTGTAGTGGGTGCAGCTGTAGGTGCAGTGGTAGGTGCAGCAGTAGGGGCTGTAGTGGGTGCAGGTGTAGGTGCAGTAGTAGGCGCAGCAGTTGAAGTGCAGTCGCTATCTGGATTACCGCATGGATTAGTCCAGTGTTTACAGCCAGCTTCGCGAGGCCATGTACAGATCTAGAATTAAAAATAAAATTTGTGTAACTGTATCAAGTGTTATATGGTGTATATATTTTGTTATTGATATAAGTACAGTTGGGATTGTCTAATTACATTAACATTGTACATTTACTTAGGGAATTATGATTGTTGTAGCGCTTCTTGGTGGAGCGCTATAACCAGTAATAGTATTAAGTAATTAATTAATGGAAAATATATTTTAGATCAATATATTTTTTGGTAAGTCATTACATTTCCGATGACGCCAGTTACTTTTGCAGTAAGCTTTTTTTTTTCTAAAAGTGAAAAAACCAAAAACTTTTTTAAAGATACACAGCCGAAATCAAAGCTCTAGTCTACTAGGAAATTAATCTTTCGAATACCGTAATTAGAGACACAAAGTGAACAGGCCCTTAATAAACTGGTGCGCCTTACTACCAACGATTGCATCACTGCTTACCATCATGTGGGATTGCAATAAAGTACTAAGTTTATATTATTAAAAAAGTTATATTAATTTTTATAATAAGGATGCATAAATTCCGAATATTTGCAAGTATTCGAACAAGAATAGAGACCTTTGGTTTAAAATAGAATGCCAACATATTTTTTTATATTTACCTGCAGGGTAGGGCTGAAGTGGAGTCCAGCGGGACATAACATAGGGACTAATCCTCCGCTGTCGCAAGCGTAGTACCTGTCGCACTCAGATTCATGAGGCAACGCATGGTCGATTTGGGGGTCAGTTGGGCAGCCATTGGGGAGAGCCTCCCAATCATCTGGGTCATTAGGTAGTTCTATTTCTTCACTGTCTGGAGCAACTGTTGGTCGAGCGGTAGCACCAGGGCTTCCAGCACATTGTGGCACATTATAAGGCCAGTCACAAAACTGAAAATATAATTGAAATGTTAATACTATATTCAACATTGATACTGAGAATTTGTAAAAACGAAGATGATCTAAAAGAGAAAGAAACTAGGAAGAAAACTGTTTTATTTGGCATACAAACTCGTAGATACACACAATGTAGTAACAACATGTAGACACTAATGATTATATAAAAAAAAGAGACAACTAACAATGTGTGTCTCACGGCTGCACCAAATAAGTCCAGTTCATCAAGGATGCCAGACAAATGACAATGGTCTAAGAATATTACAGTTGGTGACTGTATACTGTAACAAGTAATAAAAAAAATGTGCCAATTCATTATCCTCTTCAGGTATTCGTGTATTTATGTTACGTATGTTAATAAAAATAAAACTAAAAGATCCAATCAATCAGCAAAAAAAATCGATGATTAAAAATCATCCCTTCGTATAAGTAATGAATTGATTCAAAATTTATATTTCTTTAGGTGATTTTCTCTAAAGTCGTGCTGATTGTAAGCTTAAGGCTTAAATCACTGGATACATAAAAAATAATTAATGAAAACAGACCTAGTGAATACTATTATTACAAAATGCACAGAACTGTAACAAATACTTATCTACAATAAGGGCTTAATGAAACCCAGGACATGTCAGACACTATATCGACAGGCATCATTTTCCAGAAAAATTTGTATGAAGGGATCTACCAGAAAATTCAACTTAAGATGGTAATTACAATACACAACTCACAAATTAGCTGACATAAAGCAATACATAATACTACTATATTTATTTACACTTATAAACAACTTAATAACTATAATTACAGTAAATTACAAAATAAATAAATAATAAAACCCTACGCTACACCAACTAAAACCCTACACTAACTAAAATATGGCGTCAAAAAACTCCGACAGCGATGTGGAAGAGTTTTTTGACGCCATATTTTAGTTTGTGTATAGCAATTAGATGATTTTAAAACTGACCTGGGCAGGGAAGTTGAAGACAGTTCCAGGTTGACAATCTTGTACATGCTTCTCGCCGTTAAAGCACTGATAATACTTTTCACATTCTGCGTGGGGAAGTAGGTACTGGATGTTGAAGTTGGCAGGACAACCGTTGTCCAATACATCTCCGATGTCTTGTGGGGTAGTTGCATCGGGACCAAGGGTGGGTGGGTATGTGTAGGGGCCATCGTTCACGCAGTCCGTTTGCCATGACCAGACGCATATCTAAAAAAAAAAAGAAATTGGTTGGTTTCATTGATTTGATAAAATTAATTACTTGAATCACGGCTATTGAATATATAATTATAAAAATTGCTTAAATGAGATTATCAAAAGTCAAATTACACAATATTATAGTCCTTGGCAGCTGCCATAAAGTAATTCTTTGGCAGCATATCAATAATTTATCGTCATTATCAAAATGATTACTTCAAAAGTAAATGACAGGGCTTTCTTTTTTACTCAAGCATGCTTTTTTGCTCTTTTCATCATCATCAGCCTTTTTAATGTTCCCACTGCTGGGACTCAGGCCTCCTCTATAGGAGAGGGAATGGGTCCTAATCTATCACGTGGGCCCAGTGCGGGTTTGTGAATGTCACATGTCTTCGAATTTTTGGTTCAAAGACATACCGGATTCCTCACGATGTTTTCCTTTACCGTTTTGAGAGCAGTGGTAATGAAATAAATTACTCAAAGTAATGCGCATGGCAGGGTTTGAACCCGCGACCTACATCTCGTAAGTCGGAGCCATTATCACTCGGCCACCATTGCTCTCTTTTGTTCTTTTATTACGCTGAAATAATCTTCAAGGAACATTGTTTCCATAAAAATGATATTGATAGTTTTAATATATCTCATTTTGCAGTGGTGGTAATATTATCATAATTATAAATAGCGGCTATCTATATTTTTTTAGTATCAATAATATAATTTACTAGACTACTGACTTCCGACAAAATTGTAAAATTGATGAATTTTTTTAAAATAAGACCACATATATATATATAACTTAAGGAAACCATCCTAAATTGAAAAAAAACTCACTGAATTCATACAAGACAGGTTTTTTTTAAGTCATTTATCTTCAGAACTGGTGAAGTATGGTCGTTTTCAGCTTATGACATTGAAAAGGTGTTAGCTTTCAACCTAAATAAAGAACGATAGAATATTGTTGCTTTTACAAACCTGTAATTGATGGTTGAAGTAGAGGGGCTCTGGGCAGGACATCAGGATCAGCTCGCCTTTGACACAATTGTAGAACAGATGGCAGTACTCCTCATGGGGAATAAGCCTGTTGACGGTGAAATCGGCAGGACAACCGTTCTCCAGGGTCTCGCAGTCATCAGTGAAAACTGTTGGAACGGAACCGAAGAAGTTAATAATAAAATAATAATAATAATAATAATAATTCTCTATTCAGGTATAAAGTAAGCGACATTATAATTTACATTAATCAGAAATCAGAAATCAGAAATCAGAAATCAGAAATATTTTATTTGTGATACATAGGTACAGTAGTTGGTAATGTTTACATTAAAGTGCGCTATGATCAGCCTATTGTAGGCATACAAAAATAATAAATTTAAAATTTGACATACAAATAAAGAATTGACTCGTATTAAACAAGAAATTAATTACACAAATGATTGCATTATTTGATTACTATAGGTACAATATAGTCAAGAAGTCAAAATAAATTGTTATGTAAATGTCAAAATAATTTATTAGGTAAATGTCAAAATATTTTATAAGTAAGTAAATGTCAAAATAATTTGTTAGGTAAATGTCATAATAATTCGGATTTAAATGTCAAAGAAGCACACATTACATTACAAAAATTACAATTACATGTCAGAATTTATCTAATAAAAAATCTGATACACAATAATAACATTTTTGACATAGTAAACTTCTTAGTTTTTTTTTAAATAAGTTAACATGTAGACCTTTTAGTTCTTTTGGTAATTTATTAAATACAACTGATGCCATGTGAAAGACACTTTTATACATCAAGGCAGTATTCGCTTTTGGAACACAAAGACGACTTGCGTCCCTCTGGGTCCGATTGAAAGCTATAGATGCTAAAGTAAATAAATGAGGATTTTGTTTGACGAAAGCTGCTACTTCAAATATGTATAGTGACGGTAATGGAAGGATACTGTGCTTTCTAAAGAAAGGCACACAGCTCCCCGTTGATTTTAAACCAAACATAGCCCGAATGCATCGTTTCTGTGCCTTAAAGGCGAGATCTTTGTCGGTAGAATTACCCCAAAAAATTATGCCATATCTAAGAACAGACGCCACTAACCCATGATACGCAATTAAAAGGGCACTGGAGTTTATTTTGCTTGCAAGTGTATGTAAGGCATAGGCAGATTTACTAACACGCTTGCATAGTTGTTGAATATGCGGTTTCCAAGTCATTTTATCATCGATATATAAGCCTAAAAATTTACAATTGTCAACTTCCTCTATTGTTTGCATTTCAAAATTTACATTTAGGTTATTAGGTGCCGGTAAACGCTGTCTAAAGTACATTAATTACAATCGACATAAATTTAATTCAAACTGTTACAGTTATTAATAAAAAGATTTTATTAAGTTAACTAATTGATAGAAATAGTAGCAGTAGACATTATTGTGTCCTTATTTATTACTTATAAAACTCCTACCCTGAATAATATACACCGTGTAATTGACAGGTTGGCAAAAACGAAAAGTATGAATTCAGACTGGTATTGTTAACATTTTGACAGTGAAATATTTTCCCGGAAATGATAGGTGAACGTTTTTCAATTTTCAATTTTATTTCGGCTACGCAATGTATAACGAACATTGCGATACGCGCGCGACCCTATATTGCGCGCGTATTGCAATGTTCGCGCGTTGTTCATTCATACTAATAGGTACTTCGGGACGTTTGGAATAAATACATAATACAATACACACACAAACACACCTATCAAAAAATTTAAACACTAATTCAATACCTATCAAAAATTAAATTTAGTCACTTACCTAAATTAAAGTCTCTCGGGTCGTCTAAGGCATGGCTCGAAGTGGTTGCCTCTGAGCTGTACGCACAGTTGTGCTCGACGCAGGGTTTCGGCATGGAGACGAGGCATTTATGGATCCGATATGGACGTTGCTTGTCCTTTCGAAGGACTTTGTGCACAGCCCAATGTGAAACCCGGGGTCCGTTATTACGCCTTACAAGTTTTGCAGCAGTACGGGTTCCCGAACGCGGATTTCGACGGACAACATCTAAAATCGCCTGCTCAGAACGAGCACTGATTGTCCTTCCAGCACCTTCCTGCCGCGGCACAATAGGTAAGTTTTCTAAAACACGTTGATATGCCCGTGTGATAGTACGACTATTAGCTGGATGTCGTTCATTTGGGTGACTTTGAACATAGAGCCTTAAGGCTAACGTCGCGTTTCCTCTAGCTTCACCCAAGCACATTAACATCTGGCCATATTCGCGAGCACTAAACGTTTCATTACGCCGATTCATGACGATACCACACAACACAACAGCACAAAAACACACCACACAGTCCCGAACTCCCGACAGTTGAAAGAAAACGAAATAGACGTCCAGAACGCACCAGCAATCGCGGCAAACTGAACTGACGGCTGAGTGAGTGCTGACGGTTTCGTTTGTCGGCAAACCTTTGAGAGTGTGTGTGACACGCGTAGCATAGGGCTGCCCACATGATATGAAATTAAACATTTTATTTCGGTAATATTACTAGATACGTTAGTCGAGGAGCCCATGGCACAGTAGTTACCGTGGTCGGCTTGCCATTGAGATAAAGATGAAGAACTAGGTACTGAAAAAGAATTGTATCGTAATTGTATGATAAAGATTGTTATTAACCGCTATCTCTTGTAACTTCTACTCGTGGTTCTGCTTCTAAGTTTAAACCTAGTACTTGTCAATCCCCAAGCGGCACGCGCGCGATTTCGCGCCATTTTCTAAACACTAAGCAAACGCCGGCGTTCGCATAAATTATAAAATAAGCGTTTTTTATAGGGCATTTGTTCAAGAACGTAAATAAGAAGTTTTTCTTATAATAGTCTGTAAATATCGAAAATAAGCAAACCTTTTCGAACGCCAGCTTTCGCTCGGGGATTGACAGGGTAAGGAATGTGAATCTGGCAATATTGACGCAATGTTTTTATGTTTTATGTCCCACTTAATTGTCTAAACCAATTTACATTACTGTAATGCAACGCGTGTGTACAGTTCGGGTGGCTTCGTAATTGATACTGTAGATCAAACTGTTAAGCACCGCGAGGACGCCGGCGTCCTCACACCTATTGTCTTTCTATTGTGTCTCTTATTACGATACTCGAAAGGTTAACGATTTAAAATAAGGTTTTCGGAATTAAGAAAGAATAAATAAGTAATCATACTCCTGAGTATTTAATTATTAATAAAGCATTTTACATAAATAAAAATAAAATGACAAGTATTAAATTCCATACGCGGTACAACCCTAGCAGTGTCGGCGCGTAAGCAAAGGCGCCGGCGCGCAGCACACAAAGGGAGCGAGCGAGCGAGCGGTATGCTTTCTCTGTCTGTCGTAGGTACTGTCGGAGGCCAGTAAACTTTTAGAGCTAACAGCTGATTCCGCGCGGTATGTATGAATTTTCTTTTTAAATCATTATTATTTACATTGCCGAGTTTAAGTTTTTTGCTTTTTTTCACTATAATTATGTTTTTAAGGCTGGATTTTGTTGTAACAAATGAATAGAACACATATCTAGTTGAAAAACGGTCGGAAAATTCGTCAATTTTCCTGAAGAAAATTCCAACGTTTTTCAGTCATAAATCATGGTCTGAAGCTACTGTTTCAGTTTTTGCCAACCTGTCAATTACACGGTGTATACAATGAAACGGATCCGTCAATGAAATAGTATTAATTTCAAAAGTATTTGAAAAACTGGGCAAGTGGTCGGACTCGCGGTCTGAGTGTTCTGTACTTTACCTATCATGTATATAGTTCAATTTCATAGGTAAATTAGTACGGAACCATCAGCGCGTGAATGGAAGATCAAGATTTTTCCGAATCACAAAAAAAGATTTGTTTTTCATGACGTAACAATTTTACTGTTTACAGATTTATTCCTATATTTGCGCTATAAGACCTTGCTTTATGTTAAATTTCAGGATTCTGGGGCAACAGGAAGTACCCTATGAATTTTGATCCTTTTGAGAGTGTCGGCATACATTTTTTGCCACATAAACGGCCGTATCTGCGTTTTCCGCTTAGATTTAGAAGTTTGATTTTTTTACAGCTTCATGGGACCGCAGATTTGAGTATATGGTTTTAATTTTAACTCGATACTTCCACGCGTTCCCGAGATAAAGGGTCTGGAAAAACAGATAAACCGTTCCGTTTGTTCTTTTTCGTTTTTCCTAAATTGAAGAATTGATGAATTTAATTTTTTTTACCTGTATTTACTGCACCTCGGTTGGAACGAGCCTGTACGAGGGCTAGGCCCGTCAGGAGGAAGAGGGTTTCTGAAAAAGAAGAAAAGATACGTCAAAGATCAACTTTACTGTTGTGAATTACATTGTAAGGTCTTTGAGAATGAATGTGCTTAAATGACTATTATCTGTTTAGTCTTGAGCGTCGCCGCTGATTTGCTAGCCAGTCGGTTTTCTATCGTTTACATTTCGGGGAGTGTGCACTGGAATTGCTTAATCTAATTCCGCCATGTCCGTTTCATTATCGAACCACAAAACGTACGGCGTTGCGCTACCGGTACATGGTAGACATCCCAACCATACGCACAAAGCGTTTTGGGAACACATTTATTTTGCGTAAAGCTAGGGAGTGGAATTCCCTGCCGGAGTCTGTGTTTCCTGATAGCTACAACTCAGGGGTCTTTAAGTCAAGAGTGAATAGGTTGCTTCTAGGCAAGCGTGCTTCATCGTCGCCCACACCATCGCTTACCATCAGGTGAGACACACATATTTAAAATTATAATATAGTGTCAACTAATTTAATAGTAATTAAAAAAAATAACGAAACAGAATGTCAAAACAAAATATTTTTTTTTTGGGGGTTAAAAATTATCCAAATGACGTCCTCCGCCCCTGGGCGGAACGGGAGATATTGTCAGACTCTCACTGACTAAAAAACCCACCCCGTTCCTTCTTGCCTTTCAGAAACAGACCCTGGCCACAGTAGGCTTCGACTCAGCTGGGCCCCTACGGTTTCTGACAACTTCTTGAGGCGTGCCGGAACAGTGCGCGTCGTTGACGACTTGGGCTTGGTCCGGACAGTTACCGGACGGTCAGACAGCAAGCTACCCATTGCTCGCCGTCCACAAGCCTGCGCTTATGGTGACCAGAAGGCGGGATCGGAACTCTAGCGGCTTCTGGGCATGAGTGCAGCCTCCTCCTTTGTTAGCATTACTGCTTCGCATAAGGAGGCGACCGCCTGCCACTCCTTCTCGCACCGGAACATGGCCGCGAGAGATAGCTGTCACCGATCACCTCTACAAGAACCACACCTTAACCGTATGCTCCACCGTGCCCTTCGGGCGGTCCACACAGTTGTCGCACCCGGACGTCACTTCTACACGAATCCGGTGCAGGAACCACCCAAAGACACATCACAACTTCAGTTTTCAAAATATTATAAAATATGACTTACTAAACATTCCTTTAGTGATCTTGATTTTTGCACACACAGTCATAGGACCACTTTAGATGTGCGGGGTTCCTGAATATTGAAATATATTATATAGTTGGTATTGCTCGATAATCTGCGATAATGAGTGATTAGGAAGCAATCACAGCGATTGTGATGTAAAGTAAAGTCACATCTTGATTCTGATAAGATTATCTGAATCAAAAAAAGCCGCTTCTAGCTTCAAAGAAAGGCTAGAAGCCGCTTCTAGCTTTTTCTGCACACGGGCTACAATAAAAGCTAGAAGCAGCTACAAAAAAAGCTAGAAGCGGCTACAAAAAAAGCAAGAAGTGGCCACAAAAAAAAAATTAAAGCGCGCGACAGCTTATGGCCGGAGAAGCTAGAAGCGGCTTCACCCCGTTCCTGAGTGTCCGGGCCACAAAAAAAGGCCGTCACACAAAGAAGCTAGAAGCGGCTTTTTTGTGACTCAGGAACGGGATGATGCAAGCCACTTATTGTTTTTAGAAATTCGTTGAATTGATGGCTAGATTGGATCGCAATCATGATTGGTTTGCCGATAAGTTTACCGCCTGAAGGGGTACAATTAGATACGGAAGTTCGAACGTCGCTTTTAATCGAAATCACATCAGGAGGCGGCTTGGCTTTGATAAATTTATTATCTTTGCTTCCAAGTACTTTTTTATGATCTAAAATCATCGAATGATTTCACCCAATTCAGATTCGGAGGGGACGTCTGACCTTTAGTGACTAGAACCTGTGTCCTTTGCGTTCTAGGGTCTCAGTAAACGATAAGCGGTAAATGATATCGTACAGTCTTCTACAAAGCGGGATTTGAAGGTAACATAGGTTCTTGCTCTACTCATGCGTAAGTTGCGCATGAAGATGCAGCGCAGGAGCGAAACTCGGTTGCTATGACAAATTACAGTATAGCGGACAGAGTTTCGATGGAAAAGGGGTTTCATAGTAGTGCATCGATGGTGGCAGTTGTAACATAGTGCTGGTCAAGCCACTGCCGTGGTGGTAAAACTCTTCTTTGGTACCTAGCGACTCCTGGGGCCTAAGTCTGCTATTTTTATAAATTCGTCATTCCAACAAGATCACATTGTCATTTTGCTAAAAGTTTGTAATCTGGTAATTCATAATGATCGATCATTGATCGGTCAATGGTCTTGTAATAGAATAGTGGTAGAATGACAATATCGAGCACATTAAAAGCACTAATTGCGAAATGACGTCTTTAAAGTAGGTAACTGATCAAAGGAACTGTCAAAATTTTTGCAGATTACCGCATACGTCAAATATTCATTTGTCATTATGTACGAGATTACCATTCTATGCCATTTCTTTCAATGGAGTATCAGTGGTTGACCATCGGAAAGTCATAATGACGCCATTATACTAGTAGATTACCAAAACTTGTCAAAATCAACAATTATGAAGTCAATGTTACACAGTTATTGTAAGAGCAGACTTGAGGCCCTGGCTAGGTGCCTGCTCAGCAATGGCGGCTTTAATTTCCGCCTAATGCAGGTCCTCAAACCCTCAACAGAAATAGCCAGTTTAGGAGGTTCCTATTTTGGATTTAAACGAAAGAAGAAGTATTACATGTGCCTCAAAGATATATCAGCTAAATTGAAAAGGTCTAGTTACGCTAATGTCTGATAGGAATGCGGGACGTGCTAGCAATTCGGTTTCAGCCTTTACCGGACAATGGGAAATTACCCAGTGATTCACTATTCCCGGGGTATCTCCTACGGTGGTGGTTTTATTTTTATTTCATTATATTTATTATATATTATTTATTTATTTGATCAATATATTTTATTAATTATTGCGGCCATCTTTCGCTTTCATTACTGCTCCGCAGATAGCACCTGCATCTGCGTAGGTATAATCTGTGTAATAAGTCAACCGACTTGGGAATTTAGTATTATATTTAATGATTTAAAAAATACAATTATTCGGTACTTTTTATAAGGTTCTTCTGTTAGTAAATAATGATCTCTATCTCCTAATCAACCTTGATTATTAAACCCGTGTTGACTACATCAGATTTCATTAAATCCTAATAATTACCCATGGCCACGACATATGTCCTCCTACGTTCACTCTTGATAGAGTGATTGTGGTTGACGATATTGCATTTTCATTAGGCGAATGAGGCAATCGCGATGCGTCTCCATTTGTCCCGGTTTACGGCGTCTCGAGAACTCTGGACTATGGAGGTTTGTGTTGTAGCTCTGATGAGGTCTGTCCAACGTGTAGGTAAGCGCCCGCGTGACCGCTTCCCCTCTACTTGTCCCTGGACAACAAATTGCTCCATGGAGGTATAGGTACTTGCACAATCGACGACATATGTAAGTTTATATTTTTGTTAACATAACACGAATTATTGAAAAAAATCCTAATACAGTAGTAGTGGGAGAGGAACTTGCGCACAAAGGACTTCTTAACGTCCGCAGCAAAAAACGAGCAAAAAGTCACGTTTGTGGTATGAGCCCCTTTATATATGTATTTTATTTGTTGTCCAGTTGAGTCAGTCGGCTACCTTTAAAATGGTTGAGCTGAGTGGAATGGTACATGCGTCATGCTCGTGAACGGGCGCCGTCAGTTGAGACTGGTCATCTCATAGCTGCCAGTGACTTAATTCAATTTCTATTTTTGTTATTATTATTATTTTTTTAATTTTTATTACTAATCGTCATTGTGCTCACACAATAGAAGCAACAAGAAATATGTAACGAAGATTATGTAACTTAATATGATTTAAAAGAGTGTCCATGGAGTTTCTTGCACGTTCATCTCCATAGAGATTTGGAACGTGCAATTTAGCTTCACTTTTCTTGGACTGACCGACATTTGACTATTCAAAAGTGCCTGTAATTGGTCTATTTGAAATAAACGTTTCTGATTTCTACCATTTTGATAACGAACCATAAAAACCTAAACTTTGTGTTCAAATTAGATTTTCCTCAAAACATACGTCGGACATCTTTTAGCATGTTCTTTGATATTTTAAAACACCTTATAGTAAAAACATGGTATCATAAAAGATCACAAGAAGATTTAATCAATGATACAAATGCAGTTACGCATGTTGAATCACAATTAAAATCATATTAATCATTTAAACAATCTTTTGAAAAAACAAATACATCACGTGTTAACAACTTCAAATGGGCCGACATTCCGCTGATAAAATGGCTTCTACTACTTTAGAAAGAGGTCATGTATAGCCAATTTGGCATACATCGAAAGACTGCTACAATTTGCCTGTTGCGGTCTCCCTGTCCAATTATAATTTGGATGCCTTCAAGGCTGACGCCCGGATGTCTCTCTGCTTAGACGGAGCATCGCCGTGCCCTCGTGGGGGTGATCGACGGCGGAGACCTTTCGCACCGGGCCTTGGTTGAGGCCATGGTCCGGAGCGAGGAGGAGTGGCAGGCGGTCACCGACTTCTGCGAAGCAGTAATGCTCGCAAAGGAGGAGGCCGACCGCATCAGGCAACAGCGCTAGCTCTCGCCGCCACCGGGATTCCGATCCCGATTTCCAGCCACCGTAGGCGCGGGCTTGCGGACAGTAAGCAATGGGTAGCTAGCTGTCCGGCCGTCCGGTAACTGTCCGGACCAAGCCCAAGTCGTCGATGGCGCGCACTGTTTCCGCGCGCCTCAAGGAGTTGTCAGCAACAGCAGGGGCCCAGCCGGGTCGAAGCCTACTGGGGCCATTTTATCCGAAAGGGAACTCGAGCCCCGGTATGAAAGCTAGAAGGAACGGAATGGGTTTTTTAGTCAGTAAGAGTCTGACACTATCCCCCGCTCCGCCCAAGAGCGGGGTTTGTCATTGGATGATTTTTCCCATCGGAAAAAAAGGTGCCTTCATGGCTAGAGCGAATAGTCTCTTAATAAACTAGTGCGCCTCACCATCAACGATTGCATCACTGCTTACCATCAAGTGGGATTGCAGTCAAGCAATAGTTTATATCAAATAAAAAAAAATACGAATTGTATCATGAGTTCTA
The DNA here is from genome assembly GCA_929112965.1 of Mythimna albipuncta. Classification (NCBI taxonomy): domain Eukaryota; kingdom Metazoa; phylum Arthropoda; class Insecta; order Lepidoptera; family Noctuidae; genus Mythimna; species Mythimna albipuncta. The sequence continues at coordinate 1,795,396 of OV815986.1, read as the reverse complement.
ATTTTATTGTTTCTTGGTTGTTTTATCATTATCATGCACGGAACCCGGAACCCTTATAGATTCGTCATGTCTGTCTGTCTGTCCGTCCGTATGTCACAGCCACTTTTTTCCGAAACTATAAGAGCTATACTATTGAAACATTGTAAGTAGATGTATTCTGTGAACCGCATTAAGATTTTCACACAAAAATAGAAAAAAAGCAATAAATTTTGGGGGTCCCCATACATAGAACTGAAACTCAAAAATTTTTTTTTCATCAAACCCATGCGTGTGGGATATCTATGGATAGGTCTTCAAAAATGATACTGAGGTTTCTAATATCATTTTTTTCTAAACTGAATAGTTTGCGCGAGAGACACTTCCAAAGTGGTAAAATGTGTGTCCCCCCCCTCTAACTTCTAAAATAAGAGAATGATAAAACTAAAAAAAATATATGATGTACATTACTATAAAAACTACCAACGAAAATTGGTTTGAACGAAATCTAGTAAGTAGTTTTTTTTAATGCGTCATAAATCGAAAAAAATACACTATTATTAAAACATCGATCAAAGTTACAACACATTACAAGAACTTTTATATTATGTTACTTGCTGCTACGGAACCCTTCATGGGCGAGTCCGACTCGCACTTGGCCGGTTTTTTTAATATTGTATTTTGATTTGCAGATGACCTTCAGTTTGTAATTTAAACAAATTCATACCACTGCTGTTAACAATACCTAATAGATATAGACTTATAAATAGGTAAGAATGATAAGACGAATCCATTAAAATTGATAAATCGAAGATTTTGAATAAGATTAATCAATCAAGTCAATCAATCATTTATCTCTTAATCTTATATAAAAGGCTAAACCTACTCATCACCTGACTTACCAATGCTCTTGGGCTGAGCATTGATGAGTCAGGATTTAAAAATTCGGGATACAAGTTTATTTATTAAAATATAAAAATAATAAAGACTGGCCAAGTGCGAGTCAGACTCGCCCATGGAGGGTTCCGTAGCAGCAAGTAACATAATATAAAAGTTCTTGTAGTTCAGTGTAACTTTGATCGATGTTTTAATAATAGTGTATTTTTTAGATTTATGACGTATTAAAAAAAAACTACTTACTAGATCTCATTCAAACCAATTTTCGTCAGTAGTTTGCATGGTAATGTACATCATTTTTTTTTTTTAGTTTTTTCATTCTCTTATTTTAGAAGTTACGGGGGGTGACACGTTTTACCACTTTGGAAGTATCTCTCGCGTAAACTATTAAATTTAGAAAAAAATGATATTAGAAACCTCAATATCATTTTTGAAGACCTATCCCTAGATACCCCACACGTATGGGTTGGATGAAAAAAAAAATTTTGAATTTCAGTTCTAAGTATGGGGACCCCCAAAATTTATTGCTTTTTTTCTATTTTTGTGTGAAAATCTTAAGGGCCAAGCGCCCGAAAAGTGCCATAAAACAGTGATTTTCTGAGGCCTACTCCTCCGTATCGGCTAGGTCAATTGGTTTGAAAAAAATATATGTTTATTATAGATTCATGAACAATAATATCAACATTTAATTTTTTCGTGCAATTAATACTTTTGTCAAAAAAAAAAAATATTTAGCAATTTCGCAACTTTTCGCAACTTTTCCCTACTCCTTCGAAACGGCTTGGACCTTTAGAAACATTTTTACACATAAAAATTGGTGGTTAAATATTCTTCGAAGTGAACATTGCATATGTAAACCAATCAATATCTCGCAGAGAAAATGGATTTAAAGCGCTTTCCGGGCGCTGCTGGCCGCAAATAAATGCACAGATTTGTGTACTGCGGCCTAGGCGAGTGCGAGAGTTGCGTTCACATAATTTCGGCCAGACGGTTCAAGGGACTATACGCCTTAATGCGGTTAACAGAATACATTTACATACTATGTTTCAGCAATATAGCTCTTATAGTTTCGAAAAAAAGTGGCTGTGACATACGGACGGATAGACAGACAGACAGACATGACGAATCTATAAGGGTTCCGTTTTTTGCCATTTGGCTACGGAACCCTAAAAAGGACTTCCCTAAATTCACTCCGAATTTAGAGAAGTCATTTTTCCCTAAGGAAATCAAAGAGCCCAAAGCTTTTTTTGCGAAACCAAATTTTACGATACAACTGCTGCTAGAAGCAAGTTGATCAATGATAGTGACGATAATATACTATCCTATAACGATCATGATAACCATTGGTTTGTGGACATTTTAAGGGTTTATTTCCTATCATAAAGCTAAATTCAGAACTCCGAATTTCAGAAGCAAGACCACATTATTTTTAATTAATTTATTTACAAGATTTTCAATACTTTTTAAAATCTGTATATTTGAAATATGAGCAGTGTTGCCCAAGTGGTAACGGCCCTGATTTACGAGTTGTAGAGCGCTGGGTTTGACTCAGCCAGGCGTATTACTTTGTGTAATTTATTCATCACCATTGTTCTCAAAACGGTGAAGGAAAACATCGCGAGGACACCGGCATGTCCTAGAACTAAAAAATCGAAGACATGTGACATTCACCAATCCGCACTGGGCCCGCGTGGCGGATGACGGCCCATTTCCTCTCCTAGAGAGGAGGTCTGAGTCCCAGCTGTAGAATCATTAAAAAGGCTGATTATGCTATATATATTAATTTGATAGGCAAAATCCTGATTCATATCACTTAGTCCAAACCCACGCTAAACTTTGGCACAAAAAGTTTGTATGACTTTCAAGCAGATAGTATCTGCTGGCGAAAAGTAACTGTTCAATGATATTGATGATATTCTGTACCTGCTCATCGTTTGGTGGGATAGATTCATCAACCATCGGTTTGTAGTAAGGGTTCGTTTGCTTTCTTGAAGCTCGCATATAGGGTGATTGGCAATTAACGTACGATACTTAAACACGTGATTGTGCTTATGATAACAAACAATTCTTATTACGGGAGCAAAGCCGAAATCGCGAAAAAAATATCAGCTATTCAGTACATTAGGCAAACATAAATGTACTGAACAGCTGATTTTTTTTGCATTTCAGGTTTATTCCCATAGTAAAAGTTGTTGGTTATTATGAGCACAATCACGTGTTTAAGTTCACTTCTTACCAGTCATATAATATGCGAAATTGGAACGATCAAATTAGAGAAACAAAAAATAAATATTTTTATCACAGAAATTACGAAGGTGGCAGCCGGAGGACTTAAAAAAAATAAAAAATAATTTAAAAGATAAGTTTAATTAATATAAATTACAATATTAATTTATAGTAAATCTTAAGTCTAGACTTGGACGATGCAATTACAAAAGTGCCGAATTAATTATTATAAAAATACAATATTCTAAATAATTGCGAATTGCGGATGCAGCATCAGCGGGCGAAGTAGGTGGTCGACCGCGACACGAGGAGTCAGATCACCCAGTTTGTGTGGCAACATTCGCTGACGTAAGTAGCTATCATTTCGCTATTCAGCCGTGTTAGTGTAGGCAGGGCACGTAACATACAATAATATTAAATAAATTACTAACATAGGTATTAATTTTTACAGATCATTTTCAATAGTTGCTCTTGATATAATTTAAAGTTCTGCATTAAGTTCGCGTTCGATCATGTCCATAACTTCACCCGTGTTGCCCCAAGCGTTAGGCACGAACGTCAACAATCCATCCGCATGTCTAGTGATCTGTGGGATGATCCTAGCGCAACCAGCATTGCAGATGAAGTCACAAGTGAGGGTGCTCGGGTTGAAGTGAAGACCCTCAGAGCAGATCCCAAGACGGAACTGGTCTCCGATGCAATAGTAGTATTTATCACACTCTGGATGGGGCCACGGTGCAACGTTACACTCATTCTTGCATTTGTCTGCTGGATTAACTGGGCCAGGTGGGCATTGAGGGCAGCCTGGAGTGCCAGTTGTGGTGCTTGGAATAGGGGTTGTGCTTGTGATGGGAAGAACAGTGGTCTCTGGGTCAGATGGGTTTGGTATTTCTTCGCTGCTGTCTGGAGGTCTTGTTGGGGCGGTAGTTGGGGCAGCGGTTGGGGCTTGAGTTGGAGTTGGAGTAGGTGCAGGTGTAGATCCAGGTGTGGGTGCAGGTGTGGATGCAGGTGTAGGTGCAGGTGTCGGTGCAGGTGTAGGCGCAGGTGTAGGTGCAGGTGTAGGCGCAGGTGTAGGTGCAGGTGTAGGTGCAGAAGTGGGTGTGGCAGTGGGTGCAACTGTTGAAGTGCAGCCGCCACCTTCTCCTGGAGTACCGCAGGGATCAGTCCAGTGTTCACAGCCAGCTTCGCGAGGCCATGTACAGATCTAGAATTAAAAAGAAAATATTTGTAACTGAATGTAAGTTGGAATTTCTAATTATTATGAAAATTTTGTACAATTAACGAGGGAAATATGATTGTTCTCCCATTTCCTGGTGATGAGCTATTACCAGCAATGGAGTAATTGTATGTAATTGATATAAATGGAAGATTCGATTATTTTATGTAATATATATTTATGCAATATCACACACAACTTAAAATATAATTGTTTTAACTTTTGCATAAAGTTTGGCGAGAAATTTTAACAGTTATTAAAAATCTTTCAATAGTTTATAAAATAGTGAAGAATAAATTATAAGATTAAAACAAAAATTTTTTTTGATGACTCTTAAATTTTTTACTGAGCTTTATTTTAATTATGTTGAAGTAAAATTCAATTACAACGAAATGCAGCTAAAATATGTATGAAGCAACTAAATATATTAATTTTTACGACTTGGTTGCATGTTTACTTGATTTTAGAACATTTGCAAGTATTCAAACGAGAATAGAGATTCTCTGGTTTGAAATATAATGCCAAACTTGTTTTATATTTACCTGAAGGGTGGGGCTGAAGTGTAATCCAGCAGGACATAACATCTCGACTAATCCTCCATTGTCGCAAGCATAGTACTTGCCGCACTCAGACTCATGAGGCAACAGGTGGTTGATTTGGAAGTCAGCTGGGCAGCCATTGGGAAGAGCCTCCCAATCATCTGGGTCATTCGGCAGTTGTATTTCTTCACTGCTGTCTGGAGCAACTGTAGGTCGGGCGGTGGCACCAGGGCTTCCAGCACATTGTGGCACATTATAAGGCCAGTCACAATACTGAAAATTTAAATCAAGTATTAATACAATATTCAAGTTTTGTGCCGAGAATTTGTGATAACAAAAATACTCTAAGAACGACACAGTTGGTGATTGTTTAGAGTAATAAATAATCAAAATAGTGTGTATATCATTATCCTATTTTCATGTCTTTATGTTACGTACATTAATAAAAATAAACCTAACACATTCAAACTATCAGAATAAAATGGACTAATCAATGTTAATTTATCTATCAACCTTAACTTCATAGTAATTAAGCTTAAAGTTACCTTTGATTAAAATTATTCTTTTATATGAGCAATGAAAAGATTCAAAATCTGTTTTATCAGATGGATATACTTTTAAGTCGTGTTGATAATCAACTAAATAATTGTAAATAAAATATATCCCTAACAAAGATTATCTATAAAAAAATAAGAAAACCGACCTAGTAGATGATGCTGTAACAAAATGCACAGAAATGTAACAAATAGTCATCCACAATAAGGGCTCAATGAAAACCAGAGGTCCACTGGACAGGACACAAAAATGACAGGCATCAACTTCCATAAAAATTGGTATGAAATGATCTACCAGAAGACTTAATCAAAGATGGTAATTACAATACTTGATTATTTTAACAGCAAATACACAAATGAGCTGACATATAGTAATTTGATGATTTTTAAACTGACCTGGGCAGGGAAATTGAAAACGGTTCCAGGTTGACAGTCGCGTTCAAGTTTGTGACCGTTGAAGCACTGATAATACTTTTCACATTCTTCGTGAGGAAGTAGGTGCTGGATCTCGAAGTCAGCCGGACAACCGTTGTCTAATACATCTCCGATGTCTTTTGGAGTAGTTACAGTGGGGCCAAGAGTAGGTGGGTATGTGTAAGGACCATCGTTCACGCAGTCCGTTTGCCATGACCAGACACAGAGCTAGAAGAGATTGGGAAGTGTTGTTAGTGATTTGATAAAGTTTATGAGTTGAATTATTGATATTGAATGAATAATAATAAAAATAGCTTGAATGTGATGACTAAAATCAAAGATTTTATCATAGTCCTTGACAGCTGCCATAAAGTCATTGTTTGGCAGCATATCAATATAAACTTTATCATTTTTATCAAAATTATTTAGTTCAAGGTAAGCAACAGGGCTTTCCCTTTTTCAATCTAACCTTACTCGAGTATTTACTTTTATTCTTTTATAATGCGGAAAGAAACTTCAAGGAACACTGCATCCATAAAAATGATAATACTACTGTTTAATTTATGTCTCATCGAGTAGTGTTGTTATGTTTTTAATATCAGTAATTTACTAGACTACTAACTTCCGTAAAGTTATAAAATTTACGGCATTACCTACGTTAGGAAACCTATGCTAAATTGAAAAAAAATCACTGATATTTTATACATTATTTGTATTCTTTTGTCTTTTATCTTAAAAACTATTGAAGTGTGGCTGTTTTTAGCTTTTGACACTGAAAAGATGTTAGCTTTCAGCATAGCATAGCATAGCGTAGTCGGTCTTATAATGTTCCCACTGTTGGGACTCAGGCCTCCTTACTTGGAGAGGGAAGGGGCCGTAATCCACCACGCGGGCCCAGTGCGTGTTGGCGGATATCACATGTCTTCGAATGTTTGGTTCTAGGATAATTATGCCGGTTTCCTTACGATATTTTCCTTTACCGTTTTGAGAGCAGTGGTGATGAAATAAATTACACAAAGTAATGCGCCTGGCTGGGTTTTAACCCACAACCTACAACTCGTAAGTTGGGGCCGATACCACTCGGCCACCACTGCTCCCAGTTCTTTCCTAAGCTTTCAGCCTTAAAGAAGAATGGTGGAATATGATCATGTTTACAAACCTCTAATTGAGGGTTGAAGTACAGGGGCTCGGGGCATGACTTCAGAACCAGCTCGCCTTTGTCACAATAGTAGAACAGATGGCAGTACTCCTCATGGGGAATAAGCTTGTGAATGGTGAAGTCGGCAGGACAACCATTGGCTAGGGTCTCGCAGTCATCAGGGTTACCTGTTGGAACGGAACCGTTGAAGTTACAAATAAAAAGGTTTTAATTAATTATCTGACATTGATATAAATAGAAGCAGTAGTTGATCAGATGTTACAAAACGTCGACATAATTGTGTCCTTGTTTATTGCGTATAAAACACTTGTTTATAAGAACATAGGCATATTGAACTAGTATTGATTTTAAAAGTATTTGATTTAATAGGTGTTGATAAAGTTAAACATTTACCTGGGCCTGCAGTGGGTGCAGCAGTAGGAGCTGCAGTAGGCGCAGCAGTGGGTGCAGCTGTGGGTGCGGCTGTGGGTGCGGCAGTTGGGGCCGCAGTTGGGGCAGCAGTAGGAGCAGCAGTGGGGGCAGCGGTTGGGGCTGCAGTGGGAGCAGCAGTGGGGGCAGGTGTGGGGGCAGCAGTGGGGGCAGGTGTGGGAGCAGGAGTGGGGGCAGCAGTGGGGGCAGGAGTGGGTGCAACGGTTGGAGCTGTAGTAGGAGCAGCAGTTGGAGCCACAGTAGGGGCAGCAGTTGGCCTGGCTGTGGATCCAGGTCCCGGTAAAGTGCATCCAGAAGAGGATGGGTGAACACAGACCTATTGAAATAATAGTTTTTGTTATTTATATGAGACACCAGATACTTGTTAGGGACTTAATGTTGTGGTATCAGGAATATGATGAAATATCAAAATTGTTCCAGATAGAACTGCAGAAGTGTTATCTTGCATCTAATACTTTAAGTCCATATTCAACAATGTATAACAAATTAATAAAAATCAATGATGATAACATATTTATAATAACTAACCTGGATTTGAGCGTTAAACTCAGTGCCAGGAGCGCAGCCTCTAGGTTCGATATACTTCAGGCCATATTCACAGTAGTAGAATTTAGTGCAGTCATATTCGTGGGGAAGTAAGTAGTGGACTTCTGCAGGAGGGCAGTCTTCATGGGGCTCCCATAACCTGACATTGGTCAATACTGCATCTCTGGAACGAGCCTGCACGAGGGCTAAGCCCGTCAGGAGAAGAAGGATTTCTGAAAGAGAAGAAAAGATTAGTCAAATTTAGCTTTTTGCTAACGATATTAGGATCGGCTTTCAGTCTATCCCAGTCTAAGAAACTGTCTTTACCCATTAAATATTAACTTTCAAGAGGATCTGTCTCCCTAACCAAGTTAAGATCGTTTCGTTTCGATTATCTTGCGTCAAAAGCCTGTAGTTGACCACACCTCCGATTTCTGACGTCATCTCAACGCTCAGTCACGTGGTCAGAACCAAGAAATCAAAGGCATGGTCAAATCAAAGTATTCGATGCAAGAGAATCAAAACGAATTGATCGTAACTTGGCTAGGGGGGCAAACCCTCTTAAATGTTATGTTATGTTGTTATGTTGTATTTTTTGGAAAAAGACTGTTTATGTAAAGCAATGTTACATTGTAATAATATTAATACTAAAATGAGTTGAGAAATAAGACAAAAAATTTGATTTTCTCTCGCTGTAAATTTATATGATCTATCAATACTTCTGATATTATATAAGAGTTTGAATGTTTGGGTACTTCAACCACTGAACGTTGCAAACACAGCCTGGCAAAATAGGGGATTATAGACTCCTTCGAAACCCAAGTGCGGTCATCCTTATCAGGTGATGGCCTACTTAGTGTCCTTATATCTGCACTTTGGAAGACCTAAAGAACGTCACTGATACCGCTATTAATGTGGTAACCTACTTTGAGGTAAGAGAAAACTATCGATTCGAGAAAAAGAAGAAAAAGTTCTGAACGGATTTAAATGAAACCTGGCCTAACAGCTGACCCGTATGACGATGATATCATTATTGTTAAAGTAGACAAAACTAGTGGAAAAAAATCATTAGGTTTGGGTAACAAAAGATCGTGTCAAAAAAAAAATAGTATCGCGTGTAGGGAAAAATGAATTTAAAATTCACGTTGTCTTTTATAATTATGCCGTTAAGTAACTGATAGTAATTAATCTTTATATCTTCTTTTTAAGACATTGTTGAATGATAAAATTAAGAAATGTGCAAAAGTTAATCTCGTTCACATATTTTTATTTTATGAAAATAAATTTATTATTCATTTTTCTTTGATTAAGTTTTGGCGTAACAAAATTATAACGCATATTTTTTTTTAAAATATGCTTTGATTTTTAGTTTTTTTCGCTTCAAGCACCAAGAAAAGAAAATGTAGTAGTTAATTTATTGCTAATTTTTTCTCAATGTTTTCTTTTGTGAAGATTTACTATCATTACTACATTTTTAATATTTATCAAGAGTAATATTAAGTTAAATATTAACGATTGTTGTAATTATATCATTCTGAATTAAAAAACTGATTTCTGATTATAAAATAAAGTGTTTTTTCACTCATAATTACTATTGTTTACAAATGAATTAATTTTACTTAAATTACTACTAGTAGCTTAGGTGGGGACATGAAAATCTGATAATAGTGATAAAGTGAGTCACAACTTAATACGAGTAGTTTCCTTATTACTAATCTTTGAAATACTTTCTAAGATAATATTTAATTGTAGTGAAGTTATTGTATTATATGTTGCAACAATTAAAGGGATTTCTTTATTAATCCTTTTACCACGAGACTATGAAATATATATCTTTGGCAGTCAAAACACAGCATAATTTTGACTGATTTTGTTATAACGTTGTTTATGTGGATGCAAAGATCGAAGTAAATATGGAACTGTGTTAAAGATGATATTTCTAGAGCATAGGAAAGGCTGCGCAATTAGTGGATGGTTAAATAAGAACAAATTAAATAGCAGTAAGTGTGGTTTACTAGTTAGTGTTCTTAACCATGTTTGAGGTTAGTTTTTAGACTAATCAGCTACAACGGAACATGTCTAGTATTTTAGCATATGCGTCTATCTTTCTGACTTCCTCAACCCAGTTACTGGTTAAGACGGAATGGGAGACTTAGAGATGTAGGTCGTTAGAGTGTAGGACTAGTGGTCTAATTTTCTTGTTTTTAGAATACCGGTAAAAATTGTCAGATATCTATAAATGACAAGTGAGTTCCATGGCTTAACAAGCTTTCTGAATTTAAGGTTAATGCTTTAAGATAGAAAAGTTTTGCTAAATTTTGATGGTTTTTATATTAATCAGCTACAACTGAACACGTCCAATATTTTAGAAAGGGCGTCTATTTTTCCGACTTTTACTTCCAAATTTAACTTTTCCTAAATTTTTGGTAAATTATCAAGTCAGTGTCAAGTCTTGTATTTATTTAAATATGATTAGAGATATAATCATTAAAATTATCAACATCTTATTTCAGCCAACTCTATTCAATTACTTTTTCATAAAATAGGTTAGGACAAACTGAGTGGTTATATTGATTAATGATTATTATATTATTATTATAACTGATTAACACCATAGTTTTTATGGTCGCAAATCATATTTTAATAATAATACTCCACAACTATCACACAACATTGTCTAGTCTCAAGCTACGCAGAGCTTGTGTTATGAGTACTAGACAACTAATAAACATACTTATCGTGCTCATCACACAAACTTTGTCTTGACTGCCAGGCATATAGCAGTCAGGGCCACTAACCACTAGACCAACAGGCCAGTCAAAAATGAACATAATAACCGAATACTAACGTAAAAAATGTTAACTTATGAAAATTTCCAAGTTTCTCTTGAGTGATCACTTTAGACCCTAATATTAATGACTTAGCACTAGATCAAAGGATTAAAGACACACCACAGGTTTAATATTCAAAACATGTAAAATATGACTTACTAAACATTCCGATATTTTGGTTGATCTCGAGTTTTACACACACAGTCATAAGACCACTTTAGTTATGCGATGGTTCTGAATACTGAAATATATTATATAGTCGATACTGCTGGCTAATCCGCGATAATTAGTGATTAGAGAGCAATCGATGTGGTTGTAAACACATGTGATATCATTTTGGAGTTCCATTTGAATTAGGGTAAAAACACTGATCTTGATTCTGATATGATTATCTGAATTTAGTTTTACGTTGAACAAGGGGCTTGTGTAGGCCGACCAAATTTTCATATCTTTCAATTGTAGGCACCTTTAGAGATCATAATCGTGAATGGTTTGCCGATAAGTTTATCGTCTGAAGGGGTTCAGTAGGATATGGAAGTTTGTATGAAACGTCACCTTTAGTAATCGAAATTACACCAGGATGCGGCTTGTCTTTGATAAATTATCCATGGACTTTCTTGGATTTTCTTCTCCATATTGATCTACGCTTTGGAACGTGCTTCACTTGTTTGACTGACCGATATTTCGACAATTCAAAAGTGCCTGTAATTGGTCTATTTGAAATAAACGTTCCTGATTTCTGATTATTCCTACTTCCAAGCTGCGACTTCTCACATCATACCCTGGTTCTGGCCATGATATTGAGTAAGAGGAAGTGTGAAGCGGTCACCTTCACTACAAAGCAGAAATGTTAGCGAAGGACATGGCCGCAACTATAAGGGAACGGAAAACTTCACTCCCCAGTGGTCACTACAGGAGTGTCAGAAGTCGCAGAGCCACCGTAGGCGTAGGATTGAGGATGACGAGCAATGAGTAGCTCGCAGTCCGGCTGTCCGGTAAGGACCGAGCCAGAGTCTAAGCTCTAAGAGATTCCACATTCTCAATAATAGCGTTTGATAGAAAAGTATACGGAACCATATCCACTACGTATAATGAAAATATTTCAATTGCAAAGATTATAGTAAAAAGATGGACGATATTTCCTCATTTACACAAATTCGCAGAAATAATAGGTCTTTGTAGTTAGAAAAAGATTAAGAGGATTTTCTAAAATCTGATGTAATTAAGGAAAGTAGTCTAAAGACGCGGTCATGCGGGCGCTTACCTACGCGTTGGACAGACCTCATCAAAGCTGCAACACAAACCTCCTTAGTTCAGAGTTCTCGAGACGCCGTAAACCGGGACAAACGGAGACACATCGCGAGGGCCTCACTCGCCAAATGAAAATGCAATATCATCAACCACGACCACTCTGTCAAGAGTGAACGACTAAGGAGGAGTCTAAAGACTGGTCTTGGGTTATCCAAAGTTTACCGTGTTGATCAGTTCCTTTTTTAGATGAAAAATCATTCAATGATTTCTCCCGCTGTTGGCGGAGCAGATAGGTGTGTCAGTATTGCGCACAATCCATGATCCCAGTAGACTTCGACCTTCCTGGGCCCCTACGGTTTTGCTGACATCTTTAAGAGGCTTGCGTGGAACACCAAGCTCTGCTGACAACTCGGACTCGGTCAGCGAGCAATGGGTAGCTCACCGGGCTCAAGCCTATGGGATGGTTAGAAATCGGGATCGGGATCCCTGCGGCTGGGTCGTGAGGGTCGTTTCCTCAAGTATGCGGCTGCCTCCTTCGCTAGCATTATTGCTTCACCGAAGGAGTGTTAATCAGGACCTGGGCTGTGGAAGTCTGATAAGCATTCACTTCATATAGAATACGGATATTGACTGAAATTTAACCTTGACATAGTTTGGAAAATGCAATCCGTACATATAGGTATGGCTTTAAAGATATGTTTATTGCAATTATATATTTAGGTTACATTTATCTATCTGTTTATCCAAAAGGATATTGATATAACGATATCACATTCACAAAGGATATAGGTACATATGAAATGCAGGTCTTCAGAGCGCAAGACTTGCAACGATGGTTTCATTCAAAGTCAAAGTCAAAAGTTTTTTATTACACACAGGCCTACATGGGCTTACTTATAAAACGTCAGAAGCTAGTGCACGGTTCGAAATTGGTCGTTTCCTATGGAGAAGAACCGGCAAGAAACTCCATGGTTACTCTTTTAAAAAAATGGTTGTACTTACAATATTTCCATATAACAGTATTAAAAGGAAATAGAAAATGGTTGTACTTACAATATTTCCATATAACAGTATTTAAGAACAGTGTAAACCGGTCTATATTGTACTCAAAAGCACAATAAAAATAATCATTTAAAAAAAGTGAGTCAAAATATGAAGTAATCTAAGAATTCGTGGAGTCTACAGTGTTCTTCCATTTATATTATAAAAAGAGTCTATATAAAAAAAAAAGGTAGAAAAAATTATAATAATTACAACTGTCAGTAAATGAGACGTTAATTGCAACGATAATCGCCTTTATCTTGGGTTGATAACAATTATATTTTGACAATATAATTATCTGTGCTTGTACTGGAATCCAAGTGGCAGTCTGATTGACCGAATTTCTTTGTTAAAAACATTGCAATAAATGCATTTATTTGTGTTATTGTAAAGGATTATTTCGTATCCTACTATGTTAAAAGAAATTACCGTTTCTATTGATCTTGCGATTAGAAAATGCTTACAGCTTATTGATTTATTGTGCACACCTTAGTGTGATCTTTTTAAGCGAAAAGTTGACTTGTAGAGAATACCTTGTTGCTTTAAGTCTACCTATGTACCACTACTGTACATGAAGTTTAAATAAATGAATATAGTTGTCGTCAAGTTATTGGCTACACAGTAAGCTTGTAATACATTTTGAGACATTATAAGTTCTCCATGGGCTTTATTTTATGTTTGATGCACGTGACACCCAGGGAAAAGCTAGTTTCAGATATAATAATAAATTAGTTAGTTAGCCCATTTATGTCCCACTGCTGGGCGAAGTCCTCGCTCTCTCTTTTCCACACACATCTGTCTTCGGCCATTGCGGGCCAGTCCCTCCGGTATTTATCAAGCTCATCTCTCCACCTCCACCTTGGTCTGCCGCGATGTCGCCTTGCGTTTAATGCTCATCCGACACGCGATAAACGTGTCCGGCCCAAACCCACTTTAGAGTGGCAGCTTTTCGGGTAACAATAAATATCACTTACAAATGATTGAGCCAAGAAGATTATTATCAATGATGCACTGATTGTAAAAATTCCTTATTAAGGTGGAATTTAGGGAGTCTGTGTTTCCTGATAGATACAACCTAGGGGTCTTTAAGTTAAGAGTGAATAGGTTACTTCTAGGCAAGCGTGCTCCATCTTCCCCTAAATTATCGCTTATCATCAGATGAGATGCTGGTTTATCGTGAGCCTATCAATAATAGTAAACAAAAGTTTACAAAACGAATATCCTTATTTTATTGAGGAAAAAAATCGGATGTTTAATTGTTTATGTTATTTGAGGAAACTACTTTCTATAATCTATTAGAATAAACGCAAAAATCTAATTAATTGTTATCTTAATAGGTACTTTATCTTTGGACGTCAACAAGCAATCATCAAATGTAATCATATTTATTGTTATTGTTTTGTCCTTAATACGGTAGATTAATTGATATTTGAGAAAAATATGGTTCGGTTAATATGTGGAACCTTAAACTAGGTAACGTGGCCTTAATTAAGTACAGCACATGAGACACAAAGGTTTTGTCTGTGTTATAGTAATTTATCTGTAATGATTCAGGTATTACAGGTGACCTACTTATCTTTGTACCTTCTTTTTAAAGTTGGCAAAAACAAAAGTACTATTTTGAAATTTAATGTCTTTATTTTTTACCGTCTATTTTACATTATGTAACTCTTAGGTATATAGGTAATAAGGGTAAATTTTTTTTTTGGGTATTTGGGGTTGCGGGAATCCGATGGATGCTAGACGCACAGGACCGCTCATTGTGGCGACGCTTGGGGGAGGCCTATGTCCAACAGTGGACGTCTTTCGGCTGAAATGATGATGATGATGTGGTATAAATTAAATTAAAACACTTTATGTAATTATTTATTATTTTATTGTTTCTTTCAGTTTCGTTTAAATTACAATCTAGAAACTTTAATTTCGAAAAATTTCAGAACGGAACTTTTATTTTTTAACGAGTTTTGTTTTAATGAAAGCTTTAGATATAGTTTCCATATCCAGACTTTTAACCAAAATGGATCATATTAGAATACTTGGTGTTGCATTCAATACTTACGAAGATTAACTCTGTGGGCGTAGCTAATGAGTTAAAATCGATACCATATTTAGTGACGTAGACGTAGTATGTGTATTGGTTGCGGTATACCTCAAGGAAGGATTTTAGGACCCACACTATAACAAAGATACATGAATAATTTCAGATTTAAAGTATTTATTTTAAATAAACCATTTGCAACTTTGAAATTGTCAGTAAGTCGGTCAAAGTGAAGCTAATTGCTTAATCCAAAGCGACACCTCTATGAAGAAAAACGCCTAATAAGTGTTTAAGTGAGTGTTCGTCAGTATGTTAACCTAACCTAACCATCAAATAAGTAGCATAGTCGGCCTTATAATGTTCCCACTATTGGGCCTACTCTCTAGAAGAGGGAATATCAAATAGGCAATTTAGAACAAATTATCGAACACTTATTTCCTGAATAGCAAAAGTTAAGATAGATAGAAAATGTAGCAATTACAATGATTTATCATTTCGACTGGCCTGTTCGTCTAGGGACCATAACTGCTATGCCGTAGGTCGAGAGTTCGATTCACACCCAAGACAAATATTTGTTTGATGAATATAATAATTTGTTGTGTGTCTAGGTGTAAGTTAAAAGAATCTGTATGTTTTAGACTATAAGTATGTTTATCAGTTGTCTAGTACTCATAGCACAGATTCTGCTTAGTTTGAGACTAGATGGTGTTGTGCAAAAATTATGAAATATCTTAACTAATATTATAAATGTGAAAGTGTGGATGTTTGGAGGTTTGTTACTTTAATCACGGCTGAACGGATTTGGATGAAATTTGGCATGCATATAGCCTTTGACATGAAAAAGAACATAGGCTACTTTTAATCCCGGAAAACATCTTATTCCTACGGGAAAACACGTTTAGAGAGCGATAACTGAAATACATGCGGACGAAGTCACGGGCGGACAGCTAGTTATAATATATATCTTATTACTGATGATTGTACGGTATTACTGAGTTTCAAAATTTACTTGTTATCTCTACTCCTGTGGAAAAACCCGCAAAAAATGCATAATGTCATATGATGTCACCAAATAACTTAAAATCTTATCCGGACCACTAATAACAACAATTATCTGGTGTATGATCAAAAACCGTATCTGTGCTGAATGAGATAAGACCCACTAGAGTGGAAAAAAAAACAAAGGTTGACCAAAAAACATTAAGATACCTACCATATAACACGAAAATAATAAAGGCGAATGTTTGTGAGTGTGTGTTGTTTGTCTGTAACTTCTTCCCGCTAAAAACGACTGGCCTGTTGGTCTTGTGGTTCACTAACCACAAGACCAACAGGCCAGTCGTTTCGAACCCACGAACCCACGACCCCACGACCTCTGGCATAGCAGTCAGGGTCACTACCCTGACTGCTATGCCAGAGGTCGTGGGTTCGATTCCCACCCAGGACAAATGTTTGTGTGATGAGCATAATCATTTGTTCAGTGTCTGGGTGTAATTTATCTATAATATGTATGTATTTAGAAATATATAAGTATGTTTATCAGTTGTCTAGTACCCATAACACAAGCTCTGCTTAGCTTAGGACTAGACTGCATTGTGTGATAGTTGTGGAATATTATATATTATATAAAACGCTTTACGGATTTCGATAAAACTTAGCACACAGACTGCTCACGTCCTGGAATAGAACACAGAACCTTTGATATTCAAAGATTCAAAGCATTTTATTTCAAATAAAAGATTAACATTTACTTTTGAAATGTCAAGAAGTCAGTCAGTCAGAAAAAGTCATGCTAATTGCACATTCCAAAGCGTAGATCTCTACGAAGAAGAATGTGCAAGAAACTCCATGGACACTCTTTTCAATCATATCAATATTCTAAACAATATTCCAAGAGTAGTAGTAGTTCTTTAGAAAAAAATTCTGCTTTCACGTGGGTAATGCCGCTAGATATTATACAGGCGAAAATTGATGAATTTGTTTATATATATGTTACTAGTTCATACTCAAAAGGCTGAACAGATTTGATGTAATTTGGCACACAGATATATCTCCTTCTTCCTGCCTTTATTCCTTAATACTTGTGTTCGGCGCAACACGTTATATTCTTCCATTTTGTCTTGTCACCCGTCACACTATCACTAACTCCCTTTTCTTTCATATCATTCTTCCCAGAATCCATCCATCATTTCTATGGCCTTCCTGTCCCTTTTAGTAACAGGGGTTTAAATCTCCTTTTCTTAAGACCTTACCAAGACAAACGATTTCCGTTCAACGTTTCAGTCACTGGCGCCACTTTCCAACTTCCTCTAATATACCCATCCATCTCAACATCCTCATCTTCGCTACACATAATCTACAGGTTTAGGTAGACCATATTCTGGTACAGCTAAAAATACTTTTTATCTAGGTACTCGTAATTTCCTTGGGGCAATTTTTGTTTGATTTTCACGCGGACAACCGCTGGCAGCTGCTAGTGTGGTACTAATAATCGGTCTCTTACATAGAGCCACTATCTTTTTTTTTTTTTTTTTTGGAAATCTTCATGGATGTTTTTCGTTTTCGCTCGATGCGGATGCAGGGCATCATACTCGTACTGACTAAAACTACATGGTATTCTGTAACTGTGCCCGGAAAGCTGGAGAACTTGTATATTTCATGACACTTGTGCATGTATTTATAAAAATTCCCTCACTCCCTTTTCTTGAAGTGAGATATCATCGTATAGACACTTTTCCCTGTCCAAGGTGGAGGGCCAGTCAGACTTTTATTAACTAAAACCACACCCGTGTCTTTCAATTGCCCTTTGCACTATAGGATCACGGGGTTCCTTTTCAAACATTCTTCAGCATCGATTCCGACACTACGATTTGCTGACATTCTTTGAGGAGTGATATCTAATTTTTTTTTTATGGTAAAATTCATCCAAATGACATCCCCGCCCTTGGACGGAGCGGGAGATAGTGTCAGACTCTTACTGACTAAAAAACCTACCCCGTTCCTTTAAGGCTTTCAAACCGAGGCCGAGCCTCCCTTTCGGAACTAGACCCTGCCCAGTAGGCTTCAACCCAGCTGGGTCCCTGCTGTTACTGACAACTCTTTGAGCACCGCATGGAACATTATGTGCTGTCGACGACTTAGGCTCGGTTAGAATGGTTACCGGACGGCCAGATGGCGAGCTACCCACTGCTCGTCGTCTGAAAGCCTGGTCGAGCCTGGGGCGTAAGGACTACCGTACCCTCACTCCATGCGACTGACCTTGAAACCGAGCGACAACG
Organism: Mythimna albipuncta; assembly: GCA_929112965.1. Taxonomy (NCBI): domain Eukaryota; kingdom Metazoa; phylum Arthropoda; class Insecta; order Lepidoptera; family Noctuidae; genus Mythimna; species Mythimna albipuncta. Next base: position 1,777,022 of record OV815986.1, on the reverse strand, counting down.
TTACACGGAATTTTTTGGAAAATCTGATGTTGTAAAATTACATTGACCATCACTACGCTAATTACCTACGTATTTTAATTATAGCTTCGCAATCATAATTATTATGACAGAATAATAAAGTATTGCGATTCAGATTATGTCAGTGGCGGTACATAAAGAGATTTGCTTGATTAGATGACAATTTAGATTGACAATCGTAGATCGTTGATAAATCCTAAACGATTGATATTTGAAACGCTTTACTTGCTCACCGTTTTGATGGGGTGCAAGCACCAACTTTCGGTTTGTGGTATAGTATAATAATATTCTTCTTCTTCTTCTTCTTCCTGCCCTTATCCCATAGTACTTGGGGCCGGCGCAACACCTTTTCTTTTTCCATTCTGTTCTGTCACCCGTCAAACTATCACTAACTCCATTTTCTTTCATATCACTTCTTCCCTATAATATAATAGTTTTTCCAGCATTTTAATGTTCCCACAGCTGGGAACATTAGGTCAGCTCAGGCCTCCTCTCTAGGGGAGGGAATGGGCCGTAAACTACCACGCGGGCCCAGTGCGGGTTGGTGAATGTCACATGTCATTGAATTTTTGGTTCTAGGATATGCCCGATTCCTCACGATTTTTTCCTTCACCGTTTTGAGAGCAGTGGTGATGAAAAAAATTACACAAAGTAATGCGCCTGGCTGGGTTTGAGCCCACGACCTACAACTCGTAAGTCGGGGCCGTTACCACTCGGCCACCATTGTTCTAATATAGTAAAGGTAGATATAATGGTAATATAAGTAGCATAATTATATAAAATATAGCCTATGTCACTCAGGAATAAAGCAGCTTTCTATCTATGAAAAATTTTTGCAACGGGACCAGTACTTTCAGAGATCATACAAACTAAAAAAACTAACTTTACCTCCTTTTTATATTATTTCAGATTTGGTGATATTTTTTTAAACACGAGAACAATTTTTCTGAAAAGTATATAGGCTAGTTGACGTAAAAAAAATGTAATTAGTCCGTCTTTTAGATTATTCAAAAACAAGGAACACGTATTTTTTTATTTGTAAATTAAACCAAAAATTACAAAGATATAGCCCATTAAAGTTACGTATAACGTCACGCTGTGCTGCTTTTTTTCGCACGGGTGACTTCGTGTGACGTAACTTTAATGGGCTATATCTTTATTATTTTTTGTTTAATCGAAAAAAGAAAAAATACGTGTCCAATATTTTTTTTAAATCTAAAATACGGACCAAATAAAATGTAATTAGTTTCCAGGAAACTACCCAATTGCGGAATTACCGAATCCTAACAGTCGTTTTTAGGCGTTATCTCTCTTGTTAGCATAGCTTCTATCGCGGGCCTTGAGCGTGGAGACCAAATCCAGAAATTCCGTAACGAAAATAACCTAACAACCCCCACTCATTTGTTTTTTGAGCGTGGTGACCGATAAGAAAACAAATGAGTGAAAGCAGCTGTCGGCGTTTTGGATGGGTGGGGTTAAGCAGCTGTTGGCGAGGTCTGGTTTTGGATGGGTCGGGTTAAGCAGCTGTTGGCGAGGTCTCGTTTTAGATGGGTGGGGTTAAGCAGCTGTTGGCGAGGTCTATTGCATAAGTTGATAAAAAATGCTATGCAATAGCTTTACCGGGGCAGTCCCCGAGTGCCACACGTCTTTTTTTTGCCTCTTCATCAACCATGCCTCATCTAAAGCAATCCAAGGCGATGTTGGTTGCTAAACCATGCTCGATGTTGACGATGGGTGTGCAAAAGAACACTATTTTCATGACAAATGGCCTTTTCATACATGTGTTTATTGTGTAGGTACCGGAACGAATCTTGAGCGCTCGGCGTCTGAGTGGGGATTTGCGCATCCTATACATTGGCGAGCCAATCGTCTTCGTTGTTAGATGCATGCAGCAACGCAGGGAACGAATTAGGAGTGACGTCTATGTCACGATGTCGCGGTGAGCCATTCATTGACACTCCCTGCCCCCGTGTCTCACTTCGTACCACTAAAGAGACCAAATATTTGACTTCTGCGCAACTTGAAGCCAGCGCTCAAGATCCTTTCCGGTATTGGTAATGCGTGGAATACGCATGCGGGATGGGACACGTATTATTCGTCCATTGTACAGTTGCCATCACGGATCTTGAGCGCTCGGCGTCAGAGCGGGGATTGCTTTGCGCATTCCATACATTGGCGAGCCAATCGTCTTCGTTTTTAGAAACATGCAGCAACGCAGGGAACGAATTACAAGTGACATCTATGACGCTATGGCGCGGCGAGCCAATCATTGACACTCCCCGCTCCCGTGTCTCACTTCGCACCACTAAAGAGACCGAATATTTGACTTCTGCGCAACCGCTCAAGATCCGTGATGGCAACTGTAAACAACCACAATTTTCTGTATGTGGAGTAATTCCGCATGCTCTCTCTTCTTTAGACTATGTTGACATTAGGTTTCTAGTTTGTCTATGTTTTGTTCTGTCAAACTCAGAGTTACTGTTAGGGTCGAAACTGAAAAAAGCGGTCGCCTGCGACGGACACGGGTCTCACGCGACCCGTGTCCGTCGCAGGCGACCGCTGCGTCGCGCGTGTATCGTGTGCGACAGTCCCCGTCACAAAAACCAGCCCTCCTAGCCAAGTTACAACCGTTTCTAATGCGTCGAACGCCTCGAGTTGGCCACGCCCCCGATTCTTTTGTTCTGACCATGAGACTGAGCGTTAAGATGACGCCATTCCCGTACATTTGAAGTTTTCTACTAGCGTTAACGATTCATCATCATCATCATCTCAGCCGACAGACGTCCACTGTTGGACATAGGCCTCCCCCAAGCGTCGCCACAATGCACGATCCTGTGCCTCCCGCTTTCATCGGATTCCCACAACCTTCACCAGGTCATCGGAACACCTTGTAGGAGGCGTTAACGATTGCAGATTATCAACTTGGCTAGGGGTACCCTAGCCTAAGCTAGCTAAGTCGATAAGGATTATTACCTGCGCAGTGTCGTTGGTTTAAGTTTAATGGTATGCATGTAGTTATGCCGCTGAGCACTTTTATATGAGACAGCGCGGGCGACCGTTAAATGTAGTTTTGACCCTAAGGCATCCATATGTCATCGGTAGCCAATCGGTAGAATACACGAATCGAATGCTTACCTGAATTTTAATATAATTATTATTAATTTATTATGTGACGTATACAACTGAATTCAGAAATTAATCATAACAGCTTAAATATCTGACAGCAGATAAACTAATCGGAATTAGTCAGTTTATCAGGAATAGAGGATAACACAGTCCAATGATATCTGGAACGAAATCTTATTCACCTAGTAACTTATCTTAAGGGAGTTCCTGTTGATTTTTTCTCGAATAAAACTTTGACCAATGTCATTTCATTTATCAATGCTCTTTTTAGGGTTCCGTAGTCAACTAGGAACCCTTATAGTTTCGCCATGTCTGTCTGTCTGTCCGTCTGTCTGTCCTTCCTCGCTTAATCTCTGTGACCGTTAGCACTAGAAAACTGAAATTTGGTACCAATATGTATATCAATCACGCCGACAAAGTGGTAAAATAAAAATTGGAAAAAAATGTTTTATTAGGGTAGCCCCCCTATATGTAAAGTAGGGAGTGATTTTTTTTTTTAATTTCAACCCTGACGTGTGATATATTGTTGGATAGGTATTTAAAAATGAATAGGGGTTTACTACAATCATTTTTTGATAATGACAATAATTTCGGAAATAATCGCAAAAAAAAAAAACAAAAAACAATGTGTCCCCCTCTAACTTTTGAACCATAAGTTTAGGAAATATGAAAAAAATCTGAAAAGTAGAACTTTATAAGGACTTTCTAGGAAAATTATTTTGAACTTGATGGAAAGAACAGTTTTTGTACAAAAAAGACAAAAAGGTTGTACAAAATAATTTCTGGACTAAGTTTGTAGTATAATCGTCTATGCAAGAATTTTTTTAAACTCATTAGTGGGTACACTTATTTTGACGGACGGGAAACTACGGAACCCTACACTGAGCGTGGCCCGACATGCTCTTGGCCGGTTTTTCAATTTCAGTCGTCTGATAACCGATCGGGCTGAGCAAGGTTTCATACGCACTAAGCGCATAGCCGCAATGCAGCTAGCTGTGCGGCTGACCGCAAGCATAATTATTTATGTACAGTAGGCACAACAGATCTTCAGTCAGAGTGGGGATCGCTTTGCGCATTCCATACATTGGCGAACCAATAGTCTTTTTTGTTAGATACATGCAGCAACGCAGGGAACGAATGAGGAGCGGGGTCTATGACGCGATGGCGCGGCGAGCCAATCACTGACACTCCCCGCACCCGCGTCTCATTTCGCACCAGTAAAGAGACCGAATATTTGACTTCTGCGCAACTGCTCAAGATCCGTTATGGCGACTGTAATATTCATTTCTATGCGCACAGCGATGCGGGTACTTGCAGACCGTTCCAGTCGCTTCTTTAACCTTTAGTCATCAATGGCACGTAGTATTCCAAGCGCGCTTCAAGGAGATGTCAGCGAAACCGTAGGGGCCCAGCAGGGCCGAAGTCTACTGGGATCGGTCTGACACACTTCGCTAAGCGTTATAGCGGTTCTAAAAAAGAAAAAACACTTTTACACGTAAACAAAAAATTTTTTTACTAAAAAATTTTTTTTCGTCGGTTTTAACTAGATGAGGCTGGTGTTTCCTGGCTGTGTACCCAGAGAAAAAACACCGAAACAAACTCAGGGGTCAAAGTCTCTTTTAAAGTCCATTCAGTAAACATGTAATGGTCAAATCATACGAGAACCGTGCAGATTTGTCTAGATGGTATTTTGAAGAAAGAACCGCACAGATTTGAGCTCGCTGTCCGGCCATCCTAGCTCGCTGTCCGGCCGTCCGGTAACCGTCCGGACCAAGCCCAAGTCGTCGACGGCGCGCGCTGTTCTCGCGCGCCTCAAGGAGTTGTCAGCAACAGCAGGGGCCCAGCCGGGTCGAAGCCTACTGGGGCCAGGGTTATCCGAAAGGGCGCTCGAGCCCCGGTATGAAGGCTTGAAGGAACGAGATGGGTTTTTTAGTCAGTAAGAGTCTGACACTATCTCCCGCTCCGCCCAAGAGCGGGGGATGTCAATGCATGATTTTTTCCCACCATAAAAAAAAAGGCCATCGATATATGCGGTATAAATGACGATGCGAAACGCTTAATCCGGACTTGTTTCGGTGGTGTCCAACATGTGACCTTTTTAAATGTTTTTGGGAAAAATATAACATGGTGTAAAAACAATTGGAATCCATTCAGTTACTGATTTTGAACTAACTATATTCAGGGTTCGCATAAACTAAAAATTATGATGTATTTGAACTAATTTGAAAATAGAGCAGCATTGGAAGGCCTCCTACAAGGTGGACCGATGACCTGGTGAAGGTAGCGGGAAACCGATGGATGCAGGACGCACAGGAACGTTCGATGTGGCGACGCTTGGGGGAGGCCTATGTTCAACAGTGGACGTGTATCGGCTGAAATGATGAAGATAGAGCTGATAGTGTATGCTGCAGCGTTTGCGTCACTAATTCACACTCCCTTATCATTATAGATAATCTAGTGTAATCAGTATTCGTCATTTGTGAAAGATTCCACAATTGGAATAAATAAGGTACAGTTAGTACTTTGGTCATTGGGTCCAAGTGTGCGTCTCCTTTTCAAAGAAAATTCACGTCGACTGAGCGTGACCAGAAAGCTGGCTCGTTCTTCGCCCAAAGAATTGGCATTGGCATTCAACGTGGCAATGCTGCCAGTCTTTTGGGCACATTGCCGGATGACAGCGATGTGGAGGAGTACTTGGACGCCTTTGTATTTTTGTATTATATTTATGTACATAGTTAGGTTTAAATATAGATTAGATCGGTCGTTGTGGCGACGCTTGGGGGAGGCCTATGTCCAATAGTGGTCGTCTTTCGGCTGAAATGATGATGATAATGTAACCGTAACCTTTACTCATTGTGACAAGCGCTGTTTATGCACACTTCTCAATTTTAAGTCACATACAGTACAATTCACGAATGATGGCGGCCGTGAAGTTAGCCTTTGCGAACGTTCGCGCATACGCACGTCGCCAATTTGGTCCTAAAACACGTTACTGTGCAGCCTTCTACGCAAACTTCACGGCCGCCACCATTCGTGAATTGTACTGTACTATATTATGTGAGAACTTGATATTGTTTACGATAGATTTTCTTCTCTATCGGTTTTTTTTTTATAATCCGTAAGACCTCCAAACTGTAATAAATAAATAAAACAAATTATTCTATACTTCCTGTCGATATCCTTTATTCCATATTTCAATGACGAAACAATAAAAATATAATCAAAATAAGGAAAACAACACGTCTATTTAAAGTTTACTACAATCTAATTTCATGAAATGTATCGTTATCTTGAAATTCCTTCTGCTATCGTATCTAGGCGCGTCATATTATAGTATTCTTTGTTTAGGCTTTACAATTTCATCACGTTTCCTAATCAAAGCATGACACGTTGTATCTTGTTTAGGGTCAAATCATTATGACTAAACACTTTAGTTTTAATTAGGGATATATCGATTTGTTCCTACCTCAGATCACTTGCCCGGAGAACACAGTGGAGCACACGGTGTGCCCCGCTTGGGCAGAGCACCGCCGTGTCCTCGTGGGGGTGATCGGCGGCAATGACATCTCGCGCCGGGCCTTGGTGCAGGCCATGGTCCGGAGCGAGGATAAGTGGCAGGCGGTCGCCTCCTTCTGCGAAGCAGTAATGCTAGTAAAGGAGGAGATTGCAAAACGATTGCATGTAGTGGAGATGTGAATGTTGAGATGATGATGTATGGATAAAGTGCGTATATTAGACGAAATTAATTGAAAGTGGGCTGAAAAGTAGAAAGGGAGTTGTTTAGTAGCGTTTGTCGAGTGGAGCCGAATGTTGCATACATCTGTAACGCCTTCAATACTCTGCCCTGCAGTTGCATTAGGGAGGCAATCCCATATCATCTGATGCCGACTTATCTCCATCGTGCAATCAAGGCCAATTTTTGCCAAACAGATTCGTCATCTACCCCAGTCACCAGGGAGAGTGGAAACGGCGAGAGATGTTGTGCGGTGTCCCGCAGGGGTCGGTATTGGGGCCGCCTTTGTGTAACATCGATTACGACGTCGTTATGAGCGGTGACCCCCACAGTAAAGGCAGCGTAGTCTGTTACATAGACGACTCGCTGGTCCTGGCGCAGGAGGAGACGCACCAAGCGGCGGCCGAACTTGAGACACGTGAAATTGCGACAGAGTCTGACAAATCCCTGCATCCACTATTTGATGATATAAAAGAGTGTCCATCGAGCTTCTTGCATATTAATATCCTTGGAAATCTACGCTTTGGACTATGCAATTAGCATAATTAGGTTTCCGACCCTGAAAAGGGAGAAAAAACCGAACCGCTATAGGATCACTTTGTTGTTCGTCTGTTGAAATTAAAACCATATACTCATTTATTGACGCTTGAAGCTATAGATACTAAAATCAAACATCTTAGTTATAAAAAAGATACAGCCGTCCACTGTTGGACATAGGCCTCCCCCAAGTGTCGTCCCTCAATGAAAAATTTAACCGTTTATATTGCAAAAAAATAATATTTCAACACTCTCAAGGGGATCAAAATTCATAGGGTACTTTCCGCTTATCTAGAATCCTGAAATTTGGCATTGAAGCAAGGACTAAATAAAATATCCAAGTCACTTTTTAGGGTTCCCTAGCCAAATGGCAAAAAACGGAACCCTTATAGATTCGTCATGTCTGTCTGTCTGTCTGTCTGTCTGTCTGTCTGTCTGTCTGTCTGTCTGTTTGTCTGTCTGTCTGTCTGTCTGTCTGTCTGTCTGTCTGTCTGTCTGTCTGTCTGTCTGTCTGTCTGTCCGTCCGTATGTCACAGCCACTTTTTTCCGAAACTATAAGAGCTATACTGTTGAAACTTTGTAAGTAGATGTATTCTGTGAACCGCATTAGGATTTTCACACAAAAATAGAAAAAAAGCAATAAATTTTGGGGGTCCCCATACATAGAACTGAAACTCAAAAATTTTTTTTTCATCAAATTCATGCGTGTGGGTATCTATGGATAGGTCTTCAAAAATGATACTGAGGTTTCTAATATCATTTTTTTCTAAACTGAATAGTTTGCGCGAGAGACACTTCCAAAGTGGTAAAATGTGTGTCCCTCTAACTTCTAAGATAAGAGAATGATAAAACTAAAAAAAATATATGATGTACATAACTATAAAAACTACCAACGAAAATTGGTTTGAACGAAATTTAGTAAGCAGTTTTTTTTTAATGTGTCATAAATCGAAAAAAATACACTATTATTAAAACATCGATCAAAGTTACAACACATTACAAGAACTTTTATATTATGTTACTTGCTGCTACGGAACCCTGCATGGGCGAGTCCGACTCGCACTTGGCCGGTTTTTAATTGCCAAGGATGAGCGATCGCTATCTCAGATTAACGGCACTAAACATTTACAAGGTACTTGAAATCAATCGTTTAATTTCCGACTATAAAAAGATTTATTATAAAATAACAGATAGCAAACACAAATGGATTCTAATATACGTAGTCTCATTGAAAATTTATACATCTTTATACATATAAATACTCGTAATAATAATATGAAATTAATGATAGTTGGTGTGTGCGAGAATTATGGGTATTCTGATGAAAATCAATGACTGGATGCTCAATGCAAATTAGTTTTTTAATAATTTTCGGTGTGAACAATATATTTTACAAAAAACAAGTGAAGACAAGTGACAAATAGAAGTGTCATATTTTTTCATATAATTTAGGAAGCTTGCAAGAAGGTTTTATCTCCAACATTTCCCCGGGCGTTGAAACCAATGGTTTCAACCAGATTCTGAAGACACAGGCAAAGGGCAGATTCGGTTGAATGCCCGTCGAACGACTCCAGTAGACGTCCGAATGTCAGCTACACGGGCGATACCATCCGTTCCTGGATGAACAGCCACGATCCGTCCAAGTCTCCACTTCAACGGAGGAAGATCGTCTTCCTTGATCACCACCAAGGAGTTCAGCATCAAGCCATCCTTGCAGGAACGCCATTTGGAGCGTTGTTGCAATTCTGCAACATACTCCTTGCTCCATCTGCTCCAGAAATGCTGGCGAAGCTGCTCGATCCTCTGGTAACGAGACAGATAATTGGCAGAGCTATCCTGGTAATCAGGTTGCGGCAAAGAAGTAAGTGGCCGTCCCACAAGAAAATGTCCTGGCGTGAGCGGAGTATAATCTGCAGGATCTGAAGACAACGGCGTCAATGGACGAGAGTTCAAGATGGCTTCAATCTTGGTTAGTGTGGTGTACAGCTCCTCAAAAGTCAAGTTACAATTTCCCAACACTCTCTGAAGGTGATACTTTGCTGACTTGACACCCGCCTCCCAGAGTCCACCGAAATGTGGGGTGTAGGCGGGAATAAAATGGAACCTTATTCCGTCGTTTGCTGCACTTTCACCCAAGGACAAACTATTTAATTTTAAAAATTTGGAAAGGTCGTTGTATGCACCGACAAATGAGGTACCGTTATCGGAAAAAATATCAGCAGGTTTACCTCTCCGAGAAATAAACCGATACAAAGCCAGTAAATAACTATTGCTAGTTAAATCACCAACGAGCTCCAAATGAATGGCCTTGGTTGTGAAACAAATAAAAATAGCGACATACACCTTTACTAACCTACATCCACGGCCCTGGCGACTAGCACACATAATAGGGCCAGCGTAATCAACGCCTGTGCTTTCAAAGGGATAACCTGGACGAAGGCGTTCTCGTGGTAAGTTACCCATTAAGGGAGCTACAACCTTACCCTTCATACGGTGACACAAAACACACTTATGATAACAGGCTTTCGCCAACTTGCGACCTCCTATTGGCCAATAAGTTTCCCTAATGGAAGCTAATAATAATTGTGGGCCAGCATGCATCAGCCTTTTATGCTCAAAATTAAATAATAGTTTAGTGAAATCATGAGTGGACTGTAATAAAATAGGGTGTTTCTTACTATAAGCAAAATTAGAGTTATCGAGACGTCCTCCTACTCGCATTACATTATTATCGTCTAAATAAACATTAAACTTTAGAAGGGCGCTCTTTTTAGGTAAACTCTTTTTGTTCAAAAATAATTGGTATTCAGAAAATGACTGAATCTGACTCTTAATAATGACAAGAGTTAGTGCATCTTGTACCTCATCATGTGACAAGTATTTGGTTTTAGGGTAATGCTTTCTACATGACTTAATAAATCGTAATACGTAGGCAACAGATCGTACGAGCCGTGTGTAATTGGAATAACGCCTAAAATCAATTAAAACTTCAGGTTTCGAATCGTTTACAACATGTAATATGATTTTAGGTCGAGTCTCCGGTAACGATTGTAGTCCTGGGCTCGTAATTTGAGAAGGCCATTCAGACGAATCTAGTTTTAAAAAATCTGGTCCTTTCCACCACAGATCTGACTCCTGCAGATCACTAATATCCATGCCACGAGATATTAGGTCTGCTGGATTTTGATCTGTTGGGACGTGCCTCCAAGTACAGTTACCCGACTTATCCAAAACCTCAGCAACGCGGTTGCGCACAAAGGGCTGAAGTCTGGTAGGCATCATCTGTAACCATCCCAAGACAATGGTTGAATCAGTCCAACAATAAACCCGACTGATCTTCACTCGAAGTGAGCTCATCACCTTCTCGTGAAGACGAGAACCGACTACCGCACCACATAACTCCAGTCGCGGAATTGTCGTAGGCTTGATGGGAGCAACTCGACTCTTTGCCATTAACAAGCGAGCCATGTACTCACCCTTAGCATTAACACTGCGAATGTAGACGCAAGCACCGTACGCGGACTCAGACGCGTCTGTGAAAATATGGAGTTCTAACTCCGTAAATGAATTGCAGACTACAAGTCGCGGAATGCGAACATGATTTAAAAGAGGTAAAGATTTAATAATAATCTCCCATTGTTTACAAATCTCATTAGGTAATGGTTGATCCCATGATAATTTATCTAACCACATTTTCTGTAGCAAGATCTTCATAGTAATAACAATAGGACCTAACAGACCTAAGGGATCAAAGATTCGCGCAATAACGGATAACAAGTCACGCTTTGTGTACCTAGTCGAAGATTTAGTCAGACCTATAGGAAACCCTATCTCATCAGTGCCGATATGCCAACAGAGACCAAGCAACTTTTCTGGCTCATTTTGTCCAATGTTCAAATCGTATGACGCAGGGACAGCATTCGACAATAATTGAGAATCATTTGACTTCCACTTTCTCAATGGCATACATGCCGACGCAAGCGCTTTGGTGACTTCAGTGCGAATGAACTTTACTTCATCTAAGTCATCCCCTCCGGTCAGCAAGTCGTCGACATAGAAGTCATGTTGGATGATTTCCGATATCTTAGGGTTCCTACAGTCGAGTCCTACTTGTTTAAGGCATCGTGTCGCAAGGAATGGCGCACTGGCCGTACCGTACGTGACGGTGTTTAATTGATAAACATTAATAGGATCACTAACATTATCACGCCAAACAATCTGTTGTAAATATCTGTCCGACGGGTGGACGACTATTTGTCTATACATCTTCTCCACATCCGCAGATAAAACATACTTGTGGACTCTAAAGCGAAGAAGTATAGACAATAGACCGTCCTGTACGGTTGGCCCAACCATCTGTAGGTCATTAGAGGACACTCCCGTCGAAGTAGAAGCACTAGCGTTGAAAACAACACGAAGTTTGGTCGTGGTACTCGACTCGCGTAAAACTCCCATATGTGGAATAAAATAACCCAAACATAAATTAGGTTTATTAATTTTTGTCATATGACCAAGTAACTCGTATTCTGACAAAAAGTCATGATACATTCTACTAAAGTTCGTCTTAACCTTTAATTTACGCTCTAAAGAATGTAAACAATGTGTGGCTTTATTAAAAGAATTTCCTAAAATTGAAGGATCTTTCTTAAGGGGGATGCGAACACAAAAACGACCATCAGACAATCGTGTCGTATTTGTAACGAAATTGTCTTCACACAATTTCTCTTCAGGCATATAAGAATTGGAAGACTTCGCATTCACCTCCTCTAATTGCCAAAACTTTGTCAATTCTGACTTGAGGTTTTCCCAGTCACCATCGCTGTCGGCAACCATTTTAGACATATTGCACTTTACGTCATTCGTCAGCAGTGAGATAGTATTCTGAGTAATTGGACCGGAAACTATCCATCCTAGACGGGTTTCACATAATATTGGTTTCCCGGTACCTAACTTTAGTCTTTGAGATCCTAACAAATCCCAAAAAAGATCAGCGCCGATTAAAATATCAACATCGGCAGGGTTATAAAAAGTAGGATCAGCTAAAGTAATATTCGAGGGTAAGTCGAAATCAGAAATATTTATCTGACGACACGGAACACTACTCGTAATGAACGGAAGAACAAAACAATTTAGTTCGAATACAAAGCTATCATCTAATGGCGTACCCTTAACCCGACATATTTTACCTACGTGCGAAGTGACGTTATTGATTCCAAGGATTGATCTATCTACCTGGCTAGTTTTTAAGTTAAGTTTATTGCACAACCTATCTGTTATGAGTGAAGACGTGCTACCACTATCGAGCACCGCGCGAGCGAGATGCACACACCCATTGTGGTCTCTTAATTTGATCAAAGCGGTTGATAACAACACATCTCGTTGCGTATGACCACACGGAGATGCAATGTTTGCGGATAAAGCTACGTTATTCGTTTCAGTCGTAGCAGACAAGTTATTCATCGAATTACCACTAGGTGTATTCGATACAGTGCCATTAGAATGTACGTGAACTAATGTGTTGTGCCTACGTTTGCATAGTTTGCAGCCTGGTTTTTTACATTTGTTAGCATAGTGTCCGGAACGAAAACAGTTAAAACATACCTTATAACTAGGTAATGATTTGAGACGGTCATCGTTACTCAATGCGAGAAACTGTGGACAATTATTTAATGTGTGATCGTTGTTATTACATTTAGGACAAGGTTTAGAAGCTGAGTCAGTGCTAGAATTGATAGGAGATTGTGCTACCATTGACTTGATCTTAGGACCTGATTTACCTGGTGATTGCGAATAATGATTGCGGGGGAGTTCCAGGGTCTCGATGAGGTCGGCTCGATTGCGTAAGAATTGCATAAATGCGTTAAACGTGATTAAGCCATCCTTGTCTATCCTACCTTTGCACTCCTCCCACTCACGATAGGTTTTTTGATCAAGTTTTCGTGTGACAATGTAGATTAAAAGTGTATCCCAGTGTTTCACAGGCTCCCCTAATGACTCTAAAGCTCGCAAGTCTTTATTTAACTGATCGATCAAATTCTTAATGGCAACAGAAGATTCTTTTGTAATTGATTCAATAGTAAATAATGAACTTATATGATTCTGAACCAGTAATCTTTTGTTGTCAAACCGATCACATAACAATGACCATGCCACAGAGTAATTACTTGAAGAAAACTCAATGGATTTGATAACTATAGCAGCTGTTCCCTCAAGTGATGCTCGCAAGTAGTGAAACTTATTGATTGCGTCTATGTCATCATTACAATGAATTAGGCTAGTAAAGGTGTCGCGGAATTCAAGCCAATTACAATATAATCCGCTAAACTTTGGTAACTGAATCGTTGGCAATTTAACCGGCTGCTTTATGCTAACACGAGTACTTTTACAACTTTCCATCGATTTATTATCTTTATTGTAGTCAGTCAGAATATTCTGGGCTCTAGATAAGGTTTTATAATAAATAGACTCAAACTCGGAACGCTGAGAATATTGTAAGTTGATGTCGTCAACAATGCATTCTAGACGTAACTGTACCTCATCATACTGCTCATACAACGCCTCTATCTTGCCCATGCGCAACTGCAACTCGGACACATCACAGCTAGATAGCTCCTTGTCCTTGAATGAGTCCAGAAAATTGAGGAAACTAGTCAAGCGACCTTTGAAGCTGCCTCGCTTCTTAATTAAATCCTTTTCCTCAGACATTCTGGGAGACGAGTGTTGTCAACCTGGCATTGATACAGGAATATAAAAATTAAAAACAACAATATAATTTCAATAATTATACGCCTAGCTGTAGTCTATGCCCTTTCTGACTGCTAACTATAATTTATAACAATGACTTGTACTAATATCTAACACTCAAATATTTTTATTATGTCAAGATACTTGTTAAAAATTAATACCACTGTTAAGTAGTTATGTAATTAGTTACAGCTTAATATAATGTAAGTTTAATAATGTAGCAAAATAGCTAACTATACTGTTAAAAGTATGAGTTTAAACTTAACATTGCTGTTGAATAAAATACTAATCACAATGCAACAAAGTACCTAATGATTTTACTCAAACACAATATAATTGGTAATTTAATAAAATAGTACTGACCTTAGTATGACTACTTATATATACTACCTGAGTGTTGGGTGACGATATTAGCGTAATTATAACTGTACACCACTAACTAACTTGCTTGAAATCAATCCAGTTCTCCAGCAGTGAACTCATGAACCTCCATTCAGCGTGGAAGTCAGTCTCTATTCTTTTTCTTGAAAATAATCGCTGATCTTCTTAATTATATTTCATCCGGCTCGTTATGGACCATGTGCGAGAATTATGGGTATTCTGATGAAAATCAATGACTGGATGCTCAATGCAAATTAGTTTTTTAATAATTTTCGGTGTGAACAATATATTTTACAAAAAACAAGTGAAGACAAGTGACAAATAGAAGTGTCATATTTTTTCATATAATTTAGGAAGCTTGCAAGAAGGTTTTATCTCCAACATGGTGATACTTAAAGAGTTTTAAGTATACATGTAGATGAATGGAGAGAGACAGGGAGGCCAAAGAAAAGATGGATGAATTGTGTGAGAAGTGATATGAGAGAAAAGGGAGTTAGTTATAGTATGACGGGTGATAGGACAGAATGGAAGAAAAAAACGTATTGCGCCGACTCCAAGTAATAAGAGATAAGGGCAGGAAGAAGAAGAAGAAAAATAATACGAAATTAATATACATAAGTAATGTCACTAGATATGTTATAAGTATCGTGGGAAACTAAATCCCACGATACTTATAACAAAAATACAATTGTTTAAATATTAGTCTATTTTTCTGTCGGTTTTAGCTGATCTCCGAAACAGCTAGACCCAATTTGAAGGGACTCTTATTGGCAACTGGATGTTATAAGGAGTAACTAAGGCTACTCTTTATAATCTTCTTCTTATTCTTCCTTCCCTGGTCCAATTATTTGGGGTCGCGTCTCCTCACTTTCCTGCGCCAAGTGGCTCTATCTTGGGTAGTAAATTTTGGCAACTGAGCTTTCTTGAGGTCCCTCTCTATATTTGACCACCAGGTCAATGGCGGGCGGCCTCTACCTCTTTTTTTGTTCTGGTAGGCTTAGGGTGATTTGGACCACGTGGTCCTTACTACGTCTTTGGACGTGTCCATACCAACGAAGGCGATTTTCGGTCATCTTATCGGAGATCGGTGCGACTTTGAAGCTTCCCCGAATGTTTTCCCGAATGCTACTCTTTATAATATCCATTTTATTTAAGAAAAAGAATAAGGGTTCTGAAAAAAGGGTACAGCTAAATTGTATCTATACATATAATAAATCTGTAGAAGTTTTTAGTTGTGCGTGCATCACGTAAAATGTACGAAATGTATGTAGATAACTTTTATACATTCAAATTTTGTGTAACTTGGTGTATTATTTAAGCTTTGTTTTATCACAATCGGTTAACTATATCGAAAAATATACTACATTCATTGTCTGTTAGGCGGTACGAAATTCACCGGGTCAGGTAGTAGGTAATAAAATATAAGACATACAAGAAAGAAAGAAAAACAGTTGATATAGAAAAAAAAACAGTATATATAGAAAGAAAAATAGTTTATTCACGCGTTAAAGACGCAATCTTAAAAGTAGGTAACAGAACATAATATCAATTGATAGGGAAGATATGCGTCTCCTCCGCGCAAAACGGCCGAACGCTCAGCATAAAGCTGCGGCCTTACGTATAATGCGTTGGGCTCACAGCGCTGGTTTTCAGCGTGGGCCGATCGCTGTATCGACATAAAGACGCTGGAACGGTGCAGTAAATAAAAGTAACTAAAAATAAGTATAGAAAAGTTATAAATAAAAATAAAACAAATAGATAATGTGATAAATACAATTTTATAAAGTTTTGTAAAGTGGCAACACCACGACGCGCCCATAGCTCAATTTGTGCAACTCGTTTTAGTAATTTGTGGTAATTTTATACACTAGGTATGGCAAAAACACTACTACGTGATTGGACGATACAATGTCCGATCTTTTAACATTAGCGATAGCAAAGTGTCACGTCATAAATTTTTTTACAGGGTTCTATTTAAAACAATGGCAACCTCTTGAGTATGTTAAGAACATCATGAACTTTTGTTCTATGATTTAAAAAAAATTATCATATCATACATCAGATGGTTCATTACATTTTCATACAAAAATACAAATATTTATATTGACCGTTCTAAATGATACGAAGTCTATGCAAAGCAAGCGATAGTACAATAGCGGAGAGGAGCGGGGATCGAGCGCGGGAGGCGTAGGTGGGTACAGCAAAATACAGAATTGAAATGTGTTAGATAGAACAACGAAATTTTGAAGGTTTGTTTTTGGTAAATGTATTATGTTTTGTAATAATAAGGCAGGAAGAAGAAGAAGAAGAAGATTATGTTTTGTAAAAAGTCATAGAACAAAAGTTGTTGTTTATGATGTTAGTTATACAATCCTACAAGCTTATTAATAAATAAAATAAAATAAAATAAAATAGCCTTTATTTACTGAAGGAGTTTTACAAATCACAAATCACCAATTTTAAATTTAACAATAATTTTTCTTCATAATTAGTACACCTGAAAAATAATTATAATAATGTTTTTTTTTTTTTAGCTTTTTTCGTTCTTTTTTTCTATGGAACTCTTTTTTTCCATTTCTTTTTTTTACTGATGTTTTTAAAGATATTTTTAATTAAAAAGGTTTTTTTTTTACTGTCTCTCACTTCAGTGTGCCTATTGGCAAAGGCCTCCTCTAGCTGCTTCCATTGCCGTCTGTCTTGTGCTACACTTCTCCAGTTAGGTCCCGCTGTGAGCTTGAGTTCATCCTCCCATCTTCTAGTCTGTCTACCCTTGCTTCTCTTTCCGTCTCTTGGATACCAATTAGTGACGATCTTGCTCCATTTTTCCCGCTTGTCCCTCAACATATGGCCTGTCCAACTCCACTTTGGTTTGTCTATTCTCTCCAGTATGTCTATTACTTTGGTTCTTTCCCTCAGATCGGTGTTTCTTACTTTGTCTTTTTTCCTTACCTCCATCAGGCTGCGTTCCATTGCACGTTGACTTACTTGAAATTTCTTACGTTGTACTGCTGTTAGCGCCCAGGTCTCACAACCGTAGGTCAGGCAAGGGCGGATGCAGGTGTCAAATACTTTTCTTTTTATTTTTCCACCCGTTTGCGATTCTTTTGTTTACTTCTCTCAAGCTTATTAGTGTGTTACAAATAACCCTGTATATTTTTTTAGAGGTTTCCGACAATCGAAGGTCGTCACACATTCGGTGAATATACTTTAATCAGTATAATTGCGTGTCTGATAAACGTGGATTCTACGAGTATTATCTAGAACAAGGTAATGGTTTTGTTTACGTGACTACAGCCCAAAACAGAAATTTAAATTTTGGGTAGTTGTTGAAACACAAGCATAACATAGCCTCCTCTCTAGGAGAGGGAACAGGCCGTAATTCATCACGAGGGCCCAGTGTGGGTTGGTGGATGTCTTCAAATTTTTGGTTCTAGGACATGTCGGTTTCCTCACGATGTTTTCAGTGGTGATGAAATAAATTACACAAAGTAATGCACCTGGTTAGGTTTGAATCCGCAACATATAACTAACAAATCACAACTAAAATAATAACCGGCCAAGTGCGAGTCGGACTCGCCCATGAAGGGTTCCGTAGCAGCAAGTAACATAATATAAAAGTTCTTGTAATGTGTTGTAACTTTGATCGATGTTTTAATAATAGTGTATTTTTTTCGATTTATGACGCATTAAAAAAAAACTACTTACTAGATTTCGTTCAAACCAATTTTCGTTGGTAGTTTTTATAGTAATGTACATCATATATTTTTTTTAGTTTTATCATTCTCTTAATTTAGAAGTTAGAGGGGGGGGCACACATTTTACCACTTTGGAAGTGTCTCTCGCTCAAACTATTCAGTTTAGAAAAAAATGATGTTAGAAACCTCAGTATCATTTTTGAAGACCTATCCATAGATACCCCACACGTATGGGTTTGATGAAAAAAAAATTTTTGAGTTTCAGTTCTAAGTATGGGGACCCCCAAAATTTATTGCTTTTTTTCTATTTTTGTGTGAAAATCTTAATGCGGTTCACAGAATACATCTATTTACAAAATTTCAACAGTATAGCTCTTATAGTTTCGGAAAAAAGTGGCTGTGACATACGGACGGACAGACAGACAGACTGACAGACAGACAGACAGACAGACAGACAGACAGACAGACAGACAGACAGACATGACGAATCTATAAGGGTTCCGTTTTTTGCCATTTGGCTACGGAACCCTAAAAAGTACGAGTTCGTAACCGATTGAATAAATCAGCAGTAGTTAACATGTCACTGCGACACAAAGTGCTTAGCCACACTGGCAGCGCGGTGGGGGTGTGAGTACTGTTATAACCCTTATTACAAGGCAATAAAGCCTTAATCAGCTTTTACTATGAATCAATGTATTTTTCCATTATATACATGCTGATGTTGCACTTTTACCTAAATGCATGGAAATTATATGCATTTTTAAGTTAGATTCTGGAAACCGTCGCGTAACCTATTGTGCCCAAATTTAGGGAGCACTTAAGGGCCAAGCGCCCGAAAAGTGCCATAAAACAGTGATTTTCTGAGGCCTACTCCTCAGTAACGGCTAGGTCAATTGGTTTGATTGATTCATGAACAATAATATCATCTTTTGATTTTTTCGTGCTATTAATACTTTTGTAAAAAAAAAATAGCAATTTCGCAACTTTTCGCAACTTTTCCCTACTCCTTCGAAACGGCTTGGACCTTTAGAAACATTTTTACACATAAAAATTGGTGGTTAAATATTCTTCAAAGTGAACATTGCATGTGTAAATCAATCAATATCTCGCAGAGAAAATGGAATTAAAGCGCTTTCCGGGCGCTGCAGGCCGCAAATAAATGCACAGATTTGCGTACTGCCGCCTAGGCGAGTGCGAGAGTTGCGTTCACATAATTTCGGCCAGATGGTTCAAGGGACTATATGCCTTAAGAGAAACATTGCCAAAATTAATTGTTAAAGTCATGTGTCTGTATCTGTTGTGATTAAAGTGGTTTTAGTAGAATGCGCGCGCATACGCGCGCGTGTTGCTTGGCTAGACTGGCAGTTTGGTGCAGGGAGCGGCGCAGGATCAGGGACGGTGTTGCTTCTCTCTTACCGTGCACTCACTCTGGAGTGCACGGTAAGAGAGAAGCAACACCGTCCCTCCTCCAGAGTGAGTGCACGGTACGGCTGCTGCACGGTACAGCCACTTGTATGAACTTACTATGGCGAGAGTTGATCCGCGTGCGTCACGAGTTGAGCGATCCGCGCCCGCGTGTCCACTTTTTCTCCTTCTTCCTGCTTTTATCCTATATTAATTACTACACGTGGTTTTCTTCCATTCTGTCCTGTCACCCGTCAACCTATCACTAACTCCCTTTTCTTTCGTATACTCCTCACACAATTCATCCATCTTTTCTTCGGCCTTCCTCTCCCTCTCCATCCATCTACATGTATACTCAGAACTCTTTTAGTAATATGCGCTTTATTCCTCCTCTTAGTAGATTGTATATTATACAGGATTATTTGTAAAGTACAAACAACCTTGTATTACTAACATCATAAACAACAACTTTCAACACGTTTACCAAAATCAAACCTTCGAGATTTCATTGTTCTTTCTAACACATAATATTTTAACTCTGTATTTTGCAATACTAGGGCGCAGCAAAGACCATCTCCACAGGTGGGGGTTCTCGGATGGTTCCGATCTTCAGTGTTTGTGCGGCGTCTCACCGCAGACCATGTCCCAACTTCCATCCTGCATCACGTGCCCTGTTGCCTGCTCACGTAGGGACCTAATGACAGCATCAGCGGACGGCATTGCCGTGGCCAAATTCTGGGCCAGGCAAGGAATATAACTAATTTTGCCATCGATACGATAAGAAGAAGAAGAATACTTACCTACATCAGTATGAGACGACGCAAGCGCATCAAGCACCCCCGCTGCCCAATCCGCTCTCCACCGCTTGTACTGTCGCTTGCTTCGCATAGACATCGTAATATATTATTTAGACTGTGTAAATACAGGTATAGAGTGGAAGCCGACCCTAAACCCGAAATTTAAGTCAGCGCCATCTCTTTGGAGATGTAAGAACTACTTATAAATGAGGGTAGCGTAGACTGGGGTTGATACTCCAGTCTACGATAATTTGTGGACATGCTTGGGGTGGTGGTAAAATGGAGTTCTGTTCTATAAATTTTTAATAGATGGCAGCACTTTGAAGTTCAAAGTGGTCGTACAGTTCGAGGTAAATCTAGAAACAAAGGGGTGAATAGAAACAATAAATTTTAAGAGATTTTTACGACTTTTTTCCAGCATTTAAGTATTTCAATTTATGCTTTAAATATAACAAAGGTACTTGATAGAAATCATGAATATAAATATGTATACAGTGTGTAAGGAACAGCCCTCCACAAACTTTAAGGGCTTGCTCAGTAGATAAAACAGAACTATATTCGACAAGATTTTTTTCAGGAAACGAAAAAAAATCAGCTTCTCAATAAAAACTGTCCAATCAAGTTTTTAATTTTGTAGTTGGGCTGTCTTTTTTTCGTTTCCTGAAAGAAAGACTTGTGGAAGGTTGTTCAATTTCGTCTACTTAGCAAGCCCTTAGAGTTTGTGGAGGGCTGTCACTTACACCCTGTATATTATATTGTGGCCAGATCTCAGAAGTTGATCACTTCATAATATAGCCAAGTAAAACTTATCACATAGTTTTAAATAAGCTTAATGATATTTCAATCCTCGTTTGGCCCACTATCTTTAAACCTTATTATTATCATAGAAATCCTACATCAATGCTATGGCCTTTGGTAGGTACCAAAGGCCTTGGTAGGGTATTCCCCCAAGCTCGGGGTTCCCCAAAAACTGATTAGATAACTTCTTATCGAACTACCGAAAAATTGTCCAACCTTCAAAATCTAAATAAAATAGATTGCAAGACTATTCACGGCAACTTGTTTTAATCAGTAAGACTAGCAAAGGAGACGGCAATACGCTTGAGGGAACAGCCCTCACGACCCCACCCACCGGGGTACTGATCCCGATTTCCAGCCACTGTAGGCGCGAGCTTGCGGACGGCAAGCAATGGGGAGCACGCTATCCGCTCGTCCGGTAACCGTCCGGACCGAACCCAAGTCGTCGACGACGTGTAGTGTTCCACGCGATATCAGCAACGTCGAAGCCTGGAGCCATCGGCACGCACAGTTCCCGCGCGCCTCAAGGAGTTGTCAGCAACAGCAGGGGCGCAGCCGGGTCGAAGCCTACTGGAGCCAGGGTTCTCTGAAAGCCCCGGTATGAAAGGCAAGAAGGAACGGGTGAATTTTTTAATCCGTAAGAGTCTGACACTATCTCCCGCTCCGACCAAGGGCGGGGGATGTCTTTTAGATGATTTTTACCCACCACAAAAAAGAAACCTGGAGCCATGGGTTAAGTGAAAATGAACCCCAGGGTTTTAGGACAAAGGCAAAGGAGGGACAAGAGTGAGTGTGAGGGGAAACACTACCGCACCACCATGAACTGGAGATGTTATTTGAGGATTTTTTATGCAAAAAAGGGTCCCAGTTTACCTCAGGCATAAAACTTGTAGATCTGATGTAGGTCGCCACAGAATAATTTCCAAATAGTCTCGACCAATCAGAACGCAGTACTCCGCTCCCCTCAGCTAGTTGATAGAATTGTTTTAGTGCGCTAATTCAAGCATAAATACACTAGTATCAATATTTATTTTAATTATGGGTTATATTTATATAGATTATATTTATTTGTTTAAGTATACTTTATTTACCATCATTCCGTGCGTCACTGCGGGGTGCCAGCTGAAAATCAGCGCTGGGTGTTTGACGCCCAGCAATTGCTGAGTTGGTGACCCTTTCGGTTCAGGCACAGTCACTGCAACTTGTATTGTATGTCTGTACTCTTTTTTTTTATTATTAATTTATGTTGTTGTATATTGTGTTGCTTGCGCAAAATAAATGCTATTCTAATCTATTATATTCATGAGGCATCCAGTGGCTGTAAGGTCGTTGGAGACAACAGTCCAACGCCACAATACTGGAGCGAAACTTCGCTGCTGCTGGATCTCATGGCAATACGGGCTAAGTGATTGTCGTAACAGAGCGCTGGGCACGCCACTATAGCAGTGGTAAGTCCACTGTTTGGGCGATCGGTGGCAACGATCTCTCGCATTAGAGCTTGGTACAGGCCATGGTCCGAAGCGGGGAGGAGTAGCAGGCGGTCACCACCTTCTGCGAGCAAAGGAGCAGGCCGGGCGCGCGCCCCAGCCGCCGCTGGGATTCTGATCCCAATTACCAGGGGCGAGCAATGGATAGCACGCCGTCTGACCATCCGGTAATCGTCCGGACTGACCCAAAGGCTCCATATGCGCCTCAAAAAGTTGTCAGCGAACTGTAAGGGCCCACCCAGCAGGTTCGAAACCTCTAGATAGGAAAAATCTAACACTTTGCCCGACCCGGGAATCGATCGGATGTATCTACCGTCAACTTGATAAAATGACTAGCCACTATGTTACGCAGAAAGATAAGCGATCATTGATTGATAATGTTATCATTATTATCAAATCTATTGCCGTCTATCAAGCATTCTAATGCTGATTATAAATTATCAATGTGATATGATAATGATTATAATATAATTAACCTTTCGAATATCGTAATTAGAGACATAATAGAAAGACAACGAGGGAGCGAACGCCGGCGTTCGCTTGGGGTGTAATCTATACATCTATACATATAAATAAAATTCTGTTTGTAATATTGGAATAACTGCTTTTTACTACATGCATATGAATATATACCTTAAATTTTGATCGTTTTAATCCCATGGAGGGCCTCACTCCAATGACCTGTAGGTCGTAGTCGGCGTTACGTACAAACTACTGGCGCCAGTGACTGAAAAGTTGCAAGGTAATCGCTTGTCTTGGTATGGGTCATGCGAAGAAGAAGGATGAAGCGCATATTACTAAAAAAGTTCTGAGTATACATGTAGATGGATGGAGAGGGAGAGGAAGGCCTAAGAAAAGATGGATGGATTGTGTGAGGAGTGATATGTAAGAAAAGGGAGTTAGTGACAGGACAGAATGGAAGACAAAAACGTGTTGCGCCGTCCCCAAGTAATATGGGTTAAGGGAAGGAAGAAGAAGATTCTTCTTCACATTCATATTAATTCATTAAACCCCAAGCGAACGCCGGCGTTCGCGCACCTATTGTCTTTCAATTGTGTCTGTAATTATCACAATTGAAAGGTTAAGCATAGCCAAAGTGTGTACTCTCTGTCAGCGTCTACATTTTATACCACCAATTTTTTTTCTCTGATGCAATCTGTCCTCTCATTGTCATATAGAATCTGTAGTTGTGTTCGAATATATTGTTGTCATGCTTGGTAAGTGCCTACTGGTACACCCAAATCAATCCGTTTTGTGAGATTTTTATACGTTCTCTACCATCAATACCGTGGTCGCTCACAATGGGCCTCATCAGAAGACTTAAAGCCACCCAAAGAGCGATGGAAAGGGCTATGCTCGGAGTTTCCTTGCTTGATCGAGCCAGAATGAAGATATCCGCAGGAGAACCAAGGTTGCCGACATAGCACGAAGAATCGCCAAACTTAAGTGGCAATGGGCCCAGCACATTACTCGAAGAACAGATGGCCGTTGGGGCCGAAATGTTCTGGAGTGGCGACCGCGCACCGGAAAACGCAGCGATCCGATGACCTGGTGAAAGTTGCGGGAATCCGATGGATGCGGGACGCACAGGATCGTGCATCGTGACGACGCTTGGGGGAGGCCTATGTCCAACAGTGGACGTCCGTCGGCTGAGATGATGATAATGATGACCACCAATAGGTAACCTGGTTAATTTTTAAAGCACCTTCCCTTGCACTAACCTATGTTTATATTTTTCTGATAGCTATGACCTAGGAGTCTTTAAGTTAAGAGTGATTACATTACTTCTTGGCAAGCGTGCTCCATCGTCGACCACATCATCGCTTTCAATGGCATGGGTTGAGCGAAAGAGAACCCCGCTGTCGTGGAACAAAGGCAAAGGAGTAACATAGGTGGGGGTTTTAGTCAGTAAAAGAACACGACCTCTCGCTCCACTCTTGAGCGGGAGAAGTCTTTTGTAGGACTTTCAACCTAAAAAAACCACATTGCTTTCCATCAGGTGATATAGTGGTCAAGGAGTCTATTAATAGTAAAAAAAAAGAACACGGGTGGATTTTAGTCTGTAAAAACCTGACACTCCTCGCTCCATCCAGAGCAGGAGGATAGTTCTTTTTTTTTGTAGAATTAATGCTACTAGATGTCGCTACTTGTTTCAAGTTTTAAAGAACGTTGTGTTAAATATTTAGATAGTCCACCTTTCTGTCAGAATTAAACATCACACTTATTGCATTAAATTTTTTCAGAGTCTATTGAAAGGTTACGGTGTATTTACAAAGTCAAAAAAGTACTTTTATGTTACTACGATATTTTTTTCAAAATGGTTTCTGCTATTCGACGCTAGATGGAGCAGCAGTCATGAGTTTGATTAATACCGACTGTCAAGTTTCCACGTGGTTACAGAAACCTTGCTTCAGTGACCACGTAGACCTCAGAAATGATTTATTAATTAAAATAAACTAATGCTTGCAAGACTGTGATCTCACCTAAGCAGCTAAGTAGTGATGCAATCGTTGAGGCGCACTAGTTTGTTAAGAGCCTATTCACTCATATTCACAGACTTGAAGACACCTTAATTATAATCGGACGGGAAAATCTGGGAAAACCACAGCAGACGCCAAAACGGTTGGTCCGGACCGGAGGTTTCAACAACGTAAGGGTGGGTCGGACAAACCGACGTACGGACAGTATTGTCCGTACGTCGGTTTGTCCGATGATATATAAAAATAAATTAGTTGACTCGATAAAAAAAAATAGCGAAACTGACATTAACTTACGATTTCAAACGTAAATGTCCAGAAAATTACACCACGGAAATATTTGAAAGTTACAAAAAATAATAAAGCTTGTAAAAAATCCAACAAAGTGATCTTATAAAGGTTCCGTTTTTTCATTTTGAGGTTTGGAACCCTAATTAGAAAGAAAGAAAAGAAAAGTATTTATTTTGGCGCAAAAAACATTGTAGACAACAAAAACTTAAAAGACAAACACAAAACAAAATATAAATAAATAAAAATTAACATGTCTATCACACGTTTACGCCAATAACAATTACGCTAATTGCACATTTCGAAGCGTAGATCTCTGTAGAGAATTGACTAAGGGTGAATTGCACCATTTAACTATAACGATAACAAAGCCGTTAACAGTTGTCAAATCGTCGAATTGACCAATAGGCGGCCGTTTCACGGCTGGTTATGGTTTGGTTATCGTAATAGTTAAATGGTGCAACTCACCCTTATACTCGTACGTACATTTATATCGATGGTACGGACATCACATAGTGCGATACCGGGCGGAGTTCATACAAAACTACAAAATTACTTAGTGACTACAACCGGCTCATAGGCGGTAATAACACTGCAACGCACCACGCAGCGTAATACATGGAAACGCTGCTTACGCACGTACTTGCGGGAGTGTAGATCTGTATCATCGTGCGGGTTTTTTACACACTCATACGCGTCGGTGCGTTTTATAAATTCACGCAGGCACGCACACATTTCATACAAAATCACGCACGGTACTACGAGACTCAGTGTGGCATACCTTGCGTGTCGCCCCGCACCCACGCGCGTGAGTGCATGTTTCTCCGCATGTAGGTGCGTGATCTGCATAAACGCGCGTGGATGCAGTTTCAGTGTGTTGGACTGTGCGTGTTTTCTATACAAACGGAGATACTTACAAGCAACGTCAAGACACGCACTACGCTGCGGGAGTGTGATAACTGCCTAATGCCTTGATCACACGTACCGAGTAAAAAGGCGAGACAGTAAAATGTTGCTCGGCCGAGACAGTGATGTTAACAAGTTGTAGAGATAAGCGCTCGACCGAGTACTCGGCGCTGTGTTCACACGTACCGAGTACTCGGCCGAAAGCACTGTCTCGTCCGTTTACTCGGTACGTGTGATCAAGGCAAAAGAGATGATGCCTTGCATTACTGCCTACCCTCTTTTGTAGAACCAGCTATAAAGACGCAAAATCAAACAAAAGACAAATTAGTTATTCTCAAGCCGCGGTCACCGGGCGGAATAATATTTTAATCCTATCCCAAACAGATGTTTACAAGCGAATCTCATTATTGTGAGGTAAGAGAGACAGTTGTTAGCATTACATTATGGAAACTTTAAAATTAAATATTTATAGCATAGCATGGCATTGTTGGCCTTATAACGTTCTCACTGTTGGGACTCAGGCCTTCTCTCTAGGAGAGGGAATGGGCAGTAATCCAACATGCGGGCCCAGTGCGGGTTGGTGGATGTCACATGTCTTCGAATTTTTGGTTCTAGGACATGCCGTTTTCCTCACGATGTTTTCCTTCACCGTTTTGAGAGCAGTGATGATGAATTAAATTACACAAAGTAATGCGTTTGGCTACCACCACTGCTCCAGGAAATATTAAAATTAAATAATTGTAAAATCGCCAAACGTAAGTGGCAGTAGGTAGGACACATTGCTCGTAGAACAGATGGTCAATGGGGATGAAAGGTTCTGTATTGGCGATCACGTACCGGAAGACGCAGCGTTGGAAAGCCTCCCACAAGACCGATGACCTGGTGAGGGTCGCGGGAATCCGTCATAATTATTATGGCGACAATTGGGGGAAGCCTATGTCCAATTGTGGACGTCTTTCGGCTGAAATGATGATGATGATATATTTGTAAAATACCCCAAGTAGCTGGTTTCTGTAGGTGGGAAAATCATACGATTTTACTACTACTAGAATGAATATTACTGAGAATACTACTGGAACGAAGACAAAGAAGGAACAGGAGTGGGTTTAAGTCAGTAAAACTCTGACTTGCCTTCCCGCTCCAGCCAAGGGCGTTAGATGTCGTTAGTTGATTTCTTACCTAAAACGTTCAAAAGTGTTAGTAGATGAAGAACGTACAAAAAACTCCATGGGCACTCTTTTAGTCACATTACGTAATAAAAAACTCCATACTATTTTTTTTTAGTTGATACTAGCCCTTGCCCGCAGCTTTGCCCGTGTACATAAAATATAGCCTATATCAATCAGGAATAAAGCAGCTTTTTATCAGTGAAAAAATTTTAGTACCTACAGTACTTCAAGAGATTACATCTTAAAAACAAAAAAATTAATAAACTTTCCTTCTTTATATATACGTAGTTAAACAAGTGCTTGACCGCGATTTATGTAGGAATTCTTAGTTATCTGTGTAACTAATTTTTGAATCTTAAGACGTGTATTCAACCGTTTCTGTCCATTTGGCTAGCGTCGGCGCCGGTCCAGCCATCGGCTTGAATTTACTCGACTCAAACAAAGTAAGAAAAAACTCAAGAAAAATGTTATATTGCAATAAATAAGTTACTATATTATCTTCTACTGTCAAATCTGCACATGATTGAAGAATAATCTTAGATTTTTTTTTTTAGCCTTTTCTGTCCTTCTGCTGGGCAAAAGCCTCCCCCAAGTCTTTCCAAACTTTCTTCTCTTGCGCCGTCTCAAACCAGTCCTTGCGGTACGCGTCCAGATCATCCCGCCACCTCTTTCTAGGCCGACCTCGACGGCGCTTTACTTCAGTAGGGACCCACTGTGTGGCGACGCTCGCCCAGCGGTCCCTATGCATGCGGCTGACATGACCCGCCCAGTCCCATTTGAGCCTGGCAGTCTTTATCTTAGATTAAAAAACAAAACTTAACCCCTGAGTCCCCAAGCATTTAAATAGGTTTATATCCGGATAAATAGAAAAAGTTGTTTATTTTCGAAATTTACAGACTACTTTATGAAGAATTTCTTATTTACATTCTTAGATACATAAACAATAAATAAACCCTCAAAATTTTTATAATCTACATGGACTTTTAATGCTTTTATACTCGCGAATCGTCATCATCGAGCATGTTTAAAAAAAAATTGAGCACTTGTGCGAGTCGATCTCGCGCACTGAGAATTCCGTGCAAACTACAATTTCCGAATGGAGTCTCGAAGATTTTTTCCCAATTGCAATTTGTTTTTTTTTGACCAAGTTAACAACAAATAGAATAGAATAGACTTTATTGTACACCAAAAAGTAACACAGCTTATACAAAAACTTCAATTTGTGGGTACAATTATGGCGGTCTTATCAAAAAACAAATAAAAAAATTTACTGTTTTCAGATTTATTCCTATACCTGTTCTTTATTACCTTGCTTTGTGACAAATTTCAGGATTGTGGGTCAACGGGAAGTACCCTATGAATTTCGATCTTTGAGGGTATCAAAATATACGGTTTTTTGCGACATAAATGGCCGTATCTTTTTATTCGTTAACTTAGAAGTTTAATTTTTTCACAGCTTGAAGGGACGGGATGGGTTTTTTAGTCAGTAAGAGTCTGACACTATCTCCCGCTCCACCCAAGAGCGGGATTTGTCATGAGATGAAGAAAATCATGAGATAAAAAAAAAAGACTGTGTAGACTAGTCAATATTGTATCTA
Organism: Mythimna albipuncta; assembly: GCA_929112965.1. Classification (NCBI taxonomy): domain Eukaryota; kingdom Metazoa; phylum Arthropoda; class Insecta; order Lepidoptera; family Noctuidae; genus Mythimna; species Mythimna albipuncta. The sequence continues at coordinate 1,747,864 of OV815986.1, read as the reverse complement.
AAAGAACAATAAAAATAATAAAAAAGTGAGCCAGCGACGTCGCGGACGACAACATTCCCCTCTACCCTAATCGTGATACAATAAGAATAAGATTTGTCTCACTACCTCACTCCTTAGCTACCCCTCATCGTGATGGATTTAACATAATATTATTAATATTAATTTCTGTATCTCAGTTTCTTTGGATGGTGTCCGGGTAAAATAAGATTATTCAAAACATATTTAAATATATGTACAACATGTAACTGGAATAGTGCACTCCTTTATAATAATAATAATAATAACCATTTAATTTCAGGCATCGGAGGCCCATAAAAAAATACATAAAATAATCTTATATTAAAAACTTTTTACAAAAAAAATATAATCGACTTCAATGTTGAAAAACACTGAAAAGTATAAAATAACTTAAATTTCGGAAGTCGGTGTTTCTATAATAGTTTTGTCTCTTAGTTATTTACCTCAAAAAGTTTTTTATTTTACACTTTTTAGTTAGTTTTTTATTACCACGTATATTTTTTGTTTAATAATTTAGAAACTAAAATATCTGGTGGTAAATTCTTACACTTATTTTTCGAGCGCTGGCTTGAGTATTTAAAAAAAAAAAAATTGCGCCGACTCGATGCTCGACTCGAGTTTGAGCGCAAGTCTTTATAAGGTATGTGAAGAACAAATCTGTATATTATTACTCCTTATTGTATATGCTATGCCCGCGGTTTTACCTACCTACGTAGATTTTATTTGTTACAGAAAGTTTTATCACTTCTCTCTTTTTTTATGGTGGAAAAAAATCATCCAATGACAACCCTCGCTTTTGGGCGGAGCGGGAGATAGTATCAGACTGTTACTGACTAAAAGACCCACCCCGTTCCTTCTAGCCTTCACACCGGGGCTCGAGCTGTCTTTCGAAACTAACCCTGGCACCAGTATATCATTTCCCTCTGTAATTTTTCGCCTTATTTTGCGTTATCTAAAAATACATTCATAATACAGTTGATTCTCGATAATTTAAACATGCGATAATTCGAACCTTTCTATAATTCAAAGTTATCACGAGTTACCTAGAAAATCTCTTTATATTTAGAACTAAATCAATACATTTTTGTGCACTTGGTAATTTGAACGAAAAATCATCGCTACGTAACAAAACGACGCTTTAATTCGAACTCATCGTCATCAAGCACTCGACAATTCAACGTTACAGAGAGAAAGAGAGAGAAAGATTGCAGAACTTGCAGAGGTAAGTTAATTTTGAGACAAGTTCAAACATGTATCATCACACGAGCCTTTGTTTTTGTAATGCTTAGTTTGACTCACACTTCCGCACGAATTAATAATAATAATAATATTCCACAATAATCACACAACGCCGTCCAGTCCCAAGCTAAGCAGAGCTTGTGTTATGGGTACTAGACAACTGATAAACATACTTATATATTTCTAAATACGTATATACTTATTATAGATAAATTACACCCAGACACAGAACAAATGATTATGCTCATCACACAAACATTTGTCCTGGGTGGGAATCGAACTCACGACCTCCGGCATAGCAGTCAGGGTCACTAACCACTACACCAACAGGCCAGTCGGAATTGGTTTGTTTATACGAACCATTTGATTTTTAGAACATTCGATAATTCGTAATATTTTAAGAGTCCCTCGGATTTCGAATTAACGAGAGTCGACTGTATTGGTAATACACACACTTAATTAGGCATATCTAGTTAGACAACAGCAGATCTAGCCAGTACCCCTAGCCAAGTTGCTAATCTGCAATAGTTAACGTTTGTAGAAAGCTTCAAATGTACGGGAATGACGTCGCCTCAACGCTCAGTCACGAGGTCAGAACAAAAGAATTGGCGGCAAGGTCAACTCGAAGCGTTCGACGCGAGCGAAACGTTTGTAACTTGGCTAGGGGGGCTGGTTACAACCGTCTCGTTTCGATTCTCTTTCGTCAACGTGTTAACCAGTGTCAAATACCACTTCCAGCACTATATATTTTTGAAATTTGTATTTTTGTACACCAAAATAGACACGAATTTGATTTGTTTAATAATGTTGTATCCAGACCCAGCCGTAAAGTGCATTTGCTTAATGTCCCTAGGCGTAGAATTAAATTGTTTTCTAATAATACTGCATGTCTGTCTGTATGTATATAGAATACTGCATGTCTATTACTATATACAACAAATTACCCGATGGCTTCAAAACCCTCAACCTCAAAACATTTAAAAATAAACTATTTAACTTTCTTTTAAGCAAATGTTATTACTCGACTGAAGATTTTATGACTGAAAAATTTATCTAATATTTGACATTACCTATGAATTTTATTTCTTATCTTTATTTCCTTGACTTTATTATTAAATTTTAACTTATATAATTAATACGTCTTATAATATGTAATAACTATTACTCAATTAATTTAAATTATTTGTAATTTTAATAATAAATAATGTAATTGTAATGTATTGACCCATAATTGTTACTAACCATATTTGTACGCCGGAAACGGCAGAATATTATGATCATTATATTATAAATAAGCACAACAACTTTGTACAATATTCTGTCAAATAAATGCATTCTATTCTATTCTAAACTAGCTTTTGCCCGCGCGGCTTCGCTCCCGCTCTTCCCTACTTCAGCCTACTATACCCTACTCTACCCTCCTCTACCTTACTCTACCCAACACTACCCTACTCTACCCTACACTACCCTAATTTTCATTTTTTCTTTCCTTAAGAACCTTCTCCTCATAATAACGAACACAACAAAAAAAAATTAGCGAAATCGGTCCAGGCGTTGTTGAGTTATGCGCTTACCAACACATTTTGCGATTCATTTTTATATTATAGATTCAAACTAAGCGAAATACAAAACACAGACTTGAAGTAACCCGGTTATTTCATGAAAGAGGTTATAGTCCAGAAGTCAGTCAGATGTACAATCACAGTCAAGCTGTTTCTCATAATCTTATTGTTACATAAACCTGTTTCGGACTTGACCTAATCTCTAGGAGGTTAATCTTTAAGGCACTCGAAATATCTCGTTCAAGAAGAATGCAAATCTTGGATCCACCTTTTTTTTATGGTGGGAAAAAGTCATCCAACGACATCCTCCGTTCTTGGGCAGAGCAAAAGATAGTGTCAGACTCTTACTGACTAAAAGACCCACCCCGTTCCTTCTAGCCTGGGTCCACCTTTCAATAGCTACCTATGTGTTTTAGTTACATCGTTTTACAGTTGAATATAAGTTGATATCTTTTTGATGGGAAGTTAAGATGGATGTTAAGACGTGTGACGAGAATGGATAAAGTGAGAAATGAGTATATTTCGGAAGTTTGAAAGTGGCGCCAGTGACTGAAAGGTTGAAAGGTAATCGTTTGTCTTGGTATGGTCATGTGAAGAGGAGTGATGTAAATAAAGCATGCTATAAGAGTTATGAATTTACAAGTGGATGGATAGAGAGGGAGAGGGAGGTCAAATAAAAGATGGATGGATTGTGTGAGAGGTGATTTGAAAGAAAAGGGAGTTAGTGATAGTGTGAAGAGTGACCGGACAGAGTGGCAGAAAAAAACGTGTTGCGCCGACCCCAAATAAAACCGGACAAGTGCAGGAAGAAGAAGAAAAAGAAGAAGATCTTTTTGATGGGAAGTCATCAAATGACATCTCCTGTGAGCCCAGCCCACTGGTTACGCGAAAGCTCGACCAGTCGCTTTTTTTTTAAGAAAAAAGAGTAACCATGGAGTTTCTTGCCGCATCTAGAGTCTGTCTAATAAGTCAACCGAATTGGGTAATTTTTAGGGTTAAAAGAAATCTGATGTAGTCAACGCTGGTTCAATAATCAAGGTTGATTAAGAGATCTTGATCATTGTTTACTAATAGAAGAACCTTATAAAAAGTATCGAGTTTAAGTATTTTTTAAATAATTAAATATTATACAAAATTCCCAAGTTGGTTGACTTTTTAGACAGACTATTTGGAATCGTACACAGTTTCTGACGTTTGTGCCCAGTACATCTATGTGAGATAAAAATATTGTGTTTAATTTGAATCAAACCTTCATTGATTAAAATAGGATCCTCCGACCGCGTCTGATCCGGAAAACTGAACTTTGACTGAATGCGAAGAATCCACCACTACCACAATGCAGGGTTTTGTATATTTCGTTCCCATTTGGCGTTATAGATGGCGCTACATACCAAAAGATATGTTTGTTCAAGAATGCAGTTCAAAATCCATCGGGAAACGGTGGTAGAGCATATTTCAAGATAACGAGCGACTTCGAAAATAGTTCACTAGCTGCATACATTAATAATGCCTGACCTAATTACTTTATACTGGTATGCTTTATTACAAAATTATTTCAGAGTTAGAAACTGGCGCCGATTCTCTTGTATTAGAGTCTGTCTAAAAAGTCAAATGACTTGTGTAATTATTAGAGTAAAATGAAATCTGATGTAGTCAACGCTGGTTCAATAATCAAGGTTGATTAAGAGATCTTGATCATTGTTTACTAATAGAAGAACCGGATAAAAAGTATCGAATTTATGTATTTTTTAAATGATGAAATATTATACAAAATTCCCAAATTGTTTGACTTTTTAGACAGATTTTAATAACTAAGCTTATTTCTTCAAAAAATATTTTTTTATTTTTAATACTTTTTTTTTTAATGGAGCCAAATATGGATGGTATTATGGTTTTTCTGAGGGGTAACTACAATTACAATTTGTAAAATTTTAAACTTTTTATTAAAAAAATACGGCCGACATCAATGTATATAACACGATGGTGAGGCACACTACTTCACGCTAGCAGGAGACACTTAAGTTGTAATCGGAGGTGAAGACTGCAAGTAAATTTTATTGTTCCAGTCTTTCGACGTACGCAGTATAAACGACGGGGCGAAACACTTAGTCCGGACCGTAGAGGTTAGACATTTTATAAGTGCCCATCTAGGCCTGTGCTTTTTTATTATTGATAGGCTTACGTTTGACCACCATTTCACCTATTGGTAAGCGATGATGGGGTCTACGATGGAGCACGCTTGCCTAGAAGTAACCTATTTACTAAGACCTAAAGGCTCACGCCAACAGCGAGTTTTTGAAGCGATACTAACGCGCATTAGTCGCATTTGTATCGCGCTACATTAGCGATTCTAACGCGTTACAGCATCGCGGTTGTGACTGTGTTGGACAACATCGGGAAGAGAACAGAGGGAGGGTGGCGTGTAAGTGAAACATTCTACATACAAAACCTAATTTTTGTACCATTACCTACTCGCGAATCGAATTTAAATGCCCGTGAACGGGTGCCATCGGTTGAGACTGGTCATCTCTTAGCTGCCAGTGGCTTAATTCAGTTTCTATTTTTAATTACTTTTTATTAAAAAAAAAAAAACTGAATTATTATTACGTATCTACATTGTGCTCACATATTAGAAGCGACAAGAAATATGTAACCAAGATCTATTTAACTCATAACGATTAAAAAGAGTGTCCATGGAGTTTCTTGTACGTTCTTCTCCATAGAGACCTACGCTTTGGAACGTGCAATTTAGCTTCACTTTTCTTGGACTGGCCGACATTTAACTATTCAAAAGTGCTTGCATAAGGTCTATTTGAAATATTTGCTTTTGACTTTGACTTTGAATAGCGTCTGCATCGAAAGCATCGCAACTCAAAATCGTGGTGTAACTGCATCGCTACAAATGTCCTTATGTTGTAGCTATCAGGAAACACAGACTCCGGCAGGGAATTCCACTCCTTAGCTGTACGCACAATAAATAAGTTTCCAAAACGTTTTGTACTTAAGGTATTTTTAGAATCGAATGTTCCATTACCAGATTCATGACTTTCCAACTCATCAGGGAATATTCTTATAATTTTATTGTTAGTTTTTCAACGTTTCTATATAGATATACTTTTTCAATAGTAGACGGCCCCAGGTGCAATGGCAAGGTGTTTATAAGGAGGGGGTAGGGAGGGGGTGTAATATTTACAGTATAACATCACGAACGTAATGCGCTAAATGGATTTTAAAAGCTTTGGATTCAATTCAACAGTATTGTTAGGATGGGTTTATGCAGTATGCGATTTTGATTCAAGAATATAAATTAAAAATAAATAAAGTAACTTTTTTACCTTATCATTTTGGCTTTAAATTCCATAGGATAATATCTATTTTATTAAACCATCCAAAAAGTCCAATCTTCAAAGCCTTGAGCACAGGCGTAGGGTAGCCAGCCTTTCGGTGTTTTACAGATTGCATTTTGGAGAGTGTGCGCAGGAATTGCATGACTTGATTTCGCCATCTTAATTTTACCATCGGACAAACCGACGCACGGCAAGTTTCCACCCTTACGTTGTTGAAACACCTACGGTCCGGACTAAGCGTTTCGCCTTGTCATTTATACCGCGTACATCAAAGGACTGGAACAGTTTGCCTGCTACGGTCTTCCCGTCTGATTATAATTTGGGTGTCTTCAAGGCTAGAGTGAATAGGCTCTTAATAAACTAGTGCGCCTCACCATCAACGATTGCATCACTGCTTACCATCAGGCGGGATCGCAGTCAAGTACTAGTTTATAACAGATAAAAAAAAATCATCATTATCATATCAGCAGACTTAGCGTACGTACCGGAAGACGCAGCGTTGGAAGGCCTCCAACAAGGTGGACAGTTGACCTGGTCAGGGTTCCGGGAATCCGATGGATGCGTGACGCATAGAACCGATCGTTGTGGCGACGCTTGGGGGAGGCCTATGTTCAACAGTGGACGTCTTTCGGCTGTGTATAAAATATTGTGATACTAGCTTCTTTCAGCGGCTTCGTTTGCATCCTTATGTCACAGAAGATAAAGTAGCATTGTATTGACAAAAGATTCTTTTGAATTGGTTAAGTAGTTTTTGAGTTTACTTGTTACAAACAAAAATATAAATCTTTCCTCTTTTCAATATCTGTATGTATAGATTAAAGGAGGTAGGAGGTTCCCATGAAACACAAGACTTAAATCCGGTGCAGGAACATCCCAAACTTACCATGTCCGATTCTTCCCAGCTACTCCTCAAAGAGCAAACTTACTGTCGTGATTCAAATCAAATCAAATCAAAGCATTTATTTCAAATAGACCATTTACAGGCACTTTTGAATAGTCAAATGTCGGTCAGTCCAAGAAAAGTGAAGCTAAATTACACGTTCCAAAAAGTAGGTCTCTATGGAGAAGAACGTGCAAGAAACTCCATGGACACTCTTTTAAATCATATTATGTGTTACATACAGCCAGTTTTTTCATCAACAACTAAAACTATCAGTAAAAGTATTAACTTTTACTTGACTATTACTGATATTATAGCAAATGAGTTTCTTCATCCAAGTAACAGCTAAACTAAAAGTCAATAGAGTTACCATAACACAAACGGCATAATTACCCCAAAAAAACGTGGGGAGCTTTTTTTACGCATGACAACATCGCAATATCTTCTGTCAAGTAGTGTCAAAAAGTCGAATGTCATTTGATTCTGTTTATACGAACGCCACTTTATTTACCTGGGCTCCAATATTAGTAACGATGGGTCGTGCGAGGGGGAAGTTCGCAGGAGAATTGGCATGGCTAAGAGCGCTATGTCTCAGCTTAGTAAAGTCTGGAGGGATCGCAACATCTCCGTAAAGACCAATACCAAACTGGTACGGACACTAGTCTTCTCGATCTTCTCGTATGGCGCTGAGACTTGGTCGCTAAAAGCTGCAGACCGCAAACGCATCGACGCCTTTGAGATGTGGTGCTGGAGAAGGATGCTCCGTGTACAAGAACTTAAAATCGCCTCACGGCTATCGTCCGAGTGTCTTCGCAATGTTCTGCAATACTTCGGTCACATTGCAAGAAAGGACGGTGGTAACCTCGAAAGGCTCATTGTGACCGGTAAAGTGGATGGGAAAAGGCCTCGCGGGCGCAGCCCAATACGTTGGTCTGACCAGATCCGCACCGCTCTTGACTCTACGATGTACAATGCCCTTCACACCGCCAGAGACAGAAACAGATGGAAGAACATCATAAAGGCTAAAGTGATGAAGCAGGGAGGTCACGACCCTCAGCATTCAGAAATTGTTGTTATTGCTATTAACAACTGTTATTGGCTTTTTTTTAACCATTATTTTTATACGTTTAGGTACACAAGCGCTAAAGGTCGCAGAGCCTAACTTCACACTCGCCAAGATAAAACGGCCGTACTGTACATTAGTTAATTTAACGTAGTCGTATTAAATACAAACTGAAAATAAACTTACTTTTCTGTGGTTGGCGTCAGTTTATCTTGTAACAACAGGCTGAAGTATGTAACTGTTTCCTTTGAAATTCTGTATCGGAACAGAAAATCAGCGTCGTCCCATACGAAATGATCTTTGCGAGCATTAAACTTTTTACGTCTACGCGTTAAATAACTAACGATAAGTTCATCGTTTGATGAACTTGAACTTTCACTGGACGAAGTTTTTATTTATGGTGGGATAAATCATGCACTGACATCCCCCGCCCTTGGGCGGAGCGGGAGATAGTGTCAGACTCTTACTGACTAAAAGACCCACCCCGTTCCTTCTAGCCTTCATACCGGGGCTCGAGCGCCCTTTTGGATAACCCTGGCCCTAGTAGGCTTCGACCCGGCTGGGTCCCTGCTGTTGCTGACAACTCCTTGAGGCGCGCGGGAACAGTGCGCGCCGTCGACGACTTGGGCTTGGTCCGGACAGTTACCGGACGGCCGGACAGCGAGCTACCCATTGCTCACTGTCCGCAAGCCTGCGTCTACGTTGGCCGGAAATCGGGATCAGAATCTCGGCGACGCGCGACGGCGGCGGCGATAACGCCGTTGCCTGATGCGTTCGGCCTCCTCCTTTGCGAGCATTACTGCTTCGCAGAAGTCGGCGACCGCCTGCCACTCCTCCTCGCTCCGGACCATGGCCTCAACCAACTGGACGAAGTTCGTGATAACATATAAGTGAAACCTAAATAATCTACTTTATCAAAATGACAGTGACTTTAGCTTTAGCAGCCCCCTAATGACTAGTAAAAGTTAAAGGCAAAAGTAACAGTTAAACCAACAGTTAAAATTGTGAAGAAACGAATTTGACCGTTACTTTTACTTTATGACGTTACTTTGGTTGTTACTTTAGATGAAGAAACTGGCTAATAATAATGCTTGGTTACATATTACTTGTTGCTTCTATCATGTGAGCACAATATCGATAGTAAAATAAAAATGTAAAATAATTAAAAGATAAGAGAGAAACTGAGAAACTGAATTAAGCCACTGGCAGCTAAGAGATGACCAGTCCCATCTGACGGCACCCGTTCATGAGCATGACGTGTGCATCAGCCCCACTCAGCTCAACCATTTTGAAGGGAACCGAACGACCCAATAACACGATTATGGCATGACCAAGTCACTGAGCCATAGATTGCAAAGGACTGGGGAGTCTTCAAAACTTCTCCCACTGGAAAAGTTTCTTGATGATTTTCCACATCGAAAACCCCACTATCTTCCTGCCAGTGGAAAAATTATTATAATCCGATCTATTCTTAGAAAAATTTAACACTCACTTATTGAGTAGCTGAAAAACAATTACAGGAAACAAGATATAACTTTTAAACATGTAATATCCATTACATTACATGATTACACTTTATTCTATCTCTTCTAAGTACCATAACGGACTTCTGATTTTTAGAAATCATGATCAATCGTGATTTTTGTTGTACAATCGTTCAATCTACCGATTGCATCAATGATAAGGTCCAAGTGACTAAAATAGCCAAATGACAGTGATGACATAGACTACGTGAGTAGATATTTACTTTAAGGCGTATAGTCCCTTGAACCATCTGACCAAAATTATATGAACGCAACTCTCGCACTCGCCTAGGCGGCAGTACGCAAATCTGTGCATTTATTTGCGGCCAGCAGCGCCCGGAAAGCGCTTTAAATCCATTTTCTCTGCGAGATATTGATTGATTTACATATGCAATGTTCACTTTGAAGGATATTTAACCACCAAATTGTATGTGTAAAAATGATTCTAAAGGTCCAAGCCGTTTCGAAGGAGTAGGGAAAAGTTGCAAAATTGCTAAATATTTTTTTTGAACAAAAGTTTTTATTGCACGAAAAAAACAAATGTTGATATTATTGTTCATGAATCTATAATAAACATATATTTTTTTCAAACCAATTGACCTAGCCGTTACGGAGGAGTAGGCCTCAGAAAATCACTGTTTTATGGCACTTTTCGGGCGCTTGGCCCTTAACATGGCATGTTGTATTCCACGTGCCTTTCGATAGATAAGATGCTCGCGTGAGAGAACGGCCATCGTTCCACGGCTCCAGCCGTGATCATGACCCCAACTTCCAGTCATGGTAGGTCTAGACTTGCAGATGCTGGCAGGAAAAATAATGGATAGCTCGTCGTCCGGTAACTAGGTCAACAGGCCAGTCGAAACGTCGTATCTTTGGTATTAATAATAATAATATTCCACAACTACCACACAACGCCGTCTAGTCCCAAGCTAAGCAGAGCTTGTGTTATGGGTACTAGACAATTGATAAACATACTTATATTTTTCTAAATACATACATATTATAGATAAATTACACCCAGACATAGAACAAATGATCATGCTCATCACATAAACAGTTGTCCTGGGTGGGAATCGAACCCACGACCTCCGGCATAGCAGTCAGGGCCACTAACTATTTGACCAACAGGCCAGTCGTATTGTTCATCGAATCGTTGAGATTGTAAAGTTGAGCTGCACGATTACTGCCAAATGTGTGCCCTGCTTGAAAATAACAGCTATATAATCTGTTTGTTTCAATAACATACGAGTACAAAGTCTACATAAAACAGTTTGTTTATTGTGGATCTTTGACACGGAGTGTCGTACATAGGCCACATGCTACAACCACAAACGCGGCTACGAGAAGCTAGAAGTGGCCGCAAAGAAAGCTGAAGTGCGTGACTGCTACTTGATTGTTGTTGATGGCTGCAGCTTTTTTTAAATCATGCGCTCAGTATCATGGTTGACTGGTAGAGAATGCCTTGTGGCAATGTACCACTATTGTACATGAAGTTGAGAAGAAGAGATGAAGGTGTAAATACGGCTTACGGTGGCGTTTTATATCAGCGTTTAGTTTTCGGTTGCGCTCCAAAAAGCGAGCAGTGGTGATATTGTAGCGTGTGGCGGCCACCGACTTCAACCGTGTGCGGTGAGTCTATATAAAATGTATGAAACCTATAGGAAGTAGCCGGGTGGCGTCGTTTTGTGGTTAATTTTTTTTTTTATAATTGATAGGCTCGCGTTTGATGGTAAGCGATGATGTGGTCGACGATGGAACACGCTTGCATAGAAGCAATCTATTCACTCTTGACTTAAAGACCTCTAGGTTAAAGCCATTCCTCCATTCCATTTTTATTATAAAGGTGTCACACGGGCGTTTCTTCGACCTGAATCTGGTGCAGGAACCTCACGAACTTACCATGTACGGTGAGGTTCTTCTTCAATGCCGTTCCACCCAGCTACTCCTCAAAGAATGGATTTGCTATGATTATGGCATGCTTAAGCCACGGCGGTCTTAGATTGCAAAGGGCTCATTGAGCGGATAGCAGTGGTTGTGGAAGATGGCCCGTATGTGGCGACCCTTATTTTTTCGTTGTTGGTCTAGCTGTTAGCGACACTTTTTTTTTATGGTGGCAAAAAATCATGCATTGACATCCCCCGCTCTTGGGCGAAGCGGGAGATAGTGTCAGACTCTTACTGACTAAAAGACCCATTCCTTCCCTTTCCTTCTAGCTTTCATACCGGGGCTCGGGCGCCCTTTCGGATAACCCTGGCCCCAGTAGGCTTCGACCCGGCTGGGTCCCTGCTGTTGCTGACAACTCCTTGAGGCGCGCGGGAACAGTGCGCGCCGTCGACGACTTGGGCTTGGTCCGGACAGTTACCGGACGGCCGGACAGTGAGCTACCCATTGCTCACTGTCTGCAAGCCCGCGCCTGTCGATCAGAATCCCGGCGGCGGCGGCGGCGGCGATAACGCCGTTGCCTGATGCGTTCGGCCTCCTCCTTAGCGAGCATTACTGCTTCGCAGAAGTCGGCGACCGCCTGCCACTCCTCCTCGCTCCGGACCATGGCCTCAACCAAGGCCCGGCGCGAGAGGTCTTCGCCGCCGATCGCCCCCACGAGGGCACGGCGATGCTTCGCCCAAGCAGGGCACACCTCGACTGTGTGCTCCACCGTGTCCTCCGGGCGTTCAGCACAGTGGCGAAACCCGGGCGTCACTTCCGCATGAATCCGGTGCAGGAAACTCCCGAACGAACCATGTCCGGTGAGGACCTGCGTCATGCGGAAGGTAAGGACGCCGTGAGGCTTTTCCAGCCACGCCTCAAAGAGGGGACTTACCGTAGCAGCCCTGACGGCCACTAACTACAACACCAACAGGCCAGTCCAATAATATTAAGAGGATATAAATACTGCCTATTATTTTCTTGCCTCCCTCTCACATACCATCATCCCTTCTCCCCAAAACAATCAGACCGTGACTGCACAGATGACGGGGATGAGAAAAGGATAGCGTTGATATCCTCACGAACAACGAGCGGCGAGCCACGAGCCATCCCCCGGGATGAAGTCTAAAGTAACATTAGTAATGTTAAGTTTTTATTTTTGTATCGCTTTACGTATAATGGTTTATCGTTATTTAGGTTTTTGGAGAGAACAGTGGTGGCTGAGTGGTAACTTACAAGTTGTCGGTCGCGGGTTCAAACCCTGCCAGGCGCATTACTTTATGTAATTTATTTCATCACCACTGCTCTCAAAACGGTGAAGGAAAACATCGTGAGGAAACCGGCATGTCCTAGAACCAAATATTCGAAGACATGTGACATCCACCAACCCGCACTGGACTCGCGTGGAGAATTACGGCCCATTCCCTGTCCTAGAGAGGAGGCCTGAGTCCCAGCAGTGGGAACATTAAAAGGCTGATTATGGTATATATTATGCTATGTAGGTCTATGTAATATTTTTTTTTGGAAAATTTGACTTGGCCCTCTCGCTCCACCCAAGAGCGAGAGAAGTCATTTAATAATTTCCTACTTCAAAAAAAAAGGGTTATTATATTACAAGTAATAACAACAAAATCTTTACATTTACCTCTTTCAATGAAATTGCCTCGCAAACTCGCTTCAAGTAATAACATAAGATATAACAAATCCCGAGTAATAAGGGAGTAAGCAGTGTTGTAAACAATACTGAGTTACATGTTGTCATGTCAAAAAGTATCAGAAGATATTATAGTACAGTCTCTATGCATTGGCCATTGGTTAAAGATTATTTATTCTTGCGATATACACCCCTACTTTTTAATTAGTACACAAAAAATGGGGCTCTATCTGTACCCGTCACTGATCATATTTTTGTAGTCAAAAGTAAATAAAACCGAAATCCTAAAAGAATCAATCAAACAACAATGGCTTGTAGAAAATACTGCGGACAGTGTTTTTACTTAATAATTGTCACTTATTCATGACAAGAATGGATAAAGTGAGAAATGAGTATATTAGAGGAAGTTTGAAAGTGGCGCCAGTGACTGAAAGGTTGAAAGGAAATCGTTTGTCTTGGTATGGTCATGTAAAGAGGAGGAATGAAAAGCATGTTGCTAAAAGAGTTATGAATTTACATGTGGATGGATGGAGAGGGAGAGGGAGGCCAAAGAAAAGATGGATGGATTATGTGAGAAGTGATATGAAAGAAAAGGGTAATAGCGTGACGAGTGACAGGACAGAATGGAAGAAAAAAACGTGTTGCGCCGACCCCAAATAAGATGGGACAAAGTCAGGAAGAAGAAGAATTGTCACTTATTCATTCATTAATCAATAGCCTGCCCAATATTTCCATAAATTGAGTAACATTATGGGACATAAACCAACGCTAATAACTTTGCTGTCTATGAATATTATTTATTGAGATGTTACTTATAAAATAACAAGAGCTCTTCTAATAAGCCCTTTATGTATGTGTACTAATTAAAAAATAGTGGTGTATATGCGCCCCAATTATGCGTACATCGATTTTTTTTTTTTGATAGGCTTCCTTTTAACGACCATCTCACCTGTGTAAGCGATAATGTGGTCGATGATGGAACAATTTGTCTGCTGCAGACGCTGTGGTCTTCCCGTCCGATTATAATTTGGGCGTCTTCAAGGCTAGAGTGAATAGGCTCTTAATAAACTAGTACAATTTACCATCAAGGATTGCATTACAGCTTAACATTAGGAGGGATCGTAGTGAAGCACAGGTTTAATCATTATAAAAAGACACCCTATTATTGTTTATATTCAAAGACTCCGACTTACGAGTGGTAGGTCGTGGGTTCAAACTTGTCTAGTCGCTTTATTTTGTATAAGTATTTTCATAAGCAACATCCACTGCACCCGCACTGGGCCCGCGTGGTGGTTTACATTAGTAGCCCATGTTAATCAAATTTCATTTCATAGAAAAAATTAAAATACAGACAAAAAAAAATGCATTTTTGTTACAAGTTTATATCTGGGGGTGAACACTAAATTTTATTTTCGTATTTTAAAATCATTGATAATTAATTTCGTATTTAAAAGGATTGACGTCATAATCAAGAGCAAAAAATGTACTAAGGAACCCAGACTATTAGCCTGGAAATACCGCGCGACGTTGGCTTTTTGATTTTTTTTGTTTAAAAACATTAATATTTATGGGAAGACACGTTACACGCTAACATTGTAATTAGAAAAACCGAACTCACTCATCTATGATCAGTTTCATCACAGTCGCAAACGTACATTTACTGATAGAAAAGGACAGAGATAAGAGCCGGCGCTATCGTGCGAGTGAAATTGCGATAGCTACCGAATGTTTATGAAAAACAGATCTATATATCTCGCTTTACAAAATGGTGACCTAAAATAATGCGCGAAATTAGAAATATCATACAGTTGCACGTGCTTACGAGTGAAATGTGATTTGTTTTTTTTTTATTTGAAGAATTTTTAAAACGCATAAAAACACAAGAAAGCATTTTGATAACCCTTATGCCAATTAAAACGAAAAAAAAAATTTTTTTTTCGTAACACCCTCCTTTATGTCACTCCAGTCACTCGCCGATTACGACTGAGGGAAACTATAACAAACAATCCTGATTTCAGCGGTCCATGCGCTAGAGGCGAATCACCTATCTTCCACTGTTTTGATTATATCAATGGTTAAAATAACTTTCGTATATAATTTTTAGTTCTTTTTCTTCTTCTTCTTCTTCTTCCTGCCCTTGTCCCATTTTATTTGGGGTCGGCGCAACACGTTTTTTTCTTCCATTCTGTCCTGTCACTCGTCACGCTATCACTAACTCCCTTTTCTTTCATATCACTTCTCACACAATCCATCCATCTTTTCTTTGACCTCCCGTTCTTTTTATTCTACTGAAATTGACCAGAATAGTTTTTTACATAAAATTGGTTATCTAGGCATCGTATTTTCTTTATGTTTCAGTGGCCAATACACAGCATTGCGACTACGGATGACACTATAAAAAGGCAACAACCGTAAAAATACCACGACGCCTCGCGGTATCCATCGATACCTCAATAGGGTGTAGCAGTATCAGTCACAAGCGGTAGCGGTACTACGTTTCTCGCCCACGTCCGATAATCGGTGACTGAGTTTTTGTAGGAGAAAAATAGAACACACTGATAGCAATAGAGCAACGCACACGTCCTACAAAAAGTCGGTCAGAAAACAGAACAATGTTACAATTATACAAAATCGGCCCGATTATCTGTCCTACAAAAGTCTGACGAGGGCGGACAGCGTTAATCATTATACTCATACACACAAACCTATTTATAATATGTTATTTAGATAAATACCGATAATTAAATAACAAAAACATTAAAATGAAATAAAATTATAATAATATGAATTACCAATGTCAAATCCAAAAAATTATAATAAAAATACAAATGTCAATAAATTGAATTATAAATGTAAAACCAAAAAAAAAGTTTAATAATGTTTAAGAACATATCCGATTCAATATGATAAACGATTTACTTTAATGAGTTTCAATTTCCAATGTCCCGTTGGTTTTGTGATCGCAAGCGCTATTTTTGACCATGGAGTCCTGGTTCACGTTGTCCAGTCGAAGTTAGTGATATACGGAGGTGTTCGCTCGGAAAGCAGGTAAAATTGTAGATTATACTTACTTTATTTTTAACTAACAATACCATACGCTTCCGTCTATGCTTCAGACCACAAACCAGCTAATAGCATGTATCTCCGCCCTGGGCGACTTTACGAGTGGCCCGTAACAGCGGGATTGGTGAGCAGGTATGCAGCATGGTACACCCTGGCCTATCCTGGAATACTGCGGAATACCCGGGCTTAGCGGCATCACATGTTGTAAGTAATTGAATGGCGTTGAAGATTTCTGTGTCATGCTGTTCCGTAGTTTTCTAAGAGGGTATGATTGGGAAGTTGTATTATCAACACTGTATTTATTTAATAAAACTTAATGCAACACAAAGGTCCAAAGGCGGAATTAATGCCTTAGGCATTCTCTACCAGTCAACCAAGGTTGGTGAAGAGAAAATATGTCAGGTGTATAAAAAACAAAAACAAAATGTTTATTTTAACTGTAAGTATTTGCTATAAAACAAAAAATAGTGGTTTAAGATTCAAGCATTTATTTCAAATAAACCATTTACATGCACTTTTGAATTGTCAAGAAGATGATGAAGATGTCAGAAAAAATACACTATTGCACATTCCAAAGCGTAGATCTTTATGGAACATAATATTACAAATATCTCGGTGACATGTTTCTTGTCACTCTATGTGAGATAAACGTACAGAAAAAAAATTAAAAAAATATAAATTGGCAGCTAAGAGATGACCAGTCTCAACTGACAGTCTCAATTCACGAACATGACGCGCATATTAGCACCACTCAGCACAACCATTTTGATCTACATTAGGCAATGCTATAGATAATATTAAAAATTCTTCCTTTTTGGGTGGAAAACGAGAGGTCTTGGTTACTCTTTGGAATGATTTCGCAATATACATTAAATGATTGTTATATCTTTTTATTCATATTTAAATTCATGTTAAGGTAATTACACCTATTCCCCGATATATATGCGATGTACGAATCCTCAAGTTCTTCGGGCATATCACCCGTAATGAGGACTCGATGGAACGTTTGGTGGTGCAAGGGAAAGTCTAAGGCAAAAGATCTCGTGGACGCTCTCCAACACGGTGGACGGATCTCATCAAAACCGTGACACACTACAGCGTAAATGAAGGCTCCCAAGCCGCTAAAAACAGAGCTGCATGGCGTCGTATCGCGAGAGAAACGGTGGTGCGGGACTCGACCGAGACATGACCACGACCACTCCGTCAAGAGTGTACGACTAAGAAGAAACCTATTCCCCGCCAAAGCCAAAGCATCAGTAATACAAATTACACGTGTATTGAACATCGAACATCATTAACGAAGGGTGAGCGCACCAGTTATGGGCACGACACGGCGCCCTTAAATGTGGCCCGCGGGACGAGACCTTCATAAACCTGTTTACCTTACTTCGTGTCGCGTTGAGATGCTGGGTTCCGTAAGAAAAAATGGGATATGAAAACCCTTGTATTTTTTTTTTGTTGGAAATCTAGCTGATACGACGAACTTCGTACCGTTTAACAGTCAATGAATTTATTCATAAATTGATTGAATGAAGGAATGTTTGAGAGCAATGTATTTGACAGTTGCTGTAATTTTTTGATAAAAAAATTGAATTTTTCTCCATGAATCTTTACAATATTTTAGGTAATAGTTATTCTGTTATTCGAGGCGGAGATAAATCCAAAAAAGCGAAGATTATTTAAATCGGTCAAGTCGTTCTTGAGATACATATGGTGTTAATTACACAAATGAATTATTTATGTAGGTATATAGAAGATCACATATAAGTATAAATCACTTTAATTACTGTGGTATATGACATTATGAGGGAAAACATTGAATATCCTGTAAAAGATCGATATTCTTATGATACTTATTGCTTGAATACAACACTGCGTACTTCAAAAACTAAGGAAAAGTTAAAAAAAAAATAGCTATATGTCCAGTACAGCCACTCTTTTTTTGAAAAAGAGAAAAATCAATTTGGCAATAAAAAAAAAAAACATAAAAAACAAAACAAAACAAAAAAAAGATTCTGAATAATAATAATATTTCACAACTATCACACAACGCTATCTAGTCTCAAGCTAAGCAAAGCTTGTGTTATAAGTTCTAGACAACTGATAAACATACTTGTATATTTCTAAAGTTCTAAACACATACATATTATAGATAAAATTACACCCATACACAGAACAAATGATCGTGCTCATCACACAAACATTGGTCCTGGGTGGGAGTCGAGCCCACGACCTCCGGCATGGCAGTCAGGGCCACTAACCACTAGACCAACAGGCCAGTCATGAATGATTGATGAATGACCAAGAGCAAATCATCAAATAACATCTTCCACTTTGGGTAGAACAAGAGAATGATGAAATCTCAATATAACTAGAACAAAACTAAATATATAAATTTAAAAAAAACCATACGGAACCATCTCCCCACAGTTGTAACATTTGATCCCGTCGCCCGGGACACATCTAGTGACGTGTGTAATTTATGACCTTCTGTCACTCACATATTAGCTGCCAGGGTTGCTACCACTTGGAAAAGCGATGGAAAGTTTTTTTGTAATTATTTTAGGTGTATAGAAGATACGCTACAATATAAATGTAGGTAAATTCTTAGTTTAATTTAAAGGCTATTTAATTTATTTTTTTACAGGGGCTTGTAAAGAAACACGACGGCAAATATAATTTTGTTTGCTGTAGAGTATATAGTTGTTTTGTCTACTTATTCAGTGTCTACGTGTCTGTTTTTATTTAAGCCCACTGTTAGGCATACGACCTCCTTTAAACGTAATCAATCCGATAGATGCGAGGCGCATGTGACCGTTGTCATCACAATATTGGATCCCTGCAACCCTCATCTACTATGCTTGGGCGGAGCATCGCCGTGCCCTCGTGGGGGCGATCGGCGGCGGAGACCTCTCGCGCCGGGCCTTGGTTGAGGCTATGGTCCGGAGCGAGGAGGAGTGGCAGGCGGTCGCCGACTTCTGCGAAGCAGTAATGCTCGCAAAGGAGGAGGCCGAATGCATCATGCAACGGCGTTACCGCCGTCGCCGCCGCCGCCGGGATTCTGATCCCGATTTCCAGCCACCGTAGGCACGTGCTTGCGGACAGTGAGCAATGGGTAGCTCGTTGTCCGGCCGTCCGGTAACTGTCTGGACCAAGCCCAAGTCGTCGACGGCGCGCACTGTTCCCGCGCACCTCAAGGAGTTGTCAGCAACAGCAGGGACCCAGCCGGGTCGAAGCCTACTGTGGCCAGGGTTATCCGAAAGGGCGCTCGAGCCCCGGTATGAAGGCTAGAAGGAACGGGGTGGGTCTTGTAGTCAGTAAGAGTCTGACACTATCTCCCGCTCCGCCCAAGAGCGGGGAATGTCAATGCATGATTTTATCCCACCATAAAAAAAAACCCTCATCTACTAATCTGTCCATTTTGGAGGAGGCCTTATGAAGCTGTGTCTTGGTACGCGGTCACCACTCCAAAATCTTTTGGAATGTGCCCTGTCCACTGCCAATGGCAGTTATGTCCGCTCTTTCTCCCGCTAGTTGGCACCTGTGTGTTTGGAGGTCATTCATTTTGACAGCTCCTTGTATCGTTGTATGGTGGTTTGTTTGTTTATGTTGATTTATGTGAATTATGGTAGAAAAATACGGATCTTGGACTGTTTGTGAATTTAAAAAAGAATTAAGATGAAGAAATTATTATATTTATCAGCTCAAATGATTATCTTTGGGAAACCTGTGTCCCGATGTTCTCAATAAGCATAAAGGCACAACACAACACTGGGGCATTTTATTTTTACAAAAACGATGGTTGTTTATTTGAAAACTCAATATTTCCTTGAAAATCAATTGAGTTTGACAGATAGTATGACCTCCAAGTTCACTAGCGCCATCTACTTTGAGCTTCTCAGATTACACGCCATTAATTTTGACTATATCTATCATCATTTTTGATGCAATCTCCCAAGGGAACTCCATGTCCTTTCGGTGACTTTAACCTTCTGATAAGGCGTTTTAGAAATTCGGGCTCTTTGGAATAATCTTGATTATATAGAAAAGCACGCAATAAAACCGCGTTGTGTTTTTTTTTATTAAATACTTATCTCTCTTGTGCCAGCCCTCGACAAGACGATGTTTACGCAGCCCACCTCTAACAGTTTAACCTCTTTTTTTATTTATCAACGGGTCACATTTACATTCTGCGGGGGCCACCCTAGTACACCCTTCGCGTTGCGGATCTCTGAAATTCTAGAGAACAAAAATTGAAGTAGACAAGTAGGTATTACGAAGCCGGGGACATGAATTGGCGTTCTTACCCTGTTTTTTTTTCTTTTCTTCATTGATGTTTTAGGTTCAAGTTATTCCACGAATTTAAAACTTTTGTTTTGATGTTTTGAAATCATGGCATATTGCCATGCCTCTTTTTTTTAGGTGGGATATCATCCAATAACTTCTCTCGTTCTAGGGTGGAGCGAGAGGACAGGTTTCCTTCAGTTACCGGTTGCCATCAGTTGAAACGGGTCATCCCTTAGCTGCCAGTGGCTTATTTTTTTTAATTACCTATCTACATTGTGCTTACATAATAGAAGCAACGCAAAAGTAAGAAATATTTAACCAAGATTATATCTAACTCATACCACGATTTAAATGAATGTCCATGGAATTTCTTGCACGTTCTTCTCCATAGAGGTCTACGATTTATTAATTATGATAATCATTTATTTATCAAGAAATTATTCTCATATTAAGACACTACAAATTACAATTTACACAAATACACATTATACAAACGCAACGCTGTCTTAGAATGTGAAATTAGCTTTACTATTTTGGCCAGAACGACATTTGACTGTTCAAAAGTGCCTGTAAAAGATCTATTTCAAATAAATGCTTTTGATTTTGATTTGACCCTTTCGAAAACTTGTAACATCAATCAATCAATTTAGGCGCTTGTTGTCGGACTGCTAACGTACAACCGGCCGGCTGCGGCACGGTTAACGTCCGGTAGCGGTCCGACATGAAACGTCTAAATTTAAAGCGTCCTTATATTCAATATTATTTAGAGACGTTATTTATATCAGACGCGATGTCTAACTCTCATCATAATCAGCCTTTTAAAGTTCCCACTGCTGGGACTCAGGCCTCCTCTCTAGGAGAGGGAATGGGCCTTAATCCTTTGCCTTAATCCATCACGCAGGGCCAGTGCGGGTTGGTGAATGTCACATGTCTTCGAATTTTTGGTTCTAGCATATATCGGTTTCCTCACGATGTTTTCTTCTGATGTTTGTCTCTGTTAAATATATATTTTTTTATGAAATAGCTATTCAATAAATTTAGCTGAACTAAGAGGGTTGTATTGATGACTTAAATTATTATAATTCCGTAAATAAATACGTGTTATGATCGCAATCATATTTTAATGAACATAGGTAGAATCCAATACTGATCTGCAAAACGTACGGTCCAGACTTATCGTTTCGCCTCGTCGTATATACCTCGTAGTTACATCGAAGGAGTGGAATAATTTTGCTGCAGTCTTCCAGTCCGATTATAATTGAGGTTTCTTCAAGGCTAGAGTGAATAGGCTCTTAATAAACTAGTGCGCTTGCTCATCAACAATTGCATCACTGCTTACCATCAGGTGGTATAGCAATCAAGCACTATACTCCATCTGTTTAGGTAGTTAACTAAATGTAAACAATCTCGATAAGTCTTGATATGTATACCAGGTATAAGGGACAGCCCTCCACAAACTTTAAGGGCTTGCTCAGTAGACCAAACTGAATAACCTTCCACAAATTTTTTTTCAGGAAAAGAAAAAAAATTCGGCCTCTCCATACAAAGTGTCCAATCAAGTTTATATTTTTCTATGGTGAGGCGGATTTTTTTTTCGTTTACTGAAAAATTTTTGTGGAAGGTTGTTCAGTTTCGTCTAGTGAGCAAGCCCTTAAAATTTGTGGAGGGCTGTCCCTTACACCTTGTATATCATAATCTATGCGTATAATAATTCTGTAGAAGTTTTTAGTTTGTACACGCATCACGTAAAATGTACGAAATTGGTGTAGATAACTTTCATATATTCAAATTTTGTGTAAATTGATCTATTACTTAAGCTTTGTTATTAATTATGTAATAAATTAAGTAAATATGCATCTTTGTATTATAATAGTAAATATTTAACATAAATATGTACGTCCAACAATATAAAGTGTTGTACTAAATATTATAAAATAAGTAAGCATACCCTGTGTATCCGATTAGGTACTTGTTTCAGTAGTATTAAATATGTACCTATGTTATTATTATTAATATTTGTATGCCACTTACTGTGGCAGAACACAGAGACACTATACAACTACACAACACACACTTTACAGACACAAATAATAGTAACACCTAAATTGTACCTGTGTGCACAAATAAACTTTTTGTATTTATATTTGTATTTGTTTCATCGCAAACGGTGAATTTTATCGAAAGATATACTACATTCATTGATTGTTCGGCGGTACGAATTTCGCCGGGTTAACTATAGGAGCGTAGGTACTATGCCATATCGAATGCCAAATAATCGTACATTTAGATACTCGAACGTTTATAATATCGAATGGTTAATATATCGAACACTCAATACGTCGAGTGTTCAAAATATTGAATAGTCTAAATAATAGATTTTTCAATTTTTACAAACTTAATATTAATATGTTTTCCACCGAGCAAAACAGCCTGGAAAACGGGAAAACTCAGGAAATTAGAATTTCACCAGCTTACCCTGGTTCTTCCCCAAAGAACTCAAGTTCTCATCCACCATCTCCTTCATGATATAGCAAAACCTACAAACGAATAAAAAAGGCTGAAAAACGGGAAAACTCAGGAAATTAGAATTTCACCAGCTTACCCTGGTGCTTCCCCAAAGAACTCAAGTTCTCATCCGCCATCTCCTTCATGATATAGCAAAACCTATGGATCTTTCTTTCAATAAATTCCTCTCAAACATTTCAAATTGACATTACATTCCCCCTGAGGCCACTAACACAGCCGAGGAGCAATTATTTTGGCGGGGAAATGTAACATATCAAATACACTTTTATAGCTACACCCTCATAAAGCGTACTCAGCAATATTCTTGAGTGATCTTAAAAAACACGTTTTTATAACTTACGTACTTAGTTTTTGATGTATGAGCGGTAAACATGTACAAATTGACGGATATGGAGGTTTTAGGTAGAGGGTTTACGTATGGCAAAGGCGGGAGTGAGAGGATAGGGGTTTTCTTTTTAATTTTTGTTTTTGATGGGAAAATTCATCCAATGACAACCCCCGCTCTTGGGCGGATCGGGAGATAGTGTCAGACTCTTACTGACTAAAAAACCCATCCCGTTCCTTCAAACCTTCATACCGGGGCTCGAGCGCCCTTTCGGATAACCCTGGCCCCAGTAGGCTTCGACCCGGCTGGGCCCCTGCTGTTGCTGACAACTCCTTGAGGCGCGCGGGAACAGTGCGCGCCGTCGACGACTTGGGCTTGGTCCGGACAGCTACCGGACGGCCGGACAGCGAGCTACCCATTGCTCACAGTCCGCAAGCCCGCACCTACGGTGGCTGGAAAACGGGAGAGGACAGGGGTCAGAGTAAAATAACAGGCATTTTTGAAAGAGTTTTGGTGGTTTTGGACTTATGGATCTGGAACGCGAAGGAATTTGGGTGGGTTTTAGTCAATAAAAGTCTAAAACAGTACATAAAAGACTGGAAAGTGCGAGCCGGAATACTGATAACCGAGTGCGCGAGTCCTATGTATTATATTGATGTACAAATAAAGTATAATAAATAAATAAACCGTAAATTAGTTGTTACGTCACTAGATATACATTTACAACTAAGTATTTACATAGGTTTTACATAAATTTACACGGGGTGCCGTACAAATTTATCTATGTAAATAGATCAATTCCCGAATGGAATCTCGAAGTTTTTGAATCGCAAAAAACAACGAATATAAAATTTTTTGACGTAGCTACAATATATAACTTAACTTAATATATACTTTATTGTACATTCGTATAATATTTATGCGCTCCCTCTGAATATCAGGATGGCAACAAGCCGATTTTCTTTTAAGGTGAAGGCACGTGAGCATATTCGCAAGATGAATAAATGTCAAATCAATACTATCAATAATACTATTCAATGTATGTAGAATCATCACCGCGCTAATGTGTTGGATTTGTTCTTTCACTACAGCATTGTTTATTTATATGTATGTATTTACTATTGTATATATTTGTTTCTCTTCTGTTTTGTCTATTTATTAAGTTGCACCTGCCATGTTATGTCTCTACACCACCCTAAGGTCGACTGGCAGATAATGCCTAAGGCATTAAGTCCGCCTTTGTACAGTTTTTTTGGGCATAAAGCTTTAATTAAATAAACAGTTGAGTCTTAAACTTAAAATATATCTAGGTACGATTGGCGGCCTTATCGCATTCTGCGATCTCTTCCAGGCAGACTAAATGAAATGTAAACGATAAAAAACCGACAGGCTAGCAACTCGATTGTGATGCTCAAGACTTTTAAGCTTCGACTCCACATATGAACGCTCTGTAAGTGCATTATTTGTGGATGGTATCGCCATCTATGACGGTTCTTAGCGTCATGAAGTGCGACGTGCAGTTGGGTGTTCAGTGTGGAACGGACCTGATCTGTCCATCTTTTTCCGACCTCTTGGTCGTTTTCCGCTACCGCTCAGTCTGAATCCACAACCTTATCGGTACTGAAGCTGTACTATAAAGTTAGACATAATTTGAGACTCCGTTCTTCAAATTTTGTTATTTCAATTGCTGAGGACTTTACAAGCACTTTTACGGAGTAATGTTTTTCGGTAGGGTGGCAGTTTGGGGATAAATTAAAAGTAAGAAATGTATTTTTTTTTTTAGCCGTTTCTGTCCCACTGCTAGGCAAAGGCCTCCCCCAAGTCCTTCCAAACTGCGCCGTCTCAAACCAGTCCTCGCGGTACGCGTCCAGATCATCCCGCCACCTCTTTCTAGGCCGACCTCGACGGCGCTTTACTTCAGTAGGGACCCACTGTGTGGCGACGCTCGCCCAGCGGTCTCTATGCATGCGGCTGACATGACCCGCCCAGTCTCATTTGAGCCTGGCAGCCTTTTTGCCCACGTCTATGATACTTGTTATGGAGCGCAACGTGTCGTAGAAGAAATGTATAAAGTAAGAAATTCTTGATATTAGAAATTATTGATATTATAAAGTATATGTTTTATTATTATTTGATTATAAGCCTTGAGCAAGGGCTCGGCCAGCTTTTCGGTGTTTTACAGGTTGCATTTTGGAGAGTGTGCGCAGGAATTGCATGACTTGATTCCGCCATCTCATTTCTACCATCAGACAAACCGACGTACGGCGAGTATCCACCCTTACATTGTTGAAACCTCTACGGTCCGGACTAAGCGTTTCGCCTCGTCATTTAAACCGCGTACATCGAAGGACTGGAACAGTCTGCCTGCTGCGGTCTTCCCGTCCGATTATAATTTGGGTATCTTCAAGGCTAGAGTGAATAGGCTCTTAATAAACTAGTGCGCCTCACCATCAATGATTGCATCACTGCTTACCATCAGATGGGATCGCAGTCAAGAACTAGTTTATAACAGATAATAAATAAATAATAATAATATGCGTGTTTTTAAGTTAGAACTACATTAAACCGACACACACGTGGTCCACTCCTTTTTTTTTTTATGGTGGGAAAAATCATGCATTGACATCCCCCGCCCTTGGGCGGAGCGGGAGATAGTGTCAGACTCTTACTGACTAAAAGACCCACCCCGTTCCTTCTAGCCTTCATACCGGGGCTCGAGCACCCTTTCGGATAACCCTGGCCCCAGTAGGCTTCGACCCGGCTGGGGTCCCTGCTGTTGCTGACAATTCCTTGAGGCGCGCGGGAACAGTGCGCGCCGTCGACGACTTGGGCTTGGTCCGGACAGTTACCGGACGGCCGGACAGCGAGCTACCCATTGCTCACTGTCCGCAAGCCAGCGTCTACGTTGGCCGGAAATCGGGATCAGAAACCCGGCGACGGCGGCGGCGATAACGCCGTTGCCTGATGCGTTCGGCCTCCTCCTTTGCAAGCACACGTGGTCCACTCCTGATTTGTACGTAGAACGACGTCGCGTGGCGTGGAGCTAGAGTAGTTCTACAAGTCCAATTTCCAGCCACTACAGGCGAGAGCTTTATGGACGACGGGCAGTGGACGGCTCGCCGTCTGGCCGTTCGGTAACCATCTGATTCGAGCCCAAGTCGTCGACGATACACAGTGCTCCACGCGCGCTTCAAAGAGATGTCAGCAAAATCGTAGGTGCCCAACAGGGCCGATTCTACTGGAGCTATAGGTAGTCCGAAGAGAACCTCGGCACAAAATAGATAGGTACAGAAGACAATCTCTTGTATGTACATCACTTTTTATACCTACGCTCGGTGGACGCACACTAATGAGCGTTTGAGCCGGAATTGTTCGACGAGTGATCCGTGACGCGACCGAGACATCGTGTCTGTGAGCGTTGTCTTTGTGTGCGTTGCTCGAGCGCGCTTTGTGTGTAGATTGACTTCTGTACCTATATATTTTGTGACCTCGGGGTCTTGAAATGCTAGGCAAAGAACGACCATAGGTGTGGTTTAGAACAGTAACAGACCGACACACCGCACACAGGATTATTTACCACCTTACAAAAAGCCCATTCCCACTTTTTACCTCTTTATAATATTAAAAGATTATAAACTCCTTTCACAAAAACTCTTTGCCATCAGAACGCCATTTAACACAATAAAAAACAAACATTCAAATGTCATACGAATATGGGAATAAGCGACAATAGGTAAGATTTTTTCTACGAAATTGATGAAAAAAACGGTAGGTAATGTAGTTATTTTAATAAATAAAATACTTCTGTAGCAGTTTTTAGTTTTCTAGTCCTTGATAATGTAAAAATATCATCGAATATTTGGAGCTAATGGCTGAGAACACGTCTTAGCGGTTAAACCGTGCCTTATATATATTTTCAGAAAAAAAATAACTTATAATAATAAAGCTTATGTAAGCTTTCTTGTGAACCGATAATTTCTGCAATAAAAATATAATAAAAACACGGCTACTAATTATTTTGACAGCCTTCAAAACAAATACAAAACTCGACAAATCAGGGACTCGGGGTCCATGTTGCTGCAAGCCATAATCCGTAGAACGATACTCATTTTGCTAAATGATAAAACAGACTTGACAAATCGTGAGTGGTTTCCCTTTGGCGAGTCTACCATACATTGTATCAACGATGTTTTGTACTCCGTTTTCAAGTGAATTAGGGCGATGTTTTTCTTTCTTGTGAATATATACTAAGTTTTAATGCATGAATCTACAGGATATCTAATGAGATAATGGGTGCCATCCCTCGGACTATTAGTTTTGAAGTCAGGCAAAAGATTGCCGTAGTTTTTTTTAAACTAGTTCTAATTAACTAGATGTACAATAATAGAGAGGATTCTCTTATTTTACAGCATAATGCCTTGATCACACGTACCGAGTAAAAGGGCGAGACAGTAAAATGTTGCTCGACCGAGACAGTGATGTAAGCGAATTGTAGAGATAACCGCTCGGCCGAGCACTCGGCGCTGTGTTTACACGTACCGAATACTCGGCCAAGAGCACTGCCCCGCCCGTTTACTCGGTAGGTGTGGTCAAAGCATAACAGATCTACAAACCGAAGAAAATATAAAATATTTTACAAGACTTATCTGCAAAAAATTAAAGAAAATAAACTTCTCCTACTTTGCTATGTTCGGAATTTTATTCCGTGATCGAATCAGGAATTAAGATATCCACAGAAGAACCAAGGTTATCGACATACATATCCAGATAATTGCCAAACAAAAGTGGTGAGAGGCAAGAACAGATAGGCGGTGGAGCCGATAGATTTTCGAAAACGCAGGCGACACAGTATTATAATACAAAGTTGTAGGACCGATAACCTGCAAACTAAAGAGACTCCTCTGCTTCTGGAATGAGGCCTTTACTCCAACCAGCCCATGGTTGGAGTAAAGGCCTCACTGGCCGCTATGGCTCACGCACAATGGTCCGATAAGGACTAAGTGTGAACGCTGACTTGCGGACAGTGAGCAATGGGTAGCTCGCTATCCGGCCATCCGGTAACTGTCCGGACCAATCCCAAGTCGTCGACGACGCGCACTGTTCCCGCTCGCCTCAAGGAGTTGTCAGCAACAGTAGTGGCCCAGCCAGGTCGAAGCCTACTGGGGCCAGGGAAGGAAACTCAAGCCCCGGTAAGAAGGCTTTTAGTCAGTAAGAGTCTGAAACTATCTCCCGCTCCGCCCAAGAGCGGGGGATGTCATTGGATGATTTTTTCCCATCATAAAAAAAGTACTAAATGCGGAAACCAGACAACGAAGATAAATAGATAGACCGATGCCCTGGTGAAGGTCACGACAATCCGACGGATGCAAGACTACCAGGACCGTTAATTGTGACGACAATTGGAGGAATCTTATGTTTAAAGTAGATCTTTGGGCTATAATAATGATGATGAGGCCTCCTCCAAGTGTCAACACAACAACCGGTCCTGTGCATCCCCATGACCCTCACCAGGTCATCGGTCTGCTGGCGGACAATGAGCAACGGGTAGCTCGCTGTCCGGCCGTCTGGAAACTGTCCGGACCAAGCCCAAGTCGTCGACGGCGCGCACTGTTCCCGCGCGCCTCAAGGAGTTGTCAGCAACAGCAGGGGCCCAGCTGGGTCGAAGCCTACTGGGGCCAGGGTTATCCGAAAGGGAACTCGAGCCCCGGTATGAAGGCTAGAAGGAACGGGGTGGGTCTTTTAGTCAGTAAGAGTCTGACACTATCTCCCGCTCCGCCCAAGAGCGGGGGATGTCATTGGATGATTTTTTCCCACCATAAAAAAAAGTACTAAGTGCGGAAACCAGACCACGAAGATAGATAGATAGACCGATGCCCTGATGAAGGTGCCACTCCAAAACCTTTCGGCCCCATCGATCATCTGTTCTGCGAGCAATGTGCCCTGCCCACTGCAACTTAAGTTTGGTGATTCTTTGGGTTACATCGGCGACCTTGATTCTCCTTTAAATTCCTGGTTCTATAGATATCAAGGGATTCTATGTCTAGCAAAAGACTTCTTTTAACTGAATTGATGATGATCTTATTTAATCAGATATGAGTTTGTTTCAGACATGGAAAGATCGATCAAGAAACACAGTCGCCTTTGCTGAACGTATTTAAAGAAATCATGACAAGAGAAAAAGAGTAAGTAATCTTAGAGCTAACCCACTGAGCGGCATGTTAGGCTGCCATCAGACGGACTGCATCGCTGCGACCGCGCGCGATATATTTAACTGCACGCAGTTGTACGTTCGATTTCGTGCAGTCGTAATATCAACTGCACGCGGTCGGCTGCAGTCGAGTGAAGTCAATATCAACTGCATGCAGTCGTGCCTTCAACTTTACGCGGTCGGCTACAGTCGTGTAGTGTCGACGCACGCTGTCCATCGCTAACCTTATACAATCAGTGTGCTGTTAATTACAAAGAGCAAACGCACATTGACATTGTCAACTTTATTTAATCTTACACTAAGCTCTTGGGCCAGATGCGTGGCGCCAACCGCGTAAAGTCAGATCGAACTGCATGCAGTTGAATATATGGACTGCGTGCGGTTGTTGCGATGCAGTCTGTCTGATGGCAGCCTTACCAATGGCATAGATAACTGCAGCCGTTGTCTCGTCAGAGGTAGCTGTTGGTTGACCGTCGAAATTCCAACAAATGAAGATCAGCGGCAGCCGTTGGGTGTCAAGTGTCACAATGGGTCGAAAGCTGCAGTTACCTCTTCCGTTGGCAACATACCGCGAGGGTGTATGAGCTGTTAGAGCTATATTTTACCGGGACACTATGGTGGCGCAACTGGTCACCGCTACCAGAAAATGTATACAACTCTATAGAGAGTTACCTGGTGCCTGTTTGGTTGCGCAACCAATTAGGTGGCGCGACCAGCTCGGACGTGTGTCTGTAAGGTGTCTAGTTTGGTAGCTTAGGACTATATTTCACCGGGACACCGGGCAGCGGTACTGGTTGCGCCACCATCCGAGATAACACCACCGTCGGCCCTTACTGTTAAGGGCTATATTTTCTCGGGATACCAAGCCGAGAAACCGAGAATCAAGAAAGGAGACAGCTCCTTTCTTGATTCTCGGCTTCCCCCCTCCCAGACTGTCTCTCACTCACGTTTTTACAGACCACTTTTGTCATCATCATCATCAGTCTTTTAAATATTCCCACTGCTGGGACTCAGGGCTCCTCTCTAGGAGAGGGAACGGGCCGTAATCCACCACGCGGGTCCAGTGCGGGTTGGTGAATGTCACATGTCTTCAAATTTTTAGTTCTGGGACATGCCACTATTTTGAGAGCAGTGGTGATGAAATAAATTACACAAAGTAAAACGCTTGGCTGGGTTCGAACCCGCGACCTACAGCTTGTAAGTACTACTTGACTACTTTTGTACCACCTTCTTATTAGGATCCTTTAGCAGTTCAGGGACTGTTAAGTGGACCATGAGGATAAATCCTTTTTTAACGTCATATTATTTTGCAGTGATCCAGAGAAAAGGAATCTCCTAAACGAGCAACGCGAAGACAAGAAGAGACGCCAATATTCCGTATCTAAGAACAAACCTGAACGCGTGAGTAGACATGACGTTTTTTCTTTGCCTGGCTTGCATTTGACTACTATCTCACCTGATGGAATGCGATGATATAGTCGACGATGGAGCACGCTTGCCTAGAAGTAACCTATTCACTCTTATCTTAAAGATCCCTAGGTCGTAGCTATCAGGAAACTCATAGAAAATTCCATTCCTCAGCTGTATGAAATTGTCATTTTATTTCTATGCTCGGAACACACAACCACCTAACTTTTCCCAACTATGTTGATATCGGCAGTCAAACCAGAAGAAGCCGGAGACCAACTCCATTTTTAAGGAAAGCCTATCTGTTATTTCAATGCTGTTCACTTCTCTCGCATCTGGTGGACTCTTGAAGCTTTCTTCATCGGTCAACCTCACTGGATATAAGTTCGGGAGGTTCCTGTACCGGAATCGTGCGGAATGAACGCCTGGGTGTCACCATTGGATGAACCGCCCGGAGGACAGGATGAAGCATATAGTGAAGGTGTTGTGTCACGCTTAGGTGGTGGAGCACCGCCGTATCCTCGTAATGGCGTTTGGCGGTTACGACCTTTCGCACCTTGTCCTGGTACGGAGCGAGGAGGGAATGATAGGCGGACGCCTCCTTCATCGAAGCAGTAATGCTATTGAAAGAGGCAGCCGCACGCGCAAAGGAACAGATTTCCTCATGTCCCAGCCACCGAGATCCCGACCCTGATTTCGAGCCATCTTTGACGTTGGCTTACGGACATCGAGCAATCCTCGCCATCTCAAAGCCTAACGTAACTGTCTGGATCGAGCCAGCGTCATTGACGGCGTGTGCTGTTCCACGCGCGCCTCAAAAAGATTTCAGCAAAACCGTAGGAACCCAGCAGGGTCGAAGCCTACTGGGGCCATGGGTTTGCTTCTGAAAGGGAAACCTGAGGTCGTGGAAAGCAAAGCAGGAACCTAGAAGTTAGTTTTAGTCAGTAAGTCTTGACATGCCTTCTGGCATAGTCCTGGAAGAATTCCTTGGTTGATTTTCCACTTAAAAAAAGGCAGCACAATTGCCGAAACGGATCTTGAGCGCTCGGCGTCAGAGTGGAGATTGCTTTGCGCATTCCATACATTGGCGAGCCAATCGTCTTTGTTGTTAGATACAAGCAGCAACGCAGGGAACGAATCAGGAGTGACTTCTATGACACGATGGCGCGGCGAGCCTATCACGGACACTCCCCGCCCCCGCGTCTCACTTCGCACCACTAAAAAGACCGAATATTTGACTTCTGCGCAACTTGAAGCCAGCGCTCAAGATCCGTACCGGTAATTGTACCTTTCTTACGTACGCCACAATGGCTGCAATTAAACCTTAGCTAGTTCTATTTAACTTCTAATCTTCTTTGTGTAACTTCTTCTTACTGTCTACTTCTTTGAACATTTACAGAGGCCAGTTGAATCCAGCAATTCAGAACACAGGAAGAGGGCATCGAATCCTTACAAAATATCATCGACCGAACAAAGAGCTGAGTTTCACAACAAAACCAGGAGTCAAAGCATGGTAAGCTATTTTTTACTCCTGGCAGAATTTTCATTTCATCTCTCGATTTTCTGTCATTCTCTCGTCATCACCATATCAGCCGAAAGACGTCCACTGTTGGACATAGGCCTCTCCCAGGCTGCACCAAACAACCGGTCCTGTGCGTCATCCATCAGATTCCTGCGACCCTGACCAGGTCATCGGTCCACCTTGTTGGGGGCCCTCTAACGCTGCGTCTTTCGGTACGTGGACGCTTCTCCAGAACCTTTTGTCCCCATCGACCATCTGTTATGCGTGCAATGTGCCCTGCCCATTGCCATTTAATTTTGTTGGCTGGGTAAGGCTGGGTTCTTATGCGGATATCTTCATTTCTGATGTTATCACGCAAGGAAACTCCGAGTATAGCCTTTTCCATCGAGCTTTGAGTGATTTTGAGTCTTTTTATGAGACCATGTTTCGGAGCCATAAGTCATCACTGGCAACACGCATTGTTCATAGACTTTCGTCTTGAGACGCTGTGGTATATTGGACGAGAATAGGCCATTCTCTGCGGGGACAAAAAGGCAGGAAATTTTATTGCGCCAAAGGTCCGATAGGACACCAATCCGAATTTAAACATTCAAAGCATTTTATTTCAAATTAGTTTTTGCCACGAATTCACCCGCGTACATAAAATATAGCCTATGTGTAAGAATAGCAAGCAACTGATAAATAAATAATAATAAAGCAGATTTCTATGATGATGAAATTTTTTTAGCAATCGGAAAGTACTGATACTTTCAGAAATTATTTCCTACAAACAAAAATATAAACTGTACCTATTTATAATATTAATGTAGAGTCAATTACATGGTCAAAGTATGGTAAAAGTCAATAAAATAATAAATAAAAATGTAAAAAAAAAATTCATTAGTAATGTCTAAATAAATTCATATTTTAAGTCAAAATAAACACATTACAAATAGCAAAATAACAAAATATAATTACAATTGTCAAAAAGTAAATTATTACATTGTCAAAATAGATCTATGGAGAAGAATGTGCAAGAAAGTCTATGGAACCTCTTAGATTATTTAATTAGATACAAACATCAAGATTACATATTTTTCGAAATTCACTTCCTAAGAGCCGGTTCACATGAAGTCAGTCCGACAGCTTACCGTTGAACGACTGTCGGTTGTTGCTGTTCACACTAGACGCTGCCGATCCGACCTAATGTGAACACCACCGTCGGTACGGTTGTTTTACTACCCGGATAGAGTGTGCGAGTGAGCGGGGAATGAGCGGGTAAAAGGGTGGAGGGCGGCTGGCTCCGGCGCGAAGACCAATGTGAACGCCAATATTATGCCGACCCGACAGAAATCGTGGCTGAACGGCCGGTAAAAGTGTCGGCTCTGTTAGTTTTGTCGGGTCGCCCATATGTGAACGGCGCTATTGACATTTGCCAATATGGATCCGACACTTTTGTCGGCCCGATAAAACTGTCGGTCCGACATAATGTGAACCCGGTCTAAGAGGATAAAACGGGGGTCCAAAGTTTGTATGGAGAAACTTAATATTACGCGGGCGAAGCCGCTAGGATAAGCTAGTCCGAAATAAATACTTTGATTGATTAAATTCGTCAGTCGAGGTCGTTACTTTTGGGTCACCACTGCTCCATGGATTTGTACTTAGGTGATGGCCATAGGGCTCGCAAGTGATGTTGTATAGTCGATGTTACTGGACACTTCTGCCTTAAGCCTTTGAGGGTACTCGGCGGCGGCGCTCACAGCGCCCCAGCAGCCGCCGGGATTCCGATCCCGATTTCGGGCCACCGCAGGCGCGGCCTTGCAGACGGCGAGCAATGGGTAACTCGCTGTCCGACCGGCCGGTAACTGTCCGGACCGAGCCCAAGTCGTCGACGGCGCGCACTGTTCCCGGGCGCCTCAAGGAGTTGTCAGTAAGTCTATTGGAGCCAGGATTAGCTCCGAAAGGTTGCTCAGCCCCGGTACGAAAGGCAACGAAGGAACAGAAGTGGGTTTTTATTCAATAAAAGTCTAACACTATCTCTCGCTCCGCCCAAGAGCGGGGGATGTCACTAGATGATTTTCCCAGCGTAAAAAAAAAAACCATTGGGGATACAGTCGTGATATTAAGTTCTTTTTTTCGTTTGTTTTAGCCTTACCAGACTGAAAAGAAAGACAGCTGGTGGTTTTGGGTATGTGTTATTCTAGTACTTCATCAAAACCTTAAGAAGTTATTTGTAAAACACTAGTAATATTTCAGAACAATATAATGTTACTAACATCATAAATGACAACTTTTGTTCTATGGCTTTTAAAAATTTATCACATTTTAGTTCTAAAATAAAAATATTTAAATAAAACGTTCTAAATCCAATTCTACCATCGGACAACCCGACGTACGGCGACTATTCACCCTTACGTTGTTGAAACCTCTACGATCCGGACTAAGCGGTTTGCCTCGTCGTTTATACCGCGTACGTCGAAGGACTGGAACAGTCTGCTTGCTGCGGTCTTCCCGTCGTATTATAATTTGGGTGTCTTTAAGGCTAGAGTGAATAGGCTCTTAATAAACTAGTGCGCCTAACCATCAAAGATTGCATCGCTATTTACCATCAGGTGGGATCGCAGTCAAGCACTAGTTTATATAAATTAAAAAAAAAAAAATGAAGTCTATGCGAAGCAAGCGGTAGTACAATAGTGGAGGGGAGCGGGGATCGGGCGACGAGGGTGTGCGCTTGCGTGGCATATAGACGTAGGTAGGTATGGCAAAATATAGAGTTGAAAATTGTTAGATAGAACAACGAATGTTTCAAAGTTAGTTTTTGGCAAATGGATTATGTTTTGTAAAAAACTCATGAAACAAAAGTTGTTGTTTATTATGTTAATAAGGAGCAGTGGTGGCGGAGTGGTAACAGCCCCGACTTACGAGCTGCAGGTCGCGGATTCAAACCCAGCCAGGCCCTTCTTTTGTGTAATTTATGTGATCACCACTGCTCTCAAAACGGTGAAGGAAAACATCGTGAGGAAACCGGCATGTCCTAGAACCAAAAATTCGAAGACATGTGACATTCACCAACCCGTGCTGGAGCCGCGTGGTTGATATCAGCCCATTCTTTCTCTTAGAGAAGAGGCCTGGGTCCCAGCAGTAGGAACTTTGAAAGGCTGATTATGCTATGTTAAGAATATAGTCCTACAAAGTTGTCTGTATTTTCTATATATTATAACCTTGTTTACAAAATTTCATAACTGTGTCATGAATAATCACAAGGTTATAAGCTTGTTACGTTACCTGGTTGTTCGCACAAATACATAGTCACCGGACCATCAAGGTGACCGCCCTGAGTTTGGAAGGAGAAAGACGCCTTTGCCCAGCAATAGTACACATAATAGGCTATTAAAAAAAAGTACTTTGTTCATTCAATTTTAATACATTAAACCCCAAGCACAAAATATATAGGTACAGAAGACAATCTCATGTATGTACTTCACTTTTTATACCTACGCTCGGTGGACGCACTCTAATGAGCGATTGAGCGGGAACTGTTCGACGAGCGGGCCGAGGCGCTCCGAGACATCGAGTCCGTGAGC
This sequence comes from Mythimna albipuncta, assembly GCA_929112965.1. Lineage (NCBI taxonomy): Eukaryota > Metazoa > Arthropoda > Insecta > Lepidoptera > Noctuidae > Mythimna > Mythimna albipuncta. Next base: position 1,711,754 of record OV815986.1, on the reverse strand, counting down.
GGTGTCTATGTGTGCGTTGCTCGAGCGCGCTTTGTATGTAGATTGATTTCTGTACCTATCTATTTTGTGCTACAAGCGTCATTGTCTTTCTATTATGTCTCTAATTGACACAATTGAAAGGTGAACAGTCAATTAATAAAGTTGTACAGACGTTTGTTTCCCAGCAAAACACCCCCCCAGCAAAGAAACCAGAAGATACCTGTTCCTGTGTTTCTTGCGCGTGAGTACATTTCTGTTTTTAGCTGTTTTTTTACTGTACCCTACTCTACCCTACTCTACCCTACCCTATCCTACTATAACCTACTCTACCCTACTCTACACTGCTCTGCCCTACTCTACCCTACCAAACTTCACATAAACAACTTCACTAAATAGTCCGAACAAAGCCTAAACATTTTTTTGGATAGGTGAGCCCGTTCTTGAGTTATAAAATTCCAACCGATAAGTGGCATTGATTTTTATGAGATGCTGTAAGAGACACTCTTTCATGGACTTTAAGGGCTTGCTCGCTGGATGAAACTGATCAACATTCTATAATACTTTTTTCAGAAAACGATAAAAAAATCAGCCTCACCAAAGCTTGATTGGAAAGTTTATAAGGAGAGGCCATTTCTTTTTTCGTTTCCTGAAAAAAATCTTGTTGAAGGTTGTTCAGTTTCGTCTACTGAGCAAGCCCTTAAAGTTTGTGGAGGGCTGTCCCTTACATTCTGTACAATTATTTCTAAATATAGTTTTTTTTTTTTACTGTAAATTATACCAGAAATGGAGGTGCAATTCCGACTTTTTGCACATTTGTTTTCGATATAAACTGAAATTATATTGGAGGCCCTTAAAGCGGAGATTCAGTTTATATTTCTTTAGTGGAGATCCTTCACTTTTTGTTTTGTTTCGGATTTGATGCTTCTGCGTGAGAAAAACTTATTACAAAAAAAACTCCACTTTCCGTTACAGTCCTGGTATAGGATTTGTAAAACTCTAACAATCTTGCATGACTGTATTTGATAACAATTTTTGTTCTATGACTTTTTACAAAGCATAATAAATTTACCAAAAACAAACCATTTTTTTTTTTATTATTGGTAGGCTCGCGTTTGACCACTATCTCACCTGACGGTAAGTGATGATGTGGCCGACGATGGAGCACGCTTGCCTAGAAGTAACCTATTCACTCTCTACTTAAAGACCCTTAGCTTGTAGCTATCAGGAAACACAGAATCCGGCAGAGAATTCCACTCTTTAGCTGTACGCATAATGAATGTGTTTCCAAAACAACACATTTGAACTCTGTATTTTGCTGTACCCACATACGCCTCCCGCATACTATCCCCGCTCCCCTCCGCTATTGTACTATCCCCTGCTTCGCATAGACTTTGTAATATTTGGAACATACAATTCAAATATTTGTATTTATGTATGAAAAAAAAATCTGTTGAAATAAAATATGATACATTTTAAAAGTCATAGAACAAAAGTTGTTGTTTAAAATGTTAGTATCAGAGTCCTGTGAGGTTGCCGGTGTTTTACAAATAACCCTGTATAATTTGTCTGTTTTTTACTTATACAAAAACCTTTTTCGCAGCTTAAAAAAGGTCATCAGTTCCGAATACGCGTGCATCGGCTGTCTCCTCCTACTATTCACCATTTCAATCATCATCGCTTTTCTCGTGGTCTTCAAGAGTGTGCCCAGCGGAGACTGCAAAATCTTGGAATGCAAAGAGTGTAAAGGACCCGCACCACCAGGAGTTGGTCCTACAACACCTAAATGTAAGGAATGTGGAATCGCTGATAGCGAAAGACTTAAGAGGAAGATTGAGATGCTTAGCAATAAACGGATGAAGAAAGGCTTGGTTGGAGTCGATGAGTTTCTGAAGAATGAGAAGTAAGTTTCATAAAGCAAATATTTGCAATAATAGGCTAGTTGCCGTAAAAAATGCAAATTCAATTGGTCCGTCTTTTAGATTATTCAAAAATAAGGTACAAGTATTTTTTAATTGTAAATTAAATAAAAAATGACAAACACATAGCCCATTAAACGTGTAACGTCACGCCGTGCTGCATTTCTTCGCACGGAATCACGCGTAACTTTAATGGGCTATATCTTTGTTATTTTTTGTTTAATCAAAAAAAGAAAAAATACGTGTCCAATATTTTTTTATAATCTAAAATATGGACTAAATAAAATGTAATTATTTTGACCCTGAAACCAACCTTATACCTGGCCACCGATAACAACCACAAAACTGTACTTCCGATCCATTTCCTTTAGTTTATAATAATAATAATATACATTATATAAATTTCTTTATTCTTATTAAAAAGAGAAAGAAACATTGCATAATAAACGTTCCCAATACAATAACAGAATTTGCCAGGAGACAATATAAAAAGCGGTCTGCCTTCCTGTACAACAAGATTAATAAAATTATATTTATCTATGATAAAAAAAGAGTCAAATGCAAACAACTATTAATTATTTGGCTACAAAATTTAAGTTATGATGACACAGAGTCACTTTTGCAGCGTATAACTTAATTATGACACACAACACCACCTTCTTTCCTACACACATACACAGACATATCATCACACTCTCCTTCACACACACGTACACGCCATCACACATACTATCACACGACTCATGCACAAAGACAATTGATCGTTTTTTCTTTTTTCTTCTTGTTACTTTTTATGTTTACTTTATATTTATTTTAGTTTTTTCATATAGTCATTTGCCTAATTGTGTATTTATAAAGTAAGGGAAGAGCGGAGTCTTCAACTACAGGCATTTTTATGTCTAAATGGAGACTCCTCGACATGTAATTCAATCCAAAATTATATGCAATAAAGTTATTTTATTTTTATTTATTTTTATAAATCCATCGGATTCCCGCGACCCTGACCAGGTCATCGGTCCACCTTGTTAGAGGCCTTCCTTCCTTGCACAGGACCGCTCGTTGTGGCCTGGCGACGCTTGGGAGAGACCTATGTTCAACGGTGGACGTGTTTCGGCTGATATGGTGATGACATTATAAACAGATAACCTATAAATCGTCAAAGTCAAAGTCAAATATTTATTTGTTACACATAGGTTTATATGATAGCACATCATGGTGTTAGTTAAAAAATAACGTTTCACTATGTGTTGCCTTGCTGGGCATACAAATATTGTTTCACATGGTACATAAAACATTGGATACATTCTCATGTTGTATGTTCTATGACTAATTAAAATTAAATCTTTAACTAGAAAATATAACACATAACAATAAAAACAAAATAAAATTTTAAAATAGAACAAAGAATCTCTTAAAACAATGTTTAGTAACTGAAATAGGCTGCTACTAAATAAATCGGAGAATGTGGAGTTAGGAATAGTTTGTCACTTATCTTCTAGATATTCATTAAGACTATAATATGCTTTTTGTATTAGGAATTTAAAGAGTGCTTTTTTAAAATATTTTAGATCTTTTAAAGTTGTTATGGATTTAGGTAGTTTATTAAATATTTTTGGTGCCATTCCTAAAAAAGTTTACGAAAAAAGAGCGGTTTGGTGGGTTTTTGATTTGAGTGCACCTTGATGACGTTTGGAGGATAGAATTTCAAAAAGGTTATGGTTATTTTTGATGAACATGGCAATTTCATAAATATATAAAGAAGGAAGTGTCAATATTTTCAAATTAATAAAAAATGGTTTACAGCTATCGGTGTTTTTTATCGTAGCTCGCTTCTTGTGCAGGCTCGTACGGAACCTTCAATGAGTCCGACTCACATGTGGCTGGTTTTATTTTTCTTTTTACAGTGTTTATTGCGTATTTAATTTGGTCGAACATACGTTTTTTTAGGCTTATAGTCCCTTGAACCATTTGGCCAAAATTATGTGGACGAACCTCTCACACCCGCCTAGGCGGCAGTACGCAAATCTGTGCATTTATTTGCGGCCCACAGACTAACCTTTAAATCCATTTTCTTTGCGAAATATTGATTGATTTACTTAAGCAATGTTCACTTTGAAGAATATTTAACCACAATTTTTATGTGTAAAAATACTTCTAAAGATCCATGCCGTTTCGAAGCAGTTATAGGGAAAAGTTATGAAAAGTTGCGAAATTGTTAAAATTTTTTTAGACAAAAGTATTAATAATGTGGTTCATGAAAACCTGGCCGTTACCGAGGAGTAGGCTTCAGAAGGTCACTGTTTTATTGCACTTTTCGAGCGCTTGGGCCTTAAAGAGGTGAAGCTCGCACCCCATATGTAGCTCAACCCTTAACCGTCTCTTTTTCTTTACAGCCACGAATATAACGATGTGGTTTCTGGACAAGGATTGGCGGGCATTGCAGGAGTAGGTGTGTATATTCTACATAATTACTATTTGACTATGACATACACTAGTATACTCTAGACGATAGTCGTATGGCACCGAAACATGGTGGCATATAATGGGCCTCATCAGGAGACTTTGAATCACCCAAAGGGCAATGGAAAGGGCGTTGCTCTTTGAATTTTTTCTTTTCCATAAGGATGCCAGCAGTGCGCGTTGCCAGTGACGACATATGGTTCCGAAATATGGTCGTTTATATTGGGTCTTATCAGAAAGTTTAAAGTCAGTTTTGCTCGGAGTTTCTTAACGTTCACATCAGAAATAAAGATATCTACAGGAGAACCAAGGTTACCGACATAGCTCCAAGAATCGCCAAACTTAAGTGGCAATGGGCAGGGCACATTGCACGCAGAACTGATGGTCGATGGGGACGAAAGGTTCTGTAGTGGTGCGTATCGAAAAATAGCATTGGTAAGCCTCCAAGGTGGACTGAAGACCTGGTGAGGGTTGCTGGAATCCAATGGATGTGAGATGCACAGGATCGGTCATTGTGGTGACATTTCGAGGAGGCCTACGTCCAATTCAATTCAATTCTTTATTGCTATATCACATGTGTTACATAAGATGACAAAATAGTTATATAAGTGCACATGGACCCTGTCGGGAACAGCAATGTCATACATGAAAGCAGGTAGAATTACAATTATTTGGAACAAAGTTCAGGTCCAGGGGGTGGTGGGGTCCAGGGGTGGACGTGTTCCAGCTACAGATTATTTAACACTAAGGTTGCCATTAGACGGACTGCATCGCAGCAACCGCACGCAGTCCTTAAATTCAAATGCACGCAGTTCGATCTGACTTTACGCAATTGGCATCACGCATCTAGCCCAGGAGCTTAGTGTATGATTTGACCTTTTTAAGTGCCTCAAGATAAAGTTGAAAATAATCATTTGCTCTTTGTAATTAACTGCACACTGACTATGCGGTTAGCGATGGACAGCGTGCGTCGACACTACACAACTGTAGCCGACCGCGTAAAGTTGAAGGCACGACTGCATGCAGTTGATATTGACTTCACTCGACTGCAGCAGACCACATGTCAAATCAAATCAAATCAAAAATATTTTATTTCACATGGGCCTACATGGGCACTTATAAAACGTCAGAAGCTAGTGCACGGTTCGAAATTGGTCGTTTCCTATGGAGACGAAAAAAAAAAAAAAAAAAAACAAAGTAAGTCGTAATAGTAAGTAGTCTAAGAGTTCGTGGAGTATACAGTGTTCTCACATTCACAATACAAAAAGAGGCTATATAAAAAAAAAATCAGGAATAATATAATAATTACAACTATCAATAAAATGCTAACAAAATAAATTACTATAAAAAAAAATATTATAAAAATATTGCAAAAGCAATGTGTCAGAGAAAAAAAAATGTATAAATAATTATTAAAACAAAGGTGGAGCAGTTAATAGACAAAATATTGATGATTTACCAGGGGGCCACATGTGCAGAGCACTTGCCAAACAAGCGTGTCTTCGACATAGTCTTTTACCTTGTAATATGCATTTAATATCATGGCTGCACGAAGTCGAACGTACAACTGCTTAAATATGTATATCGACCGCGCGCGGTCGCTGCGATGCAGTCCATCCGATGTCAGCCTTAAAGGATTTTTTATTGGAACCAGTAGTTCTAGAGACCAGCTCGTTCAAAGAAACTAAACTCTTCAGATAAATGATATTACCAGCGCCTCACCCCAGTTTTGTTCGAGTGAAGTCGAGTGTTAGAAATCTTTAAAATTCTCGGCTTTTCTCTACTATGATTTGTTTGAACTTCTGTCCTCATGAATTTATCTGTCTATATGTGAAAACTGCATGAATATCCGTTCAGTAGTTTTTGAGTTTATCGCGTTTGTACAGACAGACAGGGGTAATGGAATTTGTTTCATTTTTATGGATACTATAGGTTACATTTTTCTTGACATTTTTTTACACGTAATATTTTCTTTTCTACAGATTTCGGCCCGAGTTTTCGTGAGCTGGTAAGTGATTTTTTTTTTATTAAAATAGTCTTATTTTTTAATTAAATAATAATTTTAATAACCATTTTTGCAAACAACGTAAGATTTTACAAAACCGTAATTCATTATTATTAAAACAAGTTTTTACTGAAAATATTTTTTTCCTATCAAGCTTTTATAACACGGTATAATATTTTTTATAATTAATCTTGTCAATACAAATCAAACGAGCTAAAACTCGATGGGATTGTGTCGTTTTATTGCGAAGTTCCTCTGGCCACCTTTCAGCTCCATCATTAGATCAGCTTCATGTCATATTGCATTGTCACGATTTTACATATGTATACTTTCAGCTTAATCAATAACCGGGAAGTGGATCAAATTTAACTTGCAAGATTTGATGACAGACAAACATCGGGACAGGTGAAACTAAATAAAAGCTTATAGTGAACATTAATTTCATTTTTTTTTATATTGCAATTTTTTTGCACTAAAACTACGAAGGAACGGTCAATCAGAATTAAAAATTACTCGACAACGGCTAAAAAACTACGGTACTAAATCCGTCAGCAAAAAAACCCGTCTAAAACCCTTGAAGCCAGCCATTATTTTCAATAGCAACACCTTCACAATTCCCCACAGTGTTGCCAGCACATAAATAACACGCATTTCATGGTAGTTTTGGGAAGCATTTTTCTCAATCAGTACGTTTTTTAGTGTTGGACCTTTTCGGGTGACACGTTGAGGTATTGTGTGTAAGGATTTTAGAGTGTGAAGTGTTTATCTTCTTATATGAATGGTTTGCCGATTTCCTTACGATGTTTTCCTTCACCGTTTTGAGAGCAGGGCCTCAAGTCTGTTATTACAATAGTGTCAGAATGGTCTATCATTGACTTCATAATTGTTGATTCTGACAAGTTTTGGTTGGTAATCTACTAATAATATATAACGGCGTCATTATGACCACTGACACTCCATTGAAAGAAATGCTATAATGGTAATCTCGTACATAATGACAAATGAATATCTGACGTATACGGCAATCTGCAAAAATTTTGACAGTTCCTTTGATCAGTGACCTACCATTACGAGGTCATTGCACAATTAGTGCTTTTAATAAGCTCGATGTTGTCATTCTACCACAATTCTATTACAAGACCATTGACCGATCCATGATCAATCATTATGAATTACCAGATTACAAATTTTTAGCAAAATGACAATGGAATCGTGTTGGAAGGACGAATTATAAAATAGCTAGACTTAGGCCCCACTTGTGATGAAATAAATTACACAAAGTAGCGCCTGGCTAGGTTCGAACCTACGACTCTTAAGTCGGGGCCATTACCACTTGGCTACCACTGCTCTAAACCCTATGTGTATGGCTCAGAATAAAAAAATCTAAGACATGTGACATCCACCAACCTACACTGGGCCCCTCTTTGAGGCGTGCCTGGAAAGACCTCACGGCGTCCTTACCTTCCGCATGACGCAGGTCCTCACCGGACATGGCACGTTCGGGAGCTACCTGTTCCGGATTCAGGCGGAAGAGACGCCCGGGTGTCTCCACTGTGCGGAACGCCCGGAGGACACGGTGGAGCACACAGTCGAGGTGTGCCCTGTTTAGGTGGTGCATCGCCGTGCCCTCGTGGGGGCAATCGGCGGCGGAGACCTCTTGCGCCGGGCTTTGGTTGAGGTCATGGTCCGGAGTGAAGAGGCAGGCGGTCACCGACTTCTGCGAAGCAGTAATGCTAGCCAAGGAGGAGGCCGACCGCATCAGGCAACGGTGTTCTCGCCGCCGCCGCCGCCACTGCCGGGATTCTGATCCCGATTTCTGGCCATCGTAGGCGCGGGCTAGCAGACAGTGAGCATTGGGTAGCTCGCTGCCCGGCCGTCCGGTAACTGTCTGGACCAAGCCCAAGTCGTCGACGGCGCGCACTGTTCCCGCGCGCCTCAAGGAGTTGTCAGTAACAGCAGGGACCCAGTCGGGTCGAAGCTTACTGGGGCCAGGGTTATCCGAAAGGGATCTCGGGATCTAGAGAAGGCTAGGAGGAACGGGGTGGGTCTTTTAGTCAGTAAGAGTCTGACACTATATCCGCCCAAGAGCGGGGGTTTGACATTGGATGATTTTTTCCCACCATAAAAAAACCCGCACTGGGCCCGCGTGGTGGATTACGGCCCATTCCCTCTCCTAGAGAGGAGGCCTGAGTCCCAACAGTGGGTACGTAATAAGGCCGACTATGCTATTAGATATTTATTTGTACGTACGTATATATCTAAGTATGTATTTACTATTGTATTTGTTTTTCTCTTCTGAAACGTTTATTTATTAACTAAGCTTTTGCCCGCGGCTTCGCCCGCATGGCATTAAGTACTTAAGGAATCGGGATAAAAGGCAGCCTATGTTCTTTTCCATGTCAAAGGCTATATGCATGCCAAATTTCATCCAAATCCGTTTAGCTGTTTTTGCGTGATTAAGTAACAAATATCCAAACATCCACACTTTCACATTTATAATATTAGTTAGGATTCACAATAAATTCCAAAAAATTTAGATCATAATCACCATCATTGCTTGAACCGGTTCCTCCCCTATATCCTCTAACAAATAATAAAATTAGGTTGCCTTAGGGTAGTTTTTACCCCAGATTTAATTTAAAATAATGATTATTATCTATTAAGTTTGACCTACAAATCGGACGTGTATCTCTCCCTTCGTTGAACACTCGTTGTAATATTATCCCTCGGCTTAGGGTGGCGGTAAGGACTGACGTATAGTTGGTATGTTTTGTGTTGGTCGTTGAAATTATTATTTTATAGCTAAATATGTAATGTACCCATCACATCTTTGACGAGACGGTGGTGAAGATGTCGTGGACCTAGATAAATATGGCCTATAACCGAATATCACCATAATATGAAGGAAATATGCTCCAACTACAAATGAGCGTAGTATTACGTTCGTATGGAAATTAATCCGTCGCCGGCCCCTTAATTTTTAATCAACATTTTAAAATGTATTACATACGTGTAGAACTGTCAAACGGTACTTCTTAGATTTGCCAGAGTGGTAAAGGTCATGGATTACAACTGCTGTCTACACGGATCGAAACTAGCTTGGGCTATTGACTTTTTTATGACGTTTGTTTGCAACCATCTTTTTTTTCCGATCGGAAAAATCATCCTATGACAACCCCCGCTCTTGGGCGGAACGGAAAATAGTGTCAGACTCTTACTGACTAAAAAACCCATCCCGTTCCTTCAAGCCATCATGCCGGGGCTCGAGCGCCCTTTCGGAAAACCCTGGCCCCAGTAGGCTTCGACCCGGCTGGGCCCCTGCTATTGCTGACAACTCCTTGAGGCGCGCGGGAACAGTGCGCACCGTCGACGACTTGGGCTTGGTCCGGACAGTTACCGGACGATCGGACAGCGAGCTACCCATTGCTTACTGTCCGCAAGCCCGCGCCTACGGTGGCCGGAAATCGGGATCAGTATCCCGGCACCGGCGGCTGTTTCCAACCATCTGCCTCGTGATTCACGTAAAATCAAACAAGCCAAATATCGTTAAAGTTTTATAGTCGTTGGATCGAAGTCTTATCCAAAAGCGGTATTCACGTTTTCCTTAATCGGAATTGGATAGAACGACAGCTCAACTGGCTCGAAACTAAACCATCTATCGATGACTTATTTCCAGTTACATTAAGTATTCTAAAAGGATAATGAAATACAGTTTTTTTTTTAGACTTTAAAATCGGTGTCGTTCAAACTCGATTGATGGACGTGAATACGGAAATGGACTAAACGACTAAATCGCTACGACATCGTCACGATTTCGATTATGTGAATCGGGCTACAGGTCACCCTTATAAGAAACGTATTTGACGCCAATCTACTGCAACCCGACTACCCTCCCAGCCGCATTGTTTTTTCCTCTGTGCACAGATCATTGTAGTCTGTATTATATCTGCCGTCCCCCCTTCTTTTGTCTGCGTGATGTATTAGTCGCCAGACTCATTTGAAGCCTTTAAAATATTACCTAGCTCCAGTCTTTGTGTTGTTTGACTGGCCGGCGACGTTTTGATACGTCCTGCGTACCAAGTGATGTTTATGAGATGTTTGGTTATTATTCGTGGCGTTTTTGATTGTCCTAGTGCAGGGCCTCAAGTCTGCTATTACAATAGTGTCAGAATGGTCCATCATTGATGTCATAATTGTCAATTTTGACAAGTTTGGTAATCTACTAATATAATGGCGTCATTATGACTTTCCAATGGTCAACCACTGACACTCCATTGAAAGAAGTGGCTTAAAAAATGGTAATCTCGTACACATTGACAAATGAATATTAGACGTTTGCGGTAATTTGCTAAAACTTTGACAGTTTATTTGATCAGTGTTTAACCATTAGGACGTTATTGTGCAGTTATTGGTTTTAATACGCTCGAAATTATCATTCTACCACGATTCTATTACAAGACCATTGACCGATCAATGATCGATCATTATGAATTAGCAGATTACAAACATTTTAGCAAAATGATAATGGGATCGTGTTGGAATGACGAATTTATAAAAAGTAGCAGACTTAGGGCCCTGATTAAAAGCAATTGCATGACAATGGCCTGTGTTCTATGTCATTATTGTAATCGAATAAAATATTTTTCCGTTTATACAATTTCTTAAGATTAACATTTTTAAATAATTCTTCATCATCATCATCATCATCACCAGCCTTTTAAATGTTCCCAATGTTGGGACTCAGGCTTTCTCTCTAGGAGAGGGAATGGGCCGTACACCACGCAGGCCCAGTGCGTGTTGGTTAATGTCACATGTCTGCGAATTTTTGGTTCTAGGATACCGGTTTCCTCACGATGTTCCTTCACCGTTTTGAGAGCAGTGGTGATGAAATAAATTACATAAAGTAATGCGCCTGGCTGGGTTCGAACCCGCGACCTACACCTTGTATGTCGGGGCCGTTACCAATCGGCCACCACTGCTCTCTCAAATATTCCTTACTTAAATAAAAGCGATTAAAAAAAACATCTACACTAATATAATAAAGAGGTAAAGTTTTTTTGTTTGTAGGAGTTAATCTATGAAAGTACTGGTTCTATTACTAATTTTTTTTCACTGATAGAAAGCTGCTTTATTCCTGAATGATATAGGCTATGTTTTATGTACGCGGGCGAAGCTGCGGGCAAAAGCTAGTATAGAAATATAAAAATTGCACTTTATCAAGAACAGAATCCTGATAGGTACAAGGGGTCTTTAAGTCTAGAGTGAGTAGGTTACTTCTAAGCAAACGTGCTCCATCGTCGACCACATCATCGCTTAACATCAGGTGAGATGGTGATCAAACGCGAGCCTATACAAAATAAAAAATCCAAGCAACCGGTGGTCAAGGTTCCAGAAAAAGGAATCTCCTAACTATACGAGCCAAGTCCAGGAAGAGTCATTTTGTCTGAATGTAGCATCTGATCCAGCCCCCTAATAAGAGGCTTCCAAGGTGTTGGTCAAGTTACGTGGCTGAAACGACTAGCGGTACAAATAGTCACTAAGTCCGCTTCCCACATGTCAACAACCTTGTGAGCCAAGTGAATAGTAACTTATAATGTTCCCACGGCTTGGGCCTCCTCTCTATAAGGGGGTCCAGAGCCTATTCACTTCGCGGGCCTAATGCGGGGTGATGAATGTCATATGTCTTCGACATTTCTCGTTTTAGGACATGCCGGTTTCTTCACCATGTTTTCCTTCATCGTTATGAGAACAGTGGTGATGAAATAAATTAAAACAAAGTTCTTGCCAGGTTTTGAATCCGAGGATTTTTCTCATTCATGTCTAAGTGCCTTCTTTAAGGAATGGTTAGACAGGATACCATGCTGTCGTCACTTTGCATCTGATGCTGGTGTTCACCGGACATGGGCTTTTTGAGAGGTTTCAGTTTCGGATTCGGAAGGAAGAAACTCCTTTTTTTATGGTGGGAAAGATCATCCAGTGACAACCCCCGCTCTTGGGCGGAGCGGGAGATAGTGTCAGTCTCTTAATGACTAAAAGCCCACCCCGTTCCTTCTAGCCTTCATCCCGGAGGTCGAGTTCCCTTTCGGATAACCCCAGTAGACTTCGACCCGGCTGGGTTCCTGCTGTTGCTGACAAATCTTTGAGGCGCACGGCAACAGTGTGCGCCGTCGAAGACTTGCACTTGGTCCGGACAGTTACCAGACGGCCGGACAGCGAGCTACCCATTGCTCACTGTCCGCAAGCCCGCGCCTACGGCGGCCTGAAATCGGGATCGGAAGCCCGGCGGCGGCGGCGAGAACGCCGTTGCCTGATGCGTTCGGCGTCTTCCTTTGCGAGCATTACTGCTTCGCAGAAGTCGGCGACCGCCTGCCACTCCACCTCGCCAGAAAGGAAGAAACTCCTAGTAGTTACCATTGTACGGACACGATGGAACATACGGTGAATGTCTGCCTTGGACGGAGCATAGCTGAAGCTGCCCTGGTCCAGACTAAGGCGCAAAGTGACAGGGAATGTGGTCGTCTCGTCCTGTGAAGCAGTAATAATGCTAGCGAAGGAGACAGCCGCTCGTGTGAGGGTATGGACATTCTCGTACCCCTGCCATCTCGATTGAAGACGCTGCAGAGTCTGATACTTCGTCTTGCCTTATAAAGAATGGGAGAAATCCAAATAATCAAATCCAGACGACTGGGGTGTGAGGGCCGTTCCCTCGAGCGTGCGGCCGCCTCTTTGGCTATCATTACTGCTTTGCAGAAGGAGGTGACCGCCTGCCACTCTTCCTCGCTTCGGACCATAGGATGTACCAAAGACCAGCGCGAGAGACCATCGCCGCCGATCGCCTCCACGAGGACACGGCGTTGCTCTACCCAAGCGGGGCACACCTCTACCGTATGCTCCATCGTGTCCTCCGGGCGATCCACAGAGTGACACCTGGGCGATTCTTCCGCACGAATCCCTAATTGAACACGTGCCACACCTATGCTTCTTCTTGGCTTTTGTATTTCACGTTTTCCCTTTTGGACATCAACCCATGGTCACTTATCATCAAATATAATAATATAATATTCCACAACTATCACACAGCGCCGTCTAGTCCCAAGCTAAGCAGAGCTTGTGTTATGGGCACTAGACAACTGATAAACATACTTATATATTTCTAAATACATACATATATAAATACATATATGTATGTATATATATATATATATATATAAACATAGATAAATTACACCCAGACACAGATCAAATGATCGTGCTCATCACACAAACATTTGTCTTGGGTGGGAATCGAACCCATGACCTCCGGCATAGCAGTCAGGGTCACTTACCGCTAGACCAACAGGCCAGTCAGGATCAAATGAGATAGTGGTTAAGCGCAAACCCGTCAATGATAAAAAGGTTATCAAAATTACTAGCGAAAACTTTTCTTGGAAATGTTCTTAGTTGTCCTTACGACTCCCATGAGATACAGCTTAAGTAATCTATGTAATCCCTTTCCTATGTCAAACCACTGATTCACCCCACAAAAAAAAAAAAACTGTAAACCCCATAACTCACTAGTACCTCTAAAAACACTTATAAAACCATAAAGCACCGTAATACGACACACCATGGGAAACACAATTTAGACTTATAAGAATCTATGCAAAATTCACTTCACAATCCTATTGATAAATACTACAAACTTAAACATACACTTCACTAAAATAATCACACAAAAATCAACTCTAATTTCTACTAAACAAAGTCCAAAGTCGCGTCAAATTTTTGCAGTTATTTGCCAAGCAAAATTAAGCCTTATGTCGTGGTAACTAAGGATGGTGTGATAAATAAGGGTGGTATGAAATAAGTTGGTAGATTTGAAAGCTACCCTCTTATATGCGATAAATATCGGAACATTATGCTCGGAGGTAGGAGCAAGTCAATTGGTAGACGTCTTAAGTGTATACAGTGTGTTTTATATTAATTGGTTTTCATTAATATTCTAATTTGATTGTTTTGTGGAAAGGCTAGCTTTTGTCGGTGGCTTCGCCCCCGTGAATGTAGTTTCTCCCTATCAACTTAGGACCCTCATTTCATACATTTTATTTCAACTGTCATAAATTTGTTAGTAATTTATTTTGTTAATATTTTATTGATAGTTGTAATTATTATATTATTCCTGTTTTTTTTTTTTTTTATTGCCTCTTTTTGTATTGTAAATGTGAGAACACTGTATTCTCCACAAACTCTTAGACTACTTCCTATTACGACTTACTTTGTTTTTTACTGAGAAAATTTTGATTGTGCTTTTGTGTACAATATTTGACTGGTCTACACTGTTCTTACATAACATCTATCAATATTGTAAAACAACCACTTTTTTAAAAGAGTAACCATGGAGTTTCTTGCCGGTTCTTCTCCATAGGAAACGACCAATTTGGAACCGTGCACTAACTTCTGACGTTTTTATAAGTGCCCATGTAGGCCTATGTGAAATAATTTTTTTTTGATTTTGATTTTGGTTTTGATATAGGTGGTGAATTTTCAAAATTCTTAGTGCTAGTCTAAATAATGAAGAGAAGATTTGTGCAAAATTTTACGTTCCTAGACCCAATAGTTTCGGCTGTGTATTAATATGTCAGTCAGTCAGTTTATCCTTTTACTTATATATAGATAAAAAAAATATTTTGGATGAACTGAGAAATGAGTATATTAGAGGAAGTTTGTAAGTGGCGCCAGTGACTGAAAAGTTGAAAGGGAATCGTTTGCCTTGGTATGACCATGTGAAGAGGAGGGATAAAACGCATCTTACTAAAAGTGTTATGAGTAAATATGTAGAGTGATAGAGGGGAGAGGTAAGCCAAAGAAAAGATTTCTGGATTCTGTGAGAAGTGATATGAAACAAAAGGAAATTGGTGGCAATGTGCCCTGCCCATTGCCACTTTAGTTTGGCAATTCTTCGTGCTATATCAAACATGTTCAGTTAAATACGTAAACACGTAAAACACATTAATTCATTAAACCCCAAGCGAACGCCGGCGTTCGCGCACCTATTATCTTTCTATTGTGTCTGTGATTTCCACGATTAAAAGGTACCACGACGCTTTGGTGAAGTAGGTACTTTCTTTTTTAACCATCGATTGATTTAAAAAAAAAAATGACAAAACCACATCTGATACACGAAAGTATATTAAATCACGACTCACTATCCAATAACGAAACTTCAAAACTTATAACACCCTGTATCTCTAAGGGCGGCCACAAATCATGCTCGCCCGCGACACCTTAAGACTTGGCGTCCCGTGTGGAGGAGGCCTTAAATGATTTGTAGTCGCTAGACGATAGTGACTCGCTTTTTTTCTTTTGTTTTGATTTATTTTTCTCTTAGTACACGGGGATTGGAAAGGTGTTAGGAAGGAGTATGAAATTATGAGGCTTGAATTATGATGACATATGGCTCTTTCTTTTTAAGTCAAGAGTGAATATGGAGTTCTTTTCCGGTTCCTTTATTTACCTACATTGTGCTCACATATTAGAAGCGACAAGAAATATGTAACCAAGATCTATGTAACTCATAATATGTTTTAAAAAAGAGTGTCCATGGAGTTTCTTGCACGTTCTTCTCCATAGAGACCTACGTTTTGGAACGTGCAATTTAGCTTCACTTTTCAGTTTTGAAAAACGGTACTTTATTTTTTAATTTTATCTTTACAAATCGATTGTGTTTCATGTACCGGATCGATCCTCCACGGGATTAAAACGATTAAAATTTAACGGTGTATATCGCTAGACAATTAATGCCGGGGTCCCTCAGGGGTCGGTGCTCTCTGCAACACTGTTCTTGCTGCACATAAACGACCTACTTAAACCCGGTATTTTTGGGTATGCAGACGATAGCACTGTTGCTGAGAGTTACGTGTCCGATGCACGTACTAGTGGGTCACAGATCCAGTCTTTGAGGGAAGCTATGGTTGAGCGCTTGAACTTGTCCTTGGAGGCAGTATCCGATTGGGGCGATGCCAACCTGGTCAGGTTCAATGCTGCTAAAACCCAGGCGTGTCTTTTTTCCGCCAAACGAAGCCAATTTTACCCGACTCCTATATTCCGGGGTGTGACCGTGCCGATAACCGACGGCCTTGAGCTTCTTGGGGTAACGTTATCATCTACCCTCAATTTCGGCTCTTACATTGAGGCAAAAGCACAACAGGCTGCCAAAAAACTGGGGATCTTAGCTAAGGTGAGGCGGTACTTCACACCGGAACAGCTGCTCAACCTATACCAAGCGCAAGTTCGATCGTGTATGGAGTACTGCTCTCATCTTTGGGATGGGTCTGCCAAGTATCAGCTTGATGCTCTGGAGTCGATTGAGAGGTGAGCCAAGAGGATCATCGGTGATGATGCGCTTGTTGACTCAAAGCTCCAAAGCCTTGAGCATCGACGCCGAGTTGCTGGCCTGGCGGTTTTCTATCGATTACACTTCGGTGAGTGTGCGTTGGAATTGCACAATTTAATTCCGCCAAGTCCGTTCCATCATCGGACCACTAGACGTACGGCGTTGCGCCATCGGTACATGGTGGATATCCCACCCATTCGTACAAAGCGTTTTGGAAACACATTCATTATGCGTACAGCTAAAGAGTGGAATTCCCTGCCGGAGTCTGTTTCCTGATAGCTACAACCTAGGGGTCTTTAAGTCGAGAGTGAATAGGTTACTTCTAGGCAAGCGTGCTCCATCGTCGGCCACATCATCACTTACCATCAGGTGAGATAGTGGTCAAACGCGAGCCTATCAATAATAAAAAAAAAAAAAAAAAAAAGACAAAAGTGACTCGTCTTTTTATTAGATTTATTTTTCTCTTTGTACACGGGGATTCGAAATGTGTGTTTAGGAAAGAGTATGAAATTATGAGGTTTGAATTATAATGACATAATATGACTTTGGATTCCACTCCTATCAAAGAATACGGTAGAGGTGTGCAGCAGATCACCGCCGGCGGCACCAGCACCGGTGCTCTCGGCGCATCAGTTTTCATCATGGTTAATTTTAAATATTTTTGTGAAAAAATATAACTTGGTGTAAAAATGATTGGATCCAGTTATTGATTCCGAACAAACTTTATTCTGCTTTTTAATATACTTAAAAATAACGCTGTAAATAGTGCCCTAGCTTGTTTTGTATGCAAAATACGCGCTTTAGTCCTGGAGTTGACTGGCCTGTCGGTGTAGTAGTTAGTGGCCCTGACTGCTATGCCGGAGGTCGTGGTGATTCGAATCCCACCTAGGACAAATGTTTGTGTGATGAGCATGATCATTTGTTCTGTGTCTGGGTGTAATTTATCTATAATATGTATGTATTTAAAAATATATAAGTATGTTTATCAGTTGTCTAGTACTCATAACACAAGCTCTGCTTAGTTTGGGACTAGACGACGTTGTGTGATAGTTGTGAAATATTATTATTATACTATTATGGTTATGGAAAACAGCCCGATATACTTTACTACTATACTCAAGCTTAGAAGCTGAGATAAATACCGAACTCACGACGACACAATAGCTGTCTCACATCACATGACACTACTCACACGTCTACATCATTATCCATAGTTCCTTATTCCTTATCAAACTTCCTGACATTTCCGCCGGGTCTCCTTTACGACAAGTATTTAGTAGCAATACAAACGTTTAAAGAGCACAGCACAGTGGTGTATAAAAGCGTCTGGTTCAACCAAAATAGCGGTGAGTGTTTATTTTTTGATGTAAAGAATCTGTGTACAAAATTTCATGACTGCATTATGAAAAATCACAAAGTTATAAGCTTCTTATGTTACCTAGTTGTCCGCACAGATACATAGTCACCGAGCCATCCGAGTGACTGAAGGGTTGTTTCGATCTCACACCCAGCTGTGCGCTGGTTCCTAATGCCCACTATGACTTACCGTGACCTATGTTGTTCTTAGTGTCGGTCATGTCTACATCATGATCCAAAGTTCCTTGTTCCTTATTCCTTATCAAACTTCCTGACATTTCCGCTGGTTCTCCTTCAGGACAAGTATTTAGTAGTAATACAAACGTTTAAAGGTGCACAGCGGTGTATAAAAGCGTCTGGTCCAACCGAAACGATGGCGAGTGTTTATTTTTTTGATTTCGTCGTAATGTCGCGGTCTGGGAGCTAGGGAGACGTTTTTTTGTTTCATTGTGAGAATTATTTTTTGCAAAATATATATATGAAAAATAAAAAAAAAAAACAATAAAGAATATTATTTATTAGTTGTTTAAATAAAAATAAAATAAAATACATTTATTTCGGACTAAAAAAATAATGTCCATAGAATTATTAGTTATAAAAGTCTTAAAATCTATGTTAGTATTGTTAGTAACAATGGTCTTAAAACTATGTTAGAATTATTTTTTTTTACAATTCGTGATTACAAAAATTCATATTAATGTCAACAATGTCAAAAATTTCAATGTCAATAAAATAAAACGAAACACAAACAGAAAATAAAACAAAGCGTCACCTTACATGCAGTTGGATAAGCCTCCCCAGCACTGCAGACTCTGGCCTTTAAAGTGCTTGACTCCGATTCAAGTCTAAATACTCCAAGAAATCAAGAAATAAAATAGTTGAAAAAACTTATTTTCAAGTTAAATTGCAAAAAAAGTCGGAAATGGCAAAAAAGTACGGTGACAAAAACAGGAATTGTTGCCAAAAAATTGCTTTTGTCATAAAAAAGGTATAATAATATGTAAACTAGTGCTTGTAATTTGTGGTTGGTTACTGTTGGGTCCTAGAAACAAACGCTTATTATTTTATTTTTTAAACTGATGACCAAAAAAACTTGTCCCCTATCTCCTGGACTACAGTATATTGTCGCAATGCAAGTTGAACTGGGTTCGTGCATTTTTTTATACCTCGCCAGCTCCTTTGTCAGCGTCGTAATGATAGTCTGATGTTTTTGCCATTGTTGTTCGGGAGTCCTGCGGTCGCTAAATGTACTAGATGTTACGGACTTTGAAGATTGGTCCTGATTATGTGCAGTCTTTTGACGTGACAACGTCTTAAATTAGGTTGCGGCTGGGAGTCACTTATGAAAAAGTGTAACGCTCGGTAACGTTACGATGAGTCACCGAACGAGAGAGAAGCCCGCCGAATGCCTTGCGTCTCTCTCCCACTCAACTATGATCGGTCTGCCGCGCGCGCAGCACTAGAGAATTAGGCGCATTGAATCGGCGCATGCTTGTGTCTCTGTCTTTGTCTTTCTCGAACGTTCTTGGCGTTGGAAAAAAAAAGACGTTGTCACGTAAAATCTTCGCCCGTAAAACCGACTTTACAGGCAACCATTTTTTTGAACTATCAAAAGGCGGTCGCAAATCGTTTTCTACATATTTTTATGCTATGTTTTTACGACTTGAATATGCGGTTTTTGGTGTTTGATTTGCATTTGTGTTGTCGTGATTTTCCCAAAAACTACAGAAACCCCTTTTATTACGTGTTAAAACAACAGTCGTGCGAATTAGAAAGTGGACTGAAGCTCTCTATACATATATGTATAAAAATGTCGGTCAATCTGTACTATTACGTCTGTTACTGATCATATTTGTGTAATCAAAAGTAAGAAAACGAAATTCGAAAATTGTCCACGAAAATTTTTCATTATTGAATTAATTATTATTCACAATTAAATCAATCATTCATAACAATTGCTACCAGGAAATACTATGCGCAGTGAGTTTCTGTTTTTATCGCCATTCATTCACTCATATAATCAAAGCTTTTATAATATTTCCATCAATTGAGTGACATTTAGGGATATAAACAAACGCTCATAACTTTGTTGTTTTCATAAACAGCAAAGTTTAAATAATGATCATACATTATTAATTGAGACTTTACTTAAATAATTAGTAGACCTCAAATCTTATATATAAAATTCTCGTGTCACAATGTTCGTTCCCGTACTCCTCCGGAAGGGCTTGACCGATTCTCATGAAATTTTGTGAGCATATTGAGTAGGTCTGAGAATCAGCCAACATCTATTTTTCATACCCCTTAGTGATAAGGGTTGTCCACCCTTAACATATTTCTTTAATTTAAAAAAAATATTTATATGGCAAAACAATGTTTGCCGGGTCAGCTTGTATTTTTATATAATTATGTACAAAATATTTTCTTTTATAACGTAGGCGAGCACTAAGAGAGGATTTTCCAAAATTTACCCACTAGGGGAAGAGTAGAGGAATAAATAAGGGTCCTAAGTATTTATGGAGAAAATATCTATTATCACGTAGGCAAAGCCGCTGGCAGAAGCTAGTACAGTTACCTCACTGTTTACCATCAGGTGGGATCGTAGTGAAGCACTACTTTATAAAGAATATACAGTAAAAAAAATCCCAGGTAAATACCCCTTCCCTCCCCTACGGGTACAGGGCTACAATTTTTTTTATTGATGGGTTCGCGTTTGACAATCGTCTCTTTTGATGGTTAGCGATGATATTATGTGGTCGACGATGGAGCACGCTTGCCTAGAAGTAACAAAGTACACCAACTATACACAAAAAAATCCCACACAAAACATTTGCACTACACTGCGAGCCAAATAAACCGACTCAGAACAACAGCACCTAACTACCCACATATATATATATATATATAGTTTAAATAATAAAAAACAAACAAAGGACTACGGTCCGTGTCTGTCTGACTATCAAATAACAACTGAGCGTCCAAAATGGCCGAAATTAAGTAACTTTTAACTGTTGATGCACTACAACAATCACTAAATTTTATTGACGAGTGCTGCTATCTTCACACTGAGGTCGTAAACTAACCAAAAAGTCCCAGGTACTGGACTAAATCACCAATCTGCAAAAATTCCTCGCACAAAACACTTGTACTACACTGCTAGCCAAATAAATCGACCCAGCACAATAGTATCTAACTACCCACATATACATATATAAATGTATATATAATAAAAAGCAACAAAGGACCACGGTCCGTGTCTGTCTGTTGTCGACAATGGGATCCCTGAGGCACCTTGTAGATTAAAATTTTTCTTGTTGCCATCATGATGAGAAAAATATAGATGTAGAGGTGGGTGGGAATAGTTTTAGTATTACTTTCACTAGACGAGGATTGTGTGAAAGTACTTTTTTTATGGGTATTCGAAACCGGGCAAGTACCAATGTGATTTTTTTTTATTTCTTATTTGTATTTGCTTTTTAAGAAAAGAAAGATAAAAGAAAACACGTCTATTTGGTATACACATCTTTATTTGCTATAGGTTAAGGTTATATTTTTATTATTATTTTTTGTATTTTTATAGCTCGCAGGTTCAAACCCTGTCAGGCGCATTACTTTGTGTAATTTATTTCATTACCACTGCTCTCAAAACGGTGAAGGAAAACATCGTGAGGAAACTGGCATGTCCTAGAACCAAAAATTCGAAGACATGTGACATCCATCAACCCGCACTGGGCCCGCGTGGTGGATTACGGCCCATTCCCTCTCCTAGAGAGGAGGCCTGAGTCCCAGCAGTGGGAACATTAAAAAGGCTGATGATGATAATTTTTTAGGTAGGTGTTAGCCATAAGATGATTTATTTGGTTCTTATTATTTCTAAAATCATTGTTGTATTGAGTCCAGCCTGTAAAGATAGTGTGTGTTTTTAATAAATAAATAAGTAAATAAATCAATTACTATTTTGTGACTGTCTTGACAATTCACAAAAGTTACAATAGATACTTTTAGTTGTATTTAAGAATACCCCAAAAACAAGTAATAACTTCCCACCCTTGAATAGTTACCTCTTCATTATATTTAATTGAAATCTCTTTAAGCGCAGGCTAGAGCACACTTAAGGCGTGTAGTCCCTTGGACATCTAAGTTAAATGCACACTTATTTGTATTGCTGCCTGCACCCGTATAGTCCCGCTGACCTTTAAAATAATTTTCTTTGCAAAATATTGATTGATTTACGTATGCAAACATTGCACACATATGAAAAACACTTTACCTAACATTTTTGTTTTGTATGTACACATATTTGTGAAGATCAAAGTCGTTGGAAAGGAGTAGGAAAAACAAACAAAAAAAAAATAAGTAGCAAAAAAATTTTTTCAAAGTTATTAAGCATATCGAAAAAATCGTATGTTGATAATGTTATATATGAATCTATAATAAACTTTTGCCCGCAGCTTTGCCCGCATACATAAAAATAGCCTATGTTACTCTGGATTAAAGCAGCTTTTTATCGGTGAAAAAAAAATTTGCAATCGGACTAGTACTTTCAAAGAGTAACTCCAACAAACAAAAATAGAAAAATACAATCTTTACCTCTTTATAAAACTACTAGGTTTTGCCTGCGACTTTGCCCTCGTTCATAAAATATAGCTTAAATGTCACTTAAAAGTTGATATCTATGAGTGAAAAGAAATAGCAATCGGACCAGTACTTTCAGAGATTACCTCCAAAAACAAAAAAAAAAAATAACAAAAAGAAATAACTTTACCTCTTTATAGTATTATTACAATAGCGAAGTGGATATTTATTTTTAACCCAGCTACGCTTTTAGTCAGCTAAACCCAGAATACACTTCAGAAAATCATTGTTTCATGGCACTGCTCGAGAGCAAGGGCCTTAAAGCTCCACACACACAATCCCACCTGCCACTTATAAAGGTGTAATTACACAGTCGCCTTATGAATGGCATATCTATCAGGCCAGTGTAATTATGTAAGGCCCATAAAATAGAGGCTTAAACAGGGGGGAATCAATTTATTTTGTTTAATTATGTCGAAGGGGTAGGCAGTTACAGGTGGTGGAATTTCTTTTTAAGTTATGGTTTTTCTTGTGTGTTGCTTCGCATGTAGGATATGGGGCTTCCTGATCCTTTATTGTCAACATGATCATGGTTTAATTATTATTGTTTCATTCAATGCAAAAATAAAAAAAGCAAACATCAAACATCTAATATGCGTATAGCGAAGGAGTGGAATTCCCTGCCTGAGTCTGTTTCATGATAGCTACAACCTAGGGATCTTTAATTTAAGAGTGAATAGATTACTTCTAGGCAAGCGTGCTTCATCGTCGGCCACATCATCGCTTACCGTTAGGTGAGATAGTGGTCAAACGAGAGCCAAAGAAAAAAAAAAATAGGAGGAAAACTTTGTTTTAAGAACTTAATCTCTGGAAGTACTGGTCCGATTGGTAAAATTTTTTCACCGTTACAAAGCTTCTGTATTCCTAAATGAAATAGGCTATATTTTATGTAAGAGGCTACGCGAAAAAGAGAGATGCCATCAAAAACATAACTTGTAAAAAAACGAAAGCATGCAACTTAGTTCTTCAACCGTAAAAATATTATTAGTATTCAGTCCATACTTAGGGACCGTGATGACCTAGGTTGCCTTGACAATCGCATGTATATCTTAATTATTATTACACTAATATATTTTAATCGACAAAAAAAATCGGCCTCTCCATCCAAACTGTCCAATCAAGTTTTTAATTTTGTATGGTGACGCTGATTATTTTTTTTTTTCGTTTCCTGAAAAAAGCCTTGTGAAAGGTTGTTAAGTTTCGTCTACAGAGCAAGCCCTTAAAGTTTGTGGAGGGTTGTCCCTTACACCCTGCATTGATTAACAATAATAATATGATAAGTTTGTTTGTTTTGTTTAAATATAAACAAAGTTAAGAACATATGGACGTATGGTGAAAGGATTAGAAATGTTTCAGGGAGGGTGGGGTGCTACTGTTTGTTTGTTTTGTGAAAAAAAAAATCCTCGAAACTTTTTTTTTGTGTTCAACGGATCTTGAGCGGTTGCGCAGAAGTCAAATATTCGGTCTCTTTAGTGGTGCGAAGTGAGACGCGGGGGCGGGGAGTGTCAGTGATTGACTCGCCGCGCCATCGCGTCTTAAACTTCACTTCGCCAATGTATGGAATGCGCAAAGCGATCCCCACTCTAACGCCGAGCGCTCAAGATCCGTTGTGCCTACTGTAGACTCTACGAATTCTTAAATTGTTTCCTATTACGAGTCACTTTTTTTGTTGTGTTTATTTTTATTGTGCTTTTTGGGTACAATATTGACTGGTCTACATTATTCTTTCATATTGTCTATTAATACTGTAATTTGAAAATATTGTAACATCAAGCATTTTTTTTTTAAAGAGTAACTATGGAGTTTCTTTAGCGGTTCTTCTCCATAGGAAATAACCGATTTGGAACTAACTTTTTACATTTAAAAAATATTTTTTTCGTTGTTTTCCAGCGGGTGATTCTCTTTTTTAATTAAATTTGTAGAGGTTTTCTGAGTAATAAAAAAACTAAAATAACATTATATTGTATTATTGTTTGATTGACCAATTACAATAATATGATATTTTAATACTAGCTTTGGCCCGCGC
Source organism: Mythimna albipuncta (assembly GCA_929112965.1). NCBI lineage: Eukaryota > Metazoa > Arthropoda > Insecta > Lepidoptera > Noctuidae > Mythimna > Mythimna albipuncta. The sequence continues at coordinate 1,687,005 of OV815986.1, read as the reverse complement.
AGCTTCGCTTCCGCTCTTCCCTACTTCAGCCTACTATATCCTACTTTACCCTACTATACCCTACTCTACCCTACTTTACCCTACTCTACCCTACCCTACTCTACTCTACTCTACCCTACTCTACCCCTACTCTACCCTACTCTACCCTACTCTACCCTACTCTACCCTTCTCTACCCTACTCTACCCTACTCTACTCTACTCTACCCTACCCTAATCTACTCTACCCTACTCTACCCTACCCTAATCTACTCTACCCTACTCTACCCTCCTCTACCCTACTCTACCCTCCTCTACCCTACTCTACCCTACACTACCCTAATTTTCATTTTTTTTTCCATAAGAACCTTTTCCTCATAATAACGAACTCAACAAAAAAAAAAAATTTGCGAATTCGGTCCAGGCGTTGTTGAGTTATGCGCTTACCAACACATTTTGCGATTCATTTTTATATTATAGATTTATTTACTAGTGTAAAACTGCACGTTGTATTTTGAAATCATTTGCTGTTCGTTAGACTAGTTAAAACTCAAAAACGACTGTACCGATCTTATTTGCTTTATTATAGGGGTTGTTTAAAAGAGAGAAAAAATAATAGAAAAAAAGTGAAATTGATTTAAAGGTGAGAAGTAGTTTTAAGGCGATGCAACCCGACATACATTTTGACTGTTTTTCATACAACCGCTCTTACGCGATTATGACGTTATTACACATTTTTCATCAGATATTTTAGAAACACAGTATCTTGTGGATATTATCTAGGCTTCTTAATTTACTCAAAAATTTAAAAAGTTAAAAAAAGTACAATATACAACCCTAGCAAATTTTATGAAGAATCTATATTATGATGACAATGGTTTTCAAAAACTTTTATATAAATATATATTAATAATAAAAAAATTATATTATTTATATTGGAACAAGTTTTCGAGTAAATCACGGAATTACTGAATGCCAACAGAGTTTTCAGGTATTATCATTCTTTTTTCGCGTTGCAAGGAATGTTTCGATTCTTGATGGTGGAAGTCAAACGCGAAGAAAAAGTTGATTATGATTAGTTTCCCAGCTAACACTCGCACCACACCCTTCGCAGTCGCAAGAAAAGCGACAAAACATTAACTCACTCAATATGTTACTTCGTTAGCTTCTCTCTCCCTCTGTTCTTGAGCGAGTGAGCAGGACAGAGCATGATTTAGCTCGGCGCCCGTCACATGTTCCTAATGACCGGTTAATATAGGAGAATTGTTAAGGGGAAGTGCTTCGTTTAGATGTCTTCGAGTTTTACCTTTGTTTCACTACATCCCTACTTTTTAAATAGTACAAAAAAAAAAAAAATGGGGCTCTATCTGTACCCGTTACTGATCATATTTTTGTAGTCAAAAGTAGAAAAAATCGAAATCCTAAAATTCACTACGAAAAAGTAAATTCATCATAGAATCAATCATACATAACAATTGCTAGTAGAAAATACTGCGGGCTAGTAGGAAAAACACTTTTTTCCTTAATAATTGTCACTTATTCATTCATTAATCAATAGCCTGCACAATATTTCCATAAATTGAGTGACATTTTGGGACATAAACCAACGCTAATAACTTTTCTGTTTATGAATATTATTTATTGAGATTTTACTAATAAAATAACAAGGGCCTTTCTAACCGATATTTGATTATTCAAAAGCCTGCAAATGATCTATCTGTAATAAATGATGATTTTGATTTTTGACTTTTGACAAAAGATACAAGGGCGGACTTAATGCCTTAGGCATTCTTCTTTATTCATTCTTCATTCATATTCCCGTCAACTTAGGTCGTAGTGCAGTCGTTTATAAAAGCAGAAACAAGAGAATCAATAAGACGCAAGCTTCCCCTTAACAGAATCCACACAAGTTAATATCCAAGTTAATTTCAAGTGTGTTTTAACTTGTAAGTTAACGAAGTTTCGGGTCAGCGTCCATAATGTTCATCATTTAACTACTTTACTTTATTGATTAGAAATTATAACTGTATGTGTTTGAACTCGAGTCTGTGCGTTTCCGGATTTCTTTGGGAGGGTAATAAATATATTGTTTATTTATCGTTTAGAAGTTGGTTTAATTAAGAAGTTTTTGGGGTGTGTGCAATGATTGTTAGAAGCGGTGAAAAGCATGTTGCTCACAGAACAGGAGAAAAAAAAAGGCTCGAGCCAATCAATAAAGAAAATTTTACAAGTAATAAAATTATTAATAGTTTATTTCTCTCCATTACATTTTAAAAGGTACATACATTACAAAATTACAATTTTCTATGATGGATATAATATTCACAAAGTATTGACCGAAGCCCCTGAACTAGGCAGGAACATGTATGTCAAGGAATATTGGATTCAGCTATTACAATTTTCGACTTATTAGGACATTTGTGTGTCACTGCTGTTCAAAACATACCATATAAAAAGTGAGTGGGTATATGTATTATAATATATGTATTTGACTGGCCTGTTGGTCTAGTGGTTAGTGACCCTGACTGCTATACCGGAGGTCGTGGGTTCGATTCCCACCCAGGACAAATGTTTGTGTGATGAGCGCAATCATTTGTTCTGTGTCTGGGTGTAATTTATCTATAATATGTATGTATTTAGAAATATATAAGTATGTTTATCAGTTGTCTAGTACCCATAACACAAGCTCTGCTTAGCTTGGGACTAGACGGCGTTGTGTGATAGTTGTGGAATATTATTATATTATATTATTATTAATATGTATGTAAGTGAAGAGAGAGTAAATGTGTGAGTAATGCCAGGGTGAGTATGTGATTGGCGCCTCAAGGAGTTGTCAGCAACAGCATGGGCCCAGCTGGGTCGAAGCCTACTGGGGCCAGGGTTAGCTCCGTAAGGTAGCACGGCCCCGGTATGAAAGGCAGAAGGAACGGGGTGGATTTTTTAGTCAATAAGAGTCTGACACTATCTCCCGCTCCACCCAAGGGCGGGGAATGTCATTTGGAGGATTTTTACCCACCTAAAAAAGGGTGAGTATGAGATGTTTGATAATTTGGAAGAGTTGTCGATTTTCATGTGCAGAATAAGTGTCTAAAACATGACTTGTCATTTCCATTACCACCTGTATGTGTATGAAAAAATAAATAAGGCACTATATACTAGGAAAAAGCTCTTTAAGTATAGTGAATAAACAACACCGCAAAAGAATACTATTCATTTCTTATTTTAAAATTACTCAGAACTGTCGCAACGCAAATTGCCTTTTAAAAGTAAGTCACTAGAAAACACAGAATGGGTAAAAATGGAGCGTCAACTAAATCATTAAAATAAGGTTTTTTTATAGAGGTTCAAAACATTAAATAACTTCTACAGTTCTAAGTATGGCGAGATGGCGTATCAGACTTTTACTGTCTAAATCATATGTGAGTTCCTGGATGGTGACTCTTTCAAATAATCTCGTTGCCCATAGAGAAAAATTCTGTGGCTCAGTTGTTATTAAATTGTCTTTTAAATTATTATTTATTTTTCCCAGCCTTTCCTTGTACTTATGCAATTTAGTACTTCACTCGTTTTTATTATTTATTTAAAAAATATAACTATCAAAAATCGCAAATGGAAAGAATTTTTAAATCAGTTAAATATTAAGTAAGTTAAAAACCTTTTAAATCTGGTGAACAAATCAGTCAAGTAACAGAAACGGGAAGCAAATTGAAATGCTTGTATTGTGTTTTCATTAGATTACGTGCGTATAAAAAAGATAGGAACAAGTTTTCACCTCGATTCTACTCTTTCCCATTACTATATTTAAAATATTCATTGCTGCTGCAATACTTTTTCATTTTTTGAATTTTTGAATTTATATAAACTAGTACTTGACTGCGATCCCAACTGATGGTAAGCAACGATGCAATCTCTGATGGTGAAGCACACTAATTTAATAAAAGCCTATTCACTCTAGCCTTGAAGACACCCAAATTATAATCGGACGGGAAGACCACAACAGGCAAATTGTTCCAGTCCTTCGAAAACTAAAATAAAAACAAGAAAATTTCCAATTTAGGCTACCAAAGATAACAGCTGCTATTGACACTCCATTTCTTCATACTCCATGCCACAACTTTGTTAGTTAACCCCGCAACCGCCTACAAACGGTATCGTAATTCAAACTGTCCCGCGTACCACCTGGGCACTTTTAAATATACCCTGACATATTTATTGTTAAGGGTTAATATCGCAAAGTACCCTTTCCAGGGTGCTAATGGCGAGTGCGCTATAAAGGGTTAATTTGACCGACTTATAAATTAGCGGAGTGAATTTGTGGCAAAGTTTTTAATGGTTATATCGTTTTGAATGGGTACTTTAGTAAATATTGTAGGAGTTTCTAGTGCAGATTGATATACCACTAAAAATATATGTACTGCGCACTAGATTAGACATGCTTAACACTCAATTCAATCGATTCAGGTGTAGTGTAGTCCATATACCTAGAACATAACACTATGTTGAACGAAACTCGTAAGTGCCACGAGATTCGCGAAATTCGATATTTTTGACTTTATCCACCTAGCAATTTAATCAATAAATATAAAAGAATCAACATTATACAAAGGAAACGTCAAATGTTAATAAATAACCCGCCCCTGATCAAAATTTATGTCTTATATTTAATTAGTTGTAAGATGTTACAATACAAGTGTTGCTTCTTTTTTTATAAAAATAAAAAATAAAAATACCAAAAAGACGCGTCAGATGTAGTTTTTCTTATTTTGATAGTTATGATTTATCGTTGTGTTTTTTTTTTTTTACAGAATTCAGTAGACGAGTCGGAACACAAGTTTGCCGACTTGTCGAACGTCTTAGATCCTGACAAGAATGTCGTGGATTTGCAGAGCAGTGAAAAACTACGAGGTATTTAACAAAATTACGATGGATGACGCACAGGTCGAGTTGTTGTGGTGATACTTGGGGAAGGCCTATGACCAGCAGTAAGATCGAGTGGTTACAAACGGTGAAGGAAAACATCTAGAAGAAACCGATTTGTCCTAAAAGTAAAAATGTAAGATAAGGGTTTTCGAGCAAAGTGTATTGAAAATATTTTATTTTAGCTTTCTGTTCTGAATCACCACTTTCTTTAAAGAATATGTCAACGGTAACGAAGTCTCTAGGAGTTACCTAACATTTTTGTTTCATAATTTAATAAACATATTTTCTTTCAGATTTCTACAAGAAACTAGTACAAACGGATGCAAAAATAAAAATGTTAAAAAAGAAACAAACAGCTGAAGCACCTTACGAAGAAGAAGATATGCAAATCTCACCAGAAAGATCAAGGAGATCACTGAAACTCTACCATTACCCAACAAGATACCGTGTTCTCAGACACAGAAGATCTCTTTTCGGAAAACACCAAAAAGTCAACGAAACCAGTATAACAAAAGCAAGGGCTGGTAACAAGACCAGATCAAAACGGTTCGGCAATGAATCTGAAGAACCAACCGGCTTTATAATCGAGAAAAAGAAATTACTAGTTCAGTACAAGCCAGATAAGAAGAGAATCCAGCCTGTCAAAAAGTGCCAACACGCCCCAGCAGGAACGCATACTCATGAAAAACAAATGATGCATCCGTTTTATAAGAATTCACAAAGACTGGACTTGTTATTAGACAAATTTTTAAATAAGAACTTGCCAGAAATCATGACAGATCCATTTGGTGTCGATGATTTCTTTAAGCATGATAATCTACGTAAGCCTTGCAAGCATCCAAAACCTCATAAAAATGTCAATATCATAGGAGATGGACCACTAATAGATCAAATACCTAAACCAAAATTTAAATTTAAAAGTAAAGGTGAAAAGCTCAAGAAACTAGATGATGGTATAAGCCAAAGCAAGAATGATATATTCAAGATGTTAACTCCGGAATCTACGACGCAGTTTGGCAAAGATTTCTATACGCATGAAGCTAAAATGATTGGAAAAGAGAAGAAGAAGATTGTGACATCCAGTCCTAATGATTTTGAAGTTCTCTTGAGCGTTTCTACTATCATGTAAGTAATTTTTAGTCAACTAATGTTTTTTCCACGGTTTTGACCGTAACTAATACCGAAATTAACGTGCTAACAGAAAAAATTACATCAACAAATTATACTTCGATACAAAATATATTTTGAGATTAAACGGGAATAATAGACGAGGGCAAAAAGGCTGCCGGGCTCAAATAAGATTAGGCCTGCACACACCTTGCACAGTGATTACTGAGCAAGTATGGGTTCTGCAAATGGAAAGCGCCGTAGAGGTCGGTCTAGAAAGAGGTATCGGGATAATCTAGACGCATACCTCGAGGACTGGTTCGAGACGGTGCGGGAGAAAAATGTCTGGAAGGACTTGAGGGAGGCCAGCCTAGTCCCAGCAGTGGGACAGTATTGGCTAGAAAAAAAAAATGTTTATCTGAATTATAATAATTATTATAAGTTTCGTAAAATACTGATACATAATACCGTTTGTTAGCTGATCCTTTATCGCAGACAGTGTCAAGAGCTAACTCGCCACTCGTTCGTGCGCTTTCTGTGCTTAGTGCTCTTCTGACTCTAACACCAGAGTGTGACTTGTTTGCTGGGGATAGATAGATATGTGTCGTGAATGTCAGGTTTTGTGAGAGGATGGATGAAAAATAAGTTAACGTTGTCTTATTTGGTTAAATTTGTGGGATATTTTATTTTATATTAGTGGTAATGTGTATGTTTTCTTCTTTTTTTACTTTCTTCTTTTATTTCTTGTTTCTGTGCAACAAATAAATAAATGATCGAATAAATTGAAGATTATAGTAAAAATTTGAAACATATGTACATAGACGAACAAGTCAGTCAGTTTTAGGTACTTAACACAACCGTCAGCTTAAAGACACTAGTTTCCATTGTGCCTAATATTTGGCTATTTTTAAACCGAATCTGAAAAAATCTGCAGAAATTACTTCATTTTACAATAGCTTCTCCCAAAGGATTTACACGCATGCTTCTGCCAAAAGCCTTACATGCGTAAACATTGAAGATTATTCCAAGGGAATATACATGTCTACTTCCAGGATGAAATCCTACGTTCTACGTTAGGACATGGTGTATCTATGTGGTGTATTTCGTCTAAATCTGTGTAGCCGTTTGAGTGTGGAGGATTAAGAGGCTGCAACTCGACATACATTTTCACTGTTTTTCATACTACCGCTTTTACGCGATTATGACGTTATTACACATTTTCCATGTGATATTTTGGAAACACAGTGTCCTGTGGATATTATCTAGGCTTCTATTGAATTTATAAATTTGTGCAAAAATAATCCAGTAAAGACCTCTGACAATCCGCTATCTTGCATAAACTTTAATACTTTATAATTTACTCAAAAATTAAAAAAGTATATCAATAGATGAAGCCTTGTAAATATCAAGATTCTAAATGACAACAAATTTTCAAAAATAATTTAGGGTTATAAAAAAACACGTATTTCCGAGTAAATCACGGAATTGCCGAATGCTAACAGACAATACAGGCGTTATCTCTCTTTTTTTGAAATTTTTTGAGTTTAAAAAAAAACACGTATTTCCGAGTAAATCACGGAATTACCGAATGCTAACAGACAATACAGGGCGTTATCTCTCTTTTTTTGCGTTGCCTTTTCGTCAAACAACGCTTTGGATTGCGTTAGATAAAGTAGCAAACTTTTAAACCATGCTCGATAGGACCATGTTGATGATAGACGAGTGGAAAAGCAGCCTCTTAATAAACGCACACATAGATATCACTTTTCGCCTTTCTAATATTAGTGTGATTACTTTGGACTTAGGAGTTGATTACATTACAAACACGAAACTTTACAGGAATCCAGAATTACAAAAGATAGGTAAGACACCAGCACTGAATTTTAAACTTGACAAACCAAAAGCCCGTTTATTGGAAAAGGTACCTAACTTGCGAAGGCTGATGCAACTCGAGGCAGGAGAAGATGAAGAAAATCTCGGATACGAAGACTTCAAAGAGGTCCTGACTGATGAAATGGATAACCATGATGAGATGGAAAAGGCTGGGGATCGGAAAAGGAGAGAAAACGTAAGTGGTTATCCTCCTTTAGAATCCTGATACATTGTGTCGTTTTTATTTATAGGCTTTGAGGGCCATAGCCTGTAGTGGCAAGCAATAGCTGTATGTCAGGCTAGCAGCCGGTCAAACTATTACTATACTAATAACTGTGCTCTTCATATCACATAATTTTCAAAAGGCTTATTTAGTTGGAGAGAATTTCTTTTCTCGAAGAAATTTAATTTGGGTGTCTTCAAGTCTAGAGTGAATAGGCTCTTAATAAACCAGTGCACCTCGCTATCAAAGATTGCATCGCTACTTACCATCAGGTGGGATCGCAGTCAAGCACTAGTTTATACAAATTAAAAAAAAAAAAGATTATCAAAGCCTGAGCATCGATGCTGAGAAGCTAGCCGGTCGGTTTATTATCGATTGCAGTGTAGTATGTATTAGAATTATATCATTTAATTCAGGCAAAACCGTACCATTATCAGAACACCAGACATATGGCGATGCGCCAATGCAAAAACTCGACTCATAGCCGCGACCATACATGGTGGACATCTCACACACAAAACGTTTAGGGAATACATTCATTATGTGTACAATTTAAGGAGTAGTATTTTTTACCGGAGTTTGTGACAGCTTTAACCTAGAGATATTAAAATCAAGAGTGAATAGGTGATTTCTAGGCAAACGTCCTCCATTATCGACCACATCGGTCGTTATCAATCAAGTGTGATAGTCATTGACAACTAATTAACGAGTAAAACAATATTAAAAAAGTATATAAAAATGTTTCTTTGTTTACTTTAATGATAATTGCTTCGCACTGCAGTATTGTAACGGGGGCAGACGCTAATGAAGGGCTTTATTTTTACTTTGACTTATAATATTGTTAGGAGCCTTTATAATGTTATAATATAAAATTAAATTCAGTACATTTTTCTTTGTTGACAATTTCCATCATATTCGAATCTATTTTTTTAATTAACCATAAACCTTAAAAGGTCCATTACAATGCAGTTTTTACTGCAACTAATATGTGACCTTCATAGTCGTTACAATATTGATTGTGTACATTGAATTTTAAATTTATCATCGTCTTTCAATGTTTTGTTGTATTTGCTACCATGACTACAACGTATATGTGCATATGTCAAGCACAATATTTCCAATCGTTTACTTATGACCTCGCAGGATCAACCAGCACAAGCTCTGAAGTTTCAAAAGTTCAACCCACCACAAGGCGTTCACAATCCAAACTGGAAGGGTGCTATGCCACTGTACCAGGACGAGTTGAACTCTGTCATCAATAATAAGGTTTGTGTAGTAGTTTTTGTCTTCATCACCAGTCACCGGTACATAGATACTGCTAAGTTGAGGATTATGAATATCGTCATACAATAAGTAACTACTAACGAATCAGTCTGCTAAGCCATTTCCTGCCAGAGTCTGTTTTTCTTGATTGCTTAATCATGGAGATACCGATGGTCGTTAGGTCAAGAGTATATTTAAGCAAACGTACTGAATCGTCAACCACATCATTGGTTACCATCAGGTGAGATATGAGCGATGGAACGTGAGCCTATCATTAATAATAAAAAAAATCTTAGTAGCAATCTAGACTAGCATCCAGCTCTATGACAGTTGGGAAAGAAAAGGCAGATAAAGATTTTTTTTTCACATACAGGGGGAACAACCAAACAAGCCTACAGATGAAATCCAAGAACTACTCGATGCTCAAAGAAAAGGCAGAGGTTTAACTGATATTGAATACGTAGAAGATTATCTTGCAGACAAATATGATAAACTGGTACAACAGGCCCAAGCATACAGTGATTACGGAGTCCTAGATGGAAAGAAGGAATCTAGGAATGAAAAAGATTCTCCAACGGCAGATACAGTTACCAATCATAAGATCAAATTGTCAGCAGATGAAAATTTCCATAAAGGTGGTTTGCTTCCAAGGCTTAAAAGAGGTAATATTGTAACTTGTCTCAATGCATTTTATTTGTATTTGTGACTGTTATGCATGTATGACATGTGGGGTCGTGGGATCAATTATCAAGTTGGGCAAAAGTGTGATTGTGTCTTTCAATTAAAAGGGTTTCTTAGAACGGGCTCCAAGACTATAGTAGAGTTTGGAAGTATTCGATGTGAAATCTCCATGCCTAAGGATGCACGGTCACTTCGGTCAAAATAGACTACAGTACCATCAGACATGGCATTGATGGAAGTGAAAGTGCATTTGTATTTGCACTGATACTTGTACGCTATAATATCTTCTGCATCAATAGTATAGTCTCTTTTAAGATTAACAGCCACGGCCAAAGTCAGTCAGGATGGAGCATACTTGACTTTCTAGTCGTTGAAATTACTGCGTACTGAGAATGTTGTTCATTCTACACAAAAAAGTGTACACAGTAATTTGAGGATTCATGTATAAAGGCCAGCAACTGAACAATGAGTTTTCTCACTGCAAACTTTTGAGTGACCGAGAGAGATCACATTCGAGTGTACAATATAAACCTACATGAATAAGATTGTGAAGAATTTTTAATAGCCAGACCTACAGATAAAATCCAAAATCTTCTACAATTTTATTCTTTCCAGTCTCATTTTGCGTAACTCTTTTCTGTCTTTAAGAAGCAGTCTTTATTCAACTATTTAAGTTATTACTTCGAACTAGTTTGTTAGCTGTGCTAAATATGTCTGTGAACTTATTATTTTTATACTTAGATGCAGATATAAAATATGTTTTAATCGATAAAGGTAGAGTCCCAAGAATGATGACTGGTGACACTACCAGTAACAGGAGGCGGAAGGATGCAAAGGCTAAAGAAGCTGATGAAAACAAAGCTGGTTCGTTTAAATTTTATTTATAATTTATTATATGGCCCGAAGAATCTAAACCAAACTTAAGTGGTAGTGAACTAGGTAGACATTGCTCGCAGAACAGATGGTCGATGGGGCTGAAAATTTCTAGAATGTGGACTATATATCGGAAGTACAAGGTGAACCGATCTGGTGAAGGTCGCGGTAATCTAACGGGTGTAAAACGCACAAGATCGGTTATTGTGGTGAAACTTGAGGGAGGCTTGTGTCTACCAGTGGACTGAAATGATAATGGTGATAATGTTTCCCCGGTATTCTATCCATTCAAGTAGTCTTTTGTGTCTTAGAGGATCTATCAAATACTGCATTAGATTAGATATTTAGACAAACCATTTTTTTTTATCTGTTATAAACTAGTACTTGACTGCGATCCCGCCTGATGGTAAGCAGTGATGCAATCGTTGATGGTGAGGCGCACTAGTTTATTAAGAGCCTATTCACTCTAGCCTTGAAGACACCCAAATTATAATCGGACGGGAAGACCGCAGCAGGCAGACTGTTCCAGTCCTTCGAAGTACGCGGTATAAATGACGAGGCGAAACGCTTAGTCCGGACCGTAGATGTTTCAACAACGTAAGGGTGGATACTCGCCGTGCGTCGGTTTGTTACTGTCAGTTCAACGACTTTTGGTTTTTATTGCGTAAATAATAGCAACCGCATTCATGATCACCACTGGACAAATCTCTACGAAGTAAGTGCCTCAGAAAAGACTAGTGAACTGATCTGGATGCGCACCGCAAAAGTGTTGCAAACAAAGGAATATACGAGAAAGGCCTTTTTCCAACAGCGGAAAAGCGAAGGACAAGAAACCTCTAAAGTCGTGAGGTGAGGGCAGCTTATTGTTTTCACGAATCTTTAAGACCAATATTGCAAGCTTTTTTGCTTATTCAACAGTGCTTCTTGCTTGTTGCTCCTCACCATCAACTATTGCGTCACTGTTTAACATCAGGTGGGATCGCAGCTTATAACTGACCATCTAATCACACCCACCACCGCATCGGCTGTTGCGAGTACCGTACTTGCAATCGTCATCGCATCCGCAACCACCATATGGAGGCTCTATATTATTAAAAACCTTATAAGATTCGTTATATACCACATTTTTTTTTTTTTCAAATAAATTAAATAGAATAATGACTATTTCCACCAGCACAGACCGTAAACAGCTCAGAAGGCATAAGAATCCAAGTCTGCCCAACAAGTAGTAAATCAAGAGAAGACAAGAAAATTGACATCATGAAAATAGTTTCACAACACGTCAAATGCGTATCTCCAAAACCAAAAATGATCTATAAAAAACCAGCCGTAAGCATAGACGTGGGCACAGCGGTTTATCCACCATACATTCATTCCTCCCTCACTTCTAAATACCCCAATATGGGACGCATATATACCATAAAACCAATAAATGAAATAACCACAGAAATCCCAACGGCTTCCAAAGATACGGACAGCCTAGACAACGCTATACAATTACTTTATGCTATGACTGGAGGAAACCGACGATTGCTCTCAACTGGTTCAGAAAACTCTAGTGACTTTCGTGACTATAAGGATGCTTCTGGATATGGCAGAAACAATCAAGAAAGTAATAAAAGCGGTATAGATAGTTTGGTTGACAAACTTCATATAAAAAAGGACTCTAATTTAACTAATGCGAGACTAATACAAAGTTATATAGAAGGCATTACGAATCAGAATATAAAAATGTTTAGTACTCCTCCGTTCGATTCTGGTGATCTTATTAGCGAAATGTATGATTCCATTACTGAAGATGCTACATTTAACTCAGATGCTGAACATGTTCCAAACTTAGCTGGACTTCCAGATACTTTGGTTACAATCAATAAAACCTCCGTCAAATTCGACTTGAACGACAATTTCTTCGGAAAAATACTTTTAACTGTCAAAGACCCGGAATTCGGAGTGCAGAATTTCAATTTGATTTTCGATGTTCCTTTACTAATTAATTTTAAGGAAGAACTCATGATGATGAGTGATAATGTGAACTATCCGAGCATTTATAATGAGTTTGAAGTATATAAGGATGCGCCAGGAGATCCAATGGTCACAGATATAGAAGCATATCCTGATTTGGCTGTAAATAAAACTACATCTAAAAGGTCAAAGAGAGATGCTAATGTAACTGCACCTTCTGATAACAACTTAACTAAAGATTATACTGCAGAAAACGCTAATGTAACTGAAACACCTGATTATAAAGTAAGTGAAGTTGTTACAGGAACCTCTACAGGTACTGCTAGTAACAACTCTCTAGCATCTGAACCTATTTTTCTAAGTCTGACAGCATTAAACAGTAATAATACTGCAGATTTGAACTCGACTTTAAAAAATAGTCGTGCTTTGAACGCTAATGTGGAAGTAGCTGATAATATGACACTCAGTGATTTCTTCTCTGTGGTTGCTAATTGGTTTGCAGCTCTTGAATATGGTAAAGACGTTAAAACTAGATGCAGTTCTGGGTAAGTATTTGTCCACACTATATATAATATTATTAAGAAGTAAAGGTTTATTGTTTTTATTTTTTGTTTGTAGGAGGTAATCTCTGTAAGTACTGATCCGATTGCTATAATTTTTCCACTGATAGAAAGTTGCTTTATTTTTAAGTAATATAAGCTACATTTTATGTTTGCGGGTGAAGCTGCGGGTAAAATCCAATCAAATCAAACAGAAAACCATTGGAAGCCAAACCTGATTGTGACGTGTTTGCGGGTGAATGTAAGAACATTTTGTCTATATGTTTGGAGTTTTGTGAGATGAGTGTATGACTGTGGTGTAGTTATTATTTTGTATTGTTACTCCATAATTTTTCAAATATATTATGTCTATAACTAATGTGATTGGCCTTTGGCCGTGTTATGATCTTCTTGGCGTATCGACGCCAACATTAGTTAAATTCCATGCCTGGTCCAAAATTTGGCCACGGCAATGCTATTCGCAGATGCTGTCATTAGGTCCCTACGTGAGCAAGTAACAAGGCACGTGATGCAGGATGGAAGGTGGGACATGGATGGTGGCCTAGGTTGGGCGCAGCAAAGACAATCTCCTCAGGTGGGGGTTCTCGTGTGGTTCCGATTTTCAATGTCTGTGCGGCAGCTCTCTGCAGACCACGTCCTACCTTCAGTGTTATGTTAAAAGTAAATAAATAAACAAATATGTGGGTGGAATCGCATTTATTAAAACATAATAGATATGTTTAACAGATGTCTAGTACTCACAGTACAAGCTCTGCTTAATTTAAGACAAGATGGTGTTGTATGAAAGTTGTGGAATATTATATTCATTAAATTTTTCAGCTCCGGTCTCACTGATATGTTGCAAATACTCAACACCAATGGCTCCAGCGAAGCTAATATAAGCAGTACTGATTCCGCTTACCCCATGTACGATTCTGATATGATCGAGAACATAGGCCATAGATCCAGGGTCCTTCTCTCCGTCAATGATCGTATAGCAAACACTACTGAAGAAAATAAAGCAGTCGACAATATAAATGTTACTATAGTCACTGTTGCTTCAACTGCTGATGGTAATGGTAGGTGTGTTCGCTTTTATCTTTTTTTAAATAAAAGGAGATACTGACTGACTAATATAAACGCACAGCCGAAACTACTGTTACGTACGTGGGTAATCAAATGCCGATTTACTAACAGACAACTTTATTCACCACAAACAATAACAAATTAGTCCAGTCAACAATAATCCGAATCGCAATTAACACTAGAGTACCGTTACACTATCGCTTAAGTAAAATCACTTCAAGTACTAGGGTAGTTCGCTCTTGATCGCAGTCGAAATCACAACTGACTCGCTTCCGGCCGGGGGCTCGTATTTATATGCGGAGGCAAGAAAATTCTAGATACCGACGTCCCGCGATCGATCCAGAATTCCAGAACCATTGAACCGCTTCTCGAAGTCATAAATCATTTTTATTGCACGATGTACTGAGAGTCACTTTCATGCGAATTTCGACTCTATTGTTAACGTCGGAGAGTACAATTTCCCTTGTCGGTAGAAAAGATACCTAACTACTAGTGGTACTTGCTTTGTGGATGTTTCGAGATTTTTCTAAGCCTGGCTACGCACAACCATTCTAGATCTTTCGAACAGCAATGCGTTTTAATTACTACGTGCTACTCGTTATTTTCTCGGAGATATGGCGTAACACTACTGAGACTATGAACATGTCATTTTGCGCAAAATTTTCTTTTATGACGTTAGCGAGCCCTAAGAAGAGATTTTTGAAAATTCAACCTATGAAGGGGTGAAAACGGATTTTTTTTTTTTTTTTGTAAAATGCACCGGTGTGTTTAACGAATACATTTAATACTAACCGAAAGAGTGAAGCCTTTAGAACATAAAAATGTTGGGTTGCCTATTTGTTTCCTGGCATAGCTATGGGTTGTCAGGTATAAACAGGTATGCATAAACAGGTGTGTGTTTTTTTTTTGTATACAACAAATTCTATATCAAAATAAACGCTGTTTCATTACGAATACGATGTTATAGTGTTGTCTGCAAAAAAATCTGATATGGATAACGGTAGTGCATTTTTCTAAAAAAAAAAAATTTCAATTTTTAATTAATAATAGTCTGGCCAGGAATTTCTTAGGCAACCCACCCGCGTTATATTATTTAATACACTAAATTTATAATTAAACACGTTTCATCCATTAAACAGACCGGTGAAGGTCGTTCTTAATCGGATCTTAGACTATTATATAATCATAATAATTGACAGGCCTATTGGTCTAGTGGTTAGTGACCCTGACTGCTATGCCGGAGGTCGTGGTTTTAATTCCCACCCAGGACAAATGAATGTGATGAGCATGATCATTTGTTCTGAGTCTGGGTGAAATTTATCTATAATATGTATGTATTTAAAAATATATAAATATGTTTATCAGTTGTCTAGTACTCATAACACAAGCTCTGCTTAGTTTGAAACTGGACCCCGTTGTGTGATAGTTGTGGAATATTATTATATTATTATATATACTCTATCGCATTAGGTCACCCTGCACCTGTAATGATAGTTTATTTGGAAATAAACCAATACATAAATAAATAAAAATATTATTATTTTCCAGTTTTTAACATTACCACATCAAAATCGCCTGTAACTGCCCTCAGAAGCAATGCAACTACTGCAAACAAGAATCAGGATAAAAAAGCTTACCCAACTCCGACACAAGAAACCAAACAGAAAGTCAAAGCTATTGTCAAAAGAAATGCTGACGACAGCAATTTGATTTTCTGGAATGATATTTATGATGATGAATATGGAATACAAACGGACAAAATGGATAAATTTGATAGTGCTATAAGAGATAAGCATTCAGTCAAGGAGAAAGATTTTTTTAAAAGATCAGGTAACTTATCATCTTGTTCATTATCATCACTAGCTTGAGGTCGGCGTCCAGTTCAACTGAATGCGGCTGAATCTGTGTGAGTGAGTGCCTATCAGACCGCGACAACGTTGCTACGTACAATACTAACTGATACCATCATCTGAGCCCAAGTCCCGTTTTATTAGGGGTCGGCGCAACTCGTTTTTTACTTCCATTCTGTCCTGTCACTTGTCACGCTATCACTAACTCCCTTTTCTTTCATATCGCTTCTCACACAATCCATCCATCTAACTGTAACATTCAAAATATTAAAAAAAAATCTAAATTAGATGAAATATATGAGGTGTGTGGAGATGAAAGTCTATGTTCAGCTGCTAGTGATAGTTCTGAGACGTGGTCGGTTACTTCAGGACTCATCAGAAGGCTTGGTCAGCCAAAGGGCAATGGAAAGGAACGCTTTGAGTTTTCTTGTGTGATCGCATCAGGAATGAAAATATGTGCACAGGAACCAAGGCTACTGACATAACTTGAAGAATTGCCAAAATTGCTAGGGACAGAACTACTTCTGATTGTTGGGGTCAAAAGGTGAGCAGCCAGAAGATGCTGCGTCAGAAGGCCAAGGTGGATGATGGTGAGGGTCGCGGGGATCCGATGGATGCGAGATGCACAGGACCGGTCGTTGTGAACACACTTGGGGTTGGCCTGTGTCTAACAGTAGACGTCTTTCGGTTGAAATGATAACGACAACCAAAGATTTAAGACTGGAATAAACCACTCAGAGTGGAGTCTACACTAGTTTCACTAGGTAGCCAGCGAAATATGTGTTTTAAAAACGATATATTCGGTCTAAAATTTCACATTTTCAGGCAGATGGATGCAAAATAAAATAAGAAAATTTGCTAACAATTTAAAGATCAATCCACACTCTAACGGTGTGCCCAGTGTTCAATCGGAAAGTTTGGAAATTAAGGAAAGGGTTCCAAGATCTGTTCCTCATACTAAAGATCATATGTAAGTGTTTTAAAATTACCTTTAACTTCTATTTTTTCTGAGGAGCAGTGGGTCAGTGGTAACCCAGTGGTAACGGCCTCGACGAAACCTAGCCTGGTGCATTACTGTGTTTAATTTATTGCATCATCATTCCTTTAAAAATGATGAAGGAAAACATCGCGACATGGCATGTCCTAGAACCAAAAAATTTTTGGTGGGACATCCACCAAGCCGCACTGGGCTTGCATGATGAATTATGACCCATTCCTTTTTTTAGAGAGGTGGCGGCCGTGTAGTGGATTATACCCTCTTAGAAAGGAGGCATTATAAGGAAGGTTTATGCTGTTAATGCTTTCTGCTCACTATCAGGAGTTATCAATCCTGATGTAGGGCCTTAAAGGCAAACGTAATACTATTTTAACTGTTGTTTTTTTTTCAAGCTGGGCTCCTTACGAACAAGAACGAGATAGATTTACTGAGCTTACCGGTAGACGAGAGCCAGAAGAAAAAGATGAAATCGAGGTGAGTATAACAAATCTTTACTAATATTATAGTCTTAGTTTACGAGACCATACCAATCCTTTATACATAGGGTTGCCATAAATCCTCAAGGCCCCGTCGAGACAATTACAATTTGGGATCTATTTTTTAGTAATTTTGTTTTCGTCGGTAAACAAGAGCAAAGCCATCGCATCGCAAAATACAAAAACGGACACTTTAAAAGAAAACCATTTTTATGTATTAATTTATAGCTTCATTATCGAACATCATTCCTTTTCATATTTATCGTGTGATTTTATTTGGAATAGTAATTTTCGGTTATCTAAATTTATAAAATACTTCACAATTCATGTGAAAATTAATTTTACATTGAAGAATAGCTTCCACGGTGTTGACTCCCAAGCGATTCCGTTCGTCTACGTCGACAATTTTTAAAAATTACGCTCAACTATGTTTGTCTGGATATTTTATAGCTTGTCGGGACGTCGGGACACCACTGTTAATAATGGTGACATGTCCCGACCTATCGGGACGAATGGCAACCCTATTAAACATGAACCTTTTTTCTTTTCGATTTTTAATTAGTACAAAAAACTGAGGCTCTATCCGTATCCGTAATTTTTTATGTGTATTCTGCGATATGGCAATCTGATAACTATTGGTCACTCTGGCTGAAATTCTGTTTCTGGATTTTATATGTTAAAAGCTTGGATGTACACTTTGCAAACAAGTTCTTATTCCACATTGGTGTATCCAGAATAGAAGAAGAGTTATCGACACGAATATTAAGCGCTGGCTTCAAGTTGCGCAGAAGTCAAATATTCGGTCTCTTTAGTGGTGCGACGTGAGACGCGGGGGCGGGGAGTGTCAGTGATTGACTCACCGCGCCATCGTGTCATAGACGTCACTCGTGATTCGTTCCCTGCCGTTGCTGCATGTATCTAACAACGACGACGATTGGCTCACCAAAGTATGGAATGCGCAAAGCGATTCCCACTCTGACGCCGAGCGCTCAATATTTGTGCCGATAATTATACTTCCTTTTAAATCCGTATCATAAGCTCCCATCTCTTATGACAATCGGAGGACCCCTAGCCAAGTTACAATAGTTTCGTGTCAAAATACGTTCTTCAATCGGTAATACCTCGGTGTCAGCAATTATAGAGAATGATAAGTTGGTAGCCATATTAACGCGCCTGAGTCGGCCGCTCGTTCTACAATGTAGCATTTGTATAACAAAGGATGTAGCGTTGAACATTATAGAAACGATAACAATTCATTCTATCATCAGGATGAGGACAATGTGAACTTGTCTACGATTTTTCTATTCGTTTGTTTTTACTTTTCATTCCCATAAATTTGATTAGTTTTCGACTAGCGTTAAAGATTGCCATTTGTTAGTTTGGCTAGGAGTGCAGTTTATTTTTATGTTTTGCTAGTCTTTCTTGATATTTCTTGTTCATGATTGTACAATGATCCAAAAAGAGTACTTCATTATCTTATTACTGCTATTATTCGCAGGAGGATTATCCTGACATAGATCAGAAGTCGTTATTTGCAGCCTTATCCGCCAACATGAAGGAAGTATGCAAGAAGGCAGCCAAGGCGGTGCAGCAGACGAGGAACATGGACCGTCTACCTGAACTGAAAAGAAACGGTATTGTAGCATAACATAGCATAATTAGCCTAAAAATGTTCCCACTGTTGGGACTTAGACCTTCTCTCTAGGTCAGGATATAGAATGGACCATAATCCACCACGAAGGTCAAGGGTGGATTGGTTAATGTGTCTTCGAATTTTTGGTTCTAAGGCATGCTGATTTCCCCACGAAAATTTCCTTCATCGCTTTGAAAGCAGTGGTGATGAAATAAATTAAACAAAATAATTGGTTAGGTTTCGTCGAGGCCGTTACCTTTGGGTCACCACTGCTAAGGACTTTGATAAGTGAATACTTAACAAAATCATGGTGTAATGCAATAAATTACTGCAGTTTTGAAAGTCAATGAAGACTTATAATAATGCATATGTCAATTCAGGATATCGATCAAATTGAAAATCTCCTCTAGAGATTGAAATAAATTAAATAAAGTAATGTACCAGGTTGAGCTTTTGTCAAGGCCGTTACCACTGGGTCATCACTGCTCGGATATGTCGTATCAGGATGCCGATAAGAGTGATGATCTACTCCAGAGACCATAAGTATGGGTGACGAGTACGATCAATAAACAAACTATTCCAGTCCACGCAACTATTTCTATAATGTATGCTTTAGATATTCACTTCATAACGAGCCTTGAGACAGTTTCTAGAGCAGTGTCGTGTGTGAAAAATCGGTTATATCTAAAGTATGACGTCGAAAAATTATCACAGAAGGCAGATAGTTCGCTGTCTGACCGTTCAGTAAGTCTGAACCGAGCCTAAGTTGTGGACGGCGCGCACTGTTCCCGCGCGCCTCAAAGAGTTATCAGCAACAGCAGAGGCCTAGCTGGGTCGAAGCCTACTGGAGAAAGGGTCTGCTTCTGAAAGGAAGGCTCGAACCCGGTATGAAAGGCGAGAAGGAACGGGGTGTGATTTTAGTCAGTAAGAGTCTGACACTATCTGTCGCTCCGCCCAAGGGCGGGGGATGTTATTTGGATGACTTTTACCCACGTGACTATATAATAGAAGTTACACTTTTCAATCTCCAGGTCTAAGCAAGGCTTCGCGAGTTCGGATTGTAAATTAACTCTTTGAATGCCGTAATTAGAGACACAATAGAAAGACAATTGCTTATGTCGAACTGTGTAACATAAGACATTCAAAAGGTCAATTGCTATTCTTCTTTTTCAGAAACTCCAGACGAATCTAAACAAGGGTCTATTACGAATGCTTTGATGCAGCAGTTGGTGCGTCTTCTGACAGAACTAGTGGACTATCAGGTTCAACAGAAAACATGCAGAAGTAAGTGTTTCCACTAGTGTTACGGTCCATTCATGACCTAGCTAATGTGAGCGGTAGCTGAGCACAGCGAGATGAAAAGTATGAACATTTTTGAAGCATCCACGAGACGCTGCTCATAGCAACGCGCGTGCTTATTGATGCTGCCTCACACGCCAGGAGACGCCGCTCGTAGCACTCTGCGTCCTTATCGATGCTGTCCCGCTCGCCGCGCCAATCACCGCTAAGGCAGACATCGCGACCAGGCCGTAAAAGATAAAGAGGAAAGGCGGGCACATTGTTCGCAGAACAGATGGTCGATGTGGCCAAAAGGTTTTAGATTGGTGATCTCGTACCAGAAGATGCATTGTTCGGAGGCCAACCTTTCTCAAGCTGAGCCGATGACCTGGTGAAGGTACCGATACACATCGGACGGAATCAAGCTCCGAAATGCATCCTGTAAAATACCGAAAGGCTGGCTAGCCTACGACTCGCTCCAGGTTTAATTACATCCAAAAATTCTATGATCCATTTTCATTTTTTCTATCAGAACTACCAGACGACCTCCGAACTTTTCTGGAATGGCTGACTTACTCCAAAGAAGATTCAGATGAAATTGAAAGCCAGTCCGATAATTTATTCAAGGAACCAAACCAAGATGACGAGCAGCTGATAGAACAGTTGCGAGACAGCCGGCCGGAAGGTAAGGAAAATTGTGAGAAACCAGAACCAATGGATCGTATTCTATCGTATATATCTCCATAGGAAACGACCAATTTCGAACCGTGCACTAGCTTCTGACGTTTTAAGTGCCCATGTAGGCCTATGTGAAATAAAAAACTTTTTACTTTGACTTGACTTTGACTTTGTATTCGAAATGCTCTGCGAATGTTGATAAATTCTTGCACTGACTGGAAAAGTCTATTCAAATCTATGGTTTTTTCTCACTGACTTCTATTATGAGTTGTCCTCAAAATACCATCTCAGACACTAATCTGCATGGTTCTCATGGTATTTGACCTTTGATGGACTTTAAAAGAGACTTTGACCTCTGAGCTAATTACAGTGTTTCTTAGGATAATCAGCTAGGAAACACTGAATTCAACAATGCCTGTAAATAGTCTATCTACACATATAAAAAATTGTAAAAGTTTTTAGTTGTGCGAAAATGTACGAAATCGATGTAGCTAACTTTTATACATTAAAATGTGTAACTTGATTAATTACTTAGATTTTGTTTTATCGCAATCGGTTGACTATATCAAAACATATACTACGATCATGACTGTTAGGGCTATATTTTACCGAGACACCATGGCGGCGCGACCATTCGCCACTACTAACAAAATGTAAACAGTTCTAAGGAGAGTAACTCACCAGCCCCCCTAGCCAAGTTACAACCAGTTTGTGTCGAATTCCGTTCTCTAATCGGTAACGCCTCTGTGACAGCAATTGTAGAAAACGATAAGTTGGTTGATGATGTTGACGCGCCTGAGTCGGCCGCTCGTTCTACAATGTAGCGTTTGTAAAACAAAGGATGTAGCGTTAAACATTGTAGAAACGATTTTGAACGATGCGAAGTTGGCTACTAATTGGCTATTCGTTTATTCTGATCACGCGTCTTTACGTTGAGATGACGTCATTCCCATACGTTTCATCGCTTTTCGACGGCGTTAACGATTGCAGAATAACAACTTGGCTAAGCGTGCTGGTGTCCGTTTGGTTGCGCAACCAATTTGGTGGCGCGACCAGCTCGGACGTGTGGCGACTCTGGTGTGTGTATGGTGTCTAGTTTGGTAGCTTAGGGCTATATTTCACCGGGACACCATGGCGTCGCGACCAGTTGCGCCACCATAAATAGCACTTAGGCGATACGAAGTTTACCGTATCAGCTAGTATAACTGATTACTAAAAATAAACCAATTTTCAACCGTACACTCGAAATAAGGTTCAGTTGAAAACCAGCGTCTGGCATGTAGTTGTCTGGCATTATTGCGTGAGACACACATTGTTAGTTGTCTCTTTTTTTATATATAATAATTTATTAGTGTCTCCATGTTGTTACTACATTGTGTGTATCTACGAGTGTGTATGGCAAATAAAATATTTATCTTTCTTTCTTTTAGTATGTAAATAAATGTTTCTGATTTCTGAACATCATTATTTTTTTCAGACAAATCTGAATTGCCAGATGAAATGAGAATCAGTGATAAGGAAGAACCAACAGACGACAGAACTCGCTACCTTGAAAATCTGCACTCGGTCCAGAGTCTATTGCAGCAGTATGATGAGATGTCGGAAGATGACAAGGTGAGCTAATACAGCCATCGTTTCTTCAGTTGCCTTTTGCATTCTAGGAACGTGGTAAGGCTGCCATTAGACGGACTGCATTGCAACAACCGCGCGCAGTTGATCTTTACGAAATTGCCGTGTTTTAAAATGAGTTGCTTTGAAGTATTACAGCTCCCACTGCCTACGGTACATGGACGCGTAGCTTCGTAGACGCGATCCGACGGCACGACCACGCTGCCGCTTCATCGACATCGTTTTATAGTTTAGGCCCAAGCGCCCGAAAAGTGCCATAAAACAGTGATTTCCTGAAGCCTACTCCTCGGTAACGGCCAGGTTAATAAGTTTGAAAAAAATATATGTGTTTATTATAAATTCGTGAACAACATTATCAACATTTGATTTTTTCGTGCTATTGATACTTTTGTCTAAAAAAATATATATATAGCAATTTCGCAACTTTTCCCTACTCCTTCGAAACGGCTTGGATCTTTAGAAACATTTTTACACATAAAAATTGGTGGTTCAATATTCTTCAAAGTGAACATTGCATACGTAAATCAATCAATATTTCGCAAAGAAAACGGATTTAAAGGTCAGCCACGCGCTTTCCGGGCGCTGTTGGCCGCAAATAAATACACAGATTTATGTACTGCCGCCTATGCGGGTGCGAGAGGTGCGTCCACATAATTTTGGCCAGATGGTTCAAGGGATTATAAGTCTTTAGTATACGACAGACAGATAGTACACAGTGTACAGACAGTAGGATTTCCTCTATCTAATCCTGCAGCCCCGGCAAGCATCCGGACTTTGGTTGAGGCCATGGTCCGGAGCGAGGAGGAGTGGCAGGCGGTCACCGACTTCTGCGAAGCAGTAATGCTCGCAAAGGAGGAGGCCGAACGCATCAGGCAACGGCGCTATCGCTGCCGCCGCCGGCGCCGGGATACTGATCCCGATTTCCGGCCACCGTAGGCGCGGGCTTGTGGACAGTAAGCAATGGGTAGCTCGCTGTCCGGCCGTCCGGTAACTGTCCGGACCAAGTCCAAGTCGTCGACGGCGCGCGCTGTTCCTGCGCGCCTCAAGGAGTTGACAGCAACAGCAGGGACCCAGCCGGGTCGAAGCTTACTGGGGCCAGGGTTATCCGAAAGGGTGCTCGAGCCTCGGTATGAAGACTAGAAGGAACGGGGTGGGTCTTTTAGTCAGTAAGAGTCTGACACTACCATCCGCTCCGCCCAAGAGCGGGGGATGTCAATGCAAGATTTTTCCCACCATAAAAAAAGGCATGATGTTGAGGTTTTAATAGTAACTTTAAGTGGTTGCCCATACGTCAGCGCAGAGAGCAACGGGCGCTCACAACCTTGTTTTCATTTCTTGATTCTCCTAATTCCCCTAGCTATTTAGCCCCTCACTTTCAATATATTTGCGCCAACCACAATAGAAATCTGCGCTCATCTCATAACCGCCTACTTCAATGTCCCATTCACCATACTGACTTTCTTCATCATTCTTTCTTTGTTCAAGCGATTTCTTTGTGGAATGCGCTCCCCCAGGAGATCAGGATGGCAACAAACCGATTAGCATTCAAAGCTAAAGTTCGCGAGATAATTCGCAAGAGGTTGGCAGTAGTATCATCACAGCGTTAAAGTTTTCCAATTGTCGATTTGAACCAATTGTTTGATTATATTAGGGTATATTATATGTATGTAGTTTATTAATTTGAGTATGTATATATTATATTATTGTAAGTGTATTTTAATATTTATGGTTTAATAGTATATCAATTCTTGGAATCACCTTATCTCTTTCTTTTTTTTTATTGCACCTACCACTGTTTTTCTCTGCATCACCCAAAGGTTGACTGGAAGAAAATGCCTAAGGCATTAAGTCCGCCTCTGTACTTTTATGTGCATGAAGTATAAATAAATAAATAAATAAATAAATAAATGATATTATGTTTTTTTTTTTTACAGAGTAAAATGACAGGAGTCAAAGGCTACCTGGAGAAACAGTTGGACATGCTTAATAGGCAGCTTTCTGCCTACGATCTTTACAATGTGAGTATCTGTTAGTGCCATAAAACAGAGACGTTCTTAAGCCTCTGATGAGTATTTATGAGCATATCTGTTCTGTGATGTTTATTCGGAGTGGGTTCTCATAGAAAACATCTTTTTTTTAAATAATGTAAACTAGTGTTTAACTGCGTTTCCACCTGAAGGTAAGCAGTGATGCAATGGTTGATGGTCAGGCGCACTATATTTTATTTAAGGCCCAAGCGCCCGAGCAGTGTCATATAACAGTTTCTGAAGCCTATTCCTCGGTAACGGCCAAATTAATAGGTTTGAAAAAAATATATGCTTACTATAGATCTAGAACAATATTACCAATTATTGATAAATTAAAAAAAAATTTAGGAATTTCACAACTTTTCCTTACTCCTTCGAAACGGCTTAGATCTTTAAAAAACATTTTTACCCATTAAAATTGGTGTTTAAATATTCTTCAAATTAAACATAGCATTTATATAAATCAATTAATATTTCGCAAAGAAAATGGATTTAAAAATCATCGGGGCTTTATCCGGGTTTAGCTGACCGCAATTAAATGCACAGATACGCGTACTCCCGGCTAGGAGGGTACGGGTGTTGTGTCCATTTAATTTCGGCCAGATGTTCAAGGAACTATCAGCCTTAAAAGGCACTCCACTCACGAGAGCCGTGCAGGCCTAAAAGAAGGTGTTAAGATGATCTAGACGCGTATTATGAGGACCGTTTTGAAACGGCGTTGGAGAAAAATGAAAAGAAGAAGGATTTGGGGAAGGCCTTTGGCCAGCAGGGGGATAGAAAGGGCACCTAAAATTAGGTATAGCATTCTAAATATGCAATATTGTTATCGCTAATCACCACGGGAACAACTTGCGACCCACGAATGCCCCTCAAGTTGAAGGATAAAATTTACAAGTCCGTCATAAGACCTGTCAAGTGTACGGATTAGAAGGTAGGGCTGTGAAAAAGAAGGATGAAAAAAGGATGAGAATGTTGAGATGGATGTGTGGTGTGACGAGAGTGGATAAAGTGAGAAATGAGTATATTAGAGGAAGTTTGAAAGTGGCGCCAGTGACTGAAAAGTTGAAAGGTAATCGGTTGTCTTTGTATGGTCATGTGAAGAGGAGAGATGAAGCGCATATTACTAAAAGAGTTCTGAGTATACATGTAGATAGATGGAGAGAGAGAGGAAGGCCTAAGAAAAGATGGATGGATTGTGTGAGGAGTGATATGTAAGAAAAGGGATTTAGCGATAGTTTGACGAGTGACAGGACAGAATAGAAGAAAAAAACATGTTGTGCAGACCCCAAGTAATATAGGATAAGGGCAGGAAGAAGAAGACGCTAATCACCAAAACTTAAAAATTTGGCCTGGAATCGCGAGACAAGCTCACGACAGACTGTAAAAGAGATGCGGAATGACTTAGATATCTTCCATATTGGCAAAAAGTGGCCCAAAGCTAGGATCAGTGGAAGAAAGCAGGAGGCTGACCGCATCAGGCAACGGCGATTTCCGGCCACCGTAGGTGCGAACTTGCGGACAGTGAGCAATGGGTACCTATCTGGACCAAGCCGTCGACGGCGCGCACTGTTCCCGCGCGCCTTAAGGAGTTGTCAGCAACAGCAGGGGGACCCAGATGGGTCGAAGCCAACCGTGGCCAGGGTTATTTTTGAAAGACAACTCGAGCCCCGGTATGAAGGCTTGAAGGGAACGGGGTAGATTTTTAGTCAGTAAGAGTCTGACACTATTTCCCGTTCCACCCAAGAGCGAGGGTCGTTATTGATGATTTACCCACCATAAAGAAAAAGGATCAGTGGAAGAAAACTATTCTTCTCAATCTCTGATTCGCCCTCTCGCTTTACCCAAAGCGAAAGAAATTTGATGACTTACACCTTGAAAAAAAATGTGATTTATTTATTTAAAGGACAACTAAGAAAGCACACACCATTATACATAAAGATAAAACATTCTTACATTATTTATCTGACTACAATATTTGACTGGCCTGTTGATCTAGTGGTTAGTGGCCCTGACTGCTATGCCGGAGGTCGTGAGTTCAATTCCCATCCCGGACAAATGTTTGTGTGATGAGCAGGATCATTTGTTCTGTGTCTGGTTGTAATTTATCTATAATATGTATGTATTTAGAAATATATAAGTATATTTATCAGTTGTCTAGTGCTCATAACACAAGCTCTGCTTAGCTTGAGACTAGACGGCGTTGTGTGATAGTTGTGGAATATTAGTTTTATTAATATTACATATATATATAGTGTAGCCTTAAATAAAGGCTGCCATGGCATGTATTAAACATGGAAGGAGATAGGAACTAACTTATCTGTTAATATTTTGATCAACGTTAAGCTAAGCAATAAAAAAAGCAGTATGACAACTAAAACAAATTCTAAATATTTGAACATTTATATCGTTACGAATGTTGAGCGCTCGGCGTCAGAGTGGGGATCGCTTTGCGCATTCCATACATTGGCGAGGCAATCGTCGTCGTTGTTAAATACATGGTAGACATCCCACCCATACGCACAAAACGTTTTGCGAATACATTTATTGTGCGTACAGCCAAGGAGTGGAATTCCCTGCCGGAATCTGTGTTTCCTGATAGCTACAACTTAGGAGTCTTTAAGTCGAGAGTGAATAGGTTTCTTCTAGGCAAGCGTGCTTCATCGTCGACCAGATCATCGCTTACCATCAGGTGAGATAGTGGTCAAACGCAAGCCTATCATTAATAAAAAAAAAAAAACATGCAGCAAGCGCAGGGAACGAATCACGAGTGCCGTCTATGACGCGATAGCGCGGCCAGCCAATCACTGACACTCTCCGCCCCCGCGTCTCACGTCGCACCACTAAAGAGACCAAATATTTGAATTATGCGCAACTTGAAGCCAGCGCTCAATATTCGTGCCGATAACTATACAATATCTTAATATGTATTTATTTGTTGATTTGTGAAAATTTTGTCTTTTTCACTCACATAAAGTACTTACGTAACGTACGTAATTTCGACTAATACAAAACAATAATATTCCACAACTATCACACAACGCCATCTAGTCCTAACCTAAGCAGAGCTTGTGTTATGGGTACTAGACAACTGATAAACATACTTCTATATTTCTAAATACATATACCTTATAGATAAATTACACCCAGACACAGAACAAATGTTTTGCTCATCACACAAACATTTGTCCTGGGTGGGAATCAAACCCACGAACTCTGGCATAGCAGTCACTAACCACTAGACCAACAGGCCAGTCAACAATAAATGATAATGGTTTATAAAGCGATTACTAGTAATATAAGGTATGTCTTTCTTGCAGTTTTTCGAAAAACACACTGACAACGATAGGAAGAGAAGAGACATTATTATAACAACACAAATCACGACAAAACACAGGCCACGAAGAAACTTGAACAGGCATAAATTCATGAAGAATTTTAGTAAGAAACACACGAGGACCACAGCCGGGTCTTATCATGATGAAGCTAATCAAGTAACAGATGAAATTAGAAAAACAGATGAAAATAGTGACATAATGCACTCAAATGCTGGTAAAAACGTTCATCGTAAACTGA
Organism: Mythimna albipuncta; assembly: GCA_929112965.1. Taxonomy (NCBI): domain Eukaryota; kingdom Metazoa; phylum Arthropoda; class Insecta; order Lepidoptera; family Noctuidae; genus Mythimna; species Mythimna albipuncta. The sequence continues at coordinate 1,658,361 of OV815986.1, read as the reverse complement.
TGAAAAGAAACTTAAAAGATGTTTATTATAAAGCGGTAGCAGAGGCTAAGAAATATTCTACAGCTAAAAATATACAAAAGAAAGATGAAATTAGTCATTTTTCCACAAGTACAGTCATGAGACAAACTTGATTGCTCTAAAAATCTATTGTTAACTTGGATTGAAATCGATCTATCAGTAACGATCGTTGTTATTTTGTACAAAGTCGATCTATCCAAAGCCGATCTTGCCCCATTATTATGGATTGATGGTCTTATAATACATACTTCATTACTAGATCGACATCGATCTGATAAGTAACGATCGTTTTGTAATATTGTACAAAGTCGATTTATCCGAAGTCGGTCTTGCACCATTATTAAGGACTGATGGACTTATAATACATACTTAATTACTTTATGATTAATTGCTAACTTAGGTCTTAAACGAAATATCAGCCAGTAATGATCTTTTTACAATTTTGTAAAAGTTCGATCTAACCAAAGTCGATCTTGCCCCACTATTGCAGATTGATAGACTTCAATGCACTAGCCACTTTAAGACGACGCGCGACGTTTTATCATTAACTTATCTAATAAATATCATTTACATGGGGCGACGGCTTATCTGAGCTCCAAAACCTAGTAACTGGGCATGATTTCCTTGAAAACTTCCAAAACCTTTTTAAGCCTATAAACCAGTTGAAGTTTATCAACTTACAGCAATGGGACAAGATCGACTTCGAATAGATCGATTTTACTCAATAGGTTTCGATCAATCGGACAAGTGTCATACGTTTTTAACTGTCATATGTTTAATAAAATGTAGGAGGTTTTCTCAATTTCGTGCGATTCTTACGTCTTTAACTGAATATCGATTGTGACTTTGTGTGTTACATTTTAAAATATTCGTTTTTTAGTAACATTATTTGTAGTAGAATTTATTTGTAGGATTTATGAGAATAATGTGGAAAATATAAATAAATTATGAATTATAAGTTTTTTTCTTGTCGTTTTTATTAATATTGTCCAGTAGCTTTTGCCCGCGGCTTCGCTCACGTTAAATTCGGGATATCACGATTCCCCTTTCTGTGGGGGATTAGTGAACTCCCCTTAGTGAACTCCACTGCGGGTGACGTAACCTACGACAAACTTACTATTTTCGGTTGGTACAGTAATCGGGTCTAGGGATCGAACCGCCAAATTAAGTTTGTTTTTTATTGTATATACTTTTCCGAGATAAAAAGTGCCCAGTGTATTAATTTTACCAAATTTTATCGTAATCGAACCGGTAGTTTTTGCGTGATGCCTGAACACAGACAAAAATTTTTTTAATCACATCTTTGGGTTAGGTGTTGGTCTAGTAACACCCTCTGCCATTTTTTTTTTTTGATATTTTCAATGTACAGAATTTTCACTCCTACAGATTTATTATAAGTATAGATTAATTTAAGCAGCCGAAAGACAGGCCTCGCAAGTGATGCTATACGAACGTTCCTGTGCGTCACGCATCCATCAGATTCCTGTGACCCTCACCAGGGCATCGGTCCACCTTGTGGGAGAATTGTTGGATGATTATCCACCTTAAAAAAAGCTAGATGGAAAAAAGTTAGGAGACGATGAGAGGACAATATTTTTCACCATTACAGTATTTGTTTTTCATTTCATACACACGTTTCACATAATTTTTTCAGTTTATGCGAATCCTGAATATAGTTTGTTTAGAATCAGTAACTGAATGGATTCCAATAGTTTCTACACCATGTTATATTTTTTCTCCCAAAATCATTTAAAAATGTCAGAAGTCTGACACCACTGACACTAAGTACAACACAGGTCATGGCAGGTCATAGCGGGCATTAGGAGCCAGCAAATAGCTCACCCAGCTCGCCCAGCAAGTGAAAAATGACTTCAGTCGCATGGATGACCCGGTGACTATGTATTTTGGCTGACATAACAAGCTTATAACTTTGTGATTTTTCATGATACAGTTTTGAAAGATTCTTTACATAAAAATACTAGACTCACGTGACAGGTTTCAAATATACCACCTACTCTAAATTAATGTTGTATATCAGCTCCCGTACAACCCAAGGGAGATCTGAAAGCTTTTACATCGCGAAGTAACAAACTAATACATTTCCAACAGAACTTGCAATAAAATGCAGTTATAATAAACATAAAAGCATTCGTCTCTAACTAAATATTATATTTCACGGACCACCCTGTATGTTTCGGTGATAAAGTGCAGGCACACCCTGTATTATTAACTAGTATCGTCTGGAAGTGAGATTAAAAACTTTACGGTGGGTAGTTCAACCTTCCTATATTCGTCTGTTGTTCTGTGGGACCGACAAAACACTTTTTTTTGTGTTTTTTAGCGTCCCGCCGTACGCAAGGGTGTCGGTGCCAACGGGATATGTACAAAACAAAAAAAAACAAAATTAAACAAAAAAAAAAACAACTATAGACAAAACTTTAAAGGATATTTTCTCGATATTTGAATATTTTTTGCAGAATTTAACATCAATTTATTAATAAATTGTTATTCTAAAAAATGGATTCTTAGAGGCATCGGCCTCTAACAAAGCATTATGGTATCAAAAGTCATCGACGTTGCGCACTTTTCCCGCGCACCTCAAGGAGTTGTCAGCAACAGCAGGGATCCAGCTGGGTCGAAGTCTACTGGAGCCAGGGTTAGTTTCGAAAGACAGCTCGAGCCCCGGTATGAAGGCTAGAAGGAATGGGGTGGGTCTTTTAGTCAGTAAGAGTCTGACACTATCTCCCGCTCTGCCTAAGAGCGGGGGTTGTCATTGGATGATTTTTTCCAACCATAAAAAAAAATGGTATCAAATTGAAAAACCAAACCAAAGTTTTGTCTCTATTCACCCCTTAGACTATTCACCCCGTTTTACTGTACCACGAGGATACTAAACAAAACTGCGGTCACCTCCTTCTGCAAAGCAAAAATGCTCACGCCCCAGCCGCCGCCAGGATTCCGATCCCGATTTTCGGCCAACGTAGGCGCGGGCTTGCGGACGGCGAGCAATGGGTAGTTCGCCGTCCGGCCGTCTCGTAACCGTGCGAACCGGGCCCAAGACGTCGACGGCGGCGTGTATTATTTCACGCGCGCCCAGCAGGGTTGAAGGCTACTGGGGCCAAGGGTCTGCTTCTAAAAGGAAGATTCGGCCTCGGTACAGAGGTCAACGAAGGGACAGGAGTGGATTTTTAGTCAGTAAAAGTCTGGCACTATCTCCCACTCCGCCCAAGACTGGGGGATGTCATGGGATAATATTGCCACCTAAAAAAAAAATTACTAAACAAAAAGTGAACAAGAGGATTTTTTTTTTATTGGATGTACTGAATATAACTATTTCAGGGCTACATCTCCATGAAATTTGAACAAAATCGGTGACTAGGAAATGGGCCTCCCCGAATTGTCGCCACAGTGAAGGATCCTGTGCGGCTCGCATCAACCGGTTTGCCGCAATCTTCACCAGGTCATCGGTCCACCTTGTAGGAGGCCTTCAAGCGCTGCGTCTTCCAGTATGCGGTGGCCACTCCAGAACCTTCCAGCCTAACGGCCATCTGTTCTGCGAGCAATGTGCCCTGCCCATTGCCAGTTGCCACAAGTTTGGAAATTTTTCGTGCTATGTCGGCAACCTTAGTTCTCCTGCGAATATCTTCATTTTTTATGTGATCACGCAAGGAAACCCCGAGCATAACCCTTTCTATTGCCCTAACACCTAAATAGATGGGGTATAGGTGAAGAGATGAACTTTTTCTAGTAAGTTTAGTCAGAGATTAAAAAACCATAACAATAAAAAAAGTGTTTTATGTAAATAATGTTTAATTTAATGAAATGTATGCCAAATATAATTTAATTAATGTTTAATTTAATTTAATTAATGTTTAATTAAATGAATGCCAAATATAATTTAATTAATGTTTAATTTAATGTAATTAATGAATAACGTAATAAATGTTTAATGAAATTGTATAAGTTAGTTATGTCTTTTGCTGTGCCCAACAGTGTCCACAATTGTGTCTATTAAATTTTCACTTACCACCAGCATGTACATTGTGGAATGCTTTAAACAATTGAGTCTTGGGAATTGGGTATTGAGATGATGAATGAATTTTCTAGTAAGGTTGGTAACCTTGCACCTTTTTTTCTATTTTACTCTGAAATAAAAAAAGGCACAAGCTTGTAAAATACCAAAATAAAAAATGTTTTAAACCAGTAATGTCGATGTAATTCAGTTGACGGGCGGTTACTCGCCATTTTGTGAACTTAACTACCCTCCGAACGGTTTCATTGCACATAAAATAGTGTGGCCACGCTTCTAAGGGAAATAGAGACGATTTAAACGTGAATTCGTTTTTTTTTGTATTTTGCGTATCGTAGTAATAAACCTTTTTATGCTTTCTTTATTTTTATTTACTAGTCAGAAAAAATAGATGCTGAATTTTAAGATTGTCAAAATGTGTGTCCTGAGTTCTATTTTCACACGGTTTCCATTTATCACAAGAAATAATTTGTATGTTGAGAGTTTACATTATTGTGAACGCACCCGCGAAACCTATGTAATTTATAGTGTGAGGAAAAGTTAAAAAAAAAAACGGGCAAAAGCGAGTTGGACTAGCGCATTGAGGGTAGGTACAAACTTACATATGAAAACAGTTCAATTCCCGAATTGAGTTTATAAGATTTTTTCGAGTTGCAAAAAAGTTTTTTTTTGTGACGTAATAAAATTTACAGTTTTTAGATTTTATCCTATATTTGTGCTATGTGAACTTGTCTCATGTCAAATTTCAGGATTCTATGTCAACGGAATGTACCCTATGAATTTTGAGTCCCTTGAGAGTGTCAAAATATACGTTTTTTTATTAATTATTATATTCTTTATTGTACGCCACATGAACAAAAAATACAGGAGAAACATTATTAAAAATAAGTGTACAATCAATGGGTGGTTTTTTGTAAAATGAAAGGCCGTATCTTTTTATTTCCTTAAATCAGAAGTTTGATTTTTTCACAAGTTCAAGGGACCGCAGACTTGAGACCTCTACGCGTTCCCGAGATAAAAGGGCTTGACAGATAGAAAAAGAGACAGTCAACAAAGTGATCGTTTAAGGTTTCCGTATTTCTCCTTTTGAGATACGGAACCCTAAATAAGAAGATAGTTTCATTTTAGATGGGAAATAATCAAATCACTTCTCCCGTTCTGGATGGAGCAAGTGGAAGTGTCAGACTTTGACTAACTAAAACCCACCTGTGTTCTTTCTGGGGTCTTTTGCCTTCCAGGTCTGCGGTATTTGGAACAACACTCAGACGCCCTTGGCAAGACCGCTGTCAGATTACCAAATAGAATTCATATCCCCTAAAATCGTAAACAGGTTTGGAAGAGAGAATGGGACAATCCCGTTCTGTCCCCTAACCCATTGTCACCCTACACTAAGCGCACTTGATAAATGTTTATAGTTTGTTCCCACGCGATCTCGGGACCATTACGTACGCCGTGTCCCGGGGAATTCTCTCAACGTGGATACTCTAGCACTCTTCTTTTTGATAATAAGTTAAGTGTTTTCATAGTTGATTTGAAAATACTTTTCTTTACAGTGTAGGAATGTCAAGAGCCGCAAGATTTTTTTTTCAATACAATTTCTCGAAAATGCGCCCTTATCCCACCGCTTTTAAGCAAGCAATTGACTGTTTTCTGCACTGGTGCAGAAAAGTGTTCGTGTTTGCCCCGCCACTAGGCGCGCATCGACTGCCATGAAGCGCGTATTAACCCCCACGAGTCGTAAGTGTATTATAAAAGGTAGTTTAATGCACGTGCAAAATCACTGAAGCCTTCACCTCCACAACACCTCGATTCCGCATCGGTCACAATGATAAACATTCTGCACTTTTATCAAAATGAACTATTTTCAAATTATTATTGACTAGCTTTTTGCCCGCGGTTTCGTCCGTGTGCCATTAGGTACTTAAGGAATCGGGATAAAAGGTAGCCTATGTTCTTTTCCATGTCAAAGGCTATATGCATGCCAAATTTCATCCAAATTCGTTTTTTCCACAATAATATTAATATTTTTCGTTCATTATTATTAATTTCTACATATAATAAAAAATATTTTACACTTTTTAGTTTGATATGTTATGAAAGCGTGTTTTTTTTTTGTTTTTTTAAACTATATTTTTTAACTAAGTCGAACCGTGAATGTAATGTTCTGTACATCTCTGTTTATCTTTTTTAAGAAAAAGAGCGTAATATTTAGTTATTTCAATAAACATAGCCCAGCATTTATTTATGCATTAGTACCGAAATGCAGCTGAAGGTAGCCAGACGAAATAGTGATGTAACTTAAACACATTATCGATATGCGACGACTTGTATACGATAATTAATGCTGTACATTATCGACATTATGACGTCGAGACTGCACTTTGGTGCGACTATTAGGCTAGTGTTGAGAAAAGTTGGTGGGTTTTATCGATTCTTATTTGTTTATTTATATACACAAAAACACTTAAAAATTAAAGTTACAAATATAGGTAGTAGAACACAAAGGTGCTGCTTATTTTAAAAGTTTTACCAGTAAAAGCAAGTTAGTTGTATTTTGCTTGCGCGATTTGTACTCACTAATAAATAGGTATACACTTTTTAAGGTAAGATTAAAGAAACAAACGTCTTTTTAGTCTTCCGAAAAGCAATTTATTTTTGTAGTCATTAAGACACCCAACAAAGTTTAAAGAATCCACGATGAATAAGGTAGATAAAAACTCTATTTTTCAAAAGAAAATTTATGGGTTTTTTAGTTACTAGCTACTGCCAGCGGTTTTGCGCAGGTAAAAATAGAAAATTACTCCAATAAAACATACTTTTGGGACAAAAATACCCTATGTACTAACTAAGTACCCTGTGTATCAAAAATACCCAAGTCATGATCTACCAAGTTTCATTGATATCCGTTCGAACGTGATAAAATAACACACAAACATTCAGTGTGATTCTTAAAAAAAAACAATAATAGTTTATTTATTGTATATAATTATTATGTTTATATACAGTGTGCTGTACACATATCTGTTTAATATATTTTTATTAGGTTTAAGTTAAATTCGATTTAGATATGCGTTTTATTTTTTTCTTATTGTTGTACATTTAAAATTCCTCAAATGCAAAATTGATTTCAATACACATTTTGCTGTAAGAAAACCGTGTGGGTTTGCCTCATTATTTCAGCCAACAGACGTCCACTGTTGGACATAGGCCTCCCCCAAGTGTCTCCACAATGATCGATCCTGTGCGTCCTGCATCCATCGGATTCCCGCAACCTTTACCAGGTCATCGATCCATCTTGTAGGTGGCCTTCCGACGCTGCGTCTTCCGGTACCGAGCTAGCCTATTTTTGTTGTTTTTTTTTTAATTGTGTGTACATTAAATAATAAGAATAATATAATATATAGTATTATAATATTGTACATACATAATAATACACTTAATTAAATGCTGTAAATTAGATCTAAAATAATTATCTATTGAACTCCGTGAACAGCTAATTAGACCTCTTCCTCTCTACTACATTTTGCTGTGCCCGATAGGGTCATATTCATAATAATCATAGTCAGAATCATTTATTTGTTAGAACATGGTAGGTATGTATGTTGGTCTTAGGTTTAAACATTCAGTCTCGGCACGTTCTGCTACATGGGTGTACAAATATTAAAGTTATGTAAGTAGTTACATTAAATCCATAGGTCCATATTGATCTCTGAAAATTTTCAAAACCAACTATGTGTACTAAATGTGTAAGTGTGTAATATGGATTGCAATAAAGTATTGAGTAATATTACTACTTACTTACTTAACTTAACTAATTGTACCCACAAATTGAAGTTTTTGTATAAGCTGTATTACTTTTTGGTGTACAATAAAGTCTATTCTATTCTATTCTTACAGTCACTCCAATCGACATTCACAAGAAACATATCGATATCGACATCCCCCAACACTACACAGTTCCAATGCTATAATTTTCGTACAAAATACAGCACTTACCGCGTTGTTTACTTTCGATACAAACCCACAACCCTTACAAGCTACAGGTTGATGTTTTTTTAAACATTTTAAAATGAAGATCACTTTGAACTAGCATTAAACTGAATAAGTTATGGTAAAATAATGATCACGAGTTTGAAACTGTGAACTCATTCGTAGTAAATTTACATATTTATGCCTTAACTTGCTTCTGTTTACTTTTTGTACTCTAGTTAGTTCGAGCTGGGCGACTAAAGTGACTCAGTCCTTTGAAGAATTTAAAGACCATATTAATAAATGAACATGATATTTGCCTGAATAATTATATGGAGTATATTCTGGCAGTGCGATTTCATGTGTCTTTTTAGGGTTCTGTATATGAAGGCTACCAACGGGAGCCTATTACTAAGCCACTGCTGTCCGTCTGTCTGTCTATCTGTCAATTTGGTGTATATCTCATAAACCGTAAGAGGTAGAATGTTATAAATGTCACCTAATGCGTATTTCTATTGCGGCTACAACAAAAAATAAAGGTAAGGTCTTACGTTGTTGGACATAGGCCTCCACCAAGTGTCACCATAACGATCGATTCTGTACGTCATGTATGCATTAGATTCTTACGACCCTTACAGGTTATTGATTCATCTAATGGGTTGCTTCGCCGCCCGGTTAGCAATCGTCACTCCAAAACTTTCAGCCCCAAAGACCATCTGGTCTGTGAGCAATGTATTCATAACTTCGACGATTCTTCGGGCAATGTCGGTAACCTTGGTTCTCTCGAAACTCCGAGCATAGCCATTTTCATTGTACTTTGGTTGATTTTAAGCCTTCAGATGAGGTCCATTGTGTCTCAGAGACATATGTCATCACTGGCAACACGCACTGGTCATAGACTTTGTCTTGAGTCACTGTGGTATATTGCTGTTTTTTTCTTTTGACACACGGACAGAAAAAGTGAAACATTTCTTCTCACTAGTTCTAAAATAACAACATCCTATACACAAATAATGAGAAAGCACGTATATCCAGCATGTATATTTAAATTTGATGCGATCCGTACATTCGGCTCGCTTGCTAAGTGTACATATACAAGCCTATACAAGCCATGTATATGTATATATACACCGGTATGTCTGGTCGGAAACGGTAAGAGTACGTGACGGGAATCTAAGGTAAGCTTAGGTACAGCTTACATGAGTTTTTAAGATGAATTTTTATTGATTAAACTAGCTGGAAATGCGGGTTTTCCTGTGTGTAGAACATGTGTAACAAAATAAATGCATATTGTGAAAGTAATATGTTCAAAACTGGATACTGAGTCGTTTTCAACTAATTATGAAATAGATCAGTATAGTCTGTCTAATAAGTCAACCGACTTGGGAATTTTGTATAATATTTAATCATTTAAAAAATACAATTATTCGGTACTTTTTCTAAGGTTCTTCTGTTAGTAAACAATGATCTCTATCTCTTAATCAACCTTGATTATTGAACCCGTGTTGACTACATCAGATTTCGTTAAATCCTAATAATTAACCAAGTCGTTTAACTTATTAGACAGACTCTATTTATTATTTAAGGATTTATCATCCTTAAATAATTTTTCGTCTTGGCACACTGTGGTTACAGTCTGTCTAAAATGTCAAACGACTTGGGAATCATATTTACACATTTATAAAATTCTTTTGTTCAAAATTTTTATGAGGTTTTTCTATTAGTAAACAATGATCAAGATCTCTTAATGAACCATTTTACTTTAATAATTTCTCAAGTCATTTGACTTTTTAGACAGACTCTATATTATTGGACAAGAAGACACCTACGCGGCGTCGCAAATGCTACCCAGTCGAGTCGGATTCGACGATTGACCTCTTTCTCGAAGTTAGACCTACGTAACTCGACCGTCTGTCCCAGGTAAACGTAATCGTCCACAACTTTGAATGTAGAGTCTCCGATCTTGATAGGAGTGGGTGCTACATAGATGTTTATACCATGACTTTAGTTTTGTCAATGTTTATTTTAAATCCCACTCCAATTCATGATTTATAAAAAAAAAAACTAAGATAAAATTCTTGATAAATCTTGATTACGTCATTTGAGTGTTTGTGTGTGTGTGTACGTAGATGCCAATAACAGTGCGCTACCAGTGTCAAAGTAGTGCGACAATGCCCATATTATTTGCTTACAATTAGGATTACCAATTGCCTAAAAAAAGATCTACCCGATTAAAGTAAGAAAAATTTCAGCGCTTCATTTTTTTTTTTTGGCCCATATGTCACAGGCTATAAACCTAGTTTGGGAACAAGGAGACAATACTTCATGCAAATTATATTGTATCCTATTACTGAACCTTTGTGCACAATTTATTGAAATAAAGTTATTATTGTTAATTATTATTATTAACTCGATGTACAGTAGCGGTACATAGGCAACCTTTGTGTTAAAAAAAATGTAAAATATTTTTTTTTTTACATTAAAAAACCGTTTTCAATGTAAAAAAAAACACTGAATGGTGCAAAATAACTTTAATTCTAGAAGGTGTTTCCATAATAGTTGTGTACTCCCCTATCGTCAACATCGAGCATGGTTTAAAAACTTGTTACTTCATCTAACGCAATCAAGAACGCTGAAAACTCAGTTAACATTTGGTAATTTCGTGATTTACTCGAATGTTTTACAAAACTTGTTTCAGGAAATACATAGTTCTTGAAAAAAATTGTCGTCATTTACAATCTTGACAAAATTTGCAAGATTTCTATTGTTATGCTTTTTTTTTTAATTTTTTAGAAAACTATGAAGTCAAAGTTCATGCAAAATAGTAGATTTTTAGAGGTCTTTACAGGATTAGTTTTATACAAAACAAATTGATTTTACTATAAGCCTAGATAATATCCACAAGATATTATGTTTCCAAAATGTGTAATAACGTCATAATCGCGTAAGAGCGGTTGTATGAGAAACAGTGAAAATGTATGTCGAATGTTACCATCATCATTCATTAATTTTTTGTTCATTTTCTTCTTCTTATTTATTTATATAACACTATGCACATGAGTACAGAGGTGGACTTAATGCCCTAGGCATTCTCTTCCATTCAATTTTTGGGTTCAACCTTTATCTCCAAATGGATGGATTGTGTGAAGAGTGATATGAAAGAAAAGGAAGTTAGTGATAGCATGACAAGTGACAGGGCAGAATGGAAGAAAAAAACGTGTTGCGCCGACCACAAAAAAGATGGGACAACGGCAGTAAAAAGAAGAAGAAGAAGAACGATGTAACCATCTCTATGTAAACCAACTTTATCTTCAATCGTTTTATAAAGATCTGTAACCGATACGTCACTCGGAAAACGGATAGATTTTATTTAATATTATACGCGGGATAAGCAATTTAAGCGTGTCTTGAAGAAAAATCTACTTGCGGATTCCATTTTGTAATCGACTAGCTTTTGCCAGTGGCTTTGCCTGCGTTCATAATATATAGCCTTTAACAATCAGGAATAATGTAGCTTTCTAACAGTATTTTTTTTTTTCTATGGGAAAAATTATCTTATGACAACCCCCGCTCTTGGGCGGAGCGGGAGATAGTGTCAGACTCTTACTAACTAAAAACCCCATCCCGTTTCTTCAAGCCTTCATACCGGGGCTCGAGCGCCCTTTCGGATAACCCTGGCCCCAGTAGGCTTCGACCCGGCTGGGTCCCTGCTGTTGCTGATAACTCCTTGAGGCGCGCGGGAACAGCGCGCGCCGTCGACGACTTGGGCTTGGTCCGGACGGTTACCGGACGGCCGGAAGCTTTCTAACAATATTTTTTTTTTTTAATTGGATCATTAGTTCCATAGATTACCCCCTACATACAAACTTACAAATACCTCTTTATAATATTAGTACAGATATATAAAAAGAGAAACTGACTGACATATCAAGGCACAGTCGAAACTATAGGGATTAGGAATGTGAAATTTTGCACAGGCTTCCTTTTATGACGTTGACTAGTGACGATGACCAATCTCCTGTCCCTCGCACTCTTTCTGCGCTCAACACTCTTTTGGACACGCACCCTGACTGTGACGTGTTCGCGGACTAATGGAAGACGATCATGTCAGTGTGTCTGGAGTTTTGTGAGATGAGTGTGTGAATTTTTTTGTATATTGTCTTTAACTAATGTAATAACTGAGTGACACTGATGTTTGCCGGTACTGCAATCAGGAGAGGGAGACGCCTAAGCACCTCTTGTGTGAATGCGGGCCCCTTGTCCACAAACGCAGTGTCCATCTGGGCCGACACAGTATTCGCCCGGAGCGGATTAAAACTCTAAAAGCTAGGAGTATTCTAAATTTCTTGGAAGCCTCCGGGCTAAAAGAGTTACTCTAACAAGGTGGCGAGTCACAATAGATCTGTTAGGTCGCAGTGACTACATCCCCTACACTATGGGTGTTGCATAGCCCCTTATCTTCTAAATAACAAATAATAACTAATGTAATTGGCGAATAGCCGTTTTTGTTAAAGTAAAACCATAAATAAATAAATAAAATAAAGTAAACGGACTCTAATTAAAATCCCATCTCTTAAAATTTAACTTTTAAGAGGTAGGAGGGGGTGATTTTATTTGTTTGTAAAATTATATTCCTAATACTGGTTCGATTGCTAATATTGTTTTACCGATAGAATGCTGCTTTATTCCTGGGGGTACACACAAGACGTTTTGGGAACACATTCATTGTGCGTGCAGCTAGGGAGTGGAATTCCTTGCCGGAGTCTGTCTTTTCTGATAGCTATAACCCGGGAATCTTTAAGTCGAGAGTGAATAGGTTTCTTCTAGGTAAGCGCGTTCCATCGTCGACGGCATCGTCGCTTTCCATCAGGTGAGATAGCGGTCAAACGCGAACCTATCAACAATATAAAAAAAAACAATTCGTTACCTTCACGCGTTCCTGAGATAAAAAGTCTTGACAGACAGACAGACGAACAGACGGGCGAACAACAAAGTGATCTTTATGGGTTCCATTTTCTCTTTTTGAGACCCTAAAAGCATAATTGCCCAAACCAATTTTCCCAACCTCAGTAAAAATAAAAGAATGATGGTTTGTTCCTAGAAAAGATACACAGTAATGAATAAATATTAACATAAAACTCCGACAAAATCGAATCCTGCTTATTAAAACAATTCCAATTAAAAAAAAAGCCTCCGTATCCCAAACAATACAACATAATCTTCGTATATTGTCCAATATCAAAGTATTACAACTCCTATTACGTTTTCATAACTGAATCTTGTAAACACATGGGGCCCGAAAGTTTTACTGTAAAACAATTGAGGGTAAGACTGTAATCCTCGAGCTTCTGCTGGTTTTTTACCACTTTTGTTTAGAAATTATATTTTACTAGCTTTTGCTCGTGGCTTCGCTCGCGTGGCATTAGATACTGAAGGGGATAAAAGGTAGCCTATGTTCTTTTTCATGTCAAAGGCTATATGCATGCCAAATTTCATCCAAATCCGTTCAGCCGTTTTTGCGTGATTAAGTAACAAACATCCAAACATCCACACTCACATTTATAATATTAGTTAGGATTAAATGATGTTTATTTTTGAAAATCCATACTAATCAATTTGCTGCAAGCTGCGCGGTATCGTCTCGTCCAATATACCACAGTGTCTCAATTCGAAACTTTATGACCAGTGCGTGTTGCCAGTGATGACATATGGTGCCGAAAAGTGATCTCATCAAAAGGCTTAAAGGAAAGGGCTATGCTCTTAGTTTCCTTGCGTTATCGAATCAGAAATGAAGATATCCGTAAAAGAACCAAGGTGGCCGACGTAGCACGAAGAATCGCCATACTTAAGTAGCAATGGGCAGAACACATTGCTCGCAGAACAGATGGCCGTTGGAGCCGAAAGGTTCTTGAGTGGCGACCGCCTACCGGAAGACACAGCGTTGGAAGGCCTCCTATACAAGGTGGGCCGATGATCTAAAGTTTCCGGGAAACCGATGAATCCGAGTCGCACAGGACCGTTCGTTGTGGCGACACTTGGGGAAGGCTAACGTCCAACAGTGGACGTCTATCGTGTATCTATATAAATATGAAAAGATAACTAATCAATTTGTGCGCAGTGTTCTACGCGAGCCTCAAAGAAATTTCAGCAAACCGTAGAAGCCCTGTAGGGTCGAGACATACACCTTAGGGCTTGAAAAGAAATTTGATTATTTACAACTTCAAAAAAAAATATTATATAATAACTACTTATTATTAGATATTATTATAGATGTCTTATTTTGACCTATAGGTCCTGGACTTTATATACGAGGAGCTGAATCCAACTCGCAGAGGCCCCTTAGACCGTTAATAGAACGTGGAATCATTGTTATTTCCTTTATCCATAAATATACATATAAATTATATTTTTTAATATTTCAATAAAATATTTATATAAAAATAGTAGTCCACCTACATCGGGAACAGGGTCCAAGCTACCGGCGGTCTGGGCTCCGGAGAAAGGAACCTCCTGACTGTATGAGCCGTGTTCTGAAGTACAGCTTTCTAAATCAAGCCCTTGATCCAGCCGCCTAACGAGAGCCTCCTGAAGTGTTCGTAAAAAGAAGAACAGAACAAAAAGAAAAACCGAAACACTTTATATGTAGATATACTTGTAAAAGCTAAATTGTCAAATTAAGAACTAGGTAATTAACATAAAACTCCTGTGAAGCAGTGATACAGTTGCGTAGACTGAAGCCTTTAGAATAATACCAAACATGACGTATATTTATCTATTTTTTTTTTGTAACACAAAGCTTTTCGTCCACTACAGGGCGCCACATTGAATGTTGATATTTTTTAATAAGTGCCAGTGAAGCCCTTTCAAACACAGTGTTTTTATCTTCACATTTATTTTTTAAACACGATTTTTGTCCGCTAGAGGGCGTCACTTTAAATTTGAGTAATATTTTGGAAATATACAAGTGAAGCTCTATCAAATGATACCAAACACGGCGTAATTATCTCCATTTTTATTTTTAACATAATACTTTTTGTCAGCTTGAGGGCGCCATATTAAGTTTTGTGACCCGTTATGTAGCCTATGTTCAGCGGAAGATTTTTTTTTAAATTAATGATAGGCTTGCGTTTGCCCACAATCTCACCTAATGGTAAGCGATGATGTGGTCGACGACGAAGCACGCTTAGTAACCTATTCACTCTCAACTTAAAGACTCCTAAGTTGTAGCTATCAGAAAACACAGTCTCCGGCAGGAAATTCCACTCCTTGGCTGTACGCACTATAAATGTGTTCGCAAAACGTTTTGTGTGAGATGTCTACCATGTACCGATGGCGCGCCGCCGCCGCCGGGATTCTGATCCCGATTTCCGGCCACCGTAGGCGCGGGCTTGCGGACAGTGAGCAATGGGTAGCGCACTGTCCGGCCGTCCGGTAACTGTCCGGACCAAGCCCAAGTCGTCGACGGCGCGCACTGTTCCCGCGCGCCTCAAGGAGTTGTCGGCAACAGCAGGGACCCAGCCGGGTCGAAGCCTACTGGGGCCAGGGTTATCCGAAAGGGCCCTCGAGCCCCGGTATGAAGGCTAGAAGGAACGGGGTGGGTCTTTTAGTCAGTAAGAGTCTGACACTGTCTCCCGCTCCGCCCAAGAGCGGGGGGTATCAACGCATGATTTTTTCTCACCATAAAAAAAAGGTATGAGGGAACAGATGAACATACTCACATACATATATACAAACTGCCGTAGTCGGGTAAAAAGACACAAATTCCAAAAACTAACAAGACAAGACAATAAAAACACAAGACAAGGGTAAAAACATCTACTAACATACCAAAACCAAACAAGGGGGGCTACACCAATTGTCTCACCTCAAGTCTTGGACCATAAAAGTCGTTGGCAGACGAATAAAATATTAACATTGACTGGCCAGCCTGCCCACCCCTCGACGGAGAGTCGTAAACATACTGCAGTAATGTTCAGGGTGAAACTGCAAGGGGATGTGTGGAGGTATAGAGGATTTTTTAAGGCAGGTTGTAGGAAAATTGGTTGGTTATGAATAGTGCTACAACTCTTTCAAGTCAAGAGTATACATGTCTTATAATGTTCCCACTGCTGGGACTCACGCCTTCTCTCTAAGAGGTAATGGGCCGTAATCCACTCTTCCTTCTTTCATTTAATTTATTTATTTGCAAATAAATAAATTAAATGAAAGAATTAAAGCTAAAGAACATTTATGGACCCTGTAAGGGCCAAGCAACATAGGTAAAATAAAATTAAAGTACTTAATCAAAATCAAATTAAAATAATCAAATAAATCATCAAAATTAAATTAAATACCAAAATCGAATTAAAATATTAAAAGAAAATAATCAATATCAAAACATTAATCAAATTAATATACTTACATTAAAGTACATTAAAATAATAAACATTATTCCTTATTCACTCTTCACTCTTGAGTGAATAGATTGTTATGAAATTTTTGAGATAACCCCTCCGACGTTAGATCTTTTTGCGCAACAAAATCAATTAAAATTAAAATCACTTATTTCAAATAGACCATTTGCAGGCACTTTTGAATATTCAAATGTCGGTCAGTCCAAGAAAAGTGAAGCTAAATTGCACGTTCCAATACGTAGGTCTCTATGGAGTAGAACGTGCAAGAAACTCCATGGACGCTCTTTTTTTCTGTTGTCTGTTACGATGCGGGATTACTCCGCTCCGATACTTCACTACAATTAAGATATCTCAGAAATTACGCAGCGTAGCGAACTAAGCTTATTATAATTGAAATAATTACAAAATAAGCTATATGAATGAATAGAGTTTAGTACAGTTTTACCTTTTAATATATTATTAATTCGAAGTTGAAAGTAGGGTGAACGATCTTAACTGTTTTTACAAAACTCTTCATATTTATAAAATAAAAGCATACTCAATGAGTCTAGTGAGATGGTCTCAGTGATGGATTTGGTTTTAAGATAAAGGATACAGAAAATTGATCCACGCGATGGGTTACTTTGCAACATAATATTATGATATTGTAACACCAAATTGACTCGATATACATTTTCACTGTTTTACATATACACCGCTAAATTTTGATCGTTTTAACCCCGTGGAGGGACGATCCGGTATATGAAACACTATCGATTTGTAAAGATAAAATTAAAAAATAAAGTAGGTACCTTTTTTTCAAAACTCATATTAATTTAAGCATGTACGAAATTAATTTCTTTAAGAATACGTCAGCTGAGCGAGTACGATGACTTGTAGGTAATAGTCGGCGTCGCGTATAAGCTACCTGCAGGTCACTGGACTCTCTCAGCTGACGTTTACAATTACACTTACCTCTTTATGCGAGGTAACCTTCCTATTTGCACCAAAAAAAAGTAATAAACCTATAGTTTTTCAGTTCCTTGTGGCACATTCTTTCAGCTGACGCTCGACTTTCCGATATAACAAATGAAGGGTAATTAATGTCAAAAATGTAACAACAAATGTTATTGTTTAACATCATTGACACCAGAATTAGCTAGGCAACATAGGCGCAATGTCTTAATTAACGCATTATTTACCGTATAATATTTATCATAATCAAATCACAGATGAGTGAAGAGATTTCTCTTATCGGTTCTTAGATCATTGACACTTCATAATTTGCTCAAAAATTCAAAAAGACAAAAAATTAAATCAATGGTTCAAGCTTTGCAGATTTATTTATTTATTTTAACCTGTCAATCGTGATAATGACAGACACAATTGAAAGACAATAGGTGCGCGAACGCCGGCGTTCGCTTGGGGTTTAATGAATTAATAATTGACACACCAACGACTCATTCACCGAGTAACATAACAAATAAATGAACATTACAGATACATATTATGGTGGATTTGTCACATATAGGCGTGCACAGCACTTAATAATACAAAAATATTGGTGCACTTAGTTGGTTTTTGCATTAAGAACACGATGTACCTAATACAAAAACACAAATTACACTCAGGCAGTCGCTGTCATCCGGTAATTGTCCCCAAACGACTTGCAGAAATGCCTCGTTGAATGTGTTAGAGAAAAAGAACATTGCAAATAAATATTATAGTGGATTTGTCACTTATAGGCGTGCACAGCACTTATACAATAAAATAATTAAAACAATAATAATTAAAAATGGCATTGGAATAAATTAAAATAAATTAAATTAAAAATTACATCGAAATTTCAGTGGGATAAAGATTCTAAATGACGACAATTTTTTTCAAAAACTTTTAAGGTTTTAAGTAAAGACACGTATTTGCTGGAACGAGTTTTGTAAAATATACGAGTAAATCACGGAATCACCGAATGCTAACAGAGTTTTCAGGCGTTATCTCACTTTTTCACATTGCCTTTTCGTCAAACATCGCGTTGGATTGCGTTAGATGAAGTAACAAGCCTTTAAACCATGCTCGATGTTGACGATAGGCGAGTGGAAAAGCAGCCTCTTAAATACGTAAGTTCTACGCAAATAAATAAATCTATCTTTTTATAACAGAAACTTACCTTCTCTTGAGATCGAATATGACCTGATGAGAGTCGCAGGAATCCGATGGATGCGTAGGTAACACAAATAACCGGTCATGGAGGCGACGCTGGGGGGAGGCGTTTGTTCAACATTTTTTTTTAATTATAAATTATATTTCAAAATTTGCTGGGCGTTAGACACCCAGCGCTGGTTTTCAGTTGGCACCCCGCAGGGACGCACGGACTAGGGTAAAGCATATACATATACTCGTATGTGTAATTGAAATAAATATTGATGTAGCGTACCTACGGGTGTAAAATTTTATTCAAATAAAATAACTTTAATTTCGGAACTCGCTGTTAAAAATAAGAAACAAACAATATCGAGAAACACCGACATCCGAAATTAAAGTTATTTTAACCTTTTAATGTTTTTTTTTTTACTGAATTCGGTTTTTTTTTTTGTTAAATGTTTTTTACTCGAAAATACTCTCTTCTTCTTAGTGGTGCACTTCTGAAAGAGAGGTCGTGGTCATGTCTCAGTCGAGTCCCGCACCACCGTCTCTCTCGCGATACGACGCCATGCAGCTCTGTGTTTGGCTGCTTGGGAGCCTTCATTTACGCTGCAGTGTGTCACGGTTTTGATGAGGTCCGTCCACCATGTTGGAGAGCGTCCACGTGATCTTTTGCCGTCGACTTTCCCTTGCACCACCAAACGTTCCATCGAGTCCTCGTTACGGGTGATATGCCCGAAAAACTTGAGGATTCGTATTTGCACTGATAAAATACTACCTAAGTGAAATTAAGTCGAATTCTATAAGCGTATAGGTACTTTTTGTAGAGTCTGTTTAAAAAGTTAAACGACTTGGGTAATTATTAGGATGTAATGAAATCTCATGTAGTCAACACGGGTTAAATAAACAAGGTTGATTAAGAGGTAGAGATCACTGTTTACTAACAGAAGAACCTTATGAAAAGTATCGAATATAAGTATTTTTTAAATGATTAATACAAAATTCCCAAGTCGGTTGACTTATTAGACAGACTATAGAGGTATTTTTTGAGGGTTTTCTTATAAGGGTATGCATTATTCTTATATCTTCATATTTTCAGTTCTAGGACATGACAGTTTCCTCACGATATTTTCTCCACAGTTCACAGCATAGACCTGTAAAATAAATCAATAAAAGAGACGGTAGACTCTACTCCAGAAATAAAATGGCTGACGGAAAAACTTTTCCAAAGTGACTATTTTATAAACAAAGAGACCTGACAGTCTATGTACTCATCCTATGTATAGTTTGTCAGTTCCGTGTTTAGACCACGCCTGGAGTGGGCGGGGTTTCGAATGGGCGTGGTGGAAATTGTCCACGATGTTGGTGTTGGTTGATGCGGTATTTTTGGGTTGGTTGGGTTGTTGATTTGTGTGTTTGTTTTGAAGAATCTAAAGTGCTCACACGTGTGGTCTGAAAAGTTTCTGACCTGACAAAGATACAAGACATTTTTTCTTACAATATATTTTTCTTTTTTTACGTTGTCTCCTTGTAATTCTACACACTTCTCCTAGCGATGCCCCCATCTCTCTAACCAGTTCAAATATCAATTGGCGTTTTTCTTTCCCGAGGCCGACCGCATCAGGCAACGGCGCTCTCGCCGCCACCGGGAAACCGATCCCGATTTCCAGCCACCATAGGCGTGGGCTTGCGGACAGTGAGCAATGGGTAGCTCGCTGTCCAACCGTCCGTAACTGTTCGGACCAAGCCCTAGTCGTCGACGGCGCGCACTTTTCCCGCGCACCTCAAGGAGTTGTCAGTAAGCCGGGGCTCAGCTGGGTCGAAGCCTCCTGGGGCCAGGGTTATCCGAAAGGGCGCTCGAGCGCCGGTGTGAAGGCTTGAAAGAACGGGGTGGGTCTTATAGTCAGTAAGAGTCTGACACTATCTCCTACTCCGCCCAAGAGCGGGGGTTGTCGTTGGATGATTTTCCCCACCATAAAAAAAAACCAATTATTAGATGAGGGAAGAAAAAGAACTGTTGCTTGTGGCTAAATCTGGTGAGAAAGGTAGATAATCTAACAGTTCATACCGTAAATTGTAGATTTTCGCCGTGGCAATCGCTGAGGTGTGAGAGAGCGCATTTTTGATGAAAAAGAATTTTCATTTTTTACATCTCACTCAAGTGACTGTCATTTAACAATTACGGGTCCAAAATGGCTGAAACTTTGTTGAGTAACTATTAAAAGATGCACAACCATAATCACTAGCTTTTATTGACATCGCTCGCTTGTATCTGACACGAGTACATTGCTCACCGCCCCTAAACCCGCACTTACCACCACCGGTAACCAGGGATCGTCCTGCGACTTTCAACACCAGGCCGGGGCTTCTAAAAAGACGCAAACTCTGGCGGCGGTTGGCGTAAGGATTTCCAACCAATTCCGTCAGACTCCGGACCAGGGTCTGGCGTGAGAGGTTGCTGCCGTCAATCGTCTCCACGAAGACACCTAGTGCTCCACCCAAAAGGGGCATACCTTTACCGTATGCTCCACTTTGTTCTCCGGGCGGTCCTCACAAAGGTGACACTCGGGCGTTTCTTCCGCTTGAATCTGAAACAGGATTCTCCCGAATTTGCCATGTCCGATGAGGACCTGTGTCATGCGGAAGGTGAGGATACCGTGGCGCTTCACCAGCCACAAACCACAGCCAACCTTGTCTTCTCCCAGCGATGCCCCCCATCTCTATCAACCAGTTTAAATATCAGTTGGCGTTTTTCTTTCTAAAAAATAAACATTTACGAAGTTTTCCTCCGCATTTGATGAAAATCTCCCGGAGCGAGGAGGAGTGGCAGGCGGTCGCCGACTTCTGCGAAGCAGTAATGCTCGCAAAGGAGGAGGCCGACCGCATCAGGCAACGGCGCTCTCGCCGCCGCCGCCGGGATTCCGATCCCGATTTCCAGCCACCGTAGGCGCGGGCTTGCGGACAGTGAGCAATGGGTAGCTCGCTGTCCGGCCGTCCGGTAACCGTTCGGACCAAGCCCAAGTCGTTGACGGCGCGCGCTGTTCCCGCGCGCCTCAAGGAGTTGTCAGCAACAGCAGGGGCCCAGCCGGGTCGAAGCCTAATGGGGCCAGGGTTATCCGAAAGGACGCTCGAGCCCCGGTATGAAGGCTTGAAGGAACGGGATGGGTTTTTTAGTCAGTAAGAGTCTGACACTATCTCCCGCTTCGCCCAAGGGTGGGGGATGTCAGTGCATGACTTTTTCCAACCACAAAAAAAGATAAAAAAAAGTCCTCTTTACCCTTATTTGGGTAAAGTATTAAACAAATTACTACAACTGTCTAGCTATCATGTTGTATGTTCATGTGATACAGTCTAGTGACAGACAGACGGACAATGGACTCTTAATAGGGTCGGGACCCCTTTATTAAGACTCCTGTCCTATTACCATTTAGGTAAGGAGCGCTAAAAAAGGTGGTATTACACCACCTTGGAGGACAGAGGTGGCTGAGTGGTAGTGGCTCCAACTTACGAGTTGTAGGTCACGAGTTCAAACCTTGACAGGCGCATTACTTTGTGTAATTTATTTCATCACCACTGCTCTCAAAACGGTGAAGGATAACATCGTGAGGGAACGGCATGTTCTAGAACCAAAAATTCGAAGACATGTGACATCCACCAACCCGCACTGGGCCCGCGTGGTGGATTACGCCCCATTCCCTCTCCTAGAGAGGAGGCCTGAGTCCCAGAAGTGGGAATATTAAAAAGGCTGATGATGATGACACCACCTTGAGTTACACAACAAACTGGCTACAGCCCCCGATCCCGATTTCCAGCTACCGTAGAAGCGGGCTTACAGACGGCGAGCAATGGGTAGCAGGCCATCCGAACGTCTGGTAACCGTCCGGATCAAGCCCGAGTTGTCGAGGGCGCGTAGTGTTCCACGCGCGCTTCAAGGAGATGTCAGCAAACTGGAAAATGCAAGGCAAAAAAGGAACCTAGGAGTGAGTTTTAGTCTGTAAAAGTCTGACACGCCCTCCCACCCTGCTCAACGGCGGGCGACGTCATTGGAAGATTACCTACCTAAAAAAAATCAAGCTGCAAGCGTAGTTCTCCTGCGGATATCTTCTTTCTTGATCCAATCACGCTAGGAAACTCCGAGATTACCCACGTAAAAAAAACCGGCCAAGTCCGAGTCGGACTCGCCCATCTCCGTAGCAGCAAGTTACATAACATAAAAGTTCTTGTAGTTCGTTGTAACTTTGATCGATGTTTTAATAATAGTGTATTTTTTTTTTAGATTTATGGTTATTAAAAAAAAAACTACTTACTAGATCTCGTTCAAACCAATTTTCGTTGGTAGTTTCCATGGTAATGTACATCATGTATTTTTTTTAGTTTTATCATTCTCTTATTTTAGAAGTTACAGGGGAGGGGACACACATTTTACCACTTTGGATGTATCTCTCGCGTAAACTATTCACGTTAGAAAAAAATGATATTAGAAACCTCAATATCATTTTTGAAGACCTATCCATAGATACCCCACACGTAAGGGTTTGACGAAAAAAAAATTTTTGAGTTTCAGTTCTATGTATGGGGACCCCCAAAACTTATTGCTTTTTTTCAATTTTTGTGTGAAAATCTTAATTCTATTCACAGAATACATCTATTTACTATGTTTCACCAGTATAGCTCAAAAAAGTGGAAAAAAGTGGCTGTGACATACGGACTGACAGACAGATAGACATGACGAATCTATAAGGGTTCCGTTTTTTTCCATTTGGCTACGGAACTCTAAAAAGGGTAATTTTATTCTACATTACTATACAACTCTTTGCGAACTCTGCTCACTTTCTTCATACCTCCGTAACAGCTTAAAGTAGGCGTCCCGACGTCGCCCCATTGGCCGCTAAAATGTTACACGAAAATCAATATTCTTTAGCCGCTCCATGAATGTTTGATTCCACCAAGTAGTACATTTTATTGCTCCCGGATCCTGGATTTATCATTACGACCTCACCTCAGGGGGTACGCTTGTGTCATATTTTTTCTGGTATTGGCAAAATAGGAAGTGGATTGGCATGGTTATGGCGGTGAGGAAATCGAAGGTGGGAAATTGGTTTTGAACATTTTTTTCGGCAATTTTTTTCGTAACTTCTTACGTCTTATATAAGGACACTAGTTTTGTCCGCAGCTTCACCTGCGTACATAATAAGCTATGTCACTCAGGGGCCCAAGTCTGCTATTTTTATAAAGTCGTCATTCCAACACGATTCCATTGTCATTTTGCTAAAAGATCGTAATCTGCTAATTCATAGTGTTCGACAACTGATCGGTCAATGGTCTCGTGATAGAGTTGTGGTAGAATGAAAATATCGAGCTTATTTAAAGCAATGACTGCACGAAGACGTTCTAATGGTAGGTCACTGATCAAAGGAACTGTCAAAGTTTTTGCAAATTACCGCATACGTCAGACATTCATTTATCAATATGTACGAGATTACCATTATATAAAGAAAGAGGAAAGAAAGAAAACAAGTTTATTCCGCCTAAATAGACGCACAAATCAACGCAATATTATAAAAAATATATCAGCCAGTATCACAGTGTAGTAGTAGGTATTATATGCCACTACTTCCAATGGAGTCAATGATTGACCATTGGAAAGTCATAATGACGCCATTACATTAGTAGATTACCAAAACTTGTCAAAATCAACAATTATCAAAATCAATGATGAACCACCTGACACTATTGTAATAGCAGACTTGAGGCCCAGGAATAAAACAGCTTTCTATCGGCGAAAAAAAAATGAACAATCGGAATAATATTTTCAGAGATTCATGAAAGACATTTTATTTGCCGGAAAGGTCGAAAAGTATTACCAAATTGTACATTATACCTACATTTAATGATAAAAGAATGCGACACTTCCAAGCAATACGGCCGATCGCTCAGCATTGTGGAGTACGTGCGCCAAAAGACGAAGTTCGCACTGAGGGTACAGCTGCTGGAGTCGCATCGTAACGTCAATTTCAAGGCGTTCGTGGTGCGAGTCCCGAACACTTGTCTCTCATGCTGAAGGAAGACTTTTGGCCACAGGGCGTGGTGTTCCGTCGCTTCCGCGGACAGGTGCCACAGAACATTGCACTAAGTTCACTTCGTGCTGTTCTGTGGCACTGCACGAAGTGAACTTAGTGCAATGTGAAGTGTTACTAACATAGTCTTAAGTCTTATTTACTAACGACAAGTTGTATTTATTCTATATATATGTTAGTCTGTAAGGTATATATCTATGGGCCCAGTTGCTTGATAATAAATGATTTATTATTATATATATATACATATTATTTACATTTTTAAATATTTCTTAAAAAGTACATTAAAAAAAACATTTAAAAATATAAAAAATAGTAGCCCACCGGCATCGGGAACAGGGTCCAAGCTGCCGGTGGTCAGGGCTCCTGAGAGAGGAATCTCCTAACTATGCGCCGTGTCCAGGAGTACTGCTTTCTGGATCAGGCCCTTGATCCAGCTGCCTAACGAGAGCCTCCTTAGATGTTGTTCGAGGCTCTTAGCTATTAAGCCATTGGCCGTTACGACTATCGGCACAATGATTGCTCTATCCACTTCCCACATGTCGACAACCTCGCGAGCTAAGTCAAGATATTTGATCTGCTTAACTTTCTCAGCTTTCACAAGGTTCTCGTCATGAGGGACCGCTATATCAACAATCATTGTGCGACGCTCTAGTCGATCTATCACCACTATATCAGGTTTATTGGCAACAATAGTCCTGTCAGTGATGATAGATCGATCCCAATATAACGTGATACTGCCATTGTCGAGAACTGGGTCGGGCACATACCTATAGTACGGTACTTCTGATTCTAATTATTATTATTGTGCCGAGACCACAACGCTAAAAACGGCGAGCTTACGGCGCTGGTTTTCTGCGTGGCCAATAACAGTGTCGACAAAGGCGTCAGCACGGTGCTGTGTGCCAAAAAATTCGAATACGATAGATAAATAAAATTATTTTTTAGAAAAAAAAAAAAAACATCATTCCAGCTGCAAGACGTCCACTGTTGGACATAGGCCCCAAGCGTCGCCACAACGCACCATACTGTGAAAAATATTTAAAAAGGTCACAAGTTGAACACCACTGACATTAAGTACAACACAGCCCCTCTAGCCAAGTTACAACCGTTTCGCTTGCGTCGATCGCTTCGAGTTGACCTTGCCGCTAATTCTTTTGTTCTGACCACGTGACTGAGCGTTGAGATGACGTCATTCCCGTACATTTGAAGCTTTCTACCAGCGTTAACTATTGCAGATTTTCAACTTGGCTAGGGGTAGGTACAGGTCTGCTGGGTGCAAGTGGAAAACTCAGTCGCCTGGATGGCCCGGTGACTATGTGTTTTTGCTGACATAACAAGCTTGTAACTGTGATTTTTCATGACACATTTTTTGAATTTTGTACATAGATTCTTTAAATAAAAGTACTAATGTTTCGGGTTTCGCCCCTTGTCTTTTAACCCCTTGTCGTTTAAACTGAAACTTATGTTGTCTACGATTAGTGTAGATGAATTGCTGTGATCCATCGATATATATGTATTACGCACTAGATTAGGCGTGCCGTACATTCACTTCAGTCGACTCAGGTGTAATGTCGACTGTACTCCTTGAACATTACACTATGTTGAACGAATCACGTAACTTCCACGAAATTCAAAAAAGTATCCTCTAAAAGCGCTGTATGTTTCAATAGTTCTGTTAGACGACATAATGCCAATGTAGCGTTGCAGCGAACTTTTAACTTTTCAGTATTTTGACAAATAGTTTCCATGAAACGTCTTGTCTATCACTAGAGTTTATGTCTATGCTGTGACCTATAATTATCATTGTAGCGGCGATATCTATGGCGCCACATAATAAGTAAACTGCAAAATAATGCATCATGCAATTAAAGTTCTAAACGCGATTTAGAATAGAATAGAATAGAATAGACTTTATTGTACACCAAAAAGTAATACAGCTTATACAAAAACTTCAGTTTGTGGGTACAATTATGTCGGTCTTATCGCTGGATCGATTGAACACTTGTAATAACCCGAAATCATCAATCGGGCAGTTGCCTAACAGACATAACACCTGCCTGGTCGGAGGATCCTCCTTTTTCAAAGGATGTGTGAGAAACGTTACTCTCTGTTCCGCATACTTATAAATCAGCAACATCATCAACATTTCAGCCGAAAGACGTTCGCTGTTGGACTTACGCCTCCCCGAAGTGTCGCCAAAGTGAACGGTTCTACGTGTCTCGCACCTCAATGGCCTATACGGAAAGCAATTAATTGGTTGCGCACCCAGTTAGGCCACTATAACCACAACTTGGTCAAATAGGTTTTTATAGACCCGACAGATAAAAAACCAAAATGCTTTTTTGTCACATAGGCCTACATGGGCACTTATAAAACGTTAGAAGCTAGTGCACGGTTCCAATTGGTCATCTCCTATGGAGAAGAACTGGCAAGAAACTCCATCGAAACCAGCTCTTTGAAAAAAAAAGGTCGTTTCATATGGAGAAGAATCGGCAAGAAACTCCATGGACTTCGAGACCATGGCCTGTAGCATCAGGCAACGGCGCTCTCGCCGCCGCCGCCGGGATTCCGATCCCGATTTCCAGCCACCGTAGGCGCGGGCTTGCGGACAGTGAGCAATGGGTAGCTCGCTGTCCGGCCGTCCGGTAACTGTCCGGACCAAGCCCAAGTTGTCGACGGCGCGCGCTGTTCCCGCGCGTCTCAAGGAGTTGTCAGCAACAGCAGGGACCCAGCCGGGCCGAAGCCTACTGGGGCCAGGGTTATCCGAAAGGGCGCTCGAGCCCCGGTATGAAGGCATGAAGGAACGGGATGGGTTTTTTAGTCAGTAAGAGTCTGACACTATCTCCCGCTCCGCCCAAGAGCGGTGGTTGTCATAAGATGCCCAGCGCGAGAGATCGTATCAATCTTTTAGTCCCAGTAGTTTCGTCTGTGCGTTGATAACAGTGTCTCCGTTTATAAACGTTTATATATAATAGAAGAAGAAGAAGAAGATGAAATCTGCACTAATGTAATAAAGAGGTAAAGTTTTTTTTTTTTGTTTGTAGGAGGTAATCTCTGGAAGTACTAGTCCGATTGCTAAAATTCTTTCACCGATAGAAAACTGCTTTATTCCTGAGTGACATAGGCTATTTTATGTACGCGGGCCAAGCTGCGGGTAAAAGCTAGTTAAATATAAAAAAGTCTAAAACTTTAACAGAAAAAAATAATAAGAAATTCATGAAATAGTTGATGTTTTACGACAAGGTCCGTGCTGCAATAAAATGCATGCGACGCCGTTAAATATATCGACGAGGGGACCTTACGAAGAACCACAAATGTTTTGCTGCGAACTAGACATTTATGTACCTACGAAAGTAACAAAGATAATAAAATATGTACACAATTGTTTTCGAAAGTACGACCACGTATTTTCTATTATTGATAAGCAAGCGTTTGACCACCATCTAATATTTTTATTGCATAGCTTCTATCGCGGGCCTTGAGCGTGGAGACCGAATCCAGAAATTCCGTAACGAAAATAACCTAACACCCCCCACTCATTTGTTTTTTGAGCGTGGTGACCGATAAGAAAACAAATGAGTGAAAGCAGCTGTCGGCGTTTTGGATGGGTGGGGTTAAGCAGCTGTTAGCGAGGTCTATTGCATAAGTTGATAAAAAATGCTATGCAATAGCTTTACCGCGGCAGTCTCCGAGTGCCACACGTCTTTCTAGCTGACCCGGAGGACTTCGTACTGCCTAACAGTCAACGAATGTAATATATCTTTGGATATAGTCAACCGATTGCGATGAAACAAACCTAAGTAATATATCAAGTTACACACAGTTTTAACGTATAACAGTTATCTACATCGAATTCGTACATTTTACGTGATGCGCGAACAACTAAAACTTCTACTGATTTTTAATATGTCTATAGATAGATTTTGTGTAACTTTTTATTCATTTAAAAACATTTATAAATTATATTTTTAAATATTTGTAATATATAAAAAAAAAATATTTGAAAATATAACATAAACAGTATCTCCGAAAGGAACCTCTTAACAATGCGAGCCGTCTCCAAAAGTAAGAGTTCCAGATCAGTTTCATTCTCAAACTATCCAGAGATTCACTCAAATATACATACTAAATTTCATGCAAATTGTTCAAGTCGTTTAGGAGGAGTTAGATAACAAAAACACGAATAAAAGAGTTGTAAATTTATTTGAGAATTGATATGTCTTAGCTTGACAAAATCTGGAGGGATCATATTACGAGAACTCAAAGTCCTCTCGCGATTTTCGTCCAAGTATCTTCGCAAGATTCTGCGATACTTCGATCACATTGCAAAGAAAGACGATGGAAACCTCGAAAGGTTCAATGTGACCGGTAAAGTGGATGGGAAAAGGCCTCGCGGGCGCAGCCTGAAATGTTGGTCCGACCGCAGGCTTACTCTCCAAATTAACTAATTTCAATTTCAATCTAAAGTCAATCCGATTGCAATATCAATTTTGACGTTACGTGATTAGGTACTCTTGAAAACAATATTGTATTGTTGTAATATACGATTTCACTAAGTTCTCAAAATGGTCACGCAAATTTGAACCAATTTGGCGCTAGCATTGAATTCAAGCGTACGAAACGTCACAATCTCAATGTCGACTGATCGGAATTGAACTCAAGAATAAACATGCAGATCCGAACGGCCATGACTCTACGATACACACAAACAATATTATCTATACAATATTGCCGGCAATATAGCCCGAATTATGAATATTGGTAGCGGGCAATATTGGCGTCAGCGGCACATCTCAACTCAATACTCAATACTCAATACTCAATACTTTATTGCAATCCATATGTATACATAGATGGTTTTAAAAATTTACATAGATCAATATGGACCCTGTCGGGCACAGCAAAATGTAGGAGAAAGGAAGAGGGCTAATAAGCAATTCACGGAGTTCAATAGATAATTATTGTAGATCTAATTTGCTGCATTTAATCAGGTTAATTATTATGTATGTATATTATTATAGCACTATATATTTGTATAAGTATGAGTAAAGTATATATTTAATGTATTTTATGGTTATTCTGTGTCGTCATTAAAGTATCTAAATTATGTGATGTATGTATATTATTATTTTATGTTTGTGTATAAGAATGCGTGAATTTTATCAAATAATTTTATTTATTTTTTATCGTCAGTATTATTTCAATTAAATTAAATTAACGAATGTGTATAATTATTATGTCGTGTATAAGTAAAAATAATAATTATGTCAGGTATCCTTTTTTATCGTCATTATTATTAACTGTGTTTATTAATTATTTATGTATATTACTATCATGTCAGTGTATGTGAATAGGGGAATTATGTCAAGTATTTTTTGTTTCTTATCGTCATTATTATAAATTATATTTTTATTTAAATTGAAATATACACGTATGCATTTTATTATTAGTATGTCCGTGTATTAAAAATAGGTAAAATAAGTCATGTATTATTTTATCGTCATAATTATTAATTGTGTTTATAAATTATTTATATGTATTACTATTATGTCAATGTATGAGAATAGGTAAATTAATTCAATTTTTTTTTTATTCTTATCGTCATTATTGTTAATTACATTTTTATTCAAATTTAAATTATACATGCATTTTATTATTATTATGTCCGTAAATAAAAATAGGTAAATTAAGTCAAGTATTATTTTTAGCGTCATTGTTATTAACTAATATTTTTATTTAATTACATTATGTTATTATTTATAATTATGTCTATTGACAGTAATAATAATATGAATTAAAAACAAAGTAAAGTCGAAGGCGTACTTAAGTTATGACTTAATAAGTTTATCACTTAGGTATTCGTTTACCGAGTAATAACATTTACTCAGTAAAAACTGTCTAAGTTTTTTTATAAATACATTAATTTTCTCTTCTTTCTTTATGTCTGCGGGTAGTTTATTGTATATTTTAATGGACATAACGTAGGGGCTTGTAGAATGCATTCTTAATCGAGAACTAGGCAAGTTTAGCCTTGATCGGTGTCTGAGTTGATAGCGTGACTGAATGTCTCCACGTTTTGAGTAAAATTCTTGATGTTTCCGTACAAATTTGCATGTTTCTAAAATGTATATACAAGGAAGGGTTAAAATATTATGTTTTTGAAAGAACGGTTTGCAACTGTCCGTTTGCTCAATGATAACTAGAATCCTTACCAATTTCTTTTGCAGGGTAAAAAGTGTTTGTGCATCGGTGCTGTTTCCCCAAAGGGTGACACCATAGCTAAGCCATGCATAGGCGTAAGCATAATAGGTGGTAAGAGCTGTTTGGAAATTGGTGGTCTTTTTTATTTCATGAAGAGCGTACGAGAATCTAGAAATTTTTGAGCGAGTTTTTTGTACGTGTGATTTCCAATTTATATGTGTGTCTATATTTAGTCCGAGTAAGGTAAATTCGTTAACGGTTTCTAGTTTTGAATTGTCGAAAGTAAAATCTAAAGATAAAGGCGTTTTTTGGTAAGGGTGGAAAGTTATTAATTTTGTTTTGGTGTAGTTTATCTCGAGGTTATGTTCGTTCATCCAGTTCCTTGTTTTAGTGAGTATGGAATTTAGAATTTCTTCTATACCTTCTTTGTTTTGGCATGAGACTAAGATGGATATATCGTCCGCGAATAAGACACAGGGGCCTTCTATCGTCTTCGGTAAGTCATTGATGTAAATTAAAAATAATAAGCATCCAATGACGCTTCCTTGAGGAATTGATGCATTAATTACTTTACTGTGGGATCGAATTTTTTCGATTTCTTTAGTTTGATGGTTGAAGTATTCTATTTCAACTAGTTGTTCTCTGTTCTTAAGATAAGATGTTAGCCATTCGTGAGCCTTCCCGCGTATACCTATTCCGTATAATTTGTTTAGCAGTATCCCAAATTGTACCTTGTCATAGGCTTTGGTCATGTCTAGTAGTATTCCTATTGCATATTTTTTGTTATTAATAATATTAAGGGCTTCTTGAATATACTTATAGACCGCCAAAGTGGTGGAGCGGTTTTTTCGAAAACCGTTCTGACTTTCATTAAAAATATTATATTTTTCGCAAAACTTATAAATCCGGTCACACATAGCTTTTTCAAAGATTTTTGAAGCAGATGGTAGAAGAGCAATGGGACGATAATTATTTGGGTCTGTCTTGGTATTTTTTTTATGGATTGGTTTTATTATAGATGTTTTTAATAAATCAGGGAAGATACCTTCGTCAAAAGACTGGTTCAGCAGCAGATAAAACGGTAAGGTGAGTTCGTCTGCGCATTCCCTTAAAAGCATTGGTGGTATTTCATCGATCCCGTGACTATTTTTGTTTTTTAAGTTTTTAATTATTTTGTTTACTTCCCATGCATCTATTGGGCCAAGAAACATTGAGTTCTCTGTGGGGTTTAGTACTGAAGTGCTCCCCAGTTTCTGACTAGATGAACTGACGCTGTTATCCCCGATGGTTGCAAAGAATTTATTAAAAATGTTGGCTACTTGTTCAGGTTCAGATATAAGATCATTTTCTATTTGCAATTTAATGTTATTATACTCCTTTTTTTGTTTTTTGTTTGTTCTCTCATTTATGATACTCCACATACTTTTAACCTTGTTGTTAGATTTCTTTATTTTATTTACGTATTGAACCCTTTTTGATGCAGTAACTAATTTTTTTTAATATTTTTTCATAGTTTTTATAATAATTTATAATGATTGGATTTTTCATTTTAAGAGTGAGTATTTTTAAAAGTCTTTTATTTTTACAAGAGATCTTGATGCCTGTCGTTAACCAATATTTTTTAAATTTAGTTCGTAGTTTTACTTTACATATTGGTATACAAAGGTTAAGGATATTTGTTAATTTGTCATGAAATGCTTTATAATTATCATTTAAATTTTGGTTTTTAGGGAGGATATTTTTCCAGTCAAGTTCATTTAGTTTAGATTTAAACTTTAAGATATTTATTTTGTTAAATATTCTTTTTTTACAATACCAAGTCATTGGTGTAACTAACTGTGGTGTTGGTGAGGTGACCTGTATTATTGTTCCGCTATGGTCTGAAAAACCTAGTTCCTCTACAGTTGTAAATATTTTATTTGAATTAGTATTTGTGAATATTAAGTCCAAACATGTAGATGTAGTTTGTGTTATTCGTGTGGGTGTTTTTATGTGTTGCGTTAGATTATATTCCAGCATTAGATCTAGGAATTGACTAGTTTTAACATTTCTCTCTAAGATATTTATATTAAAGTCTCCACCTATAATAATATTAAATTTAAAATACTTATTATTTATATAATTTAAGATACATTTTAACTGGCTAATAAATATTTCTTCCTCTCTTCTATTCCAATACATTGTTACTAGTAATATGTTTTCATTGGGTAACTATTGCACATACTTCTAAAATATACTCAATGGACATATTCGTTATATCGTTTCTTTCTTTGAAGTCGACATTATCTTGCAGGAGGATACAGACGCCGCCTCCCCCTCGTGTGCTGCGGCAGTATGATGCTGCCATTTTGTATCCATTAAATTGTATCAAGCTTAGTTTTTCTTCTGACAGCCAGGTCTCGGATAAACATATTGCACTATAAATCGAGTTGTCTGCGATGAAAGCTTCTAGTATGTGTTGTTTATTACAGAGACTCTGAATATTTTGAAATAGAACTTTAAATAGTTGGTCTGTATTTTCGAAAGGAATGATTCGCAGTGTCTAATTGTCTGTTGTCTGGATCTCGGTGGTAGGAGTCGCAGGGAGTTTTTGAATTAAGGTTTTTCTCATTTTCCATGTAGCTTGGACGATTTTTGTGTGTGTCGTCTCTTAATGTAGTGACTTCCCCTTCTATATACAGTTGATTATTTCATATTACTGCATATAAGCCCTTCTTTCTAGCTTTTAACATTTCATCTCGCAATTGTTGTCTTTCCTTACGTGAATTTGCATCCAAAAATTCAGATACAGACAGTTGGGTTCCCTGAAAACAATGGCTATTGTTTTTAATGTATTTAGCCATTCTTTTGCTAATTAATTCTATTACCAGTGGTCGGGTATTGGTGTTATTTCTGCCTAATCTATACATATTTTCAACGTAACCCATCAGGTCCACTTGTAGAATATCGTGAAACACTTCGATGATTCGGTTATGGAGATCAGTTTCAGACTCTTTGTAGTACTCGGTGAGGCCGTAGATGACTATCTTCTTGGAATTGCTCTCTGTACATTGGATTGCAGGCGCTGTGTATGTTGATTTTAAGTCAGATATTTCTTGTTTTAATTTTTCATTCTCCTTTGTTAAGTTTTGTATCTTGATGTTAATCTTTTCAATATCCTGAATTCGTTGTTCATTTTGTTTTGATAAATTAGTGGTTTTTTGTTCGAAATCTATTGACAATAAGCAAGCTGGTGATGGTGGTCAAACGCTTGCTTATCAATATTATTGATAAGCAAGCGTTTGACCACCATCTAATATATTTTTATTGCATAGCTTCTATCGCGGGCCTTGAGCGTGAAGACCGAATCCAGAAATTCCGTAACGAAAATAACCTAACACCCCCCACTCATTTGTTTTTTGAGCGTGGTGACCGATAAGAAAACAAAATGAGTGAAAGCAGCCGTCGGCGTTTTGGATGGGTGGGGTTAAGCAGTTGTTAGCGAGGTCTATTGCATAAGTTGATAAAAAATGCTATGCAATAGCTTTACCGCGGCAGTCTCCGAGTGCCACACGTCTTTTTTTTATTTATTAATAACTAGCTGACCCGGAGGACTTCGTACTGCCTAACAGTCAACGAATGTAATATATCTTTGGATATAGTCAACCGATTGCGATGAAACAAACCTAAGTAATATATCAAGTTACACACAATTTTAACGTATAACAGTTATCTACATCGAATTCGTACATTTTACGTGATGCGCGAACAACTAAAACTTCTACTGATTTATAATATGTCTATAGATAGATTTTGTGTGGTATTATTAATAACTTTTTATTCATTTAAAAACATTTATAAATTATATTTTTAAATATTTGTAATATATAAAAAAAAAACATTTGAAAATATAAAATAAACAGTATCTCTGAAAGGAACCTCTTAACAATGCGAGCCGTCTCCAAAAGTAAGAGTTCCAGATCAATTTTATTCTCAAACTATCCAAATATACATACTACATTTCATCCAAATTATTCAAGTCGTTTAGGAGGAGTTAGATAACAAAAACACGAATAAAAGAGTTGTAAATTTATTTGAGAATTGATATGTCTTAGCTTGACAAAATTTGGAGGGATCATATTACGAGAACTCAAAGTCCCCTCGCGATTTTCGTCCGAGTATCTTCGCAAGATTCTGCGATACTTCGATCACATTGCAAAGAAAGACGGTGGAAACCTCGAAAGGTTCAATGTGACCGGTAAAGTGGATGGGAAAAGGCCTCGCGGGCGCAGCCTGAAATGTTGGTCCGACTGCAGGCTTACTCTCCAAATTAACTAATTTCAATTTCAATCTAAAGTCAATCCGATTGCAATATCAATTTTGACGTTACGTGATTAGGTACTCTTGAAAACAATATTGTATTGTTGTAATATACGATTTCACTTAGTTCTCAAAATGGTCACGCAATTTTGAACCAATTTGGCGCTAGCATTGAATTCAAGCGTACGAAACGTCACAATCTCAATGTCGACTGATCGGAATTGAACTCAAGAATAAACATGCAGATCCGAACGGCCATGACTCTACGATACACACAAACAATATTATCTATACAATATTGCCGGCAATATAGCCCGAATTATGAATATTGGTAGCGGGCAATATTGGCGTCAGCGGCTCATCTCTACTCCTGATACAGGAGCAGTCGTGGCCGAGCTGCTGTTACCAGCACCGATTTACGTGTTGTAGGTCGCGGGTTCAAACTTTCAGGCACGTTACTTTGTGTAATTTATTTCATCACCACTGCTCTCAAAACGGTGAAGGAAAACATCGTGAGGATACTGTCCTAGAACCAAAAATTCGAAGACGTGTGACATACACCGACGCGCACTGGGCCCGCGTGGTGGATTACGGCCCATTCCCTCTCCTAGAGACGAGGCTTGAGTCCTAGCAGTGGGAACATTATAAGGCCGACTATGCTAAATTCACACACTCGACATAACATAACCCTCTTTTTGGTGCAGTCAGGTAAAACAAGCACTCAAATATAAAAACGCTTTGTGTATTTTCATCACATAAACTATTAAAATTCAACTACCATTCCATTCCCCTACAATAAACTTACAAAAAAACTTAACACAGACTTGGAAATAATTTAAATTTTAAATTCTTTGACTAGCGATTAAAGTTCTAGACAATTTACTATTCCGAACGTTTTTCGTGTAATTACAGTCGAGTTCAGTGTTATTACATTTTTATACGTTTATTAAGAAATAGTTATGGGGATACAACTTGTTTTTGGACATGGTTAGACTTGTAGAACCTGGAATTTTATTTACTTGTGTCTTTTAGGAAACGAAGACCGGTCATACTGTATGGATCAGAATGTTGGGCTGTGAAAAAGACGGATGAAAAAAGATTGCATGTAGCGGAGATGAGAATGTTGAGATGGATGTGTGGTGTGACGAGATTGGATAAAGTGAGAAATGAGTATATTAGAGGAAGTATGAAAGTGGTGCCAGTGACTGACAAGTTGAAGGGGAATCGTTTGTCTTGGTGTGATCATGTAAAGAGGAAGGATAAAATGCCTGTTACTAAAAGAGTTATTAGTATATGTGTGGATGGGTGGAGAGGGAGGCCAAAGAAAAGATTGCGTGAAGAAGCGATATGAAAGAAAAGGAAGTCAGTAATAGCATGATGAGTGACAGGGTAGAATGGAAGAAAAATAACGTGTTGTGCTGACCCCAAATAAAACGGGACAGGAAGAAGAAGAAGAGAAAACGAAGATACAATCATAATTTTATTATTAAGCACTGCTATTTTATTTAAATGCTATTAAGGATGTACCTAATAGTATCGATGGCGGAGCACGCTTGCCTAGAAGTAACCCATTCACTCTCAAGTGCCGGTTGTAGCACAAAATGGATAGGTTCAGAAGTCAATCTTTACATATACTTTCTCCCGAAGAATATAAACCTACATGTTTACTTAAATATCTATGCTTTCAAATAAAACCCAGATACACACAGACAAACATCTCCATTCTTCAAAAACAACGATAAAGCAACAAGTAACGCTAAACTAATAAGAAAAACGGTTGTATTTGTGTCTGTTTGTCGCAGTCGGCCGTAAGCCGCGCTTGGGTAAGCGGGGGTTGGAAATATGAAGATGGTAAGGTTAGTGTGGATACGACAATATTATGGTTGTTTTTGTGTGAGAAGAGAAATCATCTAATGTCAAATGACATCTCCCGCCCTTGGGCGAATCGGGACTTTTACTGACTAAAACCAAATCCAGTTCTTTCTTAAACTTTGTTCTAGAACTCCGTGGTACCCTTTCACACAACCCATGGCCCCAGTTCAACCCTGCTGGGTCCCTACAGCTTATGCATCCATCTTATTCCAACTCTCACTCGCTGTGCGGTTGCTACTCCAGAATTTTTCGGGCCCAACGACAAACTGTTCTGCAAATAATGTGCCCTGTCCACTGCCATTGTACATTAGATACTTAATATAGCAGCCAAAAGCCAAGAATACCACAGATTTTTAACACCCGCGCTAAATTCTGCGATTGCATCGCTACTTACCATCCCAGGTGGGATCACAGTCAAGCACTAGTTCATTTAAAACAAAATTATATAGTTCATCGTTTATACCGCGTACATCGAAGGACTGGAACAATTAGCCTACTGCGGTCTTCCCGTTCAATTATAATTTGGGTGTCTTCAAGGCTAGAGTGAATAGGCTCATAATAAACTAGTGCGCCTCACCATCAACGATTGCATCACTGCTTACCTTGAGGTGGGATCGCAGTCAAGTACTGGTTTATATCATTAAAAAAGAAACCGTCGTCTTATCCACACTAATCTACACTAGTCCCTACACCCGGCGTACCCCGGAGATCTGTATAAAATACCAATTATTTGTCGCTACCGGAATATTTAATAACACTCTTATACAGTTATATTAATTTTTATACTAACATTATACACTTTTCAGCTTTGTTTTGTTTCTGAGTTACTCATAAAGAAATACGATGTGCATTTGTTTTGGTGTGTACTTTTTCTTTTATATTTGTTTTGAAGTTTTTTATATTTCTTTTTTTGTTAGATATTCTTGGGGTTTTTCTTGAATTTAAGAAGATTGTTGATAGATTAGGTTTTACTGGCTATCAAGGTTTGTTCGTAAAAGTCTTCGATACCATAGAAAGCAAAAGGTAACTGATGAAACTCAGGATTTCATTCAGATAATTTGTGAGACTTCCTCTCGTTCCTCCCAGAGCAGGTGAAGACATTTATTTTATTTACCATCACCAAAAATGTATGTTATAATTAATAGTTCTGGTACCTCCTTAACTTATAGGAAACCACAGCATGCACTAAGACCTTGTTTATCGGTATCTTATCTGAAATAAATGTTTATTATTATTAAACGGGGTTATTAATTTGTAAAACACCGGCATGAGAAGTTTCATGACTATGTTACTAACATCATAAACAACAACTTTTGATCTATGACTTTAAAAAATGTATCATATTTTAGATACAACAGATTTTCATACAAAAAAAAATGTCTAAACTGATCATTCTAAATATTACGAAGTCTATGCGAAGCAAGCGGTACTACAATAGCGGAGGGAAGCGGGATCGAGCGACAGGGGAACTTGATGCGCGATGTGTCATACAGACGTAGTTAGGTATAGCAAAATCCAGAGTTAGATAGTAAAAACAGTGTTTGATAGTCATAGAAAAACGAAATCTTAAAGGTTTGTTTTTGGTAAATTAATCATATTCTGTAAAAGTCAAACAAAAGTGGTTGTTTTCATTGTTAGTAATTAATTCTGAGAGGTTGCCAGTTTTTTACAAAAATCCCTGTATATAAAGATAGAAGATAGAAATATTGAGAGTCAAAAAACAAGTTTTTGTTAAGAAAAACCAACTCACCTCAATTTTTAAGACAGTCTGGTTGAGACTGGTATCTCCAGCAGACTTTGTGCAAACATATGGAATCATATTGCAGAGGTACATATCATTAGCCATTATGGGAACAAACTAGTAGAAAAGTAATTTTCTTTTACATTTTAAAATTGAATCTTGACGTATTGAGTCTGGATTATTCTGTGCGTTTCCATGACATCATGACGTACAGTCTGTCAAGAAAGTCATGAAAAGAATGTTTTGGGAACTACTGTTTTTGTTAATACTGGCAACACTGAAGAATTGTTAAGCTGAGTACTTGAACTGTCACGTCGTATCTGTGTGGTTGATTTTTTATAGTATTTCGGTGCTATTTCGAGTTTTTTTAATCGTGTAAGCGTTAAGATACAAAAAATGAATCGAAATGTTTATAAGAGCGGTGCGAGACAAATTATATTTAAAGTTTTTCAAGGGTGTATGGCCGAAATTCAAGGTGGGAGTGCTGGGACGAACAAAGACGATGTTTATGGTCGAACAGCAAAGTTAACCGGTACGTAAATATATTCTAAAGTTTAACACACTAACGGAAATATAATATTTTAACAATCTTCTGTTTTTAAGTGCAATTTATCTATCTTTAACATTGTTTATGTCTTGCTAAGGTTATGAAATTTACCTACGATTTAGTATACTACCACTTAACGGTTTTGATATTTTGGTGTTTTTTATTTAGGTATGATAAATGTATTTGTATATTTAACATAATTATCTTTATTGACTTCAGGTGTTTCCGAAAGTACAGTTCGGCGCACTGTGGACTAAGGCATGAAGAATGGAGATAAATTTTCAAAGCTTGGAAAACACAGGAAAGGCCGACCTACGAAACAAACTACGAGTCAGATGTTGGCCGGTTCCATTTTGAAGAAGTTTTAGGCAATATTTCTGGAGTCGGATACCTCGACTCAGATTATTTGGATTCGGATTAATAAAGATTTATTTCATAAACTTTTTATTTTTGACATGAGCTCATACCTATCGATACTCAGCGCCATGCTGACGGCAGCGCAGAGAGGCAAAACATCGTGATTTGCACTTTGTAGTACCTAAGTACATAAATGCTAGTAGCTGAAAGGACGAAAACAAGGGTTGATCAAACCAGACATTCTTATGAATATAAAACCAGATATTCAGAAGAATATCTGTTTTGATAAACTCTTACGTGTAGGTACGTAGGATAAACATATAATTATCCTAATAAGCAAATAGAGAAGTATGGTTTCGTCGCAATGTTTATAAAACAAAATTCAGACAGGTAGAGAATGCCTAAGGCATTAACTCCGCCTTTGTACTTTTGTGTTGGATGAAGTTTTAATAAATAAATGAGAACTACTATAACTATTATGTATCAGTTAAAA
This sequence comes from Mythimna albipuncta, assembly GCA_929112965.1. Taxonomy (NCBI): domain Eukaryota; kingdom Metazoa; phylum Arthropoda; class Insecta; order Lepidoptera; family Noctuidae; genus Mythimna; species Mythimna albipuncta. Next base: position 1,618,240 of record OV815986.1, on the reverse strand, counting down.
TTAAACGTCACTTGAATGAAAATTAGTTCTAATAAAAATGTTGTTCGCCACTACGACAGAGTTAGTACTTTTATTTATAGGGAGCCACTACCAATGAAAGTCAAAACTCGTTTGCAAGCATGTATTAAATAGATAGACGAGTGTCAGATAGATCGGTAAAATAATGTACCTACACGGCAGTAAAGGGACCGTAAATCGGTAATTTTTATTTTATAAATAAAAGTATCAATATCTTTTAGTCGAAATTTATTGGGATACCATGTTTAATGATGGTGGCGCCCTACCTTCTTTTCATGACTTTCTTGACAGACTGTACAATGCGTTTCAAATAAGAATAGGATTCAGATTCAGATTCAGATATTTATTTGCTCACAATGTAGGTACAAATGTGATATGATATATAAATGACGGATATCCGCTACATTCTGCCTTACGGCATACAAATTCTTATAAAGTAAGTATATTAAAAGTTATTATAAACTAAAACTTAATATAAATTATCAACCAACATGTCATCTTTTGTTTCTATGTCGCCCGCCATGTTGTGACGTCACGATTTACTGTCAAATCGAGGAAATAAATTTTTAAACATTAATTAATTTACGAAAAATTTAATTTATTTATGAACCGTGAGCGAAAAAAGTATCAGAATCCAGTTCTTCAATTTTACTCATCTCTAAGTTCTTCAAATCTGCCAAAATTTCTTTGATTTGACAGCACGACGAGACGTCAAAACATAGGAATCGGTCCTATTCTCATTTGGAACGCGTAGTACGGTAAGTCGAACGTCCACCTTTACCTTGTGACACCTCTACGGTACGGACTAAGCATTTCGGGTCATCGTTTGTACCGCGTACCATAGCGGTCTTTCTGTCTGATCACTGAAAAAAATCGCTTGAATCCTGCGCCGTGACGCCAAACTAAACCCTTCGAAGTTTTCGTTTCGAGTGCAAGCATAAATGAACTTTTTGGTATTCAGGCGGAAGTGTCTTCAATGGTACATCGAAGGATTGGAACAATTTTCCTGCTGCGGTCTTCCAGTCCGATTATTATTTATGTGTATGCAAAGCTACGGTTAATAGGCTCTATCTTTCAGATACCGTCAATTTGAGACACAATAGAATGACAATAGATGCGCGAACAGCCGGCGTTGCTTGGGGTTTAATGAATTAATAAACTAGTACGAATCACTATCATCGATTGCTTTAATGCTTACCATCAAAAGAGATCGTCGCTTAAGTGCCAAAATATGACTGACGGACAAAATATGATGCGGTCGGCCTCCTCCTTTGAGAGCATTACTGCTTCGCAGAAGTCGGCGACCGCCTGCCACTCCTCCTCGCTCCAGACCATGGTCTAAACCAAGGCCCGGGGATCAGGGTCAGCTCAACAATGCTCCGCCCAAGCGATGCTGACAACCACCGTATGTTCCACCGATCCGCACCATGACAGCACCTGGGTGTTTCTTCCTGACGTATCCGAAACTGGAACTTCTCAAAAAGTCCATGTCCAGTGTGCACTAAAATAAGACGCAAAGTGAAACTGTGGCATCCTCTCTAACCACTCCTTAAAGAGGGTTAACTTAGACATAAATGAGACAAGCCCTTGGATTCAAAACCTGGCAAGAACTTTGTTTTAATTGACTGACCTGTTGGTCTAGTGGTTAGTGGCCCTGACTGTTATGCCGGAGATCGTGGGTTCGATTCCCACCTAGGACAAATGTTTGTGTGCAATAAGTATGCATTTAGAAATAAGTATGTTTACCAGTTGTCTAGTACTCATAACACAAGCTCTGCTTAGCTTGGGACTAGGCAGCGTTGTGTGATACTTAAAAAAAAAGGAGTAAAGCTCTTTATCTTACAATTTTTTTTTCAATCTCATTTTAAATCATTGTTTTTTTTTTTAAATTGATATAAAGTAGTGCTTGACTGCGATCCCACCTGATAATAAATAGTGATGCAATTGTTAACGGTCAAACGCACTAGCCTATTCACTCTAGCCTTGAAGACACTTCAATTATAATTGGATAGGAAGACCGCAGCAGGCAAATTGTTCCAGACCTTCGATGTAAACGGCATAACCGACGAGGTGAAATACTTAGTCTGAGCCGTAAAGGTTTCAACAACGTAAGGGTAACTTATTAAAATATCTCGTGTTACAATGGAAATAAGTCCCGATTTAACGATAAAGCACGCACCGGCCATCTTCTAACACCATTTGGCGCTAAAACGGCTGTCATCTGTCAAAGGTGACAGGTCGATTTGGCGGGAACGCATAACCCTATCTTAGACTGCAGGTGTAAAGAGGCCATAATGTGATGAATGTAATTAAGTTAAATATTATTGGCTATGGTTATGAGATTTTGTGAGAAGATTATATTTGAATTGGTTTAAATATTGCTATTCTAATACTTAAACTCTTGTCTATAAGGTTTTAGATTTTTTATGATAAGGACTGTTTTTTTATGGTAGGAAAATCATCTAATGACAACCCCCGCTCTTGCGCGGAGCGAGAGATAGTGTCAGACTCTTACTGACTATAAACCCACCCCGTTCCTTCGTGCCGTCATACCGGGGCTCGAGCTATAGTTGAAAAATATATAACCTTGGCCCCAGTAGGCTTCGACCTAACCGGGCCCCTGCTGTTGCTGACAACTCCTTGAGGCGCTCAGGAGCAGTGCGCGCCGTAGACGACTTGGGCTAAGTCCGTACAGTTACCGGACGGTCGGACAGCGAGATACCCATTGCTCGCCGTCCGCAAGTTCGCGTCTACGGTGGTCGGAAACTGGAATTGGAAGTCATCGATGATTGGAATCCCGGTATATGTTTGTAAGTGTGTGACTGTATATGTTTACAAACACATACACACACTTACAAACTTTCGTCTTGATAATAATATATGATTTTGTAGAGAACAGTGGTGACCAAATGGTAAGGGCCCCGACTCGAGCTGTAGGTCGTGGGTTCATACCCAGCCAGGCGCATTACTTTGTGTAATTTATTTCATCACCACTGCTCTCAAAACGGCGCGGCGAAGGCATGTCCTAAAAACAAAAATTCGCAGACATGTGATATCCATCAACCCACACTGGACCCGTGCGGTAATTACCTATAGGTAGTTTGTACGCAACGCAAAGTACTCCATAAAAGTCATTGACTCGTTCAGCTGACGTTTTCTTAAAGAAATTAATTTCGTACATTCTTATATTAATACGAATTTTGTAAAAAACGTACTTTATTTTTTAATTTTACCTTTACAAATCGATAGTGTTTTATGTACCGGATCGACCCTCCACGGGATTAAAACGATTAAAATTTAGCGGTGAATAAAATAATAATAATAATAAAATAATAGAAATATCCTAACATCGACCCCAAACTTATGACCACCGACATTTTGATGTAGATACCAAGTACATTTAGTCGACCAATCTAAATATAAACAGCTCTATTCATCTAAGTAACACAAAACTACCCCCACATCACACCGCAAATTCGAAATCTAAACGCGACAACGGAACGCGGCCGCCGGAAGCGTCCGACACCGCATTTCCGGTCAACCGTTAAATTTGAATTTCGAACTGATAGCGGCATTCCGCTGCAGACTTTTGTTGAAAGCGGACGTGTCGCCGGCTGCGGGAGATGCGGAAATTATCACGTGGTTTTTGTTTGAAAATAACCTTTAGTTGTTTAGTTTGTATGAATCGTTGATTATGATTTATTCATTAAACTACGATTTGCGACCGTAATAAATATGATTTCACTGATATATAATGAATCAATAGGTACAGTCCTTTCAATTCAGCCCTACCAAATGGCTTTACTCATCAGGGTCCATCGGATTCCCACAACCTTCACCTGGTCATCGGTCCACCTTGTAGGAGGCCTTCCAACGCTGCGTTTTTCGGGACGCACAGGATCGTTCATTGTGGCGATACTTGGGGGAGGCCTATGTCCAACAGCGGATGTCTATCAGCTGAAATAATGATGATGATTTTGATGATGATTCAATAGGGTTAGAGAAACTGAGAATGTTGTATTGATGGTTTTTAATTATTATAATTCCGTAAATAAGTATGTATTAGATCGCAAATCATATTTTAATGAACATAAAACCTGACACAGAACACAGACCTGTAAACTGCAAAAATACTCTATACCGTTCACCTTAAGAGCGTCCAATCCGTGATGACGTTATTACACATGTATCTTTAGATATTTTGTAAACGCAGATATCTTGTGAATATTATATAGGTTACTATTGAAATCAAAACACTTTTACTAAAGCTAATCCAGTAACTTAAAGACCTATGAAACTCTTCTATTTTGCATAAACTTTGTCTCTACATGATTTACTTACTTCATTGGCCAGAGATCGCTCTAGACAGAGAAGTTTGGAAGGAGAATAGGAAAGTCTTTGCCCAGTAGTGGGACACACAAAAGGGTATATAAAAAAATGTACTCATATGTTAAAAAAATATATATCTATTAGAAAACTTACATTATGTTTTTTTTTCTTAAAAAAAACCTGTTTTATTTATTTATTGTAGAACTTATGTATTTTATTATTATAAATAACTTATTTTAATCAATTATCTACACTTATAAACCACTTAATAACTATAATTACAGTAAATTACGAAATAAATAAATAATAAAACCCTACGCTAAAATACACTATCCAAAATATGGCGTCAAAAAATTCTTCCACATCGCTGTCGACTGGTAATTTGCCGAAAAGACATTTTTTTTTAATTTTATTTTTTTATGTTTTTAGTTCCTGGTTCAACAAGTTTTGTAAAATATTCGAAGAGAATAAAGAAAGACGGAATTACTGAATGCCAACAAAGGGTTCTGGCATTGCCTCTTTTTATATGTTGCCTCTTTAACATTTACATTTTTTTTTAACATTGCGTTCGATAAAACAACAAGCATCAAAACCACACTCAAGTTACCGATAGACATCAGGGAAAGACCCTCTTAACTCAAAGACTTTGTCCCAAATCAGCTTCGTCACAATATAATACTCACTATGTGTGACCTACATACCCACCCTTATCAGTACAGGGTGTTAATTTAAAACACGTACGTCTATCTAAGCAAGATGTGACATGTTATCAACAAAGGCGTCTGCAGTTCCGACGTTTGGCCGTAACGTATTGTTTTGAAGGGCGCTACTAAGGGTTTCTTGAGTTTTGAAGTGAATAATAAGTAATGAGTGAGTATTGAGTGAGTGTTTTTTGACTGGCCAAGATAAATGTTTGTGTGATTTATCTATAATATTTAAGTATTTAGAAATATATAAGTTACAGTCATATTCTCAACCCGCACTGGAGAGGAGGCCTGAGTCCCGGCATTATATTAAAAGGCTGATTATGATATACTATAAAAAATGTATTTAATTCATACCACAAGATCTGCATATTTCGGGACGTTTTGGAATATTATATTTATATTTTTTACATGTAGTTTTGGCATAATTAATCAGTAAGGGATACCTAATTTTTTTTTTAACTTCTTACTTTTTGTATTTTTCTTATTTTTAATATACTTCTTTCCATAGCTTTTTGGCATACAACTAGCTTATTTTGTATTTTTGAGTTTTACGTCCATGTCTGACATCCGTAGGTGAGGGACGGTAAGATGCATGAATCCAGTACGACCTTTTTTTGGTGAAGAGAGAAGTCGCCTTTTAATATTTCTTTGAGAGCCCAAAATTTTCTCCAACTTAGGTCTATCCTTCGTTCCACCTCATCTTCGGTATTTTTGCTTTTGAATGATAACTGTTTTCCTACTGCTACTGCTGTTCGTCATTACTTTTGTTTTGTTCTCATTCATTTTTAGACCCACTTTTTCACTTTCAACATTTAGAGCGTGCATCAATTCTTCCAACTTGCTGCTTGTTTCTGCGAAAAGGACGATCCGTCCGCAAATCGGAGGTGACTTAAGTGGTGTCTAGCTACTGTGATACCTTTCTCCCGCCAGTTTAGCTTCGTAAATACTCTGTAGTACTGCTATAAAAAGTTTTGGCGACAGTGGGTGTCCCTGCCTCACTCATCTCCGGATTGGTATTTCTGATCCACGATTTTTATCAATATGACCATAAAAAATTCGAAACAAAACCAGCTTCGAGTTCCAACAGTACCACTCCAAACCGACGATATCACCACGTTTCCGGTACTACCCGTTTTGTTTCATACAAAATGGGTAGTACCCTTACCTACCCCCCATATGTTCGAATGTGGCCAGGTATTGTGTCACCCCCTCGAAGATCGGGAACTGTCGGAAGATGGCGTGGGAGGATGTGTAACAAAATTATTACACGTGTTTGGTTAGTTATGTTGTTTAATGAAGAAAGTTTTAACTGATTATAACACAAGCTTTGAATATGTTATCGTAAATAATTCACAACTTGTTAAACAGGGTTCTATTCTATTTTTAGGGTTCCGTACCTCATAAGAAAAAAAACAGAACCCTTACACAGGAGGTTAAGGGCCCTAGCAGGATCGAACTTGGAGCCCAACTCAGGGTCGAAGCCTACTGGGGCCAAGATTCTGCTTCTGAAAGGAAGGCTCGGCCCCGGCATGAAAGGCAACGAAGGAACGGGTTGGATTTTGTAGTCAGTAAAAGTCTGACACATCTCCTGCTCCGCCCAAGAGCGGGAGATGTAATTTTGATGATTTTTACCCACAGGAACACTTTGTTGTCCATCTATATGTCAAGACACTTTGTCTCGGGAACGCGAGGAGATATCGATTTGATATTGAAACTATATACTTAAGTCTGCGGTCCCTTGAAGCTGTTAATAAATAAAACTTTTAAGTTAATGAATCTTTTGTCGCAAAAAAGCACATACCCCGTTAAATTTTAATCGTTTTAATCCCGTGGAGGGTCGATCCGGTACATGACACACTATCGATTTGTAAAAATAAAATTAAAAATAAAGTATTTTTTTTTTCAAAACTCGTATTAATGTACGCATGTACGGAATTAATTTATTTAAGAAAACCTCAGCTGAGCGAGTTCAATGACCTGTAGTTAATAGTCGGCGTTACATACAAACTACCTACAGGTCATTGAACTCGCTCAGATGATGCTTTCTAATTTCGTAAATGCGTAAATTAATACGAGTTTTAAAAAAAAGGTACTTTATTTTTAAATCGATAGTGTTTCATGTACCGGATCGACCCTCCACGGGATTAAAACGATTAAAATTTAGCGGTGCATTTCGACACTCTCAAGGCAATCTTTAAGTCAAGAATGAATAGGTTACTTCTAAGCAAGCGTGCTCCATCGCCAACAGCATCATCGCTTTCCATCAGGTGAGATAGCGGTCAAGTGCGAACCTATCAACAATAAAATTATTTATTTATTTATTTGTTAGCCTGTTCTGTCCCACTCCTGGGCAAAGGCCTCCCTCCACTCCTTCCATTTTTCGCGCGCCCCGACAATAAAATATAAATCGAAAATCATAGGGTACTTCATATTGACCCAGAATCTTGAAATTTGGCATAAAACAAGGTCTTATAGTACTTATTCAAATCAATTTCTTTTGAACACCTCATCGAAAGAACTTTACCATTTCAAAAATGTGTGCGATATGGGATATGGCATGTGGAATCCTGCAGGACCGCTGGCCTGAAGCTGCAGAAGCGAGCGTACGTGACCCACCGCCGCGCCCCTCCTATGATGAGTACCACTTCATTGCGCTCATGATTAAAAGTAGCCGATTTTGAATAAACAGAGCTCCATTGGTATAATTGCTGTAAGGCGTTCCGCTGTGAGGATAAACAAATAAACACACAAACACCTTATTGGGCGTTAAGTGAAATAAAATGATTTAGAATTAAATCGAACTGAATTAACCTTTTGAAAGTCTTAAGTTACACAGTTCGACATAAGCAATTGTCTTTCTATTGTGTCTCTAATTACGGCATTCGTTAATCTAAGCTCCAGACAAAACAAAGGTAAACACTAGCTCAAACTTCATGTAACTCAATTTCAAACCATATGCAGGGCCATAGATTGAGTTCTACCCATCCTCTTATTACAATAGCGTGATAATAGTATTAGTTAACAGTTCACAAGCTTGCCGCCAAGTGAATCACTTATTTTAACTTATTGTTTTAAACTTAGCTACGGTTGGGATGACTAGGTAAGGTGTGGAGTTCGGCTAAAATATTTTATTAATTTTACTACCCACGATAATAGTTGCCATTATTATCATTATCACTCAAAGATTCAAAGCATGTTATTTCAAATAAACTACTTACTTTTGAATTGTCAAAAAGCCAGTTAGTCAGAAAAATAATGCTAATTGCACATTCCAAAGCGTAGATCTCTATAGAGAAGAATGTGCAAGAAATTCTATGGATACTTTTTCAATCGTGTTATGTATTACTATTACGTCGGTTATATATTTTATTTTACTATTATGTGAGAACAATGTAAATAAAGTAAAACAAAAAAAAACATACAAATTCTAAGTTCGTCCACTGCTAGTCATAGGTCTCCTTCAGATGTCGCCACAATGAACAGGTCAGTACGTCTCGTATCCAACGCATTCCCGCGACTCTATCCAAGTAATCCGATCACCTAGGGAGAGACCTCCCAACAGATTGAAGAGTACCAAAGTACCAACTGCTTAAGTCAGAGCGAGGGCTTTTTTTACATAAATTCTAAAACAAGACGGTGACTATTGCAACCCCGTGTTCGAACATCGTCGCTTACCATTTTGTGAAATTGCGGTCGAATGCGAGCATATCACTTGTAAAAAAACCCTCGTTTTTAAACAATCATCTTTCTCGTCCGATTATAATTTAGGTATCTTCAAGGCTAAAGTGAATATCTAGGCTAACTAGTGTGCCTCACCATCAACGATTGCATCACTGCTTACCATCAGATGGGATCGCAGACAAGCACTAGTTTACTTCATTAAAAAAAAATTATATATATTTTTATTTATTTATGTCCCAACTCCAAAGCTTACCAAGTCAAAACGCGAAGTAAAACATCGTGGATTCAATTTCCACCTGTCTATTGTTCAACGTCGCCATTGTTTGTCCATAACTGTTGAGCTGACTGTACGTGTACACTGTTGACTGCACAACGTGTTGCAGAATAAAACGACGAGCTTTGAAAGTACTCGCTAGTTTGTTCAGAATTGAGGACTGAATATGATTTCAGGCAATGTAAAAATTTTGAATGGTGCGCTAGGCTATACACCGGTAAACTTTTATCGTTTTAATCCCGTGGAGGGTCGATCCGGTACATGAAACACTATCGATATGTAAAGATAAAATTAAAAAATAAAGTACCTGTTTTTCAAAGCTCGTATTAATTTACGCATGTACGAAATTAATTTCTTTAAAAAAACGTCAGCTGAGCGAGCTCAATGACCCGTAGTTATTAGTCGGCGTTGCGTACAAACTACTTATAAATAAAGTACATGTTTTTCAAAACTCGTATTAATTTACGCATGTACGAAATTAATTTCTTTAAAAAAATGCCAGCTGAGCGAGTTCAATGACCTGTAGTTATTAGTCGGCGTCGCGTACAAACTACCTACAGGTCATTGGACTATTAGCTTAGCGTAGCATAATCAGCTTTATAACGTTCCTACCTGGTATGCAGATCTTTTTTCTAGAACCTCCTATTTTCCTCTATTTATAATTTTTGTCATTTTTAATGGTGGAATCAGGACTTAAACTGTTTTGATATAACTCATCTACAGACGCCATCATCATCAGCCTTTATGGTCGAGGCCATGGTCCGGACGGTCGAGGCCATGATCCGGAGCGAGGAGGAGTGGCAGGCGGTCGCCGACTTCTGCGAAGCAGTAATGCTCGCTAAGGAGGAGGCCGACCGCATCAGGCAACGGCGCTCTCGCCGCCGCCGCCGGGATTCCGCGGGCTTGCGGCCAGTGAGCAATGGTTAGCTCGCTATCCGGCCGTCTGGTAACAGTCCGGACCAAGCCCAAGTCGTTGACGGCGCGCGCTGTTCCCGCGCGCCCCAAGGAGTTGTCAGCAACAGCAGGGGCCCAGCCGGGTCGAAGCCTACTGGGGCCAGGGTTATCCGAAAGGGCGCTCGAGCCCCGGTATGAAGGGTTGAAGGAACGGGATGGGTTTTTTAGTCACTAAGAGTCTGACACTATCTCCCGCTCCGCCCAAGAGCGGGGGTTGTCATAAGATGATTCCCATCGAAAAAAAATAAAATTAGCCTTTATAATGTTCCCACTACTGGGACTCAGGCCACCTCTCTAGGAGAGAGAAAGGCCGGAATCCACCTCGCGGGCCCAGTGCGGTTTGGTAAATGTCACATGTCTTCGAATTTTTGCTTCTAGGACATGCCGATTTCCTCACGATATTTTCCTTCACCATTTCGAAAAACAAAAGCACAGACTTGAAACTAATAAAAGCCATTCTAAACACGTATCAGATTCGGTCAGGTGATATCACAATACTCGTATAGTGTGGACAGCAAACAGGTTGGACAAACTAATAAAACTGTTTATAGAGACCAGCCGTGTATTTAGGATGAAAGGGCTGGTTACACGAGGTCCCTTACAGCTGGCTGATATTTTGAATGCAAAATTTTTGAATAGAGAAAGAAATAAAAATATTTGTGCCCTTTTTTATGGTAGTAAAATCATCTAATGACAACCCCCGCTCTTGGGCGGAGATAGTGTCAGATTCTTACTGACTAAAAACCCACCCCGTTCCTTCAAGCCTTCATGCCGGGGCTCGAGCGCCCTTTCGGATAACCCTGGCCCCAGTAGGCTTCGACCCAGCTGGGCCCCTGCTGTTGCTGACAACTCCTTGAGGCGCGCGGGAACAGTGCGCGCCGTCGACGAGTTGGGCTCGTTCCAGACAGTTACTGGACGGTCGGACAGCGAGCTACCCATAGCTCACCGTCCGCAAGCCCGCGACTACGGTGGCCGGAAATCGGGATCGGAATCCCAGCGGCGGCTCGCACAATCGTATGAACTAATAATTATATGGTTACTTATAATAATTGAGGAGTTCCCTCGATTTCGCCAAGATTCCATCATCAGATCCCAACTTGGTGACTACGGGGCCATTTGGGAAGTTCCAAAAAAAATTAGTACATTTTGATACAAGTGGGGAAAGTTTGTCATTGCAACCGACGCGAAATTCACCCGAGCCGTATGAGTGAGTGCGTTATGGAGCCGAGTGCTGCTGTGACAAATCTCCACATGTATCAAACGAACTTTTTCAATACCTACACTTACGAAGAAATACTTACTTTCTCTAAAAATTACGAAGCATTTTTGTTCATTTTGTACGTATAAATTTTTCCAAAGTTGCTATACACTTTAGTTTTGATTTTGATGGCAGCAGACTATGGGCAGTATTTTTAACTTAATCACAATATCTGGGGGCGGCGGTATCATCTAAAGAATTCCCTTCAAATCTTATTTTTTTTTCACAAATAACACAAATAAAAAATAATCTTTAAGTACTTAATTAATAGACTTTTTCCCGCGTTTTACTTTTGTGGGTTGAAGAAGAAGCAAAAAAAAATCAAAAATATCTGCTAACTTCCGGTAACAGATCATATTTTTCATCCATGCGAGTAGAACTCTGATTTTTTCATGCTCTGCTGGAAAATAATCTGCTAAGTTCACAGCCATTCCGGCATAGCGGTTAGACTCTCTAACCATTACACCAACAGGCCAGTCAAATTGTACTTCAACAATCTCTATAAAATACATATATTATTGAAAATAAAAATGTCTCCTGCAACTATAAAATTACGGCAGCTAAATGATATTCATCAAACCGTTAACTTTGGAAAATTGAATGTCGTTTGCAGCAATAGAAGAATTGGCTGCACGCCAATATTTTTGATACACCGCTCACCCCTACACTACAAAAGGATTTGTTACTTACCTACGAACACATTAAAATTGCCACGATAATCTAAGTGAAGAAGTGAAGAGGCGTATGGCAATTTTGACCACGTAACTGAGCGTTGAGATGACGTCTTTCCCGTACATTTGAAGCTTTCTACTAGCGTTAACTATTGCAGATTAGCAACTTGGCTAGGGTACTGGAGTGATGACCACGATAACTCTATTATAATAAGGAAGGCCCGGATGCTAAATTTGCAATTAATAAAGCGTTATGGGGACGTATTGGATTGTAAAGATTAGGTTAGACAGAATATTTGATAAGTTTCCATTTTAGGGGGGGAGGAGAGAAAGAATTTTCAAAATTGAAAAGTGCGATTGATTTTTTTTAAGGAATCCTATCAGGATTACGAAAAACCTATAATCTAGCGGTTTTCATAGAGAGATGTAGCTAAAACCTTCGATAAATAAAAATTTTCAATGTTCCTAACAAAGTTATCATAGCAAACTGTGGTAAAAACAATTGCACTTATAATCAACGAATTATTAATAGGAAGCTTACAACCGAACTTTTGTCCATTTGCACGCTCAAATTGTCAAATTATTGAAATATACATTTTTCTTCATGTACTTAACTTACCTTAGATTAATCTGACGCGCTGGAGTTTTTCCGAAGAACAATTATTTTTTACTAATCTGACGGGCTGCTCTCAACGAACCGATGCAAGGTTTCTCCCCATATAATTTTCTGACGCGCTCGAGTGTCCCGCAAAATCTCCATCTCGCTCTCCCTACCATCAAAATTGAAACCGACAAGGAAGATACAATATCTATTTGGGAGGACGGTGGTGCAATGGCTGAGCAATTGACCGCTATGTCGTGGGTCCGATTCCCACATAGCATTGTATAATTATCCTTATAATTTTCCCACTGCTGGGGCTCAGGCTTCCTCTCTACGCGCCGGGCCTTGGTTGAGGCCATGGTCCGGAGCGAGGAGGAGTGGCAGGCGGACGCCGATTTCTGCGAAGCAGTAATGCTCGCAAAGGAGGAGGCCGAACGCATCAGGCAACGGCGTTATCGCCACCGCCGCCTCCGCCGGGATTCTGATCTCGATTTCCGGCCACCGTAGGCGCGGGCTTGCGGACAGCGAGCAATGGGTAGCTCGCTGTCCGACCGTCCGGTAACTGTCCGGACCAAGCCAGTCGTCAACGGCGCGCACTGTTCCCGTGCGCCTCAAGGAGTTGTCAGCAACAGCAGGGACCCAGCCGGGTCGAAGCCTACTGGGGCCAGGGTTATCCGAAAGGGCGCTCGAGCCCCGGTATGAAGGCTAGAAGGAACGGGGTGGGTCTTTTAGTCAGTAAGAGTCTGACACTATCTCCCGCTCCGCCCAAGAGCGGTGGATGTCATTGCATGATTTTTATCACCATAAAAAAGGCTTCCTCTCTAGCAGAAAGAATAGGTCGTAATCCATCACGCAAGTTCAGTGCGGAATGGTGGGTGTCACATGTCTTCGAACTGTCTGGTTCTAGGACATGCCAGTTTCCTTGCCTCCAGGACTGCTTACGAGTTCCTTGTGATACACAGGTCACTCTCTCCTCTTTTTCAGTTGCCTAATAGTCTAAGATCCGATTAAGAACGACCTTCACCGGTCTGTTTAATGGATGAAACGTATTTTATGATAAATTTAGTGTATTAAATAATATAACGCGGGTGGCTTGCCAGATTTTTTTGCAGACAACATTATAACATCGTATTCGTAATGAAACAGCGTTTATTTTGATATAGAATTTGTTGTATATCAAAATAAACACACCTGTTTATACATACCTGTTTATACTTGGCAACCCATAGTTATGCCAAGAAACAAATAGGCAACCCAACATTTTTATGTTCTAAAGGCTTCACACTTTCGGTTAGTATTAAAATTTGTTAAATAAACCAGAGAATTTTCAAAAAAAAAAAAAAATTGTTAGGCCAGGAATTTCTCAGGCAACCCACCCGCGTTATATTATTTAATATACTAAATTTATCATAAAATACGTTTCATCCATTAAACAAACCGGTGAAGGTCGTTCTTAACCGTATCCTCTACTATAACATTTTCACGCACATGGTTCTAGTTGGTCCAATGTCTACCAAAAAACAAACCCTCCCGCGTATGAGTCAGAATCGCGCATGAAGAGTTCAGTCCGCAGCAAAAACGACAAAAAATTGGAAATAACACAACACTAAGTGCCGCTGTCAGTAATTAAAAAAAGAAATGAAACAAAACCAAAATATACTTGTAGCAATCTCATCTTATATTCATTCATTAAAAGCACAAGTGCACATAAAAACAACATATACAAAATATTCCCCATAAACACATAAGATATGATATTAACGTCATCATGTTTCTTACTGAGGCACATTCTATCATATAAAGAACAATGGATCAAGTATATAGTGAAGAGTAACCCAGATAACATTATCTCCAGGATGATGAGGACTTTGGCGTAGTTGAGGAGGCGAATGCTCTTGAACAAGCTGGCAGAAACCCAGAGGACACTGGCAAAGAAAAGGAGCCACATCAGAAGGTGGATATAAGTGAGGAAGGTGCAGTAGTTAGGTACCCTCCTACATAACGAAATGAGCTCTCCATCACGACCTGGAAGCAAAAAAAACATCATCATCTTCACCATCATAATTTCAGCTAAAATACGGCTCTTGCTGGTCATAGACCTCTTCCAAGTGTCTACAATGACCTATGATGGTCTGCATCACGCATCCATTGGGTTCCTGCAACCCTTAGAACGCTGATTGTTGATGACGCCTTCATATAATAATATAATATAATATTCCACAACTATCACACAACGCCGTATTGGCTCAAGCTAAGCAGAGCTTGTGTTATGAGAACTAGACAACTGATAAACTTACTTATATATTTCTAAATACATACATATTATAGATAAATTACACCCAGACACAGAACAAATGATCGTGCTCATCACACAAACATTTGTCCTGGGTGGGAATCGAACCCACGACCTCCTGCATAGCAGTCAGGGCTACTAACCACTAGGCCAACAGGCCAGTCTATCAGGTCAGTTCAGTCATAGGTATGTGCCACAGGTCTGTCCATTGTACACAGTTCTTGAGGTTATATGTTTTGATATGATGCTAGATTTTTTTTTTGTGTTATTAACTTTCTGGGAGCTATATTGAAGATATTTTTTTCGAGTTTAAGAAATAACATTGTCTAATAATATATTCGACGAGGTAGAACCAAAAATTCGAAGACATGTGACATCTACCAAGTCGCACTGGGCCCGCGTGGTGGATTACGACCCATTCCCTCTCTTAGAAGAGGCCTGAGTCCAAGCAGTGGGAACATGGAAAAGGCTCATGTTGATGATGAAATCATAAACTTACCAGCTAAGTAGTATGCTAAGCTGAGTATCGGACCAAGAGTAACTGAGACACAAAAACAGACTACTGATAGAAAAAAGTTTGAGCTCCTCCAAAGACCGTTCAAAGGTGGCACCTTCGAAATTTGGTCTGTGAACTTCTTCCACATAATAACTGATTTTCACAATCACCAGTTTATCGAAACATACGGCGAAATATCTTGGAAAGAATCTAGCTTATGATAAATTTGCGATATTTTTTTCACATTCCCATTATAGTTTGTTTACGTTTGTTCACGAAGCTAAAGGTTTTGACATTTCTTTGACAGTTTATATTTTTTTATGAATTGCTTTTTGGGCTAAGGATTAGTAAAAATAAAATTACATTAAAACTATAGAGTCTGTCTAATAAGTTAAACGACTTGGGTAATTATTAGGATTTAATGAAATCTGATGTAGTCAACACGGGTTCACTTATCAAGATTGATTAGGAGATAGAGATCATTGTTTACTAACAGAAGAACCTTATAAAAAGTACCGAATAATTGTATTTTTTAAATCATTCAATATTATGCAAAATTCCAAAGTCGGTTGACTTATTAGACCGACTAGAACGCCTGACGGTAAGGGCCTGTCCGCACAGCGATAGATATTTCACCGCGCGGAAAATATTCGCGCGGATTTATTCCCGTACCGCGTCAAATCTGCAAGAAATCACAGAGTTTTTTATCCACCACGCAGCCCTTAGGGCCTGTCCGCACAGCGGTATTTCAACGCGTGGTTTTTTTTTCGTTATCCTGTAACACATTGAATCCTATGGAAGTTTCTGCACAGGCGATAAAAAATTCTGTGATTTCTAAACTGCTTATACAGAATACCATTCTGTATATGCAGTTTGATCAGAGTTTGCGCAGTTGGCGCCACGCATCTAGCCCAGGAGGATTTGATCTTTAAGTGTCTCAAAATAAAGTTGACAATGTCAATGTGCGTTTGCTCTTTGTAATTAACTGCACACTGACTGTATGCGGTTAGCGATGGACAGCGTACGTCGACACTACACGACTGTAGCCGACTGTGTAAAGTTAAAGGCACGACTGCATGCAGTTGATATTGACTTCACTCGACTGCAGCCGACCGCGTGCAGTCGATATCATGACTGCATGAAGTCGAACGAACAACTGCATGCAGTTAAATATATCGACCGCGTGCGGACGCTGCGATGCAGTCCGTCTGACGTCAGCCTAAGTCGATGAGGAGGCCTATTTCCAACAGTGGACGTCTCTTGGCTGTTAGTGCTAATTTATCATCATCATCATCATTTCAGCCGAAAAAAGCCCACTGTTGAACATAGGCCTCCCCCAAGTGTCGCCACAATGAGCGGTCCTGTGCGTCTCGCATCCATCGGATTTCCGCAACCCTTGCGGGGTCATCGGTCCACCTCATAGGAGGTCTTCCGGTACGTGGTCGCTATTCCAGAACCTTTCGGCCCCTACTATACAAATAAAACAAAACACAAAGTCTTCAACTCTTTTCTGAATCTGTATAACACATACAAATATAAACTCAAAATCAAAAGATATAAAACACAAAATACATTCAGCAACAACGCTTCAGGCAGATCGGTGACGTCAGAATGTCCCAAACAGCGGACATCATACACTGTACAATACACTAGAAAGTATAAACCAGTAGTTCCAGCTGTTAACATATTTATAGACGTCATTATCATGAACCAATCGATTCCAGTCTCGTAGTACTTTTTTGCCAAAATACAGGTGAGTAGAGAAAAATTATTAATGAAAAGCTGCCACATACACACTGACATTACGATTATTAGGTTTACGTAGGCTGGCTTCGCTATTTTTGTGATCTCGGTTTGTCCAGCTGTGAAAAAAAAAAATTAGGAATTATTAATAATCCATACTATACTAGCGAAGCCGCTCACGTATATAGAATGCCTGTCACTAGGAGTACAGCAGCTTATGTGAGAAAAAAAATATGATAAACAGGTAAAGTTTGTTTTTTTTTTTTTGTTTGTAGGAAGTAATTAAGATATTAACTCCTACAAACCAAAAAAAAAACAAATCCTCAAGCCAATTGATAGCCACACACGTTCAAGTTTACCAGACACCACTTCAAACACGCAGCAAACTTGACAGTAAACTAGATCGTGTGTTTAGTTCATAACCTCAAGCATACTTGACCACTTGATACTGCTCATATAGACAGTAAATTCCTCACGCATACTGATAGACGCACACGGATAAGTTTACCGGACGCCATTTCAAACGCATTGCAAACTAGATCATGTGCAACATCCATAATGTCAAGCATACTTGTCGTGTTCAAATAGACAGTATTGTGCGTTTCACTTAAGAGGTTCCTTTGCCGTAATGTTGGCTCCCCTGTCTGTCTTCAGAAAAAAGAAGGGAAAAATGAAAACCAAAATTTTTGCACGCTAAAAGGAAGTTGTTGGATGGAGAGGTACGATATTGCGGCGTTTTCGGTGTTTGAAAGAATTGCAAGACAATCTAAATGGAGCCCTACGTTGAAAGCTTTGACAAAAATAGTTTACAGTAAAAAAAAATATATATATAAATATAAGGCAATTGTTAAAATCCCTAATTTTAAGTAATTTCATTGCTCAAAACATAGCACCACTGTTTTTCCGTATTGCCAACATTACGGCAAAGGAACCTCTTAAATGAAACGCACTGTAGACTCTTCAGGCATCCTGATTGCCACACATGGTTAAGTTTACCGAAAACCGCTTCAAACGCGCAGCAAACTTGACGGTAAACTGGATTGTGTGTGGTATCCATAACGTCATGCATACTGGCAGCCATATAAGGTCATTCGGGAAGTTCCTGCACAGGATTCGTGCGGAACTGACGCCCGGGTGTCGCCACTGTGCGGAATGCCCGGAGGACACGGTGGAGCACATAGTCGAGGTGTGCCCTGCTTGGGCGGAGCATCGCCGTGCCCTCGTGGATCGGCGGCGGAGACCTCTCGCGCCGGGCCTTGGTTGAGGCCGTGGTCCGAAGCGAGGAGGAGTGGCAGGCGGTCGCCGATTTCTGCGAAGCAGTAATGCTCGCAAAGGAGGAGGCCGAACGCATCAGGCAACGGCGCCCTCGCCGCCGCCGCCGGGATTCTGATCCCGATTTCCGGCCACCGTAGGTGCGGGCTTGCGGACAATGAGCAATGAGTAGCTGTCCGGATGAAACCCAAGTCATCAACGGCGCGCACTGTTCCCGCGCGCCTCAAGGAGTTGTCAGTAACAGCAGGGACCCAGCCGGGTCGAAGCCTACTGGGGCCAGGGCTATCCGAAAGGGAGCTCGAGCCCCGGTATGAAGGCTAGAAGGAACGGGGTGGGTCTTTTAGTCAGTAAGAGTCTGACACTATCTCGCGCTCCGCCCAAGAGCGGGGGTTGTCATTGGATGATTTTTTCCCACCATAAAAAAGCCATATAATTATGGTCAAGTTTACCGGATGTTACGGAACTCTATCGTTTATAGCGTCCATTAGTCGGAGCTGTTATTACTAGGCTACCACTACAAAAAAAAAGCCTCACATTTTATTTTTAATTAGTTACCTTTATCATATCCATAGTGTACCATAAGTGTGTTGAGTGGTCCAAATATAAACGAAATATTAATTATAAAGATAGATAAACTTAGCGTGAATTTACGCCATGAATCGCGAGTTAGTTTTAAACGGTTACACATGATTTTGATTCAGTTTTAACATGTTATTTTATTTTAGACACGATGATAATTTTCCTATTGCGATATATTACGGGTTTGATTTTGTCAGATTTTGACAAGTAACTTTTTTTGTAGTAAGAGTTAAGCTAAGATATTTAAGTTATTTAGCCTAGAGTCTGTTTAATAAGTTAAACGACTTGGGTAGAGTCTGTGCGGAAAGTAAACCATCGTGGGATTTGAGGGCGCTGATGTAGATAAAAATCGTTTTTGTTATGTAAGCAACATTGTGACGTCATTGTAGTGCGACTGTTAAATCTTGATATTTTGAAACTATGTTAGACTAGCTTCTTCCAGCGGCTTCACCCTATAATAAAAATTATCTTATTGGCTGCATTTGCTCACCTAATGAAACTGCAAAGTTATAGCTTATGTGCTATATTATTGCAATGTTTATGATTAAGTTCATGTGTCTAGTAGTTTTTGCACGACACATCCATACATACGAGTACCTCCAAAAACTTTCGCATTTATAATTTTAGTAGCCTATTTATTGAACTTGCTCACGTGATGAAACTTAGCAAAAATATAGGTTATAAGCTATATTATTGCAACGTTTGTCATTAAATTCATAAGTTTTTGCGTAATGCCGTTAATTGTGGCGACACCTAGGGGAGGCCTACATATGTCGAACACGTCTTTCGATTGTAATGATGATGAACATTTAAATGCAAACACGAACCGGTAAAGGAAAATAGCGTGAAGAAACTGCTGTACTGCCTATCTAGGTAGGTTCCACCAACGACCACTTACCCAGTTCCAACGAAAATGGTTCTATCACTTTGACTGGGATCGGTCTATTATCACTGACTGGAATATTGTAGCTAGCAGCAAGTTTATGTTTACCCTAGTTAAATTTAAAGGTAAAAATGGGACACACTACCACTTTCTCGTTGTCTTCCTCGGTACATTTGTCTCTTTTGCTAATCAATGAAAAATATGAACTTAATGACTATGAAAATAAAGTACACTTCAGAATTTGTAATGTTGCTTCGTAAAAAATCTATTTAGCCTGTAAGGGACCATCTCGTATATAAGATCCTTGGGATCACTTGGTTGTTCGTCTGTTTATCTGTTAAGACCCTTTAACTCGACGCTTGGAGGTATCGAGTTAAAATTAAAACCATACACTTAAATCTGCGGTCTTTTGAAGTTGTGAAAAAATGACTTAAACTTCTGAGTTAACGAAAAAAAAAGATACGGCCGTTTATGTCGCAAAAAACATATATTTCGATACTCAAAGGAATGAAAGTTCAAAGGGGTGACGTTGACCTAGAATCCTGAAATTTGGCATAAATCAAGGCCTCATAGAACAAGTACAGGGAAAAATCTGAAAATTGTAAATTTGTAGATCTGCCACAAAATATATTTTTTTTTGCAATTCGGAGAAATCTTCGTAACTCAATTCGAGAATTAATTTCATAGGTAAATTTGTACAGAATCTTCAGTGCGCCAGTCCGACTCGCACTTGCCCTTTTTTATTTTAGTTACTGTATCCTTACTCAAGCCTGAAAAGAAATATTCTAAGTTAGTCGAAATGCATTATAAATTTAAAATATCAATACTCTTTATACTAGCCATCGAAAATATTGACCAAAACAAAATAAACAAATATCGTCATGTTTAAATTAATTTCCGTTTAATTTATATATATTCGGAGATAACAGGGATAGGAGTTCACCCAGGAAGTCTAAGAACATTAAAATAAAAGTGTTACGTACCAAAAAAACAGCATACCAATGTTTCCCAAGTTCGTGACTTTGTTTTGATCAATAATGGTGTGATTTGCCATTTGTCATCTTTGGCAAAACTGTAATATATTAAATATTATTTCCCTTGCAGCTCAGTGAAATTTTTTATCACATTTCTGAAGATTTCAATTAAAAATCACAATAAAATAACATAATAAACAAACCCACTGTCAACATAATATGACGTTTGGCATTTGACGGATGGCTGGGTTGTGTTGCTACTTAAAATCTTTAATGTTGTTTTCACTTTACGCCACGACGGTTCTTTTATCGCACAGACAATAATTATTAGGATTTTATGAAATCTAATGTAGTCAACACGGGTTCAATAATCAAGGTTGATTAAGAGATAGAGATCATTGTTTATTAGTAGAAGAACCTTATAAAAAGTATCGAATATAAATATTTTTTAAATGATTATATATTATACAAAATTCCCAAGTCGGTTGACTTATTAGACAGACTATAAAAGCTAAACTTTTTTTTAATAAATTTTAGAAAGACGTTAAAACACATTTTGTTTGTTTGTACGTAAATTCGTGGGTACAAAATTATCTTTTGAAGGACTGTAACTTGCTGACTGTAAAATAAACACATTGATTAAAATACAGCATTATTATTTATATTTATATATGTATCTATGTATGTATTTATTGCTGTTTGTCTATTTATTAAGTTGCACCTGCCATGTTAATGTTTCTGCACCACCCTAAGGTCGACAGACAGATAATGCATAAGGCATGAAGTCCGCCTTTGTACAGTTTTTTTGCATAAAGCTTTAATAAATATATAAAATAATGTAATTTCAGTGATAAAGTAAACCCAGCTGGTCCCAGAACCAAGAAGTCATCAAGAGATTCCGAATTAATTTATGTTCAACGCAACAGAAAAGAACCTAAAATTAAAAATAAATCTGTCACTATTTTGTTGTCAAAATTTATAATAAACATTTTAAAATATCTTAAAAAAATATATCAAAAATCACTACTTCTATCCCTGTACTGTCTAAAATATTTTTTGAACAAGAATTTTTGTTCACACACATTAATTAAACCCCAAGCGAACGCCGGCGTTCGCTCACCTATTGTCTTTCTATTGTGTCTGTAATTTCCACGATTGAAAGGTTAAGGTTCAGCAAAAATGGATAATACAAGCAAATCTGCTCACTATGCACCTTCCCGTCCCTGGAGAACATATAACATTGTACTGTCTTTCTGTTGTATAATAATATCATTCTTGTTTGGTATTGGAAACGTAATGTATTCGACCTCAGGTAAGTTCGCCGGCACGGCGAGTATCCACCATTACGTCTTTGAAACATCTACGGTCCGGACTAAGCGTTTCGCCTCGTCATTTATACCGCGTACATTGAAAGACTGGAACATATTGCCTGCTGCGGTCTTCCGTCTTCAAGGCTAGAGTGAATAGGCTCTTAATAAACTAGTGCGCCTCACCATCAACGATTGTGTCACTGCTTACTATCAGGCGGGATTGCAGTCAAATACTAGTTTATAACAGATAAAAAAAAAGTTTTTTCCTCGTACATTTCAGCAGTAGTTATGTTAGTTATGTAATGAGTATTAAGAACTATATTTCACCGAGACAGCATGGCGGCGCGACCAGTCGCCGCTACCAAGATGTATAAAGCTCTATAGAGAGTTACTCACCTGGTGTCAGTTTGGTTGCGCAACCAATTTAGTGGCGCGACCAGGTCGGACGTGTGGCGACTCTGGTGTCTGTATGGTGTCTAGTTTGGTAGCTTAGAGCTAAATTTCACCGGGATACCATGGTGACGCAACTAGTCCCGCTGAAATTATACAATATTCAAATATTTATAAACGGGGGTTGACCGGCGACTCGTGGAGGTCGATGCTTTCCCAGCCTGAAACGATAAATGTAATAACATTGTGGCGGTGGAGGGCACGCGCACTTTTCTGCACTAGTGCAGAAAACAGTCTATTGTGTACTTAATGCCGTGTGATAAGAGCGAGTTTTCGAGTGTACTGAAAAAGATTTTGAGAAGATTAAGTAATTTTCTTCTTTTTTCTTTGCAGATTCTCAAGGAAATGTTGCAAAAGTATGCAGGAACGAACCAGACTACTGCATTCTCCAAAGCTATTCGCATTACTTGATGTGGATCCCCTTCTTCACCAGTCTTCTTCTGTTCTTGGCTTGCTGGTACAACAGCACGACGCTTATACACTGCTGCATTGGTCTCATCATCACAGACTTGGTGTTGTCATTTAGATATTATAGTGTGATAATGTAACTACAACGAACGATCGGACTCCCGCAACCTTCACCAGGTCATCGGTCTACCTTGTGAGAGCTCTTCCAATGCTGCGTTTTCCGGTACGCGATCGTCACTCCAGAACCTTTCGGCCCCAACGGCCATCCGTTCTGCGAGCAATGTGCCCTGCCTATTGCCACTTAAGTTTAGCGATTCTTCGTACTATTTATTTATTTAAACTTCATGTACAGTAGTGGTACATAGGCGGACTTAATGCAACAAGGTATTCTCTACCAGTCAACCTTTGGGTTAAAAAAGACATCACTGTGGTTGGTTTGCACAATAAACAAATACTTGAAACGGAAAAAAGCTTATTTATATATATATACTAAAATAACACAAATACTATGTCGGCGACACTTGCGGGAGGCCTATGTCCAACAGTGGACATCTGTCGGCTGATATGATTGATTGATTGATTGAACTTTGACTCCTGCGCAGTCCAGAGCTGGATTTAAGCATAGGCGACATACGCAGTTGCCTATAGGCCTATCAAATAGCTATTGCCCGCGCGGCTTCGCTCCCGCTCTTCCCTACTCCAACCTACTATACCCTACTCTACCCTACTGTACCCTACCGTACCCTACCGTACCCTACTCTACCCTACTCTACCCTACTCTACCCTACTCTACCCTACTGTACCCTACAGTACCCTACCGTACCCTACTCTACCCTACTCTACCCTACTCTATCCTACTCTACCCTACCCTATCCTACTCTACCCTACTCTATAACTACTCTACTCTACTATACTACTTTACCCTACCAAACTTCACATAAACCAGCGTGTCACACTGCGCAAGCATAATTTATAATATTCCACAACTATCACACAACGTCGTCTAGTCTCAAGCTAAGCAGAGCTTGATGTGCTGATGAGTACTTGACAACTGATAAACATACCTGTATATTTCTAAAAACATCCATACATAGGTAAATCACACCCAGACACAGAACAAATGATCGTGCTCAACACACAAACATTTGTCCTGGGTGGGAATCGAACCCACGACCTCCGGCATAGCAGTCAGGGCCACTAACCACTAGACCAACAGGCTAGTCAAACATATCAATTAATTAGTCTTAGTTCAATGCTATAAGATTGCTGAACACATAATATTTTTTTATTTTTTCTATCTGTTATAAACTAGTGCTTGACTGCGATCCCGCCTGATGGTAAGCAGTAATGCAATCGTTGATGGTGAGGCGCACTAGTTTATTAAGAGCCTATTCACTCTAGCCTTGAAGACACCCAAATTATAATCAGACGGAAAGACCGCAGCAGACAAACTGTTCCAGTCCTTCGAAGTACGCGGTAATAACGAGGTAACACGCTTAGACCGGACCGTAGATGTTTCAACAACGCAAGGATGGATACTCGCCGTGCGTCGATAATTATATTACACTAGCTTTTGCCCGTTGCTTCGCCCGCATACATAAATTAAATATAGCCTATTTCACTCAGGAATAAAGCAGCTTTCTATCGGTGAAAAAAATTTAGCAATCGGACCAGTACTTCCAGAGATATTACCTCCTAGAGTCTGTCAAATAAGTTAAACGACTTGGGTAATTATTAGGATTTAATGAAATCTGATGTAGTCAACACGGGTTCAATAATCAAGGTTGATTAAGAGATAGAGATCATTGTTTACTAACAGAAGAACCTTATAAAAATTACCGAATATAAGTATTGTTTAAGTGATTAAGGGTGAGTTGCACCATTTAACTATAACGATAACCAAACCATAACCAGCCGTGAAACGGCCTCCTATTGGTCAATTCGATGATTTGAAAACTGTTAACGGCTTTGTTATCGTTATAGTTAAATGGTGCAACTCAGCCTAAATATTCTACAAAATTCCCAAGTCGGTTGACTTATTTATTTATTTATTTATTTTAATTAATTACAACGGTTAAACAACCAATTACAGTAACTAGACAAAGAGTAAAAGTATAAACATTTAAACAACACGTACATCAATTCCTCTCACAGTACTTCTGACATGCCAATAAAATCATCTTCCATTCATCCGCAAACAGATCGTTTGTTGGATAAGAATCCAAGAGATCATTTAGTGCAGCCAAAGTGCGAGGTATTGGAGACTGAGCACGGGCAACAGTGCGACACTGAGGCACAGCAAACATTCTGTGCTTCTTGCCGCGGCAGTAATTGTCCGGGACAAAGAAACGTGCCAGCACAGTAAGTAAATCAAGCGCATCAACAGTACCACGGAGCGTCTATACATACAAACTTATTAGACAGACTATACATACAAACTTTACCTCTTTATTATATTAGTGTAGATTTTAAACGGACTGGCAGCTTTTGCACTCAGAATAATTTAAACAGAAAAAGACTAAAAAAACACATGAGTTATATTGTTTTGCTTGCAAAGGTGGTATTAGACAGAGAGAATATTTCCGAGTCATTTAGTTAAATGCTTTGAACAACTGATTTAACTGCAGACAGACGAACAGACAAATGAGTTGAGTACTTCATTATGAGGTACAGGTGACGGTAAAAATGGACTTTAGATTTTTTTATATATTTTTTTTTTTATAGAAAAAGATAAGATGCACAGGTCCGTTCATTGTGGTGACACTTGGGGGAGGCCTATGTCCAACAATGGACTTCTTTCGGCTGAAATGATGATGATATTTTATGTATCATTTTTTTTTCTGGTTATAATTTTTGTATTTTTTTTTTCTGGTTATAATTTTTTTGATGGTTATTTTGTATGTGTAATTTCGTTTTTGTATACCTAACCTTTATAAAGTTAAGTGTATATTTTGTAAAAAATATTTTGATTTATGCTATGTTTTCGTTTTTCTGAATGACATGATGTAGAGAAATAAAGTGAAATTTGAAAACAAGATTTTTATACGTATTAATAGTAGAAAATGATCTGAAAGGAACATACTCTCAATATAGTCTAAGATCCGATTAAGAACGACCTTCACCCATCTTTGCCTGCTTACATAAAATATAGCTTCTTTCACTCAAAAACAAGCAGCTTTCTATCAGCGAAAAAATTTTAGCAACCGGACCAGTACTTTCAGAGATCCTATAAACAAAAAAAAAAACATTACCACTTTCCCGATTTCCAGCCACCGCAGGTGCGGTCTTGCTGAGGGCAGGCAATGGGTGTTTCGCTATCCGACCATCCGGTAACTGTCCGGACCGAGCCCAAGTCGACGGCGCGTACCTACTGTTCCCGCGCGGCTCAAGAAGTTGTCAGCAACCGTAGGGGCCAACTGGGTCAAAGCCTACTGCGGCCAAGAGTCTGCTTCTAAAAGGAAGGCTTGGCCCCAATATGGAAGGCAACGAAGAAACGTGGTGGGTTTTATAATCAGTAAAAGACTGACACTATCTCCCGCTCCACCCAAAGGCGGGGATGTTATCTGGATGATTACTATCCAAAAAAAAACAGCAAAAATAGCTTTATAGCATAGCATAGCGTTGTCGGCCTTATAATATTCCCACTGTTGGGACTCAGGCCTCCTCTCTAGAAGAGATAATGGGTCGTAATCTAAAAATGGGATGTCACATGTCTTCGAATTTGGTTCTAGAACATGCCGGTTTCCACATGATGTTTTCCTTCACCGTTTTGAGAGCAG
This sequence comes from Mythimna albipuncta, assembly GCA_929112965.1. NCBI lineage: Eukaryota > Metazoa > Arthropoda > Insecta > Lepidoptera > Noctuidae > Mythimna > Mythimna albipuncta. Next base: position 1,591,560 of record OV815986.1, on the reverse strand, counting down.
TGGTGACAAAATAAATAGGTAACACAAAGTAATGCGCCTGGTTGGGTTTGAACTCGCGACCTACAACTCGTAAGTCGAGGCTGTTACCACTCGGCTACCACTGCCCTCGAAAAAAAAAGACTTTAATGTAAATGTTTATGTTAGAGTCTGTCTAATAAGTTAAATGACTTTGGTAATTATTAGGATTTAATGAAATCTGATGTAGTCAACACGAGTTCAATAATCAATTTTGATAAGAGATAGAGATCATCGTTAACTAACAGAACAACCTTAAAAAAAGTATCGAATATAAGTATTTTTTAAATGACTAAATATTACACAAAATTCCCAAGTCGGTTAACTTATTAGACAGACTGTATAACTGTATCCAGTCTCGCCTCCCCCTGTACACGAAAGTATGCACAAAAATGTTCATTAAGCCGACTGTACGGTTAGACACAAAACGATAACTGTAACGTGTACCGTGTACAGTCAGCAGCAGTTTAGTGCATTGTTGTTCTGAAGTTAGAAAATTGAAAATAACTGGCGGGGTAAGGGCGCGTTTTTACAAGTTTTTTTTTTTTTTGTTTATAACAGTATAATTATTAGTGATGGGCCGAATGTGGATTACAATCGGTAGAATTGTAAAATTCGGCTGAAATTTGGTCGAACTTCGGTTATTTTTGGTGGGCTTTTAGGGAGCGATAGGTCAGGAAGTTAGGACAAGTCGCAACTCACTTATGCGCATTCATCCCACCCGCACCTCCCGCCACCCCAGCCGACTCTTTGTCATTACAGAATACGTCATCTTCACGACACAACACGCGAAATTAATTATTTCAATGTCAAGTGTCAAGAGGTCCATTTCGTTAATGACAAAAAAAATATGTTTTTTTTTTATTGTTTTCAAGGAATATTTATAAATATATTAAAATATGTATAAAAAAGGAATAAAAGTTTATTTGATGTTATGAAAAAGATTGTGGAGTGTTAACTAATTACAAAGATATAGAGAAATGACTGATTTGATAATTAACTTTATCGTTTTTTTTTTTAATAGATGTGTCAATTAGATCTTGTCATAGACCGAATGTTCGGCATTTGAACCGAAAGTCGGCCGAATGGGTAAGTTCGGTTCAAGCCACCAAAATTCGGTTAATTAATGTGAAACGAATTTCGCCCCATTCCTAATAATTATAATTACAATGTACTTAAAACATTTTTTTTTATATCTAGTTTAACTCTTTTAACTTCGTGCGTCGGTTTTGGTCGGATGAGGTTTTTCGTGTCCTATGATGAAGATGGGTCGTGTGATGTTTGCGACTGGGTAGGTGGTGACCCAGTGATGACGTATGGCTCCGAAACGTGGTCGCTCACAATGGGCCTCAACAGAAAGAAGAAAGTAAAACAGTTTATTTACGCGTTAAAGACGTCATCTTAAAAGTAGGTAACAGAACACAACATCAAAATAGGGAAGATATGCGTCTCCTCCGCGCAAAACGGCCGAACGCTCAGCATAAAGCTGCGGCCTCACGCATAATGCATTGAGCTTTCAGCGCTGGTTTTCAGCGTGGGCCGGTCGCTGTGTCGACATAAAGACGCTGGAACGGTGCAGTAAACTAAAAACAAGTATAGATAAGTTATAAATACAAATATAATAAATAGATAAGGTGACAAATACAATTTTCATCAGAAGGCTTAAAGTCACCCAAAGAGCAATGGAAAGGGCTATGCTCGGGGTTTCCTTGCGTGATCAAATAAAAAATGAAGATATCCGCAGGAAAACTAAGGCTGCCGATATAGCACGAAGAATTGCCAAACTTAAGTGGCAATGGGCAGGGCACATTGCTCGCAGAACAGATGGCCGTTGGGGCCGAAAGGTTCTGGAGTGGCGACTGACGACCGGAAGACGCAGTGTTGGAAGGCCTGCTACAAAGTGGACCGATGACCTGGTGAAGGTAGCAGGAAACCGATGGATACGGGATGCACAGGAACGTTCGATGTGGCGACGCTTGGGGGAGGCCTATGTCCAACAGTGTACGTGTATCGGCTGAAATGGTGATGATGATGGGGACTCCATCTTGTTTAGGCTAATAAAAAAAGAAATTTTTTTTTTCATATTCCAAAACTGAAGGCACCGATTTTTATCATGATAGTTTATTTAAGTCGTATCTAGAATTACTCGTTGCATTTCCAAAGAGCATTGTATACTTTTAAACAGTCAGAGATATGCGGGCGGTAAATCAATACTAGCATTCCGAAATAAAACACACGATTGCATTGAAAATATACCTTTTTTCTGAAAATAATAAAACTGGTTTAAAAAACTATTGGAACTTCAACACTTTATTAATGGAAATTGTGGAAGAAACATCAAAATATTGCCACATTAATATAATATAATAATATAATTATTCCACAACTATCCCACAACGCCGTCTAGTCCCAAGCTAAGCAGAGCTTGTGTTATGGGTACTAGACAACTGATAAACATACTTATATATTTCTAAATTCATACATATTATAGATAAATTACACCCAGACACAGAATATTATGATTATGCTCATCACACAAACATTTGTCCTGGGTGGGAATCGAACCCACGACCTCCGACATAGTCAGGGTCACTAACCACTAGACCAACAGGCCAGTCAACACAACATTACCAAAATATTGCCATCAAAAATATCAACACGTACAAACTACTAATAGACCGTCGAACGCTGAAGAATATTTGGCGAGTAGAGTCCTTAAGGGGATTATTTTTTTTTTTTCGATGGGAAAAATCATCTTATGACATCCCCCGCTCTTGGGCGGAGCGGGAGATAGTGTCAGACTCTTACTGACTAAAAAACCCATCCCGTTCCTTCAAGCCTTCATACCGGGGCTCGAGCGCCCTTTCGGATAACCCTGGCCCCAGTAGGCTTCGACACGGCCGGGTCCCTGCTGTTGCTGACAACTCCTTGAGGCGCGCGGGAACAGCGCGCGCCGTCGACGACTTGGGCTTGGTCCGGACAGTTACCGGACGGCCGGACAGCGAGCTACCCATTGCTCACTGTCCGCAAGCCCGCGCCTACGGGTCCTTAAGGGGATCCATCTCAACATACATTTTCGGTGAATGTAGGGGTGAATAATTAACATACATATACACATGAAAAATATAAACCTCCCATAGTCGGTGTAGTCGGGTAACAACTATTTCCAAGCCTGTTTTTCATTACACTTTTTCACAATGGTATATTAAGCCTGTCCAGGTTTTTATTCCGCCTGTTTTTTCAGTAATCTGTTATGAGTTCTGAAGTTCATTTCATGTGTGGTTAAGCGTGAGCCGTTCTACAGTACAATGGACCTCGTAAGTAATTTAATTTTGTAGGATTAAAAAAATTGTGCCAATTCTAAGATTGGTTGGTGTTTTTTGTACTTTAATTATTTGTTTATTGAACATGATGTTATACACCGTTAAATTTTGATCGTTTTAATCTCGTTTAGGGTCGATCCGGTACATGAAACACTATCGATTAGTAAAGATAAAATTAAAAAATAAAGTACATTTTTTTCAAAACTCGTATTAATTTACGCATGTACGAAATTAAGTTCTTTAAGAAAACGTCAGCTATGCGAGTTTATTGACCTGTAGGTATTAGTCGGCATTGCGTACTAAAAAATTAATTTGAAAAAAAATTAACAGAAAATAATAATCAAATGAAATTACTAGCACAGCAAAACAGCGACACAATAACAACTACTACATAACTGCAACATTATGATAACAGTTCAACATTTCAATCGTGAGAATTACAGACACAATAGAAAGACAATGGGTGCGCGAGCGCCGGCGTTCGTTTGGGGTTTAATGAATTATGTACCGAACTAGCAAAATTTGATCTTATTTGTATTATAGACCATATTTTTTACTCTTATAACACACTAGTAATCGGTAACCGGTTGTCTTAATATGGTCATGTGAATAGGAGAGATAAAGCGCATATTACTAAAAGAGTTCTGAGTATACATGTAGGTGGATGGAGAGGGAGAGGAAGGCCGAAGAAAAGATGGATGGATTGTGTGAGGAGTGATATGAATAACTACGGAACCCTAAAAAGGGAGTTAGTGATAGTTTGACGGGTGACAGGACAGAATGCCGGGTCGAAGCCTACTGGGGCCAGGGTTATCCGAAAGGGAGCTCGAGCCCCGGTATGAAGGTTAGAAAGAACGGGGTGGGTTTTTTAGTCAATGAGAATCTGACACTATCTCCCGCTCCGCCCAAGAGCGGGGGTTATCATTGGATGTTTTTTTCCCACCATAAAAAAAGGACAGAATGGAAAAAAAGGTGTTGCGCCGACCTCGAGTAATATGGGATAAGGGCAGGAAGAAGAAGAAGAACACACTAGCTTTTTCCCGCAGCTTCGCCCGCGTATATAAAATATATGCAAAAGTTGTCGGAGCAGTAGTTCCAGAGATTACCTCCTACAAACAGAATATAAAAACGTAAAGTTTTTTTTAGTTTAAAGTTTATTATATTAGTAGGTATAGAAGTATAGATTGATTAATACCTGTAAGTGTGGAATTGGGCGCACCTTGTAAGTGAGTGTTTTTTCATCTTACATTCATCTTGATAATGCTGTCTTAAAAAACAGTAATAATGAATGTATCATAATTGAAATTCGTAGCAAAGGCTCATTGCTGTTTTTCGTAGCACCATCTCGTAGCACTCGCTCGTAGGCCGAACTCGTAGCATTGGCTCGTAGCAAAAGGTTGTAGCACCCAATAGTTCTTTCTACCTTGTAGTAATAAATCGCGTAGCCCGTAGACTGTCTACCAAAATGTCATGTAATCAGCACGCTTAGCCAAGTTGTTATTCTGCAATCGTTAACGCTGTAGAAAAGTGATGAAACGTATAGGAATAACGTCATCTCAACGTAAAGTCGCGTGGTCGGAACAAACGAATAGAAAATTCGTAGCCTAGTTCACATCGTTCAAAATGATAGAATAAATTTCTACAACGTTTAACGCTACATCCTTTGATAAACAAACACTACATTGTAAAACGAGCGGCCGACGCAGGTGCGTCAACATGGCTAACCGCTTATCGTTTTCTACAATTGCTGACACCGAAGCGTTACCGATTGGAGAACGGAATTCGACACGATACGATAACTTGGCTAGGGGGGCAGTACCTTATATTCTAGAACTTCGACAGCATCATCATCTCATCTGAACTGCCAGGGCAGCGGTATTATTTGAAGAAGTCACCACGGACTTGGAAAGTAAGTATTTTAGTCAGTAAAAGTCTGGAATTCCCCCTAACTCTACTCAGAGCACTAGAAGTGGTTTGATGAATTCTCAGACTCCTGCCTGTCTCATATTACCTTCTGGTAGATTTTATTTACTACGCCAATCTGCTTAATTTGTATTCTTACCTAAGTATTGATATTGGATTTTCTCATTAAGTAATTTATAAATCTTTTGAAGACAATAAATATTTAAAACCGTCAGCCGATCAGCGTCACTTGTACTTAAATAAATAGATTGATAGATGTAATTAACCTTTTAATGTTCCCACTGCTGGGACTCGCTCCCTCTCCTCTAGGATTTCCTAAATTATTGAATAATTGTGTATTTTTGACATTTATAATTCTTACTCAATTTTGACATTTATAATTCTTACTCAATTTTGACATTTATAATTCTTACTCAATTTTGAAATTTATAATTCTTACTCAATTTTGACATTTATAATTTTGACTCAATTTTGACATTAAAAAATCCAACTAATTTTGATTCAATTATTTTTAATTTTTTTATTTTATTTTAATATGTAATTTATTATTGTATGCCTAATTGGCAGGACATAATGGAACTATAATTTATTATTTAATTTTAAGACCTGTATGTAACCTATGCCCACAATAAAGACATTCTGATTCTGCTTCTGATTCTCTGGGAAAGAGAGCGCACAGTGCACTTAATCACACCAAACTTCATCAATTTAAATTTCACAACGGATCCCCAATTGTAACAATGCACGCTTAAGTTTTTTAATATCCACCTGTATGTCGGAATGCAGAAAATTGTGAAATGGCCGCCAGCCTGCAAGTGTGCATCAAGGGTTTATAACCCTGCCATAGAGTACGGAATCATGATGACTAGAAATGTCATTTATTCATAATCAAACATCGGATTATATCCATCTAACAATGATAATCATTTTCGAATAATTCGAAGACGTGACATTCACCAACCCGCACTGGGCCCGCGTGGTAGATTACGGCCTATTCCCTCTCCTAGAGAGGAGGCCTGAGTCCCAGCAGTGGGAACATTAAAAGGCCGACTATGCGTGAAACATGGTAGTACAGATCTTAAAATACAATAGGTGCATGGTTCTTCATGTTCTGCTTTACAATAATCAATAAATTTTTGTAATCAAACTTTAAATTCATATTAAAAATCCTATTTAAAATATGTCAATGAAATATATTAAATTACAAATGTCAAATTCAAAAACAAAATGTCAATAAATTAAACCAGAAATGCTAAACAATAAATTTAAAAAAATGTCCAATAATGAAAAAATACATGATATTACAATTCATTCGATATTTTATTTATTTATTTTCACACATGTTGTAAATAGTTGTTACATAATTTACTGTCTCAAACATGGACCCCGGAAGGGCACAGCAACATTTATATTGTGTATACTGCATACATTATACAAATTAATTGATTATTCTAAGTTAACAAACATTACTAAAGTATTACAATTTTACACATTAATAATAATTTTTAATTCTTAAGTCCAAGATTAGTTTCTTAATCATGTTTGCATATAATAAATTAGAGAGCAATAGTGCTAAAGCTAGTTTGAAATAACATTTTGATTCTTAATTCTGTGGAGCTTACAGAATGTATGAAACAATCCTAATGAAACTGTAGCAAAAATTATGAAATTGTTAAAAAACTGTTGTCAAGTTGAGATCTGTATTGTTTTGAAGTATCTGCTGTTTTTGTAATGTTTTTTATGGATTGTTTGCTGAAGCTGATACGTTCCTGTAATGGTGTATTACATTCCTTAATGCTTCGATGAATGGAAAATGAATTATGGGAATGAGAATTGCTTTTATGCTTATTACCTACAATATGACTGGCCTGTTGGTCTAGTGGTTAGTGGCCCTGACTGCTATGCCGCAGGTCGTGGGTTCGATTTCCACCCAGGACAAATGTTTATGTGATGAGCATGATCATTTGTTCTGTGTCTGGGTGTAATTTATCTATAATATGTATGTATTTAGAAATATATAAGTATGTTTATCAGTTGTCTAGTACCCATAACACAAGCTCTGCTTAGCTTGGGACTAGACAGCGTTGTGTGATAGTTGTGGAATATATTATATATTACATTATCTTTATGTCGACGTCCCCGGCCAATAAGTCGGTAATCTTCTACTCTTATAATCTACACTTCTACAATAATATATAATAAAGAGGTAAAGTTTGTAATTTTTTTTTTTGTTTGTAGGAGGTAATCTCTGGAAGTACAGTAGCCCGATTCACGTAATGAAAACCGTAACGATATCGTAGCGATTTAGTCGCTTAGACCATTTCCGTATTCACATCCATCAATCGAGTTTGAACGACACCGATTTTAAAGACGTTTGAAATTCGTCAATTTAAAAAAATATCTGTATTAGATTATTCTGGTAGAATACTTATTAATGCAACTGGAAATAAGTCGATAGATCGTGTATACCGCTTTTGGATAGGACTTCGATCGAACGACTATAAAACTTCAACGATATTTGGCTTGTTTGATTTTAAGTGAATCAGGCTACTGGTCCGATTACTGAAATTTTTTCACCGATAGAAAGCTGCTTTATTCCTGAATGACATAGGTTATATTTTAAGAACGCGGGCAAAAGCTAGTGATATAATAAAGAGGTAAAGTTTGGAAGTACTGATCCGATTTTTTTTAATTGATATAAACTAGTGCTTCACTGCGATCCCAACTGATGGTAAGTAGCGATGCAATCTTTGATGGTGACTTTTCACTCTTTTCATTAAGAGCCTATTCACTCTAGCCTTGAAGACACCCAAATTATAATCGGACGGGAAGACCGCAACAGGCAAACTGTTCCAGTCTTTCGAGGTATTCCGATTGCCACAATTTTTTCACCGTTAGAAAGCTGCTTTATTCCTGAGTGAAATAGGCTATATTATATACGAAGTTTTGGGTAAAAGCTAGTTGCAAATATTTGTTTTTGTGATTACCGACTTATTGCCCAGGGACGTCGATGTAGAAATCTAATTCTATAATTATCTTTCACATCTTTCCTACCTTTTATTCGTGGTTTTGCTTTCATCTACTGACTACCAAAACCGTAATGTAAAACATCTTGAGGAATGTCCTACAACCGAAAATTCGAAGACATGTGACATCCACCAACCCACACTGGGCCAGCGTGGTGGATTACGGCCCATTCCCTCTACTAGAGAGGAGGCCCGAGTCTCAACAGTGGGAACATGAAAAAGGCTGATGATGATAATGATGTTGAACTGACTACCTACCCTACTCTACTTACCAATTGTGTTTTAGTAACTAAAAATGAACTAAAGTATGGCGTCGAAAATTGCTCCACATCGCTGTCAACTGGAAAATGTACCCAAGAGACTTGTGGTATAGCCACGCTGTATGGCAATGCTTATCCTTTGTCCAAGGTAAAAACTAGCCCTTGGGTCACGCTAAGTGTCAACGAGGCTTTTAAAAACGTCTTTTAAAAAACCCACGATCCGAGACTTTCAACCCCAACCGGCTCCTGGGGCCAGGGTTATCCGAAAGGGAACTCGAGCCCCGGTATGAAGGCTTGCAGGAACAGGCTGGGTTTTTAGTCAGTAAGAGTCTGACACTATCTTCTGCTCCGCCCAAGAGCGGGGGTTGTCATTAGATGATATTTCCCACCAAAAAATAATATAATAATACCACAAGGTTAATATATTAGCAGCGGAACAACACCACGAGCTAGGAAGCTGATATAAATTAGGTACTATATAAGAAACACCGTTTTTTTCGAAGACTAAACAGAAAAAGAAGCCGACGGCTTAGAATTAGTCGCGATTTAAGCACACTGCAACACCAAAAGTTACAAACCTTAGAGAAACTGGTATTGTATATATTAAATGGCGTGGACAATGGACATCTCAACCAATGGCACATAACGTTTTAGGAACACATTCATTGTGCGTACTACGCGTTCCATTTGAGAATAGGACCGATTCCTATGTTTTGACGCCTCGTCGTACTGTCAAATCATAGAAATTTTGGCGAAATTTAAGAACTCAGAGATGAGTAAAATTGAAGAACTGGATTCTGATTAAACTTTTTTCGTTCATAGTAGTTACATATATAAATTATTTTTTTCGTAAATTAATTAATATTTAAAAATTTCTTTCCTCGATTTGACAGTAAATCGTGACGTCACAACATGGCTAGCGATCCTGTTCTCATTTGGAATGCATTGTACATCTAAGTAGTGGAATTCTCTGCCCTGCCGGAGTTTCTGCGTACTTAATAATTACAAGCAGGTCTTCAAGTCAAGAGTGAATAGGTTACTTCGCCCGTTCCATCATTCGCATTACTTGACATACGGCGTTGCGCCACCAATACATGATGACATGGGAATACATTTCATTGTGGTTATAACGAAGGGTTAAAATTCTCATATACCTACCAATGCCTCAACCTGAAAGTCCACCAATGAAGACCAGTGCGTGTCTCCAGTAGTGTCCTATTGAACTAAAACATAGTTTCTCGTAATGGGCCTCATCAGAAGGGCTAAAATCATTTTTACCTAATATACACGTAAATGAGTCTATTATTACATGTCATATTATACCTATATACAAAAAAAATAGTTAAGGCATAGGATCTAGATACAATTATTAAGAAGCAAATACCTACAGCAGAAAATGCATGAAAAACGATTAATTTATAATTAGATATAACAAATAATAGTTTTACAAAAACATGATAAAGCGGCTAACATGGCATTTCTTGGTACTTTTAAATTTTCAATTCCAAAACAAACTAAAAACGTTTCTAGCGACATCTAGTATCGAGTAGCGAAACCTTAAATCATTCTGGGTACAAATAAATTTACTATATTTGAATGAAAATCAACTAAGCACTGGATTAAAAATATTATTAAGCACAATCTTGATTTTATTAACGATTTTACATTATAAACTACGAATTAAATTATCAACCCCTACTAGCGCCATCTACAATCGGGTAGCATAAAGCACAAACGTAATAAAATATTCAGCGCGGGCAGAAAGTTACAATGTTACAAAAATTGGCACGTTCAACTCAAATTCGACTTTATATTTGAAGTAGTAGGGTTAATTATTAATTTGGCAAATATATTAAGGAATAACATTGCTAAAATATTAAAGCCAGTAGACGATTCAAATAGGTATATCGCTTTGCTTCGCTATTGAAAAAGAAAATGGTTGGAACTAGAAATTAATTTAAATACACGTGTAAGATACTAAATACAAGCTGCTGTATTTTTTAAAGCCTAAAAACAAAAACAAAAATTTACCCAAAATCAACAAAATCATTTTTCCCAAAAATGATATTGCACTGACGAGGGGAAAATCAATTTTTTTACTGCGAATTTACATCTGTCAACCGCTGTGCAACCGAGGGAGACGGCGCATGTAACTCTATAGTGCGTAAAAGGGATAGCAATGTTCGTCGATATGGCATCCTGTGTGTGAAACAATAGAACATTTCGATTGAGACACGGAGATACACTCCGAAACACAGCGTCGGGCGTTCCTCTGCGATTATTGAGGACAACGCCATCTGTGTTTCTAGTTGGAAAACTACATGGTCCACGTTTGTGTGCCGTATTCATAGGCCGGAGTATAAGATTGTGTGCAATTTTGTGTGTGTGTGCGTGAACGGAGGGTTGAAACGGACGCAGCGAGGGGTAGTGGCAGCAGATAAAGCTTATTTTATACTTTAATTAATTTCGTAAGGAGTGATTATGGCGATTTTGTTTATGTCTTTAAATAAATTGTATTTTTAATTACTATTTAAATAACTTTGAAATTAGGATCATTATCAACAGCCAATAAACCGTTTCTACAATGCAGAAAAAGCACAAATATATACAATTAAAAATATATATTTTTAGGTAGGGACGGCAAGAGCCAGTTTTCTCAAAATATTACAAATGAATGATACAATACGATGAAAACATGCTTTTATAGAAAACACCGTAAACTACGTCGTAAGCTTTGACAGCACTCACTGACCGTGATAGCTATGATATTTGTGCGTAAAAGATATTGGCGCCCGACGAGGTACCAACAGAAATAGTTTTATTACGTACAGAAACATTACCTTACACAGCTTAATTGGTGAGAATGTGGGTATTTATGAACTTACACATGAACGGTTTTTATATAGTTGACAGGATAAAAACAAAGTAAGTAAGCAATATAGCTGATTATGAAAATTTGTTTTAAAAAATAATGAAGACGTTAATTATTCTAGTCTTTTTACAAAAAAAATCTTAAATTAAGAAAAAAATATGAGTTAATTAGTCAAAAGAAAGAAAAATTTCTGGCGCTCAACGTCGGACCAAAATATTAAATATTTTTTTCGTTAACTTATAAGAAAAATACAGCATAAATAATGTTTTTAATTCTAATAATAACAGAACTTCCTCATTTTCCTTAGACTACCCCGTTTATAAAGACTAATCTCAGGAACTGATTAACCCAATTTAATCAAAGTTTCGCCTAAATAAGAATATTATTATTTACAAACGTAATCAGGGCAAAAAAAATACAATACCCCAGAAAAATACCCAAAAATCTCACTAATTAAATCACTTGGATTAATACTAATTAATTTATTGTCAAACAGGAATTAAATTATTTTTTTAATATTATCTCATAAGCTTTGGGTGCTGATCGTACGCCTAATCTGCGCCACCCTCCCGTAATAGGCCATCTCCTCGTTGCCATAGCAACGGCAAAGATGGCCGCCGCCCCGTTACCTCTTCCACCCGCGGGTGGGTATATAAACGTGCCCTCGAAGGTTTTGGTCCAGAGCGCCACTACCTTCGCCAAAGGCGCGTGTATCGCGTTTTTCTTTTCATTTTCCGATATTTCGCAAATTTTTATTTCCTATATTTTCTTCTTCCGTCTTCCCATACCTACGATTCTACAACATTAAATTCTGTTTTTTTCCTCATTTTTATTTTGTTTTATTTTTTCTTTCTGTTTTCTTTTTTGCTGTGGTCGGTGCGAAGCTGCTCGCCAAAGGTAAGTGCATTAATCTCAATGTTTGTTTCAGAGATTTTGGTGTTTATCTTAAATCCGCGTCTCTGTCGGCTGAGTCTACATTATTTTAAAACACGTGCAATGATTATCGATTTCGGTGCAGATGCGAAGGGGAGTAAAAATAGCATCTACACCTCTCCAAGTACTCGTACAAAAGCCGACTTTATACTGAAGATAGTAAGGTTTATTATACTTTGAAAGGTTCAGTTACTTACAGCTTTTAGGAGACTCGCGGGTCGGAAAATTAATATTAAATCTTGCTACGATTTTTGCGCTGATCCTGATCAGAAATAGGCCGATTATGTTTCCGTTTTTAGGATATTCTAAGATGTTTCCATAAGCATAGGCTGAGAACTATAACAAGCTTAGGCACAGGCAATGCTGACGGCGTCCATATTTTGCTAAATGGAGGGGATACACTGGAGTCTGTATTCTCGCGCCAACGTTAACTTGGTAGATTGCTCGCGCTGTGGCAGCCATTACTTCGCGAATTGTTAGTCTATTATCATTTTAGATGATAGGGAATTAGGAACCTAAATGTGATGTATTAGGTAAAATGATTTACTGGCACACGTGTAAAGACTATGTTCGCAATGGGACAGAGTATCTAAAAATAGGCGTTTCGGCGACTTTATTGCACATATGAAACGTTTCATTAAGGTAGTATCAGCGTTACCTGAATAAAACAGGTGTATAAATGTTCTTTTATACAGGAAAAACCTTACATACGTAATATTATCCCAAAAATACAACTTCAATATTGTAAGTTAGGCCTCTATGCCTTGGTACTAATAAAAGCAATAAGTTTCCTTAGAGACTTAATGAAAACCAATAATTCAAACCCAGCGCGGGAAGTCATAATTTTCAAGTTTGTCGTTCTAGCCTAGGTTCTAGGTGTGATCAATTTATATTCGAACTGTACCTCAAACTTAGGCACAGGTACCTGAATGGACTTTAGATAATGGTATCTAAAAGACAAGACAGAATTTATTATCTTATGACAATCAGATTTAAACTTATAAACCTTTCTACCATTGGGATAGATTAAAATAGCTTAGATACACGTGCCTAAATTGATATCCCCTACATAACGATTTCATTTTCATAAAAATATATATATATATATAATGACTGAACTAGCAAATACGGAATCTGCTGAAATGCTGATTTTACTTAAGTAAATTTTGCTTCATAATAAAATTTTAATTATAAATTTTGATAAATTCATTCGCATATTTACATCCAAAATTTAGTAAAATTTTAAATAGTACTTTACTAAAAGTCAAAATATACTGTTACAGTTTTAAAATAATCCTAGGAACAATTGGCAAATTAAACTTTTTTAATTACTCAAGTCTATTGAAAATATCTGCCAATAGTTTATACCTCACTGCTCTTTCTAAGAGACTAACGAAAAATCTATCTAAACCCAAGCCCAGAACACAAAAATAAAAAATGATTAGCACTACCTGCTCTATTATATCAAATTAGTACCTGACTTTACAAAAAACAAAATATTATAGTCAGCTAGTAGCTCTTGACAAAAAAATTGTATCAGCAAGAGCAATTATTGTAATGCCTAAATGTTGAGACTTGACCACGTGGCATTTCGATGAAAGCATGTCAATTGATCTTTTCAACAATCTCGCTGAGAGAGTATCACTTTATTTCGAACCCGTATAATTTCAATTTAAATCAACCGGTCAAAAGGCGGTCAGTCTGTTCTTAAATTAGAATAGAAAATCGAAAAAGCTATTCCTATTTTGTAGAGGCGGTCTGGACCAAGTGTAGGAAACTTCTAGGCCTGATTTTAATTGATATTCAGATACATTTATTAATCATTTTCTTAGAGATTTCTTTACGAAGGTTTAAAGACACTACTTTTCAGCCGTATAATCATCTACATGAATGGTACTAATATTTTAAGTTGGTCACAAGTCACATACTTCTAATGTGGTATCATTAGAAGCATGTGACTATACCCAACTATAGCAATGCACCTACACTTTACTTGAACATTCAAATCATCGATACGACAAATAAATTGGTATCTACTATACTTTTCATAAATTGTTATTCATAATTATAGGACTTTTCAATGGTTTCCTTTCGAATACCGTCAGTTAGAGACACAATAGAAAGACAATGACAGACCGAACGCCGGGGTTCGCTTGGGGTTTAATGAATTAATATTAATCATTATATGGTACAAAAAAAGTACCGACGGTACCTAACCAATAATACAAAATGGCACATTTTATAACTATGCTAACAAATGTAAGCCTGCAATCATTAGGCAAAGTTTATTGAAATACATTGTGTCCTACATTCTGTCGAATTTGGGACTATGAATAGAAGACATAGTTACCAATATGGCGGTTCCCGTCAGCAGCAACTAAGATAATATTGCTAAGGGATAAGTTATGCATAAGACAAGTTATATATCTCGGTCGATTTCTAACAAGGCCTTAGCTAAAACAAAAAGGGAAACTGAAGGAACATAGGTGTGGTTTTAGTCAGTAAAAGTCTCATATGACCTCACGCTCCGCCCTAGAGCGGGAGAAGTCATTACATGATTACCCGCCTAAAAAAAAACTTTGAATAGAACATTTGGTAATGATATAGAGTATAGAATTGTTCAAGAGTTATCATGACCCTTGAGTACAAAAGGAAACTGAAGAACCACAAGCAGGCTTTATTTAGTAAAAATCAGTTTCTATTTCTCGCTTAACCTAAAGCGGGATGAGTCAATTCATTAAAAAAATAAAACAATAAACATATCATTAACATAGGGCCGAGTAGATTCGATACCTAGCCTATCAAAGAGAAATGCTTCTCAATCTGATAAAAACAAAAACAGATTAATATGATAATCTACTGCAATTAAAATTTGAAATAAAATGACTAAGTATGATGAAAAAAAAATAAAGTAAATTCTTTATTCAAATTTAAACATGTTTATACCCAAAAAGTTGGACTTCTGGTCTATGAATACAACTTAATACTGAAATTCATACTAAGTAAGCATTATTAAGTTACGTGCTTAATGAGAGAAAAAAGTCCTAAAAATTAGCTATTTTTTACTACTTTGCTCGTTTGCTATGAAACAAAAATTATTTAGAGTTTGAATAATTTGGAATACTTTCAGTTTTTTTATCCTGTTGTATAAAACAAAGTCCTGCCTAAAACCTAAAAACTATTAATCAGATTTACAACAATAGACAGAGTAACTCATAAGCAAGGTTTAGGTGTATATAGGTATATATTATTATAGTAGAGAGCAGTGTGGCTACTCAAGTGGTATGGCTCCAACTTACGAGTTGTAGGTCGCGGCTTCAAACCCAGCCAGGCACATTACGATGTGTAATTTATTTCATTACCACTGCTCTCAAAACGGTGAAGGAAAACATCGTGAGAAAACCGGTATGTCTTAAAACCAAAAATTTGAAGACATATGACATCCACTAACCCGTACTGGACACGTGTGGTGGATTACGGCCCGTTCTCTTTCCTAAAGAGGAGGCCCAGCAGTGGGAACATTATATGCCGACTATGCTATGCTATAGTAAGGAAAAACCGAGAATCGCAAAGATTAGTAACACTCAAACAAAGTCAGAGTGGCTTGCCAGTTAGCATATTATAAGCATTAATAATTTAGGTTAATATAGCAAAACAATATTACATATTTTGCAATCAATTCTAATCTATAAAATATAAAAAGTTATAGCTGTTCGTTAAGCTAGAACCACATTATACCGACGCACACGTGGAAAACACTTGAGACATAGAACTAATGTCTAGTTTCCATATAAAATGTATTGAGACTGACGTACCCAGATCGGTGTGTATGGCACATGTGTGCGCAGTGTAGTTCTATCTTAAATCTCGCTAAAACTTGAGAACGGGTCAAACCATTTGACAAATTGTGTCTTGAAATGTTTGAGGTAGTCCCTGGAAGGTTTTAACAAAAAAAAAAATCCGAACACAACACCTCTCTCTCTCTCAACTCATCCGCTCTACTTAAAACATTATTTTAAAATGAATTTTACTGGTTCTGGTAATGCCAGTAGATTAATTATCCTTTGACCGTTTAGCTAAAAGGTATAACAAGTAATCACAACATTAATTGACTATTAGGCGGTACGAAGTTCGCTGGGTCAGCTAGTATTCTACTTAATTTATACTCACTACATTTTGCCTAGTTTCTAGGCTATGAATAAAGCACATTAATTATAATATACTTTTGGTGGTTTTTTTTTGGTAGGTAATAATCATCCAAATGATATCTCCCGCCCTTGGGCGGAGTGGGAGATAGTGTCTGACTCTTACTGACTAAAAAACCCACCCCGTTCTTTCGTGACTTTCATACCGTGGCTGAGCTATCTTTCGAAACTAACCCTGGAACCAGTAGGCTTCGACCCAGCTGGGCCTCTGCTGTTGCTGACAACTCCTTGAGGCGAGGCGCCATCGACGACTTGGGCTCGGTCCGGAAAGTTAACGGACGGTACTCTTGGAGGTGTTAATCTTACTACCTCATCATCTCTCTAACCTTCTCCCAACTAGCTTGGGATCATATACCACCCGTATGCACAAAGCGTTTTGGTAACACCTTCATTATGCGTACAGCTAAGGATTGAAATTCCCTGCCGTAGTCTGTGTTTCCTGATAGCTATAACCCAAGGGTCTTTGATCAAAATTGGCGGATGGCCAGACTTTCTGTCGTCAGACTACCTGTAACTACTGTCAAAGATCTACGAATGACAACCAGGACCAATGGCTATACATGGTTTCTGAGGCACGTTGTGTCAGTAATAATAATAATAATAATTCTTTATTTTCAACAACAATCTTAAAAATAATAAACTAATACATAATAAAACATTCTACTAAGAATGAGAAAAATAATAACTAATGCCAATAGAAATGTCTTAGATAAAGTTCTGGGCTATGAATAGGGCACATTTATACTCACTATTGTTATACTCTTGGAAGTGGTAGCATTAATACCTATACTAATTAGTAATAGTTAGTCTAACTGTTCAAGTGGATATGAGAAATTCGAAGGTAATTTAGTCAGCTCTGAAGTAAGCCGGGTTTACCTGTGTCTAGTAGTTCTATTTCATGAAAACTGGGGTCTTAACATATTCACAAACACTATTTTGCAACTTTTTTTTAACTGGTAATGTTTTTACGTCAATAACATATAGCATAATCAGCCATAAAATGTTGCCACTGCTGGGACTCAGGCCTCTTCTATAAGAGAGGAAATAGGCCGTAATCCACCACGAGGGCCCAGTGCAGGTTGGTGGATGTCACATGTCTTGGAATATTTGGTCCTAGGACATGCCGGTTTCCTCACGATGTTTGCCTTCACCGTTTTGAGAGCAGAGGTGATGAAATGGATTACACAAATTAATGCGCCGGGTTAGGTTTGAACACGCGATCTTACAACTCGTAAGTCGGGGCCATTACCATTGGATCATCACCAATTCGATGACATATGACATTCACCAACCCGCATCAAGCCTGTGTGGTAAATTACAGCCCATTCCATGTCTTAGAGAGGAGGGCTGAGTCCTAACAGTAGGAACGTTAAGAGGCTGATTTGATTATCCTCTGCGTAAGTATGAGCAGAAATGAGGACACTTTCCACGAGTACTCATGGTCGTGAGAGGTCTGATAAGCAGTTACTCCAGCGAAAGTCATCATAGTTCAAAAAAGGCTGACCAGGCATTGAAATAAGAACACACTGGTCATTTCGTTTGGCCAGCTTTGAGCTCAATCTTGCTCAGCATCAGAGTTGTGATCGCTTTTGCGCAAAATAAAAAGAAAGGAAATCCTGCATCGCACATTCATAGTTCTCCGCGCGATTTGATCATATACGACAGCCCGAAATCATCTATCGGGCAGTAGCCCACCAGACTATAACACCTGTCTGGTCGGAGGATCCTCCTTTTCTAATGGAGGCATGCGGGACTTTACTCTCTGTTCCGCATACCTCCAAACTGGTGGCCCTCGACTATGAACGTCTTCACCATCAACAATAATTGCATCACTGCTTACCATCAGGTGGGATATTGTAGGCAAGTCCCTAAGTTGTAGCTATCAGGAAACCGACTTCAGCAGGGAATTTCACTCGTTCCTTCTACGCTGTTTTGTACTGTAACGTTTCATCATGTTCATCGCAATGCTACAGTTGCCATAACGGATCTTGAGCGGTTGCGCAGAAGTCAAATATTCGGTCTCTTTAGTGGTGCGAAGTGAGACGCGGGGGCGGGGAGTGTCAGTGATTGGCTCGCCGCGCTATCGTGTCACAGGCGTCTCTCCTGATTCGTTCCCTGCGTTGCTGCATGTGTCTAAGAACGAAGACGATTGGCTCGCCAATGTATGGAATGCGCAAATCGATCCCCACTGTGACGCCGAGCGCTCAAGATCCGTTCCGGTAATTGTACATAGGCCATGGTCCGGAGCGAGGAGGAGTGGCAGGTGGTCGCCTCCTTCAGCGAAGCAGTAATGCTAGCAAAGGAGGCGGCCGACCGCATCAGGCAACGGCGGCGCTCATAGCGCCCCAGCCGCAGCCTGAATTCCGATTCCGATTTCCGGCCACCGTAGGTAGACGCGGGCTTGCGGACGGCGAGCAATGGGTAGCACGCTGTCCAACCGACCGGTAACTGTCCGGACCGAGCCCAAGTCGTCGAATGAGCGCACTGTTCCCGCGCGCCTCAAGGAGTTGTCAGCAACAGCAGGGACACAGCTGGGTCGAAGCCTACTGGGGCCAGGGTTAGTTTCGCAACATAGCTCGAGCCCCGGTATGAAGGCTTGAAGGAACGGGGTGGGTTTTTAGTCAATGAAAGTCTGACTCTATCTCCCGCTCCGCCCAAGAGCGGAGGATGTCATTGAACATGTGTAACACATCTGATTTGTACGTAGAACGACGTCGCGTGGCGTGGATCAAGTGTAGCTCTACAAGTCTAGTTTCCATAGAAAATGTATGGAGACCGACGCGCCCAAATCGGTGCGTGTGGCACACGTGTGAGCAATGTTGAACCTTTAAGGTATCAAAACACTGATAGTAAAGAAAATAAAAAACAATTTCCACCAAAAAATAAACAGGAAGAAGAAGGATTATTTTATATGGTAATGCCAATAGATTCTTGTAGAATATTTTATGCAAAACTCTTATAGATTGATGGGTATTGAATATCTGGCTATTTCGGTCCCCCTTGCTATGTTGCGATCGTATTTGAGAAGAGGGTAGGCAGAAATGCGCGTCAAGTTACAGTTTGTTGAGACATCTTGGTTGTAGATAATATTATAGCATGATCAGCCTTTTAATGTTCCCACTGCTGGGACTCAGGCCTCCTATCTAGGAGAGGGAATGGGCCGTAATCCACCACGCCGGCCCAGGGAGGAGGTAGGATGTTGAATCGAATTTTCAGTTCTAGGAAATGCCGGTTTCCTCACGATATTTTCCTACGCCGTTTTGAGAGCAGTGGTGATGAAATAAATTACACAAAGTAATGCGTTTGACAGTGTTTGAAGTCGCGACCTACAACTCGCAAGTCGGGGCCGTTACCTTCTTCTTCCTGCCCTTATCCCATATTACTTGGGGTCGGCGCAACACGCTTTCTTCTTCCATTCTGTCCTGTCACCCGTCAAACTATCACTAACTCCCTTTTCTTTCATATCACTTCTCACACAATCCATCCATCTTTTTTTCGGCCTTCCTCTCTCTCTCCATACATTTACATGTATACTCAGAACTCTTTTAGTAATATGCGCTTCATCGCTCCGCTTCACATGACCATACCAAGACAAGTCAGGGCCGTTACCACTCGGCCATTATTCTTGTAGTATCTTTGAATATATTCAACCGATTACAATGAAACAAAGCCTAAGTAATACATCAAGCTACACACAATTTTAATGTATAAACGTTATCCACATTGATTTCGTAAATTTTACGTGATACACGCACAACTAAACACTTATACAGATTTATTATAATATGTACAGATTATTATTGTAGTATCGTTTCTACATTGAATCTGTATTTTCTGCCTCTATTCAACATTTAAGAGGGGTTATAATACTCACAATGGGTCACGGGGTCAATGACCGATAGTGTAGAGGTACCTTACGGATGCTGGATCGATAGGGACGTCTGTGCCCGGCTAGTGAGGCGATAGGGGCGATGTCGATAAAATAATATTATATTATCGTAGAATGATCCCTGTATTTTGGGTGTTGTTTTTTTTAAATGAGGCTTTAGTAATAATACTTTGATAAATAATCAGAGGTTGGAATTAGATAAAATTATTCTCATACTTGCTTTGAAATGTTGGTATTAATATGGACCTTCCAGGATTTCTAATGAAAAATCCCGCGTGGCCATTAATATTATGTACAAATAAATAATAATAAAAAACTCAGAGATAGTTAAGACAAATCAAACAAAGATAATTAAAAAGAGGGTATATATCTACACTAATATAACAAAGAATTAAAATTTGTTCATTTGTTTATAGGAGGTAATCTCTGGAAGTACTGGACCGACTGCAAAATTTTTTTCACAGATAGAAAGCTATTTTATTCCTGAGTGACATAGGCTATATTTAAGCGTACTTCGAATGACTGGAACAGTTTGCCTGCAGCGGTCTTTCCGTCTGATTATAATTTGGGTGTCTTCAAGGCTAGAGTGAATAGGCTCTTAATAAACTAGTGCACCTCACCATCAACGATTGCATCACTGCTTACCATCAGGCGGGATCGCAGTCAAGTACTAGTTTATAACAGATAAAAAAAAAATATTTTATGTTTGCGGAGGAAGTCGCGGGCAAAAACTAGCATATATATAAAAGGAGAAATTGACTGACTGACTGACTGACATTATCAACGCACAGCCAAAGCTACTGGTACTAGGAGCGTCAAACTTTGCACAAGGCATCCTTTTATGACGTAGGCGAGCAATAAGACAGAATTTTCCAAAACTCACTCTCTAAAGGGACCGTAGGGACCCAGCAGGGTCAAAGCCTACTGGGGCCAAGGATCTGCTTCTGAAAGGAAGACTCAGCCCCGCTATGAAAAGCAACAAAGGAACGGGGTTGGTTTTTTAGTCAGTAAAAGTTTGACTCTATCTCCCGCTTCGCCCAAGGGTGAGGGATGTCATCTGAATGAATTTACCCACGAAAACTAAAAATAAAACCCATAAAGGGATGTAGAAGACACGCCATTCCGCTCCACTCTAGAGCTAGGAGAAGTCTCCTTCTTGTCTTTTTTTGTTATTGATAGGCTCGCGTTTGACCACTATCTCACCTGATAGTAAGCGATGATGTGGCCGACGATGGAGCACGCTTGCCTTGAAGCAAACTATTCACTCTACAAAAATCTGTAATGAAACGCAGGCCTAGTCGCTACAGTCTGTCTAAAAAGTCAATCGACTTGGGTAATATGAAATCTGATGTAGTCAACGCTGGTTCAATAATCAATGTTGATTATAGAGAGAGAGATCTTGATCATAGTTTACTAATAGAAGAACCTTACAAAAATTATCGAATATAATTTTTTTTTAAATGATTGAATATTATACAAAATACCCAAGTCGTTTAACTTTTTAGACAGAATATAGAAAATATTTAGTCTATAAAATCATCGACTCTTTTACTCATTTAAAAAATACAAAAATTCAATACTTTTTGTAAGATTCTTCTATCAGTAAACAATGATCAAGACCTCTTAATCAATGTTGATTATTTAACCAGTGTTGACTACATCAGATTTCATTTTACCCTAATAATTACCCAAATCGTTTTTTTTTTATGGTGGGAAAAAATTATCCAATGACAACCCCCGCTCTTGGGCGGAGCGGGAGATATTGTCAGACTCTTACTGACTAAAAGACCCACCCCGTTCCTTCTAGCCTTCATACCGAGGCTCGAGCGCCCTTTCGGATATCCCTGGCCCCAGTAGGCTTCGACCCGGCTGGGTCCCTGCTGTTTCTGACAACTCCTTGAGGCGCGCGGGAACAGTGCGCGCCGTCGACGACTTGGGCTTGGTCCGGACTTTTTAGACAGTCTTTATCACTGAATAGGTCCAAACTTTAGCCTAGTCGATGTAGAATCTTGAGCCTTACCAATTTGACGTATAAATCTTGGCGGTAGACAGGCCTAAGTGGCACGAACCTCCTTCGAACAATTATGAGAATAATTAATTTCATAGTTTGACTCGATTTATTGTTAATTACTCTGACTTTGTACTGATTTAGTAATTATAATGATTTGCTGGAGAATTGTCGGAGATTTTTGCAATCATATAATTGAAGGATTAAGTAGATAAAAATAAAACGACTTTTTTGCATGAATATAGAGTTTTAACTGATGGTAAATCGATCCATGGATTTAAAACACCCCAATTTTAAATCGTTACATGGTTATAACTGTCAATCAAGTTTAGATTTCAGATTTGAAATGTACTAACAGCAGAAATATTTGCAGAGAATCGAAATAGTAGTTAAGACCTTTGTCCACTTACCCCTTCAATTGTTTTATGCTTTAATGGCGTTTTTCCAGCTGCCAGACAAAGTATTGGTCGTATTTTAAGGGTTCCGTGTCTCAAAAGAATACAACGGAACCCATAGAAGATCAGTTCGTTGCCTAACTGTCAAGACCCTTTATCTCAGATTTTATTGCGTGGAGGTATAGAGTTGAAATTAAAACCGTATAAGTACCTATTCAGGTCTGCGGTCTCCAAGTTAACGAAAACAAAAATACGGCCGTTTATGTCGCAAAAAAACGTATTTTTCGACGCTCTCAAGGGAACCAAAATTCATAGGGTACTTCCCGTTGACCCAGAATCCTGAAATTTGGTATAAATCAAGGTCTTATAGCACAGATATAGGCGTAAATTTGTAGTTACATTTCACATTCATTGTGCGTGCAGCTAGGGAGTGGAATTCCTTGCCGGAGTCTGTTTCCTGATAGCTACAACCCGGGAATCTTTATGTCGAGAGTGAATGGGTTTCTTCTAGGTAAGCGCGTTTCCTCGTCGACCGCATCGTCGCTTTCCATCAGGTGAGATAGTGGTTAAGCGGGAACATATCAATAATATTAAAAAAAGTTACAAAAAAACGGAAATATCTTCCAGATTCCATTCGGGAATTGAACTATTTTGTAGATAACTTATGTACGAAACCCTAAGTGCGCGAGTCCGACTCATACTTGCCTAGTTTTTTTTATACATTAAAAATGCTTTAATAGTACTTATCTCTACATGTAGGCCAAATAAAATAGAAATATTGACTCGTCTTACAAACTGGTAT
This sequence comes from Mythimna albipuncta, assembly GCA_929112965.1. NCBI lineage: Eukaryota > Metazoa > Arthropoda > Insecta > Lepidoptera > Noctuidae > Mythimna > Mythimna albipuncta. The sequence continues at coordinate 1,567,909 of OV815986.1, read as the reverse complement.
ACTGTGCGAAAAATCCAACCTGTATTTTTCCGTATCTTGAGAAAATTCTACTTTAATTCCTTGGGATTTGTTCGTTCCACATTTACTTCTGTATCACTTAGATTTTATTTACACTTAGTTGTTTTTTCTCTTAGAGCTTGGCTATTAGCTGTTTCAAGAGGTTTATGTTCGTTGTTTCTTTTTAAGGTACGTCTTTTTATATCTTGGCAATCCTTCTTTAAATCTATAATCTACTAGAGCCTCTCAATCGACCCTCGATTGAGAGGCGAGCCAAGAGAATCATCGGCAATGATGCACTTGGAGAGTCGAAGCTCCGAAGCCTTGAGCATCGCCGCCGAGTTGCTAGTCTGTCGGTTTTCTTTCGTCTACATTCCGTGGAGTGTGCACTGGAATTGCACAATCTAATTCCGCCAAGTCCGTTCCATCATCGGACCACAAGACGTAAGGCGTTGCGCCACCGGTGCATGGTGGACATCCCACCCATACGCACGAAGCGTTTTGGGAACACATTTATTGTGCATACAGCCAAGGAGTGAAATTCCCTGCCGGAGTCTGTGTTTCCTGATAGCTACAACTTAGGGGTCTCTTTCTCTTTAAGTCAAGAGTGTTTTTTTTTTATTTATTTGATATACACTTGTGCTTGACTGCGATCCCACCTGATGGTAAGCAGTGATGCAATCATTGATGGTGAGGCGCACTAGTTTATTAAGAGCCTATTCACTCTTGCCTTGAAGACTAAATTATAATCGGACGGGAAGACCGTAGCAGACAAATTGTTCCAGTCCCTCAATGTACGTGGTATAAACGACGAGGCGAAACGCTTATTTCGGACCGTAGTGGTTTCAACATTGAACCCTCAGTGCGCGTAAGACCAAAACCCAGTAACTTAGGCGGAATTTAATACAGAATATCTCTGGCAGAAATCCAGTTGGTTCGATCAAATTTTAATCAAATGTTTGTGGCTCTACAAATATTTGTGTCGAAGGAGAAAATCAATTTAGCGCAGAAGGTGGTTGATATTAAACTATATTATTTCAATCAAATGGTGTGCCTTCAGCAAAAATTGTTTTTATTTCTGCAATAATATCTTATGAACTAATCTTATCCGCTTTGAACTAACCTTATCCGGTTTGAACTAATCTTATCCGGTTTGAACTAATCTTATCCGGTTTGAACTAATCTTATCCGGATTCTAAACAACGCTTGCCTTCTTTTGGTAAGCAATAATGCTAGCGAAGAAAATGACAACAATCGTGACTGATGAACGGACAGTTTGAGCGTTGGGAGTTTCTTGGCAATCCTCATCGCCCACGACACGGGTTTGTGGACGACGAACAATAGGTCGCTTGCCGGCCGGCAGTCCGGTATGGACCAAGCCTCCTTCTGAAAGAGAAATCATGGTTATAGAACGCAAAGGGCAACAAGGACACAAATAGGTTTTGATTAAAAAGTCTGTCACGCCTTTCCGCATCGGCCTAACTCGAAAGAAGTCAAAACTACAGTCTTCAGAATCGACGCCAAGCCTCATTCACATTTCGGGGATTTTTTTTTTGGGGAGGAAAATCATCCAATGACAACCCCCGCTCTTGGACGGAGCGGGAGATAGTGTCACATTTCGGGGTGTGTGCTTTCGAATTGCACAATCTAATTCCGCCAAGTCTGTTCTAGCATCTGACCACTAGACGTACGGCGTTGCGCCACCGATACATGGTGAACATTACACCGTACAACGTACAAAGAGTTTTAGGAACACATTCATTATGCGTACAGCTAAGAAGTGGATTTTCCTGCCAGAGTCTGTGTTTCCTCATAGCAATAACATAGGGGTTTTTAAGTCAAGAGTGAATAGGTTGCTTCTAGGCAAGCGATTTCCATCGTCAGCCATATCATCACTTACCATACGAAAAAAAAAACATAAAGTGTATTTTAAGGCTGCCAGGCTGAAATGGGATTCGGTGGGTCACGTCAGCCTCATGAACAGTGACCGCTGGGCAAGTGTCGCCATGCAGTGAGTTCCTGCAGAGGGAAAGCGTCGTAGAGGCCGGCCTAGAAAGAGGCGGCGAGATAATCTGGACGCGTACCATGAGGACTGGTTTGAGACGGCGCGGAAGAAGAATGTCTGGAAGGATTTGGAGGAGGCTTAGCAGTGGGACAGTAATGGCTAGGAAAAATCAAATGTCTTTAACGACATAATGATTGAAATATTTATAATATAATATATCTTTATTGTACGTCATATGAACAAAATACAGGACAAACATCGTTAAAATAAGTGTACATTGGTCTCATCGCACAGGGTAATTTCTTACAGACTACCTTTGAATGGATTGAAAGAAAGGCGATAGATTTAGGGTTGTCAGTGTATAAACATCAGAAATAATAGTATTAAGACATAATAACACTAATATCACTCCATATGATCATATTATCTTTTCAACTTCTGATTAGTAATTAAAAACCATTTTCTTTTGTATAATGTAGGAACAAGTCGGTACAGGTAAAGCTTTGTGAAAACGACAATTTTTTTTTTCTTAAAATTATGTAATTACCTAGGTACTAGGGGTCCCGACAGACGTTGTTTTAACCAAAAGCTGGTCAAAGTCAAAGTCAAAAGTTTTTTATTTCACATAGGCCTACATGGGCACTTATAAAACGTCAGAAGCTAGTGCACGGTTCGAAATTGGTCGTTTCCTATGGAGAAGAACCGGCAAGAAACTCCATGGTTACTCTTATAAAAAAGTGGTTGTAGTTACAATATTATATATAATAAATAAATACCTATTAATACTGTAATATGGAAATATTGTAACTATTTATATAATTTAAGAACAGTGTAAACCGGTCTATATTGTACTCAAAAGAACAATACAATCATCAAAATAATCATTTAAAAAAAGTGAGTCAAAATATGAAGTAATCTAAGAATTCGTGGAGTCTACAGTGTTCTTCCATTTACATTATTCAAAGAGACTATATAAAAAAAGCTGTCAATAAATGAGACGTTAACAACCAGAAAAGAAAAACTAACGAATTTAATGTGGTTGGAGTCAGATAATATAAAATAAAATAAAAATATTGCAAAAGCAATGTGTTAAAAAAAAATGTTACAAAAAAGATGGAGCAGTTAATAGATACATTCACACAATATTATGAGTTACCAGGGGGCCACAAGTGCAGAGGTAGTCATTGCCAAACAAGCGTGTCTTCGACATAGTCTTTGACCTTGTAATTGACCTGGCTAACATAATCATCTCGCTTGAATCCCCAATACTATCAACACTCTCACACTCAACTGCTACTGCCCATCTTCCAACACCTTCACCATTAATTAACACATAAGTACCTATTAGTAATTTTCAAGTTATTACCTTCCCTGATGGACTTTCCCTTACTAAGAATAATTTAATTGAAAAGTATGGCGTCAAGGCTCCGGCTAGCGAAATCAAATTCAATTTTCTTAACAGCGATGGAGTTAGAAGACCACCCTGTCATCTTATGGGTCTTTTAGGGTACGAAATTTTGAGTGATGAAGTGGTAATTGAATTATGAATGGGGTTTCCGACAAAAATATTGCTGAGTCAAGAGAAAAATGGGTTTTTATGTCTGTCTGTCTGTCCGTTTGTATGTCACAGACACTTTTTTCTGAAACTATAAGAGCTATACTGTTGAAACTTTGTAAGTAGATGTATTCTGTGAACCGCATTAAGATTTTCATATAAAAAGAGAAAAAAAATTTTGGGGTCCCCATACTTAGAACTGAAACTCAATTTTTTTTTTCGTCAAACCAATGCAAAAATTTTTTTCAGGTAACAAAAAAAATTTGGCGTCACCTTACAAACTGTCCAATCAAGTTTATAATTTTGCATGGTGAGGCGGCAAACATTTTTGTGGAATGTGGTTCAGTTTCGTCTACTGAGCAAGCCCTTAAAGTTTGTGGAGGGCTGTCCCTTACACCTTGTATACTGTTAGCTATCAGGAAACAAAAATTTGCTTAACTTAGCTGTTACACATATTTATAATTTTATCCTAAAACGTTTTTTACGTATGGATGAAATGTCTACCACGTTTTGATAGTATACTCAGAAAAATTTACAAATAATGCCAAAGAAATGTCAAAAACGGTTAAAAATCATCTACATTTCATATTCAATAAAACTGTATATCTACTTGTTTAACAGCAGTTAATATTAACCGACTTTTGAAAAGGGGTGTTCTTAATTCAATTCGTTCATTTTACACACCTACCCGCTCTTCGCTGTCAATTAACGATGTGACAATTGATTTTTCACGCCTAGCTAGTGCTTTTTGTTCGGATTTACTCGGGTATTGTTCGTTATTTTTTTATGTTTTTTTTTAATGATATAAGCTAGTACTTGACTGCGATCCCACCTGATGGTAAGCAGTGACGCAATCGTTGATGGTGAGGCGCACTAGTTTATTAAGAGACTGTAGCCCTTAAGCCAGCTAAATTATTATATATAATTATACAAATTATTGTATATAATATTAATAACCATTTCTAAGTTTTTATTGACTGATTTTTTTAAATCATTTTGGAATTATTGTGTCTAATTAGTCTAAGCCTAATAATTTAATAGCTTTTTAATAGCCTAATAATTTAATAGTTAACTATTGAAATAGTTTCTAGTTGATTTTATATAAATACTAGCAGTCCCGGTAAATACTGTCTTGCCTGAAAGCCGGTATTTTGTCATAAAATTCCATTATTATTATTTATTATTAAATTTTCATCATTTAGTAAAGTATAAAATCAATTCAAATAATCTAAGAATAAAAGCGGCTCACGAAAATAAGGCTAAGATTATTTACTATCGTAAAAAAAACTAGCCAATTTAATTATGATTATATTTTGCCAGACTTTGACTGGCCATGAGTTCAGATTTTATAAAACTTATTAAATTATTTCGTCGGTATCTATCGTGATGATTTATATACACTTAATAATTTCATCAAAATTGCCTAAACTATATTTTTTTTCTAGTGTTGTACTTATTTGCATATCATATCATAACATAATCAGCTTTATAATGTTCCCACTGTTGGGACTCAGGCCTCCTCTCTAAGAGCAGGAATGTGCCGTGATCCACCACGCGGGCGCAGTATCGTTTGGTAGAAGTCACAGTCAGGAAGTAGAAATTATCAAATAAAAATGTGATTATTAAATTCTTATTAGTTACTACGTTATTAAAATTTTAACTCAGAAACATGTTAAGTTCCAAAATTTTCACAACTAGCTTTTAAGTGCGGCTTCGCCCGCGTACATATCAAAAAAATAAAACAAAAATATCCTATGTCACTCAGGAATAAAACAGTTTTCTATCAGTGAAATAATTTCAGCAATCGGACCAGCCTCCCTAGCCAAGTTACAACCAGTTTGTGCCTCGGTGACAGCAATTGTAGAAAACGACAAGTTGGTAGCCATGTTGACGCGCCTGAGTCGGCCGCTCGTTCTACAATGTAGCGTTTGTATAACAAAGGATGTAGCGTTAATCATTACTACTTATTAACTTGGCTACGGATTGTCTATTCGTTTGTTCTGACCACGCGACTTTACGTTGAGATGACGTAATACCCATACGTTTCGTCACTTTTCGATAGCGTTAACGATTGCAGAATAACAACTTGGCTAAGCGTGCTGTACTTTCAGAGATTACATCTTACAAACATAAAAACAAACTTCACCTCTTTATAATATTAGTGTAGATTAACTACTACAAAATACCTTCACAAATGAATCTCCTAACAAAAACATCGACACATTTCCCCACCCCTACGCAGGCCCCCCTTCATATGCCATGCACATTCCTTTACGCACACATCGACACAGTGTGCTAGTGTGCGTCTCTTCAGAGAGGGGAACTTTGCCATATTATTTATGTTACTCACCTTCCCGTCCTGATTCGGCAGAATTAGAGCAAAATATAGCAGCGTTATGATGGTTTTTTTTTGCCCGAAATTTTTGCATAAAGTCGTCGCGTTACCCATTAATTTGGTTGAGGAGATATAATATAATATAATATTCCACAACTATCACACAACGCTGTCTAGTCTCAAGCTAAGCAAAGCTTGTGTTATGAGTACTAGACAACTGATAAACTTACTTATATAATTCTAAATACATACATATTATAGATAAATTACACCCAGACACAGAACAATTAATGATCGTGCTCATCACACAAACATTTGTCCTGGGTGGGAATCGAACCCACGACCTCCGGCATAGCAGTCAGGGCTACTAACCACTAGACCAACAGGCCAGTCAAAGATCAAGATAGGTTGTTGCTGCATGTAAAATACTGTTATTTGTTTTTTCAAATCAAGGAAATACCTAAAACCATAACTAAAACCATATCTAATATGTTACGAGTTTATAGGTTATTACATTACTTTGTGTAATTTATTTCATCACCACTGCTCTCAAAACGGTGAAGGAGAACATCGTGAGGAAATCATGGCATGTCCTAGAATCAAAAAATTCGAAGACATGTGACATCCACCAACCCGCACTGGGCCCGCGTGGTGGATTACGGCGCATTCCCTCTCCTAGAGAGGAGGCCTGAGTCCCAGCAGTGGGAACATTATAAAGGCTGATGATGATAATGATGATACTTGAGTGGGTCTCTGAATGGTTTGAAAATAAAAAAAAAATGCGAAAATCATACTCCCACAAACAATCACCACAAATCATGTTTTCCCAGACCATAATCTAATAAAACTACAACTGAAAAGCCCTAAACGCCAGCTATCAAAGAAACAGCCTTATAAAAAACTTAAAAAAAAAAAACATTTTTATAGCGCACAGCTCTCGCGAAAATTCTTAGACGATATAAAAGAGGCGACAAGCTTTCTCCCTGTCCAAATTACAGTCGAACACAATACGGGGTCCCCTTTTGAACCCCGGCCAGGTAAATGAGAATGCAGAACAAGCGATTAAAAGATAAATGTATTGTATAAAAAATATATATAAAAAGTATTAAAAAATATACGCAAACAGAGATTTCTTTGTCAATTTTTTTTCAAAGAACTTTTTTCTATCATTGTGCTTCATTTGTTATTGCTGTTGATGTTTTTAATCTATGTGCCATGATTGATATGTCCGTTGATGTGAATTTAATTACGTTTTTCGGGTCTGTGATTGGTCTGGAGTCTAACTATACATACAGGTTTTCATGGTAGGCATCCCACCCATACGTACAAAAGCATTTTGGGAACACATTCATTGCGTACTGCTGAGGAGTGGAATTTCTTGCTGGAATCTGTATTTTCTGATAGCTGTAACCTAGAGGTTTTAATGTCAGGATAAAGCGTTTCGCCTCGTCATTTATACCACGTACGTCGAAGGACTGGAACAGTTGGCCTGCTGCGGTCTTCCCGTCCGATTATAATTTGGTTGTCTTCAAGGCTAGAGTGAATAGGCTCTTAATAAACTAGTGCGCCTCTCCATCAGAGATTGCATCACTGCTTACCATCAGATGGGATCGCAGTCAAGCACTAGTTTATAATATCAACTAACAAAAACGAAAGGTTTTTAAGTAATGAGTGAATAGGTTACTTCTAGGCAAGGGTGCTCCATCTTCAATCACATCAACGCTTACCATCAGTTGAGATGGTAGTCAAATTAGAGCCTATGCATAGTAAAAAAATAGAAATAAGTACTCGTTTATAACGATATCAAACATGATATTACACCTGAAATCCTAAAAGTGATCGACAGAGATTTAAAATTACACTTGCGGTAGTCACATATATTTATTTATACTCATTAAAATAATAATTATAACTCTCTAAATTAAAGACAAGATAAACATGAATTTAGAATAAAATAATATAGAATGAACACTATTGTACACCAAAATATCATTTTAAACTTACCTAAAGGTAGAACTGAGCCTCAAGTCTGCTATTATAATAGTGTCAGAATGGTCTATCATTGATTTCATAATTGTTAATTTTGACAAGTGTTGGTAATCTACTAAAATAATGGCGTCATTATGACTTTCCGATGGTCAACCACTGACACTCCATTGAAAGAAATGGCATAGAATGGTAATCTCGTACATAATGACAAATTAATGTCTATCTTTTAATTATTTTACATTTTTATTTCATTATCGACATCGTGCTCACATGATAGAAGCAACAAGTAATATGTAACCAAGCATTATAACACATAATATGATTTAAAAGAGTGTCCATGGAGTTTCTTGCACGTTCTTCTCCATAGAGACCTACTCTTTGGAACGTGCAATTTAGCTTCACTTTTCTTGGACTGACCCACATATGACTATTCAAAAGTGCCTGTAAATTGTCTATTTGAAATAAATGCTATGATTTTGATTTTGACGTATGCGGTAATCTGCAAAAATTTTGACAGTTCCTTTGACCAGTGACCTAACATTACGACGTCATTGTGCAGTTAGTGCTTTTAATAAGCTCGGTATTGTCATTCTACCACAATTCTAATATAAGACCATTGACCGACCAATGATTGGTCATTATGAATTAGCAGATTACAAACTTTTAGCAAAATGAGAATAGGATCGTGTTGGAATGACGAGTTTATAAAAATAACAGACTTGGGCCCCTGGGTACAAGTGGGCCACGTACGGATCTAGACGCGTCGGTCTCCATACATTTTATATGGCAACTAGACTTGTAGAGCTACATTAGATCCACGCCACGCGACGTCACGCAACGCGCCGCAACGTACAACTCAGGCGCGGTCAATATGAGCGCGTTGATCCAGTGTAATTCTCGTTCAAATCTATGGGTACAATGTTGGTCTTATCGCTGACTGCGAATCTACCAGACCACCTTAGGATGGACTACAAGCTAACTAAAAAAGAGGGTAGTCTGCACAGTCTGCAGTGTACAAGCCGTTCCAAATGAGAACAGGATCGCCCGCCATGTTGTGACGTCACGATTTACTGTCAAATCGAGGAAAGAAATTTTTAAACATTAATTAATTTACGAAAAATTTAATTTATTTATGAACTGTGAACGAAAAAAGTTTATTCAGAGTCCAGTTCTTCAATTTTACTCATCTCTAAGTTCTTAAATTTTGCCAAAATTTCTTCGATTTGACAGTACGACGAGACGTCAAAACATAGGAATCGGTCCTATTCTCATTTGGAATGCGTAGTACTGCTAACCTAAAAAAACTTATAAACATAAGTAGATGGACCTATATGAAAATTATATCCAGTTAGAATCACCAACAAAATTTTGGATCAAAGGCAAAAGGCCACTTATTTGTCCTGTCATTACGTAAATTATAACGTCATCAACGTATCACCCTGTATACACGTATATGTTTCAGTTCCATTACACTGTAATTTTATTCTCTTCTTTTTCTAACTAGTAACCAAGTCTTATAATCAAAAGGCTAATTTATGAATATTTCCTTAGAAAAATATTATTTTATTTTTATTTTTGAATTATATATCTAAACTAATGTTTGACTACAATCCTACCTGATGGTAAGCAGTGATGCAATCGTTGATAATGGAGCGCTAATTAACATTGCTAAAACATTATTATTTTATTCCTCATCATCATCTCCCTGCCCTTGTCCCGTTTTATTTGTGGTCGGCGCAACACGTTTTGTCTTCCATTCTGTCCTGTCTCATCACGCTATCACTAACTCCTTTTTCTTTCATATCACTTCTCACATAATCCATCCATCTTTTCTTTGGCCTCTTTCTCCATCCATCCACATGTAAACTCATAACTTTTTTTTTCATCACTTTTTTTATAGTTCTACATTGTTATATAAACACCCCATTAAATTCCCATAAAACCGAATAAAGGCCAACATGACATTTCTTAAATGGCGTCAACCCCATTACCGAGTTACATTGTTAAAACTATGATATTTAAATGCCATCTAATGTCAAATACTCCCATAAGAAATCAGTCGCTTCAGAAGCCATACCATGAGCTGTTAATGCAATCCATTTAATGACATAAACGATGGAACTATTCACTACCATTTTTAGGGTTCCGTAGCCAAATGGCAAAAAACGGAACCCTTATAGATTCGTCATGTCTGTCTGTCTGTCTGTCTGTCTGTCTGTCTGTCTGTCTGTCTGTCTGTCTGTCTGTCTGTCTGTCTGTCCGTCCGTCCGTATGTCACAGCCACTTTTTTCCGAAACTATAAGAGCTATACTGTTGAAACTTTGTAAGTAGATGTATTCTGTGAATCGCATTAAGATTTTCATACAAAAATAGAAAAAAAGCAATAAATTTTGGGGGTCCCCATACATAGAACTGAAACTCAAAAAAATTTTTTTCATCAAACCCATACGTGTGGGGTATCTATGGATAGGTCTTCAAAAATGATACTGAGGTTTTTAATATCATTTTTTTCTAAACTGAATAGTTTGAGCGAGAGACACTTCCAAAGTGGTAAAATGTGTGTCCCCCCCCCTCTAACTTCTAAAATAAGAGAACGATAAAACTAAAAAAAATATATGATGTACATTACTATAAAAACTACCAACGAAAATTGGTTTGAACGAAATCTAGTAAGTAGTTTTTTTTTAATGCGTCATAAATCGAAAAAAATACACTATTATTAAAACATCGATCAAAGTTACAACACATTACAAAGACTTATATATTATGTTACTTGCTGCTACGGAACCCTTCATGGGCAAGTCCGACTCGCACTTGGCCGGTTTTTTAATTAGCACAAAAAATAGGGCTGTATCCGTACCTACCCTTTACTGATCATATTTATGTAGCCAAAAGTAAAAAATATCAACTAAATTCCAAAATTGTCTAGGAAAATTTGTCATAATTGGTAAATTCATATTCATAACAATTGCTAATAGAAAATACTACGCGCAGTATATTTCTTTTCATTTTGATCGCCATTCGTTCATTCACGATTATCGCTTGCACAATATTTCCATAAATTGAGTGATATTTTGGGATATAAACAAACGCTAATAACTTTACCGTTTATGAATATTATTTATTGAGACTTTACTTAAATAATAACAAGACCTTTTCTAATACCTAAGCCGTTTAAGTATTTGTACTAATTAATAAATTAGTCGTGTATCTCTTTCTCCCTTGACTAACATTTTGATACGTCATTTTCTGATCACAGTAAGAAAGTAAGTGAAATATGAAACGTGGATATACGCGTTCGCAGTTGAAACTAATGTGATCCCAAGCTTGTACTGTCATCAAACCGTAGGAGCCCAGGGGCTAAAGCTTAGTGGGGCCATTGGTTTGCTTCTAAAAGGAAACCTGGAATCCTGAAACGCAAGGTTAATGGTACTAATTTAGACTTGCACAAGTAGGTATACTGGAACATGTGTTGGAAGACATTTGCGCAGTTTTTGGTCACTTTCAAATACCTAACATGTGTTTGCACAAGTCTAGACTTGCGCAAGTATTTTGGAACGTGTGTGGCTACCATAAGCAGGAACACAGTAGTGGGTTTTAGTCAGTAAAAGTCTGACAAGCCCAGCTCCGCCCTAGTGCCGTAGAAGTGATTAATTATGGAAAAATCTATTTAAATACCAAATCCTTATGTTTCATATTTCGTTTATTTTTTAACGTTCATAGAAGTCATTATAACTACTAAAATATGTAAAAAACTAAATAATGTAGGTAGGTATTATCCGAATGATTATACTGTTTGCAGAATATAAGTTAAGTACTGCAAATCGGAACCTCAGGTTCTGAAACGCAAGTCTGAAGGAATATCTATAGGGATTTAGTAAGTAAAAGTTTGACACGCCCCTCCTGCTCCACTTTAGAGCTGGTGAAGTTATTAAATCTAAAAAAAAATAGGTAACTACTCAACTAGGTACTAGGTAAACTTAATATCTAATAGGTATATTGATTCGCCAAAATGCATCTTAAATTCAGCAGGAAGTGAATATTTTAACATTTGTATTGGCATTTCCTAGAAATAAAATACAGAAATATCAACTAAATACCCTAAACAATCAATGCGGCCATTCCGACCCGAAATTATTCGCTAAATTGCCCGCCAAACATTTTTACCTACAATAAATCAACGTACATTCTTCGAACAAAGCTATTCGCGCTATCCGCCGCTAGATGGCGTTGTACACAAATTCTGCTGCCAACTATTCTGAATGGCATACTTCGCGTGCCCGTTTAGGCCAAAACTTTGAAATTATGCTATAATAATGTCTATAGATGCTTTAGACGTCTAAGTTTGTAAGTTTGGCAACAGTTGATTAAAGTTTTCCTTTAATACTTACGTTGTTGTGTTGGCAGCAATGGCTGGAACATTGTGGTTGCGCTGAGATAGCAAAAATCGGATTTGTGGTCTGTTTAAGGATTCTGTTGTGGTTTCTGATTCTGTTTGTCGCGATGTGTGGTTTCAGATTATTTTAGTTAGTTTGAGTTTTGCAAAACTTACCTTAATTTATTTTGTTAGCTTATAGAACTTCAATTAGAAAATGAAAATCAGTTCTATTGATTTTGACTTAAATATTCATGCTTTAGTTCTTTTGATGACCGCATAGGAATAGAGTTTACAAAGCATTCCGTAATAAAATCTTCTGCCAAAAATTTAAAAACATTTTTACACATGTTGTAAGAACCTATACTCCATTTCTTTATGTAGTTAACTTAAAAATTGTCTTTAATCTTAAAAATTGTTTAAAAAATTATTTGTTTTTTTATCAATATTAGGTATTTACTTAAGCAGATGGAGTGTAAGCTTTGAAAATGTGTCACCGTGGTTATCATTTTGCCAAGAAAAGAAACGTAATAGCATAATCAGCCTCCTAATGTTCCCACTGCTGGGAGTCAGGTCTCCTTTCTAAGAAAGGGAACGGGCCGTAATCCAACACGTGGACCCAGACCGAGTTGATGAACGTCACATGTATTCGATTTTTTTAGTTCTTGGAAATGCCAGTTTCTTCACTCACTGTTTTGAAAGCAGTGGTGATGAAATAAACTATACAAAGTAATAAGCCTGGCTGGGTTTAAACCCACGACCTATAACTTGTAAGTCGGGGGTGTTACCACTCAGCCAACACTGTTTGAAAAAAAAACAATAAAATCAGTATCAGTATTACATTGAGCAACCACTGCTTGATAGATATTATTATAGCTAACTAGCTTTTGCCTGCAGCTTCGTCCGTGTTCATAAGATATAGCCGATGTCACAAAGGAATAAGTAAAGCATTTTTTTTTTTTCAAGGTAACAATATTAGCAAACAGACCAGAACTTTCAGAGATTACCTCCAAAAATAAAACAACCTTTACCTCTTTAAAATATTAATAGTATAGATAATTTTAAGAAACATATTCCAAAAGGTACCAAATAAATCAATCATTTTATTTCAAAACAATATCCGCCATCTTGTACAAACCAACCAGTAAGACTTCCAATCTGAACGTTCACTAATGACATTTGCGCTTCAAATGTCAGATTTCTCGCCAAAACCGATATGAACTGTCAATCACGCCCTATGGAGGGTAATCTAGAGAAGCCATTTTGAAATGCCGTTTTTTTTACGGTGATTTGTTAAAAAGATCTTTGTTTTTGGTTTGATGGCCAAATATCGTTGTTTTATGGAATAAAAACTCTTGCAACTTATGTGTATAATTCTGTATCACACTTACATCAGCACAATGAGATGATAATAAAGCCATGGTGACGCGAGAATATAGTTTCTAAATAACCAAAACTAATTTACTACCGGACTAATAGAATGTATTTAAAACTCATATTGTGAACCACTTTTAATAAGTTAGTTAGTTTTTTTTTTTTTAATAAGTTAATTTAATTTTTGATATCTCTTTTTAGAGTGCTCAAGTGTCTATAAGTAATGCATCAACATAATTATAAAAATACAAATAGTAACAACAATTGAATGCAGCGCCATCTATTATCGAATAGCAAAACCTTTTTGTTGGAATATTTTTATGCCAGTAAATGACGAAACGTCTCGCAATATTCAGATAAGACCTGCAAGTGTATCATTTTAATGTAAATTCTTATTCTTTTCAAACATTCCCGTAAATGCATATCGGCTTCCACGCGAGTAACTTCGCTTGCAAATGCATACCGCGAAAGATTACAAGAATACGCGTATAGTTGTTATTTCCAACCCGATGAACACGCTTGCCTATTTTAAAATCTAGAAAATGAAAACTATGCTTGCAAACAAAATATTGAATGACAAAAAGAAATACTTGGAGGCGCCGGGTATCGATCCCGGTACCTCTCGCATGCTAAGCGAGCGCTCTACCATCTGAGCTACGCCCCCGATTGGAAGCATTACTGAAATAGTTGATGACTATCACACAGTTACTATTTCTATATACTTTGTTGCTATTGGTTGATCATTTAGAAGTTGTAAGTTGTAGAAACATAAGCTTAGACAACATTACTTTTAGTTTATGCAAAACTAAAATATTAGTTTATTCAGAATCAGTTACTGAATGGATTCACAATAATTTTTACATCATGATAAATTTCTTCTCAAAAAAATTTAAAAAGGTCACGAGTTGGGCTCCACTGATACCACGAACAACGCAGGTCAAAACATGGCATGCGGGCCCTAGGCGCCAGTAAACAGTTGGGTGGATCTGCAAAAGCAACCTCTCAGTCTCCTAGATGGCCCGGGGACTATGTATTTTTGCTGACATAATAAGCTTATAACTTTGTGATTTTTCATGATAGAGTTATGAAATTTTGTACATAGATTCTTTACATAAAAATACACACGATACGAATTTCGGGTTTTGCATATAAAATCAAAACCATTATTGTTTAAGTGGGGGCGTCATTTAGAGTTGGTCAAGATTCAACCCCAAGCAAGAAAAATGAATGATTTTAAACAAGTTAAATTAAATTGAACAAAAAAAAAAAAACATCACTCGCCAAAATTACAAAACAAAACTTTCCATTTTCAAAGTCCACTCGGCAAACTTCGTTCGTCCCCCTAAAAGTTCGTCACAATACTAAAATTTCAATCGAAAATATTTTCTAAAGTAACACAAAACTACCAATTACCTACCGGTTCTCCCGTCTATTTCGCGAAACACGAAACCCCTTGAAAATTCGCAGTTATTAATTAAAGTTCGCGAAAATGTCGCGTACCTAATTGGCGACAGATTTCGTAAAAAAGGGGGGGCGAAAAAGAAGAAAAAATATGTCCAGTTAGTTCGCCGTTCGTTAAGCGGTCGAAAGCGGTTTGAACCGGTTCGAGCCGGTTTAGGGTTAGCAAGTTCGAGTTTGAATTTAGTTGATTAGGCTCCTTTGTTGTTACCTGGAGTTACGGTTGGCAGTTTTTTTTTTTTTATTTGATTTCTCATTCTGTGGGAATGGAACTTTTTGGATTTTAGGACTAAGCGGAGATTATTGGTTGCTTTTTTATACAAAGTGTAAGGGATAGGTTTCCGCAAATTTTAAGGGCTTGCTCAGTAGACGAAACTGAACCACCTTCCTTAAGATTTTTTTCGTTTAGTAGGTTTTTTTCCGATTTTTTTTTAGTTAGACGGAATTTTCGTGATATTTATTTTTATTATTATCGATAGGCTTTCGCTTGACCACTATCTCACCTGATGGTAAGCGATGATGTGGTCGACGATGGAGCACGCTTGTCTAGAAGTAACCTATTCACTCTTGACTTAAATACCCCTAGGTTGTAGCTATCAGGAAACTCGCACTCCTTAGCTGTACGCATAATGAATGTGTTACCAAAACGTTTTGTTCGTATGGGTGGGATGTCCACCATGTACCAGTGACGCAATGCCGTACGTCTGGTAATTTGATGATGAAACGAATTTGGCTTAGTAGGGCAGAATAGTTCTATCTTTACAAAGATACCTACTACAAGTTAAGAGGTAGTATTTGGTCCTAGTACATTTATGATCGCAACTCTAATCACACAAAAAAAATACATTAACATCGACCACAACACTAATCTCCAACATTTGATACTTTAAAGTTGGCAAAATTGAAAATTAGCAACGTACCAACATCAAAGTACCATTGAAGTCCGGTTCGAACCGGTCTGAAGCGGTTAAAACCGGTTATTACCCGGTTTTCACTGACCACAACGGGGTGTAGGGCGTCCATGCGTTTTTATGAGGACAGGACGTTTTAATGCGGTCATTTTAAATGTTTGAGGTATAAAGATAATGAGGTTTTCGGGTTAAAAGGGGGTGAAATTGGGTAAATAAAGGGGTGGGGATGGATGTGGGGGATAAAGGTGGGTGGTTGGATGACGGGATGGGGTTTTCACATGATTGTTCTGGTAATTATGTGTTACAATTTGCAACATAGCATTAAAGGGATCTTCTAATAGGGATTAGCAAGAAGGTTAGGCGTTATCTTTTGTAATTTATTGTGTGGACAGAAAAACATGTTTTCTTTCTTTTTATTTTTGATTTTACTGGTTAGTAACTTATGTCAATTATTGCACGGTTTTTTTTATACAACAATTAATAGAATAATATAGAATTAGAATCGGCCACTGAATCGAATTCAGCTATTTTTAAAATACCTAGATATTTTTTTTTATCGAGAAATTAATTTCAAAGTTATTTGTATACTAGTGCTTGACTGTGGTGTCATGTGGTGGTTAAGCAGTTATATGTTGTTTAGGTACATAGTAAGCAGTTACAATATCAGTCAGGTACCTATATGTTATATTTTTTGCTGGCTTCTAGGTCTTTACAAAACAATAAACATACCTCTCAGATCTACTTAAACTTTAATAGGTACTTTTTATGTACTATATTTAAAATACAAAATAAATCTGATTAGTAACTGCATTGCACCTGATAATCTCTAATGTAGATCACACAAGTATTATAAACTGAAAGTTTGTTCGTTTGTTACTTCTTTAAACTCGTACACGAGACCATATCCTAGGAACATTTATGAGAGATTTTTGTAATACATAACATGATTGAAAAGATTATCCATGGAGTTTCTTGCACATTCTTCTCTGTAGACATCTACGATTTGGATTATGCAATTAGCATAATTTTTTTGACTGACTGTTTTTTTGACATTTAAATGTAAATTGTTTATTTGAAATAACTTTGAATTTTTAGGCTGAAATAGCACATAAGATTCATTTTTTTTATCCCAAAAGTATGTTCACTTGCAATAATTTTCTACTGTCATAGATATAACACAAATATTGCACACTCCACCCCACAAATATCTAACAAAATAATCTATACACTGCGAAATCTAAGTTACATTTTTTAATTCAAAGTATTGTATAATCAAACAGCCCGACTCCACATCAATATTTAAAAACCAGGAAACGGGCTCAACAGCTCAACAATAGCCCCGTTTTTATCTTTGTCAGGAAATATCCGTTTCGCAACATGCTCCCCCTACTCATAAGGGTTACTCACACTGCCCCTTCTATTTACAGAGGCTGCCCACACGAGATCATGCGGCTAGGTGAGTCCAATTTATTATTTACCATGCACTGAGATTTTTGCGGAAGAGTTGCAGAGTTTTTTTTTTTGTTTTTTTGACGTTGCCCGTGGTAAAATTGTCGGTGAATTGAAAATGAGAATTGTAAGTAATTTATTTATTACGGTTTTTTTATAACATAAACTCATGTTTTGTTTTAGTGAAAGAGATGATAGGTAGAGAAGTTTTCGGCCTATGTAGTTATTAGCAAAAAAAAAACATATTTAGGTAATTATGTATATTACCAGAATTTAAGAATACAGAAAGAACTCGTCACAATTGATATTTTCGTGTTGCAATAAAAAAAAAACAATAGCTATAGGTACAAATACTACCAAAAATATTAGCTGTGGAAACATTTTTATATAATCTGGCAACATTTACCTCAGTATTACGTCATATCCTGTCCACGCGGACTCTTGTAGTAGTCGTACTGTTATCGTGTCGTTTCCGTACCCTTTAAACAAGGGTTTAGGTGTATTTTATTTTAGATCCGCCATCTTTAATTTAGATAAGTTTTAATAGAATCCGTGTTTTATAGAAAACATTTTTCTTTGTGTTAAAATAAGTTAGTAAATCGCGTTAAAACACAGCCAGGCGCATTACTTTGTGTAATTTATTTCGTCACCACTGCTCTCATAACGGTGAAGGAAAACATCGTGAGGAAACTGTCCTAGAACCAAAAATTCGAAGACGTGTGACATGATTACACGGCTCATTCCCTCTCATAGAGAGGAGGCCTGAGTCCAAGCAGTGGGAACATTAAAAAGGAGGATAATGATGATGAAATAAGGTTGACCAAAAAATATATGAAAAAGGGAAACTGTGTAAATATTTTTGACTTCACACTCATATAAATTTAGTTGCACCACCAAAAATATTGTAATTCGTTTTTTATTGAATAGGTTAAAATTTAAAAGAAAAAAGAAACATGAAATACAATAAAATATAAATAGTAAACTAATGTCAATAAATAAACAAAAAATAAATAACAAATAAAAATGTCAATATCAATAAATTAAAAAAAAATAACTTGTATTTTAGAAATAATGTACAGAGTAGGGGTACCTATTTGTCCAAAAGGAATCCCTTGAGCGTTACTATGATAAAGCAAACAGCAACTGAAGAAACACGACTGAGTTTTTATTCAGTAAAAGTATGACACGCCCTCCCTCTCCACCCAGAGCAGGAGTTATTTCATCATCATCATCATCCTCATTTCAGCTGAAAGACGTCCACTGTTGGACATAGGCCTCCCCCAAGTGTCGCCACAATGAACGCTCCTGTGCGTCTCGCATCCCTCGGATTCCCCCAACCCTTACTAAGTCATCGATCCACCTTATAAGACGCCTTTCATTACGTCTTCCGGTACGTATCCTCCACTCCAGAACCTTTCGGCCCCAACGGCCATCTCTTCTGCGAGCAATGTGCCCGGAGTTATTTGGTGATCATCAAATCACGCAGTGAATAAGACTGCAGTGCCTCTACCATGAGTTTAAAGCAATAGTATCTGTCGATGCTCGATACCGACTCTAAATACTTTGTATGGCAAATTTTGGTTCCGTAGGTGACCGCTAGAGGCGCTGTAAAATTTGCCATACAAAATATTTACGTAGTCGGTATCGAGTATCGACAAATACTATTGCTTTAAACTCATGGTAAAGGTACAGGGCCCCGAGTCTGCTATTTTTATAAATTCGTCATTCCAACACGATCCCATTGTCATTTTGCTAAAAGTTTGTAATCTGCTAATTCATAATGATCGATCATTGATCGGTCAGTGGTCTTTTAATAAAATTGTAGTAGAATGATAATTTCGAGAATATTAAAACCAATAACTGCACAATAACGTTCTAATTGTCAAACACTGATCAAATAAACTGTCAAAGTTTCAGCAGATTACCGCAAACGTCAAATATTCATTTGTCAATATGTACGAGATTACCATTTTAAGCCACTTCTTTCAATGGAGTGTCAGTGGTTGACCATTGGAAAGTCATAATGACGCCATTATGTTAGTAGATTACCCAACTTGTCAAAATCGACAATTATGGCATCAATGATAGACCATTCTGACACTATTGTAATAGCAGACTTGAGGCCCAGATCAACGTTCGTTCCATCACCGCATGTGAACCGCCCTTTGCCCCGTCCTATGACAATATTACAAACTGACATTAATATTAATCATTATTGTAACTTATCATTATTAGTTGTACCTACTATCAGACGCACACAGATGTCTGTCATATTTCGTCATAATATTTCAATGAGATAACAGAGTTACTGTAGTAGAGATAGTGGTTCTCAAGCTTGGTTTATACGACGGTTGAAAGGCAAAACGATCTAAGCGACAATAAGTAAACTTAAAAAAAGAGTGGTTTGAATAATCGGTATTGTATTTCTGTACTCTTTTTTATTATTACTATTTTATGTTGTTGTATATTGCATTGCCTGCGCCGAATAAATGCTTTTCTATTTTATTTTATTTGAAGTTAAAATTTTAAGAGTTCTCTTTTCTAAAGTTCACTCAATGTCGCTTAGATGATTTTGCCTTTTAACCTTTGTGGAAAACTAGCACTTTGAAAATATATTTAGGGATATTAAAGTTTACACCCCCAAAAACAGGGTATTTTGAGGGTTCAAAGTATTTTATTCAAAACTAGCTTTTGCCCGCGGTTTCGCCCACGAACATAAAATAAAAAAAGTTGTTTTTTTGTGTTAATGTTATTTTGTTTGTAGGAGATAATCTCTGGAAGTCCAGGTCCGAATACTATTTTTTTTCACCGATAGAAAGCTGCTTTATTCATAAATGACAAAGGCATATTATTTTATATACGTGAACGAAGCCGCGGGCAAAAGTAAGTATCCTATAAAACAACAGTCTCACTAACATAAAAGGAAGATATATCCAAGTATTGTGTAGGTACTCCAATTTTCCTTAAACTTACTTACCTACTCATACATAAAATTTTGTAGCCCCACAAATCCTTTTCAATAATTATCGTAAAGGGCTTTCCAATTACATCCGCTTTTATCGATATTGTTATACATAAGGATTTGAAGGGGGGAGAATAATCGTGGATGTATTGTTTGGATGCTGGCGTTGAAAGGGGTTCATCTCTCTACATAGTAAAATTCTTACACACGCACAAATCTGCGTATTTAGAATTGTAAAGAATTTTTCTAGAAAGCAAATGCTTATTAATAGACAAAGCTCAGCAGTAGACAAAAAAATCATGAGTGTCAAGAAATAGTCTAAGATCCAATTAAGAACGACCTCCACCGGTCTGTTTAATGGATGAAACTTATTTTATGATAAATTTAGTATGTTAAATAATATAACGCGGGTGGGTTGCCTAAGAAATTCCTGGCCAGACTATTATTAATTAAAAATTGAAAATTGACTTTATTTTAGAAAAATATACAACCGTTCTCCGAAAGGCTAGAAGGAACGGGGTGGTTCTTTTTGTCAGAAAGAGTCTAACACTATCTCCCGCTCCGCCCAAGAGCGGGGTTTGTCTTTGGATGATTTTATCCCACCATAAAAAAAAAATAAGTTGATCGTTCTTAATATCTAATATTCACCCACGGATACATTCCTCGAGAAAAACTGAAATATATAAGGAAGAAGAACACCAGTTTTTCTTTATTAATACATTTTTATATCCAGAATTCCCTTTAGTTATTACACGATGAAAAAAAAACCTCATCTTAATGAAAACACCTACTGTGTTTTAATATTAAAACTAGGTAATTTTTCTGGTTTTTCTTGGATAATTTGCTGTTAAAACATACTTATTACAACCTCATTTTTATGGTTTCGTACCTAAAAAGGAAAGAAACGGAACCCTTATAGAATAACTCTGTTGTCTATCCGTCTGTCTGTCCGTCTGTCAAGAGTTCAAGACCCTTTATCTCGAGAACGTACTTATTATAACCTCATTTTTATGGTTCCGTACCTAAAAAGGAAAGAAACGGAACCCTTATAGAATAACTTTGTTGTCTATCCGTCTGTCTGTCCGTCTGTAAAGAGTTCAAGACCCTTTATCTCGAGAACGCGTGGAGGTATCGAGTTGAAATCAAAACCATATACTCAGGTCTGCGGTCCCTTCAAGCTGTGAAAAAAATCAAACTTCTTAAGGAATAAAAAAGATACGGCCGTTTATGTCGCAAAAAACGTATATTTTAATACTCTCAAAGATCGAAACTCATAGGGTACTTCCCGTTAACCCAGAATCCTGTAATTTGGAACAAAGAAAGGTCTTATAGCACAGGTATAGGAATAAATCTGAAAACAGTAAATTTGTTTTTACCTACGTCACCAAAAAAAAAAACGTTTTTGCAATTCGGAAAAATCTTCGAGACTTCATTCGGGAATTGTAGTTTGCACGGAACCCTTAGTACGTGAGTCCGACTCGCACTTGCCCAGTTTTTGTTTTTATATAACACAGCCCAACACTAGGGATTACTTCAGTATCATGGGTGCGTTTACAAACATATACTACGCGTTCCAAATGAGAATCGGACCGATTCCTATGTTTTGACGTCTCGTCGTACTGTCAAATCGAAGAAATTTTGCCAAAATTGAAGAACTCAGACATCAGTAAAATTGATGAACTGGATTCCGATTAAACTTTTTTCGTTCACAGTAAAAATAAATAACACACACAAATTAAATTTTTCGTAAAAAAAACTATAATTCAGGATTCAAAATTATGATAGTAATCCATTTACAGCCACTTTTTTCAGTCTACTACCCACTTTTACGCAAGTGAAGTCGCTGGCAAAAGCTAGTTTCAAACGTACAAAATTAAAAAAGTCAAACAAAGCCTACCTTTTTGCTCACCTCACAGCTATGACGTCATCGTTATTACGTCACAAGCATACATTATGCCTTATTAGAGCCGCTGAACACATTTGCAGAAAGACAAAGGGCTGCATTAAAAGATCATACCATGGTATGTAGGTCGCGGGATGCGGTCGCAGTGATGGGAGGAGCGGGTAGCGAGAAAGATGAGACGAATAAATGCGTCTTATTAGCATACTAGTGTTTGCCCGCGGCGTCACCCGCGTTCATAAAATATCCCAGTCGGACCAGTACTTTCAGAGATTACCTCCATCAAAAAAAAAAAAAAACTAACGTTACCTCTTAATAATATTAGTTTATATGACGCATTTGATTATTTGGGTCTCAGGGCCAGGGATTTTTATGAAATAGAAACCCGTAGTCCTCGGATGCAAAGGGTAACTGAAGGACATTGGTGTGGTTAATAATATAATAATAAATTTATTGACACAAAAAATTATTTATGTAACAATTTTTTGAAGCCCTGGCTCCTGAGCTAGGTAGCAACCTGTGTTACAGAAGCCAGTGTCTACACCCAGTTGCAAGTGGTACATGTGATAACATATTTATACATGTTCTTTTTTTAGTTTAACACACTTTTATACAGATCAGTTTAAGCTAAACGAGGCCGGTGTTTCCTTACAGACTACCCTGCGAAGAAACACCGAACCAAACTCAAAAGTTAAAGTCTCTTTTGAAGTTCATACAGAAAATATGTACAACATATTATTATGCCCATTAAAAAAAATAAAAAAAAGACGTGTGGCACTCGGGGACTGCCGCGGTAAAACTTATGCAATTATAATTATTTATTTATTTTATTTATGTAGTATTTTTTTTCCTTTGTTTTTTCTTTTGTTTGATATTAATTGAAGTTACACTTTCACACATTGAATTGAATTTTGATTGATTGTTCACTCATTTGTTTTCTTATCGGTCACCACGCTCAAAAAGCAAATAATTGAGGGGTGTTAGGTTATTTTCGTTACGGAATTTCTGGATAATTTCTGGCCCGCGATAAAAGCTATGCAATAGCTTAAAAACTTAGAAATAAAAAAAAAGAAACAATTAACCTGTCTGTTCGCTCGCTTCCCGCTCCGCTCATCACTAAGCTCCCACCCCACTTTACATCCCAAGAGTGTAATGCCGACACAGCTTTCCAGCAAACATTGTATTTGCTTTACCGTGTCCTAGGTGTGTTGCCAGTCGGAAATATTGCTTTTTTAATGTAATTTAATGGCTTAGAGATGAGAATTTGTAGTACAGTGGAGTGATTATTTAAATAAAAAGCTTTTTTACCTACTGATTATAACGGGTTGTTTCAATTTCAAATTTCGACTGTCCCTACGTAAACTGTCGAAACTGATATGTCGCTTTATTATTTGTTTCTGTTTGAAGTTTAATAAAAACTAGCTAGCTTAATAAAAAATATTTTTGTCTAACGATTCTTAAACCCAACATATGAAAATGAAACTAAATTTAGGCATTTACAGATATAGTCATTAATGACATGCTGTGTTACCATGACGTTCAAGGTAAGATTGTTTTAATCTTGTTTCAGTGTGGGTAAGAGATGGCGCTAGACAACCTGTATAGCTCTGTCTCTGACCCACACAAAAAATAATAATAAAACAATCTTATTTTCAACGTCTAAGTCAAAGTCTTCCATAAAATAAACTTCAAATAGCTCTCTTGCAAAGTTAGCTTTTTCACTTTCGATAGTTTACCTAGGGACAGTCGGTTTAAGTAATCGCACATAATACTATACAGGGTTATTCGTAAAACACTGATAACCTCTCAGGAATATTCATAAAAACACTAACAACTTTGCAGGACTGTATTACTAACATCATAAACAACAACTTTTGTTCTGACTTTTTAAAAGACATAATTCATTTACCAAAAACAAACCTTCAAGATTTCGTTGTTGTATTTATCACATTTCAACTCTGTATTTTGCTATATCCACTTTAAAAAAAGTACAAGTAAAAGTAGTTTTTAGTTTAAAATCATCATAGGTACCTATAACACAATTAGGTACTTACATTGCACATTTATTTATTTTATCTTCATACAACGCAAAGTACATAGACGGACTTAATGCCTTAGACATTCTCTGCCAGTCAACCTCTAAGTTGGTGCAAAGACTACATGGTAGGCGCATAAAAAGAAAATGTATTATGAAAACACGAGTAAAAAAGTATAAATATATCTAAAATACACATACATATATATTTAATATAATATACATACTACATACACCCCTACTTTTTAATTAGTACACAAAAAAAATGGGACTATCTGTACCCGTCACTGATCATATTTTTGTAGTCAAAAGTAGGTAAAACCCGAAATCCTAAAATTGACCACGAAAAGGTAAATTCATCATAGAATCAGTCAAACATAACAATTGCTAGTAGAAAATACTGCGGAATGTGTTTTTCCTTAATAATTGTCACTTATTCATTTATTAATCAATAGCCTGCACAATATTTCTATAAATTGAGGTGACATTTTGGGACATAAACCAACGCTAATAACTTTGCTGTTTAAGAATATTATTTATTGAGATTTTACTTATAAAATAACAAGGGCTTTTCTAATAAGCCCTTTAAGTGTGTGTACTAATGAAAAAATAGTGGTGTATATATTAATCTAGAGAAAGGACAGAAGTTTTGAGACGATTCTGCTATTGGTGTAGAAAATGATTTCGCAACTTCCGCTTAAATGCATACCGACTTTCGGTCGTCATTGGATTTGAAATCCCACAAAACACTAAGAAATTAGAATTTGTCTCAAAGGGTTTTCAAATAAGTAACAATTCCTTCACAATTTAACAAAACATTAACAAAAAGCGTGACTTTTCGTGTTTATAAACAAAAAGAAACCGTAAAAAAAACTTTTAACACCGAAAATTCACAACACAAGAAAAAAACTTCAATTATTTTTTTGTGTTTCAAAATTTCAACCCCTTAGTAAAGTTTTACCCCCGATTGGTTCAACCCATTATTAGAGAGTTGCTTTCAACCCGCAAGCAAAAAAAAAAGCAAAGTCTAACTGTTCTTAAAGTTGGTAACACTGGAAGACACTCAACTTTATAAAAAGAACATGGAAAAGGACTTTTTTCTCGACCGCCTATTGGCTATCGTGTTTTTTTTTAAAGTTTTATGGAGTTTTTTTCCAGAAAAGTTTTGTTTATCGCCAGCCTAAGCCTATAAAAGTAAAAAGAACATATTAAACCTTTTAATATAAAAAAAACATATATATCTGCATTTTCTTTGCCCAATTAGTAGAAACGAAAAACAAAATGTAACTGATTATTTATGATTTAATAGAGTGTCCATGGAGTTTCTCTATAGAGATCTACGCTTTGGAACGTGCCATGCAGCTTCACTTTTTTTTAACAAACTGAAATTTTGACAAATCAAAATATAAGTTTCTTATTTCTTATTACTATTTTGGGGTCAGCTTCCGGTTTAACTGGATACAAATGAATACCAGACTTGACCTCCATAACCCCATGATTCGGAAACACACCACCTTTTTTATTAGATACCTACTATACAAGACGCCAGATAAACTTAAAAAAAAGTACATTGACCTTTTATTTATTATAAATTTTATTGTACACCAAATATATCTCCAGTATATCGAAGGTACCTGAAAAAACATCAATGAAATGTTTTTCAAAAAAGGTAAAGGATCTTGATAGATGTCGATTCAAGACAGCTATAATTAGTATAATATAATATTCCACAACTATCACACAGCGCCGTCTAGTCCCAAGCTAAGCAGAGCTGTGTTATGGGTACTAGAAAACTGATAAACATACTTATATATTTCTAAATACATACATATTATAGATAAATTACACCCAGACACAGAACAAATGATCGTGCTCAACACACAAACATTTGTCCTGGGTGAGAATTAAACCCACGACCTCCGGCATAGCAGTCAGGGTCACTAACCAGTAGACCAACAGGCCTGCAAATAATAATTATGTTTTTAATTCCGTTTTCGAAATTAAGAATGTCAATAAAGGTAGGCGGGTCGATGACCGTTATTCCACGTATATTTGGAACCTAGCTTTTGCCCGCAGTTTTGACTGCGTACATAAAAGCTTAAGTCACTGAAGAATAAAGCAGCTTTCTATCGGTGAAAAATTAAAAAATTGGACTAATACTCTCAGAGATTACCTTCTACAAACAAAAGAAAACATAAATAAGAACAAACTTTACCTCTATAAAATATAAGATCCAAGATCTATGTAAATCATAATATGTTTTAAAAAGAGTGTCCATGGAGTTTCTTGCACGTTCTTCTCCATAGAGACCTACGCTTTGGAACGTGCAATTTAGCTTCACTTTTTTTGGACTGACCGACATTTGACTATTCAAAAGTGCCTGCAAATGGTATATTTGAAATAAATGATTTTTTAATTTAATTTGATTGATATTAGTGTAGGTACATAAACTAGTGGTTGACTGCGATCCCACCTGATGGTGCACAGTGATGCAATAGTTGATGGTGAAGCACAATAATTTAGAACCTATTCACTCTAGGTTGAGTTAGTTTCGGCGTTTCTTCTCAGAATAGGAAACACCGGCCTCATCTAGTAAGTGTTTTTAAAACCTATTTCCAAAAAACAAAACAACATTAACAATTTAAATTAATTTGCCCACTTCCAAAACCAATGATAAATACAGATCACATATACGTGAAATCACAATAAATCAAAATCGACACATAAAGAATACTGCCCATACCAATCCCGCTTGCCAACAGACACTTCATGAAATAATAATACGTGAATAATACTCCCCGGTCCGGTAACACACAGCAGCTGCAAATTTCAACCCCCTATCCTCCTTTCCAACCCAACAAAGGTACAAAATTGTATGACAAATACCGCGCAATGTTAAAATTGTTCTCTTAAACATACATTGAGAAATTAATTTTTATTAAAATACTCACTTTGATGTTGTTACTTAAGCATTTTTTAGGTTATGTTAAAAAATTTCGCTGTTTGAGTAAACATTGTGACATAAAGGATGGCTGCTTAAGAATTTTTTGGGTTTTTTGTTTGTTATGCTTTAGAATGGGGTGATAGTTTACTGCATTGTTTTTGAAACTAGTACTTGACTGCGATCCTACCTGGTGGTAAGCAGCGATGCAATCGTTGATTGTGAAGCGCAGTTTATTAATTTTTCTATCGTGTCAATATTAAACATCCAAGCGAACGCTAGCGTTCTCGCTGTCATTGTCTTTCTATTGTGTGTCGAATTGACACGATTGAAAGGTTAATAAATTAAAAGCCTATTCACTCTAGCCTTGAAGACTGCTAAATTATAATCGGACGGAAAGACCGCAGTAGGCAAATTTTTTGAAGGTACAAGTGTGTCATACACGCCGATCTGAACACGTCGATCTCCATACATTTTATATGGAAACTAGACTTGTAGAGCAACACTAGATCCACGCCACGCGATGCCACGTGGACATCGTTCTACGTATAAATCACGCGTGGTCCACGTGTGTCGGTCTAATGTAATTCTAGCTTTAGTCTATCTATATTTTAGACTGGAAAGTAGTCAATAAAATACACCATAGGCAGAACAAGGCTATAAAAAGAGATGATGCAATAATCCCCACTGTTTGAAGGGTACTTGAGGGGTACTTGTGTTCGTATGACGTCATCAAGAAACATGAGATTTTAGTAAATATGGCTATTCATTACTAGCAACCCTTTTTTTCTCCGTGGGGTACTATCTAAAAACTTCTCTCGCTATGGGTGGAGCATAAAGGAGTTTTTGAGGTTTAACAACTAAAATCCACCTCTTCCATTTTTCTTTTTTCCTTTTTTTAAATTTTTTCTTTGTTTAATTCTTTATTGTACACACAAAAACTTAACCTTAATACATTCATAATTGACAATTCATGTACAAAGGCGAGCTTAACTCAACAATGAGTTTTCTCCCAACAAACCTTTGAGTGACAGAGAGAGATCATATTCGAGGGTAGGATCCAGTGTACAACATTTTCTTCTTTTTTTTCCTTTTTTGTTTCCTTTCTTCCTTTAGTTACCCTGCATTATAAAGGCTGTGAGTCCCACTCGCACTTATTGAAAACCTACTTGCAAAATAAATACAATTTATCATTTACAACAAAATTGTTGTACAATATAAATTGTGATTAAAAACTTTTAGAAACGCTGTAATTTGCACGACCTTACGTGATTGGTTGCTCGTTCAGACGACACTTCTATCCAAGCTTCGCTGTATCGTAAAAAAGCGCTTTAGGATTGTCAGTTTATTATTTTTGCATTTTTTGAAAAATTTTACTTACTTTGAGCTCGATTTTTGAAGTGGTAAAATATTTAGGAATTTATTGTCAATTTTAAAAGAAAATCAGAGTCTAAATATTAATGATAAACTAAATACTAGTAGGATCCCTTGAGGTATTATGTACCAGCTATGGAAATAGATATGTATTGGAACAAAAATAATTCCAACAAACTTGCTGCAAATAACTGTACCTATTGATTTGAATAGGTTGAATATTACCAAATAAAAAATGAATTCATATTTTGTCTGAACTAAAACTACACTTAAAATATGTCTATTACCGCAAATAAAATTCAACAGTGTCAACCAACAAAATATTCAATTTAAACTCACCAAGCGAACGTTTAAAATTCAACCATCAAATTCGAAATTCAAAAATAAAAATTAAATTGAAACGCGCCGCTGTCTAAAGCGCTGAAAGAGCTGCCAACACATGTCACCCGATTCCTCCCTCGTTCGACTATTTCTGATAGTCATTCAGCGCTCCATTCAAATTACATTTCAGTGCGATTTGGCTCTCCGCGAGCGTTGGACGTACGTTCCCCGCGAAATTTTCAAAAGGCATATTTTTTTTCAAAATTAGAACGTTAGAACCCATTTCGCGCGTGTGTGTCAGTTTTTGACGTATTCCTCTCAAAATGGCGGGCGTATAGTGTTTTTTTTTATTTTATTTT
This sequence comes from Mythimna albipuncta, assembly GCA_929112965.1. NCBI lineage: Eukaryota > Metazoa > Arthropoda > Insecta > Lepidoptera > Noctuidae > Mythimna > Mythimna albipuncta. The sequence continues at coordinate 1,538,569 of OV815986.1, read as the reverse complement.
TCAGATGCGAGTGTTTATCGTTTGTGCCTGTAATAATAGTAGAAAAACGGTGAGTAATGTTTCCAAAATAGTTTTTATTTTGTTTGTAATTTTTTTTAGAACATTCACGTGCTGTTGCTGGGCAGTTGTTACTGATTTTCGTGTAGTATGACCGTACGTTCCGCGTATTTAGGACATTTCCTAATTATAGTAATTGACCGGTTAGTCATTTTAATAGTTTTCCTGTTTCGTGTCATACATTTTTGCAACATTATTTATTTGTACCGTTCAGATATGAGATTCACTTTTTAACTCATAAGTTTTCTTAGGTATTATTGAAACATTTATTCAATTGTTTTTGTGTATCAGTAAACTAGCCTAAGCTCAGTCGTTTTAATTGTTCTAACAAAATTAAATGCACCAAAATGTTCCCAATAAACCAACTTATGTAATACTAAAGAATTCTTTCAGTATTTTCATCATTATTTTAACTAAAACATCTGTAAACAATGTCAATATCTTATTCATAGTATTATATCTACTGGTTCATGCCTAACTTTAGTATTATGATATTAATAGGTCTCTACAAATTGAACCTAAAAGAGGTTTCATTTACACTATGGTGCTAGTTCTATGGCCATGTGAAGAGGAAGGATGGAACGCATGTTACTATAAGAATTATGAGTATAAATGTGTATGGATGAAGAGAGAGGCGAATTAAAAGATGGATTGTGTGAGGAGTGATATGAAAGAAAAAAGAGTTCGTGATAGCGTTTTGGGTGACAGGACAGAATGGAAGAACAAAACATGATGTGCCGACCCCATCCATTCTACGAGCAATGTGCCCTGCCCATTGCCACTTAAGTTTGGCGATTCTTCAGGTTATGTCGGTGACCTTGTTTCTGTTGCGGATATCTTCATTCCTGATGCGATCAAGCAAGGAAACTCCAAGCATAACCCTTCCCATTGACTTTTGAGTAAGCCATTTAATGAGCCCCATTGTGAGCGACCACGTTTCAGAGCCATATGTCAGCCATGGCAAAACATACTGGTAGACTTTTGTGTTGAGACATTGTGGTACAATTGCCGAAACGGATCTTGAGCGCTCGCCGTCAGAGATCGGTGGGATCGCTTTGCGCATTCCATACATTGGCGAGCCAATCGTCTTCGTTGTTAGATATATGCAGAAACGCAGGGAACGAATCAGAAGTGAAGTCTCACTTCGCACCAATAAAGAGACTGAATATTTGACTTCTGCGCATCTTGAAGCCAGCGTTCAAGATTCGTGACGGCAATTGTATGTCGGACGAGAAAATACCGCACAGCTTTCCATTGCATTTTGGGTGACTATAATTCTTCTGATGTCGCCCTTTGTAAGCGACGTTTCGCGTATACGCAGCATAACTATCTACGGGCCACCGCAATTTATTTAGTTATTTGCACTGTATTGATAGCGCGTCTAATCACACATTGGAACAGACTTCCTCTCGACTCAGCTGCCTGGATCCCGACCCCAACTTCCAGCCACCGTAGGCGTGGCCTTGCAGATGACGAGCAACCATCTTGACGAGGTCACCAACAACATCCGGGCGTCTGGTAACCGTTAGCACCAAGCCCATGTTATCGACAGCGCTTAGCGTTCAACACGCGCCCCAAAGTTTTCAGCAAAGCGGAATGGACCCAGCAGGGCCAAAGCCTACTGAGACCATAGGTTGGCTTCCGAAAGGGAAACTTGGGGTCCTTGAACGCTAAGCAAAGTAAGAACATAGATGTGGTTTAGTCAATAAAAGTTAGACACGCCCTCCCACCCCACCCTAGACCGGGAGCAGTAATTGTTGATTTCCCGACTTAAAAAAAAGTCTAATAACACATTTCTATTCCCACTTCTTCAAGCACACAGTATATAACTATCTAAATCCTCAATTTTGCTGATTTGCCGTCCAATTTCTCAGAATGGCGCCTCCTAGTCGCTTGTCCTTTCCTGTCCTTCAATATTGTACTCTATGTGATATATGATATTGTGTCTATAGTAATGCAATCCATATCAAGTGCTTAAGGTCCAGATTCCTTTGAATTAGAGTTTGTTTGTGTTAATTTGTTTTCTTGTATGGAATGTCTTTGGTTGAGAGGGACTGTTTGAATATGAGTGAAATTGATGGTTACAGTATCATTACAATTATCTTGATACTTGTTAGATGTTTGACTCTTTTCTTTGAGTTTTAGATATATAGAACAGTATATCTAGGTACTATCAACATTATCACGAGTCAATTGAGAGGCGAGCCAAGAGGATCATCGGCAATGATGCACTTGTTGAGTCGAAGCTCTAAAGCTTTCGGTATCGCCGCTGAGTTGCTAGGCTGTCGGTTTTCTGTCATATAAATTTAATTTCATTGGAACACATTTATTACTCGTACAGCCAAGGAGCGGAATTCCTTGCCAGAGTTTGAGTTTCCTGATCCCTACAACTTAGGGGTCTTTAAGTCAAGAGTGAATAGGTTACATCTAGGCAAGCGTGCTCCATCGTCGACCACATCATCGCTTACCATCAAGTGAGATGGTGGTCAATCGTGAGCCTATCAATAATAAAAAATATTAAAAATGAAGGAAAATAGTAAAAACAATAATATTTTTAAAGAGAAACCATGGAGTTTTTCACCGATTCTTTTCCATTTTTCTGCTATATTTCTGATAGCGTCAAAAAAAAAATGCGCGCTATCCCACACAATCCATCCATCTTTTCTTTGACCTCCCTCTCCCTTTCCATTCAACTACATATATATTCAGAAGTATATTCAGAACTCTTTTAGAAGAGAAGAGATGAAGCGCATTTTACTAAAAGAGTTCTGATCTTTTAGTAACAAGCGTTTCATCTCTCCTCTTCACATGACCATATCAAGACAAACGATTTATTTTCAACTTTCCACTGACTAGCACCACTTTCAAACTTCCTCTAATATACTCATTTCTCATTACATCCATTCTCGTCACACCACACATCCACTCAACATTCTCACCTCCGCTACATGCAATCTTTTTTCATAGCCCTACATTCTGATCCAGTCAGTCAGACAATCGTCTCAAACATTACTAATACTATCAAATAGTTCATCCACCTCTGTTTTATTGACCTCACTAGTTAATTAACTAGGAACCAACACATCTCATTTATATAATTAAACACCCTACGTATCAATCTACCCTCATACAATAGCGTTCCTAATTTCAAGAGATTCCACCCACAATATGAGACCTTTGTGACCACAGACCATGGAATTAACATGTTGGCGCCTAGGAATGCTATAAACTCGTTTAAAAATAAAAGTCCCGTTTTGATATTTGTGGTGACTCGCCTCTAGCGTGTGGACCGCTGAAATCAAGCCTTCGTGGCTTAATTTCACTTGGTCGCAATCGGCGAGTGACGTAAACGGGCGTGTTACCACCGGCTCTTATTTCTGTCCTTGTCTATCAGTGATTGTAGGTTTGCGACTGTGATGACACTGATGACGTCTGACGACGATGTAGTCGTGCACATTGTCCAGGTTTTCTGTTTGCGATTATAGCGCTTAACGTATCTTCTCTTTATAATATACTAGCGGCCCGTCCCGGCTTCGCACAGGCAATAAATATAGCCTATATTACTGAGGGTAAATGTAGCTTTCTAATGGTGAAAGAATTTTTGAAATCGACACAGTAGTTTTTGAGTTTAATTGATCATTACAAACATACAAATTTTCCCTCTTTTTAATATTAGTGCAGATGTAGAAGTCAATGGTGCCGGGTCTATCCGCCTAGTTGATTCCTTACTCTGCAAGCTGCGACCCCAACGTGTACTCTTTTTTAATTTAACTTCACTCCCTGTTTTATAACAAATAGTTGAATGTTTAATTTCAAAGGAGGCATTTGGAGTATGCTAGCGGGACGAGGACGATGTGAGGACGTGATGGGGACGTCGTAGAGACGTGACGGTAGCTTGCGAGCCGTCGATGATATGGGTGAGCGTTGAGAGTGAATGAACGTGTAGTGTAGTGAATGAATGAAGTTTTGTTGGTTGCTACACTATTCAAAATAACATTAGACATTTTTGAAAACATTTTATTACGATCCGTTCAACTGATTTTGACTTTTCAATGCCTGAAAACTCTGTTAGCATTCGATAATTCCGTGATTTACTCGAATACTTTAGTTAAGGAAAACATCGTGAGGAAACCGGCAAGTCCTAGAACTGAAAATTCGAAGACATGTGTCATTCACCAAACCGCCCTGGACCGGCGTGGTGGATTACGGCCCATCCCCTCACCTAGAGCGTTACCTATCTTTCTTTCTTTTTTCATTGCCTTTTCAAACATCGCGTTGGATTGCGTTAGATGAAGTTACAAGCTTTTAAACCATGCTCGACTTTGACGACAGGCGAGTGGAAAATGCAACTTCTTAATTAAATAACTGAATGCTTACTTAGGTGGCTCATTCTGGTTCCTAAATCAAATACTACAAAAGACTCATACAGATACAATGACCTCGGTTTAATTCACGTAGTTATTTCTAACGAACTCCAAATTCCTTGTCAGAGTTCTAAGTAAATAATTAAAAACATAATTAGTGAACTCCGGAGTATGTACTCAATATACTACAATGATTATTATTTATCCCGTACCCTTTGAACCGGTTGATAAGAACTCATATGAACGTATTTTTATCGCCAATTAATGATTCAATGAACTAAAAACTTATTTTGTTCATTATTTTTTTGAATTTCGAATTGTGTTTGACCGTTACACGTATTCTTTCCCGCCATTATTGACACGTGTTGGCGATTCTGTTCTTTTTTTTTATTTGAATATTCTGAACATTGGATGGGATATTTATCCCAGAAAAAAAAATTTATTGGATTTATTTATTATTTATAAAAATAAATCGTTATTTATTGTAATAAAGTATTAAATAATTACACAGCAGTACCATTCGACGTTTAAAATAACCTAAAAAAAATTTTTGCCGTAACTTTATTAAAGAAAAAGTAATCCTGATTCTAATAATTTTAAAAGTTTTGTATCATGTTGTAAATTAAATAATCATTCTAATAGAACTGATGTTGGAGTTTTGGGCGTGATTTTGCCTCACACCAACAACAATTGCCTTACTGCTTACCATCAAGTGGGATTGCAATCAAGCACTATTATATAAATAAAAAAAAAGAAATGGTTTAATCCATGATACTAATTAAAAAAAAATTTTTTTTTTCAAGCTTACAACTAAATCACAATTAATAATATCGACCACTCAACTAATCTAATAATACCGGTCAACATGACCCCCTATGACCCCCATCCTATACCAAATCAATGAAAAAACAATTTGTAGTTACGTCCACTCGCTCCCCATGGAATCTGCACATAGTCAATAATACTCTTTTTCCCATGCCTCCATGGAAGTTGGCTCCCATTGTGTAACCACGTGTGCAGCAGATGTGTGCGCCCGAGTTTATTTTAGTTACTAAGGTGGCCATGGGATTTGAATTTCGAAGACGTGGTTGAGTTCGTGGAATGGGGCCAGTTTTGAAAAATGTGTAGTTTTTTTTTTAAGCGATTAGTGTGAGATGGGTTGTATTTTTGCAATATGATATGCCAATTGTAAATTTTTTATTATGCTTATCATATAATGCAAAAATTGTAATATTATTACAATGAAGTTTATATAAATTAATGATGTTTTTTCTTGTTAAAACTAGACTAAATAGCAATATGAGAAACTAGCTTATACCTGCGGCTTTGATAGCATGCCTTGGCTTCGCTTCTGAAAGCAAAAACCTAGAACGCAAAGCAAGGAACGAACACAAAAGTAGATTTTAGTCAGTAAAAGTCTGACACGCTTCTGACTCCGTCCAAGAGCGTGAGGAGTCATTGGATGATAAAAAAGGCTTTAGCATTTCTATCAGTTGACCTTATGGCAGTGCAGAAACATAACATGGCAGGTGTAACTTAATAAATAGACAAACAGAAAAGAAATAAATACAATCATTAATACTTACTTCATCATCAGCCTTTTTAATGTTCCCACTGCTGGGACTTAGGCCTCCTCTCTAGGAGAGGGAATGGGCCGTAATCCACCACGAGGGCCCAGTGCGGGTTGAAAATACTTACTTATATACATACATACGTATAAATAAACAATGTTATTGTGAAAAAAAAATCAGCCAATCAACGCTGTGATGACTCTACCTAGTTCTTGCAAAAATACTTAAAAGAAACAATAATGAATGAACCTTAATTAAAACCTTAAATACCTCATTTCGCCTCCTAGTACGATAATTATCGCTATACAATGATAATATAATCTTCTATATTACATAATTCTTGATAGTGTCAGTGCAAATTGTTAGGTGTTATTGTTAGATAGTTTATTCGCAGTATTAAACAAGATAAGAGACAGCTGTGGTTGAATCAATGTGTGAATCAACAGCGCCATTTTTATCTACTTGTGGTATGTCAGATTGGCATAAAAGGCAGTGTATTGATAGCAGTTTCTCCTACGACCCCTGATCACAACCGCAAAACGCCGCCATCGGCATATTCCCTGTAGTTCTCACACATTATAATGGTCACATGTTTGACGCCGCGCCAGTGGCCGCCAAACACTACAAATTGCCGATGCTCACTTCTTGTGGCCACTAAACGCCATCACAAGCTACTCGCGTATTTAAACCTTCTTTGTCTATTTCCTGTATGCGTTAAAAAATGTAGCTGCCCCCGGCCACAAATGGATATTGCGCACTGCATGCTCTGTGGTCGCTATTAGCTCGCTCGTGTCAGCGTGTAGTCCGTGTAAGGCAGCCCTTAGTCCGTGCCCAAAGGTACCTTAACCTTGTAGTTCTTTAGTTTTTCAGTTAAGTTTTATAAGCAAGCCCTAGTTCCAACCAGGGCTTACTAAAAACAAAAGGGCTTTAATTTTCTAATCAAGGCCTCCACATGTTAGTTCAGTTAAGAAGTCTACAACTTCATAGGTTGATATGAGAGGCCACACGAAAAAAGCAGTTTCTCCAGAGCTGGTTTGTTCGAAAGAGTTACCGTGGCCCTGTAACATAGAGGTTTTAGTCAGTAAAAGTCTGACACCTCTCTCTCACTCGACCCAGAGCGAGACAAGTTATTTGATGATTTCTCAAAAAAAGCAGTGTCTGCCTTTCTATTCTAAACAGTAAAAGCATTCCTTTGCCTTTTTTTCTGGTTTACAGTTTTGCTTTATAGCGACACAAAAAAAGTCGGATTTTAGTTTTTTTTATTACATAAAGTTAACACTATTGCTCAACATAGCCGTAAATTCTGTTTTGCTTAAATCAATATTTATTTATTTTTACACAAGCTTACAGACTAAAAACATTTTTTTTTTTACATTCAAAATGAAAATTGCTAATAACCAGCTTCTACATATATTTTATTTTTAGTTAATGAAAATGATAGATATAAATTAATTTTATTTTTATTAGTTAGGTATATTAAGATTTGTATCGAATCATAAATATAAACTCATTTTCTATCAAAAAAACAAACGTGAAACTACTCCTAAAAAAAAACAAAAAAAAAAACATTGAAAGCGACCTCACAAGTCACCACGAAAAAAAAGTTATCCCTTGGCTGACCCAAAGCGTGGTCACCGCACATCTTGTCGCCATCCTTCCAGCAGCTGTACCATTCAACATCCGGGTCTATTGTGGACCCCACAAAAGGACCATATTATCCTTGTGTTATTCAAAATCATGCTCAACCTATTCTGTTTAGAGATTTTTTTTTTAGATTAGTACAATGTATGGTAATGGGTAGTTTTCTTGTTAGCAATAACAACATTAGTTTTGATGTTTTATTATTTTTAATTGTTCTTTGAATAGAATAGAAAAAACTAAATCTTACATCAAAACAAAAACAATTTTACAGTAACTTAAATCTATGGGCACAATGGCGGTCTTATCACTGGCAGCGATATCTACCGGATAACCTTAAAATAGACTCCATGAACAACCTAAAAAAGGGGGTAGTCTACGGTGTACTTACTGCTAGCTAATATTAATAAAACATTTTTTTTTTTAAATGAAACAGAAAAAAATTATACCTACCTATAAAAGATAATCAATTTGCAAAATAATATAATTTAAACTGCCACTGAACTTCAGTCAATAAATCTCGCTGAAAACTTCGCACATTGTCTATTACAAAATTCATACTGTATATTTACAAGAGAGAAAGAGATGGAACGACATGACGAATAGCGCCATCTCTTTTTCGCAAGTGAACATGTAATAGTGGCTTTGATATACTTCATCTTAAAACCTCTGCCCTGCGTTCTTTGAGTTTAGAGTTAACTCTAATGACGTCATGGGGTAAATACTCCACCCTGGCATTTTTGAACGCGAACGTACTTGACAAATTAGTTAACATTTTAGCAACTTTTTTAAACGAAAATGATTTAAAATTCTAATTCCTTACTATTTATATTTTTCTACCACGAATGTAAATCTCGACGGTGGACCTTTCCAAGTCGCCGTCTTAACACGACACTGGCAGAATAGTCGCTATCGGCTCAATTGCCAAAAAAAAAAGTTCAACTGTCAATGTCAAGCAAATGGCCGCTCAATTAACCTACCCTGCTCAGAGTTGAGTTATAATACGTTTCACATAAGAATTCCCTTTGCCGTAATGATAGCAATACGATAAAACAGTGATGCTTTATGTTTAGCAATGAAATTACTTAATATTAGGAAGAATAAACTTTTATACATTTATTGTGTATAATAAAATTTTAAAGTCTTAAGTAAAACGCACTAATTGTTGGGTTAACTCTAGAGTAGCTAAACGAGTTATAAAAGAACGACCCTGGATTGCAACTCTATTCTACAATTACCGGAACGAATCTTGAGCGCTGGCTTCAAGTTGCGCAGAAGTCAAAAATTCGGTCTCTTTAGTGGTGCAAAGTGAGACGCGGGGGCGGGAAGTGTCAGTGATTGGCTCGCCGCGCTATCGTGTCATAGACGTCACTCGTAATTCGTTCCCTGCGTTTGCTGCATGTATCTAACAACGACGACGATTGGCTCGCCAATGTATGGAATGCGCAAAGCGATCCCCACTCTGATGCCGAGCGCTTAGTTGTACTCTGGTTATTTTTGAACACAGGGCCGAGTGGAGTGCGAGGTAATGTCAGACTTTTACTGACTAAACCCCACTTGAGTTCCTTCTCTTGCCCTTTGTGTTTTAGAGTCACGGTAATTCTTTCGAAGCATCATCAACAAATAACATCAAAGACTAAAGTAAAAATGTCAAAATAACCTATCAATCATATTCAACGATATTTTGAGTGCTTATACCGAAATTTTTTAGCAAAATCATTGTCCAAATTAAGTTAATATAACTTCAATTTGTCGTAAGTGGTCCGCCCATGGACTTTTGAATAACCACACCCTGATGTGGTGCAAGTTACAGAAGACTGGTCTTCTTTTATGCTGTCTAATATATTTGTTCTATTAAGTCTATACTTTCCCACGGCTGGTCAAAGACCTCCAACTTCTTACAGGTTTTTTTTCGGGAGATAAAAATCATCCAAATGACATCCCCCGCCCTTGGGTAGAGCGGGAGTTATCTCCCGCTCTCAAACTCTTACTAACTAAAAAACCCACCCCGTTCTTTCTTGTCTCTCATACCGAGGCCTAGCCTTCCTTTCGGAATTAGACCCTTAGCCCCAGTAGGCTTCGACCCAGCTGGGCCCCTAGGGTTTTTGACATCTATTTGAGGCGCGCGTAGAACAACACGTGTCGTCGACCGTTGGAGGTGGACTTTTCATAAAGACGAAAGATCATTCTTCTTCCTACCCTTATCACACTTGTGGTCAGTGCAACACGTTTTTGTTCTTCCATTCTGTCACAAAATAGATAAGCACAGAAGACAATCTCATGTATGTACTTCACTTTTTACACCTACGATCGGTGGACGCTAATGAGCGTTTGAGCCGGAACTACTCGACGAGCGGGCCGAGGCACTCCTAAATATTATGTCCTTGAGCGGTGTCTATATGTGCGTTGCTCGAATGCGCTTTGTATGTAGATTGACTTCTGTACCTATATATTTCCACGTCATCCGTCCCACTATCACTGACTCATAATGACGAAAGATATTCCTAAAACGCTTCAGCTTATGACTAGGGCCACAGTGTATAGGCTAGGATCAATAACTGGGTATAAGGGGAAGAAATACTGATCGACAGAACATCAAGCTTTTAAACATGGCAGGATAGACAGAGTTAGTATATTTCTATAAGAATTTGATATTGGTTAGAGATTAGAAATTACACCAGTGTGTAATGGCCGGGTAGAGAGCAGTGGTGCCCGAGTGGTAACGGCCTCGATTTACTGAGTTCAAACCCAGCCAGGCACATTCATCATCATCAACATTTCAGCCGATAGGCGTTCACGGTTGGACATAGGCCTCCCCCAAGTGTCGCCACAATGAACAGTCCTGTACGTCTCGCCCTGCCCATTGCCACTTATGGCACATTACTTTGTGTAATTTATTTCATCACTACTGCTCTAAAAACGGCAATGAAAAAAAAATTTGAGGAAACGACCAGACCAAAAAATTCGAAGACATGTGACATCCACACGAACTGGGCGCGCGTGGTGGATTACGGCCCATTCCCTCTCCTAGAGAGGAAGCCTGAATCCCAGCAGTGGGAACATTATAAGGCCAATTAACATAGTTGTCTAGCATTTTTGCTGAACCGGAACTGTTTGGCGCAGGCGCGAGACACACAATGTTAATTTCTTTTTTTAAATCTTATGTGTCTACATGTTGTTTCTGTATTTTTTTTATTATTATTGATAGCCTCGCGATTGACCACCACCATCTCACCTGATGGTAAGTGGCCGACGATGGAGCACGCTTGCCAAAAAGTAACCTATTCACTCTTGACTTAAAGACCCCTAAGTTGTTGACTAGGAAAAGAAGCTAAGAAAGCTAAGCAGGGAATTCCACTCCTTAGCTTGTTTTCTGTTTTTCATTAACACTCTGTCTATTAGTGAAAACTGCATGATAAATCTGTTCAGTAGTTTTCGAGTTAATCGCGAACATACAGACAGATATACGTAGAGAGGGATACATACGCATTGTTTTATAATTATATATTAATAATTAGACTTTTACACTAATAATATATTAAAGAGGTAAAGTTTTTTTTTGTTTGTAAGAGGTACCTAATCTCTGAAAGTACTGGGCCTCAAGTCTGCTATTACAATAGCAGACATGAGGCCCATTAATAGGTAATATTGACAAATGAATATTTGACGTTTCCGGTAATCTGCTAAAACTTTGACAGTTTATTTGATCAATGTTTTACTATTAGAACGTTATTGGTTTTAATACGCTCGAAATTATCATTCTACCACAATTCTATTACAAGACCAGTGACCGATCAATGATCGATCATTATGAATTAGCAGATTACAAACTTTTAGCAAAATGACAATGGGATCGTGTTGGAATGACGAATTTATAAAAATAGCAGACTTGGGGCCCTGGTTTGATAGCTAAAAATTTTACACCGATAGAAAGCTGCTTTATTTCTGAGTGACAGAAGCTATACTTTAAGTACGCGGGCGAAGCTGCGGGCAAAGCTAATATAGATAAAATTAAGTATCTACATCTGGTTAGATTTTGATACCGATCTTGGGAAAATATGTTAGCTATGATGACATAACGAATACTAGACAAATATGGTGGCCGATGACGTCATACGCAGCTGCCATTACAATTTAGGTTCGGCGCAAACGTGCCACCGATCCCAGCCACTGGTGGATGTCGCGCGCTACCGCCACACTTGTAAGTGTCCGGAGCGAGCGACAGTGACCAGTGTTCGGATGCCGTCACATTTTATAACTGTTAAGATGGACGATATGAATGTGTTAACAATCCAATGAGAAGGAAGTCGCGTTCCATGGTGACGCTTGCGATACGTAGAATATCTACTAACAGTTAGCTGTGCGGTTGGTGGGCTGTGCGACAGTGGCAGGTGTCAGCGTTTTGTGTTGCAACCACAAGGTGTAGTCACGGATACTGCTGTAGCCATTTTCCCACTGCCGGCTACACGTGTGTGACGCGTCTATATAAATATATCCACGGGTAATGTGAAAGTAACACACAGGGCCCAGGACAAGGGCAAAGTTGGACAGGGGTGGGGTTTCAGTCAGTATAAGTCTGACACGCTTTCCCGCTCTGTCCAAGAGCGGAGGATGTCATTGGATAATTTTTCCACCTAAACAAATTCTACATCTAGACTAATATAACAGAGGTAAAGTTTGTTTTTATGCTTTTTTCTTTGTAGGAGGTAATCTCTGAAAGTACTGGTCCAATTGCAAAACTTTTTTCATCGATAGAAAGTTGCTTCATTCCTGAGTGACATAGGCTATATTTTATGTACTATCTTTACTACTATACTATACTATACTAGCTTTTGACAACGAAGTCGCTGGCAAAAGCTAGTAAAATATAAATGTATATGAAAAAGTGTGTTAAGTCGCTGACGCTGGCCACCAGTGGTTGTGGTCGGTGGCTCGTTTGCGCTGATACTTAATGATTTTTATAACTAGGTACTCAACATTCCAAGTTGTTTTTTTTTAAACAATGACGACATGCAACAATGTGTTTAATTATAGGATGGTAAAACTTCTGAAATTGCTGAACGTTTTTATATTGGTTTATAATAAAGAATAGGGTAGTTTCTAGGTTCAAAATAATTACATTTTATTTAGTCCGTATTTTAGGTTATAAAAAAATATTGGACAAGTATTTTTTCTTTTATAGATTAAACAATTGCGAATAAATGCAGCACGGCCGCGGCGTGACGTTACACGTAACTTTAATGGGCTATATCTTTGTCATTTTTGGTGTAATTTACAAATAAAAAATACGTGTCCTTTATTTTTGAATAATCTGAAGGACAGACTAATTACATTTTTTACGGCAACTAGCCTATTGTAGGAATGTATCCCATGGTGTAGGAATGTATCCCATGGTGTAGGAATGTATCCCATGGTCCTAGAATGCAAAGAGTAAATGAAGAACATAGGTGTGGTTTTAGCCAGGAAATTTGACACGTCCTCACCCTCTACCCTAGAGCAGGAGAAGTCATTTAACAGCAACAAAGTAATAAAAACGAAGCATATTTATTATATAATCGCATAAAAACTCAAACTATTACAAAATGTCAGCCTAAAATTGAATATAAGTAATATAATATCAAATAAAAGATAAAATTATACAATGCTACATTTGACAGATAAGCGGTGGCCTTCGCCCAACGATAACGCGAGCGATAACTGTTTGATATTACTGGATATTAACCAATGTTAGATCAAGCAAAACTACTAAATATACACATCCTTAACAAAAAACAGTGACCGCAAAAAAACATAGAGGCTGCACAGTTTACTACCGTTGCTGAAAAAAAAAAACGTCAACTGTCAAAGAAATGACAAACTTTGAAAAAAGAAATCTGCTGTCATGTCCTTTTGAAGCGATGTAAAAAAAGAATGGCTGACGATTAGGATTATATTTGGAAACAGTGTCCGAATCGACACAATTTGATTTTTAAAATTTGTTCATTTACGATTTGGACACTACCAAACAGTTTTAAAATATAGGCTAAAAAATGTATTACATGAAGTTGCAAGTAAAGAGGTAAATTTTGTTTTTTTTTTTGTTTGTAGGATTTCTTTAAGTACTGGTCCGATTGCAAAAAAAATTAAGTACTTATACTTTTATTATGTATGCGGGAGAAGCCGCTGGCAAAAGCGGGTATATATTTTAAAACTTTTTATCTGACTGTACTAAACAGTGTGTCTCCGAATATCAGTGAAAAAATATTGAAATAAAAATGGTTCAATTCAAACAACAAAAATGAATATTATTTAATGAAGATCTGTTTTGAGATATTATACGTATCTTTAAAAGATATTGCAACTTACAAACAAAAGGTATGAATCAAACGCTATTAAAATCAATAAATAGGTCCAAGAATAGTTTGACATTGCAATTCAATCGGGGACGGCGTTTCATCCATAAGTATAAGTTGTTTGTATCTACAATATATTATTTTTCAAGGTATTCTAGTTCAGTTTAGTTCAATATAATAAGGAAAAATAAACTTCATTGCACAGCGAAATAGTAACAAAATAATATAATAACAACAAACAACAACAATTTTATTTATATAGTCTGTCTAAAAAGTTAAACGACAAGAATTTTGTATAATGTTTAATAATTTAAAAAATACTTACATCAGGATCGACTACATCAGATTTCATTTTACCCTAATAATGATCCATGTCGTTTGAGTTAGTTTTTAGACAGACTCTAACTCGAATATTTTTTTCTATTTTGATAATTTATTTTTATTTGATTTAATTGCCATGAATGCTTCTTTTGCTTCGATTGACTATAATTTTTATTATTTTTAACTGTTTGATATTTTGATTATACAATACCTAGCTTTTGTCCGCGACTTCATCCACGTACATAAAATATCAAGAATAAAGCAGCTTTCTATTGATGAAAAAAATATAGCAATCGGACCAGTACCCCTAGCCAAGTTGCTAATCTGCAATTAGTTAACGCTTGTAGAAAGGTTCAAATGTACGGGAATGACGTCGTCTTAACGCTCAGTCACGTGGTCAGAACAAAAGAATTGGCGGCAAGGTTAACTCGAGGCGTTCGGCGCAAGTGAAACGTCTGTAACTTGGCTGTATTTTCAGAGATTACCTCCTACAAACAAAAATACAAACTGTACCTTTTATAATAAAGTATAAGTATGGATTGGTTAGGTACTTAGACAACACTAAAGAATAACACTAGTGTTACCACGTATTACGCAGTATATTTTGTTATTTAGACCAAGATATTGCGTTTAATAGTAAAAAAAAATCAACGATACCGATATTTCGTTATCTATTTTCGGTTTTATCATTGAACAAGCAACATTCATTCATTAGTTTGGGTTTGTTATACAAAGGATAGTAGTCAGTTATCATTCCAAGCGAATTGTTAAGTAAATTGATAATATTCCAGTAAGTATGACATTATAGTGACAGCTACTGTTTGTATTTTTTTTTTTATTTGTAATGATTTTGGCCTGGATACTAAGTTCTTTAAGCTATGGCTTTGTATGAATAGGTAATTTGTTGGTTTACCATTTGAATGTATGATGAAGAGATTCTAATGTTTTTGTAGTATTTAACAGCAAATATAGCAAGTCAACCTTCTCGACAAACTTCGCTGAGGTTGTCAATAGATACAATTCTGTTCCATTTCACTACCCATTACTGTTTCAATGACTCCACTCATATGTATAGTCTAGTACTAGAGATAAAAAAATACGCCAATTTTTCATCATATTTCTACCGAGAATCCATTTGCAAATATAACAGTTTTGAAATAATACCGCAAAAAATTTCCAAAATGTATAACAAAATAATAAATAAATTAGAATAAAATAAAAATCGGCAATTCTCTAATATAAGCAACAAGTTTATATTTCTTAAAAAACAGTTTATATTTTAAAAAGTAAACGCATTATTTGACATCTATTTTGAAATTGAAAAAAAGAAGATCCTTTTCTAAATAGAAATTAGGTCTTCAATCTTTTATATTGTTTGTTAATGCATAGGTATTTCAAAAACTACTGATTTTATTGTTATAAAACGTTCACTAATAAATAGTTCATTTTTAATAATATAGACCATATATAATTTAATGCCATACGATAATGATACCAACCTAAAGCCCACAAAAAGAATTGTTGCCATTCACAAAATTTTAAACTTCCTACTTCGACCTCCTTTGACAGATTCTTTACTCGTTTTTTTCGGCTAAGCCCAAATGAGAGAGCTCTTGAATGTATTTTGGGGGTGCAAGAGGGAATCCACCCTTTGTGGGTTTTTCTTTTGTGAACTGAATATTGGATACAAGGATAGATCTATTTATAGAATCTGGAAGGTAATGTGAGAATAACTTATCACATGAGTAAGGTTTTGATATAAACAAAATCAGACTATTCACTCTGTTTCTGTAACCAAGAAACATATGTGTGTAAAGTGCATGTATGACAGGACTAGCTTAAAGGATTTAGTATCCCGTAAAAAAACAATAACAAAAAAAAATGAATTTATGACAGATGTCATTTGATTTTGACACATAAAATAGGCGCGAAAATCTAATTTAACATGAATTAGAACGTAACTGTTATCGCAAGGCAATATTTCTTTTTATGTAGCTTACTTTTAACATAAACAATGAGAAAAATATCAGAAGCTGACTGATTGAGATTTGACACTTATTAAAACATTTCTTATCGATAGTTTTGACTGGAGAATTTGCTGTGTAAGATTTTGTTGCGTACAATGAAACGTCAGTTCATACGTCAACGGATGTGAGAGATTTTTTCTGGCGTTTCGTCCGGATTCAAGTTCTGTAACGGTTTTAATTATTCGCAAATTGATTAGCGGATATTGTGATGTAAAATTGGTGAAGTTTTGTATCTCAAGTGTCTGTTGTTAAAAATTATGGGAACCGAAATTGAAATCGAAGGTGCAGTCGGAAGTTCCGAACTGTCGGAACTCTGATACCTACAAACTCCCCTTTCGCTCTGCTCGGGTGCAAATCTACCCAGAAGCCTTTTTCGTATATTGTTCTGTCTATTAATGAAATTCGCAAAAAATTAGTTTCTTGGTTTAGGAGTTTTATTTTTATTTTTATAATTGATAATAATAACAATAAATCGTTTATTTATAACATAGAGCACATTTACAATAAAGTACTAATAAATTTTAAAAATTCCTTATTTGCCTGAACTATGGTGAACCTGTGCTTCGAGCTATTGCTTAGGCTCGCGTTTGACCACTATATCACCTGGATGGAAAGCGATGATGTTGCCGACGGAGCACGCTTGCCTAGAAGTAACCTATTCACTCTTGATTTAAAGACCCCTAGGTTATAGCTGTCAGAAAACACAGACTCCGGCAGGGAATTCTTCTCCTCGCTATTGACTTTGGATAGCGGCTAGGTTAGCTGCTAAATGGAGAGATGCGACAAGCAACTTTGTTACTATGTAGGTATATGTTGCATAGCATAGTCAGCCTTATAATATTCCCACTGCAGGGACTCAAGCCTTCTCTCAAGGAGAGGGAATGGGCCGTAATCAACCACGCGGGCCCAGTGCGGGTTGGTGAATGTCACATGTATTTGAATTTTGGTTCTAGGACATACCGGTTTCCTTACGATGTTTCCCTTCACCGTTTTGAGAGCAGTGGTGATGAAATATATTACACAAAGTACCTAATGCGCCTGTGTGGGGTTGATTTGAACCTGCGATCTGCAAGTCTCATAATGTATGACAAGCTTGTGTATGTGGGTAAATGAATTCAAACCAGTTTGCGATTTCGACAAATCAATTTTCGCAAGCACTTCCCTCTAAATCCCAATTGAAATACGATCAACAAAGTTTTGCAAAACACAATATACGTACCTACTAACAGCTGCACAAATAACAATAGTTAGGATTTTATTGTTAAACCAACAATGGTTTAGACCTCTTTAGTAACGGCATTTCGGGGGTTGCCATGTGCAAAAATTATTATTAGATTTTTTTTTTGGTCTGGCAATAATGTCGTTGCGTCAAACTGGATTTTGGTGTCTCGTGGGCTATTGTAGCTTTTTTTTTGTTTTCTTTGAATTGGAATCATTTTCTATTAGCTGCTTGTTACTTTTGTTACGTATCAATTTCTTCATCTGTCGTTTCTTTCTATATTGAGATATTTTTTTTTTATACGTGTGAAATAGCTGGAGCAGTAATTTTATGACGATTTTTTTTTATATTACTTTATCACATGTGTTACATAAGGTCTTAAAAATAGTCAAACAAATGCACATGGACCTTGTCGGGCACAGCAATTTCATAACGGTTGAAGTGCAATTTTAAAAGAACAAAGTTTTAATTAGAAAAAAAGTCACAGATAAAAATAGTAAATGTCATAAATTCAAGTGTCAAAATATGTATATTCTTTCAATTACCAAAATAAATTTACAATAAATGTCAAAAATAAATTAATTCATGATTTCTCCCGCTCTAGGGTAGGGGGGAGAGGGTGTGTCAGACTTTAAAACTGAAACCACACACCTGTGTCCTTCAGTTAGGTACCCTTTGATTTCTAGGAACTCGGGATTTTTTGTAATAATTTTTTTGACTGTTTTGCTGACATCTCTTTGAACTGGTGGAGGTTTAGGCTATGATGACCACATCTTCATATTTCATACATTTACCTTTTCCGATAATTTTAATTGTGTTATACCAGTTCGTTTTATCCTGTATTTAACAATAAGGAAATAGGAAAATATGGAAAAAATTAAGAGTGTATTGTTACTTTAAATACTTAGCAACTATTTTTTTGAGTTATTCGCCAACTCATAGGTACATGCACAGCCCATTTGGCTAATTGCAGAAAAAAAAACTAAATTATTTAAGTATTTATTTATTTAAACTTCATGTACAGTAGTGGTACATAGACGGACTTAATGCAACAAGGCATTCTCTACCAGTCAATCTTTGGGTTAAAAAATACAGCACTGTAGCTGGAAATAAGGAAATACCAACCGCGTTATATTTCTACACCACCCTTAGGTTGACGGATAAAAAATGCCTTAAGCATTAACTCCACCTTGTCGTCTTTTTTTAAATAATATAAACCTGTGCTTGTCTGCGATTCCACCTGATGGTAAGCAGTGATGCAATCGTTGATGGTGAGGCGCACTAGTTTATTAAAAGCCTATTCACTCTAGCCTTGAAGACACCTAAATTATTAGTATTTTAGTAATACATAAAGTTTTAATTAATAAATAAATATTGATCGGTTATTTGAGTCGAATCGACACGAAAAAAAAAAAACTTAATCTTATCCATACGAATAATTTACACTACACTAATTTGTAGGATGTAATATCTGAAAGTAGGTACTGGTCAGATTGCGAATTTTTTTTTTATCAATAGAAAGCTGCTTTATTCCTGCCTGAGTGGTAGTGGTAGGTCTATATACTATGTATGTGGGCGAAGCCGCGGGCAAAAGCTAGTTACTTATAAGAAACAATAAAACTAAAATCTTATTCATATAAAGTCAACGTAGCAAATATCAATGTCATACGACCATCGCCCCGTTAGAAGCGCCATTAGCCAGAAAATTGGGGTCAATTGCTGTTTGCCCATTCGCCTCGTTACGACGGCCATGTTTGAAATAATTTGGAAATGGAACGCGTTTCGGCGGGAACGTCCTCTATTGGCTGTTTGGGCTTTGTGTTTTTTTTTTTAAGTGGACAGGGAATGGAGTGTCTGTGGTGCCAATTGTTGGAGTATTCGTCACCAGATTTTTTTTCTTTTTTTTGGGAAGATGGTGCTGTTTTTTTGATAGGCTTTCGCTTATTGTAAAATGGCGGTTTTTAGCTGCAACTGGTTAAAGACAAGTTAGGTAATGATGCTTATAATATTATTTTTGTTTGTACGATATCGATAATATGATTAAAATTGTATGAAGGAATGTCTTTGCCCAGCAGTAGAACTGATAGTCCTACTACTGGGTAAAGTGGATGTATTTCTGCTGAAATGGCATCATTATTTCAGCAGAAAAACGTCCACTGTTGGACATAGATCTCCCCCAATTGTAGCCACAATGAACGATCCTGTGCGTCTCGCATCCATCGCATTCCCGCAACCTTTACTAGGTCATCGGTCCACTCTGTAGGAGGGCTTTCAACGCTGCGTCTTCCTTTCAGTTCCAATGGTCATGTGTTCTGCGAGCAATGTGCACGACTTTTGTTTTTGTCCTTTTGAATGTCTTATGTTACACAGTTCGACATAAGCAATTGTGTTTCTATTGTGTCTCTAATTACGGCATTCAATGAGTTCAGTTTTGAGATTCTTCGTGTTATGTCGGCAACCTTATTTCTCTTGCGGATATCTTTATTTCTGATTCGATCAGTACCTACGACTATTCAGGTTTTTTTTTCGATGGGAAAATCATCCTATGACAACCCCCGCTCTTGGGCGGAGCGGGAGATAGTGTCAGACTCTTACTGACTAAAAATCCCATCCCGTTCCTTCAAGCCTTCATACCGTGGCTCGAGCGCCCTTTCGGTTAACCCTGGCCCCAATAGGCTTCGACCCGGCTGGGCCCCTGCTGTTGCTGACAACTCCTAAAGGCGCGCAGGAACAGTGCGCGCCGTCGACGAATTGGGCTTGGTCCGGATAGTCACCGGACGGCCGGACAGCGAGCTACCCATTGCTCACTGTCCGCAAGCCCGCGCACGACTATTCAGGCTGCATGATGATGATGAGGATCATCTTTGGGTGCACTACTAGAGTGTATAGATGAGAAGAGAAAGGGAGATAAAAGAAGAGATAGATGGATTGTGTGAGTGTAGAAAAAAACTTTTAAGCAATTACACTTTGCTATATCCTAGGGACAGAGAGAAACCTAAGAATTTTCTAAGAATCCCAGTAAAATATCTACTCATAAAGAGAATAATAAAATTTCAAAGATCTCTGGTAGAAGTTTGTTAGTTCCATGAATTAATTGCTTGT
Source organism: Mythimna albipuncta (assembly GCA_929112965.1). Taxonomy (NCBI): domain Eukaryota; kingdom Metazoa; phylum Arthropoda; class Insecta; order Lepidoptera; family Noctuidae; genus Mythimna; species Mythimna albipuncta. The sequence continues at coordinate 1,517,938 of OV815986.1, read as the reverse complement.
AAAAAGTTAGTAACATACTTCGGTACATTGTCCTGCAGGTATATACAAGGTGTAAGGGACAGCCCTCCACAAAGTTTAAGGGCAAAGTAAATTGGCCTCGCCATACAAATTGTCCAATCAAGTTTATCATTTTGTACGATGAGGCTGACTTTTTCTTTCGTTTCCTGAAAAAAAATCTTGTGGAAGGTGGTTCAGTTTCATCCACTGAGCAAGCCCTTAAAGTTTGTGGAGGGCTGTCCCTTACACCTTGTATAGTATGTATAGGTCTACACTAATATTATAAAGAGGTAAAGTTTGTGTTTTTTTGTTTGTAGGAGGTAATCTCTGAAAGTACTGGTCCGATTGAGAAAATTGGTTCACCGATAGGAAACGGCTTATGTTTAACTTACCACCAGATGAATGATGATATAAAAGACAAAAATAGTAAATGATCACCAAAATTAAACCTACATTTAGGTGACGGGGTCTGTGTTCGCTCGCTTCGCTCGCTCACTACGACCCCGCCACCTTCTTCTAACCTAAATCTTTCCGACCCGGGGTGCCCTAAAATTCCACTAAGATAGATTGTTGATTAGACAAAGTATCATCTTGCTCTACGGGGCTAAAAAGAGCGCATTAATTTGCTCGCTAAGATTTGGTTATCATTTACTACATTTGGTGTTCGAAAACAATTTAAAGTACAGTCGTAACTAAAATACTATTGTAACTTTAGGATTTCATTTTTTTGGTGTCAATTAATATATTTTTGACAAAAGAACTAAGGGTACCAAAGCGTTTTATGGTGGTCATTATATTTAATCCCATAGGAAATTTTTTCACCGATAGAAAGCTGCTTTATTTCTGAGTATCATAGGCTATATTTTATGTATGCGGGCTAACCCGTGGGCAAAAGCTAGTTTTTACATAAAAAATTATGTCCTTGACTACAGAACTTTACGAAGTGAATGAAAAATGAATGAGTGTTGGCCTTCATTTGTTTTTCATTCAAATGTTTTATATTCTATTTTGATCTCAATGCAATTTTGTTTCTAATTTTTTTTTCTCCAGGTTTCATTGACGAATGTTTATTGAATAAATAAAACATCGCCAAAAAAAAAATGGGATACATAATTTGAATCCCTCACCACAAATTCAATATCGACTTTATAGTTATGTGCATTTTAAGTTGAATTTTAAGTGACCATTTGAATCAAAAATAACCTTAAAGAAGTATGTGTTTTAGTTTGCAATGGAATTTGACATTAGTTTGTATTCCAAATTTGAAAATGATTTCGAATTCAAAATTCAAATATAACATTGTTTTGCGATGCCGATGACATGACGATAATTCAAATAAAAACTTACATTATTAGATTTTCAAATAAAATAACATTAAAAACTGAAACACCGTAAAAAAAAACTATAAAATATCAGTCTACAAGCTGCCAGTAAAATTCAAATATAAGATTGTTTTGCGATGCCGATGACATGACGATAATTCAAATAAAAACTTACATTATTAGATTTTCAAATAAAATAACATTAAAAACTGAAACACCGTAAAAAAAAACTATAAAATATCAGTCTACAAGCTGCCAGTAACATTCCTTTACAATTTATCTGAGCCGCCATTGATTCCAATTTCAAATCTTGATTCTGTTGGCGACGTACGGACGATATGGCGGGAATCTAACTGATACGATTCCGCCATGTTGGATTATTATATTTTATACTTTTTATTTTATTAAATGGAACTCACTTTTCTTAATCTTACGATTTAGGAATATTTTATGGAAGTTTTAGAACACTTTACACACCACATCTTGTCGAAGGACTGGAACAATTTGCCTGCTGCGGTCTTCCCGTCCGATAATAATTTAGGTGTCTTCAAGGCTAGAGTGAATAGGCTCTTAAAAAACTAGTGCGCTTCATCATCAGCGATTGCATTACTGCTTACCATCAGGTAGGATCGCAGTTAAGCACTAGTTTATTTTATACTAGCTTTTGCCCACGGCTCCGCCCACGTAGGGACATAAAATATAGCCTATGTCACTCAAGAATAAAGCACCTTTCTATTGGTGAAAAAATTTTAACAATCGGACCAGTACTTTTAGAGGTACCGAAACAGACCTACAAACATAAAAACAAACATAATTACCTCTTAGAAATCAGTCTAATAATTTAAACGTCTTGGGTAATTATTAGGATTTAATTAAATCTGATGTAGTCAACACGGGTTCAATTATCAGGGTTGATTAAGAGACCTTATGAAAAGTATCGAATATATAAGTAATTTTTAAATGATTAAATATTATACAAAATTCCCAAGTCGGTTGACTTATTAGACAGACTATAATAATATTAGTGTAGATCAATTTAAAAACAAAAACAGTCATAATTCTGCAAAATCAAAAAATTCCACGAAAAAAAAAAAAATTATATCAACTTAACCACAAAAAAGCTACCCATCCGGTGGCCACAAAAACGTTTTGATATTACAAAATATGTTTAACGGAAGTCGGTCAAAGATAGCAAGGGCTGACCTCGAAGCGATAACGGCTTCGATGCCGACCCAAAACAAATAATGTTGCCGCCTGGAATAATTAGAAATCCTTATAAACACACGTTGTTAACACCGGAACCGAAAAAAAAAACAAAATGTCAAAGGTTCATGTCATTTGAATGTCCGTGGAGGTTATAAGAGTGTCCATGGAGTTTCTTGCACGTTCTTCTCCCTATAGATCTACGCTTTGGAACGTGCATATAGCTCCACTTTTTTTTTTTTACTGACTGACATGTGACTATTCAAAAGTGCCTGTAAATGGTCTATTTGAAATAAATACTTTTGATTTTACCTTTACTTTTTTTTGTATACGCATTTTTAGTTAAAAGTTAAAAGCTTAAAACTAGTTCTTAATTGATTTTGTCTGAAAAAAAAGTTTTTTTTTGTCACTTAGTGATAAAATTGCATACTATCTACTGGTGATTTTTTTTTCTAATTGGTCCAAATTTTTTAGTTTATTCATGAACATATTTCCTTTTTTATGATATGTATTAGTAATAGATTGTAGTTACTAAAAATCTAAATAGTTAAGTCAACATTTAACATATCAATCAGTGTGATATGTTAATCAACTTACAATATCGGAATAAAATCACTACACTACAATTGCTACAGGATAGTACGGGTGACAGCTGTCAGATTCATACAATGTAGCTACCTATACTTCACTCTCATCTTAAAGATGCATATTTCGTCCTGCTATCATCTACATAAGCTATGTAAAAAGACCGTAATATCAAAAGATTTAAAAAACCCGTTAGAGATTGCTGCCTTGAAACATTTTACCCTAAGCAACGTCTAGGTACTAGCGTTTACATTAAAACCTGAAACTTAAATAAAATAAACAGACAATTTTAAATTAAAAAGAGCCAACAATAGCCTAGCCAACTACTTCGCTAGCAGCTACTCGAGTCCCGACCTCTGTCAAAGCCAACCTCTTCAAACATAATCTAAAAAACTCTTATAATTACTGCTTCTTTAAATATGCGCCAAAAAACGGAAAAAAATGTAAATAAAAACCAATGACAAAGCGCGATCATATCGCGAAACGACCTTTTTAATTAAAAAAAAAGAAGTATAATTTTCAAAATGGCGGCCGCATTCGAGATTCGAATTTTGAATGTGTTCTTTTTTTTAAGAAGCTATTGTCAACGGTTTTCAGGTAAGTAATTGCTTTTGTTTGATTCGTTTTTTGAATTGCGATGTTGGAATAATGTCTTTTGCTTCTTACCTGTGGTTTTTGAAGGGTTATTCTGCGGCTCTTACAAGCTACGAACCGTTTTGTTACGAAACGTTTTCGGTTATATGTATTTACTATTTGCGAATCTTTACTAAGTAAATTACATGTAGAAAAATTGTATTTTGGCTTCGTCGTAAGAAAAACTTTTTGACTATTGAAAAAAACTATTGAAAAAGGTGGGCTTGCAGTCATGCACTAGTTTAAATCAATTTTAAAAAAATACCATGTGCATGACAATTGAAACGTCCCCTTTTTAACCGACTTCAGAAAAGAAGAAGGTACAATTCGGTTGTATTTTTTTCGTTTGTTTTAGTTGCCATTTTTTGTTTTTTGACAGCCCATAACAATTCGTTCACTCGTCTTTTTTCCCAAAATGAGTCTAAAATAATTCCTTTCCAATTTAAGATTAATAAGTGAAATTACTCACACCGTTCGTGTTTATTTTAAAAGCTAAATGAAATATGGCCGCCGCTTCACTGAGTAAGAATGGCTATTTGTAACTTTCTATAAGATTATTAGCTATATTTCTTTGTTCATTAACTTGTATACTTAAGCACAGATGTTACTTTAATTATGGTTTTCCGTTACTCATTAATTACTTCAAAATTTTGAGGTTAAAAATATTTATTTTTATTATTATAGCAAAGTGCAGATTATGCGAAGATTTTCGCATTCTAAATAATTCTTTGGCAACATTTACCAATTTTAAAAAATATTAAAAACATTAAAATTAAAATTCACTACCTATAAAAATTGAAATAAATTTTCAAAATGCTAATTTTAATTAAAAAAAAAAACACAGCCAATTGTCTTGGGTCTGGGTGACATGTTTATGAATTCACCCATGTTACAGGAGTAATAAATTCCTAGTATTGGCAATGATCTTTTTTTTAATTCATTAAACCTCAAGCGAACGCATTCGCGCTTCTATTATCTTACTCTTGTCTCAAATTGACTGTATCTAAAAGGTTAAATTTAAATGTCAATCTCCGTAAAAGAACTAACCGTTAAAGACCCATAGACAATCGAATTGTAATGTTTTAAATACAGAACGCAATGGCGGACATCCGTGGAAGTTCAATTTGTCGGCGGATGAGGCCAATCGCGTTCGTTCCCGCGCACGCTGACGCACGCCGAGGGACAAACTTAGGTTAGGTGTGATAAAAATGTACCCAACTCTTATTTAAATTGTTGTGTTAATGTAGACTTGTTTTAAAAATATGTATTTTAGTATAGTGTAGGTAATGTTTATCTCGGTTCTTATTAGGGTTCAGTACTTAAAGGGTAAAACGGTAAGTACCCTATTATTAAGAATCCGCTGTCCATCTATCACCAGGCTATATCTTATGAACCATAATAGTTAGACAGTTGAAATTTTCTCAGGTGATGTATTTCTATGGCCGCTTTAATAAAAAATACTAAAAAACAGAATAAAATAAGTATTTAAGGGGGCTCCCGTACAATAAACATGTTTCTTTTGCTCGTTTCGAGGTTCGGGCGTGAATTTTTGCAGAAGATTTCCTTTTATGACGCAAGCGAGGGTTTCCCAAAATTCACCCTTAGGGGAATGAAACGGAGTTCCAAAGTTTGTATGAAATAATCTACTTTTACTCGGGCGAAGCCATGGTTTTAATAAATAAATCCCTACATAACAATTACTATAGAATGTTGCGGGTAAAAACATCGTGAGGAAATCGGCATGTCCTAGAACCAAAAATTCGAAGGCATATGACATTCACCAACCCGCACTGGGCCCGCGTGGTGGATTACTGCCCATTCCCTCCTAGAGAGGAGGCCTGAGTCCCAGCAGTGGGAACATTAAAAAGGCTGATAGTGATGATGTTGCGGACAGCTGTCGGATTCATACAATGTTACTTATCCTTTTCCCACGTCTTAAAGATGCATATTTTCATCCTACCCCTACTATGTAAAAAAGATCTTAGTACATAAACACTATATTAGCTCATAAAGAAAAATCTTTATGAGCTAGAAAACTACCTACATAAAGGAAATAATCAGGGCACTATTTCCTAACTAATTCACCCGTTTCCTAACATAACATCCGTTTGAATCTCCGATCACTAAGAAAACATATTCAACATTCATGCACAGTGTACCTCATTGTAATCCTGAAATATATTACAAAATGATCAATGAAATGTTTTTAAAAGAACATATTAATCTCACCATCTGGCCCTCAAAACAAGAATACATGAATACATCATAAACATATGTAAATGTTTTAAGAGAATACAAACAACTAAAAAAAGCAGTTTAAATTCAACAAAGACTGTGACACATAGGTACAGCTCCAAATTTCAAATTCAAAAATCGAAGCTTACTTTTGACAAAATAAGATCGGAATCGGAACGGTCGTGTTTGAGATTTAAAATTTAAATTCGAATATGGAACGTTGATAAAGACGCGGTTGTTTGGTTCAATGGTAGTGTTGTGCTGTCCCGATTTGTTAATATGTGGTGTTACCATGTTTTACGAACGATTTGGGAGAAACTATCGCATTTTGAGCATGCTTCTGATTTTAAGATCAATGAATCAATGATTGGTTAACCGCGTTTCATTAACCGACTTCAATAAAGGGGGACTTCAATAGATGTAATTTGTAAAACGTACCTATGTGCTATATGTTATTTCTTACAACATATTAATATTAATGTCATGTGTTATGTTTATCAGTTGTCTAGTACCCATAATACAAGCTCTGCTTAGCTTGGGACTAGACGGCGCTGTGTGATAGTTGTAGAATATTATTTATTTATTTATTATTTTTATTTCTAGTTTTTCTCTCATAAAGGGCTAGAAAAAAAAAAATTTTGCCCGTATTTTATTTAACCTTTTCTTTTTCAATTCAATAGTCAAATAATTCAAGTTAATAATTTTCTAAGCAGAAAAAAAACATTATTTAAACCCAACTTCTTTAGAAATTGTTGTTGTGTTGTTGTAAATTGGTGTTGTTTTGTAAATTTCCGTACTAAAAAAAAATGAAATGAATGAATGAATGAATGAATGATAAATGAAAGAAAGAAAGAAAAACATTTTATTTAATTAATAAATAAGTGATGATGATGATAATAAATGATATTTATTTTTGCAAATAGGTTAAAAAAACACGTAAAAATTGTTTTCGTCTGTTTAGCTGACTACCCTGCAAAGAAACACCGAAACAAACTAAGGGGTCAAAGTCTTTTTTAAGGTCCATACAGTAAATATGTTATGGTCAAAACACATGAGATCCATGCAGATTAGTCTGTGATGGTCTTTTAAAGAAAGAACCACACAGAAAAAGAGAAAATTTTGTATTAATCTTCAAAATGATTTATCATCATAATCATCAGCCTTTTTAATGTTCCCACTGCTGGGACTCTGTCCTCCTCTATAGAAGAAGGAATGGACCGTAATCCACCACGTGGGCCCAGTGGGGTTGGTAAATGTCATGTTTATGTACTGTATCTATTTTAGTGTTTTTAATTACTGGTTTTGTTGTATTTATATATGTATTATTATATAAGTTAATTTAGATAATTTAGTAAATGATTCGTTTGTATACACTGTGTCTACATCTCTCTTCCAACTCTCCTGTCGCAGGTCTGCTGGAAGAAATTTCATTTGAAATAAGCAGCACCTTTGTACTCTTTTTTCTGTATTTGTCTATTTCATTTTTAAGTGTTTGTGTGTGTACATAAATGAATAAATAAAAAATGTCTTCGAATTTTTGGTTCTAAGACATGCCGGTATCCTTATGATGTTTTCATTCATCTACTCTCTTTATTTTTTAAATTATTTATACTATACTTGTTTTATTACTAGAATTTTCTTTTTGTGCGTCTACCATATTGTCTCTTCACCACCCTAGGTTGACTGGTAGAGAATGCCTAAGGCATTAAGTCCGCCTATGTACTTTTTGTTGCATGAAGATTAAATAAATAAATATACCTTCTACCAATTTATACATTTCACCGTAACATGGTCACCCTGATAATAATTTAGTCCTGTACTCTGCGCCACGTGTAAAAAGATTTCTGATTAGGTATTTGTTAGAGATTCTTATCGAATCATTTGAAAAGGTTTTCAATACCCTAATTTGTATACAGTAAGATTTTTTAAAGCCACTTTGGTATTACAAGATGACCTGTATAAATATACCTATGAGCCTACTGGGGCCAAAGATCTGTTTCTTAAAGGGAGGCCCGGCCCCGGTATAAAAGGCAATGAAGGAGTAAGGTGGGTTTTTTAGTCAGTAAAAGTCTGACACTATCTCCCGCTCAAGGGCGGGGTATGTTATCTGAATGATTTTTACACACCAAAAAAATACCTGTATAAATATATTTTTAATTACAAGTACTGAATTGAAGAGTGGTAAAAGCCCCAACGTACGAGTTGCAGGTCGCAGTTTCCAACCCAGCCAGGCTCATTACTTTATGTAATTTTATCACCACTGCTCTCAAAACGGTGAAGGAAAACATTGTGAGGAACCGGCATGTCCTAAAAAAAATTAAAAGACATGTGACATCCACCAACCCGCACTGGGCCCGCGTGGTGGATTACAGCCCATTCCCTCTCTTAGAGAGAAGGCCTGAGTCCCAGCAGTGGGAACATTAAAAAGGCCGATGATGACGTTGATGACTGACTAAAACCATACATATGTTATTTCTTTACTAGCGTTACAGCACCACAGGTTTCCTAGTGTGGGGCCCCTAAGGTTTGCTGACATCTCTTTGAGACCCCGCGGTCCCTACCGGATGGTATTCTTACAGTTTTACTCTATACAAAATTTTGTTTAGAATATGTAAAATAAGTACGTCGACCGTATTTAAATTTCAATTCATGTAATGTCAAATGTCATGCGGTTCTGCGTCATCGCGTACATAATGTGTGCCTTTATGAAATACAGATAATGTATTTTACTCTGTTAGTATTATTATCTAACGAATTTATGTTCTAAAGTCTGTCTAAAAAGTCAAACATCTTGAGAATTACTGTAGGAATACTTTTTTACCACTTACACTTACAATATTTGATACTTTTTGTAAGGTTCTTCTGTTAATAAGCAATGATCAAGATCTCTTAATCAACGTTGATTATTGAACCAGTGTTGACTACATCAGATTTCATTTTACCTTAACCCAACCCAAGTCGTTTGAATTTTTAAACATACCTACCTTTTTGGTAACCTATGTGCGATAGGATTTCTCAAAAGACGTCCATGACTGGACATAAGCCTCCCCTAAAGGTAGAACTACGCTGTTCACACGTGTGCCACAGGCAAAACTGGGCGCGTCGGTCTCGATACATTTTATATGGCAACTAGACTTGTAGAGCTACACTTGATACACGCCACGCGACGTAAAACGGGGTGAATAGAGACTTAAATGTGAATTTTGCTAGCACAATGATATTGTGATGAATTTATATTTTAATTGAGTACCATTTTTTTTTTTCTAGTTAATAATTTGTATGTCAATTGACAAAACATAGCGTACTATCTAATTTTTAAGATCTTGTATTTAATTATCACCTATGTTTACGAATAAATCATTCTGATTCGGATTCTAGAGACAAAACTTTGGTTAACACCCGCCGGACGGAATATAAAATGTTCGCGATTTCAGACAAAATGGTTTAACATAATTAGCACCAGATTTAACTAGGCAACCTATTCGCAATGTTTTAGTGAACAACGCATTATCTAGCATATAATAATTAGATATTATAATCAAATAACAATTGAGGGAAGAGATTTATTTTATCAAATCTGAGATCATTACTATTAAGCTATTTTGAAATGAAATGTGCCTTCAAAAGAAATACCCTATGTAAAATAATTTACAAACTAACAATACTTGTTTATTTATGAAACCATCTCCTTCTTTACAGATGTGTGCAAGCGTCGACATTTTGAAGATATCCTGTTACAAATATGGCCGATGTCTTTGTAAGTATTGAAACAATAAATAAATATCTTTTTCTTGTCTAAATTCCACCATCTCTGTAGACCATAAAATAGGAGTAAAATTAATAATATTTTCTAAATATTATTTTTACTTAGGGTAAGTAAACTCCGCTGTCCGTCTTTCTGTCACTAGGTTGTATCTCTTGAACCGTGACAGCTAGTCAGTTGAAATTGTCACAGATAATATAATTTCAGTTGCCGCTATAACAAAAAATACTAAAAATAGAATGAAATAAATATTTAAATTGGATATTTAACTAAAAACAAAAAAAAAACTCCTCCGCATTACTGTCGACTGGTAATGTGTCCAAAAGACTGGCGGCATTGCCACGCTGTATGGCAACGTATCCTCTGTCCGAGGTAAAAACCAGCTCTTGAGTCACGCGAAATGTCAAAATGACGTTTTGTTAGATCAAATACGACATTTTGTTATATATTGTATAATATATAAGTATTGTATCAGCAAGATATTTCCTGTCTTTTACCTTTTAATAGTACCGTCCCCTTAAGTAAAAGATATAGAGAAACGCTAGAAATGGCACTACTCCAAATTACATACCATTAAGTTGGGAAAACTGTGTCTTCGAAATCCAGAACGGTCTTGGAATTGGAAAGGTTTATAGTATTATACTATATAAGAAAAAAAAAACTTTAAAATAATATCAAACTTTGAAAATTTTTCATTGACTTCAGGCCCAAGCGCCCAAAAAGTGCCATAAAACAGTGACTTTCTGAAGCCTACTCCTCGGTAACGGCCAGGTTAATAGTTTTGAAAAAATATATGTTTATTATAGATTCATGAATACCATTATCAACATTTGATATTTTCGTGTAGTAAAGTGTTAATAGAATACTTTTGTCTAAAAAAAATATTTAGCAACTTTTCCCTACTCCTTCGAAACGACTTGGATCTTTAGAAACATTTTTACACATAAAAATTGGTTGTTAAATATTCTTCAAAGTGAACATTGCATATGTAAATCAATCAATATTTCGCAAAGGAAATGGATTTAAAGGTCAGTCGCGCGCTTTCCGGGCGCTATTGGCCGCAAATAAACGCGCAGATTTGCGTACTGCCACCTAGGCGGGTGCGAGAGGTGCATCCACATATTTTGGCCAGGTGGTTCAAGGAACTATAAGCCTTAAGATCCTGTCCCTAGCTGGGGTAGAGGACGTCGACATTGGTCACCCATCGCGACCGGTCTTTAGCTTTACGCTTTACCTCATCATCATTTCATCCGAAAGACAACCACTGTGGGACATAAGCCTTCCCCAAGTGTCGTCATAACAACTTTTCCTATGAGTCTCGCATCTATCGGACTCCCGCGACCCTGACCAGTCATCGGTCCACTTTGTAGGAGGCCTTCTAACGCTGCGCCTTCCGGTACGCGGTCGCCACTCCAGAACCTTTTTCCCCGCATCGACCATCTGTTCTGCGAGCAATGTGCCCTGCCCATTTCTACTTAAGTTTGGCAATCATTCGAGCTATAGGTATCGGTAACCTTATTTCTTTTGTGAATATCTTCATTTCTGATGTGATCACGCAAGGAAACTCCGAGCATCGCCCTTTTCATCGCCCTTTGGGTGACTTTGAGCCTTCTTATGAGATCTATTGTAAGTGACTACGTTTCGGAGCCATAAGTCAACACACATTGGTCATAGACTTTCGTCTTGAGACACTATGGTATATTAGACGAAAAGACACCGCGCAGCTTCGCGAACGCTGCCCAGCCGAGTCGGATTCAACGATTGACCTCTTTCTCGAAGTTAGACAGACCTACGTAACTGGATTGTATGTCTCAAGTAAATATAGGCGTCCACAACTTCGGGTGTAGAGTCTCTGATCTTGATAGGAGTGGACTACATGGATATTTAACATGACTTTGGTTTTGTCCATGTTCATTTTAAGTAACACTCTTTCGGAAGCTCTACTGAGTTCACCGAGCAATTGGTAACCTTGGTTCTCCCGCAGATATCTGCATTTCTTAATATTGTATGTATCTATTCCATTTTCTTTATATCTACAATTACCACGCCTGATAGACGACCTCACCGCTGTGTCAATTTTAGGTCACCGTCCGATTTCATACTTTCACATAAAGACAATATTAAGCTTGTGTTTCCTAAGGGTGAATACAGGTGTTGATAGATCCATTTTATACTAGTTTTTGTGTATGACTTCATTCACGTAAATGTCGGTTATAGCGAATGTGAAGTTGGAAATATTAAAACTTGGTAATCTCTGAAATTGCTGGTTCGTTTGCTAAAATTTTTTCACCGATAAAAACCGCTTTACTTCTGAGTGACATAGGCTATATTTTATGTACGCGAAGCTGCGGGCAAAAGCTAGTATCAAATAAATTGATGCCAATTGTATTTTGTTCGTCATTCGGCCGTTCCCCTGATATTTGGCTTGTTTTCACAAATATTGGTGGTTGTACAGTAAATATAGAGTAATATTGATTGATGGAATTGGGTTAGGTATTGATTTAGTTGCTATTATTAAACGTTTCTTTATTGCCCAATTCTTTATTATTAAGTAAGGTACCTATTTCAAAAATAATCTTTTAATTTCATAATTAGTTTTTTTTTATACAGAAATAATCAGCGCATTCAAAGTTAAATATTAGTTCCAAAACATACAGAGCACATTGTGACTTAAATCTACTTACATCTACACTAATGTTATAAAGAGGGAAAATTTGTATTTTAGTGTGTATGTTTGTAATGAATAAACTAAAAAACTACTGTGCCGATTTCAAAAATTCTTTCACCATTGGAAAGCTACATTCACCCTGAGTAACATAGGCTATATTTATTGCCCGTGCGAAGCCGGAACGAGCCGCTAGTCCTAACTAATATTATGAATGTGAAAGTGTGGATGTTTGTTACTTAATCACGCAAAGACGGCTGAACAGATTTGGATGAAATTTGGCATGCATATAACCTTTGAAATTGAAAAGAACATAGGCTACTTTTTATCCCGGTAAAAAGCCTTATTCCTACGGGAAAACACGTTTAGAGTGCGATAACCGAAGTACACGCGGACGAAGTCGTGGGCGGACAGCTAATTTTATATTAAAATGTCAACATAAAAAAAAAAAACATAATAGGTATTTTGTTAGCAATTTGAATTTTATTTTTACAATCATTTATTTGATTTTACCTGTCCCCTTGTTTGTAAATATGTCTATAATCTTTGTAAATTAAATGTGATCCACTTCCCAGTTAGCGATTGAGCTGAATTGTTTTTACTTTTATGGATAGGCTCGCGTTTGACCACTCTCTCACCTGATGGTAAGCGATGATGTGGCCGACAATGGAGCACGCTTGCCTAGAAGTAACCTATTCACTCTTGAATTTAAGATGCCTAGGTTGTAGCTATCAGGAAACACAGACTCCGGCAGAGAATTCCTCTCCTCAGCTGTAAGGACAATGAATGTATTCCCAAAACACTGTGTACGTATGTATGGACGCATTTGAAGAGAACTTCAATATTTCAAAATGACTCGTGTCATACACATTTAATTTACGAAACATAAAATTAACGTCAGATATAACAACCGTGTTGTCTGTCTATCAAAAACATCTTTATACATTATTCACATAAATACTGCGAGCAACCCCCCCTACCTGCCCCCTCGGGCCGAGACGTAGCGTAATGAATTAATTAAACACTTCCACTCGACTGAGAAGTCTGATGGGAAATTAGCGCGCCGCTAACGCCATCTAGCGCGGAGTAGCAACAACTTTTTTGTTCATAATTTCTTTAATTTTTTTTATGAAAACATTAATTGGTCGTATTTAACAGAAAACTATTTTAATTGTGTTATCGGTTTTCTATATTTAATTCCCGCTGGAATTGGTTCATCGAATATTTTATCGCACAGAATCGGTGTAGTAAGGAAATAGGTTGCGCCATCTACCGGCGAGTAGCGACAACATTGACCCTAATTGAAAACAATTTTGTAGTTTTCTAATCAAAACTGCCCCTATGACTCATCATGAGCTTAACGTCACTAACGCGATCAAACACCCCTAGCCCTTTAAAATGCGGGCAGGACCCCTATTTGAAACGATTACTCAATTTTTTCTACCCTCAAGCTTGTAATCGAGTAATTACAATTAGAGGGTTGCAGTGTGAGAGATCAGGGTCATCATTTAGATTTATTAGTGATTGATCTTCCATTTCGATATTATAACCAATTTATTCTGTTTGACAATGTGTAATATTCCACTATGTTTAGTTAAACAATTCTTCACTAGATGGCGCTAGTAGTAGCTTTACTTCGAATATCCAGCCAGCCACAGGCTGTTCATTTCTCTCTTATAAACCATCAAAATTCATACAGAGCTTCTACAATCTAAACCAGGTTTACTTAGTTTGATGTTGTTCATTTATTATTCTGTTGTCTATCCACTCTGTGTATTCCCTTGCTCATTTCTAACGATGCCTTTGGGACGGCCGGTAACTCGGTTTGGTTCATGCTCAGAACAAAACTAGTCAAAGTAATGATGGTGCATAATAAATTTGGATAAGACATTATCTAGATGATATTGTGATCATCTTTCAAAGATATATCATCATCATCATCATATCAGCCGAAAGACGTCCACTGTTGGACATGGACCTCAACCAAGTGTCGCCACAATGAACATTCCTGTACGTCCCACGTCTGTCAGATTCCCGCAACCTTCATCAGGTCAGCGAGCTACCTTGTAGGAGGCCTTCCAGCGCTACAGATAAATGATAATTGATATTTATTTTACAATTATTTTCTTTTTGTCACTTTAAACTTGATGAAGCCGGTATATACTTTATCTTTATTATTTTCTACTATGACATGATAGTGTCATGATGAGCCACGATTTTTCCCACCATTAAAAAAAGGGAGACGGTGGTTTTCTACTAAGATAGACTATATTGAAAACTGAACAACTATAAGATTATCAACCTTATTACTTACAATAAGCATTAGATTGTTTAAATAAGAAATACCAATCGTCTAAAAAACAAATTCATAGATTTATGACATCTACCGATTCCCACTAGTACCGCGTGGTGAAATACAACCCATTCCTTCTCCTAAAGTGGAAGCCTGAGTTCCAGCAGTGGGAACATTACAAGGTCCATTATGATCTATGTTTTCACTTGTATATAAGGTCTTCCTAACAAAATATCTTCAGTTCATCAGCTCCCAATCTCACAATATCATCTCCCAAGCGAAGATGACAAGCAATTATTCTCTGGTAACCCCTATTTAACCTTAGGCGTGAATATACACACTTAATTATAACGGTTTCACCCTAAACGCCGTGCTTCAGGCATTTTGAAATCAACACGGAATGAGGGCCAGCCCTAATGGGGATTCACACAATAACAATTGTGAAGGTGGATAACGTTTTGAGGGAAACAGTGTTTTTTTGCATACCACAGCTGTGATATTTTGAATTTGTATACGTATTTCTGTAGGTTTCATCCTTTAAAGACAAAATTGTTATAAAGATGATAATAATTATGATGATGTACGATGTTTGTCCTCGGTCATTGTGGGCCCAGCATCTTTGCCTTGCTTTGCCACAATGTTGTCTTGGGTTTAATGGGACTAAATAAGTGATAAAAATGAGAGAGAAGCCTCCGCCTAACAGTAAGACATGATAGGCTAACTGATACTAGTAAGAAAATATCTTGACTTGACTCCGTTACCGTTAGACGTTTCAGCCAATATCTTAAACTTCTACTAACACCTTAGGAAACTCTCATTAGGAGGCTGGATCAAGGGCTTGATTTAGAAAGATCGCAGTCAAGCAATAGTTTATATCATTAAAAAATACGAATTATAAACAGATTATTTATGTTCTGATCGGATTACAAATTTTATATTGAAGTAGTAGGCTAATTTAATCACAGAAAAATGCAATTTCTGAGGTCTCTACCAAGTTCTTTTCTAAAATTTCAATAGATCCGATTATCTAAAAAAAAATGCTTAACGTAACCAACATATCGGTCCTTTTTAAGAAAACCATCATAATCGTATGTGACAGTTTTCTTTCTTAGCAAAATTATGTTTTTTCCTCCATAGTTAAAAAAATATTTATGAGAAAACCATTGTACAAAAAATATGACTTACTATTCATATAACTAATGATCTAAAACAGTTGCTATTAACATATATTCATACATACATATTATATACAATGCATTCTTGCCAAAAACGCATATTGCCATTTACGATATTCTTCCTCAAAAGACTCGATATTCGTTGATTCACAAAAACCTATAGTTCAAAGTTATCTTCAAAAAGCTAACCTTACAAGTAAACGGAAAAATAAACTAAAAAGCCGGTATTTATAGTCACATTTTAAACAGACAGCCTAATTCTAGCTGCATCTCAACATTTTCTACAAAATTTTCCTCCGTCTGTTTTTCTCGGAAGCTTCAAAATGACCAACAAATTCCAGCATTGTCAAGTAACCTGAGCTCAAAGCTTACATTGTAAACAACACGGTTACCTGTCCCCCTATTGTCCTCCATCCCCCGTCCATCCCCCGCTATCCCAAGTTTTGTTTGTCCACGCTTTCGACCGTAATCATGTCGTCCTGAGTAAATAACATAAAATTTAATACACTGCCTGGTGTTGAGTCGTTATCATCCAAACCAGAGGAAGTAGGTTAGTGGTGTTTGAATTTGAGCTTTTTTTTTCTGGTGAGAGATAATTGGTGGGGCTGTTTTAGGTATAGTAATTTTTTGGTAGTAACTTTCTTTGAAATTCTTTGTTCAACGTTAGTTTGATCTTTGACTTATAGTGGCAATGTTGACGCTTATTTTGATGTATCAAAATAACTAAGCATGACTTTGCGCCCAGTTCTGTGCTGCTATAGTCGTTTAAGACCTCTACTATAGACATATATGTGACTCTGTAATCCTTTGCCACTTCTGTGACATCTTATTACCACTACAGACTAACTATGCACTGCAGTCATTTGTATTTGGTGCTTACCTCTTGACAAATGACCTTTTTTTCTTCACATATTTTCTCCAACATAAAGAACTTTAATAATTTTACAAACTGCTGTATGTTTGTCTTGTCTCTCAGTAATATTAGAATGCTAAGTGTAAGCGAGTTTGTTTTGCGTGAATGCTACCGACACGTTTATATTATTCAGTGCTCCAATTGGCCCGCCAAGCTCCTAACCAATCAGATAGACAGAAACAGTTAACGTTACATAAAAAACATTTCGTACTGATCGCTTACAAAACACTGTTTACAATCTATAATCTCTTTTCCCTCCTAATTTCCGAAAAAAACTTAAGCCGTGCTCTCTAAAACACACAAAAAAAGGCTGTACATCTTCCCTAAATACCTAGTACCTATTTAAATCACTTACTAAACACCTTAAGCTTTAAAACACATAGTATAATCCTACCGTAATTCTGGTGGTCGGCTTAATCAGTTGGCTCAGGTGCTAACACATAATTGCGGTAACGATACGCCCCTGCTAATTACGAGAAACAAAGCGAATAGTACACAAAACCCTTGTGTTGTGGACTTATATGTGTTTAGATTTTTTTGTGAGGCTTTAAAGTTTCCTTGTACCGTAAATTCTAGACTTGATAGTTAGTAGCTATTGAAGTATGGCTGAGTGAGTGATTGAGTCTTCATCGTCGTTTCAGTCAAAATTTCTATATGCATATTAGTTTTTACAGTTCCATATATTAAATACAAAAAACAATTTCGCTGTACCTTCAATTATCTGTATTTTGCCTGTTAAATTAAAATTCACGCACGCTTTTGAGCGTTACATATTAAACGCATACATGCAGGTAGCAATCTCATGCCCAAATGTAATAAAATTTGTTCACTATAATCCAAAATTTCACGTGGAACACGCTCTCAAATATCAGCGAACGAGTGAACTCAGAAAAACAATGAAAAACAGATAACAAGGGGGAATCTTTTGTTTCAAAAACCATTCCAACGGTTAAAAAAAATTTGTAAAATTTTTCTTCTCACAATCGGCGATGGAAGCAGAGATGCCTTTCATGTTTCTGTATCGGGTTTTTTTTTATCACGGCACTGATTTTTAGCGAATGAAAATGCTTTTTCAGCGACCCTCCATCCGTTTTGGTTCTTTCATTCGTCTGCATCGGTTGTATAATATCTGTCTCGTCCGTAATGAGATTACGGTGGCGCTCGCAGCGGGGAGTAGCGGAACTAAAATTTTATTATTGATGACGCTATGATGTAATTGGATGGAATTGTGTGTTTACGAGTTAATGAGGTTGGCTGAGCGCAATGTTATACAATGGGGACGTGATTGATAGTCGGTGCGTGTGTGCACTTCGCTTTTATTAATTTTCGTGCAGCCGCGGGATATAAAATACAGCAACGTATTTTATTTTGTGCTTATATTTTTCACATTATGCATTGAATACCTTAAATGAAACCCCTATCTACTCATTCTTAAAGATCTATACACCTTAGCAATCCCCATTATTACTGTACTAAACTAACTGCCCAACGTGTAACAGCATAACAAATCAAAAGCTCAATTCCAGAACCACTAAAACATTAATGCTAACACCATCTACCGTTGAGTAGCGAAACAACAGCTTCCCCAAGTCCCCAACAGATGCCGCTGTACACAATCGACAAGACGTCAATACTAACCCCATGCATATTTTAGAACATAGAACGCATCATATCATGTTCCCTTAGCGGGATATATCATCAAAATTACTAACGTTTCGTCCGGAATGACTTGTAAAATATTCAGCAACAAGGTAACGGCTTTTGTGCCCGCCTTAATGAAGTATAGACAGAGTTTGGTTAACTTTTTCTCGCGGTCTGTTATTTATTTTATCTGTGCTAGTGTTTTTAGGTTGGTAGTTTGGCGGGAATATTATTTTTGTTTTTGGAATTGAGTGTGTATGAATATTTCAGTGGTTGGCACTGTGGGTAGAGTTTTAGTAATGGATTTTGTTGTTGGAATATTTTCATTGATAGTTCTATTAAAAGTATAGTGAATTAACACTGAAGATATTCTGTTTGAATGTTTAGTTCATATGATGATAATTTTGACATCATCATCATCATTTTCATCAGAAAGAAGTAGACTGCTGAACACAAATGTCCTCAAATTGTAGTCATAATAACTGACCCTTTGCATCTCGCATATTTTTATATATTTATCTAATTATTTACAAATCGAACCTTTGGCAAAACTAAGGCACACTTGCACTTATTTCAATTGTAACCTTTATTTTATGATGTTTTTGTATTCAGAATGGTATAAATCTTTAAGTTCTAAAGTTTTCTATGAAATAAACTATCCTTTGTAGTTATTTTAAGCATATTGTGGGACAAATCATTGGAGGATTCCCACATGTTGTTCAAAAAGCATTAATATGACTTAGTATTATTATAGCAATCTTAGGCAAATGTTTAGAAGGTACAATAAATAAAACTGATTACAAAAATACCTTAAGTTATTTCTACTTACTATTTAATACACCCATAAGTACCATTTTAATTTAAAGAAAATGTCATAATAATTATCGTAAGTACATAAATCAAATTTTTATTACGTATTTAATATTTTCTTGCCGTTTATCCAAATCGTAACATCATTAAGAGTTCTTTATGATACTTACGAGTAAATTTTATTGCTTTTCGTGTAATCATTTGAAGATTTTATGACATCATTAATGGTAGGAATCAGCAATCATTAAATGGTGATATTTATAGATATTTGAGTTCGCATCGATTATGGAGACATTTGTTTTTAATGTGTTAATGATTATAATTTTGATTACATTCAGAAGAGTTGTGATAGGAAACGTTTTTTGAATTTTTATCAGTTTTTTTTTTATAGTAGTTCAAGTAAGCTTAGAATTAATCTTAAGGGTTTGAGATCTTAACATCATTCAAAACATTTCTCAGGAAATTTCTGAAAAAGAAACCTGTGGTCCTAGAACGCAAAGAATAACTAAAAATTACAGTCGCAATAACACAGGTTAGTCAGTAAAAGTCTGACACGACCTCTCGCTTCACCACAGAGCAGGAAACCTCATCAGATGAATTCAAAACCTTTTAGCATCTCTGGTTTCTCCATTTTATTTCATTAAATCTTCATATCTTTCGGAAAATTTTAGTTGAAAAATTTAACATATATAACTCATACCTACACTATCCTTTCTTAGACTAGTTCAGTGCTCGGTAGCCATATATACAGACACTAGATATGCTAGATAAATACCCCACAATAATCATAACAACCACCCCATAACCAATGACAAACTATGCTATCACCTTCAAAATTACATCGCCATCATATCTACACAATACCGACAACCTCATAACAATCGTACTAGCAGTTCTGGAGATGTAAACTCACTCGTATATACAACACAAGGCATACACGATAGTAAACTTTATCGTACTCTATGTAAGGTTCAAATTTGAGTGGGTGTTTCTCACAAAAGGTTTTGGGCACATCAATTGATATCTGCCTCGTGCAATACGGAGTGGTACAGACATGTTTGTTTATGGCTATGTATGGTCAGCAGAACAGGCTGCACGTCGTTATAGTGGATAAGGGGGTGAGCAGAGATGTGAGGTCTGAAGTTTGGTACCGCTATTTGATTTGGATGTGGAGTTGCAGTTAGAATAGGTTCGAATTGTTAGTTGTTAGAATATTGTGTTTTGCGAGTGGTTTTACTTGGTGCTCGGTTTTATATACAATCTCTTTATTTAATCATAAGAGAACTAACAGCTATAATAAAAGGGAAACAACAATAAAAAACTAAAAAAATATATAATAAACAATTAACAATAAAGTAACAGAGAAATTACAGACTAAAATCTTTTTAAAATTTGTCTTGAGAGCTAACAGCTATAATAAAAGGGAAACAACAATAAAAAACTAAAAAAAATATATAGTAAATAATTAACAATTGTATCAGAGAATTTACAGACTGAGATCTTTTTAAAATTTCTCTTAATAGCTTGAAACTAAAGAAGCTAAAAGTCCATGTATCACTTAATTAAAACTTATTATGTTATCACTTTTCTATCTGGACCTAAAAATATATTAGCTATGTACATATAATATTCTAACGCATCTTTCTTAAAAAGAGGAGTTTACTGTACTTAATTGTACCGTTTATTACATTGTCGGCGGTATAGGTCTATTGTAAGAAAACAATTATCTTAAAAAATTGGTGTATTGTCGGTGTATAACTGTTTGATGTCAATCAATAAATAATACTAATAAAATTTTATGCACTAGTAAGAAACACTGTACAGAGACTGAAAAAACATTTTCTACCAGTCGACCTTAGGTTGGTGTAGAAAGGTTAACTTTAGGATAGTTTATGGTCGTCTATGACAATTAACAATGAGTGTGGCTTTTATCGTTGTAAAACATTTTAGTAACTAAAATAGTATTTAGTTACTTCCAAAATTTGCATCTTACAAGCCAACAACCAATTTACTTTTGTATTATTATGAGCTTACATAAACACACGTTTTGAAGATGTCTGAAATATATCTCACAAGATAAATACACAAACAAAGACGTTTTCAAAATAAATATAAACTTTGCTACGAATATTCTGTTGTCCTTACCAAACAGTGTGGACAGTGCGTAATGGGTATTTATTGAGTGCAGCACCATCTGTCGGTGAGTGGAATAGCTAATGTTGTGTGTTACCCGACAATAGATGGCTCTAGTTTGTATACGATTAAATATTTTATACGATTATGGCGTTTACTTTAGAAGCTGAGTTAAGTGGGTTGGATTATTATGAGTGTTTGTATTTATGATGTTTTTTGTGCATTATTTAGTTTTCTCATGATATTTTCTGTCTTTTCCTAGAGGAACGCGGAATATCATACTAGTGATTTTAGTTTCATTTACCTGTAATTTGCTGTCATTTGTTCGTTCAAACTGTGTGGTATCTATTTTGGAATGGACGAATTCTACTTTCAGCATACATAGCATAGAATAATCAAGCTTGTAATGTTCCCACTGCTGGGATTCAGGCCTCTTCACTAGGAGAGGAAGTGGGTCCTAATTTACCTTGCGGACCCAAAGCAGGTTGATGGATGTCACATGTCTTCAAATGTTTTGGTTCTAGGACATGCCGGTTTCTTCACGATGTTTTGAGAGCAGCAATGGTATTGGAATAAGTTACACAAAGTAATGCGCCTGGGTGGACTCGTAAGGCGGGACCATTACCACTGAGCTAACACAGCTCTTCAGCATACACAGTTTAATTGATGCCATGTAAATGACCAGTTTACAAATCAAATCAAATCAAAGCATTTATTTCAAATAGACCATTTACAGGCACTTTTGAATAGTCAAATGTCGGTCAGTCCAAGAAAAGTGAAGCTAAATTGCATTGCATTCAATGTAATTGGTCCACAGTAGTACATATACTCATATTTCATATTCTAAATTGCATAAACTCACGCTGTATCGAAATATTATTCGTATTGACAATGAAAAAACCATTCATAACGTAAAAATATTTGTCTAAAAGTATTCAATGTTTGCACAAAAACTAACTCTAAGGAATTTATTAATTTGTCAAAATATTTACAACAGATATTGAATTTTTTAGTCTGATTTTATACTATCTACACTAATATTATAAAGAGGTAAAGTTTGTATTTTTGTTTGTAAGAGGTACCTAATCTCTAAAAGTACTGGCCCGATTGCTAAAGTTATTGCCCGCGGCTTCACCTGCGTAGATAGGTACATAAAATATAGCCTAAGCCAGTCGGGAATAAAATAGCTTTCTATCGGTGCAAAAATTTTATTACCTCCTACAAATTAAAAAAAAAAACAAACTTTACCTCTATAAAACATTAGTGTTGATAGGATCGCGTTTGACCACTATATCACCCGGGGCCTAAGTCTGCCATTTTCATAAATTCGTCATTCGAACACGATCCCATTGTCATTTCGCTAAAAGTTTGTAATCTGCTAATTCATAATGATCGATCATTGATCGGTCAACAGTCTTGTAATAGAATTGTGGTAGAATGACAATATCAAGCTTATCAAAAGCACCAATTGCGTAATGACGTCGTAATGGTAGGTCACTGATCAAAGGAACTGTCAAAATTTTTGCATTATGCAGATATTCATTTGTCATTATGTACGAGATTACCATTCTATGCCATTTCTTTCAATGGAGTGTCAGTGGTTGACCATTGGAAAGTCATTATGACGCCATTATCTTAGTAGATTACCAAAACTTGTCAAAATCAACAATTATGAAATCAATGATAGACAATTCTGACACTATTGTAATAGCAGACTTGACACCCTGATGGTAAGCAATGATGTGGTCGACGATTTAGCACGTTTACCTAGAAGTAACCTACTCACTCTTGACTCAAAGACCCCTTGGTCGGTTGCAGCTATCAGAAAAACACAATCTCTTGAGATTGTTATGCAAATGTGTTGCTAATTTCAATGGCGAAATGAAAAGGGAAGTACCATTTGTATAAAGTGTACGACATGGGGTCTTTTACAATAGAAATAATTAGGTCTGCTATAGTCAGAGAACGGAATAGGTAAGTGTGTTTTAAAATGAGAAGCTGATCGACCAAAATACTCCCCGTATAGGAATGAAACGGAGTTCGTAAGTTTGGGTCTACAGAGCCAAATCGAATGCTAAATAATCGAACATCAATTAATCGTTCATAATGTCTGAATCTGAATGGTTAATATATCGAACACTCAATACGTCGATTGTTCAAAATATCGAACGGCGCGTTGCCGCAAAGAGATGTCAGGAAAATAATCCAATGACATCCCCCGCTCTTGGGCGGAGTGGGAGATAGTGTCAGACTTTTACTGACTAAAACCCACTCCTGTTCCATCTCTGCCATTGTTTCAGGGCCCCGGGGATCCCTTTTGCATCATTCATGGCCCCAGTAGGCTTCGACCCTGGTTACTTACGGCTGTTGATAGCTCACGCGAGCAAAGCCGCTCACAGGAGCTAGTTTCACATAAAATTGTATTCCCAGCATTTTTGAGTACCCCCATTTAGTTTAAAAGAGTTACTTAATTAATAATAAGTGTACAAACTGCGGGTAGAATTAAAAATTGATTTAGTGCTGTTTCGCCCCAATAATGTTTCTAACGACCCCCGTTTGGGTCATTTGGGGGCTTAATAACGGCCTCTTATGACTTTCTGTCACTGCTAACTACCTCATGTTATTAATTGGCGTGATAATATTAGATTTTTTTTTTTCAGAGAAAAGTTACGGTAGAGATTTTTGAAAATGATTTTGGTTGTTAAGGAAAAAATGGTATTGCAATTTTGACTGTGTTTTTTTGCTTTGGATATTTATGATGAAAAAACAATTTTTTATTGATACTACTAGTGCTCGACTGCAATCCCACCTGATGGTAAGCAGTGATGCAATCATTGATGGTGAAGTGCACTAGTTTTTTGAGAGCCACTCTAGCCTTGAAGACAAGTTTTTTTTAATTGTAATCGCATGGAAAGACTGCAGTAGTAAATTGTTCAAGTCCTTCAATATACCCAGTATAAACGACGAGATTAAATGCTTAGTCCAGCCCGTAGAGGTTTTAACAACGTGTGAACTCGTACGTCAGGTTGTCCGATGGTAGAAAAGATATGACGGACTCATGTCATACAATTCCCGCGCACAATTCAAGCTCTGCTTAGCTTGGAACAAGACGACGGTGTGTGATAGTTGTGCAATAATAAATTATATACTAGCTTTTGCCCGCGGCTTTGCTCGCACACATAAAATATTAAATAGCCTATGTTACTCAGGAATAAAAGAGCTTTCTGCCGGTGCTAAATTTTTTGCAATCAGATCAGTACTTTCAGAGATTACTTCTTACAAACAAACATACAAACAAACTTTACTTCTTTTTTATATTAATGTAAATTATTATACAAATTCATACTCTTCAAAAAAAAATCTCTATAATATTATGCCCTTGAAATTTATAGCATTACCTAAGTATTCCAAATTACCTACAGTATCCCACATTTGATGATTTTCCTCTACCAAATAATAGCTAAACACACGTTTATATTTTGTTAATATTAAATTAGAATTTGAAACTCTCTTCGTATACAGAAACCTGGGTTTAATTTCAAGGGTTTGGTAAATATTTACTTCCCAATGTATCTACTAGTCGCTGACCTTACATTTTCAACATACCAACATAATAAGGTTGACTAGTTTCCCAAAATCCAAATTTCCGCGAATCATAGCTCACAGCCCAAAGGCACGAAATAGATAAGTACAGAAGTCAATCTACTTACAAACCGCGCTCGAGCAGTACACACAGACACCGTTCACGGACATGATGTCTCGGTCGCGTCTCGGCTCACTCGTCGAACAGGTCCGGCTCAAACGCTCATTAGTGTGCGTCCACCGAGCGTAGGTATAAAAAGTGAAGTACATACATGAGATTGTCTTCTGTATCTATTTTGTCCCAAAGGGCAATGGAAAGGGCTATGCTCGGGGTTTCCTTGCGTGATCACAACAAAAATGAAGATATCCGCAGGAGAACTAAGGTTGCCGACATAGCACGAAGAATTGCCAAACTTAAGTGGCAATGGGCAAGGCACACAGAACAGATGGCCGTTGGAGCCGAAAGGTTCTAGAATGGCGACCACCTACCTGTAGATGTAGCGTTGGTTTTTTTTTTAATTGAGATAAACTAGTGCTTGACTGCGATCCCACCTGATGGTAAGTAGCGATGCAATCTTTGATGGTGAAGCGCACTAGTTTATCGAGCCTATTCACTCTAGCCTTGAAGACACCCAAATTATAATCGGACGGGAAGAGCGGAAATCCGATAGATGCAAGACGCTCAGGACTGTTCATTGTGGCGACACTTGGGGGAGGCCTATGTCCAACTGTGGACGTCTTTCAGCTGAAATGACGAAGATGATGAATGTTAACTAGTTTCACAAAATCCGAATACCCGCGAATCATAGTTCACAGGCGTGGTCTCTCACTAATTTTCGCTTTCAATTTAACTTGTAAACGCTGCCTGAATTCATTAATCGTACTGAACGTTCATAACTGAACTATAGTAATTTTGAACGGCTCCGTGACTGATGGGAAGGGGCGCGAGAGGTTCAGAATTCAATTCCCAGTCAGCAACTGACAAGGGTACAGCTATCTATCAACTTTTGTTAATGGCGCCCAATTGGGACTGTTAAATTTTGGAGTTAGTTACGAAGAAAAGTGTCTTTGAGAGTTTTGTGTTCATTTTAAACTATGTTTTTAGATTGATAATGAATAAATTTTGAAATACTTTGCTTCTGCAAGCCCTAGTTGAAATAAAAAAGAAACCTATGAGTAGTTAAGATCTCGATAAAATAAAAATAAAATCTTTTTATGCTCAACTCTTAAACCTAACGGTCAAGTAAGTTCAGAACTCAATTCCTAGTCAGCAACTGACAAGTATACAACTTTCATTAATGGCGCCCAATTGGGACTGTTAAATTTTGGAGATAAGAAGAAAACTGTTTTTGAGACTTTGTGTTTACTCAATATTTTTGGGTTGATATTATAATGGAGTAGATTTTTAGATGACTTACTTCTACAAGTCCCAGTTAAAAAAAAAAAATCCATGAGCGCGCGTAATGGCGCCCAATTGGGATTGTTAAATATAATGGGATAGATTTTCAAATGACTAGGTTCTACCAGTACTGGTTAAAAAAAACCATAATTACTTTTGACTTCGATAAAATAAAATAAATTCCTGATCTGCTGAATTGGAACCGTTAAGTTCAAAATTCAATTCCTAGCCAGCAACTAGCAAGGTTACATTTATCTACCAACTTTTGTTAATGGCGCCCAATTGGGACTTAATTATTTTGTAGTTGAAGAAATTATTATTTACGACTTGATTCCGCCATCTCATTTCTACCGTCGGACATCCCAACGTACGGTGAATACAATAACAACGTAAGGGTGGATACCCTTACGTTGTCAAAACCTCTAACCTCTGTTGAAACGGTCCGGACTAAGCATTTCGCCTCGTCGTTTATAACACGCACATCGAAGGACTGGAACAATTTGTCTGCTGCGGTCTTCCCGTCCGATTATAATTTGGGTGTCTTCTAGATTGAATAGGCTCTTAATAAACTAATGCGCCTCACCATCAACGATTGCATCACTGCTTACCATCAGGTGGGATCGCTATCAAGCACTAGTTTATGTCAGATAAAAAAAAACTTCAATTAAAAGTCCCAATCTATTCAACTGTTAAAATATTATTAACAAACATAGACTTCCACGTTCATTAGATATTTTTCCCTTTAAATTATTCATCTACGGCTTTTATACGTTCTTATAAATATTCTAGATTTTAGAAGATAAGTCTTGTATCATTAACTTCAAGTCTTGAATCTTAATTACCGACAGAGAGGTGCTCATTAATCCTCAAGATTAAAAATAATCCTCTAGTCAAATTTCTCAAGATATTAAAATTCATCTTAAGAATATACATTTGCATTTTGGAGAGTGTGCGCAGGAATTGCATGACTTGATTCCGCCATCGCAATTCTACCATCGGACAACCCGACGTACGGCGAATATTCACCCTTACGTTCGCGTTGTTGAAACCTCTACGGTCCGGACTAAGCGTTTTGCCTCGTCGTTTATACCGCGTACGTCGAAGGACTGGAACAGTCTGCCTGCTGCGGTCTTCCCGTCCGATTATAATTTGGGTGTCTTCAAGGCTAGAGTGAATAGGCTCTTAATAAACTAGTGCGCCTCACTATCAAAGGTTGCATCGCTACTTACCATCAGGTGGGATCGCAGTCAAGCACTAGTTTATCACAATAAAAAAAAAAAAAAAACTAAGGTTGCCAGCATAGCTCGAAGAATTGCCAAACTGAAGTGGCAATGGGCAGGGCACATTGCTCGCAGAACCGATGGCCGTTGGGGCCGAAAGGTTCTGGAGTAGCAAAGCAACGTTAGAAGGCCTCCTACACGGTAGACCGATGACCTGGTGAAATTTGCGGAAAACCGATGGATGCGTTTCCGAGTCTGTGTTTCCTGATAGCTACAATCAGGGAATCTTTAAGTCGAGAGTGAATATGTTTGTTCTAGGCAAGCGCGTTCCAGCGTCGACCGCATCGTCGCTTTCCATCAGGTGAGATGGTGGTCAAACGTACACTTATAATATTATAAAGAGTTGTTTTTTTTATGCTTCTATTTTCTTTTTCTTGTAGTAATCTTCATAGTAATCTGGAAGTACTTGTCCGATTGTTAAAATTTTTTCACCGATAGAAAGGAGCTTTATTCCTGACTGACATAGGCATATATTTTAAATACGCGGGTGAAACCGCGGTCAAAAGCTAGTCAGTAATAAAAAAAAACATTTCCATCACTTCAAAACAAACTTGACACGTTTCAAATCATAACAAATTATAACCACAAAACGCCTTCAATTCTTTAACCCTCAAAAACCAAGTTAAAATTGGCGTGCAGTCCGGCCGACTGGTCAAATGGACCACGTTTAGATTTATGAGCGGTGGACGGCGACCACTCCAGCCAAGCGTTAATCTGGGGTCTAATCGACCGGTCCCGGCGCGTTCCGCGAATGTACCAATTGATTTTTTTTTTCTGTATGGCGAGGGTAGAATATGATTTTTTTTATAAAAATTGTGGAAAAAATATGGTGGTATATACCATAATTTTTAGTTTATGCGAAACTTAAAACACGTGTCTAGTATTTTTATAAAAAGATATGTACAAAATTTCATAACTAAATGCATCACATAAACTAATAATAACATTATATAACGTAATATAATAAAAAAATGTAAAACAGCAGATCAAAAACAAATTATAAAAACCAAGGTATAAAACAAACAGAATTTACTGTGGGTACAAGCAGCGTACATGTAACGTTTTAGAGCTGATCATCGTTTCCGTATCCTCATTTGTACTAGCTCTCAAGCCTACACCAGCTCATTGACCATAGTTTACATAATTATCACATATCCCAAATATTTAAAACAAGACAGAATTATGAATTCAGTCTCTCCTTCATAATAACTTTAACGCAAAACCTTTCTGGTTCTATCGACAATGTATCATCAATCTACGCAAAAGCTATATCTTATTTGTTCTCAATAAAAACCTCAACATCCATTTCTATCAATTAACAAGATACCCAAGCCCCGACATCGTAATCTTGATTCCCATCGTCTGCAACATGCCACCAGCAGACCCCAAGGGGTCTCCAATGACACGGAACATGAAAAATTTCACCCCCTCTCCATCCCTCCTTCACTCCCTTTTCCAACCATAGTCCAGTGATTTTATTTTTATAAATTGTGCCGGCTGTGTCGTCGACGTCTAAACGGTTCTGTTCTATATTGGACTGTAATAAAACAGTTATTTGTAGGTTTTAGATTAGTTTTGTTATGGTTTATGAGGTCTGGTAGTGAGTTATATAATCCATTTAAAATATAAGGTCTCACTGCTCTCTGAGAGCAGTAGTGGCCGAGTGGTCTCTGACTTCCGAGTTGTAGGTCGCAGATTAAATCCTAGCCAGGCGCATTACTTTGTGTAAATTACACAAAGTAATGCGCCTGGCTAGGATTTCATCATTACCACTGCTCTCAAAACGGTGAAGGAAAACATCGTGAGGGAACCGGCATGTCCTAGAACTAAAAATTCGAAGAAATATGACATTCACCAACCCGCATTGGGCCCGCTTGGTGGATTACGGCCCAGAGAGGACGCCTAAGTCCCAGCAGTGGGAACAATAAAAAAAGGCTAATGATGACAAGGTCTCAATATAATAAATATACACAATATGAGAAATTGAAATTACTCCAACAATAACATATCCAGATTAGCGTAACTGGGATTATCTCTAACTCTGTAATACTATCTCTATTTTATCTATAAGAAACAATAAAAACAACTAAATTTTTTTGAAAGTTCTTTTTATATAAAGGATTGTTTCCTAGTTTGGCAGACATTAGACTTGTTTATGTAAAACTAGCTTTTGCCCGCGGCTTCGCCCGCGTATATAAAGGACCTTCCCTCTTTCTCCCCTTTTTTCACTTTTTTATAAAAAAAATAGCCTTTGTCCGTCTTCAGGGTCCCAACTATCTGTGTACCAAAATTTATCAAAATCGGTTTTGCCATTGCGTGAAGACGTAAGAAACAAATAAAAAAATAAACAAACAAACTCACTTTCGCTTTTAAAATATTAGTAAGGATAGTCACTCCTATATTTGAAGTTTCATCACTGTTGTTATTTACATGCTTGTCTTCTTGCGATATTAAATGTTTACACGACTACAGTTTGGAAACATTGAGGTTATACGGCTTTAAGACATTTATTTCTCAAAAATAATACAAGGCATTTAAGATGAGTAATACAAGTTATTCCTAAATACTAAATATATTATGTTGATATGAGAAATGTAGGTACACAAATAAACTAGTAAAGTATAATCTAAACACAAAAATTCTATGTCATGCGGGCATTTATTTATATACCTATTGATAAGGCGACTTTGTTCTGTCATCTCTTATTTGGAGACATCACTGCACGAGATCTAGTCACAAACTACTAAATGAATATATGCACACATGCGTAGGTAAAAAAAAAAAACAAAGAATAAATAACATGCTCGTAGATAGAAAACTAAAACATAAATATATATAAAACAATGTACGGGGCTCTTACTTCACAGTAAACTCACAATTGACCTCGCAAGATATCTTAAAGAAAACCACACAATACCTTTATATTACGCATAATGATGCTCATTAAAATACTAAAGAAAAAGCGAGAAAAAACCACAGCTTTTTTTGACAAATTTAATTAAAAGATGACCGTTAGTACAATAGGTTCCACGTTTGGGCGCCATTTTAGTTGTCGTCCATTTTGTTTTTTTATTATAATTAATCGCCTTTTCTTTGTTTCAGGTACTCGGCGGTTTACTAATAAATAGAATATTGTTTAGTTAGACATAAATGTTGATTATACATACAACAATGTTTTAAGTTGCTGCGGAACCAGAATATAGTTTGATCAGAATCAGTAACTGAATGGATTCCAATAGTTTTTACATATTTTACCACTGTCACTAAGTACAGCACTAGTCACGGCAGGTCATAAAGGGTTGCCAAATAGCTGAGTGCAAGTGCAAAACAACCCCTCAGTCACCTGGATCACAAAATAGATAAGTACAGAAGTCAATTTCATGTGTGGACTTCACCTTTTATACCTACGCTAGGCGATCACGCTAGTACTGTACAGGGCCTCAAGTCTGCTATTACAATAGTGTCAGAATGGTCTATCATTGATGTCATAATTGTTGATTTTGACAAGTTTGATAATCTACTGATATAGTGGCGTCATTATGACTTTGCAATGGTCAACCACTGACACTCCATTGAAAGAAGTAACATAGAATGGTAATCTCGTACATATTGACAAATGAATATTTGACGTTTGCGGTAATCTGCTAAAACTTTGACAGTTTATTTGATCAGTGTTTTATCATTAGAACGTTATTGTGCAGTTATTGGTTTTAATATGCTCGAAATTATCATTCCACCACAATTCTATTACAAGACCATTGACCGATCAATGATCGATCATTATAATTCATAATTAAAAACTTTTAGCAAAATGACAATGGGATCGTGTTGGAATGACGAATTTATAAAAATAGCAGACTTGGGGCCTATGAGTGCGACCGGGCGATTGCACCGAGACATCGTGTCCGTGAGCGGTGTCTATGTGTGCGTTGCTCGAGTGCGTTTTGTATGTAGATTGTCTTCTGTACCTATCTATTTTGTGCCTAGATGGCCCGATGACTATGTAATTTTGCTGACATAACAAGCTTATAACATTGTAATATTTCGTGATACATTTATGAAAATTTGTACATATGTAGATTCTTTACGTAAAAACACTAGTCACATGTTTCTGGTTTCGTATATACTGTAACTAATGTTGTATAGACGGACACACGTGTTGGCCACGCCTGATTTGTACAGAGTCGTGTCCCATGGTGTAGATCTAGGTAATATAGCTCTGTACAGTTGCCATCACGGATCTTGAGCGGTGGCGCAGAAGTCAAATATTCGGTCTCTTTAGTGGTGCAAAGTGAGACGCGGGAGTTTCAGTGATTGGCTCGCCGCGCCATCGCGTCATAGACGTAACACCTGATTCGTTCCCTGCGTTGCTGCATGTATCTAACAACGAAGACGATTGGCTCGCCAATGTATGGAATGCGCAAAGCGATCCCCACTCTGACGCCGAGCGCTCAAGATCCGTTTTGGCAACTGTGAGTCTAATTGCCGTTTAAAATGTAAGAAGACCGACGCGCACAAGTTGACGTACGTAGGCTCCCACTTATGTCTTATGAGATTCTAGCCAGATTGTAAAATATCGTGAGAAATCTATACTAATATTATAATGTGGCAAAATTGGTAAGTTTGCATGTAGGGGGTAATCTCTGGAACTAATGATCCAATTCTAAAAATTTTTAAAATTAGAAAGCTACATTATTCCTGAGTGCTATATGTACGCGGGCGAAGTCGCTGGCAGAAGCTAGTTGTAAAATATTTTTCTAATTAAGACATGGTTTGTAAGAAATTAATAGATTTGGATGTGGAACCAGATATCGTGTTACTTGTATCACTGTTGGTGAGTTAGCTTCTCACCACGAGATGGCGCTATTTGTACCATAATTTGTGAGTTTCGCTATCACCACAAGATGGTGTTACTTGTACCATCGTTTATGAACTTGCTTCTCACCACGAGATGGCGATACTTGTACCATCGTTTGTGATGTTTGACTGGTTTATAATGTTTAATATTGAAAAAAGAAGAGTTCGAGTTCGAGAAGAGTGTATTGTGTCGTGCCCTTGTCATTCTTCTTGCCCGTGTGCGTGATACTACTGGACGGAGAACTGATAAGGGCACGTCCATTACAAAATCGTCGTGGGGAAGGCGTTTTGAAGATTACTTTCTGAGTGTATTTATTTGTTCTTTTCAGATAATTGTTATTATGTTAATGTTTTTTTATATTATTATTTTTAGCCACTTAATATAAAAAAAAACATCAAAACCATTTTATAGACATATACTTAAATGTACATTTTATGGGACAGTATGGGCTAGATATAATAGTAATACTTTAATGGATTTTAAATAGATTATTAATTACTGTTACTCCTCTATATATTAGCTTTAAAAAAATATATATAATTTATACCTGTTTTACAATGATTTGTACCAAAAGAGTTTTTTATAAAAATAAATTCTTTCTGTTTAAGTTAGTTAAGTATTATTAAATAAAAACACTTTTATAGGTGCAGATATTAAGGAAGAGAAACAACCTAAGAAAACTTAGGGAAGCGTCATCGGCTGACTTAAATATAATTTATATTTAGTCATCCTAGTGCATTTCCCTAGGTCCACATCATTTATCAAGAACCAACAACCATCAAAGATGAAAACTCGGCTTGCTTCTCACCACGAGATGGCGTTACTTTTATCATTGTTTGTAATGTTCGATTTTACGGTAACGGTCAATTTTTAAACCAATTGAGGCTCTCGGCCACCTCAATTGTGTTTTCTGTTTATTTTCTTTCATATTTTTACATTTCTTACTTTTCTTACAAACTTGTGTGTGTTTGTCAATAAATAAATCATCATTGTTGAATAAATAAATAAGGTATTAAATTATAATTGTGAAAAAATATTACTATAAAAATAGGTATTATTGTTAATTGTTTTTTTTGACACTGATTTAAACTAAAATCGCTGCTATCACGTTAATACCATATTTTGTATGAGGATATTAAAGTTGACGTGTTATAGAGCTATTTATATTTGTAAAATAAACATCATTTATAATTTTTTATTAATCCTCTTGGTGTGAAAATAAACAAATATGACTTATTCTTTTTTAACTGTATTTGTCTTTTACGTTTTTAGAGTTCCGACTCCACTGTCCATCTGTTTGTCAGTAGGCTGTATAATTATCATGAACCGTGATAGCTAAACGGTTGAAATTTTTAGACAATATATTTCTATTGCCGTTATTAAAACAAATAAATTAAACTGTGCAAAACAGAGTTCGTGCTATTGTTAGATTTTATGTAAAAATTAATAGATAGTATTTTTCTGAACTGTTAATTTTATTATTATAAATGCTGGATATGTATTAGTTTTTTAAGAATCTAAATGTTTTGTGCCTATTTTTTGTACCTGTGTGTAAATGTGGAGTTTAAAAAAAAATAAAGTCTTTAATATCATCATTGTCTTTTTTTACATAAATAATCCCAGGGAACCCTATTCTAGTTTAAATTCAACAAAATGGTTAATAGCAGAAAAAGAACACAGAACATGGAATGCTATTGTCCATCCTCTTGACGTAATATCGATTTTAAAGTGAAAAAAATGGAAACCTTATATTATATGATCACTCATCGAAGCTGTGAAAAAATCAAACTTTTAATTTAACGAGAAAAAAAGATACTTCGGTTTCTGTGGCAAAAAACGTACATTTCGATACTCCCAAGGAAATCGAAATTCATAGGGTAGGTACTTCCCGCTGACCCAGAATCCTGAAATTTGGTATAAATTTATTTATTAATCTTTAAATCAGGCAGATTATCCATAAAATCGTTAGTATTACTTTTTTTATATAATATTAAATTTATTGAACCATTGTTACAAGAGTTGCCTTAAATTATAACAATCGTAACTTAATGTAGGAATGTAACTATTGGCGATCTTCATCATGTAGTCTATACGGTGGTCCCCAAACTCGGCGGAGCCTGTATCTTGGGGACCGGGTTGAGATTAGTATGTATATTTTGTATACAAATGTAAGTGACATTAAAAAACACTATAAAATACTATGTAAACAAATACTATGTTAGTATAATCACATAGCAATCTAAATATATGCCACATGTGTTAGTATAATCAGATATCAATAAAGCAAGATCTTAAAACAGTAAAGTTGTTACGTCACATAATTTTTTTTTACGATTCGGAAAATCTTAACTTAATTCGGAAATTGAACTGTTTTCAAAGGTAAGTTTGTACGGAACTCTCAGAACGCGAGTCCGATTCGAATATGCCCAGATTTTTTTTTAATTTATAGAAACTCAGAGATAGGTCTAAACTAAACGTCTCATTTTTACATAAAAGTAGGCAGAAAATACCAGCATATAGGATACTACCACAAAATAGATAGGTACAGAAGACAATCTCATGTATGTACTTCACTTTTTATACCTACGCGTAATGAGCGTTTGAGCCGGAACTGTTCGACGAGTGAGCCAAGACGCGACCGAGGCATCGTGTCTGTGAGCGGTGTCTATGTGTGCGTTGCTCGAGCGCGCTTTGTATGTAGATTGACTTCTGTACCTATCTATTTTGTGGTCAGGACCACTAACCACTAGACCAACTGGCCAGTCATCTAAATTAAATAAGTTAACAATGTGTAAGTGATCGTTATGACGACACTTGGTTTGATGACGATGATGAATACAGAGGCGATTTTTGAGACTAGGCAGCACCTTAAAATGGGAAGACGGCGAGCAATGGCTAGCACGCCGTCTGGTGTTCGGTAAACGTCCAGACCGAGCCCAAGTCGACAACAGCACGTAGTATCCTACACGCGCCTCTCTTTTCTTTTGGTTACATATCGACGGTTGAAAGGCAAAATGATGAGAACTCAATGAAACGAAATTTAAATCTTGTATTAAACGCACACTATGCAGGCAAGCATATTATAAGTTGGAGGATTATATTCAAGATAAAAATACTTGGCTCAATGCTGGTCCAGCTCCACTACCACTAGGGCGTACTAATTAGTTGATTAGTTGGAAACTAATATTATTATTTTTTAATTTGAAAGACACAATTGCATTGTATAATGTAGAAGCACTTTTTCCAAGTTTGTGAATGTAAAGCACCATGGAGCATTTTTATTAGGTTACAACTTTTTTTTTTGACATTACGAGCATGGCAATTGAGAGTTTGTCATGCTCAATCAAATGTCTCGCTGTTGGTGGCACGTGTTATTGGGTCGCTCAGTTCCCTTCAAAATGGTTGAGCTGAGTGGAGCTGATGCACGCGTCATGCTCGTGAACGGGTGCCGTCAGATGGGACTGGTCATCTCTTAGCTGCCAGTGGCTTAATTCAGTTTCTATCTTTTAATTATCTTTACATTTCTATTTCATTGTCGACATTGTGCTCACATGATAGAAGCAACAAGTAATATGTAACCAAGCATTATATGTAACACATAATATGATTTAAAAGAGTGTCCATGGAGTTTCTTGCACGTTCTTCTCCATAGAGACCTACTCTTTGGAACGTGCAATTTAGCTTCACTTTTCTTGGACTGACCGACATTTGACTATTCAAAAGTGCCTGTAAATGGTCTATTTGAAATAAATGCTTTGATTTGATTTAATTTGATCTAAGCGACATTAAGTAAACTTTACAAAAGTGAACTCAAATATTTTGACTTTAAGTCACTCTTATTTTGTAACCGTAATACGACCCTCTATAATTGGAAACTCTTTCCAAAGATACAGACAGAATTTCTGCCTAGTTTAGGAAAGGGAGTCCTAGGTCCCACTGTAAACTGAGTGTACTGTTTTTCTCTAGTATTTAAGACTACTCTGTATGCCTTGTACAAACTACTTATTGAATAAATTATTATTATTAATTATTATTACTCTTTTGTAAAGTTTACTTCAATGTCGCTTAGATCATTTTGCCTTTTAACCATCGATATATTTTTCTCTCTTTAATCTTGTTGCTTCTATTATGTGAGCACAATGTAGATAGGTGATAAAAACAAAATTTAATTTTAAAAAAACTGGTATAATCCACTGGCAGCTCAAAAACGATCCATCTAAACTGACGGCACCTGTTCACGAGCATGTCACGTGCATCAGCCCCACTAAGCTCAACCATTTTGAAAGAAACTTAGGGTGAGTTGCACCATTTAACTATAACGATAACCAAAACTTAACCGGCCGTGAAACCGGCCGCCTATTGGTCAATTCGACGATTTGACAACTGTTAACGGCTTTGTTATCGTTATAGTTAAATGGTGCAACTCACCCTAAAGAGCTATATGTCTCCGAGGCACCACGGTAGCGCGCCAAGTCAAAATGTATACAGCTCTATAGAGAGTTACTTACCTGGTGTCCGTTTGGTTGCGCAACCAATTTAGTGGCGCGACCAGCTCGGACGTGTGGCGACTCTAGTGTCTGTATGGTGTCTAGTTTGGTAGATCAGGGCTATATTTTACCGGGACACGGGTCCTGACCCTAAGCTGGTACACGTGACACCATCAGCGAGACATATTGAGTGAGTATAATAATAATAATAATAAATCGTTTATTTATTACATAGGGCTCACTTACAATAAAGTTGATTAAATACTATAAAGAACATAGTTGCTTATATGCCTGAACTAGGATGAACCTGTGCTTCAGGCTAGAGGCTTCAGGAGTATGACAAACTCTCAACTACCACACTACAAAAGAACCAATGGAAAACCCCAAAATTCTGTTGTGGTGTCTGTTACCATGACGACCATGAAACAACTCCCATGGGTCTTGATTTAATCCAATTAGATTTAAGTGGGTGTGATTAATCCAAGGCTTTGTTCCACCGGGATTGGTAGAAGTCGACCAATCAATTCTTAAGGTAGCCGTACACATACAGTTATAGATAGACCTAGGTAAGTTTATATTGTAACCTGCACAGTAGGTACTGGAAGTCAATCTACATACAAAGCGCGCTCGAGCAACGCACACATAGACACCGCTCACGGACAGAACTTTTCGGAGCGCCTGGGACCATTCGTCGACCAGCTCCGGCAAAAACGCTCATTAGTATGCGTCCACCGAGTGTACTATATAAAAAGTGAAATACATACATGAGATTGTCTTCTGTAGGTACCTCTCTATTTTGTGGTTTAGTCGTCGACGGCGCGCACTGTTCCCGCGCGCCTCAAGGAGTTGTCAGCAGCAGCAGGGGCCCAGCCGGGTCGAAGCCTACTGGGGCCAGGGTTATCTGAAAGGGAAGTTCGGCCCCGGTAGGAAAGCAAGAAGGAACGGTTTGGGTTTTTTTGTCAGTAAGAGTCTGATACTATCTCCCGCTCCGCCCAATGGCGGGGGATGTCTTATGGAAAAAAAGAAACTGCACGGTTTTGAAACACACAAAAACAAAACAAAAAAAAAACACGTTCCGGTTTATCTGTAAAACTCAACTGTACAGCAGGGATGTTAGGGAGCTCCATAATCGTAACCGAATCCGAAATAAAAGTTCCGGATAATATCGGATAGGTGCGGAGCCGATTGCGACACTATACTATTTATATTTTACGATGCGAAACGTTATGACAGGCTGTCATAACGTGTCGCGTCGTAAAATATAAATAGTATAGTTTTAGTATGTATTTATATTTTACTTCTGAAATTCCTTAAAAATGTAATATCCGTAACCGAAATTATCCGAAACTAATGGATAATCCGAAATAATTTCATATCCGTATCCGGTATAATAATCATTTCTATATCCGTATCCGTAATTTCATATCCATAACATCCCTGCTGTATAGGCAAACCTATCAGGTATATACACCCTAGTGTGTATGGCTACATTTATACTTATAATTCTTATGAAATCACTTATCAGGGAATCTATTATCGTAATCTCATGTTACGGGATTATTATAGGGCCATGGAATGACTTCTGAAAAGGTTACCCGTGGTCTTAGAAAGCAAGGTAAAAAAAAAGGAAAATAGGAGTGAGTTTTAGTCAGTAGTAAATATCTGACACGCCCTCCCACTCCGGTCTAGAGCGGAAGAAGTAATTAGATGATTTCAAACTTAAAAAAAAATCTGTTTAAAGCCCAAACACTTTAAAGCAAGTTTAAAAAAAACGGCAATTTCATAGATAATGTCCTGGGAGGCAGTATCCGATTGGGGCGATGCCAACCTACGGGGTTACCATGACGTTCAAAGTAAGATTGTTTTAATCTTGTTTCTGTGTGGGTAAGAGATGGCGCTAGGCAACCTGTATAGCTCTGTCTCTTACCCACACTAAAACAAGATTAAAACAATCTTACTTTAAACGTCATGGTATAGGTCCTGGTCAGGTTCAATGCTGATAAAGATGATCGGACCACTAGACGTACGGCGTTGCGCCATCGGTACATGGTGGATATCCCACCCATTCGTACAAAGCGTTTCGGAAACACATTCATTATGCGTACAGCTAAAGAGTGGAATTCCCTGCCGGAGTCTGTGTTTCCTGATAGCTATAACCTAGGGGTCTTTAAGTCAAGAGTGAATAGGTTACTTCTAGGCAAGCGTGCTCCATCGTCGGCCACATCATCACTTGCTATCTGGTGAGATAGTGGTCACACGCGAGCCTATCAATAATAATAAAAAAAAATAATGACCTAACATTAGTAGTGGAATTCCTTCAATCTAGGAGCAGTCCAGAAAGGTCCTGGTGGAGCCGGCAGTAACTGGATGAGTTCCCGAGAATCTAGACTAATGGCCTGAGATTAGGAAGGCCTATGTCCAGCGCTGGACTGCCGTAAGCTGATCATGAACATAAGAAAGTCATTATCTTGGAGTGCATGCGCGGGCTTGCGGAAAACGAGCAATATGTATCTCGTCATTCGGCCACCTGTTAAGAACTGAGCCTGAGTCGTCGAAGGTGCGTAGGGTTCCACGCGCGTCTCAAAGAGGTGTCGGCAAAACCGTAGGGCCTAGCAGGGTCGATGCCCGTTATGACCACGAGAATTTCTGAAAAAAAAAAACCGTGATCCTCGATAGGAAACGGAAATTGAAGGCATATAGGGTGACTGGCAATTAGTGTACGATACTTAAACACGTGATTGTGCTCATGATAACAAACAATTTTTAGTATGGGATCAAAGCCGAAATCGCGCAAAAAATATCAGCTGTTCAGTACATTAGGCAAACATAAATGTACTGAACAGCTGATTTTTTTTTCGCGATTTCTGGATAGTTCCCATAGTAAAAGTTGTTGGTTATCATGAGCACAATCACGTGTTTAAGTATCGTACACTAATTACCAGTCTGGTAAATTAGTGTACGATAGGTGGGAGACTTGGTGGACCGACGACCTGGTTTTTTTTTTTTTTCGATGGGGTAAATCATCTTATGACAACCCCCGCTCTTAGGCGGAGCGGGAGATAGTGTCAGACTCTTACTGACTAAAAAACCCATCCCGTTCCTTCAAGCCTTCATACCGGGGCTCGAGCGCCCTTTCGGATAACCCTGGCCCCAGTAGGCTTCGACCGATGACCTGGTGAAGTTTACAGGATTCCATTGAATGCGAAACGTATAGAACTGGTCGTAGGGGCGACAATTGGGGAAAGCCTATGTCCAGCTGTGATCGTCTTACGGCTGAAATGATGATGATGAGATAAAAAGACTAACTAAGTAGGATATCAATAACTTAATGACACTAATATAGCACAATATAAAATAGTTAATCAGCTTTTTAATCTTCCCACTGCTGGGATTCAGGCCTCCTCTCTAAGAGAAGGAATGGGCCGCAATCCAACACACGGGCCCAAGATGTCCCAGAACTTCGAATTTTTAGTTCTAGGACATGCCGGTTTGATGTTTTCCTTCACCGTTTTGAGAGCAGTAGCGATGAAATAAATTACACAAAGTAATGCGCCAAGCTGGGTTTGAACTGGCGACCGACACTCATAGGTCGGGGCCGTTACCACTCCACTACTGCTCTCAGTCCTGTACCTGCCTGTTCTTTTAAATAGCACGTATCCAGACAGATGGATCAGGCGTCTTGGGCCAATTTTGTGCCCTCCACCTTCACCTGATTTGAATCCATTGGGCCTCAAAGAAGAGGTGTACAGGAAACCTGTACGGTCTTTGGAAGACTTCCGAAGCCGTGTCAGAGCAGCAGCATCAAAAATAAGTGATCGACGGCACACAAGAAGCTCAGAAGAGCATTCATTCGCAGATATAGGGCCTGCATAAGAATGGGGGGTCAACAATTTAGTTAAATCGAAGGACTGGAACAATTTGCCTGCTGCGGTCTTCCCGTCCGATTATAGGCTCTTGATAAACTAGTGCGCCTCACCATCAACGACTGCATCACTGCTTACCATCAGTTGGGATCGCAGTCAAGCACTAGTTTATATGGGAAAAAAAATGTACAAAGTTTTTCGACAGCGATGCGCAGGAATTTTTCGAGGCCGTAATTTAGATTGCTTTTTTTTAGTTCATTAGGTTAATTTAAGTTAAGCATATTAACATAAAATTGCAAGTTGTAAATAAATAACACCAGATTCACATTATTGTAAATAAGTGTAAAAATAAAATATTTTTAATGTTAAATGTTGTTTTATTAACCCCAATGGTTATTAGCGTATAATATTAAAGAAAAAAAAGCCGGTATATACTTAAATTTTCATTAATTTTCTATTCGTATTTCTATTTCACTAATCTAATAATTTCACTAATATAGTTTGTTTTTATGTTTTTTCGTTTGTATTATTGGAGGTAATCTCTTCTTCTTCTTCTTTTTTTCATGTCGATGGTAATCTATGAAAGAGAGAGAGGTAATCTCTGAAAGTACATATCCGATTGCGAAATTTGTGTCCCCGATAAAAAGTAGCTTTATTCCCTAGTGACATAGGCTATGTATTATGTGAGCGGGCGAAGCTGCGGGCAAAAGCTAGTGTTCAATAAAGTAAAATAAGGCAAAAAATAATTGTTTCTTTTTTAGGGTTCCGTAGTCAACTAACCCCTTATAGTTTCGCCATGTCTGTCTGTCCGTCTGTCTATCTGTCCGTCCTCGCTCAATCAGTTAGCACTTGAAAGCTGAAATTTGGTACCAATATGTATATCAATCACGCCGACCAAGTCGTAAAATAAAAATTGGAAAAAAATGTTATATTAGGGTGCCCCCCCCCCCCCCCATATGTAAAGTAGGAAGTGTTTTTTTTAATTTCAACCCTAACGTGTGATATATTGTTGGATAGATATTTAAAAATGGATAGGGGTTTACTAAAATCATTTTTGATAATGTCAATTATTTTGGAAATAATCGCTCCAAAAGTAAAAAACAATGTGTGTGTGTCCCTAACTTTTGAACCATAACTTTAGTAAATATGAAAAAAATCTGAAAAAGTAGAACTTTATAAGGACTTTCTAGTAAAATTATTACACCGAAAACTTCTTCTGGGCTATGTATTAATTAGTAACCCAAATCCCCGAGAGATGGCGCTGTACTTTGGGCTATTTCGCGTTCGCGCTGTTAGGATTTTTTCTGAGTTGGTGGG
This sequence comes from Mythimna albipuncta, assembly GCA_929112965.1. Lineage (NCBI taxonomy): Eukaryota > Metazoa > Arthropoda > Insecta > Lepidoptera > Noctuidae > Mythimna > Mythimna albipuncta. The sequence continues at coordinate 1,475,784 of OV815986.1, read as the reverse complement.
GTCGGGTATTCTCGAATTGTTCGGTTGGTCTCTCCTTGGCATTGGCGGTATTATCTTATAACTAAATAAACTTCTATCAGGAACATGCTAAGGTAATTTGGAACAAAAATAAAATTTATTTTTTTAACGCCACCTATCAAAAGGTTAAAGTAAAAACCAGTTCAAAGATGGTTCGATAGATGACGTTGCGTAATGTCGTCATCTTTTTAAAGGTCGATGTTAAGATTTTCCGTGCTTTCATGACCTACCGTAGTAAAAAATGCGAAACGAGAACTACTGCTGACAAAGTGTTTTACAGTTTGGCAAAATTTTGTAGCATGTATATTGTAAGCAAATTTTGAATAAACTAAAAAAATAAAATTTTGCTTCTTAAATATATTCGTAATTTTACGAGTGCACAATCGCTGAAATTTCTACTACTTGCATACTGTTTTAGTTATCACCGTCCTTTATGGGCCCGTTTTTAGGGTTCCGTATTTATTAGTACCTACCTACTTAGTATGTCAAAGTAACAAATAGCCTTTTTTTAAACACATATGTGGGAACACTTATTATGATGGACGGGAAACTACGGAACCCTACATTGAGCGTGGCCCGACATGCTCTTGGCCGCTTTTTTTTTTTAAAGTTTTTAAGGAGTAACCTTGTATGAAATAAATAGTTTGGACTTCATGAATTGAAAATTAAAAACCACTCTCCACCAAAAATTACAGTATCAATAATAGTGCAAAATAATTAATTCTGTACGCTTCGACACATTAATTAAGTACTAAGCCTCAGGGCTAACCAATGATAATATCAATTAAATTCAATTACAGCGATTCTCACTTTAATTGGTTGTCAATTTAATGGGTCTCGGCCGTAGGGGAGAAATTATTGCAGTCTGTATTGGTCAACGTGTTGTTTTGTTGCAAACTAGTGTTATCAGGCGACTTTGCTTGTAAAACTTCAACCGGTTGAATTTGGAGAGTTTTTTATTTATTTATTTTGGACATATTCCTCCCCTAAGTGTCGCCATAATGACAGGTCCTGTGCGCCTCGCATCCATCGGAACCTGCGAACCCCACCAGGTCATCGGTCCACCTTGTGGGGGTCCTTCCAAGGCTGCGTCTCCAGAACCTTTCATCCCCATTGACCATCTATTCTGCGAGCAAAGTGCCCTGCCCACTGTCATTTACAAATACCGGAACGGATCTTGAGCGCTCGGCGTCAGAGTGGGGATCGCTTTGCGCATTCCATACATTGGCGAGCCAATCGTCTTCGTTGTTAGATACATGCAGCAACGAAGGGAACGAATCAGGAGTGACGTCTATGACACTATGGCTTGGCGAGCCAATCACTGACTCTCCACGCCCCCGCGTCTCACTTCGCACCACTAAAGAGACCGAATATTTGACTTCTGCGCAACTTGAAGCCAGCGCTCAAGATCCGTGCCGGTAATTTTAAGTTTGGCGATTTTTCGTACTATGTTGATAACTCCGAACATGAGGCACACAGCTACTGTATTTATATTTTTTTTATTTTTTGCCTCTTTATTTTTGATAAGTACGTGTTAATAAATTATTTGTCTTTCTTTCTTTCAAACATAGTCCTTTCCATCGCATTTTGAATGACTTTACTTCTTCCTATGAGGCCTATTGTAAACGAGCACGCTTCGGAGCCATATGTCATCACTGGCGACATACACTGGTCATAGACTTTCGTCTTGAGACACTGTGGTATGTTGGACGAGAAGATACCGCGCAGCTTTCCGAACGCAGCCCAGCCGAGTCATATTGTAGCTCGCAGTCCGGCCGTCCGGTAACTGTCCGGAACAAGCCCAAGTCGTCGACGGCGCGCACTGTTCCCGCGCGCCTCAAGGAGTTGTCAGCAACAGCAGGGGCCCAGCTGGGTCTAAGCCTACTGAGGCCTGGATTATCCGAAAGGGAACTCGAGCCTCGGTATGAAGGCTAGAAGGAACAGTGTGGGTCGTTTAGTCAGTAAGAGTTTGACACTATCTCCCGCTCCGCCCAAGAGCGGGGTTGTCATTGGATGATTTTTCCCATCATAAAAAAGCCGAGTCATATTCGACGATCAATCTCTTTCTCGAAATTAGATCTACTCAACTGAAACGCTGTTATTTCATCAACACTGCTCTCGAAACTGTGAAGGAAAACATCGTGAGGAAACTGGTATCTTCTAGAACCAAAAATTCTTAATATTCATCAGATCAACCCGCACTAGGCCCACGTGATGGATTACGGCCTATTTCCTCTCCTAGTGGGACTCAGACCCAACAGTGGGAACATTATAAGGCAGATAAACGTAGTCCACAAAATCGAGTATAGAGTCTCCGATCTTGATAGGAGTTTATGAGACAACAGCTATAGCGACTTCATCATCAGCCTTTTTTTAATGTTCCCACAGCTGGGACTCAAGCCTCCTCTCTAGGAGAAGGAATGGGCCGTAAACGCGGTCCCAGCGCGGGTTGGTGAATGTCACATATCTTCGAATTTTTGGTTCTAGGACATGCCGGTTTCCTCACGATGTTTTCCTTCACCGTTTTGAGAGCAGTGGTGATGAAATAATTCACACAAAATAATGGGCCTGGCTGGGTTCGAACTACCGATTTACAACTCGTCACTCGGGCCCATTATCACTCAGCCACCACTGGTCTTATAGCGAATAACAAAAATTATTATATTATGTAGGTATGCCAAATCTTATACCACGAACTAAAAGTGCGAAAACTAAGGTGAAATCCGTAAAAAAAGAGTTATGCAATATTTTTAGTAAGTGACTACCTTTATCAAAAAATCAAAGATAGCTATATTTTTTTTTCATTTTCATTTTTCACCCGTCATTTTTATTCAGTCATTATAAAAATATTTTTTTTAAAATATGATATTTACCAACAAACAAAACACGTGATATTTCCTGTATATCTTAAATGTATAAAAAGAATTCAAAATAACATTTTTGAGACGACGAAACACACGCCACACTTTGACAGACAGAACACAAAAAGGTATAGAGCTGTTGACAAAAATTATGTGGATTAAAACCATAATGTTTTGTTCCAAAGATTCATCGCCTCACTAATCTCATCCCAATTAGCTGGGTATCGGCTTCCAATCTAAAAGGATGCACTGAATACCCATGTGTTACATAGAGCGACTGCCTATCAGACCTCCACAACTCACTAATTGGACAATACTATACTCCTTGGAAAGACTGATGGTCAGAATTTCTGTCGTCTGATTACCTACAACAATAATAATAATAGTGTCATTTATTTGAGCAACTAACTACGACTCACAGTTACACATAACACAAAACGTAAAACCAACAAACAACATTTAACTAATTCACAAACAGTTAGAATTCATCACTCATGACTACAGGTAATATGCAAGTCACTGCAGCGCCTTATATCGCGGACAGTCTCATCTGTCTGTATTTATCATCTGCACTCCGCTTACGCACCGTCGCATAAGAGCGCCTTCACACTAGCGTTTGTCCAGCGTAGGCGTTCGATAGACGTATACGCCGCGCAGACGCCGCGACAGCGCAGCGTCGGCGTCGCCTTGTTGCGGCGTTCAATTGACTCCAGAGCAAACACCGCAACAACGCGACGTCTGAACAGCGTTAGCGCAGCGTTCAATTGAGTCCAGAGGAAACGCCGCAACAACGTGACGTCTGCGCCGCGTTGTCGCGGCGTCTGCGCTACGCATACGTTTATCGAACGCCTACGCTGGACAAACGCTAATGTGAAGGCGCTCTTATGCGACGGTGCGTATACGGTGCCCATCAGGTGAGATAGCAGTCAAGCGCGAACCTATTAACAATAAAAAATAACATAACAAGTAAAATAAATAAAAAACATTACAAATAAAAAAATAATAAGAAGAAAAGAATTTTTGAAAGTCACAGAATTTCGGTTTGTGTAAAATTTATGTTAGTATTCTATTACCTATACAATAAAGTTTGCCATCCCCATTATTAATACTAACAACCAAAAATAAATGTGAAAGGACACTACAACATTGTGCAAAGTCACATTAGACCCCAGACTTATTCAAGACATTTTAAAAATCTTAAAAAAGAAAAAAATATATTTCTCACTAAGCCGCAAACTAAAATCATTATAAGTTATAATAACATCGCCACGGATTCTTTATTCGGAAAAATCCCCATCCGACTTCCAAACGCCTAGGGCTGTACCAATTAGAGACTTCCGCTTAGCGAGGCATTGTTGTCGAGCAAGAGGCAACCCTACGACAATATTGTGTAACTATTGATATGCGCGAAGTATCTATATTTACTTGGCTGAAAATATTTTTTAAATTTTGTAAAAAAAAATCTGGTAGGATTATTTTTTAGATAAAAGCAGCTTGGTTGTAGAATTAGGTAGGTATGTATGTTTATGTTACCGGAAAATTGTAAACGCCGTTACATTGTAAAATATCGCGAGTAATTGTAAACTTTTTTTTCTAATTATGATAGAATTGAATAGGTTTTTATTTTGCACAGAAAGTAGGTACAGGTTACAGGTTTTTGTCAAGTTTTATGATCCATACCAACTACCTTAATTAAGACAAAAGCCTGTTAATATAATAATATGCATTGGGTTAAGATACAGTCAAGCTTATATAGTTATATATTATTATCCGTCAAAAATTCGCTTGAGTAATAACATTCATTCATTAATAATCCAGTCAATTTCTTTTTTTAAATAATATGATACGGTTATGTTAAAAATTAATGAATTTGGATGTAATTGATCATGCACATAACGATTTTTTGATAATATATCGAGAAATTATAATCTAATAAAGATTTTTTTTTTCATAATTAGGTACTTAAACAGAATCTGCAATTTTCCGGTGCCATATATTATACACTACATTTTTTTAATTAGTACAAATACTTAAAAGCTTATTAGAAAAGTTCAAGTATGTAAAGTCTCAATAAATAATATTTATAAACAGCATTGTTATTAGCGTTTGTTTATATTTCCAAATGTCACTCAATTTATGGACATATTGTACAGGCTATTGATTATTATAAATGATGTTCAAAAAAGAACTGCGCGTAATATTTTCTAGCAGCAATTGTTATGAATTTACCGATTATGATTTAGGGAATTCGTTTTTTTTTTCTTTTGACTACAAAATTATTATCAGTAACGGGTACAGAAAGAGCCCCATTTTTATTTATTTATTAAAAAATAGTGGTGTACAGGCCGCGCCGCCGCGCCGTGAGACATACATTGTTAATTGTCTCATTTTTTATATAATCATTAGTGTCTACATTTTGTGTTACTATAATGTGTGTATCTACGAGTGTGTATGCCAAATAAAATAGTTTTTCTTTCTATCTTCCTATATTTTGACGTGATAAAATCATTGATGTCAGAGTCATGACTTCTCAACACCAATAAAACTGCAGTGGTGAAGAGATATGAAGAAGCAGGTTTCTTACAACATTGTTTGAACCACCCAGAGGACACGGTTTTTTTTAATGTTGGGAAAAACAACCCCCGCTACTGGGCGGAGCGGGAGATAGTGTCAGACTCTTACTGACTAAAAGCCACCCTGTTCCTTCGTGCCATTCGTACCGTAACCGAGCTTCCCTTTTGGATAACCCTGGCCCCAGTAGGCTTCGACCCGGCTGGGCCCCTGCTGTTGCTGACAACTCCTTGAGGCGCGCGGTAACAGTGCGTGCGGCGACGACTTGGGCTCGGTCCGGACAGTTACCGTACGGTCGGACAGCAAGCTACCCATTGCTCGCCGTCCGCAAGCCCGCGCCTACGGTGGCCGGAAATCGGGATCGGTATCCCGGCGGCGGCTGGGGCGCTGTGAGCGCCGCCGTTGCCTGATGCGGTCGGCCTCCTCCTTTGCTAGCATTACTGCTTCGCAGAAGGAGGCGACCGCTTGCCACTCCTCGGAGGATACGGTTGTAGTACCTACAAATCGGAAAGTTATTCCTTTTTAACCTCTTCTTCTCGTGAAGAGAGAATAAATGAATTGAATTGAATGTTATATATGACTTACTGCACCAAATGCAAATGCAACATGGAGGCCTACTTATCCCACAGTACTATACAATAGCGTGGCTATTTGCGTTCTGTGAAGATGGAGTATTTCACAGTTACAGTAATAGTATAAAAGGTTTCCGCCGGAAAATATACAAATATGCAAACTTTCGGCATTCACTCCATATTAGAGGGTAGTGGTGGGGCTGTATCGATAGTAATGTTATCGATAGAGGCTGACTGAAAACAAAAATAAATGCAATTGGGTGATGACAGCACATCATCAATTCAGCTACAACATTTTTTTTTTTTTTTAAAGGTCTAAACTTTGCCCGCGAATGTGATTTCGTGCAATTAGTAGCACGAAATCACATTCGCATAATAATAATTGCATTTCAATAATCTTACAACAAATCTAATAAACTAATACATAATAGGGAAGTTTTCAGGGTCAAAATAATCACATTTTATTTAATCCTTATTATAGTTTAAAAAAAAATAAGGAACACGTATTTTTCTTTTTCTGATTAAACAAAAAATAACAAAGATATAGCCCATTAAAGTTACGTGTGACGTCACCCCGTGCGAAAAAATGCAGCACGGCGTGACCTTACACGTAACTTTAATGGGCTATATCTTTGTAACTTTTTGTTTAATTTACAAATAAAAAAATACGTGTCCTTTATTTTTGAAATAATCTAAAAGACGGATTAATTACATTTTTTACGGCAACTAGCCTATTATATATGTATAGGAAACTATAACAAATTATTAAACTACAAACTATCACACACGAAGTTTCGGCGTCGTGTTCCGCTGCGAGGTCGGTATCCTTCCAAGAAGTCGTCGATACACGACCTTCAGCCAAAACTCTCCTTTGAGGAATATGTCCAAATGGTTGGTATTGTTAGTAGGCCTGTGTCTGACCACTATCTCACCTGATGGTAAGCGACGATGTGATCTACGATGAAGCATGCTTGCCTAGAAGTATTTAACCTATTCATTCTTGACTTAAAGACCTCTACGTTATAGATATCAAGAAACACAGACTCTGGCAGAAAATACCATTCCTTAGCTGTACGTGAGGCGTGGCTGGAAAGACCTCACGGCGGCGGCGTCTTCACCTTCCGCATGACACAGGTTCTCAACGAACACTGTCAATTCGGGAAGTAAATGCAAGCGGATTCGTGTGGAAGTTACGTCCGTGTGTCACCACTATGTGGACCGCCCGGAGGAGACGGTGGAGTACAGTAGAGTTGTACCCTGCTTGGGCAGAGCACCACCGTGTCCTCGATGGGGCGATTGGCGGCGATGATTTCTCACGCCGGGCTTTGATCCAAAGCGAGGAGGAGTGGCAGGTCGTCGCCTCCTATTGCGAAGCAGTAATGGTAGCAAAGGAAGAGGCTGCACGCGGTAGGCAGCGGTCCTCACGCCACCGTTGTAACAAATTCCTCAGCTGTACGTGCAATAAATGTGTTCCCGTAACGTTTTGTACGTAAATAATAATAAATATTTATATCGATAGCTATAATCCCAGCACTACCCCTCGACCTCTCAACTACGGGGCGCGTTCGCAAAATATTTTCATTCACTATTTCAAAATAAAAAAGTAATATTTTTTTCCATATTTTTACACTTTAACCTGTCTACAAACACTTGTTTTGAGCTAAAATTTTAAGTAAAAATATATTTTTTATCAAAGAGTTCGTTGAGTATCTTCATTTATACAAATACTTGATATTTTTAGTTCATACGTTGATATTGGAACTATTTTTGATATCTGTGAGTCTGGTACCTTTAGCCTACTTCTATTCAGGATATTCAGGCTGGAATATTTTTAGCCCATGAAATTCCACTCTTGAAAATAGGACTTATAAAAGGTGGCCTATAATAATATCGCTAAAGAGAGGTCCAGTTTGTTTGACTCAAAACGACCCAGATTTTGGTGCCATGGTCCAGAGTGAGGAGGAGTGGCAAGCAGTAATGTTAGCAAAGGAGGAGGCCGACCACATCAGACAACGGCGCTCTCGCCACTGCCGGGATTCCGATCTCGATTTCCGGCCACCGCAGACGCGGGCTTGCGGACAGCGAGCAATAGGTAGCTCGCTGTCCGACCGTCCGGTAACTGTCCGGACCGTGCCCAAGTCGTCGACGGCGCGACCTGGTACCGCGCGCCTCAAGGAGTTGTCAGCTGCACCAGGGGCCCAGCTGGGTCGAAGCCTACTGGGCCAGTTACAGTTTCGAAAGATAGGTAGCTCAGCCCCAGTATGAAGGCACGAAGGAACGGGGTGGATTTTTAGTCAGTAAGAGTCTGACACTATCTCCCGCTCCGCCCAAGGGCGGAGGATGTCATTTGGATTATTTAAACCCACTAAAACCCCATTCCTTCGTTGCCTTTCATATCGGGGCCGAGCCTTCCTTTTAGAAGCAACCCTGGCCCCAGTAGGCATCGACCCAGCTGGGTCCCTGCTGTTGCTGACAACTCCTTGAGGCGCGCGGGGACAGTGCGCTCCGTCGACGACTTGAGCTCGGTCCGGACAGTTACCGAACGGACTGACAACGAGCTATCCATTGCTCGCAGTCCGCAAGCCCAAACTTATATCAGTTAAAATTAAGATTTAGTTAGAGCTTTTCAAGTAACAGTAAACCGACACCCCTTAAAACGATGGTTAAAGGCCAATATTACACAACTAATTACGTTCCTACTCCATAAACATAAAGCCGTATAATTATAAAGCAAGTGTATAAATATGTATAACCGTAAAAGCGACGTTTACAAGAGAAAGGACGAGTCACTCAAAGTGTATTACGGGACACCTGAGCCGGGCCGGTGGCACTGCGGTAACTACAGTTAGATGACGGTAGTTACCTGCTGTGGTTTAACTGACGTTAACGAGGTCTATGGTGGGATTGCCAAATTAATTGCGAGAAGGCGACATTTGATCTGACTGTGTTTAGACGCTGTTTGTGTTGGGTATGGAATTGAAACGAATGTTTATTGAATTAGCATAAGTTATCCGTATGTTTTCTTACTGCAGCATTAGGTACTATGCTATGTTCGGCCATTTTTTGCCCGGGTTACTGAAATAGCCCGATGAATAGCCAAATACATTGCTTTAGATTGTCGATGAGTAAATTCTGGAATGGCAATCGCGTACCTGATGATCGCGTAGATGCAGAGTTGAAAGTCATCCACATATTTTCTTTTTAGGGTTCCGCAGTCAACTAGGAACCCTTATAGTTTCGCCATGTATGTCTGTCCGTCTGTCTGTCCGTCTGTCCGTCCTCGCTTAATCTCTGTAACCGTTATCACTAGAAAGCTGAAATTTGATACCAGTATGTATATCAAACACGCCGACAAAGTGGTGAAATAAAAATTAGTAAAAAATATTTTATTAGGGTAGCCCCCCTATGTGTAAAGTGGGAAGTGTTTTTTTTTTTAATTTCAACACCATCGTGTGATATGTCGTTGGGTAGGTATTTAAAAATGAATGGGGGTTTACTTAAATCATTTTTTGATAATGTCAGTAATTTCGGAAATAATCGCTCCAAAAGTAAAAACAATGTGTCCCCCCCCCTCTAACTTTTGAACCATAAGTTTAGAAAATATGAAAAAAATCTGAAAAGTAGAACTTTATAAGGACTTTCTATGAAAATCATTTTGAACTTGATGGAAAGAACAGTTTTTGCACAAAAAGACAAAAAGGTTCTACAAAATAATTTCGGGACTAAGTTTGTAGTATAATCGTATATGCAAGCATTTTTTTAAACACATGAATGGGTACACTTATTGTGACGGACGGGAAACTACGGAACCCTACACTGAGCGTGGTCCGACACGCTCTTGGCCGGTTTTTTTTTATTATTATTAATAGGCTAGCGTTAGATCACCATCTCGCCTGATGGTAAGCGGCCTTGGTACAGGCCATGGTGCGGAGCGAGGAGTGGCAGGCGGTCGCCTCCATTTGCGAAGCAGTAGTCCTAGTAAAGGAGGAGGCCAACTGCATCAGGCAACGGCGCTCACAGCGCCCCAACCGCCACCGGGATTCTTAACCCGATTTTCGGCCACCGTAGGCGCGGGCTTACGGACATTGAGCAATGGATAGCTCGCCGTCCGACCGTCCGGTAACCTTCCGGACCGAGCTAAAGTCATGAACGGTACGTTATCAGCGAGTTATCAGCAATCATAGGCGCCCAGCAGGGTCGAAGCCTACTGGGACCATGGGTGATGCGAAAGAGACCTTCGGGGCCCTGGAACAATGGCAAAGAAGGAACAGGAGTGGGTTTTTAGTCAGTAAAAGTCTGACACACCTTCTTGTTCCACCCAAGAGCGGGAGATATAATTTAGATGATTTTGCCACCTAAAAAAAAATGCTCCGCAACTTAGACTTTATTGCTTTAGTTAATTGAGTAATGTTTAAGTTGCAATTGAAATGAAAATGGAATAAAATTTACAAATGCATTAGATAGAGTTTCTATACAGAAAAAAAACTTAGCTGTCATTGTTAACCGCTGATTAAGCCGATGTCACCAAGTTTTGGTGTAACCGACCCTCTGAAATGTCGCTACGCGGGGAAGATGGAAAAAGTTCACGAAAAGTTTTTGTTACGATATTTATTTAGACCATTAATTAAACATAAACAGAGGACCGATGTTGTGGTGTAATACATATAAATATTTGTGGTGTTCACGTTCTTCTTCTTCTTCCTGCCCTTATCCTATGTTACTTGGGGTCGGCGCGACACGTGCTTTTCTTCCATTCTGTCCTGTTACAAAGTTCTCAAAGACTAAAGGCATTTTATTTAAGATTAGAACAAGTAAGATTTTTATACTGTTTACACCTCTTTTACGAGGTACGTAAAAGAGGTGTAAACAGTATAAAAATCATTAGTTGACTACTTTACTTTTTGTTAAATAGTTACAGTGATTATTTTAGTTATTTTACCTTCTCTCGCCTGAAACACAGGATGTCCTAGTTCAGGCATATAACACATGTGAACTCTACATAAAATTAAGAAAAAATTTATATACTGTATTACTTTATAACTTTTGAATAAATTTATTATTATTTCCTTTATTTAAAATTTACACATATTTATCATATTTTTAAATATTCCTTAAAAAAAAAAAATTAAAAAAAAAACATTTAAAAATATAAAAAATAGTAGCCCACCGGCATCGGGAACAGGGTCCAAGCTGCCAGCGGTCAGGGTTCCTGAGAGAGGAACTTCCGGACAATACGCGCCGTGTCTAGGAGTACTGCCTTCTGGATCAAGCTCTTGATCCAACTGCCTAACGAGAGCCTCCGCAGGTGTTGGTCGAGGCTCTTGGCTATTAAGCCATTGGCCGTCACGACTATCGGCACAATGATTATTTTAGTTATTATTATTATTATTATATCAAATAAACCATTTAGAGGCACTCCACTACTGAGGGTCCAGAATCATGGACTCGATCCATGGTATTCGTTTGTGCAATGTTAAGACACTGTGTACAATTTCCAAACTGCAAAAAATACACACTTGAGAATTTTGTACAATACTAGCTGACCTGGCAAACGTTGTTTTGCCATATAAATAATTTTTAAGTCAAAAATGTTAAGGGTGGACAACCCTTATCACTAAAGGGTATGAAAAATAGATGTTGGCTGATTCTCAGACCTACTCAATATACTCACAAAATTTCATGAGAATCGGTCAAGCCGTTTCGGAGGAGTACAGGAACAAACATGGCGACACGAGAATTTTATATATAAGATTTAATTATTTAAAAAATACTTATATTCGAAACTTTTTATATGGTACCTCTCTTAATAAACCTTGATTATTGGACCAGCGTTGACTACATCACATTTCATTTAACCGTAATAACTACTCAAGTCGGTTGACTTATTAGACAGACTCTTTCACTAACTCCCTTTTCTTTCATATCACTCCTCACACAATCCATCCATCTTTTATTTTGCCTCCCTCTCCCTCTCCATCCATCCACATGTATACTAAGAACTTTTTCAGTAGATAGAGACAGGCCTGTTGGTCTAGTGGTTAGTGACCCTGACTGCTATACCGGAGGTCGTGGGTTCGTTTCGTTCGTTCGATTCCCACCCAGGACAAATGTTTGTGTGATGAGCATGATCATTTGTTCTGTGTTGGGTGTAATTTATCTATAATATTTATGTATTTAGAAATATATAAGTATGTTTATCAGTTGTCTAGTACTCATAACACAAGCTCTGCAAGCACAAGGTGACGTCACGGACGTCTAGTTGGTCAGTACTCCTTATTGTGGGAATTAGTGTTTTTAAAAATATAAGAAACCATTTTATACGAACAGTTGTGTTAAAGGTTAAAGCTTAAACTATCTCTCCACACAAACTATTATGCAGCGTACAAGTGAAGTGTTTTCAAAGTAATTGATGTTTAAACTTAAAACTTAACAAAAGTGGCAAAAATCTACCCTAAAATTAAAAATATTGGAACATTTAAGTGATCTAATGAACTTATTAAAAAACTAGATGTGAAGTGTCGCCTGAGACTGTGTGTCTTATTCTGTTTGCCCCAGTGACAGCTGTATGGTGTTAATATACCATAGACAGTCCCCATAAAACTCTTTATTGAGTATAGCGCCATCTTTTGCGATTACGCAGAACAACTGTATAGGTCAATAACTGGATTGTTGGGTTAACGTCAAACGAACAAAGCAACATGCCTGCAGCTAAGTGCGGTGGTTGCGCGAAATTTTTATCGCCGATAGATGCCGCTAAATGTAACAACTGCAGTGGATTTTATCATCGCGCTTGCGTCTGCCTTCCGACCACGGGTTTTATTAAACCCACTTGGCGCTGCCCTGAATGTGGCAAAAATCAAGTTAGAGATAACAAGGCGGACACACCAGTTCGGACAAGGGCCGCTCAAGTAGACGAGCGCATGAGCTCTGAAGAGCTCATGGACACCAGCACAAGTACGGCGGCGGTGCTGGATTCCTCCATAAATTCTTCTCCTGACTTGGCGAACGAGCTGCGGCTTTTTAAGGAAGAGTTGCGTAAGGAGTTCCACTTGATGCATCAAGAGTTCCTACAGTTGCGCACTGAAATGCGGCAGATTAAAGACTCCCTTAAAGCTGCGGATCAGCGTTTGGACACCTTGGAAGGGCGAGTGGACTCCCTTGAGCAAAAACTGGAGCAAAAGGTCCTGCCGGACAGGGATCACCTGGAGAGTACCATCGACGAGCTGAGGAGCCTATTGAATGACCGCGATCAGGAGCTGCTTCTCAACGACATTGAGGTTTCGGGTATTCCTGAATGCAGGGATGAGAACGCCCTGCACTTAATTAAGGTTCTCGGGGTAAAGCTCGGTGTCGTCATCGACGAGAGGGACGTCGTTCTCGTTGAGCGAGTCGGATCCACGCGCCGCAATCATGTACTTCCCAATAGCTCCATCTCTGCTGACCCCACTGCACAACGGCCGCGAAGTATATCTGTGCGATTCGCAAGGCGAGTTACGCGCGACTCACTACTGCAGGCGGCTCGGGTGCGGCGCGGAATAACTTCTAGTGACCTTGATATGAGTGGGCCGGCGCACCGTGTTTATCTGAACGAGCGACTTACACGGACTAATCGCCAATTATTTTATAACGCCCGTCAGGCGGGAAGCCAACATAAGTGGAAATATGTATGGACAAGGGATGGGAGAATTTTTGCACGCAGGGAGGATAACCTAAGGTCTGAACGTATCAGATGTGAAGCTGATATTTGCAGGATTTTTGGCTAATGACCAGTTTGTACTGCATCCGAAGTCATTATTTAGCTTGTTTAATTTAATAATCATTCCTCTGGATGCTTTAGCTTACTTGTTAGTTTGGTTCGCGGGTCGCAAAGTTTTATTTTGTAAAGAAAATTGTTTTGTTTTGGTCTACAAACTAATTATTGCCGTGGGGTGGTGTGTGTTTCCTGCGGTGCCGAATGGGAGCCAGCTCGAATTTCTTGAGCCGACTTTATTTTGCCCTCTACGACTTTGGTCGACACTAAGCAAACGTCATGTTGTGAATGTAATTCTTTTGGGGAAATTATGGACAGTATCGATGGCAGTGGTTTATTTTTTACTCAATCCTGATACAGAGTTAATAATGTTTAACATGATAAATATTTACAACATTTTATATTTACACGTATTTATTATCAAAATCTGCTATATATAATAACTTATACACTGACTTATACACAATTATTATTTCCAAATAGTTTTACTAAGATATTTTTTGTCATTCTTATTACAATATTAATTACAGTCAAATTTATTGAATTATTATTTACAATTTTTATTATTTACATTGGGATTATCCAGTTTACATTTCTTCCAGCAGTTACTTCTTCTTTAGCCTTTAATTATAATTACTATGGTCATGTTAATGTCGTCCTTTTTGGCATATTATGGACAGTGTCGATGGCGTTGATTTATTTATTACTCAATACAGAGTTATTAATATTTTTATGCATAGATTATTTTAATTCATACACCTATTATATTTACAACGTTCTTATATTTACACGTATTTATTATCAAAATCTGTTATATGTAATAACTTATACACAAATGTATTATACACTGACTTATATACAATTGATTATTACAGTTAATTATTTTGATTTATTACTTATAAGTTTTACTCTTTACATTGGAATAATCCTATTTACACTTCTTCCCGCAGTTAATTCTCCTTTCACCTTTAATTATAATTATTGTTGTCATTTACACTATCGACATATGGTTAAATTATGCAATTTTATTTTTTGTATGACAATTTCAGAATTTCATGCCCACGAGAATAGGTTTCTGTTCTTACTTTTGTATATCAATATGATTCAATATGCTTGAAAAATACCTTAAACTTGGTTTGTTAAACGTGGGTTCCCTTAACACTAATCAGGATGATTTTATAGCAGCAATTGAAAGGCATTCATTCGATATAATGGCGGTCAACGAGACTTGGTTACGTGCCGGAGAGGAGTTGCGTGCTCCCACTGTGCCAGGGTACCGCTTGCGGCATGCGCCGCGACCGCTTTCTGTGCATGGGGGTCACGGGGGTGGTGTAGGGTTTTATCTTAAACGTGGCCTGACCGTTCGTACCTTGTCCACTCCAGCTGATCCAAGATACGAGTCGATTGAACAAATGTGGATTACCCTAACACTAAATGGTAATAAAATTGCAATAGGTACTGCGTATCGCCCTCCACGCTCTGACTTAGACCTCTTTCTCGACGCCATAACTGATTCCATTAGTTCATTAGCAAAATGCGACTACTACATACTGCTCGGCGATTTCAATGTGAACCTACTAAATGCTGATGGCCAAACTAAGAAAGTAAGCGAGTTTCTGAATAGCCTGGGCCTAAAACAATTAGTAAGCTCACCCACTCATTTCACAGACCACAGTGGAACATTGATCGACGTTGTCTGTACTAATGTCAACCACAGAGGAGTGTCAGTTGAGCCTTATGGCTCAATTAATGGTCACTCGCTTATTGTATGTGAATTTGATATTAGGCGCAGTAAATATAAACCTCGCACAGTAACGTATAGACCTATTAATCAAATAAATAGAGAAATGCTGGAGAAAGATTTATCTCTTATAAACTGGGACAACATATGTAATTTATGTAATGTAAATGACATGGTTGACGAACTGAATAAAACCATTTTAGCAATTTACGATTCGCACGCTCCAGTTAAGACACGCTTAATTAAGGAACCATCATACCCTTGGATTACTGAGACAATTAAACTAATGATGCACTTACGAAATGCCGCCTTGACCAGATATCGTAAAACGAAGTCAGACTCAAAAAGGGCATACTACAAGCAAATGAAATCTCTGGTGAGGAGTTCAATTTTCAGAGAAAAAGTCGCATATTTCAATTTCAATATTAATAACAAAATTAAAGACCCTAAAACCTTATGGAGCAATTTAAAAAACACTGTACTCCCAAATAAACAAATTGACGACCTTCCTACCCACCTTAGAGACCCAGACCGGATAAATAATCATTTTTTGAACGTTCCTGGGAACCCAGACTGTGACATTTCACTACGTAGTTACTTTGAGTCTCATCGTTTCGGGGATGATGGTTTCAATTTTACGTTGAAGCCAGTAACCACAAGTCAAGTTTTGAGATACTTTCGTGAGCTTCAATCTAACGCTGAGGGCTGTGATAAGGTGACCCTGAATATGCTTTTGCTAACCCTCCCACACACACTCAAACTCATCACCAACATCGTGAATGGTTCAATCAGCTCTACAACATTCCCTGACATTTGGAAAATTGCTATTGTTAGACCGTTACCCAAAATATCTAATCCAACAGACTTAAAAGATCTCCGACCTATTAGCATACTGCCTTGCCTATCCAAGATTGCGGAGAAGGCGGTATGCGAACAGTTGTCGAAATATTTGGATGAAAAAAACATACTGCCTGAGCTACAGTCAGGTTTTCGTAAACGTCGCGGTACTGCTACAGCCCTTCTAGATGTAACGGACAACATTTTGGCAGCACAGGATGGTGGCCTATGTACCCTTCTCGTTTTGCTTGACTTTTCAAGGGCTTTTGACTGTATCAATATTGATTTATTTCTGTCAAAGTTGAACTATTACGGTTTCGATCAGGATGCGATACACTGGTTCCAAAGTTATCTCACCAGCCGACGGCAGCGTGTGGACATCCGGTTGGACGGTGGCTCGTCACTTGTTTCGTCACTCACCCCTGTTAGCAGGGGAGTTCCACAAGGCTCTATTTTGGGCCCTATAATCTTTATTTTGTATTGTGCAGACATTATACATTCTTTAAAACGATGTAGGTACCATATTTATGCCGACGATGTGCAAGTGTATATTTCTTTTAAGCCGAGTGACTATGACAGCGCACTAAAGGATCTAAACGATGATCTCGCCAGAATAGCAAGTTGGGCTGAAAATAACGGTCTGGTATTGAACCCTGCTAAAACCAAATACATGCTTTTTGGAACCAAATGTCAAATCAGTGCAGTGCCATCAACACTTAATGTTACCCTATTGGGCGGGTCGGTCAGTCGAGTCAGTGAGGCACGTAATTTGGGTCTGAATATGGACGAAGGGTTGAGATACGAAGTACATGTGGCAGCCGCTGTACGCACATGTTTCTACCGATTAAAGGTCCTCTATAAAATACGGCCATATCTCTCCGAAGAGTTGCGAATCCAGCTTGTTGAATCGCTTGTGCTTTCGAATCTAAACTATGCGGATACCGTTATTGGCCCTCGACTACTGGCACGAACTGATCGACTGATCCAGAGGGTACAAAACGCCTGTGCTCGATTTTGTTTCAACATCCCAGCAAGAACTCACGTAACGCCGTTTTTAAATAAGCACTCTATCCTTAGAATGAAGTCGCGTCGTAAGTTGCATTTGGCTTGCCTACTGTTTGGGGTGATAAAGTACAAACAGCCGACTTATCTTTATAATAAATTGAGCTGGATCGCAAGCAAAAGGCAATGTGCCAGAAGACAGTGCTCGCAACAACTGTCCACTCCATCGCACAAGACAGCTGTCTTCAGGGGCAGTTTCAGGTACGCAGCATCGAAATGCTGGAACAATATTCCTCCGCCAATTAGGAATGTTAAATGTGTTAACACGTTCAGAATACGGCTACGACAATTCCTCATCACCTCACAGAAAGAACGTGGTATGTTCATTTCGAATACGTCCTTCATATAGCTGGTCTGCGTGTTCCTTGTTTCCGGGACAGTCTGCTGGGCGTACCCACATATTCCGCTTGGTAGCTTGCTTTTGATAGGTACACATATTGAAAATGCTGTCTATGATTCACCGCACCTCACCTTTTTTGCTCCATTACACACACATACTCGTACATTTATATTACATTATTTTTTATTTATTCACTTTGCTTATTAACCTTGCTTATTATTTTATGCTTATTAACTTTATAATACTTTATATACTTATCTACATTTCACTCAAAACCATCTGAGCGTCCGAATGTCACCACAAGGATCCAGCATAATATCAGCGTCAGGTATTTTTGCCTGACACATGCTGAGCTGGACTCCCATTGGTGCAGCGTGACATGCACACCGCACTATGGGTCTGTCTTGTAATTTCTCTTTTTTTTTTTTTCTTAGTACCTACATGTGTTATTATTTTATTTTTTATTCTTTCCTTTGTTGTTGTCTATGTGCTTAGTTTTTTTAATCTGTGTGCTTTGTGTATTTTGGTGCATGTTTTGTGCTGTAACCAATAAAGGATTTTATCTATCTATCTATCTATCTATCTATCTATCTCTGCTTAGCTTGGGACTAGACGGCGTTGTGAGATAGTTGTGGAATATTATTATTATAGTAACACTGATCCTGTGCGACTCTCATCTATCGAATTCCCACGACCTTAAGGCGTATAGTCCCTTGAACCATCTGTCGGAAATTATGTGAACGCAACTCTCGCACTCGCCTAGGCGGCAATACGAAAATCTGTGCATTTATTTGCGGCCAGCAGCGCCCGGAAAGCGCTTTAAATCAATTTTCTCTGCGAGATATTGATTGATTTACATAAACAATGTTCACTTTGAAGAATATCTAACCACCCATTTTTATGTGTAAAAATGTTTCTAAAGGTCCAAGCCGTTTCGAAAGAGTAGGGAAAAGTTGCAAAAAGTTGCGACATTGCTAAATATTTTTTTTATTTTTACAAAAGTATTGATTGCACGAAAAAATCAAATGTTGATATTATTGTTCATGAATCTAAAATAAACATATATTTTTTTCAAACCAATTGACCTAGCCGTTACGGAGGAGTAGGTTTCAGAAAATCACTGTTTTATGGCACTTTTCGGGCGCTTGGCCCTTAACCAGGGGCCTAAGTCTGCTATTTTTATAAATTCGTCATTCCAAAACGATTCCATTGTCATTTTTCTAAAAGTTTGTAATCTGCTAATTTATAATGATCGATCATTGATCGGTCAATGGTCTTGTAATAGAATTGTGGTAGAATGACAAAATCGAGCTTATTAAAAGCACTGACGCGATGACGTCGTAATGGTAGGCTGCGTCTTCCGGTACGCAGTTGCTGCTCCAGAATCTTTCGATCCCCATCGACCATCTGTTCTGCCATTTAAGTTTAGTTTGTGCCTTATATTGTGCTAAATAAATTCTTTTTTCTTTCTATCTTATACGAGGCTAAGGCAAACATTACACGGTAGGTTGTTCTGTCACAAAGGAGGAGGCCGAACGCACCAGGCAACGGCGTTTTCACCGCCACCGCTGGGATTCCGATCCTGATGTCCAGCCGCAGGCGCGGGCTTGCGGATAGTGAGCAATGGGTAGCTCGCTGTCCGGCCGTCCGGTAACTGTTCGGACCAAGCCCAAGTCGTCGACGGCGCGCACTGTTCCCGCGTGCCTCAAGAAGTTGTCAGCAACAGCAGAGACCCAGCCGGGTCGAAGGCTACTGGGGCCAGGGTTATCCGAAAGGGCGCTCGAGCCCAGGTATGAAGGCTAGTAGTCTTTTAGTCAGTAAGAGTCTGACACTATCTCCCGCTCCGCCTAAGAGCGGGGGTTGATATTGGATGATTTTTTCCCACCATAAAAAAGTCAGTTTTGCCACAGCCAAAGTTTTGATTGACGAAAAACCTACCGTCTAATGCGACGATTGACGGTTTTCAGTACTGATTGACGAAAACTATAATTCATAATTGATGGAAATGATTGACGCTTGCATGACCGTGTAACGGTCGCCTTATTCAACCTCATGCCGCACTACATGTAAAAACATGACATATTTAAATTCTAATAACTATTTTAAAGCGTTGCTACATGAACTGAAAGTCAAAAGAGTATTTTTTGTTACCTGTGTGTGTATCGCCTAATTTGGCACGTTTGTATGCGAGCGCACGACGTTAGGGCGACGTGTTAGTGGGACGAGGAGCGGGTTTGATTTCCGTCTCCATTTTGTTTTGTGGACTGTAGTTTTAAAAGGGTTTAATCTTATACACTAAGGGTGAGTTGCACCATTTAACTATAATGGTAACAAAGCCGTTAACAGTTGTCAAATCGTCGAATTGACCAATAGGCGGCTGTTTCACGGCTGGTTAAGGTTTGGTTATTGTTATAGTTAAATGGTGCAACTCACCCTTAATATGAAAAAATATGTCAAAGGGAAAAGAACTAAGGTTGCCGACATAGCACGAAGGATTGCCAAACTTAAGTGGCAATGGGCAGGGCACATTGCTCGCAGAACAGATGGACGTTGGGGCCGAAAGGTTCTGGAGTGGCGACCGCGTATGGAATGCCTCCTACAAGGTGGACCGATGACTTGGTGAAGGTTGCAGGAAACCGATGGATGCGAGACGTACAGGATCTTTCATTGTGGCGACACTTAGAGGAGGCCTATGTCCAACAGTGGGCGTATATCGGCTGGAATTCAGTCGGATTGATATTTTCGACTACTTGGGCTCATTTCGGACGGTTACCAAACTCATTTTTCGATGCTCGCCGTCCGCGAGCTCACGTCTACGGTGGCCGGAAATCGGGATCGGAATCCTGGCAGCTGGCAGGGGCACGAGGGCCATTGCCTCGCGCGTGCGGCCGCCTCCTTTGTTAGCATTACTGCTTCCCAGAAGGAGGTGACCGCCTGCCACTCCTCCTCGCTGCGGACTAAAGCCTGCACCAAGGCTAGGTGCGAGAGATCGCCGCCGCCGAGCGCCCCCACGAGGACACGGCGATGCTCTGCCCAGGCGGGGCACACCTCTACCACAAAATAGATAGGTACAGAAGGCAATCTCATGTACTTCACTTTTTATACCTACGCTAGGCGAGCAATTCGCTGACGTGTGTGCGTACACACACGTCAACGTATTGCTCCGAACTAGGGAATCCAATCCCGCAAGCGCGGAATCCCGCAAATGCGGGATCTCGCATTTTGATTCCCTACGCCACTTGCCACACAGCACGTGAAACCATGGCTTTGTTGCGAGAAAAATTTGGTGAACAGTTAATTTCGCGTTTCGGACCAATCAGTTGGCCGCCTAGATCCTGTGATATCACACCCTTAGACTTTTTTCTGTGGGGTTATGTAAAGTCCAAAGTTTATATGGATAAACCGCGTACGATTGATCAACTGGAAGCCAACATTACTCGCGTTATTCGCCAAACACCACTGGAAATGCTCGGTCGGGTCATCGAAAACTGGAACTCCAGAATGGACCACCTTAATCGCAGTTACGGACAACATTTGAAAGAAATAATCTTTAAAAAGTAAATTTAAGGAATGGTTCTTTTGTATTATAATAAAGATTATCCGATAAATTTTATTTTATTCATATTTTTTTTAGTTTTGGAAAAAGTAACTACAAATGAATCACCCGTTATGTAGATTGCCTTCTGTACAAGTTCTTTTTTGTGCCTCTAACATATGCTCCACCGTGTCCTCCGGCCTGATGGTTAACGTATGCGGTTGCATTTTGTTTTTCCTCCCCGTTTTGCTTGGCACTATGTCAGCTACCTTTGCTGTCAATACCTAAATACAGATGTGGCTTAAACTAAAACATATCATATAGTATAATAGAGTTAACATGACTGTTAAGTTACTTAGCTATAACTATATATATACCGGACCACAAAAAATATGAAAGAGGTTAGAAAGGAAATACTTTCCGATTTGTACTACAACGAGTGTCGGCGCTTGTCTCACACCCTTTAACTCCACTACAGGCAATAAACCAATACGAACGCGCATTACGCAACTAACAGACCACGCACACTTAGATCGCAAGTTTGCTATTGGTACTTGAATTATGAGCATTGCCCTACTTTGTGCATTAACCCCCTTCATTTGTTCTGCGGTCCGGACTAAGTGTTTCGCCTCGTAGTTTATACCGCGAACATCGAAGGACAGGAACAATTTGCCTGCTGCGGTCTTTCCGTCTGATTATACCTAATTTGGGTGTCTTCAATGCTAGAGTAAATAGGCTCTTAATAAACTAGTGCGCTTCGCTATCAACGATTGCATTACTACTTACCATCAGGTGGGATCGCAGTTAAACACTAAACACACCAACTTCACCAACTTCACAACTTCAAAAAAACAACACCATATGGGAAACTTTCCAACGCTGCGTTTTCCGGTGCGGTAAGTAATTTTTTTTTAATTGATATAAACTAGTGCTTGACTGCGATCCCACCTGATGGTAAGCAGTGATGCAATCTCTGATGGTCAGGCACACTAGTTTATTAAAAGCCTATTCACTCTAGCCTTGAAGACACCCAAATTATAATCGGACGGGAAGACCGCAGCAGGCAAATTGTTCCAGTCCTTCCACGTACGCGATATAAATTACGAGGCGAAACGCTTAGTCCGGACCGTAGAATTTTCAACAACGTAAGGGCGGATATTCGCCATACGTCGGGGAATTGTGATGGCGGAATCAAGTTATAAACTTACCCCTACAGTTTTATCCATATTTAATATAAAACCAGCCTAGACTTTAGCAATCAAACAAAACCTAAGTCTTATACAAATCTTGGCAAACAACTTCAGTGAACGATGCGTTTCGTTTACATTCATTTCCATTCATTCATTCACTCATATCAGAGCATTGTGGTACTGAATGGGAGCGAGCTATCAAATTGTACGGAGTCGTCGTGCATTCTCAATAATGGCCGGATCATGAGATGTAATACGGATATGTTGCTGTCAAAGTAGAGAATCGGACAATTTTGGAAATGGACGTGACTTTTTTTTTATGGTGGAAAAAATCATGCATTGACATCCCCCGCCCTTGGGCGGAGCGGGAGATAGTGTCAGACTCTTACTGACTAAAAGACCCACCCCGTTCCTTCTAGCCTTCATACCGGGGCTCGAACGCCCTTTCGGATAACCCTGGCCCCAGTAGGCTTCGACCCGGCTGGGTCCCTGCTGTTGCTGACAACTCCTTGAGGCGCGCGGGAACAGTGCGCGCCGTCGACGACTTGAGCTTGGTCCGGACAGTTACCGGACGGTCGGACAGCGAGCTACCCATTGCTCACTGTCCGCAAGCCCACGCCTACGGTGGCCGGAAATCGGGATCGGAATCCCAGCGGCGACGGCGAGAGCGCCGTTGCCGCATCAAGTAAAGCATCAGTCGGCCTGAGGCCATTGCGAGCATTACTGCTTCGCAGAAGTCGGCGACCGCCTGCCACTCCTCCTCGCTCCGGACCATGGCCTCAACCAAGGCCCGGATGGACGTGACTTGTAGTTACGGGTGAAAGGACAGAATAAAAGAAAAACATCGTGTTGCATCGAATAGGCTAGTTGCCGTAAAAAATGTAATTAGTCTGTCTTTTAGATTATTCAAAAATAAGGGATACGTATTTTTTATTTGTAAACTAAACCAAAAATGACAAAGATATATGTAGCTCAGTAAATTTACGTGTGACGTCACGCCGTGCTACATTTTTTCGCACGGGGTGCTATATCTTTGTTATTTTTTGTTTTAATCGAAAAAAGAAAAAAAATATGTGTCCAATATTTTTTTTATAATCTTAAATATGGACTAAATAAAATGTAATTATTTTGACCCTGGAAACTACCCTATTCAAGTTTCTTTTTAGGTAAGAAATCATCTAATGACATCTCCCGCCATTGGATGGAGCGGGAGGGCGTGTCAGACTTTTAGTGACTAAAACGCACCCCTGTTCCTTCTTTACCTTCGTTCCAGGGCCCCGGGGTTCTTTTTCACATCACCCACTTTTTTTATGGTGGGGAAAATAAAGAAAATATTATTTAAAACAATGGGTTTGGTCCGGACAGAACAATGGGCCTTGCCCACTGCCACTCAAGCTGTTTTCCAGAGTCAGTAAGAATCGTCTAACGCGCAGGGTTGACGACTTCCAGCCTCTCGAACAAGTCGGATTCCGAAAAGACTTCAGCACCGTAGATACGTCGTAGAGGCGTACGGTAAAGGAGTGTCAGGCAGGCTTGGGCAGAGCACCACCGTGTCCTTTTTTGTGCACGCTGTCGACGACTTGGGCTCGGTCCGGACAATTACCGGACGGTCGGACACTGTCCGCAAGCCCGCGCCTACGGTGGCCGGAAATCGGGATCGGAATCCCGACGGCGGCGAGAGCACCGTAATTGCCAACCGGCCACTCACATTAAAAAAAGCTCTCATAAACTAAGTAGAACAAGCTAATCCCAGTCATTTTGAATATTTCTTAGAATTCCATGTTTGTCGGTAACAGGTAGATACAAATCCAGTGTTATTGCGCACTGAGTGGCAAGTAGCAGTATCACCGAGTGCCGGCGCTGGATCTAGCTAGAGAGGATGTTACCGGATAGATAATATTTGTCATAGCCTGGAGGTTTATGAAACCCACTTCTCATCGTCATTTATTTATTTACAATTTACTTATACAACATTACAATCTAACTAAACTAATACGTTGTACAGAAACAAGAAAAAAAAAAGAAGAAAACATACATTGTCACTAATATAAAATAAAATAAAATATCCAACAAAACTAAATAAGACGTCGTCCACATAATCGCTTACCATCCGGTGAGATAGCCTATCAATAAATAAAAAGCCAAAATACTTGTAAACTTACAATAAAAAAATCTTAGTACTAGGAGTTAGTACTTTTTTTTATCGGTTATAAGCTAGTACTTGACTGCGATCCCGTCTGATGGTAAGCAGTGATGCAATCGTTGATGGTGAGGCGCACTAGTTTATTAAGAGCCTATTCACTCTAGCCTTGAAGACACCCAAATTATAATCGGACGGGAAGACCGCAGCAGGCAGACTGTTCCAGTCCTTCGAAGTACGCGGTATAAATGACGAGGCGAAACGCTTAGTCCGGACCGTAGATGTTTCAACAACGTAAGGGTGAATACTCGCCGTGCGTCGGTTTGTCCAATGGTAGAAATGAGATGGCGGAATCAAGTCATGCAATTCCTGCGCACACTCTCCAGAATGCAATCTGTAAAACACCGAAAGGCTGGCTACCCTACGACTGTGCTCAAGGCTTTGAAGATATTTGTTAGTCTATAATGTCTTTTGCTGTGCCCAACAGGGTCCACAATTGCGTCCATTAAATTTTCACTTACCACCTAAGCATGTGCATTGTGGAATGCAATAAAAAATTGAGTATTGAGTATTGGACTTAACCAAATCTGGATCACCAATCAGCCTCTTCGCACGCCTTTCCATCGAGTCCAAAGCTGCCAGGTGGCACTTTGCAGCACCAGCCCATATGAGGCTGCAGTACTCCACACTTTTATATCTATTTGTATGTTAATGTGTCTTAATTCTAATTTTACTTCTAAGTACCATATCGACTAGATTTATTTTAACTCTAAAAAATATTCTATGTCTGCAAGAACCCCTCTACTGGTGAAGGCCTCCTCCAAAGATGTCCAGTCTTCTCTGGACTGGGCTGTATGCATCCAATTCATTCCGGCAATCTTTTTGATGTCATCTTCACATCTAGCATATAGGATCCCCTTTTTTTCTGTTTTCCTTAGGGGCCCTGCCATGTCGTTATCAATAATAATACTTTAAAAAAACATGCATGAAATTGTGGATTTGAAACCGAACAAGAAGCAATGTGAAATTAGTTTATCTAACACATTACTGAAGCCCCGTGCCTCGGAGAGCACGTAAAGCTGTTGTAGCCTACAATAGTTACAGGTATCCTTGCAGTATATATCGTATTGCTCAAGTATCTAGGTTGTGGAGGTCTGATAGGCAGTCACTCCTTGTAAAACACGGGTGCTGACCCGATTGCTCGCGGGTACCCTACACTACCCTACTATAACCTACACTACACTCATTTTCATTTTTTTTCCACAAGAACCTTCTCCTCACAAACACAACAAAAAAAGAATTAGCGAAACCGGTTCAGCTGTTCTCGAGATTTTCGCTTAGCAACACATTTAGCGATTCATTTTTATATTATAGACTAGCTTACACAATATGTAGCCTATGTCATTTAAGAGATAAAGTTTGTTTTTTTGTTTGTAGGAGGTAACTAACTCCTGCAAACAAACAAAAAAAATTTACCTCTTTAATATATTAGTGTACGAGTAGATAAATAAATAAATTCGGCCGCATGCAGTTACACTGGAAGCTTACCTTGATATCGGCAAATAGGGAAAAGACTTGGGAGATAAAAATGATACTTCCATTTTATGTGACTGGTCTGTGGGGCTATGGCTTAATACAAAATCATTGGCAATGTCCTTTCAGTTCTTCCAGGGTAGTCCAAAAAATCCAAAGTCTTCAGCATTTTGCAGGTCAGTGTCAGGTCTTTTTTTCGATAACCTCGGCCAGACCGGGAGATAGTGTCAGACTCTTACTGACTAAAAAACCCACTCCGTTCCTTCTTTGCCTTTCGTACCGAAAACTCCTTGAGACGCGCGGGAACAGCACGCTTAGCCAAGTTTCTATTCTGCAATCGTTAACGCTGTCGAAAAGTGATGAAACGAATGGGAATGACGTCATCTCAACGTAAAGTCGCGTGGTCGGAACAAACGAATAGAAAATTCGTAGCCAAGTTCACATCGTCCAAAATAATAGAATGAATTTCTACAACGTTTAAAACTACATCCTTTGATAAAACACAAATGCTACATTGTAGAACGAGCGGCCGACTCAGGTGCGTCAACATGGCTACCCACTTATGGTTTTCTACAATTGCTGACACCGAAGCGTTACTAATTGGAGAACGGAATTCGACACGATACGGTTGTAACTTGGCTAGGGGGGCAGTGCGCGCCGTCGACAACTTGGGCTCTGCCAGGACGGTTACTGGACGGTTGGACACAGCTACCCATTGCTCACCGTCCGCAAGCCTGCGCCTACGGTGTCCGCAAATTGGGATCGGGATCCCGGCGGCGGCTGGGGCGTGAGCGCCGTTGCCTGATGCCGTCCGGCTCGTCCTTTGCTAGCATTACTGCTTCGCAGAAGGAGGCGACCGCCTGGTGCAAGTCAGGTTCTATATTCAGTAAAAATATGATAAATTGCGACCACAGAAAATATTGACTGAGTTATCATCATTAAAATCACCAATACAACCCTCTCAGTTCTTCCGGAAAAAAACGCTCAGGTGTCAATATTGCGCAGACAGCCTGGAGGACACAGTGGAACATATGGTGCAGGAGGTTCTACTTGGGAGGTGCACTCCGGGTCCTCTTGGGGGCGATCGGCGGCAGCGATCTCTCGCGCCGGGCCGCGCGTACGGACCATGGTCCGGAGCGAAGAGGAGTGGCAAGCGGCCTCCTCCTTCTGCGAAGCAGTAAGTTCTTGCTTCAAGCCTGGTTCACGCCATGGTCTGGAGCGAAATGGAAAGGAATCCGGTCGCGTCGGAGGACGGGATATGCCACACTAAAATTGAGTCGGTAATATCACCTCTATAGAAATCCCACAAGTAGTAATAATTTGGGATTAAAATATGCATTTCTAGATAAAATGTTTCTTTTCAATCTTAGTGCTTAAAAGTGGCCACAGACTTGTATTAGTGCTAGCTTGGTGCTTCACGCTTGCTTGAGTCTTTGGGGGTCGGTAGAAAGGTAGGTATTGTGTTTAGGGACATTGGAGGACTTTTTTTAGATAAGACATTGTCGGATTTTCGGTCCAAGATACTTTACAGTGGTGATCGATTGAATTTTGGATGCAATTGAGGCCGTTTAGTGGATGCGGAGGTGGAAAAATGAAATAGTACATAACGACACAAGTGGAGACAGTTTGTCATTACAACTAAAGTGATATTTGCCCGAGCCGTAAGAGAGGGTATTATGGAGTCGAGTGCTGAATTGACAATCATTTCAACGTTTATGCGCTAAGCGAGCCATAATAGTCGTCCGTCAACCACCGTTGAATTATTTCGTCGTAAGTAGATATGTGTATTGAAAAACGTTGACATTTTATTCTATTCTATTCTGTTCTATTCCGTTGTATTCCGTTGTATTCCGTTCTATTCCGTTCTATTCTGTTCTATTCCGTTCTATTCCGTTCTATTCCGTTCTATTCCATTCTATTCCGTTCTATTCCGTTCTATTCCGTTCTATTCCGTTCTATTCCGTTCTATTCCGTTCTATTCCGTTCTATTCCGTTCTATTCTGTTCTATTCTACCACGATTCTTTTTTTGAAATGATTCCTCAGTTCCAGACAACAACTAGCCAGATAGTTATGAACTTTATAGTTTGACGATATGTCAATCCTCGTTTGGCCATGTCATTGATATACGATTTTTATGAAATAAAGAAAGTAGGCCAAACGAGGCTTGACATACCATCAAACGTTAACTTTGAAACGATCTGCCCAGTTTAAATTGACCGTATCATAAAGTGATCAATTTCTGAGATCTTGCCACGACATTTTTTTTTTTTAAAGCTTTCAGGTAACAGAGGGCCGGCAGGGAATTCCATTCCTTAGCTGTACGCATAATGAATGTACTTCTATTGTGTGATGTTCCTCTTCTACTCCTCCTCGAGTTGTATTCCTCTATGTATTTCTCATTACTGATGGTCTTGGAGATCCCGCTGGATTAGCTTCTTATAGATGGTGTCTCTCCATCAGAGACAGTTCTATGAACATACTGAACATAATTTAATTTATTTTTGATTATAATATAGGTACTTATATACTTTAATATCTTGACATCAATTATTATTATTTTCTTGTGTATTTTTTAATGTTTAGAAATTTTAAATGGCTTTAATGCAATTAAATGTAATTAACGTAACTAAAACATTTCTACGCCGTTGTTGGCAAAAACACTATTAATTACCCTCCACCACCTTCACCTTGCAAGTCCGATAAGTCAGTTATGTAAATTCATGTTTAACCAATAAATTTTCTTTCTTTATTTCTTTATTTCTTTCTTTCTTTCCTTCTTTTTTTATTTTTTTTCTTTCTTTCGTTCTTAGCGTCACAAAGTGCCACGTGCATTTGGGTGTCCAGTGTGGAGCGGACGGGCCCCAAGTCTACTATTACAATATTGTCAGAATGGTCTATCATTGATTTTATAATTGTTGATTTTGAGTAAGTTTGGTAATCCACTAATATAATGGCGTCATTATGACTTTCCAATGATCAACCACTGACACTCCATTGAAAGAAGTGGGATATAATGGTAATTTTTTGACAGTTCCTTAGACCTCTGGTCTAAGGAACTGTCAAAATTTTTGCTAACCTACCACTTTTTTTTTGCTTGTATGCTTGATATTGTCATTTTACCGCAACTCTATTACGATTCCATTGACCGATCAATGATTGATTATTATGAATTAGCACTACAATGATTGATTATTACGAATTACACTAGGAACTTTTAGCAAAATGACAATGGGATCTTGTTAGAATAACGAATTTATAAAAATAGCAGACTTGGGCCCCTGGTATTCCACATTGGACACTCAGTTTGGCGTTCCTCTACCTATCAGTTTTTAATTCGTCATTGTTGGAAATAATTGTTTGTTTTTTGACTAAAAGATGATTGTGCTAATAATAATTGAAGTGGTTTTATTTGTGATTCCTCTCCTCCATCCTTGCTACGGTCGCGAGTGCTGCAAACAAACTGCTGCCAAATTAAAAATCTTAGACGTAGATTTACACAGTTTTTTTAGATGGGAAATATATGGTCTTTTTTTTTTTCGATGGGAAAAATCATCTTATGACAACCCCCGCTCTTGGGCGGAGCGGGAGATAGTGTCAGACTCTCACTGACTAAAAAACCCATCCCGTTCCTTCAAGCCTTCATACCGGGGCTCGAGCGCCCTTTCGGATAACCCTGGCCCCAGTAGGCTTCGACCCGGCTGGGCCCCTGCTGTTGCTGACAACTCCTTGAGGCGCGCGGGAACAGCGCGCGCCGTCGACGACTTGGGCTTGGTCTGGACTATTACCGGACGGCCGGACAGCGAGCTACCCATTGCTCACTGCCCGCAAGCCCGCACCTACGGTGGCTGGAAATCGGGATCGGAATCCCGGCGGCGGCGGCGAGAGCGCCGTTGCCTGATGCGGTCGGCCTCCTCCTTAGCGAGCATTACTGCTTCGCAGAAGTCGGCGACCGCCTGCCACTCCTCCTCGCTCCGGACCATGGCCTTGACCAAGGTCCGGCGCGAGAGTTCTCCGCCGCCGATCACCCCCACGAGGGCACGGCGATGCTCCGTCCAAGCAGGGCACACCGCGATTGTGTGCTCCACCGTGTCCTCCGGGCGTTCCGCACAGTGGCGACACCCAGGCGTCACTTCCGCTTTGATTCGGAACAGGAACCTCCCGAACTTACTTGCCATTTCCGGTGAGGACCTGTGTCATGCGGAAGGTAAGGACGCCGTGAGGTCATTCCAGCCACGCCTCAAAGAGGGGACTTATCGCCAGAAATATATGGTCTATTAGCCTAGCATCGGATCTGAAAACTTTAAGCTCACTTTTGAAAATAGCGCCATCTATGATAATCTATTAGAACTTGTTTCAAAACTTATAAGCTTTCTCTTGATAAAAAGTCATTTCTTTGCATTTTCATTGTTTCGCTATTGCCTCATAGGTGGCGCATAGTTTGCACACGTACTATTACTCCATAGATGGCGATAAAAGTTATTTTTTAGTACGCCACGCATTTTCATAATTTTGCTATCGCCCCATAGATGGCGCGCATGCACATCTACCTACTGCTTCATAAATCCTGTTAATTTTAATTTCTTAAATGATTCATTTCGTGTCGATCAGACTGCGATTAGATTATACAAGTACGGATATTATGTTTAAGATGAAAAACAAAGACATTTTATGTATAAAAATTTATTTATTCTATAAATGCAATACCCTCATCATCAATAAATTTATAAATGCATTTTCACGCTTATAACTACATAAATATAATATTTAAATGCAGATTCGTATTACAAAAATAAAATGTTAACAATTTCACTGCTGCTTCAGACACTAGCGCCTCTACCGAGTAATTTTAGAACTAAGTTAGTGATCATTTTGTATAGTTTTTCAGACATCAAAACTTTCAATACAGCAATGAATTTGTTATTACAAAGACCTCTCTAGTTGTTTTAAAACAACTAGAAGATGTTTGAAAACATTATTTTCTTATATTCGAGTATTTAAAGACAATCTTTGAGCATTGTCATAAAACACAAAAAAAAAACAAAACAAAAAAAAAATTAAAAAAAAACAAACTGCAGTGCTCATGTCACCCTTTTTAGATCAAAGGCAAAAATAACATATTTTTATTGAATCACTTAAAAAAAAATATATTCTTACTGGCAATCTTTGAACAGCAAAAAAATTAAAATAACAGTTTTTTTTATATAGCTGCTACTTTAAAAAATAACGTTATAACCTATTTCCTGTTGAAACAGTTATTCAAAACGTTATAGTTAAACCGGAATCCTGATTCAGGAACGCCATCGTTTTCTAAGTTGTCACTGTGGAAGTACACGTAGAGGGGTCCAGGTGGCGTCGCTGAAAAGGAAGATCATATTAGAATATCATCATAATCATCACCATCCATCATCATCCTCATCATGATCACCTATAGCCGACTAGATCGACTTTTGAGTGTGTTTTTTTTTTATTTCCCATCTAGAGTTTATTTACAACTTAAAGCAACAAAATATACAAGGTGTAAGGGACAGCCCTCCACAAACTTTAAGGGCTTGCTCAGTAGACGAAACTGAACAACCCACCATATTTTTTTTACAGGAAACGAAAAAAAAAAATCCGCCTCAACATACAAAATTATTAACTTGATTGGACAGTTTGTATGGAGAGGCTGAATTTTTTTTCGTTTCCTGAAAAAAATTTTATGGTAGGTTGTTCAGTTTCGTCTACTGAGCAAGCCCTTAAAGTTTGTGGAAGGCTGTCCCTTACACCTTGTATACATAATAAACTTAAATTAAAATATTTAAGTATGCTTAACCTAACTATACACACTAAGGACTACTTCCTACTAAAATATGGCGTCATAAAACTCCTCCACATCGCTATCGACTGGAAGTGTGCCAAATAGGCTGGCGGCATTGCCACGTTGAATGGCAATGCTTAATCTCTGACCGAGATAAAAGCCAGCCCTTGGGTCACGCGAAGTGTCAACTAAGCGTCTTGGCAGTTCCTTAAAAAGTATATGAGCACTCGGACCCCACGGCCCAAGAGTTTCAACCCCAAACGGCTCAAAAATATAACTGCCGACGAGGTTGTTATATTTCCGCCGCTTGAGGTTCTCCGCAGCCGCAGCGGCAGCACCAGCACAGCACGATGAACTAGGAAGATGGGATGGCGCAAGAGTGTCGACATAGGTAGCGTCCCACACTAAAGGTCTACCCAACTTCCATGGAAATAAAGACATAGGTTCCAAAATGAGTGTGTTTCAATTGGCCACCATCCCTGATTCAACCACGAAACAGTCCGTGGTATAGGGACGATTGAACCAAATTCCACTTTCTTTTTAAACATTCGTATACCTCTAAAACTGTGTCCCAAAATCTAAAATGTTTTAGCCATTTTGTAGATAGAAACCCGTTCTTGAATTGTGCATATCACCATTGTCGCTAGGTTTAAAAACCACTAAATTATGAACGATGAAAGTCAAATTGTTTCAACCGTACCCAGTTCACCCAACCACGTATCCCCAAGCAAAAATACTTACAGGCAATAATTTGTCCCGCTGCACTGCTACCACAGAACTTGGTTCCTCTCAAGCCGTCAGCAGTCTCCGCTTCAGGAATAAAGAGGTAGTCTTCAGACTGGGATGCTCCACGGGTGACAGGATTAACTTGGCAATCAGTATCCACGTACAGGTTCTCTTCATTGCGGAATGCTAGGCTGAAGCTGGCAGCTGTTAGCCTGGGGAAGATGAGGTCACATTAATAAAGTCGGTTTGATGAATATACACAGGACTGGTCGTTCAGAACTTTTAGTGATACAGATACTGGCACGAATCTTGAGCGCTCGGCGTCAGAGTGGGGATCGCTTTGCGCATTCCATACATTGGCGAACCAATCTCCGTCATTGTTAGATACATGCAGCAAGCGCAGGTAACGAATCACGAGTGACGTCTATGACACGACGGCGCGGTGAGCCAATCACTGACACTCCCCGCGTCTCACTTCGTACCACTAAAGAGACCGAATATTTGATTTCTGCGCAACTTAAAGCCAGCGCTCAAGATCCGTGCCGGTATCTGTACTTGGGGAGGTCTAAGTACAATAGTTGACGTCTATCGGCTGAAATGATAACCACGTAGGTAAAGGTTTAACGCTTCAAAGCTTAGAGAGTTCACAAGCGCACACCCCCTACCAGACATCTGCTAAAGTAATATTTAGATGCATAATTTTTGGACCGTCACGTTGTCCATTCCTGGACAACGCACCGGCACGCCACTAGCGCAGCTTGTGCATTGCCAATCCTTCGAAACACAGAAGGCATACAGCGACCTGCGTGTCCAAAACACACGTTCCGAGTCACCGGGACTCCTGCGTCACTGTAGTGCATCCGGCATTTTTGCCGATGCAAACGTTGACAGTTTTTCGTGTATGTTACGTAAAAGATATGCCTGTTCGCTATGCCCAGCCCCAACACTGTTCTCAGAACGCCAGCTGACAGGTCTCTCCGATCAAGAGGCGGTGGGTACGACTAGCATAGCATAGTCGGCCTTATAATGTTCCCACGGTTGGGACTCTGGCATCCTCTAGTGGCAAAATGGCACGGCCCCAAGCCCGACGGGGCCCCCGGTCTCAGAGGCCGCGAGCTCAGAAGAAGTAACCCAAAATATTTTTTTTTTTTTTATTAAAATGATATCACAACTAAGGGCCAAGCGCCCGAAAAGTGCCATAAAACAGTGATTTTCTGAGGCCTACTCCTCCGTAACGGCTTGGTCAATTGGTTTGAAAAAAATATATGTTTATTATAGATTCATGAACAATAATATCAACATTTGATTATTTCGTGCAATTAATACTTTTGTCAAAAAAAAATATTTAGCAATTTCGCAACTTTTCGCAACTTTTCCCTACTCAATCGAAACGGCTTGGACCTTTAGAAACATTTTTACACATAAAAATTGGTGGTTAAATATTCTTCAAAGTGAACATTGTTTATGTAAATCAATTAATATCTCGCAGAGAAAATGGGTTTAAAGCGCTTTCCGGGCACTGCTGGCCGCAAATAAATGCACAGATTTGCGTACTGCCGCCTAAGCGAGTGCGAGAGTTGCGTTCACATAATTTCGGCCAGATGGTTCAAGGAACTATACGCCTTAACGTGATTTATCGGGGTCCCATCTAATGAATTTGCCACCGGCCTCAGATGATATAGTTACGCCACTGCCTCTCTATAAGAGGAAAGACGAGTGGGCATGACTGAACGCAATCAATTGGACATTCTGCTGCATTTTTTTCCACGGGGTGACGTCACACGTAACTTTAATGGGCAATATCGATATCCGTGGGCAATATCGTTCTTATTTTTTGTTTAATCAAAAAAAAAGAAAAAATACGTGTCCAATATTTTTTATATGTCCAATATTATATATTATATTATTATTATTACTTCTAAGTTTTTATATGGCTAAACTGATTTGGAAAATTTAAACGATAAGAAAAAATTGAAAAATCTAAATTAGGTATTTTATAAAAATGAATAGCTATTCGTTAGTCTCGCTAAAACTCGAGAATGGGTTAACCGATTTGGCTGATTTTGTGATAGTCTTGGAAAGGTTTATGGCTATTATCGTCTGATAACACGCATTCACGCACTATGCTGCGGGGTGCGTGGCAGTCTTGCCACGCACCCCGCAGCATAGTGCGTGAATGCGTGTCTTAACGTTGCTTGTAAGTATCTCCATTTGTATAGAAAACACGCACAGTCCAACACACTGAAACTGCATCCACGCGCGTTCATGCAGATTACGCACCTACATGCGAAGAGACACGCACTCACGCGCGTGGGTGCGGGGCGACACGCAAGGTATGCCACACAGTCTCGGTACCATGCGTGATTTTGTATGAAATGAGTGCGTGCCTGTGTAAATTTACAAGACGCACCTACGCGCGTAAGTGCGTAAAAAACCCGCACGATGATACAGATCTGCACTCCTGCAAGTACGTGCGTAGGAGCGTCTTCACGCGCTACGCTGCGGGATGCGTGGCAGTGTGATAACTGCTTAAACGATAAGAAAACAAAACCCAAATAGAACGCCATCTTTAATTAAAATTTCATTTAAAACCAATCGGCAGCTGTCCTTGGATGCACTAGCATATCGCGTACAGGGATAATCACCGGTTGGTACCACGTTCCATTAGAAGCATCAAAAGCACCTCTGCGAGTTGATTTCGACTCTTCGTACGCCTTCCAATGGTCCAGGACCCCAGGCACAAAAAAGCGCGCTCGAGCAACGCGCACATAGACAGCACGGACACGATATCTCGGAGAGCCTCGGCCCACATGTCGAAAAATTCCGGTTCAAACGCTCATTATTGTGCGTCCACCGAAAGTAGATATAAAGAGTGTTTTGTGCCCCAGGCTTCTTAGCCACTATTATAATATTTAACCCACCGATATAATAATAAACTTACTTGATACCACAGACATCAGGGGTCCTCTTAAAGCAGGTCGCATACATCATGTCAGCGATGTAGGGGCCATAACCTCGATTATAGTTAAAGGACTCGAAGGCCCCACTGCGGTCGGGGTAGTACTGTAGACAGCCGGGCGGTGCTAGAAACGAAGACACATTAATTATAGAAAACAGAAGTACCTCCTCCTACCAGTGACCTTAGTAGAATAGAATAGAATAGAAATACTTTTATTCGGGACAGACACCGCACAACGGTTATATAGTACACAAAGTAAACAAGAATAAAAGTACAAATAGTACAGGATACGGTTAAGAACGACCTTCACTGGTTTGTTTAATGGATGAAACCTATTTTATGATAAATGTAGTATATTAAATAATATAAAGCCTGAGAAATTCCTGGCCAAACAA
Source organism: Mythimna albipuncta (assembly GCA_929112965.1). Taxonomy (NCBI): domain Eukaryota; kingdom Metazoa; phylum Arthropoda; class Insecta; order Lepidoptera; family Noctuidae; genus Mythimna; species Mythimna albipuncta. Next base: position 1,439,756 of record OV815986.1, on the reverse strand, counting down.
TTTTTTTTTTTTTTGTAAAATGCACCGGTGTGTTTGACGAATAAATTTAATACTAACCGAAAGAGTGCAGCCTTTAGAATATAAAAATGTTGGGTTGCCTATTTGTTTCCTGGCATAGCTATGGGTTGCCAGGTATAAACAGGTATGCATAAACAGGTGTGTTTTTTTTTTGTATACAACAAATGCTATATAAAAATATACGCTGTTGAATACGATGTTATAGTGTTGTCTGCAAAAAAATCTGGTATGGATAACGGTTGTGCATTTTTCTAAAAATAAAATAAATTTTCAATTTTTAATTAATAATAGTCTGGCCAGGAATTTCTTAGGCAACCCACCCGCGTTATATTATTTAATACACTAAATTTATAATAAAATACGTTTCATCCATTAAACAGACCGGTGAAGGTCGATCTTAATCGGATCTTAGACTAAAAGTAGCCCGCACCGAAAGGGTGACCACACTGACCACCTCAGCATTTGCTGGGCGTTAGACAGCCAGCGCTGATTTTCAGTTGGCACCCCGCAGTGACGCACGGACTAGGGTAAAGCATATACACCGTTAAATTTTGATCGTTTTGATCCCGTGGAGGGTCGATCTGGTACATAAAAGACTGTCGATTTGTAAAGATGAAATTAAAAAAAGTACCTTTTTTTTAAAACTCGTATTAATTTACGCATGTACGAAATTAATTTATTTAAGAAAACGTCAGTCGAGTTGAATAACCGGTAGGTAGTAGTCGGCGTTGCGTACTTATTACCTACAGGTCATTGAACTCGCTCAGCTGACGTTTCGTTACGTTTTATCAAAATTTAACGGGGTATATACTCGTATGTGTAATTGAAATAAATATTGATGTAGTGTACCTACGTACTAGTAGTACTAAAAGTGATGTAACGAATGTTAGATTTCTCGCATTCGAGAATGCGAATATTCGCGAAGACATTGTGTATACCACAGAACATAGGAATCATACAGTAGATTCCTCTGTTCTGTGGTGTATACTTACCGCCCGGGAGACACGGTGGAGCCTACAGTAGCGGTGTGGCTCGGCCGCAACCTTCTGCGTTTCGCCCAAGGGCAGAGATGTCATCTAAATGATGTCTCCAGCCTAAAAAAGGGCTTCAGAAGAAAGCTAACTTACCAATAAGATACTCGTCTCTGTCTGCTGAAGTAGTGAATGGCGTGGCTGGTAGAGACATCGTGAGGGCTTCCAGGAGACCATCCCGGTATTTACTAGGGAGAAAAGGTTACAAAAATTAGATAAATGACCCAAATAGAACATCTTTAGGTAGGTAAAATTTAAGTCAAAAGTCGTCCACTACTCGACATTTTATCAGGCATTTAGGTTTAATTACAATATGTACACACTATTGTAAATTAATTAATTATCTACACTTAAAAACAACTTAATAACTATAATTACAGTAAATTAAAAAACAAATAAATAATAAAACCCTACGCTAAAAACACTATCTAAAATATGGCGTCAAAAAACTCTTCCACATCGCTGTCGACTGGTAATGTGCCCAAAAGACTGGCGGCATTGCCACGTTGTATGGCAATGCTTATCCTCTGTCCAAGGTAAAAGCCAGCCTTTGGGTCACGCGAAGTGTCAACTAGACGTTTCGACAGATCTTTAAACAATATAAATTTCAGGCATTTTATTTTTTTGATGGGATATTTTCAATTCGGCAGAGCAGTGGCAGTGTAGAGTAGTGACACGAACCTGCGAATTGTAAGTCGCGTGTTCGAACCCAGCCATGTGCATTACTTTGTGTAATTTATTTCATCGCCAATGCTCTCAAAAACCATGAAAAATATCGTAAAAAAACCAGCATGTCCAAAACGGGGGATGTCATTAGATGATTTTCATACCGAACCAAAAATTCGAAGATCGAAAGAATGAGAGAAACAAATTTTATTTGACAGAAAAGCGCAAAAGGATTAACAAATTATAAATAAATTTAATGAAATATGTGATATGTGACGACCCAATCAAATTCGAGTCAACACTTAGACTCGCACTTGGCTGATTTTCCACTAAAATTGTCGACGAGGCTATGTCGAAACTTTACGGATAGTGAGCAATGAGTAGCTCACTGTCCGGCCGTCCGGTAACTGTCCGGACCAAGCCCAAGTCGTCGACGGCGCGCACTGTTCCCGCGCGCCTCAAGGAGCTGTCAGCAACAACAGGGGCCCAGCCGGGTCGAAGCCTACTGGGGCCAGGGTTATCCGAAAGGGCGCTCGAGCCCTGGTATGAAGGCTAGAAGGAACGGGATGGGCCTTTAGTCAGTAAGAGTCTGACACTATCTCACGCTCCGCCCAAGAGCGGGGGATGTCAATGCATGATTTTATCCCACCATAAAAAAAAAAGTCGAAACTCATACCTACATTCAAAACAAGAAACTATAAACAAGAACAGTGATTAAACACACGAACGTAACTAAAATGGTGCTACCAGTGACTTACCCAAGTGTATTGAAGCATTCCAGTTGAGTGACCTTGATCTTCCAAGTAGCTTGGGGCAGGTTCGGTTGGGAGCTTCGGTCAGCAATCTTGAAGTTGATGCGGATGGAGCGGCTGTTCGTCGACGCGTTCACTCGGACGTACACTGTGAAAAGAGGCATATAGAGATTGAGTCACGATCATCATCAGCCTTTTTAATGTTCCCACTGCTGGGACTCGGCCTCCTCTCTAGGAGAGGGAATGGGCCATAATCCACCACGCGGGCCCAGTGCGGGTTGATGAATGTCACATGTCTCCGAATTTTTGGTTCTAGGTCATGCCGGTTTCGCGGGCTTGCGGACAGTGAGCAATGGGTAGCTCACTGTCCGGCCGTCCGGTAACTTTCCGGACCAAGCCCAAGTCGTCGACGGCGCGCACTGTTCCCGCGCGCCTCAAGGAGTTGTCAGCAACAGCAGGGGCCCAGCCGGGTCGAAGCCTACTGGGGCCAGGGTTATCCGAAAGGGCGCTCAAGCCCCGGTATGAAGGCTGGAAGGAACGGGATGGGTCTTTTAGTCAGTAAGAGTCTGACACTATCTCCCGCTCCGCCCAAGAGCGGGGGATGTCAATGCATGATTTTTTCCCACCATAAAAAAAAAGATCATGCCGGTTTCCTCACGATGTTTTCCTTCACCGTTTTGAGAGCTGTGGTAATTAAATAACTTGCACAAAGCAATGCGCCTGGCAGGGTTTGAACTCTCGACCTACAACTCGTAAATCGGACCCATTACCACTCGGCCACCACTGCTCACAGAGATTGAGTAATATGTTGAAAAAAGGGAATTGACCTTTGAGATTATCAAACACAATGTAACAGTAGTTGACAAACTGCGAATGCGGTAGTATTTGACAAACTGCGAATGTTTTTTTCACTACAGCATCGCTTGTTTTTATGCATGTATCTAAGTTGATATTTACTATTGAATTAAATTATTTACTATTAAATTTGTTTCACTTCTGTTTAAGTTGCACCTACCATGTTTTGTTTCTGCACCACCCTAAGGTCGACCGGCAGATAATGCCTAAGTCCGCCTTTGTACAGTGTTATGTGCATAACTTTAATAATAATAATATTTCAGGCGTTGATAAACTGCAAATGTTGTAGTAATTGACAAACTAAGAATGTTTTAGTAGTTGATAAACTGCGAATGTTGTAGTAGTAGTATTTTGACTATATATATTTTTTTTTTTTGCTCTAAAGTGCAGGATCCCCTAACCCGCAGAGCCCCTGAATTCGCAGGGCCTGTAGTATTTGCTACTCTAGCTGTATGGTTAATCCGCCACTGGGACTAGAGATATGCCGTTGCCAGCAATATTCTCATATTCCCATATTTCTGGCAACATTGCCATCAATATTCATATTTCGGGCAATATTTCACACGTCTCTAACTGGTACTAAGGATAGGATACTTACGATGTTGTCCACTGTTGTCTCCACAGAGGGCTGGCAGGAAGTCGGAGTTGGACTGCAGGTTGGTGATTTGGAAGATGTCGTTCCTGCAGGTGTAACCTGGACGCTTGGTCACGTTCTCTACTAGGTCCACCTGGAAACGACTCTCTTGTCAATAATAATAATAAGCAGTACTCCTGGGCACGGCGCGTGTTGTTCGGCGATTCCTCTCTCAAGAGCCCTGACCACCGGTAGCTTGGATCCTGTTCACGATGCCGGTGGCCTACTAATTTTTAGACCTCCTTTCCTCTGGTGAGGGTCACAAGAATCAGATATGTATACAAGACGTACAGGACTCGTCGTTATCGTGACACTTGAGAAGGTCAATGTGTGGCAGTGGACTTCTTTTGGCTGAAATTCTGATGATGATACTTACGGTGGTTGGAGGAGCCAGGTTGAAGGTCTCGAAGTCAATCCTCATTTGGCAGACGTTGTTGTTATTGATTTCTATGTTGTAGGAACATTCCAGGCCAGAAGACTCTCTGTTCAGGGGTGGGTTGATGAAGACTGCCACCTTTGTGTTGGTGCGGACATCACAGGCGTTCACTGGAAAGAAATAGATCGTGATAAGTCTGTAGTCTTCAAGTTATGATAAATTATCAGCAGCTTAGTCGTTAGATCGGACGGCGGGGTGCTTGATGCGGTCGCGTCATAAAGACGTTGATAGGTATAGTAAAATACAGAGTTGAAATGTGTTAGATAGAACAACCAAATCTTGAAGGTTTGTTTTTGGCTAAATTAATTTTGTTTTGTAAAAAGTCATAGAACAAAAGTTAGTTACACAGGCCTGCAAAGTTGTCAGTGTTTTACAAATAACACTGTATATGTTCATATCGCGCGGAGAAGTCTACTTGCGCGATGCAGGACTTCGCAGTTTAGTTCCTATGTGGCGCCATAGATGTCGCTACTAGTCTTTACAGGAAAAACAAAAAAGGTAAAAAAATACTTACAAGCGCAACAAGTAGCGAAGACGCCACAGAAGCCGATAGCCTTGCCTCCTTGCGTGTTACACTGATTTCTGGACAGGCACACGCCGCCGGTAGACCTGTCATTACCCAGACACTGCTCTCCATTGCCCACTGTGAAGATACTGGGCGGAGACTGACGACCGGCTGAAGAACAGAAAGAAAACATTATTGACAGGCCTGTTAGTGTAGTGGTTAGTGGCCCTGATTGCTATGCTGGAGGTAGTAGGTTCGATTCCCACCCAGGACACATGTTTATGTGATGAGCATAATCACACTAGTTTATAAGTTGTGTATGTCTTTACTAACAATAATGGATTGTATTATCTGAAATGAATAATCATTTGTTCTGTGCCTGGGTGTAATTTATCTATAATTGTATATATAGTCTGTCTAATAAGTTAAACGACTTGGGTAATTATTAGAATTTAATGAAATCTGATGTAGTCAACACGGGTTCAATAATCAAGGTTGACTAAGAGATAGAGATCATTGTTTACTAACAGAGGAACCTTATAAAAAGTATCGAATATAAGTATTTCTAAATGATTAAATATTATACAAAATTCCCAGGTCGGTTGACTTATATTAGACAGACTATATTTAGAAATATTTATTATGTTTATCAGTTATCTAGTACTCATAATCATAACACAAGCTGTGGTTAGCTTGGGACTAGATGGCATTGTGTGATAGTTGTGGAATATTATAATTATTATATTATGAAATTACCCAGTTAGCACAAATGGGCTTCCGATTATTACATAAGGTATTAGACTTAAGCAGTGAAGTCTCCAGCATTCAAGGAGTTGTCAGCAACAGCAGGGTCGAAGCCTACTGGGGCCAGGGTTATCCAAAGGGCGCTCGAGCCCCGGTATGAAGGCTTGAAGGAACGGGATGGGTTTTTTAGTCAGTAAGAGTCTGACACTATCTCCCGCTCCGCCCAAGAGCGGGGGTTGTCATAAGATGATTTTTCCCATCGAAAAAAAAAAATCTCCAGCATATATTATTAATATTCCCACTTTTGGGACTCAGGCCTCCTCTCTAGGAGAGAGAATGGGTCTTAATCGCGGGCCCAATGCGGGTTGGTGGATGTTAATGTACATGTCTTCGAATTTTTGGTTCTCTGACAAGCCGGTTTCCTCACAATGTTTTCGATTCGTGATGAAATAATTACACAAAGTAATGCGCCTGGCTGGGTTTGAAATCGCGACCTACAACTCGTAAGTTGGGGTCGTAACCACTCGGCTACCACCGGCGTTCCGCATCCATCGGATTCTCGCAAAACCCCTCACCGGTCCACCTTGTAGGAGGCCTTCCAAGGCTGTTTTCCGGTACGCGGTCGCCACTCCAGAAGCTTTTTTTTATTATTATTGATAGGCTCGCGTTTGACCACTATCTCACCTGATGGTAAGTTATGATGTGGCCGACGATGGAGCACGCTTGCCTAGAAGTAACCTATTCACTCTTGACTTAAAAACCCCTAGGTTATAGCTATCAGGAAACATAGACACCGGCAGGGAATTCCACTCTTTAGCTGTTCGCATAATGAATGTGTTTCCAAAACGCTTTGTACGAATGGGTGGGATATCCACCATGTACCGATGGCGCAACGCCGTACGTCTAGTGGTCCGATGATGGAACGGACTTGGCGGAATTAAATTGTGCAATTCCAATGCACACTCACCGAAGTGTAATAGCTTTTTTCGGCAATGTGCCCTACCCATTGCCACTGTATGTATATGTACCTATGTGTATAATAAATAATAATTAACGTACTTCTAAAACTTTTTTCGCCATCTACCACAGAAGCACTGCTGTAGCTCACAGCGCATATAAGCAGCAATTGGAGTAACCGGTGAAACGCCATCTTGGATTCACTGAAACAAAAGAAAAACAATTTATTTTATCTTTATAAGACGCACGGCGGTTACCTATCCACCCTTACGTTGTTGAAACATCTACGGTCCGGACTAAGCGTTTCGCCTCGTCATTTATACCGCGTACTTCGAAGGACTGGAACAGTCTGCCTGCTGCGGTCTTCCCGTCTGATTATAATTTGGGTGTCTTCAAGGCTAGAGTGAATAGGCTCTTAATAAACTAGTGCGCCTCACCATCAACGATTGCATCACTGCTTACCATCAGGCGGGATCGCAGTCAAGTACTAGTTTATAACAGATAAAAAAAAAGAAGCCATGAAGGAGATGGCGGGACGAACTGGATGGTTTCCTTAACAATTGGAATGAGAAAACGAGGAACGCTGATCGTTGGAAGTGGAGGGAGGCCTTTGCCCAGCAGTGGGAAAATATGGGCTAACTATATTAATAACTAGCTGTGCCCGCGATTTCGTTCGCGTGGACTAAAAGTAATGAAATAAAAGTAGCCTATGTTACTCCTTTTTACATCAACTACCTGCCAAAAAAGTCCCGTCAAAATCGGTCCAGCCATTTCAGAGATTAGCCCAAACAGACACAGACAAAAATTGTAAAAAATGTTATTTTGGTGTATGTACCGTATATATATTCAAATGCATGTAGTAAAAAGCAATTATTTCAATAGGTATTACTAACCGACACTCCAATTTTATTTATATGTACTTATATAATAATAATAATAATATTCCACAACTATCACACAACGCCGTCTAGCCCCAAGCTAAGCAGAGCTTGTGTTATGGGTACTAGACAACTGATAAACATACTTATATATTTCTAAATACATACATATTATAGATAAATTACACCCAGACACAGAACAAATGATCGTGCTCATCACACAAACATTTGTCCTGGGTGGGAATCGAACCCACGACTTCCGGCATAGCAGTCAGGGTCACTAACCACTAGACCAACAGGCCTGTCGCATATATAGATGTTTATCAGTTATCTAGTACTCACAGCACAAGCTCTGCTTAGTCTGGAAGTATATGGCGTTAAATTGTGTGAAAGTTGTGAGAAAAAACAGAAAAGATGAAAGAGGTTAGAAAGGAAATACTTTCCGATTTGTACTACAACGAGTGTCGTCGCTTGTCTCGCTCCCTTTATTCCACTACAGGCAATAAACCAATACGAACGCGCATTACGCAACCAACAGGCCACACACACTTAGATCGCAAGTTTGCTATTGGTAGTTGAACTATGAGCATTGCTCTACTTTGTGGCACGCCTGCCACAACCAAAAGGTCATTCTAATCTCTTTTACCTGTTCTGTGAAAAAAAAGGTATTCAATACGTATTTCCAAAAATAACTGTAACGAATAATAAACATGATCTCGATTTCTTTCAACCTCACTAAATGCATAAAAACAAGATCATTTAAAAGAACCGTTAGTTTGTGCGTTTTTGGCATTTAAAACGATCATTTGGTAAACTATAAAACAAAATATGTTCAATTAAATGTGTTCTCAACTGTAATTTAAGTTCCTTAATAAAAAACTGGGCAAGTGCGAGTCGGACTCGCTGTACTGAGGATTCCGTGCAAACTACAATTCCCGAATGGAGCCTTGAAGATTTTTCCGAGTAGCAATTTTTTTTTTGTGACGTATATAACAACAAACTTATTGTTTTCAGATTAATTCCTATATCTGTGCTACAAGACCTTGCTTTGTGCCAAATTTTAGGATTCTGGGTCATCGGAAAGTACCCTATGAATTTCGATCTTTGAGTGTATCAAAATATACGTTCTTTTGCGACATAAACGTCCGTATCTTTTTTATTTGTTAACTTAGAAGTTTGATTTTTGCACAGCTTTAAGAGACCGCAGTCTTGAGTATATGATTTAAATTTCAACTCGATACCTCTATGCGATCTTGAGATAAAGGTTCTTGACTGACAGACAGACGGGCGGACGGACAACAAAGTGATCCTATAAGGGTTTCGTTTTTCCTTTTGAGGTATGGAACCCTAAAAAGAGATTTGTATCGTAATGGACCAGTTGTTAATCTCATGCATGAAAGACAAGTGTCTCTCATGCATGAGATTACGGATTCGGAACCGAGTAACCTATGTGAAATTTCCAATTCATATGTACTTTTCTAAATTTATCTCTAGGACATTACTGACACCCCGTGCCTCTAAAAGTACGTAAATTCGTTGGTCCTGATTGCCATTCGTATAGCGCGTTTTACGAAAGAATTCCCTCCGTCGTAACTTTGCTTCAACTTATAACCTTTTTAAATTTTTTTGGAAAAAATATAACATGGAGTAACTATTGAAATCTATTCAGTTTGCTGGTTCTGAATAAACTATCGGTTTCGCATAAATTCAAAATAATGTTGCATATTATTAATAAACATTTCAACACCTTCCTACAACACTAATCAATCAATACACAAATACCTAAACGCTTTTAAAAACAATTTACGAACTACAGTTAGTAAACTAATAAGTTCATCAACCTATCGACCGGTTCTTCAAGATTCTAATCATACAACTCGTGGTAGAAAATCGATGTCAAGTGGAAATGGCCAGCCTACACTATAATAACGTTGAACAGGGCATGGGATAGTTATTATCACCAAACATAGTAATATTGTTTATGACAGTTTTAAGTATGCCCATGTTTTTTCCCATTATATCGATCTCCCTATCCGTTACCCAGTGGTGTCTGTAATTTTTTTTGACAAGGAGCATATGATGGTTATTATCACCAAACATAGAACTAGTAATATTAGAGATAGTTTTGAGGATGTCCATGTTTTTCCGATTATATCGGTCTACCCAGCCGTTACCCAATGGTGTCTGTTAATTTTTATGACAAAGAGCATCGGATGGTTATTATCACCAAACATAGAACGAGTAATATTAGAGATAGTTTTGAGGACGTCTATGTTTTTTCCGATTATATCGGTCTACCTAGCCGTTACCCAGTGGTGTCTGTTAATTTTTATGACAAGGAGCATAGGATGGTTATTATTACCAAACATAGTAATATTGTCAATGACAATTTTGAGCATGTCTATGGTTTCTCCGTTTATATCCCTAACTGTTACCCAGTGATCCAGTGACAAGTCGTTCGCAGTTCAAGGAAGCTCAAACGCGAACAACTTTTGAAAATATTGTCTAGGATTACTACCTCATTTCTTGAATTTATTCTCTCTTTTCATTAATTATACTATCTATACTTCTGCCCTGGTAATCGATATAGCAGTAAGTCAAAAAAGGCGGTTTCGAGAAAACGGCGCGCAAATATTTTTGTTACAATTTTAGCGTTTGTGATAAAACTATACACTCGATTTTTATGTTCTATATGTCAAAAGAAAAGGAAAAATGTGTTTTTTACAGTAGAATAATATTGTTTTAAAATCTTTCTCGAAACCGCCTTTTTTGACTTACTGCTATATCGATTACCAGGGCAGACTTTATAATATTTTATTATAAAAAGTTAAAGTTTGTTTTTTTGTTTGTAGGAGGTAATCTCTGAAAGTGCTGGTCCGATTGCAATAGTACATTTTGATACATGTGCAGAAAGCTGTTAAAGAGTATGTTATGGAGCCAAGAGCTGCAGTGACAAATTCGCACGTGTTTCAAACGACTTTTTTCAATACACTCACTGAAATGAATAAACGGGGGTTGACCGGCGACTCGTGGGGGACGACGCGCGCCCGATACTGATATGATAAATGTAATAAAATTATGGCGGGGGAGAACACGCGCACATTTTTGCACTTGTGCGGGAAAAAGCCTATTGCGTGCATGTAAGCGATAAGATAAGAGCGGGTTTTAGAGTGGGTGTATTGAAAAAGGTTTTTCACCGGTAGAAAGCTGCTCTATACCTGAGTGACATAGGCTATATGTTATGTATTCGGGCGAAGACTCATTAGTTCTGTGTTTTTTTTAGTTAATAGTATCTCTCTCTCTCACCGCGAATTACCTGGGTATCTTTTTCTCCTTCTCTATGAAATCCATCCAAAGGTTGTCTGAAAAAATCGCTTTTAGCGATAAGACCACCCATTGTGACACCCTATTCAATTCAAATTCAAATTCAATTCAAATTCAAAGCATTTATTTCAAATAGACCATTTACAGGCACTTTTGAATAGTCAAATGTCGGTCAGTCCAAGAAAAGTGAAGCTAAATTGCACGTTCCAAAGAGTAGGTCTCTATGGAGAAGAACGTGCAAGAAACTCCATGGACACTCTTTTAAATCATATATGTGTTACATATAATGCTTGGTTACATATTACTTGTTGCTTCTATCATGTGAGCACAATGTCGATAGTGAAATAAAAATGTAAAATAATTAAAAGATAGAAACTGAATTAAGCCACTGGCAGCTAAGAGATGACCAGTCCCATCTGACGGCACCCGTTCACGAGCATGACGCGTGCATCAGCCCCACTCAGCTCAACCATTTTGAAGGGAACTGAACGACCCAATAACACGTGCCACCAACAGCGAGACATTTGAGTGAGCATGACAAACTCAACTGCCATGCTCGTAATGTCAAAAAAACAAGTTGTAACCTAATAAAAATGCTCCATGGTGCTTCACATTCACAAACTTGGAAAAAGTGCTTCTACATTATACAATGCAATTGTGTCTTTCAAATTAAAAAATAATAATATTAGTTTCCAACTAATCAACTAATTAGTACGCCCTAGTGGTAGTGGAGCTGGACCAGCATTGAGCCAAGCATTTTTATCTTGAATATAATCCTCCAACTTATAATATGCTTGTCTGCATAGTGTGCGTTTAATACAAGATTTAAATTTCGTTTCATTGAGTTCTAATATGTGGGGAGGTATTTTATTATAACATTTCAAACAGTACCCCATGAAAGAAGAGGCCACTTTAGCCAGTCTGAAACCTGGTTGAACTAATTGATCCCTATTTCTTGTAACATAATTATGTCTATCGCCTCTTTTGCTAAAAAGATGAAGATTTTTTCTAACATACATTATGTTTTCATAGATATATTGACAAGGTACTGTCATTATGTTAATATCTTTAAACAGTTCCCTTAAAGAATCGCACCGGCGGAGATTGTAAATCGCTCTGATGGCTCTTTTCTGTAATATAAAGATTGACTCGATGTCAGCAGCCCCTATTAATGTTAAGTTCTTATTGTATTTTTTTATTTATGGTGTACCATAAAGAGCATATTTTTTTTTTATTTACTAATTATGTTTACAGCTATCTTTACAATCTATCTATCTAGGTCCGGTTTCTAGAAATAAATTATCAAGTCGTCGATTTTAAGTTAGTCAGGTGATTGATGAATTTAATTAATAATAATTTGAATTTATTTTCAATGCTTTTATTTAACTCGAACTTATTTGTTTGAATTTATTTATTACATTTTTTTATTAATCCTTGTTTAACTTTTATTTTGTGTTAACCCTTTAACCTTTCGTACGCCGTAATTAGAGACACAATTAAAAAGTTATTGTTTCTCGCGTGGATCCACGTCCCGGACACACAAAGGGTTAATAATAATAATAAAAGTCAGCCAGCCAGCGTTCTGAGAAGGGCGTTAGGGCTGGTGCGTACTAGGCATAGTAGAAAACCGTCGATGTTCGCGTCGGTAACACCCGGAACGTGTTGTCATATTACACGCAAGCCGCTATACAGCTTCCATACTAATTTTGATCAGTCAATTTGTATTGTCTGGCTGTTGTGTCTAACTTCCGTATAGAAAGTTGTTTATTTCCCTAAGCAGGTTCAATTTTTCTTTAAAACATATGTAAGTATGCAATATATGTCCGCAATTTATGCCGTTGATGGTAAATCGCACTAGTTTACTAAGAGCCTATTCTCTCTAGTCTTGAAGACACATAAATTATAATCCGAATCGAAAAGACCGAATGTATATAAGTAATTCCATTCCGTAGTATGTATGTATAAAAATATACAGGGTGGTCAATACGTAGATAAAAAATATAAGTCTGCCAAATTGTTCGAAAGAGTAACCGTGATTCTAGAATGCGATAGACAACTGAAGAAACACAAGTAGGTTTTAGTCAGTAAAAGTCTGACACAGCCTCTCACTCCACCCTAGAGTGGAAAAAGTAATTTTATTTAATGACTAGACATTCCTACAAATAAAAAAAAATATTTCTTACCTAAAAAAAAATCTTGTGACGTTTTATATAAGTGCCCATGTCGGCCTATGTGAAATAAAATTATTTCGAGTTAAACTTCCATACAAATACAAACTATTACTAAACTGGTTCTCGAAACGGTAAAGTTATAAGTATAGAGGCATCTGAAGCACTATATTATATACAGTTAATCCGACACAACGCTACACGAACGACCGTTATGTTTGGAAGGTTTTTTTAATTTATTTTCGAACTACGAAATAGATGCAGTTAATTTGAATATTATCGGTTTCGAAAACTACTGCAGGCCGATAAATTTTTTAACTAGTTATTTATAACCACGCCAACCATGTTTGTATTTATAACCGTTGTTTGGGGAGGAGTCAGAAATGAAGATATCCGTAGGAGAACCAAGACTCGTGACATAGCACGAAGAATCGCCAAACTTAAGTGTCAATGGGAAAGGTTCCGGAGTGGCGACTGTGTACCAAAAACGCAGCGTTGGAAGGCCTCGTACAAAGTGGACCGATGACCTGGTGAAGGTTGCGGGAATCCGGTGGATGCGAGGCGCACAGGATCGTGCATTGTGGCGACACTTGGGGGAGGCCTATGTCCAACAGTGGACGTCTATCAGCTGATATGATGATGATGATCTAATTTTATACCCTTACATTACACAGCATAATCAGCCTTTCAAAGTTCCCACAGCTGGGACTCAGGCCTCCTCTCTAAGAGAGGGAATGGTCCGTAATCCACCACGCGGAACCAATGCGGCTTGCAAATGTCACATGTCTACGAATTTTTGGTTCTAGGACAAGCCGGATTCGTCACGATGTTTTGAGAGCAGTGGTGATGAAATAAATTACACAAAGTAATACAGGGCTGGGTTTGAACCCGCGACCTACAGCTCGTAAGTCGGGACTGTTGCTACTCTGCCACCACTGCTCCACCCTTTGTTGCTTTATACCCTTATTTTCTTAATAATGTTTTCTTTTTTCATGCACTTGCCTGCACCTGCCATATTATCTTTTCACCCCTCAAAGTTGACTGGTAGACAATGCTTAAGACCAAAGTCAGGGCGCAAACGTGTGTCTTACGTCAAATATAAGCTACCGATGAATATTCGCGGGCGAAGCCGCGTGCTAAAGCTAGTTATAAATAAGTAGGTACGCTAGATAAATATTTTTTTCTAAAAATAAAAGCCAATTTTTTTTTTGTTTCTTTATTTGCAGGTAAGTTGATTGATTTCTATAGAACCAGTATGAACGAATATGTAAACATTTTTTGTCTAGATTCTTCCACATGACAATTACCTACTCATGACGATCAAAAAGTGTTCAGTTGTCGGTAACTGAAAACTAAAAATGTCGTTTGAACAGCACCTAACGCATTAAGTCCACTTTTTAAAATTTATTTTGCATCAAGTTTTAATAAATAAATAATGTCATTTCATTTTTTGACAGGCACTTATTCACTAAATTAATCTAATCCATTCAATTTAATCATGCCATTAATGCCTTGAGGAAACTCCCCCTTTCTAACTGGTTTTACTACAAAATAGATACGCCAGACAGATTCTAATTTAAATATTATACCTACATTTCTATAAATAAAAAATAAATACATGAGATAAAAATCACTAAAAATAGAATAGCTATTTTTAGTAATTTTTGTCTCATAAATTATTTATAACTGGTTCTACTACAAAATAAAAATACCAGGCCGATTCTAATTTAAATATTATACCTACATTTCTGTAATGAATAATAATGTATGAGAGAGAGAGAAACCGGCATGTCCTACAACCAAAAATTCGAAGACGTGAGATTCACCAACCCGCACTGGGCACGCATGGTGGATTACGGCTCATTCCCTCTTCTAGAGAGGAGGCCGGAGTCCCAGCAGTGGGAGCATTAAAAAGGCTGATGATTTGATATAGAAGAAACTCTCGGAGCCTGGGGTCCGAGTACTCACAAGGTGTATAAAAATCTATCGGAACGTCTTGTTGACACTTCGCGTGACCAAAAGGCTGGCTTTTACCTTGGACAAAGGACAAGCAACGTGGTCAAAACATATTCCAGAAAATTAGCGTTTTTTAAAACATTTTGGAAAAAAATATGATTTAGAATCCCTATGTGTTATATTCTCTTAACATTTTTATTTATTAGAGTACATTATGGAGGGCCACAGTTCATGTAAAATAGAAAAGTTTCAGAGGTCTTTACGTTTAGATTGGTTTTACACAAAATATTTTGATTTTCATAGAAGCCTAGATAATATGTAACACAAGATACTGTATTTCCAGAATATCTAATGAAAAATGTGTAATAACGTCATAATCGTGTAAGAGCGGTTGTATGAAAAACAGTGAAAATGTATGTCGAGTTTCATCTCTTTAAGCTTGCCGGATCTGGATCGGTAAAATATAATAAAAAAAATAAAAAATAATAAGAAAATATTTTTTTTGAAAAAATATATAAAAGATAATATCCTCAAGATATCTGTATATCCAAAATTTCCGGAGAAATATGTATAATAACAACATAATCACATAAAAGTCGTTGCATGAAAATGTACTTCGAGTTGGTCGTTCTTAACCGAAGACCGAAGTTCAAATGTAACTTGTGACCTAACTGTCTATACCCGGTCCGCTAACCTTCAGTTCCAAAGAGATAAAACTTGATAGATTCCTACATTCTATGCGCTATTGTCTGGAATCGTGTATAACTGTTAGTCTGGAGTTCTGTTAGGCGACAATTTTATGACTAACTTTCAGCCTACGTAGAAATGTACAGGGATATACAACTTGTAATATAATAAACGCACATTCTTCGAAGAATTCAAACGCTTAATAAAAATTAGGGTGACGTGGTGACTAGGGTTAAAATATCGGAACATTTTTCAATTTCGGAATTGAGATTGAATATTATTGCTTAATATTGAAACTCAATTCCGGAATTCCGGAGTTAAAAGCTCCCTACAAAATTTTTATGCAAAATTTTATAACATAACTAACAACATAACTGACATATTACTAACATAATTATAACTGATATACTGAGAGTATACTAAGAGTATATCAGTTACGTAATCAATAAATATACCATTTTTTTGACAAGATCCCAGAGCGATCTGAGGTAACTTATTTTCACACGGATGAGGTTTAGGTTAGCTTTAGGTTCTCAATAACTTTTACTTTTAGTTCCCTTTCTCACCTGAGGCCCCACGGGGGAGTTGCTCTCCACAAGCACAGAGGTATTCAAAGCACATGAAACGTTACTGAGAACCTAAGGTTTCATCGTAAAAATAAGTTATGTCTAATCGCTCTGGTATCCCAGAGCTTGGACTATGATATTTATCAAAATGAAGGGCTAGTATTGTAGGACTGACATAGAAAGACAGAACTTTAACTATAATAACAAATTAAGAACTTAATCTGTTATCTAACACATTTGTTGGTAGTTAGTATTTTTGTGAGTTTAAAAAGTCAAACTGTCTTACTTTAACTAACTTCTTACACGATTACAAACATACGAAACTGCTGAAAAAGCTTCTGTTAAGTTAGTTAAATTCTTCTAGTAAGCGGAATAGGCTAGCTGCCTTACAAAATGTAATTAGTCCGTCTTTTAGATTATTCAAAAATAAGGGACACGTATTTTTTATTTGTAAATTAAACCAAAAATGCTGCATTTTTTCGCACGGGGTGACGTCACGCGTAACTTTAATGGGCTATATCTTTATTATTTTTTGTTTAATCGAAAAATGAAAAAATACGTGTCCAATATTTTTTATATAATCTAAAATACGGAGTAAATAAAATGTGATTATTTTGACCCTGGACACTACCCTAAGGGCATTTAGTAAAATGTTGTCCTTTGTCACCGCCGTTTTTGAAAACTCTTAAATTCACTCTTATCAAACTATCCTAATCAAAACTGTATGCCATGTATCTTACTTAAGTGACAAAATATATTTTTTTTCGTTATCGAAATTCACTCATTTTGCTCACACCAATTCCGGTATTACGGACTTGTATTGAAGTAAGTAGGAATTCCAGAATTTTGTTAAAACCGTTATTCTGGACCAAATCAATGCCCGCTAAATAGAAATAGGATTAGTCACCCTAACTATAAAGTTAAAATAGCAAGCAAGTAATATCTTGACTTGTCATATACGAAAATGAAAATAATTCACTGTACCTATGTTGTGTTGAAGCTTCGCGTCAAGCTTAAATTGTGTTAAAATAGCATAGAAAAAAAAAACATTATTATACACCAAAAAAGTAACACTTTTTAATTAGTACACCAAAAAGTGGGGCTGTATCTGTACCCGTTACTGATCGTATTTTTGTATTCAAAAGTAGAAAAAACCGAAATCCTAAAATTGAACACGAAAAGGTAAATTCATCATAGATTCAATCATACATAACAATTGCTAGTAGAAAATACTGCGGGCAGTGTTTTTCCATTTTAATCGTCATTTATTCATTCATAATCTGCACAATATTTCCATAAATTGAGAGACATTTTGGGATAAACACAAACGCTAATAAATTTGCTTTTTATGAATATTATTTATTGAGATTTTACTTAAATAATAACAAGGGCTTTTCTAATAAGCCCTTTAACTATTTGTAATAATTAAAAATTAGTGGTGTATACATCAACTTAAACAGATACAATGGTGGTCTTAACGCTGTTAGCGATAGTTACTAGACGACAAAAGAAAAAATAGTTGGGACTGCAAATAGGTTCAACTCAAAACCTATTTGCAAAATAAATATCATTTATCATAATGAAACTGGATTCAAATCCTAACTAATATTATAAATGAGAAAGTAATGTGAAAGATATTATAAATGTTTGGATGTTTGTTACTTAATCACGCAAAAACGGCTGAACGGATTTGGATGAAATTTGTCATGCATATAGCTTTTGACATGGAATAGAACATAGGCTACTTTTCATCCCGAAAAAATATCTTATTTCTAAAGGAAAACACGTTTAGAGTGCGATAACCGAAGTACACGCGGACGAAGTCGCGGGCGGACAGCTAGTTAATTATAAATATCACATGTAAATTGCAAAATATTTTGCTAATTAATAACTCTCATTGTGAGGGCTAAATTAAATCATAATTTAACTATAGTTGACGCTTTAATTAAATGCTTGATGTTTCATCCAATGATAATTAATGACGGAACAGCGCGAAAAAGAGTTTTTAATTAATTATTATATTATCGTTTCTTTCAGTTTAGTTTGATAATATATTCTAATATTCTATTCTTAAATATCAAAACAAGCGTTTTATTTTTTAACAAATTTAATTAGGTATCTATTATTATTAAATAACGTAATTAGTTTACAAGCTTTCCTAAAATGTGAACAAATAAATTAAATTAATTTATCAATGAAAAAATAAGGGGTGGAAGTAGGAGTGTACGAAATAGCCCACTTAGACCTATCAAATTACACACAAAAAAAAAATCATAAAAATCGATTAGGTCGTTTCGTGGAAGTGCGAAAATAAATACTTTGACACGAGATTTTTACATATTAGAAGGCAAATATAAAACTTGGTACATACGTGTAGGATCCGGCGGCGTCTTTGCGGAAGTGTGTTGGATATTATGCAACGCAGCGGCTTATATAGATGCTGAGATGACCGCTACACGGCGAGATTGCGACACGAAGGCTTGTCGCACACGGAAAGCTATTTAAAGCTCATGAAAGCTCGTGCGAGTAAAAAATCATATCAAGCATAGCAGAATTTTAAATAGAGTATAAATAGAATTATTTTTAAATAATTTTGTGGGTCTTAGAATAGGTTATGGGCCCTTTTTACCATTCTACCCCCACCACCCTTTATTTTATTCTTTGATAATTAATTTATATGGCAAAACATTGTTTGCGGAGTTAGCTAGTTTCTATATAAATTGCTTTCAGCAGACCTGTGAAGGGACAAAAATGTAGCACAACAATAATGGATAGAAGAAAACAATAAACAGGTTTAAGAGTTAAAATAACCATCATAAATGGGGTTTTAACTTATTTTACCAGTTTTTTTTTTTTAAATACTGGTAGCATTAAAAAATAATATACAATAATAAAAAATAAAGAGTAAATACTCTTAACGAACAGTTTTTTTTTTAGAACATTCGGAGTGTTAAAAAAAGAATGCAGAGTTGAAAAAGAATGTTGAGTTGAAAAAAACTGTTTTTTTTTTATCCTTCGAAAGATGAAGAACAAGCTTTGTTGATGGTCATTTTAGATAGTAAAACTAATTATCAACCATGCTTTTTAACTTCTGTTTTCGCAGGATAAAAAAAGCAGTTTGTTTAATGAATAGTATTTTTTAAGAAAAATAATGGAGTACTTAATTTTTTTTTTTATAAATTCGGAAGCCGGAAAATATAGCTCACCAAGCTTTTACCGCGTCGCTGCCACTGGACGCTCGCACTAAACTATCACCAATACATTCCTGTGCATATGCATATGCTTTTATACACAAGTGCATAATCTAAGGTAGAAAGAAAAACAACATGTCGACCGCTCATCCCACACGAGCTTATAATGTTTTATCTCATCTTTAAGTATCTCTAGAGTAGATTTCTGTAGTCATGTGCCATGAATTCTTTTTTCCTTTTAATTGATATAGTTATAAACCAGTGATTGACTTCTACGAAGGATCTTTTAGGTGGGAAAATCATCTAATTGACGTTTCCTGCCCTTGGGCGGAGAGCAGGAGGGCGTGTCAGACTTTTACTGACTTAAAAAACTACTCCTGTTCTTTCTCTGCCTGTGTTCCAGGGCCCCCGGGGGTCTCTATCGCATCACCCACGGCCCCAGTAGGCTTCGACCTGGGCCCCTACGGTTGCTGACAACTCCTTGAGGAACACTACGCGCCGTCAACGACTTGAGCTCGGACCGGACGGTTACCGGACGGTCGGACGGCAAGCCACCCATTGCTCACTGTCCGAAATCCCGCGGTTGCGGTGGCTGGAAATCAGGATCGGAATCTCAGTGGCTGGGGCGCAAGGACCATTCGGAATCCGATTTGTTCGAGAGGCTGGAAGTCGTCAATCCTGCGCGCGAGACGGTTCGTGCTGACTCTGGAAAACAGCTTAAATGGCACTAGCAGGGCACATTGCTCGTAGAACGGATGGTCGATAGGGATGAAAGGTTCTGGAGTGGCGACCACGCACTGTAATACGCATCGTTGGAAAGCCTCCTTCTACTACTCTCCTAGGTAGACCGACGACCTGGTGAGAGTCGCAGAAATGCGATGGATGCGAGACGCATTCATTGTGGCGACACTTGAGGAAGGCCTATGTCCAACAGTGGACGTCTTTCGGCTGAAATGATAAAAATGATGATGATGAATTCTTGACTGCAATCCGACCTGCTGGTAAGTAGTGATGCAATCTTTGATGGTGAGGCGCACTAGTTTACTACATATATATTCACTCTAGCCTATCTGCCAGATATCAGCTTGATGCGCCTGAGTCAATTGAGAAGAAAGCCTTAGAGAGAATAATGATGCACTGGTTGAATCAAAACTCCAAAGTCTTGAGCTTCATGAACAAAAGAGTACAAAGGCGGACTTAATGCCATAAGGCATTTTCTACCAGTCAACCTTTGGGTGATGCAGAGACAAATTGTGGTAGATGCAATATATACCTTTACAATTATTAAAATAATGCATCATACAAATACACTATATTTAATATCATTATCATCATCAGCCTTTTGGTGGATGTCACATGTCTTCGAATTTTTGGTTCTAGGACATGCCGGTTTCCTCACGATGTTTTTCTTCACCGTTTTGAGAGCAGTGCTGAAATAAATTACACAAAGTAATGCGCCTGACAGGGCCAGAACCTGCGACCTACAGCTCGTAAGTCGGAACCATTACAACTCGGCAAAAACTGTTCTCAATATACAATATATATTATTATATTAACGAAGAAAGAAAACAAAAATGAAAAAGAAGAATACACGAATATAATGAAACAATTCAGCATCGCCTGCCGGCTTAGAGTGAATAGCTCGTAACCACGGAACAGTAAAAACAGCTCGTAACTGTGAAATACGTAACTTCCAGAAGGCACAAAAAACCAAATTAAATCTTTATTATCATGCAGTTTTAATTTTCTTACATGTTTCATTCAAATATTTAAAACTATTGGTTTATTTTAAACGCTTGTTTCTCTTGTTTTTAATTTTTTCCGCTTATTTTGCCGTGCCATCGCGAGGTGATCACACCAAACTGACTTGAGCAAGATATGCATGCAACGTCGTAGATGGCGCTACAAGTATCGCATCAAAATTTTGCGTGATACAAGATTGTGCGTTCCTACCATTTCTTTTCAGAAATGTAATAAAATAAAATTACCTAAAATTGCATATCCGAGGTTTTCACGATAACCCATCGTTATATTTCGAGGAGTATGAGATGAAATTGCACAATTTGATACCGTCAAGCCTGTTCCATTATCAGACCACCAGATATACGGCGTTGCACGGTGGAAATCCCACCCATACGTATAAAATGTTTTGGGAACACGTTTCATAGTGTGTACAGATTTAAAGGAGTGGAATTCTCTGCTGGAATCTGTGTTTCCACAGCTACAACCTAGGGGTCTTTAAGTCAAGAGTGAATAGGTTACTTCTAGGCAAGCATGCTCTCGTCGACCACATAGTCGTGAGAAAGGGGAGATATGTGAGCCTATCTGCACCACTCATTTTTAATTAGTACAAATACTTAAAGGGCTTATTAGAAAAGCCCTTGTTATTATTTAAGTAAAGTCTCAATAAATAATATTCATAAACAGCTAAGTTATAGGCGTTTGTGTTTATCCCAAAATGTCTCATAATTTATGGAATTATTGTGCAAGCTATTGATTATGAATGAATAAATGACGATTAAAATGGAAAAACACTGCACGCAGTATTTTCTACTAGCAATTGTTATGTATGATTGAATCTATGATGAATTTACCTTTTCGTGGTCAATTTTAGCGTTTCGGTTTTTTCTACTTTTGAATACAAAAATATAATCAGTAACGGATACAGATACAGCCCCCTTTTGTTTGTGTACTAATTAAAAAGTAGCGGTGTTTAATAAAAAAAAAAGATTTAATCAAAAACTAAAATTATTTAATCGTTGGTTACGTTCGATTATTACAGTAGGTAATGGAAATGTTTAGTTACATTACAGTAATATTATTATACTTACGCTGGTTCAAATTAATTTATTTTACTAATGGCTTGGCACGTGACTATGGGAAGAGGCCAGATGGGATGACTAAAATGCCTTGGAAATTAGGCCTTTGGTGTGGGATGCAACATGTGTCGACACCCTTGCTCCATCCCATCTTCTGAGTACGGCGGGCTGTGCTGGGGCGACTGCTACAGGTGAAGAAAACCTCAAACGGCGTAAATATTATAACCTCATCGAAAGTTATGTGTTTGAGCCGTTTGGGGTTGAAACACTAGGGCCATGGGGTTCGAGCCCTCATCGAGTTGTTTGGGATATCAGCAAACAGTTGGTCGACACATCACGTGACCAGAGGGCTGGCCTTTTCTTCAGTCAACGAATCAGCATTGCCATCCAGCGTGGCAATGCTGATTCGTTGACTGAAGCTAAGGTGGGATCGCAGTCAAGCCCTGGCTTACATTATTTAAAAAAAAAACATCTATCCCTAAGATGAGAGCAATACTCCATACATGGGTTACAAATCTTTTAAATCTTCGGTTTTTTTTTTTACAATATACATAACTAGCTTTTGCCCGCAGCTTCGCCTGAGTACATTAAATATAGCCTATGTCACTCAGGAATAATGCAGCTTTCTATCGCTGAAAAAATTTTAGCAATCAGACCAGTACTTCCAGAGATTACCTCCTACAAACAAAAAACAAACATTACCTCTTTATTATATTAGTGTACATTACATACATTATACAGGTAAAATTCCCTCATGAATGACTTAGACAATTGGTGGAAACTGCATAAAAATCCGTTAAGTAATTTAAGAGTTTATCGCGAACATACAAAAAGACAACTACGGTGGGGTACTTAATACACTAGGGTCCAGTTTCATCCCCATAGGGGGTGGATTTTGGAAAATCTTCTTTCAAAATTCCACGCTCCTAGTCCGGGTAGTTTTTGCTGTGCGTTGATATGTCAGTCAGTCAGTTTCTCCTTTTATATATGTATACTAGTTTTTGCCTGCGCGGCTTCGCTCTCGCTCTTCCCTACTCCATCCTACTATACCCTACTCTACTCTACCCTATCCTACTCTCCCCTACTATACCGTACTCTACCCTACTCTACCCTATCCTACTCTACCCTACTATACCGTACTCTACCCTACTCTACACTACTCTACCCTTCCCTATCCTACTCTGCCCTACTCTACCCTACTCTACAGTACTCTACCCTTCCCTATCCTACTCCACCCTACTCTACACTACTCTACCCTTCCCTATCCTACTCTGCCCTACTCTACCCTACTCTACAGTACTCTACCCTTCCCTATCCTACTCCACCCTACTCTACACTACTCTACCCTACTCTACCCTACTTTATCCTACTTTACCCTACTCTACCCTACTACTCTACACTACTCTACACTACACTACTCTACTCTACACTACTCTATCCTACTCTACCCTACCAAACTTCACATAAACCATCTACTAAATAGTCCGAACAAAGCCTAAACATTTGGTTTGGATAGGTGAGCGTTCTTGAGTTATAAAATTACAACGAATAGTGGCATTGATTTATATATATATATGCTTGGGTCATGGGGTCCGAATGCGCGTCTCCTTTTTAAGGAAATTTCTCGCCGACTGATCGACACCTTGCGTGGCTGGCTCGTTCTTCGCTCAAAGAATTAGCATTGCCATTCAACGTGGTAATGCTGCCAGTCTTCTGGGCACATTCCCGGATGACAGCGATGTGGAGGAGTACTTCGACGCCTGAGTGCACTTTGTGTGTATGTAATTTTTATGTAATAGTCCGTGGAGTCTTAGTAAGTGAGTGGACTGAACGACGAAGACTTGCAGGAAGGAGATTACATCCACTCAAGCCTCGCATGATCCGAAATTATCTCCTGCGCATCGTTCGTGGCTTCAATTTGTTCGTGCTGAGATAAGTCTGTAAAATCAATAAAAAAAAAAAATCTTTTAAAACAAGAGCAATGAAACTTAACTTCTTTATCTATAAATTGATGTCAAAAAACGCTATTTAATTAATTTTAGTTTAGCATCTAAACATCGTGTCACCAAAGCGTTAGGGGTGGACTGATTATGTTTTTGCATGCAATTGTGTTTTTGAGCTCAAAGACTTGACGAACAATATCAAAAACATTTGGGTAGGGCGAATAAAGTACTCAAAACTGTCAGACGTGCGTTAGAATTACAAAAAAAACGGGCCAAGTGCGAGTCGGACTCGCCCATGGAGGGTTCCGTAGCAGCAAGTAACATAATATAAAAGTTCTTGTAGTTCGTTGTAACTTTGATCGATGTTTTAATATTAGTGTTTTTTTTTAGATTTATGACGTATTAAAAAAAAAACTACTAACTAGATCTCGTTCAAACCAATTTTCGTTGGTAGTTTACATGGTAATGTACATCATATATTTTTTTTAGTTTTATCATTCTCTTATTTTAGAAGTTACAGGGGGGGGGGGGACACACATTTTAAGACTTTGGAAGTGTTTCTCGCGCAAACTATTCAATTTAGAAAAAAATGATATTAGAAACCTCAATATCATTTTCTAAGACCTATCCATAGATACCCCAAACGTATAGGTTTAATGAAAAAAAAAAATTTGAGTTTTTTCATAGGATTATTATTTCCCACCAAAAAAACAAGCCCTCGGCTCTATAACACGCTCGCCTACGACTCGTGCGGATTCCGCCTCGGTTGCAATGACAAACTTTCTGCACATGTTACAAAATGTACTGAGTTATTCCATGAATGATTTCCCACCTCTAAAAAAAGAATCTATAATGTAACATTAATGTTTATGTTATCACAAAACCGTTAAGTCAAACCGGTGTGTTCAATATTAACCCAGCCGAGACCAATTAACTTTATTAATGTATTTCTAATCGTGACTCGACGTTTTGAACTTCCACTCAACTAGTTAATGTCAAGTTCAATGATAACTTGAATATATGTTGTTGTAAGAACAGTGGCGGCCGAGTGGTAACGAGTAGGTCGCGGGTTCAAACCCAGCCAGGCGCATTACTTTGTGTAGTTTATTACATTACCACTGCTCTCAAAACGGTGAAGGAAAACATCGTGAAGAAACCGACATGTCCTAGAACTAAAAATATTTTTTTTTTTATTGCTAACAGGTTCGTACTTAATGCGCTATCTCACCTGATGGAAAGCGACGATGTGGTCGACGATGGAACGCGTTTACCTAGAAGAAATCTATTCACTGTCGACTTAAAGATTTCCGGGTTGTAGCTATCAGGGAACACAGAATTCGAAGACAGGTGACATTCACCAACCCGCACTGGGCCCGCGTGGTGGATTACGGCCCATTCCCTCTCCTAGAGAGGAGGCCAGCAGCGGGAACATTAAAAGCCTGGTTATGCTAAACTAAATTAAGTGGGTCTGTAATTACTAGTGCGCCTCACCATCAACGATTGCAGCTGCTTACCATCAGGTGGGATCGCAGTCAAGCACTAGTTTATATTATTTTAAACAGAAGTCGGCCGCCGGTAAAATCTATAATTTTTTTTTTTTAATTCACACGCATTTTTTACAAAACTATTTTTTCACTGATTATTAATTTTTAATTGATGTATGTACTTAAAAAGTTCAATGGATTCCCAAGGCCAACCACATACCGCGGCCAAGAATTGGATGGGTGACCGTTATTTACACAGTAAGAGATCAAGGGACCTTCTAGCGCCAGTTTCTATTTACTTACTCATTTACTTGTAATAATAAAAAACTTTTCGTTAACTTTGACTATAGATCTGTGATTCTACACTCTAAATTATTAGTCATATCTTTAATTTGACTCAGCTTCCCACAGTAAAATCGACAGTTATAACTTGTTATTTATGATATGAATATTTGTTATTTTATTATTGTGAATGTCTCTTTTTAGGGTTCCGTAGCCAAATGGCAAAAAACGGAACCCTTATAGATTCGTCATGTCTGTCTGTCTGTCTGTCGGTTTTTTTTTTTTTTTTCGATGGGAAAAGTCATCTTATGATAACCCCCGCTCTTGGGCGGAGCGGAAGTTAGTGTCAGACTCTTACTGACTAAAAAAATCACCCCGTTCCTTCTAGCCTTCATACCGGGGCTCAAGCTCCCTTTCGGATAACCCTGGCCCCAGTAGGCTTCGACCCGGCTGGGTCCCTGCTGTTACTGACAACCCGGCGCGCGGGAACAGTGCGCGCCGTCGACGACTTGGACTTGGTCCGAACAGTTACCAGACGCGGGCGGTCGGACAGCTACCCATTGCTTACTGTCCGCAAGCCCGCGCCTACGGTGTCTGGAAATCGGGATCAGAATTCCGATGGAGCCGATGGCTGCTGTGACAAATTCGCACGTGTTCCAAACGAGCACGCGTACATTTTTGCACTCGTGCAGGAAATAGCTTATTGCATGTCTGTGAGATAAGAGCAGTATTTTGAAAATACTTTATTTGGTACGGACATTGAGTCCAATGTCACAACGGTTATGAACACAAAGTAAACCAGACCAATTGTTTTTCTTTTACTTTCTTGCAGGTTTTTTTCAGTAGGTTTAATAAACTAGTGCGCCTCACCGTCAACGATTGCATCGCTGCTTACCATCAGGTGGGATCGCAGTCAAGTACTGGTTTATATTAATTTAAAAAAAGGTAAACATCATCCAAATGACATCTCCTGCCTTGGGCGGAGAGGAAGATAGTGTCAGACTCTAACTGACTAAAAAACCCACCCCGTTCCTACTTTCTTGCCGGTTCTTCTTTATAGGAAAAGACCGATTTGGAACCGTGCACTAGCATCTGACGTTTTATATGCTCAAGTAGGCTTTTTAAGTAATATTAGCGTTGATAGATAAGAGGTCCCCTCAAGAAAGCCTAGTTGCCAAAATTGACAACCAAAGATAGAGCCACTTGGAGCAGGAAAGTGAGAAGACCTGACCTCAAATATTGGGACCAGGGAAGGAAGAAAAAGAAGATTGACAAAAGGTAAAGTTTATTTTTATTTTTTTATTGTTTGGAGGAGGTAAACTTTGGAAGTACTGGTCCGATTGCTAATTTTTAGGGTTCCGTAGTCAACTAGGAACCCTTATAGTTTCGCCATGTCTGTCTGTCCGTCAGTCTGTCTGTCTGTCCGTCCTCGCTTAATCTCTGTGACCGTTAGCACTAGAAAGCTGAAGTTTGGTACCAATATGTATATCAATCACGCCGACAAAGTGGTAAAATAAAAATTGGAAAAAAATGTTTTATTAGGGTAGCCCCCCTATATGTAAAGTGAGAAGTGATTTTTTTTTTTAATTTCAACCCTAACGTGTGATATATCGTTGGAAAAATGAATAGGGGTTTACTAAAATCATTTTTTGACAATGTCAATAATTTCGGAAATAATCGTTCCAAAAGTAAAAAACAATGTGTCCCCCCCCCTCTAACTTTTGAACCATAAGTTTAGAAAATATGAAAAAAAATCTGAAAAGTAGAACTTTATAAGAACTTTCTAGGAAAATTATTTTGAACTTGATGGAAAGAACAGTTTTTGTACAAAAAAGACAAAAGGGTTCTACAAAATAATTTCTGGACTAAGTTTGTAGTAAAATCGATATACGATTATTTATAAGCATTTTTTGAACTCATAAGTGTGTACACTTATTGTGACGGGCGGGAAACTACGGAACCCTACACTGAGCATGGCCCGACACGCTCTTGGCCGGTTTTTATTTTTTTACTGAAAGAAAAGAATACAATTTTTAATCATGTCTAATATCTACTTCAGTACGAAAGCCGGCTCGTATCACCTTTTTGTTACTGCGATGTTTCGTTACATCGAAAAGTAAATGTAGCCGCGAACTTTTCTATCAACCCTAGTAGTAATTTTTAAAATCTTTCTGAGTGTAGTAGAGACCACACATGATGTAATCTAATGTAATTTGTACAGAAAATGACTATTAATTTGTACAAGACCACCCAAGGTAGACGATTAGAATAAATGAAGAATAATTTCGACATAATTGAACATTTTTTTTAAATTATAGTTGGCTGGAGGTTGACCACTACACACACCATCTGATGGTAAGCGATGATGTGGCCGACGATGGAGCACGCTTGCCTAGAAGTAACCTTTTTTTTATGGTGGGAAAAAAATCATCCAATGACAACCCCCGCTCTTGGGTGGAGCGGGAGATAGTGTCAGACTCTTACTGACTAAACGACCCACCCCGTTCCTTCTAGCCTTCATACCGGGGCTCGAGCGCCCTTTCGGATAACCCTGGACCCAGTAGGCTTCGACCCGGCTGGGGTCCCTGCTGTTGCTGACAACTCCTTGAGGCGCGCGGGAACAGTGCGCGCCGTCGACGACTTGGGCTTGGTCCGGACAGTTACCGGACGGCCGGACAGCGAGCTACCCATTGCTCACTGTCGCCTAGAAGTAACCTATTCACTCTTGACTTAAAGACCTCTAGGTTGTAGCTATAAAATATATTTGTGGTTGTACCTATCAGGAAAAACAGACCCTGACAGGGAATTCATCTCCTTAACTGTACGCATAATGAATGCATTCTCAAAACACATAATAGAAGCAACAAGAAATATGTAACGAAGATTTATGTAACTCATAATATAATTTAAATATATATAAAAATTAATGCCACTTTTCGTTGTAATTTTATAACTCAAGAACGGGCTCACCTAACCAAACCAAATGTTTAGGCTTTGTTTTATGTGAAGTTTGGTAGGGTAGAGTAGGGTATAGTAGGGTAGAGTAGGGTAGAGTAGTGTAGAGTAGTGTAGAGTAGTGTAGTGTAGAGTAGTGTAGAGTAGTGTAGTATAGAGTAGTGTAGAGTAGGATAGGGTAGGGTAGGGTATAGTCGGGTGGGGTAGGGAAGACCGGAAGCGAAGCCACACGGGCAAAATCTAGTATAATTTAAAAAAAAGTCCATGGAGTTTTTTTCACGTTCTTCTCCATAGAGATCTACGCTTAGGGTGAGTTGCACCATTTAACTATAACGATAACAAAGCCGTTAACTGTTGTCAAATCGTCAATCGTTGAATTGACCAATAGGAGGCCGTTTCACGGCTGGTTATGGTTTGGCTATCGTTATAGTTAAAAATGGTGCAACTCATCCTTAGAAGCGTGCAATTTAGCTTCACTTGATTGACTAACCGACATTTAGACAATTCAAAAGTGCCTGTAATTGGTCTATTTGAAATAAACGTTACTGATTTATCCACCATGTACCGGTGGTGCATCGCCGTACGTCTAGTGGTCCGATGATAGAACAGTTTAGGTGGAATTAGGCTATGCAATTCCGATGCACTCTTCCCGTTATGGTAGAAAACCGACAGGCTAGCAAATCGGCGTCGATGCTCAAAACTTTGAAGCCTCGTCTCGACGAGTGCAAAAGTCGATTTTTCAAACCTTAGACAACTTAGACGCTCAGCGCCAGTGATCTCTCGCGTCGAGCCTTGTTACCGGCTATGGTCTGGAGCGAGGAGGAGTGGCAGGCGGTCGCCTCCTTCTACGAAGCAGTAATGCTAGCAAAGGAGGCGGCCGCACGCACAAGGTAACGGCCCTCACGCCCAAGCTGCCGGGATTCCGATCCCGATTTCCAGCCACCCCCAGGTGCGGCCTAGCGGATGGCGAGCAACCGATGGTAGCCCATCGTCCAACCTTCTGGACTGAGCCCAAGTCATCAGCGGCGCGTGGGGTCCCACGCGCGCCTCAAGGAGTTTTCAGCAACCGGCAACCAGCAGGGTCGTAGCCTACTGAGGCCATGGGTGATGCGAAAGAAATTCCCGGCCCCTAGAACAATGGCATAGAAGGATCAGGAGTAGGTTTAGTCTGACACTATCTTGTGACATTGGCATTGACTGGCCTGTTGGTCTAGTGGTTAGTGACCCTGACCGCTATGCCGGAGGTCGTGGGTTCGTTTCCCACCCAGGACAAATGTTTGTGTGATGAGCACAATCATTTGTTCTGTGTCTGGGTGTAATTTATCTTTAATATGTATGTATTCAGAAATATATAAGTATGAATATCAGTTGTCTAGAACCCATAACACAAGCTCTGCTTAGCTTGGGACTAGACGGCGTTGTGTGATAGTTGTGGAATATTATATTATTATTATTGGATTGGATTTTCCCACCTAAAAAAACCTTAGATCACTAAACACCTATTACATTAATGGTAGGTACACTTCTATAATAATAATCTATTTACCATCTTCAGGGCTCTGACCTCTAATATTATTTACTGTTAGACAAGAAGCCAGTCATTAGTTCGGAGATTACAACAAACAGACATACCGACATGGAAAAAAGATGAGAGGTGTAATTTATCATAGGTAATATATAGAAACTTGTTTATGACCAACTGATGTATATATTTGGAACTTTTAGCTAAGATATGAGAGGTTTTTTTTTTCGATGGGAAAAATCATCTTATGACAACCCCCGCTCTTGGGCGGAGTGGGAGATAGTGTCAGACTCTTACTGACTAAAAAACCCATCCCGTTACTTCAAGCCTTCATACCGGGGCTCGAGCGCCCTTTCGAATAACCCTGGCCCCAGTAGGCTTCGACCCGGCTGGGCCCCTGCTGTTGCTGACAACTCCATGAGGCGCGCGGGAACAGCGCGCGCCGTCGACGACTTGGGCTTGGTCCGGACTGTTACCGGACGGCAAGATATGAGAGGTCCTTACCTACCTACCAATATAAATACTTAGTCTGGTCATAAAAACTGTTACAATTAAAGATATAACTGGCAAAAGCAAGTCGGACTCGCGCATTGAGGGTTACGTACAAGCTTATCTAAATAGTTCAATTCCCGAATGGAAACTCGAAGATTTTTCCAAATTGCAAAAAAACTTTTTACTTAGGAGGCTGCTTTTCCACTCGCCTATCGCAAACATCGAGCATGGTTTAAAAGCTTGTTACTTCATCTAACGCAATCCAACGCGATGTTTGACGAAAAGGCAACGTGAAAAAAAAAAAGAAATTATACCTGAATACTCTGTTGGTATTCAGTAATTCCGTGATTTACTCGAAAATTTTACAAAACTTGTTCCAGGAAATTCGTGTTTTTTTAAAACCCTAAAAAGTTTTTGAAAAACATTGGCGCCATTTGGAATTTTGATAAAATTTGCTAGGTTAACCTTACAGTTGTACTTTTTTGACTTTTTAAATTTTTGAGTAAATTATGAAGTGTCAAAGTTCATGCTAAATAGCAGATTTTCAGAGGTCTTTACTGGATTAGTTTTACACAAATTTGTAAATAGATTTCCATAGAAGCCTAGATAATATCCACAAGATACTGTGTTTCCAAAATATCTAATGAAAAATGTGTAATAACGTCATAATCGCGGAAGAGCAACCAGAGCGGTATGAAAAACAGAGAACATGTGTGTCGAGATGCATCCCCTTAATACTACTTAAATAAATGTACTGTTTTCAGATTTATTTCTATGCTTGTGCTACAAGACCTTGCTTTTTGACAAATTTCAAGATTCTGGTTTAACGGGAAGTACCAGAATTGTGACTCCCTTGAGAGTGTCAAAATAAACATTCTTTGCTTTATGTCGCAATAAATATACAAGGTGTAAGGGACAGCCCTCCACAAAATTTAAGGGCTTGCTCAGTAGACGAAACTGAACAACCTTCCACAATATTTTTTTTTTTTCAGAAAACGAACAAAATTCGGCCTCGCCATACAAATTGTCAATCAAGTTTATCATTTTGTATGAAGAGGCTGATTTTTTTTCTCGTTTTTTTTCTCGTTCTCTTTCTCTAGGAGAGGAGCCATAAATTACCACGCGGGCCCTATGCGGATTGATGAATGTCACAAGTCTCCGAATTTTTGGTTCTATGACATGCCGGTTTCCTCACAATGTTTCCCTTCACCGTTTTGAGAGCAGTGGTAATGAAGTAAATTACACAAAGTAATGCGCCTGGCAGGGTTTGAACCCGCGACCTACAACTCGTAAGTCGGAGCCATTTGCACTCGGCCACCACTGCTCTAACAAAACACAAAACCTCACATCACATAAACTATTCATTCGGACTTCCACCTCTAGTAACCGGGTTCAATACCCGAGCCTAACACCAGAACAAACATAATAAAATTCTTCTTTCGTATAAAAATATCACTACTTAAATATTCTAAAAGCATGTGAGCTTGAATACATATCACGTGTTCAAGTGTATGTTTAACCGACTGTGCGCGTAAAAGGAGAGTTATGGGTTTGGTCACTGGTTTAGTGGAACTTTAGGTATAATAAAAGTGTCTAAAAGAGACTTGTTTTTGTCGGTAAATACTTAAATGTAGCTTTTTGGTCTCGCAAAGAGTTTTAATTTCAAATCTAATCAAAGCATTTCAAATAGACCATTTACAGGCACTTTTGAATAGTCAAATGTCGGTCAGTCCAAGAAAAGTGAAGCTAAATTGCACGTTCCAAAGACTAGATCTCTATTTCATTCACACAATTTATATATACAGTTATAAAGTAGAGATGATACACATAAGCAAGCTTAACCCACAAATAGGTTTTCTAACAGCTTTCAAGTTTAACTTAAAACTAACAATATACTAAACAGTTAGTACCCTATACATAAACATAATATATACAATAAATAAATATTTATAAACATACAATATGGATCATGTTCATTGTTTATTATTTGAAATGTGTTTAATTTTGACTAGCTTTTTTATGTGAGAAATCATCCAATGACTCCTGTACCCCTAGCCAAGTTTCTAATCTGCAATAGTTAACGCTTGTAGAAAGCTTGAAATGTACGGGAATGACGTCGTCTTAACGCTCAGTCATGTGGTCAGAACAAAAGAATTGGCGGCAAGGTCAACTCGAGGCGTTCGGCGCAAGCGAAAAGGTTGTAACTTGGCTAAGGGGGCAGTACTTTCGTGTCAGATTTGAACCGATTAAAACCCACTCCTAGTTCCTCTGTTATCTTTCAATCTTATAATCCAGTTAACCTCTGAAAATCTCCTTTTTTGCATGAACTTTGCTCTTGCGCTTCAAAACTTACTCAAAAATTTAAAAAGCCAAAGAAGCCTTGCAAATTTTATCAAGATTCTAAATGGTGACATTTTGTTTTTTTTTTTCAAAAAACTTTTAAAGGTTTAAAAAAAGCACGTATTTCCTGGAACAAGTTTTGTAAAATATTGAAATCACCACCAGCCTTTTTAATGTTCCCACTGTTCACTGTCCACTGGGACTCAAGCCTCCTCTCTAGGAGAGGGAATGGGCCATAATCCACCACGCGGGCCCTGTGCGGGTTGATGAATGTCACATGTCCTCGAATTTTTAGTTCTAGGACATACCGGTTTCCTCACGATGTTTTCCGTCACCGTTTTGAGAGCAGTGGTGATGAAATAAATTACACAAAGTAATGCGCCGGCTGGGTTCGAACCCGCGACCTACAACTCGTAAGTCGGGGCCATTACCATTCGGCCACCACTGCTTCCCAAAATAAATAAATATTAGAGTAAATCACGGAATTACCGAATGCTAACAGAGTTTTCAGGCGTTATCTCTTTTTTTCGCGTTGCTACTTTATCAAACCTCGCGTCGGATTGCTTTAAATGAAGCAACAAGCTTTTAAACCTGCATTTTTCTTGGACTGACCGACATTTGACTATTCAAAAGTGCCTGTAAATGGTCTATTTGAAATAAATGCTTTGATTTGGATTTTGATTTTGCTGGATGCTGACGATAGGCGAGTGGAAAAGCAGCCTTTTAAACTTTCGTTGAAGTATAGATTCACTGGACTTTCTCAGTGCAGGCGTAAGAGGAAAACTATTTTGTGTTGAAGAAAACGTAAGGCTTTCACTATACCTACAGATAACTAGGAGTGTAACCCGTTAACTCACTTTCTAAACATCTTTATAGGTACAACATTATTTTTAGTATAGTCTGTCGAAAAAGTCAATCGAATTGGCAATTTTGTATAATATTTAATCATTTAAAAATACTTAAGTATATTCGGTACTTTTTATAAGGTTCTTCTATTAGTAAACAATGATCAAGATCTCTTACTCAACCTTGCTTATTGAACCAGTGTTGACTACATCAGATTTCATTTTGCCCTAATAATTACCCAATAAGTTTGAATTTTTAGACAGACTCTATAATGCTAAACCTGAATATATTTGATTCAGAATCAGTAACTGAATGGATCCAATAATTTTTACACCATGTTATATTTTTTTCCAAAAATATTTAAATAGGTTACAAGTTGGACACCACGTACACTAAGTACAACACAGGTCACGGTAGGTCATAGCGGGCATTACGCGCCAGTAAACAGCTGGTTGCAAGTGTAAAACCACCCCTCAATCGCCTGGATGGCCCGGTGACTATGTATTTTTGCTGACATAACAAGCTTATAACTTAGTGATTTTTCATGATACAGCTATGAAATTTTGTACATAGATTCTTTATATACCTAATAGCACTAGACACGTGTTTCGGGTTTTGTATAAATTAAAACGAATGCTGTATACTGAAAAACTATGAAATATGATTGTAATTAAAAACTACTTATTTTTATTTAATTTATTCGTAATGTATTAATTCCAATTGTATTATAATTAGTTTGACACAAGTATTGTAATCAAGTTTAATTTTGACATTACTTTTATTTAATCTAATATTGTCATAATTATTAAATCCATGCTCACTCATTTATGCTTAAGGCCCAAGCGCCCGAAAAGTGCCATAAAAGGTGACTTTTTGAAGCCTACTCCTCGGTAATGGCTAGGTTAATAGGTTTGAAAAAAATATATGTTTATTATAGATTCATGAACAGTATTATCAAAATTTGATTTTTTCGTGCTATTAATACTTTTGTCTAAAAAAAATATTTAGCAATTTCGCAAATTTTCGCAACTTTTCCCTACTCCTTCGAAACGGCTTGAATCTTTAGAAACATTTTTACACATAATAATGGATGGTTAAAAATATTCTTCAAAGTGAACATTGCCTAAGTAAATCAATCAATATTTCGCAAAGAAAATCGATTTAAAGCGCTTTCCGGGCGCTGCTGGCCGCAAATAAATGCACAGATTTGCGTACTGCCGCCTAGGCGGGTGCGAGAGGTGCGTCCACATAATTTTGGCCAGACAGTTCATGGGACTATAAGCCTTAAGCTGTGGTTGTCTATAATTGAGTGTTCATTATAGGACCAGGTTACTTGTACCAATTTCTATTTCTTAAGATATTAAATAAATAAATAAACTAGTATATACATCAAAAAGGTCTACAACACTGCTTACCCCACACACCATGACAGAGACGTAGAAAATAGAAGTCAACGAATTCCTGAGTATTCTCAAACATTCTGAATGTTGATCGAAGACAAATATGTATTACGCAAAGGGCAATGCACCTGGCTGCCGAATACTTAACGAATAGTTTTATTTGTATGTCTGTTTGTGTATTATAATTACTGGATGTATAGGCTTTTTTTTCGAGTAATAGGATGGTAAATAAAGGCAGGTGGAAAGTGGTGATTGACGCCTAATAAAGATGTTATTGGATGGCTCTGGGAGGGCGATTCCCTAATTGATTTCGAAACTTGATGATTTGATTTTTATTAATAAAGTAGCCTTTGCCCGCGCGGCTTCGCTCCCGCTCTTCCCTACTCCACCCTACTATACCCTATCATACCCTACTCTACCCTACTCTACCCTACTCTACCCTACTCTACCCTACTCTACCCTACTCTACCCTACTCTACCCTACTCTACCCTACTCTACCCTACTCTACCCTACTCTACCCTACTCTACCCTACTCTACCCTACTCTACCCTACTCTACCCTACTCTACCCTACTCTACCCTACTCTTCCCTACCAAACTGCACATAAACCATCAACTAAATAGTCCGAACAAAGCCTAAACATTTGGTTTGGATAGGTGAGCCCGTTCTTGAGATATAAAATAACAACGAAAAGTGGGATTTATTTTTATATATATACCTAGACTAGTGCGCCTCACCATCAACGATTGCATCACTGCTTACTATCAGGTGTGATCGCAGTCAAGCACTCAAAATCGTCATCATTTGCCTTTTTAGGGTTCCGTAGTCAACTAGAAACCCTTATAGTTTCGCAATGTCTGTCTGTCTGTCTGTCTGTCCGTACTCGCTTAATCTCTGTGACCGTTAGCACTAGAAAGCTGAAATTTGGTACCAATATGTATATCAATCACGCCAACAAAGTGGTAAAATAAAAATTGGTAAAAAATGTTTTATTAGGGTAGCCCCCCTATATGTAAAGTGGGAAGTGATTTTTTTTTTCATTTCATTTAAAAATGAATAGGGGTTTACTAAAATCATTTTTTGATAATGTCAATAATTTCGGAAATAGTCGCTCCAAAAGTAAAAAACAATGCGTCCCCCCCCTCTCTGACTTTTGAACCATAAGTTTAGAAAATATGAAAAAAATCTGAAAAGTAGAACTTTATAAGGACTTTCTAGGAAAATTATTTTGAACTTGATGGAAAGAACAGTTTTTGTACAAAAAAGACAAAAGGGTTCTACAAAATATTTTCTGGATTAAGTTTGTAGTATAATCGTATATGCAAGCATTTTTTTAAACTCATAAGTGGGTACTCTTATTGTGATGGATGGAAAACTACGGAACCCTACACTGAGCGGGGCCCGACACGCTCTTGGCCGGTTTTTTTTTTAATGTACCCACTGCTGGCACTCACTCCTCCTCTCTAGGAGAGGGAATGGAACGTAATCCACCACGTGGGCCCAGTACGGGTTGGTGAATGTCACATGTCTTCGAATTTTTGGCTCTGACCATTTAAAAAAAAAATTGAATGCCACGGAATAAAATGTATTTGGAACGGACATCATCATCGTCATCATCAGTTCAGCCGAAAGACATCCGCCGTTGGACATAGGCCTCCCCCAAGTGTCGCCGCAATGAACGATCCTGTGCGTCTCGCATCCATCGGATTCTCGCAATCCTTACCAGGTCATCGGTCTACCTTGTAGGAGAGCTGCCAACGCTGCGTCTTTGTAATGGCTATGCTCAAAGTTTTGTAGCGACATCTATGGCGCCACATAAGAACAACGAAGGAAAGGTTGGTTATCGTTCGATTTATTGTTATTTTATGTTTTAATTTGTTTACGTTTTAATTGATTGCAAGTAGAATAAATTCTTGCTGACCGATCGGCGTCTCATCGTCGACGACGGCTGGTGCTGAAAATCAGCGCTGTGGCTCTGTTTCTCATGAGCCCCAGCATTTTGCTGAGCGCTGGCCGTTTTGCGCGGATGTGACGCATATCTTACTTACGTGCTACTTTTAGTCGATATTGTTATTTATTTTGTTTTGGTATGCGTCATGTTGGACGTGAATAAACACTTTTTCTTCTTTCTTTTTCTATTTTCTTATCTTTCTTTCTTTCTTTGAAAGTACGAAATCCTGCATCGCGAAATCAAAGGACCGTAAACCTGAATGCATAGTTTTAATTTCAACTCGATACCTCTACGTGTTTCCGAGCTAAAGTTCTTTACAGACAGACAGACAGAGACAAGGTTCCGTTTTTTCCTTTTGAGGTACGGAACCCTAAAAATTAATAGATAGCATTGCGGGTCTATCGGCTCGTTTACATTGGCTCGGCGGACACGATCTAGTGTTTAGATATTTTAAAATTCTCTTTTTTTTTTCAGGTATACCACGGCTATGGACAATCCCGGAAGTACGGTCAAGATCCCTACCAGCACCTTACTGGATTATACATCCTTCTCCCGAGCGTGTTTGCTCTTGCGAATCTCTACTCAAGCCAGCCAATAAAGGCAAGAGAGAAGTGGGAGTTCTAAATTATTATTATTGTAAGATATTTATTGTATTTTCCATTTTAAAATTCTCCTAGAAACTCGACGTATATTTTGACTAGTTCTAAATGAAATATATGTTTTACCAGACAACTCAAAAAAGCAAGCGTCGCCGAAGAAACCAGTTGGTTCATGATTGCACCACGTTCGTAACGGTAGTAAAACAAGTCATAGTGGATCATAAAGTTATGGAGTCAATGT
Source organism: Mythimna albipuncta (assembly GCA_929112965.1). Classification (NCBI taxonomy): domain Eukaryota; kingdom Metazoa; phylum Arthropoda; class Insecta; order Lepidoptera; family Noctuidae; genus Mythimna; species Mythimna albipuncta. The sequence continues at coordinate 1,401,513 of OV815986.1, read as the reverse complement.
CTAACATTAGAAGTGTTAATTGGAATGAAAACATTCCACATTAACTTGTTTTTACACTTTCTTGAAATTCTTTGCTTTGTAAGCAAGTTTATTTTTGGGATGGTACAGTTTTCGATTTTAATTTTTACTACTTTTTGGGAAAAAACGATCCATGTGCTTTCAATTATCCCAGAGCCCTATTTACTTTGTTGACAATACAGAAAAAAAAACATTTTACAATAGTAGATTATATGACTAGGGGATAAAGCAGTGTTTTTAAGTCGCGGGAGGCATGTTGAATTCCGAACGAAACGAAGGTTTTAATCCCGAACGTCAGTGAGGGATTTATATAATTAACTCCCGAGCATTGCGAGGAAAGGAACCTGAGTGAAGTGAGGAATTCCAAGCCGCCCAAGACAAAGACGGCTTTATCTCTACTTTTTACACCATCTGTGAGATAATTAAAAGACAATTTGGTCGACCAAATCATATGTTAAAGAAACATAAGTATTATATTTACAAGTTCATCAAACAAACAAAATTCACTACTCCAAGATTCTATAGTTTAAATTTTCTGTAATGCTCCCGTCAGTAAGCACGTTTTATTCTATTTCCTTTTTTTTTGTTATTGGCCAGTAGTTGCTTGTTCGATGCACATACATTTTTATTCACAATGTTGTCGATTCTTGATGCTCCAAATTCAAATCGCATTATTCCCTAGGGATCGGCCATACTGCATTATCTCCCTAGGGATAGAATGACTTTCTTTAAGTGAGATTTGTATGACGTATAAAACGACATTATCGAGCAAGTGGTGTAAAATTAATATATTTAGAAAAAACTGGGCAAGTGCGACTCGGACACGCGCCCTGAGGGTTCCGTACAAACTTACCTGTATAAATAGTTCAACTCCATAAAAACCGCATTTTTTTTGTGACTTAACCACATAAATGTTTTCAGATTTATTTCTATGACTTATACTATAAGACCTTGCCTTATTTGCCAAATTTCTGGATTCTGAATCAACGGGAACTAAAAAATATGTAACGTTTTTTTTTCCAAAGTAATTTTTTTTTTTTCGTTAATTTTCAAGTTTGATTTTTCTGGACTGCGCACACCTCGTTTATCACATCCAACTTCTGCTGCAGGAACGCCAACAGCTCGTTCGCCACAAGATTATAAGTCATGGCAAGTACTTACTAATGACAGCTAACTTGCTTGCTCTATAGATGGATTAATTTGGTTCGGAAGCTTAAATTCGTGGACCATTCGTACCAACTTAGAGCGCATGTTAGAATCTATATAATTTTGCGAACAAGTACACTGCAGATAATACCTTTATTTTTTTCTTAGTTTTTATTTATTTTATTTATTAATCAATTGCTAGCTAGGTATGCGGGTAGCGGTGGTTAGTTAGCGATTTGAGATCAGTTCAAGATGGAAGTCGAAGAGAAACTAGCGTGTCTGGAGCAACAGAAAATAAAGAAAAGAAGGAAAAGGCAGTACTGGGTGCATCCAATATCAAGGAATCGACTGACACATGGCCAATATTCGTTACGCTATATCCCACTGCTTGAGAGAATTTTTGTTGACTATTTGAGAATGTCAATAAAATCGTTTGATGAACTAATTGAACTGATCAGGGAAGATATTTCGAGCTCTGAAACAGATAGCTACATGAGGGCAAGCGTGGTGATAACGTTCAGGTGTTAAACTTGGTCTACATTTGCGCTGTTGGAAGCCGCTGCATTCTGGGCTATAACAACTTCCTCTTTTGACTTAGTAGTACCCATGTTGGATGGTATAACTTTCAATTATCTATCCAAAATATTCTTGTAATATCCGAGCTGAGTAGTAGCCAATTGACTTAGACTGTGCAACTCATCTTGATGCCCTTTTACAACGATTGTAATGTAGAATTCTATATCCGCGCACCCATCTGTGCATTTCGGCAGGGTCGCCATATAAGGTTGGTTATATAATCATGTATTCATTCAATAAAGGTTCAGTATATCGACAGCATTACATGGTTTCATTTCTTATAGGATTTTATTAAACCAACTAATCGCCCACTTCGCTTTATTCATCACCGTACCGCTTCCACATGCGATTACTTCGCATGTGGAAGCGTCACGTACACCTTAAAATTACGCCCGTATGGCATTAGAGCACTCTGCAGTCGGAGGACATTTTGTCAACACGTATTTTCGTCGGGAAATCGTCAAGACTTTAATTAACTAAAATCCTCCTTGTGTCCTTCAATTGACCTTTGCGTTCAAGGGCCGCGGTGATTTCAAAAGAAATGTCGCAGCCATCTGGTTAAATTAGGCCTAGGGCGTTCTTTTACTGCCGGCATCCAATGAAATGGCTGAAGAACAACTAGCCATATCGTTGATCGCAATGTTAAACTGGATGGCTGAACGTTGTGCAGTCATTTAGTTTAGTAGGGTAAACATGCGTTTATAAATTACATAAAACTACTTTTTAGTAATAGTGTCCACCAAGTAATAGTGAAATATTATAATTAAATCAATAAATAGCGAAAATAAATTTGAATCACTTGGCTGAGCCTTGATTAGTCATTTCGATAGGGCTAACTTTCAATACGCCAAGCTGTTAAACGTTGAGTGATTTTAGTTGAAACTTATATCGGCCTAGGCATCCAATTGGATGCCGGCGTTTAACGAACGCCCTAGGCGTCCAATTGGATGGCTAATTTAACCAGATGGCTGCGACAGATATACCAGCATTACCTTTCTTTACACAAGAAAGGTCGGGTAAAAAGGAAGAGAATTTCAGGTACATAAGTACAAGGTTGAATTAGAAATTCTAAATTCGTATATTAAGTAAGGATGAATAAAACAAAGCACACATCGTTGTTTAAGTTACTATAATTTACATAATACATAAAATGTTCAGTACAAAAATATAACAGGATCTTCTTCAATACATTACTTAAAAAATATTTGGGAAAATCAATTTCAACTTTGCCCGTAGTTTATTTTGCCCATAAAAAGTTACATCGAAAATAGACTTATTTATATTTCATTAAATATACTAAAAATATGACTATTCTTTAATTAATTTTAAATAAAATAATATTTTTAAGTACATAGTACATATATTACGGCTTTTTTCATTTCTTACCATTTTAAACAATATTATTTTTAGTATAATTATGCGAAACCTCAATACAATTTGTTCAGAATCAGTAACTGAATGGAATCCAATATTTGTATACCATGTTATATTTTTTCCCAAAAATATTTAAAAGGTGACAAGTTGGACACCACCGATACTAAGTACAACACAGGGTGCAATTTAGCTTCACTTTTCTTAGACTGACCGACATTTGACTATTCAAAAGTGCCTGCAAATGGTCTATTTGAAATAAATGATTTTGATTTGATTTTACCTTTTTTTCAAAACTCGTATTCATATACGCATGTACGAAATTAGAAATCAGGTGAGCGAGTTCAATGACCTGTAGGTAGTTTGTACGCAACGCCGACTATTAACTACAGGTCATTGAACTCGCTCAGCTGACGTTTTCTTAAAGAAATTAATTTCGTACTTGCGGTACCTTATTTTTTAATTTTATCTTTACAAGTCGGTAGTGTTTCATGTACCGGATCGACCCTCCACGGGATTAAAACGATTTAAATTTAATGGTGTATTTGTGCGGATAACCAGATAGCATAAAAAGCTTATAACTTTAAGATTTTTCATGATCCAGTTATGAAATTTTGTACATAGATTCTTTACATAAAAATACTAGATATGTGTATCGAGTTTCGTATATACTAAAATTAATGTTGTATATAGATTTTATCTACTGTGATCATTTGTATGTTTCAATTATAACATTCCAGAATACAGAATGTAACCGACAGCCCTACGCAAACTTTAAGGGCTTGCTCAGTAGACGAAACTGATCAACCTTCCACAGCACTTTTTTTAGGAAACGAAAAAAAAACTCCACCTCACCATACAAAATTATAAACTTGATTGGACAGTTTGTATGGAGAGGCCGATTTTTTTTTCGTTTCCTGAAAAAATTTTTTGTGAAAGATTGTTCAGTTTCGTCTACAGAGCAAGCCCTCAAAGTTTGCGGAGGGCTGTCCCTTACACCCTTTATATGTTTTTAAATTATTTCAGTTGTGATTTTGATTTTATGACTATTACAGTAGTACATGTACTACGTGTATCGTGTTGACAACAGCACCCATTTTTGCTTTATATCCATTTCTGCTGTACGGGGCGTTTTAGACCTCGTTTGATAACTATCATTATGAGGGCACGGGGTTTATTAGACCCCGTAGTTAATGCGAATTGGCCAATTACACAAACTAACATATTATTATTTTCTTTCTTTGAGCCTTTTATAAATATTACAATAGTATCGTTGTATCTTTTGATATAATATTACGTATTATTATAAGTATGTATATGTATATAAAAAAAAAAAACAAATATTTGGATAACTTATTTTAATGACATGGTTATAACAGAATTTAAGTAAAAAACTGATAGATTTTAAATTATTTACAAAATTTGTATCGATGACCTGTAAAAAATGAAAAATAAAATCAGAGATTATCAATTATATAATAATTATATTCCAGTATTATTTTAATTATTGACTAATATTATACTTATAAAGAAATTTAGAAAAATCTTTCGTATGTATTACTCTCCTAAAATACTTATCTATTTACAATATAAAAAATACACCTGTGGGTTTGAGCCAATGTAACCATAATATTTATTTATTTTCAACACATTGATTCGAAAACTGATCCTACTCCTCCTCCTCACCGTTTTTTCAAGCACAATGGAGTATATTTCACTCTAGTTCGGAAAAAGACCTCGAGCTGAAGAACATCCATCAATAATCCTCAGTATTGGTCGGTCGCTGAGCTTCACGAAATTTAACCTTATCGCTTCAATAAGATTTCGCGAACTGTAGCTTAATAAATAATATTATCTATATTTATGTTTTTTTTCCAAATCAGTGTGTTGAAAAATATCGTTTCATACATGTGGGCATTTGTCATTGCAATCTCTTGTTTGCCCACTTGTATTAAAATATACGGTTTTATAATAATATAGCCAGATTGGGTCATACACAGGTTTTTTATTATCTCCACAGTTACTATACAAATTAATATTTGTGTTTTTATTAAGTAGATATATAAATTAGAATATACAATGTTCATTGCTAGTTACATCTCGAAAATTACTGAACATATTTCGATGATGTTTTCGATCTTTAGTAGATTAAGTAGAGTTCAGTTTTACCACGAGAATTGCTGGGCAAAATATAATGTGATTACTAGTGTACAGTTATTTAAAAAATTCGTTGTAATTTCGAGCTTTTTTTGTTTTCGTTTAGAAGTCGTACTGAAACTACAATTTAATTAAAAATTGTACTAGTAGAGTTGATCAATTAGTTTTTAACCGCCTCGTCGGATATATCCGACAGATACTCTTGCTGGGTCGCACATCCACGACCAAATACTCCATCTCGTCAGCTCTTCTGTCACCTATGGGGATTGAAGACCTAAACGAGATGCAGTACCCAGTCGCCAATACACGACCTTGGCGAATATGACGAGAAAATCTCGTCGGAAAAATCCGACGCAAATGGATAAAGGACTAATATAATACTTTTGTCACTACTTATAAAACAATTTAGGTTAGTAAAAGTGGAGATAACTAGATCATAATTTAAATTTAAAATATATAATTAATAAAAATCACAATAATAAATTGAGATAATAATAATGCATTAACATATTCGTTGAAAGCAGTCTTATGTACAATTCGAAGTTTATTTTTAATATTTTTCTTAAACAATATTTTTTTATAAATATTTCATTAATTTTTTTAACAGTTGTGGTATAAGTTCTTATCAAAAAAATCTTCTATTTATAAATGCATTTATTTGTTGATTTTTTTTTCTTGCCATATCCAAACATGAATAATAATTTAAATACACAATAAATTGATAAAAAAAAACAGACATTAAACATCAAAATAATTTATCTTAAAAACCACCTTTTTTATACAAAATTTAGTAAATTTCCTCATCCATGATCAAAATACATATTAATCATTATATGCTATTCATTTTTTATTAACAATTTAATCAGATCTTGCATCTTAGACTACATTTTTTAACGCGATCCATTTGACGACCTAAACTGAACTGTTAAAGGGATGAAGCTACAGTTGCCTTAACCGATCTTGAGCGGTTGCGCAGAAGTCAAATATTCGGTCTATTTAGTGGCGCATAGTGAGACGCGGGGGCGGGGAGTGTCAGTGATTGCCTTGCCACGCCATGGCGTCATAGACGTCACTCCTCATTCGTTCCCTGCGTTGCTGCATGTATCTAACAACGAAGACGATTGGCTCGCCAATGTATGGAATGCACAAAGCGATCCCCACTCTGACGCCGAGCGCTCAAGATCCGTTGTGCCTACTATATATACCACTATTTTTTAATTAGTACAAATAGTTACAGGGCTTATTGGAAAAAGTCTTGTTGTTATTTAAGTCTCAATAAATAATATTCATAAACAGCAAAGTTATTAGCGTTTGTTTTTATTCCGGAATGTCACTCAATTTATGGACATATTGTACAGGGAAGAATGAATAAATGACGAGCAAAATAGAAAAACACTGCGCGTAGTATTTTCTAGTAGCAATTTTTATGAATGATTGATTCTATTATAAATTTACCAATTACGACTTTTCGTGGACAATTTTGAGATTTCGTTATTTTTTTTTTTTACCCTTGTCAACAATAATATGATCAGTAACTGATAGAGCCTAATTTTTTTTTATACTAATTAAAAAATAAGGGTGCATAGCTTTATCCCTGCATTTTAACACGTCTTGGTAAGGCCCCTAGCCTTGATGAAGTTTGCATTTTTATCGTGTCTTCTTCACACACTGTTTTTTTTTTTCATAACTTTTCGCCACTTGAGTTTTCAAGCCACATTTAGAGTCCAAGCACCATTTTTCACAGTATTTCTGAAGTGAGGCCAACGATACTTACAAATACTATGTTCTGTAGAAGGGGGGTCCCCTGCTTACTGTGTACGTCGACAGGGGGATCCCCTTCGTGCCGTAGATCGCTTCCGGCGCGTTCTCGTACTCAACGTCGTAGTATATTCCGTTTTGGTTCTGAAAGAGAAATGTATTGAATGAATGAAATATAGATCTATTGCTTCTGGATTATAAATAAATAATTTGTTTCTAGATTACAAATCAAGACATTGCATCTAGATTTTAAATGAATAAGTCAGTGGTAAATTATAAATAAATTGCTTCTTTTTAATTAAATAAATTGCTAATGGATATAGACAAAGAAATTGCTGGATTATAAATAAAGAAATTTCTCCTAAATCATAAATTTAAAAAATTGCTTGTTGCTAAGCGTTTCTTTGCGCGATCAGATCAGAATTTAATAAATCCACAGGAAAACCAAAGTTATGAACATAGCACAAAGAATCGCTAAACTGCGAGCAATGTGCCCTGCTCACAGCCACTTAGCAATGTGCAGGACATATTGCTCGTAGAACAAATAATCGATGGGGCCGAAAGGTTCTGGAGCGACCATATACCAGAAGTCGCAGCGTTGGAAGGCCTCCTAAAGCTTTTCTACATCAAATTAAAATACGAATATACTGTGCTTACATGCATGCTCCTCGCTCTGGACTTGGGTCGCGGCACCAGCAGGTCAGCTCTCTCTTGCACGTGAGACGACGCCTCCGAGCTGGTGGATTCTGTTGCCATGTGGTTCGTGTAGCCTGCAGGTAAGTCACACTTGTATTAAAAAGGTGAAAGTTTCAGATTTCAGATTTATTTATTGTTTGTCACAGGTGGAAATACAGCTCCCAAAATTATTGTCATAACAAGTATCACTGTAACATACCCATGGGGTGTACAATCTTTGAAATTTACAGTTACACATCAATAAAAGGAAACCTTCACAGTACACAAAATAACAAAGGCAACATGATATTAATTACCACTAGAGAAAATAAATTAATTAGGTATACTGTATATCAATTGTTATTTGTCAAAATTATTGCATCATTAAAATATTAAATAAAATTTAGTCAAAACATTTGTCATATAAGAAGTCATTGAAGTACACAATTATAATGTCAACTAGTATACTATTACATGTCAAAAAGAAAAGAAAAACCGTCATAATGCTCAAAATAATCAAAACAACATTATAATAATTAACACTACGTTACAAATAAACGAATTAAACTGGTCCAATTTTTTATAAATTAAGCATTGTTAGAAAATTAAACAGATTTTAGTCAAAACATTTGTCATTTAAAAATTCATTGATCGTGTAATACACTTTAGTTAATAAGTAAGTTAGTATGTATACCCCGTCAAATTTTGATCGTTTTAATCCTGTGGAGGGTCGATCCGGTAAATGAAACACTATCGATTTGTAAAGGTAAAATTAAAAAAAACCGGCCAAGAGCGTGTCGGGCCACGCTCAGTGTAGGGTTCCGTAGTTTCCCGTCCGTCACAATAAGTGTACCCACTTATGAGTTTGAAAAAATGCTTGTAACCCTTTTGTCTTTTTTGTACAAAAACTGTTCTTTCCATCAAGTTCAAAATAGTTTTCTTAGAAAGTCCATATAAAGTTCTACTTTTCAGATTTTTTTCATATTTTCTAAACTTATGGTTTAAAAGTTAGAGGGGGGGGGACACATTGTTTTTTACTTTCGGAGCGATTATTTCCGAAATTATTGACATTATCAAAAAATGATTTTAGTAAACCCCTATTCATTTTTAAATACCTATCCAACAATATATCACACGTTAGGATAGAAATTAAAAAAAAAATCACTTCCCACTTTACATCCCTATATGTACCCTGGGGGCTACCCTAATAAAACATTGTTTTCCAATTTTTATTTTACCACTTTGTCGGCGTGATTGATATACATATTGGTACCAAATTTCAGCTTTCTAGTGCTAACGGTCGCAGAGATTAAGCGAGGACGGACAGACAGACAGACGGACAGACAGACATGGCGAAACTATAAGGGTTCTTAGTTGACTACGGAACCCTAAAATAAAGTACCTAGTACATTCCTCTACTCACCGTATAAATTATGATGGGAAGCTGCAGTATTTGCTCTTGAGGCTACGGTGTTCAAGGTGCCGTTGTGATGTCCACCGTGCATGCCCATCCTGTGGGCAAAGTAAACATGACTTCATAGGTTTGAAACGAGTTCTGCGGTACGACCTGCGGTACGCCCCGTACCGCAGGAATAGAATAGAATAAACTTTATTGTACACCAAAATAGTAACAATTTCACAGAAACTTAAACCTAAGTGCACAGTGGCGGTCTTATCGCTGAAAGCGATGTCTTCCAGACAACCTTGGGATGGAATATAAGAACTTAAACTAAATAAGGGGGTAGTCTGCGGGTGCTTCAAGCAATATAAATCAAGGGACAAATTAATTAAGGGGAAAAAAATATACAAGTACATATATACATATATAAATACATACAATATATATATCATGTGTTATAATTAAGTGGAAGCGAAAAAGAAAAGCAGGAACGCAGGAATGGAAATATTACAAAAATGAATGCTGCGGTCAACTGTACGTGCTTATAAATCAATCCCAAAATGTTTAGTGCTTCAGAATATTCCGCGAAACTAAAATATAACTTTAAGATTGTGTTATTTCCAAAGGTCGGAATTAGAAAGAACTATTCATATACTTATGTATACTGCTTTCACACAGCAAGAGAATAAAGTGGAAACGCCTCAAATACCGAGATTAATTTTAATTCATTGAATCCCAAGCGAACGCCGGAGTTCGCGCACCTATTGTATTTCTATTGTGTCTGTAACCATTGTTACCATTGTTGTTCCACGATTGAAAGGCTAAAGAGCAGATTTTTTTAGACACTATCAGAAATATAGCAGAAAAAGATGTCTTGCTGCATTAACAACGAAGAGGAGAAAATGTATAATTTTTTTAACCTCACCTCAGTTGACGCAGAGAGATCTTTTTCTATGAGAGATAATAAAAATGGTATATTAATTATCTTTATTTAATTCGTCTTATCTATCTCTGAGGTTTTTATTATTATATATTTGTAATAGTGTTGGCCACACAAGATTTTTCACTAGAAATTCCAGGAAGATCCATATCAATATCAACATTTCGATGCAAGCACATGAATAACTCGACCTAATTCCGACCACTACTTATTTCGCACAACTGAATAGCTTTTCTTGGGTCAGAAAGAAAGAACAAAGAAAGAAAGAAAGAAAAACAGTTTATTTAAAATTTCTTCTTCCTTCTTTTCTTACATTTCCTGCATCACTTAACCGGTCATCTTATTAAATGAGCAATACTTTACCTGGGTAAAGGCACCGGCGGTAATGTGGGGTATCCTCCGAACATGGCTGATGATGGGCGGGTCGCCATCTGCGCTCCTTCAGGCTAGAAAGACAAATAATTTAGCATTTCGTCAATATTTTCATCTATACTAGAGCAGAGATGAAAGATAGATGAATAGTACAACTCGCTTAATAATTATGATAATATTTATAAATATTGAATGAAACCAACAAAAAACCTCAGAGGTAAACAATAGTAACTCCAGTTTTTTTGAAAATATGTTATTTGCACTGTTAAAATCGTAAGAACTAGCTCTACGTAATGGTATAGGACATCAAGTCCTACGACAACTAGGAAGAGAAATATCCAATCGTATATGACAAAAACATATCGGGTATAGGACTTAAAATGATGATAAGATTGTTTACTCCCCAGCTTTACGCGCACTTAATGTTGTTTTAAACTTTATTGTAATTATGTGTAATATATAAAAATACCATCTAATAATTATAAAAATACAATTGATTTTGTTTAAATATCTTTAAAGCAATTATGTTAAAAATGTATTTAAAGTTACTATCCGCGCGTTTTTGCCTCTCCTCTAAAATTTACATTTTGGCACATACTGTTGTTAATCTCTGAGGTAGATAATATGTTACTATGACGAAGACGTTTAAACATAATTTGATTGAGACCATATAAAAGCTCGGTAACGAAACCATAGCGAGATGTAGAAATGTGACGTAATCTAACAACGCCATCTAGTGACCAAAATTAATACTATTTTACTATAGTTTCATAAATAAATATACAAAATTGTACAAATATACAGACAGGGTTATTTGAAAAACACTGACCATCTTTCAAGACTAGCGGGGTTACCATGACGTTCAAAGTAAGATTGTTTTAATCTTGTTTCAGTGTGGGTAAGAGATGGCGCTAGACAACCTGTATAGCTCTGTCTCTTACCCACACCGAAACAAGAATAAAACTATCTTACTTTAAACGTTATATGTAAAGGTTCCAAATTATTTAATAAATTACCAAAAGACCTCAAAGAATCTAAATTTAAAAACTATTTTAAAAAGTTACTCAAACATTTTATATTGAAACACTCACAGTCCCTAACATAGTGACGAGCCACATCCAGTTACGCTCAAATCTATATCTTTGTTTAAACGCAGTACCTATATCGAACAAACTTTTTATCATTTTTTTTAATTTATCCTCAAAACATGTTATAGTCGATGTCTAGTTCTGTAATACGTCCAACAAAATTAATTTATATTTAGTTTTATAATTCTCATGTAAGTGAATTTATGTAATTCTTATGGGAATAAACGATCTCAAACCCCACTTTAAATGTCATGGTCTAAGTCTAGATATGTTCATCACCAGCCTTTTATTGTTCCCACTGCTGGGACTCAGGCCTCCTCTCTAGGAGAGGGAATGGGCCGTAATCCACCACGCGGGCCCAGTGCGGGTTGGTGAATGTCACATGTCTTTGAATTTTTCGTTCTAGGACATGCCGGTTTCCTCACGATGTTTTTCTTCACCGTTTTGAGAGCAGTGGTGATGAAATAAATTAAACAAAGTAATGCGCCTGGATTGGTTCGAAACCGCGACCACCACTGCTCTCTAGATATGTTACTAACATCATATACAACAATTTCTGTTCAATGACTTTTAAACATTTATTATGATAGTCTGATGAACTAAAATCTTCTTCTTCTTCCTGCCCTTGTCCCGTTTTATTTGGGGTCGGCGCAACCCGTTTTTTTCTTCCATTCTGTCCTGTCACTCGTCACGCTATCACTAACTACTTTCATTATAATATGTTCATACAAAAATTAAAAATACTTAAATTGAACGTTCTAAATGTTATGAAATCTATGCAAAGATATAGCAAAATACAGAGCTGTAATGTGTTAGATAGAACAACGAAATCTTGAAGGTTTGTTTTTGGTAAATGTGTTGTAAAAAGTCATAGAACAAATGTTGTTGTTTATGTTGTTAGTAATACAATCCTGCAAAGTTGTTAGTGTTTTGCAAATAACCCTGTAAGTAAATCTTCTATACGTATGTTTGCCACCTAAGGGATGATCGATCGATTGGTGTGTGTTACCACACCAATCGATCGATCATCGATCGATGCTATCAATCGGTGGTAGAATGCATTAGTCGACGTCGATCGATCGTTTCTACCAAACCAATCGATCGATTGTCAATCGACGATCGATCGAGGGTACCATGGATTAGTCGACGCCGATCGCATGCAAGTCTTCTAGGTTTGCGTCTCAGTAATAAGTAGTTCGAGTACGAGCAGCATCACAAGAGGAATTCACATTTCTAACGAAACTGATGGCGTATATTAATCTGTCATCGTCGATCGAGTCCATCGACCGGCAATCGATCGATTGGATCGACCGGTATCTGTCGATCAATTAAAGCTACCCACACCAATCGATCAACGTCTACCGAAGTCGATCGATGACATCGATTAACGATCGATCGATTGGTGTGGTAACACCCTAACTCCACGCGCATTTGGAAAGACTTACGGTCTATTAAAATGACATTGAAATAATTGTAATCTCACCGCATAGTGGCTTGCTTGTGCCATCGCCTCAGCTATCTGCGCCCACCGCATCCTTTCTTCTAGAGTTACCTGGAAATGAAAAAAAAAAATATTTGAGATACCAAACCTCTTTTTGTTTTATAAAAAAAAACCGTTGCGATTTTTTAGTGTAGCCCAGGCTTGCCTTTGACCACTATCTCACCTGGAGTGAGGAAGAGTGGCAGGCGGTCGCCGACTTCTGCGAAGCAGTAATGCTCGCAAAGGAAGAGGCCGACCGCATCAGGCAACGGCGCTCTCGCCGCCGCCGGGATTCTGATCCCGATTTCCAGCCAACGTAGGCGAGGACTTGCGGACAGTGAGCAATGGGTAGCTCGCTGTCAGGCCGTTCGGTAACTGTCCGGACCAAGCCCAACTCGTCTGTCGCACTGTTCCCGCTCGCCTCAAGGAGTTGTCAGCAACAGCAGGGACCCAGTTGGGTCGAAGTCTACTGGGGCCAGGGTTATCCGAAAGGGAACTTGAGCCCCGATATGAAGGCTTGAAGGAACGAGGTGGGTTTTTTAGTCAGTAAGAATCTGACACTATCTCCAGCTCCGTCCAAGAGCGGGGATTGTCATTGGTTGATTTTCGCCACCATAAAAAAAACTCAATCTCACCTGACGGTAAGCGATGATGGCCGACGATGGAGCACGCTTGCCTAGAAGTAACGTATTCACTCTTGACTTAAAGACCCCTAGGTTGTAGCTATCAGAAAACATGGAGCCGGGAATCCCACTCCCTAGCGTCCCCACACACGAGCCACAAAAACTTCTTTTTAAGACGGCCATTTTTTGTTGCTCGTGTGCGGTGTCACCACAAAAAAAAGCTTGAAGCCGCTTCTAGAAGCTCTTCGAAGCTTCGCTGATGATGAGACACATGATGATGAGTACCTGGTAGGGCGGCTGTCCGACGGGCGGTGTCTTGATGGTGTTGGCGGTCATGTAGTTGAAGATTGGGGATCCCATGCCTGCCGCCTTCTGCTCGCGGGACCACTTGCGACTGTGAACGACGGAAACCAAGGTTAGATGACAAGTTTTTAACTAATGACTGCCCGCGCTCGAACTAATTACGGCAAAAAAGCAATACTGTTTGAGGGAGCACGGCTGTTTAATGATTTACCAAATCAAATTTCATTTATTTCAAATAGACCACTTACAGGCACTTTTGAATAGTCAAATGTCGGCCAGTCCAAGAAAAGTGAAGCTAAATTGCACGTTCCAAAGAGTAGGTCTCTATGGAGAAGAACGTGCAAGAAACTCCATGGACACTCTTTTAAATCATATTATGTGTTACATATAATGCTTGGTTACATAATTACTTGTTGCTTCTATCATGTGAGCACAATGTCGATAATGAAATAAAAATGTAAAATAATTAAAAGATAGAAACTGAATTAAGCCACCCGAAGAATTAAAGAAATGTGAAAATATTAATATACTTAAAGCTAAATTTAAAAAAACATGTATACAACCTATGATGTCATCAACACACCAGATGTGAACATTTCAATACTTATAAGCTATTTGTATCTCATTTTAAGTGAACTGTAATTGTTCTTATGAGAATAAATTATTTAAACCTATATTATGGAACATCACAGGCTAGTTGCCTTAAAAAATGTAATTAGTCCGTCTTTTAGATTGTTCAAAAATAAGGGACAAGTATTTTTTTATTTGTAAATTAAACCAAAAATGACAAAGATATAGCCCATTAAAGTTACGTGTAACGTCACGCCGTGCTGCATTTTTTCGCACAGGGTGACGTCACACGTAACTTTAATGGGCTATATCTTTGTTATTTTTTGTTTAATCGAAATAAGAAAAAATACGTGTCCAATATTTTTTTATAATCTAAAATACGGACTAAATAAAATGTAATTATTTTGACCCTGGATACCCTATTCAATCTATTAATTTAAAAGTATCGTGACAGTCCAGTGGGCTTCACCAGAAGGCTTAAAGTCACCATATTTTAAATTATTATTTATAATAATATTTCGCAACTATCACACAACGCCGTCAACAAAAACAAAATGTTTTAAAAATGTATTAATTAAAAAGTCATCAGGGTAGATAAAATCGTTATTCTTCAATCCTGATGATATTTTTAATTTCAAAGGTAATTCATTAATTTTTATCACTAAAAATGTTAAAATACCACCAGGTACCATCAGGTGGGATCGCAGTCAAGCACTAGTTTATATCAATAAAAAAAAAATTAATAACGATTTTATTTTATTTATACAATTTAAATTAGAAAACGTAAAAGATAAAAAAAATAATAGGAAAACACCAACGAAAAAGTTCACCACTAGGGGGTCCAGAATGATGTACTGGATGGACATGGTATTCGTTTGTGCGTCGATGATAGAGACAGCATGTATAAGTCCTTACCTCCAAGACATAAGGGCAGCCAATGTCACAGCTATCACCAGGGCCGCCAGAAGAGAGGCTCCGACGGCTACTCCAACCACCTCACCGTCCACTTCACAGGTGGAGCCGTAGTAACCGGAAGAACAGCTGTGGGCAAGAATTTATTATAGAAAATAATAATAATATCTACTCAATATCACCAACTGCGTGATGCACAGGACCGGTCGTTGTGGCGACGCTTGGGGGAGGTCTATGTCCAACAGTGGGCGTCTTTCGGCTGATATGATGATGATGACGATGATCACCACAAAATACGAGTAGATAGATACAGAAGTCAATCTATACAGTGTTATATGTGAAAGCACTAGCCTATGTTGAGAACGTCATAAAAAAAGACTTTTGCTCTATGACTTTTAAAAATTTGACATATTTTGGTTCATCAGATTCTCAAACAAAAATAAAAATATTTAAATTGCACGTTCTGAATATAACGAAGTCTATGCGAAGCAAGCGATAGTGCAATAGCGGAGGGTAGCTGAACATGAACTTGACCTATTTATTGGTGACCCTCACTAGTCGGTTGGCCGCCCAGGGGTGCTATTCTCTAAGAAAACAGCCTTGAGGTCAGCGCTGGCACAGCGACGAGTCGTGAGCGCAGTACAATGAATTAACACCCCAATGCGCCTTTACATTCAGGCTGAGCTCAAGGCTGTTTTCTTAGAGAATAGCACCCCTGATGCGCTCGTGTTGAGTCATACGTGTTCTTGTCGCGAAATTCGACGTAATTGTCTGACTCACGTCTGTATGTTGCGACGCAACCGCATCAAGCCACCCGCTCCCCTCCGCTATTGTACTATCGCTGCCTTCGCATAGACTTCATAATATTTAGATCGTTCAACTTAAATATTTATATTTTTGTATGTAAATGTAAATCTGATGAACCAAAATATGCTGAAATTACTTCATCAGTAGAAAGCTGCATTATTCCTGAGTGACATAGGCTATATTTTAGGCCGCGAACAAAAGCTATTCATTAATACACGTGAATATTGATAATTACCGTCTTCGGCTTGGGTCTAAATTCCACCTCAGCGGTAATCACCAAGACTACACACTTATTCATAAAGTACTATTATCATTATGATGTATGACGAGAATGTATAAAGTGAGAAATGAGTATATTACATGAAGTTTGAAAGTGGTGCCAGTGACTGAAAAGTTGAAAGGTAATCGGTTGTCTTGGTATGGTCATGTGAAGAGGAGGGATGAAGCGCATATTACTAAGAGAGTTCTGAGTATACATGTAGATGGATGGAGAGGGAGAGGAAGGCCGAAAAAAAGATGGATGGATTGTGTGAGGAGTGATATGAAAGAAAAGGGAGTTAGTGATAGTTTGACGGGTGACAGGACAGAATGGAAGAAGAAAACGTATTGCGCCGACCCCAAGTAATATGGGATAAGGGCAGGAAGAAGAAGATCATTATGATGTACCATACCTGCAGTAAGGCTGTCCATTCGCGTACTTGCAGGCACCGCGGTCGTTACAGTGTGAGGAGGCGCAGGATTTGCACTCGCGGCCTGACTTCTGCGGTGAGGTGGACGTGTCCAGGGTTGTGTCGCTGCACTCACACCTACAGACATACAGACAGTTTTAATCAGGTGAAAAGGCTGATGAATCACCTGGTATCAGGGGGTAAGTTCTTGGTACCACTAACACCATTGCTCCACAGCATAATAGTAATAATAATAATATTTAATTATTGATACGCCGTGAAACTTGAACACTTAAAACGCATTGCTGAGCGAAGCTTCTAGTATGAAGGTACCCGGGCCTGGCAAAGTTCTAGAAAAGTCCACCATAAAGTACCTACCACTATTATTATTAAATAAAGTTTAGTAGGTAGTTACGTAGAAAGATAAGAGAATTTGTACCTTCCCTGTTTAACGATAGAGTTGAAACTCGCGTGAAAATAGGGAGGTACATGTTTGGAATAAAAATGATTTATGATCCCACGAAGAGACTCTATTGTTCTAGAATGGTCTTAAAACGTCTAGAATTTTCCATACTTAAACCGGCATTTAATTACTCGCAACATTATTATTACGAGATAGTTACCGTCATAGACTGAAGAATCGCCAAACTTATGGAGTATCTTACTAACCTGAATCCTCCCCAAGTATTAGTACAGGACGCCAGCTGATGGCAGTCATTCAGATCCGGAGAAGAACACTCATCCACATCTGTAAAAAATAAATTTTAATTAAAGACGTATTTTTTTTTAAGCTAGGTTCCAATGACTTTTGGAGTGGTAGGATTTGTTAAACTTTTACTGACTAAAACACACACACCCTTGTCAGTTCAGTCAGTTGCTCTTTGTGTTCTAGGACCACAAGATTCCTTTTCAACTTTTCTCACTTTGGGTGGAGTGGTAGGATTTGTTAGACTTTTACTGACTAAAACCACACCCTGTGTCCTTCAGTTGCTCTTTGTGTTCTAGGACCACAAGATTACTTTTCAAAAAACCGGCCAAGTGCGAGTCGGACTCGCCAATGGAGGGTTCCGTAGCAGCAAGTAATATAATATAAAAGTTCTTGTAGTTCGTTGTTACTTTGATCGATATTTTAATAATATTGTATTTTTTTAGATTTATGACGTATTAAAAAATAACTATTTACTAGATCTCGTTCAAACCAATTTTCGTTGGTAGTTTGCATGGTAATATACATCATATATTTTTTTTTAGTTTTATCATTCTCTTATTTTAGAAGTTACAGGGGGGGACACATTTTACCACTTTGGGAGTGTCTCTCGCGTAAACTATTCAAGTTAGAAAAAAACCGGCCAAGTGCGAGTCGGACTCGCCCATGAAGGGTTCCGTAGCAGCAAGTAACATAATATAAAAGTTCTTGTAATGTGTTGTAACTTTGATCGATGTTTTAATAATAGTGTATTTTTTTCGGTTTATGACGCATTAAAAAAAAACTACTCACTGGGTTTCGTTCAAACCAATTTTCGTTGGTAGTTTTTATAGTAATGTACATCATATATTTTTTTTAGTTTTATCATTCTCTTATCTTGGAAGTTTGAGGGGGGGGACACACATTTTACCACTTTGGAAGTTTCTCTCGCGCAAACTATTCAGTTTAGAAAAAAATGATATTAGAAACCTCAGTATCATTTTTGAAGACCTATCCATAGATACCACACACGCATGGGTTTGATGAAAAAAAAAAATTTGAGTTTCAGGTCTATGTACGTGGTCTATGTACGGTGGGGACCCCCAAAATTTATTGCTTTTTTTCTATTTTTGTGTGAAAATCTTAATTCGGTTCACAGAATACATCTACTTACAAAGTTTCAACAGTATAGCTCTTATAGTTTCGGAAAAAAGTGGCTGTGACATACGGACGGACGGACAGACAGACAGACAGACAGACAGACAGACAGACAGACAGACAGACAGACAGACATGACGAATCTATAAGGGTTCCGTTTTTTGCCATTTGGCTACGGAACCCTAAAAATGTCTTAGCGGACATCGGCCCTGCTGGAACCTTACGGTTTGCTGACATCTCATTATGGAGCGCGTAAAACAGTACGTGTTGTCAACGACTTGGGCTTGGTCCGGACGGTTACCGGATGGCTGGACGGCGAGATACCCGTTACTTGTCGTCCGCAAGCTCGCGCTTCTAGTATTCGGAGTAATTGTCAGAGAGTGGGAAAGTCCATTCTCTCACTTATGCGGCTGTCTCCTTCGCCTGCAGTACTGCATTTACTGCTTCGCAAAAGGAGGTGACCGGCTGCCATTCCCCCTCGCTCCGAACCATGCTTGTACCAAGGCTCAGCGCGAGAGTTCGTTGCCACCGACCGCCCTCATAAGGACACGGCGTTCCACCCAAGCGAGGCACACCTCCACCGAGCGAACACATACAACACAATGGTGACACCAGGCGTTTTTTCCACCTGCTTCCGACGCAGGAACCTCCTTATTAGCATGTCGATAGCAAAGCTAATTAAACTCCATGCCTGGCCCAGAATTCGGTCACGGCAGTGCCGTCCACTGATGCTGTCATTAGATCCTTACGTACAAGTAACAGGAGCCTCCTGAACTTACCATGTAGAGGCAACACGCTGCCAGCCGGCGTGTCCACGAACAGCGCCGACGCGCCCACGTTGTTGGAGCGTCTCCTGATAACGCCCAGCAAGTGCTTTTGTATATCCGTGCCAACTTGTGGGCGGAGAGTCTCGGCTGTCTCTTGCATCTGAGGGAGGAGGACATCTGTGAGATTATACGCCAAAATCGAGCTTAAGAAACAGCTACAAGGGCCGTCCCTCACTGAAACCTTATCCTCCCGTCTGCTAATAAATCTCCAGGAGATTTCTGTCAAAAAACGCGTGTCTGGTGGGAATCTCCTGGAGATTTCGTGGATCGGGTCGGATTAAATGCCAAATATTGCCTGTCTAGAGTATACCTTTCTTACTCTAACTTACACAGAGTGTAGGTGAAAGAATAAGAAAGGCATAAAACATCACATGCTAAACATTCAACAACATTTGTTATCGGAACGTTTTTCTGTTGTGAGCGCATCATTTCGTTTATGTCAACGACGCGGCGCGTGTTTTAATTGGTTGGTGTTATAAGTGTTATTATCGAACTATAGTGTGGTGTGATAAGATTAACCGTGAACAAGTAAGTACTAAACAGTTTTTAATTGCTGCATTGCGTATTTGTTAAAGATTTTGGACAGAATTTGTTATTTCACCAAACATTGTTTTGATTTGAAATTCGAGCGCCATGCCGGTACATTTCTACTTGTTGTGAGTAGAAAATACACTAGAGACGACAAAATGTTGTTAGAAACATGATTTAGGTACGTTACTACGTATGTATTAGGCATTTTATTAGTAAAATTCGTAAAAAAATTGTGTAAATATTGAAATTAAAAAACGTAATCGAACGGGTTGATTACCTGAGCCGTGTTTTTGTTCAGCTTGCAGATGCAAAATATGTATAGAAATGTCTGTTCTTTTACTTGATTATTGTACAATAATGTGTTATTATGTAAATAAAACAATAACTTTGGAAAAAAATGCATGTATTTTATTAATATGACGACTTTTGTACCAAAAACTGGGAAAAAGTAGCTAACCCTACTTTCAATTTCGAATCAACAATAGATTTCACGATAAAACTGTACAAAACTATAGAAAATCAAATAGCTTATTTTATAACGATTTCAGTGACATAGGGTGTGTCGAGCTGCGCTCTTTAATTTCAGAGCTATCGTAGTTTTAGTGAACGCGGAGAAATTGCACGATTTCGGCCGGGCGCACTCTGACAGCTCCGCGGAGTTGCGCAATAGAGGCCAAACGTTTGAGGGGTTATGAAGGCGTAGCCAAATCATAACGCCAAAAAAATTTATAATTGACTGCGTGATCTAATCTCAAACTAAGCAGCGCTTATGTATTTTTTTTTATCTGTTATAAACTAGTACTTGACTGCGATCCCGCCTGATGGTAAGCAGTGATGCAATCGTTGATGGAGAGGCGCACTAGTTTATTAAGAGCCTATTCACTCTAGCCTTGAAGACACCCAAATTATAATCAGACGGAAAGACCGCAGCAGGCAAACTGTTCCAGTCCCTCGAAGTGTGAGTACTAGACAACTGATAAACATATTTATACAACGTGTAACTTTAAATGCGCAAAACCTCACACATCCCAAATGATTTCTAAATCAATTGATCTAATTCCATGAGAAAAAAACCGGCCAAGTGCGAGTCGGACTCGCCCATGAAGGGTTCCGTAGCAGCAAGTAACATAATATAAAAGTTCTTGTAATGTGTTGTAACTTTGATCGATGTTTTAATAATAGTGTATTTTTTTCGATTTATGACGCATTAAAAAAACTACTTACTAGATTTCGTTCAAACCAATTTTCGTTGGTAGTTTTTATAGTAATGTACATCATATATTTTTTTTAGTTTTATCATTCTCTTATTTTAGAAGTTAGAGGGGGGGGGGGGGACACACATTTAACCACTTTGGAAGTGTCTCTCGCGCAAACTATTCAGTTTAGAAAAATATGATATTAGAAACCTCAGTATAGTTTTTGAAGACCTATTCATAGATACCCCACACGCATGGATTTGATGAAAAAAAAAATTTTGAGTTTCAGTTCTATGTATTGGGACCCCCAAAATTTATTGCTTTTTTTCTATTTTTGTGTGAAAATCTTAATGCGTTTCACAGAATACATCTACTTACAAAGTTTCAACAGTATAGCTCTTATAGTTTCGGAAAAAAATGGCTGTGACATACGGACGGACGGACGGACAGACAGACAGACAGACAGACATGACGAATCTATAAGGGTTCCGTTTTTTGCCATTTGGCTACGGAACCCTAAAAAACACCTTAAAAAAAATATGTAAAGATTCTATTAGCAATTTTAGTTTGTTTAAAATTCGTATCTGCTTTGAAATAAGAACTTATTAACCCGCGTATGAGAAAATTTGATTGGACTACAACCATTTGTTTGGTTACCTATTTGGGCGGGTTTGCGCACGTCATGGCTTGAGTTATTAATAAATAGACAGGGCAACATTATTATTGATTTGGACTGAATATTATTGACTTTTGTTATGATTTATTTTTTATTTTCATTTGTGATTTTGAATTCTATTTATTTGTTTGTTTATTTTGTATTTTCTTTTAATGTTTGACATTCTTTATCATTTTACATTATATTTAATCACTTGTTGACTAAGTAGATATAATGTAAGACTCTGTATTTGACTTGTAAGAATCCCTTACCAATAAACTACTAAGACAATGACTATGACGATATTTTTGAAAAATGAAATATTTATTAAAAAGTGGTTCAATTGATTCTGCTCGTTATTCCAATCAAACTATTTTCAGATTTTACGCATTTAACGTTACATGTTGTAGATAAATTACACCCAGAGACAGAACAAATGATGAGTGGGAATCGAACTCACCACCTCCAACATAGCAGTCAAGGCCACTGAACACTAGACTAACGGGCCAGTCAAGATAATTAGGTAAGAAGGAAATCCGCATGCTAACCAAGGTCTTCAACATAGCTCAAAAGATCGCTGAATTTAAGTGACAGTGGGCAGGGCACATAGCTCGCAGAACCGGGGCCCAAGTCTGCTATTTTTATAAATCCGTCATTCCAACACGATCCCATTGTCATTTTGCTAAAAGTTCCTAATCTGCTAATTCATAATGATCGATCATTGATCGGTCAATGGTATCTTAAAGGAGTTGCGTTAAAATTAAAATATCGAGCTTAATAAAAGCAATGACTGCACAATGACGTTCTAATGGTAGGTCACTGATCAAAGGAACTAAAATTTTTTGCAGATTACCGCACAAGTAAGACATTCATTTGTAAATATGTACGAGATCACCATTCTATACCACTTCTTTTAATGGAGTGCCAGTAGTTGATGATTGGAAAGTCATAATGACGCCATTATATTAGTAGATTACCAAACTCACTCAAAATCAACAATTATGAAATCTATGATAGACTGGATTGCAGTTGAAATGCGGTCCGTCTGTTTAGACCCATATGTGTATAGTACTTACCAATATAGTGAGGTTGACAAACACCCCTTTATTGTTTTCATCCCCCTTGTGCACTGAATTGACGGAGCCGCTTACGAAGTCGTCCGAGAATGGCGTCATCGAGAATGCTGAGTCGATCTAGAAAGAATAACAATAGTACAAAGATACAAGTGATGAAAGTTGTTACAACAAAGACGAAACTCGCCCGACCCTCAGGTGAGGGTGTTATGGAACCAAGTGTAGTATGCTTAAGCATAGCAGTGACAAAGACCAACAGCGAGGATATCGTCGATGACCATATTAAGTGTCTAATGTCACCATGATATATACCGACGAAATAATTTACTAAGTTTTATCAAATCAACCTAAAGTTCAAAGTTTCGCAAAAAAAAAATCCGCATAATAGGAAACTAAATTGATTATAGATTTTTAACGACAGTAAATATTAATACGCGATTAAAATTAAATCATATATTTCTAAATACATACATATTATACGTCAAAAATCACACAGAACAAATGATCATGCTCATCACACAAACATTTGTCTTGGATGAGAATCGAACCCACGACCACCGGCATATCAGTCAGTGCCACAAACCACTACACCAACAAGCCAGTCAAAGAAATATGACGGTGATAATGAAAATGATTAAAAATTAAGTGAACAAACTTACAGCTCTGACAGCTTCATAGCTCAGTTGTTGATAAGGATCCGACTCCTTATCAGCCAGTTTTGCATCCCATGCCACCTGAAAAGAAGCGGACACACATTTTAAAAAAAGAAAGCAATTAAAAAGCTTTTTTTTAGAAATTATGAATCAATAAAGCGGTAATTATTAGCAGAATTATAGGTATAATCCGAGAACTTGGAGCATCCTGTCAATCCTAACCTAACTTAGGTTCGAAAGGGAAGATGGGGGCTCGAATGAGCGACCAAAGCGAACGATTAAAGACCCCTCATCCCCTTCATGATAGATTCCTTTAAACCCTGACCGAAATGATATTTTTTTAAGGGTGACAGAGTGTCACTCTGAGAGTTAAGTGTCAGGCTTTTACTGACTTAAACTCACCCATGTTGCCTGACTCGAAGACAGAGGTGATCCTTTCGTACAATCGCTCAATGATGATGGTGCTTACCTTTCTCTCATAGAGCCTGTCGACCCTCAAGTTGAGGAGTAAGGAGACCACTCTCCTGCAGGGATCACGGTGCGTGCGGCGAGCGTAACCAGGGCGACACTGACAGCTCGAAATACCTGGGGACAAAAATCAAGATTACTAATTATTTTACACCTATGTTCACAACATCCGAAAAACACCGTTTATTTCACCAGGGTTACACATCCACGACCAAATTGAATTGATGAGCTAAACGAGATGGAGTACCCAGTCGTAAACATACAAGGTGTAAGGAACAGCCCTCAACAAACTTTAAAGGCTTGCTCAATAGACGAAACTGAACAACCTACTTTATAATTTTTTTTCAGGAAACGAAAAAAAACATCCGTCTCACCATACAAAATTATGAACTTGATTGGACAGTTTGTATGGGGAGGCAGAATTTTTTTTGGTTTCCTGATTTTTTTTATATGGTGGGTTGTTCAGTTTCGTCTACTGAGCAAGCCCTTAAAGTTTGTGGAGGGCTGTCCCTTACAACATTTATAAACTTGGTGAAAAAAACACGAAAACATTCGTTGGACCAATCCGACGCAGAGAAGGAAGATAGCACTATCTTTCTATTTTGTTATAATTGCATATACTACTCGTAATATGTATTATTTTATTTTAAGTATTATTTAGTATGTATTTGTGTGATATTTATTTTATTATGTGTATGTTTATAATTATAGCAGTATGTAAATCTTTAATCATTATTTTTTTTTTTATACTATTTCATTGTTAACTTTGTATTTTGTGTGTAATAATTTTCCTTTTACTTTTACACACGGTGTCTACTTCTCTTTTTTCTTCAACTTTCCTGTCGCAGGTATGCTGGAAGAGATTTCATTAGAAATAAGCATCACCTTTGTACTATTTTTCTGTTTCCTTCTTCTTTTCTTGTATTTTCATGTGTGTACATAAATAGTTAAATAAATAAGCAAGACTCACCAGCTTCCGTTCTGCACTTCTCGTTCTGCGCCTGATCACAAGTGGAGTCATCGCCTACGATGCAGGTGTCGATTCTGAAACAAATTATTTTTATTTTATAAGCATAAAGCTTAAGAATAGCTTGATCTGGAATGTGATATTTTTATTATGCTTTAGTTAGGCAATTTTTTTGTGTCAATTATTGTGATGCATGGTTAAACTCTAATGAGTCTACGATTTGCATCATCCGTATTGTACCTCTTACCAGGGATGTTAGGGAACTCCATAACCGTAACCGAAACTATCGGATATCCGAGATAAAATAATATCCATAACCGTAACCGAATCCGAAATAAAAGTATCGGATAGTATCGGATAGGGGCGGAGCTTATTTGCGACACGTTATGACAGGTTGTTTTGTTGATCGGCCGGGCAGCGGCCGACACACGCGCGCATTGTTTTTATCATACTCGTTACTAATTGCTATTTATATTTGACTTCTGAAATTCCTTAAAAATCTAATATCCGTAACCGAAATTATCCAAAAACTAACGGATAATCCGAAATAATTTCATAACCGTATCCGTATCCGGTATAATAATCATTTCTATATGCATATCCAATCCGTATCCAAAAATTCATATCCATAATATCCCTGCCTATTACTTGTATTTTATTTAGAAACAAATTTAAAAAAAAAAAATTCAGACTTATGTTCCGTGTGAGTCTTGGCCGTAATCCACCATGCGGGGGCGCAGTGTGAGTTAAAGGATGTCACATGTCTGC
This sequence comes from Mythimna albipuncta, assembly GCA_929112965.1. Classification (NCBI taxonomy): domain Eukaryota; kingdom Metazoa; phylum Arthropoda; class Insecta; order Lepidoptera; family Noctuidae; genus Mythimna; species Mythimna albipuncta. Next base: position 1,375,669 of record OV815986.1, on the reverse strand, counting down.
GAATGTTTGGTTCTGGGTCATGTCGGGTCATGTCTGGGTCTTCCTCAATGCTTTCCTTCACAATTTTGAGAGCAGTGGTGATGAAATAAATTACACAAAGTAATGCGCCTGGCTGGATTTGTATCTGCTACCTACAAACTTGTTAGACAGAGCTGTTACCACCGGGCAACCACTACTACTAGGTAGAAGTGTATTAGTGAATTTTACGTCATCGTATTGTTGTACGCGTGTACGACTATGACTTAAAATTAAAATGCAACCTGCAACGCTTCTGTCAATTTCTGCCGTTCATAGTTCAAGGAAGCCTTATAGTATAAACAAAAAAAATATTTGGTTAAACCACTTATCATCTTTATTTTGTAAGTTAGTTATGTTATGTTAGCTTGGTGGCGAATGTGGATCTAACATAGGTACCTATTGGAACCGAAAAATACTTCGCACAATAATGCCTAAGGCATTAAGTCCGCCTTTGTACAGTTTTTTTTTTGGATAAAGCTTTAAAAAAATAAAAACTATACCTGATTAGCTTTTCTAATTCGTAATTTCTTAATTGGATATTATTTATGACACGCCTAAAATTTGTCTTTTCCATACCTGACTGTAGGCTGTGGCCTCCTGAGTCCCTGCTGCGGACGATGCAGCTGCGGATGTCCCCCGTGGCCTGGATGAGTCGGGTGCTGCGGGTGGTGCGCTGGTCTCCTCGGCGGCTGAGGCAGGGGGATGTCGTCTGCTGGGATGGCCTCTCCTGTGCCGAGGGTCGGCGCTAGCGGCGGTGGGGGGAGCGGTGGCACTGGAAGAGAAAACAAATGTTAAAAGATTGCAGATAAAGGGTGGGGTTGATGTGATATTTTTAACTGCACAACAAAAATCAAATAAAAAAATTGAAAATTCAATTAAAGAAATTGAAGCACTCCGACTGGGACCAGTTAGGTTAGAAAAGGATGGTGGTGTTTGGTGAACGAGTGAAATGTCCTGTGTTGAGATTCGAGAGTCGTTCGTGGTTATTTTTTTTTTTTAACCACACTAGAGCATATTTTAGTGCACAATTAGTGTTTTTGGTGGAACTAAAGCATGTTTTGTAACAGAATACAAGAATAAAATGTGAAACAGTTAAACACTCGCGGCTCGTCGGCGTCTCATCGTCGACGACGGCTGGTGATGAAAATCAGCGCCGTGGCTCTATTTTACATGAGCCCAGCATTTTGCTGAGCGCTGGCCGTTTTACGCGGATGTGACGCATATCTTACTTACGTGCTACTTTTAGTCGATATTGTTATTTATTTTGTTTTGGTATGCGTCATGTTTGACGTAAATAAACTCTTTTTCTTTCTTTCTTTCTTCTTTATTTCATACTACCAGCAGAAAAATAAAATTGTGTAAAAGACACTGAAAAAAAATTTTTCGAAAATTCTTTGTTTTTATTCATCAAAACACCTAAAAAGCTCCACATCACAAGGGCTAATCGAAAAACCCGTATCATTACAGGAACATAAAAAAAATAATCCATACTTAGTAGGACCCTTTCGGCTGAAATTATAAATTGATGATGCGGCACCAAAATATACTTCATCCAATGACAACCCCCGCTCTTGGGCGGAGCGGGAGATAGTGTCAGACTCTTACAGACTAAAAGACCCACCCCGTTCCTTCTAGCCTTCATACCGGGGCTCGAGCGCCCTTTCGGATAACCCTGGCCCCAGTAGGATTCGACCCGGCTGGGGTCCCTGCTGTTGCTGACAACTCCTTGAGGCGCGCGGGAACAGTGCGCGACGTCGACGACTTGGGTTTGGTCCGGACAGTTACCGGACGGCCAAAATATACTCCTAATCGCTGACGTATACCAAGATTAACTCTAATTGAGTTAAAATCTCTGGTCTACTCCTAAAAAGCAGGATAGACCACCACTCACCAGACTGCGGCAAACTCTGCACCCTCGTAGGTCTGATGCTGGGTCCAGGAGTCGAGGTGTCGAACAGGTTCAGGTACGTCCGTTTGCCGTCGATGGACACGAACCCTTGCTCGCCTGAAGGTGACACGATGATGTCATCGTGTTCATGCCCTGATAGGTTCACGTTCTCGATGTGCACTGAAAGGGGTGGACAGAGTATATTAGAGGAAGTATAAAAGTGTCACCAGTGACTGGAAAATTGAAAGGCTTGACTCCATAACACCCTCTCCTGCGGCTCGGGCAAATTCCGCCACGTTAGCAATGATAAATTTCAACTAATACGAAAGGATATCGTTTGTCTAGGGTCATGTAAAGAGGAGGGATGAAATGTGTGTTACTAAAAGAGTGTATATGTAAATGGATAGAGAGGAAGAGGCCGAAGGAAAGATGGATGGATTGTGTGAGAAGTGATATGAAAGAAATGGAAGGTAGTGATAACGTGACGGGTGACAGGACAGAATGAAAGAAAGAATGTATTGAGCCGACCACAATTAATACGCAGACAAGGGCAGGAAGATGATGTTGAACGTTTTTTAAAGAAGTTATCTTAATTGTAGGCAACGACGCACACCGATAGCGTATCTGTGTTGGTAGATACTCACACAGACAGAAAAACAGACTTATCAAGAATTTATTTTATAATCCTTTTTTTTAGTCCTAAAGAAATACCTATTTTAAAAAGAGCTAAAATTGATTCAATAGTTATAGATTTTGAACATACTGTTTTCAGGATGTGCAGTGTTTCAGGATCTGTTATTATATTACTTACATGTACTTTTCGCCGAGCGATAAAAACCTGAAGCATTAGATACTAAAAAAACTCACCCGAAGCACCCTCCCCCTTTTCCCCCAATCCTTGAATAGCTGACACAGTCACGTCGAATATCTCCCCATACCCCGGCGGCCGTGGTTCGGGAGCCGTGATGACGGACGCTTCAGCCAGGGGTCGGTAGCGGGAGCCATGCGGTTTGAAGTCCGTGTCGTCGAGGACAATGCCGGGGCGAGGACGGTATGGATGGTAGGGGATGGTGCCTTGAGATGCTGGAAAGAAAGAAGAGTTTCAAGTGAGCAACACAAATTAGGAAAGTGATCGCTGCTAATAGTAACGATTACATATGCACTCATTTTTGTATCATTTCAATTCCTGCGATACGGGGCGTTTAAGACCTTGTTTGAAATATATTATTATGGGAGCAGGGGCTTGTAGCGATATCTATGGTGTCCCATAAGAAATAATCCTGCATCAATTATATTGCAATATGCTCTTGTCTACTAAGGGTGAGTTGCACCATTTAACTATAACGATAACAAAGTTGATAACAAAAAAAAAGTTGTCAAATCGTCGAATTGACCAATAGGCGTTTCACGGCTGCAATTTAGCTTCACTTTTCTTGGACTGACCGACATTTGACTATTCAAAAGTGCCTGTAAATGGTCTACTTATCTGAAATAAATGATTTTGATTTTGATTTAAATTTTGATGTTTATTTTGATTTTGATTTTGATTTTGATTATGATTTTGGTTATGGTTTGGTTATCGTTATAGTTAAATGGTGCAACTCATCCTTAAAAATGCTCTACTAGGTAATTTAAAAAAATGACCACGAAGGGTATTTTAACTTAACCTGTCATTAATTCTAAAAAGTTCATTAATATTTTGAATGTGGGGACTATATGGATTTCTCCCTTTTTTCCTTTTCTATGATTCTAGCATAATGTCTGCCAGTTTTGAACAGGTACTTTAGGTGGCCTACCCAAATGTCCTTTCTATATCATGTCATTAAGCTTCTTATTAGTCCTAAGTTAAGCTACACGAATACTGACTAAGGGCGTATTCAGATGACACGCGCCGATCACGCACAGCACCCGCGCACGCGTTGTGCCCGCCTTAAACCCGCACACGCGCTGCATCCGCCTCGCACACGCCTCGCGCCCACTTATACTACTAGTGACTGAACTCCTTCGTTCACTAGGCATTTAGCCATAGCGCGGGCGCAAAACGTACGCGGGGAGGGTGCAGAGCGCGGGCAGGGCGAGCGCAGGGTTGGCGCGAGGCGGGCGCGGGGCGTGCGCTTGGCGTGCGCGTGTAGACCTCGTTAAATGCAATTTGAGATCTATGGATGATGATTATAAGACTCAAATTCTTATTTAATAAATTTCAATGCGAGCTGGACGCGGGTGGTTTGCGCTGAGCGTGCGCGTGTCGTGTGAACGCACCCTAATGCTTGCACTAACTGGATAGGCCCACTCAAAAATTGTTAGGTCATTTCCTCAAAAGACCATCTGAGACACTAATCTGCATGGTACACATATGCTTTGACCATTACTATAAATGTTTGCTGTATGGACTTTCAAAAAAGTCTTTCACGTCTGAGTTTGTTTCGGTGTTTCTTCTCAGGGTAGTCAGCTAGGAAACACCGGTCTCATCTAGTTTAAATTGACGTGTAAGTATTTTTTTAAAACCCGTATGTAAAATAAATATCAATTTTATCATTTACCAGATAATACACATGAACTTACTTGGCAACGGCTCAGTGTTTATAGACGACGTCTCAATAACTTCTAACGAAGATGATGACGATGATGACGTAGGTGATGACGTCACACTGATTGACGGTTCTCTATCGACCAACCCTTCAGTAGGAGTAGGACTAGCAGTAGAAGTAGTACTACTAGACTTTATATCGAACAAAGATGGTTCAATGATCTGAATTACTTGATCAAGAAATTCGTCTTTAGTTTCATTAGCCTTGTAATAAGGTTTATCATCAATTTTGATTTTCTGATCTTTAGGTTTTTCTTTTTCACCGAATATCGTATCTTTTTTCTTGTCTTGTTTCGGCTTTTCGATCTTTTTCTCTGTTGTGGTAGTAGGTTTCTCAGTTGTTGTTATTTTTTCTGTCGTTGTCGCTTTTTCTGTAGTTGTGGGTTCCTCTGTTGTTGTAGGTTTCTCTGTCGTTGTCGTAGTTGTCGTCGTTGTGGTAGTGGTGGTGCTAGTTGTTGTGGTAGATGAAGTGGTGGTGTCAGCAACTGTCGTTTCCTCTTTTTCTTCTTCATCTTTAGTTGTTGATTCCGTTGTATTCATTTCTACAGTAACTGCTGGAGCCTCAGGTTCATCATGGTGAAGATTATTCTCTGAATGAGTAGTTTCATTCTCACTAACAGTTTCTTCAGGTTTCTCTTGAATGTCAGATATATCTGGCATATTTGGTACTGGTGGAAGATTTGGTTTATACATTGGTAGACCTGGGTTAGGTCTTCTATTTGGAGGTCTAGGTCTTGGCCTCTGCCAAGGAGGCATTGGTCTATGGAAACCTGGCCTATTTAGTGGAGGTACTAATTGTTCTGGCAGATTGACGTAGACTGGTGGCCTATCGAATGGATAAGGAGGCGGTGTCTTAGTAGGATGGAAGTGATGAGGTGGTGGTGTTATAGGCTTATCAAAATCTGGTAGTGGTGGAACATCAGATATCTTTGGAGGACCTCTGTTGTTAATTCTCGAAGCCATTGGCCTTCCAGGTCTTAGTAACTGAGAATTGGCTTGTTGTACATTGACATTGCCATTCAATAGCTTCACCAGACCTGTGATAATGTTCTGGATTTCAGTATTCTGGCGACCTTCGTCTCTCCTAGGGGTAGCTGTCGCAAAGATCGGCTGCACTGCAGTAGGCCGTATTCTGGGTCCCATAGGCGCCAGCGCACGCGCTTTTGGAACCCTCTTCCCTTCCCCCGGAAATTTAAACTCAAGCCTGTCTCCGAACCCTTCAGAAGACAGGATAATCTCATCATCACTCCTCAAATGACCCATCGTTTTTGTCGGATGAATGTCATAATACTTTCTCTTGTTATGCAAATCTAAATGATTATCAATTTCATTGTTCGATGTCGGTATTTCATCAATGTTTATCGATCTTGATTCTCTGACAGGATCAGCTGATCTTGCTATGATTATATGCTCTTCTAGGTCTTCATGCGTGATCACAGGCTGTACCTCTTCTTCATAATTCACGCTGGGTTCTATCCTAAGTCCTACATTGTCTGGTAGACTGGTCTGCATCACCGCATCTTGGGGGAATGGTTCTGCTACCGCCGATTTCGGTGACAGCTGGGATATTGTGAATATTTCTTCGTAACCTGGAAAAGAAGGAGGAATATCAATAAGTTTTTGTAAAACAACAGCACGGCTCGATATAAACGGGGGCATTATTTGTCCAAAGAGGCAAAAAATAGAGGCGGCAAAATTGACTCATTCCTATCTATCAACCTAGCCATCTACCCCCAAGTTGGCAGGTTGAGAATTTTATGTGCCACCTTCCAACCTACTTCAGGTTAGATAGTGGAAATATTTAAGACTTAAGACTCATGATTTTTTTTTATTGAGATAAACTAGTGCTTGACTGCGGTGCAGGCAGACTGTTCCAGTCCTTCGACGTACGCGGTATAAACGATGAGACGAAACGCTTAGTCCGGACCGTAGAGGTTTCAACAACGTAAGGGTGAATATTCGCCGTACGTCGGGTTGTCCGATGGTAGAATTGCGATGGCGGAATCAAAATCAAAATCAAAAATATTTTTATTTCACATAGGCCTACATGGGCACTTATAAAACGTCAGAAGCTAGTGCACGGTTCCAAATTGGTCGTTTCCTATGGAGAAGAACCGGCAAGAAACTTCATGGTTACTCTTTTAAAAAAGTGGTTGTTTTACAATATTGATAGATGTTATGTAAGAACAGTGTAAACCAGTCAAATATTGTACACAAAAACACAATAAAAAAATTCTCAGTAAAAAACAAAGTAAGTCGTAATAAGAAGAAGAAGAAAGACTAAGAGTTGGTGGAGTATACAGTGTTCTCACATTTACAATACAAAAAGAGGCTATATAAAAAAAAAAACAGGAATAATATAATAATTACAACTATCAATAAAATATTACAACATAAATTACTAACAAATTTATGAGAGTTGAAATAAAAATAAAAATATTGCAAAGCAATGTGTCAGAGAAAAAAAAATGTATATAATTATTAAAACTTATAGAATCTTTTATACACACATTATAATCTTTACATACACACTCTTCAAAATGCATCCTGTAAAACACCGAAAGGCTGGCTACCTATTTGGTTTTGTGTATGTAAAGAGCGGCGAAAATTATCTTTGCCCGGAGCAGATAAATAGCTAGATCGAAGCAGAACAGCAGAATAAATAATCAAACAAAAAATACTGTGACTGATATTGTAAAAACTTGTCATAATAAAGATCTTATAAAAACTGGTTGTCGAACTAAAAATAAGAACACGAAAAACGTTTTTGTCTAGTCTTATTTTCATGGCAATGTCTAAATTTAAAGATATAGACATAGTCGTGACAAAAAATTGAGTGGGATTATGGATATTATTAACACTAAAGAAACTGTGAATGGATTGTGTGATTACCTAGAAAATAGTTATTTAATACTAACAGGCTAGAAGGTTAAAAGAAATGTACATTGGTAAAAAGATGAACTGATAAACGCAAGTTGTGCTAATCTGCATTTTTAATCGTTTTAATCCCGTGGAGGGCCGATCCGGTAGATGAAACACTATCGATTTGTAAACATAAAATTAAATTAAAGTACCTACCTTTTTTTCAAAACTCGTATTGATTTACGCATGTACGAAATTAATTTCTTTAAGAAAACGTCAGCTGAGCGAGTTCAGTGACCTGTAGTTAATAGTCGGCGTTGCGTACAAACTACCTTCAGGTCATTGGACTCGCTCAGCTGACGTTGATTTATGGTTATAGCAGTTCAAGCGTGTAAAGACATTTCCGCGTTTGTGGATGATTCCCTACCAAAAAAAAATCTCAAATTCGGTAAGAAGTACAAATTATAAAGTCGTTACAACAAACACTGAAGATAATATGATTACCACTTCAACAACCGGATCACAAGTCACTGTAGCCACAGTAATTCACGGTACGCTTCCCTGACGCCACAGTGAAAGTTCCATCAGTAAGACTGGGCTGCCATTGTGTCGCCATTGTTATGTCATGCATTGCTCAAGTCAATGGCACGAAGATAATCTTTCAATTATATTAATGCTGTTTGTCACTCTTCATGAATCTCCTTATGAACAACAGGGCAACTGCGAGTCGGACTCGCGGACTGATGGTTCTGTACAAATTACCTATGAAAATACTAACGTATGCGCGTCCAGCTGGGGCCCAGCTGGGTCGAAGCCCACTGGGCCAAGGGTCTGCGGCCCGGTATGAAAGGCAAGAAGGAACGGGGTGGGTTTTTTAGTCAGTAAGAGTCTGACACTAACTCCCGCTCCGCCCGAGGGCGGGGTATGATATTTGGATGACGTTTACCCACCAAAAAAAAACTACGCGCGTCTCCTTTTCAAGGAAATTTCACACCTACTGATCGACACTTTGCGTGACCAGAGGGCTGGCTCGTTTTTTGCCCAAAGAATTAGCACTGCCATTCAACGTGGCAATGCTGCCTGTTGGGAATCGAACCTAACACTCCAATAACGCGGTCTGCACGCGCAGGCGGCGTGCATCACATACGTCATCGGCAGCGGGCGGGGCGACGACACCAGCTGTCCGGCGCTACGCGGACACTCGCTTCCTTAACTTCCTTAATTACTATTTGCAAAATAAAAATCTATACTTATTATAAAAACCTATGAAAATAGTTTAATTTTCGAATTGAGTTAAGAAGATTTTTCCTAGTTTTTCTTTGTGACGTAACTACTCGGACGCGAGGTGCGCGCACGGCCTGTATTTGCCACTAGTATAAGTCGAACAAATGCTGGCTTGCTTGCCCCTCTTCATCGCCTTACGAGCAAATTTAATAAAAATTTCAGTGATCTAGATCTGTTCTCTGAGCCTAAAAGGAAATTTAAAATAATGTTACTCAACATGTTAAAAAATCAACATAATTAAGCCGGCTCTATTTTTTGTGAACCACAATTGTAATTTATAGTAACTTTTCGCATTATTTAAAAAAAAAAAAAACAAATATCAGCATTTTTGTCAAACCAAATGTCTCATGTTTATATGTGGAGAACGTTGTTGATATCACATGTGTAAAATAATTGTTAAGCCTTTTTTGTGTAATTCCCTATGTGTTATTGTTTGTTTTCCCTAATAAATAAAATAAAAAATAAAATAAAACGACAATTTCACAGGTTTCAGATTCTTTTTTTAATACTTGTGCTATGAGACCTTGCTTCATGCTTTTTGGGATTCTAGGTCAACGGGAAATACTCGAGGTTTGTCTTTGGTAAATGTTTTGTAAAAAGTCATAGAACAAAAGTTGTTATTAGTGATCTTGGTAATACTGTCCTGCAAAGTGGTTAGTGTTTTACAAATAACCATGTTTTGTTATTATTATCTATTACTTTTTAACCGACTTCGAAAAGGAGGAGGTTCTATGTTTAGCTTAATGTATGTTTTTTTATGTATGTTCACCGACATCTCGATCAATTTGTGGACCGATTTAGAAAATTATTTTTTTGATTGAATAGTTATGCTTCCAAGTTGGTCCCATAGAAATATTGTTATGATCTGATCATGAATTATAATATAATAATATATAATATAATGTAATAATATAATATAATATAATAATATAATATTCCACAACTATCACACAACGCCATCTAGTCTCAAGCTAAGCAGAGCTTGTGTTATGAGTACTAAACAACTGATAAAGATACTTATATATTTCTAAATACATACATACTATAGATAAATTACACCCAGACACAGAACAAATGATCATGCTCATCACACAAAGATTTGTCCTGGATGGGAATCGAACCCACGACCCCTGGCATAGCAGTCAGGGTCACTAACCACTAGACCAACAGGCCTGTCAAAAATTTCGAAGATATGGAACAGAACTCCTCATATAATCACAGCAGAATTGTCGTAACAAGTAAAATTGCTCGGTACATACATGTAGGTGATGACCGACTGAAAGAAAAGGGGGAGGGATGTATCGAACTGATCTGGTGATGAAGCTGGCTGGAAATGTAATATAACCGTGTTTGGTATTATTACAATCGTTATGAGTTGAACTCTGGCTATAAGGTATTTAAGTGCGGCTGAGAGGAACTTTTTAGTGGTGGTACCTTAAATAGAACATGAAAAATTAAAAAAAAAATACAAAAAAAAAATTAAACCGACTTCAAGTATTCCATATTCTTCAAGCCCTCAACAGAATGAAGTCAGCAAGATATTTCTCAAGCATGGTTGCATCGTCTCGTTAGACGCAAGCCCGTCACGGTACGTGCTGGCTTCACGGTCGAACTGCCACAGAAGTGGGTACCGGTGGTGTTGTAGAAAATGTATATTGATGGTTGAGGAGCTGAGACTCTAAATACAACATTAGTATTAGTATTTATGCGGAACACGAAACATGTATTTAATATTTTTGTGCAAAGAATCTTTGTACAAAATTTCATAATTGTATCATGAAAAATCACAAAGTTATAAGCTTGTTGTGTCCAAAAATACATGGTCAGCGGGCCATCCAGTCAGTAGTTGCTTTCGCCCAATTTTAAGAGTGGAATAATGGAAGGGGGGCCTTTGCCCTGCAGTGGGACACAACACAAGACACAACAAGCTCAAAAATAAATAATTGATAGTTGTGGTGCTGAGACACTAAATATAATAGATAAATACGCCAATATAGACCGAGTTTTTCTTTTAATGATAATAAACCAGTGCTTGACTGAGATCGCACCTGATGGTAAGCAATGATGCAATCGTTGATGGTGAAGCGCACTAGTTGCGTCTGATGATAGGAATCAAGACATGTAATTATCGCACACTCTCCAAAATGTATACTGTTATAAAATACCAGGCTGGATACCCTACCCGTTGGGACTCGGGCCTAGGGTTCCCAGATCAAAATATCAAAAATCCGGAGAAAATTCCTGACATTCCATGAAATTTCCGGACAATCTTGTTAATTTTTTATTAAAATCGTTACGCATCGTGCAAGTAAATAAACTAACCAAATCGATTGCCAAATCGTTCGAATTTTGACACGCGCGCGGTGAAATGGTAAGGGGTGAGGGGGAAGCGCCTTTCTGTCGCCTGTGAATAAAAATAATTAATAAATAATTTGGTTTTTTCTTTTTTTATTTCACTCTTCACTTATTTGTAGAAATTCCGGACGGTTTAAGATTCCCCCCGCATTCCGGACAAAGACCTATATTTCCGGACTTGTCCGGAAAATTCCGGACGTATGGCAACCCTACTCGTGCCTCCTCTCTAGGAGAGGATCTCGAGGACTTTAAATAACTTAAAAACAAGAATCCGACGTTTGGAGAATTCGGTTCAAGATTTGCAGACTTTTACGCACTTGTGTGCAACAGTGAATGGCGTGTCTAACAGCGGTAGGGATAAGAACAGGTTTTCGAGTAAGTGTATTGAAAATTATATTTATCATTCTGTATAATGCTCATGTGCTTCCTTTTCTGACAGATCTACAATTTATAAGCACTTTTTTCAAGTTTTGTGAATGTGAAGAATTTTTACTAGGTTACAACATAATATCAAGTTGAAAACGAGCATGGCAGTTAAGAGTTTGACATGCTCACTCAAATGTCTCGCTGTTGGTGGCACGTGTTATTGGGTCGTTCAGTCCCCTTCAAAATGGTTGAGCTGAGTGTGGCTGATGCACGCGTCATGCTCGTGAACGGGCGCCGTCAGTTGAGACTGGCCATCTCTTAGCTGCCAGTGGCTTAATTCAATTTCTACTTTTTTTAATGTTATTACTTACCTACATTGTGCTCACATAATAGAAGCAAAAAGAAATATGTAACCAAGGTTTGTGTAACTCATAATAATTATGATTTAAAAGAGTGTCCATGGAGTTTCTTGCACGCTTCATTCCATAGAGATCTACGCTTTGGAACGTGCAATGTAGCTTCACTCGTTTGACTGACCGACATTTTGACAATTCAAAAGTGCCTGTAATTTATCATCATCATCATTTCAGCCGATACACGTCCACTGTTGGACAGAGGCCTCCCCCAAGCGCGGCCACATCGTTCCCGTGCGTCCCGCATCCATCGGTTTCCCGCTACCTTCACCAGGTCATCGGTGCACCTTGTAGGAGACCTTCCAACGCTGCGTCTCCCGGTACGCGGTCGCCACTCCAAAACCTTTCAGCCCCAACGGCCATCTGTTCTGCGAGCAATGTGCCCTGCCCATTGCCACTTAAGTTTGGCAATTCTTTGTGCTATGTCGGCAACCTTAATTTTCCTGCGGATATCTTCATTTTTTATTCGATCACGCAAGGAAACCCCGAGCATAGCCCTTTCCATTGCTCTTTGGGTGACTTAAAGCCTTCTGATGAAGCCCATTGTGAGCGACCACGTTTCGGAGCCATATGTCATCACTGGCAACACGCACTGGTTAAAGACTTTCGTCTTGAGACACTGTGGTATGTTTGTAATTGTTATATTTGAAGTAAACGTTTCTGATTTCTGATTTATGACACATCTAGATGAATACTGATATATAGCATCTAACTAATCCATATTACCCCAACCAGATACTATTTAACTGTAACATTGACCGCTGAGTTCACTGAAGCGCTAACTAACTGCATCACAGCTTACTGCAGTTAACTTAGTATTGACTGGTTATCTGTTACTGCATGACTTAAGTATGTGTGTAATTATCTTCATGGGTTTTGGTTTAGTAATTTGTAGTTGTATTGTTTGATAAGAAGCTATATGGATTGGCTTTACAGGTCTTAATAATAAAGAAAGAAAGAAAAGGAAATAAAGAAAATATAACCGACTTGAGAGAACAATGTTCACTGAAAAGTACAAAATAACTTTAATTTCGGAAGTCGGTGTTTCTATAATAGTTTTGTCCCTTCGTTATTTAACACCGACTTCTGAAATTAAAGTTATTTTGTACTTTTCAGTGAACAATGAAGACGGTTACATTTTTTTTTTTTTTGTAAAAAGTTTTTTATTTTACTTTTTTTAGTTATGGTACCAACACTAAAAAGTACCTCTCAGTCAAACTTCTCTCATTCATCTCATAATAATCATTCATCCAATAATCCCAAACACGGTTAGATTACATTAATTTACCTTCTGGCTTCATCATATTTTGTTAATATTTTATTGATAATTGTAACTATTATATTATTCCTGATGTTTTTTTTTTAATAGCCACTTTTTGTATTGTGAATGTGAGAACACTGTATACTCCACGAACTCTTAGACTACTTCCTATTACGACTTACTTTGTTTTTTACTGAGACATTTTTTATTGTGCTTTTGTGTACAATATTTGACTGGTCTACACTGTTCTTACATAATATCTCAATCTTGTATCATCAATATTGTAAAACAACCACTTTTTTAAAAGAGTAACCATGGAGTTTCTTGCCGGTTCTTCTCCATAGGAAACGTCCAATTTGGAACCGTGCACTAGCTTCTGACGTTTTTTATGTGCCCATGTAGGCCTATGTAAAATAAAATATTTTTGATTTTGATTTTTTGATTTTGATCATCAGATCAGTTCGATACATACCCTCCCCCTTTTATTCAGTCAGTCATCGACTGCACTTATAAACAAAGCAATTTTTCTTGTTACGACAGTTCTGCTGTGATCCTATGAGGAGTTCTGTTCCATATCTTCGAAGTTCATGATCAGATGATAACAATATTTCTATGGGACCAACTTGGAAGCATAAGCTTTCAATTAAAAAAATAATATTCAAAATCGGTCGACAATTGACCGAGATATCGGTGAACATACACAAAAAAAAATATACAGTCAGCCTAATATAGAACCTCCTACTTTTCGAAGTCGGTTTAAAAGAAAGAGAAGAAGGAAAAGAAAGAGAAGATAAAAAAAAGAAAAGAAAGACCGAACCAAAATAGCAGACGAATGAAAGACGCAACTTAATGGCAGTGACGTCTTTCAGTTTGTGCATCCTTAATCTGTTACTTTTATTTTGTTGGTATAAAAACAACTTAGGAAACTTAAATATTAACTACATTATAAATATTTTTTACTAAACCTAACATATTATAGATATAAGTTTAATATTTCTGTTACACGAAAACCTTCAAGTAATATCGAACGAATTTGAAAAAATATTTCTAGTTTTCGATTAAACTATTAAAGTTACTTTTTGATGCAAATGATAAAAATAATAAGTCAACCACCAAATTCTTTATAAATAATAAACTCATTTATTTCAGGCTAAAAAAAACCATAGTAAAATGACAGTTTACAGATTGAAAAAGTTAAAGTTAAAATTAAAGTTGAAAAATTAAAGATATTAATACTGTAAATTCAGATTCAGTTTCAGTAATTAATATCCATTTGTTTTTAGGATCTGCAATTAATCCGTTGCTAAACAGCTCAAGGGAGTTTGTTTTCTGATTTTTTTAAATGAAGTTTAGTAGATGTTTATTAATTTAATTCATTAAACCCCAAGCGAACGCCGGCGTTCGCGCACCTATTGTCTTTCAATTGTGTCTGTAATTATCACAATTGAAAGGTTAAGTATTCGCATTTTCTGCGGCTTCCGATTCTGTCTGATTTAGTTTTTTGTACCTCCAAAAAGTTACACATTTCACAAATACAAGGTATTCAGTATAAACCATCGATTTAAAAATACGTGGCAATAGAAGAAACTCTATAAACACACTCGTAAAGATGTTATAGGCTTGGCAAGTATGTGGGTTAGGTTACCGTTACAATGTACGCGTGTGAGATAACCATGAGCGTGATGGATTTGCTGATATTGAAACAACACTGTCTGTTAGTGATCCTTGCTAAACGAGCAGACGAATCTAGGACGTGAATGAAAAAAACTGGCCAAGTGCGAGTCGGACTCGCCCATGAAGGGTTCCGTAGCAGCAAGTAACATAATATAAAAGTTCGTTGTAACTTTGATCGATGTTTTAATAATAGTGTATATTTTTCGATTTATGACGCATTAAAAAAAAACTACTCACTGGATTTCGTTCAAACCAATTTTCGTTGGCAGTTTTTATAGTAATGTACATCATATATTTTTTTTAGTTTTATCATTCTCTTATTTTAGAAGTTAGAGGGGGGAGACACACATTTTACCACTTTGGAAGTGTCTCTCTCGCAAAACATTCAGTTTAGAAAAAAATTATATTAGAAACATCAATATAATTTTTGAAGACCTATCCATAGATACCCCACACGTATGGGATTGATGAAAAAAAAAAATTAAGTTTCAGTTCTATGTATGGGGACCCCCAAAAATTATTGTTTTTTATTTCTATTTTTGTATAAAAATCTTAATGCGATTTAAAGAATACATCCACTCATTAAGTTTCATCAATATAGCTCTTATAGTTTCGGAAAAAAGTGGCTGTGACATACGGACAGACAGACATACAGACCGACAGACAGACAGACATGACGAATCTATAAGGGTTCCGTTTTTTGCCATTTGACTACGAAACCCTAAAAAGAACGTTTTGATACAAGTGGAGTAAGTTGGTCATTTCCATCGAGCTGCAGGCGAGGGTGTTATAGAGCCACAAACCACGCGTATCAAACGACGTTTTCCAATAAACTTACGGGGAAATAAATTAACGGGGGTTGACGCGTAACTCACTGAGGTAAATTGAGGCAGGAGCGAGCTCGCGGACTTGTTTGCACTAGTGTGAAAAACAGTAAATTGCGTGCCTAAATGCGGTATGCATAAGAGTGGGTTTTCGAGTATCCGTTTGTTCGCACAAATGAGAAGTTTATAACTGCGTGATTTTTCATGATACAGTTATGAAAGTAGGTACAAAAAAAATACTTGACACTTCGGGCTTATACCAAAACGAATGTTTTAAGTATATAATAATTATATATTTTTTTTACATAGGACCATTTATTTATAACTTAAAACAACAATATTTTAAATATAAAAAAAAATAAATTGGGTAGACTTTAGTGTGGGACGCTACCTGTGTCGACACTCTTGCGCCATCCCATCTTCCTCGCTCATCGTGCTGTGCTGGTGCTGCCGCTGCGGCTGCGGAGAACCTCAAGCGGCGGAAATATATAACAACCTTGTCGGCAGTTATATTTTTGAGCCGTTTGGGGTTGAAACTCTTGGGCCGTGGGGCCCGAATGCTCATACGCTTTTTAAAGAACTGTCAAAACGCTTAGTTGACACATCGCGTGACCCAAGGGCTGGTTTTTACCTCGGTCAGAGATTAAGCATTGACATTCAACGTAGCAATGCCGCCAGCCTCTTGGGCACACTTCCAGTCGACAGCGATGCGGAGGAGTTTTATGACGTCATATTTTAGTAGTGAGTAGCCTTTAGTGTGATTATATTTATTGATTTGGGTGGCAACCCCTTTTTTCCGATGGGAAAAATCCTCCTATAACAACCCCCGCTCTTGGGCAGAGCGGGAGATAGTGTCAGACTCTTACTAACTAAAAACCCATCCCATTCTTTCAAGCCTTCATACCGGGGCTCGAGCGCCCTTTCAGATAACCCTGGCCCCAGTAGGCTTCGACCCGGCTGGGCCCCTGCTGTTGCTGACAACTCCTTGAGGTGCGCGGGAACAGCGCGCGCCGTCGACGACTTGGGCTTGGTCCGGACAGTTACCGGACGGCCGGACAGCGAGCTACCCATTGCTTACTGTCCGCAAGCCCGCGCCTACGGTGGCTGGAAATCGGGATCAGTATCCCGGCGCCGGCGGCGGCGGCGATAACGCCGTTGCCTTATGCGTTCGGCCTCCTCCTCGCTCCGGACCATGAGCTCAACCAAGGCCCGGCGCGAGAAGTCTCCGCCGCCGATCGCCCCCACGAGGGCACGGCGATGCTCCGCCCAAGCGGGTGGCTGGCAACCCTAGTCATAGCGGAATTAAATGGAATCGGAACTCGGAAATAAACAAACCACAATAACCTAGTGCAATTACTAACATCTAATAAATTGTTAGATTCTCAGAATAAATACGAATCGCAAGTAAATAAAATATCAACAGTCACGCGATCTCTTCGAACTTGTAACACGAACTTGACCAATTTCTTTTAAGTGTTTAAATATTCGAGTATTCGCGAGTGGTTAAGTTGCAAGGCATACTCCTCCCGAGAGTTCTTGGAAGCCGCGATGGTAAGGCCTTTGTAAGCACCGAACAGGCCTGTAGACACTGACGTCGAGGTGGAGTGGTTCCGGGAGGACTTGTCGCAAATCTGCGACGTGGTAATACCCTGAGTCCGGCCAGGACGTGCTAAGCGCCAGGTGTACTGGTGGTGGCCGCAGATCGCGGCACTGCGTAGCGCGTGCAATGCCGCATGGCTCCTGCGGAGGCCAGAGAGGCGGAGCTGTATGATGGATACGAGAGGCGAGAGTCACTGTAGGGACCGTAGATAAAACGGGCCAAGTTAGATGCCCGCAACGTGTGGCTGGGCACTCTGAACGGAGACCCGTGGGGGCGCCGGTGCAAGGTGATGCGAGAAAAGCGCCGGAAAGGGCGCTCGAGCCCCGGTGTGAAGGCTTGAAGGAACGGGATGGGTTTTTTAGTCAGTAAGAGTCTGATACTATCTCCCGCTCCGCACAAGAGCGGGGTTGTCATTGGATGATTTTTCCCATCGAAAAAAAAAGAGAAAAAACCCGTTAGGCTCCCCCACTGACGCAGTCTTTGGTAGCTCGCCGGCTGACCGTCCGATAACCACCTCTCGCGCTGGTACTAGCCGTGGTCGGGGCGAAAAGGAATGGCAGGCGGTCACTGCCTTCTATAAAGCAGTAATGCTAGCGAAGGAGGAGGCCGCACGCGTCTTCCTCACGCGCCAGTCGCCGGAATCTCTAACTTGATTTCCAGCCACCGTAGACGTGGGTTTGCGGACGTCGAGCAATGGATAGCTCGCCGAGCCCGAGTCGATGACGGTGGGTAGTGTTCCACGCGCGCCTAAAGGAGTTGGCAGCAACCATAGGGGCCCAGCAGGGTCGAAGCCTACTGGGAGCCAAAAGTCTCTTCTGAAAGGTATGAAAGGCAACGAAGGAACCGGAGTGGGTTTTTAGTCAATAAAAGCCTTACACAAAGAGAGTGGGAGACGTCATTGGATGATTTTCAAATGATTGGATGAACCTATATAATCTCTAGTTCCAATGAGCATCCCACACTGTGCGCATGGTGAATTATTACGAACGTCCCATTTCCTCTAATAAGACCAGCTGTGCTACCATGAACTCTTAACGCGATCTATTTTATGACTGAACCTGAACTGATGGGAAACTGAATGGGTGATGCGAAAGAGACCCCCGGAGCCCTTGAACAATGGCAAAGAAGGAACAAGAGTGGATTTTTAGTCAGTAAAAGTCTGACACGCCCTCCCGCTCCGCCCAACGGCTGGAGATGTCATTTAGATGATTTTTCCACCTAAAAAAACGAACGTGGATTTTTATGGTGTATGGATGTTTTTTTAACTCACGAAGAAAGGACTACTGGCCCCAGGGCTTTAGCTGTGAGAACATTTGCGCGCACTGTTCCCGCGCGCCTCAAGGAGTTGTCAGCAACAGCAGGGACCCAGCCGGGTCGAAGCCTACTGGGGCCAGGGTTATCCGAAAGGGCGCTCGAGCCCCGGTATGAAGGCTAGAAGGAACGGGGTGGGTCTTTTAGTCAGTAAGAGTCTGACACTATCTCCCGCTCCGCCCAAGAGCGGGGTATGTCAATGCATGATTTTATCCCACCATAAAAAAAAGGCAGACTACTATATCTATTCCGATTATAGTTATGTTTTAATCTTATCCGGAAATCGCATTAAAGTTTCCACTGCGTAATTAATTTCTTAACGCAAGATTAACATGGACGTAACTCTTGATCATATCTTAATTAGGAGAGATTTGAACTGAATTTTCTTTGTTGTATACATAATAATAATGTTTTACATAACATCCCAAATGCGTAGCATCTAACATAATAGTACGTACGTAATGACAAAAATTCACAGCACGGAAAGTCTCATACTTATTGAGACAAAAGAATTTAAACTTCCTGTAATGAAGAACGCCGTAAATAATAGTTTCCGATTTTTACAGGAAGGGATTTTTTCTTCTTTAATTAAAAAATAAGTATCTATGACTAGCTTTTACCCGTGACTTAGCTCGCGTACTTAAATATATAGCCATGTCACTCAGGAATAAAGCAGCTTTCTATCGGTGCAAAAATTTAGCAACCGAACCTAAACTTTCAAGGATTACCTCTTACAAACAAAAAAATAAACTTCCAAGTTTATAACGCAAAAAACGTGTATTTCGACATTCTCAGGAAAATCCAAATTTATAGGGTACTTCCCGTTGACCTAGAATTCTGAAATTTAGCTTGAAGCAAGGCCTCATAGCACAAATATAGGAAAAAAATCTCAAAACTGTAAATTCGTAGTTTTGTAAAATCTTCGTAACTCAATTCGGGAATTAAACTGTTCATAGGTAAGTTTATACGGAACCCTCAATGCGCCAGTCCGACTCGCCCGTGACCAGTTTTTTTTTTAATAATTGTACAATTTATGAAACCACGGTCTTCCGAACTAGATGGACCTGTATGTCAGGAGTCCACAATAGAGAGAGAACACAATGAGATTACGACATTTTGCGTAAACTGTTTTTCTTTACTTCTTTCTTTATTTCTTTCCTTGTTTCTTTCTTTCTTTGTTTTTTCTTTCTTTCTTAGATTATAAGAGATTTTCTATACACGCAGAAGCCGCATGATATTTTACTAGTACATAGTAATCTCACAAATACCTCTAACTTCTCATTAAAACCGCGCAATGGACGCAACAGACGTAAAAAAACGAAAGTGCTTCTCTTTGGCAGTGAAAGTAAATAAATTCCGATTTGTTAGTGCTGCTGCACTTACACTTCATTCAGGCATTTCTTTGTTAGCATAACTTCACGCTCGTATCACAAAATAGATAGGTACAGAAGACAATCTATACTAATACCTACTTCAATTTTTATACCTACGTTCGGTGGACGCACACTAATGAGCGTTTGAGCCGGAACTGTTCGACGAGTGGGCCGAGGTGCTTCGAGACATCGTGTCCGTGAGCGGTGTCTATGTGTGCGTTGCTCGAGCGCGCTTTGTATGTAGATTGACTTCTGTACCTATCTATTTTGTGCTTGTATTACCTGAAGAGGTGGATAGAAGCAGAGGCGTAGCGTACACTAATTTCGACGTGGGTGAAGGTACCGAAAGGTTCTGGAGTGACGTCCGCATACCGTTAAAAGGCCTACTACAAGATAGACCGATGTTCTGGTGAAGGTTGCAGGTATGGATGCGGGACGCACAGGATCGTTAATTGTGGCGACACTTGGGGTAGGCCTATGTCCAACAGTGGACGTCTATCGGCTGAAATGATGATGATGAGGTCATGTCTGCCGGAATCACTTAAAAAAAATTTTACTTGAGTCCTGTGGTGGGGTGCCAAACCAAACCCTTTGAAGTTTTCGTTTCGAGTGCAAGCAAAAATGAACTTAGCGGTGGTCAGGCGGAAGTGTCTTTGATGGTACATCAGCGAGGCCTTTTTCTATTATAAAGTCGAAAATGAGACAGCGACTGTCACAGCTCAGTGTTCGATCATATCGTCGCTTACTATTCGGTAAAAAAAACTTTTTACAAAAAAAAAACAACCGATTTCACTTAAAATACACTAGAACGATCAAAATAACTTTAATTTCGGAAGTCGGTGTTAAATAAGAAACAAACAATACCGAGAAACACCGACTTCCGAAATTGAAGTTATTTTGATCATCAAGTGTATTTTTTTTTTTGAAGTCGGTTCCTTTTTTTGGAAAAAGTGTTTTATTTCACACTTTTTAGTTGCGATACACTTATTTATTTATTTATTTAACAATTTATGTACACACTTAACATAGATAAGAAAAGAAGACAGAAACAGAAAAATAGGTACATAGGCGATGCTTATTTCTAACGAAATCTCTTCCAGCATACCCGCGAAAGGAGAATTAGAAAAAAAGAGAAGTAGACACCGTGTGTAAAAGTGACAGGAAAAGAAACAAACAAAACTATTATTATAAAAATATACCTACCATATAAATATATATGTACTATCATAAATATAAACATACAGAGTACCTTTTTCTCAGGACAATTCAAATTAACCCAAACCCTGCTAAGATACATTGTTTTATTATGAAGTTCCCGTGTCCACCTTCCACCTTCCGGCTCCATCATCAGATCAGTTCGATAGTTTTTAGTAATTTGCGTGATAAGTAGGACGAAATAATTAGGTACGTCTTTAGGTACGTCACGCAGTCAGCGTGACTGTGTTACGGGTCTAGTGGTCAGCGGCCCTGACTGCTTTACCGGTGGTCGTGGGCTCGATTCCCACCCAGGACAAATGTTTGTGTGATGAGCACGATCATTTGTTCTGTGTCAGGGTGTAATTTATCTATAATATGAAAGTATTTAGAAATCTACACTAATATAAAAAAAAGACGTGTGGCACTCGGGGACTGCCGCGGTAAAGCTATTGCATAGCATCACTCATTTGTTTTCTTATCAGTCACCACGCTCAAAACAAACGAGTGGGGGGTGTTAGATTATTTTCGTTACGGAATTTCTGGATTCGGTCTCCACGCTCAAGGCCCGCGAAAGAAGCTATGCAATAGCTTAATAAAGAGGTAAAGTTTTTTTTTTTTTGTTTGTAGGAGGTAATCTTTGGAAGTACTGGTCCGATTGCTAAAATTTTTTCACCGATACAAAAGCTGGTTTATTCCTGAGTGACATAAGCTATATTTTATGTACGCGGACGAAGCTGCGGGCAAAAGCTAGTACATTATATGTTTATCAGTTGTCTAGTACTTATAACACAAGCTCTGCTTAGTTCGGGACTAGATCGCGTTGAGTGAAAGTTGTGGAATATTTAAATTTATTATTCCATTTATTATTGTTTTATGCACATTTCACTGTACAAAGGCGGACTCATTATCTACCAGTTGACCTTAGGGTGGTGCAGACAAACAGAAGAGACTAATTTTATTCCACGAATGCCCCAAAAAGCACTGCTATGTTTATACATTTTTATATATCGCACCTCCGCTCAAATAGTGTCACAACTCAAAAATCAAATTATTGAGAAAAAGGCTTTTAATTTCTAATAATTCAGGGAAGTGACGATACATATAAATACAAAAAATGTGTCACTAGTGGGCAAATAATTGAATTACAAATATGACAATATCTGATCTTAAAAATATGATGAATTCTGAAATTAATAGCATCATAATAATCATAAGCAAACGATTTTTTTTTTGAGTTGTGCCACTATTTGAGCGGAGGTGCGATATTTCTTTAAAATAAAATTAAAAAAAAAAACATTTAAAAATATTAATAATAAGTATTATTACAGTATCGTAAAAATCGGTTGAAAAAAAGAATATACCATGTCGTTTAAAACCGAAAAATTACCTGCCTAACTAAAAAAAGCATCTTGCTCAGACTTCGAGAGCAATCTTCTAAAACCGAAATGGATGGGTAAATGACCGCGAAACCTTGACGGCACACCGATGGAGTGAACAGCCTTGATCGACTCAAGGTTTTATTAAAAGAGGTTACATCACTAGCTAGTTGTTGTGTGCCTTTATTATAATTCAGTTTCTATTTTTTTAATTATTTTACATTTTTATTTCATTATCGACATTGTGCTCACATGATAGAAGCAACAAGTAATTATGTAACCAAGCATTATATGTAACACATAATATGATTTAAAAGAGTGTCCATGGAGTTTCTTGCACGTTCTTCTCCATAGAGACCTACTCTTTGGAACGTGCAATTTAGCTTCACTTTTCATGGACTGACCGACATTTGACTATTCAAAAGTGCCTGTAAATGGTCTATTTGAAATAAATGCTTTGATTTGATTTGATTTGATTGGAGACTTAATTTAGGCGAACATTACACGGTAGACGATAGATTTTGCTGTCAGTTTTGCCACAGTCGGACAATTCCTTGGGGCGAGCGCGTGGGACAATACGCGCCATCGACGTCTTGGGCTCGGTCCGGACGATTAACGGACGGTCGGACAGCGAGCTACCCATTGCTCGCCGTCCGCAAACCCTCGCAGAGAGGAGGCCTGCGTACCCTGATTATGCCATGCTATGCACATGTACTTCTATTTTTACTGTTTACCAAAAACAATCGACATTTGCATAACAATATCACATGACCCAATATCTTAATAGTCAACTCGTTAGCTGCTAGTGTCGTGAATCTGAAAGTATTTCTATGGCGTAACAACTCGAAACAAATGTACTAACGTCACCAAATTAGTCAGAAAATCTTACTTAACTCAAGCGTGAGTAGGTAACCTGTAGCCCGATTCACGTAATGAAAACCGTAACGATATCGTAGCGATTTAGTCGTTTAGACCATTTCCGTATTCACAACATCCATCAATTGAGTTTAAATTTAACAACACCGATTTTAAAGTCGTTTGAAATTCGTCGATTTAAAACAAAACTGTATTACATTATCCTGGTAGAATACTTATTAATGGGAAATAAGTCGATAGATCGCGAATACCGCTTTTGGATAGGACTTCGATCGAACGACTATAAAACTTCAACGATATTTGGCTTGTTTGATTTTACGTAAATCGGGCTACTGCTTCGTAGCCTGATTATCATTGATTTGTCGTTAGATTGAAGTCCTATCCAAAAGCGGTATTCACTTGTTCCTTAATCGGGATTGGATAGAACGACAACTCAACTGGCTCGAAACTAAACGATCTATTTACGACTTATTTCCAGTTACATTAATAAGTATTCTACCAGGATAATGAAATACAGAATTTTTTTTAAGTCGTCTCTTCGACCAAACGACTTTAAAATCGGTGTTTTGCAAACTCGATTGATGGATGTGAATACGGAAATGGTCTAAACGACTAAATCGCTGCGGTATCGTTACGGTTTTGGTTACGTGAATCGGGCTACTGGGCTAGAACTTGTGGACAATCAACGAAACGAAAAAAAATCGGCCTCCATAAAAAATTCTAAACTTTATTGGACAGTTTGTATGGAGAGGCCGATTTTCGTTTCCTGAGAAAAAATCTTGTGGAAGTTTGTTCAGTTTCGTCTACTGAGCAATCCATAAAAGTTTGCCTCTACAAACTCACTTACAATTTGTATGAAAAAAAAAAAGAAATAAAACAGTAAAAGAAAACTTACCATAAACAACTTGTATAGAGACCAGAAGCATCATGGCGGTGATGCTCCTCGACCGCCATTTTATGACGGTAGCCATCTTGTTTTGGCGCGAAACTATGCGTTGACCATTTCACATTATTGTTCACATCACTCAAACTTGCACTTTGTTGTGTTGTATTTAGGTTGGTTTTTAATTGTTGATCACATTTATTTGGTGTTGGTACCTGTAACAAGAAAAATTGTATGGTTATTCAATGGCATTTTTAAAATAAAGCCTAATGCAAAAGTAATCCTAGAAGACTTTGGACACGCTATAGAGCCGCGTCAACGTCGTGTGCCACCACTCTGTGAACCGCCCGGAGGACACGGTGAAGCACACGGAACACGTAGAGGTGCGCCCTGATTGGGCAAAGTACCGCCGTGCCCTCTTGATCTTGGGGGAGATCGACGACAACGATCTCTCGCGTACAGGCCATGGTCTGAAGCGAGGAGGGAATGGCACCATTTCATTCCATTGGCAGTGGTAACCATTATTTATTTGTGAGAGAATTTTTTTAGTATGTGATTGATTAATTGTTGCCATCAGAAAATGCATACTCCGGCAGGGAATTCCACTCCTTAGCTGTACGCACATTGAATACGTGCAGTTTGCGTATGGGTGGGATGTCCACCATGTACCGGTAATAATAATAATCCACAACTATCACACAATTCCACAACTATCACACAACGCCGTCTAGTCTCAAAGCTAAGCAGAGCTTGTGTTATGAGTACTAGACAACTGATAAACATACTTATATATTTCTAAATACAATATGTAACATATCCGACTTATATCATATATATATGACTTCCGGCATAG
Source organism: Mythimna albipuncta (assembly GCA_929112965.1). Taxonomy (NCBI): domain Eukaryota; kingdom Metazoa; phylum Arthropoda; class Insecta; order Lepidoptera; family Noctuidae; genus Mythimna; species Mythimna albipuncta. Next base: position 1,350,668 of record OV815986.1, on the reverse strand, counting down.
CAGTCAGGGTCACTAACCACTAGACCAACAGGCCTGGTGGTCTGATGATAGAACGAGCGGAATTAGGTTAGGTATGCAATTCCGATGCACACTCCCCGAAGTTCAACCACTTTGAATCAGGTAGGCCAGTTCCGATAAAGATCAAAGAAGCGCGTTATGGTAGTAAATGTGGCCCAAAACTTAAAACGAATTTGTGAACGAATTAAAACTATAAATACCGTATATAGATTAAGTTTAGGAGGTCAAGTTCATGTAGATTCTCATGCAGATAACATCGTGTTTAGAATTTGGGAGCAACATTGTTTTGTTTTCAACTTTCCACACTTCCAATTGCTACAGTGTTTATCTCAATAACGCCCTTTTTAAAAGTGAGAAATCATCTATTACTTCTTCCACTTTAGGGCCGAGCGGAAGGACGTGCCAGACTTGCGATTTGCGTTCCAGGACTACAGGTATCCCTTTTAGAAGACAACCCATGGCCCCAATAGGCTTCGGTCAGAGGTCAATTTATCTTTTATAGTCAATGAACATGTCTTCTTCTTCTTCTTCCTGCCCTTATCCCATATTACTTGGGGTCGGCGCAACACGTTTTTTTCATCCATTCTGTCATGTCACCCGTCAAACTATCACTAATTCATATCACTCATTTTTCTTTCATATCACTTCTCACACAATCCATCCATCTTTTCTTCGGCCTTCCTCTCCCTCTCCATCCATCCACATGTATACTCAGAACTCTTTTAGAATTGATATTGTTTGGAATTGATAGTGAACATGTAATGGTCAAATCATATGAAAACCGTGCAGAATAGTGTCGCTGAAGAAAGAACCACACAGATTTAAGTGGACCTGTCTAGGCACTGCAGGCATTTCTCAGTATTCGTGTAGCTCAACTCAGGACTAGTAAGAAGATTCCGGTAACTGTCCGGACCAAGCCCAAGTCGTCGACGGCGCGCTCTGTTCCCGCGCGCCTCAAGGAGTTGTCAGCAACAGCAGGGACCCAGCCGGGTCGAAGCCTACTGGAGCCAGGGTTATCCGAAAGGGCGCTCGAGCCCCGGTATGAAGGCTAGAAGGAACGGGGTGGGTCTTTTAGTCAGTAAGAGTCTGACACTATCTCCCGCTCCACCCAAGGGCGGGGATGTCAATGCATGATTTTTTCCCACCATAAAAAAAAGGACTAGTAAGGAGATCAATGACTCGAAGTGGTAGGTCACATCTAAAGATCATCATCTTCATGTTTTTGTTGTCTTAAGTTACTTGGGGGTCGGCATAATATGTTTTGTTTTCATTCTATCTCTCTCATCGTTCTTTCTTTCTCTTTCTATCACTTATCTTTTCTTTGACCTCGCTTCTTCCAACGACATATATACTCATAACTCTTTCAGTTACAGAATTATACGCTTCATCCTTACTTCTTCTTTTTATTTATTTATTTATTTATTTAAACCTTTATGCACAAAAAAAAAACTGTACAAAGGCGGACTTAATGCCTTAGGCATTATCTGCCAGTCGACCTTAGGGTGGTGCAGAAACATAACATGGCAGGTGCAACTGAATATATAGGCAAAACAGAAGAGAAACAAATATATACAATATTAAATACATACTTAGATACATACATATAAATAAACAATACTGTAGTGAAAAAACAAATCCAACACATGAGCGCGGTGATGATTCTACCAACATCTCGCGGATATGCTCACGTGCCTTCACCTTAAAAGAAAATCGGCTTGTTGCCATCCTGATATTCAGAGGGAGCGCATTCCAAAGAGATATCGCCTGGACGAAAAAGGAAGAGTGGACAAGCCCAGAGCGGTGTGAGGGGCATCGTAGAAGACGATTATTAGTAGACCGAAGATTTTTATTGTGCCCAGAGCAAAGAAATTGAAGTTCTGAAGTCAGATAAGAAGGGGAAGAAGGATTATCCAGAAAAGAGAACAGGGTAGTCAAGGCCCTTAGCGCTCTGCGCTGGCGAATGGGTAACCATTTTAAAAGCAAACGATGCTCGGATACATGATCGTACTTACGGAGGTTGAAGACAAATCGAATGCAGTTATTCAGAAGACGGTCAAGTTTATTGAGGAGATCTGCATTCAGGTCATAGTAGCACACATCAGCATAGTCGATTATGGGAAAGATTAGGGATTGTACAAGCATTGCCTTTATGTGAGCTGGGAGAAGATTTTTGAGACGATATAGAGACCGTAACGTTCCAGTGACTTTTTGGCTGACATTAGTGATCTGCTTCCGCCAATCCAGACAAGCATCAACATACAGACCAAGATCCTTGACCTCAGAGCCAAACGGAATCACCGTATTGTTGAAGATTACGGGTGGTACGGTTAGTCCATCTAGCTTTCTTAGACTATGGGGGCTCCCAACTATAATAGCCTGACACTTCGTAGGATTAACCGCCACTCCGAATCTGTCAGACCAGTTTTGAATCACCTGTAAATCCCGGTTTAGCTCTTCGATCGCATCCGATATGTTGTCCACACTTGACCGACAGTACAGCTGCAAATCATCAGCATAGAGATGATACGCACACTGAAGTTTAGCAGTTATAAAGTTTATAAAAACAGAGAACAAAAGAGGAGATAAAATACCGCCTTGGGGGACGCCAGCTGCAAGGTCGCACCACCCTGAAGCAGAGTCTCCAGCACGAACCGACTGCTGGCGCCCCCGAAGATAAGAAGAAAACCATTCCAGTACTTCGGGAGAGACCATAAGACAAGAAAGGATAGACAAGAGGACTTCGTGACTGACGGTATTAAAAGCATTTGAGAAGTCAATTAACACCAAAGTAGTAACTTTGGTGTCTTCCATTCCCCGCCTTATATCGTCAGTCACTTTTAGGAGAGCTGTCACAGTACTGTGCCCGGGCCTGAATCCAGATTGGAATGGGCTGATGAGAGAGTTCTGGTAAATGAAGTTGGAAAATTGTTTATGAACACAGGCCTCGAGCACCTTGGACAGGAACGGTAGGATGGAAATTGGACGAAAGTGCCCGGTTCACATACCAAGACCAACCCCCTACCACCAACCCCCTTCCCACCAATTCCCTTTCAACTGTTCAGTCACTGGCGCCACTTTCAAACTTCCCTAATATACTCATTTCTCACTTATTCTCGTCACACATTCTCATCTCCGCTACATACAATCTTTTTTCATCCGTCTTTTTCACAGCCCAACATTCTCATCCATACAGTATGACAGGCCTTATCACGGACTTGTAGATTTTACCCTTCAACTTGAGGGGCATCCGTGGGTCACAAGTTGTTCCCGTGACCTGTCGTCATTTCATCCATCCTGCGTTGATCCGATGTGTTACGTCCCGGTCTACCTCACCATCTTCTAGGACCAGCGACCCGAGGTACCGAAAGTCGGAACAGATCGGCATTGGTGAGCTAAAAGCACTGGATTGGAGAGACCACCGAAATCGCAGAACAAGTACTCCGTTTTGGTTCTATTCGATTTCAGGCTAACACTGAGGCGCAAGAGTTTATGAGGAGCCTATTCACTCCAGCCTTAAAGACGCAAGGGAAGTCGGCCACAGGCAAATTGTTCCAGTCCTTCGATGATTTTAATTCATACAGTAAGACAGGTCTTATCACGGATAGCCAGACATGTAAATGATGCCACGCAAAAAACTTTGACCAACCGACACAATAGCCGGTTACCTAATTAAACAAAACGTTATGTAGTATGTGGGACGAGTTGTCAATAGAATAATAAACACATAACCGTGCTCTACGCATGTGGTTGACACTTAAGAGTCGGTGATCAGCTGTGGTAGCTTGATGTTGTGCTTCTGAAAGAGGTGTTGGTAGGGTTGCCAATGGTTTTAAGAAGATAGATAGAGTATATTTTTATTCCTTTTACCCGCGGTTTCGCTCCCGTCAACTGAGTACCCTACCTTACCTACTTACCTACCTACAGATATCGGCACGGATCTTGAGCGCTGACTTGAACTTGAAGTCGCGCAGACTTGAATGAGAAATGAAGTATTGGGTCTCTTTAGTGGTATGAAGTGAGACGCGGGAGCTGGGAGTACATCTTTGTAGTTACAGTGATCGGCTCGACGATGTGTACGATGCGCAAATTGATCCTCACTCTTTCGCCAAGCGCTCAAGATTCGTGCCGGTACCTATACCCCACTCTACCCTACCCTGCCTTACTATTTTTTTTGCTTTTAAACCTTCCCTTTAAGCTGGTGAAAAAAGAAAAAAATAATTACTTATAAAAATCGCTCCAGCCGTTTTAGGGAGACTAACATACAGCAATTGATTTTTATATATAAGATTTAAATTAAAAGATATGGAGGACTTACAGTCAAAACAAATCAGGTAAGAAACAGTAAGTTAGACTGACAGCCAATAAAAAGTCCTCTAATATAGAGTATAATACTCTATATTAGAGTACGATTGGTGGCAACCCTAGGTAGAAGCCATTGGGTTAGTTTGCTAGTGTCTTTATAGTTAGGAACGTGTGGTAAGCCTTCAAAATATGTCTTGATATGAGGTTTGTGAAAGTCTAGAATAATGGTGATGTAGGAGACACTGGCCTCGTCTAGTTAAATTGGTACTTACACGTTAATGATATAAAACGATTTTTTTTTTAAATTGTCCGCCATATTGGATTATTTTTACGCACAAAAAGTTTTAGGGATCACATATAAACTAGATATCTACACTAATATAATAAAGAGGTACTACAGTAGCCATCACGGGTCTTGTACGGTTGCGCAGAAGTCAAATATTCGGTCTCTTTAGTGGTTCGAAGTGAGACGCGGGGGCGGGGAGTGTCAGTGATTGGCTTGCCGCGCATTCGCGTCATATATGTCACTCCTGATTCGTTCCCTGCGTTGCTGCATGTATCTAACAACAGAGACGACTGGCTCGTCAATGTATAGAATGCGCAAAGCGATCCCCTCTCAGACGGCGAGCGCTCAAGATCCGTGATGGCAACTGTACTTAAAGTTTGTTTTTTTTTTTTCAGGAGGTAATCTCTGAAAGTACTGGTCCGATTAATAAATTTTTTTCACTGATAGAAAGCTGTTTTATTCCTGAGTGACATAAGCTATATTTTATGTATGAGAATGCACTGTGGAATGTCAATGCTGGAAGATTTCGCCCCGGTATGTAAGGCAACGAAGAAACAGGAGTAGGTTTTTAGTCAATAAAAGTCTGATACTATCTCCCGCTCCGCCCAAGGACGCGGGGATGTCTTTGGATGATTTTCCCACCTACAAAAAAAGAAAAGATGTAGGTACAAAATGGTAGATGCAAGAAATGTAGACTAGAACATCTTTATTCTCAGTCCACGTAAAACACTAGAATTCAGATCCAGGTGTTTATCCTAGATCCAAGACCTGAATACTTGAATCAATATTCATCACAATACTTGAAATCAATTGCGGATTCAGAGGTCGCAGTATAGCGGTAAGGTTTGCCAAACGTTGATGTATATCGGCCAATGTTTGATGGCATACTTTGTGAATTGTTTGACGTCCGCCTTCTCCTGTCTTTGAAAGGGCTTCAGTACGGTAAACACACGTGCGGTGTTCCGTGTACACACCAGCTTGTACAGGCAGGGCACGCCACAACCATGGCGGTAAGTACCCTCTTTGAGGCGTGGCTGTAAAGACCTCATGGCGTCCTTACCTTCCGCATGACGCAGGTTCTCACCGGACACGTTCCGGAGGCACGTTCGGGAGGTTCCTGCACCGGATTCCTGCGGAAAAGACGCCCGGGTGTCGCCACTGTGCGGAACGCCCGAAAGACACGGTGGAGCACACAGTCGAGGTGTACCCTGCTTGGGCGGAGCATCGCCGTGCCCTCGTGTAGGCGATCGGCGGCGGAGACCTCTAGCGCCGGGCCTTGGTTGAGGCCATGGTTCGGAGCGAGGAGGACTGGCAGGCGGTCGCCGACTTCTGCGAAGTAGTAATACTCGCAAAGGAGGAGGCCGACCGCATCAAGCAACGGCGTTCTCGCCGCCGCCGCCGGGATTCTGATCCCGATTTCCGGCCACTGTAGGCGCGACAACATCGCACGGCGAATATCCACCCTTACGTTGTTGAAACATCTACGGTCCAGACTAAGCGTTTCGCCTCGTCATTTATACCGCGTACTTCGAGGGACTGGAACAGTTTGCCTGCTGCGGTCTTTCCGTCTGATTATAATTTATGTGTCTTCAAGGCTAGAGTGAATAGGCTCTTAACTATAAACTAGTGCGCCTCACCATCAACGATTGCATCACTGCTTACCATCAGGCGGGATCGCAGTCAAGTACTAGTTTATAACAGATAAAAAAAAAATATCATTCTCAATTCATATATCTTTCCATATTCATAAGCTAACAAAAAGCTTTTAAAGGAGTCAATAGTAATATCGAGAATTAGTGCCGTTACCTCGAAATACTGTTAAAGACATAAAAAAAAGTAGCAAGAACCGTTATAAGAATTTGACTAGGACGAAAATCTACTATACAACGTAGTTTTTTTTTTTCACAACTATCACACAACGCCTAGTCCCAAGCTAAGCAGAGCTTGTGTTATGAGTACTAGACAACTGATAAACATACTTATATATTTCTTAATACATACATACAAATTACACCCAGATACAGAACAAATGATCATGCATTACACAAACATTTGTCCTGGGTGGTAATCGAACCCACGACCTCCTCTCGACGGTATAGCAGTCAGGGCTACTAACCGCTACACCAACAGGCCTGTTTATAGTACGAGTACATGCGTAACCGTACCCAGCTGTTTGCTGGCTCCTAACACCCGCTATGACTTGCCGTGACCTGTATTGGAGGTATACATATACACATAAACAAATATAATTATGTTGTTTTTTTTTTTTTAATAAATCATACAAAAACCAAAAACAAATCACATGGAATCACATTTCACTCGTGCATGTAGTTGTGCATAGAGTCCAGGGGTAGGCAGTACATTGAATTAACAACCCAATGCGCCTTTACATTGGATTGTTAATTCAATGTATTGCGCTCACGACTCGTCGCTGTGCCAGCGCTGCGCTCAAGGCTGTTTTCTTAGAGAATAGCACCCCTGGGCCTCAAGTCTGCTATTACAATAGTGTCAGAGTGGTCTATCACTGATTACAAAATTGTAGATTTTGAGAAGTTTGGTAATCTACTAATATAATGGCGTCACTATGACTTTCCAATGGTCAACCACTGACACTCCATTGAAGGAATGGTAATCTTGTACAAACTGACAAATGAATGTTTGACGTATGCGGAAATCTTCAAAAATTTTGACAGAACAATTCCTTTAATCATTGACCAACCATTAGAACGTCTTTGTGCAGTCATTGCTTTAAATAAGCTCGATATTGTCATTCTACTACAACTCTATTACGAGACCATTGACCGATCAATGATCGATCATTATGAATTAGCAGATTAGGAACTTTTAGCAAAATGACAATGGGATCGTGTTAGAATGACGAATTTATAAAAATAGCAGACTTAGGCCCCAGGTTTTCTGATTACAATGTTAGCGCCTAACGTATCATTCCAAAATATATCAATGTGTTTAATAGTCTATAGCACAACCAACAAGCAACCAAAAAAACTTAAACGGACTCAAAAATTAGGTAATAATTAGAAACCAACCGAGGCTACCCTCATTAAGTGAAGCATGAAGTACAGTCGAACACGTCATCTCTCTGTTACAACTAGTCACGTCACCGACGTGACCCCCTTTCGGGGTGCCCGTTGACCCGTTGCGAATTGTACAAGACAATGCTTCGGTTGAAAAAGAAATTAGTCTTCATATCCGTCGGTTTTTGGTCTTCAAAGATTGCTAGGTACTATATTTATAAATATAGTAGCTGTGCCCGCGACTTCGTTCGCGTCAACTACAGGATTTTGAATTTATTTTTTCTAAAATAAAAGTTGCCTATGTTACTCCTTATTACATCAGCTACCTGCCAAAAAAAAGTCCCGTCAAAATCGGTCCAGCCATTTCAGAGATTAGCCCGGACAAACAGACAGACAGACGACAGACAAAAATTGAAAAAAAATATATATATTTCATATGCATGTATTACAAACAGAAATCCAATTCCAATTTTATTTACATGTATAGATGTATAGATATGTTTAATTAATTAAACCCCAAGCGAACACCAGCGTTCGTGCTGTCTTTGCCTTACTATTTTGTCTCTAATTGACGGTATTCGGAAGGACGAATATAGAAGGGGTAAGTACTATCGTATCTTATCTTATCTTATCTTATCTTATCTTCTAACAGTGGCTTTTACCGCGTGAATGTTCGATATTGTGGACGCAAAGTCAAAGACGAAAAAACAGTAGGCTATGCCCATCCTTGGAGTTCAAGCTTCGTCCTTACCAAATTCCATCAAAATCAGTTCAGTAGTCGCAATCATGAAAGCATAACAGACAGACGAACGGAGTTTTAATTTCACATATAAAATTTTTGAGCAGTGGTGACCGAATGGTAACTTACAAGTTGTAGGTCGCGGGTTCGAACCCAGTCAGGCGCATTACTTTGTGTAACTTATTTCATCGTCACTGCTCTCAAAACGGTGAAGGAAAACATCGTGAGGAAACCGGCATGTCCTAGAACCAAAAATTCGAAGACACGTGACATTCACCAACCCGCACTGGACCCGCGTGGTGGATTACGGCCCATTCCCTCTCCTAGCGAGGTGGCCTGAGACCTAACAGTGGGAACATTAAAAAGGCAGATGATGTTGATGTTGATAAAATCTTTTGCCCGCAGCTCGCGTACATAAAATACAGCCTATGTCACTCAGGAATAAACCAGCTTCCTATTGGTGAAAAAATTTTAGCAATCGGACCAGTACTTCCAGAGATTACCTCCTACAGACAAAAAATAAACTTACCTTTTTATTATATTAGTGTAAGAACGTGTCCGATGTATTCCGAATGCCTGGAAACGCTAGTTACGCCACTGGTCAAAACCGGACCCCTTTCCTAATTCGGCCCACCAACTGGGTAGGCCAAATTACATAAACAAAAATACCCAAGCGGATTGACTGGAAGTAGACCAAAGTGATTACTTGTGAGTCAGAATAGGATGTCGTATAACCAAGTAGTTGTGCAACCAAGTTTAACAATGTGTCAGTGGAGGACGCAGGTAGCGTTGCAAAATATGGAATGGCCCGAAGATGTTTGTGTGTGTGACGAATTTTTTGATGTTTAAGGCGTATAGTCCCTTGAACCATCTGGCCGAAATTATGTGAACGCAACTCTCGCACTCGCCTAGGCGGCGATTTATTTACGACCAGCAGCGCCCGGAAAGCGTTATAAATCCATTTTCTCTGCGAGATATTGATTGATTTACATATGCAATGTTCACTTTGAAGAATATTAAACCACCAATTTTTATGTGTAAAAATGTTTCTAAAGGTCCAAGCCGTTTCGAAGGAGTAGGGAAAAGTTGCGAAAAGTAGCGAAATTGCTAAATAATTTTTTTTTTACAAAAGTATTAATTGCACGAAAAAATCAAATGTTGATATTATTGTTCATGAATCTATAATAAACATATATTTTTTTCAAACCAATTGACCTAGCCGTTACGGAGGAGTAGGCCTCAGAAAATCACTGTTTTATGGCACTTTTCGGGCGCTTGGACCTTAAACGGTTACCTTTACCACGCACCACGCAGGCTAGCGAGTGAAAACGCTCCTACGCACGTACTTGCGGGAGTGCAGATCTGCATCATAGTGCGGGTTTTTACGCACTCACGCGCGTAGGTGCGTCTTGTAAATTCACGCAGGCACGCACACATTTCATACAAAATCACGCACGGTACTACGAGACTCAGTGTGGCATACCATGCGTGTCGCCCCGCACCCACGCGAGTGAGTGCGTGTTTCTCCGCATGTAGGTGCGTAATCTGCATGAGCGCGCGTGGATGCAGTTTCCGTGTGTAGGACTGTGCGTGTTTTCTATACAAATGGAGATACTTACAAGCAACGTTAAGACACGCATTCACGCACTAAGCTGCGGGGTGCGTGGCAGTGTGATAGCCGCCTTAGTAGGTAATTGAATTTGATTACATACAATAAATACTTGTATTTTAAGGGACATTACGAGGGTCACGCATGAAGGGCTATCCCGCATGCTTGATATAATTCGCACACACTAAAGGCTATAGTTCACCGGGACACCATGGCGGCGCGGCGTGACCAGCCAAAATGTATACAGCTCTATAGAGAGTTACTCACCTGGTGACCGTTCAGTCGCCCCACGTCCGAGCTGGTTGCGCCAAATTGGTTGCGCAACCAGCTCGGACGTGGGGCGACTCTGGTGTCTGTATGATTTCTAGTTTAATAGCTTAGGACTACAATATTTCCGGGACACCATGGCGGCGCTACCAGTTGCACCGCCACGGTGTCCTGGTGAAATATAGCCCTTAAGGGTGGACACTCGCCATACGTCAGGTTGTCCCAGTCTCGCGAAGCCTACCAACTCGTGTACCCCGTACGCGTCACTTCGCATCCGTCTCTCACCGTATAACGGACGAACAGGTGTTGTCGTGACCCACATAGCGCATGCGCAGTTTACCGTACGTACTCACCGCCATTCAATGGTAAAGACAACAAACAAACCGTTTCACGTTCACAACGCCTTTATTTTGTAGTAATTAAGGGCGGTTTTTGTAAATCAAGTGTTACGGTTATAAATTAATTTCTTTAAAAAACGTCAGCTGCGCGAGTCCAATGACCTGTAGGTAGTAGTCGGCGTCGCGTACAAACTACCTACAGGTTATTGGACTCGATCAGCTGACGTTTACTTAAAGAAATTAATTTCGTACATGCGTAAATTAATACGAGTTTTGAAAAAAGGTACTTTATTTTTTAATTTTAAATTTACAAATCGATAGTGTTTCATGTACCGGATCGACCGTCCACGGGATTAAAACGACCAAAATTTTGCGGTGTATATAGTGATGTTTTTTTGTTTTGCGTGTGGGTTTACGTGTATTGTTTTACGTTTTATGGGCCGCTACTAGGGTTTCGAGATTGATCAAAACAGTTAGGGAATGTCGCAAGAACCAAGAATTTCGATGACACGTGAAATCGACCAACCCACACTGGGCCCGAGTGGTGGATTACGGCCCATTCCATACTCCATACTCCATGCCATGCCATTCTTTACTCTTTTTTTCTACCCTTTTTACTAATTAAATTGTGTAACTTATTATAATATATATGTATATATGTATTTATAATTGAGAATTGTGTTTTATATAGTTAGCAGTACACCACAGACTACCCCGTGTATTATATTTAGCTCTTATCCATCCTAAGGTTGTCTGGAAGATATCGCTTTCAGCGATAAGACCGCCATAATTGTACCCACAAACTGAAGTTTTTGTATAAGCTGTATTACTTTTTGGTGTACAATAAAGTCTATTCTATTCTATTCATTCCCTCTCCTAGAGACGAGGCCTGAGTCCCAGCAGTGGGAACGTTAACATCATCATCATATCAGCCGAAGTGATAACGATAATTGATATTTATTTTGTAAATAGGTTTAAAAAACACTTTTACACGTCAATTTTTTTTTTCGTCAGTTTAATCTAGATGAGGCCGGTGTTTCCTATCTGACTACCCTGAGAAGAAACAATGAAACAAACTCAGGAGTCAAAGGCTCTTTTAAAGTCCATACAGTATTATGTAAATGTCAAATCATATAAGAATTGATTGATTGACTTATTCTTCTTCTTCTTCTTCCTGCCCTAATCCCATATTACTTGTGGTCGGCGCTACACGTTTTTTTCTTCCATTCTGTCCTGTCACCCGTCAAACCGTCGCTAACTCTCTTTTCATATCACTCCTCACACAATCCATCCATCTCCATTCTTCGGTCTTCCTCTCCCTCTCCATCCACCTACATGTATACTGAGAACTCTTCTAGTAATATGCGCTTCATCTCTCCTCTTCACATGACCATACCAAGACAACCGATAACCTTTCAACTTTTCACTGGCGCCACTTTCAAACTTCCTCTAATATACTCATTTCTTACTTTATCCATTCTCGTCACACCACACATCCATCTCAACATTCTCATCTCCGCTACATCCAATCTTTTTTCATCCTTCTTTTTCACAGCCCAACATTCTGATCCATACAGTATGACAGGTCCTATGACGGACTTGTAAATTTTACCCTTCAACTTGAGGAGCATGCGTGGGTCGCAAGTTGTTCCCGTGACCTGTCTGAAGGCTGATTATTTGCACATTATCAGTTTTTGATGATGAATGGCCGCTAGCATGCTCGCTCGCCATTATCAGGGGTGCTTAGGCGAGGGTCGCATAGAAAAATGCTTGAACAAAAACAATGAACCAAATATTGAATATCTCTGTTTCTTAATTCAGTATTTAGAATTATGAATGTGACAAACCCTTCTTCTATGTCATAGTTTGATTAGCTTATATTCTTTGATTTTGGAAATAAATCTACTTACTCAACTAAAAACTCTTAATTCGTCTATCGGGTGTTTGTTAATGATGTAATGTGTGACAATAATATTCATATTGTTGTCATGCTCGTGAACGGGCCGCCGTCAGTTGAGACTGATCAACTCTTAGCTGCCAGTGACTTAATTCGATTTCTATTTTTAAAACTAGTTTTTTTTTTTATTGAGTACTTATTTACATTATGCTCATGCTCATATAATAGAAGTGACAAGAAATATGTAACCAAGATTTATGTGCGGCGGCGATCTCTCGCTCCGGTCTTGGTACAGGCCATGGGTTGGAGTGAGGAGTAGTGGCAGGTGGTCGCCTGCTTCTGCGTAACAGTAATGCTAGCGAAGGAGGAGTCTCTGACCGCAACAGGCAACAGAGGACGTCTTTCGGCTGAAATGATGATGAGATAATAAATGCAACTTAATTTTCTTGGGAACTCTAAGCTAATACTTGATTTAATTAGGTAGGTACTTGAGTGGGCTTGCAGGACAGTGAGCAATGGTTAGCTTGCTGTCCGGCCGTCAGTAACTATCCGGACCAAACCTAAGTCGTCGACGACGCGCACTGTTCCCGCGCACCTCAAGGAGTTATCAGCAACAGCGGGGGCCCAGGTTGGGTTGAAGCCTACTGGGGCCAGGGTTAGTTTCGAAAGACAGCTCGAGCCCCGGTATGAAGGCTAGAAGGAACGGGGTGGGTCTTTTAGTCAGTAAGAGTCTGTCACTATCTCCCGCTCCGCCCAAGAGCAGGGGTGTCATTGGATGATTTTTTCCCACCATAAAAAGGTAGGTACTTGAAAACCAATTTCTCTGCACCAATAAATCAAGAAATATTGCTGAGATCATAATGAAAAACAGAAATGAAACGCATAGTTAACAAACAGAAAGTTAAATGTTTAGTTTTACGATGGCTAACATCATAGAAACTTGTGTGCAGTTCATTGACTCGGAACCAAACGGTATATTTTTAAGTATTTTTGTGAAATAATAAAATATGCTAATAAAACATAACAGGCCGGTTGTAAATGGGTTAATCATGAAGTATTAAAATAGCTTAAAATCAATGTGAATAATCTAGAATATAGGTACGTTTGTTAAGGTTCCATACCCAAAGATTAACAAAAGATCCCTGTTGATTTCACCCCTCTATATGTCTATCTGTCACCAGGTTATATCTCAGGAACCGTGATAGCTAGACAGTTATAATTTTCTATTTCTATTGCCGCTATAACAAGCAATACTAAAAACAGAATAAAATCAATATTTAAACAGGGACTTCCATACAACAAATGTGATTTTATTGCCGTTTTTAACTACGGATGATATAACCTCATTTAACTCATTGAATGCCGTAATTAGAGACACAATAGAAAGACAATTGCTTATGTCGAACTGTGTAACTGAAGACATTCGAAAGGTTAATAAAGATACTAATTATTGACGTGACAACGTCTTAAATTAGGTTGCGGCTGGGAGTCACTTATGAAAAAGTGTAACGCTCGGTAACGTTACGATGAGTCACCGAACGAGAGAGAGGCCCGCCGAATGCCTTGCGTCTCTCTCCCACTCAACTATGATCGGTCTGCCGCGCGCGCAGCACTAGAGAATTAGGCGCATTGAATCGGCGCATGGACGTTGTCACGTAAAATCTTCGCCCGTAAAACCGACTTTACAGGCAACCATTTTTTTTTTAAAACCATTAACTCTTTGAATGTCGTAATTAGAGACACAATAGAAAGACAATTACCTTATGTCGGACAGTGTAACTTAAGACATTCGAAAAGTGTAGTGTTTTTTCTGTGTATGGCCTTTACCTTGCAAAGGGTCAGTTCAGTTACATATCTACTCATATGCCAAAATAGTTATGTCAGAGTAAAAGTACCAGCAGCCTGTAATTCCTTTTATCAGTCCCGCATACAAACGGACTGTTATAATGATTTGTTTAAAAGTGAAAACCGACAGATTATGCCATGTTTCAAAACGTGTCACTTAGCGTAGAGATAAAGTGTTATCAGTAGCACTAAATGCTGCTAGAATGCGGTGGGTTAAATTGTTAAACATTAGGGTAGGCTTTGTAGATCGTAAAAATACAGTTGTGATCGTTAAAAAGAAGCCATTTTGTTTTTAATGCTTCGCAATTCAAATTTGTAACTTTAGAGGTATGCGTACGCAAAGGTTAAAAACGGGAACCTATTACTAAGGCTAAACTGTCTGTCTGTATCTCATAAACCTATAATAATAATTAGACAATTGAATTTTCACAGATGATGTATCTACGTTGCCGCTTTAACAACAAATACTAAAAGCTAAAAAAGATTTTCTATACTAATTAGTAATCTACACTATAGTATATAAACTTTTTTTTGTTTTTTGTTTTTATGAGGTAATCTCTGGAAGTACTAGTCCGATTGCAAAATTTTTTTCACCGATAGAAAGCTGCTTTATTCCTGGGTGACATAGGCTATATTTTATGTACGCGGGCGAAGTGGCGGGCGAAAACTAGTAATATATTATAGATGTTAAGTTTGCTTTCTTTTGTTTTTTTGTTTGTAGGAGATAATCTGTGGAAGTACTGGTCCGATTGCTAAATTTTTTTCACCGATAGAAAGCTGCTTTATTCCTGAGTAACATGGGCATATTTTTATATATGGGTATATTTTATGTACACGGGCAAAGCTACGGGCAAAAGCTAGTAGTGTATAATGTTATATCTACGGACATCTCACTGGGCCGGTTTTTTTTAAATTAAGAAAGTCAATAAACGTATGAGGGTCATTGACCGCTATTCCAAATTGATTTAGCGCGTACCTAAGGTTATAAAGAACGCAGCTATTCATTACGAAAGTAATACACACTATCTTATTATTCGACGAAGAGTCTCATCATCTTCCTCTTCTTTCTTCTTTTTTTGTCTTTCTTCTTTATTTGGGATGGGCGCAACTTATTTTTCTACTTCTATTCTTTCCTGTCACCTGTCAAGCAATCACTAATTCCCTTACGAACATTCCCGTCGTAGAGTCTATTAGGAAAAAAAGAACTGTATAATTTATTTTCATTTATGATTTATTTATTTTCTTTCCACAAATTACAGAAAAAAATATTAATTAAAACAGCCTACAATCAAAAAATTTGAATCAATTTGTTTTAAGTAAATAAATAAAAAATACTGCTCAAATATGGCGCCATATATTCATAACTCAAAAAAAAAAAAAAAATTGACAAAAAAAAAGTTGTTCAAACTCTAATCTCCACATGTACACATTCTTGCTGTGGCGGTCAGTTGGTCAGGAACCGGTTCCGCTATGCAGGTCACTGGAGCCCTTGGCCAGTTGTGCTTGTTTACGTGTCTTGTAGCAGGTTTGCTGCCACGGTTAGGAATTTTGATGGGTTACAAGACCCATCAAGCTTTGAGACTTTAGATAACCAGCGACCGCAAGATTTGTGCTACTTAAGAAATTTTGCCTATTTAATTGTACATTTGCTGGTTTTCAAACAGAAAAAAAAAGTTTTTGTTAAAACGTCAGTTAAAAAGTTTTCCAAAAAAAAATATGGCTTGGTAGGGAAATTAAAATTTTCCTATGTTTTGGCTATTAAAAGAAAAAGTCATGCCAAAGGGTAAGACGAACAAGAGAGAGGATTGTATTGGTTATTTTAATGGTTCTTATACTGTAAATAAGTAAATAAACACGAAATACAGCCGCCAATCATATTTTAATCAATATAGAACATGTTTAATCATAATTATAGCATTTCATAATCAGCTTTTTATTGTTCCCGCTGCTGGAACTCAGGCCTCCTCTCTAGGAAAGTGAATGAGCCTTAATCCACCATTCCACAATTTAAAAAAAACTTGATACCGCCCCGGTAAACGGCAAAAAAACTTAAGATTTTTTTTATTTAATGGACTACCTTGGAGCTGGTGACTACCGTAGTCAAACGCAAGCCTGTCGATAATAAAAAAAGAGCTTCCCATGGAAATAAAGAAAGGTATTGTACATTTGTACCTAACTAAATAAGTATTAACTATAATCCTGCTAATCCTGGCACGTTGGCATGCTGTTTTAAGTTTTCGTCACACTATAAGGTGAAAAAGGACCAAAAACTGGATTGAAATATACTGGCAAACAACCGTTATATTGCTTACTTTATCGATGCAGAAATGTTTCAAAGACTTGAGCCTAAAACCTGTTGTATTGTCACACGTCTTCGAATTTTTGGTTCTAGAACATGCATCTCCTCACACACTATGTTTTCCTTCATCGTTTGGGCCCAGCCGGGTCGAAGCCTACTGGGGCCAGGGTTATCCGAAAGGGCGCTCGAGCCCCGGTATGAAGGCTTGAAGGAACGGGATGGGTTTTTTAGTCAGTAAGAGTCTGACACTATCTCCCGCTCCGCCCAAGAGCGGGGGTTGTCATAAGATGATTTTTCCCATCGAAAAAAAAAAAGCCTAAAACCTGTCTCACAAAGTCTAGTCCCACAGTTATGTTTGAGCGACTGACTATTCTTCGAATACTCTAGTTTTGGGTCGTGGGTTTGTACTGCAATTCTAGAATACAAAAGGTGACCGAAGAAACACTGTTGGATTTTATTCAGTAAAGGTCTAACAATCCCTCTCGGTCCAACCACAGCGGGAAAAATCATCAAAAAAGGTTACTTCTGAATCAAAACACGATTTGTAACTTGTAGCCATGATAAAGTTAAAATAGTCTAAGGTCACATTATCTTGGTTATTAGTTATAAGCCGTATGAAAGGCATTATATCATGCCCACCCCTGAAAAAGAAAATGACTCTTCACACTTGATACTATGCCAGGACTGCAGAATTTGTGGTCCGCTAGATTGCAAATAACAAAAGTAACACAAATAGATTCCAGTCAGTAAAACTGAAAGCGTAGTTGGTGATTTCCTACCTTAAAAAAAAACCTCTAGCTAAACTACACTTTAAGTGACGAAGGATCTGAGTACATAAGGTGAAAAAAAAAAATTGTGATTTGACTTTAAACAATTTTTTTAAAAGATGCAATGTAAGCGCCAGTAATGAAGTTGTCTGTTTTTAAATACTTAACTAGTAGTTAAATCTAGAAAATGAAATCATTTTCTTCAGCTAAGACTTACATAACTCTAAACTTGAACCGCTTCTCTAGTGACTAAGCATAAAACAGCTTTCATCTTGTGAGTTGTATAAACTATACCTAGATGCTAGATGTAGCGTTGCCAGGCGTCCATAAAGCCGGATATGGTCAGGTTTTTTGGTTATAAGTCCGGCCAAATCAGAGTTCGGCCTGCCCTGACTTAGTTAGGCTTTTTAAATTTGAGATTTTTTTTAGATTTGTCATGTCATTGTTTTCTACCACTTTTACCGTGCCTTGTATCGCTAGAGCAAGCGAAGTGGACTATCACTTATAATAGTTAATTTTATTGCTGTTTCACTAAAATTTAATAAAATTAGAAAAGCCTTTACTTAAAAAAATGTCGGCCATTTTACCCAAATGTCCGGTTAAGCTGTCGGTTCTGTCCGGCTTTTCTTTTTCAAGACCTGGCAACCCTACCTCGACGTCTATTATCTGGTTAATCGATCCCAGTCAGGCATAAAGTGCTATTGAGTTTCTCCATTAAAAATTACTCTGTAACTGTCTGGAGTTTAGAAGTTGGTGGGAGGACAAATCCGTGCCTCGGACAGTGCGTAAGCCGTTGGTCCTGTACCTAAGTCCTCCCCGTCTCATTGAACTATGAGAAAAAAGTAAAAGAGACCCGAGTTTGAAGAATAATTGTTAAAAAAGCGGAAATATGAAAATTTTACTCCATCTCATAGGACAAGGGAAAATCTAGGCATTTCGTTCATGTTCGACTGGTCCTGTGCTTCTGGCATCCATCAGGTCCTCTCCTCACCTAGTGCACGGTACAACTAATGGGTGGCCTTCCAAAGCAGCGTCCTGAAAGACGCTAACTCTGTAGCTGTCTGTAGTTTAGAAGTTTGTGGTTGGACACATCTGCGCCTCGGAAATTACAGTCTTTGCCCCGAGTTCTCGCATGTCCTAATAAACTATGAAAGTAAGGGAACAGAAAGTGCTCCTGTGTTTGCGCACACGATTGAGCACTATAATATCTCCTGCGTCTGAAGAATTGATGGAAAAAAGGCGAAGATATGAAAATTGTATCTCATGTTATAAGTCAACGCAAAGTCTAGGCAGTACGCCTCAAGAGAACTGAAGATCAAATCCTGTGTTTTTAAACGTGTTCGACCTGATAGCTTCTCGCATCTATCAGATTTCTGCGACTCTCACCGGTACGACTTAGGTATAGGAGGCCTTCCAAAGCAACGTCTTTTGGTACGCGGTCACCAAACCAGATCCTTTTGGCCCTATCGACCATCTGTTCTACGAGCACTGTGCCTTGCTCTGCCTCATCATCGTCATCATTGCTGCCGAAACATGTCCACTGTTGGACATATGCCTCCTTCAAGTGTCGCCTCCATCGGATTCCCACAACCCTCACCAGGTCATCGGTCCACCTTGTGGGAGGCTTTTGTCCCCATCGACCATCTGCTCAGCGAGCAATGTGCCTAAAAAATCCTGCCTACTGCCACTTAAGTTTGGCGATTCTTTGGGCTACGTCTGTAACCTTGGTTCTCCTGCGGATATATTGCCCTGCCTGGCTAACATTATGAATGATGAAGTAACACTAACACACACAATGTGCAAAACATTATTCGCACTGTACGCTGTACGATACAAAGTTTACAATACCAACTTTTTGTGCACCGTAGACTAGATCAAAAAAACTCTTACAAAAAAGCTGTCGTTTACTTCTACACATAGATACTTTTTCTAACCATTGCAACTTCAGAAAAGGCAGATTTACCAGTGTAAAGAATACGTAAGCTTTTAGGAAGTTTGGCGAATCTTAGAGAAACCATTTAACTGTCTTGAATATTTTAATATATTTAATAAGCATAATCAACCTTAAAATGTTCGCACTGCTGCGACTCAGGCCTCCTCTCTGGGAGAGACAATGAGCCGTAATCCACCACGCGGGCTCAGTGCGGAGGGGTCACGATGTTTTCCTTCACCATTTTGAGAACTGTGGTGATGAAATAAATTACAAAAACTAATACGCCTGACTGGGATTTAACTCATGACCTTTAAGTCGAGGCTGTTACCACTGGGCTATCACTGCTATGCCCCTATAATAATGCTATGGATATAATATAATAACAAGCATAATCAGCTTATAAGTTCGTACTGCTGGGACTTGAACCTCCTCTCTAGTAGAGGAAATGGACTGTAATCTAATACGCCCAGTGCGGGTTGGCAGATGTCACACGTCTTCGAATTTTTGGTTCTAGAACATGCCGGTTTCCTCACACACTATGTTTTCCTTCACCGTTTTGACAGCAACCCCCCTAGCCGAGTTACAAATGTTTCTCTTGCGTCGAACGTCTCGAGTGGGCCACGCCCCGGATTTTTTTATTCTGATTACGTGACTGAGCTTTTGACGTCATTCCCGTACATTTGAAGTTTTCTACTAGCGTTAATGATTGCAGATTATCAACTTGGCTCATGGATCGGCTTGGATCGGCTCTCACAACGAAGAATAATCCACGCTAGCCTATCAACAGAAACTTAATCTACAGAGTACGTTTGCCAAAAGAATTCGTATCTTTCCGTTCCTCAGCACCCGTTTACCTGCTCACCCACATACTAGGCTAGCGTGAAGCTACAGCTACGAGCAATTAATGACGAGAAGTCGACCGTTACAGGCACGCGGGCTTTTTATCTTCGTATAATTCTTTCATTTGTTTTTAATATTCTTGTTTCGATAAAAATGATGTTCTCCATGAATGTAGTGATTGTCTGTAAGTGTTGCAGCACTTGAATAGTAAACAAAATGATTACCTGTGTTAATTCCCAGTGCCTGTAATGTTGGCGATCCTTAATAAATAAATAAATAAATAAATGATGGCTAAGTAGAGATTCTGAAGTCATTTAGGGCTACCAGAATCACTGAAAGTGTTATCACTGCCCTGGAACGTAAAGGCCAACTGAAGAAACACTGGTGGTTTTTTTTGCCAGAAAAAGTCCAACACTTCATCACACTCCACCCAGATCGGGTTATTTGAAGATTTCGTGGCTTAAAAAAAAGTAAGTACACTCACTTACAAAAGTCGATAGGAATTCTTAAAACGTATTCGTTTGACGTTTAGTTTGACTTACGACCTTTTATTTTCAAGTTTCGCCAACAAATGATTGAAATTCACAATTTCATCAACTTAGCATAAGTCAAGATGGCCCAGTGGTATAGGCACACAGATTGAAGCGCAAATCAGTGTGCCGCAAGTTCAAATCCCACGCAATTATTGACTTTTTGTAAGTTCTTACCCGATTGGAAGTTATGTATTTGCATTACATATATTAAATTATTCTTTAACTTGTTCACACATTTCTTAGAGTTAGAAAGGTAGATCACAAAAAAACTAAATAAAGAATTAGATTTCTGCGAGGTAGACATGAGTTTTAACTTGACCGAAATGAACTGTCGTTTGGTTGTAGTTGTTGGTTAGTGACGTGTGGTTGACAGTATTGTAATATTCGCAAAATGCAGGCTAATATTAGTATTGAAGTGAGGGCGACTATCATTGGGCTGCATAAAAGTGGTTTTAATAAAACACAAATATCTGAAGAAACCGGACTGAATGTGAGTATAATAGCTATTAATGAATTGTAACTTTATTACAAATTAATCTTCTAATTAAAACGTATGCCATTTATGAATCCATTCATCGTATCTATAAGAGGTTTAGAAGAGAAATACGTAAATCGTTGGGTTTATTGGATTGGTTATTGGATTAATAAATGCAGTTTTATTTTAAAATTATATTCAATAATTATGATTATTAACATTTTATATAATGAAAATGAAGTGAAGTAGGTATAGCTGCCTAATATATATTTTTATTTTATTTTAGAAAAATACTGTAAATCTTTGGCTAAAAAGATATGAGGAAGAAGGTAGCCTTGCTAGTCGAAAGAGAAGTGGGAGACCGAAGCTTATTAGCGAGGCGCAGCGACGACATATGGTGGACGTATACGAAACGAATGGTTTCGCACCAACGAGACATTTTGCGGAATTATATGACACCTCGATGGATACTGTTCGCCGTGCACTTCACGCTGAAGGCGTGCATCACAGAAAACCTGCTAAAAAGCCGTACTTGACAGAGAGGCACAAACAAGAACGATTACGTTTCGCACTAAATGTTTAATGTTAACTAAACTAAAGGGCCTACCATTTTATTTTAACATATCTGTGATTATTCGTTAACAAACACTGTATTATATTGTGTTTACTTTCGTTTAAAACAGCTATATCTTTTAATTTGTGCCATCGCCTCATCTTAAGAATGCAGTGAACTCGCTATCAATTTTGTTGACAATAATCATGAGTCTATTTTGTTTTTTATTCTTCTACCCGCACTATTATAACATAATATTATAGTTCATTTTATTTTGCTCATCTAATTGACGATTATCTTGTGAGAACTAAAGTTCTTTTAACAGAAATTGAGGTTTAGTTTCAATCTTCTTTTCGTCAAGAAAATGAACAATTAAGCTATGACCTCAATACATTAATTGTGACGTTACACAAAAATAAAATGTTTACAAAGTCTAAATCATAAATCACTTTTCAATAAATAACTGGATATAAACAATTACCTATATTTTATTTTATTAAAATTTGAATATCCGTTCATTGTTACGTTATTCATAATATGAATGGTCTAAGTGGGTATACTTCCAACAAACAATCTTACGCGTAACATAGATAACGGTTACAAGATAACTTTTTGCTATTCGACGTCACAATTCTCATAAATGTTTAATTTGTAAATATAAAGCATAAACATTTTTATTAAACACGTCTTTTTATTTCCACCTTACAACATCGAAAAGATGTAACAACTAAATAATTGCAAATTACGAATGTGATTCTTCTTGTGGTTAATAGATCACATTCGTAATTTGCAACTATTTAGTGCAAAAAATGCAATAGTATTTTTCATAGAAATTTAAAAAAATGACTATATCAATATAGATTGGGAATTTTCAAAGTAAGAAATAACTGCAACGGACTGACCATGATTTGAACTCGGGTTACGTGATTTGCGAATCCAACACTTAGTTCACACGGCTACCAGCACATGACGTATTTGCGCGAATTTTATCAATGCTATGGTAAGAACAGAAAAATAATAATGTTTTGCTCAGTGCGACGACAGTTCCTTAGTGTGTGTTATCTGTGGAATGTGGATACTCATACATGCGCACACATACGCATCGCGCTCACTCGGTTCATAGCAATGTAATCTTTAACGTTCCTATGGACTTTTGTCTTCTTACTGTACCTATCAAAGTTTGACATTAAAGTGTTAGGCATGTTCTTAATTACAAATTGTAAATTCTACATTTACTTTGGCTATAGATAAAGACGTGATAATCTACGAGCGATAACAATTGCCTAAAAGTTTTTTTTTTAATTATTATTGGAAGGCTCGTTTTTCACCACTATCTCACCTGATGGTAAGCGATGTGGTCTACGGTGGAGCACGTTTGCCTAGAAGTAACCTCTTGACTTAAAGATCCCTATATTGTAGCTATGAGGAAACAGACTCTGGCTGGGAATTCTACTACTTAGTTGTACGCACAATGAATGTGTTCCCCAAAACGTTTTTTACGTATGTATATATGCCCACCTAGTACCGGATGTACCAAAGAGAATAAGGATGTACAAAATGTAAGGAATTAAAACTTGACTTGAGTTCTGCGCATGACAATTCCATACATTATGGCTTTTTGAATATTTTACCTTTAACCTGGCTCTTGAGCTAGATACTGGAACCAGTACACTACCCTTTAGGATACAAGTTTGTCAACAATAGCAAAATCTAGGCAAAAAAAAATACAATGTCGTTTGCTATGCCTAATAAAAGTTTACAAGTTACAAATTCCGCCTTTTTGATGTCACATAGAATATAGTATCGTTTTTTGAGTGCTGCCAACATTGGCCACAATAGGCAATGTCGAAGAATTTCAAAATCAGTCATCTTGATGAGTCAGTCAAAGGAGGATCCGTCCTAGAAATGAAATTAGCACGCATTTCTATTTCAAACTTAAGTTACATTAAGATAGCAAAAAACCTACTTAAATTATTATAGTGAAAATATAAATAAGATTTTGATTTGAGTATACAAAATCTATTTGCGGCCCCAGACGTGGTTTATTTGAGAACCCCTGTCGTTTTGACATTTGCTATCAATCAATTTCATTCAATGGATCCTTCAAAAAAAGAAGGAACAACTTTCATTCATGAATAGTTTTCTCACACCCGAAAGAAACTTTTAAGTTAAATTTATAACAACACTGTCTTTGAAGCTAATAAACAATGTAATTAATACACTTACCGAATTATAAAGAGCAAAACAGCTGTAGAAACAAGAAATATGTAGGATACCACGTAAAAAAACGATCCACTGTTTTCTTATAAGAAGGAACTTTCACATTTTGCCACACACTTCCACACGCGATTTCCGTGTCCACTCTTTTTGATTCACTACAAAAATATTCTTTTAAAATTTAAAACACCAATATGAATTCAAGAAAAAAGATAAATAGTCGATTTTACGTAAAAAAGATAGTGTAATGTATTTTATTTTCTCGAAAATACCGCCATCTTTTTGAACATGCGCGCGCAGTACAGTCTGAAGTCAACTGACGCGGCGACTTGAAATTTACTCCGATTCATACGTGTAAACGAGAAAGGAAATACGTTTTCCGGGAGATAGAACGAGACAGCTAGAGGGTGTCATGTAGCGGTAATTTTTTTCTCCTTTCGCGCGTCAACTTTCTAAAACGCCTTGAGGTGTTCGGTGATTTTGTTTTGGTGTTAAAAATCGATTCTATTTAAAAATTAAAGGATAATTTAATATTTCTTTACAATAACAGGCGTTATTTTTACAAATAAAAACCTAATTTTTATGTGTTTATTTAATGTTAAGAAAACTGGTTCGTGTTAACTCATGTATGTCAACATAAATTGATCCAAGGTATAGCTTTCGCTATTGTCTAATTAATCTTCTGTAAAATTTTAATTGAAAAAAAAAAATAGGTCTGAAAACGAAAAATCTAGCTGTCTAATAGTGACGTCATTACTAAGAAGATACGAATATTAAATTCGATCATCACTAACACGGCTCGTTGGTCTAGGGGTATGATTCTCGCTTCGGGTGCGAGAGGTCCCGGGTTCAAATCCCGGACGAGCCCGTAGAAGATTATAACAGATCTTCTTTTTTGGAATCAAAGTGTAATTTTTATTCCAGAAAAAAAAAAACAAAATTATACCACAAATAAAAATAAGAAGTAATTGCAGTAAGTTTGGCTCAAACATACACAAAGATGTTATTCTAATCTGTCATTTTCTCAAGACATGTTTTAGAACTTTGCTCGTCGCTTTTTATTTTGTTGTTGCTGATGAGAATCCTACAAAATAATAAACTAAAAATAATTCAAAACTTTAACTCCATCTATCAGCATCATGTTTAAACTCTTGACAATGTGATTTGGATTCCTAGTGTAACCAAAAGGTGGCGCTGTACTCAATAACAAAATTCAAGTAAATAAAAATTCGGCCTTTTAAAGTAGGCATGGAATGTAAACAACCGTTTTGTTTATATCGGTACTTTTTAATTCGGCCGCATAGCCGGCAGGTGGCTGGATTTGGTCAATGACTTTTCTTTCCCCTCAAAAAAAGTTTACACTTTTACAGACAATACTCAAAGTTTTAAACACGTGTTTTGTGATAAAATAATGCTTTAACTCTATAATTACGAACTCAGAAGTGTTTAAAAGTGAATGAAAACTCGTTAAAAGTTATTGTGAAGTGTGAAATAGTGTTATTTTTGGGTAAAAATGTCAGGAGCGAGTACATCCCAAAGCCCACCTCAGATGGCTTCGATAGCTGATGTTAGTGGATTAATTCAAAATGCGAAGAAGTATGAAGAGTTAAATGTAATTGGAACAGGTAGGAGAGAAAATCACTTTGTAAAATAACCTAATTTTGCATGCGCCGGTTGATAACATTTTCGCGCAATTTATCTTAGAATCTAAACTTTGTTTATTTATTTACTAATTGTTTAGTATATTTTGGATGAATTTTTGATTATTTCTAATGTTTCTAAGGCTCTCTTTTTGTTTTCTCGTCTATAAATATTTAATTGATCCATTATTGAGCTTAGATACGAATAAATAGCGTTTGATATTCTGTAATTGGATCATAATCCCAATTTTATGAATTGACATGCTGTTTGTTAGGTACATTTGGTCGGTGGGTCGTCTTAGGGTTTACTTTATATAAAACTAAATCTTAGCCTTCTAAGCTCTACCTTTTTTTTGATACTGTATTGTTGTGCACATAAAACTACAGCTTAAAAAAAGTGTGTGGTTGTAGCGAGAAACACAGTCAGAATTTTGTTGACATACCAGCTGCGTTCAAATTTGAATTTAGAATTAACTCTAATGACGTCATTGGGTAATTTTTATATATTTTTAAATGCGAACGGAGTTTAACTGTCAATCTCAAACATATTGCCGCTTACTCCAACCTACCCTGCTCAAAGTTAGGGTTAGTTGGGTTAACTCTAGGGTAGCTATTTGAGTTATTCAGGATCGACCCAGGGTTCAACTCTACTCAACTCTGTCTCCATCAAAACGTCCAAATGTCCTTGGCTCCTATCAGGTGGGGACCTGAACACTCCAGGACCCTGAGCTCAGGACGTTTCCGGGATGACAATTTTATAAATTACCCTTTCAGATACCGTCAATTTGAGACACAATAGTAAGACACCAGCGTTCACCTAGGGTTTAAAAAAACTTTTACACATCATATTTTTTTTCGTCTGTTTAAATTAAATGAGGCCGGTGTTTCCTAGCTGACTACCCTGAGAAGAAACACCGAAACAAACTCAGGGGTCAAAGTCTCTTTGAATGGAATGGAATCTTTGATGGAATGGGCTTGGCAGAATTACATTATTTAATTTGGAAATATCTCACCAAAATGCAAAGCAGAGAAAAATAATATCTTAATCAATATTTCCAAATTTCAGGAGCATATGGCACAGTCTACAAAGCTCGGGACCTCCACAACGGAGGGAACATAGTAGCCATGAAGAAAGTGAAAGTAGCCCTCACCGAGGATGGCATACCACTGTCTACATTGAGGGAAATAGCTCTGCTGAGGCAGCTGGAGGCTTATAGGCATCCTAATATTGTCAGGTGAGGATTTTGTATGTAAAAACGAAGTGATTTCTAAAGCAAATACCTTTACCTGTAAATACTTCTGACTTTTTCCTGTGTATAAATACTTCTGACCTTTACTTGTGTGTTTAAATTCTCCTGACTTTTTCCTGTGTGTGAATACTTCTGACCTTCTCCTGTGTAAATAAGTACTTCTGATCTTTTACTGTGCATAAATACTTCCGAAATTTTCCTGATGAATATTAATGACTTTTTGTGTATAAAAACTTCTGACCTTTTCCTACTATTAATGCTTCTTACTTTTTTCCAAATATGAAGATTTCTGAACTACTCCTGTGTATAAATATTCTTGACCTATTTCTGTGTATAAATAGTTCAGATCTATTCCTGTGTATAAATACTTCTGAACTTTTCCTGTGTATAAAAACTTCTGACCTTCTCTTAACTTTGTCATCTTCTTCCCAGACTCCTAGATGTCTGCCACGGTGGTCAGTCCCTGGAGAGAGATCAGCAGCTAGTACTGTTCCTAGTGTTTGAACATGTGGATCAAGATCTGGAGTCCTTTCTCAAGAGATCTCTGTCACCTTTGTCACAGAACACAATAAGGGTGAGTTTCCTTCTTCTAATACCGAAGATGAAGATAGAAAGAATGAGAAAGTGAGGAACCCCCTCCCTGCCGGAGTCTGTGTTTCCTGATAGCTATAACCTAGGGGTCTTTAAGTCAAGAGTGAATAGATTGCTTCTAGGCAAGCGTGTTCCATCGTCGGCCATATCATCGCTTACCATCAGGTGAGATTGTGGTCAAACGCGAGTCTATCCATTATAAAAAAAAAAAACCGTGATCGTTGGAAGGAGTGGCTTTTACCCAGCTGTGGGACCATATGGACTAACTATAATAATAATAAATTACGGCCAGGTGTCCTGGGGCAATCTTTAGTAATGTATATGTTATGGTGTGTAAATAAAAAGCCATGGTGTGGCTGGAGGTTTTGAATATTCCCACATACATTTGTGTCGAGGGCCGCGTAAGCAATGTGACTTCCGCTACCCCAGACTAGTGTAAGCCCGCTAACCGCGGGCTTATACTTCGAAGGGCCCTCGCCACGACGACTTTTTATAACGATGCTGCCGCGCGTTTAGTACGCGCGCATTTGCAAGCGCTATAGAAAAAATGCCAACCCGCTACAGCATCGCGACTGTATCAATGCGAACGCGCTACAGCATTGCTACAAAAAGTCGCCGTGGGCGAGTGCCCTAAGATGCGTCATTCGTCAACTGAGTTTCATAGCTTTTTATGCAAGCTTTACACAGGCGTATAATGACGAATACGCGTCTATAGTAGGGCTAAGGGCTATATTTCACAGATAGCATGGCGGCGGGACCAGTTGCCGCTACCAACACAATGTATACATACTATAAAGTTACTAACCTGGTGACCGTTTGCAACCAATTTGGCGGCACGACCAGCTCGGACGTGTGGCGACTCTGGTGTCAGAAAGGTGTCTAGTTGGGTAGCTTAACGCTATATTTCACCGCGACACCATGGCGGCGCGACCAATCGCCGCTACCAGCAAAATGTATACAGTTCTATAGAGACTTATTAACCTGGGGTCCGTTTGGGGTCGCGCAACTAATTTGGTGGTGCGATCAGCTCGGACGTGTGGCGACTCTGGTATCAGGTTTGGTAGCTTAGGGCTATATTTCACTGGGACACCATGGCGACGCGATCAGTGGCGCCGCCATAGTGTCCCGGTGAAATGAAGCCCTAAAAAGTGGAATACTACGCGCCACCATTTCGGGTACAAGCTGGACCACTTCTACAAATCCATTACCTCAACATCCTCATCTGTTCCAGAGCATGTCATTCGACATCCTGTCCGGCATCGACTTCCTGCACTCGCACCGGATAGTGCACCGTGACCTAAAGCCCCACAACCTGCTGGTGACGTGCAGCGGCCGCGTGAAGCTGGCCGACTTCGGGCTCGCCAAGACTTATGATACAGACATGAAGCTGACTAGTGTGGTGAGATAGCTGTGTTTAGTTAAACTAGCTCCTACTAGCCGTTGAGGTTAGTTGACTACTCGTTTTTAGGACATTGGGTAGTTGACTACTATTTTTCAGGATATTGGGTTGTTGGCTATTCGATTTTAGTATATTGGGTAGTTGACTAGTCGTTCTTAGGACATTGGGTAGTTGGCTACTCGTATTTAAGGGATGTCGTTCTACATCCTGTCCGGCATCGACTTCCTGCACTCGCACCGGATAGTGCACCGCGATCTGAAGCTTCACAACCTACTGGTGACGTGCAGCGGCCGCGTGAAGCTGGCCGACTTCGGGCTCGCCAAGACTTATGATACAGACATGAAGCTGACTAGTGTGGTGAGATAGCTGTGTTTAGTTAAACTAGCTCCTACTAGCCGTTGAGGTTAGTTGACTACTCGTTTTTAGGACATTGGGTAGTTGACTACTATTTTTCAGGATATTGGGTTGTTGGCTATTCGATTTTAGTATATTGGGTAGTTGACTAGTCGTTCTTAGGACATTGGGTAGTTGGCTACTCGTATTTAAGGGATGTCGTTCTACATCCTGTCCGGCATCGACTTCCTGCACTCGCACCGGATAGTGCACCGCGATCTGAAGCTTCACAACCTACTGGTGACGTGCAGCGGCCGCGTGAAGCTGGCCGACTTCGGGCTCGCCAAGACTTATGATACAGACATGAAGCTGACTAGTGTGGTGAGATAGCTGTGTTTAGTTAAACTAGCTCCTACTAGCCGTTGAGGTTAGTTGACTACTCGTTTTTAGGACATTGGGTAGTTGACTACTATTTTTCAGGATATTGGGTTGTTGGCTATTCGATTTTAGTATATTGGGTAGTTGACTAGTCGTTCTTAGGACATTGGGTAGTTGGCTACTCGTATTTAAGGGATGTCGTTCTACATCCTGTCCGGCATCGACTTCCTGCACTCGCACCGGATAGTACACCGCGATCTGAAGCTTCACAACCTACTGGTGACGTGCAGCGGCCGCGTGAAGCTGGCCGACTTCGGGCTCGCCAAGACTTATGATACAGACATGAAGCTGACTAGTGTGGTGAGATAGCTGTGTTTAGTTAGATTAGCTCCAACTAGCCGTTGAGGTTAGTTGACTACTCGTTTTTAGGACATTGGGTAGTTGACTACTATTTTTCAGGATATTGGGTTGTTGGCTATTCGATTTTAGTATATTGGGTAGTTGACTAGTCGTTCTTAGGACATTGGGTAGTTGGCTACTCGTATTTAAGGCATGTCTTTCGACATCCTATCGGGCATCGACTTCCTGCACTCGCACCGGATAGTGCACCGTGACCTGAAGCCCCACAACTTGCTGGTGACGTGCAGCGGCCGCGTGAAGCTGGCCGACTTCGGGCTCGCCAAGACTTATGATACAGACATGAAGCTGACTAGTGTGGTGAGATAGTAGCTGTGTTTAGTTAAACTAGCTCCTACTAGCCGTTGAGGTTAGTTGACTACTCGTTTTTAGGATGATGGGTAACTATCCAATGTAGTAGTCAACTGACTACTCATATATAGGAGGATATTGGGTAGAATGTTGACTACTCATTTTTACGACATAGGGTAGTTTGATTAGTAATTTTTAGGAAATTGGGTAGTTGACTACTAATTTTGAACGTTGGGTAGTAGACTACTTGTATTTAGCACATGTCGTTCGACGTGCAGCGGCCGCGTGAAGCTGGCCGACTTCGAGCTCGCCAAGACTTGTGATACGGATATGAAGCTGACCAGTGTGGTGAGATAGCTGTGTTTAGTTAAACTAGCTCCTACTAGCCGTTGAGGGTAGTTTATTACTCGTTTTTAGGATGATGGGTAACTATCCAATGTAGTAGTCAACTGACTACTCATATATAGGAGGATATTGGGTAGTACAATTTTTTAGGATATTGGGTAGAATGTTGACTACTCATTTTTACGACATAGGGTAGTTGACTACTAATTTTAGGATATTGGATAGTTGACTACTATTTTTCAGGATATTGGGTTGTTGGTTATTCGATTTTAGTATATTGGGTAGTTGACTAGTCGTTCTTAGGACATTGGGTAGTTGGCTACTCGTATTTAGGACATGTCATTAGACATCTTGTCCGGCATCGACTTCCTGCACTCGCACCGAATAGTGCACCGTGACCTAAAGCCCCACAACCTGCTGGTGAAGTGTAGCGGCCGCGTGAAGCTGGCCGACTTCGGGCTCGCCAAGACTTATGATACGGATATGAAGCTGACCAGTGTGGTGAGATAGCTGTGTTTTGTTAAACTAGCTCCAACTAGCCGTTGAGGGTAGTTGATTACTCGTTTTTAGGATGATGGGTAACTATCCAATGTAGTAGTCAACTGACTACTCATATATAGGATATTGGGTAGTACAAATTTTTAGGATATTGGGTAGAATGTTGACTACTCATTTTTACGACATTAGGTAGTAGACTAGACATTTTTAGGATATTTGGTAGTTGACTACTAGTTTTGAACGTTGGGTAGTAGACTACTTGTATTTAGCACATGTCGATCGACATCCTGTCCGGCATCGACCGGATAGGCACCGCGACCTGAAGCCCTACAACTTGCTGGTGACGTGCAGCGGCCGTGTGAAGCTAGCCGACTTCGGGCTCGCCAAGACTTATGACATAGGAAGCGAACCAGTGTGGTGAGATGGTTTAGCTAAAAGTAGCTCCAACTAACTACTGACGTAGGCAATTGTGTAGTTAACTACTAGTTTTTAGGACATTATGTAGTAGTCAACTGACGACAAATTTTTAGGGCATTGGGTAGTTGACCACTAGTTTTCAAGATATTGGGTAGTTGATTAACCGTTTTTAGAACATTGGGTAGCTGACTACTCTTTCTTAAGACATTGAGTAGTTGACTACTCGTTTTTAGGACATCGGTTAGTTGACTAATAATTTTTAGGACATTGGGTAGTTAACTATTCGTTTTTAGGACATTGGGTATCTGACTACTCATCCTTAGGACATTGGATAGTTGACTACTCGTATTTAAGACATGCTCGACATCCTCTTCAGCATAGACTTTCTGACCTCTCACTCGACCGTTTTGAAAGAAACCAAATGTTCCAAAATTAAAACATTATTATTTCTTCTCCATTTCCAGGTAGTAACTCTATGGTACCGTCCCCCAGAAGTGTTACTGGGAACATCGTACAACACCGCGGTAGACGTATGGTCCGCAGGATGTGTGCTGGCTCAGTTACACACTAGGTATGTCAATTCATTAAAAGATGAAAGAGGTTAGAAAGGAAATACTTTCCGATTTGTACTACAACGAGTGTCGCCGTTTGTCTCCTACCCTTTAACTCCACTACAGCACAAAATAGATAGGTACAGAAGACAGTCTCATGTATGTACTTCACTCTTTGTACCTACGCTCGGTGGACGCACACTAATGAGCGTTTGAGCCGGAACTGATCGACGAGCGGGCCGATGCGCCCCGAGATATCGTGTCCGTGAGCGGTGTCTATGTGTTCGTTGTGAGAGCGCGCTTTGTACGTAGATTGACTTCTGTACCTATCTATTTTGTGACTACAGACAATAAACCAATACGAACGCGCATTACGCAACTAACAGACCACGCACACTTAGATCGCGAGTTTGCTATTGGTAGTTGAACTATGAGCGTTGCCCTACTTTTTGGCACGCCTGCCCCGCCATCATCTTCCATCTGTTCTGTGATCATTACCTACAGACAGCGGCTTTGTCCGCTCTGAAATTAAAATAAAAATATTCCAAGGAACCAATACTTCACTATCACTACATAGTATAAAACAAAGTCGCTTTCTCTGTCCCTATATCCCTTTGTATGCTTAAATCTTTGAAACTACGCAACGGATTTTGATGCGGTTTATTTTAATAGATAGAGTGATTCAAGAGGAAGGTTTATATGCATAATAACATCCATTAAATAGTGGAGAAGTACTGTTATTTTTGAGGTTTCTAATGTGATGTCGTAAATAATGACATTTTTTCCGCTTACATTGCAAACGCAGGCTGAACCCTACGAGTTTTATCAAAATAATGTACTAAGTATTGTACACATTGAAAAGGTCTACAGAAAAGTCCGTGATGGTATATCTCTATCTCTTCTGGATAACCCACAATAACTTTTTTTTGTCATTTACTTTTTACGACAAATAATGGCTAATTTTCGAAGCGATTTTAACCAATACAGCATTAATCCTTAACCAATTAAATACCTTGAATATATCGTTCATTTAATATAGATCTATATGGCCCTTTACACCGTATGATTTAAGTGAATATTTTCGAAGATATTACAGATTTAAAAATTGCGGGACGTAGCGTTTGCGGCGGTACCGGCCGGCCGCCCGGTGCGGCAAAAGCATTGCACCCGTGCGAAGCCGGGGCGGGTCGCTAGTACAGGATAAAAAAAAAATATTCTACGTTATATTCCAGAACATGGTCTACCTGTGTACCAAGTTTCATCGAAATCCGTTCAGCCGTTCGAGCGTGAAGACGTATCCAAACACACACAAACTTTGGCCTTTATACAAATAATACTCTTATTAGTGTGAATAGTTTTTGCCCATCATTCTTTTCTTATACACTATCTATATATTATAAATAAAATTGGAGTGTCTGTTTGTAATATTGAAATAACGGCTTTTTACTACATGTGTATGAATTAAAAAAGTATATATGGTACATATACCAAAATACCATTTTTTACAATTTTTATCTGTCTGTCTGTTTGTCCGGGCTAATCTCTGAAATGGCTGGACCGATTTTGATGTGAGTTTTTTTGGCAGGTAGCTGATGTAATAAGGATAAATTCAAAATCCTGTAGTCCACGCGAACGAAGTCGCGGGCACACCTAGTCTACACTAATATTGTAAAGAGGGATTTGTATTTTTGTGTGTATGTTTGTAATGGATTAACTCAAAAACTACTGTGCCGATTTCAAAAATTCTTTCACCATTGGAAAGCTACATTCACCCTGAGTAACATAGGCTATATTTATTGCCCGTGCGAAGCCGGGACTGGCCGCTAGTTACTAATAAAGTTTTATTATATTCTAGAAAACCTCTGCTGCCGGGTGCTTCTGATTCCGACCAGCTGCACGAGATCTTCAGGTAGGGAATTTTACCAGAAGGGACATTATTATATTTACACCACATAAACAAAAAATACAAGTCTAACATTATCTATACATATAAACAAAATTGGAGTGTATGTTTGTAATATTGAAATTACTGCTTTTTACTACATGCATAATTATAAATTTGAATATGTACCGTATAGGTACATACACCAAAATATGTTTTTTTACAATTTTTGTCTGCCTGTTTGTCCGGGCTAATCTCTGAAATGGCTGGACTGATTTTGACGGGATTTTTTTGGCAGTAGCTGATGTAATAAGGAGTAACATAGGCTACTTTTATTTTAGAAAAAATAAATTCAAAATCCTGTAATCCACGCGAACGAAGTCGCGGGCACTGCTAGTTAAAAATAAGTGTACACGGTCTTATCGCACAGGGCATTATATTCAAATGTTTTTTTTTTTTTTATCTATCCTAATATTATAAAGGGGTAAAGTTTGTTTTTTGTTTGTAGGAGGTAATCTCTTTAAGTACTGATCCGATTGCTATTCGTACATTTTTTCACTGATAGCTGCTTTATTCCTAAGTGACAGGCTATATTTTATGTACACGGGCTAAGCAACGGGCATTACTAGTCCAAATCCAAACTAATATTATAAATGCGAAAGTAACTCTGTCTGTCTGTCTGTCTTTGCTTCACGCCTAAACTACTGAACCGATTTGTGTGAAATTTGGTACAGACATAGTTTGGAACTTGAGAAAGGACATAGGATAGTTTATATTACAAAAAATAAAATAAAAAATTAAATTTATTCCGGACATATAGCGCCATCTATTGGTCAAGAGTCGGCATCAATTCGCCGCCGCTGCCGGAAGTCATTATTCCACGCGAACGAAGTCGTGGGCAAAAGCTAGTTATTAATAAGTGTATAATGGGCGGTCTTTTTTTTTGGTGGCTAAAAATCATCCAAATGACATCCCCTACCCTTGGACGGAGCGGGAGATACTGTCAGACTCTTACTGACTAAAAACCCACTCCGTTCCTTCTTGCCTTTCATACCGGGGCTGAGCTACCTTTTCGGAGCTAATCAATGGGCGGTCTTATCGCACAGGACATAATAGTCAAATAATTTTTTTTTCCGATTGGAAAAATCATCTTATGACAACCCCCGTTCTCGGGCGGAGCGGGAGATAGTGTCACAGACTCTTACTGACTAAAAAACCCATCCCGTTCCTTCAAGCCTTCATACCTGGGCTCGAGCGCCCTTTCGGATAACCCTGGCCCCAGTAGGCTTCGACCCGGCTGGGTCCCTGCTGTTGCTGACAACTCCTTGAGGCGCGCGGGAACAGTGCGCGCCGTCGACGACTTGGGCTTGGTCCGGACAGTTACCGGACGGCCGGACAGCGAGCTACCCATTGCTTACTGTCCGCAAGCCCGCGCCTACGGTGGCCGGAAATCGGGATCAGTATCCCGGTGCCGGCGGTAATAGTCAAATAACTGCCAAGGAAATTGTGCGAAATCTGACCTCTGTCTACTCTTTTATGAAAGACCATATTATGTGTATCTGATTATAGTTCCTCCAAGAGTATGCAGTAAAATGATATCAAACTGTGTTTTTCAGACTAATAGGCAGACCATCGCGCCAGGAGTGGCCAGACAACGTCTCCATAATGCTGGACAGCTTCCCTGAGTACCAGGCCCAGGACTTGGCGGAAGTCATACCCAGGATACATCCGCACGCGTTAGAACTTATCAAGGTAAGCAGGGGCGTAGCATGGACAAATTTAAATATGGGCGAAGACACATCAGCGAGGCCTTGGACTTGGGCTTGCGGACAGTGAGCAATGGGTAGCTCGCTGTCCGGCCGTCCGGTAACAGTCCGGACCAAGCCCAAGTCGTCGACGGCGCGCACTGTTCCCGCGCGCCTCAAGGAGTTGTCAGCAACAGCAGGGGCCCAGCCGGGTCGAAGCCTACTGGGGCCAGGGTTATCCGAAAGGGCGCTCGAGCCCCGGTATGAAGGCTTGAAGGAACGGGATGGGTTTTTTAGTCAGTAAGAGTCTGACACTATCTCCCGCTCCGCCCAAGAGCGGGGGTTGTCATATGATGATATTTCCCACCGAAAAAAAAAAAACAGCGTGGCCTGTTTCTTTCATAAATTCGAAAATGAGACAGTGACTGTCGCAACTCAGTGTTCGACCACATCGGATTCTGTGTTTCCTGATGGCTACAACCTAGGAGTCTTGTAAGTCGAGAGTGAATAGGTTACTTCTAGGCAAGCGTGCTCCATCGTCGGCCACATCATCACTTACCATCAGGTGAGATAGTGGTCAAACGCGAGCCTATCAATAAAAAAAAACATCATCGCTTACCATCAGGTGAAATAGTGGTCAAGGGCGGATCCAGCTTTGGCGCCAGGGGGGGGGGGGTCATATAGTCGTGTTTTTTTTAGTGGACAAAATCATCCAAATGGCATCGCTCGCCTTTGGGCGGAGCGGGAGATAGTGTCAGACTGTTACTGACTAAAAAATCCACCCCGTTCCTTCTTGCCTTCATACCGGGAATCGAGCGCCCTTTCGGATAACCCTGACCCCAGTAGGTTTCGACCCGGCTGGGCCCCCGGCTGTTGCTGACAACTCCTTGAGGCGCGCGGGAACAGATAAAATCTATATTGTGACAAAAAAATAAAAACATTATGTTTAACAATTTTCATTACTGGTCCACCTACGTCCTGGACTTAGCCCAGGAAGTCATGACCCCCATGACCCCCTGGATCCGCCATCCATGTACGACATCATTGATGGTCCATCCATAGTGGTGCGGAATCTGAGTACCTAAACTGACATTGATTACGTTTCGTTCCAGTTGCGATACTAAGAATTTTAAAAATTATTTATCTGCAAGGTAAAATCGAAAACAAAATTATTACTTTTCACACAAATTTTATAAAAAATGTCACGAGTTCCATGTAAAGTTGTTTCATCACTTTTTAATGAGGATGAGCTGGGTCTAATAAATAATCAACACGGCGGCAGGTCGTCGTAATCCAATTTTCTTACTTCAATCCCGCAGAGAAGCTGCGAGATGGCAATTTTTAATGCGGGATTAGATTCCCTAGTCAGTACTACGTGTGCCAGTATAATTACAAGCAGATGAAATATTATCATTATTACCCCTGGAAAGGCATATATACCTTCAAAATGGTTGAGCTGAGTGGGGCTGATGCACGCGTCATGCTCGTGAACGGGTGCCGTCAGTTGAGACTGGTCATCTCTTAGCTGCCAGTGACTTATTCAATTTCTATTCTTATTGTTGCCATTATTATTTAATTTTTATTACTTATCTTCATTGTATTCACATAATAGAAGCGAAAAAGAAATATGTAACGAAGATTCATGTAACTCAATACGATTTAAAAGAGTGTCCATGGAGTTTCTTGCACGTTCTTCTCCATAGAGACCTACTCTTTGGAACGTGCAATCTAGCTTCACTTGTTTGACTGACCGACATTTTGACAGTTCAAAAGTGCCTGTAACTGGTCTATTTGAAATAAACGTTTCTAACTTTGACAGAATTTTCCTTTACCTATTTATTCTCCATAAACTAATTTATATATTTTCTCCAATTCCAGGGTATGCTGATCTTCGACCCCGCAAAGCGCCTGACCGCCTTAGACTGTCTAGAACATCCGTACTTCACAGATGAGCCTCTAACATAAGCCCACAGCCCACTGCTGGGCTAAACTAGGTTAACCCACCTATTTCTCTATAGATATTGCAATTCACGAGTATGTCTTTTCGATGTAGCTTTTCTGTCATTATCTCATTTATGTCAGTTGTATTAACTAATATATATACACCGTTAAATTTTAATCATTTAATCACGTGGAGGGTCGACCTGGTACATGAAACAATATCGATCGATACAATAGTATTTTAGTTGCGACTGTACTTTAAATTGTATTCGAACACCAAATGTAGTAAATGATAACCAAATCTTAGCGAGCAAATTAATGCGCTCTTTTTAGCCCCGTAGAGCAAGATGATACTTTGTCTAATCAACAATCTATCTTAGTGGAATTTTAGGGCACCCCGGGTCGGATAGATTTAGGTTAGAAGAAGGTGGCGGGGTCGTAGTGAGCGAGCGAAGCGAGCGAACACAGACCCCGTCACCTTCTTCGAGGTTATTTTTTTTTAAACCACCCAGAAGTAGGAGCCCCGCGTAGCGGGGCTCCGTCGAGCTGCTGCTTGGCAGGTAGTTAACCTAACCTCAAAATTTTAACTACTGATATCTCCGTAACCATGGGGTTCTGCCGATGCTTTATTTGGATTCATTTTGCTTAAATAGGATAGCGAGATGTTAAAACTGGTTATAATTTTACATTAAAATGTAGGTTTAATTTTGGTGATCATTTACTATTTTTGTCTTTTATATGTTACTATATCTGGTGGTAAGTTAAACATAAGCCTTAATTTACGCATGTACGAAATTAATTTCTTTAAGAAAACGTCAGCTGAGCGAGTTCAATGACCTGTAGGTACTTTGTACGCAACGCCAACTATTAATTACAGGTCATTGAACTCGCTCAGCTGACGTTTTCTTAAAGATACTAATTTCGTACATGCTTGAATTAATACGAGTTTTGAAAAAGAGGTACTATATTTTTTATTTTATCTTTACAAATCGATAGTGTTTCATGTACCGGATCGACCCTTCACGGGATCAAAACGATTAAAATTTAGCGGTGTAAAATTTAGCAAATAAAAACATTGCAGGCGCCTATTGAGGCACAAACGTGAAATGCAATATCTATACTACTACTTATTATATACAATACGCACCCGTGAATATGATACTTTCTGCTACACAGACCATTTTATTTTGAGACATGACATCACTAAATTACTTTTCCCGCTCTAGATGGATAGAGAGTTCCAGGAATCTTTAAGTCAAGAGTGAATAAGTTACTTCGAGGTAAGCGCGCTCCATCGTGGACCGCATCGTCGCTTACCATCAGGTGAGAAAGTCAAGCGCAAACCTACAATTAAAAAAAAAAGATCAAAACATCATGAAATTCTTAATCCTTTAACGCTCTCGCGCTTACTCCGCCAGGGTCGCACATGCACGACCAAACACTCCATCTCGTCAGCTCTTCTGTCACCTATGGGGATTGAAGAGCTAAACGAGATGCAGTACCCAGTCGCTAGCACACGACCTTGGCGAATATGACGCGGAAACAGTCGCGGGGGTTTAAAGGGTTTATTATATGGATGGACAGTCTTTCTAAAGCTCGCGTGTCGTAATCAGGGCCGGTTTATGCATGTCGGGGCCCCTAGGCAATGCACGTCTCGCCCCCCCCCCCCCCCCCTACCCTCCTCTAACTTCTTAAAATATTTTATTTCTAACACAAATTTATTCATAATTACGTTGTTTTTAGGGTTCCGTGGTCAACTACATAGTTTCAACAAATCTGTCTGTCCGTCCGTCC
The DNA here is from genome assembly GCA_929112965.1 of Mythimna albipuncta. Taxonomy (NCBI): domain Eukaryota; kingdom Metazoa; phylum Arthropoda; class Insecta; order Lepidoptera; family Noctuidae; genus Mythimna; species Mythimna albipuncta. The sequence goes on along the minus strand of OV815986.1, from coordinate 1,311,243 downwards.
GAGGATAATCTCAGAAATTGTTAGCTGGAAAGCTTGCTAATGAAAGATTGTGTTTTATTAAACTCCATCTGTTGACAGTTTATGAAACATAGTCTATTTTTTCTCCTGAAGCGCGGAAAGAACCTGGTGGGGCCCCTAGGCAGTTGCCTACATTGCCTAATGGATAAAACGGCCCTGGTCGTAATAGTTCAGTGGTTACGACACCCGTCTGCTTTACTGGTTCGCACTTGGAGACTCGCACTTGCCACTTTTTTTTTTCGCGGTTGGAATATCATCTAATGACATCCCCCGCTCTTGGGCTGAACAGGAGGTAGTGTCAGACTTTCACTGACTAAAAACCCACTCCTGTTCCTTCGTTGCCTTTCATACCGGGGCTGAGGTATCTTTCGGCCCCGGTAGGATTCGAGTTTCGACCCAGCTGGGCCCCTACTGTTGGTGATAACTCCTTGAGTTGCGTGGGAACAGTGCGCGCTGTCGACGACTTTAGCTCGGTCCGGACAATTACCGGACGATCGGACAGCGAGCTACCCATTGCTCGCCGTCCGCAAGCCCGCACCTACGGTGGCCGGAAATCGTGCTCGAAATCCCGGCGGCGGCTGGGGCGCTGTCAGCGCCGTTGCTTGATGCGGTCGGCCTCCTCCTTTGCTTGCATTACTACTTCGCAGAAGGAGGCGACCGCCTGCCACTCCTCGCTCCGGACCATGGCGCGACAGTGAGCTGCCGCCGTTCTCTCCACGAGGACACGGCGGTGGTCTGCCCAGGCGGGGCATTCCGCTACTATTGGGGTTGGAAAAATAATAATAATATTCCACAACTATCACACAACGCCGTCTAGTCTCAAGCTAAGCAGAGCTTGTGTGAATGAGTTCTAGACAACTGATAAACTTACTTATACATTTCTAAATACATACATATTATAGATAAATTACACCCAGACACAGAACATTGCTCATTACACAAACATTTGTCCTGGATGGGAATCGAACCCACGACCTCCGGCATAGCAGTCAGGGCTCCTAACCACTAGACCAACAGGCCAGTCAATGTGTGGACTGTTTCTTTAGAAGTGCTGGTATATTGCCGATAGACCAATATTCCAAAAATGCAAACGTCCCGGACAAACAGTAATTAATTTAAATGCGTTCGAGAGGTGTCCGTCGCGGCGGTGTTGGAAGCGAGTGTCCGCAGTGCGCCGGACAGCCCGTGTGTCCGCTCCCCGCAGCCGATGACGTATATGACGCACGCCGCCTGCGCATGCAGACCGCGTCATTGGACTGTTGGGTTCGATTCCCAACAGCTCCCGTATCCTCCACCGTGTCCTCCGGGCGGTTCACACAGTGGTAGCATCCGGGTGACTGCCACTTAAGTTTGGCGATTCTTCGAGCTATGTCGGCGACCTTGCTGGTTCTCCACTGGTTTGGTTCTTAGACCCTGGTGGATGGTCTGTCTCGAGTTTAATCTGTCATATTTGCGCGTGCGTACTGTTATTTTGGTCGCTATTCCTGTAACGTGTATATAAATAAGAATGGACTGGCTTAAATCTTGTTTGAGACGGGAATCGAATCTGTTGTCTAAAGTACAATAGTTCAGAAATAAAATATAGTACATGTATAGATGGGACGTTCTTTTTGTTTACCGACAATAGCTGTTTTTACTTTTGCGTGACAGAGTGGATGAAATGCTGCTCCGTCACACTTTTTGCTTTTCAGTGTGGTAAATATAAGATACGCCTCGGCCACAGATTTTGCGTGAAGAACTGGACAAAATAAGTCTGTTACATTTTTTGTGTAACGGAATGGGCAAAATAGGTTTCTGTCACACTTATTTGCCTCTCAGAGTAAAATAATTCGCCTCCTTCTCACATTTGCATGGCAGAGTAGACAAAATACGTCACCGTCACATTTTTATGCGTGACAGAGTAAATAAAATACACCTTCGTCACACTTTAGCGTAACAGAGCTGATAAAATACGTTACCGTCACATTTTTTTTGTGTGACGGATTGGACAAAATATTCAACGTCACATTTTTTGCGTGACGGAGTGGACAAAATAAGTCTGTTACATTTTTTGTGTGACGGAGTGGATAAAATAAGTCTCTGTCACGTTTTTAGGTGTGACAAGAGTGGTCAAAATACGCCTCGAACACATTTATTTTTAATAAACCATTGTAGGTAAAAAAAATAAACATCCCAGGTAAAGTCTGTCTAAAAAGTCAAACTACTTGGGTGATTTATTAGGGCAAAATTGAATCTGATGTAGTTAACACTGGTTCGATATTCAAGGTTGATTAAGAGATCTTGATCATTGTTTACTATTAGAAAAAACTTATAAATAGTATCGAATATAAGTATTTTTTTTTATTCCCAAGACGGTTGACGTTTTTAGACTGACTATGTGAAAATTCGTCGTATGAGCGCCCATTCCCGTTCCTGTAATTGAATTATTAAATAGTACGTAGCCATTATTCAATAGTTTTTACAAAATAGATGGCTTCCTAAATAAAATGATTCAAAATGGCTGCTAAATCTATACATAACATAATGTTACTTTTATTTTTGGTATACAATAAGGAATACATATAACTATCTACTTATAAATAAAATTGAATTATCTATTTGTATTTCATATAACCAAAATCAAATAACATTATACCCTATCCTACGTTTATTTGACGTATCCTACGTCTACTTGAAGTATCCTACGTCTATTTGACGTGTCCTACGTCTTCTTGACGTGCCTCACGTCTGCTTGAAGTACCCTACGTCTACTTGACGTGCCCTACGTCTAATTGACGTGCCCTACGTCTACTTGACGTGTCCTACGTCTTTTTGACGTGCCCTACGTCTGCTTGAAGTATCCTACGTCTTCTTGACGTGCCCTACGTCTGATTGACGTGTCCTACGTCTGCTTGAAGTATCCTACGTCCAATTTACGTCGCCAATAATTTAGTATGCAAGGAATAATAAGATATGCGACAATTTTGAATCATTCTGTAAAGGACAGTTATCCAAGGTGCATTTGACAATAAAATCGTATAAATAAGTAATGAAATGGTCCTGAATATCTCATAATAATAACAATTTATATTTTTAGATGATTTTTACTATTAAGTATTATACAAATTGTAATGTTAGAAGTACATTTTTCTACAACTATTTTTGTCGCCAAATAAAATATTGTTTTTTGAATTATTATTTTTATTTATTTGTGTATTTCACCACTGCTCTATCTCTTATCTCTTGATAGAGGTCAAGCGCGAACCTAAAAACAATAAAAAAAAAGAAATCTGAGGTACGCGTGCAACAATACGCGCCGTCGACGACTTGGGCTCGGTCAGGACGGTCGGACGGCGAGCTACCCATTACTCACCGTCCGCAAGTCTGCAGTGTTCAGACATATGTGGATTTAGTTAGTAAAAGTCTGACACGCCCTCGCTCCATCTTACAACGGGAGAAGGTACCTACCTATATTTTCTGACTTCCCACCTCAGCGTGAGCGTTGGGACAGTTTTAAAATAAAACAAAAGATATAAAATCATTATTTTTATTACACAAGTGTATAAAAAATCAGTCTTAACTCTAAAGATATTTAAATTCGTTTTAAATAATAATTATAAATTCATAATAATTACATAGTATGTTCTCGCTTATAAATGTAGACAGGAGAATGATATACAAAATAGGTACAGAAATCAATCTACATGCAAAGCGCGCTCGAGCAACGCACACATAGACACCGCTCACGGACACGATATCTCTGCTCAATCGCTCGATCGCACTCGTAGAGTTCGGCGCAAAGCGCTGACCATAGCGCGACTGTTGAGCGTAGGTATAAAAAGTGAAGTACATACATGAGTTTGACTTCTGTAACTATCTATTTTGTGACAAAATGACTCGGTCAAACATGAAGTTACCGTGACCATAATAACTTAGGGTGCATACATTAAGATACAGGTTTTTCGGTCACCACTCCTCTCATATAAAAACAGAATAGCATAGTCGGCCTTATAATGTTCCCACTGTTGGGACTCAGGCCTCTCTAGGAAAAGGAATGGCCGCCACGCGAGCCCAGTGCGTGTTGGTGAATGTCACATGTCTTCGAATTTTTGGTTCTAGGACATGCCGGTTTCCTCACGATGTTTTCCTTCACCGTTTTGAGAGCAGTGGTGATGAAATAAATTACACAAAGTAATGCGCCTAGCTGGGTTTGAAGCCGCGGCCTACAAGTTATGAGTCGGGGCCATTACCATTCGGTCATCACTGCTCTCGCATAAAACCAAATATCAGAAATATAGGAAACTGACATGGGCGCTCAGCTCCATAGCTTTTACATTATCACATAAATAAAAAATAAAAAAAAGACGTGTGGCACTCGGGGACTGCCGCGGTAAAGCTATTGCATAGCATTTTTATCAACTTATGCAATTATAATTATTTATTTATTTTATTTAGGTATGCAGTATTTTTTTTTTCTTTGATATTAATTGAAGTTACACTTTCACACATTTAATTGAATTTTGATTGATTGTTCACTCATTTGTTTTCTTATCGGTCACCACGCTCAAAAACAAATGAGTGGGGGGTGTTAGGTTATTTTCGTTACGGAATTTCTGGATTCGGTCTCCACGCTCAAGGCCCGCGATAGAAGCTATGCAATAGCTTAAAAAAAAATCTACCTATTAATTTTACCGATATTTGTAGATTTCTGTGTCAAAACTAATATATTTTAGTAAGGTACCTCGAGTAACGGTCGGTAACACAAAAATCGACGTTACAATATGTATTACGTGCAGCAAATCGTAAGTAACCCGAATAACAAGTACCTAAGAAAACAATGTTTGAAGGCACATTCTGGAGGATTAGGTACTACAAGGAATAGCCGACTCATTAGAAAACGTTTTCCAGCTTTAATCCCAAATATCATCAGCTTGAAAGTGTGCAGAGCAGATAAACGGATATTTTGTAGGAAGCCACGTGTTTTCACTTCTATCCTCTTGAATATTTTTTATAAATTTTTCTCTTTTCGGCTGACCAGAATGAATGAACTTGAAACTATATGAAGGATGAAATCTCAATAATAACAGTAATGCAATATCAACTGAACCAATCTGGCCAACCCCCTAGCCAAGTTACAACCGTTTCGCTTGCGTCGAACGCTTCGAGTTGACTTTGCCGCCAATTCTTTTGTTCTGACCACATAACTGAGCGTTGAGATGACGTCATTCCCGTACATTTGAAGCTTTCTATTAGCGTTAACTGTTGTAGATTTGCAACTTGGCTAGGCGTATCTACTGATCATGAAGTGATAAATTTCTAAGATTGGCCACGACGTAATAAATACGTTGTCACATAATGAAATCTTTTAAAAACATAAATAAGGTAGGTACTTATTTACATAAGCTTTTATCTTAATAATTATATTGAAATCGATTCACAACGTCTCAATGTAATCAGTTACAGTTTTTATTACAATTTCCATCGGTATTCAAATAACCATAAAAACAAGGTTGCTATGTAATTACAATAATATTGCTGTTACATAAAAAAATAAAAACAATTAGGTACGATTTCAAACCGTTTGCAATATGACATAGATTTAGGCCGGTTTTATATAAAAACATTCAAGAGATTGGGTTCATTACTCTTTTTAGGGTATAGTACCCAAAGCACAGAACAGATTAAAAAGGTTAGAATATCCTTGTGGACGGGGCAAGCGTGCTTCAAATTAGGGCAATGCTCACAGTTCAACTACCAATAGCAAACTTGCGATCTAAGTGTGCGTGGTCTGTTAGTTGCGTGATGCGCGTTCGTATTGGTTTATTGCCTGTAGTGGAGTTAAAGGGTGGGAGACAAGCGGCGACACTCGTCGTAGTACAAATCGGAAAGTATTTTCTTTTTAACCTTTTTCATCTTTTCTGTGACCCAAAGGGTAAAATGGGACCCTATTACTGAGACTCCGTTGTAAGTCCGTCTGTCACCAGGCTGTATCTCGTGAACTGTGATAGCTAGACAAATGAGAAATTATCGCAGATGATGTAATTTTGTTGCCGCTATAACAGGTATAGACTGTACAGGTAAACTTGTCAGTGTCAATACCCTTGCGTGTATGGCGGGCATTACATTTTCAACCCTCGGAAAACCGACGAAAGTTGAAAGTCCTATAGCATACTTTCATCGCAACGAGTGTTTTCAGAATCACGCCAACAGTTGGCGCCACTAAGGCGCGAGGTGTTCTACTTTTGAAAACATAAACAACGCGTTCCAAATAAGAACAGGATCAATTTTTATGCCACATTGTGACGTCACATGGCAAATCGTTTTTGACAGGAGCAAAATTATTGATATCTCTATCTAGTTTTAACGATTAGTAAAAGAGAGCGATAGTTTAATTTTTTTTCTACTGCACCATACCCACCCGCCCGCACGCTACGCCCTCCCGCACATGGTGCAGTTCGGAAGCAGTCGGTGTGCAGTTCACACGACTGCAATCGGACTGCACGTTTGGTCTGCAGTTCTATTGCAGTCGTGTCAACTGCATTCAAACTGCACTTAAACTACAATTTGCGATTGGATTGCAGTTGAAATGCGGTCTTTTCTGTTAAGACCCTAAGTAGTATTCTAAGTTTCTACTTACAAAACATTTCTACGGCATTAAAATATAATTGGAAAATAGCTCATTTAGACTCGCAACAAACTGAGTAAGAAATAATGGATTCTAGCTGTAAAAACGAATTGAATTTTAGTACGAAAGATTGTGAGTTTTATTAGGCTGTATGCAGACATCAGTCAAGATCAAAGGACTTACTGTGACGTTTTAAGACATAATTATAGTCCCTTGAACATCAATGCGGATAAAACCCCATTTTCTTTGCGAAATGTACAAAATTTCATAACTGTATCATGAAAAATTACAAAGTTATAATCCATCAAGCCAACTGGGGGGTTGATTTGCACTTGCACCTAGCTTTTTGCTGGCTCCTAATACCCGCTATAGCCTGTCATGACCAGTGTTGTACTTAGAGTCGGTGGTGTCCAACTTGTAAATAATGTTGTATACGTTGAAAAAGGACTTGAAGGTATGTTACCTTGTCCTATTTTCATGAGGGCCAATCTGACTTAACCAAATCTCTAATCGTATCTCTCCACACTTCATGACTCCACCAGAACCTCCGACCCTGGCCGCGAACTGCAGTGGCCAATCTGAAAATCTCTAAACTGACTATGGACCCAGGTTGGCAGCTGTAAAAACAATCTAGCCAAATGGGGCTTCCTCGACCCATCTCTACCACAGTGCCAGTATGGAGCCGCTGTATATGTCATGCGTCAACTGCTATGCTGCCCATCCTGCACATCCACCTGCACCTTTCAAGATCTATATGAGGCCAATAACAGAGCTGTACAGGTTCCCAAATACTGGTCAGAATAAAGTTTGTAAGAGTACATTGACACAATAAGAAGAAACGTATTGAAAAAACTGTTTTTCTCAAGAATAATGTCTTCTATTTATGCCAGAAAGAACAGTTTTAAATCCGGTCTAGGCACACCCTTAAATACTAAATATTGCAAATTGTTTTTATTGGCAGCGTACCATAAAAATTGAGCATTGTCTTAGTTCGTACTGGCCATATTCGGTGATAGCAATGAATTCAATACTAAATGATTGGCGGCCGACTCGATCCAATTGAACACAATCTAGGGAGGTTCTAAAATTAGAAGACGCTTGTCTAGTTTTTGTGGGTAGTCGGAAAACAACTAACGTAATTCCTTAAGCTATACACGCTTGGGTGTACCTGACAAGTTCGCCTGCACAGTTATACCTATCAGGTAAGCTTGTATGGAAACCTGCATAGTTGTGCAACACGCCCCGGTTTAGCTGTACAAGTCACCTGTCAGGTACACCCTAGTGTGTATGGCTGGTTAAAGAATTATTTAAACATCACACCCCTCGCCTCGCCTCGTGCGGCGTACCCTGACGTCTTCCGGAGAGCTACCTTCGTGATTACCACGACAACTCTGACAAGAGTGAACCGATCAAGAGAGAACCACTTACGTCGGATATATCCGACAAACACTCTCGCGTTTAGTCCGCCAGGGTCGCATATCCACGACCAAACACTCCATCTCGTCAGCTCTTCTGTCTTCTATGGGGATTGAAGAGCTAAACGAGATGGATTATCCAGTTGTAAACTCACGACCCTGACGAATAGGATACACAGTCGTCTGACCAATTGAAAAAAAGGAACTAGTGCTTGACCGCGATCCTACCTGATGGTAAGCAGTGATGCAATTGTTGATGGTAAAGCGCACTAGTTTATTAAGAGCCTATTCTCTATAGCCTTGGAGACACCTAAATTATAGTTCTATAGACCCTATGCCGATGACTGTCGTGACCTTGAACTTGTGTTACGTAGATGATAGGATTTATAGATTATTAGCTTTTGTCAGCGGCTTCACCCGCATGAAAGAAGGTGTCTCCATACAAACTTTGGTCCTCCATTTTACCCTCTTAGGGGTAGAGTTTCGTAAAATCCGTTCTTAGTAAATGTTTATACCCTATAAGGAACCTACCTGCCAAATTTTAAGTTTGAAGGTGTTATAGTTTCTGAGATTTTGTGACTAATCCATGAGTGGTATTTCACTTTACATAGGTATCTATTTACCTCTCGAAATACATATATATACCTCTCTAATCTCGAAATAGATAGAAGTTAATTTCTACATTAACACATTACAATTTGTGACGAACTGTTCAAAATCAAGTCATCATGTCATGTTCTTAAGCTATTCAACAGTTCTAATCAAAACTATTCGTTTTGGACACAGAATCCCACCATTATTGACTGGAATACAAAAAAAAAAAAATTGATTAACATACTGGTCAAGTCATATTCTTGTCTTACATTATTCATCAGATTATGACCAAACATTGTACAAGTTTCATAAACTGCCATTATTCAAGATACTTCAAGGGCATGTTAGTTATGCACTCGCAATACGCCTCAAATATGTAAAAATACGCAAAGAAATATTTGATAGGAATTGCGATGGTTCTGACGTGTTGCGCAAATGTACACATCTCTGTTCTCATAATGCGAGTGACCGTAGTAAGGGCAAGACCCGCATTCTCGAGAACCCATTTAAGTGTTCTCAGGATTGTTGCTGTGTACTTATAGACTCTATAATATTCATGAGAGGGGCTCCACAGGGCCAATACCTGGTAGGGCCGCCAGGTATTTCTGAAAGGTATACCGTGGTCTTGCAACGCAAAGGACAGATGTAGAAAACAGGTTTTAGTAAGTCAGCAAAAATCAGACACGCTACTTTAGAGCGACAGAAGTTTTTGGAAAAAAAATACCAGTTTTGACCCACGTTAAAGCCAAAATTAGCATAGAATAAATACACTGCGCACCAAAATGCACTGCAAATACACTAGATCCTACCCTCTATAGTGATCTCTCTCTACGAGTATTATTCAATGGTTTGCTGGAAGGAAACCTTAGGAACCCACCTATACGTACAAAGCGTTTTGGGAACACATTAATTATGCGTACAGATAAGGAGTGGAATTCCCTGCCTGAGCCCGTGTTTCCTAATAGCTACATCCTAAGAGTCTTTAAGTCAAAAGCGAATAAGTTCGTTAACGTTCTACATCGTCGGCCACATCATCGCTTATCATCAGGTGAGATGGTGGTCAAACGCGAGCCTATGTACATGAACTCTGTTATCGCATTTATATTGTGACTTTTTAAAGCGTAAAATAAAGAGTTAAAATAAGTAATCTTCTGTGAAATAGTGGTCGAACGTATTTACAGCTGGACCAAGCTGTGACCGAGAAATCCCAGACAGAACAACAAATCAATTACACTGATGACGGATCAATCTCACTCGTAGCGCATGCGACTACGGTATTCACGAGACAATAACAAAATGTGCCACTTAAAGTCAGATAATTCAAAATTCACGCGTGCAAACAACTCCTGGAAGACTTATATGGTAGAAAAACAATACTTTCGAGTAAAAAAGAGTATAAGATTATCATATGAATATTTAAAAACAATTGGCATCAAAAACACAAGTAGTTCGCGTGTTCGATCACTAATTTCAGTGTCAATTTCACTATCACGCACTAGTCACTGTTTGCAGTCTCACTTTTGTTCGACTTTGGCTTAAATTTAAATATCTTGTCGAGATTCAAAGTGTTCTGGTTGTAGACCGTGTGGTCTGGAGTATCTCCCCAGCTGATAGGCGTCATTCGATCTTTCACTTCGATAATAGGTTCTTGAACACTAGCCTCTACGGTAACTCCTTCAGGAATAGAATTTAGAGCTTCAGAATGAACACTTGACGTGTTTTCTGGGTTCGAATGGCCTTCTAAAGAGGCGCAACGGTTCAAAAAGTTCATCATTCGTTCTTTATAAAACTCTGAGCTAGTATCAGTGTTCTGTTTCGCTTTATTCGTTTGATTTTTTAAATAAAATCCGTTATCCGACTGTGCTAGGAATATCTTCTTTATTTTCTTGCTTGGATAGTGGTCTATTAAGTCTGGCTTTGGAGGTAAAAGCTTGCCATTTCGCGGTAGTTTTCGTGTGTCATTTCCTTTGATTTTTGTAACAACGGATATGCAGTTACCTCGCCTTTCATTGTCCTCTTTGTATGTATTTTTCATGCCTTTATAAGAGATCTTCACGCTTAAAATAGACCACAATAGTTCCAAGAAAGCAGCAATAAGTATGTTTATAGAAAGAACCCGTTTTGTAAACAGATTCGGTGTGTCATCTCTCTCCACCGTCTTGTTTAAAGCAACAATCATATGAGATTCGTTTTTAATGATAATATCTGTGTGTCTTATGACAAAGTAGTCTTTGAAAGGCACTTTGTCCTTGTAGAACTCGGTAATATCGCCCTCTGATGTGGTTATGAACCAAACAGCAATCATGATGAACGATGCTAGAGACACCAGCGTTGAGAGACAAGACATGACGAACAGCCATGTTATGTTATGGTCTATGTACCATCTGACTGACGCTAGAATGCTCGCCACACCGGCAGCTAACCCAAATATCGTGATCAAAGCGGGCGCTAAAACCAACATGTAATTACTATCATTTTTATTTCCGTTAAATTCCGTTGTTTCATTCAAATTTAACGGATTTCCGTTCTCACTCAAATTAAAATTCGAATTATTGTTCGAATTTATCAGAGTTCCATTCGAATTTTCAAAACCATTCAAATACGATAGACTATTTTCGGTATTGTTTCCGCCATTTGTTGTACTATTGTTGGCGGGGTGTAGCTCGGAATTCGGGTTGACTAACGCTAGGCAAGCCAGAAGAAAGGATGTTGCAGCCAGCGCTATGTGTACCCACGCTAGTCCAGATACAGTCGACGCAGAATAACGCCTCTCCGAAGGATACAAGTTCCTCGTATCGGGCTTAGTTTTAACTTTAATTGTGTATACGTCTTCCATATTGGCTAACTAATCATTGTTTACAACAATTTCGAAGTTTTCTTTCGAACAATGGCCTTTACACCGTTTGTTTTACCACAAAACACACTTTAAACCACTGTTTATCATAAAAACTTGGATTGTCACACCACAAACTCACTGAGAACGATTGTTTTAGTAATATTAACGTTGCATTTTTTCGGTTTATTGTTTTCGTTGCGCGCGATGCGACTGTCCCGGACCGCGGTTGGTAGCGCACTGAAGTTGGCAACAGGCAGTAAAGGCGACACCAACTTTACAATACGAACGCTGCCATCTTGAAAATTTACTTTAATCAAATGAAAACCTTATAACTTTGTGGTACGGGTTAGAATCGAAATAATGTAAGTTAACAAACGGTAGAAAACCAGTTTTAAAGTTTGTTTTGACTTGAATAGAGTAGTTCTGCGCACGCGATGTGTTTTTGCGATAAATCTGAGCTCGTCGAAAGTGCATTCTGATTGTTCTAACCAAATAATTAGTTGATGTGGGAACTCAAATGATATGCAAGCGATATTTTATGATTAATTGGCAAAGATTTAATGAATAAGCGACTTAGATTTGTAATGTGATTAAATATGCAACTATCTATTGTCTTAAAGCCAATTATGTCATGGAATCAGGGGCGCCGACTCCGTGGGTGCTCGGGGGCTCGAGCACCCTTAAGAAATAAACAATGGGTGTCGAGCACCCCTGAAAATAGACATCAAGAAACAGATCAGTAATCGACTTTTAGGAATCTCGTTTTTTCATTACCCGACGACCCGTTTAGCGCAGTAATTTAAAGCGCCAGTTACCCACCCGCAAGGCTCGCGGATTTGATTCCCGCACCAACACAAACGTTTGTGATGAAACAGTTTTGGGCCTTTTTTTTTGCTGTTGGAAAATCATTTAATGACATCTCCCGCTCTTGGGCAGAATGGAAGTTAGTGTCAGACTTTTACTGACTAAAAACCCAGTCCTGTTCCTTCGTTGCCTTTCGGGGCTGAGCTACCTTTCGAACTAACCCTGGCCCCAGTAAGCTTCGAACCAGCTGGAACACGGCTATTGCTGACAGCTCCTTGAGGCGCGCGGGAACAGTGCGCGCCGTCGACGACTTCAGTTCGGACCGGACAGTTACCGGACGGTCGGACCGCGAGCTACCCATTGCTCGCTGTCCGCAAGCCCGCGTCTACGGTGGCCAGAAATTGGGATCGGAATCCCGGCGGCGGCTGGGGTGCTGTGAGTGCCGTTGTCTGGTGCGGTCGGCCTTCTCCTTTGCTAGCATTACTGCTTTGCAGAAGGAGGTGACCGCCTGCCACTCCTCGCTCTGGACCATGGCCTCTAACAACGCGAGAGATCGCACCCTCGAGGGCACGGCGATGATCTGCCCAAGCGGGGCACACCTCAACCGTGTGCTCCTCCGGACCATGGCCTCTAACAAGGCCCAACGCGAGAGATCGCACCCACGAGGGCACGGCGATGATCTGCCCAAGCGGGGCACACCTCAACCGTGTGCTCCTCCGGACCATGGCCTCTAACAAGGCCCAACGCGAGAGATCGCACCCACGAGGGCACGGTGATGATCTGCCCAAGCGGGGCACACCTCAACCGTGTGCTCAACCGTGTCCTCCGGGCGTTCCGCACGAATCCGGTACAGGAACCTCCCGAACTTTTCGTGTCCGGTGAGAACCTGCGTCATGCGGCAGGCGAGGACGCCGTGAGGTCTTTCCAGCCACGCCTCAAACAGTTTTGGGTCTGGGTGTTTGTGGTACCTTCATTGTTCCAGGTTTCCATAGTAAATGCAAGGGGAAACCTTAGCTTTTGATCTTTTGACGCAGTATGAAAGTCGGACATTTATTTATTTGTCGGTCGGTCAGTGTGTCGTGTCCCTTCTCACACTTTGCCACTTGTTCGAGCCATCAAATGAGCACGAGCACCCACGATGTTTTCTAAAAGCCGGCGCCCCTGCATGGAATGAGTAGGTAGCGGCATTTACCGCTAACTTAATAAGTTAAATACGAACAATAACTGTGATTACCACATACCAGTACGTAGATACCTACCTACGTTTATTATAGTGTTCATTAGCTCTCACCCGATGGTAAGTGATGATAAGGTCGATGGTAGAGTAAGCTTACCTCATCATCATCATCATCATTTCAGCCGATATACGTCCACTGTTGGACATAGGCCTCCCTCAAGTGTCGCCACAATGAATGCGTCTCGCATCCATCGGTTTCCCGCAACCTTCACCAGGTCATCGGTCCACCTTGTAGGAGGCCTTCCAGCGCTGCGTCTTCCGGTACGTGGTCGCCATTCCAGAACCTTTCGGCCCCAACGGCCATCTGTTCTGCAAACAATGTGCCTTGCCCATTGCCACTTAAGTTTGGCAATTTTTCGTGCTATGTCGGCAATTCTTAGTTCTCCTGCGATTATCTTTGTTTTTGATTCGATCACGCAAGGAAACCCCGAGCATAGCTCTTTCCATTGCCCTTTGGGTGACTTTAAGCCTTCTGGCCCATTGTGAGCAACCACGTTTCGGAGCCATATAATATCATCACTGGCAATACACACTGGTCATAGACTGGAACGATTTGCCAGCTGCGGTCTTCCCGTCCGATTATAATTTGGGTGTCTTCAAAGCTAGAGTGAACAGGCTCCTAAAAACTAGTGCGCCTCACCATCAACGATTGCATCCATAGAAATATAAAAAACAGATTGCATCACTGCTTACCATCAGGAGGGATCGCATTCAAGCACTAGTTTATATCAATAAAAATAAAAATAGACTTTCGTCTTGAGACACTGTGGTATGTTGGACGAGAAGATATCGCGAAGATATCGCTTGCCTAGAAGTGACCTATTCACTGTTATCTTAAACACTCCTAGGTTGTAGTCCGGAAACACAGACTCCGACAGGAAATTCCACTCGTTAGCTAGTATGTATAATGAATGTGTTCCCAAAACGTTTTGTACGTATTGGTGGGATGTCCACCATGTATCATCGGTGGTGTGTTTGAAATTGCGTGTGTTTGAAATTCTAGGTTTTCTCTATGTTAATATATTATGTTATATATAAAATATATTATGTTATTAACATACAAACATGTAAATTCACATACACAAGACAGCCAGACCCGGAAAACCTATCTGTAGTATTAATTTAATGTCACGGAACAAAATGCGTTTCGAACCGACATACTAATCAAACTAATAAATAACCAAACTAATGAACAATCGCTGCAGCGTTTTTCACAACAGGATTTTTCGCACTAACGTTACATCGCACCAATAACGCATCGATGAAATAAAATATCGTACAACTGAGAGTCCACATGGACATGGGCCACAAAAAAAGCCTCTTCCAGCTTCATTTTGTGGCGCCCTTTTGCCCGTGTGTGGCGGTGCCGCCACAAAAAAAAGCTAGAAGATTCTTCAGCTTTTTTGTGGCCGCTTCTAGCTTTTTTATTTATTTTTTATTATATACTTTATTGTACATACAAAACAAAACAAACTTATATCTAAAACACGTACAATGGGCGGCCTTATCGCATTTTTGTGGCCGCATATAGCTTTTTGTGGCCGCTTCTAGCTTTTTTGTGGTCTGGGTGCGGCGGTGCCGCCACAAAAAATAGCTAGCAGTCGCTCCTAGCTTCTTCGACCACAAGCCGTCGCACGCTTCAGTTTTTTTTGTAGCCGCTTCTAGCTTTTTTTGTGGCCTGTGTGTGGGGAAACTTAATTATCGAGACGCTGTGTTCAATATAATAAATATCGTATCATCAAATTCGACATCAAGCAGAGGAACCCATCTGTAGGCCATTTAAGTATTAATTGTTACTTGCGAGAATTGAACCCGAAAAATGGTACCATCTGCTTAGTATGGTGCAGTGACCCAGCCGTGTCGAAGCCTACTGGGGCCAGGGTTATCCGAAAGGGCGCTCGAGCCCCTGTATGAAGGCTAGAACGGGGTGGATCTTTTAGTCAGTAAGAGTCTGACACTATCTCCCGCTCCGCCGGGCATATTTTTAGTTTTTTCTTTTTGTTGTACATTTACGGTTCCTCAAATGCAAAATTTCATTTTCATTTACATGGTTTGCTGTAAGAAAGTCCAGTTGTGGGTTAAGCACGCTTAAGTACATCAATTGTCATATTTTATGTTGTTTTTTTTTTAAATGTGTACTATAAAAAATAAAGGGCAGTAACCTCAACTGACCATATTCTGTGATAACATCGTAATAATAATATTATAATATTATCTTGACGATTGCAATGTTTTGAAATCCGATTCGGTTTATTATCCAGAGAGAAGGGACAAGTAGCAGAGTTGTTATATGTCGCTTAGGACGGTTTTTTATTGTGAGTCTTATGTTCAATGTACATACACCTTTTAGATCCAGTCTACAGGGTTATTTGTATGAGCAATGGGTAGCTCACTGTCCGGCCATCCGGTAACTGTCCGGACCAAGCCCAAGTCGTCCCCAGGGACCCAGCCGGGTCGAAGCCTACTGGGGCCAGGGTTATCAGAAAGGGCGCTCGAGCCCCGGTATGAAAGCTAGAAGGAACGGGGTGGGTCTTTTAGTCAGTTAGAGTCTGACACTATCTCCCGCTCCGCCCAAGGGCGGGGGATGTCAAGGCATGATTTTTTTCCACCATAAAAAAAAAATATGTTTATTTGTATAACACTGGCAACCTCTCAGAACTGTGTTATTATCATCATAAACAACAACTTTTTAACAGACTTCTAAAAGAGGGTTCTCAATTCGGATGTTTGTATTTTTTTTTTTATGTTTGTTCACGCATAACTTTGTCGTTTGCCAACCGATTTGAAAAAACCTTGTTTTGTTGAAAAGGGTTATACTTCCCAAATAGTCCCATAGTCACCAAGTCGGGATCTGATGATGGAATCCTGGCGAAATCAAGGGAACTTCTCAAATATTATAGGCTAGCATATAGTTATTTTGGTATTTTCATCAAGGACTTAAGCATTTGCAGTCAAAAAGTAAGTTTAAGTGTGAGTTTGATGAAGTAGTGGAACTGGTGAAGAAGACCAGAAATGGCCATCGGAACTTCATACTCACACAGATATCACAATTAACAATTTAAGTATATAAGAAAGTAGATTATTTTTTGGGATAAATGCATACCTAAAATGTACGATGGGACTAATAACGTCACATTAGTGTATAAAAATCCCTTAAATAAAAAAGTAAAAAAATAACTCTAGACGAAAGTCTATGACCAGTGATGACTAAAGCTAGGTTCATATTGCTGTGTCGGGGTGTGTCGGGGCGCGCCAGAACGCAATCGCTTGCTTTCATTTACTATGCATAGATTCACATTAGTAGGTTGTGTTGTGTTGTGGCGCGTTCTGTCGCAGTAAAATCGCTCGACGCCCGATCGCGCCAGAGTGGTGGTGGGGGATCTGTCGCGCCACACTAATGTGAATCTATCATTATGGTGCCTAAACGTGGTCGCTCACAATGGGCCTCATCAGAAGGCTTAAAGTCACCCAAAGGACAATGGAAGGGGCTATGCTCGTAGTTTCCCTGCGTGGTCGAATCAGAAATGAAGATATCCGCAGGAGATCCAAGGTTGCCGACATAGCTCGAAGAATCGCCAATTTAAGTGGCAATGGGCAGGGTGCATTGCTTGCAGAACAGATGGAGCCGAAAGGTTCTAGAGTGACAACCGCGTACCGGAAGACGCAGCGTTGGAAGTCCTCCTACAAGGTGGACAGATGACCTGGTGAAGGTAGCGGGAATCCGATGGATGCGGGACGCACAGGATCGTTCAATGTGGCGACACCTATGTCCAACAGAGGACGTCTGTCGGCTGAATTGATGAAAAAATAAACTCCATATTTCTTTTGAAACCTTGGAATCAAATAAGTTAACAGTTTTTTCTTAAATGTAGGCTGAGGGCATCGGATTGAGATCTCCACCTTGAATGCGAGGTGAGATTATGTATTTAATACATTTATACAATTCACAATGAAAGTTGTTCGTAATAGTGTACAAGCTAAGTTAATTAATGGACAAAACTAAATAATGTGATTCAAATAAAAAATATTGCAACATTATTATGTAGACAAGCGTTACTTCATCTGTAGTTAGGGTTGCCAACCGTCTCTAAAATAGAGTATTGTACTCTATTTAAGCGTACTCTATCATATAAAACACTTTTATAGGACGCTAAAATACTCTTCTTTACACAATGTTCACTATACGTCACGCTTATAATTATGATGAAGTATTATTATCATAACCAAAAAAGTCGACTTGACTGAGAGAGTCTACGGTTATAAATGTGAAGTGGCGGGAAGATAAGAACAGGGCTTCATTGCAATTCTTTTTCATCTTCCTGCCCTTGTCCCATTTTATTTGGGGTCGGCGCAACACGTTTTTTTCTTCCATTCTGTCCTGTCACTTGTCACGCTATCACTAACTCCTTTTTCATTCACATCACTTCTCACACAATCCATCCATCTTTTCTTTGGCCTCCCTCTCCCTCTCCATCCATCGACATGTAAATTCATAACTCTTTTAGCAACATACTTTTCATCTCTCCTCTTTACATGACCATAGATTGATTAATTAAAAATGAGCTCCTGGTATAGCATAGTCGGCCTAATAATGTTCCCACTGTTGGGACTCAGGCCTCCTCTCTAGGAGAAGGAATAGACCGTAATCCACAACGCGGGTCCCGTACGGGTTTTTGGTTCTAGGACATGCCGGTTTCCTCACGATGTTTCCCTTCACCGTTTAGAGAGCAGTGGTGATGAAATAAATTACGTTTGAACCCGCGATCTACAACTCAAGTCGGGGCAGTTACTACTCCGTCACCATTGCTCTCATAAAGCTCCTGGTAAATGTAAACTTAAAGTTAAAATGTTTGAAGTCGTACAATACTTTTAAAAACAATGAAAAATTTTATGTGCAAAAAATTACGTCTTATTTTTTTTTTAAATTAAATTAAACTTTTTTTTATAAGTCCGTGGTTACTCTTTATTTACCTCCTTTGAAATCAAATATACTCTATTTCTTCTAAAAAAAAGTCTGTGTCGGCAACCCTATCTATAGTAAGTACCTTACATATAACAGCACTACCTACTGCAGGCGGTTATGGCTGCGTGAAAGTAATAAAAAAATAAATATTCTATCTTTAAGTATTATTTACTCTGATAAAGTAGCATGGGTTCGATTTTTTTCGTCGGTCCAGTATTTTTTGAGTTTATTAATTACAAACAAAACTAAAAATCTTTCATTATCATTTTTAGTTAATATCTGACTGACTAATATTGTTAGTATCCGTGCCATAGATTTAAGTTTATGTATTAAGTTCTGTTACTTTTTCGGTTTACAATAAAGTTTATTCTATTTAGTAATTTAATTCATTTTTAATCGTTTTTATTTTGTTTCTATATAAAGTGTATAATAAATATATAAATAGATATATATATATATATATATATTTAATCTGTATACATAATATTTATGATGCAGGTAGGTACCTAAAATGAATCTTTCGTCACTTGTAAATTAATAAATAATAAATTATTATAAATAATTATAATGATTATTTTTCATTAACTAATAGCTACTAGCTATTAACTGATGAGTGCGTATCAAATGGGTTAGGAGATATTTAGTCTGAACAAGCTATTTTTAAAGCAATTCAATGTAACTCTCGCAACACTTTCCAGGAACCGGTACCCATAGCCAAGTTGATAATCTGCAACCGTTAACGATAGTACCATTGCCGAAACGGATCTTGAGCGCTCGGCGTCAGAGTGGGGATCGCTTTGCGCATTCCATACATTGGCGAGTTCTTGGTTGTTAGATACATGCAGCAACGCAGGGAACGAATCAGGAGTGACGTCTATGACGTGATGGCGCGGCGAGCAAATAACTGACACTCCCCGCCCCCGCGTCTAATTTCGCACCACTGAAGAGAGCGGATACAGAGCGGAACTTGAAGCCAGCGCTCAAGATATGTGACGGCAATTGTAGAAAACTTCAAATGTACGGGAATGACGTCATCTCAACGCTCAGTCACGTGGTCAGAACAAAAGAATCGGGGCATGACCCAGGGCCCGATCTAACTATGTGACCTCGAACGTGAGCCACAAAAAAACGCCGCCACAAAAAAAGCTAGAAGCGGCCACAAAAAAAAAGCTGAAGCGCGCGACAAAAAACAGCCGCCTCAAAAATAAGCTTGAAGCGGCTTAGCCGCTCCGGGCAAAGATAATAAACTCCGGGGAATACTTTAAATATTTTTGGCGAAATTGAAGGAACTCCCCAAATATTATAGGCAACCATATTGTTCTTTTGTATTTTCATCAAAGATTTAAGCATTTACAGTCAAAAAATGACATTAGACGAAGTGAAACTGGTGAAGAAGACCAGAAATGGGCAACGGAAGTTCATACTCCCACAGATATCACAATGAACATAGTTATGCGACTACGATAAAACAAATAAATGAATGGTTTGAATAGTTATGTTGAAAATGGGTTAATCGTAGTGACCTGATGATGATGATGGAGCCGGAAGATAGGCACCGGAACAGCGTAATTAATCAATGTATCCTACCCGTGTTTGGGCTTATTAGAATTGTCATGAGATGCATTTTGGCTATAAGGTACTATCGAACTGATCTGATATTTATTGGGCCGGAAGGTAAACACGGGAACTTCATAATAAAACAATTTATCCTAGCAGGGTTTCAGTTAATTGGAATTGTTATGAGAAAAAGGTACTCTGGCTGTAAGTGTATGTACTAAAAAGTGTGAAATAAAAAACTTTTTACTTACTAAAAAAACACTAAAACCATGAAAATAATTTTAATTTTGGTAGTCGGTGTTTAATAAGGAACAAACCATATCGAGAAAAACCGACTTCCGAAATTAAAATTATTTTGATGGTTTTAGTGTTTTTTTTTAATGTACCTACTTAGTCGTTATTTTTTTTTTTGTAAAAAGTTTTTTATCGAGCCAATTCAATTTTAATAAAATAAATTTGTGGTTTTCCAGATATTTAAAAAAGATACAAAATGAGTAGAACCGGCCTTAACATTAACAAATTGAAACGTAAACACTGTTGCGCTTATTTTACATGCATTACATAAAATTCGTTGATATTAATCTACAGCATATTTATTTGCTTAACTAAGCTGAAAATGTTTCCTACTTGCCTTGGAAACAAATGTTTTGCATAAACAAAAAATATGATAATGATGTTTTATATGTTCAAGATTGCAGACTGAGTCACTATGGTCTATTAGTAGCAAGCTCACTCATTTGTACTTACAAATGCTGAGCGTTGCTTCCTGGGTCCAATATTCGTTTCAAGAAAATTGTTATCGAGTTCTAAGTTGTAACTTAGACTTTGTTTGGCTTTGCGAGATCGTGAGACGAGGCATTATCAGGTAAAAAGGCGTCAGGGAGGCAACCTCCTCGATCAGGAAGCCTAAGACGCTAATACCCTGGCCGCACCGCTTAACCTTTTGAATGTCTTGTTCAACATAAGCAATTGTCTTTCTATTGTGTCTCTAATTACGGCATTCAAAGAGTTAAGCCAGGTAGCACTCTAGAGTCATAGGCGGCGCTCTGCTGTCTGTGGGGCTCTGCTGTCCACCAGTGACCCCAAGAACCACCGTCTTTCCTGTCAGTAGAGTTAAGTTGAAGTGTCCACCTACACCCTGGATGAACAGAGAAATTGAGATGACTATGCGACGGAGCGACCGCGCGTTTCGGCAATTTAAGAGGGATCGCTCGGAAGACAATAGTCTTCCGACCTAAACCCCTTCCTTCCTTCCCCCCTTCCCCCTCCACCTAACTCTTCACCTTCTTTAAGACTGCCAGGAACCATTGTAACCAGATGATACGCAACGCAAAACACCGATACATTCTAAATAAAATCGCTACCTTTTCTCCTGCTGATATTTGGAAATTCCTCAGAACTCTAGGTATCGGTAAACCCGCACATTCGGACCTTCCTAACACAATTGGTTTAGACGAGCTGAACTGTTATTTCTCCACTGTTCCTATGCTTGGTAATCTAACCAAATGTCAAACTATTGGTTATCTTACTGGGCTGACGCGTCCCAACATCACCCCTTTTGTTTTCACCCCAGTCAATTCGGAAGAAATCAAAAAGATTATCCTCTCCATTCAAAAATATTAGTCTTTCCTGGGGTGACACGTGTTGAAATGCACAGCGAGGTAAAGGAGAGGGTCGCTCTACGGTTTGCTGGCATCTCTTTGAGCACGTTGCTCTACGCGCTCCTCAGAGATGTCACGCGTTGTCGACGACTGGAGTTCGATCCGGAGGATTATCAGACGGCCTGATGGAGAGTTACCCATTGCTAGTCGTCCGCAAGCCTGAGCCTATCGTGGCTGGTAGCTGGATTAACGACATCTGCCTATACTATCAGACAATACAAATATACAGTTCGCAGTCACGTTTCCTTAACCATCTATTTAATTGAATGTGACCGAATGACAACCAAATGTAACCTGATAGCATTCTGCTAAGAACCAGTCATCATTTACTGGCTAAATTAAGATCTTTAATTAGTTACTATCAGAAGGAAACCGGCGTGGAGCGCATTTTAATTCAGATCATTTAGTATATTTAGTGTGATGACATCTCTGTGTCAGTAATGTTTACTGCGGTTAAGAGCGTCCAACCCGAAATACATTTCAATATAAACCCTCTACTAAATAATCCTCAAATATTAGAATCGTTGAGATTGCTCATTCCAAACAGTAGGCTATGCTCAGGACCGAGAGAAAGGATGTTTAAAGTCCCGAAATAAATAGTAAATCTGTTAAAGTTCGCACCCGTGACACGGGCGGTAGAAATACTCAATAGTGTTTCTCTGTGACTACTGTAGTAAGAACAATTTTTTATTTACCACAGATTTGTTGTTGATTGTACGGGGTCTTTAATTGCACATGTTATGTTTTTGATTACACATAATTCAAGGTTTATATTCTATAAGGAATAATAATACTAAAAGTCCTACTGCTAGAATATGTGGTCCAAAAATGCATGGTTTCGAAGATATCATTAATCAATCATATTAGTTTGCTTAAACTTTAGCCCTTCTTATTGTACGAATAAATTAAAAACGTAAAGAAAGTATATCTAAAGAAACCTTGCGCATTTAATCCAGATTCTGAATATTTTTTTTTTTAAGATTTTTAGTGACGGAATTAGTGAATACAAACAGCGTTCTCGTTATTTCTCTTTTTTCGCATTGCTTCTTTATATCAAACACTAGCGGCCTGTCACAGCTTTGGACGGGCAATAAATATAACCTATGTTATTCAGGATAAATGTAGCTTTCCAATGGTGAAAGAATTTTTGAAATCGGCACAATTTTTTTTGAGTTTATTCATTACAAACATACACACAAAAATACAAATTTTCCCTTTTTATATATTAGTGTAGGTTACGTTGGATGAAACGAAATCAAATGAAATCAAATCAAATCAAAGCATTTATTTCAAATAGACCATTTACAGGCAATTTTGAATAGTCAAATGTCGGTCAGTCCAAGAAAAGTGAAGCTAAATTGCTAAGAGAAAAGCTTTTAAACCATGCTCGCGTTTACGATAGCGGTGCGGGGAGGGCCCTCTTAACAGAGTAAGCAAAAGAGCATCACCTAAATTAATTAAGATAAATTAGTGATGCTATTTTAAAGTTCCTTTCAACATGGTTCAGGGTTTTAACCTTGTCAGAATGTCTGATATTATCAAGGATTTTCATCTTACTTCTTTCGCTTTATTGTCGTAACGAGTGTACGAAATTTATTCCGCCGAAAATGTTGGTCTGTATATTTTAGTTTTTCCTTAAAAAAAACCGGAAAAAAAGTTTTTTTCATTATTATTTTTTTGTGATTAAAAAAAAATAAAACTCGCAATTACATAATAATAATACTCGCTCGAGGGTCGTTCTTTTTTTGGTGGGTAAAAATCATCCAAATAACATCCCCCGCCCTTGGGTGGAGCGGGAGATAGTGTCAGACTCTTACTGACTAAAAAAACCCACCCCGTTTCTTCTTGCCTTTCATACCGGGGCTGAGCCTACTTTTCGGAAGCAGACCCTAGCCCCAGTAGGCTTCGACCCTGCTGGGCCCCTACGGTTGCAGACAGCTCCTTGAGGCGCGCGGGAACACTACACGCCGTTGACGATTTGGGCTCGGTCCGGACAGTTACCGGACGGCCGGACAGCGAGCTACCCATTGCTCACTGGAAGAAGTTGTCAGCAACAGCAGAAGCCCAGCCGGGTCGAAGCCTACTGGGGCCAGAGTTATCCAAAAGCGAACACGAGTCCCGATATGAAGGCTTGAAAGAGCGGGGTGAGTTTTTTAGTCAGTAAGAGTCTGACACTATCTCTCGCTCCGTCCAAGAGCGGGGGTTGTCATTGGATGACTTTCCCAACCAAAAAAAAAAATAAAAAGGCTCGTTCTGGACGAATACCAAACGACCGGACTGCGAGCTACCCATCGCTCGCCGTAAGCTAGCCTGCGCTTACGGTGGCTGAAAATCGGGATCGGGATCCCGTCAGCTGGGGCATGAGGGCCGTTCTATTGTGTTTGCGGCAGCTTCCTTGGCCATTCCTCCTCGCTTTGAACTATGTCCAGCCAAGGACTGGCACGAGAGACCGTTGCCACCGATCGCCCCCACGAAGACACGGTGGAGCTCCGCCTAAGCAGGGCACACCTCTACCGTATGTTCCACCGTGTCCTCCGGGACTTCAATAACATAGGAATGTTAACATAATTAGTGAAATGATTTCTCATTTCACCATAACACTATACAAGGTGTAAGGGACAGCCCTCCACAAACTTTAAGGTCTTGCTCAGTAGACGAAACTGAACAATCTCCTATAAAAAAAATTCAGGAAACGAAAAAAAAATTCCGCCTCACCATACAAAATTATTAACTTGATTGGACAGTTTGTATGGAGAGGCTGAATTTTTTTCATTTCCTGATAAAAGTTTTTATGGTGGGTTGTTCAGTTTCATCCACTGAGCAAGCCCTTAAAGTTTGTGGAGGGCTGTCCCTTACACCATTTATACATTAGGTATATGTTCCCCAACCCATACTGGCAGCGTAAACTTAACAAATCTGTGGTAAATACCCCTTCAGGGCGTACTGTTGTAATCCTGTGTTTTGAAATAGTAATGATAAATGATAAATGATAAATGATAAATGATCTTTATTTTGCAAGTAGGTTTTATAAAAACACTTTTACACGTCAATTTTTTTTTTTCGTCTATTAATGCTAGATGAGGCCGGTGTTTCCTACCCGACTACCCTGAGAAGAAACACCGAAACAAACTCAGGGGTCAAAGTCTCTTTTAAAGTCCATACAGCAAAACATGTAATGGTCAAATAATAAAAATATTGCAATACTTATTGATTACTTTACGGTCATGCTAACGATGCTACTTTTATAATTTTCGTGAGCAAACAAACTGATGTGTTAAAAGTTCATTAATTTACTAATGTTCGTCCCACGGTTTTGCCCACACTCTGTGCAAAATCTTGGTCAAGGTAACATACTTTTTGCGAACATCTCGTTTGTAGAAATGTACTACACAATTTAACACTGGTTTTATACACCGCTAAATTTTAATCGTTTTAACTTTTAATCCCGTGGAGGGTCGATCCGGTACATGAAACACTATCGATTTGCAAAGATAAAATTAAAAAATAAAGTACCTCTTTTTCAAAACTCGTATTAATTTAAGCACGAACGAAATTAATTTCTTTAAGAAAACGTCAGCTCAGCAAGTTCAATGTACGTAGATTATACGCAACGTTGACTATTAACTAAAGGGCATTGAACCCGCTCAGCTGACGTTTTCTTAAAGAAATTAATTTCGTACATGCATAAATTAATACGAGTTTTTTTTTAATTTTTATCTTTACAAATCGATAGTGTTTCATGTACCGGATCGACCCTCCACGGGATTAAAACGATTAAAATTTAGCGGTGTATATACGAAGCCCGAAACACGTGTTTACCTAGTATTTTTTATGTAAAAAACTCTATTTACAAAATTTCTATAACTGTATCATGAAAAATTACAAAGTTAGATATAAGGAAAGATTAAGTTGGAAGAAGTTTTTGACACCATATAATTAGTTTGATTTTAGTTAGTAGCGTAGGGTCTTTTTAGGGTCCCGTAGTTAACTAGGAACCCTTATGCTAGAACTACACTGCGCACACGTGTGCCACACACGCCGATCTGGGCGCGTCGGTCTCCATACATTTTATATGGAAACTAGACTTGTAGAGCTACACTAGATCCACGCCACGCGACATTGTTCTCCGTACAAATCAGGCGTGTTACACGTGTGCGTCGGTCTAATGTAGTTCTAGCTTTATAGTTTCACCATGTCTGTCTGTCTGTCCGTCCTCGCTTAATCTCTGTGACCGTTAGCACTAGAAAGCTGAAATTTGGTACCAATATGTATATCAATCACGCCGACAAAGTGGTAAAATAAAAATTGGAAAAAATGTTTTATTAGGGTAGCCCCCCTATATGTAAAGTGGGAAGTGATTTTTTTTTTTAATTTCAACCCTAACGTGTGATATATCGTTGGATAGGTATTTAAAAATGAATAGGGGTTTACTAAAATCTATTTTGATAATGTCAATTATTTCGGAAATAATCGTTCCAAAAGTAAAAAACGATGTGTCCCCCCCCCTCTAACTTTTGGACCATAAGTTTAGAAAATATGAAAAAAATCTGAGAAGTAGAACTTTATAAGGACTTTCTAGGAAAATCATTTTGAACTTGATGGAAAGAACAGTTTTTGTACAAAAAGACAAAAAGGTTCTACAAAATAATTTCTGGACTAAGTTTGTAGTATAATCGTATATGCAAGCATTTTTTTAAACTCATAAGTGAGTACACTTATTGTGACGGACGGGAAACTACGGAACCCTACACTGAGCGTGGCCCGACACGCTTTTGGCCGGTTTTTTTATTTTGCAATTAAATAAGCACCCAAAGAGCAGTAGAAAGGGCTTTCAGAGTTTCATTGCGAGATCGAATCAGCAATGAGGATATCCGCAGAAGGACCAAGGTTACCGACATAGCACGAAAAATCGCCAAACTTAAATGGCAATGGGCAGGGCACATTGCTCGCTGAACAGATGGCCGTTGGGGCCGAAAGGTCCCAAGTCGTCGACGGCGCGCACTGTTTCCGCGCGCCTCAAGGAGTTGTCAGCAACAGCAGGGGCCCAGCCGAAGAAGAAGAAGTCGAAGCCTACTGGGGCCAGGGTTATCCGAAAGGGCGCTCGAGCCCCGGTATGAAGGCTAGAAGGAACGGGGTGTGTCTTTTAGTCAGTAAGAGTCTGACACTATCTCCCGCTCCGCCCAAGGGCGGGGGATGTCAATGCATGATTTTTCCCACCATAAAAAAAAGGAACGAAAGGTTCTGGAGTGGCGAGCGCGTACCGGAAGACGCAGCGTTGGAAGGCCTTCCACAAGGTGGATCGATGACCTGGTAAGGGTTGCGGGAATCCGAAGGATGCGAGACGCACAGGAGCGTTAATTGTGGCGACACTTGGGGGAGGCTGAAACGATGTGTTGGAACTAGTGATTTATTAAAATAATATAATAATAATATAATATTCCACAACTATCACACAACGCCGTCTAGTCCCAAGCTAAGCAGAGCTTGTGTTATGGGTACTAGACAACTAATAAACATAGAATAGAATAGAATAAACTTATATATTTCTAAATACATACATATTATAGATAAATTACACACAAATTACATTATTTAAAACAAAGTTATAAGCTTGTTATATCAGCAAAAACTACAAGGTTTCGCATAGGTACACAAAAATTAATGTTGTCTAAGACTCGGTACCATAAAACAAGTTAATTCAGAATAAGGTGATGTATTCCTTATGAAGTAACTAGCTTCACACCGATTACCTAGTTAGATGCAATGAACTAATCGATTCGTTAGTCTTTGACCCTAATTGGTAGAAAGAAGGTTATTATATTTATTAGATAAGCAATAATATTTTGACTCACTTTTTTTAAATGATTATTTTTATTGTGCTTTTGAGTACAATATAGACCGGTTTACACTGTTCTTAAATAATACCTTTTAATACTGTTATATGGAAATATTGTAAGTTTCTACAACCATTTTTTAGAACCGGCAAGAAACTCCATGATTACTATCATGGAGTTTCTTGCCGGTTCTTCTCCATAGGAAACGACCAATTTGGAACCGTGTACTAGAGTCCGTCTAACGAAAGCGTGACCTGAGAAAAGGAGGTTAAAACCAAAAATTTTGTATGTGGTATCATTGAAATAGTAGGAGAAAAAAGTTTTGATACTTGAGTATTTTTTGTATTTATGACGATTGTATAATAGTTGTATAGGAACTTAAATTTTAGTCAAAAAGGTGTTTAAAGACTAGAACTACACTACACCGACACACACGTGTGAGACGTCTCAGACGTGTGCGGCAGGTGTGCACACTACACTGACGCAACGCGTAACACGTGTGATGCCTTTGATTTCATCGGAGGATTAAAAACAGATCAAGCTTGCTTTTTCATTTACCATCCATTAACACTTCCGCCTGACCACCACGATCAGACGCGTGGATAGCCCCGCCCACCTTCCTCTAAAATTTCTGGGACCGATGTGTCCGCGTCGCGGACGTAGCGTCGCATGGCGTGGCGTGGATCAAGTGTAGCTCTAACAGTCTATTTTCCATATGAAATGTATGGAGACCGACGCTCCGAGATCGGCGTGTGTAGCACACGTGTGAGCAGTATAGTTCTACCTTTAATTATTCGTGGGTGTATGGTAAAGGTCAATAACACACAAAATGTTAGTTATTATTCCAAATTATTTTATTTTATCTGTTATTTCAAATGTCGCTACGTAATATTCAAATAATACTCTTAATTTACCATTTCATTCGACTCGTGAGCCACAGAAAGTTCAGCAGCTATCTTTTTCAAACTTGAACTAGGATTTCAGTCACTATTTCCTTCACTTTCGCGATTTTAACTTCATTAGAAGACTTTGATGCACTACCAGACAGACTGAGGCAAATCTTTCATTACATCTCAGCCGCTTTTGAACGCATTCTACTACTCATTAGCATGTTTTTGATTAAGTCGATTCAGCAAAAGTCTTCTTTGTTCGATGTTTATGTCAATTACGAAATTCGCAATATGCCAGAATATCTAAAAATATAAGAAAAAAAAATATTATTATATCGTAAATATATCTAATAATATTTGTCAACAAGGATCAAGAACATAACGTCATACTAACTTAAAAAATCAGAAATCGTATATAAACATTGTTGGTTTTTATTGAAAACACCTTCTTTCTCTTCTTGTTTTTGTTTGAATTTATTAACCATAGTGTGTAGCAGTTTTCGCACGTTACTGTTTATTGTTTTTCCCATAATTAAGCAATTATTATAGAAAAATAAATATCTGTTTACAAAAACTGACAATTGCTACCATAGACTTTGACGTGATTTTTTCGGCGAAACAATGTTGCCAATTTAATTTAAAAAAAAAACTCCAGGTTACGCTTTCAGTAGACGCACTCTAGCTCCTGACGTTTTATAAGTGCCCATGTAGGCCTATGTGAAATAAAAAACTTTTGACTTTGACTTTGACATTACCTCATTACATCGTTTTTTTTTTTGAGGTTGGCAAATCACTCTGTCACATTAATATTGTAAAGGCAAATACTTTTTCAACCGACTAAAAAAAGGAGGGGTTGTATTTTTTTTTTATATCTTGCGATTTGCAAAAAATCTACGTAACTCAATTCAGGAATTGAACTGTTTTTATAAGTTAGTTTGTAAGGAACCCCCAGAGCGCCATTTCGACAAGAACTTGCCCGGTTTTTTGGACATAAATGGATATGCTTTTGGATTGTTCCTATTTTTTTTCCACATTTCAATTCTGCAGATGGTATTCATGAGGAATTGAGGCAACTCCACAAATATTATAATCCAACAATACAGTGATTTGGTATTTTCATCGTGAACTCAAGCTTCTACAGTCAAAAGTAACATTTGGTAGATTCATAATACCTACTATACATACAGTTCATTCTCTGTCCTAGAGAGGAGGCCCGAGTCCCAGCAGTGGGAACATTTCTTAAAAGGTTGAATATGTATTTTTTTATTGTTTTTATTTTTTTATTGTAGATTACACCTATGTATTTTTTTTTATTGTTTGACCGCTATCTCACCTGATGGAAATTAGCGACGATGCGGTCGACGATGGAGCGCGCTACCCAAGAAGTAACACACTCACTCTTGACTTAAAGATTCCCGGGTTGTATGATTTACCTTCCGATCCGATAGCTCACCAATAAACTAGCTTAGAAACATATAATTGTTTTAAATTGTATAATTACAGATTTCATCCATCGTTCGGTCACGATAACGAATCCATTCTGATTGGCATGTGCGTGACTTAGGAACATTACCTAGCTATGTCTACAAACATAGATACATAACGAAGTGCCTGCAGTAGTCCATTACGCGGTTGGAATAATATTTTGTGAAACCGTACTGGTTCAATGCTCAGAAGTAAGGATTTGGAATATATAAAACACTCGTTTATGGACTTTGAAGACCACTTTTATTACAAAAGTTACAAACAGCTACAATATAGTTTAAATTCAAGTCTGGCACAGATGTCCCGATCTTTGCACACTTCCCGCCATTTTACTTGCTTGTGATTGGTCGAGAACTGTCAAAGCCTCGACATGAAGTCAATACAACTACATTTAATTTTAAAAGTTCATAGATACGATTATAAATAATCAATAAACAATTATATAATAATTATAGGTATAATTTATAACTTTTTTTTAACCGACTTCAATATAATTAATAACTAGCTTTTGCCCGCGACTTCGCCCGTACGTAAAATATAGCCTATGTCACTCAGGAATAAAGCAGCTATCTATCGGTGAAAAAATTTTAGCAATCGGACCAGTACTTTCAGAGCTTCCAGAGATTATCTCCATAAACAAAAAAACTGGGCAAGTGCGAGTCGGACTCGCGCACTGAGGGTTCCGTGCAAACTACAATTCCCGAATGGAGTCTCGAAGATTTTTCCGAATTGCAATTTATTTTTTTGGGACGTATAAACAACAAAACTGTTTTCAAATTTTTTCCTATATCTGTGCTACAAGACCTTGCTTTGTGCCAAATTTCAGGATTCTGGGTCAACGGTAAGTACCCTATGAATTTCGATCTTTGAGAGTATCAAAATATACGTTTTTTTGCGACATAACGGCCGTATCTTTTTTATTCGTTAACTTAGAAGTTTGATTTTTTTACAGCTTGAAGGAACAGCAGACCTGAGTATATGATTTTAATTGGAACTTGATACCTCCACGCGTTCTCGAGGTAAAGGGTTTTGACAGACAGACAGACGGATGGACAACAAAATTTGATAAAGACATTATCGAGCAGGTGGTGTAAAATTTCCTTTTATATGTCATACAACCATCACTTAAAGCAAGTCATTCTATCCCTAGAGAGATAATGCAGTATGGCCGATCCCTAGGGAATAATGAGATTTGAATTTGGAACGTCAAACACCGTCAACATTAAGGGTGAGTTACACCATTTAACTATAACTATAACCAAACCATAACCAGCCATAAAACGGCCGCCTATTGGTCAATTCGACGATTTGAAAACTGTTAACGGCTTTGTTATGGTTATAGTTAAATGGTGCAACTCAACCTAAGTGAAGTAAAATGTACGTACATCGATTTCTCTTTGATATTAATTGGAGATTTCACACATTGAATTGGATTTTGATTGATTGTTCACTCATTTGTTTTCTTATCGGTCACCACGCTCAAAAAACAAATGAGTGGGGGGTGTCAGGTTATTTTCGTTACGGAATTTCTGGATTCTATACAATAGCTTAACAAACAAAAAAAAAACAAAAAAACGCAGTGTATGTTATGAGATTCATCAACTATTTATGAAACAGAATTGTAAGTCAATACAGATTAGATGCAGCTCTAAAACAAAGCTTAACATTTATAAATAGTTAGTGGATAGTTACCGCAGCATATTTTATTGTTACAACTAACCGACAATGGCATTGTAAAGTATTTGCCAATTTTTTACTCAACGGACATTAATAAAGAATACTTATTAATGTAACCAGGATAATATAATACAGATTTTTTTTTAAATCGACGAATTTCAAATGACTTTAAAATCGGTGTCGTTCAAACTCGATTAATGGATGTGAATACGGATATGGTCTAAACGATTAAATCGCTACGATATCATTACTGTTTTTATTACGTGAATCGGACTACTTTTCTATTTGCAGGATTTACCTACTGAATTTTAAACATTTTTATTTTTATTTTTCTCAAAATTAGGGATAGGTTTGCAAATATCTTGCGGTGAGACTGTTTGATTTACCTATATTCTTCATTATTATTTAAACTTTATTTTTAGTTTAATCTGTACACACTATTATAAAATAATTAATTATCTACACTTATTAACTATAATTACAGTAAATTAAAAAATAAATAAATAATAATACCCTACGCTAAAATACAATATCTAAAATATGGTGTCAAAAAACTCTTCCACATGGCCGTCGACTGGTAATGTGCAATTCATTATTATTATTTTTGTATAATTCAGTGCTGTGTATTTTTATAAATTATAAAAACTGTATTAAGAAATTCTTTCTATTTTAAATTCCATAATATATTTTTTTTAAGAGTCAAATACACAACTCCCAACTCCCAACCCAACTCTCCCAACTCTCTTAAAACCATCATGTTTTCGATGTGAAAAAGAGACAGAGTTATAAAGGACGAATAGCACTATCCTTTTCTCACATAGAAAACATGATGGTTTTAAGATGTCATAATACGGCCGCTGAATTGTTTTTTAACTAGTTCTTGATGTACCATCAACAGAAGTGCCGCATTCTTTATCCTCCGAGGTCATTAACTACATAACGAGCGCAAGAGTCGCCACAGACGATATGTTTTGCTACAATTAGTTAGCTGTACCGCAATTAGGAAAATCGTGAGAACTGTACGACCTTGCTATTATGTACGAATGCCCTTGTAGATTGACTTTATGTTATGTATGATTTGTGATATAATGTAAGCAGTGGCGTAGCTAGGTAACCATGGGCCCTGGGGCAAAAGCAAACTGGGGCCCCTAAATTGTTTAGGCTTGACCATATTTAAAAAATACAAATCTTCTTATATTTATAAAAATGAATAGCTGTTCGTTAGTCTCGCTAAAACTCGAGAACGGCTGAACCGATTTGTCTAATTTTAGTCTTGAAATATTCGTGAAAGTCCAGGGAAGGATTAAACGGTGAAAAAATATGGAAAAACTCATGAAAAAAAAAATCGAATAGAACGCCATCTCTAATTAAAATGTCATTTTGAAATGAATTATGCTGGTAATGCCTGTAGATGGCGTTATCCTTTCACAGCTTAGCTAAAGCGTATCAGGCAGTACGAAGTTTGCCGTGTCAGCTAGTAACAATACAAATTTTAAAAATGCAACTCTACCTTTATCTTTTATATAAATCCCAATTTATAAGAAGATTTTATCATGAACATGTACACAACGATATGGAGGCGTGGTCGTCGTTGTATCAACGATATCTTTCACATCTTAATTACCGAATCTTCATAAGTAGGGTTTTCAACCAATACTGCAGTGGTCACATTATATGATTTACTAATACTACCAACATAAATAATTTTCGTAAAATTTTTCATTTATTCAATAAGCGGTTTTTAGGGTTCCGTAGCCAAATGGCAAAAAACGGAACCCTTATAGATTCGTCATGTCTGTCTGTCTGTCTGTCTGTCTGTCTGTCTGTCTGTCCGTCCGTATGTCACAGCCACTTTATTCCGAAACTATAAGCTAAGCTATACTGTTGAAACTTAATAAGTAGATGTATTCTGTGAACCGCATTAAGATTATCACATAAAAATAGAAAAAAAGCAATAAATTTTGGGGGTCCCCATACTTAGAACTGAAACTCAAAAAAAATTTTTTCATCAAACCCATGCGTGTGGGGTATCTATGGATAGGTCTTCAAAAATGATACTGAGGTTTCTAATATCATTTTTTTCTAAACTGAATAGTTTGCGCGAGAGACACTTCCAAAGTGGTAAAATGTGTGTCCCCCCCCCTCTAACTTCTAAACTAAGAGAATGATAAAACTAAAAAAAATATATGATGTACATTACTATAAAAACTACCAACGAAAATTGGTTTGAACGAAATCTAGTAAGTAATTTTTTTTTAATGCGTCATAAATCGAAAAAAATACACTATTATTAAAACATCGATCAAAGTTACAACACATTACAAGAACCTTTATATTATGTTACTTGCTGCTACGGAACCCTACATGGGCGAGTCCGACTCGCACTTGGCCGGTTTTTTAATCAGGTTTTGGGGGCCCCCGAAGCTTGAGGTTCCCAGGTCACTGCCCCGCCCAGCCCCTTAGTAGCTACGCCACTGAATGTAAGGAACTTAAAAATGTGGTTTAAATTATGTAGTTAGATAATTCAAAATATAATGCCATATGAGTCAGTAGAGTCAGTGTTGTGGTTGAATGACCGTAGGCATGTGGAATTTAGGAAAGAATTGGTATCGGCAATCGATTTTTTTCCTAATATTTGAAAGAATGTCTGCTTCTCTTTCTTCTATACATATATAATTATGGTGATTTTTTGGAATTTTTCCTCTATATCTTTTTATACACCGTGTATTTGATATCTACGCACAAACGAATACCACGAATCCAATACATGATTCTGATAGATAGATAGATAAAACATTTATTTGATGCAACAAAATTAACACACAATACACAAAAGCACAATAAAATTACAAACATAAATTAACAAAAAATAAATAAATAGAAAATGTAAACAATCACAGATATAGACACATTGAATTACATACATAAAAAAGACGTTAAAAAATTAAACATAAAAACATAAAAAGTAATAAAATCCAAAAAAAAGTAAAGCTTAAAAGTTTTGTGTGGCAAACAAAAAAACAAAAAATGCATAGTGCGGTGTGTGCTTCACGGATGCACCAAATGGGACACGATTCTGGACCTCCAAGTAGTGGAAATTTTCGTCGCACTTTTCATTTTTTTTTTTTAATTTAATTAACCTTTCCAATATCATAATTAGAGACACAATAGAAAGACAATGAGAGAGTGAACGCTGGTGTTCGCTTGGGGTTTAAGGCTTATAGTCTCTTGAACCATCTGGCCAAAATTAAAATAATCACTACTCTCGTACCCGCATGCGACTATCTGTGCATTTGTTTGCGGCCAGCTGCGCCCGGACAGAGCCCCGCAAACTTTTAAATCCATTTTCTTTGCGAAATATTGATTGATTTACATGTGCGATGTTCATTTTGAAGAATATTAAAATTTAACTACCAATTTTTATGTGTAAAAACGTTTCTGAAATTCGAGCCGTTTTGAAGCAGTAGGGAAAAGTTGCGAAATTGCTAAATATTTTTTTTAGACAAAAGTATTAATCGCACGAAAAAATCAAATGTTGATAATGTTGTTCATTAATCTATAATAAACATATATTTTTTCCAAACCTATTAACCTGGCCGTTACCGAGGAGTAGGCTCCAGAAAGTCACTGTTTCGGGCGCTTGGACCTTAATGCATTAAACTGTGTAAAATTTTTATTCTAGCTAGAAAAAAAATAGAAGGGTTGCCTAACCCTGAAGGTATGACGACCGTAGTGCCAGCCCCAGCACAACACAATGAGCTAGGATCTCCTATAACTTGTGAATTAAACATAACTAGCTAAATGGCATCAACAACTAAGCAAAGA
This sequence comes from Mythimna albipuncta, assembly GCA_929112965.1. NCBI lineage: Eukaryota > Metazoa > Arthropoda > Insecta > Lepidoptera > Noctuidae > Mythimna > Mythimna albipuncta. Next base: position 1,275,843 of record OV815986.1, on the reverse strand, counting down.
TTGCATTCATTATATCACAACTTGCAAGTTGCAAATGCGAATCAATTAAAATATAATGAGACGCCTCCGACAAGATGTCCTCAGCAGTTAGACATGTTCGCTGAATATTTATATTGTATTTATTTCAAGGCACACTAGATTGCTTCGGCTTACTGTGGGTGCCTTATTATTAACCTTAGATGCACGAATGTTGTAATAAAACTGTACAATGTTGCAGTCGACGTTTTAGGTACAAATGTTAGCATACAGCCTAATGAGCCTTTAAGGCGTATAGTTCCTTGAACCATCTGACCGAAATTATGTGAACGCAACTCAGGCACTCGCCTAGGCGGCAGTACGCAAATCTGTGCACTTATTCGCGGCCAGCAGCGCCCGGAAACGGAAAGCGCTTTAAATACATTTTCTCTGCGAGATATTGATTGATTTACATATGCAATGTTCACTTTGAAGAATATTTAACCACCAATTTTTATGTGTAAAAATGTTTCTAAAGGTCCAAGCCGTTTCGAAGGAGTAGGGAAAAGTCGCGAAAAGTTGCGAAATTGCTCATTTTTTTTTTTGTCTAAAGTAGATATTATTTGCACGGAAAAATCAAATGTTGATATTATTGTTCATGAATCTATAATAAATATATATTTTTTTCAAACCAATTGACCTAGCCATTACGGAGGAGTAGACCTCAGAAAATCACTGTTTTATGGCACTTTTCGGGCGCTTGGCCCTTAAGTGTAGGTACTTTAAGCCAAGTGTTCTTTTCTTGTTTTCTATTAAAATCAAATCATAAAGTGTAAGACGAAACCAGTAAAGACTCACAAAAAACTTGTATAAAATAAATTCATTGTTAAACAAACAAACGACGATAAACCAGTATTGCGAATTCTCAACGGTCATCGCATGCCTATTCAAAATAACGTACTTTAACGTACATTATGTGACGACCAGTATACAAGGATAACGACTTTATAACAGTGTCGGGCGATGTGAGACGTGCGTTGTTCTAATTCTAGTTAGAACTATTTACTGAGTTTGTTCCGAACCTTTGGTGCGCTACTCGCACTTGACCGATTTTTTCTTCGACCGGGTAAGATTGGGTTTAGATAAAAAGTGGAATAGGATAGGTACTTTGGCTATTTTTTGAACTATTTACTTATTTTTCGCGATCGAGTTTTTGACAGTATTTTTAGGGTTCCATATGAGAACTTACGTAAGGAACTTTGGGCAACTGGACACACTCGTTATTTCGAGTGGGTCCAGTCTCGCAATTTGACTACATTTTTCTATAAAGAAAATACTCAGTAGCCAATATAGCTAGGTAGTTCAGGTTCACTTCACAGTATTATTCAATGTTAATTAGACTTTTTCCATCATATCCTGTTTTCATGACTCTTAAATAAGCATGAAGCAGAGCGAAGAGCATCTTGAGGAAGTAGAAAAAACCGGAGGTAAACGACATCATTGTCGAGGCGAAGAGCCGGATGACGTGTTACTGGTCTGTCATGGCCTTGAACTGAATGAACTTTGTTTTTAGTTCGTGCTTTGAATAGCATTAGTTACTGATTTAAATTACTGGTAATACCTAACGGCCATCTGTTCTGCGAGCAATGTGCCCTGCCCATTGCCACTTAAGGCTAGGTCCTACACGTTTTGAACCTTTTTAAATCTCTGGAAATCACCATGAAAAAATATTTTATTAAAATTGACTAAGTACTTATATAGATTAGGCGCAAAAATGACATTTTGCAAGATGCCACCTTATCAAAATGACATAAAAAAAAAACATTATTACTTATCACATAATATGCGATTTACGTAAATTACAATAATAATTTGTAAAATTACATTTACTTCTTGCAGTGGACTTTTTGATAAAATGTATAAATATAATAATACCTATAATTGGCGCACAGTGCCACATTCGCAAAATGACACATTACCGACTTACATTTTTGCAAAATGTCATATTCTCAAAACGACATCCCAAAACGTCACATTAGCAAAATGCCATCATCACACCGGTCTCAATTTACGAGTGTTGTAGGTCGCAGGTTCAAACCCAGCCAGGCGCATTACTTTGTGTAGTTTATTTAATCATCAGTCACCATTGCTCCCATGACAGTGAAGGAAAACATCGTGAGGAAACCGGCATGTCCTTGAACCAAAAATTCGCAGACATGTGACATTCACCAACCCGCACTGGGCCCGCGTGGTGGATTGCGGCCAATTCCTTCTCCTAGAGAGGAGGCCTGGGTCCCAACAGTGGGAACATTTATTTGTTAACCAAACGGAACCAAAGAAGGCGGACGCAAGACCAGTGCAGTGAGCTCGAAATATTTAGAACCTTCTCGCCACGGATGAGTAAGGTTCTCTAAAATATGAATGCGGCTTTCTCATGTTTTTGAATAGTATTATGTGCCTAAAAAGGCTAAGCAGCTAAATTGTTTTCCATGAGAAAGTTAGTTACATAATCGTTTTTGGAGACTTATTTCTTTTTGAAGTGAAAACTTCTTTAGCGGCGTTGAGCACTTTTTCTGTAATGGGTATAAAACCTTAAACTCGCGTCAGGACACGTGACCTGATCGAAAAAGCGTAAGACGGATGGAGAGTAGACAGCTATCCCCTCTCTCCGGCGCGAAATAAAAATAAAATAATTGTAATAGTTTTAGAGTGTTAAATTTTTAATGTAATATAAATTGTCATGTTTGTGTACGATAGCGCAATAAATGAATATTGTATTCTACCACATAAATGATAGTACTTTTATACTGATAAAGCAATTGGTGCAAAATTATTCCCTAACCATTCCAAAATATCAAACATGCTCAACGTTAATAATCAAGTTTTCACTTCTGCCGGCACTCCCGGAGTGCAACCCGTCGGACGGCGAACGAAGACGGGTATATACGGATATATAATATACGGTACGAATATTTTTAGGTGCCGTAGTGTTTTTTTTATGATTTTTTTTGTGAGCCGAGGCAGTCGAAACTTTTTTCTACACGAAATTTCAAACGCGATTTACTCGAAATCAATTATTTTCCCTTGAGGTCCCTTTTTGGTCAACCACTCACATATAATGTCTCTATTATGGCCAGATCATAGAAATTGATCTCTTTATGGCCAACTTAAACTGACCAGATCATTTAAGATTTATGCCAATTCTCGTTTGGTCTTATCATTGATGCAGGATTTCTATGATAATAAAAGATCTAAAAAAAAGTAGGCCAAACGAAGATTGACATATCATTAAACTTAAACGTTTAAAATGATTTGTCCACGACATCTCCGCCGTTATGACCACAGAATAGATAAATCATCTGCTCTGTGGTTATGGTCGTTCATTGTGGCGACACTTGGGGGAGGCCTGCGTCCAACAGTGGACGACTTTCGGCTGAAATGATGATGACCACCCCCTATGAGTAGAGCGCGAAGAAAAGCCAGACTTTTATTGGCTAAGCTGAAACCAACTCATGTTTATAATACGTAACTCTTTTAATAATCTCCGCTGCTGCTATGCTGGATGTCGTAGGTTCGATTCCCACCCAGGACAAATGTTTATGTGATGAGCACGATCATTTGTTCTTAGTCTGGGTGTAATTTATCTATATTATGTGCGTATTTAGAAATATATAAATATGTTTATCAGTTGTCTAGTACTCATAACACAAGCTCTGCTTAGTTTGAGACTAGACGGCGTTATGTGATAGTTGTGGAATACTATTATTGTCATAAGGTCGTAATGAAGAAACGTCTCCAGTAATTACTGATAAGAAATTCCAGTGTAAAATATAAGACGTTAAAGAGAGTGTAAAGGTCGTACTACTAACACTTTTCTAACGTATTACGGCGCTGTGTGATAGTTGTGGAATATTATTATTATTATTATTATTATTATTATTATTATTAAAGCAACCGTTATCAATTGTCTAAACAGTACGCTCTTAAATAGGGTTTCCACCTTTGATTTGAAGAAATATCCCTCTATTGACACCTCACTATACTGCTACTTATTTACTTCATCATTGTCAATCTTCGAGTACATAAATCTACAAATACAGTCCATTTATTTTTATTTATTTTATTTTATTTATCTCCCTGAGATCTTGAACACTAGCTTTAATAAAATATAGACTATGTCATTTAGGAATAAAGCAGCTTTATGTCGGTGAAAAAATTTTAGCAGTCGTACTGGTACTTTCAAAGGTCCCACAAACAAAAAACAAACTTTACAATTACCGTCACGGATCTTGAGCGCTCGGCGTCAGAGCGGGGATCGCTTTGCGCATTCCATACATTGGCGAGCCAATCATCGACATGCAGCAATGCAGGGAACGAATGAGGAGTGACGTCTATGACGCGATGGCGCGGCGAGCCAATCACTGACACTCCCCGCCCCAGCGTCTCACTTCGCACCACTAAAGAGACCGAACATTTGACTTCTGCGCAACCGCTCAAGATCCGTGATGGCAACTGTACATTACTTATTCTTTGTTTCAAATCGCATTTAGTCGACTATACTGAAAGATATTCTATACTAGCTTTAGCCCATGGCTTCGCCCGTGTACATAAAATATAGCTTATGTCATTCAAGAATAAAGCAGCTTTCTATCGGTGAATAAATTTTAGCAATCGAACCAGTTCTTCCAGAGATTACCTCCTACAAACAAACAAAAACAAAAAAAACTTTACCTTTTAAGTGTAGAAATTGATAATTGACTGTTAGGCGGTACGAAGTTCGCCGGGTCAGCTAGTATAAAGTAAAATTAACTCAAAAGAGAATTGATACGTACAATGCGTTCCAAATGAGAATAGGATCGCCCGCCATGTTGTGACGTCACGATTTACTGTCAAATCGAGGAAAGAAATTTTTAACCATTAATTAATTTACGAAAAATTTAATTTATTTATGAACTGTAAACGAAAAAAGTTTAATCAGAATCCAGTTCATTTTACTCACCTCTAAGTTCTTCAATTTTGCCAAAATATCTTCGATTTTACAGTACGACGAGACGTCAAAACATAGGAATCGGTCCTATTCTCATTTGGAACGCGTAGTACTATGTTACTATGTACGTGTGGCAGCCCTACTCTCAACGGCCATTGTCGCTCCAAATCTCGTCGATGACATAATTCGCGAGACGCGCCGGTGATCGGTAACGAACGTCTATTTATAAACACAAGTCGTTTGTTTACTTTCTACTATTCGTCGGTTGCTCCACTGGTTTTAAAACAACGCTAACATATTTCTAGGCTACGATTGTTCCTGGTACATGTTCCATATTAAGTTGATAGCTGAGCTGTTGAATTATAACAGAAACAAATCCATCCTAGGTACTTCAGCACTGGTGTTTTTAGGGTTCCGTAGCCAAATGGCAAAAAACGGAACCCTGTCTGTCTGTCCGTCCGTATGTCACAGCCACTTTTTTCCGAAACAATAAGAGCTATACTGTTGAAACTTTGTAAGTAGATGTATTCTGTGAACCGCATTAAGATTTTCACACAAAAATAGAAAAAAAAAACAATAAATTTTGGGGGTCCCCATACTTAGAACTGAAACACAAAAACTTTTTTTGATCAAACCTATACGTGTGGGGTGTCTATAGATAGGTCTTCAAAAATTATTTTGAGGTTTCTTATATCATTTTTTTCTAAACTGAATATTTTGCGCGAGAGACACTTTCAAAGTGGTAAAATGTCCCCCCCCCCCCTCTATAACTTCTAAAATAAGAGAATGATAAAACTAAAAAAAATATATGATGTACATTACCATGCAAACCGCCAATGAAAATTGGTTTGATCGAGATCTGGAAAGTAGATTTTTTAATACGTCCTATATCTAAAAAAATACACTATTACTAAAACATCGATCAAAGTTACAACGAACTACAAGAACTTTTATATTATGTTACGGAACCCTTCATGGGCGAGTCCGACTCGCACTTGGCCGCTTTTTTTCTCAGCGGGTAAAATCATCCAGATGACATCCACCGCTCTTGGGCGAAGCGGGCGATAGTGTCAGACTTTTACTTCAAACGACTAAAACAATTTGCCTGCTGCTGCGGTCTTCCTATCCGATTATAATATTCACCATCAACGATTGCATCACTGCTTACCACCAGGTGGGATGGCAGTCCCGATTTCCGGCCACCATAGGCTTGGGCTTGCGGACAGTGAGCAATGGGTAGCTCGCTGTCCGGCTGTCCGGTAACTGTCCGAACCAAGCCCAAGTCGTCGACGGCGCGCACTGTTCCCACGCGCTTCAAGGAGTTGTCAGCAACAGTAGGGACCCAGTCGGGTCGAAGCCTACTGGGGCCAGGGTTATCCGAAGGGAAACTCGAGCCCCGGTATGAAGGCTACAAGGAACGGGGTGGGTCTTTCAGTCAGTAAGAGTCTGACACTATCTCCCGCTCCGCCGAAGAGCGGGGGTTGTCATTGGATGATTTTTCCCACCATAAAAAAAGGTGGGATGGCAGTCAAGTAGGTACTAGTTTATTATTAAAATAAAAAAAAACCGGCCAAGTGCGAGTCGGACTCGCCCATGAAGGGTTCCGTAGCAGCAAGTAACATAATATAAAAGTTCTTGTAATGTGTTGTAACTTTGATCGATGTTTTAATAATAGTGTATTTTTTTTCGATTTATGATGCATTAAAAAAGAATTACTTACTAGATTTCGTTCAAACCAATTTTCGTTGGTAGTTTTTATAGTAATGTACATCATATATTTTTTTTAGTTTTATCATTCTCTTATCTTAGAAGTTAGAGGGGGGGACACACATTTTACCACTTTGGAAGTGTCTCTCGCGCAAACTATTCAGTTTAGAAAAAAATGATATTAGAAACCTCAGTATCATTTTTGAAGACCTATCCATAGATACCCCACACGAATGGGTTTGATGAAAAAAAAATTTTTGAGTTTCAGTTCTATGTATGGGGACCCCCAAAATTTATTGCTTTTTTTCTATTTTTGTGTAAAAATCTTAATGCGGTTCACAGAATACATCTACTTACAAAGTTTCAACAGTATAGCTCTTATAGTTTCGGAAAAAAGTGGCTGTGATATACGGACGGACAGACAGACAGACAGACAGACAGACATGACGAATCTATAAGGGTTCCGTTTTTTGCCATTTGGCTACGGAACCCTAAAAAGTGTTTATTTACGTCAAACATGGCGCATACCTTAAAATAAAATAAATAACAATATCGACTAAAAGTAGCACGTAAGATATGCGTCACATCCGCGCAAAACAGCCAGCGCTCAGCAAAATGCTGGCTTTTTCTTAACAATAAACCAATATACAATAAATGACCAAGTTTTTCTGCAGCCTCAAGAAGTTGTCAGCAACAGCAGGAGCCCAGCCGGGTCGAAGCCTACTGGGGCCAGGGTTATTCGAACGGGAACTCGAGCCCCTGTATGAAGGCTTGAAGGAACGAGGTGGGTTTTTTAGTCAGTAATAGTCTGTCACTATCTCCATGGGTGTGTCATAGGATGATTTTCTCCCACCAAAAAAAAAACAAGTTTTTCTTAACAATTGTTTCTACAATTAAGCTATGTAGAAAAGTACAGCAAGATTGGCGATTAGGTTATTTACACTAATATTATAAAGAGGTAGTTTGTTTTTTTGTTTGTAGGAGGTAATCTCTGGAAGTACTGGGGTGCTATTCTCTAAGAAAACAGCCTTGAGCACAGCGCTGGCACAGCGACGAGTCGTCAGCGCAGTACATTGAATTAACAACCCAATGCCCCTTTACATTGGGTTGTTAATTCATTGTACTGCGTCTCACGACTCGTCGCTGTGCCAGCGCTGAGCTCAAGGCTGTTTTCTTAGAGAATAGCAGCCCTGATCCGATTGCTAAAATTTTTTCACCGATACAAAGCTGCTTTATTCTTGAGTGACAGGCTACATTTTATTTACGCGGGCCAAGCAGCGGGCAAAAGCTAGTCCATTATATTGTACAGTTGCCATCACGGATCTTGAGCGCTCGGCGTCAGAGTGGGATCGCTTTGCGCATTCCATACATTGGCGAGCCAATCGTCTTCGTTGTTAGATACATGCAGCAACGAAGGGAACGAATACGGAGTGACGTCTATGACGCGATGGCGCGGCGAGCCAATCACTGACACTCCCCGCCCCCGCGTAAAGAGACCGACTATTTTACTTCTGCGCAACGGCTCAAGATCCTTGATGGCAACTGTACAATGGTTATTACAAGCATAAAAATCTTTATTTCAGACCATATAGATCCATCACATACATACATACACACATGGAAATAATTAATGATAATTAACTATCATTATTATTTAATCAATTATTTACTACGGTTATTATTCTGTATAAATTAATTAACTAAAGTAAACTTAAAAAAATACATTTTTCAAACAAAATAATTGGCGTTATAATTGGCACGAAATAAATCATTCTTAATCATCATTCAACCGATGGATGCGAGACGCACAGAATTGTTCGTTGTGGCGACACTTGGGGGAGGCCTATGTCGAACAGTGGACGTATATCGGCTGAAATGATGATGATTAAATCATTCTTTAAAACCTGTGATCCTAGAACGCGAATGGCAATTGAAGGAAACCGGTGTGCTTATAGCCTGTGAAAGTCTGTGTGAACTATTAGTTCTAGGTCGCGGGTTCAAACCCAGCCAGGCGCATTACTCTGTGTAAATTTCATCACCACTGCTCTCAAAACGGTGAAGGAAAATATATCGTGAGCAAAACCGTGTTGTGAAATATCCTAGAACCAAAAATTCGTAGACATGTGACATCCACCAACCCGCACTGGGCCCGCGTGATGGATTACGGCCCATTCCCTCTCCTAGACAAGAGGCCTGAGTCCCAATAGTGGGAACAGTATAAGGCCGATTATGTCATTTTTTATATTCGCTAACATTAATCACACAACGCCATCCTGTCCCAAGCTAGGCAGAGATTGTGCTATGAATACTAGACAACTGATAAACATACTCAGATATTTCTAAATACATACATACTATAGATAAATTACACCCAGACACAGAACAAATGATATTGCTCATCACACAAACATTTGTCCTGAGTGGGAATCGAACCCACGACCTCCGCATAGTAGTCAGGGCCAATAACCACAAGATCATCATTGTTCATTTTAAACGCGTAATTAATTATTACTAGAGATGCGCCGAGTAACACTTTTGCCGAGTAACGAATACCGAGTTTTACTCGGCTCAATTTTTATTCAACCGAGTACTCGGCCGAGTAACTCGGTTCAATCAAATTCCCATTTCGTGCGCGTAAACAAGTACAAACAAGTTCGCGCCAGTCGAGAGGCCGGCTCGCGTTGATACACCCCTAACACCGCTCGCGCCTTTCAACTACCAGTTGCTTGATAGTTTGCAAACGTTGCGCGTCATAGTGACTAAATAATTGAAAAAGTTTGTCAATTAATGATTGACTGTGTGTAGTACCTGATCAGTGATTGTTGACATAATGACTTCACGTAAAAGATCTCGAATTTGGGCGTTTTACGACGAGATTGTAGAAGACAAAGCAAAAGTGAAATGTACTTTATGCAATTCTCTAATTTCACGTAGTGGTGTTGGATTTTGTCTCATCACTACTACTCATTCATTAGTATAATTTTGATTTAATTAATTAAATTAAATTTGAGATTGTCAAAGATTTCTTAAATTAGTAATTTATACTTTTTGATTAACACTGCTGTTTTAATTATATCTACCTAAATAAATATATATTGCTTTTCTTACACAAAGTATACTCGGCATTCAAACCGAGTTATTCGGCCGAGTACGAGTATCAAAAAACCCGCCGAGTACGCCGCCGAGGACCGAGTATTAACCGAGTACTCGGCCCATCTCTAATTATTACTATGTTCAAAATATCTAATGTATAGTATGTACATGGTTTTAATAAATGTGATAACCTAACCGCCACACTGATGCTTGATTTTCTATGAGACAGCGGTCTATTATAGAGATCCGTTGTGGACGCACGAAAGTGGAACAAATTATTTACTTTCATTTCACTTCGAGTCTCTTAGCGTGATGTGCATTACTTTATGAATTTATAATTACTTAGTTCTTTAAATATTATTGTATAATGTATAGATTATAACACAATTTCTTTATTTAATTTAAATCAATTTAACTTATTACATACACAACTAAAAACTATGATTACAGTAAATTAAAAAAAAACCCCTACGCTAATTACAACTAACTAAAATATGGCGTCAAAAACTCTTCTAAATCGCTGTCGATTGGTAATGTGCCCAAAAGGCTGGCGGCATTGCCACGCTGTATGGCAATGCTTATCCTCTGTCCGAGGTACAAGCCAGCCCTTGGGTGTCTGACATTCTCGTTCTGCTCAGAGTAGAAGTTCCCCCGAAACCAAAAAGAGTAACGTTCCGAGGCCTATCCTAGGTCGAGCAGCGTTATATTTCATCATCATCATCAGCCTTTTTAATTAATGTTCCCACTGCTGAGACTCGGGCCTCCTCTCTAGGAGAGGGAATGGGCCGTAATCCACCACGCGGGCCCAGTGCGGGTTGGTGGATGTCGCATGTCTTCGAATTTTTGGTTCTAGGACATGTCGGTTTCCTCACGATGTTTTCCTTCACCGTTTTGAAAGTAGCGGTGATAAAATACATTACATAACGCCTTGCTGGGTTTGCACTCGCGAACTACAACTCGTAATTCGGGGACATATTATATCGGTCGGCGTTATATTTAGGTTAACATAGAGACGGAATTGGCCGGAATAAACCACAAAGGCGTGTAAGGAAGCCAGCCCGTTTTAGAACTAAGAATTCGAAGACATAATGTGACATCTCGTACTATAGTAGATATTTCATCGTAGAAGTATTGAAAATAAATCTTTGACCACTTAAAGGCAATAGGTTAACCTCGCATTAGAAAACTAACTAAGACGATATCCCGTCTAGTTACTTTTATTTTTCTAGGTGGGACAATCATTCAATGATCTCCGTGCCCTTGAGCGGAGCGGGAGATAGTTTCTGACTTTTACTGACTAAATCCCACTCCTGTTCCTTTGTTGTCTTTCGTACCGGGGCCAAAGCTTCCTTTCAGAAGTAGATTCTTAGGATTCAACCCTGCCGGGCCCTTACCGTTTATTGATAACTCCTTGAGACGCGTGTGAAACAATACGCGTCATCAACGTCTTGGGCTCGATCCGGATGGTTACCTCATTAGAGCCATGGAACAGAATGCTACTTTAACCTTACTGGCAAAAAAAACCCTTTCCGTCGACTAAACTACTGACAGACAAAAGTTACCATTTCCAAGTTACGCCACCACTAACAACAGCCATTGTTATTTACTAGAACCATTGACCTTGCCTTAACCGCATAAATAAATTGTTTTAGCTAATATAACTGACCTATAAACCTGGAACTTTATCGTTTACTGCAATAAATTCCAATCGCGGTCAATAATATTCATTCACGCATAAATTTTTCTGTTGCAACACCACAACATGGCGGTTTGCCGCCAAAAAGTTTGACAGCTGTCACTTTGACATTTGGTAATGCAACATGGCGCGTGCGTTTTTTTTTTTGTTACATGTTTTAATTGGTCAGCCTTGACACCTTGAATTAAAAACGCGAATTTAAATCCTTAATTGGACAAGAAAGCACGACTAGTATTGAAAACACGTTTTGTTTAAAATACGAGTTCGTGAAGTAGTTTCGTAATTTATTTATTGTATAAATGTGCAGACTGTCAGTGATGAATGGCGATCATGCTAAAATGTAATAGACGAAATTGGCCAGAATGACTAAGGAAACGCAACATTACACAATTACGATAATTAACAAGAGAAATGGTCGTAAGAATAGAATAAACTTTATTGTTCAACAAAATAGTAACAATTTCACAGAAACTCAAATCTATGGGTATATTGGCGGTCTTATCGCTGGAAGCGATGTCTTCCAGACAACCTTGGGATGAAATATAAGAACTAAAACAGAAAAGGGGGTAGTCTGCGGTGTACTGCAAGCAATATAAATCAAGGGAAAATTAACATGGCCGCTTTTTAGAGTTCCGTACCTCAAAGGGAAAAAACGGAACCCATATGAGATCACTTTGTTGTCCGTCTGTCTGTCAAGACCCTTTAGAACGCATGGAGGTATCGAGTTGAAATTAAAATCATTGACTCAGGTCTGCGGTACCTTTTAGCTGTGAAAAAATGAAACTTCCAAGTTAACGAATAAAAAAAGATACGGCCGTATATGTCGCAAAAAAAATGTATATTTTGACACTCATAAAGATCGAATTTCACAGGGTACTTCCCGTTGACCCAGAATTCTAAAATATGGCACAAAGCAAGGTCTTATAACAGAAGTATAGGAAAAATCTGAAAACAGTAAAGTTGTTATTTACGTAACAAAAAAATATTTTTTTGCAATTCGGAAAAATCTTCGAGACTCCGTTCGGGAATTGTAGTTTGCACGGAACCCTCTGTGTGCGAGTCCGACTCGCACTTGCCCAGTTTTTTTTTAAGGTAGGTAAACATCAAATGACTTCTCCCGCTCTAGGGTAGAGCAAAAGGGTGTGTCAGAATGTTAAAACGGACGATTGACAGACGGCAAGCTACCCATTCCAAGTCGTTCGCAAGCCATGCCTGCCGTGGCTGGTAGTCGGGGTCGGTGTGAGGTGAGGATATCTGTACACTTACGCATGCCGCTGGCTCCCTCGCCAGCGTTACTTTTTTTTTAAAATGGATAGGCTCGCGTTTGACCACAATCTCATGCCTGCTGGTAAGCGATGATGTGGTCGACGATGGAACACGCTTGCCTAGAAGCAATCTATTCACTCTTGATTTAAAGATTCCTAGCCTATAGCTATCAGGAAACACAGACTACGGCAGGGAATTCCATTCCTTAGCTGTACGCATAATGAATGTACTCCCAAAACGCCTTGTAAGTATAGGTGAGATGTCTATCATATACCGGGGTGTGCAACGCCGTACCTCTTGTGGTCCGATGATGGAATGGACATGGCGGAATTAAATTGTGTAACTCTAGTGCACACTCCCCGAAGTGTAAACGATAGAAAACAGACAGGCTAGCAACTCGGCGTCGATGCTCAAGACGCCGAGTTGCTAGTCTGTCTGTTTTAGAGAAGAAGTACCAAATGCTTCGCAGAAGGAGGTTAGAGGTTTACCTATAGGTATACAATATCCGTGGGTTTGCTGGAAGAAAACCCAATTGTGGGTTAAGCTCGCCTGCCATTATCATCATCATCAGCCTTTTTAATGTTCCCACTGCTGGGACTCAGGCCTGCTCTCTAGAAGAAGGAATGGATGGAGTAATCCACCACGCGCGCCCAGTGCGGGTTGGTGAACGTCACATATCTTCGAATTTTTGGTTTTAGGACATGCCGGTTTCCTCACGATGTTTTCCTTCACCGTTTTGAGAGCAGACTTTGTTATGAAATAAATTACACAAAGTAATGCGCCTAGCTGGGTTTCAATCCGTGACCTACAACTCATAAGTCGGAACCATTACCACTCGGTCACCACTGCTCTCTAGGCTCGCCTGTGTATGATACGCTAATACCACATCAGAAAGGCCCAAGGAGGATGTTAATAAAAAAATGCAATTATAACCTTCTTTTCTCTTCTACTCACAATTAATTAAAAAGAAGACTATCAAAGATGTCAACATGACGTTGGTGCTACAAAAATTCTAAATTGCAGCATTTTTTTATAAATGTATTTATTTTAGAAATTGTGTGTGCTCTCATATATTTTCTATGTCATTTTATGTAAATCTTTAGAATTTTTATAATGTAAGTATATTTTTTTTTAACAAACTAGAATCCGACCACGGGCTCACTCGCGTGGGTGTCGAAATTTAACCCGAGGAAACATACAGTACAATTCACGAATGAAGGCGGCCGTGAAGTTAGCCTTTGCGAACGTTCGAGCATACTACACTCTTCTCGCGCACGCACGTCGCCATTTGGTTCCTAAAACACGTTACTGCGCAGCCTTCTGCGCAAACTTCACGCCCGCCATCATTCGTGAATCATACTGTACTTAGAGTATAAAAGTATCCCATGTCCAAATCCAAGACATGGTCTACCGATATACCAAATTTCAACAAACATACAATCTATGCTTGCGGACGACGAGCGATGCGTAATCCGATCGACATTCGATCTGACGCTCTTATTTTTCATACAAAGCGCAGACGGGACGGCGAACGGTCGACAACAGGCAGGCAACGTCACAAGCACCAGGTGTTCAATTCGATGTTCAATAGCGCATCACTGGCATACAAACCAGAAAATTAATCATCATCATATAATGTTCCCACTGCTGGGACTCAGGCCTCCTCTCTAGGAGAGAGAATGGCCGTAATCCACCACGCGATTTCCTTCACCGTTTTGAGAGCAGTGGTGATGAAATAAATTACACAAAGTAATGCGCCTGGCTGGGTTCGAACCCGCGACCTACAACTCAACAAGAAAATTAATACATCAACAATATTAAAACCCTATTAATTTTAAGTTCCCGTTGTAATTTTTATAATTCGTATACAATAAAAAATTTACGAGTCTTCTTCTTCTTCTTTTTCCTGCCCTTATCCCATATTACTTGGGGTCGGCGCAACACGTTTTCTTCTTCCATTCTGTCCTGTCATCCGTCAAACTATCACTAATTCCCTTTTCTTTCATATCACTTTTCACGCAATTAAAAAAATAACGGGATTAATTTCAAAAAATTTACGAGTACTATAAGAATATATATGGCGACAAATAACGAGGAGAGCCGAACCCTAAATAAAATAGGATAAGACTAAGCAAATAGAGAGTAAAGAATTATATTTCTATCTATGTATTCCAGGCCAACACCTTCCAGCGAGGAATGGCAAGCCTGTTACAGGCCTGATATTTGCTATTCCATTCTTAGACTGTTGAAAATGGCAGTAAGTACACCTTCCTTTGTATAGCAATCACAATCCGAGGTTCTTATTCAGCTCTGTATTGGGCATTCCTACCTGCAAAATGCTGTTTATAACATTTAGTGGTACGGGTAGCAAAGAGGGCAAACGTTCTCGCGGTCAATCACCTACCAGATGGACAGACCTCATCAAACCTCATCTTCTAAGCGTTCCCTTATTGAATGCACACGCAATGGCACGAACAGAGAGAGATGGAGATGTCTCGCAAAAGCTGCAACCAAACTACCAGTCGATCCATGACCACGAAAACTCCGCCAGGAGTATACGACTGAGAAGAAGAGACCAGCCAAATGAGCTGATGAATACGGTGGTAGTACCTATATTAAGAACGAGACAGGAAATAATTCTGATAAGTGTAACTACTGTCCGATATTATTGGCTACAACCACAGTTAAGGTGCTTGATAGGCTGGCTGAGAGACAAATTAAGAGTCAGCTTGAAAGACAGCTTATGAAATACCTTTTATACGACGCACAGTTCCGTTTTTAGATCAAGACTTTCCACGAACAAAATTAAGGATAGATTTGCAAATATCTTGCAGTGAAACTGTTGGCACGTATATTTAGGTTCTTCATTACTATTATTTTTTGTGTAATTCAGTGCGGTGTATTTTAAAAAATTTGGAAATCTGTATGAGCCTTTTAAGGTGTTTCTAAAGGACTCTCCTCAAGAAAGTGGAGTGAAAAAAAAGGAACTGGGATTGAAACCCCTCTTCCTTTAGTTCGTCATCGACTGTACGTATGAATAACTTCCTCCTTTGAAGTCGGTTAACATAGCAACTTTACTTGTAACGACAGTTCTGCTACAATCCTATGAGGAGTTCCCTCAAAGTTCATCATCAGACCACAACAATATTTCTATAGGATCAATTCGGGAGTATAATGTTTCAGTAAAAGAAAATTTTCAAAATCGGTTCACAATTTGACTAAGAAATCGGTGAACAGACATAAACAAAAAGAAAAATACATGTAACCGAATATAAAACCTCCATTTTTAAGCCCATAAATAATTTCTTAATTCCAGTACATCCCTCTCCAAATGAACTAAAGATATAAATGTAAGCATGGAAGGGGACGGTGAGGGCTTGGTGGCGATAGTCCAGGGTCTGGAGAATTCTGGAGTGACCCTCACGGTGTGCAACAGGTCCAGGCATAACCCGGAGAGAAGCAGGCCTGCTGGACTGAATAGGATACGTAAGTCATTTAACATTTTTATTTGAGACTAGCTTTTGCCCGCGCGGCTTCGCTCCCGCTCTTCTCTACTTCAGCCTACTATACCCTACTCTACCCTACCATACCCTACTCTACCCTACCCTACTCTACTCTACCCTACTCTACCCTCCTCTACCCTACTCTACCCTACTCTACCCTACTCTACCCTACCCTACTCTACTCTACCCTACTCTACTCTACCCTACTCTACCCTCCTCTACCTTACTCTACCCTACACTACCCTACACTACCCTAATCTACCCTACACTACCCTAATTTTCATTTTTTTTTTCCATAAGAACCTTCTCCTCGTAATAAAGAACACAACAAAAAAATAATTAGCGAAATCGGTCCAGGCGTTGTTGAGTTATGCGCTTACCAACACATTTTGCGATTCATTTTTATATTATAGATATAGCTCAGCCCCGGTATGAAGGCACGAAGGAACGGGGTGGGTTTTTAGTCAGTAAGAGTTTGATATTATCTCCCGCTCCGCCCAAGAAGGGGGGTTGTCATTAGATGATTTTCTCACCATAAAAACAGTATGCGCTCACTCCAATATGCTATTTATAGCGTAGAATGCGTTACTTATGTGAACAAAAGAGTAGGTTTGGACGTTGTAGAATATTCGGCCACCGAGAGTCAGCGACAACGCATAACGTAATAAAGAAAGAAGAATGATAAGATATACAGCAAAATAAATCATCAATCAATTGTGTCTGTCATTATCACGATTGAAAGGTTAAATAAAATAAAAGCCTCCGACGTATAAAATCTATAAAAAGTAAAAAAAACTGGTTAATTCATCATCATGCCGAATTCCGACGTTCGCGCACCTATTGTCTCGTGTCTGTAATTTCCACTATTGAAAGGTTAAGACAAATCTAATGAGCCCAAACTCGATGTGTTTACTAGTAGGAATTCCAAGGTTCCATCAGCCACTTCCCAGTTCTAGCATCTTCGTCATCAGGTTCTCGTCGTCATGAGAAACGAGCTATTTTTAAGATAAATCTAAATGAGCCGAAACTGGATGGGTTTATTAATAGGCAATCGAAGGTCAAAGTCTCAACCTCCGACCTCCATCATTAGAATAAAAACTGAAATTTCAATTTTTTTTTTTAGAGCGCCTTACGAAGAACCACTACACATATTTCTAGCTACGAGAAACTTTGCTGTGTCTGGTTTGACTGATGCAGTGAAATGCCAAATAAAAAGGACCTTTCGACTTTTTATTTGATTATTGGATACAACTAAATAATTAAATAGAAAATCGAAAGGCGTACCGTGGACAAATTTAAACGTTGTCGAAGGCTCATCTGCGAAGCCTTTTTCTTATATAACTACGGCGAATATTCATCCTTACGTTGTTGAAACCTCTACGGTCCGGACTAAGCGTTTCGCCTCGTCGTTTATACCGCGCAGGTACGTCGAAGGACTGGAACAGTCTGCCTGCTGCGGTCTTCCCGTCCGATTATAATTTGGGTGTCTTCAAGGCTAGAGTGATAAACTAGTGCGCCTCACAATCAAAGATTGCATCGCTACTTACCATCAGGTGGGATCGCAGTCAAGCACTAGTTTATCTCAATTATAAAAAAATATAAATTGCAACCCAGTGTTCGATCACATCGTCACTTACCATCAGGTGAAATAGTGGTCAAAGGAGAGCCTATCAATCATAAAAAACCGTCTTAAAAAGCCCTCCCTTGCGCGTGGTTCCTTTTGGGTTTGGGATCCTTTTGGCCGTGGGTGAGAGGTCACTTCGCCCATGCTTAGTTACTGTACTGCGTGGTAGGCCCTCTGAGCTGCTAAATACTACCCTAAATAGATTTTTATACTTCTTCTTCTTTCGAATCGATGGTTTTACTTTCCCTCAAAGCTTTTGGGCCCAGTAGGTTGCCACGTTTATAGCGGCGTTAGTGGCGTTTTTTAGGTTCTCCAAAGTGCAGGTTTAGGGACACTTTGGACACTCCAATAAGTGGGCCATCATCTGTTCAGGAGCACCGCACTCGCACTGGATGTCGTAGGGGTCTATAATCCCCCACTTTGCCAGGTTGTGTTTGCAACGGCCTACTTGGGTGCGTAGTCTATCGACCGCTTTCCAGGAAGGCCATTGCAGATCACGTCCGAGTGGCAGGTGTTCTTGGGGTTGAACAAAGTCGGGCAGTGGTGGGTGGTGTTCCGCCCACAACTTACGTGGATGGCCTGTCCCAAATGGCCTGTGTACATCGAAGAAAACTTTTTTACATTAGCAAGCCATCATACAGCAGCTACTTGTTGTTTCTCAGAGATAAACGCAGTAAATACTAGACCTGACATGCCTGCAGCTGATCAGAGGAGAAACCCTGTGCCTGCCCTGGCAGCACCCCCATCTGCGTCCACAGCACCTGCAGTCCAGGGAACTTCGGTGGAGACGAGTACTGGATCCGACTTCTCGAGGATGGCCACAGCTTCCCAGATCTGTGATGGCAGATATGCTAGTAGTTATAAGGTACGTTATCATCTTCCTGCCCTTATCCCGTTTTATTTAGGGTCGGGGCAACACGTTTTTTTCTTCCATTCTGTCCTGTCACTCGTCACGCTGTCACTAACTCCCTTTTCTTTCATATCGCTTCTCACACAATCCATCTTATCTTTTCTTTGGCCTCCCTCTCCATCCATCTACATGTAAACTCATAACTCTTTTAGTAACATTCGTTTCATACGTCCTCTTCACATGACCATACCGAGACAAACGATTTCCTTTAAATTTTTCAGTTACTTGCGCCACTTTCAAACTTCCTCTAATATACTCATTTCTTACTTTATCCATTCTTATCACACCACACATCCATCTTAACATTCTCATCTCTGCTACATGCAGTCTTTTTTCATCCATCTTTTTCACAGCGCAACATTCTGATCCATACAGTATGAGAAGGTACCTATCTGAAGCAAAAATTTACCTATAGTTGGTACGTGTGTCCATTTATCCATTCATCATCATCATCATTATTTCAGCTGAAAGACGTCCACTGTTGGACATAGGCCTCCCCCAAGTGTCGCCACAACGACAGATCCTGTGCGTCTCGCATCCACCGCATTCCCGCGACTCTCACCAGGTCGTCGGTTCCCTTTGTGGGAGTTCGATATCCGCAGGAGAACCAAGATTAACGGCATGTCCCGAAAAATCACCAAACTTAAGTGGGCAGGGCATATTCCTCGCAGAACAGGTGGTCGATGGGGCCGAAAGGTTCTGAAGTTGCGACTGCGTACCGGAAGACACAAGGTAAGCTGATAACCTGGTGAGGGTCGCAGGAATCCGATGGATGCGAGATGCACAGGACCGTTCGTCGTTGGGACTTTTGGAGGAGGCCTATGTACAGCGGATGTCTTTCGTTTGAAATGATGATGATACTGTTATAAGCACTATGTACTCTGTCATGTGACTTGTATAGCCAACCTTGGCCGAAAAACTCCGAGCACAGAGCAGATCTGAGCTCACAAACACCATGAAGAGCCAGGGAATGCTGTCGCTGTGGCCGAAATCAGCTAGATGGAATCATCAAGCACTATAAACTTCTTTAACAAAAAACTTAAAATGTGTTCATGCCTTAAACTGCCACACAAAACGGTGCTTAGCGACTAGATAGTCTGTAAGTTAGGAGTTGTTTGGAGATCCAAATACTAAATTATGATAACACTGAGAATTTTCTGCCGTGTATCTCACGGTATTTTGTCCATAGACAGCCTAGGGAGATATGCGGTGGATAGAGCTACATTTACTGACAACAAACACACTCACACGCACATACTCACTAGATCGTTGGCGGTAAGTCTCCTCTTTGAGGCGTGGCTGGATAGACATCACTGTCACCTTCCGCATGATGGTGGTTTTCACCGGACATGGTCAGTTCGGGAAGTTCCTGCACCGGATTCGTGTGGAAGAAACGCTCGTGACCGCCTGGAGGACACGGTGAAGCATACGGTAGAGGTGTGCCCCACTATATCCTCGTGGGGCTCACTTGATTGAAGTCTAAAATTATCTTTCTTTTGCACGCAGTTGGCTCATTGCATGATATCTCCAACGTCACCACCTGAAGCGGTGACGGAGTTCCCACCGCAGAGAAAGGAGCCTTGTCGCAGTAAGTCATTTGAAGTCTTCCTCTTGAAAACCGTTAAATAAAAGAAAAGGTTCAATACACTAGTTAACTCTTCAGATCAAGGGAACTTCGAGATCGGTGGTCAAAGCAGTGGTCAGTGGAATGGCCACGGGACTGGACATAACGTCAGCGCTCACGGCTGTGGCCCAATGAGGGTCCCGACTTCGAAGGTCAGGCATTACGGAGGAACCCAGACGTGGGAGGAGAAAGGTATACCTTTCTACATTTGTAGTAAAAGCAAATTGTTTTCCTATTTCTTATAGGGCCGTAGAAATGGTGATTTTTAAGGTTTATTTCATTTTCTTCGCTTTACGTGTTAGTGTTTAGTTTTAAAAGAAAAGAAAGAAAGAAATTGGATAGGTACTTTTATTGGGCACTAACACAAAGGTACAGAACCGCTACAACTTTGATGGTTAACACGCCATGATCCTGGCGGTAAGTCCCCCTGTAGAGGCGTCACGGTGTCACCTTCCGTACGACGCAGTTCCTCACCGGATGTGGTTAGTTCGGGAGGTTCCTGCATCGGATTCAGGAGGAAGAAATAACCGGGTGTGACCATAGGCCATGGTCCGGAGCGAGGAGGAATGGCAGGCGGTCGCTTCTTTCTTCGAAGCAGTAATGCTAGCGAAGGAAGCGGCCGCACGCGCGAGTGAACGCCCCTCACGATCCTGCCGATCGGATCCAGATTTCCAGTCACCGTAGACGTAAGCTTGTGGACGACGAGCAATAGGTAGCTAGCCATCCAGCCGACCGGTATCCGTCCGAACGTTCCACGCGCGCCTTAAAGAGATGTCAGTAAAACCGTAGGGGCCCAGCAGGGTCGAAGCCTACCGCGGCCGTGGGTTCCTTCCGTATTAATAAAATATTGTGTGCCTCATGGTTGTGCAAAAAAACACTGCAGCTGTTAATTTTCTTGATTATAAATTCTCACTACGCAGGTTCTTCCCACCGCTACTCCAAGTTGAACCGTCGGGAGAGCGAGGCGTTCGCCCATTCCTTACGGAAGTACCCAAGCATGGCTCCTTTTAGGACTGCCTCTACTGACCTCATAGAGAAGCTCATTCGATACACGCAAGCCAAGCATTGTAAGTTTAAACAGAAAACCTGATAGCTTCTGTAGGCGCGGGCTTGCGGATGACGAGCAATGGGTAACTCGCTGTCCGACTGTATGGTAACTGTTCGGACCGACCCCAAGTCATCGACGGCGCGCACTGTTCCCGCGCGCCTCAAGGAGTTGTCAGCAACAGCAGGGGCCCAGCTGGGTCGAATCCTACTGGGGCCAGGGCCTAGTTCCGAAAGGGAGGCTCGACTCCGGTATGAACGGCAGGAAGTAGTAAGTAAGAGTCTGACTAGTGTCAGACTCTTACTGAGAGTCTTCTTAAGAGTCTGACTAGTGTCAGACTCTTACTGACTACTTGAGATAGTTCTCCAGCTCCGCCCAAGGGCGGGGGATGTCATTTGAATGATTTTTATCCACCAAACAAAAACTTGCCAGCTTTGGACTCTGTGGAAAGGCATGCGAACTGCGAAGAGGCTAATATTGGTGATCCAGATTTGGTTAAGTCCAATCTTCTAAGCCTTGAACACAGGCGAAGTGTAGCCCAGTCTTTGGGTAATTTACAGGGTGCATTTTGGAGAGTGTGCGCAGGAATTGCATGACTTGATTCCACCATCTCATTTCTACCATCGGACAACCCGTCGTACGCCAAATATCCCTTACGTTACCAAAATAGGCTAGGTGCCGTAAAAAATGTAATTAGTCCGTCTTTTAGATTATTCAGAAATAAGGGACACGTATTTTTTTATTTGTAAATTAAACCAAAAAATGACAAAGATATAGCCCATTAAAGTTACGTGTGACGTCACGCCGTGTAGCATTTTTTCGCTCGGGGTGACGTCACACGTAACTTTAAGGGGCTATGTCTTTGTAATTTTTTGTTTAATCAAAAAAAGAAAATATACGTGTCCAATAACAATAGATTTTAGACGTAACAATAGATTTTTTATTTCCTTCATAAATTCCTAAGTCATTTGTCTTTTTAGACAGACTATAGCTCACAATATTTTCTAGATCAAGAAACGTCGCGGTCAACAAAAAGCATGCGCTCTCTCCGACACCAGAGGTCTTCTGACTCCCACGACGCGAACAGAGTGTCGACACAGCAGCAGACTTATACGAGAAGAAGAGATGACAACAGCCACGTCCAGGCCAGTTCCAGAGGAAGGAGCAGGAACTTCAAGCTGTATTCACCGATCAGTGATAACAGACATCTCAGGTAAGTAGCGAGGAATGTAGACGCTTGACTCCATTGATATCTATGTACTACCCATTCGATTAGGTGTGCCGAACACTCACTTCAATCGACTCAGGTGTAATGTAATCCGTACAACTTGAACGTTACACTATGTTGAATGAAACGCGTTAGTGCCACAAAATTCACACATTTTAGAATAGAATAGAATAGAATAGAATAGCATTTATTCGGTGCAAGCAACACAATATACAACAACATAAAAAATAATAAAAAAAGAGTACAGACATAAAATACAGTTGCAGTGAATGTGCCTGAACCGAAAGGGTCACCAACTCAGCAATTGCTGGGCGTCAAACACCCAGCGCTGATTTTCAGCAGGCACCCCGCAGTGACGCACGGATGATTGATCGCTAAAAAAGTAACCTCTAAAAGCTATCTTAGCGCTGCATGTTTTAATAGTTCTGTTAACACACGACTTGTCATAATGTACAGCTGCAGCGAACGTTTCCATGAAAGGGTTTGTCTATCATCACTAAAATAGAAGTCGATGCTTGACTCCCTCGTAGATGTCCTACATGCCAGTCTGCTTAAAGCCTTTAGATACTTTAGAGGACAAAAAGTTTCTTCATAGATACTGTGGAGATGGATCTCTGGTCCTGATTTCCAGGATGTTTACTTGAAGAAAACAATCAGAACGTCGCAATAATAACTTGTATTTTTACTTTCTACTTTTTTCGAATTATTACATTACTAAAAAAAATCAAAATACATTATTCTTTTCTCTTATCAAACGTATTCTAGAAATGCAAGATCCTTAAAAGTATATTTTCCGCACTGGGCTGGCGTGGTGGATTTCGACACATTCCCTGTCCAAGAGAGGAGGCCTGAGTCAAAGCATTTTTTGTCCAAGGACATTTTGCCAACCCCAATGTTGTTGATTACGATTAGAGACTACGATTTATTTTCCTTGCAGAGAAAGCCGATACCGAGAAACCACACACAGCAGTAGCTATGACTACTTAAAAGCCGGCAGCCCTCCCTATGGCAGAGCCAATCGCTCCGACGGCTCCCCAAGCCCAACCAGGTCCAGAAGTCCAGAGGGATACAGGAGCTCCGAGAGGTCTCGTAGCCCCCATCGGGTCAGAAGCCCCGATAGGTCCGTAAGCCCCTGTGGCTCCGGGACCATTCGAGTGGAACGTCCCAGCAGGACTGAAAGGTCTCTTCGTTTTGAGCGTTCAGTCCGCGATTTGAGTCTCAGTGAAATGTCCAAGTATATTCGGAGTACTATCAGACAGATTTGCAATGAGAGGCCCGTTGTAAGTATTTCTTAAAGTGTATGCTTCAATAGGGTGACTGGCAATTAGTGTACGATACTTAAACACGTGATTGTGCTCATGATAACAAACAATTTTTATTTTTGGGAGCAAAGCCGAAATCGCGAAAAAAATATCAGCTATTCAGTACATTAGACAAACATAAATGTACTGAACAGCAGATTTTTTTTCGTGATTTCAGGTTTGTTCCCATAGTAAAAGTTGTTGGTTATCATGAGCACAATCACGTGTTTAACTATCGTACACTAATTGCCAGTCACCATATTTACAACATTATTTTTAGTTTATACGAGACCTCAATATAGTCGTCGAATTCATTCAGAATCGGTAACTGAATATAGTCTGTCTAAAAAGTCAAACGATTTGGGAATTTTGTATAGAATAGAATACAATAAACTTTATTATACACCAAAATAACTTAAACCTATGTGTATAATATTTAATCATTTAAAAAATACTTATATATGATCCTTTTTCAGGTTCTTTTATTAGTAAGCAATGATCAAGATCTCTTAATCAACCTATGTATATGATTATTGAACCAGTGTTGACTACATCAGATTTCATTTTACCTTAATTACCCAAGTCGTTTGACTTTATATACAGACTCTATACCAATAGTTTTTACACCATGTTATATTTCTTTCCAAAAATATTTAAAATTTTTACAAATTGTATACTACTGACACATGGAAGGTTATAGCGGGTATTAGCCCCCCCCCCCCCCCCCCAGCAACCCCTCAGTCGCCTGGATGGCCCGGTGACTATGTATTTTTGCTGACATAACTAATTTGAAATACAACCATTTTTATAAAAAGAGTACCTAACCATGGAGTTTCTTGCCGGTTCTTCTCCATAGGAAACGACCAATTTCGAACCGTGCACTAGCTTCTGACGTTTTATAAGTGCCCATGTAGGCCTACGTGAAATAAAAACTTTTGACTTTTGACTTTGAACTTAAAACTTTGTGACTTTATATGATTCTGTTATTAAATTTTGTACATAGATTCTTCACATAAAAATATTAGACACGTCGTGTTTCGGGTTTCACATATTCTATAAAACTAATGTTGTGTTTTGATTTGATTCATCACCATAATTACAGACGGCTGTTAGATATAGGCCTCCCCAACAGACCCCACAATGACCGATACTGTGCTTTTATTTGATTCTCAAACCAAAAAAAAAATGGGAATGAAACTTTTGTCTGCATACATTGATGGCATATTTTTTTTCTTTTCGCCAAAAGTGAAACCTAGGCCATATCTAAAAACACTATAAAAAATCAGTAGCAAAAAGAATTATGTATAATTTTCGCAGGTGGTCCAAGTGTGTCCGAAGCTGAAGGACCGGTATAATCAGCACAGGAAGGTCTGCCCCAACAAGAATGAGAGCTCGAGAGATGTCATGGTATGTATCGTCTGTAGACTATGACATTAGCAGTAGTAATAGGCTATTTGCCGTAAAAAATGTAATGTTAGTTTAAAATAACAATATCTATATATATAAAAGAAAGTCGTGTTAGTTACACTATTTATAACTCAAGAACGGCTGAACCGATTTAGTTGAAAATTGATGGGGAGGTAGCTTATAACTAGGAGACGGACATAGCATACTTTTAAGTAAGTCAAGTAGGGTAGAGTAGGGTAGAGTAGGGTAGAGTAGGGTAGAGTAGGGTAGAGTAGGGTAGAGTAGGGTAGAGTAGGGTAGAGTAGGGTAGAGTAGGGTAGAGTAGAGTAGGGTAGAGTAGGGTAGAGTAGGATAGAGTAGGGTAGGGTAGAGTAGGGTATAGTAGGATAGAGTAGGGTATAGTAGGCTGAAGTAGGGAAGAGCGGGAGCGAAGCCGCGCGGGAAAAAGCTAGTATTTAATAAAAGTAAATATTTCTTTGAAAAATAGAAAAAGCCGACGAAAAAATCTACCACCGGGGGATCCAGAATCATGTACCTACTGGATCCATGGTATTCGTTTGTGCGTCGATATCAGACACACCGTGTATGTAATTCGCGTTAAGAAAATAGTGACTGATCTTTGTCAAACAGCTTAACTAAGCGTCATGAAAAATAGGCTAGTGGCCGTAAAAAATTTAATTAGTCCGTCTTTTAGATTGTTCAAAAATAAGGGATATGTATTTTTTTTATTTGTAAATTAAACCAAAAATGACAAAGATATAGCCCATTAAAGTTAAGTGTAATCTATATATATAAAAGAAAGTCGTGTTAGTTACACTATTTATAACTCAAGAACGGCTGAACCGATTTAGTTGAAAATTGATGGGGAGGTAGCTTATAACTAGGAGACGGACATAGCATACTTTTAAGTAAGTCAAGTAGGGTAGAGTAGGGTAGAGTAGGGTAGAGTAGGGTAGAGTAGGGTAGAGTAGGGTAGAGTAGGGTAGAGTAGGGTAGAGTAGGGTAGAGTAGGGTAGAGTAGGGTAGAGTAGAGTAGGGTAGAGTAGGGTAGAGTAGGATAGAGTAGGGTAGGGTAGAGTAGGGTATAGTAGGATAGAGTAGGGTATAGTAGGCTGAAGTAGGGAAGAGCGGGAGCGAAGCCGCGCGGGCAAAAGCTAGTATTTAATAAAAGTAAATATTTCTTTGAAAAATAGAAAAAGCCGACGAAAAAATCTACCACCGGGGGATCCAGAATCATGTACCTACTGGATCCATGGTATTCGTTTGTGCGTCGATATCAGACACACCGTGTATGTAATTCGCGTTAAGAAAATAGTGACTGATCTTTGTCAAACAGCTTAACTAAGCGTCATGAAAAATAGGCTAGTGGCCGTAAAAAATGTAATTAGTCCGTCTTTTAGATTGTTCAAAAATAAGGGACACGTATTTTTTATTTGTAAATTAAACCAAAAATGACAAAGATATAGCACATTAAAGTTACGTGTAACATCACGCCGTGCTACATTTTTTCGCACGGGGTAACGTCACACGTAATTCTAATGGGCTATATCTTTATTTTTTGTTTATTCGAAAAAATAAAAATACGTATCCAATATTTTTTTATAATCTAAAATGCGGACTAAATGAAATGTAATTATTTTGACCCTGGATATTACCTATTGTGAGTTTTGGTGTCCCACCGATGTGTATCATGCATCGATATATATGTACTACGCACTAGGTTAGGCGTGCCGAACATTCACTTCAGTCTACTCTGGTGTAATGTCGTCTGTACACCTTGAACGTTACACTATTTATTTATTTATTTATTTAAGTATCACCAACGAGTGTTACAAAATAAAAAAAAACTTATAATACAATTCACGAATGATGGCGGCCGTGAAGTTAGCCTTTGCGAACGTTACGTACGCGCATACTACACTCTTCTAGCACACGCACTTCGTCATTTGGTTCTCAAAACGCGTTACTGCGCAGCCTTCTGCGCAAACTTCACGGCCGCCATCATTCGTGAATTGTACTGTAAGTAATAGAAATTGGTACAAGTAACCTGGTCCTATAATGAACTCTCAATTATAGGCAAGCTTAAGCATAAATGAGTGAGCATGGCTTTAAATAATTATGAAAATATTAGATAATAAAAGTAATGTCAAAATCTCTGCAACAGCCGTGACTCCAAAACTGCTGATGACTGAAAAAAAAAAAAACATAAAACTCGTATACGCATTTGAATGTTTTGCTATTACATTTCATCCAGGATTGTAATAAAAGACTTCTATCGACTTAAATCTTTCAAACATTGTAAAATAGTAAATAATAAATGGCGTTAGGGACAGCCCTCCACAAACTTTAAGGGCGGGCATGCTTAGTAGACGAAACTGAACAACTTTCCACAAAAACATTTTTCAAGAAACGAAAAATAATTCGGCCTCTCCATACAAACTGTCCAATCAAGTTAATAATTTTGTATGGTGAGGCGGATTTTTTTTTCCGTTTCCTGAAAAAAATTTTAATGGTAGGTTGTTCAGTTTCGTCTACTGAGCAAGCCCTTAAAGTTTGTGGAGGGCTGTCCCTTACACCTTCTATATATTTAATAGACTAGCTTTTGCCCGCGGCTTGCGTTTTTAAAATATAGCCTATGTCACTCAGGAATAAAGCAGCTTTTTTTCAAAGAAAAAATTTTAGCAATCGGACAAGTACTTCCAGAAATTAAAAAAACTCTTTGTAATTTATTTATTATTATTTGACCCAAGGGCTAGCTTCTACCTCGGTCAGAGAATGCATTGCCATACAACGTGGCAATACCGCCAGCCTTTTGGGCACACTTCCAGTCGACAGAGATGCGGAGGAGTTTTATGACGTCATATTTAGCTAGGCATTTAGTGGATATATTATTTTTAATTATTTAAGTTTATTTTATTGTTTATTTGTTTAATTATTGCTGATTGATTGGATAATATATTATCGCACAATATTTATTATTATCTATTTATAATATTATTAGGGTAGAAAACTTTTTTCTAGACTTTGTTTCAATGTCACATATTATAGTCTGTCTAAAAAGACAAACGACTCGTTTAAAAAATACTAATATTCCATACATTTCATAAGGTTCTTTTCTTAGTAAACAATGATCAAGATCTCTTAATCAACCTTGATTATTGAACCAGTGTTGACTATTTCAGGTTTCATTTTGCCCTAATAATTACCCAAGTCTTTTTAGAATTTTTCGACAGACTCTAGTAAGATTACGTTAGTGCTGTGACAATTAAACTCAAAAAAAAAAAGATTTTGCGACACCAAGTAATATGAAACGAAGCCAAGAAGATGTTGACGATGGCCTGCTCAAATTTGAATGTATTTTATATGTCTTGTTCACAGGAGTTCGAAGAAGAAGAAAATCCTGAAGATCAAGGTAACTATTGTTTTTAATATTGCAAATAAGCGACTTCTAGTTACTGTAACAGAAGAGATCAACGTTACAGTCATTTAAATCCCGCAGGTGTACACCAAGCGTATGATTCGTCATCATACGCTACGCGTCGAGTATCATTTGACATTTCATACATTTCTACAATCTGTCAGAACTGTCAAATGGTACTTAAGTTTCATAGACTGTTGTAGTGGAATTGGAGAGCGAAGTCTTTGCCCAGCAGTGGGCTATGAAAGGTTAATTAGATATAGATATATAAGTAAAAACTAAAAACATAAACACACATTACACCACTCACATTCTTTAAACATAAATTTCACAATAATAGAATTTTTATATTCTAAATAATTAGTGGATATATTCTGTGTTTGTCGATATATTCTATACTTATTCGTCGATATATTCTATATTTGTACATCGATGTTCCATGTTTGTCGATAAATATTCTATAGGATGCGGTTGTTCTAGTTAGCTGTCTTCTTTTACCTTTGCAAGTTTTCAATATTTGAGCTGATGCATGTTCTTCTTACTCTTCGATTTCGTGTTTTTGTGTTTAAACAGCATCTATTGTAAATGATTTGGGTGTTTGATGGTATCATAGTCCGTTAATTACAGCAGTATATTGTCTTGGCAGGGTAAAATATGCAACAATAGTTGGAGTAATCGATTTATTATTGTTAGGTCCGGATTTCAATGTTGAGACGATATGTAGTTGCGTGTGCATTATATATCTGGTTATTACAAATATATTTAACAATTTATTTTTAATTTCCGTTTTCTTAAAGCTTTGTTTATAAATAGCTTCTCCCGACAATAAAAAACACAACAAAAAGAATTAGCTAATGTTCTTATAGTCCATCCTAAGGTTGTCTGGTAGATAAGACCCGCCATTGTATTCATATGAGTAGATTTAAGTTTCTGTGAAATTGTTACTATTTTGGTGTACAATAAAGATTATTCTATTCTATTTAGTGAAATTAGTCCAGACTTTCACGCGTCATGACGTGACTTATTCTGTGACGTGATCAAGCAAATAGGGACCGAATCATTATTAACAATCATCGCATAACTATCACTTCATACTGTTACACGTCTATATAAACGCTATAGTAATTGTACCAAACATCCTATTTTCGATCATCTCCAAGGAGGAACTGGCTCCTGAGATACAAGTATTTATTTTACTTAGTTTAGGAGTCAAAATATGTTCATTTTATTTCCAATGATCAGTGTTTGTACAACTATTGTATCTGTTCATGTCATTATATATTGTTACTGTGTGTGTTGAATGTACAAATAAGATATATTATTTAAAAAAAAGAAAAAAAAAGTAGGGATTCTTTTTTATGCATATCGTGTAAATTGTGAAATTTATTTCATCACCACTGCTCTCAAAACGGTGAAGGAAAACATAGTGAGGAAACCGGTATGTCCTAGAACCAAGGCCCATTTCCTCTTCTAGAGAGGAGGCCTGAGTTCCAGCAGTGGGAACATCACAAGGTTGATTATGCTTTATGTGAATTGTTTATAAAGAAAAAAAATGTAAAATGTATGACTGATAAAATTACCTAGAAGAAATTATTTTTTTTAGGACAGTTTGTATCTTGAACGTTAATTGACAAATCTAACAGTTAATTGATTACATACTAGCTGACCCGACGAACTTCGTACCGCTTAACAGTCAATTAATATAGTATATCTTTCGATATAGTCAACCGATTGCGATGAAACAAATCCTAAGTAATATACCCCTCGAGCGCCAGAGTTTAATGACCCGGAAAATTGCCGTGTTTACGTAAATCACCAATAAAATAAATAAATAAAGTATTTTTTTGGTTTTTTCTAGGAAAAACAAATAATATAATAAAAATGGAATAAAATGATATAGAAATTAAAATTTTTGGCCAAATAAGTTTCGTACAGACGTGTGTACAAAATGAAAATTAAACGTTTTTCAAGGTCTTCAAGTTGTACAGACGTATGTACAATCAGCGCTCGAGGGGTTAAGTTACACACAATTTTAGTGTATAACACACACAAGTTTAGTATTATCTACATCAATCACGTATCGTTTACTTATGCGCGCACAACTGAAAACTTGATATAGATTTATTATTATTTATTTATTTATTTATTGACACTTCTTGCACAAAAAACTGTACAAAGGCGGACTTAATGCCTTAGGCATTATCTACCAGTCGACCTTAGGGTGGTGCAGAGACATAACATGGTAGGTGCAACTTCAAGTCAAACAAACAAAAAGAAAAATTAAAATCAACAAATATACAAAAATATATAAATAAATACTTATATAAATACATACAAATAAACAAGATTATTATGAGAAATGACTATAACAAATCACTGCTGTGATGATTCAATTTGTCAACTTCTTGCGAATGTGTATTATTCTTTTTTATTTTTGGTCAGCTCGCGTTTGACCACCATCTTAACCTGATTAAATTTATTACATATTTACTAAACCTACCATCTTTTAACTAAGAGGGAGTTATACCTTTAATCTCACTAGTATGTCGACTAGTATATTCAATTTTGTGCCACGCAGCATCCGGTTCTGCTCTGTCGCGCTTCGTTCAGTCTTTCAGCGGTCGTCGTCCTCCTACTGTAAGTTTTATTTCTCTTTTTGGTTCATCTTTACTTTGAAATGATTAATCTGCAGTAGATTTTGTTGATGCATTTTTGTTTTCACCAATTTCTAATTATTTTTTTTTTTGTAAAATTGTTAAGTAGCCTTTAGTTTTGTATCTTATCTTATCTTGTCTTATATATCTTATTAAAGATTTATTAGCATTAGTTCATTAAGCCCCAAGCGAACGCCGGCGTTCGCTCTGTTATTGTCTTTCTATTGTGTCTAGTTGACGGTATTCGAAAATTTAATAAACAAATTTAATTTTTTTTTTTAAATATCTTCATCAACAACGAAGCTATAAAGCTTTAAAACTTTTTATAAGAATGAGAAGTCCGACGTGAATTTTTTATATCCGCGCCGGGCGTTAGAAAACAGCGTTTTGATAAGAGATACAGTTATACGAGTATTTTTTTTAATTGTTATCTGTACGGTTCACTCGTACAATTCGAATATGTTATATTGAGCTTAATAAGCATTTTGTACCGCGTGCGCAATTTACTTCAATTCGCGTTCGGGCTTCGCCGCGTGTACTCACTAATAAAGGCATTAATACAACTATCATTATTATATAATTTCAAGTTGTCCCGTACAAACCCGCCTGTCCGTTGTGTCCGTTTCCTAAATTGTTATATTTACCAATTATATTGCTTTTATCTTTAATATTCTACTTTTGTATCAAATATTTTTTCATGCATATTCCGTAATATATTAAGTATAGATTTATCATCATCGTGATCCTTTTGCCACCGTCTCATTTTTACTTGAGGTCATATAGCATATATCCATATGTCCATTCCTTAAATATTCATCTTTGTTTGTTTTTCAAATGTCACTGCACTTACTGTGTCATCTTTCGGACAGTTTATCCTATATCTACCATTTTTTTTTACTAAATGCAGTGGTTGAACGATTGGGTTCGATTCCCGCTCGGAACAATTGTATTACATGCAGATAAGTTTTCCGTATCTAGGTACCTTGTGTACGTATTTTACATGTCTATGAGTGCACCCACGTTACAGAAGTTTTAAGATTAAATTATGAAATTATTTATTAAGTTACTTTTATCAAAAGTATAATGCTAACAGAATATTTACTTTATAAAATTAATGACATCAAAGTCATTGAAAGTAAGTTCTCTGATTCAGATTTTATATAGCTTAATAAATTTGGTTCCAGGAGCAAACCGGATGTCAGTGCACTAGAACAGATTGTTACTGTAACAAAGCGACGCAGTGCGTTAACAACCCCACTGCTACCTCCAACACAGCAACTTGCAACTGTTTAAATACAAAAACAGGCTGCTGTCGCGGCATGCCTTGTGTTTGTGCCAGCAAATCACAAGATCAAGCATATTATAACAAAAGGATCGATGAAGAAATATCGGAATGGCTCAAAAACGTACCTGTTCACAGCATTGAACAATCTGAAAGTAAACTGAGAAGAGAAACAATTGTTAAAGAATTACGGCAGACGCTGAAACAACTGCCTGATGATGAGAACTTTGAGGAAAATGCTACTAATGAAATTCAAAGTTTCGTTGAAGAATATCCGTTGTGGAATCCTGGTAAAGATCAAAGTGATGAAAAACTATTCAAAAACCAGTTAGCTGACATGCTTGCAGAGAAAATTAAAGCTGTACCAAGAAAACCTGATAGACTTAGAGATATTGTTAGAAAGTGGGTCACAAATATGGATTTTGAAGAAAATGGTGAAGAAGTAGATATGGAAGTAATTATTGATAATTTGGTCAATAAACTGAAAACACTAGCTGCTGAGAGGCCTGAATGTGACGTTAAATATACAAATTTATTAAAAAAAGAAATAATTGAATTAATTGTCGAGTTAGCTTTAAAATTTGACGGTGATATGCCTAAGTTGAGAAAAATGGCAAATACTTTAGCTACAGAAATAGCAAGCATACCAAAAAACGTTGACTTATCAGGTGAGACGAATAAACTAGAAAACGCGTTTGAAGAGAATATTGCTGATTGGATATGTGAACACGGTTTATGTGAAGAATTAAAAAAAAATCCTAAATTAATTAAAGGTTTAACCAAACGGTTAAATAAACTGAAGGCTCAAGGGGTCTTGGATGAAGATATAAGAGAAGAAGTAAAACAGTTTGTGGATGACGTGGGGGTAGCGTTTGAAACTATTGATGAATTAATTGAAGACCTAATGACGCACATATCAAGTTCCATACAAATGAAAGAAACGGAAAAGCTAGATCAGGAAGTATTCGACGAAGAACAGGAAGTACTCGAAGAAGAATTAAGTGATTGGCTTCGTAGTTTACCTGGCGCCAGTAATTTACACTTAACGAAGTTTGATAAAATTATTAAAGATCTTGCTAAAGCGATACAAGAAAATAAAGAGCAGGAAAATGAGAATTTGGCAAATGAAATAGTCAATTATCTAGCTAATACTGATCTGTCTATAGATCCTGCTAATTTGGGTGAATACGTTGAAGAACTAATGGAGAATCTTGGCATTGTGCTTTCAGACAAATACCACAAAGAACAGGCAAAAAGAATAATGATAAAAGATATTTTCGAAATTATTGCATGCTCGCCAATACCGGAAGAAAAAAAGGAGGAAATGAGAAGTAGGGCCCATGAAATTGTAGAAAAAAATTTACGTGATCAATTCTTTTACCTCAGCTTTCCTCCAGATTCTGTGAAGGAGACATTATTACAAAGTATGGACGATATGGTTAGCGATATAGACTTACCTACAAAAAGTCGATTACAAATGAAAAGTTTATTAAATACTGCAATTAACCGCAATTTTGATAAATCGTTTACAAGATTGATCAGAAATCGAAGTGATTTGAAACAGAGTATTACAAACGATGTTAGAAATGCGATCGAAGAACTCCCGATAGACCAGGATAAAAAGAATAATTTGATGCAGAAAGTTAAGGAAACACTGTCAAAAAATATGAATAAACCATTGCCTAACAATATCAAAAATTATATAAATGAAGAAATTTGCGATGCAGTCGAAAGATGTCCAATTTGCGAAGACGGAAATGTGTTGGGTCGTATAAAAAAAATACTATCGGAAATTGCGTCAAAACATTTGACTATTTATTTGCCTAACTGTGTATGTGATATACAAAGTGAAGTAGAAAAAGATGTTAGTTCTATCATTGATAGTTCTTCCATAGATTTTGGTAAAAAGAGACATTTGAAGGGGAGTATTCAGGAAATACTATCAGAAAATGAAGATCGCCGTCTTTCGGAAGAAGTCATAAGAACTATAAAAAAAGATATTGATAGTGTAGTTAGTGATCTATCGATACCTCAAGATAAAAAAGATATTCTAAAAAAAGCAGTTAGAGAAACTGTATCCCAAGATTTCAATGACGCTGGTCAAGCTTTCAGCCACGATTTGAATAAGATAAGGGACAAACTATTTGACGATATTACCAATGTAATTGAGAAGTCTCCAATCCAGAGGGATTTAAAATCACATTTGATGGATAAATTGGATACAGTGCTAGCTAGAAATTTAGATTCTTCTATTTCCGATGAAAAAGCGCACATGATCTTAGATGACATTTCAGATATTGTTAGAGACATCATGCCAGAAGAGAAAAGAAGAAGCTTAACAAATAGGTTGGCTGAAAAGTTAGGCACACATCAAAGGGAAGAAGAAACAGACGAGCTAACAAAAATGATTAACAGATTATCAATTGATTCTATTGTAAAAGATGAAATGAAGAAAGAAATTAAGGCCATGTTATTGAATACTTTATATAACCCTCTGTCTGTCGATGTACGACAGCAAATTTTGGAAGATCTTCTGAATGAAATCGATGAAATAGACATTCAGGAGCATGAGAAAAAAAAACTAAAGTCAAATATAACACAGGCTGTACTAAAAGAATTCAACAAACTAAGTACCCAGAACAAAGAAGTACCAGAAGTTAAAGACGCCATAGAAAAAATTATAAAAAATGAAATTAATAACGTGCCAATTTCTAGACAAAAGCAAGAGTTATTGGCAAAGAAACTGAAAGATGTGCTAACTGAAAATTTAGACCAAGCTGTAACAGATGAAGTTAAAGAAACGATTAAAGAGAGATTAGAAGATATTGTAGATGATCATATAACTGACGAAGACAAAGCTGATGCCATTAAAATTCAATTGCGTAAAGTTGACAGTAAAGAATTTGTCAAATCGGCACAAACAAGACCACGCCTGAAAATGAAAGAAAGTTCGTGGGAAAAGATGCAAACAAAGAATTTAAAAGAAAGAGACAAAATAGTAAACAAAACACAAGACTATATTTTATCAGACTTGGAACAAGCCGTTGACGAAGCACCAATACCTAGAGAGAAAAAAATCGAATTGAAGAACAAATTGAAGAATATGGTCGTTAAAAACTTTAAGAAACCATTAGAAAATGTTGCAGATGGGCTTAAAGACGACATAAATGTAATCCTTGATGAACTTAATTTAACAAACGGCAAGAAAAATAAATTGAATAGAGAATTAACTGCTGCAGTAGACAAAAATATGAATGATTTAGAATATGTAGATACCGAATATTCTGATACACAAAGAAGACCAAGTGCAAACGATAAGTACAAAACCTTTGAAAAACGTCGCATTCCCATAGAAGATTTTGATGAAACTAAAGTAAAAGATAAAAATTTTCAAGAAATTGACGAGATTATTGAAGAATCAGGCGTCCCTGAAGAAAAACAAATGGAAATAAAAAGAAAATTAAAAAAAATTGCTGCTGAAAACTTAACAAAACCTTTCTCTGAAGATGCACAAGAGGCTACAAATAACGAAATAACTGAAATAATAAATGACTTACCTATATCTAAAACTGAAAAAACTCAATTGAAAAGTGCACTTACAGACATAATTTACGACAATGTGGACAGTTTCAGAGGAAAAAAAGTAAAAGACAAACCATTACATAATATTTTTAAAGACACGGAACAAGCCATTGAAGAGGCACCTATACCTAGAGAGAAAAAGACAGAATTGAAAAAAAAGTTGGAGAAACTGACTAACAAAGACTTCAACGAAATCCCCTTAGAGAATATTCCAGAAGAACTCAAAGATGGCATGACTGAAATCATAGATGAACTCAATTTACCAAGAAATAAGAAAAATAAATTAAAAAGTGCACTAAATACTGCTACAGATGAATACATAAGCAATATGCAAACAGAAACAAGAGATAAATACACTGAGTTTTCTGATCAACAAAGAAGACCAGGCATAGACAGCAGGTACAAAAAAAATGACACAGGCCTGAAACTCGCAGAAGTTGTTGATGCAGCCAAAATCAAAGATACTGTTTTACCGGGAATTGAAAAGATTATCGAAGATTCAACTGTCCCTAAAGAAAAAAAGATGGAGTTGAAAAGGAAATTGAACACTGTTGTTGCCGAGAATTTAAAAAAGCCACTCCACGAAGATGTGCAGGACTCTACAAGGAAAGGCATAGCTGAAGTAATAAAGGATCTACCAATACCTATCTCTGAAAAAAATAAACTGAAGACAGCATTGACAAGTATGGTCGACGAGAATATGGACAATTTGAGAGGTGCTACTCAAAAATTGTCTACCCGAGACAAAAATTTAAAAAAAGTAAAAGATAAACCCCTACAAGATATTTTTCAAGACACGGAACAAGCCATTGAAGATGCACCTATACCTAGAGAGAAAAAGACCGAATTGAAAAAGAAATTGAAGAAGCTGATTAACAAAGATTTCAACGAAATCCCTTTAGAGGATATTCCAGAAGAACTCATAGATGGCACGATTGAAATCATAAATGAACTCAATTTACCAAAAGACAAGAAAAATAAACTAAAACATGCAGTAACTACTGCAACAGATGAATACATGAGCAATATGCAAACAGCAGCAAGTAGTGAATACATTGAATCTCCTGATCAACCTCTACAAAATATTTTTCTAGACACAGAACGAGCCATTGAAGATGCACCTATATCCAGAGAGAAAAGGACTCAATTGAAAAAAAAGTTGAAGAAGCTGACTAAACAAGATTTCAATGAAATCCCATTAGAGAATATCCCAGAAGAACTTATAGATGGCATGACTGAAATCATAGATGAACTCAATTTACCAAAAGACAAGAAAAATAAACTAAAAAGTGCACTAAATACTGCAACAGATGACTACATAAGCAATATGCAAACAGCAACAAGAGATAAATACACTGTGTTTGATCTGATTACGCGCACTGACTACCTTAGTAGTACACGTAACCACCGTGAGTTATTTTGTAACTGACCTATTCGATACGTACCGCGGAGGGTCATGAAAGCACTGAAAATCTTAACAGCGAATTATAAAGATGTGACGTATTTACGCAACGCCATCTATCAAATAAAATATGAACTAATTCAATATACGCCATCTAGGCAAATCTGTATAAACTATCTTAACACTAATATAGCTACCTAAATATGGTTTTAAACTTGAACATACCGCCCCCCAAGGACATTATTGCAGAATGTCCTTATAAAATTGAACGTTTTTTAATAATAACTTTCTGCAGTTGATCTCTAAAGGGTTTCTTGACCTTAAGTCCTTGATAAGTGGTAGTTGACATCTCAATATAAACATACAAAGTCAAGTTTTAATAACAGTGATAGATCTAACAGAGAACTAGCCTAAATTACAAGAACAACATAACATCTTAAGATCTTATTTTAACATAAATATCCTGTAACAACAAAACAGTGAACGTAACCTTTAATAATATGTTACAAGAAGTTCCTAACCTATTCACATTTTAATCCAAATCTTGTGATAACAATAACCAAACATGAACTCAATTCACCTTGAAAATAAAGCTTAATCATTTACCGGTAGGACACATAGTTTTGAAGTCGGACGCTTCAAGAGACCTTTACTCGTACGTACTTTTACCACTCTCGTTATACCATCGGGACCAGGATGTTTTTCTACTATTCGACCAAGTAACCAGCAAGCAGGAGGTAGATCTGACTCTTTAATTAGCACTATGTCCTCGATTTTGGGCTCTGGCGTTTGGCGAGACCATTTGTATCGATGTACTAAACTACTTAAATACTCGGTAGACCAGCGCTGCCAAAAGGTTTGTAATATTTTTTGCATGTGCTGCCACCGAGACAACGAACTAATATTGGACTGTGCATAATCAGGACTAGGAACAGTAATTAATGCTTCCCCAACTAAAAAATGACCAGGAGTCAATGGCATAGGTTCGTTAATGTCTTCCCCACTGATAACAGTCATTGGTCTAGAATTTAAACAAGCCTCTATTTGACTTAGTAGAGTGCTCATCTCTTCATATGTCAGAGTAGTGTTTCCTATCACGCGTTTTAAATGAAATTTCATGGACTTCACTGCTGCCTCCCATAGTCCACCAAAATTAGGGGCGTGGGGAGGTATAAAATGCCACGTAGTTCCATGTGTCTCTAAATACTCTGCACTATCTTGTTGGACTGCAAGCAATTCTTTGAGCTCTCGCGCAGCTCCAACAAAATTTGTTCCATTGTCGCTCCATAAATGTGCACAATGGCCACGTCTAGCTACAAATCGACGGAACGCGGCCATGAAACCTTGCGTACTCATATCGCTAACTACTTCTAAATGTACGGCTCTAGTAGCCATACAGACGAACACACAAATATACCCCTTGTGTGAACGATGACCTCGACCTTTGGAAGTACGGATTTGAACTGGACCTGCATAATCCACCCCGCTATGTAGAAATGCTCTGGTTGGAGTACAACGTGCCGAAGGGAGTGATCCCATCAGCTGATTGTAAGTTTCAGCCTTTGTCTTAACACAAGTTACACACTTACGTACGTGACTCTTAACTACACTCTTCAACCTAATAACCCAATAAGCTGATCTTATAAAGTTGATCATCATCTGAGGACCACCATGCAATGTACGCTCATGTGAATCAGCGACTAACAATTTGGTAAGATGCGCATTAGGTGGAAGGACTACTGGATGCTTTTGTTGATCGGGCAGAAAGGCTTGTTGTAGTCTGCCACCAACACGTATTAAATCATCCTTGTCTAGAAATGGACATAGTGATTTCAGTTTACTTGATTTATCTAATATTGGTTTCCCTTGTTTTAACTCATCATATTCGTTTTTGAATTCTAGTTTTTGACACTGTCTTATACAACATTTTAACGCGTCATCCAACTCTGACTTGCTTAAATACTTAGACCTGTCATTTTTAATTTTAAGTTTGATGTGAATAAACCTCCTACATAATGCTACAACTATTAATAATTTCCTTAACGAACTATATTTGACCCACGGTGAATCTTCTTCGTTTAAAACTATATGACACTTAACATTTTCTTCTAAATGTACCTCTAAATTAACTGGTCTACTATATCGAATATTTTCGTGATATAGGAATTGTGGCCCGTTAAACCATTGCTCCTTTTCGGATAGCAATGTAGGTGATACACCTCTTGATGCATAATCTGCCGGATTATCCTTAGATGACACGTGTGACCATTGATCTGCTTCAAGTGTGGTTAAGATCTCTGACACTCGATTCCCTACAAAGGTCTTCCATCGACTGGGGTGACTATTTAACCAAGCAAGTACCACTGTCGAATCTGTCCAGGCATGGACCTTGTCTCTTTCAATATTCATTGCTTTAGCCACATCCGCTAATAAACGGGTTAAAAGCAATGCTGCACAAAGTTCCAGTCGCGGAATGCTTATCGTTTTTATTGGTGCGACCTTGGTCTTGGCTATTAAAAGCGTAACATAAATTTTTCCTGAACTATCTACGTAACGAGTATAGATAACTGCAGCATAGGCTGCCTTTGACGCATCGCTAAAGCCATGCAACTCCAAAAGTGCCTTATTTGATGTACCTAACCATCTAGGAACACGCACTTTATGAAGCTGTATTAAATCGGTACGGTAAGTATCCCACTCATTTCTTATTGTATCCGGTACTTCATTATCCCAGCCTATGCCTAATAACCACAGTTTCTGGATAAGTATTTTAGCTAGTATTATACTTGGTGCTATCCATCCTAACGGGTCAAATAGACGTGCAATATCAGAAATAATATTGCGTTTGGTTACTCTTTCAGATCTTGATGGAAGCTGCACTGTATACTTGAACTCGTCTGTACTCCGACACCAGGTAAGTCCCAATATTTTAGTATGATCTACTATTAGCTCTTTCTCTTCCTTATTCTCATATGACTCTATTTCTTTAAGTAATTCCTGGTTGTTGCTATTCCATTTCTGTAACTGAAATCCTGCCTTACTTAATAATTCCTTCATTTCCAGGTACAACTGCTTTCCCTCTTCTACTGTTGAACATCCTGTCATTAAATCGTCCATGTAATAACTAGTTGGAACCTTTTCAGATGCCTTTGGGAACTCTTTATCGTGGTCCAATGCGACC
The DNA here is from genome assembly GCA_929112965.1 of Mythimna albipuncta. Classification (NCBI taxonomy): domain Eukaryota; kingdom Metazoa; phylum Arthropoda; class Insecta; order Lepidoptera; family Noctuidae; genus Mythimna; species Mythimna albipuncta. The sequence continues at coordinate 1,234,978 of OV815986.1, read as the reverse complement.
TGATGCAAAACCTTTACTGCCAGGTACGGAGCGGAGGCAGTACCAAAGGTCACGGTAAGTAGCTCGTAATCCTGTATTTCTTCATCAGGACTGGAGCGCCATAATATACGTTGATATATCACATCTTCTTCAGCAACTCTCACCTGTCGGTACATCTTAACTATATCCCCGATGATTGCTATGCGATGAACTCTCCAACGAAGCACAATGTGCCTCAGATCGGACTGTAAAGTAGGGCCTATCATTAGTGTATCATTTAGTGATACACCCTTGCCATTTTTACAGGAAGCATCGAACACCACACGGACCTTGGTGGTGGTCTTATCTTCTCTAACTACTGCATGATGTGGTAAGTAAACAGATTCATTCAACTTATGGTCTGGCTTCTGTACTTTTCTCATGTGATTCAATTGTAGATATTCCTCCATCACCTTTGTATATTCTTCTTTCAGGTGTTGATTTTGCGCGAGCTTCCTTTCTAATGCTGTGAATCGGCGCAATGCTATTTCTCTGATATTACCACCCACACAAGCTGGTTTTGATTCTTTAAATGGCAGTCTCACTATGTAACGACCGTCCGTAGATCTCATCGTTGTTGATGTAAACAGCTCTTCACATTTCTGTTCTTGTTCTGTAAATAACCTTGTAGTGCGGGGCAATTGATCTTCAATCTCCCAGAACTGCTTTATGAGATCATTTTGTTCTACGTGGGCATGAAAAGAAGTAATTTTGGGTGATATATACGATTTCTTATCCATATGTGTTGTACCAGATAGAATCCAACCTAAACTGGTACACTGTGCTACTATCGATCCTGCAGGTGCTCTCTTTAAACCATCTTTAATTATTTTGCTGTAAATGCCTGCGCCTAATAAGATGTCGATCTTGTTGGGCTCACTGTACTGAGGATCTGCTAGCGTTACGTGCTCTAGCTCCGACCACATAAGAGGTGGCAGTTGTTTCTCAGGAAGGGACGTCGTGATGTTTTTCAACACATACGCCCCTACCTCGAACTCGAATTGAGGATCTGTCACTGATCGTAAAACTAATTTAACCATGTGTTTGGCTATGGTGGTTTTGTTACTACCGAGCCCTGACACAATACCTCTAATCGGAACTCTTTTCAACCTTAAAAACTGTACTGTCGCCTCCGTGACGAACGAAGCCTGCGACCCCTGATCTATTAACGCTCGAACTACTTGATAATTACCGAAAGCTGTTTTTGCTTCAACTAACGCTGTAGCTAGTAATACTTGGTTAGTGCGGCTAATTGTCTTGGTGGAGATACACGACACTACTGATGTTGGATCAACTGAAGTACTAGCATCAGTTGATCCAGAACTTGACTTAGAGTCATAAACATTAATATGCAAAAGCGTATGATGTTTTTTATTACAAATTCGGCAAGTTTGCAACCCTTTGCACTGATAAACTAAATGATTTCCACCTAGACAATTAAAACAAATCCTTTTATCTAGGACAAACTGTCTTCTTTGAGAGACATCCATTTTGATAAAAGGCTCACAAAAACACAGTTTGTGGTCTTTACCACAATTCTCACAACTTATTTTTGTCTGTTTTGAGCGGGTGGAATTTTTATTATCCGTGACAAGCATGACCCTTTCGCCTAGTTTGTTTGTCCTTGATCCAGTACGCCACTGTCCCTTCGTTTCAACAAACTCGAGGGCCCTAAACCTACTCTCGAGAAATGATTTAAATTGACCTAATGTAGGCAAGTCGTTGGCCTCTTCAGAGGCGACTTTTAATTCCCACTGCTTGCGAGTTTCTTGGTCGAGCTTATCAGAGACAATATGAATGACGATTATATCCCAAGTCTTAACGTCTATCCCTAAATTACCTAATGCATTCAAACAATCATTAGTCGTATCCAAGAGATGCTTCAACGTTGTAGCAGACTCGGTGCTTACCCCCTTTTGCCCAAACAGTCTCTGCAATATACAATTCGCTAAGTGCCTCTTGTTATTATACCTATGTTCTAACTGTTCCCAACACACTGAATAGTTAGCCGCAGTTATTGGAATTTGTCTGAGCAGCTGTTCTGCCTCACCCGTTAAGCATCCCTTTAGATAATGCAGTCTCTGTACATCATCTAATGTTTTATTAAAATGAACGAGTGATCTAAACAAGTCACGGAAACTTGTCCACTCTTCGTATTTTCCGGAAAACGTAGGTATATTGATTTTAGGTAACCTTATATTACAACCTTTGCTATCATTTGTAGGTATTGTTTGTTGCCGTATTTCCCTTGTTACCGAATTTACTGATAGAGCATCCTTTAGTTCCGATTTATATGTAATATATATATCTTCGGTTTTGTCATATATCTCAGACTTGAAATATGTGCTTTTTAAGTCTTCGACAGAGGCCTTTTCAATTATTTGTGTGTGAGTGTCAGCAAATTTTATCCATTGTGCTTCTAGTGACTCTAATCTAGCTTCGATATATCCTAGTGTTATTCTCTCTTTGGGAGATTTTTTGAAATTAGTTCTCCCCTTTTCAATTATGTTTTTAACGTCAAGTTGCAATCTTAATAATGACTCCATGATAATATTGTCAAAAAATAAATAAGTGTTTATGTTTGGTTAAAGTTAGTATGGACAATCGGTCTTAAGTTCTCCGTATATCGAATTATCGACTTAATCAATACCCTTACTTTAAAACAGTTTCTAAGTTAGAGTACTTACAGTTTATCACTGCACTCACGCACTTTGTTGAACCTCTGTCTGCTTGTGCGAAGTGACGCCTTGAACCGTCGCTCGCCTTACTTCGTACTCGTGCTGACGCGCGCTGCGCGTGGACTAGCACGGACGCGCTGCGCATGCACTATGCGCGCTGCACTTCTACTGGCGCGCTGCACTTGGACTGGCGCGCTGCACTTGGACTGGCGCGCTGCACTTGGACTGGCGCGCTGCACTTGGACTGGCGCGCTGCACTTGGACTGGCGCGCTGCGTGTGGACTTGACGCGCTGCACGTGCACTTGGCACGCTGCACGTGCACTTGGCGCGCTGCACGTGTACTGGGTGCGCTGCACGTGCACTGGGTGCGCTACGCGTGGACTGGGCGCGCGGCGCGTGGACCGGGCGCGCAGACCGTGCACTGGGAGCGCTACGCGTGGACTGGGCGCGCGGCGCGTGCACTTGGCGCGCTGCACGTGAGGACTGGGCGCACGGCGCGTGCACTGAGCGCGCTGCGCGTGAGGATTGGACGCGCTGCGTCTGGACTGGGCGCGCGGCGCGTGCACTGAGCGCGCGGCGCGTGCACTAAGCGCGCTGCGCGTGAGGATTGGGCGCGCTGCGTCTGGACTGGGCGCGCGGCGCGTGCACTGAGCGCGCTGCGCATGGACTGGGGGTGCGCAGCGCGTGCACTGAGCGCGCTGCGCGTGCGGGTTGGGCGCGCTGCGTCTGGACTGGACGCGCGACGCGTGCACTGAGCACGCTGCGCGTGGACTGAGCGCGCGGCGCGTGCACTTGGCGCGCTGCGTCTGGACTGGGCGCGCGGTGCGTGCGCTGAGCGCGCTACCCTCGCACTGCTCCGGCCGCCACTGCTTCAAACTACTCCAGCCGCCACACTGCTTCGGACTGCTCCGCCGCTGACCGCCTCGGACTGCTCCGCCGCTGACCGCCTCGAACTGCTCCGCCGCTGACCTCCTCGAACTGCTCCGCCGCTGACCTCCTCGAACTGCTCCGCCGCTGACCGCTTCGAACTGCTCCGCCGCTGGTCGCCTCGAACTGCTCCGCTCCTCTCGACCTGGGGGTATCCACTTCGGCACCCAACTCACCAGCACCTTGGCTCCATCAGCAGCGATCCACTATTGTGACTACAGTCACATCCGGCTCGATTGACCAATGTTTGATCTGATTACGCGCACTGACTACCTTAGTAGTACACGTAACCACCGTGAGTTATTTTGTAACTGACCTATTCGATACGTACCGCGGAGGGTCATGAAAGCACTGAAAATCTTAACAGCGAATTATAAAGATGTGACGTATTTACGCAACGCCATCTATCAAATAAAATATGAACTAATTCAATATACGCCATCTAGGCAAATCTGTATAAACTATCTTAACACTAATATAGCTACCTAAATATGGTTTTAAACTTGAACACACTGAGTTTTCTGATCAACAAAGAAGACCAGGCATAGACAGCAGGTACAAAAAAATTGACACAGGCCTGAAACCCGCAGAAGTTGTTGATGCAGCCAAAATCAAAGATACTGTTTTACCGGGAATTGAAAAGATTATCGAAGATTCAACCGTCCCTAAAGAAAAAAAGATGGAGTTGAAAAGGAAATTGAACACTGTTGTTGCCGAAAATTTAAAAAAGCCACTCCACGAAGATGTTCAAGACTCTACAAGGAAAGGCATAGCTGAAGTAATAAAGGATCTTCCAATACCTATTTCTGACAAAAATAAATTGAAGACAGCATTAACAAGTATGGTCGACAAGAATTTGGACAATTTGAGAGGTACTACTCAAAAACTATCTACCCGAGACAAAAATTTCAAAAAAGTAAAAGATAAACCCCTAAAAGATATGTTTCATAACACTGAACAAGCCATTGAAGAAGCACCTATACCCAGAGAAAAAAAGACCGAATTGAAAAAGAAGTTGAAGAAGCTGACTAACAAAGATTTCAACGAAATCCCTTTAGAGAATATTCCAGAAGAACTCATAGATGGCACGACTGAAATCATAAATGAACTCAATTTACCAAAAGACAAGAAAAATAAACTAAAACAAGCAGTAACTACTGCAACAGATGAATACATGAGCAATATGCAAACAGCAGCAAGTAGTGAATACATTGAATCTCCTGATCAACCTCTACAAGATATTTTTCTAGACACAGAACAAGCCATTAAAGAAGCACATATACCTAGAGAGAAAAAGGCTGAATTGATAAAGAAGTTGAAGAAGCTAACTGACAAAGACTTCAACGAAATCCTTTTAGAGAATGTTCCAGAAGAAATCATACATGGCATGATTGAAATCATAGATGAACTCAATTTACCGAGAGACAAAAAAAATAAATTAAAAAGTGCACTAAATACTGCAACAGATGAATACATAAGCAATATGCAAACAGCAGCAAGAGATAAATATACTGAGTATTCTGATCAAAAAGGAAGTCCAAGTTTGGACAGCAGGTATAAAAAAAATTACATAAGCCCGAAACCCATTGACGTCGTTGATACAGCAAAAGTCAAAGATACTATTTTGCAAGGGATTGATAAAATTACCGAAGACTCAAACGTCCCTAAAGAAAAAAAGAAGGAGTTGAAAAGGAAATTAAAAACTATGGCTAATGAAAACATGAAAGAGCCCTTCTCCATAGATGTGGAAGATACCGTTAAAAACGGAATAACTAAAATAGTAGACGACGTACCGATGCCAAAAACTGAAAGAAATAAACTGAAAAGTGCGTTAACAAATATGGTTGACGACAATATGGGCAATTTAAGAGGTGGTACACAAAAAGTGATAACACAAGATGATAAATTCATAAAAGTAGACGATAAACCACTACAAGATATTTTTCAACAAACAGAACGAGCTATTGAAGAAGCCTCTTTACCAAGAGAGAAGAGAAACGAATTAAAAAAGAAGATGAAAAACCTGACTAATAAAGACTTTAATAAAATTCCTTTTGAGGATGTTGCAAAACCACCTAAAAGTGACATGATTGAAATCATAGATGAAATGAATTTACCGAAAGACAAGAAAAATAACTTAAAAAGTGCAGTAACTGCTGCAACAGACGAATACATGAGCAATATGCGAACAGCAGCAAGAAATAAATACACAGATCTGAAACCCGTTGAAGTAATTGATTCAGCAAAAGTCAAAGATACTATTTTGCAAGGGATTGATAAAATTACCGAAGACTCAAACGTCCCTAAAGAAAAAAAGATGGAGTTGAAAAGGAAATTAAAAACTATGGCTAATGAAAACTTGGAAAAGCGCTTTTCTGAAGATGTGGTAGATACCATTAAAGACGGAATAGCTAAAATAGTAGACGACGTACCAATGCCAAAAACTGAAAGAAATAAACTGAAAAGTACGTTAACAAATATGGTTGACGACAATATGGGCAATTTAAGAGGTGGTGCACAAAAAGTGATAACACAAGATGATAAATTCATAAAAGTAGACGATAAACCACTACAAGATATTTTTCAACAAACGGAACGAGCTATTGAAGAAGCCTCTTTACCAAGAGAGAAGAGAAACGAATTAAAAAAGAAGATGAAAAACCTGACTAATAAAGACTTTAATAAAATTCCTTTTGAGGATGTTGCAAAACCACCTAAAAGTGACATGATTGAAATCATAGATGAAATGAATTTACCGAAAGACAAGAAAAATAACTTAAAAAGTGCAGTAATTACTGCAACAGACGAATACATGAGTAATATGCGAACAGCAGCAAGAAATAAATATACAGATCTGAAACCCGTTAAAGTAATCGATGCAGCAAAAGTCAAAAATACTATTTTGCAAGGGATTGATACAATTACCGAAGACTCAAACGTCCCTAAAGAAAAAAAGATGGAGTTGAAAAGGAAATTAAAAACTATGGCTAATGAAAACTTGGAAAAGCGCTTTTCTGAAGATGTGGTAGATACCATTAAATACGGAATAGCTAAAATAGTAGACGACGTACCAATGCCAAAAACTGAAAGAAATAAGCTGAAATTTGCGTTAAAAAATTTGGTTGACGACAAAGTGGACAATTTAAGAGGTGCTACACAAAAATTGACAACTCAAGATGGTAAATTCATAAAAGTAGATGATAAACCACTACATGATATCTTTCAACAAACGGAACGAGCTATTGAAGAAGCACCTTTACCAAGAGCGAAAAAGAATGAATTAAAAAAGAAATTGGAAAACCTGACTAATAAAGATTTTCATAAAATTCCTTTAGACGATGTTGCAAAACCACCGACAGATGATATTCTTGAAATCGTGGATGAATTAAATTTACCGAAAGATAAGAAAATTAACTTAAAAAGTGCACTTACTACTGCAACAGACGAATATATGAGCAATGTACGAACAGCTGCAAAAAATAAATATAATGAGTATCCTGATCAACCACTACGTGAAATTTTTAAAGAAATAGAACGAGCGATTGAAGAAGCACCCTTATCTAGAGAGAAGAAAAATGAATTAAAAAAGAATTTGAAAAAACTGTCTAATCCAGATTTTAATAAAATTCCTTTAGACGATGTTGCAAAACCACCGACAGATGATATGATTGAAATCATCGATGAATTAAATTTACCGAAAGATAAGAAAATTAACTTAAAAAGTGCACTTACTACTGCAACAGACGAATATATGAGCAATGTACGAACAGCTGCAAGAAATAAATATAATGAGTATCCTGATCAACCACTACGTGAAATTTTTAAAGAAATAGAACGAGCGATTGAAGAAGCACCTTTATCTAGAGAGAAGAAAAATGAATTGAAAAAGAAATTGAAAAAACTGTGTAATACAGATTTTAATAAAATTCCTTTAGACGATGTTGCAAAACCACCGACAGATGATATTCTTGAAATCATAGATGAACTGAATTTACCGAAAGATAGGAAAAATAACTTAAAAAGTGCAGTTACCACAGCAAAAGACGAATATATGAACAATGTGCGAACAGCTGCAAGAAATAAATACAATGAGTATCCTGATCAACCACTACGTGAAAGTTTTAAAGAAATGGAGCAGGCTATTGAAGAGTCAACTTTACCTAGAGAGAAAAAAAACGAACTGAAAAAAAAAATGAAAAAGCTGACTAATAAAGACTATAATAAAATTCCTTTAGAGGATATTGCAGAAGATGACATGAATGAAATCATAGATGAAATGAATTTACCAAAAGACAAGAAAAATAAATTAAAAAGTGCATTAACTACTGCAGTAGATGAATATAAGAGCAATATGCAAACTGATAAAAGAAGAAGACCAGGTGTCGACACCAAGTACAAAAAAATTGACTCAAGCCTGAAGCCCATAGAAATTGTTGATGCAGCCAAAGTTAAAAATACTATTTTGCAAGAAATTGAAAAGATTACCGAAAACTCAACCGTCCCTAAAGAGAAAAAGATTGAGCTGAAACGGAAATTGAAAAATATAACCGCTGAAAACTTGAAGAAGCCTTTTTCCAAAGACATGCAAGACACCACTAAAAACGACATAGCTGAAATAATAGATGAGCTGCCAATATCGAAAACAGAAAAAAATAAATTGAACAATGCATTAACAAGCATGTTAGATGAAAATATACCTCAGGAAATAAATGATACATCATTGCATAATATTTATAAATATATGAAACGAGCTATTGAAGAAGCACCTTTATATGAACAGAAAAAAGTCGCTTTGAAAAAGAAGTTGCTGGATCAGGCCACCAAAGACTTCAACAATAAATCTTTAAAAGAAGGTGCAGACGAACTTAAAATCGACTTGATTGATATCATAGACGAGTTGAATTTACCAAAAGACAAGAAAAATAACTTGAAAAATGTAGTGTTCGACATGATTGATAAAAATACAAACATTTTGCAAAGTCAGTTTTATGAATCGCCATCACAAGTCAATCACTCAAAAGAACCAGAAGATAGAACTCAAAGAAATATTTTACAAGGGTTTGACGAAGTAATTGACGAGGCACCTATACCGTGGGAGATTAATATGGAATTGAAGAAAAAGTTGAAAGATATAGCTACCAAAAACTTCAAGAAACCATGGTCTGATGATGTTGCAGAAGACCTTAAAGACGATATAAATATAATTTTAGATGAGACAAATTTACCAAAAGATAAGAAAAACAACCTGAAAAATGAATTAACTGCTGTTGTGAACGAAAATACGAGCTATCCCAAATATGAATCAAAACCGTCAAAAGCTTCGCATTATCAGAAAAAAGAAGCAAAATCTTCAGCCCCTCGTTTTGTAATCGACGAAAAAAACGTGAAAGGAAGCATGAAGGAGGAAGTGAAGAAAAGCATTCAGCGGTCGGAAATCGGAGATGCCGATAAGAGTAAACTCAACTTTCAATTACTTAAAATGATAAGTGGTATGTTAGCTGAATTTGATGAGGCTTTAGACGAAAGAATGAAGCAAATTTTTGACAAATACGGCATAACACCTAGCTACTGGAAAACATTACTTGAAGAATATAATAAATTATTAGATATAATCCTCAAGGGAGGAGATTTAGAAGCCGCAAGAAGGAAACTCATAGAGAAACTCATGCGAGACCTAAATTTATCCGAGGAAGAAGCGACTGCTCTGGTTGATGAACTGATTGCACTAGCACGAGAAATGGCTCTTGAAGAGGGTATAGATGATATTCTTGAAGCAAAAGAAAATGTAATAGAAGAACCCACGGAAGACGGTGACTATAAATATAGTATTGACCCAAGCTATACTAAAATATTAGAAAAGAAATCAAGCGATATTAAAACATTAGTAAAGAATAAGAAACCGGTAAAGGCTGTTGATAAAATTCAGCAGCCGAAGCAAAGTCCAATGGAATATAAAGGTACAGTAACAGAATACAAAGACGCATTTGCTAACGGTTTCAATAGTACTACTATTGAACAGTACTGTAAAAAATTAGAAAAGTACTTTAAAGAATACATTGTTAAAGCAAGCTGAGACAAAGTAGCTGATCAGAACATTCTAGGAAATCTTAAGGATAAGGTTTTTATAGTTAAGATAGAGGTTGCGCTAGAGATACATCCAATGTTTCTGAAGTATAAAGAAAGAGAAATGCCAAGCCATCACTGATGTTGTTGATCAATATATTGTATCCAAACTTGACAAAAATCTTCTAAAATCTAAAGTTCTTATCAAATTAGGTACACAAACTAAAGATAAATCCTCTAAAAAAACTTATTTAGGACTTTCATAGTCACATTTTAAATTATTTATTATTAAGAAATTATTGATGCATCTTCAATTCATAATTAGATCGATGATACGGAAACATTCACATCGAAGAGAAATCCAATGATGCATAAAAGAAAATAACAGTACCTAAAAAGCATTCGTTAAAAACTGTTGATCAGGTTACTGTTTCCAAACATTAAAAAATAGTTGTGTTAAAATATAGTTAACTAATAAATTGAATCAACGTGTAGAAAAGTCACCCGACAAAAGCGAAGGTGCTCAAGTTATGGAGACAGCTTTTAAGCACAGGTCCGATCGTGTGTGGAGTACTGCAGCCACATATGGGCTGGTGCTGCAAAGTGCCACCTGGCAGCTTTGGACTCGATGGAAAAGCGTGCGAAGAGGCTGATTGGTGATCCAGATCTAGTCAAGTCCAATCTTCAAAGCCTTGAGCACAGGCGTAGGGTAGCCAGCCTTTCGGTGTTTTACAGATTGCATTTTGGAGAGCGTGCGCAGGAATTGCATGACTTGATTCCGCCATTTCATTTCTATCATCGGACAAACCGACGCACGGCGACCCTTACGTTGTTGAAACACCTACGGTCCGGACTAAGCGTTTCGCCTCGTCATTTATACCGCGTACTTCGAAGGACTGGGACAGTCTGCCTGCTGCGGTCTTTCCGTCCGATTATAATTTGGGTGTCTTCAAGGCTAGAGTGAATAGGTTCTTAATAAACTAGTTCATCTCACCAACAAATAAAAAAAAATGGATGACTGCGATATAGAAAAAGTTGCACTAGAAGAATTACCACTGGTTGATGAGTATAAGGATAAAAAATAGAAGACAAAAAAAGTATTCTCTTTGACATTATTGATCAGTTTTCTATATTCATCATAACTCAAGTCTTTTCCCTATTAGCTAGGGGTTGGCTTGAAGTCTAACCGGAAGCGGATTCATTTTCTATGTGAATACAAGTCCGGTGAAACGGTGTAAAAATCGAGCTATTTATACAAATCGGGTTTATAGTGAAACTGATAAAGTGATTGAAGTTGAAGAAGGCACAGATAATGCACAACTTTCTGATGTTTTTGATTTTAAAAGCAGAAAAATAATAAGAAAAAATAACAGTATCAATTAAAACTTGTATGGACTATCTACATTTAGACCCAGATGTCACAATAACTGTAGTTTTAAGTTCTATCTAGCGACATATTTATAGACAGAAATATTTTTAAGGTTATTCCCGAGTTAATATCTGCTGTCAATAAAGAAATAGAACATTAGAAATACCATGTTTTTATAAAAATGAATAATGTTGTAGATTATAAGGATATATGCTTCTGATTATGGAGCGAATAAAATAATTGTACATATTACACAGGGTGTGGCGTAACTAATAGGTAATTTTGAAACTGTCGATTAACCAGATTATAATCTATCATTTACCCCACTTATATCACCATATGCCCATTGATGTCCAAATTATTGATGTTTTTGATATTTTAAATAAAAATCGTGCTTACTCATATAAAATCAACTGCCATTTCTTCAATTGGTGAGTTTTTCTCGTTTTTATTACTTTTTGATGTCACTTTTGAATATACACAGTATTATCAGACTAGTATCAAGTTTTTTTTTTATTACAATCTAAGATAACATAAAAAAATATATTTGATTTCAAATTTTAACATTTCTTTAACAACACAAATAAGAAAAACAATACTATCTTATAAGATTTATTGCGTCTGTCACATTGTCGTGACCGTGGCGTGAACACATGCATGTAAAAATTTCTAATGGTGTTTAGAACTATGTAAGAAGAATTTGTTCTATATCGGAAGAAATTTTGTTGTTCTGTCTTTCGTCTTGTCGCATTATCTCTATTAATAAGGATTTCACGGCGTAAATTATCAGTGATAACATTTTATTTATTATTGACTAGCTGCTACCCGCGTGATTATAGAAAATTAACCCCAGGGAACGTATACTCTTGACTAAAAAAATCTAAACATTTGTATTTCACATAGGCCTACATGTGCACTTATTAAAACGTCAGAAGCTATTGCATGGGTACAATTGATCGTTTCCTCTGGAGAAGAACTGGCAAGAAGCTCCATTGTCGTCTTTTAACTTTTGCTCAGCACTCGTTGCGTGAGTATGGTCTTTGATTCTTTTTTTCTTTTACATAAAAGGATTCTTTCTTCGGTTTTGTGGTGAATGAAGTATTTATCGGAGTGTTGATTCTATTCTTCCATAAACTCTACATAGTTTCTTGTGTTCATTGAATGAACAAATACATTTCATTTTATCTAGATGCAGAAATAAAAAATAACTCCATGTATTTAAACAATTCTACACTCATAAGAAATCCAATACACAGTAACATGTCCACAAAAATGTGTTGAAATTTACTTACACATTTTTTACACATGGTTTTTGGACGAACACAACGATCTGAAGACTTTCTTTGCTTATATGATTGTTACATATTTTATACTTACACTACACCTTTAATATTTTTTTAGATATGTTTTACACAAGAGACAAAGTCAATACTGATATAAAATGCTATTTACATTTTTCATCCTGGTATATTTTTTTTAAAACAGAACAAATCACCTCTGAAATGCGGAGAAGAGATCAAGCACCTTCGGACATAAAGGGAAGTGCTGCATTGTCGACTGGAAACATAAACTACTCGCTAAAAGAGTTGATCGCCACAAACAAGAGCGTTAGAAAGCAGTGGTCGAAACATCTTGATGATGCTATAATTAAATTACCATTACTAAGAAAGGAAAATAATGATTTGAAAAACAAACTGGCAATCTACGACGAAACTGGCCAAATCAATATATTATCTGGTTTAAGTAGATCCAAAGAAGAAACCAATCCTGTTGAGAGAGATGTTAAATCAATTACACAGGTTGCTCCTAAACCAGCGCTAAAGAATAATAAAGGAAAACTACCACCACGTCTCTCAAAGATAGAAGAAGCATTTGCTTTTAATAATACTACTCGACAAAAATCTCCTTTTACTCCGAACGCAAAACAAGATGCTGATATGATAGATTTTACAAGTAATTTAAAAGAAACTATCAATACTTGGTTGAAAAAGGCACATGTAGAAATAGAACCGAACGAAAAGAATAGAATTTTAGAAGAACTCGCAAAAGACATAATTTATAGGCAGAAATATATTCAAACTTTTGGAGCGAAACCTAGTCAAACTGAAAACTTGGAATATATGAAGCTGCAAGTGTACAGAAGATTGAATGGAATGGTGCCGATTGAAATATTGAAGCAAACAATAGAAAATACGAAAGAATTAGTAGCACAGATTGATAATGTTCGAACACCACCGTTAGTTGTATCGCCAGCACCCACAAAAACTAAAATTGATCAACGCCCGTCACCATCCACGAAAACTAAAGATGATCAACGCGCGCCATCACCCACAATACCTCAAATTGCTCAACAAAAACGCAACTCGATAGTCTTTAAAAAACCACCAAGTCCAACACAACGTAAATTAGGACCTGCAGATATCCTAGGTATTCATGCTAAAGCAACGAATACCACAACAGCTGAAGGAGTTCCTCATACTGTAGATGATGATGATGGAGTTGAAGATGAATCAGATACGGAATTTAGTCCTGGTCAAGCTTCTACTCCAGCAAAACCCATTAATTACATTGATAAAGCCACAGATGCTGTTACATCTTGGCTAGAAAGTATGCCTATAGATATGGAGCCAGAAATGAGAATGGAGGTTATCAACGACATTGTCTCTGATATAGTCGACCGGCAAAAATACTTGCAAGCGCATCCTGAGAAAAAGTATTCGGATAAAGATGAAATAGAAAATTTAAGATTTCAAATTTTTAAGAGGCTAGACAAGATTTTTGAACCTGGTTCAAGTGCCACTCCAAGTCTTGCGAAAATTGAAGAATTGTACAGAATGATCAATGGTATAAAAGTTCAACTGAATTTCCTTACGGCGTCGAAATCAGAGTAGTAAATGAGGACGGTGTTCAATTTAATAAATTTCAGAGGAGTGAAATCATACTTATACATAAACAGCATTTTTCTATAGCTCCATCGCTATCTCTCACGTAAAGGCGTCATTCGTTCACACTCAATCTCAATGATGGAGAAACAGAAAAAAGTGTGATTTCACTCTAAAAATTTTATAGCAAGGGTATGCAGGCATCTTTAATGTGCCAAGAAGACAAGTATGTTTAAAAAAAAACAGCTTTTCATCTTCTCGGGTCGACTGATTTGATTTATAAATTTTAACTAACCAGTAAGAGACTGCCCGCCCATTTTCTATCATCATCATTTTCTATCATTTTTAAAACATATCCGATGTAAGAAAAGATGGCACTATTTGCTCAACAATGTTCCATTTCTGTCTCTCACCAGAATTTTCTCCAGCTCCTGTACCTCTCTGACCACGATTACCCAATGTCTCAAACGCTCTTGATTGCTTAACTTAAGAACGAGAAGAACAGCCAAAACGAAATTTCTTTTGCTATCAGTTTTGAATTAAATATCACTTACAACAAAAATAATACCGTCGATAATAAAAATGAATGAATTCCAACTTTATAAAACGAACAGAAATGTTTTCCATCAAACTAAAGATGTTTTACAGTTTACTCGTTAAGTTACTTTTAAAAATCTACAGTCAAATTTTCAAATAGCAGTCTATTATGGAAATGGTTTTACGGTCTAGCTCTCATTCACGAAATGCAACGTACGATAACTTCCAAAATGTTGAAAATAATCTACTAAAAAGACTTATTATTATTTATTGAGAAATATTTAAAAAAAATAGTAACTAATACTGTTCAAACGTGCTAAAATGAATGTGTTATTTAAAAACAACTCGTGTAATTAAACTCAAAACCAAAGTTAAAATCATTTTAGTTAAAATTAAACAAAAGCACAGTTTATCAGCGATAGTGATCGTCAAAAATTCCGAAATGCATGGCAATGACAAGCGCTACTGATATGTTTCGTGGTCAATAATAAACGTTTAAACAGTCGCTGTAGCCGATGAAAGCCACATTACCGACCCAACGTGCCCAAGATGGCAAAGAAAAGCATCTTTTCAAGTGACTGAGCCGAAGGTTCTGCAGAATTCAAAGTTTTCGTCCACAGCAAGGACATTCGCGTCGAAAACGAACGATAATAAAATGCTCACTTGCGGCAAGCTCCACTGTTTGGAAGTTAGTGCCGCGTGGCAACCAGTTTTGTAGAACTATTGTTAAATGAAAATATTGTTACATATTTTTGGCTATATTTCGAAGATTGATGGGACTTTCGGCTTCGCGTTTTTAAATAAATAATATATAGGTTCCTACATTAAACAATACTTATGAGTAATTAACACAATTTTAGTTCGATAAAACTCTTATTAAACTTGGTACTTATAAGATTAAACCATTTCGATACAAAAAAAAACATCTGATACACTAATATTAATATTCTTAAAAAGATTAGAAACTTCGTAAACGAGTGAATTAAAAAATAATACAATTAAAATATACGAGACGGGAAAATGATCCGATACGTAAATTAGTAAAAATAAAAACCGGCCAAGTGCGAGTCGGACTCGCCCATGAAGGGTTCCGTAGCAGCAAGTAATATAATATAAAAGTTCTTGTAATGTGTTGTAACTTTGATCGATGTTTTAATAATAGTGTATTTTTTTCGATTTATGCCGCATTAAAAAAAAACTACTTACTAGATTTCGTTCAAACCAATTTTCGTTGGTAGTTTTTATAGTAATGTACATCATATATTTTTTTTAGTTTTATCATTCTCTTATCTTAGAAGTTAGAGGGGGGGGGACACACATTTTACAACTTTGGAAGTGTCTCTCGCGCAAACTATTCAGTTTAGAAAAAAATGGTATTAGAAACCTCAGTATCATTTTTGAAGACCTATCCATAGATACCCCACACGCATGGGTTTGATGAAAAAAAAATTTTTGAGTTTCAGTTCTATGTATGGGGACCCCCCAAATTTATTGCTTTTTTTCTATTTTTGTGTGAAAATCTTAATGCGGTTCACAGAATACATCTACTTGCAAAGTTTCAAATGTATAGCTCTTATAGTTTCGGAAAAAAGTGGCTGTGACATACGGACGGACGGACGGACAGACAGACAGACAGACAGACAGACAGCCAGACAGACAGACAGACAGCCAGACAGACAGACAGACAGACAGACAGACATGACGAATCTATAAGGGTTCCGTTTTTTGCCATTTGGCTACGGAACCCTAAAAATGAGGTCAAAAATTTATAAATAGTGGATGTTCCTAATGGTGGTAAATCTGACAAAAAGTTTAGCGCCGAAAATAAAATAGAAATTATAACTTCTCTATTTTTAGGAGACGGACAGAGGAAAAGCCTGACAGCGAAACAAGCCCAAGAGTTCCAAACTGCCCTTAACTTAGAGATATCAGGTATTTTAAATGATTACGACATCTGCTGCGATAAAAGAGAATTGCTGCCAAGCCTAGCCAATGAATTAATTAAACTCAGAAATAGCGGAACTGACCAAGATGAGATTGTAGAAAATTTGATTGATACTATAAATCGACTCACTTACCTAAGAGGAGATCCAGCTGAAGAATTGG
This sequence comes from Mythimna albipuncta, assembly GCA_929112965.1. Classification (NCBI taxonomy): domain Eukaryota; kingdom Metazoa; phylum Arthropoda; class Insecta; order Lepidoptera; family Noctuidae; genus Mythimna; species Mythimna albipuncta. The sequence continues at coordinate 1,218,397 of OV815986.1, read as the reverse complement.
CTTACAAGCTTCTATATAGAACTAAGAAATTGATTGCTGCAATAAGAGGAGATGTTAGCGTAAAGAGAAGAGACTTTAAAGATGCTGTAATGAATGATGTTGGAGACGTTTTTCAAGGCACTCCAATGTCGGAAGCAAAACGAAGGATGATGGAAAATCAGCTAGCTGAAGGATATGCAAAAGATTTAGGGATTCCACTCGAAGATAGTTACGCTACAATGAGTAGTCCAGATAATGCCATTACAGGTACAAAAAAAAAATTGGATTTTTTATAGAGATATATTTGATCTATCCGTTAATTATTTTGTTCATATAGTGTTAACTAGTTAATTAGTTTTGGAGGTTAGATACCGGCGTTTAGTTAGAGATGTTGTGAGCTAGTTACATAAATATGTATATTCGTACAGGATACGGTTAAGAACGACCTTCACCGGTTTGTTTAATGGATGAAACCTATATTATGATAAAATTAGTATATTAAATGTTATAACGCGGCCGGGTGGGTTGCCTGAGAAATTCCTGGCCAAACAATTTTTTTTTTTTGTACAATGCACCGGTGTGTTTAACGAATAAATTTAATACTAACCGAAAGAGTGAAGCCTTTAGACCATAAAAATGTTGGGTTGCCTATTTGTTTCCGGGCATAGCTATGGGTAGTCAGGTATAAACAAGTATGCATGAACAGGTGTGTTTATTTTGATATACAACAAATTCTATATGAAAATAACGCTGTTTCATTACGAATACGGTTTTTAAGTATTGTCTGCAAAAAGAATCTGGTATGAATAACGGTTGTGCATTTTTCTGAACAAAAAGTAAATTTTCAATTTTAAATTAATAATAGTCTGGCCAGGAATTTCTTAGGCAACCCACTCGCGTTATATTATTTAATACACTAAAATAATAAAATACGTTTCATCCATTAAACAGACCGGTGAAGGTCGTTCTTAATCGGGCAAAGCACATCTACACTAATATAATAAAGAGGTAAAGTTTGTTTTTTTATTATTTGTTTATATGAGGTAATCTCTTTTTTTTTTAAACTAAACTAAAAAAAAATAGCAATCAGACCATTACTTCCAGAGATTACCTCATCATCAGATGATGATGATGAGCTGGTTGATTCCTGAGCGGGCGAAGCTGCGGGCAAAAGCTAGTTCAAAAAAATTGGTTTGGTGTTGAGACTGAGTAATGATAGAGAAGTAATATCAAAGTTTAAATTTTTTTTTTCTTCGCTCTATTTTTTAACGCAAAAACAAAGTTTATAAAATAAAAGTAATTCGTTGTTTATTACTTTTCTGCAGGTTCAGAATCTAAAAAAGAACGATATGGAATGAGTTTTAATGGGCTGTCGAACTTTATAGACTCTTGGTTAAGTAGCATACCTGATGATGATTCGAAGGATGAAGACGAAATCATGGACATGAAGAAACAAAGAATGTATTGTTTAATGCATAAAATAGGAGAAATGAATGTAGACCCAGAAATATTTAATGATGATTCTCTTTATGAAGCCGTATTGAGAGAGGAACTACAGCATTTGTTCGGTGATGTTTCGATGAATGATGAAGAGTTTAAAGCTTTAAAAGAAGATCTTATTGAAAAAGTATTAGAATCTCAGCGTAGAGCTCATGATGAGTTAGCTGGTCAAAATTACAAAAATAATTTACGTGACACTATATCAAAACTTTTACCGGATCAACGGAACTTATCAAAGGAGGATCAAGCAACTATGGAAACATTGAAAGATCAATTAGCCGATGCGTACATTGACTTGCACTATTCCGGCAACAACGAAAGTCAAAGGGACAAATTAAAGAGAAAAATTTCGAATGAGATAAATACATTCTGCAGAGATTACTTGAACAGGAATCCATGTTCTCCTCTAAATAGTCAAAAACTAAACCACGATCTGTATGCTGCTTTGAGTAAAGTTCCGTTACCTGCAGGAGATTCTATAAAATATGAGGTAGAACAAGCAAGAATAAGAGAAGAAATAAACGACTGGGTAAAAGAATTACCATTGCAACCTCAAAATCCAACAGAGCTATTAGCTCGGAACAAACTGATTTATGTACTGTCAAAAAAACTGTTTGATATTGAGTTGGACGAAGAAGAAGAGGACACAGATGAATTAATGAGAAAAAAGATAGTAACATTCCTAAATAAACTGCCTTTGGAGTCTGATGAAGATAATGAAACAATTGCTGATACATTAATAGATAAATTGAAGGCTTCAGAAAAATCAAGGAAGTACAATGCATCAGCAAATGTGACTATAGATGCTTTTGGAATGGTTAGTGCTGCAAACAGCGAGAGTGGCATGAAAACTCCGACATGTTCTGGCTATAAACCGTTATTCGAGAAGCGAAAACCTTGTGGCTTCCCTAAGGTGTGTAGGCGGCCCTTTAACAGGCCGTCCGAAGCATTCCCCCCGTGTACTCTAAATCCAGAAGACCGGGATCATTTAGATAGAATTAGACGAAGAACCTGTTTGTCTCCAAACTGTGTGACTTCATTAATGAGGAATAAGTGCCCCTTACGCATAGGACCTGCACCTATCGATGCGAGAAGTCAAACCGAAGAACCACAGCAAAGCCGTATTTGTCCATTTGCCTACGAAAAGACAAATAGACCATGCCCGAGAGTATCTGCGAATTTGCCACACCAGCCCTGCCCTCAAGGAAAGACGGAAACATGCGAGATAGAAAAATCCTACCCAGGGTCTGTTTGTCGAGCAGCCTTTGAAAAGACGCCTAGAACGTGTCCGGGACCGTCGAAACCAACACACCAATCTTGCCAGATGAGGAGGCATACGATTTCCAGCACCAACGTATCAAACTGTACTGAGGAGGTTCAGCCAAAAGTAAGGCCTCAGATACATTTGGGGACAAAACGTACCTAAACATGACGCGCGAAACTGTCAAATTGTTCAATAATATGTCCCGCGTCACGTGAATTACGCATTGTATAATGTTACGTGGCAAGTTTTCGTGCACTGGGCAACGCTGCAGCGTCACGTAGATTGAGCGTTGCGCGTCACATTGGACATTTTATCGCCTAATGTATCTGAGGCTTTAGATACAATATGAAATCATATAGTCTGTCTAAAAACATACATTCAGCCGAACATGGAACCTCCTTCTTTTCAAAGTCTGTTAAAAAGTCAAACGACTTGGGAGTTTCGTATAATATTTAATCATTTAAAAAATACTTATATTCGATACTTTTTATAAAGTTCTATAAGTAAACAATGACCAAGATGTCTTAATCAACCTTGATTATTGAACCAGCGTTGACTACATCAGATTTCATTTGACCCTAATAATTACCGAAGTCGTTTAACTTTTTAGACAGACTCTAGGTGGTATAATTAAGGGTGTTGATTTTATTAGCCTTTTTAATAATTAAAATTCTTGTTTCTAGCAACATCGTATATAGACATAAAACTTATTTTTTCTGTGAATGTTTCAGATACTCATAAAACAATACTACTGGGATCCTCTTAATAACAATAGCGTCGATTTATCAGACGTGCAACAAAGCGGGAGAAGTAGTCGACGACAATCTGACTCATTACCCTCCCCATCTCCTAGGCCTGCACCTTGTGCATCTCCTAGGCTGGCAACCTTCAGGCCTACCACCTGTTCTCCACCTAGACCAGCTTCCTGCGCTTCATCTAGGCCACCACCCTGCAGGCCACCGCCCAGCTATTCTTCTAGACCGCCGCCGAGCCACCAATCCCTGCCCTGCGAAACTCAATCCTCCTGCCCACAGCCCACCCCAGGGCCATGTCGCCGTCCCAGTTCAGGGAAACTAAAACAACACAACACATCTCCTCAGCTAAAATCACCACGCCAAAACTCATCTGAACGCTACTCTTATTATGATCCATTAAATACATTTCAAAGATCTTCGCATAGGGATATACTGAACTTCCGATCTCCATGCGCACCGAGTCCTTGCATGAGCCCGCTCGGAATCAGCCAGTGCCCACCACCAGGCTCTCCAGGTTTCTCGAAAAGATTCAACGAATGTCGAATGCCGAAGAAAGATGGACTTCAAGACCAAGTACCCAGCAACAGCAGTAGACCTTCTCAGAAGGAGCGAGTGATAGAGTTGGGGTCTTTAGACGATATTGGTAGTACGAGACCAAAGAAAAGACACAGTGATCAATCTGATTGGCCAAAGTTTCACGAAGACGATCACTTTTGGGCTGCGCCGATGCGACGTGTGATCTTGGATGAAGGGATCGATGAGTCTTTGGTGATGGAGAGAGAGCGACGAGAGGAGAGAGTAAGTTGTAGGTGTAAAGAGAGGCTGGTCCCGAAGTGCGGCAGATCTCAGCCAGCAACTGTTCCAAACCAGCCATGTTCGCAAAGTAGCGAAGAAGGACAAAATTTGAAAAGATGTTCAAAATGTTGCGGCATACACTGTCCTTATCCTAGCTTTTTATATTTTAGGCAATAATTATGTGGAAGTGTTGTGTTGTCCTATATATTTTTTGTTGTGCTGTTGCAAATTAAAAACTAAGACCGTATTTTTCGAGTTTTTCTTGTCTGTACGTCGAAAACAAACTTAACCACTAACCAACTGGAATAATGGCACTTTTGCACGTTTTAATTTTATTAGCACCTATCCTTTGAGATACATTAGAGGACAAATTTCTCCCCAACATGACTAATGCCGTATCCCGCAAACTTTTCTCCCAAAACGTGTACGTGTGGTGTAAGGGACCGTTATGGACAGTTAAGTTGGGGCCCTTTTTACCAGACTACGGCAAAGCCAAAGGAGGGTTATGATTTTGACAGGCTATGTATGTGAGGATATCAATCTGTTCCCTCATAGCTCCTAATCAACTTGTTCGAACTTGACATATGAAGTACGTCTTAATCGTCCGCTGAACATAGGCTACGTGACGTATCACAAAACGCGATATTGCGCCCTCTAGCGGGCAAAAAGTAATATTGTTTAAAATTAAAATTCAGATGATTGATAAATATGCTTTGGTATCATTTGAAAGGGACTTTTCCAAAATATTGCTTAAATTTAAAAGTAATGTAGTGTAGTAAGTAATGTGCAGTAATGTGTAAAAAAAAAATACGATAAACTTTTTGGTCACCCTACCAAATGTTCTCCTATACAAAATTGAAAATCAATTTTCTTTTAAATTATAGCATCTACAAGAACGGATGATACGTTAAAATTTAGTTAAAAAATAGTAAGAAATTTTAATCTACTTTGCGTTAATCTATGACGTTTAGTCTAGTCAATAAAGCCGAAAATCTTGGGCCCTCAGTTCAGACGTTTCAGTAAAATTCAACTCTCATTAACTTTTAAACGATTAACTCTAGGTTCATTATTTCTTTTTTACTAATTCATAGAGGTATATAATTAGAATATAATAAAGTCGTACGTATGTATTTTGTCTAATAAATTTAGTTTTTGCAGATTCTTTATAAATGACATTACTGAATTGAGGGCCCAAGGTAAACCGCAATAAATCTGTAATGTGATACTCTACAGATTTGAGAATTTCTTAAAATATTTTAGAAATTCTTAACTAAATTCCTAAATAATAATTATTTACCCAGACATCGTACTTTCCGAGATTTAGACTATGCCTCTCTATGCAAGCGTCTGGATTGAGGGCCCACGTTATTTAATCATAACTTTTTTATTTTACGTTTAAGAAATGTATGGCTCATTGCTTTGAATTTTACTAATTTTTAACTAAATACCCTGTTAATCATGTTTCGTTTCATAAGGATTTAAAAAATGGGCCCTCAATCCAGATGCACACGAAAAATTTTGATATCATTTGAAAGGGCTTTACGTAAATAGTACCTAGGTATAGACAGTGATTAAATAAAATAAAAAACTAAAACCCGACTACGACACGTTAAAGTGTTTCGGTTGGTTGGTGGTGGACGCGCGACCACGGCTTTTCTTTTTGTTCTTTTCTTGTTTTTCGAAAATCTTGTTTCATTCTTTTTCAGCGTAGTTTTTTTTTGTTTTAGTCGGGTTTTAGTTTTTTTTACTTTATTTTTTAAATAATATGAAATGTAAATACCTAATACCGAAAAATAATAAAAAAGAAAATATTCATCAAAATAAATAATTTATTGACAACTGTGACAAAAACATCAAAAACAGACTACACACGGTCACATAATTTAAAAATTATATCTATGAGGTCTAAACATATTAGACTGGTCTTCGTAATTCATTGACCTCATTCTACGGTATGCCTCCAAACATCTACATTTTACACGCAAACCCCTATCTAGCACATCGTCCTCTGAAGAAAAAGGAGCTCCGCCTGTGCCGGTTGCAGCTTGAGCAGTTGTTCCTTGGCTAAGGGTACCACGACCACCAACGTTCCCTGAACCATTGTAAGAGGTCTGTCCTTGAGAACGACTTGGTGGGACAAACAGCTGACCCTGAGGTGCACCAAACCGAACAGACCCTTGTGTGTGCGGCACCATTTGATCGACACGTAGGTCTTGCGGTCCCATCTGACCCGCACGTCCAGTTTGTCGAAGACTCTGATTGATATTCTGTATTCTTTGGCTTCCTACTGGGCTAGTCAAAGTACCACAACCGTTCCTCGGCGAGGTATGCACTGAGATCTGCCTTGGCCTCTCTACTTGTTGGGATAGATTCTGTCTAGTTGGACTTTGTTGCTTTGGTTCGATTTGATAACCTCCTTGTTGAGAAACATACCCCTCAATCGGCCTACCTGGGTTCATTCTACTTCCATAGGGAGCTTGCCTCGATAAATTCGGCTCCATACTATGAATTAAAGCTTTATGTGGCGAACCAGGCACACCAGTACCTTGAACCGAATAGGGAGCACCACCATATGGCGTACGAACTTGACCCATAGTCTGCATAGGATGACCTGGTTGTATGAAATATCCTTGATCCTCTCCAAGCGTTCTTTGGTGTGCAGAACCTGGGCCAGTAATAGGGGCACCATCCATCAACGGATCTAAAAAGTCTGCGTTATCAACATGTGCGAGAGTAGAACTTAGCGGCTTAGCTTTGTCAAACTCTTCAAAACCATCTGGATCGTGTACGTGTAACCATCTATTTTTAAGTCTGTAATGTAGTTCATCCACCATAAAATTGATATTTAAATCTTCGTCTGGCTGCAATCTTCCTTTTTTCTCTAAGAACTGACTCATTTCATGCTTCATCTTCTCTTCTTTTGATGGATCGTCATCGCTTAGATGTTTATGCATGTCATGTAACTTCTTTGCTAGTAAATCGATCATTCTTTTTCTCAATACTCCATCCATTTCATTTTGTAAAGGTGCAGTTGGCAATTCCTTATACCATTTCTCAATTTCATCTGTAAGATGAATTTCTTCCACTTCGTCTTGTAAAATATCATCTTTAGGTATCGGTACTTTTTCCAATGTTTTCATAGTAATACGTGCAAGTCTAGGCTTATTGAAAAACCTGAATCCTACGTTATGTTCTTTCGCCATATGATTGACTAATTTATCAATTTCCTGCATCAATCTATTCTTGTAAATATTGGCTTTGATAGGGTCTTTTTCTTTATAATTCGTTTCTAGAATATACGCATCTGCCACTGAAGACAGAAACCCTTGTTGCAAGACAAAACAATACTCTAATTCATTATCTATCGCAAACTGACGATTGAATTTATCTTTAACTGTTTGCCTAAAACATGGCTTGTCTGAAAGCTTGTGCAAATCTTCCAGCATATTTATTGCTTCTTCTAAAACTTTAATTTTCCAAGAATATCTCATTTTCTTCAATTGTTCCGTTTGTGGCAGAACATCGAGGAGCTCATCCACCGTCTCTTCCAGTACAAACTCGAAATATCTATAGTCATGTTCTATTTTCGGATCAGATTTTAAATTGAAAAATGTTTTAAGAATGGCATTATAAATAGCCTGTCTTGCTTGCTTAGCTAACATGGCGTTATCGGGTGTAGACTCGTCTATCGGTATAGCATTGCATAGATCTTTGAAAATTTTTACGTATTTCTCGTACATAGCATCTTTGGTGCCATCTTCTGGCGGTGGAGGCGTTGGTGGTGGCACTTGAGAACAACAAGGTTTACTATGATTAACTGGATTATTTGAACTGTCCATACGATTGGAAGCTCCTGGCTGGCTAGATGGAGAACCTCTGTAACTAACAGATTGGCTATTATTTTGCTGCTCCACAAAAGTATTCTTCAGGCTTCGTTGTTGTGGACTGGATGGACGTGACTTTGTTTTATCTTGAGGTCTCACCAACATTGGAACTGGTATTCTATTAATCATTTGCATTAATTCTTCAGCATGACCGATTGTCACATTATTCTCTTCGCCAACCAATTTGTTGATCCATTTAAATATCTGATATCTCAAATGTTCTAATTCATCTTGTTCCGAGCCTCTGTTGTTAGGGTTTAGTTCTAAATATTTGTGTCTATCTACGATGTCTGCTGCTAGGTCATTGATGACTACTTCTTTAAAACCTTCCTGATGGCTTTCTGGTAAGTTTAAGCGATCGAACCACTCGCCTATTTGATGTATTAATTGTTTCGTGTATGTTTCTAAGTTCTCATTAATATCACTTGTTTTGATGCTCTGAATACTGTGTTCAGCAGCTGTATTCCCTACTTTATTTTCTAATGAAACACCGTACACTATCATATTATTTAACATGGTGTTCTTTTCGGTTCGGAACAAACTTATGTTTTGCAAAGTTTTTGAGAGTTCTGCTGCCATTCGGAAAATATGACTCTCAGTACTAAATTCATTAATTAAAGGAAATCTTCTTAAACATTTTGATATTTCTCTATGTAATCTCGCATCATTTTGTTGTGTCCAGTTGTGTTGTTGGTTAAGAAAAAGCGTACTTATTACTGAACTCATGTCGTCAATAAAAGAGCGCAGTTCCCTAGGACAATGAACGGGTTTCAGAGGCAAAGTCTTGACCCATTGCATGATAGCATCACTAATCCTTTCATTGCTTTTAGTAGGCGCTTGATGACACACATCAGCACTACGTTCTAATTTCAAACTTCTTATGAGCTTCAACACAGCTTCATTCATATATTTAAAATCGTACTTTTTGGCATGACTCATTGGCAGAGTTCTGGCGAATATTAATATCTCCTTTTTCATGACTTCATTATCTGATCCTGAGGATATTAACCGTTTTACAGTTTTAGCAAATTCGCTTTTCTGTTTATTTAACCGAGTAACATCTGTCACGTGTAAAGGTAGACCTTTCAACCAGTTTTCAATCGTTTCAACCAAAAATGTGTTTCCTTTTTCATATTTCTTGTACAAATCTTTATAAAGATCAAATGTTTCTAAATGTAGTTTTAGATGAAAAGCCGTATTTTCAATGTTTTCATCGTTTTGTTTCGGATCTAGCAGTCTGATATGTTTGGTAATTTCTTCGTCAAAATCTTCATACCAATTCAATTGGTTTAGTTTATGTGCCAGTTCTTTTATTATTGTTTCTTGATGTAGTTTTTCTTCTGGAGATTTATCTTTGAACAATGGCAATTTCTTGAGCCACCTGCGCATAATTTTTTCGAGTTGATTAACCACGGGTTCGTTATTTATTGACTTTTTATGGTTTTGTAATGAATCATTTACATTAAATCTTTGTATGTCTTTTACAAGTTCTGCAGCGTATTTATCTCTATCATTTTGATTATCAATTTGGACGTGTAGTGGTAGTTTTTTCAGCCAATGAGATACTTCTTCTCGTAATTTTTTTTCTATGGATTCAGCAGGTAGATTTTTTATTTTGGTTTTTATTTTTAATATCTTGACGGCTAGAGAATGTACAATTTCATTCTTATTAAATGTAAATATTTCTTGCTTTTTGGGCGTTATAGGAACCGTGTCTATCCATTCATCAACCATATCTTCGTATGCCCTAATAATATTTTTTTCGTATTTAAAATCATTCGCCCTGTTATCTTTGGTATACGGTATATTACTGATACTATTTTTCAATTTTTGCAAGTCATGTTTACTAATTTTTTCTTTAAACACCTTTTCTGCCCATTTGCCTACTTTTTCATCAATTATTCCATCTTCTTTCTCGACACCCCTTTCAATATCCTCAGCTAATGCTTTGGTTAATAGTTTGTTTAAAGTTGCATCTCGTGACATATGAAGGTCAGTAGGTAAATTGCAGTACCAGTCATAGATTTGGTCAGCAAGTTTGTCAATGTAAGGTTTAGTATTGTCATTTTTTATCTCTTCAGTATTTAATGGTAATATGGATTGAAATACATTATTACTCTGCAAAGAAGGTTTCGGAATGTTTTTTATTTCCTTCATGAGCTCTTCAGCATGTCTTACGACTGCCGTGGTTTCTTCACCAACCAATTTGTTTGTCCATTTAAAAATCTGAAACTTTAATTGTTCCAGTTCGTCAGCATCTGTGCCTGTGAGACTCGGATTTAGCAACAAATACTTATACCTGTCTACTATATCGCTAGCCAAATCTTTAGCAACCAATTCTATAAAATTCTTGTCTTTAACAGAAATATTTAATTTAGTTATCCATTTGTTAATTTCTTCCACAAGCCGTTGCCTGTATCTTTCAAAACTTGTCGGTGCATTGAAATCCACCAGACCGGTATCATTTTGGAAAGCTGAATACACATCCGGTCGGCCATGATCTGGATTTCCTTTTAATCGGAAAAAGTTTTCACGAAAGAAAAACTCTTTATAATCTTTTAAAAGCAAGTTAGTAAAGTAATTTGCTTTATACTCTGGTAGTTTGGCTACTTCTTTTAAAAGTTTAGTAACATCATCTGCAACATTACTATCTATGTCAGCAAAATCTGTAAGGTCCAGTAAAATGCTAGTCAATTCCGTTTCCAGATATTCCATTTTTTTCGTACTTAAAGAAATGCGACATTTTTCTAAGAAAAATGTTAGTTCATCTTTGATAAATTCTTTTATCTCTTTTGTTGTAGGCTGGATATATGTACCAGAAAATTTATTTTCAATTAAAACTAATTTATCAACCAGACTTTCTGTAACCTTGTTTAAATAAAAGTCTTTGTTGTGGCTACTAAGAGCTAATGGCAACTCGTAAACTAATTCTGAAATATTAGATTGTAATACTAATTTATATTCTGAATCAGATCGCGGCCTATCCAACACAAGAGGTTCTAATTTATCAGCCACATATTTAAACACGTCATCTTTTTTCACATTCCTGCCTAAAAAATCTTTTTTCTTGATATTCAAAGTTTTCATCCAGCTTAGCACGGTTTTTCTGAAGTTGTCAACCTTGAATCTACTGCAGTATTTTGGTAGTTCCATCCTGTAAATGCCAAAGTTCGTCTCTTTTGGACACATGTACATCTTCTTCAGTTTTCGTATGATATCATTGGGCAACTGTTTTCTGAATTCCTGACTGTCATTGTCACCTTCAGAATGTTTCTCAGGTGCTTTGTTCAAGTACTTTTCTATTTTATTCCTTAGTTTTTCTTCACCACCTGGTTTTTTTAGCTTTTCAGCTAACTTTTTCATCTTCTCTCCCCACAGTTTGACTTTGACTTTGTCGCTTTGGATTTCAAACCATTCTGTTACTTCATGCTGAAGATCTTCACAGCCAAGATTTGATCTTTTAATGACTTCTTGTGTCTTCGCCGTCTTTATTAATTCATCTTGAGATTTGCTCTTAACTTCATAGTACATGCATTTAGTTGTGGTTATGTCAATAGAACTTGCAGCTGTTTGTACAGATTTGTAATTAAAAAGTTCTCTTTCATTAACATCTGAGGGCTTTATTTTGGCGGTTTTTGGTTCTTCGGGCGATTTTTTTTCACTGTCCTGCAATAAAATGATCTACTTTCATTGTTTGTAGTTTGTCAAAGATTGGTCAGTAGAGTCTGTCTAATAAGTTAATCGACTTGGGTCTGACTTATAAGGATTTAATGAAATCTGATGTAGTCAACACGGGTTTAATAATTAAGGTTAATTAAGAGATGAAGATCATTGTTTACTAACAGAAGAACCTTATGAAAAGTATCGAATATAAGTATTTTTTAAATGATTAAATGTTATACAAAATTCCCAAGTCGGTTGACTTATAAGACAGACTATACATTAATTTTAAGTATTAAGTAGTACTTACAATTCCAAGTTTATTATGTGTGGCTTGAGTTTCTGTAACACAAACACAAAAGTTAGTATCAAGAGCTGCTTACCGGGTTGAATTTAATTAACTCTGTTTCCGTTTGCATTTTATTAATACAAATAACAACAATAGTAGTGATTTTTTTTAAATAAAATCATTTATTTTTGACAAATATAATCATACATTTCGTTTTTCCAAATACTCTTGTAATATAGGAGAAAAGTACAGTACTATGGCATGAATATGGCACTTTTAAGTTTTAGAAACCGACAGTTACAACATCCTATATAATATCTAACTTTTTTTAATATTCGTCATACCAGTTGTGTAAGTTTATCATACTGTTATTGAATTTCTCAGCAAAAATAAAATATGAAAAATCACAGAACATGTAAACTTAAATATTAATATTGGCACGGATAATTTCCTATTGACGTACAAGGATGGTACTCTACTTGGTCGTCATTAGGATCTATTTTTATCCGCGGTCGGAACTTCCTCCCGCGCCTCAGACACTTACATCTTTCTTTCTCTCTCGCTCTATCCGGAGATGAGCAACCTTTTGGTCGACTCAAAAAGGAAGGTGGTATGCAAACTGCTTGTAAGTTTTGACCATCTGTGAAACAAGGCTGTTGCAAATCATTGTTCTGATCAATCATTGGCTGCATACCTCTATTGTCGGTAGACATAACTCCTCGTTGTGTTGATTCAGTTCCTACTGCTTGAACTCCAGAAATTGGACAGCATTGGGCATTTGGATCAGAACTTGTTGGAACTCTTACAGAACGTGAACTAGGACCAGGTACTTGACTTACACCAAGAATTCCCATGCCACCGCTAGCCATTTTCTGTAAACTAAACGGCCTCGATGCTTGGTTAGGCACTTGATTAGCGGTTGATACAGTGCCAGGGTTCTGTAAACTTTGGTTCAATGCAGGTAAATACATACTTGCATTTGCTTGGCCGCTCATATTGTGCTGAGTGTCCAAATAACCTTGGCCAGTACCCTGATGTACCCCGTAAATAGAAGCTTGACCTGAATTTTCTAGACTATTTGGGACATGAGGAAAGGCTTGGCAGCAGGATTCTGGATCAACTTGACCCTTCTGAGCCCCATTTCGTTCCTGACCGAAATAAGGAGCAAAACCTTGACCAACACTCATAGAAGTGGGCAGCGATCTTCGATCAGGAAATCGACCAGGATCAACTGCAGGTTGTCTAGATCCAAAGCTTTGACCTCGGTTATTAGGAACAGAACAGCTCTGTGCACCTTCAATGTTTGGAAAATTTTGAACATTATAGCCTTGGAGGCGTTGGCTTTGTCCTTGTGGCCCTTGAGGCTGTATTTGACTCGCAGGTACTGACCTATTTTGAATATTTTGAGCAGCTGAACCGAAAACAACCCCGAAACTTTGGTTGTACTGATCTGGACTACCTCGACCAGGGAATCTTTGGGGTAGTGGACTGATTTGGCCACTTTTAGCATTGCAACATGGCATTCCCTGAGCATTAGGAGAACTTTGTACAAATGGTTCTCTAGGTCTTGGGCTATGATTAGTTGATTGTGGACTTGGTCCTGATCTTGAGGAATCTTGATTTCTGGTACAAAGTGGATTAGGACAACATGGCGGTCCCGAAGTTTGCTCTCTAGATCCTGGGCTATGAGAAATTGGTTGTGCACACGGTCCTGATCCTGTGGTTCTATTACAAAGTGGATTAGGACAACATGGCGGTCCAGTACACAATTCACCACCTTGAAAATTTGCCAACAATTGGTTTTGACCAGAGGAAGGTTGCTGGCCCTGGTTAAATGACGTATAACCTTGAACATAACGAGAAACTGGTACTTCGCTATTAGGAACAAAACTTGCTTGAGCATTTGGAGAGCCCCTCTGAGTAGCCATTTGATCTGATGCGTTTGGGCGATGCACATGTGATCTTTGAGGTGAAACGGACCCACTACGCATTTGTGATGGTGGTTGGGTTCTTTCCAGAGAAATCCATTGAGACTCTTCTTTGGGTACTGGCATTTGGCTACTCAACCAATCAGTCCTAGGGCCAGTGCCTGCTACGAAATTTACCTGACCTGGGCTGTTTCTCGCGTCAAGCGATTCGTGGGGATTATAAACTTGCGATTGCATACCTTCAGGTCGTCCAGACATATTGTACATATTTGGTGACATTTGCCTCTCTGGCATAGATAGCTTTTGTCTCTTTTGTGGAACAGGCGCTCTCTCTTTATCCCACGCTATGTCAGGACCAGCGTCTCTCGGAATATCACCGAGGTTTCTTCCTGAAGCATTTGGAACAAACACTTGAGGCGATCGCGGTTTTTGCGACAATTGTCCAGATCCGTTTGGGTTATACACTAGCGGTGATTGCATGCCTTGCGGTGCTATGGATCTATTGCGCATAATCGATGGCATTTGGGTCCTTTCTAAAGAAAGCCATTCAATTTCATCTTCGGGTACTGGCGTTTGTTCTCTTACCCATCTAGTCCTTCTAGAACCAGGATCTTTTACAATATCTCCTCCGATGACCATATAGGAACTTCTATCTTCAGTCGTTTCGAGCAAACTTGATGCAGCTGGCATATATCTACCGAACTCCTCATAATTTTGTGGTTCTTGAAATGATACTCGTCGCATAGATGATATCGCTAAATTCCTGATTCTGTTCGCTAATTCATCTACTAAATACTCAACATTTGTACCTTCTTGTATTGGTAATTTTTCTAAGTATTTTGGCAACTCTGCTTTCAATGGTATTCTATAACCATCATCACAGCAGCTAACATCTGCTCCAATTTCATTGATTTTTTTAACAATTGCATCTCTTGTTCTTCTTTTTTCTAAAGGACCTGCAGTGTCAGATTTTAGTGGAATATCGGAAACCCAATTTTCGACTTCCATTGCGATTAAAATATCATCTGCTTCATCTTTTATAGCAGGAATATTTGGAGTAGGAATTTTGTCAAAAGAATTTATGATTTCATTCGCATACGCAGTGGTGTCCATGTCTACTATATTATGTCTGTTTTTTATTTTATTTAAAAATTCATCTAGTTTCTTCAAGAAGTTCTTTTTATGAACAGTCGCTTTTACACTGTCTTCATCTTTATATCTCGTATAAAGTATATAATATTCTGCCAAGTTCTGTTTTTCTAGTTCATCGTTTTCTTTATCTGCTTCATTCTCAGTGGGCTTCCGTTTCGGTAAATTATTTTCGATATTATCTATAAGTTGCTGCTTAAAGGAAGCAGGCGCATTGGTTGACTTTATCAAGTCATTCATAGCTAAAGTCTTTTGAAGCAGATCCGCTTTCAATGTAGGCTTAGCTTCTTCTAACTCTTTAGATTGAGGAATTTCTTTCAACAACCGTTCCATATCTTCCTCAAGAACGTCTTGGCAATAATATTGGTGTGCAAAAATGTTAGGATCTAGTTTCATTTTTGTTACACCTTTCCATATTCCGTTGTAGACGCCTAATCTTGCAGTTTCCGCTGCTTGTTTCTCAGCTGGCGTTTTATCCACTATAGGTATTCTTTTAACCCATTGTTTAAGGTATTCGTCATAGTCTTCGTTTAGTTTTTTAACAGGGACTGAACCTCCGGGACGGCTCGGTAAAGAGCTTTGGCCGCAACCACCATGTGATTGGTCTACAGCACCAAAAAATCTTCCAGATGTACGAGTCCTGTCTGGGCTTGTATTTTGATTCCGTACTTGGCTGGGGTTACCGGCTATAGAAAGGTCAAACCCAGTTGAAAAAGTATTAGAACCCCAAGGATTGTTCGGTGAATCTGGACCAAAGCTACCACCTCGATTGTTTGGAGAGCTTTGGCCTTGGTGTGGATGATAAGCATTAGCAGTTTGTGGACCTTGCCCATAAGATCCAAAACCAGACTGGTTTGTGTGTGGTGAAAATCCGGGGTGTCCTTGAACACCGGGTTTTAAAGCACTTTTGTTTGGACAAACATCGATTTCACAGCATGGTTGATTGGATTCATAACCTTGACCTAATGAATTTGGACAACTCTTATTTCCACAACACTGTTTTGATTGATCAAGTTCCTGAACTATTTGCGAATAAGGTTTAGGGCTACCTGGACGAGGGTAGCTACCTACATCACTTCGATGTTGAGGGTTAACAAGCATGGGAACAGGTATACTATTGATCATTTGTAATAAGTTCTCGGCATGACTTATAGTTTCCTGATTATCGTCTCCAACTAATTTGTTTATCCATTTAAATATCTGATACTTTAAAGCTTCTAATTGATCTTGCGCAGTATCTTTACCCGTATGATTTAATTCTATATATTTATGTCTATCTATTATATCTCCTGCTAAATCATTTACAACTACTTCTCGGAAACCTGAATCCTGAATTTTAGGTATATCTAAGGTGTCCAACCATCGATTGATTTGTAAACAGAGTTCATTTGTGTAACGATCTATGTTTGATTGCAAATCGTCTTCATTTATAGATCCAATACTAAAATCGGTACTGTTTACTGAATTCATGAATGGCCCTGTGTTATTGCTTACATTAAGAATTGTATAAGTTTGGTTAAATGCACAATTATTTAGCATCTCCTGTAGTATACTGTTTGAAAGATAATTTGCTTGCTTAGCAGGAACTTTGCCAATGTCTTGCAGTATTATGTTCATTTCATCTATGACCGCGTCGTCATGTCCGCACCAAATACAATCAAGTGATTCCATCATTAGATCCACCAGCTCGTTTTCTAAATCTTCAAAAGTGTTACCACGAATTCTTAAATTAAATTCGTTAAAAAAATCTAATAAATGTGCCCTTATGAAATCTCTCATATCTTCTTCAGTTAATATCTTCCTTGATCTGTTTGCGAACGGTTTTTTCCTTGTCCTTCCACTCTGCTGACTTACTATAACATTTCTCATGCGTTTCAATAACACATCTACTAATTTTCGTAAATAAGATTTCGTGCTGTAACTTTTATGAACCTCAATAGGAATTTCTTCCAAAATTTCCACTATTTCAGTTTTCAAATTGAAGTCTTGTTTGGTCCAATTTGTAATAAGTTCCTTAACTTTATCTTCAACTGTATGTAGAAGTTTACTTCTATCTACATACCTGCCCCTATCATTATTTTTTATGTTTAACTGATTGACCCAGTCTTTTATAACAAAATCAAGTTGACGATACTCTGACAATCTAAAAGGTTTTACTTCAGATCGTAAAACTTGTTTTGAATCATCAAAGCAATGTTTAAGTTTACCTAAGAGATCTTGGTACTCTCCTACATAACCAGCAACAGCTGGACAGAACCGTGAATCATATTTGTGATTTTGCACATGTTTCTTTTTGGCCCTAGCACCTTTATGGTCATTCGTCTCAATGTTATCAGTTACAAATAACTTTTTGATTAATTCATCTCGAATAGTATTCTTAGAGACGTTATCAGAGATCTCATTGATAAGTTCTAAGAGGCTAATCTTTAATTCATCTTTAGTCAACTTGATTTCTTCTTGTGATTTAGTTTTCCTACTAACTATAGCTCTGTTTCTACAAGAATGAAAATCTATAGTACTAAATACTGTCTGAGCAGATTTTCTAGGTTTTAAAGTAGTATCGGAGGGGTAGATATTAGTTTGTATAGATTTGATTGATGTAGTTATGTCCAGGTTTTCAACGAAGTAGAATTCACCTTCCACGTAGTCTTCGGCGGTTGGGGGAATGGGTGCCTCGGGGACAGCTACCTGAAACAAAGATTTTGAAGGAAATGCGGCAAGGTAGCCTGCGATATACAAACTTTCTAATGATTTTGTAGCTTAGCAGCATGAATGGTAATAACATAACGGGCAGTAGTACTTTGTGAGAGTAATATCTATTACTACAATAGTGAAAGACGGTAAACTGGAATGTCTAATATATAACGTCCTAAATATAGATACATACAAATAAGAACCATGTTCTATTTTGCACCCGTACTGTACATCTCTTGGGCACGCCACAATTGCGGCAGTAACTCCCCTAATTGAAGAGTTTCTGGATTGGCGTCGTGGCATTCTCACATTCCACCTAACGCAAGTCTTCACCGAACATGGCAAGTTAGGGAAGTTTCTGTTTCGATTTCAGGCAGAAGCACGATACGACAGAGCATTCGATAAAATCTGCCGCGCCCTCTCAGCCCACCCAAAAGTGGGAGAAGACATTTAAAAAAAAACTATGCATCTCTGGTGGGGTTTTTTTGTATGGTGGAAAAATCATCTAATGACAACCACTTGAGATAGTGCCAGACTCTTACTGACTAAAAAACCCACCCCGTTCCTTCGAGCCTTCATACCGGGCTGAGCTACTCTTTCGAAACTAACCCTGGCCCCAGTAGGATTCGACCCAGCTGGGCCCCTGCTGTTGCTGACAACTCCTTGAGGTGCGCGGGATCAGTGCACGCCGTCGACGACTTGGACCCGGTCCGGACAGTTATCGGATGGTCGGACAGCGAGCTACCCATTGCTCACCGTCGGCAAGCCGATTGTGTGTGAAGTGGCCGGAAATCGGGGTTGGAATCCGTCCGAATCGGCGCCGTTGCCTGATGCGGTCGGCCTCCTCCTTTGCTAGAATTACTGCTTCACAGAAGGAGGCGACCGCCTGCCACTCCTCTTCGCTCCGGACCATGGCCTAAATCAAGATCCGCCGCCGATCGCCCCCACGAGGGCACGGCGACTGTGTGCTCCATCGTGTCCTAAGGGCATTCCGCACAGTGGCGACACCCGGAATCTCTGGTAGGGTTCAGAGATGTGGCTTTAAAGGGAGTACGAGCGTGATGATCAATCAATTTAAAAGTCTTACAATTTCTCTGGGTACATCTCCTCGAGGTGATGTCGCCACTTCTTTGGATAACATTTTGACGGCTGCTGTGGGCAATATAAAAATGTGAAATTTTGGTTTTAGAAAGTGAAATACTGTTACTATACATCACAATTTTTAATTAGTACAAATACTTAAAGGACTTATTAAAACAGGTCTTGTTATTATTTAATTAAAGTCTCAATAAATAATATTCACAAACATCACAGTTATTAGCGTTTGTTTTTATCCCGAAATGTCGTGTCGTGTCTTACGAATGTGTAGTAGTCGGCGTTGCGTACAAACTACCTACAAGTCATTGAACTCGCTCAGCTGACGTTTTCTTAAAGAAATTAATTTCGTACATGAATAAATTAATACGAGTTTTGAAAAAAGTTAGTTTATTTTTTAATTTTATCTTTAGAAATCGATAGTGTTTCATGTACCGGATCGACCCTCTACGGGAATTAAACTATTAAAATTTAGATAGATAGATAGATGAAAAAATTGGGGTGTATTTAAAAAAAAACTATCGAAGTAGAGAGATAAAAACATATCATATTTATAAAAGAAATAGAATAAACAATCATTGACAGTTAGTCATTAAAGAAGCTCCATTCGCAACAAAATTAGAAATTTAAACAAACCTTTATTCACGTTCACTGCGTTATGAGGTCGAACAAGCCACATGCGTAGAATTTTTTATTTCTGATATAAACTAGTGTTTGACTACGACCCCACCTGATGGTGAGCAGTGATACAATATTTGATGGTGAGGCGCACTCCCTAGCCACTCTAGTCTTGAAAACACCCAAATCATTATAACTTAACATGTTCACTGCGTTATGAGGTCGAAAAAGCCACATGCGTCTGGCAGGTGTGGCAGTCAAAATCGCTTTCTTTGACTCTATGCGGGACGGTGTTTTTTAGAAACCATATTTTGTGAGGCCGGAAAGGCCTCCCACGTACTGGCTAAAAGTGTTAATGTATCTGAGGCTTGAAGATGACAAAACATTGTTTTTATAAGATTTTCTGAAGTATTACCTTGTATTTCCATGTTCACTGAATTCGAGTTCTGCAACCAAGAAATGATATATATAGAGTCTGTCTAAAAATTTTAACGACTTGGGAATTATCGAACCAAATAAAAAATCTGTTGTTGGCATCGCGAATTTTAATTGTTATTCACTTGTCTCTTGAGATGATGATAGTTTAAATATATATTCCACAACTATCACACAACCCCGTCTAGTCCCAAACTAAGCTTCCTTGTGTTATGGGTACT
Organism: Mythimna albipuncta; assembly: GCA_929112965.1. Lineage (NCBI taxonomy): Eukaryota > Metazoa > Arthropoda > Insecta > Lepidoptera > Noctuidae > Mythimna > Mythimna albipuncta. Next base: position 1,198,131 of record OV815986.1, on the reverse strand, counting down.
AGACAACTGATAAACATACTTATTTATTTCTAAATACATACATATTATAGATAAATTACACCCAGACACAGAAAAAATGATTATGCTCATCACACAAACATTTGTCCTGGGTGGGAATCGAACCCACGACCACTGGCATAGCAGTCAGGGCCACTAACCACTAGACCAACAGGCCAGTCGTCAGTTCTACAACAGATTTTGATCGTTTTATGGCTAGTGATTATGAATCAATAAGCTGAATAGAATATTTAGAATCAGATTTCTCTTACGATACCTGCCCCTCTAGCCAAGTTACAATCTTTTCTCTTGTGTCGAACGCCTCGAGTTGGTCACGCCCCCGATTCTTTGGTTCTGACCACGTGACTGAGCGTTGAGATGACGTCATTCCCGTACATTTAAAGCTTTCTACTAGCGTTAATGATGGCAGATTATCAACTTGGCTAGGGGCACTGATCTATGTTATTGAATGTATCTTACTTCTGTAATAATATTCATTAAAAGAGACTGAAATAGAATATACCTATTCTAAACGTCTTTTTATTTGATTCTTAAAGTCTCTTAGTAATATTAAATCATTTCAAAAATACATAGATTCGATACTTTTTATAAGGTTCTTCTATTAGTAAACAATGATCAAGATCTATCAATCAACCTTGATCATTCAACCAGTGTTGACTACTTCAGTTTTAATTTTACCCTAAACCCAAGTCTTTTAGACAGACTACTCTAGCATAGCATTCAGGGCCTTGTAACCACTAGGCCAACAGGCCAGTCTAACAAGAATATCAAAAATCCCACTTACATTTTGATAGTCACACGACAACGGGTGGTAATCGTGAGTCTCTATGATTGTTGAAGGACAAACTGGATGGTTGTACGGCTGTCAACAGAAATATTATGGTAAGTTGGAAAAAAAGTAAGGCTGTAAGTCGTTAACCTATAAGAACTAAAAATTCAAAGATCCACCACACCTAGACGGGTGTTGTGTCAGGTCTGTGTCGAGCGGCAGATCAAATCTGGCTTGTCTGATTGTCTTACTGTCTCTGTCTGTGTGTGAGTACCAGAAGGTCGAAAGAACCTCCCTATTCAATGGAGGCCTTTGGAATTTATTACCATGCCAACAATGTTACAAAAGTCCAGTCAAAGTTTATACAGGGGGAGGGTAGGGGTGAGTAGGCAGTGACCAATCATAACCTAGCAATCAATTTTGTCCCTTTATAATTTCTTGTTCATCTGTTCTGTCACATGTATAATTTCTTGATAATCTGTTCTGACCTGTTCCATGGTACTAAGTTTAGCCCACAGTTTGTCGGGCATGCAGTAGACATATCCTACACAGTTCCATTTCAGTTGGACATTCTTTTTAGCCACAACTATGTTGGTTTTGGAGCGCTGTAGTGTTTCAAACTCGTTTTGCATTGCTCGTTGATAACCTTATGCCTTGATCACACGTACCGAGTAAAGGGGCGAGACAGTGCTCTCGACCGAGTACTCGGTACGTATAAACATAGCGCCGAGTGCTCGGTCGAGCGCTCACAGTTCTGAACCAAGGAATCGGAGACGTGGCTGACTAAAAGAGACTCAAAACGGTACAGTTGTAAACTTGGCTAGGGGGACTGAACTAACAGTGTCAGTTTCAAAACGTGTGAACAGCTACTCGCTTACCTTACTGTCTCGGCCGAGAAACATTTCACTGTCTCGCCCGTTATAGTCTAAGAGCCCGTGAACCCCAGACCTTCGTTATTTTATAAAAGCTGAAAGTTTGTCAGCGCATGCTCCCAACACAGGTAAGAACGATGGACTATTATGAAGTTTGGGTTACCGTGGCTTTGGCAGGTAAACGGTACTAAAGGTGTGTAAAATACCGATCTAAATTCATCAAATAATAAAGTGTGATTTTTTGGTATTACCTTCAGAATATTATTAAAAATCACGTTATTGATTGCCAGACACTTAACACCGTGGCAACCCCTTGCCAGACACACCTAATGTTCATGAAATTATAATTCTACTTACGTTATAGTATAAAAGCTGATTTTTTTAAATAATACTTAGGTAATAATTAGATGATGTTTCCTCATCAGCCAGACATTTTTGATAGTTCCAACCCCTTGCCAGACAATGATGTAGGGTCGCTGTAAGAGCGAGCGTGAGACAGTATATGTATGGTGGGTGCGAGTGAGATGGCGAGATAGGTCTATCGCGATCTCTCAATAACAGATTATAAAAAAAAAAAACAAATAAATAATACTCAAAAATTTAATTAAAAATATATTAATAACATTACAAGTTATTATAAATCATAAAAAAATTGATTGATGACATTACAGATTATTATTAAAGTGTACTAAAGAAAATATTATTTTATTCATTATCATCATTTTAATCAATGTTATCATTTTCTTCGTCACTGTTACTCCATTCCATATCGTCGTCTTCTTCTTCTTCGTCAGTTTCTGTAGAAATATGAAAAAGTTAATGGGATTGAAAATATCAAAAAATAATGTATAATGGTTTAAAGTAGTATTATACCTGAGATAGTTTTCAGTGATTCTCTGAAGAAATTTGGCAACTGATCACCTTCCAACCATTTAAAATGGTACTGATTATCTTCGTGAACCCAACCATTATTCTCGGGTTGATAAATTGTTGGAATTTGCTGATTTGCATTATTCCAAATGCTAGACACATAGTTGGCTCGCAGAAATTGTTGTAGCAGCTCGGATTTACGTGGTGGCAGACTGCTAGGATCAAAATTTCGTAGTTTTTTACGGTTAAACGCTTCATTAATATCTGAGACCTGATATGTATTAATGAATAGTTGAAGCCGTGCTGCATCAACATCAGTTATCGAACCGACATTGTATACCTCACATATAAACCGTTGAATAATATCAAAAGTGCTTTGTTGTTCATTATTATTTTCGAATAATTCGTGTTTACCGAATTTAATTAAAGCTGTTTGATACTCTTCCGTTTTTTTTTTAAATTTTAAAAGGCCTCAACTTTCCTTTTCGGAAAAATGCAGGATTATAATCACAACCTGTGATCGCATGGAATCCTGGTAAACTCTTGCAAAAAGATTTTCCTAACTTTACGTAAATCTCTGTAAGGTCTACGTATCTCAACTTATTCCCAGTGCCTATCAGCATCCAAATAAGTGAATCATTTTGTAGATGGTGCATATGACCAAGCATGATAGCTGCAATGTCAGTGTCGACACTTCTGATCACAATATTTACTTGATTTGGAATACTGCACGCATGATAGACTATTTTGGTATTAGCCTCTTCATGTTTTGGACATGATAACTCTTCTACAACCCTTGTTACTACTTTGTTAGAAGCATCAACAACAAAAGAATGGCACTGTTTAGAATTTATGTGAATAGTTTTATTTCCAATAAAAGGTATTATTTCATCACTGGCCCAATGCAAAATTAAAAAATCCACCAGAGCTTGTTTGAAATTTGAATTTTTCAATTCTTTCGCAAAATCACTCGGACGTGTTTGATCAGGTCCAGTTATGGTGTAGCTCAATTGTGCTGATTCTAATCGCTGAGAATGTTCGTAATCTTTGATCGATGGAGTCAGGTATTGATCAAAAATAACGTCAATTCTTAGCGCTTCGAACTTGGTGACCATTTGCAACAGTTTCTTAGAAATGCCTCCAAACTTGTTTGGAACATTTCTCATGGTGTGTACTAAAAAAAATCCATCAATTATTACGACATCTACAGTAGGTGGTGGCTGATGCTGGACCTCCATCTCCAAACACTTCATTAAGGCAGATTTATCCGTCTTACAAATAGTACCATTTAAATGACACTTATATAAAGGCACATCAGTGATTGGGTATGACAAAATTTTTGAGATATCCACATTGTATTCCATCGAGATCCCCAGCATACGACCAAACAAATCTGTAATGTCATCAATGTATTTTTTTATGCTTTATAATAACTTGTAATGTTATTAATATATTTTTAATTAAATTTTTGAGTATTATTTATTTGGTTTTTTTTTTTATAATCTGTTATTGAGAGATCGCGATAGACCTATCTCGCCATCTCACTCGCACCCACTATACATATACTGTCTCACGCTCGCTCTTACAGCGACCCTACATCATTGTCTGGCAAGGGGTTGGAACTATCAAAAATGTCTGGCTGATGAGGAAACATCATCTAATTATTACCTAAGTATTATTTAAAAAAATCAGCTTTTATACTATAACGTAAGTAGAATTATAATTTCATGAACATTAGGTGTGTCTGGCAAGGGGTTGCCACGATGTTAAGTGTCTGGCAATCAATAACGTGATTTTTAATAATATTCTGAAGGTAATACCAAAAAATCACACTTTATTATTTGATGAATTTAGATCGGTATTTTACACACCTTTAGTACCGTTTACCTGCCAAAGCCACGGTAACCCAAACTTCATAATAGTCCATCGTTCTTACCTGTGTTGGGAGCATGCGCTGACAAACTTTCAGCTTTTATAAAATAACGAAGGTCTGGGGTTCACGGGCTCTTGCTCTATTAATGGGTACGTGTGATCAACGCAGTAGACCCCTTTATAATATTAGTTAAAAAAATAAACTTACATAGCTTGTGTAAGTACACGCCCCCTCCCTCATCCTCTTCGACATATCCCTTATACATCTCCCATCATAGCCCACGGGCTTCTCAAGGCGTTCTTCCTTCTTGCGATCCCTTGTGGGGGGATCCTCGCTCTTCTTCGGACGGATGGTGACGTCTGGCTCGTAGGTACGGTTTCGAGAGGATCTGACGAATGTAGCTTTGGGTTCCAGGACGTTTTGGGGCGAGGGCTCGGAGATTCTGGACGGGGATGGGGAGTTTCGAAAGGATCTCGAAGCTGGTGCAAATTGGATGATGTCGTTAATGGCTTCAGTCACTTCATGTCAAAAGTTCTTGCTACTTGAGCAGTCTTTTCACAAATCATCATCATAATTTCAGCCGAAATACGTCCACTGTTAGATATAGGCCTCCCCTAAGCGTCGCCACAACTGATCGGTCCTGTTCGTCTCACATCCATCGGATCCCCGCGACCCCCACGAGGTCATCGATCCGCCTTGTATGAGGTGTGTAGGGAAGCCTTCTAACGCTGCGTCTTCCAGTACGTGGTCGCTACTCCAGAACCATTCATCCCCAAATACACGTAGATATCTAATTTAAAAAATGGCTGGGCAATACTTTGGGATACTATTAGCAAAGCCTGGGTAATGCCACTGTATACTGTATTGGCAATTGGCAAAGGCTGGGACCTGTACACTATTAATAATAATAACCCCATCCCCGTTACTCCACATTGAGGGCGTGGTGGAGTTTGCGCGTTCCAATAAGCCCTAAGTCTGTACTCATAGAGTTTGATTTGCCACTCTAAGAAGAGAGATACAATCCTTAAGGCAGTTTTGTGGCGAACTGTTGGGCATAAGAAATAGTGATCAAGCTCGATGACCTGGTCCCGCCTGAGGCAAAGCGATAATGTTGTTGACGGTGGAGCACGCTTACCTAGAGTTAACGCATTCACTGTTGACTTAAAGTCCCACAGAAAGTCTCCTAGAACGTAGCTATCAGGAAACACAGACTCAGGCAGGGAATTCCACTCCTTATTAAGCACAATGTAAAGCGACGATGTGGGCGATGGTAGACCACGCCTGCCTACTCGTTACCTATTCACTCTTGACTTGAAGATCCCCAGGTCGTGTTAAGCTTCAACAAAATGGCTAGGCAACTAATAAGCTTGAGCAGAACAAAAAATACTTACTGCCCTTATTAGGTTGTGTGTAATTGACGAGTCTTTCCATGACTTCTGAAGACCTGTCAGGTGAGAGGCAGTTTGGATACTTCCTCAGTGATTTGGCGAAGGCATCTACCACACGCGAAGGTCTTGGGGAGCAGACTGACCCTAGAAAATTTGATTTTTTGGAAAATATGGACGAAGAAGAAGAAGTTTTTGCATGCGGTTTTTTCATCTTATCACCAGTTTTCTTTTTATTATCATTAGTAAGCTCACGCTTAACACTATTTCTCTTGATGGTAGGCGATGGTGTTGTCGAAAATGAAGCACGCTTGCCTAAAAGTAATTTATTCACTCTTGATTTAAAGATCCCCAAATTGTAGCACACAGACTCTGCCAGGCAATTTCACTCTTCAGTTGTACGCACAATGAATGTGTTCCCAAAACGTTTTGTGTATATGGGTGGGAGATTTCCTTCATGTACCGGTGGATCATCCGCGCATGGCAATGCGCGGATGATCCACGGTCGTCTGGTATTACTAATAGTAATAGTATTACCAAGAAACGACTGGATTAATTGGTGACCAGACGGTTGCAAACCAACGTGTCAACCAAAGTGACCTTGCAAGTTTCAATCCGTGTAGATAGCAGTTGTAATCCATGACTTTTAACACCCTTGATTGGGAGGTTTTTCCACCCGAACTGCACCATGCGCGGGAGGGCGGAGCATGCGGGCGGGTAGGTATGCAATTCGGATGCTGTCGGTGTGCAGTTCACACGACTGCAATCGGACTGCACGTTTAGTTTGCAGTTCTATTGCAGTCGTGTCAACTGCATTCAAACTGCACTTAAGCTGCAATTTGCAGTTGGATTGCAGTTGAAATGCAGTCCGTCTGTTTAGACCCTTACACCCATGTAGTCGCAACACAAACCAAACACATAAACCGAGGTTACCTTGGTTGAAACACTACAACAGTCTGGTCACCCCTTAGGAATATACAATTGATATAATTTTACAGTGGCACACGTGACCAAGTGCACGTAGGTGTGGTTCAACGACAAGCAAAGCGAAGCGGCTGCAATATTGGTTTGATATTTTCGCCTGAACTCTCGCAGTGTGGTAGCTTGATTAAATAAATTAAGGTAATTCGCGCACATTAGGATAGGGCTGCGTCGCGTTGAATTTTCTTATACCGTGTTGGATCACTTCGCGACTACAATCGCGATTCACGCACGTAAGATACCGTGTAAGTACTCACCTCGATCAGGCCAAGACATACCGCCTCTGAAACTGTTGGTAGGAGAACTGGGTCTGATTTCAGAAGTAGCTCCACTACCAGTGCCACCTACTATGAAGTTCCCATGTCCTGTCAGAAAGTTAATTAAGATAGTACAATAATTATAATTTTTGTTACTACATAAAGAGCAAAATGCAAAAAAGTACGAAAATTTCAATTAATTTCGCGAGTTCTTCTGGAGTATTCACCTAAATTATTTGGAGACAGAGTTCTCAATGTCGATAAACTGGTAATTGGATCTCTCTGATATAGTTTAATACGCTACAGAAGACAAAAATGGTCCGGAGCGAGGAAAAATAGTCAACGGTCGTCTCCTTCTGCGAAGCAGTAAATGCCAGAAAAGCAGACGAGCTCGATTTTCAACCACCGTGGGCATGGGCTTACGGATGACGGACGTCGAGCTATGTAACTTCAACCCGAGTCATCAAGGGCACGGTGTTCCACGCGCGCCACAAAGAGGTGTCAGCAAAACCGTATAGCCCCAACAGGGGTGAAGCCTACTGGGGCTACATGTTGACTTCTGAATTGGAAACTTGTAGTCCTGGAACGCAAAGGGCTAAGTGTGGTTTTGGTCAGTAAATGTAAGACACACCCTCCCAAAGCAGATTAAACCAAGATAATTTTCTAGCTCAAAAAAAAAAAAGATAGAAACGGACGCCAATAAAGACAGAAAGAACGGTAACACTAACCAGGATATAGGTCAGGTCGCTGCGGTGGGAACTCGGTCAACTGCACAGGAGGTGAAGTAGGACGCACATTGCAGTGCATCGCCTGATTGAAAGACGGACAAGTTACATACATCAAAAGCAGTTATTATATGTTAGATTCTTTAGGCTCTGTCGGCGACTTTAGTTTTCTTCTGCGGATATCAGGAATGAAGATTCCTGATGCGATCACGCAAGGAAGCCCGAAGAATCACTAAACTTGGGTAGAAATCGCAGTGGGTAGATCAGTCTCTCTCGCTCACACAAAGGCGATAGGTAAGTGCAGGAAAAGAGATAGAGATTAGGAAATATAACAACCAACCGAAAATAAGTGGTGGTGGTCCGCGCTGAATTGACGCTGGCTATCCAATAACTAGAGCTATTCGAAGACATCTGACATTTAATAACCCGCACTGGGCCCGCGTGGTGGATTAGGGCCCATTCCCTTTCCTAGAGAGGAGGCCCGAGTCCCAGCAGTGGGAACATTAAAAAGGCTGATAATCTTTATATATATAATTCTTCTGTGAGTGTGTATGTCACTGAACTTCTCTTAAACGACTGGACCGATTTTGATGAAATTTTTTGTGTGTGTTCAAGGGCATCTGGGAATGGTTTAGATTCACAATTTTGTCGAGAAAAACGCGGGTGAAACCGCGGGGCACAGCTAGTGCTATATATACTATGACATGGATAGCTAGAGAAAGAGGGTAATCTGAAAATATGATACCTTATACATAGAAGTGTATCTGCCGTCAACAGCCTGTGCGTCTCTGTCACACTGCAGCGCGGCAGGCTCCGTGCTTGTATCTGCTGTGAACTTCGGAGGACATTGCTGCGTAGCTGCGTTCACTATGCCTATAGGTGAAGCGCGCTGAGTTGACGCTGGTTGGGTTGCTAGAGAAAAATGGATTCGCTGAAAACCTTCCGACAGTTGTCAAAATTACCGTAGAAGACTTACGCCTGTGGGCCTATTCAGCGGCCTACGAGAAAGCTACCCAGACCAGTAGCGATTTTTGGATGCGGCGATTAAAGAAACCGGCGAAACCAATATTGCCATACCACCTACAGCTGGCAGTTTTGACATCGCGTAGGGACCGAATTCGGTGACTTTTGGTGTATCTTCGTTTCATTCACGTGGACCTTTTGTTCTTAGATTGCCTTTTTGCCGGTCGAACTGCCGTCTCATAGACTGCACCATTAAATTAGTCTTTACGGGCATGCGAGCATCACAGTAATAAAATTTACTCTGTTCTATAATCTTCAGTTTACAATTACTTTTTTCTCCTCAAAAAAAGTAATAAGCAAACCGTGCTGAAGCAAACTTACGCTGCAGTAGCTGTATGTAGTTCCAGTGGGTTCTCATGGCAATATGGAAGCAGCTACTGTCGTTATCCAGCGCTGGGTACGTCACATTCGTGGCGATAAGTTACCACTTTGAGGACTGGTTAGAAAGGCGCCATAGTGTCCTCACTTTTCACCTAACTGAGGTTCTGGAGTTTCCATTTTTGGATTCGGTGGAAAGAAATGGCTTGAGGATACCGTGGAGGTCTGTGACTTGGACAGGTAAAAGGATTCAGTATGTCCTAACTTATAAGTACGATTAACGAGGGTAGACGTAAGTAATCGTTCTTGCTGATTCTTCTCCATAAGAGACCTAATAGAACCGTGCACTGACGCTGACGTTGTACAAGTGCCAATTTAGGCCTGTGCGAAATAGAATATTTTGAACTAGCTTTTGCCCGTGGCTTCGCCCGCGTACAGAAAATATAGCCTATGTAACTCAGAAATAAATCAGCTTTCTATCGGTGAAAAAATTTTAGCAATCGCACTAATACAACAACCAGAACAACTACCTCGTAGTTGTTCTGGCATTTTTGCTGAACTGGATCTTTTTTGGCGCAAACGTACTCGTAAGACATACTTCTTCTTCTTCTTCTTCTTCCTGCCCTTGTCCCATTTTATTTGGGGTCGGCGCAACACGTTTGTTTCTTCCATTTTGTCCTGTCACTCGTCACGCTATCACTAACTCCCTTTTCTTTCATATCGTAAGACATACAATTATGTTTTTATTTTTATTTTAACTTTCAACATGTTTCTGTTGTCTACAATGTTTTGTGTTCTAAAATAAATACTTTTCTTTCTTTCAGTACTTTCAGAGATTACCTCCAACAAAAAAAAAAAACAAACTTCACCTCTTTATAATATTAATGTAGATTGAATTGAAGTCATACAAGTGTTAGGAAGAAGAGTGTAATGGCGATTGCCGTCCAGCAGCGTCACCGCCAGCCCTGCCTCCCGCAGGCCCCTGACCACCGCTACCATCCCGTCACCCTCCATGGTAACAGCTCAGTTCTGGTCCGTGGGGATGTGCTATGGAAGAGAAGAATGAAATGAGCCAAGTGATGTGAAAGATTCCTTTTTAAGCTGGTTGCAGACCGAAAACCAAGCTAAAGCTAAACTAAGCAAGCTAAACTAAGCTAAGCTAGAAATGAATGGCGTGCAGATCAAGAGCTAAGCCAAAGCTCAGTCAGTGTTGCAAAATTCAATAAGACGGACGAATTATCATTGATGAAGAAAATTCCGAAGATGAATACATTACACACAGAAGAAGAAGATTAATATATAAAAATCAATGCCACTTTTCGTTGTAATTTTATAACTCAAGAACGGGCTCAACTATACAATCGGATTATTTTGTAGATGGTTTATGTGAACTTTGGTAGGGTAGAGAAGGGTATAGTAGAGTAGAGTTGGGTAGAGTAGTGTAGAGTAGTGTAGAGTAGTGTAGAGTAGTGAAGAGTAGTGTAGAGTAGGGTGGAGTAGGGTAGAGTAGGGTAGAGTAGGGAAGAGTAGGGAAGAGTAGGGAAGAGTACGGTAGAGTAGAGTAGGGTAGAGTAGGGTAGAGTAGGGTAGAGTAGGGTAGAGTAGGGTAGAGTAGGGTAGAGTAGGGTAGAGTAGGGTAGAGTAGAGTAGTGTAGAGTAGTGTAGAGTAGTGTAGAGTAGTGTAAAGTAGGGTAGGAGGGTAGTGTAGGGTAGTGTAGAGTAGAGTAGTGTAGAGTAGTGTAGAGTAGTGTAGAGTAGGGTAGAGTAGGGTAGAGTAGGGTAGAGTAGGGTAGAGTAGGGTATAGTAGGGTGGAATAGGGAAGAGCGGGAGCGAAGCCGCGCGGGCAAAAGCTAGTTATTATATAAAAAAAAAGACATTCTAGACCTTAGATATGACAGCACCTTCAATTTCTTAGGGCTTAGCTTAGCTCGTGTAGCTGCGCATGCCGATACACAACTAACTTAGTTTCGCATATTTTAGATAACTCACATAGTTAGTTAGACACATAGTTAGTTAGTTAGACACATAGTTAGTTCACATAGTTTGCGGTCTGCACACAAGTATGGAAAACTGCGTCAGTTATGCGAACCAAGCTAAACTAACTTGGCTTAGCTCTTGTAAGTGTTATTTGTTGTTTTTGATATAAAATAATGTACAGAAATAAATATAGTAAGGTACCCAATTGTACTTACGGTCATCTTTAGTACAAAAATATTACTTGAAGTCCTCTCAACCTTAGTTCGGTCTTCGTTCGAAATTGTTAATGATTTGATATTTTTCATATTATTTATTAGTTTATTATTTTAGCATATATTATGTATTTTATTGTTATAAATAGCTTATTTTATATTTTTCCATTAGAACTATCAGTTATGTATTTGTTTATTGTGCAAACCTACCACAGTGATGTCTTTTTTAACCCAAAGGTTGACTGGTAGAGAATGCCTTGTTGCATTAAGTCCGCCTATGTACCACTATTGTACATGAAGTTTAAATAAATAAATATAGTAAGTTACCCAATTGTACTTACAGTCATCTTTAGTAATCTTAGACCCGAGTAGCACAAGTCAGGCCTGTAGGAAGCCTGCCAACCATCACCATGCGGTATGGGCCTACAAGAAATAAATTGAGTTATAGACGAAACGGAAGCTTGAATCTTCAGAGCTCTTGAAACCTTTAGGCCTCAGCCACACTAGACGGAAATTCCGTCGCGGAAGATCGGTGACAGAACGTTAATAAAAGTCATTGCATATAAACTACAACCAGCGGAGCGACCGATCTTCCGCGTAATGTGCCTGCTAATTGTAGTTTATATGCAACTAGCATTTGCCAGCGACTTCGTCCGCGAACATAAAATATAACCTATTCACTCTCAGGTATAAAGCAACTTTCTTTCGATGAAAAAATTTTAGCAATCGGACCAGTACTTTCAGAGATTACAAACAAAAAAATAAAAAAACAAACTTGACCACTTTTTTTTTTTTTTTTTTTATTGTTCCACAACTATCACACAACGCCGTCTAGTCTCAAGCTAAGCAGAGCTTGTGTTATGAGTACTAGACGACTGATAATCATACTTATATATTTCTAAATACATACATATTATTTAAAAATTACACCCAGACACAGAACAAATGATCATGCTCATCACACAAACATTTGTTCTGTGTGGGAATCGAACCCATGACCTCCGGCATAGCAGTCAGGGCCACTAACCACTACACCAACAGGCCAGTCAAGCCATTTGTTACCTATGGACATCTTCCTATGTATCCACATACCTAGGTACCTACAGTACCTACCCATTCATGACTTACACTGAAGTGTTGCAAGTGTTAAGCAATCAGTGAGTGATACACGAAATAAGTTACGAAAGTGCTGACGGTGCGCGCATTCATCTCATGGGACAATCGATTTAAAATCAATATGAGGAACACTCTCGCTCGATCGCCGAAAAGAGAGGTTGTCTTTAGGATAATATGTCATAAGTACTTAATGTAACCTTTATTTTAATTAAATTTACGTAAAAGGACAAAATCGCCTTTTTTTAAAACCTCCTACCAACGGCTAGTAACATAATTTATTAGTGTAGATAACTTGTATTAAGGTTCCGTCGCCGATCTTCCGCGACAGAATTTCCGCCAAGTGTGGCGAGGGCCTTAGAGCAATCGTTTATACCGCATACATCGAAGGACTGGAACAATTGGCCTGCTGCGGTTTTCCCATCCGACTATAATTTGGGTGCCTTCAAGGCTAGAGTGAAAAGCTCTTAATAAACTAGTGCGCCTCACCATCAACGATTACATCACTGCTTACCACCAGCTGGGATCGCACTCAAGCACTAGTTTATAACAGAAAAAAAAAAATTAAAAAAATGAAACGGCCTATAGAAGTAAGAGCCCAAAACGCCGCCACCGGTTATTTCCAGTAGGTTTCATACATTTTATATGGATTCGCTGCACACGGTTGACGCCGTTGGCCGCCAACTCACTACAAATCGCCGCTTCTCGCTTCTTGTGGCCCGGATCGGCCACTAAAAGCCGATACAAAACGCCGGACACCATTCGCGCATTTCACACTGCCACGCACCACGTAGCGTAGCGCGTCAATGCGTGTTTTAACGTTGCTTGTAAGTCACGCGCCTTACAAGCGGAGAAACATGCGCCTACGCGCGCAAGTGCGGGGGCGAGACACAAGGCACACTGAGTCTCGTAGTGCCGTGCATGGATGTTGGATGAAATGAGTCAGAGCCTCCGCGAATCTACAAAACGCAACTACGCGCATGAGTGCGTAAAAAACCCGCACGATGATGCAGATTTGCACTCCCACAAGTACGCGCGTAGGTGCGTTGACAAGCAACACGCAGCGTGATGCGTGGCAGTGTGATAATTGTGTAAACGGTGTAAAGTCTCCCAAACCATCGTTAAAAGAGGAGGGTCCTCCGATCAACTATCCTGGAGCGTCCACCTTAGTATACTCACATTTCTCGCAATAATTTAAAAATATTGTGTTGATTTCACGTTCAAATATTAGTGTTTTCAAAGGAAATTTACGACAACTTAGAATTTTGTGATCTATCGGCTAGTTATGACGGATTAAATCTGTCTGTCACATTTATTTTCTTTTTCATTTGAATTTCTAGCTGACTATGGTTAAAAGAAGTACGAATAGCATTAGCACAAGAAATCTAAAACCGAAACAATGGAGTAGAATTAGAAGGTCTCTAGAATTCTAGTAAAATCCCTATGGATGTGTTTTCAATCCAGGGCGGGCACAGGAGTCTAGTTTTTGTGTCCTTCACTTGCTCTTTGCGTTCTAACTGCTAGGACCAGGTTTTCCTTTCCAGAGATTCCTTGTGTTCAAAATGTATCGGTCTACTGGTACTCAGGCCTCCTCTCTAGGAGAGAGAATGGGCCGCGTAACTCACCACGAGTGCCCAGTACTCGTTGGTGATTTCTTGGTTCTAAGCCATTCCGGTGTGTGTGAATTTCCGACCGCATAAGGAACACAGAGCTTCGCGCCACAACTAACATTAAAGATGTTACCCGAAAAGCTGCCACTCTTAAGTGGGATTGGGCCCGACATGTTTGTCGCATGTCGGATGAGCTGTGGTCTAAAAGAGCCACATAATGAGTCCCATTAAACGCAAGGCGACATCGCGGCAGACCAAGGCGGAGGTGGAGAGATGAGCTTGATAAATACCGGAGAGACCGGCCCGCAATGGCCGAAGACAGATGTGTGTGGAAAAGGGAGAGGGAGGCCTTCGCCCAGCAGTGGGACATAAATGGGCTAACTAACTACGACATATTCCTTCACCGTTTTGAGAGCAGTGGTGATGATATTAATTACACAGAGTAATGCGCCTGTTTGGGTTTGTACCCCAGACCTACAACACATAAGTCGGGACCTACTTTCTGTCTGTATTACTATCAGTCCTTAGTCAAATATAAATACTCTTTGATCATATAACTATAATCAAATTAACCTATCAAACAGCTTCCTGTGACTGTGCCTATGACAAAATAAATCTCACACATGACAACATGATGCAGTTTTTGGTAAAAAAATATTTAAATTAATAAAAAAAACATACTATGCAAGGCTTGAAACTCACAAACTATAGTGTAGAATATAATAAACTTAGATTAATTAGATCTAAAGTTTATAATCTGAAGAATCCATAGAAGGAAAAGTGGAGGAAGTGATTAAATGCCGCTCGTGAAAGACGATGTTTTTACTTTAATCAGAGAATCATCCAGCAGTAAGCATACAGTCACACACATTGATGCACCAGAGAGGAATTCTGCAGGTAATATCTGAACATCTGTCTGTTTTCTGATAGCTACAACTTTGGAGTCTTTAAGTTAAGAGTGAATAGGTTACTCGTAGGCAAGCGTGCTCCATCGTCGACCACATCCTCGCTTACCATCAGGTGAGATGGTGGTCAAACGCGAGCCTATCAATACAAAAACTAGCTGACGGCGTTGCGCCACCGGTTTTGTTGGCTGTTGGTGTTCTAGCTTTGAAGACCTCGCGTTATTGGTGTTATTCCAGTCGTCTTTTGTTTTCCAAAGCCTGCATCGACGTCTAAACTCAGGTCAATCTTGTGCCTGATTCTCCCAAGTTCCCTCAATATTGCATCTCTTCATGTATCTATTCTGAACATCCTTGAAACGTAGAAACTGTCCACTAAGATTCCATTTTTCGTACTAGAGTTCAGAATAGAAGATACGTTTCAATCAGCCAACACATTGCATCAGACGGCCAATTTTCTGCGCTTACGCTTAACCCCTGAGACCCCAAGCATTTAAATAGGTATAAATACGAGAAAAATGAGTAGGTCGCTTATTTTCGAAATTTACAGACTACTTTATGAAGAATTTCTTATTTACATTTTTAAATACATAACCAATAAATAAAACGCTCAAAATTTTAATAATCTACGCGGCGATAATCCCGGCGATCGCGCGAACGCCACGCATTCTCTTGGGGTTTGAGGAGTTAAAATACGGACCCAAAACCAGATCTGCCACTTCTTCTGTTAAAAATTAAAGTACTAACTAAGTGATCTACTTACACAGATACCAAATCTTCAGAGCTCTTTAAACCTTTAGAGGGCTCGAATTCATCAGAAGACTGTAATTTAAACAATCCAACAAGAGATATTGACGGTAGAGATCATGAAGCACCCAGTCCGACCACACCGTATAAAGAAAATAAGAAACAGAAGTACAGCTCTATGTCAGCAGAACTCTGCTTCACGAAAGATAGACCAGGCGTGCAGAAGAGAGTATTGAGGAAGGTGGACGTCAGATATGTGAACCTTAAACAGAGGATCAAGTCTTCTTGTATGATTGTAAGTTTTGCAGAAGTTGCATAAAAGCTTCCATGGTCTTTAATTCTAAGGGATAAGTGCCATATTTATCGAGGCGTCGGAGAACCTTTCTCCTGGACACGAGTTGCCATGGCCAACCTAGAAAACTCTAAACAGACTCGGCACGCAGGTTGGGCGCAGCAAAGACAATCTCCACAGGTGGGGGTTCTCGGATGTTTGTGCGGCGTCTCTCCGCAGACCATGTCCCACCTTCCGTCCTGCATTACGTGCCCTGTTGCCTGCTCACGTAGGTACCTAATGACAGCATCAGCGTATGGCATTGCCGTGGCCGAATTCTGGGCAAGGCAAGGAATTTAACTAATTTTGCCATCGATCGATGCGCTAAGAAGTAGCATATGATTGTCCTTTCACAAATTATTTTCAGTATTGGGCAGGTGTCTTTTCTTCTCTCTTCATTTTTCAACAAGAAGAATCTCTATTGAAGAGTGTCAATCGTCACTAGAGATGGGTTCATACTTTTAGAATTTGATCCTTATTACCATCAGTAACGAATGGTGTTTAATTCTAATGACGCAGTTTTATGTTTTTATTTGAGCTTTTCTCATAGTTTTGGATATGGCCCTTCATGCCCATTTGGAAAATCAACCATTGTTTTTTTTTGTTGGAAAATCATCAAAAATCTTCTGCACTTTAAAACTAAAACCCACCTATGTTCCTGTAGTTAATCTTTGAGATCCAAAGCTGGATGCAAAGGTCTTAACGGGCCCACGTTTGACCCTATATTGCAAAATTTTGCTTGAACTTTGTTCATCAGGGGACTTACCATTGTCTGTTAAAATGTTAGTCTTGCAAGCTTTAAAGGGGAATGAAGCTAACTATACGTCCTATAGCAGTTCTGTTATAGTAACTCCATACCTTTAACAGTTAACTATGTTTAAGTCGTGAAATGGAGCCAGTAATGTCTTCTGTATTATGGAGGTGGCGGTATAATCGTAGCTTTCTTCTTCTTCTCTCGAATCGATGTTTTCCTTTCCCGCCAAGCTTTTGGACTTAGTAGGTAGCCACGTTTATACTGGCGTTAGTGGTTTTAGGTCCTCCAAAGTGCAGGTGTAAAGATACTTTGGGCACTCCAATAAGTGGGCCATCGTCTGATCAGGAGCACCGCACTCGCATTGGGTGTCTGATGGGTCTATATATCTCCTACTTTGCCAGTCGTATCTCTAATTACTACTATTGTATTGTTCCAGTCTTGCGATCAGCAACAGTGTCCAATGATGCAGGAGAGATTGAATCAACACAAACGGACTCACCACTCCAAATATAAGAAGACGGATAATGCGTGCGATACTAGAAGGATAACGCGAGATCAAGCGGTAAATTCACTCATTTAAAATTATATAAAATGAGAAACTTACTGACTGATATATGCGCACAGCCGACACTATTCGAACTAGGAACATGATTTGTACAAAACTTCCTTTATCAAGTAGGCGAGACTACTAGGCGAGGCACTTTTTTACGTGGGAAAATCATCCAGTGACATCCGCCGCTCTTGGGCGGAGCTTGGTCAGAATCTCACAAGGGAAAGTTGCCGACAACATTTTGTAAATTTAGACATTCTTACAGTCCCTTTACTAGTACTTTTAAGTAATTTGGCCAAAAATATTCAAGACTATGAGTCAATGGAAGAACGGCAGATTAGGGAAGGCACCCGTAGACTTGATTTGAAGAATAAATATTTTACTAATCATAACTTAAGAATTATTAAACGCTGTTCAGAATACCAGTCCGTAAAATTATTTAACAGGTTGCATTTAGATATAAAAAGTGCTGTCTATAGTAGTACTTTCAAATTAAAACTAAAACAATTCCTATTGAATAAGTGTCTATATGCTGTAGAAGAACTCTAATTTCTGTTGCTTTAACGTGGTCATGACAACTACTTGACATATATTCATTATTGCACTACGCTGCAGGGAGCGTGGTAGTGTGATAACTGCCTTAGACTAGCTTCTGCCAGCGGCTTGGTTTAGTTTGCGAGGAGAAACCCCCAAAATTTCACGCTCCTAGATTCTGTAGTTTCGGCTGTGTCTTTTAGTCAGTCTCTACTTTTATAAATTACCTGTGCATAGATAATATCAGCCTGCAATGTATCCCACTGTAGAGCGCAATCATTATGCAACGATGAAAACGGATGCATGATAGAATTTAATCTCTCTTTCTTGGCTAATTTAATATTTGTTCTGTTTTTTGGCCAGGTAAATGTTTCTCCGACGCTATCAAGATTGCGTTTACCAAAACTCACTCTGCCCCAAGACGAAGGTCGCAGTGCCCAAACTGATATCACCATGGCAGACTTCAGCCCTACTCGCCTGTTCATCAAAAAGCTAATAAACGAACCAACCGATACCATTAACAACGAAACACCCGTTCATAAAACCGAAACCTTGGGTACATTACCAAAAATAAATTTTTACAAAGATCTTCTACAAAATGAAGTATTGGACTGGCTTCGTAACGTACCAATGTTCTTCTCATTAAACTTAACAACTAAAGATATAAAAGATAAAGTAGTTTACGATCTAGTAGAGAACATCAACGCACTTACATCAGAGGCTAACGATAAGACTTACGAAGTTAAAACTAAAATTGAAATTGACAAATGCTTGAATAGATTGCCCATGTGGTTGCACGGGACGAAGAAAGATCAAATACTCTTCAAAGAAAGTTTGAAAGAAAAACTTTGGACTAAAGTAATTGAATTAAATAAAATATACCTCGGCATTAACTATGAAAGAGAGGTGGACGATAAATCAAAATCAGAGCTATCGTATGAGAAAGAAATAGTTGATTGGTCGCTACAGTTGCTATTAGACCCTGCTGAATCTGTAACCAGAAGACAAGTAGTCGATTTACTAAAGAAAAGACTATATCCGTTATTAAAGATAAAACTCCATACAACAAGCTACAAGCTTATATTGAAAGGAGAAATCATAGATATTTTGGATGATCTACCTTTGATTATTACAAGCCCTAGATACAAAACTGTGAAACTAAATAAGTTGGCTGAAGAACTTGCTAACAAGTTACTGAGTGTACAAATAAAACAAGAGTTATCTAATACTAAAAATGCAGGGATTATGTTATATCCTTCTATGTTCCATCAAATAGCTAGCCAAGTGACGGGCTTACCCTTAGCTCAAACGCCTTACAGTCATAAAGATTTAGTATGGCAAAGAGTTGGAGAATGCTTAGACAAACTTTCAGTCTGCAACCGATATGACCTACAAACAGAAATATGTTCTTCTTTCATAGATTTCAACTCTTGTATCTACCCAGAAATTAATGATAAAGCCATCAAAGATGAAATTAGCCAGTCCTTACGAGACACTGGTAAGATTTCAGTGGACAAAGCACAGATCATTGCTAATATGATAGTCAAACATGTAATTTGTGGGTTAAAAGATGCAAGAAAGACAGCCACTACAAGTTTTGATTCTGTCATTCCTGAATTAACGGGAGAAATATCAGTATACATGGCTGGATCCAATAACCTTCCAGTGACTTCAACTCCAAAAAAAGAACAAAAGAAAGATGTACCCAAGTTAAACCCTAACGAAACAAATTATATCGAACAAGTGGCAGCTTTAATCACAGTTTGGATGAACTCCTTACCAAAACAATACAACGACGAGCCAGGTTTTAAAAAAACTATTATCTATGATTTAGCTGGTGACATTATGGACCACCAGAAGTTACACCAACTAGCACCAGAATCAGTCTCTGATAACGAAAAATATCAAAAGTACCTTATTTATAAATGGTTATGCAAATTCGATTTCTTCGAAGACGCCAAACTTCGTACTGACTCTGTACCTTTAGTGGCGGAATTTCAGAGAAAATTAAAAAATATTCCCGTACCAAATTTAACAGCATCGCAGCATGGTACCCGTCAAGAGATGGAACACATTAAGCACATGGAAACTGGACGTGGGTGGGAGGAAGACTATGTAGCAAAAGGAATTGACGTTTTAGAAGACCAAATATCGGTGTGGATGAATGAACAGCCCTCCGAAATATACAAGAACAAAGATAAAGGTAAACGAAATAAAATGATTCACGATTTGGCTCTTAATTTACAAGATGATCTACGAAACAAAGAGCAAGAATCTAAAATAGAAGAAGATATTAATGAATGGCTAAAAAAAATTGTAAAGCCTAAAGAAAAGGAACACATAGATTTGTTAACTCAAGATCTTAAAGCTAAAATTATTGATCTGCCCCAAGATCAAACTTTAGGTGCTAGGCACGAGGAAAGACATCGTGATATATTGGCAAAAATTGCAGCAAAACGACAAAAGGCAGCAGGAGGACCTTCTATACAACATCGTGAAGACGTTAGTAATATAGGCAATATCCAAGGAGATCCTGATAGAACTATAAGGGAGTTTATTGGGAAGTACATAGAACATTACTATGACATTGATGATCCTATGGCTCAGGGAGCTTTTGCTCATTTACTCAAAACTGAGTTAAGAAAACTAGCCGCACCTACTAGAAAAGAAGTTTATAAACATTTTGAAGAATTAAAAACTCACCACAGATTCAGGCCTGATAGCTTATATTATGAATTGGAATACATAAAGATAATATCGGATTGGTTAAATAATATACCAATAGAAGCATCTTACAACACAGTTAGAAACAAAGACCGAATTGATTTTATAAACGATCTCGCGAGAAACATACAAGAAATAGAAGAAGAGAGAAATGAGAACCCCAATGTAATGAATTATAATTACCTGATAGCTTCAACTATACTTTCAAGTATGAATACATATGATTTACCGATACTACGTGAACACAGAGATAAAATGCACCTAATGGCTAATCAATTACTTGAAAAACTGGCCGAACTCCGCCCTTCTGAAGTACACGCAACACAAACATCAGTAGCTAACGAATCCCTCAGCTCATCATTTATGATGAGCGACATAAAAGAACAAAATTTAAGCGATTTTATTAATGATTACATTCGCATCAATGGGAGAGAAATAGCTGATGATGAACTTAAATTAGAAGCTTGGACAGCTAGATTATTAAAAGAGATAAAAAAAATGGTGCATGAAGGTGTTGATCCAACGACATTAACTAAAGCACAGGTTTACGAAAAATTTGCTTCTGTTCCCATACCAACTGATGAATCAGTTGAGGCCTTTAGCTTAAAAATTCACTATGTGAAAGAAATTACTGATTGGATGAAAAATCTTCCTCTACGACCAATAGATAAAAACAACATGGAATCTGCAGAAGTAAGAATACAAATGATCAGCGAATTATCTGAAAAGATGTGTGATACTGAGGCGTTAAGACGTGCACATCCAAGCGATAACAGTGCTGACAAAAGATTAGAAGAATACATTGCTAATTGGATATCAAGTCTGCCATTAGACAAAACTAAGGATATTAATATACCAATTCTCGTACAACAACTGATGATTAGGATGAATAAAGGTAGCAAGCACAGCTCTAAAGTGTCTCTTGAAAAACAACCGTCAATTGCGGAAAAATCAAAAACTACAAGTATCTCAAGTAGTAAAAAGGGAAAAGAGGACCAAAAAATCAGTAGCAAAATTCTTCCTAAAAAAGTAACTAAAGAATGCTGTAAAGGAAAGACCCCGGCAGAAATAATTGTCGAAGCCATTGAAACATGGTCTAACAAATTACCAATCAAAATGGATGATAAGGATACAGTTAAAGCTATGAAAGAAGGTATTGCTCGGCAATTATACCAAAAAATTGGCGAACTGAACGTTGACCCGAGGATCTTTAACGATGAATTACTTTACAGAGAAATGTTAGATGATGAAATAGAAACGCAATTAGAAAATGTGCCACAAAATTCGGAATTACAAAACAAAAGAGAACAAATGAAAGAAGATCTAATTATTCAAATTGTAGGAACCAATAAGGTTATCAAAGAAAATTCAACTGGTGACAATTATAGGCATAAATTGGAAACCACTATAGATGCTTCAATACCAAACCCAGTACAAAGTGTGCAAGCATTTGATCCAGGATTTGAATTATACAAAAACCATTTAGCTGATATGTTCATATTGGAGAATTTTGATCATGGTAATGATGATGTTAAAGCAACATATGAAAAAAGAGTCAGACGCGAAATAGATAAATACTTCACAAGTGCGCAAAATAAAAACGCTTTACCATTGACCAAAAATCAGATTTACAATGAAATTTACAGTGCGTTATTTAAAGTCCCTATGCCTAATGAAAACTCAATAATTGACGAAGTTGAACAAGTCAAAACTCGATGTGAAATTGATGGTTGGTACGAAAAACTGCCTCTCGAAGACACCGATAATATTAACGAGCTGCTAGAGAGGGACCAAATTCTATCCACACTAGCTAAGAGAATTCAAAAATTGGAGAAAAACGGAGGTAATGCAGATGATAAAATATATAAGGAAACCCGTAAATGGCTTGAAAAGCTTCCACTAAAATCTGGAAAAGATGGAATAGATGAACATGTAAAACAATTACAAAATATTTTAAAATCAACCGCTGCTGCAAGAAAGTATGTTCCACCGGAGACGGAAACTAAGGGTAAGAGTAAAAAAATTGTAAACAAGTGGAAAAAAGGAGCAAAAGATCCCAATACAAGCCAAATACCTGGTCCCAGTATGTATGTACCTCCAAAAACCACTGCGCTTCAATCTAAATCAACTAACGCAAAGCCTTGTTGTCAGTCAGTCTGTCCCATGTCTAATAAAAAACCTGGAGACTTAATAGTAGAAATAGTAGAAGAATGGTGTAAGCAATTGCCCCTAATTTCATCAGCAGAAAATAATAAAGCGATCATAGATAACGTAGCTACTAGAATTATTATACTAATCAGCGAATTGAATATGGACTCGGAAATATTTAACGATGATTTTATGTACGATGAACTATTGGATGTGGAACTTGACAAAGTAATGGCCAATTTACCGGTATGCTGTGATTTTGACCAAAGTATAACTGCTCGGAAGTACCAACTTAAAGAACAGATCAAGTTTATTAAACCGTTAATTAAGGAAGAGAAAGTACGATATGGCTACAAACAAGAACTCAATAGCACAGTTGCTAGTATTTTAAAGGAACCACACGATACTTCAGCCGATAAACTAGCACAATTTAATAAATTGAAGGAAGAAATAGTTGAAAATTTCGTACTATACTATTACCACATAAATGATGAAGATGCCAGACAATTTTACAAAAATCAAATCCATGACGCTGTTGTTAAATTTTGCATAGAAATACGAGACAATGCAGGCACAGGAGAAAAAGTAGATCCTTTAATAAAACGAAACCAACTCTTATGCGAGCTACAAAAAATACCAGTTCCACAATCAGCGTTGAAGGAAGAAGTTGCAGAAATTAAGATGAAAAAAGAAGTAGTACAATTTTTACATGAACAATCGATTCCTGAAGGAGATGCTAAAGAAACAGTTATAAAACATCTCGCAAAGAAATTGTCTGACATTGAAAAGTCAGGTTACAGCCCAGCCAACGAAAAAAAAATGAAATCAGATATATCTAGGTGCATAACAAAATTGAAAAAAGAAGTAAGTCCAGAGACTGTTGCCAGCTTTGTGACTAAATTGAAATACAATGAAGCAGATCGTAATGCACCACCAATGACTAGTAGTCAAGCTTCAAATTTAAACCAAGACGAGATCGTGAAGGACAGTTCTTCTGCTTCTACGAAACAATTTGGAACGTATCAACCAGGAATACCAATGCCACCAACAATGCCAGATGCAAATTATTATACTCCCATTTCCTTGCATCCCTATGGACCTCAAGTTGGAGACTTGAGTCCGAATGAAAGACGTCCTGAACAACCTTTGAGTCAGTCCCCAATGAGAACTCAAGATTTTAGAAGTAGAAGCTTCCTGAGGTCTTCTGCAAATCCTCAAGTTGTCACCCCACGTGCACTGAGTCCAGCTCCTCCTAGTAGGCCTCCAGCGAACTTAAACTCTTCACTTGGAAGTGCATTGCCAAGCCATCGTTTAGGACACGAAGCACTGAACAAGAGCTTCCCACAATACCGACCGGGCCATCGCATGAGAGAGGCGACGTCAGGCCCGATGCTGTCGACTCCACGTCAAATCAAGCAGAGTCCATGTGCAACACAACAGGATGCCACTTCCGATTCTTTCTTCGAAGCACCAATTTTTGAACCTATTCCCTTGCCTTTCTTGGATCCTTTTCAGTTGGTTAATTCTGGCGGACAAGGTACTCGAAGGCCGTTTAGAGGTTTTGAAAATGCCCATGCTTTAGAAATGCAAGCTAGCCGCCCGAGAGCAGGTGTTATAGGCCCTGTGGGTATCGAAAGCTCTGATGATGATGAGACCTGTATATGTGAAAGATGTTCGCCAAGGAATCGTAGAGGGATTCCGGTCTGTTTGATGCCGATGGACCAAAGTTTTGACGATTGTTTGGGCGTACCTTTGTGGTATGGTATGCATTTCCCTGACTGTGTTTTCTACTAAAAAGATTCCTACGTAAGTGGCGTAGTAGACCGACGGCCCTGGGACAAAAAAATACTGGGGCCCCTTATTTTTACGTAAAGAATCTTCAAATACCTTCTCCAGATCAAGTGGACGAAGTAATATAAAAATGTGGTCCCATAATTAAAGTAGTGTTGCAATATTGATTGATTTCGAGAGTGGGAGAATTAATTACTATTCCAATAAGAAGTATGCTAATTAGATTTTAATTCCCCGAGCTGGGGAGCCCCGGGGCCCTGCCCCGCCCTTCGGCAGCTACGCCAGTTCAGCAGTGCCTTTTTCGACGTTCCAGATTTTTTATTCGAGTCTCGTTGAAGTCTGTTCAAACATGATGAATTATATCTAAACATAAATCAAACTCAACAGTCTTTTTTATTTGTGCCTGACTTTTCTCTCTTATAGGTACCTAAGCACTGTACAATGCGGGCACGCAGTAGGTCGTTCCAACATCTCCGGCTACCATACGGGTGCTTAGAAATATATTATTAGTATCATGTTTTTTTAAAAAATCTTACAAAAGTAAATAATAAACCGAAGTTTTTGAAGTGAAAACTTCTTTAGCGGCGTTGAGCACTTTTTCTGTAATGGGTATAAAATCTTAAACTCGCGTCAGGACACGTGACCTGATCGAAAAAGCGTAAGACGGATGGCGAAAATGTATGCCTGGGCCTACTGTTTCAAATATATAGATATATATAAATATATATATATATTTCAACGTATATAGATATATTATATATATATATATATTTATATATATATATTTCAACGTTAATAATCAAGTTTTCACTTCTGCCGGCACTCCCGGAGTGCAACCCGTCTTTTTTTTATTTTTATTTTGGCTTCGCACGTTTTGTGCATTTAGCCAACGTTATCAAGTTTATAAATTATTAGGTTTTCAGTCCCTTTGAGTAAGTATGACACAGATGAACGCAGATGTAACACATTCTAATGTTGCTTAGGCGAAGCATCGCCGTGCACTCGTGGCCGCGCCGCCGGGATTCCGATCCCGATATCCGGCCAACGTAGGGGCGGGCTTGCGGACGGCGAGCAATGGGTAGCTCGCTGTCCGGCCGTCCGGTAACTGTCCGGTCCGAGCCCAAAGACGTCGAAGGCGCGCACTGTTCCCGCGCGCCTCAAGGAGTTGTCAGCAACAGCAGAGGCCCAGCCAGGTCGAAGCCTACTAGAGCCATGGTTAGTTTCAAAAGATAGCTCAGCCCCGGTATGAAGGCACGAAGGAACGGGGCGGGTTTTTAGTCGGTAAAAGTCTGACACTATCTCCCGCTCCGCCCAAGAGCGGGGGATGTCGCTGGATAATTTATTCCACCGAAAAAAATTACACATTCTAATGTTTTTGCAGTATTTTTCTATTTAATTTAAACATATAGCTATAGGAGTGTCTGTTTGTAATATTGAAATAACTGCATGCATTTTTACTACATGCTTAAGAATACATACGATACATTCTTACACCAAAATATATTTTTTACAATTTTTGTCTGTCTGTCTTTTTGTCCGAGCTAATCTCTGTAATGGCTGGACCGATTTTGACGGGACTTCTTTTGGCAAGTAGCTGATGTAATAATGAGTAACATAGGCTACTTTTATTTTAGAAAAAATAAATTCAAAATCCTGTAGTCCACGCGAACGAAGTCGCGGACACAGCTAGTTAATCATAACATTACAGAAATACTAAAAACAGAATGATAAGTAAAGTGGGGCTCCCATACAGCAAAAGTGATTTTTGCGGACGGTACGAAACCCTTCGTGCACGAGTCCGACTCGCACTTGGCCGGTTTTTTTTTTGTTATTGTTTTTACCTTGGGTACTAAGTCCTTTAAGCCATGTTATAGAAGAAGAATAATTACTAGAATAAAATTTGTTTACCATAGAATACGGATGTACCTTCTCGACAAACTTTCCTGAGGCAGTCAACCACAGTCAACACATAATAAAATTGTCAGTTCCATTTTACTTAGATCGCGCTTGTTTCAATGATTCCCTCAGATGATTCCACACACTGTTCAGTTGTGTAGATATTCGAGATAAAAAATCTCACCAATTTTACACCACATTATATCGACAAGCAATTTGCGAAAAAGATAAAACAGCCCTGAACTTTACCCCAAGGAATCCCGCCAAAAACTCGCAAAATAAAATATCTTTGTCTATGGTATGCTTGGTGCCAATTGCCAGTAACAATAATTGGTCACTGTTGAAAAATGTATCCCATTTTTTAAGTATTAACAAAGATGTATTTTATTTTATTCTAAAATATATCATATGTAAAAAGCAACTGCAATGTAAACAATTATATGTTATGATTAAAAATAAAAAAATAGAAAATCTGAAAAGAAGAAGTATGATAACATTCCAAAGCAATGCTGCAAAACAATTTAAAAAGTTAGTGAGACGCCATGACAGGTCACGTGATGTAAATTTTCGTCGGACATGCGCGATATCGCTGAATTTTTCAAGTGATTTTGAAATGGTGAGGGTTTTGTCTTGTGAAAATACTGTTTAAAATTAGTTGTAGTGAACCTATTTAGTTATATCTGGTGTTAAATTATTTGTGTTCCGCGAACTGTGCGTGTGATCAGTTGATTAGTGTTGTCAAGGAAGTTTTTGTTTCCAAAGGTCGTACCTATACATGGTAATGATGCCTTTTAATGATATTTTTGCGTCGAAATAGTTATCCAGTGCTTTGTTTTACTAGCGATCGAGTTACTTCAGGTAACAAACAAGTATTTATAGTTTTATTTCTGTTGTATTGTGAATTTGTGAGGTTGCAACCGTCGTGAAACGGGTTTGCTAGGTTTTACATGACAGTTGCTTTGTCAGACACCTTGCAGAATTCGATATTTCTTGCAAGAATCCTTTGGCATTCTAGTTTCATGGATTTTTAATTCATTGAAAACCTTCACCTGAACTATATTTGCATATAAACTCGATAACTGCGAAAATATTATGACATCTTTTTTTCGACTCGCAAAATTGTTGAATCCAAGGGTAATGGCAAGCTAAATTTTTAGCCAACGAGCCTCAATTGGAGACTGCCGATGACATCATAACAGACCGTCGTACAATGTGGAGGAAAAGATTTAGCATGCAACTTATAAACATACAATCGAAATTTATTACAATCGTGAGTCAAACTGTCTTTATTGGAGGCTTCAATTATGTCATTGGGCCAACTAATTACTTTTTAGATCATTACGTACTGGACACCCAGCCTTTTGTCGTGAAATTGAGTTCTTAATTGGATTATTTTAAATAGGTCACTAACTTTCTACAGTGGCTGTTTTAGTGGGTTGTTTTCACTAATGAACAGTATAAAATACAATTTGAAACACAAAATGTAATCTAGAAGTAACATTTAATCACTTTCCTCAAGCTACAACTCTTAATTAGCACGAAAAATCCAAATAAATGTGTATCTAAATTCCTACCATAAACTTTACTTAGTAAATAGGTAAGTACTTATTTTCAGCATAATTAATGCTATCAAGAATATACAATTAATGTAATCTACACACCTACATAGGTGTGACACATAATTATCACATCTGTAAGCTAATATTTTGTAAATATAAAATGTGTCATAGGCACAGTACTCCACCAAGCCTATAGATACAGTAGAATGTGTACTTTAATACCTGCTATACACACTAGGATATACCTGACAGGTTTGACTGTACTGTCATATCTGTCAGGTACGCCTGTACTGTCATATCTGTCAAGTATGCCTATACAGTCAATTAGACCATATCTTCTTCTCCTGCTCCCTAAACAATAAATCTTTCGACCTCTATTACAAAATTTCTAAATTTAAGATTCCTCTCCCAACCAATTTTCATTCCCTTCTCTCCCACTTCTCTCCCAAATTAGTTGACATTTTAGCAACTTTTTTAAATGAAAATGATTTAAAATTGTAATTGCTTACTATTTATATTATTCTACCACGAATGTAAATCTCGACGGTGGACTTTTCCAAGTCGCCTTCTCAACACGACACTGGCAGAATAGCTATATATTGAGCTATCAGCTCAATTGCCATAAAAAAAGAAAAATTGAAGCGAGTATGTTACACAACTGCAAGTCTCCATACAAGCTTACCTGACAGGTATACCTGTGCAGGCAAAACTGTCAGGTATACCCTAGAATGTATACCTACCTATATATGCTACCTTAACACTAGAAGTGTGGAGTATAGTGACACCGCTAAAAGTGTGGATGGGTCAATGTTGGCCATTTTAATTTTACGACTGTAATATAGAGAGATGGAATACGAATGAAAGTGGATAGTAGACATATTTTGGTGTACTTTGGGCTGTTTTCTGATACCTACCACTTAGAGGTCATTAATTCATTATACCCCTAGCTAATGCTGGCATTTGCGCACCAATTGTCTTTCTATTGTGTCTGTAATTCTCACGATTGAAAGGTTAAGTCAAGAGGCAAGTGTGCCCCATCATTGACCATATGCCATCAGGTGAGATGGTGGTCAAACACAAGCCATTATTATTAATAAATAATAATAATAAAACTGGCTTTTGACCTTTCAGAGACCATCAATTTAAGACAATAGATGTGGGAACGCCGGCATTCGCTTGGGGCTTAATGAATTAATTTTTTTTCGCCATTCATAAATCATGAAAACAAATATGATTCATTAAGTCTAAATGCATAATTTCTGTGTCATAGCCTAACCTAAGTATAATATACTTGAGACTATACTTTTCTGTTATTGCTACAATAACCTCTATAGAATAACTTGACTTCCTTCCTAGCGATACAATCTTGTAAGGTCATGGTTAGTTAGTTACCTTAGTAATCTTTATGGCAAGCTACATTATAATACTCATTCAATCTAAGTAGGTATAACTACAATACAGCTAGAACTACATTAGACCAACACACTAAGCCTTATTTGTATGTTTTATGGTGTGTATCAAATGTAGTTCTACAAGTTTAGTTTCCATAGAAAATGTATGGAGACTGACTCGCCTAGATTGGCGTGTATGGCATACGTGTGACCAGTGTAGTGTACCTTAAAACCTTGTCTCTACTTATAAATAACTAGCTTCTACCATAAAAGTAGATTTCTCTATAAAATCTTAAGATCCCAGTTTCATCCACTTACACTTACATGCTAAGTTTCGAAAAATCCCTTCTTAGGGCTTGCCTACATTATAAAAGGAAGCATTGTGCAAAATTTCACTCTCCTTATCCCAGTAGTTACCGCTGTGCGTTGATATGTCAATCAGTCAGTTATTCCTGTTATCTATATAATTAGTTTCTGCTAGCGGCCTCACCAGCATGGTATTACGTATCTCCATACAAAGTTTGGAACCCCGGTTCAACACATGACATGCTGACATGTCTGTCCAAAATTTTTCCCACATGGTTAGTTGTTTACCAAACCACTGAATTTACCGGCATGAATGTGAGTAGCCAGCGTTAAGCTAAACTCATTGAAACAACATCGTTATCTTAGTATGTTCAAATCCATGACATTCTTTCTATTATCTGATAAGAAATTTTTTACTAAGATTAAAACATAAACATAAATATTGTTTTAAAATTATCTCTTCAAGTTCATGAGTGATTAAAAACAGTGAATTTGATGAATAGAGATTTATGTAAAGACAGAAATAACTATATATCGCACACTGGGTGCAACAATGTCATAAGTAACAAATAACTTTTTTTTAGGATATTGATTTAAAACATTGGGTTTTGATAAAGTGAAATGTATTGGTCAATATTGTTTATACTCCATATTTGAAAATTAAGTTTGCTTCAGAAATAAAAATGTTAAAGTAGTACATCTTTAATGTTTTTAAAAACGATACCCACATTTATGACATTATTGTGCAGGAAGTTAGATTGACAGGTCATTTTGGGAGTTACATTAAATGATTTATTGTCGCAAAGGATGTAGACGCATGTTTGACATCATTTGTGATCAATAACTCATTTTAGCAATTTTAGCATTTATGACATTATTGCACGTGGTGTGCGTTATATAAAATCATTTTTTTTTTTCTATAAATTCCATTTGCAATCGGTCATCAGACCATAAGCGAATTAGTTATAAAGCAAATGGCGTAGTAGTGGAGCGGCCAGTGCTGCTCCTCCCACTTATAGAAGGAAAATCATATTTTAAAAATTATAATTTGTCTGTTTGTAAATGATTAATTAATTAAACCTCGCGAATGGCATTCAAACTCTCATTGTCTTTCTATTGAGTCTCTAATTACGATATTCGAAAGGTGTTAGAACTAATACTAGTTCTAGAATGCAAGTCCAGGCATCCTTGTTTTTTGGTGGAAATTTGGAAAAATCATCCTATGGTATCCCCCGCTCTTGGACAGACGGGATAGTGTCAGACTATTCATGACTAAAAACCGAAGCCTATTAGGGTCGAACCTTCCTTTCAGAAACAGATCCTTGGCCCCAGTAGGCTTCGACCCTGCTTGGAACCTACGGTTTGCTGACAACTCCTTCAAGTGCGCTTGGAACAAAACGCGCCATCAACGTATTGGGCTCGGTTCGGACGATTACCAGTAGTGCGTTCAAAAATAACTAGAGTCGAGTAGAGTTGCAACCCAGGGTCGTTCTTAAGTAACTCGAGTAGCTACCCTAGAGTTAACCCAACTAACTCTAACTTTGAGCAGGGTAGGTTGGAGTAAGCGGCAATATGCTTGACATTGACAGATGAACTCCGTTCGCGTTCAAAAAAAAAAGCCAGAGTAATTACCTAATGACGTCATTAGAGTAAACTCTAAACTCAAATTTGAACTCCGCCCAGACTGTCGGGCGGCGAGCTACCCATTACTCGCCGTCCGCAAGCCCGCGGCTATGGTGGCCGGAAATCGGGATCGGAATTCCGGCGTCCGCTGGATTGGGGCAAGCATCCTGGAGCGTAAGACAAGGAAGGAAAATAGGAGTGGGTTTTGGTCAGTAAAAATCTTACACGCAAGCCCTCAAGATGATTTCCTACCTAAAAAAGACTGCGTCTCGCATCCATCGGATTCCAGCGACCCTCACCGAAGGTCATGCCAAAAGTATAATAGAATAGAGCCTAAAAGTCAAAGTACTAAACAATGTATACACCAACTAGTTGACCTTTTTGAAATGGCATTTCTGCAGACTAGACTGGAAATTACATTACATAGTTCAATTCTTGGTAAACCATTTTTTTCATAGTTGTTTTATTCATTAGACAAATGACATGTTTCTTATTATGATTCATTCATATTAGAAATGTAATGTAATTCATTACATATTAATAAAATAAATTACATTTTTACCATTACTTTGTGTAATTTATTTCAATACCACTGCTCTCGAAACGGGGAAGGAAAACATCGTGAGGAAACCAGCATGTTCTAGAACCAAAAATTCGAAGGCATGTGACATTCATCAACCCGCACTGGGCCCGCGTGGTGGATTACAGCCCATTCCCTCTCCTAGAGAGGAGGCCTGAGTCCCAGCAGTGGGAACATTGAAAAGGCTGATGATGATGACATTATTTATTTATTTGTTATGAGTCAGCTGTCTCCCACTGCAGGGCAAAGCCTTCCCTTCCGTTATTCCACTGTATTCTGTCCTTAGCCACTTCTGGCCAATATTTAAGGTCCAAATACTCACGCCATCTCCTTCTGGGCATATCTCGTCGCCGGCTCCTGCTGTTCAGAATCCAATCTGTGGTTGCACATTTATTTATTCACTAGCTGTGACCGCGACTTCGTTCGCGTGGCATACAGGATTTCGAATTATTTTTCTAAAATACAAGGCTACTTGCCAAAAAAAGTCCCGTCAAAATCGGTCCAGCCATTTCAGAGATTAGTCCGGACAAACAGACAGACAAAAATTGTAAAAAAAATATTTTGGTGTATTACCGTATATTCATATATGCCTGTAGTAAAAAGTAGTTATTTCAATATTACAAACAGACACTCCAATTTTATTTATATGTATAGATTGTACTTAGAACAGGAAACTGTATAAGAAAGAAAAACTTATATCTAAAACATGTACCTGTGTACAATGGGCGGCCTTATCGCATTCCGCGATCACTTCCAGGCAACCATTTTATTGGTTTTTAATAAATAATGTATTTGTTACGTCATTATCAAATACTAGCTTATGCCCGCGGCTTCGCCCGTGTACATAAAATATAGCATAGGTCACTCGGTAATAAAGCAGCTTACTATCGGTGAAAATATTTTAGCATTCGGACTAATACTTTCAGATACCTCCTACAAACGTAAATACAAACTTTACCTCTTTATACAAGTAATATTAGTACAGAAAACATACTGCTGATGCTGAGCATATGTTCCTGGGGTTAATTCCCGTTTCTAGCAAAGTCCCTTCTGGAATTTCTCGGAGACAGCCTGCAGGCAGGACCCAAGACCATGGTCGGGAGAGAGAATGGAAAACGATCGCCTTCTTCTGCGAAGCTGGATGCGGTAGCACGCGTGAGGTAACGGACATGCTCATGTCCCAGCCACAGTAGTTACAGGCTTGCAGACGATGAGCAATGGGAAGCTCGCCGTCCGGCCTACGCCTAATTTGGTCCACACTATGCCTCTGTGCAACACTGCCTACCCTTTCAAGAAATCCTGTTGTGATGTAAAGCTTTGTATTTTATATATTATAGCTTAAAAGAAAGGTTAAGCTAAAAAGCCTTGAAAGCTCAATTTGATGTTTCAGCCTTCTAAGCTAAGAATGAAGTCATTTAAGGTCGAATATCAACTTCAGTTACAACAGGTTAAGTTAGAGGCCGACACCAACGTGCCTAGTCAGAAAAAAAGCTAAAATTAGAATCTATGGCGGCCTAACTCAAGGTCGACAAAAATATGTCTTAATATTTAAATGCTAACATACATAGTGTACTTTGTAAGTAATAAGTTTAGGAGTCGTGTATTAATTACGTCGGGTAACTTGGCGGTTTTTTGACGTCACTCCCCTCATAGTGAGATATCGTGAGATTTGGCTCGTCCCTCTCCCTTCTCGTATTCGTCGTATCTCGTCGTTGGACACCACCGACATTAAGTACAAAATAGGTTACAGCAGGTCATAGCGGGCATAAGGCGCCAGCTGCAGCAGTAACAGCTGGGTGCAAGTGCAAAACAACCCCTCAGTCCCCTTTTTTTCCGATGGGAAAAATCATCCTATAACAACCCCCGCTCTTCGGCGGAGCGGGAGATAGTATCAGACTCTTACTGACTAAAAAACCCACCCCGTTCCTTCAAGCCTTCATACCGGGGCTCGAGCGCCCTTTCGGATAACCCTGGCCCCAGTAGGCTTCGACCCGGCTGGGCCCCTGCTGTTGCTGACAACTCCTTGAGGCGCGCGGGAACAGTGCGCGCCGTCGACGACTTGGACCCCCAAGTCCCCTGGTTGGCCAGGTGACTGTATTTTGGCTGATATAACAAGCTTATAACTTTGTGATTTTTCATGATACAGTTATGAAATTTTGTACATAGATTCTTTACATAAAAATACTATTATAGACACGTGTTTCGGTTTTGCATCGATAGGCTATATAGGCTTAACCTCCACATATTATGATCTCATATATGTAAACATTATCATTGAAATGGTAAACTTTATTCCTTTATCTATTCATGATGTCAGCTGGCGAATATCAAGTGCTGTGAGATAACCTAAAGGTTAATACTTAGTACTTGCTTATGTACTGATAGCTAGATCAAGTATTAGCGAATGGGGATGGATCTCTCTCGATCCCTGACGCAGCACTGTCTCCCAGAAGGGGGACTGGGATTGATGACCATGTGAGGGTCGCTGGAATCCTTATGTCCAACAGTGGATGTCTTTCGGCTGAAATGATGATGAAGATCGAGAGAATCTTCACTGAAAAGTGAATGTCCTTTATTAGCCGTTTTCACTGCGGCAGGAGGTCGCCGACTTCTGCGAAGCAGTAATGCTCGCTAAGGAGGAGGCCGACCGCATCAGGCAATGGCGCTCTACCCGCCGCCGGGACTCCGATCCCGATTTTCAGCCACTGTAGGCGCGGGCTTGCGGACAGTGAGCATTGGGTAGCTCGCTGTCCGACCGTCCGGTAACTGTGCGGACCAAGCCCAAGTCGTCGAAGGCGCGCACTGTTCCCGCGCGCCTCAAGGAGTTGTCAGCAACAGCAGTGGCCCAGCCGGGTCGAAGCCTACTGGGGCCAGGTTTATCCGAAAGGGAACTCGAGCCCCGGTATGAAGGCTTGAAGGAACGGAGTGGGTTTTTTAGTCATTAAGAGTCTGACACTATCTCCCGCTCCGCCCAAGAGCGGTGGTTGTCATTGGATGATTTTCTCCACCAAAAAAAAAATGCCGTTTTCATTGCGAAGGCTTTACTCCTATGGTGGAAACTGCACTGTACTGAAAAACACCTCTACGGTCCGGACTAAGCGTTTCGCCTCGTAGTTTATACAGCGTATATCGAAGGACTAGAATAATTTGCCTAGAAGAGCCTATTCACTCTAGCCTTGAAGACACCCCAAATTATAATCAGACGGGAAGACAGCAGGAGGCAAACTGTTCCAGTCCTTTGATTTACGCGGTATAAATGACGAGGCGAAACGCTTAGTCCGGACCGTAGGTGTTTCAATAACATAAGGGTGGATACTTGCCGTGCGTCGGTTTGTCCGATGGTAGAATTGAGACATGCAAAATTAAATATAAATAAAAACCATTCGATCAATCGTAATACATTGTTCATTGAAGTAAGTTGCTGATTTATCACAACATATAACTACCAAGAGTCAGCTAAGGGAAAAAACAACTTATAAAAACAATAACCTGTAGCTTAATCACTTCGTAACCTAATGACCTGATTCCACATTCCACTATTCCACAACTATCAATCACACAACGCCGTCTAGTCCCAAGCTAAGCAGAGCTTGTGTTATGGGTACTAGACAACTGATAAACATACTTATATATTTCTAAATACATACATATTATAGATAAATTACACCCAGACACAGAACAAATGATTATGCTCATCACACAAATATTTGTCCTGGGTGGGAATCGAACCCACGACCTCCGGCATAGCAGTCAGGGTCACTAACCACTAGACCAACAGGCCAGTCGATTAATGGCAAGCTGTTCTGTGTTAGTCATGTGAGACTAGCTGTGCTTTAATGCTCTACCTGCATGTAAAGTTTTTGTATGATGATAAGTTGCTGCTATACCTTTTTTATGGTGGAAAAAATCATCAACCCCCAGTCTTGGGCGGAGCCGGTGATAGTGTCAACTCACACCGAAAGAGCGGCTAAGGGCAGCGAAGCGGAGCGCAGTTTCAGTTTCATATGAATTTTAACTTTATTATCATTACCATAATACTTATTATCGCATGAGAAACTCGAACGAGTCGCGCGGATGCCCGCGGCGCCGCAGGAATTCCGGGGAATTCTCTCGTTCGTGTTTCTCATGCGATAATAAGTATTATAGAAATGAAAATAAAGTTAAAATTCATATGACCCTGAAACTGCGCTGCCCTTCGCCGCTCTTTCGGTGTGAGTTGACTCATAGTGTCAGACTCTTACTGACTAAACGACCCACCCTGTTCCTTCTAGCCGTCATACCGGGGCTCGAGCTCTCTTTCGGATAACCCTGGCCCCAGTAGGCTTCGACCCGGCTGGGTCCCTGCTGTTGCTGACAACTCTTTGAGGCGCGCGGGAACAGTGCGCGCCGTTGACGACTTGGGCTTGGTCCGGACAGCGAGCTATCTATTGCTCACTGTCCGCAAGCCCGCACCTACTGTGGCCGGAAATCGGGATTGGGATCCCGGCGGCTGTAGCGTATCGGCCGTTCCCTAGCGCGTGTGAGTGCGGCCGCCACCTTTACTAGCACTACTGCTTCGCAGAAATAGGTATCCGCCTGCCACTGTTCCTCGCTTCGGACCATGGCCTGTACCAAGGTGCAGCGTGAGAGATCGTTACCGCCGATTGCCCCTACGAGGACACGGCGAAGCTCTGCCCAAGCCGGGCAGGTTACTGGGGCCATGGACTTCCGATAAGAAAACCCGGGTAGACGGTATAAGTGTGTTTTTTGTCAGTAAAAGTCTGACAGAACCACCAGCTCCGCCGTAAACATTTATGAACAAGGATTTAGAAGTAGATTATTCCTCAATTGCCAACATGTTTTACTTCGCTTTGCCCGCCAATGAGCCAAATACTAAGTTTTCACATTACACTACTAACTGCCTTCATCCAATTACCTACTAAAAAACAGAATATAATCTATGGTATCACCATTAAATCCCATGAAAACACCACAAACAATATAAGATACCATCTGTATGTCAACGTAGGAAGTACCTACATAATGATATTTTTCTCACAATTATTATCACTATGGAGGCTTAAGAAAGCTTGTGAAAAAATTATGTAGAACGAAATGCTATTATATGGTAATTATTTTTAGGGTTCTTTAGTTGTTTTATCCATGACTAGCTTTTGCCCGTAGCGTCGCCCCCGTTTATACATGGTATACCATCATAGAAGCTAATAAATGAACGTAATCGTCCCAGTACCTACAAAAAATACACCTCTTTATAATATTAGTTTAGGCTACTGCCATCCATCATAATTTGCCACAATCAGTTTTATCTTTTTTTCTACACTAAAGCAAAATGGTGTGTCTTGTACATCGCCTTTCTGGCGTGCCGGTCGTTTAGGGCACGCCTTCGTTGCTATGGTGACACCTTATAAAGTCTTCAGTTATTATGAATGTTCGTCAGGCGATTGTCTTCTAACATTTTCTTGGTTGTTCAAGTATCTACTATCTACTTATGTCTACTCCCAAATATCTTTTTTTTGGAGTTCGCTCTAGGCCACCTGATGGTAAGCAGTGATGTGGCTGAAGATGGATCACATCAGCCGAAAGACGTCCACTGTCGGACATAGACCTCCACCAAGCCTCGCCACAATGACCGATCCTGTACGTCTCTCATCCACCTTCCTTGGTAGACCTTCCAACCTTCCAGTCCCATCGACCATCCTTCCTATGAGCAATGTGCTCTGTCCAGTGCCACTTAAGTTTGGCGATTCTTCAGGTTATGTCGGCGACCTTGGTCCTCCTGCGGATATCTACATTCTTGATAGGATTACGCAAGGAAACTCCAAGCAATGCCTTGAATGAGCCCTCGTGGAGCGTGCTTGCCTGACAGAAACATTTTGACTTGACTCAAAGACTCCTAGGTTGATGCTGTCAGGAGACAGACTCCAGTAGATAATTCCACTCCTTACCTGTACGCACAATGAAGGTATTCCCAAAACGTCTTGTGCGTATGGATGGTATGTCCACCATGTAATTTTGGTGCATGCAATACAATCGCGCGTTTGTGACGCTACTCACTGCAAAAATTCGTCCAGTTTAATGCCTTGATCACACGTACCGAGTAAACGGCCGAATACCTACTCGGTACGTATAAACAAAGCGCCGAGTGCTCGGCCAAGCGCTTACCTCTACAACTCGATTACATCACTGTCTCGGCCGAGCAACTTTTTACTGTCTCGCCCTTTTACTCGGTACGTGTGATCAAGGCTGCACGCACAATGAATGTATCCCAAAATTCTTGTGCGTATGGATGGGATATCAACTATGTAATGTTGATGCATGCAATACAATTCGCGCGTTTGTGTCGCTACTCGCTAGAAAAAGTCGTCCAGTCTTAACTGCAAGGCTTTTTGCAGTCCACACGCGATTTCGTTCGCGTTTTTTTTTTTTACCATTTTGCATTTTAAAAGCTATGCGAATGGGGTATTACCTTATCAGGTATTCGGCGAAGAATTCAACCCATTTGCATAGCGTACGGTACTTATTGTGTGGCAGCGAAATACGTTATTGGATTAGGATTATTTTCACCTGAATGGATTTGGGGGATCCGTTTGCTATTGTTAATAGAATATTTGTTCGGAATTGAAAAGCTTACGATAACTTCCTACGCATTGCCAAGAAATTAAAATGTAGCTGTGAAACATTTCATTCACAGTTTTATAGATTTTTTTCTGCTTCGTTTTTGAGCAGTGGTGGCAGAGGTAACGGCCCCGACTTACGAGTTGTAGGTCGTGGGTTCAAACCCAGCCAGGTGCATTACTTTTTGTAATTTATTTCATCACCACTACTTTTAAAACGGTGAAGGAAAACATCGTGAGGAAACCGGCTAGACCTAGAATCAACAACTCGAAGACATGTGACATCCACCAACCCGCACTGGGCCCGCGTGATGCATTACGGCCCATATTCCCTATCCTAGTGAGGAGGCCAGAGTCCCAACAGTAGAAACATTATAAGAGGCCGACTATGCTATGATATTTCTGCTTTTGGGCAAACATCTTCTAATCTAACTAAATCAATGTAAGGGTGAATATACAAAAGTTGTGTTTTGTTTGTGGATGGTAATCTCCGAAAGTACTGGTCCGATTGCCAAATTTTTTTCATCGATAGAAAGCTGCTTCATTCCTGAGTGACATTAGCTATACAGGTTGTAAAGGATAGCCCTCCACAAACTCTAAGGGTTTGCTCAGTAGACAAAACTGAACAGCCTTCCACAAGATTTTTTTTTTTTCAGGATACGGAAGAAAAATTAAACTGTTCCATCAAGTTTTTAATTTTGTATGAGGCTGACTTTTTTTTCATATCTTGAAAAATAGTCTTGTGGAAGGTTGTTCAGTTTCATCTACTGAGCAAGCCCTTAAAGTTTGTGGAGGGCTGTCCCTTACACCCTGTATTTTATGCACGCGGGCGAAGTCGGGTAAAAGCTAGTAAGCACTTAAAATTTTAGTCACCATTTCCTTAGCTTTTTCCCAATTAACTTGGGGTCGGCTTCGTCAGTTTAATCTCGACTTGATACCTCCACGCGTACCCCGAGATAAACAACAGACGGACAACAAAATAGTCCTATAAAGGTACCATTTCTTCCATTTGAGGTAAGGAAGCCTAAAGAAACGACGGCCAATCCCTGATGACTTCTCAACATAACCACTATCATCATTTCAGCCGATAGGCCTCCCCCAAGTGTCGCCACAATGAACGATCCTGTGCGTCCCGTATCCATCGGATTCCCGTAATCTTCACCAGGTCATCGGTCCACCTTGTAGGAGGTCTTTCAACGCTCCGTCTACCGGTACGCGGTCGCTCCAGAACCTTTCGGCCCCAACGGCCATCTGTTCTGCGAGCAATGTGCCCTGCCCATTGCCACTTAGTTTGGCGATTCTTCATGCTATGTCGGCAACCTTGGTTCTTTATTAATTTAATTATTGGAAATTATTTGTAATTCATTACTAAGAGAGGTCCAATCACTGATGACCTCCATTCAAGGTTTATTTTTAAAATATCGACCAATAATAACGAATCTACTGGAAAACAAAGCCCTTTTCTTCTACAGAGTACAACTGCTACGGCACATCGATCACCACAAACAAAATAAAAAATTAAGTCTTTTAAAACGATAACAAGGCATTATGAAACTATAGTTTTAATTAAAATGTCAAATAAAGGTGTGTAGGCGACTGTTATTGACCCTGAAAGCGAATAAACGTGTTAATGAATACCACAATGTGGAGAAGTTGAAAGAAGTTCAATTCTGTGTGCGCTCGGCGTCAGAGTGGGGATCACTGCGCATTCTATACATTGGCGAGCCAATCGTCGTCGTTGTTAGATACATGCAGCAAGCGCAGTAATTAATCACGAGTGATGACTATGACACAATGGCGCGGCGAGGCAATCACTGACACTCCCCGCTCCCGCGTCTACTACGTCACTAAAGAGACCGAATATTTTTGACTTCTGCGCTACTTGAAGCCAGAGCTCAAGATCCGTGCCGGTAATTGTACCTGGAGCTTTATGGTGCGTCCGGATCTGGCGAATGCGCCGCTTTTCGCGCACGGCTCATTCGTACGAAGCCCCTGCGCCGCGCGCGCTTCGTAAGTTCGTACGAATATGAAATGCACGCCCGCAGTTCGCAAGCGCCTCGCGAGCGGCGTATCATTCGCCAAATCTGGACGCACCATTAGAATGTCACGCGTGCGAACGAGAAAGAGAGATGGGGCCATCCCTTTGACTTGACTTTCATGGTCCTCAAATGTAGTAGGGTTTCTTACAGCTTCCAACCTAAATATCTTTAAATCAAGAGTGGTAATAGGTTACTTCTAAGCTAGCGTGCTCCATCGCCGACCACATCATCGCTTACCATCAAGTGAGATAGTGGTCAAGTGCAAGCCTCTTCTTCTTCTTCCTGCCCTTGTCCTATTTTATTTGGGGTCGGCGCAACACGTTTTTTTCTTCCATTCTGTCCTGTGCAAATGCAAGCCTCTATCAACAGTAAAAAAAGAAATTCTGGACTAGGTTTTGTTTAGGTGGGAAATAATTTAATGACTTCTTTCGCTCTCGAGAGAAGCGAGACAGCGTTTCAGTAGCCTGATTCACGTAAAATCAAACGAGCCAAATATCGTTGAAGTTTTATAGTCGTTCGATCGAAGTCCTATCCAAAAGCGGTATTCACGATCTATCGACTTATTTCCAGTTACATTAATAAGTATTCTACCAGGATAATTTAATACAGATTTTTTTTTTATCGACGAATTTTAAACGACTTTAAAATCGGTGTCGTTCAAACTCGATTGATGGATGTAAATACGTAAATGGTCTAACTAAACGACTAAATCGCTACGATATCGTTACGGTTTTCATTACGTGAATCGGGCTACAGGCTTTTACTGGCAAAGTTGTCCTTTGCGTTTCAGTGATCCAGGACCATTGTATCCCTTTCAGAAATTCTCTGTGACCCTATCAGGCATAGGACGTACTGGGCACCAACAGTTTTTTTTTTTGATGGGAAAAATCATCTTATGATAACCCCCGCTCTTGGGTGGAGCGGGAGATAGTGTCAGGCTCTTACTGACTAAAAAACTCATCCCGTTCCTTCAAGCCTTCATACCGGGGCTCGAGCGCCCTTTCGGATAACCCTGGCCCCAGTAGGCTTCGACCCGGCTGGGCCGAACTCCTGTTGCTGACAACTCCTTGAGGCGCGCGGGAACAGCGCGCGCCGTCGACGACTTGGGCTCGGTCCGGACAGTTACTAGACGGCCGAACAGCGAGCTACCCATTGCTCACTGTCAGCAAGCCCGCGCCTACGGTGGCCCCTACAGTTTTGCCGACATATCTTTGAAGCGCTTGGGACACTAAGCGCCGTTGCATCATCTGGTCTCGCAAGAAGTAGGTCTTCTGCCATTATTCTGTGATTCAAGTTGACAAGTCCCACTTGCTCATCATTCAATGACTCATTTGTGTTTAAATTGTAGTTTTAAACAAATAAAATACAGCTGCTAGGCGCCTGGCCGAGGTTCTGTTTAGCTCGTGACTAATATTATGACAAGGGAATGGTAATTATATGTGCATACTAGCTTCTGCACGCGGCTTTGCCCGACTAAGTTCTTCACATAAACATTGGTCACCCCGTGTTATCCGTTCAGGGGGTGCATTTTGGAAAATCCTCCCTTAGTGCTCGCTTGTATCGGGCCTATTTAGTGGTATGAAGCGAGACGCGGGGGCGAAGAGTGTCAGTGATTGGCTCGCCGCGCCATCGTGCCATAGACGTCACTCGGGATTTGTTCCCTTTTGATTGCTGCATGTATCTTAACAACGACGACAATTGCCTCGCCAATGTATGGAATGCGCAAAGCGATCCCTATTCTGACGCCGAGCGCTTAAGATTTGTGCCGGTACCTATACAACATTATTCACTACTAGTCCTAGTAGTTTCGACTTTGCGTTGATGTCAGTCAGTCAGTCAGTGTCTTTTGTATGCAATCCGAGAGTGATAGCGGTTTAGGTGGTAGATGTCACTATAAATGGCAATAGACAGGGACACATATTAATATAATATTCCACAACTATCACACAACGCCCGCGCTCTAGTCTCTAGTAGTTATATATTTCTAAATATATACATATTATAGATAAATGACTCCCAGACACAGAACAAATGATTATGCTCATCACACAAACATTTGTCCTGGGTGGGAATCGCACCCACAACCTACGGCATAGCAGTCAGGGTCATTAACCACTAGACCAACACGCCAGTCGACATTGCTCCCAGAACAAATTGAAAAATTGAAATTGAATTGAAATGGGGATGAAAGGTGGAAAGCGACCACGTACCGATAGACGCAGCCTTGAAAGTCCTCTCACAAGGTGGACCGATGACCTGGTTGAGGGTCGCTGGAATCCGATGGATTCGAGACGCACAGGACCGTTATCCGGGTCGAAGCCTACTGGGGCCAGGGTTATCCGAAAGGGAACTCGAGCCCCGGTATGAAGGCTTGAAGGAGCGGGGTGGGTTTTTTTGTCAGTAAGAGTCTGACACTATCTCCCGCTCCGCCCAAAAGAGCGGGGGTTGTCATTGGATGATTTTCCACACCCAAAAAAAAGAAAACCGGTCGTTATAGTGACCTATGTCCAACAGTGGACGTCTTTTAGCTGAATTAATGATGATGAGATATCCCCATAAAATTCACAAGGACATAAAAGGAGCGACGAATTATTTCCTCCAAGTCAATATAAAAGAGAATCTTATGCACTGCATTCATCTGAATCATGATTCATATGCCATTACTCATCATTGAAATATAACATACGTATATATACATACATAGTTACTGCGTCTCGTCTCATATTAACGTTTGAAATATTGTCGTATTGTTAAACTTGCTATTTATACATCTATATTTGTACTAGCTGACCCGGCAAACGTTATTTTGCGTTTAAAATATTAAGGGTCGACAACCTTTATCACTAAGGGATATGAAAAATAGATGTTGGCTGATTCTCAGACCTACTCAATATGCTCACAAAATTTCATGAGAATCGGTCAAGCCGTTTCGGAGAAGTACGGGAAAGAACATTGTGACACGAGAATTTTATATATAAGATAATGTACGTTAAATAAAATCGAAGTGTCTGTTTGTAATATCAAAATAACATTTCAGTACTAAATGCATATAATAGCATAGTTGGCCTTATAATTTTCCCACTGTTGGGACTCAGGCCTCCTCTCTAGGAGAGAGAATGGGCCGTAATCCACCACGCGGGCCCAGTGCAGGTTGGTGGATGTCACATGTCTTCGATTTTTTGGTTCTAGGACATACCGTTTTCCGTCACCGT
Source organism: Mythimna albipuncta (assembly GCA_929112965.1). NCBI lineage: Eukaryota > Metazoa > Arthropoda > Insecta > Lepidoptera > Noctuidae > Mythimna > Mythimna albipuncta. The sequence continues at coordinate 1,154,426 of OV815986.1, read as the reverse complement.
TTTGAGAGTAGTGGTGATGAAATAATTACACAAAGTAATGCCTGGCTAGGTTTGAACCTGCGACCTACAACTCGTAAGTCGGGGCCGTAACCACTCGCCCACCACTGCCCTGTCTCTGCATATGAAAGTATATTCGATAACTTAACAAAAATGTTAATTTAAAATGTTTGTCTGTCTGTCCTTAACCTACCGTAACAGATGACTGCTATTGTCTATATCCGTCTCACTTAATTGACGCGCAAATGACAAGGACAGTTTGCACAAAACATTTAAAGTTGCCAAGAACTCACAATGGTGGACCTCATCATCATCCTTTCAGCCGAAAGACGTCCATTGTTGGACATAGGCCTCCCCCAAGTGTCGCCACAATGAACGGTCCCGTGCGTCTCGCGTCATTCCCGCAACCTATACTAGGTCATCGGTCCATCTTGTAGGAAACCGTCTAAAAACAATGTCTTCCAGTACGCGGTCGCCATTCCGGAACCTTTCGGCCACAATGGCCATCCAAGACGGACCTATGACAACAGAATCTTCTCATCATCTTCCTGCCCTTGTCCCGTGTCACTTGGGGTCGGCGCAACACGTTTTTTTTTCTTCCATTCTGTCCTGTCACCCGTCACGCTATCACTAACTCCCTTTTCTTTCAAATCGCTTCTCTCAAAATGAAAAAACAAAATCGGCCCCTCCATACAAACTGTCCAATCAAGTTTTAAATTTTGTATGGTGAGTTTTTAATTTTCTAATAAGATTTTTCCCATGCGAAGCTAGGACGGGTCTCTAGTTTAAAAATAATAAAAACCAATTGATCTTGAAGACAGAATGAAGTATGGCGGACTAATACATGTCTCAACAATAAAATGACTTGATCACGCCGAGTGCGTGTTACGTCAGCGAGTTGAGGTTATCAATGTTTGCTGCAGAGATGGACGGGTCCTTGAGCTAGAATATAGGTCATTTAGTGCGTAACTAGATTAAAAAAAAAAACTAAAGCCTTAAAGATTCTAACTTCGTGCGGAATACGAACAGCGGACCGTCCCGTTTTACCCTTTAGGTAAACCTAAAAACATGGTAGATTCAAACGTAACATCAAAGACACTTCCGCCTGACCACGACTAAGTTCATTTTTCCTTGCACTCGAAACGAAAACTTTGTTTTGGTTTTGCGCCGCGCCGCAGGATTCAATCGAAATTTTTTTAGGTGAAATAAATATTTATTTTGCAAATAGGTTTTAAAAAACACTTTTACATGTCATTTTTTTCGTCAGTTTAAACTATATGAGGCCAGTGTTTTCTGGCTGACTACCCTGAGAAGAAACACCGAAACAAACTCAGGGGTCAGTTTCGTTTAAAGTCCTTACAGTAAATAAATGTCATGGTCAAATCACATGAGAACCATGCAGATTTGTCTGAGATGGTCTTTTGAAGAAAGAACCATACCGATTTGAGTTGACCTGTCCAATCAGTGTAAGCATTTGTCAGTATTCGCAAAGCTCAAGTCAGGACTACTAAGGATCTCAACGACTTGACGAACAATACCAAAGAAAGGACAATTGGGTAGGCCGCAGAAAATACTCAAATTGCCAGACACACGTTAAAATTGCTAAAAAGAAAAATAAAAAAAAGCAATCAACATGGTCCTCACATATACAATAATAAAAAGAAACATATAGTTCACAAAATACTTAGCAAAATATTTTTTGACATTTGACATACCTATACCTACCGTTTATTAGGCAGTTTGTACGCAATGCCGACTATTAACTACAGGTCATTGAACTCGCTCAGCTGACGTTTTCTTAAAGAAATTAATTTCGTACATGCGTAAATTAATACGAGTTTTGAAAAAAAAGTACTTTTATTTTTTTATTTTATCTTCACAAATCGATAGTGTTTCATGTACCCGATCGACCCTCCACGGGATTGAAACGATTAAAATTTATCGGTGTATATAGATAAGTCAATCATTATCAGAAATCACCAGATCAGGCAGAAATGTCCGCAATGGTATAAGCAAACTGGCTAGCAACGCTCCACTAGGAACAAAACTCTCCCTCGTGTATTGGTTAGGCATATTTCATAGACGGAAGGTAAATAAAATAGATCAAAGTGTGTCTATATATAGGTGCCGTAAATAACGAGTTGCCTAGTTACTGGAGTGCTTTTATTTTGGGATGCGTTAGGCGGGTTCCAGTGGTGCGTTTGGTTGATATGCTCCATTTGATTTGTTGATTAGAAATGAGTCTTTGTAGAAGATTGTAGTCGCTTCACGTAAAATACTAATATCCAGTTGCAACCTTACCGGTTAGACTGTATAGCGACATGTATGGTGTTAAAAACTAAACCAGGGGCGGCCTTAACAATAACGAGGCCCCGGCCTAGGCGGTAGAACTTCGCGAGGCCCTTGTCCTTTTTACGCGAGGCCCCGTGCGGTTGTCCGTCTAGCCACCTCCTAACGCCGCCACTGATAAACTACGAAATGCTGCATCGTGCAATTACCAATACACACATATATAAACTATGCGTTCCAAATATGAATAGGATCAAATGCCATGTTGTGACGTCACGTCATACTGTCAAATCGAAAAAATTGGGCAGGGTGAACAAATAAGTTTTTAAAAAATTTAATTTATTTACGAATCGTGAACGAAATAAGTTTACTTAGTTAGAATCCAGTTCGTCAAAAGTGCCAGAGTAGTGGCAAACCGTACTTTTCCCTCAACATTTGACAGATAGAGTTTATTGGCTTTCCTATTCAAACGCATAGTACAATGCGTTCCAAATGAGAATAGGATCGCCCGCCATGTTGTGACGTCACAATTTACTGTCGAAATCGAGGAAAGAAATTTTAAAACATTAATTAATTTACGAAAAATTTAACTGTGACAAAACGAACACAAACGAACGAACGACAAAAGTTTAATCAGAATCCAGTTCTTCAATTTTACTCATCTCTAACTTCTTCAATTTTGCCAAAATTTCTTCGATTTGACAGTACGACAAGACGTCAAAACATAGAAATCGGTCCTATTCTCATTTGGAACGCGTAGTACTATGTTCCGTGTAGCGTGAACCGACTCAATAGGAGCCGAGCATTCGAGCCTCTTGTGTAAACAGCTTTACTTATTCAGAAACACTCCGTCTAGTGCAGGTATTTATATCGACTATAACATTATTAAGATTAATAATGATGGACTGCTATGTTATAAGTTTATATTGGGTTCAAAAGATTAAATAGACAATGAATATAAATAATCGATAGAGTAGATTGAAAGGTATCGATCATAATGTTTGTTTAACATAATCAGCCATTTAATGTTCCTACTGCTGGGACGCAAGCCTCCTCTCTAAGAAAAGGGATGGGCTGTAATCTACCACGCGGGCCCATTGCGGGTGTTTATTGCCGCGCTTGGCAATAAATGATCTAATGGGATCACTAATAGGGTTCGAAATGAAACAACTATTGTGCTCTGATCTGCTGGTTCAATAATGCGGGGTTTATTTTGTATTTGACCAAACACCTTATTAAACTCGTGTAACAAAACGATAGCGCGATCTAATTTGATCCCAACGCCATCTATCGAGATAAGGGTAAACTTTTCAAAACAAATTGATCGATATGGTTCTAAACATTTTTGATTTACATATAGTTATAAACAGCGGGTGAATGTCACATGTCTTCTGTCGAATTATAGGTTCTAGGCCATGCCGGTTCCTCACGATGTTTTTCTTCACCGTTTTGACAGCAGTGGTGATGAAATAAATTACACAAAGTAATGCGCCTGGCTGGGTTCGAACCCGCGACCTGCAACTCGTAAGTCGGGGCCGTTACCACTCGGCCACCACTGCTCATAATGACAAGCTTTTATTTATCTTGCAATAGTTGTGTTCGTTTAGAAAAAAACGCTATCACGATGTGCCAATGGCTAAGACATCCGCTGCTAATGCATGAAGTTATGGGTTCGAAGCCTAGAATTACAAAACCGTGTCCTTATACATTTCGGTTCGCACTAAGCGCTTCGTCTCGTCGTTTATACCGCGTACATCGAAGGACTGGAATCTTTTTTTTATATAAACCAGTGCTTGACTGCGATCCCACCTGTTGGTAAGCAGTGATGGAATCGTTGATGGTGAGGCGCACTAGTTTATGAGCCTATTCACTCTAGCCTTGAAGACACCCAAATTATAATCGGACGGGAAGACCGGAAAAAGGCAAATCGTTCCAATCCTTCGCATTTTCTTGTCGTTTATACCGCATGTATGCGGTATAAACGACAAGAAAATGCAATGCTTTATCTAACGCAATCTACCGCGATGTTTGATGAAGAGGCAATGCGAAAAAAGAGAGATAATGCCTGAAAACTCTGTTGGTATTTGGCAATTTCGTGATTTACTCGAATATTTCACAAAACGTTTCAAAGTTTTTCAGAAAAATTGTCGACATCTAGAATCTCGATTAAATATTCTTCATTTAGAATCTCGATTAAATAGGCTTCTGTTTACGTACTTTTTTATATTTTTGATATATCTTCATCAGCCTTTTTAATGTCCCCACTGCTGGGACTCAGACCTCCTCTCTAGGAGAGGGAATAAACCATAATCCACCACACGTGCTCAGTGCGAGTTGGTGGATAATGTACCTACTCTTAATTTTAATAATAAGTAGGTACATTATGGAGGGCCAAAGTTCACGTAAAATAGCAGGTTTTCAGAGGTACTTACTGGATTAGTTTTACACAAATTAATAAATTCATTTCAATAGAAGCCTAGATAATATCCACAAGATACTTACTATACTTTGTTTCCAAAATATGTAATGAAAAATGTGTAATAACGTCATAATCATGTAGTATGAAAAACTGAGAATATAAATGTCGAGTTGCACCCCCTTAAAACCAGCAGCTTACATACATATTTCGCAGAGTCTAAATCAAAATATTTGGAGAGCGTCCAAGTGAATGTATTCGTAAAATATTCAGTATCAGATCGGTGGTATCTACCATTCAAGGGTGGATCTGTTGGGACAAATATTTTGCTGTTCACGGAGTTTATTTTTGCTGAGTTTATGGATCCGTTTGGCAGGAAGGTTACCTATATTTTAAATATTAACCATCTCTGTTGGGGCTATGGAATTGTTGCTAGGGCTGAAGGTTTCTAGAGCTGGGTATCTAATATTTTCTACTTGCAACCAGCTTTAAAGAAAGCGCAACGACAGTGTTTTTAGGGTTCCGTAGCCAAATGGCAAAAAATGGAACCCTTATAGATTCGTCATGTCTGTCTGTCTGTATGTCTGTCTGTCTGTCCGTCCGTATGTCACGTGCACGGTTCGAAATTGGTCGTTTTCTATGGAGATGAACCGGCAAGAAAGAATGTGTTCCTAAAACGTTTTGGGCGTATAGGTTGGATGTTCACCATGTACTGGTGGCGTATCGCCGTACGTCTGGTGGTCAGATGATGGAACGGGTTAGGCGGAATTAGGCTATGCAATGCCGTGTTACGTTAGCGGCAACGTTGTGACGTGTCGTTGCAGCTTCGACAACAGACTTTCATAGTTTTGTAGCCGCGTAGAAACGTCGCGAGGCGTGCATCGCGAATGGTTCGTCACGCATGCCTCAACCTGAGGCATATGACGGTACATTTATGCATGCGTCCCGAACGACACATGTTCGTCATTAGAAAAATGTGTCCGACAAAGCGAGACGTGCAGATTGCAGCTGCGACCTGTGTAGTGATTCATTTAACATTCATAAAAAAGAGAAAAAAAAGACGTTGGTGGACAAAATGATTCGTCCACACGGAGCGCACGGCTCGTACTAAGAAGGCGTTTGCAACGATCATATGACGCGAATGCTCACTGTGAGTACACACGTCCACAGAGTCCGAGGCAAACCATTTGCAACGCACGTCTCGCGATGTCTACGCGGTTAGCTTCACCGTCCACCGTCGCTTAACCGTTCGGACCCAGCTTAAATCATCGACAGCCCGTAGTGTTCAACGTGTGCCTCAAGATTAAAAAAATCATAGGGGTCCAGCAGGGTTGAAGCCTACTGGGGCCATGGGTTAAGTGGAAGTTAACCCTGGGGCCCTGAAACAAAGGCAAAGAAAGAATAGGTGTGTGTTTTAGTCAGTAAGTCTTACAAGCCCTCCTGTTCCGCACAAGAGCGGACGGAGTCATTGTATGATTTCCAACATAAACAAAAAGAATGATCCCCTTGCAACTCGACAATCTGCTGATTGGATCATGGGACCTGCAATACCTTATTTGTTTCTTTATAAAGACGGATTTAATTCATTTATTTTAACGAGATATTGAATTATGTTATACTTGGAGCTAAGTTATTAGGAAGTTGACCCACATCACCATTTCATGTGGGCTGTTGTTTTGAATATATTTTACTTATTATTTTTTTATTCACCTCTTGTTTTAAAATGAAGGCCACGTTGAGACCGATGGATAATATTTTTTGTTGATTTTTGTAGTGCCTTGATTACTGTCTTCGATTGTTTATGAATTCATCTTCCCACTCGTGCACACTTGATAGAGTGGTCGTGGCCTAGTCCAGGTCGAGTCCTGCGCCACCGCCTCTGGCGATGCGACGCCATGCAGCTCTGTCTTTGGTGGCTTGGGTGTTGACAGTAATGCTGGACTGTGTCACAGATTTCATGAGGTCCGTCCACCGTGTTGGAGAGCGTCCACGTGATCTTTTGCCTTGGCTATCCCTTGCACCGCCAATCGTTCAATCGTTCCATCGAGTCCTCGTTACAGGTGATATGTACGCTCGAGAAACTTGAGGTTGTTGCTTATTCTAGGTCACCAAAGTTAAAATGGCGAATAACTGTATAGGGGGTCTTTTTCTGAAGCGTTTACGTTAAGGCGATTGTCACACTGCCACGCACTACGCAGCGTAGTGCCTGAATGAAACCTAACGTTGCTTGTAAGTATCTCCGTTTGTATAGAAAACACGCACAGTCCAACACACTGAAAATGCATATACGCGCGTGGATGCGAAGCGCGACGCAAGTTATGGCACACTAAGTCTATTAGTGCCGTGCGTGATTTTGTATGAAATAAGTCAGAGTCTGCGCGAATTTACAAAACGCAGCTACGCGCGAGAGTGCGTAAAAAAACCCGCACGATGCAGATCTGCACTCCCGCAAGTACGCGCGTAGGTGCGTTGTGATGCATGGCATTGTGATAATCGCCTAATTCTCAGTATCGTTTAAAATTCGTCATTTTTCTAATAACCAATATATTTTTCTCTTTACAGATTTTCAGCGAACAAAAGTGATGAGTGCCTAAACCTATCTGTGATTACCAGTGTTAGACAGAGTAAGAACTATAAGTAACGGTGCAGTGCGAGTGAGATGATATTATGTAGAACAGTGCCGTCCAATAATAGGGCAGACTTCGTCAAGTGAAAACAGCTGGACACTTGCTAACGGTGAGTTTGGACTTGCAACCTTTTTTGGACTTAAAGATTCACCTTAAGCTCCAGGCTAGCCCACGATTGCTTCACAACGCTGGATCCTCGTTAGGGTCGGCGGCGGTTCAACCCCTCCCGTCGGGTCCTGATTCAGAGCGAGTGCGAATCAGCGACGGTCGCCTCCTGCGAAGCTGTAATGAGGCTGCATGCGTGGGGGACCGGACATCCTAACACCGCAGCCGCTAGGACCCAGGCAACGATCCTCAACCACCGTAGGCGTGGGCCTGAGCCTCGTAAAACCGTAGGAGTCCAAGAAAAGAAAAGAAAGAAAGTTGTAAAGGAAAAATACATTGATTAATAGCTAATAAAAGCTGATTTAGGCTTTATTGCTTTTTAATAAGGGTTATAACAGTTCGTAACCCTACATCATTATTATCAGCCTTTTTAATTCCTCTCTAGGAGAGGGAATGGGCCGTAATCCACCACGCGGGCCCAGTGCGGGTTGGTGAATGTCACATGTCTTCGAATTTTTGGTTGTAGGACATGCCAGTTTTCTCATGATGTTTTCCTTCACCGTTTTGAGAGCACTGGTGATGAAATAAATTACACAAAGTTATGCGCCTGGCTGGGTTCGAACCCGCGACCTACAAATTGGCTACCAATGCTCACCCTACGGGGTGGCTAGAAATCGGGGACGGGTTTCCGGCAGCTGGGGCGTGAGGATGTTCGTTCCCTCAGACGTTCGGTCACCTCCTTCGCTGGCATGACTACTCCACAGAAGGAGGCGACCTCGGGATTGCTTCTTATGCTAGGGTCACGTATACGACCTCCACAGCCTCGTCCAGACCAACGGGACCGTCGGACTACCTAGAATTCTAGATCTAGACGTATAAATGAATAGATTATGTCGCTTATCATTCAGCGCCAGTCGTCGGTGGCAATTGAGTGTAATGGGGTACTGACATCGACGTAGGACGGATACAGTCGTGGTCCAAAAACAAATTACACATACAGTAGAACACATAAACGGGTAACAGAAAAGATGTTCTGATTAGGGAACCCAATCCCGTAGCGCGAGATCCCGACCCTTTTTTGCGGGATCCCACATTTGGGCGGAATTGAATATTTTTTATTGCCATTCTGTGTACTTATTTATTAGACCCAGCACAGCCTCATTATGAAGTAAGTGATGTAACAACTTTAAGGGGTGACCGCATGGTTGTAATCAAACGTCCCAACCAAGGTGACCTTTCTGGTTGCAATCCGTGTAGACAGCAGATGCCATCCTTCAATGCCCACGAGTGTTTTCCCAACCACTGAACGCGTTGGCGCGTGGATTACATCCATGTAGCAAGTCCACATATTATATTAGGTGCGGTATATTGCGGCCGCACGCGCGAGGCAACGGTCCTCACGCCCCAGCCGCCGGGGATTCCGACTTCCCGCCACCGTTAACGCGGGCTCGCGTACGGCGAGCATGCTGCCGTCCAACCGTCCGGTAACCATGCGGACCGAGCCCAAGTCGCCAACGGTGCGTAGTGTTCCACCCACGCTTCATGGTCAGCAACCGTAGGGGCCCAGTAGGGTCGAAGCCTACTGGGGTTGTGGAGCAATGGAAAAGAAGGAACAGGGGTGGTTTTTAGTCAGTAAAAGTCTGACATTATCTTCCGCTCCGCCCAAGAGCGGGGGAAGTCATTAAATGATTTTCCCAACTAAAAAAAAAGTGCTCGTATAATTTTGAAGATTATCTTGTTAAACATGTGTTTTTCTCCCCACCAGATGGCGCATTACCCTCAACCAGCGAGCCTGGAGGCGGCGCTCCCGCTGCTCAACCGGCCCGACCTCCGCCTGCGCCAACAGCTGGGCGACCAGCTGACGGCGCTGGTGCGCAAGGAGCCGGAGATCACGCACGACCTGGCCGCGCAGCTGATCGACTCCATGGTCGCCTGGCTCAACGGAGGAAACTTTAAGGTGAGACTCAAATGAAACACTGATGACTGGCCAGGGCCACCATAGGCGCAGGCTTGTGGACAGCGAGCAATGGGTAGCTCGTCGTCTGGCTGTCCGGTAATTAACCAGACCCAGTCGTCAACAGCGTAGTGTCGTAGTGATCCATGCGCCCCTCTAAGAGATGTCAGCAAACCTTAGAGACCCAGCAGGGCCGATGCCCGCTAGCTAAGACCACGGGGAATTTCTGAAAAGGAAACCTGTAGTCCTAGAACGTAAAGGGCTACTGAAGGTTTAGGGTTTTCGTCAGTAAAAGTCTGACACGCCCTCCCGCCCCACCCAGAGCGTGTTGCAATCTTCTTCCGAGTATACTTCAAAATGCAACCCGTAAAATACCAAAAGACCTTGTGTAGATTGGACTTAACCAAATCTGGATCACCAATTAGCCTTTTCATCAAGTATAAAAGCTGCTAGGTGACATTTTGCAGTACCAGCCTTCTTCCTGCCCTTATCCCATATTACTTGGGATCGGCGCAACACGTGTTTTTCTTCCATTCTGTCCTGTCAGCCGTAAGTCACGCTATCACTAAGGCCGTTTACACGTTATGCCGCAGCGGCACCGAACGCCGCCGCTGCGCTAATCCCCCTTGGATTTGTATGGAGCCTTACATACGACGCCGTGGCGGCGGTGGCAGGTCTATGTACCGCGGCAGTAGCGGCGAGCAGTGCCGTAGTTCTCAACCAATGTACGAGTACGTGTTTAGTTGGTTATTTACACACGGAGCGGCGAATGTGCAAACGGCCTAACACTCTTCACACAATCCATCCATCTTTTCTTTGGCGTCTCTCTACATCCATCTACATGTATACTCAGAACTCTTTTAGCAACATGCGTTTCATCCCTCCTCTTCACATGACCATACCACAAAATACATAGGTACAGAAGTCAATCTACATACAAAGCGCACTCGAGCAACGCACACATAGACAGCGCTCACGGACACGATGTCTCGGTCGCGTCTCGGATCACTCGTCGAACAATTCCAGCTCAAACGCTCATAGTGTGCGTGGACCGAGCCTAGGTATAAAAAGTGAAGTACATACATGAGATTGTCTTCTGTACCTATCTATTTCGCGATCATACCAAGACAAACGATTTCCTTTCAACTTTTCAGTCACTGGCGCCTCTTCCAAACACTGCAGCGCCAGCCTATAGTGTTAAAAAACATAATGACTCTTACTTGTGCCCCTGCGCACAGACTCAAGATCGCGGCGTGCTAACACACATCATGCACACTCTGATTACGATCCGCGATACCGCTGCAACACGCTTCATTGCTTCCGCAGCCGTATTCTGAACACACTTTATTGTTTTCGATGTATTACTTCAACGGATTTTCGTATCTTCCTTTCGAATTTAGTTTCACATCTTGACTAACAAAACCTTCAATTAGCCTTTCTAATTAGAGACAACATAAAGACATAAGGGTCTGTGCACACCACGTTTTTTAAACGCGCCGTTGACGCGTGTTTATAGCAATACAGACGCGATACGCACGCAAGTCATACGCAGCCTGTGAACCTTTGCACATCTGTATAAAATATACATACGCGTTTGAATCGATACAGAGTCGCGTGTGTAGCGAAACAAACGCGATGCAAACGCGCGTGTATTTCGATACACAAACGCGCTTGCATTTTGGCGTTTTTTTAAGCAGAACCTCGTCAACAGTAGCAAGATGGCGTCGGTCGAGACAGCATTGATTGCATGCGGTTTGTTGTTATTTTTTTTTAAAAGGGAGAAAAATTACCGATTTATCGTTTGAATCGAATATATACAAACGACAACAAACTGCTTTGTAGGATAAAAGCGCGCCGTCGACGCGCGTTTCTAAAACACTCGTCGACGGCGCGTTTAAAAAACGCAGTGGGCACAGGCCCTAAGAGAGCAAACACTTAGGGTCTAATGAAGTAATGATAACCTCGAACTTATTTATGTCACATAGGCCTACATGGGCACTTATAAAACGTTACAAGCTAGCGCACGGTTCCAAATGGTCCTGTACTATGGAGTAGATTCGGCAAGAATCTCCGTGGTTACTCGTTCCCAACGTTTCCTGTACAGAACCACTGGAAAGAAACTCCATGGATAGTAATCTTTTGATTATAAACTAGTGCTTGATTGCGATCCCACCTGATGGTAAGCAGTGATGCAATTGTTGATGGAGATAGAAAGAAAGAAAGAAAGAAAAACGTATTCGTGCCTCACACACCCATATAAACTAAAAATACACAATGAAAAGAAAAAAGAAAGAAATAATCAGTGCAAGGCCAAAAAGGCACCTAACTCAGCATAAGCTACGTTATTTAAAACGATAAATAACGCAGCGCTGATATTCTGTTAGGGCCTGCTGTGACGTCACGAACATATTTACGGATGTTACATAAGAAGATACCTAGAATCTAGATGCCTGCTTGTGGTCTTCCCATCCGATTATAATTCAGGTGTCTTCAAGGCTCGTCGCCGGGATTCTGATCCCGATTTCCGGCCAACGTAGACGCGGGCTTGCGGACAGTGAGCAATGGGTAGCTCACTGTCCGGTCGTCCGGTAACTGTCCGGACCAAGCCCAAGTCGTCGACGGCGCGCACTGTTCCCGCGCGCCTCAAGGAGTTGTCAGCAACAGCAGGGGCCCAGCCGGGTCGAAGCCTACTGGGGCCAGGGTTATCCGAAAGGGCGCTCGAGCCCCGGTATGAAGGCTAGAAGGAACGGGGTGGGTCTTTTAGTCAGTAAGAGTCTGACACTATCTCCCGCTCCGCCCAAGGGCGGGGGACGTCAATGCATGATTTTTTCCACCATAAAAAAAAGGTGTCTTCAAGGCTAGAGTGAACAGGCTCTTAAGAAACTCTTACGTTTCACCATCAAGGTTTGCATCACTGCTCACCATTAGATGGGCAGTTAAGCGCTAGTTAATATCATTAAAAAAAAACTGTTAGTTATTTTTTTTATCTACTAAATGCAAGTAAAAAAAATCCCAGTATTCTATCTGTTCAGAATAGTAACACGTCCATAGACCACATCGTAGAACTAACCAGTATGTAACAAACCGTGTCGCAGTGCACTACTAGTGCAGTAGTGAAACATAAGTGTCAAAGGCTGAAGTATCACAGTTTACAGTGTATCAGTGAATGAAGGTTGAGAAAAATAACATTTTTTTTTTATATAAAAGTGGTAGATCAAAAATCTGGTATGTAATCGTTCTACTTTTATTTACAAGTGTTGTTTAGTGTTTAGCCGACTGTAAAAATGTTAGTCCAACTATGTTAAATCTATCTAGCTATATTATACTAGCTTTTGCTTGCGCGGCTTCGCTCTCGCTCTTCCCTACTCCACCCTACTGTACCCTACTATACCCTAGTCTACCCTTCTGTACCCTACTCTACCCTACTCCACCCTACTCTACCCTACACTACACTACCCTAATTTTATTTTTTTTTCCTTAAGAACCTTTTCCTCACAATAACGAACACAACAAAAAAAGAATTAGCGAAATCGGTCCAGCCGTTCATGCGTGATGGCGTGACCAATGAAATAGGGACTCATTTTTATATATACACTAGCTTTTTCCCGCGCGGCTTCGCTCCCGCTCTTCCCTACTTCAGCCTACTATACCCTACTCTACCCTACTATACCCTACTCTACCCTACTCTACCCTACACTACCCTAATTTTCATTTTTTTTTTCATAAGAACCTTCTTCTCATAATAACGAACACAACAAAAAAAAAAAAATAAGCGAAATCGGTCCAAGCGTTGTTGAGTTATGCGCTTACCAACACATTTTGCGATTCATTTTTATATTATAGATATAGATAGATAAAAGCGAAATACCACTCACTAACTAATCACGATATCTCAGAAAAGATAACACCTACAAATTTAAATTTTGGCACGTAGGTTCCCTATAGGGTTTAGACATCCGCTAAGAACGGATTTTACGAAACACCACTCCTAAGGAAATTAAGTGTGAAAAACCTAATTTCACAGCATCATCATCATATCAGATGAAAGAGGTCCACTGCTGGACATTGTCCTAGTACAGGGAGCGTCTGCTTGTTTGACCACCACAGCTCCGTCACCCTGTAATCCTGGATCTCGTAAAGAAACCCTGGTGGCAACACATCTTCCATTCTGTCCTGTCACCCGTCATACTATCACTTACTCCTTTTTCTTTCATATCACTCCTCACACAATCCATCCATCTTTTCTTCAGCCTCCCTCTCCATCCATCCACAAGTATACTCAGAATTATTTTAGTAATATGCGCTTCATCCCTCCCCTTCACATGACCATACCAAGACAACAGATTTCCTTTCAACGTTTCAGTCACTGGCGCCACTTTCAAAGTTCCCCTAATATACTCATTTCTTACTTTATCCATTCTCGTCACACCACATGGATGGATTGTGTGAGAAGTGATATGAAAGAAAAGGGAGTTAGTGATAGCGTGACGAGTGACAGGACAAAATGGAAGAAACAAACGTGTTGCGCCGACCCCAAATAAAATGGGAGAAGGGCAGGAAGAAGAAGAAGGAGTCACACCACACATCCATCTCAACATTCTAATCTTTGCTGCATGCAATCTTTTTTCATCCGCCTTTTTCACAGCCCAACATTCTGATCCATACAGTACGACAGGTCTTATGACGGACTTGTAAATTTTACCCTTCAACCTGGTCCCAACACATTTATTTATTTTTTATTTATTTATTTCTTCATCTTACATCTATCTTTACAGGTTTTTTTTTTATCCCCAATGCGATAAATGCGCTTATCCTAACTTAATTATACTAACATCTATAGCTAATTATAAATAATGCATTCCTTGTGAATTCACCCAGAGTACAACAAAATAAGTCCGACTCATTAGCTATCAGGTTGAGCGTGTGAAGCGCGCGCGTTAGCGGCGCCTCCCTTAAAAGGTTGGTCCGGCCTCGCGGCTCCACCAGCAGGCGCGGTCGCCGTCGTCGCCACACGTACCTGTCCGGAACACACAGGCTCAACTGTCCCAAAACAATAATATAAATATATTAATATCTAATATGATCCTCTTCATACCCACAGGTGGCACAAAATGGCCTGGAGGTGCTGACGGCGCTGGCTGAGCGGATGGGACCCGAGTTCTCACACTTCGTGCCCACTGTACTGCCACATATTATTGACCGGTAAGAACTCTTTTGAAAGACCTTAGGTACCTTATTTATTAAGCCTTGTTTAAGCACATAGTTATATTTGGTACACAAATTGGTCCCAAACGGGATCCTATTGCTAAGCCTCCTCTGTCTGCCCGTCTGTCTGTCTGTTAGCGGGCTGTATGTCATAAGATAGTTTAATGATTAGTTATGTATTAGTTTATTATTTTGTAAGATTATTTTTGTATTTTATCTATGGGCCTTAGATGCCTGATAATAAAGAATTATTATTATTATAAGAAAGGTAGAGAGTTAAATTTTTCTCTAAGTGTTTATGTATGTCGCTGTAAAATAAAGTTAAAAATAATAAAGGCCCCACACAGGAAACGTTACTGTATCGGCGATTTTCGTATTGTGCTACGGAACCCTTCGCGTGCGAGTCCAAGTCACACTTCACCAGTTTTTAATTTTTTATTGTACACCCTTAAATTTTGATCGTTATAATCCCGTGGAGTGTCGATCCGGTACATGAAATTTTGATTTGTAAAGATAAAATAAAGTACCTATTTTTCAAAACTCGCATTAATTTACGCATGTACGAAATTAATTTCTTTAAGAAAACGTCAGGTAAGCGAGTTCAATAACCTGTAGCTAGCTCGCTCAGCTGACGTTTTCTTAAAGAAATTAATTTCGTATATGCGTAAACTAATACGGCGTGCCATCGTGTCAGTCGTCACTCGTGTTTCGTTCCCTACGCTTGCTGCATGTATCTAACAACGGCGACGATTGGCTCGCCAATGTATGGAATGCGCAAAGCGATCACCACTCTGACGCCGAGCGCTCAATATTCGTGCCGATAACTATACACTCGACCCGTGACCTTCCCGGTCTGCCTACCCTCCATCGGAGCGTAAATAACATGGCAGTATAACATGTCCTCGGCACATCTTAGACGGAACGGAAGTGACGTCACAATACAATGCTCAATTAGACAGCACTCGAGCGAAACTGGACAATAATGGCGTCTTGACAATAATGTTATTTATGTCATATGTATTGGAATATATTATTTTTATTAGTATTAAAATGGTCTTGAATATATTTGGCTGTGTGTCTGTTTTTTCCGGCTCATCTCTGAAAGGGCTGGACCGATTTTGACGGCAGATGGGCTTGTAGATAGTTGATGTTTTAGGAAGTAATTTAGGTCACACTTTTATTTTAGAAAAAGAATATAACTACCAGACGAAGGGCGTTGTGCCACCGGTACACGGTGGACATCTCACCCGTACGTACAAAATGTTTTGGTAACACATATTATATTGTGCGCACAGTTAAGAAGTGGAATTCCCTGCCGGAGTCTCTGTTTCCTGATAGCTAAAACCTTGGGGTGTTTAAATCAAGAGTGAATAGGTTACTTCTAGGCAAGCGTGCTCCATCGTCGGCCACATCATCGCTTACCATCAGGTGAGGTAGTGGTCAACGCGAGCCTATCTTCAATAATTAAAAAAAAAATGGGATACCGCAAAAAAAGGTTCTTGAAACTGTGACCATTTGGTAACAGCATAATGCCATTTGGCATGTAGCGACATCTATGGCGCTACATAAGAACTCCGAAGAAAATACGAAATCCTGCATCGCGCAATCAAAGTTCTCCGTGCGATTTGAACATATACGACAGCCCGAAATCATCTATTGGGCAGTCGCCCACCAGACCATAACACCTGTCTGATCGGAGGATCCTCCCTTTTCAACGGAGGTTTGCGGGACTTTACTCTCTGTTCCACATACCTCCAAAGGCATTATGCCGTTTTACGAGTTTGACGCTAGTAATCTTATAATATATGAAAGGAAACTAATTCACTGCCACATCAACGCACAGCCAAAACTAATGGGATTAGGATAGTGAAATTTTGTTTAAGGCTTCCTTTTATGACGTAGGTGAGCACAAAGAAAAGATTTTCCAAAATTCAGCCTCTTACGGCATGTAACGGGTATCTAAGGCGATTATCACACTGCCACGCACCACGCAGCGTAGTGTGTGAATGCATGTTTTAACGTTGCTTAAAGTATCTCTGTTTGTATTGAAAACGCACAGTCCAACTCATCAAAAATGCATCCACGCACGTTCATGCAGATCACGCACCTACATGCAGAGAAACATGCACACACGCAAGTGGGTGCGGTGCGGCACGCAATGATGGCACACTGAGTCTTGTAGTGCCGGGAGTGATTTTGTATGAAATGAGTGCGTGTCTGCATGATTTTACAAGACGTATCTACGCGCGTGAGAGCGTAAAAAACCAGCACGATGATGCAGATCTGCTTTCCCGTAAGGACGGGTGTGTGTGTGCGTCGACACGCAACATGCAGCGTGATGCGTGGCGGTGTGATAATCGTCTAAAGTTTGTATGGACAAACCTACATTGATGCGGACGAATCCGCTGGCCGCAGCTAGTAAATAAATATATTTTTTTATGTTTCCAGATTGGCGGACACGAAGGAAGCCGTCCGCCACACAGCGCGGACGTGCGTGGCGTCGCTGGCGTCGTCGCGGACGGTGAACGCGCGCGCGCTGCTGGCTCGCCTGGCGCCCGCCTTGCAACACAAGGCGCCTCACGCCAGGGAGGAGGCGCTGCGGTGCGTGCAGGCGCTGTTGGAGCAGTGAGTGCTTTAATAAAACCGTTTTGTATCTAGAATACAGCACACAAGAAAGAAAAAACATTTATTTGTAGGCCACGGGTTCAAACCCAGCCAGGCGCATTACTTTGTGTAATTTATTTCATCGCCACTACTCTCAAAACGGTGAAGGAAAAATATCGTGAGGAAACCGGCATGTCCTAGGACCAAAAAATTCGAAGACATGTGATCCACCAAACCGCACTGGGCCCGCGTGATGGATTACGGCTCATTTCCTAACGTCAAACGGCCGTATCTTTTTTATTCGTTAACTTAGAAGTTTGATTTTTTCACAGCTTGAAGGGACCGCAGACTTGAGTACATGGTTTTAATTTTAACTCGATACCTCCACGCGTTCTCAAGATAAAGGGTCTTGACAGACAGACGGACGTTACATCCGTAGAACGCAACGTTAACGTAGCACACATACTGCGATTTTGAGGTGTACACAACAAACTCGCGTCTCCATATGGATAATTATGCTATTAAATAGGAGTAGTTATGTATCTCAAGTGTCTGCGCAATTGGACAATATGTGGAATTATTGAAATAGGTGCGATCTCGGCAAACTTCGCTGACTTAGTCAACATTACATAAAATTCTCAGCCCCATTTTACCGAGATCGCGCCTGTTACAATGATTCCACATACTGTGCAGTTGCGCTGACACTTCAGATATAAACCTACATCAATTTTACATCAAAATATCCACTAGGAATCAATTTGCGAATAATTAATTAAAATAGCTACTGAACGTCACTTGAAAAAAATTCGCCAAAAAATATCTCAGACTCACATACTTCTCGTTCCAGTCACGGCGCCACAGAACTTCAGCTGCGCGCTGCCGTGCCCAACCTCGCGGCGCTCGTGGGCGACCCCAGCAGCGCCGTGCGGGACGCGGCCATGCAGCTGCTGGTCGATGTGTACAGACATGTTGGTGAGTACATCGACATCTTAGACTGCTCAGCGTCAAGTAGTTTCTGAGAAAAGTTCAAGAAGACCATCGTAAGCAGCACTGCATTTTCTGCAGTAAAAAAAAAAAATTACTTAAAATGTATTTGTGTAGTATTTTTCTTTATTTATTTAAAGAAAAATATAATTGTTAGAAGGCACCCCACAAGGTGGGCCGATGGCCTGGTTAGTGTCACGGGAATCTGATGGATGCGAGAAGCACATGACTGATCATTGTAGCACTTAGCACTTGGCGACACTTTTTTATTTATTTTATAAAAACAAAGGTTTTCTTTAAGTTTACAAAAAGGCACACAATTAGACGCCTGGGGTACAGACCCCAGGCGTCTAATTGTGTGCCTCAGCGTGCCACAACCTGACAATTAGTCAACGCGCTATAAGCTGTCAAGGTCCAATTGACTCGATATAGTAGTCCTTCAACTTGGGGAGCCCTATGTCCAACAGTGGACGTCTTTCGGCTGATATGATGATTTATATAAAGAGCAGGAGTGGCCCAGTGGTAGCAGCTCTAACTTACTAATTGTAGGTCTGCGGGTTCAAACCTAGCTTAGCGCATTGCTTTGTGTAATTTATTGCATAACTAAAATCTCAAAACGGCGAAGGAACTAAAAATTCGAAGACATTCACACGCAGTGGGCCCGCGTGGTGGATTACGGTCCATTCCCTCTTCTAGAGAGAAGGCCTGAGTCCTAACAGTGGGAAAACTTTACAATGCCGATTATGCTTATACCTTCTTTTTCTCTGTTTCCAGGTGAAAGATTAAGACAAGACTTGAAGAAGAAAGAGTTGTTGCCGGCGCAGAAGTTTGCGCTGCTCGAGCAGAAGTTCGACGAGGCGAGAGAAGCAGGACTCATGTTACCTACTGGTGAGTAAAATATATATATTCTAAAGTTCTAGAGTGGCGACCGCGCACCGGAAGATGCAACCTTGGAAGGCCTCCCACGAGGTAAAGCGAAGACCTGGTGAGACGCATAGAACAGGTCGTAATAGCGACACTTGGGGAGACCTATGTCCAACAGTGGATCTCCTTCGACTGAAATATTGATGATGAGTAAAATACACCACTATTTTTTAATTAGTACACATACTTAAAGGGCTTATTAGAAAAGCCCTTGTTATTTTTTTAAGTAAAATCTCAATAAATAATATTCATAAACAGCAAAGTTATTAGCGTTGGTTTATGTCCCAAAATGTCACTCAATTTATGAAAATATTGTGCAGGCTATTGATAAATTAATGAATAAGTGACAATTATTAAGGAAAAACACTGCCCGCAGTATTTTCTACTAGCAATTGTTATGTTTGATTAATTCTGTGATGAATTTACCTTTTCGTGGTCAATTTTAGGATTTCGGTTTTTTCTACTTTTGACTGCAAAAATATGATCTGTGACGGGTACAGAGAGAGCCCCATTTTTTTTGTGTACTAATTAAAAAGTAGGGGTGTATAAGATGATATTACGCTTGTGACCCGCGAAGCCTGATGGCCCAGTGCTAAAAGCAGTTGTCTTCCATGCATAAGGCTGCGGTTTCAAAACCGTTTTGTACTTTTAAATAACAGTCAAGTTTCCTTCCACAGCAGCATCAGGCGCGGACGAGATCGACTTCGTGAGCCGCACCGTCAAGCGCACCATGACCATCCCCACATCAGCTCGCTCAAGGGACGGGGACAGCTCCGGAGCCTCCACACCAGGTCTGTATCACATAGACTTAACTAACGCAAAGTTTAACTGACATAAACCTGATTGCAGAAAAAAATATCGAGCCTTTAATCCAGGAACATCGTAATATCGACAACGATGTTTCTGAAAAGGCTCGATATTATGTATTTTTAACATTGAACACAACACTAATAAAATAAAATTTCACTTGTCCAAACGTAATTATAACTCCAATATTCAAGATCATTACAGGGTTAACACCCTGTCATAAAATGAGTTATTACGGTCCGTTCACGACCTTGGCGATGTGAGCGGTATTTCAGCGCGGGGCGGCGAGCGGTAAATCATAAAACAACCGGCCAAGTGCGAGTCGGACTCGCCCATGGAGGGTTCCGTAGCAGCAAGTAACATAATATAAAAGTTCTTGTAGTTCTTTGTAACTTTGATCGATGTTTTAATAATAGTGTATTTTTTTAGATTTATGATGTATTAAAAAAAACTACTAACTAGATCTCGTTCAAACCAATTTTCGTTGGTAGTTTACATGGTAATGTACATCATATATTTTTTTTTAGTTTTATCATTCTCTTATTTTAGAAGTTACAGGGACACATTTTACCACTTTGGAAGTGTCTCTCGCGTAAACTATTCAATTTAGAAAAAAATATTTTAGAAACCTCAGTCTCTCTATCATTTTTGAAGACCTATCCACAGATACCCCACACGTGTAGGTTTGATGAAAAAAATTTTTGAGTTTCAGTTCTAACTATGGAGACCCACAAAATTTATTGCTTTTTTTTCTATTTTTGTGTGAAAATCTTAAAGCGGTTCACAGAATACATCTACTTACTAAGTTTCAACAGTATAGCTCTTATAGTTTCGGATAAAAGTGGCCGTCACATACAGACGGACAGACAGACAGACATGACGAATCTATAAGGGTTCCGTTTTTTGCCAGTTGGCTAGGGAACCCTAAAAATGTTTTGCGCACGCCAAGAGACGCGTTTGTCTACCGATGCCGCCCTCCCTCGCCGCGCTTAAGCCGCTAACACCGAAGCAGTGAACGGGCTGTTACAGTCGTAAATTGGTTTCGAACAACAATCGTTACATGCATCCATGAATGAATCGTTTACTGGGAACCCAGCATTGAACATCATAAATAATTCACACGAATTTAATTTCAACATCAGGTTTTTTGTACCGTATGGAATTTTTACATAAAACTCTAACTTTCTTCTTACATACATCACATTACACAATTATCTAAAAATAATAGGGTAGTTTCCAGGTTCAAAATAATTACATTTTGTTTACATTTTTTAAAATATTGGACACGTATTTTTTTCTTTTTTCGATTAAACAAAAAATGACAAAGATATTGCCCATTAAAGTTACGTATGACGTCACCCCGTGCGAAAAATGCAGCACGGCGTGACGTTACACGTAACTTTAATGGGCAATATCTTTGTCATTTTTTGTTTAATTTACAAATAAAAGAATACGTGTCCCTTATTTTTGAATAATATAAAAGACGGACTAATTAAATTTTTTACGGCAACTAGCCTATTGTTATGGTAAATGCCAAATAAATTTGCAATAAAGTACATTGACCTTTTTCTAACATCTTCGTTTAAGTTCTCGAAATCAAAAACTTTAATTCAAATAAACTATTAACAAGCACTTTCGAATTGTCAGAATGTGAGTCAGTCAAAAAAAAATGAAGCTCACTTGCACATTCCAAAGCGTAGTTCGCTATGGAGAAGAACGTGCATGTAACTCCATGGACACTCTTTTAATTTAAACCATGTTATGAGTTTCAAAAGTCTTGGTTACATATTTTTTGTCGCTTTTATGCCAATAAATGTACAATTACCGGCACGGATCTTGAGCGCTGGCTTCAAATAGCGCAGAAGTCAAATATTCGGTGTCTTTAGTGGAGTGTCAGTGATTGGCTCGCCGCGCCATCGTGTCATAGACGTCACTTGTAATTCGTTCCCTTCGTTTGCTGCATGTATCTAACAACGACGACGATTGGCTCGCCAATATATGGAATGCGCAAAGCGATCCCCACTTTGTCGCCGAGCGCTAAACATTCTTGCCGGTATTTCTAGAGGGATCAATGACCACTATTGCAAATTTATTTGGCTTCTACCCTATTTAATTACAATTAATACGATCACAAAATCTTAACACCCACCTTTTCTCTCACCATGTTCTCGGGATTAACCGGTCTGCCAATAACACCATCACCAATAACCCAATCACACATAGCGTGCGAGGTGCCGAAGCGGACGGTCCCAGGACTGTACAGCTTACCGTCAGCCAATAGGAAGCCGCCCCCGCCCGCTAAGTTGACTAGCGCTGGTAGTGGTAAGTCTTTTGTCATTTTAATTTTCTGACCATTAATACTAAATTAACATTTTTCTTGCCATCATTGTCATTTCATTACTTTTATGACATGACCAAAGCAGATCTTTCATCAATGCTATTTTAAATATATATATATAATGTATGCAATTTTTAATGGGGAATTATAAAAAAAGCTTTGCGACTGATGATGAGATACTGTTAAGTTATTAAGGGCCAAGCGCCCGAAAAGTGCCATAAAACGGTGATTTTCTGAGGCCTACTTCTCCGTAACGGCTAGGTCAATCGGTTTGAAAAAAATATATGTTTATTATAGATTCATGAACAATAATATCAACATTTGATTTTTTCGTGCAATTAATACTTTTCAGTCAAAAAAAAATTTAGCAATTTCGCTACTTTTCCCTACTCCTTCGAAAAGGCTTGGACCTTTAGAAAAAATTTTACATTTAAAAATTGGTGGTTAAATATTCTTCAAAGTGAACATTGCATATGTAAATCAATCAATATCTCGCAGAGAAAATGGATTTAAAGCGCTTTCCGGGCGCTGCTGGTAGCAAATAAATGCACAGATTTGCGTACTGCCGCCTAGGCGAGTGCGAGAGTTGCGTTCACATAATTTCGCTCAAATGGTTCAAGGGACTATACGCCTTAAAACTTGAGCGGTATGAATTTGAGTAAGCGACAAATTAACTAAACTAACGACAAATATTGATCAATAATAAAATCCAAAACGAGCTTACTAAAAATGGGTTATTGAAATCCTAGGTAAGCGACTACTAAGTGAGCGATTAAATTATTAAATAAATAAAAATTGAGGTAATAAACTACAAAGTTCTATACGAAATGTTTTTACCATTGTTTAATTATATAGTCGCAAGCAGATTCATTATTTTGAATTGGGTGAAATAGGTTATGTTAGAACTTTAACCAACCACGCGTGAGCCGAGCGAGCGAAGCTAACGTACGTATTACGGACTCGACACTTGCAAAATGTAAAAGTAAAAAAGAAAATGAATTTAGCGCTTACCTTAACTTTCTTAGCAAAAAATTCAAATAGTACTTGTATTTCATAAATTATAAGCCTTATAAACGTTCCCCAGTGTCCAGCGGTGTAAGCACATCAGCGACAGGTGAAGCGGGTGCCGTGTCTTCCGAAGCGTTCGAGGCCGCGTTCCTGTCGTCTGCCCCGGCCGCCGTGTACGGGCCGCGCGGCCTCGACGACCTGTGCCGCCACGCCGCCGCGCTGCTGGGCGACCGCGGCGCCGACTGGGAGAAGAGGGTGGATGCGGTGAGTACCACAAGAACACATTCCATCATCAGACCAACAGACGTACGGCAATACACCACTGGTACATGGTCCTAGGGGCCCATCAGGGCCGAAGCATACTGGGGCCCTGGGTCGTCTGAAAGGGAACCCCCGGGGGCCCTGGGACGCAACACAAAAAGGAACATAGAAGTGGGTCTTAGTCAGTAAAAGTCTGACATCCTATTCGGTCGGCCCTAGAGTAATAGAATACATTGGATGATTTAGAAAAAAGGAGTGGGTGTGAAACTTTCTGGCTTTAAATGACTAATCGTAATGACTGGAGAAGTAAAATTTGGCTGGCCTGTTGGTCTAGTGGTTAGTGACCCTGACTGCTATGCCGGAGGTCGTGGGTTCGATTCCCACCCAGGACAAATGTTTGTATGATGAGCACGATCGTTTGTTCTGTGTCTGGGTGTATATAAGTATGTTTATCAGTTGTCTAGTACCCATAACACAAGCTCTGCTTAGCTTGGGACTAGATGGCGTTGTGTGATAGTTGTGGAACATTATTATTATTATTATAAAAGATCTATCAATGAAAACAAGATCCAACAGCTTAACGATATTTGTAAAAAATGGAGGAGTTTCGGTTTTCTAGGCAAGCGTGCTCCATCGTCGACCACATCATCACTTACCATCAGGTGAAATAGCTGTCAAACGTGACCATATCCACAAATGAATGTACATTTTTTTTATTAATCCTTTTTCCATTTGCAGTTAAAGAAGATCCGTTCGCTGCTAACGGCGAATGTTCACCAGCAGTACCCGGCGGAGTTCGCGGCTCACCTCAAGGAGATGTCCGTGCCGTTCCTCGTCGTCATCAAGGACCTGCGGAGTCAGGTCAGTAGCACAACACCTTTCTAGCCTGAACGCTCATCACACATACTTTCCCCCATGGTTCTAGCAGGCGTCGGCCCTGCTGGGTCTTAGAGGCGCATGAGCACTACGCGCCGTCGATTCGAGCTTGGTTCTTATAAGACGAGCGGACGGCGAGTATATTGCTTCTTGTCCACGAGTCCGCGCCTACGATCGCCCTGCGATTCTCGGCGCCCGGGGCGTCTTTTGTTGCGGTGATTGGGGAGTGAGGATGTACGTTCCCTCACTCTTACGACCCCTAGTGCTCTAAATTTATCTTTGATTTTACACCCGAATCACGTTAAGATAAGACATTTAAAGAATCCCTTTTTACTGTCTGTTCAACCGATTTTAACTTCTATTTCGTAGGCATAAGGATGGCTTTAAAAGCAAAAAAATTATTTCAATACTATACTGCAGCCGCTATTTGTCATGTCACCAACGTAATAAAAGTCAAAATCGGTTGAACGGACAGTAATAAATGTTTTTTTTTTAAATGTCTAATGTTATTTTGAATGGAGTATAGATCTACTATAATCTTGAATTTCGTGACTTAGCCTTCTTCCTCTGTCTTAATTTTGCTGTGCTTGACAGGGTCCATATTGATCTTGACAATATTCTATACCAGCTATGTACCATCAAAGACACTTCCGCCTGACCACTGCTAAGTTCATTTTTGCTTGCACTCGAAAAGAATCAAAGGGTTTGGTTTGGCGCCGCGCCGCAGAATTCAAGCAAAATTTTTTTTAAATGGTTAGGCATAAATGACCGCGATGGTACATAATATAGAATGCAATAAAGTATTGATCATAATTATCAACTTCCTGCCCTTGTCCCGTGTGATGTTACTTGAGGTCTTTCTTTGTCACTTGTGACTTGGGATCATTGCAACACGTTTTTTTTCTATACCAAGATCAATCGCATAATAACAAATCTGATTTTTACTAAGTAAATCATATGTGTAATAATTTACTGAGCATTAAATTTTTTAAATTATTAAAATCTGTCAAGAAATGGTGGATTTATGAAAGTTTTTCTGAACCTTAGTAACATAACTTATAATAACACTAGTTTTTGATTGTAATTTATCTTGTAAGTAGGTAAATTCAAAAATTTTTTTTTTTTTTAAATAAAACAAAAATTAAAAAAAAATATTTCGTTAGTTTCTTTCTTTAACGTAATAATTCACGTCGTAAACCATTTTTCTGGCTAGCCGTTTTAAAACTTTATTTTTAACCATTTTTTTTACGAATACGTATTACTATTACTATAACACAAGCTGTACGCAACAGTACCCAAGTACAACAGTATCCAATGAGAGGCGAGAACGCAACGCGGGAATTGAAGAGCGACTCTATCTACCAATGACGTGTCACACCCGCCCGTACGTCGCCAAATAGACCGTAGAATTGAATACTGCGCATGCCCCTTCCACTTTTGCCGAGCGATCTTGATTCATCGCGCGACCTGTATTCCACAAAAATAATGACTGATCCCATTCTGAGTCACACATCGCACTATCACTGTCTATTTTCTTATCTATGAATGTTAAATTACCGATTTTTGTCTCGTCTCCAGGTCGTCAGAGAAGCGTGTATAACGATCGCGCACATGTCGAAGGTGCTGCGCAACAAGATCGACCAGTTCAGCCTGTACATCCTGCAAGAGCTCATCAACCTCATACAGAATGCCGCCAAGGTAAGAGATATTATAACGATATTATTAAATATCATTATTACAGATAGGGGTAAAAAAATAAATTGTTTTTTATTTATATAAACTAGTTGTAGAAAATTTGGTATCTGTCTGCGCAATACCAACTTTCTTGGTTATGGTTTGATTTTGGTTCGGTTTAAATGATAGGACTTTAGTTGGATTATGGTTTTATGGTTTAGACAACAAAATATGCAGATAAAAGTAGTTATAAGTAAGAAAGATAAGCTGGTTTATCCTAAAAGATGGTTTGAATGGTTTTGGTATGGTTTGAGTTCCTGATGGTAAGCAGTGATGCAATCGTTGATGGTGAGGCGCACTAGTTTATTAAGAGCCTATTCACTCTAGCCTTGAAGACACCTACAATCGAATGAGAAGACCGCAGCAGGAAAATAGTTTCAATTCAATGATAGTGATCAACACAAATCTATACAAATATTATTATGAAGGGTTAAGTTTGTTTTTTTGTTTGTAGGAGGTAATCTCTGAAAGTACTGGTCCGATTGCTAAAGTTTTTTCACCGATAGAAAGCTGCTATATTCCTGAGTGACATAGGCTATATTTTATGTGAAACCTCGGACAAAAGCTTTTTGTTATTATTATGGCTAATGGATAGGCTCGCGTTTGACCACTATCTCACCTGATGGTAAGCGATGATGTGGCCGACGATGGAGCACGCTTGCCTAGAAGTAACCTATTCATTCTTGACTTAAAACCCCCCCGTTGTAGTTATCAGGAAACACAGACTCCGGCAAGGAATTTCACTCTTCCACCTTAGCTTATATGTTAAATTATCTCCAGGTGGTGTCGTCAGCGGGCACGATATGCGTGCGCTACATCGTGATGTACGTGCAGTCTCCGCGGCTGCTGCCCGTCATCATGACCAACCTGACCACCAACAAGTCCAAGGAGATCCGCTCCACGCTCAGGTGAACACCACTTGCATCCAAGATCCTTCACTGTTGTACTGCCTCCGGCTTGCATGGAGTTTTAGTTTATTCGCTTTCAGGGATGTTACGGAGCTTCGACTCCGACTCCGTTAAGTCGGAACTTCCGATATTATTATACCTTCGGTTCCGACTTCGGCTCCGATAATTTTAAATCGTAGGTTTTAATCGGAGGTCGAAGCATAACATAGCGGTGGCGAGCAGTCTGGGTCGACTGTTGTTTACTTGGACACATGCCATTTTTTTTTCATTGTGTTTTACTTTATAATTGAAACATTAAAATGAAAAAAAAAATACTGAATAATGTTTTATTTGTCCTTAAATAAAAAATCTCTCTCCTGCCACCACTTCTGACCCTCTTCCGCCTCCGGTTCCGATTCCGGTTCCGACTCCGATAAATCAAATTTTAAAACTTCGACTCCGCCTTCGGTTCCGATATAATTACCTCCATTACATCCCTGTTCGCTTTAAGAAAATAGTAACGTCATCAGTGCAACTTGACCACCAACAAGTCTAAGGATATTCGGTCTACGCTCAGGTAAATACCACTTGGATCCAAGATCCTTCACTAAAGTCATATCAAGCGTGTCCTAACCGAAAAAGCATATTACAAGGTTAAAGACTATGTCGAGGACACGCTTGTTTGGCAATTACTACCTCTGCACATGTGGCCCCCTGGTAAATCATCAATATTTTGTCTATTAACTGCTCCTATTAACCTTTGTTTTAATAATTATATATACATTTTTTTTTTCTCTGACACATTGCCTGTTTGTTGACACATTCCCTGTATTTAACGTAGAAACTACAATTAGTTGCAACTCAATGCCAGGTGATAATATAGATTTGGGGCAAACTCCGGATCATTTAAACTAGTTCATAAGACAACAGAGGGTACCGGTAACATAATAGTTATACCAACCATCAATAAGGTATCTTCTTGCTCTCAAATAGTTAAACAGCAAAAAGGGTCCCAGCAGCACAAATTAAAACTATTTCATCAAAATATTCAAGGTATCTCTTCTAAATTATTGGAAATTGAAATGTTATTAGAAAAATCAATGTTCGATGTAGTATGTATTAGCGAACATTGGTTGAAGGATTACCAGGTTACCATCAGTTATGAAAATTATAGTGTGGGTAGTTGTTTTAATCGGAAATCTATATTGCGTGGTGGTTCCCTGATCTTAATAAAAAAAAGCTTAAAATTTAAGCAACGTAATGATATAGTTAATTTTTCAACGGAACATTACATAGAACTGTCTTGTGTTGAGCTAGATAAGCATATTATAGTGTGCGTGTACAGACCCCCGAACCCTCAAAACTTTAGTCTTTTTGAATCAACAATGGAAGATATTCTCGCCAAACTTGTAGATAGTAACAAATCCATAATTATTTGTGGAGATTTTAATATTAATATTTTGGAAAATAATTTAAATAGCAGCAGATTTTTAAATCTTTTTAAATCATTTCATTTGTCTAACGTTTTTACAGAACCAACGAGAGTAACCCCAACCTCTGCAACTTGTATTGATAATGTTTTCTGCAATTGTGACTATCTAGATAAAGCTATAGTAAATTATCTTCCGTCTGATCATAGTGGACAAACGGTAACTTTATGTCTCAAGCAGCCCTGGAAAAGACTCAGATTCAATTCAGGCCAATTACAATTGGCAAATTAACTAAATTTAATAGTAACTTACAAAATAAGTTAAATGTTCTAGGCCATGATATTAATGATGCCAATAAATTTTATGATAACTTCTTTTCATTGGTACTTAATGAATTTAATACAGCTTTTGAAAAGAAGTCGAAAAATATATTCCCAAAGTTTGTTTTTAGTGACTGGGCGACTAAAGGTATTAGAATAAGTAGGGAAAGACTGTATGAGCTATATGGCCTTAAGCCATTCTTCAATACTGAAACCTTCAATAAATATGTAAATAAATATTCTAAACTTTTCAGAAAGATTTGCAAGGTAGCAAAGGCCCTGTACATTAGCAACAAGATCAAATCCGCAGACAATAGAATAAAGACTGTGTGGAAAGTAATTAATAGTGAAACTGGTAGGAACAAAGTACGCAGCACGGATTTTTTATTAGAGACTCCACATGGTCCCAAAAGCTCTAACATAGAAGTAGCCCAAGAGTTTGTGAATTATTTCACCAATGTACCTCTTAGGACAACGGAAGCTCTAAATTCCTCCCCTGAAGCCTCAATTACTCTATTGAAAGCAAACTTGCCAGGTTGTCCGGTTGAATTTCAATTCAAACATATAAACCCTATGACAGTCATAAAGGCTTTCCGGCAAATCAAAGTCAAATTAACTGAAGACCTATGGGGAATGTCTGTTAAAGTATGCACATCAATAATTGAGACTATAGCACCATACTTAGCTTTAATATTTAATTTGTGTGTGGACCAAGGCGTCTTTCCAGATATAATGAAATACAGTAAGGTTATACCACTTTTTAAATCAGGTGACCATAAGGACACTAATAATTACAGACCTGTATCAGTATTGCCGGTTTTCAGTAAAGTGTTTGAAAAAGTTATGCTTAATCAAATGCTTTACCATTTTAATAGCAATAAAATCTTTCACGATCAGCAGTATGGTTTCACCAAAGGTCGTTGTACGACTGACGCTGGTGTCACTTTATTAAAACATATATTTGCAGCGTGGGAAGAAGCCCAAGATGCGATAGGGATTTTTTGTGACCTCTCAAAGGCTTTTGATTGTGTTAATCACGAAACCTTGCTTTTAAAGCTTGAACATTATGGGCTAGGTAAACTTGCACTTAGCTTGGTAAAATCTTACTTAATTGACAGGCAACAGCAAGTTCAGATAAATGGTGTCAATTCTCCGGGTTTGAAAGTCAAAATGGGTGTACCGCAAGGCTCAATATTGGGTCCTTTCCTCTTTTTAGTATATATAAATGATCTACCGCATCTATTAAAAAAACAACCACATATTGTATTGTTTGCTGACGATACGTCGTTAATTTTTAAAATCAATAGACGTTCTACAAACCTTGATGACGTAAATAATGCTCTACAGCAAGTCCAAAACTGGTTTACTGTTAATAATTTAGTATTGAATGGAAAAAAAACTAAGTGCATAAGATTTGCGTTACCGAATGTTAAAAGCAATTATTCTGACATAGTATTGAACAAGGAGAAAATCGAGTTCGTCGAGAGTACGGTTTTCCTAGGGATCACGCTTGACTCGAGGCTACAATGGGATCCTCATTTAACATCTCTGGCAGGACGGCTTAGTTCAGCAGCATATGCTGTCAGAAAAATCCGCCAATTAACTGATGTAGATACTGCGAGACTAGTCTATTTTAGCTACTTTCATAGTATTATGTCTTACGGTATTTTGCTATGGGGACGGGCTGCAGACATAGAGTCTATTTTTATACTGCAGAAAAGAGCTATCAGAGCCATATATAACCTTCGCAGACGCGATTCCCTTAGGGAACTATTTAAAGAAATAAACATCCTGACGGTCCCTTGTCAATACATTTATGAAAACATCATGTATGTTCGGAAAAATATTCATCTTTTTACTAAGATAAGTGACAGGCACAATTTTAATACTAGGAATAGGAACAAATTAGATCAACCTCGATTCAGATTGGCTAAAGTACGTAGCTCTTTCATGGGGTACTGTGTAAAATTTTATAATAAAATACCAATTGAGATTCTACAACTAAATGAGTCCAAATTTAAAACATGCATTAAACGCACACTATGTAGACAAGCATATTATAAACTGGAAGATTATCTCCTTGACAAAAATGCTTGGCTAAATGCTGGTCCTGCTCCACAACTACAGCCACTTTTACCTTCAAATTAGTTTTTTTTTTTTTTTATAAATATATAAATATATTTCTAAATATTGGAAGAGATACTATTCCCCTTTTTGTATTTTTTGCTTTCGAAATGTATTTTTTATTTATTTGTTTATTTCAGTAGAGCTTATGATAATTTATTACTTTTTTTAATTGGAAACTAAATAGCATTGTATAATGTAGAAGCACTTTCTTCTTTTTTTCAAGTTTTGTGAATGTGAGGCACCATGGAGCATCTCTATTAGGTTACAACTTGTTTGACATTACGAGCATGGCAGTTGAGAGTTTGTCATGCTCACCCAAATGTCTTGCTGGTGGTGGCACGTGTTATTGTGTGCATCTGGATTGAGGGCCCATTTTTTAAATCCTTATGAAACGAAACGAGATTAACAGGGAATTTAGTTAAAAATTAGTAAAACTTAAAGCAATGGGCCATAAATTTCTTAAACGTAAAATAAAAAAGTTATGATTAAATAACGTGGGCCCTCAATCCAGACGCTTGCATAAAAAGGCATAGTCTAAATCTCGGAAAGTAAGATGTCTGGGTAAATAATTATTATTTAGGAATTTAGTTAAGAATTTCTAAAATATTTTAAGAAATTCTCAAATCTGTAGAGCATCACATTACAGATTTATTGTGGTTTACCTTGGGCCCTCAATTCAGCAATGTCATTTTTAAAGAATCTGCAAAAACTAAATTTATTTGACAAAATACATACGTACGAGTTTATTATATTCTAATTAGATACTTCTATGAATTAGTAAAAAAGAAATAATGAACCTAGAGTTAATCGTTTAAAAGTAAATGAGAGTTGAATATTACTGAAACGTCTGAACTGAGGGCCCAAGATTTTCGGCTTTATTGACTAGACTAAACGTCATAGATTAACGCAAAGTAGATTAAAATTTCTTACTATTTTTTAACTAAATTTTAACGTATCGTCCGTTTTTATAGATGCTATAATTTAAGAGAAAAATGATTTTCAATTTTGTATAGGAGAACATTTTGTAGGGTGACCAAAAAGTTTATTGTACCTTTGGTACATTTTGTAAAGCACAAGTAAAATTCATACACATTCGCAGATAGAAGCATTATAATAACATATCTCATTATATAGGAGACAATCTTGTAAAGTAGATATGATATAATTACTTTTTTTAGACTGATCGGTATATTGTTTGAATTCAGAATTAATACTGCTTTGTATGGCGCAATAATTTTATGATGGTAAAGTAAATATTATTATTATCAGAATTTTATTTTTATGATATCGAAGTAAGTAGGTGGGTACTTATATTATTCAAATATTGTCCATTTAGTCCAGTGCCTGGGACGCTATCAAACCTCGAATTACGGTTTCTGTTAGAGTTGGGCAATCCACCCACCCGGGTTTATTCCTAGTTGGGGAAAATACCGGGTGTTTTGGAGAAAATATCCTATAAACACCCAAATTTTTCTTTTTTTTTTTCTTTTTAAACTTAAATTATGCTTTTTGTCGACCTGATCCAATGCAAACTGCATAGTGTGCTTAATTTCAGCTACCATTTACCGTTTTTTCATTCACTTTCTACAAATGGTAATTCTTTGCGACAGAAAGATGCGTCATGACTAGAAATAAGAATAGTTTGAAAACATCCGCTTTATACATAGTATTCAAATGTTCAGCTTTATGTTTAACTTTACTCAAACAACATCTTGGAAAAAATTGGAAATGGATTTTTAATTATATTATGATTAAAAATCCATTTCAATATGAGATTTAAGTTCCTTTTTTTCGATATCACCATGTGATTCAAAGAAGGATCTAGGCTACGTAATAAAAAAAAATTGAATTTGATTTTAAAGTAATATCATTTTTTTTCTAAATACCGATGTTTTAAGACCAACCTAGAACAATAGAGTCGCGTCGAGGGGCAACAAATCATTTTTATTGCAAACTTGTATCTCCCTCAATTTGACGTGAATTTCAACTCTATTGTTAAATGACGGAAGGTACGAATTCCCTTATCTACATACGTACCTACCTACGAAACCCCATTTAATAATAATTGTGGTAGGTACTTATGGCGGACCTTTCTAGAACTTGCCAGGCCTCCGTACGTACTTCCATTCTAGAAGCTTCGCACAGCAATGCGTTT
This sequence comes from Mythimna albipuncta, assembly GCA_929112965.1. Lineage (NCBI taxonomy): Eukaryota > Metazoa > Arthropoda > Insecta > Lepidoptera > Noctuidae > Mythimna > Mythimna albipuncta. Next base: position 1,121,378 of record OV815986.1, on the reverse strand, counting down.
TAATCATTTGAAGCCATTCTTCATTTCATCGAAGATGCCCCAGACTATCATCATTTCCAGTGTCATCACGAACCACCTCGCGCGCAGGTTTGACGACTTCCAAGCTCCCGAACAAGCCGAATTCCTAAAAGGCTTTAGCACCGTAGACCCCATACATACGCTGCGGCAATTTATACAGAAGACTGAGGAGTATAATCAGCCTCTCTGCTTAGCATTTGTGGATATGAGAAAGCCTTTAATTCGATGAAGACCTGGACTGTACTGCAGTCTCTCCAACGGTGCCAGATTGACTATTGGTACATCGAAGTGCTGAAGTGTTTGTACAAAAACGCTCACCATGACAGTCCGACTTCCAAATCAGACATTGAAACCTATCCTCTTGCAGCAAGGTGTGAGGCAGGTACCCGTCATTTCTCCGAAACTATTCTCGGCTGCAATGGAGGATGTCTTCAAGGTTTTGGAATGGAGAGGACTAGGCATTAATGTTAATGGCGAGTACATTACTCACTGTTTTTTTTTTCAACTCCTTCATTTGTAAGTCGATTTCTTTTGTTATTGTGTATGTAACCATACTGAAACGCTCGGTGGCTGCAGAAGTACACGGAGCTAACATAATACAAATCGCTACTTTGCTTAACTCAGTGGAACTGCAAATACCTTTCCACCATACCTACTATGGGGTCAATACTATCTAATGAACTCCACAGAAATTGTCTGGCCCAAAAGGTTTTCTTTAGCTTAATGACTCGCCAAATCTGCCATTACATTAAACAAATTTAAGTGTTGGCTTAAATTGTAGATAAACTCCATACCATCAAATTCGCTTCCTTTTGTGTAAGTTTGAGTCCTAGAGCGTGCTGCGTGCATGGCGTTCTCACTTCAAATTCATCACCAAAAAGAGTTAACAATACCACTTTTTATTACACTCTCACCGCCACGCATGTATACAGTTTGCCAAAGCAGCAGGCCATGTGGGCGGCGCGCCGCCCATCCCATTTCTTTAGCGACCCGCCAAGCTTAATTTGAGAGAACTTTTGCGGCACGCCAAGTGGCACGCTGGCAGGACACGCCATATATTTTATCAGCGGGCCGTGTGGTCCACTGTGACCCGACGAATTCAAATAGATTTTCTGGTTTTGGCTTGCCCGATACGGTGTCAAAACCAATTGTATCGAATAATGTATTCAAAAACCTACCTGTGAAAAAAAAAACGAGGAAAATCGGACTCTATTGCCATGACCATTCAGTTGGTAATTAACTAAGAAAAACCAGTTTCCCAAGACGATATTTATTAATATTTTGCTCAAAAAAATCAGCTTACAAAATTTAAAAAGAATCAAACATTGGATACCTACATCAGACAAAAATATTATTTTAAATGAATTTCTGCGTAGCATTCCGTACAAACACTAGGTTGCGTTGGGCATTTCACACAGACAGTATTCACTTTGAATTGAATGAATTAGTCATTTGTACCATAAGATTTATAATTTCGTCGGTAAGAAATAATCGGACATAATCTAATTCCATTTCACAGTTACTAGGAACATTGATACCTGGTTGTATGTCCAGTGGAAACTGCTTCTGTCGTGAATCCTCAGGATAGTGCCACTCCAAAGTCAATGATTGCGTTCGAAGATCACTCAAAGCGATATCATTGTCAGAGGCTAACGAAGTTTCATCATCATAACTTGATTCAGATTGCGATGAACCCGATGCATGCGATGGTAGATAGTTGGGATCGCTTTCGGAATTCGACATGTTGAACACGCGTAAGAAAAAGCGCGTGAAAACCCTTTAGCAGCAGGCTACGTGGGCGGCGCGCGGCCAACTGACCTAATTACAGTGATGGCCTGCATATTTGATTTATTGACAGTTAGTAACGGACAAAAATGCAAGTTTTAGCGCTAAATTTTTGGTGCGCCGGCCGCCCACATGGCCTGCCGCAACAAATAAAAAAATCAGTAATAGCTTGCTGCACTAGAATTTACGTGGGCGGCCGGCGTACCACATGGCGGTGAGAGTGATAATTATTGATCTTTCTATACCCTAATATATTGTGTATCTTGCAGTCCCCTAGAATTAAAGTAACGGTTCCTTTAATTATCCACAATGTAGATCATAAGAATGTTTAAAAATAAAATTTAAAACTTGTTTTAATACTACTTAAGTATTTGCATAAATAAAAATATAAACCCATTTTTTTGGGTGTTTATAGGTGTTTTCGGAAGTTTATTGGGAATGTATCAAAGCACCGGGAATAAACCATAACAAATTTGCCCATCACTAGTTACTGTAGATAAAATAAAATAAAAAAACGAGTACATACAACAGTTCAACTAGTTAATTCGAATTGAAATAAAACATTTTGATAAAGTGCAGAAAGTTTTGCAACTGAGGCGAAATTCACCCGAGCTGTATAAGCGAGGGTATTATGGAGCCGAGTGTGCAGTGACAAATTTCCACGTTTTTCAATACACTTAGAAGAAATACTTTCTTTGATAATTACGACACTTTTTTGATCATTTATTACTGAAGAAAATTTTAAAATATAGTTTTAATATTTAATTAAAATTTAAATTGTGTTTATGAACAAATCTTAAATAAATATGGTTGCACAATAATTTGTTATTTTACAAATTAACAGTTATTTGTGTTTTAAATTCAAAAATATTTTATTTATATTAGGATGTATAACGGTTTGAAACCTATGCTTCTCCTTGCAAAGGTTAAGCGCGGCAAAAAAGAATATTAAATAATATTGACATTATTTTGTGTTATTTGGAAAAAAAAAAGATTTGAAAAGAATCATTTATATGGTACGCCGCCAGATATTGTGATTGAGGTAAAAAAATACTTGCGTTAGTCTGTAAACCTAAATCAAAATTAAATAAATATAATCGAAATCAAAACTAAAATGTATGTCAACTTTGGTAAATTTTCTTCAGTAATAAACGATCTAGAATGTGTTGTAATTATCAAAGAAAGTATTACTTCTAAGTGTATTGAAAAACATGGAATGTTGTCACTGCACACTCGGCTCCATAAAACTCGCGCCTATACAGCTCGTGTGAATTTCGCCTCAGTTGCAAAACTTTCTGCACTTTATCAAAATGTTTTATTTCAATTCGAATTTACTAGTTGAACTGTTGTATGTATTCGTTTTTTTTATTTCATCTACAGTATCCGTAATTCGAGGTTTCATGACGTCCCAGGCACTGGACTAAATAGACAATATTTGAATAATATAGGTGCCTACCTATTTACTTCAACATCATAAAAATAAAATTCTGATAATAATAATATTTACTTTACCATCATTAAATTATTGCGCCATACAAAGCAGTATTAATTCTGAATTCAAACAATATTCCGATCAGTCTAAAAAAAGTAATTAAATCATATCTACCTTACAAGATTGTCTCCTCCATTATATATAATGAGATAATTATGTTTTTATAATGCTTCTATCTGCAAATGTGTATGAATTTTACTTGTGCTTTACAAAATGTACCAATGGTACGATAAACTTTTTGGTCACCCTACAAAATGTTCTCCTATACAAAATTGAAAATCATTTTTCTCTTAAATTATAGCATCTAGAAGAACGGGTGATACGTTAAAATTTAGTTAAAAAATAGTAAGAAATTTTAATCTACTTTGCGTTAATCTATGACGTTTAGTCTAGTCAATAAAGCCGAAAATCTTGGGCCCTCAGTTCAGACGTTTCAGTAATATTCAACTCTCATTTACTTTTAAACGATTAACTCTAGGTTCATTATTTCTTTTTTACTAATTCATAGAGGTATCTAATTAGAATATAATAAACTCGTACGTATGTGTTTTGTCAAATAAATTTAGTTTTTGCAGATTCTTTATAAATGACATTACTGAATTGAGGGCCCAAGGTAAACCGCAATAAATCTGTAATGTGATACTCTACAGATTTGAGAATTTCTTAAAATATTTTAGAAATTCTTAACTAAATTCCTAAATAATAATTATTTACCCAGACATCGTACTTTCCGAGATTTAGACTATGCCTCTTTATGCAAGCGTCTGGATTGAGGGCCCACGTTATTTAATCATAACTTTTTTATTTTACGTTTAAGAAATTTATGGCCCATTGCTTTAAGTTTTACTAATTTTTAACTAAATTCCCTGTAAATCTAGTTTCGTTTCATAAGGATTTAAAAAATGGGCCCTCAATCCAGATGCACACCGTGTTATTGGGTCATTCGGTTCCCTTTAAAATGGTTGAGCTGAGTGGGGCTGATGCACGTGTCATGCCCGTGAACGGGTGCCATCGGTTGAGACTGGTCATCTCTTGGCTGCCAGTGGCTTAATTCGGTTTCTATTTTTAATTACATTTAATAAAAAGAACAATAAACTATTATTATTATGTATCTACCAACATTGTGCTCACATATTAGAAGCGACAAGAAATATGTAACCAAGATTTATGTAACTCAATATATTTTAAAAAGAGTGTCCATGGAGTTTCTTGCACGTTCTTCTCCATAGAGACCTACGTTTTGGAACGTGCAATTTAGCTTCACTTTTCTTGGACTGACCGACATTTGACTATTCAAAAGTGCCTGCAAATGGTCTATTTGAAATAAATGATTTTGAATTTTTTGAATTTTTTTTTTGAATTGCTTTTGCAATATTTTTATTTTTATTTCAACTGTCATAAATTTGTTAGTAGTTTATTTTGTTAATAATTTATTGATAGTTGTAATTTACTGAGTTTTACACTTTGTTTTTTACTGAGAAAATTTTTATTGTGATTTTGTGTACAATATTTGACTGGTCTACACTGTTCTTACATAACATCTATCAATATTGTAAAACAACCACTTTTTTAAAAGAGTAACCATGGAGTTTCTTGCCGGTTCTTCTCCATAGGAAACGACCAATTTGGAACCGTGCACTAACTTCTGACGTTTTATAAGTGCCCATGTAGGCCTATGTGAAATAAAAATATTTTTGATTTTGATTTGATTTGAACAAGTTTGAGGAGATTCGGTCTACGCTCAGGTAAATACCACTTGGATCCAAGATCCTTCACTGTTGTACTACCTCCGGTCTGCTTGGAGTTTTAGTTTATTCACTTTAAGAAAATAGTAACGTCATCAGTGCAACTTGGCTACCAACAAGGCTAAGGAGATTCGGTCTACGCTCAGGTAAACACCACTTGGATCCAAGATCCTTCACTGTTGTACTACCTCCGGTCTGCTTGGAGTTTTAGTTTATTCGCTTTAAGAAAATAGTAACGTCATCAGTGCTACTTGACTACCAACAAGTCGAAGGAGATCCGTTCCACGCTCAGGTAAATACCACTTGGATCCAAGATCCTTCACTGTTGTACTACCTACGGCCTGCGTGGAGTTTTAGTTTTTGATTTAAGAAAATAGTAACATCATCAGTGCAACTTGACTATCAACAAGTTTAAGGAGATTCGGTCTACGCTCAGGTAACCACCACTTGGATCCAAGATCCTTCACTGTTGTACTACCTCCGGCCTGCGTGGAGTTTTAGTTTATTCGCTTTAAGAAAATAGTAACGTCATCAGTGCAACTTGACTATCAACAAGTTTAAGGAGATTCGGTCTACGCTCAGGTAAATACTACTTGGATCTAAGATCCTTCACTGTTGTACTACCTCCGGCTTGCGTGGAGTTTAGTTTATTCGCTCTAAAAAAATAGTAACGTCATCAGTGCAACTTGACTATCAACAAGTTTAAGGAGATTCGCTCGCGTCTACGCTCAGGTAAATACTACTTGGATTCAAAGTTCTTCATTATTGTAATTCAGCCGGCGAGAAATCATATTCTATTCATGTTAAGAAAATAGTAACACATCAGTAAAACTGCTGGGCACGCCATAATGATAATAGGGTAGTTTCCGGGGTAAAAATAATTACTTTTTATTTAATCCGTATTTTAGATTATAGCAAAATATTGGACACGTATTTTTTCTTTTTTCGATTAAACAAAAAATAACAGATATAGCCCATTAAATTTATGAGTGACGTCACCCCGTGCGAAAAAATGCAGCACGGCGTGACGTTACACGTAACTTTAATGGGCTATATCTTTGTCATTTTTGGTTTAATTAACAAATAAAAAAATACGTGTCCCTTATTTTTGAATAATCTAAAAGACGGACTAATTATATTTTTTACGGCAACTAGCCTGTTATGACAGTAAGTTCCCTCTTTGAGGAATGACTGGAAAGATGTCACAGTGTCCTCAACTTCCGCATGATGCAGGTTCTCACCGGACATGGTAAGTTCGAGAGGTTCCTGTATCGGATTCGTGCGGAATAAAACGCCTGAGCGTCACAATTGTGGACCGTTCTGAGAACACGGTGGAGCAAACAAATCAAATCAAAAGCTTTTACTTCAAATAGACAATTTACAGGTACTTTTGGATGGTCAGCCTGACACGCCTTCCCGCTCCGCCCTTGAACGGAAGACGTCATTGGACGATTTTCCTCCTAAAAATATTAACTTAGTATATTTCTTTGTCCACAGTGAAGTGCTAGTGCTAATTCTGGAGAAATGGCCGGCGCAGACGATAGAGAAACAGCAAGTAGCTGTGAGGGATGCCATCAGGAGAGCGTGCGTCGATGCCGACAGCGTTTGCAGGACTAACGGCAGAAGGTAACACTTTTTTAAATTAGCTAACTTATTTTCTAACCGAATTGATTGCTGAGCGATGGAGAGGGAGAGGTAGGCCAAGAAGTGATATGAAGGAAAAGGGAGTTAGTAATAACATCCCACCTATACGTACAAAGCGTTTTGGGAGTACATTAATTATGCGTACAGCTAAGGAATGGAATTCCCTGCCAGAGTCTGTATTTCCTAATAGCTATAACGTAGGGGTCTTTAAGTCAAGAGTGAATAGATTGCTTCTAGGCAAGCGTGTTCCATCGTCGGCCACATCATCGCTTACCAGCAGGTGAGATTGTGGTCAAACGCGAGCCTATCCATTAAAAAAAAAAACTAGACAGGTGACAAGACAGTCTAAAAGCAAAAAATATGTTGCGTCGACTTCAAGTGCCTAATAGGGGATAAGTCCCAACTTACTGCCTTAGGCTGCCATCAGACGGACTGCATCGCAGCTACCGCACGCAGTCCATATATTCAACTTTGACCGATATTCGACTTCGTGCAGTCATGATATCAACTGCACGCGATCGGCTGCAGTCGAGTGAAGTCAATATCAACTGCATGCAGTCGTGCCTTCAACTTAACGCGGTCGGCTACAGTCGTGTAGTGTCGACGCACGCTGTACATCGCTAACCGCATACAGTTAGTGTGTAGTTAATTACAAAGAGCAAACGCACATTGACATTGTCAACTTTATTTTGAGGCACATAAAGATCAAATCATACACTGCGCTCCTGGGCTAGATGCGTGTCGCCAACTGTGCAAAGTCAGATCAAACTGTATGCAGTTGAATATATGGACTGCGCGCGGTTGCTGCGATGCAGTCCGCCTGATGGCAACCTAAGAAGGCAGGCAGGAATATGAGCCTATTTCCTGACCCTCTCTGGCATATTAAAAACCTATTCACTCTAGCCTTGAAAACACCTAAATTATAACCTGAAGGGAAGACCGCAGCAGGCAAATTGTTCCTCCGGCCACCGTAGGCGCGGGCTTGCGGACAGTGAGCAATGGGTAGCTCGCTGTCCGGCCGTCCGGTAACTGTCCGGACCGAGCCCAAGTCGTCGACGTCGCGCATTGTTCCCGCGCGCCTCGAGAAGTTGTCAGCAACAACAGGGGCCCAGCCGTGTCGAAGCCTACTAAGGCTAGGGTTATCCGAAAGACAACTCGAACCCCGGTATGAAGGCTAGAAGGAACGGGGTGAGCCTTTAGTCAGTAAGAGTCTGCCACTATCTCCCGCTCCGCCCAAGGGCGGGGGTTGTCATTGGATGATTTTTCCCACCATTATAAAAAAAGGTAAATTTATTTATTTATTTAAACTTCATGTACTATAGTGGTACATAGGCGGACTTAATGCCACAAGGCATTCTCTACCAGTCAACCTTTGGAAAAACTTTTTTTTTGGACCTTTGGTCAAATTGTTCCAATCCTTCAACTTGTGCAAACGCTTAATTCAGACCGTAGAGTTGTGAACAATGTAAGCGCGGACACTTGCTATACGTTGGGTTGTCCGATGGTGACGGATCAAGTCATGCAATACTTTAGACCCGGTTTCGCATACCCCTAAAGGCTCGTTCACGAATTTGCCGCTGTGAGCGGTAGATAAGCGCGGCGCGGCGAGCGGTAAAAAGTATGAAAGAAGCATGCCACGACAAATGTGTACATAGTGCATGCTAAAAATGTAAAATCTAAATATTTGTACGGCTGAAATGCCGAATATAGTGTGACCCAATTAAATTTTAAGACCTTGTAAAATACCTATGTTCATGCAAATAAATATATCATTCATTCATTCATTCATTCACTCGTTCACGACTTTGCCGCTGTGAGCGGTAGCTAAGCGCGGCGCGGCGAGCGGTAAGATCAAAAGTATTGTTACGCCACTAAACGTGAACACGCCATATCTCCGAGAAAATAACGAGTAGCACGTAATAATTAAAACGCATTGCTGTTCGAAAGGTTGAAATGGTTGTGCTTAGCCAGACTTAGAAAAATCTCGAAACATCCACAAGGTACCTACCTACCAAGGTGCAAGTAGTAATAGGTATTCATCTAACCGATAAGGGAAATGGTACTCTCCGACGTTAACAATAGAATCGAAATTCGCATGAAAGTGACTCTTATTACCACGAGCAATAAAAATGATTTATGACTTCGAGAATCGATTCAATTATTTTAGAATTCTGGATAGATCCGGGGACGTCGGCCTCAGAATTTTCTTGGCTCCGCATATAAATACGAGCCCCCGGCCGGAAGCGAGTCAGTTGTGATTTCGACTGCGATCAAGAGCGAACTACCCTAGTACTTGAAGTGATTTTACTAAACGAGCTAAGCGATAGTGTAACGTTACTGTAGTGTTAATATCGATTCGGATTATTGTTGACTGGACTAATTGTTATTGTTTGTGGTAAATAAAGTTTTCTCGTCAGTAAATCGGTATATGATTACCCACGTACGTAACAGTATCAAAGAAGCATGCCACGAGACGCCCCGCTCGCCGCGCCATAAAGCTTCTTGACATTTTATTTGGTGTTTTTTCTACAGAGCATACGCCGCGTACAAACGCCACTTCCCTGATGATGCGGACCATCTCTTCGCTCAGCTGGACGCGGCGGCGCAGAAGCAGATAGAGCGAGAGAGGAACGTTGGAAGTGTTGACAGTCTGCATCATGTTGGCACCGGTAAGAACTATCACAAAATCAACACAGCATTGATTGGTTGGATTTGTTTTTTCACCACAACATTGTTTATTTGTATGTATTTATCTAGGTTTGTATTTACTTCTAGCTGTGCAAAATTTTGAATTTTTATTTTTAACAAATAATCATGCTCATCACACAAACAATTTTGTCCTGGATGGGGATCGAACTCACGACCGCCTGCATAGCCGTCAGGGCCACTAACCACTAGACGAACAGACCAGTCTTTCTCTCAAATAGTGGCTTGCGTGGAACACAACGTCTAAATAAATCTAAACTTATTTGTTTCAGAGAGAAGAGCTATCACAAGTCCCAGAAGTCCATCGACCAGTGTATCAGGTCAGTCATATAATTATGTATACACCAATATTAATTTACCGGTTGAACATTCAACCGAATGTAATTTAACAACTAACACATTGAAACTAAAAAAAATGAAATCATACATCGCGATATCATAGTTCTCAGCGTAATTAGAACATATCTGTGTAATTATTGGGTCACCAAGATACAGGCTTTGCCTAGTTTGGGACTTATGATGATTAGTATGTCTAAAGAATAAATTAAAAAAAAAAATGCAACTGTCCGATAAATCAACTATCAGGCAGTCGTCCTGACCAGACACGAAACCCATCTGGTTGGAGGATCCTCACTTTTCAACAGAGGTTTACACTTACAGGACTTTACCACAAAATAGATAGGTACAGAAGACAATCTCATGTATGTACTTCACTTTTTATACCTACGCTCGGTGGACGCACACTAATGAGCGTTTGAGCCGGAACTGTTCGACGAGAGATCCGAGACGCGACAGAGACATCGTGTCCGTGAGCGGTGTCTGTGTGCGTTGTGAGGGCGCGCACAGTATGTAGATTGACTTCTGCACCTATAATTTTGTGACGTTACACTCCATTCTTAATACCTTTAAAAATGTTGACGTACTATACACCATTCGTATTAAGATTAGACATAAAAACAAACCTTTTTACTGTCCGTTCAACCGACTTTGACTTGTGATAAACATGAGACTACAGTCTATTCACGTTAAGAAAATAGTGACGTCATCAATTCAACTGTAAAGTAAACGCGTATTGGGGTAATATTAAAGCAAACTTTTCGCAAAACAGTATTTTCAGTTAATATACAAGGTGTAAGGGACAGCCCTCCACAAACTTTAAGGGCTTGCTCAGTAGACGATACTGAACAACATTCCACAAAAAAAAATTACAGGAAACGAAAAAAAAATTCGGCCTCGCCATACAAACTGTCCAATCAAGTTTACAATTTTGTATGGTGAGGCGGATTTTTCTTTTCGTTTCATGGAAAAAAAATTTGTTGAAGGTTGTTCAGTATCGTCTACTGAGCAAGCCCTTAAAGTTTGTGGAGGGCTGTCCCTTACACCTTGTATTTTTTTAACGTTTATTTTGCGCCATGGCAATCTGACAGATAACATTAGACCACTCTTTTGGCTGAAATTCTGTTTCTGGGTTTCATTATATCAGAAGCTTGAATAGAGTGTCTGCTGCCTCATTCTACATTGATGTATCTATCTAGAAGATCTATCTACCTTAATAAAACGATTACTGAAAAGAAGCTCACTTCCCACAAAGACAGTCGCTAAATATACTTGAGGCACAGCACACGTCTTTTTATTTTGAATCCCGTACAAAGTAAAGTGAACCTTACACTCGTTATCATACGTATTAGTATCTAAAAGATAGATCTATCTATTGATATATCTAGAAGTTCATTATGTTAGTCTTAGGGCGCGTTCACACGACACGCGCACGCTCAGCGCACGCCACCCGCGTTCAGCTCGCAATGAAATTTATTAAATAAGAATTTGAGTCTTATAATCATCATCAATAGATCTCAAATTGCATTTAACGAGGTCTACACGCGCACGCCAAGCGCACGCCCCGCGCCCGCCTGGCGCCAACCCTGCGCTCGCCCTGCCCGCGCTCTGCACCCTCCCCGCGTACGTTTTGCGCCCGCGCTAGGGCTAAATGCCTAGTGAACGAAGGAGTCCAGCTACTAGTAGTATAAGTGGGCGCGAGGCGTACGCGAGACAACGCGTGCGCGGGTGCTGTGCGTGATCGGCGCGTGTCATCTGAATACGCCCTTAAGTTTTCGCCTTTTCGGTCAAATAAAATGATTTTCTTTCTTTCCAAGATAGATACACTTATTAATAATATTAAGTATAAATCGGTCAGAATGTTCACTTTCATTTTAACGAATAGGTCAAAGACATGACTAAACTGGGTGACTACGATGAATCACTATTATCTTAACGTACATACACTGTAATTTGGAAAGTATGTTATTCTTTCACGTGGAAAATATTTTTTCAAATCTATTCATAAATGATAGAGTTTTGAGACAGCAAACAGAAATAACCATCGAATTGAGGACATTCTCCTTTTCTTAGAAGTTAGTTAAGAAGGCGGGTTTCCATCAATCTGGTTATAGGTCGATTGACCGCATTACCGTTTGTTTACCTTTAATTTTTCAAATTTGAGTAATCCGCCCCTTCCCCGCATGCTGCCTGGATTTCGGTAACTACTATGTGTAGCATCGACTGAGAACCTAGTGTCCGGCGTCAGTAGGTCGGGCTCGCTGCGCCGGCGCCGCGCGTCGCAGGAGCGGCCGCCCGTGTCGCACATCCCCGTCGCCATGAGGGGGAACGGTGACGGTAACTATATGTGTAGCGGCGACTGAGAACCTAGTGTCCGGCGTCAGTAGGTCGGGCTCGCTGCGCCGGCGCCGCGCGTCGCAGGAGCGGCCGCCCGTGTCGCACATCCCCGTCGCCATGAGGGGGAACGGTGACGGTAACTATATGTGTAGCGGCGACTGAGAACCTAGTGTCCGGCGTCAGTAGGTCGGGCTCGCTGCGCCGGCGCCGCGCGTCGCAGGAGCGGCCGCCCGTGTCGCACATCCCCGTCGCCATGAGGGGGAACGGTGACGGTAACTATATGTGTAGCGGCGACTGAGAACCTAGTGTCCGGCGTCAGTAGGTCGGGCTCGCTGCGCCGGCGCCGCGCGTCGCAGGAGCGGCCGCCCGTGTCGCACATCCCCGTCGCCATGAGGGGGAACGGTGACGGTAACTATATGTGTAGCGGCGACTGAGAACCTAGTGTCCGGCGTCAGTAGGTCGGGCTCGCTGCGCCGGCGCCGCGCGTCGCAGGAGCGGCCGCCCGTGTCGCACATCCCCGTCGCCATGAGGGGGAACGGTGACGGTAACTATATGTGTAGCGGCGACTGAGAACCTAGTGTCCGGCGTCAGTAGGTCGGGCTCGCTGCGCCGGCGCCGCGCGTCGCAGGAGCGGCCGCCCGTGTCGCACATCCCCGTCGCCATGAGGGGGAACGGTGACGGTAACTATATGTGTAGCGGCGACTGAGAACCTAGTGTCCGGCGTCAGTAGGTCGGGCTCGCTGCGCCGGCGCCGCGCGTCGCAGGAGCGGCCGCCCGTGTCGCACATCCCCGTCGCCATGAGGGGGAACGGTGACGGTAACTATATGTGTAGCGGCGACTGAGAACCTAGTGTCCGGCGTCAGTAGGTCGGGCTCGCTGCGCCGGCGCCGCGCGTCGCAGGAGCGGCCGCCCGTGTCGCACATCCCCGTCGCCATGAGGGGGAACGGTGACGGTAACTATATGTGTAGCGGCGACTGAGAACCTAGTGTCCGGCGTCAGTAGGTCGGGCTCGCTGCGCCGGCGCCGCGCGTCGCAGGAGCGGCCGCCCGTGTCGCACATCCCCGTCGCCATGAGGGGGAACGGTGACGGTAACTATATGTGTAGCGGCGACTGAGAACCTAGTGTCCGGCGTCAGTAGGTCGGGCTCGCTGCGCCGGCGCCGCGCGTCGCAGGAGCGGCCGCCCGTGTCGCACATCCCCGTCGCCATGAGGGGGAACGGTGACGGTAACTATATGTGTAGCGGCGACTGAGAACCTAGTGTCCGGCGTCAGTAGGTCGGGCTCGCTGCGCCGGCGCCGCGCGTCGCAGGAGCGGCCGCCCGTGTCGCACATCCCCGTCGCCATGAGGGGGAACGGTGACGGTAACTATATGTGTAGCGGCGACTGAGAACCTAGTGTCCGGCGTCAGTAGGTCGGGCTCGCTGCGCCGGCGCCGCGCGTCGCAGGAGCGGCCGCCCGTGTCGCACATCCCCGTCGCCATGAGGGGGAACGGTGACGGTAACTATATGTGTAGCGGCGACTGAGAACCTAGTGTCCGGCGTCAGTAGGTCGGGCTCGCTGCGCCGGCGCCGCGCGTCGCAGGAGCGGCCGCCCGTGTCGCACATCCCCGTCGCCATGAGGGGGAACGGTGACGGTAACTATATGTGTAGCGGCGACTGAGAACCTAGTGTCCGGCGTCAGTAGGTCGGGCTCGCTGCGCCGGCGCCGCGCGTCGCAGGAGCGGCCGCCCGTGTCGCACATCCCCGTCGCCATGAGGGGGAACGGTGACGGTAACTATATGTGTAGCGGCGACTGAGAACCTAGTGTCCGGCGTCAGTAGGTCGGGCTCGCTGCGCCGGCGCCGCGCGTCGCAGGAGCGGCCGCCCGTGTCGCACATCCCCGTCGCCATGAGGGGGAACGGTGACGGTAACTATATGTGTAGCGGCGACTGAGAACCTAGTGTCCGGCGTCAGTAGGTCGGGCTCGCTGCGCCGGCGCCGCGCGTCGCAGGAGCGGCCGCCCGTGTCGCACATCCCCGTCGCCATGAGGGGGAACGGTGACGGTAACTATATGTGTAGCGGCGACTGAGAACCTAGTGTCCGGCGTCAGTAGGTCGGGCTCGCTGCGCCGGCGCCGCGCGTCGCAGGAGCGGCCGCCCGTGTCGCACATCCCCGTCGCCATGAGGGGGAACGGTGACGGTAACTATATGTGTAGCGGCGACTGAGAACCTAGTGTCCGGCGTCAGTAGGTCGGGCTCGCTGCGCCGGCGCCGCGCGTCGCAGGAGCGGCCGCCCGTGTCGCACATCCCCGTCGCCATGAGGGGGAACGGTGACGGTAACTATATGTGTAGCGGCGACTGAGAACCTAGTGTCCGGCGTCAGTAGGTCGGGCTCGCTGCGCCGGCGCCGCGCGTCGCAGGAGCGGCCGCCCGTGTCGCACATCCCCGTCGCCATGAGGGGGAACGGTGACGGTAACTATATGTGTAGCGGCGACTGAGAACCTAGTGTCCGGCGTCAGTAGGTCGGGCTCGCTGCGCCGGCGCCGCGCGTCGCAGGAGCGGCCGCCCGTGTCGCACATCCCCGTCGCCATGAGGGGGAACGGTGACGGTAACTATATGTGTAGCGGCGACTGAGAACCTAGTGTCCGGCGTCAGTAGGTCGGGCTCGCTGCGCCGGCGCCGCGCGTCGCAGGAGCGGCCGCCCGTGTCGCACATCCCCGTCGCCATGAGGGGGAACGGTGACGGTAACTATATGTGTAGCGGCGACTGAGAACCTAGTGTCCGGCGTCAGTAGGTCGGGCTCGCTGCGCCGGCGCCGCGCGTCGCAGGAGCGGCCGCCCGTGTCGCACATCCCCGTCGCCATGAGGGGGAACGGTGACGGTAACTATATGTGTAGCGGCGACTGAGAACCTAGTGTCCGGCGTCAGTAGGTCGGGCTCGCTGCGCCGGCGCCGCGCGTCGCAGGAGCGGCCGCCCGTGTCGCACATCCCCGTCGCCATGAGGGGGAACGGTGACGGTAACTATATGTGTAGCGGCGACTGAGAACCTAGTGTCCGGCGTCAGTAGGTCGGGCTCGCTGCGCCGGCGCCGCGCGTCGCAGGAGCGGCCGCCCGTGTCGCACATCCCCGTCGCCATGAGGGGGAACGGTGACGGTAACTATATGTGTAGCGGCGACTGAGAACCTAGTGTCCGGCGTCAGTAGGTCGGGCTCGCTGCGCCGGCGCCGCGCGTCGCAGGAGCGGCCGCCCGTGTCGCACATCCCCGTC
Organism: Mythimna albipuncta; assembly: GCA_929112965.1. Taxonomy (NCBI): domain Eukaryota; kingdom Metazoa; phylum Arthropoda; class Insecta; order Lepidoptera; family Noctuidae; genus Mythimna; species Mythimna albipuncta. Next base: position 1,106,073 of record OV815986.1, on the reverse strand, counting down.
GCCATGAGGGGGAACGGTGACGGTAACTATATGTGTAGCGGCGACTGAGAACCTAGTGTCCGGCGTCAGTAGGTCGGGCTCGCTGCGCCGGCGCCGCGCGTCGCAGGAGCGGCCGCCCGTGTCGCACATCCCCGTCGCCATGAGGGGGAACGGTGACGGTAACTATATGTGTAGCGGCGACTGAGAACATCATCATTATTTCAGCCAAAATACGTCCACTGTCGTACATAGGCCTAATATGTGTAATAATCCTGATAGCTACAACTTAGGAGTCTTTAAGTCGAGAGTGAATAGGTTTCTTCTAGGCAAGCGTGCTTCATCGTCGACCACATCATCGCTTACCATCAGGTGAGATAGTGGTCAAACGCAAGCCCACCATTAATAAAAAAAAAAAAAAATTTCATCATCACTGATCTCTGTAAAAACTCTAAAGGAAAACATCGTGAGGAAACCGGCATGTCCTAGAACCAAAAATTCGAAGACGTGTGACATCCACCAACCCGCACTGGGTCCGCGTGGTTGATTACGGCCCATTCCCTCTCCTAGAGAGGAGGCCTGAGTACCAGCAGTGGGGACATTAAAAGGCTGATGATGATGATGACTGTACGGTCATCAAAACTCTAAGGCACTTCTAGCTAACCATGTCTGCTGGAAGTGCCAAGTCAATCTATTTATTTAATACTAGCTGACCCGGCAAACTTCGTACTGCCGAAAGCGCAGGCCACACCGCCAGCTAGCGGGCGGGCGGGCTAGGCGGGCGGGCGAAGCGAACGAAGGAAACTATACAAACTACGTAAAATATTGGCGAACTAAACTATGCGGTTCACACCGAAAACTACGGAAAGACGAGCGACGAACGGAGCGGGCTAAGCGGGCGAAGCGGGGGTAGTATTTGTAGTTAAGTCATCATCAGAACTTTCGTCGATATATGACATATTCATCGTTCCCAAACTAAACACTACACTGCTATTCGAAAGACGAGCGTCAACTAGTCTACTCGAAACGGGGAGGACGGGCGAACGAACCGGGCGAGCGGGCTGGCGGGCGAGCTAAGCTAGCGAAGCGCGGGCGCGCCGACGAGGTGAACGAGTAGCTTCGCTGGAATCGTCGGATATTTCGTTAGCTTAGCTCGTTAGGTTCGTCGGTAGCTCGCGGTGTGAACCGAAGTATGTAAAGAGGTGAAACGCTGTTCGCCCGCCTAGCCCGCCCGCCCGCTAGCTGGTGGTGTGGCCTGCGCTTAATACGCTTTAGCTAAGCTGTGAAAGGATAACGCCATCTACAGGCATTACCAGCATAATTCATTTCAAAATGACATTTTAATTAGAGATGGCGTTCTATTCGATTTTTTTTTTTCATGAGTTTTTCCATATTTTCTCACCGTTTAAACCTTCCCTGGACTTCCACGAATATTTCAAGACTAAAATTAGACAAATCGGTTCAGCCGTTCTCGAGTTTTAGCGAGACTAACGAACAGCTATTCATTTTTATATATATATAGATATAAAAGATTTGTAATATTTATATGGTGACTTTATGATGTTGCAAAAAGTCTCTCAAGAACAAACGAACCGACTTGGTATTACATGGATCTCGCAACTTTTCACGGTAGAAGAACTGAGTTGTGATCTTTTGTTTTTTTCCAATGAGGGTGTTCCAAAATGACGTTCACCAGGTAGCAGCAGTGAGGCGTCAGGTCCACGCTTTTGTCAAAACGCTTATGTTAATGACGTTAATTATACATCAACGTCATGTATACGTTTTCAAAGAAAAACACCTGACGGTTTATTCGCGCCAACTGGTGGTGTCAATTTTCCTCATTACCCTCATTTATGTTCCCTCGGGATAATTTTAGACTTTGGAATTTTGGACTTGACACAGGCGAAGTCGCTAGCACCAACTAGTATCTAATATCATCCCATTCTTCCAGACCGCACGCCCGGCAACGTGACGGCGCGCTCAGTGTCGGCGCTGGACGCGGCGGCGGCGCAGCGTGCGCGTGCGCGTGCGCTGTACTCGCACATGAGCAGGAACAAGATCCCGCCCACAGCCAGCTTACGTGAGTATACATCGCTTTGATGGTAGTGGCGAAGAGTGGGACAGATTGTAGGGGTATAGCCGATATGCTGATGAAAAGCTTGATTCAAAGTGAGGTATTGTAATGTGAGGTTTATGTCGTACTAGCTCGACTCGACAAAGTTGTTCTGCCATGAACACTGGCAACCTCTCAGAACTATGGTACTAACTTCATAAACAACCACTTTTGTTTAAAACTTAAGACTTTTAAAAAATTATCATATTTTGGTTCATCAGATTTTCATCACAAAAATAAAAATATTTAAATAGAACGTTCTAAATATAACGAAGTTTATGCGACACAAGCGATAGTACAATAGCGGAAGGGATTGGGTGGCGGGGGTGCTTGATGCGCTTGCGTCGCGTCATACAGACGTAGGTAGGTATAGCAAAATATAGAGTTGAAATGTGTTACATAGAACAATCTGGAAGGTTTGTTTTTAGTAAATGTTTATGAAAAGTCAGAACAAAAGTTGTTGTTTATGATGTTAGTAATAAAGTCCTGCAAGGTTATTAGGGTTTAACAAATAACCTTGTATATTATGGGAAAAGTTCAAGATCAAAATTTTAGGTGATGCTTTTTTTTCTACATCGTAGCATTTTTCCGCCCCGGCAGCTAAATGGAATATAAAAAAGCGGGCGAGTTAGATCTGGGAATGAGTATAGACTAAACCGTATTTCTGAGCTAGCCTGTACTATGAGTGTGCCCTTGCGTGTAAATCGACGCGTCGAAATTCATCCGTAGCTTTCTACATATAAAGTTCACATTACAATGCTACACTTTGAGTTAAGTTCGCGTTCAATTTTCGATGCGCAACGATCCTAAGAAATTAACTCTTTGCCACTGAGATTACACTTTTTTTTTAAACAGTGTCATGTAAAAGTTACTTTTTAAATATGGATCTCTATAGAAGCTTTGGTATCTATATATTTAAAAAAAATACAGGCTGGAATTTAACCCATTAACCGCTTGCGTCGAATTGGTCCGACGAGTGTGTGTGTCCTATACGCCAGGGTCGTGTTAGCGACTGGGTACTCCATCTCGTTTAGCTCTTCAATCCTCATAGGTGACAGAAGAGCTGACGAGATGGAGTATTTGGTCGTGGATGTGCAACCCTGGCGGATTACACGCGACAGTGTTTGTCGAATAAATCCGACGTAGACGGTGAAAAGATGTGATGTCTTGATAGACTGGCTTCTATAGAGGTCCTGTCTTACTCTAAACGGTGTTCGTAATGGTAAAATAAATTAGGGGGTGGAAGAAATCATAAATATTAACAGCTATTACTTTGGAAGCTACTCGACTGCAGATAAAAGGGAGGTACGTTGTTTTACAGCATGAAGGTTTCATTATGACATAGCGGGGATGTTATGGATACAAAATTTCGGTTCTGAATACCAGGTATAGGAATAATATTAGTATAAACCGGAATATAACCGGTATTTAACTGGTATAAACCGGTATTAACCGATTTTGGATAAGATTACAGATATTTTGAATTATCTGTTGGTTTCGGATTACAGATATTATTTTTATTGATATAAACCAGTGCTTGACTGCGATCCCACCTGATGGTGCACAGTGATGCAATCGTTGATGTTAATGCGCACTAGTTTATTAAGAGCCTATTTACTCTAGCCTTGAAGACACCTAAATTATAATCGGACGGGAAAACTGCTAAAAAATTTTAATGCTGAAAACAGTATTTTGTATACTTTATTTTTGTTAGCAGTAAAAAGTATAATGTAGTGAAAAACAGTATAATACTGTTTTTAACAGTATTGTTGGCAACCCTACAGAGGCCTCCCCCTAGTGTCGACACAACAAACTTTTTGCACCTGTCAATAAAAAAATACCTATTATATTTCGGATAACCGGATAAAAAAGAAGCTTCATAACATCCCCGTACATACAATGTTACTAAAACTGTTCACACGGCTACTCGCTATTATAACTTTACAAAATTGGGTTGCTGTTAATAAATACGCTTGCGCTAGGTGCTAGGTTTCATTGCAACGATATTGGCTCGAACTGACGAATATTTGCGTCGACTCGGCCTTAATAAGATACCCCACAAAAGCGTTTATGGATTGCATTAAAAAGACAAGAGAAGACGGGATATTTTGACTGTCATGTCTGTGAACTGATTTATTTGTAATTATTTTTCTGGCTGAGTTTTCGACAATTGAAAAGTTCCTGTAAATGGTTTATTTCAAATAAATTATTAAAAAATTCAAAATATTTTTATTGGGGACTTATTATAGTTTTTTTTTTTTTTTGTGGATGGTAAATATCATCCAAATGATAGCCCCCGCCCGCGGAGCGGGAAATAGTGTCAGACTCTTACTGACGAAAAAACCCAACCGTTCCTTCTTCGTACCGGGGCCGAGCTTCCCTTTCGGATAACCCTGACCCAGTAAGCTTCGACCCTGCTGCTGCTGACAACTCCTTGAGGCGCGCGGGAACAGTGCGTGCCGTCGACGACTTAGGCTCGGTCCGGACAGTTACCGCACAGTCGGACAGCGAGCTACCCATTGCTCGCCGTCCGCAAGCCTGCGCCTGCGGTGGCCGGAATTCGGGATCAGAATCTCGGCGGCAGCTGGGGCGCTGTGAGCGTCGGCCTCCTCCTTTGTTAGTTTCTGCTTCACAGGAGACGACCACCTGCCACTCCTCAGCTAGTGCACAGTTCCAATTGGTTGTTTCTTACAAAGAAGAACCGGCAAGAAACTCCATGGTTACTCTTTTGAAAAAAAATATAATTTTTCAAAAAATATTTCCATTTTACAATATCAATAGGTATATAGCAGTAGATACTTATCAGTCAGAACCTTTACCATAGGGTCAGTGCCGTTCTTGTGGGGTATCTTCTAAATTAATAAAAAGCTGTCGCCGCTCAAACTAACACAATAACAACTAATGAGTTTTGTTTTTAACTTTCATTGTATATATTTAACAAAATAATATTTTACACAACAAAAAAAAAAGATGTTTTAAATGTACAGTTCAAATCTCGATAAAGAAAAAAACAATTCATGTAGAAAATAAAAAAAAACTATGACTCAATTTCTGGAAAGAAAATCATAGCTAAATTAATGTGACATGGTTAAACACGCGTTGTTTTGCTTGCTTGAATGAATTTTCAATAACACAGGCCTACTATCCACGGACGCGTAGCTTCATAGACGCGTATTAGCCATTATAGGCTTGGTGTACGCCTGCGTGAAACTCACATACAAAACAATGCAATTCTGTCGATAAAGCGGCAACAAACACAACGCCGCCGCCGCTAGTCTACAGACTTTCATAACAGGCTAGTTGCCGTAAAAAATGTAATTAGTCCGTCTTTTAGATTATTCAAAAATAAGGGACACGTATTTTTTTATTTGTAAATAAAACCGAAAATGACAAAGATATAGCCTATTAAAGTTACGTGTAACGTCACGCCGTGCTGCATTTTTTCGTCACACGTAACTTTAATGGGCTATATCTTTGTTATTTTTTGTTTAATCGAAAAAAGAAAAAATACGTGTCCAATATTTTTTTATAATCTAAAATACCCGGACTAATAAATGTAATTATTTTGACCCTGGAAACTACCCTATTACGTATGTTAGCTATTGTGAGTAGGCGTACACCAAGCGTATAATGCCGAATGCGCGTCTATAAAGCTACGCGTCCGTGAACAGTAGGTCTTAGTTTGCGTTTAATTTGTGACATGGCGATGATTTTTTTGACCAGAAATGAGAATTATAGTTTATTTATACAAAGTTGAAATAATAGATGCGTTTCCTTAATAAGGTTCATTTGAGTTATCAAAGTGAACTACTTTTAGTATGCGACAAAAAAAAAACACTGTTCCATACATTTATGTTCACATAAAAAAAAAAAACAAAATATATAAAATGTATGGAGCAAAAAATTCAGCTGTTTCGTACATTTATGTGAATATAAATGTGCAGACCAAAAATATCAGCTGCTTCGTACATTTATGTGAATATAAATGTACGGAGCAAAAAAAGCAGCTGCTTCGTACATTTATGTGAATATAAATGTGCGGAGCAAAAAAATCAGCTGCTTCGTACATTTATGTGAATATAAATGTGCGGAGCAAAAATATCAGCTGCTTCGTACATTTATGTGAATATAAATGTGCGGAGCAAAAAAATCAGCTGCTTCGTACATTTATGTGAATATAAATGTGCGGAGCAAAAATATCAGCTGCTTCGTACATTTATGTGAATATAAATGTGCGGAGCAAAAAAATCAGCTGCTTCGTACATTTATGTGAATATAAATGTGCGGAGCAAAAATATCAGCTGCTTCGTACATTTATGTATATAAAAATGTATGGACCAAAAAAATCAGCTGCTTCGTACATTTATGTGAATATAAATGTGCAGACCAAAAAATTCAGCTACTTCGTACATTTATGTGAATATAAATGTGCGGAGCAAAAAAATCAGCTGCTCCGTAGATTTGTACTTGGTCACATAAATGAATATGAATGAACTTACCATGAATGTATTTGTTCATCTATTTATGGAGCAGGGATTTCTTTTTCATGATTTCAAGGTTCATCGCATAGTAAAAGTTGTTCGTATTGATGAGTACAATGACCCCTTTCTAGGAAAGTTCATCTATTTTTTCAAAGTTGTATACAGGATGTAAGGGGCAGCCCTTTACAAACTGTAAGGGCTTGCTCAGTAGTCAAAACTGAACAACCTTCCACAAGAATTTTTTTCAAGAAACTAAAAAAAAAAATCCGCCTCACCATACAAAATTAAAAACTTGATTGGACAGTTTGTATGGAAAGGTTTTTTTTTTCGTTTTCTGAAAAACAATCTTCTGGAAGGTGGTTCAGTTTCGTCTACTAAGCAAGCCCTCAAAGTTTGTGGAGGGTTGTCCCTTACACCCTGTCTAAAAAAAGTAATATTTACGTTCTTTATAATTCAAAGGAATTCAAAAACATTACTCTTTTACTCATTTCTCATCTTACATTTTAATTTAAAAAAATTACCATTCACACATTATTATTATTATTATTTTTTTAATTTTCAAAAAATCGCTCAAAAGGAAAAACATAATGAGTAAAGTTTTTGAATTTCAGCCGACCCACGATATGACCGTGACGAAGACATAAGCGAATAAAAGAACAACGAAGAATGTATATTAAATAATATATAAAAAATTATTGTAAATGTAGAGGGATAATTATAAATAAAAATAAATAATTATATATAAGTTTAACTTTAATTTATGCAATGCCGATGAAGGAGATGTGTCGCAACCAGGTATTTTGATTCGTCAATTATTATTTTTTTCTTATTTATTTGTAATGTAATGTTTAGTTTCGAATACACGCTTATAGAGTAGGTACATACGGACAGCGTCATTAACTGGTTACCTCATATTCATATATAAGTACATTATGATATAGTCTGTCTAAAAAAACAAACGACTTGGGAATTTTGTATAATATTTAATCATTTAAAAAATAAAGAAAGAAAGGAAGTAAAATTATTTATTTGGCACAGCACAATGCGCAGGCACAAAATACTTATATTCGCTACTTTTTATAAGGTTCATATATTAGTAAACAATGATCAAGATCTCTTAATCGACCTTGATTATTGAACCAGTGTTGACTACATTAGATTTCATTTTACTCTAATAATTACACAAGTCGTTTGACTATTAAGATACGACTCCTGTCGGTGATTATGATTACCGCTGAGGCGGAATGAGACCCCAGCCGAAATCGATAATCTTAATAGAACCGAAAGCCGTTTTTCAACATACTTGTGAAGAAAAAGTATTTCATTGTGAGAGGGGTATCCATTTGATGCAGCTGTACTGTGTCTATACAGTAAAGTCGGACTTTGGCCGCAGCTTGATAACCAATTTGCAGTCTCCCGCGTTTTCAACCGCGACTTTGGTTACTGCTTCGCTCCCGTGGGTCATAGCGTGATGTTATATAGTCTATAACCTTCCTCAATATCTGGGCTATCAAAAAATAATTACTCAATTCGAACCAGTAGTTTCCGAGTTTTTTTTTTTAAATGATATAAGTAGTGATGCAATCGTTGATGGTGAGGCGCACTAGTTTATTAAGAGCCTATTCACTCTAGCCTTGAAGACACCCAAATTATAATTGGACGGGAAGACCGCAGCAAGCAAATTGCAGATTAACGCCGATTATAATATTTGTAAAGAGACAAATACGGGACACTGTGATTGGTTAACGAGCTCGGGCCGAAGTAATACGACTACGGTATATTTTATTCCAAGAAGCTAGATAAGAGACAAGGGTCAGTCTTACCACATTCGTATAAAAGGCCATTTAAGTTTTATGCAAGCGTCAATTGTGGTAGGTATGACATGGAGGAAGGGGGAGAGAGCTCATATGGTGATTACGTGTCTAAACAGACGGACCGCATTTCAACTGCAATCCAACCGTGCAGTTTGAATACAGTTGACACGACTGCAATAGAACTGCAAACCAAACGTGCAGTCCGATTGCAGTCGTGTCAACTGCATTCAAACTACGTTTAAACTGCAATTTGCGGTTGGATTGCAATTGAAATGCGGTCCATCTATTTAGACCCTACGTTGTTAGGTGGTTTGTTTTGTTATTCCCTTTCACAACTACCTAGTTTACGTAAGCATAGGACGGGGGAGGGGGGGGGGGGTAAGAGCTTTTCTTACTTAAAATTTTTAGAATTCTGCGTCATACTTGAATGGTCACATTTTAAAATACAGTAGGCACAACGGATCTTGAGCGCTCGGCGTCAGAGTGGGGATCGCTTTGCCCATACATTGGCGAGCCAATCGTCTTCGTTGTTAGATACATGCAGCATCGCAGGGAACGAATGAGGAGTGACGTCTATGACGCGATGGCGTGGCGAGCTAATCACTGACACTCCCCGCCCCCGCGTCTCACTTCGCACCACTAAAGAGACCGAATATTTGACTTCTGCGCAACCGCTCAAGATCCGTTATGGCAACAGTATTCAGTGATGCCTATTCAGAGTTAGTAAAACAGACCCTTAAACAATGCATTTTTTGATAAAATACTTGTATTTTAGTTGCTTTCCTGCCAGCAGTTAAATAAGTAGTTATTAAAAAAAAATATCTCATGAATTATTAGTATAAATTGTACACCAAAGTACAAGAAAGCTTATTATGTTTACCCGTATACAGTACAATTCACGAATGATGGCGGCCGTGAAGTTTGCGCAGAAGGCTGCGCAGTAACGTGTTTTAGGAACCAAATGGCGACGTGCGTGTGCGAGAAGAGTGTAGTATGCGCGAACGTTCGCAAAGGCTAACTTCACGGCCGCCATCATTCGTGAATTGTACTGTACATCTGTTATCAAAATATCAACCAGCGGTTGCTTGTCTCTATCTGTACTGTTACTATGTATATTGCTGGGCCAGACATAAAGCAGCTTTCTATCGGTGTAAAAATTTTAGCAATCGGACCAGTACTTTCAGAGATTACCTAATACAATCATAATAACAAACTTTATCTACACTAATATAATAAAGAAATAATATTTGTTTTTATGTGTTTTTGTTTGGAAAAGGTAATCTCTGAAAGTACTGCCCCCCTAGCCAAGTTACAACCGTTTCGCTTGCGCCGAACGCTTCGAGTTGACCTTGCCGCCAATTCTTTTGTTCTAACCACGTGACTGAGCGTTAAGACGACGTTATTCCCGTACATTTGAAGCTTTCTACAAGCGTTAACTATTGCAGATTAGCAACTTGGCTAGGGGGGCTGGTCCGATTTCGAATTTTTTTTCACCTATAGAAAGCTGCTTTATTCCTGAGTGACATAGGCTATATTTTATGTACGCGGGCAAAAGCTAGTCTCTTTATAATATTAGAGTAGATTATCCCAAATTTATCTGGCACCTACCCCAATTGTTTTGCAATATTTGCTTATCGCTCGCACTTATTTAAACTTAGCACCTTTTTTTTTATTATCATCCTCTCAACATCTTCACCGTATCAATAGCCTGTTCTATTTTTTCTGCAGCCAGAGCAAAGCGTTCACCAGTGGCCGCAAGCGGCGTGCCCCCCAGCCCGGAGCGGTCGGCGGGACGGTCCCGCTCGAGGCCTGGAGTGTCGCAATCACAACGTGAGTATTACCACCCTAGTCACTATAGATGCAGGTTTGCAGATAGTACGAGATCCGTAGATGATATCTCTTTCCTCATCTTTTAGTCGATAATGATAAATGTTATATGTAGTAGAGGATACGATTAAGAACGACCTTCACCGGTCTGTTTAATAAATGAAACGTTTTTTATGACAAATCTAGTATATTAAATAATATAACGGGGGCGGGTTGCCTAAGAAATTCCTGGCCAAACAATTATTATTGTTTTTTTTTAGAAAAATGCATAACCGTTATTCATACCAGATTTTTTTGCAGACAACCCTATATCATAGTATTCGTAATGAAACAGTATTTATTTTGATATACAATTTGTTGTATATCAAAATAAATACACCTGTTTACACTCGTACATACCTGTTTACCTGACAACCCATAGTTATGCCAAGAAACAAAAAAGCAACCCAACGTTTTTATGTTCAGGCTTCATACTTTCGATTAGTATTAAATTTACTCGTTAAACAAACTGGTACTTTAAAAAAAAAAATGTTTGGCCAGGTATTTCGTAAGCAACCCACCCGCGTTATATTATTTAATGTATCTAAATTTATCATAAAACACGTTTCATCCATTAAACAGACCGGTGAAGGTCGTTCTTAATCGGATCTTAGACTAATGCTAGATAATGTGTTCATTAAGACATTCCGAATAGGTTGCCTAGGTTAACTTTTTATGCGAGGCAACCCTTCTATTTGCACAAAAAAAGGAGGCTACCTATAGTTTTTCAGTTCCTTGAGGCACATTCTTTCAGCTGATGCTCGACTTTTTCAAATAACAAATGAGGGGTAATTGATGTCAAAAATGTAACAACAAATTTTGTTACTAAAAATCATTGGCATCAGATTTAGCTAGGCAACCTATGCGCAATGTCTTAATGAACGTGTTCGGAGCAATACGACCGAACAGCTAAGCACTTTTGCTTTCGTACATTTTTATATAACTAGCAAAAGTAATTATTAAAGTACAATACGTATTCGGTCGTCGATCGCGTAACTCAAACCATACCAAAACCATTCAAACCATCTTTAGGATAAACCAGCTTATCTTTCTTACTTATAACTACTTTTATCTGCATATTTAGTTGTCTAAATCATAAAACCATAATCAAACTAAAGTCGTATCATTTAAACCGAACCAAAATCAAACTATAACCTTCAAATAAACCAAAACCACTAAAATATCAACCAATCAAGAAAGTTGGTATTGCGCAGACAGATACCAAGTTTTCTACAGAACGTATTATATAGCACATAATATTTATCATAATCGAATACCAGATGAGGGAAGAGATATCTACGGATCTCTTACTACAAGACCCTTTCGGACAACCCATGGGACTTTCTACCTAAATAATACATGTATCTCCATTCCACAGCGACTTCCCGTTCATCATCGCCGTCATCTCGCAGCAGCGGCCCCATGTCGCTAGCCAGCGCTCGCAGACGACCCTCCGGCATCCCGCGATCCTTAGCGGGATCCAGAGAGACAAGCCCTACCAGGTGAGAACACTAATATTATAAACTAAACTGCTATACGTTTTGGTGCATAATGTAAGTATAGCACGCAACAGATAAATAATTAAATAATAAAGACGAAAGTGTGTTTTTTTTTAATAAGAGACTCGAAAACCCAGTCTTATCCCATCGCTTTTAGGCAATTGACTGTTTTTCGCACTAGTGCGGAAAAGTGCGTGTGTTCGCTTCCGCTACAGCTGTTTTATTATAATAATCGTATCAAACTGGGCGCGCGTCGACCCATTTGTAAGTGTATTGAAAAACATCGTTTGGTACTCGTTTTTTATTAGGGTTCCGTAGTCAACTAGGAACCCTTATAGTTTCGCCATGTCTGTCTGTCTGTCTGTCTGTCCGTCCTCGCTTAATCTCTGTGACCGTTAGCACTAGAAAGCTGAAATTTGGTACCAATATGTATATATCAATCACGCCGCCAAAGTGGTAAAATAAAAATTGGAAAAAAATGTTTTATTAGGGTAGCCCCCCTATATGTAAAGTGGGAACTGATTTTTTTTTTTTAATTTCTACCCTGACGTGTGATATATCGTTGGATAGGTATTTAAAAATGAATAGGGGTTTACTAAAATCATTTTTTGATAATGTCAATAATTTCGGAAATAGTCGCTCCAAAAGTAAAAAACAATGTGTCCCCCCCCCCTCTAACTTTTGAACCATAAGTTTAAAAAATATGAAAAAAATCTGAAAAGTAGAACTTTATAAGGAATTTCTAGGAAAATTATTTTGAACTTGATGGAAAGAACAGTTTTTGTACAAAAAAGACAACAGGGTTCTACAAAATAATTTCTGGACTAAGTTTATATAAGTGTATATGCAAGCATTTTTTTTAACCTCATAAGTGGGTACACTTATTGTGATGGACGGGAAACTACGGAACCCTACACTGAGCGTGGCCCGACATGCTCTTGGCCAGTTTTTTTTTTGATAGGCTTGGCTTGGTTACACCTTCGCCAGGGCTCGGGCGAATGCCGCCTCGGTCGCAATGATAAACTTTTTTCACTTGTATCTAAATGTACTATTTTCATATTCCACAACTTTTCTACAACGCAATGTAGTCCCAGACTAAACAGATCGTGTGATGTGAGTACTAGCAAGTGATAAACATACTCATATATTTCTAAATACATACTTTTCATAGATAAATTACACCCAGACACAAAACAAATGATCGTGCTCAACACACAAAGATTTGTCTTGGGTGGGAATCGAACCCACGACCTCCGGCATAGCAGTCAGAGCCATTTACCACTAGACCAACAGGCCAGTCAATACAAGCAAGATCCTTTTTTTTTTACAGAAGTGGCAGATCAAGTAGCGTAATTAGCGCTGCGGGTGTGCGTCGGCGCGAGTCTATCGAACGCACCGCGCCCAGCCGCGCACCCGCCGCTACCTTACGGCTCCTGCAACAGACTCGAGACGCTGAGGCTTTGCTTAGAGTGAGTACCCTTCATCACCATTGTTTAGCTGATTGACGCCCACTGATGAATACAGCATCATCAACAAAGGTCGGAATTAGGTAGAGTTATTTAAGTCAGACAAGACATAGGCCTCTCCCAAGTGTCGCCGCTATGAAGAAAGAAAGAAAAATAATTTATTTGGTACAGCACAAGAAGACAGACGTGTGTGGAAAAAGGAGGGGGAGGCTTTCGTTCAGCAGTGGGACATAAATGGGCTAACTAACGGCATAAGGCCCAAACACAATAATTAGATAACAGAGCTAAAAAAAGCAAAAAAAATATAGTTGTTGTGTGCCTCACGGCTGCACCAAAACAGGTCCAGTTCAGCATGAATGCCAGACAACTAGTGCCTGACGCTGGTTTTCAACTGAACCTGTGGTTGTGACGCAACGGACGTAAAACCGGTTTTGGAGTGCAATATAATTTAATATCGGTGATGTACCCTCCATCGTCATTGTTTAACTTCTTTTTTCACGTCAATCTAAAAATTCTAAGTGGCGTATGAGTCTGACCTCTACCGTGTCATCGTGGGGGAACGATCTCGCCCCAGGCCTTGGTACAAGCCATGCGTCTTCTTCGAAGCAGTAATGTTAGCAAAGGAGGAGGCCGACTACGTGAGGCCAAGGGCTCTCGCGCCCCAGCGGCCGACGGAATCCCGACCCCGATTTCCGGCCACCGGTATACTCTACTATTGCGGTCAACGACTACGGTCGGTCACTCGGTCTTACTATTGTGTCTCAAATTGACGGTATCTGAAAAGAACTCCGAAAACTCATAAATAACTAAATAATTAAACTCAATTCAGGATCCTGCTCTAAGTATTTTCTATTTTAGACGTGAACCCTTTGGCCCACAGAGTCCAGAAGACAGCTCGACGTGCGACGACCGAAACCGCGGTCGAGACGATGACTCGGAGGCCTCCAGCGTCTGCTCCGAGAGGAGTCTCGACTCTTATAGGAGACATGATGTGAGTCACTACTGATAACTTGTCCATTTAATATGAATCATTTAGCGTTGAAAGGGTTATCAATAAACTAACAGCAACCCCGAAAGATTGGCTATCATTTATTGAAGAGTTCCCTAATCTACCTTTAAGTTCAGATTTTAAATTTTTACCAAAAAAATAGTAACACTTGGGAAAAATACTCTTCTTGAAATTCACTTAACATTTAACGAAGATGTCACTTAACAAGATAAAAAATAAAATAAAAAAGCGCGCTGCTTTGAAAGGTGCGGGTGCAGGAACGTGTGCGATTTTCTCGGCCACACTGGCAGCATGGTGAGCGGCGCGGGCGCAGGAACAGAGTTTTCTCTCGCCGACCGCGCGCGCATTTACTGTGGTCACTTGTATGAACTCATTATGCTACGTCTACATGTTGGCCCAGCCTCGGCCAATCGTCATTGTGTTAACGGGGTTTCCCCGTTTATACAATGACTACATAATAAGGATTGGCCGAGGCTGGGCCAACATGTAGACGTAGCATTATGGCGAGAGTTGTCCGTGCCGCTTCCCGCGCCCGCGTGCTCAATATAGACACAAAATAGATAGGTACAGAAGACAATCTCATGTATGTACTTCACTTTTTATACCTACGCTCGGTGGACGCACACTAATGAACGTTTGAGCCGGAACTTTTCGACGAGTGGCCCGAGACGCGACCGAGACATCGTGTCCGTGAGCGGTGTCTATGTGTGCGTTGCTCGAGCGCGCTTTGTATGTAGATTGACTTCTGTATCTATCTATTTTGTGCTATAGACGCTCAAATGAAATTCTCACGTTTGAGATTGCCGTACCGCACCCGCTTCGCACCCGCGCTTCCAATGTGGCCGAGAAGTTAGGAATAGTGTTTAAAATCGTCTGTACTCTCGTCAGTATGAAAACTTGCAATCATAGTCAAGTGTCTACCTCAAAAGAATGTTGTCCTCCCTCCCCCCCACAGAGCGTATCGTGGTCGGGCTCGGCATCTCGCCTGGGCTGGGACTGCGCGTCGCCGCCGCCGCCGCCTCCGCCCGACGACATCATCGCGCTGTGCGCCTGCACGCACTGGACCGAGAGGAAGGACGGCCTCACCCACCTGGTAAGCAGCACTTGAAACCATGACGAACAGGACACTCTGACATCCCAGCCGCCGCTGGAGACGCGCAGAGTGTCTTGAGTCGTAAGATGATTCTGTGCAGATTACGAGCAGTAGGTAGCTCGTCGTCCGGCCAAGCCCGAGTGTCGAAGTGCCTCAAAAACATGTCAGCAAAATGGACGGGGCCCAAATTACATCTTAATCAACATACAAAGTGACACTGGCTCTCAAAATGCAAAAAAGCTTAAGAAAAACATACCATATCAAGAAATACGATTCTCTTTCAACTTTTTAGTCACTTTCAAACTTCCTCTACTGTGCTTATTTCTCACTTAAACCATTCTTCGTACACCACACATCTATCGCGAACACTCAAATAATACGACCTTTGTCTCCTGAGTAAGAATCACCGAACTTAAGTGGCAGTGGGCAGGGCAATTTGCTAATAGAACAGATGGTCGATGGGGACTAAAGGTTCTAAAGTGGCGACCACGTACTGGAAGACGCATCTTCGGAAGGATAACCTGGCGAGGGTCACTGGAACCCGAGGGATACGAGACGCACAGGACCGTTCCTCGTGGGTCCTATGTCCAACAGTGGACGTCTTTCTGCTAAAATGATGACGTGTTTTTTTTTCACAGGCAAATTACCTAAACAGCGGTCGTCTACTAACAGACGAGCAGCTGCGCCGCCTCACCGAACTGCTCAACAAGATGTTCGTGGACGCGCACACCAAGGTGTTCTCGTTACTGCTGGACGCTGTCTGCGAGCTGCTGCTGGTGCACTGGCAGCAGCTTAAAGACTGGCTGTATCAGCTCATGTTCAGGTAAGTTATATGATCTTTTTTTTGGTAGGAAAATCATCCAATGACATTCTCCGCTCTTGGGTGGAACGGGAGATAGTGTCAGACTTTTATTCACTAAAAACCTACTTTTGTTCCTTCGTTGCCTTTAGTACCCGGCCTGAGCTATCTTTCGAACTAAACCTGGCCCCAGTAGGCTTCGACCCTGCTGGGCCCCTGCTGTTGCTGACAACTCCTTGAAGCGCGTGGGAACAGAGCACGCCGTCGACGACTTGGGCTCAGTTCGGACAGTTACCGGACGGTCGGACAGTGAGCTACCCATTGCTCGTCGTCCGCAAGCCCGCGCCTACGGTGGCCGGAAATTGGGAATGGTGTCGGCCTCCTCCTTTGCGAGCATTACTGCTTCACACGCATCGGCTCGCGCCATTCCTCCTCGCTCTGGACTATGGCCTGAACCAAGGCCCGGCGCGAGAGGTCTCCGCAGCCGATCACCTTCACGAGGGCACGGCGATGCTCCGCCCAAACACAGGGGTCAAAGTTTCATTGAAAGTCCAATGATCGTTGTAAACAACCACACATTAGACGCGCCACAACTCTTGTACTAAAAGCGCTCATTTCTGCCTGATCACTTAAAAAAAATCTTGCTTGTATCCTGCGACGCGGCGCTAAACCAAACCCTTTGAAATTTTCGTTTCGAGTGCAAGCAAAAATGAACTTAGCGGTAGTCAGGTGGAAGTGTCTTTCATAGTAGAATCAGCGCTCGAGGGGAATAGAAAATCTCAGCTGTATATAATAATTTTGTTCCAGATTACTTATGAAACTCGGCACAGACATCCTGGGCTCGGTGCAGAGCAAGATCATGAAGACGTTAGACGTCATCCACGAGTGCTTCCCGGCTGAACTGCAACTACACAACATATTTAGGTAATATTTTGTTATATTTATGATAGAGAGAGTCTTTTATCGTGCGTGCAAGCAGTAACTTCAATGACATATGCAAGGAATATGATCTGGATCCATTCACCATTAGTGTGAACTCGGCCAGAAGGAGCTTAAGTCTCAAATTTTTCATGTAACATTAGGTTTAATAGTTTATTAATTAGTTTCTTAAGTGCAAGCTAAGGATTTTTGCTGTATCCTACGTAACCAAGAAGCGCAGCTTTTTGTTTTTGTGCTCACACCATATTTAATGTATATTATAATGTCTACACGTGAGGACTTGTAATTAGCTTTCTAGTGATTATGGATTCCTTGTTTTTGTCTGGTTTTATTAGCTGTAAGTCCTCCATGTACTAAATAAATAAATTTATAATAAAGGCCTGTTCGCGACTTTGGTCTTAGCGGTGAGCGGGGCGTGTGAATTTCTGTACCAGGTTTCCTTTTATGACGTAGGCGCGCACTAAGAGAGGATTTTTCAAAAGTCACACCCTATGGGAATGTAATGCCTATTAAGGGAATGCAACTCGACATACATTTTCACTGTTTTTCATACAACCGCTCTTACGCGATTATGACGTTATTACACATTTCCCATTAGATATTTTGTAAACACAGTGTCGTGGGGATATTATCTTGGCTTCTATTGAAATCATTTTGTAAATTTATTTTAATCTAATCCAGTAAAGACTTCTGAAAATCTGCTATTTTGCATTTATTTTGACACTTCATAATTTACTCAAAAATTAAAAAAGTCAAAAAAGTATTACCATAGAAGCATTGCAAATTTTATCAACATTCTAAATGACGACAATTTTTTTGAAAAACTTTTAAGGGTTTAAAATAAACACGTATTTCCTGGAACAACTTTTGTAAAATATTCGAGTTTTAGGTATTATCGTACTTTTTTCACGTTGCCTTTTCGTCATACATCGCGTTGGATTGCGTTAGATGAAACAACAAGCTTTTAAACCATGCTCGATGTTTACTACAGGCGAGTGGAAAAGCAGCCTCTTAATATTGTAACATAAAAATATTCAAATCAAAATCAAAAATATTTTTATTTCACATAGGCCTACATGGGCACTTATAAAACGTCAGAAGCTAGTGCGCGGTTCCAAATTGGTCGTTTCCTATGGAGAAGAACCGGCAAGAACCTCCATGGTTACTCTTTTAAAAAAGGTAATTCTCAAATCAATCATTTATTAAAAGAGTAACCATGGGTTCTAGCCGGTCTCCATACGAAAAGACCATTTCGAACCGTGCACTAGCTTCTGACGTATTATAAGTGCCCATGTAGGCCTATGTGAAATAAAAATTATGGATATATTTTTAAAATTACTCTCTTCTGTGTATCTTCCTACTCTTATCCCATATTACTTGGGGTCGGCGCAATACGTTTTTTCTTCCATTCTATCACAAAGTAGATAGGTACAAAAGACAATCTCATGTATGTACTTCACTTTTCATACCTACGCTCGATGGACGCCCACTAATGAGCGTTTGAGCCGGAACTGTTTGACCAGTGGGCCGAGATGCACCCGAGATATCGTGTCCGCGAGCGGTGTCTATGTGTGCGTTGCTCGAGCGCGCTTTGTATGTAGATTATCTTCGGTACCTATCTATTTTGTGATTCTATCCTGTCACCCGTCAAGTTATCACTAACTCCCTTTTCTTTCATATTACTCCTCACACAATCCATCGCTCTTTTCTGCGTTTGACGTTTCAAATACCGTCAAGTAGAGACACAATAGTAAGACAATAGCAGCGCGAACGCTTGGGGTTTTATGAATAACCAATTTAACTCGAATTAATGTTTTTGTTAATTTCCCACAGGTTCCTAGCGGACGGCGCGACGGCCCCGACTCCTAAGACGAAGGCGGCCGCGCTTCGCTTCTTGGCGGACCTCGCGCACGACTACTGCACGCCCAACAGTCTGGCGTTAGCTTTACATGGTACGTTACTGTTTATAATAACACTAGCTGTGCCCGCGACTTCGTTCGCGTGGACTACGGGATTTTGAATTTGTTTTTTCTAAAATAAAAGTAGCCTATGTTAAATATAATAACTCGGGGTTATAAAACGTAACCCCGTGTGAAAAAATGCAGCACGGCGTGACGTCACACGTAACTTTAATGGGCTATATCTCCGTCATTTTTGGTTTAATTTACAAATAAAAAAATACGTGTCCCTTATTTTTGAATAATCTAAAAGACGGACTAATTACATTTTTTACGGCCACTAGCCTATTCTTCATGACGCGTAGTTAAGCTGTTTGACAATGATCAGTCACTATTTCCTTAACGCGAATTATATACACGGTGTGTCTGATATTGATGCACAAACGAATACCATGGATCCAGTACATAATTTTAGATCCCCCAGTGGTAGATTTTTTCATCGGCTTTTTCAAAGATATATTTACTTTTTTTTAAATATATCGTTATTCTAAACTTGTAAGTACTAGATCCATAGTATTTGTTTGTATGTCAATGTTTGATCTGTATAATCCATCAAATTTTATTTCAATACACTTGCTCATAAAGTGACTTTTATTGCTTATTATTTACTATTTTTTTATTTTTTTTACTTATTATTTTTTTATATAATTATAAAACTGTGACATTTTGATTACCATTACGCACTAGTGCTATAATGTAGTTAAAACCTTTTTGTTCAACTTCTCCCCCGCCATAATTTTATTACATTAATTGTATCAATATGAGCGCGCCTATGAAGAAAATAAAAAAAAAATAGGCACAAGAAAACAAATTTACACCGCTATAAAGTTTACTAGTTTTATAGTTATTTTCTCCACAAGTGTATTGAAAAACGTCGTATGATACACGTGAGTAATTAATGATTACCGTTCTCAGCTCTCACAAGACCCTCGCCACGGCTCGGGTCTAAATACCACCTCGACGTTAATCACTATCATTACACACTTATATCATAATGTAGTATTCTTTAACCGCCTTCATAAAAGAGGAGGTTACATGTAACCTGTATATATCGTGCAGGAGGTGCTACGGGCGTGGCGGGGCGAGCGTTAGTGAAGGTGGCGGCGCTGGCCAGCGACCCGCGCGCCGCCGACGTGCGCGTGTGCGCGCGACGAGCGCTCGCGCATCTCTACGACTGCAACCCCGTACCGGTTAGTATTGTACTTCAATATCCACTCTAGCATTATCTCACTCAGAGTTCAGACCTACTGACCACGGACTCAAAGCTTTGTAAACGCATATTTGTCATTATACGCTTGGTGTACATGTCGAAAAAGCGGCAAAGTCATGCTGATGTATCGTTGCCACTTCGCCGACAGTTTCATAATTTTGTAAAAAAGCTTCACGCAGGCGTACACCAAAGCGTATGATAATACATACGCGTCTATGAAACTACACTTCCGTACACGGTAGCTTAGTTAGTCTTACTTACCGAGAACGAATGAAACAGAAACAAAAAAAAATGCCAACTTTAATTACAAACAGTTTGGTAAATTTAAAAATATTTAATTTGATCTCCGTCTGAACCAGTTTACTAAAATTTGTACCGTCAACGCAATGAATGTGTGAAGTGGTTTTCTGCTGCACTGGAAATTCGAGTTTGATTTCCGCACAAAACCAATATTTTTATATTTACCACGATAAAATTGATAAATGGTACCAATTTTAGCAGCAAAATACACTGTGTAGGAAATCTTCAATGATAGGTTTATTGGAATTATATTGTACAAGATTTAAAAATTACAATTTTTGCTATATGAGAGTGTATTGCTCGTTCAAAACGTTATCGTCGCAAGTCCTTTTTACGGAAACGGAAATCGTAAGCTCGCCATCCGGACACAGTCGATGTCAAAACGCAGTATAACTCGCAAAGTCTTCAGCAGGTGGCGCCAGAGCCGCCAATTGCGCAGATGGCGCTGATTGCCCCAACACACTGCGCAATAAGAAAATCTTCACTTTTAATGCTGCGAAATATAAGCGAAATGTTCCTATCGACAGTTCACGGCGTTAATGAGCGAGCTGCCGGCGGAGACGCAGGCGCTCGTCAACGGAGTTGTGCAGCAACATGTCAGGAGAACTTCAAGCAGTGAGTACATTCCTCTGTTTATAACGAAAGAAGGAGCATTCTTCTCCAAAGGGATCTACGCTTTGGAACGTGCAATTTAGCTTCACTTTTCTTGGACTGAACGACATTTGACTATTCAACAGTCCCTGCAAACGGTATATTTTAAATAATGATTTTGATTTTGACTCGCACAGGACAAACAACAAATTATTTTTATTTATCTCACCTGATAGAAAGTGAGTTATACCGTATACTACATATTTTATCTATAAGTACTTAAAAGACAATATTAAAAGATAAAAATAAAAGATCTGTGCGAAGCTAAAAAGGCTCCTATTTCAGCGTAAGCTGAGGATATTTACGAAAAAAGTAAAATATCTATGTTATACGGCTTTACCAGTCCGTCTTGATGAGACGAATCGATAACTGTGTTTAACTTAATTTGGGTAAAAAATTGCAGATAGTTAAGGTGGTAGGTGGTAGTTGGTGGGTACTCTTCGTGTTTTAATCAAAGACTACGATTTGACAATACGAATGTTGCATGTTTTTTCCATTTCATAAATAGTGAGGTACCGCAACCGATACTAACCAGAAAACCGAAAAAATAATTTCGTTTTTTATGCAACTAATTATGATCAGCTTTTGTATTTCCTGAAAGTAATTTGGTAGACTTATATATCTCTAGCATTCTACAGAAGTGAAAACCGCTTCGTGAGTTCTTAGCCTAAGTAAAAGGCGGAGTGTTAAAAAATATGGTAATATTTTTGATTATTTTAGTTTTCAATTCATATTAGACTTTATATAAACACACACATACGGTATCTTAGTCCTATTTTCCATAAAGGTTCTAATGTTAAAAAACCGGTATGAAAAATCGAATTTGGAGACATCACTTTTACTAAAAATCTGGCAACATATTTTCAGAAATTGACATTTGCACATGTCAAATCATAGTCTTTAATTAAAAAATGAACTGTAGGTGGTAGTTAAGGCGCGCAATAAAGTTGTATAATAATAATTGTTGGTCTAGTAGTTAGTGACCCTGACTGCTATGCCGGAGGTCGTGGGTTCGATTCCCACCCAGGACAAATGTTTGTGTGATGAGCACGATCATTTGTTCTGTGTCTGGATGTAATTTATCTATAATATGTTTGCATTTAGACATATATAAGTATGTTTATCAGTTGTCTAGTACCCATAACACAAGCTCTGCTTAGCTTGGGACTAGACGGCGTTGTGTGATAGTTGTGGAATATTATTATTATAATAATAATAATAGTTGTTTTTTGCACTAAGGGTACGATATATTAGTATAAGTATGTAAACAGTTTCATGCAGCGAAAACCGCACTGGGCCCGCGTGGTGGATGACGGTCCATTCCCTCTCCTAGAGAGGAGGCCTGAGTCCCAGCAGTGGGAACAGGCCGACTATGCTATGCTATGCTAACGAATCGTATATCCCAGCAGGCTTGGACAGTCCGCTGCGGACGGTGAGCGGCGCGTCCAACTCGACAGCGGAAGACGTGTACTCGCGCATCCGGAAGACCACCTCCGAGATACACACGTACACCGCGCAGCACAGCAACGGTATGTACACCGCCACCACGGGGGGCCCACTGTGGGGTCGCCCTCCTCTGCCCTGTGTGAGCTCTGCACTGACAAGGTTCGCCCTGAAATGCTAAAGGCAACTGAATGGAGACTTACGGAGTCTTTAAGTCGAGAGTGAATAGGTTACTTCTAGACAAGCGTGCTCCATCGTCGGCCACATCATCACTTACCATCAGGTGAGATAGTGGTCAAACGCGAGCCTATCAATAATAAAAATAAAAAAAAAATTAGTCAATAAGTCTGATATTCTCTGTCGCTCTATTCAGAGCGGAAGAAGCTACAGTACAATTCACAAATGAGGGCGGCCGTGAAGTTAGCCTTTGAGAAAGTTCGCGCATACTACACTCTTCTCGCACACGCACGTCGCCATTTGGTTCCTGAAACACGTTACTGCGCAGCCTTCTGCGCAAACTTCACGGCCGCCATCATTCGTGAATTGTACTGTATTTTGAGTGAAGGATGGAAGGATAGTTGACAAGCCTGTTGGTCTGATTGCTATGCCGAAGGTCGTGGGTTCGATTCCCACACAGGACAAATGTTTGTGTGTCAAGCATGATTGTTGTGTCTGGGTGTTATTTATCTATAATATGTATGTATTTTAAAATATTTATGTAAGTTTATCAGGTGTCTAGTACTCGTAACACAAGCTTTGCTTAGCTTGGGACTAGATGGCGTTGTGTGATAGTTGTGAAAATTTATTTTTATTATTTCTATGATTTAAAAAAACTGTTAATGAGCGAATCGGACTCGCACACGAAGGTCTCCACCGAAATAAATTAGTCAGAATAAAAAATATCAATTAAAAAAAAAAATGTCAATTGTCATTTGGCGCGTCTACAATGGCTCGGGCTTGCCGCGGTATCAAGCGATGATAAAGAAATTGCCGTGCTCTCGCGGATATAGTTTTCTCGCGAGGCTGCTCGCTCTTTGTAGATGCGCTTATTCACCATAATTAGATCTAATATTAACCTTTCGTATGCCGTAATGAGAGACACAATTAAAAAGTTATTGGGTCCCGCGTGGATCCACGGTGCAAACATATAACGGGTTAATAACCAAAATTATTCAAATATGTATGTTAATTAATAAACTCCATAAATATATACGTGTTACGACCGCCAATTATATTTTAACCAACATACAATATTATGTATATACAGGAAAAGTTTTTAACCAGTGCGCAAATTTTGTCATGATAAACTTGAATATATTTTAATAAACACGTATTTTTTATTTTGATATGTGTTAATAGTAAAAAATAAAGTTATCGCTTACGAGACTTATTTACATAGAAATTTATTTTATGGTCGCTTGCCAGTCTGGCGCCCGGTTGACCGACTCACGCGTCGACTGGTCGCCCGACCGGCAAGCTGTATCAGCTGAGTTGTAGGTAAGTACTTATGTGCGATCGCTCGATGCGACGGCGCCGACGTAAGTACCTACGCGGTGCGGTTACTGACCGCAATTTCGTGCTACTTTTTAAGTTTAGGTAATTCCAATTTTTCCTTCATACTTTCATGGGCTTAGGACCATCAAAATGCAGAAAATAAATCAAGTAATAATTTTTACATTCAAATTAAAACATTTATGTATGATAATTACTCATGATAAAATTTGAATTGAAAAAATTGCATTCTGGCGTATTTAAAATATTATGTCCATGTTATGCTTATTTCAAAATGGGACAAGGTGGAAAAATGTGAAAAAAAAAAGTTATAAACTAAAAATGGAAATGTGTTCTATTACTTACACTGAGCCACCAAAAAAAATTTACGCAGTGGTTAAAAACTTTTCCTGTATATCTATTCAACGAGGTAATGCGGCGAGTGTCATGGGTACTTTTGCTCCGGGAACGATCAGGGGCGGGTTATTTACAGACGTTTGACATTTCGTTTGATTTTATAACGTTAAAAAAAAAAAAAAAAAAACATACAATATGACACTGTTTTTCTTTTTTAACAGACTGCGGAAACCACATGTCCAGCAAAGACTCTGGCATCAGTCAGATGTCGGATGTGACGCTGTCTAATAAGGCACACAATGGAGTGCCCAACGGACATTATAATGCGTAAGTACGAAAATAAAACTATACTATAAGTGTAAGAAAATAGTGACGTCATCGTTGTCATTCGACTTAGACACGCCTCTTGACTAAGGGTTATATCTCACAGAGATACCAGTCCCGGTGAAATATAGCTCTAATGCCTTGATCACACGTACCGAGTAAACGGACGAGACAGTGCTTTCTTGACTAAGGGTTATATCTCACAGAGACACCAGTCCCGGTGAAATATATCTCTAATATAGATCACACGTACCGAATAAACGGGCGAAACAGTGCTCTCGGCCGAGTACTCGGTACGTATAAACAAAGCGCCGTATGCTCGGCCGAGCTCTTATCTCTACAACTCGCTTACATCACTGCCTCAGCCGAGCAACATTTTACTGTTTTACCCTGTTATTCGATACGTCACATGGTACGTGATCAAGGCCACACGTCCGAGCTGGTCGCACCACCAAATTGGTTGCGCAACCAAACGGACACCAGGCGAGTAACTCGCTATAGAGCTGTATACATTTTGTTGGTAGCGGCGACTGGTCGTGCCGCTACGGCATCCTGGTGAAATATAGCTCTAAAGCCGGGTCCGCTGCGCCGTGTTTTCGTGTTAGCTAACAGAATAACATTGTTTGCTAACCGAATAGGGGCGTGGTCTAACAGTTTTTGTTTGTTGAAACGAATGTGCAACATGTTTTAATAACACGTTTTGTTAGAAAATTGGCTTTAACCTTTCAATCGTGAGAATTACAGACACAATAGAAAGACAATGGGTGCAAACGCCGACGTTCGCTTGGGGTTTAATGAATTAAAGAGTGAAAAGGGGGGAATTCGTTTGAATACAAAGTTTGATTTCTTGAGCATCAAGTATACGGTACATGAAACTTAGCATAAAATATAGTAACCTAAATAAATATACACCGCTTAATTTTGATCGTTTTAATCCCGTAGAGGGTCGATCCGGTACATGAAACACTATCGATTTGTAAAGATAAAATTAAAAAATAAAGTCCCATTTTTTAAAATTCGTATTAATTTATGCTTGTACAAAATTATTATTTTTTTAAAGAAAACGTCAGCGGATCGAGTCCGAAGACCTTTATGTAGTAGTCGGCGTTGCGTACTAACTACCTATAAGTCATTGGACTAGCTCAGCTGACGTTTTCTTGAAGAAATTAATTTCGTACAAGCGTAAATTAATACGAGTGTTTAAAAAAGGTACTTTATTTTTTTATTTTATCTTTACATATCGATAGTGTTTCATGTATCGGATCGACCCTCCACGGGATTAAAACAAACAAAATTTAGCCGTGTATATATAAATAAGGATTTATTATTCGTTTTTCGAAAGTTAAAGTCGAAATGTAGTTTTATTTGCTCAAAGTTTTCAAGGCTACTATGTTACTATCGTAATATGTCTCGCAGGGAGGCGTTAAACCGCGCGGCGTCGGCCGACAGCTCTGAGGAGGCGGGCAGCACCAAGGAGTCGTCTCCTGTGCCCGCGCACCACCGGCTTGACTTGCAACACGGGTAAGATACATCATTATATTCTCATTTTTCCTCTAAAATGTCGCATGATACAGATTTTGACACAGATTGACTGAAAGAAAAGAAAACACGCTTATTTAGCACTCAAACACAATGAAGAAACAAGTTCATAGAAACTTTAATAAAAAAATAAAAGCGGCAACATTGGCCTTTGCCCAGCAGTTAGACAGTATAGGCTAACTAGCTTTTGCCCGCGGTTTTACCCACGTACATAAAATGTAGCCTATGTCACTCAGAAATAAAGGGGCTATCAATCAGTGGAAAAAGTTTTAGCAATCGGACCAGTACTTCCAGAGATTACCTCCTACAAACAAAAAATCAAACTTTACCTCTTTATTATTCGACTGGCCTGTTGGTCTTGTGGTTAGTGGTCCTGACTGCTATGCCGGAGGTCGTGGGTTCGATTCCCACCCAGAAAAAATGTTTGTGTGATGAGCATATAATCATTTGTTCTGTGTCTGGGTGTAATTTATCTAAAATATGTATGTATTTAGAAATATATAAGTATGTTTATCAGTTGTCTAGTACCCATAACACAAGCTCTGCTTAGCTTGGGACTAGACGGCGTTGTGTGATAGTTGTGGAATATTATATTATTATATTAGTGTAGATTAAAAAAAAAAACGTATGTCTCACGACTGCTTTAAATATGTCCAATGAGGATCAGTCATGATTTTTGTGGAGTATGCAAGACTTATACCGGTAAAAAATCAGTAAATACTGTGAAGAAATTATTTAAATCGAACCAAAATTGACGTAGATACAGCAATTTTAGTGTATTCGTTCCAGACACGCGCCCGAGAATGAAGCGACTCGCTGTGACGTCATCTGTCATGATAGGTCTCCACCGGCGAATGAATACGATCAAGCCGTTCGTCGTACGGATCATGACAGATGACGTCATCGTTAACAGTCCAGCGAGAGCGCGCGTTTCTAAGTAGCCGTTCAGAAAAACTTTAATAAATCCACCATTTCTTGACGGATTTTAATCTATAATATAAAAAACCGGCCAAGTGCGAGTCGGACTCGCCCATGAAGGGTTCCGTAGCAGCAAGTAACATAATATAAAAGCTCTTGTTATGTGTTGTAACTTTGATCGGTAATAATAGTGTATTTTTTTCGATTTATGACGCATTAAAAAAAAATTACTTAATAGATTTCGTTCAAACCAATTTTCGTTGGTAGTTTTTATAGTAATGTACATCATATTTTTTTTTAGATTTATCATTATCTTATCTTAGAAGTTAGAGGGGGGGGACACACATTTTACCACTTTGGAAGTGTCTCTCGCGCAAACTATTCAGTTTAGAAAAAAATGATATTAGAAACCTCAGTATCATTTTTGAAGACCTATCCATAGATACCCCACACGCATGGATTTGATGGAAAAAAAATTTTTGAGTTTCAGTTCTATGTATGGGGACCCCCAAAATTTATTGCTTTTTTTCTATTTTTGTGTGAAAATCTGAATGCGGTTCACAGAATACATCTACTTACAAAGTTTCAACAGTATAGCTCTTATAGTTTCGGAAAAAAGTGGCTGTGACATACGGACGGACAGACAGACAGACAGACAGACAGACATGACGAATCTATAAGGGTTCCGTTTTTTGCCATTTGGCTACGGAACCCTAAAAATGAATCGCAAAATGTGTTGGTAAGCGCATAACTCAACAACGCCTGGACCGATTTCGCTAATTATTTTTGTTGTGTTCGTTATTATGAGAAGGTTCTTATGGAAAAAAAAAAATTAAAATTAGGGTAGTGTAGGGTAGAGTAAGGTAGAGGAGGGAAGAGTAGGGTAGGTTAGAGTAGAGTAGGGTATAGTAGGCTTAAGTAGGGAAGAGCGGGAGCGAAGCCGCGCGGGCAAAAGCTAGTAATTAAAAAAAATCAAATGCCCAGTAAATTATTACACGTACGATGTACTTAGTAAAAATCGGATTTGCTGTTATGTAATTGATCCTCATTCAACATAATGTCGGACAACTATGTACCACTTCCCTGACGCTGATTTTCAACTGAACCCTTCAAAGGTTGTCAATCAGTTTTGTTGTGTTTTGATTAGCCTGTTGGTCTAGTGGGTTCGATTCCCACCCAAGACATGCTTGTGTGTTGAGCATGCTCATTTGTTCTGTGTCTGGGTGTAATTTATCTCTAAGATGTATGTATTTAGAAATATATACATTACAATTCACGAATGATGGCGGCCGTGAAGTTAGCCTTTGCATACTACACTCTTCTCGCACACGCACGTCGCCATTTGGTTCCTAAAACACGTTACTGCGCAGCCTTCTGCGCAAACTTCACGGCCGCCATCATTCGTGAATTGTACTGTAAGTATGTTTATCAGTTGTCTAGTACTCACAGCACAAGCTCTGCTTAGTTTGAGACTAGATGATAATTACTTTTGCTTGTCGATGTACCATCAAAGACACTTCCGCCTGACCACCGCTAAGTTTATTTTTGCTTGTACTCGAAACGATAATTTCAAATGGTTTGGTTTGGCGCCTCGCCGCATTATTTAAGCTAAAAATTTTTTAAGTGATCAGGCAGAAATGACCGCGATTGTACATGTGTGTGATGGCAGTGCCCCCTGGATGAACTGTATCTCAAATAGTTCTGCTACTAGACTACATCCAAAATGTGTGTTTGTGTGCATACTTTATTTTTACCAATTAAAAATACATTTACAGAGAGTTCAACTCGAGTCAGTTGGGACGCGACAAGATTAGACCGTACGAGACTGATGAGAATGGATTTATTATTACTAAATGTAAGTATTATTTATTTTTATTTTTTTCAGAACAAAAAATGTCAACGGGATTTTGGGGACTAGACAAAATTAGATTGTACTAACTTTAGCTCACGACTTCCTTCCTTTGGATTAAAGCTCGCTCCATAAGGAATTTCATCAAAATCGGTTCAGTAATTTAAACGAGAAAGCCTAACAGACAGATTTACTTTCACGCTTTAACCCCAAAGAAGGAAATGGGCTACTTATTATCTTGTTTTGACTTCGCGTCCGTTATAACCATTGATCGGAATTTAAGTGCTATTACTATAAAAAATATGGATATGACCTGAAATCGCACTTATGGAGTGTTTTATAATATTGTTCTTATGCCGTTTAATACAGTATTATCTTCTTATCTTTTTTCATCTTTAAAAATAATTAAAAAAATAGCTAAGTGCAAATCACATTGACGTAAGACTAATAGACCAGGGTAGATGCCTTCAAAAATAATAAAAAGTGAAAAATAATAATAGTAGGATGAAACCCATCACAAAAGGAGGAGAATATTATAAAAATGAAAGGAAAAATAATTTACGGGCGATCTGAGGTCGGGAAGGGGGTGGGGGTGACTTTTTAAGGGGAAAAAACGTTTTTTCTCGATTTCCGGCAAAACTAAAAGTCCTATGGAAAAAAGTCAAATGGCAAAGTTGTAGGTAATAAAAAGATCTAAAACTTTTGTATTAACACTTTTTTCACATAACCTCAAAATTTATGTGAAAAATTCAAAAAACCATGTTTTTGGTTTTTTATTTTTATCTCTTTCAAAAAACAATATTTTATCACGAAATTTGGTGAAAACTTACCTTTTTATGTCCCAAATACGCTGTAATTTATTTGATTACAAATATTTATTTTTTCACCTTATTTTGAATAAATATCGAAAAATCACCCTAATTTTCAATCGAAAAATCACCCGTCAAAATATCTTTTTTTTTCAAAAAGTTTATATGGTGTCTGTTCGTTGAAATCTCTACTTTCCGATGGTGAAAAAAAATATATATGTTACCATAGTAAATCTTCTCAGCAAATGCAAAAAACCGAAAAAAACTCGAATTCGAATTTTTTTTTCAATTATTATATTGAATGTAGAGCTATTTATTAAAATTTACACTTTAATTACTCGAAAAACGTAAAATTACATGTTACATAGATAACAAAAAAAATTGCAAATCAAAATATAATACTATAATTAACAAACAAATAAGTTGATAAAATTAATACTTAATAAGACGTCTACAATATTTGGAGAAAGGAGTCGAATCTTCTTTAAGTTATATGCGTAGATGCCTATTTATAACTATTTTTAGATAACTTATATTTATCTGAGTGACCTACGAAAAATTTTAGCCCATCAAAAGGTATTTCATAGAGGAGTGGGGAAGGGGCTAGGCGGGTCCGGGTCTTACTACATACATACCTAATATATTATTTCGTAGCAGCTGTAACAACCGTTAGCCTAGCCAGTATTCGAAATACAGTATAGTATACAGCATCGTTTAAAAAAATACACGTGCACGTTGAGTTTCTTGAAGATAATTGTGACAAGTTTACAAAAAAACTAAGAAGATTAAAAAAATAATAATCTCCTTTATTTTGCACAAACAAACTTAGTTACTCCCATAAGATATATAAAATACACATCGTAAATATATTTTTACTAACTAACTTTTGGCCGATTTTCATATATATATTATACATTTCAAATATATTTCAGATATATTCAATTTTTTTATTTTATTTTTAGCTATGTTTTTTATGTCTTTTAGGAGATATTTTGAATGTATCTAAAATATATTTAAAATATATGAAATATATATGAAAATAGGCCATAAGTTAGTTAGTAAAAATATATTTACGATGTGTATTTTATATATCTTATGGGAGTAACTAAGTTATTATGGGAGTAAGAAATATATTTACGATATGTATTTTATATATTTTATGGGAGTAACTAAGTTTGTTTGTGAAAAATAAAGGAGATTATTATTTTTTTAATCTCCTTAGTTTTTTTGTAAACTTGTCATAATTATCTTCAAGAAACTCAACGTGCACGTGTATTTTTTTAAACGATGCTGTATACTATACTGTATTTCGAATACTGGCTAGGCTAACGGTTGTTACAGCTGCTACGAAATAATATATTAGGTATGTATGTAGTAAGACCCGGACCCGCCCAGCCCCTTCCCCACTCCTCTATGAAATACCTTTTGATGGGCTAAAATTTTTCGTAGGTCACTCAGATAAATATAAGTTATCTAAAAATAGTTATAAATAGGCATCTACGCATATAACTTAAAGAAGATTCGACTCCTTTCTCCAAATATTGTAGACGTCTTATTAAGTATTAATTTTATCAACTTATTTGTTTGTTAATTATAGTACTATATTTTGATTTGCAATTTTTTTTGTTATCTATGTAACATGTAATTTTACGTTTTTCGAGTAATTAAAGTGTAAATTTTAATAAATAGCTCTACATTCAATATAATAATTGAAAAAAAAATTCGAATTCGAGTTTTTTTCGGTTTTTTGCATTTGCTGAGAAGATTTACTATGGTAACATATATATTTTTTTTCACCATCGGAAAGTAGAGATTTCAACGAACAGACACCATATAAACTTTTTGAAAAAAAAAGATATTTTGACGGGTGATTTTTCGATTGAAAATTAGGGTGATTTTTCGATATTTATTCAAAATAAGGTGAAAAAATAAATATTTGTAATCAAATAAATTACAGCGTATTTGGAACATAAAAAGGTAAGTTTTCACCAAATTTCGTGATAAAATATTGTTTTTTGAAAGAGATAAAAATAAAAAACCAAAAACATGGTTTTTTGAATTTTTCACTAAAATTTTGAGGTTATGTGAAAAAAGTGTTAATACAAAAGTTTTAGATCTTTTTATTACCTACAACTTTGCCATTTGACTTTTTTCCATAGGACTTTTAGTTTTGCCGGAAATCGAGAAAAACCGTTTTTTCCCCTTAAAAAGTCACCCCCACCCCCTTCCCGACCTCAGATCGCCCGTAAATTATTTTTCCAATCATTTTTATAATATTCTCCTCCTTTTGTGATGGGTTTCATCCTACTATTCGTTTTTTTTGTTTTAAAAATTATCGACACTGGTCTATAAGTACTGTTACAGTCTTAAAAACCTTATAAATACACATTCCTAAATCTTTCTCCTTTCTCTCAGTCCATCCAAAGGTTGTCTGTAAGAGATCGCCCTGTGCGATAAGACCGTCCATTGTACACTTATTTTCAACAATATTTGTCCTGTATTTTTTTTGTTTATGTAGTGTCACAATAAAGAGTATAATAAATAATAGTAAATAAATGTTTATTTATTTATTTATATATACTTTATTGAATCAAATCAAATCAAAGCATTTATTTCAAATAGACCATTTACAGGCACTTTTGAATAGTCAAATGTCGGTCAGTCCAAGAAAAGTGAAGCTAAATTGCATGTTCCAAAGAGTAGGTCTCTATGGAGAAGAACGTGCAAGAAACTCCATGGACACTCTTTTAAATCATATATGTGTTACATATAATGCTTGGTTACATATTACTTGTTGCTTCTATCATGTGAGCACAATGTCGATAGTGAAATAAAAATGTAAAATAATTAAAAGATAGAAACTGAATTAAGCCACTGGCAGCTAAGAGATGACCAGTCCCATCTGACGGCACCCGTTCACGAGCATGACGCGTGCATCAGCCCCACTCAGCTCAACCATTTTGAAGGGAACTGAACGACCCAATAACACGTGCCACCAACAGCGAGACATTTGAGTGAGCGTGACAAACTCTCAACTGCCATGCTCGTAATGTCAAAAATAAAAAAATAAAAAGTTGTAACCTAATAAAAATGCTCCATGGTGCTTCACATTCACAAACTTGGAAAAAGTGCTTCTACATTATACAATGCAATTGTGTCTTTCAAATTAAAAAATAATAATATTAGTTTCCAACTAATGAACTAATTAGTACGCCCTAGTGGTAGTGGAGCTGGACCAGCATTGAGCCAAGCATTTTTATCTTGAATATAATCCTCCAACTTATAATATGCTTGCCTGCATAGTGTGCGTTTAATACAAGATTTAAATTTCGTTTCATTGAGTTCTAATATTTGGGGAGGTATTTTATTATAACATTTCAAACAGTACCCCATGAAAGAAGAGGCCACTTTAGCCAGTCTGAAACCTGGTTGAACTAATTGATCCCTATTTCTTGTAACATAATTATGTCTATCGCCTCTTTTGCTAAAAAGATGAAGATTTTTTCTACACATCAAGATTATAAATTTACAAAAGAAAACCATATAATAGAAAACACACAAATGTTTTAGGTCTTATCCATATTATTGGCAGCTTCAAAGCTCGCTTGAAAAAATGGCTTATCGAGCAAGCTTTTTATTCTTTTGACGAATTTATGACTTAATATAACTTAACTTTGACGTAAATATTAATTTGGACTGGAATTTGTTGTGACTTTTAATTTTGTGATTTATTGTTAATTTTTATTTGTGATTTGATTTCTACTTATTGTATTTGTATTGTTTATTTTATTTGCTTGACATTTTATATTATTTGACATTGTAATGTAATCATTTGTTAACATGTAATTTAAAAATTCTGTATTTACTTGTAAGAATCCCTTACCAATAAACTATGACTATGACTACTATGACTATGACTACTATGACTATGACTACTATGACTATGACTACTATGACTATGACTACTATGACTATGACTACTAATAGCACCCAAATTCCGATCTATGGTTATAACCGACATTAATGCGGACAAATCCGCTATCAGAAGCTAGTATAAGATATAACGTGATCTTTTTCCCCCCAGGCGGTCTCCGCGAGCCGGAAGTATTAGAAGCCCTGTGTAAACTAGACGTGTCGCAAGCGCCGCCGGAGCAATGGGAGCGGCTACTGCTGGCCACACACGAACTGCTCAAGTACGGAGACTGCAGGAAACCTGTGGAATACTTCAAGTTAGTATCATCATCATTAGCAGGCCTTTACTGTTGGATATTGATGTCCCCAAAGCTAACCCACATTTATCGGTCTGTTGACTGGCCTGTTGGTCTAGTGGTTAGTG
Organism: Mythimna albipuncta; assembly: GCA_929112965.1. Classification (NCBI taxonomy): domain Eukaryota; kingdom Metazoa; phylum Arthropoda; class Insecta; order Lepidoptera; family Noctuidae; genus Mythimna; species Mythimna albipuncta. The sequence goes on along the minus strand of OV815986.1, from coordinate 1,071,833 downwards.
GCCCTGACTGCTATGCTGGAGGTCGTGGGTCCGATTACCACCCAGGACAAATGTTTATGTGATGAGCATGATCATTTGTTCTGTGTCTGAGTGTAATTTATCTATAATATGAATGTATTTAGAAATAAATAAGTATGTTTATCAGTTGTCTAGTACCCATAACAGAAGCTCTGCTTAGCTTGGGACTAGACGGCGCTGTGTGATAGTTGTGGAATATTATTATTATCGGTCCCGTGCGTCTCGCAACCATCGAATTCCCGCGATCATGACTGCACATTTTATTGAAATTAATTTCTTTAAGAAAACGTCAGCTGAGCGAGTTCAATGACCTGTAGTTAATAGTCAGCGTTGCGTGCAACTACCCACAGGACAGAACTCGTTCAGCTGACATTTTCTTAAAGAAATTAATTTCGTACATGCGTAAATTAATACGAGTTTTGAAAAAAAGGTACTTTGTTTTTTAATTTTATCTTTACAAATCGATAGTGTTTCATGTACCGGATCGACCGTCCATGGGATTAAAACGATTAAAATTTAGCGGTGTATACTATAGTAACGTTTTTTTGTTCCAGAAACATAGTGCGGGTGGCGCTCGCGGCGTTATCAATAGAAGAAAATACAGGTGATAAAGAGAATACTGAAAACGCTAGTAATGCGCAGCAAACTTCTGGTGAGTTTTACATAACATTGTATGTATGTGTCATTCATTGTGCGTACAACTAACGAGTGGAATTCTCAGTAGTGCGTTCAAAAATAACCAGAGTCGAGTAGAGTTGAACCCTGGGTCGTTCATAAATAACTCGAGTAGCTACCCTAGAGTTAACCCAACTAACCCTAACTTTGAGCAGGGTAGGTTGGAGTAAGCGGCAATATGCTTGACATTGTGTTTATTATATAAATATTTGTACACTTGTTTTCTTATCAAACTATTCTTTTTTTTTTATGCACCTGCCATGTTTTCTCTTCACCACCGTAGGTTGACTGGTAAAGAATGCCTAAGGCATTAAGTCCGCCTTTGTACCTGTGCGTTGCATAAAGTTTTAATAAATAAATAAATAAATATTGACAGTTGAACTCCGTTCGCGTTCAAAAGTGTCAGAGCAGAGTAATTACCCAATGACGTCATTAGAGTTAACTCTCAACTCAAATTTGAGCGCAGCCTTGCCGGAGACTGTTTTTCCTGATAGCTACAACCCGGGAATCTTTAAGTCAAGAGTGAATAGGTTACTTCTAGGCAAGCGTGCTCCATTGTTGATCACGTCATATCGGTCGTTATGTGAGATGGTATTTAAGCGCTACAGATTCGATACAGAGCGCTAACCTGTCCGTTTTCTAAAATTTACATTTCGGGGGTCAAAATAATTACATTTTATTTAGTTTGTATTTTAGATTATAAAAAAATATTGGATACGTATTTTTTCTTTTTTCGATTAAACAAAAAATAACTAAGATATAGCCCATTAAAGTTACGTGTGACGTCACCCCGTGCGAAAAAATGCAGCACGGGGTAAATTTAGAAAATAGAACAGAAATTAGAACAAAAATTGTTGTTTGTGATGTTAGTACCATAATCCTGAGAGGTTGACAGTGTTTTGCCAACTCTGTACACTACGGTGGAAAGTATACATGTATAAATGGAGATCAGGAGGTCAGAGAAAAGATGGATGAGGACTGATATGAAAAAAAGGAGTTAGTATTGGTGTGACGGGTGACAGGATAGAATGGAAGAAAAAATCGTGTTGCGCCGACCACAAATAAAACGGGGCAAGGGCAGGAAGATGATGATAATGAAATCGCACTTTAAAAGCTAGCTATGAAAAAATGATCTTCATTGAAAACTTGTTTTTTGTCCATTAACCCAGGCTGGGGCACAGCGAACGAGCGCGCCGCAGCGGAAGCCGTGAAGGTGCTGATCTGGCTGTGTCGGCGGCCGGAGACGCGGCCGCAGTGGCAGGACTACTTCGACCTCATACTGCTGAAGCTCATCCACGCCTACGAGAGCCTCAACAAGGAGCTCATGCGCGCCGTCGAGGCCGGCATGCCGCACATAGCTAGTGCGCTGCCCGCGCAGCAGGTGAGGACTAGGACACAGCACCAGAAGCCGTGAAGGTGCTGATCTGACTATGACAAATGGTACATTTTAATACAAGTGCGGAAAGAGAAGTCATTGCAACCGAGTCGGAATTCGCATGAGCCGTAGGCGAGCGTGTTATGGAATCAATGCCAAACAAGCGTGTCTTCAACATAGTCTTTAAACTTGCAATACTTTTTTTTGGTAAAGATACACTTTTTGTTGGTTTTGGAACTGGAAGCCGATCCCAAGCTATTTGGGAAAAGGCTAGGGAGATGATGATGTAATTATGTATGAAAAGTAACGTAATATAACAATTGTGGTGTCTGTTCAGGTGCTGGCGCTACTGAAGCCGGTGATCCGCACGCGCGGGTACCCCACCTCGCTGTGCGCGCTCAAGCTGGCGGCCGAGGTGGCCAAGGCGCGGCCCGCGGAGCTCACCGACGACGTCGTGCAGAACCTCATGGAGGGCGTGGGGCAGGTACGTCTAACATTAGAACAAGATAAATAAGCACACTTAACATTAGCACTAAATAGAAAGGTACAGAAGTCAATCTCGTGTATGTACTTCACTTTTTATACTTACGTTCGGCGGTCGCGCTAAGGTCGGCGCTGCGCTGTCCAAACGCGGTCGAGTGGGGACCTAAATTGTAAATTTGCCATTGCCACAGTCATGTTTGCTTTCTTTCTACACCTAGCATTAGTACAAAAAATAGATAGGTACAAAAGTCAATCCCATGTGTGAACTTCAGTTTTCATGCTTTGCTCGGCGTTCGCGCCAGGGTCGGCGCCGCTCTGTACGAGCACGCCTGGCTGTGGCTATAAATGATAAAATGAAATTTATTCTGCAATTAGGTTTTTTAAAAACACTTTTACACGTTAACGTCTAGTTTAAACTAGATGAGGCCGGTGTTTCCTAGCTGACTACCCTTAGAACAAATACCTTAACAAACTCAGGGGTTAAAGTCTCGGACAGTGAGCAATGGGTAGCTCGCTGTCCGGCCGTCCGGTAACTGTCCGGACCAAGCCCAAGTCGTCGACGGCGCGCAGTGTTCCCGCGCGCCTCTAGGAGTTGCTAGCAACAGCAGCGGCCCAGCTGGGTCGAAGCCTACTGGGGCCAGGGTTATCCGAAAGGGAACTCGAGCCCCGGTATGAAGGCAGGAAGGGTGGGTCATATAGTCAGTAAGAGTCTGATACTATCTCCCGCTCCGCCCAAGAGCGGGGGTTGTCATTGGATGATTTTTCCCATCGTAAAAAAAGGGGTTAAAGTCTTAAAGTCCATGTAAGTTTTACAATACTCCACCCCTAAGGGGGTAAAACAGGGGTTCAAAGTTTTTATGGAGAAATCAAAATTTACGCGGACGAAGCCGCTGACAGAAGCTAGTAGGCTATATTTTATATAAAAGCTAGTCATTTATAAAAACCCCTTTTTCCGTTTGCACAGTTGGCCGACCACCAGAACAGTGCGGTCCGCAAAGCGGCCGTGTTCTGCATGGTGGCGTTCACGTTCGCGCTCGGGGAGGAACGCATGCAGCCGCATCTCAAGCATCTGTCCGTCAGCAAGTACCGACTCCTGCAGGTGAGATTATATTTATGTAGTTGGGCGTGTTGCCAGTGATGATATATGATTCCGAAACGTAGTTGCTCACAATTGGCGTCATCAGAAACCTTAAAGTCATCTAAAAGGTTCTTAATAATCTAGTGCGCCTCATTATCAACGATTGTATCACTGCTTACCATCAGGTGGGATCGCACTCAAGCACTAGTCAGTAGTAATTATATCAATTTAAAAAAAAGGTATATTAAATGTTATGCTCGGAGTTTCCTTGCGTGATCATATCAGAAATGAAGATCTATCCAAAACCAAGGTTACAGACGTAGCCCAAAGAATCGCCAAATTTAAGTGACAATGGGTAGAGCATGTTGCACGCAGAACAGATGGCTGTTGGGGTCGAAACGTTTTAGGGTGGCTACCGTGTATTAAAAAGTGTAGCGTTGAAAAATGCCTCGCTGAAGGTGGAGCAATGATGTCAGGGTCGAGGGAATCCGATGGATGTGAGACGTGCAGGACCGGTCTTTGTGGCGACGCTTGGGGGTGGCCTATTAACAATGGATATCTTTTGTCTGAAATGATGATAATGAACTCTATTAGCAAAGATATGGTGATACAAGCAAGAAGATTAACATTCCCCCTCGTTGGCAGGTGTACATCAGCAAGCAGCGCGAGGAGAGCGGGCGCGGCGGCGGCGGCGCGGGCGCCACGTAGCGCCGGCGCCGCCGCGCGCACACACACTCGCGCAGCACGCAGACCGCGCCGCACAAGTAACCAGCTGGGGCGCCGCCGCCACCATCCACTCTACTCACCACGCTATAGGCTAGCCTGGACTCCACTGCCGCGCTAGGGGGTAAAGCACTTCAAGGGTATGTCCAACATTGTATGCTGTACAGTCACGACCATATGAATGTTTTCTAAAATGGCGTTCACCAGATGGCAGCACTGAGTCATCAGGTTCAAACACCTGTCAAAATGCTTATGATAATGACACTAGTTAGAAGTCAACATCATGTATACGTCTTCAAAAGTAGAAGACCTTTTGACTAAGTGGCGCCAACTGGTGAAGTGACCGTGCCGGTGCTAGTATCTGTAACGTCACTGTAGAAAACTCTCATTCTTAATTTTACTAAGCGTTTTCAACATCGAATATCTTTTTTCCCCCGCTAGCTACAAAGTTGTCGCCATACAACAAATACATATATTTTCAAAGCCCTTTCTAATGGTACTAATTTCAGTTTGCTACAAGATGGGTTTTTTTTCCATATTCCATGTTGTTCGTGACTGTACATTGATACTATCACCCTATGCGTATCACTCCGATATTTTATCATAAAATTTTGAGATCACACACCAATATCTTACTAGAGTAGGCGCCATGTCGTAACGGTCATTGACCTTCCTAAATTATTTGACATTCTTAATTTAAAAAAAAAAACGGAAATAAAAAACAAAGCTGCCTTGAATCGACATGTATCATGATCCTTTACATGATCTAGTAATGAAAAGCAGTTCATTGTTTGTTTTTTGGGTACCTACGCAGAGATATTAGGAAAAGGTCAATGTACTTTATTCCACGATTATCTTGCCTTCTATACAGTAATATGTTGACGTGTGATCTCAAATTTTTGCCATAATATATCGTGCAGAATAACGCCCCCGAGCTATAGGTAGTCCTCGAGTATGTTCAGCAATGTAGGGTGTACTGTACCCATAATTATGTTAACCAGTGTACTAATAATATGTTGGGGGAAAACGAAATCATTTGTGTTTAATCGCTTGCGTCGGATTGATGCGACGAGTGTGATCGCGTCCTATTCACCAAGGTCGTGTGTTAGCGACTGGGTACTGCATCTCGTTTAGCTCTTCAATCCCCATAGGTGACAGAAGAGCTGACGAGATGGAGTGTTTGGTCGTGGATGTGCGACCCTGGCGGGATAAACGCGAGAGAATCTGTCGGATATATCCGACGTAGAAGGTTGAGATGTTCCAGGACTAGGTGCAGTTTTTAGTTTCCTTTAAGATTCAAACCTGTGGCTATGAACTGCCAGTTCGTTCCATCATCAGACCTTGTGATGCGCCCCCGGTACATGGTGGACATCCTACCCATACGCACTAAACGTTTTGTGAACAAATTCATTATGCGTACAGTTAAGGAGTGGAATTGGGATACCGGAGTGTTTCTTGATAGCTACAACCTAGCGGTCTTTAAGTCAAGAGTGAAAAGGTTACTTCTAGGTAAGCGTGCTCCATCGTCGGCCACATCATCGCTTACCATCAGGTGAGATAGTGGTCAAACGCGAGCCTACCAATAATAAAAAAAAATTTAATGTCAAACGGCCTCGGTCTAATCAAATCTAATTCTTGAATTCTGATGTAGTCAACACTGGTTGAACAATCATGGTTGCAAAGAGATGATTATTGTTTACTAATAGAAACTTATAAAAAGTATGTAATTTATACACCGTTAAATTTTAACCGGCTTAATCCCGTGGAGAGTCGATCCGGTACATGAAACACTATCGATTTATAAAGATAAAATTAAAAATAAAGTACTTACCTTTTTTTCAAAACTAGTATTAATTTACGCATGTAAGAAATTAATTTCTTTAAGAAAACGTTAGCTGAGCGATTTCAATGACCTGTAGGTAGTTTATACGCAACGCCGACTACTTATATACTAGTTATATTATATAACAGATTTTTTAATTTGTTTAAAAATTTCCAAGTTGTTTGACTTTTTAGACAAGACTACTATATTCACTCTTGACTAAAGACCCCTAGGTTGTAGCTATCAAGAAACACAGACTCCGGCAGGGAATTCAACTCCTTAGCTCACGCACAATGAATGTGTTCCCAAAACGTTTTGTGCGTATGGGTGGGATGTCCACCATGTATTTTTTATTTTCCTTTTAAACACAAATGAATTCACTTCCTAAACAAAAGACTTTTGTTTTAAAAACAAACTACATTGATTAGATGGACAATATAAATAAATATATAGGCTGATAAATAAATATCACTGTCATAGAAAGCTTCCCAAAACTGTGTACATAAAATACCTGTTTGTATGCCCAGTGTGATATTGTTAATGAATGTAAATGGAGGTTAAAAATATAGAGATGTGTTCTTGGTTTGTTGTTCAAAACTCAATCTGTCTAGCATTTTCCTAACGAATGATGTAAGTTAATCTTATATATAAAATTCTCGTGTCACAATGATCGTTACCGTACTCCTTCGAAACGGCTTGAGCGATTCTCATGAAATTTTGTGAGCATATTGTAGGTCTGAGAATCAGCCAACATCTATTTTTCATAGCCCTTAGTGATAAGGGTTGTCCACCCTTAACATTTAAAACGCAAAACAACGTTTGCCGGGTCAGCTAGTAATTTAATAATATTATTCCACAACTATCACACAACGCCGTCTAGTCCCAAGCTAAACAGAGCTTGTGTTATAATTACTAGACAACTGATAAACATATATTTCTAAATATGTACATAGGTACATATTGTAGATAAATTATACCCAGACACATAACAAATGATCGTGCTTGTCACACAAACATTGTCCTGGGTGGGAATCGAACCCACGACCTCCGGCATAGCAGCGCATAGTCAGCGCCACTGACCACTAGACTAAGGGCGTATTCAGATGACACGCGCCGATAACGCACAGCACCCGCGCACGCGCTGTGCCCGCCTTAAACCCGCACACGCGCTGCATCCGCCTCGCACACGCCTCGCACCCACTTATACTACTAGTGACTGGACTCCTTCGTTCACTAGGCATTTAGCAATAGTGCGGGCGCACGCGGGGAGGGTGCAGAGCGCGGGCAGTGCGCGTGTAGACCTCGCTAAATGCAATTTGAGATCTATTGATGGATTATAAGACTCAAATTCTTATTTAACAAATTACGATGTGAGTTGGACGCGGGTGGCGTGCGATGAGCGTGCGCGTGTCGTGTGAACGCGCCCTAGCAGGCCAATTAAAAGGAACCCTTGGACAAAATTTCACGTTCCTAGTTACAGCAGTTTCGGCTGTACGTTGGTATTTCAGTCAGTAAATTTCTCCTTTTATACATCATCATCATTTCATTCGAAAGACGTCCACTGTTGGACATAGGCCTCCCCCAAGTGTAAAAACGAACGATCCAGTGCGTTTCGTTTACCTACGATTAAAAATATTGAAATAGACAATATGGTAGTTTCCAGGGTCAAAATAATTACATTTTATTTAGTCCGTATTTTAGATTATTCAAAAATATTGGACACGTATTTTTTCTTTTTTCGATTAAACAAAAAATGACAAAGATATAGCTCATTAAAGTTACGTCGTCAACCCGTGCGAAAAAATGCAACACGGCGTGACGTTACACGTAACTTTAATGGGGATAATCTTTGTCATTTTTGGTTTAATTTACAAATTAAAACATACGTGTCCCTTATTTTTGAATAATCTAAAAGACAGACTAATTAAATTTTTTACGGCCAACTAGCCTATTAGAAATCCAGATCCATAGATGTTCAAATTCTTATAGCAAATCTAGTACCAACTGCATCTCTATATTTTAATTCTCGATATTAATAAAAACCAATTTCAGATACCTCTTTTATGTTTCAATCAAAAAAACATACATTGAATTACGATTCATAAAGCTAAAAAACTGAAATCGGTTTCGTAAATACGAATTTTTACATTTAAAAAGTACTGTACCCCAAAATAACTTAAAATAATAATTTTGTGAACAAAAATAAATATCCAGATTAGTGTTATGCGTGTGAAAAAAGACTGTTATTGTGCGCGAATATGGTGTGGCGAACGGAACTGTATTGTGAAGACGTTAGGGGCGAGAATTGAATGTGCTCTTGTAGGATAACTTATAAAAGTGTTAGTGTAAGTGGCTTCGGATGTAGCGAGATTTGATATCGATGATCAGTAAGCCTGATTCACGTAAAATCAAACAAACCAAATATCGTTGAAGTTTTATAGTCGTTCGATCGAAGTCCTATCCAAAAGCGGTATTCACGATCTATCGACTTGTTTCCAGTTACATTAATAAGTATTCTACCAGGATAATGTAATACAGATTTTTTTTTAATCGACAAATTTCAAACGACTTTAAAATCGGTGTCGTTCAAACTCGATTGATGGATGTGAATACGGAAATGGTCTAAACGATTAAATCGCTACGATATCGTTACGGTTTTCATTACGTGAATCGAGCTACTGGGCAGACTATGTTGGGGTCTTTCAACTGATTTCTATCTACTATTTACCACACTGGACTAATGGTCGTCAAAGTGTTTTTGTGCCCTTTTGGTATTAGCCATCTTGCCGCTGTCGGCCGTAGCGAGTGTTGACGAGTGTCCGCGGTACTAAAACTAATAATTTCACCCCCATGGACTTATATTGTAGTGATAGACATACATAGCCCGCGACCTTGTTCGCGTGGACTACAGGATTTTGAATTTTTTTTTTTCTAAAATAAAAGTAGCCTATGTTACTCCTTATTACATCAGCTACTTGCCAAAAAAGTCCCTTCAAAATCAGTCCAGCCATTTCAGAGATTAGCTCGGACAAACAGACAGACAAAAATTGTAAACAATGTTATTTTGGTGTATGTACCGTATATATATTCATATGCATGTAGTAAAAAGCCGTTATTTCAAAATTACAAACAGACATTCCAATTTTATTTTTATGTAAAGATACTGAAAAGTTAAAAACTTCGCTGCAGCGCTACATTGACATTATATCGTCTAACAGCAACTATTAAAACATGCAGCGCTAAGATAGAGGATACTTTTTTCGTGACCAAAATGTCTTAAGCACCATGAATTTCGTGGTACTTGTTTCGTTCAACAGTGTAATATTCAAGGCTTACAGACTACATTACACCTAAGTCGATTGAAGTGAGTGTTCGGTACGCCTAATCTAGTGCATAGTACATAATATATATCGACGGTCGCGCCACTTACAATAAACACAAGACTTCATTTTTTATAGGTTTATTTTGTGAAGCAAGAATAACAAGGAATTCGAACGAATATAATTAAAAATACAAAAATACGTCAGAGTACTGTACACTTCTCTGCAGCCATTTGCAGTATACGTCAAAATTAGTTCTCTGGACGCTCGCTACTGGCGCTTCAAATAGGCACTAAAAATTAGCTGTCAAACGTTTGGAACAGCCTGTCCAGTGGTAGGTATATAGTAGAAGTCAGTGGGGTCTTCAGATTCAGTAAAAAAACGGCATTTTTTGTATTGATATTAAAGTAAAAATCTAGTTGTTCTTATAATTAACTATTGTGATGAATTGTAATAAGGAATATGCATGCAATTTGGTTTTTATTCGAGGTGCATTAGTTTATTAATCTTTCAATCGTGGTAATTAGAGACACAATAGTTGGGGTTTAATGATAAGGGCCTATTCACTCAAGCCTTGAAGACACCCAAATACCATCAGGTAGGATTGCAGTCAAGCACTAGTTTATATCAGATAAAAAAATATGTAATCGGACGGGAAAACCGCAGCAAGCAAGTTGTATCAGTCCCTCAATGTACGCGACGAGGCAAAACGCTTGGTCCGGACCGTAGAGGTTTCAACAACGTAGTATTCTATAGGGTAACTGATGATACTTGAACACGTGATTGTGCTCATGATAACAAACAAATTTTATTATGGGAGCAAAGCCGAAATCGCAAAAAAAATATCAGCTGTTCAGTACATTACAGCTGTGCAAACATAAATGTACTGAACAGCTGATTTTTTTTGCGATTTCAGGTTTGTTCCCATTGTAAAAGTTGTTGGTTATCATGAGCACAATCACGTGTTTAAGTATCGTACACTAATTACCAGTCACCTTAAATATTTATTGATAGACTGGTTAGATAATAAATACACTTTTCATGCATATTCCTTATTAGTTTTTTCTGCCAAACAATAAACTCAAAACAAAAGCTGATTATGGGGTGTTTAAGCGTATAGTCAATTTTGTGGATTGAAGGTTTTTTCAAAAGTGTTTGGATAATATCATAGTGAGTATATAAGGCTTCGCTAAGTGCTTGATAAAAGTGGTCTTAGAAGTACGGTTTTCATATTTGAGTAGGACAAGTGATTGTAAAAGTGTGACGATTGTGGTGCATTGAGTTTTAGAATGAATTCGTGTCAATAAACCTTTGTTTTTTAAGAATTCATCAGGTAATCCCCACTCTGGGTAAGGCGAGAGGGAGTGTAAGTACACAGCGGCGCGGTAAACTTAGACATAAGAACTTCTTTGGAATATCTATAGTGGGCACGTGGGTGTGGGAAGCGATGCGGCCTGTCACGCCATCGGACGTTAGTCGTAGCAACCTGCGCGGTAGAGGAAGGTCTCTTAAGCTAACAGACTGTCCACGACGCGTAGCTTTATAGACGCGTACTTTATAAACACGTAGTTTCGATGCTTGGTGTACGTCTGCCTACAGCTGCTACACACGTTGCCGTTGACTTATGATAGTTTTGTATGTAAGCTTCACGCAGGCGTACACCAAGCGTATAATGACGAATACACGTCTATGAAGCTACACGTCCATAGACAGTAGGTGTTACGGCCACTCCACGACTTTGGCGCTGCGAGCGGTAGCTAAGCTCGAGGCGGCGAGCGGTCACGAGACGTCGCTTATAGTGCCCCGCACCCGCCTACCGATGCCGCACCGCTCGCCGCGCCGCCCAACCTTTTCATTCCAGAGCTACGGTAATTCTTTCAAATATTTCCGCAGCACTGACTATCATTATACCTCTGTATTGCCAGCCATACACGCTTGGGTATACTTGATAGGTTTGCCTGTACTGTTGAGTTGTACAGGTAACGCGTGTATGTTGAACAACTGTGTAGGTTTCCACACAAGCTCACCTGACAGGTATAACTGTGCACTTCTGGGGCCAGGGTTATCCTGCTGGGGCCAGGGTTATCCTGCTGGGGCCAGGGTTATCCAACTGGGGCCAGGGTTATCCTACTGGAGCCAGGGTTATCCAACTGGGGCCAGGATTATCCTACTGGGGCCAGGGTTATCCTACTGGGGCCAGGGTTATCCGAAAGGGCGCTCGAGCCCCGGTATGAAGGCTAGAAGGAACGGGGTGGGTCTTTTAGTCAGTAAGAGTCTGATACTATTTCCCGCTCCACCCAAGAGCGGGGGTTGTCATTGGATGATTTTTTACCACAAAAAAAAAAGTATAACTGTGCAAGCAAAGCTGTCAGGTATACCCTGGCGTGTATGAGTGCAATAAATGTCTTCTAAAGCTCCATGCGCCATGATTACTTCTTTATTTCCATCTCTTACCAAAACTTTTTATATAAGAAGGTGCTTTAAAATTGAGTGTTGTAAGTCTCGCCCCCATAAATAGTAAGGTAGTCGGCAGTCGTGTGTGAGACGAGCTGAATTGTGTATGTGTGAAGAAGCATTTGATTTTGTAACTTCGAGTATGATGTTATTGTGGTATAATTATCATTACCGTACTAAGGTCTGCTTAATTTTGTTAGAGAAAGTCCAAAGACGATAAAACAAAAGTAAAACTTACTAAATGCAAGTCGGACACTCATACGAATGGTTCCATACTAATATATTAAAATCGACCAAAAAATAATCTGTTAGTCAATATTTTATCAAGATAAGCGATTTTTTCGTCATTTCAAGGTTGGTCCCATAGTAAAAAATGTTCATAATACCGAGTACAATTACTCCTTTTTAGGTTTCGGACAAAGAAATAAATAACTGTGTAATTTGCATCCCTGCGAAACCACTATTAAAATAATGATAATCAAATTTTCTTTTACTTTTTTTCTTTTGTGGAAAACTTTGCCTTACACTGAGAATTTCTGCTGTATCGTGAGTGCGTTCAAAAACATGTATACCCATATACTAGGCTTAATTGATTTTATCGCAATTACATTTCGAGTCCCGTCACGTTTGCTGAGTATCTCTTGTTAAATTAAGCTGACCGTGTCTTTAGTCTGTATTCTTCCCATTTGTATGTTTCCCAGTATAACCAGATGATGGGAATTTGTGGGAAAAATACAGACAATTTCTTTTTTGATCTCAAAATCATTAAGTGTGTTGTGGTAATTGTACTACAATAACCAAGGCTGCCAGTTATTTAGGCTAGAAAACTATGTAAAGTTCTCATTCAGCTTTTGGTGAAAAAAATTAAGGTATCGAAAAGGGTATTAATTTACAAGATATAGTCATTCCTAGGAATCATTCCCCGTTCGGAAATAATTTTCCAGTACCATGGAATTTATTCCCATTACGTTTCCCATTTGTTGGAAAGTTATCCATACTGAAAGTATAAATCATGTTTTTAATACTAAAATTGTTTTCCATCTGAATATTATGCATGTGCCTTTCAATAATTGTTGAGATCATTGTAAATCATGAATGTTTTTGGTTAAATATTATGAGTTTTATTCACGCCTATTATCTTAAAGGAAATAGGTGGTATTGTAAATCTACTATTGTTGGTTACAGCATTAGTTCTCACATTTTACAGGATTTATTCGAATACCGCAGGCTTAATATACCAAGTGATAAGCGCTACACATTTTGTCACAATTTCCATAACATATGATAAAATTTGCAACGAGTTATTGTCACTGTGGTACATAGTCTGTCTGACTTTAACATAGAGATATGATAAGCTTATTAATATATCTCTTTACAATATTGACTGTGACAGTTTAAAATTCTAGTGTGCGAAGTTTGTGCCCTCATTAGCTAGAACTTTTTGTGCCTACAGAAGTCTTTATAGCACCTAAAGTAGGACCCAGATTTTCCCATTGGATGGATAATTTTCCCAGTTCATACAAAATCTTATTCAGACTTTTTGATAATTCTGACATCTGTAGGCCCAATATAGAAATTAAGGATTTTCAAAGTTAACAAAAAAAATATAGAAAAAATATTTTTTTTCCCGTTCAAGTGACAAAATAGTATAACAGTCTGCCTTAACATAGAAATTAAATAATAAATACTATTAAAACAAAAATGTTACAAACTAACTTACCCGCAACGAATTACAGAAAAAGTTGAAAGATAAAATTGTGGGTAAATATTACCTGATTTTTATGTAAAAAAAATGTGGATTCTGAAATCACTGTTAAGTTCATATTTAGGTGTGGTTTTCACCGCCATATTGGATTCAAAGTTAAACCTCTTTATCCAAATGGTAATTGCAAAGATCATGAGATTAAAAAGTGGCGCTTATAGACGACCCAATCTTACTAGTTCTTTTTACCCGACTGCCCCGTAGAGGGTAATGTTTTTCGAGTGTATGTCTATTTGGGTCTTCTAAAAGTGCGATTATGAGTGCGAACGACTAACGATTTTGTATAACGACGACTAATCGCAGCGATTTTTTTTATAAATAAATTATTTGTTTAGAATGTCTTAGTGTAAATACTGAGAATCTTTGGTATTAAGAAGAGCGTTGCATTTGTATAGAAAAACGAATAAAGCTAAGTGCAAAAAGACGAGAAAAAAAGGTAGCGTGAATTTGGCATATGGGCAGTGGACAAGTATTTTCGAAATTTGGCTGCTACGAAATTATACCCTATTTCTTGTCAAGTAAAGATGAACTTCATATGGGCATGATAACTTGAAAAAAGTTCCCAAGTGACGTGCCATTCAAAGTTGAATCTTTTGCAAAGGCGTTACGATTGTTTTTGTCTTTTTGTACTTTGTCTGAACATCGTTTTTGCTGCGTAAAGACATTTTTTGAGACTGTGCGAGGTGTATAAAGGGTTTAAGAGCTTGTGTTGAATGTTGTGAAGCTATTAGGAAGATTTGTTACTATTTAGTGCTGTCTTTAACTTCCAAAGTTAGTAATTCTCTTTTTTTTTGTGTAAATTCGTCGGTTTATTTGACGAGAATTTAATGTATGTATGATTATTTCTTATGTACGCCTACGGCATTGTTAGATAACCAAAATCTTAGTATACGACACAATATTGCAAAAAAAAAACTACTTTTTTAATTCTCTGTTTACAAAAGTACATTTTATCTTGCAATATTGTACCGCATCTGGCAATATTTTCAATTTAAATGTTAGCCACGTTAAATCATCTCGTCTAATAAACCCACACAATGAACACGACATAACTCACAAACTATTTTGATATAATTAAAAAAAAAATCATCACGTTCATTTATGTTTTCATACCTAACGCTTTTAATATTTTAAGCGGTTAATTTACGAGGCTAGTAATGTAAAAACGTCTTATTTTCAACAATTAGATGTTTGTAATTATTCTAATAAGACTATCTTACATTCGTTTAAACAATGCTTTGAGCATTAGTTTCTTGTAAAAATACTAAAAACTAAAATGTATAAAAACCGATTGAACTAAGTCGTTTTTTCCATACTACCCTCAATTTGTTTTGTAACAATATATTTATCATTTTGTATACTTTTTTTTGATGTAATATATGTTATGTATTGTGTAGTGCGTTGGTTTTGGTGTTAACAACAACAATACGGAGGCCGACAACCGACGCCTGACGTCAGTGTTTTAAAATTATGTACTGAATCTCATTTTGTATGGAATGCTTTAAATCTTTGTGTGTACTTGATAATGTCTTTTTGAGTACCTGATCAAAATAATGTTTTTTTTTTTTTACCATACAGCTTTGCTATGTTAAATGAGCGGTTCATCAACACGTTTTTAAAATTGATAGGCTCGCGCTTAACCACTATCTCGCCTGATGGAAAGCAACGAAGTGGTTGACTCTGGAGCTCACTATCCTGAGAGCAACCTATTTACTTTTGACGTAAAGATTCCTAGGTTATAGCTATCAGGAAACTGAGACTCCAGCAGGGAACTCCACTCCTAAATAAACGTAGGCGAGGCAAGTAGTGTACGATTTGGTCTAAATGATCATATAGTTGTGAAGCTCAGCTGTGTTTAAACTAATGCGCCCCACCATCAACGATAGCATCACTACTTACCATCAGGCGGGATCGCATTTAAGCACGGGTTTGTATTATATTTAAGAAAATCTACTTTTTCTTCTCTTCTTTTTCAAGTGTTAACATTGTATTCAAAAAGACATTATATTACTACATACGCCTGCACAGCTTTACACTATATGTTTTAAAACACTGAAGTCAAATTGTTGCTGGTTGCATAGTACATAAAGTGGCGTTGCTTCGACTTTCCCAAGTTATTTCTGTTATTGTATTTTTGTGAATGTTTTTGTCATTTAATTCTTCTAAGGACGCAATATGTATGATAAATGAAATGAGTAAATATTTTTTTTGAGTTTGAAATTATGATAAACGTGTACGTGTATGGCACAGTAAAATTCAAGTAAATAGGTATCTAGTGTTCTTTTTTTTGTAACAAATACTAAATTACTTGGGATTTTTCCAGCAAATGGGAAAAAAAATACGAAAACATTCCCAGACATTGGAATACCATTCCTTCATTGGTTCTCGCCTATGTTATTGTTAATAATTGGAAAAAAATATCCTTTTTGTTGGAAAATTTATGTTAGAAGCTACAGTCACGACACTGTTTACTTATTATAGACGAATAAGTTTTAGAAGAAAAATTGTGTTTCAGAATTATGTTTTTACTTTTCGTTCAAAGATTACTTTAAAAAAAAATCCCTCAATCTTTGTCAATTTTTAAGTAAACAGTGTCATATAATGTACTATGTAACAATTTATGTATAAGAAGTGCATTTAAAATATAATAACGCTTGAGTGCGAGTGACGCTGTGTCAAATACCCGTAATTACTTACTGTATTTAAATTTATAATTAATAATTATTGATTATTAATGTACGATAGTTATGAATAAAAATGATTTTTAAGCCTTTATGTTTATTTTTTTATTTAATTCATCACGCCACCATAAGTTTATGTGTGTTAATGTGCGAACTTGGATTAAGTACCTACATCTTGACCGCCGTGGAAACGACATTTAAATACTAAGGGCTACATTTCACCGATACACAGCGTGACCAATCGCCGCTAACCATTAAAATGTATAGAGCTCTATAGAGAGCTACTCACCTGGTGTCCGTTTGGTTACGCAACCAATTTAGTGGCGCGACCAGCTCGGACGTGTGGCGACTCTGGTGTCTAGTTTGGTAGCTTAGGGCTATTGGCGGCGCAACTGGTCGCGCCGCCGTGGTGTCCCTTACACTGGATAATGGAACGCAATAGCATATTGAGCATTGACAACAATCTATTTATAAAATAAAGTAATTCATAGTCCAGTAGCTTAATGCGTGGAATTTAATTGTGGCGAAGCGCCTGCAAATCAAATATCGGCTTATTACAGGGTATGCAAAACGTGATGCAATATCACGGTCTATCTCTGATGTTCCTTGATTCATTACCAACACTGAAATAGGTACATAAGGAACTAATGATGAGACCTGTTTCAGGAGAAATCCAACAGTACATTTTGATTCAAGTACAAAAAGTTTGTTATTGTACCGAGGCGGAATTCGTACTAACTGTAGGTGTGTTATGATGGAGTCAAGGGCTGCAACACAAAATAGATAGGTACAGAAGACAGTCTCATGTATGTACTTCACTTTTTATACCTGCGCTCGGTGGACGCACACTAATGAGCGTTTGAGCCGGAACTGTTCGACGAGTGGTCCGAGACGCGGTGTCTATGTGTGCGTTGCCCCAGCACGCTTTGTATGTACCTAGATTGACTTCTATACCTATCTATTTTGTAGCTGCAGTGACTGCACGTGTATCAAACGTCTTTTTTCAATACACATGAAGAAATGAATAAACGGGGGTTGACCGGTGACTCGTGGGGGTCGACGCGCGCTTAGCCTGATACGATATAATTGTAATAAAATGTTGGCAGGGAGAGCACGCATGATTTTCTACACCAGTGCGGAAAACAGTCTATTACGTGCCTAAAAGCGGTGGGATAAGAGCGGGTTTTCGAGTAAGTGTATTAAAAAAATACTTGTTTTACTAAGAGACTGGAAAGGCATCATAAGGCTCAATTTGAACCGCGCGTCACGGAATGGAATGGAAGCGACTTTTTGCAACAAAATTGTACATTTCATAATAATGAACTTTATGCCAATAAAAAAATTATAATGTGCTTATTATAAGGATTCTTCGCCAATTCTCGAGAATTGGTGGCATCTGTGGAATCCACGGGAAGTGGTGCGAACGGGGAGTCGGTCGCGCCAGTCACAGCACTCACAGCCCACAGCAGTAGGTACGGTGCGGTGCCAACCAAGCGTTTAAAAAACAAGTTGTGTGTGTGTTATACAATAAAAACATCTTTGTTCTGCCTCACAAATGAGTGATATAAAAATAAGATTTTATGAGATCGAAGTTAACCATTCTTGACAAGAAAGATCTAGTAAACTAACAACTGAACGTCAGTTAAGGTACAGTTGCGCGAATTCGCTGGAACGCACGAGAATTGCACCGATTTCGCGCACCTCCTTACGTCATGAGGCAAAATTTTAATTGATGCTTGCATTCCTCTGACGTCTATGCTTAAACTCTAAGACACCTGAGTCATGAAACTAATTGCAGATACACAGAAAAATGTAGAGATATTTTGTGCGTCGTTGAGTGAAGAGATTGGAAAAACTAGCCCTGTCTCCAGAATAACTATTTATCTACATAATAGGTATGTCTGTCTGTTCGAAAAAAACCTGAAAAACTACCTACTAAACTGATTTTTAAGTGATTTTCACCAATAGACTAAAGTATAATAGAATAACGATCTTAAATAAAGAAAGAAGACAGAAAATACGTTTATTCCTATCTCACAGATTCGTTTATATTATAAATATATACTTCGGTATGGAAAAATTAAATTAAAATATAAGTGATGCCATAAAGGCGCCAAACTCAGTATATATATGCTACGAGTTAAAACGTAGTTATGTAGCAGAGAAAAGCCGAGAATTCCTTAAAAACGATCATACATCACTAAATTCTTATTATTTCTAGAGATTTTTGAATTATTCTACTAAATATATTTTTATTGCTAGCAGCTATTGAAACGTGATAGTTTGACGGGTGACAGGACAGAATGGAAGAAGAAAACGTGTTGCGCCGACCCCAAGTAATATGGGATAAGGGCAGGAAAAAGAAGAAGAAGAAGCTATATAAACGTGAAAAGCGCAAAAGCACACACTAAACACACAGAAACTAGCGCCATCTATTATTTCCCCACAAAAAATAACGTAGGGAATGAAAATCACGCCCCGTGAAAATGAAATGGGCGAAGCGGTAGGCACGAAGGAAATACATTTCACGGAAGAGAGTTTTGTGTTTCCACCATCAGATGGCACTGATAACAAAATCTTAAAAATACGGATTTCTGAGTTGAGTTTCATTTTCGGTTTGTGTTAAAAACTATAAATCGTTTGTCAAAGAATTTAAAATAACAATTCTATGTAAAAATCTACAACTCAATTTATAAAAATAAAGATTCTTATAAAATTTTATCTCTTCTATTTAACACTCAGAATTAAAATATTTACAAATCTTTTTCTATCTAAATTGTAGAAAGAAACACAGAGTTAGTAAATATTTATCCTTCTTTCAAAATATTGAATTGAAATTTGATTTTACGAATAATTGAAAAATATTATTCAAACACTTGTTGTCAGTAAAAAAAATCTTCATATTTTCAATTCTGAAGCGTTCCCCGTTTTCCGCATAGCAGTAATACAGACTCAATGCCGGAGTGACTGGGTTGCCAGATTACGGAATTCTGCGTGATTTTGGGGAAACGTTTCATTTTGTAAAGTGAATTTATTGTCATTTGCGTTAGTTTTGTGTTTTCAGTAATAGTCGACAGCAAATTGTTAGATATGTTATTTTTAACGTTACAATTTCGGTAAAAACTAAGAACTTTACTTTACTATACTTTATTCAAGAGTAATGGAATCTATTTAAGCTATTTAAAAATTGATTCAGCACCACTTTTTTCTTAATTTAGGAAATCATTTAATGACTTCTTTCGATTTGGGTGGGGCGAAAGGATGTGTCAGACTTTTACCGACTCAAATCACACCTGTGTCCTTCAATTTCCCTTTGCGTTTTTAGACCAGGAGTTTCCTTTTCATAAGATTGCCGCGACCCCTACGATTAACCTTCGCTCCATCTGTTTAGGTAGTTAACTAAATGTAAACAATCTTAAGATGTCTTTTATCGAAAAAAATGTATCTAAAGATTGTTTATTTCTATGTAAGTACCTATACTAAAGATACCTAAAAACCAGGCTTGTCTTTACCTATCTAGCATTTTTCTAACTTTATTGAAGGGCGTTTTTAGTGGCTGAATATTAGTTTATCATCGGCCTCATCTAGTTTAAATTGACGTTTAAAAAAATGTTTAAAACCTTTTAATTTTAAATATAAATATCATTTATAAGTAAGTACTAGGAATGTAAAGGGAGTGATCATATCAAAACTGAATTCGGAAATGGATTTCCTAAATTTGGCTTATTGGAATCGGAAGCGGAGACAGAACTGTCAAACTACTGATTTACTGAAACTAATAATAAAAAAAAACTCTAATGAAAAAGTAGGTATAAATGAAGCGCGAACGCACAACATGCGAATTTCCAAATCTACACTAATATTATAATGAGTTTGTTTTCCTGTTTGTAGGAGGTAAACTCTGGAAGTACTAGTCCGATTGCTGAATTTTTTTCACCAATAGAAAGCAGCCCCCCTTAGCCAAGTTACAACCGTTTCACTTGCGCCGAACGCCTCGAGTTAACCTTGCCGCCAATTCTTTTGTTCTGACCACGTGACTGAGCATTGAGATGACGTCATTCCCGTACATTTGAAGCTTTCTACTAGCGATAAAAATTGCAGATCAGCAACTTGGCTAGGGGTACTGCTTTATTCTAGATTGACATGGGCTACATTTTATTTACGCGGGCGAAGCCGTGGGCAAAAGCTAGTACAAAATAAAATAAGAAGTGTAAGAGGAATCGTCAGAAGACACGGAAAGAGGTTCCCTGTTGAAGTATGAATTTGTTTGTACCTCCGATAGAAGTTCCAATTAATATTTATCGGAACCGAAATTGGAATCGGAAGTGCGTTTGCACTTCCGATTCCAATTTCGGTTTCAGTTCTATTCGAAATTCAGTATAGTTGGAATCGAATCTTCTTAAACATCTCCAATAAGTAACTATGTTTTTTGTAACCTATATGATATAAAAAGAGTTTCCATGGAGTTTCTTGCACGTTCTTCTCTATAGAGATCCACGCTTTGAAACGCACTATTTAGCTTCACTTTTTTGTTTTTGACTGACCAACATTTTGACAATTCAAAAGTGCCTGTAATTGGTCTATTTGAAATAAACGTTTCTAATTTCCGGTTTCCAATTTATACATGGAATGGCTACCTGGCTGCCCTCCACAACCTAGTGGTTTGAAAACGCGATACCCTTCAGTAAACCATCTCAAAGGACTTCCAGAAATAGCCCACAGCCCTTGCATAGTAATTATTTAGTGAACTAACTTACACCTAACAGTTTGGACGACCCAGCCCTCTGTTATTATGCATTAATGGAATATTTAAACATAATGCGTCATTCTAAGACGCTATATAATATCTTAGACAACAAAACCAACTGAAAAACGTATAAATAAACGTCATACTGCTTAAAAATGATAAATAAACCTTTGAAAAGGATTATTTTTCTTTAATTTGAGATGTACAATCTAGTTTAATAGCTTCAGTACCTATTCTTTTTTACACTTTGCGTATTGCGTAACTTCGAATATAGGCTGGCAGCCCCGCCAGTGAGTCCGCCGCGCGCTGTCTAGTCGGCGTGTCCCTTGTAAAATGGGCTTAAATTCGCTGCATTCACGCATAACGTTATAAAACATAGAAAAATACAAAAAACACACATTTAATTATGATTAAACCATATTTATAACACAAGTTAATTAGGTAACAGTGATTAGTGTTTATTTTTTCACGTAAACGGCTATCATAATGTTAATTGGTAGGTAAAAAAATTGCATAAATAAAATCATTTTTAATTTTTTTTTAAGAAATCGTCTTTATAAAAAAAATCTTTTCTTTTTTTGTATGTTGACAGTTCTTTTTTTTATTAATATGTGGTTGCAGTAGTAACGTATATAATTCGAGTGAATAAAACATCATTTTTTTCTGTGATAGTGCATTGCATAAAATTAATAATCTAACAGTGTTTTCGGTAAACAATAATCGTGGAATGTAGCGGTACGTAAAATCAATAATGTCCGCGCATTGTCCCGCGTGCTGGAGTACGATTTTTTCAGGTTCCATACACTAATGTCACAATGATTATACTGCGACAAAATACACATTTCAGGATTACATTTGTAAAATACTATCAAATATAATATTTAATAAAGAGCCTAACATACGCAGGCTTACGTAAATACATATTTTTTGAAGAATTAGAATTCCGCAGTGCCACTATAACACGAAAACATGTATGAATGGTTATAAACGATGACAGTTCCCGCCATTTATTACTAAAATTAGGAATTGTTCGAAAAATGTTGTCAATATCAAAATTTTAAATAATAGAAAAATGTGGCAGTTGTTTTAAAGGGCCATAGATGGCGTTGGATATTTACCGAATACGCATACGACTTCTGTGAAAGTGCCTTTTTTCTCAAATATATTTATTTTTCAACTATGTTTTTTCTTTAGTTTTCTATCATCATATCAGCAGGTTTATATTAAAAATAGTTTTTGCAGTAAAATAGAATCTAACGTTATTTGATAAATTGAACATAAAGTGCTTAAGCAATTCTTTAGGTAGGTATGTTATTTAATTTTTTTTATTTATTTATATTTTCATGAGCAATATAAAGCAGTAATGCAGTACAAAACCTTTAGATTTGTGGAGATAATTCTTTTTGAATCCATAATATTTTGTGTATTTATATATTTTTAATGATTATTTTTTTTTAATATTTTTCTCACTTACCAAAAAGCCTAAGAAGCAAAAGATTGTACAGTTAATCGCAGATCGCAGTGCTAACAATTTGACATCGATAGCGCCTTTACGTCGTAGCAGTAAGGGTGCATTTGTCGTGCAAGTTACCAATGACGTGCGGTTGATTGTACAGCTTGTCTTTGTATGCACTAGTGTACTTAAATATTATGTCATATCCTGTGTTAACTAAGCTGTCCTATGATAGCCAAAGATCATATTTATGATTAGTTCATCTTATTAAAAAACCTTTATTAGTCATAAAGATTATTTTGTCATGAAAAAACATTTAGTTTATAATAATTTACGAGTAAAATAATTATAATTAAGATAAAATCGAAGTGGCAATGAAAAGAAAGTCGAGCTGAAGACCAGTTGACAAGCAGGAAGGAAGAAATAGAAAAAATGCGCTGGATATTTCCTGTGCCAGGTAAGATCTTACTTTTTTTTTTCTAAATAAAAGGCATTCTGTCAGCTATTACAAATGGCGAAACGTCAAAATATATGAGCCGATTTTGACTATTCTGCCAGAAGTCAAAATCTATGCGATTGACTACATAACTTTTAGTTAGCGCTTTATCAATCCCATATTTTTTGACAATCGTTATAGTTGATGGAATGACACTCTTTTTGTTTTTCAATTCGTGTCGAAAGTAAAAGATTTCTTTTATAGTTTAGACGATCGTTAAAAATATAGGACAAATATAAGTCTTTGTGAATCCTATATTTTTTTGACAATCATTTTAGTTGATGGAATGACACTCTTTTTTTCTTCTTTTCGTAAAAAACATTATTTTTTTTTCGACCTATATTTGGTAACCTGTACTTGGCCTCGTATAAATCCTGCGGGGTTACCATGACGTTCAAAATAAGATTGTTTTAATCTTGTTTCAGTGTGGGTAAGAGATGGCGCTAGACAACCTGTATAGCTCTGTCTCTTACCGACACTAAAAAAAGATTAAAACAATCTTACTTTAAACGTCATGGTCTAGGACCTAGACCAAGAACTAATGACCTGAATTAATGATGATGATGTAGAGACCAATGGTGAATATTGCCGAAATCTGTTTTTCCTGACAGGTATTCATTATTATAGGTATTTGTAATTCTTAAGATTTTTTAACCCTCGACAGAAAAATCTTATAATTAAAGCATCGTCAACCCGATTATCGCTTACCATCGGTGAGATAATGGTTAAACGCTAGCAATATAATTACATCTAGATATTATTGTACTGCGTTCGATTTTCCCGGAACACGAAAACTATTATGAATGAAAACTTACGCATTGTACGAAGCGCTCATAAAATAAGTTCCTCTTACTACAATTATTTCCGAGCGTAGTTTCTTAGAATTAGATCGGATGCCATGCACTGCGGAAGCTCTCAAAGCGTTTACGTAGGTATATAGAGGATTAAGAGGCACTGCTTAAAGAGAAAAACTAGGTAGTGTGACTATAAATAGATCTCAAATTAAGAATAGAATAGATTTTTTTTTATATTGAACATAGGCGGACTTCACGCAACAAGGCATTCTTTACTCAGTCAATATTTTTGGGTTAAAAAAGACAATACTGTTCAGTCCATACAAAGGTTGTCTGGTAGAAATTGCCTTGTGCAATAAGACCGCCTATTTGTACACTGATTCTTTTTGTAAATGTTTGTCCTGTAATAAGCTGTAAATACTACATAATAAATTAATAACAGATATTATTACACAGGATTTATTTTATATCGAACTGAAAAAGATCCATATACTCGTAGTAAAAGTAACTTATAACTAAGTAAAGTTAGTTATTATCTTATTATTACCCTTTGCACACATTTAGAGAGCTATAGCTCTTCGCTACTGCTCTCAGGATGCGAAGCACTTTTCTTGCTAACAATCGCGTGAAACTCGTCAGTAAGCAGGCTTTTTAAACATTTTTGCCACAAATTAAGGGTCACATCTTTTTTTTAAATAATTTATAATTAAATTATAAACATCAGTGCTTATTATTATGGTAGTAGTAAAACCCTAGTGATTTATCAATATCTTAATATTAAGTCAATTAAACATTATCTAAAAATATTTTTTTTTTACGAAGGTATTTAAAACTGCGATAAAATATAAAATGTATACAATGCGTTCCAAATGAGAATAGGATCGCCCGCCATGTTGTAACGTCACGATATACTGTGAAATCTTGAAATTTTGAAACATTATTTAATTTACGAAAAATTTAATTTATTTATGAACTGTGAACGAAAAAACTTTAATCAGAATCCAGTTCTTCAATTTTACTCATCTCCAAGTTCTTCAATTTTGCCAAAATTTCTTCGATTTGACAGTATTAAGTGATGTCAAAACATAGGAATCGGTCCTATTCTCATTTGGAACGCGTAGTACCTGCGTGTCTTTTCTCCTTCTCTGTCAAATTCGTCTAAAGGTTTTCTCTAAAAAAACGCTTTTAGCGATAAAACCGCCTATTGTTACACCCTATTAATTTTAAGCTCCTGCTGTGATTTTTTATGGTGTACAATTTATAGAGTGTATTTTTTTTTATCTATTCAGTAACAATACATGTTTACACATTCACAATTTTACAATCACGGTTTTTGAATTTTGACAGTTTATTCAACAGTGTTGCCAAAATGGTAAAATTAAAACTCGCATTTTAGAATTATCGCACTAACATCATAAAGGTGGAAGTTTGTTAACGTGTGTGACTATGTATAGTCTGTCTAAAAAGTTAACCGACTTGGGAATTTTGTATAATATTTAATTATTTAAAAAATACTTATATTCGATACTTTTATAAGATTCTTCTTTTAGAAAACAATGATCAATATCTCTTATAGCCAGTTTCTTCATCTAAAGTAACAGCCAAAGTAACGTCATAAAGTAAAAGTAACGGTCAAATTCGTTTCTTCACAATTTTAACTGTTAGTTTAACTGTTACTTTTGCCTTTAACTTTTACTAGTCATTAGGGGGCTGCTAAAGCTAAAGTCACTGTCATTTTGACAAAGTTGTAGATTATTTAGGTTTCACTAATATTTTATCACGAACTTCGTCCAGTTGGTTTAGGCCATGGTCCGGAGCGAGGAGGAGTGGCAGGCGGTCGCCGACTTCTACGAAGCAGTAATGCTCGCAAAGGAGGAGGCCGAACGCATCAGGCAACGGCGTTATCGCCGCCGAGGTCGCGCGTCGCCGAGATTCTGATCCCGATTTCCGGCCAACGTAGACGCGGGCTTGCGGACAGTGAGCAATGGGTAGCTCGCTGTCCGGCCGTCCGGTAACTGTCCGGACCAAGCCCAAGTCGTCGACGGCGCGCACTGTTCCCGCGCGCCTCAAGGAGTTGTCAGCAACAGCAGGGACCCAGCCGGGTCGAAGCCTACTAGGGCCAGGGTTATCCGAAAGGGCGCTCGAGCCCCGGTATGAAGGCTAGAAGGAACGGGGTGGGTCTTTTAGTCAGTAAGAGTCTGACACTATCTCCCGCTCCGCCCAAGGGCGGGGGATGTCAATGCATGATTTATCCCACCATAAATAAAAACTTCGTCCAGTGAAAGTTCAAGTTCATCAGACGATGAACTTATCGTTAGTTATTTAACGCGTAGACGTAAAAAGTTTAATGCTCGCAAAGATCATTTCGTATGGGACGACGCTGATTTTCTGTTCCGATACAGAATTTCAAAGGAAACAGTTACATACTTCAGCCTGTTGTTACAAGATAAACTGACGCCAACCACAGAAAAGTAAGTTTATTTTCAGTTTGTATTTAATACGACTACGTTAAATTAACTAATGTACAGTACGGCCGTTCTATCTTGGCGAGTGTGAAGTTAGGCTCTGCAACCTTTAGCGCTTGTGTACCTAAACGTATAAAAATAACGGTTAAAAAAAAGCCAATAACAGTTGTTAATAGCAATAACAACAACTAATAGCATTTATTTTTTTAAATCATTTACTTATGTTATTATTTATCAATTCAATTCTAAAAACATTCGTTCATTGGCGTTCGTATCCTCCTCCTTGCGTCGTATTCCTCCCTGCTTCATCACTTTAGCCTGTATGATGTTCTTCCATCTGTTTCTGTCTCTGGCGGTGTGAAGGGCATTGTACATCGTAGAGTAAAGAGCGGTGCGGATCTGGTCGGAACAACGTATTGGACTGCGCCCGCGAGGCCTTTTCCCATCCACTTTACCGGTCACAATGAGCCTTTCGAGGTTGCCACCGTCCTTTCTTGCAATGTGACCGAAGTATTGCAGAACCTTGCGAAGACACTCGGACGATAGCCGTGAGGCGATTTTAAGTTCTTGTAAAATGGATACGTTGGTCCGAAATGCTGTCCAAGGGACACGGAGCATCCTTCTCCAGCACCACATCTCAAAGGCGTCGATGCGTTTGCGGTCTGCAGCTTTTAGCGACCAAGTCTCAGCGCCATACGAGAAGATCGAGAAGACTAGTGTCCGTACCAGTTTGGTTTTGGTCTTTACGGAGTGTTGCGATCCCTCCAGACTTTACTAAGCTGAGACATAGCGCTCTTAGCCATGCCAATTCTCCTGCGAACTTCCCCCTCGCACGACCCATCGTTACTAATATTGGAGCCCAGGTAAATAAAGTGGCGTTCGTATAAACAGAATCAAATGACATTCGACTTTTTGACACTACTTGACAAAGATATTGCGATGTTGTTATGCGTAAAAAAAGCTCCCCACGTTTTTTTGGGGTAATTATGCCGTTTGTGTTATGGTAACTCTATTGACTTTTAGTTTAGCTGTTACTTGGATGAAGAAACTCATTTGCTATAATATCAGTAATAGTCAAGTAAAAGTTAATACTTTTACTGATAGTTTTAGTTGTTGATGAAAAAACTGGCTGTTAGTCAACCTTGATTATTGAACCAGACTCTACGTATGTCATTTTTGACGCTCGAACTTCTGAACAGATGTCTGTCTGTCTGTCTGTTTATTCCGGCTTATCTCTAAAATGGCTGGACCGATTTTGACGGGACTTTTTTTGGCAGGTAGCTGATGTAATAAGGAGTAACTTAGGCTACTTTTATATCAAAAAAATAAATTTAAAATCCTGTAGTCCACGCGAACGAACTCACGGGCACAGCTAGTACTAATATATTTATCGAAGGAGTAGGTTCCTTTAGAACAATTTCCTCCTTGCACGCGAGCGAAGCCGTTAGTAGCAGCTAGTATTCATACAAAATATTCCTATTTAGAGCTCAAAATGTCGTTTAAAGTCATAATCGTGAAGTTATACAGGGTATAAGGGACAGCCCTCCACAAACTTTAAGGGCTTGCTTAGTAGACGAAACTGAACAACCTTCCACAAGATTTTTTTTAGGAAACGAAATATAAAATCGGCCTTTCCATACAAACTGTCCAATCAAGTTTTTAATTTTGTATTGCGAGGCCGATTTTTTTTTTCGTGTCTTGAAAAAAAGTCTTGTGGAAGGTTGTTCAGTTTCGTCTACTGAGCAAGCCCTTAAAGTTTGTGGAGGGCTGTCCCTTACACCTTGTATATGCGAACTATGTAGGTTATATGTCTAACATGGTCTTTTGAGGTAAGAACCACACATAACCGCTTGACTTTTACCTCTCTCAGGATCCATTTGTAAGGCTCCGTACCTCAAAAGGAAAAAAACGGTACCCGGTATGGTATCACTTTATTGTCCGTCGCTCTAGCTATAGCTCGAGAACGCGTGAAAGTATCGAGTTGAAATTCTGCGTTAAGGCCCAAGCACCCGAAAAGTGCCATAAAACAGTGACTTTCTGAAGCCTAATCCTCGGTAACGGCTAGGTTTATAGGTTTGAAAAAAATATATGTTTATTATAGATTCATGAACAACATTATCAACATTTGATTTTTTCGTGCTATTAATACTTTTGTCTAAAAAAAATATTTAGCAATTTCGCAACTTTTCGCAACTTTTAAAAACCAATATACGGCCGTTTATGTCGCAAAAAAACATGTATTTCGACACTCTCAAAGAAATCAAAATTCATAGGGTAGGTACTTCCTGTTGATCTAAGAATCATGTTTGGCATAAGTAAAGCAAGGTCTCATAGCACAATTATAAAAAAACATCTTTTTTTTATGGTGGGAAAAAATCATCCAATGACATACCCCGCTCTTGGGCGGAGCGAGAGATAGTGTCAGACTCTTACTGACTAAAAGACCCACCCCGTTCCTTCTAGCCTTCTCACCGGGGCTCGAGCGCCCTTTCGAATAAATAGAAAAACATCTAAAAACAGTAAATTTGTTGTTACGTCACGAAAAAAAAAACAATTTTTGGTGATTCAGAAAAATCTTTGTAACTCAATACGGGAATTGAACTGGTTTCATAGGTAAGTTTATACAGAACCCTCAGTGCGCGAGTCCAACTCGCACTTGCCCGGTTTTTGTTAGACATACACATTCTATCAACATAATCCCTTGTACAAACAGAATATTAAAGCATAGGTACCCATCCAAATCTAAGCCCTACATGCCGACAACTTGACCTGACCTAACTCGCGCGCCGACCTCAACTCAAGTTTCTACATGTTGTCAACGCAGCCCGAAATAGAACTGGTGGACAATGAACGTGGCGAAAATAGATACAACTTTGTTTAAGGACAATTTTTTATAGACTTTAGGTATTGATAGATATTCCACAACTATCACACAACGCCGTCTAGTCCCAAGCTAAGCAGAGCTTGTGTTATGAGTACTAGGCAACTGATAAACATACTTATGTATTTCTAAATACATACGTATTATAGATAAATTACACCCAGACCCATAACAAATGATCATGCTCATCACACAAACATTTGTCCCACGTGGGAATCGAACCCACGACCTTTGACTTAACAGTCAGAGTCACTAACCACTATACCAACAGGCTAGTCGAAATGTCGAAAAAATATACATAAATTATAAATGATACTAGCTGTCTCGGCAAACGTTGTCACACAACAACACTAAGTGGTATGAAAAATAGATGTTGGCTGATTCTCAGACCTACTCAATATGCTCACAAAATTTCATGAGAATCGGTCAAGCAGTTTCGGAGGAGTACGGGAACGAACATTGTGACACGAGAATTTTATATATAAGATTTACTTTGCAAATAGGTTTTTTAAAAACACTTTCACACGTAAATTTTTTCGTTAATTTAAACTAGATGAGGCCGGTGTTTCCTAGCTGACTACCCTGAGAAGAAACACTGAAACAAACTCAGGGGTCAAAGTCTCTTTTAAAGTCTATACAGTAAACATGTATTGGTCAAATCATATGAGAACCGTGCAGATTGACTATAATGTGTGTTTCAGTTCTAAGTATGGGGACCTCGAAAATTTATTGCTTTTTTCTATTTTTGTGAGAAAATCTTAATGCGGTTCACAGAATACATCTACTTACAAAGTTACAACTAACGTATAGCTCTTATAGTTTCGGAAAAAAGTGGCGGTGACATACGGGCGGACAAACAGACAGACAGACAGACAAACAGACAGACAGACATGACGAATCTATAAGGGCTCCGTTTTTTGCCATTTGGCTACGGAACCCTAAAAATGAATCGCTAAATGTGTTGCTAAGCGCAAATCTCGAGATAAGCAGAACTGATTTCGCCAATTATTTTTTTGTTGTGTTTATTATTGTGAGGAGAAGGTTCTTATGGGAAAAAATAAAATGAAAATTAGGTTAGTGTAGGGTAGAGTAAGGTAGAGTGAGGTAGGAGGGGAGTGGATCGGGTTACGGGGGTGCTTGATGTGCTTGCGCCGCATCATACAGACATAGGTAGGTATAGCAAAATACAGAGCTGAAATGTGTGTTGGTGATTTAAAAATAACCCTGTTTATACACCGTTAAATTTAAATCGTTTGAATCCCGTGGAGGGTCGATCCGGTACATGAAACACTATCGATTTGTAAAGATAAAATTAAAAATAAAGTACCTTTTTTCAAAACTCGCGCGTAAATTAAGACGCGTGTACGAAATTAATTTCTTTAAGAAAACGTCAGCTGAGCAAGTGTAATAACCTGCAGTTAATAGTCGGCGTTGCGTACAAACTACCTACAGGTCATTAAACTCGCTCAGCTGACGTTTTCTTAAAGAAATTAATTTCGTACATGCGTAAATTAATACGAGTTTTGAAAAAAAGGTACTTTATTTTTTAATTTTATCGTACCTCCACGGGATTAAAACGATTTAAATTTAGCGGCTAAACCTAACACAAAATACACTCAGGCGTCGAAGAACTCCTCCACATCGCTGTCATCCGGAAAATGTTTTAAAAAAGTACCTAGTTACAGGATGCAACCCATCATAATCTGACAGTTCGAGTGCTATATATAAGTATTTTCGGGGAGATTTCTTGGAGTGAAGTTCAACGACTATTTTAATTATTCGCAAATTGATTGTTATTGGATATTGTGAAGTGAAATTGGTGCAGTTTTATATCAAAATCAAAATCAAAAATATTTTATTTCTAGGCCTACATGGGCACTTATAAAACGTCAGAAGTTAGTGCACGGATCCAAATTGGTCGTTTCCTATGGAGAAGAACCGGCAAGAAACTCCATGGGTACTCTCAAGTGTCTGCGCAACTGGACAATATGTGGAATCATTGACACAGGCGCGATCTTGGTAAAATGGAGCTGGGAATTTTATTGTAGTGTCGAGTACCTCAGCGAAGCTTACTGAGAAGGCTGACTCGATACTTTTGCTGCCAAATACTGCCAAAATATTTTATTAGAGGAAACGATTAAGAACGACCTTCACCGGTCTGTTTAATGGATGAAACGTATTTTATGATAAATTAAGTAAATTAAATTATATACCGCGGGTAGGTTGCCTGAAAAAATCCTGGCAAAACATTTTTTTTTTTTTTGAAAAATGCATCGGTGTGTTTAACGAATAAATTTAATACTACCCGAAAATAAAGCCTTTAGAAGATAAAAATGTTGAGTTGCTTATTTGTTTCCTGGCATAACTATGAGTTGCCAAGTATAAACAGGTATGTATTTAATAAACAATTGTGTTTATTTTGATATACAACAAATATCATATCAAAATAAACGCTATTTCATTACGAATACGATGATATAGGGTTGTTTGCAAAACATTTCGGTATGAATAACGGTTGTGCATTTTTCTAAAAAAAAGTCAATTTTCAGTTTTGAATTAATAATAGTCTGGCCAGGAATTTCTCAGGCAACCCACCCGCGTTATATTATTTAATATACTTTATTTATCATAAAATACGTTTCATCTATTAAACAGACCGGTGAAGGTCGTTCTTAATCGGATCTTAGACCAATAGAATGTGTTTCACCCGTATTCTAATGTAACTCAAAAATGATAATTATGTAGACGAGGCGATATGGTATAAGACTTTAGCCTGCCTAAACGGCGCGAAGAAAAAAGAAAAACCGGCCAAGTGCAAGTCGGTGACGTGCATGAATTTCCGTTGAGGTTCCGTACCGTTCTTAGCAAAAAACCGTCAATAAAAATTCGTTTTTGCTGTATGCCCGACTTAAATTTTATGTTACTGAACCACATTTAATCTCTTGAAAATGTTAGTACAAATGATGTAAACGTATAAATTTTTAAATGAATATTAAACAAAAAATAAAAATGTTTACAAATATTACTAGGTATAATATTTTTTTATTCTATTTTTAGTAATTATTTATTGATAAAGCGGCAACGGACATACATCATCTGTAAAAAAAAACTGTCTATCATGGTTTACGAGATACAGACAACACACACACACAGACAGAAAGACAGACGGACAGCGGAGTCTGAGTAACAGAGTCCCGTTTTACTCTTTGTATACGGAACCCTAAAAACGATTGTAAAGCTATTATTCTTACAAAATTGAGTGACGTTAAGAAACTGTATCTGATCCCCTTTTTGTGAGAGACACGCGTTCACACCTTTTATAGTTTTTGAAACAATTATGCTAATCGATAAATTGTTGGGCAGACAACCCAAAAATACTGTCCGTCTTACCTATTTAAAAATAAGTATCTCCGTTCTTTGCCTGAAGAATTAGCATTGCCATTCAACGTGACAGTACTGCCAGTATTGTGATACTTCGATGCCCGAGTGTTTTTTGTTTTTGTATACCTACAACGTATGTATAAAGGCTTCTTCACACGTGCCACTACCACACTATGATCACAACCACACCACGTGGCCGAGCGTATATTTCGTATTGAAAATGAATAGCACTATCGAAACGCTTGGGTCATGGGGTCCGAATGCGCGTCTCCTTTTTAAGGAAATTTCTCGCCGACTGATCGACACCTTGCGTGACCAGAGGGCTGGCTCGTTCTTCGCTCAAAGAATTAGCATTGCCATTCAACGTGGTAATGCTGCCAGTCTTCTGGGCACATTCCCGGATGACAGCGATGTGGAGGAGTACTTCGACGCCTAAGTGCACTTTGTGTTTTTGTATTTTATTTATATACGTTAGGTATTTATTTAGGTTTTAGTATAAATAGTTTAAGATTGTTTGTTTATGTAGAGAAACGAATTATTTTTAATAAACAATAGCACTATTCTCACGTTTTAACCACCACATTTTACAGTCGTTATCGACCATGTGTGTGATACCGACCACATCGCAACCACAACGCTACCACCAGCGGCACAGCGAATTAGTGGCCGACAATATCGCAAACACAACGTTGCGTCGACGCAATGACAGTGTAACCGTGTCAGCACACCACATAACCATATCGCAACTACTGGCGACAACCAGTGGCTCAAACTATAACCGTAATAATGTGTTTTAACACTGTTTTTTAAAACAGTTATAACAGAAAACACTTTTAAATGTAACAGATACAATAATGTTACCGAATGAAACTGTAACCTTCTATATAAGTGTTAATATGTGTAACTGAAATAATTGCACAGTATCATAAATAAGTAAATTGTAACTTTGGCA
This sequence comes from Mythimna albipuncta, assembly GCA_929112965.1. Taxonomy (NCBI): domain Eukaryota; kingdom Metazoa; phylum Arthropoda; class Insecta; order Lepidoptera; family Noctuidae; genus Mythimna; species Mythimna albipuncta. The sequence continues at coordinate 1,038,273 of OV815986.1, read as the reverse complement.
ACGCTGCGTTTACCTGTCACACTTATTAACACTGTTAACACTTTTATATCTGTTACAGATATGTTACGGTTACACTTTTTTAAGTGTTTTGGGTTAACACCTTGAAAACACATAAGTGTTTTGATTCTGTTACACATTCAACATGTAACACTTATAATTCTGTAACCTTTATGAAGGTGTTTTTAAGTCCCTGGCGACAACACAAACACATCGACATTTTGTCGGTACCCCAACGCAACTACAAAAAGCTGCAGCGACACTATTCACACGTGACCACTGCTTGACAGCATTTTGCCGTTGCGACGTGGTGTGCTTGTGGAGAAGCCCTACCTGGAATATTACACACCCACACACTAAACTGAAACGGTTAACCAACAGTCGATTAGTCCATGAACTGTTGGTCAACATTATCTTTAAACTTTATCCCACCCAACATGGGCATGCCCATGGTATTCCATATCTCACTTTATCCATTCTCGTCACACACATCACACATCACCAGCCTTTTTAATGTTCCCACTGCTGGGACTCAAGCCTCCTCTCTAGGATCTCGCGCCGGGCCTTGGTTGAGGCCATGGTCCGGAGCGAGGAGGAGTGGCAGGCGGTCGCCGACTTCTGCGAAGCAGTAATGCTTCCAAAGGAGGAGGCCGAACGCATCAGGCAACGGCGTTATCGCCGCCGCCGTCGCCGGGATTCTGATCCCGATTTCCGGCCAACGTAGACGCGGGCTTGCGGACAGTGAGCAATGGGTAGCTCGCTGTCCAGCCGTCCGGTAACTGTCCGGACCAAGCCCAAGTCGTCGACAGCGCGCACTGTTCCCGCGCGCCTCAAGGAGTTGTCAGCAACAGCAGGGACCCAGCCGGGTCGAAGCCTACTGGGGCCAGGGTTATCCGAAAGGGCGCTCGAGCCCCGGTATGAAGGCTAGAAGGAACGGGGTGGGTCTTTTAGTCAGTAAGAGTCTGACACTATCTCCCGCTCCGCCCAATGGCGGGGGATGTCATGTCATGCATGATTTTTCCCACCATAAAAAAAAGCCTCCTCTCTAGGAGAGGGAATGGGCCGTAATCCACCATGCCGACCCAGTGCGTGTTGATGAATGTCACATGTCTTCGAATTTTTGGTTCCGGGACATGCCGGTTTCCTCACGATGTTTTCCTTCACCGTTTTGAGAGCAGTGGTGATGAAATAAAATACACAAAGTAATGCGCCTGGCTAGGTTCGAACCCGCGACCTACAACTCGTAAGTCGGGGCCGTAACCACTCGGCCACTACTACTCTCGTCACACCACACATCCATCTCAACATACAAAACTCATATTATTTCCAACCGTAACCAATTAAGCCGGAAGTCGGCCACAAAAAGCTGTTCTGACGTCGGATAGGACACTTATTTAAATATTATAATAGTCTGGTATGAAAAGCCACGGGTATTGGCGCATATAACTGTATTTATTCGCTAGTGACGTCTGAGCTACGATAATTTACTGAAGGTTTATTTCTGGGACAAATGTGATATATTTAATGGTAGAACTCGCTCCAGATTCACGAATTGAAAGTTCCATTTGATCTCCGGAGTACTTTATTGTTCACTGAAATAGGTGTCATCAGAAGGTCATTTTTTTTTCGGTGTGTAAGAATCATACAGATGATATCTCCCGTCCTTGGGCGGAGCGGGAGATAGTATCAGATTCTTACTGATATAAAAAACCAACCCCGTTCCTTCGTTGCCTTACGTACTGGGGCTGGGCTACCTTTCAGAGCTAATCCTGGCCCTAGTAAGCTTTAACCTAGCTGGGCCTCTGCTGTTGCTGACAAGTCCTTGAGGCGCGCGGGAACAGTGCGTGCCATAGACGACTAGGGCTCGGTCCGGGCGGTCGGACAGTGCCCCATTGATCGCCGTCCGCAAGCCCATGCCTACGGTTGCTACCGATCGCCCTTATGAGGACACGTTGATGCTCTGCGCAAGCGGGGCACACCTCTACAGTATGCTTCACCGTGTCCTCCAGGCGGTCCACACAATATCCAGTGTAAGAACCTCTCGAACTGACCGTGTCCGGTGAGGACCTCTGTCATGTGGAAAGTGAAGACGCCATGAGGTCTTTCCAGCTACGCTTCAAAGAGGGAACTTACCGCCATAATTATGGCGTGCACAATTAGCCTATAACTACGGCGAGTATCCTTCCTTACGTTGTTGAAATCTCTGCGGTCTGATTTATACCGCGAACATCGAAGGACTGGAACAGTTTGCCCGCAACTGTTCCAGGCGAAGGCTTCCCGCTCGATTCTAATTTGGGTGTCTTCAAGGCTAGAGTGAATAAGCTCTTAATAAACTAGTGCGCCTCAGTGCCTCACCATCAGAGATTGCATCACTGATTACCATCAGGTGGGATTGCAGTTAAGCACTAGTAAAAGCTTAAATGGGCGTCAGCAGCAGCTTAAAGTCACGCAAAGGGCAATGGCAAGGGCTATGCTCGGAGTTTCCTTGCGTGATCGCATCAGACTTGAAGATATCCGCAGGAGAACCAAGGTTACCGACATAGCACGAAGAATCGTCAGACTTAAGTGGCAGTGGGCACATTGCTCGCAGAACAGATGGTCGATGGGGACAGCGCCAACGTACCGGAAGACACTGCGTTGGAAAGGTTTCCACAAGATTGATCGATAAACTGATGAGGGAATCCGATGGATGCGACTAGGCGCACAGGACCAGTCGTTACGGCGACACTTGAGGGAGGCCTATGTCCAACAGTGGATGCCTTTTGGCTGACAATTCCAAGGGTTCACATATTCGTTTCTAAAATATCAATAACGTACAATGATGATGACGATAACAATAGACGATATACTAAATAGAAACTTTTATCGAAACTTAAATGCATAGGTAAAATGGCGGTCTTATCGTTGACAGCGATATCTACCAGATAACCTTTGGATGGACTGTAAGAACTTAAAAATAAGGGTGCTACTATTCACAATTGATTTAATAGATTATATAGATACTCTTTATCGTACACCAAAAATAAAAATTATAGTGGGAACTTAAAATTAATATGGTATCACAATTTAAGGGCGTTCTTATCATTAATTTTAAAAGCAATTTTCACAGACAACCTCGGGATGGATTTGACAGAGAAGGAGAAAAAGATATCTTCTATAGATTAATATACGAGTATGTATAAAAAAAAAGACAAACACACGTACAGAAGAATATAGTACAGGGTGACTGGCAATTAGTGTACGATAATTAAACACGTGATTGTGCTCATGATAACAAACAATTTTTATTACGGGAGCAAAGTCGAAATCGCGAAAAAAATATCAGCTGTTCAGTACACTAGGCAAACATAAATGTACTGAACAGCTGATTTTTTTTCGCGATTTCAGGTTTGTTCCCACAGTAAAAGTTGTTGGTTATCATGAGCACAATCACGTGTTTAAGTATCGTACACTAATTACCAGTCACCTTTTATAAAGACTAGCTTCTGCCAGAGGCTACGCTCACGTGATAATATTTTTTTTTTTTTTTATTAATGATAGGCTTGCGTTTGACCACTATCTCACCTGATGGTAAGCGATGATGTGGTCGACGATGAAGCACGCTTGTATAAGTTTCTCCATACTAACTATGGATCTCCGTTTCACCTCCTTCAAAGTATAAATTCCGAAAATCCTTCCTCAGTGGTCGCCACATCATAAAAGGAAGCCTTGTGCTAAATTTCAAGTTCTTTGGCCCAATAGTTTCCGGCTGTGCATTGATATGTCATTCAGTCAGTGTCTCACTTTTATTCGTCTGTCTAATAAGTCAACCGACTTGGGAATTTTGTAAAATATTTAATAATATAAAAAATACTTATATTCAATACTTTTCATAAGGTTCTTCTGTTAGTAAACAATGATCTCTATCTCTTAGTTAACCTTGATTATTGAACCCGTGTTGACTACATCAGATTTCATTAAATCCTAATAATTACCCAAGTCGTTTAAGGCGTATAGTCCCTTGAACCATCTGACCGAAATTATGTGAACGCAACTCTCGCACTCGCCAGGCGGCAGTACGCAAATCTGTGCATTTATTTGCGGCCAGCAGCGCCCGGAAAGCGCTTTAAATCCATTTTCTCTGCGAGATATTGATTGATTTACATATGCAATGTTCACTTTGAAGAATATTTAACCACCAATTTTTATGTGTAAAAATGTTTCTAAAGGCCCAAGCCGTTTCGAAGGAGTAGGGAAAAGTTGCGACATTACTAAATATTATTTTTTTACGAAAGTATTGATTGCACGAAAAAATCAAATGTTGATATTATTGTTCATGAATCTATAATAAACATATATATTTTCAAACCAATTGACCTAGCCGTTACGGAGGAGTAAAAATTTATTTGTCACTTATACTGTGGCAGTGCGGGCACTAAATTGATTTGTTTGTCACATATCAGTATGTGGCGATGAAACGGTTAAAATGATCTTCCAAATTCAAATTCAAATTCAAATTCAAAGCATTTATTTCAAATAGACCATTTACAGGCACTTTTGAATAGTCAAATGTCGGTCAGTCCAAGAAAAGTGAAGCTAAATTGCACGTTCCAAAGAGTAGGTCTCTATGGAGAAGAACGTGCAAGAAACTCCATGGACACTCTTTTAAATCATTTATGTGTTACATATAATGCTTGGTTACATATTACTTGTTGCTTCTATCATGTGAGCACAATGTCGATAGTGAAATAAAAATGTAAAATAATTAAAAGATAGAAACTGAATTAAGCCACTGGCAGCTAAGAGATGACCAGTCCCATCTGACGGCACCCGTTCACGAGCATGACGCGTGCATCAGCCCCACTCAGCTCAACCATTTTGAAGGGAACCGAACGACCCAATAACACGTGCCACCAACAGCGAGACATTTGAGTGAGCATGACAAACTCTCAACTGCCATGCTCGTAATGTCAAAAAAAAAAAAAGTTGTAACCTAATAAAAATGCTCCATGGTGCTTCACATTCACAAACTTGGAAAAAGTGCTTCTACATTATACAATGCAATTGTGTCTTTCAAATTAAAAAATAATAATATTAGTTTCCAACTAATCAACTAATTAGTACGCCCTAGTGGTAGTGGAGCTGGACCAGCATTGAGCCAAGCATTTTTATCTTGAATATAATCCTCCAACTTATAATATGCTTGTCTGCATAGTGTGCGTTTAATACAAGATTTAAATTTCGTTTCATTGAGTTCTAATATGTGGGGAGGTATTTTATTATAACATTTCAAACAGTACCCCATGAAAGAAGAGGCCACTTTAGCCAGTCTGAAACCTGGTTGAACTAATTGATCCCTATTTCTTGTAACATAATTATGTCTATCGCCTCTTTTGCTAAAAAGATGAAGATTTTTTCTAACATACATTATGTTTTCATAGATATATTGACAAGGTACTGTCATTATGTTAATATCTTTAAACAGTTCCCTTAAAGAATCGGACCGGCGGAGATTGTAAATCGCTCTGATGGCTCTTTTCTGTAATATAAAGATTGACTCGATGTCAGCAGCCCGTCCCCATAGTAAGATACCGTACGACATGACACTATGAAAATAACTAAAATAGACTAGTCTAGCGGTATCAACATCCGTAAATTGGCGGATTTTTCTAACAGCATATGCAGCTGAGCTAAGCCGACCTGCAAGAGAAGTTAAGTGAGGACCCCATTGTAGCCTTGAATCAAGCGTAATCCCCAGGAAAATCGTTTTATCAACAAATTCTAGTTTTTCATTATTCAATACAATGTCACAATCACTACTTTTGACATTCGGTAAGGAAAATCTTATGCATTTAGTTTTTTTCCCATTTAGAACCAGATTATTAGCAGTGAACCAGTTTTGAACCTGCAATAGGGCGCTATTTTCGTTGTCAAGATTGTTAGTTTTTCTATTTATCTTAAAAATCAAAGAAGTGTCGTCAGCAAACAACACCATATTAAGTTTATTTTGCAACAAATTAGGTAAATCATTAATATAAACTAAAAATAAAAAAGGACCTAAAATTGAACCTTGGGGCACCCCCATTTCAACATTCAATCCAGACGAATTGACACCATTTATTTGCACTAATTGCTGTCTATTATTCAAATAAGATTTTAATAAGCTTAACGCTGCATTGCCTAGTCCGTAATGCTTGAGTTTCCGAAGCAATGTTTCATGAATTACACAATCAAACGCCTTAGATAGGTCGCAGAAGATGCCTATAGCATCTTGTGCCTCTTCCCACGCATTAAAAATGTGTTTTAGTAAGGAAACACCCGCGTCAGTTGTACAACGTCCTTTGGTGAAGCCATACTGTTTATCATGTAGGATGTTATTGGAGTTAAAATGACTAAGCATTTGATTTAACATTACCTTTTCAAATATCTTGCTAAGAACCGGCAAAACGGACACCGGCCTATAATTATTAGTGTCTTTACTATTCCCGGATTTAAAGAGCGGTATCACTTTACTATATTTCATTAGATCTGGAAAGACTCCTTGATCTATACACAAATTAAATATTAAAGCCAAGTACGGCGCTATAGTCTCAATAATTGAGGTACAAACTTTTATAGACATACCCCACAGATCTTCTGTCAATTTAATCTTGATTTCTTTAAAAGCTTTTATTACTGTTATGGGGTTTATATGTTTAAAGTTAAATTCAGTTGAACAGGCTGCAACGTTCGCCTGTAATAAATCAAAAGCATGCGATGGCGACGAATTTAGGGCTTCAGTAGTTTTAATTGGTATACTGGTAAAGAAATTTACAAATTCTTCTGCAACTAGTTTGTTATCGCTAATGAGACCATGATGAGTCTCCAATGTGTAATCATTATTATTTCTTTTGTTTCTGTTGGTTTCATTATTTATAATATTCCAAACTGTTTTTATTTTATTATCTGCTGTAATGATGACCACACTTTTAATTAAGAGCTTCGTCTTCCGTTTTATATTCTAATAGTATGATAAATACTCATATTAAATGAAGTTTTTAAATCTACAAAAATACTTTTAATAAGTTTCCATCCTTGGCTGTTTGCCAAAACAAAATATTATTGCCCATGTAATTTACCCATGAATCTCATAATAGCAGCTATTTTAGAAATAAATTACATCAATTTCTAATTAGGTACGTTATGCAGTATAACTGATCACTCCTAGACTATCGTGTTCCTTGTTTTAATCTAGTAGGATATATAAAATCTTTGGTTTTAATTGTACCTACATAGATAATTTATTAGCTTAACACGTTGAGTGCAATACCAGGTTTAAACATCTTGCATACGTCTCGCTTACAGTACGGCTAAGAAAAGTATATAGTTTTATTACCAGGTACATAGACCTTGTACCGCAGGAATGGAAAGTTTATAAAAATCACTGCCTGTTAATTTAATAAATACACCGTTCTTCCGTTCCAAATCCGTTGATCCGTTCGAAATTTTTATCGTTTTAATCCCGTGGAGGGTCGATCCGGTACATGAAACACTATCGATTTGTAAAGATAAAATTCAAAAATAAAGTACCTTTTTTTCAAAATTCGTATTAATTTACGCATGTACGAAATTAATTCTACATCATATGATCTGTGAAAATTTCAGCTGTCTATCAGCACAAAATAGTTAGGTACAGAAGACAATCTCATGTATGTACTTAACTTTTTATACCTACGCTCGGTGGACGCACACTAATGAGCGTTTGAGCCGGAACTGTTCGACGAGTGGTCTGAGACGCGACTGAGACATCGTGTCCGTGAGCGCTGTCCATGTGTGCGTTGCTCGAGCGCGCTTTGTATGTAGATTGACTTCTGTACCCATCTATTTTGTGCTATCAGACAGACAGACTAACGGATAGCCGAGTCTTAGTAATAGGGTTCCGTTTTACCCTTTGTGTACGGAACCCTTTTGGGTTCCGTTGTATGAATTTGACAGCTGTCACCCTCACCATCCTACCCTGATATTAATGGCGCTAATTCAAAGTTCAAATTCTATTAAACCGCGTACAGAAATCGCGAGGCGTGCGCCGCGAACGGTTCATCAGGCTTGCCTCAACCTGAGGCATACGGCGGCAAATTTATGCGTGCGTCCCGAACGACATATGCTCAAGCTGAGCATGCAAACCATCACGCACGGTGTTCGTCAGTAGAAAAAGCAAACAGCACCTGTCCGTCCACACGGAGCGCACGGCTCGTACTGAGGCGGCGTTCGCAACAATCGTACGACGCGAATGCTCACTGTGAGCACACTCGTTCACACAGCGCGAGGCATGCGAGACGAACCATTTACGACGCACGCCTCGCGATGTCTTTGATGTTTTTCTAGATTGCAACTGAAAATTGGAGTTTTGTTGGTTAACTAATTTTAATAATCAATTTCTCTTTAATTTTTTTTCCAGTTTTGCTGATGTCCTGGTTCGGGGTGGACCAAGTAAAATCGAACTCCTGTATACGGACTGGTAATATGCGACGAAGTACCACAAAGTGTCAAAATGTCACAAGTGTTGTGTACCATAGAGTACCTGTTGTTAGATCTGTGTCGTGTTGACAGCTGCGAACATATCGATAGTGTAATGATTTGTGGGTGTCACATCACTATGATTAAGGGTTGGCGCGAAACTGACGTAGGAAGTAATTTTGTCACACTTATATAATCAATTTCTTAACGAATTTGCAACATAAATGTTCAGTTAATAAAATCTATGTGTAAAAAGGTTCACCTATTAAAACAATGTGATCTTGATATTTCTTAACATTTATATTTTTATGTTCGGGGAGATAAATAATATTCGGATTATAAATTTTATACTAACAAGAAATTACAGAGACACATATGTAAGTATTTATTTATTTTTTATTTTTCTATTCGTCGTAGATAAATACAGCTATTGTTACCATACCATGTTAAATGGATTCCCATTTGGTTGATCTGTAACAATAGCTGTTTAGACTAAAATATATATTACTATAATAATTTCGTGTCATTAGATCCAATTCATAACAGTTAAAAATCAGTAAAATAAATAAAGAAACAAAAAAATATCGGAAATGCTTGACGCAATTGAGAATCTATACAAAGAAATATGAGTCAGCATTGCCACTATAATTTTCCCCCTTTTAGGGGTTCTTGATAAAAAAAAAACAAACATTAAAACAAGGCAAAAGCGTAAATTGTACCTTCTTCATGTAAATCGACAAAAAAAAATATTACGGAAGCGTATTCCTTTACTCAATGAAAAAAAAATATTATACTTAGTCATAATTTAAAAAATAATGGCATGTAATTTACTAGTAACCTTAAAATAAAAGAGAATTTTGAAAGAACCTTGAAAACTTCAAAATTAAATAGGTACGCGATATACTAAAATTATTTGTCGATACGACAAGCGATTGTCATTAAATTTCCTATAGCTTTTTTAGTTTTTCAAATCAAAATACTTAAACAGAAGAAAAGAAAGCTGTCAAAACAAAATAAAAAAAAAAACAAAAGCCAACACCTAGCCTTTTGAGGCCACAATGCACTATGCATTAGGTATAGGTACCTAATGCCCAGTCCATGTTTTCGCACCACTGCCTCTACAACATTGACCTCATTAATGCCAAGATAAGCGTCCTACAGCTTGATCAATGAACACAGCGCGATGGCGCGGTAACAGCGAGACCGTCGTCTACTTCCGACAGAAAGGTCATAAGATAAACTGTGCTAGTTTTTATAAAAAGAGAATCCTTTTTCTTTGAAGTGCATCAAAAGACCCACCTATGTTCCTTTAGTTGCTCTTTGCGTTCCAGGGCTATGGTAATTCTTTCTACTCTTTCTCTTCAACTTCGGACAGAAAAGTCACGGATTCAAAGCATTTATTACAAACTAGCTTTTGCCCACGACGTCGCCCACGTACTCAAAATGTAGCTTGTGTCACTCAGGAATAAAGCAGCTTTCTATCGATGTAAAAATTTTACTTACCTCTCTCTCTCTTTTAATTACCTCCTACGAACAAAAAAAAAACATAAAACAAACTTTACTTATTTAAAATATTATTATTGATCATAGACTAAAGAACGTTAAATCTAAGAAGTACCGTTTGATAGTGTACTTCTACACGTAAAAATTTAAATTTTAATATGTTGATTAAAAATTGTATAATAAATTATGTTGTGATAAAATAAAAATAGCTTTATGATTCAATGGTTCTCTCCCCGTGATCTGCTATTTTTCACGAAAAAAAACTTTTGATTAAATTAAACTTGCAATATATATGATAAAACATTACTAAAAGATTTAAAAAATTTATTGAACTCAATGCAAGCTACTATGTGCCATATTTTTACGAAATAGTCTTATTTGTAGACATTAAAATTTTGAGAGACATATTAATTAATTAATTTTGAGAGCTAGAAAATGTGATTTATACTCCATCTGTTTAGGTAGTTAACTACACGTAAACAATCTTGATACACATATCTTTATATTTAAAATAAATCGTGTAAAAGACATTCAAAAAATTATTTAAATAATTTTTAGTTACCTAACATCGGTTTAGGTAAGTACCTGATTGTAAACATGTTTAGATAAAAATTTTATTTAGTTATAAGACATGTTAGATTGTTTACATTTAGTTAACTGGAGTATAGGTGTTATTTTAATTAACATACGCCTTAAAACAGCGTATCTACCCATTGAAAAAGTGCTAATTTGCAATATATTTCCCTGGTCACCTTGACGTATCCCACATTAATGACAATTTATCACAAAGACCAGTGCCAGACATGATACTTTATCTCATTTTTTTAAAAATCTGATGTTCTATAATTATAGCCTATCGTTAAAAATACTTTATCAAAATAAAAAATTCCACCACAACGTAATTTTTTTTACGTGCATAGTGATGTGACATACTAACAATATCGATAGAAGCCAAAAAGTGATGGGAAAAGGTCGATGTTTTCGCAGCTCGATAAATGTATTGTGTTTGAGTGCCCACAGGAATGCGTGTTTAAATGTTGGAATTGAGGAATGCAATAATTGCATGTCATAATTATTTTAGTCACAATAGACAAACTAAAATTTCAAAAAAAAAAACTAACAAAAAACACTCAAACATTTTTTTTCCTGTGAATAACTGATCTTCGTTTTCAGATTGAGTTTTTCTTTTGAATCACAATGATTCGGTAAGAAATAAACGTAGAGACCTAACTAAAACCAAATCGTATCTATTGTTATGACTTCTACTATTTTTTTTTTTTAATATTAATCATTTAGCATTTTTATTTAGGACTTTATCTTCTAACAGCCAACCAGTCTATGGACATGAAAAAAAAAACACGAAAAAAGTTTTATTTTTTCTTGTTTTATTTTTTTAATTCAGTTATTTACAGGATATATCTTTTTACTGTGGATCTTCTTCTATCTAGATAACTGTGTAGTGTTTTCGTTTTTCTTTATATGTTTTTTCTTTTTACTAATTCAAGCATGGATTTTCAGCATTATGGGCACTAAGTCTCAGCCCCCTTGTTCAGGCGGAGTGCCAGAGTAAGTACTGTTTTTTCTTTTTTTTTTTACAAAAAAATTCACGAGCTTTTAGGCTTTTGACAGAAATAAAATAAAAAAGCTAATAAAAGCCATTTTTACACTCGCCAGATGCTTTACGCTTACATTAATATTAATTCACGAGAAAAACTTAGAAAAAAAAAGATTGAAATATTGTAAAATATAATTAAAATGTCGTAGACTGGGTTGGCTAACATAATTAAGCAGAAAGTTTCCTTCACAAACAGTCACAGTTTCAGCTTTTTTGTTTTATTTTGATTGTTTTGTTGAATTACTTACAAACTGCAAAGACATTTTCAGCTAACCATTAACTAAAAATGTATTTAAATCAGTAAGTAAAATTAGAAAAAACATTATTAATTATTATTTTTCTATCTCTATCTTAGTAATAGTGCATGAAACTAGCTTTTCTCGTTCGCTTTTAACGGTTATTAAAACCCAAGCTTTTATTGATTCATTCTACAAAAAATTAATTAAAATTTAGTCACATGGGATTGTAAGTACTTTTTAATTGTATGTAGGCACTAAATTTATCCGTAGAAGCTTGGATACGTAGGAATCATTAATTGTTGTCACTTTGCTAATTACACCTAGCCAGAATCTATTTGGAACATGTGATGAAACATGAGTTTTATGAAAGTAACATCTATTTACGTGTTGAATTTGAAGAAAAACCATTTTGCTACAAGCACATATTATTTCGTAGCTCATAACTCCCATAAACAAATAGATGCTGGTAGGTGCGATTCTGTATATGCTAGACAGTTTAAAATAAAGCTGTGCTGTCTACAACGCGACTGAATGTTTGTTTGTCTGTAATTTTCGTGTGTAATATGTCTATTTACATGTCTACTGTGGTAAGTAAAAATTGATTCATAAAAATGATTACCTACGCAATTTCACTGATGCACAAACGCTACTACTACACACCTCTACACATTTTTTTTAAAAACATAGCTTTCAGAATCATCCCTCAATAGTCTACTATCAATTTTTTTAAAAGGCTTAGGCTTAGGTTAGTAGTCTTGCTTGGCATTTGGCCAACCAAGACTACTCAAATATAACAAGCCAAAATAACAATACAAAAAGCCAAATGAAAAAAACAAAGCATTGAAGGCACTACGTACCGCTTTCAGGATCACATACAAGATACCGTATCGAATTATAATAACAAGAGAAAAAAAATTAAACTAGGATCGAAATCAACCACAAAACAAAAATAAATACAAAGGTTTTGCAGAAAAAAAAAAAATATTATTATTGATAGGGTCGCGTTTGATCACTATCTCACCTGATGGTAAGTGATGATATGGCCGACGATGGAGCACGCTTGCCTAGAAGTAACCTATTCACTCTTCACTTAAAGACCCCTAGGTTGTAGCTATCAGAAAGCACACACATACATACAGAGTACTAAAGGTACTCATTTATTTAGACAGGAAATACGTGCCTTATACGTACAGCTAAGGAGTGGAATTAACTGCCGGAGTCTGAGTTTCCAGATAGTTACAAGTACTACAACCTAGGGGTCTTTGAGTTAAGAGTGTCAACTCATATGTTGTTGGCACCTCTACGGTCCGGACTTAGCGTTTTGCCTCGTCTTTAATACCGCGTACATCAAAGGACTGGAACAATTTGCCTGCTGCGGTCTTCTGATCGGATTATAGTATAGGAGTCTCCAAGTCTATAGTGAATAGGTTACTTCTTGGCAAGGGTGTTCCATTTTCGACCACATTGTTACTAAGTAGTCAAACGCAAGGTTAAAAATAATAATAATAACAAAACATACAAAAACGAAAAACAACGAGCGAACACACGGGACAACTCTTGTACAATAACAACATCTCAGTCTGAATTTATCAACGCTACATTATAGAAATAATAGGTCGAAGTTATGAGAAGATTTAGACGAAGATCACGCATCAAAAATAAACGACGATCGTCGGGAATCTAAAAACGGCGCCTGCGACGAACGTAGACAGAGAATTACGATCGTGACTTTTAAAATTAGCTTTTAATTAGGTAATGACTGTCTTGAACTATTGTTTGTGTGTTTAAACTATATCTTTTTGATGTTCTTTGTACATAGTTTAGGTGTTACAGCAAAATGTTTGTGTAATTTTGTTAGAAAAATCATTGGGTAAGCTAGAATAGTGTTCAGTAAAAGTAGTTTAATCTTTTAACCGCCTAGCATAGCATAGTGTAGCGTAATCAGTCCTAGTGGATAGGCCGTAGTCCACCACGCGGACACAATGCATATCTTTGAATTTTTGATTCTAGGACATGCCGGTTTCCTCAGGATGTTTTCCTTCACCGTTTTGAGAGCAGTGATGATTTAACCGCCTTCGTTGGATAAATCCGATAAACACTGTCTTTATTCCGCCAGGATCGGTCAGCTCTTCTGTCACCTATGGGGACTGAAGAGCTAAACAAGATGGAGTACCCAGTCGCTAACACAAGACCCTGGCGCATGGTTAAAGGGTTAAATACAATATTATACTAAAATGTAGCCATTGTCTAGATTCGTACCTGATATGTCTAATATCTGTAGAGATTGTAGAGTAGAATCCTCGTCTTTGCGTCCTCTTTTCGTTTTGGGAACACATTTATTGTGCGTCCAAGGAGTGGAATTCCCTGCCGGTGTCTGTGTTTCCTGATAGCTACAACTTAGGGGTGTTTAAGTCAAAAGTAAATAGGTTACTTCTAGGCAAGCGTGTTCTATCGTCAACCACATCATCGCTTGCCATCAGGGGCCCAAGTCTGCTATTTTTATAAATTCGTCATTCCAATGCGATCCCATTGTAATTTTGCTAAAAGTTCCTAATCTGCTAATTCATAATGACCGATCATTGATTGGTCAATGGTATCGTAATAGAGTTGCGATAAAATGACAATATCGAGCTTATAAAAAGCAATGACTGCACAATGACGTTCTAATGGTAGGTCATTGATCAAAGGAACTGTCAAAATTTTTGCAGATTACTGCATACGTACAATATTCATTTGTAAATGTGTACAAGATTACCATTCTATCCCACTTCTTTCAATGGAGTGTCAATGGTTGATCATTGGAAAGTCATAATGACGCCATTATATTAGTAGATTACCAAACCAGGTGAGATGGTGGCCAAAAGCGAGCCTGACAATATTAAAAAAAGACAAAGACACTCTAACGACAAAAGCGAGGGATATTTATTGTTTTTGACTACTGTCAGTTGTCCTATGTTATTTTATGAAATAACAGTCGAAATATTACTATTCTTCGTTCCGATACCTATTTTTTTCCTTCAGATATGATGACCAAGCAAGGATAAAATAAATCGATAAAACTAATTGGTTTATGATATTTGCAGCGCAACCCTACATGTGTCATTAGCAAGATTAGTGATGTAACCATCTCAAATTGGTTTATTGTCGATAAATACAGATTAAGGGTCAGGTGAATGTTTATTTATCGACTAAGCATTTCTTAATTCAGTCTGAGGTTAATAGCGCCCCACTCGTGATACTATTCCCATACAACCGCTCTTACGTGAATTAGTCAAATTCAAAATAATTATTATGACTGAAGTTGTTCAAACATCACGAGCCCGCATGTTTATGGCTGTATGAAAGTAACCTATGCAGTTATTCTTTTTTTTGTGGGAAAAATCATCCGCTCTTGGACGGAGCGGGAGATAGTGTCAGACTCTTACTGACTAAAACCCCACCCCGTTCCTTCTAGCCTTCATACCGGGGCTCGAGTTCCCTTTCGGATAACCCTGGCCCCTGGGCCTGGGTCCTTGCTGTTGCTGACAACTCCTTGAGGCGTGCGAGAACAGTTCGCGCCATCCAGACTTAGGCTTGGTCCGGACAGTTACTGGACGGTCGGACAGCGAGCTACCTATTGCTCCTTGTCCGCAAGCCCGCGCCTACGGTGGGCGGAAATCGGGATCGGAATCCCGGCGGTGGCGGCAAGAACGCCGTTGCCTGATGCGGTCGGCCTCCTCCTTTGCGAGCATTACTGCTTCGCAGAAGTTTGCGACCGCCTGCCACTCCTCCCCGACGATACAGGGCCCCTGTAAGTCTAGCTACGCCACTGATTACAGGGATTATTTAAAAACAGAGTCGCTAGCAGAAAGGAAAATAAAATAACCTTAATATCTGCAGAGACTTCATAGTTAAAAGTGCTTTAAATAATAGAATAGAATATAAAAATAATCAGCCTTTTAATATCCCCACTGCTGGGACTCGGGCATCCTCTCTAGGAAAGGGGTTTGGGTCGTAAACCAAACGTGGGCCCAGTGCGGATTAATAGATATCACGTGTCAGGACATACCGGTTTCTTCACGATGTTTTCCTTCACCGTTTTGAGAGTCGTGTTGATGAAATAAATTACACAAAGTAATGCAACTGACTGGTCTTACAACTCTTAATTCGGGGCACGTTACCACTAGGCCATCACGATGCCTTACCACGAGTTCTTAATGCGATCCAGTTTATAATCTAACTGTTAAAGGTATGGAGCTATACACCTTTAAATTTAGATCGCTTTAATCCCGTGGAGGGTCGATCCGGTACATGAAACACTATCGATTTGTAAAGATAAAATTAATAAATAAAGTACCTTTTTTTCAAAACTCGTATTAATTTACGCATGTACGAAATTAATTTCTTTAAGAAAACGTCAGCTGAGCGAGTTCAATGACCCTGCAGGTAGTAGTCGGCGTTGGGTCTAAACTATCTACTATGGCGGTGTGACCAGTTGCACCACGATGGAGTCCAAGTGAAATATAGACCTAAGCTACCAAACTAAACATACAGACACCAGAATTTGTTGAAATTTGTTGCGCAGCTAAACGGACACCAGGGCCTCAAGTCTGCTATTACAATAGTGTCAGAATGGTCTATCAGTGATTTCATATTTGTCGATTTTGACAAGTTTGGCAATCTACTAATATACTCGTAATGGCGTTATTATGACTTTCCAATGGTCAACCACTGACACTCCATTTAAAGAAATGGCATATAATGGTAATCTCTATTATAACAAATGAATATCTGACGTATGCGGTAATCTGCAAAAATTTTGACAGTTCCTTTGATCAGTGACCTACCATTACGACATCATTGCGCAATTAGTGCTTTTAATAAGCTCGATATTGTCATTCTACCACAATTCTATTTCAAGACCATTGACCGATCAATGATCGATCATTATGAATTAGCACATACAACTGAACTGAGGAAATTTTAGCAGAATGACAATGTGATCGTGTTGAAATGACGAATTTATAAAAATAACAGACTTGGGCCCCTGGTGTTTCGGTGAAATATAGGCCTAAAGGCTAAAGAAAATTACCATAACACGAAGCAAAAGGCTCACAGAGTCACGGCCCTGCTTCTAGTGCCCTAGTTCCAGCTTGAAAGTCAAACTACGCCAGACATTCAGGCGACGGCCGTTGTATAATCACTGGCGCCACGAATGGGCCATTTAGCGGCATTTTTTCAATTCTAGCTATTGGAATATATTACAAGGACTGACTTTGGTTTCCTTGACATGCATCGCGTGCTTCACCAGCCTTGTGACGATTTAGCACTGAGTATAAATAGCAGGTATAGATTTTTATCGCTAGGTTGGCAGCAGTGGCGTAGCTAGATGACCAGGGGCCTTGGAGCAATAACGTATTGGCCCCCAAATTGCATTGGCTTTATCATTGAATATTGATATTTAGTGAATTGTGGTTTTATAATGAAAGTCTAGATGAAGGAAATTATCAGCCGTTTATTTCAAACAGAATAATGTAGTGACTAGGATGTTCTTGCTAATACCGCTAAGCCAACAATGGACGATACATATTGCTAGGGTTTGCGACCAGCCTAGCCCGCTGCTTTATCTTTTATATAAATCCTAAGTTATAAGAAGAATTTTCATTAACTTGCACACTCAATGATATGGAGACATGGTCCTCGTTAATATGGTAGCCAACGATATCATTCACTGCTTAATTACCGAATCTTCATGAGTAGGCTTTTCAACCAACTGCAGTCGTCACATTATTGAAATATTTTTCGTACATTCAATAAGCGGTTTGTTAATCAGGGTTTGGGGGCCCCCAAGCTTGAGGGCCCTGAGGCAATGCCCCATCTAACCCCATAGTAGCTACGCCACTGGTTGACAGGTGGGCTTTGCAACAGGTCGAGAGAGGGTGAAAGAAAATGTTATGTAAGAAATTGCTCGTTGGTTTTGTCCGAAGGGATAGGGTCGAGTCTTCGAGGGTTGTATTACACAAACCATATGGGTAGATTTGCATAAGAGGCTTTTTTTTGGTAGGGAAAATCATCCAATTACAACCCCCGCTCTTGGGCGGAGCAGGAGATAGTGTCAGACTCTTACTGACTAAAACAAATTGCCATGATTTTAGTAGGAGTATTTTTTTGCTAATTCAAAATAAGGTTGGCTAATCAATTTGGGAGACCGCTGATTTTGGAGGCCTCGGGGCATTGTCCTTCGTAGCACTTTGGTAGGTTGAATTTCCGATAGATTTTTTCACCTAAGGTTCTGATAAGTTTTACTCGAATACTTCCAATCCTATACTTGGATCGGAAGCCTGTATAAATAAGTTTAAGAAGACTTAAAGTCACCCAAACGGGCAATGGAAAGTGCTATACTGGGAGTTTCCTTGCGTGATCACATCAGATATGAAGATATCCGCAAGAGAACAAAGGTTACCGATTTAGCACGAAGAATCGCCAATTTCTTATCATAACGGGAACAGTAGGATATATTACTAATCAAGATCTTTCAATAATTGTACTGACAGCTGTTATTGATTTTCGGCTTACATTTTTGAATAATAATTTTGGTTTTAATTAACTTATTGTGATTTTGATTCATTTATTATGATTTTAATTTAGTTAGATTTAATTTATTTACTAAGATTCTAATGTTTATTTTATAGATTTAATATATTTATTGTGATGTTGATTTTAATTTTAGGATTTATTATTTAGTGTGATTTTTATTAAAAATAATTCGTTACTCTACATAAACAAACAAACTTAAATTATTTAGTGTGATTTTTAGTTATGATTTGAATTGTTTTATTTTATAAGTTCACTGCTTTTTGTTTTAATTTCATTTAATTTCGTCCTGTATTTTAATATGAGATTTTATGGACTGATATTTTTATTTTTGAACTAACACCATTTTTCTGTAATAAATATTGTTTCTCGGTTACAAGATTAACTGTTGCCAAAAATTTATGCGAATAACAGCTATTACTGATAAATCATTCCTTACATGATGACATCGGCACTAATTTTCATATTATTTCCATTCCTGCGGTACGGGGCGTTTAAGACCTCGTTTGAAAAGTATAATTATGACGGTAAGGGGTTTATTAAGCCCCGTAACGTTTAAGAAACTAAAAGCTTTTTTTGTCAAGTGCTGTAGGCACGAGGTCAAAGTGACCCCGTATCAAAGTAGATAAACCACTGCATTATGTTATGTTTTAGTGGGTCATCTAAGTTATACATCCATTTCTTTCCTAAACTAAACCAAATCGAAGTTACGGCCTCCACACGGCAGGCTGGATGCTGTTTTTCTAAGCTGCACCCCAAAGAAGACACGTACAAGGCCTATTCGACCTCGTACCGCATTAAACTTGCCAGCACAGCAAATTTTTTTTTTTTTAGCTTTAACACAAACTACCGGGTTACACAAAATACCATTCCATAGCATACTAAATTCAACACCCCCACACACAATAACATTTGTGCATCAGTCATATACTAGCCGACAGAGATAATAATAATTTAATCAAATGCAAAACCTTAGTTTATACCGATTCATTTTTATTCCTCACAAATGCATTTAAAGTTATCTAAGTACTAAAAATTCAGTCACACGTAAGTAAGAACTGTTACGCGGTGTCCAACGTAGGCAATTTGCTTTACGTCCGCTTCGCTTCTCGTCTCCGCACCGCACCCACGTGCCGTGTCATGTAGGCCATTGCATTCGCTTTGCAGCTTCGCAATCTTCGCGATGAATGGACAATGAATCGCCTGCGTGGGACACCGCTTTATAAAATTAGAACTACATTATGTTGACGCACACGTGTATAGGTACCGGCACGGATCTTGAGCGCTCGGCGTCAGAGTGGGGATCGCTTTGCGCATTCCATACACTGGCGAGCCAATCGTCTTCGTTGTTAGATACATGCAGCAACGCAGGGTACGAATGAGGAGTGACGTCTATGACGCGATGGCGCGGCGGCCCAATCACTGACACTCCCCACCGCGTCTCACTTCGCACCACTAAAGAGACCGAATATTTGACTTCTGCGCAACCGCTCAAGATCCGTTATGGCAACTGTACTCCTGCTTACACCTTAAACAAGGTGTAAGGGACATGTCGCAGGGCGCAAGCTAGCGGACCAATCCGCGCGCTCTACTACGCAGTGGAACGCGCGGATTGATCCGACCCTTACTTACCAGTTTGTAGAAAACTCTCGGTCGGCTAGTACACCAAAAATCCTCAACCCTCAAAAGCTTTCAGCCAACAGAAGATCCCTAATCGTGTGTCCATACTGTCCCCAGCGAGAACGATATACTGTTACGAGTGTGACAGTTGGACAGATCCCCGCTGCAAAGACCCCTTCAACTACACGGCGCTGCCCAGAGACCAGCCGCCGCTGCAGACCTGCCACGGCTGCTGCGTCAAAATGGTCCGGTATTCTAAGAGTCGTGAGTATCTTCATTAATGTCTATACTATAAAACAATAGCTTTAGTATTAGAAACCCGAAACGCGTGTTTAGTAATTTTTCATTATACGTACAGCTAAGGAGTGGATTTCCCTGCCAGAGTCTGTTTATCCTAATAGCTACAACAGGGGTCTAATGAATAGGTTACTTCTAGGCAAGCGTGCTCCATCGTCGGCCACATCATCGCTTAGTGAATAGGTTACTTATAGGCAAGCGTGCTCCATCGTCGGCCACATCATCGCTTACCAGGTGGATAGTGGTGAAACGCGAGCCTATCAAAAATAAAAATAAAAAGACGTGTGGCACTCGGGAACTGCCGCGGTAAAGCTATTGCATAGCATTTTTATCAACATAAGCAATTATAATTATTTATTTAGCAGTATTTTTTTTCCTTTGTTTTTTTTTTCTTTGATATTAATTGAAGTTACACTTTCACACATTGAATTGAATTTTGATTGATTGTTCACTCATTTGTTTTCTTATCGGTCACCATACTCACCATGCTCAAAAAACAAATAAGTGGGGGGTGTTAGGTTATTTTCGTTACGGAATTTCTGGATTCGGTCTCCACGCTCAAGGCCCGCGATAGAAGCTATGCAATAGCTTAAAATCTTACTCGATATTTTTCAAATACAAGCAGTCAAGTACTCTTTAGTAATTTTCATTAAAACAGTTCTTTTAACTCACTGTTTAAACTGGGCGCAATGCCAATCTCTTCAGAATACAGTTTGTTATTTTTTTGGCAATCGAAAATGCAGGCGGCATTTGTCACATTTTGACAATTTTAATGGGAGGAGACTATTTTGTTATTGTCTTATTATAGATACTCAATTTGTTTATGTTTCTAGAACTGACAGTTTTCTAATTATGAAGTGGTACGGTCTTTGAACTCTAATGCTTTTCGTTGTCTCTCACATTGCTCTTGTATCGTGGGCTAAACACTCACGTTACAAGAGCACAGCGAAGCGATACGGTAGACGTGTGCCCTGTCTGGCCAGAGCACCGCCCAGGAACTGGTACAGGCCATGGTCCGGAGCGAGGAAGAGTGGTAGGCGGTCACCTTCTTCTGCGAAGCAGTAATGCTAGGGAGGTCGTACGTGTGAGGCAACGGCACTCACTCCCCAGCCGCCGATCCCGATCCCGATTTCCAGCCACCGCAAGCACGGGCTTGCGTCGGCGAGCAATGGGTGGCTCGCCGCGCGACCATCCGCTAACTACTCGCAAAGGAGGAGGCCGAACGCATCAGGCAACGGCATTATCTCCGCCGCCGCCGCCGCCGCCGGGATTCTGATCCCGATTTCCGACCACCGTAGGCGCGGGCTTGCGGACAGTGAGCAATGGGTAGCTCGCTGTCTGGCCGTCCGGTAACTGTCCAGACCAAGCCTAAGTCGTCGACGGCTCGCACTGTTCCCGCGCGCCTCAAGGAGTTGTCAGCAACAGCAGGGACCCAGCCGGGTCGAAGCCTACTGGGGCCAGGGTTATCTGAAAGGGCGCTCGAATCACGGTATGAAGGCTAGAAGGAACGGGGTGGGTCTTTTAGTCAGTAAGAGTCTGACACTATCTCCCGCTCCGCCCAAGAGCGGTGGATGTCATTGCGTGATTTTTCCCACCATAAAAAAAAAATCCGAGCCCAAGTCGTCGATGGCGCGTAGTGTTCCATCGCCTCAAGTAGATGACAGCAAGCCGCAGGGGCAGGGTCGAAGCCTACGGGAGCCAAGGGTTATGCAAACGAGAACCCCGGGGCTATAGTCAGTAAACGTCTGATACGCCTTCTCGCTCCGCAAAAGGCCGGGAGATGTCTACATGATTTCCCACCCAAGAAAAATCCCAATTACGAACACTGACAAATGCTTTGCACTGACTGGATAGGTGCCCTCAACTGTGGGTTCATTCGAAAGATCACTCCGACACTCATCTGCATGATTCTTATGATTTGACCATTACATATTTGCTGTATGGACTTTATAAGAGACTTTGACCTTTGAATTTGTTTTGGTTCTTCTCAGTCAGTTAGGAAACACGGGCCTCATCTAGCTTAAACTGACGAACTTTACGTATAAAACTCTTTTTTTTTAAATCAAAATGCTACTGCTAGGTTAGCCCTGTAACCACAGAAAAGATGAAAGAGGTTAGAAAGCAAATACTTTCCGATTTATACTACAACGAGTGTCGCCGCTTGTCTCCCACCCTTTAACTCCACTACAGGCAATAAACCAATACGAACGCGCATCACGCAACTAACAGACCACGCACACTTAGATCTCAAATTTGCTATTGGTAGTTGAACTATGAGCATTGCCCTATTTTAAGGCAAGCTTGTCTCGCCCACAAGGTCTTTCTAACCTCTTTCATCTATTCTGTCTTTTACCACCAAAACGTAATTCAAGCAATTAAATTGTCTTTTCTCTGTTTCCAGCGTACGAGGTAGTCCGGCGAACCTGTACATCACAACTCCAGATAAATCTCTTCATGGTCGATCACGTGTGTATGATGGAAAGTACTGGCACGGGTCACATGTGCTTCTGTGAGGAGGACATGTGCAATGGCGCGCGCACGCCGGTCGCAGCACTGGCCTTGGTCGCAACACTAGTAGCATGCGCATGCCTGAGGTGAAGTAGGTGTAGAGACTGCCCCGAGCGGTCGATTGTCGAGTATCGGTGTCGATGACTGACAAATATTGTCCGTTTTACACTTTCATATGACGTCTAAACGACGCCACGTGGCGCTCAAATCGCCGGTCCGACAATACGAGGAATTCATCGATATCGATAGAAAATTGACAAGTGTCAACTGTCAACCCTATCTCGAAACTCACTAGTGATGTGCGAACGATTAGTTTAATATCGGTGAATCGACAATCGATCGACTGTACCTTTGGGCCCTACCCTAGCTGAGATTTAATTACATTTTTCGTCCAAACCGTAGATGTAGTTTAGTCTTGTGGTGCTTAGTTTTTACAGCACGGCGTTAAACTATTCCTGTTAAAAGCCGCATCAAAAAATGCTTAGCTTGAACTTTTTGAGATCATAGTGAGTTAAGTCTTTGTGAGAGCTTCTTGATTTTGAAGTGAGAAAAACATCCAGCAAGTTAACACAACCAAGATAAATGTGTTTTGTTTTTAATTTAATTATTTTTTTTACTTCTGAAGTAAGCCACTATTAACCAATACGCGATGAATTTGAATATATCATGAAAAAATAGAAACATTAGAAAAAACAACTGCTCGAGGTATTTTTATAAAAAAAACCATGAAAAATGTCTCCATTAAAATTTCGAGACAAAATTTGAACTACAAAAAAAACTCGTTCTATAGAAATGGACTAAATTATCTTAATTGAAAAGGAGTCAATTGTTTTACCAAATAATTTGCCTTAACACCTAAAACACATTTAAAATTGTTTTGTTTTATCTGATATAAACACTAGTTTATATCATCTACCATCAGGTGGAATCGTAGTCAAGCACCAAGTACTAGCTTGACTACGATCCCACCTGATGGTAAACAGTGTTCGATCAATTGTTGATCTGACATCGATACAAAATGAAGAAGCCCCACAAAAGAATATCAAAGTTTAACTAAACATTTAAAAAAAATAGTCTCAGCTTCAAGCTTCCAGAATGGTGGTGTCAAAACTAAGCACGTTTTCCTTCTGAGGCTAATCTCATGTTCAGCAATTTTTGCTCTAAAATTAATTAATAAAGTTTTCCTGGATTTAGCATGTATATACAGCTCAGTATAGACGCGTTAGTAATAATGAGAATCATAGAATGTGAGTGGGTTTGCTGAAAACTAAACGGCAGTGGCAACTCAATTTTTTTTCCTTTTAAATTCAAAATTGAAATTGACACTGCCATCTAGTGGGTTTTTCGAGTTACTAATAATTCTCCTGCGAACGCTTCTGACTGGTCCAATTATCGACCAATAAAATTTGCTCATAGTTGCACCTAATCATAGAAGTGGGCACCTGTAGATAGAAAATAATGGCGAAAATGGGAAGAAACTAGCAAGTACTGCCGAAATATAGTCGAATAGTTACGAGTAAGCATCGGATTGGTGATATCAGTTTCTGAGAATAGTGTTAAAAAACGGTTGTGTTTTTATGGTCTTCTCAAAAGACGTAGGTAATTATATTGTCAATTCAGTTCTACGTTTAATTAATTTAGCGTGTACCAAATGTTAATTTTAAATAAAACACATTTTTTACGATAGGTACTTAAAAACTATTTAGCAATTTGTTTGCCAAAAAAACTGAGTCGATAAAATTAAATATTGTCACATCTCTAATTTAAACGGAGCGGTTAAAAAATAGTGATGTGAAATATAGTTATCGATATTTTTAATAGATTTCAATAGTTCAATTTAGTATAATTTAAATCAGAAGCTAGAATAATCAAAGCCTTTTAATTTAAAATTTAGGTTCCTACATTATAATTTTAACATTTATTTTTCTTATTCTGCGGGTGACATAGATTATATAAAAAAAAAACAAAATAGTAAAAAAGTATGCTAGAGTTTAGTCGCAAAGTATGAGGTTTTTTAATAATAATAATGTAAAGAATAAATAATTTTATGAAATTAAACACCAAGTACGTTTTAATCATTAATGTTAAGTTATAAATAATAATATATAAAATAATAAATATATATATTTAAATATATATAATAGGGTGTAAATCATGCTTGTAGGTGGCAAATGATACCTGCCACTTGTACATCATGTGATTTATGCACCTAAATCCTTCAAGGCGGTGACTTTAAGCGGTATACCAAACACTAGCTTCTTCCAGCGGCTTTGCCTGCCTGAAAGTAGAAAATATATGCCTATGACACTTAGTGATAAAGTGGCTTATGACTGGTGAAAGAATTTTTAACAGTGGCCCAGTAGTTATTGAGATTATTCATGAAAAAACAAAATTACAAATCTTTTCTTTTCATGAAATCACTGGTTGATACGTCGTTCTTAGGTAATTTTATTATAATTGCCAAGCAAATTATAATAAAATTAACAAAGAAATATATAGGATATAAAAAGGGTAAAAATAGCCAACTTAGGGTGAGTTGCACCATTTAACTATACCGATAACAGTTGTCAAGTCGTCGAATTATTCAATAAGCGGCCGTTTCACGGCTGGTTATGGTTTGGTTATCGTTATAGTTAAATGGTGCAACTCACCCTGAGGGATTCTTAAGTCAAGAGTGAATCAGTTACTTCTAGGCAAGCGTGCTCCATCGTCGGCCACATCGAGTTGGTGGTTAAACACGAGCTTAACATAAATAACCTACGATGAAGCCTACGACCTATTCTCAGATCTACTAAATGTACACAAAAAAAGTTAAAAATGTTAGGTACCAAACTAATAATTTTACCTAACACAGCTAAGCGAGATTTTAAAATATATTTATTTTGATATACTAGTAAAAAAGTGATTTTAGTTCAGTAAAACAGGATACACAAAAAAAAACTTAAAATAATGTATACATAATAACAAATCTAAGTATACATTACATTTTAAAATATATAAGTATTTTTTTTTTCTGAACGTCGTCATATAGAATTGAATTATATCTGAAAATCATTTTTGTATACTCCGTGTAATTGTAATAAATCTATATAAGATTATAATTTCTCGATAAATTATGAAAAAAAAAATCGAATACGATAAATCAAAATCAAATTCATCAGTTTCTAACATAACAGTATCATCATATATTTAGAAAAAGTAGTTAACAATTTCTCGCGATATTTTACAACCTTAGCGCGTTATATTGCGGTGGTATATGACCATAGATATCCGTGTTTAGGACATTAACAAAAACAAACTAAAAATATTGAGTTCAACGCCATCTGTCGATAAAATCAGAAACTTTTATTTCAAATAGACTAATTACAGGCACTTTTGAATTACCTATCAAAATGTCGGTCAGTCAAAAAAAAAGTACTTAAAGCTAAATTGCTCCAGGATAGATAACAAAATTCAAATTTACCTTTCGTATTTCGTTTTCGTACTTACGGAATTATTATAATAAATTATCACTGTAATCCTATCAATCATGAAATAGCTATTTAATTGGGTTAGAATTTCGTGGGCTATCCTAGCGCTTTGACTTTGCATAATCAGTCTATAGTTTTCCCACTGCTGGGACTCAGGCCTCCTCTCAGAGATGAAATGGGCCGTAATTCACTACAAAGACTCAGTTCGAGTTGATAAATGTCACATGTCTTTGAATTTTTTGTTCTTGGACATGCCGATTTCCTTACGTTGTTCTCCTTCACCGTTTTAAAAGTAGTGGTGATGAAATAAATTACACAAAGTAATGCGCCTAGCTGTGTAGATCATGGGTTCAAACCCATGATCTACAACTCGTAAGTCCGCTGTTACCACTGGGCTACCATTGCTCTGAAAAAAGAATAAACATTTAAACAAACGCATTTATAATAAATACAGAGATAATGTGACTGACAAAACTATTTTAAAGACATCGTTTTGAAATCGGAACCAAATAGAAACGAAATCGGAACAAAATCGATACGAAATCGAAATACAATCGGAAATCGAATCAAAGTCGAATTGATATCACATTGTACTTTGACTGGTATACCGCTTAAAGTACCGCAAATACCGTAAAATCGGGGGGTAAATATAAATAATATCGTAGACGCGAAATATTGTTAGTACAAAACATATATTTTTCAGCATAATTTTGCTAGATATAGAAAAATAAATCCATGAGCAGGACGTCGAAATGTATAGTAAGTTAGGTATTTATCGCATTAGGGTTTGTCTGGCAATAAATCTTTGACTGGATTTTCAGTCTGATAAGTAATATGGCCTTAGCTTGTATATTAGAGGTATCCTCTTGTATCGATTTGAAAAACTTTCTCCACTTGTATTAAAATGTATCATTTTATTTAAGTGGCGAAAGTTAGTCATCGTGACCGAGGCGGCATTCGCCCGAGCCGTAGGCGAAGGTGTTATGAAGACGAGTGCTGCAGTGTATTTCCACGTGTATTAAACGACATTTTTCAATACTCTTATGAAGATGTAAGTAAACCGGGGATGATGTGCGACTCGTATGGGTCACACCACGTCCGGCTTACTTACATGTAATAAATTGTGATGGGGCGAGCTCGCGCACTTTTCCGCACTTGCGTGAAAAACAGCATCTTGTGTGTTCAAAAGTAGTAGGGATAAGTAAGAGCGCGTTTTCAAGTGTGTCAGCACGGTGGCAACAGGGCTGCTAGATTTCCTAGTAAAAATAAGACAGTATACACGTAGGTATTACAATGTAAACGCAAAGCGATGCGGCGCGTTGCAACAAACAAACGATACTTTATTGCGGTAGCCTACGTAACGAATCGCACGTAGGTGCGGCGCGGTGAAGAGCAAAGCGATGCGATCATTCGGTTTGATATTTTCGCGTGAACTCTTGCAGTGTGGTGACATATTTTATACACCCTTATGTTTTAATTAGTACAAAAAAAATAGGACTCTGTCCGTACTCGATACTGATCACAATTGTGTCGTCATAAGAAGAAAAAAGAAAAAAAATACGAAATCCCAAATTTGTCATAATTGGTAAATTCATAATTGAATCAATCATTCATAACATAGTTATGTGGCGTCTCTCCGCAGACCATGTCCCACCTTCCGTCCTGCATCACGTGCCCTGTTGCCTGCTCACGTAGGGACCTAATGACAGCATCAGTGGACGGCATTGCCGTGGCCGAATTCTGGGCCAGGAAAGGAATTTAACTAATTTTGCCATCGATACGCAAAGATGATTGCTCCTATAAAATACTACGCAAAGTGTTTTTTTATTGTTTTTCATTCATTATAAATAGCCTGTACAATATATTTCCATAAATTGAGTGATACTTTGGGATATAAACAAACGCTAATAACTTTTGTTGTTTATGAATATTATTTATTGAAACTTTACTTAAATAATAACAAGATCTTTTCTAATAAGCCCTTTAAGTATTTGTACTAATTAAAAATTAGTGGTGTATAAACAACGGCTGAAGCGGTGACTTCAACCGCACGTAGGACAAAGCCACCGTGTTGCTTTAAGTTCGTGTAAACGGCACCGAATCGCTTCGCAACCGCAATGAAATGGAATTAGCAATAAAATCTACAATCTCTTTGGCAACCTTTTTGCCACCTGTTTTGCTAAGAATATTATAATAAGTATCATGGATAAGAATTTAGAGGAGGCCGGTTTTATAATTGTCTAATTAGTAAAACAAAGCAAGCAATTTAAAAAAACTGTTTACCGATGGTTTTAGTTCATATAATATTAATTGGATAAAGGGTTATGGGTGTTGAAGTTATTAGGTAGAAAAAATAATATTTTAAAAGTGCAAGCCCTACTGTCTAAGGACGCGTAGCTTCATAGCTTCATTGACGCGTCAAATTCCGTCAGACAACTTGAGCAGCACAGCGTACTGTACTTGGTCTACGACGTGTACTACACGCGTATATTTTCAATCATTTGTGACAAAGCTATTGGGCAGCGAAAACTTCTTCTTCCTGCCCTTTTCCCATATTAGTTTGGATCGTCGCAACACGTTTTTTTCTTCCATTTTGTCATGTCACTTGTCACACTATCACTAACTCCCTTTTCTTTTATATCACTCCTCACAAAATCCATCCATCTTTTCTTTGCCTCCCTCTCTTTCTTCATCCATCTATACTCAGAACTTTTTTAGTAACATGCGTTTCATCTCTCCCCTTGACATGACGATACCAAGACAAACGTTTACCTTTTAACTACAATACGTCATGGCAGGCGTCATACAGCCTACATGCAGCGACGCTAGCATGACACTGCCGCAGCAAACGTACACCAAGTGTATAATGACAAATACGCGTGTATGAAGCTACGCGTCCATGGGCAGTAGGTCTTAGCATTATCTTTGTGTAGCGTAGGATAGAAAAAATGATACAATGACATAATAAGGTGCTAGACATCGTCATAATCCTGTAGTTAGTTCAACCAAAAGCTAAATAAACGATAATGCGATAAAACCAACACGATTTATAAATAAAAAAAATAAAATTTTATAAAAGTCACATAATATATACATTTTTATTAACCCACGCTAGCCAACGCTGAAAAACGCAATTTATACA
This sequence comes from Mythimna albipuncta, assembly GCA_929112965.1. Classification (NCBI taxonomy): domain Eukaryota; kingdom Metazoa; phylum Arthropoda; class Insecta; order Lepidoptera; family Noctuidae; genus Mythimna; species Mythimna albipuncta. The sequence continues at coordinate 1,008,834 of OV815986.1, read as the reverse complement.
TTATTATATTATTATACATTACAAAATGAATTATACATTTTGACGTCAGATTCGACACGTTGAAGTGTAATACAAAGTTGATATCCGTCATTATACCTACCGGCTGAATATAGCGTCAAGCGATTAAATTGAGAGGTACCTATAGAGCTCTTCATTTAATTATTATAATAATTATTATGTAGGATAGATGAATAATTGAATAATGATAATATAGCTGGCAAAAAAAAATGTGACTGAATGTTAGCTATGCTATCACAGGATATTTGATCTATAGAATTTAGCTAGGGCTAACAAAGCGTACTTCGAGCTGCGAATTTTACTTCTTTTATAACTCATTTTTCGCTATATTCAGTTAATTATAAAAGAAAAATAGCTCACAATCAGTAGCAGTTTTTTTGCCAGATTACAATCTCGTGTCGGTTTTTAGACACGTTATGTCTATCACGTTTTATTTGAGGAAAAGAGATGTTACTATCCTGTGCTGTATAGCTCCATCTCTTTCTCGAACTAGAACAACGATAGTATAACAAGTCTTGGCATTGAAATTTGAAAAGTTTTTAATGAAGAGTTCTACATCTACCTATCTTGTAAACCTAAATTAATTAAATAGTTAGATACGGGTGCAATATTTAAAGAGCAAAGATTAGTGATAAAAATTCGTTACTAGTAATTTTAATAGAAGGTCTTTGTTGTGATTTTTACGGTGTTTTAGTTAAGTAGCACGCTTAGTAATAAAACACTAAAATCTTCCCTGAATAGCTAAGATTTAGCGAAAATGGTGTTCATGTTCATCGAGTAGTTTTTGATATAACCCCGGAAATATAAAGATAAAGCCGTTAATTTTTATTAACCTTGAAATCTTGGCTTGCTCTTAGTCCAATATCTTTGTAGCCTCTTTCTCCTGACAGCTGTGACATAATACTAGTTCCATTACCCTCACTAGAAATTTGTTCTAGTCTAAGAAATATATCTACTTTATTTCTTTTAGTCTTTGCATTTTCTAAAGTAACTAGAGTATACCGATTAAATAGGTACCTAGTTGCAACGAGCTGTACGCCTTAAGCTTGAATTTAAAATATATTTCATTCAAGTAATATCACAGCAAGAGAGCCTTTAGGTACATTTTTGTAACTAAACTTAGGTAAGATCAGCTCATCCATACGCTATGACGAGATATCAGGAGAAAGCCTTTGAGTAGTTAACATTTCTCAGTAGATAAATGTCTTTAACTCAGTGACATTCCAGTTAAAAAAAAAACGCGGCTGAAATGAGTATACAATGTTATATATTTTTAGTAAAAGGGCCTCAAGTCTCTTCACACCGTAAAAATCACAACCATGAAAATATAGGCTGTATTTAAAGAGGAGTGCAAAGCATATAATAGGTATTATAAATATGTAAAATAATTAATAAAAAAAAAAACAAATATATAAATAATAATAATAACGACCGTCATGATTATGTACTTCCTAAAATTGTTATTAATTATTTAGTAAATTAAAATTAAAGTAATTCCTTTTTATATTTCTTGCATAGGTGTATTCGCGAGCGGATATTGTTTGGGTTATAAATTATAATGATAAGAGAATGATAAATTATGAATATCATAGATGATAATTATAATAAGAGGTATAAATCATCCCGACAGTGACAGAGCTGATTGGTTTATACAATTTGAATTATAATATGAATTATACAATATAAAATCAAAAATGAAAGTTTATAAATTCTAAAATCGGATTTTGTTTAAATTATTATTAAACATTGTAAATCTTGACAATATTTTACGGATAAACGACGAAGACGTCAGATTGTATAAAACACAAAGCAGGAAGAAAATATACTAAATAAAATTATCCTAAACAATGTTTGCTTGTCAAAGAATGAAGCTATCATCACAACATTGCCATCATTGCATGTTATTTTACAATAAGGTGAAAACGCCTAGGTAAGTTGCCAAATTCAAATTTTGACGGGTTACCTAGTTTTTTTGCAATAATCAGATCAGTATTATATTGTTTGTTACCTTTTTAAAAAAATGTTTGCCACCATAACATATTTTTTTCCAAAATATTATCATTGATCTCGTCAATATAACTCTATAATAGACCTACTATACGCGTCAGCTTTATCATAGTTTGCACGGTGTTCCATGTACAATTCGGCCTGCGCAGGCAAAACTATGATGAAGCTTGTGCTTGTGGTAAGACCAATAGTTCCAATTACCTGATTTAATGACTATTTTACAAAATCATGTAAAATTGATGATTTTAATTAATAAATTTTGGTACAAAAATGTGTGTTACGGTTGCGAATATCTTTTTGATTGCCATACAATCTAATTTTGAGCTAGCGATTGCAAAAAAAGCGCAAGAATATTTTAATTTCAGGGCGCTTTTGCCTTAAAAAAAAAAAACTGCGATCCCTAGATAATGTATTGGGATCAGCATGGCACTGTAGACAGGCTTACCACGACTCACTGGAATGCTGTTAATAAGAATATGAATTGTTCATTTAATGAGTTAGCTGTTATGTAACAAAACAATCAGTTTCTAAAAAGCCAGGTTAAAAAAAAAAATGACTGATGTCAAAGTCATGTCAAAACTTACAGCTATTTTACCTCTTACATTATAAACAAGAATCAAGACAATCCCAATTCAAAATTAGAAGTAAGATAACTGTAAAAGGCTGTCAAAGCTGTGATTGGCTGAATGAAAACCACCAATCACAATGCTAGACAGAAGTTTGACTGTGTCGTTGTCATCATTGATTCTTTGTGAAAAAGAGATGGTTGTATACGTCCTGCACGGTGTTGTCTCTGTCTTGCAGTAAATCATGATGACTCTTACACATAAGTAGGTACTTCCAAACGGGAAAGGTGATCAGTTTTTTCTCAATGATTGAGGATGTTTCCTTGCCAAACGTAACAGAAATTTTGAATTGTAGCGATTGATTCCCACTGACAATTTTCATATGAGAAAAACTACATTATCTTCTGATAAATAATCGAATCACTTTTGCCGTCTTGAGGTCAACTTTAATAAATCGATTGACGTATAATGACATACCTGGATGATATATTAATTATTCTCAACCAAACGGTCAATACATTTTGGTATTAGTCTGACTGCAATAGTGAAAATAGTCAAAATAATTTAGTTTTTAGATTTGTAAATACAAAACCACGGGGAATAATTCCTGAAAAAGTCCAAAAATAAGCTCTAAATGTCCGTCAAAGGCAAGTGAAATCTGCCCATATTTGGGTTCAATAAAGAAAATATAAGTATGCGGAATTAGAGCTCATATTTTGGCCTTTAATTAAGCAAATTATGTTAAAATATTAATGCAAATAAAAAGTAATAATTTGCACTTTGTATTTACCGTCGGATTAATACAGAAATGTATAATAATTAAATAACAGCTGACTCAACGTTAAGTATGAATTAGTTTTTTTTATTAAAAAAAACTGTTAATATTAACTTTAAAGTTTAAAGATTGATCGCTTTAATTTAAACTAACTAGAATGTTAAGAATGCATTGTAGTGGTGGGTTATATTTTTAAGAAAATTTATTTAAAAAAAAACTTTTCACAAATATGAATGATGAAAAATTGGTAAATTATAAGCAAGTTTTGAAATACTTAGAATCATTACGCTTAATATATCTTAAGTAGTTTAAGGAATGATAGAAATATTTCGAAATCGATGGTTGATTGGTAAAAAATACATAATTACATTATAAAACTGGTAATGTCAGTTCTCTGCCTTGAAGTGGCTTGACGATTACTTGACTTTTACAAGTATTCATGAGGTATTTTCTCACTTTGCACTTTCATCTTCGAGTTGTGTCTTTTTAAGAGGCACCCATTTGACCTCATAATGCGTAATGTCTCAAGAATGGTTGTTTTATGACCCAGCTAATGTTTCAAGATTATACGTCGGACACAAGATAAAAGCTGAAGATGATTCAAAAGCGTAAAGGGTACCAAATTGTTCTCATAGGCATATTGATCGACTTTTGTCGTCCAAGCCTTTTCCTACATCTGGGTCGTCTTCCAATACGTATCGTAGAACCTACTTTAGGCCCAGTGATTGGATTTGTAGGCAGATTTATTTCAGACCAACATTCAAATAGTAAAAATCCCAGAAAAATATACTGAAAATAAATTTAAAAATGTAACTCACCACGTATAGTAATAATATTCTTCTTTCTTCACAATTTTTCTAAATTTTATGCATATCACGCATTTGTTAGAACTGTTTAGCCATCAACTATTAATACTGTCAATTAGATCGTTAACATATCCGCGTACGACTCGCTTGGATTGTCTCCCCGAAAAGAAAACGCATAGATTTGAAAAGCATGTACTACATACGGGTAGGACGATGTTTTACGTACATTTCTTTAAATTCGACAATAATTTTGTGAATTAAACTAAGTTATTTCAATGATTCTACTATTACTAAGCTAATTATAATTAAAAAAAAATACACATTATTGCTAATTTATATTTCGTTTTACACTTTATAATTCGCTAGTTTGTATAAATCCTGTATAAAAACCGCTAGCGCCATCTATTGACCATAGAATACTACATTAGTTACAACTCTTAAAACTAGATGGCGGTAGTAATCCTATATCGCGCAAGCGAAATTCCGTGGACATCGTTTTACCCAAAATGAAGAATTTATTGCACTTTATTTTTAATTAATACACTAACAAGCTAAATGCTTAAGAATGGCCAATGTTGAGAATCTGCCGTGTAATGATGTGAACTGTGACATTAGCGACTGAGAAGTTTTCCTGAATTATTTCTCTAAATGAAAATTTGGAACAAAATTAAATTACACGATGCGCGATGCATGAAAGCGATGGTACTATACGAGCTGTAAAGTTCCATTTCTTTTTGCTGGAAGACTGATCATACTGGAACTTCCATATATGCGCCCGGTCTTATAAAAGTCAAATGAACAAAATAAACTTTTTGACCTTTTGCTAACAAGTTGATTTCCCAAAGTAATATGAAAGATAGTATTTACTGTGTGTACAGAAAATTTCAATTTTGAAACTAAGATTTGAAAAAATAATAATGTTTTTCTTCTATTGTGAAAATGCGTTGCCAGCAAAATTACATGCAGTTTCTGTGTGTAACTTATTGCTGGCAACACTATGCAATATTAGCTTACCACGATCAAAGCCACAGTTGCCTTGAGTTTTAATAGTAAATAGACAGGATATTTAAACTGCTTCATAAGTGTCGTTAATTTCCCAGTTCCACAGACATATTGTGGCCCGATTGACAGATTTTTTCACATTTCACACGATGATTGTACCTGTAAACTGTTCACAGGCTCAAACGTAAACATTTATCTTTACATTTAAGTCTGTAAACAGTTATGTAAAAATGAAACAAAAATGTAAACTTACGGTTTGAATCTACTCTGTATTTTACATATCATTTTGAAAATGGAATTCTGTGGTTTCACATTCCAATATGGAATGAAATAACGGTTTCGAATTTGAATACTGTTTGGACCCATTCTGAAAATGGAAAACTATTTCTCTTATGCTTATGGCTGATAATAAAATCATGAGCAAAGATACTCCTTCAATATTTACGTTGTTATAGCTTCAAACCTATGGTATATATATTATTTCTTGTCAAATATTAAAGTGCCATAATTATAGAGATTGTTATAAAACATGGATTTTATTTTGAGACCCTTAATCCCGATCCTCTTCCGAGCCTGCTTCAATTATACGTACAAAGCGTTTTGGGAACACTTTTATTGTGCGTACAGCTAAGGAGTGGAATTCTCTTGCGGAGTCTTAGTTTCCTGATAGCTACTACAACCCAGGAGATCTTAAGTCCGCCGGTTCCCCGATTACTAGCCACAGTAGACGCGTGTGGACGACAAGTCTGAGAGAGACAGCAATCGACCGGCCCGGTCCTAAGTACTTGACAGCTCGTACTTAGTGATACACGCGCTTTTTAGTAAGATGTCAGCAAACCTTGTAGGGGCCCAGCAGGGCTGAAAAGGAAACCCGTGGTCTTAAAACACAAGGGGCAACTGAAGTACACAGGTGTGGTTTTAGCCATCGCAGTCTAAAACTAAAAAAAAAGACGTGTGGCACTCGGGGACTACCGCGGTAAAGCTATTGCATAGCATTTTTATCAACTTATGCAATTATAATTTTTATTTATTTTATTTATGCAGTATTTTTTTTCCTTTGTTTTTTTTTCTTTGATATTATTAATTGAAGTTACACTTTCACAAATTGAATTGAATTTTGATTGATTGTTCACTCATTTGTTTTCTTATCGGTCACCACGCTCAAAAAACAAATGAGTGGGGGCTGTGAGGTTATTTTCGTTACGGAATTACTGGATTCGGTCTCCACGCTCAAGGCCCGCGATAGAAGCTATGCAATAGGCTTCTTTGCAATAGATCTCCTTAACAGTCACTACGAAGACCGGTCCTGTGCGTCTCACATCCATCAGACCTTCAACCCTCACCAGGTGCAAGCTCCACCGTGTGGGAGACCACGCCATCGCTGCGTCCTCCGGTATAAATACCGGCACGGATCTTGAGCGCTGACTTGAACTTGAAATCGCGCAGACTTGAATGAGAAGTGAAGTATTGGGTCTCTTTAGTGGTATGAAGTGAGACGCGGGAGCTGGGAGTACATCTTTGTAGTTACAGTGATTGGCTCGACGATGAGTACGATGCGCAAATTGATCCTGACTCTTTCGACGAGCGCTCAAGATTCGTGGCAGTATTTGTACGTGGTTGCCACTACAGAACACTTCGTCCCCATCGACCATCTGTTCTACGAGAAATGAGACCTCTTCGCTACCACTTAGGTAAGTTGGGAGGCCGCGCCGACGCTGCATCGTTCGGCTAAGACTACACAGGAAGAAATATCAAAAACCACCAATTAAAAATATAAAATCATTTATTTAAATAATTAAATTCTTTGATAGTATAATTAATAGGCTTATTCATTAAATAAATTATTTGAGTCATTCATTATTAGATTACAATACTGGAATGGAAAATACTATCTAAATTAACAATTCCATAATAAGATATTACCACAAAATAGATAGTACAGAAGTCAATCTACATACAAAGCACGCTCGAGCAACGCACACATAGACACCGCTCACGGACACGATCTCTCGGCTTAATCACCCGGTCGCACGCCTAGCGTAGGTATAAAAAGTGAAGTACATACACGAGATTCTTCTGTACCTATCTATTTTGTGATATTATTGTCATATCATTAAAAACATAACCTCCTTATTTGCAGTCGGGTAAAGGCACAGTAAATTGAAAATATTTACATCAGTAAAATCTATTTACATGTTTACAATTGACATGATTTCCACTTACACAAATATCAACTTTAGAGTTAAGAAAATTAGGTTGATTTCAGAATATTTTAATGAAGTCCTATATCGTGAAATAAACATACATCAAATGATTCCTCAAAATCGATTGAGTGATAATGGCTCCGACTTACAAGTTGTAGGTCGCCGGTTCAAACCCAGCCAGGCGCATTACTTTGTGTAGTTTATTTCATCACCACTGCTCTCAAAACGGTGAAGGAAAACATCGTGAGGAAACCGGCATGTCCTAGAACCAAAAATTCGAAGACATGCGACATCCACCAACCCGCACTAGGTCCGCGTGGTGGATTACGGCCCATTCCCTCTCCTACAGAGGAGGCCTGAGTCCCAGCAGTTGGCACATAGAAAAGACTGATTTTTTTTTTTTTATGGTGGGAAAAGTCATGCATTGACATCCCCCGCCCTTGGGCGGAGCGGGAGATAGTGTCAGACTCTTACTGACTAAAAGACCCACCCCGTTCCTTCTAGCCTTCATACCGGGGCTCGAGCGCCCTTTCGGATAACCCTGGCCCCAGTAGGCTTCGACCCGGCTGGGTCCCTGCTGTTGCTGACAACTTCTTGAGGCGCGCGGGAACAGTGCGCGCCGTCGACGACTTGGGCTTGGTCCGGACAGTTACCGGACGGCCGGACAGCGAGCTACCCATTGCTCACTGTCCGCAAGCCCGCGTCTACGTTGGCCGGAAATCGGGATCAGAATCCCGGCGACGGCGGCGGCGATAACGCCGTTGCTTGATGCGTTCGGCCTCCTCCTTTGCAAGCATTACTGCTTCGCAGAAGTCGGCGACCGCCTGCCACTCCTCCTCGCTCCGGACCATGGCCTCAACCAAGGCCCGGCGCGAGAGGTCTCCGCCGAAAAGCACTGATGATAATTACTCGGTACTTATCGAATTGTTCAAAACACAAACCTTTTCTTTTTTAAATAATAATAGAGAGCTGAGACTCTCAGAGCCTAATAAAAAGTCGATACACTCAGGATACACTGTCATCAATTGGTAGCCAGAACTACTGATCAAACGATCATCGATATCGACCAGCGACGATCGATTATAGTTAGATTAAATGATCTTGATCATTCCACTATTTATCGTCAATTTATCTAGGAAAGACTCCGCCGAGTATTAGAACGAGGTTCCAGTGTTTTTTAATCTTTCCAATATGTTTTCTGAAACAAAAGATGCTTGATTTTAGCAGGGGTTAGATTTTGGTAGACATGCTACCGCCAGGTCCGTTCCATCATCGGAACATAACACGTACAGCGTTGCGCCTCCGGTACATGTTAGACATCCCACCCATACGCACAAAGCTGAAGCGAAATTCCCTGTCAGAGTCTGTGTTTCCTGATAGCTACAACTTAGGGGTTAAGTCAAAAGTGAATAGGTTACTTCTAGGCGAGGGTGCTCCATCGTCGGCCACATCATCGCTTACCATCAGGTGAGATGGTGGTCAAACGCGTGTCATAATAATTTTGCATTGTCATCTGATTTAGACATGCAGCATTTCATGTCAATCGGGCACCAAGAAGTGTACAGTGTGTCAAAACGGTGAAGGAAAACATCATGAGGAAACCGGCATGTCCTAGAACCAAAAACTTCGAAGATATGTGACATCCACCAACCCGCACTGGACTCGTGTGGTGGATTACGGCCCATTCCTCTCCTAGAGAGGAAGCCTGAGTCCCAACAGTGGGAACATTATAAGGCCGACTATAACTCCAAACATCGGGACAGGTGAAACTAAATAAAAGCTTGTAAAAACAACATAATTGTATTTCATATATTTTATTTGTAAATTTTTTATTGTAATTTATTTTAAATTTTGACCATGTGTGATTTATTAATTTATTAATGAAATTTAAATTTATTATTTTTAAATTCTTGACATTTTTACTTTTTTTTTTTGTTTGTTTTTAAATTGTAATTTTGTAACAAGATTGATTGTGTGTAATTCAGATACAAATTATTTGTTCATGAATAAATGACTAATGACTAATGACTAACTTACTCAAGTCTAAGGCATCGGGACATTTCTTCAAGTGTTCAGTGATAACAGTCCGTAACACAGCTCGCTCTGATAACAGCTTATCATTTAGTTCCCGGAGATTCTTATTCTCTTGAGCCTGCTGTAGCCACGTCTCTTTTAATCTCGCTCTGAAACAGCAAAATGTTAGTTGTAACAACGCGATCGCGATTACGAAGCGATGCGGCGCGAATTGAACAAACCACAGAACAGATGAAAGAGGTTAGAATGGAATTGTGGGCGGAATGATTATTGTTCAACTACCAATAGCAAACTTGCGATCTAAGTGTGCGTGGTCTGTTAGTTGCGTAATGCGCGTTCGTATTGGTTTATTGCCTGTAGTGGAGTTAAAGGGTGGGTGACAAGCGGCGACACTCGTTGTGTGCCAAATAAACGTATTTTCTTTCTTTCTTTCTTTGTAGTACAAATCGGAAAGTATTTCCTTTCTAACCCCTTTCATCTTTTCTGTGGAACAAACCACTGATACTATTTAAATTGAAAATATTTATTTCAGACAGTGTTTGACACAAGTCCATATTTGTTAATATAAACTTATAACTATTTATTATTATTATTATATCTAGCCCATATTGTCCCACTGCTGGGCAAAGGCCTCCCTCCACTCTTTCCAATGTTCCCGGTTTTGAGCCACCTCTTTCCAATTCCCAAGGAAGACATCCAAGTCGTCCCGCCATCTCCTTCTTGGTCTGCCGCGGCCCCGTCGTGCAATTTCAGGACACCAATTGTGCGTTTTAATGGCCCACCGCTCGGTAGGCATGCGGCAGACATGTCCCAGTCCCACTTAAGTTGGGCAGCCTTCTGAACTACGTCAACGATTTGCGTTTTGGAGCGCAGTGTAGTGTTTCGAACGCGATCCGTTATTTTAACACCTAATATACTGCGCTCCATAGCACGTTGGCAAACCTTAAGTTTGGACCTTTGGAGGCTAGTCAAAGACCAAGTCTGTGCACCATATGTCAGAATGGGGAGAATACACATATCCATTAGCTTTCGCTTGAGTGACATCGGCAAGGTGCCTTTAAATAGTTCTTTCATGGACCAGTAACTCTTCCAGGCATTTTCTGTTCGGCGTGTTATTTCCTTGTCCTGCCTTGCCTGGAAAGAAATCACTTGGCCCAAGTACAGATATTCCTGGACATATTGTATATTCTCCCCACCTACATATATGTTGCTTTTAGAACCATTGGTCATGATCTTAGTCTTCGACATGTTCATCTTGAGTCCAACCTTAAGGCTTGCGTCGCTAAGGTCTTGTAGCATTTGCTCAAGTCCAGCGGCTGAGGGAGAAAAGAGGACAATGTCATCCGCGAAGCGTAGATTGGTCAATCTCGCTTCGCCAATGGCAATACCGCTCTCTTCCCATTTGTCTGCCAACGTCTTGAAGACTTCTTCAAGAGTGCTTGTGAAAAATTTTGGGGATAGCGGGTCACCCTGTTTGACTCCCATGAGAATTTCGAATTTAGGACCTAACGTTTCAAGTTTTATGGCAGCTGTACTTTGTGTGTAAATATTTTGCAGCAGTTGAATATAGGTTAGTTCTATTCCCTGTTTCGTCAGTGCATCAAATATTGCAGAATGTGTGATGCTATCAAAGGCCTTGGAGTAGTCCACAAATGCAAGATACAGTGGAGCCTTATATTCGTGGTATTTTTCAACTACTTGATTGATGGTGTGCAAGTGATCGGTGGTGGAAAGTCCTCGACGGAAGCCTGCTTGTTCTGGAGGCTGTTTTAAATCAAGTTGACCAGATATACGTGTTTCTATAATTTTAATAAAGGTTTTATAGACATGGGAGATCAAACTAATTGGTCTATAATTATTGATGTCGGACTTATCACCCTTTTTGTGCAGTAATATGATGTTTGAATGACAAAAATTTGTTGGAAAGTTACCGGTTTGGAGAATATCGTTAAACAGTCGCGCAAGGTAGTAAAGTAGTGATGGTTCACCTATTTTAAGGGCTTCTGTGCTTATACCATCTTCACCACAAGACCTATTGTATTTTAGTTTGCGAAGTGAATCTTGAACCTCCACTTCAGAAATTGGTGGTATACCGTCGGAACATGAATATTTGGATGTTGGTTGTATTTGAGGTATATCGGAATATAGAGTCTTATAGAATGTTGTGCAGATCTCTAGAACGTTATTTCTGTTGATTTGTTTAACGCCCCTGTCGTCTTTTAGACATGTATAACTATGTTAGTAAAATTTAAAATTATTATTATTTTGTTGGACGTGCATGAGCGACCACTGCCTCAGGATTTGGTCCACTCTGTCCGACACCACGCCCAGAAGCGAGTTGGTACTTCTCTTTACCCGAGACTACAGGGAGGCCGCTCTTTTACGAAGCACCGACTGGAAGCCATCCCTATACTATAGACTCTACGCTGTGTCTTTGGCATCGACGCACAAACGAATTCCATGAATCCAGTACATGATTCTGGACCCTCAGTAGCGAATATTTCGTTAGCGTTTGGTGGTGTCCATTTAGTTGCGCAACCAATATGGTGGCGCGTCCAGCTCGGGGCATAGGCCTATATTTCATAGTTTGGGAGGTTCCTGTTCCGGATTAAAGCGGAAGTGACGCCCAGGTGTCGTTACTGTGCGGAACGCCCGGAGGACACGGTAGAGCACACAGTCGAGGTGTGCCCTGCTTGAGCGGAGCATCGCCGTGCCCTTGTGGGGGCGATCGGCGGCGGAGACCTCTTGCACCGGGCCTTGGTTGAGGCCATGGTCCGGAGCAAGGAGGAGTGGCAACCTTTCGCCGACTTCTGCGAAGCAGTAATGGTCGCAAACGAGAAGGCAGACCGTATCAGGCAAAGGCGCTCTCGCCGCCGCCGGGATTCCAATCCCGATTTCCAGGGCTACTGGGGCCAGGGTTATCCAAAAGGGAGCTCTAGTCCCGGTATAAAAGCTTGAAGGAACGGGGTGGGTTTTTTAGTCAGTAAGAGTCTGACACTATCTCCCGCTCCGCCCAAGAGCGGGGGTAGTCATTGGATGATTTTCCCCACCAAAAAAAAAGGCCTATATTTCACCGGGTCGACTGGCCGCGTCCCCATGGTGTCCCAGTGAAATGTAACTCTAAGAAATTGTAAGAATGTTATGAACTTGATTGGAAGTATACCTGTATCTCCGGGAAGCAGCTGATCTACTATCTAAATCCTTTTCTCTCGGTACACAAGTCTTTTTATCTCTATTTTTAACACTACCACAAGCTTCATCGCCACCATCACACTTCTCATTCTTCACTTTTCTTTTCACTGGCTTCTTTTCAAACTCACACATAGTATTTAAAGGCGTTATAGGCATTTTATGGTTTATATGAGGCACAAATGTTACAGGTATTAAAGTTCCAGGTATGATAGGTACATTTTTTACAGGTATTAAATTTACAGAGTTAATTTTTTGTGTACTTTTTTTCGATTCAACTTTTTCTGTTATTGCTTTTTTCAATACTTCTTTGGCGCTTTTTTCTTGTGTTTCTTCTACGGCTCGCATTTTTACTTGCTTACCGCTTGGTAATTTGATTATGACTTCATAGTCTTCTGTATCGTTTTTATTAGTTTTTTTCTTGGCTGTATCTTCGAAGTCTGTGTTTAGACTGTCGACGATGAAGTCTAAGGACTTCTGGCTCATTATTGGTGGGACTTCCTGTACTTTTTCTGATAGAACATTGCTATCTCTAATCACGGTATCTTCATAAATTAATGTTTGTACCGGTGCTTTTTCTACACTGTCTTTTCTAACCATATTACTAATTTTGATGACATTATTAGTGTATGATACGGAGTCTTTCCGCACATCTTTATTTCGTTCGTCGATTTTCTCTTCAGTTTTGCCGACGATTCGACTTATGGTTGTAACTTCGTTTGTAAGTTTTGATATTGTTGTCCTTTCGAATTCTTTGACAGCGCCTGATTCGTCGCTTGATGATCTGTTGAGAAGAAAACAATATAAGATGTAATTTTGCTGTGCGTGACTAGAGGGCTGGTTCATTCTTCACCCAAATAATTAGCATTGCCATTCAAAGTGGCATGCTGCCAGTACAAAAGAGCGTTTACAATTATTTTTTTTACAACTATCACAAATCAGACTGCGTTGTTGAGTCCCAAGCTAAGCAGAGCTTGTGTTACAGGTACTAGACAACTGATAAACATACTTATATATTTCTAAATACATACATATATATTATAGATAAATTACACCCAAACACAGAACAAATGATCGTGCTCATCACACAAACATTTGTCCTGGGTGAGAATCGAACCCACGACCTCTGGCATAGCAGTCAGGCCTACTAACTACTAGACCAACAGTCGTCGCGATTCCCGGAAAAACGAGACAAACGCAGAAAGATGATGATATCAAAAACCATAATGTTTATAAAGATATATAGACAGATTCTTTATTGTACACCAAATATAAAAAATTACATAAGAAATTTAAAATTTATAGAATAGAATAGCATTTATTCGGTGCAAGCAACACAATACACAATATACAACAACATAAAAAATAATAAAAAAATGGTACAGATATACAATACAGTTGCAGTGACTGTGCCTGAACCGAAAGGGTCATTAACTCAGCTATAGGGTGTCACAATGGGCGGTTTGACAACCTTAGGATGGATTTGACAGAGAAGGAGAAAAAGATACGCAGGTAGTTCGTGATGTGGTGGTAAAGTTTCCCAAATAATTTATTATGTAATTTAATTTAATTAGTAATTTATTATTTATTTTAATTTATTTTTATTATTATTTGGGAAAACTACCACCACACCAGGTGGCGGCGGCACTAGTTTATTAAGAGCCTTATTCACTCTAGCCTTGAAGACACCCAAATTAAATTAAATTTGACCTCCAGTACAATCTTACCTGCTAATAGTAATATTTCTTTGGTTGTTCGTGGTACTGTACAGCGCGGAATCTCCGTCGATATGAGGGAACACCATCTGAGGAGTGTGCAGCTCGTCTGATGATGAGGCCAGCGCGTTCTCCAGGGATAGGAGGCCATGTCTGTGGAGCGAAGAGGCTGTTAGGCTGGATGAATCGATAAATTCGGGATGATAACTACTCAAGTAATAGGAATAATAAAAGTTTTCAATCAATTATAACGGCGGTAACTGAACTTGGACCTATTTGGCGCCGCCGTGAGACACACATTGTTAGTCGTCTCTTTTTTTATATATAATAATTTATTAGTGTTTACATGTTGTTACTACATTGTGTGTATCTACGAGTGTGTATGCCAAATAAAATATTTTTCTTTCTTTCTTTCTTTCAACTTAGTGAGGGAAAATTCAAAACTCATATATTAAGCGTGTCCTAACCAAAAAAACATATTACAACAAGGTTAAAGACTATGTCGAAGACACGCTTGTTTGGCAATGAGTACCTCTGCACATGTGGTCCCCTGGTTACTCATTAATATTTAGATTACTTCTTATTACGACTCACTTTGTTATTATGATTATTTTTATTGGGTCAGATAATATCTATTATTACTGTAATATTGTAACAACAACCACTTTTTTCTAGCGTAATTTGATGCGTCTAGGAAGCTACGCGTCCGTGGACAGTAGACCTAATTCCTTAAATGATGATATTTCTACTTACTTAGCCTCCATAGCTCTTTTGAAACCCTCATCGAAAGGGTTGACACTCTGCAGATCTTGGAACAGTCCCACCTCCTCACAGTTCCTGATGAAGCGGGTCGGCGTCGGTGTTTGGTCAGCTTGAACATCCAAAAGACATTTTGTTGGTTATACAAGAAAAACAACAATTTTACAGGCAGCTCTAAGGCATAGTTTCCCAACCTTTTATATATTTATTTACAATTTACTTGTACAACATTACAGCCTAAAAAAATGCGTTGTATGGATCCTATTGATCCTCGAATTACGGAACCCTAAAAATTTAAATAAAAAAGTCGTTCCAGGACTACCCAGTCCTGGTCCAGTTTCTACCCATGTACCCATTGAAATCCGTTCTCTCTTCTTAGTCGTTCCACGTCTTTATGACGAAGGTAGCTCTCCGGAAGCTCAGGTCAGGTCACGCTAGGTCACAGCTCAGGATTCAGGTCGGGTCAGGGTACGCCGCACGACTTTCCACATTTGCCTGCTGGCAGTCATCCGGGTGCACTCGTTCCACAGAAAAGATGAAATAAGTTAAAAAGGAAATACTTTCCGATTTGTTACAACGAGTGTCGTCGCTTGTCTCCCACCCTTTAACTCCACTACAGGCAATAAACCAATACGAACGCGCATCACGCAACTAACAGACCACGCACACTTAGATCGCAAGTTTGCTATTGGTTGTGTCAATTATGAGCATGATCATATGTTGAGGCACACTTGCCCCGCCCACAAAGCCATTCTAACGCCTTTCATCTTTTCTGTGACTTGTTCAATGAGTCACCAACAGCCATTTTGATTTGGTCAGTCCATTCCATCGGTGATCGCCCTTGTACCTTCCTCCTTTCCTTGTGTCTAAGGTGATGAAATCCGTTTAAGCTGAACGGATTTGGACCTTTGGCTGAATGGTTCTGCCATTCGAACGTAAGTAACAAACATATTAACATACACACTATCAAACTAGTGCCTTTAATTACAGTGAGATAGCACAGTAAGGCAGTTATCACACTGTGTAGTGCGTGAATGCGTGTCTTAACGTTGCTTGTGAGTATCTCTATTTGTATAAAAACACGCACAGTCCAACACACTGAAACTGCATCCATGTTCATGCAGATCACGCACCTACATCCGGAGAAACACGCACTCACGCGCGTGGGTGCGGAGCGAAACGCATGGTATGGCACACTGAGTCTCGTATTACCGTGCGTGATTTTGTATGAAATGAGTGCGTGCCTGCGTGAATTTACAAGACGCACCTACGCGCGTGAGTGCGTAAAAAACCTGCACGATGATGCAAATCTGCACTCCCGAAAGTACGTGCGTAGATGCGTTTTCACGCACTACGCTGCGGGATGCGTGGCAGTGTGATAACCGCCTTAGTATTACGTAGTTCTTTATCTAAATTATCTAATAATATAACACTTCAATATCAAATTAATCACTACCAAGATACATATTTATTTATATATACCTTGGTAGTGATTATATACAGAGGGATATAGATACGGAGTTTCCTGATAGCAACCACCTGGAGTTCTTTAAAGGTAAAACTACACTGCACACACGTACGTCACTTTGGGCGCGTCGGTCTCCATACACTTTATATGGAAACTAGACTTGTAGAGCTACACTTGATCCACGCCACGCGACGTCGTTCAACCTACAAATCAGGCGTGTTACAGTGTGTTTCGGTGTAATTATTTTATTTAACACACAGTGTAGAAAAAAAATAGGTAATAATAAAAAAAAAAAAATCTAACATTATGTCTTTCGACTTTTTTTTTATTATTATTGATAGGCTTGCGTTTGACCACCATCTCAGCAGATGGTAAGCAATGATGTGGTTGACGCTGGAGCACGCTTGCCTAGAAGTAATCTATTCACTCTCAACTTAAAGATCCCTAAGTTATAGCAATCAGGAAACACAGATATACAGGCTGCGCCAAATAGGTTCAGTTCAGAAAAAATACCAGACAGCTACATAGTAGCTGCCTGATGCTGGTTTTTGGAGCCCACCTGGCCTTTATATAGAGAGGTTGCAGCTATCAGGAAACACAAACCTTGGCAGGGTATTTTACTCATAAGCTGTATGCGATTATTGTTATTTTTTTCAAAATCAAAATCAAAAATCAAAAATATTTTATTTCACATTTGCCTACATGGGCACTTATAAAACGTCAGAAGCTAGTGCACGGTTCCAAATTGGTTGTTTCCTATGGAGAAGAACTGGCAAGAAACTCCATGGTTACTCTTTTAAAAAAAATTGGTGATTACTATTGTAAAATACAATAGTAATCACCCTTTTTTAAGGTTGGGTTGGGTTGGGTTGGTTTTATTGGATTGGTCAACTAGGAACCATTATAGTTTTGCCATGTCTGTCTGTCCGCCCTCGCTTAATCTCTGTGACCATTAGCACTTTATAAGGACTTTCTAGGAAAATTATTTTGAACTTGATGGAAAGAACCGTTTTTGTACAAAAAAGAGTTTGTAGTATAATCGTATATGCAAGCATTTTTTTAAACTCATTAGTGGGTACACTTATTGTGATGGACGGGAAACTACGGGACCCTACACTGAGCGTGGCCTGATATGCTCTTGGCCGGTTTTTTTATTAACACACTTCACATTAATTCATTAAACCCCAAGCGAATGCCGGCATTCACTTTCTCATTGACTTTCTATTGCATCTCTAATTACAGAATTCTTCTTCACACACAAACAGCTAACTAGATTTCAATGAAACTTGGTGCAAGGGTAGACCGTGTCACAAATTGATTTCATAAGAAATTTGAAATCAGAAACATTATTTCAAATAGACCACATAGGCACTTTAGAATGGTCAAAATGTTGGTTAGTAAAAAAAAAGTGAAGATAAATTGCATGTTCCAAAGCATAGATCTCTATGGAGAAGAACGTGCAAGAAACTCCATGGACACTCTACTTTCTCTACTTTTTATTCCAAGATTATGTTTCTTTGGGATAATTTCCTACATTTAACATTTCGTCTGCATAGCCTTTTTATAACTCTCTTGAGGTCAGCTTCCAGCCCAGCTAAATGAAGCTGAATGCCAGTATTCTACATCAAGTGACTCTAAGACCACAGAGGTTTAATCAAAATAGTTTATAGTTAAAAATACTTACCGACAAACGCTGCTTTCTGCTCCATACCCAATGATAACACCATATCATGTTTTTTAGTGTGCACATTCAAATGATCCTCATTTGTAAAAGTCATGCCACAGTCGGGCATACTACAAGCGAAAGGTTTCGCTGGCTCCACCATTTTTGCTTTAATTTAATGATAAAACTGATAACTTATATGAACCAATTTTCCTGTTTACATTTTAGACTTCAACTTTTTTCTTTCAATGTCTGCAGATTTGTTTAGGCGTGTTTTGACAAACTATGTTGTTTTAAATTTAATTTACATTTAATTGATTATTTTAATGTTAACGAATTTCGAACATTATTTATTTTATTTCACCAAATCACAATTAAAATCCAGAAAACATAACTACTTGCGTTCCAGCATACAAGGGTTTGGTAATCAAGCATGATGTGTACGAAAGAGAGATGCGCATTACTTCACTATGAAAATAAAAAGAGATAGCATACCAAAATTGCTTGAATATTGGTTTCATAAATTGAAGAACCAATTCTCTTTGACAGGTCATTTTGATGTAATGTTATTATTTTATTTTTAATCTATAATTTATTTAATAACATTATGGGTTCTGTATATTGAAAAATTAATGAAATCAAATGATGTACTAAACTTTTAATAATGATATTTCAACAAAATTCAGTGGTTAACAAATTGCATAATAACAAAAACAGAACAACGATTATAACATAAGCACTTTTACACCATTATTCGTACCAAGTACTAACAAAATCCAAATTAAAATGTAATACAGGGTGTCAGTGCTCTTAAAATGATAGTAAACAAGTGCAATTAGAACAAAAGTAACAAAGAAACAATATTCCGATAAGAGCAAGAAGTAATTTAAAATTAATTACGCTTTAAGAATAGATTTTGAAAAGTAAGAAGTGTATCTTTCAGGAGAGTATCCGTGTATTTTGACTTGGTGTGGTTGGTAAGTGCCGGTTTCGCGCCCATGGGTCCTATCAAAAAGGGGGTAGACAGTCGATCTTTTCTTCCTTGGGTTTTCTTGCATTTGTTGGTTCGGGTATGGGTCTACGTAGCGCCGTCCATTAATATCGTTGCCATCCGCTGTCGGGAATATCGGGGGCTAAATTAATAAAATATTGACGTTTAACTATTCGCAACATTACAACTTACTACTAATAGAAATAAAACTTAGAAAAAAGATAGAAATACTTTATTGTTACAATTTTAGACCAAAATGAATTGTTGATTGTGAAGTACTGCAATCAACAAAAATGTACGAGCAAACCCGTGCATTTTGTATTTTTTAGACACTTGCACTTACGATGCGGTGCATCACGCTCCATCTGTCAATTGCTTTAGTAACAATAAATCCATGTAACAGTAAACATCGTTTTACTTAACCAAATTCCCTAACTTGGATCGTGGCGCGGTACTCATAACATTTTAACATTAACAAACAAGGTGTAATGTAAACACAGTACAAAAAAGAACAATTAATGACATATTTACTTTACATGCAAGCATTTTATGAATCACTAGGATACTACAATAAGCGTATTTTAATATTCAACATTCCACAGGTAAAAGCGGTAAGTATTAAAAGTGCATTAATAATTTCTATGATACTACAAAACGACATGCTTTAAAAAATTTACAAAATCCCAATACAATGAGTACCGTGAATTATTCGTTTTAGTTAATGCGACCTAATCAAGGGCTAATAACAACTTCTCCTTGCCTGCTCCTCTGCTGTTGAAAATGCCAGGGGCTGGCTGACCCTGAGGCTCACCTACGACGGTGTTCTGCTGAATGCCGCTCATCCCCACCACTGCTGGGTTGGGCTCATTCTGCTGGCCTTTCCATGGCCTGTAGAATGACAACACAATTTATGAAGTTGAAATTATTTGTTATAAGCTTCAGACAGTGGTATTGTCGACATGACAACTGGAAGTGATCCTGAGAAATACGGTACCGGTTATCTTATGTCCATAAGCAGAACCTGGTCTACCTGTGTTTCAGCTTCATGCAAATCCGTTTAGCCGTTGAGGCATCAATCACGCCTCTACAGTTGAACGTCTAACGTCAAATTAACAAGCATCTGGGCTGTGGTTTTTGTAATATTAATAGAATTTGTAGATATTGCAATTTCACCTCATTGAGTTTTTTGTAAGTTGAATTCGTTTTAAATTCGTCTTTAGAATTGTTTGAATCAGTGTTCCTAAGAATTAAAATCATACTTACTTATCGGGGAACAACTCGCCAGGCTGTCCTCTCGTTTGTACTATCCTCTCACCGTTGACTTCAACGACGCACCTCAAGCGTGCGCAGCAAGTTGGGAACTCTGGGCAAATTTAGAAACATCAGAAATGAATCGGTCTGAGATATGTGAGTATTCTGAGAGATTTCTAAATATGTAACTACCTTAATATAAAATGGTCGTACCAATCCACCAAATAGTGAAACAATAAAAGAATAGAATATTTTAGTAAGTACATACCAACATTTTCATCTTCAATATACTCGTGACATTCCAATGCATTTTCAGGAATTTTTGGTTTTCGACACCTAAAGAATCAGTTAAATTACAAATTAGGTATGAATATATTATAAAATATCACTACCGTTGTGCATTGTTCGCTGTGGTCAAAAATATCTTTGAATCTTTTCTCACTTCTTCATATACATCTATGATCTATCTGTGCCCTTTGGCCAGAATGTTTTGGAAGCATCAAGAGCCGTTCCCACTTAGAATTAAGTGAGATAAGTGGCTACTTTAGCCCACAGCGTGCTCTGCTCTCTTCACAGCTCATCTTACGTGTGATAAACAGAATACTGTAACTTATGAATTGTGTAGCCTTATTAATGTTCCCACTGCTGGGACTCAGGCCTCCTCTCTACGAGAGGGAATGGACCGTAATCCACCACGAGGGCCCAGTGCGGGTAGGTGAATGTTACATGTCTTCAAATTTTTGGTTCTAGGACATGCCGGTTTCCTCACGATGTTTTGAGAACAGTTGGCCGAGTTACGAGTCGTAGGTCACGGGTTCGAACCCAGCCAGGCGCATTACTTTTTGTACTCATAATTGAACTTAAAAATTTCTACACGCGGTGCTGGGAAGCTCTGGTCATCGCCCTCCTGTAAACAATAAAATGAATCCTTACCCAACAGCAGCAATGAAGTATTTCCCATCCCGAATTTCACATCTATACCGATGACACGTATAATGGTCGGACCATTCTTGCCACGGTTGGTAGCCTTTTCTTGAGTATTTATCCACGCAGGCTTGATCTGGAATGTTTAGCGTTACAATAAAATGTGTACGGAAGAAACAAATTATTGAGACTAGGTTTATTCAGAAGAAAGTATAGATGCTATCATCAGAGTATGATCTGTTTACAAAGTATCAACCATATCGCTTTTTAATTTAAATGCCTACCTTATTATAGCATAGACTTTCGACCTGGTGTGATATTATATAACATTTACGTTTACGTTAACGTTTATATAACGTTTAAAAGACATTGTGATTTTAGTAGAAGAAAAACGGCAATATTATAATTTATTTATTGAAACTTTAAGTACTTATATAAACATTACTACCGACAGCGTAAGTCTGACAGCATAATTATTATTAAAAAAAAGCATTTTGTAATAATACTTCATAACACGCGCCCAGAACGTCCATGTTAAATGATGGAAATGGCTAAATCACACAATCGTTATACGATTACAATACCGAGAAGTTGGTATGTTTACAAGAAACATTCAATACCTCTAAAACTAAGTCTGAGTAAACCTGTTTGATAGCCATCAAGGCAAATAAACATGTCTATTAGAAACGTTATGAAAATAGGAAATACCAACACATATCATAAATTCCTTAAAATGACTGTAACTGCTACTTGAATCTGAATTGCGAAATGATGAATTTATATTTTAATTAATTGGCGTAAAATAGTTACGGTCATCCCTTTCTTATTTATAAAAATCTCAAAACTAGCTAGCCCCTAGTGATCAGAAATTTGATCGAAATGGTGAATAGGGATTTTGAACATTTCCGTAACAACCTCTATATAGTTCCGAGTTTATTTTTTTTATTACGCGGAATATTTATAGTAAATAAAATTACTCACAGCTCACGTCCTCTGCATATATAATGGGAAATATAAGATGTACTAAGAAAATTAGTGCTCCCAGTTGCATTTTCAGTTTTTTGATTTCACCTGTAATTAAACACTATTTTCGTCACCCTGTGCTCTCCGACTGCAGTTTGGAACTAAGTAATATTTAAGCAAAGCGGTCTAGAAATACACTTCTTGAGGTGAAATATTTATAAAACAATGACCAAGAAGACACCGTGTAGAAAAATGAAAAAAAGGAAAATATTTTGCCAATCCTTGCGAGTTTCCGTGATCAATTTCAACAAACATAAAAACGCATGGGATCCGGGTTCACGTTTTGCTTATTTATCTTCATAACACACTTTTCTTTCGTTTTTGTTGAAACCAAAATATCAGTGCAATAATTTCAGTGAATGCAACAGCTGTATTTAAAAAAATACGATGGTCATGTACAAACAAAATTTGCTTTTAACATAGTTATAATTTTTTTAAAGTTTTTTAAATCGGATAAAATATCTTTCAATAAATTTTTAACCACAAAGGGAATTATAAAAATGTAGGTATATTACCCGATTATATTTATTGAACTAAGACTTACCCATTCCAAAACGCGTGAAGGCAATTATTCCAATAAAACACGGAAGAATGGTAAATCATAAAGTTTGCTGATAAATGAAGGGAAAACGGATTGTGTTAGAGTTCGCGGTCGATTTCGCGATGTATTGTCATTTGTATAAGTTACATTCCAAGAACTTGACCATTGTCTTTCCAATTCAATGTGTCGCATTCATGTAAGTATTTTTGTTTTATTTTTTGCTTTTCTTGACGTTAAATTGACCGTAATATGAATTGACCGGGCAAATTATATTTTGAAGTTTACTTTAATTTTAAGTATTTCTACGCCATCGCTCTCATCGTCTATCTTAAATAGCAATCCTGATTTTTTTTCTGGATAAAAATGTAATGTACCTATTATTTTTTATAATAATGAAAAGTTTAAAGAGTTAAAATATTATTTTTTGAATTAAAATTATTAAAGAAAATGAAGCAACGTCTTTTTTAATGAATTATACGTACAGTGGTGAAAATTGCGAGACTATAGAACTAGCCACTACAAAAAGGTTTTTGCACCTATGTTTTTACTAAATTAATTCTTACAGTTTACAGATTCACATTGTAATCATATAATTTATTAACAACCAGTACATATCAAGTATCAGTTTCCATGCCATAAGCCATATTAGCAACGAATTTAACGGTTTCTCAATTGGCATACTGATCCCCAAATACCTTTTCTTTACTTGAACGCATCAATAACATAAACAACGAACGCTAGCGTAAGTAAAATACGTAAAACGAAACGTCAGCTGTCAAAAGCTATACGAAATCCGATGACACCAGTGCGAGATAAAATTATTTTTTTATAATATTCTGATATATTTTCCACAATAACATAATACAGAATTTCAAAGTTGAAGAAGTTACAAATGAGGTGAGTAAGTGTTTTTTAAGAATGTGTTTGTAGATGGTGAGAATTTTGTGATTAAAAATCGAGGTGTTGATTATCGTATATATTTAGTAAATTCTCCTTGAATTCGTGAGCATTATGTGGATATTGTTTTCTTTTTTGCCTAATTAATGTATCTGCCAATTCGTGGGTCGTATGGGGTGATTCTAGAATTGGTTTTGTGTGAATTCAGGAGGGTACTTGCTACCCACATTTCGTATTTATTATTTAATTTCATCTTGAGGAAAATTATTAAAGAATTTATTATAGTATTGTATAATACCATTGTTTTTTCCCACGTGAAAGTACTAGTTTCACGTGGGAAAAAACAACACAGTCATACAATAACACAAAAAACTGTTAACAGTTTTTCTCAATAGCTAGGTCAAAAAGTTAATATATCTGAAAAATCTAAATTATTTTTTTCGCTCGTTACGCGACCCTGTTGTTTATTTAAGATTTGAAAATGTCCACAGAATTATTTTATTCAATATATACAAATATGTTGATTCCTTCAAAACAAAACCTTATTATTATTATAAAAGCAAAAGTGAGTTTGTTTGTTTATTTGTTTTTTCAGAATCAGAATCAGAATTATTTATTTGCAAGCAATGTAGGTACAATTTTAAGATGATACAGATTTGGGTGTTTCCGCTACATTCTGCCTTAAGGCATGCAAAAATATTATTTTATTTTTAAAGTTACAATCCATTAAACATAATCGATATTTTTCGTTGCATGCGTTGTTGTATCGATGTTTGATTTTTTGTTACATCTTCACCTAAAAGGCAAAAAAAATTTTGATGCATTTTGGTAGGTACAGAGATAGTTGGGACCCTGGAGACGGACATAGGCTAATTTTTTTAATAAAAAAAGTGAGATAAGGGGGAGAAAAAAGGGAAAGTCTTTTATGTATGTCTGCGAAGCCGTGGGCAAAAGCTAGTCAAATATAAAAATGTAATTTTTATGACAGCTTTGTAAGTACACGCAGTTTATATTTAGAACTAATGAGGAAAGATATTTGTTAACCTCTCAATTGTGGAAATCACAGATACAATAGAAAGACAATAGGTGTGCGGACGCCGGTGTTTGCTTGGGGTTTAATGAATTAATAGTAATAATAGTTTAGGTAGGGGCCATAGTCTTAAGGGTCAACTCACACCGAAAGAGCGGCGAAGGGCAGGGAAGTGCAGCGCAGTTTCAGTGTCATATGAATTTTAACTTTATTTTCATTGCTATAATACTTATTATCGCATGAGAAACTCGAACGAGTCGCGCGGATGCCCGCGGGGCCGCAAGAATTCCGGCGAATTCTATAAACGGTAAACGGGTCGCGATAATAAGTATTATAGAAATGACAATAAAGTTAAAATTCATATGACACTGAAACTGCGCTGCCCTTCGCCGCTCTTTCGGTGTGAGTTGACCCTTAGAGGCTCATTTTCCACTCGCCTATCGTCAACATCGAGCATGGTTTAAAAGCTTGTTGCTTCATCTAACGCAATCCAACGTGATGTTTGACGAACAGGCAATGCGAAAAAAGAGAGATAATGCCTGAAAACGCTGTTAGCATTCAGTAATTCCGTGATTTACTCACTAAAAAAATTCACAAATCTTATTCCAGGAAAAGCATGTTTTTTTTAAACCCTTAACAGTTTTTGTAAAAAATTGTCATCATTCCGAATCTTGATCTGCAGGGCTTCTATTGTTTTTTAATTTTTAAGTAAATAGGCTAGTTGCCGTAGAAAATGTAATTAGTCCGTCTTTTAGATTATTCAAAAATAAGGGACACGTATTTTTTTATTTGCAAACGTATTAGTTACGTGTAACATCACGCCATGCTGCATTTTTTCGCACTTTAATGGGCTATATCTTTGTTATTTTTTGTTTAATCGAAAAAATATAAAATATGTGTCCAAAATTTTTTTATAATCTAAAATATGGACTAAATAAAATGTAATTATTTTGACCCTGGAAACAACCCTATTATGAAGTGTCAAAGTTCATGCAAAATAGCAGAATTTGGTCAGAGAAGTTCAGCGGCAGTATAGTGATGTAAAATTTGTAAATTTTTTTATCTCAAGTGTCTGCGCAACTGGACAATATGTGGGATTATTGAAACAGACACAAACTGAGTAAGATGGAGCTGAGAATTTTTATTGTACAGTTGACTACCTCCGCAAAGTTTTCCGAGAAGGTTGACTTGATACATTTGCTGCCAAATACTACAAAAACATTAGAATGTGTATATCCACGTTCCAATGGTAAACTAATGAACTCATCATCATCAGCCTTTTTAATGTTCCCACTGCTGGGACTCAGGCCTCCTCTCCAGGAAAGGGAATGGGCCATAATCCAACACGTGCAATCCCAGTGCGGGTTGGTGAATGTCACACAAAACAGCTGATTTTTTTTTCGCGATTTCAGGTTTGTTCCCCATCACGTGTTTAAGTATCGTACACTAATTGCCAGTCACCTTGTATAGCTTATAGCACTCAGGAATAATGTAGCTTTCTACCAGTGATTAAATTTTTAGAATTGGATCATTACTTCCAGAGATTATTACCCCCAAAAAAAACTTACAAATTTTACCTCTCTATAACATTAGTATAGATTCACCCCCTAACCCTTCCCTCCGCCGTGTAAAGTTTTTATGGAGAAACCTACCTACTTTCATGCGGCCGAAGCCCCAGGTAGAAGTTAGCTACAGATGTCCCGGGCCAAATAAAGAGTAATAAAATTCACGTTCTCTAGTTATAGAAGTAAGTGTAGAAAGTAGTTACAGCGAGCAAAAACACATGGTAACAAGCGCCATTGTCTAAGCGACTTTCACTCTGTGTATGGGGCATTCCAAGCCATTACAGTGCTGTGGTTAATTCGTTACTTATAATTAACATGTGTGCGAGGTTCATTTTTTATTTTATAGGGTATGTATCTAAGTTGGTATCAAAACCTATAGGGTACTTCCTGTTGACCCAGAGTCCTGTTTAGCAAGAAGCAAGGTCTCACAGCATAACAAGTTTCTTGCACATTCTTCTCTATAGAGATTTACGCTTTGGAATGTGCAATTACCAACATTCTTCTGACTGACTTCTTAACGATTCAAAAGTGCCTGTTAATGGTTTATCTACACCAGCGTTTCTCAAACTTTTTATCCAATGGAACCCTATTGGAAGGCAAAATATTTGACGGAGCCCTTAAATAATAAAAAAAGGGCTTACGGGCAATGAGTTACAGTAAAATCTAATCCGAGGTATGACACTGCTTTTTATTTTTTAACAGTTAAACAAACATTTGACGACCTAAACTAAGAGATGGAGGTTTAACTCTCTTACTCGCTAGCACTATTGTAATTTTAACACGTCATGGCAAGGCCCATGGTCTTTATACCTTCTTCCACGTTATAATTATTCACACGGGCCCCTAAAAGAGGCTTTGCGGAGCCCTAGGGTTCCGCGGAGCACACTTTGAGTCACTGCCATGTGATTAGATTATTTCCTGCCTCAAAAAAAAAAAAAAACTAGTGCTTGACTGCGATCCCTCCTAATGGTAAGCAGCGATGCAATCATTGATGGTGAGGCGCACTAGTTTATTAAGAACCTATTCACTTAAGACTTGAAGACACCTAAATTATAAATCGGACGGGAAGACCGCATTAGGCAAAATAATATTAGTGTAGTTGATTTATCGTCGGGCAACATGACACATAAGTCATGCATTTCTGTATTAAATATCTGTTATTTATTTATTGTGCACACCTACCACCTTGAGAGCCTATACACAAAATAGATAGGTACAGAAGTTAATATAAAAAGCGCGCTCGAGCAACGCACACATAGACACCGCTCACGGACACGATATCTCGCAGCGTCTCGGACCACTCGTCGAACAGTTCCGGCTCAAACGCTCATTAATGTGCGTCCACCGAGCGTAGGTATAAAAAGTGAAGTACATACATGAGATTGTCTTCTGTACCTATCTATTTTGTGGCCTATATATAATACATCTTGTGAGCACTGGTGGCCAAGTGGTAACGGCTCCGACATAAGAGTTGTAGGTCGCGAGTCCAAACCCAGCCAGGCGTATTACTTTGTGTAATTTATTTCATCACCACTGCTCTCAAAACGGTGAAGGAAAACATCGTGAGGAAACCGGCATGTCCTAGAATCAAAAATTCGCAGACATGTGACATCCACTGGGGCCAGGGTTAGCTCCGAAAGGTAGTTCAGCCCCGGTATGAAAGGCAGGAAGGAGCGGGGTGGTGGGTTTTTCAAGGGCGGGGGATGTCATTTGGATGATTTTTACCCACAAAATATAATATAATTATAATAAAAAATATAATAAATAAAAATATTCCACAACTATCACACAACACCGTCTAGTCCCAAGCTAAGCAGAGGTTGTGTTATGGGTACTAGACAACTGATAAACATACTTATATATTTCTAAATACATACATATTATAGATAAATTACACCCAAACACAGAATAAATGATTATGCTCATCACACAAACATTTGTCCTTAGTGGGAATCGAACCCACGACCTACGGCATAGCAGTCAGGGCTACTAACCATTAGACCAACAGGCCAGTTAAATAAAAGAGACATCCACCAACCCGCACTGGGCCCGCGTAGTACATTACGGCCTATTCCCTCTCCTAGAGAGGAGGCCTGAGTCCCAGCAGTGGGAACATTATAAGGCCGACTATGCTATGCTATGCATACCTACCACAGTGTTATCTTTTAAGCTATTGCATAGCTTCTATCGCGGGCCTTGAGCGTGGAGACCGAATCCAAAAATTCTGTAACGAAAATAACCTAACACCCCCCACTCATTTGTTTTTTGAGCGTGTTGACCGACAAGAAAACAAATGAGTGAACAATCAATCAAAATTTAATTCAATGTGTGAAAGTGTAACTTTAATTAATATCAAAGAAAAAAAAAACAAAGGAAAAAAAATACTGCATAAATAAAATAAATAAATAATTATAATTGCAAAAGTTGATAAAAATGCTATGCAATAGCTTTACCGCGGCAGTCCCCGAGTGCCACACGTCTTTTTTTTAACCAAACATTGACTGGTAGAGAATGCCTTTGTACCACTATATACTCGAACATTATTTTAAATACATTTAAACTCGTGAACTTTAGCGCAGTGCCTGCTATGACTCGCGGGTCACGTGTATATTAAATTTAGTGATGACACATGCAATACAGTCATACATGTTATTTACGAAACGTGAGACTTTCTGTTTTTCATACTAGTCGTATTTAATAAATATCTATGAATATGATCGAAACAACTTAGCTAAGAATGATCGTCTAGAACTCTAGACATTCTTTTTTTACGTCTGAGATGGTATCAAGTTGAATAATAATAATATTCTTCATTCAATATAACCTAACCTAACGAAAGCCTTCGCGTTAGGCGGTTGGATCAAGGGTTTGATACAGAAAGTGGATACTACTGATATCTTTATTATACCTTCTTTGCCTTTCATTCCAAAACCCTGGGTTTTCATTTCAGAAGCGAAATCATAACCCCATTAGACATACACACCTTTAAATTTTAATCGTTTTAAACCCGTGAAGGGTCGATCCGGTACATGAAACACTATCGATTTGTAAATATAAAATTAAAAAATAAAGTACCTCTTTTTCAGAACTCTTATTAATTTACGCATGTACGAAATTAATTTCTTTAAGAAAACGTCAGCTGAGCGAGTCCAATGACCTGTAGGTAGTAGTCGGCGTTGCGTACAAACTACCCACAGGTCATTGGACTCGCTCAGCTGACGTTTAGCGAATCAAAAATTAGCGGTGTATATTTGATACTTCTGGACACGGCTCGTATACTTAGGGGTTCCTCTCTCTGGGGTCCTGACCGCCGTAGCTTGGATCTTGTTCTCGATACCGGTGGAATACTGTTTATTTTCTGTTGCGTGTGTAAAATATGTACCTACAGAAAATGAATAAACAAAGTAATAATAATATGCCATAATTATGTCACAATAGTTTCCCTAGCAAATGATAGTCGTCCTTGAGTGTACTAGCATAGCGCGTACAGGGATAATCATCGGTTGGTACCACGTACCACGAAGAGTATCTGAGGGTCGCCGCACACAGGTCCACAAAACGTCGCCACCGGCCTATTTCCTGTAGGTTTCATACATTTTACATAGAATCGCCGCAGACGGTTGACGCCGGTGGCCGCACGCTACAAATCCCTGCTGCACTCTTCTTGTGGCCACTAAATGCCGATACGAAACGCCCCCCACGCCATTCGTGCACTTAAACCTTCGACAGAGTCCATTATGATACTGCGCGCATGGGTTAAGAAAAGTAGCAGTCACCGGCCACAAGTGGGTTGTAGCCGCATCTAGCTTCTCGTGACGGTGTTTTTTGTTGTGGCGTGTGGCCCGTGTGTGGCTACACGTAGGATCTCAAGCATTAAATAATCAGCCAGTACTTTTAATAAACAACCAACTCCTAATTAGAACTTCTTGTTTCAGTAACTTCAAAACTCATCGCCCAAATGACGACGAATTAACTTCACCTTCCTCAGATGAGAAGATGGACACAGGATCAGAATCCTTTCGGTCTCAGGACACTCCTAACTCCGTCTTGTCTTCCGACTTTGAAGGAGATCACCCAGAACCTGTCTTGAGACTTCAAAACCCTGAGATAGTCCGGCTCTCGGAACCTGAACGGTTCAACGATAGCCTTATTTCTAAGATGTCGAATTTGCACTTAGATTCCCCTAGACCCAAGAACCTTGGTATAAGCCCACCGAAATTTAGTTCTACACTCACCCTAACCACCAGCCATCCTCTGATGAGTCCTGATGAAAATTATCCTGATTTAATCCCTAAGAAAGTCCATAAAATGGATGATGAAAAAGACCTCAGTTTGTCCAACATTGAAGATGAGAGACCGAATGAGAACAATGGTTTTTACAGTCCGCAAAGAAATACTTCAAAAAACAATTTGTACTTTACCGAAAGTTTTGCCACCGCTGAAGACCGCAGTCAGGATCTAACAGGATTCAGAAGTCAGGACTTAACGTTTAGGAGTCAGGATTTGGACCTGACAGTTCCTCCTGACGTGGCTAGAGTTGATAAGGTGGCGAGGAGGAAAATAGTGCCGAAGTTGAGGGATGGGACGCCGCAGAAGCCTGATGGGCTGCTGAAGTATATAGAGGAGAAGCATATGCAGCAGAGTACGCCGAAGACGCAGCCTGTCGATATTAGTGTTAATGAGGAGTTTCATTCGGTAAGTAGTTTATTTTTCATTGGTAATGATGCAGTTCGCACCATGCCCTGGTTAATTCTATGGTCTGGAATGAGGTGTAATAGCAGGTGGTCGCCTCTTTCTGCAAAGTAATACTAGCGAAGGAGACGGCCGCACACGTGAGAAAATGGATATTCTCAAGCCCCAGCCGCTACGACCAGACACGGTAGGCGTGGGCTTGTGGATATCGAGCAAAAGGTAACTCGTCGTCCGAACTGAGGCTGCGATTCGTCGACGGCGTGTATTGTCATACGCGTGCCTCATAGAGATGTCGGCAAAACCGTAGAAGCCCAGCAGGGCCGAAGTCTAATAGGGTCATAGGTCGACTTCTGAAAAGGTTGCCTGTAGTCCTAGAACGCAAAGGCCAACTAAAGGAACATAGGTGTGGTTTTATCCAGTTAAAATCTGACAGCGTTCCACCTTAGAGCGGGAAAAGGCATTAGATGACTTCCAAGGCCCTGGAATGCTACGGGTGGATGTTAGGTTGCTTTCCGAGGCACGGGGGCGTCATACAACCAACTTCCAAATTTCTATCAAAATAAAGGTAGAACTACACTACGCACACGTGTGCCATACACGCCAATCTGGGCGCGTCGGTCTCCATACATTTTATATGGAAACTAGACTTATAGAGCTACACTTGATCCACGCCACGCGACGTCGTATTAACACGTCGTACTACAAATCAGGTGTAGTCCATGTGTGCGTCGATCTAATGTAGTTCTGGCCTAATTCAGTCGCGCTTGCGACTACGAGACCAGCAAGCTGGTTACGGCCAGTAGCCTGATTCACGTAAAATCAAACAAGCCAAATATCGTTAAAGTTTTATAGTCGTTCGATCGAAATCCTATCTAAAAGCGGTATTCACGTGTTCCTTAATCGGGATTGGACATTGGATAGAACGACAACTCAACTGGCTCGAAACTAAACGATCCGTCGACGACTTATTTCCAGTTACATTGCTATGTATTCTACCAGGATAATGTAATACAGTTTTTTTTTTAAATCGACGAATTTCAAACGACTTTAAAATCGGTGTCGTTCAAACTCGATTGATGGATGTGAATACGGAAATGGTCTAAACGACTAAATCGCTGCGATATCGTTACGGTTTTCATTACGTGAATCGGGCTACTGGCCGTTAGCTTGTACAACTCCAAACATTATTTTTTCACAGGTGGCTGAATGGTGTGAATCTCCGTCGCATCTTCGATCGATGCCGAACTTTGAGTTACCGATTGAGATGTCCAGCAGTATAGGAATGCATAACGTAAGTCATTTATTGATGTATAAGCTATATTATTAAAAAGTCTCATCCAAATCTGTTTAGCCGTTTGACAGTGCGTATGACTGGCCTGTTGGTCTAGTGGTTAGTAGCCCTGACTGCTATGCCGGAGGTCGTGGGTTCGATTCCCACCCAGGACAAATGTTTGTATAATGAGCACGATTATTTGTTCTGTGTCTGGGTGTAATTTATCTGTAATATTTATGTATTTAGAAATATATAAGTATGTTTATCAGTTGTCTAGTACCCATAACACAAGCTCTGCTTAGCTTGGGACTAGACGGCGCTGTGTGATAGTTGTGGAATATTATTATATTATATTATTATTATTAGTGAAGGTGTAACAATTATACACGTACTAATATACACACATTTAAAAGCATGAAAAATTTTATACTTAAAGATATACTTTTTTTTAATCAGTGACAGTCATAAATTCGCCAGCAGTGGGACAATATGGGCTACTATATTAATATGACTAGCTGTGCCTGCAGCCTGCGACTTCGTTCACGTGGACTGCAGGATTTTGAATTTATTTTTTCTTAAATAAAAGTAGCCTATGTTACTCCTGCCAAAAAAAAATTATCATTTAAATAAGATAAAATACTTAGTTGGGAACACAAACTTATTTTTTTTGAGTGTGTCGTCATCATCATTTCAGCCGATAGACGTCCACTGTTGGACATAGACCTCCCCCAAGTGTCGCCACAATGAACCATCCTGTGCGTCCCGCATCCATCGGATTCCCGCAACCTTCACCAGGTCATCGGTCCACCTTGTAGGAGGGCTTCCAACGCTGCGTCTTCCGGTACGCGGTCGCCACTCCAGAACCTTTTTGCCCCAACGGCCATCTGTTCTGCGAGCAATGTGCCCTGCCCATTACCCATTGACTATGTGATAGGCGAAAAATGCTTCTCATATTCTATTTTATATACCTTATAAACTAAACCCTCCTTCTTTAAACGGTGTCCAAGGCGATTGCCGGTTACCTGCGTCTACAGTAACCAGCAATCGCCTTGGACTCCGTTTCCTCTCCGTCGGTTTGCGGACGGCGAGCAATGGGTAGCTTGCTGTACGGACGTTCAGCAAGAACTGAAGTATGTATGTTGCCTTAAATGTGTTATCTTTCAGGACCTGGACTCCCCAGATGTGATATCAGCGTCGACGCAAGAGGACCGCTCCGCGTACCAGGCGCTGCTGGACCCTTACACCGGCAGTGTGGCGCTGCGTCACACTCCAGCTCAGCACAGGAGCCCTGGCACGCAGCGGAGGAAGATACAGCTGGTACGTTCTTGACATTCCATCATTATCATCATCAGCTTTTTAGGGTTCCGTAGCCAAATGGCAAAAAACGGAACCCTTATAGATTCGTCATGACTGTCTGTCTGTCCGTCCGTATGTCACAGCCACTTTTTTCCGAAACTATAAGAGCTATACTGTTGAAACTTTGTAAGTAGATGTATTCTGTGAACCGCATTAAGATTTTCACACAAAAATAGAAAAAGAGCAATAAATTTTGGGGGTCCTCATACTTAGAACTGAAACTCAATTTTTTTTTTTCATCAAACCCCTGCGTGTGGGGTATCTATGGATAGGTCTTCAAAAATGATACTGAGGTTTCTAATATCATTTTTTTCTAAACTGAATAGTTTGCGCGAGAGACACTTCCAAAGTGGTAAAATGTTCTCTTATTTTAGAAGTTAGAGGGGGGGGGGCTCTAACTTCTAATATAAGAGAATGATAAAACTAAAAAAAATATATGATGTACATTACTATAAAAACTACCAACGAAAATTGGTTTGAACGAAATCTAGTATGTAGTTTTTTTTAAATGCGTCATAAATCGAAAAAAATACACTATTATTAAAATATCAATCAAAGTTACAACACATTACAAGAACTTTTATATTATGTTACTTGCTGCTACGGAACCCTTCATGGGCGACTCCGACTCGCACTTGGCCGGTTTTTAATGTTCCCACCGCTGGGACTCAGGCCTCCTCTCTAGGAGAGGGAATGGGCCGTAATCCAACACGCGGGCTCAGTGCGGGTTGGTGAATGTCGCATGTCTTGGAATTTTTGGTTCCAGGAGACACAGGTTTCCTCACGATGTTTTCTTTCACCGTTTTGGGAGCAGCATAACTGCCTGATCACTTAAAAAAAAATTCGCTTGAATCCTACGGCGCGGCGCTAAAACAAACCCTTTGAAGGTTTTGTTTCGAGTGCAAGCAAAAATGAACTTAGTTGTGGTCAGGCGGAAGTGTCTTTGATAGTATCGGTGATACATCGCCGTCGTTATTGTAGTCCGAAGATGGAACGGATTTTCCGCCAAATCCGAAATACCTGTTCCCCATACTTTAAAATGGTTTTTTTTTGTTTCAAAAATGAACATGGACATAATAGTACATTGTTACCCTAGGAGTGAAAGTAACTTATTTAGTCCCTCGAGTTGGTGGGAGAGCGTTTATATTATTATAATTCTCTTTATTCATATTTTTCACATATAAAATTACATTTTTAAATATTTCTTTAAAAAAAAAAACATTTAAAAATATAATAAATAGTTGTCCGCCGGTGTCGGGAGCAGGGTCCAAGCTACCGGTGGTTAGGGCTCCAGAGACAGGAACCTCCTCACAATGCGAGCCGTATCAAGGAGTACTGCCTTCTGTATCAGGTCCTTGATCCATCCGCGCAACGACAGCTTCGACAGATGTTCGTCGAAGCTTTTATATATATATATTATAATTATTATTATTGTGTAAATTATTATAATTATTATTTATTATAATTGGCGCGGCAAGCCAATCACTGACACTCCCCGCCCCCGCGTCTCAGTTCGCACCACTAAAGAGACCAAATATTTGACTTCTGCGCAACTTGAAGCCAGCGCTCAAGATCCGTGACGGTACTTGTAAGGGTGGTTACTCGCTATACATCGGGTTGTAAAAATGAGATGGCGGAATCAAGTCATGCAATTCCCGCGAACACTCACCAAAATGCGAGTGTGCATTATTCTAGTTACATTATCGTATTAACACGTAACTACCGAAGCCTAAAAACGGAAAAAAAACGTCGTAACACAGTTTCTGCGATACACTATAATGTTTAGTAAACTCGTATCGTGCGAACTGCGAACAATCGTAGTGACATACGCGATATTACACAATCACGATGGTTTTTGTTTAGGGTACTGGCAGAATTGTGTGTAAGGAGAATTAGAAGCCATAATTCCATACTAATTTACAGTAGTAAAACGGGGTGAATAGGGACTTAGGGGTGAATAGAGACAAAACTTTGGTTTGGTTTTTCACTTTGATACTACACTTCTGGACACATTTATTGGCCCACCTTGTATTTTCAGTTTCGTTTGGTCCTAGCTAAAATTTTATATTAGAACGAGCAAAAAGTTTTTATGCAGTTTTGAACCTGGCACATTCACAATTTCATTCAATAGTCATTTTTTTAATTTCGAACACAGAATTTAAAGAAACAAAAGACAATTTGGAGCCTGTTTGTTGATATAAAACCATCGAATATTAAGAAAACTTGGTTTTATTGGTTTACTTGGATTTAATTCTTGAAAAAGTCATTGATATCTTTGGTTTTGCAACAAACATTACTTATTCTTAACATTAAGGTGAGGTTCTATCAATAATCTATGGATACTTCACCTGAAGTCGCCGCCCAAGCTGTGGCACTTATTCAGGCCAAACACAGCCAAAGAACGTTTCTTTGAAGAGTGCTCAACTTAATTTAAGTCGATCTGCGGTCCGAAATGTTTATCGGAGGTACCTAGAGACTGGCGGCTTTGTTCGTCGCCAAGGAAGGCCACGATCTCGGGTCACAACTGAAAGGCAGGATCGATTCATCGGGACGACCAGCTTGAGAAATCGTCACCTTAACTCCATTGAGATCAAAACCAACTTCGCGACTTCCACGGAGTATCTGTGAGCGTTCGAACTGTTCGGAGAAGGTTAAAAGAACGCGATATGGTAGCATACAAGCCAGCTAATGGGCCCAAACTAACGCGAGCCCACCGAACAGCGCGCCTTCATTTCGCATGTAGTCATTTAAATTGGACACAGCAAGATTGGAGCCGTGTACTCTTTTCTGATGAGTCTAAAATTGTGTTACATGGCAATGATGGAAGGAAGAAGGTCTACCGACGTAAGGGAGAGCGTTTCGCACAATGCTGCTTTGAAGAGAGGGTTGCTTATGGCGGTGGCTCATGGACTGTCTGGGGCGGTATATGCGCGAGCGGCAAAACTCAACTTGAGGTTGCTACAGGACCACGGCTGCCAACATTAACTGCTGAAAGGTACATTCGTGAGTGCTTAGAACCTCACGTGATACCATACGCGGACTATGTGGGCTCAAATTTCCTTTTTATGCATGATAATGCAAGAGCCCATGCGGCCGGCATCGTCAGGGAATATCTTCGGGATGTGAACATCACGGTTATGGACTGGTCAGCCAGAAGCCCAGACATGAGCCCCATTGAGAACATATGGGACGAGCTAAAAAGACGTGTTAGGGCTCGTCAGCCAGTTGCCCAGACGATGCAGGAGTTGAAAACTGCCATAGAAGAGGAATGGGAGATGATCCCTCAAAATTTCATAGAGCGGTTGATAAACTCTATGCCTAATCGTATGAGAGCTGTGGTAGATGCCCATGGAGGCAACACGCGTCATTAAATTAAACCTTTATTTGATGAAACATGTTTTTTATTCAAAAATCAATTGCCTTTAACAGGGCGCATATCCGACTTGTTAGGCGTAGCTCCATGTCGTATGGTATTCTGAATTCAAATTTAAAACAATACGATCGAAAAAGATGGTAAAATGTATCAGGTTTAAAACTGCATCAACAGTTTTTGTTCAATCTAGCAATCATATTTCGGTAGCGGCCATCGAAACCTAAACTCTAAGGTGGGCCAATAGATGTGTCCAGAAGTGTATAATATCGGCCTCTAACAAATCATCGATTTTTTAGAATAATAATTCATTAATAAATTGATAGAGTTAAATGCTGCAAAAAATATTCAAATATCGAGAAAATACCCTTTAAAGTTTTGTCTATATTCACCCCTAAGTCTCTATTCACCCCATTTTACTGTATGTCATTTACGTTGTTATTACCCAAAAAGTGCGGTGTCTGCTCCAAGTTTAACAGAATACCAAGAGTCCAGGATATTATAACTATACACCGCTAAATTTTGATCGTTTTAATCCCGCGGAGGGTCGATCCGGTACATGAAACACTATCGATTTGTAAAGATAACATTAAAAGGTAAAGAACCGTTTTTTTTAAAACTCGTATTAATTCACTTATGTACGAAATTAATTTCTTTAAGAAAACTTCAACTGAGCAGGTGCAATGATCTGTAGGTAGTTTGTATGCTACGCCGACTATTACCTACAGGTCATTGAACTCGCTCAACTGACGTCTACTGAGCAAGCCATTAAAGTTTGTGGAGGGCTGTCCCTTACACCTTATATACTTAAAATAATGTTGTCTATTAGAAAATTATAAGAAGTACCTACTAAAGTAAAATTTTATTGTGAATAATTTTCTTATAGCCCCCAGAAGAAGACAGATGTAGCCTGGACAGCGTCAGCGTGTGCTCCATGGAATCCGAAGACGAACCTCCTGAACCTCAGGAGTTGGAGACAGAACCTGTCAACCAACACCTGGTGCTGAGCGATGATGAGGGGAGCAAAATGTGAGTTTTAACTAAAACATTATCATCGGACTGACTCTTAAAATAAAGATCAAGTGCGAATTGGACTTATAGCATAAGTATAATCAGCCTTTTTAACCGACTTCTAAAAAAGGAGGAGGCTCTCAATTCGGATGTTTGTATTTTTTTAACCGATTTGAAAAATTCTTTTTTTATTGGAAAGGGTATACTTTCCAAATGGTCCCATAGTCACCAAGTTGGGATCTGATTATGGAATCTTGGCGAAATCGATGGAACTCCTCAAATATTATTGGCAACCATATAGTTCTTTTGGTATTTTCATCAAAGACTTAAGCACTTACAGTCAAAAAGTGACATTTGATGAAGTGGAACTGGTAATGACCAGAAATGGCCAATGGAAGTTCATACTCACACAGAAATCACAATGAACATAGTTAAGCGATTACTATAATACAAATAAATGAATGGTTCTGAATAGGTATGTTGAAAATGGTATCATCGAAGTGACCTGATGATGATGATGGAGCCGGAAGATAGGCACCGGAACTACGTAATTAATCGATGTATCCTAGCCGTGTTTGGGCTTATTAGAATTGTCATGAGATGCACTTTGGCTATAAGGTACTATCGAACTGATCTGATGATGATGAGGCCGGAAGGAAACAAACAATATCGATAAACACCGAAATTAAAATTATTTAGATGGTTTTAGTGTTTTTTTAGTGAAGTCGGTTTTTTTTATAAGTTTTTTTTAATGTTCCCACTGCTGGGTCTCAGGCCTCGTCTCTAGGAGTGCGAATGGGCGGTAATCCACCACGCGGGCCCAGTGCGGGTTGGTGAATGTCACATGTCTTCGAATTTTTGGTCCTAGGCATATGCCTGCCGAAATACGTACGACGTATGGCAAGCTACCCATAGCTCGTCGTCTAAAACCCCTGAAATCAGTATTAAATTGTACGTATTCTTTACAGGTCGAAATCAACAAACACACTGTCAGAAGGCAGCGACCCCATCCCTGAATACTCTGCGGCTGAGGAGTTAAGCAACGAACGAGCTTGGATCAGCGTGCCCAGAGCCGGCGGACATGCTACTTGTGATATGAAGGTGACTTATTAATATTAAATGTTTAGCCTTATCACGACAATTTTCCACCAGTACGTGGGCTTGCGGAAGAGCTGTGGTTAGCTTGCCGGGCCTTGGTTCAGGCCATGGTTCGGAGCGAGGAGGAGTGGCAGGCGGTCGCCGACTTCTGCGAAGCAGTAATGCTCGCAAAGGAGGACGCCGACCGCATCAGGCAACGGCGCTCTCGCCGTAGCCGGGATTCCGATCCCGATTTCCGGCCACCGTAGGCGCGAGCTTGCAGACGGCGAGCTATGGGTAGCTCGCTGTCCGACCGTCCGGTAACTGTCCGGACCGAGCCCAAGTCGTCGACGGTGCGTACTGTTCCCGCGCGCTTCAAGGAGTTGTCAGCAACAGCAGGGGCCCAGCTGGGTCGATGCCTACTGGGGCCGGGGTTAGTTTTGAAAGATAGCTCAGCCCCGGTATGAAGGCACGAAGGAACAGGGTGGGTTTTATTATCCAGTAAGAGTCTGACACTATCTCCCGCTCCGCCCAAGAGCGGGGGATGTCATTGGATGATTTTCCCACGGAAAAAAAAGCTATGGCTAGCTTGCCGGACTGTAACAATCTGGACCTAACCAGAGCCCATCTCAGCAGGGTCGAGTCTCCATGGGTTGACCTTTTTTTCTATCTCTCAGGTCATCGAGCCTTACAAACGCGTCATATCCCACGGCGGTTACGACGGCGGCGGCGCGGCGCTCATCGTGTTCAGCGCGTGTCATCTGCCCGACAACGCGAGGCCGGACTATACGTACTGCATGGATAACTTGTTCCTGTGAGTAATGGGGAGGGTTGGGGTGGGTTTAGAGAGTGAGTTGATTGGGTTTAGAGTGAGTGGGGTGGGTTTAGTCAGTGCGGTGAGTTTGGAGTCAGTGGGGTGAGTTTTCAACCAGTGGAGAGAGTTTAGAGTCAGGGGGGTGAGTTTAGAGTCAGTGCGTTGAGTTTAGAGTCAGTGGGGTAGGTTTACATTCAGTGGGGTGAGTTTAGAGTCAATGGGTGGGTTTAGAGTCAGTGGGGTAGGTTTAGAGTCAGTGGGGTAGGTTTATAGTCTGTGGGGTGGGTTTATAGTGAGTGGTGTGGGTTTAAAGTCAGTAGTGTGGGTTTTGAGTCAGTGGGGTAGATTTAGAGTCAGTGGGGTAGATTTAGAGTCAGTGGGGTAGATTTAGAGTCAGTGGGGTAGATTTAGAGTCAGTGGGGTAGGTTTACAGTCAGTGGGGTGAGTTTAGAGTCAGTGATGTGGGTTTAGAGTCAGTGGGGTGGGTTTATAGACAATGGGATGAGTTTAGTATCGGTGGGAATGGTTTTAGAGTTAGTTGTTTCAATTCAACACTAAATATTTTGTTCAATATTATTTGAGACTATCATTGTTTTTAGGGTTCCGTAGCCAAATGGCAAAAAACGGAACCCTTATAGATTCGTCATGTCTGTCTGTCTGTTTGTCTGTCTGTCTGTCTGTCTGTCCGTCCGTATGTCACAGCCACTTTTTTCCGAAACTATAAGAGCTATACTGTTGAAACTTTGTAAGTAGATGTATTCTGTGAACCGCATTAAGATTTTCACACAATAATAGAAAAAAAGCAATAAATTTTGGGGGTCCCCATACATAGAACTGAAACTCAAAAATTTTTTTTTCATCCAACCCATGCGTGTGGGGTATCTATGAATAGGTCTTCAAAAATGATATTGAGGTTTCTAATATCATTTTTTTCTAAACTGAATAGTTTGCGCGAGAGACACTTCTAAAGTGGTAAAATGTGTGTCCCCCCCCCTCTAACTTCTAAGATAAGAGAATGATAAAACTAAAAAAAATATATGATATACATTACTATAAAAACTACCAACGAAAATTGGTTTGAACGAAATCCAGTAAGTAGTTTTTTTTAATGTGTCATAAACCGAAAAAAATACACTATTATTAAAACATCGATCAAAGTTACAACACATAACAAGAACTTTTATATTATGTTACTTGCTGCTACGGAACCCTTCATGGGCGAGTCCGACTCGCACTTGGCCGGTTTTTTTTTTTTTTTTTTTTTGTTTTTCCACAACTATCACACAGCGCCGTCTAGTCCCAAGCTAAGCAGAGCTTGTGTTATGGGTACTAGACAACTGATAAACATACTTATATATTTCTAAATACATACATATTATAGATAAATTACACCCAGACACAGAACAAATGATTATGCTCATCACACAAACATTTGTCCTGGGTGGGAATCGAACCCACGACCTCCGGCATAGCAGTCAGGGCCACTAACCACTAGACCAACAGGCCAGTCATCATCATCATCAAAAAAAGCCTGCATGGACAAAGCTATGTAATGTTTCTAGCAGTGTTAGTGATTCACAACTAGCTTACTTTTCGACCAAAAACTTATCGAAAAATACTGAAAGTCCTCCTTCTTTCCAGCTACGTGATCTGGACACTGGAGCGCCTGGTGACAGACGACTACGTGCTGGTGTACCTGCACGGCAGCGCCGGCAGGAGACGCCTGCCCACCTTCCACTGGCTGCACGAGTGTTACAAACTTATTGATAGGAGGTATGTATCACATACCACATAAGAGGCTCCTTTTCCACTCACCTATCGTCAACGTCAAGCACGGCAATCCAACGCGATGTTTGATGAAGAGGCAATGCAAAAAAGAGAGATAACGCCTGGAAACTCAGTTGGTATTCGGTAATTCCATGATTTATTCGAATATTTCACAAAAATTGTTCTAGGAAATACGTGTTTTTTTTAAACTCTTTGAAGTTTAAAAAAAACACGTATATATCTGCATGGTTCTCATGTGATTTGACCATTACATATTTACTGTATGGACTTTTAAAAGAGACTTTGACCCCTGAGTTTGTTTCGGTGTTTCTTCTCAGGGTAGTCAGATAGGAAACACCGGCCTCATCTAGCTTAAACTGACGAAAAAAAAAATTGACGTGTAAAAGTGTTTTTTAAACCTATTTACAAAATAAATATCATTTATCATTAGTTTTTCGGAAATATTTTCGATATTCAGAATCTCGACTTAAACGTGCATATTTTTAATAAATGAGTACTTAATGGAGGGCCAAAGTTCACGTAAAATAGCAGATTATCAGAGGTTTAGTTTAGGATTTCTGTAAAACTAATCCAGTAAAGACCTCTGAAAATCTGCTATTCTGCATGAACATTGACACTTCATAATGTACTCATATATTAAAAATATAAAAAAGTACATCAATAGAAGCCTTATACATTTTATCGAGATTCTGAATTGAATGACGAAAATTCTTCTCAAATATGTTTTTTTAAGGCTTTAAAAAAAACATATTTCTTGGAACAAGTTTTGTGAAATATTCGAGTTAATCACGGAATTAAAAGAGTGTCCATGGAGCTTCTTGCACGTTCTTCTCCATAGAGAAGCACATAAAATATATATTGCACGTTCCAAAGAGATCTACTCTTTGGAACGTGCAATATATATATTTTTTTTATTTTGACTGACCAACATTCTGAAAATTCAAAAATGCCTGTAAATGATCTATTTGAAGTAAATGTT
Source organism: Mythimna albipuncta (assembly GCA_929112965.1). NCBI lineage: Eukaryota > Metazoa > Arthropoda > Insecta > Lepidoptera > Noctuidae > Mythimna > Mythimna albipuncta. Next base: position 966,046 of record OV815986.1, on the reverse strand, counting down.
TCTGATTTCTAATTATTTTTGTTTCAGGTTACGTAAAAGCTTAAAACACCTGTATCTAGTGCATCCTACGTTTTGGCTAAAATCTTTCGTCATATTGACAAAGCCTTTTGTAAGGTAAGCACATGTTTTGTTTCTGTGTCATGCGAGGAGAAAATAAAAAACAAAAATTCAATTTCTGAAAAAACAATTTTATTTCACTTCACATCACACCATATCACTTCACATCACTTCAAATCACTTCACATCACTTCACATCACTTCACATCACTTTACATCACTTCACATCACTTCACATCAGATCACATCACATCACATCACATCACACCACACCACATCACATCAAAACCCGATGTGCCTTGTTGACATATTTATTCTTGTCTCCAGTTCAAAATTCTTCCGCAAACTATCGTACGTGCGGAGCCTCGCAGAGTTGATGCAGAAAGTGCCCATCGAACCTAACGCTATACCCGAACTGGTGAAACAGTTCGACGCTACTCGCCGATAGAAGATGAGCTAGTGTTTACACGAGGCCAGTGTTTACAAGACTATTTATAAGTAAGTTGATAATTTTGTTACGCTGTATCACTGTTCTCAACTATTTATCACACTGCACTGGCGGTCGTCAAAGTGCTCAGATTCAAAGAATTTTATTTCAAATAAACCATTTACACGCAGTTTTGAAATGTCAAGAAGTCAGTCAAATTTTATTTGCAAATCATGAAAGAAAAAAAAATTTTCGATCGTGATTTGTAAAAAAAATTTGGTTATAAAAAATTCTTGCTTACCCTACCCACAATTTCTTCGATTTAATAGCTATGCTACAAAATAGATAGGTACAGAAGTCAATCTTATGTATGTACTTCACTTTTTTTACCTACGCTAGACGATCGCGCTAGGGTCAACACGTTGCGCCGAAATGTACGAGTGCGATTGAGCCGAGACATCGTGTCCGTGAGCGGTGTCTATGTGTGCGTTGCTCGAGCGTGCTTTGTATGTAGATTATCTTCTGTAGCTATCTATTTTGTGGCCATGACGTCACAACTTGGTGTAAAATCGATCCTAATCATAATTGAAATGCATAGTACAATATTATCAACTTATTATGGTCGCTTGTAAACGGAACTTAGACAAGGTAAAACATTAAAAAATACAGTGATTTTTATAAGTCCATGAATATCTTTAACGAAACTTTGATCAGCTAAGTTTGAGAATCACTGTGTTTTTAATTTATGGAAATAATAATTAATATACAATAATATCAGTGGTTGGTCTGTTTATACCATAAAACATTTTTTTTTGCAATAATACACCATAGAATTTCTTTTCTTTATTATTCGACAACTATATGGTTAAAAAGAACAAAATTTTGAATTTAGAATGAGCTAATCGTTCTAGATTCAAAATTTTCTTCGAAATATTTGGGATTTGGAATTCTATATTTAAACTAGACATATTATGATTAATTTCATAAATAAAGCTGAACATTATTAGTTTTATTAATAAAAAAAGTAAAAAAAAATATTTGCGACTATTTTACAAACTGCTCTGTACCTATGTATTTTTTTTTAAACATTTTTTTGGTATAAACAGATTGACTACTGATTGTACAAAATTACAATAATAATATAAATATAACAATAATATATCCGGTTCATATATTTTTTGTGAAATATAAAATTCGATAGAAAAAGAAAAATAATTTATTTATTAGAAAATTTTTAGGACATTCCATATCACAAGCATATAAAATTGTATCATTCCATAATGCACGGATTATGATTATTTTTCACATATTAATTAAATACATTGCAAAACAAAATTATTATTTTTGACATAAGGCTGTGTTCAGACCTGTAGACAGAAATTGAATAATATTTTTATACACATTTTTATTTTTTCGTTTGACCACTATCTCACCTGATGGTAAGCGATGGTGTGGTCGACGATGGAGCACGCTTACCTAGAAGTAACCTATTCACTCTTAAAGAGCTCAGCCGATTATTCGGCTCCTCTTATGTTAATCTAACTACCCTTCTATCGACTTTTTTCCTGTAAATTATTTCTGTCAAGCTAAACGATTTTTAGCTGGATTAAGAACCAGTCATCTTCATAACTTATTGTACCGATCGATAGGATCGGTCTTGGCAATAATATAACCTTAGTCTTCCATATGAATTGACAATAATTGGCTTATATATTAGCTAAAAATCTCTCTCTTCAATCTTACAAATTACAAGTGTGTCTGCGTCCATTTTGCTTAGAAAAAATGGTCTACGATCCAAGTAAGCCGTAATTCATTTCAATAAAACCTGTTATAATAAAAAATAAAAAATGTTGTCAAAAACGTATAATCTCAAAATCAAAGCATTTGTTTCAAATAAATAATTTACAAGCGCTTTTGAATTGTCAAGAAGTCACTGTCAGAAAAATGATGCTAATTGCACGTTCCAAAGCGTAGATCACTATGGAGAAGAACGTGCAAGAAACTTCATGGACACTCTTTTCAATCATGTTATGTATTACAAATACCTTGGTTACATATTTCTTGTTGCTTCTATTATGTGAGAACAATAATTTCAACCTTCAAACTTACTGTAGTAAGAGCTATTAAAATCATTCCTATTTATAAGTTCAGTCGATTAATCGCAGCGACTAATCGCAGGTCTGAACACAGCCTTATATCGTTCACGACACTGTGATAAAAAAAATATAGCAATACTGTCAGAAACTATAAATAATTGTAACTATATATAAGTGTATATTATTCTAATCAGTGAGCCTATAAGAAATATATGTTAGGTTTAGGCACAAATAATAATAATAATTAGTAATTATTGCTTTAATTATATTTTGTTTATTAACTTAATTATAAATAATTTAAGCCATGTATTAAAATTGAGTAGTCTAGAGAAATTGCTACCACGAGCTCTAGCGATCTATTCTATGACCTGAACTCTACTTACTTCACTTAAGAAGTTCCTGGGTCATAATGTTGGCTCCCCTGTCTGTCTACAGAAAAAAAAAGGGAAAACCGGCCAAGTGCGAGTCGGACTCGCCCATGAAGGGTTCCGTAGCAGCAAGTAACATAATATAAAAGTTCTTGTAGTTTGTTGTAACTTTGATCGATGTTTTAATAATAGTGTATTTTAATATAGCAACACTGTTTTTCCGTATTGCCAACAGTACGGCGAAGGAACTTCTTATGTGAAACGCACTGTAGTATTTTTACGTAAAGAATCTATGTACAAAATTTCAATAACTGTATTGTGCAAAATTACAAAATTATAAGCCAGTCATGGTACATGGTTGACGAAATAAATACATTGTCACCGGTCGACTGAGAGGTTGTGTTGCTCCGCACCCAGTTGTGCGTTGGCACCTAATGCTTACTATGACCTGCCGTGACCTGTTTTGTACTAGTGTCAGTGGTATCTAATTTGTGACCTTTTTTAAGTACTAAATGATGTGTTAAAATTATGGGTATCGATTCGGTTACTGATTTTACTATAGGTTTTAGTCTAAGATCCCATTAAGAACGACCTTCACCGGTCTGTTTAATGGATGAAACGTATTTTATTATAAATGTAGTGTATTAAATAATATAACGCGGGTGGGTTGCCTAAGAAATTCCTGGCCAGACTATTATTAATTAAAAATTGAAAATTTATTTTATTTTTAGAAAAATGCACAACCGTTATCCATACCAGATTTTTTTACAGACAACACTATAACATCGTATTCGTAATGAAACAGCGTTTATTTTGATATAGAATTTGTTGTATACAAAAAAAAAAACACACTTGTTTATGCATACCTGTTTATACCTGGCAACCCATAGCTATGCCAGGAAACAAATAGGCAACCCAACATTTTTATGTTCTAAAGGCTGCACTCTTTCGGTTAGTATTAAATTTATTCGTTAAACACACCGGTGCATTTTACAAAAAAAAAAAAATTGGTTGGCCAGGAATGTCTCAGGCAACCAACCCGCGTTATATTATTTAATATACTAAATTTATCATAAAATAGGTTTCATCCATTAAACAAACCGGTGAAGGTCGTTCTTAATCGGATCTTAGACTATTTCGCATAAACTAAAAATATATGTTCAAAATGGTGGAAATTATTTATAATTAAGAATAATAAATAGAATTAATAAGCCAGATATGAAGGAAAGTTGTTCAATAATTAAGGTAAATGCAACATTTTTGATGTTTAGTCATATAGATTTTGTATTAAAAAAAATGTTTGTTAGTAGATTATATTGATATATCGATCGGTCGAAATTGAGAAATAAGCATATTAGAGGAAGTTTAAATGGCGCCAGTGACTGGAAAGCTGAAAGGAAATCGTTTGTCTTGGCATGGTCACAAAATAGATAGGTACAGAAGACAATCTCATGTCTGTACTTCACTTTTTATAGCTACGCTAGGTGGATGCGCACTAATGAGCGTTTGAGCGGCAATTGTTCGACCAGTGATCCGAGACGCGACCGAGACATCGTGTCTGTGAGCGGTGTCTATGTGTGTGTTGCTCGAGCGCGCTTTGTATGTAGATTTACTTCTGTACCTAAGTATTTTGTGGTATGTTCATGTGAAGGGGAGGAATGAAACGCATGTTGCTAAAAGAGTTGAGTATACATGTAGATGGATGGAGAGAGACGCCAAAGAAAAGATGGATGGATTGTGTGAGGAGTGGTATGAAAGAAAAGGGAGTTAGTGATAGCGTGACGGGTGACAGGACAGAATGGAAGAAAAAAACGTGTTGCGCCGACCTCAAGTAATATGAGATTAGGGCAGGAAGATGATGAAGATTGGTCGGCGTAAATGTTTTTCTTTTTTGTAACTTTTCTCCCGAGTGGCGTGAGGGAGAGTCGGTGTTTTACTGACTACCTACCCGTTCAATAACCTTTTGCGTTTCAATAGGCATAAATGACTTTTCTATTAGCATTCCCGTCAAACGCTAAATATAAAATCTATGGGGTTTTTGGCCCGAATTGTTGTGTTGAAAGTTGGACATAGGTCTCCCCCAAGTGTCGCCACAATGAACGATCCTCCCCGCATCTATCGGATTCCCGCAATCTTCACCAGGTCACAGGCCACCTTGTAGGAGGCCTTTCAATGCTGCGTCTACCGGTACGCGGTCGCCACTCCAGAACCTTTCGGCTCCAACGGCCATCTGTTCTGCGAGCAATGTGCCCTGCCCATTGCCATTTAAGTTCGGCCGATTGTATTACGGTTAAATTGAAAGCGCCCTAAAAATGTATCGATATATCAATATATTTACAAATAAATATAATAATGTATATATAAATGCACTGATCTTGAATTTATTATTTCGAATATGTTCAGGGTTATTCGTAAAACACTACCAACTTCTCATGACTATGTTACTAACATCATAAACAACAACTTTTGTTCTATTACTTTTAAAAATATATCATATTTTAGTTCACCAAATTATCATACAAAACTAAAAATATTTAAATTGAACGTTCTAAATATTGCGAAGTCTATGCGAAGCAAGCGATAGTACAATAGCGGAAGGTAGTGGGTACGGGTGGCGGGGGTGCTTGTTGCGTTTGCGTCGCGTCATACAGACGTAGGTAAGCAAAATACAGAGTTGAAATGTGTTAGATAGAACAACGAAACATTGAAGGTTGGTTTTTTGTAAATATATTATGTTTAAAAAACGTCATAGAACAAAAGTTGTGTGTTTATGTAAGTCGGTTGTTACACTGCCACGCACCCCGCAGCGTAGCGCGTGAATGCGTGTCTTAACGTTGCTTGTAAGTATCTCCGTTTGTATAGAAAACACGCACAGTCCAACACACTGAAAATGCATCCACGCGCGTTCATGCAGATCACGCGCCTACATGCGGGGCGACACGCAAGGTATGGCACACTGAATCTCGTAGTACCTGCGTGAATTTACAAAACGTACCTACGCGCGTGAGTGCGTACAAAATCCGCACAATGATGCAGATCTGCACTCCCGCACGTACGCGCGTAGGTGCGTTGACACGCAACATGCAGCGTGTTGCGTGGCAGTGTGATAACCGCCTAAGTAACATAGTCGTGAGAGGTCGCCAGTGTCTTACAAATATCCCTGCACAGATACCGGCACGGATCTTGAGCGCTGGCTTTAAGTTGCGCAGAAGTCAAATATTCAGTCTCTTTAGTGGTGCGAAGTGAGACGCGGGGGCGGGGAGCGGCAGTGATTGGCTCGCCGCGCCATCGTGTTATAGACGTCACTCGTGATTCGTTCCCTGCGCTTGCTGCATGTATCTAACAACGACGACGATTGGCTCGCCAATGTATAGAATACGCAAAGCGATCCTCACTGTAACGCCGAGAGCTCAAGATTCGTCCCGGTACCTGTATAATTGATTTCACAATTTCACTATCAGGTTTAGCCGGGCACTTTAGACAATGCTTAGCTAAAATGGTTGCCATGCATGTAACATAGTAGGTTTAATAAAATATAGTATTTTTTGTTAAAATTAATATTAAAAAAAAATAGTTATAAGGAATTACAACGAAGTTTATGGCACAAGTTTTTAAAAGTACCAGTTTAGTGTCTAAATTACACTATATATGTCAGTGATATCAATTTTAAGATCAGCATTCGAGGTCTGTTTCCAGTCTAAATGCCAGATAGTTATGGTCTACTGTCAAGTTTAACTAATAAAAACCTATGTAAATCGATTTGACAATTGGACGTAGTCGCAAAACGGCTCTTAAGCAAAATGTTATCTGTACCCCTAGCCAAGTTTCTAATCTGCATTCGTTAACACTAGTAAAAAGCTTCAAATGTACGGGAATGACGTTATCTCAACACTTGGTCACGTGATCAGAACAAAAGAATCGGAAGCGTGGCCAACTCGAAGCGTTCGATATAGTGATGTGCCGTTGCAGGCAATATTGGCGTGAAGTGGGAATATTGCCGGGGATATTGCCCGAAGTATGAATATTGGTGCCAATATTGCCCGAAGTATGAATATTGGTGGGAATATTGCCCGAAGTATGAATATTGGTGGCAATATTGCCCGAAGTATGAATATTGGTGGGAATATTGCCCGAAGTATGAATATTGGTGGCAATACAAAAAAAAAAAAAAAATCTTTAATTCGGATTAGTGACATCCATATGGGTTAGTAAACAATAGAGAGAAAACTTATAACCTATGTTAGTAGCCTTAATGATATATTATTTTAAAACAAGGTGGTTGTTCCTAAAACATCGGTGAACAACATCACCTAACAAAGGAGAATCGTACCTGTCCGCTATGGTCTTCAGGATGGAGTTGGAGCTAGCCCGCACTCTGCAGAGCAGAGAGGCTGATTTCTGTCTAACGATGGCGTGGAAGCCATCGACGTGCGCCTCTGCAAACATACCTGATGCACTGCAGAAGCGGGGGGGGGGGAATATAGCCAGCAATATTCCCATATTGGTGGCAATATAGCCCGAAGCATGAATATTGGTGGTAATATGGCCAGCAATATTCCCATATTGCCGGCAACGCCACAGCTATAGTTCTATGCAAGCGAAACGGTTGTAACTTGGCTAGGGAGGAGGTCGTTAAATGTCACTTTCACAGAATATCCCTTTCGCAAAATGTAATGTAGAATATTATTTAGAACGCACATGTGAGGCAGACCGAGTCTCCGTTCATACTGGTTGTCTGTTGCCGTCGACTTGTATCGCACTAGCGCTCGTTGTTCCATCAGTGTCATGTGACAGTCACGTGACACATGTCATCGACACTAAACAACTAGCGTCATCTCTGGTATCTTTTGAAAACGAATTACGATACGAAAACCGCTATCAATTTTTGAAATTTGTAAAAAATTTATTAGAAATTAAAAAGGTAAATAATTGCAAAAAATTTATTCATGTTACTAACACGACTTTTTGCGAAAGAAGCGTTTTGCGACTTAGACCAAATTTGACAGTTTGACAGTATATATATTAAACTGGCTTTGCGAAACTGACAGTATCTTTTCAGTAAACGGGGCACCGCTTATACTGTCCTTATGGCATATTATGGCACTGACAATAACACACCTTTTTGATGTGGTAACTTATTTATCAAGCAATGCAAACTTATGCCAGAATAGCGTCGCCTGTCTTATTTTATTTTAATTTAACTTTACTAAAGATTTTACTAATAACATTCTTTTAAAGGAATCTAAAAGAATCAAGGATCAAATTAAAACATTTATTTGAAATAAATCCATGGCAAGCACTTTTGAATTGTTGAACTCGTTGCATAGAAATAACCTATTCAATCTTGACTTACAAGACCTCTAGGTTGTAACTATCAGGTAACAGATTCCAGCGGAGAGTTCCACTCCTTAGCTGTACGCATAATGAATGTGTTCCCAAAATGTTTTATAGGTACGTGTAAGTAGTATGTCATGACGGAACAGAATATTATTAATAAAACCTTTCAATTTGAAAATATAAAAAACTATATTACCCCTAAATTGTTAGTAGGACTCAAACGTGATCTCCATTTAACTATATGGCGTATATTTACACCCTAAACTGACTATTAGGGGGTCACAATACAATATTGATCGGGGTTCATAGTTGAACCCCGTGGGGTCCTAAGGATTGGGGGTCATATAGCACAAACGCGCCAGTATTTAGCTTTATTTTTTTTCGTATATAGAATTACACTAGAAGTATCTGCTTTTCCACTATTATACTAAGGTAATTTAAGAGAAAGTTTGTATGTCTGTAAAAATCTCGTAAATAGCTTTACCTATTTAAGTCTAGATTATTTTATGTACCTGCGTGTTGAATTTAAATTAAAATAAGGAAAGCACAAACAAAAATATTTGTATTCGTCAAATCTACGTTGTACCTTCGAAATTGATTGATTTTTTGGAGTTTATTAGGTAATTTTAAATCTTCATACTTTTTACTATTGGGTACGAGAAAAACGACCGGCTTTTTTTAATGATACAGTACTTGACTGCGATCCCACCTGATGGTAAGCAGTGATACAATCGTTGATGGTGAAGCGCACTAGTTTATTAAGAGCCTATTCACGCTAGCCTTGAAGACACCTAAATTATGAAGCGGAAAGGCCGTAGCAGATAAGTTGTAAATGTTAGCAGTGTTTTTGACATTTAAAATACAGACTTTGGAGACCAATGAGTCCTCTAAAAGTTCAATCTTTTGGGATACTTTTGAGGCAATATATAATGGCCTAAAATATCTACTGTGCTATTGAATTATGGCTTCATTAAAAAATCACTCGCTCTAAATTATTATTTGCTCGTCGCTCAACAGTAAAAAGAATGAAAATACTAAATTATTGTTGTCTTCATCTGAAGTATTGAATCACTAAAATTATTTTTGTAATACCTTCCACTATTAGGTATGTTAATAAAATTCATATTTTTTGAAAACCACTCTTAGTAATTTAAGGTAATAATACAACAGTAGTTGGTTTATGTATTATGGCGTAAAGGAGTCCCTTTTTACTGGACTAGGATATTATTAAATACATACTCGATTTCGAAGAGAAAATACTGGGTGAAAGGGGAAAAAAAGGCTCCTGAGAAAGGTATCTCCGAACAATACGCGCCGTATCCAGAAGTACTACCTTCTGAATTAAATCCTTGATTTAGCTGCCTAACAAGAGCCTGCTCAGATGTTGTTCGAGGCTGTAATGACATCTATGGCACTATATAGAACTAATCCTGCATCGCGCAATTAAAGTTCTCCATTAAATTGGCCAGCCCGAAATTATCTGTCGGGCAGTTGCCCACCAGACATAACACCTGTCTGGTCGGAGGATCCTCCCTTTCCAACGGAGGTTTGTGGGACTTTACTCTCTGTTCCGCATACTTCAAAAAGGTTCTTGACTATTATACCATTGGCCGTCACGACTTTCGGAACAATGACTACTGTATGCACTTTCTCACATGTCGACAACCTCGCGAGCCAAGTCAAGATAGTTTGTTTGTCCTTCTCAGCTTTCACGAGGTTTATTATTTATATTATCACTTTGGGGACATACAGACGGGATGATATTCCAAATCCTAGATCAGTAATAAGAGAGCTCTGCGCCAATACTTGTGTTTTATATACACTATAGCTTTCTCAGCATTTTAAGCACTTTATTTTGAGACTGTCTCCCGATTTCTTGTTTAAGCATTCGAAGTTGAGTATATCTCAGTACTTTAGCCTGAATACCTATTAAAATTTGCCATTTAACCCTTTAAACTGCCCGCGTAAGATTGGTCTGTGTTTTCGCGTCCTATTCGCTAGAGTCGTGTGTCCGTCGCATCTCGTTTAGCACTCCAGTCCTCATAGGTGACGTATGAACGATCCTGGCGGAATAAACGCGATTGTCGGATATATCCGACGTCGGTGGTTAAAGGGTTTGAGATGTTTTTAACTCAAAAATATACTCAATACAAAAAACTGTCTTATTACTATAATTTCTAGAAATGAATGTGGTGCATCTAGCATGGTGTTTTTTTTATCTTTCTTTCTTTGTATGCCATATGCATTTATGTTTAAAATAAAGCAAATGTGGTGAAATATTCATTTAATAAATCGATTATTACGCGACCCCCGGGGGTTCCATTTTTTCATATCATTTTATAATTAGTAACTTGCATTTTGATAAAACTATTTTATCATTCCTGTATTTCATTCCGTGATATCGCTCAAAAGATGCTTTTCTATTCAATTTAGTATAATTTTAATTATTTTTTATAAGTCACTTTCTTGTCTACTAATTATTATTCTATTGTAATATGGTTCTAGTATTACTTTATAAGTTTGTTTTTAAGGCCATTTAATATAAATAGGTAACTAGTTTTGTAATAAAATCCTACATATTATTTAGAGGATATTTTTCCTAAGATATTATTTTTGCACAAGATACAATCGGAAATGCAAAATGCCTACGTCGGATATATCCGACAAGCACTCGCGTTTATCCCGCCAGGGTCGCACAGCCACGACCAAATACTGCATCTCGTCAGCTCTTCTGTCACCTATGGGGATTGAAGAGCTAAACGAGATGGAGTACCAAGTCGCTAACACACGACGCTGGCGAATAGGACGCGAAAACTCGTCGAATAAATCCGACGCAAACGGTTATAGAGTTAAGATGTAAGCGACACGGCAGCTCGTGAAATTCAATTTTTCGAAGTTTTTTTTTTTGTATTTTGCAGGTTAGTGTCAAGTTATATGTTGATTAACCCTTTAACTGTCCGCGTCAGAATGTTCCAACGAGTGTTTTCGTGACCTTTTCGGCAGGGTCGTGTGGTAGCGACTGGGTACGCCACCTCGTTTAGCTCTTCAATCCCCATAGGTGACAGAAGAGCTGACGAGATGGAGTGTTTGGTCGTGGACGTGCGACCCTGGCGAAATACACAAGAAAATGTCTGTCGGATATATCCGACGTATTTTTTGACGGCCGTAAAATGCAAAAAAAATATATATTGAATTTGGCGGTCTGTCCTGGCGATTTTCATTTGTCCTTTGGTTTAAGTTTATAAGTGCCATTAGTTTAAAAGCAAATTAATTTTATTGTTTAAATAAACACTTAAATATATATAATATGTATGTATAGGAAACATGTACTTGTCTGTGTGTAGTTTAGATGTGTGTGTGTGATATATACATAATATTAGATACAGATTATTTTGTACAACACTGAAAATGTTTTTTTTTTTTGTACTGGTGAAAAAATGGGTGCACTGACAAAGAATGTACTGATTTATTTTTGATTTTTTTTTTTTGTAATTATGTTTTTAGTTCATCAACTCTTTAACCCCTCGCGTCGGATTAGTCCGATGAGTTTTTTCGGGTACTATTCGCCAGGGTCGTGTGCTTGTGACTGGGTACTCCACCTCGTTTAGCTCTTCAATCCCCATAGGTGACAGAAGAGCTGACGAGATGGAGTGTTTGGTCGTGGATGTGCCCTGGCGGGACAAACGCGACAATGTTTGTCGGATATATCCGACGTAGACGATTAAAGGGTTAAAAATGAATCTCAAATATAAATCTCGAAAAACGAATTGTTTTTAGTTATTTTTGTTAAGATACTTAATTGTTTTTTTTTTCGATTAACAAATTAAACTTATAAAAATTGTAACAAAACAAAAATTATCTGTTTGCTATAATGTACGGTTATGTTGCTCCAAAAATAAAACAAGATTTACAAAATACAATTTATTTCAAGTATGTAACATAGTGCTCCCAAGCTCTTACCTTGATCACACGTACCGAGTAAAAGGGCGAGACAGCAAAATGTTGCTCGGCCGAGACAGTAATGTAAGCGAGTTGTAGAGATAAGCGCCAGGGCGAGCACTCGGCGCTGTGTTCACACGTACCGAGTACTCGGCCGAGAGCACTGTCTCGCCCGTTTACTCGGTACGTGTGATCAAGGCATTAACGCGATCTATTTGAAACTGAATTGTTAAGGCCCAAGCGCCCGAAAAGTGCCATAAAACAGTGATTTTATGAAGCCTACTCCTCGGTAACGGCCAGGTTAATAGGTTTGAAAAAAAATATATGTTTATTATAGATTAATGAACAACATTATCAACGTTTGATTTTTTCGTGCTATTAATACTTCTGTCTAAAAAAAAAAAATATTTAGCAATTTCGCAACTTTTCCCTATTCTTCGAAACGGCTTGGATCTTTATAAACATTATTACACATAAAAATTGGTGGTTAAATATTCTTCAAAGTGAACATTGCATATCTAAATCAATCAATATTTCGCAAAGACAATGGATTTAAAGCGCTTTCCGGGCGCTGCTGGCCGCAAATAAATGCACAGATTTGCGTACTGCCGCCTAGGCGAGTGCGAGAGTTGCGTCCACATAATTTCGGTCAGGCGGTTCAAGGAACTGTAAGCCTTAAACGGATGGAGCTTTACAACATAAATTATAGTATATGTGAAACCTGAAACACGTGTCTAGTTCTATGTAAAGAATCTATGTACAAAATTTCATAACTGTATCATGAAAAATCACAAAGTTATAAGCTTGTTATGTCAGCAAAAATACATAGTCACCGGGCCATCCAGGTGACTGAGGGGTTTTGCACTTGCAGCCGTTTGCCGGCTCCTAATGCCCGTTATGACCTGTGTTGTACTTGGTATCGGTGGTGTCTTGGTGACCTTTTTGAATATTTTTTTGGGAAAAAATATAACATGGTGTAAAAACCATTGGAATCCATTCAGTTACTGATTGTGAACGAACTATGTATATTCAAGTTTCGCATATACTAAAAATAATGTCATCTAAGGTGTATAGCACCATCCCTCTTTTACGATTGCTCGCCTGACACTGTAATACGGCATGGTAAGCCCCTGAACACAATTCGACTGTCCCTACGTAAATTCTCGAATCTGAAATTTTGCGTTATTTTTTTGTTTATGTTTGAAGCTTAATAAAAAATATTATCGTCTCAAGATTCTTAAACTCGACATATGGAACTAAATTTAGGTATATACAGATACAATCGTTAATGACAAAGTCAGGAGAAATATGTTTAGCACTTAACAACATCTTGACTAAGCCTACGTCAGACGAGGCAAGAGTTTTATAGAAAACTAGCTTCTGCCAGCAGCTTCGCTCGCGTGAAAATTGTGAATCTAAACCACTCCCAGATCCCCTTGAACACACACAAAAAATTTCATCAAAATCGGTCCAGTCGTTTGAGAGAAGTTCAGTGACATACACACTCACAGAAGAATTATATATTATAGAAAATTTATTATAATCATCTAAAATAAAATACAAAATTTGGCTATGATGGAGCGATATGGTAATAATTGTGACAAAGCTCCTTAAATAAAGAAAAGACAAAGTCATTTATAAAATCCATACTCTTTAAATCGCTCTCCCGCAAAGTAAGCTTTCACTTCCGATAGTTTACATAAGAACAGTCGAATTGTCACTATTAAAGTACACTTGCTGGCACGTCGGTAGTAACACTTCTTTGAGCTGGCCCAGTGTAGTGCGGAGTTTCAATAGAATAAAAGATCAACTTATACTGGATGTGTCACTACTGACGTAGGTTTACTGTACCTTCACCTATGTTTGTGAAGCCACGCTTGAGTTAAGAGATTTTTTGATTTGCAAACTGATTATTATGTAACGTATATGAGTTGAAATAAATACTGTGAATCGTTGTTTTTGTAGTTTTTTTTTTTTCCGATATCTTTCCTGTTTTTAGACTACTCTGTTGGCAGGCCGCCTCGTTCTGCGCAGCAGTCAGGCCGGGTTTCCACTGACGCGCAGCGGGGCGGAGAGGAGCTTAGCGGTGCACGAATTGACCAATCACTATGCTCGAAATCTCCGCTCCGCTTCAATGGAACAGCACGAGCGGGGTGGAGCAGAGCTGAGCAGATATTCATAATAAAAATGCAGCGAGGCGATGCGGTGCGGAAGAAAACGAGCATTGGAGTGCAGAGCGGAGGACAGCGGGGCGGTGCGTGACTCGCGCACAGTGCCTCAGTTAACCTATAAAATGTTTTGTCGAATCCAGAATCCATATTTTCTCTTCGAATCCAAAAAAGTCGCAACAGTCAATGCTACTTCATCTAGTTTTAATTAGTCATCTTCGTCTTCAAGTAGAGAAAGATATAAAATGATTGCTTTTTTCTTTTTAAACGACAACATGACGTATGGTCTTTCTGAGAGATAGAGTGTAACTAAGCGCAAAAATACGCGATTCCAAAAGTATGCTCCGCTCCGCTCCATTCCACTCTGCTCCGCTTCAGTGGAAACACTGACCACTTTTCACCGCTCCTCTCCGCGTCAGTGGAAACGCGGCCTCATCATCATCACCAGCCTTTTTAATGTTCCCACTGTTGGGGCTCAAACCTCTCTAGGAGAGGGAATGGGCCATAATCCACCACGAGAGCCCAGTGCGTGTTGGTGAATGTCACATGTCTTCGAATTTTTGATTCTAGGACATGCCGGTTTCCTCTCGATGTTTTCAAATTACACGAAGTAATGCACCTGGCTGGGTTCGAACCCGCAACCTGCAAATCGTAAGTCGGGGCCGTTACCACGCGCCCACCACTGCTCTTACTGCGCAGTCGGCTATTATTGCGCAGCATCCATAGGACCAGCGCACACCGCTGGAGGCATTTGAAGACAACAATTTAAAATAAACCTTAACTACCTTGATATACGGTCTAGCGCGCATGCTCTTGTAGTAGCTTGAAGGCGCTCCGAGCGCCGCATGCGAATTTATTCTTTTGAATTTTGTTTTTTTTTTTCTTTTTTTGTTTTTTTTTTTTTTAGGTTTTTCATTCCCGATACGTCGGTACGGGTCGGTACATATAAGTACCGGTCAAACCACAAGTAGAAACAGGTAAATATGTATTTGTAAAACACTACATACATAGGCCAAGGTTTAAACCTATATGACTTGGTTCAGGCAGTCGGTACTGACGAGTCTAACTTTCTTTATAAATGAGCGCATAAAAACACGGGAGAATTATCCCTGCACCGATCGGTTCGGACCCGTGCACTTGCCTGCACCCAGGGACTTAAAAACACCTTCATAAAGGTTACAGAATTATAAGTGTTACATGTTGAATGTGTAACAGAATCAAAAATGTAACATATATGTGTTTTCAATGTGTTAACCCAAAACACTTAAAAAAGTGTAACCGTAACATATCTGTAACAAATATAAAAGTGTTAACAGTGATAATAAGTGTAACAGGTAAACGCAGCGTTGCCAAAGCAATTATTTCAGTTACACATATTAACACATATAACAGGTTACAGTTTGATTCGGTTGCACTTTATAACACATATAAAAGGTTACAGTTTGATTCCGTAACACTATTGTATCTATGAAATTCTTTAAAAATCTAATATCCGTAACCGAAATTATCCGAATCTAACGGATAACCCGAAATAATTTCATATCCGTATAATAATCATTTCTATATCCGTATCCGAAATTTCATATCCATAACATCCCTGTTTTTATGTATACATGACTGTGGCGGTCAAACATATGCTGGGCAGATACTTTACGATATAACTGTTATAATGTTGGGGTAGCAAAATAAAACTATTTACAACTTCAATTGGACGTCGACATTTATTTCCATTATTTCATACATTTAACATTGATTTGAAACAGTAGAACACATAAATTCTGTGGTTTATTTTATAACTTAGCTTGTGTAGTTAGGCCTATTTAAAATATTATTGGTAGCAGCCCCAAGGCTCACGTAGAGGCGCAATTCCACTGCTGTTCACGACTATATACTTTATATGTTTATTTAGCTTCATTTTGAGTGAACGTGCAGGTAAAGTCTATGTGTCCATTACTTTTCACCAAAGATGAGAGAGAGCTGTTTATCGGACCAATCCACGCTCCACCACGACAGTGGAGCGCGCGGATTGGACCGCCAGGTACGTGCCGGCGGGCCGGTGTGTAAACACCATAAAAAATCGAAACAACTTAGGAATTTTCTATAATAATCAATATTTAAAACAATACTTATGTTCGATACTTTTTATCAGGGATGTTAGGGAGCTCTATAACCGTAACCGAATCCGAAATAAAAGTTTCGGATAGGGGTGGAGCCTAATTGCGACACGTTATGACAGCCTGTCATAACGTATCGCGTCGTAAAATATAAATAGTATAGTAGTTAATTGTATGTATTCATATTTTACTTCTGAAATTCTTTAAAAATTCTAATATCCGTAACCGAAATTATCCGAAATAATTTCATATCCGTATCCGTAACCGGTATAAACATTTCTATATCCGTGTCCGAAATTTCATATCCATAACATCCCTGCTTTTTATAAGGTTCTTCTATTAGTAAACAATGATCAAAATCTCTTAATCAACCTTGATTATTGAACCAGTATTTACTACATCAGATTTCATTTTACCCTAATAATTACCAAGTTGTTTGCCTTTTTAGACAGACTCTAGCTAGGTCTAGCAGAGGCGTAGCATGATGTAATTTAGACATGGACGAAATTGCATCAGCGAGGCCTTTTTCTTTCATAAATCGAAAACGAAACGGCAACTGTTCGATCCTTTCGTTGCTTACCATCAGCTGAAACAGTGGTCAGATGCGAGATTATATCAATTAATCTATATATATAAAAGAAAGTCGTGTTAGTTACATCACTTATAACTCAAGAACGGCAGAACAGATTTGGGTGAAAATTGGTAGGGAGGTAGCTTAGAGCCAGGAGACGGACATAAAATACTTTTTATCCCGTTCGACAGCGTTCCCGTGTGACTTGACATGAAACGTCAGGGGTAGAGTAGTGTAGAGTTGGGTAGGGTAGCGTAGGGTAGAGTAGAGTAGGGTAGAGTAGAGTAGGGTAGGGTAGAGTAGGGTAGAGTAGAGTAGGGTAGAGTAGGGTAGCGTAGGGTAGAGTAGGCTGAAGTAGGGAAGAGCGGGAGCGAAGCCGCGCGGGCAAAAGTAGTATATATAGTACTAGTATAATATATTCCACAACTATCACACAGCGCCGTCTAGTCCCAAGCTAAGCAGAGCTTGTGTTATGGGTACTAGACGACTGATAAACATACTTATTTATTTCTAAATATATACATATTATAGATAAATTACACCCAGACACAACAAATGATCGTGCTCGACACACAAACATTTTTTCTGGGTGGGAATCGAACCCACGACCTCAAAATATACATAAAAACCCTCGCTTAGAGGTCCCTTACGGTGCGAGGCCGCGGGCGAGAGCCCACTTTGCCCACGAACAGCTACGCCCCTGGAGCTACCTGTCCGCCCTAAATCTTCTTACGAAATTAATCAATGGTGTCTTTTCACCTGAGCTGCATTAGGACTAACTACGAAATCAAAGTGATACCATTTGTAGATTGTTTCATTGCGCCTCGCCTCGCTACCTAAATCGTCGCACACCTTGTGATAAAGTCCCTTAAGGTCCAAGCGCCCGAAAAGTGCCATAAAACAGTGACTTTCTGAAGCCTACTCCTCGGTAATGGCCTGGTTAATAGGTTTGAAAAAAGTATGTTTATTATAGATTCATGAACAAGATTATCAACATTTGATTTTTGCGTCTAAAATTTAGCAATTTCGCAACTTTTCCCTACTTCTTCGAAACGGCTTGGATCTTTACAAACATTTTTACACATAAAAATTGGTGGTTAAATATTCTTCAAAGTGAACATTGCATATGTAAATCACTCAATATCTCGCAGAGAACATGGATTTATAGCGCTTTCCGGGCGCTGCTGGCCGCAAATAAATGCACAGATTTGCGTCGCCGCCTAGACGAGTGCGAGAGGTGCGTCCACATAATTTTGGCCAGATGGTTCAAGGGACTACCTATAAGCCCCAAATGAACTGTGCAGCTAACAAGATATTTTTTTCTGTATACATCCTTCCCAACAGTGGAATTGCGCCTTCATCCATCACAAGTTTCATATTAGAGGCCCTACCATTACCTCTTAACGCGATTGATTTGACGACTTAAACTGAATTGTTAAATGTTAAGAGCTATACAACATTAGTTTAAGTATATGCAAAACCCGAAACACGTGTGTAGTATTTTATGTAAAGAATCTATGTACAAAATTTCATAACTGTATTATGAAAAATCACAAAGTTATAAGCTTGTTATTTTATCCGGTTGTCCGTACAAATACATGGTCACTGCGGTTCTCTGGGTGACTGAGGAGTTGTTTGCGTTGTATGCGCTGGTGCTTAATGCTCGCTATGACCTGCCGTGATCTGTGTTGTACTTAGTATCGGTGGTGTCCAACTTGTGATTTTATTAAATATTTTTGGGAAAAAATATAACATAGTGTAAAAATTATTGCAATCGATTCAGTTACTAAAACAAACTATATTCAGGGTTCGCATAAACTTAAAATAATGTCGCATAGGGTGTAAAATTCCAATCCTCGTTCGTACAACTGACATTTTAACACGTCACAGTAAGGCCACAAAATAGATAGGTACAGAAGACAATCTACATACAAAGCGCGCTCGAGCAACGCACACATAGACACCGCTCACGGACACGATATCTCGGCTCAATCGCCCGGTCGCGCTCGTACAGTTGCCAAAACGGATCTTGAGCGCTCGGCGTCAGAGTGGGGATTGCTTTGCGCATTCCATACATTGGCGAGCCAATCGTCTTCGTTGTTAGATACATGCAGCAAAG
Source organism: Mythimna albipuncta (assembly GCA_929112965.1). Classification (NCBI taxonomy): domain Eukaryota; kingdom Metazoa; phylum Arthropoda; class Insecta; order Lepidoptera; family Noctuidae; genus Mythimna; species Mythimna albipuncta. The sequence goes on along the minus strand of OV815986.1, from coordinate 946,850 downwards.
CAGGGAACGCATTAGGAGTGACGTCTATGACGCGATAGCGCGTCGAGCCAATCACTGACACTCCCCGCCCCCGCGTCTCACTTCGCACCACTAAAGAGACCGTATATTTGACTTCTGCGCAACCGCTCAAGATCCGTGATGGCAACTGTACGTATAATTCGGCACAACGCGAACGCTCTGACCCTAGCGCGATCGCCTAACGTAGATATAAAAAGTGAGGTACATGCATAAGACTGACTTCTGTACCCATCTATTTTGTTGGTAAGGCCTCTTGAAAGCGCTGTTGAGAAAACAATAGGTTATATAAAAAAAAACATGCATTTTACAACACTTATGTTAGTGCATAAATCCGATTTTAAACGTTAATTTTTCGTGTTTTTTTTTTTAACAATTTTTCTAATACAAATATGAACACATTTTAAATCTTATGTCTTTAAGATATAAATACCTATATCTATAGTTTATGGTCAGAGCATAGACACTATTCAAGCAATAGATAAAGCTTACTAAAACTGTCATTTATCTATAAATCGATTATTACCAGCCATCTAATTTTACAAGTTTGTCGATATTATAGGTTAAATAAAAATAAAAATAGTCCACGAATCATCGTAGAAGTGATGAGTATCGACATTTCATTTCAAATTGTATTTTTTTTTTACTTGTTTTACGTTATTCTCACATAATAGAAGCGATAAGAATATTTCTGTACCTCAGAGGTAAACAACAGTATGTGCCAAAAAGTAAATTTTACAGGAGAGGCAAAAACGCGCGGATAGAAACTTGGTATTTTTCAAATAATTGCTTTAAAGACATTGAAACTAACTCACTTATATTTTTTATAATTATAAGATGAAATTATTATGTATTACACATAATTACAATAAAGTTTAGAACAAAATTAAGTGCTCGTAAAGCTAAGGAGTAAACAATCTTATCATCATTTTAAGTCCTATACCCGATATGTTTTTGTCATATACGATTGGATATTTCTCTTCCTAGATGTCGTAGGACTTTTTGCCTTATACCATCACGTAGAAACTGGTTCTTACGATTTTAACTGTGCAAAAAAACATATTTTCAAAAAAGTGGAGTTACTATTGTTTACCTCTGAGGTATAGATTTGTAAGACATAAAATGATTGAAAAGAGTGTCCATGGTATTTCTTGCACGTTTTGTGCCCCCTTTTTGCTACGTTATCAATATTAAGTTTGCCAACGACACGATTACATGCACCCCGTTAAAGTTGTAATAGCGATATTACGCAACGTTCTGTTGTCGCTATAACAACAGAATAAAATACTTACATAAATATTTAAGTGACACTTCCACACAAGAAACTTAATTTTTTACGATGTTTACTATGGACTGTATGGAACCCAACATGCGCGAGTCCGACTCGCACTTAGCAAGTTTTTAATGAATCGGTGGCATAGACAATCTTATTTGTTTTATCATCAAAGTCATCACTTCTGCGCAGTTTCCATCATTATTACACACATAAACAAATATATATATTTTATAATATATATCTATATAATACATAATTATAATACAAGGTGTATAAAGCCATCTCCTAAGCATACATGCAGACCTTAATATTATGACATTATCACAAGATCTAAATTCCCATTCCTGTACCATTCTTTATACATACATATTTATTGATTTATAAACTTAATTCGTAATTTTAAAGCTAATTTTCTATGTATTATAGATATTAAAGTAATACATCACTAATTTTTAATTAGTACAAATACACTTACAACTTATAAGAAAAGGTCTTGTTATTATTTAAATAAAGTCTCAATAAATAATATTCATAAACAGCAAAGTTATTAGCGTTTGTTTATATCCCAAAATGTCACTCAATTTATGGACATATTGTACCGGCTATTGATTTTAAAATTGAAATGAATTACCTATAACATTAACATAAGTTTTAATATATGCAAAACCCGAAACAGTGTTTTTCTTTTTATGTAAATAATGTATGTACATAATTTCATAACTGTATCATAAAAAATCACAAAATTACAAGCTTGTTATGTTACCTAGTTGTTCGCACAAAAATACATGGTCACCGAGCCATCCGGGCGATTGAGGGGTTGTTTTGTTTCCCGCACCCAGCTGTGCGCTGGCATCTAATGCCAGCTATGACCTGCCGTGTGTTGTGTTGTACTTAGTGTCGGTGGTGCCCAACTTGAAATCTTTTTTTAAATATTTTTGGAAAAATATAAAACGTATAGTACAGTTGCCAAAACGGATCTTGAGCGCTCGGCGTCAGAGTGGGGATCGCTTTGCGCATTCCATACATTGACGAGCCAATCGTCTTCGTTGTTAGATACATGCAGCAACGCGGCGAGCCAATCACTGACACTCGACGCCCCCGCGTCTCACTTCGCACCACTGAAGAGACCGAATATTTGACTTCTGCGCAACCTCTCAAAATCCGTGATGGCGACTGTACACGTGTAAAAATTTATTTTAATACATTGAAAACTGATTCTGAACAAAATGTATTCAGGTTCCGTATATACTAAAAAATAATGTTATGTATTTATTTGAACATGATTTCATTGTGTATTGTTGTAGCGAAGATGCAGGAGAACCAAGATTACCGACATAGGAACAGTTCCCAAACTTACCTAAATGGCAATGGGTAGGGCACATTGCTCGCAGAACTGATGGTCGATGGAGACGAATGGTTCTGGAGAGGAGACTGCGTAGGCCTTACACAAGGTAGACCGATGACCTGATGAGGGTCGCAGGAATCTGATAGATGCGAGATGCACAGGATTCGTCGTTGTGGCGACGCTTGGGGGAGGCCTATGTCTAACAGTGGACGTCTTTCGGCTAAAATGATGATGATGATGATGTTATCGATGTTGAATAGCACACCCTCGCTTTACTCGGGAGTTAATTATACAAATCCGTCACTAACGTTCGGGATTAAAAGTCCATATTATAAGGCGCCCACTATCACCTAGTGGGCGCCTTATAAAATGGACTGGTGACCTGGTGATAAGACTTGTTGGATGCTAGAAGCACTGGAATGGTCGTTTTAGCAAAGCTTTTACCTTGTTCACACCTATACGGTCCGGACTAAGCGTTTCGGTTCGTCGTTTATACCGCATACATTAAAAGACTGGAAAAATTTGCCTGCTGCGGTCTTCCCGTCTGATTATAATTTAGGTGTCTTCAAGGCTAGAGTGAATAGGCTCTTAAGAAAACGCGGCAGATAAAAGTGGGATAAAGTACATTGACCTTTCCCTAACATCTCTGCGTAGGTACCCGGAAAACAAACAATAAACTGCTTTTCATTACTAGATCATATTGTAAAGGATCACGATACATGACTATTCAAGAGAGATGTATGTCTTTATTTCTTTTTAGGGTTCCGTAGCCAAATGGCAAAAAACGGAACCCTTATAGATTCGTCATGTCTGTCTGTCTGTCCGTCCGTCCGTATGTCACAGCCACTTTTTTCCGAAACTATAAGAGCTATACAGTTGAAACTTTGTAAGTAGATGTATTCTGTGAACCGCATTAAGATTTTTACACAAAAATAGAAAAAAAAGCAATAAATTTTGGGGGTCCCCATACTTAGAACTGAAACTCAAAAATTTTTTTTCATCAAACCCATGCGTGTGAGGTATCTATGGATAGGTCTTCAAAAATGATACTGAGGTTTCTAATATCATTTTTTTCTAAACTGAATAGTTTGCGCGAGAGACGCTTCCAAAGTGGTAAAAAGTGTGTCCCCCGCCCTCTAACTTCTAAAATAAGAGAATGATAAAACTAAAAAAAATATATGATGTACATTACTATAAAAACTACCAACGAAAATTGGTTTGAACGAAATCTAGTAAGTAGTTTTTTTTTTAATGCGTCATAAATCGAAAAAAATACACTAATAGTAAAACATCGATTAAAGTTACAACACATTACAAGAACTTTTATATTATGTTACTTGCTGCTACGGAACCTTTCACGGGCGAGTCCGACTCGCACTTGGCCGGTTTTTTTTAAATTAAGAATGTCAACAAATGTAGGAGGTCAATGAACGTTATCCCACGTTTATCTGGCGTCTACTTTAATAAACTAGTGCGCCTCACCATCACATCACTGCTTACCATCAGGTGGGATCGCAGTAAAAAAAAGATGAGTGCTAATGAAAAAACAAGGGATGAGAAAAAAATAAATAAAAAACCAAAATTAAAAATACAAACAGTTTTTTTATTCAATAGAATATTGTGAAAAATCACACTACAAAGTCTAAGATACCACGATACATATAATGTATACTAATTATTAAATCACATACATGTAATTATTAATTATTATTTTAAATACATACCCCATCTTTATAGGATGCTATGACTAGAGATGTGCCGTTGACGGCAATATTGCAGTGGGAATATCGGTGGTAGTGATGTAACGAATATTCGCGAATATTATTCGCCAACGCGAATATATTCGCGAATATTGATTGCGAACATTGATCGCGAATATTCGTCAAAATTTTAATATTCTTTACATCAGTTGTATTATCATTCTATATCCGTTCAATCAATACTTAAATACCTTTTCTTTAGTCAAAAAAAAATTAATTATAATAATATTCTACAACTATCAACACAACGCCGTCTAGTCTCAAGCTAAGCAGAGTTTGTGTTATGAGTACTAGACAACTGATAAACATATTTATATATTTCTAAATACATACGTATATAGATAAATTACACTGAGACACAACAAATGATCATGCTCATCACACAAAACATTTGTCCTGGGTGGGAATCGAAGCCACGACCTGCGGTATAGCAGTCAGGGCCACTAACCACTAGACCAACAGGCCAGTCAAATATTCGCATGTTTCTTGTGAATTCTGCGAATATTCGCGAATTCCAATGCGAATCCTTGTTACATCACTAATTTGTGGCAATATTGCCACCGGCAACGGCACATCTCTAGCTATGACTGATTATTAAAATAAAAAATAAAGCAAACGAAATAAGAACTAAAAATTTAAAATACTGAATCGCAGTGTCAAAGTTCGTGAGAGCCAAAATGGCGGCTGTACCACAGCGAATTAAATTATAGGAATTACCGATGAAATATAACTAAAATGTACTATTAGTAATGTCTGTCTAATAAGTTAAACGACTTGGGTAATTATTAGGATTTAATGAAATCTGATGTAGTCAACACGGGTTCAATAATCAAAGTTGATTAAGAGATAGAGATCATTGTTTACTAACTGAAGAACCTTATGAAAAGTATCGAATATAAGAATTTTTTAAATGATAAAATATTATACAAAATTCCCAAGTCGGTTGACTTATGAGACAGACTATACTTACATAGTTCTAATATATCTTTACCTCCTTCAAAATGAAATTGTTCTAAAATTAAGGTACAAATGTCCGAAATCAACTAGCGGGTAGTTTAGTTAGAAAATAAACAAAAATACGTGAATATTTTTAGTTGATATTGAAGATAATTTTCTTGTTTGAAAAGTACTTCTTAGACCCGGCGCCCATTATGGTCATCCTTACGTACATGAAAGCGCACACTGTCGGAAATGTATGCATGTACAATTACCGTCACGGATCTTGAGCGCTCGAAGTCAGAGTGGGGATCGCTTTGCGCATTCCATACATTGGCGAGCCAATCGTCGTCGATGTTAGATACATGCTGCAAGCGCAGGGAACGAATCATGAGTGACGTCTATAACGCGATGGCGCGGCGAGCCAATCACTGACACTCCCCGTCCCCGCATCTCACTTCACACCGCTAAAGAGACCGAATATTTGACTTCTGCGCAACTTGAAGCCAGCGCTCAAGATCCGTGCCGGCAATTGTAGGGACGCTGAAGGATTCTTTTCCTTGTTGATGCCGGTAATGGGTGCCGGGCCTTAGGGTTTCTTTTCCGGGTAAAAATTGGACCCTACTTCTAAGACTCTGCTGTACGTCCGTTTGTCACCAGGCTGTATCTCCGTGATAGCTAGATAGTTGAATAGGCTAGTTGCCGGAAAAAAATTAATTAGTCCGTCTTTTAGATTATTCAAAAATAAGGTACACGTATTTTTTTATTTGTAAATTAAACCAAAAATTACAAAGACATAGCCCATTAAAGTTACGTGTAACGTCAGGTCGTGCTACATTTTTTCGCACAGGGTGACGTCACACGTAACTTTTATGGGCGTTTATTAAAAAAATTATTTATTAAAAAAATCGTGTCCAAAATTTTTTTAAAAATCTAAAATACGGACTAAATCAAATGTAATTATTTTGACATATAACAACAAATACTAAAAACAGTATAAAATAATCATATCATAATCACACAACAGACATGATTTTTTTTGCCGTTTTTTTGCTACTGACGGTAAAGAAACCTTCGTGCGCGAGTCCGGCTCGCACTTGACTGGTTTTTAATCTTTTTTCGTGGTCACAGCATCCCATAAAGATCTTATTCATCTGAACAGATCAATCACAGTTAGCTTAATATCCCCCAACTGACTATTTTTAGAGTCACCTCATTATGGTCACAAAAAAAAAATTAAAGAGGTTAGAATGGCCTTGTGGGCGCGTCAGGCATGTCACTAAGTAGGGCAATGCTCATAGTTCAACTACCAATAGCAAACTTGCATCTAAGTGTGCGTGGTCTGCTAGTTGCGTGATGCGCGTTTGTATTGGTTTATTGCCTGTAGTGGAGTTAAAGGATGGGAGACAAGCGGCGACACTCGTTGTAGTACAAATCGGAAAGTATTTCCTTTCTAACCCCTTTCATCTTTACTGTGATTATGATCAAACTGTCTAACATTACATTATTTATTTATTTCATAAAACGTGTAGGAATGAGAAAAAAATTAGCTGTAGGCATTGTGAGAATCAAGTGAATTTGTGCCTTGAAAAAAAATACGATCACAGAACCTCTTTCTTTTTGAAGTCGGATAAAAAAGGCGACACAAGTTTTTCTTTTTTTTATGTCTTCATATCAGTCGAAAGACATCCACTGTTGGACAGTCATAGATGGACAGGAACACAGATACTGGTAGTTTTTAAGGCGTTAATGAAATTGTCCATTACTACACCGTCAAATTTTGATCGTTTTAATCCCGTGGAGGGTCGATCCGGTACATGAAACACTATCGATTTCTAAAGATAAAGTTAAAAAATAAAGTACGTTTTTTTAAAACACTCGTATTAATTTATGCATATATAAATACGAGTTAAAAAAAATAGTCAGCTGAGCGAGTCCAATGACTTGTAGGTAGTTAGTAAGCAACGCCGACTACTACCTATAGGTCATTGAACTCACTCAGATGACGTTTTCTTAAAGAAATTAATTTCGTACATGCGTAAATTAATACGATACTTTATTTTTTAATTTAATCTGTACAAATCTATAGTGTTTCATGTACCTGATCGACCCTCCACGGGATTAAAACGATCAAAATTTAGCGGTGTACTTCCTTCGTAACAAGATGATACATTCAAACCTTTTTTTTGCTGTCCTTTCAACTGATTTTGACTTCTATCTCGTAGGCATAAGGATGGCATTGAAAGCAAAAAAGTGGTTACAATACCAACTATTTACTGTAGCCGCCACTTGTCATGTCACCTACGTAATAAGAGTCAAAATCGGTTGAACGGAGACAGTAAAAAATTGCTCATCTATTTGCGAATGAAGTGCAGAAGCCTAGTTGAAATATTCATTTGTTTTCCACAATTTTCATACAGCTAATACAGCTATGATTATTATTATAAATATGAAATATTGAATAAAAAATAAAATTGAAATGCTTTCGTGACAATATTATGGGAAATATTTCTAGTTTATTAATAACGTAATGACGACAAATTGTATACATATGCCGTTTTGCACGGAAGCGACGCATATCTTCCCTATCGATCGATGTTAAATTAACTAGTTTTAAGATTGCGTCTTTTTCCGCGTGAATAAATTGTTTTCCTTTCTTTCTTTTCTTTGTAAACACTTTATATTACCATCGTAAGGCCTAACGACCTAATTTAATGAAAAAAAAATATTAAGACATAGCCGGCCCAAGATACTTTTTAAAATCATAAAATTACAACATAAAATTATGACATGATATTTAAACGTAATTTTGATTTAACCTCTTAGAGACAACTGTACCGAATTCGGTACACCTCGGTACAAACTAACTTAAACCTTAATATTACGTAATAAGGTTTAAGTCAGCTGATATGAGGTGAACTGTATTTAGAACATTGGTGCCCGAGATGTTGAGCAATCTAAAAAAAAATCATTTACCATGAACATTTATTATTTCAATATATTTTTTGCAAGAAATAGTTAGCTTTAGATATAGGAAATACAAGAATTTAGCTAAAAACACAAAAAGAAAGACAGAAAAAAGTTTTGGGCCGGAACTGCTTGCGACTATTTTTAGTACAACAATTTATATAGGGTGACTGGCAATTAGTGTACGATACTTAAACACGTGATTGTGCTCATGATAACAAACAAATTTTATTATGGGAGCAAAGCCGAAATCGCGAAAAAAATATCAGCTGTTCAGCACATTAGGCAAACGTAAATGAACAGCTGATTTTTTTTCGCGATTTCAGGTTTATTCCCATAGTAAAAGTTGTTGGTTATCATGAGCACAATCACGTGTTTAAGTTTCACTATAACCAGTCACCCTATATTGACCTAAATTTGGGTTGGGCCTTACAAGGTAGCGAAAGAGTTGCAAATGAAATGGAGGTGTACTACATAGAAACACCGCTGTCTACTCCCATAGTGAAGACGTGAGCATTCTGTTTCCGCGCGCCTCAAGGAGTTGTCAGCAACAGCAGGGACCCAGCCGGGTCGAAGCCTACTGGGGCCAGGGTTATCCGAAAGGGCGCTCGAGCCCCGGTATGAAGGCTTGAAGGAACGGGATGGGTTTTTTAGTCAGTAAGAGTCTGACACTATCTCCCGCTCCGCCCAAGAGCGGGGGTTGTCATAAGATGATTTTTCCCATCGAAAAAAAAAAAAAAAAAAAGACGTGAGCATTTTTATACAATTTGTCGACATTATAATCATTTATGCTTTCCATCAATTGTTATTTAATAGTGTTAGAACATTTTAGCGACAACTTAAAATCTAATTTTATGTAGACCATTGTTATATTAATTTTGTTTTTTGATCGTGTAATAATATTGAAAAAAATCCAATTTTATAAATCGTGGGATTCTACGAGTACCGTTTATGATTTCGAGATTTTTGAGAAGGTATTACAACAAAAAATTTTTCAGGAAACGAAAATAAAATTCGGCCTCTCCTTATAAACTGTCCAATCAAGTTTATAAATTTCAAGGTAGGTTTTTTTTTGCGTTTAAGGCCATTCAATTATTACGTAAGCACTATAGGGGGGTGGGGGGGTTTTAGCATTGCTTATTTTTGATGACATGGGGGATGGGGGGTCTAGATGGCGATTACGTCAGCAGTATATATTTTTCTTAGTTTTTTAAGAGAACGATCTTGATGTTCCAAAATCACAAGAAAGTGAGCAGATACACATTACTGAGCAGCAAACATCCAATATCGTTGAAGATTTAGAGTCATGGATTCGTGTATCACGGACTCAGGACTCTTAATTTAAATTAATATATTAAAATTTTAAATTAAGTTTTTTTTTTTTCCTTTATTTCAAGTCCTTTCCTTATTTGTAGACTTACAGATATGCTCATAAATTAATAACGAAACCAACACATTGACAAATACTTGTACCAATGTTTACGTAAGCATGGGGGGAGGGGGGAGTTAATATTTGCAAAAAATCTGCTTACGTAATACTTGAACAGCCCCTTTACTGAAAAAATTTTTTTGTGGAAGTTTCGTCTACTGAGCAAGCCCTTAAAGTTTGTGGAGGGCTAACTCTTACATCTTGTATACAGGATTATTTGTAAAACACTGGCAACTTCTCATAACTATGTTACTAACATCATAAACAACAACTTTTGTTCTATGACTTTTAAAAATGTATCATATTTTAGTGCATCAGATTTTCATACAAAAATAAAAATATTTAAATTGAACGTTCTAAATATTACGAAGTCTATGCGTAGCAAGCGATAGTACAATAGCGGAGGGGAGTGGGGATCGGGCGACGGGGGTACTTAATGCGCTTGCGTCATATAGACGTACATAGGTATAGCAAAATACAGAGTTGAAATCTGTTAGAACAACGAAATCTTGAAGGTTTGTTTTTGGTAAATGAGTTATGTTTTGTAAAAAGTCATAGAACAAAAGTTGTCGTTTATGTTTGTACTGAGAGGTTACTAGTCTAGTGTTTTGCAAATAACCCTCTAATTGGAAAACACATTGGTATTTGCCTGGTTTTGAATCCGCAACCTTATGAATGAGAGGTAGCATTTTTTTATTAGATAATTATTATTATTACACGACCAAAAACCAGTTTACCCTTACTAAATGTATATCGTGATAATAATAATAATAATATAACAATTAATAACACAGCGTCACGACAGTCGTACGACAGTCGCAATACAGTCGCATTTTTTAGCAATATAAAAAGTGATAGTTTTTGGACTTAGCTCGTCATATTCATAGTCTAGTATGTATATTTTAGTTAATATACGCGTTTTTTTTTTGTATCTTTTGCGATACATTTAGCGTTTACTGTATCATTTGTGATACAAATACAAAAATCACTAAGTAAAGCAGTTAACATCTATTCGCGTTTGTGAATTCGGCTTCAATATTGTTCGTTTAAGTTTACATTACTTAAAAACTATTGAACATTTTTTTTTTACATTGGAAATGTCGATGTAGCTCCCCGAAATACGTAATTTTCAGGGTTCGTACCCAAGGGTGAAAACGAAACCCTATTACTAAGACTTCACTTTTCGTCTGTTTGTCACTTATCTCATGAACCGTGACAACTATTTGTTGCTAAAACAACAAGTACTAAATACAAAAACTAAATAGTGTGAAAAAAAAATTGTTTAGACAATGATACGGTCTATCTCGCTCTTGGCTGGTTTCGTTTGTTTATAGTAGTATATGATAGAAAAAGAAGACATCTGCAAGAGATCCATGGAAGACTGATCCGACCGTGGTGAGGGTCGAGAGAATCCGACGGATGCGAGCGGCAGAAGACTTTGTCATTGTAGCGACACTTGGGGAAGGCCTATGTCACAAAATATATAGGTACAGAAGTCAATCTACATACAAAGCTCGCTCTCACAACGCACACATAGACACCGCTCACGGACACGATATTTTGGAGCGTCTCGGCCTGCTCGACGAACAGTTCCGGCTCAAACGCTCATTAGTGTGCGTCCACCGAGCGTATGTATAAAAAGTGAAGTACATACATGAGATTGTCTTCCGTACCTATCTATTTCGTGCCCATGTCAAGCAATGAATATCTTTCGGGTGAAATTATGATTGTAATATTTGTATATTAATAGATACATTGGTAAAATTTCCTGATAAAAACGTATATTCGGGGTACTACGAAAAATATTACAACAAATCTCGGTGTTCGAGAATACAAAAAAAAATCAAAGAATGGCAAAGGCAGGCCACTTACTTAACCCTTAACCGCTCGCGTCGGATTTGTCCGACGAGTGTTTTCATCCTATTCGCCAGGGTCGTGTGTTAGCGACTGGGTACTGCACCTCGTTTAGCTCTTCAATCCCCATAGGTGACAGAAGAGCTGACGAGATGTAGTGTTTGGTCGTGGATGTGCGACCCTGACGGGATAAGCGCGAGAGTGTTTGTCGGATATATCCGACATAAGCGGTTAAAAGGTTAAATAATTATAATTGTATATTAATCGACACTGAGATATATATTAGGAGTTAATTACAATTGTTTTATTAAATGAATAAACAGATTTAACTAGACTTAAAATTATACAATTTCCATGTTGAATTTTCAAGTCATTATACGCTTGGGGTAAAGTGCGTTTCACGTAAGAAGTTCCTTCGCCGTAATGTGGGCAATACGGAAAAACAGTGTTGCTATATTTTTAGCAATTAAATCACTTAATATTAGGAAGATTAACTGTTATTTCGTTACTTTTAACTATAGCCTTATTTCTTTTGGAAAATATAAAAAATATTTTTGAATAAAATATATAACGCTGGGCTCCATTTCGATTGTCCTGCAATTCTTTCAAATACTGATAACGTCTCGCCACAATATCGTGTCTCTCCATTAACTTCTTTTTAGACCTGCTTTTTAAGCTATTGCATAGCTTCTATCGCAGGCCTTGAGCGTGGAGACCGAATCCAGAAATTCCGTAACGAAAATAACCTCACAGCCCCCACTCATTTGTTTTTTGAGCGTGGTGACCGATAAGAAAACAAATGAGTGAACTATCAATCAAAATTCAATTCAATGTGTGAAAGTGTAACTTCAATTAAAATCAAAGAAAAAAAAATATAATTGCATAAGTTGATAAAAATGCTATGCAATAGCTTTACCGCGGCAGTCCCCGAGTGCCACACGTCTTTTTTAAATAAAATCCCCCTCATAATTCTCCATAAAGTGGTACGACTAACGTTAAAATCGATTTCGTTCAACAATTTAGCTAGAGTAGGCAATTCTTCTTTGTTTTTGACAGACAGGGGAGCCAACATTACGGCGAAGGGAATGCTTACGTGAAACGCAGTATACGCCTGCTTCAACGGCAGAATTTCATAGTAATATGTAAGCTTCACGCAGGCGTACACCAAGCGTATAATGACGAACGCGTCTATGAAGCTACACGTCCGTGGACAGTAGGTCTAACGGCCCGTTTACAACTTTGTCGGTGTGAGCGGTAGCTGAAAGCGGGGCGGATGAAAATGTTATGCAGCACGCCACGAGAGCCCGCTCATAGTGTATCGCGCCTGCTTACCAATGCCGCACCGCTCGCCGCGCCGCGATCAGGCAGCAAGCCAAACTTTTCAATAATCGATGTGTCATTAACGACTTAGTACAATCAACAACAAATCGATAGTTAATACAAAAATCGTTCTTACTGTCAAAGTCAAATTTGTCATAATTAAAGTGCGATCGACTGTACTGTACGCGTTCAGCGTACTTTATGCCACTCAAAATGAGTGACCGAAACAACAATGCTGAAAATGAGCCGAGCTCATTTTGAGCGTCAAAAAAAAAAAAATGAAAAAAAAAGTCGCTTTTTTCGTTTTTTTTTTTTGTAGGTAATTTTTGTAGTGTAATAATAATGGTGCCTACCCTCCTAGCTTCGGGCAGTTCAGATGATATTACAGCACCTGCAGTACCTAGGCCTGGCGCCTGCACCGCCGACGGGCGGAGTCACGGGCGCAAAGTAGGCGTGCACTTTTATATTAGGAAGATGGTTCTGTGAACAAAAGTGAACTTGAAAAAACAGCTCACACACGTTGACAGCGGTACTTTTTGTATTTTCTGCGGTACGGGGCGTATAAGACCTCGTATGAAAGTTATCATTATGGCAGTAAGGGGTTTATTAGGACCCGTAACATTCAAAAACTAAAAGCTTTTACCGCTAAATTTAAAAAAATCTTTCGTACGAGGTCAAAGTGACCCCGTATTAAAGTAGGTATACTATTGCATTCTTCAAATTAAAGTTAAGGCCTCCGCACATCAGAGTAAACTCTGTACCTCAGAGGTAAACAATAGTAACTCCACTTTTTTGAGAATGTTTTTTTTGCACTGTTAAAATCGTAAGAACCAGTTCAACGTAATAGAAGAGAAATATTCAATCGTATATGACAAAAACATAACGGGTATAGGACTTAAAATGATGATAAAATTGTTAACTCCCCAGCTTTACGCGCACTTAATGTTGTTCTAAACTTTATTGTAATTATATGTAATACATAATAATTCCATCTAATAATTACAAAAAATACAATTGATTTTGTTTCAATATCTTTAAAGCAATAATGTCAAAAATACATTTAAAGTTACTATCCGCGCGTTTTCCTCTCCTGTAAAATTTACTTTTTGGCACATACTGTTGTTTACCTCTGAGGTACAGAACTATATTTTTCTTAGCCGCACCGCTAGGAAAACACACTGTATTTTTTATTTAAGATACAAGTGTCAAATCAGAAATTACTATCGACACTCCGTAGAATTAATTTCTTTACAGCACATACCCTCAGTTTCCTGATGGCGTTCCTGCTGACCATCTGGCAGTCGTAAAGCTCGATCAGCTGCAGATTGTGACACGATATCAGATGTTCCAACGCGCCGTCCGTCACCAGCGGGCAGTTGTCCAGACCTGGACACAAAATTTACTCTAAATTGTATAAAGAAAATTCACTAGCTTCTTTCTTTTCAGGATCTATACCATAGCATAATCAGACTTAAAATTAAAATACTGGTCAATTATTATTTTTACTGACCAGTATTTGGAAACTGAACAGCGGCCGTATTATGACATCTCATGTTTTCTGTGTGAGAAAAGGATAGTGCTATTCGTCCTCTATAGCTCCGTCTCTTTTTCACACCGAAAACATGATGGTTTTAAGAGGTCATAATACGGCCCCAGGTCTCGTATAGATCCTGAACAGTAAGAACAGCCTGAACTGTTAAGTGGTAAGTGGTGGCCGTGTGGTAACAGCCCCGACTTACGAGTTGTAGGTCGCGGGTTGAATCCCAGCCAGGCGCATTACTTTGTGTAATTTATTTAATCACCACTGCTCTCAAAACGGTGAAGGAAAACATCGTGAGGAAACCGGCATGTCCTAGAATCAAAAATTCGAAGACGTGACATCTACCAACCCGCACTGGGCCCACCGTAGGCGCGGGCTTGCGGACAGTAAGCAATGGGTAGCTCGCTGTCCGGCCGTCCGGTAACTGTCCGGACCAAACCCAAGTCGTCGGCGGCGCGCACTGTTCCCGCGCGCCTCAAGGAGTTATCAGCAACAGCAGGGACCCAGCCGGGTCTAAGCCTACTGGGGCCAGGGTTATCCGAAAGGGCGCTCGAGCCCCGGTATGAAGGCTTGAAGGAACGGGGTGGGTTTTTTCGTCAGTAAGAGTATGACACTATTTCCTGCTCCGCCTAAGAGCGGGGGGTTGTCATTGGATGATTTTTCCCATCGAATAAAAAAAAACCCGCACTGGGCTCGCGCGGTGGATTACGGCCCATTCCCTCTCCTAGAGAGGAGGCCTGAATCCCAACGATAGGAACATTATAAGGCCGACTATGTATGCTATGGTCATAAATGTAAGCACAGTTTTACACACTCAAGCGCAGGCCACACCGGCAGCTAGCGGGCGGGCGGGCTAGGCGGGCGAGCGAAGCGAACGAAGGAAACTATACAAACTACGCGAAATATTGGCGAACTAAACTATGGGGTTCACACCGAAAACTACGGAAAGACGAGCGACGAGCGGAGCGGGCTAAGCGGGCGAAGCGGGGGTAGACGACGAGCGTCGACTAGTCTACTCTCTACGGGGAGGACGGGCGAACGAACCGGGCGAGCGGGCTGGCGGGCGAGCTGAGCTAGCGAAGCGCGGGCGCGCCAACGAGGTGAACGAGTAGCTTCGCTGGAATCGTCGGATATTTCGTTAGCTTAGCTCGTTAGGTTCGTCGGTAGCTCGCGGTGTGAACCGAAGTATGTAAAGAGGTGAAACGATGTTCGCCCGCCTAGCCGCCCGCCCGCTAGCTGCCGGTGTGGCCTGCACTTTATACCCGGTTAAATTTTGATCGTTTTAATCCCGTGGAGGGTCGATCCGGTACATGAAACACTATCGATTTGTAAAGATAAAATTAAAAAATAAAGTACCCTTTTTCAAAACTCGTATAATTTACGTATGTACGAAATTAATTTCTTTAAGAAAACGTCAGCTGAGCGAGTCCAATTACCTATAGGTAGTAGTCGGCGTTGCGTACAAACTACCTACCGGTCAGCTGACGTTTTCGATTAAAATTTAATGGTGTATACTACAACGGTTTTTAAGATGTGTTTATTCTCTAGGAAGTAATAAAGGGACCGAACAACTTACCCAACACGGTGAGATGCTCGGCGGCGCACGGCGACATTGATAGCTGCTTGATGCCGTAATCTGTTATCAACTCGCAGTGGGACAGCGTCTAGAACAATAGTAATATTATGTTATTTATGTCACATTAAGTAAATGAAAAAGGTGTTTTAAGGGGCCAGCGATGGATGAATATCCATACAAACGTAATACCACACTCATTTGCAGTTGGAGCATATTTCCCACATATTATGATGATATTTGGTTATAGACAATATTTATCTAGGTTCCTACATCATTCTTAAAAAAAAAAAAAAATGGTTGCCTGTAAAGTCGGTTTTACGGGCGAAGATTTTACGTGACAACGTCTTTTTCTCGGTAGAATATTAATTAATTAATTAATTTTAAACTAATAATTTACTTAACACTATCAACATTTATCAATAGTATGACATAACCTATAAACTCAGTTTCTCAACTTTTGTGTCAATCTAACAATTAATCAATCAATCATAGTTTACGATAATGAAATATCAGTGTACAATTATTTACCTTTATTGTTGTAGTTGTTGTAAATGACGAATCTAAGCACTCCACATTTTCACTACAGACACAGCTGACGATACTTTAACCACACGTGTGAACTTGTATTATGACGCTTTCTTGTTTTTCCAACGCCAAGAACGTTCGAGAAAGACAAAGACAGAGACACAAGCATGCGCCGATTCAATGCGCCTAATTCTCTAGTGCTGCGCGCGCGGCAGACCGATCATAGTTGAGTGGGAGAGAGACGCAAGGCATTCGGCGGGCCTCTCTCTCGTTCGGTGACTCATCGTAACGTTACCGAGCGTTACACTTTTTCATAAGTGACTCCCAGCCGCAACCTAATTTAAGACGTTGTCACGTCAAAAACAAAAAGAAATTTAAGGTGATTGTTCCGCTGGCCTCTTCATACATTTAATGGTTAGGAGATACTCCGTACATAGACACTTTTTTCTTAAAACGAATCACTTTATCACTTTTCTACAATAAAACGGTGGCGCGTTCGACTTTTTGGTAAATAATTTGCGTTATATATTGAGAAAAACAGTCATGAAAACCGGGCAAAATTTGACATTGACTGTGTTTACTAGTGTGAGTGCGATTTGACAACCAAATTTCCAAACCATACCGCCATGATTGCGATAGGTTATAATATTTAAATTTATAATTATTTAATTAATAATTATTTATTTTCCAAGTTATAATCTATATAATCTATAATATAAAAATGAATGACTAAATGTGTTGCTAAGCGCAAATCTCGAGAACAGCTGAACCGATTTCGCTTATTATTTTTGACAAGGTTTTAATGAAAAAAAAAAAATATATATTAGGGTAGTGTAGGGTAGAATAGGGAAGAGTAGGGTGGAGTAGAGTAGAGTAGGGAAGAGTAGGGTAGAATAGGGTAGAGTAGGGAAGAGTAGAGTAGAGTAGGGAAGAGTAGGGTAGAGTAGGGAAGAGTAGGGTAGAGTAGGGAAGAGTAGGGAAGAGTAGGGTAGAATAGGGTAGAGTAAGGTATAGTAGGGTGGAGTAGAGTGGAGCGGTAGCAAAGCCGCGGGAAAAGCTAGTAATATAATAAATTTGAGCCCATTGTGAGCGACTACGTTTCAAAGCCATGTCATCACGTGCTCATTTACACTTTAACCGCCCGGTCAGAGGAATGTTTTTGATTTCCTATGCTTCGGGCTATGTCGGTAACCTTAGTTCTTCTGCGGTATGTATGTACACTTACTAATTTCTCAAGCCGGGGACATCCCATAGACAGATGTACGAGAGTGTTGTCGGTGATCAGGACGCACTCTTCGAGGTCCATTCGCTCGATCATCTTGCAACTCTGATGAAAAAAAATATTGACAGTGTTAAATAAGGTACAATTGCCTGCTCGGATCTTGAGCGCTGGCTTCAAGTTGCGCAGTAGTCAAATATTCGGTCTCTAGTGGTGCGAAGTGAGACGCGGGGGCGGGGAGTGTCAGTGATTGGCTCGTCGCGCCATCGCGTCATAGACGTCACTCATTTCGATTCGTTGCCTGCGCTTACTGCATGTATCTAACAACGACGACGGCTCACCAATTTTTTTCGACGGCGTCCGTGAGGCGCGGACAGCCGGACACGCACACAGCTTGGATATTGCCTTGCTCCACTCACCCTGGCTAAGGCCTGGAAGCCGGCATCCGTGAGCTGGCTGCACTGCGCCAGCTCCAGCGTCACGATGTCGGGGCAGCGCGCGGCGATGGCGGACAGGGCGGCGTCCGTGAGGCGCGGACAGCCGGACACGCACACAGCTTGGATATTGCCTTGCTCCACTCACCCTGGCTAAGGCCTGGAAGCCGGCATCCGTGAGCTGGCTGCACTGCGCCAGCTCCAGCGTCACGATGTCGGGGCAGCGCGCGGCGATGGCGGACAGGGCGGCGTCCGTGAGGCGCGGACAGCCGGACACACACAGGCGCCGCATCGCGGGGCCCAGCTTCGATATTGACTCGTCTGTTAATTGCTACAAAATAAAAAAATATATGTCTTAGAAACATTTACTTAACCTTTTAACCGCCTGTGTCGGATTTGTCCGACGAGAGTGTTTTCGCACCCAGGGTCGTGTTAGCGACTGAGTACTCCATCTCGTTTAGCTCTTCAATCCCCATAGGTGACAGAAGAGCTGACGAGATGGAGTATTTGGTCGTGGATGTGCGACCCTGGCGGGACAAACACAACAGTATTTGTCGGATATATCCGACGAAGGCGGGCTAAAAAGTTAAAAAAGAATAAATCACCGATGAGATTAGTCCGTGGTCTAAGCATTTCGCTATGTCATTACAGTGTACATCAAAGAACTAGCCAACAATATTAGCCTGCTTTCTTCAAGGCTACAGTGAATAGGCTCTTAATAAACTAGTGTGCTTCAACATCAACGATTGCATCACTGCTTACCATCAGGTGGGATCGCAGTCAAGCACTAGTATAAATCGATTAAAGAAAAAATAAAGCAATGCCAGGTAATTATTTTCAACGTTACTCACATCGCATCCCTGTGTGTTGAGTCCAGATAGGTCTGGGCAGTATGTAGCGAGCGTTGACACGCAATTGTCGTTTACGTTCTTACAACCTGTAAAACATATACCATTGTACAATACGTTCCAAATGAGAATAGGATCGCCCGCCATGTTGTGACGTCACGATTTACTGTCAAATCGAGGAAAGAAATTTTTAAACATTAATTAATCCACGAAAAATTAATTTATTTATGAACTGTGAACGAAAAAGTTTAATCAGAATCCAGTTCTTCAATTTTACTCATCTCTAAGTTCTTCAATTTTGCCAAAATTTCTTCGATTTGACAGTACGACGAGACGTCAGAACATAGGAATCGGTCCTATTCTCATTTGGAACGAGTGGTACGGACAACATCAAATTGTGTCCTAACACGAAAGAACGATGTCTGCTTAATAGTTAATACAACATCGTAATCGTTCGGGTAAGATCGGCCGACTCTAGCCGATCTTATCCGATTGAGCGTTACAAACCCGAGCGTGACGACTAAGTCTCATTCAATGCCCAACATACCTCTGCATATAAAAGTCTTGAGCCTAGGACAGGCGCGCGCTAACGCCTCGACGCCATTTTCTGTGATTGACTGACACCATGATACGTTCACGTGGGTGAGGAGCTGGAATTTATCAAAGTTTAGAAATTATTAAAAAGAAAGTTATACGTGTTTTTTTTAATCTACAACTATTAAGGTGGTTCATATTTCAAGTTCTAAATGGTGAGTATAGTATAGGTATGAAGGTAGGTAGGTGGGTGGGTGGCAGGGCTTTGAATAACGTTAAAAGTTTGGTATTATTACCCTCATCTTACGAAGGTAACGTTATCAGTAGAGGTAACGTTATGCTTGGTAACGGTACTTGAGTGAACTTTTACCGGTAAACTAAGTAACATTATCGATGATGTTATCGGTAAGAAGTAAAGTTACCATGGCCAAAGGCTTGATAACGTTACCAAATGCGTTACTATAAATACCGTTATTTTTTTAAATCTCTTTGTTTCGTCTAGAATAATGCAGTAATTAGTTTGATCATGTATTCAACAACACTTCCACGATGTTTCGATGTTTCTTTCTTGTATCTTTCATTATACATGGGAATTAAGTACATTTATTCTATTAAAATGTCAAAAAATATACGTAAGTTTAAAAGAACATACTGCGCCGCACAACAACGCATTAAGTAACGATAAAAGTTTCGTTACTTGTAACGTTAATTGGTAACGTTATTTTATAGATTCGATACCAAAGTTTCGTTACTCGTGTTACCGTTAAAATGATAACTTTACAAAAATAACGTTACTTACCGATGCTTATAGTGTGAATTTGGTAACGTTAACAAGCCCTGGTGGATGGTACGGGTGGCAGGTGTGGTGTGGTGGATGGGTATAAGTGTTTTTTTTTTAAATAGTAATGGTACAAATATTAACCTTACCGGACATCCATCTGACAACGCTTTGAGAGATATATCCGTGATGTTCGAACATGAGTCCAGGTTTATCCTGAAACACAACAAATATACATATATTACCATCGATATACAGGGTAATTTGTAAAACACTCCGACCGTCCGGTAACTGTCCGGACCGAGCCCGAGTCGTCGACGGCGCGCACTGTTCCCGCGCGCCTCAAGGAGTTGTCAGCAACAGCAGGGGCCCAGCCGGGTCGAAGCCTACTGGGGCCAGGGTTAGTTTCGAGAGATAGCTCAGCCCCGGTATGAAGGCACGAAGGAACGTGGTGGGGTTTTAGTCAGTAAGAGTCTGACACTATCTTTATTTCAAAGGTAACTCTTTGACAGGCCTGTTGGTGTAGTGGTTAGTGACTCAGACTGCTATGCCGGAGGTCGTGGGTTCGATTCCCACCCAGGACAAATGTTTGTGTGATGAGCACAATCATTTGTTCTGGGTCTGGGTGTAATTTATCTATAATATATGTGAATTAGTAGTGTAGTATTGTGTGTTTGTCTAGTATCCATAACATAAGCTCTGCTTAGCTTGGAACTAGATGGCGCTGTGTGATAGTAGTGGAATATTATATATTATATCTCCCGCTCTGCCCAAGAGCGGGGGTTGTCATTAGATAACTTTCCTACATTAAAAAAAAACGTGTTTGTGTAGACTCACCTCTGCAACTTCTTGCATCGTCTCCCGAGCGCCTGGCATGAGTTGTCTGTGATCTTACGGCATTTGTTCAAGTTTAGATCCTCGATGTTTGGACAGGACTGCAAAGAAACGAGATAATATATGAAAAAATCGATACATATAGGGGTGTCTCTGACATCGACGCACAAACGAATACCACAGATTCTGAACACAGTACATGATTCTGAAACCCCAGTAGTGGGATTATACGTCGGTTTTTTACAAATTTTTGAAAAAAAAAAAATTGTTCTTTTTTTAATTGAAACTGCAAAATCACTATTTATTTATCAATATCCTAACCAAACCCGATGATATTTTTAGTAAAAAAAAAAAACTAAAAAAATATATTTTTTTATTTAAAAATTAATTAATTAAAAAGTCATCGGGGTAGATAAAATCGTTAAGCTAATTAATCCTGATGAAATTTTTAATTTCAAAGGTAATTCATTAATTGTTTTCACTAAAAATGTTAAAATAACGATTTTATGCAAGTTTAAATAAAACGTAAAAAAAATTGGAAAAAAAAAACCGACGAAAAATTCCACCATGGGGGAGTCCAGAATCATGTACTGGATCTGTGGTATGGACATACCGGTTTCCTCACGATGTTTTCCTTCACCGTTTTAAGAGCAGTGGTAATGAAATCAATTACACAAAGTAATGCGCCTGGCTGGGTTTGAACCCGCGGCCTACTAATCTTTAGCCGGAGCCAGTACCACTACCGGAAACTAGTATATAATATAACATAATATATAGTATATAATAAAACACACCGATTGTTAGCTGATCCTTTATCACAGACAGTGTCAAGAGCTAACTCGCCACTCGTTCGTGCGTTTTCTGTGCTTAATGCTCTTCTGACTCTAACACCTGTTGGAGATAAAACCTTCTTGCAAGCTTCCTAAATTATATGAAAAAATATGACACTTCTATTTGTCACTTGTCTTCACTTGTTTTCTGTAAAATATATTGTTCACACCGAAAATTATTAAAACTAATTTGCATTGAGCATCCAGTCATTGATTTTCATCAGAATACCCATAATTCTCGCACATGGTCCTTCGAGCCGGATGAAATATAATTAAGAAGATCAGCGATTATTTTCAAGAAAAAGAATAGAGACTGACTTCCACGCTGAATGGAGGTTCATGAGTTCACTGCTGGAGAACTGGATTGATTTCAAGCAAGTTAGTTAGTGGTGTACAGTTATAATTACGCTAATATCGTCACCCAACACTCAGGTAGTATATATAAGTAGTCATACTAAGGTCAGTACTATTTTATTAAATTACCAATTATATTGTGTTTGAGTAAAATCATTAGGTACTTTGTTGCATTGTGATTAGTATTTTATTCAACAGCAATGTTAAGTTTAAACTCATACTTTTAACAGTATAGTTAGCTATTTTGCTACATTATTAAACTTACATTATATTAAGCTGTAACTAATTACATAACTACTTAACAGTGGTATTAATTTTTAACAAGTATCTTGACATAATAAAAATATTTGAGTGTTAGATATTAGTACAAGTCATTGTTATAAATTATAGTTAGCAGTCAGAAAGGGCATAGACTACAGCTAGGCGTATAATTATTGAAATTATATTGTTGTTTTAATTTTTATATTCCTGTATCAATGCCAGGTTGACAACACTCGTCTCCCAGAATGTCTGAGGAAAAGGATTTAATTAAGAAGCGAGGCAGCTTCAAAGGTCGCTTGACTAGTTTCCTCAATTTTCTGGACTCATTCAAGGACAAGGAGCTATCTAGCTGTGATGTGTCCGAGTTGCAGTTGCGCATGGGCAAGATAGAGGCGTTGTATGAGCAGTATGATGAGGTACAGTTACGTCTAGAATGCATTGTTGACGACATCAACTTACAATATTCTCAGCGTTCCGAGTTTGAGTCTATTTATTATAAAACCTTATCTAGAGCCCAGAATATTCTGACTGACTACAATAAAGATAATAAATCGATGGAAAGTTGTAAAAGTACTCGTGTTAGCATAAAGCAGCCGGTTAAATTGCCAACGATTCAGTTACCAAAGTTTAGCGGATTATATTGTAATTGGCTTGAATTCCGCGACACCTTTACTAGCCTAATTCATTGTAATGATGACATAGACGCAATCAATAAGTTTCACTACTTGCGAGCATCACTTGAGGGAACAGCTGCTATAGTTATCAAATCCATTGAGTTTTCTTCAAGTAATTACTCTGTGGCATGGTCATTGTTATGTGATCGGTTTGACAACAAAAGATTACTGGTTCAGAATCATATAAGTTCATTATTTACTATTGAATCAATTACAAAAGAATCTTCTGTTGCCATTAAGAATTTGATCGATCAGTTAAATAAAGACTTGCGAGCTTTAGAGTCATTAGGGGAGCCTGTGAAACACTGGGATACACTTTTAATCTACATTGTCACACGAAAACTTGATCAAAAAACCTATCGTGAGTGGGAGGAGTGCAAAGGTAGGATAGACAAGGATGGCTTAATCACGTTTAACGCATTTATGCAATTCTTACGCAATCGAGCCGACCTCATCGAGACCCTGGAACTCCCCCGCAATCATTATTCGCAATCACCAGGTAAATCAGGTCCTAAGATCAAGTCAATGGTAGCACAATCTCCTATCAATTCTAGCACTGACTCAGCTTCTAAACCTTGTCCTAAATGTAATAACAACGATCACACATTAAATAATTGTCCACAGTTTCTCGCATTGAGTAACGATGACCGTCTCAAATCATTACCTAGTTATAAGGTATGTTTTAACTGTTTTCGTTCCGGACACTATGCTAACAAATGTAAAAAACCAGGCTGCAAACTATGCAAACGTAGGCACAACACATTAGTTCACGTACATTCTAATGGCACTGTATCGAATACACCTAGTGGTAATTCGATGAATAACTTGTCTGCTACGACTGAAACGAATAACGTAGCTTTATCCGCAAACATTGCATCTCCGTGTGGTCATACGCAACGAGATGTGTTGTTATCAACCGCTTTGATCAAATTAAGAGACCACAATGGGTGTGTGCATCTCGCTCGCGCGGTGCTCGATAGTGGTAGCACGTCTTCACTCATAACAGATAGGTTGTGCAATAAACTTAACTTAAAAACTAGCCAGGTAGATAGATCAATCCTTGGAATCAATAACGTCACTTCGCACGTAGGTAAAATATGTCGGGTTAAGGGTACGCCATTAGATGATAGCTTTGTATTCGAACTAAATTGTTTTGTTCTTCCGTTCATTACGAGTAGTGTTCCGTGTCGTCAGATAAATATTTCTGATTTCGACTTACCCTCGAATATTACTTTAGCTGATCCTACTTTTTATAACCCTGCCGATGTTGATATTTTAATCGGCGCTGATCTTTTTTGGGATTTGTTAGGATCTCAAAGACTAAAGTTAGGTACCGGGAAACCAATATTATGTGAAACCCGTCTAGGATGGATAGTTTCCGGTCCAATTACTCAGAATACTATCTCACTGCTGACGAATGACGTAAAGTGCAATATGTCTAAAATGGTTGCCGACAGCGATGGTGACTGGGAAAACCTCAAGTCAGAATTGACAAAGTTTTGGCAATTAGAGGAGGTGAATGCGAAGTCTTCCAATTCTTATATGCCTGAAGAGAAATTGTGTGAAGACAATTTCGTTACAAATACGACACGATTGTCTGATGGTCGTTTTTGTGTTCGCATCCCCCTTAAGAAAGATCCTTCAATTTTAGGAAATTCTTTTAATAAAGCCACACATTGTTTACATTCTTTAGAGCGTAAATTAAAGGTTAAGACGAACTTTAGTAGAATGTATCATGACTTTTTGTCAGAATACGAGTTACTTGGTCATATGACAAAAATTAATAAACCTAATTTATGTTTGGGTTATTTTATTCCACATATGGGAGTTTTACGCGAGTCGAGTACCACGACCAAACTTCGTGTTGTTTTCAACGCTAGTGCTTCTACTTCGACGGGAGTGTCCTCTAATGACCTACAGATGGTTGGGCCAACCGTACAGGACGGTCTATTGTCTATACTTCTTCGCTTTAGAGTCCACAAGTATGTTTTATCTGCGGATGTGGAGAAGATGTATAGACAAATAGTCGTCCACCCGTCGGACAGATATTTACAACAGATTGTTTGGCGTGATAATGTTAGTGATCCTATTAATGTTTATCAATTAAACACCGTCACGTACGGTACGGCCAGTGCGCCATTCCTTGCGACACGATGCCTTAAACAAGTAGGACTCGACTGTAGGAACCCTAAGATATCGGAAATCATCCAACATGACTTCTATGTCGACGACTTGCTGACCGGAGGGGATGACTTAGATGAAGTAAAGTTCATTCGCACTGAAGTCACCAAAGCGCTTGCGTCGGCATGTATGCCATTGAGAAAGTGGAAGTCAAATGATTCTCAATTATTGTCGAATGCTGTCCCTGCGTCATACGATTTGAACATTGGACAAAATGAGCCAGAAAAGTTGCTTGGTCTCTGTTGGCATATCGGCACTGATGAGATAGGGTTTCCTATAGGTCTGACTAAATCTTCGACTAGGTACACAAAGCGTGACTTGTTATCCGTTATTGCGCGAATCTTTGATCCCTTAGGTCTGTTAGGTCCTATTGTTATTACTATGAAGATCTTGCTACAGAAAATGTGGTTAGATAAATTATCATGGGATCAACCATTACCTAATGAGATTTGTAAACAATGGGAGATTATTATTAAATCTTTACCTCTTTTAAATCATGTTCGCATTCCGCGACTTGTAGTCTGCAATTCATTTACGGAGTTAGAACTCCATATTTTCACAGACGCGTCTGAGTCCGCGTACGGTGCTTGCGTCTACATTCGCAGTGTTAATGCTAAGGGTGAGTACATGGCTCGCTTGTTAATGGCAAAGAGTCGAGTTGCTCCCATCAAGCCTACGACAATTCCGCGACTGGAGTTATGTGGTGCGGTAGTCGGTTCTCGTCTTCACGAGAAGGTGATGAGCTCACTTCGAGTGAAGATCAGTCGGGTTTATTGTTGGACTGATTCAACCATTGTCTTGGGATGGTTACAGATGATGCCTACCAGACTTCAGCCCTTTGTGCGCAACCGCGTTGCTGAGGTTTTGGATAAGTCGGGTAACTGTACTTGGAGGCACGTCCCAACAGATCAAAATCCAGCAGACCTAATATCTCGTGGCATGGATATTAGTGATCTGCAGGAGTCAGATCTGTGGTGGAAAGGACCAGATTTTTTAAAACTAGATTCGTCTGAATGGCCTTCTCAAATTACGAGCCCAGGACTACAATCGTTACCGGAGACTCGACCTAAAATCATATTACATGTTGTAAACGATTCGAAACCTGAAGTTTTAATTGATTTTAGGCGTTATTCCAATTACACACGGCTCGTACGATCTGTTGCCTACGTATTACGATTTATTAAGTCATGTAGAAAGCATTACCCTAAAACCAAATACTTGTCACATGATGAGGTACAAGATGCACTAACTCTTGTCATTATTAAGAGTCAGATTCAGTCATTTTCTGAATACCAATTATTTTTGAACAAAAAGAGTTTACCTAAAAAGAGCGCCCTTCTAAAGTTTAATGTTTATTTAGACGATAATAATGTAATGCGAGTAGGAGGACGTCTCGATAACTCTAATTTTGCTTATAGTAAGAAACACCCTATTTTATTACAGTCCACTCATGATTTCACTAAACTATTATTTAATTTTGAGCATAAAAGGCTGATGCATGCTGGCCCACAATTATTATTAGCTTCCATTAGGGAAACTTATTGGCCAATAGGAGGTCGCAAGTTGGCGAAAGCCTGTTATCATAAGTGTGTTTTGTGTCACCGTATGAAGGGTAAGGTTGTAGCTCCCTTAATGGGTAACTTACCACGAGAACGCCTTCGTCCAGGTTATCCCTTTGAAAGCACAGGCGTTGATTACGCTGGCCCTATTATGTGTGCTAGTCGCCAGGGCCGTGGATGTAGGTTAGTAAAGGTGTATGTCGCTATTTTTATTTGTTTCACAACCAAGGCCATTCATTTGGAGCTCGTTGGTGATTTAACTAGCAATAGTTATTTACTGGCTTTGTATCGGTTTATTTCTCGGAGAGGTAAACCTGCTGATATTTTTTCCGATAACGGTACCTCATTTGTCGGTGCATACAACGACCTTTCCAAATTTTTAAAATTAAATAGTTTGTCCTTGGGTGAAAGTGCAGCAAACGACGGAATAAGGTTCCATTTTATTCCCGCCTACACCCCACATTTCGGTGGACTCTGGGAGGCGGGTGTCAAGTCAGCAAAGTATCACCTTCAGAGAGTGTTGGGAAATTGTAACTTGACTTTTGAGGAGCTGTACACCACACTAACCAAGATTGAAGCCATCTTGAACTCTCGTCCATTGACGCCGTTGTCTTCAGATCCTGCAGATTATACTCCGCTCACGCCAGGACATTTTCTTGTGGGACGGCCACTTACTTCTTTGCCGCAACCTGATTACCAGGATAGCTCTGCCAATTATCTGTCTCGTTACCAGAGGATCGAGCAGCTTCGCCAGCATTTCTGGAGCAGATGGAGCAAGGAGTATGTTGCAGAATTGCAACAACGCTCCAAATGGCGTTCCTGCAAGGATGGCTTGATGCTGAACTCCTTGGTGGTGATCAAGGAAGACGATCTTCCTCCGTTGAAGTGGAGACTTGGACGGATCGTGGCTGTTCATCCAGGAACGGATGGTATCGCCCGTGTAGCTGACATTCGGACGTCTACTGGAGTCGTTCGACGGGCATTCAACCGAATCTGCCCTTTGCCTGTGTCTTCAGAATCTGGTTGAAACCATTGGTTTCAACGCCCGGGGAAATGTTGGAGATAAAACCTTCTTGCAAGCTTCCTAAATTATATGAAAAAATATGACACTTCTATTTGTCACTTGTCTTCACTTGTTTTCTGTAAAATATATTGTTCACACCGAAAATTATTAAAACTAATTTGCATTGAGCATCCAGTCATTGATTTTCATCAGAATACCCATAATTCTCGCACAACACCAGAGTGTAACTTGTTTGCTGGGAGATGGATAGATGTGTGTCGTGAATGTCTGAGGTTTTGTGAGAGGATGGATGAAAAATAAGTATACGTTGTCTTATTTGGTTTTGTGGGATATTTTATTTTATATTAGTGGTAATGTATATATACATTTTTTTTCTCTCTTGTTTCTGTACAACGCATTAGTTTAATTAGACTGTAATGTTGTATAAGTAAATTGTA
The DNA here is from genome assembly GCA_929112965.1 of Mythimna albipuncta. Taxonomy (NCBI): domain Eukaryota; kingdom Metazoa; phylum Arthropoda; class Insecta; order Lepidoptera; family Noctuidae; genus Mythimna; species Mythimna albipuncta. The sequence continues at coordinate 918,340 of OV815986.1, read as the reverse complement.
AATAAATAAATAATCAGCGTTATAATGTTCCCACTGCTGGGACTCTGGCCTTCTCTCTAAGAGAGGGAATGTGCCGTAATCAAACACGAGCGCCCCGTGAGAGTTGGAAAACGGCTTTATAATAATAATAATAATAATAATTGTTCACAAAGTAGCTTCGAACAAATGGCTTCATATAGGTAATTTATTCCCTGAAACTGAAGGATTTATGATTGCAATACAAGATCAAATAATAAAAACTAAGAACTATAGAAAATATATAATCAAAGATCCCTCAGTTTCAAACGATAGATGTCGAAGGTGTCATACACAGCCAGAAACGATTCAGCACATCACTGGAGCCTGTACATCTCTTACCCAAACGGACTACACTCACAGACATAATCAAGTGGCAAACGTAGTTCATCAAAAATTAGCAATTAAATATGCACTTATACAGGACACAAACACCCCTTATTATAATTACACACCACAAACTATTCTAGAAAATGACACACATAAACTGTATTATGACAGAGCTATTCTCACTGACAAGACAATCCACTATAATAGGCCGGATATCATTCTACAGGATAAAATAAATAAAATAACCTACCTAATAGATATTGCTGTTCCTAACACGCACAACATACAGAAGACAATAACGGAAAAAATTAGTAAATACGTAGAACTTAAGGAGGAAATAACTAGAATATGGCGACAAGAAAAGGTTTATGTGGTCCCTATCGTCCTTTCCACAACAGGGATCATCCCGCATCATCTCTTCCATAGTCTAAAGTTATTAAACCTTAAAGACACCCTTTATATACTCTTACAAAAAGCTGCCATCTTAAATACATGTCGCATTGTCAGAAAGTTCTTACAAATAGACGAACACGAAATAGGTCTACTTCAGAATGCATCCTCCACGTAACACACCACACGCTACATTTACTTGGCTTGACCCGTAAATGTAGCTAAATACCAGCCTTAGAGCTGAGAAGTAAAAACAGAAACAATAATAATAATTTATTTGCCAGAATGTAGGTATACAAAGTAGTATGATCATAAAATAAATATTAGGCCCCTTTACATTCTACCATTACATGTGGTGTGCAAATATTTAATTTCATATTAAGTACATACAATTTAATAATAAATGTCATAATACCTCTTTAGTTATTTAATCACTTTAATTGTTAAAAATGTCAGATATTACTTATACTAAGATTGCGATATCCATCATTAATATTAAAATGTCAAAATCGATAATGTCAGAATAATTAAAACATTGAATGTCAATTTAAAAATAAAATTATAAACCAAAATTGTCATTATTTTAGACATACAAAGATTGAGATATCCATCAAAAATATTAAAATGTCAAAACCAGAATAATATTTGTGAGTTACACCCAATAACTGACCTGTGCCAGCGACCTGATGGATCCATCTCCGATGCTCTCGCAGCCTCGGAGGGACAGCTCTCTGAGGAACCCGCCGCATCTGTGAGATATGTTCTCTATCACCGGACCCTGAGGATTAAAGACAATTTTTTACAAGATTTTATTCAAAACAAAAAAAAAAAAACATTTATTTCAAATAGACCATTTGGAGGCGCTTTTGAATAGTCAAATGTCGGTCAGTCCAAGAAAACTGAAGCTAAATTGCATATGATATTTAAAATATAAACTAAACTTCAATATCAGTTTTCCGCGTGATACATAAACCAGAAATCAACAATCGGGCAGTTCTCTGGACCAGACATAATATCCGTCGGGCCGGAGGATCCTCCCTTTTTAATGGTGGAACTATACACCCTGTTCCAAAAGTCCTAATACTGGTCGAAAAAACTGCACGTTTTTTTTGAGGTGGGAACTCGTTAGATAACTCCTCACGCTCTAGGTGGGGCGAGAAGGAGTGTCAGACTTTTACCGACTAAACTCATCAGTTTTCTTTCAGTTGATCTTTTGTTCCGTTCCGTTACGTTCCCGCAAACCTAACAATCACATAGCCTTAACAATCACACAGTTCTAACAATCACACAACCCTAACAATCACACAACCCTAACAATCACACAACCCTAACAATCACACAATCCTAATAATCACACAGCCTTAACAATCACACAGTTCGAACAATCCCACTACCTTAACAATCCCAGGTCTGACAATCATCACATCACAGTCCTAACATTCGCACAGCCCTATCCCAATTGCCCAAACAAACCCAATCATACCTCAAACAGTCACACTGTCCTCACACCCTAAAGTCCTATCAATCCTACATGCCTAATAATTACACCGCTCTAACAAACCGACTGCCTTAACAATCCCACTCTGCTCTAACAATCACACAGCCTTTACAATCCGACTGCCTTAACAATCATGCAACGATAGCGCAACCCTATTCATTCCATTCCCCAAACAAACCCACAGGCCTTAACAATCACACAACCCTAAAATTATGGCAGTTGAGTAGTCATATGACGCTAGAAGAAAAATTTAAACTGGTTCTTATCTCATTATAAGGAAAATAGATAAGGGATACATTACATAATGAGCAAATATTTAAATAAATTCTTGTTGATAGTTTATATCGTTGTATATGGCTTCACGTTGCGCAGAAGTCAAATATTCGGTCTCTGTAGTGGTGCGACGTGAGACGCGGGGGCGGGAAATGTCAGTGATTGGGTCGCAGCGCCATCTTGTCATAGACGTCACTCGTGATTCGTTTCCTGCGCTTGCTGCATGTATCTAACAACGACGATGATTGGCTTGCCAATGTATGGAATGCGCAAACGATCCCCACTCTGACGCTGAGCGCTCAAGATACGTGCCGATAACTATAGTAATAACTTGTAGCTCTTATTTCGTAGCTCTATGGGCGATATTCTTCGTTCTAGTATTCCTACGCGCGTTCGACCGCTCAAAGTCAACGAGTTTATTTTTATAACATTTCAAAGCTCGCAAATGGAAATTCCTAAGAATTACATATCATTCCAAGGAATACGTGCAGTTTATTAATGCGATCCATTTGACGACCTGAACTGAGGGCTTGCGGACAGTGAGCAATGGCTAGCTCGCTGTCCGAACGTCCGGTAACTGTACCGAGCCCAAGTCGTCGACGGCGCGTACTGTTTCCGCGCGCCTCAAGGAGTTGTCAGCAACAGCAGGGACCCAGCCGGGTCGAAGCTTACTGAGGCCAGGGTTATCCGAAAGAGAACTCGAGCCCCGGTATGAAGGCTTGAAGGAACGGGGTGGGTTTTTTAGTCAGTAAGAGTCTGACACTGTCTCCTGCTCCGCTCAAGAGCGGGGGTTGTCATTGGATGATATTCACCACCAAAAAAAAAAAACCATCGTTTATTCAGAATCAGTAACTGAACGGATTTCAATAGTTTATACACCATGTTATTTTTTCCCAAAAATAGTCCCCCTGTTAGATATTCCATAAGCAACCTTTTTTTGCCTATACTTAACTGCTAGGCAAACGCCTCTCCCAAATCTTTCCAGTCGAAGCTTCAAAGTCTTGAGCAACGACGCCAAGTTGCTAGCTAGCCGGTTTTCTGTCGTTTACATTTCGGGGAGTTTGCTTCGGCCGCCTAGCCCGTTCCATCATCGGACCGCCAGACTTGTAGCGTTACGCCACCGGTACACGACGGACATCCCACCCAATACGTATAAAACGTTTCGAAAACCCATTTATTGTGGGTAGAATTGCGTCTTTGTTTCCTGATAGCTACAACCTAGGGGTCTTTAAGTCAAGAGTGAATAAGTTACTTCTAGGCAAGCGTGCTCCATCGTCAGTCAGCCACGTCAGGTGAGTGGTTAAACGCGAGCCTATCAATTAAATAGGGTTCCATACCTCGACATCTCTTTGGAACTCGAACAAGTCAATTCTCTGCCAATTGGAGCCGTCCAAAGCAAGGATGTTCCATAGCTTGGATACCTGTAAAAAAAATAAGTACTAAAGTCGGCGTTGCGTACAAACTACCTACAGGTCATTGAACTCGCTCAACTGATGTTTTTTTAGCAATATGGGAATATTGCCACCAATGTTCCCACTTCACAGCAATATTACCGACAACGGCCCATCACTAACCCTGTCTGGCTACTTGTTACGACTGTCAAAGATCTATGAATGACAACCGGGAGCAATGGCTTGACGTGCTTTCCAATAGACGGGATTGCCAAACTTAGATGGTCGATAGAGCCGAAAGATTCTGGAGTGGCTTTGGATGGCCACCCATAAAGTGGACAGATGAACTGATGAGAGCCGCACCGAACCGATCGATTGTAAGGCCTTCACATCGATATCCGTGCTTCACATATAATGTTGAATGTTATAAAATGAAAAGATGTTAATGTTCTATAAATAATATTTTATAATACACTTCACTAATTTAATGTTACTTAAAAAGACTAATAAATCTTAATATATATAAATCTCGTGTCACAATGTTTGTCCTCAATGGACTCCTAAACCACTTAACCGATTATAATAAAATTCGCACACCATGTGCAGTTCGATCCAACTTGAGAGATAGGATAGTTTAAATCTCAAATTATATTCACAATTTTAATTTATTACTAATTATTTGTCTGTTATTATTTGACAGTCACAATTATCTGTTAACTCCAAATGATTCTAACAGATGTCGATACCTTTCGACTGGGTTGAGTAAGTAATCAATAGATGGCGCTGCTCAAAAACTTTAGCCACAGCAACGTGTAGCCAGGTCAGCTAGTGTTCTATAAAATGTTACGAGACTTCGGTACCAAACGTACTTCTGACGCACTTGTCTAAGTGACGATACAGCACACCTACTTTTACCCGATTTGCAATAATTACTAACTAGGTCCGAGTCCAATGTACGGAAGCTGACCGTACATCGATACACTTGGGGGAGGCCTATGTCGAACAGTGGATCATCACATCAACCTCGACCTCTGGAACTGAGGACTTTAATAGCAGTGTTCTCCTTACCTGTGCACATCTGCATAGAGAGACGACGTCCAAATAGGACAGTATCCGAAGCAGCAACTCCTTCGGGAGCTTCCTGTTTATATGGTAATCATCCTCGCCCGTAAACCGAGCGATCTGGAACAATAACAGTCCTTATTTTAGTAAAGGACCAGCAGTGCCCGCGACTTCGTTCGCGTGGACTACAGGATTTTGAATTTATTTAAGTAGCCTATGTTACTCCTTATTACATCAGCTACCTGCCAAAAAAAGTCCCGTCAAAATCGGTCCAGCCATTTCAGAGATTAGCCCGGACAAACACACAGACAAAAATTGTTAAATATGTTATTTTGGTGTATGTACCATATATATATTCATATGCATGTAGTAAAAAGCAGTTATTTCAATATTACAAACAGACACTCCAATTTTATTTATATGTGTATACACTATCAAAAGCTCAATAAGTTGTGATAACCGCTTGCGTCGGATTGGTCGGCCGAGAGTTTTAGTGTCCTACTCGCCAGGGTCGTGTGCTAGCGACTGGGTACTCCACCTCGTTTAGCTCTTCAATCCCCATAGGTGACAGAAGAGCTGACGAGATGCGAGTGTTTGGTCGTGGATGTGCGACCCTGGCGGGATAAACGCGAGAGTGTTTGTCGGATATCTCCGACGTAAGCAGTTAAAAGATTAACACGTCAAGTCTTACCATGACGTGATAAAATGCCCTAATTTGCCCCTTTAGGTAGTTTAAAACTGTTCTGACTTTATGCCAACTGTTCTGACTTTATGCAAACTGGTTGTAACTTGGCTAGGGGGGCTCCCTAGCCAAGTTACAACCAGTTTGTGTCGAATTCCGTTCTCTAGTCGGTAACGCCTCTGTGACAGCAATTGTAGAAAACGATAAGTTGGTAGCCATGACGCGCCTGAGTCGGCCGCTCGTTCTACAATGTAGCGTTTGTATAACAAAGGATATAGCGTTAAACATTGTAGAAACGATTTTGAACGAAGTGAACTTGGCTGCGAATTTTCTATTAGTTTGTTCTGACCACGTGACTTAACGTTGAGATGACGTCATTCCCATACATTCGATTAGTTTCGACTAGCGTTCATGATTGCAGATTATCAACTTGGCTAGGGGTACAGTACCTCTACCACGAGTTAAAAGCAATAGTATTTTTCGATACTCGATACCGACTACGTAAATATTTTGTATGGCAAAATTAACAGCGCCTCTAGCGGTCACCTACGAAACCAAAATTTGCCATACAAAATATTTATAATAATAATAATTTATTTAATTCAGATAATACAATCCATCATTGTTAGTAAAGACATACACAACTTATAAAGCTAGTGTTAGTACATATAATATAATAATATTTATGTAGTCGGTATCGAGTATCGACATATACTATTGCTTTAAACTCATGGTAGAGGTTCAGGACATTTCTTTATATAACTAAAGTGATATAACATTCTTTTTTTCCTCCCGAGTATTTTTTCTTCTTATTTATTACGACTAAAATACTTTTCGCACTTAAAACTTGAAACGAAATCAGAATTATATTTACGTGCGGCCTAAATACGTTTGAGCCATTTAATTTTTCACAACATCGTAATTTTTTATTGCATACAAGTTTACATATTTAAATATTATTATGTTTCCAAGATTTTATACATATTGTGTGGTTAGGGCTCCTGAGAGACACTCTGGACAATACGCGCCGTGTCCAGGAGTACAACCTTCTAGATCAAGCCCTTGATCCAACTGCCTAACGAGAGCCTCCTCAGATGTTGGTCAAGGCTCTTGGCTACCAAGCCATTGACTTACACGACACTTCCCACATGTCCACACATATTATTCAGGTTGCACCGTTAAACCCAAGGGAAGCAGCACTCTAGGATGCAAGTGAATCCACTGGGCTAGCTGCTAGGAGGATAATTATAATATTATGTAACTGGCCTGTCGGTCTAGTGGTTAGTGGCCCTGACTGCTATGCCGGAGGTCATGGGTTCGATTCCCACACAGGACAAATGTTTGTAAGATGAGCATGATCAATTGTTCTGTGTCTGGGTGTTATAATTTACTTATAATATGTACCTATGTATTTAGAAATATACAAGTATGTTTATCTGTTGTCTAGTACTCATAACACAAGCTCTGCTTATCTTGGGACTAGACAGCGTCGTGTGATAGTTGTAAAATAATTTAATATAATGGTTTTCATATGATTTGACCGTTACATGTTTACTGTGTTGATTTAAACATTTCAAATACTGTTTAAAGACACAATTGAAAGACAATGAGAGAGTGAACACCGGTGTTTGCTTGGGATCTAATGAATTAAAAGAAACTTGAACCCCTGAATTTGTTTCAGTGTTTCTCGGGGCAGTCAGCTAGGAAACACCGGCCTCTTCTAGCTTAAACTGACGAAGAAAAAAGGGTATTTTTTAATTCATTAAACCCCAAGCGAACGCCGGCGTTCGCGCACCTATTGTCTTTCAATTGTGTCTGTAATTATCACAATTGAAAGGTTAAAAGCCAATTTGCAATACAAATCTATACATATAAATAAAATTGGAGTGTCTGTTTGTAATATTGAAATAACTGCTTTTTACTACACGCATATATGGTACATACACCAAAGTAGGTAACATTTTTTTCAATTTTTGTCTGTCTGTCTATTTGTCCGTGCTAATCTCTGAAATGGCTGGACAGATTTTGACGGGACTTTTTTTGGCAGGTAGCTGATGTAATGAGGAGTAACACAGGCTACTTTTGTTTTAGAAAAAATTAATTTAAAATCCTGTAGTCCACGCGAACGAAGTAGCGGGCACAGCTAGTATCACATAACAATAATGGTGTGTAATGGTATAACTACACTTTGTGTAATTTATTTCATCACCACTGCTCTCAAAACGGTCAAGGAAAACATCGTGAGCTAACCGGCATGTCCTAGAACCAAAAATTCGAAGACATGTGACATCCACCAACCCGCACTGGGCCTATGTGGTGGATTACTGACCCATATCCTCTCTTAGAGAGGAGGCCTGAGTCCCAGAAGTGGGAACATTAAAAGGCTGAGTGTGGTGTAATAATGGTATAATTAACTGTTTATTTATTTAAGAGAGCATTGTCTTATTTGTAAAGAAGTCGTACAGATCAATGTAAATGTATGGCTACTTGCGATGCAAGACAATTTAATGAGTCAATGACTCATCAGTCTATACCACGTTCTAAGTAGTATATGAATAAAGAAGCATGGACTAAAATGTGATATGATAACATCTTATCAGATAAACACAGTTTAACAACAGTCTGGCGTCGTTATAATAAACAAAAACAAATTAAATGCGTGTTATTTTTACGTAAAAAATAACAATTTTCCCGCTACATTTTTTTTTTTTAATTTTAGAACATAAACAAAAATACATTCTCTATGACGCTTTACACATTTCCTTCGCCGATGACCACGGACGGGCAAAGGCAACTCGGATAAATCCGGAAAAATGTGAGCATCATTAAAAATACGTTTTTAAATTAACAAAACAATCATTATAACGGTTTATAAGCAATTCATGGGTTGAGTGGCCGCGCGCCTGAGGTCATTTACACTGACCTAACAAAGAAAAACATGAATACTGAGTACCGCGTGTGATTAAACAATAAAAACATACTAGTAATCTCGACATGATAAAGAACTCTTCTACAAGATTAGGTATACGAATAAAACGCATCTTTGTGTATTATTCAAAAATAGAATATGTACGTCTACCAGACATATAAACACTTCGGTTTTAGCAAGTATTTTAGGTTTAAAATGAATTTTTATTTCCTGGGAACGTCGTAAAGGGCGTCAAGAACAAAGAAATGGGCCCTCGACACCCATGTCAGCTGTTTTTATCACAACGAAAACACAAACAATGACAGAATATTGATTCGTTCTTACCTCGAATTTATTCCTTCCGGAATAACTCATGCTCGGGTAAGGCGTTACCTTAGCCACAATGTATGATTTAAAACACTTATTTTAAACAATAATTTGTGCAAAGTGCACCACCAAACAAATATGGAGGAAATATTTATTTGATTTTTCGCAGACAGCGACAAAGCGAAGACGTCCTTTATCAGCTGCAGACTGGGTTACCAGACTGACATAATTTGATTTCCCCACTTCTTGTTTTGTCAGGGATACCAGAAATATCAACAAGTGTGCCCAACATGGAAATAATACTGATGGTCGCCATCTGAAATAATTGTTTTTTATTGTAATAGGGAGTTTTCAAGAATAGGTGATACTGTAAAAAAATATTCTACTAATCATTTTGTTTTGCTAACGTTCACATTATGTTCATAATTCAGTCTACTGGAACTGACTATCCAATTTATATGAAGTCAATTAAGGTATAGTACAATTTAGGTATAGTTTCAATCAACAAAATAAAGTAAATTTAGTTGTGTTTAGAGTGGTTAAGAGACAAATATTACAAGTTATTGGGGAAAACGCCTTATGCGGCAACCCTAACCGCGTTCCAGGTCTCAATTTTCGTAAAATGTAGCGTTAAAATTGTTCAGTCATTGCATTGAAATGATTGACATTTCACATCAAAAACAACTGTCTATATGTGTCTCTGTTACTCTTGTCTAATATCCGATTACTCGTCTCTTTCTATGCTAAAAATACCGGTCAATATAAATAATTTACAGAAATTCCTGTAACTGGAATGGATTCGCAATAAATAAATGAGAATGTTTATGTTTTGTTGCGAAACTCTGAAAATAAAACGATTCCAGGACTTTTAGGTATTGACGGCTGCCTCGGACAACTAACCCAGATGATCCTAAAATTATTTTGCATATCCAATCCTCGTGATGTTTAGCTAACTATATTTTACATGAAAACTTTTGATAGAGAGGTTGTAGGTACATAGTTTCTATGTGGTAGTTGGTACTTAATACAAAATAGTTCTTGAGGAATCATAAAACTAGCATTTCACTTAGGCATCTCTCTGTGTCTTGTATAGCTGCCACAATAGAGTAACATCCCAGGGCCGCCAGACGTCACGTATTTTCTCACGAACGAAATGTGTACGATTGAGTACTATTATTATGTGTATTATGAACGCATGTCTACCTGCTAGCTTGCTTAGACGACCAATTTTCAGGTATCAGGTAATCAAGGTAAGTACATAAAATTATTACTTACCTCACGTAAAATCTCAACGCTGATTTTTACGTATTTTGTAGGCAATATCTTTAATTAAAATCAAGTCGCCAATACTCCCAGACACATTCCGTGGGCCTTAAAGCTTTACAGACGCTTAAAGCTCCCAAAATAATGTTATATAACTTCACGTAAATTCAAGCATGAGAATACGTAAAAATCAGCTTTGAGAATTTACGTGAGGTAAGTAATGATTTTATGTACCTACCTTGATTACCTCATACCTGAAAATTGACCGTCTAAGCAAGCTGGCAGATAGGCATGCTTTCTGAGTACATACTAATAGTAGGTACTCAATCGTCCACATTTCGTTCGTGAGAAAATACGTGACGTCTGGCGGGCCTGGGATCTTGGACTACTAGCGTTGCCAGGCGTCCAGAATAGATAAAGCCGACCATATAGTCAGGCTTTTTAGCCGCTTGTCCGGCCAAATACTTATGACCATTTTTGGCTTTTGTTACGCTTTTTATATCTGACCATTTTGTTTAGGATTGTCATTTGAGTTTTGCTTATACCGCGACAAGCAGAGCGGACTAGCAATTTAGGTATTCTATATCAGACAATTTTATTGTTGCTTCAATAGAATTAGAAAAGATTATAGACGCATTTCAAAAAAACTACTTACTAGATTTCGTTCAAACCAATTTTCGTTGGTAGTTTTTATAGTAATGTACATCATATATTTTTTTTAGTTTTATCATTCTCTTATTTTAGAAGTTAGAGGGGGGGGGGGTGTCTCTCGTGCAAACTATTCAGTTTAGAAAAAAATGATATTAGAAACCTCAGTATCATTTTTGAAGACCTATCCATAGATATCCTACACGCAAGGGATTGATGAAAAAAAAATTTGAGTTTCAGTTCTAAGTATGGGGACCCCCAAAATTTATTGCTTTTTTTTCTATTTTTGTGTGAAAATCTTAATGCGGTTCACAGAATACATCTACTTACAAAGTTTCAACAGTATTCATAGTTTCGGAAAAAAGTGGCTGTGACATACGGACGGACAGACAGACAGATAGACAGACAGACATGACGAATCTATAAGGGTATCGTTTTTTGCCATTTGGCTACGGAACCCTAAAAAAGGCGTTGCTTTTGTCCAAAAGTTTGGCTAAACTGGCTGGTGTGTCCGTCTTTTCTATTTTTAGACCTGGTAACTCGATATTCAGCCATATCAAAGGCTAAATGGATTTGGTACAAGGATAGAACATATTCTGTTATAGCACATGAAGTTTGCCGGTTCTTCTCCATAAGAAACTACTAATTGCTATCGTGCACTAGTTTCTAACGATATATAAGTGGGTATCCATAGGCCTTTGAAGTGAACCGAGTATAGACTTTATGTGAACTACAATATTTTAAATCTTGAATCTAGACGCACAGGTGTGGTCGTCTTAGAGCTGTCATATGAGAATGAGAATGGTAGATGAGACACCTTCGGACAATATACAATAATAATAATAATAATAATATTCGGGTCGGGCATGCCACCGGCCTGGAGAATCAATCCGACACATTATTTCTGGGTGTTCTCATTTAGCTAACGGAGACTATTTGCACAGACATAACCTTGTAGCCAGGATAATCCATCAGCAACTTGCTCTTAAATACAACCTTGTTGAATCAGAAGTACCGTACTATAGGTATGTGCCCGACCCAGTTCTCGAGAATGGCAGCGTCACATTGTATTGGGACCGATCTATCATCACTGACAGGACTATTGTTGCCAATAAGCCTGACATAGTGGTGATAGATCGACTAGAGCGTCGCACAATGATTGTTGATATAGCGGTCCCTCATGACGAGAACCTCGTGAAAGCTGAGAAAGATAAACAAACTAAATATCTTGACTTAGCTCGCGAGGTTGTCGACATGTGGGAAGTGGATAGAGCAATCATTGTGCCGATAGTCGTGACGGCCAATGGCTTAATTGCCAAGAGCCTCGACCAACATCTGCGGAGGCTCTCGTTAGGCAGTTGGATCAAGGGCTTGATCCAGAAGGCAGTACTCCTAGACACGGCGCGTATTGTCCGGAGGTTCCTCTCTCAGGAGCCCTGACCGCCGGCAGCTTGGACCCTGTTCCCGATGCCGGTGGGCTACTATTTTTTATATTTTTAAATGTTTTTTTTTTTATATAATTTTTTGAAGAAATATTTAAAAATATGATAAATATGTAAATATAATAAATGAATGGAATAATAATATTAATAACCCTCTTTCTTAAAGAGCCCTCGCTTGTGCGAGGTCGCGAGGACGTAAATCAAGGAGTGTGGAATTCCCTCCCGGAGTCTGTGTTTCTTGATAGCTCAACAACCTGATAGAACAACCACGGGATCTGTAGGTAAGAAATCAAATCCAAAAAATTCAAATAAATAAAGTTTAATAAATACTCAAGTACATACATACACACATATATTCCTAAGAATAAATGAGATATGTAGGTAAATAATTTAATACGAATATCCAGAAACAATGTATTGTATATATATGCCACTAAGCGCCTGAAAAAACATTGTTAGCAAACACGCTGAGAAGAAACGACGTAAATATTTAATGCTCAGGCGTTTTAATGGCTTTTTTACATTTTTACATCACCTGCTTTAGGGATGTCGGAGAATCCTTTTAGGAATGCCGAAAGATCCTTTTGGGCATGCAAAATAATCATTTTATCATGCCGAAGGATCCTTTTAGGGATGCCGAGGGGTCCTTTTAGGGATGCCGAGGGGTCCTTTTAGGGATACCGAGGGGTCCTTTTGGGGATATCGAAGAATCCTTTTAGAGATGTCGAGGTATCCATTTGGGGACACCGAAGAATTTTTTTGGGGATGTCGAAGAATCCTTTTGGGGATGCCGAGGGGTCCTTTTGGTGATGCCGAGGGATCTTTTTAGGGATGCCGTGGGGTCCTGTTGGGGATACTGAGCTGAGGGATCCTTGGTGCCGGGCCTTAGAGTAAATCTATATGATAACTCAGGCTCTGAAGGGATCAGGAAGGGGCTCCTTGATCTGATCGAACGGATAGTAAGGGTGAGTCTGCCAGAACGAGGGCTCCGTGTACCGAGTGTTGGAGTTGAACTGGTTGATCTTCTCGATCTCGTCTTGTTCCAACTTGAAGTCGAATATGCTGATGTTTTCTAGAAGTCTCTTCGTGCTGACGGTCTTCGGGATGGGTATTACGTTTCTTTCGACCTGGAGAAAGAAAAACATTATTACCTTTCGTATACCGTATGTCAGAGACACGATAAAAAGACAATGAGAGAGCGAACGCCGGCGTCCGCTGGGGGTTATAAATATTTCTAATCCGAAATTTACCACAAGGTTTCCTTTTACGATGTAGGCGAGAACTAAAAGAGGATTTTTCTAAATTCGGGGTGAAAGGGTGAATAAGGGGATGAAACGGGGGTCCAAAATTTGTATATAGAAACCGACTTTCATGCGGGCGAGGCTGCTGGCAGAAGCTTGTGACAAAATAAAGGAATAGAACATAGTGACTTCTATGCCGGAGGTCAAAACCTAGGAGATAATACAAGTAGTCTACTTCATCTTACCAACCACCTCAGTACGACCTGAGCTGGAGTCTTCCCATACTTCAGAGCTAACTCCATCAGCAGAGGGTCCTCCATCTTGGGACCTGGGTGTTTCTTGCCGAACCGCTCGACTAGAGAGCCTAAGGGGCTGTAGCCCATGACTATGATGTTCTCAGACCTGGCGAAGTTGATCAGCTCTTCTTGGATCATTTGAGGGTGGACCTGGAGAGAGATAACTTCAGTTAGTGTATGGAGAGAATTAGTTAGACAAGTTAGGTTCAGGGCGTCAAGAGTCGCAGGTTGATTCTGATTTAGGCCATGCTTGAAGACGGCGAGCAATAGGTAGCTTGCTGCCCGGCCATGCTGTAAGGAGTTGCTCGAATCGACAACAAGTGTGTTGCGATCCACAAGAAGGAGAATGCATATAAAGGGCTATATTTGACAGGCCTGTTGGTCTAGTGGTTAGTGACCCTGACTGCTATGCCGGAGGTCGTGGGTTCGATTCCCACCCAGGCCAAATGTTTGTGTGATGAGCGCGATCATTTGTTCTGTGTCTGGGTGTAATTTACCTATAATATGTATGTATTTAGAAATATATAAGTATGTTTATCAGTTGTCTAGTACCCATAACACCAGCTCTGCTTAGCTTGGGACTAGACGGCGCTGTGTGATAGTTGTGGAATATTATTAAATTATTAAATATTATTATTAAATTTCACCGGTGCACCACCAACAAAATGTATACAGCTCTATAGAGAGTTACTCACCTGGTGTCCGTTTGGTTGCGCAACCAATTTGGTGACGCGACCAGCTCGGACCTCTGGTGTCTGTATGGTGTCTAGTTTGGTAGCTTAGGGTTATATTTCACTGGGACACCACCATGGTGTCCTGGAGAAGTTTAGCCCTAAGAATTTGCCTCAAGTCTACTTAAAACTATCAACCAGATGTAGTTACCTCAATCTGCAGAGCCACCGGTTTGACGCTCCCTTCTTCGAGGAGCCTCTGCAGCTGCTCCAGGTTGAAGTTGGAGACGCCTATGGAGTTGACCAGGCCGAGTTTCTGCATGTCTTCCATCCCTCGCCAAGTTTCCATGAAGTCTACATTTGAGAAGGAGTAGTCAGCCTGGAATGGTAAGAGAACACTATAGTTTAGCTTTTTATGAATTTTCTTTATCATTCAGCAGAAAAATTTCTTTCACCGTACTTATGCTTTTTTTTTATTGTAAATAGGTTCGCTCTTGACCGGGTGAGATAGCACCTGATGGAAAGCGACGATGCGGTCGACGATGGAACGCGCTTACCTAGAAGAAACCTATTCACTCTCGACTTAAAGATTCCCGGGTTGTAGCTATAAAGCCTCGACTCGACGAGTGTATCATCGCCAATTATCCTTCTGGCTCGCCTCTCAATTGCCTCAAGTGCATCAAGCTGGTATCCCGCAGATCCGTCCCAAAGATGAGAGCAATACTCCATACACGATCGAACTTGCGCTTGATAAACTTGCTTTTTTCGTTGTAGACATTCTCATGGATGTTCGTCACTCTGGGACGGATGAAGGTCTGTCAGGACCATCAGGACTCTTGGAGAATGTAAACTTTTTTTTTGGTGGGCAAAAATCATTCAAATGACATCCCCTGCCCTTGAGCGGAGCGAGAGATAGTGTCAGACTCTCACTGACTAAAAAACCCACCCCGTTCCTTCTTGCCTTTCATACCGGGGCCGAGCTACCTTCCGGAGCTAACCCTGGCCCCAGTAGGCTTTGACCCAGCTGGGCCCCTGCTGTTGCTGATAACTCCTTGACGTCATCGACGACTTGGGCTCGGTCCGGACAGTTACCGGACGGTCGGACATCGAACTAAAGTAAACCTTATAGCGCGCCATAATAAACGGGCTACGGTGCCAGCTCGTGCCCCCCCTCGTACCTCGCACGCCCCGCAAATCACGCCACCTCGCCGGTCGGCGCGCCTGCTCGCGCGCTGTTGTAATGCGCAGAGCGCTAGCGCCAGTCCGCTATAAGCCACCACTTGGATAGCGCGCGTGCATGTGCTCCGCACGGCGGGCGTCGGAGGCCTATCTACTTTACGTACGTTTCGAACCTGTCGTTTTGATCCTGTTGTGACAGTGTTTAACTGTAAACCTGGTCTATAATTAAAACCTATATCGCGTAACGTAACCGTCTTTTCACTGCAACACCCCCCTATAACCTTCATAATAAGCACACAGACCGTATTGTCAATTGCATGTCCTCACGTATTAAAGTAGTACCTTACAAAGGGAGATAGTAATCATCATCATCATCATCATCATCATATCAGCCGAAAGACGTCCACTGTTGGACATAGGCCTCCCCTAAGCGTCGCCACAACGACCGGTCCTGTGCGTCACGCATCCATCGGGTTCCCGCGACCCTGACCAGGTTATCGGTCCACCTTGTTGGAGGCCGTCCAACGCTGCGTCTTCCGGTACGTGGTCGCCACTCCAGAACCTTTCGTCCCCATCGACCATCTGTTCTGCGTGCAATGTGTCCTGCCCATTGCCACTTAAGTTTGGCGATTCTTCGAGCTACGTCGGTTACCTTGGTTACCTTGGTGAGGCGCAGTACATTGAATTAACAATCCAATGCCCCTTTAAATTGGATTGTTAATTCAATGTACTGCGCTCACGACTCGTCGCTGTGCCAGCGCTGAGCTCAAGACTGCTTTCTTAGAGAATAGCACCCCAGTTAAGTAAAATGTACAGATACCGGCACGGATCTTAAGCGCTGGCTTCAAGTTGCGTAGAAGTCAAATATCGGGCCTATTTAGTGGTATGAAGTGAGACGCGGGGGCGGGGAGTGTCAGTGATTGGCTCGCCGCGCCATCGTGTCGTAGACGTCACTCGTGATTCGTTCCATGCGCTTGCCGCATGTCTACAAGGTGTCGTTTCAAAGCTGCAAAATATTTCAGGAGGTAATTATGTTAGTGATTCTCGACCCGAATCAATAATAAAATGAGTAAGTATTTTTTTTTTCTTATTTATGTAAATCGGTACCTATGTGTGAACTACGTTTCTTAAAAAGCAGCCAGTCTGATACCTGCCTTATAACCGCGCTTTCTTTCACACACACAAACATGGAACAATAAAGGGCGTTTTCACACACACTAACTCGCAACGATAGTTTCATAAATAATGTATCATCCAATCATCATCCCGCACGCCACACCCTAGCCACGCCCCCGCGGCCATCGATCAATCGAATTAGTTTAGTATAATTAAAAAATAAAATAACAAGTATTACTGATTATTGACCAGGTATTGATTTTTCACATGATTATTTATAAGTTTTATTACAACCTCCTAAAATATTGTGCAGTTTTAAAACTGCACCTTGTATAACAACGATGACGATTGGCTCGCTAATGTATGGAATGCGCAAAGCGATCCCCACTCTGACGCCGAGCGCTCAAGATTCGTGCCGATACCTATACCTCCTCTTAAAGCATACTCACGTTGAGACCTATGGGCCAGTGCATAAGATACAGGTCGATGTAGTCCAGTCCAGACTTGTCCAGTGTATCCCACAAGGCAGACGCTACCTCTTCTCTTTTGTGTTGAGTGTTCCACAGCTGAAAACCGGAACAGAAGTAATTAGGAACTCGGAACACGTAGTCGTTGAAGTACCTTACTCACCCACCGTGGTCATCCGGAAACATTCCCAGAAGACGGGACTGATCTGTGTGGTTTACGTTGCCTAGCAGTAAAACACACGTTCGTTCTTACTCGCTTTTTAGGGTTCAGTACATTGAAAGGAAAAAGCGGAACCCTAAGAGCCGGAAGTCGGACTCGCGCACTGAGGGTTCTGTGCAAACTCCATTCCTGAATGGAGTCTCAAAGATTTTTCCGAATGGCAATTTTTTTTTTTGTGACGTAGCTTACATCAAATTTACTGTTTTCAGATTTTATCCTATACCTGTGCTATAAGACCTTGCTTTGTGCCAAATTTCAGGATTCTGGGTCAACGGGAAGTACCCTATCGATCTTTGAGAGTATCAAACTTTTTTTGCGACTTAAACGGCCGTATCTTTTTAGGGTTCCGTAGTCAACTAGGAACCCTTATAGTTTCGCCATGTCTGTCTGTCTGTCCGTCCTCGCTTAATCTCTGTGACCGTTAGCACTAGAAAGCTGAAATTTGGTACCAATATGTATATCAATCACGACAACAAAGTAGTAAAATAAAAATTGGAAAAAAATGTTTTATTAGGGTAGCCCCCCTATACTATGTAAAGTGGGAAGTGATTTTTTTTTTAATTTCAACCCTTACGTGTGATACAGTGATATATTGTTGGATAGGTATTTAAAAATGAATAGGGGTTTACTAAAATCATTTTTTGATAATGTCAATAATTTCGGAAATAATCGCTCCAAAAGTAAAAAACAATGTGTGTGTCCCCTCTAGCTTTTGAACCATAAGTTTAGAAAATATGAAAAAAATCAGAAAAGTAGAACTTTATGGACTTTCTAGGAAAATTATTTTAATTTTGATGGTAAGAACAGTTTTTGTACAAAAAAGACAAAAGGGTTCTACAAAATAATTTCTGGACTAAGTTTGTAGTATAATCGTATATGCAAGCAATTTTTCAAACTCATAAGTGGGTACACTCATTGTGACGGACGGGAAACTACGGAACCCTACACTGAGCGTGGCCCGACACGCTCTTGGCCGGTTTTTTTTATTCGTTAACTCAGAAGTTTGATTTTTTTACAGCTTGAAGGGACCGCACACCTGAGTATATGGTTATAATTTCAACTCGATACCTCCACACGTTCTCGAGATAAAGGGTCTTGACAGACAGACAGACAGACAGACGGACAGACAACAAAGTGATCCCATAAGGGTTCCGTTTTTTCTTTTTGAGGTGCAGAACCCTGAAGACCAAGCTCTTAAACTTCTAGTTTCTTACAAACTTAAAGAAAGCTATGTCTCACCTTAGTAGTGACAAAGATATCCTCCCTCGTAACTGCTCCTTCAGAAATCTTAATATCAATAGCTTCTCCAATTTCTTCCTCTGTGTTATAAATGGAGGCTGTGTCAAAGTGCCTGTACCCGATATCAATAGCTTGTAACACCAGGTCCCTGAGTTGCTTGTCTTTGGAACTGACCACACCATTCTGGCAAAAAAACATTATGTATATGGTACAGGGCACATTGCTCGCAGAACAGATGGTCAATTGACCCGAAAGGTTTTGGAGTGGCGACGACATACCATAAGATGCAGTGTTGGAAGGCCTAGTGAGGGTCACTGGAATTCGATGGTTGCCAGACGCACAGGACCAGTCGTTATGGTGACGCTTGGGGGTGACCTATGTCCAACGGTAGCCGTATTGCGGCTGAAATTTTGATGATGACGCGTGTTATAGTCTTATTAGCTGCTGCCAGCGGATTCACCCGTGAAAGAAGAAAGACAACCACTGGTGGACATAGGCTTCCTCTAAGTGGCGCCATAATGAACGTTCCTGTGAATTTCGCATCCATCGGACTCCCGTGACCCTAACCAAGTTTGTGGGACTACTTAACAGCCGAAAGACGTCCACTGCTGGTCATAGACTTACCCCAAGTGTCACCATAATGAACGGTCCTGTGCGTCTTGAATCCATCGGATTCCCATGACCATCACCAGGTCATCGATCCACCTTGTGGGACTACTATAGGTACTATAAATTAACCTTACTAACCACTAAAAGCTATAGCAGATCATCTATATCTTATCTTACCCACAGAAATGATGAAAGAGGTTAGAAAGGAAATACTTTCCGATTTGTACTACAACGAGTGTCGCCGCTTGTCTCACACCATTTAACTCCACTACAGGCAATAAATCAATACGAACGCGCATCACGCAACTAACAGACCACGCACACTTAGATCGCAAGTTTGCTATTGGTAGTTGAACTATGAGCATTGCCTTACTTTGTGGCACGCCTGCCCCGCTTACACGGCCATTGTAACCTCTTATATCTGTTCTGAGGTGGCAAAGATCTTACCTTATCAAATCCAAGGTATGTGCCCAGAGCCAAGGCCGGTATCTCACTCCCATCAGACATCTTCAACTGTGGCACCGCTAACGTTGACTTCATCTATAACGGAAAGATAAAAGATCATCTAGTGGAAGATTAGACACGTAGAAGATTGGTAAATGGTAGGAACCATCTCCACGGCGAGAGAATCGCAGCGATATTATAGGTACCGGCACGAATCTTGAGCGATGATCTTCACTTGCGCAGAAGTCAAATATCGGGGTCTATTTAGTGGTATGAAGTGAGACGCGGGGGCGGGGGGAGTGTCAGTATGAGAGTGAGACGTTGTCGTATCGCCACGCACCTGATGCTTCTGGCAGCAGGTCCGCCGCGCGCTCGCTGCGGAACGTGGCGCCAAACACAGGTCATTTCTGCGTTGCTTGTCTTCCAAGAAAATTGCACAACGCCTCGTCGAGGAAACGCGGCGATTCCATTAGGAGGCGCGACGATACGCTGGCGGAATAATCGCGCGTTCGTGGAGACTACACGTCCAAGCACGGAATCATCGCGAGTCTCTCGCTCGTGGAGATGGTCCCTAAGGTAGGAAATCATCTAATGACTTCTCCCGCTTGAGGGGGCATCTCAGACTTTTACTGGCTCAAATCATACCTTTGTTCTTTCAGTTACTCTATGCGGCCTGAGAACACGGGTAAGAACTGTAAGAAGTCGATCCCTGGCCCCACTAGGCTTGCGCCCTGCTGGGGCCCTTCGGTTTTGCTGACATCTCCACTTAAAGGGCAATGGAGAGGGCTACGCTCTGAGTTTCCTTGCGTGATAGCATCAGGAAGGAAGACATATGTAGGAGAACCAAGGCTACCGACATAGCCCGAAGTATCGCCAAACTTATCGATAATCTTGTTGACACCTCTACGGTCCGGACTAAGCGTTTCGCCTCGTCATTATACCGCGTATATCGAAGGACTGGAACTTAGAAGCGCGAGTGGAACACTACGCGACGTCGATGACTCGTAGCATTACGCTACACTGGTAATAAAACCACAACGAAAAGTTATTTTTTACACTAATATATAGTAGGCACAAGGGATCTTGAGTGGTTGCGCAGAAGTCAAATATTCGGTCTCTTTAGTGGTGCAAAGTGAGAAGCGGGGGCGAGGATTGTCAGTGATTGGCTCGCCGCGCCATCGCGTCATAGGTATCATTCCTCATTCGTTCCCTGCGTTGCTGCAAGTATCTAACAACGAAGACGATTGGCTCGCGGCTCGCCAATGTATGGAATGCTAAACTAACATTATAGAGGTAAATTTTGTTTTTTTTTTTCTCTGAAAGTACTGGTCCGATTTTTTAAATTTTTTCACCGATAGAGAGCTGCTTTATGCTTGAGTGACATAGGTTATGTTTTATGAACGCGGGCGAAGCCGCGGGCAAAAGTTAGTTTTTGATAAAATAGTTTTTGTTTGAAACTTACCCTGAATGTTGTAGAAAACTTTCGGACTTTGCCAAAAAAGCCTAAATATTGTCGATACATTTTGCGGCCAAGCACTGCAAAAAACATAAGAATAAGTTAATTACATTCGCATTCTTATTAACTATAGCAGATTAGAAACTTGGCTAGGGGTACCTACTGGACATTTTTTGACAGATAGTTTAAATACAAACTTATTAACACGCTTATATTAGCTTCTTAACACGCTTATATTAGCTTCATCTGTACCTATGTTTGTAACCAACGCCTTTGAGCTCGATTTTGACCAACTTTAGGCGATCAGATTTTCTTCAAACTTTGCACACTCATCAAAGACTGATGACAATACAATATTCTGTTTTTTTTTAGTGCAAAAAAAAAATAGTTAAAAAAACTAAAAAAAAACGCTTTCATAGCATATCAAACTAAAAAGTGTAAAATAATTTTCAATATAGGTAGAAAATAATAATAATGAACGAAAAATATTAATATCATTGTGAAAAAAGCGTGGGGTGCTCGATTTACGAAAAATATGGCACAAAGCGCCCCACGCTTTTTTCACAATGATATTAATATTTTTCGTTCATTATAGATATACATATAGAATTGATTTCGACGCACTCAACGCTTTCAGACGTGCTCATCAATGTATTAAATATTTAATTAAATTAACATTTGCATAATTAGTGACCTAGTTTAGTGTACTGGCGTGTTTATTCAGACACACTTTGTAAGTGCTGACAAGTTCAAAATGAACTAATAGGATTATTATAATCTAAAATATGGATAGCAGCCCCTTCAATCGGAGCGGGATAACGCGACGCAGCCCTCCTCCAACACCTACACCAACGCAGCCCCAACCTAGACATGAACGAGCCCAGGAAGATGAGAGAATGGAAGTAGTAACGACTCCTGAGATCCAGAACTGGTTGAGTTCTATTGAGCAGCACCTGAACGAGGTATGTGCCATTTCTTCTGATGGAAAACTTAACTCGGATCAGAAACTAAAAATAAGTAATCTTTGCCGAAAAGTGGGTTATGGAGTCTCGCAACTGGCTGTCCAATACCAATCATTAAAGCACAATGCCGTTAAGACCCATAACTCCCTAAAAACTTTAACAGAAGACCGAAACCTAAGGGATTGTGTCTTAGAAATGAACCGGACGATTAAAGAATCGTGTGGAAAGCAGGAAACCGCTACCTCATCTTTTGCAGATATGGTGAAGAAAGGATCAAACAGTTTTGTTCGTCCCAACACTTTTAGCTCCGTGGCGATTTATCCCCGCGACAACACGAAGACCAGTGACGAAACCAAGAACATTGTCCAGAAAATCGTTTGCCCAGGTGATATGAAGCTAAAAGTCCGAGGCGTACGTAAAATAGGAAAAGGAGGACTTATTATCAGCACCGAGACAAAAGAGGATCTAGACAAGCTAAAGCAAACAGTCCAACAAGCTTCTTCAGGGCTCACCATTGACGACCCCCAAAAGCGCAAACCACGCATTATAGTTATAGGAGTCCCTGCATCAATGGCTGAAAATGAGGTTTTCAAGTGTATTTATGACCAAAACTTGGCCGACAAATCGCCGACTTTGACCAGAGATGCATTTTTGACCTCAATCAAACTTAGCCATAAATCTGGCAGGAAAGATGCGGAGAACTGTAATTATATAATAGAAGTTCCAGCTTCAATTCGGAAGGCACTCATCACGCAGGATAGACTATTTGTCAATTGGACGTCCTGTCCGGTACGAGACTTCACTCTGGTAACGAGATGTTACAAGTGCCAGCAGTACGGTCATGCGGCCAAGACGTGTAAAGTCGCTGCCCCTACGTGTGGTCATTGCGGTGTAGAAGGCCACACAACCCAAGACTGCACAAAAAAAGCCGACACGCCAAAGTGCGCAACATGTTTGCGTTTCAAAAAACCTGCCAACCACAAGACGGGAGATCCAGAGTGTCCCGCTAAAAAATCTGCCGAAAACAGGTACATAAATTCTATTGACTATGAAGGCGCCTAAGAGCGTCACATATATATTTGTATATTTTAGACTTAATTTATTGTTTGTATTTTTCTTATTTTATGGATAGTAATTTAATAACAGATATAGATAATACATTTGTAACGGTTTCAAAGCAATGTAAGGTAGAGGAGTGCAGACAATATGTTTCCGACACTCAAATGTCATTAACCATACTAACCCAAAATATTCGCAGTATTTATAAAAATATAGATAGCTTTAACCTTCTTCTTCATAGACTAAACCTTGAGTGTGATATATTGGTACTAACTGAGTGCTGGTTGTGTGATCGTCAGGCCAACCTCCCAGAAATACCTGGGTATAACTTATTTTACACCACAATAAACAACAACCAAAATGACGGTGTGGTTGTCTATTCCAAGGCAACTATAGACGTCACAGTCGAAGAAGTTCCTCTAAAGGACTGTATGAGTAATTGCTTGATCATCAAAGTTGGTACAACCACAGCAATAATTGCTATGTATAGATCACCTTCTATTAGAAACTTAGAAACTTTTCACGCTTCCTTAAATCAAATTTTTCAATCATTGTGCACCTATAAGAATGTTATACTAACGGGAGATATAAATATAAACATAAACTCTGATAATTGCGATGCAGGGACCCAAGACTATCTAAATATCTGTTCATTCCATGGTTTTCTACCCGCTCACTCTTTGCCTACTCATCAAAGCGGTTCCTGCCTTGATCATATGATGATTAAATCTAGCTTATCTTACATTACACTTGTTGCTAACTCGACAATTACAGACCATCACGCTGTCCTACTGCACCTAAACCTAACGCTGCCTAAGCAAAATCGTCCTCGGACCAAAACGCAACTAAACACAAATAAACTCGAAAATGATTTACGCAATCTTGACTTTAACCCAGTTTACAATACTGCTGACGCTAATTTTGCTTTATCGTACTTAATAAATCATGTTCAATTTGCAATATTACGTAACACGACTATTTCTTCCGTAAACAAGAAACTGTATAACATTAAACCTTGGGTTACTCCGGGCTTGATTCGATGTATCAGACAGAGGGATAAACTTCATCAGAGAGCTAAGAAATACCCTGACAATCCAATCATACAAACTACCTATAAAAGATACAGGAATTTTTGCAATAACCTCCTGAAGAACTTGAAAAATAACTACGATAAAAATGAATTAGCTAAAGCAGGAAACAACAGTAAGCAGCTTTGGAAACACATTAAAAATGTCACTTATATGGCAAAAAAACGTGAATCTAATTCGAGTTTACTGCTTATTAATCCCTCACCTCATTCATCAGCTAACCACGTTAACAACTTTTTTATAAATGTTGGGAAAACTCTTGCCGAACAGATTCCAACACAAGACTGTGTCCAAAGACCTTCGCTTGATTTAAGAAACAGGTATACCCTAAATTCTTTTGGCTTACTGGATACTGACGAAGACGAAGTTACTCGAATCATTTGTGGACTAAAAGATGATTCTGCAGTAGGTTGGGATAATATTAGTAATAAGATCCTAAAACTTTGTAAGCATATCCTTGTTCCGCCTTTGACGCATATACTTCGTATCTGTTTTTCTGAGGGAGTTTTCCCTAGATTTATGAAAAAAGCAATTGTAATCCCTGTTTTTAAATCCGGAAACAAAGATTTAGTAAATAACTATAGGCCAATATCGATACTTTCCTCAATTTCAAAAATACTAGAAAAAATATTAAACAATAGACTAATTAACTATTTAGAAAAAAATAAGCTCTTATCCTCTGCGCAATTTGGTTTTAGAGCCAAATTATCTACAGCTGATGCAGTACACAGCCTGACAGATTACGTCTCTGAAGAACTCGGTAAAGGACAACAGACCCTGGGGGTATTTCTTGATCTAGCGAAGGCCTTTGACACGGTATCGGTTCCTTTATTATTAAACAAACTAGAAGCTATAGGAATAAGAGGCACACCGCTAAAACTTTTTGCTGACTACTTAGATGATCGATATCAATGTGTCAAAATAGACAATATTACGAGTGATGAGCAAATAAGCTCTGGATATGGTGTTCCCCAAGGAAGTATCCTGGCCCCTACCCTATTTCTGATCTATATCAACGATTTATGTAACCTAAATATTAAACATGGCAAAATTGTTTCATATGCCGACGACACGGCCTTAATATTTACCGCAAAAACTAGCAGCGAATTATACGAATACGCTCAATTGGGTTTCAACACTGTGACTAATTGGCTTCAAAACAATTTATTAACATTGAACGCTGACAAGACAAAATATATTCACTTTTGCATGCGTAGTCCTCAATTTAACACTGATAACTCTCATCTGTATGCCCATAAATGTGGATTCCGATCATCCAGCATGTGTGAGTGTCCCTGTATCTTAAAAACACACGACATCAAATATCTCGGGGTCATAATAGATGAAACGCTCTCATTCAGACCACACATTGAAAGTCTAGTTAAAAGAGTGCGCAAATTAACCTATGTCTTTAAAAAATTGCGAGCGATCGCAGATCCAAAATTGGTGACACAAATTTATTTAGCCCTAGGACAATCTGTAATCCAATACTGTATCACATCCTGGGGTGGAGCACTTAAAACTCATCTACTGCCTCTTGAAAGAGCCCAGAGAGCAATTTTAAAAGTAGCCAATTTCCTTCCCTTTCTCTATCCTACAGATCAGCTATACAAATCCTGTAACGTGCTTTCTGTTCGCCAGCTTTTCATAACGCACTTAGTACTAAAACAGCACACCATGCTTTCCTACAACGCTGAAATCACTAATAAGAGACGGAATGATATTGTTTGCCATTCTAATGCATCCTCAAAATATGTATTTGTAAAAAGATTTTTTTCTTTTTTAGGCCCATTTCTGTACAATAAATTAAATAGGAAATTAAGTATCTACCAATTAAATAAGTATAAATGTAAAAAAATGATTCTCCAATATTTCCTAAGCTTATCTTATATAGACACAGAAGACCTACTTACTGTTTGTAAATAAAACACGCTGTATCTCTAAATTTCGTTAAGTTTTTAAAATAGTTATATTTAGTGTTAATTTATTTTTTTGTATCTGCTTAGCACTCTCTAGCCTGAAACACAGGTTTATCCTAGTTCAGGCAAATTAGCAACTGTGTTCTTTTTAATATTTAAAATACTTTATTGTAAATGTGCCCTATGTTATAAATAAACGATTTTATTATTATTATTATTATTTTTTATTATTATTATTATTTTCTACATATATTGAAAATTATTTATTTATTTTATAATTTATGTACACACAGTAAAAGAAGAAGATACAACATTATTATAAATTATGTACAAAGGTACTGCTTATTTCATGAAGAAATTTACACTTATATTATTATTATTTTACACTTTTTAGTTTGATATGCTATGAAAGCGTTTTTTTTTAGTTTTTATTAAAATTTTTTTTTAGTACTTATTTACGAAACCTGAAACACCTGTCTAGTATTTTAAAATAAAAAATCTATGTACAAAATTTCAAACCCACTGCATAAAAAATCACAAAGTCATAAGCTTGTTATGTCAGCAAAAATACATAGTCACCGGACCTTCCAGGTGACTGAGGGGTTGTTTTACACTTTCATCCAGCTGTTTGCTGGCGCCTAATACCCGCTATGATCTGCAGTGACCTTTTTTTTTATGGTGGGAAAAATCATGCATTGACATCCCCCGCCCTTGGGCGGAGCGGGAGATAGTGTCAGACTCTTACTGACTAAAAGACCCACCCCGTTCCTTCTAGCCTTCATACCGGGGCTCGAGCGCCCTTTCGGATAACCCTGGCCCCAGTAGGCTTCGACCCAGCTGGGTCCCTGCTGTTGCTGACAACTCCTTGAGGCGCGCGGGAACAGTGCGCGCCGTCGACGACTTGAGCTTGGTCCGGACAGTTACCGGACGGCACCTGCAGTGACCTGCATTGTACTTAGTGTCGGTAGTGTCCAACTGGTTAACTTTTGAAATATTTTTTGGAAAAAAATATAACTTTCTGAAAAAAGGATTGAAGTCCATTCAGTTACTGATTCTGACTGAACCAACTATATTCAGGTTACACATAGGTATCTACTTAAACTAAGAATAATGTAGAAATGTTAGATTAACTTTGAAAATTGTCTTTAAACTACGGTTACATTCCTTAGTAAGTAGTTGTTTTAAACTTACCCTTAACTTCGTAATTTAGAGCGGAAACTTTTGGACCTTACCCACTTTTTAATTATAATCAACGCGAGTGCTCGTAGTCAGTACCTGACTGATACTAATCAAGTTTGATGAAGTATGCGTGTAATGGGCCTACCACACGCTCAAGCTTTACCACAGTTTTGCCTGACGATGTGTTTGTCTTTTGTTTGCGAGACGCTTGTATACGCAAAATGGTCACCCTTTCGGTGCGGGCACGCTCGGCGTAGTTTGTACTTTTATTCTTATTTACTTTGTGTATATAACCGTTGTGCTGTGTCTGTACCGAATAAAAGTATTTGTATTCTATTCTATTCAAAACTGTGGTGAGCTTGTGCGTGTGAAAGGCCTATTAGCGACATCCCCTTGATATTATTATCCCATTTTTAGGATTTCATAACTCAAAAGGCAAAAACGGAACCCTTATAGGATCACTTGGTTGTCCGTCCGTCCGTCTGTCTGTCAAGACCTTTTATCTCGAGAACGCGTGGAGGTATCGTGTTTAAATTCAAACCATATACTCAGGTCTGCGGTCCCTTCAAGCTGTGACAAAATTTTTAAGTTAACGACTAAAAAAAGATACGGCCGTTTATGTCGCAAAAAACGTAAATTTTGATACTCTCAAACAACGAAATTCATAGGGTACTTACCTCCCGTTGACTCAGAACCCTGAAATTTGGCACAATGCAAGGTCTTATAGTTGTTACCTACGTCAGCAATTCAGAAAAATCTTCGAGACTCCATTCGGAAATTGTAGTTTGCACGGAACCCTCAGTGCGCGAGTCCGACTCGCACTTGCCCAGTTTTTTAGTTTTATAGGTCTACCACACCCACAAGCTTCACCACAGTTTTGCCTGCGAAGATCGGTTTGTACACGGAAAACTACATCAATATTTTATTACAGTATACACTAGGAAAGAAATCAATTAGCGTATAAGTAATTAATTAATTAAACCCCAAGCGAACGCCGTCGTTCGCGCACTAAACCCCAAGCAAACGCCGGCGTTCGCGCAACTATTGTCTTTCTATTAGACAGCTAATGAACTCAAAAAACACCCACAAAAACTCTAATTACCTACGATTATGTATGATACATGTGTTTGTCAAATTTAACGTAGGTATTTGCAAATTATGCAACATTGACACATTTGTCAAACAGCGTACGTCTTTGTCGTGTTCGATGACAATCTTGACTGACGTCGTGTTTGACAAACAAGTTTGAACATGAACGGCTGGTCATTATTTGTTTTTAGAACTACCCCCTATAGTACAATTACGAGGGTTTTTATTATTGATTGTAAGATTCTTATTTCTTGAGCAAATAAACTTGAAACTTGGCAGAAATTCAATTCAAAATGAAAGTCTTTGTTTCATTTTGATTAAAATTTGCTTGTTATTACTAGTTTTTCAAAACTACCCTCAAAATACGGATAAGAAGTGTTAAGCTAGAACTACACTGCGCACAAGTGTGCCACACCCCGATCTGGGCGCATCGGTGTCCATACATGTTATGTGGAAATTAGACTTGTAGAGCTACAAATACTGGCATTGATCTTGACCGCTCGACGTCAGAGTGGGGATCGCTTTGCGCATTCCATACATTGGCGAGCCATTCGTAGTTGTCGGGAGGTACGTGCTGCAAGCGCAATGAACGAATCACGAGTGGCGTCTATGAAGCGATGCGCGGCGAGCCGACCACTGACGTTCCCCGCTCCCGCGTCTCACGTCGCACCACTAAAGAGACCTGCCCCCTTAGCCAAGTTACAACCGTTACGCTTGCATCGAACGCTTCGAGTTGGCCGCGTCGCCGAATCTTTTATTCTCACCACGTGACTGAGCGTTGAGATGACGTCATTCCCGTACATTTGAAGCTTTCTACAAGCGTTGACGATTGCAGATTTGCAACATGGCTAGGGGTACTGATATTTGATTTCAGCGCAACTTGAAGCCAGCGCTCAATACCCGTGCCCGTATTAGTACACTTGATCCAGGCCACACAGCGTCGTTCTACGTACAAATATGTCATGTTACATGTGTGCGTCGGTCTAATACCCTTGTTTTTTCGTAATAATCTTTTATTTGTTTTAATTTTTTTCTGCACCTGCCATGTTTTCTCTTCACCACCCTAGGTTGACTGGTAGAGAATGCCTAAGCCATTAAGACCGCCTGTGTACTTTTATGTTGCATGAAGTTTTAATAAATAATGTAGTTCTAATTTGACAGTCGTTACAGGTAGGCAGACGCCAGGAAGTCTGGCCATGAGTCTATCCAAGGAGTATTGTGGTGCCCAATAAGTGAGTTGTGGAGGTCTGATAGGCAGTCGATCCATGTAACACACGGGTATTCAGCCGCATTCAGTTAGAATGTAAGCCGACCCCAAGCTAGTTGAGAACCGGGTCTTAGTACAGGCCATGGTCCGGAGCGAGGAGGAGTGGCAGGCGGGTACCTCCTTTTGGGAAGCAGTAATGTTAGCAAAGGAGGCGGCCGCACGCGTGTTGGAAAGGCCCTCACGCACAAGCTGCCGGGATTCCGATCCCGATTTCCGGCTACCACAGGTGTGGGTTTGCAGATGCCGAGCTATGGGTAGCTCGCCGTCCGACCGTCCGGTAGCCGTACGAACCGAGCCCAAGTCTTCGACGGCGCGTCGTGTTCCACGTAAGCCTCAAGTTGTCAGCAACCGTAGGGGCCCAGCAGGGTCGAAGCCTACTGGGGCCAAGGATCTATTTCTGAAAAGAAGGCCCCGGTATGAAAGGTAACAAAGGAACGAGGTGTGTTTTTTAATCAATAAAAGTCTGATACTATCTCTCGCTCCGCCCAAGGGCGGCAGATGTAATCTGGATGATTTTTACCCACCAAAAAAAAGGTCGAAGCCTACTGTGGCCCTGGGTAATGCCAGAGAGAACCCCGGAGACCTGGAATGAAGGCAAAGAAGGAACAGGAGTGGGTTTTAGTCAGTAAGAGTCTGACACGCCATCCCGGCCCGCCCATTGGTGGGAGATGTCATTAGATGATTCCCACCAAATAAAAAGTTAGTTGAGAAAACGCTACGGACATGATCTGGTCTTCTTTATTTACAGGACCTGGAGTATTTCACACGCATCTGAGCGTTCTGTTCAATGTTTCTTTTAATCGACTTTTTTAGAAAAAACTACCGGATGCCGTTCTCTCGAATTCGTAAATACATAACATTAGTATTGTTCTCAAATCAAAGTACAGTCAATGTCAGAAGACATTTAGCGTAATAATTATACTAGTGTACAATTACCGGCACGGATCTTGAGCGCTCAGCGTCGGAGTGGGGATCGCTTTGCGCATTCCATACATTGGCGAGCCAATCATTGTCGTTGTCAGATACATACAGCAACGCAGGGAGCGAATCACGAGTGACGTCTATGACACGATGGCGCGGCGAGCCAATCACTGACACTCCCCGCCTCCGCGTCTCACTTCGCACCACTAAAGAGACCGAATATTTTACTTCAGCGCAACTTGAAGCCAGCGCTCAAGATCCGTTTATAAAAGAAAATGAGTCAAAGCATTTACTTGAAACAAACCATTTACCTACAGACACTTTTGAATTGTCAAAAACGAAACTAATTAATGATTTTAAATAAACCTTTGAACTTATAAATGCTTTTTAAACTTATTTTTTTTTAAATACCCTCCTTCTGAGGCAGTCGGATAAAAACTGGCTCTTAAGCTTGCAATGATGGATTTTTCGCACTCGTGCGGCGTACGATTCAAAACCACGACCCATTTCTCACCATTTTATTTATTTTTTCAAAAAAGTGTATTGAAAAACCCATATTTATAAAATAACACATAAATAATAATATAAAGACTAATAAGAGGCTAATATTATAAAGAGGGAAAATTTGTATTTTTGTGTGTATGTTTGTAATGAATAAACTCAAAAACTACTGTGCCGATTTCAAAAATTCTTTCACCGTTGGAAAGCTACATTCACCCTGAGTAACATAGGCTGTAATTATTGCCCGCGCGAAGCCGGGACGAACGAGCCGCTAGTCTTTTAATATTTTGAAATATTTTTATACACTTACATTAAATTAGTAACTCATATTTATATTAAAAGAATAAAGAGAATTATGTAACATACATGTAATAATTTTAAAAATTAACAAATAAACAATAACCAAATAATAATCAATAATAATAATAGTTAATTAATATTATTTAAGTATTATCTTGGTGTAAAATAAAGGATATACACCGCTAAATTTTAATCGTTTCAATCCCGTGGAGGGTCGATCCGGTACATGAAACACGTAGATAAAAATCGATAGAGTTGTAAAGATAAAATTAAAAAATTAAGTACCTTTTTTCAAAACTCGTATTAATTTACGCATGTACGAAATTAATTTCTATAAGAAAACGTGAGCTGAGCGAGTGCAATGATCTGTAGGTAATTTTCGGCGTTGCGTACAAACTACCACTACGACTAGGACTTTTAATTTTCTCCTTACAAATCGATAGTGTTTCATGTACCGGATCGACCCTCCACGGGATTAAAACGATTAAAATTTAACGGTGTATAAATAAATAAACTAAAACACACACAAGTTGTTAACCATTGTCCACTTACCCAAAAACTGACAAAGAATTCAACAAAAAAGACACCGCCTCAAATAAACAGGTAACGGAGCAAAAAAAGGGGGGAACAGTAAAATCTTTTTACTTTCTTTTAAGCAATATCTGTTCGACTGTACCTATTGCTTTGCAAACGTACCAGTTACACACGGTCAGCCATTTGACACTATCGCGTGGGGTGCTGTGTGCTGGGTTTATCATGATAATTTTAATTCTGGGGTTCCTGGCTGCTGTGTCTGCTGGCTCCAGCTCGGATAATAAGGACACCTATAAGAATCAACGTAAGATATTTTGTTTTTATTTATTTATACAACAAATGATGATAAAACTCCAGTCTAATCAATTTTATTCTACTCTACAATATTAGCTTTAGTATATGCAAAAACCTGAAACACACGTGTAAAAAAATAAAATACTAAAATACTAGATCTTTATGTCAAGTTATAAGCTTGTTATGTCAGCAATAATAAATAGTCACCGGGATATCCAGGCGACTGAGCGGTTGTTTTCGTAGACGCGGGCTTGCGGACAGTGAGCAATGGGTAGCTCGCTGTCCGGCTGTCCGGTAACTGTCCGGACCAAGCCCAAGTCGTCGACGGCGCGCGCTGTTCCCGCGCGCCTCAAGGAGTTGTCAGCAACAGCAGGGACCCAGCCGGGTCGAAGCCTACTGGGGCCAGGGTTATCCGAAAGGGCGCTCGAGCCCCGGTATGAAGGCTAGAAGGAACGGGGTGGGTCTTTTAGTCAGTAAGAGTCTGACACTATCTCCCGCTCCGCCCAAGGGCGGAGGATGTCAATGCATGATATTTCCCACCATAAAAAAAGGGGTTGTTTTGCTCTTGCACCCAGTCGTTTGTTGGCGCCTTATGCCCGCTATGACCTGCCGTGACCTGTGTTGTGACTTAATGATGGCGGTGTCCAACTTGTGACCTTTATTTTTGAGAAAAAATATAACATGGTGTAAAAACTATCGGAATCCATTCTGTTACTGATTCTGGTTCGTATAAACTAACCATAATGCGGGTTATTTGTAAAAAACTAATAACCTTGCAGGACTGTATTACCAACATCATAAACAACAACTTTTGTTCTATGACTTTTTACAAAACATAATTCATTTACCAAAAACAAACCTTCAAGATTTCGTTGTTCTATCTAACCCATTTCAACTCTGTATTTCGATATACCTATCTATGTCTGTTAGACGTGACGTATGTGTATCAAACAGCCCCGTCGCCCTATCCCCCGCTCCCCTCCGTTATTGTACTATCGCTTGCTTCGTATAGACTTCGTAATATTTAGAATGTTCAATTTGAATATTTTTGTATGAAAATCTTCTTCTTCTTCCTGCCCTTATCCCATATTACTTGGGGTCGGCGCAACACGTTTTCTTCTTCCATTCTGTCCTGTCACCCGTCAAACTATCACTAACTCCCTTTTCTTTCATATCACTTCTACAATCCATCCATCTTTTCGACCTTTCTCTCCCTCCCCATCCATCTACATGTATACTCAGAACTCTTTTAGTAATATGCGCGTCATCATCAAGACAACCTTCCAAGATATCTTTCAACTTTCAAACTTCCTCTAATATACTCATTTCTCACTTTATCCATTCTGGTCACACCACACATCCATCTCAATATTCTCATCTCCGCTACATGCAATCTTTTTTCATCCTTCTTTTCACAGCCCAACCTTCTGATGAACTTAAATAATATGATAGTAAAACGGGGTGAATAGAGACTTAGGGTTGAATAGAGACAAAACTTTGGTTTGGTTTTTCACTTTGATACTATAATATCGGCCTCTAACAGAGCATCGATTTTTTAGAATAACAATTAATAAAAAAATTGATATAGTTAAATGCTGCATAAAATAAACAAATATCGAAAAAATACCCTTTAAAGTTTTGTCTCTCTTCACCCCTAAGTCTCTATTCACCCCATTTTACTGTACATTTTTAAAAGTCATAGAACTAACATAAGTCTTGAGAAGTTGCCAGTGTTTCACTAATAACCCTTTACATGGTAAACGTGGTGTGGTTTCGCCAAGCCCTTGTATCATCTGTGGCATACGTGAAGTGGCCCCATCAAATCCGTGTTCCATAAGTGGTACACGTGAAGTGGTCCCGCCAACTCCGTATACGCTTGATGTGGTCCAGCCAAATCCGGGAGTTGAGTGCTGCAGACGTTTTTCAATACACTTTCTAAGGTATAAATAAATGTAGGCTGCCTGGCGACCATTGGGGGCTGCTTGGTGCCCAGCCTGATACGATATGTAAAAACTTATGGCGGGGGCTCGCTAGCACGCTGTACTAGTGCGGAAAACAGTAAACTGCGTGCCTAATAACGTAGGAGCGGGTTAAGTGTGCTGAAAAAGGGTTTCTGTGTGGGATAAGCCCAGGTCTACGATACACGGAAGTGTCAAAGTCGCAGGGCAGAACTATTAGGGAATATGCAAGTAACTACCTATTTCAAAACAATGGTGGCGAACTAAAATATATAGGGTGACTGGTAATTAGTGTACGATACTACACGTGATTGTGCTCATGATAACCAACAACTTTTACTATGAGAACAAACCTGAAATCGCGAAAAAAAATCAGCTGTTCAGTACATTTATGTTTGCCTAATGTACTGAACAGCTGATAATTTTTTCGCGATTTCGGCTTTGCTCCTATAGTAAAAATTGTTTGTTATCGTGAGCACAATCACGTGTTTAAGTATCGTACAGTAATTACCAGTCACCCTACATATTGCTTTAGCCTAGGTAGGCAATTTTTTTGAGTTTATTGATTGCAATCATCATCATCATCATCTCAGCCGACAGACGTCCACTGTTGGACATAGGCCTCCCCCAAGCGTCGCCACAAGGCACGATCCTGTACGTAATGAACCTTTGCATTCATGAGCAGCGGTGGTTGAGTGGTAACGGCCCCGACTTACAAGTTGTAGATCGCGGTTTCAAACACAGCCAGGCGCATTACTTTGTGTAATTTATTTCATCACCACTGCTCTCAAAACGGTGAAGGAAAACATCGTGAGGAAACCGGCATGTCCTAGAACCAAAAATTCGAAGACATGTGACATTCACCAACCCGCACTAGGCCCGCGTGGTGGATTACGCTTGGAGGAGGCCTGAGTCCCAGCAGTGGGAATATTAAAAGGCTGATTATGATATGCTATATATTCTCAAAACGGTGAAGGAAAACATCGTGAGGAAACCGGCATGTCCTAGAACCAAAAATTCGAAAACATGTGACATTCACCAACCCGCACTAGGCCCGCGTTGTGGATTACGATCCATTCCCTGTCCTAGAGAGGAGGCCTGAGTACAGAGAGGGAATATTATAAAGCTGACTATGCTAGTGATCCATTACTGACTTGCATATTCCCTATTGTTCGCAGTGCACGGGTCTGGCCATTCTGGGAAGCACAAAGGGAAACATGAATTCTTCAATGCTGAACGTAATATCATTATTTTTATTATATTTTATTACTAGCTGTGCCCGCCGTAGACTACAGGATTTTGAATTTATTTTTCTAAAATAAAAGTAGCATAAATTACTCCTTATTACATCAGCTACCTGCCAAAAAAAGTCCCGTCAAAATCGGTCCAGCCATTTCAGAGATTAGCCGGAACAAACAGACAGACCAACAAACAAAAATTGTAAAAAAAAATATTTTGGTGTATGTACCGTATACATATATATTCATATGCATGTAGTAAAAAGCGGTTATTTCAATATTACAAACAGACACTCCAATTTTATTTATATGTACATATTATATATGTATAGATGTATAGATATAGTAATCTAGCTGCTGCTAGCGGCTTCGGCCTAGTAGATAGTTTTTTTTTAATTGATATAAACTAGTGCTTGACTGCGGTCCCACCTGATGGTAAGTAGCGATGCAATCGTTGATGGTGAGGAGCACTAGTTTATTAAGAGCCTATTCACTCTAGCCTTGAAGACACCTAAATTATGATCGGACGGGAAGACTGCAGCAGGTAAACTGTTCCAGTCCTTCGACGTACGCGGTATAAACGACGAGGCGAAACGCTTAGTCTGGACCGTAGAGGTTTCAACAACGTAAGGGTGAATATTCGCCGTACGTCGGGTTGTCCGATGGTAGAATTGCGATGGCGGAATCAAGTCATGCAATTCCTGCGCACACTCTCCAAAATGCATCCTGTAATAGCTCGGCTAATAATACTAATAATACTAGATAGTAGTTTCAGTTTCAGTTTTACTAGATAGGGCATTCGTAATTGCGTGAATCTAGCGTATTGATTGCGTATACGCAGCATTTGTATCCTCGTCCAAGAAAATTATTCATAACACAGTATTTTTTTTTTGGAAAACTTTGATTTTTGTTTTATTGTCTCCAGATTGCACTGACCCCAGGACTATGAAGAAGCACCCAGCATACACGGAGTGGGCTGATGCCTACTCCTGCACCAGGCACAGGTGCCAGCCTGGAGGCCGGAACCTCGCTATATACACAGTTGGGTACGTACTGATCACTATCATCACCTACCGAAAGATATCCACTGCTGGACTTAGGCCCCAACAAAGTGTTACCACATCCATCAGATTCCAGTAGGTAACCCTTACCAGGTCTACCTATCAACGCTGCGTCTTCCTGTACATGGTTCCTGATCCAGAACCTTTGAGGAACCAGTGCTAAATCTTTTAGTAACAAGCGTTTCATCGCTCCTCTTCACATGACCATACCAATGCAAATGCCAATTCCTCTAGGTGTCATCTTAATCATCATTTCAATCGAAACACGTCCTCTGTTGGATTTAGTCCTCCTTTAAATGTCACTATAACGACCGGTCCTGTGCGTCTCACATCCATCGGATTCCTGCAAGCCTTACCAGGTCCACCTTCTGGAGGGCATACCAACGCTGTGTCTTCTGGCACTTCACGCCAGAACCTTTCATCCCCATTGACTATCTGTTCTGCGAGCAAGTAATCTGCCTACTGCCATTTAAGTTTAATGATTCTTCGGGCAGTGACGGCCACGGTGAAGGTAGAAGTACATATTCTTCTTCTTCTTCTTCTTCTTCCTGCCCTTGTCCCATCTTATTTGGGATCGGCGCAACACGTTTTTTTCTTCCATTCTGTCCTGTCACTCGTCACGCTATCACTAACTCCCTTTTCTTTCATATCACTTCTCACACAATCCATCCATCTTTTCTTTGGCCTCCCTCTCCCTCTCCATCCATCCACATGTACATAAATTCATAACTCTTTTAGTAACATGCTTTTCTCTCTCTTTACATGACCATACCAAGACAAACGATTTCCTTTCAACCTTTCAGTCACTGGCGTCACTGTAGAAGTACATATTATTAATATGTTATTTTCCCTGTCCAGGTGTAAGCGTGTAGAAGCTCCCGAGTCTGCAATAGAATGTGAGGAAGTGGTGGAAGATACCAACATGCAGTTCCCTTTCTGCTGTACACGACTTAGGTAAGATCTTCAAGAGTTTAGATAAAACTAGCTGGGAGTGGTGGTGACACAAAATAGATAGGTACAGAATTCAATCTACATACAAAGCGCGCTCGAGCAACGCACACATAGACACCTCTCACGGACACGATGTCTCAGTCGCGTCTCGGGTCACTAATCGAACAGCTCCGGCTCAAACGCTCATTAGTGTGCTTCCACCGAGCGTAGGTATAAAAAGTGAAGTACATGAGATTGTCTTCTGTACCTATCTATTTTGTGGTGGTGACCCAGTGGTAGCGGGCATGACTTACGACTTGTAGATCGCGGGTTGAGTAATTTATTTCATCAGGCTTTGAAAACGGTGAAGGAAATCATCTTGAGGAAACCGGCATGTCCTAGAACCAAAAATACGAAGGGACATCCACCAATCAAAAATTGTGGATAATGGCTCATTCCCTGTCCTAGAGAGAGGACCTGCAGTAGGAACGTTATAAAGCTGATAGTGCTAGCTGTTTCTGGTGACTAAAATCATTACTTTCCTTTACCTCTCCTCTCCGGAATTAAATCTTGTTCCAGCAGAAAAACAAAAAGATAACTTAGCTATTTGTTGGTCAAAGTCCCGAGAAAATCGGTCCTGCCAGGTCCAGGTTAATCTAGATTTCGGAGATTTGCTAAAACAAACAGAAAGACTGACAAACATCATTATTTGCTACACCTTCCCACTCAAACGACTTAACGGGCTTGAATGAAATTTGGCACAAGGGTAAACCTTATCCTGCAACGAGGACATGGCACACTTTTAACCTGGAGGATGTTTCCTGGGGATAATTTTCTACTTTCTATGACTATTTTTGTAAATTATGCGTCTCCAGGTGTCTGGTGGTAGTCCGTGGAGAGGTGTGGACCAGGGTTTTGGGCCAGCCCTGGGAGGTCCTGCCTGCAGCGCCGTGGAGTCACATGTACAAGATGAAGAAGCCCCCACCAGCTGACTCCACTTTCCTTCCCAAGTAAGTCTTACCTAATCGTTTATTTTACATCTACAGTTATAATATAATATAATATAATATAATATAATATAATATAATATAATATAATATAATATAATATAATATAATATAATATAATATAATATAATATAATATAATATAATATAATATAATATAATATAATATAATATAATATAATATAATATAATATAATATAATATAATATAATATAATATAATATAATATAGAATAGAATAAACTTTATTGTACACCAAAATAGTAACAATTTCACAGAAACTTAAACCTACCCCCTGTGAACAGCGGCGGTCTTATCGCTGAAAGCGATGTCTTCCAGACAACCTTGGGATGGAATATAAGAACTTAAACTAAATAAGGGGGTAGTCTGCGGTGTGCTTCAAGCAAATCAAGGGACAAATTAATTAAGGGGAAAAAAATATATATATACAAGTAAATATATAAAATATAATATAATATAATATAATATAATATAATATAATATAATATAATATAATATAATATAATATAATATAATATAATATAATATAATATAATATAATATAATATAATATAATATAATATAATATAATATAATATAATATAATATAATATAATATAATATAATATAATATAATATAATATAATATAATATAATATAATATAATATAATATAATGCTTAAAAATGTCAAGAATTAGTCAGTCAGAAGAAAAAATGATGCCAAAGCAAAGCATACATAATATATATAGGAGAAGAATGTGCAAGAAACTCCATGGATATTCTTTTCAATTATTATAAAATTATTTTCAATTCTTTAAATTTGTATACATATACCTAGTGATTATTTATAAATTATTAAATTAATTAAATTGTACATAAATAAAAAACATACGACAGGGTAGAAAATATTATTATAAAAAAGTAAACAAAAAAATTGAATAGGTGCGAAGCCAAAAGAGCAACCCTATAGGAACTCGCCTCAAAAAGTTGTCAGCAACCGTAGGGGCCCAGCAGGGTCGAAGCCTACTAGGCCAAGGGTCTGCTTCTGAAAGGTAGGCTCGACCTTGGTAAAAAATTCAACGAAGGAACGGAGTGGGTTATTTAGTCACTAAGAGTCTGACACTATCTCCCGCTCCGCCCAAGGAAAAAATCCCTATAGGATCTAAATATTGTTTTTTTTTACCCACACCACTAACTGAACCCTCTCTCTCCAGGACCGCCGACCAAGGCCCGGTGTACGAGCTGTCAGACAGCGAAACAGAGCACGGCGGTCAAGACAAGGTGCTCCGCTCCGGCAAGAACGCCGGCAGCGAGTACAATGACATGGCGGAGCAGCCCGTCGCGCGGACAGCGCTCCCGGGACCCGATATCGTGGTAATCAATAATCGTGATGGGTAACCTTATTCTGTAACCATAAGATCCATCACGACCCTGCCGTTGTGAGCGGTAACTAGGCGTGGTGTGGCGAGCGGTAAGAGCAAAAGCACAAAATAGATAGTATAGTCATATTTTTTTTTATTGGCGAAGACACTCGTCCCTATGATACAGTTTACACTAGTTTATGGACCAGGGGATTCATTTTTGTGTAAAACTTTTATGTCAAATAACTTTTATTATTATATCATTTATTTATATTTATACATATTAGTTATATTTTTAAATATTTCTTATAAAACGGATATTAAAAAAAAAACATTTAAAAATATAAAAAATAGTTGCCCACCGGTATCCGGAACAGGGTCCAAGCTACCGGTGGTCAGGGCTCCTGAGAGAGGAACCTCCGGACAATACGCGCCGTGTCAAGGAGTACTGCCTTCTGGATCAAGCCCTTGATCCAACTGCCTAACGAGAGCCTCCGCAGATGTTGATCGAGGCTCTTGGCTATTAAGCCATTGGCCGTCACGACTATCAGCACAATGATTGCTCTATCCACTTCCCACATGTCGACAACCTCGCGAGCCAAGTCAAGATATTTAGTTGTTTATCCTTCTCAGCTTTCACGAGGTTCTCGTCATGAGGGACCGCTATATCAACAATCATTGTGCGACGCTCTAGGCGATCTATCACCATTATGTCAGGCTTATTATTATTTAGTCAGTTTGACTTTTGTATGTAAGTACTAAACTTTTCATAACCTACGCCACAAAATAGATAGGTACAGAAGTCAATCTTATGCATGTACTTCACTTTTTAGGGTTCCGTGGCCAAATGGCAAAAAACGGAAACCTTATAGATTCGTCATGTCTGTCTGTCTGTCCGTCCGTAAGTCACAGCCACTTTTCCCCGAAACTATAAGAGCTATACTGTTGAAACTTTGTAAGTAGATGTATTCTGTGAACCGCATTAAGATTTTCACACAAAAATAGAAAAAAAGCAATCAATATTGGGGGTACCCATACTTAGAACTGAAACTCAAATTTTTTTTTTTCATCTAACCCATACGTGTGGAGTATCTATGGATTGGTCTTCAAAAATGATACTGAGGTTTCTAATATCATTTTTTTCTAAACTGAATAGTTTGCGCGAGAGACACTTCCAAAGTGGTAAAATGTGTCCCCCCCCCCTCTAACTTCTAAAATAAGAGAATGATAAAACTAAAAAAAATATATGATGTTACATTACTATAAAAAGTGCCAACGAAAATTGGTTTGAACGAAATCTAGTAAGTAGCTTTTTTTTTAATGCATCATAAATCGAAAAAAATACACTATTATTAAAACATCGATAAAAGTCACAACACATTACAAGAACTTTTATATTATGTTACTTGCTGCTACGGAACCCTTCATGGGCGAGTCCGACTCGCACTTAGCCGGTTTTTATACCTATGCTATACGATTAGCGAGCCAGGTTGGGCGCAGCAAAGACAATCTCCACAGGTGGGGGTACTCGGATGGTTCCGATCTTCAGTGTTTGTGCGGCGTCTCTCCGCAGACCATGTCCCACCTTCCGTCCTGCGTCACGTGCCCTGTTACCTGCTCACGTAGGGACCTAATGACAGCATCAGCGGACGGCATTGCCGTGGCCGAATTCTGGGCCAGGCAAGGAATTTAACTAGTTTGCCATCGATACGATAAGAATAGAAGCGAGCCGAGATATCGTGTCCGTGAGCGGTGTCTATGTGTGCGTTGCTCGAGCGTGCTTTGTATGTAGATTGTCTTCTGTACTTATCTACAGTTGCCATCACAGATCTTGAACACTTGCGCAGAAGTTAAATACTTGGTGTCTTTAGTGGTGCGAAGTGCGACGCGAGGGCGGGAGAGGGCAGGGAGTGTCATTTTATTTAGTTTTATTTTTCAACAATTTAAAAAATTTTTTTTCTTTTTCAGATTGCGCTGTCAACGAATGACGTGAAAGATGCAGCACATACTAGGACGTTTGAAAATGCGAGGTGATTTCACTTTTTTTAAGTATCTTCTTCTTCTTGCCCTTGCCCAAACTTACTCGAGGTCGGCGCAACACGTTTTTTTCTTCCATTCTATCCTGTCACTCGTCACGCTATCACTCCTTTTCTTTAATTGAATATCGCTCTTTTTTTTTCGATTGGAAAAATCTTCTTATGACAACCCTCGCTTTTGGGCGGAGCGGGAGATAATGTCAGACTCTTACTGACTAAAAAACCCCATCCCGTTCCTTCAAGCCTGAAATAATATATACCGAATATAACCCTGGCCCCAGTAGGCTTCGACCCGGCTGGG
The DNA here is from genome assembly GCA_929112965.1 of Mythimna albipuncta. NCBI lineage: Eukaryota > Metazoa > Arthropoda > Insecta > Lepidoptera > Noctuidae > Mythimna > Mythimna albipuncta. Next base: position 876,169 of record OV815986.1, on the reverse strand, counting down.
CCCCTTCTGTTGCTGACAACTCCTTGAGCGCGCGCCGTCGACGACTTGGGCTTGGTCTGGACAGTTACCGGACAGCCGGACAGCGAGCTACCCATTGCGCCACTGTCACTGTTGCGCCTACGGTGGCTGGAAATCGGGATCGGAATCCCGGCGGTGGCGAGAGCGCCGTTGCCTGATGCGGTCGGCCTCCTCCTTAGGGAGCATTACTGCTTCGCAGAAGTCGGCGACCGCCTGCCACACATCCTCGCTCCGAACCATGGCCTCGACCAAGGCCCGGCGCGAGAGGTCTCCGCCGTCGATTACCCCCACGAGGCAACGGCGATGCTCCGCTTGAATATCGCTCTTCACACAAACCATCCATCTTTTCTTTGGCCTCCCCCTCCCTCTTCACCCATCCACATGTATACTTTCTTTTAGTAAAATGCTTTTCATCTCTCCCCTTTACATGACCATACCAAGATAAACGATTCCCCTTCTGCTTGTCAGTCACTGGCGCCACTTTCAAACTTCCTCTAATATACTCATTTCTCACTTTATGCATTCTCGTCACACCACACATCCATCACAACATTCTCATTTCGCTGCATGCAATCTTTTTTCATCCGTCTTTTTTACAGCCCAACATTCTGATCCATACAGTATGACAGGTATTATCACGAACTTGTACATTTTAGCATTTACACTTTTTTTTAAGTATAGCGTAAGATATTTGTGTGTACTACTAAGGAGTGGAATCCGTGGAATCCCATAAGTTTGAAGCACTGACCTTTACTACTAACGAATATTCGCATTCGCATTCGCGAATATTCCCACATTTTTTGAGTTTTGCAAGAAACATGCAAATATCAGGTGAATGTTTTTGCCAAACAAAAGAAATTAAAGGATTGATTGAATGGATATCTTAACCAAGGCCCGGTGCGAGAGGTCTCCGGCGCCGATCGCCCCCTACGAAGGCACGGCGATGCTCCGCCCAAGCAGGGCACACCTCGACTGTGTGCTCCGTGTCCTCCGGGCGTTCCGCACAATGGCGACACCCGGGCGTCACTTCCGCACGAATCCGGTACAGGAACCCCCCGAACTGTCCATGCCCGGGGGAACTGCGTCATGCGGAAGGAAGGACGCCGTGAGGTCTTTCCAGCCACGCCTCAAAGAGGGGACTTACCGCCACAATTGTGGCGTGCCCAGCATTGAGTTGCTATAGTCGCTGACGTCATTTGACCATGAGATCCCGCCAAAGCTCTGTCCGCCATGCCGTGACCTGTCGCGGCAGCGGACTTTCACCCTGGTGTCGCATCTCCACGCGCATATCGTGCATGTGTGCAAGGACTGTTGCCTCCAGATCCCACGGTGATAGACCACCAAGGAAGCTCGCTGCTTCGAGGGAAAACGTGCGGTATTCCTGCACCATCCGAATTGCCATGACCCTCTGGCAGGCGTTTAGAATGGCCGCCGGTCGCTTTTGCAGCGACGGAGCCCACATCGGCGCCCCGTAAAGGGCCCCCGTAAGTATGGGGGCCCCCGAAATTTATTGCTTTTTTTTCTATGTTTGTGTGAAAATCTTAAAATGCGGTTCACAGAATATATCTACTTACAAAGTTTCAACAGTATAGCTCTTATAGTTTCGGAAAAAAGTGGCTATGGCATACGGACGGACAGACAGATAGACAGACATGACGAATTTATAAGGATTCCGTTTTTTGCCATTTGGCTACGGAACCTTAAAAACATACATTCAGCCTAACATAGAACCTTCTCCTATTCGAAGTCGAAGTTTATTTTGGGGAAGTTGTTTCTAATCATGAGTACAGTCACGTGTTTAAATATCGTTCACTAATTACCAGTCACCCTATAAATATACAAAATTGTATGTGTTTTGTATTATGACTGGCCTGTTGGTCTAGTGGTTAGTGACCCTGACTGCTATGCCGGAGGTCGTGGGTTCGATTCCCACCCAGGACAAATGTTTATGTGACGAGCATAATCATTTTTTCTGTGTCTGGGTGTAATTTATCTTTAATATGTATGTATTTAGAAATATATAAGTATGTTTATCAGTTGTCTAGTACCCTTAACACAAGCTCTGCTTAGCTTGGGACTAGACGGCGTTGTGTGATAGTTGTGGAATATTATTATTATATAAAATTTTTAGACGTTCAAAGCATCGAAAGGCTAGCGCTCAGCCTCCAGAAAGCTACTTCGAAGAAGAGACAGAGAAAGAGAAGCACACGAAGCCTAAGAACCCGGAAGTAGAGGAATCAACTGCGTATACTGAAAAAGTAAGTGAATTTTTTACCCGACAGCGCCAGAACTGACAAGCTGAAGGGGAATCGTTTGTCTTGGTATGGTCACAAAATAGACAGGTACAGAAGACAATCTCATGTATGTACTTCACTTTTTATACCTACGCACGGTGGACGCACACTAACGAGCTTTTGAGCCGGAACTGTTCGACTAGTGGTCCGGGACGCACCCGAGATATCGTGTTCGTGAGCAGTGTCTATGTGTGTGTTGCTCGAGCGTGCTTTTTATGTAGATTGACTTCTGTATATATGTATTTTGTGCTGCTGAGAGGTTTCTCATGACTATGTTACTAACATCATAAACTACAACTTTTGTTCTATGACTTTTAATTAATCATATTATAGTTCATAAATTTTTCATACAAAAATAAAAATATTTAAAATGAATGTTTTAAATATTATGAAGTCTATGCGAAGCAATGGAGAGTACAATAGCAAAGAAGAGCGGATATCGAGCGACGGGGATGATACGCTTGCGTCGCGTCATACACACACGTAAGTAGGTATAGCAAAATACAGAGTTGAAATGTGTTAGATAGTACAACGAAATCATGAAAGGTTTGTTTTTGGTAAATGTATTATGTTTTATAAAAAGTCATAGAACAAAAGTTGTTGTTTATGATGTTAGTAATACAGTCCTGCGGTTTATTGCATGTTAGCTTAATAGGTGTCGATCCCACTTGATGGTAAGCAGTAGCCAATCGTTTAGGTTATCTGATTTCCATCGGTATTTTATTACTACGCGTTCCAAATGAGAATAGGACCGATTCCTATGTTTTGACGTCTCGCCGTACTGTCAAATCGAAGAAATTTTGGCGAAATTGAAGTACTTAGAGATGAGTAAAATTGAAGAACTGGATTTTGATTAAACTTTTTTCGTTCACACTTCGAAATTAAATTTTTCGTAAATTAATTAAAGTTTAAAAATTCCTTTCCTCGATTTGACAGTAAATCGTGACGTCACAACATGGCGGGCGATCCTATTCTCATTTGGAACGCATTGTACATAATCTTTTAATACTACTTTCAGCCTCAGGAACCTCAAGAAGATGAAAGCACCAACTACAATTACTACTCAGTTACCGAGAAAACCTCGCACAAACCACATGTATGTATTTGAAAGCGTTCATCATGATCATCATCATTTCAGCCGATATACGTCCACTGTTGGACATAGCCCCCCCCCCCCCAAGTGTCGCCACATTGACCGACTTAGTGCGTCTCGCATCCATCGGTTTCCAGCAACCTTCACCAGGTCATCGGTCCACCTTGTAGGAGGCCTTCTAACTTTGAGACTTCAGGCATGCGGTCGCCACTCCAGAACCTTTCGGCCCCAACGATCATCTGTTCTGCAAGCAATGTGCCCTGCCCATTGCTACTTATGTTTGGCGATTCTTCGTGCTAATCGGCAACCTTAGTGCGGGTATCTTCATTTCTGATTCGATCAAGCAAGGAAACCCCGAGCATAGCTCTTTCCATTGCACTTTGGGTGACTTTAAGCCTTCTGTTAAGGCCCATTGTGAGCCGTAGGCGCGGGCTTGCGGACAGTGAGCAGTGGGTAGCTCGCTGTCCGGCCGTCTGATCATTGTGGTCGGCTCTTACATATACGTCGCAGCACCCGCGCCTCCGGTCACAACCACAAAACGTTGCCACATCATATTTCCTGTAGGCATCATACATTTATGGATTCCACTAGTGTGGATAAAACACATTATAAGCTTACCTGAAGGTGTATTCTTTGCTTCCAGAACATTCATAGCCCAGTGTCTTGGACGGAAATACCTCAAAATCAATGGAACGAAGCAAAAGAGGGTGCTGAAATGGAAAATCGCGTCGAAGTAAGTAACAAACACAACTAAATAGTTAGTTTCACTCAGTTACTGGGAGTTGGTTAGAGATAGAGCTTGTGGAACGAATTCGGTTCTTAAATTTAGATTCTTGGTACCGGCGGAAGCTGATATACTGTCTGACAAAGGACACAGCTATCTTGACTCACGCCCGGGTGTCTTCTTCTTCTTTGTGGTCTGGTTTCCATAATGCGTGGACCATGGCGACCTTTACTCTAACCAGCCCACCTCATTCCAGAAACAGATGAAACTCTTCAGTTGACTCAGGGCGTTCATCAGTGAATTCGCGCATTGTGTTCTTATCTCGCTGACGGCTGTGCACTCGAGAAGCACAAGCGCGACAGTTTCTTCTGACTTCATACATCCTCTGCACAGAAGGCTATCTGTCCGCCTGGGTAACACCATTGTGTGAACCAGCGGCAGCAACCTCTCGCGCCAGGCTGATTCAAGCTGTGGTCCATAGCGAGGAGGAATGGCAGGCGGTCGCCTCCATCTGCAAAAGCAGTAATGCTAGCCAGGACGAGACCAGAGGACATCCTCACGACCCAGTCGACGAAACCCCGAGTACAGGACCATGAGTTTTTCTTTCGAAAGTCAACACATGGGCCCAGTTGGCTTTGACTCGCTGGGCTCCTACGGTTCTACTGTCTTTGAAGCGCGCGTGGAATACTCCGCCCCATCGACGATTTGGACTCTGTCCGGACGGTTACCGGACGTCCGAACGGCGACCTACCCATTGTTTGTCGACTAGTCGTCGTGTGCAAGCCTACATAGGGCGTGCAATGACTCCTTTCCAGGAACTCTGTTACTAATTCCACAATTCTCATACAATATAATTTTTTCAGGACCTCAGCAATCATAATTACCACACCCAAGAACCACAACCCGAAGAGCCTCAGCCCCAAGGGATTTCAGAACCAAAGTCAGCGTTTCATATACCCTTAAAAAAAACCACGGGAGACAGACCTTCAAATCTTCAGGCTCTGGTAGACGCTATAGGGTCGAGGATGAGAGATATTGAGAGCGTGGTGCAGAAGATGAGCGATAAAGTCCATCAGGTGAAGACTCCGGAGGGAAGCAGTGAGAAGAGGTGAGACTGTTTCTCCTATAAGCCAAGGTAGTTGCTAGAAAACTCGGCGTTCTGGCATAGGTTCGGCGGTACTTCACACCTGGACATCTTTTTTTTTCCGGTGGAAAAATCATCTACGGCGGAGCGGGAGATAGTGTCAGACTTTTACTGACTAAAAACCCACTCCAGTTCCTTCGTTGCCTTTCGTACCGGGGCTGAACTATCTTTCGAACTAACCCTGGCCCCAGTAAGCTTCGACGCAGCTGGGCCCCAGCTGTTGCTGACAACTCCTTGAGGCGTACGGAAACAGTGCGCGCCGTCGACGGCTTGGGCTCGGTCTGGACAGTTACCGGACGACCGAAAGTTTGTGTACTGAAATCTACTTTCGTGCGGGCAAAGCTGTTGGCAAAAGTTAGTCTATACACTGCTAAATTTTGATTTTGATTGGTTTTGTGGATCAAGAAGTCTAATAAGACTAGTTTAATGTAATAAATTGAAATATGTTAGGGAGCGTTCAAGTCTTACGTAACGCAATTTTTGAAGATTTTAGACCCTCCCTCCCCCCATGTAACGCACCGTAATGTTTTTCTGTAGCCCTCCCTCCCCCTCCCTAAACGTTACGTAACATTGAAGTAACCATTAAAGTCTCAATTATGTTAACGAAAGGTTTGCCAACTTAGGAAACCAAAATAAAAGTAACGTACAATACTATTGAGGGTTTCCCCGTAAACGAAAAGGGTTACTGATTTGGAAGATTCTAATTCCCTAGCTCTTTTTTTTAAATATTAAATAAAAATGTTACGTAACGCGTTGTTTAAATACTCCCTCTCCCACCCTTGTAACGCACCGTAACGTTTTACAAGACCCCCCCCCCCCCACTCCACCCAAATTACGTTACGTAATATTTGAATGCTTCCTTATATGGTATTCAGAATGTCAGCTGAACGAGAGGGCTTACATAAACACCACAAGGATTCAAAACGACCCAGCGCTGAAGATGAAAACTATAAAAGGTAACCAAACATTTCACTGTGAATGAGGACCAATTAAAGCCACCGCCAGTCTATCCAAGGAGTATCGCTCAGTAACTGGTCTACTCTCAAAACAGTGAAGGAAAACATCGTGAGGAAACCGGCATGTCCTAGAACCGAAAATTCGAAGATATGTGACATTGACCAACCCGCACTGGGCCTGCGTGGTGAATAACGGCCCATTCCCTCTCCTAGAGAGGAGTCCTGAGTCCCAGCAGTGAGAAAATTAAAAAAAGGCTGTTGATGATAATGATGCCGCAATCATCATCCAGACTAGGGAATGCAAACCGATTAACTCGAAAACCGAAAAACCGGTTTTTCGGCATATTTTTAATGATTAAAAAAACCGGTTTATTTTTTCAAGTAACCGGTTTTTCGGTTTTTTTTTATTACATTCAAATGACACGATTTTTTTTTTATTAAATATTGTTTTAAAACTCTGTTAGGGCTTGATATCAATCGTAGGTTTGTTTATATATACGTGCCATAGTGATAGCGAAACCAACTGTACAGTTTTTCTGTTTACAATCATTAAAAATTCAGGCCGGCCACGTGTTGTGAGAACAGGCAATAAAGGGCCAGAATTAAAATCTCGTAAGGACACAGAAATTCTTATGCACAGATGGAATACCCACCGTTGTTACTCATCATAATATCATCTCCTTAAACAAGTCGCATTTAAAGAAGAGAGTGAAAAGATCAAAATCTTTGTTTGTTCGTAACACTGATGAAAAACTCAGGGATATTCTTGCTTTGGGCGGAGCATCACCGTGCCCTCGTGGGGGCAATCGGCGGCGGAGGCCTCTCGCGCCGGGCCTTGGTTCAGACCATGGTCCGGAGCGAGGATGAGTGGCAGGCGTCCGCCGACTTCTACGAAGCAGTAATGCTCGCAAAAGAGGAGGCTGACCGCATCAAGCAACGGCGCTCTCGCAGCCGCCGCCGGGATTCCAATCCCGATTTCCGGCCACCGTAGGCGCGGGCTTGCAGACAGTGAGCAATGTGTAGTTCGCTGTCCGGCCATCCGGTAACTGTCCAGACCGAGCCCAAGTCGTCAACGGCGCTCACTGTTCCCGCGCGCCTCAAGGAGTTGTCAGCAAAAGCAGGGACCCTGCCGGGTCGAAGCCTACTGGGGCCAGGGTTATCCGAAAAGGAACTCGAGCCCCGGAATGAAGGCTAGAAGGAACAGGGTGGGCTTTTAGTCAGTAAGAGTCTGACACCGTCTCCTGCTCCGCCCAAGAGCGGGTTGATTTTTCCCACCATAAAAAAGATATTCTTGCTACCAATGGGAAAATTATCACAATCAAGGAAAATTACAACAAGCAAAATAATTGGGTGTAAGCTTGTAACTCCAAAGAACACTCTCAACAGTTATCAGAGTCCTGAATGATCATCATGCGGCATCAGTAATGGTTCATTTTCGTGAAAATGGGCTACTCTAACTTCAGCTAAAGAGTATCAAGATACTATCCTAAATGCCATAGCAAAGCCTCTTAAAGCCTCTCTCTTTTTGATAACATACTAGGTTTTTTCAGGATGCTTACAACGAGTGTTTCTGACTTCATTAAGGCTGATGATTGATCTTTGACTAGCCCAGACCTCAACCCCTGAACTACAAATTGAGATCTACTATATATTAGAGGGCATAGCCTTCACCTAACAATAATTAAAAATTCTTTACAATCAGCGGTGGACAACTTTCCAATGATCACCGTGCGTAAACCGATGACGCGTGGCCTGAACGCCTAAAAACTTGTGTTAAGGGTAACGGTGGATATTTTGAGGAGAAGTTAAATTAACTTCTTGCTTAGATCTCTATAAATAACATCATTCTGAAACATTCGTTTTTATGAAGTTATTTTTTTTTTTTTATCTTTGACAGAATTCATGGCCATATTAAGTATACAGTATATTTTTTCAATAGATAAGTTTCAAAATAATTATTAAAAATAATTATTTAGAATTTCACAAGCAAAAAAAGTTACATTTTTCACTTAAAAATAAATTTCAAAATTAACTAATTTTAAAACCGGTTACCCGGTTAACCGTTTTTTTTTTTAGAAAACCCGAAAAAAAAACCGGTTTGTAATTTTGGCGGTTTTTGCATTCCCTAATCCAGACCCCCCGTCCCCAATATCACCAAAAATTAGCAAAGTAAATACCCTAGTGCAGTGTTTTTCAATCTTTTTTTATGACCCCCTGAGACCGTAACGTTGTGGTGAGTGGTACTGCGCTCTAGAGACCGCTTTTTTAAGTTAGTTATTTAATTTAAATAGAACGGCCAACTCCAACTTCACCATTTAAACACAGACAGAATACAAACAAGACAAAACAGACAAGTCACCGTCGCTCAGGACTTTTGGAGTAGACACCTACATAATTAATTAATAGTAGACACTGTCATGTATTCACACAGAATTTCATGCATTATTTATGTCTAAGACGAATATTTTTTAAACACGCACATTATGTGCGTGTCCATTAAACCCCAAGCGAACGCCGGCGTTCGCTCTTTCATTATCTTACAATTGTGTCTCTAATTACGGTATTCGAAAGGTTAAAAATAGAACAAAACTCAAAAAAAGTATAGTAGCATAAACAGGCACAGCTTTATAATAGAATTATTATACTTTTTGTAGCGTATTAGTAACACTTACTGTTCACTTTTACATGACTAACGACCGCGACCCCCTAAGCTAAGCTTTGTGACCCACTGGGGGGTCGCAATCCACAGATTGAGAAACACTGCCCTAGTGCTTACGTAATACTTGAATGGCCTCTATTAGGAAACGTAGACTCCGGCAGGGAAATACCACTCCTTATCCTGCTCCTTATATTCGTGTCAATATATACGTTTTTTTAAAGGTTTACAGTGCATAATGACCGGGGTAGCAAATATCTGCACAGTTTAGCAGATGGTACCACGGAAAACCCATTGTTTATCGAAGACACTAATCTGACCGGGTATTTCAGTGACGCTAGCAACAGCATCCTCAGGAGAAACAACCCGCCCAAGGTAAGATAACACTATATTTGAATACTATTTGACCCTTTTTATTAGAAAGAAAGAAAACTATTTTATTTGACATACACACTCGTAGATACACACAATGTAGTAACAACATGTAGACAGTAATAAATGATTATATACTAGCTTTTGCCCGCGGCTTCACCCGCGTGGCAGTACCTAATGCTTAAGGAATCGGGATAAAAGGTACCTATGTTCTTTTCCATGTCTAAGGCTATATGCATGCCAAATTTCATCCAAATCCGTTCAGCCGTTTCTGCGTGATTAAGTAACAAACATCCAAACATCCACACTTTCACATTTATAATATTAGTTAGGATTATTATTTTGTGATTTACGTAAAAACGCCCAATTACGTAATAATAATACCAATCGTGCGCGAGGGATTAGAAAACAAAGAAAATAATCACAAACAACTTTTTCTTCACCAGGAACCTCCAGCAACATACATGGCTCCGGTAGAGACACGTCGCAAGGTACCTCAGATGCACATAGCCGTCCCGAACGTAGGAGATGACGCCGAGAAAAAGCGGAAAAAACACACTCACAAGAAAAGGAAGGCTAAAGGATCACGGTCACACAAAAAACACTCTCGCTCCAAAGACGACAAACGAAAACATTTCAACAGATTAAGTTCAGGAGAGGCTGAGAAGAATGCAGTGTCATTAGATGACAGCACTGAGACTATGCAGTAGACCACACAATCAGGGTTGCAGACCAAGACCTAAGCTAAGTTAGTTTAGCTCCTAGCGGCTGTAAGTTCGTTATTGTCGTGTCTTTGGTAAATGGCTGAGCGTTTTTTAGTTATTTTTTTAAATCTCTATACTCCAATCGCAACATGATTAGACATTTAAGAGCCGGTTGTAGTCACTGGTTATTTTGTATGAACTCCGCCCGTGTATATGTCGATTTTACGGCCCCGTAACAGCGGTTAAAAACAGTAACTATTCATCCCTTTTAAAAACAAGCTTTATTATTTTTTGTAACTTTTAAATATTTATATTTTTTATACGTTTGAAATCGTAAGTAGGGTCAGATTTACAATTTCTTTTTATTGAGACAACTAATTTAAATCATGTTTTGATTTTTGTACGGCGGTTGGTCATATAGTCAATTTTAATAAAATATTTTTTCATGGTGTTCTCTTTTATATTTGTGGATTTTAAAAGTTCAAAATTAGTAGAACCTGGCCTTAAATAAACCTTTTTACTATCCGTTCAACCGATTTTGACTTTTATTGCAGTGGTACTATGACAAATGGTGACTGCAGTAAATAGTTGGTATTGTAACCACTTTTTTGCTTTCAATGCCATTCCTTTGTCTACGGAATAGAAGTCAGAATCGGTTGATCGGACAGTAAAAAAGGTTTGTTTAAATGTCTAGTCTTGTTACGATTGAAGTATACTTCATTCGTAATTTATTTATGTATTGTACTCCCACGGGTGTAAGATGGGTTTTTTTTATTTATTTCAGTTATTGAATTCATGTTTATGTATGCAGGTGTTATTTGTAAAACATTGGCAACCTCTCACGACCATGTTGCTAACATCATTGACAAAAACTTTTGTTCTATAACTTCAAAATGTATCATATTTTAGTTTATCAGATTTACATACAAAAATAAAAAATTGAACGTTCTAAATGTTATGAAGTCTATGCGAAGCAAGCTATATTAAATAGCGGAGGGGATCGAGGATTGGATGGCGGGGGCTTTATTGCGCTTGCATCACTTCATACAGACGTAGGTAGGTATAGCAAAATACAGAGTTGAAATGTGTTAGATAGAACAACGAAATCTTGAAGGTTTGTTTTTGGTAGGTAAATGAATTATGTTTTGTAAAAAGTCATAGAACAAAAGTTGTTGTTTATGATGTCAGTAATACAGTCTTGCAGTGTCAGTGTTTTACAAATAACTCTCTGTAAGAAACTTAAATATTAACTAAGCTAAGTATTTATACTAAACTTTAACTATATGCATATCGTAGCCTTAATGCAAAAATCAACTATCTGAAATATTTTACAAAAATTAAGGTTTTTTTATATATTATTATTATTATTATTTGTTAGCCTGTTCTGTCCCACTCCTGGGCAAAGGCCTCCCTCCACTCCTTCCATTTTTCGCGCGCCCGGGCTTCTTCTTGCCAGTTCTGGTGGAATCTGTCTAGTTCATCGCGCCATCTCCTTCGTGGTCTACCGCGACCCCGACGCATTGTTTCAGGGCACCAACTTTGTGCTACTTTGGCCCACAGTTTGTCGGGCATGCGGCAGACGTGTCCTGCCCAGTCCCTCTTCAGTTTGGCAGCCTTTTGAGCCACATCGACTATTTTGGTTTTGGAGCGCAGTATAGTGTTTCGAACTCGATCCGTTAATTTAACACCAAGTATACTGCGCTCCATTGCTCGTTGGCAAACCTTAAGTTTGGACTTCTGGATGTTAGTCAAAGACCAAGTTTGTGCACCATAGGTTAGGACGGGGAGAATACACATGTCCATGAGTTTTTGCTTTAGTGCCATGGGCAATTCACCCTTGAATAGGTCTTTCATGGACCAGTAGCTCCTCCAGGCGTTTTCAGTCCGTCTTGCGATCTATTTGTCTTTGTTTAATTTATAATAATTTATTTATTACATTATAGGTATAGAATCGTCTCATCAGGGCGAATCTACAGATAAAACCGACTATAATATATATATAGCAAAAAGTAAATAACCTACAGAACCTACAGATTTGATCGAATATTATAGTAATAATAATATGTATACAAAAATATTGGTGCATTTAGTTGGTTTTTGCATTAAAAACACGATATACTAATACAAAAACACAAATTGCACTCGCTGTCTTCCGGTAATTGTCCCCAAACGATTGGCAGAAATACCACGTTGAATGTGTTAGAAATCGCTGAGGTGTTTTTTACACATGAGCAAGATGACAGCAGGACGAATAAATTGTATGAATCCGACAGCTTTCACCTGCACCATGATAAAGCAATTGTAGTGTAATTATGACCGTTTTAAAAACATTTTTTGTAACATTTCTAGATAATAGATGACTAGTTAGTTAGAAAATTTTGTATTTTATTGAATAAAGATGCCAATCAAATCTAGTTTTCAAAACTTTTGTTTTTCATAAAATTGTCGATTTTGTAGATAAAGGGTTTTTGCTTATTCAACTGTATTTATTGTTTTCTTTGCGTTGTTGAGCAGACATTCAGTTAAAAGTATAATTTAAGAGAGAAGAGTGAATGACTATTTTTGTAAAATGATATTTATTTACCGCTGAAGACGGAATCATCAATACTTATGTGTATCAAATAACTTTTTTCGACACACTTGACAATAAATTAGATTTTTACTTTTTTTGCTAATTAAACTGTATGCATTGCGATCTTTCCGTTGTTGTAATAGAGAAACTCACTATATTACATGCAATTGAAAATGTAATTTAGTGAGTTTATCAAATAAGAAGCTGGATAGAGAACAGTGATATTATAAATGTGTATAACTTTAAAGTACTTAAAAGAAACATATTTAGTACCTATACAAACATTCTGAATTCTAAAAACAAATCTAATTTCTTATGCGGGCGCATCTAAAAATGGCGGCCATAGATTAGTTCGACTGCTTTAATAAAAATTATAAAAATAAGTTTGCTTTATCGGAGTATCGACAAAGAAAGAACGATTTATTATGGATAAACGATTTATTTATTAAACATGTACAAGTCAAAATTGGTTAGAACTCTTAACGCGATCTATTAAACGACATAAACTGAACAACCTTACAGGACTATATTACTAAAATTATTAACAACAGCTTTTGTTCTATGATTTTTTACAAAACATAATTAATTTTACCAAAAACAAACCTTCAACATTTAATTGCTCTATCTAACACATTTCATCTCTGTATTTTGCTGTACCAACCTACGCGACTCGCGCACGATCCCCGCTCCCTGCCGCTATTGTACTATCGCTTGCATAGACTTCGTAACATTAGTTCGACTGCTTTAATAAAAATTATAAAAATAAGTTTGCTTTATCGGAGTATCGACAAAGAAAGAACGATTTATTATGGATAAACGATTTATTTATTAAACATGTACAAGTCAAAATTGGTTAGAACTCTTAACGCGATCTATTAAACGACATAAACTTAACAACCTTACAGGACTATATTACTAAAATTATAAACAACAGCTTTTGTTCTATGATTTTTTACAACACATAATTCATTTTACCAAAAACAAACCTTCAACATTTAATTGTTCTATCTTGACTGGCCTGTTGGTCTAGTGGTTAGTGACCCTGACTGTTATGCCGGAGGTCGTGGGTTCGATTCCCACCCAGGACAAATGTTTATGTGACGAGCATAATCATTTGTTCTGTGTCTGGGTGTAATTTATCTATAATATGTATGTATTTAGAATTATATAAGTATGTTTATCAGTTGTCTGGTACCCATAACACAAGCTCTGCTTAGCTTGGGACTAGACGGCGTTGTGTGATAGTTGTGGAAATATTATTATTATTATATATTATCTAACACATTTCATCTCTGTATTTTGCTGTATCAACCTACGCGACCTGAGCACGATCCCCGCTCCCTGCCGCTATTGTACTATCGCTTGCATAGACTTCGTAACATTTAGAACGTTCATTTTAAATATTTTTATTTTTGTATAAAAATCTGATGAACCAGTATGATCAAATTTTAAAAGTCATAGAACAAAAGTTTTTGATTATTATGTTCTTAGCATAGTCCTTAGAAAATGCCAGTGTTATATAAATAATCCTGTATATAGGGTGACTGGTAATTAGTGACCGATACATATACACGTGATTGTACTCATAATTACAAACAACTTTCCCAAAGAAACTTTTAATTTATACTCATTAGTTTTATTACAAAAACAAATAAGCTGTTCGCGCTAATTCACGCATGCCCGCCTACGTCCTCTCAGATGTTAGCCGCGTAACGCCGTTGTCTCATGTACCTTACCGACAATAGTGATTGTGCACCCGCGTAGCTTGCAAACACATCGGTGTATGTAATCTGTGTAGTTACCTACATGTTCCGGTTAGATAATATAAGTTAAATAAAAAAGAAAAATCTTTAATTCGGATTAGTGACATCCATATGGGTTGGTAAACAATAGAGAGAAAACTTATAACCTATGTTAGTAACCTTAATGATATATTATTTTAAAACAAGGCGGTTGTTCCTAAAACATCGGTGAACAACATCACCTAACAAAGGAGAATCGTACCTGTCCGCTATGGTCTTCAGGATAGAGTTGGAGCTAGCCCGCACTCTGCAGAGCAGACAGGCTGATTTCAGTCTAACGATGGCGTGGAAGACATCGACGTGCGCCTCTGCAAACATACCTGATGCACTGCAGAAGCTGGGCAGCCCCAACAACATCCTGAACCCGTTATTATATTGGACCCGCAAGAAATGAGAAATGAGTATAAACAAAAATTTCTTTGAGAAAGTTGTCTGTAACTATGAGTACAATCACATGTATAATTATTGGTCACTAGTTATAATTACCAGTCACCCTATATAGTGTATAGCTCCACCCCTGTTTCTCGCTCGAACGAGTGACTTTTTAATACGTCACGGTAATACCCCTGAATTGTTAGAAATGCCAAGCCATTTATTGATAAGTTTTCTGTATTTAAACTATTATTTTTGTAAATAAATTGTGTTTTAGAATGGTTGTTTTATTCTCTTTATGCCTGTCACCAGGAACATTCTCTCATGATAAAAAGTACTCTATGTGCTATTCCAGGATAGCGTCTACCCGTGTGTCAATTTTCATCCAAATCCGTTCAGCTGTTCAGGCGTGAGGAGTACCTAACAAACGTGCACATAAATTACAAAAAAAAATCTCCAGCAAAATTATAATGATGTATACAAGGTGTAAGGGACACCCTCCACAAACTTTAAGTGCTTGCTCAGTAGACGATACTGAACAACATTCCACAATTTTTTTTATCACGAAACGAAAAAAAAAATCCGCCGCACCATACAAAATTATAAACTTGATTGGACAGTTTGTATGGTGCGGCCTAATTTTTTTTTATATCGACTTCCATAAGTAATCAAATCTTAAAGTTTGCGCTTTTTTGTTTGGTAGAATGTTAAGATGGATGTGTGGTGTGACGAGAATGGATAAAGTAAGAAATGAGTATATTAGAGGAAGTTTGAAAGTGGCGCCAGTGACTGAAACGTTGAAAGGAAATCGTTTGTCTTGGTATGGTCATGTAAAGAGGAGAGATGAAAAGCATGTTGCTAAAAGAGTTATGAATTTACATGTGGATGGATGGAGAGGGAGAGGGAGGCCAAAGAAAAGATGGATGGATTGTGTGAGAAGTGATATGAAAGAAAAGGGAGTTAGTGATAGCGTGACAAAATGGAAGAAACAAACGTGTTGCGCCGACTCCAAATAAAATGGGACAAGGGCAGGAAGAAGAAGTCTGAAATCGGTTGAAGGATTTTTTTTTATAAAAAAGTATGTTTTTCATGTTTTAGGTTTTTTTATTTGATATGGGAAATCTTCTAGTTATTTTTTTGGAATGGGTGTCTAAATATAATTATGTAGTTAAAACTATAGAGTGAGTAGCTTCTCTGATAGGATATGTACCTTTTTTGTAGTGGCAAATCACTAGAGTTCGGAATTAGGTAGTTATTCATGTACTTGTATTAATTTCATGCAGCGAAATAATAAAATGGATATGTCTCAAATCTCGAGATTAATTTTAAAGAGACATTTTTTTATGACTCTATCAGAAATATAGCAGAAAAAAAATCTTGCCAGACAAGGAGGAGGAAATGTGTGAGTTTGAGAGCCTCACCTCAGTTGACGTAGACTGTAGAGAGATCTTTTTCAATGAAAAATACTTATAAAAATTGTGTGTTAAATATCTGAATCATTAATAATATAAATAATGATAATATTATATTTATCATTATTTATTTGGTTGGCCACACGGGATTTTTCAAAAAATAACAATAATTCAAGAAATACAAGAATTACATGACTTGATTCCGCCATCTCATTTCTACCATCGGACAAACCGACGCACGGCAAGTATCCACCCTTACGTAAGTTGTTGAAACATCTACGGTCCGGACTAAGCGTTTCGCCTCGTCATTTATACCGCGTACATCGAAGGACTGAAACAGTTTGCCTGCTGCGGTCTTCCCGTCTGATTATAATTTAGGTGTCTTCAAGACTAGAGTGAATAGGCTCTTAATAAACTAGTGCGCCTTTTTTTTTATGGTGGGAAAAATCATGCATTGACATCCCCCGCCCTTGGGCGGAGCGGGAGATAGTGTCAGACTCTTACTGACTAAAAGACCCACGCCGTTCCTTCTAGCCTTCATACCGGGGCTCGAGCGCCCTTTCGGATAACCCTGGCCCCAGTAGGCTTCGACCCGGCTGGGTCCCTGCTGTTGCTGACAACTCCTTGAGGCGCGCGGGAACAGTGCGCGCCGTCGACGACTTGAGCTTGGTCCGGACAGTTACCGGACGGCCGGACAGCGAGCTACCCATTGCTCACTGTCCGCAAGCCCGCGTCTACGTTGGCCGGAAATCGGGATCAGAATCCCGGCGACGGCGGCGGCGGCGATAACGCCGTTTCCTGATGCGTTCGGCCTCCTCCTTTGCGAGCAAACTAGTGCGCCTCACCATCAACGATTGCGCTTACCATCAGGCGGGATCGCAGTCAATTACTAGTTTATAACAGATAAAAAAAAAAAATACACGAGTAATTATCATAAAAATTCCGACCTCTGAAAATCATTCAAGGTGGCATTATAACGTAACGAATCCACAGCGCTGGTTTCAGTCGAATTTGAAAATGTTTTTATGTTTAACATCCAGTTTTTGAGGGAATTAAGTAAGTAGTAAGGGGACGGGAATTTTTATGGATTAACATCACATTATAAACTGAAAAAAAAAACCGGCCAAGAGCGTGTCGGGCCACGCTCAGTGTAGGGTTCCGTAGTTTCCCATCCGTCACAATAAGTGTACCCACTTATGAGTTTGAAAAATGCTTATAAATAATCGTATATCGATTATTTTCTAAACTTATGGTTCAAAAGTTAGAGGGGGGGACACATTGTTTTTTACTTTTGGAGCGATTATTTCCGAAATTATTGACATTAACAAAAAATGATTTTAGTAAACCCCTATTCATTTTTAAATACCTATCCAACGATATATCACACGTTAGAGTTGAAATTAAAACAAAAATCACTTCTCACTTTACATATAGGGGGGCTACCCTAATAAAACATTTTTTTCCAATTTTTATTTTGCCACTTTGTCGGCGGTGTTGATATACATATTGGTACCAAATTTCAGCTTTCTAGTGCTAACGGTCCCAGAGATTAAGCGAGGGCGGACAGACAGACGGACAGACAGACATGGCAAAACTATAAGGGTTCCTAGTTGACTACGGAACCCTAAAAAAAGGTAACAAACACACCACGGGTCGCCACTGATGGCCATGGCACTGACAGCCAAAAACATTTGTACTTGTAGCTTATTGGTTTTCTTCTTTTCGATCGAGATATATACAGGGTGTCTGTGGCATCGACGTACAAACGAATACATGATTCTGGTTTGATTTGTGTAACTCATAATATAGTTTAAAAGAGTGTCCATGGAGTTCCTTGCACGTTCTTCTCTATAGATATCTACGCTTTGAATCCTTGCTGACCGATCGGCGTCTCATCGTCGACGACGGCTGGTGCTGAAAATCAGCGCTGTGGCTCTGTTTTTCAAGAGCCCCAGCATTTTGCTGAGCGCTGGCCGTTTTGCGCGGATGTGACGCATATCTTACGTGCTACTTTTAGTCGATATTGTTATTTATTTTGTTTTAAGGTATGCGCCATGTTTGACGTGAATAAACACTTTTTCTTTCTTTCTTTTCTTTGGAACGTGCAATTTAGCTTGTTTGACTGACCGACATTTTGACAATTCAAAAGTGCCTGTAATTAGTCTATTTGAAATAAAAGATACTGATTCTGGATCCCCCACTGGTGGAATTATTCGTCGGTATTTTTCCAATTTTTTTTTTTAATTTGGTATAGACTAGTGCTTGACTGTGATCCCACTTGATGGTAAGCAGTGATGCAATCGTTGATTGTGAGGCGCACTAGTTTTTTATGAGCCTATTCACTCTAGCCTTGAAGACACCCAAATTTAAATATAAAAAATATTTACTTATCTACATATATATATATTTTTTAATTTTACGTTTTTTAATTAATTAATTTGTTTATTATTATAAGCACATACAATAGTTTTAACAGGTTTACCCAAGGAACAAAAGTTGTCGCAAACTAGCCTAGCACTCAGAGATGCCACCCACAAACTGATCAGATATCCATTAGTGCATGCAACATTATGATGTTCAGTCTCAAGCAGCACCCTGGAGAACCGGCACAAGTTACATAGAGGACAACACACTTAGTGTCACCCTCTCGAATTCCGCCAGTGTGCAAGAAAAAATGTCTAACCGTAAAGAGACGCTATTGAGTATTTCTATCGCCCGAGTCACGGGTGCAGACTTTAACAAAGTGCGTGCTACTGGGACTTAAAACATCCTTTCCCTCGGTCCTGAGCGTAGCCTACTGTTTGGAACGAGCAATCTCAACGATTCTAATATTTAAGGTTTATTTAGAATACCCCAAACAAATATACTGGCAAGATCGAGGTCGCGCCTTATTTCCAACTTATAGTAACCAACCATCCCTATAACGATTCGCTATAATTTAAATTATATAAAATCGTTATTCTATCATTTTTAGTGAAAAAAATACCCTTATAATGTTCCCACTGCTGGGACTCAGACCTCCTCTGTAGAAAACAACACCTTGTATACTGTAAATAAAAAAATAAAATGAATCTCCCTTTAAAAAAAGAAAACCAAAAACCATGATTCCAGTTTAAAACCACCCCCGTTTCCACATTTTTACTAGGATTTGTATAAAAAAAAGGGTTTTGTTATAAAAAGGGATAGTAAATCTACCATATTTATGATGCACGCAGACCCCGCCGGCTTAAATCCTGTTTAGGGGAAGCAAAAAAGAGGTTCTTGTGTGAACATAAGGTTAGCTTACGCCACGGCAGTGACAAAAATGTTGATTTTAAACTTTTTTTTTTCTAATATTATAAATGTGAAAGTGTGGATGTTTCGATAGATAGATAGATAGATAGATAGATAGATAGATAGATAGATAATTTATTTACTACTAGCTCAAAACATGCACCAAAACACACAAATTATAAAAACTAAACACATAGTTGTTACTTAATGACGCAAAAACGGCTGAACGGATTTGGATGAAGTTTGGCATGCATATAGCCTTTGACATGGAAAAGAACATAGGCTACGGTTTATCCCGGAAAAAATATCTTATTCCCACGGGAAAACACGTTTAGAGTGCGATAACCGAAGTACACGCGGACGAAGTCGCGGGCGGATAGCTAGTTTTAAATAAATTTTTGAGTAAGCAAATATGCAGTAGTCTTTTGTGATTGGACAGATTTGGTTAAGTCCAATCTTCAAAGCCTTGAGCACAGGCGTAGGGTAGCCAGCCTTTCGGTGTTTTACAGGTTGCATTTTGGAGAGTGTGCGCAGGAATTGCATGACTTGATTCCACCATCTCATTTCTACCATCGGACAACCCGACGTAAGGCGAGTATCTACCCTTACGTTGTTGAAACCTCTACGGTCCGGACTAAGCGTTTCGCCCCGTCATTTATACCCCGTACATCGAAGAACTGGAACAATTTGCCTGCTGCGGTCTTCCCGTCCGATTATAATTTGGGTGTCTTCAAGGCTAGAGTGAATAGGCTCTTAATAAACTAGTGCGCCTCACCATCAACGATTGCATCACTGATTTTTAACTCTTTAAAGTGCTCCTGGAACTGGAAAACTAGGTACAAGCCGTCGTCGGCGACTTAGGTTCGGTTCACGGTGAGCTGCCCACTGCTCGTCGTCCGTCCGAGATGTCATTTGATTGTTTTCCATGAGAAAACAGCTGCGGGCTTGTGGACGTTGAGCAATGTGTAGCTCGCCGTCCGACCGCCCGGTAACCGTCCGGCCCGAGCCCAAACTGACAACGGTGCGTAGTGTTCCACGCGCTCCTCAAGGAGAAGTCAGCAACCGTAGAAGCCCAGCAGGGTCGAAGCCTACTGGAGTCATGGGTGATGCGAAAGAGAACCCCGGGGCCCTGGAACGAAGGTAAAGGAGGAACAGGAGTAGGATTTAGTTAGTAAAAGTCTGACACATCTTTCCACCCTTAGGCGGAAGATGTAATTAGATGATAGCCTACCTAAAAAAAAATTGAGAAAAAAGATACGAAAACATTCTTAGTAAAATAGCACTATGTAACTAATGAAAGAATAAAAAGACAATTGCTTATTAATGATAGCTAATCAGGCGACCTAACTGATAGTGACGGGGGTCACCGCCACTTACAATGATACATTTTTTTTATTCCTGATGGTCACGCTCGCTCTTGACCTTGATTTCAGCTGATGGTAACCGAAAAATGGGGTCTACTCCTCTTCTGGGTTCGTTCACTTCCTCCTATGAGTGAGCGAGCCCAGTAGAAGCCTATTCGCTCTTGCTTTAAAGGCTGACGGCATATTAGAAAGAAGAAAATAAAAAAGAAGAAAGAAAGAAAGACAGAGAGAAGGAAAGAAAGAAAGAAGGAAAGAAAGAAAGAAAGAAAGAAAGAAAGAAAGAAAGAAAGAAAGAAAGAAAGAAAGAAAGAAAGAAAGAAAGAAAGAAAGAAATATTTGTAAGTACTTTGAAGTTGTATATATTTCGAATTAAATAATTTTATATTTCAAAAAAACACAAAAAAATTGGGTCCTCGGATTTCTAGACAGTTAACGTACCTAATTGTTTTATCTACTAAATATTAAACAATAAACATTTATTTTATTATAGATAGAAGAAGAAAAATAAAAAACACCTAACTAGATATATACCTAATTAAAAGTAACTTACAAAATAAAAATAAAAGCTCAAAAGAACTAGAAAGCAATCCTACCTACCAATAGTACCTACTTTAGTAGGTACGGCGTCAAAAAATTCCTCCGCATCGCTGTCGACTGGTAATGTACCCAAAAGACTGGCGGCATTGCCACGCCGAATGGCAATGCTTATCCTTTGTCCGAAGTAAAAGCTAAATTTTTAAGCTAATTTATCCTATTTTTTTTTTTGTGTTTTCTGAGCTATAAAATTTTTTTCAGAAGAAAATGTAAAAATATCTAAATATAACTATATTTTAGCTCCAGTTTTTTAAAACTTGTAATAGCAGAACATCAGTATAATAAAACCAATAAAGGTGGATGCGGTAAATATATAAATATGATAGTAGCACTAAGAGCGCGTCATTTGAACTGTTAAAATGAAGTCGAGCAGTTTTGCTGTGTTATTGTTAGTCTGTCACGGAGCGGTAAGTCTTTTGTTTTGTTTAAAATTAGATAATACATTGTTTATTACATTTTTGTTAACGTAAAACAGATTTTGCGTTGCGTTGCGTGCGTGGAGTTTCCAGCTATTTTAACCTTTCGTATGCCGTAATTAGAGACACAATTAAAAAGTTATTGTGTCCCGCGTGCATCCACGTTCATTTTTATACTGGGGAAAACCAGATTTGTTAATAATTGGAAGATATTGGGGATCCTCCAATGTCTGGGTCTTTCCTGGAAGAAATTTTGTAAAATAATCGAATAAATCACGGAATTACCGAGTGCTAACATGGTTTTCCGGCGTTATCTATCTTTTTAAATAATAATTAAAAATTAATTAATTAAACAGTTATCGGGGTAGTTAAAGTCGTTATTCTAATCAACTCCGACGACATTTTAAATTATAAAAGTGAAAAAAAAAATGAATTTAAAATTTTTTTTAGAGAGCAGTGGTGGCCGAGTGGTAACGGCCCGACTTTCTAGTTGTAGGTCGCGGGTTCAAACCCAGCCAAGCGTATTACTTTGTGTAATTTATTTTATCACCACTGCCTTCATAACGGTGAAGAAAAACAACGTGAAGAAAGCGACATGTCCTAGAACCAAAAATTCAAAGACATAATATGTAACATTCACCAGATTTTTTTTTTGAATAGGAAAAAACACAACGAAAAATCAATCCAGAATTATGTACTGGATCTATGGTATATTCGTTTGTGTGTCAATGTCAAAAACACCCTGTATAGCCCTTTGAACTCCATTTGAAATACAACATACATTCATTCAAAATCAAAAATCAAATCAAAATAATTTGTTTCAAATAAACCATTTGCAAGCACTTTTGAATTGTCAAAATGTCGGTCAGTCCAAGAAAAGTGAAGCTAAATTGCACGTTCCAAAGAGTAGGTCTCTATGGAGAAGAACGTGCAAGAAACTTCATGGACACTCTTTTAAATCAGATTATGAGTTACATATAATCTTGGTTACATATTTCTAGTTGTTCATTTTTTTTTTTGACCGTTCAACCGATTTTGACTTTTATTGCACCTAGTCATAAGGATGGCTTTTGTAAAGGAAGTTTGTCTATGCGATCGAGGGGGAATTCGCTCGAGCCTAAGGCGAGGGTGTTATGGTACCGACCGCTACAGTGACTTCCACGTGCATCAAACAACTCTTTTCAATACACAAAGAAATAAATAAACGTGGTTGACGTACGACTGGTGGACGAAATTGTGGTGGGAGCGAGCTTGCGCACTTTTCCGCATTAATGCAAAAAAGCGGTAAGGATAAAAGCGGATTTAATAGTAGATTAAAATAATATAATAATAGTGCCTAAATGTTTTTTTTTTGTTTTTTTTTGTTTGTAGGAGGTAATCTCTGGAAAAGAGAAAGAAAGCTGCTTTATTCCTGAGTGACATAGGCTATATATATATTTTTATTATTATTATATATTAGATATACATTTTACGTATGAGGGCGAAGCTGCGGGCAAAAGCTAGCTTTTATTACTTTGGCTGACCCCAGACGCTATACTACACTTACATATCACTCATTTACTTACGTGCTACTTTTAGTTGATGTTGTTATTTATTTTATTTTAAGGTATGCGCCATGTTTGACGTAAATAAACACTTTTTCTTTCTTGATTATGTAATGGTTTGGCATTACGAATATAAATTTTTGGCATAAATAAAAAAAATTACAGTTCTACTAACTAAATATTATTTATTCTATACAATTTATTTTAGATAAATTATAATAGTTGCTTACTATAATATTAATGATCATTTTTTTTTAATAATAAGTATAATACAAATATTTAACTAGAAATGGACATAAAATAATAAGGACATTGCATCAGGAATTCAGGATGGCTTTCGAATACCGTAATAGTAGAGGAGACGATTACGAACGACCTTCACCGGTCTGTTTAATGGATGAAACGTATCTTATAACAAATCTAGTATATTAAATAATATAACGCGGGTGGCTTGCCTAAGAAATTCCTGGCCAAACTATTACTAATTAAAAATTAACTTTTTTTTTGAAAAACTGCACAATCGTTATTCATGCCAAATTTTTTGTAGACAACCCTATAGCATCGTATTCGTAATGAAACAGCGTTATTTTGATATACAATTTATTTATTAAACAAGTGGGTACTACTAGTATTGACATACCTGTTTATATCTAGCAACCCAAAGTTATGCCAGGAAACAAATAGGCAACCCAAAGTTTTATATATGTTCTAAGGACTTCATACTTTCTGTTAGTATTAAAATTCATTATAATAAATTATTAAAAAAAAATTTAAAAAAATTTGACCATGGATTTCTTAGGCAACCCACCCGCGTTATATTATTTAATATACTAAATTTATCATAAAATACGTTATCGGATCTTAGACTATAATTAGAGACACAATGACAAAGCGAACGCCGGCGTTCACTTGGGGTTTAATCTATACATTTAAACATCTATACATTAAATAAAATTGGAGTGTCTGTTTGTAATATTGAAATAACTGCTTTTTACTACATGCATATGAATACACATACGGTACATAAACCAAAATAACATTTTTTTTATAATTTTTGTCTGTCTGTTTGTCCGGGCCAATCTCTGAAATGGCTGGACCGATTTTGACAGGACTTTTTTTTGGCAGGTAGCTGATGTAATAAGGATTACTCCTGGGTTACTTTTATTTTAGAAAAAAATAAATTTAAAATCCTGTAGTCGACGCG
The DNA here is from genome assembly GCA_929112965.1 of Mythimna albipuncta. NCBI lineage: Eukaryota > Metazoa > Arthropoda > Insecta > Lepidoptera > Noctuidae > Mythimna > Mythimna albipuncta. The sequence goes on along the minus strand of OV815986.1, from coordinate 851,655 downwards.
AACGAAGTCGCGGGCACAGCTAGTTAATTATAAAAAAAAATACAAATATTGATGGATAAGCTGTTTACTATGCAATCGGAAAGGCTTTACGAAAATCCATTAAGTGAAATAGATAAGTAATAATCACTTAAATAGTCAAAAATACAGACTATTTTTTTTTTTTGAATTGAATTTGGCAGCGATGCGTGTCGTGATGAGAACATTTTGAGCGCTAATGTATGATCTAAGGTTTTACGACACTTCACTATCATACACATTTACAAAACAAATACATAATGTGACCACACAAACTTAAAAAAAAAAAAACATTTTACAAAAAAAAAAACTAAATACTAAAAAAAAAAACAATAAAACGATCAAAATAACTATAAGTTTCGTAAGTCGGTGTTTCTACTTCTAGTATTTTTTATTTGTGATTTAAACACAGGCTTCCGAATTTAAAATTATTTTGATCGTTTCACTCGTATCGATCATATTTCGATCGTAGTCACGTAAATCATTAGATTATATTATAGAATTATCAATGGTATTGGTGTTTTTGTAGTGAAAGTTAGTTTTTTTTTGTAAAAAGTTGATAATTTTATTACATCTTTTTTAATTGTGATACAATTATAGCCAGAGTACCTACATCTCATGATAATTCCAATTAGCCCAAACACTGCTAGGATACATTGTAAAACAATTTTTTTTAAACATTTGTGTAATGAGCACGATCATTTGTTCTGTGTCTGGGTGAAATTTATCTATAACATGTATGTATTTAGAAACATATCAGTATGTTTATCAGTTATTTAGTACTCATAACACAAGCTCTGCTTAGCTTAAGACTAGACGGCGTTGAGTGATAGTTGTGGAATATTATTATTATTATAAATAACTTAACTAATTTAGACCCTCCTCCATTTTTTTAAGTCAATTAAAAAAAAAACAACGAACTTATAATAACAACAGTCCCGTTTTTAAATCATACACTTTCAAATTCGATTCCACAAAGTAATTAAACTGAATCGTCTCAGTGGTAGTAACTTCATTTTTGATGCCGCCAGCATTCATCACCGAATCAAGGGGCATAATCCATTGGTCACCTTGCCATTCATAACATATACACCCTGTCAGAAACGCCATATGTACCACTTCTATCTCTAAAACTCCAGAATAAGCAGATAAAACAGTTCTTATAGCGTCTCCTGGGTTTAATTCAACCTCCATGCTGCTAGCACTCCCTATTGTTTCAGTTTTTGACTGCTCTCCTCCTTGACCCCAAGTGTTTTGAAAAGAGAAGCCAGTTGTACCATCAGCGCTGAAGAAATACAGGTTCATTGAGTAATGGATTTCTTGAGATACTTCAATTTCTTGCTCTGATTCCCAACTTGTCATTAAAGTATTTGCTACGCTGTGAGATATGCCAGCATTCGCTTTTATCTTATGACTCGATGTGTTCTCAAAGTCTTGCGACATTACAACAATTGGTTGTTTTGTTGAACTCTTCACTTTCGCCGACTTTACTTTTAACACTCTCTTTACTGGTTGCAAATCGTACTTATTGAAATCTTTTCTGAGTTCAATATGACTCGGCCTGTGGCCTATGAACTTATCTAGTGCTGTGACCAGATACTGGTTACTTATTTTGAATGTCTTGATGTCTTCGTCTGTTATTGAAGTGGTTTCTGATCCTGTGTATGTTATATTTACTCCATTGTCCACATTCAGTACGAGATTTATCTTAGCCGCCACTATTTTGATTATAAGCACTATTATTATTAGTAATTTTGCCATTTTTATCACTGTAGCTATAAGTAGGTGTATATTGCTCAGAAGTTTTAGCAATACTGTCTGAATTTCTGTGAGATATTCAAGTTTTTATGTTATTTATCTTAATTATTAATTATCTTGGTTCTGTGTTCACAATTGTTTCAGATAACGGTATCCGAGAAAAGAAAAAAAACTGGGATTTCCACTTTTTATTAACCGACTTCTAAAAACAAGAGGTTCTCAATTTAGTTGTATTTTTTTAAGTTTGTTATTTCAGAAATCCGTCGTTAATGGACCGATTTGCAAATTTTTTGCCCTCTATTTTGACACCATTCCGTGCGAAAAAATGCAGCACGGCGTGACGTCACACGTAACTTTAAGGGTCCGGCGATAGATGAATTTCCATACAAACGTAACACCACGCTCATTTGCAGTTGGAGCATATTTCCAAGATATTATGATGATATTCGGTTATAGACAATATTTATCTCGGTTCCTCTTTGTCATTTTTAGTTTAATTTACTAATAAAAAAATAAGTACGTGTCCCTTAATTTTGAATAATCTAAAAGATGGATTAATTACATTTTTTTACGGCAACTAGCCTATTGTCATAAAATGCACTTTGGCTATAAGGTACTATCGAACTGATCTGATTATGGAGGCGGAAGATGGATAGTGGACACTGGAACTTTTTTTTAAATTGATTTAAACTAGTAGGTACTTGACTGCGATCCCACCTGATGTTAAGCAGTAACTTCATAATAAAACAATGTATCCTAGCCGTGTTTGGGCTTAATAGAATTGTCATGAGAAAAAGGTACCTACTCTGGCTATATGTGTATCGCAACTAAAAAGTGTGAAATCAAAATATTTTCACAAAAAAAACTGACTTCACTAAAAAAAATAATCCTAAAACGATCAAAATAACTTTAATTTCGGAAGTCGGCGTTAAATAAGAAACAAACAATACCGAGAATAGGGCTTTGAATAACGTAAAAACTTAATATCGTTACCTTCATCGTACGAAGTTACCTTCGCGAAGGTAACGTCGTTGTTAATAGAGGTAACGTTATGCTTGGTAACGGTAGGTTGAATACTATTTGAGTGAACTTTTACCGGTAAACTGAGTAACGTTACCGATGATGTTATCGGTAAATAACGTTATTTTGTTAGAACCTTGAGCCTTGAGAACAGGCGTAGGGTAGCCAGCCTTTCGGTGTTTTACAGGATGCATTTTGGAGAGTGTGCGCAGGAATTGCATGACTTGATTCCGCCATCGCAATTCTACCATCGGACAACCCGACGTACGGCGAAGGGTGAATACACCCTTACGTTGTTGAAACCTCTACGGTCTGGACTAAGCGTTTCGCCTCGTCGTTTATACCGCGTACGTCGAAGGACTGGAACAGTTTAACATAACCGCATCGTCGCTTTCCATCAGGTGAGATAGCGGTCAAGCGCGAACCTATCAACAATAAAAAAATGTTTTCCTGCTGCAGTCTTCCCGTCCGATTATAATTTGGGTGTCTTCAAGCCTAGATTGAATAGGTTCCTAATAGACTAGTGCGCCTCACCATCAAAGATTGCATTGCTACTTACCATCAGGTGGGATCGCAGTCAAGCACTAGTATAAATCAAATTAAAAAAAAACTCTTCCCCGATGCAATATTTTTCATTATACACAGGAATTAGATACATTTATTCTATTAAAATGTCAAAAATTATATAATTTGCTAGTTAGAAGGACAGTTGGCAGGGAGGGTGACGATGTGTGCAATTAACTTGCGGTTAGGTGTTCAAGGGACTATATGCCTTAACAATATCTAAATAGACATACGACTGGGGTAACCCCAGAAGAATAAGGAAAAAGCAAGAAAAAAAATGTTATCTAACCCACGAGTTTATCAATAAATATACAATAAGAGAATATGAACTGTGAACACAATGTCGAAATCATTAATAAAGTAAACGAGATACATATACAGGGTGGTTTTTGTAAATCACTGGCAATTTTGTAGGACTGTATGTCTGTCTAAAAAGTTAACCGACTTGGGAAATTTGTAAAAAAAAATAATCATTTAAAAAATACTTATATTCGATACTTTTAGGTTCTTCTGTTAGTAAACAATGATCAATATCTGTTAATCAACCTTGATTATTTAACCAGTGTTGACTACATCAGATTTCATTAAGTCCTAATAATTACCCAAGTCGTCTGACTTTGCACAGAACAGACTTTTATATAAAACATAATTCATTTACCAAAAACAAACCGACAAGTTTTCGTTGTACTATGTAGTACATTACAACTTTATATTTTGCTATACCTACCAAACCAAAGGCTGTACGACGCGACGCAAGCGCATCAAGTACCCCCGACACCCGATCGCCGCTATTGTACTATCGCTTGCTTCGAATACATTTCGAAATATTTAGAACATTCAATTAAAATATTTTTATTTTTGTATGAAGCTGATGAAATGAAATATGATACATTTTTAAAAGTAATATAACAAAAGTCAACATTGTTGACGTTTATTATAAATAATAATAGCTTGACAATATACGCAGTACTGCATAGAAATAGGTGCCTACACACTACACCGCCAAGCAGTCATACCTAGTTTTTTTTTTTTTATGTAAGAAAATAAACAAAAAAAGTAATGCGCGAATTGATAAATAAGTGAAATGAGGGTATACCAGTGAACTTTGCATATCTTCCAGTAGCCTGATTCACGTAAAATCAAACAAACCAAATCGTAAATTACCCGAACTTGTCATTCACGTGTTTCTTGGGCGAACATAAGGTATACGGTAGGTTTAGCTGTCAGTTTTGCCCCCGTCAAAGTTTTGGTTGATGAAAAACCTACCTGTAGAAATAAACCTATCTAATGCTCTTCTTCTTTCTGCCCTTGTCCCATTTTATTTCGGGTCGGCGCAACACGTTTTTGTCATCCATTCTGTCCTGTCACTCGTCGCGCTATCATTAACTCCCTTTTCTTTCATATCACTCTTCACACAATCCATCTATTTCTTCTTTGGCCTCCCTCTCCCTCTCCACCCATCCACATGTATACTCGAGCCCCGGTATGACAGCTTGAAGAAACGGGGTGGGTTTTTCAGTCAGTAAGAGTCTGACACTATCTCCCGCTCCGCCCAAGAGCGGGGGTTGTCATTGGATGATTTTCCCCACCAAAAAAAAAGAAAAGGTCTGTCTCCGAAGAATTTCGTCAGATCTCCACCGAATTTAAATGGGACCACCTGGCAGAACGTCTTCAAAACAAAAAAAAAGAATCTTTAAAATCGTCTTGACTACGTCCTCCATATTAAAACGTGAACACCGAGTAAAAGTAAAAAATCAATACTAAATAACTATAACTAGTATTTCTACTGAGTATTTACTCTAGTATGAGTAATTCATTAGTTTACCTACTATTAGAACATAGAACATATATTCACGTTCTAATGTTTTTGTAGTATGTAGGTTGCAGCAAATGTATCAAGTCAATCTTCTCGGTAAACATCACTGAGGTTAGTGTTGTAAGAAACGGAGTCTCGTTGGATAAGACTTGAGCTATTTTTGAAGACTCAAGTCTTATAAATATAACTTAAGAGCTCAAGTCCTTTAGAATTTTGAGCCTTTTTTAAAAAGACTTAAGTCCTGCCAAAAAGAACTCAAAGACTCAGTCAAGAACTCACGACTGTGTCCTCTAAACCTATAGCATAGTTTGAAGTAAATAAAATAGCAATTAACAAATTATTGATTTATTAAGTACGTAGGTAACTATTATATTTATATTATTTGTATTTAACTATATATTAAATTATTATACTGTTTTGAGCCACGAAGACAGGCACATTGAAGCCCTTATAGTTTTATTTCCCAATCGGTTTCGTCGTTTGAATATAATTAAATTTTCTGATTTAGAAAAGGCCTGCTCGCGTCGTAATAACTTAATATACTGGGTGAAGATGGTCTTATTTTATCGTCTTAACTAGTCATAATGATTATTTAATATTATTTTTATACGGGAAACTACATTCAACTTTAAAGTGACAAAATACGTTCGTTTTAATAATAAAAATATATTTGCCTACTCTCTTTCCGTCTAAACTGCCAGAAAAATAATCGCTTTCGTCACACCAACTCAAGTTCATGACTCAGTCTAGCTCGAAGAACTTAAAAGGCTAGACTCGAAAAGGCTCGAAAAGACTCGAAAGGCCTCAGAGGACTCAAAAGACGAGTTCTTTGAGTCCTCTGAGGCCTTTCGAGTCGTTAGTCTCATGAGACTAACGAGTCATATAGGCCCGTATTAATAAACGTTCCTCAGCCCAAGATCTCGTACTTGATACCAAGCTTGAGGTTTTGATCGTATTAATAAACGACATTCACAAGCTTAAGCTCAAGCTCAAGTTCGAGCTCAAGCTCAGCTTAGGTTTACGGCATCAGCCGAGTGTTGTCTGATTAATAAACGAAACTCGAAACTTAAGTTTACAACAATCTTTGTACTTGAGCTGCCAGATCATGAGTGTAGACCGATCGGGACTTAAGGTCGTGATTAGCGTAGCGCGAAACATGGAGTTTGTACATATTATGAGTCGAATTAATTAGGTATTACGATGAAATAGGGAGTACTATTATGCTATTTTATGGCCTTTGCCTTAATGCTTCAAATCCTTTTGGATTGCCAAGTAAATAAAAAAAAATGAATCAGATTTGTTCAAGATTCGGTATATTATATTCTCATTAAAAGGTATTTTATGGCCAATGTGACGTAATCGTTCCCGTAAGCTAAGCTTGAGTACAGCGCATTGAGGAGCTGATCTTGGTAACTGAGATCCTGTACTCATGTTTTTATTAATTAGCAAAGATCTTGAGCTTCTGACATCGTATAATCGGGGATCAAATGATATCGCACTTGAGGACGGAGTTGAGCATCGTTTATTAATACGGGCCCTAGTCTTGAAAATCTGCTCAAGTCTCGAAATGACGACTAAAAGACTCGAGTTTCTTACAACACTAGCTGAGGTAGTAAACACTACAATAAAATTCTCAGCGCCATTTTACTAAGATCGTGCTTAATTCAATGATTCCATATATTGTCCTGTTGCGCAGACACTAACGAAACAAAACTACACCAATTTCACATCACAATATCTATTAGGAATAGGGTGAAAATCATTTAAAATGACCATTGTGACAAAAATGAAAACGTAACAAAAATGAAACGCGTAACAAAAAATAACAAATTTGAAATATTAGGGCTCGTCTACAATGCACATTATAGTCTGACTGTAATTCATTTTATTGATTTCTGTATAAGGTGTTCCGCAATAAAACACTTTATATGTCTTTTATCATTTGTTGTATTAATTAATCAACATTAATATAATAAAGAAGTAAAGTATGTTTTTTTTTTGTTTTTATGTTTTTTGTTTGTAGGAGGTAATCTCTGAAGTACTGGTCCGATTGCTAAAATTTTTTCACCGATAGTGAACATAACAAATAGAAAGAGAAACGGATCCATATCATATGTACAAAAATACACGTTTTTAGTCTGTAAAAGTCTGACACGCCGTCCCGCTCTGCCCAAGGGTGGGAGGTAGTGTTGCCAGGTCTGTTTGGATAAAAATCGGGACAGATGGTAAAACAAATTGGGATTTAGGGTATTAGATCGGGACGAATTTTTTTTTTTAATAATGATTTTTTAGATGGGAAATCATCCAATGACTTTTTAGGAGGGCGTGTGAAATTTTTACTGAGTAAAACCCAGACTACTTCAGTCGTTCTTTGAGTTTCAGGGTTTTTGATTTATCGGGACATTTAGCGTCCCGATCAGGTGCAAATCGGGACGTGTCCCCAGACCCCTAAAAATCGGGACATCCCGCGCAAATCGGGACACCTGGCAACACTAGTGGGAGGTGTCATTTAGGTGATTTTCCTACCTAAAAAAAATTCCCCCACTCCTCCACAAATCGGGAGATTTCATTAAAGTCCCACCTCTTAAAAATGAACCAAATGCAACAGGGCAGCTAGTAACTAATAAACTTTAAAAATAACTTGCCAAAATGAAGAAGTATTTTTGAAAACCGGTTTTTGTAACAAGTATTTTGCGATACCCGTACCTCGAACGCCGGGTATTGAGATTAGCAGGTACGTCTCATATCTATGGTATACACATAGATGATATAAATATCAACGGAGGTGTTATTAGCACGCATTGCTTAGTAAAACTTGTAAAGTATCAGTCAGGCACTGATCACGGGCAGTCGCGTTCATTAATATTAATAATTTATTGTCACAATAATTTATTTTAGATTTATTAAAGTTTTTAAAGTTTTCTACAAGATTTAAAGGTAAGTCCCAACTATTTTTTATTAAAAATTAAACTACTAATTAGTTTTCACAACGGTATTTGTAAACGTTGGTTTTAAAAAATGTAGGTATCTGTTATTTTGTCTTTAAAATGTGCTGATATCATCTTATTAGCGTTTCTTTTGTTTAATTGCAATTTGTTCTTTTGTTTTGACGATAAATATAATATGATTGCTTGGAGTCATCTCGACTTTATTTTATACTAGCTGTGCCCGCGACTTCGTTCGCGTGGACTACAGGATTTTGAATTTATTTTTTCTAAAACGAAAGTAGACTATGTTACTCCTTTTTACATCACCTACCTGCCCATAAAAGTCCTGTCAAAATCGGTCCAGCCATTTCAGAGATTAGCCCGAACAGACAGACAGACAAAAATTATAAAAAAAAATATTTTGGTTTATGCATTTAGTAAAAAGCGGTTATTTTAATGTTACAAACAGACCCTCCAATTTTATTTATATGTATAGATAATATATATAGATTGTATGATAGAAATTTAACGAAACGTTCTGTTGCTTTTGAAACCTCTGATTACCCCCAATTAAATTTTTCCGACAACTTAAAACGTGAATTTTGAGTTGGTTTTTAGTCAACTGAACCCAATAAACTCACGCGCGGGATCCCTCAATCACGTTTTGATAGGTTCGACTGGATCCATTATTCAATTTAATTCTAAATACAGTAATAAAACAAGTAAATTGACCAGTATAAGTAGTAAGTACTGTAATGGAGTGTTTGGAGAGACTGGACCCGCGGGTCCAATTCGGGCGGGTCCAGTTGACAATTCTTCATGTTAAAGTTCGGGTGGCGCGAAAGGGCGTGTCAGACTTTTACCGACTAAAGCAATTTTTCGGTGGCAATGACCTCTCGCACCGGGCCCTGTTAAGGCCATGGTTAGGCGGGCACTTCCTTCTGCAAAGCATAGCTAGCGAAGGAAATGACCGTACGCGTGAGGGAGCGGATACCCTCACGCTTGCGACCGGTTCCGACCCCGACTACCAGCCACGGTAGACGCGGGGTTGCCGACGAGGAGCAATCTGTAGCTCGCCGTCTGGATCAAGCCCGAGTCGTTGACAGCGCGTAGTATTCCACTCCTCAAAGAGATGTCAGCAAACCATAGGGGCCCAGCAAGGTCGATGCCCGCTAGGGCCGCGGATATTTTCTGAAAAGGAAACCCGTGGTCTTAGAACGCTAAGGGCCGCTGAAGAACACGAGTGTGGTTTTAGTCGGTAAATGTCTGATACAGCCTCCTGCTCTCCCTTAGAGCGAAAGAAGTTATTGGATAATTTCCCACCTTATAAAAACCTGTTCCTTCAGTTGCCCGAGTACCGGAGTCACAGTAACTCTCTCAACCATTCCCACAACCCATAGTAGGGTATAGTTGCATAATTTTTTAGAGATAGTAGCAGGGGCCCAACCGGGTCGAAGCAGAAGCCCAGCCGGGTCGAAGCCTACTGGGGCCAGGGTTATCTAAGAAGGAATAGAACTGGGTTTTTAGTTTTTAGTCGGTAAAAGTTTGACACTATCTCCCGCTCTGCCCAAGATCGGGAGATGTCACTAGATGATTTTTCCATCGCGAAATAAAGTGGGTAGTTTCGGCGCGACATTCGGGTGACTTCGGGCGAATTCGGATGAGATCGGATCGTTTTTTTTTTCCACAAATTAGACATTGCTACCAGTAATGAAGACAGTGGCGACAATTGGTCCAGCCTATGTCCAACTTAAGACCTTTTCAGTTTAAATGATGATGGTGATTACCCGGCATTGGATAATGATTCTGGGCGACCTCCATCAATTGCTGATTCTTTTTCCCTATGAAATCGTTTGCACATTCTTTTGGGTTATGGATGGGAAATCTCGCCCCAGCAAAAACTGGCCTGCGGACCAAATGTCAACTTTTTAAAATATACATATAATTAGAGATGCAATAGAAAGACAATGGGCGAGTGAACGCCGGCGTTCGCTTGGGGTTTAACCTTTCAGATACCGTCAATTTGAGAAACAATAATAAGACCGGATAGCTATGAATAAGACAATAGATGCGGGAACGCCGGCGTTCGCTTGGGTTGGGGTTTAACGAATTAATGAATTTTCGTATTTTTAATTCATTAATCGACAAACTTATTTTGTGGCAGTTAACGAAAAGTCTATTTCTTCGAATCATCTAAATTGTGGGTAGGCCAGTAACTTTTGAAATTGAATCGAAACGGTCACTTGAACCAATAGAATTTCCCAACATCGGATAACCCACAAAAAAAATGTATACTTAGATGGCACGGAAACCTTCGTGTGCGATGTCCAAAGCGCACTTCGCCGGTTATTTTATTTTTAAGGCGGTTCACCTACTGAAGATCCCGCCGGCGTTATGGGACATCTCGCCGACGCTAAAACTGGCCTGTGAACCAGATGTCAACGTTTAAAATGTGCATGGGTAGATTCGCCCGAACCAGTTTAATAAAACGGCCCAGATGTCCTGTTAAAAATTGAAGGGATATTCGTCTTTATTGATTATTTATTAATTAAATAGCTGATAAATCTGCAAATCGTAACATCAAATGATAATTACGCGGTGCGCGGTGCGACGGATAACGCGCGCACGACGGAGGCGCAGATCTGCCTTACTTAGCGGAGTAATTTAAAATTTCCGATGTACAGTACAATTCACGAATGATGGCGGCCGTGAAGTTAGCCTTTGCGAACGTTCGCGCATACTATACTCTTCTCGCACACGCAAGTCGCCATTTGGTTCCTAAAACACGTTACTGCGCAGCCTTCTGCGCAAACTTCACGCCCGCCATCATTCGTGAATCATACTGTAATTTAAATGTAATTTCCGTGCTTCCGCGCAGATTGGCAGGAACTGCGCGCGTGATTACTATATAAATTGAGATACTTGCATACAATTGTAAAATCTGCCATCCCGCGCTACGCGACGGGGCGCGGTGCAGTGGGTGGAGCACCTAAACTGAGACCGTCAGAATAAACTTTCCACAAAGCTAGTGTTTTAAAAAAAACCTCCACGAATTTATTGTTTATGGTCTTTATACATATTTTTTAATTAATATAAACTAGTGCTTGACTGCGATCCCACCTGATGGTGAGACGCAGTAGTTAAGAGCCTATTCACTCTAGCCTTGATGACGCCTAAATTATAATCGGACGGGAACACCGCAGCAGGCAAATTGTTAAGATAGATGCCAGATAAACTTGGAATAACGGTCAATACCCTCTATTGTTGTCATTCTTAATTTCAAAACCGGAAATAAAGACTTAAAGCTGTCTTGAATCGACATGTATCGTGATCCTTTACATGATTTAGTAAAGCTACAGTCAAACTGGAGTGAACGAAGGTAGGTACGCGGGACGCGACCTCGTGCGATTCGCTTAGCCTCTCAAAGTGTCTGTCTCTGTCTCAAACTCGTACCGCGCGGGATTCGCTTCAGTTTGAATGAAGCTTGATGAAAAGCAGTTAATTTGTTTTTCGGGTACCTACGCAGAGAATATAATTATAGGAAAAGGTCATCGACATCATTTCAGCCGATATACGTCCACAGTTGGACATAGGCCTCCCCTAAGTGTCGCCATAATGAACGATCTTGCGCGTCCCGTATCCGTCGGATTACCGCAACCTTCACCAGTAGTGAGATTCACGTAAAATCAAACTAGTCAAATATCGTTGAAGTTTTACAGTCGTTCGATCGAAGTCCTATCCAAAAGCTGTATTCACGATCTATCGACTTATTTCCAGTTACATTAATAAGTATTCTACCAGGATAATATAATACAGTTTTTTTTTTTTAAATCGACATATTTTAACCGACTTTAAAATCGGTGTCGTTCAAACTCGATTGATGGATGTGAATACGGAAATGGTCTAAACGACTAAATCGCTACGATATCGTACGGTTTTCATTACGTGAATCGGGCACAGGTCATCGGTCCACCTTGTAGGAGGCCTTCGCTGAGTCTTCCAGTACGTGGTCGCCACTCCAGAACCTTTCGGCCCCAACGACTATCTGTTCCGGAAGCTATGGTTATTTACTGAATGATTCTTTCTTTGTTTCAGATGAGTTCGGCTGTGGCTGTGCCCAAGTTAAAGATGTCGGACGGGAGGGAGATCCCAGCTTTGGGTCTGGGCACATATCTTGGATTTGATAAGGTAAGAGCTTTGCCACCATTTTTGAAAAAGTGTCTTTAAGAGAAAAGAATGAGAAATGGTATGATCATGTAAAGATGAGAGATGAAAAGCATGTTGCTAAAAGAGTTATGAATTTACATGTGGATGGATAGAGAGGGAGGAATAGGGAGTTAGTGATAGCGTGACTGGAATCCGCAAGGAAAAAGAAATGCGTGGCCGTCCCCGTCGGATCTGGCGGCGCGGGCGCACCGTGTTGGCAGAAGCGAGCACTGCAATGACGTGGAGCGAGGAGAAGCGTGAAGCTTAGGACCGTTCGCGATGGAGGATTACAGTGGACGTCCTCTGCCCCATCTAGGGGACATAGGACATTAAGTGTATAAGTGATAGCGTGACGAGTGACAGGACGGAATGGATGAAAAAAACGTGTTGCGCCGACCACAAATAAAACGGGACTAGGGCAGGAAGATAATGATGAGGATAAAAGTGTGACGCGATAAAAATTTATTTCTATTGACATAGGTGTAGAGAAGGTAGTTTAACATATTTATAATGGTTGTAATTTTTAGTGTTTTCAAACTACCCCCAATTAGGGAATCCAATCCCGCCAGCGCGGGGGTGATGCCACGGTCACACTCACGGAGGTTAATAAACTATATAAGGTATCATTATGCCTTGCTCGACGTTGACGATAGGCGAGTGGAAAAGGATCATCTTAAAAGAACTCGTGAAAGGCCTCTGTGCACATCGGGTGGCGAGCGACGGGTAGCTCGCCGTCCAACCGTCCAGTAACCGTCCGGACCGAGCCCAAGTCGTCGACGACGCGTAGTTTTCCACGCGCGCTTTGAGTTGTCAGCAACCGTAGAGGTCCAGCAGGGTCGAAGCCTACTGAGGCCATGGGTGATGCTAAAGAGGAGTGGGTTTTTAGTCAGTAAAAGTCAAGCACTATCTCCCGCTTCGCCTAAAAACGGGGGATGTCCTTGGATGATTTTTACACCTTTTTTTTTTTGGTGGGAAAAAATCGTCCAATGACAACCCGCACTCTTGGGCGGAGCGGGAGATAGTGTCAGACTCTTACTGACTAAAAGACCCACCCCGTTCCTTCTAGCCTTCATACCGGGGCTCGAGATCCCTTTCGGATAACCCTGGCCCCAGATGATTTTTCCACTTAAAAAAAAGGCCACTGTGCACATACTTAATGTTTTTTTTTTAGAGTGGTGTAGTTGCTTCGAAGAATAAACAACTCCGGGACGTGGTGCTAGAGGCCATTGACATCGGCTACAGACACTTCGACACAGCCTCCATTTATAACACAGAGGACGAAATAGGAGAGGCTATCAAGACGAAGATTACCGAAGGAGTTGTTACGAGGGACGAGATCTTTGTCACTACTAAGGTGAGAGGTTCTTTAAGCTTGAAAGAATGAAGTATAAGAACTTGGCTTTTTGTAAACAAGTATGTACATTAGCAGTAGGAAGTAGTATTCAGGTAGTATTCAAGTATAGTAGCATTCAGGAAGCACTAGTACCACATACTGTTGGAGCCTATTACGTACGTCTAGCAATACCAGGCTAGCGCCATACCTGCTGTATGCCCCCAGGATTAAGGGTCCTCCGACTTATGGAAGCTTGTGCTTCTACTATTAATAAAACGTTGTCCATATACTCAAATTCTCGTTAATAAGAGGATGCCTTGACTATTCGATGCTAGATGCGATTATTTCGTGTTAAAAACATTTCTTTTGAACTTTACCGCAGTCTGGTAAAAAACGGGCCCCCAATTTTTCCATATATACACCGCTAAATTTTAATCGTTTTAATCTCGCGGAGGGTCGATCCGGTACATGAAACACTATCGATTTGTAAAGATAAAATTAAAAAATTAAGTACATTTTTTTCAAAACTCGTATTAATTTACTCATGTACGAAATTAATTTCTTTAAGAAAACGTCAGCTGAGCGAGTCCAATACCTTTAGGTTGTAGTCAGCGTTGCGTACTAACTACCTACAGGTCATTGAACTCGCTCAGCTGACGTTTCATGTACCGGATCGACCCTCCACGGGATTAAAACGATTAAAATTTAGCGGGGTATACAGGGCCCTTTTCGGACTGGCTGCGCCACTGTGTAGTATGTAAAATTGCGGGTGTGTAAGCTACCACTAACATTACTTAAGTTTGCTTACCTTATTCTGTAGAATTGACCTACGTAAGACGTACCTATCTGCTATTATCAGCAACGTAATTAAAGGGTTAAAGGTGTCTTGAGGTGTCTGGAACGGCTAAATAGCTAAATTAGGCTCTCGGCTTTGTCTGTGATGTTAACTTCCACTGTTCTTCTGCCAACTAAAGCTTCGTAACAAAAGAATTAGCATTGCAATAAAGTGTATACTATTCTATTGCCATTTAACGTGGCAATGCTACCAGTCTTGGAACGTTTCCAGTTAACAACGTACGATAGCTAAATGACATACTATAACAGGAAATTAAAATTAATAGGGTGTCACAATAGGCAGTCTTATCGCTAAAAGCGATTTTTGCAAGGGCGGATCTAGATGTTTTTTTTGAAGGGGTTGCAAGAGGCGAACGGGCAAAATCAACAATAAGTTGAATTTGAACTAGGTATTCAAGTTATTTCAAATTTTCCAATTTTCATTCATATTTTCATAACTCGGATAATTTGATTATCTTCCAAGTATGTAGGTAGTACTTTAATTGAATCTTCACAGTACACAAAAAACCGTCTAGGGGGCAAGTACCCCTGTGCCCCTCCCCCCTTAAATCCGCCCTTGAACCTTTGGATGGATTTGACAAAAGAAAAAAAGATAATTATAATGTTTAATATTGCACCTACCACAATTTGTCTCTGCATCACCCAAAGCACAAAATAGATGGTACAGCCAATCTACATACAAAGCGCACTCGAGCAACGCACACATAGACACCGCTCACGAACACGATGTCTCTGATCATCTCGGACCACTCGTCGAACAGTTCCAGCTCAAACGCTCACTAGTGTGCGTCCACCGAGAGTAGATATAAACAGTGAAGTACATACATGAGGTTGTCTTCTGTACCTATCTATTTTGTGCCCAAAGGTTGACTGGTAAAAAACAAGTCTGCCTTTGCATTCTTTTGTGCATGAAGAATAAAATAAACAAAGATACGTAGGTAGTTCGTGGTTTGTGATGTGTAAAAACTTGGAAGTACTTCGACGACCAAGTGTTCTGATGTCCTAATTACTGCCGTTTCTTATTTCAGCTGTGGAACACTCAACACAAAAGAGAAGAGGTGGCGACTGCCGTGAGGGATACACTGGAGAAGTCTGGACTGGAGTACATAGACCTGTATCTTATGCACTGGCCCATAGGTCTCAATGTGAGTATGCCTTTAGAGGACGCAGATTTTACGTAGGGGACGGCGTCTCTAGCTGGTCATCACGTTTTGTAACACACTTAAGTGCGCGAGGACGTGTAGTTAATAACTGTTAGTGCTTATCATGAAGGTCTACTTAAGGCCGGGAACCCGTGGGATATTAGCAGAAATTGAGTAATCCGCATATGTTATGTCCTAAAAATTCATAAAAAGCTTAACCATGGTGTTCTCTTACCATTCCAGGCTGACTACTCCTTCTCAGACGTAGACTTTATGGAAACTTGGCGCGGGTTGGAAGACATGCAGAAACTCGGCCTGGTCAAGTCCATAGGCGTCTCTAACTTCAACAAGGAACAGCTGCAGAGGCTCCTCAGTGAAGGGACCGTGAAACCTGTGGTACTGCAGATTGAGGTAACTACATCTTGTTGATCTTTTGGGGTAGTAGATAATTAAGGCGTGTAAAAGATGGAAGGAGTGGAGAGAGGCCTTTGCCCAGGAGTGAGACAGAACAGGCCAGCAAAAAAAGGGTTGCGATAAATACATGCGTTCTATACTGTGCTCAAAAAAGTACACAACCTCACACAGTCGCAGGTTCCGGACCGTAGGGGTTTCAACAACCTGGGTGGATAATCGCCGTACATCGGGTTATCCTGATGGTAGAATGGAGATGGCGGAATTAAGTTATGCGATTCCCGCGCACTGTTGTCCTGGCCAGGTGCGCGCGGGACAACAAAACGCGCTTTTGACTTCGGCTTAGTCTTATCCGGACGATGAGCTACCCAATGCTCGTCGTCCGCAAGCACGCACCTGTAACTCTCGACTCCTGTGGCGTCTCTTGCGGCAGTGGCTCTAAGCTCTTAGTTTTCTCCACACACTAACTGAAGATATCTCTCTCCAGGTCCACCCTCAAATTATCCAAGAAGATCTGATCAACTTCGCCAGGTCTGAGAACATCATAGTCGTGGGCTACAGTCCCTTCGGCTCTCTAGTCCAGCGGTACGGCAAGGAGTTCCCAGGACCTAAAATGGATGACCCCGTGCTGGTAGAAATTGCCCAGAAGTATAAGAAGACCTCTGCTCAGGTCGTTCTGCGGTGGCTGGTAAGTTAAACTGAAGTACTTTAATTGTACAGTAGGAAGATCGCGCAAAATTAATCACTATCGGAAGATGGTTAGTGACCCTGACTGCTGTGCTGGAGGTCGTGGGTTCGATTCCCACCCAGGACAAATGTTTGTGTGATGAGCACGATCATTTGTTCTGTGTCTGAGTGTAATTTATCTATAATATGTATGTATTTAGAAATATATAAGTATGTTTATCAGTTGTCTAGTACCCATAACACAAGCTGTGCTTAGCTTGGGACTAGACGGCCCTGTGTGATAGTTGTGCAATATATTATTATATATACATATATATTAGTATTTGTGTATTCTAGACAACTGCAGATTATAAACAGACAGGCAATAGAGCGCTATACTCCGCAAGAGCGTGGAATAATTTCTTATATTATAATCTTCGTGGAAGAAAAATTATCGACTTTGGTCGACGTTGATCGATTGGTGTGGTTTGACTTTTATTGATCGACGGATACCGGTCGACTATCCAATCGATCGACTGCCGGTCGATGGACTCGACGTTGATCGATTAATCCCGGCTAGACGCCATCTGTTTCTTTAGAAATGTGAATTCCTCTTGTGAATCGTACTGATGATACTGCTTGTACTATTATTACGGAGACGCCAACGCAGAAGACTGAATCCTGTCGACGTCGACTAATCCATTCTACTGTCGGTACTGCGATCGATAATATAATAATATTCCACAGTTATCACACAACGCCATCTAGTCCCAAGTTAAGCAGAGCTTAGGTTATGGGTACTAGATAAGTGTACTAAAATCTGGTACAAATTATCGATCGATGTCTACTAATCCACTCTAACTACCATCGATTGATTTTCGATCGATTGGTGTGGTAACACCCTTACGATTATTTTAACCAATAAATAAATCGGTTGGTAATATTAGCAAGCGTGCATTGTGACGACGATTTCCTAATCGTGGCGCGCCAAATGGCGAACATTAGCGACTCGACTCCAACAGATTGGACTCACAGAGGCCTTGCAGGCTGTGGCTGCCACCGGACTGGTCTTTCCGAGAATATCGACGCTGTGGTTGCCGATGTCATTGAGAACGAAAAGACATCACCTCGAGAACCATACAGTGAATTTTTGTGAAAGACTGACTTCTTACCTACTGCTGATTATCGAAGAGTACCTAGACTGTGCCACCGCACTCGTGTAATCTCCCTTTTTTCCGATTTTTTATAATGTTCCCACTGTTGGGACTCGGGCCTCTAGGAGAGGGAATGGACCGTAATCCACCACGTGGGCCCAGTGCGGGTTGGTGGATGTCGCATGTCTTTCGAATTTTTGGTTCTAGGACATGCCAGTTTCCTCACGATTTTGCTTCACCGCTTTGAGGGCAGTGGTGATGAAATAAATTACACAAAGATATTGCCACATATTTATTGAAACGAAGTTTTTTCCTTTCCCCAGGTCGACAGAAACGTAATCCCCATCCCGAAGACCGTCAGCACGAAGAGACTTCTTGAAAACATCAGCATATTCGACTTCAAGTTGGAAAAAGACGAGATCGAGAAGATCAACCAGTTCAACTCCAACACTCGGTACACGTTGCCCTCGTTCTGGCAGACTCACCCTTACTATCCGTTTGAGCAGGTCAAGGAACCAATCCCTGATCCCTTCAGAACCTGAGTTATCATTATCATTTAGATTTACTCTTAAGGGTCTGCCAGATGTAAACCAATCTCCCAATTGTGTTGCAGTAGTACTCCATGACCTTCAACGCCCTTGGTTGGGAGGTACGTTTTCCCAACCAAACGCAAACCAAGGTCACCTTGGTTTGTATTTGGTTTGCATCCATCTCGCCCAATTAAACCAGTACCTAGGTAGCCCAGTTTTAATGGCCTGAATAGAACAGTTGTTCGTCGTGGGTTAAAACCAAGGCAGACGCTTTATTTCGTGTATTTTATCCACCATTAGGTACTACATATTACAAACCCGAAGATTTTTCTTCGAAGAAAGACTGAAGCATGTCTTTGTTTTTGTCAAACACATCGTCTTTTGTTTTTTAGTGGTGACGAAATAAATGACAGCAAATAGAACGCCTGTCTCGTTTCGTACATAGGTAATGTTTGAATCCGCGGCTCACTTCACGTCAATCCGATGGTCAAAGGTATAATCGAACGGTGGCCACGATGCCTCGACTGAATAAAAATGAATTCGGAATAAATGTAATATTTTGTCAATTTTATGTGCAAGTTTTTAGATTTTAAGCATTTCAATAAAATGTACCTGCTGTTATTCATGTGTTTTATTTGTTTGGGCATTGGCGTGTGTGTGGTTCCGATATGGCATAAAATGTGCGTTCCTGTTTTGAAAACACGATTGAGTACTTACTTAGCAATTCCGATTTCTGGATGGCCGAAAAATTAAAACTGACCCAATTAAACTAAAAATAGTTTAAAAATAAAAGCTTGAGCGTGTGTGTGTTTGTCACTTCTTCACGTTCGAACAGCTGAACGAATTTCGAAAAAAACTTGGTACACGTGTAGACCATAGAATAGTACCTACATAGAACTGCTTCGGAAGCCATAATGCTACATCCACCAATCCGCACTAGACCGCGTGGTGGATTACGGCCCATTCTCTCTCCTAGAGAGGAGGCCTGAGTCCCAGCGGTGGGAACATTTTAAGCTTATGATACTGTTTTAAAGGCTGAATAGGCTCTTAATAAACTAGTGCGCCTCATCATCAGAGATTGCATCACTGCTTACCATCAGGTGGTATCGCAGTCAAGAACTAGTTTATATCAGAAAAAACCGGCCAAGAGCGTGTCGGGCCACGCTCAGTGTAGGGTTCCGTAGTTTCCCGTCCGTCAAAATAAGTGTACCGTCCGTCACAATAAGTGTACCGTCCGTCACAATAAGTGTACCGTCCGTCACAATAAGTGTACCGTCCGTCACAATAAGTGTACCCCTTATGAGTTTAAAAAATGCTTGCATATACGATTATACTACAAACTTAGTCCAAAAATTATTTTGTAGAACCCTTTTGTCTTTTTTGTTCAAAAACTGTTCTTTCCATCAAGTTCAAAATAATTTTCCTAGAAAGTCCTTATAAAGTTCTACTTTTATGATTTTTTTCATATTTTCTAAACTTATGGTTCAAAAGTTAGAGGGGGCGGGACACATTGTTTTTTTTTTTTACTTTTGGAGCGATTATTTCCGAAATTATTGACATTATCAAAAAATGATTTTTGTAAACCCCTATTCATTTTTAAATATCTATCCAACAATATATCACACGTTAGGGTTGAAATTAAAAAAAAAAAACACTTCCCACTTTACATATAGGGGGGCTACCCTAATAAAACATTTTTTTCCAATTTTTATTTTACCACTTTGTCGGCGTGATTGATATACATATTGGTACCAAATTTCAGCTTTCTAGTGTTAACGGTCACAGAAATTAAGCGAGGACGGACAGACAGACATGGCGAAACTATAAGGGTTCCTAGTTGATAACGGAACCCTAAAAAAGGGATAGGTACCAAAATAAAATCAATACATTTTCAACATTAATTTATTTACACTAATAATAACTCTTATAGCTTAATTATTACAAACAGCAGAAATGCATTGTATATTATTATATTTATATACATACAATTTTGTGAGAACATAGATTCTTTACATAAACACGCACACGTTTTTCAGGTTTTGCATATACTAAGACTAATGTAGTACAAGGTAAACGAACAATGAAAACAAAACTTAAAAGCCTGTAATACTAATCAACAGAAAAATAAAATTATGTTGTCTTTAGAGCAGCCAAGTTTACATCGTCTAATACTAAAAATACGTCTTTAATTTTCGTCTAAAATATCAATAATACCATAATTTCATTCTTAAACAAGGAATTCACTATGCAGGCTTGGGCCTTATGGCCTTACCATGTCGTGTTAAAATGTAACAGACGGACCGCATTTCAACTGCAATCCAACTGCAAAATGCAGTTGACACGGCTGCAATAGAACTGCAAACCAAACGTGCGGTCCGATTGCATCCGAACTGCACTGCACAATACCTACCCGCCCGCACGCTCCGCCCTCCCGTGCATGGTGCAGTTCGGATGCAGTCGGTGTGCAGTTCACACGACTGCAATCGGACTGCACGTTTGGTTTGCAGTTTTATTGCAATCGTGTCAACTGCATTCAAACGGCACTTCAACTGCAATTTGCGGTTGAATTGCAGTTGAAATGCGGTCCGTCTCTTTAGACCCTAAGTATTTGTTTAAATTTTAAAAGATAGGAGTGTATAGCTCCAATCCTTTAACAGCTCAGTTTAGATCGCGTTAAGAGCTCGTGGTAGACCTCTTGTCTATAGTCATACCTTTTATTAGTGTCAGACTTTTACCGTGATGGCCCAGGAATTAAGTAACCCAGGCCTCTCATGTATGTTGTTGCGAGTTCGAAACCAGGCAAGTCCCGATGTAAATTTTTCAATTAATAATCTTGTAAGTACTTTTCAAGTTTATCTACGACATTACAGACATACCCGTTTAGTGAATTCCCTGCTTTAAATCTCAGATATATTAAGGGACAAAATGTCCCCCTACATGACTCGCAACGCTGTCAAAAGTCCAACAAAATGACGTGTGAATGCGTTGTAGTGTTGCGGGACACTGAGTAATAGGACGTGTGTAACTGTTTACTGAACCGAGTCACTGTTCCGAAACATTTCAGTTTTACAAAAGATTGGAATAACAGTTATGTTTTTAATGCATCATTTGGAACAATTGGAACACTGAAACACTTTTTACTTTGAAGTTACCTGCAGTATTTTTAAAATTTAATAGTGTAAATATAATTACCACTTTTTTAAAAGAGTAACCATGGAGTTTCTTGCCGGTTCTTCTCAATAGGAAACGACCAATTTCGAACCGTGCACTAGCTTCTGACGTTTTATAAGTGCCCATGTAGGCCTATGTGAAATAAAAAACTTTTGACTTTGACTTTGAATTAGTGACCTGAACTAAAACATCTGCTTAAAATTATTCGTAAATCAAAATTCAATTAAATAAAACTGTTAGTCATAATAGTCAGCGTCTGTTTGTATCTTTTGAGCCGTTGTTCCAAATGATACATAACATCAAACATTTCTCTGTCTCAGTATGACGCGACGTAACAGATCACGATTCATTTGAGCATGTTCCAAATGTTCCGTTTGTATCTTTTGAGAAGCTGTTCCAAATGATACATATCACTGTTCCGGAACATTTCAGTGATACAGATGCAAATGTTCCAATGGAAAGATGACGCACTTTGTCCACGCATACTGGGCAACGTTGTAGTGTTACGCAGACAGAGCGTTGCGCGTAATGATGGGGGACAGTCTGTCCCCTAATATCTTTAAGATATTATAGTTAAAATTTTAACAACCTACAACAAAACAATTTCTTTTTTTCCTTTGGAATAACGTATACAATAATATTTGAGTTAGGAGCGCCCTCTAAGGTCTTTTGCATGTAGAATGAATAGGTACAATGACAGCAGGATCTAAATACGCATCTTTAAGACATAGCGCGCACTAGTGACTTTTGTCACAATGACAATAATTTTTCTACCCATTTTTTGTAACTGTCACGTCACCAAATGCGCGCACTACATGTTGGGTTCATAAGCACGATGACTTTTTTGTCAAAAGTCACCAGTGCGCGCTATAGTTCGATGGGAGAAAAGGATTGGTAATATAATATCATATTCCACAACTATCACACAACGCCGTCTAGTCTCAAACTAAGCAGAGCTTGTGGTATATGTACTAGACAACTGATAAACATACTTATATATTTCTAAATACATACATAGGTATATATCCCGTGCGCATTAACATGGCACCTGATGAATAACGTTTGAAGCATTGAGTGCATTGACTTTTATTTTAGTGTTTTGAATATCAACATTTATTTAGCGCTGAGTAGTTTCTCATGTCATACTATACTCACTTTTCAAATTTGCGATGCTTAAACGTGACAATACAAACAGTTTTCGAGTATTCAATGTGGCAACTGTTTTCAAGTCAGGTGCCATGTTAATGCGCTCGGGTTGTAGGTAATTTTATCTATACTATATAATATTATAAAGCGGAAGAGTTTGTTTGAACGCGCTAATCTCAGGAACTACTGGTCCGATTTGAAAATTTATTTCACTGTTAGATAGCCCATTTAATGAGGAAGGTTATAGGCTATATAACATCACGCTACGACTAATAGGAGCGGAGCAGTTACCAATGATGCGGGTGAAACCGCAAGGTACAGCTAGTCTATAATATGCGCTCATCAGTGCTCATAACACAAGCTCTGCTTAGCTTGGAACTAAAAAGCGTTGTGCGGTAATTGTAAAAGAAAAATACACCCAGACACTACAAATGATCATGCTCATCATACAAACATTTGTCCTGAGTGGGAATCAAACCACGACCTCCGGCATAGCAGCCAGGTCCACTGGCCACTAGATCACCAGGCCTGTCAAATAGCTACCTGTTAACATTGTATGAATCTGACAGCTGTCACCCGCACCATAACTATAGCAATTTTAGTGTAATAAATGGACATATACACTGGACAATGAGAACTATACACCTGCCTACACCCTAAGAGTTTACTGGCGTGATGTTATACACCGCTAAATTTTAATCGTTTTAATCCCATGGAGGGTCGATCTGGTACATGAAACACTATCGATTTGTAAAGATACAATTAAAAATGAAGTACCTTTTTTTTCAAAACTGGTATTAATTTACGCATGTACGAAATTAATTTCTTTAAGAAAACGTCAGCTGAGCGAGTTCAATGACTTGTAGGTAGTTTGTATACAACGCCGACTATTAAATACAGGTCATTGAACTCGCTCAGCTGACGTTTTCTTAATTTCGTAGTTTCATGTACCGGATCGACCCTCCACGGGATTAAAGCGATTAAAATTTAACGGTGTATGGAGAGAGAAATAAACATATGGAGACTACCATTTTATTGGTATTCTAGTGATTATTATAAATGCAAAAGTGCGTATACTTGAAAAATTAAAACATTGGCAGTTACTTTAATATTCTAAGCCATTTACTCCACTCGGTTTGGTCGTCATGACAACGAAAAAATACAATCTATTACAGTGAAAAACTAAAGGTCCAGAATAAGATTTACCTCCCGTATCGGAGTAGGTCGAGTGGTAACGGCCTCAATTAACGCGTTGTAGGCCACGGGTTCAAAATCTAGCCTAGCAGTAATTTATTCCATCACCACTGGTCTCAAAACGGTGAATGAAAACATCGTGAGGAAACCGGCATGTCCTAGAATCAAAACTTCGAAGACATGTGACATTCACTAACCCGCACTGGAACCGTGTGGTGGATTACGGCCCATTCTCTCTTCTAGAGAGGAGGCCCGAGTCCCAGCAGTGGGAACATTAAAAGGCTGATTGTGTGTGTGTCTGTGTGCCTGTATCGTGAGTGCGTTCACATACATGTAAACTCCACAAGACACCCAGACTCGGAAAACCTATGCCTAGGCCATACAAATATTTGTTCCGTGCGAGAAACGAACTCGCGATATGCAGTACAGGAGTTAATCGCTCAACCACTGCGCCATCAGTACCGTCAATTGATGATTTAAGGTGTACTAGAGTTGGAGGATATGGCTTGGAATATGAACCTTACGGCCAATTCGCGACTTAGTCTGAGCGACGCGGCGAGCGGCGCTGTATCGATATATGGGCGAGCGGCGCTATGAGCGGCGCCTTAGGTAACCAATACACGGTCATGCAAGCGTCAATCAATTCAATCAATCATGAACGATGCTGAATGATGGTTTTCGTCAATTAGTAATAAAAACCGTCATGCAACGCATTAGACGGTAGGATTTACGTCAATCAAGGTTTTGACTGTTTCAAAACTGACTGAAACCTACCGTGTAATGTTCGCCTTAAACGTGTTTCAAACATTTCCATACTTTTGCTCTTACCGCTCACTGCTCCGCGTAGTTAGAATATACATATTAAACAGGGATAAACTGAAGAACATACTTGGTCCTTTGATCTTTTTTTTTGTTATTGATATTGGCTTGGATACCAAGTCTTTTAAGCCAAGCCTTCGTATGAATGATTAATTTGTTTACCAATAGAAAACAGTTGTGCATTTGCTAATGTTTTAGTAGTATATGACCAATTGGTACCGTGCACTAGCTTCTGACGTTTTATAAGTGCCCATGTAGGCCTATGAGAAATAAAATATAGTACAATTCACGAATGATGGCGGCCGTGAAGTTTGCGCAGAAGGCTGCGCAGTAACGTGTTTTAGGAACCAAATTACGTCGTGCGTGTGCGAGAAGAGTGTGGTATGCGCGAAAGTTCGCAAAGGCTAACTTCACGCCCGCCATCATTCGTGAATTGTACTGTACATTTAAGTTTAAATGGTTTAGGACAGAACTACACTGCTCACACGTGTGCCACACACGCCGATCTGGGTGCATCAATCTCCATACATTTTATACGGAAACTAGACTTGTAGAGCGACACTTGATCCACGCCACGCGACGTCGTTCTACGTACAAATCGGATGTGTGCGTCTGTCTAATGTGGTTCTAACTTGTCAGTTTTGTCCGAGAGTGTTTTTGCGGCAGTATTGGCTCGCGCTGCAGCCCGTGATGTTGTCGTTAAAAACATAATATAGTCTGTTGTATCTTATTGTTTATTTTCGATGACCAGTTTCTCTGTCCGGTATAAATCTCCTACTATGATCTGCAAAGAAAAAAAATAGGATTAAGAAAATAATTCAACTTTTTTTTTGGTGTGTAAAAATCATCGACATGACATCTCCCTGCCCTTGAGCGGAGCGGGAGATAGAGTAAAATTTAAAGTTTTTTATTTCACACTTATAAAACGTCAGAAGCTAGTGCACGGTTCCAAATTGGTCGACTCTTACTGACTAAAAATCCCACCCCGTTCCTTCACGCCTTTCATACCGGGGCTGAGCTACCTTTCGGAGCTAACTCTGGCCCCAGTAGGCTTCGACCCAGCTGGGCCCCTGCTGTTGCCGACAGCAGTGGCGTGCTCGCCATAGAAGCCAAAAAGCCTGGCTTGCCCTACCAAAACCTCACCTAATTCATAGAACACGACCAATCAATTAATTATCACAAAAATCTAAACTTTAAACTTCGCGCGCTGACACGGTTACGCTAAGTTGCCACTGTGTTATGTGAAATTAAAAAATCATTCATAAGACGATACCAGAGCGAAGCGAGGATGCCATTCTGAGCGAAATCTCTCCGATCTCACTCTAACACTTAACAAAAGAAAGAGATGAACACTAATGTGTTGTTGTCTTTTTCTGCCTCAAAGGCTTTTATGAGGCTTTATCTTCTATCTCAACTTTTGATATAAATACGTCAAATTTTGAGTGTGTGTGGGTGTAAATTTGTTATTGTGTGCAAATCCTCGTCGAACATTTTGTTCTAAAAAAAAGCAGGGCTTTGGTAAATTTATGAATGACAGAAATTTTTACGCATATTATAATACGAGGCGCCCTCTATGACGCGTAAAGTTGTACGAACTAGAAAGTACTCAGTTCAAATTTGCTTTGATCGGTTATCGTGTTGTACGTAATTATTGTTTTGTTTTTTTTTGTTTTCCGTCATTTAACAGTTTATGAATTCGGAAACTATACTTGTGGTTGTGTGTGGATATTATTATGTGTGGAATTGATATCAATGGCCAGGTAGGGTTTGAGTTTTAAAGATAAATATAATCTTGTAACTTTACTATTTTGAATATTTCTCAGAAAAGTTAATAACAATGCTTGGAATACATCAGGTATGACTCAAATAACTTTGCTAGTGCCATGAAAATTCTCAAAATTACCTACTTGAACGCTGTTATTTCCTTCTTTATACATGGCTTTGACTTTGACTTTGGTAAACCGCCAATAGAAAGTTGGTTCTCTTTCTCGACAGTTAAGTGATAAGTGTGTTTTAAAAAAGCGAACAACGAAAAGCTACCGCTGTTTCAATTGTGAGTATTTGCCAATAATATTACATATTATTATAACGAACAAGTTTAGTGTTTGAAACACCAAGATTTAAAAAAATATGTATTAGTTACACATTCATAACTAGATGGCGTTGGCGTCAAAACAGTAACATTAGATCAGTACCTAGTACTCGGTTGTTTTATTTCACACTCAACTCAACCTTACACTAAATATTCATTATGTTCAAATTAATCGTTATAATAGTATTGGCTGACCATCCCGGCCCGCCCGGTAGGTACTCGACAACAAGAGCGGCTTTCCGAATTATCTTTGATTGCAATTGAAAATCAGCTGTTGGTAGAATAACGTTCACAAACTTTTTACGCTGGTGTAAGTAATACAATCATTTTTAAATAAAGATAGACAATTTGAATTAGAATACGATTTTTTTTTTCTATTCATGTACCTATTCAAACTTTACGATTATTGGTATGATGATAAAGTTGTTGTGGTGAAGCTTTTGTTATCATTATTTATTACTTACTATTAACATTATAATTGTTAATAGTATTGGAGCAATTCAGAAAAATCAGCATTACTGCACTGATGACACGTGGTAGCACGAGATTTTTTTTTAATAGGTAAGTAGTAGTTAGGTCAAGATTCCTTGGCTTGCCCCATGTTAAGGCATCAGGCACGCCACTGGCCGACAGCTCCTTGAGGCGTGCGGGAACAGAGCGCCGACGACGACTTGGGCTCGGTCCGGACAGTTGTACGGTAAGCCGGTTGGACAGCGAGCTACCGAGATTTTTGGACACCAATTTAGGCCTTCCGCAGACATTTTGCAGCCCAGTCCCATTTCTGAGCCATTTCAACGAGTGCGCGTTTCGAACGCGGTCTGTTAGCTGTTAGTATAACTCCAAGGTCAAAAAGATATAATAAAATGTCTATTTGGACAATTGGTATATACTAAAGCCAATTTAATTATCCAATATGCAAATTGGGTATTCGCCTTTTAGAGTAAAACCCCGAGGCTGCCAAAATTTCGCCATTTTATAAAAATTTGACTTGGCTTATGATGTTGAAAAGTAGAAGAGCTTCTGGGGAAAGGTTTTCTACGTTTCGTGATAGCTACAACCCCGATATCAATGGCTACAACCAAGGGATCTTTAAGTCAAGAGTGAATAAGTTTCTTCAAGGCAAGCGTGCTCCATCGTCGGCTACATCACCGCTTACCATCAGGTGAGATAGTGGTCAAACGTGAGCCTAAAAAACTACAATTCCCAAATAGAGTCTCGAAAATTTACCCGAATTGCAAAAAACTTTGTTTTTTTTTTTGTCGTAGTTAGAAGATAACAGTAAATGTGTTGTATTTATTGTTCTCAGATTTATACCTATGCTATAAGACCTTGCTTTATGCCAAATTTCAGGATTCTAGGTCAACGGGAATTACCTTATGAAATGATTCCCTTGAGCGTGTCGCAATGCGCGTTTTTAACACGCTTATATTAGCTTCACCTGCATGTTTGTAACCAACGCCTTTGAGCTCGATTTTGACTTTGGGCGATCAGATTTTCTGCAAACTTTGCACACCCATCAAAGGCTGATGACAATACAATAATCCGTTTTTTTTTAGTGAAATATAAAAATATAGTTTAAAAAAACTAAAAAATCACGCTTTCTTAGCATATTAAACTAAAAAGTGTGGGGCGCTTTGTGCTTTTTTCGTAAATCGAGCACCCCACGCTTTTTTCACAATGATATTAATATTTTTCGTTCATTATTATTATTTTCTACCTATATTGAAAATTATTTTACACTTTTTAGTTTAATATGCTATGAAAGCGTGTTTTTTTAGTTTTTTTAAACTATATTTTTTTGCGACATAAACGGCCGTATTTTTTTTTTTCGTTAACCCAGAAGTTTAATTTATTCACAGCTTCAAGGGACGGCAGACCTGAGTATATGGTTTTAAGGGGCTGGCGACGGATGAATTTCCATACAAACGTAATACCACGCTCATTTGCAGTTGGAGCATATTTCCAACATATTATGATGATATTCGGTTATAATAGTAGTTTATGTGACTAGGGGATAAAGCAGTGTCTTTAAGTCGCGGGCGACATGTTGAATTCCGAACGAAACGAAGGTTGCTGATTTTAATCCCGAACGACAGTGAGGGATTTATAAAATTAACTCCCGAGCATTGCGAGGGAGTTAATAAAGAAAACTGAGTGAAGTGAGGAATTTAAGCCGCCCAAGACAAAGACAGCTTTATCCCCGTGTTGCATACTCTACTTTTTACACCATCTGTGAGATAATCAAAAGACAATTTGGTCGACCAAATCATATATTTGAGAAATATAAGTATTATATTTACAAGTTCATCAAACAAACAAAATTCACTACTACAAGATTCTATAGTTTCAATTTTCTCTGGGGAGTTGATTTTATAAATCCCTCACTGCCGTTCGGGATTAAAATCAGCAACCTTCGTTTCGTTCGGAATTCAACATGTCGCCCGCGACTTAAAGACACTGCTTTATCCCCTAGTCACATAAACTACTATTATCTAGGTTCCTAGCGCACTCCCGTGATAAAGGGTCTTGACAGACAGACTACAAAGTGCTTCTATAAAGGGATATAACCACAGAAAAGATGAAAGAGGTTAGAAAGGAAAAACTTTCCGATTTGTACTACAACGAGTGTCGCCGCTTGTCTCACACCCTTTAACTCCACTACAGGCAATAAACCAATACGAACGTGCATTATACAACAGACCACGCACACTTAGATCGCAAGTTTGCTATTGGTAGTTTAACTATGAGCATTGCCCTACTTTGAGGCACGGCCGGCCTCGCCCACAAGGCCATGCTAACTTTTTTCATCTGTTCTTTTTACAGAACCCTAAAAAGAGGTGATATACATACCTGTCTCCTAATGATAGCAAGGTTTTCCCTGGCAAAGTCATACTGCTTCATAATCTGCTTCGGTTCCGTCAGCGTCTTGTTGTCTTTGAATCCATCTTTTACTCGTCTCAATGCGTAGGCCCTGGAAAACACAAAAAAAAGATATTAAAGTTATGGAGGACGCTTGCCTGGAGAAATAACCTATCCATTCTTTACTTGAAGACCCTTAAAACGCAGCGTAAGAAGTTTTCCTACAAGGAGGACCGGTGACCGGTGAGGGTCTTGGGAATCTAATGGATGCGAGACGCAGAGGACCAGCCGTTATGGCGACACTTGGAGGAGGCCTGGCGCCAACAGTGGATGTCTTTCGGCTGAAAAGATTATGATGATGCACGCTTGCCTAGAAGTAACCTATTCACTCTTGACAGACCCCTAATTGCACATTGCTTGCAGTACAGATGGTCGTTGAAACCAAAAAGTTCTGAATGGGGGCCGAAAAGTTCCGGATGGGGGCCGAAAAGTTCCGGATGGGGGCCGAAAAGTTCCGGATGGGGGCCGAAAAGTTCCGGATGGGGGCTGAAAAGTACCCGATGGGGGCCGAAAAATTCTAGATAAGGGCAGAAAGTTCTGGATAGCAACTGCGTACCGGAAGACACAGCTTTGGAAGGCAAGGTGGAGTGATGACTGATGAGAACGGATCGTTCGTTGTAGCGACATTTGGGGGAGACCTATGTTCAAAAGTGGATGTCTTTTGGCTGTAATGATGTTGATGATGATACACTGTATACTTCATTGTCATCACAGTTGTGATAAAAATAGAAATTTTAGAGGTTGAAATGATAAAAACACTATCTCAACAAATTGGATTGGTGCTAATTTGATTGATATAATTTCATAACATTTGGTGGTAACGTTATCAGTATCATAACAAATATTATGACATTACGATAACACTTATCTTTTCATAACAACCTTTTATATCTTGGCTTGTTCTTCTATATTATAAAAGATTGGAGAGTTTTTCTTTTTTTCCTATACCTGTGCTGTGAGACCTGGTTTTTGTGCCAAATTTCAGGATTCTGGGTCAACGAGAAGTACCCGATGAATTACGATCTTTGAGAGTATAAAAATATACGTTTTTTTGCTATTTTATTTGTTAACTTAGAAGTTTGATTTTTTCACAGCTTTAATTCATTAAACCCCAAGCGAACGCCGGCGTTCGTGCAGCTATTTTTCTTCTATTGTGTCTGTAATTTCCACGATTGAAAGGTTAAAGGACCGCTGACCTGAGTATTAGGTTTTAATTTCAACTCGATACCTCCACACATTCTCGAGATAAAGGGTCTTGACAGACAAATGGACGGAAAACAAAGTGATCCTATAAGGGTTCCGTTTTTTCTCTTTTGAGGTATGGAACCCTAACCTAAACATTTATTTCACACAGAATAAACAACAATAAAATAAAAAGTACATAATTCATCTATTATATTTATACACCCTGCGTTCAAATTTAAGTTCAGAGCTAACTCTAATGATGTCATTTGGGGTAGAGGAATTAACCCTGGTATTTTTTAATGCGAATGAGTTTAACTATCAATGTCAAGTATTTATAGCTGCTTACTCTAACCTACACTGCTCAGAATTAGAGTTAGTTGGGTCAACTCTAGGGTAGCTACTTGAGTTATAAAAGAACAACTCTGGGTTACAATTCTACTCGGCTCTGGTTATTATTGAATGCAGGGAAGAAAGTGGCTTATATAGAAGATAACGAGTGGCTTAGATAGTATCATTCAGACACTTTTAAATTGTGGCTGATTTATACTCCAACATTACACATTTAACAAAACCTTTTATTACTATCTATTCAAAAATTTTGACTTTTATTACATTGGTGGCATGACTAATGGCAACTATAGTAAATAGTTGGTTGAAACATTAAGATAAAAAAGGTTTTTAATATAATATTTAGAATTAGCCTTTTTTTTATTGTTACAAATATATTGAATGATATTATGGTGATAAAATCACAATAAGACTACATAATTGTATAAGGACATTTGAATATTTAATGATTCTATATAATTAAGCTTATTTACACTAATTAGCACTTCGGTAAACTTGTATTTTTGGGCTAAGTGAGGTTATGTAATTTGAATAAAAAAATTACCTGAAGTTATAATTGGAAAACTTATCAGCTTCTCGCAGGAGCAATTTGTAAATTGATAGGATTTCCCTTCTTGTCACTCCTGAAGACATTTTTAATTATTTTTCGAAATCAATTGCACAAGGATTTTTTACCAAAACGAATGAATTTGTAAATATAATAAAAACGTTTCGTTTGACTCTTACTCTTACTTTGGATATTTCTCTAACTAGATATTTTTCACTATCTATATTAAGAAGACACAATTAAATGGAAATTTAACCTTTAAAAACGTTTCTTTGGATTATATTGTATGTAATACTTTAAATTTTTTATTTTTGTTACAAAATTGAAACAAAACTCTTGAAAAATACCCAGAATAAAATATTGGCCTAAGCGTGAAATGAAACGAAATCACTATGCAGACTTGCCAGCGCACTCTAAGTTATAGAAAATTAGTACATAATTATTAATTATAGATTCTCCCAATTTTTCGGTTGCAATCAACTATATTAAATATATTCACTATCACATAATAAATGAGCCATGTTGACAAGATATAAAGAAGTTTCAAAAGCCATTGTTGTCCATTATTCCATTGAATACATAATACTTTTCAAAAACTACCACAACTTTGACTAGCACTTTGGTAATAAAACTCGTAAATCTTTGGCAACACCGATAACTTTTTACAAATGGCTGCTGCAGCTGGATCAAACTTAATGTGATAGTCTGTTTTCATAGGAAAAAAATAATTTAATTAATTGTTAATAGTGTTAAAGTGTTTGAAAATAGTGACATAACCTTTGATTGTGTGATTCTCGTTACTTCTAGTGCCTAGTGACTACCAAACGGTGAGAATAAGCTGAAACGAGACATTCCTATCAATATTGTTTATTTATATTTCAAATTATCACTTGATATTAAGGCTGCACGACGTCCTGGTTTTCAGGGAGGCTTGCTAAATTAATTATGAACTTATACCAATGATGTTACTTTGCTTCTTATAAGAAAGTTGGTCGTAAATATCGAGGTTAATCGCGTCATTATTAAATCATAATATTTGTACCTGTGTTTTGTGTGATTTTTCACTTCTTTTTTTTACAAAGTCATGTGATACTGCGTCTAAACAACTACCTTTATTTATAAAAATCTCTGAACTCGATAGCAGATTATAATTTCAAATCCTTTATGAAATTTCGTGACTTTAAATCATTTGCTAAACAGTACAGTGAATTTAATAAAAAAGCGCAAGTTCTACAACATTCTACGCGTTTACTGAAGCGGAAATCGAAAGTCTCATATAATATCTATTATAAACAAACCAGCCTGTTCACTAACAACGATTCTAATTTGTTAGAAGACACAAATGAAAATTCTTCATCATTAATATACAATAATAAATTACTCAAAATTAGGCTCAGTACTTTTTTTCAGTGTGTAAAAATGATCCTCGCCCTTGGGCAGAGCGGGGGATAGTGTCAGACTCTTACTGACTAAAAAACCCACCACATACCTTCGTTGCCTTTCATACTGAGGCCGAGCTTCCCATTTGGAATCAGACCCTTAGCCCCAGTAGGCTTCAATCCTGCTGGGCTCATTACTTAACCTTTCAATCGTGGAAATCACAGACACAATAGAAATACAATAGGTTCGCGAACGCCGGCATTCGCTTGGGGTTTAATGAATTAAAGAGTTACACAGTTAATGTGTGCGTGATCATAATTTTCAAACTTATTTGTAATTCTAATAGGATTTCATTCACAATAACTGGCAGAACCATATAATCTTTTATTCATGAAGATATGCAATAAATCATGCTTAGACTACACAGCCATTGTAGTTCGCAACAATTAGATAATAGATGTCTAGAAAACTATAAAATAGTAGTTTTTATAATTGGTTGAAGCGGACGATGAAGGTTTCATTTGAAAATTACAGTTCTTAGAATTTTCTGAAGGAAAAACCTATTTGAAACAGCAATAAATAATGAAATAATACTCACAGGTATTGTGGTACACAGGTATGGTGACTGGCCTGTTGGTCTAGTGGTTAGTGACCCTGACTGCTATGCCGGAGGTCGTGGGTTTGATTCCCACCCAGGACAAATGTTTGTGTGATGAGCACAATCATTTGTTCTGTGTCTGGGTGTAATTCATCTATAATATGTATGTATTTAGAAATATGTATATGTTTATCAGTTGTCTAGTACCCATAACACAAGCTCTGCTTAGCTTGGGACTAGACGGCGTTGTGTGATAGTTGTGGAATATTATATTATTATATTATATTTATTATTGCGGACTATTTCTGATTTTCCTTGACTCGTTACCAATACTGGAATCCACAACAAACTAAAGATAGAATAGAATAGAAATACTTTAATTCAGTATGATTTTTTTAGCCATACTTTAATGTTATACAAAGCACAGGTCTGATAGTGTGTGGAGTACTGCAGCCACATATGGGCTGGTGCTGCAAAATGCCACCTAGCAGCTTTGGACTCGGTAGAGAAGCCTTGAGCACAGGTGTAGGGTAGCCAGCCATTCAGTGTTTTACAGGTTGCATTTGGAGAGTTCGCGCTTCAACTAAATCGCTAATTTATTAAACCCCAAGCGAACGTTCTCTCACTGTATTTCTCACACATGTCAACTCTGTATTTTACTATACCCGCCTACGTCTGTATGACTTGACGCAAGCGCATCAAGCACCCTCTCCGCTATTGTACTATCGCTTGCATAGATTACATAATATTTAGAATGTTCAATTTTTTTTTTTTGTTATTTTTGTATGAAAATCTGATGAACTAAAACATGATAAATTTTTAAAAGACATACAAAAAAGGTTGTTGTTTGGTTTTGCCAGTGTTTTACAAATAACTATGTATATAATTTATATGTACAAAGATAAATGTTAAGAAAAGAGCAATGACCGCTATACACAACCTGTTTGGATGCTAAAACAAAATAACTATGGCAGAGGACACGAAAATACTTAATTATGTTTCCGAAGTGAATGACACAGTGATTGTATTATTACATTGACATTTTCAGTGAATAAAACTTGAGTTATGCATTCCATTCTCAATTTTATGCAAAATCCTGACTCATGTTACATTGCTCATAATTTTTTTATCATAAAGATTTTGTGTCAAGTACTTATTTACTTATTAGGGCTGAAACTGCGTCAAGCGGGCGCCCGCGCGGTTCCATACAAAAGTGCCCCGTTGCGGGGACCCTTGCGGTGTCATACAAGAATGCTCCGTTGCAGGGACTCGTGCGGTTCCATACAAAAGTGCTCCGTTGCGGGGACTCGCGCGGATTCGTACAAGAATGCTGCGTTGCAGGGACTCGTGCGGTTCCATACAAAAGTGCTCTGTTGTGGGGACCCGTGTGGTTTCATACAAGAATGCTCCGTTGCAGGGACTCGTGCGGTTCCATACAAAAGTACTCCGTTGCGGGGACCCGCGCGGTTTCATACAAGAATGCTCCGTTGCAGGGACTCGTGCGGTTCCATACAAAAGTGCTCTGTTAAGGGGACCCGCGCGGTTTCATACAAGAATGCTCCGTTGCAGGGACTCGTGCGGTTCCATACAAAAGTGCTCCGTTGCGGGGACCCGCGCGGTTTCATACAAGAATGCTCCGTTGCAGGGACTCGTGCGGTTCCATACAAAAGTGCTCTGTTGCGGGGACCCGCGCGGTTTCATACAAGAATGCTCCGTTGCAGGGACTCGTGCGGTTCCATACAAAAGTGCTCCGTTGCGGGGACCCTCGCGGTTTCATACAAGAATGCTCCGTTGCAGGGACTCGTGCGGTTCCATACAAAAGTGCTCTGTTGCGGGGACCCGCGCGGTTTCATACAAGAATGCTCCGTTGCAGGGACTCGTGCGGTTCCATACAAAAGTGCTCCGTTGCGGGGACCCGCACGGATTCATACAAGAATGCTGCTTTGCAGGAACTCGCGCGGTTCCATACAAAAGTGCTCCGTTGCGGGGACCCTTGCGGTTTCATACAAGAATGCTCCTTTCCAGGGACTCGCGTGATTCTATACAAAAGTACTCCATTGCAGGGACTTGCGCGGTTTCTTATAAAAGTGCTCCTTTGCGGGGACTCGTGCGGTTCACTTTTGTATGGAACCGCGCGGGCATATTAAAGTTTGTGTATCCACTGTCATCTTTATTTATAACTTAAAAAATAATACGACATTCATGAGTATAATACCTGTTTAGGGTGACTGTGCAGTGTGTTCTCACTTATACTCAAGAACAAGTATAATATTCAAATCCTTGATCTATTTACGAATATGAACGTACACCCCATAGCCCCTACGGTTTTGCTGGTATCTGTTTGAGCTGCGTGTTTAACTACACGTCACGGCAAGCTACTCATTGTTCGTCGTCCCGCAAGACCACGTCTACGGTGGCTGAAAGTCGCGGTCCCGGCGGCTGCGGCGTGGCGACGTCTGTTTTCTCACTCATTATAAAGCTGACCTCATATGTAGATCCAGAAGGGCTCTCTGGATTCATAATCAACCTAAGTTCCGCCACCTTATCTTATACATATCTTAAAAATTCAGATTGATCAGTAGTCCCGTGATTCTCGGCAAATGAGTCTTTATGGAAGAAGAATTAGTACTAATCGCATTGATTTTGACAGTTTCAATTGAATTAATATTCATAATCTGATTTCAGTAGGCGTATGCCGCTCTATTAAAATGTATTATGAATAGACGTGAATGTAGTTCTAGCTTTAAGATTATGATATGAAATAACCAGCTACACGTGTGCGCACGTGTAACACGCCTGATTTGTACGTAGAACGACTTCGCGGTACTTGTATCAAGTGTAGCTCCACAAGTCTAGTTTCCATATAAAATGTATAGAGACTGACGCGCCAAGATCAGCGTACGTGGACACGTGTGAGTTCTTTCTACCTTTAATATTCCAACCCGGAATTCGGAACGCTCGTCAGTATCATTATTACAGATCGATATGCGAAATTTATGATATGAAAAAAACAGAATGTAGATATACTGATATTGTATAGTATTCCGGTCTTTCTGAATTATTAAGATAAATCCAGAGAGCCCATTCTTAATGTATGAGGCCAACCTTAGGGTCGTCAATACGGGCCACCGACCACAGCCATAAAACGCCGCCACCGGCTTATTTCCTGTAGGTTTCATACATTTTATATGGATTCGCCGCACACGGTTGACGCCGGTGGCCGCTACACGCTACAAATTGCCGCTGCTCGCTTCTTGTGGCTTAAAATGCCTTCGCACGTCCTTCGCGGATTTAAACCTTCTTCGTCAGAGTCCATAATGATAATTCGCGGTGAATCAAGATCGCTCGGCAAAAGTGGAAGGGGCATGCGCAGTATTCAATTCTAAGGTCTATTTGGCGACGTGCGGGCGGGTGTGCGCCGACGGCGACACGTCATTGGTAGAGAGAGACGATCTTCAATTCCCGCGTTATGTTCTCGCGTCTCATTGGATACTGTTGTACTTGGGTACTGTTGCGTACAGCTTGTGTTATCGTATTAGTAATACGCAGTCGTAAAAATAATAGTTAAAAATAAAGTTTTAAAACGGCTAGCCAGAAAAATGGTTTACGAATTGTTATGTTAAGAAAGAAACTAGAGTGCGTCTACTGAAAGCGTAACCTGGAGTTTTTTTTTTAAATTAAATTGGCAACATTGTTTTGCCAAAAAAAATCACGTCAAAGTCTATGGTTGCAATTGTCAGTTTTTGGAAACTGATATTTATTTTTCAAGAATAATTGCTTAATTGTGGGAAAAACAATAAACAGTAACGTGCAAAAACTGCTACACACTATGTTTAATAAGTTCAAATAAAAACAAGAAGAGAAAGAAGGTGTTTTCAATGAAAACCAACATTGTTTACATACGATTTTTGATTTTTAAGTTAGTATGACGTTATAATCTTGATCCTTGTCGACTAATATTATTAGATAGTTATATTAAGGATGTAATGATATTTTTTTTCTTACATTTTTAGATAATCTGATATATTGCGAATTTCATAATGGACAAAAACATCAAACAACGAAGGTTTTTGGTAAATCGACTTAATCAAAAACACATGCTAGTGAGTAGTAATGCGTTCAAAAGCACTTGAGATGTAATGAAAGATTGGTAGTGCATGAAAGTCTGCAACTGAAGTTAAAATCGCGAAAATCCTAGTTCAAGTTTGAGAGAGATGCTGCTGCAGCAGCTGCTACACTTTTGGTGTCTCACGAGTCGATCCGTATCATTTGAAACAATCACTGGAGTATAAAACATGTTCCCACTTGACTAATCGAAGATCTGAATTTTCTCTATGCTAAAACGAATCGATTCCAACCCAACAATCTTGAAACACATTAATAGTGTTGGCGAGACGTGATGAAGTTGAAATCATGTTGACTATTTTATTTGACTATCACGGTGTTGTGCACTTGGTGGTCTTGCTAGAACGCCAAATGGAAAATAAAGAATATTATTTAAATATTATATAGTGACTTTTGAGAGATCAGATAAAATAAAATAATTTGGAATACTATCTAACATTTTGTGTGTTATTGACATTTACCATACACCCACCAAATAACTAAGTCTACACACATGTTTTTGACTAGGATTTAAGTTCTTGTACAACTATTCTAAAATTGTCTTAAATACAAAAAATACTCTAGTATCAAAACTTTTTTCTTCTACTATTTCAATAATACCACATTCAAAATTTTTGGTTGTAACCTCCTTTTCTCAGGTCACGCTTTCATTAGACGGACTCTAACGAAATTATTTATTTTATTTTAATTTAAAAAAAAAATAATTTTTCTGTATTTACCTACTTACAAGATAAATTACAAGTAAAAACTAGTTCAAACATACGAAATTAAAAATAAAATCCTAACATACTAAGAATTTCTGTGCGCAATTGTGCACATGCGCCGATTGCCCCCACTACTTTCATCGAGCGATCTTGATTTACCGCGTGACCTGTAGCAGCCACCGCGCGTTTCAGCATCCTTTGTGGCCGCTTCTAGCTTCTCCTGGCGGCGTTTGTGGTTGTGGCATGTGGCTCATGTACGTCGATACTTATTATTTGTCTAAACAAGTTGGAGTGACGTAACTAAATAAATAAATAAACTACGCGCTGCTTGCACACGCAAAATAGATAGGTACAGAAGTCAATCTACATACAAAGCGCGCTCGAGCAACGCACACATAGACACCGCTCACGGACACGATATCTCGGATCAATCGCCCGGTCGCACTCGTACAGTTCGGCGCAACGCGCTGACCTTAGCCTGATCGCCTAGCGTAGTTATAAAAAGTGAAGTACATACATGAGATTATCTTCTGTACCTATCTATTTTGGTGTTGTGATTCCTGATTCCGTTCTATCATCTAAAAACAAAGTAACGTGCTCGCCGTACGTATTTATGTAGGTGCAAGCAATGGGTGCATGACGTTTTACCTCCCACACATATTTAAACTACTTTATGTTTTATCACTAACAAGATAATGTACGCAACAATTTTTATACAAATCGAAAGTGTTCTTGGCATCTTTGCAGTTTATTATTTTGTCTAATTTAAGATGGTGCAAAGCGTTTCGCCTCGCTTCGTTTATACCGCGTACATCGATAGACTGGAACCATTTGCCTGCTGCGGTTTTTCCGTTCGATTATAATGTAGGTGCCTTCAAGGCTAGAGTGAATAGGCTAGCTCGAAATGCGTTTACCTGGTGATCAGCCCAGTTCGAGTGCCGAGACAAATCAATCCATAGGAGTCCAGCCTTCATTACGACGTATGAAGCCAGGTCAGTTTCCTAGTCCAATTTTGCCCAAAACCTACTTTTCGTCGCCCATAAGTCGCATTTTGCAACGCATCTCGCACTTCGGAAACTAGTGCGATTCACCAGTAATGATTGCATCACTGCTGGCCATTAATTTATCACGTAAGACGGTTTTACTAGTTTTTGACCCCCTCCCTCCTTATATAAGAAAAAATAAGAGCATGCCGACCCCTCTCTCCCTTTTTTCATGGTGGGAAAAATCATGCAATGGCAACCCCCGCACTTGGGCGGAGCGGGAGATAGTAACAGACTCTTACTGACCAAAAGCCCACCCCGTTACTTCTAGCCTTCATACCGGGGCTAGTTTTTTTTTTTTTTAGTTGAGATAATCTAGTGCTTGACTGCGATCCCACCTGATGGTAAGTAGCGATGCAAGCTTTGATGGTGAGGCGCACTAGTTTATTAAGAGCCTATTCACTCTAACCTTGAAGACACCCAAATTATAATCGGACGGGAAGACCGCAGTTCTCTTTCGGATAACCCTGGCCCCAGTAGGCTTCGACCCGGCTGGGCCCTTGCTGTTGCTGACAACTCCTTGAAGCGCGCGGGAACAGTGCGCGCCGGCGAGGACTTGGGCTTAGTCCGGACAGTTCCGGACGGTCGGACAGCGAGCTACCCATTGCTCACTGTCCGCAAGCCCGCGCATAGGTGGTCGAAAATCGGGATCGGAATACCGGCGGCGGCGGCGAGAGCGCCGTTGCCGGATGCGGTCGGCGTACTCCTTTGCGAGCATCACTGCTTTGCAGAAGTCGGCGACCGCCTGCCACTTCTCCTCGCTCCGTACCATGGCCTGAACCAAGGGATTTTCCCCACAATAAAAAAAGGCCTAAGGGTTCTTCCTAAACCTTGCGAAGGCCTTCAACACTGTATCTGTTTCTATACTCCTCCTAAACAAGTTAGAGGCCATGGGAATTAGGGGGACCGCCTCTAAAACTTTTAGGTTACAATTTAGACGATCGATACCAATGTGTTAGAATTGACTATATCATGAGTGATGAACAAAAAGACACTAGTTTTGTTGTTCCCCAGGGAAGCATTCTGGGCCCAACTCTATTCCTGACTTATATTAATGATTTATGTAATTTGAACATTAAACAAGGCAAAATTATTTCATATGCTGACGACACAGCCTTAATTTTTTCCGATAAAACCAGCATTGAATTATACGAATACGCTCAATTAGGTTTAAACAGTGTGACTAATTGGCTTCAAAACAATTTACATAATAATGAATGCTGACAAGACTAAATAATTCTTATATTTATGCCCACAAATGTCGATTCTGCTCAGTCAGTCAGTACATGTAATTGTCCTTTTATCCTTAAACATGTGACATGAGATATCTCAGGGTTATTAATTGACAAAACACTCTCATTTAAACCACATATTGAAAGTTTACTTAAAAGAGTGCGAAAATTAACCTTTATTTTTTTTTAAATTGCCAACAATTGCAGACTCAAAACTGACCATTCAAGTTTATCTGGCACTTGGACAATCTGTAATTCAATACTGTAATACATTTTGGGGGCGGAGCACCAAAAACGTATTTGTTACCTCTTGAAAGAGCTCAGAGAGCCATTTTAAAAGTAGCCAATTTCTATCCATTCCTCTATCCCACAGATTTGCTACACAAGTCCTGCAATGTACTGACTGTTCACCAGCTTTTCATCATGCGTCTGGTATTAAAACAGCACACCATGCTTTCCTACTATCTTGAAAAATACTAAAATGAGAAGGAATGATATTGTATGCAATTCCAATACTTTTTACGCTACGCAGGCGAAGCCGCGGGCAAAAGCTAGTGTAGTATAGATTAGAAAAAGTAACGCCTAGCTATTTGGTTGTAATGTTGAAATAAAACGCATTTTAGTGATATTTTTTACGGCGAATAGTTTACTTACATTGATTTGTAAATGTTGTGAAATAATAGTGCTTAGTACAAGCAAACATTTAGAAACCTATTGCGTTGTATTATTGGTTTTGTTACAATGAATGGAA
This sequence comes from Mythimna albipuncta, assembly GCA_929112965.1. Classification (NCBI taxonomy): domain Eukaryota; kingdom Metazoa; phylum Arthropoda; class Insecta; order Lepidoptera; family Noctuidae; genus Mythimna; species Mythimna albipuncta. Next base: position 810,004 of record OV815986.1, on the reverse strand, counting down.
CATTGGGTACGTAACATCATTATCAGCCTTTTTAATGTTCCCATTGCTGGGACTCAGGCCTCCTCTCTGTGAGAGGGAATGGGCCGTAATCCACGTGGACCCAATGCGGGTTGGTGAATGTCACGTGTCTTCGAATTTTTGTTGAGATGTTTTCCTTCACCGTTTTGAGAGCAGTGGTGATAAAATAAATTACACAAAGCAATGCGCCTGGCTGAGTTTGAACCCGCGACCTACTACTCGTAAGCCGAGGCTGTTACTACTCGGCCGCTACTGCTCTCTACATATACTAGTAGGTAGAAAACAGTTTTCGATAATACTCATAAACAACATCATTTGTTCTATGATTTTTAAAATATTTTTGATCATATTTTCATACAAAAATAAAAATGTTTAAATTGAACGTTCTAAATATTAAGAAGTCTATGCGAAGCAAGCGATAGAACAATAGCGGAGGGTAGTTGAACATGAACTGACCTATTTACGGGTGACCCTCACTAGACGGTCGGTTGCCTTGCACTTGCGTCGCGTCATACGTGTTCTTGTAGCGAAATTGAGAGTGCGGGCGTAATTATCTTTACATGGTTGTGTATCAATATTCGAATGTCGAGTATACGGAAATGGTGCGAATGCTTGCTAGGTGTGTACTACGAGAACAGGGCGCGGTAAAATACAGAGTTGAAATGTGTTAGATAGAACAACGAAATCTTGAAGGTTTGTTTTTGGTCAACGTATTGTTTTGTAAAAAGTCATAGAGCAAAAGTTGTTGTTTATGATGTCAGTAAAACAGTCCTGCAAGGTTGTTAGTGTTTTACAAATAACCCCCTGTATATATATCCTTCTGACCATTAATACCTACTTTCTGACATTACTTTTTATATTTATCCTTATTTTAAGTTTGTCCAGTTCAAGGTCGTCTGGTAACTATCGCAAAACCGGTACCGGTTTCAGCTGCAAAATGGCCGAATATTCGCCTCGCCTCGATCGAAACTAGCGATTTAATTCATTAAGGCCCAAGCGCCCGAAAAGTGCCATAAAACATTGACTTTCCGAAGCCTACTCCTCGGCAGCGGCCAGGTTAATAGGTTTGAAAAAAATATATGTTTATAATAGATTAATGAACAACATTATCAACATTTCTTTTTCTGGTGCTATTAATACTTTTGTCTAAAAAAAATATTTAACAATTTCGCAACTTTTCCCTACTCCTTCGAAACAGTTTGGATCTTTAGAAACATGTTTACACATAAAAATTGGTGGTTAAATAATCTTGCGTACTGCCGCCTAGGCGGGTGCTAGAGGTGCGTTCACATAATTTTGGCCAGATGGTTCAGGGGACTATAAGCCTTAAACCCCAAGCGAACGCGTTCGCGCTGTCATTGTCTTTCTATTGTGTCTCTAAATGACGGTATTTGAAAGGCGTGAAGATTGTGATTGAGGCATAAAAACTAATTGTCTCGTACGTCTATATTTTTTACGCATACGTCGTTTTATTGATCTATTTAGTATTTTAAATAAGTAATAACTATAAAATTATGCATAATTATTTGACCTACATCTGACACTAATAACTAATTAAATAAATAATTTTCTACCGAACAATCTCATTAAAGGTTTCGTTGAAAACCAGCGTCAGGTAACTATCACGTATGTAGTTGTTTGGCATTTTTGCTGAACTGGACTTATTTAGCGCAGGCGCGAGACACATTTTTAGGGTTCCGTAGTCAACTAGGAACCCTTATAGTTTCGCCATGTCTGTCTGTCTGTCCGTCCTCGCTTAATCTCTGTGACCGTTAGCACTAGAAAGCTGAAATTTGGTACCAATATGTATATCAATCACGCCGACAAAGTGGTAAAATAAAAATTGGAAAAAAATGTTTTATTAGGGTAGCCCCCCTATATGTAAAGTGGGAAGTGATTTTTTTTTTTAATTTCAACCCTGACGTGTGATATATTGTTGGATAGGTATTTAAAAATGAATAGGGGTTTACTAAAATAATTTTTTTATAATGTCAATAATTTCGGAAATAATCGCTCCAAAAGTAAAAAACAATGTGGGGGGGACACACCTCTAACTTTTGAACCATAAGTTTAGAAAAAATGAAAAAAATCTGAAAAGTAAAACTTTATAAGGACTTTCTAGTAAAATTATTTTGAACTTGATTGAAAGAACAGTTTTTGTACAAAAAAGACAAAAGGATTCTAAAAAATAATTTCTGGACTAAGTTTGTAGTATAATCGTATATGCAAGCATTTTTTTAAACTCATAAGTGGGTACACTTATTGTGACGGACGGGAAACTACGGAACCCGACACTGAGCGTGGCCCGACACGCTCTTGGCCGGTTTTTTTTTTTACATTATTTTGAAGTTTTATTAGTTTTTAGGGTTCCGAAAGGTAACAACGGGACCCTATTACTAAGACTTCGCTGTCTGTCCGTCTGTTTATCACCAGGCTGTATCTCAAGAACCGCGATAGCTAGACAGTTGAAATTTTCATGAATTATGTATTTCTATTGCCGCTATAATAACAAATACTAAAAACAAAATAAAATAAATACTTAAGGCGGCTCTCATAGAACAAACGCGATTTTTGTACCGAATTTTCCTAAAGACACGAGAACCACTCGTGCGCGAATACAACTCGCACTTGGCCAGTTTTTCTTTTACCACGTAGCTTTCTGTTAATGCCGAAACTGCATTAGAAGCCGAATACTCGGTAACAGTTTCAGCATCAAATCGTGTTTCTTTGGGACACTAATTAATTAACACGTTGTTTTTGTCCACAGTTAAATCTATGGATGGTGATAAACATTGGTATGACGATGACCGCCTGTACCCCTCTGTCTCAAACAGCGATGACAGCCCGATACTGTCTCACAGGTAAGAAATATTTACAGTACAATTCACGAATGATGGCGGCCGTGAAGTTAGCCTTTGCGAACGTTCGCGCATACTACACTCTTCTCGCACACGCACGTCGCCATTTGGTTCCTAAAATACGTTACTGGCGCAGCCTTCTGCGCAAACTTCACGGCCGCCATCATTCTTGAATTGTACTGTACTATGATATTATTTTTCTTTTTTCACAAAAGGCTATCACCGTACATGCGAAATATGTAGGCCACTCTAAAGTTGGCGTTACATACTCAAAAAAAAAACACATTCGCCGTGATTCTCAAAAAGAATTTATTTTCTACTAGCTTTAGCCCGCTGCTTCGCCCGCGTAGATACATAAAATATAGCCTATGTCATTCAGGAATAAAATAGTTTTCTATAAGTGAAAAAATTTTAGCAATCGGACCAGTACTTTCAGAGATAAAGACAAAAAAAAAAACACAAAAATAAACTACCTATTTATTATTTAATAGTGTAGAAGTGAAATGTGATTTGAATGTAGTCACAAATTGATACAGATCACAATATACATAATTAGGTTGATCAAGGTCGTAACATAACCCACACCACAAAATAGATAGGTACAGAAGACAATCTCATGTACTACGCGTTCCAAATGAGAATAGGACCGATTCCTGTTTTGACGTCTCGCCGAACTGTCAAATCGAAGAAATTTTGGCAAAATTGAAGAACTTGGAGATGATTAAAATTGAAGAACTGGATTCTGATGAAACTTTTATCGCACACAGTTCATAAATAAATTAAATTTTTCGTAAATTAATTAATGTTTCAAAATTTCTATCCTCGATTTGACAGTAAAACGTGACGTCACAACATGGCGGGCGATCCTATTCTCATTTGGAACGCAAAGTACGCTCGGCTTATGCACACTAATGAGCGTTTGAGCTGGAACTGTTCGACGAGTGGTCCGAAACGCTCCGAGACATCGTGTCCGTGAGCGATGTCTATGTGTGCGTTGCTCGAGCGCGCTTTGTATGTAGATTGACTTCTGTACCTATCTATTTTGTGCTCACACGGTGTAGAGACATTTTTGATCATTAATTTGAATAAATCCTAATAATAGGCCAACGAAATTGCCGTTTTATAAAACGGGTTAGTTTGAATTGTGATTAGTGTTGTGACCATCGACTTTTCTAGTGATCATGGAAACTATTTGTCAAAATACTGAAAAGTTAAAACAGAAGTTCGCTGCAGCGCTACATTGGCATTATGTCGTCTAACAGAACTATTAAATCATACAGCTCTAAGATATCTTTTAGAGGATACTTGTTTCGCGACCAAAATGTCTTAAGTGCCGTGAATTTCGTGGAACGTAAGCGTTTCGTTTAACATAGTGTAATGTTCAAGGTGTACAGTCTACATTACACCTGAATCGACTGAAGTGAATGTACGGCACGCCTAATCTAGTGCGTAGTACACATGTATCGATGGTTGTGACGGATCATTAAAAAAAGTAGATTTGCAGATACGGATACGGATCTTAATTTTCTTACCCAATCCTCTGATTCCGATTCCGATTAGGCTTGCGAGGTAACCATTCCTCGCAGTTCGACCGTCCGGTAAAATTTAAAAAACTAATATTATTTTAACTGGCGAAGAGATTTATAAACTGACTAGCTTTTACCCGCGGTTTTTATCCCAATCTACCCTACTCCACCCTACTATACCTTACTCTACCCTACACTACCCTAATTTTCATTTTTTTTTTGACGTGACAACGTCTTATAAATTGGTTTGCCGGGTGACACTTCAAGAAACTGCGTTACGCTCCGCTCACGTTATGCGCTCACAATGAGAGCGAGTGAGAGGCACGCGTCCCTTCCACTCGGGCATGGTTAGCCCGCCTAAGAGCGAGAGAGACAGACATAAAAAGTCGTTGTCACGTAAAACTTTCGCCCGTATACCGACTTTACAGGCAACCAATTTTTTTTTTTCATAAGAACCTCACAATAACAAACACAACAAAAAAGAATTAGCGGAATCGGTTCTGCTGTTCTCGAGATTTGCACTTAGCAACACATTTAGTGATTCATTTTTATATTGTAGATATTTATAAACTTTATAGAAATACACGCGAAAACATAAGCCTCCGTTGGCAGTGGAACAACAGTTGGGTGTCCACATTTAATACACTGCCCGTCTCCTCACAATATAACAAACACAACAAAAAAAGAATTAGCGAAAACGGTTCTGCTGTTCTCGAGATTTGCAATTAGCAACACATTTAGCGATTCATTTTTCTATTATAGATATTAACTAGCTTTGCACCCGCTCTTCCCTATTCCACCCTACTCTACAATACCCTATCCTGCACTACCTTTCTCTACCCTACTATACCCTACTCTACCCTACCAAACTTTAGATAAACCATCTACTAAATAGTCCGAACAAAGCCTAAACATTTGGTTTGGATAGGTGAGCCCGTTCTTGAGTTATAAAATTACAACGAAAAGTGGCATTGATTTTTATATAAATATAGATATTTATAAACTTATATAGAAATACACGCGAAAACATAACCCTCTGTTGGCAGTCGGATAAGTTGTTCGTCCACATTTAGTACACTGCGTCCTACTTGGCAGAACTACAATCCTATGACATCTATTATTTATAAGGAGAAACTGAATGACTGACACATCAACGGACAGCACAAACTAATAGGACCAACAGCACAAAATAGATAGGTACAGAAGACAATCTCATGTATGTACTTCACTTCTTATACCTACACTCGGTGGACGCACACTAATGAGCGTTTGAGCCGGAACTGTTCGACGAGCGGGCCGAGGCGAAATTAATTTCTTTAAGAAAACGTCAGCTGAGCGAGGTCAATGACCTGTAGGTAGTTTGCACGCAACGCCGACTATTTAACTCGCTCAGCTGACGTTTTCTTAAAGAAATTAATTTCGTACATGCGTAAATTAATACGAGTTTCGAAAAAAAGGTACTTTATTTTTTAATTTTATCTTTACAAATCTATAGTGTTTCATGTACCGGATCGACCCTCCACGGGATTAAAACGATTAAAATTTTGCGGTGTGTTATGGAAAATTGTTTTTAATGTTGAATTCTAATCGGGCAGTGTGTTGTTTTGTTATAGGAAAGTTATCGATAGGAAATATTCTAATCATGATTAAAACATCCTAGTTAGTGTATTTGTGGTTAATTAGTATTTTAATGAATAACAAAATAAAAAATAATCATTCGTTTATACACCACCGCACCGACCACCGGCCTAATCTAGTTTAAATTGACGAAAAAATTGACGTGTAACAGTGTTTCGAAAAAAAACTATTTGCAAAATAAATCGCATTCTTAAAACAAAAGTGGCACTATCGCTCTTATCCCACCGCTTACAGGTACGCAATAGGCTATTTTCCGCACTAGTGCAGTGCCGTGCTTATGCTCACCCTGCCATAATGTTATTACACATACCGTATCAGGCTAGGCGTGCGTCGTCCCCCAAGAGTCGCCGGTCAACCCCCGTTTATTCATTTCAGTGAGTGTATTGAAAAAAGTCGTTTGAAACACGTGCAAATTTGTTACTGCAGCCTTCGGCTCCATAAGCTCGTGCGGATTCCGCCTCGGTCGCAATGATAAACTTTCTGCACTTGCATCAAAATTTACTATTTATAAAGTTTTCAGAAAGAAAGAAAAGTATTTATTTTGGCGCAAAAAAACATTGTAGACAACAAAAACTTAAGACACACACAAAACAAAAAAATAAATAAAAAGTAACATTGTCTGTCACACGTTTGCGCCAAAAAAGGTCCAGTTCAGCGAAATGCCAGACAACTACGAGGTAGTTGTCTGACGCTGGTTTTCAACTGAACCTTATTTGGAGTGAACGGATAAAAAGATATATTTTCAGTGTGCCTACTTATTTACTCGATAAGAAGTTGCGAATCAATTACCGAGGAACATTAACAATTGGAACAAAGACTTTGAAAATCAGATAATGGGTTGTGATAATCAGATTGAAAAGTTAAAGGTTCACCAAAAAATGGCAACTAAAAGCACAGGTTTAGTAGAGTGCCACTTTTGTTTTAAAGAAGCGAAATATAATTTGTCATTTTTAGGCTGCCCGCTCACGTCAGACTTTGTAGGACAGATAGTCGGACCGATTTTGTATATTTGTAACATAATTCTGTACCTATGTCTGACCAACTCTTGGTGTAAGCTGTGCATACCTATAATAGGCATGCATACCAGTGCCTTGCTTTTAATATTATTTTTACAAAATCATGTATGTAATGCTGTTGGTGTGCCAATAAATAAATAAATAAAACTCTTTGTAGGACGTGTGCGTTGCACTATTGCTAACAGTGTGTTCTATTTTTTTCCTACAAGAAATCGGTCACATTATCGAACGTGGGCGGGCAGCCATAATACGGCGGTTTATTGGCGCTTCACTTGTGTTGTGTTTTACAGGCACGGGCTTAGTTTAAAGCTGCTCGTACACGTCCGATAATCGGTGACCGATTTTTTGTAGGAGAAAAATAGAATACACTGATAGCAATAGTGCAACGCACACGTCCCACAAAAAGTCGGTCAGAAATACAGAACAATGATAGAAATATACAAAATCGGCCCGATTATCTGTCCTACAAAAAGTTGGACGTGGGCGGGCAGAGTAAATCAAAACAGTGGAAGATAGCGCGTGGACTACTGAAATCAAGCCCCCGTGACTTAATTTCACTCAGTCGCAATCCGCGAGTCGAACGGGCGTGTTACGCAAAACTATTATTGTTTTAAGTGAGATAAAGGGTATCAAAATGCCTTCGTGTGTTTCTAAGCGTTGTACAAATCATACAATAACAAAAAACAAATCTCATGGAATCAAAATTCACTCGTAAGTTTTTTTTATTATGGATAGGCTCGCGCTTGACCACTATCTCACCTGATGGTAAGCGATGATGTGGCCGATGATGAAGCACGCTTGACTGGAAGACCCCTAGGTTATAGCTATCAGGAAACACGGACTCCGGCAGGGAATTCCATTCCTTAGCTCTACGTATAATGAATGTGTTCCCAAAACTCTTTGTACGTATGGGTGGGATGTTTACCGGTGGCGCAACGCCGTACGTCTTGTGGTCAGATGATGGAACGGACTTGGCGGAATTAAATTGTGGAACTCCAGTGCACACATACAAACACAAGTACATGAAGACTTAAGATTTCTTATGATATTTCGAATTTCGCTTATAGTTTTGGCCGCCATTTTTCGAAGCGAGATAGATAGAGCTGTTTTTTGTAAACATTCAGCGGCTAAAGTGATTTCGCTCGCTCGACAGCGCCAATATTTTTTGTTTTGAAAAATGTTCTTTTTTTAACTGGACGATTTTGCCAATTCAAAAGTGCCTGTAAATAGTTTATTAGCATCATTTCAGTAGTTTCTGAGGCAATCGCAAACACAGACAGTACGGTGAAAGACTTTGTTTTTAAACTGCTAAAAACAAGGCGCCCAATTAATACTGATCGTGGTATTACATCAGCGATCAACGGGTCAATTGTCTATTTAAATATGATAGGGACTGTTATTTAGGCGAGGTTATGGAAGAATTATTATAGTACAGTACAATTCACGAATGATGGCGGCCGTGAAGTTAGCCTTCGCGAACGTTCGCGCATACTACACTTTTCTTGCACACGCACGTTGCCATTTGGTTCCTAAAACACGTTACTGCGCGGCCTTCTGCGCAAACTTCACGGCCGCCATCATTCGTGAATTGTACTGTACTAGCTGCTGTTAGGGCCTGCGCACACTTGAGACAAAATAGTCTTATTCCTTGACCATGACGTTTATTTATTTATTTAACCCACTAGCTTTTGCCCGCGACTTCGTTCGCGTGGAATAGTGACTTCCGGCAGATTTTTGGTTTTACCCACATAGTTCCCTGAATTGATGCCGACTCTTGACCAATAGATGGCGCTGTATGTCCGGAATAAATTTTATTTTTTATTTTATTTATTGTGATAAAAACTATCCTATGTCCTTTCTCAAGTTCCAAACTATGTCTGTACCAAATTTCACACAAATCGGTTCAGTAGTTTAGGCGTGAAGCAAAGACAGACAGACAGACAGACAGAGTTACTTTCGCATTTATAATATTAGTTTGGAAGTTTGGATTAACCGCCTAAGTCGGATATATTCGACTAACACCCTCGCGTTAATTCCGCCAAAATCTCACATCCACGACCAAATACTCCACCTCGTCAGCTCTTCGGCCACCTATGGGGGTTGACGTTGAAGAGCTAAACGAGATGGAGTACCCAGTCACTAACACACGACCCTGGCGAATAGGACGCGAAAACACTCGTCGGAACAATTCGACGCGGGCGGTTAAAAGGTTAATCTTCATGCAACACAAAGTACATAGGCAGACTTAATGCCTTATTCATTCTCTACCAGTCAACCTAGGGTGGTAAAGAGACAATACGGTAGGCGGTCAAAAAGAAAATTTTGGTATTAAAACCAAAGTATAAAGTATACATGTAGATAAAATACACACATATGTTTATTTAATATAATACATTTACTACATATATAGGGTGTCTGGCAATTAGTGTTCGATACTTAAACACGTGATTGTCCTCATGATAACAAACAACTTTTATCACGGGAGCAAAGCCGAAATCGCGATAAAAATATCAGCTGTTCAGTACATTAGGCGAACATAAATGTACTGAACAGCTGTTTTTTTTTTTGGGATTTCAGGTTTGTTCCCATAGTAAAAGTTGTTGGCTATCTGATGACCGACGGCGATCTCTCGCGCCGAGCCTCGTGCCAGGCGGTCGTCTCCTTCTGCGAAGCAATAATGCTAGCAAAGGAGAACGCCGACCGCATCAGGCAACGGCGCTCACAGCGCCTCAACTGCCGCCGGGATTCCGATCCCGATTTCCGGCCACCGTAGGCGCGGGCTTGCGGACGGCGAACAATGGGTAGATTGCTGTCCGACCGTCCGGTAACGTCCGGACCGAGCCCAAGTAGCCGACGGCGCGCACTGTTCCCGCGCGCCTCAAGGAGTTCTCAGCAGCAGCAGGGGCCCAGCCGGGTCGAAACCTACTGGGGCCAGGGTTATCCGAAAAGGAAGCTTGGCCCCGGTACGAAAGGCAAGAAGAAACGGGGTGGGTTTTTTAGTCAGTAAGCGTCTGACGCTATCTCCCGCTCCGCCCAAAGGCACATTGCATAGCATGTCATTTGGATGACTTACCTACCCAAAAAAAATCCTATATTTGCCAAATACAATTCTATTACATCTTTACAGATACGAGAAAGCCCGCCTCTCTCCATATGCCACGCCGAAGATCGAGAGGGAGCGCCGCTCCACGCTCACCGTCCTAGCCAAGTTTTTCCTCTTCAGCACCGCCATGATCCTGTTCTGCGTGCTCCTGTATATACCTGTTTATAATAAGGCTAACGTTAATGTCCGTGAGTATTTTAATGGATTATACAAGGTGTGTCAGGCATCGACGCACAAACGAATACCATGGATCCAGTATATGATTCTGGACCACCAGTGGTGGAATCTTTCGGTGGACTTTTCCTAATTGAAAAAAAAAACAGTTTTTTTTTAAATTTAAAATTTATAGAATCATTATTTTATTCCACCCCAAAGACATTTTCACTGAAAAAAATAAAATAAAATGAATGTCCGTGAGTATGTAACTGATTGAGCTGTACACCCCAATTTTTTTAAACTATATAAAAAAATGGAACTCTATTCATACTCGTTACAGGTCGCGCGGAGAATTAAGATTGCTCGGTGAAAGTAGTGGGGGCAATCGGCGCATGTGTACAATTGCGCACAGAAATTCTTAGTATGTTAGGATTTTATTTTTAATTTGCTATGTTTGAACCTTAGTAACATAAGTCATAATAACACTAGTTTTTGCTTGTAATTTATCTTGTAAGTAGCTAAATTCAGAAAAATTAAAATGTTTAAAACTAAAGTTAAAGTAAAAAATAATAATTCGCCAGTGTCTTTCTTAACGTAACAATTCACGTCGTAGACCATTTTTCTGGCTTGCCGTTTTAAAACTTTATTTTTAACCATTTTTTTACGACTACATATTACTAATACGATAACACAAGCTGTACACAACAGTACCCAAGTACAACAGTATCCAATGAGACGCGAGAACGCAACGCGGGAATTGAAGAGCGACTCTATCTACCAATGACGTGTCGCCGTCGGCGCACACCCGCCTGCACGTCGCCAAATAGACCTTAGAATTGAATACTGCGCATGCCCCTTCCACTTTTGCCGAGCGATCTTAATTGACCGCGCGACCTGTACATGATTTGTATAGTCATAAGTAAAAAAATAAACAAATCCCAAAATTGACCACGAAAATTGGTAATAATTGATAAATGCAACATTCATTCATTTTTGCTTGTTTGTTCATAACATCTGCATAAATTGAGTGTTTTTTTTTTATATAAACAAACGCTCATAACTTAGATGTTTATGAATATTATTATTTATTGAGACTTTAATAATAACAAGACCTTTTCTAATAAGCAAAGTCAAAGCTTTTTTTTTCAAATAGACCATTTGCAGGCACTTTTGAAGCCATCCATAGTCAAAAAATGCCCTCTAAGTATTTGTACTAATTAAAAATGTGTGGTGTTCAGACGACCCTATTCTAATATAATAAAAGTATTGTACTTGTTCAATATATAAAACTTATCACATTCGTGAAAAGAAGAAGTATGTATACATTTTCTCACTTTAACCGGTCAATTACAGGAGTCGTCGCCGGCTGGTCAATGGACACGAATCGCGACACAAAAATATACGTACAACCAAACAACATGACGACAATACATTCCCCTAGAAATATATGCCCTAGGAATAGCAAAGATAGGCTTTTTCTACTTATAGTTGTCTGCTCATCGACAGTTAACTTTCAACGCCGCGTAGCCATAAGAGAAACTTGGGGTAACTACAAGAGTTACCGGGAAATGTCCAAACTATATCACGCAGTCAAACAGAAATATATAACATACAATTACACATATGATCTATATTCAGAACAAGATAATAATAATATATCTATCGATAGGGTTAGACGAGACATATCCAGCTTTAACCGGCTATTGCCCGAATTGGCTAAAGCGTTAAAGGACAAACTGGGTAATGGTAAGACTGATAATGTACCTGAGAAGAGGTTTGAAGACGATGTAATGTTGCCAGAGTTTGACATGAATGCGGAGTTAGGAGAGAATACAGAGTTGCCAAGTTATGACGAATATTATGATACGAATGTTATGAAAATACCCCCAAGGGGGTATGAAGCTGATGATACGCCGGATTTGGAAAAAGTATTGTCTATTTTGAAAGGTAATAAGAACTTTCGGAAAGTGAATGAAAAGGTAGCGTTACCTGATGATGATGATGACAACACTGATCCAGATTATAAAGTCGTGTTTCTTTTGGGGATGCCTGCTCATGACAATGATTCTTTCATTCAGAACAAAATCGAAGAAGAGTCGGAGAAGTATGGTGATATCATTCAAGAAGGATTTATTGATTCGTACAATAATCTCACGCTGAAATCTATTATGATGCTGAAATGGCTGACTAATAACTGTAACGAAAGTGGTGAGTTGTTATTTCGTTTATTTTCTTTATACAGGGTTTTTGTAAAACACTGGCGGTTGTTTATTATTTTCTTAACATAGTCCTTTCAACAACCACTTAAACAACAACTTATGTTCTATGACTTAAAAATTTATCAAACATTGGTTCATCAGATTTTCATACAAAAATATTTAAATTGAACGTTCTAAATGTTACGAAGTCTATGCGAAGCAAGCGATAGTACAATAGCGGAGGGGAGATCGTGAGCGGAAGGCGTAGGTTGGTACAGCAAAATACAGGCTTAAAATGTGTTAGATAGAACAACGAAATCTTGAAGGTTTGTTTTTGGTAAATAGTCATACATAAAACAAAAGTTGTTGTTTATGATTTTAGTAATACAGTCCTGCAAGGTTGTTAGTATTTTACAAATAACTACACAGGACAGCGAGCTACCCATTGCTCGCAGTCCGCAAGCCCGCGCCTGCAGTGAGGACTTGGCAGATGATGATGAAAAAGGGAGAGCCTATTCCGAATAACATAACGTTCTTTTTCTTTTTTCAGTCCGCTACTTTCTGAAAACTGACGACGATATGTATATAAATGTGCCACACCTCATAGAGAATCTGAGGAACAGATCTCGTGACTTCGACTCGAAGAACAAGGGGCGTAATGTTAAGGAGTATATGCTGATCGGAGACCTGATTTGTGGAGCTAGACCGGTGTCGGATTCCAATAATAAATGGTAAGCTTTTTTTTTTAATAATGTTATAAGCCACTGGTCCATGAAGGAACTATTTCCTTTCAATCGTGGAAATTACAGACACAATAGAAATACAATAAGTGCGCGAACGCCGGCGTTCGCTTGGGGTTTAATGAATTAAGGGCACTTTGTCCAAGTCACTGAAGCGTAAGCTGATGGACTTGTGTATTCTCCCCATTCTGACCTATGGTGCTCGGACTTGGTCTTTGAGTAACCAAAACTCAGGTTCACCAGCGTACAATGGAGTGCAGCATACTGTGTTAAATTAACAGACCATGTTTGAAACACAACAGTACGCACCAAAACGCAAATCGTTGATGTGGCTCAAAAGGCAGCCTAATTTAAACGGGACTGGGCAGGACACGTCTTCCGCATGTCTAACGAGCTGTGGCGCCTAGAACGTAGGATTGGAGCCCGGACACAGCAACGCAGGGCCTAGCAGACTACGAAGGAGATGGTGGGACGACCTGGATGGTTTCCTTAGAGACCTCTCGCGCCGGGCCGGGTTGAGGCCATGGTCCGGAGCGAGGAGGAGTGGCAGGCGGTCGCCGACTTCTGCGAAGCAATAATGAAACAGGCAACGGCGCTCTCGCCGCCGCCGGGATTCCGATCCTGATTTCCAGCCACCGTAGTCGCGGGCTTGCGGACAGTGAGCAATGGGTAGCTCGCTGTCCGACCGTCCGGTAACTGTCCGGACTAAGCCTAAGTCGTCGACGGCGCGCAGTTCCCGCGCTCCTCAAGGAGTTATCAGCAACAGCAGGGGCCCAGCCGGGTCGAAGCCTACTGGGGCCAGGGTTATCCGAAAGGGAACTCGAGCCCCAGTATGAAGGCTTGTAGAAACGGAGTGGGCTTTTAGTCAGTAAGAGTCTGACACTATCTTCTTGCTCCGCCCAAGAGCGGGGGTTGTCATAGGATGATTATAACCACTAAAAAAAAAAAAAACGCTTTCTTAAGAATTGGAATGAGAAAGCGAGGAACCGTGATCGTTGGATGGAGTGCAGGGAGGCGTTTGCCCAGCAGTGGGACAATGTGGGCTAGCTATAATATAATAATAATATAAGACATGGACACAACCTTGTAGCCAGGATTATCCATCAGCAACTTTTTCTGAAGTACTCTCTTGTGGAATCGGAGGTGCCGTACTACAGGTATGTGCCCGATTCAGTTCTCGATAGTGGCGATATCACAATGTACTGGGATCGGTCCATCATCACTAACAGGACTATTGTAGCCAATAAGCCTGATATAGTGGTGGTGGACCGAAGCGAGAGCCGTGCAATGATTGTTGACGTATCCGTTCCGCATGACGAGAACCTCGTGAAAGCCGAGAAAGATAAACAAATCAAGTATATTGACTTGGCTCGCGAGGTTGTCGACATGTGGGATGTGGACTCAGCGATCATTGCACCGATAGTTGTGTCAGCCAATGGCTTAATAGCCAAGAGCCTCGACCAACACTTTAGGAGGCTCTCGTTAGGCGACCAGATCAAGGGCTTGATTCAAAAAGCAGTTCTTCTGGACACCGCTCGTATTGTTAGGAGGTTCCTTTCTCTGGAGCCCTGACCGCCGGTAGCTTGGACCCTGTTCCTGATACCGGTGGGCTACTATTTTTTTTTTATATTTTTAAATGTTTTATTTTTTATATATTAAAATATTTAAAAATGTAATTTATAATCTATACATTTATATAAAATTGGAATGTCTGTTTGTAATATTGAAATTACTGTTTTTTACTACATGCATATGAATATATACACGGTACCTACACCAAAATAACATTTTTTTATAATTTTTGTCTGTCTATCTATCTGTCTGTTTGTCAGGCCTAATCTCTGAAATGGCTGGGCCGATTTTGACAAGGAGTAACAAAGGCAAATTTTTTTTTTAGAAAAAAAAATCAAAATCCTGTAGTCCACGCGAACGAAGTCGCTGGCACAGCTAGTATGTAATATTGATGAATAAACGAAATAATAATAATAATGTTAACCAGTGCTCAACTGCGATCCCACACACTATTCTGTTGAGGAAAAGTATTTTTGGTATTGCACTGACTGTTTTTAACCACCACCGATACATTTTCATACAACCGCTCAACGTGATTACGTTGTTACTAGCTGTGCCCGCGACTTCGTTCGCGTGGACTACAGGATTTTGAATTTATTTTTTATAAAATAAAAGTAGCCTATGTTACTCCTTATTACATCAGCTACCTGCCAAAAAAAGTCCCTTTAAAATCGGTCCAGCCATTTCAGAGATTAGCCTGGACAAACAGACAGACAGACAAAAACTGTAAATAAAGGTTATTTTGGTGTATGTAACGTATATACATATATTCAAATGCATGTAGTAAAAAGCAGTTATTTCAATATTACAAACATACACTCCAATTTTATTTATGTGGTCTAGTGGTTAGTGGCCCTGACTGCTATGCCGGAGGTCGTGGGTTCGATCCCCACCCAGGACAAATGTTTATGTGATGAGCATGATCATTTGTTCTGTGTCTGAGTGTAATTTATCTATAATATGTATGTATTTAGACATATATAAGTATGTTTATCAGTTGTCTAGTACCCATAACACAAGCTCTGCTTAGCTTGGGACTAGACGGCGTTGTGTGATAGTTGTGGAACCTTATATTATATTATTATTATGTATAGATGATGTTTTGGATACATAGCTATGATACTTTTATTTCGCAGGTACAGTCCGAAGTACATGTACGGGGGTCACGTGTACCCCAAGTACCTCTCGGGTACGGGCTACGCGTTATCCGCAGCCGCCGCCAGGGCCCTCTACGGGGCCGCCTTAAGAACTAACTACTTTCATTTAGAAGATGTGTTTATCACTGGTGAGTTAAGACAATCTTTATTTTTTCAAGCTGGCAACTTTCAAAGTTGTTTTGAGACAGATCGACGAGAGCGCCACTCGTCGATCTGTCTCAAAACAAAGACTTTGTATTGAAGTTAGAAGTAAAAAACAGATTTTTATAGAAATGACGCGTTATTTAGTACCTGATTGCATGGAAAGTGCTACTCACCAGTTTCCAAAGGACAATAAAACTAAAAACCTGTGACTAAAAGCAATTCGTTGCGTAATTTTAATCTTCCTTTCGATTTTTAATTGATCAGGTTGAATACACATTAGGCAATGTTATTTATCATATTCGATAGAAATAACTTCAATAGAGCACCCAGAAACTTAATAACACATAAAAATCTAGCTTTAAATCACTACATAACCTGAACAACTATAGACAATGGACAGACCTGTGGGATAGACCTATGAAGGCGCCTTCTCATTTGACTGGGCTGTTGGTCTAGTGGTTAGTGATCCTGACTGCTATGCCAGAAGTCATGGGTTCGATTCCCACCCAGGAAAAAATGTTTGTGTGATGAGCATAAACATTTGTTCTGTGTCTGGGTGTAATTTATTTATAACTAGCTTTTGCCCGCGACTTCGTTCGCATGGAATAGTGACTTCCGGAAATTTCAGTACTGAATTGATGCCGACTCTTGACCAATAGCTGGCGCTGTATGTCCGGAATAAAATTTATTTTTTATTTTATTTATTTTTTGCAATAAAAACTATCCTATGTCCTTTCTCAAGTTCCAAACTATGTCTGTACCAAATTTCACACAAATCGGTTCCGTAGTTTAGGTGTGAAGCAAAGACAGACAGAGTTACTTTCGCATTTATAATATTAGTTTGGATTTGGATTTGGATATGCATGTATTTAGAAATATATATGTATGTTTATCAGTTGTCTAGTACCCATAACACAAGCTCTGCTTAGCTTGTGACTAGACGGCATTGTGTGATAATAGTGGAATATTATTATATTATTATCTAACCGGCATGTCCTAGAACCAAAAATTCGAAGACATGTGACATCCACCAACCCGCACTGGGCCCGCATGGTGGATTACGGCGCATTTCCTCTCCTAGAGAGGAGGCCTGAGTCCCAGCAGTGGGGACACTAAAAAGGTGATGATGATGTTGATTCCAGGTTTTTGCGCGGGGCGAGCGCACCCGCGCATCATCCCGCGCGACGACGTGTCGTTCTCGTACCAGACGCCGTGGTGGGCGGCGGGCGCGCCGCGCGTGGCGGGCAGCGTGCTGCGCGCGTGCGGCGTGCACGCGCGCGCCACCGCGCACCGCGTCGCCGCCGACCTCATGCGCCGCCTGCACGCCATGCTCAAGAGGCCCGTCTTGTTAGATACGTATGTAACATTCTTATTATTATTTTTTAATAGCTAGTTTTTTACCCGCGCCTTCACTTCCGTCAACTAATTACTCTATTCTACTCTAACCTACTTCACTCTACCCTACTCCAATCTACCATACCCCACCCTACCCTACCCAACTCTAGAGTAGGGTAGGGTAGGGTGGGGGACCTCTTAATCAACCTTGATTAATGAACCAGTGTTGACTACATCAGATTTCGTTTTACCCTAATAATTACCCAAGACGTTTGACATTTAGACACTATATTCTACTCTAATCTTCCCTACTTAGTTACCTACCCTACCCTACCTACCCCATGCTACTATTAAAATTGGTCCAATCATTTTTAAAAAAGAGGTACTAATAAAAAAGGTTCTTAATTCTTTATTGTACACCATGATAGATAACAAAATATGTGGACATCAGAGAGTTCATGTATATAGGCGAGCTTAACTCAAAGTTGAGTTAAAAGGAAGTTGAGTTAGAAGGTTCTACAATGCTTATCTTTTTTTTCCAGATGTGAACGAATGCGTCTGACAAAGGTAAGGAGGGACCGTCTCAAGCCCAAAACACCACCAAAACGTCTATCTAAACATTAGCCATAGAGCATTAGTCACCATAGTCAAGTCGTCCATGATAGTACCTTAGTCATAGTCACCCTGTCGATATACACGGTGATTTTTATGGATCACACTTTTTTTTTATCGAACTTGGTAGACACCTTGTGGTTAGGTATAATAAGTTTATGGATCACACTTTTTTTTATTTTATTTTTTATAGAACTTGGTAGGTAAATGAGGTTCATTTTACACTAGCTTTTGCCAGCGGATTCGCTCGCGTACATAAAATATAGACTGTCACTCAGAATTGAAGCAGCTTTCTACTAGTGAAAAAAATTTAGAAATCGATCCAGCACTTTCATAAATTACCTCCTACAAACAAAAAAGAACAAATTTTATATTAGTGTAGATTATAATAACTTAATTCCAAGTCAAGTTATATGTTGATTAAAATTTTATTGGCAGCTATAACATGTCCATACTGACCTCTGAATTTACCTGATACGCTTAATATTTTTTACTTATTTTTGAACAAATGTTTTTTTTTTTACTTTGTGCCATGTAATCGCGAGATGGGGTCGAAAGAATGCGTAGGAGATAGTGGAATGACTTAAATGGAATTGTGAGCATCATTCCTAGAGTATCCCCGGCTCTGTGACATCTTTCGGCAATTCCATTTGTTTAGGAAATGGATGGAGGCGTTTGCCTAGCTCTGGGACAGTACAGGATAGATATAATAATTATATGTAATATCACTTTTACAATTCATATGCTGCCATTTAAGCTAAGTGCCATTTGCTTTAATATCGTATCTATTTCTTTGACTTTATATTTTATTTTTAATTGGATCAAAACTCATGTCAATATGTTATTGTAGGCATTCTCAATATATTTACATAGTAAACATACCGCTAAAATAGTAAAAAAACTCTGTGTCTATAAAAAAATCATCCTGTATATCGACTATAGGTATCTTAACAATAGTTTTTGAGTACAATATTAACATAATTTGGTCTCAAAGAGTCGCCATAGAATTATAGGAAAGAATCGTCGCCATAAGTCATATAAAAAGGAAAAAAAAATTGTACTATATGATAATACAAAAAAAAATGGGCTTAGGTAATGTCGCCTTTACAGCTATCTCTTTCTAACTTGTGAAATAAGAAAGAGATAGACTCTAATTTTGTCGAAGACCTGTAGATCCATCGTGTTTAAAACTATAATTAGGTGATTTTTAAATCATTGGTAATCTCTCAGGGGCTGAAAAAAATACTCATGAATATCAACAGCATTATCTATGAGATTAGGGTTGAAGATTGCTGAAAGGAAGATTCGGCTTTTTTTTATGGAGGGAAAAATCATCCAATGACTACCCCCGCTCTTGGGCGGAGCGGGAGATATTGTCAGACTCTTACTGACTAAAAGCCCACCCCGTAACTTCTAGCCTGCATACCGGAAGTTTCGGCCTCGATACGAAGGAACAGGAGTGGGTTTTTAGTCAGTCAAAGTCTGACTCGCATCTCCGCCCTAAGGCGCGGAGATGTCATTGAATGATTTTCTCACCTAAAAAAAAAGATGAACTCTTTTTTTTATCGTTGATAGGCACGCGGTTGACCACTATCTCACCTGATGGTAATCGATGATGTGGTCGACGATGAAGCACGCTTGCCTAGAAGTAACTTGACTTAAAGACCCCCTAGCACAAAATAGATAGGTACAGAAGTCAATCTACATACAAAGCGCGCTCGAGCAACGCACACATAGACACCGCTCACGGACACGATATCTCGGTCGCGTCTCGGCCCGCTCGTCGAACAGTTCCGGCTCAAACGCTCATTAGTGTGCGTCCACCGAGCGTAGGTATAAAAAGTGAAGTACATACATGAGATTGTCTTCTGTACCGATTTATTTTGTGTCCCTAGGTTGTAGATAACAGGAAACATACTCCGGCAGCTTTTTTTTTTACAATTCTAGGGTAGTGTCCGTTTTAAATTTATTTACATTCATGAGAATATTCAAATACTGATAAAGATTACCAGCGAATTAAAATTCACCTGTATGTGGTAAACGCGAAATGAATACAGTAAAGTTACTTTGGCCTTGTCATAACTTTGGCCCAAGTTTCACAATCTTTTGGCCGCAACGTCTAAAAATAAAAAGCGTACTCACTCTTAGGGCCTTTTTTATTGACTGTGGAGAATAGAATAAAATAAACTTTTTTATACACAAAAAAAGTAACATAGCATATACATACACTTAAATATATGGCTACAAAGGTTAACCAATAGGAACAGGAAACTTTGCTGTGTTTCTATTGGTCAACAAGCTCGGGCCAAAGTTGTTTCTTTGGGCCATAGTTGCTCTTCGGGGCTAAAATTGTACATTTGGGCCAAAGTTGTTCATCTGGGCCAAAGTTGATCATCTGGGCCAAAGTTGTTCATCTGGGCCAAAGTTGATCATCTGGGCCAAAGTTGATCATCTGGGCCAAAGTTGTTCATCTGGGCCAAAGTTGTTCATCTGGGCCAAAGTTGTTCATCTGGGCCAAAGTTGTTCATCTGGGCCAAAGTTGATCATCTGGGCCAAAGTTATTCATCTGGGCCAAAGTTGTTCCTCCGGGCCAAAGTAACCAGACGTTAAGGTAGCTCTTTAAATTAAACCTCTGATATTAAAAAAAGAATCTCTTTAAGTTTTAACGTTTATTAGAAATCCGCCTTGTTTTGCTGCTTTTCTTTAGTTTTATATATATTTACAAAAAATTGTTTATTAGCATTCCTATTTGTATTTATTGTATGATTGTTTTTTTTTTTTTTAATGTAAAGCACTAATATGTCTGCATGTGGTGTAGAATAAGTGAAAATGGAGTGAGATGGAACATAGTCTCTCAGAATTGAGGTATACCATTATTTAAGTTTAATTCATTAAACCCCAATCGAACGCCGCCGGCGTTTGCTCTCTCATTATCTTTCTATTGTTTCTTTAATTACGGTATTTGAAACGTTAGATACTCAATTCACGAAGCAGCCTTACAGGCCATCAAATATAAGAAGTACTGATTGACGTTTCATACTTTTCAAGCCTTTCAGGACCGATTCTTTTGTTTTGACGTCTCGTCGTACTGTCAAATCGAAGAAATTTTTGCAAAATTGAAGAACTTAGAGACGAGTAAAATTAAAGAACCAGATTCTGATTAAACTTTTTTCGTTCACAGTTCATAAATGAATTAAAATTTTCGTAAATTAATTAATGTTTAAAATTTTTTTTCCTCGATTTGACAGTAAATCATGACGTCACAACATGGCGGGCGATCCTATTCTCATTTGGAACGCATTGTACCTTTTTCCGTAAATCCGTGGAATTATGAGGCTATTTTTATTTTATTTTATCGCAATATATATATTTATTCAACTAATTTAAATCTATATAATAAGGTACATAGATATTTTTAAACAAAAAATTGGTTTTTTTCTCGACTTCGTTTCAAAGTTACATAATAAGATCCTTTACCGTAGTGTTGCGGCTCTTCAAATTCACTGGTATACATTTGACAGGTCTAGTGGTCAGTGGTCCTGGTCGTGGGTTCGATTCCCACCCAGGACAAATCTTTGTGCGATGACCATGTTCATTAGTTTTGTGTCTGGGTGTAATTTATATAAAATATCTATGTATTTAGAAATGTATAAGTACGTTTATCAGTTGTCTAATACTCAAAGCACAAGCTCTGCTTAGCTTAAGACTAGATGGCGCTGTAGACTACTAATATTTACTGCAGTGTTGCCACTCTTCAAATTCACTTGTATACGAATTAATTCGTTAAAAAATTTGAAATAATCGAACTTTTTAATAACGAGCCGTTTTCATTCCAAGAGTCTTTTAGTACGTCACTCCTATTATAGACCCCTTTTCTTCAATCTTTTAGTACTATCAAACGGTACGTCTTAGATTTGATAATCTGTAAGTTTTTTTTTTTACATTTTTGATTTTGATAGCTTCGATGGGGAATTATGTATACACTTTTGCGGACAGTGATTTAGTTCTCACTCCATTCTTACTTTCTGTTACAGTATTGTAGCTTCTAGCCTTGGTAACTTTATGCCTTATTCACGTACACTCTCAAAGAGTATTTACACCTCGTCCACAGATAAAAAATGAGACCATAGATAAGAAGATGACACATCAAATTGTTACGGAATTTATGTTGGCATTTTTTCTTGTGAAGTTCTTGTGATGTGTGAGTGGTTGTTTTAATAATTCGCAAATTGATACCTAGAGGATATTGTGATGTAAAATTGATGTGGTTTTATATCTCAAATGTCTGCGCAACTGCGCAGTACTGCGACAATATGTGGGATCATTGAAACACGCGCGATCTCGGTAAAAATAGGGTTGATAATTTTATTGTAGTGTATCTTAACCGGATATTTCGGTCGCTCTGAAAATTCGGTTACCCGGATACTCGTGGTTACCTGAGTATCCGGGTACCCGGATACCCGGATACTGAAGGACGAGGTTTTTGACAGTAAAAAGAATCTCACATTTTATATAGAAATAGTTCACGGTTGCTTTAAAACATGTATGAAGGTGCTTCACAGTGCAAATAGTTTTCTGTAGCAGATTTTTAAGTAGCTGCCAGGAAACATTAACATTTTAACCGCTTATGTCGGATATATCCGACAAACATTCTCGCGTTTATTCCGCCAGGGTCGCACATCCACGACCAAATACTCCGTCTCGTCAGCTCTTCTGTCACCTATGGGGATTGAAGAGCTATACGAGGTGGAGTACCCAGTCGCTAACATACGACCCTGGCGAGTAGGACGCGGAAACTATCGTCGCACTAATCCGAAGCGAGCGGTTAAAAGTTTCCAAAGAAAAAAAAAAGTAGCCTATGCGCTTATATAATTATTTATTATAAATTCGAAAAAAACCGTCAATTTTTTTGCAACGATCTAAAGTCGAATATATTGTAGAAAATATTCTTTTAACATTTAACTAAATTTCTTTATTCGTGAATAACATGTGTTCACGTCTTTTGATAATACACTAGTTTTAGTTCTAGAATCTCGCATTTTAACCCTTTTACTGCTTGCGTCGGATTTGTCCGACGAGTATCTTCGTGACATATTCACCAGGGTCGTGTTAGCGACTGGGTACTCCATCTCGTTTAGTTCTACAATCCCCATAGGTGACAGAAGAGCTGACGAGATGGAGTGTTTGGTCGTGGATGTGCGACCCTGGCGGGATAAACGCGAGCGTGTTTGTCGGATATATCCGACGTAGGTGGTAAATAATATCACCGTATCAGCGTCACCTCTAATTCATTGGCAATTTTTCAGAGGATGGAATTACTGTTGAATTTTCAAAGGTATTGGATCAATTCGGAAACGTCAAAAAGAATCGCACTCTTGAATATATACTTGTTCGCCTAAGTACGGAACCGTAACTGGAAGGAAATCTAGCATGTTCTATTCTAATTCCACGAAAGGAAAAATAGTTGAGTTCTTTTAAGAAGATTTCTACGTTTTACACGCTTTAAGAAAATAGTGACCTGCATATCATCTATGAACCATAGATATATCGCTAAGCATCGTGAAGTGTAAAGATGACAGAGACTAAACTAGAAGATGTTGAAAATCAATCCCGGACATAATTGCTTAAAAGCAATTAAGAGCAATTAAGGTCAGTTTTGTTTTAGTTAAAGCGCAACTAAAAATAGTATTGCTGCTGACAATTTTGCTCTAGTTAAAGAGCAGCTAAAGACGGTTTTGGACTAGTTAAAGAGCAATTAAGAGCAACTAAAGTCAGTTTTGCTCCAGTTAAAGAGCAATTAAGAGCTACTAAAAATAGTTTTGCTCTAGTTAAAGAGCAATTAAGAGCAACTAAAGTCAGTTTTGCTCCAGTTAAAGAGCAATTAAGAGCTACTAAAAATAGTTTTGCTCTAGTTAAAGAGCAATTAAGAGCAACTAAAGACAGTTTTGCTCCAGTTAAAGAGCAATTAAGAGCAACTAAAGCCAGTTATGCTTTAGTTAAAGAGCAATTAAGAGCAACTAAAGACAGTTTTGCTCTAGTTCAAAGTAAAGAGCAATTAAGAGGAACTAAGGACAATTTTATTTTACTTGAAGAAAATTAAGAGCAACTAAGAACAGTTTGCTCTAGTTAAAGAACAATTAAGAGCAACTAAGGACATTTTTGCTCTAGTTAAAGAGCAATGAAGAACAGTTTTGCTCTGCTAGCAACAAACATAGTGTCGCTCCTGCAAGCGAAGATGTTTCCGCTGTCCACCAGTTTCCTATACCCTACAGAAATCCAGCGTAAAACTTCTACAGTACGCTATCAGTTGACAAGGTCAAATCAGTGCTTTAGGACATATGTGTCTTGATAGAATTGAGCAGAAGGACTATAGCTCTACTCCTTGCATCCTTCAAGACTCCTGGACAGAGTGGCATAACACAGCCTATCGACCTCCGGAAGAAATTTCTAAATAGAGCTAAAATTCTGACGACAATGAGTTAACTATGATGAGAATAATAAGTGGTCTAAAGTTTGAACAAAATAAAAAATCTGAGATCGAATAGAAGTAGACGGAGACGTGCAAATACTGGAACGACAACAAAGGCATCGCCTCGACGAGCTACTGTATCGTAGCGATGTTATCGTCCTACAACTTCAAAATACAACCTAGCGATTGACAAGATAAAAGTCACGACCGACTAAGACGATACGCTCTCGATAGTCGTCTCATAGAAATCACTCGACGATAGACAGGTGGACTTAGCGATACACTCGCTCGTAGAACAGATACCATAGTGAAAGCTACCATAGTGCCCTGAGGGTCAGAGCTACACGAGACCGAAAGAGCCTTTTTTAAGTAATTGTTATTCGTTTTAAGTTAATAAAAGCCATTAAATATTTAATTTGTTTTGCAATTAACGATCATAGCGATAGAAACGCTAGTATTGATAGATAGTATTGATTTAGGATCGCTATTTTTGCTCTTTCTTTGCGACAACGGGTAAATGAAGAACGAGGAGGTAATGGGCCAGGCGGCTGTGGAGACAGAATAGTAGGGTGCTGGAGAAGAGCTAACTGCCACAACCAGAACACGCCGCCACACTGTATATTACCTTAGGATTCATACATTTTATGTGAACTCGCCACACACGGTAAACGGAGCCCGCCACACGCTACAAATCGCCGCTACTCGCTTTTTTAGAGGCCCAAACTGGCCGCTTCTAGCTTCTCATGGCAATGTCCTAGAGACAAAAACTCGTAACATCCACCAACCCGCACTGGGCCCGCGTGGTGGATTACGGCCCATTCCCTCTCCTAGAGAGGAGGCCTGAGTCCCAGCAGTGGGAACATTATAAGATGTGATGATGATTGGTTTATTAAGATACAACTTTTATGGTTACAGTTTACAATTGCATAGTTGTGCAACTAGTAACCTCGGGGTCTCCTGTATTTTACTCTGTTGTCAGAGAAATCGGTATCTTAGATTGATAAGTATTTTGCGTATGATGATGATGTTAGAAAATGAAGTCAACTTCAACTCTTCATGAATGGCCTTTGTGGAAAAGACACTACAATTTTACCAATAACACGTGCGAATCTACTTAATAGACCATCAAACGCTGGAGAGTATTTAACGTGAACAGAAAATACATGTGGCTGACAGCCTTTGCAATCCCATTTATTTCTGACAGATGTCAATTTCAATCAATGTAATTTTTTGTCAAACTAAAAAGTTTTTAGATGTAGACTAAAAAGTATTTATTTATGTGTTCACCACATACGCCGGCTTAGGCTAAGCGCACACTGCCCATTGCATTGCGAATAATTATAATAATAGCCGTACTCGGGAGACAGATCTATAATCCAGTAAGGTGATGTTAGGGATCTCGACCGTATTTTCAAGATTGTCCTGATAGCCGTGGGAACCCCTTTCCACTCCTCAAGCACCTCAGGGTATTTTTTTAAACAATTAACCATGTAGATTCTTGTCGGTTCTTCTCCTATGACGCGACCAATTGTAACCGTGCACTAGCTTCTGACGTTTTATAAATGCCCATAAAGATATTTTTTTTTTATTGTGTATGCAGTGTGTTGTGATGAAAATCATCTTTCTGATGATTGTTTTTTTTTACCTTTTAACCAACTACGTCGGATATACCCGACAAACACTCTCGCGATTATTCCGCCAGGGTCGCACATCCACGACTTTGACGACGAAATTGAGAACCCAGCAGCAAACACGAATGTGGCGAATAGGACGCCAAAACACTTGTCGGAATAATCCGACGCAAGCGGTTATAGTGTGATCCCATAGTGAAATTTGTTTTTAGGTACGAGTGCTTTTACCCACTGAAAAATTGCCTATGAATTAACAAGCCAGTCCTCTAATTCTAGAACCTCGCATTTAAATAATATCGCTGCCAAATCGCTTAAGGGGAAGGATGCTATCGTGGGCAATTTATTTTAATTTTAATTAGATCAAGTTGGTTACCAAGGCTTTGTAACATTTATTCCCGAAAAATAGTATTTACCCCCTTCTACCATCGAGTAAAACTCTTGGGGAGGGGTGAAGCAGTAGCGTAGCTAGAAGTAGGCGAAGTGGGTCCTAGCCCACGGCTTCCCACCCAAAGGGGCCTTGCGTGTTAGGGCTCTATAACCACGAGTGTTTAGTTTTATAACTTACTAGCTTTTGCAAGCGGCTTCGCCCGTGTACATAAAATATAGCCTATGTCACTAAGAAATAAAGCAGCTTTCTATCGGTGAAAAAATTGTAGCTATCCGACCAGTACTTTCGGAGATTACCCCCTACTAGTGATGTAACGAATATTCGCATTCGCGCGAATATTCGCACATTTTGACATTCGCAAACAAAAAGGTATTTAAGTATTGATTGAACGGATATAGAATGATAACTGATGCGAGAACGTTAAATTTCAACGAATAATCGCGAATAATGATCGCGGATACCTTTTTGTTTGTTAAAAAAAAATGCCAAATACTCGCATGTTTCTTGTGAATTATATTCGTTACATTACTACCTCCTACAAACAAAAAAAAAAACAAACTTTATTATATTAGTGTACGCTCGCCTTTGATCACTCTTTTACCTAATGGTAAGCAATGATGTGGTCGAATACTGGGTTGCGACACTCGCTGTCTTTTTTTAGAATTTCGAAAGAAACAGGCCTCACTGATGCCCCTTCGCCCACGTGTAAATAGTCCACGCTACGCCTCTGGGGTGAAGCACCCTTAGTGAGAGTAGTACACCCCCTCGGGGTGAAACTAGGGGAACTTCGTTGCCTTTTAAGTTAGTACAGAAAATGGTTAGGGGTAGTTTTAAGTTTATTAAGAAAGTAGGTAGGTTTATGTGTACAACATGGTTGATATTTTTCTCGTGATATTTAGTATTAGCTTAAAGCTAGAACTACTTTACGCACATGCGTGCCACACACGCCGATATAGGCGCGTCGGTGTCCATACATTTTAAATGGAAACTAGACTTGTAGAGCTACACTACACCACGCCACGCGAAGTCGTTAAGTACAAATTGGCGTGTAACGTGTGTGTCTAATGTAGTTCTAGCTTAATTTTAGATTAGCAGTGTTTTCTAGATCTCTTTCTTACTATAATCTTGCAAATTATAAATATTTATTCTACTTTTAAAAGGAGAAGGTACTTCATACTCGTAATGGCTCTATGGAGGAGGTTACCAACTTTAAACTTTTTGTTTTCTATTATTGGTAATTTATTCACTTTTGATTTGACCTAATATGCAGCTACATATTTTGTAGAAATAAGATAGTTGACAACCCTTAACAGCAAAGCATGTAACTGTTCGCAACATTCATATTATTTTTGCATTTTATCCAAAGATGCACACAAAATAGATAGGTACAGAAGACTATCTACATACAAAGCGCGCTCGAGCAACGCACACATGGACACACCGCTCATGGACACGATATCTCGGCTCAATCGCCCGGTCGCACTCGTATAGTTCAGCGCAATGCGCGTCCGTGTGTGCGATCGCCTAGCGTAGGTATAAAAAGTATAATACATTCATGAGATAACTTCTGTACCTATCTATTTTGTGGTATTAATGTATGCTTTCTTGAATCTTATTAATGAATAACAATTCCTTGTAAACAATGTGCATAAAATGTAACCGTGGTTGTTGTTTTACCTGATACTGTAATAATCTATTTGCTATATTAATTACGCTTTATTTGCACCGTGCATTTATGAATGCTTTATTTTACGGGATACTAACTACAACATATATTATAATATTTCTTAAATGAAAAACGTATACAGGGTCAAATTTAACTATAAAATCAGACTATGATCTATCCGTGTTCCAAATTTTGCCTAAATTCATTCAGTCATTAACCTTTTAATTGCCTACGTCGGGGATATCCGACAAACACCCGGATCGCACATCCACGACCAAATACTACATCTCGTCAGCTCTTCTGTCACCTATGGGAATTGAAGAGCTAAACGAGATGGAGTACACAGCCGCTAACATACGACCCTGGCGAATACTGGACGCAAAACACTTGTCGGAATAATCCGACGCAAGTGGTTATTGTGCTAAGGCGTGATTAATTGTAGAAGATCGAAATATTTAAACTTCACATCCTACTAACTAAATGTTAAAATTTGAAACACACATTGAATATAATAGAACTTTATTGTACACCAAAAAAAGTTAAATACCTGTCGAACTTGGTACATCGAATTTGGTCCGTCCATTCTAATGTCAAACATGATTCAACGTATGTTTGGTACATTGTACCATAACAAAAAAAATTAGAGATTGTTAATACTAATTACACTGCCACACGCTCAGCCTTGGTGCGACGAACCAAAACTGTAGTACCAAAATTGGAGCGCGTGTTAACGCTGTGGGTAGTACGTTCTTAGGGAATAATTTTCGACATTCACACGAGTACAGCAACGGGCTAAAACTTCTTCAAAATTTTAATATTAAAATTATTTTTGACCCTGTATATCAGATCATTTGCTTTGACAGCTTCAATTTAGTCCTAATACAGTAGTAGATTTTTTTTTGGCAATTTTTTTGTTGATTTTTTTTCTTTTTCGTCTATTTCAGGTAAAAGAGCAACAGCGTAAAAACCATGTGATTAATAAGTTCTTACGAATGCTTATTACGACTGAATGCAAATGAAAGTAGGGCCCTAAGTTATTGACGATGAGGCCCTTCGCCCACAACGACTTTGTAGTGATGCTGTCTTCGTAAGCACGCGACTGCATTGCTACTAATGCCTTGATCACGCGTACCGATTAAAAGGGCAAGACAGTAAAATGTTGCTCGGCCGAGACAGTGACGTAAGCGAGTTTTAGAGATAAGCGCTCGGCCGAGCACTCGGCGCTTTGTTTACACGTACCGAGTACTCGGCCGAGAGCACTGTCTCGCCCGTTTACTCGGTACGTGTGATTAAAGCACAACGCGCGTTTGTCGCATTTACAAGCGCTATAGAAAAAAATCCAACGCGCTACAGCATCGCGACTGTATCGATGCGAAAGCTCTACAACATCGCTACAAAGTCTCCGTGGGCGATGGGCCTTAATATTGCGGGTAGTCTGCTAAAAATTTAAAGCCGAAAATACCACGACATTATACGTAATTGTAAATGAGATTTTGAAATAATAAAATTAAATTATATTTATGTACCTGTTTTTAGAAGTTAAGATAAAATCAACTTTCAATGGATTGCTCAAATGTAAATGGAACGATTTTATTTTTTTTACTATATAGTCTGCTAAATTGGGGCCCTACGGAAATTTTGAGTTTGCTGACGATTCGGACATAGTATATTCGGACATCACCTTTATTGAAGCTGTTTACTACAGTTAGATAAAAAAAAATTAATGTGCCAATACGTATACTGTGTCCGAACATATTATGTCCGAAACGTCAGCAACTCGAAATTTTCAGTCTGTGAATCAAATTTTATAATCGAAGACCGATTGTTTTGGTCTAATGCCGAATTTCGAAGACCTATAGTCGAAAGGTTCCGACGTGATCGATGCTTTATTTAGCACCCATTTTTATTTCAAACTCACTGACCCTTCGAACTTCGTATCGCCTAAAAGTCAATGAATGTAGGTATCCAAGTTACACACAATTTTAATGTATAAAAGTTATCGACATCGATTTCGTACATTATACGTTATGCGCGCACAACTAAAAACCACAGATTTATTATAATTGTATAGATGAGAATACTAATAAAAATTGCAACTGATTTTCTTATCACTGTTAAAATTTATCTAATATCAGTTCCATCCATTCTTGTTCGAATTATTTGTTTTAGTGATTTAAAAATCAGGTTGTTAATAAAAAATCACCGGCGGTCGGCTTCATTAAAAATAACTGATACTGTTATATTTATATAATAAGCACTTTAATAGGCTTGCTAAAAACTCACAGCTTATTTTCTGATTTACTTAATATTTTCTATATTGATCATAGAACGAAAGTTGTTTATGACGTTAGTAATACAGTCCTGCAAGATTGTTAGTGTATTACGAATAACCATGTTTAAAACTAGTCACTGCACCGTAAAAGTTCGCATGAAAATAAAATAAAACCTATAGTACGCGTCCGCTTCGCTGCATCGCACCCACGTGCCATTGGTGCCGCATCGCTTCGGGTTTGTGTTAAATCGCTTACGTAAGACAACGCATAAGTATAGATAATAGTCAGAATACAGAATGTGATCCGTGAGTTTTCTAGTGATAGCCCGTTGCAACAGTATTTATAACCCAGTGCACATTTTACGCTAAGTCTAGTCAGGAAACATCAATATTTTATAAATGATTTTTTTAAGGTGATTTTTAATTCATTGACAATATTTTAGGAGGTGCAAGTAGTGGTGGATATGAACTTAACCTTTTAACCGCTTGCGTTGGATTGGTCCAACGACTCTTTTCGCGTACTATTCATTAAGGTCGTGTGTTAGCGACTGGGCACTCCATCTTGTTTAGCTCTTCAATCATCATAGTTGACAGAAGAGCTGACGAGATGGAGTATTTGGTCGTGGACTTGCGACCCTGAGAATTAACGCGAAACTGTTTGTCGGATATTTCCGACGAAGGTAGTAAAAGGAATTGTAAATAAAGAATCAGATTTATCGCTCATCTCGTTGAGTTATATGAACATAAATAAGTTTACTGAATAGCCGTCTTTATATTTTAAGTTGGCTCCTTGAAATATAGTCAATGAATTAGAAAATCATTCTGCCTGTTATATTTATGTATTTGCACAAAACAGCGCTTATAATATGAATGTTTGTGACTCTATACAGCAGTTTGAAGAGTTATGAAGGTGAAGCTATAGCTTGACAGCATTTGATCTTGACGTCTTATTGACCTTGTTACAGGCATACAGTAGTGGTAGTAGCACATTTAACCTTTTAGGACTTACGTCGGATATATCCGACAAGCACTCTCGCATTTAATCCGCTAGGGTTGCACATTCACGACCAAAATAATATTCTCATCTTTTCTGTTGCCTATGGGGATTGAAGAGCTAAACGAGAAGTACCCAAGCGCAAAGACAGGACCCTGGCGAATATGACGCGAAAACACTCGTCGGATAATTCCGACGGAAGTGGTTAAAGGGTTAAACTGCATGTAATGCACGAGGCAGTAAGATTTTTCTTGTTTTTCATTATTTATTTTGCAAGTTCAAGTTTTCATCTGTAAGAGTATTGTGTCACATTGCTTGCTGCCCGATACTACTGATGATAAGTGCTGAAAAAAAATATCTAGTTCTATAGAATATTCCATAGTTTTTGTTTTTTTAAGTGCCTTTTTGCCTTCCCCTTAAGCGCAATTATTATATATATGTATATTTTTTTATATTTTGCTAAATAGCGTAGTGCCTTCAAATTGTTGTAGTATCTCAAGATATTAAACTTATATGAAATTTAGGAATCTCTAGAGAAATCTCGTTACATAATTATTATCTTCATATTTTTTTATTTAAACGTAAACATTCTACAGTTTTATTATTTAGGTCAAAGTGTTATGTTTTACAATTTATTATTTTTTTCAATATTCTATTAACCATTTTTATTTTCAAAATAGGGGTAAGCAGCAATCTTTAAATTACTATTATCACAATGTATGTGTGCCATACCGTGCATAATAATTTCAATACTAAAAAAACATATATTTTATAATATTGGTGAACAATATAATACGTATTTTATTTTTTTTTTTTTTTTGTTTTTATAGAAATGTTTTACAAGCAACACCAATTAGGTTAGTGAAACCAGTTTTTACTAGAAAACAAGAAATAGTTCTTTAATTTAAGAAGTAATTAAATTAATGCATAATTACAGTAACCTAAGACTATTTACACCTCTTCATGAAGAAAAAAAGTATGTTAACCGCTTTTGTCGGATTAATCCGACAAATGTTTTCGTATCCATCTCGCCGTATTTACAACCAAATACTCGCATCTCGTCAACTCTTCTGTCATCTGCAAGTGACCGTGGTGAAATGGACACAAAAATATTTGTCGGATTAATCCGACAAAAGCGGTTAAATGGTTAAAATAAAACGCAATCACAACAATTACCAGTGTAAAAGTGAAAACCAAGTTCCAACTATAACCGGTCCAGTAGCTTTCAAGCAATTTCGCATAAATAATGTAACTTTTATACCATTCGTCCTGTATATACCTAAATAAGTATAAAAAATGTACATACCATGTTATTATTATACAGGGTGTAAAAAGACCGATCACATACCCGTTAACTACATATTCTGTACATATAACCAAGTCATTTTGGCCAAAAAATATTGCTGGGAAACAAACTTTTTTTTCAACCTTTAAAAAAATGACGCTTTTCTTTGCGCGCAATGTAAAGCGCCCAACTGATTGTGCCGGTGTGTGTGTAGGTACGTCGAGTGACGAGGCGAGGCGCGGCGCCCGGGCGTCGCGCGCGCTTCGCATTGTGTAGGTATTACATACGTTAAAGATTGGCTACATGGTTGTAAACTAGCGTTCCAACCAAGGTGGCCTTGGTTTATGCTGCGGCTACATGGATGTAAACCACGCGCCAACACGTTCGGTGGTTGAGAAAACGCGCCTCCCAACCAAGGACGTTGCAGATCAAGGATTACAACTGCTGTCTACACGGATTGCAACTAGCAAGGTGACCTTGGTTGGGACGTGGGATTACAACCATGTGGCAATTTAATAGGCTCTTGGTAATTGAAAAATTCTGTGTTGTGTTCGTACAATTGCTTACTTACACGAAATAAGTACAGTTTTTAAATAGCTTGAGTACTTACCTACACTGTCCGTCGCTTTAGCTGTCATCCAGCACAGGTGGCCTCTCGACACTGACGAGCTCCGGTTCAAACTGCCGACCTCCTACGCGAAGACAGATGCGTGCCCTAGCCCGCGTGTTTTCGTGAACCCGCTCCAGGATTCCTTCTTGCGCTGACCGCTGCTTAAGTTCGTCGAACACATCAATAATTTTCTGTCGCATTTCTGCAGCGGTCTCGCATGGGCGGTCAAACACCCTATCTTTGACGTAACCCCACAAAAAGAAATCCAGAGGGGTTAAATCAGGCGAGCGAGCTGGCCATGCATGAGGCCCAAACCGTCCGATCCAGTTGTCTCCGAACAGCGTCGTCAGTTGCTCACGAACTGGTCTCACGACATGAGGCGGCGCACCGTCGTGCTGGTACCACAACCCAAGCCTCTGAGCTAGTGGCATCTCTTCCAAAGTATCCGTTAGGTACCCAGTAATAAAATCGAGGTAGGCAGGCCCGTCCATTCTCGGTGGTAAGAAAACTGGGCCTAGGATCTGGTTTCCCACAATGCCAGCCCACACATTGTGTTTCCACCGTGTCTGGAAGCCCGTTTCCATGGTTTGGTTCGGATTGACGGAGCACCAATAATGGGTATTTCGGCGGTTCCACATTCCATTATTTGTGAAAGTGCTCTCATCGGTGAAAATAATTTTTGGGATAAAGTGTTGGCCCTGGCTCAACAGCCACCTACAGTAATCCATGCGACGCGTCGCATCGCCTGGCACGAGCGCTTGCACTCGATGGATTTTGTAAGGCCGTTGCCTATCCCTCCTCAACACTTTATGCACAGTAGAATGGGAAACCGTGTGCTGAGCGTGATGACCATGCCGCCTCCGCAAAATTTTGGCTGCTGTTCGTACGCCCAACCGTGGATTTTCCCGCATCACAGCGAGAATGGCCTCTTCGGCTGCCGGTCGTACTTGTCGGCCACCTCCCAAAGAAATTGGTACTATCGGTTGATTGTCCAGCAACCGTTGAACAGCTCTCGTAAAGATCCGCGAATCCGTGGGCTGATACGCAGTAGGATGCTCAATCCTGTACAGTCGCAGGGCCGCACTAGCGTTTCCATGAGCCATGCCGTAACAGTAAACCATATTCACGTACTCGCGCGCCGAATAAACATGAAAAGGCATTTTATCTCGCCTAAGGTGCCTACTACTAACTAAATTAAACCTAAAAAGACACTACACACACAAACATACAACGCACTCACAATATCTACACTAAGCCCTAATCACTCTAACACTTTCACTACTATCAGTCGAACTATCACACAATACAACACAAACTATTAACAATACCTAATTCGCAACAAAAAAAACCACAAGTGCATTCGATGACGCAAGAAATCGAACTAATAATACATAAGTAAATTCGCTGTAAATAAAAATAAAATTCCTATAAATTTGCGGGGATAGAGGAGGTCGGACCACGGGCGGCTCTTTTGATGCCACAGCCGAGCACCGCCGCGGTGGGCGGTAACTTTCTTTGAGCACGAGCCGCTCTCATGCTACTGGCTGCTGGCGCCAGCGCCCGCATGGTGTATTATGAAAATATCGCTCTAGTTATAAATAATTTCCTAAATTGGATTTGAAATTTAACGAGCATTTAAAGGTGGGCTTCAATAGTTTACGTAAATTACATTAAAAAAAAATGTTATCAATGAACACAGATAAATGAAATTCTGACTAAATTCTGGTTAGTATTTGAAAAATAGCTAGTAGGTAGTTTTGAAAGCAGCAGTCGGTAGGTACCTATCTCAGTTCTGACTGCTGCACGGAAGCGTACGTAGCTACGATTTATTTTAATGTTGGGAAACTATCAAAATTACTTCACAATCTGCTGAAGCGAGAGGGAGTTTGACTTTTACTGACTACAACCCAATGTTGTTCGTTCAGTTGCCTTTACGATTCAAGGTCGCGATTACTCTTTCGAATATTCACGCGATCGTTTCAGGCATCGCTTCTATCGAGCCCCATCAGTTTTGCTGACAGCTTCTGAAGGCGCACGTGGAACAAAACGCGCCGTCCACCAGGGTTTGACAGTTATTGGACGGAGAGCTACCCATTGCTCTCCGTCCGCAAGCTTGCGTTTACGGCGGCCGATAATCACTGTGTGACTGCGGACAAACAAACGAATTCACGCAGATAAAATGCGCCACGTGCTCGTTCATGTTTTGAAATGTAAATTATTCGGTACCTACTAAACATTTTTTAAAGTGAGGTAAGCACCTATCTACTTGCGAGATTCATTTCCAATCATACCTAACAGGACGGCTTTTAGTGATTAGGCCTTACAGTCTTATGCACTAGAAGCCATCCTTACTAGAAAATGCTAGAAATCATTCTCAAAAATGCCTACAATATTCGTTGCGTCACTTGTACCTACCTACTGAGTTTTATTACGTGGTTATTTAAGAAGTTTAAATGTAGGTAGGGCTTAAACATAGGTAGAAGTTTAAACCTAGGATTCAAGTTTAGTTTTTAGATAAATAGGAAGTACTTACCTAGGTACCTTTTTTGCGATGGGAAATCATCAAATGACCCCTCACGCTCTGTGTGAAGACTTTTACCGATCTTTAATCAGTAAAAGTCTGAAACTCCCTCTCCCTCTTTCCGATTGTTGTTCCTTCAGTTGCCGTTTGAATCTGGTACTTACGCAGAGATATTACGAAAAGGTCAATGACCGTTAATTTTTTCTTATCTGGCACCTACCTTAGTAGGTGTAGGTGTAAGTACATTTGATACAGAAACACACACTAAATTTTAAACACTAAAGACTAGTGTCTTTTTTTTAGCGGTGGGAAAATCATCTAATGACATCCCCCGCTCTTGGGCGGAGCGGGAGATAGTGTCGGACTTTTACTGACTAAAAACCCACTCCTGTTCCTTTGTTGCCTTTCGTACCGGGGCTTGAGCTATCTTTCGAATTAGCCCTAGCCTTAGTAGGCTTCGACTCAGCTGAGCCCCCCCCCTGCTGTTGCTGACAGCTCCTTGAGGCGCGCGGGAACAGTGCGAGCCATCGACGACTTGGGCTCGGTCCGAACAGTTACTGGACGGTCGGACAGCGAGCTACCTATTGCTTACTGTCCGCAAGCCCGTGCCTACGGTGGCCGGAATCGGACTCCCGACGTCCAAGGTCATCTCTGGGGCTGCGACGGCTAGGTCGAGAGGTTGTTCTCCCTCTGATGCGTTCGCTGCGGGTTTCGCCGTAGACCCACGTTGTCAAAGAAACGAACTCACGTAGGTAAGTAAGATGCGCCGCGTTCCCGTGCACGGCAAAAGCAGGCCCGGCCCGCGTTTAGACAAGTAGATACCTATCTAATTTAAAAATTTAAACAATTAAGTATTGATTTATAATCAATGTTCTTGTTGAAACTGAAATCGAAAACTGTTCAATTGATAAAATAAATAAATGTACCAAGTAGTTTCTATCAGCTGAGCAACGTAGGTACACTCGGCCGGGCCGCTCGCCGCTCGCCGCTCGCGTGGTCGGTGAACTCGACGACTGCACGCGTGTGCGTGCGTGCCATGCTCGTTGTTTAGTATTCATTGCATTTTTGTAACTTCAAATGCGTAATTTGTTATGAAAAATCAATAATTTTGATAATGTTTGTTTGGAAGAAAGTTTACTAATGACACATGTTATACGATTATGAAAAAAAAACCGAAAAAAAAAATTAACTTTGACCTTGAATATCTCCAGAACCGGTGATTTCCCAGGAATGTTCTAGAAGAAAAAACTATCCTAGTGATGGGTAGAATACGTGGTTTTCGTTTTCGTTAAGGGTCTTTTTACAGGGTGTATATAATAGTTAGTTGTTAAGTAACTAAAGTGGTTTTGTATGTGCCTATACCCGATTTGGAAGCGGCGTGATGTTAAAAAATACCGCCAAAATAGTTAGCCAGGATTAGGAATTGCTATAGTTAGAACTTATATTGTCGGGGTGAAGCTGACAGTTATGACCTTTGCCCGTAGCTTAAGATTCATATCAAATTATTTTCATATCAATTGTAAATATTTGATTTCTTATTGTTATTTATTCGGCCATATTTTTATTGAATTGTAAATGTGTTTGTCTCAAGGATTTTGAACAGGAAAAAAGGGCACCTATTGGGCACTAAGTTAAAATGTTTAAAAATTTATTGGTCTCTTGCATTCTTTTATTAATGAAATACATTCATGAATTCGATTAAATACTTATATTATTTTAATTATGTTAGTGACGGCTGACAGGAAAAAACGGGAAGAGGGTAGGAAGATGATGAAATATTACTATGTTATTTATATTGTTTATTTTTAAAATATAAAAAAAGAACGCTGCATTTTTCTAATGTGATATTCGGCATCATTCCTCAAAATTGCTACATTGTAGCTTTGTCCAAATTGTTTACTCAGCGATTATTATTTTTGAGATTTACATTATAGTTTTTGTTCTTATTTTCTAAATTTTATTTTATAGTTTTAAGAATGAGACTCGTTTAATATTAACTTTGACTGTAGGCATTACTTCTGCCAACCCAGCTAAGAGACCTGTCGTAAAAGCAGTGTTAGATATTAATTGGTGATAGATATTATTGTTTATGTAACAGTAGAATAGTATAAAAAAGATTTTAATTAAAAATAAACATTTTCATTAAAGGTTGTAAAAATGCGGACAGCGATGGTCGTGAACTATTTTTCCGCTTTTCTTGTGAACAATGATTGAATAAAATTAAAAATCTTAGTTTAGGCAAATAGAAGGTTTATGGGAAAAATAGATAAAAGAAATGTTATGTAATTAAAAATCTTAAAATAGTTGTCGGTGGTCGATAGAAAAGTAAAATTTTTACCGTAAAAATTCCTAATAAAGACTACCCTATATAGTAATTATGTATTTCAAGAACAATAATACAATTTATTTGACATAAAAGTCACGCTTTTGATAATAAAGTCAATGTGGAAACCTTATTGGGGATCCATCGAGCTAGCACGCGATATTCAATATTATTATTTTCAGATTTCTGTTTTTGATCTCATAATTAATCATGTCAATCATTATAAAGTAACTACATAGTAAAACGTTTAGTTTCTTTTAAAGCTTTAATATTATTTCAAATAAATTTGATGAGTTTATCATGCAGAGCATGGTAACGTTGCAACTTGCAAGAAACTTAACAAATTTTGAATATCGCTGACTACATTGTCATATCCCTCTTATATACTTCGATTTATAAATATAAAAATGTCTTGAAAATCAATATTTCTTTTAGTAAAACGATACGATAGTAAGCCTGTTGTTAAAATTATAATCTTTAAAAAAAACATTCACAAAATTATCGACGAAAAAATTGTATAGATAGTATAAAAAATAGTATAAAAATAAGACCAGGTGCCGTATTGTTGATAGTTATTTAATGTAAGCTTTATTATTTCAAGAAAATAGTAAAAAATATATTCAAATTGATACTAAAATTAAGTGTGTAACTTTCAAACAAAACTTGCTCGGTAAAATGATAATAAAACTGTCTCTGCTATATTATATATACAGTGTAACTTAAATCACTGGTAATATTTTGAGTTAGAGGGTGTGAAAGTACCCACGAATATAATCAACTTTTACTTGACATCAAATAAAATATGCTAGTACTGTTCGCATAGCTCAATAAAATATAGAGACCAGCAGATTAATTTTAAAGTTGCTTTCGTAGCGAAAATGGTTTATTTTCATAGGTATTTTCGCCCCCCAAAAATATTCCAAACAAATAAAAAAATACCGTTTTTTTTAAATAATCTCATTTCTACTCGAATCAAAATAATATGGGCTACACAAAAAAAATGAAATTACAATTAAATTAAATGTAAGAAAAGATTTGAATAAAATCTTAAAATGCCAAATTGGCTAATTTTGATGTACGATAGTGCATCGCCATGTCTTAATAAACTTTGCTCATAATTAGTGATTCTTAAAATTGTAGTTTTTCTAAAGAGAATCTCTAAAATATCTAATTTAAGATCAAATTTTTCTTTATTTTATAATAAAATTATGTATTTACCTTTTAAATATTTTACTCCAAATCTTTGTATTGATACAAAATTGAAAAGTGACAGACGCAGTTTCTGAATTGAAAATGATTGCTAATGTAACTTGCATCATTTGACTTGCATTTAATTTCGTTTCAGAAACCATGAGTTTGTCTTGCTTGGTTCTATAAAATCTTTATTACCGTCCATTCAACAATCGAAGCATTGAAAAATGTATAGTATCGATACAAATGATTATTAAAAAACTTAATTTTGTAGGCTCAAAATAAATTTTATTTACATTGCTTAGATCATTTTCGCATATAAATGTTTATGTGCAAGCTTAATATACTGTAATCTGCATTTTAAAAACCAAAAAAATGATTGATATTTAAAGTTGCAAAAACTGTCCTAATTTCTATGACTATTACAAAATTGCCAACTATGCGTATGTCGAAGTCATTTCGTATAAAACGCTGTATTACAAGTTGACGCGCCAGAAAAGACGTCGCTGTAATGCGTCTACCTCATGTTCAACCAGATTTCAATTCTGCTGAAATAAAGTACGGCGCATTAAATGTGTACTACACGTTCTTCAAAGCGGCTTAGAAAATTTTAAGCCCATATACAAATGGGCGGTTTGTAGAACGTATCGCCACCACAATCTGGCTACTTTAATAAATAAATTATCTAAGCCTACTGCTATGTTGCACCGTCAAAATTCTGTAGAAGTCAGCGCCGTGTGGTCGCATCATAAGTGGAACCGACAGTTTTTGCAAATTAAATGCACAATGTCCTTATTTTATTCACAAACAATCGCTTATAATTTTGTATGTGTCTCAGGAGGATATCATCTCAGAATACTATTGTTATAACAGTAATAATTGTGTTTCATTCAATAGTTTGTTGTATAGGTCTGTGATAATACCTATTTTAAACACGTAACATAGACAGATAGATTTATTAATGTAATCAATAGTGATAAGAGGTGGCCTATTTTGGATACAGATTTTATTTTGTATTTTGTTTTAACCTTATATCCGGCTGTCGGATTAATCCGACCGACTTAACCGGTTGAAGGGTTAAGAAAATGATTGTATTATGTAAAATCGTGAATTAGCACTAATCTTATGTTAAACACTTTTCATTTTGAAATTGTTTCAAATAACTCTTTGGAGACTAATATTTTGTGCCCGATCCAATATTTATGAAATGCTCTGAAGAATTATCCGTTTCATGGTTGAAAGTATGGAAAGCCCTCCCATGTTATTATGGACTTGTTTTTTTTTTCGCTCTTATGACATTTTATGAAAATGTCTTAAGAAATCGTTACTCATTAAATCCTCAAATGCAGTTGAAGACAAAATGTCCCAAAACTTGACGTGCAATGTTGTTATGTTATCTAACAAGCCCAAGTGAATGCGTCGTAAAATGTTGGGTGACAAGTAGCGGGACACAGAGCAATGTTGCTGTGTCACGTAGATTGAGCGTTACGCGTCATGTTTGGGGACATTCTGTCCCCTAATATATCTGAGGCTTACCTCATTATTTAAAATAGGCCGCCTCTCTATACGTAGAAAAATAATAAAAAAGTGAGACTAAGTGCTGGAGTGAGTCCTAAGC
Organism: Mythimna albipuncta; assembly: GCA_929112965.1. NCBI lineage: Eukaryota > Metazoa > Arthropoda > Insecta > Lepidoptera > Noctuidae > Mythimna > Mythimna albipuncta. The sequence continues at coordinate 768,963 of OV815986.1, read as the reverse complement.
GAATGATATTATTATTATTGTAAGATAATAGTTTTTCACAGATTACGAATAAATATGAGATGTTTAAGATATTATTATTGTTATAAGCTTGGCCTGTCCGTTCGCGTAGTTCTAATGTCAACCAATTTTTATAAATAAAAGTTTTTGAAACTGTTTCTTTGTTTTACTTTTACTTTGGGTACATTATCAGGATTCAGTGAATGTTCGCAAAGTATCCGAACACGAATGCTTGTCGAAAGTCTCACAGTTGAAGAGAATTTATAGGCACATTCAGAGATGCAGAATATAAAGACACATACAGAAATGGAGAATATAATGGCATGTATAGAGATGGACAATGTAAAGGCACATACAGGGATGGAGAATAATTTCGCGTACAGAGATGAAGAATTTAAAGGCACACGTATGGATGGGGGAATATAAAGGCAGATAAAGTTATGGAATATGCAAAAGCCATATACAGAAATGGGGAATATAAAGGTACGAATATGGATGGAGAATATAAAGACATATCTAGAATCCAGAGTAATTAAAAATCAAGTAAGTATATCCAAATTAAATGTATTGATAAGAATATCATGATACAAAGCCGAAATCGTTTTAATATTTTAGTTCATAATAAATATAATAATCCATTTTTCTTTAACAATTAATATGTGGCTTACAATTAAAGTCGCATAACAAAGTATCTATGAAGATCCTGATCAATGGGTAACCCCTGTAATAGAAATTCTCTCTTTCGAAGATGTCCAACAGACTCATATCTCTCGTCAAGAAATTCGCTGACCTATAATCTGAAAAATAGAAGACATATCATTGAACATGTAGGGTTCACCCCTACCATATAGTTTATTTATGTCTATAATAAACTCACACAACACACCACAAATAAAACACGACATTAACACAGTCACAGTAATATTATCGTGTATATCAATAACATTACACTACATTCACGGTATTCATAATGTTTAGCATTATGCTGTCGGATGGTGTCGGTCGCCCCAGCGCGCGAAACGGTTGAGCATCCCTGCTCAACTGTAACATTTCTAAATATGTGGGTCAGTCGGACGTAGACCTCGCCGCCTACCGCCTGCGCCCGCGCACCTCTTTTATTACGACTCGCAAATATCAATTGTTACGCGAACTTATATTGTTGTTGTGGACTGTGGTTTGTGCTGTATATTGTGTTTCTCTTCTGTCTGTTCTCCTTCTGTGTTTCTTGTGTACCCGTTGTGTATGAACAGTGCGAGTAAACCGTGAGTACGAACATTGACTTTTATTTTCGCTCACCCGCACTCACCGCTACACACATAAACTTTACCCAAAAACAATATATTTTTCAATACACTTAGGCCCGTATTAATAAACGTTCATCAGGCCAAGATCTTGTGCTTAATATCAAGCTTGAGGTCCTAATTGTATTAATAAACGAGATTCACAAGCCCAAGCCACAAAATAGATAGGTACAGAAGTCAGTCTACATACAAAGCGCGCTCACGGACACGATATCTCGGTCGCGTCTCGGATCACTCGTCGAACAGTTTCGGCTCAAACGCTCATTAGTGTGTGTCCACCGAGCGTAGGTATAAAAAGTAAAGTACATATATGAGATTAGATTGTCTTCAGTACCTGTCTGTTTTGTGCCCAAGCTCAAATCTTGGTAATTGAGAATCTGTACTCATGTGTCTATTGATTGGCAATGATCTTGAGCTTCCGACATCGTATAATAGGGGATCAAATGATATCGCACTTGAGGACGAAGTTAATATGGGACTTACTCGAAAACCCGCTTTAACCCGTACGCTTTTAGGGACGCAATTTGTGTTCCTTGCGCACACATGTGTTTCTTTAGTTGTCCTTTGCGTTCTAGGACCACGTGTAACCTTTTCAGTCACCTCATGACCCTGGTAGGCTTTGGTCTTGCTGGACCCGAAAGGGGCGGGTTACCTTGGATCATCCCCTTAAGGGTTAGGTATAGTCCCTTGCACCATCTGGCCAAAATTAATTTAGGCGGCAGTACCTACGCATATGTGCATTTATTTGCGACCAGCAGCGCCCGGGAGAAGCGCGCGGCTGACCTTTAAATATGGATTGATTTACATAAGTTATGCTCACTTTAAAGAATATTTAACAACCAATTTTGATGTATAAAAATGTTTCTAAAGATCCAAGCCGCATACCTCCAAACTCTCACCAGTTTGGAGGTATGCGGAACAGAGACTAAAGTCCCGCAAACCTCCGTTGAAAAGGGAGGATCCTCCAACCAGACAGGTGTTGTGGCATGGTGGGCTACTGCCCGTTATATGATTTCGGGCTGTCGTATATGTTCAAATCGCGCGGAGAACTTTGATTGCGCGATGCAGGATTTCGTACTTTCTTCGTGGTTATTATGTGGCGCCATAGATGTCGCTACATCACTACTACGTAAAACTAATGTTGTATCTTGGCTTAGATACTAGTCCTTAACTGAAGATAGTTAACTGTTGTTAACTAATTAACAGTACCTACCACCTGTTGACTGTAACGTAACTATTTATTCAAATTAGTATCAATCAATAATTTTTTTCCATTTTGTATCATCATCAAGTTTTCGTGTGGTTTCATCTAATAGGTAGCATCGTTATTTTTGCCTGATCACTTAAAATAAATTTCGCTTGAATCCTGCGGCGAGGCGCCAAACCAAACCCTTTGGAGTTTTCGTTTCGAGTGTAAGCAAAGATGAACTTAGCGGTGGTCAGGCGGAAGTGTCTTTGATGGTACCTACCTTATACAAGTTGTGTGCAGTCTTAAAGCTCGGTTTTTCTGTGTAGATATGATGTAGTTTTCGATTATTTTTTTTGTAAATGGCTAGGCTTGCGTTTGACCACAATCTCACCTGATGGTAAACGATGATGTGGCTGACAATGGATTTTTAGCCTGTTCGCCTCGAATGTCCCACTAATGGATAAGGATGGCGCAGCGGTTGAGCGACTGGTTGCTCGAAGCAAGCAGGGAGACGCTGGTGGGATCACATGTGTCTCCCTACATCCAAGGCGTCTTATATTCGCCGAGGGAGCTTTCAAGAGCGAGATGTTGCCAAAGGCAGATGTAACTGCAGTCGTCGAGCTAAGTGACACTTGACACACAGGACGGCTGTCGCTGATCTTCAAAGTTGGAATGTCGACGCGACAACAGTTGCCGCCGACATGTCGACGGCTGCAGTTACATCTGCTGTCAGCAACATGCGTATGTATTAACTCTAAGTGTCGCCGCACATGGCCCACATGCTACAGCCACAAATGTCGCCACGAGAAGCCAGAAGCGGCCACAAAGGAAGCTGAAGCGCGCGACAGCCACTTGTGGCCGGCAGCCGATACTTTTTTAATCCATACGCTAAGTATCATATTGGACTCTGACGAAGGTCAAATGCGCGAGTGACGTACTGACCACAACGCCGTCTAGTCCCAAGCTAAACACAGCTTGTCTTATGGGTACTAGACAACTGATAAACATACTTATATATTTCTAAATACATACATAATATATATAAATTACACCCAGACACAGAACAAATGATTATGCTCATCACACAAACATTTGTCCTGGGTGGGAATCGAACCCACAACCTCCGGCATAGCAGTCAGGGTCACTAACCACTAGACCAACAGGCCAGTCCAGTATCAGCGTTTAGTGGCCAGCTTGGGCTACAAGAAGCGAGTAGCGACGATTTGTAGTAGTGTGGCGGCTACCGGCGTCAATCGTGTGCGGCGAAACCATATAAAATGTAAGGAACCTGCAGGAAATATGCCGGTGGCGACGTTTTGTGGCCTGTGTGCGGCGACTCTAAGACGTCGATCATTAGGTAGGAATTTAAATTGTAGAGTAAATAAAAAAACATGTATTTGTTGTGAGTCAGTAAAAATATGTATGTATTTTTATTAGAAATCTTAAAGTAGAAAAGTAGTAAGTTGTACCTAAATGTTATCAATAAGGTCAGATACATAAGGGGACAAACTGTCTCCCAACATGACGCTCATAGCTGTCAAATTGTCCAAAAACAACATGTCTCGCGTCACGTGAATGTGTTGTGAAATGTTGACGGACAAGTTGCAAGGGACACTAGGCAACGTTGCTGCGTTGCTCGGCAAGTTGGGGGATATTTTGTCCCTTAATGTATCCGAGTCTTAAATGTTCATTGTACGGTGACTGATTCTAGCAACATTTCCAATCGATTAGTATTTGATTATTGTACAAAATATTAGAAAGGAGACAAAGAAAACTGGGTCACAGTGAATTACATGGTACAGTGGATCATTCAATTGCAGTAGGTATGTGTTGCACATACTGCATAAAAACAAACTCGTGGTTGTTGCTCATTTATATAAGGGATGTTTAACCGAGCTTGTTGTCAAATCAGTCATCATAACTTAGTATACAAGTGTCCCCCCAATATAAGTTATGCCCTCCACCCGACACTGACACAGAATCTTTCATTTAAAGTGACAGTTAGGCGTGATGACAGTTAGGCGGTTACCATACACTGCCACGCACCACGAAGCGTAGCGCGTGAATGCATGTCTTAATGTTGCTTGTAAGTATCTCCATTTGTATAGAAAACACGCACGCGGCACTGTTCAACACACCGAAAATGCATTCACGCGCGTTCATGCAGATCATGCGCCTACATGCGGAGAAACAAGCACGCACGCGTGTGCGGGGCGACACGCAAGGTATGGCACACTAAGTCTCGTAGTACGGAGGTGTGCGTGCCTGCGTGAATTTACAAAATATTATTACCCGTAAGTGCGTAAAAAAATTATAATGATGCAGATCTGCACTCCCGCAAGTACGCGCGTAGGTGCGTTGACACGCCGCATGCAGCGTGATGCGGCAGTGTGATAACCGCCTTACGACCAGTTATTTATAGAAATTAATCGAGAATTTTCCATAGCTATGGCGACTGAGTTAAGTGGAGTGGAGTGAAGTCAGTTTTAACTTAAAACATAAGAGGTTAAATCTCATTAACGATACTCTCGTTATAATGTGGTAGTATTAGTCGGTTGCATCCATAGTCGCAGATCAAATAGTCTACGAAAACCTTGACGAGTCGGTCTCCTCCGTAGTAGAATGTTTCTCTTTCAAAGATCATGAGTGCTGTTAAGTCTCTTGATAGGAATTTTTCTGTTCGTTTGTCTGTTTGGAAAGAAATATCTTGTTTAGTGAATGATTGTGTGGTTGATGTAGTGAAAATGTAACGGACATAAATGTAACAGAGTAGTCGACTCAAATGTAACGGGGTAGTTGACTTAAATGTACGTGAGAGTCGACCAAAATGTAACAGGGTAGTGTACCGAAATGTAATGTGGTAGTTGACTGAAGTGTAACGGGGTAGTCGATATAAATGTAACGGTACCCCGTTATATCGACTAAAATATAACGGTGTGTAGGTACAACCGAAATTTAACGGGCTAGTCGACCGGAATGTAACGGGGTAGTCGACCGATATGTAACGGGGTAGTTGACCGAAATGTAACGTGGCTGTTGACAGAAATATAATGTGGTAGTCTAACGAAATTGTTAGAAAAGTGTGAAACGCTACCCACCCTCCTATTAATGGCTCAGGTCTCGTATTAAAATGGCTTTTACTGCTCCCTAACTAACTCCTTCAAATATTTTACGTTAACGATTTTCGGTCGTTTTACGCAGGATACAGGATGCTTTTATTTCTTGGAAATTAATAAGCCGAGTGAACCCATACTCGGTTTATTAATTTTATGGCTTATGCTGTGTTCCTTCAGTTACACTTTGCATTGCAGGCCTGTATTCATTCGAACGGCTTATTTTCTGTTGGAGTTATTTAGATGTGTGGAGTTTCTTGCACGTTCCATAGCATATTCTACGCTTTGGAACGTGCAATCTGGCTCCACTTGTTTGACTGACCGATATTTTGACCATTCAAAAGTGCTTGCAATTAATCTATTTGAAATGAACATTTCTGATTTCTGTGGCAAAAGCTGGTGACGGAAGTCATAGCCTCTTTGCCACTGCACAGCAAGATCATCTTAATGACCATGATACATTTCAGGTCATTCTGATAGCATAGTAGCATAGTCGGCCTTATAATGTTCCCACTGTTGGGACTCAGGCCTCCTCTCTAGGAGAGGAAATGGGCCGTAATCCATCACGCGAGCCCAGTGCAGTTTGATGGATGTCACATGTCTTTGAATTTTTGGTTCTAGGAGATGCCGGTTTCCTCGCGATGTTTTCCTTCCCCGTTTTGAGAGCAGTGCTGATGAAATAAATTACACAAAGTAATGCGCCTGGCTAGGTTTAAACCCAGACCTACAACTCATAAGTCGGGGCCGTTACCACTCGGCCGCCACCACTGCTCTCATTCTGTTCAGGCTTCCTACCTAACCCTGATCTTTACACAGAAGGTCACTGGTTTCTTCAGCTCTTCAGCTACGAAGACCTAAGATATCATGGTTGAAAGCTGTAAATAAATAATGATAACCACCTTGGGGGCTGACTTTGAAGTGAGGCAGCTGGCACACTTCTGTATACACGTGCGACTTGCAGAGATTCATGTCACCGCGCAGGTTCACTGTGATCCGGATCATAGCTGGAACAGAAATTTGAAGAGGTTTGGTTTTTTTTCTGATATAAACTAGCGCTTCAATGCGATTCCACCTGATGGTAAGCAGTGACGCAATCATTGATGGTGAGGCGCACTAGTCTATTAAGTGCCTATTCACTCTAGCCTTGATGAAACCCAAATTATAATCGGACGGGAAGACGATATCCTTCGATGTGATGCCTCAGGCCTTCTCTACCAGTCAACCTAGGGTGATGAAGAGAAAACAGGGAACACATCATACTTTTCAATACACTTACTCGAAAACCCGCTTTTATCCCACCGGTTTTAGGCACGCAATAGATTGATAACCGCACTTGTACAAATTGAAAATTGCGCTTGCTCTCCCCCACCACAATTTTGTTACATATACCTACCGTGTCAGGCTGGGCGCGCATCGACCTTCACGAGGCGCCTGTCACCCCCCGTTTATTCGTTTTTTTTGTAAGTGTGTTGAAAAAAGTCGCAACGACAAACTTTCTGCCTATCTTATGCAGTGCCTTAAACATTATTCTATACTCCATCGGTTCAGGTAGTCAACTAAATGTAAACAATATTAACATGTCTTTTATCAAGGTTAGGTTTTTACCTAAACCGATATTAGGTAAGTAAGTAAATTTAATTAATCATTGCATGTCTTTTGTACGATTTATTTTAATCTATCTATACATATAAATAAAATTGGAGTGTCTGTTTGTAATATTGAAATAACTGCTTTTTACTACATGCATATGAATATACGGTATATACAAAAAAAAAAAAAAAAATTTTTGTCTGTCTGTCTGGGTTTGTCAAGGCTAATCTCTGAAATGGCTGGACCGATTTTGACGGGACTTTTTTTGGCAAGTAGCTGATGTAATAAGGAGCAACATCCTCCTTCTCCTCCTCGTTAGCCGTTCATACTGATGTAATAAGGAGTAACATAGGCTACTTTTATTTTAGAAAAATATAAATTTAAATCCTGTATTCCACGCGAACGAAGTCGCGAGCACAGCTAATTTTAATTAAAAAGACATGTCAAAATTGTTTACCTTTTTTGAACTACCTACGATCTACCTAGGGCTACTTACGATAGTAGGCATGGAAGTGGTAGAAATAGAATCGGTCTTCCCTCTTGCTCCTGTGTTGGATCAGCACCCTGTCTGACTCCAGGTCCAGGTTGGGGCAGTCTATGGTTAACACGGCCGTATCTGTTTTGGGGTTCAAGCTGAAATATGTGATTAGTAACTATGTAAGGATTTATGCATGAAAAAAAGATTTGGTATCCAATCAGTTTATCAATAAAATAATGTGGATAAATTGGATGCTCAATCCCAGGAGCACTCTCTGTTCCTCTCGTAGTCCGAGGAGACGGCGATCCGACACGACCGGAGAGAGATCATGCACAGGACCAGATTTTAAGACATTGAGAGGCGTGCGCCACGAATGGTTCGTCAACGACGACGGTAAATTTATGCGTACGTCCCGAACGACACATGCTCAAGCTGAGCACGTAAACCACGCACGGTGTTCGTCCACACTGAGCGCACGGCTCGTACTGAGGCGGCGTTCGCAACGATCGTACGACGCGAATGCTCATTGTGAGCGCAGTGTCTACATAGCCCGAGGCATGCGAGACGAACCATTCGCGACGCACGCCTCGCGATGTCGGTACGCGACTTTACGTGCTTTCCAAGGCACGGATGTCGTACACCACCAACTTCTTTGGAAGTTGTGGTGTAGGCTGCTACAGAGTAATGAAAATCCCAATAGCACGTACTGCGCGACCTACAATTCGAACTCAAGACCCCACTCTCAGTAGAAGCGCTTGCGGCCGCGAGATCAATGAGGAAATTGCATGGATATCCGTACAGCAGTTTTTGAGTTTAACGCTTTAATACAGAGACATAGATATACCATATTTAAAGCCTTGAAGTAAACTTACAAAAACTCTGAAACGAAGCACTTGTGATGGTTCTTCACGATGAGATTCTTGTCAATGTACGTACAGTTGAAGTACGGAGTTTCGAAGCGGAACTCCTCCACCTTGTACACGGCGGGCAGGAATCCCTTGACTTTACTGTTGCACTGCGAGTTCACTCGCAGATTCTCGGCGATACATTTGTAGTTGTTGAAGGAACAGGGCCGGACGATCTCGGCGCGGGCTGAAAAGTTACTTTAGTTAACGACTAAGGGCCAACCCTGCGTTAAGCTGGTGCACGCGTAAGCGCTCGCGCGGGCACCCTCGCATGACTGTGCGCGTATATTGTGGGCGCCGCGCGCCGGTCAAACTGGATTATTACACCTTATACAGCTCCATCCCTTTCGCAGTATAGTTTAGGTCGTAAAATGGATCGCGTTAAGATCTCTTACTGTAGGTTGTCTTTCAAAAGCTTCCTGAATACTTTTTCCAATAACGTTGTTTTCCTTTTTATTGCCCACGTGCTAAATCTAATCTGTAAGCTGTACGAAGAAAACATTACAAAATATATATCGGATCCAGAGAAGTTATTTAAAAACACACCTACCAGAGTAAAAATAAAGATCCCCAATTTTGTTTTGCCCCAGGGCCGTTGGGCTTGAACCCCGACTCGTAAATCACGGCCTGGGCCACTAGGTACTATTCCCTCTTATGAATTTTAATAATATGTATTTTTAGGGTTCAGTACCTCAAAAAGAAAAACGGAACCGTTATAATATCACTTTGTTGTCCATCTGTTTGCGCATAGAGGAAACGAGTTGAAATTAAAACTATATACTCAAGTGTACTGCCCCATAAACCTGTGCAAAAATCAAACTTCTAAGTTGATTAAAAGAAAGACCGTTTTTGTCGCATAAAAACGTGCATGGTTACATAACACAAGAATAGGAAAAAATCTAAAAACTGATAATGTACAGACAGCTGTGAAATTGCCTGGGTACCCTAGTGTCTAATTTCCCTTGCACGTTAAAATTCAAGAATAATGTACAAAAGAATGCTATCTTTCTTTGATAAATATAACATTCTAACCAAAGATCAATACGGGTTTAGAAAAAACAGGTCAACTTCGTTAGCAGCATTTAACCTTGTCAAATCAATTTTAAATAACATTAATAATAAAGTTCCAACATCAGCTCTGTTTCTAGATTTAAGTAAAGCTTTCGATTTTGTCCACCATTCAAATCTGACCGATAAGTTGAATAAAATCGGTATAAGAGGTCCAGCCCTAGAATGGTTCAAATCATATCTATCAAATAGAAGTCAAATCACGAGGATCACTAAATTTGATAACAAAATTAATAGCATCGTTAATTTTGATTCGCAATCTCGACATAATCGTTTTGGAGTACCGCAAGGAAGCATCTTAGGGCCACCATTATTCCTCGTATATGTTAACGATTTACCTCAAGCAATCGAAAAAGATTGTGTCCTTTTTGCTGATGATACGACGGTAATTCTTGATTGTAAAAATTTTGAAACATACGAATCCGATATCAACAACACCTTACACAAAATTTCCACTTGGTTAGAAAATAATGATTTAAAACTAAATGTAGAGAAAACTAAAATATTAAATTTCAAAACGCAAAAAAGTAAATGCATCCAGCTTAAAATAAATCATAAAAACCAATTAATTGAACAAGTCCGTAAAATAAAATTCCTTGGAATAACACTAGATGAACATTTCACCTGGAAAGATCATATTGACGAAATTTGCATAAAAATTAATAGATTTGTTTTTGCCTTGAAAAAAATTAAAGAAGAGACATCTAAACCAACGGCAGTTATAGTGTATCACGCCTATATATGCTCTATTATTCGGTATGGTATTATTGTTTGGGGTAATTCCTCTGAGATGTCCAGAATACTGATAGCACAAAAAAAATGTATTCGCGCTATCTTTAACATGGACTGGACTGAATCATGCAGACCCGTGTTTAAATCACAAAAACTTCTAACAGCCCCATGTATTTATATTTACGAAACTGCAAAATTCGTTAAAACTAATTTATCTCTTTTTGATACCAACAATAATGTTAACAAGCGGAAAGTTACGCAGTACTTGTTAAAGATCCCTGTACCTAGGATAGAAATGTTTAGACGCAGCTGCGTATATATGGCGCCTCTTATATATAACTCATTACCTAGCTGGATAACTGAATTGCCTTACAATAAATTTCGTGTGGTCTTAAAAAAATGGTTGATATCCCATAGCTTCTATTCAATAACTGAATTTCTAAATAAAAAAACATGTCAGTCCTTCCACTTCAGGAATGCTTTGTAGTCTAGTTAAAGTTTGTATTTAATTATACTTTAATTAATTTTAATGTGTGTTTATAATCAAAAAACGTTGATTTGTTTATTAACAGTTATGTTTTCAAAGTCTATGACTTTTAGAACTTTAATGCCAACAAAATAAAATTGTCAATAATTGTATGTTGACAAATATCTCCGTACCTATGTTACTATGTAGGTACATACCTAATATTTGCATGCTAATACTCAGCAAAACATGTTTGTTCTTATTTACTTTCTTTTACCATCTTGTATACCGTGTTTTTAGCAAATAAATAAATATTATTATTATTATTATTATTAAGTTTTCGAAAATGTAACTAGATGGCGTTGGTTGCTTCCCAGCTAAATGGCGACCAAGGCAATCTCACAAACCATAAACTTGACTTTTAGTTTGACAGAAAATAGATACATGCGTCATCGTTATCGTCAACAACTGAGTGTGAGGGTAGATTGATAAAAAAATATGAGACACAAGCTTAACTAATTTCGTGATTCTTATCAACTGTTTGTAAACGGGCACGAATATTGCGTCTAGCATTACAAGTAACGTTAAATTTCAAATGTGTCCACAAGAGTCCACTTGGTCCAATGGCACCAACAGCGGCTTGTGATGCACATGTTTCGGGTTCAAATCTCAAGTTAAGATTTTTACTTTTTGTTTTCCAGCTTTTGTGTTTTAGTTGGCATTTTTTTTACTTTTCTTTAATAACGTAAGTCAGGAAATGTCTTTTTAAATGGACAGTTTGTATAGAAATGAAAGAAAGTATTGCAAGTAAATAAAATGTTTATTATTTTAATATATAATAATAATGTATTTACTTAAGATAGATAAATTAAGTAAATGGTCATAGTCTAAAATTAAAATACATTTTTTAATATCATAGTTAGCTTAGTGGTTTATGTAAAGACTTTGACGCAGTAAGGCACGAGGCTAAATCGCAAATCTTGTGTATTTTTTTGCTTTCGATTTAAAACCCCAAATTGAACATTCTTCAAACATATTTGGAATAATTTCGCTTGACTTGTAATATGTGGGTAGTCACGACCATTAGGCATATTCATCATAAAACTGGTATTCAAATGTTACTTAGTTTACTTAGTTTAGGGTAGAGAAATAAAAATGAACCGTTCTAATAACACTAAAACCAGTCGACACTAATTGCAGTGACGTCGTGTAAACAATTTTTAGCCCGTAGCATTTGCTAATTTTGCTACGTGGTTAATCCGCCACTGGCACTATTGAAATAAATAAACTGTTTTTGTCATGTTCAAAATTGTATTTCAAATAATTCTATTCTGTCATAAGCAATTTAATATCTTCACTTCTTTTATGTGTTTTACCTTTATACATAGTTATTTAAATTAAATCTATCAGACGAATACTTAAATTTCTTTGTAAAGTAAAGTATTTGTATAAGTAATATTTAGTTGTTTTTCATTAAAGTTTTGATTTAAATAATTAATTTAATTTAAGACTTATAAATTTTAATTTGATTTAAAAAAAAAAAACAATTCAGTATTCTAAACACAAACCTACTAAAAGTAGCGTGACTGATTTGAACTCAGTACCGGCAACCACGTCAATATAAGTCTACAGTTACTACCATTAGACTATGTTGACTTATGGGATAATGTTGAAATTAACAAGTGCATTACGTGGCATACGGTCCGTATTCACAAGTTAACGTTACGTCTTAAATCAAATTGTCATATCAGTATTCTATAATATTTGACCACTTACCTACCTCGTTTTACTCATTTAGATTAGCTCCGAATTGAATACCACTTAACTTCTGCTTATTGCAGAAGGTTCAAATTCGTCTAACTTTTAGGATGTCTTATGTTATCTACCTTCTACTGCCAGGTGGGTCAGATTTCTGGTTCCTCTGTACTTTTTGAAGTTATGAATAACAATTAATAAAAGAAATCGGTAGGATTTATATCGAAACTAACAAAGTGGAAGTATTTAATTGTAATATAACATTATGACTGGCCTGTTGGTCTAGTGGTTAGTGCTCCTGACTGCAATGTCCGGGTCGTGGGTTCGATTCCCACCCAGAACAAATGTTCGTGTGTTGGGCACGATCATTTGCTGAATCTGGGTGTAATTTATCTATAACATGTATGTATTTAGAAATATATAAGTATGTTTATCAATTGTCTAGGACTCGTAACACAAGCTTTGCTTAGCTAGGGACTAGACGGCGTTGTGTAATATCATTATTAATATTCAAATCGGTAGTTACGCAGCAAAAGGAAAAAAAAGCAGGTAAACAGGCTCATCAAACAAAAAGGCAATAATAAAATAATATAGATATTTATTTCTTACAGTTTACTATTCAACAGTCAGATTATTAATCATCGAATAAGATTATAATATTACTTGTAATTTTTTATTGAGGCCATAGCTTAAATATTCGTTTCCCAAATTGGAAAGAGGATTGAAGCTTATGTAACCTTAACAAAAACAAACAAGAGGCAAGATATTAAAAAAAAAACTACAAAATTGCACAACAACATATCAAATGTTTAGTAGGTAACATAAAAAAAAAAACAAAATTATGTTGTGTTATAACTTTAAGTGTTCATAACTTTTTTTTAAATTATTTCAAATACAGGTATTAAGTAAAACACACGTAACGAGGTCTCCAGTACGTACTGAGTAAATATGTAATATTAATTAAATATATTTATCAATATCTCGTGTAACCACCATTTTGGTCAATAACAGCTTGCATTCGGGAACGCATTGAATTAATCAAATTTTTACACAGATCTGAACCACGAATACTCTCCCATATTTGTAAACAATGAGCCTCTAACGCATCTGGAGTACGCTCGTTTTGATTATTCCACCGTTGAACAATAACACCCCATAAATTTTCAATTGGATTTAATTCATTAAACCCCAAGCGAACGCCGGCGTTCGCGCACCTATTGTCTTTCAATTGTGTCTGTCATTATCACGATTGACAGGTTAAATCCGGTGATCTAGCAGGCCAAGGAATAGCGCAAATGTCATTATGCTGACGAAACCAAGCCTGCACACTGTGCGAACGGTGTATTGGACAATTATCCTGCACAAATGTTATCTGTGGCAATTCTTCGCTTGGATACACCGTTCGAACTGTGGGCAACATTGTCTCCTCCAGCACTTCTATATAATTTGCACTATTTGCTCGGCTTGGTATTCTCACTAGTTCCCCAGGATCGGCTGCACTCATCCATCCCCACATGTTCACCGTTATATGGCCAGATTGCCTATTGGGCACTACGTGACCACTTGTGTATCGCGTATTATCTCGACGCCACAGACATAATCGACCGTGTTCACTGGACTTAAAAGTTTTTTCATCAGTAAAGATGACATTACTCCAATCAAAGTCTATGTGATCCATAGCAAATTGCAATCTTGCTCTTTTATGGGTTTCCGTAAGCAAAGGTTTCACAGCATGCCTCCGATAATGCAGCCCTTCACTATGAAGAGCACGACGGACAGTGTCGACGCTTGTGTCAAATAAACCAGCATAATGGTTCGTCGGCAAAAATCCATTTTCCTCGTATTCCCTTACCATGGTTTGACGCTGCAACATGTTTATCAGTTTTGGTCTACCAGTTCTTTGACGGTGTTTCAAAGAACCATCTTCTTCAAATCGTCGTACCCATAGAACAACTGTTTTTCTCTGCAACAATAAAACAAAAATATATAATACCTAATAATGATTATTATAAAGAGGAGTGTTTTGTTATATAAAAAAGTGTAAAATAAGATTACTTACGTTTACACCGATCTCTCTGGCTATTTCTGACAAATTTTTACCTTGACTATGCAAAGCAATTATTTGAGCTCTTGTCACTACATCTATGTTACAATTCATACTCATTGTCATAAATTGACCGGATTAAAAAAAAAATTAAACGAAAGGAGCTCGAACGAGGTAATCGAAATGAACTTGCGAACAATCAATTAAAGCTTAGTCACAAGTCTTTGGTCTAAGTATTATTTATACTACCTACTAATTATTATTTATAAATCCATATTCAACCTACCGTCTCAAGTTTTGAAACTGACACATAGACAATCAGATATTTATAAATTGATAATTATTAAATTTTAATATTTTCAACACTTGATAAAAAAATATATAAATTATTTCAATGTTTATAGAAACAAAAGAAGCTACAAAAAAAAGCATTAGCATAAGCATTTGAAGCACAGCAACGCCACCTAGTAGCAGTATAATTAATGTTGTCAATA
This sequence comes from Mythimna albipuncta, assembly GCA_929112965.1. Taxonomy (NCBI): domain Eukaryota; kingdom Metazoa; phylum Arthropoda; class Insecta; order Lepidoptera; family Noctuidae; genus Mythimna; species Mythimna albipuncta. The sequence continues at coordinate 753,831 of OV815986.1, read as the reverse complement.
ACAACATTTCAATCTGATTTTACGCTAGATGGCGTCATTTCTCGCTTCACACGATTTTTTTTCTGTACTATCCAACCACTATTGCAGCCAATCGTACATTTAGGTACGCCACAATAAAAAAAACTTTTTTTATGATTTGGAAAAATCTTTGTACCTAACTTAATTCGGAAACTGAACTGTTTTCGTACTTATGTAGGTAAGTTTGTACGGAACCCTCATTGCACGAGTCCAACTTGCACTTGCCCAGTTTTTTTTTGTTTAATTTGGTATTTTTATCGATAATTAGGTATTGTGTGGTCAAATTATACATTGAATCAGATAAAAGTTTAAACAAAAAAAAAAGTTACCTACCTGTCGAAAAAATCGCGCCCACCACAAAAATAATTGCAATTCTCAACATTTTGCTAAACCAAGGCGGCTATCGCAAAATATAACTGAAAAACGACTGATGAACAATCAAACTACAAAGCAATATTAAAACGTATTTACTTACTGAATTATATTTAATTATTTTCTAGAAAAACTTTACTGAAACGATAATTTATATGTTTGGGCAGGTGGCTGACATAAAGCTTGTATTGTGTTAATTGATCTATTGTTAGTTAGAACTGTTTATTCTTCGATAATTTGGTAGGTTGGTCTGTCTGTCCGTCTTCTGTTGAGTTTAGCGCATATTCCCACAGGGACCCACCAGGGCCGAAGCCTGCTGGGAAAACCTGGGGTCTTAGAACGCAAGGCATGAAGGAAATTGGAGTCGGTTTTATTCATTAAAAGACTGACACGCTCTCCTTCTTCGCTCTAGAGCGAGATAAGTCATTGAATGATTTCTTACCTAAAAAACACGTAAATCTACCTGAAAGTCTCTCTCCTCTAAAACAGACTGCTTTGCCCGACAGGGTCCATAATTAAATCTTAACATACCAACTATGTAACATTATGGAGTACGACTGCTGTATGTAACGTCCTGGGTCGATTCTCTCATTGATTTTTATTTATTTATTTTTATTTATTTATTTAGTCTTTATGCAACAAAAAGTACATAGGCGGACTTAATGCCTCAGGCATTCTCTACCAGTCAACCTAGGGTGGTGAAGAGACAATATGGTAGGCGCACAAAAAGAAAATTTTGGTATTAAAACAAGAGTAAAAATATACATAATTATAGATAAAATACACATACATATATATTTAATATAATATATATACTACATATATATATTTATATAAAGTAAGGACAGAAGTTTTGAGACGATTCTGCTATTCATGCTGTTTTTCCATTACATATTAATTTCTCTTCTCGGAAGTTAACAGTGAGATACAGTTGCCATCACGGATTTTGAGCGCTCGGCGTCAGAGTGGGGATCGCTTTGCGCATTCCATACATTGGCAAGCCATTTTCTTTGTTGTTAGATACACGCAGCAACGCAGTGAACGAATGACGAGTGACGTCTATGACGCGATGGCGCGGCCAACCAATCACTGACACTCCCCGCTCCCGCGTCGCACTTCGCACCACTAAAGAGACCGAATATTTGATGCGCAAGTGTTCAAGATCCGTGATGGCAACTGTACATGGTTTTATTTCCACCGCCGCGCCAGTCTGCGAGATATACGCTGTGCTACGTTACGTGTTTTATTCTACTCCTACCTGACAAGTAACCTACTCTCATATTTCTCAGTTCTCTTCAGCACCGGCACAGCATGAGGAGATAAGAAGATGAAATGGCGCAAGAACATCGTCACGCGTAGCGCCCCCACACTAAAAGCCTACCCATGTTCCATCTTCCATGGAAAAAAAGAAACGAATACCGTCCAGTGTTTTGCTATCGTCGCGTGCCAGGCCATGGGGTTTCAATACAGCCGGAACGCCGACGACGGTGACAAGGTAACAAAAAGAGCGATTTGAAATTTGTATTTTAATTTAGATAATAATTAAAATTTAGATAATAATTAATACCTATATCCGTAAACAAAACTATCCGAAACTAGCGGATAATCCGAAATAATGTCATATCCACCCCCCCCCAAACCCACGGTATAACCAATTCCTAACCTTTGCCAGGTTATCGGTCCATATTTTAAAAGGTCTTCCAACACTGTGACTTCCGGTACGTGATCGTCACTCCAGAACCTTTCGGCTCCAACGGCCATCTGTTCTGCGAGCAATGTGCCCTACCCATTGCCTACGTTTGGCGATTCTTCGTGCTTCATGATTGTATTCCACCAACCCGCACTGGGCCCGCGTGGTGGATTACGGCCCATTGCCTCTCCTAGAAAGGAGGCCTGAGTCCCAGCAGTGGGAACATTATATGGCTGACTATGCTAATGAAAATATATGAAAATGAAATGAAGTGGATTACTTTTGGCTGAATGGTGATGATTAAGACCTATTTACAAGTAACAAATATATTGACTTCATTCTGCTTTAAATTAGTCATATATTCGTACATACTGAGTGTTTTGTTTCAACAAGTTGCGTCACTCGCAAACAGAACCGAATTTGTAACAAATATTGACTAAGCATGTTTGTTTTATCGTTAAATACTTTAGAATTTTCCAATTATTGAAATTATAAAACAGATGTAGACTTGCTTTGATTTGCGCAATAAGTTGCCAGAGGTTATGATGACGATGTGTCTGAGGAGTGTTTACCGGAGGTGCCATAGGGGGACATAATAATAATAAAGTGTATTTGGAACAACTTCTAAAGTCTACGGTCCGAACTAAGCGTTTCGCCCCATCGTTTATACCACGTGCATCGAAGAACTGAAACAATTTGCTTCCTACCCCCTTAGCTAAATTACGACCGTTTCGATTCGATTCTCATGCGTCGAACGCCTCGAGTTGGCCACGCCTCTGATTCCTGTTCTGACCATGTGACTGAGCGTTGAGATGACGTCAGAACCAAGATATTGGAGGCGTGGCCAACTCCAGGCGTTCGGCCCAAGAGAATCGAAACGAAACGATCGTAACTTGGCTACCCCGGCTGCAGTTTTCTCGTCCAAATCTATTATATCGCAGTCAAGCACTGGTTTAATCAAATTCCATAGGAAAAACGGAAGATAGTGACAAAAGTAAAATACATTTGCCATAACACTCTTTCTAGCCAATAAAAACTACGATGACACTGAACTTCTGCTTACATCGCTATCTTAGCGCTTTCCAAATTAACACTCCGTGTCTAAATTCAAACTAGCTATTTCTTACAACTGTTTATAACACACTCACACACGACACACACCCTCACACTTCATACTCAACACACATCATACATACTTACACTAAACATATAAAACATACGTACAAACGCACATACTTACACTATTCATTAGAAGGCAAACTTAGTTCATTATAATTGTAAATTTCAATATCTTAGGCAGTCTCTCTGTATTTCTAAAAAACTGTATAAATGGGATCTTGGGCTGGCGAACCTTAATACAGGTTACTGTGTAACCTAGCTAGGACGCCAGGACACCTTTCTTGTACTTTTTAAATTGGTCATCTTTTTGTAAATTGATTAGACTGTACCTTATTTTGTGAAATAAACATATTATTATTTTTATTATAACGGATCTTGAGCAGTTGCGCAGAAGTCAAATATTCGGTCTCTTTAGTGGTGCTAAGTGAGACGCGGGGGTAGGGAGTGTCAGTGATTGGCTCACCGCGCCATCGCGTCACTCCTCATTCGTTCCCTGCGTTGCTGCATGTATCTAACAACGAAGATGATTGGCTCGCCAATGTATGGAATGCGCAAAGCGATCCCCACTCTGACGCCGAGCGCTCAAGATCAGTTGTGCCTACTGTACTTTTGGTCTAGCTATCAACCAAAGAGATTTAAAGAGATACAATATATATTTAATGTCTTTGCTATCAACGCACAATTCAAGACGAATACACCCATAGACATTGTTCAGTAAAGCAGTACTTTCTGCAACTTGGACAAAAGATTTATCTATCTATACTATATATAATATTATAAAGCGGAAGAGTTTGTTTGTTTGTTTGTTTGTTTGAACGCGCTAATCTCTGGAACTACTGGTCCGATTTGAATGATTCTTTCAGTGTTGGGTAGTCCATTTATCGAGGAAGGCTATAGGCTATGTTTTTTTATTTTAAAAATTAGGGATCCGTAATAAAATTGCTGTTTTGTAACACAAGGTGTAAAATCGAAAACCTATTTTTGCGTGCGCTGCAAAAACTATTGACAATAGAACAAAATGATGTACTACGGGTTTGTAGATCCCATTAAGATCTACAAAAAAGTCCGCGAGAACATATATCTAGCTATCATGGTTTAATCACAATAACCGATTTTGTGGTTAGAATAATTAATAAATCGTCTGAAGAAAAAAAACTACGTTAAATATGTATCGTAATATTAATCTTTATCGAAATTAAGCATTATATTATCAAGAATATTTATGTAGAAGTAAAATACTTTTTGTTTCATCTCAATCGGATATTTCGTTTAAAAGTTATCACGTGTGTAAGATGTTAAGAGTTGGTACCTATTAATGAGTTACGGGCCATAGAGTTATTTATCAACATAAAATCCTGTAATAATCTTTTTCGAAATATATTTGGTGATGATTGTAAGTATAAGATCTTTGGAGAGTATAATAAATACATTTATGAACGCGTTAATCTTGGGAAAAACTGATCTGATATGAAAACTGTTTAAATATTCAATAGTCCATTTATTGAGGGAGGCAATTATAGGCAACATTTTATCTCGGTATTTCCGAACGACGAGAAAAACGCGGGTGAAACCGCGGGGCACAGCTAGTTATTACATATAATAGTTTTCATTCAAAATTAAGCCATCATTGTGTGCATATTATTTGTTCTAAATTGTATATTTCTAAACAAAACAAAAAAAAAACAGACCTTTAATTTTACAAGAAACTACCTTCTTTCAGCATGAAAGTAATAAATTAACCCTTCCCAGGATAAAAAGTATCATCGTCACCATCATTTCAGCCGCAAGAAGTCCACTGTTGGACATAGGCCTCCCCCAAGCGTCGCCACAACGACCGGTCCTGTCTCGCATCCATCGGATTTCTACCACCCGCATCAAGTCATCGGTCCACCTTGTGGGAAACTTTCCAATGCTGCGTCTTCCGGTACGCGGTCGCCACTCCAGAACCTTTCGTCCCCATCGACCATCTGTTCTGCGTGCAATGTGCCCTGCCAATTGCCAATGAAGTTTGGCCATTCTTCGAGCTATGTCGGTAACCTTGGTTCTTCTGTGAATATCTTCATTTCAGATGTGATTACGCAAGGAAAGTCCGAACTTAGCCCTGTTACCCTTTAAATGACTTGTAAGGGTCAACTCACACCGAAAGAGCGGCGAAGGGCAGGGAAGCGCAGCGCAGTTTCAGTGTCATATGAATTTTAACTTTATTTTCATTGCTTAATACTAATAAATACTTATTATCGCATGAGAAACTCGAACGAGTCGCGCGGATGACCGCGGGGCCGCGGGAATTCCGGCGAATTCTATAAACGGTAAACGGGTCGCGATAATGAGTATTATAGAAATGAAAATAAAGTTAAAATTCATATGACACTGAAACTGCGCTGCCTTTCGCCGCTCTTTCGGTGTGAGTTGACCCTAAGTCTTCTTATGAGGCCCACTGTAATGCTTTGATCACACGTACCGAGTAAAAGGGGCGAGACAGTAAAATGTTGCGCTGAGACAGTGATGTAAGCGAATTGTAGAGATCTCTCTCGGCCGAGCACTCGGCGCTTTGTTCATACGTACCGAGTAATAGGCCGAGAGCACTGTGATGCTCGTTTACTCAGTACGTGTGATCAAGGTATAAGCGACTACGTTTCGGAGCCATGCGCAGATGAAGTGCTAGTTTTGGAACCAAGTTCCTTACCGCGCGCTGTGAAAGGGGGCTAGACGGAAAAAATTCTCACGAAAAGTTGTAACGACACTTTTTGCTATAGTAAGCTATTGTAAGCCGTGCGGCGTGCGCATGTTTCTCTGTCTGTCTCTCTCTCTCTCTTATGACGTGTATGAAAGAATAGACAGAGTACATAATAATATATATATATCTCTTTTTTTTTTTTGTAAAAAGGTTTTTTATTTTACACTTTTTAGTTATGGTACCACCACTAAAAAGTACCCCTCAGACCAACTTAAATAACTTATAGCCACAGTGCATCTCATAAGGATTCTACTTCGTTTCATCCGGGTGTCCCTTGACATCTCTCAACTTTTCTTTTTTTTTAAAAAAAGGAGGGTAGAATGACATTCTAGAAATAAAACGACATAATAATTAGTTACAAGTTTATTACATATACACGACCACCATACATGCTTACGTCTAGCTACCGTACATAAACGTTTAACATAATATTAACAAAATACCAAGCGATTTGTTTAAACAATAAAAATTAGTAAAAATTACTTTCCATTTGGTTTTAAAAGAGATTTTATATAATTATATGTACTCAAGACTTAGTTATATGTATCAAAAACTACAGTTTATTACGTGTATAATATAGTTATATTTAATTAGTTTATTTATTAATATATTTTGAGTTTACAAGCGAAATTCATTGTTTAGAGCGCTCAAAATGATAGAAAATATAGCTAGCAAGTTTTCATCACATAATAAATAATTTCGTATAATTGAACAAATGCCAGATTTCTATAAAACTGAAACCAGACACTATCAAGTGTTGCCATAGTAATAATTTAGTATTTTTCGTAGAATGTCGGATTTTTTTACTAAATTCGACAAGTAGAAAAATAAAGGCTATATTTTTTCTTGTGGTAACTTTAAGCGCTCTAAACCATGGCTTATAATAAGAGTATAGATTACAATAGTACAGTATTATTAATATTAATAAGACACGGTTTAGCCCGACACGAACTATCGTCCGTAGTTTACGCCCTCAAATATATCTTCACTTAGCCTTTCATAAGGCTAATAGAGGCATATATATGGCGTTTTTTTTACAATAACTTCTTAGATAATATAATTCTGGTAAGAATATTTGAAAGGCAGCATTCTATAGCGCTGTTTCCATCGTTACACTAAAATATATATATTTTTGTTGCGTAATAAATATTTATTTTTTAGTAAGTTTTTGTCAAAACTTAACGTCAAAACTATAGAAAAGATGAAAGAGGTTAGAAAGGAAATACTTTCCGATTTGTACTACAACGAGTGTCGCCGCTTGTCTCCCACCCTTTAACTCCACTACAGGCAATAAACCAATACGAACGCGCATTACGCAACTAACAGGCCACGCACACATAGATCGCAAGTTTGCTATTGGTAGTTGAAATATGAGCATTGCCCTACTTAGTGGCATTCTAACCTCTTTCGTCTTTTCTGTGGTCAAAGCTATACAATACAATATTTTTCTCCTTGACAACATATTTTTTTTAACAGTTCTATAATGTCGTATTTTAAAGATAATGGCGGGTATAAAATACGTAAATGTTATATTAGAAACTCTACATATTTATTTATATATACTCTAAAACTACACGAATTGGTGTTTTGTTACCTTCAGTGGACGAATCGCTTTCGCGGGCATCTATCCTAAGAGTACAATGTATAATATAATATACACGAAGCTATAATATTTAAATTAACCGTCTAACTACTCGTGTCGGATAATTCCGACGAGTATTTTCGCGTCCTATTCGCCAGGGTCGTGTGCTAGCAACTGGGTACTGCATCTCGTTTAGCTCTTCAATTCCCATAGGTGACAGAAGAGCTGACGAGATGGAGTGTTTGGTCGTGGATGTGCGACCCTGGCGGGATAAACGCGAGTGTTTGTCGGATAAATCCGACGTAGACGGTTATAAGGTTTTATTTTGTGTTTAAGTTAAATGTTTATGTAGAAAACTGTTGTTCAAGCTGTGAATCACATAAGGCACGTTATATGAAAAGTAAGATTGACATTTTATTTCATTCAGAACAATCTTATCGTTTGCATAATATTTTTTTTCCACTGAATATAATTGCGAACTACTCTGAAAATTATATGTTATATTTTTTAATATATTAATATAAATTACATCTTATTTTAAACTAGATTTTTCGTAAATAATTTCACGATACTTCGCTCGTCGACACCATCACTATGCTATAAAAATAAAAACAATAAAATAAAATTTGTTTTTTTAATATTTCTCTTTTTAAATGCGTTAATTTTTGCAAGCTGCGTTAACTGTTTGGCCGACATTTAACTGCTATGTTATCGTGTTGTCGGTCAAATCGTTAATTCTTAGTATATTAGTATACAAATACATTTTATATTAAATATATTTTTAGTATATTTGTAAAATAATTGCACCATATGATCACTGTTGTGTTCACGGCAACCTGTTTAAGAGGTAGGTATATTCGCTTCAGTGTAGCTGCAATTTTTTTCCATATAATAATATATTTTTTATTATTATACCGGTAATTTAATTTTTCTCAACTTTATTTTTTTATTTCAAATAATAAATTAGCTCTTTTAATAAAAAGAGCTAATTTATTATTTGAAATAAAAAAATAATGAGTGTTAATAAACAGGACGCCGTGAAAATTTGTCAGTTAGTTTGTATTTTTTTTTATTCTTTAATAAAAATGTATAATTTATAAAATTAATTATATTCTGAAAATGGCACATCGTTTTATAAATCGGGCTGTATTTATTTCATGTTAATTAGTTGCCACGGTTTTTAATATAAATATTTTTAATAATTTAATTTTATTTATCTGCTCAAATAAGTATTTTTTTAAATATTTTAGCTGCTGTAGTATATAATAATTAATTATACATTTTATAACAATATTTTTTCAGAATACAGCCCTTCAAAACGTTTATATATAGAAGAAAAGGCACGAAATATCCAAAAAACAATTATATAACAATACTATACGTAATGGCACAGTCGGTTAAATCGAAGGCATCGAGTATAAGGTCCCCGCGGGGCTAGCACTTTGTGAAACGTGGGCAACTTGCCCAGCTGTGGGACTTGGATTTAGTTGTGTCAAATAATGTTGCTTTTTTATATTTATGTAATAGTATCAAAACTATAGATTAATATTATAATTTTTTCGCATACTTTTCAAATGGAATGTGTATTTGAGTTTAAGTTTTACAGTTACTTTTTTCGATTGAAGTCATCGTAATATTATTTATATATTGTATATTAATTTATGAACCTTGAAGGATTCAACTCATTAATTTGCGATAATGTAGTTAGTTCAAAATCATTGAAACTGCTAAGGTTTTAAGGTTATCTGGTAGACACTGCTGTCAGCGATAAGACCGCTATGGTACCTATAGGTTGGTTCGTTTTTTGGCATATAATAAAGTTTACTCTATTCTGCTTTTAAAAAGGGCATGAATATCATTGTAGGAAGCTGATAATTTTACCTTGGCAGAAGACGCTTAAATCTCTCAGGCTTAGCATATATATTTTGTGAGTATAGAACGATTCTAACGCTGTGATCTATGTACGCTAACGCGATGCGATGCGGCGCGAATACAACAAACAATTGACACCCCTAGACACACTTTTACAAGTGAAAATCGCACGTGGGTGCGGAACAGCGATGAATGAAGCGAAGCGGTCGCGATCACTTGGTTTGATATTTTCGCACAATCTTTTGTGTTGACTTATTTTATATAAATGATGTTTAAAGCTGCGATTTCGTGCTCGTAAAACAAAAGCGCTGGGTAGCATTCAATTCGCGTGAACCGCATAGGATCGCGTCGCTACCGTACCAATCGTGTTGAATCGCCCGCGTGAGTCCGTCACGTTCGGGTAACTTCGACATGAGTCGCCCGACTTGGCCCGAACGATTACGATGTTGTATTATTACACTCGCCTTCATGAAGTCTTCACTTCTGTCGTATGATCTAAGTCGTTTATTTTGACACAACAAAATCCAAGTGTATTTAATAACGATAATAATTGAACTCCAAATCTCTAAGGCTGACTAAGACACCGTTTGTTTAAAATTAAATATTAGCACCTTATATTTTAATTTACAGTTTAAAAAGTCATTTATTGTTTCAATTCGTGTTTTTAATCTAATATCCTCTTTTTTAATTGTTAATATTGTATTCTATTTAATAATTGTTTTTTTTTTTTATATATAGATATATAAATATTTTAGTATTTTTAACAAAAGGCTTTGTAAAAAAGTTAGATCAAAAACACAAAAACAAACATTTAAATAGACAAACTTTCTTTTTTAAGTAATTTTTTTTTCAATAAAATTTTGAGATTTATTTTAATATACAACATCTATACAATTTGTTTCGTTGGATATTTTGACTTTGACTTATATTTTTTTCTTACTTTTTTTAAGTAAGTACTCATTTCTAAAAGGTTGAGATTCAAAGGGACGATCTTACGATCGCAAATGAACACTTCAGGCATTGCTATTCGGTATAATTTTTATCTTGTCATATATAATTTCGAGACTACTATCAATAAAAAACCCTGTAATAACGTCAATAGAGTCAAAATATCCACCGAATAAACGTTCGAGACTTTTAGAAAACATCTAATTACAAAACACTAGAATTATTAAAATATAAATAATTTCAAAGTTCTTTAAAAAAAAAAAAACGTGCATAGTCCTTTTAATGTCAACACTTAAATTACGTTTTACCGCTATAAATTACCGATAATAGTTACTTTTTCTCCCAAGTTATTTTACAATGGTAAAATTCAGTATTTACCAAAGTAACATCCGATATTTACCACGGTAATATCCGATATTTACCAAAGTAACATCCGAGATTTACCACGGTAATGTCCGATATTTACAAAGTAACATCCGATATTTACCACGGTAAAATCCAAAAACACAGTTACAAACTGATTATATTTTACAACATTCCGGTAATTCCTAGCGGTAAATAAAAGCTTTTCCACAGACACAAATAATGAGACGCACCTTTTAAAAGTTACCGAATTTCTTTGTAACTGTTGACGAAGACTCTGACTTATGCGAACTGGTCATCACTGACTTCCTTTCGATAGTTTCTGAAGTAATAGTTTGTTTCGCAAACTTACTATCCAAAGCATCGATTTCTTTGACCATTTCCGACGGTTTTTTGATCTTAGTTATATTAGTTGTTTGGTAATCTGACGACTGGAATTCTGAAGGCCTCATGAAAGATCGACTAGTATCCGAACTCATTTTAGACTCTAAGGTATTGAAGCGAGAGTCTAAAGTGCTGTATTTTGAATCGTTATCGAAACTCTTTGATAACTCATCGATACCATCTAGCCTGATTGGTTCATACTTAGTGCTAGTAGTCGTTAAGTTGACAGGGGACGAACTATAGATTTTTGTCGTAGTTATTTTCTGAGTACCATTCGGTATTTCTTTTACTTCTGTGGTTGTTTCCTCCATATAATTAGGACCACCGTAACTAGAACTCTCTTTGTATGGTGAAGCGATTCTATCGTAGTCTGGTGTCACGGCTTTTACTAATTCCGTCGATCGATCGAATTTAGGGGTTGAAGTGAATGGAGATTTGACTTCTTCGCGAAATTCGGTCTTACTGTATTCAGTCTTAGGATAAGACTGATAAGACTCGGAATGGATCTTGAACTCAGAATGTTTGGTTCCCCCTGGTATGGCTTCTGTCGTTTTCTGGTGATCTGTAAACGTTTGGCCTACACCGTCAAACGGTTTCTTCAAGGTCGAGTAAATTGGTTCTTTGTCGTCAAATTTGAGTTCTCTAGCGTTGAATTTCGGGCTAAGTGGGGTCTTAGGAGGTTCGTAGCCGTACTTCTGTTCCTTATAGTCGTAATGGGAGCTCTCCTGTCGTTCGGTCTTGGTCTCCAGGTGTCGTGGGGGGTCGTGCAGGGGGCGGGGGGTGTCGTACAGGCGAGTCTCGTAGCTGCAAAGTTGGTTTAGTTTGTTAGTTTTAGTCGGTTGATGAGTTTGGTTATTGGTTTTGAGTTGTTTATGGGCTTTAAAGGTTTTCCTTTTCCTGTATTTTAAAGTTTATTTTTGAAATGAACTGTATGCAACTATGTTCCGCAGCCTTTCAAGTAGTTTGTTCCTTTCATAAGACTGATTTTAGGTTGAAGACAAGTTGTTGAACTGTCTTAGTGATTTTGATTCATAATTATTATAGACACTAACTTATTTTTCACTTAATCACATTTTAAATGTACTAATAATCAAATCATTCATCCATAAAAAACTCAAACCCAAATATAAACATTATTCCAATTATAAATCCCTCCCCAATTTTATAAATCTCCCATTTTTTAAAACAATAACCTAACATATATAAGTACAACCAAGTTGCTGAACAGAAAGTGAAGAAGTTAACCCCGAAGATTTATTCCCAGAAGAGTTAGACACCAACACCGCCATGCCATGCCAGAAGAATATAGAACACCAAGAGGAATTAGTATCAGGCAGCAGATGTCATCAGAAAACATCAATATTAGTAACATGTTTTTTCATTCTGAGTAATGTTCTTACAAATTGTTGTTTTGTAAAATATTAGTAACAAATTTTTAGTTTTAACAGCAAAATAGTTATGTTCACAAAATTATTGTTAAAGGACCAAGCTTGTCATTCGTTCAATCATTCACACATACATTCGTTCCTTACTTGACTAGATAAATAAACTAATTTATTTTGAAGATCAATTTATAGATTTACAGGCGGTTATTATTATCTTATTTCAAACTCATTTATGGCGCAAATATTCGTTCATTCAATCATTCATTCATTATATTTCTCTAACAATAATAAAGTACAATATTTTTTGTGAAACCATAAATATAAACAACTTTTAGTATGGAGTTTTTGGCGAAATGTTTTCTAAAATAGATTCCTACTGATTATTGTGATGTAAAAGTTATATAGGAGTCTAAAGTAGGTATCTACAAAGCTGGACATTATGTGGAATCATTGAAACAGGCGCCGCTGAGAAGAGAAATGGTCAAATTTCTTTGCTTTCTATCTTTTTCTATTATCTACTAATACACTGATATACTAAAGAGGTATAGTTTGTTTTTTTGTTTGTAGGAGGTAATCTCTGAAAGTACTGTTCCGATTGCTAAAATTTTCTCGCCGATAGAAAGCTGCTTTATTACCGAGCGACACAGGCTGTATTTTATGTACGCGGGTGAAGTCGCTAGCAAAAGCTAGTTATTAATATATGGAATGTGTTTTTCTTTAGATATTCCAGTGTTTGTCTCATACTAAAAGTTGTCTATATTCACGAGTATTTATTTTTATTTCCTTAACACATTAAATGCCAAGAAATTAAAATCAAGTAGTAAACAGCGCCCATTTACAAGATATATTGTAAACGAGATTTTCGTACTTAGGTACCTGATATATTTTAACCGCTTGCGTCGGATTACTCCGACGAGTGTTTTCATGTCGTATTCGCCAGGGTGGTGTGTTAGCGACTGGGTACTCCACCTCGTATAGCTCTTCAATCCCCATAGGTGACAGAAGAGCTGACGAGATGCGAGTATTTGGTCGTGGATGTGCGACCCTGGCGGAATAGACGCGAGAGTGTTTGTCGGATATATCCGACGTAGGTGGTTAAAAGGTTAATATTTTTCTTAAAGGCCATCTACGACCCTAGATTTACTACGACATATCTCGCAGGTGGGTATGGAAGAAAAAATCTTCGAGCTACCCATTGCTCGCCGTCTGCGGTAGCCGGAAGTCGGGATATACCAGCGGCTGGGGCGCGAGGGCCATTGCCTCACGCGTGCGGCCGCCTCCTTTGCTAGCATTACTGCTTCGCATAAGGAAGCGACCGCCCCACTCCTCGCTCCGGACCATAGCCTGTACCATAAAATAGATAGGTACAGAAGACCATCTCATGTATGTACTGCACTTTTTATACCTACGCTCATTGGACGCACACTAATGAGTGTTTAAGCTACTGTTCGACGAGCCGGCCGAGGCGCTCCGAGATATCGTGTCCGTGAGCGGTTTCTATGTGTGCGTTGCTCAAACGCGCTTTGTATGTAGATTGACTTCTGTACCTATCTATTTTGTGCTTGTACCAAGGCCCGGCGCGAGAGATCGCTGCCGCCGAGCGGACATATCTCTATCTGGCATTAAATGTGTCAAATAAATTATACTCTATTATTAATAGTCACACACAATCTATTCATCCCTCTACCAATTGTTCTCCACCTATATTTAATAACACCAATAATACAATAAATGGCGAATCCCACCTACGGTCAGTGATGGTGTCGTGTGCCACAGATTAGCACTGTGTGTCCCATACCTATCCCGATGAGGTTGCCAGGTCTTGGTGATGAAACTGATGGGTTTGATGATTTTGTTATCTATAGAATAGACTTTTTTATAGGATTGTGAAGTATTTTTTTTATGGTAGAAAAAGTGAATGATTTTTTTATGGTAGAAAAAGTGAATGGTGATTATTTATGGTATAAAAAGTGAATGGGTTTTTTTATGGCAGAAAAAGTAAATGATTTTTTCTTGCTGTGCGATTTTTGGCCAGTGTGTTGCCAGCTTTGAGGAAGCCTTAACTTTATTGGAATTTAGTCGTTTTAAGCTAAACACGAGATAAGATTCAAAGTCAAAGGCAATATTTATAAAAATCAATTTCTTTTTTAAATATTTACTCATAAATGTTTTTAGTAACTACGATGAATGATGGCGATCAAATTGTAGAATTCCTATCTATTAACCATAATAATGTAATGGAATAATGAAAATTTGAACCCCCACCAATGATTTTCCCGATACCCTCTTTTTTACTAATTGATAATGAAACGACGAAAATACTAAAATTTTCCCCAAAAGACAAAAACTGTTGCTTTACCCTTTTTATTAAGTACCTATACAAAATGATATTTATTTATGAAACTACAAACAATGAAATGATACTTCGAACAACACAAACGAAAACCAATCCCCAAGAATCCAATGTCCACCTCCATAACAGCCCGTATTGTCTGCCTAGCCTACGTAACCTGGCAACCGAGTGCAAAAAAATAAAGAAAGAAGAAGAAGTAACATCACAAACCGCATCACTTAGTATCCTCGCACCTAAGTAGCGACGCCCTGCGCGGCGGAGGAGGGGGGGCCCTCTCCCTCTTGTACGAGATGCGCTCCTCTCCCACCAGGTGAGCCGTGCGGACCTCAGGCAGGGTCAGCGACCTTACTGTCACCTCCTCTAGGCTTGTCCTTCAGAAGCACCCCATGCAGGTTAGTCGAGTTTACGATTAGTTTGTCAAAGGTGATGTGTTGGTACAGTTTTTTATATGAGCGAAGACTTAAAACAGTTTTAAGCCCGAGATAAGAGAAAGGAGTGACCTCTCTCTCAACTCGAGCTTAAAACTTCAACCATTTGCGTCGACGAGTGTTTTCGAGTCCTATTCGCTAGTTAGCGACTGAGTACTCCATCTCGTTTAGCTCTTTAATCCCCATAGGTGACAGAAGAGCTGACGAGATGGAGTGTTTGGTCGTGGATGTGATCGCGACCTTGGCGATATAAACGCGAGTGTACGTCGGATATATCCGACGTAGGCGGTTATTCATAGCTCTTTTCTAAAAACTGTACCATCATTGACCTTCTCATCAATAAGTAAAGGAGCATGCCTAGTTAGTGCTCTAGCATTTAGAGTACAAAAATAGAGTACACAGTGGGTAGATAGTACACAAGCTTATAATACACAGTATATTATGTACAGAACGATGGCTCGATCCGCTTCGGTATATGTTAGGAGCGTTGGGGTAAAGCTGATATTGTGACCATCGGACCCTGAATGTTTATAGCCCTAGTTTAATATATTTTGATGCAGAGTTATACCCTATTCGCGCATTTAAAGAAACCTTTTTACTGTCTGTTCAACCGATTTTAGCTTCTATTTCGTAGGCATAAGGATGGCTTTCAAAGCAAAAAAGTGGTTACATTTGTCATGCCACCAACGTAATAAAAGTCAAAATCGATTGAACGGATAACAAGAGGTTTTCATAAATGTATAATGTTATTTTGAAATGAGTATAGAGCTTTGAGGTGGCAGAGTGGTAACGGCCTCGCTTTACGAGTTTACGGTCGCGGGTTCAATCCCAGCCAGGCGCATTGCTTTGTGTAATTTATTTCATCACCACTGCTCTCAAAACGGTGAAAGGGAACATCGTGAGGAAACGCGCTGGGCCCGCGTGGTGAATTACGGCCCAGTCCCTCTCCTAGAGACCTTCTCTCTCTCCTTGAGTCCCAGCAGTGGGAACATTAAAAAGGCCGATTCCTAGGCTAGGTCTACAGTTACAAGATCTTCTTTGACGTCTCATATTTTTTAGAACCAATTATGTAGGCAGACTGACATTCAAAATATAATTGGCATTCAAAAACCGATGGTCTGTGTACAATTTTGTTTGTGAGCCTATCAAATCGATTTCCTTGGAGAACATATATTGGAGATAAATCCTAAACAGTTGTCGATTTTGATATTGTATGTATATAAATAAAAATAAAGCAAATATACATAATGTGGGCAGCAAAACGTTCCTAGCATATTGCAAAGCGGATTTCAAGCTTAGGGACGCTCACAAAAACTTATTTACATTCTGTATGTATGTATTTATTTACATTATATCTATAGTTGATTATAATATCAATATTTGGCGATGTGGATAATGTCTAATTCGTTGATTAAGTAGTCAGCTCCTCTCCTTAGCGATATAGTAAATTTTGATACAAGTGGGCAAACTTTGTCAATGCAACCGAGACGAAATATACGCCCGAGCCTAAGGAAAAGGTCGGAGTGCTGATCTAGGTGCGATCATAGACTGAAATGAGGTTTACTATAAAACAATACAATATGTACATTTCCAATCTCGTTAGGATTTTTTTAGGTGGGAAATCTATCCAATGACTTCTCCCGCTCTAGGGCGGTGCGCGAGTTCGTGTTAGACTTTTTCTAACTATGGAACCCACTGTTATGTTCCTTGTTTGCCTTGCGTTCCACGGTACCATTTCGGACAACCCATGAAGCTTATTAGCGTGCGTAGTCAAATACAAAATCGTAATTTAATTTCGTATTGTTTTCATTTTGTTATATTTTGTATTCTATCAATAGAGAGTTAAGTCTTGCATAAGTCTTTTTTTCTTTTTAATGTTGTAATTTGATATTTTTATGTTATTCGATAGAGTTTAGTTAGTTTTTATTAATGTCTCAAATCTACACTAACATTTTAATAAATTCAAGAGTATATTCTTGATAGCTTACGTATTATTTCTTTCTACACATCGCCCATATAAAATAACATTACAATCAACTACAGTATATGTATAAATGTATATAAAAAGCTATGTTTTTGTTTCAAAACTTACTCTTGGTTCATCGTTCTGTCATTTGTAGAGGCTCTGCAATGAAAGGCATATGAGACTCAACGGAATACATTTAGGAAACTGCGCAGTAAACTAGGTCGAAAGCTAGGATAGACAGATTTAAAGCTAGACCGGTCTGTGGTGTAAGTGGAGCAGAATAGTGTGGGTAAAGTTGTTGGTTAATGTTGATATTGGCTGGGGAAAGTTGATATTTTTTTTTTTTGTATATTAAATAATGTGTACAAGTAGAGAGAGATCCTGACTCCTGTGATAGGTAAGAACACATGTGTTTATTTATAATTTATGCAATATGAAAGTAAAAGAAAAAAAGTCTGCCTGTGACATGGCTAATTTCTTTAAAAAAACTAATGTTTATGTTAATGTTTATGTAATAGGTAATCCTATGTCCATTTAAGTAAATTTTGATTGTAAATTAACTTTCTAATGCTAAGGGTGTGTGTGTAATATTCCAATTGCATATTGTATAATTATTAAATTGTTGCTTCATTACGAAGTTTAAATCTATCAGTCATCTAACCAAACAGACTTGGTTGTTATATGATTTGCAATAGATTTCAAATCCTAAAGTGAAAAACCACTAACTTCTCTACCTATGCACACATTAAAGTTAATTATTGTTGTATTTAATTAAACTACAACACATGATTAAAAACAAAACTGATAGTAGTTTATCCAGCTATTATCAACATTAACCTAAGTTTAGTCTCTCTTACTAACTTTTAGATAGAACTGTCATCTTTCAGTCAGTAAGCAAGCCAATCAAAATAACTATTCCACTACTGATGTGGTTTTATTATCTAACACATACATATTGAAGTATATTTCTATATTCTGCTGAGTATACATTGGAGGAAGCGTGAAGACATGCGTGAAGTATTGAAATGTGTTTGAATGACAGTAAAATAAATGCTCAGAAACATGAGGTTTACACCCAATCACTCTTTAACCGCTTAAGTCGGATATATCCGACAAACACTCTCGCGTTAATTCCGCCAGGGTCGCACATCCACGACCAAACACTCCATCTCGTCAGCTCTTCTGTCACCTATGGGGATTGAAGAGCTAAACGAGATGCAGTACCCAGTCGCTAACACACGACCTTGGTGAATAGGACGCGAAAACTATCGTCGGAACAATCCGACGCGAGCAGTTAAAGGGTTGAATTTACTATTTCTGTTTCTTCAACATTAACTTTTGTTTTGGTAAAGACAGGTTACATTGGACAAAGTTTAGTAACCAATAGGAGAAGGGGAACTGTGGTTACTGTGTTCCTATCAAATAACGAGCTTGAACCAAAGTAACCCGACTTTATGGTTTAAGTGCAACTTATTTTACTGTTCACAATGATTTATTATGAAGTAAAAAGAAGTGTAGTTTTGTCATTAGAATAGTATAGCGTGATTTTAACCTTTGAACCGCTTACGTCGGATATATCCGACAAACAATCTCGCGTTTATCCCGCCAGGGTCGCGCATCCACGACCAAATACTCCATCTCGTCAGCTCTTCTGTCACCTATGGGGATTGAAGAGCTAAACGAGGTGGAGTACCCAGTCGCTAACATACGACCCTGGCGAAACATTCGTCGGGAAAATCCGACGTTAGCGGTTAAAAGATTAAATGTTTTAATTATAGATAGTATACTAACAAACAGTATTAATAATGTCTACTTTAAATAGAGAAATTATATAAATACTACACATCAAATATTACTTTGACTGGTTATTTTACGAATTACCAACATTTCAAACAATAACCAATAAAAGTAAAATAATTTCTACATAAAAAATAATTATTCTAACCTTGAGTATGGCATCCAGAGTGTTTGTATATTTGTGTTGATCTTATAAACTATAATATATATGTATAATATATAAATATAACAAGTAGGCACATATCATAAGTTGTGAAGGCACTTCGAAACAGTAGTATGTTTTATATAAAAGTTTTTTTTAAAATAATTATCTGTGTTTCCGTTGGCAGCGTGAAAAGCAAACAGTTTTCAGTTAGTAAATTGGAAAAAAAAGAAGATTCTTGTTTTCTAATTAAAATGTTAGTTGTTATTGGCGGTGAAACTCAACTGAAGTCATGTAAAGTGGGGATACTTTGGCACAAGCTCTATAACTAGTAGGAACATGAGAACTACGTTTTAATTGATTAATAAACTTAGGTCAAAATTATACTCCAGGGGCCAAAGTTACCACAATTTGTTGGGTATTTCGGCATTTTTATCAAGAACCGATAAGAGGCCCTACCACGAACTCTTAACGCGTCGCATTTGACGACTTATTTCGTCTAACCGGGTTGAAGGGTTAATCTGAAAATTTGTTCATATTTTAAGCTTTTCAACCATCAATCCATGATCTTATAAATTTCCAAGTTTCACCGCCAAAATACAACTTCGAAAATTAGTCACAATTATAAAAAAAAAAAACTCACCGAGTAGTAAACCCTTCATAGTTTTGTTTCGGTTCTTCCTGAGGTCTAAAGCTGGAAAAGGTTGGACTCTGAACCGTATACTGCTTCTCATCTCTATATTGATTGTAACCAGAATTCTGACTGTAGGTAGACTGGTTCAGAGTACTCTGGTTCACGGAAGACTGGTTCAAGGAAGTTTGGTTCAAAGATGTTACATTGTTGAAATTATCCGGCCTCGCGGGTACTGTTGGGCTCTTGGGTGTGGTGTACCCGTATCCAGGTGAGACAGGGCTTTTCGCGGTTTGTCCGGGTGTTCCGTGTATTGACTGGTTGAGGTGGGATATGTGCGAGCTGATGTTGGTGGTGTTGTGGGTGGTCTGCGTCGTGTGTGGGGAGTACGTGCTGTTGGGGCTGTAAGTGGTGTTCGCGAAGCTGCTGTTGGGGGTTTTGAATCTGTTGGAAAAATAACATGTTTTTAGTAAAAGCTACAAGTAGGGTCTTTAGATCAAGAGTGTATAGGTTACTTCGAGGCAAGCATGCTGCATCGTCAGCCATATCATGGCTTACCATTAGGTGAGATAATGGTCAATCGCGGACATATCACATCTTAGATTTAGCCTTACTCATTACGTCAAAATATACGAGAAGGAGAGAGAGACAGGGAGGGTCTTTTTTAATAATAATAATCCACAATCTTTTTATTTTTTTATATGTGGTTCATAATATTAATTTCTTGTTTTAATTATATTGCATGTAATACTACTTTGTACGCCCTAGAGGCAAAACATAGCGCCCTCAATGTATTAAATAAGAACTTGAAATGTACCTACCTATGTTTTACAATGAATAAACGAATCTGAATCTGAATCTTTCACATAACGTCGTCTAGTCTCAAGCTAAACAGAGCTTGTGTTATAAGTACTAGATAACTGATAAACATACTTATAAATTTCTAATAATCAAACACAAATCGACAAATGATCGTGCTCATCACACAAACATTTGTCAGGGCCTCTAATCAACAGGCCAGTTGGAAGCAGATTGGGCAGGTTATGATGACGAGGAGCTTACCGATGCTGCACGGAGGCGTCGCTGCTGTAGCCCAGCTGCACGTCGGTGTCCGTGTCTTCTCCGGACGTCTCTCCAGCTCGTATCTTGTACTTGGCCTGGCGGATGGCTGTGAGGCGCCCTCGAGCCTCTTCCAACTCCTTCTCTATGCGAAGGACTTCGGATCTGGTGGGGAAGAATTTATTGTGATATTCGAACTATTTATATAAGCGTTTAATTTTTAATCTAAATTCTAACGTTACTATGGTGTCGACTTTCGTCAATATATCAACAATCTGACAACACTTATTTTTAATTAATTTACATTATTTCCTTTAAAACAAATAACAACAGAATTGTATACATTGCATTGAGGGTACACGTTATAGGTTGTTTGTAAAACACTAACGACCTTGCAGGACAATATTACTAACATCATAAACAACTTTGTTCTATGACTTTTTACAAAACTACAAAACATAATTCATTTACCAAAAACAAACCTTCAAGATTTCGTTGTCCTATCTAACACATTTCAACTTTGTATTTTTTTAAATCTGTATGACTCGACGCAAGCACATCAAGCACCCCCGTCGGTGGAGCTGATGATGATGTTCCTTACCTAGCATCGATCTCCTGCGCGATGCCTCCCACCATGCGCCTGTTGAGCACCAGACTCCGTTCCTCCTCAGTCTGTATGGCGTCCCTGGCGGCTCGTACCAGGTTGTCAGTAGACCTGATGACTTCAGCTCCAGCTGATTGTAAGCGACGAGTCGATTCTGATGAGGGGTCGGCCTTGACCTGGGGAGATAGGAGAATAGTAAAGATATTTACATCGCATTACTTTGTGTAATTTATTTCATCACCACTGCTCTCAAAACGGTGAAGGAAAACATCGTTAGGAAACCAGCATGTCCTAGAACCAAAAATGTGAAGACATGTGACCTCCACCAACCCGCACTGGGCCCGCGTGGTGGTTTACGGCCCATCCCGGCCTCTCCTAGAGAGGAGGCCTGATTCCTAGCTTTGGGAACAAAAAAAAAAGACTGATGATGAAAGATATTTAGCTTTAGTCCATCATTTAATTGAGTACTTGGAGAAGCTCTTGGCAACACTTGCCTCAAGACGCTGTGAAGTTTTGTCAGCTCAATTTCAAATCGACCCTAGATATCACCAGAGTAGATAAATATAAACAAAATGTCACGCAATTTTTTTTTTACACTACCTGCTCGATAATGTCGTTTTATACGTCATACAAACCTCACGCAAGTCATTCTATCCCTAGGGAGATAATGCAGTATGGTCGATCTCTAAGGAATAATGAGATTTGAGTATGAAGATCCGACGTGCTGAATAGTTAATAATAATTTGTAATAATAATAATTAATAATCCATTGATATAATTTTAATAATTGTAGCTATTTTATTTTATTTTGGTGAATGACAATTAACATACTCTAATATTATTTCTATTTTTAATGATTTTTTTTTATCTGATTGACTTGACATTTATAATTTATTCTATTTACCTTCTTGGCTTTTTGCCTTAATTCTGTACGCCATTCTTTTGGCAAAACATAGTGCACTTATTTTTCATTTTATGTACTACCTTAAAACACCTATGTTTTACAAAATAAATGATTGATTGATTTGACACAAGTTGACTCGAAATTCAAACTGGTCACTAACAAAAAAAAAATAGAATAAAACGTGCTTACTGATGGATGAACTTGTAAATATAATACTTATATTTCTCTAAGGCCGCGTTTCCACTCGCCAGTAAATTGCATGCAAGTTAAAATATATTGCGAATTAGCGAGGTATGATGTAATCAAGCGGTCCTTCGTAACTTGCAATGTGATTCGACTTGCATGCAATTTGCTTGCAAGTGGAAACACGGCCTTATTGCCGTTATACGCCCTTATTTATTTGTTTATTTATTTGGTCGGCCAAATTGTCTTGTTGCTGCCGCCACCAGCCGGGCCGCGGAGATCAGCCCCTCGGACCACTGTACGTACCTTGCAAGCTACCAACAGTTGCGCAGTGGACGAGGCGACCTGCCTGGCGCTGGATATGAGGCGCTCCTCCGAGCCGGCGCCCTGCACGAGCGCGTTGGCGGCCTCCACCAGCGAGTGGGCTGCAGCAGCCACCAGCCGGGCCGCGGAGATCAGCCCCTCGGACCACTGTACGTACCTTGCAAGCTACCAACAGTTGCGCAGTGGACGAGGCGACCTGCCTGGCGCTGGATATGAGGCGCTCCTCCGAGCCGGCGCCCTGCACGAGCGCGTTGGCGGCCTCCACCAGCGAGTGGGCTGCAGCAGCCACCAGCCGGGCCGCGGAGATCAGCCCCTCGGACCACTGTACGTACCTTGCAAGCTACCAACAGTTGCGCAGTGGACGAGGCGACCTGCCTGGCGCTGGATATGAGGCGCTCCTCCGAGCCGGCGCCCTGCACGAGCGCGTTGGCGGCCTCCACCAGCGAGTGGGCTGCAGCAGCCACCAGCCGGGCCGCGGAGATCAGCCCCTCGGACCACTGTACGTACCTTGCAAGCTACCAACAGTTGCGCAGTGGACGAGGCGACCTGCCTGGCGCTGGATATGAGGCGCTCCTCCGAGCCGGCGCCCTGCACGAGCGCGTTGGCGGCCTCCACCAGCGAGTGGGCTGCAGCAGCCACCAGCCGGGCCGCGGAGATCAGCCCCTCGGACCACTGTACGTACCTTGCAAGCTACCAACAGTTGCGCAGTGGACGAGGCGACCTGCCTGGCGCTGGATATGAGGCGCTCCTCCGAGCCGGCGCCCTGCACGAGCGCGTTGGCGGCCTCCACCAGCGAGTGGGCTGCAGCAGCCACCAGCCGGGCCGCGGAGATCAGCCCCTCGGACCACTGTACGTACCTTGCAAGCTACCAACAGTTGCGCAGTGGACGAGGCGACCTGCCTGGCGCTGGATATGAGGCGCTCCTCCGAGCCGGCGCCCTGCACGAGCGCGTTGGCGGCCTCCACCAGCGAGTGGGCTGCAGCAGCCACCAGCCGGGCCGCGGAGATCAGCCCCTCGGACCACTGTACGTACCTTGCAAGCTACCAACAGTTGCGCAGTGGACGAGGCGACCTGCCTGGCGCTGGATATGAGGCGCTCCTCCGAGCCGGCGCCCTGCACGAGCGCGTTGGCGGCCTCCACCAGCGAGTGGGCTGCAGCAGCCACCAGCCGGGCCGCGGAGATCAGCCCCTCGGACCACTGTACGTACCTTGCAAGCTACCAACAGTTGCGCAGTGGACGAGGCGACCTGCCTGGCGCTGGATATGAGGCGCTCCTCCGAGCCGGCGCCCTGCACGAGCGCGTTGGCGGCCTCCACCAGCGAGTGGGCTGCAGCAGCCACCAGCCGGGCCGCGGAGATCAGCCCCTCGGACCACTGTACGTACCTTGCAAGCTACCAACAGTTGCGCAGTGGACGAGGCGACCTGCCTGGCGCTGGATATGAGGCGCTCCTCCGAGCCGGCGCCCTGCACGAGCGCGTTGGCGGCCTCCACCAGCGAGTGGGCTGCAGCAGCCACCAGCCGGGCCGCGGAGATCAGCCCCTCGGACCACTGTACGTACCTTGCAAGCTACCAACAGTTGCGCAGTGGACGAGGCGACCTGCCTGGCGCTGGATATGAGGCGCTCCTCCGAGCCGGCGCCCTGCACGAGCGCGTTGGCGGCCTCCACCAGCGAGTGGGCTGCAGCAGCCACCAGCCGGGCCGCGGAGATCAGCCCCTCGGACCACTGTACGTACCTTGCAAGCTACCAACAGTTGCGCAGTGGACGAGGCGACCTGCCTGGCGCTGGATATGAGGCGCTCCTCCGAGCCGGCGCCCTGCACGAGCGCGTTGGCGGCCTCCACCAGCGAGTGGGCTGCAGCAGCCACCAGCCGGGCCGCGGAGATCAGCCCCTCGGACCACTGTACGTACCTTGCAAGCTACCAACAGTTGCGCAGTGGACGAGGCGACCTGCCTGGCGCTGGATATGAGGCGCTCCTCCGAGCCGGCGCCCTGCACGAGCGCGTTGGCGGCCTCCACCAGCGAGTGGGCTGCAGCAGCCACCAGCCGGGCCGCGGAGATCAGCCCCTCGGACCACTGTACGTACCTTGCAAGCTACCAACAGTTGCGCAGTGGACGAGGCGACCTGCCTGGCGCTGGATATGAGGCGCTCCTCCGAGCCGGCGCCCTGCACGAGCGCGTTGGCGGCCTCCACCAGCGAGTGGGCTGCAGCAGCCACCAGCCGGGCCGCGGAGATCAGCCCCTCGGACCACTGCCCGTCGTCGGACGAGGATGTCGGACGCCGAGCTACTTTGCCCTGGAATAACATGTTTCGGTGAGTTAAAAAATAAACAGTCACAGTCCTCGTTCAAGTGGCATTGATAATAATTTTTATAGCAGTGTCTTTAAGGCGCGGGCGGCAAGTTGAATTCTGAATGAAACGAAATTCACTAAGATTTAATCCCGAACGCCAATGAGGGGAGTTATATGCGTAACTCCCGAACGGTACGAGGAAGTTAATACAGAAACCAGAATGAAGTGAGAAATTCAAGCTACCCAAGATAAAGACAGTTTTATCACCGTATTGAATACTTTACTTTTAACACCTGTGAGATAATAAACCTTTCGTACCGTAATTGGAGACACAATAGAGAGACAATAGGAGATTCGCTTGGGGTTTAATAAATTAAAATGCATTAGTAGTTCCTTAGATTGTCATATGTACAAAAGAAAAACAAGAAAGAAAAAACAGTATTCTTTACCTGATCAATAAGTTCCCTCTGGGCAGCAGAAGCCGCCCTGACGAGTGCTGACGTCGCCGCGATGATGGACTTGGCAGCCTCCAGGATCATCTCATCGAAGTTCAGGCTTTCATCAGCCTCCTGGAGACAAGAGAACCAGGGTTTCAGTGGCATGATTATGAAAAGGAATTTATACTTTTTAGCCTAACTGATAGTACTCGTACATAATATATAAAATTAGTTTCTGCTTACGCCTTGCTCGTGTTAAGGAGCCGGCGACCGATGAATTTCCATACAAACGTAATACCACGCTCATTTGCAGTTGGAGCATATTTCCAACATATTATGATGATATTCGGTTATAGACAATATTTATCTAGGTTCCTACGTCGAGAATATTAGAAATATTGTTATTTTTAATACAGGAAAAGCCAAATGGCATGTTTTGCCATTTACGCTATAAAAAAGTGCGAAATACAATTTACTTAAATTCCTTTTTGTTTTTTTTTTTAAGAAAGACGTAGGAACCTAGATAAATATTGTCTATAACCGAATATCATCATACTATGTTGGAAATATGCTCCAACTGCAAATGAGCGTGGTATTACGTTTGTATGGAAATTCATCGGTCGCCGGCCCCTTAAACTAGGTTTGTCCACACAAATTTTGTATCCCCGTTTGATGCCTTAACAGCCCGTTCACGTCCTTGACGCTGTGAGCTAAGCGCGAGGCGGCGAGCGGCAAGATCAAAAGCATGAAAATGTTTGAAGCGAGCCGTCGCTCATAGCGCCGCGCACTAGCCTTCTGATGCCGCCCCGCTCAAAGCTAAGACTGGACTCATGTCCAGGCCGTTAGGGAGTGAACTTTCGGAAGTTTTTTCTTATTTTTATTATCAATACATGTACACATAAATTAAAAGACAAGAAGAAAGAACACAGAAAAATTGGTACATAGATGATGTTGATTTCTATAGAAATCTTTTTCAGTATACTTACCTGTGAAAGGAGAGTTATACACAAAAAATAGTTAACTATGAAAATATGTAATAAAAAAATACATATATTATATCACACGTAGTATAATAAATATCACAATAATACACGTCTATATATAATAAATCTGTAGAAGTGTTTAGTTGTGCGCGTATCACGTATTATGTACGAAATCAATGTTGATAACTTTTATACATTCAAATTGTGTGTAACTTGGTATATTAGGCTTTGTTTCATCGCAATCGATTGACTACATCGAAAGATATACTACTACTTATATAAATTGACTGTTAGCAATAAATATTTTTTTTCAAATTTAAGTTTAGCCAGTTATACATGTAGCCATATCGTAGAATTGGCCAGTCAGCTATTTCACATAATAGTTGGTCACTTTATATTATATTACCACCTCAAAATTAACCTAACCTCGGTCTTATTCTGAAATTACCAATTCTACGATATAACTACCTACTACTACTACTATTTCCTTTCACAATGACATAGCATATATATATATATATATATATATTTATAGTATATAAAGTATGTGTGTATTTATGTGTATATTTGTTTATGTATTATTATTTTATTCTTAATATTTCCAATTTTAAAATTGTACACTGGACCCTACCCTCTATTGTCATCTCTCTCTATCGCTCAATGGTTTGCTGGAAGAAAACTCAACTTTGAGTTAAGCTCGCCTATGTACATGAACTTTGCTATCCACTTATTTTTTGTGTTTATAGTGTACAATAAAGAATAAAGAATAAAGAACTACGACATAGATACATAATAAGGAAAGTTTTAGGAAAAGATGGTAGGTATGTATTTTATTATATACATACATAGATTTTATTACATTACAAGATAATATATTAAGACAGAGACACATAGAAAGAAGAAAAAATACAGTGACAAACACATACAGAGACACAAAAACACACTAAAAAAAAAACTCAGTGACATTTTTTTTTATGGTATAAACTAGTGCTTGACTGCGATCCCATCTGATAGTAAGCAGTGATACAATCGTTGTTGGTGAGGCGCACTAGTTCATTAAGAGCCTATTCGCTCTAGCCTTGAAGACAACTAAATTATAATCGGACAGGAAGACCACACCAGGTTAATTGTTCCAGTCCTTCAATGTAAGCGGTATAAACGGTGAGGCGAAACGCTTTCTTCTCGATTTTCTTCCTTCGGTCCTGTAGTTCAGTAGTCAGTACCGGCATCGTTGTGTAATATGTTTGATTCCTGGGTGACGCTAACGATACAACCAAGAATATCAAACATATCTCAACGACACGCGGTAATCTTCTTGCAGACATGTTCTTCTGCTAGTTATTCTTCTTTGAGGGAAAATCATTTTAAAAATTCGCTAAAAATTAACTTAAAATACACAACACCATTTTTCAAGGTGGGAAATTATCTAATGACATCTTCGCTTTAGGCTGGAGCGAGAGAGCGTGCGGGGAATGAGAGGGTATGGGGGTTTTTACTGACAAAAAACCACCTGTAACCTTCAGTGTCCAGGACAGCATGCCATAGCGGGCATTAACCCTGCTGGGCCCCTATGATTTTGCCGATATCTTTTTGAGGCGCGCTTGGGACGCAACGTTCTGTCGAATCTGGTACGAGGCGAACGGCGAGTTACTCACTGCTCGTCGTCAATCAGTCCACGCTTACGGTAGCCTGATGGCCCGCGACTCCCGGCGCAACTTTCCCTTACAGTGGCGACCATTTCTTGGCTAATGATAATGACAAGGAGGTGACCAGTCCCATTTTCTCTCGCTCCGGACCATAGCTTGAACCAGGGTCCGGTGAAAATAAACAAGGCCAACTAACCTGCACTTTGACGCTCTTCCTGGGCCGCAGCGACTCCAGCTTCTTGGCGGCGGCGTCGATGGAGGCGGCGGCGCCCAGCAGCTCGTTCTCCGCTATCACGGTCGGGTCGTCCGGGTCCACCCAGTCCGAACCTACGGGAGAAACGGGGGCGTTTAGTTTATTGCTATATCTATTTTTATATGCGCCTTTTTCTTTTTGTTGCACTTATTACTATTCTTTTCTGCGTCATCCAAAGGTTGATAGGTAGTAAATGCCTTAATGCTGTAGGCATTTTTTACTTGTCAATCTTTGGGTTAGCTTTTGTATTTTTGTGTGCATAAAGCAATTAATCTATATATATAAAAATGAATCTCTATTTCCTTGATCACGCGTGAAGGGTAGTGTAGGGTAGAGTAGGGTAAAGTAGAGTAGAGAAGGGTAGAGTAGGGTAGAGAAGGGTAGAGTACGGTAGAGAAGGGTAGAGTAGGGTAGAGAAGAGTAGAGATGGGTAGAGTAGGGTAGAGTATGGTAGAGTATGGTAGAGTAGTAAGGAACCTACTATGAAAAGTAAAGATTACAAAGCAAACTATGTCACCTTTGAGCAGCTCAGCAGTAGCAATAATATCAGCAGTGGTGTGCGCCACGTGTCGCGACAGGTCGGGCAGCTGGTGGCGCGCCGTGGCGTCCCCGCCGCACGCCGCCAGCACGCCCTGCAGCAGCGCGCGGTACGCCTGCGCAGCTGCGCGACCCGCTTCCAGCGTGCGCGTCTGCAGTTCTGCGCTCTCGGCGGAGTGCGCTGCTCCCTGAGGAGGTAATGGACAGGTCAGAAATGTAAAGGAATCAGTATGACTAGAATAAACTTTATTGTACACCAAAAAGTAACATAGCTTGTACATAAACTTAAATCTATGGGTACAATGGCGGTCTTGTCGCTGATAGCGATATCTACCAGACAACCTTAGGATGGACTAAAACGATTCAAATAATACAAGGAGGTGGTCTAAGGTGTACTGCTAACAATTTAATCGAACACTAGTTAAACTATAAAATAATTACATAGCTATATAAAACACAATACATCTGCAATAATCTATATATTTGTATACTTATATACAGGGTTACTTGTAAAACACTAAGAACCTTGCAGGACTGTATTACTACCATTATAAACAACAACTTTTGTTCTATGACTTTTTATGAAAAATAATAAACCAAAAATAAACTTTCAAGATGTTGTTGTTCTATCTAACACATTTCAACTCTGTATTTTGCTATACCTGCCTACTACTGTATGACGTGACGCAAACTCACGCCTGCTCCCCGCTCCCCTCTGGTATTGTACGATAGTACAATACCAGAGGAGAGCTTGTATCGTAATATTTAGAATGTTCAATTTTTTTTTTTTTTTTTTGTATGAAAATCTGATGGATGACTGTTGCCACATACCTTGCAGACAAGCAGCAGGTCCACGACAGTCTTGCGGCCCAGGTTGGCGGCTGCAGTAAGCTGGTCTTGTTTGTTGGCGTTCCCGGCGGAGACGGCGCGTGCGGTCGCCACCGTCATCTGTCGCGTCACGCGGATCAGTTCCTCTGGGGACGCCGCTGACTTGGGTGCTGATGGAGACATGAGGACCTGTGGGGAAGATGTAAAGTTTAAATCAGTTAATCGCTTGCGACAGATTGGTCCGATGAGTGGTTTCGCGTCCTACTCGCCAGGGTCGTGTGTTAGCGACTGGGTACTCCATCTCGTTTAGCTCTTCAATCCCCATAGGTGACAGAAGAGCTGACGAGATGGATATTATATCCAATTGAAAGTCTATTTAAGGTGTTTTGATCACGCATGCGGAATTGCCCCGCACGCCTAGCCCCCGCAAATGTCCATTTCATACAAGTATTTATTGTAATGCGTAGAATACGCCCGCAGAACGCGTGTTTTTGCTTTCGGAAATGGAGTACTTTAAATGGAAATGGAGGAAGTACTTTATTTATCTCACACCTAACAACTGATTAACATCCGTAGACTCATAGCAAGGTTCAGTTGAAAACCAGCGTCAGGCAACTGCTACGTAGTGGCCTGGCATAATGCTGAACTGGACCTATTTGGTGCAGCCGTGGGACATACAATGTAGATATATTTTAAGTGTAAGATCCCATACTACAATCATTTTTTATTTCATTGTGTGTACCTGTGTGCCAAATAAACGTATTTTCTTTCTTTCTTTACTGGGTCCGATTGCTAAAATTGTTTCACCGATAGAAAGCTGCCTTATTCCTGAGTGACATAGGATATATTTTATGTACGCGGGCAGCGCCGCGGGCAAAAGCTAGTAATAAATAAAAGAGTGCTGCACTCACCTCGATCTCCTGCGAGATGGCTTCGATAGTGGACTCGAGGGCCCTGGTGCCGCGCGTGTGCTCGTCCTCCACCGCCTTCACGGTCTTCAGCAGGGAAGTTACGTTCGTCACCATCACCTAACGGATACGTACTATTAGAAAGAGTAACTAGAAATCATTGGTGGTTCTCTGATCAATGTCTTAGGCGCAGAATTATATTGATTTTGCTTTATAGAAAAATGTGAAAATTCTTTTTGAAAGATCTATTATTTATATATTGTGCACTTCTACCAGACCTGTATTTTTCAATCCAAAGGTTGATTGGTAGAAAATAGCTTGAATAAATAAAAAATATTGTTTTAATCTAAGTAAATTTATAAATTTATTAGAAGACAAAGTTTAGTTGAAGTAGACTGAAATTAAATTGTAACATATTAAATTATTTTTAGCTTCAGTTACATTACGGGACAAACTGTCCCCAACATGACACAGAACGCTTAATCTGCTTGACACTGTAACATTGCTCAGTGTCCCGCAACTTGCCCGCCAATATTTTACGACACATTCACATGAAGTGGGACATGTTGGGAGATATTTTGTCCTTTGTATCCGAGGTTTTAAGAATTTCTTTATATTCTGACTTGTTGTAACTACTAAAAGAATGAATCCTTTTGGAATTACTAACTGTTGCAATTGGATCTACTGTTGATTTAGTCTACTCTATTCTATCACGTTTGTAAATATACTGCTCCTAAAACATTGATCAGAAAATCACCAAAAATTTTACAACGATGTTACTGTAAAATTAAACTAGAAACATGAATTTAAAGCTTTGGGTTGCCAACTAGAAATTAGAATTTTTAATACGAAATAAAAAAAAATGAGAGAAAACCCATTTGATTGATTAGCGAAACGACATAAGCGCCATGCTATAGCTGTAACCCATAAGCTTTCAAAAAAACACCATAAAATATAATAAAAAAAATAAACTTTAAAAAATACATACATAATTTATATAAGGATAGGACCAAAAAAGCATAAAGTACGCCGCTTAAAATGAGCTACCGAAATAACGTCGCGAAAAATCTGTTGAACTGATTTTGAGCGGCGTAAATTACGCTCCGATCCCACCTTTTTATAGATATTTGTTTGTCAATATTGGACCGAATGGCAGCTGATATGAAAGCTTGTGGTTTGTGTTATAGACAGGTGACAAGCGGGCTCCTCGCCGAGCACCATGAGCTGATGGCTACCATGACATGAATCCTATGAGAAATGTGTTTAGGGAGGTTGATTCTTCGCTCCAGTTGTCTTCTGCACCAGATGAAGTCTAAAAACGATGAAAAAATACTCTAGAATCCTACTAAATTAATGAAACCAATAGGTATAACATATGGCTACGTCTTTGATTCAGAGTACAAGAGAAATTGACGGAATTCTTTGCATAATAGTCAGCAGACTGACTAAATTATTCCAAAAATCTACAAATGATTTTAAAAATAATCGCAACTATTGAAACAAAAACATTTTAACTGTATCCAAATCTGAAATAATGGAATCCAGAACAGGCGTAAGCGCCATGTACCGGCCACCGTTCGCCTATACCATTTAATGGAGGATGAGTCTTTTACCAGCATGGTCAACTGAAACAAAATGATGAACAAGCTAGGAAACTGGTCAGGTCCATGCCACACAGACATTACACTAAACACATTTCGAACAAGTGTGACAATGATATGACGGAAGCGAGTTAGTTTGTGTGGCGGTCGGTTTTTGCAGCTATATATGTGGCTAACTTTTGGATTATATTCATCTTTAAGCATCTCTGAACGGTTCTTGTCCAATACTGCACTGGACTGTAATTCTATTTACTTTAATAAAACAATATGGTAGGTACAGATTTTGCTGATCCATAAAATAATATTAATCAAACTAAACTCATGATTTTTTTTTCTTTAAGTTTCTACTTATTTTTTTTAAATCTTAATTATGTTTTAATTTGAAAAGTATGATAAAAATAACTTACTACACTATTTCGTATGTTACTATACCCTATTCACGTTAACATTAGACATTTCAAGAAACCTTTTTTACTGTCTGTTCAACCGATTTTAACTCCTATTTCGTAGGCATAAGGATGGCTTTAAAAGCAAAAAAGTGGTTACAATACCAACTATTTACTACAGTCACCATTTGTCATGCCACCAACGTAATAAAAGTCAAAATCGGTTGAACGGATAGTAATAAAAGGTTTTCATAAATGTGTAATGATATTTTGAACTGAGTATCAGGCGTGCCCATTCCCTCTTTTAGAGAGGAGGCCTGAGTCCCAACAGTGGGAATATTATAAGGCCGACTATATATAAGGCATAAAATGAAAAGATTCACTTGAATTTTCAATGATGGTTTTAGCATGACGCTTCTTTTTGCACCCCTGTACCAAAAAGACCCGAACACACAATATAAAAAGCTTTACAACAGCGTGCAAAATAAAATACACTAGTGCAATGTTTGCAAAACCGCCCGCCGCACGACAATGACTTGAGAACCAATGATAAGCTTCCACACCATGCTCGGCGTGCGCACTAGCGATATTCAAGTATATCTGACCGATTCATCGTCGTTCTTCGTAACAGCCTCCGTCTCCTTAAACCGATCATTCCTGACCTCATCTAGCATTCTGAGCTGCTCCTCCATCCTCGACCCTGGCCTCGACCGAGACTGACTACGCATTAGACGCTGTATCCTCTCAATATCTTCAGTAGTCTCAGTGTTATTCAGTATCTTTTCGTACACATTCCACCAATTATCGATAGAGCCGAATTGCTGTTCACGACTTTTGAGTACGTCCTCGTAAATAGTCCACCAATTGTTTGCGTAGTACTGAAGTGGGTATGTGCGGGTTAGATCGAGGATTTTAAGAGTGTTTGCGTTATTTTCTGGGTTTGATCGTGTGGATTTTAATGTATCTGTACTGTACGTGACGTGACGATTGATATTCCGATGTAGACTGTTTGTTGTGTATACGTTGGTAGTAGTTTTGAAATCATGTCTATTTTCTGGTATTATATTCTCTTTGTCTCTTGAATCTTTCTTGTATTTTCTGATGATTTCTTTGTAATATCTTTCAAGTAAGCACAGTTCTTCATACGTGTATTTGCTTGTGTCTATCTGTGAGTAAATATTGAGTATCTCTTGGACGTCAACTTTCTTTCTGCGATCGATTTTAATATTAGATAAAGCTTTCAGCTGTTCAATCAATGGATCGAAGCCTTTATAAATAAAGTCTTTTTTGGCAAATTCAATGAGTTTCAAGACCATATCTTCGTATTTTTTATTGTATTCCAGATCTTGGTTCACAGCTTTCGATTTGTCGACTTCTTCAATAAAGTTCTGTAAAGTATGTTTCTCGTTTTCAAATCTATCGAGTTGCGTTTGAAATTCGCCTAAGACTAATTCATGTCCGCTGAATCTTTCTAATTCTCTTCTAGTTTCGTCCATTTTGTCTAGGTTTCTCTTGGCTAGCGCCTTCCACCACTCAGTATCATCTTTGAACATTTTCCAGAATTCCATTCTGACTTTCTTCGTCATAGTATTGACGTCAGAGATGTCTTTTATCACAGTTTTCGTCTTTACTTCTGGTTTGACGATAACTTCGAATGATTCTTCTTTCTGCCTCTCTTCTGGGCTTAGTACTTGATTGATAGCATCTGTAGCTTCTGGAGAAGTGGTCTGAATATCTAGGCTAACTGGTCTAACTTTTTTAACCGTGAACACAGGACTTTTTAGTTTCACATCTTCTAACTTAGGCTTTTTAGGAGGTACACTTTCGATTTTGACTTCAGTATTGACGTTAATTTCTATCTCAGTGTCAATGTTCTCAATAACAGCGGATAGTCTCTTCATTTCCGTGTCCAAATCATTGTTTGCTTTAATTCTTTGTATTTTTTCTATTTTACGTTTATTTTCGACTCTGTCTCCGATATCTTGTACAAGATCTGCTAGTTTTTTGACTTCTCCTAAGAGAATATTTTCACCGTACTTGAGTACTCTCCAATCCATGTCTAAGAGGCTGTTTTTAGCTGCTACGTTATACCTCTCATTCAGATCATCATTTTTAAGGCTTCTCACAGGCGGTATCGTCATCAGGTTCTCTATATACGTGATGACTTCTTCGCAGTTATCATGGAAAATAGTCGGGGAGACATCATCGTCTTGGCTGGAGTAGTCGAGGAGTTTGACCAGCTCGTCTTCCTGATCCGATTGGAAGATGTCAGTTTCGGAGTCAGCGGAGTTATAGTCGCTTCGCAAGAGGGTGGAGCGCCTGTTTTGGCGAGGAATGGTGCTGGCTTTGAGGGGGAGGCTCCAGCGACGGGTGGCATCCGACAGCCGCTAAAGAAAATACCAGCTCAGTCCAATATTGACAGACGAACACAATGGTGATTAACCAAGTGGCGGTAATATGGCCGGTGGAGGGAATATTGCCGCGTTACCATAGACAACACAAATGTTATGGAATGGAAATATTTCTAGAGTTTGTTCTATTTATAGATGTTTCTTTTTCGGTGTATATTACACTGGTTTAAAAAGTATTGCAGGACGTATAAATACAATATTATTGTAGAAAAAATAAAACGTAAATTATTAGACGTTATCCTGCTTTACCTTTATCGTCAGTGTAATATTTGAATACTACTAAATATTGCATTTTTAGCGCTTTGTGAATTTATTAAAAACAAAACAAAAAATTTTGAAAATCAGATGTTCAGTCTTACAAAGAACTGATTTTTCATTAATTTGTGTGTAATGCACAACGTATAGCCAAAAAACAATTTTATAAACAAGTCTACCACTACGGAAGCGACGATTAACTACAAAAAAAAAAAAAACGTGAATTTAACGTTTACTATGTACAAAAACAGGAAGAGTGTGTGTGTGTGTGTGAATCTGGATATTTTTGGCAATAATTAAAGTTTAAAATTGCGTAAGTAGTAATTAAGTTTGTTGAAACCACTGTTTCCACCAAATTACTATTTGATTTGATGGAAAGCGATGATGGAGCAAACTCGACTAGCAGTATAATTGTCTCACATCGATGGCTGGGATATCTCGTAACTGCGGAATACGTAACTTTTCAGGAGGAAACAAAATACTAAATTAGACCTTCATTATTTAGTAACTTAAGTTTTTCATGTTTTATTTAAATATTTAAATTTATTGTTTTTTTTTTTTTAATATACGAGTCGTGATGTGCTGTTGCGATGTTACTACATCAAATTGATTCGAGTGAGGTATGCATTTAACATCAAAAGTGTCAAATAAAAATTTTGCGTAATACAAATTTGTTCTTTCTAAAAATATACCTGTATACGAAATTTTGTGTGTATATTTAATTCATTAAACCCCAAGCGAACGCCGGCATTCGCGCACCTATTGTCTTTTTAATTGTGTCTGTAATTATCACAATTGAAAGGTTAAGCGAGTCCCTCTACAATCTAACCTGATAGGTGGCGCTGCAATTGAGTTTCCTTTTTTTTCTGCTAGTTAGTTTTCGAATAGGATAATGTCTGCCGGGGCTGCCAGTAATATTATTTTTTATTGTTGATAGATTCGCGTTTGACCGCTATTTCACCTGATGGAAAGCGACGGTGTGGTTGACGATGGAATGAGCTGACCTAGAAGAAACCTATTCACTCTTGACTTAAAGATTCCCGGGTTGTAGCTATCAGGAAACACACTCCGGCAAGGAATTCCACTCTTTAGCTGTACACACAATGAATGTTATTTGAGTCGAAAATTACTTAAAATAGCATACCCGATCTATTATCACAGTAGCTATCGATTTGAACACTTTAATCATTGCCAAAAAGAATCCTTGTCGATGACCAGCAAGTAGGGCACCAGTAGCCCCCGGTTACCTTGGCGGCGTGCTTGAGGCGGTGCATGTCGGGGTGCGCGACGTGCTTGCCGCTGGCGGCCGTGGTGGCGGCGGCCAGGTCGCGCAGGGCGGCGGCCACGTCCCGGGCGGCGTGCAGGAGGAGCACCTGCGGCTCGGGGTTGCCGGACCCCAGGGACATCGCGCCCAGCTTCACTACTTCGCATAGTTGCACTAAGGAAAGGAAACAACACTTCAATGTGTGCCAAATTGCTTACTATTACATATAATAATAAGAATATTCCACAAAACTATCACACAACGCTATCTAGTCCCAAGCTAAACAAAGCTTGTGGTATGAATACTAGACAACTGATAAACATACTTATATATGTCTAAATACATACATATTATAGATCAATTACACCCAAACACAGAACAAATGATTATGCTCATCACACAAACATTTGTCCTGAGTGGGAATCGAACCCACGACCTCCGGCATAGCAATCAGGGTCACTAACCACTAGACCAACAGGCCAGTCTAGTCTAGTCTATATATTGTTAGACTAAAAAGTTGATGATTATGCGCATCCCTAATGGCGTCGCGCATGATCGTCCCCGCACTAGCATCTTTGACATTCGAATATGGAATTGCGCCCTTTTCACGTTGTTATACTTTTTGAATAGTTTGAAGTTGTAATTAAATGTATTTCATGTTAAAATAACGTTTATCTCTATTAGATTTCAGAAGTGGTATGTTACTCACGTGCGTAAATAGTGTTTGTGAAGTTCGATCGTAAAAGTATCTACAAAAGTGAATACCTACTTTAGTGAATTGATTTCAATTGTTGAAAAGTCATTGGATGCATTAAATGTGCTTAAAAGTGGCTTTTGAATTCATTGAAGTGGTGTGTTTATATTGTATACAGTTCCAAATGCGTTTTTTTTAAATCAAATGTAAACAAAGTGGACAATCTGACAAGTTTCGACGTGTTTGGTTTTGCTGGCGAACGATTACTTGTTCGAGTTACTTGCTTGCTAATGCTCACTGGAAAGTGGTGTTGCTGGAATCTTGAGTGGCTTACAGAACAGCTAATTTTTTACATACCTAGATTGGTTTGCATGAAGATCTGGGTGAGATCAGACCATTTAATACTAAGTACCTATTGACTTTTGACTGCAAATTAATGAAAGTGGTATGTTGTGGTTTTATATGGGACACTAATTTTGTTGCAATTACACTTGCATGGCAAAACATCCATAGTGAAGCTTATAATTGCACTGGTTCAGGTGTGAAATTTGTTTATGAAAGTGAAAAGATATTGTTTAAGTTTTGAATTAACTATTGGTGCAGTGGTAGTGGTACTAATTAAGTAAACCTACTTTAAATTTACATTTATTAACATGGGCTGTCACAAGAAGTCAGGAAGTAATAACCACATTGGAAAGTTTAGTCCGGGAGCTGCGGAAGAAAAATAGTTCTCACCGGGATAGCTCATTAGAAGTTGTAGGGCATTCTACACTGACTTCATTATATGCGTTGAAATGATTTTATCCCAAAGTTTAAACATCAAACATCTTCAGTTTCAATAGAACATTGGACGGTAATTTGGAAAGTATTTCAAAGATGATTGTGATGAACACACCTTGATTTGTATTTGTAAATTAAACCTTTGTGGCTATGCCAACGGTTGGTATGAGCAACAAGCAGTATATGAGATGAGCTGAAGCAATTGGGAAGGCAAACTTATTAAAGCTTTTCCATTATTTACAAAGAATAAGTTGGCTCAAATAAGAGAACTTGTAAATAAGACAAGGTTTCTTACTGGAAACTTATTGAGTTTTATTACAGTAAGCTTGGTATTGGTATTTTATGTCAGCTCAGTGATGATCTAATTACTCAGGCTATTATAGGTATACACTTGGTGATAAACTTCGAGAAGTTGGAGGTTTGTCAGCTTGTTGTCAAGATACCAAATCATTACTAAAATAGTTTTGCTAGTTTTATGTATTCAGACAATGGTATCAAGTAAGGCTAGTACAAATAGAGCAGTCAATTGTTTTACATGTGGTACGGATGGATATAGGATCTTTCTTTGCCACCGCTTAAAGAAAGATATATTAAGTGACTAGCTGGGATATGTTGAGGCAACCTGTTAAAGAAAGAAAACTTAGACAGATCTTATTCTTTTTGCAAAATTAAGGTATGAATTGTAGAAGTCTGTGGGAAATGTTCTAGAGCAGGGTTACCAGGTGAAACTGGTGGAAGGATTCAAATAGATAACTAGCTCTAACTAATCAGATTGGAAGTATTTTAAGACCATGTTTATTAACGAGACTCCTACAAGTGCTTTAATTGACTTTGGTTTATCGTCATACAATAATCTGAAAAAAAAAAAAAAAAAAAAAAATTCTGTGTGATTAATTGAGTTAATCTGGTAATCAAAGCTTATGATGATATTCTGACTGTCACAAGTTATCCAGAAAGAGAGAATTTTACTTTGCAATGTAAAATTCTGATTAGTTGTAAGATTTTGATATTTTATTAAGGAAGCACCTTATATTATTGTGGTTAAGTCTTCTACACATTCTAAAAAGATAAAAAAAGTTGTGAGAATAACATTTTAGGTGAAAAACTGAAAGTGAAGAAGGCATGGTAAAAATAAAACTTGAAATATTGCCAAAGCCTGTGAAAACAAAAAAAAAAGAGTAAAGATTGTTCTGTAGTGTTTTGACTGCGTGGAACCTTGTAAAATTGATAAAGTTGTAAATTATAAACTGTACGGGATATTGTTTTACAAGACAGAGATTATCTATTAAGTTGCTACTGGTAGTAGTGCTTAGCTTATTTGGAAAAGTTCATCAATTGATTGATTCAGTGGGTGTCAAATTAAAGTGCAACTAATCTTCATTTTGAGGTTCCGGACCTCAAAAAGAAAAACAAATTGAAATCATTCTGTAAGGTTTTACACTTTGTTGTTTGTCTGTTTGTTAATAATTAAAACTGTTGAGTATCCTGATAATATGATAACTGAGAGTGGGGAAGTCTTCAACCCCACATAAATGAACTGCTATAGCAGAGCTCTACAGAAAATTCATGAATATCAGGCATTCTTGGGTTTAGCAAGTTATTTTTGCAAAGTTTTAAACAATTAAAGATGAACCATTAACTTTGTTGGTAAAAAAAAGAGTAGTACCTAGTGCCTTAAGTTGGGTAACAGACCAATGAGATGTTTTGACAGAATTAAAGATTTGTTATGTTAACTTTAAATCCTATTCACAAGTTTCAGCCCAAAATGTGAAACCCAAATTCACAGTGACTGCCAGGTTTCAGTGGTGTACCTTTCCAACATCAAAATGGTGGCGAGTGGATGTATGCAATTAGGCAAATGTCTACTGCTGAAACTATGTATCACAGTTTCGAATCTGAAGCGCTGGCTGTTGTTTCTAATTATACAAAAGTATAAAGTTATGTTTCAGAACTCAAGTTCAGTGCGGTAACCGACTGTTCAGTTCAGTGTTACTGTTGGCTTGAAGTAAGCGAGACTTGTCTCCTTTGTAGTTCGCTGGTTGCTTGACCTCCAGGAGTTTGACTTTGATGTTGAAAATAGGCCAGGGAAGGCAATAACGTATGTTGACGCGGTAAGCCGGAATCCGGTATTTGCAAAGTCACATTAAAAAAGAAAGGTTTTATAAATTCTTTTCAAAATGGTGATGAAGAGATACTCGAGTAAGAGATTAAAGCAATTAAAATAAGGCAGATGGTCGGCAAAGAGGTTTAAGGTGGTAAGAACTGCTTTGTCGAATTATTGAAAGAAACAAGCTTAGTGTTACCCGAAAGCGCGCCTGTTACCCGCGAAGCGGTTATGATAATAATGAAATTTTGGAGTTTGTAATGTGTTGCTAAATAAGCTATATTAGTTTAAAAGGTTGGTAAAAAGCGTTGGCAAGTATGTGATCAAATCTATTGGGTACCAGTTTACTAAAAGCGTACTGGGAAGTGAAGTAGGGATAAAACATCCTATATCCAGGGTGTCAGTTCTATTTGATGTTCTACACGCGAACCATTGTGGTTATTTTTGCATGAGTAATGGTAAGACTTACGTTTTCACAATTATTGATGGTTTTACGAAATTTGTGTGGCTTGAGGTTGTGGCAGGCATGAGTGCCAAAGGTTTTATTGCTGCCCTTAATAAATTAAGCAAAGTGTGGTTTTCCGATGTGAATGGCAAGTGATAGACGCACTTCTTTTATATTTGAAAAGAATTCAAAAAGTAATGTGATAAACAGGGCACAAAGCATGTGTTAAATGCGCTAGCCTTTCGAGGACGAATGGGCAAGTTGAGCACCATTTTAAGTTGTCTGACCGCTTACATGAGCGATGGTCAGAAAAGGTGAGCTGGTTATCTTCCCAAGGTAAGATGACCATCAGCCAAGGTACTGGGAAACCTCCATTAAAATTTTGAATGAATATTGACTTTCTGTTGAATTTCAGGGTTCATGTGACTTGGTGTTGAGGGCAGAGGCAACAACGAAAGTTTATGAAGGGTCAATATGATAAAGGTCGATGTGTAACCAAACCGTTTGCTCTTGGTACTTTGGTTATGGAGGAGTGAAAGATTTTATGACGTGGTTGAACCAGTGGTGAATTGGTGCCTCGAATTGCAGGGCCTTACAAAGTTAAAGCTGTGTTGCCTAATGACCATTATGAAGTCACATAGCCCGACAGGGGCAAGAGGGCATTAAAGGTATTGTCGCCCATGACAAGTTGGAACTGTGGCATGCAAGATGTGAGACTACCTACATCCTATGAGGATATTCAATGATTCCTGTGTACTGTGAGGATATGGATGGTAATAATAATTGCCGTCTGGGGCTTAAGAATTTATCTGCCTACAGGGGCAAATGTTGTAACCGCCGTTAGGGGCTGATGGTTACAACAGCTGTAACCGCCGGAAGGGGCTAATGGTTACAAGAGCTGTAACTGCCGTCAGGGGCTGATAGTTACAAGAGCTGTAACTGCCGTCAGGGGCTGATAGTTACAAGAGCTGTAACTGCCGTCAGGGGCTGATAGTTACAAGAGCTGTAACTGCCGTCAGGGGCTGATAGTTACAAGAGCTGTAACTGCCGTCAGGGGCTGATAGTTACAAGAGCTGTAACTGCCGTCAGGGGCTGATAGTTACAAGAGCTGTAACTGCCGTCAGGGGCTGATGGTTACATGAGCTGTAACTGCCGTCAGGGGCTGATAGTTACAAGAGCTGTAACTGCCGTCAGGGGCTGATAGTTACATGAGCTGTAACTGCCGTCAGGGGCTGATAGTTACAAGAGCTGTAACCGCCGGAAGGGGCTGATGGTTACAAGAGCTGTAACCGCCGTCAGGGGCAGATGGTTACAAGAGCTGTAACCGCCGTCAGGGGCTGATGGTTACAAGAGCTGTAACCGCCGTCAGGGGCTGATGGTTACAAGAGCTGTAACCGCCGTCAGGGGCTGATGGTTACAAGAGCTGTAACCGCCGTCAGGGGCTGATGGTTACAAGAGCTGTAACCGCCGTCAGGGGCTGATGGTTACAAGAGCTGTAACCGCCGTCAGGGGCTGATGGTTACAAGAGCTGTAACCGCCGTCAGGGGCTGATGGTTACAAGAGCTGTAACCGCCGTCAGGGGGCAGATGGTTACAAGAGCTGTAACCGCCGTCAGGGGCTGAGGGTTACAAGAGCTGTAACCGCCGTCAGGGGCTGAGGGTTACAAGAACTGTAACTGCCGTAAGGGGTTGAGAGTTACTAAGGCTATAACCGCCGTTCGGGGCTGAAGGTTGTAAAACGTTGTAACTGCCGGGTGGGGCTGCGGGTTACAAAAGTACTAATTGCCGTTAATGGTTTATGCACTTGACTGCTTTCAGGTACCTGCCGTCGTGGGCCAAAGGTTCTAACTGCCGAGTGGGGCATGGTATTAAGCTGGTGATTTATTTTGGAAGTAATTGCGTTGAGGGGCTCACCAAAACTGCCGTTACGGGCTGATGATACTAATTGCCGTTAAAGGCTGACGAAATTAATTGCTGCTAGGAGCTTACGCACCTAATTTCCATCAGAACTTATAAGTGTTCATGCCGTAGTGGGCCAGATGTAC
Organism: Mythimna albipuncta; assembly: GCA_929112965.1. Lineage (NCBI taxonomy): Eukaryota > Metazoa > Arthropoda > Insecta > Lepidoptera > Noctuidae > Mythimna > Mythimna albipuncta. Next base: position 711,106 of record OV815986.1, on the reverse strand, counting down.
CAATTGTCGAGTGGAGCAAAGTAATGAACACTGCTGTAATGAGAACGTGGTTTTGTTTTGGAAATAATTGACTTGAGGGGCTTAACGAAATTGCAGTCAGGGCCTGTCATGAAATTTCCGTATGGATTCATGAATGCCTTGCGCCTTGCGGGGCCTTTGTTTGCTTTTCAGGGCTCTATCACCTCAACTCTGCCGCAAGGGATCGCTGTGCGAAGATTACAACTGCTGCTTGGGAACGTGTCGCAGGTTGCAGAGAACATTGAAGAATCACAGAATGCATGAGCAGTCGAGAATCCTTCGAGGACGAAGGATGGCAGGACGGCCGAACTGTTAGACTAAAAAGTTGATGATTATGCGCATCCCTAATGGCGTCGCGCATGATCGTCCCCGCACTAGCATCTTTGACATTCGAATATGGAATTGCGCCCTTTTCACGTTGTTATACTTTTTGAATAGTTTGAAGTTGTAATTAAATGTATTTCATGTTAAAATAACGTTTATCTCTATTAATATATATATATCTTTATTGTTTTTCATATGTCACAATAGTTTTATCGCAAAAACGAACACTTGACCCCAGGAGGTCTACTTGCTTTCTCCGAAACGTAATTTTCGTAAACGAACGATATTCAAACGAAGTTTCGTTAGTGCACCTACTCTGTTTCATTTTCGGACACACACAAGAAGTTCGGACCCACAGACAATCTTCGTGACCGAATAGAATGAACTATATGATTTGGGTCTTTTTATAAGTCATTTAAAGTAAATTACGGTTTTTAAATTAATTTTAAATCTTGCTTTATTTTAAAATTTTGCATTTATGAGGTGGTTTATTAAATATTTCTTGTAATATTTATAGATAAAACATAAATATGTCGTAAAAAATAATTTTCGATAAAATACAAAAAGACACCATAAAACAACCTTTTTTACGGTCATTGTTAACCGACTTATATAAAGAGCGCTACTTCACTTCAATCATCGGTACTAACGTATGACAACTAAAAATATCTGTATAATCACACGTAACATGTCAATCTTTGAATGTCAACTTGAATTTGACTTTTAGTTTGAATTTTTTTAAATATATCATGTTGCCAGTGCTTTTTTACATGACACATTCCGTAAGAAAGTCGGACTGTCGCAGTCTACCTTTTTGGGCCACGACAACTTTTCTTTACATTTAATACCTCTTTGATGTCATTAAATATTTCTTGTAATATTTATGCATTGGATACAAATGAAACTAAAAAAAACGTATTTATTATTGATGATGAGGCGGTATGGTCTAAGAACTTAGCCGGCCCAAATGGGGCAAAAAAAAACAATGTGTAACTTGTCAACATTGTCAACTTCAGTGCTGCCAATTTAGTATTATTATGGCTAAATTTAGCATTTTTCTAAGTAATTTAGCATGCATAAATTCAGTTTAGCATAGTTTTAGCATTTTACTTGGAAAGTTTGAATATTATTTTTAAATGCAAAATAAAATCCTGATAAACGAGGTGATGTTTCTGAACGCGACCCTAGTGGTTAGGGGAATCCCGCTTGGATTGAACTACATATGGTGTATTGCATCACTCGACGTTGTCATCAAAGGTAATTTAGTTTTGTTTGATTCTTATGTGGCTACGTGCGTTGAATAAGAGTTATTAAATTCACAATGTCAATAAATAACCTATAACTAACTTTATCGTGCAGAGTGGGAATTGATGTCCGATTTGAAAGAATGGCTTCTTCCGCTCTGCTCAGACATCATACGAAGAGGATACACACGAGGGTCTAGTTATCAGCATAGTATTTAGTATTTAGAAAATGTTGGCATATAATTGGCATTTTTTGATTTAGCAATAATTTAAGGAGTTGGCATCACTGGTCAACATGCATTGTTAGTTTGAAATCAAAAGATTTTTATTTGGACTTTACCTATACTTAACTCAAGTTACAAATAGGTATATTTTACAAACATATTTTTTCATCACGGTACGCGTTCTGTAAGAAAGTTTCAAGTAGAACTGTGGATGTCGCAGTCTTCCACAAGTTTTGTTGTGGATCTTTGATCTTTGTAAGTAATATTATCATAATTATACAATATAGTATGTACCTATTTGTTTTAAGTCGTGGGTAGTCATTCGTAGAATTCTTTTATTTACCATCTTAGTTGTGTCCAAATTTTGTTTTAAACAATAACAATTGATTTTATTACCACATAGTATTATAAGTAAATTCCACCAATTTTTACCTATTTAATTTCAATATTTTATGATTGTATTAAGTATTTAATCTGTTTTATTTTCAGATCAATGAACCAATACCATCCACCTCCAGGCAATCAAGCTAACCTCTAAACTTTTCACAGCCTGTTGGAGATAAAACCTTCTTGCAAGCTTCCTAAATTATATGAAAAAATATGACACTTCTATTTGTCACTTGTCTTCACTTGTTTTTTGTAAAATATGTTGTTCACACCGAAAATTATTAAAAAACTAATTTGCATTGAGCATCCAGTCATTGATTTTCATCAGAATACCCATAATTCTCGCACATGGTCCATAACGAGCCGGATGAAATATAATTAAGAAGATCAGCGATTATTTTCAAGAAAAAGAATAGAGACTGACTTCCACGCTGAATGGAGGTTCATGAGTTCACTGCTGGAGAACTGGATTGATTTCAAGCAAGTTAGTTAGTGGTGTACAGTTATAATTACGCTAATATCGTCACCCAACACTCAGGTAGTATATATAAGTAGTCATACTAAGGTCAGTACTATTTTATTAAATTACCAATTATATTGTGTTTGAGTAAAATCATTAGGTACTTTGTTGCATTGTGATTAGTATTTTATTCAACAGCAATGTTAAGTTTAAACTCATACTTTTAACAGTATAGTTAGCTATTTTGCTACATTATTAAACTTACATTATATTAAGCTGTAACTAATTACATAACTACTTAACAGTGGTATTAATTTTTAACAAGTATCTTGACATAATAAAAATATTTGAGTGTTAGATATTAGTACAAGTCATTGTTATAAATTATAGTTAGCAGTCAGAAAGGGCATAGACTACAGCTAGGCGTATAATTATTGAAATTATATTGTTGTTTTAATTTTTATATTCCTGTATCAATGCCAGGTTGACAACACTCGTCTCCCAGAATGTCTGAGGAAAAGGATTTAATTAAGAAGCGAGGCAGCTTCAAAGGTCGCTTGACTAGTTTCCTCAATTTTCTGGACTCATTCAAGGACAAGGAGCTATCTAGCTGTGATGTGTCCGAGTTGCAGTTGCGCATGGGCAAGATAGAGGCGTTGTATGAGCAGTATGATGAGGTACAGTTACGTCTAGAATGCATTGTTGACGACATCAACTTACAATATTCTCAGCGTTCCGAGTTTGAGTCTATTTATTATAAAACCTTATCTAGAGCCCAGAATATTCTGACTGACTACAATAAAGATAATAAATCGATGGAAAGTTGTAAAAGTACTCGTGTTAGCATAAAGCAGCCGGTTAAATTGCCAACGATTCAGTTACCAAAGTTTAGCGGATTATATTGTAATTGGCTTGAATTCCGCGACACCTTTACTAGCCTAATTCATTGTAATGATGACATAGACGCAATCAATAAGTTTCACTACTTGCGAGCATCACTTGAGGGAACAGCTGCTATAGTTATCAAATCCATTGAGTTTTCTTCAAGTAATTACTCTGTGGCATGGTCATTGTTATGTGATCGGTTTGACAACAAAAGATTACTGGTTCAGAATCATATAAGTTCATTATTTACTATTGAATCAATTACAAAAGAATCTTCTGTTGCCATTAAGAATTTGATCGATCAGTTAAATAAAGACTTGCGAGCTTTAGAGTCATTAGGGGAGCCTGTGAAACACTGGGATACACTTTTAATCTACATTGTCACACGAAAACTTGATCAAAAAACCTATCGTGAGTGGGAGGAGTGCAAAGGTAGGATAGACAAGGATGGCTTAATCACGTTTAACGCATTTATGCAATTCTTACGCAATCGAGCCGACCTCATCGAGACCCTGGAACTCCCCCGCAATCATTATTCGCAATCACCAGGTAAATCAGGTCCTAAGATCAAGTCAATGGTAGCACAATCTCCTATCAATTCTAGCACTGACTCAGCTTCTAAACCTTGTCCTAAATGTAATAACAACGATCACACATTAAATAATTGTCCACAGTTTCTCGCATTGAGTAACGATGACCGTCTCAAATCATTACCTAGTTATAAGGTATGTTTTAACTGTTTTCGTTCCGGACACTATGCTAACAAATGTAAAAAACCAGGCTGCAAACTATGCAAACGTAGGCACAACACATTAGTTCACGTACATTCTAATGGCACTGTATCGAATACACCTAGTGGTAATTCGATGAATAACTTGTCTGCTACGACTGAAACGAATAACGTAGCTTTATCCGCAAACATTGCATCTCCGTGTGGTCATACGCAACGAGATGTGTTGTTATCAACCGCTTTGATCAAATTAAGAGACCACAATGGGTGTGTGCATCTCGCTCGCGCGGTGCTCGATAGTGGTAGCACGTCTTCACTCATAACAGATAGGTTGTGCAATAAACTTAACTTAAAAACTAGCCAGGTAGATAGATCAATCCTTGGAATCAATAACGTCACTTCGCACGTAGGTAAAATATGTCGGGTTAAGGGTACGCCATTAGATGATAGCTTTGTATTCGAACTAAATTGTTTTGTTCTTCCGTTCATTACGAGTAGTGTTCCGTGTCGTCAGATAAATATTTCTGATTTCGACTTACCCTCGAATATTACTTTAGCTGATCCTACTTTTTATAACCCTGCCGATGTTGATATTTTAATCGGCGCTGATCTTTTTTGGGATTTGTTAGGATCTCAAAGACTAAAGTTAGGTACCGGGAAACCAATATTATGTGAAACCCGTCTAGGATGGATAGTTTCCGGTCCAGTTACTCAGAATACTATCTCACTGCTGACGAATGACGTAAAGTGCAATATGTCTAAAATGGTTGCCGACAGCGATGGTGACTGGGAAAACCTCAAGTCAGAATTGACAAAGTTTTGGCAATTAGAGGAGGTGAATGCGAAGTCTTCCAATTCTTATATGCCTGAAGAGAAATTGTGTGAAGACAATTTCGTTACAAATACGACACGATTGTCTGATGGTCGTTTTTGTGTTCGCATCCCCCTTAAGAAAGATCCTTCAATTTTAGGAAATTCTTTTAATAAAGCCACACATTGTTTACATTCTTTAGAGCGTAAATTAAAGGTTAAGACGAACTTTAGTAGAATGTATCATGACTTTTTGTCAGAATACGAGTTACTTGGTCATATGACAAAAATTAATAAACCTAATTTATGTTTGGGTTATTTTATTCCACATATGGGAGTTTTACGCGAGTCGAGTACCACGACCAAACTTCGTGTTGTTTTCAACGCTAGTGCTTCTACTTCGACGGGAGTGTCCTCTAATGACCTACAGATGGTTGGGCCAACCGTACAGGACGGTCTATTGTCTATACTTCTTCGCTTTAGAGTCCACAAGTATGTTTTATCTGCGGATGTGGAGAAGATGTATAGACAAATAGTCGTCCACCCGTCGGACAGATATTTACAACAGATTGTTTGGCGTGATAATGTTAGTGATCCTATTAATGTTTATCAATTAAACACCGTCACGTACGGTACGGCCAGTGCGCCATTCCTTGCGACACGATGCCTTAAACAAGTAGGACTCGACTGTAGGAACCCTAAGATATCGGAAATCATCCAACATGACTTCTATGTCGACGACTTGCTGACCGGAGGGGATGACTTAGATGAAGTAAAGTTCATTCGCACTGAAGTCACCAAAGCGCTTGCGTCGGCATGTATGCCATTGAGAAAGTGGAAGTCAAATGATTCTCAATTATTGTCGAATGCTGTCCCTGCGTCATACGATTTGAACATTGGACAAAATGAGCCAGAAAAGTTGCTTGGTCTCTGTTGGCATATCGGCACTGATGAGATAGGGTTTCCTATAGGTCTGACTAAATCTTCGACTAGGTACACAAAGCGTGACTTGTTATCCGTTATTGCGCGAATCTTTGATCCCTTAGGTCTGTTAGGTCCTATTGTTATTACTATGAAGATCTTGCTACAGAAAATGTGGTTAGATAAATTATCATGGGATCAACCATTACCTAATGAGATTTGTAAACAATGGGAGATTATTATTAAATCTTTACCTCTTTTAAATCATGTTCGCATTCCGCGACTTGTAGTCTGCAATTCATTTACGGAGTTAGAACTCCATATTTTCACAGACGCGTCTGAGTCCGCGTACGGTGCTTGCGTCTACATTCGCAGTGTTAATGCTAAGGGTGAGTACATGGCTCGCTTGTTAATGGCAAAGAGTCGAGTTGCTCCCATCAAGCCTACGACAATTCCGCGACTGGAGTTATGTGGTGCGGTAGTCGGTTCTCGTCTTCACGAGAAGGTGATGAGCTCACTTCGAGTGAAGATCAGTCGGGTTTATTGTTGGACTGATTCAACCATTGTCTTGGGATGGTTACAGATGATGCCTACCAGACTTCAGCCCTTTGTGCGCAACCGCGTTGCTGAGGTTTTGGATAAGTCGGGTAACTGTACTTGGAGGCACGTCCCAACAGATCAAAATCCAGCAGACCTAATATCTCGTGGCATGGATATTAGTGATCTGCAGGAGTCAGATCTGTGGTGGAAAGGACCAGATTTTTTAAAACTAGATTCGTCTGAATGGCCTTCTCAAATTACGAGCCCAGGACTACAATCGTTACCGGAGACTCGACCTAAAATCATATTACATGTTGTAAACGATTCGAAACCTGAAGTTTTAATTGATTTTAGGCGTTATTCCAATTACACACGGCTCGTACGATCTGTTGCCTACGTATTACGATTTATTAAGTCATGTAGAAAGCATTACCCTAAAACCAAATACTTGTCACATGATGAGGTACAAGATGCACTAACTCTTGTCATTATTAAGAGTCAGATTCAGTCATTTTCTGAATACCAATTATTTTTGAACAAAAAGAGTTTACCTAAAAAGAGCGCCCTTCTAAAGTTTAATGTTTATTTAGACGATAATAATGTAATGCGAGTAGGAGGACGTCTCGATAACTCTAATTTTGCTTATAGTAAGAAACACCCTATTTTATTACAGTCCACTCATGATTTCACTAAACTATTATTTAATTTTGAGCATAAAAGGCTGATGCATGCTGGCCCACAATTATTATTAGCTTCCATTAGGGAAACTTATTGGCCAATAGGAGGTCGCAAGTTGGCGAAAGCCTGTTATCATAAGTGTGTTTTGTGTCACCGTATGAAGGGTAAGGTTGTAGCTCCCTTAATGGGTAACTTACCACGAGAACGCCTTCGTCCAGGTTATCCCTTTGAAAGCACAGGCGTTGATTACGCTGGCCCTATTATGTATGCTAGTCGCCAGGGCCGTGGATGTAGGTTAGTAAAGGTGTATGTCGCTATTTTTATTTGTTTCACAACCAAGGCCATTCATTTGGAGCTCGTTGGTGATTTAACTAGCAATAGTTATTTACTGGCTTTGTATCGGTTTATTTCTCGGAGAGGTAAACCTGCTGATATTTTTTCCGATAACGGTACCTCATTTGTCGGTGCATACAACGACCTTTCCAAATTTTTAAAATTAAATAGTTTGTCCTTGGGTGAAAGTGCAGCAAACGACGGAATAAGGTTCCATTTTATTCCCGCCTACACCCCACATTTCGGTGGACTCTGGGAGGCGGGTGTCAAGTCAGCAAAGTATCACCTTCAGAGAGTGTTGGGAAATTGTAACTTGACTTTTGAAGAGCTGTACACCACACTAACCAAGATTGAAGCCATCTTGAACTCTCGTCCATTGACGCCGTTGTCTTCAGATCCTGCAGATTATACTCCGCTCACGCCAGGACATTTTCTTGTGGGACGGCCACTTACTTCCTTGCCGCAACCTGATTACCAGGATAGCTCTGCCAATTATCTGTCTCGTTACCAGAGGATCGAGCAGCTTCGCCAGCATTTCTGGAGCAGATGGAGCAAGGAGTATGTTGCAGAATTGCAACAACGCTCCAAATGGCGTTCCTGCAAGGATGGCTTGATGCTGAACTCCTTGGTGGTGATCAAGGAAGACGATCTTCCTCCGTTGAAGTGGAGACTTGGACGGATCGTGGCTGTTCATCCAGGAACGGATGGTATCGCCCGTGTAGCTGACATTCGGACGTCTACTGGAGTCGTTCGACGGGCATTCAACCGAATCTGCCCTTTGCCTGTGTCTTCAGAATCTGGTTGAAACCATTGGTTTCAACGCCCGGGGAAATGTTGGAGATAAAACCTTCTTGCAAGCTTCCTAAATTATATGAAAAAATATGACACTTCTATTTGTCACTTGTCTTCACTTGTTTTTTGTAAAATATGTTGTTCACACCGAAAATTATTAAAAAACTAATTTGCATTGAGCATCCAGTCATTGATTTTCATCAGAATACCCATAATTCTCGCACACAGCCCGAGGTAGCTGTGGACATAGGACCCTGCCAGGAAATCGACCACCAGTGACATGAAAATCTCTGAATCCTACAGGATTCAAGTTAATAAAAATTATAAATGTATTTTTTAGTCTTTTATTAGTCTTTTTAAACAACAACAACATAAGACAGTCACAGTAGCCTGAAAACACCATAGTACTCCACTTCCAGTGCTTTGCTAAGGAAAAGCCTACAGAGGCTTTTTGGAGGTAATAAAGGCACTATTTCCTGGTACCAACAACTCCTCAAATAATTACAGACTGTGTCTCATATTATTCACAACATGTAAGTCAGGAATTTGCGTAATGTTGAGCTGAAAACATCACAGTAGTACTCCACTTCCTAATGCTTTGCTGAGGAGAAGCCTGAAGATGCTTTTTGGAGGTAATAAACGCACTATTTTCTGGTACAACTCTTCAAATAATTGTCGATTGAGTCCCTCATTTCCCACAAACTGTGTCAGGTATTTGCATAATTTGAGCTGAAAACATCACTGTAGTACTCCACTTCATAGTACTTGGCTAAGGAGAAGCCTTTGGAGGCTTCTTCAAGGTAATAAAGGCACTATTTCCTGGTACAACTTCTCAAATAATTGCCGACTGAGTCTAACATTATCCACAACATGTAAGTCAGGAATTTGAGCTGGTTGCCGGGTCTTTGTACGCTCTAAACATTCGTAATGTAGAGCTGCTTCAATTAAAAGCATTCTTGAGGTCATTTTAAGCACTTTTCTTACAAAATCAACACAAACGAAAATGAAAAGGTAAGGTTTTTGGTTTCGTCAATTTGACGTTAAAATTGCAAAACATTCGTATGTCATAATCATATTTTCTTTCGAAACATAACTAATTAGAGTAGGTTTAGAGATTCGGTACGTCAAATAATTTTCGTTCGTACGAAATTTCGGGAACGAAATGAACCATGGTAGGAAACACGCCGAATTTCGATCGAAACTTCGTTTTTCGGAGAAAGCGAGTAGACCCCCTGTAGGCTTCGACTCTACTGAACCCCTATAGATTTACCGACATCTTAAAGCGTCCGTGGAACATTACACGCCGTCACCAACTCGGGCTCAATCCGAACGGTTACCAGACATCGAACTACCCATTGCTCGCCATCCGCAAGTCCACGTCTACGGTGAACGGTTAGCTTACCAATAGTGCTGACGGCGCTGGTGGCAGCGCTGGCCAGCTGTTCCTGCGTGCCGGCCGCCCCGCCCACCAGCGTCTTGGTGTCTTCCACCAGGGTCTTGGCTGTCTTCAGGATGTTCTCGCGGTGGTCGGAGAACGTGTCTGTTTCCTTCTCGGAGTGGAGGGTTCCTGGAAATAATAGGATAGGTTAGTTTTAAGAGTTCGTTGTTTAGATTTCAAATACAAATAGGGTTGCAACGAAATATCTGAAGTGCTGAAAACCAATAAACAACCGAAAACTAAAATATCAATCTTCTTCTTCTTCTTCCTGCCCTTATCCCATATTACTTGGGGTCGGCGCAACACGTTTTCTTCTTCCATTCTGTCCTGCCACCCGTCAAACTATCACTAACTCCCTTTTCTTTCATATCAATAATTATTATTACTATCGTAAAAAAAAAAAATATCGAAACTACCCACCTAAATTAACAAAATTACAGTAAAATCAAGAAATGCAACAATGACTGTCCAAAAAGATTGATGACAGGTAGATCTCAAAATCTTTCTATTCTTTTTAAACTATTTAAGTACAAACCTGATCAAAATGTAAGTAAATTTGACCAGAGTCGTGTGTTTACGACTGGGTACTTTATCTAGTTTAATTCTTCGATTCCCATTGGTGACAGAAAAATACCACACGACCGTGGCGAAATGGACACGAAAATATTTGTTGGATAAATCCGACGAAGGCGATTGAAGATTCAAAAGTGAAATTTGGATTTTGTAGCAAGATGTGAACTGTAAAAAATATGGTTGCAAGCTGCCGTGTACTTAATTATAGCAAGTGATACTGACCAGCACTAGCGAACAGTATGGTGGTGTCCAGGTCGCCGATGATGGCGGCGATGGTGGCGGCAGCGTCGATGCACGCCTGAGTACCGCGCGAGCCCGCTTGGAGAGCACTCAGCACGGCTATCACCTAAGAAGAAAAGATATATGGGTCAGCAAAAATGCTTCTCGCAGTTCAAATTAAAGCCGTCAATCACGTCTTCCTCTTCTTCTTCCTGCCCTTGTCCCATCTTATTTGGGGTCGCCGCAATACGTTTTTTTCTTCCATTCTGCCCTGTCACTCGTCATACTATCACTAACTTCCTTTTCTTTCATATCGCTCTTCACGCAATCCATCGATCTTTTCTTTGGCCTCCCTCTCCCTCTCCACCCATCCACATGTATACTAATAACTCTTCTATAATCTTAAAACTAAGCTCGCATACGCTCGCAGGCACCCCCTCTGGGTTGTTTTTTTTTCAGTGCGTAAAAATCACCCAGATGAAATCTCCCGAATTTGGGCGGAGCGGCAGATAGTGCCAGACTAACTGACTAAAAAACCCGCCCCGTTTCTTCGTTGCCTTTCATAACAGTACGCGCCGTCGACGACTTATGCTCGGTCCGGACAGTTACCGGACGGTCGGACAGTCCATAAACTTTTTTATTTATTATTATTGATAGGCTTGCGATTGACTACCATCTCACCTGATGGTAAGCGGTGATGTGGTCGACGAACCAACTTCAAGTAAGCATATTCAAAGTAAACTAACTACCACTCTACTAACTAGTACTCTTAGTAGTGTGTTTTAAGTGAACTTCAAGTAAATATATTCGACTTATTTCTTCGTCTGGTTATAACTGAGTGGTGTGACGTACCTTCTCGTTGACGAGCTTGGCGGAGTCTGCGACGGCGCGCTGGTTGGCGGGGATGGCGGACAGGCGACAGTGGCCGCCCGCCTTGATCAGTTCTGATACTCCCTCGCCCAGCTCCACCACCGCTACACGGATCCTAAAGGGAAACAGGACAACGTAAACTTTGTTCTTGTATTTTTTGTTTGTAGGAGGTAATCTCTGAAAGTACTGATCCGATTGCAAAAATTTTTTCACTGACAAAAACCTGCTATATTTGTGAGTGACATAAAGACACAAAGCATTTATTTCAAATAGACCATTTGCGGGCACTTTTGAATAGTCAAACGTCGCTCAGTCCAAAAAAATGTGAAGCTAAATTGCACGCGCATCTTTGGATGGACCATGGACATTCTATAATATGTAAATTGTAATTAGTATGGAATACATTTCTTGTTGCTTCTATTATGTGAGCACAATATAGACAGTAAAAAAATAAAAATAAATAAAAGCTAGAAATCGAATTAAGCTACTGGCAGCTAAGAGATGACCAGTCTCAACTGACGGCACCCGTTCACGAGCATGACGAGTTGCAGCTTTAACCCCCTAACCAATTATTTTGTTTGAATGTGGTGAGCAGTAGGCCGTACCTGTTGGCGACGTCTCCGTTGGGCGTGGTGGCGGAGGCGCCGACGCTGTCCTGCGCGAGCTGCTCGTACTTCTGGCACATCTCGTTGCCGAGCTGCACCAGCCGGCTCGCGTCTGTCGCTGACTTCGCCGTCTATACAGATGAAGTAGTAAATGTACTTAGTAATAAGCGTCATTGTAACCTTTAGGTAGTCGACAATAAACGACCGTACACTGCTGACTGCATACCGAATGCATCACCCACGATCGTCGGTGATGAGGCTGTATATCCCGCGGAAATGTGGGGGTCGAGTTTTTTTAAATGGTAAGACCCTACACAACCGCGAGGTATGCAGTCTCAGGGAATATTTCCTAACTGCCGACGTGGGTATGCATCGAGATGTAGTGTCGTACTAGAGCAGACGTGTTTCCTTTCGCAACACATCACCCCACATACTTCACAGAGAAAAATAACTATACACACTGTACACACATCAATTATTATAAATTTGTTGTGCATTTTGTAAGAGAAATTTGAAATAAATATATGTGTGTTAATGCAATTAAATGCAATTTTTATACCTAAAACATTTGTACGCCGTTATTGGCAAAACATGGACGCTCCCTACACACTATTAATGTAAGTGTCTGATAAGTCAGCCCCCCTAGCCAAGTTACAACCGAATTCTGTTCTCTAATCGGTAACGCCTCGGTGACAGCAATTGTAGAAAACGACGATAAGTTGGTAGCCATGTTGACGCGCCTGAGTCGGCCGCTCGTTGTACAATGTAGCGTTTGTATAACAAGGGATGTAGCGTTAAATATTGTAGAGACGATTTTGAACGATGTGACCACGCGACTTTACATTGAGATGACGTCATTCCTATACGTTTCATCACTTTTCGACAGCGTTAACGATTGCAGAATAACAACTTGGCTAAGCGAGCTGTTTATGTAAACGCATGTTAGACAAATAAATTAGAACTATATTTAAAATTAAAAATGTCGTCAGGGTTGAGAATAACGACTTTATCGACCCCGATGACTTTTTAATTAATTATTTTTTAATTAAAATATAATTATTATTTATTAAACCAATAATATTACCATATCCGTAGCAAGTCTAGCGATCTCTTTGGCTGCACCGACCATCCTGGTCTGGTAGTCTACGAATGAATCCGTCTCGTCGTAAGTTCCGATCAGTGACATTCTGTAACAAGACAAAAAATATAATTAGTTATTTACGAATTACACAATTTATTTTACATTTTTATTGATAGGCTCGCGTTTGACCACCATCTCACCTGATGTAAGCGATGATGTGGTCGACGATGGAGCACGCTTGCCTAGAAGTAATCACTCTTGACTTAAAGACTCCTAAGTTGTAGCTATCAGGAAATACAGACTCCGGCAGGGAATTCCACTCCTTAGCTGTTGTTGTTAATTGCTTTACCAAATGAAAATTATTTTTTCTTTCTTTTCTTTCTTTCTCTAAATTCCGAAAACATAAACATGACGATAAAATGCCAGGTTTAAATGTAATAAACGTATGAATGAAACATTCGGGAAAATCTGGGGCGGGTGACTAGTGCCTAGTCTAGATATATATAAGAAGTATGTAGCGCTATCCTTGAAGCAGTCACTTCAAACGCTGAGTAACCGTGAACACGGTTAAAATAAAGTTTACGATGCCTGCTGTATCGCGGATCTAGTCCGGCGACATTGACATTAACACTAGAGTTTATTTGTTGGGGATTTTATAGATTGTTGAGATAGATAGATAGATTTATTCTTTATTGTACACCAAAATAAAAATTACATGAGAAACTTAAAATTTATAGGGTGTCACAAAGGGCGGTCTTATCGCTAAAAGCGATCTTTTACAGACAACCTTTGGATGGATTTGAGTTTAATAGACTGTAAAAGACTAGCTTATGTCTGCGACTTCACCCGCGTACTTATATTTAGCCTATAGCCTGTCATTCAGGAATAAAGCTTGCTCTATAGGTGAAAAAATTTTAGCAATCGGACCAGTACTTCAAGAGATTACCTCCTACAAACAAAAAATTGTACATTTTGATGCAAGTGCAGAAAGGTTGTCATTGCGACCGAGGCGGAATCCGCACGAGCTTATGGAGGACTGCAGTGACAAATTAGCACGTGTTTCAAACGACTTTTTTCAATAAACTCACTGAAATGAATAAACGGGGGTTGACTGGCGACTCGCGAGGGACGATGCGCGCCCAGTTTGATACCATACATGTACTTAATAAAATTATGGCGGGGGAGAGCACAAGCACATTTTAGCACTTGTGCGGGAAATAGCCTATTGCGTGCCTGTAAGCGGTGGGATAAGAGCGGGTTTTCGAGTGAGAATATTGAAATACAAACTTTACCTCTTTATTATATTAGTGTAGAAGTGTAGTTTGGCGATGAGTTTTTTGAGAGTAAGATTCGCGTTTGACTTCTCACTTGATGGTAAGCGATGATGTGGTAGACTTAACTTTTTCATGAAATAGCCACTCAATAAGGTAAAACGAACTATAAAGGTTATATTCCCCGAAAAACCAACACTGAAATACTTAACTGTGTATGTTAACATATATCTTGAAAGTTTTAACCCATTAATTAATTAATAGGGTAGTTTCCAGGGTTAAAATAATTACATTTTATTTAGTTCGTATTTTAGATTGTAAAAAAATATTCGACACGTATTTTTCCATTAAACAAAAAATAACAAATAAGTCCATTAAAGTTACGTGTGACGTCACCCCGTGCGACAAAATGTAACACGGCGTGACGTTCCACGTAACTTTAATGGGCTATATCTTTGTCATTTTTAGTTTAATTTACAATTAAAAAATACGTGTCCCTTATTTTTAAATAATCTAGAAGACGGGTTTTTTTACGTTATTGTCTCAAATCAGACTGTATCGTTGAGAGTGTTTCAAATTCTAATTGGCTAGAGTTTATAAGCTCTTAATAGACTAGTGCGCCTCACCATCAACTGTTGTATCACTGCTTACCATCAGGTGGGACCGTAGGCAACAACTAGTTTATATCAATTTGAAAAATATGAAAATGAAAAAAATAACACTAACTTCAGTTTATCCATGTTGTAATCTTGTTTACAGATCTTCAATTAGAACCAAAATAAAATAATGAACGTCACAAATTATAATCAAAACACTAATAAGTACACAAAATAGTTCCAAATAACATATCAATCAAATACTAAGTATCTCTACACTTTCAAAAACGCTATCATCAGCATCAAAGAAATCCCACTAAGCACAGTTTCACACTTGGCACTAAAAAAAAAACAACTTAACTAAACGTTAAACAAGACTACGTAAGAACGCAACGCTTTAGTCACCGTGATAGCGCGTCGATCGCATCGAGCGACCTAGCACAACTGATCGAAATAGTAAACACGCTTTGTGCGCTTACGTACGTTAGTATGTCGATAATCCAGATATGGCGTCTAGACTGATTGAAAGACTTACTGTCGGTAAGTCTGTTACTAAACTCCCATAGAAGCAAGAAATATTAGCAAACTAGATGCTCCCAGCGGCATGGCCCCTCCAAGGTATATTCTGTCACAGGGAAATGAGGATATCATGGATTTCACGAAATCGCGGTAGATGACGAATATTCTTGTTTATTACGTCTTCTTACTAAAAATTTTCGGTAAAGTAGGAACTGTGCAGCCCGTGTACTGGCCCGTGGCTGCACGTCTAGAGCGAACGAGAGAAATGCAAGGCTCGAATTTTATTCCGACGTATCAGCTTTTCTGACATTTTACTAGACTTAGTTTGGTGAAACGATTCGACATATCACTGACGATAAATTGGTGTTTTGTCATATCACTAAATATTTCTAGTAAGAAGGCGTAATAACCAAGAATATTCGAAATCTACCAATATTTCGTGATATCAGTAGGGATTTCGTGAATTCTCTGATATCCTCATTTCCCTGCGACATATATATATATATCCCGAGATAAAAATATCCTATGTGTTATTCTAGGACATGGTTTACTAAAACGTACGTGAAGAAGTGAGTAAAAAATATACACGCACACACTCACAAACTTCGTCCTTTCCTATATAATATTAGTATTATGGAGCAAACCAAGGAACGAAGTCAACGAAGGAACTTACCAGCATAAAGTAACCCTCACTTTATAGGGTTATTTTAAATCGGTTTAATGGATAGAACCGTTTCTAAGTTCTAAATAAATAATACCAGTACGTAAGTCTCTGCTTAGAAAAAACCAGAGCTAAGACAAAGTCTAGCAATAGCTTGACTCTTCAACGTAGTCTTTAATCTATAGACTATGTTGTAGACATTTTTGTTTGGCAATGCCTACTCTTGCACATATTGCTTCCCTGGTTGCTAAATAACTGCTTTTTTGAAACCATGTTAGTAAATTTGTAAATTTTAAATTCCACTGAAAGCATCGTGAGAAATCCTGGATTTGACATTACTGGAAATCTCCGCTTCGAGCAAGTGTGAGGAGTAATTGTGCCTTCTCAGTATGACAAGAATCTTTTGTTACAATAAGCCAGTCACTAGAGATTGTCAGTACCCGTTAAATTCATATGACGTCACCGAACTAACTATAAACAAAAATAATACCATCTTCAGTTAGATCATCGACGGTGAAAGAGTTGGATCGGAGCCAAATGCAATTCCTATTGACCGGAGACTACTTAAGAAATTAGCGAGCCATAATTAACTTATGAATTAATCTCTGACAGTTGGAGATCAAAAGTGGCTGGAGTACACGGAGCTAAGATAAATAATGGACAATTATATGAAGGATATGATATACCTACATACTGTTTTTTTTGTTTTTATATTTTTTATTTGTAGGAGGTAATCTCTAAAAGTACTGGTCCGATTGCTAAAATTTTTTCACCGATAGAAAGCTGCTTTATTCCCGAGTGACATAGGCTATATTTTATGTACGCGGGTGAAGCCGCAGGCAAAAGCTAGTCTTATATATGTAAATACATTTTTTATTAGCATTTGCCAATGGTTTCGTCCGCGTGAATGTTACTTATTGCGGATGCGAAGTCGAAGTTGAAGACGGATAAAAAGTCGCCTATATCCATGATTGGAGTTCAAGCTTCCTCTGTACCAAATTTCATCAAAATCGGTTCAGTAGTTTAACCGTGAAAGCGAGACAGACCGAGTTACTTTCTTTTATTATTGATAGGCTCGCGTTTGACCACTATCTCACTTGATGGTAAACGATGATGTGGTCGACGATGGAGCACGCTTGCCTAGAAGTAACCTATAATAATGGTATGGAAGTATGGAGTAAGTAGCAGAGAGAGAGCAGCGGTGGCCGAGTGGTAACGGCCCCGACTTACGAGTTGTAGGTCGCGGATTCAAACCCGGCCAGGTGATGGGGGTGGATGTGATGAAATACATATATACAGTGGGGGGTGATGAAATAAATTACACAAAGTAATGCACTTTGTGTAATTTATTTCATCACCACTGCTCTCAAAACGGTGAAGGTAAACATCGTGAGGAAACCGGCATGTCCTAGAACCAAAAATTTGAAGATATGTTTTTTTTTTCCGATGGGAAAAATCATCCTATGACAACAACCGGTCTTGGGTGGAGCGGGAGATAGAGTCAGACTCTTACTGACTAAAAAACCCATCCCGTTCCTTCAAGCCTTCATACCGGGGTTCGAGCTCCCTTTCGGATAACCCTGGCCCCAGTAGGCTTCGACCCGGCTGGGCCACTGCTGTTGCTGACAACTTCTTGAGGTTGAATAGCGCGTGCCGTCGACGACTTGGGCTTGGTACGGAGAAATTCACTAACCCGCGTTGGGTCCGGCCCATTCCTTCTCCTAGAGAGGAGTCCTGAGTCCCAACAGTGGGAACATTATAAGGCCGACTATGCTATGCTATGGATTAGTAACTATATCCCCGAAGAAAAATCTCTTTTAAACAAAATATAAAGCCTACACGCAGAATGTCGGTACAGTTGGGTCGTTGCGCGCTTCTTAAAATAGCGCACATGACTGCGTTATATTTGTGGCACAGCTGAGCGGTTAAGGCCGGCTCATACGTCGC
Organism: Mythimna albipuncta; assembly: GCA_929112965.1. NCBI lineage: Eukaryota > Metazoa > Arthropoda > Insecta > Lepidoptera > Noctuidae > Mythimna > Mythimna albipuncta. Next base: position 692,980 of record OV815986.1, on the reverse strand, counting down.
TACTCATCATAACATACATTCTTGACATTGCGCTTGTATTTAAGAAAGGGGTAGGTAGTGTTTACTAGACTTAGGCTGCTTCGTTGGCTTTATTCATTAGTCCCTTTGTAAAATAATGTAAATACCGTACAATGAGTACAAATGAGAGTAGTTTCGATTGGCATGTTGTGACGATTTATTGTCAAACCGATGAAAGAAATAATAATATTCCACAACTATCACACAGCGCCGTCTAGTCCCAAGCTAAGCAGAGCTTGTGTTATGAGTACTAGACAACTGATAAACTTACTTATATATTTATAAATACATACATATTATAGATAAATTACACCCAGACACAGAACAAATGATTATGCTCGTCACATAAACATTTGTCCTGGGTGGGAATCGAACCCACGACCTCCGGTATAGCAGTCAGGGTCACTAAACAATAGACCAGCAGGCCAGTCTTAGTTTAAACCTTAATTAATTTACGAAAAATTTAATTTATTTACGAACTGTGAACGGAAAAAAGTTTAATCAGAATCCAGTTCTTCAATTTTACTCATCTCTGAGTTGTTCAATTTTGACAAAATTTCTTTGATTTGACAGTACGAGGTGACGTCACAACATGGCAATCAATCCTATTCTCATTTGGAGCGTATAGTATTTACATTTAATGTTTTTAAGTTTCCAATTTTTTTTTTCTAATTTGTATTTTCTAGTGCTTGACCGCGATCCCACCTGATGGTAAGCAGACGCAATCGTTGATGGTGAGGCGCACTAGTTTCTTAAGAGCCTATTCACTGTAGTCTTGAAGACACTTAAATTAAAATCGGACAGGAGGATCGCTGCAGGCAAATTGTTCCAGTCTATCGATGTACGCGGTATAAAAGACGAAGCGAAACGCTTAGTTCGGACCGTAGAGGTGATAACAACGTGGGTGGTCACTCGCCGTATGTCGGGTTGTCTGATAGCAGAAAGGAGTTGGCGGATTATATATAGCATATTCGGCCTTATAATGTCCCCACTACTGGGACTCAGGCCTCCTCTCTAGGAGAGGGAATGGGCCGTAATCCACCACGCCGACCCAGTGCGAGTTGGTGGATGTCACATGACTTCGAATTTTTGGTTCTAGGACATGCCGGAAATAAAAAAAATATGATTGGTGGAATAAAATCATGTAATGTCACCCTATAAAATATCATAAAGCTGGCTACCCTAAGCTTATGCTCAAGGCTTTGTAGATTGAACTTAACCAAATCAATGGGAAATAATCAGTGGGAAGTTTCGTCAGCACGCAGCAAGTGTAACTGAAATATGCTTGTAACTGACCTGTGTTCTGTCAGCCTGGCGATGGCCCTCTGCATGGTATCGAGCAGCGGCCCCACAGCTCCCCGCGCCGCGCTGAGCTCCCGCACGCAGGCCTGCAGCTCCGCCAGCGACGCGCGGCACTGCGACACTTGCGCCGATACTTTGTCGTGCACCGTCACTGCCTAAGGACCGATCACACTTGATTAATATGTAATAACTGGCACTTTACCGGCGAGTTAATCTTATTAACACTTTTTAAACCGTATTTTAAATTTCATCGAAATGCGGGCATGATATTTTAAGATTTTTGTCCAATTTGAGATATATTTGCCTCAGTAATCGTCAACACATCATTGTGATGAGAACCACTTTTTTACCCGACTATGGAAGACTACCTGATTAATTTATTTTGCTTTTGATTACAATATTGACTTGTCTGCACTGTTCTTACAAAATATCTATTAATATTAATAATGATATGGAAATATTGTAACGTAACCAAGAAGCGCAGCTTTTTGTTTTTGTGCTCACACCTTATTTAATTTATACTATAATGTCTACACGTGAGGTTTTTGTCTGGTTTTATTAGCTGTAAGTCCTCCATGTACTAAATAAATAAATAAAAACCACTTTTAAAAAAAAAGAGTAACCATGGATTTTCTTGTCGGTTCTTCTCCGTAGGAAACGACCAATTTGTAACCGTGCACTAGCTTCTGACGTTTTATAAGTACCCATGTAGGCCTATGTGAAATAAAAACTTTCGAATTTTAAATTTTTGAAATTTGATGTAACGGTATTGATTGATTATATCATTGAAACTGTGACGGCCGTTTTGGATTATTTCGGTGTCGGCATAGACTTTTTTGTGTACAGACGAGGAGTGAGAGGAAGAGGGTGTGGGGCGAGGGGTGAGGGAGTTATATTGTACAAAGAGTATCAGCTTACCCTGGGGTTCCCGGCAGCAGACTTGGTAAAGAGCACGAGTTGCGCGTGCGTCTCCAGCACCGTGCGCGTGTGCTCCAGCAGCCCCGCCTGCGTGCTGGACTCCGTGATGTTGGACGCGGCCCCGATGGCGCCCGTCACCAGCGGCTCGGCGTACGACACCTGGTAGACACAAATGTATTTTAATATTAGAAACTCACACGAAATTCTCTCAAACGAAAGAAACGCCTGGGTGTGACCAAGGCGGACCGGTGAAGCATACGGTGGAGTAACAGACGCTGGCGTGTCCTAGTGGAGGCGATCAGCGGCGGCGACTTTTTGCGCTAGGTCCTGGTTCAGGCCATGATCCGAAGAGAGGGAATGAGATGTGGTCACATCTTTCTGCGGAGCAGTAATGCTTGAGCAAGAGCCTGCAGCAAGAGTCAGGAAACGGATGTTCTCACGAACAAGCCGCCTCGAAAGAAGACGCCCAGGGCGTCGGAAATACGGACGACGACCAATTGATAGCTTGCCGTCTGCTCTTTGTTTATGGATTGAGCCCGAATCATCCGACGATATCAGAAAAGACCTAGCAAAACCATCTAATCCCCGCGACCCTTACCAGACCATTGATCCACCTTGTGGGAGACTTCCCAACGCTGCATCAGCCAGTGATCATGATTTTCATCCGAAAGGTTCTGGAGTGGCGACTCCAAAACCTTTCGTCCCCATCGACCATCTGTTCTGCGAGCAATGTGCCCTGCCCACTGCCACTTAAGTTTGGCGATTCTTCGTGCTATGTCGACAACGTTTCGCGAGGATAACTGTTACAAAATCAACCACTCACCAGCTGTATAACCGCGTGTCCCAAGTTCTCGGCCTCTCCGTTGGCGGCGATGCGCAGCGGCTCCAGGCGCTCTAGCATTTCTGTTGCGCTGTTCTCTATCTGTTCCGAGTAGCCTGGGGGAAGAAATATCGCCATTAGTTTTTTTAGTTCAGGTACATGGTGGACATCCCACCTATACGTACAAAGCGTTTTGGAAGTACATTCATTATGCGTACAGCAAAGGAATGGAATTCCCTGCCGGAGTCCGTGTGTGGTAGCTATAACCTAGGGGTCTTTAAGTCAAGAGTGAATAGATTGCTTCTAGGCAAGCGTGCTCCATCGTCGGCCACATCATCGCTTACCATCAGGTGAGATTGTGGTCAAACGCGAGCCTATCCATTATAAAAAATAAATATATAGAGTCCGTCTAATGAAAGCGTGACCTGAGAAAAGGAGGTCACAACCAAAAATTTTGAATGTGGTATTATTGAAATAGTAGGAGAAAAAAGTTTTGATACTAGAGTATTTTTTGTATATATGACCATTTTAGAATAGTTGTACAAGAACTTAAATCCTAGTCAAAAACATGTGTGTAGACTTAATTATTTGGTAGGTGTATGGTAAATGTCAATAACACACAAAATGTTAGATAGTATTCCAAATTATTTTATTTTATCTGATCTCTCAAATGTCGCTATATAATATTTAAATAATATTCTTTATTTTCCATTTGGCGTTCTGGCAAGAATACCAAGTGCACAACACCGTGATAGTCAAATAAAATAGTCAACATGATTTCAACTTCATCACGTCTCGCCAACACTATTAATGTTCAAGATTGTTGGGTTGGAATCGATTCGTTTTAGCATAGAGAAAATTCAGATCTTTTGGGATTAGTCAAGTGGGAACATGTTTTATACTCCAGTGATTGTTTCAAATGATACGGATCAACTCGTGAGACACAAAAAGTTCAGCAGCTGCTGCAGCAGCATCTTTCTCAAATATGAACTAGGATTTTCGCGATTTTAACTTCAGTTGCAGACTTTCATGCACTACCAGACAGAGTGAGGCAAATCTTTCATTACATCTCAACTGCTTTCTACCACTCACTAGCATGTGTTTTTGATTAAGTCGATTCACCAAAACCCTTCTTTGTTCGATGTTTTTGTCCATTATGAAATTCGCAATATGTCAGATTTTCTAATAATATAAGAAAAAAAAAATCATTATGTACTTATAAGTATCTAATAATATTAGTCGACAAGGATCAAGATTATAACGTCATACTAACTTAAAAATCAGAAATCGTATGTAAACAATGTTGGTTTTCATTGAAAACACCTTCTTTCTCTTCTTGTTTTTGTTTGAACTTATTAACCTTAGTGTGTAGCAGTTTTTGCACGTTACTGTTTATTGTTTTTCCACAATTAAGCAATTATTCTTGAAAAATAAATATCAGTTTCCAAAAACTGACAATTGCAACCATAGACTTTGACGTGTATTTTTTCGACAAAACAATGTTGCCAATTTAATTTAAAAAAAAAACTCCAGGTTACGCTTTCAGTAGACGCACTCTATATATATTAACTCAGTGGCTTTAAACACTGCCTAACTTATGTGGGACTGGGCTGGACATATCTTTCTTATTTATTTATTCATTTATGTACACACACAAACACTTAAAAATTAAATGGACCAATACAGATAGAATAGTACAAAGGTACTGTACTGCTTATTTCAAACAAGCTTTTGCCCGCGGCTTCGCCCGCGTGGCATTAAGTACTTAAGGAATCGGAACAAAAGGTAGCCTATGTTCTTTTCCATGTCAAAGGCTATATGCATATAAAATTTCATCCAAATCCGTTCAGCGGTTTTTGCGTGATTAAGTAACAAACATCCAAACATCCACATTTTCACATTTATAATATTAGTTATAATGAAATTTCTTCCAGCAGACCTGCGACAGGAGAGTTGGATAAGAGATATAAATTAGTTCTTGACTGTGATCCTCAGAAAAGATGAAAGTTAGAAAGGAAATACTATGAAATCATAAAGATTTGTACTACTACGAGTGTCGCCGCTTATCTCCCACCCTTTAACTCCACTACAGGCAATAAACCAATACGACCGCGCATTACGCAACAGACCACGAACACTTAGATCGCAAGTTTGCTATTGGTTGGTGTCAATATGAGCATGATCATATTTTGAGACACGCCTGCACCTTCTGTGCTGTGATCCCGCCTGATGGTAAGCAGTGATGCAATCGTTGATGGTGAAGCGCAATAATTTATTAAGAGCCTATTCACTCTAGCCTTGAAGACAACTAAATTATAATCGGACGGGAAAACCGAACATTCTTCCTTGCTCCGGACTATGGCCTGTAGGCAGTAGGGCCCGGCACGAAACATGGTGATAATGGACCCAGATGATAATACGTTACCTTGCAGCGAGTTGTTCTTCCTGGGGTACAGCTCCTGGCCGACCGCCTGCATGGCGGCCTGGTCCAGCTCTCGCAGCTGTTTGTTGAGCGTCTCCACCGCAGCTGAGCACTCGCGTTGACCGGGGGCTTTCTCTCTGTAGAAAGAAGTTCACATTAGCATTCAATGATATCTGTCGCAAAGACAGGACCCTGGCGAATAGGTCAAGAAAACATTTGTAAGACTTATCGGACGCAGAAGGTTAGAAAAAGGTTTACAACCATTGACCTCTACTATATACCTAGGAGCACCTAGGAGCAGTGGTGGCCGAGTGGTAGTGGCCCCGACTTACGAGTATTTGGTCGCGGTTCGAACCCAGCCAGGCGCATTACTTTGTGTAATTTATTTCGTCACCACTGCTCTCAAAAAGGTGAAGGAAAACATCGTGAGGAAACCGGCATGTCCTAGATCCAAAAATTCGAAGACATGTGACATTCACCAAACCGCAATGGGCCCGCGTGGTGGATTACGGCCCATTCCCTCTCCTAGAGAGGAGGCCTGATTCCCAGCAGAGGGAATTAAAAAAAAAAGGCTGATGATGATGATGATGATGATATACCTATTGTCATTAATGCGGCAGTGTATCATCGATTTGATGAGGTCCGTCCACCGTGTTGGAGAGCGTCCACGTGATCTTTTGCATTCAACTTTCTCCTGCACAACCAATCGTTCCATCGAGTCCTCATTACGGGTGATATGTCCGAAGAACTTGAGGATTCGTATTGACGATAATCTCTCTTTGATATTGAGTTCTTCCAATATACCGTAGTATCTCAAGACGAAAGTGCGTGTTGCCAGTGATGACATATGGTTCCGAAACGTAGTCGCTCACAATGGGCCTCATTAGAGGGCTTAAAGTCACCCAAAGGCAATGGAGCCCCTTGGCTATGCTCGGGGTTTCCATGCGTGATCGAATCAAAAATGAAGATATTCGCAGGAGGACCAAGGTTACCGACATAACACGAAGAATCGCCAAACTTAAGTAACAGACGGCCCTTTTGGCCGAAAGGTTCTGGATTGGCCACCGCAGAACTGTAAGACGTATCGTTGGAAGCCTCCTACAAGGTGGACCGATGACCTGGTGAAGATTGCGGGAATCCGATGTTTGCGGAACGCACATGATCGTTCATTGTGGCGACACTTGGGTGAGGTTTACGTCCAACAGTGGATGTCTATCGGCTGAAATGATGATAATATACTTACTTGATGTTAGTGACGAGAGCTTTGATGCTGTCGGAGACGGTCTTGCTGTGCTGCGCCAACAACTGCCAGTGTGCGCGTTCCGCCGGGGATACGGCCAGCGAGCGAGCTGACTCCAGCATGGAGCACGATCCTGATATTATGTTCCTGCGGACAACAGCATGGTTAGCTTGGACTGGCCTGTTGGTCTAGTGGTTAATGGCCCTGATTATAGCAGTCAGGGCCGGAGGTCGTGGTAACGATTCCCACCCAGGACAAATGTTTGTGTGATGAGCATGATCATTTGTGTAATTTATCTATATTTGTATGAATATAGGAATATATAAGTAGGTTTATCAATTGTCTAGTACTCATAACACAAGCTCTGCTTAGCTTTGGACTAGACGGCGTTATTTGATAGATGTGGAATATTATATTATTATATTTACACTCCTCTTACGCAATTAAACAAGCCTTTTTTTTTGTCCGTTCAGCCGATTTTGACTTTTATTGCGTTGGTAACATGACAAATGGCGGTTGCAGTAAATAGTTGGTATTGTAACTACTTTTTGCTTTTATTGCCATCCTTATGCCTACAGAATAGAAGTTAAAATATGTTGAGCGGACAGTAAAAAAAGGTTCGGTACATACCTGCCACAGTCGAGTATGGCCTCCTGGTTGCGCGTGGCCTGCGGCGAGATCCTGGCGGGGATGGACGCGAACTCGGGCGAGTCCGCGAACTCACACAAGCTGCGCACCGCGTCCTGCAGCGGACCTGTCGCGGCAGCGCAGCGGCCACGGTTGGCCTAAGGAGAAAGATACGAATTAATATTTGTATTATTGCGCGACAACTCACTTGATGGTATTACTTGTAGTGACATCTTCAAAGAATAGGCTCGGGGCTTATTACACTCTCCGTATATCTTTATGGCGGCTCTATTCTCTCGTCGGAGTGCACTCTCTATGTCTCTCCCGAGGATGTGCGTTCGGAGTGACCGTGTACACTTTCGTCTGTTTAGTTGCGACTACGGACGCCGAGAGGATGGACGCACTGGAAATTACGTCCGCTCTTATGTTATGTGCTGTTAATTTTTAAATGTATTTACACATGTATAATGAAAAAAAAAACAGTTAATAAGAAATAAAAGAAGGTGGCGGATGGTACGGTTGCTCGCTGCGCACTGAAATACGCGAGAGTGTACAGCAAAGCGTTCGGCACTCCTCAGGAGACGTACCAAGACCCTTTAACGAGCGAGAGCAGACGAGACACTCCGAAATATCACGAGACGACACGAGCGCTATCATTTACGCACTCGCCCCGAGAGTATACCGCCGCCATTAAAATACGTACAGTAGCGCGACCCTGGCTGATCAGCGCGACACATGGTGTGTTCCTCACCTCGCTGTAGTCGGTGTCCAGCGCCTTGATCTCCTTGACGAGCGCGGCGGTGGAGTTGGCGACATCCTTGGCGGCCTGCACGAAGTGTCGCTTGGTTGGTCAGCGCGACACATGGTGTGTTCCTCACCTCGCTGTAGTCGGTGTCCAGCGCCTTGATCTCCTTGACGAGCGCGGCGGTGGAGTTGGCGACATCCTTGGCGGCCTGCACGAAGTGTCGCTTGGTTGGTCAGCGCGACACATGGTGTGTTCCTCACCTCGCTGTAGTCGGTGTCCAGCGCCTTGATCTCCTTGACGAGCGCGGCGGTGGAGTTGGCGACATCCTTGGCGGCCTGCACGAAGTGTCGCTTGGTTGGTCAGCGCGACACATGGTGTGTTCCTCACCTCGCTGTAGTCGGTGTCCAGCGCCTTGATCTCCTTGACGAGCGCGGCGGTGGAGTTGGCGACATCCTTGGCGGCCTGCACGAAGTGTCGCTTGGTTGGTCAGCGCGACACATGGTGTGTTCCTCACCTCGCTGTAGTCGGTGTCCAGCGCCTTGATCTCCTTGACGAGCGCGGCGGTGGAGTTGGCGACATCCTTGGCGGCCTGCACGAAGTGTCGCTTGGTTGGTCAGCGCGACACATGGTGTGTTCCTCACCTCGCTGTAGTCGGTGTCCAGCGCCTTGATCTCCTTGACGAGCGCGGCGGTGGAGTTGGCGACATCCTTGGCGGCCTGCACGAAGTGTCGCTTGGTTGGTCAGCGCGACACATGGTGTGTTCCTCACCTCGCTGTAGTCGGTGTCCAGCGCCTTGATCTCCTTGACGAGCGCGGCGGTGGAGTTGGCGACATCCTTGGCGGCCTGCACGAAGTGTCGCTTGGCCTGCGGCTCCGGCGTGCGGCCCGACGCCACGCGGCACGCGTTGCACAGCGCGCTCGTGTGCTTCGCGATCACTGTCGCCGCTGACAGCACCTGGGTCAACAACATCATCATGAGATACGACTGCTTAAGTCTTAAGTAAACTAGGGCGGAAAAATTGCTGGTAAAATAGTAGAACAGAAGGAATCTATACTATATATTATTAATATTATATTATAAAGCGGAAGAGTTTGTTTGTTTGAACGCGCTAATCTCTGGAACTACTGGTCCGATTTGAATGATTCTTTCAGTGTTGGGTAGTCCATTTATCGAGGAAGGCTATAGGCTATATTTTTTTGTTTCAAAATTAGGGATCTGTAATAAAATTGCTATTTTGTAACACAAGGTGTAAAATCGAAAACCTATTTTTGCGTGCGCTGCAAAAACTATTGACAATAGAACAAAATAATGTACTACGGGTTTGTAGATCCCATTAAGACCTACAAAAAAGTCCGCGAGAACATATATCTAGCTATCATGGTTTAATCATAATAACCGATTTTGTGTTCAAAATAATTATTAAATCGTCTGAAGAAAAAAAACTACGTTCAATATGTATCGTAATATTAATCTTTATCGAAATTAAGCATTATGTTATCAAGAGTATTTATGTAGAAGTAAAATACTTTTTGTTTCATCTCAATCGGATATTTCGTTTAAAAGTTATCACGTGTGTAAGATGTTAAGAGTTGGTACCTATTAATGAGTTATGGGCCATAGAGTTTTTTATCAACATAAAATCCTGTTATAATCTTTTTCGAAATATATTTGTTGATGATTTTAAGTATAAGATCTTTGAAGAGTATAATAAATACATTTATGAACGCGGTAATCTTGGGAAATACTGATCTGATATGAAAACTGTTTAAATATTCAATAGTCCATTTATTGAGGGACGCAATTATAGGCAATATTTTATCTCGGTATTTCCACGGAAACGAGAAAAACGCGGGTGAAACCGCGGGGCACAGCTAGTCCAAAATAAAATCTAAGTATTCATACTACGACAAGATGAACTATAGTCTATTCACGCTAAGAAAATAGTGAGTTATCAGTACTACTGCAAAGTAAAGGCGTTTTCATACTGGGGTAATGTGGTGTATAGTCACGTACTGATGCACATCACGTCTATTAGATAGTGTTAAAATATATACATTCTTAGCTCATAAGCATATTGTCTAATTAAAGGAGTATTATGAGTTAGCCTATGAAGTAATACACACTACGTTGTTTACTTCACCCCTCGTCTTCCCAATTAAAACTATTTTTTTTATTAATTCACATTTACCTTGATTTTGATGTAACATGCTGTGAGCGAGCTTGCTATCTCCACCTTGTCACATAAACCTTTGAAAGGTTTCAGACAAGTGTTTTTGTTGATGTAAATTAAGGTATTGATCAATAAACAAAAAAAAAAACAAATATTAACCGTAACGTGGATCCACGCGGAACACAATAATTTTTTGATTGTGTCTCTAATTGCGGCATACGAAAGATTCATTAAAATTGAACATTATTAACAATCAGAATCGTCAAATTTATATTCAAATGTTGAGCTGATTGGTGAAGGAGTCTGGCTTAGTCGAGTGTTAACAATGACGTCACTATGTTCTTAACGTGACTAGACTATATAAATATTCAATGACAAGCTGTCGAGCTTTAGGAGAAGAATCATTATATTCATGACTGATTATTTGACGACAATAAAAACTCTACGCCTGGTCCACCGGCCCTGGTCTGCTGGCCGCGCTGGTGTACGAGTCTCCATGCTCACGTTACCTGTTGCTGGTTGCTGCTGCTGTCGCAGAGAGCGCGGCACGCCTGCTCGATGGCCACGGCGGCGCGCGCGAACTGCGCCTGGTCCACCAGCCCTGGTCTGCCGGCCACGCTGGTTTCATCTGATACAGCCACCTGTAGAACAAAACACATGTTATATAAGTTTGAAGACGCTTTAGTGAACTCCTGGGTAAAGGCCTCTTTCCACTCCTTCCATCTTTCACGCGCCCAGGCTTCCTCTTACCAGTTCTGGTGGAATCTGTCTAGTTCATCGCGCCATCTCCTTCGTGGTCTGCAGCGAACCCGAGTCAGTTTCAGGGCACCAACTTTATGCTAATTTGGCCCACAGTTTATCGGGCATGCGGCTGACGTATTTAAATTAGTTTTAACCTGAGATGGAGCTAAGCATCACGTAAAGAAGAACTTAGCGATCCCAGAATCCTTTCTGGGATCGCTAAGTTCTTCTTTGGAGAAAAAGCACGGGGCGCCCTTTAGCTGCTGTGATATCGAAAGAAGATCGCATGAGCTGCTTTTTTTATGTAACCAACGAACTGGCTTGTAAAATATAATTCGAAGGATTATGCTGTTCTAGAAAAGGTTTGAAAGTTGGTAGAAAAAAGAATGTGTATTGTTTTTTCAGTGTTGAAGTGATTTTTGTAAGGAAAGCATGAATTCATTTAAATAAGTAAAAAAAAAATAAGAGTGCGCCGCCCAAAGTGTTTGATTTCATAGAAGAATCCCTATACCAGCCTACCGACGAGCTGACATGCGTTACACTACGTAGTGGACAACCATAGCCAAAGATCTGGAACGAGCTCAGCTGGACGCAGAAAACTTAGGATAGACTATTTAGGCGCTCAAAGACGAGGAGAGCCGACCCCGAATGGAGGGGCAAAGAAGAACAGAGGGGGCGCTAGTTGTTTATAGCTTCGATAATGTGTCATGTGACTGACACACGACACTGACGCAACACCGAGTGCTGGTGACAATAGGTCGACGTCTCGACAACGGACGGGAAATATGATGGAGATTCGGTCGGAAGCTCATGTGAACGCTACGTGTTCGGTGGAGTGTCTTACTGTCACCACATATAGGCCACATGCCACAGCCACAAACGCCGGCACGAGAAGCTAGAAGCAGCCACAAGCCACTTGTGGCAAGTAGCTGCTAATTTTTATAACCCATGTGCGCAGTAGTACAATGGATTCTGAAGAAGGTTTAAATGCGCGAGTGGCGTATGACAGCCGTCGGTGTTTAGTGTGGGCCATAAGAAGCGAGCAGCGGCGTTTTGTAGCGTGTGTCAGCTACCAGCGTCAACCTTGCGCGGCGAGTAATGTATGTAATAAAATGTATGAAAGCTAAAGGAAATATGCCGGTGGCGGCGCTTTGTGATTGTGGCCTGTGCGCCGACCTTTAATTGTGTTGTCTATTTTGTGTGTAACCATTATTGTGTAGAGATTAATTTATGAGAGCTAAAAGTAAGTTTACAGAGAAGTGCTAAAATTTTGTGATTTGATTTGTAACGTGTGTCTATTCCTTCACCCGACAAACCACGCCTTATCGCATTTTGAGGGCATCTGTTTAACATTGCTGATATGTCTGACTAGCCTGTAGCTGCACTGCACTCGGCAACAACTGGCCTGTTGCTGTGCGAGCCTCTCGCGTACCTCCGCGCACCTCTCGCGCCGCGCTAATCGCTCCGCCGCCGCTCGGGCGTGCCTCGCCTAACTCGACGGCGAATGCACGCTCAATTTTCTGTCGCTCAAATCGCTAGTGTTTACGCGTATCTCGCCAAATCTAGACTTTCTCTTCATATCTGTTCTATCTTACATTTTCATCCTAACTCTTCATCTAAAAAGTCGATGACTGAGCGCATCACTAACGTCGTCACACATCATCGCCCTCACACTAGCATCTTTGACATCCGAACAGAAGTGATTTTGAATAGTTTGGAGTTGTAATTAAATTTTATATGTGTAAAAATTACGTTTATCTATTATTGTTTACATCATTGGCATCAGATTTAGCTCGGCAACCTATTCGGAATGTCTTAATTGATTGGGCGCAGCAAAGACAATCTCCACAGGTGGGGGTTCTCGGATGGTTCCGACCTTCAGTGTTTGTGCGGCGTCTCTCCGCAGACCATGTCCCACCTTCCGTCCTGCGTCACGTGCCCTGTTGCCTGCTCACGTAGGGACCTAATGACAGCATCAGCGGAAGGCATTGTCGTGGCCGAATTCTGGGCCAGGCAAGGAATATTTAACTAGTTTTGCCATTGATACGATAAGAAGATGTCTTACTGAACGCATTATCTAGCAAATAATCTTCTTCTTCTTCCTACCCTTGTCCCAGCTTATTTGGGGTCGGCGCAACACGTTTTTTTCTTACATTCTGTCCTGTCACTTGTCACGCTTTCACTGACTCCCTTTTCTTTCATATCACTTCTCACACAATCCATCCATCTTTTCTTTGGCCTCCCTCTCATACCATCCATAAATATTATCTAGCACATAATATTTATCATAATCGAATAACAGATGAGGTAAGAGATTTGTTCGACGGATCTCGTACTATATCTAAGTTTACAATACCCGTATATCAGCTGGTAACTCACCAGATAGGCGGCCTGAGCGGTACACTCCACGAGTCCCTGCACAGCGTTGGCCACGGTGCCGACGGCGCGGCTGAACTGCTCCACCTCGCTGCGTTTGACTGAACTGGCCATGGATGACATGCCCTCACCTGTTCAAGTAAAAAAACTGTTAGGAAATTGTTGAGGCAAGGGATGTTTATGTTTCCCCCAGGGGTAGACTCAAGCCGGGACCACTGCGCCGTGTTTTCGTGTTTGCTAACAGAATAACATTGTCTGCTAACCGAATAGCGGCGTGGCCTAACAGTTTTTGTTTGCTGAGACGAATGGGTAATATGTTTTAATAACATATTTTGTTAGAAAATTGGCGCAGTGGACCCGGCTTTAGAGTTTCTACATTAACGGGAGCTAAAAAAGCACAGTGAGGAATCACTGTGCTCGGGCTTAAATTTTATATATCCCTCACTAAGTTCGGGATTAAATCTTAGCAACCTTCGTTTCGTTTCAGAATTTATCATGCCGATCACGACTTTAAGACACTGCTTTGTCCCCTAGTCCTGGTTCTATTCTCTTTTACAAAAATTGTATTAAGATGTTTTATTCCGCATTATTTACTATATATATGTTAAAACATATATTTGATATTTATAACTATATATTTGATATTTATTAGTATATTTTTTTTTTGTATTGTATGTATGTATTTGTGTTAATGTATCTTGTTAGTATTATATCTGATGTTTGTACACTGACAACCCTTAATCTATCTCCTTTCTCTCAGTCCATCCAAAGGTTGTCTGTAAGAGATCGCCCTGTGCGATAAGACCGCCCATTGTGCACTTATTCTTTTAAATGTTTGTCCTGTATTTTTGTTTATTTGGTGTACAATAAAGATTATAATAAATATTTAATAGCAGTCTGGAATTTGGAAGTTAAGTGTTGTGACACATCCAAGCCTCTTGCGTCTGACTTCTCCGAGATCGTAATCACACGGCTGTCCCATCAGATTATGAGAATAAACATAGAGAAAGTACACCTGTGTTTGTGCATACACTTAATTATTTATTTATTTACAATTTACTTGTACAACATAACAAACTATAACAAATGCGCTGTACAATAATACATTTGTGTACTATAATGTTTATATTTTTTTTTTCGGTGGGAAAATCATCTAATGATATCCCCCGCTCTTGGGCGGTTTGGGAGATAGTGTCAGATTCTAACCCTGTCCCCAGTAGGCTTCGACCCGGCTGGGCGCCTGCTGTTGCTGGCAACTCCTCGAGGCGCGCGGGAACAGTGCGCGCCGTCGACGACTTGGGCTCGGTCCGGACAGTTACCGGACGGTCGGACAGCGAGCTACCCAATGCGTATTTAGCTTATCTTTTGAATAAGATTCATAATGAACTCACTGAGATTCTTGCTCTGCTCCACGACGCAGTCGAGACAGGCGAAGTATCCGAGCTCGGTGAGCGGCTGCGTGGGGCTGTTGAGCAGCGGCCGGGTGCTCTCGATGCTGCGGATGGCCGCGTTACACTCCTTTTGCCCTGGGGCCGCTGACGTGCACACGTCCACCTGCACAGGAAGAAAGAGGCTATGTGTAAAACGAATTAAAGTAAAACAACTAAGGTACAATTATTACTGGAACGGATCTTGAGTGCTGGCTTTAAGTTGCGCAGAAGTCAAATATGTCGAATATTTGACTTCTGCGCAACTTAAAGCCTCTAGTGGTGCGAAGTGAGACGCTGGGGCGGGGAGTGTCAGTGATTGGCTCGCCGCGCCATCACATCATAGACGTCACTCCTGATTCGTTCCTTGCGCTCGCAGCATGTACCTAACAACAACGACGATTGGCTCGCCAATAGTAGGGTATATAGATAGTTGTAGGTGCCAAATAAACATGGAATAAGTACATGGGCCACAAAAAAAAGCTAGAAGCCACTTCTAGTTTCTCTGGCCACAAGCTGTCGCAAACTTCAGCTTTTTTTTTGCGGCCGCTTCTAGTTTTTTTTTTGTGGCCCGTGTGTGATGATATCTACATAAAAAAAAAATACTAAAAATACTTACAAGTCTGTTAATGCTATCGGTGACGGCGCGGGCGGCGGCCGCGAGCTGGTTCTTCGCATTGGGACGACTCAGATCCTGCACAAACAAACAAAATTCAATTGAAGTGAATTTATATATAGCCTCTTTTTGTATTATAAATGTGAGAACACTGTATACTCCACGAACTCTTAGACTACTTCCTATTACGACTTACTTTGTTTTTTACTGAGAAAATTTTTATTGTGCTTTTGTGTACAATATTTGACTGGTCTACACTGTTCTTACATAACATCTATCAATATTGTAAAACAACCACTTTTTTAAAAGAGTAACCATGGAGTTTCGTGTCGGTTCTTCTCCATAGGAAACGACCAATTTGGAACCGTGCACTAGCTTCTGACGTATTATAAGTGCTTATAAGTGCCCATGAAGGCCTATGTGAAATAAAAATATTTTTGATTTGATTTGATTTGAGAGACAAAACAACCCCATTTTTATGGAAAATCGTGAAATATCTCCTCGCCATCTAGGTGGATCGAGATAGCGTTTTAAACTTTTACTCACTAACACTCATCTGTGTTCCTTCGTTCACTTTACGTTTTTCGTTAAATTACAATAATATCTCACCTGACTGACAGACTTGGCGGTGCCGAGCAGTTTGGACGAGTTCACCGTCACGCTCTTCATAGAGCTCACCATTAGAGTCTGAGCATCGCGATCCTGGAACAACACATACATTGTAAAGACCAAGAAAAATCTGACTTAAATCATTAAACATCGTTTCCCGCCCGAGATACGAGAGGGAATAGTTATTTGATGGTTTCTCACTCCAAGAAACAACAAGAAAGGCGTCATTTCACCTACCTGCTTCTATGTAAGTGTAACCAACAAACAAATGATTTATTTAAGTACCTATGTTTATTTTGTAATTTTATTGGTTGAAATAAAATATTATTATTATTTCCTTTATTTCTCTTATAATACATGTTTTGATATTTTTAAATATTTTTTATAACAAATATATATTAAAAAAAAAACATTTAAAAATATAAAAACAGTAGTCCACCGATGTCAGGAGCAGGGTCCAAGCTACCGGTGGTTAGGGCTCCAGAGACAGGAACTTCCTCACAATGCGAGCCGTATCGAGGAGTACTGCCTTCTGTATCTGGCCCTTGATCCAACCGCGCAACGACAGCTTCGACAGATGGTCGTCGAAGCTTTTGGCAATAAGACCATTGGCAGTTACGACAATCGGCACAATGATAGCCGAGTCCACATTCCACATGTCGACAACCTCGCGTGCTAAGTCGAGATATTTCATTTGTTTCTCTTTCTCAGCTTTCACGAGATTCTCGTCATGCGGGATGGTGATATCGATTATCATTGCACGGCGCGCTAATCGGTCTATCACCACTATATCCGGCTTATTGGCTACAATAGTCCGGTCAGTAATGATAGACCGATCGCAGTACAAATTATTATTATTATTATTATTTGTAAATGATGATGACGATATTTTACTTCATAGGAAAACTGAAAACATGTCTGTGTAGAAAATAAATACACTAATTATTTACACAGACAAATTTAAATACATAATTATGAAACTGAATCTTTACTTTTCCTTTAACCTTTCAGATACCGTCAATTTGAGACACAATAGTAGAGTAAGACAATAGATGCGCGAACGCCGGCGTTCACTTAGTGTTTAATGAATTGTTTCTTACAAAAATTTGTCCTGTTCAAGTTTAGGTGGGAAATCATCCAATGACTTCTCCCGCTCTTGGGTGGAGCCGGAGGGCGTATCAGACTTTTACTGACTAAAATCCATTCCTATTCCTTCTTTGCCTTGCGTACCAGGAGTTTTCCTTTCAGAAGTTAAACTATGGCCCCAGTAGACTACCTTACAGTTTTACTAAAATCTCGTTGAGACGAGCATGGAAGACTACACGCCGTCGACGACTCGGGCTCGGCCCGCACGGTCGCCGGACGGCGAGCTACTGATTGATCGCCGTCCACCCACATTAGTGGACGATGTTGACTTTGAATCCTACCTCGGTGTGTCCAGCCATCTCCATGCTGACGCCCAGCAGCCTGTTGAAGGCGTCTCCGAAGTGCGCGCTGGTGGAGGCGAGGGCTGCCGGTCTCTCCACGTTCTGAACAACTTCTGATGATGCGGTGTTCAAGCCGACTGCTGCTGCGTTTAACTCGGTTTGAAGTTCGCTACGACAGAGAATTACATAAGATTGAAACTAGTGTTCGTCCCACTTATATTAATGTTGATATTATAGATGAAACGGATAGTGGTTTGGCCGGATACCGGATACCGAATATTCGGCAAGCTACGAGGCCGGAGCGCCGGATATTCAGCCCTTTAACATGTTTCATAACGCGATTAGTTTGATTTGCTAGAATTTATTTTTCAGTACCTGACAGTAGTATTTTCAGCGTAAGGGTTTTTTTAGAAGCTGGTCCAGTTTACGAAGCTAAATGAAGTCGCCTCTTAGCAAAAAATGCAGAGAATTTGTATTAATTTACCACAATTTGCCAATTGTTAATTTTGATTACTAAACATTTTTGACCTATTGTAACGCTTTGCCTGATGTAAAATAAGGAAAACTGTTTGAAGTTTACTATCCGGTATCCGGCCGGATAATCAAAACAAGGCCGAATAGGCCGGATATCTCAGGATCTCTAGTTGATATTCGCAAAAATTTGAAGATATTATATGACATCCAGACAGCGTGTGTAGGACACGCACTGTGGTCTGTGTGGTGGATTACGGGCCATTTCTTCTCCTAGAGAGGAGGCCTGAGTCCCAGCTATGAGCTTTTGAATTTAAAAGCACAGCTTTTAGCTATTACTATGATGGATACCTCAGGATAAATATTTCCACTTACCCGTAACTCCTGTCGGAAGGCGGGAACTCTCCCATGTTGAGAATGTTGAGAGTTTCATTGATGTTCTCCATGGCCACGTCCAGCTCTGTGTGCGACGGGATGGCTTCCAGCGTCGACTCTAGACCCTGTGTGGACGAAAACATGAAAATGATTAAAGAACTGGAAGAAATCTCTTTTTACAATAAGCAGTACCTTTGTAAAAATTTTTGTAACAAGGTATGTTCTTCTGTATACGCCCCTACTTTTTAATTATTACAAAAAAAAATGGGGCTTTTTTTTTTTTTTTTTTTTTATGGTGGGAAAAATCATGCATTGACATCCCCCGCCCTTGGCTCTATCTGTACCCGTCACTGATCATATTTTTGTAGTCAAAAGTAGAAAAAACCGAAATTCTAAAATTGACCACGAAAAGGTAAATTCATCATAGAATCAATCAAACAACAATTGCTAGTAGAAAATACTGTGGGCAGTGTTTTTCCTTAATAATTGTCACTTATTCATTCATTAATCAATAGCCTGCACAATATTTCCATAAATTGAGTGACATTTTGGGACATAAACCGCTTAATAACTTTGCTGTTTATGAATATTATTTATTGAGATTTTACTTAAAAAATAACAAGGGCTATTTTTACTAATTAAAAAATAGTGGCATATTTCCACACTCATACATATATATATGTACATAAATTACAAAATAAATAAATAAATAAAACAATATCCTGTTAAAAATACTAAGCCATTCTTACCTGAGAGATGTCCTTGGCGATGCTCATGATGGAAGACGTGTCGATAGTCTCCGAGGTGGTCAGGTACCTCTTCACATGCTCCACCAGCGTCTGAGACGAGTAGAGCACTTGCCGCCCCGAGTTGATCACTCTGTGGGCGAGAGAAGTTGAGCTTACAAAGAGATGGGTGTGGTGTGAGTTCATCCCGTAATATAGGGAGAAAAAATTAACTTTGACTATGTAATAAATTGTTTTTACTAAGAATGAATTTAGAAAGCAGTGGTGGCCGAGTGATAACAGCTCCGACTTACGGTCGCGGTTTCAAACCCAGCTAGGCGCATTACTTTGTGTAATTTATTTCTTCACCACTGCTCTCAAAAACAGTGAAGGAAAATATCGTGATGAAACCGGCATGCCCTAGAACCAAAAAATTCGAAGACATGTGATATCCACCAACCCGCATTTCTTCACCACTGCTCTCAAAAACAGTGAAGGAAAACACCGTGAGGAAACCGGCATGTCCTAGAACCAAAAAATCTAAGACATGTGATATCCACCAATTCGCATTGCGCCCGCGTGGTGGTTTACGGCCCATTCTCTTTCCTAGAGAGGAGGCCTGAGTCCCAGCAGTGGAGACATTAAAAGGCCGATTATGCTATGCTACTAAGAATGTGTCTAACAGCACACGCCTTATTGTGTCTATTAAGGCGAATACACTTCGTTCTTGTGTTAATTAGGTAGCCTTATAACGTCTAAGAGAGGGACTGGGCCGTAGTCCACTACGCAGATAGTGCAGATTGGTGACTGACTTCATTGTGATATTCACTAGGTCAGATATCTTCGATTTTTTGGTTCATGGATGGTTCAGGACATGTTTTCCTTCACCGTTTTGAATGCGTCTAACTGGGTTTGAACCTACGACCTCCTCTTGCGAGTCTGCGTCAGACTTTTACTGACTAAAACCCAATTCTATGTTCCTTCTTTGCCTTCATTTCAGGGCCCCAGTAGGCCTCGACTTTGCTGGGCCCCTACGGTATTGCTTGAGGTACATGTGAAACAGTACGCGCTGTCGTCGACTTGGGCTCGCTCTGGACGGTTTCTGGATTACTGGAAGCTGACTACGACACAGTTCAGGGGCAGGTTATATATCTGATGTAATTCCTCACCTCTCCCTGCGCGGCTGCTCATCATGCAGCGCGGCAGAAGCACGCAGCCCCGTGGTGAAGTCCTTGAGCGACTGCGCCAGCTCGCCCGCGGCGCGTCCACACGCGGCGGGCTCGCCGTGGCGCGCCGCCGACACCAGCTGCGCTGTGTTGGAAGCAGCTGAGCGGGACGACGTCTTCATGGTTGACGATGCCCATTCGGCCTAGGGACAAAGGTAAATAATATTGAAATCCTTACGTATAAATATGTTGACCAGTTCAAGGTAACTGCTAGGTGCGCTGCTGCGGTATTCTTGCAAAGGTTCAGCGGTACTTCACACCGGGACAGCTTCAAAGCACAGGTTCAACGAGTCACCACTGGTCTACCACTACTCAGAAAGTAAGTCTTCTCCATCCATCCACATGTATGTACACTCAGAACTCTTTTAGTATCAGGCGTGTCATCCCTCCTCTTCACATGGCCTTATCAAGACAAGCGAGATAACATTTGGTGATTTTCCAATCATTAAAAAAGCTATAATAGGATTCGATGGAAAGACTTGTGGTCACGGTCGCACTGAAGGCAAGAGAGCTCGCAGTCGATCTCCGACTCGTTGGATCGATTTCAAAACCCCCCTAGTCAAGTTACACCCAGTTTGTGTCGAATTCCGTTCTCGGTAACGCCTCGGTAACAGCAATTGTAGAAAACGATAAGTTGGTAGCCATGTTGACGCGCCTGAGTCGGCCGCTCGTTCTACAATGTAGCGTTTGTATAACAAAGGATGGAGCGTTAAACATTGTAGAAACGATTTTGAACGATGTGAAGTTGGCTATGAATTGTCTATTCGTTTGTTCTGACCACGCGACTTTACATTGAGATGAAGTCATTCCCATACGTTTCATCACTTTTAGACAGCGTTAACGATTACAGAATAACAACTAGGCTAAGCGTGCAGAGCTACGCAGTCGACAGCAGTAGTGTGCGCGTAATGACAACAACCGTCAGAAATGGAGAGACATCGCTCGACATGCCGCAGCCTAGGATGCAGACGACGGCGGCGCGCCGCAGTCCTCTTCATCAACAGCCACGACCACTCTGACAAGAATGCCCAACTAAGAAGAAGAACAAGGTGTTGTGTGGATAGTTACCATGGCGACAAGAATAACATATGAAAACAATATGGCGAATGTTCTCTCTGTGGAATATACGAGCTTCAATGCACCGGTTGATTTATTTTCTGCTAGTACCTACCCAATTTCAAACGTAACAGTTGGCGACGAGGACGGGATGAAGGCTTATAATAGTTCAACTTACAGTCTGTCCAGGCAGAGGCCTGAGTTCGAATGCTCTGGCAGCTTCCTCTAGTTCGTCTAGTTCAGCCTGCAGAGACTTGATGATCTCGGCGGCTGCGTCCAGCTCCAGGCCCTTGCAGGATATGCGAGCACGGCCTACGGCTGACCTGGTGGGAGGACATGAATTTATGAGGAGATAGAAAAAAAAAACAGAAATCAAAAGACTTTACATTATATTTTTATTAGTCCGCCTATGTACCACTACTGTACATGAAGTTTAAATAAATAAATAAATTATAACTATGATAGTTATAATATAATTTAATAATATTCTTCCTGATGTTTGTTTCTGATGTTGTGTTGATTGTGAATTGTTGATTACAAGGTCTAAAAAATAGTTGAAATGGAATTGACTTTAAAAGAAGTCAAATAAATTGGCTATACAGATCAAATTAATTAAAACTACAAACGTTATAATTAAAGTAATTAAATGTCAAAACAAATTAATGAAGAACTGCAATAAAAAAGGGGCAAGGTAAAATGGAAAATATGAAAAATTTCTGAGGAGAAATATGTATTAACATTTTAAAATTGACATTTAATTAATTCACTGCATAGTAATATTTGTTGATAAGTAGTTTTTGAGGCGTAGCTCCAAAAATACAGGCAGAGTTGTATTGTCATTAATGTGTTTTTTTTTTACCTTTAGCGCAATCCATGACGCGTCATATTACCTAATATTCATAATCCTGCATCGGGGTATTAATTCTCGGCGCGATTCTACGACCCGTAGATATATTGTTTGTTGTGTACGTTTCGGGCCGTTGCCCGGACGACACGTAACGCCCTCGTCGGAAAATCTTCTCTTTTCGATGGAGATTTGCGTGACTTTACACCTTGTTCCGTATACCTCCACACAAGTAAAACGACACTAGAACTTAACTATCTCCATAGTTACCTGAGCTCAGCACAGCTAGACGTGAAGGTGTGCGTGGTGTCAGCGAGGTGCTTGGCGGTGGGGCCGTCCACTACGGTGGGCAGCGCGCCGCGAGACGCTGCGATCACGTGACCACTCGGCTGTGGGGGGAGGCGGGGAATTAATATAACAAGCTATTATTTGTATTATTAACGCTTGATGCACGCCCCAACGTATGATATGGGGCATGAAGTGCCAGTATATCGTACGTTGCTTCACGCAGGCGTATACCAAGTGTATAATAACGAATACGCGTCCATGAAGCTACGCGGCCGGGACTGTAGACTTTAAGTTTTTTTTTTTTTTATAACTTTTATACAACGCCATTTAGTCCCAAACTATGCAGAGCTTGTGTTATAATTACTAGACAACTGATTAACATATTTATATATTTGTAAATAGGATACATAAATAAATTACACCTAGACACAGAAAAAATGATTGTGCTCATTACACAAATAAAATTTGTCTTGAGTGGGAATCGAACTTACGACCTCCGGCATAGCAGTCAGGGCCAGTCCAGTTAGACCAAAAGGTGTAGTGTTAGTAGCAATTCGCTAGATACCTGTAAGAAGGCCTCGGAGGCGGAGATGAGGTCAAGCTGCGCGGCGGCCTGTCCGGGCCGGACGCTGGACACCTTCACGGCGTCTACCACGCGAGGAATTTGCTCCGTCAGCGACTTGCACTCCTCGATCAGGGTTTCCTGGGGACAACGAACCAGACTTGAGTGACATAGGCTATATTTTATGTATGCGAGCGAAGCTGTGGGTAAAAGCTAGTTTGATATAAAATGCTTTGAATTTTTTAAATAAAATAAAACATACCTGTGTGTACTTGTTGGTGTTAAACTGAGTGGCGTTGTGAGCTGACGTGATGAGCTGCGTCGCGCTCGAAGCGGCTTGACGGGCGCTCTCCTGTGTCAACAACATACTATATTAGTATACACAACATTACGCCCATTTTTAGCGAACAAGGCTAGGCAGGTACAAGGAAAAGAATGAAGAGTAGTTTCTCTTCTTGTCTTGTGTGTATGTATTCTAGACTATTCCTAGTCCTAGTCTTAGAATTTCGCGACTGGTTCGCCGTTTTAGTTCGTGAGTTTCCGTCTCGAGTACGCTTAAGAGAACGGACATCTTCACACCCTTGCCATCGCGACAACAACCCCGACTATCAGCCACCGTAAGTGTGGGTATGCGGACGATAAGCAATGGGTAGCTTGCCGTCCGGAAAAGGCCCAAACAGAGCCGTAGTCTTTGACAGCGCGTGGTGTTCCATACGCGACTACAAGAAATGTCAGTAAACTAAGCCAACATTACGGCGAAGGAACTTCTTATGTGAAACTTACTATAAATATATTACATTACATAAGTGGTGTAAACGGGACGGAACGTCTTTCTCCAGCGGGTAACTCTGGGAAAAGAAGTACAGTAAAATGTACGTTACCTGTAGTCTGGCGACCTGTGAGCCCACGATGTCCTGTCCCTGCGCGTAGTCGACGGTGATGTAGCGCAGCTCTTCAGCGGCCTTGCGGAGAGCTTCCTGTTTCTCTCTGTCCTGTATCGAAATAACAACAGCTATAGTAAGATTAAGGGCTTCTTCACACTTACAACATAACCACACCACGTGGCCGGGCGTTTATTTCGTATTGAAAATGAATAGCACTATTCACACGTACCACATTTTGCAGTCATTATCGACCGTGTGTGTGTGATACCGACCACATCGCAACCACAACGTAATCGCCAGTGATACAGCGAACTAGTGGCCGACCACATTTACATTTCGTTGGTACCACAACGCAACGACAAAAAAGAAGAATGAAAGAATTTTTGCAAATTGGCACAGCAGTTTTTGAGTTTATTTATTACAAACATACACATACAAATACAAATATTCTTTCTTTATAATATAATATAGTGTAGATTTAAACTTCATGTACAGTAGTGGTACATAGGCGGACTTAATACAACAAGGCATTCTCTACCAATCAATCTTTGGGTTTTAAATACTGTGGTGGCTCTGTGGTGGTGTGGTGGTCTGTGGTGGTAGGTGTGTGGGATTTTTTCTGTGGTGTAACCGTACTCGTGCAGTACATACCTGCGGCTCGGAGGCGCACTGCCTGGCGGCCTCCACCATGCGCGCCGTGGCGTCGGCGAGCAGCTTGGCGGCCGCCAGCAGCTTGCGTTGGCTGTCCGACGGCTTGGACTCCGCCTCCGTCTGCGGGACGGACATTACATGATCTTTATTTTGCAAGTAGATTTTATTAAAACACTTTGACACGTCAATTTTTTTTTTCGTCTATTAATGCTAAATGAGGCCGGTGTTTCCTAGCTAACTACCCTGAGAAGAAACACCGAAACAAACTCAGCGGTCGAAGTCTCTATTAAAGTCCATACAGCAAAACATGTAATGGTCAAACCACACAGATTGAGCCTGAGATAGTCTTTTGAAGAAAGAACCACACAGTTCTAAGTGGACCAGTCCAGTCAGTGCAAGCATTTGTCAGACAAGCATTAGATTTGAACATAGATTAACCCATCGACTCCTAGCGAAGCGAATACTTAATGACATTCAGAAATCAGATAAATAGATAAAATCTTTATTGTAAACCAAAAATAAAAATTACATTAGAAGCTTAAAATTAATAGGGTGTCGCAATGGGTGATCTAATCGCTAAAAGCGATTTTTTACAGATAACCTTCAGATGGATTTAATAAAAATGTTTATTTTAAATAGACCAATAACAGGCACTTTCGAATTGTCAAATGTCGGCCAGTCAAAAAAAAGTGAAGCTAAATTACACGTTCCAAACCGTACGTCTCTATGGAGAAGAACGTGAAAGAAACTACTAGACACGACTCGACCCGACACTATTGTTTTAACGCGAATATACTAGTGTTTAAGTGCTTTAATAAAGTGGGGAATCATCTAACGACTTCTTTTGATGTTTCGAGTCAGACTTTTACTCAACCTACTGCTGTTCCTTGTCTCCAAAACCTTAGGGTTCATTTTCACTTAAACCATGACCCCAGTTGGCTTTGACTACGATAGCGGATAGCCGGCCGTCCGGTGATCGTCCGGACTGAAACCAAGTCGTCGTAGTGTCAGTTTCATGGCTACGCGGACAGGCTGCATTGCAATAACACTTATTGTGTCACAAGGGCAAATAACAAAGGCTATGGAGTGTAATTAGTCAGAGGGCGTGGCTAAGTTGAGTCTTCTTCTTCTTCTTCCTGCCCTCATCCCATATTACTCGGGGTTGCAACACGTTTCCTTCTTCCAATCTGTCCTGTCACCCGTCAAACTATCACTAACTCCCTTTTCTTAGTTGAGTAACATTGTGCACACAACTGTGCCAAAACCTAATTTATTTAATTTAATTCCTAATCAATCTGTTTGTAACTTGATTTTTAATTTTATACTTTTGATTTAATTGTTGTGTTCAAATTTCATATTATTTATTAATGTCCTATTTTTTTTATTTTTGTGATTATTTAAGATTATTATTTTGTATAACCCATATAAAATGCATGTGGTGTTGTTAGCCTATAAGTAATTGCTACACTAATCAATGAAATTCCAAAAAAAAAATTCAATCGTAAATGTATTGTGTAAGCAGTTGTTGGCTGACCAAATAAATAAATAAAAATAAATAAACATCAATGAATCACTATTTTCCTAAAGCGCATATAACTATTATTGTTTATGTGTTTTGTGTTGTGCTATAAAAATCTATATTCTTCTTTTTCTTTAATGTTTAATCTTATTACGAATGAAGTGTAATTAGTCAAGGAACGTAACTAAGGAGAGAGAGACATAACGATGACGTCACTATTTTACTAATGCGAATATAATGTTTTTGTGCAAATGAATCAATTAATAATTTTTTGTTTAATTTTCTTAGCTGCACAAACCGGCTGTACTGCTTTGGCGTCCTAATGAGGTACGAGCAATAAGTGACATAAATACCTTGATATTGGTGATGAGATGCGCCGTGGCCTGCCCCAGCAGGCGCGCGTGGCGCACCATGTCGGCGGGGTCTCCGCACGCCACCACCCTCTCGCTGGCCGTCATCACGCTCTCTACCGAGCGCTCCGTTACTGTGGGCTGCTGGGCGCGGCGGTCTGCGGGACGAACAGAAACGTAGTATAACGATAGTTTTCACCAGAAATACAAACAAACGAGCGATGAATGAGATGTGTCGAGTTGTAAGCCATCGTCGACCACATCATCGCTTACCATCAGGTGAGATAGTGGTCAAACGCGAGCCTATCAATAATAAAAGGCTGTTAGTTACTCACCCAGATCACAGTGTGCCAACAATCTCTCCAATTCCTCCGTGACCCTGTGCGCGGCCGCCGTTAGATGTTCCACACCTGAAAACAAAGGGAATTATGTATATCGATGCCTCCTGCGCATAAATATTTTTTTTAATAATATTTTTTATAAAAAATGTTTTTATTTCGCATACTTTTTTTTTTTCTATGGTAAAAATCATCCAATGACAACCCCTGCTCTTAGCAGGAGCGGGAGATAGTGTCAGACTCTTAATGACTAAAAGCCCTCCCCGTTCCTTCTAGCAAACATGGTTTGCCAGCGTGCTATGGAGCGCAGCACACTAGGTGTTAAATTAATACACCGCTTTCGGAACACATTCAGCATCATCTATTTATATGAAAGGAGAAATTGACTGGCTGACATATTATCTCACAGCTGAAACTACTGGGACCAAGGAGCGTGAAATTTTGCACAAGGTGACCTTTTATGATGCAGGCGAGCACTGAGAGAGGATTTTCCAAAATTGACCCTCTATAGCAGCGGTTATCTAACTTTTTTTCCAACGAAACCCTATTGGAACGCAAAATATTTGACGGTGCCCTTAAATAAAAAAATAAAAAAAAAGTTTACGGGCAAGGTTTACTTTGAATGAGTTACAGTAAAATCTAATTCGAGGTATGACACTCCTTTTTATTTTTTTAGCAAATAAACCAAAAAATTAAATACCGAGATCCTACCACGACCTAATAGGGCGATCCATTTGACGATCCAAACTGAACTATTGAAGTGATGGCGGTATATAGCGGGTGTATAGCACTATCCCTCTGTCTCGCTCGTACGTCTTACAACTTAACACGTCATGGTAAGGTCTTTATACTTTCTTCCAAATTATAATTTGTATTCACACGGAGCCCTGAAGAAGGCTTTACGGAGCCCTAGGGTTCCGCGGAGCACACTTTGAGTATGGCTGTTCTATAGGATGAAACAAGGGTCCAAAATTTGAACGGAAAAATTGCTGGAAGAAGGTAGTTAGCAATAAAAGATTAACTATCCTAACTAATATTATAAATGTGAAAGTGTGGATGTTTGTTACTTAATCACGCAAAAACGGCTGAACGGATTTGGATGAAATTTGGCATGCATATAGCCTTTGATATGAAAAAGTACATAGGCTACCTTTTATCCCGATTTCTTTAAGTACCTAATGACACGCGGGCGAAGCCGCGGGCAAAAGCTAGTAGTGAATATGCATAACAGTGTGATATACCTGGGGCTGCGCTTTCAGGCACAGTGCCGCAAGCCTCCACGAGCCTCTCCACCGCCTGCGCCACCAGGCGCGCGGCGCTCGTCAGCTGCTCGCGGCACGCTGGGTTGTGCAGCGTGGGGGCTACCACCTACAAAACAAACAAGAGAATTTAAATCAAGACAAGACTAAAAATAAAGAAAAGAAGCCATACACACAAAAAAATAAAAAATCTGTGCAAAAATGCATGATACATGTCCTTGAACCAAAAACCCGACGACATGTGACATCCTCCAACACGCACTGGGCCCGAGTGCGGGATTACGGCCCTTTTCTTCTCCTAAAAAGGAGGCCTGAGTCCCAGCAGTGGGAACATTATGAGGCCGACTATGTTATGCTAATCAGTCTTATAATATAATCAGAGGTCAGAATTAGAATCTAGGCTCTGATTATAAGACTGGGCCTAATGCGGGTTGGTGGATGTCACATGTCTTCGAATTTTTTGGTTCTAAGACATGCCGGTTTTCTTTTGATGTTTTTCTTCGCCGTTTTGAGAGCTGTGGTGATGAAATAAATTACACAAAGTAATGCGCCTGAGTGGGTTTGAACCCGTGACCTACAACTCGTAAGTCGGGGCCGTTACCATTGAGCCACCACTGCTCAAGATAGATAATGCTATCCAATATCCAAAACTTCTGAACCAAGGAACTTGTTCGTTGATATCTTTCCATTTTACCTTAGCACATGCGACAAGCTGGCTGGTGGCGAGTGCGCAGTGCGTCGCCGCCGAGATGATGGCGTTCTGCAGCGGCTGGTCGTCCCTGCACTGTGCCGCCACGTTCTTCGCTTTGAGGACCAGCGCTGCCGTCGTGTTCGCTACGGCCTTCGCTAACGAGAGGAGGATGTCCTGGGGAAAGAGAGAGAGTGTTAACCTCCAGAATGTTTCTCATTGTTTGCTGTTAAATGACCTTTTTATTTTCTGTGTAAAAAATACATTAAAAAAATCAGTCAAGATGCTTCGGAAGAGTTTGACAAACAAACATTGTGACAGTATTTTTTTTTATACATTAGTTTTAGTATATGCAAAACACAAAACACGTGTCATCTATATACAAAATTTCACAACTGTATCATGAAAACTCGCAAAGTTATAAGCTTGTTTTGTTATATGGTTGTCCGCACAAATACATGGTCACAGGGGCCATCCGGGCGACAGGGGATGTTTTGCTCCCCCACCCAGCTATGCGCTGGCCCCTAATGCCCATTATGACCTGTGTTGTACTTCGAATGTTTGATTGTGATCAAACTGTATTCAAGTTTCGCTTAAACTAATAATAATGTTGTATATGAATTAGATTGAATTTCTTGTTTGTAAGCACGATAGTTTTGTAACTGGTACAGATTTTTACACTGATATTTGAATTCTAGTTCCTTTTCATCAATTTATTACAAGCTCTCGTATTTACACGAATAATATACATAAAAAAAACTAACTATATTACAATAAAATCAAAAATTAATAATAGAAACCCTAAACAAACTAAAACTAACTAAAAACCAAGAGTTTATATATATATTAGATATATATAAACTCTTCCACGTCGCTGTCCACAGGTAACGTGCCTAAAAGACTGGCGTCATTGCCACGCTGTATGGCAAGCTGTAAGCTTAACGGCTTAAAAACAACTAAAAAAAGCCAGAAATCACGCGAATGTCAACAAGACGTTTCAACAGATCTTGAAGCTAGGCGTCCACTGCGTAGGGATTGGAGCGTACGGATTCGTTGCTTTGTATGGTACAGCGTGCGCTGGATCGGAAACTGTCGGAATTTTGTAAGGATAGTACACCGCGTAGGCTAAGATTTTTCTAATTTGATAAAAGAAAATGATAAAAGACATAAAACTCCTACTTTTTCAAAGATAATGTTGTTTATATCATCAGCTATAAATAAGAACTGTCAGCGTCATAAAATTATGTTCCATGTTATGTTTGTATCCGGTAATCATAACATACGAGCGTGTTAGTAATTTTTTACATAAATTCATGTTTTATATGACGTGATGCTTTTTATGTTAAAACTAGCAACAGCTACCGGCTTCGCCATCAATATACTTGAAAATTATGCCAAGAGTACCTCATCATCATTACCATTTCAGCCGAAAGAAGTCCACTGTTGGACAAAGATCTCCCCCAAGTGTCGCCATAATGAATGGCCCTGTGCGTCTCGGAACATACTCCCGGGATAAAAATATTCTACGTGCTTAGAACATGGTGTACCCGTATATCAAGTTTCATCCAAATCAGTTCAGCTTTTCAAGCATGAAGAAGTAACAAACATCCACACAATTTTTTTACTGGAATAAATTCAGTAATCAATTCAAACAATTGTTGTCTTAATAAAAATACTCGTTACTAGTATTATTAATAACTAGCTGTGCCCGCGACTTCGTTCGCGTGGACTACAGGATTTTGAATTTATGTTTTCTAAAATAAAAGTAGCATATGTTACTCCTTATTACATCGAAGTATGTAAGGTGTATAGATATGTTGTCAGACAATAGCTTAATAGCCGCGATCTACGCCTCAGGCTCTCGTTAGGCGACTGGATCAAGGACTTTGATTCAGAAAGCGGTACTTCTGAACATGGCGGAGGTATCTGTCTCTGAAACCCTGACCGCACCCGGTAACTTGGACCCTGTTCCTAATACCGGAGAGATACTAGTTTTTTATATATTTTTTTTTTTATGTTCCTAAGCGTGTTAGATATAGGTTAGGGAGATGATGAATTATTGCTCTTTCTATTAGCGAAAACCGCATCAAAATCTGTTCAGTGGTTTAGAAGTTAGCGGGGATAAACAGACAGACGCGGAAACCTACTTTGTTATTACTATGTATATAATAATATAGATCTAAAGATGTCACTGTTTTTTTACTTAAGTATTTTTGGAACTCGTCCATCTTGGAAAAAAATAAAAACACTTTTTCACAACATACATCTCATTCATGTCATACGCAACCATTCATCGTAGCCAGAAGAATCTAGGTCAGTTATTAGTCTCTACACAGACACCGAGCTCACGATATACGTTCTAAAAACCTGCCATCTGTCCACTCAACTATCTAGGTCACGCGCAAGTTTTATTTTGAAAACAACGCCATCTCTTGACGATGCGCGGAATTACTTTGTAAGGTATCGAACGTGCGTCGTGCCTGATATGGCATTTAGATGCGAGTTTTTTTTATTTATGTTATGTAGATAAAAAAACTGAAGGGTTGGATAGATATGTATGTACTCTCTATTTCGCCTATTATAATTGTTCTATATAACGAAGCATACCTATTGCCTATATTTGGTAATGTTACTTAATTGTTTTCTACTACAAAATATACCTTTGTTTTACCAAAAATACTTATTTTGCATTAAAATATACTCTTCTGAGTGATTAAAAAAAAAAATATCAGTCCAAAATATCCACCCATAATAATTGTGAAGTGTCCATTAATATATTTGGTCTACAATTACTATTTTAGTGAAGAATATGATTTTTGTTTCACAGTTAAAAATACCCCTTTGGTTATTATTACATGAAAACATTGTTTTAATAATATAAACTAGTGCATGACTGCGATCCCACCTTTTGGTAAGCAGTGATACAATCGTAGTTGGCGAGGCGCACTAGTTTATTAAGAGCCTAGTCACTCTAGCCTTGATGACACCTATATTATGATCGGATGGGAGGACATTTTTAACACACAAGACCAGGAATTTTCTTTTTTAAATTAAAATGTCATGTTGTGACCTGTGAACCATCCCACTGTTGGGCAAAGGCGTTTTTCTTGACCGCGACGAATGCTCACTGATTATTTTGGATTATTATGTGAATGAATCCTGTGTTGTGATGGCATAGTGGTTAAGGTACCCGGCTCTCATCCATGAGGTTGCGGGCTTGAAATCGGGTAAGTACCAATATGATTCTTTCAATTCATAAGTACTTTTACTTCGTGCCTCGGAATGCACTTGAAAGCCATTGGCCCCGGTAGTCATTCGATCTTTGACAGTCGTTACAGGAAGTCATACCATCTCTATCCAAGGAGTATTGTGTCCCAGTAAGTGTTGTTTGAAAGTTTAGACTGGAAGCCGATCCCAAGTTAGTTGGGAAAAAGGCTACAGAGACGATGTGAATGATGCCTCTTTTTTTTACTATTGATAGGCTCTCGGTTGACCACTATCTCACCTGATGGTAAGTGTGATGTCTTTTCCACCAACTAACGACCTTACAGCCACTAAACGTATAATAACAGGTGACGCATGTCTGTCAACATATATGACTTATAGATCTGATGTAGGTCGCCACAGAATAATTTTCGAATAGTCTCGAACAATCAGAACGCAGTACCCCACTCCCCCGTACCTCAGCTAGTTAGTAGACAGAATTGTTTTGGTGCGCTAGTTCAAACATGAGGAGTCTAATTGCTGGAAGGTCGTTGCCACCAGCTTATATACAGCATTCAATTATTTCCACCAAACATACAAGGGGGTATTAGTTAGTTATTTTTTGCTAAATACATTTACTTGCGAGACAGTTAGTTATAAATAAAACAATTGTTTTTTTAAGCAAATGTATTAACCAAAAATAACCAACAGATGGCAGTGTAAGCTTTAGAACCACAACCGTACAATGGCGATCAGGCAAATTGTACCAGCATCTAGATTATTTTTATTTACCTTAGACTTGTGAAGACTTGATATGTGTAATTCTTAATTTTATTGTTGTTAGAGAGCATAAAAAAATGATAGCAAGCATTAAATCGAGCATTTCCAGGAAGATATTATAGTTTCATTTGCGTTTTTTGTCGGAATGAGTTTTCCCTTCTATAATGAACATTTTAACCGCCTACGTCGGATATACCCGACAACCACTCTCGCGTTGATCCCGCCAGGGTCGCACATCCACGACCAAACACTCCATCTCGTCAGCTCTTCTGTCACCTATGGGGATTGAAGAGCTAAACGAGATGGAGTGCCCAGTCGCGAACTCGCGAACCGTTTGCGGCGCGGAAAGTATTTAAGAAAATATATTATTTAAACTACCTACATATTATTTTATTAACTTCTTTTTATTAGATCAGTAGTGATATGAGAAATAAGCTATGTTCTTTTTAGAATGATATTATCATAAATCACATTTTTTAGTTATGGAACAGAACGAAATAAAAAGAGCAAACTATTGCTAAGTCTTCCTGAAAACGCTTGAAATCTTCAATGACTAAACATGGAATAAATTTAATGAGATTCAAATGGTTAAATAAAAATCTTACAAATACTGGTACAATTTCCCTGTCTCCAATTGTATTAAATAATTTATAAAAATAACTTTGCTAGCGAGTATCAAGTACAGTTTAAATTAAATAGTTCTGACTTTTTAACGCCATTAAAAATGAGAAGATATAATAAGAAATCAGTCTTTACAATAAAAAAAAAGGGATGATAACAATTTAAAATAAAAAACCATTCCATTTTTTTTTCTATAAACTCGATACTCGCCAAGCGTTTAAAAAATAAATAGCAAAAAAAGAAAATAACAATAAACCTCTGTTTTTATAAAATGGCAATTTGTTGTTTTGTACTTTGTGATGGCAACATAGTCATATGTATATGCGAGACTTTTTGCATTCTAGTTTAAAATGTTAATTGAAAAAATACACTGTTTCAAAGGCTCAATTTTTGATGAATTTTGCTACTCAGGATAAAGTATTCTAGGAATTTTGTTGAGTAAAAGTTAGTAATACTTATAACAGCTTTATGATTATACAGCAATGCAAAAAGGGTACATATACAAAGACATACTATTAACAGATTTAGTACGTACACACATTGTCGATAACAGCATTGACAAATAAAATTCTGTGTCAAAAATGCTAATATATAATTATGTCCTGCTTTTCACCGGGATCTCACTAGATCACAAGCGATGTGTCAGGTCCACAATAGAACTAGTGAAATCAAAAAGCCTACTACGAACTCTTAACGCGATCCATTTAACAAACTAAACAGAATTGTGAAAGGAATGGAGCAATATAGGGTGTCTTTTTTTTAATTGATGTAAACTAGTGCTTGATTGCAATCCCACCTGATGGTAAACAGTGATGCAATCGTTGATGGTGAAGTGCACTAGTTTATTAAAAGTCTATTCACTCTAGCCTTGAAGAAGTGTATAGCTCCATCCCTCTTTTTCGCTCGCTCGACTGATATTATATACATGTCATGGTAAAGGCCCAGATTACATCTGTTTTGCAATTTATCGACAATGCGTATCAGTACTTAACTTTTTAACCGCCAACGTCGGATATATCCGACAAACACTCTCGCGTCTATCCCGCCAGGGTCGCACATCCACGACCAAACACTCCATCTCGTCAGCTCTTCCGTCACCTATGGGGATTGAAGAGCTAAACGAGATGCAGTACCCAGTCGCTAGCACACGACGCTGGCGAATAGGACGCGATAGCACTCGTCGGACCAATTCGACGCAAGCGGTTGAAAGGAAAAAAAAAACTGTACAAAGAAATCAGAATTGAAAAGAATAAGTTATAAATTAGCTGCCAAATATTAACAAAAAAATAAAAATAAGGGTCGGTACACATTAATGTCCAATTTAATAAGTTAGCAGTTTGAACTGACCCTTAGCTGCCAATTACCTTAATGCTTCTTCTAAGAAATAAGAAAATAATAAAAAATAAAGACTAGATTAGTAAGCATTAAGATTATTGTTAACAAAAGTAAATAAAAAAAAACTTTAAGTTAGAACTACACTGCGCACACGTGTACCACGTACGACACGTACGAAACGTACACGTGATCCACGCCAAGTCACGCGACGTCGTTCTACGTACAAATCAGGCGTGGTGCACGTGTGCACCACACGTGTGTAATGTAGTTCTAACTTTAAACCCGCTTATGTCTTTGTGATGGCAAGATTGTGATGATTTTATTTATATTATGGCGTATTGGCAAAGAATGTCGATAGTATATGAAAAATCGGAGACAAACAGTACGGACTTGAATTTAGCCTCACCCGTAATTTTCTGCTGTATGTTACCAAAAAAGTTTATTCATCAAAATAAAACGAGTCACCTCGAGCGCCGATTGTACTATTGCGGTAATTTCTGCCTGATCACTTAAAAAAAAAATCGCTTGAATCCTTCGGCGCGGCGCCAAACGAAACCCTTCGAAGTTTTCGTTTCGAGTGCAAGCAAAAATGAACTTAGCGGCGGTCAGGCGGAAGTGTCTTAGATGGTATATACGTCTGTACAACTTAAATGACCTTTGAAAAACGCTTAATTGTCGTTTTGTACACATGTACGAAATTTACTTTGTCAAAATTTTTGTTTTTCCTAAAAACATCCAGAAAAAGTTTTGTTTTTTACTCTTTTTTTGGTGATTTACGCATGACGCACAATTAAGTAATAATAATACCCGGGCGCCCGAGGAGTTAAGTTATTTATAGTTGAAAAATATTATTTTATAATATGAATAAATCTAGGTACTCCTAACAATTTGATTTACTCATTTTCAGCTGCAATAAAGACTAGAATGATTTTCAGATTCAACATAAATGCTTTAGGTATAGTAGACACCAGATAAATTTGCAATAAAGTGCGTTGACGTTGTTTTTTAATATTCGGAAATATTTATATGACTTGAGAACCTCCTCTCTTTCGAAAGTCGGTTCAAAATGTAAAGGATTACAGTAGATCTCAATTCACGACAGCTTATGTCCGCTTGCAAAAGCGTTTTTTTTTTCTTTCAATCGGTTGGACGAGTCATTAGCAGATTTTTGGGAGAATTGATTGCTGCTAAGGTTCATTTTTCCAGCGAAGAATCTGCTTTTTAATATTATTATTTTTACTTCACTTAGCAAAGTCAAAAGCTGTAGGTAATTTGCTATTATGAGTCATTAGTCGATATTTATATGACTGCGTTCTATAAATTAAAAATATCAATTTTAAGAGGGTCAATGACCACTATGATTGATTTATATGGCGCCTACCATAGCCATAATTTTAACGGATAATTTTCAAATAACTGTGTGATGAATTTTGACTAGCATTCAACGCCTATTTTAAAATGACTATGCCGTCTTCATAAGCGAGTATACCGCAACTTTGCTTCCTTAGGCCCAGTTCCACAATATCCTACTCAACAAACAGTATAAGACTAACAACATACAAGTTAGTGCATTATGTTTGTACTGACCTGTGCTAACCGTTACTAGCCAACGTCTACCAAACTAAGGATTAAGTCAAACTAACGAGTAGTTAGTGCGTTAACTCTTTGTTGTGGAACTGGACGGGAGTTTGTGATTCACACAAATCTATACATATAATAAATTTGTAGTTTTTAGTTGTGCGTGCATCTCGTAAAATGTACGAAACCGATGTAGATAACTTTTATACATTAAAACTGTGTGTAACTTGATATATTACTTAGGGTTTGTTTCAACGCAATCGGCTGACTATATCGAAAGATATACTACATCCATTGGCTGTTAGTCGCTACGAAGTTCGCCGGGTCAGCTAGTGTATTTTAATATTATACAGCTGAAGAGTTCGTTTGTTTGGTTGAACGCGCTAGTGGCAGGAACTTTGAATTAAAAAAAAATATTTCAGTGTTGATAGCCCATTTATCGAGAAAGGTTAAAATGCTATATAGCAAAGCGGTATCTAAAGACGCGGGTGAAACTACGGGGACAGCTAGTTTATATTTTTAAAACTTAGGGTTTGTTAAATTCCAAGTTGTCCCTTCTTTATTGCTTCTTAGGGTTTCATACCCAAAGGGTAGATAAAAATGGACCCTACTGCTAAGACGCCGTTTTCGCTAGACAGTTGAAATTTTCACAGATGATATATTTCTGTTGATACTCTAAACAGATTTAAATAAATATTTAAATGGGGCTTCCATACCACAAACTTGTTTTTTTTTTTTTTTTGCCGATTTTTATTAAAGACCATACAGAACTCTTCGTGTGCGAATCCGGCTCGCACTTAGCCGGTTTTTTTTATCATACATTTTGCTCAGTGAGATATTCTAATTATATGATGAATTTCTTCTCATTTATTTTCTTGTATTGCAACATTATTTTCATTTATGTGAATCACATACTCCAATAAATTAAATAACCTTACGAACTAATAAAAAAATGTCATCGTGCAGTCTTTTCCCTTACTCATTTGTCTTTATATTATTTTTTTATCTTTTGTCCAACAAGAAAACGTGAAAATAAAGGAAAAAGACGAATTTATAGAGAGTTAAACGTGCTATTTATATTATGATATAAATGCCTAGACAGGCAGTGTAATAGGAATACTATAGTAAATGTAACACTTATATATTTTAGAATACTTTATGGTTATATTATTATATAGTACCATCGCGGTCATTTCTGCCTGATCACAAAAAAAAAAATCACTTAAATCCTGCGGCGCGTCGCCAAACCTAACCCTTTTTAATTTTCGTTTCAAATGCAAGCAAAAATGAACTTAGCGGTGGTCAGGCGGAAGTGTCTTTGATGGTACATATAGTAAAAAAAACGCGAAATTGGTACCGTTTTCAGAAATGTTTAAAAAGCGATTTGTCATGATCGTAGATCCAACTATCTTTCCTTTTCAACGGAGGTTTGCGAGACTTAAGAGGCCCCTCTACCACTCGCCTATCGTTAACATCGAGCATAGTTTAAAAGCTTGTTGCTTCATCTAACGCAATCCAACGCGATGTTTGATGAAGAGGCAATGCAAAAAAACAGAGATAACGCCTAAAAACTGTTGGCATTCGGTAATTCTGTGATTTACTCGAATGTTTCACAAAGCTTGTTTCAGAAAATAAGTTTTTCAGAAAAATTGTTGTCATTCAGAATCTCAATTAAATGTGCAAGGCTTCTATTGATGTACTTTTTTATATTGTTTAATATACGAGTACATTATAGGAAGCCAAAGTTCATGTAAAATAGCAGGTTTATGAGGTCTTTACTGGATTAGTTTTACACAAATGTATGTTTTAATTTCTATAGGAGCCTCGATAATATTCTCATGATAGCTGTGAATCCAAAATGTCTACAGAAAGATGTGTAATAACATCATTATCCCGTAAGTGCGGCTGTGTGGAAAAGGACGCTCTTAAAACTTTTCCGCATACCTCTATAGTCACAATAAAGGTTATTTTACCGAGATTCTTTATAAGACAATTTTTTAATACAACAGGGTATTAATAAATACTGAGTACCTAATAGGGAACTTTCACTAAAGGATGCACAGTATGGAGTTTTCTTATAGGTCCCTATACCGTAGGAATATGTTACCGAATACAAAAACATGAAACTCTACCACACACCTTGAATTTTTTCAATAATATAAACTCAACTTTAAAAAAATATTTTGTCAGAAAATCAGTCGGTTGACTGAACACAAAATCAATTTTTAGAAGCAAGGCTAATGTAGCAGTCAGATGTATTAAAAATAATAATATTGTTTATTTATTATAATAACAATACAGGCAATTTCTAAGATCTGGCCGCGACTTAAATCAATAAAATATTTTAATTTGTTTTTAATATTTAACTACATATTTATTTATTGTATATATATGTTTATGTATACGGTACTGTGTAGTGCTGTGCACATATCAGTCTATTATATTGTTAGTTTAAGTTAGATTTAATTTATGTGTATAATTTTTATTTGCTGTACATTTTAAGTTCCTCAAATGCAAAATTTCATTCTTCATTATATGGTTTGCTGTTAGAAAACCCAGTTGTGGGTTAAGCTCGCCAATGTACATCAACTGTACTTAACTGTATTTTTAAATTGTGTGTACAATAAAGAATAAGCATTATATTGTTGGAAAAATTCAACACTGTCACTCTTGTCCTCACATCATATCAAAACACCTCTCCGTATCTCCCGCAGTACTGTCCCCGCAAAAATCCTTCGACATAACCCACTGTATTAACAAAGCTAACAACACAAATATAATCGACAACAAACACAGGATATTCAGCCAGTTTTCCCTCCATATCGTCGCTAACTCTATTTCTAAGCACTCGCATTTCGGACAACACTTTTCCGCCGTCCTAGGACATTTCCGCTTACAAAACTTGCAAAAACCTTTAATATTTTCCCCCGTAGTCTTAAAAGTTGGGTTATAGAATATTCGTATTTCAGTCTTAGGCTTAGTTTCTGTAGAGTTATTCAGAATTTCTGTACGTTTATCTCCCGTCTCGCTCGTGTAATACCTCTCGCTCTTTTTCACGAAGTTTTCGAAGCCGTCGTGTCTAAGTTTCGATATTTGGTTCTTTGTGAAACTAGCTTCAGCCGTCTCCATGAACGTTTCTGTAGTTGTCAAAACGCGATTATATCGTTCAGGATTCAGCAATTTCATATTTAAAGACCCTGATACTTTGACATCGGGACCTGATTTAGTAATGTCATTTACAATGCTGTGACATTCGATTTTTTTGCCGTTAAACTTATTGAATTTATCGTTAATGTCATTTTTATCGATATTGTCAGATTTGAAGAACTGTTCGCGGAGTATATCGTTCTTAGTGCGTCTGTTTAAGTCGATATTAACGTTGTCATAATTAGTTTTATCGATAGTGATGCTCGATTTTTCATTGTTCAAATTAGATTTATCGATATTACTTTTGACGTTATCGTAATTAACGTTAGCGTAATCGTGATTAGAGAAATCTTTTTTGAAATTGTAGATCTTATCGTAAATAGTTTTTGGATACAATTTAGGATTGTGACTATCTAGATAGCCCTCACAGTTCTGGACAATCGATTCAAAATCGTTATCGCTATTCGATTTTTGTTGTC
Source organism: Mythimna albipuncta (assembly GCA_929112965.1). Lineage (NCBI taxonomy): Eukaryota > Metazoa > Arthropoda > Insecta > Lepidoptera > Noctuidae > Mythimna > Mythimna albipuncta. The sequence goes on along the minus strand of OV815986.1, from coordinate 653,142 downwards.
GATTTTTGAATAGCATATTAGCGTAGTCTATGCTCCTATAATAGTCGCTATCAGACTCTTCTTGTATAACATCTAGGCCCCAATTCCGTGTAGTATCAATATCTTCATAGATGCCATCGTCAGTAGACACTTGTGTCTTACCATTTCCTATATCAACATTTTCAAAATCTGAATCATAAGTATCGTCTTTTTCTTTGCCGAAGAAGACTTTGTAGAAATTATCGTAACAGTAATTAAGTTTTCTGTACAAGTAAGACTTCTTAGAGTTTCTCTTAGGGTCTATTACCTGTGTTTCCTTGTCTTCTTCAGTTTCTTCGCCGATGGTGTAGAGGACCGTTGTGGAGGCTTCTCCGACGCGAGACGCGGCGTTGAGTAGGTTCTGGCGCGGCTGGAAATAGATGGGGAGAGGGTGAATTTATTAGGCAAAGAATATGGAGGGCGTTTTTAATAGCTCTAATACACATACATGAAAAAAAAAAACTTCCACAACGAAGTTATAAAGCTTCAAAGCTGTTATTATGAAAGAGAAATAGTTCGTGACGTCTTAAGCCGCGATTCCTCTGCAGCCTCATGGCGTCTTGGCGAGTATATAAGCGGACAGCGAGCTACCCTGCTACCCTGGCGCTTACACCTTAAATGGTGTGTGGTTAGACAGATCAATAGACGGGTGCTAAGTAAAAAAAAAGTTACCTATACTTTTGCGATTTTTAGATAATTTGTTTGTAATAATAAGTGAATAATTATTTAGTATAATTCTTTTTCAAAAATATTATTGATAAATTTCTTCATTTTTCAGACTTGAAAGAACATTTGCCATGAATATGACTTTTTAGTAAGTTACTGCAATTATTAGAAAATCGCAAAATTGCAGATACGCCCATTGTACACTTATTTTGAATAATATTTGTCCTGTATCTTTTTTGTTTATGCGGTGTACAATAAATAATAAATACTTTAATATGGAACTGGTTTTTTTTTTGGTGGGTAAAAATCATCCAAATGACATCCCCTGCCCTTGGGCGGAGCGGAAGATAATGTCAGACTCTTACTGACTAAAAAACCCACCCCGTTCCTTCTTGCCTTTCATACTGGGCTGAGCTACCTTTTGGAGCTAACCCCCAGTACTTTGCACCCGTCGAAATATCCAACATAGGAACTGCTACAGTATAACAACGTCTCAGATTCCCTACCTCCTTAGTCTCCGGCTCAGCCGCCTTCAGCAGGTCGGTGAAGGCGCTGCACAGCTTCCTGGTGGCGTCCAGCAGCTTGTCGCCGTGGTCGCCGTCGTCCATGAGCGCGGCGATCATCTGCACGCCCTTCGTCATCTCGGGCAGGTTGGTCGTGATCGTGGTGATGGCGGCGCCCACTGCTGTGTGGTCTACTTCGTCTGTTCCTGTGGGAGACGATGGGTTTTAGGATATTTGTGTCGTTAGCATTTTTGAAGTAGAGATTGGTATATCTGAACACCAAAGAAATATAACTACTACATTTTTTTTTATAGAATTGAGGTTGTGGCTATGAATTCCTCATACCTACAACCTGGAGGTCTTTAAGTCGCTAGTGATATAATGGTCAAGCGCGAGCCTATCTATGACAATAAATCATTTTTGAATCAATTCTATTATCTACATTAATATTATAAAAAGGTAAAGTTTGTTTCTTTGTTTAGTTTGTAAGCGGTAATCTCTGAAAGTACTGGGGTTTTTCGAGTCAGTAAATATGACAAACTTTCGTGCCCTTGTAAATTCTTCTACTGGAAAGAATATTAAAAAGAAAAAAAAATCTTCTGCACTTAACAATCTGAGTTGTTAACTTATAAGACTTCAATTTTGAGGAAGTGGTCTCGCAAACTATATAGCTCCTTTGCAAAGAAATTGAATACCAGTGAATATGAAGATAATATAATAGCAGAATAGTTACCAGAAGTGAGCGTGACGACCTGCGCAGTGGCGGCGTTCATGGCGGCGATCTGTGACGTCACCACCTGCTTGTTGGTGTCCATCGTCACCTGCTTCCACTTCACCGACGCCGCGTCGTGGCCCAGCGCGGGCAGTGTCGCCTGCGGACCAAACACAACTTGCTTCAAATCCAGTACGCAAAAGAAACTTACGATATTTTTCAGAACCCTGGGGTTCTGGACCTTTGGAAGGCGTACGAGGAGTCGAAGCCAACTCGCAGAGGCCACTTTGACGCTCTCAATGGAACGTGGAAATTATTATTATTCCAAAACTAACACACAAACGCCATCTAGTCCCAAGCTAAGCAGAGCTTGTGTTATGAGTACTAGACAACTGGTAAAATATTTTTAAATACATACACATTATAGATAAATTAAACCCAGGCACAGAACAAATGATCGTGCTCATCACACAAACATAATCACACAGTAAGCACAAAAAATTGACTACGATTTTTAATCAAATTGTTTTTTTTAAAGAATAGTTAACGATGGAGTTTCTTATCGATTTTTATCTGTTGGATACAACCAATTGGAACCCTTCACTAGCTTCTGACCTTTTATAAGTACTTATTTTTGCTTTTTGTGACCTAATAAGATTTTGATTTGATTCGAGGAATTTACAAAGATTGGACTGGAAAACTGTTATAAATTTTGCTGATCCAGTTACATTTAAAGAGCTGAACGGTTCTTTCAAGTCCTAGAAGTAACTTATTAGTTACTTCTAGGCAAGCGTGCTCCATCGTCGACCACATCATCGCTTACCATCAGTGAGATAGTGATCAAACGATAGACTACACATAATAAAAAAAAAAGAGTCTTGCCTACTGTGACCTATATTAAAATTATAGGATTCTTATCTAGGATTATGTCTGAATTTGTTTTTCTGTTATATTAGCATATATACTTTTTTTTATTATTATAAGCAATTTAATTTAATGATACTACATTCTATTTGAATTCCGTTATTTATTTATTGTGCGCACCTACCAGTGTAGTGTTTTTTTAAGGTTGATTGGTAGAAAATGCCGTGTTGCATTAAGTCCACCTATGTACCACTAGGTATTTTATTAAAACGCGAGTTAAATCGTATGTAATAGCTGGTTAACGAAAATGAAATCAAAATGGAGGATAAAAAAAAATAACGACTGTCGAATTTTTGAGCAATAATTTTACCATCGCAAACCCACGCCAAAGAGGAAGATAGCGCTGCGATGCAGTTAGGGAAATGAACCGAAATAGAATTCACATCCTACTGACGTGACGTACTATTTATAGAAACAGTTCATTTTTATTTTGCTTTAAATAGCTAAAGTTTCCCGAGACAGTGTTGTTAAATGCTATTGACTAATTTATTTTTCCTTTCTTTTTATTAGTGTTTATCTTGAATCCTAAGATTTAATCGTCCTGCTCAGGATTCCGGGATTTAGGGGAAGTACATATTATCAACTCTATATTATTTCCACGAACTCAGGAAGTAATCCGAAACCATTCCGATCTCTAATTATGACAGATCGATCGAGCTTTAAAACAAGCTGTGCCAAATCAGTTATCTTTTTGTTGTTCTGTAATTCTTTATTGTAGACCATAATAACTTATAAGTGAATATAGTCTGTCTAAAAATCATGATGCGGTTTACAGAATACATCTATTCACTAAGTTTCATCAGTATAGGTCTTATAGTTTCGGAAAAAAGAGGCTGTGACATACGGACGCCCAGACAGACAGAAAGACATGACGAATCTATAAGGGTTCCCTTTTTTGCCATTTGGCTACGGAACCCTAAAAAGTGAGAAAAAGGGGAAAAAGAGGGAAGGTGTTTTATGTACGCGGGCAAAGCCGCGGGCAAAAGCTAGTTGTATAATATTTAATCATTTAAAAATACTTATATTCGATTCTTTTTATGATGTTCTTCTATTAGTAAACAACGATCAAGATCTCTTAATCAACCTAGATTATTGAACCAGTGTTAACTAAATCAGATTTCATTTTACCCTAATAATTAGGTACCCAAGTCGTTTGACTTTTCAGACAGACTATAACAATGTTAATGCATGTTTTTGTAATCTAAATTTTTTGGTGAACATTTTTTTAAAATTTATTTAAATATTTATGTATACACATGGAAATACAAGAAAAGAAGAAGGAAACAGAAAAATAGTACAAAGGTGATGCTTATTTCTAATGAAATCTCTTCCAGCATACCTTTCAATTTTAATAAACTTTCTGATAATTATAAAGAAATCCTGGAGTCCAGGTCAAAAAGCTTAACATGTTTGGTAAAATCTAAGAGAAAAGCAGAGAGAACACACTAAAATGCTAAACTTTTTTTCAAACTCAATGTTTGGCGCATTGGAGTTTGCATATAGCATCATAGGTACCTTATAATATTCCCACTGTTGGGACTCAGGCCTCCTCTCTAGAAGAGGGAATGGACCGAAATCCCGTACGAGGGCTCAGTGCGGATTGGAGGATGTCACATGTCTTTGAATTTTTAGTTCTGGGACATGCAGTTTCCTCACCATGTTTTCCTACACCGTTCTGAGAGCAGTGGTGATGAGTAGCAGGCCTGGTTGGGTTTGAATTCAGTTACTACTGGGCTACCACTGCTTTTTATTGATAGTAACAGTGCTTGACTGTGATCCCATCTGATGGTAAGCAGTGATGGAATCTTTGATAGCGAAGCGCACTAGTTTATTCACTCTAGCCTTGGAGACGCCTTAATTATAATAGGAGGGCAAGACAACAGCAGGCAAAACGCTTAGTCTGGACCGCAGAGATGTTAACAATGGTAGACATTCGCTGTACGTCGGGTTTTTCCGATGGTAAAAAGGTGATGGTGGAATCATACAATTCCCGTGTACCCTATAAAATGTCGTCTCTGTAAAATACCGAAAGGCTGGCTACCTTACGCCTGTACTCCAGGCTTTGTCTCTCTAATTCCAGGACAAATGTTTGTGTGATGAGCACGGTCATTTGTTCTGTGTCTGGGTGTAATTTATCTATAGTATATATGTATTTAGAAATATATAAGTATGTTTATCAGTTGTCTAGTACTCATAACACAAGCTCTGCTTAGTTTGGGACTAGATGGCGCTGTGTCAAAAGTTATGGAATTTTATTATTGATTTCCGCTGTTATGTATGTATTATAATTGCTAAACTACGTACCCTGGTGAGTCCCTCCTCCGTCTGCTTGATGATCTCGACTCCGCTGCTGATGGTGGACAACAGAGCGCGCTGCGGCTCCGTCAGGATCGTCGTCACTCGAGTTTGCTGCATTTGAGAAGCCTGTACATCAAGATGATGGTATTAGGACATTGTAGGCATTATTCCAATCCATTTATTAAGCAAACACAGAGAAACTAGTGGATTTTAAAGTCTTTATTTAACCCTTTGAGCGCCAGTTTTGTATCGAAGACGAAAGTTTCCGTGACTTCCACGTAATATCTTTAACCCATAATTTAATCAGCACTACTATGTTCCCACTGTCTCTGACTCAGGCCTCTTCTCTATGGGCCGTAATCTACCACGCAGGCCCATTGCTGAACGTCACATGTCTTCGAATTTTTGGTTCTAGGACATGCCGGTTTCCTCACGACGTTTTCCTTCACCTTTTGAGAGCAGTGGTAATGAAATAAATTGCACAAAGTAATGCGCCTGGCTGGGTTTGAACCAGCGGCCTACAACTCGTAAGTCGGAGCCACCACTTGGCCACTACTGCTCCATGCATTATGTAAATAATTTTTATTATTATATATAAAATAATAACTACACAATATATACCTACACAGCCCATTTCGATGACTATATGTAGCCATAATAGCAGCGTGGAACAAAATGGTTTTATATTATTATTATTTACTTAGTATATATAGTATTAATTGGGCTGAATGAACATCAAAGCATCGCAAAAACATTAGATATTTAAACAATCCTCTTTTACTGTCTGTTCAACTGATTTTGACTTTTATTGGTATGATAAATGATTTATTTCTTTATATACACACAAACACTTAGAAACCACGGCGCGCACAGTTCCCGCGCGCCTCAAGTAGTTGTCAGCAACAGCAGGGACCCAGCCGGGTCGAAGCCTACTGGGGCCAGGCTTATCCGAAAGGGCGCTCGAGCCCCGGTATGAAGGCTTGAAGGAACGGGGTGGGTATTTTAGTCAGTAAGAGTCTGACACTATCTCCCGCTCCGTCCGAGAGCGGGGGTTGTCATTGGATGATTTTTTCCCACCATAAAAAAGGGGGTAAAGTCATAAATGGCGGCTGTAAATAGTAGGTATAGGCTAGTATCCGTAAAAGATATAATTAGTCCGTCTTTTAGATTATCCAAAAATAAGGGACACGTAGCATGCATGCGCATGCATTCAAAAATAAGGGACATGTGCTGCATTTTTTCACACGGGGTGACGTCACACATAACTTTAATGGGCTATATCTTTGTTATTTTTTGTTTAATCGAAAAAAGAAAAAATACGTGTGTAATTTTTTTTTATAATCTAAAATACGGACTAAATAAAATGTAATTATTTTGACCCTGGAAACTACCCCTTTCTATTGTTGATAGGCTTGCGCTTGGCCGCTATCTCACCTGATGTAAAGTGCCGATGTGGTAGAAGTGACCTATTCACCCTTGACTTAAAGATTTACGTTTTTGCTTCTAAAACCAACGGAATAAAAGTCAAAATCGGTTGAACGGACAATAAAAAAAGGTTTTTTTAATCGCATAAGTCGGATTGGTCCGGCGAGTGCTTTCGCGCCCTATCGCCAGGGTCGTGTGTTAGCGACTGGGTACTCCACCTCGTTTAGCTCTTCAATCCCCATAGGTGACAGAAGAGCTGCCGAGATGCGAGTATTTGGTCGTGGATGTGCGACCCTGGCGGGATAAACGTGAGAGTGTTTGTCGGATATATCCGACGTAGGCTATTAAAAGATTAAATGTTTAATCTTATTTTCAGTGGAGTATAGTCCTAATCATATTGTGAATGGAGTATAATCGCCAATGTGTTACACCACCTACAGAAATGTACCATCAAAGACACTTCCGCCTGACCACCGTTAAGTTCATTTTTGCTTGCACTTGAAACGAAAACTTCAAATGGTTTGATTCGGCGCCGCGCTGCAGAATTCAAGCGAATTTTTCAAGTGATCAGGCAGAAATGACCGCGATGGTACAAGAGAAAAAAAAATAAAAAAATAAAGCGTAACAAAATACTGACGGCGGGCGGCGTGTGGCCCGTGATGATCTGTCCCGACACCGTGGTCTGCTGCGCGCTCGTCATGTGGTTCACCGCGAACGGCTTCGCTCCTAAGGCAAGGCAAATTATAAACTGTCAAGCGAGCGCAACATAAAAAAAGAATGTTTGGCGGGATTTATTCAAGTAAAAAAAAGAAAGAAAAACATTTGAATTGCTGGAAAAGGCTCAAACTTAAGACTAACATATTGCAAACATTTTCAAAATGCATCAACCCTTTAACCGATTGCGTCGGATTGCTCCGAATGTCTCCGCGTGCTATTCGCCAGAGTCGTGTGTTGGCGACTGGGTACTCCACCTCGTTCAGCTCTTCAATCCCCATAGGTGACAGAAGAGCTGACGAGATGCGAGTATTTGGTCGTGCATGTGCGACCCTGGCGGAATAAACGCGAGCGTGTTTGCCGGATATATCCGACGTAAGCAGTTAAAAGGTATATTAAACATATAGTTCTTGTACATCAAATTCCTTAAATTCTTCCTTTACACATGATAAAACAAAGTGCCCCTTGCTGTGTCTGATGTTATATCTGAGGCTTTAAATTTTGGCAATGCACCTGGTTATTTATTTACAATTTTATATTATTACTTAACTAGCTGTGCCCGCGACTTCGTTCGCGTGGACTACGAGATTTTGAATTTTTTTTTTTCTAAAATTAAAGTAGCCTATGTTACTCCTTATTACATCAGCTACCTGCCAAAAAAGTCCCGTCAAAAGCGGTCCAGACATTTCAGAGATTAGCTCAGGCAAACAAAAAATGTTATTTTGGTGTATGTACCGTATTTATATTCATATGCATGTAGTAAAAAGCAGTTATTTCAATATTACTAACAGACACTCCAATTTTATTTATATGTATAGAATGTATAGAATAGAATATAGAAGATGTGTAGATTTTACAAAAAGTTACATCTATATACATAGGTATAATAGCGGTCTTATCGCTGACAGCGATATGTACCAGTGAACCTTAGTATGGACTATAAGAACTTAAACTAAAAATGGGAGCAGTTTGAGGGGCGATATTCCTAGAGTAGGGCAATGTTGTAAAGTAATGTTACCTTCAGCGCCCGGGCGGTGTACGGCAGGCTTGGCCACTGACTCCGTGTTGACCTTGCCTGATTTGAATGTGTCGTGCTGGATGATGTTTGCTCTGGGGACAACATGGCGAAGTTTGTAGATTGAGATAAGAATATATCCTTAAGGTAAAAGCGTCAAGGAAGGCAGTCAAATTGAAATGTTCTTAAGTTTTTTTACATTTTGCAAGTCAAGTTCATTAAAATATGATTAGCGTAATTATAATCATCAATACTAATCGTTAATACTGGGTAGTATTGATGATTATAATCTAGTCATCTTACCCTAATAAATGGGTATTTAAATGAAAAGGTCTTTTTTTATTGATAGGCTCGCGTTTGACCACCATCTCACCTGATGGTAAGCATTGATGTGTAAAGTCATTTCTTTTCTTTATTGATAGGCTCGCGATTGACCATCTTCTCACCTGATGGTAAGCAATGATATGGTCGACGATGGAGCACGCTTGCCTAGAAGTAACCTATTCACTCTTGACTTAAAGAGGATCTTGAGCGCTGGTCTCAAGTTGCGCAGAAGTCAAATATTCGGGCTCTTTAGTGGTACGAAGTGAGACGCGGGGGCGGGGAGTGTCAGTGATTGGCTCGCCGCGCCATCGTGTCATAGACGTCACTCGTGATTCGTCCCCTGCGCTTGCTGCAAGTATCTAACAAAGACAACGATTGGCTCGCTTATGTATGGAATGCGTAAAGCGATCCCCACTCTGACGCCGAGCGCTCAAGATTCGTTATAAAAAATTAAGTTTTTCGTAAATTAATTAATGTTTAACAATTTTTAAACATTAATTAATTTACGAAAAACTTAATTTATTTATGAACAGTGAATGAAAAAAGTTTAATCAGAATCCAGTTCTTAAATTTTTACTCATCTCTAAGTTCTTCAATTTTGCCAAAATTACTTCGATTTGACAGTACGACGAGACGTCAAAACGTAGGAATCGGTCCTATTCTCATTTGGCACGCGTAGTACGTATTGTGAGTATTGGTGATTACCGTCCTCTGGTCGGCTCTTATCATGTTGTACTTAAGTGGAACTTACTTAGAAGGCGACACGGAGTCCTCCAGCATAGCAGAGCCCTCGTCTCCCTCGATCCCGAGATGCTCCTTGGCACGTTGCTTGCGCACGATGATGTCGATGTAGCCGGCGATCACCTGCAGGATCTGTTCCGCTTCTGTCGTCTGCACCGAGTAGTATTGGTCGCTGGAGGGAAGATACAAGGAAATTTTAGTTTTTAGTCATAAAAAAGTAGATCAAAATACATTAAAAAAAAAAAACAAGTGTATAATGAAAATATTTTTTTCATAGCAAGCTTTTGAAGTCGAATCATACGAGCCCAAACTCGATGAGGTTGTATCATTTAACTACAGAGTTCCTACGGCCACCTTCCGGTTTCATTATCAGATCAGCTTCATGTCATAATAATTTTGCATTACACATGCACGCAAAATAAAGTATATTGACCTTTTCCTAATATATCCAATACATCGAAGTTACCCGAAAAACCATGAATTAACGGTTTTCCAGAAAAGGCAAAGAGATCACGATAGATGTCGATTCAAGACAGCATTATATCTTTATTTCCGTTTTTAAAATTAAGATTGTCAATAAATGTAGGCGGGTCAATGATCGTTATTCCACGTTCATTTGGCGCCTAACTTAGTGGCTGTAAGGTTTTGGGCGGTACTAAGTTCACCAAGTTAACCAGTAAGAAAATAAGTCGGGATCTGAAGCTAATGGTGAGATGAAGCTCCTGCAAGGTGGACCGATGACGTGGTGAAGGTTGCCTGAAACCGATGGATGCGGGACGCGCAGGATCGTTCACTGTGGCGACACTTGGGGGAGGCATATGTCCAACTGTGGACGTCTATCGGCTGATATGATGATGATGAAGCTAGTGTCACCTGTAGTCTCCAAAGTCGAGCGTGAAGGTGTTGGGGCTGGCGCACCACCTCCGCACGGTGGTGAGCGGCCAGGTCTGCAGGATCTCCTTGGTCTTCTCGTCCAGCCGCAGCACCGAGTCCTTCGTCACGCCCAGCAGGCGAGGCACTAGCTTGTTCTTGCCTTTCATTTTTTCCTGTTGGATGAGATGATAATAATAATCTTCAAAGCTAGAATGAATAGGCTTAGGCTTAATAAACTAGTGCGCCTCACCATCAACGATTGCATCACTGCTTTCCATCAGGTGGGATCGAGGTCAAGCACTAGTTTATATCAGATAAAAATAATAATAATAAGAATAAACTAAATATCTTGATTTGGCTCGCGAGGTTGTCGACATGTGGGAAATGGAAAGAGCAATCATTGTGCCTTGACGGTCAATGGCTTGTTGGCCAAGAGCCTTGATCAACATCTGAGGAGGCTCTCGTTAGGCAGTTCAAGGGCTTGATCCAGAAGGCAGTACTCTTGGACACGGCGCGTATTGTCCGGAGGTTCCTCTCTTTAGAGCCCTGACCACCGGTAGCTTGGACCCTGTTCCCGATTCCGGTGGGCTACTATTTTTAAATGTTTTTTAAGTTTTTTTTTTAATTAAGAAATTTTAAAAAATGTAACAGAAATGTATATGAAATAAATAAATGAAATAATAATGATAGAAATATTTACTTAATTTACAAGTACTAGTACAACATAACAGAGACGATTCAAGACGTTGTATAGATGAACCTTCAAACTAAAAATGTACATTTAATAAAACAATATGTGATTCTGTGTCGTGCTAATCCCACTTTTCAAAACGTAGTAAGCTTATCATCGGCCGTAATCGAACATATTCAAGGTTATTAGAAAAACACTAGGACTGTGTTACTAACATTATAAACAACAACTTTTGTTCTATAACCTTTAAAAATTTATGATATTTTAGTTCATACGATTATCATACAAAAATAAAAAATTGAATGTTTTAAATATTACGAAGTCTATGCGAAGCAAGCGATATTAAATAGCGGAAGGGAGCGGGGGTTCTTGATGCGCTTGCGCCGCGTCATACAGACGTAGGTAGGTACAGTAAGATACAGAATTGAAAAGACAGAACAACGAAATCTTGAAGGTTTGTTTTTGGTAAATGAATTACGTTAATTAAAATCATAGAACTAAGATTGTTGTTTATGATGTTAGTAACACAGTCCTGCAAAGTTTTTTTAGTGTTTTACAAATAACCATGTACCTGGTAAATGGTGTTTTTATTATTATCATCGACCACATCATGGCTTACCGTTAGGTGAGATAAAAGTCAAGCGCGAGCCTATCAAATAAAAAAAAAAATACATGGAGCCGATGTTTGACACATACTATGATGTATGTTAACATTTAGAATAAGTGGGTAGTATTTTATAGTTTTTAATTGTAACCACCGCCGCGTCAGTCTGCGAATATACGCTGTACTATCGAGACATTACGTGTTTTATTCTGCTCCTAACTGACAAGTCACTTACATACTATACCAATACTTAGACATAAAAATAAGTGAAATATCTTTATTTTATTAGCCTTCACCCTCTCTCCTAGCTTTGCTGTGCCCGACAGGGTCCATATTGATCTTAACTATATTTTTATAACATCTATATATGTACATATGGAATGCAATAAAGTATTGAGTATTGAGTATACTCTCATATTTGTCACATACCTTGACCAAGAAGAAGGCGACGCCGTAAGTCTTGAGGTCGCGCGCGCTCTTGGTGTAGAGCACCTTGGCGTCGAGCTCGGTGAGCGTCACGTGCTTCTTATGCTCCTTGAACACCTTCTTCTCGATGCCCTTCACCTTCACGTACGACGCCGGCAGGAACTCCTTGAGGCTGGAGGAGAGAGAGAACAGAAATGCAGATTGTTCTTTTATTCATTTGTTGAGTACTGCCATATTGCAATACATTTAATATTAAAAAACACAACTATCACTTCTTTACTAACTAGCAGTTTACCCGTGACATTGTTCGCGAGAATGTTTTCACCAACTGTCTCTCGAAATCTTTTCCCTCATCTTTTATTCGATTATGATAAATATGATGTGCTAGAAATGATCAGTGACAATGACCAGTGTATACTGGATACGTGAATCACAGGATCTAAATTAAGGCCTGGGTTTTTTTTTTTGACGTATCACAATAAAACCCATCCAATGACTTCTACCGCTTTAGGGTGGAGCGAGAGGGCGTTTTGGCGTTCACTGATTAAGTGTCCTTCAAGTGCCCTTAGCGTTTCAGAACCACGAGATCTCTTTCGAAAATCCCCATAGCTTTGTGGCTTGTGCGAGGCCTATATCATGTATGGGATGTAAGGAACTGCTACTCACTCTAAGAATCCTGGAGTATGCTTGTCTTCCCTGTGGTCCCCAAACTGGATCTGACACTGTATGCCCGCGAACTCGCACGCTGTTGACAATGAAAACATTTTGTTTATGTATACATTTTAGAAAAAATATCATCGAACTTTTGATCCTAGGACATGCCAGTGTTTTCCTTCACCAAACTTCAAAGTCTGTTTTAAGGTCCATATGGCAAACATGTAATGGTCAAATTATATTTGACAGGCCTGTTGGTCTAGTGGTTAGTGATCCTGACTGCTATGCCGGAGGTCGTGAGTTCGATTCCCACCCAGGACAAATGTTTGTGTGATGGGCATCATTTGTTCTGTGCCTGGGTGTAATTTATCTATAATATGTATGTATCTAGAAATATATAAGTATGTTTATCAGTTGTCTAGTACCCATAACACAAGCTCTGCTTAGCTTGGGACTAGACGGCGTTGTGTGATAGTTGTGGAATATTCTTATAATTGTTGAATATTATAATATGAGAGCCATGCAGATTGGAGTTTGAATCTGTTGAAAAACTTACTAACTTAGATATGAAAAAAAGGAACTATTTACAAATTAGAAATAAAATAATACTTAGATTAATCTACACTAATATAATAAGGAGGAAAAGTTTTTTTTCTTTTTGTTTTTTGTTTGTAGGAGGTAATCTCTAAAAGTACTGTACAATAGAAAGCTGCTTTATTCCTGAGTGACATAGGCTACATTTAATGTACACGGGTGAAGCTGCGGGCTAAAGCTAGTATGTTATATTAAGAGTAATGGGAAATAACTGCTTTTTTTTATTAACTCTTTGAATGTCGTAATTAGAAACACAATAGAAAGACAATTACCTTATGTCGGACAGTGTAACTTAAGACATTCGAAAGGTTAAGTAAGTTGGTTTACCTTTGTCCATAGTAACAGGGTGCGTGCCATCCAGGATGGCGTCCCGCGCCTGCACGTACAGCAGGTTGAGCTGCACAGGGTCGCGCGAGTCCACGTTGCGGTCGGAGAAGAACAGCTTGCGGCGCAGCAGCAGCGTCTCCGTCACGTCGATGCCTTGCTCGCGGAGCGTCTTGGACGGCTCCACCCAGTTTACTGCGAGGAGACAATCCTTGGATTTATATGTATACCCTAAGGTAGGTTAGCCTTCATTCATATTGCACCAGAAGCAGGGGTCAGCTATCGACGGTCTCGAGAACGCCAAATCCTCCAAGACGACTCATGTCATGGGCCCGACAGTTTATAATCAACTGTCTGCCGCTATTTCTAGTGCCCCGACTATTGGCAGCTTCAAAGCTCGCTTGAAAAAATGGCTTATCGAGCAAGCTTTTTATTCTTTTGACGAATGTATGATTTAATATAATTTAACTTTGACGTAATTATTAATTTGGACTGAAAATTGTTGTGACTTTTAATTTGGTGATTTATTGTTAATTTTTTATTTGAGATTTGATTTCTACTTATTTTCTTTGCTTGACATTTTATATTATTTGAGACTGTATTGTAATCATTTGTTAAAATGCAATTTAGAAATTCTGTATTGACTTGTAAGAATCCCTTACCAGTAAACTACTATGATTATGACTATAAGTACGTTTATCAGTTGTCTAGTAAACATAGCACAAGCTCTGCTTAGTTTGAGACTAGATGGCGTTGACTGTACGTTGTGGAATATATACACGGTTATTTATAAAACACTAACAACCGTGCAGGATTGTATTACTAACATCATAAACAACAACTTTTGTTCTATGACTTTTTACAAAACATAATTAATTTACCGAAAATAAACCTTCAAGATTTCGTTGTTCTATCTAACGCATTTCAACTCTGTATTTTGCTATACCTCTACATCTGTATGATGCGACGCGAGCGCATCAAGCACGGCTTGTCGCCCGATCTCCACTCCCGTCCGCTATTGTACGATTGCTTGCTTCGCATACATTTTGTAATATTCAGAATGTTAAATTTAAATATTTTTATTTTTGTATGAAAACCTGATGAACAAAGTTGTTGTTTACTGAGAGGTTGCCATTGTCCAACAAATAACCCTGTATAATATTAGCTAGATACCCTGTGACCTTTATTTCAAAAATAAGTTTAAAAAAATACTTTTAGACAGCAATTTTTTCGTCCGTTTAAACGAAATGAGGCCGCTTCCTAACTGACTACCCTGAGAAGAAACTCAGGGATTAAAGTCTCTTTTAAAGTCCATACAGTAAATATGTAATAATCCGACAAAGTATATGTAAGGGTAAACATAGAAAAAAAAAAGGATTCAATATTGTCTGCGTACCTTCATCATCAGTGCGGAGCTTCTTCCGCAGCTGTTCCATCTTGGCGTCTCTCTCCTTCTCCTGGTGCTTTCTCTTGAGGGTTAGGGTGCCGAAGTTAGGCTTCTCGCATGGATCTGGCTCCTCTTTCTGTTCTTCACGGACCTAAGAGGAGAAAAAATATTGTGGGTTTAGTGGAAAAAATGTATTCGTACAAGTCGTTACGGCCATTTGCGTATTCACATCCATCAATCGAGTTTGAACGACACCGATTTTATAGTAGATTGAAATTCGTCGATTTAAAAAAAAAATCTGTATTACATTATCCTGGTATAGAATACATAGTAATGTAACTGGAAATAGGTAAGTCGACAGATCGTGAATACCGCTTTTGGATAGGTTTTCGATCGAACGACTATAAAACTCGAACGACATTTGGCTTGTTTGATTTTACGTGAATCAGGAAGTCAGTAAAATATTGGTATTGCAGCAATTATGTTAAAAGCCATTGTACTGTATTTTGAATCTGATGTGAAGGAAATCGCGAAGACTAGTCTAAAATAAAAACCACAAACTTTCACAGATCTTTAACGCAATCACTTATCACCTAGAGATCAGTGTTTGTACTCACCAGTCCATACTCGTCATAGTTGGTGATGCCGATCTTGGTGCAGATCACCACCATGAGGTTGGCGACCACTTGGCTGTCGTCTACTAGCAGGGTCTTCACCGTACCTGGAACAAACATACGACATTTGAGTTTAGAGCTAAACTTAGCTATATATATAAAAATCAATGCCACTTTTCGTTGTAATTTTATAACTCAAAAACCGGCCAAGAGCGTGTCGGGCCACGCTCATTGTAGGGTTCCGTAGTTTCCCGTCCGTCACAATAAGTGTACCCACTTATGAGTTTAAAGAAATGCTTGCATATACGATTATACTACAAACTTAGTCCAGAAATTATTTTGTAGAACCTTTTTGTCTTTTTTGTACAGAAACTGTTCTTTCCATCATCAGAATTTACTTAAAAATTTTTTGTGTGTCTATCGTAAGCTCAATCATCAGCAAACATTTACATTGATATCAAAACCTACCTACCTACATATACCTATATGTAGGTAGGTATACATATACCTACAAACTGAAGAGCACTTACCGTCTAACATGCGCACCCTCAGGTTCCTGGTCTTCTTATTGTACTCCAGAAGGTCGCCGTTCCTCAGCATGTAATAGTCCAGGCTCCTCGACGCCTCCAGCCAGATACCCTTCTTGTTGTCCTCTTCTGACGCTAAGAAGAGGCCGTACTCTTTGGCTGTTGAAGAGACACGTGGGGGTTAATTTGGTTTGTTATTTTAGGTGAGAAATAATCTAACATATATTAGTTTATTTTTATTTTTATCGATGATAGGGTCGCGCTTGACCGCCATCTCACCTGATGGAAAGCGACGATGCGGTCGACGATGGAACACACTTACCTAGAAGTAACCTATTCACTCTCGACTTAAAGATTCCCGGGTTGTAGCTATCAGGAAACACAGTCTCCGGCAAGGAATTCCACTACTTAGCTGCACGCACAATGAATGTGTTCCCAAAACGTTTTGTGCGTGTGGGTGGGATATTCACCATGTACCGGTAGCGCATCGCCGTACGTCTGGTAGACCGATGATGGAATGCAATTCCGACGCACACTCCCCGAAATGCAACCGGTAGAAAACCGACAGGCTAGCAACTCGGCATCGTTGCTCAAGACTTTGAAGCGACGAGTGTCTCATCGCCAATTATCCTTCTGGCTCGCCTCTCAACTGCCTCAAGTGCACCAAGCTGGTATCGGGCAGATCCGTCCCAAAAAAAAGGAATTGAGGCCCTCTTCGATAGCTACGCCAGTGCATTTAGGGCACTTCAGGGCACTCCTAACGTGTGGCTGATGTGGCATAGTTTCTAATGATAACTTACGGTCTCCACTGCTGGCTTCTAAGATCTTCTCGCGGATGATTCTGCAGGCGTCGTACACCGTGGTGGAGGGGTCGAACTGTATAGTTTTGACCACCTTGCCGCCGTCTATTGATATCTTTAGCGATAGTGCTGCCATCTTGCTTAGAGAGTGGGCTCTGTGGACAAAATGGACGTTCATAAGTCAATTAAAATAAAAACAAAATATTTAGATTTTAGAGCCACTTGTGCTGTAGAAAGTTTGAATAAGTAGTTTTTTTTTTATTATTATTAAAATGATGTAAACCAGTGTTTGACTGCGATCCCGCCTGATGGTAAGCAGTGATGCAATCGTTGATGGTGAGGCGCACTAGTTTATTAAGAGCCTATTCACTCTAGCCTTGAAGACACCCAAATTATAATCGGACGAGAAGACCGCTGCAGACAAATTGTTTCAGTCCTTCGATGTATGCAGTATAAATGACGAGGCGAAACGCTTAGTCCGGACCGTAAAGGTTTCAACAACGTAAGGGTGGATACTCGCCGTAAGTACATCGGGATGTCCGATGGTAGAAATGAGATGAGATGAATCAAGTCATGCAATTCCTGCGCACACCCTCCAAAATGCAACCTGTTAAACACCGAAAGGCTGGCTACCCTACACCTGTGCTTCAAGGCTTTGAAGATTGGACTTATCTCAACCTTTGTTGGGTCGTTGGTTTACGTCCATCTGGCCGCCCCATTAGGCACTCCCTACCAGTCAATCAAAGGTAGGAACATCATGTTCAATATTCACCTGTGTATCGTAGCAGTGTTGTAGGGTCTGTCTTCGGACTCCTGAAGGTCTAGGGAGCAGGCGCTGGGCCGGCGGCGGGGGCGCTCCCGACTGAACGAGCGGAGTCGCTCCCGAGCTTGGAATGAACCCTGGAATCATGCAGAGCATCTTTTTAGATGACGACCAAAGATTGAAAGAAGTGTTGATAACCGCTATGTGGGCAAGCGTGCTCCATCGTCGGCCATATCTTCGCTTTCCATCAGGTGAGATAGTGGTCAAACGCGAGCCTATCCATAATTAAAAAAAAAATGTGTATTTTAATATTCTAATGGTAAACCAATGAACTATAAATTTTTTGGAAACACAGACTCCGGCAAGGGATTCCACTCCCTAGCCGCACGCACAATGAATGTGTTCCCAATACGTTTAGTGCGTGTAGGTAGGATATCCACCATATACCGGTGGCGCATCGCTGTACGTCTGGCAGTCCGATGATGTTCCCACTGCTGGGACTCAGGCCTCCTCTCTAGGAGAGGGAATGGGCCGTAATCCACCACGCGGGCCCAGTGCGGGTTGGCGGATGTCACATGTCTTTGAATTTTTGGTTCTACGACATGCCGGTTTCCTTACGATGTTTTCCTTCACCGTTTTGAGAGCAGTCTTGTCTGATAATAAATGATTTTTTTTATTACGAAGACATGGTTTAACCTTTCGTATACCGTAATTAAAGACACAATAGAAAGACATCGAGAGAGCGAACGTCGGCGATCGCATAGCGTTTAATGAATTAAGGGACTTAGTATCCTAGCCAAAAACCTTTAAAAAAATATTCTCACAGTGCGTGTGGCAGTCAGCCGCCTCCAGTTGTCGTGTAGGGCGTCCTCGATGCGCTGGCGCAGGCTTCGTCACGACTCCCCCTGTGCTTGCGATGGTGGATTGTCAATTGGTACCTGGCGACAAACAAAACGACATCTTTAATGATAAGCGAACGGTATCAACAGTAGTGATGACCAGAGGTTGGAGTTAGGTAGAGAGAGATAACTATTAAAATTATCTATTTTTTTTTTAGGAAATTCGGCAAAATTAGCGCCTTTGTAGAGTGGGAGCTCTCTTAAATGTTTATTTTATTTTGTTTTTAGTATTTGATGTTATAGCGGCAACAGAAATACATTATTTGTGAATTTTAACTGTCAAGCTCAAGGTTCTTGAGATACAGCCTTATGTCAGACAGACGGACAGACAGCGACGTCTTAGTAATAGGATCCTGCCCACCTAGCCAAGTTACAGCCGTTTCGCTTGCGTCGAAAGCTTCGAGTTGGCCACGCCCCCCATACTTTTGTTCTGACCACGTGACTGAGGGTCAAGATGACTTCATTCCCGTACATTTGAAGCTTTCTACTAGCGTTAACGATTGCAGATTAGCAACTTAGCTAGGGATACTATTTTTACCCTTTAGGTACAGAACCCTAAAAATTATTTATGAAGACCCAACCCCGATTCACGTAATGAAAACCGTAACGATATCGTAGCGATTTAGTCGTTTAGACCATTTCCGTATTGACATCCATCAATTGAGTTTGAACGACACCGATTTTAAAGTCATTTGAAATTCATCGATTTAAAAAAAATCTGTATTACATTATTTTGGTAGAGTACTTATTAATGTAACTGGAAATAAGTCGATTAGATCGTGAATACCGCTTTTGGATAGGACTTCGATCGAACGGCTAAAAAACTTCAACGATATTTGGCTTGTTTGATTTTACGTGAATCAGGCTACCGAACTGACACCTGACATTCATAAAATTAACTGATGACGCATCCTATCCTCAATTTAAAACATCAAAACAGCATATTTCTCAACCAACATATCGGTCACCGTTCCACAGCACGGCGAGGCACACCATGGAATATTTCTATAGTGCACGTCTTCACCTGTAGTAGTAAATATAGACTGCTATTTATAAACGATAACTGAAGGGGATAGCAGTAGTCGAAGTTTGTTTGAAACGTAGATACTAGCTGTGACCGCGACTTCATTCGCGTGGACTACAGGATTTTGAATTTATTTTTTCTAAAATAAAAGTTGCCTATGTTGTTGTTGTACTCCTTAGTAGATCAGCTACCTGCTAAAAAAAAGTCCCGACAAAAGCGGTCCAGCCATTTCAGAGATTAACCCGGACAAACGGACAGACAGACAGACAAAAATTATAAAAAATGTTATTTGGGTGTATGTACCGTATATATTCATATGCATGTAGTAAAAAGCAGTTATTTCAATATTACAAACAGACACTCCAATTTTATTTATATGTGTATGTATATAGATTCGAATAGAATATGATTTATTCGATGCAAACAACACTAAAAACAAGTAAAAAAACTAAAACCCGACTACGACAAAAAAAACGACCCTGAAAAAGTATGGAACAAGATTTTCAGGATGCTGAAATAAACAAGGTAGCTGGAAAAAAAAAGAACAGAACAAAACGAAAAGCCGTAGGGTCACGTTATTAAAGTGTTTCAGTACCTAAGAAGTGGGGCCCTTTCAAATGATACCAAAAACGACGTATTTATCTTCGTTTTTAGTTTTAAAACATTTTGTCCGCTAGAGGGCGCCATATTGAGTTTCGTGACACATCACGTAGTCTATGTTCAGAGGACATTAAGACTGTTTTAACGATACCTTTTATGTCGAGTTTGGATGCGTAGATTAGGAGCTATGAGGAAACAGATGAACATACTCACATACATACATAGCCTGTGAAAATCATAACCCTCCTTTGGCTTTGCCGTAGTCGGGTGAGTACAGATTTACAATATGGCTGCGCAGAGCAAGTAGCTTCTAACCTAGAGGTCTACTAATTTCGTACATGCGTGAATTAATACGAGTTTTGAAAATGATGTACTTTATTTTTTAATTTTATCTTTCCAAATCGATAGTGTTTCATGTACCGGATCGACCCTCCATGGGATTAAAACGATTAAAATTTAGCGGTGTATACAGAGGTATTTGTAAAACATTAAGAAGATGTTACCCGAAAAGCTGCCGTTTTAAAGTGGGATTGGGCCGGACATGTTTGCCGCATGTTGGAGGAGATGTGGGCTAAAAGAGCCACTTATTGGGTCCCATTAAACGCAAGGCGACATCGCGGCAGACCAAGGCGAAGGTGGAGAGATGAGCTTGATAAATACCGGAGGGACTGGCCTGCAATGGCCGAAGACAGATGTGTGTGGAAAAGGGAGAGGGAGGCCTTCGCCCAGCAGTGGGACACAAATGGGCTAACTAACTAACTAAGAACAAAAGTTGTTGTTCATGATGTTAGTAAGTGGGCCCTGAGAGGAAAGTACGTAAACACGTTGATCCCGGTTGTCGTTCGCAGATCTTTGACAGTCGTTACAGGCAGTCAAACGCCAGACAGTCTGACCATCAGTCTATCCACTGAGCGTCTTGTTGCACAGAAGCTGGGTTGTGGAGGTCTGATAGGCAGTCGCTCTATGTAACACTTGGATATTTAGCCGCATTTGGTTAGACTAGAAGCCGACCTCAAGGTAATTGTGAAATGTAGCAGCTATTTTGCATGCATTTTGAGTCACCAGGGCCTCAAGTCTGCTATTACAATCGTGTCAGAATGGTCTATCATTGATGTCATAATTGTCGATTTTGACAAGTTTGGTAATCTACTAATATAATGGCGTCATTGTGACTTTCCAATGGTCAACCACTGACACTCCATTGAAAGAAGTGACATAGAATGGTAATCTCGTACATATTGACAAATGAATATTTGACGTTTGCGGTAATCTGCTAAAATTTTGACAGTTTATTTGATCAGTGTTTTACCATTAGAACGTTATTGTGCAGTTATTGGTTTTAATATGCTCGAAATTATCATTCTACCACAATTCTATTACAAGACCAGTGGCCGATCAATGATCGATCATTATGAATTAGCAGATTACAAACTTTTAGCAAAATGACAATGGGATCGTGTTGGAATGACGAATTTATAAAAATAGCAGACTTGGGGCCCAGGTCTCGTCGTAATGAATTCGGAGTGAACCGCATCGAATCGCTTCTCATTCGCGTTCAATCGCCTCCGTACGATCACATAAAATTACCGGCACGGATCTTGAGCCCTGGCTTCAAGTTGCGCAGAAGTCAAATATTCGGTCTCTTTAGTGGTGCGAAGTGAGACGCGGGGGCGGGGAGTGTCAGTGATTGGCTCGCCGCGCCATAGTGTCATAGACTTCACTCGTGATTCGTTCTCTGGGCTGCTGCATGTATCTAAAAGACGACGATTGGCTCGACAATGTGTGGAATACGCAAAGCGATCCCCGCTATCCCCACTCTGATGCCGAGCGCTCAAGATCCGTGCCGCTAATTTTACAGAGCGCGCTCGAGCAACGTACACATAAACACCGCTCACAGACACGATATCTCAGAGCGTCTCTGACCTCTCGTCGAACAGTTCCGGCTCAAACGCTCATTAGTGTGCGTCCACCGAGCGTAGGTATAAAAAGTGAAGTACATACAAGAGATTGTCTTCAGTACCTATCTATTTTGTGGTACGACGCATCGTGAGACGTCTTACTCATCATACAAGCCATTAACCATGAAACCATCGACGCTGAAAACTGTCAAGACAAACAGATCAACTCGGCACGACGAATGCACATCGACAACGCAACACAGCGTGTCAAGCTTGTCTCACTAAGTATGGACGAATGTTTGCACCCTCATAGAAGCAATTGAAGCGAGACATTTGGAAGGGCGTATCATTCACGCTCAATTTCATTGAATTTACGACTGTTTGTTTGCTTGTCTGATCTTGGATGTTTGAAATTGCGTGCTTATTATATTCAAGTTGCTATTGCTGTTTCATTGGGATGGATACTGGGGAAAATATTAAGGTGTATAGTCCCTTGAACCTTCTGGCCGAAATTATGTGAACGCAACTGTCGCACTCGCCTAGGCGGCAGTACGCAAATCTGTGCATTTATTTGCGGCCAGCAGCGCCCGGAAAGCGCTTTAAATCCATTTTCTCTGCGAGATATTGATTGATTTACATATGCAATGTTCACATTGAAGAATATTTTAAACCACCAATTTTTATGTGTAATAATGTTTCTAAAGGTCCAAGCCGTTTCGAAAGAGTAGGGAAAAGTTGCGAAAAGTTGCGAAATTGCTATTTTTTTTTTTTGTCATATGTATTTATTGCACGAAAAAATCAAATGTTGATGTTATTGTTCAAATAAACATATATTTTTTTCAAACCAATTGACCTAGCCGTTACAGAGGAATAGGCCTCAGAAAATCACTGTTTTATGGCACTTTTCGGGCGCTTGGCCCTTAACTGACCTCGGGTAAAAATATCCTAATACTAGCGACCTGTGGTGAGTCAGGTATGGCCACCTGAACTGAGGCTCTACCACGAGCTCTTTACACCACTCATTTGACGACCTAAATTGAAATGTTAAAGGTATGGAACTATTTAGGACTAGCTTTTGCCCGCGGCTTTGCTCCCGCTCTTCCCTACTCCACCCGACTCTACCTTACTCTACCCTACACTACCTAATTTTCTTTTTTTTTTTTTCATAAGAAAATACGAACCTTCTCATAACAATAACAAACACAAAAAAGAATTAGACAAATCGGTCCAGCCGTTCACGCGTGATAGCGTGACCAAGGGAAATAGGGATTTATTTTTATGCATCCCTCTCTCTCGCTGACGACTATACTGACTGACTACTTTGTTGCACGTTATCAATTCGCATCGTATGTTTCAGTGATGCGGCTTTGTATTGCACCGCAATTTAGTGTGGTAGCCCATAGACTGAAGAAAACACATGAACCATAGTTGCATCAAGTGCAAAAGTATTGTAGTAATGTCTAGCTTTAAGCAAACCTTCTGTTTTATTTGCCTTATCAACACCAGTGTGTGGCTACACGTCAATCCTTGCGTTTACAGACATAATATTTTGTAACCGTGCGTCTAGTTTACGAATTTTCAGCCGACATACATAAAACATTATTCGTTCACCATAACGTTCTATATGTAACGATTTTTTGTTATTTAATCGTAAACAAGTCGAGACGGTGGCCTAAAAGTGGTGATACATGCTTATAGCTGGCATCAAAATCAAAAATATTTTTATTTCACATAGGCCTACATGGGCACTTATAAGACGTCAGAAGCTAGTGCACGGTTCCAAATTGGTCGTTTCCTATGGAGAAGAACCGGCAAGAAACTCCATGGTTACTCTTTTAGAAAAGATATGCAAATAGCTTGTCATACAAGTGCAATAACTGGGTGCTGATGGGGTTACGGCGATTCTAAAGAGATAATTGCTGAACATCTTATACGATGCGTAAAAGATGTACATCTCTGGTGCATAGAATAAGAGGTAGCGCCAACAGCATCCTTAGCATGATCGCTAGTCGGCTGCACTGTGGTAACATCAATCACAGCTGTGCCATTTGCAACAGGGAACTAAAGGGACATTGGGTTTTAGTCAGTACAAATTTGTCACGTACTCCCGTCCCACCTTAGGCCGGGAGAAGTCATTGGATGGTTACTAGATCTGTTTCGGTGCAGCCGTGAGGCACACAACTATATTTTTTGCTTATTTTTGTTCCGTGTTACCTAAATATTGTGTTCGTGTCTTGTGCTGTAAAATTTTTTTTTTATTGTTGATTAGTTCGCGCTTGACCGCTATCTCACATGATGGAAAGCGACGATGCGGTCGACGATGAAACGCGCTTACCTAGAAGAAACCCATTCACTCTCGACTTAAAGATTCCCGGGTTGTTGCTATCAGGAAACAAAGACTTCGGCAAGGAATTCCACTCCCTAGCTGCACGTATAATGAATGTGTTCCCAAAACGTTTTGTGCGTGTAGGCGGTTAATCTTTTTCTTTCTTTCTATAACTAGGAGCTCATTTCGACTTAATGAACAATCTAAAAACATTTCGTCTGTCCTAATGTCACGCTATATTTTATGGAGTTGATAGAACATTCCGTTTCTTAGTTATGATTAGTCGCATATGGTTTTCAAAAGCGACGAGAATATCTTCCGGCATTAGGGCGTAGAAGAAAAAATAAATGATGCGTTTGATAATCATTAATAAAATTAGTCATTCTAAATGACATGGGGACTGACCTAAACTGCAGTTTTGATGTCTTATTATTTTTAAAAGAAATAGAAATTATAAAAGCATAATTTAAAGCAAAGGAATTAATGAGGAATGAGAGAAGAAAGAAAAGAAAAAATAATGGATAGACGAAGTGAGAGAAATGAGATGAAATAAAACGGAGTGAATAATAACGTTACGGTTGACAGACTAGGACCTAGACCATGACGTTTAAAGTAAGATTGTTTTAATCTTATTTCTGTGTGGGTAAGAGACAGAGCTATACAGGTTATCTAGCGCCATCTCTTACCCACACTGAAACAAGATTAAAACAATCTTGCTTTGAACGTCATGATAACCCCGCAGAATGGAAGAAAAACAAGCGTGTTGCGCCGACCATAAGTGATATGGGACAAAGAGGATGATGATGATGAATTTAAGGGAATGAAATGAGCTTCAATTCTCTCTGAGACATCAATTTTGTCTTTTTATGCACCATTTCAATTTATTCTATTATCAAAATATACCACTACAAATATATTGAAGTGAGAAGTCATCAATTGACTAGACCCGCTAGAAGGTGGAGCAAGAGTGCGTGTTAGGCTTTAACTAACTTTAAACCCGCCAATGTTCCTTTTTTGCCCTTTGCGTTCTAGGACCACAGGCAAACTCAAACTCGAAATGATTATATTTCACACAGGCCTACATGGGCACTTATAAAACATCAGAAGCTAGTACACGGTTCAAATTGGTCGTTTCCTATGAAAAAGAACCGGCAAGAAAGTATACGCTTACTCATTGGTACTTTCCCGCAGCCCGAGTAGGAATTTTGACTATAAAAACGTACATTGTAAGAGTTAAGAGTTTCGAACTGATTCCGTTTATTAGCCACTAAGCAATATTTATGAGTTCATCTATTTCTGTAACTCATAATGTATGCGAGGCGGCGTTTAAAACGAATAGTATGCGGGCGAATGGATAAAAAACGAGTAGACACAGCTGACAGTTATTTGGGACATAAGTATGGGAATAAGATTAGAATGTTTGGTTTGTACTTCCTTGTAAAATGTTTGATTTTTTTTTTATACTTATAAAGCCGGGTGTCACATTTGTACGAGAATAGTTTCAATGTTGATGTTGATTCATGATTAAAAGTTGATTCTTACGAATAAACTTTGTGATACACCAAAATAGCAGGGATGTTATAGATATGTTTTCGGATTTAGATGTGGAAATAACAATTTTAAAATGATAAAAGTGAAATACAAATTGCAAGATTTTACTTTTATTTCTAGGCTAGATACTCACTTGTTTGCTTAAGCAAAACAAACGAAAACCTGTCCTTACCTGTCATTTAGACTCTGTCTTTATCCGAGACTTTTATAATTTTTCGGTTTCGGATATTTCTGTATTTCTAACATCCGATAATTTCTGTTACGGGGCTCCATTCGCTTTCCTAAGAGGCATGAGTGCCAGCAGTGGTAACATTTAAATGCTGATTATACTTATGCTTACGGAGCTCCATAGCATAATTGCAAAATAATAACATAACTTTTACGAACTTAAACCTATGGCACAATAGCGGTCTTACTGCTGAAATCGATATCTACCAGACAACCTTTCGATGGACCGGACAAATTAAAAAAGGGAGCTGTCTGTGGTAATTTGCAAGACAGTTAAATAAAAAAATCTCCTTTCCAATTCAAAGGCACCGTCAAATCTACAATGTAACCACTGACAAGTGTTGAATGTACGAGAGAAGTATCCTTTTAATAATCCTGAAAGGACTAACGACCAATAATGCTGAACACGATTTCATCACAATCCCAAATCCCCATCAAACAGTGAACGACGTATTAATGACAAGAACGTGACTAATACGATATAACTAACCAGTAAACTTAACATCCGTAAAAAGTACTAACCCTCGAATTAATATCTAGATCTATAAACTCATACTTAACAGAACTAAGGAGTAGACCCCTCGACAACTCAACTGAGATGCAATAAAAACCGACGCGAAGGCATTTCACCCAATCTCAAACGCCACAGAACATTCAACCTTACTACCCACAAATAACGGTCACTGGTTGTGGTTTCGGGGTATTAACAAATTCACATGGACTCATTAAAAAGCCCATAGTCATAACGGGCGAGTTATTGCATACAGTTTTGCATAAAAAGGCACCAGAAGAGCCCCTGGCACTCGCAACACACCATCCCGTTGGAATTTTAATAGTTCAATATAAGTTCGTCTGCGTTCGCTTATGTGGACGACTTTATTGTTTTATGACAGACCTAGGACAAGGGTACTGATTAAATTTTTGACTGACGTCATACCTAGTTCGAACCGCTTATAATTTAGCTTTGATTATCTAAAGCACTTCATATTAGTAGAAATTTAACAGCAATGGGAACGCTGCTAATACAATTAGATAATTGACCAAAACCAGACATTCATCAGTAAATAACTTACGAAGCATAAATGGGGTAACTAATAAGAATTATCTCGAACCGAATTCAGGCTAACAATACACATAATTCAATATCTACTGATGTCAGTGGATCAGTTAGGGGTTAGCGCACCTATAGTAGGGATATTATTCAATTTGGATTGCGTAAAGTTTATAATGACATTGATTGAATGCGCGAAATCTGCCAAGCCTACGGTATTGTTCAAAAGAGTTACTACGGCCCTGAAATGCAATTTCGTCAGTAATAATGATTTGTCTATGAAGTTTCTTGTACATTCTTCTCCATAGAGAGCTACGCTTTAGAAAGTGCAAACAGCATCATTTTTCTGTCAGACAGACTTCTGGACAATTCAAAAGTGCTTGAAAAGGTTTATTTGAAGTAAATGCTTTAAATCTTGAATCTGATCCTTTGAGTAAAAATATAATTCTCGTGCTCCACATAGACCGGGTGGAGTCACTTGATGATTTATTACCAAAAAAAACGAGAACAGTATCGGTTAGTGCATGTGTATTGTGGCGATCATGGTTGCCACTAATAACTTGCAAACTGGCAGGATATACTTTTAAGATTTATGTTTTAAAAAGCTTAGATATTCTAAACCATTTGGGATTGAAACAAAAGTCCTAAAGTATTTTTTTATTAAAAATACATTATAAAGTGCTTCATACAATATAATTATAATTAAAAACAATTTGCGTCCCCACCTACTACAGTATGTAGAAATATTTCGGTAGAAATGGTAACGATGATGAAATTGTTATGACAATGTTGCCTACTTTTATGAAGAAAGTCATAAACACTGTTGCTGTCTTCACATCTAATGGATCAATAAAATTTAAAACATAAACAACTGAGGGTGAATATAAACTTGACGCCTTATCAAAATATTCATAGACTTCAAAGCACGTCGGTACACATTGTTCACGGATCAATGCATTTGGGAATATTTTCATGGGAAGCTGATTGAGATAGACATCTCGATTTCACGCATCAGTTAGTGTTAGTAGATGCGATACTATTGTTTCGATTTATGTAATTGTCTGTAAATTAAATAATGATACTGATGACTGGCCTGTTGGTCTACTGGTTAGAGGCCCTTACTGCAATGCCGGAGGTCGTGGATTCGATTCCTACCCAGGACAAATGTTTGTGTGATGAGCATAATCATTTGTTCTGTGTCTGGGTGTAATTGATCTATAATATGTATGTATTTAGAAATATTTAAGTATGTTTATCAGTTGTCTAGTACTCATAACAAAAGCTATGCTTAGCTTGAGACTAGACGGCATTGTGTGATAGTTGTGGAATATATTAATGGTGACGTTATTTTAAATATTAGATCTGATTTATGGAAATTAAAGTTTTATTGAAAATTTGCTGCTGGCAGCAGTAGCAGTAGTGTGGTAGCCGAAAATTAATCTAGGAAAACATACTCACAGGATAAAAAGTATCCTATGTACTATTCTAGGACAGGGTATACCAAGTCTTTCGAGTTCCGTTGAGCCGTTTAAGCGTGAAAAAGTAACAAACATACACACAAACTTTCGCGTTTATAATATTAGTGTGATGAGTGTGACCGCGAGTCTATCTTAAGATAGTCTACAAAGGATTGTTTTCAGTGATTAGTTCGTATACTGTAACAGTCTTTATACTCTTGGAGGATTTATTGGAAGTTATAGAACTTTACTTTTAGTATATGCAAAACCCGAAGCACGCCTCTAGTATTTTTATATAAATAATCTGTAAAAAATTTCATAACTATACGATGAAAAATCACGAAGTTATAAGCTGTTACCTGGTTGGGCGCACAAATACATGATCACCGGGCCACTCGGGCGACTTAAGGGTTATTTTACTCCCGCATCCAGGTGTGCGTTAGTGTAATGCCCGCTATGACCTGCCGTGACTTGTGTTATACTTAGTGTTGGTGGTGTCAAAATTATTGGTATTCATTCAGTTACTGATTTTGAACAAACTATATTCAGATTTCGCATCTTCTAAAAATAATCCAAGAATGAGACTTGTAACTACAAATGTAACGCTTTTATGAACTTAAAGTTCGTTAAAAACCTCAAACTCAAAATCTAAAGAGACTGTCCAATCCTCCACAATAAATCAAGAGAAAACCACAACGCAGGAATTCAAAATCCAACAGTAACACCGTCACCCAGAACCATAAATTCTTTAATGCGAGTAATCTCTGCCCTACTTTTCCGATCCAAAGCCTTGATGCCAAAATAATTTCCTACTACCCCACAATACGTTTGAAACTCAGTCAAGCTCGAAGTTTCAGTGGCGACGCTGCGTCGCGCCGGTTGCTTAGCAACGGAGGTCTGCGCTTAAGTAAAGTCTTTAGTTAGGAACTTGAATCAATTGGAAAGTTGGTCGAAAGGTGCGTGGGATGAATTGAAGGTGAATTTGAAATTAGGGTTATTGATGGTAATAATATGATTGTAGAGCAGTGGCAGTGGTGGTGGCCGAGTGGTAACGGCACCGAGTTACGAGCTGAGGAGGCCTGAGTCCCAGCAGTAGGTACATTAAAAAGGCTGATGATGATGATGGGTACATTACGAAAAAAACCTTTGAAGGCGTCCCATAACGAGAACCGAGCATCTGGTGAGGGTTGCCGGAGTCCGATCACAAGACCGGTCGCTATGGCGATGCTTATTGGAAGACTATATCCAACAGAGGAAGATTTTGGGCTGAAATGATGCTGATCAATACTTCTTCTGACACTCTACACACACAATAAGAAAGCTTAGTGAATAATGCTAGGGGGCAATTTTTCCCGGAAGTACGTTCTCTTGGAATATTATTTCACTTCAGCTGGCAGAAGCCAAGTCATCTATCTATACATATAATAAATGATGAGGTGAGATGGTGTTCAAACGCGAGCCTATCAATAATAAAAAAAAAATCTGTAGAAGTTTTTAGTTGTGCGTACATCACGTAAAATGTACAGAACCGATGTAGATAACTTTTATACATTAAAATTGGCTTTGTTGTCGCAATCGGTTAACTATATCAAAAGATATATACCACTGACTGTTAGATCCTACATAAACGCGATACTTCTCCAATTTTGTGACACCCGTGACACAAAATATACAGAAGTCAATCTATATACAAAGCGCGTTCAAGCAACGCACACATAGACACCGCTCACGGACACGATATCTCGGCTCAATCGCACGGTCGCACTCGTACAGTTGGGCGCAACGCGCTGTAGGGTCAGTGCGTAGATATAAAAAGTGAGGTTGACTTCTGTACTTATTTTGAGCCCGTGACGTATGTCATGCAGCTACAAGAATAAATCAATAAACTAACAAACAATACAGCCACTAAGGGAGTGTCAGCACACGTCACTGACCATACTGTCACCACACAATGGGAATATCGACACTATTAGCTACTATTATGGTGTAATGTTACCGAAGAAGTGACGTCATGACTTTTCTTTTTGTTTGGAAGACAATGGCGGTAGCTGTTAATCCGATATGAGGGGTATTGACGTAATTTTCTTTTACATTCCGTTTATTTGAAAAATAATAAGATTAAATAATAATAAGATTTATTTTCTCGCCACAATCGATAATAATTACAATTTTTAAAGTAAAAGTAGATACGAGTACTGTAAGCTAGGCTTGGGGCCTGTATTTCAGAACACCAGGGCAAAAAGATCTAGAGTTGTAGCAAAAGTAAATATCATTAAGAATTGATGCAGAGAATCAGAAAGGTTTCAGCAGGTTTTAAAGTAGAAGCTAAAATAACTTAAAACGTGTTTTCGTAAAAAATAATAAATGAAAAACTTTAAAAAGATGTTTA
This sequence comes from Mythimna albipuncta, assembly GCA_929112965.1. Classification (NCBI taxonomy): domain Eukaryota; kingdom Metazoa; phylum Arthropoda; class Insecta; order Lepidoptera; family Noctuidae; genus Mythimna; species Mythimna albipuncta. The sequence goes on along the minus strand of OV815986.1, from coordinate 622,122 downwards.
AAAAAAATCTAGAGTATCTTTCGTTATAGCCTAAGAGCCCGCAACTGTCAGGTTTTATAAAAGCTCCGAACAAAGTTAAAGAACACCCCCACTAGAAGTAGGAAGTTTCAGTAATGATGGCTTTGGCTGGTAACAGGTATCAAAGGTATGTACTATAGCAACCTAAATTACCTCGCCTATCTGTGCTGAAATCTCCGCCATTTTCAATAACTAATCTAAATAGACCAACATCCAATCAGAACAAAGAAACAAATCATATCGTCCATAAAACCCAACATTCAGTTAAAACGAAAGCCTTCATAAAACTAAAAGCTAATAAACTTCTAGTACATAATGTACTTAAAGAAAATCTATAATCGGAGAAATCTTCACAAACAAACAAGCACCGCGCATGCGTCCCCCCTCCACAGGGGTGGGATCGATACACTCAGGCGCCGCCGTGTCTGGCCCCGAGATGATGCTGTTTCACTTACTCATGGAGAACATGTATTAAGTGAAATGGAAGACAAGAATGAAATAGGAGACGAATAGGGCGTGGTTGACAACATTAGGTACTACTAAGCTAGAATTTTCTATAACATAGCGCATTTACCTAAGCATGGTGATGTAATACCAGTTTCTAGGGAAGATGTGAACGTCATGTAATGGAACAAGAATGAAATAATGACAAAACTCATTATGGTGTTTGATAAAAATGAATTCTTAAGAACATTAGTAATACTAATAAAGAAAAAAGACAAAACCTAACTACGAATATTTGGTTCGACCATTGTCGATACGTTAGTACAAATCTTTTTAGTTTTCAGAATGTATAACACTATATGGGAAACTAATAACTTATGTGCAAACGCCAGACTGAAGCCCAATAAACTACAGCCAAGAATCTATAAATTAGCAGATACTAATATTAGCAACGAATACGATCAAACGCATTCATAAATACCATGAAGAATATCTAAATATAACGTAAAGATCAAACAAGAATATCTCAAGGAAAGATAAAATCGTCCATACATGTCCGCCAACAAACTTCCGGTCTCCACAGGAAGTCGTCACGGCGTACGCGGGAAATCCGATAGTTCTGTTTTTCTATTAGCGAATTAGGGGATTATTGAGTGGCCGGATGTAGGGGAGGCACTGCCATTTTAATATATTTAGGGGATGATTGGCGAATTTGTAAGATGATTGAAGACTATGATCAGATTTTTAGAATCAAAAGATAAATCTTCGAAACAGATCTCACAGAGTAATGGAACATTCTGCAAATACCATCATCTACGACGTAGGTATATTATAGAAAATTATGAGTAACGTGAGGAAAAAGAAAAGTGACGATATATGAAAAGATCGACGCATTTTCAAGTTTTACAATTTAAAACCCGTGAATGACGAAAGACCTAGTGGTAAAGTTGTTACACATAATAAAAACGAAACATTACTTTGTTGCTGGTGTTTTAAAGAGAAAACAAGGAATAAACACATTATTAATATCTAAAATAGATTTCACAATAAAAACCTATAGCATATAAGTAATTTAGAAGTAGTAAAACAAACGATAGGAGAGAAACAATGAGACTTAAACTTAACAAAGAAAATGTTAGTGAACTAGAAGAACACCTCTGCCTTACCCTTCGAGAAATACAAGCGTGATTTGTGTTAAAAAATTTGAGGGACTCCCAATTAGGATCACTCCATTGTAATTGACTAACTTAACCAAATAAGAAATTACGCGATCAAATACCAAAAGAGAACAGACACAAAGAAAACATCTCTAAATAATCCCCGATAATCTTTAAACAAGTCAGACTAATTTCCATTCATTCATCACCCCCTAATCGATGGAGGTAGGATAGGAGATGAGCCAATCATCTCCGTAGGAGGTGACCCCCGTGGAGACAAAATTGACTCTAACGATCCTTGCAAACAACTAATGAATGACGATACTATTCCTGTACACATGGAGTTTGTCTGACTAGAGAATTATTCTGATAAGATAGCTAGGGGGATACGTCATTGTTAAGTAATCGGTAATCGGGATTTCGATAAAGACTCTAACAAGCATGAAGTAGATAAGTCTAATCGTAAAAGTGGAAAAATTGTAGATATCACACTGAAATCGGACAAAATACTGTCTACCTTACATAATCAAGAATTGCAGATTATTTAAGTACAACTTTGAGTTTTTGTCTACTGAAGTATATTACATAACAATTGCATTCACTGTTCTCATAGATAAGGATTACGATAAGATTGCCAATATAATTTGAAAGTCAAGAGCAACTATTGTAACGATAGTAAAATTTATGAATGGAACAAGCTTTCATTCATCGAATGAATAAGAATAGGGATAACAAAGTTACGCCTCGATAACGCAACACTGTGAAAGACAGTGAAATGTGTGTAGGAGTTACTCGGAAATTGTTCAATGAGGTACAAAATATCAGCATCAGGAAAAAAACTGACGGATAAACACGTGTTGAGGTAACGGTTTAAAGACGTACCGTTTAATGAACGTCCAAACAGATGAAGAAAATATCAGTTAATTGGAAGGTATACAAACGGAACGGATCGGTGAGAACCTTGAAGAGAACTAACGAGATATAATCACAGAGGTGGCTGGCGATAATTATACGCGGTTTGAAGGGAACCGATATGGTGAAATATGTGGTTTGATTGAAGAGGTACGAATTATAGAGCTATGAAATAAGGGGGCTCTTCATTTTACTGACTCTGAATACACCAAATGGGTGAAAATATCCGGCAGGAGGTAATGGATCGTAAAGAAGTTTAAATTGTTGAAATGCAGTAAATTTGCTATTATTGGGAAATATTTTTACAGAAAACTGCTTCTTGTGATAAAATCGCAGTTAAAAATATAGAGATTAACTGATCGTATCCAGTAACAATTTTGATTACAGGATACCTACACATATAACACAAAAATGTAACGAAACCTAACCAAACAGTTGAGGGGCACAAAATGGCGAATAAATTGAATAATACCCAAGTACCTGAATAATACAACAATCCCCGCGCTAAGTAGGACACCAAACAGAAACCAATTGGATAAACATTAACAAAGCAACACACCACATAATCAATAGAACGTATTACGAACACGCTACCAACAGGAAATCTGTGAAATGAATTCAAAAGGCAAACAATAGTTTTGACGAAACTACGGCCAGCGGCGAGTTTGAACCACCTGAAACTGAAAACTAAAAGTTGGAACACGTGGCCCCATACAAGTGGTGCTTACCTCGTTCGGGAGCGGCGTACCATCTCGTCGTCTCGTTCCCACTTTAGAAAAATACTTTACCTTCTCGCTCTCTCACACCCCGCACGCTTGTATATTGTTAATCTTGGCTTTAGAAGACTAGGAGAATTGAATTAAATGGAGTATGAAGACTAGAGAGAGATTGAGTTGAAATGTTTTAAGTCAGGGCCCAGTGTGGCGCCCTGCGGTGCACCTAACACTGGAAAAGTGTTGTGCAGTTGTGCAGGCTGGTGGTCGGGGGTGAGAGAGCGGGACCTCCGCCTCCGCGGACGGTCCACGGAGGAATGTTCCGCGACCCCGGCATCGCGCCAGGATCTCACGCTTGCCACTATCAACGTTCTCCGAAGCTCATGAGGGGTTGATACGCGCACGCGCTCTGCGAATCTGCCATCCTTTACGCACCCGCGCACAACGCAGAGATGGGGGAACGAACTTTAGGGATGATATTCGGAGGGTGAAAAGACGATGAAAGATGGAAATGCATCTCGGACTCCGCTCGGATTTCCGGAGCCCGTGATTTTGTTTATTGATTCGTATCGAGGCAAAGACTTCCATGGGATGCTTTTTGGGGACGCCAAAGTTATTAATCCCCTTATCATGTCACTATAAGATTTAGTGCTCATGTAGTAACTAATAAAACTTTTTACTGGCCATTAATATCTCCCTCGATGGACAAAATTTGCGAGCTCCGACTCAATTGTACAATAAAAGAATTATAAAGAGGGTTGGGTTAACAATGCACCTGTGGCCACTTTGCTCGACAAAAGGCTGCTGATTGACAGGAAATTTAAAAAACACCACCTTTTACGCAAATATCAGTCTTATTTTTACCGGCAGAAGATTTTGAATAGTTCAATGAACTATGTAGTTAGTGAGCCGAGATGTTACCCCAAAGAGTGTTGTTGTAGAGGACAATTATGAATATTTACGTAGCGGAGTGCAATGTGCGGTGGAACAGAAGTAATGGGCGGCGACGTGAAGGGTTGATGCTGGCAACACCGATGTTCATGACGCTGTTGATGTTGCAAATTGAGAGATATGGATGTCGTTATAGATATTGTTTGAGTATATGATAATTGCATTACTTGAGAAAATAATGGGAGACACTGACAGTGTGATGTATGTTGAAATACGAACGGAAAATCAAGACTACATAATTATATCTTGTTTAGATATTTTAAACCCATATTCACTTTTTTCTCACCAAAGATAATTAGCATAACATAGACGAGTATGCAAGACATTTTCCTAAACGGACAGCCTACGCGCCAGTCGTTGTTTCCTGTGAAAAGATTTCAACGCCAACGAGTTTAGGTTCACTGAATCGCTCAAAAGGTTTACGATGATCTTTCTAATTTAGTTGTTGAATTGCTCTTTAGCTTATCATTTTCAAGAGCGTTTATTAGTTTTGTTTTTTTAATGTTTTTAACGTTTAAGCCTAAGTATATTCTACTGATATCTATATGAATAATAGCTTTGACCTTTCTACGAATGTATTCTATTAAATTATCAAGTTGCATATATCACAAGACTATTTTTTGTCTACATGCTAAATCGTACCTTGTCCTTTCTACAGATGTATTCTAATATCATTCAAAGTATTCCAGGATTGTCATGTTACATAACATCAAACTCTCTCCAAAAAGATGGATAGATATTTTTAGTACTCTCATTTTCTCAAGTATATCTTGTTCTCATTGGATTAGGGGATGAGTCTAATGTCAATAAGCGGGTTACTTTTGAGAAAATCAAAGCTTACAGCACATACATAGCACACCTGTAAACTAAAGGGCCCATAGGTCACCCATTCACCATATATTTAAGTACTAATAATAAGGGGGCTCGAATTTATAATCCGGATTGCTAGTGAAAGATTGAAGACAGAATAATCACTTATCACGACGGGGATTGGAATTCTAGGATGCACTAGAAAACGGGCCGTAATGAAATCCCGGACTATACTGAAATTCTGATTGCTTAAATATATTATTTTTGTTTATTGACACTAATAAATAATAAAGAGGTAAAGTTTGTTTTTTATTTAATTTTTTTGTTTGTTGGAAGTTATCTCTGGAAGTACTGGTCCGATTCCTAAAATATTTTCACCGATAGAAAGCTGCTTTATTCCTGAGTAACATAGCCTATATTTTATGTACGCGGGCGAAGCTGCGGGCAAAAGCTATTAATTGATATTGTGGTATCTCTTCTATCGTCACTATCAAATATAACCCTTCCATCTTCATTTTCGATATTCCCTACTTATTAGAGACGTCGGTTTTCCTCTTCCAAACCCATTATCAAAGTAAATATTATGACATCAGGAATATCACACGAACCAATTATGATTTGATATAGTTGCGTATGAGTACTACCACTTGGCTTGAAGTTAACATTCTTGGGAAGATGTGAGTGTTTATGCTGATGATTATATTCGTAGATGAGGGGAGTAAGTGATGCTGGAATTGAAGGGTCACTTATGCCTGGTTCCTGCTTACTAAGGTCGAAAACACACTGCAGTATTCTGAGACACTAGTTTATGAGTCACTTAGTTAGTGACTTTAGTTTTGAAGACACCTAGATTAATATCGGACCTGCTCACGTAGGGACGGTAATGACAGCATCAGCAGACGGCACTGCCGTGGCCAAATCTGGGCTAGTTAATTTAACTAGTTTTGCCACCGACACGCTAAGAACAAGTTTATTAAAAGCTTATTCACTTTAGTCTTGTAGAAAACTAAATTAAAATCGGACAAGAAGACTGCAGCAGGCAATTATATTTACTGTTTTGTCTGCCTGGCATCTTACTTAACGCCTAAACCCTAGCTAGCCCAATTAACCCATTTGAAGAGTAGAGAAATAAAACAAAAAATTTGGTACGTTTATTTTACTTCGGAACCGGAATGTATCAATTCTGTAGTGCTCATGAAGTTACAAGATTCTAAACCTCAGTTCTTAGTGAAATTATATGACATTGATAACGTTGACGAAACAATGGCTAATGCATATTTTCTTAAGAACCTCAAAAATTTAGCACTGACCCATTATATGAAGGAAAGCAGATCTCCGCGAGACACAATGGCTTTTTAATTGCTTCTCTAATTACGAACACGAAAGGTTAATGGAAGTTACAAATTATTTTGATACTGACATATATTCCTAAGACCTTTAAACCCTCTTACATCTTTTACATGCCTTTCTTCACCATTATTTTGTTTTAGTAAAATTCCGTCGATATGTTCAGTAAATCTGTGCACTTAGAGTGACGTGTCTCCTGCTGAGATGCATAGAAAATACATTTGGGTTTAAAGGGAGGGTCTGTCTCGAACATGAAAATGGACTGCTTAAACGTTTTTTGGGAAAAATAAACGAAGATATTTTTTTTTACTTAGGTCACGTTTTGTGCTAGTTTAGCATACACTGCTACCGCACCTTAGAATGTTTCTTTTCGTTTAAATTTTATCTGACGTTTCAATATATGCAATCTTGCAATATTTGACTCATTTTACAGATGTGTCCCAAACACATCATGAAGAAACGCCCGGGTGTCACCTTTGTCCGGAGCGAGGAGGAACGGCAGGCGGTTGCTTCCTAACGCTTCATGATAATGATCATCTTCCTGCCTTGGTCTCATCTTATTTGTGGTCGGCGCAACACGTTTTTTTCTTCCATTCTGCCCTGTCACTCGTCATGCTATCACTAATACCTTTTCTTTCATATCATTCTTCACACAATCCATCCTTTTTTTCTTTGGCCTCCCTCTTCCTCTCAACCCATCCACATATGTATATAATCATAACTCTTTTAGTAACATGCATTTCATCCTTCCTCTTCACATGACCATACCAAGAAAAACTATTCCCCTCCAACTTTTCAGTCACTGGCACCACTTTCAAACTTCCTCTAATATACTAATTTCTCACTTTATCCAATCTCGTCCCACAAAACATCCATCTCAACATTCTCATCTCCGCCACATGCAATCTTGGTTACTCGGTTGTTTCCTAACTGCAGATGACAATATGTGTATTTGTAAAAAAAAAAAATATGAAGATACTCACCAATGATTCGCGTATCGTCTCTTCGGATCGTTCGTAGCTAAACGTAACTATTTCTAAAATAGGCACTTAGTCGTTTGTAAGGCACTCGTTTTGGCGTGGTTTACTTAAGTCTTCTTCACATTGCAGTCTGTTTACCTGGGGAAGAAGGAGAGTAATTTATTAGTACTTACATTCAAAGTAGCAATAAGATCTTAAGGCATGTTTACGGCGCGGCAAGCGGGGCGGTGTCGGTAGGCGTCTCGTAGCGTTCTACAAACCTTTTTATGTTACCGCTCGCCACCCCGCGCTTAGCTACCGCTTACAACGTCAAGGTAGTAAACGGGCCGTAAATTTAAAGAATTGATGGAAGAAGAAGCAACATCGTCAACTTCAAGTTTTACCAAATAAATTAAAGTATCTTTCTTATCTACATCAACATGGAAACGTTTTGATGATTTGATGAAAATGCCTAAATCAATTAACATGGCAAATTTGTCAGATGACAGCGATATGGAGGAGTATTTCGACGCCTAAATGTATTTCAGTTTGTATATACATATGCACGTATTAGTTAGCTTATTACTTCATGTAGTTAGTTAATATTTAGGTTAATTATGTATTCGTAATATACTCATTTCAACAGTTATGTTTGAGTTCCAGGTAACGGAGCGAGTCTATTAGCACCAATAGGCTTCTAATCTAGACTTCAGGCAAATACTGCGAAATTCCAAATGTCACAACCCATGAACACTACCGAGGAATCGACAGAGGAATTCACGTTCCTTATGTGCCTCATTTACCCTCAACTTCCGTGTTTGAAGATGAGTATTGTGAGGAAACCGGCATGTCCTAGAACAAAAAATTCGAAGGCACGTGACATCCACCAACCCGCAATGGACTCGTGTGGTGGATTACTGCTCTTCTCTTTCCTAGAGCCTGAGTTCCAGCAGTGGGAACATTGTAAGGTTGATAATGTTATGCTTTTGCTATTGTCAAAGTATACTTTGTTCTGAAAACCTTGTCAAATTTTGGCATTAAAGTAAGAATTGACAAGTTCTTTTCTCCAACTAGCCGACCCGGCAAACTTTGTACCGCCTAACAGTCATTGCGTGTGGTGTGATATTTTACTTCTTGGACACTTCTTCAAATTTATATATCTTTCTATATAGTCAACCGATTGCGATGAAACAAAGCCCAAGTAATATATCAAGTTATGAAGTTACGCACGATTTTAATGTATAAAAGTTGTCTTTTTTAATAATGGATAGACTCGCGATTGACCACTATCTCACCTGATGATAAGCGATGATGTAGCCGAAGATGGAGGACGCTTGCCTAGAGGCAATCTATTCACTCTTGACTTAAAGACTCCTTGGTTATAGCTATCAGAAAACACAGACTCTGGCAGGGAATTCCACAGTCCACTCCTTAGCAGTACGCGTAATGAATGTGTTCCCAAAACGCTTTGTACGTATGGGTGGGATTTCTACCATGTACCGTCGTACATTTTACCTAATGCGCGCACAACTAAAACAAAACAAACAAAAACAAAAAAAAAACTAAAACTAAAAAAAAAACTAAGACTTTTTTACAGATTTATTATATGTATTACCTAGATACATAGATTTTGAATTTATTCATGAGCCAGGCCAAGTGTTACCCAATAGCTAAAGATGCTGCCAAAGATAGAAAGATTCCAAAAAATGGAAGTAAAAAGACGAATCACAAATGATCAAAGAAAGCTCGGAAAACGAAGACAAACTACACAATAACTCGAAGATTAACAAAAACCATACTCCACAAACTATAGAAAACATTAATAAATAATACGATGACATAAATATGAGAAGATATAAAGAAACAAGTAGTAATAAACAATAGTTTGGCAGCTGTAACCGGTTCTAGTCATCGACGTGTAGTGTTCTGTGTTGCTAGGGGAAGTAGGGTTGACAAACTTGAAAAAATAGAGTATTTCTAATTTCAAAGGAGGTAAATATCGAGTACGGACTTATCAAAAAGAGTATATTAATTTATTTAAAAAAATTAAACATGCATTTTTTGAACTTTATGTACAAAAAATCATAATAACAGTATCATGAAAAATCACAAAGTTATAAGCTTGTTATGTCAGCAAAAATACATAGTCACCGAGCCATCCAGGCGACTGAGAGGTTGTTTTGCACTTGCACCCAGCCGTTTCCTGGCGCCTTATACCCGCTATGACCTGCCGTGACCTGTGTTGTACTTAGTGTCGGTGGTGTCCAACTTGTGATCTTTTTGAATTTTTTTGGGAAAAAATATCACATGGTGTAAAAACTATTGGAATTCATTCAGTTACTGATTCTGAACAAATCATATTCAGTAACGCGAAAGCATTACTAAAAATAATGTTGTATATTACGCCCACATGATAAATACTCTATTTTAGAGTACAGTTGCCAACCCTAAGGGGGAGGCTTGTTGGCAAGCGCGCTATAATCTCATTTATTTCAAGGCTTATGCCTATATACATAAGAACTGCTAATGTTTGAAACCACAATGGCTTATGTAGTACGATATTTTCTTCAATGAATATTTTCTTTGACGGTTCAATAGTTTCTACTCCTTGTTTATACCGCGTACATCGAAGTTTTTTTTTACTGATACAAACTAGAGCTTCATTGCGATCCCACCTGATGGTAAGCAGTGATGCAATCGTTGATTAGTATACCCATGAAGACACCTAAATTAAAAAAGGACGGGAAGACCGCAGCAGGCAAATTGTTCTAGTTCTTCGAAACACTTAGTCCGCTTAGTACTGGAATAATTGGTGTGCTGCAGTCTTCCCGTCTGATTATAATTTAGGTGTCTTCAAGACTAGAGTGAATAGGCTCTTAATAAACTAGTGCGCCTCACCATCAACGACAGCATCACTGCTTACCATCAGGCGGGATCGCAATTAAGCACAAGATATCATTTTAAAAAAGGACTTGCTGCTGCTGAAATTATTTGTCTGAATAAAACAAAATGGAGTTCTTTCGCAATCTTGTTTTCTGTTATCTTAACACTCATCTAAATAATTTTCCCTTCGAAAGGCACCGCCCCTCCTAAATCCAATATATTAAAAAACCGACACGAAAACTACATCAAATTTATCTCCGTAAATTTCTGCAATCGAAAAAAATAACAGTGCAATAAATTTAAACAAATCAAAACGCTATAAAAACAGTTTTCCCCTAAGAAGTTATTCAGTAACGGCCCCGGTTTGGGCGCCAAAAGTCTGTGGGGGAGTGAGAGGGGGGATAAAGTGTTCGTCTGTCTTTGTCTCGGCGCCAGTCGGTCGGGCGCCGTCTGGCAGCAGTCTGCCGCCGCCGTGGAGCCTCTTACATAACCTGAGCCTCAGCCCGGCCGAGCCTGGCGGCCCGGGAATCCATGTGCCCGAAACTCGCGAAAATTTCAACACACATTATAGTGATATTCTGACATCAAATATAAGGGCAGATAAGAAAGAATGAAATATAATACAATTTGTTCAGTTCCCTAGTTCTGCTTTCGACTAATCCATTTAGTTTTGGATTATATGATTTTTCAGGACCATGATTTTGACGCAGGGAAACATTTTGCTGTTAGTTATTAAAATCAAGTATTTTTTTTCTTACTTGTCTCTGGACAATTGTTTAATATGATTGAGCAGTAGTGGTAACGGCCTCGACTTACGCTATGGAAATGTGGCTAAGGAAAACATTATGAGAAAACGAGCAAGACCTAAAACCAAAAATTTAAAGACGTAACATTCACCAACTCGCACTGGGTCCGCGTGCTGGATTTACGGCCCATTCCTTCTAATAGAAAGGATGCCTGGGTCCCAGTAGTGCGACCATTATAAGGCTGATTATGCAATGTTGTTCTAAGCAGTTTATATTCCGAACTAGATGACTCGACAGAGATTCTGTCTAAGTTATGACATGACAAATGCGACAAGATTATATAGTCGTCGTAGTTTTCTGATTTTTTTCTAATTGTCGGCGCAGCTTTCTTACTTTTTTCTTTCATATGAAACTTTTCTTGTCATTAAAAAACACAACACAAAAATAATCAGCGAAACTGGTCCCGTCATCACGCGTGATCGGCTATGCGTGATGACGTGACCGAAGGAAATAGGGATTATTTTTTTTTGTATAGTTTATTCTTTATTGTACACAAAAAAAAATACAAAGAACAAAAAACAGGACATTTGATGTAAGTAGGTACATAGGCGAGCTTAACCCACAACTGGGTTTTCTTACAGCAAACCATGTGATATAAAATAAAATTTTGCATTTGAGGAACCTTGAAAATGTACAACAAAAAAAAAAACATATAAATTGAATTTAAATTAAGACCAAAAATACTAAACAGATATATACAGCACACTATACATAAAGATAATATATACAATAAATAAATACTTATATACAGGTTTATATACAGTTTACCTACTGAAAAGTAACATTTACACTTCTATCGTTAGTTTTTTGTTTGTAGGATGTAACCTCTGAAAGTTATTTTTCACTGATAGAAAGCTGCTTTATTCCCGAGTGACATGGGCTATAAGGTCACCGGAATTTAGTATAGTTTTGATGATGACTTTTTATTACCTATATTATTATTGTTATTTCATTGGTGTACTTATATGCCAAATAAACGTGTTTTCTTTTTTTCTTTATATTTTATGTACGCGGGAGAATACGCGGGTAAAAGTTAGTTTATAATAAAAGTAAATTCTGCTGTTTTTTTTTTAATATTATACTTTCCTCCTCACTGTATCACGGATTGGTACACTAACATGTAAACTACCGTATGTACGTAATAGGCCATACAAATTTTTGTTCCGTGCGTAAATCGAACCTGCAACACGCAGCACTGTAGTACTCGTTATATAATCAATCTAAGATTGATCCAGCCGTGCCAACATTTTGTAGGCGCGCTTTTCTGGAAGTAGTAAACCGACTACGAAAATTCTTTCATTGATATTAGACACCAACGATATTGTTGAGTGTAAGCAAGAATTAAATTCCTTCGGCATAGCAGTCAGGGCTACTGACTATTTATTACACCAACAAACCTGTCAAATTAAAGGAGTTTTAATTCGAAGTGAAGTATAAAGATTTAGGGGCCCCTTGGTAGCATTTCCTATAGGCCCTGTTCTGACCCTTACATTGTTGAAACCTCTACGGTCCGGACAGCGTTCCGCCTCGTCGTTTATACCGCGTACGTCGAAGGACTGGAACAGTTTGCCTGCTGCAGTCTTCCCGTCCGATTATAATTTGGGTGTCTTCAAGGCTAGAGTGAATAGGCTCTTAATAAACTAATGCGCCTCACCATCACAGATTGCATCGCTACTTACCATCAGGTGGGATCGCAGTCAAGCACTAGTTTATCTCAATTAAAAAAAAACAGTTCTGCTTAAACCTTTTACAATGACACAAGCCTACAAACCGCAGTTAATATAATAACTAGAAGGCATGTGTTGATGTCATGATTGACCCACTTAGCGCCGGTAGATGGCGCCTTGCCCTCATTCCAACTACTCGTGTGGCTGATAAATCCTACCTGTCATTGCCATGTTCCTTGTAATGAGACGGGACAAAAGATTCTCTCTTGGTTATAGATTTTAATGTGTATGTTATAACTAGCTTTTGCCCGCGACTTCGTTGGCGTGGAATAGTGACTTCCGGCAGATTTTTTGTTTTACCCACATAGTTCCCGATCTCGCGGGATCTCTTCAAAAATGAAATGTTGAAGATATTCTAGGGAACTCTTCAAAAATCAACATAATGAGCTCTGCGTTTGAATCATACCTTTTTACTATTTATTTACATTTTTCCGATGAATTTTCAGTACTGAATTGATGCCGACTCTTGACCAATAGATGGCGCTGTATGTCCGGAATAAATTTTATTTTATTTTTTGTAATAAAAACTATCCTATGTCCTTTCTCAAGTTCCAAACTATGTCTGTACCAAATTTCACACAAATCGGTTCAGTAGTTTAGGCGTGAAGCACAGACAGACAGACAGACAGAGTTACTTTCGCATTTATAATATTAGTTTGGAAGTTTGGATGTGTAGTTTACTCAGGCCTCGCGTTTACCTTTGGAGCAGGAATGAGGTCTGTCATCCCGTTTTACGAGTTGAAGGTTCAAACCCAGCCAGAGGAATTACTTTGTGTTATTTATTTAATCACCACTGCTCTCAAAACGGTGAAGGAAAACATTGTAAGGAAGCCGGCATGTCCTAGAACCAAAAATTCGATAACATGTGACATCCACCAACCTGCACTAGATCGGCGTGGTGGATTATGGCCCATTCCCTCTCCTAGAGAAGAGGCCTGAGTCCCAGCAGTGGGAACATTAAAAGGTTGATTATGGCTATTCAACGTGGCAACGCTGCCGGTCTTCTGCATACATTTCAGGATGACATCGACGTGGAGGAGTACTTCGATGCCTGAGTGTACTTTGTGTTTTTGTATTATATTTATGTACCATCAAAGACACTTCCGCCTGACCACCGCTAGGTTCATTTTTGTTTGCCCTCGAAATAAAAACTTCATAAGGTTTGAATTTGCGCCGCGCCGCAGGATACAAGCGAATTTTATTTTTACTGATGGCAGAAATAACCGCGATGGTGCATAGTTAGGTTTTAGTATAAATAGTTTAGTTAAATTTCTTATTTAAAATCAAAGACGTGTGACACATTTGACTAGCTAAAAACCACATGTCCTACAATGACGCGTGCCAGTGTTGACACGCGCCGGTAACGCCACTTATCTGCGCCGGCGCACGTGCTAATAGACGGGGCTCTGTTTGTTGAACTATGACTATGGGTCGAACCATAAACATTTATAAAACAATATTATTGCAGGAACGTTTTGTTTCCATCTTAAAGTAATATTACTTCATTTCGTACCATGAACTTAATCGCTCAGTATGATTGTATTCCTGCTAAGGGCTGGGAAAGAATGAACGATTTTAAAGATTTTGTCTATTCCCTGCTAAAAAGAAAAGATACGCGCTATATAGATCTGTATAGCGTTGTCTCTTTCACATGTTTGTTTGAATCGCTAGTTCATTGTGAACCAATAGAACACATTGAACTCAAAAAATGTCCTTTTAAATATATTTTTAAAACGATCTAAGTAACTTTCATAAAAAGGACGTAATAACTTTAAGAATTTACATTAATAAAGTAGAAAAACAAAAAGCTGCAAGCGACTACGTTAACATTTAATTTTAGTTGCAAGTTAGTGTGAATCGTACTCAGAATTCGGAACGTATGTTTACATTAACAAGATTCTTATCATTGTTGATTTGTTGAGTGCGAACCGATTTTAAAATATTAAAATAGTTTTCAAGTGCTTAAATATATTTAAAGTAGGTAATCTGTCTTCAAGTGGTTGGTGTTCGAAGCGGATAATTGAACCCACGAAGTGCGTATGTTATCCTTGAAACTTATTGTCTAAGGACGTCATGGAATCAAGGTAACGTTAAACAGTGAAATAACTTGTTGTTTGTGTTGTTGTTCGTGCAATGTTGAAGTCAGAGTTGTCTGCTTCCAAAAACAAAAAATCATATTATATGTGCGCTATTTAGAATAAAATAATAAATTAATAACCCACGTAAGGACAAAAATCACTAGATTAAACAATTAACTGGGCTCTTTTAGGCATCAAAATAAGTTTTAAATACTTTATATGTCCCAAAAACCCCTTTAAATGGTACTTATTTGGAAAACAATAATAAATCCGCTGCGTCCGAGCAACTTTTTTACTCCTGCTAATTTGACGTAAAAACAATACTGCTAGCGGTCAAAAATCTCTTCAGAGTACGAAAAGAATGAACTTTTTAAGAGTGACGTCACAAAATCGCTAAGAAAACAATCTTGTTTTAATATTGTAATAAGGTTGTTTTGAAGGCGTCATGGTACGAAAAGCCTAAGTAATATTAAAACAATACTGCTTTAAGGTCTTATGGTCGGCCCCTATGTTTAGTGTCAAAGGCGTTTATAAAGTGACACTTACGAAATATGTAAAAAGTCTGCGGACTTAGAATTTTTTTTTTTTGAGGAATATTAGAGGCAGTTTTGGCCATCACAAACTCGGAAATAGCACATTTTGATACAAGTTTTTGATTGTGTGATATCGAAAGGAGATCGCATGAGTTAATTTTTAATAAAGCCAACAAAACCGGCTTATAAAATATACTTCTAAGGATTATGCTGTTCTAGAATAGGTTTGAATTATAGAAAAAAGGATGGGTGTTTTTATTTTCAGTATTGAAGTGATCTTTGTTAGAAAAGCTTGTGCGTTCAAATAAGAAAATATAATAGTGTGCCGGCCCGAATCTTTCATTTTTATGGAAGAATCCCTACACGAAGCCTACCGTGAGTTGAACAATGTTACAATAGTGTTACGTACGTGGGTAATCAAATGCCGATTTACTGACGAGAGAACTTTATTTACCACAAACAATAACAAATTAGTCCAGTCAACAATAATCCGAATCGCAATTAACACTAGAGTACCGTTACACTATCGCTTTAGTCGTTGATAAAGATCACTTCGAGTACTAGGGTAGTTCGCTCTTGATCGCAGTCGAAATCACAACTGACTCGCTTCCGGCCGGGGGCCCGTATTTATATGCGGAGCCAAGAAAATTCTAGATACCGACGTCCCCGGATCTATCCAGAATTCCAGAACAATTGAATCGCTTCTCGAAGTCATAAATCATTTTTATTTCTCGTAATAATAAAAGTCACGTTCATGCGAATTTCGACTCTATTGTTAACGTCGGAGAGTACAAATTCCCTTACGGTTTAGATGATACCTATTACTACATGTACCTTGGTAGGTAGGTACCTTGTGGATGTTTCGAGATTTTTCCAAGTCTGTCTAAGCAAAACTACTCTAGACCTTTCGAACAGCAATGCGTTTTAATTATTACGTGCCACTCGTTATTTTCTCGGAGATATGGCGTGTTCACGTTTAGTGGCGTAACAGTGCCCCCCTCTTAGTCATGCTCGTCCCGAGCATTATTAGATCCGTGATACGGCGCCAATCTATCCACATGAACAACCTTGGGTTTCCCTCTTAGCCCTTTCTTGATGCGGTAGGTCACGTCATTAATCCTTTTTAACACGGTGTAAGGTCCCTCCCATCGAGCTTGGAGTTTCGGCGACTTCCCTTTCCGTCGAAGCGGGTTGTGGAGCCAGACCAGTGTACCCTCCTCAAATCCCTTGGCATTGGCATTACGGTCGTATCTAGTTTTCATTTTTACGCTGGTGTTCATGCTATTCTCACGAACTCGTTTATGCACTTCGTCCAATTGATCTTGAAGGTCACTTACGTAATCTGTAACTGGCTTAGTCTTGTCAGGTGGCACGCCAGTTATGGCATCGACCGGGAGTCTCATCTCTCTGCCGAAATTCACTCTTGCTGGGGTATGTCCCGTGCTATCATGCACTGCCGATCGGTAAGACATCAGAAATAGTGGAATATACCGGTCCCAGTCCTTCTGATGGTCATCGACAACCTTATCCAGGTGATTTTCCAGGGTTTGGTTAAACCTTTCCACCATTCCGTCCGACTGAGGATGCGCAGGTGTTGTGCGTGTCTTATAAATTCCCAGAAGAGTACACATTTCCTGGAACAGCGCAGATTCGAAGTTACGGCCTTGATCGGAATGGATTTCCAAAGGTGCGCCATACCGACATACTACTTCTTCGACCACCTTCTTCGCCACTGTCGTCGCTTCCTGATTAGGTATGGCGAAGACTTCGGGCCACTTTGTGAAATAGTCCTGGATCACCACTATGTACTTGTTCCCGTCATTTGTAACTGGAAAAGGTCCAGCGACGTCGATAGCGATGCGTTCCCATGGGGCTCCCACATTGTACAGCTGAAGCCTGCCCCTGCTCCTAGTCTGTGGTCCTTTCACAGATGCGCACGCTGTACATTTCCGACACCATTGCTCTATGTCATCTCTACAATTGAGCCAGTAATACCGCTGTCTCACTTTCAGTAGAGTTTTCTTGATGCCCAGGTGTCCTCCGGAAGCACCATCGTGTATTTCCTGTAGCAGGGGGACTACTTCACATCGTGGTACTATCACTTGTGTGGTCACCTCCTTGCCATCGTTCGATTCCCATTTCCTACAAAGCACATCATCTTCTAGGACTAAACTGTCCCACTGTGCCCAGTAGCTCTTAGTGACGGGACTATGTGACGATACTTCACTCCACTGGGGCCTAGTTCCGCTACGCTTCCAGTCCAGTATAGGTCGGATATCGTCATCTTCTTCCTGGGACTTCTTGAAGTTGCCTTCAGCCCTAATTAAATTAACGTGTTCTCGGGCTTCATTCTGCTGGCAGTGTCTGCAGTCATCATTACATGGACGTCGCGACAGGGCGTCAGCATTATTATGCCCTTTTCCACTACGATGTTCCGTCACAAAGTTAAACTCCTGTAGCTGCTCGAGCCATCTTGCAACTTGGCCCTCAGGGTTCTTAAATTGTAGAAGCCATTTCAATGCAGCGTGATCCGTCCTCAATGTAAATTGTCTTCCTATGAGGTACTTGTGGAAATGCTGCAAGGTTTTTACCACAGCCAGCAGTTCTCGTCGAGTCACGCAGTAGTTTCTTTCTGGCTTTGAAAGTGCCTTACTGAAGTAAGCGATTACGACCTGTCTGTCGCCCTGCACTTGTGACAACACTCCACCAATTCCCGTGTTGCTGGCATCGGTATCAACGACAAATCTTCCGTCTCTGCTCGGATACCCCAGTATAGGCGCTTCACATAGCCGTTGCTTTAGCTCGTCGAATGCTGACTCACAGTCCTCGTCCCAGATAAAATCTCGTTTATCCTCAGTCAGCTGATGTAGAGGTTTTGCAATGTCCGAAAAGTTCTTGACAAACCGCCTGTAGTAGGTGCACAACCCTAGAAATGCACGTACTTCCGTTTTGTTCTTTGGAACCGGCCACTGTTGGACTGCCTTTATCTTCTCAGGGTCGGTTCTCACCCCGTCAGCGGAAATAACATGTCCTAGGTAGCTGACTTCCTTCTTGAACAGGGCGCACTTCTTTGGGCTTAGTTTTAGGTTAGCCCCTCGTATCCTGGTGAACACTTTCTCCATATTCCTCAGGTTTTCCTTAAAAGTGCGACCCATTATAATGACGTCATCCAAATATACCAGACAGACGTCACCAAGAAGGCCCACCATTACTCTCTCCATCAGGCGTTCAAACGTCGCTGGAGCGTTACATAATCCAAAAGGCATGACGATAAATTGCCACAGGCCGCTGCCAATACCCGTACTGAATGCTGTCTTTTCTTTATCTTTCTCGCTGATTTCCACTTGCCAGTAGCCACTCTTTAAATCAATGGTTGAAAACCACTTCATGCCACTGAGCATATCCAGCGTATCGTCTATCCTTGGTAAGGGATAACTGTCCTTCTTCGTCACATTATTCAGCATTCTGTAGTCCACACAGAATCTGGTGCTGCCGTCCTTCTTCTTCACCAGAACGACTGGAGAAGACCATGGACTCGTAGAAGGCTCAATTATTCCATTATCAGCCATGTCCTTTACCATTTCTGCTACCTCAGATTCCTTAGCCCAGGGTATGCGGCGCGGTCTCTGTTTAATTGGTCTCGCATCACCTGTATCTATCTCATGCTTGACGAGACCTGTTCTCCCGCAGTCTTTTCCCGTTGCAAAGATATCTCGAAACCGTAGCAGAAATTCCCTTGCTTGCTGTAGTTCCGAAGTCGATAAATTGCTCTTAGAATTTTCCAGAAGTTGCTGGATGTGATCAGTTTCGACTTTGTTCGTGTCTTGCTTTGCTGGAGATTTATTGATTTGACGGAGATACTGAACTTCTTCACATCTCCCAACAACACTGTTTTTCTTCAGTTGGACCTCTTCTCTCCCAAGGTTCACAATCCTGACCTTGGATTTCCCTGTCGTCATAACTAATGTCCTCGCGGTGATGATCTCCGGGTGCCGGCCAGTATCCTCTACCAAAACACATCTTGTTTGTCTGATTTTCTTGGGAAACTTTACTTCGACTAAGGTTTCTGTTCTCGGAGCCAGTGTAGTATTCTTTAAACAGTAGAGGTTGCATGAGTTAATTCCTCGCAGGAAGACTTCTTGATCTGGGAATTTCAATACTCCCCTGTCGATATCTAAAATACATCGGTTATTCCGCAAGAAGTCGAGACCCAGTATGCAATCGTCGGTAATATTCGCAATTAACGCAGGATGGATATACACTTGATCACCGATTTTGATCTCAATTTCTGTATCACCGAGGACGGAGACTGGCTGGCCGGTTGCTGTCTGAAGTCGGCAGGATGGAGATTCCCTTTGCCACAAGATGGTGCGTTTCAGCAACTCAGGTCTTATAACAGTCCGTGACGCCCCCGTGTCAATGGTAAAATTGCAAGCCCGATGATTCAGCGTCCCTTCGATGATCAAACTATTTCCGTTGTGAACTTGATTGATGGTGATGGTTGGGGCCTTCAGTTGACCAGCCAGCACCCGCCCCGTGGCCCTGGCGACATTTAGTTTAACGACTCCTCGTTAACTTGAGTTCCGGAGTCCACACTCCCCCTCTTCCTCTTAGGGCAATCGGTACGAATGTGCCCTTTTTCTCCACACCCGTAACACGTCGGAATATAGCGGGACTTTGCCGAAGAAGCAGCTACCGCTTCTCGTTGACGTGGTTGCACTGACGGCGAGGCCACCACTTCCCGAACTCTGTGCGTGCGTGAATCTTGTCGTACGGCTTCCACTTCCAAAGCGTGAGCCATCGCACTCTTTAGAGTTTGGTGGTGTCCAAGTCGCACCGTAGCCCTGACTTCAGTATCCCGTAGACCGTCGATGAATGCTTGCACCAGATTCACTTCCACCAACTCTGGTGCCATCGACATGTATGCACGCCGGACCAGCCGTTCAACCTCGACTCCCCACTGCTGGAGGCTCTCGTTCGACCTCTGCGTTCTCTCGCGTAACTGCGCGCGGAAAACGTGCTCGAGGTGTTTGTCTCCATAACGAGTGTCCAGTCCCTCCATGAGACGCTCCAATGTCCTGCCGTCCGCAGGGAGGTTCTCTAGGACTAGCAGGGCGTCCCCTCGTAGAGCCAAAGTTAATGCCGCAAAAGACTGCTTATCATCCCAGCGGTTTGTTTCGACCAATGTCTCGAATTGGTACTTAAATGCCGTCCAGGAAGACGTGCCATCAAAACGCGGCACATCAAATTTTGCGGCAGATGCACAGGGGGTGTGCGATGATGAGCCGACAGCAACGGGTTCGCGTGCTTCGAGCTTGATAATTTTTTTGTTGATGTCCAGCAGGCT
Organism: Mythimna albipuncta; assembly: GCA_929112965.1. Lineage (NCBI taxonomy): Eukaryota > Metazoa > Arthropoda > Insecta > Lepidoptera > Noctuidae > Mythimna > Mythimna albipuncta. The sequence continues at coordinate 601,437 of OV815986.1, read as the reverse complement.
TGTTTCGAGGCTATCAGCTCGGGCAGAAACCTCCTTGACCTCTACGGTGAGATTCTTTACCTTCTCGCCCAACGTAACGAGACCGTGATCGATCTTATCGAGGATTAGGTTCTGCTTAGCCTCCTGTTCGCGGCGAGCAGCTTCTTGATTAGCCGCGATGAGGTCCTGGAGCTTGCGCTGGTTGGTCTCCTGTTCGCGGCGAGCTTCTTCCTGGTTCGCTGCGATTAGGTCCTGAAGCTTACGCTGGTTGGCCTCTTGTTCGCGGCGAGCAGCTTCCATACTAGCTTGCATGGCGGCCAACACCGCAGCGAGGTTCAATTCCGAGGATGGTCCTGTTGGCGCCTCAGCAGCTTCTGTTGCTACCATACCAGCCTGATCTTCCTCCTCCATACGATGACGCGCAGCATCCATCTCCATTTGCCTTCTTGTTCGTGGTCGCTGTTCGTCGTCTCTCGGTGTTAGTGGCATTTCACTTCTGACACCAGTTGTTACGTACGTGGGTAATCAAATGCCGATTTACTGACGAGAGAACTTTATTTACCACAAACAATAACAAATTAGTCCAGTCAACAATAATCCGAATCGCAATTAACACTAGAGTACCGTTACACTATCGCTTTAGTCGTTGATAAAGATCACTTCGAGTACTAGGGTAGTTCGCTCTTGATCGCAGTCGAAATCACAACTGACTCGCTTCCGGCCGGGGGCCCGTATTTATATGCGGAGCCAAGAAAATTCTAGATACCGACGTCCCCGGATCTATCCAGAATTCCAGAACAATTGAATCGCTTCTCGAAGTCATAAATCATTTTTATTTCTCGTAATAATAAAAGTCACGTTCATGCGAATTTCGACTCTATTGTTAACGTCGGAGAGTACAAATTCCCTTACGGTTTAGATGATACCTATTACTACATGTACCTTGGTAGGTAGGTACCTTGTGGATGTTTCGAGATTTTTCCAAGTCTGTCTAAGCAAAACTACTCTAGACCTTTCGAACAGCAATGCGTTTTAATTATTACGTGCCACTCGTTATTTTCTCGGAGATATGGCGTGTTCACGTTTAGTGGCGTAACAGTGCCCCCCTCTTAGTCATGCTCGTCCCGAGCATTATTAGATCCGTGATACGGCGCCAATCTATCCACATGAACAACCTTGGGTTTCCCTCTTAGCCCTTTCTTGATGCGGTAGGTCACGTCATTAATCCTTTTTAACACGGTGTAAGGTCCCTCCCATCGAGCTTGGAGTTTCGGCGACTTCCCTTTCCGTCGAAGCGGGTTGTGGAGCCAGACCAGTGTACCCTCCTCAAATCCCTTGGCATTGGCATTACGGTCGTATCTAGTTTTCATTTTTACGCTGGTGTTCATGCTATTCTCACGAACTCGTTTATGCACTTCGTCCAATTGATCTTGAAGGTCACTTACGTAATTTTAGATTATTCAAAAATAAGAGACACGTATTTTTTTATTTGTAAATTAAACCAAAAATGACAAAGATATAGCCCATTAAAGTTACGTGTGACGTCACGCTGTGCTGCATTTTTTCGCACGGGGTGACGTCACACGTAACTTTAATGGGCTATTTCTTTGTTATTTTTTGTTTAATCGAAAAAAGAAGAAATACGTGTCTTATTTTTTTTTATAATCTAAAATACGGACTAAATAAAATGTAATAATTTTGAGGGCTGGCTCGTTCTTCGTTCAAAGAATTAGCATTGCCATTCAACGTGGTAATGCTGCCAGTCTTCTGGGCACATTCCCGGATGACAGCGATGTGGAGGAGTACTTCGACGCCTGAGTGCACTTTGTGTTTTTGTATTTTATTTATATACGTTAGGTTTTATTTAGGTGTTAGTATAAATAGTTTAAGTTTGTTTATGTAGAGTAACGAATTATTTTGACCCTGGATACTACCCTATTGTTACCGAGGCGGTATTCGCACGAACCTTAGGCGAGTGTGTTACAGAGCCGAGGGCTGCTGTGACAAATCTACACGTGTATCAAATGTTTTTCAATACTCTTACGGCTCATGGGGGTTGACACGTGCTTCATGGGGGTCAACGCGCGCCCATCCTGATACGATAAATGTTATAAAATTGTGGCGAGGGAGAGCATGCACACTTTTCTGCACTAGTACGGAAAACAGTTGATTGGCTTTCTAAAAGTGGTGGGATAAGAATGGCTTTTCGAAAAAGGTTTTCGTTTTCGACAATTATGTATTTAGTTATCAACACAGTTTGTACAAATGTACAGTCGAAGATATACATAAATATTTATATATATTTTTCTTCAGTGACCTTTAGTAGTAAGTCAAAGCATTCTTCTCTTTTCTAAGATCAAAACTATATAGGTACCTAATGTTTTCTCCGTATCTAACGCACTACTCGTAGCGGCCCAGCAGGGTCTAGGCCTACTGGGGCCAAGAGTCTGCTTCTGAAAGGAAGGCTCGGCCCCGGTATGAAAGACAACGAACGCACTGGGTGGGTTTTTTAGTCAGCAAAATGTCTGTGTGTGAAATGTTGGCATTAAGTCCGCCTTTGTACAGTTTTTTATGCATAAAGCTTTAATAAATAAATAAGTCACACCACCACCTTCCACCAGCATCACCTTTCTACAATTTTTCTGCTTCCTGCCTCTTTTCTTGTATTACCATGTGTGTACATAAATAGTTAAATAAATAAATAATAATAAATAAAAGTCTAAAACTATCTACCGCTCCGCCCAATGGCGGGGTGTGTCATCTGGATGATTTTTTTCTTTTTACCCACCGAAAAAAGAAAACCACAACTAGCGCCATCTATCGTCATCCATCCGAGCACGCCAATATAAACAGTGGGTGTACCATATCAAACAGTAGCTTGATTGTTGGCGCGTGCCGCTGCGCCCGCGCATGGCACGCGTCGTTACTTAATATAACAAGCTGTTTATATGAACTGTGATTGGTTACAAACCAATAGAACGGTTTGAGTTTATCGTTAGTGATTAGTGCCTTTTAAGAAACCAGTTTCATAATCGAGTAATTGGAGATATTGTAATAATCTACACATATAATAAATCTGTAGAAATTTTTTAAATCAACGTCGACAGTAAAATTCAGCTCAGTAATGTTCCCAGTGCTGGGGCCTCCTCTCCTCTCTCCTCAAGAGAAAGGGCCCTAATCCCCCACGCGGGTTGGTGAATGTCTTCGAATGTTTGGTTCTAGGATATACTGATTTCCTCACGATGTTTTCCTTCACCGTTTTGAGAGCAGTGGTGATGAAATAAATTACACAAAGTAAGGCGCCAGGCAGGGTTTGAACCCGCGACCTACAACTTGTAAGTCGGGGCAGTTATCACTGCTCAAAAAAAACGAGTTCCTGAGGATTCGGAAACCACCAAATTTATTAAAAAAAAAAAATGGTTTTAAATGTGACAATGCGGATACTGTGGCCGAACAATCGCCGAACATATTGTCGCCAAAAAAACTGGCCAATTGCGAGTAGGACTCTCCACGAAAGGTTCCGTACATTACAAAATCGAGCCAGAAGATGGACAGCAAACCATGAATGGCAAAATATTCGCAATCCAGACCGGTTGGCAAGCATGAATGGAAGTAGTTAAATATTTGCGACACCTAGCGACCCACGTATCTGTGCAGTGACTGTAAGTGACGTTGTTATGTCAAGCGTGGGTGGTGCCTAACCACCTGCCATCAGATTATACTCAACACCTTTTATGGAACGTGGGTTGAGATGATGACTTGGGAGTGACATGAAGACAAATATTGATACTACCATATTTTTCTTTGAGGAATTGTGCTTGATTGCGATCTCACCTGATGTCAAGCAATGATGCAATCGTTGATGGTGAATCGCACTAGTTTATTAAAATACACTCTAGCCTTGAAGACACCTAAATTATAAATTAGACGGGAAGACCTTTTTTATGGGGGGAAAATCATCAATGACAACCCCCGCTCTTGGGCGGAGCGGGAGATAGTGACAGACTCTTACTGACTAAAAAGCCACCCCGTTCCTTCAAGCCTTCATACCGGGGCTCGAGCTGTCATTCAAAACTAACCCTGGTCCCGGTAGGCTTCGACCGAGCTGGGCCCCTGCTGACAACAACAAACATAATTGTGGCGTGCCCAAGACGTGAAGACCTTAGCAGGCAAATTGTTCTACACCTTCGAATTACGTGGTAGAAACAACGAGGTGAAACGCTTAGTCCAGATCGTAGAGGTGTTATCAAGGTAATGTTGGACAATCGCCGTACGTGAAGAAAGCGTGTCCGTAACCCGTACCCCGATCGTCACTTCCACACGAAATCATAAAGTTGTATTTCAATTTCCCAAAGTTAGCTCATCCAGGAGATGGCGACAGGCAATATTTGCCCATTGCATCAGGACAGTGAGTTTATCAACCTCATAAACGGCACACTAACCCACTTGTGAGCTGTAATATCTCATGAAGCAATAGTTCCAGAAATAGCCGCGGATTTAACTGTGGCGCTAGTGGCGGGAGAGGTCAGTGCTCTAGATTTGAGCTGGATAGATTTGTTAGGTGTAATATATTTATTTTAATTGTTTAGGTAGGTATGGAATCTATAGAGATACAAATAAATAAATTGAAGTGTCTATTTGTGACATCAAAAGTATTTTTTTTTTTTACTAGATGCATATGAAAGAAAAGAATACAGGTAATTCTATACCTATAATAAAAAATAAAAAAATATCCGGTTAATCGCTGAAACGGCTGGACCGATTTTGAAGGGTTTTTGTCCGTGTCAAACGCGTAAATCAGCACAATGCCATTCGGTAAAAATTTCAAGATTTTTTTTTGGTAGTATTCTTAATTTTTACCGAATGGCATTGTGAAAGCAAAATTGCGATTCGTAAAAATATGTGAGACTAAATTCGGAAATTGAACTGTTTTCGTAAGTTTTTACGGAACCCTCATCGCGCGAGTCCGACTCGCACTTGCCCGGTTTTTACTTTACATTCAAAACAATTTTCTTTACGCATCAATACAGAACGTCTCTCATCAATCAGGCCACATAAACTTCAAATTCCGCAACACCGTTTACGGCGCCGCATCAGTTTCTATCTCCTAGTCCACAACTTATAGGTCAGACATCCGGCCAGTAGGCGGCCCACCTACGCCAGACGCCTGCTAAAGGTCGCAGGGCCCCATGCAATCATGGAGAAAGTTGTTCTCAGGTGGGCTTGAGGCTTTGAAACCGAGTTTTTAATCGCCCCATCTTGCGAAATAAATGTGGGTCGGAGAAACGTATTTAAGGGCTTATGCACACCACGTTTTTTAAACGAAACGCGCGTCGCCGGCGCGTTTTTATCCTGCAGAGCAGTTTGTTGTCGTTTGTATCGATACAAACGCGCGTCTGTATTTATACAGGTGTGCAAAGGTCTACAGGCTGCGTCTGACTTGCGTGCGTATCGCGTCTGTATCGCTACAAACGCGCGTCGACGGCGCGTTTAAAAAACGTGGTGTGCACAGGCCCTTAGTCAATTTTTTGATGTGGTCGTTATGATGATAATAAATCATTTAATAAAGGCCAAGATATCTGCTTATAACTTTATAGGCGCGGGCTTGCGGAAGACGAGCAATGGGTTGCTCACTATCTGGCCATCTAGAGTAAGCCTGCGCCGCACCTGTGTTTCAAAAAAATTAGAAAAACCGTAGGGGCCATAGGATCGATGCCTGCTAAGGCCATGGAAGGAATTCTGAAAAGGCAAACTTCGTCTTATAGCACACGCATCTCCACGATATCATCCACCTTTTTTTTATGTGAGAAACTATCTAATGACATCTCCCTCAGGCCAGGAGAGCGTGTCAGACTATTACTGATTAAATCCCACTCCTGTTCCTTCTTCACCTTCGTTCCAGGACCCCGGGGTTCTCTTTCGCATCACCCATGGCCCCAGTAGGCTTCGATCCAGCTGGGCCCGTTTGCTGACAACTCCTTGAGGCGCGAGTGGAAACACTACGCGCCGTTGACGACTTGGTCCGGACGGAGACTTAGGCCGCGTTTCCACTCGTCACTAAATTGCATGCAAGTTAAAATACATTGCGGATTAGCGAGGTATGATGTAATCAAGCGGTCCTTTGTAACTCGCAATGTGATTCGACTTGCATGCAATTTGCTTGCAAGTGGAAACGCGGCCTTATTCATTGCTCGCCATCTGCGGCTGCCTGAAGTCGGGAAGTCGAGGGCCATTGCTTCGCGCGTGCGACCGCCTCCTTTGCTAGCATTACTGCTTCGGAGAAGGAGATGTCAGCAATCCCCTACGGTTTTTGCCATCATCCACACCCTTGTGGTGTGTGGTGTTGTGGTATTATCGTGTATTATGTTACGCTGGCTCCAATGATATTTACAAACGTACGTATACTGTGATCACGTTGGCGTAGTCACAGAGTTTATAACATACCTAGAGGAAACCCCCATTACCAGTTCATGTTGTCCAAACTATGACGTAAGCGCTATAGGTAATAGAGCGAGCTAAATTGTAACACTGTTATGTTCAGGCAAGATTTCTTTTTGAGGTGAGAAATCGTCCAACGACTTTTCCCGCTCTATGTGGGAGCGAGAGGACGTGCCCAACTTTAAACCTATCTGTGTTTTTTTTTTATTTCAATGGGTAAAAAAACATCCAAATGACATCCTTGACCCTTGGGCGGAGCGGGAGATATTGTCAGACATTTGCTGACAAAAAACTCACCCCTTCGTTGCCTTTCATATCGGTGCCGAGCCTTCCTTTCAGAAGCAGACCCTTCGCCCCAGCAGGCTTTGACCTCACTGGGTCCATATGGTTGCTGACAACTCCTTGAGGCGCGCGGGATCAGTGCGCGCCGTCGACGACTTGGGCTCGAGTAGTAACTGGACGGTCGGACAGCATTAGTTTTATCTTTAGGATGTCCCATTCTGTATTGCTGCGGACCATGATCTGAACCAGGGCCCGGTGCGAGATATTCTTCTACTTCAGTGCGAGATATTCTACTTCAATCTGTCTCTCTCCGGACCATGGTCTGAACCAGAGACCGGTGCAAGAAGTCACCGCCACCGCCGAGTTAGTACCGAGGCTAAATTTTTAATGATAGTTTCTTACGCAATGTCTTATAACCTTGATTGTTTGTTTGCATGCTTGATTATTTAACCGCGTGTACTACAACCATTTTCACGGTCAATTGCCCCACAATTTAGCTTGTTGGTCTTACAGATATAATCATGCTTACAATTATTCGCTACGACAACATAACGAGGTGTGGACCTATTCATGTTACGGCCGTTTCGTTTTGATTCTCTTGCTTCGAACGCCTCGAGTTGACCACGCTTTCAATTCCTTTGTTCTGACGTCATTTCAACGCTCAGTCGGGTGGTCAGAACAAAGGAATCAGAGTGGAGACATCCAGATTAGAAAATATTGACAACTCTTCAGCCCAATAATAGAGCAATTTGGAATATATTTAAATAACTGCATTTATCAAAACCTTATTACAACTACACTACATTGACGGAGACTCCGTTCACCGTCCATTCGACATTGACACTTGCGCAAGCGCTTACGACATCGCCTTTGAGTCGCCATTTTTATTCGCTACATCGACTAATATGGTGGTTTTCGTACGAGAACACATTTGTAATGCCTTCATATCTTAGTCTGGTTCATTTTGGGAGATTATCTTTATTTTACTAGCTTTTACCAGCAGTTTCGCCTGCGTACATAAAATATAGCCTATGTCACTCAGGAATAAAGCAGGGCCCCAAGTCTGCTATTTTCATAAATTCGTCATTCCAACACGATCCAATTGTCATTTTGCTAAAAGTTTGTAATCTGCTAATTCATAATGATCGATCATTGATCGGTCACTGGTCTTGTAATAGAATTGTGGTAGAATGATAATTTCGAGTATATTAAAACCAATAACTGCACAATAACGTTCTAATGGTAAAACACTGATCAAATAAACTGTCAAAGTTTTAGTAGAATACCGCAAACTTCAAATATTCATTTGTCAATATGTACGAGATTACCATTTTATGTCACTTCTTTCAATGGAGTGTCAGTGGTTGACCATTGGAAAGTCATAATGACGCCATTATATTAGTAGATTACCAAACTTGTCAAAATCGACAATTATGACATCAATGATAGACCATTCTGACACTATTGTAATAGCAGACTTGAGGCCCAGCTTTCGATCGGTGAAAAAATTTTAGCAATGGACTGGTCCATACTTTTAGAGATTAGCTTCTTCAAACAAAAAAAAAACAAACCTTTTTATTACATTGGTGTAAATTATATAAACTAGTGCTTGACTGCGATCCCACCTAAAAAAAACTTATGTAGTGTAGACCTTATAAATAAGGGAAATGTTTGAGATAAATATAAATACGCTCTCAATTCTCATGATTACACAAATGACGTAACGCCGTCATGAATGACCGTGACGCGGTGTGTCATGACCGGTTCGAGGAAAAGTGCCTCAAAACATATTTACACGTTACCGTTAGGAAAATAAATAATATACGTATTATAGTATAAGCTGCTGAATGAATGTGGTTTGTTATGTGTTATAATATCCTGTTAATTATCCCGTTGAAGGTATGGTTGTAAGGTATGTATCTATTTATTTATTAAATTGACTGCAGGAAAAAGCACGGTCCCTCTCGGATTGCATGCAAGAAATAAGCAGACACAATGCTTTATGTACGTGGGCGAAGCTGCAAGCAAAAGCTAGTATGTTACTGTAAAACGTTGCCTGTAGATTAAAAAGTAGTGTGACGTCACCTCGAGCGAAAAAATGCAGCACGGCGTGACGTTACACGTAACTTTAATGGGCTATATCTTTGTCATTTTTTTTTGGTTTAATTTACAAATAAAAAAATACGTGTCTCTTATTTTTGAATAATCTAAAAGATGGACTAATTACATTTCTTACGGCAACTAGCCTATTCTGTCATCATCAGCCTTTTTAATGTTCCCACAGCTGGGACACAAGCCTGCATTCTAGGAAGGGGAATGGGCCGTAATCCAACACGCGGGCCCAGTGCGGGTTGGTGGATGTCACATGTCTTCGAATTTTTTATTCTAGGACATGCCGGTTTCCTCACGACGTTTCTATAATAACTAGTGAGTGATTCCATAATAACATTTATTTTGATAAAATGACTAAACAGTGCGACGTATCATCCGTTTGGTGCAAACAAAAACAAGCGAATCATACGAATCGCTTGTGGGTCAATGTCGTTTGAATTAGAGCTACTTTAAATACGCTCCGATGAGGAAAAAACAGTGTATTTTGTAGCATTAGAGCGGAAAACTGGAGTACACTGCATGTAGACTGTCTGGACCACAGAAAAGATGAAACATGTTAGAAAGGAAATACTTTCCGATTTGTACTACAATGAGTGTCGCCGGTTATCTCTCACCCTTTAACACCGGGCTTGCAGACGGCGAGGAATGAGTAGCTCGCTGTCAGACTGTCCGGAACTAGCCCAAGTCGTCGACGGCGCGCACCTCAAAGAGTTGTCAGTAACAGCAGGGGCCCAGTTGGGTCGAAGCCTACTGGGGCCAGGCTTAGCTCCGAAACGAAAGGCAACGAAGGAAGAGGAGTGAGTTTTTAGTCAGTGAAAGTCTGACACTATCTGCCACTCCGCTCAAGAGCGGGGGATGTCATTAGATGATTTTCCCCCCGTAAAAAAAACACCCTTTAACACCGTGCCTTAACTCCACTACAGGCAATAAACCAATACGAACGCGCATTACGCAACTAACAGACCACGCACACTTAGATCGCAAGTTTGCCATTGGTTGTGTCAATTATGAGCATGATCACACCTTCCAAGAATCACCGCTCTGCTCTCCATAGCCTGAATCATATCCCATTTATCACACCAAGGTACCTTCAGGAGGTCACGGTTGCACACTAAGAACTCTAGTTTTTCCCTCTGACTACACTTCAAAGAATTTCTGACACAATAAGTCTGCTTAGCCTTATACCCAATTATGTCAAGGTCCGTCCGTTTTCAGTCTCACCGCTTTTTTTTTAAGGGGCCAAGTTCTATAAATGGACTTTCTTGCCGGTTCTTCTCCATGAGACTACTAATTGGAACCGTGCGCTAGATTCGGACTAGTTCTGACGTTTTATAAGTGCCCAGTAGGCCTAAGAGCAACATTACGAGCATGGCAGTTGAGAGTTTGTCATGCTCACTCAAATGTCTCGCTGTTGGTGGCACGAGTTATTGAGTCGTTCAGTTCCTTTCAAAATGGTTGAGCTGAGTGGGGCTGATGCACGCGTCATGCTCGTGAACGGGTGCCATCAGATGGGACTGGTTATCTCTTAGCTGCCAGTGGCTTAATTCAGTTTCTATCTTTTAATTATTTTACATTTTTATTTCATTATCGATATTGTGCTCACATGATAGAAGCAAGAAGTATTATGTAAACAAGCATTATATGTAACGCATAATATGATTTAAAAGAGTGTCCATGGAGTTTTCTTGCACGTTCTTCTCCATAGAGAAATACGCTTTGAACGTGCAATTTAGCTTCACTTTTCTTGGACTGACCGACATTTGACTATTCAAAAGTGCCTGTAAATGGTCTATTTGAAACAAATGCTTTGATTTTGATTTTAAGGGTGTTTTAATATCGTGCGGATTTCATCACGCATGCGGAATTGTTCCGCATACGGGGCTGCAGCACGATATCGCGCCCCGCATGCGTATTCCGTGTGCGTATTCCACGCATTACTATAAATACTTGTATGAAAGGATATTTGCGGGGGATACGCGTGCGGAGCAATCCCGCATGCGTGATGAAATCCGCATGATATTAAAAACACCCTGTGAAATAAAAACATTTTCAGTCTTTGTTTAGGTGGGATGGCGGAAGGGCGTCAATCAATCAATTTAAGAGTTGTAGTTATCAGAAACTACATAAAATGATGTACAAATTAAAGTCGGGACCAAGGACTTCGGTATGCATTGGTGACCCATCCAAAAGCTGACCTCGGCAAGCATTGCTTAACCTCGACCCGTGCGTGTGTACGAATTACAGCACAATAAATACTGTGGTTACTATAGTAGGTGTGTTAGTAATTCTATATAGTGTAAGGTCAGGTCAGAGATAACAGAATATTGTTGGAGACATGCACTTGGTATGTGTGCGCAATAAATTGTATGCCGCCGTTATATTGAGTTATCAGCAAGTTCAATACTCAAGGATATGAAGCGATTCTCTTACATTATTTCATAATTTATGTGTAATTATCACGCCTGCATTGCTCAAAAATAACTGGGCAAGTGCGAGCCGGACTCGCGTACTGAGGGTTCCGTACAAACCAACAGTTCAATTCCCGAATGGAATCTGGAAGGTTTTTCCGAATAACAAAAAAAAAAGTTGAGTAAATGCTGAAAAAAATTCGAGACAGCATCTTCTCGGACGATAGAAATACTAAATAGTGTCTCTTTACATTTTTTCTTGCATATTGGCGAAATTCGAGAGGGTGACACTAAGTGTGTTGTCCTCTCTCTCCAGGGTGCTGCTTGAGACTGAACATCGATTGTTTATGTATTTATGTTGCTGAGTTGAATTTGTGGGTGGCATCTCTGAGTGCTAGCCTATTTTGCGTCTTGCTTTGCTTGCTTATAAATAAATAAATAAATCTTTGGACGGCATTGCCGTTGTCGAATACTGGGCCAGGAATGGAATTTAATAAGACACGCTAAGAAGATAGTCAAGTATGTGCGGAACCCTCAGTGCGCGAGTCCAACTAGCACTTGCCCAGTTTTTTTTTACTACAAACAATAAAAACACTGTTATATAGCATTCTAAAATCCGTAGTTTCGTTTCTTGACGCCATTACACAAATGACTCATAAGAATTGTGAGAACTGAAGATGATGGTTTCAGTATAATTATAGCCAAAATCATTGACAGAAAGAAACTATGACATAATGGTGTGTGTGGCAAACATTGGCATACAGCATTGATAACTACGTAATTCTTCTTTTTTTAAACAACACTAGCTTTTGCCCGCGGCTTCGTCCGCTTACATAAAATATAGCCTATGTCACTCAGGAATAAAGCAGATTTCTAACGGTGAAAAAATTTTAGCAATCGGACCAGTACTTCCAGAGATTACCTTCTACAAACAAAAAAACAAAGTTTACCTCTTTATAATCATTTAGACTAGCTTATGCTTACAGCTTCCCCCGTACATAAAATATAGCCTATGTCACTCAGGAATAAAGCAGCTTTCTATCGGTGAAAAAATTTTAGCAATCGGACCAGAAGTTCCAGAGATTACCTCCTACAAACGGATGGAAAGTAACCTATTCACTCTTGACTTAAAGACCCCTAAGTTGTAGCTATCAGGAAACACAGACTCCGGCAGCAATTCCACTCCTTGGGTGTACGCAAAATAAATGTGTTCCCAAAACGCTTCGTGCGTATGGGTGGAATGTCTACTATGTAATTTTAAATGGTTTCCGTTTTTGTAATGCCAATAAACGAAGTTTTCTTTCCTTTCTTTAAATATTAGTGATGGATATTTCACCATACTTTTTTTATTACCCGACTACAAGAAGGGTTACAAGTTCAGTCCACACTTCCACAGTTCAGCATCAGTCGGGACCCATTAAAATAATCTAGACTAAAATCATTCTATCTAATGTGAGTCCCGACTGTTGCTGAACTGTAGAAGTGTGGACTTCTTCTTCTTCTTCTTCCTGCCCTTGTCCCATTTTATTTGGGGTCGGCGCAACACGTTTTTTTCTTCCATTCTGTCCTGTCACTCGTCTGTCATTTTGTCACTGTAGAAGTGTGGACTGAACTTGTTTAATATTCTATTCAATTTTTATTTAAAGTATTTTCTATGAAGTCGAGTTTTTTTATTTTTTAAATTAATTGTTTATTTTTTATTCACATACGTCATCGAATCTAATGGAAAACGGTGCTGTGATACATTCATGGGGTTTATCATTGATTCATTTATATGACTCACACTATGCATAGTATAGTCATAAATATATAGTCACTAGGAAGTTGATTATAAGAATGCTTCCTTTCTGCGCGCTTTTATGCAAAATTATGATGACTAATACGAACTGTTATACTAAATAATGATTTTATATTTGTAATAAACCGTCTATTAATAAAATAATCTATTTTTTTTAATGGTGATTTTTTTTATGGAGAAAATCATCCAATGACAACCCCCGCTCTTGAGTGGAGCGGGAGATAGTGTCAGACTCTTACTGACTAAAAAACCAACCCCGTTCCTTCAAGCCTTCATACCGGGGCTCCAGTTCCATTTCGGATAACCCTGGCCCCAGTAGGCTTCGACCCGGCTGGGAACCTGCTGTTGCTGACAACTCTTTGAGGCGCGCACTCGACGACTTGGGCTTGGTCCGGACAATTACCGGACGGTCGGACAATGAGCTAAACAATGCTCACTGTCCGCAAGCCCGCGCCTACGGTGGCCGAAAATCGGGATCAGAATCCCGGCGGCGGCGAGAGCACCGTTGCCTCAAATATAATCCTTGCCTCAAATATATTGCCTATCGATAATAACAAAAAAATAGAAGATTTGGAGGGAGGCATTTGTTCAGAATAGGGACAGAACCAGCTAACAAAATATAATCTTATTTGTAAGAGGTAATATCTGAAAGTACTGGTCCGATTGCTAAAATTATTTCACCGATAGAAAGCTTCTTTTTTCCTGAGTGACATAGGCTATATTTTATGTACGCAAGCGAAGCTGCGGACAAAAGCTAGTTAGGTAAATAGGTATGCCGAACACAAATAGAAGGTTGATTTTCTTTAGACTGCTCAAATTAACCCAGCATGTAACCCCAGTTCAATTCCTAGTTACGGCAGCGTAATTGGGTCTTGATTAAGTAAATTGAGCTAGATAAACAGTCGGTAGTAAGTAGTATAAGCAACCTAGATATGGTAGGCGTACTGAGGGTTCCGTCTAAACTTTAAATGATTAAATGATTATTTTGATGATTTTATTGTTCTTTTGAGTACAATATAGACCGGTTTACACTGTTCTTAAATAATACTTATTAACCCTAGATTACTACTCTACGTCGCAGAGGCGCCCGCGTTTTTGATATATTGCTCTCTCTTTTTATTTTTCGCACATATGGCATTCACGTTCAGGGGCATCTCAGGCATCGCCAGCACGTGTCGCAGGACGGTGGTTGCATTACGATAAGTGTGCTAGTTTTTTTTATATTACTACCCTTGGCGCTCCAAAGACGTATGAGTAGCTTGTACGTAAGTTTTGTGCTATTAATTAAATTATTATTTAGTGGGTTTTTGCATTATTAGTGTGTTTTATCTTTTTTTTGGGTATGTTTTGAAGCTTCAACATCTGAAAAACCCCTGGGTTGAATATAATTTATGAAAATACTTAGCACGCAGTTGACTACTGAATGAATGCAAAAAAGACTAGAAGTACCGACGTTGAAACGCAATATCCGGGATAATATCGAAGTTATCCTGAAAAAACCTTCGGATAACTCTTTTGTAGAAAATGAGGGTCCACCACCGCCAAAAATAAAGAAGATATTGCTCTTATTGTTCATCTTAAAAGAAGAGGATGTCCAAAATGACGTGCGCAAAATCTATCTGTGGCGAACATCAAGTTCATGTATATATCAAATGCATCTAAAATATTTTTTTTGTTACTTTGTTAGTTTTTTTTAGTTAATTACTTCATAATTAACTATTTTTTAGGAGAAGTGCATACTTTAAGTTCTTTTTTCTTAGTTTTTAATGAGAAATCTGTTTAATGGTCTAAGTTGCTAAAATTTGTTTCTAAGATTTATTTGATTAAAGATTTTATAATAGAAATATATAAATATTATTTAAAATTGTGTTTTTCTCTTTTTAGTAATATATACAATTATATAAACAGTCAAAAAATATCAATCACACTTATAGGTTTTGAATAAAATCTAGTCAAAATGATGCGCCTCGCGAGCGTATGAGTAGTTTCTTTGTACGTCGCAACTTGAGTAGTAATGTAGGGTTAATACTGTAATATGGAAATATTGTAACTACAACCACTTTTTTAAAAGAGTAACCATGGAGTTTCTTGCCGGTTCTTCTCCATAGGAAACGACCAATTTCGAACCGTGCACTAGCTTCTGACGTTTTATAAGTGCCCATGTAGGCCTATGTGAAATAAAAATCTTTTGACTTTGACTTACCTATGTAAATAGTTCAATTCCCGAATGAAGATTTTTCCGAATTGCAAAGAAGCATTTTTTTTGAGACGTATTCGTAGGTAACAATAAATTTTCTATTTTCAGATTTATTCCTATACCTGTGCGATAAGACCTTGCTTTATGCCAAATTTGAGGATTCTGGATCAACCGGAAGTACCATAAGAATTTTGATTCCCTTGAGAGTATCAAAATATGTATACATTTTTGGTGACATAAACGGCCGTATCTTTTTTTTCCGTTAACTCAAAAGTTTGATTTTTTCACAGTTTCAAGGGACCGTAGACCTGAGTATCTGGTTTTAAATTTCAATTTGATACCGCCACGCGTTCCCGAGATAAAGGGCCTTGAAAAACAGACAGACGGATAAAAAAGTGATCCTGTAAGGGATCCGTTTTTCTTTTTGCGGGACGGAACCCTGAAAAGATTCCTTCAACGAAATCATTTGTGAGGTAGAATCAAGCCAGCTGTTCTTACCAAAACAAAACAATTATTATTCTTTACCATTATCTAATTGGTTTACAATTAATGCTTAAACCATGACTCATCTTTATGTAGCAAGGTTAATGAATACAAATGTATTTATAACGTTAACCATATTACAAAATGATTAAGGTTCAAAAAATGCTTAAGTCTACTCAAAGAATTTGAAGCTTTATGTTCTAAGTAGGATGGTTTAAAATTGACATTTAAAGATGTTGGTGTAATTTGCTATTGTGATGTTCCTTGTGTCCAAATATGTACAAAAGAGATCTTAGTTTGAATGCTGATAGTGACTAATACAGTCTCATAGTAAGGTTCAGTTGAAAACCAGCGTCAGGCAACTGCTACGTAGTGGCCTGGCACTATGATGAACTGGACCTATTTCGCGCAGCCGTGAGACACACAATGTGGATGTATTTTAAAGTTGAATACGCCGTTAAATGTGCCAAATAAACGTGTTTCCTTTCTTTCTTTCTTCAAGCGAAGTCTTGTGCTTCCAAAGGAATGGAATCCAGTCCATCTGCGAGCCAGCCATGTTATATGAATGGACATCCTCACGCCCCGGGCATTAGCCCTCCGGGAAGGATACCCGCTAGGTCCGCGGGGAAATTCTGAAAAGGACCGCAGTCCTAGAACATACAGGGCAACTGAATGACATAGGTGTAGCGTATCATCACATAACTTTTCCGTTTTTGGTGGGGTGAGAGGAAGCGTCAGACTTTTACCGACTAAACTGTGTTCCTTCAATTGCCTTTAAAAATTCAAAAGTATTGGATAGCTCATTCATCGAGGAAGGCTATTGGCTATATAATGTACCATCACGTTACGAACAACAGGAGCGGACGAGTACCCAAAAATGCAGATGAAACCGCGGGGACAGCTAGTCAATAATAAAATCCCAGTTTCCCATTCTTCTCAGTGTGTTGGCTTCTTCAGCCTATACAACAGATAAATCTTCGTCTTTGCCGAATCACAACTTCCTCTATTCATCACCCAAAATATGATGTAAGAAACAAATTCGCGTGCTTCCTATCCTGACTCAACTATACTGGTTCTTATAGCCATGAGCCCATCTTTGGCCAACAGCCAAAACATTCGTACCAACATTTGATAAAGTGATTAACTCATGCTTTCAACTTTTTTTGGAGACCATTGAGGTCAGAATGAAAGGGAAACACGGATTTGTTTTTGGGTCAGAAAAATAACAGAAAGATCTGTAGCGACATCTATGGCGCCACATAAGATCTCAAGCAGTACGAACATTACAGCACCGCTCTCGCCGCCGCCGCCGGGATTCCGATCCCGATTTCCAGCCACCGTAGGCGCGGGCTTGCGGACAGTGAGCAATGGGTAGCTCGCTGTCCGGCCGTCCGGTAACCGTCCGGACCAAGCCCAAGTCGTCGACGGCGCGCGCTGTTTCCGCGCGCCTCATGGAGTTGTCAGCAACAGCAGGGGCCCAGCCGGGTCGAAGCCTACTGGGGCCAGGGTTATCCGAAAGGGCGCTCGAGCCCCGGTATAAAGGCTTGAAGGAACGGGATGGGTTTTTTAGTCAGTAAGAGGCTGACACTATCTCCCGCTCCGCCCAAGAGCGGGGGTTGTCATAAGATGATTTTTCCCATCGAAAAAAAAAAAAAAACCATTACAGCACAAAATAGATAGGTACAGAAGACAATCTCATATATGTACTTCACTTCTTATACCTACGCTCGGTGGACGCACACTAATGAGCGTTTGAGCCGGAACTGTTCGACGAACGGGCCGAGGCGCTCCGAGATATCGTGTCCGTGAGCGGTGTCTATGTGTGCGTTGCTCGAGCGCGTTTTGTATGTAGATTGACTTCTGTACCCATCTATTTTGTGATAACAGCCAGAACCAGTATACGTTTAGAAGAAACTGAAATTATCATCACACAGGAAAAACTACTGAGACTAGAGACTTGAACTTTTGCAAATGGCTTCCTTTTTTGACGTAGGTGAGCACTAAGACAGGATTTTCTAAAATTCATCCCCAAAGGGGGTAAAAGGCAAGCGGTTGCCTCCTTCTGTGAAGCAGTAACGTTGGCAAAGGAGGAGGCCGCACGAGTAAGGCAACGGCTATCACGCCCCAGCCGCCCAAGAACAGCGCGTATTCTTCCAGCGCCTCAAGGATTTGTCAGCAAACTGTAGGGGTCCAACAGGGTCAATGCCTACTGGGGCCAAGGATCTGCTTCTGAAAGGAAGATTCGGTCCCCGTACGAAAGACAACGAAGGAACAGGAGTGCATGTTCAGTCAGTAAAAGTCTGACACTATTGCCTTGATCACATGTACCGAGTAAACGGGCGAGACAGTACTCTCAGCCGAGTACTCGTACGTGTAAACACAGCGCCGAGTGTTCGGCCGAGCGCTTATCTCTACAATTTGCTTACACCACTCTGCCTTGGCCGAGTGACATTTTACTGTCTCGTCCTTTGACTCGGTACGTGTGATCAAGGTATATCTCCCGCTCCATCCAAAGCGCGGAGATGTCACTGGATGATTTTTCACTGAAAATGGAGATGAAAGAGAGACCATAGTTTGTACGAAGACCCACTTTCGTGCGGGCGAAGTCGCTGGCTTAAGCTAGTCCGGTATAGACTGATACCTCAAACATCTTATTTACCTTAACATAAACGGTAATGTTACAACAGCTGTTTACACAAGGCTAAGTTTAGATAGACGTCAAAACACTAACGACCTTCACATCATATCTTGTGGAAGCGGAACGAACTGATCTAGGCGTAGCGAAAACTGTTCTCAATAACTTGTTTTAAGTTATTTATAACTTAGAACCTTTTTTTTAAGGTAGAAAATCATCTGATGATTTCTCCCGCCCTAGAGAGCAGTGGTGGCCGAGTGGTAACGGCCCCGACTTACGAGTTGCAGGTCGCGGTTTCAAACCCAGCCGGGCGCATTACTTTGTGTAATTTATTTCAGCACCACTGCTCTCAAAACCGTGAAGGAAAACATTGTGAGGAAACCGGCATGTCCTAGAACCAAAAATTCGAAGACATGTGACATTCACCAACCCGCACTGGGCCTGCGTGGTGGATTACGGCCCATTCCCTCTCCTACAGAGGAGGCCTGAGTCCCAGCAGTGGGAACATTAAAAAGGCTGACGATGATGACTGCCTGTCAGACCGATGAGGCAATATTCTTCAAAAAGCCGGCTTCAATCTAGTCCTAACTTTGATCTTTCTTTTTTAATAGGTATACTTAATTACATCGGGCGGTTCCTGCAATTGGGCATGACATCACGGATCGATTTAGCGTGACGATGTCGCTGTCGGCTTAGTCTTGAGTTCTTGACCCATTTATTGGCACGCGCCAATGTTTTTAGCATGCTTTTGTTTTTTTAATATCAGCAACATTCGACTGCAGAAATCGTTGTATAAACACTAGAGTTTTGCTAATAGAAGAATCGTCAAACTTAAATGGCAGTGGGCAAGGCACATTGCTCGCAGAACGGAAGGTTGATGGGGACGAAGGGACGAAAGGTTCAAGAGTAGCAACCACGTTCAGGAAGACGCAGCTTTGGAAGACCTACGAGGTAGACCGATGACCTAGTCAGGACCACAGGAATCAGATGGATGCGAGATGCACAGGACCGGTCGTTATGGCGACACTTGGGGAGACCTATGTCTAACAGCGGACGAATTTCGGTTGAAATGACGAGGATGATCGGACTATGAGATTTAAGGAAGCGAGTGCACCTGTGTTTTCACATTATAACATCTTTACTTGGATACAGAGATTGGCCAGTGATCCTGAATTCGGTCAGAATTGATATCAATGAAAGTAGTCCAAAAAAAAAGTAGCAATGGGCAGAACAGATAGCCGTTGAGGCCGTAAGATGTAGCGTTGAAAGGCCTCCTACAAGGTGGACCGATGACCTGGTGAAGGTTACGGAAATCCGATGGATGCGAGACGCACAGGATCGTTCATTGTGGAGACTCTTGGGGGAGGGCTATCTCCAAAAGTGGACGTATATCGGCTGAAACGATGATGATTCCCAAATGATTTTTGTGCGAATGGCTGGGTCTGGCGCATCGCTGTTCGTCTTTTTGCTCGATGATAGAATAGAATTGTCGGAATTAAATCGTTGCGCTGTGTCATCTGCTAATAAATAGTCTGATATTGTTTGAGTCACCTTATCTGAACAGATTGTTGAATTTCACAGTCTAGCTAGTTTTTGTGGTAATTAGCCGTTGGTTTTCAGAACCTTGAGCTCTTAGCACCAAAGTTGCTTAAATTTCTATTACAATCTGTTTTGGAACCTCGTGGCCTGGCACGCGACGATGGTAAGAGACCAGTCGGTATGTCTTTATTTCCTTGGAAGATGGGTAGGCATTTAGTGTGGGACGCTACCTGTGTTGACACTCTTGCGCCATCCCATCTTCCTAGCTCATCGTGCTGAGCTGGTGCTGCCGCGGTTTTATGACGTCATATTTAGCTAGGCATTTAGTGTATATATTACTTTTAATTATTTAAGTTATTGTTTAATTTGTTTATTATTTCTTTGAAGTAGTTTAATTTTTACAATAGGTAATATGAAATATAATATATACTAGCTTTTGCCCGCAGCTTCGATCGCGTGCATAAAATATAGCATATGTCACTCAGGATAAAGCAGTTTTCTATAGGTGAAAAAATTTTTGCTATCGGACCAGTAAGTACTTCCGGAGATTACCTCCTACAAATAAAAAAAAAACTTTACCTCTTTATAATATGTATTAGTGTAGACATAATACCAATCTATTTAATGTAAAAAGTAAAGTGTTTTGTCGGCTTTTCTCCATAGAAAACACGCAGTTGGATCCATGCACTAGCTTCTGACGTTTTATAAGTGCCCATGTAGGCCTATGTGAAATATTATTTTATTTTTTTTCATCAAATGTCCTATTTTTTTGTTGAACGAATAAGAATGAATCTACGGGCTCGTCGGGTTCCGTCGGTATATTCCCGGCAGGTACATGTCGAAATCTCACTTCCGGCGTTATTTCTGCGCGCCCTATTTACTTTATTACAATTGTGTTATGTGTTACGGCTATAAGCGCCGTTTACTAGTTTTTTTTTTAACAATAAAATTGTAACCCCACTTTGAATAATATTAAAACCATTTACTCAGGTCTGAGAGAGCAAAGATCAGTGGTGGCCGAGTGGTAACGGCCCTGAGTTACGAGTTATAGGTCGCGGGTTCAAACCCAGCTAAACGAATTACTTTGTGTAATTTATTTCATCGCCACTGCACTCAAAACGGTGAAGGAAAACATCGTGAGGAAACCAGCATGTCCTAGAACCAAAAATTCGAAGATGTGACATCCACCAACCCGCACTAGGCCCGCGTGGTGGCGGCCCATTCCCTCTCCTAGAGAGGAGGCCTGAGTCCCAACTGCGGGAACATTATAAGGCCGTTTGTTCTATGCTATGCTACTCAGGTCTGCGGTCCCTTGAAGCTGTGAAAAAGTCTTCTAAAGTTAACGAAAAAAAAAAAAGATACGGTTACGTTGCAAAAAACGTGTATTTCGACACTCTCAAGGGGATTAAAATTCATAGGGAGTGGAAAAAAAAATTCTACGTCAACGGGAAGTATCCCGTTGACGTAGAATCTTGAAATTTGGTACAAATATGAGAAAAAAATTGAAAACTGTTTTGTGGTTAGGAACGTCAGAAAAAAATAATCTTTGTAACTTAATTCGGGAATTGAACTGTTTTCATAGGTAAGTTTGTACGGAAACCTCAGTGTACGAGTCCGACTCGCACTTGCCCAGTTTATTTTAGTTGTCTTAAATACGTACTTAACGTTTAATTATTGTTAGCTCTAGACATTTTAAGTTAAATTTTTTGTATGAAAATCAATTTCAGTTAAAACATGTAAAGTACTCATCCTACACATTATTGGGATGACGTTATCAGCGAGTCAACGAACTCTTATCGTGATAATTTTATCCACACACAAAAATCTCTACGGATTGTGTTAAATTCATATTTGACGAATAATTTAACACATTTACACATTTCAAGAATTTTACACATTTCTTTTGCCATAATGTGCTTCAAAATCTTTTTAAACTTAGAACCACTTCGACCCCAAGTCGGTTGTACCAAAGACAATTCGGAGGGGGGATTTATCAAGGTAACCCACAAAATTTATGACTTTCTTATGAAATAGAAGCAGTGGTAGCCGAGTGTTAACGGGCCTGACTTACGAGATGCAGAGCGCGGGTTCAAACCCAGCCAGGCGCATTACTTTGTGTAATTTAGTTCATCACCACTGCTCTCAAAACGGTGAAAGAAATCATCGTGAGGAAACCGGCATGTCCTAGAACCAAACGTTCGAAGACATGTGACATCCACCAACCCGCACTGAGACAGGAGGCCTGAGTCCCAGCAGTGGGAACTTAACTTATGAAATAGGTGTAATGTAGATCGTAGCTCTTAACCCATTCTTGCTCGCCGTACCAATTTGAGAACACCTATCGAAACGAGTATATACGCTGATTTATTTTCTATACTAGGTCTAAGCCGCAAAAAATGCAAGAAATCTTGTGTATAGAAAAACCTGGTTTTCTTAAACCCCAAGCGAACGCCGGCGTTCGCGCACCTATTGTCTTTCTATTGTGTCTATAATTTCCACGATTGAAAGGTTAATGCAACAGTCCAACATGACATATTAACAGCCTGACAGCCATGCTGTGGTGTCATTGGCTTCACAAGTAAGGCTTCTAAGTTAGTTGTACGTACTAGAACAGCTTATAGAGTTAATTTCATAATATTGTTGCACGAGCCTAGAAAGAAAAGCGTGTCGGTTGTAAATTATGTGTAAACTGTAACGTTTAACGCTAGTCATTCATTTGATTTGGTATTCAGAATCTATTATAGAATAGAACAGAAAAGAAATACTTTTATTCGGTACAGACAGCACAACGGTTATATACACAAAGTAAATAAGAATAAAAGTACAAAGTACGCCGAGCGTGCCCGCACCGAAATGGTGACCACCTCAGCATTTGCTGTTGCATTTGCTGCATAGTTTAAGACCTGTGGTGCCTACTGGGGCCAGGGTTATCGAAAGGGAAGCTCGGCCCCAGCACGAAAGGCAAGAAGGAACGGGGTGGGTATTTTAGTCAGTGAGAGTCTGACACTATCTCCCGCTCCGCCCATGGGCGGGGGATGTCATTTGGATGATTTTTACCCACCAAAAAAGGGCCTATGGTCCACCGACGCGTAGCTTCATATCACAGCCGCATATTTAATTCGTTATTATACGCTGGGTGTACGCCTGCGTGAAGATTACATACACTTACCGGCACGGATCATGAACGCTGGCTTCAAGTTGCGCAGGAGTCAAATATTCGGTCTCTTTAGTGGTACGAAGTGAGACGCGGGGGCGGGGAGTGTCAGTGATTGGCTCGCCGCGCCATCGTGTCATAGACGTCACTCCTGATTCGTTCCCTGCATTGCTGCATGTATCTAACAACGACGACGATTGATTCGCCAATGTATGGAATGTGCAAAGCGATCCCCAATCTGACGCCGAGCGCTCAAGATCCGTTCCGGTAATTGTACTAAACTATGAAACACTGTCGGCGAAGCGGCAATTTCGTGCCTTTGCCACTTCGTCGTCGACGCAACGCAACCTTTGTATGCTTATATATGTCACAGGAAAATGGATATATCAGGGATTTCACGAAATCCCTAGGGATATCACGAATCCTGGTAGGTTTTCGAATATTCTTGTTTTTACGTCTTCTTACTAACAATATCTAGTGATATGACAAAACACATCGTCAGTGATAATTATGTCGTTTCATAAATCTATTAAATGTCAGAAAAAAGGCTATGGCAGAATAAAATCGATCCATGCATTTTGTAAGACGTATTCGACCTTATTGAATTTTTCGATTATTGCACCTAATACACGAGTATTTAATTAATTAAATCAATATTAGCTGTACGCACACCACGCATCCATACATAATTACAATACACAATGTCATTACACGATGTATTTACATAAATATAAGGACTTGGGCAGACGTGCGGCTTTTTTGACAAGTATAACTACGCATGAAGAATTACTAAGCTAATATTGGTACATTTCTAGTCTTAATAGCTAAGAAATTGTAAGGCAAGCCACACATTTCTTTACTGGCCACGTGAACAAACTTCTTCTATTGTAAGTTATAACTAAGCAACGGGAAAATGAGATAGATACACACTATTTTTTTTTTTTAAAGTGCTAACTAAATGTTCAGAGTTCAAGATCGAGCGAATCTAGCTCGGAATTATAGGGTATTACGACACGGGCATGTTAAGTCAAAAGGCTAAGGCAGGAGCTGAGCGGGACG
The DNA here is from genome assembly GCA_929112965.1 of Mythimna albipuncta. Classification (NCBI taxonomy): domain Eukaryota; kingdom Metazoa; phylum Arthropoda; class Insecta; order Lepidoptera; family Noctuidae; genus Mythimna; species Mythimna albipuncta. Next base: position 577,353 of record OV815986.1, on the reverse strand, counting down.
ACTCCTACCTTAGCCTTCAAAACCGTAGGGGACCTACTAGAGCTATGGGCTGACTTCTGAAAAGGTAACCGAGGTCCGAGAAAGTAAAAATAATTAATTAACTGAAGGAACATAGGTGTAGTCAATAAAAGTCTGACCCGCCTTCAAACAGAGCGGCTTAAGTCATTAGATTTCTCACCTTAAAAAAGGACAAAACGTTTTTAAATATTAGCTATTTTTTCTGATCGACTTGATGCACGTAGTAGTCTATTTTTTTTTTAACCAAATGGCATCTGTTTTCAGACTTCCCTGCTGATCAGCTAATTTCTATCTATGTATCTACTAGCTTTTGCCCGCGCGGCTTCGCTCCCGCTCTTCCCTACTCCACCCTACTAATACCCTACTCTACCCTACCCTATCCTACTCTACATTACTCTACACTACTATACCCTACTCTATCCTACCAAACTTCACATAAACCATCTACTAAATAGCCCGAACAAAGCCTAAACATTTGGTTTGGACAGGTGAGCCCGTTCTTGAGTTATAAAATCATAACGAAAAGTGGCATTGATTTTTATTTAAACAGATTGGCTAAAAGAGCACAAAAAAGCAGAGACACGTACCACTATAATTTTTCCAGCTTATATGTACTTTTATAAATTTTAGGACATTACTGACACCCCGTGCCTCGGAGAGCAAGTAAAGCCGTAGGTCCCAAATTTCTCGCAAATCTTTGACAGTCGTTACAAGGAGTCAGACGCCAAAGTATGACCATCAGTCCATCAAGGGAGTGTCGTGTCGCCCAGTAAGTGGGTTATGGAGGCCTGATGGGTAGTCACCGTGTAGAACACGGGTATTCAGCCGCATTCGTTTAGACTGTAGGGGCCCTAAGCTAGTTGGGAGAAAGGTTATTTTTTAATAATGGATAGGCTCGCGTTTGACCACTATCTCACCTGATGGTAAGCGATGACATGGCCGACGGTGGAGCACGCTTGCCTAGAAACAATCTATTCACTCTTGACTTAAAAGTTATAGCTATCAGGAAACACAGACTCCGGCAGAGAATTCCATTCCTTAGCTGTACGCATAATGAATGTACTCCCAAAACGCTTTGTACGCATAGGTGGGATGTCCACCATGTACCGGTGGCGCAACGCCGTAAGTCTTGTGGTCCGATGATGGAACGGACTTGGCGGAATTAAATTGTGTAACTCTAGTGCATACTTCCCGAAGTGCAAACGATAGAAAACAGACAGGCAAGCAACTCGGCGTCGATGCTCAAGACTTTGGAGTTTTGACTTCTCAAGAGCATCATTGCCTATGATCTTCTTGGCACGCTTTTCAATAGACTCTAGTGCATCCAGCTGGTATTTGGCTGACCCATCCCAAAGATGAGAGCAGTACTCCATACACGATCGAACTTGCGCTTGATAGAGGTTGAGCAGCTGTTCCGGCGTGAAATAACGTCTCACCTTTGCTAAGATCCCCAATAGGTTAAGGGGATGATAGAGCAATAAACGTAAAAGCAAGCCATTGTTACAGATATCGTCTAATTAGATCAGCCAAAAAGTCGACTTTGGTTGTAAAAAACCAATTTAAACTACCATCATTCATTCATTCATTTTTTTTTCATTTTTGCCTGGCCTGTTGGTCTAGTGGTTAGCGGCCCTGACTGCTATGCCAAAGATCGTGGGTTCGATTCCCACCCAGAACAAATGTTTGTGTGATGAACATGATCATTTGTTCTGTGTCTGGGTGTAATTTATCTATAATATGTATGTATTTAAAAATATATAGGTATGTTCATCAGTTGCCTAGTACTCATAACGCAAGCTCTGCTTAGTTTTGAGACTGGACGGCGTTGTGTGATAGTTGTGGAATATATTTAAAATTATGGAATATATTTAAGTGCAACATGCACGCTCCGACTTTCCTGTACAACTCAACTGTGCAGGGAAACAAAACAAACAGGAAAATAAAAGAAGTATAATTTTAAATTGGTATTTTACAACCATAGTCTACTTTTTGCCTGATCTAATTAGACAATACCTGTAACAATGGCTTGCTTTTTAGAATTCATTTACGCTGTATTCCTAATTGGAATTCCTTGTTACGAGATTTTTTGAGTTCTTACAACACGCGATAGAAAAGGGGCCGTCAGCGATGTATTGAAGATTGAAGAAGATATTACGGCTTTTTTTTGGCGGGTAAGTATCATCCAAATGGCATACCCCGCCCTTTGGCGGACCGGGAAATAGTGTCAGACTCTTACAGACTAAAAAATACCACCCCATTCCTTCTTGCCTTTCATACCGGGGCTGAGGTACCTTTCGGAGCTAACCCTGGCCCCAGTAGGCTTCGACCCAGCTGGGCCCCTGCTGTTGCTGACAACTCCTTGAGGCGCGAAGGAACAGTGCGCGCCGTCGATGACAGAAGATATTACGTTGCTGACCCTAAATAAATCTACACTAATATTATAAAGCGGTAAAATTTGTTTTTTGTTTGTACGAGGTAATCTCTGAAAGTACTGGTACAATTGCGAAAAATTTTTCACCGGTAGAAAGCTGCTTTATTCCTGAATGACATAGGCTATATTTTCGGGCAAAGTAATGCTCTTAAAACGGTGAAAAAGAAACACCGCACTTCAATCAACTTTTTTAATGTTCCCACTGCTGGGACTCAGGCCTCCTCTCTAGGAGAGGGAATGGACCGTAATCCACCACGCGGGCCCAGTGCGGGTTGGTGATTATTATCACATGTCTTCGAATTTTTGGTTCTAAGACATGCCGGTTTCCTCACGATGTTTTGCTTCACCGTTTTGAGAGCTGTGGTGATAACATACATAAAGTAATGCGCCTGGCTGGGATTGAACCCGCGACTTACAGCTCGTAAGTCAGGGCCGTTACCAGTCGGCCACCACTGCTCTCTCTCACACATCTGGGGCATTTACTATAAGTTTTCAATTGTTTCAAGGTTGGCTAGATATAGCTATGTAATGTGTACCCGATCCTTATGTAAATCAGCATTGTATATGTAACATATATAGCAATACTGATAAGAAGTAGTACACAATAGTACAATAGAGCATGCTGATAAAACATAATATTATGGATGTCTTCAAACAACTTTATGTTGTAGTGACTTCAAAAATTTGTAATAAATTTAGCAATAGGACCAGTACAATTGCCGAAACGGATCTTGAGCGCTCGGCGTCAGAGTGGGGATCGCTTTGCGCATTTCATACATTGGCGAGACAATCGTCTTCGTTGTTAAATACTTGCAGCAACGCAGGGAACGAATCAGGAGTGACGTCTATGACGCGATGGTGCGGCAAGCCCACCACTGACACTCCCCGCCCCCGCATCTCACTTCGCACCACTAAAAAGACCGAATATTTGACGTAACTTGAAGCCAGCGCTCAAGATCCGTGACGGCAATTGTGCTTTCAGAGCTTACCTCCTACAAACAAAAAAAACTGGGCGAATGCGAGTTGGACTCGCGCGCTGAAGTTTTCGTACAAACTTACCTATGAAAACAGTTCAATTCCTTAATTGAGTTACGAAGATTTTTCAGAATTGCATTTTTTTTATGACAATTATTTTTAGATTTTTTCCCTTATTTCTGCAATGAGACCTTCACCATCATTCAGCCGAAAGACGTCCACTGTTGGACATAGGCCTCCCTGAAGTGTCGCCACAATGCACGATCCTGTGCACCTCGCATCCATCGGATGATCTATGAGACCTTGCTTCATGAGAATTTCAGGATTTTAGGTCAACGGGAAATACCCTATGAATTTTTATTCCCTTGAGAGTGTCGAAACACACATTTTTGGCAACCTTGATTTTTTCACAGTTTCAAGGGACCACAGACTAAATTCAAGCCATATATATCATGGCTTTAATTTCAAATCGATGCCTTCACGTTCCCAAGATAAAGGGAAGCCTGTGGGTCAGCTATACGCGTAACGCGCTAGACGTCTTGCGTGTACAATATAATAATGCTTTCAGGGTGCTGTTGGGGCTGCCACGTTACTGTAGTGCATCCACGATGTTCACAGAAGTGAGAGCAGACGATTTTAACACATTAACCCACGCGGGACACAAGTAACTCTTTAATTGTGTCTCTAATTACAGCATATACATACTCAGTGGTAAAAATATCCAACATTTTAATCCATATAAAGTTACACATAATTCATTAGTTGTTGTGTTGCTTAATAGGGCAATTAGGTTAATCAATTGAACGGTAAATGTTTTGATAAAACAAGGAAAAATTTGAACCGTTTGTTAATAAATGATTGTATATTATTAATTGATTAATAAAATAATTACTCATAAAATTTATGTTTTATCAGAGCTGCTAGAGTATGATTCAAGTAGGTACTTAATTTATAAATTTCAAAGAAAGCTAAATGGATTATGTTCAGAATAAGGGAAAAACATTTTTTTTTTTTAGTTTTTTACGGAACTAATAGGTCCAGGCAAACCATTTTTAATTTGTCTTTCAATTGTGATAATTGCAGACACAATTGAAAGACAATAGGTGCGCGAACGCCGGCGTTCGCTTGGGGTTTAATGAATTAATGAATTTACTCATATAAACCTATAAAAAAAAATTACAATAGATCCGTGGACGGTAAATTTCTTATTTAAAAAAAAAATGGCAATAATTTTTATTGTTATTGTTTTTAATGTTATTAATATAAATTACATTCAAGTTGTTTACTTAACAGGCCTGAGGCAAATTCTATGAATTTAAAATGATTTAATTCATAAATCTCAATATTATTAGTCATGTTACAGATGAGAACATTTTGAATTATTCATTATTATTTTATTATTAATCATTGCTTACTGAATTCTTGTAAGTTATAGTGACAGACTCACTATGGAATATTTTTAAGACATTATTGCTTAATCGACCCACACTTATGTGAGGTCATCCACAAAGTAATTAAATCTAGAATCTAGATTTTCAGGTTGTTCAAAAGCGTATTGACCAATAGCCTTGTTATCAAGTACAAAAACATTTGATAATCTGTGAGAAAATAATTTAAAAAAAAAAACAAATGTCAAAAATAGTAGACTAAACAGATAGGTACTAAATCTGTCTGTACATATGTTTATTAAAATCATCAACATGATCATTATAAACATCATTTTAGGCATTTGAGCACCACATAACCATCGAATGTAGCATTGACGATATTCAAATGTTGTTTCTAAAGGTAAACGAGTACAGACGAAGCGTCCAATGTAGTACTAGCACCTCCAAAAACAAAGTATTCTTTAGTAAAATCTATTTAAAAAATCTGATGTCACTCTGGGTTATGTAGGCGCCTCGAGCAAGGCCGACAGAATACACGTAAACTACTATCTTTACAAGCAATTAGAGAACTGTTTCACTGTAGTTGTAAACCAAACAAGCGTTACATTTACATATTACACGACTTCCTTACAAAAAAACGAGCTAATCATCAACTTTTACACAAAAAATTACATGTTACTCTATGTCAACAAAGACTGGCGGCGCCTATTTAGATAGGTTTACATGTAAACCAAATTAATTATCGGCTTTTAACAGACGCTATGCTTCATGTAGAACGAGAATAACGAAGGAATTAGGTTACACAGAGCTTCCGATCGATATATTTATACGAAATCCTGAAAGCTCAAGTCACAAGATGGCGGGAATATAACCTTGCCGAATTTAAAACGACGGGAATAGTAGGAAGTGCATCGATAATGACGCGACCTAAATTCGGTCGGGTTATACGTCTGATCGGACAGATGTAAGAATTCTGGCTTCCTCCGAGTTTTCTGTAAAGTTGACAATGTTGCGAATACCGTATATGAGAGTTTGGGATGATACAAAATTATTCTTACCGTTTTCGTTCTCCATTAGCGCTTAAAACAACACAAAACACTTAATTTTTACACAAGCACTCACACGCCCATACGGTATGTAACAACATCACGAGTACTACTGCGCCATCTGGTGCGTTCTGATCTAATGCAGCAATTACCTGTGGCTACGTTCACTGCGGTGTTAATTTAATTTCGTCGGTGTAATTAGCGTAGTTAACTTTATATTATGACTAATTTTCAATAAAACATCTATTATTAAGGATAATATTGTTCAAATCACCCACGTTAAAGGTGTGTTGTTGCCTCTGTTCATTGAAAATGCAGAATAAATTCATGTAACGCGCGCAGTATTGATTTTTTCACGCAGCTGATTCACTAGCTGGCAAACGTATTAGGACGTCCGATTTCGCGCAATCGAGAACAAAGTTTGACTCATCGTTATTTTTACAAAGTTCTGACTGATACTTTTATTGTTGATAATGCTGTATTCAGTTAGAAATTGTTTGTTTGAGCTCATGACCAAATATGGCAAATGGTCAGCTACCTAAGTAGGTAGGTACCTAGTAGATCTTGGTTTCATCTCAGGAATTCATTGAATCAAGGTCGGCGTAGGCCTGTTCGACTTGTAAGGAAAGCTAATCAATCGATTAATCTTGTACACTGGCAGTAACTTCCGCTGCGACTCTGTGATGTACTAATACAATTGCATACATAGTTAGGTATAACAAACTTACTTATGTATACATTATGCACTAAAGTTGGGCCAAAGAGTAGGTATGGTATTAGTTAGGGACTAAGTGACTATGGCTAACTTCGTTCATTTAAAAATTAAAGGTACCTACGATATTTACCTATGTCAATTTCTTTCTTTTTATGAATTTTACTATATTTGAGGGTAGGTAATCATCATCAGCCTTTTTTTAATGTTCCCGCTGCTGGGGCTCAGGCCTCCTCTTTTGCAGAGGGAATGGACCATAATCCATCACGCGGGCCCAGTGCGGGTTGGCGAATGTCACACGTCTTCGAAGTTTTGGTTCTAAGACATGCCGGTTTCTTCACGATGTTTTCCTTCACCGTTTTGAGAGCAGTGTTAATTAAATAAATTACACTAACTTAAGCGCCTGGCAGAGTTTGAACCCGCGACCTACAACTCGTAAGTCGGAGCCATTATCATTCGGCCACCACTGCTCTAGTGCGGTAATCTCATACTGTTTTCCGGAGATTCGACAACATAAAAAGTTTCTAACATTGAAAGCATTTTTCAGCAGAGTGTAGGGGTCTAATCGCGCTTGGCGCACTGTGACTTTCATAAAACTACCAATCAACGTAATGGATGGTTTACTGCAGTGTTCAGTCTTGGGATGGGCAGTTACCGAGTTGATGCGGTAGCGGGTATTTGTACAACTCCATCGGTTTAGCTCATAAATTTATAAGCCATAGCGCGCACTGGTGACTTTGCCACCGTGACTTTTGGACAAAAAAGTCACCGTGCTTATGAACCCAACAACATGTACCTAGTAGTTACAAAAAATGGGTACCTACCTAGAACATAGATTTATAAGAACACCTAGAAGAAAAATTATTGTCACCATTGCCTGTGCCAGTGCGCTCTATGCCTAAATGTAAAAAATCTTAAAATGTCATAGAACGAAAAATTCGTCTAAAAAATGTATCTAAAAATGTTTACAATTAGGTTTTTACCTAAACCGATCTTACGTAATTAAGTAAATTTAAATATCTATACGATTTATCTATAATATAATAATAAATCGCTAAATGTGTTGCTAAGCGCAAATCTCGAGAACAGCTGAACCGATTTCGCTAATTCTTTTTTTTGTTGTTTGTTATTGTGAGGAGAAGGTATAAAGGGAGAAAAAAAAATGAAAATCAGAGAAGAGTAGGGCAGAATAGGGAATAGTAGGATAGAGTAGGGAAGAATAGGGTAGAGTAAGGTATAGTAGGGTGGAGCGGGAGCGAAGCTGCGGGCAAAAGCTAGTTCTAAATAAAAAGACATAATATATATTATCAAGATTATTGACTCAGATGGTGTATAGATTTATGCCTGTTTGAAGTTTATTGATACAATAATGTACTTAAGAACCCTTCGATCAACAATATACATGAATCCCAACGACAACCATGAAGGCTGGAGACGAGATGCTTTATGGTTCCGTACTCAAAGGGTAAAAACGTGACCCTATTACACAAACAATTTATTGACAAATATTTGTGTGATGAGCATAATCATTTGTTCTGTGTCTGGGTGTAATTTATCTATAATAAGTATGTATTTAGAAATATATAAGTATGTTCATCAGTTGTCTAGTACCCATAACACAAGCTCTGCTTAGCTTGGGACTAGACGGCGTTGTGTGATAGTTGTGGAATATTATTATTATTATTACTAAGACTTCGCTGTCTGTCCGTCTGTCTGTCACCAGGCCGTATCTCAAGAACCGCGATAGCTAGCCAGTTGAAATTTGCACAAATTATGTATCTACGAGTATTTCTGTTGCCGCTATAACAAAAAATATTAAAAACGAAATAAAATAAATATTTAACGGAGGCTCCCACACAATAAACGCGATGTTTTTGCCTAATTTTCCTAAGGACGGTGCGGAACCTTTCACGAGCAAGTCCAACTCGCACTTGGCCAGTTTATTAGTTCGCGCTGTAGTAAGCAAAAGAAATTAGGTAGTATTTGTAATCTATTTTACCGCGGTTATCGTGAATTCGTGACAGAAAACCAAATAAGTTAAGTAAATTGATTTTGCCGCCATTTAGTGTAGTAAAATTCTTTACTAACGTAACGTTGGAAACTTGTTTAGAGTAGTTCACTCAGCGTGAAAAACAATCGCGGTATATTGATTTATCAGCCGCAAGCATTTTCATGAGGCCAGTTATAAAACTGATAACAGCGCCATCTGTTGCCGAGTAGATGAACTAAATTATCATTGTCTTTCAAATGAACTTTCATACTGAAGAGATATAGTAAATAAGCTTGTGGTGATAGCACATAACCTTTGCATTTACAACTTTTATTAACAAATGAACAAAGAGAATATCTGTCTCATAAAAGTTACCATTGTACAAAAAGATTTTTTTATTCCTTTTTTTTATTGTTGGCTTGGATACCAATGTCTTTGTCTATATACTGAATGTAAGTTTGGTGTAATGGTACTTTAATCCAGACGAACCTACCAGAGAATCCATTGACTAATATAAGTGTTCTTGAAAGTAAGTTTCTGTTATCACAGGCTAAATAAATGTCACGGGCTGTCAATATCTATTGTAATCAATGATAATTACCAAGATGATTAGTTTCTATGTTTTGTTAACAATATCACCTCTGTCTACGGCTACCGAGGTCGTCTGCGTATTTTGCGGTTCGAATCTTTGAAAATATGGTCATCATGTCAGCCGAAAGACGTCCACTGTTGGACATGGGCAGTATTAACACAACGATCGCTTCTATGCATCTCGCAACCATCGAATTCCTGCGACCATAGTACCTAACCTAACCAGGTTATCGGTCCACCTTGTGGAAAGCCTTCCAATGCTGCGTCTTCCATTGACCATCTGTTCTGTAAACAATGTGCCCTAACGCACTGCCACTTACGTTTTGCGATTCTTCGGGTTATGTCAGTAAGTTTTGGTTTCCCCGCAGACATCGTTTAGGAAAAAGGCCGTAAGAATAAAAAAAAAAAAAAATCGTCATCATCATCTTTCTGCACGTAGGCGCGGGCTTGCGGACGGTGAGCAATGGGTAGCTCACTGTCCGGCCGTCCGGTAACTGTCCGGACCAAGCCCAAGTCGTCGACGGCGCGCACTGTTCCCGCGCGCCTCAAGGAGTTGTCAGCAACAGCCGGGACCCAGCCGGGTCGAAGCCTACTGGGGCCAGGGCTATCCGAAAGGGCGCTCGAGCACCGGTATGAAGGCTAGAAGGAACGGGGTGGGCCTTTTAGTCAGTAAGAGTCTGACACTATCTCCCGCTCCGCCCAAGGGCGGGGGATGTCAATGCATGATTTTTCCCACCATAAAAAAAAAAACATCTTTCTGCCCTTGTCCCATCTTTTCAACACGTTTTTTTCTTCCATTCTGCCCTGTCACTCGACATGCTTTTACTAACTTCCTTTTGCAAAACAATCAAAACATTTTGAGAAGTGGTAAAAAAAAAAATGGCTCGTTTTGACATTAGTATTTTGACTACCTAGCGGCTTGTTCGGTGTAGTGTAGCTACTGCTAAAAAAGATACTACTATACCGGACCCCTACTTATTATTTTATTGTTTCTTTCAGTTTAGTTCCAAGTTACATTCTAGGGTTTTTCTCAAATGTCAAAACGAGCCTTTTAATTTTTAACTAGTTTAGTAGACACTGAAAACCAAGACTATAATGTTTGGGAAAATGCCTTTCCAACTTTAAGTCGATTTGTTGTATGATGAGGGAACCAGGTAAATATGAAAACAGGCAGGATACAACATATGTATTATTCATTAATCCACTGCTCTCAAAACGGTGAAGGAAAACATCGTGAGGAAACCGGCATGTCTTAGAACCAAAAATTCGAAGACATGTGACATCCACCAACCCGCACTGGGTCCGCGTGGTGGATTACGGCCCATTCCCTCTCCTAGAGAGGAGGCCTGAGTCCTAGCAGTGGGAACATTAAAAAGGCTGATGATGATGATGATGATTGTTCATTATATTACGTGATGAAAATCTAGATTCCAGTCGACATCTCGAATCGTCAACATGACATGGTCCAAAGGAAAGAGCATGGAAATATTCGGTCTCTGTGAAAGAAATGCTGTCTAAATATTGTACAATAATCTTCTTACAGCTATTATAATTTAATTTATATACTTAATCCTGATCTTTACATATTAATTTATTTAAACTTGGAAACAGTTTAATAATATAATTATCAGGCAACTAAATTATGTTCGTTAGGTATTTATTTAGGTTTTAGAATAGTTTTTTTTTTTGTACATAAGCCTTAGTTGCATGGAAATAGTCAGTTAAATGGTTATGGCGATGTTGCCGCCACAAATGAAATAAAAAAGAGAATCTGCTTTACGTTAATGTTAATACATAAGATGCGCCAAATAGTCGACATAAGACGCCACATAAGCACCCCACAAGCGCGAAAAACTTAACGACCCAAAAACATTCGACTACCCTCTTCCATCCCACTTAACTTTGAAAAAATCTCGCCAAAAACAACATATATTTCTACCTACCCTCCTCACAACTAGGGATGAAGATACAAAACACTAATAGAGATAAATATCACTACGCTCCCTTGCAAAATTTTTGATAAATTGCCATAATACTCTCTCGCTCACTCCTACGCAATTTGCTGTAAGATAGAAAGGGACAGAGAACCGATATGAATATTTTTATTGTTCAGAGTTAAGGGTGGGTAGTAGTTACGAAATAACTTGATTGTGTAGCGTCGGCAAAAAAAGTTACAAGTTTTATGTTTTCGTAAGGAAACAAATTTTAGAAAATGTGTTTTTTTGGAGACAAACTAAATTGGCAAGACAGTTCTTCTCGGCTTTGACAAAGCTGAAGTTTTTTTTCGTTTTCGCCTTGTTTTTGATATTTGAAAACTTCTAAATTACTGGTTTTCATGAAAGAACTTATTTTTTTCATTAAATGATACAATGTAAACAAAACTAGAAGGACTTACTTTTAAAATATCATTAGGGATGGTTAGAATAACGATTTTAAACACTTTAAAATAAAAATAAGTATAGTTTTTTTTTTCTGGCCCAGCAGGGCCGATGCCTGCTAGGGAAATTAATTAACCCCAAGCGAATGGTGTTCGCTCTCTTATTGTCTTCGAAAGGTTAATGAAATAAAGGATTGGCCTTTGAACGGAAAAGGCAACTAGACGGGAAACTCTGACACATCCTCTCGATCTACCTAAGAGCGAGAAACATTGCTGGATGATTTCAAAGTTTCAAAAAAATAGGTAAGAATCTTATAAGACAATAATCTTGCTCTCATTGTACAAGAGCATTATTAATTTATTAAACCCCAAGCGAACGCCGGCGTTCGCGCACCTATTGTATTTCAATTGTGTCTGTGATTTCCACGATTGAAAGGAGTACCAATAAAAAAAATTAAACAATTTTTTATTACCGGACTACGGCAAAGTCAAAGGAGGGTTATGATTTTGACAGGCTATGTATGTATATATGTTTTGCGAGTATGTTCCCTCATAGCTCCTAATCTACTTATCGGAACTCGACATATGAGGTATCGTAAACCGTCTTAGACGTCCGCTGCACATAGGCGTGAAGTGTCACAAAACTCGATATTGCGCCCTCTAGCGGACAAAAAACTATTAACACATTACTTTTTGTCGCCGCAGTTACACGTTATAGATACCAACCGAAACACTAATAACGTGTGACAGCGGCTTTTCGTTTTGCTCTGTTCTTGTTTTTCCACTAACCTTGTTTATATCAGCATCCTGAAAATCCTGTTTCATACTTTTTTAGCGTCGTTTTTCTTTTTGTCGTAGTCTGGTTTATTTTTCTAAGTTACTTTTTTTTTCAGACCGTACACTCAGCAACGTAATGAAAAGATGTTATAATTAAGTTAAAACTTAAACGGTTGGGCGTCCCTTAATGGTTGGACTCATTTAAATAATTATTGTTTATTTGATAAAGGATCGTTAAGTCAAGTGTGAGCCGACACAGCTTTTAATTATTTTATCTGATGTCGGAGAATGTCTATCGTGACGGCACAAAAAGATAGGTACAGAAGACAATCTCATGTATGTACTTCACTTCTTATACCTACGCTCGGTGGACGCACACTAATGAGCGTTTGAGCCGGAACTGTTCGACGAGCGGGCCGAGGCGCTGCGAGATATCGTGTCCGTGAGCGGTGTCTATGTGTGCGTTGCTCGAGCGCGCTTTGTATGTAGATTGATTCCGTATCTATCTATTTTGTGGTTCAGCGTAGGTTGTCGCGTCTCGTCCTCCTCTGTGCAAGCTCTGCAGAGTGAGCTGTTTATAACTCCTGTGATAGAAAGGTACTAATAAGGATATTGACTTCTTAGCGCCTACAAACGCTCTCGCATTTATTCCGTCAAAGTCGTACATCCACGACCAAATACTTCATCTCGTCTTCTCTTCTAGTGTTCTAGTGCTCTCTAGTGTTGGACTGCGATCCCACCTGATGGTGAGAACTGATGCAATCGTTGATGGCGAGGCGCACTAGTTAGTTTTCAGATTTAATCCTTGACCTTTATACCAAATTTCAGAATTTTGGGATCGAGGGAGGTATGCTATTTCCTCGAGAGTGACGAAATGTCCGTTTTTTGTCATATCATCATCATCATCATATCAGCCGAAAGACGTCCACTGTCGGACATAGGCCTCCCCCAAGCGTCGCCACAACGACCGCTCCCGTGCGTCACGCATCCATCGGATTCCTGCGACCCGAGTGTTGATCGCGTTTTCGATTTTTTTTTTGTCATAGACAAAGTATCTATTTTCTCGTTAATTTACCAGACAGACAACAAAGTGATCCTATAAGGGTTCCGTATTTTCCTTTTGAGGTCTGAAACCCTAAAAAAAACAACAAAAAAGAGCAGTAATGGAGACAGAAAAATAAGCATGAACCAGGCCCCCTAGCCAAGTTACAAACGATTCGTGCCGAATTCCGTTCTCCAATCGGTAACGCGTCGGTGTCTGCAATTGTAGAAAACTCGCTCGTTCTACAATGTAGCGTTTGTATAACAAAGGACGTAGCGTCGAACATTGTAGAAACGATAACGTTTCATTCTGTCATTTTGAACTTGGCTACGAATTTTCTATTCGATTACATTTAACGTTGAGATGTTGTCATTCCTATACGTTTGATTTGTTTTCGACTAGCGTTAACGATTGCAGATAACCAACTTGGCTAGGGGGGCTGGCTTTGGATTCTCTTCCCTGGTCAAGTGAGTAAGAAATTTTTTTTATTACTCTTTACAGATTTCTAGAAATAAATGTCTTTACATCTAGAAAATCTTGTAAAACACCCTCTTCGGAATCCTCCCACCCTCGACCATAGACACGTATCTACTATTTTTGTACACTAAAGTTCGTATTTCCCCGTCTTGACATCTCGACGGGGAGTCCATCTCGATATGTATCGCTCTATCTACGCACTACATCGAAGCACATCGATATAGCACTGAATTACAACTGTACGTCCCCACACTATTGTAGCAAGTTATCTGATGGTGAATCTGATTTATTTTCTAATGTTTTGATTGAGTTTGCTGTTTTATTACTTATTGGGGTGAGAGCTATCGATTTAGATTCGACTTTAATAAAATACGTATAATATAATAGTCTGAATTCTTCCGTAATATTTTCTTTATCTATTCGTAATTTAACACAGCGTCGCTCATGTTATATGAACTACGACCCGGCAAACACACTAAAACATACCTACGTAGGCATCTTCATTTAAATAAATTACCAAAGACATCGAACGCAAGTATTTATAAATAAAAACAAAAATACCTAAATCGCCTTTCAATCGTGGAAATCACAGACATAATGGAAAGACAATACTTAGGTGCGCGAACGCCCGGTTCGCTTGGGGTTTAATGAATTAATAGCCGGTTGCAGTCACTGAGTATTTTCTATGGTATTATTAGTATGGTAGTATTTTTTATGTTGGTATTAGGGTCGATTTCGCGGCGCCGTAACAGCGGGTTTTAAATTTATATAAAAAAAAAAAACATAAACAATTCAAGATTTTTGTTTTTGCGTGGCCCTTTTAAAAAATAAGCTTTATTATTTTTTTAACATTCAAATATTTCTATGACGTAATCTTATAGACATACATATTTGAAGTTGTAAACTTGTAAGATAAGGTCGGAGTCGCGATTTTTTTTATCAATCCAACCAATTTATATCGTGTTTTGATTTTTGCCCGTCGGCGTCGGTTGGATATTTGTTTTTTTTTTGTTAGCTTGTTCTGTCCCACTTCGGGCAAAGGCCTCCCTCTAGTTAATTTTAATAAAATAACTTTTTATGGTGTTCTCTTGTAAACAGAGGCTTAAAAAATACAAACCTACTCGGCCTGAAAAAATTGCGAAGAGTAGGAGACGTGAAAAATATTTTATGACCATTGCTTGATCATTAAAGCGTCTGTTAAGGCGTATAGTCCCTTGAACCATCTGACCGAAATTATGTGAACGCAACGCTCGCACTCGCCTAGGCGGCAGTACGCAAATCTGTGCATTTATTTGGGGCCAGGAGTGCCCGGAAAGCGCTTTAAACCCATTTTCTCCGCGAGATATTGATTGATTAACATATGCAATGTTCACTTTGAAGAATATTTAACCACCAATTTTTATGTGTAAAAATGTTTCTAAAGGTCCAAGCCGTTTCGAAGGAGTAGGGAAAAGTTTAGAAAAGTTGCGAAATTGCTAAATATTTTTTTTTGGCAAAAGTATTAATTGCACGATAAAATCAAATGTTGATATTATTGTTCATGAATCTATAATAAAGATATTTTTTTCAAACCAATCGACCTAGCCGTTACGGAGGAGTAGGCCTCAGAAAGTCACTGTTTTATGGCTGTTTTCGGGCGCTTGGCCCTTAAGGAATACGGCCGACGGAATGTGTCTGGGAGTATTGGCGACTTGATTTTAAAGATAATAATAATAATAATAATAATAAAGCCTCTTTATTTCCATAGAGAATGACTTATTACATTTCATACGATAATTTACGATAATTTATAGATGCATGCATAAAATAACAAATATTAAAATTCACAAATCAACAATAATTAAAATTTCATAATAATTTTTAAATAAATATAGATTTTAACTTAATATAAAAAATATGAAAATTACTGAATGTCAGTTAGATTGCAACTTTCAAAAATTATAATAATTGTAAAGTACATTCAATATGGACCCCTCAACGAGTAAAGGCCTCCTCCATTTTGCTCCACATCTCTCGGTCCTTTGCTGTTATGATCCAATTTTCACCTGCGTTTTTAATTATTTCATCAACCCATTTTTCTTTTGGTCTACCTCTTTTCTTTTTATTCGTTAGTCCTTGCCAAGTGGTTACTCTCTGTGTCCATTTATTCTTGTCCATACGTGCAATATGGCCCGCCCATTTCCATTTTAATTTTTTACAATAATCTAGAGCATCTATTATTTTTGTTGTGTATCTTATTTCTGTATTCCTTTTTCTGTGTTTTCTTTGTATGTTTAGTATGCTTCTTTCCATCGCTCTCTGACATACTTGTATTTTGTTTTTAATGCTATTATTATATATCCATGTTTGGCAACCATAGGTTAGACAGGGTAGTAAGCATGAGTCCATTACTTTTTTCTTGAGTTTAATAGGTAGTTTTGATTTTAGGGTTTCCTTGTTGCTCCAGAATTTATTCCAGGTTATATTAACCCGTCTTTTAACCTCATCTTCGAGTCTTGTCTTAGAGAAAGATACTTGTTGTCCTAGGTAAACATAGCTCTGAACGTATTCCAATGTATGGTTATTGACTCTTATAGGTATATTGCGGTGGTTCGTCATGACTTTAGTCTTGGTAGTATTTAGTTCTAGGCCTATCTTATTGCTTGCCTCATTTAGTTCTTTAATCATTTTCTGTAACTGAGATGCTGATTCAGAGAAAAGTATGATGTCATCCGCAAATCGAAGGTTATTGAGGAGTTTCCCATTTATATTTATACCTTTCCTTTCCCAGTTTAGAGTTTTCATTATACTTTGGAGTACAGCTATAAAAATTCTAGGTGACAAGGGGTCACCCTGCCTGACGCCTCTACAAATATTTATTTCAGGACCTTGTCTCTCTAGCTTAACGCGACTTTTGCTTTTGTGGTAGATGTCTTTTATAAGGTCTATAGTCTCTGATGGCACATCGCACTCGTGTAGAGCTTTCCACATGCTTTTATGCGATATAGAGTCAAAGGCTTTGGCGTAGTCTATAAATGCCAAGTAAAGTGGTCTATCGTGCTCTATATATTTCTCCATAATCAAGTTTAGAGTGTGGATGTGATCTGTTGTTGAGAAGTTTTTCCTGAAACCTGCTTGCTCTGGCGGTTGAAATTTCTCTGTGAACATTGCTAAGCGATCCTCGAGACATGAAGCGAATAATTTGTATATGTTTGGTTGTAAACTTATTGGTCGATAGTTTCCAAGATCGGCAGGGTCACCTTTCTTATAAAGTAAAATTATGTCTGATTGAGCCCATTCTTTTGGTATTGCTCTGTCATCTAGAATTTTGTTAAATAAGGTTGTTATGTATGGTGCTAGTAACATTTTTCCCAACTTGAGTGCTTCATTTGGTATTCCATCTGGCCCGCTGCTTTTGCCGGATTTGAGAGATTCTAGTTTCTTTATAACTTCGTATGTAGAGAATCTAGACAGGGTAGTAGAGTCCTGGACGATCGTTTCTGTTTCTGGAGCAGTTTCTTCTTTTGAGGAATATAAATTTCTATAAAATTTGGTTGCCTTATCTATTATTTCAGATCTTGACAATAATTTTGTTTTGTCATGAGTGTTATCTTTAATATAGGGTATCCATCGTTTGGTCACATTAAGATTTTGAAGACCTTTCTTTAAACTACCTGTTGACTCAAGATGTGTCTCAATTACTTTTATTCTGCGTTCTGTGCGTTCCTGTTTCATTAATTTGTAGATATTTTTGTAGAGGTATGTACGTTCTTTTTTCTCTTCTTTTGTTAGGTATTTTTTTTTTAATTAATTCACTTCTTCTTGCAATAAGACATTTTATGTGAGTCGAAATAGTTTCTCGTTTTGATGTTGGTTTTTGTCGAATTAAATTTAAACTATTGATTATTGGCTTTTTAATTTTGTTGTAGATGGACTCAATTTCTTCGTTTTCTTCTAGTTTTATTTGGTTTATGTTTATTTTTAAGGTTTCTATGAATTTTTCTTTATTTTCCGAAGAACTGAGATTATTTTTATGGTTTTTATAATTTGCTCTACTTTTCCTGATTGGTGCAATCTGTAATGTGCACCTCAAGAGTCGGTGGTCGCTGGGAAACGTTAAATTTGATATAATTTCAAAGTTTAAGATATTTTCTTTCTTATTGGTTAGTATATAATCAATTTGACTTCTTCGTTTCTTTGGCGAGAGCCATGTCCACATAGTTTTATTGTTCTTTTTAAATAAACTATTTGTAATGTATAGTTTATTTTCCCAACAAAACTGTAGCAAACTTTCACCTCTTTTGTCTCTATTTCCGTAACAGTAATTGCCCAATATTTTTTCTTCGCCTGGTACTCGTTGTCCAACACGAGCATTAAAATCGCCTAGTATAATTTTTTGGTTATTATATTGACAATGTGCATTTTGCAGTTGGCTGTAAAAGTCATTGATTTCTTGATTGCTTGCATCAACAGTTGGTGCATGTACTTGTACGATGGTCAGTTTGGTGTTTTCAAAGATGAGGTTTAAAATACAGATGCGGTCGGATATTCCAATGAAGCTCTCAATATTTAATTTATATTCCTTTCTTACAAGGAATCCAACTCCATATTGACCTTTCGTTTCCCCGAAGTAGCAGAAAATATGTTCGTTTTGTTCTATTATATTATATCCCGTTCTTCTTATTTCAGCAAGGCCAATAATATCATATTTTATTTTTGAAATTGCTCTCTTAAAATCGAGTAGCCTTTCGTCTGAAAGTAGTGATCTTGCATTGTAGGTACAAATGAAGAGATCTTGTAGTGGAGATGGAGGGTTGTAGTCTTTATCCCCCGCGGTGACCAGCCGTATTGGGAGATGTAGAGGGGCTTTCTTCATATGTTTTTTGGTGACGAGTGTTTTTCAGTCGGGTTTAACTCTGGTACTTTTTTTGGTGGTGTGTTAAACATGTAGGAGGTAATACTGTTTGTTTTATTTTTCTTTGGTAATTGTTTGACATGGCTATCACTTGTTACGGTTGTTTGACTACCAGGGGATTGTGACATATTCCGTTTTTGGTTCCGCGCGTTCTGCATGTTATTTCTAACTTTGGGTCTACTTGGTAGAGTTATTATTTTGTCGTAACGCAGCACAACATTTTTGCCGAGTTTCCTTTCTCTTTCTACTTCTTCTTGTAGTTCTTTGCGCTTCAATAAAACATCTTGAGGGAAATCTTCTTTAATATTAATTGGTGAGCCTTTCAGTGTCCCTTTGTTCTTTAAAATTTCAATTTTCCGGCCCATTGTCGTAAAAGTTACCAATAAAGGTCTTGTTTTGTTTCCTTTTTTGCCAAGTCTTCTCACCAGTTCTATTTCAGATTGCATGACGGAAATCTTCATGTTATTTTTTATGCAATGTAGTAATGCACATTGCAATTCTTCGTATCCATGCTCGGTCTCCTCTACTCCATAGAATATTAGATTTTTCTTTCTAGCCTGTCTTTCTAAATAATCTATTGTTCTTTGCTGTTGATTTATTTTTATTTCTAGGTTGTTCGTTCTAGTTTCCATAATTGTAAATTTTTCGTTGATATTGTCGTTTATAGCTGTGGTGATATTTTCTTGCATGTTTTTTATTTCTTGTTTTTGATTACTTAGATCATTTTGAATTTCTTTGAGTACTTTCATAATGTTATCCATGTTTTGGGTGCCTGTGGTGTCCTCTAGCGGTGGATAGTAATATTACGATCGTGCAGACGTTTCCTGGCGCTGTCAAACTGATGCGCGTACGCAGCTTGTTGTACTTCTAGTTTGGCCAGTGGTCACTAGATGGCGTGATTTTCAATATGAATTGTGTATGATGATTTGCAGTTTTTATTTATAGTTTCTTTATCCACTTTTTTCTATTTTCTTTCTTTTCAGCACTTGTATTTTATAGATTTGTCTTCTGAGATATCGATAGCTTGGTTTCTATTTCAATCATTCTTGTATTAGCACAATATATACAGTTGTTGATTTCATGTTTTGTAAGCCGGTGTTTTGTCCATTTATCACACTGTTCTTTGGAATTTTATAATGTTCACTGTTATTTAATGTTATTACACTGAGTTCAACACTTAAACTGTGATAATATTCACTTTATATATTTTTAACTTGAAAAATACTACAGAGCAGAAGTAAACACGGGCACAGTAGCGCCACCTCATCTTTTAAAGATAGAAAGATTTTAAAGATATTGCCTACAAAATACGTAAAAATCAGCTTTGAGAAAATAGGTACGTGAAGTTACATCATTTTTATGGGAGCTTTAAAGCGTCTGTTAAGCAATACGGCCGACGGAATGTATCTGGGAGTATTGGCGACTTGATTTTAAAGATATTGCCTACAAAATACGTAAAAATCAGCTTTGAGAAAATAGGTACGTGAAGTTACATCATTTTTATGGGAGCTTTAAAGCGTCTGTTAAGCAATACGGCCGACGGAATGTATCTGGGAGTATTGGCGATTTGATTTTAAAGATATTGCCTACAAAATACGTAAAAATCAGCTTTGAGAATTTACGTGAGGTAAGTAATTATTTTATGTACCTTGATTACCTGATACCTGAAAATTGGCCGTCTAAGCAAGCTAGCAGGTAGGCATGCGTTCTTAGTACATACTAACAGTACTCAATCGTCCACATTTCGTTCGTCAGAAAATACGTGACGTCTGGCGGCCATAGGATCTTGGACTATTAAGAGCCTATCTCGAGTCTGTCTCGAGTTGAAATAAACAAAAATGAAAGAAAATCTTAGAATGAAAATCACTTTGTAAAAATACAAAAAGCTTTGCCTTAAACCCGCGGGTCATAGCTCTCATAATTCATATTTATGTTCGACATTCCCTCACAAAAGTACAAGGGCTTCAGAAAATATAATCAATTGTATAAAGTATATCACTTAATGTTGGCAAGTGAACCGCGGCGGCGGCGGTGCGGCGCTGCAAATCTGTACAAATACGCTAAGCTCCCACATGAGGGGAGCCGGACTCTGGATCTATGTTTACTAGATGAGGCAGAGAATATACCAGGGAATCTTAACGCGGCCCATTTTACGACTTAAATTGAACTTTTTTTTTTATCCGTTATAAACTGCTACTTGACTGCGATCCCGCCTGATGGTAAGCAGTGATGCAATCGTTGATGGTGAGGCGCACTAGTTTATTAAGAGCCTATTCACTCTAGCCTTGAAGACACCCAAATTATAATCGGACGGGAAGACCGCAGCAGGCAGAACTTCGAAGTACGCGGTATAAATGACGAGGCGAAACGCTTAGTCCGGACCGTAGATGTTTCAACAACGTAAGGGTGGATACTCGCCGTCCGTCGGTTTGTCCGATGATAGAAATGAGATGGCGGAATCAAGTCATGCAATTCCTGCGCACACTCTCCAAAATGCAATCTGTAAAACACCGAAAGGCTGGCTACCGAACTGTAGGTACTCATGCCCCAAGCGAACGGCGTTCGCGCTATTTCTGCATAGATTATAAAATATTTATCGTTTTATTTATAGGGTATAGCTTTTGCCCGTGGCTTCGCCTGCGTCCCTAAAATATAGCATAAGTCACTCAGGAATAAAACAGCTTTCTATCGGTGAATAAACTTTAGCGCTCGGACCAGCACGTCCAGAGATTACCTTTTACATTTTGTAGGACAAACAAAAAAACATAAAAACAAAAAAAAAACTTTCCCTCTTAATATTATATTATTATAATTATATTGTATTCGTTAGATTTAACCAAGAAGTTAAGAAAGTAAACAACTAGTTCTTCTCATAGAAGTCTATAAATATCGAAAATAAGCAAACCTTTATAAAAATAATATTTTAAATATAATTGCCTATTTTCGAGTAATGTTTTTTTAACTTTTTTTAGTACTAGTTTATGTGCTTGACTGCGATCCCACCTGATGGTAAGCAGTGATGTACCTTATCGTTGATGGTGAGGCGTAGCAGTTTATGAAGAGCCTTTGGGTATAGAGGCTCTTAATAAATAAAGGTGGTTCTTTACCGAATGCTAACAGAGTTTTGAGACGTTCTTTTTCTTTTTTCGCGTTGCTTCTTCGTCAAACATCACGCTGGATTGCGTTAGATAAAGCAAGAAGTTTTAAACGATGCTCGACGTTGACGATAGGCGTGTGGAAAAGGGCCCTCTTAACTATTAGCCTATCCATTATGAAAAAAAAAAAACTCAAAATACTCAATTCAGAAACTCGCTCTAAGCCACATCCAGCATTTCTATAAAGACCAATAAGCCCAATGTGCGCTAAACTGAGCGCGTGTCAATATTTGTGAGCTCGGACACGTCGCCGCGCACTAGTGGGGACAAACATAACGACGCGCCGCCGGGGTGGGATTAGCAGGAGTCAAGTGGCTCGTGTTTCAACTTTCAATATTGCCCGTTTTCACAGGCCTCAATATCGCTGGTAATAGTGTGGAGCTAAGCTAAGTAATAACAGTCTTTTTAGGGTTCCGTAGCCAAATGGCAAAAAACGGAACCCTTATAGATTCGTCATGTCTGTCTGTCTGTCTGTCCGTCCGTATGTCACAGCCACTTTTTGCCGAAACTATAAGAACTATACTGTTGAAACTTAGTAAGTAGATGTATTCTGTGAACCGCTTTAAGATTTTAACACAAAAATAGAACAAAAGCAATAAATTTTGGGGGTCCTCATACTTAGAACTGAAACCCAATTTTTTTTTTTCATCCAACCCATCCGTGCCGGCCGTGCCGTGGCCGGTTTTTAATATAAAATTCCACTACTTTCACACAGCGTCCTAACTGGACCCTACCCTCTATTGTCATCTCTCTCTATCGCTCAATGGTTTGCTGGAAGAAAACTCAACTTTGAGTTAGGCTCGCCTATGTAAATGAACTTTGTTATCCACTTATTTTGTGTTGTTATAAGTGTACAATAAAGAATTAAAGAAAGGACGCCATCTAGTCCCAAACTAAGCAGAGCTTGTGTTATGAGTACTAGACAACTGATAAATATACACTGGCTTTTACCCACGCGGCTTCGCTCCCGCTCTTCCCTACTCCACCCTACTCTACCCTACTCTAACTTACTCTACACTACTCTACTCTACACTACTCTACCCTACTCTACCCTACTATACCCTACTCTACCTTACCAAACTTCACATAAACAATCTACTAAATAGTCCGAACAAAGCCTAAACATTTGATTTGGATAGGTGAGCCCGTTCTTGAGTTATAAAATTACAACGAAAAGAGGCATTAATTTTTATATACTTAATAAGTATAGATGGTTTAGGCGCAAAATGGCTAATTCTCAAAATGGCAATCGAGTCGCAAAAGGACTAATTCTCATAATGCCCAATTCACATACTATATTCTATACTCGGAAATAATTCAATGACTCGGAACAAATGATCGTGCTCATCACACAAACATTTGTCCTGGGTGGGAATCGAAGCCTCGCTCTGGCAAATCAGTCAGGGCCACAGGCAACTAGACCAACAGGCCTGTCAATCATTTAACGACTTCTCGCGCTCTTGGGTGGAGCGCGAGGGCGTATCGGACTAGTCAGTGCCAAGTTTAGAAAGTATTTTAGTTTTTGGTACGATATACAGACACTTCATCGTTTAGAAAATATCGTAAGAAAAACTGTATGTTTTAGAACAAAAACGTACGGCGATGCGCCACCGGTACATGGTGAACATCCCACCCATACGCACAAAGCGTTTTGGGAACACATTCATTGTGCGTGCAGCTAAGGAGTGGAATTCCTTGCCGGAGTCTGTGTTTCCTGATAGGCACAACCCGGGAATCTTTAAGTCGAGAGCGAATAGGTTTCTTCTAAGTAAGTGCGTTCCATCGTCGAA
The DNA here is from genome assembly GCA_929112965.1 of Mythimna albipuncta. NCBI lineage: Eukaryota > Metazoa > Arthropoda > Insecta > Lepidoptera > Noctuidae > Mythimna > Mythimna albipuncta. The sequence goes on along the minus strand of OV815986.1, from coordinate 553,690 downwards.
CGCATCGTTGCTTTCCATCAGGCGAGATAGTAGTCAAGCGCGAACCTATCAACAAAAAAAATAAAGCGTTTTGGGAACACATTTACTGTGCGTACACCCAAGGAGTGGAATTCCTTGCCGGAGTCTGTGTTTCCTGATGCAACTTAGGGGTCTTTAAGTCAAGAGTGAATAGGTTACTTCTAGGCAAGCGTGCTCCATCGTCGACCACATCGTAGCTTACCATCAGGTGAGATAGTGGTCAAACGCAAGCCTATCAATAATAAAAACAAAAAACTCAAAGACATGTTTCACCCACCAATCCGCACTGGGTCCTGCAGTGGGAAACGTTATAAAGCAGTCTATGCTATATACTTAGTCACTTTATTTTCCACTAGCATGCGGATATATTTTAATGTTTTTCCAGTATTTGGCAGAAAAAGTATGCAGTCAGCCTTCTCGGCAAACTTCGCTAAGGTGGTCAACGCTATAATAAAATTCTTAGCTACATTTTATCAAAATCGCGCCTGTTAAAATAATTCAAAGCAAATTATTCAGTTGTGCAAAATTCATCAATTTTATATAAATGTCTTCTTGAAGCCACTCATCATCACCATTTCAGCCGAAAGACGTCCACTGCTGAACATAGGCATCACCCAAGTGTCGCCACAACGTCAGATCCTGTGCATCTCGCATCCACCACATTTCCGCGACTCTCACCAGTACCTCTACCATGAGTTGAGTGTATTTGTCGATACTCGATATATTTTACAGCGCCTCTAGCGGTCACCTACGGAACCAAAATTTACCATACAAAATATTTACGGCCCTAGTCGGAATCGAGTATCGACAAATACTATTGCTTTAAACTCATGGTAGAGGTACAGGTCTTCGTTCCACCTCGCGGGAGCTCGCGCCAATGCTGAGTCTTCTGGTGCGCGGTGAAGACCTCTATGGAAAAGAAGGAAGTAGGAGAAACTCCATACACACTAAACTTATTACAAACTAGCTTTCGTCAGCGGTTTCGACCGCACGAAAGTAAGTTTCCTTTTACAAACTTTGGACCCTTTTTTCATCCGTTTAGGAAGTGAATTTTGGAAAAACCTCTTCTCAGTGCTCACCTACATCATAGAAGGAAGCCTCGTGCAAAATTTCACGCTCTTAAACCGAGAGCAGAGAGAGCAGAGCAGTGAGAGCAATGGTGACCGAGTGGTAACGGCTCCGACTTACGAGTTGTAAGTCGCGGGTTCAAACCCTGCCTCTGATCTCTAAATCGAATGCGAACCCAGGTTGGCCGCTGTAAAAACGATCTGGCCAAATGGGATTGATGTGGAGCCTCCCCACAAGACATGCGCCACCTGCTATGCTGCCCATCCTGCGTAACGACCTGCAGTTTTCAGGATCAATGCAGTTTCAACAATAGAGCTGTACGGGTTGCCAAATATTGGTCAAAAGAAGTATAGTTTGAGAGCAACGTCACGAAAAGAAGAAGAAGAAACCCTGTCAGGCGAATAACTTTGTGTAATTTATTTTATTACCACTGCTCTCAAAACGGTGAAGGAAAACATCGTGAGGAAACCGGCATGTCCTAGAACCAAAAATTCCAAGACATGCGACATTCACCAACAGCACTGGGCTCGCGTGGTGAATTACGGCCTATTCCCTCTACTGGAGAGAAGGCCTGAGTCCCAGCAGTGGGAACATATAAAAAGGCTGATAGTGAAACCCAGTAGTTGCGGCTGTTCGTTGATTTGTCAGACAGTCAGTCAGTTTTTCATTTTATATATTTAGATCAATTTTCTGTCAATCTGATATCAAAACGTCACCATGACTATTTTGTGTCCATCGTTTTTGTATAGTTAATATTTTTAAATGTAATAAGAAGCAGTCATAATGAAGGCAGCATGTATTGTTTTAACTCTTTTAATACTAATAGCTATCATGGCGGTCTGTGTGATGGTGAAATTCGCCACCGACATTACCGTTGAAGAACGAAAAAGAGACTTTTTGCAAGGAGACACGGTCTACCACCATTTCACGAAGACTAAAGCGATGGGAGTCATTTCTCTGGTGGAAAACTCGTCGCTGCCAGTAGCTCAGAGGTTTCCCTACGTGGCTGCGGTGACCAGGAACTCTTCTTCGCTCTGGTCTTTCGCCTGCTTTGCTAGTGTTGTTCTTATTAAGTGGGTGGTTACTTCGGCTCATTGCAGGTATGATGGCTTTGGTTTGACGGTTTTTCTAATGAATTTAGCTGCTGGACTGGCACGTATTGGCAGGAGACATATGTGTGTGGAAATGGGAGAGAGTGCTTCGCCAAGCCGTGGGTCATAATGGGCTGATTAGATAGACTAGCTGCTACTAGCGAATTCAGTCACGCGAAAATAGGTCATACTCCCGTAATTTAATGGATATACGTTGACTGGTAGAGAATGCCTTGTTGCATTAAGTCCGCCTATGTACCACTACTGTTCATGAAGTTTAAATAAATAAATAAATACGTTCAGCCCTTCAATTGTTAAGAAGTAACAAACACACACTCAATTCACTCTTATCTCTGTATGTTATAACTTGTTTTGATATACAATCAAACTCATATTACTAAGGCTAAAGTTCGCAAGTGTGGTAATTTTCCACATTTATGTAGGCGAAGCCGTTGCCAGCAGCAGAATTATGCACCACGGACCCTCTGATAAAACTGAAATCCATCTATTACCGTTATTCTTTTCACTATAACTATCCGGTGAACCACCGTAAGCGCGGGCTTGCGGACAGCGCGCAATGGGTAGCTTGCTTTCCGACCGTCTGGTAACTGTCCGGATCGAGCCCAAATCGTGGACGGCGCGCACTGCCCGCGCGCCTCAAGCAGCTGTTAGCAACAGCAGGGGCCCAGCCGGGTCGAAACCTACTGGGGCCAGAGTTATCCGAAAGGGAAGCTCGGTCCCGGAACAAAAGGCACGAAGGAACGGGGTGGGCTTTTAGTCAGTAAGAGTCTGATACTATCTCCCGCTCCGCTCGAGAGCGGTGGTCGTCATTGGATGATTTTTCCCACCAAGAAAAAAAATATCAGGTGAACTGCCGATTTGTTTAGCATACTTAATTTAAAAAAAAAAATTAGGCCTATACTGTGTCCCACTACGTGGCAAAAGCCTCTGCCTTTTCCTTTCAAACCTCTCTGTCCCACGAATATGACCAAATCGACCTCGGCGACATCTTCCACCGTCAGGCGACCAATGAGTGACGATCTTCGCCCGCATGCGTTTGTGCGACGTGGTCAGTCCACTCTCGCTTCAGCCTGGCTGCTTTTTTCTCAACGTTAACAGCAGCGTGGTATTTCTAACGCGATCTATTTACTTTGGTGAAGCAATTAAACATGTGGTAGGTACGTGGGTGCGGTGCGGCGATGAGCGAAGCGAAGTAGCCAAATAAATTATTTTTCTGCTTTTCTTTCTTTCTTTATCAGTTGGTTTGATTTTTTCACACGAACCCTTGCGGTATGGTGACTTTTTTATATAAATGGTGGCTATAGCAATAGCTATAGCTGCAATTTCGCGCGCAAATAGGACAGGGTTACCGCGTCGCGTGGTATTTGCGGGAACCGCATGAGATCGCTTCGCAACAGCAATCAAATTTAATCTGAATATTGCGCGCCACTGCCAATTTTGGTTTTTCAGTAAGTGACCAACTTGCACCCTGTCCTTTCTAATAGAACTAAAATATTGTAACTTTAAAATCCTCTTCTCCACAGGCGTCCCAGCGCGACACACCGCGTTCTCCTCTTCCACGACTTCGCACGCAACTACACACATACGTACCCCATCCTATTCTGGCGCCTCCACGAGAAGTTCAACATCAGCAACCCAACACCACGCTTCGACATCTCCGTCGCTAAACTCAACGTCGACTTCTACCCCTTCACCATGCAACCTTCGGTATTCGACGAGAAGCCAGCTACAGTTCTTGATGCAGCCATCTGGAAGACACTGTCGACTATGGACAAAAGGCTCTTCCTAACCAACGACCTTGCCAAATACGAAGTGAAGGTCACCAATCCAGGGAAGTGCTTCGAAGGGTATGGAGTGGAATTGGACGACAGTATGATATGCATCGATGTGTCTGATTACGATGACTGCTTCATCCATGAATTTGGACCTTTGTACGCCGGTGATAAGGTCGTGGGTATCCTGGCAGTGAAGCCCAGGGACTGTGACATGAAGTTGGCGATATTTACCAACGTTTCTTACTATAGTAACTGGATTTTGAAAGCTACACACACTACTTATTATGGATGATGTTGTGTTTATTTTGTAGTGTTGTTGTTTTATTTTGTAGACTAGCAAACCGTTTCACTGGAATCGCTTTAAGTGGTAGGGCACATTGCTCGCAGAACAGATGCTCTTTAGGGATAATAGGTCCTTTTTTTAGCTAGGAAAGTCATCTAATCTTTAGGGTGGAGCGTGATAGCGTGTCAGACTTTTACTGACTAAAAATCTACTCCTGTTCCTTCTTTGCCATTTTTGCAGGGTCCCGGGGATCTCTTTCACATCACCCATGGCCCCAGTAGGTTTCGACTCTGCTGGGCCCCTGCGGCCACTAGCAACTGCTTGAGGCGCGCGTGGAACACTACGCGTCATCGAAGACTTGGGCTCGGTCCGGATGGTTACCGGACGGTTTGCACTGTCCGCAAGCCCGCGATAGGTGCTGGAGTGGCGACCACGTAAGGGTCGAAATTGCGTTAAGCGGACGCCCGCGCGGTCCCGTACAAAGTGGTCCGCTGCGGGGATCCGCGCGGGCATCCCTTGCGAGGAGCCAGGTTTCGCACTCCGTAATAAATATTAAGTTCTCCATCAACACGACTACATGCACGGCGTAAGTTGAACTAGCGACACTGCGCAGGTATAACGCAACTATATTGTGAAATTCTGTCTACACCGTGTGAGGTACAAAAATTTCAGGACGATAATAAAATAGTACTATAACGTACTAAATATACATGGTAGAATTATTCGGTTACAAGAGTTGGTCCCGCCACTATGATGTTTATATTAATCCGGTTTCCGACGTCGGGACCGTCGCACACGATTGTCAAGCAACGAGTGCTCGTCGCGGGCGTACGTTTAATGCAGTTTCTGCCCTAACGGAAGACGCAGCGGTAGTTCTACAAGAACAAACTGGATGACTTGGTGAGGATGGTCACAGAAATACGATGAATGTAAGACGCATAGGACCGGTCGGTGTGGCGAAGTTCGGGTGTCATGATACAATTTATTTATTTATTTATTTAACACTTCATGCACATGGGTACAGAGGCGGACTTAATGCCTTAGGCATTCTCTTCCAGTCAACCTTTAGGTGATGCGGAGAAAAAGTAGTGGTAGGTGCAATAAAAGAGTGAGAAAAAGGCAAAAACAAGAATTTATATACTAATAGACCATAGAATGGATATACTAATAAACCATAGAATAAATATATACAACTATACAATATATACTCAAATTAATACACTACATAAATACACTAAAATAGTCAAATAATTGGTCCAAATCGACAATAGAAAAACATTAACGCTGTGATGAAACTACTGCCAGCTTTCTACGAATAAACTCGCGAACTTTGATTTTGAATGTAAATCTGCTTGTTGCCATCCTGATCTTCTGGGGAAGCGCATTCCACAAAGAAATAGCTTGAATAAAGAAGGAATAGTGAAGAAAGTCAGTACGATGAGTGGGACAATGGAGAAGGCGGTTATTAGATGAGCGCAGATTTCTATTGTGGTTAGCGCAAATGTATTGAAAGTGAGGGGCTAAATAACTGGGGCAATTATGAGAATCAAGAAACGAAAATAACGTCGTGAGCGCCCTTTGCTCTCTGCGCTGACGTATGGGCAACCACTTTAGAAGCAACCGATGCGCTGAAACATGATCATATTTCCGAAGATTGAAAACAAATCGAATGCAGTAATTTAGAAGGCGGTCAAGTTTATTGAGGAGATCTGCATTCAGGTCATAGTAGCACACGACGCCATAATCGATGATTGGTAAAATCAGAGCCTGCACAAGCATTGTCTTCGTGCTAGATGGTAAAAAGTTCTTCAATCGAAACAGAGCCCGCAGCATTCCAGTAACCCTTTGACTAACACTAGCCACTTGAGTACGCCAGTTCAGGGTACTATCAATACGCAAGCCTAGATCCTTTACATCGGTGCTGAATGGGACAATCGTACCGTCGAAACGAACTGGTGGCAAAGTTGCACTGTCCACCTTAGCGATGATTCGAGGACTTCCAATGATGATAGCCTGACATTTATTGGGGTTCACTGCAACACCAAATCTGTCAGACCAGGCTTTTATGGCTATTAGGTCCCTATTTAATTGGTCGATAGCACCAGGTATTTCGTCGACCTTCGCTTGACAGTACAACTGCAAATCATCACAATGTGTAATATCTTGATACAACTTGTAATATCATTCGCCATACATTAATCCACTTCATCTAATCAACTAAAAGCTAATGTGCTCAAAGTCGAATCTACAATGTTACATTATAAGCGAATGCCCGTCAGTCAGGGTATGCTGCGTCTGGACTCAACGGTCACGTCTGATACGCAAGAGAGAATTGTGGCGAATTCGTCCCTTTTGGACAAGCTGTAAGTACCTTCGCCCCGGGCGACAATTTGTAGCGATGCTGTAGCGCGTTCGCATCGATAAAGCTAATGCGAATAACACGCGTTAGTAGCGATGCTGTCACGCGCTTACGAAATTGTTACAAAAAATTTAAGTGGGCGAGGGCCCTAAGAAACTATTTCATCAGACTTATAAACAAAAATAAAAGCACAAAATGATCAGACAGTAGTCTTCATAATCCAACTTGTATAATGAGAAATATTTGTAAAAATAGACAATTTCATATCACAATCCACAGGCTTAACCAATAAAACACCGACAACTTTATCTCCTGAATAAATAGGTCCGAAATCGTGATGAAAGCAGTCATTATAACCGGTAGCGTCAACACAGATCATGCTCTCATCAATTTCCACGCCGAAGCTCTCGAAACATCTTCCAGGATGTGCGATTTTGAGGTCGTACTTTGTGAATTGGTTCGTCAGGTAGAGTTTCTTGTCCATAGTTGACACAGTCTTCCACACACTGGCTTCTATTTCCTTCGTTATAGACTCGTCGAAGACAGCTGGTCTTAATGTAAACTTGTAGTTTTGTACATTCAGTTTGGCAACTGCTATATCGTATTTTGGACTCAGTAATGTCTTGTTATATTTCTCGTGCATACGCCAGAAGAGAATCGGAAAGGAATGAGTCTGATTGTGGGCGAAATCGTAGTAGAGGATCGCGCGGTGAGTGTGCCCACGCAATCTGTAATGAGACGTGATAATTATATAGATTGTCAAAATCTTGAAAGCCTTACTAAAGGTCGTCGTGTCGCGATAGCCAGAATAGAGTTGAGGAAGTCGAATGGGCAGACCTTTTTAAAAAACCAGGCAAGTTGGAATTGGACTTGCGCACTGAGCTTTCCATAATATTAACTTAAATAAGAAAACAGTTCATTGCTCGAATTTATTTACGAAGATTTTTCCGGATCGCATTTTTTTTGTGACGTTACTACATATTTACTGTTTTCAAAGTTTTTTTCCTATAGTTGTGCCAAGAAACCTTGCTTTATGCCAAATTTCAGGATTCTAGGTCATCGGAAAGTACCTTAAGAATTTAGTTTCCCTTCAGTGTGTCGAAATACACGATTTTTTGCGACATAAACGTGCGTATCTTTATTTTTCATTATCTCAGAAGTTTGATTTTTTTTTCACAGCTTCAAAGGACCGCAGACCAGTGTATAGGGTTTTAATTTCAACTCGATATCTCTACGCTTACCCGAGATGAAGGGTCTTGACAGACAGACGGACAACAAAGTGATCCTAAAAGCGTTTTGTTTTTTCCTAGTTTTGAGGTACGGAACTCTAAAAATACTGGGATACAGACACTATTCGTCCAAACAGATGTTAATGAAATCAAGGAGGCAGTTCAAGGAAATACGGGTGAATCTAAAAGTGAACAGGTGGTTTAGCATGTAGCTTAACACGCTCACTACGTTATGAGGTCGAATAAGCCACATGCGTCACTTCGCAGGTGCGGCAGTCAAGATCGCTTTCTTTCACTCTGTGCGGGGGACAGCTATGTTAACATTTCTATGGCTTCTGCCACACTAGACGGAAATTCCATCGCGGAAAATCGGCGACGGAACGTTTATACAAGTTATTGCATATAAATTGCAACTAGCGGGCACACTACGAGGAAGATCGGTCGCTCCGCTAGTTGTCGTTCATATACAATATTTTGTATAAACGTTCCGTCGCCGATCTTCCACGATGGAATTTCCATGTATTGTGGCAGAGGCCTAAGGGTATGTAACAGAGACAAATTTTAAATAAAATTGATTCTCTCAAGAAGCGTTACTGCGATGTTTTTAGAAACAAAATTTTGTGAAGCGCGAAAGAACTAATACGCACTGCAAAGTTCAACTTTGCGTCTAAAAGACCCCATACGCACTGATCAGCAAGAGCGTATGGGGAGTTCAGACCTTGAGAAATGGCTCCGCTGCGAGCATGTTAGGCGATACTGCCACGCTCCCCGCAGCGTAGTGCGTGAATGCGTGTCTTAACGTTGCTTGTAAGTATCTCCGTTTGTATAGAAAACACGCACAGTCCTACACACTGAAAATGCATCCACGCGCGTTCATGCAGATCATGTACCTACATGCGAAACACGCAATCACGCGCGTGGGTGCGGGTTGACACGCATGGTATGCCACACTAAGTCTCGTAGTACCGTGCGTGATTTTGTATGAAATGAGTGCGTGCCTGCGTAAATTTACAAGACGCACCTACGCGCGTGAGTGCGTAAAAAACCCGCACGATGATGCAGATGAGACTCCCGCAAGTACGTGCGTAGGAGCATTTTCACGCACTATGCTGCGTGGTGCGTGACAGTGTGATAATCAGTACCTAATACAGAAGTCTGCAGAACGACCTTTAAACTCACCTACAATGAGCCGCAGTAATAATCCATTTAACCAGAATAATGCTAGCAAAACATGCAAAAGACCACACGCTAGTAGAGTTTCTGGTCACGGCAACCATATAGGGGAACCTTTCAGCCAAACGCAAGTTGTAATTCTGGTCAGCGTCGCCCAGGGTTACTACATGGCGCAAGATGTTCGCCGTCTGTGTACATTTAGTCTCATTCGGTGGTTGACGTTTGGTTTCCTCCGCAACCGAGTTCAGTTTCATTCCCATGAAGAGAACCAATACCAAGATCACTATAATCACTACAACGATAACTATTTTATTTATTTTGTCTTTATTGACCATTTTTTATATATATGTATCCAAAACCTATGCAATTTTATAAATCTGTTCTGAAGTGAGTTTTTGACAGATCGTGTCCGGATTAGATTTGGGTGCGTTCCTTTTATTCCGTTCTGCTATATCGAAAAAAAAAAAAAAACTACGAAATCCAAAGCTTTCGACAGCGCGTTGTGTTTCACGCGCGACTTCAGAGAGATGTCAACAAGATTGACCCGATCCAGATATCTGTGAAATCTGCGGGATTGTTCAAAAGAATTCCCATGGTCCTGGACCACGACGGGCAACTGAAGGGTCACTCACAGGTCTGTTACTCCCTCACGCTCCACCCAGAGCGGGAGAAGCCACTTGATGACTTTTCACGTAGAAAAACAACTTTATGTACTTTAAGTATATTTTTAAGTAGTATTTTATATCCTTAAAAATGTACGAGAGCAAGTTTTTCCAAAATATCATATTTTGGAAAAACTTGCTCTCGTTAATCAAATCTTAGTAGATTCTGGGAGCAGTGGTCGCCGATTAGTAACGGCCCCGACTTACGAGTTGTAGGTCGCGGGTTCAAACTCACCCAGGCGCATTACTTTGCGTAATTTATTTTATCACCACTGCTCTCAGAATGGTGAAGGAAAACATCGTGAGGAAACCGGCATGTCCTAGAACCAAAAAACAGGCATGTGACATTCATCAACACGCACTGGGCCCGCGTGGTGGATTACGGCTCATTCCCTCTCCTAGAGAGGAGGCCTGAGTCCTAGCAGTGGAAACATTATACAATGATTATGCTTATGCTAGTAAATTCTGAATTGAAACAATGCTTGTTGTAAGTAACGAATGCTCACCTGCAATGTGCAGTAGTGACAATCCATTTACCCAGTATCAGACTGCCAAAACAGGCAAAAGACCACAGGCCAGAAGCATTTCTCGTCACAGCGATCACATAGGGGAACCTTTCAGCCAAACTGTAGGCTTTCTTCAGGTTGATACTGCTGAGGGAAACGACATGTCTCTCAGAACGTTTCTTTTCCGCCCAAAACTTCTTTTGAGTCTCGTTCTTGTTACTCAAAGCCCAGACATAATTTACACATGTTATTATGGCTGCTACATAGATCAACGCCAACACAACTATAATAGCTTTTGTACTAGCTTGCATGTTTAGTTTCGGGAGTTTTAACTATAAAATCTTCGTCAATGGGTTCTTCGTTACTGTTATGTTATTTCTAGTTAGTCTAAACTCATGAGAAGCCTCAATTTTGTCTCGAAATTGTTTGCAGTTATTTTAGCTGTTTATCTGGATTTGTGTTTACAATTTTGACAAAAGTGTTTCTTTGACAGGTTCTGTCTGGACGACTGTTTTTGGGTGCGTTCCTATTCTTCCTTTAGCTGCCGTTGGTTTTAATTTTTATAATTTCTACTTTCTTATAAGTTCTATTAAGTTCTTTATGTATCTATTAAGTTCTTTTTTAATGAGGTAATCAATCGCCAAACTTAAGTGGCAATGAGCAGGGCACATTGCACGCAGAAAGATGGTCGATGGGGTTCTGGAGTGGCAACCACGTACCGGAAAACGCTGCTTTGGCCTTTAACAAGGTGGACCGATGACCTGGTCAGAGTTGCGGGAATCCGATGGATGCGAGACACACAGGGCCGGTCGTTGTGGCGACACTTGTGGAGGCCTATGTCCAACACTGGACGCCTTTCGGCTGATATGATGATGATTTTTTTTATTGATATAAGTTAGTGCTTGACTGCGATCCCACCTGATGGTAAGTAGAGATGCAATCTCTGATTGTGAGGCGCACTAGTTTATTAAGAGCCTATTTACTTTAGCTTTGAAGACACCCACCCCACACCCCTTTTAATGTGCTTTTGTGTACAATATTTGACTGGTCTACACTGTTCTTACATAATATCTATCAATATTGTAATACCAACCACTTTTAAAAAAAAAAGTAACCATGGAGTTTCTTGCTAGTTCTTCTCCATAGGAAACGACCATTTTGGAACCGTGCACTAGCTTCTGACGTTTTATAAGTGCCCATGTAGGCCTATGTGAAATAAAATATTTTTGACTTTGACCCAAATTATAATGGGACGGGATGATGAAATCATCAGATACATCTTCCAGCTCTAAATGGAGCGAGAAAAAATGTCAGATTTTTATTGACTAAAAACTATCCGTGTTCCTTTAGTAAGCCTTTGGGCCGTGATAACTTTTTCAGATATTGCCGGAGCCCTTCCTAGAATAAATTGTGGTCGATTTACTAGTGAAAAAGGACGAGAAACGACAAGAAAATGATGAGGTTGTTTAAACAAACTCATTGTAGCGTGGGCGTCGCGTTTTTCAGTAACAAGCTTGGCGATTGGGCTGGCAGTCGCTCCACGTCCACTCTGGTATTTAACTGCATCTGATTATTACTGGATGGCGTCTGTGTTGGGAAAAAGCTTGACAAATGATAGTCTGGTCAGTTTTCTGACTAATCAGATGCTGAAGGAGTTAACTGTATGTTAATTGAGGAGCTTAGAAAAATTCCTGACAGCATTTTGCTCATCTAAACCTGGATCACATGCAACATCGGACCAGTAGACGTACGGTATTGCACCATCGGTATTATACAAGGTTGGCATCCCACTCACACGTACGAAATACACGACTTTACGACATAAACGTCCTTATTTTTTTTCGTAAACTCGGTAGATTTGTTTTTTTTTTCATAGCTTCAAAAGATCGCAGATCTCAGTTATCATTTCAGACGATACACGTCCACTGTTAGACATAGGCCTCCCCCAAGCGTCGCCAAATCGAACGTTCCTGTGCGTCCCGCATCCATCGGTTTCCCGCTACCTTCACCAGGTCATCGGTCCTCCTTGTAGGAGGCCTTCCAACGCTGCGTCGTTCAGATCTGAGTATATAGTTTAATTTCAACTAGATACTTCCACGGGTTCCCAAGATAAAGGGTCTTGACAGACTGACAGACGAACAACGAAGCGATCCTATAAGGGATCTGTTTTTACCTTTTGCGATACGGAACCCTAAAAAATCTCCTGTTTTGACAAAGACTTACCAGCAAAATGCAGCAAATGATCTTATTTAACAACCAAACCTCCTAAGCAGTAGTGTAACGGAACTCGTGTTAATTGCGATTTAGAATATTGTTGACTGGACTAATTTGTTATTGTTGTGGTGAATAAAGTTCTCTGCTAGTAAACCGGCATTTAATTACTTACGTACGTAACAGTATTAAGTCAGCATTTAACATCAGGTGAATATTTATAATCAGGCCCGTTTTTAATTTTACAGTAAGTATAATTCGCTAACGCCGCAATGGACATAAGCATGAGTATCACCATTACAACTATGATTGCTCTTGAGTTGCCTTCCATTTTAGGTGGGAGTGTCACTTATACATGATTTTAGCTAGAAAGTTGTTTAATTTTGCGGTTTTCTGGAACTATGTTTACAATTTTGGCAAGAGGTTTGACAAATATTCTCGAGTTTTGATGCGTTCCTGTGTTATTTTTGCTACCATAGAGTTTTAATTTTATACACCCCTACTTTTTAATTAGCACACAACAAAATAGGGCTCCATCTGTACCCGTCACTGATCATATGTTTGTAGTCAAAAGTAGAAAAAACCGAAATCCTAAAATTAACCACGAAAAAGTAAATTCATCATAGAATCAATCAAACATAACAATTGCTAGTAGAACGTTGCCTTTCATACCTGGCCGAGTTTTTTTCAGACACAAACCCTTGGCCCCAGTAGGCTTCGACCCTGCTGGGCCCCTACGGTTTGCTGACATCTCTCTAAGACGCGCGTGGAACACTACGCGTCGTCGACAACTTGGGCTCGGTCCGGATGGTTACCGGACGGTCGGACAGCGAGCTAACTATTGCTCGCCGTCCGCAAGCCCGCGCCTACGGTGGCCGGAAATCGGGATCGAAATCTCGGGGGCTGGGGCGTGAGGGTCGTTCCCTTACGCGTGCTGCTGCCTCCTTTGCTAGCATTACTGTTTGGCAGAAAGAGGCGACCGCCTGTAGCGGGCTCCCTGAGGCGTCTTTGTAATTTTCTTCTCGTCACTACTAAATCACAATCTCTTCTTTTCCCTATCCTGCACTCTGCTGCTACCAGCTCCCTTGATCTGATCCAAAACCAATTGGATAACTTTGAGCGAGTTCAAACTCTCTGTATCAGGCGTATGCAGAACTACGTAACTATGACCACGTTTTGAGTTTTGTATTCGCCTTCGCCACACATGTTGTTTATTCTTTGACATCCTTTACATCTTAAACTAGCTTTAGTCAGCGGCTTCACCCGCGTAAAAAATAACCTTTTACAAAAAAAAATATACTTAACCGACTTCAATGTTAACACTGAAAAGTAGAAAAATAACTTTAATTTTGGAAGTCGGTGTTTCTATAAAAGTTTTGTCTCTTCGTTATTTAACACCGAATTCCGAAATTGTACTTTTCAATGTTATCATTGAAGTCGGTTATATTTGTTCTAGCAAAAAAAAAAAAATTACATTTATTACACAATACTTACCACCACTAAAAAGTACCACTCAGCGAAACTTAAATACCTTATACCTAGAGTTCATCTCCCAAACACGGTTAGATTACATTAATTTACCTTCTGGCTTCATCACCAGATCAGTTCGATACATCTCCTCCCCCTTTTCTTTCAGTCAGTCATCGACTACACGTATAAACAAAGCAATTTTACTTGTTACGACAGTTCTGCTATGATGCTATGAGGAGTTCTGTTCCATATCTTCAAAGTTCATGATCAGATCATAAAAATATTTCTATGGGACAAACTTGTAAGTTTCATTTAAAACAAAAAAAATCTAAATTGGTCCACAATTGACCGAGTTATCGGTGAACACATAAAAAAATACATTCAGCCTAACATAGGACCTCCTCCTTTTCGAAGAGGGTAAAAAAAATAATACATTTAAGTGTCGCCTAGTGATAATAAATAATATTCAATAATATTTTACAACTATCACACAACGTCGTCTAGTCCCAAGCTAAGCAGAGCTTGTGTTATAAGTACTATACAACTGATAAACTTATATATTTCTAAATACACACAAATTATAGATAAATTACACCCAGATACAGAATAAATGATCGTGCTCATCACACAAACATTTGTCCTGGGTGGGAATCGAACCCACGAACTCCGGCATAGCAGTCAGGGCTACTAACCACTAGACCAACAGGCCAGTCATATAAATGTAAATGGGCATTCGTTTGTTGTTTACAGTTGAACCTGCGTACAAAATCAATTCTACTAGATTTATGATATTTTAATATACAACATTTTCTTCACCACATTTGCAAACCACGATGAAAAACAAAATGTTTTCGAATTTTCTTACTCACGCAATAATTAACCTTGTACGTTTGTTATAGAGCTGAAAATAAAATAAAGATGTTTTAAACTTATTTCCTCAGAGAAATGGTTGACTGTTTTGTCAGAGGGGTCATAGAACATTAGTTTATGGGCCGAAGTCAATTGATTTGGGGGTGAATTTGGATATTTGAATGAATTGTTAATGTCATTAGATAGGTATTATAAAAAAAATTGCCAAGACTGCACTGCGCACTGAGACCGTACAAACTACAACTCCCGAATTTTTCTGAATTACAATTTTTTTGTGACGATTGTTTTCAGATTTATTTCTATATACCAAATTGCCCTCTCCATACAAATTCTCCAATCAAGTTTATCATTTTGCATGGCGAGGCTGATTTTTTTTTCGTTTAGGTACTGAAAAAAAAGATTGTTCAGTTTCGTCTACTGAGCAAGCCCTTGAAGTTTTTGGAGGGCTGTCCCTTACACCTTTTATACCTATGCTATATGACATTGCTTCACGCCAAATTTCATGATTTTGGGTCAACGGGAAGTACCCTATGAGTTTTAATTCCTTTGAAAGTATCGAAATACACGTTTTTTGCGGCATAAGTGGCCGTATCTTTTTTTATTCGTTAACTTAGAAGTGTGATTTTTCACAGCTTCAAGGGACTGCAGATCTAACAACATAGTTTTTACCGACCGTTGACCAGTGAGTGCCGCGGAAATCCGATGGATGTGAGACGTTCAGGATCGGTCGTTGTAACGACGTATGGGGGAGGCCTATGTCCAACAGTGGACGTTTGTCGATTGAAATGATAATAGACACCAAACGATAACTTCAATTTAATTTTAAAATTTTGTTTATTTAACATAAAATATTGAACATCAGTTTGTCGCAGAATATTTTCTACAACATTATTTTTAGTTTATGCAAAACTTGAATATTGTTTATTCAGAATCAGTAACTGAATGGATTCTAATAGTTTAACACCGTATTACATTTTTTTCCAAAAATATCTAAAAAGGTCACCAGTTGAACACCACCGACACTAAATACAACACAGGTCACGGCAGGTCATAAGTGCCGGTAAACAGCTGTGTGCAATTTCAAAACAATCCCTCAATCGCCTGGATGGCCCGGTGACTATGTATTTTTGCTAACATAACAAGCTTATAACTACATAGATTCTTTACATATAAACACCTACTAGACACGTGTTTTGGGTTTTGCATATAATAAAACTAATGTTGTGTAGCGTAATTTTCCGTTTTGATCTACAGATCTCCATTCAGTTCGTGTTCTATCAACTCCATCATGTTCATTTTGCTGTTGACGATATTTGGCACGAACATCAGCACACCATCCGGATGTCTGGTAATCTGCGGGACATTCCTGACACACCTAGCGTTGCAGATGAAGTCACAAGTGTATGTATTGGGGTTGAAATGAAGACCTTCAGAGCAAATGTTCAGGCGGAATTCGTCTCCGATGCAAGAATAGTATTTGTCACACTCTTCATGAGCCCAAGGGGCAACATTGCAACCTTGTTTGCATCTCTCTGCTGGAGTAACTGGAACAGTTGGGCATATAGGGCAGCCAGGAGTTGTTCCTGGTAACACGGTTGAGTCTTCAGTACTGCCTTCAGTACTGGCTGGAGGACCTTCAGTATCGCAGATAGGTCCTTCTGTTTTCTGGTCTTCAGTTGTCATTTCTGTCGTGATGTCTTCAGTTGACATTTCTATCGTGATGTCTTCAGTTGTTAACTCGGTAGGTGCTTCTGTTGTCGTTATATTCTCAGGGACGTTAGTTAATAGTTCTGTCGTTGTTTCAAGAGTTGTTGATTCTTCTGGAACGACAGTTGAAGTTGTTGAGTTGTTCGAATCAGTGGTCGTTTCGTCTTCTGGTAGCGTTGGGTCTGTTATTTCTTCTGTTGGTCGATCTGTTGTGGTATTAGTTATCGGGCCTTCGGTGCCGCTGGGTAGTTCTGTAGTTGTTGTTATTCCTTCAGAAGGAGTTGTCGAGTCAGGGGTGGTGGAGTTGCTGGGTGTAGCTGATGATCCCCCACAGGTGCTGCCAGGGTTAGAGCACCCGCCGCCAGTCCAGTGTTCGCAGCCGGCCTCGTGGGGCCACGTGCATTTCTGGAATTTATAACAACAAAAATATTAATGAAACTTAAAGCAAGTCCAAAAAGAAAATAGGACATTTTTTGAACCGATTGTGGTAAACTTAAAAAAAAAAGTTAAGTTTTATTCACAAAACATATTAAAAATAGAACTGACACGCGCGGCAGGCCATAAAAGAGAGGGTGTTGAAAAGAGGATCAGTCAAATACAGTAAACAAAGTCCCCTATCGCGTCTGTCTGTCTGTCCGAGACAAAACAAAAAGTACCGAACGGATTTTCATGTAATTTCCACAGATGCAGAAAAGTCGAGAGTTTCAAAGATTTCTAACAACCACTTTATTAAGGTGAGAAATCACTTGAATGACCAATGAATTCCCGCTCTAGGAAGGAGCGATTTCAGACTTTTTAACTTAGCAAAACCACACTTTTGTTCCTTCTTTGCGTAGCATTTCTGCACCCCTAGCCAAACTACTACCGTTCCATGTCGAATTTTGTTCTCCAATCGGTAACGTCTCGGTATCAGCAATACGGTAGTTTCCAGGGTCACAATAATTACATTTTATTTAGTCCGTATTTTAGATTATATAAAAATATTGGACACGTATTTTTTCTTTTTTAGATTAAACAAAAAATAACAAAGATATAGCCCATTAAAGTTACGTGAGACGTCACCCCGTGCGAAAAAATGCAGCACGGCGTGACGTTACACGTAACTTCGTCATTTGTGGTTTAATTTACAGAAAAAAAAAATCCGTGTCCCTTATTTTTGAATAATCTAAAAGACGGACTAATTACATTTTTACGGCAACTAGCCTAATATAGAAAACGATAAGTTGGTAGCCATATTGATGTGCCTGAGTCGGACGCTCGTTCTACAACGTGGGTAGTGTTTGTGTAACAAATGATGTAGCGTCGAACATTGTAGAAACGATAACAATTCATTGTATCATTTTTAAACGATGTGAAATTGGCTACGAATTTTCTATTCTTTTGTGTTAACCACGTGACTAAACGTTGAGATGATTTCATTCCCATACATTTACTTTTCGAATAGTGTTAATGATTGCAGATTATCAACTTGGCTGGGGTGCAAGACCCGGACACAAGATAGATAGGTACAGAAGACAATCTCATGTATGTACTTCACTTTTTATACCTACGCTCGGTGGACGCACACTAATGAGCGTTTGAGCCGGAACTGTTCGACAAGCGAACCGAGGCGCTCTGAGATTTCGTGTTCGTGAGCGGTGTCTATGTGTGCGTTGCTCGAGCGCGCTTTGTATATAGATTGACTTCTATAGTTCTGTACCTATCTATTTTGTGACTCTGGTCTCAGATTTCCTTTCGGAAGTCAACCCTTGCGATGATGGAGCAGTTTGCTAGTTTCATTGTAGTTACCTGCAGCGTTGGGCTGAAGTGAGTCGCAGTGGGACATCCCATCTCGATTAATCTTCCACTATCGCAGACATAGTACTTGTCGCATTCAGATTCATGAGGTAGCAGGTGTGGGATGCTGAAGTTAGCTGGGCAGCCGTTGGGCAGAGCCTCCCAGTCTCCAGGGGCATTTGTGGCTGGTGCGTCTTCGCTGTCTGGAGTAGTAGGTCGAGCTGTAGCACCAGCGCTTCCGGCGCAGCGTGCCACATTACGAGGCCAGTCACAAACCTGAAAATTTAACTCAATGCTGCAAAAAACTAAAAACTTAAATTAGAGCAGGCGCCAAAAGGAGTTGAGTGTGCAAAATATGAGGCCCGCCTTCTGTGAATACTTTTGAACTCAGAAAAGCATGCACATTTTGATTTTGGATGTTACCAGGAGGTATAATGGTCCATTTTTTTCCTCCCTCTCTTTGAAACAGCAAGTAAATTGACTGAACAAATGCTAAGAATCATTTTATTAATTGTTTAAGTAACAATATCTAATTTTTTCTTATGTTTGAATATATAGATCTATAGGAAGCCAACTAAAAAAAAAGTTTGTCGGACTCGCTCACTGAGGGTTCCGTACAAATATTGTTTATCATCATTGGCACCAGATTTACCTAGGCAACCTATGCGCAATGTCTTAATGAACACATTATCTATCACATAATATTTATCATAATCGAATAACAGATGAGGGAAGAGAGAGAAGAAATCTCTTTTCTTCTGTCGGATCTTAGATCATACGAAAAAAATTTTTGAATGACAAACTGACCTGAATTTCGAAATGGAAAACGGTCCCAGGTGCACAATCCCGTTCGACCTTTTCACCGAAATTACACTGGTAAAACTTTTCGCATTCTTCGTGAGGAAGAAGGTGATGAATGTGGATGTCAGCGGGGCAACCATTCTCCAATACTTCTCCGATGTCAAATGTCCCATTAACTGTTATGGTTCCAACATCGTCAGCTGCTGTGATGGGTTCATCGTCATCGTATTCATCGTCATCATCTGTGGTGCCTTCATCATCGTCATCAGCTGTGGTGGCTTCAGTGACGTCATAAGCTGGGGTGGTTTCGTCCTCAGTATCGACTTCAGGTGAGTCTTTGTTCACGCAGTCTGTTTGCCAGGACCAAACGCAGCGCTTTAAACAACAGGTTGATTAGTTTTAATTAACTATCAAGCCTTGTACGCCTTGATAGTTAAACTGTAGGAACAAAAGATTGAACATGGTAATTTAAAGCTATTTAAAATAGAAGTTGATGACTCATTTATATTATATCACCTTACTCTAGTTGTAATTTTATTTTCTATGTTACTTTAACCATCAAATAACAGAGTTATTTAAAAACGAACTGGTTATAATATTTAGTGTCTAAGTATTCTTTCAGCCAAATTGTTTTATTATACATTGATATTCTAGAAATGTCCTCAGTAGATCATAAAGACATTCTCTACACTGCCTTCGGCCGAAGCTGAAAACCAGCGCTGTGGATTTATGTTGAGTGTTCGTATTTCTTGCAACTAAATTATTATTCTGTCTTTACCCGCCTATCATTATTAACATTACAATCTTTTTTAAAACAATAAATAGTAATAAATCTTTATCAAGCGTCGGCGAGGCCTCTGTCCAAACTAACATTACACATTTATGCTCTATTACTCATTTATAATCGTCTAATAAACTTCTATGGGTACTAAATCCATAAAAATGATAATATGAACATTGGTAAGCGAAATATTTTAATTTGTGAGTCATGAATAGAGTTGCGCAATTAGAAATATCATAAGAATAGTTGATATATTGATATTATCATTAATTTTTTAGGAGTGACTACTATATTCCGCACAGTCGCAAAATGAATAACTGTTCTATCACTTCATCTATTTATAGGGTTATTTGTAAAACACCAACAACCTTACAGGACTGTATTACTAACACCATAAACAACAACTTTTGTTTTATGGTTTTTTACAAAACATTATTAAACAATCCCCGCTCCCCTCCGCTATTGTACTATCGCGTGCTTCGCATATACTTCGTAATATTTAGAACGTTTAATTTAATTATTTTTATTATTAATATTCTGATGAACTAAAATATGATAAATAAAAATCATAGAGCAAAAGTTGTTGTTTATGATGTTACGAACATGTCCTGAGAGATTGCCAGTCTTTATAACAAATAACCATGTGTAGTAAAAAGCTGCTTTGACTTAGCAAACGGTCATTTCAATTTTGTTGATTAGTCTACTAATCTAATATGTATAGATTTTTTTTTATTGATTTAAACTAGTGCTTGACTGCGATCCCACCAGGGCCTCAAGTCTGCTATTACAATAGTGGCAGAATGTTCTATCATTGATTTCATAATTGTTGATTAGACAAGTTTTGGTAATCTACTAATAATATTGGCATCATTATGACTTTCCAATGGTCAACCACTGACACTCCATTGAAAGAAGTGGCATAAAATAGTAATCTCTTACGTATTGACCAATGAATATTTGACGTATGCGGTAATCTGCTAAAACTTTGACAGTTTATTTGATCAGTGTTCTACCATTAGAACGTTATTGTGCAGTTATTGGTTTCAATATGCTCGACATTATCATTCTACCACAACTCTATTACGATACCACTGACCGATCGATGATCGATCATTATGAATTAGCAGATTACGAACTTTTAGCAAAACGACAATGGAATCGTGTTGGAATGACGAATTTATAAAAATAGCAGACTTGGGCCCCTGATGGTAAGCAGTGATGCAATCTGTGACGGTGAGGCGATATTGTTATTTTTACAAACCTGTGTTTCTGCATCGTAGAAGAGAGGGTCAGGGCAAGCCATCAAAACCTTCTCGCCCTTGTCACACACATAGAACAGCTGGCAGTTCTGTTCATGGGGGATGATCTTGTAAATGGTGTAGTCCACAGGGCAGCCATTCTCTAACGTATCGCAATCATCAACGTTTGAACTCCGAGCGGGAACTGCGACAGAAACAGACAAGGTTCGTTTGGATTGGATAACAACGACTTACGAGTTGTAGGTCGCAGGTTCAAATCCAGCCAGGCGCATTACTTTGCGCAATTTATTTCAACACCACTGGTCTCTAAACGGTGAAGGAAAACATTGTGAGGAAACCGGCATGTCTTAGAACCCAAAACTTCGAACCCGCACTGGGCCCGCGTGGTGGAATATGGCCTATTCCCTCTCCTACAGATGAGGCTTGAGTCCCAGCAGTGGGAAAATTAAAAAGGTTGATGATGATAATAGATAACAACCAAAGTTTACGCAAGTCATCAGAAAGTTCCACAAGAATCCATTGTAGGATCCACTTTTGTTTATTATTTTTATCAACGAAGTAAAGTCGTTTTTTTTTTCTTATTATTTATATTGACCACCATCTCACCTGATGGTAACCGATGATGTGGTCGACGATGGAAATTAAAAGCATTATTAGTATACATGCGGATGGGTGGAGAGGGGGAAGGAGGGGGATGGATTGTGTGAAGAGTGATATGGAAGAAAAGGAAGTTAGTGATAGCATGACGAGTGACAGGGTAGAATGGAAGAAAAAACGTGTTGCGCCGACCACAAATAAGATGGAATAAGGACAGGAAGATGATGATGATATTAACAACTGTTTTCTGCATTGCAATTTCTTACTTTATGCGGATGATTTAAAGATACACAAAAAATTAATGATCAATCTGATTGTACCAATTATCAATGTCACGGCCCCAACTCCTTTGTTCCGAGCACGTGACTGAGTATTGAGATGGCATCAAAACAAAGGAATCAGAGACGTGGTCAACTCGAGGCGTTCGACACAAGAGAATCGAAATGAAATGGTTGTAACTTGGCTAGGGGACAGGTATTGCTACGGTATTCTACACATTATGATACGGTGTTAGTACAAACCTGCTTCGTGAACTTCATTTAACTTGGCATTGGTCACGACTGCATTTTCGTCGGGACGGGCTTGCACGAGGGCTAAGGCCGTCAGGAGGAGGAGGGTTTCTGGAAGAGAAGAGAAGGAAAGATTAGTAACAATACTGTATGGTTAAGGGATGTGTAAGGTACACTTAAATGTTTAAGATAGTTAATGCAGATGCTAATTAATGTATACGAAATAGAGCTGTTTACATACGATATCCAGTTCGATACAGTCAAAATATTATTGCAGATTATCGATATAAAAACAAAATATATTCCATCGGTTTAGGTAGTTAACTAAAGGTTAAAAATCTTGAGATGTCTTTTTTTTCATAACGAGCTGAGCCCGCGACTTCGTTCGCATGGACTACAGGATTTTGAATTTATTTTTTATAAAATAAAAGTAGCCTAAGTTACTTCATATTACATCAGCTACCTGCCAATAAAAGTCCCGACAAACTCGGTCCAACCATTTCAGAGATTAGCCGGAACAAATAGACAGACGGACAAAAAAAAAATGTTATATTGGTGTTTGTATCGTATATAAAAGGTGTAAGGGGCAGCCATCCACAAACTTTAAGGGCTTGTTCAGGAGACGAAACTGAACAACCTTCCACAATTTTTTTTTTCAGGAAACGAAAAGAAAAATCGGTCTCGCCATACAAATGATAAACTTGATTGGACAATTTGTATGGCGAGGCTGATTTTTGTTTTCGTTTCCAGAATTTTATCAATGTCAATAAATCAATCAAAATGAAGAAAATGGATTTAAAGGTCAGCTGCGCGCTTTCCGGGCGCTGCTGGCCGCAAATAAATGCACAGATATGCGTACTGCCGCCTAGGCGGATGCGAGAGTTGCGTCCATTTTATTTCGGCCAGATGGTTCAAGGGATTATAAGCTTTAAGAAATATTTTAAGATTAGACTTACTATACATTCCTTTCTTTAGGTGTTCTTTTTGATGCACACACAGTCACAAGACCACTTTAGATATGCGACATTTCTGGATACTTAAACATAATATATACTCGATATCTTTTGGTAATCCGCGATTATCAGCGATTAGTAAGCAATCGATTTACTTGTAAACACATCTGATATCATTTTTGGGTTCGATTTCAATGGGGAAAAACACTGATCTTTCATTTGATAAGATTATCTTCATTTGATTAATAATTTGAAAAGGAAATATTAAATAATTTGCCCACAGTTTGCCCAAGCTACCAGAAGTTAATTTGGTTTTCTCGTGAGCTTTGTTAGGCTCAACTCGGTGTGAGTTAAGAGTCCTTTTACGTTTCGGCTTTACGCAAGTTTAGGTATTTTACGCACCGAGCGCTCGAGCGGACGGCTAACTGCGCCACCGATACTTTCATTCATACTTCTCGCTCGCACTTAATACGGCGACTAAACGATCTGGATTTTCCGTACTTAACTTAAGGTTTCTTAGGATGAAGGTTAGTAGGTGGAAATTGTTGACGTGTTATTTCAATTTTATAAAATGAATTTATATTAATTGATTTTTCTTATATTATTTTTTATGAACCATGTTTACATAATTTTTTAAATTGTTATGCAGTAATCGATTATAATATCTACAGTCAATAGCATTAGTATTAATTGTATATATTATAGTAGTATGGTTGCTGCAACGTATTCTAATAAATAAATCAACCAAATGTAATAGAATAGAATAAACTTTATTGTTCACCAAAATACTCGTAGTAACAATTTCACAGAAAATTAAATATTATTAATAAAATATATTTAATTAACAAATATATTAATTATAGAAAGAGAAGAATGAAGAGAGTATTTTTTTAATTATTACCCGACAACGGAGGGAACTTACGATTTTGACAGGCTATGTATGTATGTATGTTTGTGAGTATGTTCATTTGTTCCTTATAGCTCCTAATCTACTTATCAGAACTCGACATATGAGGTATCGTTAGAACAGTCTTAATCGTTCGCTGAACATATGCTGTGTGACGTGTCACAAAAAACGATATGGCGCCCTCTAGCGGACAAAAAGTAATGTGTTAAAAATAAAAATGGAGATAAATACGCCGTGTTTGGTATCATTTGAAAGGGCTTAAGTTGTGTATTTCCAATATGTTGCTCAAATTCAAAGTGACGCCCTCTAGCGGAAAAAAGATAATGTGATAAATGTTAAGATAAATACACCGTGTTTAATATCATTTGAAAGGGCTTCACCGGTACTTTGCAAAAATTAAAAAAAACAATGTGGCGCCCTCTCGTGGTCAAAAAGTTTTGTGTAAAAAAAAAGATAGTCTCCTAATGATGTCGTCCTTTCAGTGCGTGCCTGAAGGTTAGCAGCGTGGCTGCCCATTTCACTTCCTTCTCCTCTCCTCCATTCACTCTCAAATTATGAAAAGGAATGGAAAGAGTACAGTTAAACAGCGGCTGCCCTCTCTCATAAAGTGCACCTCTCAAATATACGAGGTCTGCACTTAAATCTCGTTGCAGTCCATCACCACCTGGAGACTGAAAAAACTAGCTCTACTATTCCTTACGGAGACGCAGATCAGAGGTCCGTCCGACGTGTCGTATCTTTCATACCCAGGGTTTACCTTGGAGCACAACTTCAAACCACTCGCGGGCGTATGTATGTATGCCCGGGACGACATCTGCTATCGGCGTCTCCGCAATCTTGAAGACTCCAGGTTCTCAACGCTTTGGGCTTTGGTCGCCACAGGCCTAGATAAAATAATCTACGCTTGTGTTTACCGTTCGCATAGTGGAGACGTCCGGGCTCACACAGCATCTGAGTGAGGCGGCAGATGCGGCTCAGCAGCGGTAACCTTCCGCCCAACTGGTGTTACTGGGGGACTTTAATGCGCACCACCAAGAGTGGCTTTTCCCATACCAGTGCACAGATCATGCTGGTCGTGAGATGCGGAAGCTAGCGCTGGAATTGAATCTCACCCAGCTGGTCTAGGGGGAACGAGGGTACCTAATGTGGATTCGCACACAACCAATTGCTTGGACCTTCTAATGACCACAGATCCAGACCGCTACTTAGTGTCGATATCTTCGCCTTTAGGCAGTTCTGACCACTATCTGGTTAAATCTGTGTCTATCTACTCCTCGCCCGATCCTAGTCCTAGAGGAACTCAGTGGGTTTGGCGATACAGGTCAGCAGATTGAGATGACAAGCGGTCTTTCTTCGCATGATATCCTTGGCAGCCCACTTGCTTTTCTTCGAAGGATGCATCGTCGTGCGCTGATGCCGTGACACATGTGTTACGACAGGGAATGGAGGACTACATCCCATACTCTGACGTAGCAATGTCGGACCAAGTTCGAACTTGGTTTGGCGCCGACACGAAAAAACATGCGGCATACCAAGCTTGGGCCGATGCTCGTATGCGCAAAGCCAGTGACGTGACTCTTAAGAAGAAGGCCTTTAACAGGGCTGCCAATTCGTGCAAAAAGATGTTGAGAAAGTCTCGGTTCGACCACATTAGCCGAATAGGGAACAAACTTGCTTCATACCCCGCTGGTAGTAAAGCGTTTTGGTCCCTGGAAAAGTCGGTTGAATCGAACTTCTGCCGTCCCTCACTTCCGCCACTACTGAGTCCCGACGGGACACTGGCCCACACCGCTGAGGAGAAAGCAAACCTAGTGCAGCCTGTGCCCAAGAAGGGCAGTAGAGCTGACCCGGCAAACTACCGACCCATCTCTGTTACGTCCATCCTCTGTAAGAGTATGGAACGGGTAATTAACAGGAAACTTCTAGCACACCTGGAAGCTAACGACATCCTCAGCGACCAGCAATACGGCTTTCATCAAAATCGGGCTACTGGGGACCTTCTAACGTATGCCATTCACATGTGGAGCGAGGTCATTGAGAAGCATGGGGAAGCGCTTGCCGTGTCCCTTGATATCTCGAAGGTCTTCGATAGGGTCTGGCACGAAAGCCTTATTGCTAAACTTCCTTCCTTCGGTCTACCCACTGGTCTGTGTGATTGGATCGCAGACTTCTTGAGGGATCGATCCATCCGAGTGGTAATTGATGGATGCTCGTCCGGTCAAATGGATATTAATGCCGGAGTTCCTCAAGGGTCGGTATTCTCGGCATCACTGTTTTTGCTGCACATAAATGACCTACTTAAACCCGAAACTTTTGGGTATGCAGACGACAGCACTGTTGCTGAGAGATATGTGTCTAACGCACGAGCTAGTGGGTCACAGATCCAGTCATTTCGAGAAGCTATGGTTGAACGCTTGAACTCATCCTTAGAGGCAGTCTCAGAATGGGGCGATGCCAATCTGGTCAAGTTTAATGTGACGAAAACCCAGGCGTGTCTTTTCTCCACTGAACGGAGCCAATTCCACCCGGCTCCATCTTTCCGGGGTGTAACCGTGCTAATTACCGACCACATTGAACTTCTTGGGGTAACGCTATCGTCTACCTTTAATTTCGGCTCCTACATCGAGGCAAAAGCCCAACTAGCTGCCAAAAAATTGGGGATCTTATCAAAGGTGAGACGGTATTTCACCCCGGAACAGCTGCTCAACCTCTATAAAGCGCAAGTTTGATCGTGTATGGAGTACTGCTCTCATCGTTGGGATAGGTCAGCCTAATACCAGCTGGATGCACTAGAGTCTATTGAAAAGCGTGCCAAGAAGATGGCAATGATGTTCTTGTGAAGTCAAAACTCCAAAGTCTTTAGCATCGACGCCGAGTTGCTAGCCTGTCTGTTTTCTATGGTTTACACTTCGGGGAGTGTGCACTAGAGTTACACAATTTAATTCCGCCAAGTCCTTTTCATCATCGGACCACAAGACGTACGGCGTTGCGCCACCGATACATGGTGGACACCCTATACGTACAAAGCAAGCCTATCCATTATAAAAAAGAAAGATATAACGTCGTGTTTGGTATCATTTCAAAGGTCTTCACGTAAATATGATTTAGCTCCAAAATCAGATATTTATCATATCATAAAGTAGGTATACCCGCACTGTTAACATCACCACGCAGTTTTGCAGCTTCAGCTTCTTTTTCAACCGCTTGTGTCATTGTTATTTCTGCAGTTTTCTTCCACATTTTTGCTACTTTGTCATGGCATTTGCTGAATAACCGGAAAGGTAAGGTAGGCAAATCCATCGAAGCAGACAGTTCATTTAGATTTGAAAGTCCAATGCCAGTTATTATCGCCACCGAAACCGCACCTAAATTGACATTCATGTCAACATTATTTTTAGAAGTTTTTAAATTAAAAAACTTTTTACAATAAAAAAAAAACACTAAAACCATCAAAAACATTTTAATTTCGGAATTCGGTGTTTCTCGATATTGTCTGTTTCTTATCTAACACCGACTTCCGAAATTAAAATGATTTTGATGATTTTAGTGTTTTTTTTTAGTGAAGTCGGTTATTTATTTTTGTAAAAAGTTTTTTTATTTCACACTTTTTAGTGGCAATACACTTACAGCCAGAGTACCTTTTTCTCGTGGCGATTCCAATTAACTCAAACCCTGCTTGGATACATTGTTTTATTATGAAGTTCCCGTGTCTACCTTCCGGCTCCATCATCATCATCAGATTAGTTCGATAGTACCTTATAGCCAAAGTGCATCTCATGACAATTCTAATAAGCCCAAACACGGGTAGGTAGGAACTCCGTAATTAATCAATGTATTGATTAATTACGGAGTTCCGGTGCCTATCTTCCGGCTCCATCATCATCATCAGGTCACTTCAATGATACTATTTTCAACATACCTATTCAAACCATTCATTTCTTTATTTTATCGTAGTCGCATAACTTCGTTCCAAAAAAATACTATCCTATTTTATGTACATTTTGACAGCACTATTTCAACATCTTCGAAACCATGAAAACGATACTCATGACGAAAAAGTTGATAATTTCTGACAGCCGCCATCTTAGATTTACATTTTGACAGCACTATCGGCTTCAACAATCTCAAAAACCATGAAAAAGACACCCATATCGAAAAAGTTGATAATTTATTGCAGCCACCATCTTGAATTTACATTTTGACAGTACAATCGTTTTCAACACCCTCGAAAACCACGAAAACGACACCCATGACGAAAAAGTTGATAATTTCTTGCAGCTGCCATCTTGAATTTATATTTTGAGAGTACTATCGGTTTCAACACCCTCGAAAACCATGAAAACGACACCCATAACGAAAAATTTAATATTTTTTGCAGCCGCCATCTTGGATTTATATTTTGACAGTACTATCGGTTTCAACATCCTCGAAAAACATGAAAAAGACACCAATATCGAAAAAGTAGATAATTTCTTGCAACCGCCATCTTGGATTTATATTTTGACAGTACTATCGGTTTCAACATCCTCGAAAAACATGAAAAAGACACCAATATCGAAAAAGTAGATAATTTCTTGCAACCGCCATCTTGGATTTATATTTTGACAGTACTATCGGTTTCAACATCCTCGAAAAACATGAAAACGACACCCATATCGAAAAAGTAGATAATTTCTTGCAACCGCCATCTTGGATTTATATTTTGACAGTACTATCGGTTTCAACACCCTCGAAAACCATGAAAACGACACCCATGACGAAAAAGTTGATAATTTCTTGCAGCTGCCATCTTGAATTTATATTTTGAGAGTACTATCGGTTTCAACACCCTCGAAAACCATGAAAACGACACCCATAACGAAAAATTTAATATTTTTTGCAGCCGCCATCTTGGATTTATATTTTGGCAGTACTATCGGCTTCAACACCCTCGAAAACCATGAAAACGACACCCATGACGAAAAATTTAATAATTTCTTGCAGCCGCTATCTTGGATTTATATTTTGACAGTACTATCGGTTTCAACACCCTCGAAAACCATGAAAACGACACCCATAACGAAAAATTTAATATTTTTTGCAGCCGCCATCTTGGATTTATATTTTGGCAGTACTATCGGCTTCAACACCCTCGAAAACCATGAAAACGACACCCATGACGAAAAATTTAATAATTTCTTGCAGCCGCTATCTTGGATTTATATTTTGACAGTACTATCGGTTTCAACATCCTCGAAAAACATGAAAAAGACACCAATATCGAAAAAGTAGATAATTTCTTGCAACCGCCATCTTGGATTTATATTTTGACAGTACTATCGGTTTCAACATCCTCGAAAAACATGAAAACGACACCCATATCGAAAAAGTAGATAATTTCTTGCAACCGCCATCTTGGATTTATATTTTGACAGTACTGTCGGTTTCAACACCCTCGAAAACCATGAAAACGACACCCATATCAAAAAGTACATAATTTCTTGGAACCGCCATCTTGGATTTATATTTTGACAGTACTATCGGTTTCAACATCCTTGAAAAACATGAAAACGACACCCATATCAAAAAGTACATAATTTCTTGGAACCGCCATCTTGGATTCACATTTTGAAAGAACTATCGGCTTCAACACCCTCGAAAATCATGAAAAAGACACCCATATCGAAAAGTTGATATATATAAATAAATCAACTTTTCTAGCCCCCCCTTTCACAATGCACGATAAGGAACTTCGTTCCAATCGCGACTATCTGGTATACTAATAATGTGTGAACTTTGCACATAATGAATACCGTTAAAAAATAAATACAAAGATCAAAAACGGCGTTCGTAGTTCACACGCACACAACAGCAATGCGGTAGCGTCTACGCAACAATCGGCGCACACAATGTTAGTATCGGAACGAAGGCGCGCGGGAAATAAACTGACATAGGTCCGACCTCGACAAGCGCTCGCGCGGTACTAGTCGCGGATGGCTTGCGCAGTGAAATATATAGTATTTTTATTTATTTAATTACAAAATAATAGTAGCGATTAAAAAAATAAAAATAATACTATAGTTTAAGCAAATGTTGTTGATTATTTTGGTATAAATTTTACGCCTAAATAATGTAGAACTTTAGAGATATTGGGGCTTGTTTCGAAGCCTTTTCGGTCGATAATTGAATTATGTAGATTTTTTATTTTTTTACACAAAAGGCATTTAACCAAAAACTACTCAATAATTTTTGAAGTTAAGGATATTTGACAGCTAATTAATATTAGTTTTGGTGGTAGATATTCAGTAGAATCTCCAAATTAGAGCTGCCAAATCACGTCTCCGTGAGTTTTTGCCTAAACATGCATCGGAAGAAAGTTTATTACTAAATAATTAAACAAGTTATCTAAAATCGGTTAAATAGTTAATATAGTAGAGAAAACAAACTATTTTTAACAATAATTGTTATTTCATTTAACGAACGTAAAACATACAATTTCAACGTCGAACACTTGCAATTTTGCGTTTTTTTGTAAAAGGCCTCTTAAAGAACGAGTCGCGCGGATGCCCTCGGCGCCGCGGGAATTCCGTGTTCCGATTTTGTCATGCGATAATAAGTATTATAAAAATGAAAATAAAGTAAAAATTCATATGACACTGAAACTGCGCTCCGCTTCGTTGCGCTTCGACGCTCTTTTAGTGTGAGTTGACCCTTAGTTTGTAAGCAGTGGTGGCTGAGTGGAAGTGGCTCCGACTTACGA
This sequence comes from Mythimna albipuncta, assembly GCA_929112965.1. Taxonomy (NCBI): domain Eukaryota; kingdom Metazoa; phylum Arthropoda; class Insecta; order Lepidoptera; family Noctuidae; genus Mythimna; species Mythimna albipuncta. Next base: position 522,925 of record OV815986.1, on the reverse strand, counting down.
GGTAAGTCACGGGTCCAAAAATTACTGTGTTTATTTCATCACCACTGCTCTCAAAACGGTGAAGGAAAACATCGTGAGGTACATATACATGTCCTAGAACTTAGAAAACTAGAAACTCCTTAACCTAGAAAAATTCGAAGACATGTGACATTCACCAAACCGCACTAGGCCCACGTGATGGATTACGGCCCATACACTCTCTTATAGAGGAGGCCTCAGTCCCAGCAGTGGGAACAATAAAATGCTGATTACGCTATGCTAATTTAGTCCACAGTTCGCTTATGCTAGCGGATGTTAATTTGGTTTTCCCGTGAAGTTTGATATAAATCATTGATGTGTATCATAAGATTGCTGGTGTGATTACTGAACGATGGTTTGATGATAAAGAAAATCATCAAAATAACTTCTCTAGCTCTTAATGGAGCAACATGGAGTGTTAGTCATTATTTCCAGACCATCTCGCCCTTTTGCCTTTCTCGCTCTTTCTAAGGCGGCCTCGACGGCGCTTTTATATATTAGATAGTTTGTTTAAAGAGTAATGGTTAGAGTCATTAAATAACTTTCCAGGTACTTTTTTACTTTTTATTATTATTGATAGGCTCGTGTTTGACCACCATCTCACCTGATAGTAAGCGATGATGTGGTCGACGATAGAGCACGCCTAGAAGTAACCCATTCACTCTCGACTTAAAGATTTAACATGTTGCTAAAGATTTACCAACTAATTTACTGTCGACCCTATGAAGTTTGATTCCTATGATATGAATGTTTTTCGAAATAAACGGCCGTATCTTTTTTTTTTCGTTGATATAATTTGGATTTTACAATATAATCATCATCATCATTTTACCTGAAAGACGTCTACTGTTGGAGTTAGACCTCCCCCAAGAGTCGCCACAATGACCGATCCTGTGCGTCACGCATCCACCGAGTTCCCGCGACCCTAACCAGGTCATCAGTCCACCTTGTAGGAGGCCTTCCAACGCTGCGTCTTAATTAATTAAACCCCAAGCGAACGCCGGTGTCCGCCGTCTCATTGTCTTTCTATTGTGTCTCTAATTACGGTATTCGAAAAGTTAAGGAAAATCACACAGATATAGATAAAAAGAAACACTCGATACTCTATTATTTATTGCCTGCAGACGTAGGACTTCCATTTAATGCTTCTGTATTACGGTTCTATCGCCTTTGTTGATAAGACGGCCACCGTTATCAACTAACACACTATCTAATTATCTATCTAACGATTACGTCTAAAGTAAACAGTTCGTAGGTACAGTTGCCATCACCGATCTTGAACGCTCGGCGTCAGAGTGGCAAGCCAATCGTCTTCGTTGTTAGATACATGCAGCAACGCAGTGAACGTATGAGGAGTGACGTCTATGACGCGATAGCGCGGCCAGCCAATCACTGACGTTCCCCGCCCCCACGTCGCAATTCGCACCACTAAAGAGACCGAATATTAGACTTCTGCGCAAGTGTTCAAGATCCGTGATAGCAACTGTAAGTAATACAGTAGCAGTGAGAACAGTGGTGGCAGAGTGGTAACGGCCCCGACTTACGAGTTTTAAGTCGCGGGTTCAAACCTAGCCAGGCGCATTACTTTGTGTAATTTATTCCATTACCATTGCTCTCAAAAACGGTGAAGGAAAACATCGTGAGGAAACCGGCATGTCCTAGAACTAAAAGTCGAAGACATGTGACATCCACCCGCACTGGACCCGCGTGGTGGATTACGGCCCATTCCCTCTCCTAGAGAGGAGGCCTGATTCCCAACAGTGGGAACATTATAAAGTCGACTATGCTATGCTAATAGCATGTGTTGATTTCCGAGGTTTTTTTTTCAGCAGGAATCTGAAATCATCACAGAAAAGATAAAAGAGGTTGGAATGCACTTGTGGGCGGGGTAAGCGTGCCTCAAAATATAATCATGCTCATAATTAACACAACCAATAGCAAACTTGCGATCTAAGTGTGCGTGGTCTGTTAGTTGCGTAATGCGCGTTCGTATTGGTTTGTTGCCTGTAGTGGAGTTAAAGGGTGTGAGACAAGCGTTGTAATACAAATCGGTAGGTATTTTCTTTTAAATCTTTTTCATTTCTTCTGTGAAAATCATCATGGATGCCCAAGTTGACTCACGGATGACCCAGTCCGGGTAGTGTGAGACTCCTACTGACAAGTGGCATCACTCCAGAGCACCTTTCAGCGATCACGATAAATCCCGACAGAATTTCAGGGTTGAAAAACCACCAGCCTTCACTTTCGAGGTCATGCAATGTAGGTTGAGGTTGATTGATTTGTGGATGGGTAACCACTCATGACAAAATCAAAATCAAAGCATTTATTTCAAATAGACCATTTACAGGCACTTTTGAATAGTCAAATGTCGGTCAGTCCAAGAAAAGTGAAGCTAAATTGCACATTCCAAAGAGTAGGTCTCTATGGAGAAGAACGTGCAAGAAACTCCATGGACACTCTTTTAAATCATATTATGTGTTACATATAATGCTTGGTTACATATTACTTGTTGCTTCTATCATGTGAGCACAATGTCGATAGTGAAAAAAAAAAGTAAAATAATTAAAAGATAGAAATTGAATTAAGCCACTGGCAGCTAAGAGATGACCAGTCCCATCTGACGGCACCCATCACACACAGTCCCATCTGACATAAAGAGACTTCTCTTCTCCCAGTCCTGGAGAGCATGGTTTTGGTTGTGAAATGGATCGCTTTAAGAGCTCAATGTGGCACTCGTGGTACTCATATGCATCCAGTTACACTGGGAGAAGAAGGACCAATTATATTGGAAATTTTGGACTGATGAAACCATATTTTATCTACACTAATATAATGAAGAGATAAAGTTTGTTTTTTTGTTTGTAGGAGGTAATCTCTGGAAGTACAGGGGTGCTATTCTCTAAGAAAACAGCCTTGAACTCAGCGCTGGCACAGCGACGAGTTGTGAGCGCAGTACATTGAATTAACAACCCAATGCCCCCTTACATTTCAAGAATGAGAGAATAGCACCTCTGGTCCGACTGCTAAAATTTTTTCACCGATAGAAATCTGCTTTATTCCTGAGTGACATAGGCTATATTTTATGTAGACGGGCAAAGTTGCGGGCAAAAGCTAGTATCTTCTAAGCTGACAGATTATTTTATAACGTATTCCGCTACAGGTATATCGGCGGCGGTACACAAATAGATTAAAATGATAAGATAATACAATTAAGATTGACGTCGATTGGCGTAGATCGTCGATGGTTTCATATCTTAATATTACTACTAGTACTCAGGTTATTTAGATCCTGTTGTAACTATATTGATTGCTTTTTCTTTTCTTTTCAGTAATTTTAACGTATGTCTGGCAATTTGAGTGTTTTCTGCGGCCTACCCAAATGTCCTTTCTTTGGTATTGTTCGTCAAGTCGTAGAGCTCCTTAGTACTCCTAAGTTGAGCTTTTCGAATACTGACAAATGCTAACACTAATTGGACAGGTCCACTCCAATCTGTATGGTTCTTTCTTCAAAAGACCCTCTCAGACAAATATGCATGGTTCTCATGCGATTTGACCATTACATATTTACTGTATGGACTTTAAAAGAGACTTTGACCCCTGAGTTTGTTTCGGTGTTTCTTCTCAGGGTAGTCAGATAGGAAACACCGGCCTCATCTAGCATCAACTGACGAAAAAAAAATTGACGTGTAAAAGTGTTTTTTAAACCTATTTACAAAATAAATATCATTTATCATTTAACCATTTGATAGGGTAGACGTAGTTGTGCAAAATTCAAATGGGAACTACGTAATTGTAGCCATATACGCTAAGGTATACCTGTCTGGTTTGCCTGTACAGTTGAGTTGTACAGGTAGACCGGAGCGTGCATGTTGCACAACTGTACACAGGGCCGTTTTATCCATTAGGCAATGTAGGCAACTGCCTAGGGGCCCCGCCAGGTTCTAGGGCCCCGCGCTTCAAGAAAAAATTTGAATTTTTGATAACATGCCATTTAACTAGCAATCCTAGCATTGGATTATGCGAAAAGCTGTCAACAGATAAAGTTTAATAAAACACAATCTTTCATTAGCAAGCTTTCTAGCTAAAAATCACTGAGATATCCTCGGACGGACAGACAGACAGACAGATTTGGTGAAACAATGTAGTTGGCTACGGAACCCTAAAAACAACGTAATTATGAATAAATTTGTGTTAGAAATAAAATATTTTAAGAAGTTAGAAGAGGGTAGGTGGGGCCCGAGACGTGCATTGCCTAGGAGCCCCGACATGCATAAACCGGCCCTGACTGTACAGGTTTCCTTCCATACAAGCTTACTTGACAGGTATTTATAACAGTACCTGAGACAAACCTTTCAGGTATTCCCTAGCTTGTAGGGCTACCTTTAAACCGACGCACACGAGGGCAATCGGTTTTTTTTTTTAATTTACAACAATACACCATGACTATAAGCTTGCTTATGGTCTTGTTAGCCACATGTACTTGCGGACTTCACCGATTTCACTAATTTGGAACCTTTAGCACCGTTTAAAACTGACTTGAATGTCGAACAGTTTACTTCAAAGTTTAGTCTAATTACTAATTCAGCTTCAATTAAATCGAAAACCATGCGATTTCGGTTTTTGGTATATACTCGTATATTATTCAGCAAACTGTAAGCAATGCTTACTTTCACAGTACTTTCACAGTAAGCCTTGCTTAGAGGAATTGAAGCGCGGTAATTTTAAATTATTTTTCGTAGGGAAATATCCGTTATTCTGGAGATTTTGAGATTTGTCTGGAGTCTGCAGATCACTAACCTAACCCAACCGTCTGGCAACCTTAGGGCAACGCCTAAGTACATAGTGTCGTGTCGCGTGACGTACATAGATTTAATCAATATGTAACTAAGATTTATGTAACTCATAATATGATTTAAAAGAGTGTCCATGGAGTTTCTTGCACGTTCTTCTCCATATATAGAGAGATCTGCGCTTTGGAACGTGCAAGCTTCACTTGTTTGACTGACCGACATTTTGACAATTCAAGAGTACCTGTAATAAGAAAAATCGTTTATTAATTGGTCTATTTGAAATAAACGTTTCTGATTTTTGAGGACACTCCCTCACGCTCCGCTCAGAGGGGGTGAAGAAATTTTTTGTTTTTTACGTAAAAGAAAAAAAAGGTATGTAGATGTACCAAGTACATACAGGAGCTTACGGGTACTGGTAGCCTTAACTAGTAGCCTTGACTATTATCCTGGAGGTCGTGGGTTCAATTCCCATCCAGGACAAATGTTTGTATGATAAGCACGATCATTTGTTCTGTGTCTGGGTGTAATTTATGTATATAGTATGTATTTAGAAATATATAAGTACCTACGTTTATCTGTTATCTAGTACTCATAACACAAGCTCTGCTTAGCTTGGGACATAGCATAAATTAGCCTTATTATCTCCCATAGCTGAGACTCGGGCCTCCTCTCTATGAGAGGGAATGGGCCGTAATACATCACGCGGGCCCAGTGCGGGTTAGTTATTATTATTGTATTATAGTTAGGTACTCAACGACAATTGTATGCAATTTCTGAATACAACAAGTAATTCACTTATAGCGTCAAGCAAGATAATCTCTTTATTCTTTACAAGGCCAATCAAAGTCATAATTATTTAAAGAGTCATTATATTTGTGATAGTAACTCTACCTACAGAAATTCGTACCTAGGGAGTCCCCGATGCGTCGCTACCTAGTCATTGATAGAGTAAATCTTTTATACCTTGATCACACGTACCGAGTAAACAGTCGAGACAGTGCTCTCGGTCAAGTACTCGGTACGTGTAAACACAGCGCCGAGTGGTCGGCCGAGCAACGCGGCGAGACAGCTCGGCATTCGCTCTACTTAATAGGCGGGTGCCCACCCTCCCGCTTCCCCGCACTGTCTCGCTCGCTCACTCGGCAGGTCTGAACGTGCGCTGTCTCTCCACTCAGCCACATGATTGTCACTTTGTATATTTTTAATAACCCTTTTATGCCTTGATCACACGTACCGAGTAAACGGGCGAGACAGTGCTCTCGGTCGAGTACTCGGTACTTGTAAACAAAGCGCCGAGTGCTGGGCCGACCGCTTACCTCTACAACTCGCTTTCATCACTGTCTAGGCCGAGCAATATTTTACTGTCTCCCTTTTTATTGGCATTACGATTCATCGTGTCCGAATTGTAGCCTCAATTGAGTGTCAGTCTGAACTGACTCTGTCAATAACAAAACATGTGTGAACAGCTAGTCGCTTAAATCACTGTCTCGGCCGGGAACCATTTTACTGTCTCGCCTTTTTTACTCGGTACGTGTGATCAAGGAATTTTAGATCACATTATTGAAAGCCAATGGAAGTTAATCAATAAATCTGCTATCAAATGTATATAAGCTTACATAAGTAAGAAACGACGACTTTGATTAGGCGAATGATATATTAGATACTGAATTTATAGGAGACTTTGTGCTCTGGGTATATTTCGGTGTTTCTTCTCAGGGTAATCCAGGGCTGTAACTAGAGTCGAATTTGAGGTAGTGCAGCATTGGTTACAGGAAGGGTGGAAGTAAAATTAAAATATAAATTTACGCTCCATTTATGAAAAATATGGCACAAAGCGCCCCACGCTTTTTTCACAATGATATTATTTTTTGTTCATTATTATTATTTTCTACCTATATTGAAAATTATTTTACCCTTTTTAGTTTGATGTGTTATGAAAGCGTGTTTTATTAGTTTTTTTTTTTAATTTTTCACAAAAAAAAACAAACGAATTATTGTATTGTCATCAGTCTTTGATGAGTGTGCAAAGTTTGAAGAAAATCTGATCTCCCAAAGTAGGTCAAAATCGAGCTCAAAGGCGTTGGTTACAAACATACATGTGAAGCTAATATAAGCGTGTTAAAAATGATCATGCCTCGAATCACGGGCTCTTAAATCAATCACCATGTATCACGGACCTCTATGTCAGTCTCTTGATCAGACTGATCTAAAAGCCAAAGCTATTCGTAGATAAAAAAAAATTGTGACAGAGCATGAGCATGGATCATGGATATTAAATCTACAATAATGAAGAATAAGTGAACAAGATGGTTGAACTTCCAGAGGTGGATGTAGAGGTCCACGTCTGAGTGAGAGTGAGGGAGGGCATTCTGATTTCAAGGTAGGGCATTGCCCCACAATGCCTCCCCCCTAGCTACGGCCGAGGGTTATCAGCAGAGGTCGGAATAGGTAGATTGATTTAAGGTCGTTGACGTCAAACGTAGAGGATAATATGGATATGCCTCCAAAATAACGTAACTTCATATTTAAGGAATACTTTAAAATTCGAAAATATTGAAAAAATTATAATTATTTATTTTAATTGTATTAACGTTGAAAGCCAAAACATGGAAATTGTATTCGATGAGGATTAAAAATAATTTATTTGTGTTTTTGTTTAATTAAAAATAATTGTTCATTGAATTCAATTAATCATTCGTATAATAAACGATTTTGTTAGCCTAGCTGCATGTTTTTTATTTAATTTTATTCCATAATTCCAATCCCGGATCTTTTTCCGGTAATAAAATGGTATGTCCATATTATAATATCTTGACGCAAGTATATAAAATCAATTTACCTACTCCGACCTCTGGTTATCAGCTAGGAAACACCGGCCTCATCTAGTTTAACTGATGAAAAAATTGACGCTTTGCGGCCTGTTCACGACCTTGTCGTTGTGAGCGGTTGCTAAGCGCGGGGCGGCGAGCGGTAAGAGCAATAGTTTGAAAATGACTGGCCTGTTGGTCTAGTGGTTAGTGACCCTGATTGCTATGCCGGAGGTCGTGGGTTCGATTCCCACTCAGGACAAATGTTTGTGTGATGAGCATAATCATTTGTTCTGTGTCTGGGTGTAATTTATCTATAATATGTATGTATTTAGAAATATATACTTAAGTATGTTTACCAGTTGTCTAGTACCCATAACACAAGCTCTGCTTAGCTTGGGACTAGACGGCGTTGTGTGATAGTTGTGGAAATATTATATTATATTATGTTTAAAGCACGCCACGAGGCACCGCTCATAGCGCCCGACGCCCGTTTGAATAGAAAACACGCACAGTCCAACACACTGAAAATGCATCCACGCACATTCATGCAGATCACGCGCCTACATGCGGAGAAACATGCACACACACGCGTGGGTGCGACACGCAAGGTATGGCACACTGAGTCTCGTGGTGCCGTGCGTGATTTTGTATGAAATGAGTCAGAGCCTGCGTGAATCTACAAAACGCAACTACGCGCGTGAGTGCGCAAAAATCCCCCACGATGATGCATATCTGCACTTCCGCAAGTACGCGCGTCCTGCTTGCCACAGACCCAAGTCGAAAAACGCCCTAAAAGTATTCAAAACCTACCTGTTAGTTAAAACAAAAATAGAAATGAATTAAATATTCAAGTATGACCCACGCCACGTGCTGAAACATTCAATTTCTATTATTGTTTCTTTCATAGATGACATAAGACTTGGGGCAGTTATTCATGATAAGTATATATATAGCATCATAATATTATTGTCATACGTTATCACCTAAGTATCGGAAATTACTAGAAGATTAAAATCTATAGTGATCGTAATGTCACTGCTATAACAGGGTAGCGAATTCAATTTAAAAAAAAAATACCTGACTCGACAGATATTTCCTTGCCTCAATAATATAAAATGTCAAACCTGCAAAAGTTTTTTATTGGTCTAGTGGTTAGTGGCACCGTCTGCTATGGCGGAGGTCGTGGGTGCGATTCCCACACAGAACAAATGTTTGTAAGATGAGCACGATCAATTTCTCTGTATCTGGGTAGTAATATATCTATGATATGCATGTATTTAGAAATATATGTATAGGTATGTTTATCAGTTGTCTAGTACCAATAACACAAGCTTTGCTTAGCTTGGGACTAGATGGCGGTGTATGATAGTTTTGAAAAAGGTAAGAAAATAATCATAGGTAGTATCCAGGTTTTTAAATTTTCCTATTTGGTACACAATTACTTTAAGTTTTCACTCTTCTAAAAAGTTCTAGAAAATAAAAATAAATAAATGGTTAATGCAAGTTATTTTGTCAAAGGGAAATATGTAAACCGTAAAAAAAATTACACCCGTTAAATATAACAGGCTTCTTCTGAATCTTTCAAATCTGGTGGATCCATTTGCCAGTTGTAGACTTCGGCAGTGATTGTCCAAACTTAAGCGGGAACTATATTAGACCGATACACACGTGGCCACGCCTGATTTTTACACAGAGTCGCGTCGCGTGGCGCAGATCTAATGTAGCTCTACAAGTCTAGTTGTCATATAAAGTGTATGGAGACCGACGCGCCCAGTAGCCCGATTCACGTAATGAAAACCGTAACGATATCGTAGCGATTTAGCCGTTTAGATCATTTCCGTATTCACATCCATCAATCGAGTTTCAAACTCTCGACAACTCGACACCGATTTTGAAGTCGTTTGAAATTTGTCGATTTAAAAAAAAATCTGCATTACATTATCCTGGTAGAATACTCATTAATGTAACTGGAAATAAGTCGATAGATCGTAAGTACCGCTTTTGGATAGGACTTCGATCGAACGACTATAAAACTTCAACGATATTTGGCTTGTTTGATTTTACGTGAATCAGGCTACAGATCGTGACGTGTATCGCACGCATGTGCGCAGTGTAGTTCTTTCTACCTTTATGTTTTTATTGAGCATTGTCATAAGTTTATCATCTCTATAAAATAAAAGCAGTACGTTTTATTGAAATCCAAGAAATGTTAAGATATCATAATTTCAGAGAAAGGACTTAAATTAAAATAAAACATGATTGATGTATTGTGGTAATCGGATTATTATTTTATGCAAGTGCTTATAAAAATCATTAGTCAATCCTGTAGATTATTAATATTTAGGTTTATAAAATATCCCACTGCAGAAATATTGATCATCTATTTGCGAAATATTGATTGATTTACATATGCAATGTTCACTTTGAAGAATATTTAACCAACAATTTTTATGTGTAAACAAACATGTTTCTAAAGATCCAAGCCGTTTCGAAGGAGTAGAGAAAAGTTGCGATAACTTGCGAAATTGCTAATTATTTTTTTTAGACAAAAGTATCAATAGCACGAAAAAATTAAATAATAATAATAATAATAAAATGAATAGAGTCACAATAGTCCCAATAATAAAATCAACAACAGGTGTTATCCCAAAACAAATATTTAATAGTTTCAATGTTCTCAACCTATCAAAATACACATATATGAATACTTGTCGTATAGTTAGAAAATTTTTACAACTGGACTTAGATAATAATATAAATCCAGTACAAAGTCTTTTACCATCTTAAATTCAATTATTAGGATCTCACCTTGGTTCACACCCGTGAGGTTCCGATAGAACACCAGGTATTAGCCTGAGAAAAATTGCCCAAAAAACCATAATAATAATAATATTCCACAACTATCACACTACGCCGTCTAGTCTCAAGCTAAGCAGAGCTTGTTTTATGAGTACTAGACGACTGATAAACATACTTATATATTTCTAAATACATACATATTATAGATAAATTACACCCAGACACAGAACAAATGATCGTGCTCATCACACAAACATTTGTCCTGGGTGGGAATCGAACCCACGACCTTCGGCATAGCAGTCAAATGTTGACATATATTTTTTTCTAACCTATTAACCTGGCCGTTACCGAGGAGTAGGCTTCAGAAAGTCACTGTTGTCTGGTATTATGTAATTTTCCGCAAATAAATTGAATTTTCTTTACTTTTCTAAGTCATAATACATACACTCTCCAAACATACACCTTTGCACACCCCATCCACTCCACACCATCATTATACACTCACTACACACCACACACTACTCTATGTTAGGATTTACTTATTCTATAAATTGTATATGATATGGAACTACTGCTAATCTTATGTTTCTGGAGGTGGGCGCTGATAGCTGCGCCTCAGTTTCAAACTATTGCAGCTATCATCGTGCTTAAATAAATAAATTGTTAAATGTGTTTTTAGTTTCAAATAAAGATTATTATTATTAAGATATTATTAAGATTATTATTATTTTCTAGAACGGTTGCCTGTACTTTTAAGGACCTAATGAATACTACTGACGATGCTATTTTATATTAGCCAAATAAATATATTATTTTATTCTCTATTTACCTATTAAACCATGACTTCATTTGGTTTTATTTGTAAACTAGTTTTGACCGGTTTTTTCCCTAATACACGCATATCGCATTAAGTCTGTAGTTCTTAATCCCTTATTCCAAAACAATAAATAATATTCAAAACAAGGAAATAACACCATTCTTATAAAAGGTTACTGTAATCTGGTCTCGTAAAATGTTTCGATATCTTGAGGAGTGTGTCATATCATAGTGTTCTTTGTCCCTACTCTTATCATTTGGTGACGTTTTTTAATTGCTAGAATAAACGTGTTATACCGTGTTCGGAACTGGGCACGCCATTATTATGTCCGTGAATCTTACTACTCCGCCCAAAAGACGGGTTTTTAAGCTATTGCATCCGAAACGAAAATAACCTAACACCCCCCACTCATTTGTTTTTTGAGCGTGGTGACCGATAAGAAAACAAATGAGTGAACAATCAATCAAAATTCAATTCAATGTGTGAAAGTGTAACTTCAATTAATATCAAAGAAAAAAAAACAAAGGAAAAAAAATACTGCATAAATAAAAAAATCAATAATTATAATTGCTTAAGTTGATAAAAATGCTATGCAATAGCTTTACCGCGGCAGTCCCCGAGTGCCACACGTCTTTTTTTTTTATACGCTTTATTGTACACCATTACATATACAAAAAGGAAACTACAACTAAAACACATACATACAATGCGCGGCCTTATCGCATTTGTCATAGGAGGATTTTTCCCATCGGAAAAAAGGCAGAAAATAAAGAATTATTTATTATTATGAAAGCAATGAGCTCCTTCCTAGTCCTAAGTTGAGTTATACGAATACTGAGAAATATAATCTAACTGACTGATTTTTATTATTCTTATTTAATTCCCCTATTCCCTCCAATGTCACTGACCCATGTGACCACTATCTTGCCAAATTACCAGTTACATGTAGTGTCCAGTTTTATTGCTGATTAACCGCGGGCCACATGGCCAGCTCTCATTTAGTTGCCGAGGGAGACATGCGATATCTGGGATCGAATCTGAGACTTAATGGTCATCTCATTATGAAGTTCTTATTAACGGATCTGCCCGCGTCAAAGTTGAAAACTGTCCCAAGGGAATCATAGTTTCGAGATAAAAAGTATCCTATGTACTATTCACAGCCACATTGCTCGCAGAACAGAAGCCTGATTCACGTAAAATCAAACAAGCCAAATATCGTTGAAGTTTTATAGTCGTTCGATCGAAGTCCTATCCAAAAGCTGTATTCACGATCTATCGACTAAATACTGTCTGGTAGAATACTTATTAATGTAACTGACATTAATAAGTATTCTACCAGGATAATGTAAAACATTTTTTTTTTAAATCGAAGGATTTCAAACGACTTTAAAATCGGTGTCGTTCAAACTCGATTGATGGATGTGAATACGGAAATGGTCTAAACGACTAAATCGCTGCGATATTGTTATGGTTTTCATTACGTAAATCGGGCTACAGATATTCGTTGGGGCCGAAAGGTTCTGGAGTGGCGACCGCGTACCAGAAAACGCAGCGTTAAAAGGCCTCCTACAAGGTAGACCGATGACTTGGTGAAGGTTGCGGGAATCCGATGGATGCGAGACGCACAAGATCGTTCATTGTGGAGACACTTGGTGGAGGCCTATGCCCAACAGTAGACGTCTATTGGCTGAAATGGTGATGATGATTTACTATTCTAGGACATGAACAACCCGTGTACTAAGTTTCATCGTAATCCGTTCAGCAGTTCGAACGTAAACGAACGTTTATTATTTTAGCCTATACACCGTAAAATTTTAATCGTTTTAATCCCGTGGAGGGTCGATCCGGTACATGAAACTCTATCGATTCGTAAAGATAAAATTAAAAAATAAACTTCCTCTTTTTCAAAACTCGTATTAATTTGCGCATGTACGAAATTAATTTCTTTAAGAAAACGTCAGCGGAGCGGGTCCAATGACCTTTAGGTAGTTTGTACGCAACGCCGACTATTACCTACAGGTCATTGAACTCGCTGAAGGTACTTTATTTTTTTAATTTTATCTTTACGAATTGATAGTGTTTCATGTTTCGGATCGACCCTCCACGGGATTAAAACAATTAAAATTTAGCGGTGTATTTGTTTTATATCATTATAAATAACTTATTTTAATTTTTTCCGTTTGAAGTATCTGATATTTGTTTATTGTGCAAACCTACCACAGTGTTGTCTTTTTTAACCCAAAGGTTGACTGGTAGAGAATGCCTTGTGGCATTAAGTCCACCTATGTACCACTAATGTACATGAAGTTTAAATAAATATATCACTTTATTTATTTTTTTAAAGATAGACAATTGGAATTTATTAAAATTAATTGCTAGGAAATAATAAACAAATTAAACAACAACTTAAATAATTAAAAATAAATAAATAAAGAAACGGAGTAGGTTTTCTGGTTGCAAAGAAATGGAAAAATAACATATTGGAATTTATCTCGTATTCCGATAGAATTGCAGTTTTAAAATTTCAAATTTCAAAAAATAAAACTTTAACTATTGTCCAAATTTATGCTCCCACGTCATCTCACCCCGACGACGAAGTAGAGGAATTCTATGACTTACTCAATAAGGCGTACGACGAACATCGAAGCACTTGGAATATTGTTTTAGGTGACTTTAACGCCAAAATAGGACAAAGGCAAGACCTGGATAATGAGACAATTATCGGCCCGCACGGTTCTGGAGACCGGAACGACCGTGGTGCACGACTAATCCAGTTTGCTTTCGGACAAAACTTATGTTTAAGTAATACCTTCTACTACAAGAAACAACAAAGACGTTGGACATGGATCTCTCCGAACAATAATATTAAAAATGAAATCGACTACATCCTTTCGTCTAACAAACATATAGTAAATAATGTGCAAGTTTTAAATCAATTTAAGTTCAGCTCAGATCATAGGCCCGTTCGCGCACTTCTAAAATTAAACATTAAAATTCAACGTAAAAAAAAAAATTTATTCAAAAATAAAATCAGAAAACTAAACAAAGAAACCCTGATAAAATGTAAAAAAGAATTTAATCTAGAGTTGAGGAACAGCTTTGACATATTAAACAAAGGAAATGAAGAAAAATGTGTCGACCTACAATATAAAGAAATCTTAAATAGTATAATGAAAGCTAATAAAGCTATAAAACAAAACAAAAATCGAACTAAAAAACTATCAAAACAAACCCAGAAATTAATAGAAGACAGACAAGTTCTAAGTAAAATAAACCGAGATTTAGAGTACAGACTAAAAGATAAGGAAGTTAAGCGTAGCATAAGAAAAGATATAAGAGATTACAATACAAAATTAGTACAGAATGCGTTGGAGAGGAACCGATCACTGAAAGTAGCGAAACAGGGTATCACCAAGGCTAAAACATGGATTACATGTCTAAAAGACGACAGGGGCGTTAAACAAATCAACAGAAATAACGTTCTAGAGATCTGCACAACATTCTATAAGACTCTATATTCCGATATACCTCAAATACAACCAACATGCAAATATTCATGTTCCGACGGTATACCACCAATTTCTGAAGTGGAGGTTCAAGATTCACTTCGCAAACTAAAATACAATAGGTCTTGTGGTGAAGATGGTATAAGCACAGAAGCCCTTAAAATAGGTGAACCATCACTACTTTACTACCTTGCGCGACTGTTTAACGATATTCTCCAAACCGGTAACTTTCCAACAAATTTTTGTCATTCAAACATCATATTACTGCACAAAAAGGGTGATAAGTCCGACATCAATAATTATAGACCAATTAGTTTGATCTCCCATGTCTATAAAACCTTTATTAAAATTATAGAAACACGTATATCTGGTCAACTTGATTTAAAACAGCCTCCAGAACAAGCAGGCTTCCGTCGAGGACTTTCCACCACCGATCACTTGCACACCATCAATCAAGTAGTTGAAAAATACCACGAATATAAGGCTCCACTGTATCTTGCATTTGTGGACTACTCCAAGGCCTTTGATAGCATCACACATTCTGCAATATTTGATGCACTGACGAAACAGGGAATAGAACTAACCTATATTCAACTGCTGCAAAATATTTACACACAAAGTACAGCTGCCATAAAACTTGAAACGTTAGGTCCTAAATTCGAAATTCTCAAGGGAGTCAAACAGGGTGACCCGCTATCCCCAAAATTGTTCACAAGCACTCTTGAAGAAGTCTTCAAGACGTTGGCAGACAAATGGGAAGAGAGCGGTATTGCCATTGGCGAAGCGAGATTGACCAATCTACGCTTCGCGGATGACATTGTCCTCTTTTCTCCCTCAGCCGCTGGACTTGAGCAAATGCTACAAGACCTTAGCGACGCAAGCCTTAAGGTTGGACTCAAGATGAACATGTCGAAGACTAAGATCATGACCAATGGTTCTAAAAGCAACATATATGTAGGTGGGGAGAATATACAATATGTCCAGGAATATCTGTACTTGGGCCAAGTGATTTCTTTCCAGGCAAGGCAGGACAAGGAAATAACACGCCGAACAGAAAATGCCTGGAAGAGTTACTGGTCCATGAAAGAACTATTTAAAGGCACCTTGCCGATGTCACTCAAGCGAAAGCTAATGGATATGTGTATTCTCCCCATTCTGACATATGGTGCACAGACTTGGTCTTTGACTAGCCTCCAAAGGTCCAAACTTAGGGTTTGCCAACGTGCTATGGAGCGCAGTATATTAGGTGTTAAAATAACGGATCGCGTTCGAAACACTACACTGCGCTCCAAAACGCAAATCGTTGACGTAGTTCAGAAGGCTGCCCAACTTAAGTGGGACTGGGCTGGACATGTCTGCCGCATGCCTACCGAGCGGTGGGCTATTAAAACGCACAATTGGTGTCCTGAAATTGCACGACGGGGCCGCGGCAGACCAAGAAGGAGATGGCGGGACGACTTGGATGTCTTCCTTGGGAATTGGAAAGAGGTGGCTCAAAACCGGGAACATTGGAAAGAGTGGAGGGAGGCCTTTGCCCAGCAGTGGGACAATATGGGCTAGATATAATAATAATATAAATAAAGAAAGTTTAAATAAATAAATAAATAAATAAGTAATATATTTGTTATTTTTTTATAGTTCAGTTTTCATACATACACACACGCACTATCACACTTTTACCTTTATAATAATTGTGTGAAGTTTGTTTTTTTTACAATTTTTGTCTGTCTGTTGGTTCCGGCTAATCTCTGAAATGGCTGAATCGATTTTAACGGAACTTTTTTTTTTTTAGGCAGGTAGCTGATGTAATAAGGAGTAACTTGGGCTACTTTTAATTTAGAAAAAATAAATTTAAAATCCCGTAGTCCACGCGAACAAAGTCGCGGGCACAGCTAGTCTGTTATATTATTCGTTCAAATCCACTGTAACAACATACACTTACAAAACAGCCACAAATATTGCTTGTATTATGTTTGTCTATCTGTTTGATCTCCAAGTGGGTAGTACTTGTAACCAGACACGTTGACAGTCGACAAACAGACGAACACACACAAACAGGGGTTTAACTCGATACTTAGCGGTTGTGCGATCTGACAGATTTACACAAGGGCTTGTCTATACAACATTACTTTTAGATAATGCGAAACCTGAATATAGTTAGTTCAGACTTAACTGAATCGATTACAATAATTTTTTACACCATGTTATATTTTTTTCCCAAAAAAGTTTTCTTGAGAAAGAAAGTAAAAAAAAAAAAGTCAAAATCATTTATTTCAAATAGACCATTTGCAGGCACTTTTGAATAGTCAAATGTCGGTCAGTCCAAAAAAAGTGAAGCTAAATTGCACGTTCTAAAGCGTAGATCTCTATGGAGAAGAACGTGCAAGAAACTCCATGGCACTCTTTTTAAAACATATTATGAGTTACATAGATCTTGGTTACATATTTCTTGTCGATTCTAATATGTGAGCACAATGTAGGTAGATACGTAATAATAATGATAATAAAAGAACTAAATAATATATTAACATACACTGAGAACTAACTTTTTTTTATACTCTATACTGTCCCACTGCTGAGCAAAGGCCTCCCCTAAATGGGAATCCTGGGAAGAGGTGGTGAGACGATCTAAATGCTTACCGCAAGGACTGGTTCGAGGTGATTCAAGTCGTCGACGGCGCGCACTGCTCCCGCGCGCCTCAAGGAGTTGTCAGCAACAGCAGGGGCTCAGCCGGGTTGAAGCCTACTGGGGCCTGGGTTATTTTCGAAAGATAGCTCGAGCCCCGGTATGAAGGCTTGAAGAAACGCGGTGGGTTTTTAGTCAGTAAGAGTCTGACACTATCTCCCGCTCCGCCCAAGAGCGGGGGTTGTCATTAGATGATTTTCCTACCATAAAAACCGGCCAAGAGCATGTCGGGTCACGCTCAGTGTAGGGTTCCGTAGTTTCCCGTCCATCACAATAAGTGTATCCACTTATGAGGTTAAAAAAATGCTTGCATATACACTTATATAAACTTAGTCCAGAAATTATTTTGTACAACCTTTTTGTCTTTTTTGTACAAAAACTGTTCTTTCCATCAAGTTCAAAATAATTTTCCTAGAAAGTCCTTATAAAGTTCTACTTTTTGATTTTTTTAAACTTATGATATATATATATATATATATATATTTTCTAAACTTATGGTTCAAAAGTTAGAGGGGGGCACATTGTTTTTAATTTTTGGAGCGATTATTTCCGAAATTATTGATATTATCAAAAATGACTGTAATAAACCCCTATTCATTTTTAAATACCTATCCAACAATATATCACACGTCAGGTTTGAAATAAAAAAATAAAAATCATTTCCACTTTACATATAGGGGGGCTACCCTAATAAAACATTTTTTTTCCAATTTTTATTTTACCACTTCGTCGGCGTGATTGATATACATATTGGTACCAAATTTCAGCTTTCTAGTGCTAACGGTCACAGAGATTAAGCGAGGACGGACAGACGGACAGACAGACAGACAGACAGACATGGCGAAACTATAAGAGTTCCTAGTTGACTACGGAACCCTAAAAAACGGCAAAATAGGTCTAGCCGTTCTCAAGTGATGATCCGTCAAAACATACTGTAATGTCTTAGGCTTGAGAAGATTTACCAACAAACATACAAACTTATCTCGCATTTATAATGTTAGTTAGAATTAGGATATGATTGTGACTGTCAGCATCGATATCATAGTAAAAGCTACGTCGTAGCTCGTCGTAGCAGCGCTCACCGGTAGCACGTAGCGCGTAGCACGTAGCGCCTAGCTCGTAGCGCGTAGCAGGTAACTCGTAGAGCCTATTGACAAATAATAAAAATAAATAAAATTTAAAATTAAAGGGGTCTCTATACAGAGAAGTCTTTTTTTTTCGATAAACGCACAGGACCGTTCGTTATGGCGACGCTTGGAGGAGGCCTATGTCCAACAGTGGACGTATATCGGCTGAAATGATCGATGAATGAATGAAATGATACACTCTTACAAAAAATATTATATTATGAATTAATTTAATCGTTTTTAATATTGTAGTACGAGTCCGACTCCCACTTGGCATTTTTTTTTATCTTAATTCCATTATGATCGATTCAATTCCAAAGCGACGAACGAAGCACTTTAAAATAATCAAATCACATTGGTTATAAACCCCAGTTAGCGAGCCTAATCAAATCTAACTGCACGTAAATATCAGTTAACTGGCAAACTGTGACTCACTTCGGTTTACTCCTCAGTTAACGATTTATGTCGAAGGGCCATTACTGTGATCAATGGTTCACGGAGTAGAACTTTAAATTGAAGATTTGTACTTTTAGGTATGTAAGTATAATTTTTAGGTTTGATATATTTATTTATTTATTTAAACTTCATGTACAATAGTGCATTCTCTACAAGTCAACCTTTGGGTTAAAAATGATAAATAAATAAATAACAGATTTGGGCACATTACCAGTCGACAGCGATGTGGAATAGTTTTTTGACGCCATATTTTAGTTGGTGTATTTTAGCGTAGGGTTTTATTATTTATTTATTTTTTAATTTACTGTAATTATAGTTATTAAGTTGTTTATAAGTGTAGATAATTAATTAATTTATAATAGTGTGTACATATGTTTTAAATTACATTTAGCTAAAAATTAAATATAACTAATTAAAAAAAAAAACAAATATATCAAGTACTATGTAGTATCGTTAAATTAAGTTACATGGTGGACATCCCACCCATACACACAAAGCGTTTTGGCAACACATTTATTGTTCGCACAGCCAAGGAGTGGAATTCCCTGCCGGAATATGTTTCCTGATAGCTACAACTTAGGGGTCTTTAAGTCAAGAGTGAATAGGTTACTTCTAGGCAAGCGTGCTCCATCGTCGACCACTTCATCGCTTACCATCAGGTGAGATGATGGTCAAACGCCAGCCTATCAATAATAATAAACAAATAGTTGCTTCAAATAATTTTTCCAGCCCTGAGAGGAGGGAGAGGGAGTGTCAGTCTTTTACTGACTAAAACACGGAGTGTTCCTTCAGTTATTTAAGGAGTTAATTCTATTCACCACCGCTTGATCGCCTCCACGAGGACACGGCGTTGGTCCGCTCAAGCAGTCCATACAGTGATGACACTCGTGCGTTTTTTTCGCCTGAATCAGGTGCAGGAATTTCCAGAGTTTACAATGTCCAGTGAAGACCTGCATCATGCGGAAGGTGAGGATGCCTTGACGTTTTTCCAGCCGCTCCTCAAAGAGGGAACTTACCGCCATAATTATGGCGTGCTTAATACATACCTAACGGCTGTTTGGTTGTTCGAACTAGTCTCTGAGGCCCTGAAACGCAACGTTGATTTTAGTCAGTACAAGACAGACATTCCCTCTCGCTCCACCCCAAAATGAGAGGAGCTATTCGATCATAGCTCATTAGGATAATTAAATGGACTTAGAAAATCAACCCAAACGCTTCAACATGCCGCTAACCAGATTTCCATGGCCGTATATCACAATTAGTGTGTCTGACCCCTCGGACGAACAGACACACGGACGAAGTAGTGTCGACTCGCGGGGGCAGTCAAGCGTGAGCGAGGGGAGGGAAGTGAGTGCTAGACTGTCATTCGTTTTACTTGTAAAGCTGTTTATCGTGAATGTTTTACTTAGGGTCGAATTTTTCGATATGGTTAATCTAAGTGGAATGTCGAAACGCAGTGTCAAAGTTATAGCCACAAGTCTGTGGTAATAGTACGTTTTGATACAAGTGCAGTACCCCGATTCAAGTAATCAAAAACGGTACGATATCGTAGCGATTTAGTCGTTTACACCATTTCTGTATTTAGATCCATCAATCGAGTTTGAACGACACCGATTGTAAAGTCGTTTGAAATTCGTTGATTTTAAAAAAAGTCTGTGTTACATTATCCTGGTAGAATACTTATTAATGTAACTGGAAATAAGTCGATAGATCGTGAATACCGCTTTTGGATAGGACTTCGATCAAACGACTATAAAACTTCAACGATATTTGGCTTGTTTGATTTTACGTGAATCAGGCTACAGAAAGTTTGTCATTGCGACCGAGGCGGAATTCGCATGAGCTGTAGGCGAGTGTGTTATGGGTCTGAGGCCTTTTTTTTTTTATTGTGGCAAAAAATCATCCAATGACAACCCCCGCTCTTGGGCGGAACGGGAGATAGTGTCAGACTCTTACTGACTAAAAGACCCACCCCGTTCTTTCTAGCCTTCATACCGGGGCTCGAGCGCCCTTTCGGATAACCCTGGGTTATGGGTCTGTGGGCTGCAGTGACAAATCTGCTCGTGTATCAAACGAGTTTTTTCAATACACTGCCGAAGAAATGAATAAACGGGGTTTGACCGGCGACTCGTGGGGGTCGACGCGCGCTCAGCCTGATATTAAAAACTATGGCAGGGTGAACATGCGCATTTTTCTGCACTGTTAATTCACAGTAAACAGACATTCACAACAAACAGTCAATTGCCTGCCTGAAATCGCTGGAATAAGTGTGAATTTTCTGGTAAGTGTATTGAAAAAGATATTTTGCTAAACACAATATAGTATATATGTAAATACATGTTATGTGAATGCGCAGTTCACTGTGTTTTACCAATTTAACGCGTAACATTTTAGTCTTTTTATATATTTTTATTTTATTTTGTACGTTTGTTTGTTACCTAACACCTCCTAAAAGGCTTGATCGATTTGGATGAAATTTTTGGTGTATATTACGGTGGGTCCCTTTTTTATGGTGGGAAAAAATCATCCAATGACATCCCTCGCTTTTGGGCGGAGCGGGAGATAGTGTCAGACTCTTATTGACTAAAAGACCCACCCCGTTCCTTCTAGCCTTCATACCGGGGCTCGAGCGCACTTTCGGAAAACGCTGGCCACGGTGGGTCCCTGAATGGTTCGGAAACACTATTAGAGCAGGTAGGTGGCGCTGACATAGGGTTTTTCAAAACTGGTCTCATACGTAGTAGCACGTAGAACGACGTCGCGTGGCGTGGATCAAGTGTTTGTAGTTTTCCATATAAAATGTATGGAGACCGACGCGCCCAGATCGGCGTGTGTTTCACATGTATGTGCAGAGTAGTTCTACATTAAACGAATCACTTTTGCAAGCAAAATCAACAGACTTTTCTTCACCAAGTAGCACACAAGAAAACAACATATCCTAAACATCGAACCCCTTTTTTATTCAAGAGTTATTTATACAAAGTCATGGTACGCACTGGAGCTGTATGTAAATGGCTGGTCAATGAGGCGACGCGCAGGATCGAGGGGGCGGGCCTGATTTATGGCGTCTGACTGCTGCGAGGTGGCTCCCCTCATCTTGTTGCTATGAAGATGTTTGAGACATAGATAACATCGCTCTTGTGCCCTTTGACAGTGTAAGCAGAGACAGTAGCAAATACTACTGGCTCCGCGCATTCGGGGGCGGTATTTTAGGATCCTGAACTGGAACGCAAAAAAAATCTAGTCAAACTTTATAAATATATCGAAATTCGAATACAGCTGATTATTTCATTGAATATGATAGTCAATCTCTTAGATTTCCCTTGTTAAAGTACTTACCACGTAAAAGAAAGAAAGAAAACTATTTTATTTGGCACACACACTCGTAGATACACACAGTGTAGTAACAATATGTAGACACTAATAATGGCTTTCTTTTTTTTTAAGTTTTTTTTTAATCATTTAACAATTTAATTAATTTAATAATTTATAAATAATCACTAGGTATATATATACAAACTTAAAATAATAATATGTACAAACGAGTAAAAAAGGCTGAAAAGAGGGGAAAACTCACAGGGCATCAAAAAATTCATCCACATCGATGTCAATGGGAAAAGTGCCCAGAACGCTGGCAGCATTACCACGCTGGATGGCAATGCTGATTCGTTGACTGAAGAAGAGTCCAGCTCTTTGGTCGCGCGAAGAGTCGACCAACCAAGAGACACTAATAATTATATAAAAAAAAGAGACAACTGACAATCTGTGTCTCATGGCGGCGCCAAATAGGTCCAGTTCAGCAATTAATGCCAGATAACTACGTAGTAGTTGCCTGACGCTGATTTTCAACTGAACCTTATTTCGCATCTTACCCAATTTTAAATTTCACGAGGATAGTAGTGATTGAAATAAGAATGAGAAGTATTTAAAGGTTTAAACTTGGTAGAATTTGCTACAGACCCCCATAACCTAGGGGTTTTATGTCAAGTGTGAATAGATTGCTTCTTGGCAAGCGTGCTCCATCGACGACCACAGCATCATTTCCATCAGGTAAGATAGTGGTCAAACGCGAGCCCATCAATCAAAAAAAAAACAGTACTGGGAACTGAGTTTAAGCTACCGGCGGTTAGTCTAAGATCCGATTAAGAACGACCTTCACCGGTCTGTTTAATGGATGAAACTTATTTTATGATAAATTTAGTGTATTAAATAATATAACGCGGGTGGGTTGCCTAAGAAATTCCTGGCCAGACTATTATTAATAAAAAATTGAAAATTTACTTTTTTTTAGAAAAATGCACAACCGTTATTCATACCAGATTTTTTTGCAGACAACACAATAACATCGTATTCGTAATGAAACAGCGTTTATTTTGATATAGAATTTGTTGTATATCAAAATAAACACACCTGTTTATACATACCTGTTTGTACTTGGCAACCCATAAGTAGTTATGCCAGGAAACAAATAGGCAACCCAACATTTTTATGGTCTAAAAGCTTTCACTATTTCGGTTAGTATTAAATTTATTCGTAAAACACACCGGTGAATTAGAAAAAAAAAAATTGTCTGGCCAGGAATTTCTCAGGCAACCCACCCGCGTTATATTCGTTAATATACTAAATGTATCATAAAATACGTTTCATCCATTAAACAAACCGGTAAAGGTCGTTCTTAGCCGTATCCTCTACTATTAGAGAAGATACATTGATATATAATATGTACATATAGTCGATGAGAAGATACCTCCTAACTATACGGGCCTTTCTTTTGCACTGTTGGAAAACAAAAGACAACTAAGTCTCAATAACAAAGCATTTCTATGAAAAACAAAATGAAAGAAAGGCAAGCGCTGTCATGTCGCCATTGTGCGCAAATATAACGCTAAGTAAAATGTGCAAGCTCAGCAGAACAGCCGACAGATCGCACAGCTTCCGTCACTTCCGGGCGTTGCGTCACAACCGGGGCCGGAGACAGAGCGAGGGTGACTATGAATCATATTTATAATATAACATAACCTATATTTTTGTGAGATTTACAGCAGTGTTGCATTTAAGCATTTCGAAGACATGTGACATCCACCAACCCGCACTAGGCTAGGTTGCGGGGCTAGGTTGCGGGAAACCGATGGATGCGGGACGCACAGGAACGTTCGTTGTGACGACGCTTGGGGGAGGCCTATGTCCAAATGTGGACGTGTATCGGCTGAAATGATGATGATGATAAAGAAAAATATTTAAGGTGATAGCGCCAGGGTAGCCTGTGAAATTCAAATTCTTAAGTTTTACTCAAACTATAATAAAATCATTAAAATTATCAATAAAATTAAAATCCTTACTAATATTATAAAAGCGAAAGTGAGTTTGTTTGTTTTTTTGTTTGTTACGTTTTCACGTCTAAATGGCAAACCTGATTTTGATGAATTTTGGCACAGAGATAGTTAGGACCCTGGAGACGGACATAGGAATAATTTTTTCACGCAGGTGAAGCCGCGGGTAAAAGCTAGTTATCAATAGAACTGTCTCAGTTTGTAGTAAGGTTACAGTATTTACTCCGTTTGAGAGTATCAATGACTTCTCCCGCTGTTGATTGAGTGGGAGTGTAAGTCAGACTTTTACACACATTTACGTGTCGATTGGTTGCCTTTTGCGTTTCCTTCTCAGAAAATCCCCGCAGTCCCAGCGGCCCCCCTGCTCATGGTCACCCTACCAAGAACAATTTGTAACCGTAAGACACGCTCATAAAGTTTTATTGTTAGTTCTATAGCTTATGTACAATATTAATATCTATATACAAATCCGTCGGGGGATGCAAGTCACGGCTCTTTGTTAGTATATTGATTGATCGGATTTGATGGCGGGAGATACGGGTCATTAACTTTATTCTAACATTTTTTTTTTATTTATATAAATTTTTTACCAGTCCTACAAAAGAAAATCATATTAAGACGTTGACAGCGGCAGTTATTTTTGTATAATTTCAATTTATGTGGTACGGGGAGTTTAAGACTCTTTAAAACTGCCATCATACCGGTAAGGGGTTTATTAGACCCCTTAACGTTTAAGATGTGGAGAGATTTTTTGATTAAGTGCGAAACGAGATTGAAGTGATCCCGTATTAAAGTAGATACACCACTGCATTCTGTTTTAATAAAATTTATTTTTGTTGTTATTGATAGGCTTGCGTTTGACCACAATCTCACCTGATGGTAAGCGATGATGTGGCCGACGATGGAACATGCTTGCCTAGAAGCAATCTATTCACTCTTAACTTGAAGACCCCTAGGTTATAGCTATCAGGAAACACAGACTCCGGCAGGGAATTCCACTCGTTAGCTGTACGCATATTTATATAATGAACTAGCTTTTGCTTCGCCCACGTAGATAAAATAGCCTATGTCACTCAGGAATAAAGAAACTTTCTATTTGTGAAACAATTTTAGCAATCGCAGCAGTAGTTCCAGTGATTACCTCCTGCAAAGTCTACAAACCAAAATTTATTTATTTATTTAAACTTCATGTACAATAGTGGTACATAGGCGGTCTTAATGCCACAAGGCATTCTCTACCAGTCAACTAAAAAAAAACAAAAACAAACAAAAAAAGACAAAAAAAAAAATGAACATACTTTACGTCTTAAGCCTTAATAATATTAGTGCAGATTATAGATAAATTACACCCAAACAGAACAAATGATCATGCTTATCACATTAACATTAGCCCTAAGTGGAAATCGAAGCCACGACCTCCAGCATAGCAGTCAGGGCCACTAGCCACTAGACCAACAGGCCAGTAAAATGTTCCTTGTACTAGATTTCTGGCCTCGTTTCTATGAGAAAATAAAGACCGTAATCCACTCAAGTAATGATGACTAACCAACATTCAGAAACAATAACGACAAACTACTAATTATCTCATATCCCTAGAGAATCATTAATCACGCCGTAAAATTAAAGGCGACTGTAAAACATCTTAATAAAGTGAAGTGATCCCTCAGCGCCGGCCATGTTGTTCCATAGACAACGCTATTGTCTATGAAAAGCATAAACAATTAAAAAGTTGTTAATGGTTGTGGTAACAAATGTTATGCGTCTCTGGGGGCGAGCCGAGGCGAATGGGGTGATCGAGGGGGAGGTTATGAGCGGTTTGGGTGCTAAAGTATTTGTGTTTTTTTTTTTTGGTATTTTATGGTTGAGTCATTGTAATTAGAAATTGTTTGTTTAAGAAGTAGTAAAAGATCAAGAGTATATAAGAAAAGATTCTTGGTAATTACTCACATAATATGCGGAATATACACCGCTAAATTTTGATCGTTTTAATCCCGTGAAGGGTCGATCCGGTACATGAAACGCTATCGATTTGTAAAGATAAAATTAAAAAATATAGTAGGTACTTTTTTTTCAAAACTCGTATTAATTTTCGCATGTATGAAATTAATTTCTTTAAGAAAACGTCAGCTGAGTGAGTCCAATGACTTGTAGGTAGTAGTTGGCGTTGCGTACAAACTACCTACAGGTCACTGGACTCGCTCAGCTCACGATCTTGTAATTAGCAATTTAGTTATTTACTGTTGTCATTATGATGGTATTAGTCTGTAAGTTTCCAAAAATATGAAAAATAAATAAAAATAAAATAAATTCACAAATTTTATCAGTTTCTTCATTTATTATCTATCTCTGTTATCTCTGAAAGCATTAGTCAGAGTGCTAATATTGTTCACCGATAGAAAGCTGCTTTATTCCTGAGTGGCAAAATCGCGGACTAAAGCTATATAATATAATAATAATATAATATTCCTCAACCATCAGAGCTGAGCTTGTGTTATGAGCACTTGACAACTGATAAACATATTTATATATATATTTCTAAATACATACATACTATAGATAAATTACACTCAGACACAGAACAAATGATCATGCTCATCACATAAACATTTGTCCTGGGTGGGAATCGAACCCACGACCTGCGGCTTACCAGTCAGGGCCACTAACCACTAGACCAACAGGCCAGTCAATAATAATTCTGCTAGATAAGCTAGCTAAATAAGTAAATTAAAAATAATTCTGATCTCAAGTTACAAATTTCTACAAAAAAGAAACCACCCTGCTACTTGATCATAGAGACCAAAGTACTTACAATTCTCAACTCACTTAACAAAAACAGTTTAAGAAAATAACGTTTACTCAACGTTAAGCCACGGCTTACCGAGGGAGAGTGACAAATAGCTCTCGAACTGAGCGGTATCACTTATAACTGTCATAACTCTAGTGGAAGCACTCTGCTTGATTAATTCAGTAGTAAGCAATGCAGAGGGACGTGGATAGAGTAGAGTTACGTCCGTTCCTTCAGTTCGGTTTCAGTATACGACTCGTTATATATTTGGCTTATGTTTAACTTACCACCAGATATAGTAACATATAAAAGACAAAAATAGTAAATGATCACCAAAATTTAACCTACATTTTAATGTAAAATTATAAACAAAGTTTTAACATCTCGCTATCCTATTTAAGCAAAATGAATCCGAATAAAGCATCGGCAGAACCCCATGGTTACGGAGATATCAGTAGTTAAAATTTTGGGGTTAGGTTAACTACCTGCCAAGGCAGCTCGACGGAGCCGGCTCCTACTTCTGGGTGGTTTAAAAAAAAATAACCTCGAAGAAGGTGACGGGGTCTGTGTTCGCTCGCTTCTTCTAACCTAAATTTATCCGACCCGGGGTACCCTAAAATTCCACTAAGATAGATTGTTGATTAGACAAAGTATCATCCTGCTCTACGGGGCTAAAAAGAGCGCATTAATTTGCTCGCTAAGATTTGGTTATCATTTACTACATTTGGTGTTCGAATACAATTTAAAGTACAGTCGTAACTAAAATACTATTGTAACTTTAGGATTTCATTTTTTTGGTGTCAAGTAATATATTTTTGACAAAAGAACTAAGGGTACCAAAGCGTTTTATGGTGGTCATTACGTTTAATCCCTATATATTTATTTGACCAGAACGACAAAATGCTAATAGTAGTGATTAAACACAAATTACGTAAAATACACCAAACCCAAAATAACACAAATACACAATTTCTATAGATATATTGATATTTGTAGGTATATAAATTTTATCACACACGTATCTGCTTGTAATATCATCAAACTATTTTTTTTTTTACTAAGTTCATACAAGAAAGCATTTTTTTTATCTCTCTGTCTGTCTGCCGGTTTATTCCGGCTAATTTCCTAAACGGCTGGACCAATTTTGGTGGGGCTTTCATCGGTAGATAGCTAATATTATTATCATATCATATTATTATCAGGATGGCGACCAGCCGATTTTCCTTTAAGGTGAAGACACGTCAGTATTCACAAGAAGTTGGTAGAATCATCACAGCACTGATTGCTTGGATTTCTTTTTTCACTTATTCATATGTATTTATTTATTTATTTATAAAAGGTCAAACCAACAGCTTCTGTGTACAGCATTTACAAGTATGAATAATAATTGGCCTAAGTAGTAATAATAATTGGCCTTGGCTGGCCTGTTGGTCTAGTGGTTAGTGACCCTGACTGCTATGCCGGAGGTCGTGGGTTCGATTCCCACCCAGGAC
Source organism: Mythimna albipuncta (assembly GCA_929112965.1). Classification (NCBI taxonomy): domain Eukaryota; kingdom Metazoa; phylum Arthropoda; class Insecta; order Lepidoptera; family Noctuidae; genus Mythimna; species Mythimna albipuncta. The sequence goes on along the minus strand of OV815986.1, from coordinate 494,308 downwards.
AAATGTTTGTGTCATGAGCATAATCATTTGTTCTGTGTCTGGGTGTAATTTATCTATACTATGTATGTATTTAGAAATATATAAGTATGTTTATCAGTTGTCTAGTACCCATACCACAAGCTCTGCTTAGCTTGGGACTAGACGGCGCTGTGTGATAGTTGTGGAATATTATTATTATATATTTTTATTAAGTCTTACACAGTCGCCAATTACAGGTTAATCAGCATTCGCATGTATGTATCTAAGTATGTATTTACTATCGTTTTTGTCTTCTCTTCTGTTTGTCTATTATTTAATTAAGTTGCACCTGCCAAGTTATGTTTCATCACCACCTTAAGGTCGACTGGCAGATAATGCCTAAGGCATTAAGTCCGCCTTTGTACAGTTTTATGGGCATAAAGATTTAATAAATAAATAAATATTATAATGAGTGAATTGCGAATAATTAAAACCAACACACGATACAGTAAAGTCTAGCCAGATAAATTAAAATAAAGAAACCAAATAATCTGAAGCCGACATCACAAATTGGATGCGTATCCGAACGGAATCAAGATGGAGATTCGCGCGTTCGATAAGTAACAAATAACAATAAAATTTGCGCAATTTTATTGTAGTGCAGTGATTTACGACATGCATGGGGGAGTGTGGGGCTTCTTGTGTCCTCATGCGTGTAGGAGGGAACTGGCTCTTGACAGATACCAAGATATTGAATATTTATTTATTATAATCTTTATTGTACACCAAATAAACAAAAATACAAAAATACAGGACAAACATTTAAAAGAATAAGTGCACAATGGGCGGTCTTATCGCACTGGGCGATCTCTTACAGACAACCTTTGGATGGATTGAGAGAAAGGAGATAGATTAATGGTTGTCAGTGTACAAACATCAGATATAATACTAACAAAAAACATTAACACAAATACATAGGTACATACAATACAAAAAAAATAAATACTAATAAATATCAAACATATAGTTGAACCAGGAGATGAAACATATATCAAAGAGAAAGGTAATGCTCCTTCACCATCTTTTTAAATGTTGGTAGCGTTTGAGCACGCGTTACTTCTAAGAGTAACGCGCTTTATCGACGTATTAAAAGGATCTACTCTGTTTGGAACGCGCTCCCTCTGAACATGAGACGACCACCAGTCGGTTCTCCTTTCCAGTACTTTGATTTACGTGGTTAAAAGACGAAGCGAAACGCTTAGTTCAAACCGTAGAGGTTTTAAGAGGCTGCTTTTCCACTCGCTTATCGTAAACATCGAGCATGGTTTAAAAGTTTGATACTTTATCTAACGCAATCCAACGCGATGTTTGACGAAAAGGCAACGCGAAAAAAGAGAGATAACGCCTGAAAACTCTGTTAGCACTTGGTAATTCAGTGATTTACTCGAATATTTTATAAAACTTGTTGCAGGAAATACGTCTTTTTTTGAACCCTTAACAGTTTTTGAAAAACATTGTCATTATTTAGAATCTTAATAAATTTTGCTAAGCTTGTATGTTGTACCTACCTACTTTTTTCCTTTTTGAGTAACTAAATTATGATTTGTCAAAATTCATGCAAAATAGCAAATTATTATGAGAGGTTTTAGTTTCACACAAATTTATAAATTGATTTTCATAGAGGGCTAAATAATATCCACAAGATACTTTGTTTCTAAAATATATCTAATGAAAAATATGTAATGACGTCATAATCGCAAAAGAGCGGTTGTTTGAATAACAGTGAAAATGTATGTCGAGAAATCGCTGTTAGTAAGTCACATCAAATTCCATTCCGCCATTATAATTTGTTTTGAATAATAACTCCCCCACAATTTTACACGCGTCGCTGAACATGTTTTAATTGGTTGTTCACAAACTGCGGTTCAAAGTGTTCTTTATAATGACTTTGTAGATATTTTAATTTTAGGGACCGCTTTATTGTTTATTGGTTGACAGCATGGCGCAAGTTGTTGAGACCATTTTCTACAATATCATAAACAGTAAATTATACAGAGGGATCGTTTTCCTGGAATAAAAAGGATATTATCCGTTCCAATACAAGAAAAATATTGTAAGGAAACCAGCATGTCCTAGAACAAGTAATAATTACAAGAACCAGTACCTAGGAATTGTAAGTAATGTTTAATATTGCACAAACCACTATTTGTATCTGCATCACCCTAAGGTTGACTGGTAGAAAATGCCTTAAGGCATTAAGTCTGCCTCTGTACTCTTGTGTGCATAAATAAATAATAAACAAAATATTCGAAGACATGTGACATCCACCAGCACTGGGCCCGCAAAGTGGATTGCAGCCCATTCCCTCTCCTAGAGATGCCTGATTTATAGCAGTTGAGCATGCTGATTCTATTGAGCATTATAAGGATATTTGCATACTTCAGTTAAAAAGGCAATGCAAAATACTTCTGGGTCCAAGTCCAACCAGGATAGGTTGGGGTTGAAACTCTTGGGCCTTGGGGTCTGAGTGCCCATACGCTTTTTAACCTTTCGAATCTGTACTTAGATACACAATAGAAAGACGATGAGAACACGAACGCCGGCGTTTTCTTAGAGTTTAATGAATTAAAGAACTATCCAAACGCTTAGTTGACACTTCGCGTGACCCTAGGGCTGGCTTTTATCTCGGTTAGAGATTAAAAATTGCCATAACTATAACGTGATAAAGCTGCCAGTTTGGGCACACTTCTTAAAACTGCAGTCAAAAGTCGTTCACAGTAAAAATCTGCTGCGATCTTCCCGTCCAATTATAATTTGGGTGTCTTCAAGGCCAGAGTAAATAGGCTCCAAATGAACTAGAGCGCCTCACCATCAAAGGTTGCATCAATGCTTACCATCAGGTAGTATCGATCGTAGTCAAGCTCTAATATTAAATATCAATAAAAAAAACTTGTTGGATAAGGTTTGATTCCTACTCGGATAGGAAAACAAAAAATGTGAGTTCCTTTCAAATATCAACCTGAAAATTTAGATTTTCTCCCTAATTTTTCTTTCAGAACTACTTACAATAACACCATTTGGCTGTATAAGCAGTTTCCCTCGACACACCTCACCGGTGGGTGTATCCGACCGCGGAACCAACCGACCAATCACAGCGCTGACAAACAGGTGGGCGCGAAACGCCATTTTGAAATCTAAAATTTTCTTCGGGGGAAATTTATTCATCCATTTTCTATGTCTGTCTAGTTTGCTTGGAAATGTAATTCATATTAACTGAACTGGTAAACTTTGTACCACCTAACAGTCAATGAATATAGATATGAAGTTCAATTGTCATCAATAGTTCTATACTATACTCCATTTTTAAGGTAGTTGACTAAATGTAAACCATCTTACGAGTACCATATCTAAAAAAATATCTAAAACATTTATCTAAAATTGTTTACAATTAGGTATTAACTAAATTTTTTTTTTTTTTTTATTGTTGATAGGTTCGCACTTGACCGCTATCTCACCTGATGGAAAGCGACGATGCGGTCGACGATGGAAATAACCTTTTTATGTCTTATATGATTTATCTACAATTATATAGGTAAAATAATAAAGAGGTAAAGTTTAATTTTTTTTATGTTTTTTTTTTTGTTTGTAGGATGTAGTCTCTGGAAGTACTGGTCCGATTGCTAAAGTTTTTTCACCGATAGAAAGCTGCTTTATTCCTGAGTGACATAGGCTATATTTTATGTACGCGGGCGAAGCCGCGGGCAAAAGCTTAAATAAAAAGACATAAGTATCAAGATTGTTTATGTTTAATCTTTAGTATGAGATAAAAGGACAGGTAGCTACATTGTACGAATTCGAAAACTGTCACGCGCACCATCCTGTAGCAATTGTAGTCCAAGGGCGTTTTTAATGTCGTACGGATTTAATCCCGCATGCGGGGCTGCAGTTCGGGATCACGCCCCGCGTCACACGTGCGTATTCCACGCATTACAATAATTACTTGTATGAAAAGGACATTTGCGGGGATTACGCGTGCGGGGCAATCCCGCATGCATAACCGTATGATATATTAAAAACAGCCTTAAGGAACACAATAAGTAAAACATAAAATTCAGAACTACTACTTGAAGTCCTCTCAATCTTAGTTCCGTCTTCGTCAAAATTGTTATTAAGTTTTTATTGATTTGATATTTTTCATAGTGTTTATTAGTTTATTATTTTAGCATAATAATATGTATTTTATTATTATAATATAACTTATTTTATTTTTCCGTTTGAAGTATCTGTTATTTTTTATGTTGCAAACCTACCACAGTGTTGTCTTTTTAACCCAAAGGTTGACTGGGAGAGAATGCCTTGTTGCATTAAGTCCGCCTATGTACCACTACTGTTCATGAAGTTTAAATAAATAAATAAATACTTTTTAGTCAGTAAAAGACATTCCCCATCGCTCCACTCGGGCCGGAAAGAGTAATTTGATGAAAGCTCACCTCAAAAAAAAAACTACAGATGCCTACGATATTCCCTATCTGGCTGCAAGCAAGTCGACCCCCACGTACGAGGGTAACAGTCTAGACAGATGACTCATTCGCTGTAAGATCTCACGTTAACTATCTACCGAGATCGTATTGCGCTCTGAAATTGGCATTCTTAGCTTTTACCCCTTTATTAAACAACCGGCCAAGTGTGAGTTGGACTAAACCATTTTACAGGCACTTTTGAAAGGCCAAGAAATCTGTCAGATTTTTTTTTGGATTATTTATGGCTTCGCGTTTGACCACCATCTCACCTGATGGTAAGCGATGATGTGGCCGACGATGGAGCGCGCTTGCCTAAAAGCAACCTATTCACTTTTGACTTAAAGAGCCTAGGGGTTTTAGATGCTAATTGCACATCCCAAAGCGTAGATCTCTAAGGAGAAAAATATGCAAGAAACTCCATGGTCTCATAACTCTATAGTCTGGACTAAGTAAGCATTTTGCCTCGTCGTTTATACCCATTAACTTATATTCTAATGATGAGTACATACACACCGTTAAATTGTAATCGTTTTAATCCCGTGGATGGTCGATCCGGTACATGAAACACTATCGATTTGTAAAGATAAAATTAAAAAATAAAGTACCTATTTTTTCAAAACTCGTATTAATTTACGCACGTACGAAATTAATTTCTTTAAGAAAACGTCAGCTGAGCGAGTTCAATGACCTGTAGATAGTTTGTACGCAACACCGACAACTAACTACAGCACGCTTAGCCAAGTTGTTATTCTGCAATCGTTAACGCTGCCGAAAAGTGATGAAACGTATGGGAATTACGTCATCTCAACGTAAAGTCACGTGGTCAGAACAAACGAATATAAAATTCGTAGCCAACTTCACAACGTTCAAAATCGTTTCTACAATGTTTAACGCTACATCTTTTGTTATACAAACGCTAAATTGTAGAACGAGCGGCCGACTCAGGTGCGTCAACATGGCTACCAACTTATCGTTCTCTACAATTGCTGTCACCGAGGCGTTACCGATTAGAGAACGGAATTCGACACTAACTGGTTGTAACTTGGCTAGGGGGGCAGGTCATATAACCCGCTCAGCTGACGTTTTCTTAAAGAAATTAATTTCGTTTCCACGGGATTAATTCATTAAACCCCAAGCGAACGCCGGCGTTCGCGCACCTATTGTCTTTCAATTGTGTCTGTCATTATCACGATTGACAGGTTAAAACGATTAAAATTTAGCGGTGTATATCGATGTATTCATCAAAAGATTGGAACAATTTACATGACACGGTCTTTTCGTCTCTTTATAATTTAGATGTCTTCAAGGCTAGAGTGAATAAACTCATAATGAACTTGTGTGATTCACCATCAACGATTAATCACTGCTTACCATCAGGTCGGTTCGCAGTCAAGCACTGATTTATACAGGGTTATTGGAAAACACTGACAACCTCTCAGGACTATTTGGTACTAACATCATACAATGAATTATGTTTTGTAAAAAGTCATGAACAAAACTTGTTGTTTATGATGTTAGTAATACAGTCCTGCAAGGTTGTTAGTGATTTCCAAATAATCCTGTAGTAGGTGGTAGTAGGTATAATTAAAAAGAAAACTGAAAATTTCATCTGTTTGGCTATACTACGGTTAATGATTTACAGCCTAAAAGAACGCAATAAGAATTTATTTAGATCTAGCTTCTGCCAGCGGCTTCATCCACGAATAAGTAGCAAATGTATTTTCATCCCCCCATCTCGGAAAGAGTATTTTTGCACTTCGATATCTAAGAGGAAAAGCCGTTTTTATTCTTTAAAGAGAAAAAGTACTTAAATTGAATTTAGAACGTCGCGTGCACTAAGTTTATGAATTCAAAACATCATTAAACCTACTTACTTCTACCTCTAATTACCAAATATGGTGACATATAACTTTTTTTTTTAATTTGTAAAAAACTCAGACTAAGAACCTACTTGATGTACTTCTTTTACATTATTTTAGTCAGTTCCTTGCTGAGGTGGGATGAAAAGTTACGTGTTGCACTCGAGTGCAAAGATTTTTCACCTAATGCTCCTTTGATTCTCTCGCTAGCTCAGGATTCTAATATTAAAATCCTTCGCATGCTCGGTCATCGAAATTGAGCACGCGGTTAAAAAGCAACTTTGCACTCTTGTATAACAAATAACTATTACCTATGTCATTCAGTGATAAAATAGCTTTCTACCGGTCTTCTTCTTAGCATGTCGATGGCAAAACTAATTAAATTCGATGTCTGGCCCAGTTATCGAGCACGACAATGCCGTCATCGATCGATCCCTACGTGAACAGGTAACAGGGCACGTGATGCAGGACGGAAGGTGGGACATGGTCTGCGGAGAGACGCCGCACAAACACTGAAGATCGGAACCATCCAACCCCCATATGTGGAGATTCCTTCAGAACTCCTGTTACTTCGACGTAACTTCTGAACTCCTGTTACGTCCAGCGCACCTTGGGCAAATCCTTTCACCACGATGGGAAACTTAACTTGTTTTACTACTGGTGAAAGAATTCAAGAAATCGGTCATGTAATTTTTTGTTTATTCAATACAAAAAAAATATAGTTTAAAAAAAAAACTAAAAAAACACGCTTTCATAGCATATCAAACTAAAGAGTGTAAAATAAATGAACGAAAAACACTCTTTAGTTTGATATGCTATAAAAGCGTGTTTTTTTAGTTTTTTTTTTAAACTATATTTTTATTTTTTACTAAAAAAAAACGGATTATTGTATTGTCACCGGTCTTTGATGGGTGTGCAAAGTTTAAAGAAAATCTGATCGCCCAAAGTAGGTCAAAATCGAGCTCAAAGGCGTTGATTACAAACATACAGGTGAAGCTAATATAAGCGTGTTAAAAAGCAAACATACAAATCTTTTCCAATAGAAAACTACATCATAATCACAAGATACGTCGGTTTATAAAAGAGAAAGATGTGTAATCGCTTAAGAGCAGTTTTTGTATGAGAGACGTCAAGGTTTGGGCTCCTATGATACTTCAACGAAAACAAGTTCATTTCCCAATTCATCAAAAATAAACAAATAAGTAAAGTGTGGAGTGGAATGTGCGTCGTTCATTTTGGTAAATTGACCCCAAAAATTACCTACTAGGCAATGCCTGGTTTACATTCGCACCTCCTATCGGTTATGAAGTGTGTAGATACAGGTAACTACATTTTGGGAACACATTCATTATGCGTACAGCTAAGGAGTGGAATTCCCTGCCGAAGTCTGTGTTTCCTGTGATGTCTACAACCCGGGAATCTTTAAGTCAAGAGTGAATAGGTCGGCCACATCATCGCTTACCATCAAGTGAGATAGTGGTCAAACGCGAGCCTATCCATAATAAAACGGAAATAGCTTATGAAATAAGTAGGTACATTTATATGTAGGTATCTTAGCTTCTTACACTGGCTTAAAGATACATGAGGCCAAAAAGAATAGTTTGCTAGTTATTAGCATAGTCCTACAATAGGCTAGTTGCCGTAAAAAATGTAATTAGTCCGTCTATTAGATTATTCAAAAATAAGGGACACGTATTTTTTATTTGTAAATTAAACCAAAAATGACAAAGATATAGCCCATTAAATTCACGTGTGACGTCACACGTAATTTTAATGGGCTATATCTTTGTTATTTTTTGTTTAACCTTTCAATCGTGGAAATTACAGAGACAATAGACAATAGAGTGACGAAGTGTAAAGACAATAGGTGCGCGAACGCCAGCGTTCGCTTGGGGTTTGATGAAATATCGAAAAAAGAAAAAATACGTGTCCAATATTTTTTTATAATCTATAATTCGGACTAAATAAAGTGTAATTATTTTGACCCTGGACACTACCCCATTCTAGCTTTTGATGAACTTCTTACTTTACGGATAAAAGAGCTTTTTTTAACTCTAGAAATGCAAAATCATTCTTACACAGCGGAATAAAAGATGAAAACAATAATATAATACGTAGTATTCCTTTATACATAGGAAAAGTAGCAAATATTACTTTTACACGATTTCCAAAGCAGGAGCTGCCCTTTTGGAACTAGAGCGCACGAAATTCAACCCTATCTCTATAAAATACAGTTCAAAATGTTCTGGATAACAACTAAGTAGTTTTGGCGCCACCCAGACAAAGCTACGCCAACGAAAAAAAATTATTACAGTAACGTATTTTATCATACAATCAAATAACTACTCTATTTTGTAAGATTTAAGGTGGAAAATCATTTGCCAAAAGAAATAATAGTACGAAACGCATACCACGTATATTGAAAAGTCAATACTGGGGCTGCACAGATTTGCCATAGGAAAATCAACTCTGTTGTTAAAACATAGAGTCCAGTTTGATTTGGGGGGAAAGTTAGTTTTGACGTTTCAAAGACGCGCGAAAATTTTGGCGCCAGACCGACCGGCGCCGCCATTTTGCCGCATTTCGTTTTCCTCGAAGGCACAGACATTAGCCTGTTCAGCCTGCTTCCGACTTCGTTCTATTATGCCACCTAATTTACTGTTATGGCCGTGTAACTTTACAAATAAGATATCAGTGGGGTTGCGGCCATTCTTATAGCATTATTCGTAGTTTAAGTGCTTTGCTCAAGTATTTCGTTGTAAGATTCATTTATTTTTGCAGTTACTTACATTGAATTCGTTGTGGCCATATTAGGGCTAATGATCTAAGATGGGATCTAGTTAGGCAATCGCGTGACCCAAGGGCTGGCTTCTACCTCGGTCAGAGATTAAGTATTGTCATACAACGTGGCAATGCCGCCAGCCTTTTGGGCAGACTTCCAGTCGACAGCGATGCGGAGGAGTTTTAAGACGCCATATTTTAGTTACGAGTAGCCTTGTATACAATATTATTGTGTGTAGTTAGGTTTAGCATAAATAATTTGTTAGTATTTATGTTTCTTACGTACATTATTGTTAGGTAATGATATCAAGGGTTTCCTAGCGCGATAGAATCAGAAATGAAGATATCCGCAGGAGAACTAAGGTTTTCGCCATAGCTCGTAAAATCGCCAAACTTAAGTGGCAATGGGCAGGGCACATTGCTCGTAGAAAGGATGGCAGTTGGAGCGGTAGGGCCGAAAGGTTCTGTAGCGGTCGAGTACCGGAAGACGCAGCGTTGGAAGGCATCCAACAAGGCTGACCGATGACCTGGTAAAGGTTGCAGGAATTTGATCGAGGCGAGACGTACAGGAACGTTTATTGTGGCGACACTTGAGAGAGCCCTATGGCCAGCAGTGGACGTCTATCGGCTGAAATTATGATGATGATGATGATCAAGGGTTGGCAATACCGATTTGATTTAGAACCTACGGCAACAGCCCCCCTAGCCAAGTTACAACCGTTTCGCTTGCTCCGAACGCTTCGAGTTGACCTTGCTGCCAATTCTTTTGTTCTGACCATGTGACTGAGCGTTGAGATGACGTCATTCCCGTATATTTGAAGCTTTTTACGAGCGTCAACGATTGCAGATTAGCAACTTGGCTAGGGGTACAGAGTTCCTTAGGAAACTTTATCTTTAATTTGGAATCCTAAAACCTTTTTCCCAATTAACACGAATAGCAAAAATGTTTGTTACGTTTCTATAAACCGACTATCCGATTGTGTTTTTTTTTATTTGTTATCTCAGAATTCCGTCATAATATGAACCGACTTGGGAAATACTTTTTTGTTTTATCGAATCAAACTTTCAGTAGCCCGATTCCCGTAATCAAAACCGTAACGATATCGTAACGATTTATTCGTTTAGACCATTTCCGTATTCACATCCAACAATCGAGTTTGAACGACACCGATTTTAAAGTCGTTTGGTCGAAGAGTCGATTTAAAAAAAAAAGAATCTGTATTACATTATCCTGGTAGAATACTTAATAAGTCATCGATTTATCGTTTAGTTTCGAGCCCGTTGAAATGTCGTTCTATCCATTCCCGCTTTTGGATAGGACTTCGATCGAACGACTAGAAAACTTCAACGATATTTGGCTTGTTTGATTTTACGTGAATCAGGCTACAGATTGGCTCTTAAGACCTATATTATGGACCGACACGTGTAGGTATAGCGATTTTGGTAATAACATTAAGAAGTCAACCATTTGCGTTCATATACCATACTAGCTTCAGCCCGCGGCGCTTCACAGCTGTTCTAGTGCCTACTACAACAAAGTTTCCAGCTCCATTTTTTTTTTTTTTGATAGGTTCGCGCTTGACCGCTATCTCGCCTGATGGAAAGCGACGATTCGGTCGACGATGGAACGCGCTTACCTAGAAGAAACCTATTCACTCTCGACTTAAAGATTCCCGGGTTGTAGCTATCAGGAAACACAGACTCCGGCAAGGAAATCCACTCCCTAGCTGCAAGCACTTTTACACATCTTACCGGGATCGCGCCTGTTTCGATGATTCCACATATTTTCTAGTTGCGCAGACACTTGAGATACAAAACCAAAACTTACTACAATATTTCTTCTTTTTTTTTTGATGGGTGAAAATCATCCAAATGACATCCGCCGCCCTTGGGCGGGGCGGGAGATAGTGTCAGACTCTTACTGACTAAAAAAACCCTCCCTTTTGGAAACAGATCCTTGGCCCCAGTAGGCTTCGACCCAGCTTGTTGCTGACAACTCCTCGAGGCGCTCGGGAACAAAACGCGCCGTCGACGACTTGGGCTCGGTCCGACCAGTTACCAGTCGGTCGGGCAGCGAGCTACCCATTGCTCGCCATCCGCAAGCCCGCGCCAAGGTGTCAGGAAATCGGGATTGGAATCCCGACGACGGCTGGGGCGTGAGCGCCGTTGCATCACACAACAGCCTCCTCTGCTAGCATTACTGCTTCGCAGAAGGAGGCGACCGCCTGCCACTCCTCCTCGCTCCGAACCATGGCCTGTATCATGTTCCGGCGCAAGAGATTGCTGCAGCCAAGGGCCCCCATGAAGATAAGGCGGTGCTCTGCCCAAGTGGGGCACACCTCAACCGTGTGCTCCGCCATATCCTCCGGGTACATCACAGTATCTACTATTATAGGAATCAATAAGTGAATGAAAATTATTATTCTATTATTATTATTATTCTACTTCACTCGCAAAAGTCCTGCCATAACACGGTGAGGTTTTATTTCTATGTTCACCGTTGAAAGATGTCACAGTTGAATTATTCTGTCAAAAAATTTGGTGGCGTCTGAAGTTAAATCACCGTTTTATTTCATTAGCTAAAGTTATTAACGTTTATTTGATATAAGTTTTATTACATATAAACCATGCTTTTATAAAATCACAATGTATTTTTTTATAAATTTCTAATGTCGTTTCAAAAATTGTGTCGATATGTTGGGTCGCGTTCTGCTGGTCCTGTTGGCTGGCATCCCCGTGTGCTGGGGGGTTGAGGGCGCGTCCTACTCGGCGTACTACGATCCTGATGGGAGTAACGAAAATGCTGATTTCTACGACAGTTACAATGACGGTTCGTAACACACACTCTTGTCTTACAGTGTCTTACACACTCTTTGTTTTACATATTCTTATCTTACACACTCTTGGCTTACCAACTCTGGTTTTACACAAGCTTGTCTTACACACTCTTGTCTTACACACTGTTGTCTTACACACTGTTGTCTTACACACTCTTGTTTTACACACTGTTGTCTTACAAACTCTTGTTTTACATACTGTGGTCTTACACACTGTTGTCTTACACACTTTTGTTTTACACACTGTTGTCTTACATGCTCTTGTCTTACATACTCTTGTCTTACCCACTCTTGTTTTACACACTGTTGTCTTACACGCTCTTGTCTTACATAATCTTGTCTAACACATTCTTGTTTTATATAAGCTTGTCTTACACACTCTTGTTTTACACACTGTTGTCTTACACACTCTTGTTTTACATACTGTGGTCTTACACACTGTTGTCTTACACACTCTTGTTTTACACACTGTTGTATTACACACTCTTGTTTGACATACTGTGGTCTTACACACTGTTGTCTTACACACTTTTGTTTTACACACTGTTGTCTTACACGCTCTTGTCTTACATACTCTTGTCTTACATACTCTTGTCTTACCCACTCTTGTTTTACACAAGCTGGTCTTACACACTCTTGTTTTACACACTGTTGTCTTACACACTCTTGTTTTACACACTGTTGTCTTACACACTGTTGTCTTACACGCTCTTGTCTTACACACTCTTCTGCAGCCTACCCTTATGTATACATATATGTCGTTTCCTTGGTTCGTCAAGTCGTTGAACTCATAAGTAGTACTGTGTTGAGCTGTGCGAATACTGACAAATGCTTGCACTGACTGGACAGGTCCATTCAAATCTGTACAGTAATTTTTTCCTCAAAAGACCATCACAGATATTAATCTGCATGGTTCTCGTGTGATTTGACCATTACATATTCCTTTTTTGATTCGCGAGATCCAAGGCAGTTGAGTTCTTCATCGTCTCGGTGATACTATTCTGGTCGTCCTAGCTTTCAGGAATTACAGTGAGTAGTGATAAACCTTTCGAGGTGGTGACTGATTCCTTTAGATTCCTTATTGACTTGCTTTAACCTTTCGAAGATCGTAAATAAAGACACAATAGAAATACAATGAGAGAGCGAACGTCGGCGTTCGCTTGGGGTTCAATGAATTAACTTTTTTTTTATTTTGCTCAGAAATCAGACAACCCCCCGAGAGGACGACTGTCATGGAGGGCCTCACTCGTATGAAGAGAAACGACCTGGAGGACATAAGGACCCTCAACCCTGAAGAAATCGTTGATGTGAAAGGTGTCTTAATTGTATGAGTTTATACTTTAGTACTAAAGCAGCGCTTCTGATGTTCAGAGATGCGCTCTCTGAAAGCAAAAAGACACAAATCCTCACTTCATCACCCCATTAGAACATCTCATCACGAACTGTAGTGGCCAAACTGGAAATCTCTTAACTGACTTCGGAACCAAGTTGGCTGCTGCACAAACACTGAACAAATAAGAGCTTTCTTGACCCATCTCAAGTACAGTGCCAGTGTGAAGCCACTTTACAGGAACTGCGTTTCTTGCTAGGCTGCTGACAGAATAGTTAATGTCCCCGCAGACGGGCTACAAAAAAAAGCCGCTTCAAGCTTTGTGGTACAATACATATTTATTCAAAGTACAGTACATAAATCTGAAATCCAATTAATACTGTACATAGCTTTCAATGCTTAATATGCTTCATAAGTGACAGTTAAGGTGATGTATTAAGGAGAAGTTAATAAATTAAACTATTACAATTTTTACATACAATTTCTAAATTTGTTAAAACTGTTCAGCAAGGTAGACCTCAGGGCATATTGTAATATATTGATTACACATTCTGGATAACGGGTTATTCTCAGAAACATTATTGTTACTAGAGCAAATACTAAATAATTGTGGAGTGCGCACAGATCAATTTGGTATTTTAAAGTTTAACTGGCCAAGTAATTTAATGTCAAAGGAACTGTTAGCAATTTTATGCAATGTAGGTACCCCATCTCCTTATCTCAAGATTTTTCGTGTGAAAGTGTGAGTCGCTGATTGTATAGTCTGTCTAAAAAGTCAACCAACTTGGGAATTTTGTATAATATTTAATCATTTAAAAAATACTTACATTCGATAGGTACTTTTTAAAAGATTCTTCTATTAGTAAACAATGATCAAGATCTCTTAGTCAACCTTCATTTTTGAACTAGTGTTGACTACATCAGATTTCATTTTTCCCTAATAATTACTCAAGTTGTTTGACTTTTTAGATATACTCTAATTGAGTTCTAGTTTACGTCTGAGGCCACATTTTGCACTTAAAACTCTCCTCAGTTCTCATTCATATAGTTTTCTTTTCTCACTCCAGGAGTATTAAACAATATTCTTCAAGGAAAGAATCCCGAGTCTCCGAAACAGCTTCCAACCCGAGAGTCCACGGACTCGTACGAATATCTAGAAAATTCCAACAACCTCGGAATTGATGTGAGAAGAACTGACTTCAAAGAATGGCTGCACACCGCCGTCCGACAGGAGTGGAGCCCTAGTGTCGATAAACAAGATAATACGGTGGAAACCACAACCCAAGTCACGGAACAACAATGGAGCTTCGTAAGTGTGGTTTTCATTGACAATTTCTGAAGGAGAAACCCGTAGTTTTAGAACGCAAAGGGCAACTGAAGGACCCAGGTGTGGTTTTATTCTGTAAAAGTCTAACAACATCTCACGCCCTGCACCCAAGAGCGGGAGATGTTATTGAATGAATTCCACACGTAAAAAAAGAGCTGTAACTATATTATTTTTATTATTTCCATTCCTGCGGTACGGGGCGTTTAAAACCTCGTTTTAAACTATCAATAGGGTACTAGGGGGCTTATTAGACTCCGTAACATTTACGAAACGAAATTTATTTTGTTAAGTGCTGTAAGGGGTCAAAGTGACCCCGTACAGGTCGTGATTTTGGTTGCCACCCAAGACAAACGTTTATGTGGTGAGCACAATCAGTTGTTCTGTCTGGGTGGAATTTATCTATATTATTTGTGTATTTAGAAAATATAAGTATGTTTATCAGTTGTCTAGTACCCGTAGCACAAGTACTGCTTAGTTTGAGGCTAGATGGCGTTGTGTGATAGTTGTGGAATCTACACTTCTACACTATTATAATAAAGAGGTAAAGTTTGTTGTCTGGAAGTACTGGTCCGATTGCTAAAATTTTTTCACTTATAGAAAGTTGCTTTATTCTAGAGGAGTGACATGGGGTATATTTTGTATACGCGGGCAAAAGCTAGTATCTAATAATTATAAAAATCTTGTGTCACTGTGTTTTTCATCGAACTCCTCCGAAACCTTGACATATTTGCTTGACCAATTTTAATGTTTTTTTTTTTTGTTGTATATTTGGTAGGTCTGAGAATTTCATTAGCGTCTTTTACCCTCCTACCCCTACCCTCCATTTTTTCATATGATAATAATTTAAATGGCAAAACAACATTTGCCGAGTCAGCTAGTATTATTATTTTATTATTATTATTATTTGGTATTTTTTGCAGATGTACCAGCCCGAAACGTCGACCTACAGCAAGGATGACATAGTAGCAGAAGTTAGAAGAATGATGCCAGAAGGTGTCGTCCCCAAGCGGTCCTCCATCGGTGTACAGTATTGGTCGCCTAAGACTGAAGCCAAGACCGTAGCTACCACTGAAAACACAGAGGAAACCGAACATACCATAGTATGTTCTTTTTTTTATCTGTTATAAACTAGTACATCACTGCGATCCCGCCTGATGGTAAGCAGTAATGCAATCGTTGATGGTGAGGCGCACTAGTTTATTAAGAGCCTATTCACTCTAGCCCTAATGACACCAAATTATAATCAGACGGGAAGACTGCAGCAGGCAAATTGTTCCAGTCGTTTGATGTACGCGGTATAAATGACGAGGCGAAACGCTTAGTCCGGACCGTAGATGTTTCAACAACGTAAGGGTGGATACTCGCCGTGCGTCGGTTTGTCCGATGGTAGAAATGAGATGGCGGAATCAAGTCATGCAATTCCTGCGCACACTCTCCAAAATAACCTGTGTACTTACAGATCATTCCAATTTGTACCTAGCTAGCGACTCGTCCCAGCCTTGAACAGAGTGTCTAATGTGAGTTTGTTCTACGTTAAGGGCTAAGCGCCCGAAAAATGCCATAAAACAGTGATTTTCTGCAGCCTACTCCTCCGTAACGGCAAGGTCAATTGGTTTGAAAAATATATATGTTTATTATAGATTCATGAACAATAATATCAACATTTGATTTTTTCGTACAATTAATACTTTTGTCAAAGAAAAAAATATTATGCAATTTCGCAACTTTTCGCAACTTTTCCCTACTCCTTCGAAACGGCTTGGACCTACACAAACATTTTTACACATAAAAATTGGTGGTTAAATATTCTTCAAAGTGAACATTGCATATGTAAATCAATCAATATCTCGCAGAGAAAATGGATTTAAAGCGCTTTCCGGGCGCTGCTGGCCGCAAATAAATGCACAGATTTGCGTACTGCCGCCTAGGCGAGCGCGAGAGTTGCGTTCACATAATTTCGGCCAGATGATTCAAGGAACTATACGCCTTAATGCGATCGACACGTTTGTGAAGTTTGGCGCTCTGTTTGGCCCGCTCCAAGCTCTTGACCAATCAGAGACCCAAACGCGACAAACGTTTCGATCGCGTTAACATAAAAACAATTCGCACTCGGCGCCAGTACCTGTACTACAAAAAATTAGGGCTGAAACTACGTTAAACGGACGCTCGCGTATGGCATCCGTCGCGGTAACCGGATTCTTTAAGTAAGAATTCGGTATCCGCAATAGGAACACAGCTGGAGCCAGTTAGGGCGTCGGCCTGCCAGGGTTGCGGATTGTTTTTTTAGACCACCATCTCACCATTGTTCGAAGAAATTGCTGTAGCCCTCGATATACGGCTACTGAAGGGACGTTATGGATTTTAGTAAATGTGTGACACTTCTTCCCGCTCCACCCAGAGCGAGAGGGTTATTTGATGACGTCCCATGTAAAAAAACAAGTATGTTCGTACTGATCGATTTAGTTTTCAGTGTATGATGATATCATCCGATGGATGCAAGACGCACAGGAGCGTTCATTGTGTACACTTGGGGAAGGCCTATGTCCAACAGTAAACGTCTTTCAGCTGAATTAATGATGGATGTATGATGATAAATATATTTTTAGGATATATACCCGCAAGAAACATCGACATACAGCAATTCTCATATGCAAGGTGAAGTCAACAAACTGGTTCAGGATTGGAGGCCAACGGGTCATGTCATTGTAAGTTCATATACATTATAATACATTGGAGTTAAACGTGGATTAATTGGTTCTTCTTCTTCTTCTCAAATCGATGGTTTTCTTCCCCTCAAAGTTTTTGACCCAGTAGGTTGCCATGTTTAGAACGGCGTCGGTGGCGTTTTTTAGGTTCTCCGTACTTTGGGCACTCTAACAAGTAGGCCATTGCTTGGCGCCACACTCACAATGGGTGTCGGAGAGGACTGTAATCCCCTATTTTGCCAGGTTGTGTTTGCAACGGCTGACTTGCATACGCAGTCAATTAATTACCATAAAGGCCATTGCAAATCGCGTCCAAGTGGAATATGTTCTTGATGTTGTTGACCACATTGTTGGAATCCAGCGTCCCAACAGGGATGATCTTGATAGTTTCAAGCTGTGTAGACAGCAGTTGTAATCCATGATCTTCAACGCCCTTTGCGAACGTTTTGGCGCACGGTATATATCCACATGTAGCCGGTAACATAAACCAAGCTCTAAACAAAGTGACCTAGAGGCTCTGGATTGCAACCGTCTGGTCCACTTTTTAAAGCCCGTGGCTACCAGACTTTCATCGTTTTATGAAAACTAATATTTAGTCAGTGGATGTCACCAAAGAGCAGCGGTGGCCCAGTGGGAAACAGTCTGAACTTAAGAGTAAATCGCGAGTTAAAACCCAGCCAAGTGTACTTTGTGTTAATTATTTCATCACCACTTGCAA
This sequence comes from Mythimna albipuncta, assembly GCA_929112965.1. Lineage (NCBI taxonomy): Eukaryota > Metazoa > Arthropoda > Insecta > Lepidoptera > Noctuidae > Mythimna > Mythimna albipuncta. The sequence goes on along the minus strand of OV815986.1, from coordinate 476,273 downwards.
TCCCACCTGATGGTAAATGGTAAGCAGTGATGCAACCGTAGATGATGAATCGCATGTTTAATAAGAGCCTATTCACTCTAGTCTCTAATTGAAGACATCTAAATTATAATCGGACGGGAAGATCACGGGTAAATAGTTCCTTCGATGTAAACGACGAGACACGATGCTAAGCCCGAACTGTAGAGGTGTTAACAAGGGTATTTAGTAGTTAAAGGTAAACGTATATACTCGCCGTACGTCGGCTTGTCTAATGGTAGAAAGGTGATGGCGAAATCAAGTCATATAATTCCCGCCCAAACTCTGCAAAATGCATCCTTTAATTCATTAAACCCCAAGCGAACGCCGGCGTTCGCGCACCTATTGTCTTTCAATTGTGTCTGCAATTATCACAATTTCGAAATGCTGACTACTCTACGACTGTGCTCAAGGCTTTGTAGATTAGACTTAACGATTTTTTTGTAATATTGGTTTTTATTGTAGGATCTATACCCGCAAGAGACCACAACGTACAGTAACTCGGATATACAGGCAGAGGTGAACAAGCTGGTCAAGCATTGGAGCCCTAAGGACAAGGTAGGCGAATACTACTGGAGATTTATCAGCATTTAATGTTTTTCCTGGGTTAAGATATTTCATTCATTCCATATTTTTAATCCATTTCATTGTGGCACGGACCTCGTACCGCACTTGGCCAAAAAAGCTTTTGGTTTCTTAAATATTACGGGGTCTAATAAGCCCCGTATCACCATAATGGTAGTTTTCAATCGAGGTCTAATACGCCTTGTACTGCAGGAATGAAAATATAAAGAAATGGCTACTGTCAAAGTGTTAATAAATGTTGATTTCCAGCAAGAAACACCACACAACGAAGCTGTTATGCGCGCAGAAGTGAGCTCACCGGTCCAGCATTGGAGTCCTAGTGATAAGGTAGGCAAACAACTACTAGATTTTGATCATCATTTAATGTTTTGCCATTATATGACTGAAAACTTTAAGCTTTTTATAATTTTTTTTCTGAATTTTTCATACGTCTCACGGTGAAACTGTTGACATAGTGGTTTGGGTTAGAAATGTTTAAAACTGTAAGTGCCTTTTTAGGTGGTTTTTAAGGACTCTCCTCTTAAATACGTGGTCACATGAACCTCGCACCGCACTCTGTAAAAAAGTTTTTAGTTCTTAAACGTTACGGGGTCAGCCTCGTACCGCGGGAATTGAAATCTAAAAAAAACTGTTGCTGTCAAGGTTTTAATAAATGTTAATTTCCAGCAAGAAACACCGTACAACGATGCTGCTATGCGCGCAGAAGTACGCTCGCTGGTGCAAAACTGGAGTCCTGGTGGCGAGGTAGGCAAATACTACAAGATTTTGATCACCATTTACTGTTTACCAGGGTTAATGTATGAACTAAAGTTTTATGACTAAACTTGAAGACAACCGTTTTTTTTTTTATCATAATTTTTTTCTGACCTTAGTGATAAGTTTGTAAATATCTAGCGGTGAAGCTGTTGGCATATCTATTTAGGTTCTTTATTTTGTTTTTTTTTTTATTCAATGTGGTATATTTTTAGAAATTTTAAAAACTAAGTGCCTTTTTAGGTGTATCTTAAGGACTCTCCCCTTGAATACGGGGTAAAATTAGGGGGGTATTAAGTGTTTATTAAGTTTTCTTACTTTTATATTTGCACTAGCCAAAAACTTGTACCGCACTTAGCCAAAAAAAGCTTTTAGTTTATTAAATATTACGGGGTCTAATAAGCCCCTCACCGCCATAATGGTAGTTTTCAAACACCCCGTACTGTAGGCATAAAAATATTAAAAAAAACTTAGTGCTGTTGACCACGTGTTAATGGATGTTAATTTCCAGCAAGAAACAACGTACGACGATGCTGCTATGCGCGGAGAAGTGCGCTCGCTGGTGCAGCACTGGAGTCCTGGTGGCGAGGTAGGCAAATCATTTCAGCCGAAAGACGTCTACTGTTGGACATAGGCCTCCTCCAAGCGTCGCCACAACGAGCGATCCTGTGCGTCTCGCATCCACCGCATGCCCGAGACTCTATCCAATCGTATATGACAAAAACATACCGGGTATAGGACTTAAAATGATGATAAGATTCTTTACTCCTTAGCTTTACGTGCACATAATGTTGTTCTATACTTTATTGTAATTATGTGTAATCTATACTATATATATTTTTATATAATATTATAAAGCGGAAAAGTTTGTTTGTTTGTTTGTTTGAACGCGCTAATCTCTGGAACTACTGGTCCGATTTGAATGATTCTTTCAGTGTTGGGTAGTCCATTTATCGAGGAAGGCTATAGGCTATGTTTGTTTTTTTTTTTTCAAAATTAGGGATCCGTAATAAAATTGCTATTTTGTATCACAATGTGTAAAATCGAAAACCTATTTTTGCGTGCGCTGCAAAAACTATTGACAATAGAACAAAATGATGTATTACGGGTTTGTAGATCCCATTAAGACCTACAAAAAAGTCCGCGAGAACATATATCTAGCTATCATGGTTTAATCACAATAACCGATTTTGTGTTCAAAATAATTATTAAATCGTCTGAAGAAAAAAAAACTACGTTAAATATGTATCGTAATATTAACCTTTATCGAAATTAAGCATTATGTTATCAAGAGTATTTATGTAGAAGTAAAATACTTCTTGTTTCATCTCAATCGGATATTTCGTTTAAAAGTTATCACGTGTGTACCTATTTATGAGTGGGCCATAGAGTTTTTTATCAACATAAAATCCTGTAATAATCTTTTTCGAAATATATTTTGTGATGATTGTAAGTATAAGATCTTTGAAGAGTATAATAAATACATTTATGAACGCGGTAATCTTGGGAAATACTGATCTGATATGAAAACTGTTTAAATATTCAATAGTCCATTTATTGAGGGAGGCAATTATAGGCAATATTTTATCTCGGTATTTCCACGGTAACGAGAAAAACGCGGGTGAAACCGCGGGGCACAGCTAGTACATAATAATTCCACCTAATAATTTTGAAAAATACAATTATTGATCCCCACTCCAGAACCTTTCGTCGCCATCGACCATCTGTTTTGCGTGCAATGTGCCCTGCCCATTGCCACCTAAGTTTGGCGATTCTTCGAGCTATTTCGGTAACCTTGGTTCTTCTGCGGATATCTTCATTTCTGATGTGATCACGTAAGGAAACTCCGAGCATAGCCCTTTCCATCACCCTTTGGGTGACTTTGAATCTTCTTATGAGGCCCATTGTGAGCGACCACGTTTCGGAGCCATAAGTCATCACTGGCAACACGCACTGGTCATAGACTTTTGTCTCGAGACACTGTGGTATATTGGACGAGAAGACACCGCGTAGCTTCCCGAACGCTGCCCAACCGAGTTGGATTCGACGGTTGACCTCTTTCTCGAAGTTAGACCTACCCAACCGTCTGTCTAAGGTAAACGTAATCGTAACATCCCTTTAGGGAGTGAATTTTGGTAAATCCTCTCTTAGTGCTCGTCTATGTCATAAAAGGTAACCTTGTGCAAATTTCATGCTCCTAGTACAATTGCCGAAACGGATCTTGAGCGCTCGGCGTCAGAGTGGGGATCGCTTTGCGCATTCCATACATTGGCGAGCCAATCGTCTTCGTTGTCAATTTTTTTTAATAAGTAATTGAGCCACTTTTACAAATTTCAGAAAGTTTTAGCAAAATATATCTTCAGATAACTGATGATCTTAACACGTTCGAGGACGCTACCACTTGAGACTGTGTACAAAAATGACACAGTAAATGTCCATACAAATTATACGACGTATGAGTACGTAGCCTCCCATGAAAATATATTGTTTTAAAGACATCATGACACAAACGTTTTATCACGTTATCGTATAAATACGTTATGTCATTAAAATTATTAGTAAAATTATTAATTCATAGTATAATTGTATACTGTCTGGCTAAGGAATAATACATAAATCAAATAAACTAAATACTTGCGATGCATTGTCGCGGCAAATATTACGATACGCCACGAAATGTTTAGCGAACGCGAGCGCACCCCGCAGTGACGCAGCCGCGCTGAATGTAGGAGCGCGGTAGGCGCGCGCGACGTATATACACGTTGTGCGTATGTGAGTACCTTTCCCGCCCACTGTCAACGGCACTTATTTGAAATAGTTTAAAACTTACTCTACGTGACAGTAAAGCTTCGGGTATTTTAAATGTTGTGACACAAGATACATTCAATAGGATTTTAACTTGAACGTTCATCGGAAATGTACGTTCTGTCGTAAAGTAAAAAAAATATTTGGACGTCATTGTACGTTGTGCCATATCAAAATTTCGAACGATGACGTATAATCACGTTCTGTCCTCGAACGTGTTAACTGATTAATAATACGTATGGCTCGAGACAAAGGAGCAAACTTTAGGGGATTAGTCCTGACAGTTGGTTCCTCGAAGAGAACGCGGCGGCGGCGCGCGCCCATACATCCGTCCGGCGCGCACACACAGCTGCATCGCTTGCAGCACCTCTGGGTGGTGCAATAACACGTACTTGACCAGTGCGACATTCCCTCTTACTGCCAGCCTGGTGTACCTTACCATGCCCAGGACGAACAAATTGGTACATGAGTGGATAAAATGGGTAAACCCCATATTCTTTTAAGTACAGAAATTTCGTAAATTTGTTTTGATTTTTTTCTAACATGAGGTAGTATTTTTTCTTATGAGGGTTATATTAATTTCCAGCAAGACACATCGTACAACGAGACTGCGATGCGGGCAGAAGTGCGGTCGCTGGTGCAGCACTGGAGCCCTAGCACTCCTAGCAACAGTCCTCGAAGCGACACCAGCAAGGTTCAACATTGGAGCCATTCTGAAGCTAAGGCGCCTGTTTCCGAGGTACCAGCTTTTTTTTATGGTGGTGAAAAGCATCAAATGACATTCCCCGCTCTTGGGCGGAGCGGGAAATAGTGTCAGACTCATACTGACTAAAAAACCTACCCCGTTCCTTCAAGCCTTCATAACGGGGCTCGAATTCCCTTTCGGATAACCCTGGCCCCAGTAGGCTTCGACCCGGCTAGGCCCTAACTGTTGCTGACAACTCCTTGAGGCGCGCGGGAACAGTGCGCGCCGTCGATGACTTGGGCTTGGTCCGGACAGTTACCGGACGGTCGGACAGTGAGCTACCCAAGCCCACGCCGTTGCCTAATGCGGTCGTCCTCCTCCTTTCCGAGCATTACTGCTTCGCAGTAGTCGGCGAGGTACCAGCTTCACAAATATAATCATCCTTAAAAAAAATCCGTGCATTTGTTTGTTCCGATCTTTCATTGCCATCCACAGAAACTATAATGACTTGGAAATGAAAGAAGAAGAAACTGCAATATCTTCTAATGGTGCGTCCAGAGCTGGCGAATACACCGCTCCGCTCGCGAACCGTTCGCGAGCCGCTAGCGAACTGCGCGCGTACATTTGCCAGATTCTGATCTGGACACACCATAATATAATTTTCAATACACTTGCTCAGAAAGTGACTCTTATTGCACTGCACTTAGATACATAATGGCCCTTGTTACTAAACTTTGACATTTTGATTACCATTACGCACTAGTGCTATAATGTAGTTAAAACCTTATTGTTCAACCTCTCCCCCGCCATAATTATATTACATGTATCGTATCAGGATGGGCGCAGGTCGTGTCCCACGAGTCGCCGGTCAACCCCCGTTTATTTATTTCAGTGAGTGTATTTAAAGGTAAATTAAAAAAAAATATGGGCGCGCATATGAAAACAACTTTTTACCGCCACAAAAGTTTACTAGCTTTATAGTTATTTTCTTCACAAGTGTATTGAAAAATGTCGTATGACACACGTGAGTAATTAATGATTACCGTTCTCGGCTCTTTTAAGACCCTCGCCACGGCTCGGGTCTAAATACCGCCTTTTCGGTAATCACTAACATTACACACTTATATCATAATGTACTATTACAACCTCTCAGGTCTATATTACTAACATCATAAACAACAACTTGTGTTCTATGACTTTTAAAAATTATCGTATTTTCAGTTTCATCAGATTTTCATACAATAATAAAAATATTTAAACTTACTTTAAATTAAAGTCTATGCGAAGCAAGCGATATACTATCGAGGAGGGGAGTGGGATCGTACGGTGGGGTGTTTGATGTGCTTGTGTCCAATACAGACGTACTATTGCCAAAACGGATCTTGAGCGCTCGGCGTCAGAGTGTGGATCTTTTTGCGCATTCCATACATTGGCGAGCCAATCGTCTTCGTTGTTAGATACATGCAGCAACGCAGGGAACGAATCAGGAGTGACGTCTATGACGCGATGGAGCGGCGAGCCAATCACTGACACTCCCCGCCCCCGCGTCTCACTTCGCACCACTAAAGAGACCAAATATTTGACTTCTGCGAAACCGCTCAAGATCCGTGATGGCAATTGTAGGTATAGCAAAATACAGAGTTGTAATGTATTAGATAAAAAAATGAAATCTTGAAGGTTTGTTTTTGGTAAATAAATTATTCTTTTTTGTAACAAGATATACCATAAAATTTGTTGTTTATGATGTTAGTATGTTAGCAATACAATCCAGCAAGATTGTTAGTGTTTCACAAATTGTAGCAGTCACCAATGTCTATAACATTCATCATATCAGCCGAAAGACGTCCACTATTGGACATAGGCCTCCCCCAAGCGTCGCCACAACGACCGGTCCTGTGCATCACGCATCCATCGGATTCCCGCGACCCTGACCAGGTCATCGGTCCACCTTGTTGGAGGCCGTCCAACGCTGCGTCTTCCGGTACGTGGTCGCCACTCCAGAACCTTTCGTCCCCATCGACCATCTGTTCTGCGTGCAATGTGTCCTGCCCATTGCCACTTAAGTTTGACGATTCTTCGAGCTACGTCGGTAACCTACCAAGGTTACCAGCAGGAGCAGCAGGAGAACCATCTCCTGCGGATATCTTCATGTCTATAACATTAGTTTAAGTATATGCGAAACCCAAAACACGTGTGTAGTATTTTATGTAAAGAATCTATGTACAAAATTTCATAACTGTATCATGGAAAATCACAAAATTACGTAGTGGTCCACACAAATACATGGTCTCCGGGCCATCTTTGTAATTAAGGGGTGGTTTTGCTCCCGCACTCTGCTCTGTGCTGGCGCCTAAAACCCGCTATGACTTGCCGTAACCTGTGTTTTGCTTAGCGTCTGTAGTGTCCAACTTTTAACCTTTTTAAAAATATTTTTGAGAAAAATCGAACATGGTGTAAAATAAAAATTGTTGAGATCCATTCAGTTACTGATTCTGACCAAACTATATTTAAGTTTCGTATATACTAAAAAAAATATTATAAGGACAAGTAGGTACAGGTTTTTTTTTAAATATTACATTGCAGAAGCATCAAAAAATATCTGGAATGCAGTCAGAAGTCGACACCACGGAGACCGATAGCCATACGAACGATCTCCATCACCAGGAACCTTCTCAGAGTATACAGCATTTCAGCCCTTCTGACAATCCGCTGCAATGGAACCCTTCTGACATTGTTCGGGAACGTGACCCGTTTGCCAACGTTCAACTGCGTGACAACGTCCAGAACCCAGAAACGGTGAAAGAGGTTAGAAAGGAAATACTTTCCGATTTGTACTACAACGAGTGTCGCCGCTTGTCTCACTCTTCGTAGGGCTATTTAGGTTCATTGACGGCAAACATTGATGTTAATATGGATATTCCACGGGATTATTAATATGTTCGTTTAACTATTTATTAGAATAGAATATCGTTTATTTAATAAAAGTGGCACATTTAAATAAAAATACAAAAACAATTTTAACGCATACATTGCATTTGTTGCCTGAACTAGGTTGGTTGAACTGTATTTCAGACTAAAAAGTACAAATAACCTTCAGTAATAAATTAACAATCATTAAATTAACTATACTAAATAACATACATTTAATTTAACTAAGAGCAAAATATCTTTTATTTACAAACTATTAGGAGATCTTCTGTCTCTCTGTATTATGCTATCCTTGATTCTGTCCTTCTGATATTTACCCGTCAGTAAGGAAGGGTAATCTTTCATTAGTCCCGAAGGCAAGAATAGTTTATTTTTAATGGTTTTACTACTTATAATCCAACCATATCCCGGGACTCGGGGAATATCCATATAATTCTAACCTATGGCAAGAACATAAAATAGCACTACCTATTCCGATGTATACTCATAACACAAGCTGTCTAGTACTCATAACACAAGCTCTACTTAGCTTGGGACTAGACGGCATTGTGTGATAGTTAGCATAGCATACTCAGCCTTTTAATGTCCCCACTACTGGGACTCAGGCCTTCTCTCTAAGAGAGAGAATGGGCCGTAATCTATCACGCGGGCCCAGTGCGGGTTGGTGAAAGAAAGATAAGTATTTATTTTAGCGCAAAAAACATTGTAGACAACAAAAACTTAAGACAAAACTCAAAACAATAAATAAATAAATAAAAAGTAAGTAAGTGGATGTCACATGTCTTCGAATTTTTGATCCCAGTACATGCCGGTTTCCTCACGATGTTTTCCTTCACCGTATTGTGAGCAGTGGTGATGAAATAAATTACACAAAGTAATACGCCTGGCTGGGTTTGAACCCACGACCAACAACTAGTAAATCGATGCCGTTACCATTTGGTCACCACTGCTATTTCACTCGCAGAACACGCATACTTAGAACGCAAGTTTGCTATTGGTAGTTGAACTATGAGCATGGCCTACTTTGTGGAACGCCATTTTGACCTTTCATCTGTTCTGTGGTCCAGACGACAGCCACGCAGCCAGACACGCAAACTACTGGCAAAGAACTGGTGGTGACTACTGGTGCGGCAGTCGAGAACCAGTCAGCAACGACAGTCAAGGTCTGGACTACCACTGTTACAGTAAGTACCTACACTCAAAGGCTAGTGGATGCACTTTCAGCCCCCTGACTTACAAAATAATATGCCAGAAAGTCAGACTTGTACAAACTTACATGAAAACAGTTTGTAACTCAATTCCTAAATTGAGTTACGAAGATTTTTCCGAATCGCAAAAATGTTTCTTTTTTGGTGACGTAACTACATATTTACAGGTTTCAGATTCTTTCCTATGCTTGACCTTGCTTCATGCCAAATTTCAGGATTCTGAATCAATGGGAAGTACCCTAGAAATTTTGATTTCCTTGAGAGTGTCGAAATATACGTTTTTTGTGACATTAAGTCAAAGTCAAAGTCAAAAGTTTTTTATTTCACATAGGCCTACATGGGCACTTATAAAACGTCAGAAGCTAGTGCACGGTTCGAAGTTGGTCGTTTCCTATGGAGAAGAACCGGCAAGAAACTCCATGGTTACTCTTTTAAAAAAGTGGTTGTAGTTACAATATATAGTAGTTACAATAGTTAGCATAAACAGTCGTATCTTTTTTCAGTTTCAAGAACCGCAGACTTGAGTATATAGTTTGAATCTCAATTCGATACCTCGACGAGTATAGAAGCCTAAATAATATCCACAAGATGGTGATGATGAGCCTGTGCTTCCAAAATATCTAATGAAAAATGTGTAATAACGTTATAATCGCGTAAGAGCGGTTGTTTGAAAATAGTAAAAAAGTATGTCGAGAAAAGCGCGCGTGGAACAAAGTGCGCTATCGACAACTTGGGCTCGGGACTCTTACCGGAGGACCGGACGGCGTGCTACCAATTGCTCGCCGTCCGCAAGCCTAAAATTACCAGCAATATTGCCAGCAAAATTACCACTTCGGACAAAATTGCCTGCAAAATTACCACTTCGGGCAATATTACCGGCAACGGCACATCTCTATCGGAGGACCGGACCACAAAATAAATAGGTTCAGAAGACAATCTCATGTATGTACTTTACTTTTTATACCTACGCTCGGTGGAGGCACGCTGATGAGCGTTTGAGCGGCAATTGTTCGACGAGTGATCCGAGACGCGACCGAGACATCGTGTCCGTGAGCGGTGTCTATGTGTGCGTTGCTCGAGCGCGCTTTGTATGTAGATTGACTTCTGTACCTATATATTTTGTGACCAGATGGCTACCTACGCCAAGAGTGTAAACCTAAGCTGAAATTAGGTGCAGCATAATGATCTGTATTGCAGGAAAAGGCCTCGCAGCCCATGGACATCGATGCCATCATGGCCATCATCTCCAACCTCACCTACGATTACGAATGGAATCTCACCGAGATGTTCAACAAGTCCATCATTGAGTAAGTCCTTGTTCTTATACTTTATTTATTTATTTAAACTTCATGAACAGTAGTGGTACATAGGCGGACTTAATGCAACCAGGCATTCTCTACCAGTCAACCTTTTTGTTAAAAAAGACAACACTGTGGTAGGTTTGCACGATAAACAATTAACAGATAGTTCAAACGAAAAAACATAAAATAGGTTGTTAATCTCTTTCCATCAGTCATGGCGTCCCGACTTGTCCGTGGAAAGGGGGGGGCAAATGGGGTCCCGGAGGCATCTGGACCGCCGTAACAGTTAACTTGACAACAGCGGTCCCCAGGGATTACGAGAACAGTTCCGTCGTCAGCAAGGTATATGATCCTCATTTGTTATTAGTCGGTCATCAGATCCATCAGCATCAAACGTTGACCCCAAATAAGATGGGACAAGTGCAGGAACTTGTCCCATCTTATTTGGGGTCAACGTTTTTTTTGCTTCCATTCTAACCTGTCACTCGTCATGCTATCACTATCTTCCTTTTCATTCATATCACTCTTCACACAATCCATCCATCTTTTCTTTGGCCTTTCTATCCCTCTCCACCCATCCTCATGTATACTCATAACTCTTTTAGCAACATGCATTTCATCCGTCCTCTTTACATGCCTATACTAGGACAAACAAATTCCTTTCAACTCTTCAGTCACTGGCGCCACTTTCAAACTTCCTCTAATGTATTAATTTCTAACTTTATCCAGTCTCGTCGCACCACACATCAATCTCAACATTCTTATCTCCGCTACCAGCAATATTTTTCCATAATATCATAAGAAAAAATCTTTCCTTATCTGTTATTTGATGGTGATAAATATTATATGCTAGATAATGCGTTCATTAAGACATTGCGATGCCTAGCTAAATCTGGTGCCAATGACGTTAAACAATAAAATTTATTGTTACATTTTTGACATCAATCCCTTACCCCTCATTTGTTATTTCGGGAAGTCGAGCATCAGCTAAAGAATGTGCCCCAAGGAACTGAAAAACTATAGGTTGCCTCCTTTTTTTTGGTGCAAATATGAGGGTTGCCTCTTTTCTTTTTTTATTGTTGATAGGTTTGTGCTTGACCGCTATCTCACCTGATGGAAAGCGACGATGCGGGCGACGATGGAACGCGCTTACCTAGAAGAAACCTATTCACTCTCGACTTATAGATTCCCGAGTTGTAGCTATCAGGAAACACAGACTCCGGCAAGGAATCCCACTCCCTAGCCGCACGCACAATGAATGTGTACCCAAAACGTTTTGTGCGTGTAGGTGGGATATCCACCATGTACCGGTGGCGCATAGCCGTACGTCTGGTAGTCCGATGAAGGAACGGGCTAGGCGGAATTAGGTTATGCAATTCCGACGCACACTCCCCGAAATGCAACCGCTAGATAACCGACAGGCTAGCAACTCTGCGTCGATGCTCAAGACTTTGAAGCCTCGACTCGACGAGTGTATCATCGCCAATTATCCTTCTGGCTCGCCTCTCAATTGCCTCAAGTGCATCAAGCTGGTATCGGGCAGATCCGTCCCAAAGATGAGAACAATACTCCATAAACGATCGAATTTGCGCTTGATAAAGTTTGAGCAGCTGTTCCGGCGTGAAGTACTGTCTGACTTTTGCAAGGATTCCCAGATTTTTTGCACCCAGTTGAGCCTCGCATAAAGAGGTGAGTATATGGCCATAATTTTCCCCTCATCTGATATGAAATCGAATGATATTTTTTTCATGTTAATTAGTGTTTATAGTTTAGTAGAAGCTATTAGTAACGATAGAACTCAATTAGTAAGTAGGTATTTGGATAAAGTCGAAAATGTTCGCGATCTCAGACAAATTTTATTGTTTAAAATCATTGCTACCAGATTTAAGTCTAAGTGAGAAATGAGTATATTAGAGGAAGTTTGAAAGTGGCGCCAGTGACTAACAAGCTGAAGGGGTATCGTTTGTCTTGGTATGGTCATGTAAAGAGGAGGGATGAAATGCATGTTACCAAAAGAGTTATGAGTATACATGTGGATGGGTGGAGAGGGAGAGGGAGACCAAAGAAAAGATGGATGGATTGCGTGATGAATGATATGAAAGAAAAGGAAGTTAGTGATAGCATGACGAGTGACGGTAGAATGGAAGAAAAAAACGTATTGCGCCGACCCCAAATAAGATGGGACAAGGGCAGGAAGAAGAAGAAGAAGAGATCATTGCTACCAGATTTAGCTATGCAACCTATTCGGAATGTCTTAATGAACGAATTATTTAGCACATATTTATCATAATCGAATAACAGATGAGGTAAGAGATTCCTTCGACGGATCTCGTACTATCAGCCGAAAGACGTCCATTACCTATTGCACATAGATCTCTCCGAAATCAAATTGAAATTGAAAATATTTTTATTTGGCGTACGAATACATGGACAGTTTTATAAGGCCGTTGGGCGGCATTTTTTAACGAAGCTATCGCGTGTTTCATAAGCGCGCGGCAGCATCGCTACTGACGCGCGTTAGTCGTATTTGCAAGCGCTATAGAAAAAATGCCAATGCGCTACAGCATCGCGACTGTATCGATGCGAACGTGCTACAGCATCGCGACTGTATCGACGCGAACGCGCTACAGTATCGTGACTGTATCGATGCGAACGTGCTACAGCATCGCGAGTGTATCGACGCGAACGCGCTACAGCATCGCGACTGTATCCATGCGAACGTGCTACAGCATCGCGACTGTATCGACGGGAACGCGCTACAGTATCGCGACTGTATCGATGCGAACGTGCTACAGCATCGCGAGTGTATCTACGCGAACGCGCTACAGTATCGCGACTGTATCGATGCGAACGCGCTACAGTATCGCGACTGTATCGATGCGAACGTGCTACAGCATCGCGAGTGTATCGACGCGAACGCGCTACAGCATCGCGACTGTATCGAAGCGAACGCGCTACAGTATCGCGACTACATCGAGGCGAACGCGCTACAGCATCGCGAGTGTATCGACGCGAACGCGCTACAGTATCACGACTGTATCGAAGCGAACGCGCTACAGTATCGAGGCGAACGCGCTAAAGCATCGCGACTGTTTCCAAGCGAACGCGCTACAGTATCGCGACTGTATCGAAGCGAACGCGCTACAGTATCGCGACTGTATCGAAGCGAACGCGCTACAGTATCGCGACTGTATCGATGCGAACGCGCTACAGCATCGCAACTGTAACGATGCGAACGCGCTACAGCATCGCGACTGTATCGATGCGAACGCGCTCCAGCATCGCGACTGTAACGAAGCGAACGCGCTACAGTGTCGCAACTGTAACGATGCGAACGCGCTACGGCATCGCGACTGTAACGATGCGAACGCGCTACAGTATCGCGACTGTAACGATGCGAACGCGCTACAGTATCGCGACTGTAACGATGCGAACGCGCTACAGTATCGCGACTGTACCGATGCGAACGCGCTACAGTATCGCGACTGTAACGATGCGAACGCGCTACAGTATCGCGACTGTAACGATGCGAACGCGCTACAGCATCGCGACTGTAACGATGCGAACGCGCTACAGCATCGCGACTGTAACGATGCGAACGCGCTACAGCATCGCGACTGTAACGATGCGAACGCGCTACAGTATCGCGACTGTAACGATGCGAACGCGCTACAGCATCGCGACTGTAACGATGCGAACGCGCTACAGTATCGCGACTGTAACGAAGCGAACGCGCTACAGCATCGCGAGTGTATCGACGCGAACGCGCTACAGCATCGCGGCTGTATCGACGCGAACGCGCTACAGCATCGCGACTGCATCGAAGCGAACGCGCTACAGTATCGCGACTACATCGAGGCGAACGCGCTACAGCATCGCGAGTGTATCGACGCGAACGCGCTACAGTATCACGACTGTATCGAAGCGAACGCGCTACAGTATCGAGGCGAACGCGCTAAAGCATCGCGACTGTTTCCAAGCGAACGCGCTACAGTATCGCGACTGTATCGAAGCGAACGCGCTACAGTATCGCGACTGTATCGATGCGAACGCGCTACAGTATCGCGACTGTAACGATGCGAACGCGCTACAGCATCGCGACTGTACCGATGCGAACGCGCTACAGCATCGCGACTGTAACGATGCGAACGCGCTACAGCATCGCGACTGTAACGATGCGAACGCGCTACAGCATCGCGACTGTAACGATGCGAACGCGCTACAGCATCGCGACTGTAACGATGCGAACGCGCTACAGTATCGCGACTGTAACGATGCGAACGCGCTACAGTATCGCGACTGTAACGAAGCGAACGCGCTACAGTATCGCGACTGTAACGATGCGAACGCGCTACAGCATCGCGACTGTAACGATGCGAACGCGCTACAGTATCGCGACTGTAACGAAGCGAACGCGCTACAGTATCGCGACTGTAACGATGCGAACGCGCTACAGTATCGCGACTGTAACGAAGCGAACGCGCTACAGTATCGCGACTGTAACGATGCGAACGCGCTACAGCATCGCGACTGTAACGATGCGAACGCGCTACAGCATCGCGACTGTAACGATGCGAACGCGCTACAGTATCGCGACTGTAACGAAGCGAACGCGCTACAGTATCGCGACTGTAACGATGCGAACGCGCTACAGCATCGCGACTGTATCGCTGCGAACGCGCTACAGCTTCGCTAAAAAAGCTGCCGTAGGCGATGGCTCATTATAAAACGTCAGAAGCTAGTGCACGGTTCCAAATTGGTCGTTTCATATAAAGAAGAACCGGCAAGAAACTCCATGGTTACATGTCGCCATGAGAACCGGTCTTCTGGCACGTGGTCACCACTCCAGGGCCTTTCGGCCCCGTCATAAAATATAAACGAGGAGACAAAACGCTTAGCTTCTAAACGAGAAGACGAAACGCTTAGCTTATAAACGAGGAGACGAAGCGCTTAGTCCGGACCGTAAAAGTTTCTACAACACTTGGGGAAGGTCTATGTCCAGTAGACGTCCTTTGGCTGAAACGATGATGGGTTAAAACTGTCAGTAGACCTAATATATCTCGGCTATATTTTACCGAAGTACCATGGCGGAGTAACCAGCCGCCGCTATTAACAAAATGTATACAGCTACCAGACGTACGGCGATGCGCCACCCACCGGCACAAAACTTCTTAGGAACACATTAATTGTGCGTGCAGCTAAGGAGTGGAATTCCCTGCCGGAGTCTGTGTTTCCTGATAGCTACAACCCGGAAATCTTAATTCGAGAGTGAATTGGTTTCTTCTAGGTAAGCGCGTTCCATCATCGACCGCAACGTCGCTTTCTATCAGGTGACAGCGGTCAAGCGTGATCAAAAATAAAAATAAAACTCTACAGTAGAATGAGACACGGTAGACGCTCAAGTTTTAGGGCTATATTTCACCGGGACACCATGGCGGCGCGACCAGTCGCCGCTTCCAACAAAATGTATACAGCTCTACAGAGAGTTACTCACCTGGTGTCCGTTTGGTTGCGCAAACAATTTGGTGGCGCGACCAGCTCGGACTCTGGTGTCTGTATGGTGTCTAGCATGGTAGCTTAGGGCTATATTTCACCGGGACACCATGTCGGTGCAACTGGTCGCGCCGCCATGGTATCCCGGTAAAATATATATAGCCCTTACTCAGTTGATGAGTTCCTCATTGTGTCCAGTGCTTCGTCTGTGGGCTGAAGACGCCGGAGATCCCTCGCAACGCCTACTGTGCGGACGCCTTCGCCGGAGACTTTCTGCCGCTGATGCCCATCGACGCCAGATCTAGGTCCATGATAGCCAACTACAGGAAGTATTGTCGGTATATGGATGTGTAAGTATCATCTTTAGTATAGTCTCGCTTAGCATCAGAGCTCTTGAGGCGCGCGTGGAACAATACGCGCCGTCGACGACTTGGGCTCGGTCCGGATGAATACTGGAAGGTCGGACAGCGAGCTACCCATTGCTCGTCGTCCGCAAGCCGGACATACCTACTAATATTATAATATCGAAATATAGTATAGGTACCAGCACGAATCTTGAGCGCTCGGCGTCAGTGGCGATCGCTTTGTGCATTCCATTCATTGGCGAGCCAATCGTCGTCGTTGTAAGATACATGCAGCAAGCGCAGGGAACGAATCACGAGTGACGTCTATGCGAATAAAAATTGAGATGTAAATCACAATATACTTCACCAAAAATATTTATGCGTTTGCCGTGCTAACATGTTTGCACATATAATATTACGGGCGAAATACTTGTTAATACATTTTTATATAAAATAGATTAACTTATTTTTTAATTTTTATTTTTCTCCACTCTCACAACACAATACAACAAAAAGTTACAAATGTTTGAAGTAGCTAGTTATGGAAGCCCGGAGTACGTTACACGCCTGCCTGGTTCTATTAAATGCTCATAGTGTGCTTCGCGGGAGCAGATAGTTCTGCGTAGTCCAACTATAAGTGTATTATTAGTGTAAGTGGTGCTCGTCAAGTCTACTATGAGTGTTTTATTGGAAAAAGTACGCGTATAAAATGGGCCCTTTTCCGTGGTTATAAACTTTTACTAGCCTGTTATAGTCCTGGCTCCAGAACCACACATATATACAATTTTTGTCTGTCCGTCTGTCTGTTTGTTCCGGCTAATCTCTGAAATGACTGGACCGATTTTGACGGGACTTTTATTGGCAGGTTAGCTGATGTAATAAGGAGTAACTTAGGCTACTTTTATTTTAGAAAATACAAATTCAAAATCCTGTAGTCCACGCGAACGAAGTCGCGGGCACAGCTAGTTTGAAATAAAATGCTTTGAGTCTTTGAATCCGTCCCCGAGATAGTCGATGGAGACTGGCAATAATGATATGGTGTTCTTTGTAGGCAGAACTTCGTGGATAACCCTGAAGAGCCACGTTCCATATACGGGCGGTTCACGGGCGGCTGTGCCGTGCGCTGGACGGACATCACCGGGGTCTACACGCAGCGCACCTGCCGCTCCAGGTACCGTCCGCTCCTGGGCAAACACTTCGCCAGTAAACGGATGGCTAAACTGGAGCTGTCGCTGGTGGTAAATATTTTTCAATATAGTTACTTTCTCGAAAACCCAGTCTTAATCTTCGCTTTTAGTTGAAAATTGACCTCTTCGCAACGGGAAAGTACCCTAGAATTTTGATTCCCTTGAGAGTGGCGAAATATACGTATTTTATTTATTTATTTATTTAAACAAAAAAAAACTGTACAAAAGCGGACTTAATGCCATAAGCATTATCTGCCAGTCGACCTTAGAGGACCTTAGGGGTTATTTAGCCACATAAACAGCCGTATCTTTCTTTTTTCGTTAACTTAGAAATTTGGTTTTTTCACAGCTTCAAGGGACCGCAGATTTGAGTATTATGGTTTTAATTTCAACTCGATACCTCCACGCGTTTGCGAAATAAAGGGTCTTGACAGACAGACAGTCAGACGGACAACAAAGTAATCCCATAAGGGTCAGGTTTTTTTCCTATGGAACTTTAAAAAGCGGAAGATCAATTGTGTTGTCAAGCTACAAATCTTCTTTTCTTTCAGAACGTCGATAACGGCTGCATCATAAGTCCGATGGCGACGTTGCTGCCGGTGTCCCGCGGCATATCGCTCTACGCGAGGTTCCACGCCTGCGTCTGCAGCACCAACTGGTGCAACCGAGCGGTCCTGGACCAGACCTCCTCGACCACTGTAGCCATCATCTTGCTGGCACACTGGCTTGCGACTTACTCCTGACTATGATTCCCGTATTTAAAACACGTTCAAAGTCTAACCGCAATCTCGTCTTATTCAGAACTAGCTGTTGCCTTCGGCTTCACCCACGTTCATAAAATACAGCCTCAGTCAATCAAGAAAAAAGCAGCTTTCTATCGGTGAAAAAATTTTAGCAATCGGACCACTACTTTCAGAGATTACCTCCTACAATCACTCTCTCTGCTTCTCCAACACCTATAAGTCAAAATGAGAATTGGATGGATTGAGACGGAGATTAGAATGCGAACGTTGTAAAAATACGGGAATAATAACCTTCAATGGGTTCTGGAGTGGAATATTTTCAGTATGAAGGTGGAAATAATGTGCACAATGAGTTTAAAGCTAAGCTTGCACTGCGTCGGTATCGGAGCGTACGGAGCGGGCGGATCCGTTGCTTTATATTGATTTGTATGGTACAGCCAGCTATTTGTCTGTCTAACTATTTAGCTATTCCTGGCAAAGATAATTATCGCCGCCCCTTTACTTACACAAAACTATTAGGTTATGAGTCTGAAGTCTTAAATATTTCCACTATCAAACCTGAAGGAGGTTGGAAGGTGGCATATAAAATTCTAAACCTGCCAGCTAATGGCTAGGTTGATAGATAGGATAAGTTAATTTTACCGCCCCTTATTTTTTGCCTCTCTGGACAAATGCCTGGCTTGCCCCTCCTTAGATCGGGCCCCAGGTACAGCGTACGCTAGATCGGAAATTTCCGGCATTTTGTAAATACTGACGACTCGTACACTGCATACGATCTGATTCCGACGCGGTGAACGCTAAGTTTTAGGGCTATATTTCACCGGGACACCATGGCGGCGCGACCAGTCGCCGCTACCAACAAAATGTATACAGCTCTATAGAGAGTTACTCACCTGGTGTCCGTTTGGTTGCGCAACCAATTTGGTGTCGCGACCAGCTCGGACGTGTGGCGACTCTGGTGTCTGTATGGTGTCTAGTTTGGTAGCTTAGGGTTATATTTCACCGGGACACCATGGCGGCGCGACCAGTTGCGCAAATATAGCCCTTAGAGACGGGTGACAGTCTCGTTCTGAACACCACGTACTACTTGCCTACTGCTCGGGTGCTTTAGAAGCTTTGACAATTTTTTGTTTTGTTTTTGATTTGTAATGTTTTTATTTTTATAATGTTCTGTCTTTTAAATAGTTTAAAATCATGCTTTATTGTTTTATTTTACTAATCATCTTTGCTTATAAGGATACATACAGTTTGAAGGTTTTCTTGACCGTTCAAAGGCTGAAAGAATTTTGGTGAAATTTAGCACATGGGTAGACAATAATCTGAATCAGGATAAACAATATGTTATGTAAATCCCGTTAATGTTCTTTGAGATATAAAAAAAAATCAGACAGAAGAGAATAAAGTAAATTCATAAAAACTGCGAATGAAGAAATATTAGCATTCTAAGAACATCTCAAAAGGTTTTACAAAAATCCGTTCAGTGAAACCAGGTTCCCAGTTCCAGAAAAAAAAAAAAAAAAAAGGTAAATACCTATAAACCAGGTTGGAATGAAGGCTTCCATGACCCACACACGCCCCACACACAATGGCCCATCAAGGACTAAATGTGGAAACCAGAAGAAGAGGTTAAACACGCACACCTTACGACATTCTACGCGTTTAGGTCGCCATAGCAAAAATAAAATAAAAAAACTGGCCAAGAGCATATCGGGCCACGCTTAGTGTAGAATTCCGTAGTTTCCCGTCCATCACATTCACAATAAGTGTACCAACTTATGAGGTTAAAAAATGCTTGCATATAGGTACATCAGGGTTCCGTAGTCAACTAGGAACCATTATAGTTTCGCCATGTCTGTCTGTCCGTGTGTCTGTCCGTCCTCGCTTAATCTCTGTGACCGTTAGCACTAGAAAGCTGAAATTTGGTACCAATATGAATATCAATCACGCCGACAAAGTGATAAAATAAAAATTGAAAAAAAATGTTTTATTAGGGTAGCCCCCCTATATGTAAAGTGGGAACTGATATTTTTTTTAATTTCAAGCCTAACGTGTGATATATCGTTGGATAGTATGATGTTGATGATAGATGTTGTATTTAAAAATGAATAGGGGTTTACTGAAATAATTTTTTGATAATGTCAATAATTTCGGAAATAATCGCTCCAAAAGTAAAAAACAACGTGTCCTCTAACTTTTGAACCATAAGTTTAGAAAATATGAAAAAAATCTGAAAAGTAGAACTTTATAAGGACTTTCTAAGAAAATTATTTTGAACTTGATGGAAAGAACAGTTTTTGTACAAAAAAGACAACAGGGTCCTACAAAATAATTTCTGGACTAAGTTTATATAAGTTTAAATGCAAGCATTTTTTGAACCTCATAACTGGGTACACTTATTGTGATGGACGGGAAACTACGGAACCCTACACTGAGCGTGGCCCGACATGCTCTTGGCCAGTTTTTATTCGATAACTTAGAAGTTTGTTTTTTCCAACTACAACTTACAACTTAAAGGGACTGCAAACCTGAGTATATATATAGTAATAATTTCAACTCGGTACTTCCTCGTGTTCTTGAGATAAAGGGTCTTGACAGACAGACGGACGGACAACAAAGTGATCCTTTCAAAGGTTTCATTTTTTCCTTTGAGGTGAAAATGGTAAAGTAAAAAGCTTTTTTCGAAAAAAAATGCTTTTATTTTTAGAACTTAATTGATTATGTAATCATTCTTATTTGGTAATCATTTGTTGAAGGGATAATACGGAGAATCTTTCCACATGGTCACTGCGATGGTTCTGTAGTTTTTGTCGAACGACTTCAAGACATCTCTCTCCGCCTGGTTCAGTTGGAAGTCGAAGACTTCAATATTAGCTTCAATGCGCTTCTTAGTTACCGACTTCGGGATAGGAATCACTCCCAGTTCAATCTGAAAATATTTTTTGTGTCAGCGCCATCTATTGTCGAGTAGAATAACTAACAATGCAAACTTTACAATTTGTAGATACTCGTAGCATTATTATATTAAATTAGAAGTACTATTGTGATTGGCATGTTGAATATCTAAAACAAAAATACTATATACCTAGGTAACATGATGCAAGATATCTATTTAATATAGGTAACAGAAAAGCCGGAGTTTTCTTGTCCGTTAACTTTCATCAGTGCTCTCTAGCGTGCAATAGTCGTACTAAAAACTAAAACGATGTTTAGAATCTTGAATTCGCTTCATCGACTTGTAAATTTCTATTTATTATTTTTCTAAACTTCCCTTCACAAAGTATCAGACCAAAGCTACTACTACTTCCGTGTTTAAGTTTTTATTACAATTATTCGACTTAAAACTTTGTTACTCGTTTAAAGTACATTCATTTTTTTTTTAAAGTGGAAACTTTTCCAATGTCTTCTCCCTCTAAAGCACAGCGTGAGAGCATATCAGACGTTTACTGACTAAAACCACAACTATGTTCCATCATTGTCTTGAATTCTAGGACTCTGGGTTTCTCTTTGCCCCAGCCAGCATAACCCCAGTGGGCTTCGACCCTGCTGGGCCTCCACAGTTGCTGACAACTCCTTGAGGCGCGTCCCCGGTATAAAAAGCAACGAAGAAACGGGTGGGAGAGAACACTACCTCCCGCTCCGCCCAAGGGCGGGAGATGTCATTTGGATGATTTTTACTTACAGAAATAAAAACCCCATGGCCCCAGTAGGCTTCAGCCCAATAATATTATTAGAAAACTAAGCTTTAACTTACAAGATATCTCAGATTAATCTGCGCTACAGTCTTGTGGTGCCTGTCGGCGATCTTCAAGAGGGCCTGGTTATCAGACCTGGGAGGGGGGGCGTCCGCCGCCGCCTTGTTGTGGAAGAGGGAACCGAAGGGCGTGTACCCGATGACGGCGATGTTGTGGGTCTTGCAAAACTTGATCAGCTCAGCCTGCTGGAGATTTAGGTTCACCTGGAGATGGATAACAAGGAAATTATCAGTAATTTAAATCATCATCGTCATCATCAGCCTTTTTAATGTTCGCACTGCTGGGATTCAGGCCTGGTCTCTCGGAGAGCAAGCCCAGTGTGGGTTGGTAAATATCGCATGTCTTCGAAGTTTTGGTTCTAGGACATGCCGTTTTCCTGTACCGTTTTGAGAGCAGTGGTGATGAAATAAATTACACGAATGCGCCTGGCTGGGTTTGAACCCAGGACATACAACTCATAAGTCGGAGCCATTACCACTCGGCCACCACTGCTCTTAGTAATTTAAATACTTCAGCTATTACAGATTAATCTATTAAACCCCAAGCGTACGCTGGCATTCGCTCCCTCATTGTCTTTCTACATATTATGTCTCCAATTAATTAGATTATTCGAAAGGTTAATCGACGATTATTTTAGTCAATAGCATAAATTGAACTATGCCACAAATCCCTGAGAGCAATGGTGATCCATAGGTACCAGGTAACTGCCTTGACTTACGAATTGTAGGTTCAAATCTGCGCATTACTTTGTGTAATACTAAAACCTACAATATCCTTTCAGTTACCCAATGCGTTCAAGTGCTCACGGTGACTTTTACGAATAAATCCCTAGGTAAGTGTAATGTGTGTTTGTAGGAAGTACCTCAGAAACTATCCAAAAAAGAATACCAATTTCTGTAAAATAGACCACCGGTAATAAACCGCGAGAAGTAGTGAACATTAGTTTATAAGTATGGTTTGTTGAAAATAATTTCGAGCTCTAATATTATAACCATAGCAAAGTATTCACCATCGCGCTTTATCCTTGTGTTAGAGAGCCAAATAAATGCAACAGTGAATCTGTATGTACACTTTACTTTAAAATATGTGTGATCCATCGAAAAACAAAAAATAAGAAAAGGATATGAATTTAGGCGCCACGGTAGCATCACAAACAAACTAACCGTAAATAGCCAAGTGGAAGAGATAGAATTTTTAATCTGCCGACGGGTAAAGGCTAAATGCTGATTTACATTGATACAGCAGCTGGCGCCAGCATCACTGGATTCAGGGGCTGCACTGGTACTCTAGATCGCATCCTTTAAACGCGTCCAATAGTCATTTCTGCGTTGTTGCGATAGATAGATAGATAGATGTATTGATTTGCGTAGAATGTAGATAATTAATACAATTCCGTGTTACAATAATTTGGAATCGTTGTACATTCTGCCTTATGGCATTCAAAATTTGCTAACTTATAACTAGGTACAACAATTATTCTATTTACTTAAAGCTATTTCATTACTTAATACTACTATGTGGTGACAACACGTTTGTATTTGTTTGGAAACGAAAAATAGGCGGCCGATCTATTTCGATACAGTGCTGGACACTGGATGCTAGACAGGATTGAAATATGTTTCCATTGATACAGTGCTGATCAAACCAGAATCCAGTGATGCTGGCGCCAGCTTCTGTGTAAATGTAAATCAGCCTTTATGAAGGACAACTAAAACTATGAATAAACTTTTATCTATTATTTCCCTGCCCGTAGCTTCATACCTAGATTTAGGATCTAGTCTTAAATAAATCTAGACTGTCGTAAAAAAGATAATCTTACCTCAATCTGCAAAGCTGCAGGCTTGACCTTGCTCATACTGATGAGTCTATCGAGCTGGGTGACGTTGAAGTTGGAGACGCCGATGGACTTCACCAGACCCATGGCCTGCGCCTCCATCATGCCCTGCCAGGTCTCCACGTAGTCTATATCAGCGTAGGCGGCGTGCTCCTGCAAGGTCTAAGGTTTTATTTGAATACATGAACAAGATAACTACTTAGACAACATTAAACAGAAAGTCAATCCAAAATAAAAAGTACAGATCAAAGGAGTGCGAGTCGGACTTTCGCCCTGAGGGTCCAGTACAAATTTACCTGTGCAAATCTCAATTCAAATAGTTCAGTTCCGGATAGGAAGATTTTACCAAATCGCAAAAAAAAAAAATTGTGACGTAACAATTTTCAGATTTATTCCTATACTTGCGTATAAGACCTCGCTTTATGTCAAATTTCAGGATTCTGGGTCAACGGGAATTACTCTATGAATTTTGATTTCCTCGAGAACGTCGAAATGTACGTTTTTTGCCACATAAACCGAAGTATCATTTTTTCTTGTATTTTTACAGCTTCAAGTTTCCGCAGACTTGGGTATATGGTTGTATTTCAACTCGATAGCTTCACTCATTCCCGAAATAATAATAATAATAATAATAATAGCTGGCAACACCAGATGTCAACAAAGTTGTTTTTTTTCATTCACGAATTTTTAATCCTGTTTATATTAATTTCTGGACATATTTTTGCACAATTGTACTGTAATAGTAACAAGAAATAGATTACACAATAAAAACTTACCGAAAACAATAAATAAAAACTGAAAACCATCAAGAAGAAAAAATGCTCATCCACCGGACAGATGACACATGTCATCGTAAAGAAAATACTATGAAAAGGAAATCGGAATGAAAATACGTAAGAAAAAACTATGTTGACGAGAGCAGCTGCTCAACGCGCACGCCTTCCACCCCCGGACTCGCTGCTCAGCTCCGCCTCGCCGCCGCCGGACCCCGGATCATCAGTGTCACCGGCGGCTGCAGTCGCGTCGAGCTCGAGCGACGAGTATTTCTCCCCGCCGACGTCGCCAACACCTGTACGCCGGCCGGGGAGAGGCCGGCCACCGAACGGCTTGGGATTTAGGGGCCAACCGGCCCCGAGCCGGGTCCCCGCTGCCGGTGGTTGTGTGCAGCGCATGAAATGGACTCAATCCATGAATGAGAACGTCATGCGCGCATATTACGGGTCTACAGAGGGGGGAACTAACCTCACTGCGTACCGTGTTAGGATGCTGTCTCTGTTTCAGGATCTTGAACCAACCGTGAACGTCTCGGCACAACGATTGTCGGATCAGGCGGGTTATTCAACGTAACCACAGGTTGGACGACGCCGCACTTGATCGGCTGCGCTCACAGGTACTGAGCAACCCTATCGTCTCGACACCGCAACAGATACAGACCGCGGGACCATCGACTTCTGTCACGACCACTCCGCGGCATGATCATGTTGAGAATGAGGCAGATGATAGGGTTGACAGAGTAAGTAGCCAGTGCAACGATCGACTGAGGAGCGCACTGGAGGATGCGCTTGGTGAGTATAGATCGACTCCGACTGAGCTTAGGCCCCGTTTACCTCGGTTGCCTATGCACAAAAAAAATAGGGCGCTAGTGTGTGCTCTGGACTCGCTGCTTAAAAATGTTTTTGAGAGCAGCGACAGCCTCCTTGATACGCACTCCATCCTGTACTGTGGGGCTGTTGCGGCATGTCGTCTTGCTAATGTAAAGTTCCCATGTTATGGAGTAGCCACTCGACCAACGCCTGCCGCTCCAGCCTGGCAGTGCAGGATCGAGAGGCGTATTGATGAGGCCAGAGCACTAATTGGCAAACTATACTGCTTCAGGGAGGGCAATACACGTCCACGTGTGATGCGTTTCGTGAGACGAGCGTTTTCGGGGACTGAAATTAGCCCCCGAGAATATATGTCACGTGTCACGGAACGCATCGACTTCCTGAAGCAGAAAGTTTGTGCATGGGCCAATCGTATCCGGCGGTATAAGCGACGGGTCGATCGGTACTCGCAAAATCGCATGTTCCAGAGCGATGAGAGGTGGGTGTACAGAGCTTGGGAGCGACCTGGACAAAATGTGACTGACGGGTTTCGACCGGATAGTGTTGCCACGAATACATTCTGGCGCAGCATATGGTCGGAGCCCGTATGTCACACTGAGGGTGGCTGGATGCGTGATGTTGAGCGCGTGTGCGAGGCTATACCAGAAATGGACAAAGTTTTCATCACCCCATTAGATGTGGTCAGAGCAGTACGTCCGTTACCAAATTGGAAGTCTCCGGGACCGGACGGACTGCAAAATTTCTGGCTTAAGTGGTATAGCAGCTCACACGCGATTTTGGCATCACAATTCCAGTCATCCTTAGAGTCTGGGTCACTGCCTCAGATTTTAACAACTGGTACCACCCACCTGCTCCATAAGACGGGTAGTACCGCGGATCCCAAGAATTATAGACCGATTACATGTTTGTCGACGGTCTATAAACTTCTTACGTCCATCCTGAGAGTGAAAATTACTCTACACATTGAGAAAAACTCAATTATGTTTGCCTCTCAGAATGGATGTAGGAACGGATCCCGCGGCACTAAGGAGCTACTCCTCATAGACATGGCCATAAGCCAACAGGTTCGTCGATCCCGCAAGGATCTGTCGACATGTTGGATAGATTATAAGAAGGCCTACGACTCTGTTCCACATACATGGCTCATGAAGGTGCTGGAGTTGTATAAAATAGATGCAACTCTACGCACCTTCCTTGAGTCATGTATGAGGCAATGGAAAACAGTCCTTCGCTATCCAGGATGTCGACCGATCCAGGGGAATGATGAACCAATATGGATCAAACGGGGAATATTTCAGGGCGACAGTTTGAGTCCACTTTGGTCTTGCTTAGCCTTGAATCCTTTAAGCACGTTGCTGGAGGATTCAGGTTTGGGCTATCGGTTGAGAAGAGGTGGTCAGGTCCTATCTCACCTGCTTTACATGGATGATCTGAAACTTTTTGCCCACAACAATTCGCAACTGATGGAACTACTGAAGGTAACTGAAACTTTCAGTAGTGCCATCAGGATGGAATTTGGTGTGGACAAATGTGCAGTCATGCATGTAAGGCGAGGGGAGATAGTGGAATCCGAGGGAATTCAACTCTCGGATTCCATACACCTTAGATCCCTCTCCTCGACCGAAACTTATAAGTATTTGGGTATGTCGGAAGCGTTAGGCATTAACGTCGCTGACATGAAGCAAACGTTGAAGGAGCGCTTCTTTGGCCGCCTGAAGAAAGTTTTAAACAGCCTTCTGTCAGGCGGAAATAAGGTGCGGGCCTTCAACGGTTGGGTCATGCCGGTTTTAATGTACTCTTTCGGCATACTCAAATGGACTCAGACTGAGTTAGACGCTCTGGATAGGCGGGTCCGTACATTGCTGACCGCAAATCGGATGCATCACCCACGATCTTCGGTGATGAGACTGTACATCCCGCGGAAGTGTGGAGGTCGAGGCTTTTTGAATGCAAAGACTCTACACAACCGCGAGGTGTGCAGCCTCAGAGAATACTTTCTCAAAACCGACGTGGGTATGCACCGCGATGTGGTCGCAGTGGACAAGGGACTCACCCCGCTGTCCATGGCTAAAGAGAACTGGCGCAAACCTGTGGTACTTACCACTGATGACCGCAAGGAAGTATGGAAAGGCAAGGAGCTTCACGGGCGCTTTTTTCGGGCTCTTCATGGGCCTGATGTAGATTTTTCGGCGTCCGTGGCCTGGTTACGATTCAGCAACCTCTTCGGAGAAACTGAAGGTTTTATCTGTGCGATTATGGACGAGGTTATCTTGACGAACAACTACCGGAGACATATTATGAAGGATGGGACGGTTGACGTGTGTCGGGCATGTCATCGTCCGGGTGAGTCCATCAGACATATTATCTCTGGTTGTTCTCGTCTGGCTAACGGCGAGTATTTGCACAGGCATAACCAAGTAGCCAGGATTCTTCACCAGCAACTTGCTTTGAAATACAACCTAGTGGACTCTGAGGTACCGTACTACAGGTATGTGCCCGACCCAGTTCTTGAAAATGACCATGTCACGTTGTACTGGGATCGGTCTATCATTACTGATCGGACTATTGTAGCCAATAAGCCGGACATAGTGGTGATAGACCGATTAGCGCGCCGTACAATGATAGTCGATGTCACCATCCCGCATGACGAGAATCTCGTGAAAGCTGAGAAAGAAAAACAAATAAAATATCTTGACTTAGCACACGAGGTTGTCGACATGTGGAATGTGGACTCGGCTGTCATTGTGCCGATTGTTGTGACCGCTAATGGCCTTATAGCCAAAAGCTTCGACGACCATCTGTCGAAGCTATCGTTGCACGGGTGGGTCAAGGGCCTGATACAGAAGGCAGTACTCCTCGATACGGCTCGCATTGTATCCATCCTCGTAGAATTTTCGTCATCCACAATCAGAGACCAGTTCTTGAAGTCGACAAGAACCTTCAATAAACACAACCAATCCAACCGTCTCAATACTACCCACTTGCAATTTATAGGACCCAAAAAACCCATTTATGTCGCAGAAGCGCTTACCACAATGACGAAACGCCTTCACTACCTCGCCAGAGAGTTCATTAAAAGCAGTACCTATGAACAATGTTGGGTGGTAAATGGGAAGGTATATGTCCGAGAAAAAGAAGGGATGCCGAGTCGCTTGATTAAAACTGAAGAAGATTTTATAAAAATACGGAAGCAAAAATGACTACAGAACATCTTCCAACTGTGCAGCCTATTAATACATACAACGTTTCTTTTTTCTTTGTTAAAATTGTGTAAAAATAAATTTTTAACTAACAGTACTAACAACTCATTTATTATCAATGTTTATTTACTTCTTTTTCACACAACAAATACCCAAACAGACACACACACTTCATCACTAACAACACTATACTATTATAATTCAGTAAGACATAACATAAATATACTATACAAAAAATACAGATATATGACACATACATATATACATTCAATACAAAATATCATACAAATCTTAAAACTATTTTGTAGTACTCAGATCTCTCTTACACAATTAACATATACTGGTAGGGTGACGTCTTTTTATATTTTTTCTCTAATTGATCTAAATTATGCAATAATGATCTGTAATATCCTAACATATATCTTTCAGCATATAAAAAACTACCCTAAGGCACTGCGCAAATGTAGGATACTTTTTGTTTCCGGTTGCCGGCCCCGTGCACTTTTTGTTTGTCTTTGTGTCGAGTTGCCTCCACTGGACACATACTCGTGTGTTAGCAACGAGCGGCTTGACATAGGGGACGGACGGTGGGTGTTCGGTGTCGAGAACAGGACACACGATTGCGCCCTGACTAATAGAAACGTCAGCATTGGAATTTCCTTAAATAAAATTCAATAGCACACAAGATAATACAGACAACATAGACTCAGTCGTCGTCTCTGAATCTGCTACATGTGATCTGGATGATTGTATTCCGGCTGACTTCACGCCCAACCAGTCGCTTACAATTCTTAACCAAAATATAAGAAGTATAAACAAAAACATAGCAGGACTTCACACTATACTGACGAGAACTAAGGTTAACTGGGATATTATCACTCTAACGGAATCTTGGCTCCCTTGTACTCAATATATCCCGACCCTGCTAGGCTACAATTACTTTAAAACCGATAATAATCGTACCCAAAATGAGGGAGTCGTCGTTTATGTGAACGAAAACCTTGAGGTTTCAGTAGAGGAACTAGTACTTACGGATGCAAACTGTCTTCAAGTACGGATCGACCACAACACCATTTTGTTGGCAATATATCGTCCACCAGGGAACAGGGACATTAACAACTTTGTAAATTCTCTAGATGCTGCCCTAACTAAAATCGTGAAGTACACAAATATCATAATTACTGGTGACATAAATATAAATATCCATGACCGGTCTCACGATCCAGCTAAGGACAGTTACCTAAACCTACTGGCTTCACATGGCCTCCTACCAGCACATGTATTGCCTACAAGACAATCTGCATGCCTGGATCATTTTATTTTGAAGACAACACTCCCTGCCTTTACACTAGTAGCCCACTCCACACTCACGGACCATGATACTGTACTTCTATTTCTTAAGAAAACACGTCCTAAAGAAACGACAAAAAAATCTGTCGTCCGGATTAATCATGACCAGCTTGATGAGGACCTAAAACAACTTGACTTAAGTTCAATATACACGACGACAGATCCACATGTGTCAGCCGAAATAATGGTCACACTCATCACACAGTTAATAGAGTCGAATTCCAAAATAGTAAAAGTTCCAAACCGCAAAAGGATCATGAAGTCATGGATTACCCCTGGTCTTCTACGATGCATTCGGCATAAAGATAATCTACACAAGAAGTTAAAATCGGACCCTGATAACCACACCCTAAAAACTTCGTTCACTAGATACAGAAATTACTGTGATAAGTTACTTAAAAAAGCCAAAACCGAACACGACAAAAAAGAAATAGAAGACGCTAGTAACAATACAAAACTAATATGGACAGCAATAAATAATATATCTAATAGGACCAAAAAGAAAGACAATGCGCTAGATCTACTATCCATGTCACCAACACCTAAGCAATCCGTAAACGAAGTCAATAGTTTCTTCGCTAATATAGGTAAAAATCTTGCCGAGAAATTGGGTAATCGAACAAGGGTATCAACTGGTGACACTCCTAGTAGTGGCTCGCAGACCATGGTACTGATGCCAACAGACGAAGCTGAAGTTACGCAAGTTATACTGTCTCTCCGAAATGACTGTGCCATGGGTTGGGACCGAATATCCTCCACTTTTCTCAAAAGACATCTGGCCTTACTAGTTCAACCTATAACTTACATCTGCAACCTTGCTATCAGTACTGGTAAATTTCCAAGAGTGTTCAAAAAGTCCATCATTCACCCAATCCTCAAGGGTGGGGACAGAAAACGTGTCAACAACTACAGGCCCATAGCTGTGCTACCAGCCCTTTCCAAGATTCTAGAACGCATTTTGAATAAACGCCTTGTGGATTACTTGGAAAAATATAATCTACTCTCCCCATCTCAATATGGATTTAGAGCGGGCAAATCAACTTCAGATGCGGTTCATGACCTCACCAATCATATCGTCACTAACTTGGATGGTGGCCAAAAAGTTTTGGGGATCTTTTTAGATCTTGCGAAAGCATTTGACACGGTTTCTGTTCCCATCCTAATAAAGAAGATGGAAAGACTCGGAATAAGGGGTACCCAACTTGAACTTTTTGAGAGTTACTTGAGTGAGCGTACCCAGAGCGTCAAAATAGGAGATTTTGTCAGTAATGAGTGCCAAATTAATTACGGTGTGCCACAGGGCAGCGTGCTCGGTCCGACACTCTTTCTCATATATATAAACGAACTGGGTATGCTCACTCTCCCGAAAGGCAAAGTCATAACTTTCGCAGATGATACAGCGCTTTTATTCACTGCAGACACCTGGAGCGAAGTCTTTGTGCGCGCCCAGTCAGGATTCAATATTGTATCAAACTGGCTGCGTGACAATGTTCTCACTCTGAATGCAGGAAAAACAAACTATGTCACCTTCTCCATAAAACGGCATACACCGCCTCCATCCAAGACGCCGAACACTATCCTAGCCCACACGTGTGCAGTCCCTCATTCCACTACATGCACATGTATCCAATTAAATAAAGCTGACAGTGTTAAATACCTAGGTTTAACTATAGATAGCACACTCAGTTTCAAGGAGCATATCAACACACTGGGTAAACGACTGAGAAAACTGATTTATGTATTTAAAACTCTAAGAAATGTGGCCGACGATAAAATTAAAAGAATGGTATACTACGCTCTCGCTCAGTCCTTAATAAATTACTGTATCACCTCCTGGGGTGGTGCTCCTAAAAGCACACTCCTGGAACTAGAAAGAGCACAGAGAGCCATTCTGAAGGTTTCTTTGTTCCTACCCTTTCGTTACCCTACAGCATTACTATATCAAAAAGCGAGAGTTTTGACGGTGCGGCAACTGTTTATACAACAAATCCTCTTGAAACAACATAGACTACTAACCTACAATCCCCTACTCTCTCAAGGCAAGAGAAGGTTTAATCCTGTTGTCAACCATCATACTTCGTCTTCAACATCTTTCTCAAAACGTTTCTTTTATCACCTCGGTCGGCATCTCTACAATAAAATAAATAAGATCATATCTATTTATGAACTTAATAAAATAAAATGCAAAATGAAAATATATAGTTGGCTTCAAGAACTCAATTACGATGACACTGAAAAGTTACTAACAATATCAACTTAAACCCTAAATGCACATACGCTACAAATAGAAACAAAATGAATATACAAATACATAATAACCTCACAGACACACACACACACATACACAACCACTGCCCATACTTTTTTTAACTACGCTCATTCAGTACACACTCAACTCAACTCTCACCCTAACTAACCTAACCATATAGATACTAACCATAAGTAACTAAAAATTACAGCTCAACAAAATAAGCTTTTTCAAAATGTTAACTTTGTTCTAATTGCATACCTTTTGTACGAGTTCATTCTTAATTAATTTGTTAAATTTAAATGGAGGAGTCCTGGTGACCTGAAATACAGGCCCCAAGCCTAGTTTAGGCACCAGTCTCCCACAATATAATGCCCTCTTATGTTACCGTAGAAATAAGGCTAGCGATTAAGAATAATATTGTGGAGAAAATAAATCATTATTATTATTATTATCTCCTTTATTTAACTTATAATACATATTTTGACATTTTTAAATATTCTTTTTATAACAAATATATATTAAAAAAAAAACATTTAAAAATATAAAAACAGTAGTCCACCGATGTCGGGAGCAGGGTCCAAGCTACCGGTGGTTAGGGCTCCAGAGACAGGAACTTCCTCACAATGCGAGCCGTATCGAGGAGTACTGCCTTCTGTATCTGGCCCTTGATCCAACCGCGCAACGACAGCTTCGACAGATGGTCGTCGAAGCTTTTGGCAATAAGACCATTGGCGGTTACGACAATCGGCACAATGATAGCCGAGTCCACATTCCACATGTCGACAACCTCGCGTGCTAAGTCGAGATATTTCATTTGTTTCTCTTTCTCAGCTTTCACGAGATTCTCGTCATGCGGGATGGTGATATCGACTATCATTGCACGGCGCGCTAATCGGTCTATCACCACTATATCCGGCTTATTGGCTACAATAGTCCGGTCAGTAATGATAGACCGATCCCAGTACAAAGTGACATGGTCATTTTCGAGAACTGGGTCGGGCACATACTTGTAATACGGTACCTCTAAATCCACTAGGTTGTACTTCAAAGCAAGTTGCTGGTGGATAATCCTGGCTACTTGGTTATGTCTGTGCAAATATTCGCCGTTAGCCAAACGAGAACAACCAGAGATAATATGTCTGATAGACTCACCCGGACGGTGGCATGCCCGACACACGTCAACCGTCCCGTCCTTCATTATATATCTCCGGTAGTTGTTCGTTAGGATAACTTCGTCCATAATCGCACAGACAAAACCTTCAGTTTCCCCGAAGAGGTCACTGAAACGTAACCAGGCCACGGACGCCAAGAAATCTACATCAGGCTCGTGAAGAGCCCGGAAAAAGCGCCCGTGGAGCTCCTTGCCTTTCCATATTTCCTTGCGGTTATCAGTAGTCATTATTACAGGTTTATGCCAGTCCTCTTTAGCCATGGATAACGGGGTGAGTCCCTTGTCCACTGCGACCACATCTCGGTGCATACCCACATCGGTTTTAAGAAAATATTCTCTGAGACTGCACACCTCGCGGTTGTGCAGGGTCTTTGCGTTTAAAAAGCCTCGACCTCCACACTTCCGCGGGATGTACAGTCTCATCACCGAGGATCGTGGGTGATGCATCCGATTTGCCGTCAGCAATGTACGAACTCGTCTATCCAGGGCGTCAAGTTCGGTCTGAGTCCATGTGAGTATGCCAAAAGAGTACATTAAAACCGGCATGACCCAACCGTTGAAGGCGCGCACCTTATTTCCGCCCTACAGAAGGCTATTATTATTATTATTATTATTATTGTGAGGAGGTTCCTGTCTCTGCAGCCCTAACCACCGGTAGCTTGGACCCTGCTCCCGACACCGGTGGATCACTATATTTTTATATTTTTAAATGTTTTTTTTTTCTTTTGTATAATTTCGTTAAAAAATATTTAAAAATGTAATTTTATATGTAAAAAAAAAAATGAATAAAGAGAATAATAATAATAAGGAAGAGAGGAAGTTCCTGTCTCTGGAGCCCTAACCACCGGTAGCTTGGACCCTGCTCCCGACATCGGTGGACTACTGTTTTTATATTTTTAAATGTTTTTTTTTTTATATGTATATATTAAAAATATTTAAAAATATCAAAAATATGTAATATAAGAGAAATAAA
Source organism: Mythimna albipuncta (assembly GCA_929112965.1). NCBI lineage: Eukaryota > Metazoa > Arthropoda > Insecta > Lepidoptera > Noctuidae > Mythimna > Mythimna albipuncta. Next base: position 442,091 of record OV815986.1, on the reverse strand, counting down.
GGAAATAATAATAATAATCCATTTATTTCCAAGTATACGGTACATACAAGAACTTAATATTAAAAACGTCTCACGTACACTACCATTGCCGGTGTAGAAACATTGTTGAAATTAAAATTTATTTAGCACAATTTTGTTACCTACATTAATTATATTATTACAATGAAATGGAATGTCAAAACTATCACACAAGTATATTAATGTCAAGTACTCAAAACCAAAAAAATTAAAAACAGAAATACAAGTCAATAGGTACACACACAAAATATTGATAAAAATGTAACGTCAAAAAAAAAGTAAGAATAAAATAAAATAAAATTGTCAGTTTTAATAATGTCAAAAAAAAAAAAAAATATGTCAAAAAAAATATATAATGTCAAAAATTACTAAATAGAATGTCAAAATAATAATAATGTCAAAAACTGTGATTTAGGAATTCATTAACCGAATAAAAGCACATGTCCAAGAGCCATGCAAACATCTTACGTTTAAATTTATCTACTGGTAGCATTCTGAATTCGGGGGGTAATTTATTATATATTTTTATTGTCATACAGCTGGCATTTCTACTATATAAATGCAATCTCTGAAGAGGAACCAACAGTTTTCCAGCATTTTTTTTATTTAATCTTTCTGAGACTTGTTCATTCAAAGAGAATAAATGAGGGTATTTCTTTACAAATAAGCAAACCTCAAAAATATACAGACACGGGAGTGGGAGGATTTTTAACTCTCTAAATAATGGCCTGCAGTGGTCTAAATATTCTGCTCCACTCATGGCTCGGATACACTTTTTTTGAACTTTGAACGCTCTGTCTACGTCTACAGAATTGCCCCAAATAACTAGACCATAACGCAGTACTGACGAAACATACCCATGATAAGCATTTAGGACTGTTTGCTTGCTGGACACTAGTCTTAACTTGCGAAGGGCATATACAAACTTATCAAGCTTACTGCATACTTTTTCTACATGTTCCTTCCAATTCAGTTTGTTGTCTATTATTATACCCAAAAATAAAGCCGATGGTTGTGGTTGCAAAATTGTATTGTCGTGTCGAATTGTAATTGGTGTTGCTGACGAGTTGCATGTTTGGAATTGTACTAATTTAGTTTTATTAATATTAACTTGAAGATTATTGTCTTCTAGCCATTTTATTACATTAATTAATTCAATATTAGTGTCAGTTTCTATGTCAGTTTTGTTGGTACATTTAATCGTCAAAGTGGTGTCGTCAGCAAATTGGATACACTCACAGTTTAAGCATTTGATAAGGTCATTTATATATAAAATGAATAGCGGCGGACCGAGTATGCTTCCCTGTGGAACGCCAGAATTATTAATTCTTAATTCTGAGCAGTATGTTTTCTTAGTATTTTTTTCTATTCTAGAAATAACAGTTCGCTGCTGGCGATCAGACAAATAGCTTTTAAACCAATCATGCGCCTGGCCTCTTATTCCATATTTTTCTAATTTGTGTAGTAGTCGTTCATGCGAGACAAAGTCAAATGCTTTGCTCATGTCCAAGAATACCGACAGTGAAGACATTTTTTTATTAAGAGCTTCAGTAATTAGTTTTACTAAGGCAAAACAGGCTAGAGTTGTTGAACGGTTTTTTCTGAACCCAAATTGACTCTCCACGATTAGGTTATGTTTAGTTACAAAGCTATCCAACTTGCCATGCATTGCTTTTTCAAAAATTTTAGCAAAGATTGGGATTAGTGTAATAGGCCTATAATTGCTCATATCAGAACAATTACCCTTTTTGTATAGTGGTTTAATTATAGACTCTTTAAGTCTCATTGGGAAGATTCCTTGTTCAAATGAGAGGTTTATTAGATAGCTCAGTGGGAATGCTATAATTTTTGCACTTAATTTTATTATTTTAGTAGTTACTTCGTCATATCCGGTTGAATTTGTGTTATTTAATGAACTAATAATTTTAATAATGTCAATTTCATTTACAGGAGTCAAAAATAAAGTATCTGTGTTATTGTCAATGTCAATGTTGTTTAAGTTATAATTATTGTAGCCAGATTTTTGCGTCAGTTCGATAAAATAATTATTGAATTGGTTACATATGTCATCAGGATTAGTAATTTTTTTATCACCAATTATTAATTCATTTATGTAGTTGTTGTTATTTGATTTATTTGAATTATTTTTTATGTTAGACCATGTCGCTTTACATTTATTTTTAGCATTATTTAAAAAAATGTTGTTATTTATTTGCTGTGATTTTGATATGCATTTTTTTAATATCTTAGTGTAGTTACGATATTTTTTCTTATGGTAACCTTTGCTTAAAGCATCGTGTTGATATGTGTAATATAAAGCTCTCTTCTTTATGCATGATATTTTTAAACCCTTACTTAGCCATTTGTTTTTAATAGGTTTATTATTCTTTTTGACGATCATTTCGGGAAAACACAATTTATAGAAGAGCGTAAACAAGTCGTGAAATAAATTAAATGCTTTATCGCAGTCTGTCTCTTCATATATTTCACTAAAACTTAAGGCTGCTAGGCAATCTAAAAATTTAGTTATGTTGCTCTTATCGTAATCTCTTTTCATATCATACCAGAATTGTATAGCCTTTGATTTATTGTTATTCATCTCTTGAACGTAAAAAGTTAAGGATTGTCCGGTATCGTGATCGGAGAGAGCTAAGTTATGTATATTGCATTTTATGTCAAGTGTGGGAACATTACTGGCTATTTGATCTATGCTAGTATTTTTCCTAGTAGGCATCTTAACATGTAGTGATATGTTAAAATTGTTTAGTAATGATGTTAATTCTTTTGAATATTTGTTATCTTTTAATGTAATAAAGGCTCTTGACAGACAGAAAGACAGACACCCAGACGGACGGACGGACAACAAAGTGATTGTAAAGGGTTCCGTTTTTTCCTTTTGAGGTACGGAATTCTAAAAACCACTAGTATTACATGCAGGTCCAACCATATTTCTACTTACAGTCTGTGCTACCGGCCAGTGTATCAGGTAGAGGTCCAGGTATTGAAGGTCCAATCGTGCGAGAGACTCCTTGAGCGCCGGGACGACTGCACTCTTGGCATGGTTGTTGTTCCATAGCTGAAAATAACGTAAATATACTGTGAAAACATTAATTGTGCGTGCAGCTAAGGAGTGGAATTCCTTGCCGGGGGTCTGTGTTTTTTGATAGGTAAAATCTAGGGGTTTTAAATCATGAGTGAATAGATTACTTCTAGGCAAGCGCGCTCATCATTTACCATTACATGAGATCTCTAGCTCACCTGATGGTAAGCTAATATCAAGTGCGAGTAATTTCCAAATGAGTATTAGCATGGAAAAGTAATATTAATTTGAAAATTAGCTTAAGAGTTTATTTGTTTGGTTCGTTGTTGATCTCAGACACTACTCCGATTTTAAACATTCTTTCAGTGTTAGATAGCTCATTTATCGAAGAAGGTAAGATAACGTCACGCTATGACTAATATTATAGGAGCGAAGTATCGACGAAAAACATTGCAAAAACGGAGGAAAATTACTCTATTTGAGAGCTTGCGTTACGTGCACTACATAAACGGTTAAAGTCTCGCAAAAGTTAAGTATTCAATGAGAAAGTTTTTGCCTTTTAAAAGTTCTAAAAAAAATCTATCAGATTTAGCATCCAAGAGACCGTTACTGAGCGCCAAGAAATTTTTCACATTTTTTAAATGGATTTTATACGTATAAGTTTCTCAAGAATAATGAATGAAGAAAAGAAGAGGATTTTGATTACCTTGCTAGTAACGAATAGGTCTTCTCTAGACACAGCACCTTCAGCTATTTTCTTCTTGATCGCGGCACCAACCTGTAAAAAGTTATCATGTCGTAAAAAAATGTCGAACCACTAAACTATAGAGTGGCATAATCGTTTATGTAGGTACCCTATTTCCGTAATGATTAGGCAATCAAAGAACTCTTTTTTACTGTCTGTTCAACCGATTTTAACTACAATGTCATAGGCATAAGGATAGCATTAAAAAAAAAGTAGTTACAATACCAACTATTTACTGCAGTCGCCATTTGTCATGCTACCAACGCAATAAAAGTCTGGCCTGTTGGTCTAGTGGTTAGTGGCCCTGACTTCTATGCCGGAGGTCGTGGGTTCGATTCCCACCCAGAACAAAATGTTTGTGTGATGAGCATAATCATTTGTTCTGTGTCTGGGTGTAATTTATCTATAATATGTATGTATTTATAGATATCTAAATTGTGCTATGGGTACTAGACAACTGATAAATAAGTATGTTTATCAGTTGTCTAGTACCCATAGCACAAGCTCTGCTTAGCTTGGGACTAGACGGCGTTGTGTGATTATTGTGGAATATTATTATAAAAAAAAAAGTCAGATTCGATTGAACGGGCAGTTATAAAAGGTTTTCATAAATGCCTAATGTTATTTTGAAGAGAGAACAGGTACACTACGCTATAAAAGCGGCCTCACTGGGTCACTATTGCCTGTTTGGCGGGGATAGCTCCTAATGCTTTTACCATGCCAGCGACTGATTAACTGGCCTCCACTACCCAGTCTCGGTTATAATGCTTCAAATTGTTTTATAAGTTTGACATGGCACACAATGACACAACCAGGGTTCTATGGTATCCAGTGCCGTAACTAGGACGGTGCCAGCGGTGGCCAGGCACATGGCGCAGTTTCTGGAGGGGCACAAAAATATCAAATAGTTCTTTTTGTTCGTATTGTACTTTTTTCTAGGGACGCAGTTAGCTCGCTCGCACCGGGCGTATTAAAGGCTAGTTACGCTACTGATGGTGACATACCTGTTCCTCAGTACTGTATATGGCCGCTGTGTCAATGTGCCTGTAGCCTGCGTCGATGGCTATTTCCACTGCCTGCTGGACGGAGTTGTCTTTTACCGGAGCACGGTCACCCTGTGAACATAATTATAGTCTCTTAAATAAACCTATAAAGTTTATTCTATTCTATTCTATTTTGAAGGCCGCTCATAAAACACGTAAATTAGAACTCTATAGAATTCTATCATCGTCATCATCATCATTTCAGCCGATCTCCGTCCACTGTTGGACATAGGCCTTCCCCAAGCGTCGCCGCAACAAACGTTCCTGTGCGTCTTGCATCCATTGGTTTTCCGCAACCTTCATCAGGTCATCGGTCCACCTTGTAGGAGGCCTTCCAACGCTGCGTCTTCCGGTACGGGATCGCCACTCCAGAACCTTTAAACAGTCCTCTGTTCTGCGAGCAATGTACCCTGCCCATAATCCGCCTGGAATTCTATAAGTAATTTTAATTATAAATATATCATATAAATTGTACCTGTGTGCACAAATAAACTTTTTTTTATTGTATTATATCATTGACTAGCGCTCCCATAAAAAGTAGACAACATCGGAACTAGCAACTAAAGTATAAACCCAAGTAGTTCAGCTACTCGTCAATAGATGGTGCTGTTTTAAACTAACCGTTTTGGTGAAACCGAGCCAGGTGCCGAGTCCAAGGCTAGGGATTGTCTTGCCATCGTTGAGTTCAATGAGCGGCGCCACGCCAGGCCTTGTGACTGCTTCCTGTAAACAAACCAGTATGTTATGTTACTCGTAATGTTAAAAAATAACAGAAAGCTACAATGCTATTATTGTCTACTTCAGAACCAACGTCAATTGCGCATAAACAACTCAAAATAATCTCTATTGTCTTAATACAGTGTGTAAAGGCAAATTAGGCCCTGGCCCACGGCCTCGCACCCAAAGAGGCTTTGGGTGTGTGAGCCCACTCTATGGGCGCCTTCAAATTAGCCGCAAAGTGCCGCACGACAGCAGCAAGGCAGCAGCGCTGCTGTCGAGCTGCTTTGTTATTTAAATAAAAAACTCGCGACTACTTCGCTACACACGCGTTGCCGTCGCGTGTCACGCTACTTTGTTATTTACATAGACTAAGCAGCGCGACGACGGCGCTGCAGCAGTGCCGTCATCGCGCGGCACACATATCAATAAAATTGAAATGTCTGTTTGTAATATCAAAAATTTTTTTTATAAGTTAATGCAGAATATGAAACAAAAAGAATGGATTTTAAAATGTTTGTACGTGTCTGTCGTTTTGTCTTTTTTTTTTTGTTTTATTTACTGTAGCGGCTAGACCGATTTTGACGGGATTTTCAGTGATAGATTTTGACATTTTAGAAAAACATTTAAGTTAGGATCCGCGTAAATTCATTCCTTATTTTCAGTAAGGTAGTTAATAAATGTATGAACCTGACAACAGCACTGAGGTCTGGGCTTCTTTTCCTTAAACTGTGTGTAACCGCGAACCCTGGCCTCGATCTCCGGCGTGACCACGACCGTCTGCCGCAAGTCTTCTTCCCAATCAGGGTTCGGACGAAGGATCTGGTTGGTCCTTTCATAGTCTTTTACAAACTCTTCAAGAGTTCGATTAGGTAGCATTGGCATGTTCTGGTCAACTTTTGTCTTTAATTTTAACTTTGCACGAATTTAGACTTCCAAAATGTTTAATTTCATCTTTAATTTGTGGATTTGCCTGTAAAATCAAGGCTAGAGTGAATAGGCTGTTAATAAACTAGCGCGATTCAGATCCAACGATTGTATTGCTGTTTACCATCAGGTGGGATCGCTATCAAGCACTAGTTTATATCATTAAAAATATATATACTTTGATGTAGGTAAGCAGGTCTTTTAGTATATTTTCTCCATATTTTTGCCTTTCATGTTTTTTTTATTATTTATTAGTATTTTTCTTATTTGTTTACATGTTACGTTAGATAAGTTTGACACAAGAGATTTCAGTTCAGTTTTGACATTAATGACATATCTACTTTAATTTTAAAAAATAACGAACTAAAAAGTTTTGATGAAAGAAATGTGCTAGATTCAACTTGGAGCCTAACGTTTTGCATTTGATAAAAATTAACCTTGACAAGGCGTATGCCCAACAGTGGACGTGTATCAGCTGAAATGATGATGATAGAATGATGTAGGGGTACAATTTTTATACCCTGTCTATCAAGTCGTCCACAGGCCCGCGTCTACTGTGGATTCTTTTGTCCTTTGAGATAATTTTCTACGCAGGCGAAGCCGTTCTCAGAAGGAAGTAAGTAATAAAGTTATTTTTAAATAGATTGCATGTTTTCAACAAAGTAAACTCCTTTGCAAGTGGAAGTTTCCACCAAGGACGACAGGGTGTAACAATTAAATTGACTAGAACGACTTTGATGTACATTCTGAACATATAGCAAAGGAAAAACAGCAGTGTACTAACGTAGTTCTAATATAATTATGATATAAGTGTGTAATTTTAGTGATTACCATCGAGGCGGTATTAAGACCCGAGCCACGGCGAGGGTCTTAACAGAGCCGAGAACGGTAATCATTAATTACTCATGTGTATCATACGACATTTTTCAATACACTTGTGAAGAAAATAACTGTAAAACTAGTAAACTTTTGTGGCGGTAAAAATCTTTTTTTTTACCTCAATGAAATGAATAAACGGGGGTTGACCGGCGACTCGTGGGACACGACCTGCGCCCATCCTGATACGATACATGTAATATAATTATAGCGGGGGAGACGTTGAACAATAAGGTTTTAACTACATTATAGCACTAGTGCGTAATGGTAATCAAAATGTCACAGTTTGGTAACAAGGGCCATTATGTACCTAAGTGCAGTGCAATAAGAGTCACTTTCTGAGCAAGTTTATTGAAAATAATATTTACTAAAGTAGACGCCGGATAACTGCGGAATAACGGTCATTGACCCTCCAACATTTGTCGACATTCTTAATTTCAAAAACGGACATTAAGATATAAAGTTGTTTTGAATCGACATGTATCGTGATCCTTTACATGATCTAGTAATGAAAAGCAGTTCATTGTTTGTTTTTCGGGTACCAACGCAGAGATGTTAGGAATAGGTCAATGTACTTTATTCCACTGTAATCTGGCGCTATAAAGAACGGTTTTTTCCAGTCGACAGCGATGCGGAGGAGTTTTATGATGCCATATTTTAGTTAGGAGTAGCCATAGATATAACATCCTTCAATGTATATGTTGTATGTTCGTTTAGGATATAATTTTATTTTGTTATTTATATTTTATAAATAAACATTTCTTCAGTACCAGCTGTGCCCGCGACTTTGTTCGCGTCGACTACAGGATTTTAAATTTATTTTTTCTAAAATAAAAATAGCCTCCTTATTACATAAGCTACCTGTCAAAAAAAATCCCGTCAAAATCGGTCCAGCCATTTCAGAGATTAGCCCGGACAAACACAGAGACAGACAGACAAAAATTGTAAAAAATATTATTTTGGTGTATGTACCATACAAAGAGATTTAAAGAGATACAATAGAGCGGCTATCAGAAGAAATGTCTTAGAAAAACTGTCATCCTATCTCTCAGTAACGCCATCTAGCTTTGAATAGCAATCACGCGAATTAAATTTGTCAAAATTTGTATAAATTTAACTATTGCTCGTTAGGTGGCCAGGAGCTTTACCACGATATGTTAAAATGTCAATAGTACGAACGAAAAAGGATCAAACAGTTCGGTTTAGGTCGTAAAATAGATCACGTTATGAGCTCGTGGTAGAAGCTTCAGTGTGTGCCAGTGGCGTAGCTTGGGGAGGGGAGGGCGGTGGGGGCCATGGCCCTAAGCGGCATACGAAAGGAGGCGGCAGAAAGCACCAAAAAAAAAAACTTAGATATTCGGAATTGCGAGTGCAATGTTACGTATGTGACAAGCAAAACACGCTGACGCGATTAAACACGGGCATACCGACCTTGTGCCAACACCCGTATGCGCAAGGCAAGTGACATGACTCTTAATATGTTGTGGGGGTCTCAGTTTGACCACATTGGCCGAAAAGGGAACAAACCCCGTTAACGAACTCGAGTGAATCGAACTTCTGCCGTCCCTCACCTCCGCCACTGCTGAAACCCGACGGGTCCCTGGCTCACACCGCTGAGGAGAAAGCAAACTTAATTGCCTCTCTTATTGCGGAATCTTCGCGTCTGAATTCCGGTGACGCACCGCCCCCTGTTTCTCCTGATGGGTACGTGGCGAGTATGTCATACGTAAGAATATAGCTAGTGGCCCCGACGGGATATCTGCAGTCGTTCTTAATACTGGTGTTCTTAAACATAATAAACATCAAAGGGCGGCGTATTTCTGGTCGACCCCAAGCGACGAAAACCCACGCTACGCCACTGGTGTGTGCTAGGTAAGGTTAAACTTTTCAGCAATAGATGGCGCTAACATAAAATCAGCAAATGTTCTAGAACTATTCATGGAATTTGTTGAATTCTAATTAATTACTGTGTAAATACCAAGAATATTTACGAAAATATACCGAAGTTAGGTTCAATAATTTTACCATAACAAGATTTGCAATAGCATAATGCGCAACTTAGCACGTTTTCTCAGAAAATGATTTTCTTTTAGTGCCTAAAGCGGATACAAACACGACTTGACGTTTAGGGGTGTCATACTAGACTGAGCGACTTGTTACTCACAAGTAATAAGTTTCGGTTTGGACTTTTGTTTGCTATGTCCTGTCTATTGGTAGTATATATTTAATGTCTTTGGTACCATATATATATATTCATATGCACGTAGTAAAAATCAGTTAGTTTCAATATTACAAACAGATACTCCAATTTTATTTATATGTATAGATAAGTAGAAAACAAAATTTTTAAGTTTATTTACTATAAAAATTATAATATTGTTGTGTGAAAGTTTAATAAATAAGGACAGTAATATAATAAACTTTCACAAAACGCAACCTAGTCCCAAACTAAACAGAGCTTGGTTTGTGAATACTAGACAACTGATAAACATACAAATATCTAAATACATACATATCATAGATAAATTACACCCAGGCACAAAACAAATGATCTTGTCTTGGGTGGTAATTGAACCCACGACCTCCGGCATAGCAGTCAGGGCCACTAATCACTACACCAACAGGCCAGTCAAAGTTATGTAACTTGTAAAGTTATGTATGTAAGTCTAACCGCGATATAGTCGGCTTTATATAATGTTCCCACTGTTGGGACACAGGCCTCCTCTCTGCATCGTGGATGTCACACTCACATGTCTTCGAATTTTTGGTTCTAGGTCATGCCGGTTTCCTCACGATGTTTTCCTTCACTGTTTTGAGAGCAGTGGTGATGAAATAAATTACTCAAAGTAATGCGCCTGTAGTAGGTACCTAAATTCTATCTTTAACAACTCAATAATATCTAAATACTTATTAATAAATCAATGTTGCTGTTCGCTCTGTCTGTCTATTATTCCACTTACTACTTCTAAACCACGTATCGCTTTTTTTCTAGTAAAAAGAACTATTAACCAGGAAGGTTTTTGTGTAGTTATGTGACTGGCCTGGGCTGTTGGTCTATTAGTTAGTGGCTCTGACTGCTATGCCGGAGGTCGTGGGTTCGATTCCCACTCAGCGTGGCCTTGAGCTCAGCGCTGGCCCCAGCGACGAGTCGAGAGCGCAGTACTTTGAATTAACAATCCAATGTAAAGGTTCATTGAACTGATAATCCAATGTACCTATTTGGATTTCGTCGCTGCGGCCAGCGCTGCGCTCAAGGCTGTTTTCTTAGTTCTGTGTCTGGCTGTAATTTATCTATATTATGTATGTATTTAGAAATATATTATGTGCGTACAGCCAAGGAGTGGAATTCCCTGTCGGAGTCTGTGTTTCCTGATAGCTACAACTTAGGGGTCTTTAAGTCAAGAGTGATTAGGTTACTTCTAGGCAAGCGTGTTCCATCGTCGACCACATCATCGCTTACCATCAGGTGAGATGGTGGTCAAACGCGAGCCTATCAATAGTAATTAAAAAATTACACTTAGGTAGATTTATCAGTTAGTTGTCTAGTACTCATAACACAAGCTTTGCTGAGCTTGGGACTGGACGGTGTTGTGTGATAGTTGTGGAATATATTATTATATGTGTTACATATACATACAGGGTGGAAGGGACAGCCCTTCACAAACTTTAAGGGCTTGTTCAGTAGACAAAACTGAACAATGTTCCACAAGATTATTTTTCAGGAAACGAAAAAAAAAATCGACCTTTCCATACAAACTGTCCAATCAAGTTTTTAATTTTGTATGGTGAGGCCGATTTTTTTTCTTCGTCCTGAAAAAAAATTTCTTGTGGAAGGTTGTTCAGTTTCGTCTACTGAGCAAGCCCTTACAGTTTGCCGAGCGCTGTCCCTTACACCTTGTATAATTTACACCCAAACAAACAAAGACGAGTCACAAACTCGCAAGCAATGAATAAAACCACTCACGGTATAAACCGCCAACAACACTATAGATGCAAACGTGAGTAGAACCATGATCACTTGACGGGCGCGGCGACACTGAGCGACGGTAAGCTCAACTTTGATATTTGTATCGATGACCTAGGTTACAGCCTTCATGCGCAGATGTGGCGATAGGTAGAATATGTCAAAATGAGCAGTAGTCAGAATATATTTGTAAAACACTAACAACCTTGCAGCTATCATCATAAACAACAACTTTTGTTCTATGACTTTTTACAAAACATAATTCATTTGCCAAAAACAAACCTTCAAGTTTTCGTTGTTCTATCTAACATATTTCAACTCTATATTTTGCTGTACCTGCCTACGTCTGCAATCTGCATGACGCGATGCAAGCGCATCAAGCACCCCCATCGCCCGATCCCGCTCCCCTCCGCTATTGTACTATCGCTTGCTTCGCATAGACGTCGTAATATTTGGAATATTCAATTTAACGGTCTTCCCGTCCGATTATAATTTAAGTGTCTTCAGGGCTAGAGTGAATATAGGCTCCTAATAAACTAGTGCGCCTCACCATCAGGTGAGATCGCAGTCAAGCCATAAGGTGGGCGCTAAATAAAAGTAGAATTACGGTCTGACCTTCCTACATTAATTGACATTCTTAATTTCAGAAACAGAACTAAAGACATAAAGCTGTCTTGAATCGACATCTATCGTGATCCTTTACCTGTTCTGAAAAACAGTTCAATAATGGTTTTTCGGGTACCTTCGATATATTGATTGGACAGGCCTGTTGGTCTAGTGGTTAGTGACCCTGACTGCTGGCCGGAGGTCGAGGGTTCGATTCCCATCCAGGACGAATGTTTGTGTGATGAACACGTTCATTTGTTCTGTGTCTGGGTGTAATTTATCTATATTATGTATGTGTTTAGAAATATATAAGTATGTTTATCAGTTGTCTAGTACCCATAACACAAGCTCTGCTTAGCTTGGGACTAGGCGGCGTTGTGTGGTAGTTGTGGAATATTATTATTGAAGATATTAGGAAAAGGTCAAAGTACTTTATTTTAAGTTTATCCAGTTGCAGTGTGCCACTTCTACAAAATTAATAATCTTTGCCTAAAAGTACTTTACGTTTTTGCAATACACAACACTGTGCAATTACTATGGGAAACCGGTTTTATAAGAGCATATAAGACCAATCAATAATAACCCAAATGACCGCAGAATTTACTACAAAACATAGTTCTTAATAAATGGTTAAATACAACCGAATAAACAAGACCTACTACTTATGTACGTTTTCAATCATACTATGGGTCTACATAAATGGTGATTATATACAAACAGAGCGCATTGTGAATGCGTTATGTATTCGTATTGAAGAGGTAAATACGTACCTAAAATACAAACAGTTTCTTTGTTAGTAACAAAGGGACACTACTGGTTCTTAGGACCTTTATTCGTGGACCACATCGGGAGGAACAGGAGTGGATTTTTAGTCATTAATAATCTCCCGCTCCACCCAAGAGCGGGATATGTCATTGGATGATTTTCCGACCTAAAAAAAGTTCGTTTCCTGATAGCTACAACGGCTACAAAACCTAGGGGGCAAAAGTGGGTTACTTCTAGGCAAGCGTGCTTCATCGTCGGCCACATCACCGCTTACCATCAGGTGAGATAGTGGTCAAACGCGAGCCTATCTTTTCTTATTCTAAAGAGGTAAAGTTTGTTTTTTTTTTATTTTTTTGTTTGTCGCATGTAATCCCTGAAAGCGCACCGGAAATCACAACGATGGAAGGCTTCCGACAAGATGGACTATCGACCTGCTGAGAGTCGCGGAAATGCGGTGGATGCGAGACGCACAGGATCGGTCGTTGTGGCGACGTTTGGGGAAGGCCCATGTCCAACAATGGACGACTTTCGGCTGAGATGATAATAATAGATAGACAGAGTTCAATGGAATCCTAAAGTCCAACCAAACCAGTTTTAGTATTTATTACATAAAAGCCAGTTAATTTAGTTTGGTTTTAATATTAGCACTGTAATACTCGTTCTAGCAGTTTTTAAAGTGATTGTACAAAAAACTAGTTTGGTTGGTTTCGTGAGTCAAAGTAAAGGTTGATGGACCATGAGTTTTCGATGAGCGAATAGAAAAAGTACACAGTGCAAACTAGCACTTAAGTTTTAAGTTTTTCGACAACATCGTACCACTCGCTTATGTTGACGATGTTCTATTCGTATCCCAAAATGGGTGATGCAATCTAGCCGATTTACAGTGACCTTCGGCACGCTGGTCCACGATTGGACATAGGCCTCCCCCAAGCGTCGCCACAACGACCGATCCTGTGCGTCTCTCATCCACCGCATTTCCGTGACTCTCACCGGGTCGTCGGTCCTCTTTGTGGGAGGCCTTTCAACGCTGCGTTTTCCTGGCGCGGAATTCTATATAAACCTAATATAAATAAACTGATTCTGATGAAATTTGGTACGAATTATGCTTGAACTCCAAAGAAGAATATATGGTATTTATTATCTGGCTACTATTGCAGCTTTGCGTCCGTAAGTAACTAAAATTGCTTTGTTTATATACGTGTGGTCGATGACTGACTAAAAGAAATGGGGGACAGGATATATCGAACTGATCTGATGATGAAGCCCTCCCGGGTTCATCATCAGATCAGTTCGATGTATCCTATAGATAATAAATTAATATAACATAGCCGTGTTTAGGATAATTATTAGAGTATTTTTATGAGATGTACTCTGGCCATAGATATAAGAAAAATTTCTATGACTCTGGTTATAAGGTATTTTTGTTAAGTTTGCCTGAGGGTTATTTTTTAAATTTAGTGGTGGTACTTTAACTAAAAATTGGAAAATAAAAAATTATATAAAAAAAGTTTTTTATTTATTTTTTAGTGTTCCGCAAAAGGAAGAAACGGAACCCTTATAGGATCACTTTATTATCCGTCCGTCCGTCCGTCTGATTGTCAAGACCCTTTATCTCGAGAACGCGTGGAGGTATCGAGTTGAAATTAAAACCATATACTCGCATCTGTGGTCTCTTCAAGTTAAGTTAACGAATAAAAAAGATACAACCGTTTATGTCGCAAAAAAACGTATATTTTATACTCTCAAAGATTAAAATTCATTAGGTAGGTACTTCCCATTGACCCAGAATCCTGAAATTTGGCACAAAGCAAAGTCTTATAGCACAGGTATAGAAATAAATCTGAAAACAGTAAATTTGTTCTTACCTATTAAGTTTGTTATGTCATGTATATATTTTATTATGTGACAAATAAAATTACCTCAGCCATTAGCATCTATTTGTAAATAAATGTTATATAAAAACATCTTATTTCGCTCACCCTACCCAATTTATTCGATTTGACAGCTTTGATGATACAAGATGGCGGCAACTCGATCTTATTCTAATTTCAAACGCATTGTAGTGAGCGTTCCCGACACTGCACCACAACATAGATAGGTACCTACAGAAGTCAATCTACGTACAAAGCGCGCTCGAGCAACATACACATAGACACCGCTCACAGACACGATGGGTTGAACCATAAACATTTATAAAACAATCTTATTGCAGGAACGTTTTGTTTCCATCTTAAAGTAATATTACTTCATTTCGTACTGTGAACTTAATCGCTCAGTATGATTGTTTTCCTGCTAGGGGCTGGGAAAGAATGAACGATTTTAAAGATTTTGTCTATTCCCTGCTAAAAAGAAAAGATACGCACTATTTAGATCTGTATAGCGTTGTCTCTTTCAAAAAAAAAAAATCATTTCCCACTTTACATATAGGGGGGCTACCCTAATAAAACATTTTTTCCACTTTTTAATTTACTACTTTGTCGGCGTGATTGATATACATATTGGTACCAAATTTCAGCTTCCTAGTGCTAACGGTCACAGAGATTAAGCGAGGACGGACAGACAGACAGACATGGCGAAACTATAAGGGTTCCTAGTTGACTACGGAACCCTAAAAAGTGAAGTACATACCTACATGAGATTGTCTTCTGTACCTACTTATCTATATTGTGACTGCACCATGGACTTGCATAACAAAAACATGTTTGGGTGAGCTAGCTACGTCAAAATCCCCCTCCCTAATCACTATTCCACACACTATTCCACAGTGCGCGTCGCGTCGCCGGCCGGCAGGCAATCAAAAGGTCAAACAGTCTACTTCTTATCAATAATACCTCTCAACTTAGCTATAAAAACGTTAAAAATAGTGATTTGTTAGTTCAAAGTCGACCATGGGGACGTTCAGTAGTGTTTTGGTGTTAATTTGCGCGTTTATTTCGGTAAGTTGCCAATTCTATTTTATTCTATGATTTTTTGGCGTCGTTGTGTTGTGTGAACTTGTAACGCAATTACACTAGGACCGGTTGCTTGAAATACCAGTTTGTGACTATGTAGGACGCTTCTAATAAATTAGGATACTTTTTGGTTTTTTAGTAGGTACAGTAAAAAAATATCTAGGTAGGCAAACGTACTTACAATATATTATGAAAATCTTATTGCAGCATTGTTTTATATTTTATTTACTTATGTAGGTAATTAAAGTAAATGGCATCAAGATTTAAAACGACTATCCTAATATATCTAATTCTAGGAAATTATCATAAATGTTATAAAACGTGATGCCATTTAAAATTAGGTATTAAATTAAAATTTTACTCATACTCATAATTTAAAAGAATTTATGTAATTAATTATTATTTTATTGTTTCTTTCAGTTTCGTTACAAGTTACATTCTCTATTCTCAAATGTCAAAAAGGTCAAAACGGCCATTTTTTTTCCCTTTTCCTGTAACAGGAGTTTATGGCTCAGCACCATAGATATCTTCTTAGCACTCTTGTGCATCCGCCAGCGTAGGGCATTTTATTATTTAACGAGTTTAATTTTTTTTCGTTTGTTTGCGTTTATGTAGGTATAAATAGGTCTTTATAAAATTTGTTTTGCAAATAGGTTTTTAAAAACACGTCAATTTTTTCGTCAATTTAATCCAGATGAGTACGGTGTTTCCTAGCTGACTACCCTGAGAAGAAACACCGAAACAAACTCAGGGTTCAAAGTCTCTTCTAAAGTCCATACAGCAAACATGTTACAGTCAAATCATATGAGCAGGGTCCGATCTAGCTATTATTTAGCCGCTACGGCAAAGATAATTTTCGCCGCCCTTTACCTACATACACAAAACCATATAAGTCAGGAGTCTTAAATATTTCCACTAGCCAACCTGAAGTAGGTTGGGCACGCCACAATCATGGCGGTAAGTCCCCTCTTTGAGGCGTGGCTGGAAAGACCTCACGGCGTCCTTACCTTCCGCATGACGCAGGTACTCACCGGATATGGTTCGTTCGGGAGATTCCTGCACTCGATTCATGCGGAAGTGACGCCCGGGTGTCGCCACTGTGCGGAACGCCCGGAGGACACGGTGGAGCACACAGTCGAGGTGTGCCCTGCTTGGGCGGAGCATCGCCGTGCCCTCGTGGGGGCGATCGGCGGCGGAGACCTCTCGCGCCGGGCCTTGGTTGAGGTCATGGTCCGGAGCGAGGAGGAGTGGCAGGCGGTCGCCGACTTCTACGAAGCAGTAATGCTCGCAAAGGAGGAGGCCGAACGCATCAGGCAACGGCGTTATCGCCGCCGCCGTCGTCGGGATTCTGATCCCGATTTCCGGCCAACGTAGACGCGGGCTTGCGGACAGCGAGCAATGGGTAGCTCGCTGTCCGGCCGTCCGGTAACTGTCCGGACCAAGCCCAAGTCGTCGACGGCGCGCACTGTTCCCGCGCGCCTCAAGGAGTTGTCAGCAACAGCAGGGACCCAGCTGGGTCGAAGCCTACTGGAGCCAGGGTTATCTGAAAGGGCGCTCGAGCCCCGGTATGAAGGCTAGAAGGAACGGGGTGGGTCTTTTAGTCAGTAAGAGTCTGACACTATCTCCCGCTCCGCCCAAGGGCCGGGGATGTCAACGCATGATTTTTTCCCACCATAAAAAAAAAAACCTGAAGTAGGTTGGAAGGTGGCAAATAAAATTCTCATCGTGCTAACTTGGGTGTAGATAGCTAGGTTGAAAGATAGGTATAAGTCAAAATTTTCTTTTTGAATTTGTAGTATATGCTTAGGGGCACTAAGAGCAGTGAACAAAAGAAAAAAAAAAAAAAATTGAGACTTAGAAAATTTTCGAAGCCCTTGCCCCATAGCCCCTAAGGCTACAACCCAAAACGCAACTACGCGCGTGAAAGCGTAAAAAACCCGCACAATGATGCAGATCTGCACTCCCGTAAGCACGCGCGTCTGTGCCTTGACACGGAACATGCAGCGTGATACGTGGCGGTGTGATAATCGTGTTAGGGTGCATAGCTTCATCCCACTTTCTCGCTCGAACGCTTGATATTTTAAAACTTCGTGGGAGAGCTGGGTTCTTGCAGACCTACTCCGATCCCTCCCTTCTAGTACAAAAGGTACGGCTAGAAATATCTTGGGCACTGCGAACATCGGTATGCGCATAGTTTGGAACAGATGAAAGAGGTTAGAATGGCTTTGCGGGCGATTTTCATACAAAAACTAAAATTATTTTAATTGAAAGAACCAAAAATTCGAAGACATGTGACATCCACCTACCCACGCTGGGCCCGCGTGGTGGATTACGGTCCATTCCCTCTCCTAGAGAGGAGGCCTGAGTCCCAGCTGTGGGAACATTAAAAGGCTGATGATAATGATAAGCATTATCATCAGCCTATGCTATGAACGTTTTGGTAAGGGTTGCGGGAATCCGATGGATGCGAGACGCACAAGACCGTTCATTGTGGCGACAATTGGGGGAGGCCTATGTCCAATAGTGGATGTCTTTTGACTAAAATGATGATGATGATGAACATTCTAAATATTACGAAGTCTACGCGAAGCAATCGATACCTAGTACAATACAGACGTAGGCAGGTATAGCAAAATATAGAGTTCAAAATGTGTTAGATAGAAAAGAAGTAAATTAATTATATTTTGTCAAAAAACAGTTAAATCCTTCATGGGAAAACTGATACTCCAGGGCTGCATGCGCAACTGTCTCAATTATAGCCCCCCCCCCCCCGACACAGCTTGTTCGCTGCTTGAGCGCAGTCTCCTGTCCCTCGCTCTTTCTGCACTCAAAACTCTTTTGGACACGCTGCAAAAATTTTGACAGTTCCTTTGATCAGTGACCTACCATTACGACGTCATTGTGCAGTTAGTGCTTTTAATAGGCTTGATATTGTTATTCTACTACATTCTATTACAAGTCCATAGGCCGATCAATGATGGATCATTATGAATTAGCAGATTATAAACATTTAGCAAAATGACAATGGGATCGTGTTGGAATGACGAATTTATAAAAATAGCAGACTTGGGCCCCAGGGGCCTACTAATGTAATTTACTAATGTAATTGGCTGATAGCCGTTTTTGTTAAAGTACAAACATAAATCCTAACTATCCTAACTAATATTATAAATGTAAAAGTGTGGATGTTTGGATGTTTGTTACCTAATCACGCAAAAACCGCTGAACGGATTTGGATGAAATTTGGCATGCATATAGCCTTTGACGTGGAAAAGAACATAGGCTACTTACTAAAACTAAAGAGACCGAATATTTGACTTCTGCGCAACCGCTCAAGATCCGTGATGGCAACTGTACCGTATTATTACTAGTAAATAGGCACGTGACTTTGAGAGATAACGCAATTTTTCTATATGACTTGTAATTTATATGTAAGATAACCTTTCGCAATAGGATCCACTACTGGATAGTCATGCCTACTAAAATATAGTTAGAGGCCAGGGGGTCATCTAAATTCATCAGAGGTTCATTTAAGGTGGCACCACAAAATAGATAACTTACAGAAGACAATCTACATACAAAGCGCGCTCGAGGAGCGCACACATCGACACCGCTCACGGACACGATATCTCGGCTCAATCGTCCGGTAAAGTTCGGCGCAACGCGCTGACCATAGCGCGATCGCCTAGCGTAGGTATATAAAGTGAAGTACATACATGAGATGGACTTCTGTACCTATCTATTTTGTGGTGGTACTGATTGCCGAAAAGTTAAACGAAAGTCGCATGCGATGGTACGGTCATATCCATAGACAAAATGACAAACACCCAGTCAAAAAGGCGCTAAGTATGCCGAAAGATCATGAGGCCTTGTTTCATGCCAAATTTCAGGATTTTGGGTCAACGTACTTCCGTTGACCCAAAAACCAAAAGGTATATAGGTACGTTTTTTGCGACGGTAAACGGTCGTCCCTTTTTTGTTAACTCAGAAGTTTCATTTTTTCACAGCTTCATGGGACCGTAGACCTGAGTTGACATGGTTTTAATATCAACTCGATACCTCCACGCGCTCCAGAGATAAATAGCCTTGATAGACAGACAGACGGACAGTGAATCCTAACAAAGGAACCCTACAAAAAAAGTCGTTTGACTGAGGAGCCAGCTAAGCAATTAAGGGTTGACCACATGGTTGCAAACTAGCATTCCAACCAGGTGGCCTTGGTTTATGCGTTTGGTTTGTATTGCGGCTACATGGACGTAAACCACGCGCCAACACGTTCGGTGGTTGGAAAAACGCGCCTACCAACCAAGGACGTTGAAAGTCATGGATTACAACTGCTATCTCATCATCAGCCTTTCTAATTTTCCCACTGCTGGTACTCAGGTCCCATTTCTAGAAGAGGGAATGGGCCGTAATCTAGCACGCGTGCCCAGTGCGGGTTGGTGAATGTCACACGTCTTCGAATTTTTGGTGGACATGCCGGTTTCCTCACAATGACTACACAGATTTAAACTAACAAGGTTACCTTCGTTGTGACGTTGGTTTCCAATCGTCTGGTCACCCTGTTAACCACCAAACTTATGTTATAAAAACTTGTTTCAGCTCATCGCAGCGACAGTGCCAACATTAAAACTTCACGATGGCGGTAACATCCCGGCGCTGGCGCTCGGGACCTGGCTTGGAAACAACACGAAGGTACTTTGAACCAAAGCACGCACAACCTTCAAAGCCTTAAGCATAGGCGTAGGGTAGCCAGCCTCTCAGTGTTTTACAGGATGCATTTTGGAGAGTGTGCGCAGGAATTGCATGATTTGATTGTACCATCGGACAACCCGACGTACGAAGAGTATCCACCCATACGTTGGTGAAACCTTTACGGTTCGGACTAAGCGTTTCACCTCGTCATTTATACCCCGTACGTCGAAGGACTGGAACAATCTGCCTGCTGCGGTCTTCCCGTCCGGTTATAATTTGAGTGCCTTCAAGACAAGAGTTAATAGGCTCATAAACTAGTGCGCCTCACCATCAGAGATTGCATTACTGCTTGCCATCAGGTGGGATCGCAATCAAAGAGATTGCATTATTGCTTACCTTCAGGTATTCGCAGTCAAGCAATCATCATCAGACTTTTTAGTGTTCCCACGGCTGGGACTCAGGCCTCCTCTCTAGGAGAGGGAACGGGCCGTAATCCACCACGCGGGCCCAGCAGGTCAAGCAATAGTTTGTATCAAAAAAAAAAAGTAACAGACAAATAATATTAACTTTCCTCCCAACATGGTCGCGTGGAGCCCGGGTCCAACGAGGTGGAGAACTCGGTATCCTGGGCGATAGACGCCGGCTACCGCCACATCGACACCGCCTTCGCGTACAAGATCGAAGACCAGGTCGGCAGGGCTCTCGCCAGGAAGTTTGGAGAGGGCATCAAGAGAGAAGAGCTCTTTATTACTACTAAGGTTGGCATGAATTTTGTCTTTATTCATCTTTAACCAAGATCTTATCTTATAACTTAAAAGGTATATAATACAAACTAAAAATAATAATATTTACAAACGGGTAAATAAGAACTCAAAAAATTCTGCTGTTAAAGTTTGCTGATATCACGCGCAACTAGATGAAAGAAAAGAAAGAAAGTATTTATTTTGGCGCAAAAAAAAAAACATTGTAGACAACAAAAACTTAAGACAAACACAAAACAAAAAAAATAATAATAAAGTAACATTGTCTGTCACAGATGAGCGCTTGGTTGATGGCATGGTTGGTATGATATATTTTTTTAACACACTTTCTCGAAAACCCGCTTCCGTTACCGCCTTTAGGCACGCCATTTACTGTTTTTCGCACTAGTTCGGTGCAGTGCGCGTGCTCGTCCCTGCCCCTTACCATCAGGTGAGATAGTGGTCCAACGCGAGCCTGTCAATAATAATAATAAAAATAATCCCTGTTTTCTGCTCCCACAGCTATGGAACAGCGAGCACGCTAAAGACGCTGTAGTGCCCGCACTCCGCGGATCCCTCAGCAGCCTCGGACTGGACTACGTGGACCTCTACCTGGTGCACTGGCCTGTTGGACAGTTTGTAAGTACATGTATTCTGATCATTCAATAACTATTCGCAGGAGAACTAAGGTTGCCGACATAGCACGAAGAGTTGCCAAACTTAAGTGATAATGAGCGGGGCACATTGCTCGCAGAACAGATGGCCGTTGGGGCCGCAGGCGCATTAAGCACCACCGTCTGACCTGTTGGTGTAGTAGTTAGTGGCCTTAACTTCTAAGCTGGAGGTTGTGGGTTCGATTCCCAGCCAAGACAATTATTTATGTGATGAGCACGATCATCTGTTCTGTGTATGGGTGTAATTTATCTATAATAATTATGTATGTATTTAGAAATCAGAAATGAAGATATCCGCAGGAGAACCAAGGTTACCGACGTAGCTCGAAAAATCGCCAAACTTAAGTGGCAATGGGCAGGGCATATTACACGCAGAACAGATGGTCGATGGGGACGAAAGGTTCTGGAGTGGCGACCACGTACCGGAAGACGCAGCGTTGGACGGCCTCCTACAAGGTGGACCGATGACCTGGTCAGGGTCGCGGGAATTCGATAGATGCGTACGCACAGGACCGGTCGTTGTGGCGACGCTTGGGGGAGGCCTTTGTCCAACAGTGGACGTCTTTCGGCTGATATGATGATGTATTTAGAAATATATAAGTATGTTTATCAGTTGTCTAGTACTCATAACATAAGCTCTGCTTAGTTTGGGACGAGACGGCGCTGTATGAAAGTTGTGGAATATTATATTATACAAGGTGTAAGGGACAGCCCTCAAAAAACGGCCTCTCCATACAAACTGTCAAATCAAGTTATTAATTTTGTGGTGAGGCTGATTTTTTTTTGCGTTTCCTGAAAAAAAGTCTTTTGGAAGGTTGTTCAGTTTCGTCTACTGAGCAAGCCCTTAAAGTTTGTGGAGGGCTGTCCCTTACACCCTGTATACTTACCTAGTTTTACTAACCATCCTCAACTTCCAGAACAACGGAACATACGACTACACAGACTACGCGGACACGTGGCGCGGCATGATGGAAGCCAAGGCCTTGGGGCTCACCAAGTCCATCGGCGTGTCCAACTTCAACCAGCAGCAGATCGACCGCCTGTTGGAACTGGGGCTGGAGAAACCTACCGTCTTACAAGTTGAGGTAAGTCACTATCATCTCCTTCTGCGAGATGACATTCTCGCAGAGGCTGCGGAAAGGAAAGGGAGGAGTTCTCCCTCGTCACTTACCAGGTGCACTAGACGTCGAGGAAGGGCAGACAACGCCATCTTCCAGCTCTCATAAAAAGTTCCAGTACCCCTAGCCAAGTTGATAATCTGCAATAGTTAACGCTAGTAGAAAACTTCAAATGTACGGGAATGACGTCATCTCAACGCTCAGTCACGTGATCAAAACAAAAGAATCGGGGGCGTGGTCAACTCGAGGCGTTCTACGCAAGAGAGACGGTTGTAACTTGAGTTGGGGGTAGGGTCGACGGATTAGGGGACATCCGTCAGTCCATTAATCTGAACCCAAGATGGCTTGTAGTGTTCCACGTGGCCACGTCTCCGTGCGCCTCTGTAACGGCCAGCAGGCTTACTCTCCAAATTAATTTCAATTTCAATCTAAAGTCAATCCGATTGCTATTGAAAACAATATTGTCAACATATACGATTTCTTTTAGTTCTCAAAATGGTCACGCAATTTTGAACCAATTTGGCGCTAGCATTGAATTAAAGGGTACGAAACGTCACAATCTCAATGTCGACCGATCGGAATTGAACTCAAGAGTAAACCTGCTGGTCAACTTAGGTCTTAGCAGCTCGCGGCGTGGCGAGCGGGGCGGCATTGGTAAGCGGTGCCTCGAGGCGTGCTTCAAACATTTTCAAACTTTTGATCTTTCCGCTCCCCACCCTGCGCTTAGCTGCCGCTCACAGCGACAAGATTGTGAACGAGCCATTAGACGTATAGAAGAGCCACTTTCCAATACTGGACGAGACTCAAAGGGATCGGGACACCACTAGTCTGTGACAGAGGAAGTCAAACTACACACACAGCCCTTGATACAAGCGTGTACTGGGTTGCGACAGTCGCTGTCTCGTTTTTTAATTTATGAAAGAATAAGGCCTTGCTGGAAATGGAGAAATGAAAATGGAGCAGTGGTGGCCGAGTGGTAATGGCCGACTTGCGAGTTGTTTGTAGGTCGCGGGGTCGTGGGTAACCTGGCTGGGTTACTTTGTGTAATTTATTTCATCACTAATGCTCTCAAAACGATGAAGGAAAACATCGTGAGGAAACCGGCATGTCCTAGAACTAAAAATTCGAAAATATGTGACATTCACCAACACGCACTGAGCCCGCGTTGTGAATTACGGCCCATTCCCTCTCCTAGAGAGGAGGCCAAAGTCCAAGCAGTGGCAACATTATAAGGCTGACTATGCTATGCTATGCTAAGGTCTTGCTGAAACGCCATCGCCCAGGACTAAGGCCCGTATTAATAAACGATGCTCAACTCCGTCCTCAAGTGCGATATCATTTGATCCCCGATTTTAAGATGTCAGAAGCTCAAGATCATTTCCAAGTAATTAATAAACACATGAGTATAGAATCTCAGTTCCCAAGAGCAGCTCCTCAATGCTCTGTACTCAATGCTTACTCAATGAGAACGATTATCTACGTCACATTGTCCGAATTTCACAAAAAAAAATTGTCATAGTTTTGGCCTGGATACTAAGTCTTTTAAGCCATGAAGTTTTTAATCAAATTCGTCTCGTTTCGTTTCTGATGTGTCGTAAGATTAATTGAAATACTTTTGTTTTGTTAAAACTTTGATTAAAAGCGCTGTATCACATAACGAAGTAGTTTGCTACCCAAGATAGGCTTAAATTGTAAAAAAGTCATGTATTTTCCAACACTTTACAAATGTTTATCACAAATATCTAACATAACGCAATGTAGCGTTAGTACTAACCACAGGATTCGAGGCATCCCTTATATAAGGGTTATCCGAAAGGGCGCTCGAGCCCCGGTATGAAGGCTTGAAGGAACGGGATGGGTTTTTTAGTCAGTAAGAGTCTGACACTATCTCCCGCTCCGCCCAAGAGCGGGGGTTGTCATAAGATGATTTTTCCCATCGAAAAAAAAAGGCATCCCTTATATACATTTTTATAAACGATATCGCATAGACCAAGAAATATTGTCATAGTATTCTATTTCATCATAATAATTAACTTCACTTAAAATACTTTCAAACTCCATGTTTCGCGCTACGCTAATTACGACCTCAAGTCCCGGTCGGTCTGCAC
Organism: Mythimna albipuncta; assembly: GCA_929112965.1. NCBI lineage: Eukaryota > Metazoa > Arthropoda > Insecta > Lepidoptera > Noctuidae > Mythimna > Mythimna albipuncta. Next base: position 417,104 of record OV815986.1, on the reverse strand, counting down.
TCATGATCTGGCAGCTCAAGTACAGAGATCTTTATAAACTTAAGTTTCGAGTTTCGTTTATTAATCAGACAACACTCGGCTGATGTCGTAAACCTAAGCTGAGCTTGAGCTCGAACTTAAACTTGAGCTTGAGCTTGTGAATCTCGTTTATCAATACGATCAAGACCTCAAGCTTAGTATTAAGTACGAGATCTTGGGCTGACGAACGTTTATTAATACGGGCCTTATTCTCGAGGTTAAGATTAGTCTACACAGACTGGCCTGTTGGTCTAGTAGTTAGTGGCCCTGACTGCTATGCTAGCTATGAGTTCGTGGGTTCGATCCCCACCCAGGACAAATGTTTATGTGATGAGCCGTTCTGTGTCTGGGTGTAATTTATCTATAATATCTATGTATTTAAAAATATATAAGTATGTTTATCAGTTGTCTAGTACTCATAACACCAGCTCTGTTTAGCTTGGGACTAGACGGCGTTGTGTGATAGTTGTGGAATATATTATTATTATTGTACTCAAACATTCCTGACGCATGTTTCCTTATGTTTCGTTCCCAGATCAACCTAAACCTGCAACAGCCGGAGCTGCTCTCGTACTGCGCCCAGAAGGACATCCGCGTGATGGGCTACACTCCCTTCGGCTCCCTGTTCTACAACAAGGCCAAGCCCGACGCTCCAGCTCCTCGCGTCGACGACCCCGCGCTCGTGGACATCGCCAAGAAGTACAACAAGACTGTACCGCAGGTTTCTTTGAGATATCTGGTGAGTGTGATGCTTGTTTCTTTAAGTACTGTAGCGCAGCTCAGCTCGTCGATAGGCACGTATTGGGATACTCTGGGAATGAAACTCTTCGGGCGGCGCACTCTTATATTTTTGTAACTTATTTCACGAATACACGTTATCTTTTTAAAAGTCTCTTCAGCACTGAAAAAAACAACCGACACACTTTTTTTCTACTAACTTTCAAAACTATTCTAGAACAGCATAATCCTTCGAATTATATTTTACAAGCCAGTTCGTTGGTTATATAAAAAAAGCAACTCATGCGATCTCCTTTCGATATCACAGTACATAACATAAATTAAATCTATGTACTTTTTTTTATTCTTTATTTTTTTAAGGGGCTTTTATCCACACGGATACGTCAACTCCATTATCTATGTACTTAATACTAGCTTTTATCCGCATAGGTACATAAAATATAGCCTATAAAAAAAAAAAAAAAAAAAAAAAATCTTTTATTCTCAGGCATCGTTGGCCCATATGGTGTTAGTATTACAAAAAACAACTTACAAAACTATGTTAGTAATAGTAAACAAAAATAAAACATAAAACAAATACAACAAAACACAGCATCCACTTTGAGGAAGATCCATCAAGCGGCATGTCTGACATGTAGCTTGATAAACCTATCCTTTGTAGGCCCGTCCAACCTTTCCGAGAAAACCCTCAGGACGCTGTTTCCGCTGCGCATCGTTGACGCTATCTTTTTGCGCATGATCGCGAAATAATCGTCAGTGTGTGCATCAGCGAACATCCCTGATGCACTACACCAACTCGGAAGCCTCAACAGCGCCCTGAAGGCATTGTTATATTGAATGCGCAGTGCATTGCCTGCTTTTTGGGTATGATTAGCCCACAGACTGCTGGTGTAAAATATTTGGCAAAACGCTTTGAACAAGGTTATTTTAACCGGTACTGAGCACCCAGCAAATCTGCGAGCCAGCATGTTTCCCCTCACAGCCAACGCCCTGCGCTCTCTTTCCATGTCAGAGTCATCTTTGAGATCATCCGTAACAATATGTCCCAAATATTTAAATTTTGTTACCCTCTGCAAAGGTGAACCATTTAATTGTACGGGAGGAACATTTGAAGGACTTTTATTTTTTCCTCTAAACACCAACAGTTCACTTTTTGCAGGATTATATTTTAGGCCATGCTGCTCGGCGTATCTCTCACAAATGGTGAGCAATTTCCTAAGTCCACCTACTGTGGGGCTCAGAAGCGCCATATCGTCTGCATAGCTTAAATTATTTACACTAACTCCGTCTATGTGACATCCGACATGAGTGCTGCTGAGCTCAACAAGTAGGTTGTTAACATAAATGTTAAACAGTCTCGGGGATGTAAGACCACCCTGCCTAACTCCACATACAAGTTTATACGGGTCCGACAATGTATTCGACCATTTCACAAAATTCCTCTGCTTGTCATACCAGATAGATAATATTGACACCAGTGCAGCAGGAACTCCCGCCTCCCGAAGCTTCTCCCATAGTACTTTATACGAAACTAGGTCGAAAGCTTTGGAAAGGTCCAGGAAACACGCATACACTGGTGTTTTTCTGTCCGTATAATATTTGACAGTGTGCTTCAATGCAAGTATTGCACTCTCAGTAGACAGCCCAGCACGAAAACCAAACTGAGTGTCATGCAGCTTTGTATATCTACTGAGGTGCCCATCAAGCACACTGTCAAACACTTTAGCTATCACAGTTGCCAGTGAGATTGGCCTATAATTGCCCTTGTCTGCTATGTCTCCTGTTCGATTTTTTACAATAGGTACAACTAATGTATCCAGCATCTCCTGTGGTAGGTAAGGCCTATGTCACTCAGGCGTAAAGCTGTTTTTTTTTTTGTGAAAAAATTTTAACAATGCGACCAAAGATTACCTCCACCCACAAATAAAAAAACAAGCTTTACCTCTTTATAATATAATAGTGTAGATATAAAAATCTCGTCTAAATAGTGTTTGTTCCGTAAACGAACGGCGGTTTTTTTTTTAAATAGACTATTTACTTACAGGCACTTTTGAAATGTCAAAATGTCGGTTACACAAAAAAAAAAATTGCACGTTCCAAAGCTGTTTACCGAACTACCAAACCAGACAAAAGAAAACATAAAAATCGGTCAAGCCGTTTCGGAGGACTTTGATATCAAACATTAATAATTTTGTGTAGATTTTTATTCATTTTTACTTTTATCAACCACTTTAAAATTTAAATTATTATCCATTTCCATATAAATTGCGATCTGATTCTGCAAATTTGTTATTACCTGAATATAATATTCCACAACTAACACACAACGCCGTCTAGTCTCAAGCTAAGCAGAGCTCGTGTTATGAGTACCTACTAGACAACTGATAAACATACCTATATATTTCTAAATACATACCTAAATAGATAAATTACACCCAGATATTAAATAAATGATCATTATTCTCTTTCCCAGATCGAGTTAGGCGTGATCCCGATACCGAAGTCCCTAACAAAATCCCGCATTGAACAAAACATAGATGTCTTCGACTTCACCTTGACCCAGGAAGAAAAGGATGTGCTGAAGAACTTCGACAAGAACTACAGAACCATCCCGCAACTGAAGTGGCTCGACCATCCTTACTACCCTTTTGAAAAGAACTAAGCAATACGTCAGACAGTACAGACAATAAAATAATTTCATTGTTAGCTATTATTGTATTTTTATTACCCGACTACGGCAAAGCCTAAGGAGGGTTATGATTTTGAAAGGCTATGTATGTATGTGAGTATGTTCATCTGTTTCCTCATAGCTCTTAATCTATTTATCGGAACTCGACATATGAGGTATCGTTAGAAAAGTCTTAATTAATCTTGTTCAAACAAGAACAGAACAAAAAGAAAAGCCATAGTGACACTTTATTAGTGTTTCGGTTGGTACTTATAACGTGTGACTGCAGTTTTTCTTCTCTGCCTACCTCTAAAGGTATATACTAAATAAAACTTTCAAATTTTTAAAACTTGTTAATATAAAAATCTTGATTTCTTTATTTACACTTACAAACTATGACTATTTTGTATCACTTTTGATTTAAATCTAAACAGAGTCCGAAATTTTTGAGGTTTTCACACTTGAACAACGAAAACCACCCTTATTGTAAGGACATAAAGTAGAGATGAAACGGATAGCAGTTTGGCCAGATACCAGATACCGGATATTCGACAAGATACGAGGTCGGAGCGCCGGACATCCTGCCCTTAATTTATTTTTCAGCACCTAGCAGTAGTATTTACAGCTAAAGACTATTTTCAGAAGCCGGTATAGTTTACGAAGCCAAGTGGAGTCGCCTTTTACCAAAAAATACGGAAAACTTGGTATTCATTCACCACAATTTACAATTGTTAATTTTAAATAATAACTAATTAATAAAACATTTTTGACAAGCGATTATAAAAATAAACGATGTTCATAACATATTATGGTATGATTTGTCTTGTGTAAAATAATGAGAATTGTTTGAATTTTACTATCCAGAATCAGGCCGGATAGTCAAAACAAAGCCGAATAAGCCGGATATCGGATAGTTACCGGATATCCGTTTCATCTCTAATATAAAGGCTAGGGAAGACAAACACATCCATACCATATTTGGTAGCTTAATCGATTAAGGCATACTGTCCACGGACGCGTAGCTTCACAGACGCGTATTCGTCATTATACGCTTGGTGTACGCCTGCGTGAAGTTTACATACTAAACTATGAAACTCTGTCGACAAAGCGGCAAAGACACGACGGCACAACCTTGCCGCTTCGACGACACCAAGCGTATAATGACCTTTAAGCGTCTATGAAGCTACGCGTCCGTTGACAGTAGACTTAACAGATGACGCGTCTCTCAAGGCTATAACTTCTTCAATTCCTTAGCCATTAACTGCTTCTTCAGCCTCAAAATAGACATCTCCATCTCATGTTTCTCTTTCAAAAACTGTTTCTCCATTTCAAATAACTCTTTCTGTTTCTTCAATTCAAATTCTACTAATTCTCTTTTCAATTCTTCTACTGTCTTCTTTTCTTCTACGATTTGTATAGGGTCTGTGACGTCATGCTTTAGCGTCGCTATGATTGGCTTAATGTCTGAGGGTGGTAGGACTATGTGCTCCGTGATTGGCGAGGCCGTGACTAGGAAGTCCTGTGATTGGTCGTCTGCTGTGTCTAGGCCTCCGCTGTCGTCGATTTTTGTGTCGTTATCTGATATTTGTTTTAGGAGACGAGTGTTCTGGAAGATAAAATTTTAATGTTTTAGTATCCAAAAGAAAAGGCCAGCCCTCTGGTCACCAGCCATAGACACGGGCTTGCGCTACCGTAGGCACGGGCTTGCGGACGGCGAGCAATGGGTAGCTCGCTGTCCGACCGTCCGGTAACTGTCCGGACCGAGCCTAAGTCGTCGACGGCGCGCACTGTTCCCGCGCGCCTCAAGGAAGTTGTCAGCCTAGCCCCAGTAGGCTTCACCCAGCTGGGTCGAAGCCTACTGGGGCCAGGGTTAGCTCCGAAAGGTCGGATCGGGGTGGGTATTTTAGTCACTGGTCCATGTGGTCACGTGAAAAGTCGGCGAGCTGTTTGCTGATATCTAGAACAACGATAAGCACTCGGACCCCACGGCCCTTTTTTTTAGGTAGGAAAGTCATCTAATGACATCCCCCGCTCTTGGGCGGAACGGGAGGGCATGTCAGACTTTTACCGACTATAAACCCACTCCTGTTCTTTCTTTGCCTTAGTCTCAGGGCCCCGGGTTTTACTTGCACACTACCCGTGGCCCCAGTAGGCTTCGACCCCGCTGAGCCCCTACGGTTTTACTGACATCTCTTTGAGGTGCGCGTGGAACACTATGCGCCGTCGACGTCTTGGGGCTGGTCCGGACGGTTATCGGACGTCCTGTCAGTCATGGGATGTCGAAGTTGGGGTTCGGAACTCAATTGTAATTCTTTAATTAGGTACCCTAGCGAGCGACAGGCCCCAATTTACCACGGGCACAAAATAGATATGTACAGTAGCCATCGCGGATCTTGAACACTTGCGCAGAAGTCAAATATTCGGTCTCTTTAGTGGTGCGAAGTAAGACGCGGGGGCGGGGAGTGTCAGTGATTGGCTGGCCGCGCCATCGCGTCATAGACGTCACTCCTCATTCGTTCACTGCGTTGCTGCATGTATCTAACAACTAAGACGATTGGCTCGCCAATGTATGGAATGCGCAAAGCGATCCCCACTCTGACGCCGAGCGTTCAAGATCCGTGATGGCAACTGTACAGAAAACAATCTACATACAAAGCGCGCTCGAGCAACGCACACATAGACACCGCTGGGGCCCCCCCCAGCGGTGTCTATGTGTGTACTTTGTTTTATTGCATACACAGCATAGCATAGTCGATCTTGTAATATTCCCACTGTGGGGACTCAGGCATCCTCTCTAGGAAAGGGAATGGGCCGTAATCCACACGGACCCAGTGCGGGTTGTAGGATGTCACATGTCTTCGAATTTTTGGTTCAGGACATGCCGGTTTCCTCACGATGTTTTCCTTCACCGTTTTGAGAGCAGTGGTAATGAAATAAATTACGCAAAGTAACGCGTCTGGCAGGGTTTGAACCCGCGACCAACAACTCGTAAGTCGGACTCGGCCACCACTGCTCTCGCGGCGACACTCGTTGTAGTACAAATCGGAAATTAAATTACTTTCTTTCTAACCTCTTTCATCTTTTCTGTGTTAACTGGTGCCAAATAGGTTGGGTTTATTATGACAAAGCCTGTAGTGTAAAAAAATTAATCATGGTCATCTTACCCCAGTCCCCTTCAAGGGGTAGTGCAGTGGGTGGTAACTCTTCATCTGATGGTACACGGAGGCGGTGGGCAGCAGGTTGCCCTCCTCGTCGGTGAGGATCTTGACGATCCTGTCCTCCAGAGGGTTGAGCTGGATGGTGCAGTGCGTGCCCTCGGACTGGCACTTCTGTATGACCGCGTACTTACGACGGATCTTGAATTTCAGGTCTATCCAGTACTGGAAGAGGAAATTACAGTTGAATTCATTTCTTCATAATGATTTTGGCTTAAAGTTTATCACGGGGTATCTTGCGTGAGCGACGAAGACGACGCCACGCATCGAACGCGATCAACTCAACAGCGTACCCTGATTGCGGTTATTTGCAAAACACTAACAACCTGTGAGGACTATTTTCACGACTATTTTACTAACATCATAAAATAATTTCTGGACTAAGTTTGTAGTATAATCGTATATGCAAGCATTTTTTTAAACTCATAAGTGGGTACACTTATTGTGACGGACGGGAAACTACGGAACCCTACACTGAGCGTGGCCCGACACGTTCTTGGCCGGTTTTTTTTATATAATTATTAGTGTCACCATGTTGTTACAACATTGTGTGTATCTACGAGTGTGTATGCCAAATAAAATAGATTTCTTTCTTTCTTTTACGTGGTAAGTACGGTAACGAGGGAAATCTAAGAGATTGACTATCATATTCAATGAAATAATCAGCTGTATTCGAATTTCGATATATTTTTAAAGTTTGACTAGATTTTTTTTGCTTTCAAGTTCAGGATCCTAAAATACCGCCCCCAAATGCGTGGGGCCAGTAGTACTTGCTACTGTCTCTGCTTACACTATCAAAGGGCACGAGAGCGATGTTATCTGTGTCTCAAACATCTTCATAGCAACAAGATGAGGGGAGCCACCTCGCAGCAGTCAGACGCCATAAATCAGGCCCGCCCCCTCGATCCTGCGCGTCGCCTCATTGACCAGCCATTTACATACAGCTCCAGTGCGTACCATGACTTTGTATAAATAACTCTTGAAAAAAAAGGGGTTCGATGTTTAGGATATGTTGTTTTCTTGTGTGCTACTTGGTCAAGTAAAGTCTGTCGATTTTGCTTGCAAAAGTGATTCGTTTAATGTAGAACTACTCTGCACATACATGTGAAACACACGCCGATCGGGGCGCGTCGGTCTCCAGACATTTTATATGAAAAACTACAAACACTTGATCCACGCCACGCGACGTCGTTTTACGCTCTACTACGTATGAGACCATTTTTTAAAAACCCCATGTTAGCGCCACCTGCCTGCTCCGTCATAGTCGCTTAACTATGTTCATTGTGATATCTGTTTGAGTATGAAGTTCCGTTGGCAATTTCTGGTCTTCTTAACCAGTTCCACCTCATCAAATGTCACTTTTTGACTGTAAATGCTTAATTCCTTGATGAAAATATCATAATGACTATATATTTGCCTATAATATTTGAGGAGTTCTCTCGATTTAGCCAAGATTCCATCATCAGATCCCGACTTGGTGACTGGGACCATTTGGGAAGTATACCCTTTCCAACAAAAAAAGGTTTTTTCAAATCGGTTGGCAAGCGACGAAGTTATGCCCGAACATACATAAAAAAAAAAAATACAAACATCCGAATTGAGAATCTCCTCCTTTTTTAGAAGTCGGTTAAATAGTCGTTTGATACACTTGCAAACTTGTCACTGCAAGCCTCAGACCCATAACACACTCGCCTACAGCTCGTGCGAATTCCGCCTCGGTCGCAATGACCAACTTTCTGGACTTGTAACAAAATGTACCAGAATATTACTTTACTAAATCAACTTAACCTTTTTATTTAAAAAAATATTATTGTTTAATCTAAATTGGCTAAATTTACAATTTAAATCATAAATAAAACCCTACGCTAATTACAACTAACTAAAATATGGCGTCAAAAAACTCTTCCACATCGCTTTCGACTGGTAATGTGCCCAAAAGGCTGGCGGCATTGTCACGCTGTATGGCAATGCTTATCCTCTGTCCGAGGTAAAAGGCAGCCCTTGGGTCACGCGAAGTGTCAACTAGACGTTTCGATAGATCTTTAAACAACTTGTGAGCACTCGGACCCCACGATCCAAGAGTTTCAAACCCAACCGGTTCGAAAATATAACTTCCAACAAGTTTGTTATATTTCTGCCGCTTGAGGTTCTCGGCAGCCGCAGCGGAACCTTTACTAAATCAAAACGTAGAGCTCCTTAGCAGTCTTGAGTTGAGCTTTGCGAAAATTGACAAATGCTTGCCTTGATTGGACAGGTCCACTCAAATCTGTATGGTTCTTTCTTCAAAAGACCATCTCAGACAAATCTGCATGGTTCTCATGTGATTTTGATCAATGCATATTTACTGTATGGACTTTAAAAGAGGCTTTGACCCCTGAGTTTGTTTCGGTGTTTCTTCTCGGGGTAGTCAGCTAGGAAACACCGGCCTCATCTAGTTTAAACTGACGCAACAAAAAAAAACCGGCCAAGTGCGAGTCGGACTCGCCCATGAAGGGTTCCGTAGCAGCAAGTAACATAATATAAAAGTTCTTGTAATGTATTGTAACTTTGATCGATGTTTTAATAATAGTGTATTTTTTTCGGTTTATGACGCATTAAAAAAAAACTACTTACTGGATTTCGTTCAAACCAATTTTCGTTGGTAGTTTTTATAGTAATGTACATCATATATTGTTTTTAGTTTTATCATTCTCTTATCTTAGAAGTTAGAGGGGGGGGGACACACATTTTACCACTTTGGAAGTGTCTCTCGCGGAAACTATTCAGTTTAGAAAAAAAATATATTAGAAACCTCAGCATCATTTTTGAAGACCTATCCATAGATACCCCACACGCATGGGTTTGATGAAAAAAAAATTTTTGAGTTTCAGTTCTATGTATGGGGACCCCCAAAATTTATTGCTTTTTTTCTATTTTTGTGTAAAAATCTTAATGCGGTTCACAGAACACATCTACTTACAAAGTTTCAACAGTATAGCTCTTATAGTTTCGGAAAAAAGTGGCTGTGACATACGGACGGACGGACAGACAGACAGACAGACAGACAGACAGACAGACAGACAGACAGACAGACAGACAGACAGACAGACATGACGAATCTATAAGGGTTCCGTTTTTTGCCATTTGGCTACGGAACCCTAAAAAGACTTTCCTTCTATGAATTTCAAAATGTTATCATATTTTAGTTCATCGCATTAGAATATTACGAAGTCTCTGCGAAGCAAGCGATAGTTATGATAGCGGAGGGGAGCTGAAACCGGGCGGCGGGGGTGCCTGATGCGCTTGCGTCGCGACATACAAACGTAGGTAGGTATAACAAAATACAGAGTTAAAATGCGTTAGATAGAACAACAAAATATTGAAGGTTAGTTTTTGGTAAATGAATTATGTTTTGTAAAAAGTCATAGAACAAAAGTCGTTTATGATGTTAGTATTACCTACAATCCTGCAAGGTTGTTATTGTTTTATAAATAACCCTGTATATATGTAGAATGCTGCGAGATGCGACGTAGCGCTGTGAGCGGTAGCTAAGCGCGAGCGGTAAGGTCAAAAGTATGACAATGTTTAAAACACGCGCTTTATGTATTATTATCGCGTAAATTATATTTTATACATTTTACGCGATTGATCATCATCATCATCATCATATCAGCCGAAAGACGTCCACTGTTGGACATAGGCCTCCCCCAAGCGTCGCCACAACGACCGGTCCTGTGCATCACGCATCCGTCGGGTTCCCGCGACCCTGACCAGGTCATCGGTCCACCTTGTAGGAGGCCGTCCAACGCTGCGTCTTCCGGTACGTGGTCGCCACTCCAGAACCTTTCGTCCCCATCGACCATCCGTTCTGCGTGCAATGTGTCCTGCCCATTGCCACTTAAGTTTGGCGATTCTTCGAGCTACGTCGGTTACCTTACGCGATTATTATTTATAATATTTTTTTTTTATATGGTAAGTCATCTAATGACTTTTCCCGCTCTAGGGCAGAATATGAGGGCGTGGCAGACTTTTGCTGACTAAACCCACAACTGTGTGCCCTAAGACTTTGGGTTTTCTTTTCCGAAAATCCCCTCGGTCCTGGCGGGCATCGTCTCTACTGGGCCCCTACGGTTTTCTGACATCTCTTTGAGGAGCACTTCGGTACGGTCTGCTCGATTACTGGACGGCTGGACGACGAGCTACCCATTGCTCAACGTCCTGGCAGGTACGACTACACTTACCCTGGCCCAACTCTTTCCACTCTTCGTCACACTCTCGTCAATCCTGTTCAGGGTCCGCGCAATCTTCTCCCACATCCTCTTAGACTGTATATGTCCCTCCCTGGAGCGGGCACTGGCGAGGGCCAGCGCGGGGTAGCGCTCCATGTACTGTGCCAGGACTTCCAGGTGTTGCCGGGAGACTTGGCGGCGGTAGAACAGCTCTTCAGTCATGGTTCTGGAATTAAAATGTTTTATTTACTTATTAAAACTTTATGCACCAGTAAGAAACTCAACAAAGGTGGACTTAACGAGACCAGTTGCGCCGCCATGGTGTCCCGATGAAATATAGCCCTAGGCTACCAAACTAGACACCATACAGTCACCAGAGTCGCCACACGTCCGAGCTGGTCGCAACACCAAATTGGTTGCGCAACCAAAGGGACATCTGGTGAGTAACTCTCTCTAGAGCTGTATACAGTTTGTTGGTCGCGGTGACTGGTCGCGCCGCCATGGTGTCTCGGTGAAATATAGCCATAAGGATGCCTTTCGACCAGAGATGTGCTATGATAAACTGTGAGAATGTAGGTAAAAGCTATGTTGTGAAACTATGTGGCCGATTCCACTGATACTAAGCTAGGTATTTATTTATTTAAACTTCAAGTACAATAGTGGTACATAGGCGGACTTAATGCAACAAGGCGTTCTCTACCAGTCAACCAGGTATGGAGCGGCGCGAGTAAGATGTGCTATGAAGACGCGTCGCCGCGAAGTAGCTGCGTGAGGAAGATGCGCAGCTCGAGCTGTGTGATGTATCGATATAGGGAAGGTAAAGTTAAGCTATGTGCACCAATGAATATGATTGGTAGTACATCTCTGGTGAAAAAGCACCTTTAGGCATTTTCATACCATAATAAAAATTAAATGTTTTTTTTTTTTATGTGGTTATGCAAATTAAATTCTTCATGATAAATCTTGGCTTTGATCAAATCATTTATTTCAAATAAACCATATATAGCAGTTTAAAATTAAAAAAAAAAAATGACGCTAATTGCTCAATCCAAAGTGTAGATCTCTAAGGAGAGAATGTGCATGAAATTCTATGAACACTATTTTAAATCATAGAGTTACAATATAAAATTTAAAGACTAAAATAAATAGTAAATAGAATATAAAAATCCTTAATTGGCTGTAATATTAGTTTATCTTTAAGTAAAATTTTTGTAAAAGAGCTGTGGATTTTGTGAATAAATAAATAATTAAATAAGCCACTGGCAGTTAAAAGATGACCAATCTCAACTGACAGCATCCGTTCACGAACATGACGCATGTACCAGCACCATACAGCTCAATCATTTTGAAGGGAACCAAACACCACCAGACTTGACTACTGGGATGGGATCTTAATTTGAGTCCCATGTTGGGCCATGATATTCCCATATTCAATCTACAAGGCCTATGACCGGACACTGCACACTGAATAAGCACCTCCTCACAATAGGCATCACAGTCAGTCCCCTGTGCAGAGCATGCTTGGAGGGGGAAGAGACGATTGCACATCTGCTTCTTGACTGCACGAGTGTTACTGAAATACGCACAAGAACTATTGAATCCTTGACCTCCCTTACTGAAGCCCTGAAAAACCTGAGGCCTAATTTGTTTTTGGAGAGAGGTGGGCTGCTTGAAATATACCCAAGGTTATGGCCGCCATGGCCCACATACAATGGTCCACATAGGGCTAAGTGCAGAAACCATATTCAGACAGACATAGACATCCCCATATTGGATCATTGGCAAGATAAATAAATATTTTTTATTAGGAATTTTATCAACTGTCCGACCAGTACTTCCAGAGATTACCTCCTACAAACAAAAAAACAAACTTATATTAGTGTAGATTATTTTGTGAAAAGTTAGCCCTAGTCAATAAGTAGGAAAAAAAAATGTGGTGGGAATCAAACCCGCAATATGTGGGTATTGAAGAAGCTAATCGCTCAACTGTTTTAGCAATGATATTCTTTTTTTTATTTATATAAACTAGTGCTTGACTGCGATCCCACCTGATGGTAAGCAGTGATGCTATCTCTGATGGTGAAGAGCACTACTTTATTAAATAACGCTATTCACTCTAGCCAATTCACTAAATTCCTCAGAAATAACTTTATTTCTTAACTTATTACTTTCATAACAAATATAACTGTTTTTAAAATATCTTGACGCTAAATATTGGCTATACAGCTTTTAGTAAGAAATATTATTACCAGAATATTTGTAGAAATATGGAGCGAAAAGAAATCATAACGTAAGGTACGATAAGTTTATTTATATAAGATATTATATCGTTTCTAGTGATAGCACAGGAAAATTATGAATGAAACATGACTTCTACATTTATTTTTTTCTCATAAATATACCCAAATTGTCATTCACTCAACTATTTTATTAATTAATCGAATATAAAATAAAATAATCAGTGCACATTTGCACAATATTGACAGTTTTATTGTATTTTTTGACATTATTTTGACATTGACATTGGTACTAGCTTTTTTTTCGATCATGAGTTTGGATTCACTATCATGAAACTTTTATTGATTTTTATATCATTTTGATGTTTTAAAATTCGTCATGGTAATTAATTTATTCTAATACAATTAAGATGAGCATAATTTTAAGAAAATTCATCTTCATAAATAAAAACCAAGAAAAATGCTTTAAAATGACTTTTATTTGTAGTAAACCTATTTTAAGCATTTTAGATAATCTAACGTGAGTTTCTTACAAATTAATAGTATTCCTAAAAAAACTAACCGTTCATAAAAAATAACAATACAAATATGTTTTCAAAGAAGCCTAATACATTTTAGCAAAATGTGATAGCTGTATCCAAACGTATCTCAGCTGACGAATCACGGTCGAATATCACAACGATCACGACGATCAACAAATTTTTTTTTTTGAGAGTCTTGACGTGAGCGAGTACGGTTGCTGTTAGCCGTCGATATGTCGTCGATAAAAATAAATTTAGTATTGTGCAGTGTAATATTATGCGTTTTGGTGTGCGTTAATACTCAGTCCGTACACAGACGTTTCGAGTACAAATATTCCTTCAAGCCGCCGTATTTAGCGCAAAAAGATGGATCTGTTCCTTTCTGGGAGTACGGAGGCAGTAAGTATAACCTAATTTCTCATTAACCATCACTGATAAATTGGTTTTAGTTTATTCAGATGTACGAATAAACTCCATATCTACGTTTCTATGTTCATAAATATTCATGTTATGTTATAAATATCTATTAAAAACGCTAAATTCGTTTGTTGTTTCGGTATAAACGATTTGACAGCGACACGTCAGTGAAATCTGTCAATTGTGAAAGAGACAACGCTATACGTTTATTGATGCGTTGGAAAGGGAGATGAAATAGTAGTCGAGATCATGTTTTTTGGTTCCACGAAAGCAGTCGACACGGTTAAAAACCTTAAATAATTTATGATAATATTAAATTAAATACACGTTATTGTTATTAAAACTTGTTCGTTAATCGTTTTATTTATTAATTATTGAGTATTGTTGATAAGATATGCTGTGGTCAGAGTAAATTAGTGAAATGGCTATTAATTTCTTTCCCTCTCATAATTGTTTAAACTTTCTATAAAAACGTGTCAGTGATGTGCTGTAGACATCGCTATAGGTTATTGTTATTTCATTATTTAAATATTACCAAGCAAGGAAAATAAATAAATATTATTACTAAAATATCTCTTACACAATTTAGTATTTTTTTTTTTCATTTTATTATGTTTAGATATACTAAATTACAACTTTTATAAAAAATATTATAAAGACCTATATTACAAACTACTAGCTTTTTCCTCCTTCTTCTCTTCTTCACTCATATGGCTTATGATACTTTTTAACCTTTTCAATACTGTTAATTAGAGACACAATAGTAAGACAATGACAGAGCAAACGCTGGCATTCGCTTGTGGTTTAATGAATTGATTCAGTAGTATGATCCTTTGGTATGATTAATATATATACTATATTATTATCATGTAGGAGAAGCCACTAGCAGAAGCTAGTAATGCCTCCATACTATTTATTTATGAGCCAAACTTCCAACTTTAATTGACGTATGAACGCCAGTGTTCTCTTGGGGTTTAATTCATTCATTAAACCTCAAGTGAACGCCAGTTCGCGCATCTATTGTCTTACTATTGTGTCTCAAATTGACGGTATCTGAAAGGTTAAAATGCCTACTAACTCTTACAGTATTTAATTAACTTTTCGAATACCATTATTACAGACATAATAGAAAGGCAATGAGATAGTGAATGCTAGCGTTCGCTTGGGGTTTAATGAATTAATAAGTTAACTCCTCATTGAAATAAAAAAATAATAAACCACAATATGCTTTACTTATACATTGATGTGTTGGAGTCAATTCACATGAGCTTCCTCAAACATTAGTATTTCAGTAATGCTGCTGTAGGGAACGCCAACATTCTGAAGGTGTGGTCAAACTGGTCACTGAGGGCACTGTATGATTAGTCAGCCCACAGGCTGCAAGAGTACAGCTTTGCGTGCACATAGATCAAAACTCATTACCAGTAGTAATGAATTGTCAGGTGAAAACACTGCTGGAAAGAAAAAAAAACGTTTTTCTTATGATTTATAGGTTTGCGCTTGAATGCTATCTCAAATGCTGACCTGGCCATAATATCATAGCTGAAAATGCAACACAGTATTTTCCTTATACATTGTTTTAAAGATAACATTACCACAAAAGCGAAACAAATGATAATGACAAGCCTGTTGGTTTAGTAGTCAGTGGCCCTGACTGCTATGCCGGAAGTCGGGGGATTGATTCCCACCCAGGATATATGTTTGCATGATGAGCACGATCATCTTGTCTGTATTTAGAAATATATTTAGTATACAGGGTGTAAGGAACAGGTCACCACAAACTTTAAGGGCTTGCTCAGTAGACGCAAATAAAAATTTGGGTAAGTGCGAGTCGGACTTGCGCACTGAGGGTTCTGTGCAAACTACAATTCTCAAAAATTTTTCCTAATCGATTTTTTTTTTTTGTTAGGTAACAACAATAATATTGTTTTCAGATTTTTCCCTACCTATGCTATAAGACCTTGCTTTGTGTCAAATTTCGGGATTCTGGGTCAACAGGAAGTACCCTATGAATTTCGATCTTTGAGAGAATCAAATTCGATAACTCTACGCGTTCTTATAAAATAGATATAGATAAAGGGTCTTGACAGACAGACAGACAGACGGACAACAAAGTGATCCTATAAGGGTTCCGTTTTTATTCCTTTTGCGATGCGGAATCCTAAAAATGTTCTCTCCATACAAAGTTTTTTAGGTTTTTTTTTTATGTATCCTTAAAGATACATCTTGTGGAAGGTTGCTCAGTTTCGTCTACTGAGCAAGCCCTTAAAGTTTGTGGAGGGCTGTCCCTTACACCTTGTATGTTCCAACTTAAGATGTAAATGTTCTGAAACAATAAAGAACTTCATACTTAATGCTATGCACATTCAGTAGGATTCAAGTAGGAAGCGGTGTTCATATTATCCTAACTATGGAGAACATGGCAGATTGGCGGCCCTTGATTAGATATGATTGTAGTTATCTTCCCTAAACAGTAGCTATAAGAGTCCCGCCATATCAGTGGCGGGAGCTTGAATTATCTCATGTTTTAACTGATTGTTTTTATGCATCACAGTAATAGATTTAATCCTACGAGTGACACATCTTTTATTATTCGCGACAACTGTTATACGTAATAATTAAATTTTCTAGGGTTTTTTTTTTCGATGGGAAAATGATCTTATGACAACCCCCTCTTGGGCGGAGCGGGAGATAGTGTCAGACTCTTACTGACTAAAAAACCCATCCCGTTCCTTCAAGCCTTCATACCGGTTCTCGAGCGCCCTTTCGGAAAATTTTCTAGGGTAAAAAAAGTAGATACAGTAAGCATATTGTGGGAGACTACTAGGCTTGAGGCCTGTACTTTAGACCACCCTTAGGTTTTATTAAGGCCTAAGCGCCCGAAAAGTGCCATAAAACAGTGACTTTCTAAAGCCTTCTTTCTCCTCGGTAACGGCCAGGTTAATAGGTTTGAAAAAAATATATGTTTACTATAGATTCATGAACAACATCATCAACATTTGATTATTTCGAGCTATTAATGCTTTTGTCTAGAAAAAAATATTTTAACACATAAAAATGGGTGGTAAACTATTCTTCAAAGTGAACATGGCATATGTAAATCAATCAATATTTCGCATAGAAAATGGATTTAAAGGTCAGCCGCGCCCTTTCCGGGCGCTGTTGGCCACAAATAAATGCACAGATTTGCGTACTCCCGCCTAGGCGGGTGCGAGAGGTGCTTCCACATAATTTTTGCCAGATGGTTCAAGGGACTATACGCCTTAACAGTTATGAAAATGCATTTTTTTTCCTATATATTTCATCGGTAATAGCATTTTTATAAGGTGGAAAAAGTCAAAAACTAAAACCCGAATACTACAAAAAATCAACGCTGAAAAAGTATGAAACAAGATTTTTAGTATGCTGAAATAAACAAGATCACTGGAAAAACAAGAACAGAACATGAAGAAAAGCAGCTGTCACACGTTAAAGGTACCAACCGAAACACTTTAATAACGTGTGACTGGCTTTTCTTTTTGTTCAGTTTTTGTTTTTCCGGTTACCTTGTTTATTTCAGCAAGTAAAAGCAAGTCAAAATCATAACCCTCCTTTGCCTTTGCCGTAGTCGGGTAAAAATTGGAGGAATTGGAGGTTTTATTACCATTCATTTTTGTACATGAAGTTTAAATGAATAACATGTAGGCATTTCTTGAACAGTAATTTAAAGAATATTATTGAATAAATCTCCTTGAAATCTCGCTTAGTTTCTGATAAAATACGTGTTTAAAAGTCGATAAGTTGACTGAGAAAGTACACGTAGTACTCGGTTTAACACGGTTGTTGATTTGACTAACATAAACTGCGCTATCGACGAATATCGACGAATGTTTACGAATAGTCACGAAACGCTTGATCATTGATTTTTGTAATTAGTAGAAATTTTAATGCTGTAGGCTAATAAAACATTATACTGCAGTTTTTCATGCTAAAATTGCAGTTTTTCTTCCTATACCTACTAGTAATCATCAGCATCTTTTTTTTTTTTATATTCCACACTAAAGTACGTTGGGGTAAGACTAAGTAGTAATAACACAAGCTCTGCTTAGCTTGGGACTAGACGGCGTTGTGTGATACTTATCATACAACGCCGTCAGTTCATCAGTTGATTTTAGTCAGTATTAGTCTGACATGCCTTCGTGTCCCACCCTAAAGCGGAGGAAGACATGGGATTATTTCCCACCTAAAAAAAAATAACAAACAAAATCACAAAATCTCTAAAGAGGGTTAAATAGGGGATGAAAGTCTATATGGCAATTCTGTTTCGTTCCTCTTGGTATGGTCATATGAAGAGGAGGGATGAAAAGCATGTTGCTAACAGTGATATGAGTGTATATGTAGATGGATGGAGAGGGAGAGCGAGGCCGAAGAAAAGATGGATGGATTGTGTGAGGAGTGATATGAAAGGAAAGGGAGTTAGTAATAGCGTGACGGGACAGGACAGAATGAAAGAAAAAAACGTGTTGCACCGACCCCAAGTAATATAGGATAAGGGCAGGAAGAAGAAGGAGAATGTTCACACTGCTGGGACTCAGGCCTTCTCTCTAGGAGAAGGAATGGGCCGTAAACCACCACGCAGGCCCAGTGCGGTTTGGTGGATACAGCAGACTGACGCTAGATTATAAAGTTGTCAATAGTGTTATCAGCAGAATGCATGTGGATTTAGATTAAAATTAATTCAATGTTATAATAATATTACTCATTATCTTTTATCTGAGCCAGAAGTTATGAGTTTCGTTTACGTGTCGTCGAAACAGGTTTTTTTGGGTTTTCCCGTTAAACGGTACACCCTTTTACCTGTTTTTGTTTATATCCCATGCTGTAGGGGTATGCCTGTTGCTAATGTATCAATACCTACATCTGCATGTAATATCAAAATAATATTATTTTACTTAATGCATATCGAAATACCCATATGCGATATCTAAGTATAGTAAAAATGCATTTTTTTTTGTGTCGGTCTGTTTTTATTCAGGCTAATCTCCGAAATGTCAGGACCGATTGTGACAGGACTTTCACTAATTATTATTATTATTACTTAGCCCACACTGTCCCACTGCTGGGCAAAGGCCCCCTCCACTCCTTCCAACGATCACGGTTCCTCGCTTTCACTAATAGGTTATTTAAAAATAACACTAACTACTACACTACTAATAGCTTATTTTTTAAAAGGAGAAATAGAGTTCACTGAAATATGACTTAATTTTAACATTTGTACAGAATTGTTAAATAAAATAAACTAAAATATTTGAATAAAAATACTTTTTTGTAAATGTGTAGCTGTAAAACTGATAAAAATTATAAAACCGCAACAGAATCGCGAAGCGCGCCGGACCGTCTGATTATGGCGGGCGATAACTTATGAACATAGAAGTTTGATGCGACGAAAGGTTTCAGCAGGTCTTCTGTCGCCCGTAGTGGCCCAACAGGGTCGAAGCCCACTGGGACCATAGATCCGTTTCTGAAAGGAGGATTCGGCGCCTGTATGAAAGGCAACTAAGGAACAGTGTGGGTTTTTAGTCAGTAAAAGTCGCTCCGCCCAAGAGTAGGGGAATTCATTGGTTGATTTTTCCCCCTAAAAAAGGTCTTCTGTGAAAACTAGTTTTTTTCCCGCAACCGAACCTTCAGTCTCTCACTAGTTAGAGTAGTCTATTACTATTTCTAAAGTAAATACTTATTTTTTTACAAGTTTAGTAACCAGTAGTTAAATAGACGATAATAATTGAAATATAATATAGGCATGTACAATAAATACTGATAAAGTGTAATAAAGATTAATTCTAGCTAACCGAACAGTTTTAAATGTGTAATATTATATGTTTATATCTAATCGCTATTATTTATAGTAGTCTTCCTATGTTTATAAAAAAACTTTGGACCCTCTTGGGTTTGGGCCAAATTTGGAAAATCCTCTCTTAGTGATTACGTCATTAAAAAAATCTTGTACAAAATTGGTAGTCATTCCACCCATACGCACAAAGCGTTTTGGGAACACATTTATTGTGCGTACAGCCAAGGAGCGGAATTCCCTGTCGGAGTCTATGTTTCAAGAGTGCCGAGTGCGAGTTTATTTTTGTTTGTGACGTTCGGCGCTCCAATTGGCCCGCTCCAAGCTCTTGGCCAATCAGAGAGTCAAACGTTTCGAACAACTTGCACTCAGCACAGTGATAGCTACAACCTAGGGGTGTTAAAGTCAAGAGTGAATAGGTTACTTCTAGGCAAGCGTGCTCCATCGTCGACCACATCATCGCTTACCATCAGGTGAGATAGTGGCCTATCCATAATTTAAACAAAATTCATGCTCTTCGTCCCAGTAGTTTATATGACAGTCAGTCAGTTTTTCCTTTTATTATATATATAAAAATTGCTTTTGCCTGCGGCTTCGCCCGCGTATATAAAATATAGCCTATGTCACTTTTAGCAATTGGACCAGACATTACCTCCTACAATTTAATAAACAATTTTTACTCCTTTATAATATTAGTGTGCACAAGACCGGTCGTTGTGGCGACGCTTGGGGGAGGCCTATGTCCAACAGTGGACGTCTTTCGGCTGATATGATGATGATGAATATTAGTGTAGATATAGATTTCCTCTTTTTGTAAGAAGTGACTTTTACCGACTAAAACCCACCTAAGTTCCTTCCTTTGCCCTTTACGTTCCAGGAACAAGGTTATTTCTAGAACAATCCTCAGCCCACATGCGATTGTTACAAGCATGAATATTTATAGCAAACTGTAGTTACTATTATAATAATGGAATAACTTGTTAACACAACAATTTGAAATGTTTCAAAGGTAATGTGGCCAGAGACACGTCGAAGTCTATGTTAAGGCTTATACTGGGTTATTTGTAAAACACTAACAACCTTGCAGGACTGTTTTACTAACAACATCATAAACAACAACTTTTGTTCTATGACTTTTTACAAAACATGATTCATTTACCAAAAAAAAACCTTCAAGATTTCGTTGTTCTATCTAACACATTTCAAACTCTGTATTTTGGTATACCAACGTCTGTATTATGCGATACAAGTGCATTAAATACCGCCGCCACCCGATGCCCACTCTCTTCCGCTATTGTACTATCGCTTGCTTCGCATGGACTTCGTAATATTTAGAATGTTCAATTTAAATATTTTTATTTTTGTATGAAAATCTGATGATCTATAATATGATACATTTTTGAAAGTTAAAAAACAAAAGTTGTTGTTTATGATATTAGTAACATAGTTCTGAGAGGTTGCCAGTGTTTTACAAATAACCCTGTATACAAAATACATAGTCCCTTGAACATCTAACCGGTATTAAATGCACAGATTCGTATATTGTGTCCATTTAATTCCGGCCAGCAGCGCCCGGAGAGCTCCGCTGACCTTTAAATCTATTTTCTTTGCGAAATATTGATTGATTAACATATACACCACTAAATTTTAATAGTTTGTACGCAACGCCGACAACTACCTACGGGTCATTGGACTCGTTCAGCTGACGTTTTCTTAAAGAAATTAAATTCGTACATGCGTAAATTAATACGAGTTTTGAAAAAAAGGTATTTTATTTTTTTATTTTATCTTTACAAATCGATAGTGTTTCATGTACCGGATCGACCCTCCACGGGATTAAAACGATTAAAATTTAACGGTGTATAATACTTAAATTAAGAAAACTTAACCAGCAATTTTATTGTGTCAACATCGAATACTTAACGATCAAAATCCGTTTGAAAGGAGTAGAGAAAACAATAAAAAAAATATCATTTAAAAATTTTTTTTTGGCAAAATCTTTCGGAAAAATCATACGTTGATAATGTTGTACATAAATAAACATACAACAAACAATAAACATTTTTTTTTAAACCAATTTGACCTCGCTACCGAGGAGTAGGCCTCAAAAAGTAAAGCTAGAACTACATTAGACCGGAGCACATGTGGACCACACCTGATTTGTACGTAGAACGACGTCGCGTGGCGTGGATCTGGTGTAGCTTTAGAGCTACACTAGATCCACGCCACGTCTATACCCTATTCGTGTTAAGATTAGAAATTTAAAGAAACCTTTTTTACCGATTTTAACTTTTATTTCGTAGTCATAAGGATGGCATTTAAAAACGTGGTGACAGTACCAACTATTTACTGTGGTCGCCGTTAGTCATGCCACCAACGTAATTAAAGTCAAAATCGGTTGAACGGACAGTATCTAATGAAAGTTGTTCATTTATGATTATGTGTGTAAATAGACTATAAGGTACAATGGGGTTGGCGTATCCATGTGGATAAAAACCCCTTAACAATCCTAACTAATATAATAAATGTGAAAGTGTGGATGTTTGGATGTTTGTTGCTTAATCACGCAAAAACGGCTGAACGGATCTGGATGAAATTTGGCATGCATATAGCCTTTGACATGGAAAAGAACATTGGCTACCTTTTATCCCGATTCCTTAAGTACCTAATGCCACGCGGGCGAAGCCGTAGGCAAGAGCTAATAAAGAATTAAAAAAAAAATTCTAATGTCATTTTGATCAGAGTAAAGTTGCCATATAAAATGTATGGATACCGACGCGCCAGATCGACGTACCAACGTGCCACACGGGTGAGGAGTGTAAACCATAAAATAAATTCATACAAACTAATAATTCATACTTAAAGTTAACCAAATGCCATGTTCTCATATTTCGAGGTTTTACATAAATATTCGTGACTGAATTAATTTTAACCAAATATGAAAAAAATATCTTCAACGATGCTTCTCCATATTTATCTAGCTGTCTCGCTAAAATTACTTTCATTGCTTGAATGATTGTACTTGTAACATAATGTAGTAATTGGTGTGTATTATTCCAATTACATGTTGTAGATGTTAGATACTTATATGTTTAAATGATAAATTATATTTATTTTCCAAATAGTGTTTTAAAAAAACGCTATTTCACGTCCATTTTTTCGTAAATTTAAACTTGATTAGGCCGGTGTTTCCTAGCTGACTACCTTGAGAAGAAAAACCGAAACAAACGCAGGCGCCCCTACGGCCCCATACAAAAGTGCTCAGTCTGGGAGCAGCCGCGTCCCGTGCCCGCCCTCCGGTCCCTGCCTCCGTGTGACAGAGTCCCCCGCGGGGACACGCGCGGACTAGTAAACACTAGTACACACGCACGGAGGAAAACGTGTCTTGATACTGAAAGGGTAATTCTGGAAGTGCACTGTCGCTCTACCATATGAAACCGGGCGAATGAGTTATATGTATAAAGATCGAGGTGCACGAACAGGACTATGTCCGCGACGGGACCCGTTGCGGTCCCACGGAAACTGCGCGTGGTCCACGCGACGACCCTTAAACTTTCGACAGAGTCTATTATGATACTGCGCACATAAGTTACTGTGGTTATATAGTGGATTATTATTATTGTGTTGTGGATTATTATTACTACAAACTTAGTCCAGAAATTATTTTGTACAACCTTTTTGTCTTTTTTGTACAAAAACTATTCTTTCCATCAAGTTCAAAATGATTTTCCTAGAAAGTCTTTATAAAGTTCTACTTTTCAGATTTTTTTCATATTTTCTAAACTTATGGTTTAAAAGTTAGAGGGGGGGGCGACACATTGTTTTTTACCTTTGGAGCGATTATTTCCGAAATTATTGACATTATCAAAAAATGATTTTAGTAAACCCTTATTTATTTTAAAATACCTATCCAACAATATATCACAAGTTAGGGTTGAAATTTAAAAAAAAATCACTTCCCACTTTACACATAGGGGGGCTACCCTAATAAAACATTTTTTTTCCAATTTTTATTTTGCTACTTTGTCGGCGTGATTGATATACATACTGGTACCAAATTTCAGCTTTCTAGTGCTAATGGTCACAGAGATTAAGCGATGACGGACAGACAGACAGACGGACAGACAGACAGGGCGAAACTATAAGGGTTCCTAGTTGACTACGAAACCCTAAAAAGTAAGAGCCACCGTCTACAAGTGGCTTGTGGCTGCTTCTAGCTTCTTGTGGCGGCGATTGTGGCTGTGGCATGTGGCCCGTGTGCGGCGACACTTAGTACAACTTTCCTTATTCTTGAGTTATACTAACCTAAGCATCCCTCACTTTCCAGATGCGATAGCGTCAGGCGAGAGCGTGCGGCTGGCGCCGTCGCTGCGCAGCCAGAAGGGCGCGATCTGGACCAAGCAGCCGCTCAACTTTGACTGGTGGGAGATCGACGTCATGTTCAAGGTCACCGGCAGAGGCAGGATAGGGGCTGACGGTTTGGTAAGTAAACCACTCTTGAACTCTTCCTCCTCCTCATCTTCCTGCCCTTGTCCCGTGTGACTTGTGGTCGACGCAACACGTTTTTTTCTTCCATTCTGTCCTGTCACCTGTCACGCTATTACTTACTCCTGGTTGGCTTGATAATTTGTTTTAAAACACACGTTAAAAACAATTTGATTATCTGTGTTTTTTAGTTCTCTCATTTAAATATAAATATTGGTGTTTCCCCTATTCATAGTAAGTTCATAGCGTATGATATGATCACTACGATTACCATATAACTATTGCTAAATGTCTTAGGACAGTATGCATTAAGAAGAAGTAAAAAAGAAAATCAAGCAGTGGTGGCCGAGTGGTAACAGCGGCCCGAATTACGAATTGTAAGTAGCTAGGCGCATTACTTCGTGTAATTTATTTCATCACCACTGCTCTCAAAACGGTGAAGGAAAACATCGTGAGGAAACCGGTATGTTCTAGGACTAGAAATTCGAAGACTTGTGACATCCACCAACCCGCACTGGGCTTGCGTGGTGGGTTAGAGTCCATTCCCTCTCCTGAAGAGGAGGCCTAGTCCCAACAGTGGGAACATTAAAAAAAGGTTGATCATGATGATGATAATGATTAGTCGTGACGGCCAATGGATTAATAGCCAAGAGCCTCGACCAACATCTGAGGAGACTCTCGTTGGGCAATTGGATCAAGGGCTTGATCCAGAAATTAGTACTCTAGGACACGGCGCGTATTGTTCAGAGATTCGTCTCTCAGGAGCCCTAACCACCGGTAGCTTGGACCCTGTCTCCGATTATTTTTATATTTTTATAAAATAAATTTATTTCAGACTAATTTCAATGTCCATATTATGTTAGTGACTAAAACTTAAAACTACGTTAGTATATTAGTATTCCAATGCATTCAATTATAATTCGTTCATAAAATAAATAAATAAAATTACAATCAATCATTCCAAAACACATAATAATCATAATACTGTCAAACATAACACACAAAAACAAAAAGTTTATTTATGAGCTTATAAAACTGCATGCTTAACATGCAGCTTTATAAACCTATCCCACACTGGTGACTTTGGGCTTTCAGCGATCATCTTTAGGATTCTGTTACCACTACCCCTAATCCGACGCATGAGTGAGGCCGACCTTTTACGCATTATTGCATAAAAGTCATCCACACCCGCGTCCGCAAACATGCCTGAGGCACTGCAGAATCGAGGAAGTCGCACCAGAACCCTAAAGGCATTGTTGAACTGGACTCTAAGAGCACTGTAGGCCCGCTGCGTATAATTGGTCCACAGGGCACTGGTGTAAAAGCTTTGACAGTAGGCTCTGAATAAAGTTACCTTTACTTGTACTGTACACCTAGCAAACCTGTGCACCAACATGTTCGCGCGCACCGACAACGCTCTCCGTTCCCGCTCAATATCTGCGTCATCATTTAAGGTCTCGTTTATAACGTGTCCTAGGTACTTAAACTGAGAGACTCGACTCAAAGACACTCCGTTCAAATACACGGGTGGTATCTGCTCAGGTTCCTTGTTCTTACCTCTGATTACCATATACTCACTCTTTTTATCGTTGTACTTTAAGCCGTGTTCCTTCGCGTATGACTGGCAAATACTGAGCAGCCGTCTCAGTCCACCAACAGATGGACTCAGCAACACCATGTCATCCGCGTAACTGATATTATTCACGCAAACGTTATGTATATGACACCCGACATGGCTATTGCTGAGCTCATCAATCAGCTGATTAACATAAATATTAAAAAGTCTTGGAGAGGTTAGTCCCCCCTGCCTCACGCCACAATCTAGTTTATATTCATCTGAATAAACATTTCCCCACTTAACCATGTTTTTCTGATGTCTGTACCAGAAAGAAAATATATTTATTAGTTCAGCGGGAGCCCCAATCTCCCCAAGCTTAGCCCAGAGCTTATTATAATCAACAAGGTCGAAAGCCTTTGACAGGTCAAGAAAGCATGCGTAGATGGGTGTGCTTCGATTTATGTAATATGAGACCGTGTGCTTTAATGTCAAAATAGCACTCTCAGTCGACAAGCCTTCACAAAACCCAAACTGTGCGTCATGCAGAGAGGTGTACTTGCTGAGCTGCGCATCTAACAACCCATCAAAGACCTTCGCCATCACAGTGGCTAAAGAGATAGGTCTATAATTATTCTTATCAGTCACATCCCCAGTGACATTCTTTGCTATAGGCACAACAATGGTTTCCATCATTTTAGAGGGTAAATATGAGTGTCGTATGCAGAATGTAAATAACATAGCTAAAACTCTAAACAAGTGGCTACCCGCGTGCTGTAAGTGCTCAATGCTGAGACCGTCACTGCCAGGAGATTTGCCTCTTTTCATGTTTCGGATGATATTTTTAACATCCCTGGTAGTAAAACCAATTGGGTTCTCACGGACAATCACAGTCTCACCACTCGCGGTCGCAGCCTCTGTATCTAGAGATGACTTAACCCTAAAATGGTTTTTAAAAAGGTTAGCTATGTCCCTAGGCTCACTACAATGATCCACACTAACTGGTAAACTCACTTTTCCATTCAATCTCTTAGTGCCCTTCCAGAAAGCACGAAAGTTTTTTCCCTTAATATGTGAGGCTAGCGTATCCATTCGAAGCTGGTCTTGGTGGATTTTTAATGTTTTTTTTTTTTTATGGCTGTTTAAAAAAATATTTTAATAGTACATTATGATATAAGTATGTAATGTTAGTGTTTACCGACGACGCGGTATTTAGAGCCGAGCCGCGATCAATTAATGATTAATTACTCACGTGTATCATACGAGGTTTTTTAATACACTTGTGAAGAAAATTACTATGAAATTAGTAAACTTTTTTGGCGGTAAAAATCTGTTTTCATATGCGCGCCCATATTTTTTTTTAATTTACCTTTCAATACACTCAATGAAATTAATAAACGGGGGTTGACCGGCGACTCGTGGGGACGACGGGCGCCCAGCCTGATACGATAATGTATTAAAATTATGGCGGGGGAGACGTTGAACAATGAGGTTTTAACTACATTATAGCACTAGTGCGTAATGGTAATCAAAATGTCACAGTTTGGTAACAAGGGCCATTATGGACCTAAGTGCAGTGCAATAAGAGTGAGTGTATTGAAAAATATAATTCATATGTTTAATGATGAATAAAGAAAATAATAATTTATTGAATTAGCTGCTAGATTGTTCGGCCCTAGAGCGCATCTGAAGGAACACAGGTGGATTTTAATCAGTAGAAGTATGATACTCTCGTTCCATACAGGGTGTACAACACCAACTCTTCTTCTTCTTCTTCCTACCCTTGTCCCGTTTTATTTGAGGTCGGCGCAACACGTTTTTTTCTTCCATTCTGTCCTGCCACTCGTCACGCTATCACTAACTCTCTTTTCTTTCATATCACTTCTCACACAATCCATCCATCTTTTCTTTGTACAACACCAACTGCCGACACCATCGACGCTTATTCTCCATCTAAATACAAAATCCCCTTCTCCAGGCGTTCTGGTACACGACTGCGCGCGGAGACTACACGGGCGAGGTGTTCGGCTCGTCGGACCGCTGGAACGGGCTGGCCGTCATCTTCGACTCGTTCGACAACGACAACAAGCACAACAACCCCTACATCATGGCCGTGGTCAACGACGGCACCAAGGTCTTCGACCATAAGAGGTTCGTATACTTTGTCAAAGTATTTTCGTCATTAGGGTCG
This sequence comes from Mythimna albipuncta, assembly GCA_929112965.1. Classification (NCBI taxonomy): domain Eukaryota; kingdom Metazoa; phylum Arthropoda; class Insecta; order Lepidoptera; family Noctuidae; genus Mythimna; species Mythimna albipuncta. The sequence goes on along the minus strand of OV815986.1, from coordinate 389,024 downwards.
CTGCGTTAAGGCTTATAGTCCCTTAAACATCTGGCAGGAATTAAATGGACACAAACTCGTACCGATTCCCGCAACCTTCACCAGGTCATCGGTCCACCTTGTAGGAGGCCTTCCAACGCTGCGTCTTCCGGTACGTGGTCGCCACTCCAGAACCTTTTTTTGAAATCTATTAACCTGGCCGTTACCATGGAGTAGGTTTCAGAAAGTCACTGTTTTATGGCACTTCTCGAGTGCTTGGACTTTAAGGCCCGTATTAATAAACGATGCTGAACTCCGTCCTCAAGTGTGATATCATTTGATCCCCGATTATACGATGACAGAAGCTCAAGATCTTTGCTAATTAATAAACACATGAGTACAGGATCTCAGTTACCAAGATCAGCTCCTCAATGCGCTGTACTCAAGCTTAGCTTACGTGAACGATTACGTCACATTGGCCGAAGTTTAAAATAAAATGCCTTTTAATGGGAATATAAAATACCGAATCTTGAACAAATCTGATTTTTTTTATTTACTTGGCAATCCAAAAGGATTTGAAGCATTTCTTACATCAATTTTTGATAAACGATATCGCAAAGGCCATAAAATAGCACAATAGTACTCTCTATTTCGTCGTAATACCTAATTAATTCGACTCAAAATATTTACAAACTCCATGTTTCGCGCTACGATAATCACGACCTCAAGTCCCGGTCGGTCTACACTCATGATCTGGCAGCTAAGTACAGAGATTGTTGTAAACTTAAGTTTCGAGTTTCGTTTATTAATCAAACAACACTCGGCTGATGCCGTAAACCTAAGCTGAGCTTGAGCTCGAACTTGAGCTTGAGCTTAAGCTTGTGAATCTCGTTTATTAATACGATCAAGACCTCAAGCTTGGTATTAAGTACGAGATCTTGGGCTGAGGAACGTTTATTAATACGGGCCTAAGAGCGTCATTCCCGAGATACATTTTCATACACCCGCTCTTTAGTGATTATGATTATTAAACATCTTTCTCTAAATGTTTTAGAAACACAGATATCTTATGGATTGAAGCGAGGAGGAGCGGTAGGAAAGAAAAACATTTTATTTGCCGGAAGAGGCGCAAACTTAAGACATACTTAAGACATATTTCAAACATTTTTTTTTAATTATAGATAGGTTCGCGTTGCTATCTCACCTGATGGAAAGCGACGTTGCGGTCGACGTTGTAGCTATTAGGAAACACATGACAAAATAAAAATATATGCGCCACGTCCGAGCAAAACGGCCGTACGTTCAGCATGATGCTGTGTCCATACGCAAAATGCGACGGCTTCACACGGCGGTTTTCAACATGGGCCTCCTTCTGCGAAGCATTAATGCTAGCCAAAAAGGCTCTACACGAAGCTATACAAGGTGTAAGGGACAGCCCTCCACAAACTTTAAGGGCTTGCTCAATAGACGAAACTAAACAACCTGCCATAACACTTTTTTTCAGGAAACGAAAAAAAAATCCGCCTCACCATACAAAATTACAAACTTGATTGGACAGTTTGTATGGAGAGGCCGATTTTTTTTTTCGTTTCCTGAAGAAAATTTTTGTGTAAGGTGGTTCAGTTTCGTCTACTGAGCAAGCCCTTAAAGTTTGTGGAGGGCTGTCCCTTACACCCTTTATTTGTATAGGGTGTACAGCTCCAACACTTTTTCTTGCTCACACGACTGTCATGTCAACACGTCATTTCAAATGTTCCTGTATTGACGGCCACCTCTGTTGGTTCCAGCGACGGCGCTCAGCAGCTACTATCGGGCTGCCTGCGCGACTTCCGTAACAAGCCGTTCCCGACGCGCGCCAGGATCGAGTACTACCTCAACACTCTCACTGTATACTTCCACAACGGTAAGTCTAATTTATTTATTTTATTTATTAAATTTACAAGCACAAAAAACTGTACAAAGGTGGACCTAATGTCAGGCATTATCTGCCAGTAGACCTTAGGGTGGTGTAGAAACATAACATGGCAGGTGCAACTTAATAAATAGACAAACAGAAGAGAGACAAATACAATAGTAAATAAATACTTAAATACACACATATAAATAAGTAATGCTGTTGTGAAAAAAAAAAAACAAATCCAACCAATCAATGCTGTGATGATTCTACCAACTTCTTGCGAAAATGCTCACGTGCCTTCACCTTAATGAATTAAAGGAAAGTCGGCTAGTTGCCATCCTGATATTCAGAGGGAGTGAATTCCAAAGAGATATCGCCTGGACGAAAAAGGAAGAGTGGACAAGTCCAGAGCGGTGTGAGGGATATCGTAGAAGACGATTATTAGTAGACCGAAGATATTTTTCTAATCAGTTCACACATTATCGTTAAATTTGTGTCTGATTGGCCTGTTGGTCTAATGTAAATAAATGATCTAATACTGGGCACAAAGTGTGTGTATCGGTGTCCACATACCGCAATATAACCACGTCTTTTTTGTTACGAGTGAGACAAGTAGTTCGTTCAGACTGGTCTGGTTAGCGGCCCTGACTGCTATGCCGGAGGCTGTGGGTTCGATTTCCACCTAATGTTTGTGTGATGAGCATGATCGTTTAGTGTCTGGATGTAATGTATGTATTTAGAAAATGCTGTTATTTGTAAAACACTAGCTACTTCTCAGGACTATGTTACGAACATCATAAACAACAACTTTTGTTCTGATTTTTTACAAAACAATTAATTTACTAAAAAAAAAACACCTTCAGGATATCGTTGTTCTATCTAACACATTTTAACTCTGTAAATGATAAATGATAAATGATCTTTATTTTGCAAGTAGGTTTTATAAAAACACTTTTACACGTCAAATTTTCTTTTTTAGCAAATCAACTTTTACATGTATTTTGCTATACGTATGTACAATGCGACGCAAGCGCATCAAGCACCCACACCGCCCGACCCCACTCCCCTCCGCTATTGTACTATCGCTTGCTACGCATAGACTTCGTAATATTTAGAACGTTTAATTGAAATATTTTTATTTTTGTATGAAAATCTGATGAACTAAAATATGATACATTTTTAAAAAGTCATAGAACAAAAGTTGTTGTTTATGATGTTAGTAACATAGTCCTGAGAGGTTGCCAGTGTTTTACAAATAACACTGTATAGACATACATACATTTTTTTCATGACTTCTATTTTGTAAAATTCATGTCTCTGATTTCAATGGTTTTAAAATTATGTTTCTTCGTTCCCCAGGCATGACCAGCAACGAAGCTGACTATGAGCTCTGTTTCCGCGCTGAAAACGTGGTGCTCCCGCGCGGAGGGTACCTCGGACTGTCGGCCGCCACCGGAGGCCTGGCCGACGACCACGACGTCATACACCTGCTCACCACCTCGCTACACACGCAGCAGCAGCAGAGCGGTAAGACCTTCTCGATGTTATGCCTGCCTGATACTTTTTGTGAGTAGCATTCGTTTTTTGGGTGGGAAATGAGGATCAGTCATGATTTTTGTGGAGTCATCATCATCATCATCATCATTTCAGCCGAAAGACGTTCACTGTTGGACATAGGCCTCCAACAAGTGTCGCCATAATGACCGGTCTTGCACCCATCGGATTCCCTCGACCCTCACCAGGTCATCGGCCCACCTTGTAGGAGGACTTCCAACGCTTTTTTTTTGTGGAGTATGCAGACTTATAGCGTCAAAAAAAAAACACTAAATACTGTGAAGAAATTATTTAAATCGGAACAAAAATGGCAAAGATACAGCAATTTTAGTGTATCAACAATTTCAGTGTATTAGTAATTTATTTTAAAATAGCTTTTACCCGCGGTTTCGCTTTCGTCAGATGAATAGCTACCCTACCCTACCTACTTACCTACCTATCCCACGCTAACTATCTACTTACCCTACCTTACCCTACCCACCTATTTTTTCTTTTTGCTTCTTATCCTCCCTGTGCTCATGATAACCAACAACTTTTAGTATGGGAACAAAACTGAAATCGCGAAAAAAAAATCATGAGCACAAACACGTGATTAAGTATCGTACACTAATTGCCAGTCACCCTATATAAGATTCTCATGAGGCTCATAATTTACTAAAGACAGCCTGTTGAAACGTTCTCCCGTTCCATTCTTAAGTGGTGCAACTAACTCCCCATCATGTTCTATCACCATTAACCTGCTAAACAAGTGTCCCTCTCCACCAGGAGGCCAGCAAATGAGTCAAGATGAGCAACAGAAGCTGTCGCAAGAGTATCAGGAGTACCAGAAGAAGCTGGAGCAGCAGAAGGAAGATTACAGAAAGGAGCATCCTGACGAGGTGTGTGTCCTTACATCAATCACTCTTCGATATTTTTCTTTATGTTGGCCATCCTAATATTTGTAGAAAACGCTAGTTAACCGTGGAATAATGTACATTGACCTTTTCCTATCTCTGCGTAGGTACCTGAAAAACAAACAATTTACAGCTTTGCATTACTAGATCATGTAAAGGATCACGATACATGTCGATTCAAAACAACTTTATGTCTTTATTTCCGTTTTTTAAATTACAAATGTAGGAGGGTGCCTCAAGGAGTTGTCAGTAACAGCAGGGACCCAGCCGGGTCGAAGCCTACTGGGGCCAGGGTTATCCGAAAGGGAGCTCGAGCCCCGGTATGAAGGCTAGAAGGAACGGGGTGGGTCTTTTAGTCAGTAAGAGTCTGACACTATCTCCCGCTCCGCCCAAGAGCGGGGGTTGTCATTGGATGATTTTATCCCACCATAAAAAAAAAATGTAGGAGGGGGTCAATGTTCGTTATTCCTCGTTTATCTGGCGCCTACGTTAGTATGTGTGTCATGAACTTGAAACGTTCTTTAAACTCAATTTTTTTCAATACCCATATAAAAAGCGCTCAGTATGTACGTCAATTTAAAAAAAAAAACCAAGGAAGTGCGAGTCGGACTCGCGCCCTGAGGATTCCGTACAAAGTTACCTATGAAAACGGAGCTACCAAAAAACATTAAAATCAATATACACCGTTAAATTTTGATCGTTTTAATCCCGTGGAGGGTCGATCCGGTACATGAAACACTATCCATTTGTAAAGATAAAATTAAAAAATAAAGCACCTTTTTTTTAAAATCGTATTAATTTACGCATGTACGAAATTAATTTCTTTAAGAAAACGTCAGCTGAGCGAGTCCAATGACCTGTAGGTATTTAGTACACAACATCCAACATATCTCCGTCTCCCTCGCACTCACTAACTCCCCTTTCCCCTGTAGGTGCGCGACAAGGACGGCGAGTTCGACGACTGGTTCGAGTCGGATGCCCAGCGAGAGTTGCGCCAGATCTTCCAGGGACAGACGCAGATACACGACATCCTCAGGGATCTCAATAAGAAGGTGGACGAGGTGAGGATATCAAACAACCCTTTGTTACTTTTAGGCAAGCGTGCTCCATCGTCGACCACATCATCGCTTACCATCAGGTGGTCAAACGCGAGCCTATGAATAATAATTTAAAAAAAAATTGTCTCTACGTGTCTTTTGAGGTTTGAAATCATCATCAGAGCAGTAGTGGCTGAGTGGTAAGTATCCTACGAGTTGTAGATCGAGGGTTCAAACTCAGCCAGGCGCATTACTTTGTGTAATTTATTTCATCACCACTGCTCTCAATACGGTGAAGGAAAACATCGTGAGGAAACCGGCATGTCCTGGAACCAAAAATTCGAAGACGTGTGACATTCACCAACCCGCACTGGGCCCGCGTGGTGGATTACGGCCCAATCCCTCTCCTAGAGAGTCGGTAAAATGGAGCTGAGAATTTTGTTGTAGTGTTGACTGACTTCCTCACCGAACTTAGCCGAGAAGGTCGACTTGATACATTTGCTGCCAAAAATAATAATAATATAATATTCCACAACTATCACAGAACGACGTCTAGTCTCAAGCTAAGCAGAGCTTGTGTTATGAGTACTAGACAACTGATAAACATACTTATATATTCCTAAATACATACATATTAGAGATAAATTACACTCAGACACAGAACAAATGATCGTGCTCATCACACAAATATTTGTCCTGGGTGAGAATCGAACCCACGACCTCCAGCTTAGCAGTCAGGGCCACTGACCACTAGACCAACAGGCCAGTCAATTACATCATCATCATCATGATGATGTAATCTTCCTACCCTAGTCCCGTTTTATTTGTGGTCGGCGCAACACGTTTTTTTCTTCCATTCTGTCCTGTCACTCGTCACGCTATCACTAACTCAGGCCAGTCAATTACAATGGTAATGTAAATCCATATTCAAATGGTAGACTAATGAACTATTCCTACGAAGACATGGCTTAAAGGACTTAGTATCCAAGCCAAAAACATTAACAACAAAAAAAATACTAATATTAAAATTGTTTATTTGACAGGTGATCGGCAAACAGATGAACTCCCTGTCGATGCTGACGGCCGTGTACGGACACACGCAGGGACAGCCCATCCAGCCCGGAGCGGCGCCGCCCGCACAGGTACCTACCTTACACTCCATTCACAATCTTGCCGCTGTGAGCGCGGGACGGCGAGCGGGAAGAACTAAGTATGAAAATGTTTCGCGCATGCCACGAGACCCGCTCATAGCGCCGCCCCGCTTACCGCGCCGATGATCAAACTATAAACATGCACTCTTCTATTGACACAGTCGGGTAAAACATGAGAATGAAAATGAAAGTTTAGGGTTTGTGAGTTTCTAATGATTTTAAATCTGTGTGTATATAAATAATGTTATGGTTCCAGTTGCCGAGCCTGCCCATCAGCCGCCACGACTGGGAGGCGTTGGTTACCAACAACCAGGTCATGATCAACACTATCGCTGAGTTAAAGTAAGTCTGTTATTTTTGTACAAGCTTTGGGTTCAATGAGATTTCGTATGGGCAAAATTGTCAAACGGAAAACCAACCTATTTAAACCTCTTCTGTTTTTAAACTCACTGTATATCTGTGTGTATTCGATGTCTTGCGTTTCTAGTCACGATAACATGGACTGAAGCGGGTCAACAGTCGGTCCTTCTGTTCTGAATCTGAAAGAGCAATTTGTTAACTTGGTAATAGTAACGTTATCGGGACTCGGAACGCAGCGACGGATAACTTCAACGTCAAACGTACATTTACGTATTTGGTCTATTTTCGATACGTTTCTGATATTGCATTATCATATATAGTAAAAAAAAACTCAAGGTATTTAATAGAAACGGCAATTTTAGCTACATTTTAAATAATTATAGTGTATAAAAAATTAGAATAAAACAAACGACGACTGACAGATAATGCCTAAGGCATTAAGTCCGCCTTTTTACAATTTTTTGTGCAAAAAATTTAATAAATAAATGAACGTTTTGCGTTTACTGAAACATTTTCAGCTGTTTGAAAAAATGGGAGCCTAAAAAATCGTATTTCATTAAAATTGTGTGGTTTAATAAATAAGCGTTCTTTATTACAAGTTATATCACTTTGGTGTTCAAATTTCTTCTATACTAAAAATAATGTTGCACACATAGGTGTTGGTTGATCGCTAGTTGTAATATAAACCTTATGTCTCTCCGCAGAGGGTTCATAATCGACGTGTCGCGCAAGTCCGACTCGCTCGTGGCGGCGCAGGGCGCGGGCGGCGCGGCACCAGGCGCCGGCGTCAGCCCGCAGTTCCTCAACGAGATGAGGGACAGTCTGCAGCAGGTCAAAGCCACTGTCACTGGGGTGGCGCAGAGGTATGTACTGCTTGTTATTATAATATAACTAGCTGACCCGAACTTCGTACCGCATAGTAGTTATGTTGTGAAACGTTTTAGCTTAGTTGTCAACTCTACCCTACTCTATTCTACTCTACTTTACCCTATTCTACCGTAATCTATCCTACTCTACACTACCCTACTTTACCCTATTCTACCCTAATCTATCCTACTCTACACTACCCTACTAAACCCTACTCTACGCTACTCCACCCTACTCTACCCTAATCTACAAAAGTTTCAATTTAACAACACAATCCCCATCTGAAAAAAGTTTCAATTTGACAGCAAAATCCCCATTAACAAAATGATCCGCCATTTGTCGAATTAATTTGTGTGTAATGTAATTAGTCCGTCTTTAGATTATTCAAAAATAAGGGAAGCGTTTTTTTTTCTTTTTTCGATTAAAAAAAAAATAACAAAAATATAGCCCATTAAAGTTACGTGTGACGTCACCCCGTGCAAAAAAAAAGCAGCACGGCGTGACGTTACACGTAACGTTAATCGGCTATAGATATCTTTGTCATTTATGGTTTAATTTACAAATAAAAAAAACCGGCCAAGTGCGAGTCGGACTCGCCCATGAAGGGTTCCGTAGCAGCAAGTAACATAATATAAAAGTTCTTGTAATGTTTTGTAACTTTGATCGATGTTTTAATAATAGTGTATTTTTTTCGATTTATGACGCATTTAAAAAAAACTGCTTACTAGATTTCGTTCAAACCAATTTTCGTTGGTAGTTTTTATAGTAATGTACATCATATATTTTTTTTAGTTTTATCATTCTCTTATTTTAGAAGTTAGAGGGGGGGGGGGGGGACACACATTTTACCACTTTGGAAGTGTCTCTCGCGCAAACTATTCAGTTTAGAAAAAAATGATATTAGAAACCTAAGTATCATTTTTGAAGACCTATCCATAGATACCCCACACGCATGGGTTTGACGAAAAAAAAATTTTTGAGTTTCAGTTCTAAGTATGGGGACCCCCAAAATTTATTGCTCTTTTTCTATTTTTGTGTGAAAATCTTAATGCGGTTTACAGAATACATCTACTTACAAAGTTTCAACAGTATAGTAGTTCTCTCATAGTTTCGGAAAAAAGTGGCTGTGACATACGGACGGACAGACAGACAGACAGACATGACGAATCTATAAGGGTTCCGTTTTTTACCATTTGGCTACGGAACCCTAAAAACGTGTCCCTTATTTTTGAATAATCTAAAAGACGGACTAATTACATTTTTTATGGTAACTAGCCTATTCCCGCGCACACTCTTCTTGTTGTCTTCCTAATCCAAGCCTACACTTTCAGATTAGCATCGGGCGCGCCGCAAGCCATGCCGTCGAACTTCGCCGCGTGCCCCGAGGTGAGCTGCGTCAGCTTCACCGCGCTCCTCATGGTGGTCGCGCTCCAGCTCGTGCTCATGATGCTATACGCCATGTACAAGTAAGTAGCCCACTGCTGGACACGTAACAAAATATAAATGAAACTTCGCGACAGTCCTCCTTTAGATGTCTTCAAGAGGAAACTTAATAGAAAAGTCATTTGTCTATACCTTATTCGCGTTAAGATTAGACATCTAAAGAAACCTTTTTACTGTCTGTTCAACCGATTTTAGCTTATATTTCGTAGGCATAAGGACGGCATTAAAAGCAAAGAAGTGGTTACAATACCAACTATTTACTGCAGCCGCCATTTGGCTTGCCACTAACGTATTAAAAGTCAAAATCGATTGAACGGACAGTAATAAAAGGTTTTCATAAATGTCTAATGTTGTTTTGAATAAAATAAAAGTCTGGTGTAAAGCTAACGACATATTATTTTGTCGTCTTGTGTCATATTAATTAATTTGCTCATAATCAGCCTTTTAATGTTTCCACTGCTGGGACTCAGGCCTCCTCTCTAGGAGAGGGAATGGGCCGTAATCCACCACGCGGGCCCAGTGCGGTTTGGTGAATGTCACGTCTTCGAAGTTTTGTTTCTAGGACATGCCGGTTTCCTTCACCGTCTTGAGAGTTGATTTTGAAATAACAACTCTATGTTGTACAAGACAAAGTTCAAATTTGATTGCAACCCATACTATTTAGATTTTATAGGTGAATTTAATAAATATTTATTTTATTCATTAATTGTATGTTTTTATTTGTTCACAGAGAAAGAAAAGAAGCGCAAGCGAAGAAATTCTTCTAGGAAGTTGTTAGTAGAATCAGCTAGGTGTCGCCACTAGTTTCATGATATTGCCTCCCGCTACCGTTAGATGGCGTTGTACACAAAACTTATAGATTTTATTTTCAATATTTTTTTAGTACATATCTTTTTGACATTACTATTTTATTTTCTAATAATACTCAATATCTTTACATGACAACATTGGTTAGGCTATTCTGTTGTATTAAGTATTAATAAGTCCCTTATAATAGGTGAGCCTAACGCCCGGTTTCTTAAACGAAAATGTACACAATATTGTGAACTATGTTAACATACATAATCAGCTTTGAAATGTTCCCACTACTGGGACTTAGGCCTCCTCTCTAGGAGAGGGAATGGGCCGTAATATAAGTGCGGGTGGATGTCACGTATGTTCGAATTTTTGGTTCCAGGACATGCCGGTTTCCTCACGATGTTTTCCTTCACCGTTTTGAGAGCAGTGGTGATGAAATAAATTACTTAAAGTAATGCGCCTGGCTGGGTTTAAACCCGCGACCTACGACTCGTAAGTCGGGGCCGTTACTATTGGTGTGGCCGGAGAAGCTAGAAGCGGCTTCTAGCTTTTATTTTTGTGGCGGCACCAAAAACATGCCGCGTCTAATTTCTTTTTGTGGCCGCCTCTTTTATGCCCGTGTGCACACATTTAATTAAACCACCACAACTCTAATAAAGTCTTAATTGCATTCATTTTGTCACAATATTTGAATTCCGTTCCAAGAACTCCTTTTTTATGGTTTATTTAAGAAAATTTACATATACACCGCTAAATTTTAATCATTTTAATCCCGTGGAGAGTCGATCCGGTACATTAAACACTATCGATTTGTAAAGATAAAATTAACTACCTACAGGTCATTGCACTCGTTCAGCTGGCGTTTTCTTAAAGAAATTAATTTCGTACATGCGAGTTTTGAAAAAAAGGTACTTTATTTTTTTAATTTTATCTTTACAAATGGATAGTGTTTCATGTACCGGATCGACCCTCCACGGGATTAAAACGATCAAAATTTTGCGGTGCTTATATTGTTTCACCACTCATTTTACTTCAAGCTAATGTTACTGTTATTGAGAATTTATTTCACTTACTTATTACAGTAAACTTTTATAATTTAAGAAACCTGAGTCTTGATTTGAACTAAAAACGACCAATGAAACATATCAGATTGATTGTACATCAAAATAGTTACAGAAATATAAAACAATGGGCACAAACACGCTTGACTAATTAAAACTATATAAACACTAAAGGCTACTCCTAACTAAAATATGGCGTCAAAAAACTCCTCCGCGTCGCTGTCGACTGGAAGTGTGCCCAAGAGGCTGGCGGCATTGCCACGTTGTATGGCAATGCTCAATCTCTGACCGAAGTAAAAGCAAGCCTTTGTGGTCACGCGAAGTGTCAACATATCAGATAGAAAAAAAAAGAATGTAAAAAAAAAATCCGAAAGTATAGGGAATATGCATGCAATTATTTATATTTGCTAAATTAAATCTTTTTAATTAGTAAACAAATAAGAAAGTAAAAAATACCTTCATCAACAACAAAGTTATAAAGCTCCAAAACTGCTAATTAGAAAAAAAAACCGACATGGACTGTGACGTCAAAGGCCATGCCATTCGTACGGCCGCCATATATAACGGCGTCGTGGCGAAAGAGACAAATATATTGCCCGCAGCTTCGCCCGCGTACATAAAATATAGCCTATGTCACTTAAGAATAAAGCAGCTTTCTATCGGTAAAAAAATTTTAGCAATCGGACCAGTACTTTCAGAGATTACCTCCTACAGACAAAAATCATACTTTACTTCTTTACAATACTAGTGTAGATAAATTGTTTTATTTCTTTTGATTTCCTGCTAATTTTGATAGTGTTTTCTGTTTACAGTTTGTATTCTAATAAACTGTTTAGATGACAACTATTTTTTCTGTGCATATTCCCTATTGTGTAGGCGAGCCTTTCGTCTCCACATCCTGGATTACCATCAGGTGTCATGGTGCTCACACGCGAGCCTATCAATAATATAAATACAAAAACTTAGCATCAACTTAGCATATTTTAAAATTCCCTAACATAAAAAAGGATGTCGTTTCATATATAAAGGAAATGCTAAAAAAATCATTCAAATTTTTTGCAAAAAGATTATATATATTTTTTTAGATTACTTATTGCATTTACAATGTTGTAGTAATGATCTCATAATTTCACTGAGCTCGAAAAATTTCGACGGAACTCGAAAAATGACGCCGGAACTCGAAAAATTTCGACGTAACTCGAAAAATGACGCCGGAACTCGAAAAATTTCAACGCCGAACTCGAAAAATGTCTCGAAAAGAGCAATAACATGGAACTAGTGTGTTATTAGGTTTTTTTACCAATATGAGTGCGAGATACTCTAATATCTGTACATAATAATATTTATATTATACTGTTTTCTGTTCCTTGATGTTTTTTTTTTTAATTATTTTTCAACAAATTTGTTATTTTTTTATGATATGTGTTGGTTTCGTCTCGCCGTGAGTGTGTGAATGTGTAAAAAATGGTTGTATAAGTAAAGATTATTTTTTGAGATTAACTTTTGTTTCATTTATAAACGCTAGGTTCTGTCCACCTCTTCGCCAGCATGAAAAGAGTTTTATTATAAAAAGGTAAAGTACAGTACTATCGAGATTAGTGTCCGATCGAATGTTCGATTTTGGTGGCAAACCTGCCGAAATTACGTTCTACTATCATCAGTCTTTACTTTTAGTTGGGATAATTGCAGTACTATGGGAATCGAACTAATTTGTCAGAAAATCTTAATAAATTAGCGCGCTTTACCATCGACGGTTGCATCACTGCTTACCATCAGGTCGGATCACAGTCAAGCACTAGTGTACATATCATATAAAAAAAAAATAGATGTAGAATTTTATTTGGTTATTTCGGCCCATCATGATAAAGCTAGAACTCCATTTAACCGACGCACACAAGTAACACGTCTTTGTACGTAGAACGACGTCGCGTAGCGTGGAACTAGTGTAGCTCGACAACTGTATAGGTACCGGCACGAATCTTGAGCGCTCGGCGTCAGAGTGGGGATCGCTTTACGCATTCCATACATTGGCGAGCCAATCGTCATCGTTGTTAGATACATGCAGCACGCGCAGGGAACGGATCACGAGTGACGTCCATAACGCGATGGCGCGGCGAGCCAATCACTGACACTCCCCACCCCCGCGTCTCACTTCGTACCACTAAAGAGACCGAATATTTGACTTCTGCGCAACTTGAAACCAACGCTCAAGATCCAAGCCGGTATCTATAGTTTCATAAAAAATGTGTGGAGAACGCCGCGCCCAGATCAGCGTGTATGGCACGCGTGTGAGTAGTGAAGCTCTAGCTTACAAGCACTATGCGGTCTGGGAAAATAGGTTGAATACGACTGCGCCGGGGTAATCATGTTGCCGGACCTACACTCCATCTGTTTAGGTAGTTAACTAAACGTAAGCAATCTTGATACTTGTCTTTTTATTTGAAACTAGTTAGTTGAACTAGTTTTAAATCCTGTAGTCGGATTTTGAATTTAATTTTTCTAAAATAAAAGTAGCCTATGTTACTCCTTATTACATCAACTAAATGCCAAAAAAAGTCCCCTCAAAATCGGTCCAGCCATTTTAGAGATTAGCCGGAAAAAAAAGACAGACAGAAATTTAAAAAAATGTTACTTTGGTGTATAACTGCTTTTTACTACATGCGAATATAATTATATACAGTATATAATTATATTCGCATGTAGTAAAAAGCAGTTATTTTAATATTACAAACAGACACTCCAATTTTATTTATATGTAGGTATAGATAAATTGTTTTAAAAGACATACAAAGATTATTTAAATATAGTTAATTACCTAACATCGGTTTAGGTAAATACTTACTTAATTGTAAACATTTTTAGATAAAATTAAACAATTTTTTAGCTAAGGTTGTTTACATTTGATATAGTATGTGTATAGATAGCGCTGAGTGGAACTTGAATTGTTTTTGAATTAGAGATTAACAATCCAGGATGTTCTTAACAGCAATCTGCAAGATAAGAGTGCGTACTGATAAGGTATTTATGTAGGTACATCTCTGAATAATAATACTTATCAACAACACTAATTTATGAAATGCTAGGGATTTTTTCAGGTGGGTAAAAATCATCCAAATGACATCCCCCGCCCTTGGGCGGAGCGGGAGATAGTGTCAGACTCTTACTGACTAAAAAAACCGTCCTCCGGGCGGTCCACACAGTGGCGACACCTGGGAGTCGCTTCCGCTCGAATCCGGTATAGGTACCCGAAATTACCATGTGCAGTGAAAACATGCGTCATGCGGAAGATGCAAGGACGCCGTGAAGTCGTTCCAGCCACGTCTCAAAGAGGGAACTTACCGCCATAATTGTGGCGTGCCCAGTGAAATGCGGTGACAACCCCCGCTCTTGCACGGAGTGGGAGATAGTGTCAGATTCTTACTGACTAAAAAACCCATCCCGTTCCTTCAAGCCTTCATACCGGGGCTCGATCGCCCTTTCGGATAATCCTGGCCCCAGAAGGCTTCGACACGGCTGGGACCCTGGTGTTGCTGACACCACCTTAAGGCGCGCGGGAACAGTGCGCGCCGTCGACGACATGGGCTTGGTCCGGACGGCTGGACAGTGAGCTACCCATTGCTCACTGTCCGCAAGCCCGTGCCTACGGTGGCTGGAAATCGGGATCGGAATCCCGGCGGCGGCGAGAGCGCCGTTGCCCGATGCGGTCGGCCTCCTCCTTAGCGAGCATTACTGCTCCGCAGAAGTCGGCGACCGCCTGCCACTCCTCCTCGCTCCGGACCATGGCCTCAACCAAGGCTCCGCCGCCGATCACCCCCACGAGGGCACGGCGATGCTCCGCCCAAGCAGGGCACACCTCGGCTGTGTGCTCCACCGTGTCCTCCGGGCGTTCCGCACAGTGGCGACACCCGGGCGTCTCTTCCACTTTAATTCGGAACAGGAACCTCCCGAACTTGCCATTTCCGGTGAGGACCTGTGTCATGCGGAATTATTATCGTAGTAACAAGACATCCATGGAACAAGGCTTCGCAGTATGATGTTTTCGCTTTAAAATCGTTCGCAGTAAATTTTTTTCGATGTAACCATCGCAGTAACAAAAAGTCGCCTTAACAAGGCGTCGCAGTATAGAGATATCGTTGAAAAGTTTTCGAAGAAACAAACTTCGATGATACGGCTTTCGCACTGACGTAGGTATCCCCCGGTACCTACATGGTAGACATCCCACCCATACGTACAAAGCGTTTTAGGAACACATTTATTATGCGTAGGTATAGCCAAGGAGTGGAATTCCCTGCCGGAGTCTGTGTTTCCTGATAGCTACAACTTAGGGGTTTTTAAGTCAAGAGTGAATAGGTTACTTCTAGGCAAGCGTGCTCCATCGTCGACCACATACAAGTACAAGATCTTGGCCTGAGAAATGTTTAATGGGCCTATATATATTTATGTATGCTATATTTTATGTACGCGGACGAAGCCGCGGGAAAACTATTCAGTCATTAAAAAAAAACAGCCCACGCTATACCTACTACGCAATACACACACAAGAAATGGTGAAACCGAGACAGCGAATTGAAGATAAAAAAGTTAAAGGTCTATTACACTACGCTTTATTCAGCACACGATATTCAGTCAGACTCGACTCGTCCTATTTTTCTTTCCGAGTAAGACATTCTGACCTTTATTACCTACACTCAAAGATTTTTTAATATATCCCTACACTTTCAGTATGTTACAAAGTACTCTGTGCCCTACACTACGCGGATTACGCGATACGTCGAACCAAAAACTAAAACGGTCTGAATAACGCTTAGTGTAATAGGCCTTTTAGACCTTAGGCTTAAGGTAGCTTCCCACGAGTTGTGATAGTTTACGGACGAACGTTAGTTCATCTGTCACATGCGCATAACGGAGCTCGTTGCAAAACAACTTGACTGGCCTGTTGGTCTAGTGATTAGTGGTCCTGACTGCTATGCCGATTGCTATTTCGATTTCCGTCCTGGGGTGCTATTCTCTAAGAAAGCGCAGCGCTGGCACAGCGACGAGTCGTGAGCGCAATACATTGAATTAACAATCCAATGTAAAGGGGCATTAGGTTGTTAATTCAATGTACTGCGCTGACGACTCGTCGCTGAGCCAGCGCTGCGCTTTCTTAGAGAATAGCACCCCTGGACAAATGTTTGTGTGATGAGCATGATCATTTGTTCTGTGTCTGGGACGGTGTAATTTGTCTATAATATTAATATTTAGAAATATATAAGTTTATGTATCAATTCTCACTCATAACACAAGCTCTGCTTAGTTTGGCGTTGTGTGATAGTTGTGGTATATTATTATTATTATTAGTTTACACTTGTAAACTAATTAATTAATTAATATAGAGATATAGTTTGTTTTTATGTTTTTTGTTTGTAGGAGGTAATCTCTGGAAGTACTCTTTCGAATGCTATTTTTTTTTTACCAATAGAAAGCTGCTTTATTCCTGAGTGACATAGGTTATCTTTTATGTATGCGGGCGAAGTCGCGGGCTAAAGCTAATTACTTATTTTTAGGTATCTTCTAACTATTAGTCAGTTAGTTTTTAGGGTTCCGTAGCCAAATGGCAAAAAACGGAACCCTTATAGATTCGTCATGTCTGTCTGTCTGTCTGTCTGTCTGTCTGTCTGTCTGTCTGTCTGTCTGTCTGTCTGTCTGTCTGTCCGTCCGTCCGTATGTCACAGCCACTTTTTTCCGAAACTATAAGAGCTATACTGTTGAAACTTTGTAAGTAGATGTATTCTGTGAACCGCATTAAGATTTTCACACAAAAATAGAAAAAAAGCAATAAATTTTGGGGGTCCCCATACATAGAACTGAAACTCAAAAATTTTTTTTTCATCAAACCCATGCGTGTGGGGTATCTATGGATAGGTCTTCAAAAATGATACTGAGGTTTCTAATATCATTTTTTTCTAAACTGAATAGTTTGCGCGAGAGACACTTCCAAAGTGGTAAAATGTGTGTCCCCCCCCCTCTAACTTCTAAGATAAGAGAATGATAAAACTAAAAAAAATATATGATGTACATTACTATAAAAACTACCAACGAAAATTGGTTTGAACGAAATCTAGTAAGTAGTTTTTTTTTAATGCGTCATAAATCGAAAAAAATACACTATTATTAAAACATCCATCAAAGTTACAATACATTACAAGAACTTTTATATTATGTTACTTGCTGCTACGGAACCCTTCATGGGCGAGTCCGACTCGCACTTGGCCGGTTTTTTTCTGTGTTGATAGGCTCGCGCTTGGCCACTACCTTACATAATGGAGAGCGAAGATTTGTGACAACGCTTGTATAGAAGTAATCTATTCACTCTTGACGTATAAATCCTCAGGTTGTAAATTCCATTCCATGTTGTCACGTCACGTCGTACTGTCAAATCAAAGAAAATTTGGCAAAATTGAAGAAGTAAAATTGAAGAACTGGATTCTGATTAAACTTTTTTCGTCCACAGTTCGTAAATAAATGAAATTATTCGTAAAATAATTAATGTTTAAAAAATTATTTTCTCGATTTTACAGTGAATCGTGACGTCACAATATGACAATCGATCCTATTCTCATTTGGAATGCATTGTACAAGTAAGTAACACCCAAATATTTCAATATTTGGCTCAGAAAAAATCCCCAGCACCACCATAATTTATTCTAAGATATCATGATTAAGGCGTATAGTCCCTTGAACTATCTGGCCGAAATTATGTGAACGCAACTCTCGCACTCGCCTAGGCGGCAGTACGCAAATCTGTGCATTTATTTGCGGCCAGCAGCGCCCGGAAAGCGCTTTAAATCCATTTTATCTGCGAGATATTGATTGATTTACATGCAATGTTCACTTTGAAGAATATTTAACCACCAATTTTTACGTGTAAAAATGTTTCTAAAGGTCCAAGCCGTTTCGAAGGAGTAGGGAAAAGTTGCGAAATTGCTAAATATTTTTTTTGACAAAAGTATTATTTGCACGAAAAAATCAAATGTTGATATTATTGTTCATGAATCTATAATAAACATATATCTTTTTCAAACCAATTGACCTAGCCGTTACGGAGGATTAGGCCTCAGAAAATCACTGTTTTATGGCAATTTTCGGACGCTTGGCCCTGAATAAATTGATGATTCATAGCAGCCACTACAATTACCTAGTTATGCTTTAAAAAGCAAAATGTCATGTCATCATTAATTTTGATTTTCGGACCCTTATCAATTAAATATATGAATTGTGAATGTCCTTGGCCTTTAATCGTCAACTTTTTTACAATGTTTTTATTACACCTTTGAGTACAAGGAAAAAACACAACACGGATATAATGTGTTATAGTCTGTCTATATAGTCAAACGACTTGGGATTTTTGTATAATATTTAATCATTTAAAAAATACTTATAATCGATACTTTTATAAGGTTTTTCTATTAGTAAACAATGATGAAGATCTCTTAATCAACCTTGATTATTGACCAGTGTTTATTACATCAGATTTCTTTTTGCCCTAATACTAATTACCCAAGTCGTTTGACTTTTTAAACAGACTCTTGTTCAATGAAATAATCAACTGTAATTGGATTTCAATAATATATTTACTTAGATTAGATTATTTCTTTGCAGTCAAGTGCAAGATCCATGAACGCGTAGGGCCCCCGAATGCGCGGGAGCAGTAGCACTTGCTACTCTTGCTACATGGCTAATCCGCCACTGCCCAAACCTGAAGATCATGACATCCTGATATTCGTTCGTAACGGATCTTGGCGAGCATGAACATAGGCTCTGCGCATTTTTCTCTCACGTCGTCTGCCATACGAAAGAGAGAGAGACGCGCAGAGCCATGTTCGGGCTCGCCAAGTTATATTGGCCGTATTATTATTATTTATACAGGTTTATCCTAGTACAGGCACATAACTTAGTCATACCTTTGTAATTATCCCTAAGATTTTATGTAACTATTTTACCAAACCTTTAACTCTGAATAAATATTATTATTATTATTGTACGTAATTACGTATGATTGATAATACTATAGATACGGCTCTTTTACAACCGCATCAGTCTAGCCGAGTTCGAGATATCTTGTTTATCAAGTCCTATTTATAACTTAGCGTTGTTATTGTAATACTCACTCATCGTATTCGTTTGCAAAGTTTCGTTTTGACCGGTCGTGTTTTGTTTTTGAGTTATTAAGCAAGACACTCCTTGGTTTTTGTGAGTTCTTATTTTTATTCTTTTTTATTTTAGTTTGGTACACAAGTTAGTTGTGTTGTGGTTTCAATGATATTTGTGTTAGTTTTTTGTATATCATCTGATATAGAATACTGCATCTATTTAGGTAGTTAATTAATCTAAACCATCTCAACATGTCTTTTATCGAAATTATTTGCTAAATTTTTTTTCTAAAAATGTTTACAATTAGGTATTTACTTAAACCGATGTTAGGTAATTAACTAAATTTAAATAATCTTTGTAAGTCATTCATACGATTTATTTTAAATAAAAAGACATATCAAGTTTGTTAACCTTTAGTAACCTACCTAAACCGATGGTGTCTAGTTAAGCTTTTTAATAAATTAATCTACACTAATACCTATTCTAGAGAGGGAAAAATTGTATTTTTGTGTGTGTTTGTAATGAATAAACTCAAAAACTATTGTGCCGATTTCAAAATTCTTTCACCATTGGAAAGCTACACTCACCCTGAGTAACATAGGCTATACCTATTTATTGCCAGTGCGGGGCCGGCACGGG
The DNA here is from genome assembly GCA_929112965.1 of Mythimna albipuncta. Classification (NCBI taxonomy): domain Eukaryota; kingdom Metazoa; phylum Arthropoda; class Insecta; order Lepidoptera; family Noctuidae; genus Mythimna; species Mythimna albipuncta. Next base: position 369,233 of record OV815986.1, on the reverse strand, counting down.
GTGCTAGTGCATAAATAATCGTGATGAGTTTTGTGTTAATATCATTTTAATATTTATTTAATATCTTGGTTTAAAGCCAGTTAATCGCCAAAACAATTAGCTTTGTTCTTTGAAATAATTAAGTGGTTTTTGTATCACCTGTGATTATTGTAATAACAATAACTAGCAACATACAGTAACCTTGAACCTCGTTTGATTATGATTGTAATGTACTCTCTATGTAAAGTAACTTAATTTATGTGGCTAATCTAATCTGTAAGTGCGTTATGGTTTTATGGAGTAATGTGTCCAAAAAACTGTGGTAGGTAATGTCCTTAACCTACAGGGTAATAAGGAAATGGAACATTGCCGAGTGTTAAGAAGTTTGCAAATGTTAGATAGGTATGATCGTGCCGAATCGTGCGTGAGCTAGGTATTTGTAAACATTGCGAGCTACCGTAGATATCGATGTAGGTAGAGTAGGTACCTACTTATATATTCTTAATTTCTTAAAGTTTGAGGAAATGAGTATCATAGAGTTGATATTACGTACCTTTTCACTCTAAAAGTGTAATATGATTCTTCAAGATTAGTTTTATTAAAAAAAAAAACGCAAATAAGTACTTAATTTTTAATTTCATAAATCCTCGGAATTTGTTCGTCATGTTTATGACTCCGCATTTTAGACAAGGCATTATCTTCTACTTACTTAATGTTACTTAAATATAATTAATAACTTTAGGTACCTAAATATACTCTACCTATTACGACCTCTGCTATCATCATAAAAATTTTGACGATAACATTATGTACCTATCTACTTACACGATAAACCCAATTATAGTTTGTGCGATGAATTTTTGATGTTCGAATATATCTAACACAGATCCCGTTAAAAATTATAGTTACTTACAACTAGTTTTTAGTTTATATTCGTCGCTGTTCTGATGCCTCGTAAGTCATTTTTTGTCAAAATAAGTTAGTGTATATAATTTGATAGGAAATCAAACAACGCAGCGTTAAGTGAATCAAATACGAGGATTTGAAAAAACGATGACGTATCATTTAATATTAAAAAAAATACATGTCACTGTTGGACAGAAAAACTACAGTAAAATTACTGAACTTAATTACACTCCCATATCAATAGTGCGTAACAGAAGTTTTTTTTTTTCCAAAAATTAAGTTACATTACGTGCTACTCAACAGTTAATTGGCTCTCTTGAAAAGATCCCGATTTTGACTTACTCGGTGTTAGAACTTAGGCGACGATAAGCGAATTATATTAGTGTAGATTACATGAATTGATAAAACATAAATCGTCATCGTTACTTTGTTCTGAATACTATCATCACACTATAATTAAGATACATTATCAATACTTGCTCTTATCTTACAGATTGCTGTGAACACTGCTGAGTCGCAACTCTTCAAACAAATCAAGTATCACTCAGTATTAGTTCTCTTGCTCGGGCACCATGATTACCCTAGCTATAGTCGTGGTTCTCCTGATCTCCCTGTACCTTTACGGTACAAGGAATTTCAAATACTGGGAGGAAAGAGGTGTGAAATCTGATAAACCACTCCCACTCGTCGGAAACAATTTGAAAGGATACATGTTCAAAGCCAGTATGACACAGTTAGCTGACGAACTATACTGGAAGTATCCTAACGAACAAGTGGTAGGATTCTACCGCTCTACGCGGCCAGAATTGCTAATACGAGACCCTGAAATCGTGAAGAGGGTCTTGACAACTGACTTTGCGCATTTCTTCGAGCGAGGGTTCACTCCCCATAAAACTGTGTTCGAACCTCTGATGCAGAACCTGTTCTTCGCTGAAGGTGATCTTTGGAAGCTGCTGAGACAAAGAATGACTCCTGCTTTCACTACTGGAAAGCTGAAGGCTATGTTTCCTTTGATAGTAGAAAGAGCAGAGAGGATGAAGACCCGTGCCCTGACCATGGCTGCCGAGGGCAAGTCCATAGACGCTCGAGAACTAATGGCGAGGTATACAACCGACTTCATAGGAGCCTGTGGATTCGGCTTAGATACGAATACACTAAACGACGAGAACTCAGCGTTCAGACAACTCGGCATTAATATTTTCAGAATACGACCCCGAGAAATTTGTATAGCTATTGTAAAAGAATTATTTCCAGAAATGGGTCGGAACCTGAAGATTTGGACTCGTGTCGAGAAAGAAATCAATGAGCTAGTTCGAGAGATTCTCGTGAAGAGGAATTACAAACCTAGCGGGAGAGGGGACTTCATAGACTTGATGTTGGAGTGCAAAGAAAAAGGTGTTATCGTCGGCGAGTCAATCGAGAAGAAGAATCCTGATGGTACACCTGAGACTGTGACTTTGGAGTTCAACGAAGGTCTGATAGCAGCCCAAGTGTTTGTCTTCTTCGCAGCTGGCTTTGAGACATCATCATCGGCCACAAGTTACACTCTCCACCAGCTAGCATACAACCAGGACGTACAGAAGAAAGCGCAGGAGGAAGTCGACCGCGTGTTAGCCAAACACGGTGGCAAGCTGTCTTATGATTCAATCAAAGAGATGACCTACTTAGAAATGGTGTTCAAAGAAGGCTTAAGAATGTTCCCGTCTCTCGGGTTCCTTTTTCGACAGTGCACCAGACCGTTTACTTTCCCAGAGTTAAATATATCAATTGATGAGAACATCCGAGTGATGATCCCACTGCAGTCGCTCCACAATGATCCGAAGTACTTCCCGAACCCTGAGGAGTTTAAGCCGGAGAGGTTTGATCCCGAAGCGTATGACAACAGCAACAAATATTTCTATTTACCGTTCGGTGCTGGTCCGAGGGCTTGTATAGGTGAGTGATATAATACGACAAGTTTTCATTGTCAAGTTCTTCCCTGCTGGAGTCTAATAGCTACAACTTAGAGGTCTTTAAGTCGAGAGTGAATAGGTTACTTCTAGGCAAGCGTGCTCCATCGTCGACCACATCATCGCTTACCATCAGGTGAGACGGTGGTCAAACGCAAGCCTATCAATAATAAAATAGTAGTATATGTGACTAGGGGATAAAGCAGTGTCTTTAAGTCGCGGGCGGCATGTTAAATTCCGAACGAAACGAAGTTTGCTGATTTTAATCCCGAACGACAGTGAGGGATTTATAAAATCAACTCCCGAGCATTGCGAGGGAGTTAATAAAGAAACCTGAGTGAAGGAATTCAAGCTGCCCAAGACAAAGACACTGCTTTATCCCCTAAGTCACATAAACTACTATTAGATAAAAAATTACCTGTTTTGATAAATTCTTGATTGTGTCATCGTACCTATTGCGTGGGCGAGCGTAGATACCAATACCGATGCTATAGCTATGTAGTATAATAGCTATCTAGTATAATCTAACTACCTACCTAAGTGCATTTAAGTAAAATCACTGCTAAAATTATAATTGTAACTTAATTTTCTTAATGGTGTATATGAGGAGTGGCAGGCAGTCGCCTCCTTCTGCGAAGCAGTAATGCTAGCAAAGGAGGAAGCCGACCGCATCAGGCAATGGCGCTCACAGAGCCCTAGCCGCCGCCGGGGATTCCGATTCCGATTTCCGGCCATCGTAGGCGCAGGCTTGCGGACGGCGAGCAATGGGTAGCTCGCTGTCCGACCGCCCGGTAACCGAGCCCAAGTCATCGACGGCACGCACAGTTCCCGCGTGCCTCAAGGAGTACCTAGTCAGCAACCGCGGGGGTCCAACTGGGTCGAAGTTTACTGGGGCCAGGGTTAGTTTCGAAAGATAGCTCAGCCCCGGTACGAAAGGCAACGAAGGAACAGGAGTGGGTTTTTAGCCAGTAGAAATCTGACACTATCATCCGCTCAGCCCAAGAGCTGATGTCATTGGATGATTTTCCCACCGAAAAAAAAAATGGTGTATTTGAGTGTGCATATAATAAATTGTAATTATGAGTTACATGTTGTGATGTGATGCAGTATTACCTATGTATTTTCATAAAGCTTAATTTAAGATAATATGTAGTGGATACCATGGTTATATGGTAGATATTATCTTAAATTAAGTTTGTACTTAGAACCTCCATACCTACCACACTAGATTACTTTCTGAAAAATACGAACAAAAATAAAGCATTGCCTATAAATTCCATCAGTAAATTTACCTACCAATTATTTATTTGCAGGTGAACGTCTCGGCATTATGCAGTCACTAGCAGGATTAGCAGCGATCCTGTCCATTTTTACAGTAGAACCAGCTTCGGAGACCGTCAGGAATCCCATTGTAGACCCTCTCTCTAGCGTGGTGCAGGCTATCAAGGCTGGACTGCCTCTCATGTTCAGAGCAAGGAGTAAAGTGGCTTGACACTTGTGAATTAAAAGAGTAAAGTTGAAAGTTGGTGGCCAGAAAACCTTTTAATAAGGTTAATTAAAGTGAATTATTATGTTAAGTATTGTTGTAAACAAGGAATGTGTCCTGAACAGTAATGTTGAATTTTGTTTTGTATGTCTACTTTTATGCTAGAATCTAGCTTTCTAGCTAGACATCTTGTTACTATCAGAATTAAAGTTTTAAAAAGTATTACATAATTATGTCAATGTTTTTTTACGCTATTCTTAGTTTAAGCAAAACAGTTTATAGTAAGTTAGAGTTAAAATACTTAATAGTCTTTTAGGCTAGATTGTAATCAATTATTAAGAAATGTATTCCTTCTTAATAATAAGGGGAAAAAATTGTTTTTTTTTTTTCGTAGTTATTATATAACATAATTATTATGCATTTTTTAAGAAATAAATACTTATTGTAAAATTATAATTTGTACATACGTTTACTATATAATAAGTAATATTTAAGAAACCACTGGTGTCCTTATTTTATTTATTGTGTTAAAAGATAAGAAATACCCTCTTGATTTTTTAAAATATATATTTAAATATAAGTAAGTGGTCGTCGTCTTCGACCGATGACCTGATGAAGGTTGCGGGAAACCGTTGGACGCGAGACGCATAGGAACGTTCATTGTGGCAACGCTTGGGGGAGGCCTATGTCCAACAGTGGCCGTATATCGGCTGAAATGATGAAGTGGTCATTGTGGCGACGCTTGGGGGAGATGTATGTCCAGTAACGACGTTTTTCGTCTGATATGATAATGATAATGATGAAGTGGAAATTTACAGACATTTGAAATCACAGAGCGATATTTCAAGACATGATGTTCCTTGTTCTTATTTTATTTTCATACCAATTTTCAATTCATAACATACAGCTTCATACGTTAAAAGTTCTTCTGGCATGTTTACTAAATCCCACGTACCTACGCAAAGTGTGCAAACACAATCAACTTTACTTGGGTGTTGAATTACGAGCGAGTGAGTGATACTTATAACAGTTATAACGTACCAACGTACTTAGCAAGCAGGCATTGCCAAGATAGCATTTTGTTATCTTGAAAAATGTTGACCGTCAGAAGGCACACTAACTTTTTCTTTCTGAAACCAAGTAGGAATATTAGGAATTGAAATAGTTTACCATTGCTAAACACGTAGTAATTCGTCAGAAAAATAAAAACAAGAAAGAACAAGATGTCAATATACAATATTCTTTTAGTGAAACAGAGACGGCTATAATTTCGTTGGACACTACAATTTTGGACTGCCACTGTCAAAATGTCAAGGACTCATTTGAACTTATTTCAATATGGCGGTAATCTGTTTTTCAAATCTTTTGTAACTACCTACAAAATATAAGATAATCAAGAAAAACTTCATCGTTTGCTTAAAAATTACTGAGATACGCCAATCGGTCTTTACTTATGTAAATAATTTGATTGTGTTTAAAAGTACCATCATATTTAAAGTACCAACTAAATCTGAAGTGTTTTGGATTCACCATTGAAATGGCTTCCGATTCGGCAAAAACTCAACTTTTGGCAATATATAAATTAGAATTCTATAAGAACAAAAAGAACTGGAAGCTGTACGAAGACGTGAGGAAGGAACCACCGCCCTCACCAGAAAAACCACAGTAAGTGTTATTTTAATGCTTGAGTTTTTACAACATTTTTACTCCTTAGCTCCTTTTAGACTTACTAAGAGGGTTTCAGTGTATAGTTTTGCTACGCGTTTATGAACTATTCTCTCTACTTATTTTTCTTTCAAAACTTTCTAATTTGGTTTTATAACAGTGAGTGAGTTTATTAAGACTTTAAAATTGCTTATAAGAATGTTATAGAAAGATAATAATAATAGAGAATAATATATTAGTTGAGTAGGTATTGTATATGTAAAGGTAGCCACGCTAGAGTATACCTGACAGGTTTGCCTGTACAGTGTAGTTTTACAGGTAAACCGGAGCGTGCATGTTGCACGACTGTGCAGGTTACCACACAAGCTTACTTGTCAGGTATTACTGTGCAGGGAAACCGGTCAGGTACCTAGCGTGTTCAACTACTTTAACATGTAATTAGTACTCCACAAACATCCTGCATATATTCATTGCTATTTATAGGTTTTCTGTAATAGGTCACATAGAGACCAAAAAACCGCCCAAAAAACCTTAAAAGACTGCCCATTGTTACACCCTATTAATTTTGAGCTTGTACTGCAATGTTTATGGCGTGCAATAAAGAGTATATTTATTGAATAGAATAAACTATACTATAGACAATATTTTTTTTTAATAATGTAAATCATTGATGGTGAGGCACACTAGTTTATTAAGAGCCTATTCACTCTAGCCTCGGAGATATCTAAATTATAATCGGATGGGAAGATTGCAGCAGGCAATTGTTATTATATTATGGGTAAAATGGCAATCTTATCGATATTTGGTAGCAATATCTACCAGATAACTTTAGGATAGACTTCATCTTCCTGCCCTTGTCCCGTTTTATTTGGGGTCGGCGCAACACGTTTTTTTCTTCCATTCTGTCCTGTCACTCGTCACGCTATCACTAACTCCCTTTTCTTTCATATCGCTTCTCACACAATCCATCCATCTTTTCTTTGGCCTCCCTCGTCCCCTCCATCCATCCACATGTAAACTCGTAACTTTTTTAGCAACATGCGTTTCATCCCTCCTTTTCACATGACCGTACCAAGACTGTATTTATGTAATAAATCTGACATCTCTAAACATAAAATATCAGTTATTACATGGTGCCAGCCTACAATATTTTCTGTAACATTTTGCAGTCCGGGATCAGGAACTTGGATTACCAGTGGCCACACAGACTGGCTCTAAAACAATTTCAATAACATATACAGGGTTATTAGTAAAACACTGGCAACTTCTTACAACTATGTTTCTTACACCGTAAATAACAACTATTGTTCTTGGACTTCTAAACATATTTATTTTAGTTACAAATATAAAAATGTTTAAATTGAGAGTTCTAAATATTACGAACTCTAAGAGAAGCAAGTGATAGTACAATAGCGATGAGGAGTGGGGATCGGGCGGTTGGGGTGCTTGATGCGCTTGCGTCGCGTCAGACAGATGTGTGTAGGTATAGCAAAATACAGAGTTGTGTTAGAACAACGAAATCTTGAAGTTTGTTTTTGGTAAATTAATTATGTTTTATAGAAAGCCATAGAAAAAATGTTGTATATGTAGTAGGTAAGTGTTTCACAAATGACTGTATAAAACCCTCGATTATGAAAAAGTTAAGTTTTGATTGGTTCCAACAAATGTGTGACTATATAAATTAGTTAATGTATGACAAAATTCAAACACAACGCAAATTGCTACCTATAAGTGAACAACGCAAATTGCGACGGACTGGATCACGCCTGATTTGTACGTAGAACGACGTCGCGTGGCGTGGATCAAGTGTAGCTCTACAAGTCTAGTTGCCATATAAAAGGTATGGAGACCGACGCGCCTAGATCGTCGTGCGTGTCATACGTGGCCAACGTGTGCGCAATGTAGTTCTGTCTTAAAGCTGGAACTACGAGTACATTAGACCTACACACATGTGGACCACACCTGATTTATACATAGTGCGACACAGTGTAGTCACAAAATAGATTGGTACAGAAGTCAATCTACATACAAAGCGCGCTCGAGCAACGCACACATAGACACCGCTCACGGACACGATATCTCGGAGCGCCTCGGCCCGCTCGTCGAACAGTTCCGGCTCAAACGCTCATTAGTGTGCGTCCACCGAGCTTAGGTATAAAAAGTGACTTAACATGAGATTGTCTTCTGTACCTATCTATTTTGTGGTGTAGTTCTATCTAAATTGTACAATATATAATATAAAATAAATCTTCATAAAAAGAACACACACTTGATCACTAAACATATGGTCATAAAATTACCTAGGTGTTCTCATGCAAGGGAATTTGAACTTTATAGTGTCTGAAATTGAGTTAATATTCAAAACTTGATAATCATAAATGTTGTTACATTACAGTAAGCTGAACAAAACATATAATGTTGGAGAGGAGTTTCCGAAGCCGAACTCTGACGAAGAGCTGGTCTCTCCGCACAACAAGGCATTCCTTCATGAGGAATCTGGTCTGTATTATTTTATTTTTGGTTTAACCGCCTACAATTGGCGGCACGGATCTTGAGCGCTGACTTCAAGTTGCGCAGAAGTCAAATATTCGGTCTATTTAGTGGTGCGAAGTAAGACGCGGGGGTGGGGAGTGTCAGTGGTTGGCTCGCCGCGCCATCACGTCATAGACGTCACTCATGATTCGTTTCCTGCTCTTGCTGCATGTATCTAACAACGACGACGATTGGCTCGCCAATGTATGAAATGAGCAAAGCGATCCCCACTCTGACGCCGAGCGCTCAAGATCCGTGACGGTATTGTACGTCGGATATATCCGACAAACACTCTCGCGTTGATCTCGCCAGGGTCGCACATCCACGACCAAACACTCCATCTCGTCAGCTCTTCTGTCACCTATGGGGATTGAAGAGCTAAACGAGGTGGAGTACCCAGTCGCTAACACACGACCCTGGCGAATAGGACACTAAAACGCTCGTCGCAGCAGTCCGACGCAGGCGATAATAGGGTCAAATGCTGTCATAGACAAGCATTTAGTTTTTTTAATGTAGCGAGTTTGTGTTAGTGTCAAAATGCTTAAAATTGTAATATGTTGCCAGCAACAAATTCCTGTTTGTACCTTTTCCTTTTTAGCGGACCAACGGTCCGTATGAAATAGTGAGGTCAATTAGTACAGATCATGTCCTGGAATAATATAGTCGGATTGTTGTTTGGGGCGCAGTTACTGAAAGTGGCAGTGGGCGCAGAAATAGTACATTTTGATACAAACCTGCACGTGTTTCAAACGACTTTTTTCAATACAATCACTGAAATTAATAAACGGACGTTGACCGGCGACTCGAGGGGGTCGACGCGCGCCCAGCCTGCAGCCTGATTCACGTAAAATAAAAAAAGCCAAGTATCGTTCGATCGAAGTCCTATCCAAAAGCGGTATTTAGGATCTATCGACTCCTTTCCAGTTACATTAATAAGTATTCTACCAAGATAATGTGTTACAGTTTTTTTTTTAAATCGACGAATTTCAAACGACTTTAAAATCGGTGTCGTTCAAACTCGATTAATGGATGTGAATACGGAAACAGTCTAAACGACTAAATCGCTACGATATCGTTTCTGTTTTCATTACGTGAATCAGGCTACTGGTCCGATACATGTCAAAACATTATGGCGGAGGAGAGCACGTGCTGTGCCGTGCCGTGCTGGCACTGCACTAGTTCGGAAATAGCCTATTGCGTGCCTGTAAGCGGGGGGATAAGAGCTGGTTTTAGAGTGAGTGTATTGAAAAGTCTATTTACTCCTAGTCAATGACAAAAAGCAAGGCCTTCGCACGTGAAGTTTGACCAACTGTACCCCCCACAGATGACACACCAGACCCTCAACCCCCGGACTACGACTCGCCATCGCCAGACAACAAGCTGTACCGGCCGCGCTCGTGGCCCGGCCAGCCTCACAGCGGTGACAGACAGATGCCCGTGTGGCAGGACACGCACCAGGTAATGTTACCAGCCACTCGCTTCGCTTCCTGATTCCGAGTCTCCCTTGCTAGCAGCCCACAACCGGCCTTACTCTTGAGTAAGCAAGCAAGTGTAGTGGGCAAGGATCAAGATCCGGCCTACCTTAAAGCCTCCTCTAGATGTCAACAGTTACACGACTTTATCTTCAGATGACATAGCCCAAAGAATCGCCAAAGTTAAGTGGCAGTGGGCAGGACAAAGTATCGCCAAACTTAAGTGGCAATGGGCAGGACAAAGAATCGCCAAAGTTAAGTGGCAGTGGGCAGGACAAAGAATCGCCAAACTTAAGTGGCAGTGGGCAGGGCACGTTGCTCGCAGAACAGATGGTCGATGGGGACGAAAGGTTCTGGAATGGCGACCACGTATCACATACACGAATAAAATACACTTATGTTCGTTTAGTTGCCCTTTGTATTCTGGGGTGCGGTGACTCTTTCAAATAGGTAATCTTGCAGCCCAAGGTACTTTTCCTGACTTGGAAATAAAGGCGTTTTGATTGAGCGCCATCTATGTCGCTACATAAGAACTATACACTTGTAGTCATAAAACGGTTCACTTCATGATTTGGCCTAAAACTGGATAGATCATTTAAATGTCAACATTTTATGATATGTCAAATCTCGTTTGGCCATATCATTGATGTAGGATTTCTATGACAATAAAAGGTCTTAGGAAAGTAGGACCAACGAGGATTTATACAGGGTTATTTTTAAAACACTACTCCTAGAACAAAAGTTGTTGTTTATGATTTTAGTAGAGGTTGCCAGTGTTTTACAAATAACACTATATAGGGTGACTGGTAATTAGCGTACGATACTTAAAAACGTGATTGTGCTCATGATAGCCAACAACTTTTACTATGCTAATGCTTATCCTATATACTCTGCCTAATGTACTGAACAGCTGATATTTTTTTCGCGATTTCGGCTTTGCTCCCATAATAAAAGTTGTATGTTATCATGAGCACAATCACATGTTTAAGTATCGTACACTAATTGACAGTCATGTATATGTACAACGCGCTAGATTACGCGTGTCGAACTCTCACTTCAGTCGACTCGGGTGTAATGTAGTCCGTACACCTTGAATATTACACTATGTTGAACGAAACGCGTAAGTGCTACGAAATTCATGTCACTTAAGACCTTTTGGTCGCGAAAAAAGTATCCTCAAACAGCTGGCTTAGCGCTGCATGTTTTAATAGTTCGGTTAGACGGCATAATGCCAATGTAGCGCTGCAGCGAACTGTTTGATCTTTTCAGTATTTAGACAGTTTACATGAAAAGGTTTATTTATTACTAAAACATATAGTATAGGTATAGGTATAGGTACAACGGGCTGTTGTCCGCAACTCCACGTCTTAAGCGCGTATTTTGCGTACGGGTGGGACAGATGAGTCACTCGATCCACCCCAGCTCCTCAAGAAAGGCTAGCAGCGCCTTGGTGTCGCTAACCATTTCGCTAAGGTTACCTGGGTTTCCGAAGTACTTTGCCCTATATCCTGCGACCACAGGGCAGCTTAGAAGCAGGTGAGCTGCTGTCTCGTCCTCCTCCATGCAGGCTCTGCAGAGCGGACTGTCTGTAACTCCTAAGACAGAAAGGTGCTTGTTAAAGGTCCCGTGGCCAGTTGTAATGGCCGTTAGTTTGCGTAACTGTATTTTGGTTAGTCGTAGGGCCTTTTTCGTAAAACGGCCATCAATGGAGGGAAGTGCCTCCTTGGCCTGCCTGCACTCACCATGTTCTCTCCATAGTTTGTGGTGTAGATCTCTGGTGCGTTTCCTTACCAGATTGCGTAGGTATCCAAAGGGAAGCGGCACAATAGGTTCGGGACCCATTGCTGCCATGCTCGAACCCCTTCTGGCGAGTTCATCCGCTGCATCGTTGCCTCGGGAATCGCTGTGTCCTTTAATCCATTGAATGGTTACTTGGTTGTGTTTACCCACCTGGTTGAGCTGTTGGTGGCACTCGTATATTAGCCCAGAATTGACTGTGTGACTATTCAGCGCTTGCAGGACAGCCATGCTGTCTGAGAGTTGAGTGGTCCTTAACTTTCCTGGTCGTGACAGCTAACGCTGCCAGGGAAATGCCCAAGCATTCAGCCTGGAACACTGTGTTATGAACCCCCAAGGGTGTGGCTATGTGGATGTTGAGATCCTCTGAGAAGACTCCCGCACCCGTGCCATTACCTGTTTTTGACCCGTCTGTGAAGATCCGCAGCTCAGCTGGACACAGTCCCTCGCAACGGTCATCCTCATACAGTTGGATTTTGTATTTTTTATCAAAGATAAATTGCTTGGGTACCCGGTCATTGATTGCTCTGGTTATGGGAATTTCATTGTTGAGTTCCTCGAGCAGGGCGGTATGTTGTGTCTGTCTCTTACCCCAGAGATCCAGTGTTTTGAGACGAACTGCCGCCATCGTTGCCTCCTGTTGTATGAACAGGTGGAGTGGCGGGAGTCCCAGCATGGCCTCGAGCGCTGCAGTCGGAGTAGTCCTTATGCATCCCGTTGTTGCCATGCAGGCTAGCCTCTGCATTTGTTGAAGTTTGTTTGCTGCCGTGGTTAGCTTAGTGCGAGGCCACCACACCACGGCTCCGTAGGTAATCATAGGTCGAATTACTGCATTGTATAACCAGAGTATGATTTTAGGGGATAGGCCCCACCTCTTACCTATCATTTTCCTGCATTGCCAGAAGGTGATACACGCTTTGCTTAGCTTATTTTCCAGGTGGGCGCTCCAGTTCAACTTACTGTCTAGGATAACTCCCAGGTATCTTACCTCGTTTGATAGTTGGAGTTCAGTGTTGAACAATTTGGGCAGGTTAAAGCGGCCTAGTGCTCTTTTTTGCGTGAACATGTCTAGTTCAGTCTTAGAAGGGTTCACTGACAAATCATATTCCCTGCACCAGCGTTCTACAATGCGGAGTGCTTGTTGCATGAGGTTGCAGATTGTTCCAGTCACCTTCCCCGGTACGAGAATCGCTAGGTCGTCTGCATACCCTACTGTGTAGTAACGATGCGCATTGAGTAAAGTGATCAGTTCGTTGATTACCAGATTCCACAGTAGCGGTGAGAGTACACCCCCCTGCGGGCAACCTCTAGCTATCAAGGCCAACTGTTGTTCTTCTTCAATGCGAACTACTCGTTTACTTAGCATATTAGTAATCCATTCAATAAGTACCTGCTCCACCCCATGCTTGGAGAGGGCGGTACCTATGCTGGAAAAGTTCGTTCTGTCGAAGGCTCCTTCGATGTCTATAAAAGTGCCCAGGCAGGTACCTTTCTGATGAATTGCTTCCTCTATCTGGCTCACAACCTGATGAAGAGCAGATTCTGTCGACTTACCTGAGCTGTATGCATGCTGATTCCCGTGTAATGGTAATGCTTTTAAGGCTCCATCTCGAAGTTCCCTTTCACATAACCTTTCCATCGTCTTTAGCAGGAATGAGGTCAGACTTATGGGTCGATAGGATTTAGCGTTAGTATAGTCACTCTTACCTGGCTTAGGAATGAATATTACTTTTACTTCCCTCCATCCTTTGGGAACGTATCTAAAGGCCAGGCACGCTCTCAATAATGGCAATAGGCGCGATGCCAGGGGTGTCCCACCCCACTGCAGTAGTGCAGGAAAAACACCGTCCGGACCCGGTGCCTTAAATGGATGGAAGCTTTGGATTGCCCATTGAAGTTTCTCCAGCGTAATTACCTTGTGTGCATATCGCCAATCATCGTCTGTTGGTGTTCGGGTTGCCTCTGACCAGTCTGTTGCCTGTACGAAAACACAGTCTGGAAAGTGAGCTTCGATTAAGACACGTCTAGCTTCTTCCGGAGACGTGGTGAGTGTGTTGTCTGTTTTGCGTAGCGTGGACGGCCCAGGGGCATCCTGTTGGGTACTAAAACATAAGTCGATGCTTTTAATGAAGTAGACGATTGTTGCAGGACTGGTGCGGGGCGGAGGCCGAGGACAAGCCGGAGCAGCTGGCCTACGACCAGTGCGACGGACCCTGGCAGCAACACAACCTCTGGGCGCCGGGTATGCTACCATCATCTAACGAGTTCAGACCAGGGGTGCTATTCTCTAAGAAAACAGCCTTGAGCGCAGCGCTGGCCGCGGCGACGAAATCCAAAAAGGTACATTGGATTAACAATCCAATTGACCTTTACATTAGGTTGTTAATTCAATGTACTGCGCTCTCGACTCGTCGCTGCGGCCAGCGCTGGGCTCAAGGCCGTTTTCTTAGAGAATAGCACCCCAGGAATCAGAAAAAAGGACTAGGATGCAAACCAATCTAGTCAGATTATAATCTACCGAAAAATAATGCGTTAAATTGTGAGCAGTATGTTACGGTTACAATCTTTCGAATCTCCCTACATAGTTTGCAATCTAACGGTATTTACTATGATACAGTGACATATTTATGTAACAGTAAAATCGTAAACACCGTTAGATTGTAATCTATCTTGTGAGATTGTGAACCTTATCAAACAAATCTCGATTTAATTTATTACTTTTCGATATACACCTTTAAATTTTAATTGTTTTAATTGTGGTTTGAATCCCGTGGAGGGTCGATCCGGTACATGAAACGCTATCGATTTGTAAAGATAAAATTAAAAAATAAAGTACCTTTTTTTCAAAACTCGTATTAATTTACGCATGTACGAAATTAATTTCTTTAAGAAAACGCCAGGCGAGCGAGTTCAGTGACCTGTAGGTAGTTTGTACTCAACGCCGACTATTAACTACAAGTCATACCGGATTGACCCTCCACGGGATTAAAACGATTAAAATTTAGCGGTGTATTGTAATAGATTTATCGAACTTATAAGAGCGGGAGATATCGCTCTTGGGCGAAGAAAGAAACAAAAACCGGCCAAGTGCGAGCCGGACTCGCCCATGAAGGGTTCCGTAGCAGCAAGTAACATAGTATAAAAGCTCTTGTAATGTGTTGTAACTTTGATCGATGTTTAAATAATAGTGTATTTTTTTCGATTTATGATGCATTAAAAAAAAAAATACTTACTAGATTTCGTTCAAACCAATTTTCGTTGGTAGTTTTTATAGTAATGTACATCATATATTTTTTTTAGTTTTATCATTCTCTTATCTTAGAAGTTAGAGGGGGGGGGACACACATTTTACCACTTTGGAAGTGTCTCTCGCGCAAACTATTCAGTTTAGAAAAAAATGATATTAGGAACCTCAGTATCATTTTTGAAGACCTATTCATAGATACCCCACACGCATGGGTTTGATGAAAAAAAAATTTTTGAGTTTCAGTTCTATGTATGGGGACCCCCAAAATTTATTGCTTTTTTTCTATTTTTGTATGAAAATCTTAATGCGGTTCACAGAATACATCTACTTACAAAGTTTCAACAGTATAGCTCTTATAGTTTCGGAAAAAAGTGGCTGTGACATACGGACGGACAGACAGACAGACAGACAGACAGACAGACAGACAGACATGACGAATCTGTAAGGGTTCCGTTTTTTGCCATTTGGCTACGGAACCCTAAAAAGGTCTTGTATCTTTGTTAGGTCGGAAAGTTTTCAGACCACCTGTATAAATGCAAGTATATTTGAAACCTTTAATAAAAATGTAACTTATTGTCTGTCTGTTTGTTCCAGCGTCCGACTTCTCTCTCAAACCAGCCGTAGACCCGCTGGACATCCACACGGACTACCTGACTCCTGCGCAGATGCTGGCCACGGCTGAGGAGTGGCTGCTTCTCAACGGCTACCCATTGCTGCAGCAGGAGTACGCGTCCTCGTTTGAAGAGTATGGGGTAAGTGATATACAAACAAATCAATAGAATAAACTTTATTGTACACCAAAAAAAAAAAACTAATACAACTTATCATCATTATCGTATCAGCCGAAAGATGTCCACTGTTGTACATAGGCCTCACCCAAGTGTCGCCCCTGTTGCATCACGCATCTGATCTGATGTAAACTAGTGCTTGACTGCGATCCCACCTGATGGTAAGCAGTGAGGCAATCGTTGATGGAGAGGTGCACTGGGGGGCTATTCTCTAAGAAAACAGCCTTCAGCGCAGCGCTGGCCGCAGCGACGAGTCGAGAGCGCAGTACATTGAATTAACAACCCAATGTAAAGGGATATTGGGTTATTAGTCCAATGCGCTTATTTGGATTTCGTCGCGGCGGCCAGCGCTGCGCTCAAGGCTGTTTTCTTACAGAATAGCACTCCATTATAGTAGTAGTTTAGTGTTTTTAATGCTTTTTATGTTGCAGCTGTTGGACGATAGCACGGACTTCGTGCGCGGCGCCCACCAGGCTCCACACTCGTCAGAGATCGACCTCAGCTTCACTACAGGTGACTAATCCACTAGTTTCTGCCGGCGGCTTCACTCGCCTCACTGTCGAACATTGGAACTCACACTCACTGTATTTAATTATAAATTCAATTGCCGTCACGCATCTTGAGCGCTGGCTTCAAGTTGCGCAGAAGTCAAATATTCGGTCTCTTGAGTGGTGCTAAGTGAGACGCGGGGGCGGGGAGCGTCAGTGATGGGCTCGCCGCGGCATCGCGTCATAGACGTCACTCCTCATTTGTTCACTGCGTTGCTGCATGTATCTAACAACGAAGACGATTGGCTCGCCAATGTATGGAATACGCAAAGCGATCCCCACTCTGACGCCGAGCGTTCAAGATCCGTGATGGCAACTGTAGCCTCCAGATGCCACGGTGGCAGGTCAGCAAGGAGGCTCGCCACTTCGCGGGCGACCGTGCGGTATCCCCGCATCATCCGTATTGCCATGACCCTCTGGTAGGCGTTCAGCTTGCCCGCCGGGCGCTTTTACAGCGACAGCGCCTTGTAAACGGCCATAAACCGATCGACCCCCGCGTAGAGCCTCCGGCAGGAGGCGTCTGGACCCCTGAGATTGGGCAGGAGCCGCTTTAGGGCAGCCCTGGTCCGTTCCAGTCACGAAATTCCACCGACTGTTGAGGATAAGTCCCAGGTACTTCATCGTCGACCCGACGGTCCGGTGAGTACCCGTGTTATGAAGGTGAGGATGCCGTTGCCGCTCCAGTTACTTCCCAAAGAGGGGATTTAACCTCATAATTATGGCGTGCCCAGAGCTGGGTGGCTATAGTGGCGGTCGCTCTATGGCCATGAGAGCCCTTGAACTCTGTCCGCCATGCCGCGACTTGATATACAACTTGATTTTATACATTCCATTTTTTATTACCTTTTATTGTTTTAATAATAAAAATAATTCATTCATTATTCTAATAGGTTAAAACAGAAACTTCATCCTTTTTCCACATTTAAAGACTTAATTGGATTTATTATTTTATTATTCTTACTAACTATTTTAACATTAACTAATCCGTATTTATTAGAAGACTCTGATAATTTTATCCCAGCTAATCCTTTAGTTACCCTAGTTCACATTCAACCAATTTTATTTGATTGTTATTTTACAATGAATTCCTAATAAATTGGGAGGAGTAATTGCTATAATAACTAACTCTGTCCGTCATGTCGCAACTTGACGCAACAGTGGCGTTACACCTCCACGCGTAAATCGTACATCGGCGGCAGGCAGGCCGTCGCCTCGTGGGGGATCGTGCAGGATCCCCGCACCAACTGAACTTCAAGTGTAGGGAAACCTTGTAAAAAAAGAAATACTAAGACTGTTATTTATATTGTGTACAGAATGTCCATGTGTGTGCAAGGAGACAGTGTGCGTGCTGTCAGTGAGGCAGCTCGCGCGCGCCATCCAGCGGCACCACGCCGCGCTCACGGTACTGATGCAGGAACAGGCGCTCAGGGACAGACTGGTAAGCTATTGATGGCGACCATTACACGGGCATGCAAGCGTCAATCAATTCCATCAATCATGATTGACGGTTTCCGTCGTTTCGTCAGTATCATGTAAACGTCAATCATTAAGGCGGTAGATTTTTTGTCAATCAAAACATTGACTGTGACAAAACTGACAGCAAGACCTGCCGTGTAATGGATGCCTATTTACTTCTATACAACCTTATTTTGAGTATTTGTGAAACCGATACCGACCGACCGTATTTGCGATATATAATTATATATATACTAAAAATAATCAACCTATCTATCTATATAATTCGGTTTCTCCATGCAAACTGTCCAATAAAGTTTATAATTTTGTATGGTGAGGCGGATTTTTTTATCGTATCTTTAAAAAAAAAAAAATTGTTGAAGGTTGTTCAGTTTCCACTACTGAGCAAGCCCTTAAAGTTTGTGGAGGGCTGTCCCTTACACCTTGTATACTAAAAATAATGTTGTATGTCCTATACCTACCGCTATCTACACTAATATAATAAAGAGGTAAAGTTGATTTTTTTGTTTGTAGGAGGTAATCACTAGAAGTACTGGTCCGATCGCTAAAATTTTTTCACCGATAGAAAACTGCTTAATTCCTGAGTGACATAGGCTATATTTTACGTACGCGAGCGAAGCTGCGAACAAAAGCTAGTTATTTATCAAGGGCTACAAGCGCGGGTCCTTTGCAGAGTGCGCTGTCCAGGGCAATCCTGCCGCTCCCATTCGAGGAGTGTCCCACACGCGACACCGACCCGTTGCGGCCGGCGGACGCCGTGCTGGGCGCGTCACGAGCTGCCAGCGCCCCGCACGCGCCGCACGCGCCGCACGTCACACACGACCCACACGCGCCGCACGCACCGCACGTGCTGCACGACATCGGGCGCGGGCGCGGCCGCCTGCTGCAGGCGCGGCGCCTGCTGGGCGTGGGACCTGGAAGACCTGGTCGTCTATGAACACGACTAGCTAGCTGACATAGCTGTATCAATCTGTGCTGTTGCAGAATATACCAAATACATTTACCCTCAAGCCGCTTGCGTCAGATTGCTCCGAGAGTTTTCGCGTCCTATTCGCCAGGGTCGTGTGTTAGCGACTGGGTACTGCATCTCGTTCAGCTCTTCAATCCCCATAGGTGACAGAAGAGCTGACGAGATGCGAGTGTGTAGTCGTGGATGTGCGACCCTGGCGGGATAGACGCGAGAGTGTTTGTCGGATATATCCGACGTTGGTGGTTAAAAAGTTAATACTAACAAAACCCTTTTGTAAAACAAAGTTTTTAATGTTTAAAGAAAATTTCGTATTAGTGTTTGTAGAATCGACCGGCCGAAGCTAACAATTAATAGCTCTCTTTACCTATAATGTCATGTTCAGATTTTTCTAAACAGACCATCGATTAGTTCTGAAAAGTTTCACCAATTAAAGCCTGGTTCGCGTCATTTGTCTTTCCTCGACCCTCGACTCGAGAAAGGTCAGTATATTTTTCCATCAGGAAATTCTTAACTGATTATCCAAAGTATAGATTTTAGCCTTTGATACAGTCGACTGTACATTCAAGATAATATTTATACTACAAACTTCCTACTATGACTTATAAACACGGTCAATAATAGCAGATTATGTGATTAAGAGATAAAGCAGTGTCTTTAAGTTGCGGGCGGCATGTTGAATTCCGAAATAAACGAGGGTTGCTAAGTTTTAATCCCGAACGTAAGTGATGGATTAACCTGAGTAAAGAGAGGAATGCAAGTCGCCCAAGACAAACAGCTTTATCACCGTGTTGTATACTCTAATTTTTACACCATCTGTGAGATAATTAAAAGACAATTTACTGAAACAAATAATATGTTAGAGAAATATAAGTATTGTTTAACAAGTTAACTTTATCTATCACTCGACATGTTTTGAGATTTGAAACAATCAAAATTCACTAGGTACTCTGATTTCGCTCCGCCCTTTCATTCATTTTTTTTTAGACACACATCAGTAACCACATTTTATTCTTTTTTCATAGTGGCCAGTTCGGTATTTGAATAAACAAAATGTTTTTATTTTCAAAGTTTTCAAGTTCCAAATTTAAATCTCATTATTCCCTGGGGATCGTCCATACTGCATTATCTTTGTAGAGACAGAATGACTTTATGTGACGGTGGTGTAAAAATAAAATTCCCAAGTATATGTGGCTGATTATACTGTGGGTATATTTAATTTTATATTTTTACTCTTCTCTTTTGGAGCTGACATTATCTCTAAATTATTGCTAGTGTCCAATAAATAGAGAAACAAAAATGTGCACTTTTGTAAGTTCCTATACTCTAAAATCTACATGAAAACCTATAATTACTGTGCGTTCAACCGATTTTGACTTTATTACATTGGTGGCATGACAAATGGCGGGTGCAGTAAATAGTTGGTATTGTAACCACTTTTTTCGCTTTTAATGCCATCCTTATGCCTACAAAATAGATCTCAAAATCGGTTGAACAGACAGTAAAAAAAGGTTTCTTTAAATATCTAATCTTAACGCGAATAGGGTATAATATATTCAAAAACCAAAGTGTTTTACTAGTTGACTCGGCAAACGTTGTTCTGCCAAATAAATTATCAAAGAAAAAAGTTAGGGGTGTGGGTAGGAGGCTAAAAAATAGCCTACGAACTATTCTCAGACCTACCAAATAAATACAAAAAAAAAATCGGTCAAGCTGTTTCGGAAGAATTCGGTAACAAACACTGACACGTGATTTTTATATATTAGATGAGTAAGTTCACTACTCGATAGATTTACAAAGAGTAAAGGGTTGACCACACGTTTGCAAACTAGCGTTCCAACCGAGGTGACCTTGGATTGTGTGTGTTGGTTTGTGTTGCGGCTACATGGACGTAAGCCACGCGCCAACACGTTCGGTGGTTGGGAAGACACGCCTCCCGACCAAGGGCGTTGCAGGTCGTGGATTACAACTGCTGTCTACACGGATTGCAACTAGCAAGGTCACCTTGGTTGGGACGTTGGATTGCAACCATCTGGTCATCGGTTTATAAAACTATTGTATACTTTATATTTAGAGTATACTGTCTCTAAGACTGGTTTGATTCGTAAGTTCCTATTTTATATTGTTAGACAGAACTATGTAAGAAAATCTCACAAGTTCAGGTACATTTGAATGCAGAATTTGAAATAATTATAAAATTTTGAAACTATGAACCTTATGTCATACATGGCCTAGTTCAAACTCAATTTTCCCCGGAGTTTGTTTCGGTGTTTCTTCTCAGGGTACTCACCTAGGAAATACCGAGACCATTTAGTTTAAACTGACGAAAAAATTTACATGTAAAAGTCATTTTTTTTTTAATATTTTTTATTTAACCTTTCAATCGTGGAAATTACAGACACAATATAAAAACAATAGGTGCGCGAGCGCCGGCGTTTGTTTGGGGTTTAATGAATTAAATTAAATAATATTTAGCTTTAGCACACAAATTTTAAAGATTTCATCAACAACGAAGTTAAGCTCCAAAACTGCTAATAAGAAAAGTACAACATGGACTTTGACGTCAAAGTCTATCACGCCCGTATGGTCGTTATAGAAAACGACGACTTAGCAAGAGAGACATTTGTTTAAAATTGTTATACCGCGTACATCGAAGGACTGGAACAATTTACCTGCTGCGATCTTCATCCGATCATAATTTGAGTTTCTTCAAGGCTACAGTGAATATGTTCTTAATAAAGTAGAGCGTCTCGCCATCAACGATTGTATTACTGCAGTGCAGGTTCCCACCTGATCGCAGTCAAGGATTGCTTTATGTTACGTAAAAAAAATAACTGTTTTTTTCTCAGGATAATCAGCTAGGAATCACCGGCCTCATCTAGTTCAACCTTTTAAAGACACAATAGAAACAAATGATAGAACACAAAATAGATAGGTACAGAAGTCAATCTACATACAGAGCGCGCTCGAGCAACGCACACAGACACCGCTCACGGACACGATATCTCGGAGCGCCTCGGCCCGCTCGTCGAACAGTTCCGGCTCAAACGCTCATTAGTGTGCGTCCACCGAGCGTAGGTATAAAAAGTGAAGTACATACATGCGATTGTCTTCTGTACCTATCTATTTTGTGCTTGGGGTTTAATGAATTAAACTGACGAAAAAAAAAATCGTATTCTGAATTCGAATTCGCCTGAACTTGAGAGATTTTCCTACAGGTGGAATATTCCATCCTATGTAAACTTGGTTACTGTACAACTGTACTGTTTCACTTAGTCTATTACCAATTAATTGATTGTTGCTAAATACATAAGCGTAGTATTATGCCTTCGTTCGTGACGGATATTGCACTTATCCGTATGAAAGCTTCGTAGCTTCTATAGATTGATCTTACAGTAAAAGATAATTATGATTACAACGACCCTTTTTCTAGTTTCCAGTTATAATTTGACTACTATCGACAAAAATAACATACATTCAGCCGAACATAAAACCTCCTCCTTTTCGAAGTCGGCTAAAAAAGGAACAAAATAGGGGATAAAGCATTGTCTATATGTAAGTCGCAGGCGGCACGTTGGATTCTGAGAGCTTTCAAAGAAGCTCGCAAAACGTATGTACAGATACCGGCACGGATCTTGAGTGCTGGCTTCAAGTTGCGCAAAAGTCGAATATTTGATCTCTTTAGTGGTACGAAGTGAGACACGGGGGCGGGGAGTGTCAGTGATAGGCTCGCCGCCCCATCGTGTCATAGACGTCACTCATGATTCGTACCCTGCGCGTGCTGCATGTATCTAACAACGACGACAATTAGTTCGCCAATGTATGGAATGCGCAAAGTGATCCTCACTCTGACGCCGAGCGCTCAAGATTCGTGCCGGTAATTCGTAGACTTCTCGTACTGCTGCCTCTGTTTACCCTAGATTTTAAAACGTTTACAAGTGAAAAACATGTTGTACTGTTTAAATATACGTATGTACATACATCTTGTGTAATAGTATGTTTAAAGTATAGTGTATCTGTCAACATATGATGTTAAATGAGTGCACTCTTGTAGAATGTTAACTAACGTGATCTCGTCGTGTTGATGTACTTCTGATCAAATTAAAAACATATTTTTGTAATTATTTCTAATAAATCGTAGTGCTATCTCTCTGGGATGGTACTAATGTTAAAAAATGCAATCGTGTTTCTTTTTGATCCGCCCGCCACACTATTCTCAACCACTGTTAACGTTGTACTAACTACAGTTGCCATCACGGATCTTGAACACTTGCGCAGAAGTCAAATATTCGGTCTCTTTATTGGTGCGAAGTGCGACGCGGGGGCGGGGAGTGTCAGTGATTGGCTGGCCGCGCCATCGCGTCATAGAAGTCACTCCTGATTCGTTTACTGCGTTGCTGCATGTATCTAACAACGAAGACGATTGGCTCGCCAATGTATGGAATGCGCAAAACGATCCCCAATCTGACGCCGAGCGCTCAAGATCCGTGACGGTATTGTACGTCGGATATATCCGACAAACACTCTGGCAACTGTACGTGAAGCGGACGCCGCTTGAAGATTGGTGTTAACCAAATCTGGAATTAAATCTCAAATCTTTATTGCTTAATTAATCTACATATTGACTGTATTGATAGACAGCTCGCTTCACATAAGACGGTCACAGCGTTTTTCAGAATAGTACTATTGAGCTGAGTGATGGTCAGAAAATCTCAAAATTTTCGGACATATCTCAGGTTTTAGCTTTTAAATTCCAAACTTAACTCTCTGTCTATTACAATTCCTGAGATTTAGGGTCAATTCCCACTGAAAGAGCAGCGGCCGGCAGCGTTAGTCTAAGATCCGATAAGAACGACCTTCACCGGTCTGTTTAATGGATGAAACGTATTTTATTAAAAATATTTTTGATTTAATTTGAAAAAAAAAAATATAGAAGTTTGCGGAACAGAGTTTAGTCTTTGGGAACTTTGATACCGTGATGTAGGCCTCGTTTGACGGCACATCTTTAGTTCGTAGTGGCGATATAGATGGCGTTACTATGGAATAGAATAAAACAATCAAAGAGAAACAAACATTGGTATTTATTACTTATAAATAGGTTACCTTTACTGTACAAACGTATGTAAGTCTAACTAAATAGCTTTCGAATCCTCAAACGCCTCTTAACTTTGACAGACGTACAGTTTTGTATTATAGCTTTTGCTGGGTTTCACTGAAGGCAGACACCATGGCGGCGCGACAAGTCGCCACTACCAACAAAATGTATACAGCTCTATAGGGTTAAGTTACTCACCTGGTGTCCGTTTGGTTGCGCAACCAATTTGGTGGCGCGATCAGCTCGGACGTGTGGCGAATCTGGTGTCTGTATGGTGGCTAGTTTTTTAGCTAAAAGCTATGTTTCACCGGGACACCGTAGCGGCACAACTGGTCGCGCCACCATGGTGTCCCGTTGAAATATAGTCCTAAGTGTCTAACACTAATGACAGTTCAAAAATTAAGAATTTGGAGTTGACCCTTTTAACCCAAATGTTGACTGATAGAGAATGCATTGTAGCATAGAGTTCGCCCATGTACCACTACTGTAATTACCGGAGACTTAAGTTGCGTTTGTGGATTCGGCCTTAAAAACATATAACACATTTATCATAAAAAAGTTAGACCAAAGTGATAACCTAACACAATAGCTTTAGAACCTAGCTCGCATCACATGGTAGATTTTCTTTTTCACTAAAATAATTACATTAATCTAAATAGACGACACTTGGGGGAGGCCTATGTCCAATAGTGGACGTCTATCGGCTGAAATGATGATGATGAATCTAAATAGATCGTTTCAAATGAAACGCACGGAAGGAGTCTTTCTGTAGTTCTATCTCTCTCACACTTGACTTATTAGAACTAAATACTCTCGTTTTAAGGTGCGAACGGACCTCACGCTCTAATGAGTTGCACTTTTAAGGGTTGGAAAGGGATAAAATTATATTTGTGCATCCCAATGTTGTTGCACTTTTAATATGTCTAAACATAACTGTATAATTAATAGATAGCCACAGTTTTTACAAAAACAAATATATTGTAGATGCGTGATCGAGTCAGAAATGAAGATATCCGCAGGAGAACCAAGGTTGCCGACATAGCACGAAGAATCGCCAAACTTAAGTGGCAATGGGCAGGGCACATTGCTCGCAGAACAGATGGCCGTTGGGGCCGAAAAAATTCTAGAGTGGCGAGCGCCTACCGGAAAACGCAGCGTTGGAAGGCCTCCTAGAAAGTGGACCGATGACCTGGTGAAGGTTGCGGGAATCCGATGGATGCGGGACGCACAGGATCGTTTTTTGTGGCGACACTTGGGACTTGGGGAGGCCTATGTCCAACAGTGGACGTCTATCGGCTGAAATGATGATGATGAAATAAATTGTAAAGTGGCGTGAAATGCACCAACTTACACTCAGTTCGTGTGGTGGGTTACGGGCCACTCTTTCTCTTAGAGAGAAGGCCTCTGTCCCAACAGTGGGAATTTTGTAGACTAACAATGCTTAAACTTTGAATGGTGTCTAAGTCCATAAAAATGAAAACATAATTAAGTATTATTAAGTCGTTTTTAACCAAAATTAAAGTGATTGTGATGATTTCTGCATGAGATCATTAACCTACCATGCAATGTGTGCTTCTTTATGATATTATACCAATTGCTAAATAATAGACAAAAAAATGGTTATCTCAAAAATAGGTTATACAATTTCAGAGACAAACTTATTTTTGGAAATCTTTCGCCAAGTTCACACACTTATTACTATAAATCAGAAAAATATTAAATTAAAGGTAGAGTAAGAGGAACATTTAAAGTAATAACTAGATACTCTATAGTTTACAACACTTCATTATTCATAATGATATACAATAGTTTGGCCCCCGAACTTACTCTACTACACAGGGAGGCAACATCTGATGTATAAAACTTTTTTTGTCATCATTTTGATTCGAGGCTAATTTTTATTGCATTTTTTTTTGTTAGTTTGAAAGACTATCAATTTCAATAATTATTTATAGTGAAAGTTCCAATGCGAACTAAAAAACAAGCATTTTTTTTGGGATATTGTCTCAAGTGGCCCTTAAACTTATTAGAATCGACCGATCTTGGATTTTTTTTGTGTGGTGAATTAAAATGACATAATTATCCTGATCAAATTAGAACAACAACAGCCAAAGTATTTGTTACATTAATATATGGGTACTACTAGTATCAAAGACACAAACGTTTATGAAGAACATGACAAAAAAAGTCTGGTAATTTCCATTTCTTCATTTAAAATTGCATACATCCGAGTTGTCCCCCCCCCATATTATTATTATGTTAAAGAACTAAAACGCTATTATTTAAGAAATCATTTTTACAAAATCATAATTATTTTATATAAAGTATTATTGAATTCTTTCTACATACAACACAACGCCTCAATATAACGCTTAAATTAATAATACAGGAAAGGACGGAACTGTCAAAACTATTTAGAAATGAGAATAGGATCGATTGGCATGTTGTGACGTCACGATTTTCTGTCAAATCGAGGAAAGAAATTTTAAAATTTAATTATTTTACAAAAAAAAAATATATTTACGAACTGTGAAAGATAAAAGTTTAATCAGAATCCAGTTCTTCTATTTTACTCATCTCCGAGTTCTTCAATTTTGCCAAAATTTCTTTCTATTTCTTTGACAGTACGAAGTGACGTCACAACATGGCAATCGATCCTATTCTCATTTGGTATGCGTTCCACAGTTAATTCGTAGTTAAGTTCGTAAGAATAGTTGTCAAAAAATAAAAAGCCCAAGTTGCCATAATTATGTCAAAACTAATACGCAAAAAGAATACTCGCAATATATTCCATCATTATTATTTAAGGCGCCATAAAAAATATATATATTTTAAACATTTTATGTAATTAATTATTATTTTATTGTTTCTTTCAGTTTCGTTCCAAGTTACATTCTATGGTCTTTCTCAAATGTCAAAACGTACGTTTTATTTTTTAACGAGTTTAAGAATATTTAAATAAACTATATTATGATTGAGCGTCGTCGTCAAAACTATCGACCCCAATAAATACGTTTCAAGATGGTTTCAAGTGATCTTAGTTCGGCTGAAGCACGTCAACAAGTGTGTTGACACATGTTGATAGAGTACATTACGATTGAAGTGTTTTATCTTCAAATTCCCAATTAAGGTACCGGCCTTATAAATACTACACTGTTCTCGAGTAGAGATCAGTTCACATGGAGCAATAATGATAATTGTCATTACATTTAAAATTATATCGTCGTTGCAACTTTAAGACCTCTTATGTGTAAAATTCAACTTTATGAGCATATTGATAAAAACGTCGACGTCTGAGCTACAACAAAAATATAGGTCTCAGCTACATGCTTTTCTGATTTTAATTTTGCTATTGTTAGTTGAAATTAAAAGTAGTATGATAGTAAAAAAAACAGTTAAGTAAATGCAAAAGTAGTTTAAATGTAAAAGTCATATTTTATTAGGAAACACATTGTTGATCGTGTAATTGATAAACAAATCGACAACGATCAAATCTTCGTATAGAGCTTCAAAATGTTAAAAAGGGCGTAAATTTGCCAAAAGTGACACATAACTGTCTCCGCACACGGGCTTCAAAAAAACGCCGCTTCAAGCTTCATTTTAAGGTGGGTTTTTTTAGCTCGTATGCGGCGGTGCCGCCACAAAAAAGGCTTGAAGCGGCTTCAAGCTTCACCGGACACAAGAGATGTCGCGCGTTTCAGCTGTTTTTGCGGCCGCTTCTAGCTTTTTTTTGTGGCCCATGTGCGGGGACTGTAATAGGTCTTAAAGTCGCAACGACGATATTCATATGTAAACGCGGCAAGTAAAGATAATGCTAGTGTTGGGC
This sequence comes from Mythimna albipuncta, assembly GCA_929112965.1. Classification (NCBI taxonomy): domain Eukaryota; kingdom Metazoa; phylum Arthropoda; class Insecta; order Lepidoptera; family Noctuidae; genus Mythimna; species Mythimna albipuncta. Next base: position 341,500 of record OV815986.1, on the reverse strand, counting down.
AGCGGAATTTTTATGTTTCTGTGTTTCTTTTGGTTTGTAGGAGGTAATCTCTGAAAATACTGCTCCGATTGGTAAAATTTTTTCACCGATAGAAAGCTATATTTTATGTACGCAGGCGAAGCTGCGGGCAAGAGCTAGTATGAAATAAAGTATATTTTGAGATTGAGTTTGATCACCAATAAGGGGAAGTGATGGTTGGTATCTATCTGAATGTTATCAACATTCTCCTTAGTTTGTCGTGTTTACATAGCACCTTACAATATAAATTCTAGCGAGTCTAAAGTTTTAATACTAATATAATGCTGTCAACACCGACACTGGACGGATTCTTGTCGTTTTGATAAATGCGAGTTTTTTAAATAACAAACTTAGGCTGGGCGCAAACGTGGACACTTGTGTCAGATACAAGCTATCTGATTTCTATAGAACCAGTATGAAATCATCCAGTCCCTGCGCATACGTAAACACTTTTTGTGTACAGTTGCCTCCACTCGTGACGATCAAAAAGTGTTCGATGTCGGTAACTGGAACAAAAAGTGTCTCCGTTTGCGCGGCGCCTAACAACTCATCGGTGGAAATCCGACGATTTCTGGGTGTGTAGCACCCGAGTACACTATTTAAATATATTATTGGTCTATACATATTTTTATACAATTTAAGCTAAATTAGCTGTAAAATCTTCACAGCTAACTATCAAGTTAGGAGATGTACTTCCTAATAAAGTAGGCTCCAGATAACCGTGGAATAAAGTACATTGACCTTTTCCTAACATCTCTGCGTAGGTACCCGAAAAACAAACAATGAACTGCTTTTCATTACTAGATCATGTAAAGGATCACGATACATGTCGATTCAAGACGATGTACGTGTTTATTTCCGTTTTTGAAATTAAGAATGTCAATAAATGTAGGAGGGTCAATGACCGGTATTCCACGGTTACCTGGCGCATGTGGTCATTCATATTATAAGAAAAGGAGATAAACTAAATTTAGTATAGAATTGAACAACTTGACATATCAAGTTGTTCAATTCTATACTAAATTTAGTGTTTGTCTGACATATCCGACGTAGATAAAAACATATTTTTATCTACGTCGGATATGTCAGACAAACACTCTCGCGTTTATCCCGCCAGGGTCGCACATCCACGACCAAACACTCCATCTCGTCAGCTCTTCTGTCACCTGTGGGCATTGAAGAGCTAAATGAGGTGGAGTACTCAGTCGCTAACACACGAACTTGGCGAATAGGATACGAAATCAATCGCAAAGGGTTAAAACGAATTAATTAAAACGGTTCATAGTATCAAAAACAAGATTCACGTGATGTCATAACTGTTTTGAAAGTGAGATCTGTAGTTTGTTGTTCTAGAATTTAGCAATAATGAACTCAAAAGTGAATTTATGTATACTCAATCGGTTTATGTAGTTAACTAAAGGTAAACAATCTTGATACTTGACTTTTTATTTAAAATAAATCGTTTAAAAGACATACAAAGATTATTTAAATTTAGATAATTTTTTTTAAGTTTTTTTTATTTGATAAAAGACTTGTTAAGATTGTTTACATTTAGTTAAGTACGTAAACAGATGGAGTATAGTTATTATTACTGAGATGCCAGTCGCCGCTGCTGTCAGAAGAGCTGTCGGAGTGGTCGGCGCTGTGCTGCGCGGAGCCCGCCGCGCGCGCGCCCGCGCCCGCCGCCGCGCGAGTGTCGCTGCTGTTCGTCGGGATCGACAGCTCGCCCAGGAACTCGTTACTGTCATGGAGAAACAACTTATTGTATATCATATCTGGCTTGGCCTGTTGGTCTAGTGGTTAGTGATCCTGAATGCTTTAATAATAATAAATCATTTATTTCTTGACCCATAGATACATACCTTACAAACTAACATACAGGGTGTAAGCAACACCCTCCACAAACTTTAAGAGCTGCTCATTAGACAAAACTGAACAACCTTCCACTAGACTTTTTTACAAGAAACGAAAAAAAAATCAGCCTATACCTATACCATACAAAATTAAAAACTTGATTGGACAGTTTGTATGGTGAAGCTGCTTTATTTTTTTATTTTGAAAGATTGTTCAGTTTCGTCTACTGAGCAAGCCCTTAAAGTTTGTGAAGACCGTTCTCTTACATATATCAATCAATATTCGATAATCGGACTAGCACACAGGACCAACCGTTGTGGTATAATTGGAGGTGGCGTATATCCAGTAGTTGACAAAAATGTCCTAAGTATGATTTGCATTTCAAAGTCAAAGTAAATATATTTTATTTCACATAGGCCTACATGGGCACTTATAAAACTTCAGAAGCTAGTGCACGGTTCCAAATTGGTCGTTTCCTATGTAGAAGAACCGGCAAGAAAATCCAATGAAATTTAAATTTTATCGTGTATGACGTATAATACGTTCCAGGCGAGAATAGGATCGCCCGCCATGCCGTGACGTCACGATTTACTGTCAAACAAGGAAAGAAATTTTTAAACTTTTATTATTTTACGAAAAATTTAATTTATTTACGAACTGTGAACGGAAAAAAGTTTAACCAGAATCCAGTTCTTCAATTTTACTCATCTCTAAGTTTTTCAATTTTGCCAAAATTTCTTCGATTTGACAGTACGACGAGACGTAAAAACAGATATCGGTCCTATTCTCATTAGGAACGCGTATTTTGATATTCTAAAATTAGATAAATAATAAAGTGGTACTCACACAAGGTCATCAGTAGCTTTACTCTTCCAGGCGAAGAACTCGTCTCCGAGGTTGAAGGTGAGGTTGCTCTTCATGACCACCTTGACGGGCGCCGCCTCGCCCGGCGCCTGCCAGCGCCCGAGCGCCTGCGACCACACAACCACACATTAGCTTACGATAGCTCACAACTCACCCTTAACCGCTTGCGTCGGACTGTTCCGACGAGTGTTCAGTGGCGGATTAGCCATGTAACAAGAATTGTGAATGCTATAGACCCCACACATTCGGGGGCTCTGGGCATTACGGGCCTCGGGCTTTTGGAGCCCCGGGCATAAGGGGACCTCGCGCGTTCGGGGGCCCCGAGCATTCGGAGATCCTGAACTTATGATCGCGATGGTACCTACAATTGGAACTGTGCATTGTTCGAAACAATTACCGTGGCGTGGTGTTACTCTCTAAGAGCAGACACAAAAAAATCAAAGTATGTGTATTGAAATCCAAACACAACTAATTATTTCATTGATATGATAGTCAGTTTCTTACATTTCCCTCATTACCGTACCTTACCCATTCTTAATATACAGGGTTATTTTTAAAACACTAGCAACCTTCAGAAGTATGTTAAGGACGTCATAAACAACAACTTTTGTTCTATGACTTTTAAACATTTATCGTATTTTAGTTCATCAGAAAATAAAAATATTTAAATTGAACGTTCTAAATATTACGAAGTTTATGCGAAGCAAGCGATAGTACAAAAGCGGAGGGTAGTTGAACATGAAGTTGAGCTATTTACGGACGACCGTCACTAGTCGTTCGCTCGACTTGATGCGTTTGTGTCGCGTCATACATGTTCTTTTAGCGAAATTCGGCAGTGCGGACGTAATTATCTTTACATGATAGTGTGTCAATATTCTAATATCGAGTACAAGGAAATAATGCGAATGCTTGCTAGGTGTGATGACAATGTTTCGAAAGCCTGCTTACTATTACAACGAGAACAGTGTGCGGGAGGCGCAAGTAGATACGGCAAAATACAGAGTTGAAATGTGTTAGATAGAACAATGAAATCTTGAAGGTTTGTTTTTGGTAAATGTATTATGTTTTGTAAAAAGTCATAGAACAAAAGTTGTTGTTTATGATGTTAGTAATACGGTCCTGCAAAGTTGTTAGTGTTTGACAAATAACCATGTATAGGGTGACTGGTAATTAGTGACCGATACTTAAACACGTGATTGTACTCATGATTACGAACAACTTTCCCAAAGAAACTTTTTTTTATACTCATTAGTTTGATCGCAATAACAAAACGGCTGTTCGCGCAAATTCGCGCGCGCCTACGATCTCTCAGCTGTTAACCGCGTAACGTCGTTGTCCTTAACCTTACCTTCAATTATAGTGATAGTGCACACGCGCCGCTTGCAAACCCAACAGTGTATGTAATCAGTGTAGGTACTGACATGTTCCGGTTAATATAAGTTAAATAATGAGTATTAAAAAAAGTTTCTTTGGGAAAGTTTTCTGTAATCATGAGTACAATCACGTGTTTCATTATCGGTCACTCTATACACTGGGTTATTGGCGATTGAGAATAAGAATCAGAATTATAGTACTAAATAAGTGTAAACACGGACGGATGGAGCGTCACACAACACATAGCTTCATCTCTTTATCAGTTCAGTTTAGATCGTCGTCGTCGTAGCTGGCGCTTAGAGCCTTTGAATAAATCTTGCTACTTACTTCATCCTTAGTGTCTTCAACATAATTCTCTTTACGGGACTTCTGTCGGCGGCGCGTGGAGTCGGCGGGCGCGTGGCTGGCGCGAGCAGTTCCTGGCGCGGCCCGCGCTGCACCGTCGCGGCGCTGTGGGCCCGGCGCGCCACCGTCCGGTCGCTCCGCCACGGTCGCCACACTCATGCGCTGCCCCTGAGTGGGCGCCGCCTTCTCGCTGGAGTGCGAGGTGGTGTCGTCGTTGCGACGCTGAGGGTGGGATGATGAAACTCGACGGATGCGGGACTCGCCTGAGTAGCAAAAAAAATTGGGGCTTATTATACATGTACGTTTCGTTTTAGCTTTATATACACCGCTAAATTTTAATCGTTTTAATCCCATGGAGGATCGATCCGCTACATGAAACACTATCGAGTTGTGACAAAATTAAGCAGCAGCATATTATAAAAGCGAATGCTGTTTACTAAGAATGACTTGCTAGTCTTAGCTAGTCTCCATTTGGGTAAGACAATTTTGTGTTTATTACGTGTATTTTTGTTGTGAAAATCGCTTCTGATTTTAAAGAGTTCTAAGTTTTTACGTACATACAAAATGCTTTCCAAGATGTAAAGAGAAGGCAGAGTAAGTATATCGATTTCTTTGAATTTATTTCTGAGGGACTCGCGAGGGCCCATTTTATAAAAAGCCCGGAATGCTCTCTTTTGTAATATGAAAATTGAGTCTACGTCAGCTGCAGGTCTCCACAGTTAAATACCATAAGACATAATACTGTAGAAATAAGCATAGTAAACTAACCTAGCTGTGGCTACATCTATCAATTGCCTTATTTTTCTTATTGCATATGCAGCTGAGCTTAGTCTTCCCGAGAGAGTTCTAATATGAGTACCCCACTGCAGTTTAGAATCGATAGTTATACCCAAAAACACGGTTTCTGTAATAACATCCAGTTTTTTGCTGTCAAGAATTAGATTGACGTCAACTTGAGGGACATTTGGCAATGAAAACTTTATACATTTAGTTTTATTTGCATTTAATAAGAGATTATTAGCTGCAAACCATTTCGAAAGGACAGCCAGACTCTCGTTGACATGCAAGACATCCCCATCTTTTCTGTCTACTTTAAAAATAAGAGAGGTGTCATCAGCAAATAGAATTATATCGGATAAATTAGCCATCATGAAGGGAAGGTCATTAATATAAACTAAAAAAAGGAAAGGGCCTAGAATTGAACCCTGAGGCACGCCCATCTTTACTAAAGACCCCGAGGACGTCACCCCATTAATGGATACTTTTTGCTGCCTGTAAGATAAATAGGAAAAACAAGATCAGCAGCTCGTCCACGAATTCCGTAATGATGTAATTTACAGATCAGAGTATTATGGTCAACACAGTCAAATGCTTTAGAGAGGTCACAGAATATGCCAATAGCATCCTGGGACTTCTCCCAGGATTCTGACTGTGACTGATGAGTTTCACTCCTGCATCTGTTGTTGACCTTCCTTTCGTGAAACCAAACTGATGACTATGCAAAATCCATAAGTCTTCAGTGTTTTTTGTGTTAAGACTTTTGAATGCTTTTATTATTGTATCCACTATCTAACTTTGTATCTTTTGTTGCATGAAGATTAAATAAATAAAGTATACGCTTACACCCATACACGATCCTATATCTTTTTATAATGTATTTTATTTTTTATTATTATTGATAAGCTCGCTTACCATCAGGTGAGATGGTGCTCAAACCATCTCACCTCATAGTAAGCGATGATATGTATTGAACGGGATAAAGTACATTTAATATAATAAACTGATTTTGAATTTACATAAAATTGTGTATTGAGTTAAATGCTCTCAACTGATAGATGATAGAATTACTTAATAAACCTCCAAATCAAAATTTGGAGTTTGTTTTCTTCAAGACTAGAAATATTAAGAGAACAAGTTTGCTAAATTGACACTTAGTAGTTTTGATCATGCGTTTGTAATTACCTGTTGATTAATTATTGATTCAATAAAAAGTAAATATCACCTTGATGAGGTAAAACACTTTTTGCGCCCGTTCACGAGCATGACGCGTGCATCAACCCAACTCAGCTTAACCATTTTGAAGAAAACCGAACGGTCCAACACACGCGCCACCATCAGTGATACAATTATATAAATACAACATACTTGTTTTTGCCCACAGCTTCAGCCGCATAGTAGCCCCCTAGTTATATAATAAGTGTAGATGAAATCTGTAGAGCATCTTACCGATGGTCCAGTCCTCCCTGCCGGCGGAGCGGTCCATGCTGTCTTCCAGCAGGTTGTCGGCGGAGTCGATGTTGTCACCGTCGGAGTTGACCGCGTTCCTGTTGCCACCACCGTAGTGTGCGTCCATTCCTTCGTGCGATTCGCGACCCACCGATCTGTAAAGTAGTACATTTGCAACAGCGGTTATCACACTGCCACGCACCGAAACTGAACGGAATTGCATAACCTAATTCCGCCCGCGCCCGTTCCATCATCGGACTACCAGACGTACGGCTATGCGCCACCGGTATATGGAGGATATCCCACCTACACGCACAAAACGTTTTGGGAACACATTCATTGTGCAACTAGGGAGTGGAATTCTTTCCGGAGTCTGTGTTTCCTGATAGCTACAACCCGGGAATCTTTAAGTCGAGAGTGAATAGGTTTCTTCTAGGTAAGCGCGTTCCATCGTCGCTTTCCATCAGGTGAGATAGCGGTCAAGCGCGAACTTATCAACAATAAAAAAACTGAACAACCTTCCACAAGATTTTTTTTCAGGAAACGAAAAAAAAGTCATTCTCGCCATATAAAATTAAAAACTTGATTTAGCAATTTTTTTTTTGGTGGGTAAAAATCATCCAAATGACATCCCTCGCCCTTGGGCGGTGCGGGAGATAGTGTCAGACTCTTACTGGCTAAAAACCCCATCCCGTTCCTTCTTGCCTTTCATACGAGGGCTGAGCTACCTTTCGGAGCTAACCCTGTCCCCAGTAGGCTTCGACCCAGCTGGGCGCCTGCTGTTGCTGACAACTCCTTGAGGCGCGCGGGAACTGTGCGCGCCGTCGACGACTTGGGCTCGGTCCGGTACAAACTAGTAGTTCAGTAGTAAGGTCACTCACCCGGTGTCTTGTCCTAGCTTGTATGACAGTTGCTTCTGCAGAAACTCCCGCGTGTACTCGTCGTCAGAAGGCACGGGTGGAGTGCTGGCGAGCGGCGGCGGGCGCGGGGGGGGCGCGTCGTGCTGTGCCGGGGGGGCGGCGTGCTGGCCCGGGGGGGCGGCGTGCTGGGCCGGCCGCGACGGGCGGCGGTGCTTACGCTTGCGTAATAAGTGCTGCGGAATCGACAACATTTATATACATAAACTAAGCAGAGCTTGTGCTATGAGTACTGGACAGACAGCGTTGTGTGATAGTTGTGGAATATTATTATTAAAGGTTGGTAGTAAAAAAACAGGTTACCTTCTTCTTCTGCGGCGGCTTGTCGCCCTTCAACTCCACGAAGTCCTCAATGACGAGCTTCTTGGCGGCCGGCGCGCCCCACGCGTCCCCGCGGGCCCCGGGGCCCTCGTCGTCACTCGCGCGTGCTGGTAGTGACCCGATATGTTTCTGTTTCTTTAGCCGTTGTTTTAATATCTGTTGGAGATCATGTTTTTATAATAAAATGGACCCTATTCATAGTAAGGGCAGTAAATAAATGAAAATGCAAAGAGAGATTTTAAGGCTGGCGGCAAAAAACAGAACTCAGCATCTAAACCAACGCAAAAACAACAGCACTAACATAATTTTCATCCCCCCATCTTGGAAAGAGTATTTTTGCTCTTCGATATCTGAGAGCAAAGGCCATTTTTATTCTTTATAGAGATAAACTAAATTGAATTTAGAACATCGCGTGCACTAAGTTTATGAATTCTAAACATTACTAAACCTAGTTACTTCTACCTCCATGGTACCAAATTTGTAATACAACTTTTTTTTTTAATTTTTTAAAAACTCAGACTCCGAACCTCCTTGGTATGCTTTTTCGCTGCGATGGAATGAAAAGTTACGTGTTGCACTCGACTGCAAAGATCACCTCGTGCTCTTTTGATTCTCTCACTAACGCTCGGTCATCAAAATTGAGCACGCGGTTAAAAAACAACTTTGCACTCTTGTATAACAAATAACTATTAATGTCAAGGCAATAAAACGTGATTCAAAGTTTTTCTTCCGATAGTTGATATAAATCAAAACCTTTTATCTCGTTATGGATATAGGCAAGTGTTCATCATCATTTCAGCTGACGTTCACTATTGAACATAGGCCTCCCCCAAGTGTCGCCATAATGACCGGTGCAGTGCGTCTCGCATCCATCAGATTCCCGCGACCCTCACCAGGTCACCGGTGCGTCTTGTGCGCCTCTTCTAAGTATTAACACAAGTTACACAATCCGCCAAGTCCGTTCCATCATCGGACCACAAGACGTACGGCGTTGCGCCACCGGTACATGGTGGACATCCCACCCATACGTATGTACAAAGTGTTTTGGGAACACATTCATTATACGTACAGCTAAGGAGTGGGCTTCCCTGCCGGAGTCTGTGTTTCCTGATAGCTATAACCTAAGGGTCTTTAAGTCAAGAGTGAATAGATTGCTTCTAGGCAAGCGTGCTCCATCGTCGGCCACATCATCGCTTGCCATCAGGTGAGATAGTGTTAACTAATTATGAAGATTTTTGGTATATGAACACTGTGCATGAGTGATATCAAGAAATCAAGCAAAGTCAAATGAAAATCGAAAACAAAAGAACATGAAACACCCTAATAGTGGTATGTGTCTCACCCCCTCCCTGGTGAAGTCCTTCGTCTTCTCTCGGGCGCGCTCGGGAGCCCTCGGCTTCTCGATGTCCATCTTGTTGAGGATCCGCTGCGGCTTCAACGATTCTATCTCGGTCACCTTGTTGCGCTCGAAGACGCGACCGTTGTTGATCACCTGACGGAAAACAGCCGGTCACAAAATATCTTAAAGTGAAATTAAGGTGCAAACATAAAGAAACAGGTTACCAGTGCAGGAACGTCTCAGCGGATCGGTGCAGGTATGGTTCTCCCGTGTGTTCTTATGTGCTCATTTATGAAGAAACAGGTTTATACTGGTCGGTACCGTACCGACTGCCTGGACCGAGTCATACTGGTTTAAGCATTAGCCAGTGTATTATAGTCTGTCTAATAAGTCAACCGACTTGGGAATTTTGTATAATATTTAATCATTTAAAAAATATTTATAATCGATACTTTTCATAAGGTTCTTCTGTTAGTAAATGATCTTTATCTCTTAACAACCTTGATTATTGAACCCGTGTTGACTACATCAGATTTAATTAAATCCTAATAATTACCCAAGTCGTTCAACTTATTAGACAGACTCTAAACATACAGATTTACCTGTCTGTATGCGGTTTGGCCGGTACCTATCTGTACCGAGATACATATCAGGACCGAAAACTCTGTATCTTTATGTTTGCGCCCTTAGACAATAGGCATTTAGAGATGAAACGGATATTCGGTAACTATTCGGTATCCGACCTATTCGGCCTTGCTTTGATTATCCGGCCGGATACCGGATAGTAATTCAGTATCTGGCCGGATGCCGGATTGTAAAATTCAAACAATTCTCCTTATTTTACACCAGGCAAATCGTCACAATAGGTTATAGAGTAAGATCCCAGGACCTCCAGACATCACGTATTTTCTGACGAACGAAATGTGGACGATTGAGTACTATTAGTATGTATTAAGAACGCATGCCAAAATGACGCTTGAAAATTGGCCGTCTAAGCAAGGTAGCAGGTATGCTACCTTGCTTAGACGGCCAATTTTCAAGTATCAGGTTATCAAGGTACATAAAATTATTACTTACCTCAAGTAAATTCTCAAAGCTGATTTTTACGTATTTTGTAGGCAATATCTTTAAAATCAAGTCGCCAATACTCCCAGACACATTCCGTCGGCCGTATTGCTTAACAGACGCTTTAAAGCTCCCAAAAAATGACATAACTTCACGTAAATTCTCATCTTTGATTAAAGCGTCTGTTATGCAATATGGCCGACGGACTGTACTATTAGTATGTACTAAGAACTTCTTAGTACATACTAATAGTACTCAATCGTCCACATTTCGTTCGTCAGAAAATACGTGACGTCTGGCGGCCTTAGGATCTTGGACTATTATGGACACCGTTTATTTTTATAATCGCACGTCAAAAATATTTGTTTTATTAATTAGTTTAGCATTAAAAATTAACAATTGGCAAATTGTGGTGAATTAATACCAAATTTTCCACAATTTTTTCGTTAGAGGTGACTCCACTTAGCTTCGTAAACAAAACCAGCTTCTGAAAAAACCCTTACGCTGAAAATGCTACTGTCAGGTGCTGAAAAATAAATTCTAGCAAAATAACTAATCGCATCATAAAAAATACGATAAAGGGCTGAATATCCGGTAGCCGGATATCCGGTGTTCCTCGTAGCTTGCCGAATATTCAGTATCCGGTATTCGGCCAAACCACTATCCGTTTCATCTCTAGGCATTATACTATTTTCTTACAAATATTATAAAACAATGTACTCCACCGCGTCTGTCAGTCTGTTCGCGATAAACTCAAAAACTACTGAACGAATCTTCAAGCGGTTGCTCCATGAAGAATGCTTATACTCTGTGTCTGTCTTTTACTGGGGACCGAATCTTCCTTTCAGAAGCAGATCCTTATCCCCAGTACGTTCCGACCCTGCCAGGCCCCTACGTGGAACAATACGCGCCGTCGACGTCTTGGGCTCGGTCCGGACAAACACGGAAAAACAAAAACTCTAGATACGCTTTGGTTACCAGCAGTCTTTCAAACGTGAAGCTGTTGGGCAACAGCTGCTCAAGCCTCTGCAGGTGTCTCCGGGTGAGGCTAGAACTGTTACCTTTTTTGGTGGGTAAAAATCATCCAAGATAGTGTCAGACTCTTACTGACTAAAAAAACCCACCCCGTTTCATCTTGCCTTTCCTACCGGGGCCCAGCTAACTGTTACCTTGACGTTCTTCTCGTTGAGGATGGTGACCAGGTCGCGCACGAAGCTGTTGTTGGGGAACAGCCGCTGGTGTTTGCAGTGAATGTCGACCTCCAGGTGTTCGTCGGTGCCGTTCATCAGCGTGCGCTGCAGCTTCAAGATGAACTTGTTCTTGACGTGCTTCTTCGTGGAGTGCGAGCGCTTGCGCCCGTGGCGTTTGTGGTGAGTCTTCTGTGAGTGGGGTATATGTGTGTGTTATATGGGCGGTGGGAAATGTGGTTGCATTAAGCGAAAAAATTTATAAAATATTGTTACTGTGGTGTCGCTCAAAATAGTATAATGAATAGTGAGTGCGTTACAGAAAATTAAACATATAATTCTGTTTAGGTGGGAATTTTGTTTGTTACAAATCTCAAAATGTATCGAGTGATAGTTAAAATAAACTTGTAAATAATACTTATGTCTCTGTCGTGGCCAGATCATAGCATTGATTATTTTATGATATGGCCAACTGAAACTAGCCAGATCGTTTTAACATATTTATGGTAATATGTACATGCTGGCCACAACATTGCAATCCTACATTGTCATAATAAAAGGTCTATCAAAAGTAAATCTAATGTGGATTGAAATATTTATTTATTATTATTTATTATACGCTTTATTGTACACCATTACATATAAAAAAGGAAACTAAAACTAAAACACATACATACAATGGGCGGCCAAAAAAAAATGTATCATCAAACTTTAACGGTTAAAACGATCTGGCCAGGTTTACTTGGCTATATCAGGAAGTGATCACTACTCTATATGAGAAAAAATCTTAAAATATATATTAATACGATAGCTTAGGCAAAAAGCAGTCGGCAAGTATTAATTTTAGTTCATAAAATAACAAAATAAATTTTTAAACTCAATTCAAATTTTCAGTTTTTTTTATCTGTACTTTATCACCTTGAAATAGCCACCATGTTGTGACGTCATTCAGATGTATAAACTAAACGTCACAGCTGTCAACTGTCAATTGATCGGCCATACTGAGTCATTATTAGCGCATTTGTTTATAGAGCCAACTGACGTCATACCTCGGAGTAAATATGGCGTCCACTACGTTCTGCATTACGCGCGAAATTTGAAAATGTAAATTTTAAATGCATTTTTGGGGTACTTAGCGACTGAATAAAAATGTTGTGTATTAGCAGTATGGAATCTAATTGAGACACTTTTCAAAAATGAGTGTAATACCCTATTTCTAAGATCAGGCCACATCTCTAGCACATAATTTGTTTCAGTATATTGTCTTTTGGTTATGTCACAGGTGTAAAAAGTAGAGTATCTTACAGGGGGATAAAGTTGTCTTTGTCTTGGGCGGCTTCAATTCCTCACTTCACTTAGGTTTCTTATATAAATCCCTCGCTGTGTTCGGGATTAAAAGTTATCAAACTTCGTATCGATCAGAATTTAACATGCCAATGTTGAATGCGTTGATTGAAAGAAACGAAAGTTAAAGACACTGCTTTATCCCCTAGTCATATAATCTACTATTGTCGCTGATGAAGACATTTCGTCATAGTTAATACGTGTGTAAACTCAGTGAAGTGGTGGCATGATCTTCTGCGCAGTAGCCAGGCATGGCAGCTCCCACGAGCTTTGGACCCAGGGCAAAGGTAAAGAGCTTTCTGTACTCAGTTGTGGATGGAACCGTGAAAAGTCTTTCACGATACATTTTTATTTATTCTGTTCTTTTGGAGGACCAGCTTGGGCGCGTCCTCGGGCGCGCTCGGCTCCGCTCGCGACAGCAGCGAGCGAGAGATGCGACTGACCTTGTGCGTGTGCCTCCTCTCGGTGACGTTGAGGTTGTCGCCGTACCTGCGCGCGTCCTCGGGCGCGCTTGGCTCCGCTCGGCTCCGCTCGCGACAGCAGCGAGCGAGAGATGCGACTGACCTTGTGCGTGTACCTCCTCTCGGTGACGTTGAGGTTGTCGCCGTACCTGCGCGCGTCCTCGGGCGCGCTTGGCTCCGCTCGGCTCCGCTCGCGACAGCAGCGAGCGAGAGATGCGACTGACCTTGTGCGTGTGCCTCCTCTCGGTGACGTTGAGGTTGTCGCCGTACCTGTACGCGTCCTCGGGCGCGCTTGGCTCCGCTCGCGACAGCAGCGAGCGAGAGATGCGACTGACCTTGTGCGTGTGCCTCCTCTCGGTGACCTTGAGGTTGTCGCCGTACCTGCGCGCGTCCTCGGGCGCGCTCGGTTCCGCTCGCGACAGCAGCGAGCGAGAGATGCGACTGACCTTGTGCGTGTGCCTCCTCTCGGTGACGTTGAGGTTGTCGCCGTACCTGCGCGCGTCCTCGGGCGCGCTTGGCTCCGCTGGGCTCCGCTCGCGACAGCAGCGAGCGAGAGATGCGACTGACCTTGTGCGTGTACCTCCTCTCGGTGACGTTGAGGTTGTCGCCGTACCTGCGCGCGTCCTCGAGCGCGCTCGGCTCCGCGAACGATAGCAGCGAACGAGAGATGCGCCTGCGAGATGCCACCAATATTTCTTATTAATTATAGATTTAATTATTTGCGAAAATTGCTGTTTGTTTGTAAGTGAGTAATGTTACCTGAGAACGATTGAACTGATTTAGTTAAGAAGTGTTTCTATAAACTCAATCGTGTAGACGTGACAATCCTAACTAACATTATGAATGTGAAAGTGTGGATGTTTGTTACTTAATCACGCAAAAACTTTGGATAAAATTTGGCATGCATATAGCCTTTGACATGGAAAAGAACTTAGGCTACCTTTTATCCCGATTCCTTAAGTACCTAATGCCACGCGGGCGAAGCCGCGGGCAAAAGCTAGTAATGAAATAAGACACTCTATCGGCTTAACTAGTGGACCAATCTTTAAGGAAGATTGTACTGCGTAGATTTTAAGTATGTTTCCTTGGAATAACTTCTGAAACAAACGCTGGTGGGGTCTGGAAGAAGTTGATATTAAATAAATAAGTACACACCGTTGTCCTCGCAGTCGGTTCAGCCTCTGCTCTCGTTCGGCGCCGAACCTCAAGTCGTCTGCGAACGAACGAGTACATAGCTATAATAATATACTCTATAACACTAGTGTTACATAAAATTAAATTTTATCAAGCCATATCTCCGCTGAGATCAACAGTAGCGGCAAATAATTAAAACGCATCACTGAGTGGGAGTTCTAGAATCAAAGTTGTGACTTCAAGCTCTAAAAAATTCCACAAAAGTTCGCCGAAAGTATCTCCATGGTTCTTACTTTATAAGGGCATTTACACCTTCCGTCTTATGCAATAAAGTCGAAATTCGTATGAGGTCTACATAAAACGTCTTTTTTAGGATATTTCTGGAATTGCGTATAAAAGTGGTGGCCGAGTGGTAGCGGCCCAGACTTACGAGTCGTAGGTCGCGGGTTCAAACTCAACCAGGCGCATTACTTTGTGTAATTTATTTCATACCATTGCTCTCAAAACGGTGAAGAAAAACATTGTGAGGAAACCGGCATGTCCTTAAACCAAAAATGCGAAGACATGTGACTTCCATCAACCCGCACTGGACCCGCATGGTGGATTCCCAGTCCCTCTCCTAGAGAGGAGGCCTGTGTCCAGTGTGTGTGTAGAATATAAGTCGATGGGAGCTACAGTCTATTCACGTCAAGGTAATAGTGACACATCAGTGCTACTGCGAAGTTAATCTGTATTCATACTGGGGCAAAAATCAAATCAACCGAAGTTGTCAGAATTTTCATTTTTATGAATAGGCGAGGTAATCATTTTTAAAACGGACAAAAGGCGCGTCCGTATTGTCTGAACGGCTTATTTCAACTGGTCAATGTGAAGATGGTTTTTTAATTTAGTATGATGTAATCGGTCAAGGGGCGTGGCTGAGTGACAACGATGAATCACTATTTTCTTACCGCGCATACACTCTATGTACTCTTTTTTAAATTGATGTAAACTAGTGCTTGACTGCGTTCCCACCTGATGGTAAACAACGATGCAATCGTTGATGGTGAGGCGCACTAGTTAAGAGTGTATTCACTCTAGCTTTGAAGACACCTAAATTATAATCGGATGGGAAGACCGCAGCAAGCAAATTGTCGACTACTTGATTTGGAAAAATAGGAAATTCACAAATTCCATAGAACATGGTACATTAGTACAGCACTCACTAGCATGGAAGTTGTTGTCCTCGGTGTAGTCGATGGCCCAGTACTGCTCGCGCGCCTCCGGCTTGCAGGGCCGCGCGTGCACGTCGCCGATGTCTGCGGGCGCGTGCAGGCACAGGCGCGACTGCACGTGCTGCAGCTGCCCCGTGCTCAGGCGCCGCCACTTCTGCTCGCGCCCGTTGCCGTGGCACGGCACCATTACCACCACCTTCGATTCTTCCGTAGAGATGTCGTTTGGAGAGATTCTGAGGTAGACAGCACAAGTTGCAGATTTAAGATACCGATCAGTGTTAGAGTCTCCTGAGAATATATTGTGTAGGTGACAAGTTGGTAACAATAAATAGATATACTCTTTATTATATACCAAAAAAAAAATTACATCAGGAGCTTAAAAATTAATAGGGTGTCACAATGGGCGGTCTTGTCGCTAAAAGCGATTTTTTACAGACAACCTTTGGATAGATTTGATAGAGAAAGAGAAAAAAGATACGCAGGTTAAACTATGCCAGAGCATAACACAAGCTCTGCTTAGCTTGGGACCAGACGGCGTTGTGGGATAGTTTTAGAATATTATATTATTATATTTATCATGACGTAGATAGGTATTCCAATCCCAGGTTATTTGTAAAACACTGGCAATACATATTTTATTTGATTAGATTTTCATATAAAAAATAAAATATTTAAATTGAACGTTTTATATATTACGAAGTCTATGCGAAGCAAGCGATAGTACAATAGCGGAGGGGAGCGAGATCGGGTGGTGGAGGTGCTTGATACGCTTGCGTCGCGTCTTACAGACGTAGGTAAGTATAGCTAAATACAAAGTTGAAATGTGTTAGATAGAACAACGAAATCTTTGTTTGTTGAATTATGTTAGTAAAATAGTAATACAGTCCTGCCGGGTTACCATGAAGTTCAAAGATTGTTTTAATCTTGTTTCAGTGTGGGTAAGAGACAGAGCTATACAGGTTGTCTAGCGCCATCTCTTGCCCACACTAAAACAAGTACAATTAGTATTGGAACAGTTCCTAAGCTAGTGTAGTCCACGCGGCTGCCGACTGAGAAAAGAGAATCACGCACTTGGAACTATTATCAGCTCAGAGTGGCACGGGTAGCAGCCCAGAGGAGCCACGTGGTACTGACCTGGAAGGCTGCACGGTGGCACAGTTGAACTCGTCGCGCAGCTCCCCCGCCAGAGAGAACGAGAAGTACTGCCTGGCCTGCAGCTCAAAGTGGCACGGGTAGCAGCCCAGAGGAGCCGCGTAGTACTGACCTGGAAGGCTGCACAGTGGCACAGTTGAACTCGTCGCGCAGCTCTCCCGCTAGAGAGAACGAGAAGTACTGCGTGGCCTGCAGCTCAGAATGGCACGGGTAGCAGCCCAGGGGCGCAGACTCCGTCTCACGCTGGAGGGTGTCCAGACACATTGAGGTTTCTTCGTTCTTGAACCTGGAGCATTGAAACAATGATGATATGTGTATGTAATGGAATAAAATAACCTATGGCAGAAGTTGATGAGTTAGGCGATTATCACACTGCTACGCATCACGCTGCAAGTTACGTGTCAACGCACCTACGAGCGTACTTGCGGGAGTGCAGATAATCATCGTGCGGGTTTTTTACGCATTCACACGCGTAGGTGCGTTTTATAAATTCACACAGGTACGCACTCATTTCATACAAAATCGTGGATGCATTTTCGGTGTGTTAGACTGTGAGTGTTTTAAATACAAACGGAGATACTTACAAGCAACGGTAATACACGTATTCACGCGCTACGCTGCGTTGTGCGTGGCAATGAGATAATCGTCAGTCGGAGATGTTCTAAGATGGCCCACGAAATTCAATTTTTTCTTAACATTGCGTTACGTATATTACGTACGTGTGTACGTTAAAATATGATTTGCAGCCATAAACTCCATTCGTGTTAAGATGAGAAATTTAAACAAATCTTTTTTACTGTCCGTTCAACCGATTTTGACTTCTATTACGTCGGCGGCATAACAAATGACGACTGCAGTAAGTAGTTGGTGTTGTAACCATTTTTTTTTACTTTTATTGCCATCCTTATGCCTGCGGAATAGAAGTTAAAATCGGTTGAACGTAGGGAGGAGGAAGTAAAATAGGTTTGTTAAAATGCCTAATCTTAACTCGACTGGAGTATAATTAGGTTAGTTTAATTATTATCTTGTCGTGTTAAAATGTCACGCGTACGAGTGACAAAGTGCCTTTTTACAGATCAGTTGGCGGAATAATCACTCGTACGTAGAGACTACCCGACGATATAAGCACGGAATCGTCGCGAGTCTCTCGCTCGTGCAGTTGGTCCCTTGGGCTCGGTCCGGCCGGCTACCGGACGCCCGCGCAGGGCGTGGACCTCTGGGGAACAGTTCTGACCTGCCGTATCCGTAGACGTCCCTGACGGGCACGAACTTCTCCTTGTAGATGTTGTCGAGGTACCACTGGAAGCTCTTGCACTTCAGCTTCTCGCGCAGGATCTTGCGATGCGTCACGTCACCAATCTTCGGGTTGTTCTGAAACAAAATGAAAATGAGAGAGTGTGATCTACATCAAACTTATGTAGATCACACTACAGGAGGACGAGTGGTGGCCGAGTGGTAACGGCCCCGACTTACGAGTCGCCGATCGCGGTTTCAAACTCAGCCAGGCGCTTGTGTAATTTATTTCATCAACACAGCTCTTGACCGGCTTGTTGGTCTAGTGGTAAGTGACCCTGACTGCTATGCCGGAGGTTGTGGGTTCGATTCCCACCCAAGACAAGTGTTTTGCGTTGAGTACGATTATTTGTTCTGTGTCTGGGTGTAATTTATCTATAAATATATGTATGTATTTAGAAATTTACAAGTATGTTTATCAGTTGTCTAGTACTCATAGCACAAGCTCTGCTTAGCTTAGGACTAGACGGCGTTGTGTGATAGTTGTGGAATATTATTATATTAATATAGAATCACAGCAGAACTGTCGTAACAAGTAAAATCGCTTTGTTCATACGTGTAGTCGATGACTGATTGAAAGAAGAGGGGAACGGTAAGTCGAACTAATCTGATGATGAAGGTAGGCACAAAGTTCCGCTTTGTAATAAATCAATGTAACCTAACCGTGTTTGGGATTATTACAATTGTCATGAGATGCACTCTGGCTATAAGGTACCATCGAGCTAGTCTGAGACTTGGAATGTTGGAAATATTGTTTATTTTTTTACCAAAAGATGGCACTGTTAGATGAGCGTCAATTTCTAAATCGCGATGTTAAGATTTTCCGCGCGCTGACTAGGTTCGCGATGAATATTACTTGAAATTAGTTCTAAAGTTCTGAGAGTACTGGAATTCAGAACTCTCGAGCTTTAGAACCAATTTACATACAACCAGTCTCAAACTCTCATATAAAAAACCGATGTCTGAAACGTGCGTCCTTTCTAATGAACTAAATTTTGACAATTAAAAATTTCAAAAGTGCCTGTAACTGGTCTATTTGAAATAAACGTTTCTGATTCTGAATGGCGACTATAATCCGTCAAGTATAAGAAGAACATTTAGTACTTTAGGTCTACATCAGCCTGTGACACTTCAACATATAGTTGGATTACACCACCACCATTTTGACCACAGAATCCTTCGATGATTTTGACTGTTATTAACGTTTGACAGTTAGTTTGTTATAGTTTTCCTAAGATTGATTTCCATGTATAAATTGTTTTAAAGTATTTTAATAATCACTTTGTACAACTATATATATTGTTAACTATATATTTGCTGTATTTTTGTGTGTACATAAATTGTAAAATAAATAAATAAACTATCATTACAGGTAAATACCTAATGCGATAGTGCGGTCTTAAAATGACTTAATATAAAACTTAAAAACAAAAAATAATGTAGAACCTACTTACCTACATCGATACTTAAAACAAAACACTTAAAATATACAAATATATACGTATAGCCTACTCTAATCAACCCTATAACATTAAATAAACAATAGCACTTTTGCGAATTCACTCGAGCTACATGTAAATATATCAATATTTACGTGAAGCTGGTTAATAATTCCAATCGCACGGGTCAATGGCGTTTTGGCAAGAAGATTGGTCCTGGCAACTGGAACGGCTAGCAGCGGCGGGCGGCGCCGCCTCCACACATAGCGGTCAGGTACACACAAATTGAGGTGTTGCAGCACTCCTGGGTTATACTCAATGCCACGAAGTAAGCTAACCAGATAGGAAACAAGCGTGCATGCACGTCGTACTTTTAGTTGATTGTACCCAATACGAGACAAGAAACGAGTGAAGTTTGTGGTATTCGATCATGCCGGGTTGTTGATAACAAACGTCTTTTTATGGCAAGATTCCCATTAGATGTAGAACGGTAAACATCATTCGTGATCCATTTCTATTCAAGTATAATCTTTGAACGTTTAGAGCATTTTAACAGAAAAATAAACTTATACAAAACATACGTAGTGTTGGGTAATTAATCAGGATTTATCAACATCGATTTTTAGTTATATAAATGTCCGGAGAAACTTATGTTTAGCAGAGGATATCTATAAGCTTAAGCTAATGATTATAAGGATTTAGGGAAATGAAGTCAATGTTTTCTCAATTAGTACCTATGTCTACCTCCTACAAAAAAAAAAAAATACTACTTTATAATATTAGTGCTGTAATGCAAGTAATTAATAACTTGATTTTTAACACCGATTTTCATTGTGTTTCAATAACATTACACCAAAAAAAAAACATCAAGAGAAACTAACTGTACCCAATGACACGTTGGAAGCAAAGTTAATTAAGAAACTTAAATCTAATCGAACTAATATAAAAACTAATATAAAATATAAAGAGCATAAGATATTAAAAAAAAATCACCTGTCTTGAAAAGTGCAAACCTTTCGAATGTCTTAATTTACACTGTCCGACATAAGGTCTTTCTATTGTGTTTCTAATTACGACATTCAAAGAGTTAATGATCAGTGCAAGTTTCATTCAAATCCGTACAGTTGTTTTTGAGATGAGTTAAATGTGCAAGCCATTAAAAAAACTTGTTGACTCAAGTAATTATTTATTGCCATTTTTCTGTAACTGTTTGTTTTCCTAAACTTGCCAAATAAATAAATGGCATGCGTAAATTAATTATGTTAATAAATATGTATTAAAACAATTTGAGTTTCGAATTTTTATTTTTTGAAAATATAAAGAAATCCCCGTTGAGAAGAATTGCCCATATCGACAAATTTCTGCACAAGCCAGGATATCACTAGTCATTATGTTGGCAGTATGTACTCGGCCATAGTTCTGTAATTCTGTTAGGTTAATATTGATCGTTGATGCACGTTTCATACATCGGCTTTTTCTATGGCAGTACCGCCTCTTACAGTTGCCATCACGGATCTTGAACGCTCGGCGTCAGAGTGGGGATCGCTTTGCGCATTCCATACATTGGCGAGCCAATCGTCTTCGTTGTTAGATACATGCAGCAACGCAGTGAACGAATGAGGAGTGACGTCTATGACGCGATGGCGCGACCCGCCAATCACTGACACTCCCCGCCCCCGCGTCGCACTTCGCACCACTAAAGTGTTCAAGATCCGGGATGGCAACTGTACTTTACATGCTCTGTGATACAACATAACTCTGTATTCAGTGACTGAATACAGAGTTATACTTACAACATGTGAAGTGGTTTTATTAGTGTTACCTTCATCCTTGCTACGGTCACGAGTGCTGCAGAATCTGTGCGGGATAGTGAACGGAGTGTTCAAAGTAATAGAATGATTCCCCAGCAAATTCAAGATCAAAATCATTTATTTCAAATAGACCATTTGCAAGCACTTTTGAATAGTCAAATGTCGGTCAGTCCAAGAAAAGTGAAGCTAAATTGCACGTTCCAAAGCGTAGGTCTCTATGGAGACGAACGTGCAAGAAACTCCATGGACACTCTTTTAAATCATATTATGAGTTACATATAATGCTTGGTTACAAATTTTCTATCATGTGAGCACAATGTAGATAATAAAATAAAAAAAATAATAATTAAAAGATACAAACTGAATTAAGCCACTGGCAGCTAAGAGATGACCAGTCTCATCTGACGGCACCCGTTCACGAGCATGACGCGTGCATCAGCCCCACTCAGGTCAACCATTTTTAAGGGAACCGAATGACCCAATAACACGTGCCACCAACAGCGAGACATTTGAGTGAGCATGACGAACTCTCAATCTCAACTGCCATGCTCGTAATGTCAAAAAAAAGAGATGTATATATGTAGATAGTATTGTCGGCACTCACCCTCAAGTCAGGCCGGTGCAGGTAGAACAGCTCGGCGTACTCGTCCATCCACACCTCGGCCATGCGCGCCGTGTTTATGCCTAGACAAAACCAGCCGATTACTATAACATTATCCTAACATACGTCGTATACAAGTTGACTAGGGCGTTTTTTAGGGTTCCGTATATCAAAAGGTAAAAACGGAAACCTTATAAGATCACTTTGTTGTCCGTCCGTCCGACTGTCTGTCTGTCTGTCAATACCCTTTATCATGGGAACGCGTGTAAGTATCGAGTTGAAATGAAAACCATATACTCAGGTCTGCAGTCCCTTAAAACTGTGAAATCAAACTTACGAGTTAACGAAAAAAACAGATATGGGTTTTTGTTGCAAAAAATGTGTATGTGTATTTTGACACCCTCGAGGAAATCAAAATTCGTCACGATGATCGAGAATCCAGAAATTTGGCATAAAGCAAGGTCTTATAGCACAAGTATAGGAATAAATCTGAAAACTGTAAATTTGTAGTTACGTCACAAAAAAAAAACTTTATTGGCGATTCCAAAAATCTTCCTTTTAATAGGTAACTTTGTACGGAACCCTTAATGCGAGAGTCCGACTCACACTTGCCTGTTTTTTTATTATTGAACCCACGACCTCTGGCATATCAGTCAGGGCCAGTAGCCACTAGCGACAGAGCAGTCTCCTCGCTCCTCGTGTGGTGGCATCGTGCGTCACTGGTGTGGTACGTACCGTGCGTGTCCATGTGCGCCGGCATGCCGTACGGGTGGAAGCTCCTGAACACGTGTCCGACGCGCGAGCAGGGGATCGTCTCCAGAGTGCCGCCGCCTGTCGACACACCACTCAATAGTCAAGGAATAGAAAAGACATAAAGAAAACATGTTTATTTGGCATATAACTCAAATTAAACATATAAATTAAAAATAATAGTAGATTATAACACAAGTATGAGTGAATAGGCTCTTAATAAACTAGTGCGTCTCACCATCACTGCTTACCATCAGGCGGGATCGCAGTCAAGTACTAGTTTATATCAGTTAAAAAAAGTGTGTAATGTTAGTGTTTACCAATGAGGCGGTATTTAGCCGAAGCGAGCCGAAGGCGTTCTTAAGAAAGCAGAGGACGGTAATCATCAAAACTATACGACGTTTTAAAACATATTTTTGAAAAAAAAAAAATTAACTAACTATTACGACTCAAAATTCTTGTCCGCTGACCTACAAACGATTGTTTTTCTTAATATTTAAGCATATTAGTTAACTGATAAAAGTGTCCAATGTAAACATAACTTAATATTGATGCAACCTCGACTTTTAACCCAATTATAAATTCTGCTGACACAAAATCATGTTTGTGTAACGAGACTATTAAGTACAAGAAACACATTTAAAATAAAAAATAAATTATTGTGACTTTTATTGTTTAAGTAAACTATAGTAAATAAAATATAGTAAATAATTATTTTTTCCATTGTTTCGAGACTAACTGTTAAATATTGTTATCAATTTTATTATTCTACAAAAACCACAGCGTAAGAACTTCTACGCCTGTGATACAGGTTTATCCTAGTACAGGCATATAACATAGTCATACCTTTATAAATTACTAGCTGTGCCCCGCGGTTTCACCCGCGTTTTTCTCGTTTCCGTGGAAATACCGAGATAAAATATTGCCTATAATTGCCTCCCTCAATAAATGGACTATTGAATATTTAAACAGTTTTCATATCAGATCAGTATTTCCCAAGATTACAGCGTTCATAAATGTATTTATTATACTCTTCAAAGATCTTATATTTACAATCATCAACAAATATATTTCGAAAAAGATTATTAGAAATTTTATGTTGATAAAAAACTCTATGGCCCATAACTCATTAATAGGTACCAACTCTTAACATCTTACACACGTGATAACTTTTAAACGAAATATCCGATTGAGATGAAACAAAAAGAATTGTACTTCTACATAAATACTCTTGATAACATAATGCTTAATTTCGATAAAGGTTAATATTACGATACATATTTAACGTAGTTTTTTTTCTTCAGACGATTCAATAATTATTTTGAACACAAAATCGGTTATTGTGATTAAACCATGATAGCTAGATATATGTTCTCGCGGACTTTTTTGTAGGTATTAATGGGATCTACAAACCCGTAGTACATCATTTTGTTCTATTGTCAATAGTTTTTGTAGCGCACGCAAAAATAGGTTTTCGATTTTACACCTTGTGTTACAAAATAGCAATTTTATTACGGATCCCTAATTTTGAAAAAAATAAAACATAGCCTATAGCCTTCCTCGATAAATGGACTACCCAACACTGAAAGAATCATTCAAATCGGATCAGTAGTTCCAGAGATTAGCGCGTTCAAACAAACAAACAAACAAACAAACTCTTCCGCTTTATAATATTAGTATAGATTCCTAAGATTTTATGTTACTATTTTACCAAACTTTAACTCTGAATAAATATTATTATTATATTATTACTACAACAGTAAAACTAATAGTCGTGAATTTATTTGTCACATGGTAGTAAAAAAAAATATTTTATTAAGGTCGCGCCTCAAAAAATGGAAGCCATAGATTAGCTAGACAGCATTAAAAAAATTGAAAATTAGGTTGCTTATCTATAAAGAAAAAACAAATTATTTTATTTAGAAAAATGTTGTATGATAGAGGGGAGTATTGATGATTACCATCGTCGGGTCTAAATACCGCCTCAGCGGTAATCACCAACATGACACCTATATTGTACTACCACTATCTCACCTGATTATAAGCAATGATGTGGTCGACGATGGAGCACGCTTGCCTAGAAGCAATCTATTCACTCTTGACTCAAAGACCCCTAGGTCGTAGCTATCAGGATGTAAACTCACACTGCCAGATCCTGAAGCTCATCTCGAGGTTCTCGCCGCCCCAGCCGCCCATCTGCTCGTCGTACGCGCCCAGCTCCCAGAAGTAAGAGCGACTGATCGCGAACAGCCCGCCGGCCATCGTCGGCGACCTGCAAGAGAGATATTGCTGCCAATAACCGACCACGTGATAGTAGAACATTATCCCAAGGAAACAAGGGTGTCATGTGATGCAGCCTTGAAGCGCAGACCGCACTATGCTACTAACTTCTATTTGTCTCGTCATGTGACCATAAATGTATGGAGCAGCGGTTTTTAGAGTTCCGTACCCAAAGAATAAAAACGTGACCCTATTACTAAGACTTCGCTGTCTGTCCGTCTGTCTGTCACCAGGCTGTATCTCAAGAACCGCGATAGCTAGACAGTTGGAATTTTCTCAAATTATGTATTTCTTTTGCCGCTATAACAACAAATATTTAACCAAAAATGACAAAGATATAGCCCATTAAAGTTACGTGTGACTTCGCGCCGTGCTGCATTTTTTCGCACGGGGTGACGTCACACGTATGTTAAATCGAAAAAAGAAAAAATACGTGTCCAATATTTCTTTAATAATCTAAAATACGGATTACATAAAATGTAACCCTATTGTGAGAATCGAATCCAGGACTTCATACTCGAAAGTTAATTTTGTAAATACAACACCAAAAACTAGTTCATTAGGTGTCATATAACATATTTAATTCATTAAACCCCTAGCGAACACGTTCGATCTCTCATTATCTTTCTATTGTGTCTCTAATTAGTATTCGAAAGGTTAAAGAGAATCTACTAAAACATAAATAATGACTTACCAAGTAGGCGCTATATCGGAGCCTCTTCTCTTCTTCTCTCGTTCAGGTACATCGGTCCAAGTGAAATGACCCATGAAAGAGAATCCCCCGACCTGCGCAGTACCATCGATTAGTATCACGAAGTTTTGGACCAAAGACAGCGCTGAGGTCGACGCTAGCGCCTCTAGCGGAGTCAGGCGTAACTAGGACTATAGGGTACCTTCACTCGAAAGTTATAGAAATATTGAAATGAGTAGCAGATCCCCAAAAAGCATTGAAGTAAATAAATAAAGATAGTCAATAGTCTTTAAATATTGGAATCAAAAGTAGAAAATATGGAAGGTATAGAAAATTATCGTTTATAATACGTTCCATATAAGAATAGGATCGATGCCATGTTGTGACGTCACGTCTAACTGTCAAATCGCAAGAATTTGGTCATAATTAAAAGAACTCGGAGATGAGCAAAATTGAAGAACTTGATTCTAATCAAACTTCTTTCGTTCACAATTCATAAATAAATTAGATTTTAAAAACTTCTTGGTTTGCTTGCCTTATTAGTTCTTCAATTTGACAGTAAGACGTGACGTCACAACATGGCAGTCGATCTTTTAGAATGCATTGTATAAAAATAATTTGAATTAGAATAACCATCCTAGTTACGCCTCTATAGCATAAAGATTATATTTTAAATTACGGGACCTATTTCTTAAAACTGATAAATACTTACACATTACTGAGTATCTACTCGATTTAACTTAGCACTTCTAATGTCGGTATCAGTATTTGGAGATATTCAAATGTACATACATGACCAACTCGCTAGCTGTTTTTTTTTTTCAAAACACGGTGAGCAGTTCTAGAAATTATTCCAAAACAAACACAAAAAGAAATGCTAAGTTAAGCCGATAGCAATCAACATGTACAGCAAGGGAATAAAAATGTTAAGCATCGTCAGAACAAAGATTTATAGAGCTTATAAGAATTGTATTAATTTGTTTTAAATAATTTACTAGTTATGAATATATGTGGTTGGATGGAGAGGGTGGCCAAAGAAATGATGGATGGATTGCGTAAGGAGAGATATGAAAGAAAAGCAGCTGTCCGACTGTCCGGTAACTGTCCGGACCGAGCCCAAGTCGTCGACGACGCGCACTGTTTCTGCACGCCTGGGTCGAAGCTTACTGGGGCCAGGGTTAGTTCGAAAGATAGCTTAGCCCCGGTACAAAAGGCAACGAAGGAACAGGAGTGTGTTTTTAGTTAGTAAAAGTCTGACACTATCTCCCGC
Organism: Mythimna albipuncta; assembly: GCA_929112965.1. Classification (NCBI taxonomy): domain Eukaryota; kingdom Metazoa; phylum Arthropoda; class Insecta; order Lepidoptera; family Noctuidae; genus Mythimna; species Mythimna albipuncta. Next base: position 314,550 of record OV815986.1, on the reverse strand, counting down.
TCCGCTCCGCTCCGCCTAAGAGCGGGGGATGTCACTGGATGATTTTTCCACTGGAAAAAAAAAGAAGAGAATCAAGACGTTGCTTAAAATTTTCATTCACCCACTGTACAATCTAAATAAGTGATGAGGCGTGAATCAATGGTTAGTAATTACAAACGTTAGTATTTGCATACAACACCGACACCCGACTCTGTCTACATTCCCAATTCAAGCGTGTTACAGTTATTATGCTTACATACTGCTGTATTAGGACAACTATTCTTCTGGGTTAATCTTTACATATAATAAATCTGTAAAAGTTTTTAGTTGTGCGCGCATCACGTAAAATATAAGAAATCGACGTAGATAACTTTTATACATTAAAATTGTGTGGCACTTGATATATTACTTAGGCATTGTTTCATCGCAATCGGTTGACTGCATCAAAAGATATACTAAATTTATTGACTGTTAGTAGGCGGTACGGAGCTCGCCGGGTCATCTTGTAGGAAATAAAAAAAAAACAACTAATGTGTCCGCTTGCGTCGGATTGGTCCGACGAGAGTTTTCGCGTCCTATTCGCCAGGGTCGTGTGCTAGCGACTTGCCACTTGGTACTGCATCTCGTTTAGCTCTTCAATCCCCATAGGTGACAGAAGAGCTGACGAGATGCAGTATTTCCTCGTGGATGTGCGACCCTGGCGGGATAAACGCGAGAGTGTTTGTCGGATATATCCGACGTAGGAGGTTAAAAGGTTAAACACAAATCTTTACTCGATATTTTTTTTTTAACGATTTAGATACAAGAACGATGGTTTTTCGGCCGTCCGGTAACTGTCTGGGCCAAGCCCAAGTCGTCGACGGCGCGCACTGTTCCCGCGCGCCTCAAGGAGTTGTCAGCAACAGCAGGAACCCAGCCGGGTCGAAGCCTACTGGGGCCAGGGCTATCCGAATGGGAACTCGAGCCCCGGTATGAAGGCTAGAAGGAACAGGGTGGGTCGTTTAGTCAGTAACAGTCTGACACTATCTCCCGTTCTGCCCAAGAGCGGGGTTGTCATTGGATGATTTATCCCACCATAAAAAAAAGATGCTGCTATTATTGATGATGATATTTACTTATGTCATTTTTTTTAAGCCCATGAATTTTTTTAACACGCCCGAGTATCGTCTGGTTCTCCGGGATAGTTTTAAAAAAACAGTTGGGCATTTCATAAGTACCAAAAAAAATTTTTGAGGGGTCTAGTCTTCACTGTGAAATAAACAAATATAATAAATTAATCCGTTCAAAATAACCAATTATCCAGTCTCATTAGCATGGGTCACTTCTAATCCATAAGTTTAAATAATAGTTCGTAGCTGCATCCCATCACCAAAGGTTATTGGAGACCAAATGTTTGTTGGTTAAATGTGATGCCGAGAAGATGTGTCTAATCGATAATATCTGGTGAACAACGGCAACAGCATCGTCAAAAACTGAATACTGTCAACGTTTGAAAACGACTGACAATAACTGTCAACGTTTGAAAACGACAGACAGTAACTGTCAACGTTTGAAAACGACGGACAATAACTGTCGACGACTGACTACACACGATTGTCAGTTACTTCCGACTTGTAATAAGTATTTACATTTAACCAACAAACAAATAGGCTAACATTAAATTACCGCAAGCAATATTTAATATAAATTCATTAATTTTATATCTCCATCTCCAAATTATTCTTCTTTATTTCGTTCCAGTTATTTTATCAAGCTTTTCAATTATTTGGTTAGGACTGCATTCACCATCATCAATATTAGTTGTATTATTGGATTCTTCGTTTTCCTCAAGCATATTACTCTTGTTATCGTCATGCACTTCAGTTTAAGAAGGTATCAAATTCGGCAGTCTGCCGTCAGACCTGATAAGTTTCGGGAGCCTCAAATTCAAACGTGCTCTGGTTAATAACATCGATGATTGGAGTGATCACCGAATCCCTCTTATGCTTGATGCGCTCGAGCAGAGGCCGCATCCAATCAGTTCCACCCTCGCAATGAGCGTCGAGAAAGATGAGCACGTCTCCGCGAGCAGAGCGGGCCCCTTTCAGACGAGCGAGCATCAGACCTTGCCTGTAAGATGATGATACCGGGTGATGAGGATGACCGTCTATTTGTCAAATAACGTCAGTCGTCACAATATTCCCATCCACTGTATGTACTGGAAGCTAGAATCAACAGTGGTGAAAGAAAAGAGCCGATATAATGAAGTCACGAAATAGATCAGAAAAGAACAGCGGAGTAGCAAACATCTTGATTGCGACTTCACTTCATATTAAGAAGTCAGAGACACAGACGTCAAGTCCCCGAGTACAGACATCCTCATTATCAGAGCCATCGTAGAAGCTTTGGCATTATGGACAGTTGTACACTTATGCGGCTGTAACAACACCCTGCGGCTTCCATATCCTTCACACGATCGTACTTGTCGGTCGGCATATGTATGGTGATTCCTGAACGAGCTGCTTCTTAAAGAGCTCTATTACTACGGGCAGGATCATAAAGTAACTGATAAAGATTAAAAATCTCAAGGTAGTATACGTCGTTTAAAGATTTGTCAGATTACATGCGCGATAAATCGACATGTAGTTTTTAAAATTTAATTATTTCATAAATTACGAACCATGCATCAGCTTGGAAATAAAAGCTACATACATACCTACTGGAGTTTGACTATTATAAATTAAAGCATAAAATATCACGCAGAAACCGAATTGGTTTAATTAATGCAATAGTAATGGCATATTCATGCTAAAATTAACATTTCTTAGTTTAATTGGGAATGTAAACATCTTAAAACTTAGACAAGGAAACAAAAACCACCCAAGTGTACGTAAAATCTTAATTTACATAATCTTGTACCCAACACACCACACAGACTTAGTATATGAACAACTACATATAACATAGAACCAATTAATGAAATACTTGTAGACGTAAATGAAAAACACATAGAAACAGGTACCGATGCGATAATCACAAATAGAAATAATGATTTCGAAGTAACCTTGGATTATGCGAGAGTTAAAGTAGATAGAGCCCCAAAGAATTAAATAACGTTTGTAATAAATTGAGCCATAGTTTATGATCGAAAAATTTATTGTTATGTAGACTCCATCGAACTCATAGAACATGGAACTTAGGCTGACAACAGCATTATTAATGATATTCCTGCGGATACATTATTCGTTGAACACAGGTTAGTTGTCGAAATTGTCCGAGGCCGTCTGAGGATGGGTCAACATGGTTTTGGACACAGTTGACTTGAATATAGCTTTGGCAATGACCTCTAGCAGGTATCCAGGTGTCTTATGATCGAACCGACATTTGTAAAGAAACTTTTAAATCGAACGAAGAGAACCCTGAAAAATTAGATGAACTAAACGAGGAAATAAGATTGAACGTTGCAAAGAATTGTAAACCCAAAAATGTAAGCGTGCTTTAGAAATAAATCGTGCGCGTGTCCTATTTTGCTTTGTGCAGACTGAAATAAAGGTATTATAGGCAACCCTATTTAAGCAAGCCTTCATTTTATAGAGACAGTATTTGAATCATAACCGTAAACTAAAAATTGCTTAGTGTCAATTCAACGCATGCTATAAGAATCTCCTGTTATATTACAAAATATTCAGTTGGAGTATTGTCAAAAAAAAAAAGATATCAACAAATACTGTATCAGGATATTAGGAGCAATGGTATGGAAAACAAAGCTTAGCTGGAATTTTCTAATCACGAACATTGTTTTCTAAAACATCGGAGTGACAGAATTGTTTATGAACTAACAATTCAAGACATGTGACGTCTACCGCACTGTGTGATGTGGATTCCATACCTTCTCGAACCCTCGCAAAAAGGGCAACTGTAGGACACAGTTGAGTTTAAGTCGGTATGAATCTGACACTCTTGCTCCGCCAAAGAGCGGCAAAAGTCATTGGATGATTTCCTTCCTAAAAACTAAAACTGTTTGATGCCATTCCATTCCAGTTCTTCTCAGAGAGGGGACAATTGAATCAGCAGTGGGAAAATTTCTGGGTTTCTTGACTACCCTTTATATTAGAGTAAATATATGCTTATTTTAATGAATCTCTGGAAACCAGTAATGACAGTATCTGGTTTTTGATCAAGGAGATTCAGTTAAGGGGTGACGGTTGCGAATTAGCGTCCCAACCAAGGTGACCTTACTAGTTTCAATCCGTGTAGACAGCACTTGCAATCCATGACCTTCAACGCCCTTGGTTAGGAGGCGCGTTTTCCCGACGACCGAACGTGTTGGCGCGTGGTTTACGTCCATGTAGCCGCAACACAAGCCAAACACATAAACCAAGGTGACCTTGGTTGTAACGCCAGTTTGCAACTGTCAGGCCCCTTTAACAAATCCCTGCCGCAAGTATAATTCTTAAATACTTTTCAACACACTTACTCGAAAGCTCGATCCTACCCTTATTTAAACTATATTTGTGTATTTCGCACTAGTACGGAAAATTGCAATGACCGCAATTTATTATATTTACAGCGCTAAGCTGGTCGCCACTACCAATATGCACGAAAGAAATATGCGAAGTTTATTACAATATATTATAGTCCGACAACAATATATTTTAGTCCGACAATGGATGTCTTTTGGCTAAAATGATAATGATTTTTTTTTTTTTTACTAAATATTATATTTATAATCGTATTGTACTTTCTAGTTTCAAGTAAGTGTGTTGAAAAACATCAATTGATACACGTACGCAATTTATATTGCACTCTTTCGGTTATCAGAGTGACGACGGCTTGCCATACAACAAAGAAAACCCCTGAAAAATTTTAAGCATGAGAATGCTTGAAAAATCAAACTTTTAGCATCAAAACATAACCAACTCCCGAGCGATCCCTTCAGAAGCACCAGAAGCTTATAAAAAATCCCCTTCATCATAAAAATAAAAAGCCAGAAAGGCAAATCAAATAAAGGTAATGTCGATACATCGGCGCGAGCGGTGAAGTGCAAGTGTAACAGCACGCGTGCATATACTAACGTAGCCGGCGGTAACGGACGTGATATGGCAAACATTGGACCGACGGACGTGTGGCAAGTATTTGGCTAAGCAAGCGCGTCGAAGGATCATCCCGATCAATAGACAGTTTTGTTAACAGTAATCTTCTAGTAATTTTAAAACAAAAAAAAATCTCCTGTTAGTTTTGAGTCAAAGAGCTGAAAAAAATTAGAATTAGACAATGATCGCGCGAGCGATAAGAATCAATATTTTAATTTATTCATAGATTTCTACCTTTGAAGTAAATTACATGTACGTTCGCTTACAATGATTGCCATGGGGCATAGTTAATTGATTGTATGCATAGTTTTACGCATAAAACAACCACCAGTCGTAACTAACAACATACTCAGCATTTTATACTATGAATTTTGACGACTACGAATATTTATGCACTGAAATGCCCTGAACATGTCAATATTTGCCACAACGCCCGTATAAAAGTAACCTGAAAAATGCTGGGGTCGAGCACGCTGTAGTAGAAATTGTTGGACTCGATGACGTCAATGATGGGGACGACGATGGCGTGAGGGTAGTCCTTGATGGTCTGGAGGAGGGGGCGCATCCAGTCGGGCTGGGCCTCGCAGTGCGAGTCCAGGAACACGATCACGTCGCCGGCGGCGTAGCGCGCGCCTGCCAGCCGCGCTCGCGTAAGCCCCACGCTGTGGTGACGACACAACTCAATGACATCGGTGTCGTGACAATCGGGTTTAGAGGGATAGTTAAAACGAAAATCAAACGATTCTATCAATATAATCAGTTAATTAAAAATCAAATCAATTCCATCAGGCGACCACGACATCTGTGAACCTGAATGTCTCGATCAAAATGAGAACAGAATTTAAATCATTTGTGTTGCCAAATTTATTGGAGGTTAAGTAATGGCTATTAACCAAGGCATACGCGTTATGATGAGAAAATTTTATTTGTTACGCATTTTCTTGATATCTGCTATAATACTAAAAACGTTTAATCTTCAAATTTTTAAAGAGACATTAACATTTCAGGCTACAATAGGATTTTACTGACGAGGCCACATAGTGCCGATGCCTGCCAAGGCTGCGGATTGTTCGAAAGGGTTACCGTGGTCCTTGCAAAGAACAACTGAAGAATACTGTGGGTGTTATTCGGTAAAGTCTGACATTCCTTCTCACTCCACCGAGAATTGCGAGAAGTCAATTGATGATTTCCCACTTGAAAAGGCTTTGAGTTTAAATTTATAGATTCGACATTCGCGACATATTCGAAGAAAAACTTAGGAAGAACACTAGTTATTGTGATTCACAAAGAAACATCTATTTAATTTAACAATACGAAACGTGCATATTAGGATGATTTTAAACTTAATCACAACAGACATAAAACCTAAAACCTATTTCTACCTCGTCGCTTTCAAAGCTCATGGCGAATAGGAAGTTCTCTTGGGAGATAACGTCAATGGCTGGAAATGGTACAGAGTCTCTTTTGTCATGCACTCGTTGGAGGAGGGGCCTGAGCCAGTCTGCGACGGCCTCCGTGTGAGCGTCGAGGAAGACCAGCACATCACCGACGGCAACCTCGGCGCCTTCCAGACGGGCTCGGATCAACCCTGTTCTGATAGGACAACCCAATGGACACTCTTGAAGGCGTATTCTTTTTATTACCGTTGTGTGATACAGTGAGAAGTCTACTTTACCAAACGCATAGGCAATGTTGATGTGTTAAACATTGAACCGACACTCTTTTTTCACAAAAATCGATCAAAGAATCGTTTTGATTTTATTACAGCGTTTGACTTGTTCGATCATGAGAGTCTACTCTGGAAAGATATAATATACTGTTATATACAGGAAATAACCGTATTCGGTTTAACATTGTACGCATAAAAAAAAAGTACATACAGATTGATAAATATATGGAAAAGTAATTTAAGTGCAGTGAAATTAACTGCATGGGGTCCCACAAGGGTTTATTTTGGGACCAATGCCACGTATGTCGATCAACCATCAGGTAAGAAACGCTAAAGAAGAATTATAGGTAATGTAAGTCATCGACAAACATAAAACAAATACACTTTGAAAAGGGGATAGAAATTATATATCCAGTAAAATTGTGCTCTTATTCTGTGACGGGAGTGATCACCGCGTTAAAATTTCAAATTAACGTCACGAGGCATAACGTGCTAAGTGTTTTGTCTACCTCATTGCTAGCTGAGGCTTGTAAGAACGCCAAAGTCTTTTCTTTGATTGGGTCAATGTTTGGGACGACTACAGCATTCTTTTTCTCCTTTATTCGATGGAGCAGTGGTCTCAGCCAGTCGGTGTCACCCTCCGTGTGGGAGTCGAGAAAGATGAGGACATCACCGGTAGCCAGCTTGGCACCCTCCAGCCGAGCTCGGATCAGCCCTGTTCTAAATAACACAGTTCTCTACATAATCTTAAAGGAATTATTTTAATTTCTAGAAGGTGAAGAACTAGAGTATGCAAGGCCAATGAACCTTGCATATCGTCTGCTTAGTTATTTACTAAAACTTTATCTACTAGTATAAAAAACTTACAAAGGCGGACTTAAAGCCTTGATAGTTTGTTATGTAATTGAGAAATGTTTGATTTCTATTACAGGAACAGGAAAACGATTGCTTAGAACGGTTAAAAAATCCGTCAGAGATGGAAGTCAAGAAAGTTAGAAGTCAAGAACTTATAAAACTGACTTATGAATTAAGCACTAGAAGTCAAAAACTTGTCAAACTGCGTATTATGAATTCAGAGCTAAAGGTCGAGAACTTATAAAACTGTATTATGAATTCAGCACTAGGAGTCCAAAACTTTTTAAACTCTAATACAGAAAGTTCTGTTCTAGAGGCCGAAAAAACTTATAAAACTATATTATGAATTTAGGACTACAAGTCAAGAACTTATAAAATTGTGTTATGAATGCAGAGTTAAAAGTCAAGTAAGTACTTATAAAACTGTATTATGAATTCAGCACTAGAAGTCAAAAACTTATAAAACTGTATTGAGAATTCAGGGCTGGAAATCAAGAACTTGTCAAACTGTATTATAAATTCAGCACTAGAAGTCAAGAATTTATCAAACTCTAATACAGAAAGAATTATTCTAGAGGCCGAAAAATACGGTCTGAAACGTATACATTAAAATCCCTGAAGAAATATCTGGGTCAAGTAGCAAAAAGTAGTTAGATATATTGTAACGGATCGAACAGATATTTTACAGTAGTGACACAGGAAATATACGTTAAACCCCTGAAAAAATATCTGGGTAATAGTAGTTGAATATATTGTAAGACATAGATACTACGGAACTATTTTCCCAGATTTTCTCAAACATTACCTAGCCTTAATAATGCAGCTTCAACTATTTAGCCTCTAGACACCTGTGCTAAAAATATGTTATCTAGCCGAAGTATGAGAGATCGGCGTACGTAATCGTAATACTTAGTGAAGCCACACCTTTAAATTGCCTCCCTATTTAAAGGGATGACATTATATCAGATTTTGTATTCGTCATATCTGTTATGCGGTGTCAAGAGTCTGAATAGTCGAAGCATCGCAGCTACCTCTTCAGTCGGAAAATGTTCAATCTTAAAGTCAATACTTTCAATATTGACAATGTCTGGTAAGACAACGGCGTCTGGCTTTTCCTTTATGCGCTGAAGGAGCGGTCGCAACCAGTCGGTGAAGGATTCGCAGTGTGCGTCCAGAATTGTGACGACGTCACTGGTAGCTGCCTTGATGCCTTCCAATCGAGCTCGAATAATTCCTACCCTGGATAGAGTTTATTGACATTTAGTGCTACCGTTGTTCTACACCAAAGAAGGCAGACCAATAGTAAAGTCTGGAAATTAGTTTAATTATGAAATGTATGATGCGATACATAATTATAAATCTGTTGGCGATGATTTAATCAAAAAAGTTATAGTCATAAGTGTTATTCAAATTGGTTTTTAAACAAAGCCTTCAATTGAAATAGAAATTTGGTTATGTCCTGTAAAAATATCTGCTTTCATGTGTTCATCAAATGGTGATAACAGTGCCAAAAACTACTGTTGCATTTTAGATGACGACGTGAAAATAAGAAAAGAGTTCTTCCAAGTCTTCACAGAAGGAACAATTTGCCTAGAACTTCCGCTCACAAGTTGAGTTGTTAACACAAAACAGAAAAACTGACCAACAGTAATATAAACCAACAATGAACAGAACACAGTCGTATATAAACATTTTAATCTCAAGTGCGTCTACACTGACATTCATTTCGAAACTCTGCCACATTGAACATACGTATTCAAATCATCAAATCCTATCAACCTCATCATAAGTATTCTCATCGTCAATGTCTGCAACTATAAACTGGTAGCGTTGATTTTGACTCTCAAGAAGTCTTATAAAGATGTGCAACAGACGCGTATTCGATTTGATAGCTGTCATTTGTTTTATATTAGTTTAAGCCTTATCAAGTCGAAGTAAAACTCAACCAGTGTAACTGATTAATGACAAGTGCACATTCGATTAGGCCACACCGCATTGTTTCTTCCACAATTCTGTATGAACCATCACTATGCTGTACTGTACGATAGTATAAACCGCGCTTTTTGATTTAAGAATACGATGCGTTGGGCTTGCGCTTGCTTAAATGCTGAGATATTTCTCCTATAAGGAGAGGACTGTATTTATTTTTGTGCCTGCCAACTCTCTACTTCTAATTGCTTAGTAGGTCAAGTGTAGGTTTCAGTTGAAGGATTACAGCTACCTCATCATTTTCGCTAGTATCTTCAAGTCTTAGGTCGCTATTTTCAATAGTATCAATATCTGGTATGACAACGGCGTCTGCCTTCTCCTTTATGCGCTGGAGGAGCGGTCGCAACCAGTCGGGGAAGGTCTCGCAGTGCATATCCAGGATGACTAAGACGTCACTAGTAGCCACCTTGATGCCTTCAAGTCGAGCTCGAATCAGCCCTGTCCTGAATTGACGGTAAATGAACGTCAGCGATGAAATGAATAGGAAAGGAACATGAACGTTTTAAAAAAAGATGAATGTTACAAATATTTGTTATTTAATCGGTTTATCTATTAATATGTAAAATTAGAACTGCCAAGCGAGAAAATAAAATCCGTCTATCATGGGCTCGATATTATTATTTACATTTTTAAATATTTCTTAAAAAGCACATTAAAAAATATAAAAAATAGTAGCCCACCGGTAAAGGGAACAGGGTCCAAGCTGCCGGTGGTCAGGGCTCCTGAGAGAGGAATCTCCTAACTATGCGCGCCGTGTCCAGGAGTACTGCTTTCTGGGGGCTGAATCAGGCCCTTGATCTAGCCGCCTAACGAGAGCCTCCTTAGATGTTGTTCGAGGCTCTTAGATATTAAGTCATTGGCCGTTACGACTATCAGCACAATGATTGCTCTATCCACTTCCCACATGTCGACAACCTCGCGAGCTAAGTCAAGATACATGGTCTGCTTATCTTTCTCAGCTTTCACAAGGTTCTCGTCATGAGGGATCGCTATATCAATAATCATTGTGCGACGCTCTAGTCGATCTATCACCACTATATCAGGTTTATTGGCAACAATAGTCCTGTCAGTGATGATAGATTGATCCTAATATAACGTGATACTGCCATTGTCGAGAACTGGGTCGGGCACATACCTGTAGTACGGTACTTATGATTCTACAAGATTGTATTTAAGAGCAAGTTGCTGGTGAATAATCCTGGCTTCGCCAAACGAGAACACCCAGAAATAATGTGTCGGATTGGTTCCCCGGGCCAGTGGCATGCCCGGCAGATGTCAACCGTACCATCCTTCACAATGAACGAGTATTTCCGGTAGTTGTGCGTCATCATAACTTCGTCCATAATTGCAAAGACAAAACCTTCGGTTTCCCCGAAGAGGTCCATCCAACGTAGCCAAGATACGGACGCTAATAGGTCTACATCGGGCCTATGTAAGGCCCGGTAAAAACGTCCGTGAAACTCCTTGCTCTGCCATACTTCCCTGCGGTCATTAGCATCCAGTACTAAAGGTTTGCGCCAGTTCTCGTTAGCCAAAGAGAGCGGGGTGAGGCCCTTGTCCACCGCCACCACATCTCGATGCATACCTACGTTGACGGCTAGGAAATATTCCCTGAGACTGCATACCTCGCGGTTGTGCAGGGTCTAACATTTAAGAAACCACGACCCCCACACTTCCGCTGGATATACAGTCTCATCACCGATGATCGTGGGTGATGCATCCGATTTGCGGTAAGTAGTGTACGGACCATCATATCCAGGGCGTCAAGTTCTGTCTGAGTCCATTTGAGTATACCGAAAGAATACATCAATACTGGCAAGACCCAACCGTTGAAAGCGCGCCCCTTGTTTTCGCCTGACAAAAGACTATTCAGTACTTTATTCAGGCGGCCAAAGAAGCGCTCCTTCAACGATTGTTTCACGTCATCAGTATTGATGCCTAACGCTTCCGACATACCCAAATACCTTCTTGAAAGTTTCGGTTGACCTGAGGGATCTCAGGTGTATGGAATCCGAGAGTTGAATTCCCTCGGATTCCATAATCTCTCCTCGCTTTACATGTATGACTGCACATTTGTCCACACTAAAGTCCATCCTGATGGCACTACTGAAGGTTTATTATTATTACATTATTTTATTATAATCTTCATTGTACACCAAATAAACAAAAATACAGGACAAACATTTAAAAATATAAGTGCACAATGGGCGGTCTTATCGCACAGGGCGATCTCTTACAGACAACCTTCGGATGGACTGGGAGAAAGGAGATAGATTTAGGGTTGTCAGTATACAATACAAAAAAAATATTGTTTTGTCCCCTATAACTCAGCAACACATCAAAGAATCGACAAGATATTTTACAGTATTGACACAGGAAATATCCGTTAAAATCCCTGAAAAATATCTGGATAATGTAGTACCTATGAAAAATGAAAGAATTCACGCGAATAGTAGTTAGATATATTGTAAGACATAGATACTATGAAACTATTTCCCCAGATTTTCTAGCCTTAACAATGCGGCTTCGACTATTCAGCTTCTAGACACCTAAGCTAAAAATCTGTCAACTAGTCGAAATATACGCGAGCCCGATGACCGATCCAGATAGAGATGCCACTCCTTTCAATTGCCTCTCTATGTAAAGGGATGACCTCATATCAGATTCTGTAGCCAGATAGATGTGTAGACAAACATCCATAAATCGTTATGCGGTGTCAAGAGACTGAATAGTCGAAGCATCGCAACTGCCTCTTCATTCCCGAAATTGGCTTCAAGGTTAAAGTCGCTCGCCACAATGTTAACAATGTCTGGTGTAGCAATAGCATCTAACTCATCCTTGATATGCCGTAATTGACTAATGACAGGTGCACATTCGATTAGGCCACGCCGCATTGTTTCCCCCACAATTTTGTATCACCATACATGTGTTGTACGGGTTTAAACAAAACCGTGCTTTTCGTTTCAAGAATGCGATGCGTTGCAGCCTGATACGATTGTAATATGGGCTTGCCTAAGAGCTGAGGTATTTTTCCGGTACGGAGAAGACTGTGTTTATTTTTGTGCCCGACAATTAATAGGGTAGTGTCCAGGGTCAAAAGAATTACATTTTATTTAGTCCGTATTTTAGATTATAAAAAAATATTGGACACGTATTTTTTCTTTTTTCGATTGAACAAAAAATAACAAAGATATAGCCCATTAAAATTACGTGTGACGTCACTACGTGCGAAAAAATTTAGCACGGCGTGACGTTACACGTAACTTTAATGGGCTATATCTTTGTTATTTTTGGTTTAATTTACAAATAAAAAATACGTGTCCCTTATTTTTGAATAATCTAAAAGACGGACTAATTACATTTTTTACGGCAACTAGCCTATTGTCAGATCTAGATAGAGACGCATCTACTCATAATTGCTTAGTAAGTCAAGTGTAGATTTTAATTGAAGCATAGCAGCTACCTGATTATTTTCACTAGTGTTTTCAAGCTTGAAGTCGTTTTTGCGAATAGCGTCAATGTCTGGTATGACAACGGCGTCTGCCTTCTCCTTTATGCGCTGGAGGAGCGGTCGCAACCAGTCGGGGAAGGTCTCGCAGTGCATGTCTAGGTTGATTATGACGTCACTGGTGGCCACCTTGATGCCTTCTATTCGAGCTCGAATCAGTCCCGTCCTGATTTGACGAGTTTATTGACATTTAGTGTTACCAATATTATCATTATACACAACAGAAGTGGAGAAGCTATTCAGATCTGGGCATTAACCATTCAATCGTGATAATTACAGACACAATTGAAAGACAATAGGTGCGCGAACGCCGGCGTTCGCTTGGGGTTTAATGAATTAATTGACGTAATTCATATAGGTTTGAATACTGTAGATAGAGTCTGACTAATAAGTTAAACGACTTGCGTAATTATTAGGATTTAATTAAATCTGATGTAGTCAACACGGGTTCAATAATCAAGGTTGATTAAGAGATAGAGATCATTGTTTACTAACAGAAGAGCTGTACAAAAAGTACCGAATATAAGTATTTTTGAAATGAATAATTATTTTACAAAATTCCCAAGTCGGTTGACTTATTATACAGACTATATTTATATTTGATGTGATGATCACGAAAGAGCTCGTATTACAAAAACCTATACACATAATTTAAGTACGTTATTAAATAAAGGTTTTAAAATTAAACCTCTGTAAAATACGATATACTTTCAAGTGTTAATCGAAATTTGACACAACAGCGCACAACTATCATTGCGTTTTTAATAATAATAATTATTTATTTGCCAGAATGTAGGTATACAAAGGTATGATCATAAGAATAATAATAAGGCCCCTTTACATTCTACCATTATTTCAGATTAAGTGCATATATTTATTATTATTATTATAATACGTAATACAATTTTTTTCGTTCACTCGCCCTGCCGATGCCACATGCAGATCCCACCTTAAATACCATCTTAATTATCCATCCCATAATACCCATTTCTATTCCAACTCCTTCTCTTTTCATGCTGTACGACTGTGGAACTCACTTCCAGCTAAAATCCGTGACGCTAAAAATATATCTGCTTTCAAAAAGCTAGTTAAAGAACACTACCTACCTACTAGGGAATGAAGAACCGGTGCTCTTCTTGCGTCCCGGGATTTTCGGGATTACTTGTTGAAAGAACCGGGAGAACCGGGACTTTTGGGTACTTTTTTACCTACTGCTGGTATTTTTATTTTAATAGGTCTTTAGTATTTATGTATGTACGTAGGTAATGAAAACTACATAGTATTAAAAATTTACAAAAATCAACGATAACAGAACCATTTACTATTCTTTGAAAAAATATTCAACAGAAGAAAACAACAAGTCAAATCAGCATTTAACGCTCGCTATTATTAAAAATTATATACCAATATCAATCAACGAAAACATAGTTACTTTCCATAAAACAAAATCAAAATAAATCCATTTCTTAATTCTAATATAAACCAAGTCATCATCAGCATTCAGCAGTTGTCACATCACGGAGACGCTTATCTTTAAGGAATATAAAATAATAAAATATAAAAATTTATAAAGGAATGAAATTAACAAAATATGAAAACGTTCAATTATTTAGTACTGTCTTGCTCATTATAATGGGTTCTTAAAAAAATAAGTGCGTCTAAGCTTTTATCGCTTAAGCGTGATCTTATTTTATTGCACAGTAATCCTGCTGCAGAGAATATCCTCTCGGGCTCCACGCTGGTCGAAGAGATCGTCAAAAGGTGATCATAAGCCAACGATAGAAAACGGCCTTGATCACCACCATTTTCAAAAAGAGCCATTTCTATTCTAATTGTAGTGTTTAAATCTTCTTGATCGCTTCGAACTCGTACATTTTTGGTAGCATTCAATATTTCAGTATTAAGCTCATCTTTTTTTTTTTAATATAGCATCTGCACAGAAGATCATTATTTTTTTGATTTCGTGATGATGGCTCTTCAGGTAGATGTACAGCTATCGAAGAAACGCTATTTGTGCGTGTTAATAGTTCAACAATGTGGCCGTGCATTTCATCGCTGTCGCGTCTTGGGTATACGTCGTCTTGCACAGTTGTAAAATATACTTCTGGGTTGTGCAAATATTGTAGGACTGTAGTTTCTAGTAGACGGCGTGCAGAATATCTTTATTCAGAAGCCTCGCCCTCACCGCATCGCACGCGGCAAAACGCTGGAGTTTATAAAGAGGAAAGATTTTTTGTATGTATGTAATCGATAAACTCCGAAACTACTGAAGCGATTTCAAAAAATATATCATCATTCATTAGAAAGCTACATTAACTCTGAGTATGAGTGACATAGACTGTTTTACCGCGGGAAAACAGGCAGCAGTAGCAAGCACCGGGTAAACCGATGAGCGAACCACTATCTAAGTACAATGTAGATTCTACACTATTAAGTTAGGTATTACAAAGAGGAAAGATTTGTTTTTTTTTTGTATGTATTCTAGATATGTAACAAATAAACTCTAAAACTACTGATTATATTTTAAAAATCTTTCACCACTAAAAAGATACAAAATCCCTAAGTAAAAAAGGCTACTTTTGACCTCATTCGCTAGGAAAAACGTGTAGCAGCGGGTGAAACCGCTAGGTGGACCTCTAGTTTTAAATAAAATGTTAGTAAGAAACCTTTTATTATGATATCTGAATGGGGAAACTCTCTTCTTAATTTTATACTTTTCAACTAAGTCCCGAAGATCCCGAAAGTCCCGGGACGAGGTGTGATCGTCCCGGTTCTTAGGTCTATACAAAAAACCCGGGTTTTCCCGGGATTTTCGGGACCGGGATTTCCCGGGAACATTCCCTACTACCTACTATCTCGTAAAGTTATTATTTATAGATATATATTTTTATAATTTAATTTATATATTTTTATAGTATCTAGTTATGTGTTTTATTTACTGGTATTGATATATAGATATTTATGTATGTATTGTATGATTTAATTTAGATATTAATATTATATTTTTATTTATCAATTTTTTTTTGTTTATAGACATAGTGTGTCTACATCTCTTATCCAACTCTCCTGTCGCAGGTGAGCTGGAAGAAATTTCATCTGAAATACCTTTGTGCTCTTTTATCTGTATTTGTTTTTTTTTTCGTTTTTAAGTGTTTGTGTGTACATAAATAAATAAATACAATTTATTAAAAAATGACATAGTATCTCTTCAGTTATCGGATTAAATAAATATTAATTTTAAATGTTTAATTTCATAACACAACGAATAATTTAAAATGTCAGATATTATACAAAGATTGAGATGTCCAGCAATAATATTAAAATGTCAAAAATCAGAATAATAATGTCAGAATAATAATGTTGTTTTAAATGATGACGTGCAACGTAGGAAAGAGTAACACACACCAAATAGAAAATGATCGAAATAAACAAGTCCTAGGACTGGCCCCCATCGATAACCATTATCTAGTAAGGCAGGTCAAGATACCTACAGGTTACCAGTTGCACCGCATATGCTACAATTTCGCATGAAGCTTCACTTTTCAATCTAGTATTGACCTAATTTAAGAGTATGTGTTAAAAGTGGCCAATCAATATGAACAAAGTACTTGAGATAATCTGAAAGATATGACGGTCGTCCATTAAAATTTGACAAATTAATTCTTTCAAATTAGTTATTGATAGTGAAGGAGGCACAAAGGAACACATATAACAACCAGTAGAGTTTAGTTAAACCAGTAGTAACACGAATTCCAACAGTATCGACAAAAAGAACGACGAACAGAAACAAGCTGTAATAAATATTTTAATCACAAGTGCTGCGCGATATTCAAATCCAAACTCTATCACATTGAACATATAGCCCAAATCAGCAAGACTTAACTACCTGATTGTAATAAACTGTCTCGAAGAACAAGAAGGTGTTCCTCCGAATAAAGTCGATGTCTGGAACTACAACGGAGGTAGCGTTGTCTTTGACTCTCTGAAGAAGCGGACGCAGCCAGTCCCTCAGAACCTCACAGTGGCCGTCCAGGAAGACCAAGATATCTGATGTCGCGTTTTTGGCACCTTCCAATTTCGCTCGGATCAGGCCTACCCTAACAAATTGGAAAATCAGAAGGTACCTTAATCTTTCGAATATCGTAATCAGAGAGACAATAAAAAAAAAACAATGAGACAGCGAACGACGGCATTCGCTTGGGTTTAATTTATTAAAAGCGTTTACTCTTTATGGAATTTCATACAAAATCGACAGAAAACAATGTACGAGAGAGAGAGCTATTTTAAGTTTTTTACAGAAAATGATGACGAAGAATTAAAGAACTAGGCAATATATTTATACTATCCTAATTACTTAAACTCGATCATTCGAGATAGAAGCAGAAAACAGCAAAAGAACATGGATATAAAAAGAGATAAGTAAAGAAAAAAATTAGGTGTCGTGTGACGCGGACGGTCAGAATAAAGTAAATTAACGTCAGCCATGAAATGAATTAAGGAGGAGTAAGAACATTTAAAAAAAAGAACGAATAGGGAAAATAAATGTTAATAATATTTCTCATTTAACCGGTTTATTTATATGTAGAAATAAAACAGATAATCGAAAAAAAAATTAAAATGTATCTTAAACCAAACGTAATAAGTATATGTTTGTTTCTTTCACAAAAACACGATTTTCTAAGCCCGCCATATGGGTTTTTGGGTATTTTAATGTCAGAGTCCATGTCGGACTTTTCTTTCTAATTTATCAACACCTTTACAATTTTTTAATTTCTTACCAGAAATAATAAGTACTTTATTTAGTAAATAAAAATAACATGCATTTTCTTCATTGATTCAGCAAATGATATGCCGTACATCCTCAGAAAACAATCAAATAACGAAAAAAGGAATTTCGAGAAAAAATTGTTCGAAGTAATATCACCAGGGTATCCCGTGAATGAAACTCAAATTCTACTTTAATGCAGAAAGTTTTATTGTACAGGCCGAAAGAGACGGTCTGAGAAGTCCCACAAGGTACTATACTGAGACCACTACTATTCAAACCGTTCTACGTCTTATTAATGGAAATTCTAAAAAAGAGTTTTGTGATAAAATGCGTTTAAGGCGAAAACGCCAGGGTAGCTCGTGAAAGACAAATTCTCGTTTTTGTATTTTGCAGGTTAGAATCAGGTTCATCATCATCATCATCGTCATGATAAACCTGACTCTAATCTCCAAAATCTTCTGCTATTTCAGAGTCAGGGTCTATATTCAACAAAATATGATTAAGACTGTTACTAATATGGCTTTACTGAGAACTAAATTTTAAATGATTATTATTCCGTAAATATATAATAACATAATTTTACGGTCGCATATTTAAATCGACACTGATCTGCAGAAAGCAAAAAAATTAAGAAAATTCTTTAGCGGAATAGCCTGCCGCTACACTTTTAATTATATTTTTACTTTATTTTAAATTCCTGTAAACTCAATAATTTTGCGCTACTCAGTGACAGCGCTTTTATTGACCGGTAGAGAATCAACATCCGAATTATATTGCGTTTTTATAGTTTCATAGAGGATTTGCGATATAGTTATTTTAACTTTAAATGTACTGTAACTGATAGATGATAAGACGGTCACTAAACAACATGATTTCCCCGAAAAAGAACAATACGATCAACTTGTTGAAAGTAACGCACAACTTTTCCATAGGTTTCTAATTGTACTGTAACTACGTACTACTTTTCGATAGATTATACTTGTTCAGAAACTATTCTACCAAGATTGATTTTGTTAATTCTATCTGGCAATGGATGATGTTGAAAGCATATTACAAGGTTAAAGACTATGTCGAGGACACGCTTGTTTGGCAATGACTACCTCTGCACATGTGGCCCCCTGGTAAATCATCAATATTTTGTCTATTAACTGCTCCACCTTTGTTTTAATAATTATATACACATTTTTTTTTTCTCTGACACATTGCTTTTGCAATATTTTTATTTTTATTTCAACTGTCATAAATTTGTTAGTAATTTATTTTGTTAATATTTTATTGATAGTTGTAATTATTATATTATTCCTGTTTTTTTTTTTATATATATATATAGCCTCTTTTTGTATTGTAAATGTGAGAACACTGTATACTCCACGAACTCTTAGACTACTTCCTATTACGACTTACTTTGTTTTTTACTGAGAAAATTTTGATTGTGCTTTTGTGTACAATATTTGACTGGTCTACACTGTTCTTACATAACATTTATCAATATTGTAAAACAACCACTTTTTTAAAAGAGTAACCATGGAGTTTCTTGCCGGTTCTTCTCCATAGGAAACGACCAATTTGGAACCGTGCACTAACTTCTGACGTTTTATAAGTGCCCATGTAGGCCTATGTGAAATAAAAATATTTTTGATTTGATTTTGATTTTGTTGATCACGATGCAGACGATCTACCGCCTAGAGAGCCTAAAAGCCCGAACACGACCTTGTCACTGTGAGCTAAGCGCAGGGCGGTGTGCGAGACAATCAAAAGTATTCTGCTCGCGGCGCCGTTGCCCGAAGTCGTGACCAGTAGCCCGATTCACGTAATGAAAACCGTAACGATATCGTAGCGATTTAGTCGCTTAGACCATTTTCGTATTCACATCCATCAATCGAGTTTGAACGACACCGATTTTAAAGTCGTTTGAAATTCGTCGATTAAAAAAAATCTGTACTAAATTATCCTGGTAGAATACTTATGAATGTAACTGGAAATAAGTCGATAGATTGTGAATACCGCTTTTGGATAGGACTTCGATCGAACGACTATAAAACTTCAACGATATTTGGCTTGTTTGATTTTACGTGAATCAGGCTACAGACCGTACAGCGAGTTTTTACGTTAACGTGATCGACACGTTTATGACGTTCGTCGCTCTAAATGGCCCGCTTCGAGCACTTAACCAATCAGAGAGCCATCCGCGGTAAACGTTACGATTGCGTCCACGTAAACGCTAGTCGCACTCAACGCACTGTTCTGTTGTAAAACGTAACTTATGTACGTATAGACCTCTTAATTGCTTCACATTTCAAAATTTGAATATCACTTTTGCGTAAGGCAAGGTTTTATCTGAGGCATTTGGATAGTTGCAATTTCAACTACAGTGAATGAACTAACATAGTTAAAAGTGGTGGCAATTAGCTATTTCGCTAGTAGCTAGATCGACTATATAGGGAACACCTAGATACATAGGGACACCTCTAGATATACATTTGCAGATAAACAGAGTTCGCATTATAAAAGCTTTCCTCCCAATGAGAGTTCACCATTTTCTGGGTACTATTGCTACGAAGAAGGCCCGTCACAATATTGCGATTGGCAATACTGTAACTCCTAAGACCCTGGAGATTCTTGGAGGATTCCGCAATGATTTTAATTAGAACACACAGAAACACACAAATAAAATACACCTAATGTGTGCCGAATCACCTTAATTTCATCAATATCTGGAGTTCGGTAATACAAGTCATTATTTTCTATCACATCTATGAAAGGAGTGACCACACGTTTCTTGTCTTCTTTGATTCGATGGAGGAGCGGACGAAGCCAGTCTTCCAGAACTTCACAATGAGAGTCCAGGAAGATCACGACGTCGCCGGCAGCATACCGCGCGCCTGCCAACCTGGCTTGCGTCAAACCTAACCTGGGTGTCGCAGAACGTTTAAGGCAAATGCGAACGACTGGAAGCAGGGTAGAGTCAGATTTCCAATGTCATGTTTATGGTGCGCATATACTTCTAGTTGGGATTGATTTCCGTGTTATGCTCATGTAGCAATGTACCGTATTCTTTTTCCTAACTCTTAATCATGTTTGTTTCAGCAAAGCCACGTGAGCTTCATTTGAGCATAATTCACACGGGCAAAATTATCATACACACAATATACATCTTCACCTTTTCCG
Organism: Mythimna albipuncta; assembly: GCA_929112965.1. NCBI lineage: Eukaryota > Metazoa > Arthropoda > Insecta > Lepidoptera > Noctuidae > Mythimna > Mythimna albipuncta. Next base: position 293,542 of record OV815986.1, on the reverse strand, counting down.
TTCTCTATATCATCATTAGCTTGCCCCAATTATGATGGGTTTCATATATGCAGGCCGGATGCAGCTGAAAATGTAGTAACTAAACTGTCTGTAAGCATTTCGATAAATATAAAATTTATAATTTCTGCCAATCACTACTAACATCTAATCGATAAATATTAACGAGCAAATGATAAATTGCCACAGACAAAGAAACTTTGAACGATGTCTGACCGATTGATTTTAATTTTGCAGAAAAAAATGGCAGAAAGAGTTACACATTATGAGAGTGTAGAGGAAGATGTACACAAAGACACAGGTATCAAATAAAGTAAACAGGCCAGACAAGAATGTAAAACATACCAATGATGATAAGAAACAGTTGTACAGTGGTGCCCGTGTGTTAGAGAATATCACACGCACAGGCATTAGTGTCAGAGACAACGCTCTACAATAACGTAATCTTCAAAATCATCAAATATGTAGTAAGAAGTAGAAGAAACCAAAGTTTCATATTTCTTTACAGATGCAAGAATATTTTTTTATTATTTTAAATCATTATGCTTAAATAAATGTAAAGCCCATGTCAATAATATAAACATGAAATAAATATTATTGGCATAATATAACATATGTTTGAAGCATCTTCCAGATGGAAGAACAATAACACATTGGTCATTTGAATTCAGGGGATCGTATAGTTTAAGAAATTATTAGGCATTGCATGTTCTAATGCGAGTTTGTTTACACGTCCACTGTAAACTTGATTGCTTATCAATAACTGCATCGTACACTATTGTGCTGGTTATCAGGCTAAAAGTAGGCTCAAAAGAGTATTGATGACGGAATAGACGACTTAAAAGTGAAATTTACATTTTAAAACGCAGTACGGTTAGGGCAACAGTAGACCAGCTACTGTTCGCTTTGGTTATCAGCAAAGTTGTGAATGTCTAATCGAAAGGATTCAATGTCACAAGTTTTCTTTTTACGTTAGGTTGTTTTCAGTTTAGTCCATAAAAAAACCGTAACATTTTGGGTAAGTCCAATAGATGATAATAATATTGATATAAACGTAATGTTTAAAACAGTTGTAAAGATTATTGAATTAATATTTTAGATAAGTGTTAATATTATTCAAAATACAGGTAAGAACACATGAAATGTTAAAAAAAGGAAGACAAAAATAATGTAAGAAAGGATTAGATACTTAATTCAGAAGTAGAACAAGAATGAATCAAGAAGAGACTAAGATACGAATATCATCAACGGAATTAACTGATTCTAAATAAGCTAAGCAGTTATTTCAACATACTATACTTCACTTGAAATGTACTGTGTCAGATGTCTGGTAACTAAATAACATCTTCCCCAACACAAACGAAACTATCAACTTCTGGAAACAAACATATGGTCAACATCTACATTGCTGCTGTATACTGTTCACTGACATTATTCTACCGTTATCGAATTTGTTAATTCTAACTAAAACTGCCAATGGATACTGAACAACGCTTTAGACACTTGTGGCTATAAAGCGAGATGCAGGAGATCTCTTACTATTCCATAGTATGAAATCATCTAAGTGGATAATCTAAGCTCTTTGCGTCAGAACGGGCTAGAAACTCAAATGAAACTTGTTTTAAAGTTGCTCTCTCGTTCTTCTTTAAAAAAAACCTCTTACGCTTTAAGATGAGCAACTAGTTTTATCTTTTTGACTGACAAGCTCCCAAACAGTAGAAAAGAGCCTGTAAATCTATACATTTTTCTGTTGATAAGCAATTCAGCATAGCTTATAAACGTTGTAAAAGATCTCCTACACCTAATGTTTCTATTATATAAGATTCTTATAATACTGGATTCCGCATGATATTATTTAGAAACACACAAATCTAATATTTACAAATCTCCCGAACCTAAGTTGTCCTAAATCACCTTAATGTCAACAATGTCTGCATATCGGTAATAAAAGTCAGCTGTTCCTATAATTTCTATACAAGGAGTAACCACATGTTTCTTGTCTTCATTGATTCGATGGAGGAGCGGACGAAGCCAGTCTTCCAGAGCTTCACAATGGGAGTCCAGGAAGATCATGACGTCGCCGGCAGCATACCGCGCGCCTGCCAACCTGGCTTGCGTCAAACCTAACCTGGATGTTGCAGAACATTTTATGCAAATGCGAATGACTGGAAGCAGGGTAGAGTCAGATTTCCAATGTCATGTTTGTGGTGCACATATACTTCTAGTTGGGATTGATATCCGTGTTATGTTCATGTAGCAATGTACCGTATTCTTTTTCCTAACTCTTAATCATGTTTGTTTCAGCAAAGTCACGTGAGTTATAGTTCACACTTCGTTTTTTTCGCAATTTCCTGTGCTGTCAAGGGCAAAAATATCATACGCACAATATACATCTTCATCTTTTCCGTTCTCTATATCATCATTAGCTTGCCCCAATTATGATGGGTTTGGTTTCAAATATGCAGGCCGGATGCAGCTGAAAATGTAGCAACTAAACTGTCTGTAAGTATTTCGATATTATGTATAATTTCTGCCAATCACTACTAACATCTAATCGATAAATATTAACAAGCAAATGATAAATTGCCACAGACAAAGAAACTTTGAACGATATCTGACCACCTGATTTTGCAGAAAAAAATGGCAAAAAGAGTTACACATTATGAGAGTGTAGAGGAAGATGTACACAAAGACACAGGTATCAAATAAAGTAAACAAGACAGATAATGTAAAACATACCAATGATGCTAAGAAACAGTTGTACAGTGGTGCTCGTGTGTTAGAGAATGTCACACGCACAGGCATCAATGTCAAAGACGACGCTCTACAATAACATAATCTTCAAAATCATCAAATATGTAGTAAGAAGTAGAAGAAACCATAGTTTCATATTTCGTTACAGATGCAAGAATATTTTTTAAATATTTTAAATCATTATGCTTAAATAAATATAAAGCCCATGTCAATAATATAAACAAGAAATAAATGTTATTGGCATAATATAATATATGTTTGTTTGTTGTTTTCATATTGGTCATTTGAATTCAGGGGTTCGTATAGTTTAAGAAATTACTAGCATTGCATGTTCTAATGCGAGTTTGTTTACACGTCCACTGTAAACTTGATTGCTTATCAATAACTGCATCGTACACTATTGTGCTGGTTATCAAAGGCTCAAAAGAGTATTGATGACGGAATAGACGACTTAAAAATGAAATTTAGATTTTAAAACGCAGTATGGTTACGGCCACAGTAGACTAGCTACTGTTCGCTTTGGTTATCAGCAATGTTGTGAATGTGTTATCGAAATAATTCGATGTTACAAGTTTGTTTTTACGTTAGGTTGTTTTCAGTTTAGTCCACAAAAAAAAACCGTAACATTTTGGGTAAGTCCAAGAGATGATAAAAATATTGATATAAACGTAATATTTAAAATAGTTGTGAAGATTATTAAATTAATATTTTAGATAAGTATCTTGATATAGCTTAATCCTATTACGAGAAAGTCACGTGTTTACGTTAAAATGAAACATGTTTTCACGAAGAGGTACATACAATAAAAACAATGTTAATATTATTCAAAATACTGGTAAGAACACATGAAATGTTAAAAAAAGGTTAAAGACAAAAAATAATGTAAGAAAGGATTAGATACTTGATTCAGAAGTAGAACAAAAATGAATCAGGAAGAGACTAAGATACGAACGTCATCAACGGAATTAACTGATTAAAAAAAGCTAAGCAGTTATTTCAACATACTATACTTCACTTGAAATGTACTGTGTCAGATGTCTGGTAACTAAATAACATCTTCCCCAACACAAACGAAACTATCAACTTCTGGAAACAAACACATGGTCAACATCTACATTGCTGCTGTATACTGTTCACTGACATTATTCTACCGTTATCGAATTTGTTAATTCTATCTAAAACTGCCAATGGATACTGAACAACGCTTTAGACACTTGTGGCTATAAAGCGAGATGCAGGAGATCTCTTACTATTGCACAGTATGAAAACAATTGAGAGATAATTTAAAATAGTTGCGTAAGAACGGGCTAGAAACTCCGATGATAGTTTGATAACGAAAAGTGTTTTTAGAGTTGTTTGCTCGTTTAGGATGAGCAACAACTTTCTGACTGACAGGCGCCTATATATTTCATTTTAAAAGAACCTGTTTTATACGTTTTTCGGTTAATATACATTTGTACATAGCTTATCAACGTTGTAAAAGATCTCCAACACCCAGTGTCCTGAATCACCTCGAATTCACTAATGTGTCCAGATTGGTATAGCAAGTCAGACTTTTCTAACACATCTATGAGTGGAGTGACCACATGTTTCTTGTCTTCTTTAATTCGATGGAGGAGCGGACGAAGCCAGTCTTCCAGGGCTTCACAATGGGAGTCCAGGAAGATCATGACGTCGCCGGCAGCAGACCGCGCGCCTGCCATCCTGGCTTGGGTCAAACCTACCCTGGGTGTTGCAGGACGTTTTAGTGAAACAAGAATTACTGGATGTCGTGAAGGGGTACAATCAGATGTATATTGATAGTTTATATAGATGATGTTATGAGGGTAATTACGGCTTATTACAACTTCCTATAGTTGATGTATATGTTTATGGTGTACATAATCTTCCAGGTAGGATCCTTGTGTTGTAATGTAACGTAGTATTTGTCCTAACTCTCTCAAGTGTTGCGATTACAATGATATTTGTGCCGATTGTCACGCGGGCGTCACCTAAACATCGACCACACATCGCTGAACATTTCAACATTATACCTACTCTAATTATAATTTCCTGTACTGACAAGGCCAAAAATATATGTACCTTTTGTTGCTTTCTATTCATCTGCAATAGACTAGTTTTTTTAGCTACGATCGAGCCGGTTTTCAGTCTAACTGGATTCAGGAGAATGTCAGCGACTGCCTGTTAACCCCGACCGCCCAGTTATTGGGTAACACAATAAACTAAACCAATATAATACCAGTCAAAAGACGGGTATTATAGACGTAGGAAAAAAGGCTGCCAGGCTAAAATGGGATTGGGCGGGTCACATCAGTCGCATGCACTCTGACCGTTGGGCAAGGGTTTCCACATAGTGGGTACCTAAAGATAATAATAATAATAATATTCCACAACTATCACACAACGCCGTCTAATCCCAAGCTAAGCAGAGCTTGTGTTATGGGTACTAGACAACTGATAAACATACTTATATATTTCTAAATACATACATATTATAGATAAATTACACCCAGACACAGAACAAATGATTATGCTCATCACACAAACATTTGTCCTGGGTGGGAATCGAACCCACAGATGGACGACGCCGCCGAGGTCGACCTAGGAAGAGGTGGCGAGACGACCTAGATGCCTACGGCGGGGACTGGTTCGAGGTAGCTCAAGAAAAGAATACCTGGATGAAGTTAAAAGAGACGTTTGCCCAGCAGTGGGACAGAATAGGTTTAAAAAAAAAATAAGGTCGTATTTGAATTAAACTAGTGCATTATATTTTTACCCTTGACTGTACAAAGGTTTTTGTCAATAAGTGTCAGTATCGGAAAGTTATTTACTGTAGTCATTAATCAGTAGATTGAACATGTAGATTGACGTCGAATGAATTGAATAATAAAACCTAACCTTAGCAAGTTGGATTCGCAATACATTAAATTATATTTTTTAACTTCTCAACTATTTGACCGATATTACTGTCCACGATTTTTTTTTTTGCTGTGCCCAACCAGGGACACTTGTTTAGCTTACTGGGGCCAGGGTTCGCTCTAAAGGGTAGCTCAACCCCGGTGTGAAAGGCAAGAAGGAATGAGGTGGGTTTTTTTGGTCAGTAAGAGACTGAGACCATCTTTCTCTCCGCCCAAGGGCAGGGGATGTCATTTGGATGATTTTTATCCACCAAAAAGAAAAGAAAAATAGAAAACCAGGGACACTTGTAGATATTCCCAGAAGTTTACATTAGAAAAATAGAAAATCCATCTATGCAGGTGGCAAACGCTCGCCATTTGTGTTTTACAAATAGCGCAAATTGGCTATTTTTAGTTACAAGCCCAAATTGGAAATGGGCACATCTGTCGCACATCGGGCGAAGGGGCGAAGATTATTTAGTGGTATGCGAAACAGCGAGCGAAGTCCCACATAATACCACATATTTGAAATATTTTGTGCCGTTTTGTACCTGTCCCTGTTTCGGCGAGGCGGGCGCATACACATGCATCATTTCTCTTCGAACTTCTTGTTGAATTTATCAATATTATTTCAATTATCCGATTATGTTTAAATAAGTGAGGTAATCGATTGTAATCGAAGGCCTATTATACGACCTTATGTGGTGCTGATAAATAACAAACATAAACACAATGGATAAACATTTAAACAAGTGTTGGAGACGTAGACCAGGCGTCATGAAGTGGATATTGAAGTGGTCAAAAGATTTAGGTCACAGAGCACATTAGGCATTTCTAAGTGGGGTCGTTATTTTTAGTTTATCGTATAGTATGTGGAAGTATAGAATAAACTAGTCTGTTTAATGCGCAGGATTGAATGATTGAGTATAATTTTGGAGATTTACTTATATGACGCTGTAGAAGTAATTCAGAAAGAGTCTATAAAGGTAAGTTGATCGTCCTATATAGTTGATTTGGCTTTACCATGACGTATTAAAATTTCACCCTATATATCTCTATCACTTTAACAGTTCAATCTATGTCGCCAAATTGATAGCATTAGCTCGTGGCTCGCTCAGTCTGTATCATAAGTAGATATGAAATAAATCCGTGTAAATGTCGTGGCCAGATCTTTCAACTGATCACTTTATGATATGGCCAACTAAAACTGGCCAGATCGTTTAAACATTAACATTTGATGTTATGTCAATCCGCGTTTGGATACATATCATTGATGTAGGATTTCTATGATAATAAAAGGTCTGAGGAAAGTAGGCCAAAATTGAAATATCATCAAACTTTAACGTATAAAACAATCTGGCCAGTTTTCATCATCATCATTATCATCAGCCTCTAATGACCGCACTGCTGGGACTCAGGCCTCCTCTCTAGGAGAGGGAAATGCGTAACCCACCACGCGGGCTCAGTGCGGGTTGGTGAATGTCACATGTCTTCGAATTTTTGGTTCTAGGACATGCCGGTTTACCCACGATGTTTTCCTGCACCGTTTTGAGAGCAAATAAATTACACAAGATAATGCGTCTGGCAGGGTTTGAACCCGCAACTTACAACCGTAAGAGGGAGCCATTACCACTCGGACACCACTGCTCTCCAGATTTACTTGGGCATATCATAAAGTGATCAATTTCTAAGATTTGGCCGCGATATATTCAAGTTGTTTATATTCAGAACTAACCTAGATCAACCTGTGCAATTTGGAAAAAGTAGATTATCCTGTATATGTTTAAGGATGGTAATCAACCTAAATCACTAGCAGGTATTAAATCAAACCTGTATAGGTATTGTATAATTCAGAAGGTGTATAATATTATGCTGTATTATACATATATGTAGTGTTGTTGGACCGTCCTGTATAATGTAACTCCTAGAAAAAATAATGTTGGGAGTAGTTTTCCTGCAATTCCTGTATTGATAAGTGTAAATAATAAAATTAGGACATCAATTGTTTTTTTAAGGAGCTGAACACATTTGTATGTGAATGGCTTACGGAATGATTGTTCAAAACTAGGTTAATGATAAATAAAGAGGACTGCTATTCCTGAGGAAATGCATTAATAATGTGTATGATTTTGGCCCCTTCAGATGTGTCCCCATTCAAGGACACAAAAAGCATTGAAGGCACCTTTCATTCATTCTTTACATTTTGCAAGTCACTGTTAAGTTCTATATTGATTAAAATATGAGTAACGACCGTAACACATATTTATTTACGGAATGATTTTTTATTTTTTTATTGTGATATATAAACTAGTGCTTGACTGCGATCCCACCTGATGGTAAGTAGCGATGCAATCTTTGATGGTGAGGCGCACTAGTTTAATATAAAGGATAATAATTAAAATCATCAATACAACACCCTCATTTCATCTTAACCTATTGAACGACTTTTTCATGAAATAGGGGAACTGCCCAGCAAAATGAAATTACTTTTTCATGAAATAGGGGATCAGGCCAGCAAAATGAAATTACTTTTTCATGAAATAGGGGAACAGGCCAGCAAAATGAAATGATTTTTTCATGAAATAGGGGAACTGGCCATAAAAATGAAAAATAAAAATTAAGAAATTTTAAATTTCTAACTACCCAAGCGCAAACAATTATCATTTGGCCATTCCGCAATACAAATGTGTCCACTCCCCCACTAACTTCCTCCAGCACAACAAGTGACTTACCGGTCCGGCAGCCTGAGTATCCGGATGAGGTCGGGCGGCAGGCGCGTGCGCACATAGTGGCTCAGCTTGCCCTTCAGTTCGGGCAGGGTCGAGTTGTCGTCCACGAGGATGATCTCCTTGAGGTACACGAACTGGGAGGACGGGTCCTGGCCAGGGTAGCCTGTGGAAGGAGTATGATTGAAAAACCCGACGTACGGTGAGTGTCACGTTTTTAGGATTCCGTAACTCAAAACAAAAAAACGGAACTCTTATAAGATCACTTTGCTGTCCGTCCGTCTGTCAAGACCTTTTATCTCAGGAACACGTAAAGGTATCGGTTTGAAAATCATATACTCAGAACTTTTTTTTTTCTTTAGGTAAAAAACATCCGATGACATCTCCCGCCCTTTAGGCGGAGCGGGAGATAGTGGCAGACTTTTACAGACTAAAAAGTCTGCCACCTACCGTTCCTTCTTAGCCCTTCATACCGGGGTCGGACCTTCCGTTTAGAAACCGGTCCAAGGCCCCAGCAGGCTTCGACCATGCTGGACCCCGACGGTCTGCTGACAACTCTTTGAGGCGCGCGTGGAACAACACGTGCCGTCGACGTCTTGGACTCGGTCCGAACGGTTACCGGACGGTCGCTCGACTTTCTTGCCACCTAGCGAATCGCCTGGCGAAACCAATGTTCGTGATCGACCGTGACCCACGCGTGGCTTTTTAATCAAGCCTCCAGGCAGTCCGTTCACGACCTTACAGCACAGCTATTTATCCTCTAGATGCTACATGATAGGCAATGGATTCAGTCCTGTCCTGTATACCAAATGGCAGAGTCAAGCAAAATGCAGCACTCCACTTCGTCATACCTCGAATAGCTTCTACCCCCGATAAATCTGACTGAAATATTTTTCATAAACCAAAAACAAGAATCGCCAAACTAAAGTGGCAGCGGGCACTGGGCAGGGCACATGGCACGTAGAACAGATGGTCGACGGGGTCGAAAGGTTTTAGAGTGGGGACCACGCACCGGAAAACGCAGCTTTGGAAGGCTCCCCACAAGTGGACGTCTTTCGACTGAAATCATTAAATCTACCACGTCTTATCCCCCAAAAATTTTGATTTTGGAAATGTACTTTTGTAAAAAAACCTCAAGGTTACTGCTAAAAACTTAGATGGTTCAAGGGTGCGGGCCTGGTCCAGGCATTGATGAACCATCAGCACTTTGAAGGAGTAAGGGTGTTTTAAATAACATGCGGATTTCATCACGCATGCGGGATTACTCGTATTTATCGTAAGGTGTGGAAAAAGCACGCGGGACGCGAGGCATCTCGGACAGCAGTGTCTCACGCTGCGTGAAATTTTCTACATGCGGGGCAATCCCGCATGCGTGATGAAATCTGCACGTTATTAAAAACACCCTAAGATAAATTGATATCTAGTCATAAGAACATAAGGTTCAAACTCACCCGCAGTCATGACCCTTCCAGTCTGCCTGTCCACAAAGTTGGCATGCTTGTACCAGGGCTGGTCCCTTCTCGCGCTGTTCACGACGCTCCAGATAGTCCTTACTACCACGGAATACGGCTCATTGTGGAATATCAAGATGACAGACGCCGATGGTAGTTCAGCGTCGTAGACCACTCTTTTGCAGGCTGGGTTTCGGAAATCTGGGAAACGAAAATTTGATTAAACACTAATCTATTTTAATTAATTAATTTTAACGGAAAGACGCAATAACTAATTATTTTTTTTAAAGATCATTTTATTATTATCTTATGTTCTTAGCATAATAGCATAATCTAATCAGCCTTTTAACTGTTGGGACTCAGGCCTCCTCTCTAGGAGAGGGAATGGGCTGTAATCCACCACGCGGGCCCAGTGCGGGTTGGTGAATGTCACATATCTTCAAATTTTTGTTTCTAGGACATGCCGGTTTCCTCACGATGTTTTCCTTCAGCATTGTACATTTCAAAAAAATATTTATTTATTTATGATCAACTCTTGTTCTACGATAATAATCTATGCGACGCCGCGGGCAAAAGCTAGTAGGTGCACATTATAACGATGCATTTTCGAAGATCAATTATTATTGTTATTTTATGTTGTTTTTTTTTTTCATATATTTATTTACTTAATGAATTCATCACCATCATTTCAGCCGATAGACGTCCACTGTAGAAATTAATTCATTTAATGAATTAAGGTGTATAATGCGCAAGATCGACCTTGAGCGTCGAACTCACACATACGCACGAGACCTGCACGCTTAGCCAAGTTGTTATTCTGCAATCGTTAACGCTGTCGAAAAGTGATGAAACGTATAGGAATGATGTCGGATCAACGCAAAGTCGCGTGGTCAAGAACGAAAGAAATAGACAATTCGTAGCCAAGTTCACATCGTTCAAAATCGTTTCTACAATGTTTAACGCTACATCCTTTGTTATACAAACGCTACATTGTAGAACGAGCGTCCGACTCAGGCGCGTCAACATGGCTACCAACTTATCGTTTCTACAATTGCTGTAACCGAGGCGTTACCGATTAGAGAACGGAATTCGATTGTAATTTGGCTAGGGGGGGCTGCACACACTGACTTTCCGTACCGAGCGCGCTACCGCTCAAAGATAACGCAGTGACGCAGAGAGGCGTGCCTATTCAGTGGTATTTTGCCTACGACTCTAGAAGTTCTAAGATGCACGGCTAATTTAAATTTAAATATGTAGATACTTATTATGTTTCGTGTAAATCTCAAACTTTATCATTTGTATGTACCTAGGTAGGTGTAGAAAAAGAAACAATACAACAATAGGTTATACAAACTAAATTCATTAAAATACTGCTGTTTTTCGATTATTTCATAGCATTAAGTGTAGATTACAAAAGTAATTCAAAATACAATTTACGATAAACGTTATATCTGATTCTTCTATAACTATAATGAGGTAAAAAAACAGTTTCTTTTTTATTCTGTTGTTTGTAATAAGCTCAAATAAAAAAATGGAACGATTAAAAAAAATTAAATCATTAAATATGAACATAATTGGTGAAATAAGGGTACCACTATAATAGTGTGAATTTTACACATACGAGTATGTGGCCCCTTCAAAGCGATCTGGCGTGATCGTAAGTTATGAAATGGTGAAACAATAAACAGATATGCGATTACAGCAATCCCAAAAGATTTGCTGTAATGTTTAGGCTTCCGTATCTCAAAAGTAAAAAACGGAACTTTCATAGTATAGGATCATTATGTTGCCGTCTGTTTATCTGTCTCCCTTTATTTCGGGAACGCATGGATTTATAGAGTTGAAATTAAAACCATATACTCAGGTCTGCGGTTCCATGATGCTGTGAAACAACAAAAACCAAAAACCGTCTTAGTTAATAAAAACCAAAAAAAAACCGGCCAAGTGCGAGTCGGACTCGCCCATGAAGGGTTCCGTAGCAGCAAGTAACATAATATAAAAGTTCTTGTAATTCGTTGTAACTATGATCGATGTTTTAATAATAGTGTATTTTTTTTAGATTTATGACGTACTAAAAAAACTACTTACTAGATCTCGTTCAAACCAATTTTCGTTGGCGCTTTGCATAGCCGCATGGTAATGTACATCATATATTCTTATTTTAGAAGTTACAGGGGGGACACATTTTACAATTGACTGGTAGAGAATGCCTTGTGGCATTAAGTCCGCCTATGTACCTACCATTATTGTACATGAAGTTTACATAAATAAATAAATCACACCTTGGACCTTTATTTCACTTTGGGAGTGCCTCTCGCGCAAACTATTTATATTTAGAAAAAAAAGATATTAAAAACCTCAATATCATTTTTGAAGACCTATCCATAGAAATAGATAGATTTGACGTATAGGTTTGACGAAAAACCCCCAAAATTTATTGTTTTTTTTTTCTATTTTTGTGTGAAAATCTTAATGCGGTTCACAGAATACGTCTACTTCCTAAGTTTCAATAGTAAACTTAAACGTTCGATTTTTTCACAGCTTCAAGGGATCGCAGACCTGAGTACGAGACCCTGTAGCCTGATTCACGTAAAATCAAACAAGCCAAATATCGTTGAAGTTTTATAGTCGTTCGATCGAAGTCCTATCCAAACGCGGGATTCACGATCTATCGACTTATTTCCAGTTACATTAATAAGTTTTCTACCTGGATAATGAAATACAGGTTTTATAAGCCTTGGTTTCAGCGTATCATGCGTATGTCACAGCAACGTTAAAATACGGTATCATCTTCTTCTTCTTCTTCTTCCTGCCCTTATCCCATATTACTTGAGGTCGGCGCAACACGTTTTCAAAATACGGTATCATATATTGGGGTAATTCCACAAATATGGACACGGTGTTTAGGGCTCAAAAAAGGTGTGTTAGGTCAATATGCGGCATTCAAAGCACGGAAAGCTGTAAACCATATTTTATGAATTTTCGTATATTACCAGTACCCTGTCTATATATATATGAAGTAGCTGTATTTGTAAAACAAAATCTTCATTTGTTTGGAGTTTATAACAGCACGCGACATAGATATAAAACAAGCGGCAGACCACACAATAAAGCCATATTTCATAAAAGTTTCTTAGGAATGGCTCCACGGGTATACAACAAACTTCCTAAATCTTTGCTAGAATGTGACGATCTTAACGTATTTAAAAAACAACTGCAGAATTTACTGCTAAATAAGACTTATTACACAGTGAATGAGTACCTGTTAGACAGGAATTTATGTGTACAATAATGACAAGGGTTACTTCTTTCTAAGTCCGACTTACTTTACTTAATCTACGTATTGTATTTATTTTGAGTTTGTTTTTATTTTGTATTGACATTATTTGTTTGACTATATTGATTTTATTTTGTTTTTTATTGACATTATTATTAGTAGGTTTTAATCTCTCACATATATTAAGTATCCATAATTTTAATTTATTACAATTTTGCATGCCTAATTTGGTAAAACACAGTTTGCTGAGCATTCACATGACATCGAGAAATGTATAATTGATTGTACTGTGTTCTGCAATAAATATTTTGACTTTGACTTTGATAAATCGACGAATTTCAAATGACTTTAAAATCGGTGTCGTTCAAACTCGATTGATGGATGTGAATACGGAAATGGTCTGAACGACTAAATCGCTACGATATCGTTACGGTTTTCATTACGAGAATCGGGCTGCAGAGCATGGTATTAATTTCAACTCAATACCACTGCTAGTTCCCGAGATAAAAGAGTTTGACAGACGGACTGACCGACCGACAGACGGACAACAACGTGATCCAATAAGGGTTCCGGTTTTTCTTTTTGAGGTACAGGACCCTAAAAAGAATCATTAAGGTCGGTTAATATTTAGCGAAAGTATCGCTGAACAAGATACAAATAAATCAGACAACCCGAGAATCTTTTTCTTTTTTAGAAGTCGGTTAAATAAAAAATTTCTTAACTTTAATTTAATAAACTAGTGCGCCTCACCATCAATGATTGCATCACTGCTTACCATCAGGTGGGATCGCAGTCAAGCACTAGTTTATACCAATTACTACTACTACTACTACATTAATTGAAGGATTGTATGACTTTAAATTAATGTTTTACCAATAAATGTGTCTATCTGTTTATCAAAACCAAATTATATACCGAAAATACCTACTCATAATTAGGCGTAATCGAAAGTAGCAGAAAATTTTGTAAACAGTGTTTTTTCGCCGTTTGCAACCATCAACAAAACACCGTATAGCATAAACTGATTACACACGTTATTAAATAGTAGCTGCGCACGCACAAGTCATTCTCATCAAAGAATTTTTAGCAAACACATAATTTTACGCCTGTATACGAAAGATGGGTAGCGCGGGGCGCGGCGCGTAGGCGCTTGTAGTATTTTATTAAAAAAAAAAAACCGGCCAAGTGCGAGTCAAACTCGCGCACTAAGGGTTCCATACAAACTTACCTACGTGAAAATAAATTAAAAATACATAAGTACTTTTTTAGGTGGGAAATCATCCAATATCTTCTCTCTATCAAGGTCGGAGCGAGATATGAGAGAGGTATTAGACTTTTGCCGACTAAAACCCATTCCTATAATATAATATAATATAATATAATAGAATCTGTGCTACAAAACGCTGCAGATCTGTAGCTGTAAGTTATAGTTTTAGACACATAAGCTCTAGGCTTTATAACAGAATAAATAAGGAAATTAATATATACCCTCTAACGAGGCATGTACTTAAAAATAAATTAACCGATTGGCTAACATCTAAAACTTACGATGAAACTGAAAAAATTGTTGAAATTTAATATCACAAAGTCATAATACATACACTCTCCAAACATACACCTTTACACACACCATCCACTCCACACCATCACTATACACTCACTACACACCACACACTACCATAGGTTAGGATTTACTTATTCTATAAATTGTATATGATAGGGAACTACTGCTAATCTTATGTTTCTGGAGGTGGGCGCTGATAGCTGCGCCTCAGTTTCAAACTATTGCAGCTATCATCGTGCATAAATAAATAAATGTTAAATTATTGTGTGTTTTTAGTTTCAAATAAAGATTATTATTATTATTAAAAAAATATATATATATAATATAATATAATATAATATAATATAATATAATATAATAATATACTTATATATTTCTAAATACATACATATTATAGATAAATTACACCCAGACAAAGAACAAATGATCATGCTCATCACACAAACATTTTTCCTGGGTGGGAATCGAACCCACGACCTCCGGCATAGCAGTCAGGGCCACTAACCACTAGAGCAACAAGCCTGGCCTATGTTCCATAGTTGCTTTGTTCCAGGGCCGCAGGGCCCCGGGGTTCTCTTTCGCACAACCCATGGCCCCAGAAGGCTTCGGCCCTGCTGGGCTTTTGTTTGGCTTTACTGACAGCACCACTACGCGCCGTCGAAGACTTCGGCTCGTTCCAGACTGCCGATCAGCTAGCTACAGATACAGGCACGGATCTTGAGCGCTGACTTTAAATTGCGCAGAACTCAAATATCGGGTCTCTTTAGTGGTATGATGAGAGTCTATGATCAATTACCATGACGGCTACCATTACTACCACAAAATAGATAGGTACAGAAGTCAATCTTTTCATACCTACGCTCGGCGGTTGCGCTAGGATTGCCGTCCTGTCGCGATACTCGCACGTCCGAGTGCCAAACAGTTCGTAACTGTTTACCTTCGGGCACTTATCTACCAAACTGTTCTGTGTTACATTAAAACAAACCATCAAAATAAAAGCAAATACTCTCTGAAAAAACTTATTTAACGATAATTTACCATTTAATGTTGAATCTATGCAACTTTCCAATTCCAAGAAAATTACAAAGACGTGTCTCAAACGGATAGCACTCGAGCTCGCATTGAGCTGAATTGAGCCGAGATATCGTGTCCGTGAGCGGTGTCTATGTGTGCGTTGCTCTTTTTTATTATAGACAGGCTCGCATTTGATCACTATATCGCCTGAAGGAAAGCGATGATGTGGCCGACGATGGAGCACGCTTGCCTAAAAGCAACCTATTTACCATATTGATGACTTATGTAAGAAGATAGATAGATTTGTATTCGTCCTATATAGGCTAACACGTGTGGCTAGTGTTAATGCAGCACTATGTGCATACCATGGTTATGTGTCATCAATTCTGCGCTATGGTATTATAATATGGGGTAATTCTGTTGATTTTGAAAGAGTGTTTCGAGCTCAGAAAAAATGTGTACGCTCAATTTGCGGAGCGCACCTACTGGACAGTTGTGTTCCACTATTTAAAAAACATAAAATACTGCCACTTCCAGCACTATATATTTTTGAAATTTGTATTTTTGTACACCAAAATAGACACGAATTTGATTTGTTTAATAATGTTGTATCCAGACCCAGCCGTAAAGTGCATTTGCTTAATGTCCCTAGGCGTAGAATTAAATTGTTTTCTAATAATGTATACTGCATGTCTATTACTATATATAACAAATTACCCGATGGCTTCAAAACCCTCAACCTCAAAACATTTAAAAATAAGCTATTTAACTTTCTTTTAAGCAAATGTTATTACTCGACTGAAGATTTTATGACTGAAAAATTTATCTAATATTTGACATTACCTATGAACTTTATTTCTTATCTTTATTTCCTTGACTTTATTATTAAATTTTAACTTATATAATTAATACGTCTTATTATATGTAATAACTATTGCTCAATTAATTTAAATTATTTGTAATTTTAATAATAAATAATATAATTGTAATGTATTGACCCATAATTGTTACTAACCATATTTGTACGCCGGAAACGGCAGAATATTATGATCATTATATTATAAATAAGCACAACAACTTTGTACAATATTCTGACAAATAAATGCATTCAAAAAAATAAATGCATTCTATTCACTCTTGACTTAAAGACCCCTAAGTTGTATTGCAGCTTTCAGAAAACACAGACTCCGGTAGGGAATTCCAATCCTTAGCTGTACGCATAATGTAAGTGTTCATAAAAACGCTTTGTACGTATGGGTGGGATGTCCACCATGCTCGAGAGCGCTTTGTATGTAGATTGTCTTCTGCACCTATCTATTTTGCATAACTACAGACAAAACAATTATGTATACATATATGTCCCATTATCTTTGTAGCAAGTAGCAGCTGCTCAAACTTAAATATTTGTACTAATTGTATCATAACATCTTCCTGCCCTTGTCCAATATTATTTGTGGTTGGCACAACACGTTTTTCTTCCGTCATCCGTCACGCTATCACTCACTCCCTTTTCTTTCATATCACTCCTCACATAGTCCATTATAATCATAGATCGGAATAGGTAGGGCTGTTTTATGTACTTGCCATACGTTAGAATAATACGGATATTCCCCGAGTCCCGGGATTTGGTTTTAAAGTAGTAAAATTATAAAAAAAATCTCTCTTGCCTTCGGGACCAGGGACTCAAACTGTAACCGTAATAAAGTGTTTTAACACTGCTTTTTAAAACAGTTTTAACAGAAAAACACTTTTAAAATGTAACAGATACAATAATGTTACCGAATGAAACTGTAACCTTTTATATGTGTTATGACGTGCAACCGAATCAAACTGTAACCTGTTTATATGAGTTAATAAGTGTTAATATGTGTAACTGAAATAATCAGTTTTATTTATTTATTATAATCTTTATTGTACACCAAATAAACAAAAATACAGGACAAACATTTAAAAGAATAAGTGTAGCTACGCTGTGTAGTGTAGCTGTGTGTTTTAGTGTAGCTTTGTAAATTGTAACTTTGGCAACGCTGCGTTTACCTGTTACATTTATTAACACTGTTAACACTTTTATATCTGTTACAGATATGTTAGGGTTACACTTTTGTAAGTGTTTTGGGTTAACACATTGAAAACACATTAAGAAGTGTCACATATTTGATTCTGTTACCAATTCAACAAGTAACACTTATAATTCTGTAACCTTTATGAAGGTGTTTTAAGTCTCTGTTCGAGACTAATGAAAGATTAGCCGAGCGCTCAAGATCCGTGCTGGTATCTGTAAGCGTCTCAACAAACGCGGCAACGTCGCGCGCTTGGCAAAAAGTTTTATAGCGTGCTGTTGATGTAAAATTTACAACGTCGCATATCATGCGCTTATTGGCTTACATATTTTTTTTAATAAATATTAACAAAAAGAATTAAATTCAATTAAATCCCGTAGTATCAGCCGGAATCCCGTGGAATATCCATATTAACATCAATGTTGCGGTCAATGAACCTAAATAGCCCTACCTATTCCGATCACTGATTATAATATATCTCTCTTCATCCATCTACTACATATACAACATTAGTTTTAGTATATGCGAAACCTGAATATAGTTTGTTCAGAATCAGTAACTGTAGTTTTTACACCATGTTATATCTTTTCCCAAGAATATTTACGTGTATACTGTGTAGTGTTGTGGGGTTACAAGGTAACAAAAATAGCAACTAACGAAGTAACATACGTCCTATTCTGAGACCTACTTCTTCTTTCTGCCTTTATCCCATATCTATTACTTGTGGTCGGCGCAACACGTTTTCTTCTTCCATTCTGTCCTGTCACCCGTCAAACTATCACTAACTCCCTTTTCTTTCATATCACTTCTCACACAATCCATCCATCTATTCTGAGACCTACTGAATATAAACAAAAGAAATCATGAAAATCGGGGAAGCCATTTCGCAGAAATTCGATAACAAACATTCGGACACGAGATTTTTAGGGTTCCATATACCCAAAAGGTAAAAACGGCACCCTGTTACTAAGGCTCCACTGTCCGTCTGTCTGTCACCACACTGTATCTTATGAACCGCGGTAGGTAGACAGCTGAGATTTTCACTAATGACTTATTTCTGTTGCCAAATGAGTAACAATTACTCGATCGTAAAATTCAAACAATTCTCCTTATTTTACATCAGGCAAATCGTCACAATAGGTTATGGACACCATTTTTATAATCGCACGTCAAAAATGTTTTTACTCATTAGTTTAGTAAGTATTCAAAATTAACAATTGGCAAATTGTGGTGAATTTGGTAAGAGCCGCATTTTTTGGTAAGAGGCGACCCCACTTAGCTTCGTAAACTAGACCAGCTTCTGAAAATAGAATTCGCGGTGAAAATGCTACTGTCAGGTGCTGAAAAATAAATTCTAACAAATCAAACTAATCGCGTCATGAAATACGATAAAGGGCTGAATATCCGGCAGCCGGATATCCGACGCTCCGGCCTCGTAGCTTGAAGCCGAATATTCGGTATCCGGTATCCGGCCAAACGACTATCCGTTTCATCTCTATAGAATACATTCAGTGTCAATTTTTTTCTTTATTTCTAACCGGCAGACCCTCGACGTGGCTACTGATTAAAAAAAATGTTTAAGTATGTTTGATTTCCTTAGGCTCGGACTGTTATCAAGCTGCGTTACGGTGCATTATAATTATTCGCCAATTAAATCTTTCTACGCTGATAGTGTTAATTAACTACATACTACGTTCAATGCCTTGGGTTCTTATGATTACGAAATTGTAGAGTATTTTATATTATTTTCTATCTTATTGGGATTCATCATCATCATCATCAGCCATTTTTTTTTAATTTTCCCACTGCTGGGATTCAGCACTCCTCTCTAGGAGAAGGAATGAGCCGTAATCCACCACGCGGGCCTAGTGCGGGTTGATAATGCGCCTGGCAAGGTCCTGCCACCTACAACTCGTATGTCGGAGCCATAACCACTCGGCCACCACTGCTCTATATTGGGAGTATTACTATAATATAAGTCGAGTCAAAGCTCCAAACGGCGTCTTGAGCATCGACGCCGAGTTGCTAGCCTGTCGGTTTTCTATCGATTACATTTCTGGGAGGGTGCGTTGGATTGCACAATTTAATTCCGCCAGGTCTGTTCCATTATTGGACCACAAGACGTACGGCGTTGCGCCACCGGTACATGGTAGACATCCCACCCATACGCACAGCTAAAGAGTAGATTTCCCTGCCGGAATCTGTGTTTCCTGATAGCAACAACTTAGAGGTCTTTAAGTCAAGAGTGAATAGGTTACTTCTAGACAAGCGTGCTCCATCGTCGGCCACATCATCCGTTACCATCAGGTGAGATGGTGGTCAAACGCGAGCCTAGCAATAATATATTAAAAAAAATACTACTAGGAAGGAACCAAGTAGTTTCCTGCATGTTATACACAGAGATCTACACTTTGGAATGTGCAATTAACTTCATTTTTCTGACCAACTGTTACTTTTATTAGAGTAATTGATTACTGATTATATATTATAGTCAGTTTCTATATTATAGTCAGGTCTTTTCGAGAGAGAGTATATGAGTGAGAAATGAGTATATTAGAGGAAGTTTGAAAGTGGCGCCAGTGACTGACAAGCTGAAGGGGAATCGTTTGACTTGGTATGGTGTAAAGAGGAGGGATGAAATGCATGTTACCAAAAGAGTTATGAGTATACATGTGGATGGGTGGATAGGGAGAGGGAGGCCAAAGAAAAGATGGATGGATTGCGTGAAGAATGATATGAAAGAAAAGTAAGTTAGTGATAGCATGACGAGTGACAGGGTAGAATGGAAGAAAAAAACGTATTGCGCCGACCCCAAATAAGATGGGACAAGGGCAGGAAGAAGAAGAAGTCAGGTCTTTTCGAAAATAAATATTATGGTTTCCTTTTGTAAATTCATAATCTTGGTGTGCAATAAAGTATATACTCGTATAAATAAATAAGACTTTTCAAGATAAACCTAATTATTAAGCAAAAAGATAGTTTATCATACGGCTGCACAGAAGAAAGAAAATGTGGTCTAATAATTAGGTTTATCTTGAAAAGTCTTATTTATTTCACTTTCCTAAACAACGAAATATTTTTTGGTAGTGTACCAAAACCAGTTCTTGAAGTAGATCCACTTCCTTCACTTCTATACAGTTGTTATTAGACATGTTATTATACTTTATTTTAATTTATTATAGATTTTTTGTTTATTGATATAAACTAGTGCTTGACTACGATCGCGCGATTCCACCTAATGGTAAGCAGTGATGCAAGCGTTGATGATGAGGTGCACTAGTTTATTAAGAGCCTATTCACTCTTGCCTTGAAAACACCTACTTAAATTATAATAGGACGGGAAGACCGCAGCAGTCAAGTATGTGTACGCAGAATAAACGACGAGGCGAAATGCCTGCATTTGATTTAAGTTTTAGTGGTTACAGACCAAAGGAACTGTGCTTTTTTTTATCAGGTTAAAAAGTGGACACTACATTTTATAAGTGGCTATAGGCGTATGTCTGAACCTATTTGGCGCAGCAACCGTGAGACACACATTTATTTATATATACTTTATTGCACATCAAGATTATAAATTTACAAAAGAAAACAATATAATAAGAAACACACAATTGGCACACATTGTGTCAGTATATCTTCTTTTTTGTCTAAAATTTTGTTTTTACAGTGTGTGTATCCATGCATGTAAACAAATTATTTTTCTTTTTTTCTTTAAGTCAAATAGAAATGTTATCAAATAAATTTGAATTAATTTGATGGTAGTCCGAAATGGTGTAGCTTTTGATTACTGAAAGATTTGCCATTATTTTTTTATATTTCTTTTTTTTTTATATTCTACAACTAAATGATAAATGATCTTTATTTTGCAAGTAGGTTTTATAAAAACACTTTTACACGTAATATTTTTTTTTTCGTCAATTAATGCTAGATGAGGTCGGTGTTTCCTAGCTAAGTACCCTGAGAAGAAACACTGAAACAAACTCACCAAAACAACTCACAACTGTCACACAACGCTGTCCAGTCTCAAGCTAAGCTTAGCTTGTGTTATGAATACTAGCTTCTGCCACCGGTTTCGCCCGCGCGAATGTTGGTTGCTTCATATATACTTCCAACCCCCATTTTCCCCCTTAACCTTCCGAATACCGTCAATTAGAGACACAATAGAAAGACAATGACAGGGCAAACGCCGACGTTCATTTGAGGTTTAATGAATTAAGGATACTCCACCCTTCGTAAAATCTGTTCTTAGCGAATGCCTACACCCCATAAGGAACCTCTACCAACCAAATTTTAGTAGTTTTTAGGTGTTATAGTTTCTGATATTTTTATCAGTGAGTGGTATTGCGCTTTCAGATAGTATATAATATATACTATAAAATAAACCACTTTATTTTTAAGTTAAATTAATTGAAGATTTTAAAGATTAGATTATTTTATGAAATACATAGGAAAAATTCAAGCTAGTCAGATAAAATATGTGTGCTTGCGTTTTTTACTGATATGACTAAAGAGACAGAAAAATTATTAAATATTGTCGCTTTTATAGATTCTAACTAATATTATAAATGTGAAAGTGTGGATGTTTGGATGTTTGATACTTAATCACGCAAAAACGGCTGAGAGGATTTGGATGAAATTTGGCATGCATATAGCCTTTGACATGGAAAAGAACATAGGCTACCTTTCATCCCGATTTCTTAAATACCTAATGCCACGCGGGCGAAGCTGCGGGCAAAAGCTAGTACTTCATAAAAATAGGTATACCTGCATCATATCCAAAACAAGCATACGCCTGCGACTTTACATGCATACATAAATTTTAGCAATTGGACCGAACAAATAAACAAACTTCATGTGTTTAAAATATTAGTGTAGATTGTAATATAATACTTACTGGAGAGGTACAAGTACTTGTAATTTTTTCATAACTTTTTTTGTTCATGAAATTTAAACCCATGAATGGTAGAACTGGTACTTAAAATTACAATTCCTCGCTAGTTTAACTCGTGTAGAATTAAAGAGATTACGCTGAGTACATGTAGAGCGTGGCTACTCGCATAAGTTACTGTATTAGAACAACCATACTTTCACTACTGGCTGACCGACTACAATGACTAATTTATACAAAATTACGATCAGCATCACACGTAATTACAACGACAAGGAGTTTTCAGATATTTCTAAGTGATAAATAAACATTATTAAACAGTTAATAAGTTATTTTTGTGTTACCTTTTAAAGTTCTATTGTAAGGTATCCTGTCACTAAGGTACACGTTGATTGCCAGCTTTTTTTCCGATTCTTCGCCCAATTTCTTCTCTTCACCGATGAGGTGTGCCGCAGCACCTCCTTCTCCTAAACCTGGAATGATTCTCGACTCGTCTTCTAATATCTGCCGCTCGTATTCGGCCTCGACAGGGTCTGAGTAGTCCGCTTTCGTATTCTTCTTCCCGCCTCGCCATTGCTCGAACATAGCCAAGACAGTCACCACCAAAACCAACAGCAAAGCCAATTTAGCCGCTTGGAAGCACTTTCGCACCGGGAAATGCACCATTTTTCAAATATTTATTAATTATAACGACACCGCATCGTACCGCTTTCCGCGACCGACTGATTTTGACGTTTCGCTTCAACCATGTTTGTTTACAGTTTTAACTTTTTAAAACAGGAAAGGCAATCGTAAACAAGCTATTCAGCCTAATCAGGATAGGAAACTGTTTAGTTTTTATTTTTTTGATTTTTCTTGGCACTTGTAGTACTTTTGTACCTACGCTTTAATTGCAATTTGTTAAATTAGCCAATGTATGCAATTTGCATAGAGTTTAAAATTCTAGTAAATCTAAATAAGCAGCAGAGAATAAATTATACGGTACGACAATAAGAAGGAGTAATGAGTATAAACTAAATGTACGATTGTAATTAAATTCAACCAATCAATTATGTACGAGTAATTTGAAAATATTTTATTTCATAAAAACCTACTTGAGCTTTTTTATAACGTCTGAACCTATTTTTATAGTGCACAATCTTCTTTAAATCATAAAGTTTTTATTCGTGGATTTTTGAGACACGTCTTACAAAGTCAAAGGTCCATGCAAAAATGTAGCTTTTTGGCTCGAATTCCGAGGTTGGCCCCTATTTTCGCCTGGGCTATAGCTATGTTGCACCTTATTCAGTTAGAGCTTTTTCTTTACCAATTTCATTCGTCTGTTTCTTGTAATTATGTGTCTCCAGTTCTCCACAGACCTAAAACTATCACCGTAGGCGCAGGCTTACGGACAGCAATGGGTAGCTCGCCGTCCGACTATCGTCAACACCGCGTAGTCCACGCGCGTCTCAAGGAGATACCAGCGAGCCCCAGTAGCCCAGCATGTTCGAAGCCTACTGGGGCCAAGGGTTTGCTTCTGAAAAGAAGATTCGTCCCGGTACGAAAGGAACAAGAGTGGGTTTTTAGTCAGTAAAATTCTGACTCTATTTCCCGCTCCGCCCGATGGGGCGTGGAGATTTTATTGAATGACTTTCCACCAAAAAGAAAAAAATCTGGGTAAGTGCGAGTCGGACTCGCTGCTGAGTCGCCGAGAGATGCTGAGGGTTCCGTACTATGTACCTAAATAGTTCATTTCTGGAATCTCGGAAGATATTTCTGAATCGCAAAAAAATATAGAATAGAATAAAACTTTAGATTGACTACAAACTATTTAACTTCTATTACTTTATATTGTGACCTTGCTTTAAGCCAAATGTCAGAATTCTGGGTCAACGGGAAGTACACTAAAATATATATGAATATATATGAATATTAATAATATAATTAATATTATATGAATTTTGATTTCCTCGAGTGAGTAAAATTGATGAAATGCACGTTTTTTGCCACATAGGTAAACCGAAGTACATATCACTTTTAGGGTTCCGTACCTAAAAAGTAAAAAACGGAACCCTTATACGATCACTTTGTTGTCCTTCCGTCTGTCTGTCCAGACCCTTTATCTCGAAAACGCGTGAAGATATCGAGTTAGGTTGGGCAAGGGTTCCGTTTTTTCCTTTTGAGGTACGGAACCCCAAAAAGGGGGTTGTCAGTAGCTGGAACAGTACCAGTCATAACGCGCGCGCTTTTACGCACTTGTGTAGTGTATACTACATTGCTAGTCTGAAAGCGAAATTTATAAAATAATTAAGTACGTGCACCAAACGTTAACTGCAGCATTAGTTTTAAATCTGACAAAATATTATCTTTTCTAAAGATTCCAAAAAAGAGCGCTTCGCCAAGTCATTTATATTGTGTAGGGCGAAGGACTAGAACAATTTATAGCCTGTACAAGACTTTGCATATCGCCGCGCGCCCACGTACCGTTACCGCCCCGCTCGCTGATATGACCGCAATTGTGACCAGGTCCTGCTTCGGTCTTCCAGTCCGATCATAATTAAGATGTCTAAAAGGTTAGAGTGTATAGGCTCTTAATAAACTAGTTCGCCTCACCATCAACTAATGCATCACTCAGTAGCGTAAGATGTAGGCGAAGTGGGCCCACGGCCTCGCACCCAAAGGGTCCATGCATAAGTGAGGAGTCCTTAAAGGTTCATACGCACTAGCGCCGCGATGCAGCTAGCCGTGCGGCTAACCGCAGGACACGTTTGCGAATGCAGCTAGCCGGATCGTGGGCAGCCGCATTCGCAACAGCGATTTTTCGTGCCGTGCCAAGTATAGCAGCCCTCCGGCTGGCCGTCACTCGCAGCCTTCTGAACGACCGGAGCAAAGAGTATGCAAAGTTTAGGCCGGAGCGGAACGGCTAGCTACATTGCGGCTACCCGCATAAAGCGTAAAACGGCCCATTCACGACTTCGGTCTTAGAGTGCGATTTACACGCCACGTACCTTCAGTAGCGGCTAGCGGCAACGGCCGAGATGGACGTATTTAGGTAGTTTAATCGTGCTCAAAATTATGGCGACATCAAAATTATCCCATTCCCTTCTGTGTTTAGAAAGTAGCGTGTATGTATTTTTATACAAGATATTCTTAATATGAGAGATAAAACTTACCATCATCGTGTAGGTACCAACAGACAATATAATTATGGTAGCTTCGTTTGTAAGAACCTAGGTACTATGTTTTAATGTTATCAATTTAAATTAAACTTACCATCATATTCCGGAAAACATTGTTTTATTTCTTCCCACAACCTTTTTATAACGTTTTTGTATTTGTGTTGGGGATGTTTTGACATCCATATAGGAGATCGATTTAAAATTTCATTTATAAACGCCTCGGTATCCATTACCGCCACAAAATCGTCTAAAATTTTTTGTTTAAAGTTCGCCGCCGAGTCCGACACACCTACACTGCTATCCGCACCGCTGTTTCGTGGCGCCGCACTCATTCGCTTGTAATTTTGATCTCGCCGCTCGCCGCTGCAGCGATTCGCTATGAACGCGTTTTCGCTATGTGCGGCGACTCGTAGCGTGCTTCAAACATTTTCATACTTTTGTTTTTATCCGCTCACCGCGACAAGATCGTGAATGGGTCGTAAAGCCTAAGAACGAGGGTTTTTTTTAAATAATTGATAGTTTTGCCCACTATTGCACCTGATGGTAAGCGACGATGCGGTCGAACACTGGGTCGCGACAGACGCAGTCTCGTTCTCGTTTCGAAAGAAAAAGGTCTCGCTGATGTGCCTGCGCCCACGTCTAAAATAGTCCACGCTACGCCTCTGGCATCACTACTTACCATCAGGTGGGGACGCGGTCAAGCACTAGTTTATATCAATTAAAAAAAAAGCATCGAGTAGTTCATAAAAATGTGTATTATCAGTTATTTCATATCGTTATTGCACATTATAAAAAAAAAAAAACATAATCTAATAGTGGAATGTCGACATCATCACGTAACTTACAATAAATACATAAACACAACACATTCATACTGGTCCAATAATAAAACATTCTAACATTAATTATATTTAAACTAAGTAAAAAAAATATTAAAGAAAAAAATCCGAACAAAAATATTAAAGAAACTAAATTTAAATTATTTTTCCGTCATTTTTGCTGGTCGCTTTTAAAATTAATAATTATATAATAAGAGATTTTTATATAAGGCCGTACATCACAATATATATAGGGTGACTGGTAATTCGTGACCGATACTTACACACATGACTGTACTCATGATTACAAACCACTTTCCTAGAGAACATTTTTTTTATTCTCAATTTTTTTTTTTTTTGTCATAGCAAATGTTTGTACTACGTTAGTGTTAAATTTGCGCCTTTTCCAGCAAATAAATGTTTTTCATTCTTACTTTTCATTCGTTTTATCACAATAACACAACAGCTAGTTTGAAATTCTCGAACACGCGCCTGCGACCGGTCAGCTTTTAACCGCGATTTGTCGTTGATCGATAAAACATAAAAGAAATAAGTAAAAAGAAAAGTTTCTTTGGGAAAGTTGTTTGTAATCCTGAGCACAATCACGTGTTCAAGTATCGTACACTAATTGCCAGTCACCCTATATACATGTTTTAAGAGAACTTCTTTTTTTTATGTATTTATGTCGTGGCCAGATCTTAGAAATTGAACATACAAACATATACTAATTTATATCAATTAAAAAAAAATCTTCATTTAGCCTACTTTGTTTAGACTTTTTATTATTATTGAAATCCTACATCAATGATATGGCCAAACGAGGATTGACTTAACATCTAATGTTACCGTTTGAACGATCTGGCAAGTTTTAGTTAACCTTTCATGAAGTAATCAATTCTAAGATCAAACCACGACATACATACAATTACCACTGTTTAACCGCATTGCGGCTACCCGCATAGTGCGTATAAACCTTAATGGCATGTTTCACAGGCTTAGACAGGTGAATTTTCTGTTAGCTCCGCCAAACTGTAAATACAACAAAATGTATGGTAATGACATTATCTGTCACATCACTTGTCATGTGATGTCATTGCCATACATTTTGTACTACGTCGGATATATACGACAACTACTCTCGCGTCTATCCCGCCAGGGTCGCACATCCACGACCAAACACTCCATCTCGTCAGCTCTTCTGTCACCTATGGGCATTGAAGAGCTAAACGAGATGGAGTACCCAGTCGCTAGCACACGACCTTGGCGAGTAGGGTGAAAACACTCGTCTAACGACCTCACAGCCACTAAACGTCTAATATCAGGCGACGCAAGTCTGTCAACACATATGACTTATAGATCTGATGTAGGTCACCACAGAATCATTTCCAAATAGTCTCGACCAATCACCAACCCGCACTGGGCCCGCGTGGTGAATTACGGCCCACTCTCTCTCATATGCCTTGATCACACGTACTGAGTAAAAGAGCGAGACACTGTACACTCGGCGCTGTTTACACGTACCGAGAACTCGGCCGAGAACACTGTCTCGCCCGTTTACTCGGTACGTGTGATCATTAGAGAGGAGGCCTGAGTCCTAGCAGTGGCAACATTATAAGGCCGACTATGCTATGCTATGCTCGACAAATCAGAACGCAGTACCCCGCTCCCCCGTACCTCGGCTAGTTATCAAAACTATTTTGGTGCGCTAGTTCAAGCACGAGGGGTCTAGTGGCTGTAAGGTCGTTGCACTCGTCGGACCAATCCAACGCAATGGGGGTTTACAAAAGTCATTTGTCCAAGTCTGCAAGAAATAAAATTCGAAGACGTGATATATACCAAACCGAACTAAGCCCGCCGTGGACTGTACTCCAAGTCCACTCCCGCCTCTGGGGGTGCCTGGTCTCATTACTGGGACTATTGTTGAATGATTACATTACTTATGCTACAGTTCGAAACTTCGATCGAAATTCAGTATTCTAGGGCGGCTAGATGGATATAAACCAACGTCCCAACCAAGGCGACTTTGGTTTGTAATCTATGACCTTCAACGCCCTTGGTTGGAAAGCACGTTTTCCCAACCACCGGACGTGTTGGCGCGTGGTTTACATCCAAACAACGCAATACAAACTAAGCACACAAACCAAGGTCACCTTGGTTGAGACGTTGTTTTACATCCATCTGGCCGCCCCATAATACTGAGTTTAGAACCAAGGTCACCTTGGTCTGTGCTAGTTTGCATCCATCTGGCCGTCTCTTTATTTTTGCGAGGCCATCTAAATTCATTCATATGAAAACATGTTTACCTTATTTCATTGTGATTTTCCTATTTTAAACAGAATTATGCTAAGTACATTTCACTAAGTAAATTCTTATTATGGACTTTTTTTTTAATCCTTTAAATAATAACTTTACAACTTCATTTACTTACTAGATACTCTATGTCTGCGAATTATAGAGCAAAATTGTCTTTGGTAACGTCCACTGTTATTTAGGCGAATGTGACCAATCGTTTCATTCTAATATGAACTTTAAATGAGACCCCATAAAGTTCATTTTTCTAAACGCTTACAGCACTTAGGTCGAGTAAATTCTAAGTGCTCAAGCTCTTTTTAAACTTTGGTTTTCATAAATGTCTAATGTTATTTTGAAAAGAGAATAGTTCGTATAGACAATCGCTCTATAACTCTCAACCTATGTCAGAAATTCTTTTGTTAAGTACTATATCACTCCCACAGACAAAATCTCACTTCCCTGCTTCACTATTGACATTCTTACACGTCTCTCTGAACAAGGCGTCTAGAGAACTCTGCTGAGTCTTCGACAACTTAGCCCCTTTCATATCTAACACTTTATGAAACTCTGCAACGGTACATTCCGGTAACAACTGTACAAACTGCCCAACAAACCCTTCCAGATTCCCATCTAACGGCGCCATCACCAACTTCAGCACCATTTCCGCTTTCGTCATCAATTTTATTACAACTTTCGTATACGTGGCAGGCGCTGGTCTTCGAACCTCGGACCCTATGGACGGCAACTCCAACAACGCTGTTTTCAACATATGCGTGTCTAACAACAGCTGTTCAGACCCTACAGTCGAAATAGGCTTACACTTATAAATATTCTGAATGAATTTCGGTATAAATGAATTCGCGAATCGTATACAGAATTGAGTGAAGTATTTCCGCGAAGAAGACAAGTTATCTCGAAGGTTTGGGACAGTATTTTTCAAGTACATAATGATTTGTGTGACGTAAGAACTCTGGTCGCCGACGTTGTCGAAGTGCAGCCAGGAGATCTTGGTCATGGCTTGAAGGGCTGGCTCGCACGCCAGCTCCAGATCCTGCACTAGCAGCTGGATGCAGTTGCTGATGATCTTGTGGAACAGATCCTGTTCTGGTGTCATGTCGATCTTGTCCGCTAGCCCGGGGGACACCTGCAATAGGGTAGTTTCCAGGGTCAAAATAATTACATTTTATTTAGTCCGTATTTTAAATTGTAAAAAAATATTGGACACATTTTTTTTCCGTTTTCGATTAATGGGCTATATCTTGGTAATTTTTTATTTAATTTACAAATAAAAAAATACGTGTCGTATTTTTGAATAATCTAAAGTACGG
This sequence comes from Mythimna albipuncta, assembly GCA_929112965.1. Classification (NCBI taxonomy): domain Eukaryota; kingdom Metazoa; phylum Arthropoda; class Insecta; order Lepidoptera; family Noctuidae; genus Mythimna; species Mythimna albipuncta. The sequence goes on along the minus strand of OV815986.1, from coordinate 263,318 downwards.
ACTAATTACATTTTTTATGGCAACTAGCCTATTGTAAATCGTTGGTTAAACTGAAACGCAAACACTTTCGTTTTGGTTTTACGTTTTTGTATTATCTCTCAATTAGCGCACCAGGACAACTTCTGAAACACCAGTAGCAATGGTGGCCGAGTGGTAACGACAAGTTGAGGGTTCAAACCCAGCCAGGCGCATTACTGTTTTATTTCATCACCCCTGCTCTCAACACGGTGAAGGAAAACATCGTGAGGAAACCGGCATGTCCTAGAACTAAAAACTTCGAAGACATGTGACATCCACCCACACTAGGGCTTTCAATACCGGTATTACGGGATCCCGTAATACCGTGATCACGGATATATTTTGGTATTTTTTCAATCACGGTATTGACGAGCCAATACCGTGATTACGGTATTACAATCTTTAATATATATTATTGTGTTTTGTTTTAATAAGTAGTAAGAAGTTGTATTATATAACATAAATTACGATGTAATATTATTCTCACACTTGTATTAAGCGCCAACTCTCGCGATACGTCGAACCATAGACTAAAATGGTCTAAGTAACACGTAGTGTAATAGGCCTTATACGACGTTATTGTTTTGTTAATCAGTATCGCAAAGGTGCCCGGGTAACACGTGCATGTGAACTTGTTCATTGTGTGTTTTTGATAAGTTTGTAATCTTGACGAACAACATGGTACATAATATTAATACTTGTATTTTATGGAGTTTAACACAATTCTCAACGAATCACGCGATCGTTTTTTTTTTTGTAAAAACGAATTACAAATTCACAACAAATTGAAGCATCTAAAATTGTGTCATTTTCCACTTTGTTTAATATCATTTTTACTTTAACGAATCACGTTATCCGTTAGATCTACAATTAAAAAGTAAAAATTTAATATTTTTGCGGTTTGGATGTGGCATTCTTTTTTAACTTCAAATATTATTTAGTCTAATTAGTACTTATTAACTACTTTCGTGTTCAAAGAAACAATTTAAAATTATACATTTAATTGGTAGTTTGGTACAACAATTACATGTGAGATATTAATATAGTAATAAGAAAGACACGAGTCTTGACACTTGCTGACCTCTAAGGGCAGTATAGGTACTCGCATCGAATGTATCAGCCAGTAAACTAGAGATACGGCAGCGCCATGCCTACTTGAACCTTAGAACTGCGTCTTAACCTTATTAGAAATGTCGTAAAATAATTACAGCGTCAAGTAAGCCTATACCTTACGCATATCTATGATTTTAATCTACCTTATTTGCTAATTGCCGGTAAATAATCAGCGCCATGCTTACTAGAACCTTATTAGAACGGTTAAGAGAGAATAAACACTGATTCGAAAACAAAAATATTTAAATGATTTTATTAATTTCCTAATTAAAGTTCCTATGAGACTGGGTTTTAGTCAAGCACTAGTTTAAAATGGAAACCTTGAGTTCAATACCGTGATCACGTGATCACGGTATTAAAAATTCTAATACCGGTATTGATACCGGTATTGAAAAAATCCGGTATTTGAAAGCCCTAACCCACACTGGGCGCGCGTGGTGGATTATGGCCTATTCCCTCTCTTAGACAAGAAGCCCGAGTCTCAGCAGTGGGAACGTTAACAGGTTAATTATGCTTATACTTAACTCATCGAATGCCGTAATTAGAGACAATTGCTTATGTCGAACTGTGTAACTTAAGACATTCAAAAAGTTAAAGGCACGGGCCCACTGCAGCGCACGTGTGTTAAGCTTCGCTTTGTAAAAAAAATGTATGTGGTTGTGTCCACTGCAACCCTCGGAGAGGCTAAGCATGGATTGACGTCATTGTACATGGGTGGCTCGCTCGAATAGGCGGTTACATAGCTTAGCGATGACGACGTGGGTCGACGTTTCTAATGGAGTACACGAATATGACCCACGACTACGTACAGCCCGCTTATCGCAGCTCTGTTTTCAGTCATATTAATAATATTCCATAACTATCAAACAGCGCCGCCGTCTAGTCCCAAGCTAAGCAGAGCTTGTGTTATGGGTACTAGACACTGATAAGCATACTTATATATTTCTAAATACTTACATATTATAGATAAATTACACCCAGACACAGAACAAATGATCGTGCACATCACACAAACATTTGTCCTGTGTGGGAATCGAACCCGACCTCCGGCATAGCAGTCAGGGTCTACCACTAGACCAACATGCCTGTCGAAGTGAAGCCCGTGTCCGTGGATTGCAGTGGCACGCGCGTAGCCTCTCCGTGCGCAGTGCCACATACATAGTCGTGGGTCTTCGTGTACCTACTCCAGTGGAACCCACGTTGTCAAACAAATCACTACACACAGCTACAATGCATCGCGTGTCCGCGCACACATTGCGCCGCAGTGGGTCCGCGCCTTTATGGTTACATGACTTTGAATTCGGCTCGTGTTCAGCTCCTCTAGTGTAGATCCTCCTTTAAAAAGCGTTCAAAATGTTCAACCAACCTTTTCTTTAAGTTTCTGTTCCAGGTGTATGGTGGTCTCCAGACAGTACTCCGCCGTCGTGATCACGCTCGTGATCTTAGAGATCTCTTGTTTTGTGTACCTGCAAATAAGAATAATAGTTGATGGATGAATATTAAAATTTATCTTTTTATGGACTGGTGTGTTATAATAATAATATGATGTTATGTGTGTGTGATTAAAGAAGTATTTTTTAATAACCTTCTTCTTCATCATCATGATCATTTCAGCCGATATACGTCCACTGTTGGACATAGGCCTCCCCCAAGTGTCGCCACAATGAACGGTCCTGTGCGTCTCACATCCATCGGATTACCGCAACCCTTACCAGGTCATCGGTCCACCTTGTAGGAGGCCTTCCAACGCTACGTCTTCAGGTACGTGGCCTATAACTTACTTGCTAAATTAATATTATTTATCATTCAGCACCGATACAAGGGACAATATGCCTTGAAAAAAAAAACGTATTCGCTAAAAGTCTCTTTGTGACCGAGCACTTACCTGGTGTATCTATTGTCACTGTTCTCATCCCTGAGCAGCGTGTGCAGGTTGGTGACGATGCTGGGCACGCCGAGCGGCAGCCCCGACGCCGCGCCGTTCCTGGGGAGGCTGCCCTGCAGCACCGACGACGCGTACTCGCGCAGGTACTTCTGGAACACGCCGGCCAGCTCTGTGGGGGACGCGGAAAAATAATTCTACTATGTTGTTTTTGCTCGTGTCAAATTCACATATAAGCTTAATAAAGCACAATCAGCCTTTCAATGCTCCCATAGCTGAGACTCAGGCCTCCTCTCCATGAAAGGGAATGGACCGTAATCCACCACGCGGGCCCAGTGGGGTGAATGTCGCATGTCTTTGAATTGTTGGTTATAGGATAATAAAATCTAAAATAATACGAGTAACAAGTAAGCGTGCCGGAATGAAAAACGTCGCTGTAATGTAAGGCCTCTCGATCAGCAAGATTTCAATTCGGTTGAAATAAAAAGTTCACAAAACAAACACCGCATTATATGCTTAGCCCTACTGTTCACGGACGCGTAGCTTCATAGACGCGTATCTATATACGCTTGCTCACAGCTTACATACAAAACTTTTCACAACAAAAATAATTAAACCGACTTCAAGGTAAAAAAACACTGAAAAGTACAAAATAACTTTAATATCGAAAGTCGGTGTTTTATAATAGATAGTTTTGTCTCTTCGTTACTTAACACCAACTTCCGGAATTAAAGTTATTTTATACTTTTCAGTGTTTTTATTTACATTGAAGTAGGTTTGATTTTTTTGTAAAAACTTTTTTATTTTATAGTTATACCACCACTAGAAAGTATCTCTCAGCCAAACTTAAATACGATATAGCCAGATTCGAGTGCATCTCATAACGTCTAATAATCCCAAACACGGTTGGATTACATTAATTTGCCTTCTGGCTTCATCACCAGATCAGTTCGATACATCCCCTCCCCCTTTTCTTTCAGTCAGTCATCGACTACACGTATAAACAAATCAATTTTACTTGTTACGACCATTCTGCTGTAATGCTATGAGGAGTTCTGTTCCATATCTCCGAAGTTCATGATCAGATCATAACAATATTTCTATGGGACCAACTTGGAAGCATAACCTTTTAATTAAAAACATAATTTTCAAAATCGGTCCACAATTGACCGAGATATCGGCGAACATTCATACAAAAAAAAACCTCCTCCTTTCGAAGTCGGTTAAAAACTATGAAACTGTGGCGACGAAGTGGCAACGTCGTTCTCGCGTTGCTGCATGCGCTTGATTAGGCCTGCCGTACCACTTGTCAGACGTCGGGGCGTACATCGAGCGAAAACACGTCCTTAGTTTTTTAAAAATGACGGGAACGTATTCGTTGTCCGATGGCATTGTTACAAATGATTGATAGCATACGCATGTAATACGCCCATAGACGCTTCGGTACACTTCGCTGTGCTGCTCAAGCTGTCTGGCGATGAAGGTACGCGATCGTGGACAGAAAGCCATACTTCGTTTTTAAATCAGCTAGAAAGGTGGAGCCACTTGAAAATTTTAGTTCCAATAACCACCGCAAGTAAGGCCGCGTCCGCACTATGTCGTAACGGTTAATTTATCGTCGACGACTGTCGTCTCTAGCTGTTCCCATTATAATCTGGATCCATTCACCATTAGTGTGAACTCGGCCAGAAGGAGCTTAAGTCTCAAATTTTTCAAATAGCATTAGGTTTATTAGTTTAATAATTAGTTTCTTATGTGCAAGCTAAGGATTTTTGCTGTATCCTACGCAACCAAGAAGCGCAGCTTTTTGTTTTTGTGCTCACACCTTATTTAATTTATATTATAATGTCTACACGTGAGGACTTGTAATTGGCTTTCTAGTGATTATGGATTCCTTTTTTTATGTCTGGTTTTATTAGCTGTAAGTCCTCCATGTACTAAATAAATAAATAAATAAATAAATAATAACTGTTTGTCGTAGTCACGATAGTAAGTAGCAACAACGAGAAACGATTTACCGTCACAGTTTTGTCTTGACGAACTTTTAACATTTATTAATGCCAATCTGTTATCACCGCTAAAAGTGACAGACGATAATGATTTACTATAAAGTGTCGTTCTATATATGGACATCATTATCATCATCACCAGCCTTTTTAATATTACCACTGTTGGGGTTCAAACCTCCTCTCTAGGTTCTCCTCCCAGCGGGCCCAGTGCGTGTTGGTGAATGTCACATGTCTTCGAATTTTTGGTTCTAGGACATGTCAAGACAAAACGATGGACAAAACGGTGAAGGAAAACATCGTGAGGTTTCCTCGCGATGTTTTCCTTCACCGTTTTGTGACCTTCACCGTTTTGAGCAGTGGCGATTAAATAAATTACACAAAGTAATGCGCCGGGCTGGGTTCGAACCCGCGACCAAAAACGCGTAAGTCTATAATATATGTGAACACCTCTATTTAAATATATAAGCCACGACACTTAAAACTACACGATTTTCTGTCGTCACGACAAAGTGAGAAGGCGGCGTTACGCTGCTTAACAACGATTCTGAATGTTGTTGTATTGAAGTCTCGTGTCTAACGGCACGTGCTAGCAGCTCGCGTTTGTTATGAGAGGCGAAGCCGCTCGGAGAACAATTGCATATTGTGGCTGAATGTTTCTAACAACACTAAATTAAACCAGTCAATTATGAGTCGGACTCGCGCTCCGAGTGTTCTCTAGAAAAGATAAACGATATATATTTTGTAAATATACTCACTCGCCGGTGGTGAGGCGCGCGCACTGCACGAGGCACCCCCCCCCCGCGCCCCCGCTACACAGATGATACACTCACCCAGCATGGGCTCGCCGGTGGTGAGAGGCGCGCACTGCACGAGGCACCCCCCACCCCGCGCCCCGCTACACAGATGATACACTCACCCAGCATGGGCTCGCCGGTGGTGAGAGGCGCGCACTGCACGAGGCACCCCCCACCCCGCGCCCCGCTACACAGATGATACACTCACCCAGCATGGGCTCGCCGGTGGTGAGGCGCGCGCACTGCATGAGGCACCCCCCCCACGCCCCCTCTACACAGATGATACACTCACCCAGCATGGGCTCGCCGGTGGTGAGGCGCGCGCACTGCATGAGGCACCCCCCCCACGCCCCCTCTACACAGATGATACACTCACCCAGCATGGGCTCGCCGGTGGTGAGGCGCGCGCACTGCATGAGGCACCCCCCCCCCGCCCCCTCTACACAGATGATACACTCACCCAGCATGGGCTCGCCGGTGGTGAGGCGCGCGCACTGCATGAGGCACCCCCCCCACGCCCCCTCTACACAGATGATACACTCACCCAGCATGGGCTCGCCGGTGGTGAGGCGCGCGCACTGCACGAGGCACCCCCCCCCCCCCCCCGCGCCCCCGCTACACAGATGATACACTCACCCAGCATGGGCTCGCCGGTGGTGAGGCGCGCGCACTGCACGAGGCACCCCCCCCCCCCGCGCCCCCGCTACACAGATGATACACTCACCCAGCATGGGCTCGCCGGTGGTGAGGCGCGCGCACTGCACGAGGCACTTCTTGTAGAACAGGAACAGGTCGGCGCACGACGCGATGACCGCCCCCCCCGCGCCCCCCGCGTTTGTAGACCCTGCACCTCCACCTCCGCTCCCTGATGATGAGCTCTTGGCGTCCTACAGACAAGCATACCATATCAAAATGGTAAAAGAACACCTGACGTAGGGTTAACACTAGCCAACTTTAACTAGTTCGGTCACAAGTTTTGTCAATACAAATGTAGACCGCCTCGACGCCTAAAATGCCGAAACCTCGCTTGCATACATTCAGGACACCATGGCGGTGTGACCATAAGCGCCGCCATTGTGTCCCTATGGAATATAGACCTATGCTATCAAACTAGCCATGGTCTTTCGGCAAAATATAGCCCCTAAGGTAAGCGAAACTCCTAGGTCACGGACTCGCAGAGTGAGGACTCTGTCCGCTCGCCAAATGACTGGACCAAAAAAAAAGTGACTTCAGGAAAGACGGTGGCACGGTGATCACGTGCTGTCGTGCACAACGACGCTAAGGGGACCCTTCAAAGTTTCCTCGGGGATGTGCACTATCAGGTGTGTCTATGGCGCCACATAAGAACTAATCCTGCATCGCGCAATCAAAGTTCTCCACACAATTAGAACATATACGACAGCCCAAAAATCATCTAACGGGCAGTTGCCCACCAGACTCTAACACCTGTCTGGTTCCTCCCTTTTCAATGGAGGTATGTGGGAGTTCACTTTCTGTTCCGCATATCTCCAAAGGCCTTATACTGAACGGGTTCCGGGGCAGGCTTTTTAAGGGTCACGGGACATGTGCTGATGGTGATCTCCGTCCTGGTTTTGAGCTAAGAATCTCATTATCCCTGAACTTTCCTCCAAAAATCCAGGCGCCTTTCGAAAGTTTCTCCCCGAAAACTATAAGCTGGACTAAGAGCTTATCGTTAAAAACCCGACATTTTCAGTCCAGAAATCTATTCCTATTTCCTTCATTAGATCTTCACCATTTTTTTGGAACTCGATTATTTTAGAAGTAAGTTTTTCGTTAATTTTAAGAAATATTTTGTTAAAGCGGTTTCTACCAAGTTCTCAATTAAATAGGGTTGACATGCCGGTTTCTTCACGATGATGTTTTCTAATTAAATTTTAATATAACACTTAACCCTATTTTTTTAAAGAAACTTTTTACAAAAAAAAAATACAACCGACTCCAATGTAAAAAAAAAAACAACAAAAAAGTGCAAAATAACTTTAATTTCGAAAGTTGATGTTAAATAACGAAGAGACCAACTATTAAGAACAACCGAATTCCTAAAGTTTTTGTAATTTTTAAGGTTTTTTTTACATTGAATTCGGTTGTATTTCAACCTTGCTTGTTACGAGTTCTGCTGTGATCCTACGAGGAGTGCTTTTTCACATTTTCGAAGTTCATTAACGTACCAATACAATATGATCATAACAATATTTATAAAGTACCAATTCGGGAGTATAACCTCTTTCTTTTTGGAGTCGATTAAAAATACAGTGAAAAGTGAAAAGTTAGCTAAACTTATTGGTCTCCACTCCTTGCTCGAGTCTGACTTTCACTCTATCTTTCTTAGGTCCGCGATTCTTTCTATGCCTAGTTTGTCCCGTCATCTACTTCATGGTCTGCCGCGACCCCGTAGCACTGTTGCAGGGCACCAACTTTGTGCCACTATGGCTCACAGTTTATCAGACGTGCGGCATACATGTCCTGCTCATTCCCATTTCAGTCGCTGTATTATTATTGTTATACTAGCTTTTGCCTACTATACCTTACTCTACCCTACTCTACCCAATTTTTTTTTCCTGAAGAACCTTCACCTCACAATAACACACAAACACACACACAACACAACAAAAAAAGAATTGGCGAAATCGGTTCAGCTGTTCTCGAGATTTGCGCTTAGCAACACATTTAGCGATTAATTTTTAGGGTTCCGTAGCCAAATGGCAAAAAACGGAACCCTTATAGATTCGTCATGTCTGTCTGTCTGTCTGTCTGTCTGTCTGTCCGTCCGTATGTCACAGCCACTTTTTTCCGAAACTATAAGAGCTATACTGTTGAAACTTTATAAGTAGATGTATTCTGTGAACCGCATTAAGATTTTCACACAAAAATAGAAAAAAAGCAATAAATTTTGGGGGTCCCCATAAATAGAACTGAAACTCAAAAAATTTTTTTTCATCAAACCAATGCGTGTGGGGTATCTATGGATAGGTCTTCAAAAATGATACTGAGGTTTCTAATGTAATTTTTTTCTAAACTGAATAGTTTGCGCGAGAGACACTTCCAAAGTGGTAAAATGTGTGCCCCCCCCCCCTCTAACTTCCAAGATAAGAGAATGATAAAACTAATAAAAATATATGATGTACATTACTATAAAAACTATCAACGAAAATTGGTTTGAACGAAATCCAGTAAGTAGTTTTTTTTTAATGCGTCATAAACTGAAAAAAATACACTATTATTAAAACATCGATCAAAGTTACAACACATTACAAGAACTTTTATATTATGCTACTTGCTGCTATGGAACCCTTCATGGGCGAGTCCGACTCGCACTTGGCCGGTTTTTATATTATAGATTTAGGTAGCAGTGACCACCAACGTCGAATATATCTGAAAAACACTCTCGCGTCTATCCCGCCAGGGTCGCACATCCACGACCAAACACTCCATCTCGTCAGCTCTTCTGTCACCTATGGGGATTGAAGAGCTAAACGAGGTGGAGTACCCTGGCGCAAACTCGCGAACCTGGTGAATAGGAGTAATAAAATAATAAGAGAGCAATTCGTAGCGGGTGGTCAGAGGGTAAATTATAAGGTGTTGTACCAGTTACCTGAACAAACCGGTCCATGAGCTCAGCCAGGTTGGTGTCGAGCGAGCTGACGTACAGCGACAGGTAGGGCTCGAAGCAGGCGCCGATGAGGCCGATCCACGCGGACCCAGTCGGTCCCGACACTTCCATGTTCAGGTCTGATGACGTGGTCTAGAAACAATAGAAAATATTGCCTGAGGGTTATAGATCGCTTGACATTATATATTATTTGGAACTGTTTGACACTTATTTGAATTGTGATTCAGAATTGTATCTTGTTTCAGTTTTTTTCTTTTATGATATGTTTTGTGCGTGCATATTTGTCCTTGGATTCAACACAATGCAAATTGTTATGAATAAATAAAATAAATAAATCGCTTGGTGGACGAAACATACTATTTTAATGTACATTTCAAATACAAATGTCAATTAGAGATACATTAGTAAGACAGTAGCAGTGCGAACGCCGGCGTTCGCTTGGGGTTTTATGAATTAAAGAGTTTTTAAGGTTCTGTACCACTAAAAGAAAAAACCTAACCCTTATAAGTGTATGTTTATTTTATTTGTATATACATACACACATTTGTACCCTTATTTTATTGTTTTTTTTTTTTATGCACATGTCATGTTTTCTCTTCACCACCCTTCATAAGATTAAAATTCATAAGATACGTCCCGTTAACCTAGAATCCTGAAATTTGGCGTGAAACAAGTTCACATAACACAAGTATAGGAAAAAGTTTGAAAACTGTTTTGTCGTGACGTAAAAACTTTTTGTGATTCGGAAAACCTCTTCCTAATTCAATTCGGAAATTGAACTGAACCCTCGGTGCGCGAGTCCGACTTGTACTTGCCCAGTTTTTATATTTTTATTAGCCTATACTGTCCCACTGCTGGGCAAAGGCCTCCCCCAACTTCTTCCAGGTATTCTTTTCTTGAGCCACCACGAACCAGTCTCCGTGGTATGCATCTAGGTCGTGTCACCACCTTTTCCCATTTTATTTATAGTTTGAAAAATGTAGATCCAAATAATAAACACAAACTCACATCTTTTCCCTCGCTGTCAAACGCTGGTTTCTCCACGCTCACTTCGGCCGGCTCCGCGCCTAGATCCGTACCTGGACACCAACAATGATGGCTTTACTAACAGTTTTGTTGCCGATGAGCATCACAGACAGTCAGTCCCCTGTGCTGAGCATGCTTGGAGGGGGAAGAAACAATAATTGCGCTTGTGCTCCTAAACTGCACAGGTGTCACTGAAATACGCACACGAACCTTAGGATCCCCGAATTCCCTTATAGATGCCCTGGAAAACCTGAGAGGCCTAATCTGTTTTTGAAGAGAGCTGGGCTGGTTGGAATAAGCCCACCTAAGGTTATGGCCGCTATGGCCCACGTACAATGGTCCGCATAGGATTAAGTGCGGAAACCATACTCAGACATAGACATAGAGAATCAATCATGGTTTCTGTGGAGTATGCAGACTTATAGCGTCAGAAAAAACAGTAAATTCTGTGAAGAAATTATTTGAATCGGACCAAACATGACGAAGATACATCAATTTTAGTGTATTAGTTCCTGTGAAGCGACTCACTGTGAAGTCATCTGTCATGATCGGTCTCTACCGGCGAATGAAATCAATCAAGCCATTCGTCGCGCGGATTAGGCCAGATGACGTCATCGTAAACAGTCAAGCGAGAGCGCGCGTTTCTAAGTAGCCGTTCAGAAAAACTTTAATAAATCCACCATTTCTTGACGGATTTCATTAATTAAAAAAAATAAATGCTCAGTAAATTATTACACATGCAAGGCCAAAGGTCGTCATGTGGGGAAGTAGTGTTATTGAAACCACTGTTCTCGAGCGATTACCTTTAATTACTGACTAAAAGAGTATAAGTGTGTAAATATTGTTACGTACGTGGGTAATCAAATGCCGATTTACTAACAGACCACTTTATTCACCACAAACAATAACAAATTCGTCCAGTCAACAATAATCCGAATCGCAATTAACACTAGAGTACCGTTACACTATCGCTTAGGTCGTTAGATAAAATCACTTCACACTTGGATAGTTCGCTCTTGATCGCAGTCGAAATCACAACTGACTCGCTTCCGGCTGGGGGCTCGTATTTATATGCGGAGCCAAAAAAATTCTAGATACCGACATCCAAGGATCGATCGAGAAACTTGAATCGCTTCTCGAAGTCATAAATCATTTTTATTGCACGATGGACTGAGAGTCACTTTCATGCGAATTTCGACTATATTGTTAACTTCGGAGAGTACCATTTCCCTTATCGGTAGATACATACCACCTACTAGTTGTAGGTACTTTGTGGATGTTTCGAGATTTTTCTAAGCCTGGCTACGTTCAACCATTCTAGATCTTTCGAACAGCAATGCGTTTTAATTATTACGTGCTACTCGTTATTTTCTCGGAGATATGACGTAACAATATATTAATAGAAGATGCATTCATGTGGATAGGGTCATAGACCTACTATAGGTAGTATAGTACAGCTCAATTATGTACTTAGTAACAATTTGATTTGCTATTATGTGATTGATCGTCATTGACTTTTTGCCATTCAATCAAGTATCAAGATTGATAGCACGGTTGGCGCAGTGGCTGGTGCACTGGGTGTCGCGAGTTTGATCCCTGCATACAACAAATGAGAGCAGTGGTGGCCGAGTGGTGCCGGTCTCGACTTATCGAGTTGTAAATCGCGGGTTCAAACCCAGCCAGGCGTACTACACTGTGTAATTTATTTCATCACCACTGCTCTCAAAACGGTGAAGGAAAACATCGTGAAGAAACTGGCATGTCCTAGAATCTAAAATTCGAAGACATGTGATATTCACCAACCCGCACTGGGCCCGCGTGGTGGATACCAAGTGTCTCAACACGAAAGTCTATGACCAGTGCGATTGCCAGTAATGATCAGAAATGACGATATCCGCAGGAGAACCAAGGTTACCGACATAGCTCGAAGAATTGCCAAACTGCGAATTGGCAATGGGCAGGGAACAATGCTCTCAAAACAGATGGTCGATGGGGACGAAAGGTTCCAGAGTGGCGACCACGTACCGGAAGACGTAGCGTTGGAAGGCCTTCAACAAGGTGGACCGATGACCTGGTCAGGGTCACGGGAATCCGAATGATGCGAGACGCACAGGACCGGTCATTGTGGCGACACTTGGGAGAGGTCTATGTCCAACAGTGGATGTCTTTCGGCTGAAATGATGATGATGTAGTTGCCCTGTAGTGTACGTTCCAGGGCCAGTGATTAAAGTAGACCCAGCAGGCATCAACCCCGTCAATGCAGCTCATGGCTCGTTGAGCTAGGTCTTACCTGTGAACCTCTTGTGCAGTAGCAGCTCAAAGTTGTAAGTCTTCTGTATGGCGTACAGCAACAGCTTCACGTCCACCTCGTTGCGGCGCGACGCCATCAGGCTGCTCAGCTCCGTCTTGGTGATCTGATGACAACGTCAGAACGTTATTTATTTGTTAGGTGTACCATCACGGTCATTTCTGCCTGATCACTTAAAAAATTCTTCGTTTGTATCCTGCGGACAAATCTTTTGAAGTTTTTGTTTTGTGTGCAAGCAAAAATGAACTTAGCGGTGGTCAGGCGGAAGTGTCTTCGATAGTACCAACAGGGTGCGGAATTGTTCGGAAGACTCACCACGGCCCTAAAAGGGTAAAAATTGAAAGAATACAGGCGGGTTTTTGTTTTATTATTGACTGGTTTTTGTCACATAAATTATAACCGATGTCACTTAGGAATAAAGTAACTTTCTACCGGTAAAAAAATTTTAGCAATCGGACCAGTACTTCCAGAGATTACCTCCTACAAACAAAAAAACATAAAAAAATTCAAACTTTAACTCTTTATTATATTAGAGAGATAGAATAGAGAAGTAACTGTTTTGAGGAGGTCAGTCAAGCAGTCGCTCAGTCGCTCCATGGAACATGACATTAGGGAAGTCGTCCTCATCATGTATGTCACAAGGTTGGTAGATGACATATTCCATCGCCAATTCTCTCAAGACGGAAAAATAACGCACCATGAGGAAATCAGCACCTCTGCCGGACTCTGGTACAGGCCATGGTCAAGCACGAGGAAGGGTGGCAGGCGGTCGCCTCCTTCTGCAGCAGTACTGCTAGTGAAGGAAGCGACCGCACGTGCGAGGGAACACATACATTTTGACATGGAAAAGAACATAGGCTACTGTTAATCTTATTCCTACGGGAAAACACGTTTAGAGTGCGATTACCGAAGTACACGTGGACGAAGTCAATATTACAAAGTCTATGCGAAGCAAGCGATAATACAATAGCGAAGGGGAGTGGGATCGGGCGGCGGGGATGCTTGATGCGCTTGCATCGCGTCATACAGACGTAGGTAGGTATAGTAAAATACTGAATTGAAATGTGTTAGACAGAACAACGAAATCTTAAAGGTTTTTGGTAAATGAATTGTAAAAAAAGTCATAGAACAAAAGTTGTTGTTTATGATGTTAGTAATACAGTCCTGCGAGGTTGTTAGTGTTATACAAATAACCCTGTATAGTAGAGGTCAATGAGCTTGAGTTCTAGAAGAAAGAATATGCTTGTTAGATGATGCTGATCGGTTACCTTACAGAACTGCTGCGTGATCCGCTCGCTGAGCCTCCAGGGCGGCGGGAACAGCGTGGCGGTGGACTCCTCGAAGGTGAGGAGGTGCCTCTTCAGCCACGCGTAGCGGCGCTCCACATGCGAGATCCACGCCGACTCCTGCTCGGCCGAGAACAGGTGCTGGTATTCCTGGGGAAGCGAGATAATGCGTATTAACGCTAAACTAGTCGCGGGGTCGAATTCACTGATAGGCATGGGAAAAAATCACGCTTACAGGTCACCTGTGGGGGGAGGTACTGGCCTCTCCACTCCCCACAGCAAAAAAAGGGAAAGTACATTTTTACAAGACCTTGAGTGACAGTAGTACTATTTATGGTTACATAAAAAGGGGTAGTGAAAAAAATTAATTATATAAAACCAAAGTAAAAGTAAATAAAAACTAAAAAAAAACAGAAAATAATACAATAATCTTCAATATGTAGAGCAGATTATTGGTAGTGTCCTGTGGGATTTTATAGAACTCTTCGGTATGAAGTTTGTTTTAAAGATTGAAAATCATCTCCCTAGCCTTTTTCCAACTTCTTGGGGTTAGCTTCCACTGTAACTGGACACGGCTGAATACCCGTGTTTTACATCGAGCGCACTGCACTGCAAAAAACTTGGAGAATCAACAAGACTGATGAAGCTTACCTGCAGCTGCATATTGATGAACCACTTGAGCAGTTCAGTCTTGACCTTGGGCTCCAGGATGTCGACCACGCCGCAAGCTTCCGACAGCGTCCGGTGAGAAACTCCGCTCTTACTGCCGGCTGTAATATACGCTCTATTTGTAGCCACGTAAGGTTCATTCTTTGACTGGCCTGTTGGTCTAGTGGTTAGTGGTCCTGACTGCTATGCCGGAGGTCGTGGGTACGTTTTCCACCAGAACAAATGTTAATGTGATGAGCACGATCATTTGTTCTGTGTCTGGGTGTAATTTATCTATAATATTTATGTATGTATTTATTTATCAGTTGTCTAGTACTCATAACACAAGCTCTGCTTAGCTGGGGGTTAGACGGCATTGTGTGATAGTTGTGGAATATTATTATAATTAAATGTATTTTAAAACAGATTTGAAAGCAGGTAGCCTAGTGGTAACGGCACCGACTTACGTGTTGTAGGTCGCGGGTTCAAACACAGCCAGGCGCAATACTTTGTGTAATTTATTTCATCACCACTGCACTCAAAAGGGTGAAGGAAAACATCGTGAAAAATCCGGCATGTCCAAATAACAATCTTATAGGAACAATAATATAGTTGATTATTGAGTAGTGATAGTACCTACTACTATATCTATTTAACTATTATAATTAAAGATCTACTTATGCAAAATATTGGCATGATTTACTTTTTTGGTAGCAAGTACGTTAGGGCGATTCTCAAGCCTTCTTAGGTATGCTTTAGAGGTGTTGAGAAATTCTTCTTTTACTATACGCATTTGCAGTTGTTAATTTTGTTCATAAAAAGCCTCCTGGCAAATCACTTAGTTTTAATAAAAGTGCACGGGTTACCTGTGAAAGCTTCCTTGAAGTCGGCGAGTATCTGCGTGGCCAGTTGCTGTCTGATGGACGTGACCTGGTCGCGGAGCGTGGACAGTTCCCTGATCTCGCGGTAGCACTCGAAGTGTTGCAGTACCTGTAGACATATCAATATGTTAGTGTCCAACTCGAGATATTTTGCTTTTGTGGGGCCTTTGTCTGAAATATTGCTTTTGTCATGACGTTTTCGGCTGTGAGGTACATTCGTAAATAGGTTGGTTGTAGACGACTGGACGAGGCAGAACAGTTTTTAGGAGTCCATATCTTAGTAGGGATAAACGGATCCGTTATACTTTCGTCCTTAAGAGCGTCCTTTTCGGGGTACATTTTATTTTTGTATGAAAATCTGATGAACTAAAATATGATAAATATGAGTTTTTGTATAAGCTGTATTACTTTTTGGTCTACAATAAAGTCTATTCTATTCTATTCTATGATAAATTTATAAGAGTTAGTAACATAGTCCTGAGGTTGCCAGTGTTTTACAAATAACCCTACAGGTTTAAGTCCAGGTAGACTTATGCATTAGAGAAACTGAATAACACTTTACAAAGATTTGTACGGTGTTATTTAGGTTTAGGTGCATTAAGTTTTTAATTAATAAATAAATAACCATAAATACCAACCTCCATAATAGCCTGCATGGGCAGCACAATCTCCTTATACTGCCGGCTCTGCGTCATATTCCTCAGCGTGTCCACACCCCCCACCAGCATATGCAGATGGTTCAGGGCTGTGATGGCCGCCGTCAGGTTGGACTTGGCGCAGTCCAGCTGTTTGATCTCCGAAGTTATCTCACGGACCATGCTCTCACTACGTTCAGCTTTCTTGTTTATGTCTGCAACCTAAAAGTATAGCATATTCGCATACATAATTATCCTTTTTAATGTTCCCACTATTGGGACTCAGGCTGCTTCTCTAGGAGAGGGAATAAGCCGTAACCCACCACGTGGGCCCAGTGCGGGTTGGTGGATGTCACATGCCTTCGATTTGTTGGTTCTCATGCCGGTTTCCTCACTGTGTTGTCCTTCACCATTTTGAAAGCAGTGGTGATGAAATAAATTTCACAAAATAACGCAATGGGCTGGGTCTGAACCTGCATCCTATAACTCGCTAGTCAGGGCCGTTGCCACTCGGGCATCACTGCTGCGTGTATAACGTAAAAGTATGTGTGGTGTATTGGCTGTGTGGGTAGTCTCTAGCACAGTAACATGATCAGTGGCCACCCTGTGATTGACTGGAGTAAGTACTCCAGTCAATCGCTGGATGGCTGGATGAACACAACTGTGTTGTGCGAATATTTGTGTGGCACTTTGTTGGTGAGCCATAAAATACTTCAGAATGCAGTAGAATACAGTATGGTTTATGAAAAGCAATCAAAATGGCTAAAAATCATGTTCCTTAAAGTGTTGAACTTTCAGTCATCATTGTTTCATACATTTTCTTTGCAGCAGTGAACCAGGAAAAGTATAATCAGCCTTATAATGTTTTTACCGCTGGGACTCAGGCCTCCTCTCTAGCAGAGGGAACAATAATTGCAGGAGAAGAGCAATTGAGGGAACAGCAGAGAAGTCTCCTTATTATGTTGTTGGAATGTTGTTTTTCAATTCTGGTTTGTAATAAAGTTTATTCTAAATATCTATTTGTTAGACCCATGTAATAGGAGGCCAGCATTTACCATTATTCTAGCTTAAGTTTAAACTCGATTTTGCTACTGAGATATTCCAGTTAAGAAAGAATGATGCCAGGCTTTCTATGTAATCTGGGCCCACCTTTCAATATCTATGTGTGTTATATTGTTAGATAGGTCAATTTGAGAGAAATGAACAAAAAAAAACATGTTTGATTTGCCTTAAATCAAGTAATGCTATTTATATGTAATAAATATAATATTATCCTTTCAATCGTGGAAATTACAGACACAATAGAAAGACAATAGGTGCGCAAACGCCGGCGTTCACTTGGGGTTTCATGAATTAAAAGCAGGTAATTTTTTTGTTCGTAGGAGGTAACCTCTAGAAAGTACTGGTTGGATTGCTAAAATTATTTCCACTGATAGCAAGCTGCTTTATTCCTGAGTGCCCTAGGCTACATTATATGTATGTGGGTGAAGCCACGGGAAAAATCATTTAGCTAGTATGTATGTAGTATGTTAGTAAATAATAAATATTGGATTTCTTCAAAATACCTTAAGGTTACTACTGACAAATTCCTGTCAGATATATCACTTATCAGTTACCAGCAAATATTTAAAATTCTGTTGTAAAAGTGGGCAACTCCACAACATAAATATTTGTCTGCTGTAAAAACATTACCTGTAATGCCAATTCACCAATACACCTTTGTGCATCGACCAGCGCCTTCTGCCCCGCGTCCCTCTGCTCGGCCTGCGCCCTCACCAGCCGTCGTATGTCATGCTCAACGCCTGCGAGGTGGAACTCGCAGCGAGCGGCCGCGCTTTCCACTCCTGACAGAGACTGCTCAGTAGGAAACACTCGATTGATGTACGCTACCGCATCAAACTGCAAAATACAAATATTTAAACTGCAAAATAACATTCAAATTCATAACAAAAAATCAACTAGAAGACAAAAAAACAATCGTCGAAACAAAGCCCCTAAAGCGACAATCATTAAGTCTAAAACGGTTACCTTCATGAATCTCAATTCTAAATTAAATTTAGATTCAAATAAAAGCAGTAAACAAATAAGAAATAAGAACAAAATAGAGAAAAGTCCAACTCACTTCCGCACTATCAAATTGCTCTGTTCCTCCCATCATTTCCTCTATCCTACTCATCACAGAGCTCGGAAAGTTGATTTGGACCTCCGGCCCATTATCCTTGTCGTCTAATATATCGTTAGAATCCATAATTTTGTCTGTTTCTTTAACACTTTTTGAGAAAAATTAAAATCACAACTTCACCAGCCCGCAGGCTCGGTTGGGTTGACGTTGGAATGTCACTGTCAAATGGACGTTTACGGTTCAGTGTTGCAAGTTAACCGCATAAAAATGTTAAGGGTGAATTCAACGAATTAATTATTTACACGAACAATTTAAAAAAAATAATTATGAATTAAAAAAATGCAAGTACTATTACCGGATATTTGGCAAAAATACAAGTGGGTGCTTAAAAAAGTTAATTATCACATTAACTTTTTTAAGCATTTGTGATTTACACAGTAATAAAAAAGATCCGACCATGACCAATATTATCAAAATATTCAGATCGATTGTCTAAGGTCCCTTTTATAGTGTTTTTATTGCGTTTATTATTTTTGAATCTAGCAAGTTTTTAGGAAAACTCAAAAAGTGACGTAAGTTTCCATTGTTTGATCAGTCATCACTATCAGTCAATGTCAAAATAAACTTTGAAAAATTTTCCGACTTCATGAATTTTCTTTCATCGTATCAAGTTGACCACGATTTTTTTGTAGTTTCTTTAAAAATTATTAAAAAATTTCATCTTCTGCAACTTGTTTTAATTTGATTGTATCGTCAGAAGTACGATAAAACTCTTTGGTTTCATATACTTAAACCTCAAAGTTCCTTTCAGAGTTTCCTTTTAGAATCGTATTCCACCTCGCAAGTGTAATCAGCTGTTTTGTTCAGCTGCTCAATCGTTAGCTAGTGGAAACGTACAAAGTAATTGTCTCGACCGCCAACGTCAAGTGAGCGGAAACATCGTGCGAGATCGCTCGCTCGCATTGTTTTCAGTTATTTGGACGCGCTCGGGGCGCGTTGCCGTCGCGTGTTTTGCCGCAATGAACTCCGCGCAAACTCCGCCGTGATAATAATCCCCAGTGTTAGTTTTTCTACAAGTTTTGTATACAAACACCAGTGTCAGTGCAGTGTTTAACAATGGCTCGTCTCACTGAAGAAATGGTGATCGCGCGATCCAAACAATCGGACCTGAGTGCGATAAAGAAGCTAAACTGCTGGTGAGTACATGACTCAGGGTTCGTAATCATACTGGCCGCGGACAAAGAATGTTCGAAAATTAAAATCTTCAACGGCCTAGTCTCGGTGCCCGCTCGCCGTGGTTAGTCGTAATGTGAAATCGCAGGCGGTGCAGTGCACGGAGGCGGAACGTTAACGTATTTGTTTGCGTTAATGTGCCACAGTTCATGGTCCCAGGTTTTATCATAATTTCATTATAGTAGCTGGCGGAATGTTCTTTACCTTGGTCTTTCACTTTTATGAATGGAATATGTCCATAGAGCATGAGATAATGTCCTATTAATCATTTTAATTACAAAAGTTAATGAACCAGTTTACGTGAATTAACTGTGAGAAAACTATTCATTATGTTTCTATGAGATACAGCGATGTTATACATTTGTAGTACCTATAACATAATGTTCAAGAAAAGGGTTTTGTAAAGATACTTGAATTTACTTATGGTCTCATCATTTCCATAAAGGTTGGTTGCACTAAAACCTTCTTAAATTCTTTATTGTACACAAGGACAAAACTGACATATGTAGATACAGACAGTTCACGGACAAGGGCGAGCCGAACTCAGCAATGAGTTTTCTCCCAGCTTACCTTTGAGTTACAGAGAGAGAACCTTTTTCATTAGTTTATGAAAATTGCTGTTGCTTACAATTTAAAAGGTGTAAACATCAAATTTTGATGATAATGGGAATGTTATCAGTGTGTTGCTGTTATCAGTAACACCATTAAATCTTTTACCAAGTGATATGTTATCATTTCTTATTCTTAGCTAATCCTAGTCTGGTAGTCTGCAACTGGGCTGGTTTAATGAACACATTTTCTGAGATACTAAAAGATTTTTTTTATCAAACCACTGTAATGTAGTTTCAGAACCAATCAAATGAGATCCTCATTACTTGTAAGTTTAGTTATAATTTTATGAGGTTTACAAAGTTTAAAAAAAGATGAGAAGCTCTAAAAATATGAGTACCTATTTAGAACAATAAACCAACAAATTACTGTTAATTTTTCTAAAATACTGTTTAATATTGTTCTTAGAAAAAAAAAAAACATTATTTCTTATAGAAAATAGTTGGCAAACCTGTATTGAAACCATAATCAGAGCATCACTATTCTATTATGCTCTTGATATTAGCATATTGATTGAGTAGAAGTAGATAGAGTTCTTTCTGAATTACTGTTAAGGAAAATACTATCATCACACCTATTTGTCAAGCAGTATTGGTTCTAGATCTATCATGTCTGATTAGTATTTTTAGAATTTTGAATTGAATAGACTAGCGCCTACCTCAATATGTTTGGCTGGCGCTAGACTATACATATTGTGTAGGCCAAAATTGTACTAAGGCCACTGAGCATAAGAAATTGTATGTTAGTTAAAAAGCTTACAGGCTTATTTTAAAGTTGTAAATAATAAGTTATATATAGGAAACTAGCTTTCTATCGGTGAAAAATTTTTAGCAATCGGACCAGTAATCCCAGAGATTACCTCATACAAACAAAAAAAATAATATTAAAACAAACTTTATCTCTTTATTATATTACTGTAGATTCCAAAATCACTAATAATAATGTCACATCACATTAATAATTATCATCATCATCATTTCAGTCAGTATACGTCCACTGTTGGACACAGACCTCCCCCAAGTGTCGCCACAATGAACGATCCTGTGCGTCTCGCATCCATCGGTTTCCCGCAACCTTCACCAGGTCATCGGTCCACCTTCTAGGAGGCCTTCCAACGCTGCGTCTTCCGATACGCGGTCGCCACTCCAGAAACTTTCGGCCCCAACGGTCATCTATTCTGCGAGCAATGTATCCGGCCCATTGCCACTCAAGTTTGGCAATTCTTCTTGCTATATCGGCAACCTTTGTCCTGCGAATATCTTCATATTTGATTCGATCACGCAAGGAAACCCCGAGCATAGCCCTTTCCATTGCCCTTTGGGTGACTTTAAGCCTTCCTAAGAGGCCCATTGTGAGCGACCACGTTTCGGAGTCATTATGTCATCACTGGCAACATGGACTGGTCATAAATTTTCGTCTTTAGACTCTGTGGTACGTTGGACGAGAACATGCCGCGTAATCGTATGCATCTAATTACTATGTGCGTTTATGTTTGGAGAAGGCATTTCTGTAGCCAAGCCTTCCTTCTCACAGAGCTTAGCTAATAATATGATGTCATTGATAAGATTAGCAAAACTGAATGAATGAAAATTCCTTATCGCAAAAGATAGATTTGCTTATCAGTTATCATGTTGATAATAAAGTGATCATCTCGAAATGAGAGACTGATGATGATACATGTCAACTAAATCAGAATCTATGATAAGCATAACACATTCATTGTGCGTGCAGCTAAGGAGTGGAATTCTTTGCCGGAATCTGTGTTTCCTGATAGCTACAACCCGGGAATCCTTAGGTCGAGAGTGAATAGGTTTCTTCTAGGTAAGCGCGTTCCATCGCCGACCGCATCGTCGCTTTCCATCAGGTGAGATAGCGGTCAAGCGGGAACCTATCAACAATAAAAAAAAAGTATATATTAAATAGACAAGCCCTTTCACGGAAATTATTTGTCAAAATACTGAAAAGTTAAAACTAAAGTTCGCCGCAGCGCTACGTTGGCATTATTTCGTCTAACAGAACTATTTAAACATGCAGCGATAAGATAGCTTTTCTAGGATACTTTTTTTGCGACCAAAATGTCATTGCGTGACGCTTACGCGTTTCGTTCAACATAGTGTAATATTCAAGGTGTACGGACTACATTACACCTGAGTCGACTGAAGTGAGTGTTCGACACGCGTAATCTAGTGCGTAGTACTTAGATATCGATGGGTCACAGTATTTATTTATCACATTATATAGACGAAAGGTTGTGCTGGGTCTGGGTATTTCTTGAGTGTGAGTTTACTTATTCTTCTTCTAACGCTCGATGTGTCGATTAATAGTTTAACATCCAGACACTAACGATCCGACACACATTATTCTATTATATAAAAACAGATGCGCCAGTTCACCCGAGACCGCGTGTACTTCGAACAAAACAACTCGGCTTGTACTGTTCTTTCCCACACTTGTTTTGCGACGCGAGGGAAACAGCTAGCGAGCTGTTGCTATTATATATGAGCTGTTCATATCCGCCTACGATGCCTACAACACACAAAAAATGAAAGAGGTTAGAATGGCCTTGCGGGCGAGGCAGGCCTACCTCAAAATATATGATCATGCTCATAATTAACACAACCAATAGTGAACTTGCGATCTAAGTGTGCGTGGTCTGTTAGTTGCGCAATTCGTGGTCTATTAATTGGCCTGTGGTGGAATTAAAGGGTGTGAGATAAGCGGCGACACTCGTTGTAGTACAAATCGGAAAGTATTTCCTTTCTAAACTGTTTCATCTTTTCTGTAGCCTACACAAATCTAATCAAGTTAAACAACTGGCTGGGGCGTGAGGGAGTGGATATCCTCACGCCCCAGCCAGTCTTCAACCAGCAACAAGAACGTAAAGGACAACTGAAGGGACTTACATAGGCTTTTCATTTTTTTCCGGTGGGAAAATCATCTAATGACATCCCCCGCTCTTAGGCGGAGCGGGAGATAGTGTCAGACTTTTACTGACTAAACACCCACTCTTGTTCCTTCGTTACCTTTCGTACCGAGGCTGAGCTATCTTTCGAAACTAACCCTGGCCCCAGTAGGCTCCGTCCAGTTGGGCCTCTCCGGTTGCTGACAACTCCTTGAGGTGCGCGGGAACAGTGTGCTCCGTCGACGACTTGGCTCGGTCCGGACAGTTACCGGACGATCGGACAGTGAGCTACCCATTGCTCGCCGTCCGCAAGCCCGCGCCTTCGGTGGCCGGAAATCGGGATCGGAATCCCGGGGGCGGCTGGGGCGCTGTGAGCGCCGCCGTTGCCTGGTGCGGTTGGCCCCCTCCTTTGTGATATACATAGGTGTAGTTTTACTTAGTAAAAGTCTGACATAGTTCCTTCCTTCCAGTTGCGGGAGAAGTCAAAAGATGAATTCCCACATTAAAAAAAGGAGCATTTCATTTTGTAGCATCGTGGGCAGAGCTAAGATTACCTAGTCGGGTAAATTGTATCACAGGTGTAGGTAAACATTATGTATGTAATGGTTTAGTTCCTGCTTATGTACGCTGCGTGGGACGCATTTTAATATCGGCCATGTAGTTGTACTCCATATTAGCATAATGCTATAAAACTATTGTAGGGCTCACGAAAAGCTCATGGATTTCCTTTAATTTTTTATTGTACATCATAACTAGTTACTTATTATATAATTATAATATATATGTGGATAACAGAGTTCATATGTCACATTTATAAGCGAGCTTAACTCAAAGTTGAGTTCTCTTCCAGCAAACTTTAGAGTATTAAAGAGAGAACTCAATAGAGGATAGGATCCACTCAAAAATTTCCTATGTGAGTTCTAATGGTACTTAAACCGAAGCGTGTATGTTGCACACCCATGATGGATTCCATACAAGCTTACCTGACAGGTATAACTGTGCAGGTAAACCTGTCAAATACATCCTAGCGTGTATGGCTACCTTAAGGTTTATAGTAGGGACTATAAGCCTTAAGGTAGGTAATTTTGGCCAGATGGTTCAAGAACCATCTGGCCAAAATTATGTGGACGCACCTCTCGCACCCACCTAGGCGGCAGTACGCAAATCTGTGCATTTATTTGCGGCCAACAGCGCCCGGAAAGCGCGCGGCTGATCTTTAAATCCATTTTCTTTGCGAAATATTGATTGATTTACCTAAGCAATGTTCACTTTGAAGAATATTTAACCACCAATTTTTATGTGTAAAAATGTTTCTAAAGATCCAAGCTGTTTCGAAGGAGTAGGGAAAAGTTGCGAAATTGCTAAATATTTTTTTTTAGACAAAAGTATAAATAGCACGAAAAAATCAAATGTTGAAAATGTTGTTCATGAATCTATAATAAACATATATTTTTTTCCTGGCCATTACCGAGGAGTAGGCTTCAGAAAGTCACTGTTTTATGGCACTTTTCGGGCGCTTGGGCCTTAAGTATCTTCTGACGTAGAACGGCGAGGAATACGTGTTTTTCCTTTCGTGAATTTCTTGTTTGGAGACATATCCTAAAGCATTTCAGCCCAATGCTCGCTTAATTATCTGGTTAAAATAAACCGTAACTCTAAACGAAGGTCACACTTTCCATTAGACGACCCGTCAAGCTATTTACCAACAAATTACATAAGCAATCATTTAAAATAATGGCTGAGAAAATATTTTCCGGTCATATTTCGTACTGGACGCATAACTTAGCTGCCGAAACAATTCGTCCTTGGCAAAGTGTGTCGTCTGTTGCGTCAAAATCTGCGCAACGGTATACCTAAGAGTACAATACAATAGGCGTTGAGCTGACTACATCTTATGACAAAGCGGTGCACGAGCGACAGCAGAGGCAATATTACGACGTCATTGTCAATATATACGTGTCACGGTATTATAGAAAACACGGTTATTTTACGAAACTTTTTCAAAAAATAACCGTGTGTTTCTGCCAGCGCGAGCGACTTAGACATGCAACTCGACAGCATACTTTTTCACTGTTTTCCATACAACCGCTCTTACGCGATTATGCGTTATTAAACATTTTTCATTAGATATTTTGGAAACACAGTATCTTGGGGATATTATCTAGGCTTCTATTGAAATCAATTTATAAATTTGTGTAAAACTAATCCAGTACCTAAAGACCTCTGAAAATCTGGAATTTTGCATGAACTTTGACACTTCATAATTTACTCAAAAATTTAATAAAGCAAAAAAATTCAACTTTTATCAAGATTCTAAACGACGACAAAACGGTTACGGTTTTAAAAAAACAAGGAACAAGTTTTGTTTTTCAAAATTGGATCTGATCTGAATCACCCCTAAGGAAATGGAACTGGAGTTCAAAGTTTATATAAACCTAATTTCACGCGACCGAAGCCGCGGGCAGAAGCTAGTATCATCTATAGCGTATACCCACCCACGAGGTTCGCGTTTTATGCGTCATCCGTGCTGTCCGGTGAGACAATGTGTTCAGTACTGCATACATTGTACCAGATTATGCAACATTAGTAATAGCGCTTGTGTCATTTCGTGCGATGTGAGATGAGCTGCATAATGGCTTGTTTTGTACTGTTTCTGGAATGCTGATCACAGCTCTGTCAGATCTTTCCAAGAATACAGCTTTGCAATGGTATAGATCATAGTCTCCCAACCTTTTATGAACTACGTAGGTACTGCCCCCTTTACAAGAAATCAAAATTCTAACCCCCCTTGGAACGCTCGCAGGACACGGTTGAGGTGAGCCCCGCCTGGGCAGAGCGCGATCTCTCGCTCCGGGCCTTGGGCCATGGTCCGGAGCGAGGAGGAGTGTCAGGCGGTCGTCTCCTTCTGCAAAGTAGTAATGCTAGCAAAAGAGGAGGCCGACCGCATCATGCAACGGCGCTCACGCCCCAGCAGCCGCCTGGATTTCGATCCCGATTTCCGTTCACCGTAGGCGCGGGGTTGCGGACGGCGAGCAATGGGTAGCTCGCTGTCCGACCGTCCGGTAACCGTCCGAACCGAGCCCAAGTCCCCGCCCGCCTCTAGGAGTTGTCAGCAACCGTAGGGGCCCAGCAGGTGCAGTCGTGCTTTTAACTTAACGCGGTCGGCTACAGTTGTATAGTGTCTATGGACGCTGTCCATCGCTAACCGCATACAGCCAGTGTGCAGTTAATCACAAAGAGCAAGCGCACATTGACATTGTCAACTTTATTTTGAGGCTCATAAAGATCAAATCATACACTGCGCTCCTGGGCTAGATGCGTGACGCCAACTGTGCAAAGTCAGATCAAACTGTATGCACTTGAATATATGGACTGCGTGCGGTTGCTGCGATGCAGTCCGTCTGATGGCAGCCTTACAAGAATTCCTTTTGTAACAGCCCTTTCCTGGTTGTCTTTTATAGGAAAATTTAAGAGCATTTCCTTTCATAATTGACATAATATTTACTATAATAAAAACGAAATGTACCGAGTAAGTTGCTAGAGCTACACTTCTGTTTCACCTTTCCGGGAATACAGCCTTGTAATGGCATTAATCATGTGATCCTAAGCAGAGAAAGAATTATAAGCTTTATACAACACATTGCCGCATTGATTAGATCAATTAGTACCTAGTCCTCATTAAGAGATTCTCAAAGTCACGGCATCGCCACTTACATAAGATTATCTACATAATAGCATCGCACACAAGCCGCTAGCTCAGAACAAGATAACTCTCGGATTGACTTTCACAGATTACGACATACTACCGGTACCGTACCTTACTAGCGATCGAAGGCCTGCCGCAAGGTGGACCACCGACCTGGGCCACGAGAGTCTGCTTTTTTTAATGGTAGAAATCATTCAACTTCTCCCCTCTGGGGTGGTGCGGGAGGGCGTCAGACTTTTACTGTTTAAAACCACACCTGTTTCCTTCAGTTACCAAGGACTGCTGGTTTTCCGTTTAGATCCTTTTGACAGGCCTGTTAGTCTAGCGGTTAGTGATCCTGACTGCTGTGTCGGAGGTCGTGGGTTCGATTCCCACCCAGGGCAAAATGTTTGTGTGATGAGCAGGATCATTTGTTCTGTGTTTGGGTGTAATCTATAAACTATATATAAATATCAATGCCACTTTTCGTTGTAATTTTATATCTCAAGAACGGGCTCACCTATCCAAATCAAATGTTTAGGCTTTGTTGGGACTATTTAGTAGATGGTTTATGTGAAGTTTGGTAGGGTAGAGTAGGGTAGAGTGGTGTAGGATAGGGTAGGGTAGAGTAGGGTGGAGTAGGGCAGAGCGGGTGCGAAGCCGCGCTGGCAAAAGCTAGTTTATCTATAATATATATGTGCTTAGAAATATAAAGTATGTTTATCAGTTGTCTAGTACTCATTCCACAAGCTCTGCTTAGTTTGGGACTAGAGGGATTTGTGTGAAAATTGTGGAATAAATACAAAACCTTAGAGATACAAAAGTTAATCAAACTATGTCTAAAATATTTCTTATTCAATTGTGGTTTGCGTACACATATTGTGTACAAAACATTGTTTATTTTTATGCCTTACGAAATAAATTATTTGTCATATGGGACCTTTACTTTCCGTTCTATATGTAAATTGAGCCCATGTTCATACTCAAATACTTATTCTACGCAAATCCTGGCCAAGGTTTGATATCCGAGTTCGTGGCGAGATTTAGGAACAGTTTATTGTTCTACTAAGACGCTGGTGACGTCATGAAGGCAGATTGGAAAGTCGCTTTAGAGCGTGGGCAGGACAGATTACCATAAATAGCTCAAATGTGGATATGTACCTCTTGATAATACCATTAAGGCCCAAGCGCCCGAGCAGTGCCATAAAACAGTCAAAGTCAAAAATATGTTTTTTCACATAGGCCTAGATGGGCACTTATAAAACATCAGAAGCTAGTGCACGTGTGACTTTCTGAAACCTACTCCTCCGGTCCTCAGTATCGGCTAGGTCAATAATGTTAGTAACATACTCCTGAGAGGTTGCCAGTGGTTTACAAATAACCCTATATCAGAGGAAGGTTCGAATTTGAGATATCGTAGTGAAAGGATTAGTCAGCTAGACTCTGCGTTACCGAGTGCTAGCTGTCCAGGGTGCGCCGGGTGTCTAGAATCGCTGTACGATATTTTTAACGCCGCTCGGGGGTTCCTTTCATTCAACACCTTCCCCCTGGACACGAACTACAGTGGCCAATTTAGAAATCTCTAAACCAACAGCGAACCCAGAGTGGCCGTTGTAAAACAATCTGGCCAAATGGGGTTTCCTAGACCCATCACTAACACGGTGCCAGTGTGGAACCTCCCCACAAGACATGCGCCACCTGCTATGCTGCCCATCCTGCGTAACGGCCTGCAGTTTTTGGTATCTATACGAAGCCAACAAAGCTGTACTTGCCATATATTGGTCAAAAGAAGTATAGTTTGAGTGCAACAACACGAAAAGAAGAAGAGGAAGGTTGAAAGTGGCGCCAGTGACTGAGAAGTTGAGAGGGAATCGTTTGTCTTGGTATGGTCATGTGAAGAGGAGGGATGGAACACATGTTACTAAAAGAGTTACGAGTATATAATTTTATGTACTCGTAGATTAATTAATTAATTTGTGATGACATATGGTGCCGAAACGTGGTCGCTCACAATGGGCCTCATCAGAAGGGTTAAAGTTACCCAAAGGAAAGGGCAATGGAGAGGGCTATGCTCGGAGTTTTCTTGCGTGATCGAATTAGTAATGGAGATATCTGCAGGAGAACCAAGGTTACCGACATAGCACGAAGAATCGTAGCAGTAGGCAGGACACATTGCTCGCAGAACAGATTGCCATTGTGACTGACAGGTTCTGGAGCGGCGACCGCGTACCGAAAGACGTGGCGTTGGAAAACCTCCTACAAGTTGGACCGATGACCTGGTAAAGGTTGCGGGAATCCAATGGATGCGGAACGCACAGGATAGTTCATTGTGAAGACACTTGGGGAGGCCTGTGTCCAACAGTGGATGTCTATCGGCTGAAATGATGATGTAAATTGAACTCGTATATTACCAGTTCAACGAGCCAGTTGTTCATATTCCGGAGTCATCCACTTTGTGGAGACAACTAATCTAATTAGAGAATTTGATTCATGCGCGTGACTCGAGCACCGCCGCGCCGGATTCCAAGCGTGCCGCACACTCCGTCATGCCATTATATTCCTTATGCTACCTTCAGTTACAGTCGGTTATCGCCTGCACATTTAACGTAACAATACTTTTAATTTTTAACGATATAATTTGTTGTATTATTTTAGTGTTAGAAAGGAGTTGTTTCAGTGAAATTCATAATAATTGAAGTTGCATTAACTTTTACTCTTTCGAATTACTTTTCATCAATGATTCAGCCCATTCTGCAAAAGCCAGCTTTAGTGCTGAGGAATCAGCTGTCCACTTAAGTCCAAGATCACGGCTTCCTAATTCGTAACAGTAAAGTAATTTCGTAAAGACTTTGAATCCCTCAGGTACAGTGGCGTAGCTAGGCGAGGTCGAAGTGGGCCCAAAGGGGCCATGCACATATGAAGCCTATAGAAGAACGAGGATTTATTTGGATTATAATTGGTTAGCTCGCGTTTGACCACTATTTCTCTGTTCCCTCATCTGTTATTTGATTATGATAAATATGATATGCTAGATAATGCGTTCATTCAGACGTTGCGAATAGGTTACCTAGCTAAATCTGGTGCCAATGATGTTAAACAATAAAATTTGTTGTTACGTTTTTGACATCAATAACTCCTCTTTTTTGGGAAATTCGAGCGTCAGCTGAAAGGATGTGTCCCAAGGTACTGAAAAACTATAGGCTTCCTCCTACTTTTTTTTGGTTGCTTCGCATAAAGAGGTGAGTAAATGGCTATAATTTACCCTAGTCTGTTGTTTAATCGATTTTTTTTTTCATTTTAATTAGTGTTTTTTTAGTCTAATAGAAGCTATGAGTAACGATAGAAATCAATTTGTAAGTATTTGTAAAAACTGTAAATATAAAATTTTCCCGATCTCAGACAAATTTTATTGTTTTATTGTTTAACATCATAGGCACCAAATTTAGCTTAGTAACCTATTCGGAACGTCTTAATAAACGCATTATCTAGCACATATTTATCATAATCAAATAACAAATGAGGGAAGAGATTTTTTCTACGGATCTTGTACTAAAAGACCAATGACACGTTTTTTTTTCCGGTGGGAAAATCATCTAATGACCATCCCCCGCTCTTGGGTGGAGCGGGAGATAGTGTCAGACTTTTACTGACTAAAAACCCACTCCTGTTCCTTCTTGCCTTTCGTACCGGGATCGAGCTTCCCTATCGGATAACCCTGGCCCCAGTAGACGCCAATGACACGTATTCTCGCGAATGCTCCCGGTGAGGGAGTACCTTAAGGATGATGACACGTTTCTGTTTGTTCTCTGTGATCTGCAAAGCGTCTGGTATCCTTAGAATATCGTTAAATACCACCAGGCGATCCACCTCCTTGTTTGCGCTCAGATAATATTAAAAAATATGTTTATATTGACGGCGGAACAGGTTTATGAATATAAACACACGCCTGGCTATTAGAAAGTAAAAGTAGGTGGCAAATATTATGCTCTCCGTATGTCCGCGCATCTCACACATGGTTACATTTATTTAACTTTTAAAGCGTATTGTAGCACCTCCTTAAAGAGAGTTTACTAATGATAAGCATAAAATATATTGTCATAATTTACCATTGGCATAACGAAATTCAGCATAATGTAATCATCATTACGCATAATATTATTAGGCATAAATGTTTTGCTATAATGCTTGTTGCCATAAACACTGCTACTTCGCACTTCTCAATCCCTTCCTTCTTAGTTTATCTAGGACATACGAGTATGTAACTGACTCCGCATGCTTCGCAAAGCACGTAAAGCCGTTATAAAACTAACCTAACCTTTGCACTATGCCAAAGTATTATTTTGCAGCAGTATTATTATGCTAATAAAAGTTATGCGAAAACGTTATACCAAACCATATTATGCCTTAAAATTTTATGCCAACAGGAGTATTACTCTTAAAGAGACGTAGGGGCCCAGCAGGGTCTAAGCCTACTGGGGCCAAGGGTCTGCTTCTGAAAGGAAGGCTCGGCCCTGGTATGAAAGGCAACGAAGGAACGTGGTGGATTTTTTATGGCTTCGCCCATGGGTGGGGGGGATGTCATCTGGATGATTTTTACCCACCGAAAAAAAAAAAGAGAAGACCTACCGCCATGCTTAGGTGTTGTCCCCAAGGGTAAGACGAGCCGAGAGGGGTGTATTAATGATTTTAGTGATTAAATTATTTCGTTAATAATTACGCCCGCCGATCATATTTTAGAGACAATAAAGAGAGGGATGAAACGCATGTTACTAAAAGAGTTATTACATGTAGATGGGTGGAGAGGGAGAGAAAAGAAAAATGAATGGATTGTGTGAAGCGTGGTATGAAAAAAAATGGAGTTAATGATAGTGTGACGGGTGACAGTACAGAATGGAAGAAAACGACGTGTTGCGACCACAAATAAGACGGGACTAGCGCAAGAAGATGAATCATATTTCAGGCCTCCTCTCTAGGAGAGGGAATGGGCGCACGCGGGCCCAGTGCGGGTTGGTAAATGTCACATGTCTTCGAATTTGTGGTTCTAGGACATGCCGCTTTTCTCACGCTGTTTTCCTTCACCGTTTCGAGAGCAGTGGTGATGAAATAATTCACACAAAGTAATGCGCCTGGTTGGCTTGAACCAGCGACCTACAATTCGTAAGTCGGGGCCATTACTACTCTGCCACCCACCGCTGCTCCAATCACATAAAACTAAAATCCTATTCCCTGATGTAGGTGAGAGTCGTGCTCGTACATTATTGATGTCCTTGCATATTTTACGAGGCAGCGGTGGCACGCATGGCGGCGGCTACACATTTATCACTAGTTGTATTGACTTTACTTCGATATAGGACAAGTCATAATGTATGTGATACACGTCTGGCGCAGTGGCGTAACTAGGTGACCAAAGGACCTGGACAGAAAACAAAAACAATGGGGGCCCCTTTTTTACATGGGAAATTATGAAATAGATTCTCCAGCTCTAGGTAGAGTGATAGGTGTCAGACTTTGAGTAGAAAGTAGTATAAACTAGTGCGCCTCATCATCGAAGATTGCATCACTGCTTACCATCAGGTAGGATCGCAGTGAAGCACTAATTTACGTCAATAAATAAAAATAAAAATGTAGTGTTTTCAACTTTTTAGGTACCTAGTTCAATAAGAGGCTTGCTAATCAGGATTTGGGGGCTCTTCTAGCTTGGGGGGCCCCAGGGCTCCGCCTAGCTCTTTGGTAGGTACGCCAGTGGTCTGGCGTAGGCTTTGGGCTGGGCGTAACATCAAGTCAAGTAATCCCTGAAGGAATGGGTAGAGTTTTCAACAAATTTCGTCAGATTATGTTGAATTTGCATGTACTAGAGAAGATCGTACAGCTGTGAAAGAAGGTAGAAATGCAGAGTTCGAGCTGCTTGCTTGTGAGAAAATCCTGATCCGACCCCTAATAAGATTTTTCAAGACCCTTGAATAAGCAACAGAAATGTTACGAATCGCGCTGACGACCAAATGCAGTGCTGAAGGATCATCATCATCTCAGGCGTAGAGTAGCCAGCCTTTCGGTGTTTTACAGGATGCATTTTGGAGAGTATGCACAGGAATTGCATGACTTGATTCCGCCGTACGACGAGTATCCACCAATACGTTGCTGAAACCCTTACGGTGCGGACTAAGCGTTTCGCCTCGTCGTTTATACCGCGTACGTCGAAGGACTGGAACAATCTGCAAGTGAATAGGCTCATAAACTATTGCGCCTCACCATCAGAGATTGCATCACTGCTTACCATCAGGTGGGATCGCAGTCAAGCACTAGTTTCGTTCAATTAAAAAGAAAAAACATCTGTTTAGCCTATACTATAATATTATTATAAAGCGTAAAGGGTTTGTTTGGTTAACAGGCGCTAATCCCTCTGGAACTGAAGATTCGAATTGAAAAAATATTGCAGTTTCGGACAGCTCATTTGTCGAGGAAGGCTTTTAGGATGTTTTGTTGTTTAAAGATTTTAATTCTCCTCTCATTATACATACACGTTGAAACTGGCTGTTTATCTCAAGTATGGTGAATCAGGATGGCTGCGTCACGCACGCAAGGGCGCAGTGCTCAGCTCCATATAAGGCTAGGTGTGGGCGCGCTCGGCCGGCCTCGGAGACCCGCTCTTGTAGGTCTGTTGCTCAACTTGGCAGGCTCGATGCAGACGGTGGCGACAGTTGATACCTCGAGCTTAGATACAAACTGAGGCGGTAATCCCACTGCCATGCATCACGTTACACGTTGCGTGTTAACGCACCTACGCGCGAGCAGATCTGCATCATCGTGCGAGATTTTTACGCACGCAGGCGCGTGGGTGCGTTTTGTAAATTGACGCAGGCACGCACTCATTTCAATTAAAATCATGCACGGCACTACGAGACAGTGTGCCATACCTTGCGTGTCGCTCCGCATGTAGGCGCGTGATCTGCATGAAAGCGCGTGGATGCATTTTCGGTGTTTTGGACTGTGCGTGTTTTTTAGTGACACGCATTCACGCGTTACGCTGGTATTTATTATTTATTTATTTGATCTTCATGCAACAAAAGATACAAGGGTGATTACCGCCTGAAGCTAGAACATAGCTCAACTTAGGACTATTAAGAAGCTCAACGATTTCCATTCCTTGGCTGTACGCACAATAAATGAGAACGCTTTGTGCTTATGGGTGGGATGTCTACCATGTACCGGTGGCGCAAAGCAGTACGTCTAGTGGTCCGATGATGGAGCTCTGTAACATCTCTGAACTGCACGCCTAATCGGATACTGGTACACCGTGTGACGTCAGTTTTCTCTAGTGACCCTCCAAAAATTATAATCATAAGCCTCAGTAGACCGTATCACTAGATCCTGGTCACGCAGGCTAAACAATGAAGTGTCCCTAATTGCTAATAGATCACGAGCGAACATGTCCACCTAGATCACTGATAGATGCGAACCCGCCTGATAAGATAACATACATGGTGGACATCCCAGCTATACGCGGAAAATGTTTTGGAAACATTCATTGTGTGTACAACCGATTTTTACTTTTATTACGTTGGTGGCATGTTAAATGGCGGCTGCAGTAAATAGTTCATATTGTACCACTTTTTGCTTTTAATGCCATCCCTAAGCCTACGTATTAGAAGTTGAAATCAGTTGAACAGACTGTAAAAAAGGTTTCTTTAAATGTCTAATCTTGACGTGAATGTCACGTCTTCGAATTATTGGTTCTAGGACATGTCGGTTTCCTCACGATGTTTTCCTTCACCGTTTTGAGAGCAGTGGTGATGAAATAAATTACACAAAGTAATGCGCCTGGCTGGGATTGACCCGCGAATCGTAAGTCGGAGCCGCTTACCGCTCGGTCGCCACTGCTCACTGCTCTCTTCACACAAAGCGAAAAGAAAAAATAAAGATAGAAGAGCACAAATACTTAGCTTATTTCAAAACTATTTTTTTAACATCATTGAATTGTGAAAGACAAAATGACCGTACCTTATGTACTCGGATAAACATGACATTCACATTATTTACGCCTTTGACTAATCAGCGCATTTTGCGTATCAATTGTTAATAAATAATACTATAGACTTATTGAGCCAAGCGATACAGCACCTTATGCGAATGTGGTAAAGTGTGTTTACGTTAATACACGTGAACAATGAGTATTGAGTCATTGATTAAGCGATTATGCGCCTTATTGCGTGGCGGCAAGCCCACGGTATCCTGTGAGTAATACCGACTTGCTGTGCGCTCCCATTTAAGGTGTTTTTGTAGAGCTTTTGTTAAGTAGGTTATCACCGTGTCCTAGCCCTCGTGGGGGCGATCGGCGGCGGCGATCTCTCGCGCCGGGCCGCGCGTACAGGCCATGGTCCAGAGCGAGGAGGAGTGGCAGGCGGTCGCCCCCTTCGGCGAAGCAGTAATACTAGCAAAGGAGGAGGCAGACCGTATCAGGCAACGGCGCTCACAGTGACAGAGTCAGCTCACACACGGAGTTGTCAGCAACAGAAGGCTAGGTCGAAGCCGACTGGGGCCAGGGTTAGCTCCGCAAGGTAGCTCGACTGCGGTATGAAGGGCCATGAAAGAACGGGGTGGGTTTTTTAGTCAGTAAGAGTCTGTGTCGCCCAAGGGCAGGGGATATCATTTGGATGATTTTTACCCACCAAA
Organism: Mythimna albipuncta; assembly: GCA_929112965.1. NCBI lineage: Eukaryota > Metazoa > Arthropoda > Insecta > Lepidoptera > Noctuidae > Mythimna > Mythimna albipuncta. Next base: position 227,866 of record OV815986.1, on the reverse strand, counting down.
AAAAAAGGCCCACACTAAGACACTTCCCCCTTATACAAGCCAATTTAGAAATTATTACAAAAAAAAATGGGGCTCTATCCGTACTAGTTACTGATTAAGTGCATTTGTGTAGTCAAAAGCAAAAAAAAATCCCAAAAATGTCCACGAAAATTTGTCATAATTGAATCAATCATTCATAACAATTGCTACTAGAAAATACTACGCGCAGTGTTTTTCCATTTTGATCGTCATTCATTCATAATCAATAGCCCGTGTAATATTTCCATAAATTGAGTGACATTTTGGAATACAAAAAAAAAAAAACCGGCCAAGTGCGAGTCGGACTCGCCCATGAAGGGTTCCGTAGCAGCAAGTAACATAATATAAAAGTTCTTGTAATGTATTGTAACTTTGATCGATGTTTTAATAATAGTGTATTTTTTTCGGTTTATGACGCATTAAAAAAAAACTGCTTACTAGATTTCGTTCAAACCAATTTTCGTTGGTAGTTTTTATAGTAATGTACATCATATATTTTTTTTAGTTTTATCATTCTCTTATCTTAGAAGTTAGAGGGGGGGGGACACACATTTTACCACTTTGGAAGTGTCTCTCGCGCAAACTATTCAGTTTAGAAAAAAATGATATTAGAAACCTCAGTATCATTTTTAAAGACCTATCCATAGATACTCCACACGCATGGGTTTGATGAAAAAAAAATTTTTGAGTTTCAGTTCTATGTATGGGGACCCCTAAAATTTATTGCTTTTTTTCTATTTTTGTGTAAAAATCTTAATGCGGTTCACAGAATACATCTACTTACAAAGTTTCAACAGTATAGCTCTTATAGTTTCGGAAAAAAGTGGCTGTGACATACGGACGGACAGACAGACAGACAGACAGACAGACAGACAGACAGACAGACAGACAGACAGACATGACGAATCTATAAGGGTTCCGTTTTTTGCCATTTGGCTACGGAACCCTAAAAACGCTCATAACTTTGCTGTTCATGTATTATTTATTGAGACTTTATTTAAATAATAACGAGACCTTTTCTATTTGTACTAATCAAAAATTTGTGGTATACACAAAATGATACCAAACATTTTTGTTGATGATAACATGTTGATGTTGGATGTTGTTAACATGTTTTAGTATGTTTAAATAATTAATAATCACGACCCTCATATACGTACGATGATTACACAGAGAGAGAGAGAGAGAGAATTAATTTTGAAATTATGATTAGACTGACATATAAAATTGATATAATTCACTATTATGTAAAGGGGGCGTGGGAATTTTGATTTCTTTAAAAAGAGAATTCATAAAAGGTTGGGAAACTATGGTCTAACCCTATTGAATGGCTATTTCATGAAAAAACAATTGACTAAAACCGGTTACAATTAACGCAAAACCTACCACCGATATCTGTGCCTACCACGGAATTTTTTACGTATTTCGAGCAAAACACTCGTTTTGAGCATTCCCTTCGTACGATGAACTCGACGATAAGAATCGTTTACGTTTTTAGGAACGTATTCAAAGAAGGCGAGCGAAGAGGAAACGTCGGTTTTTATTACAACCTTTATTATTGAAACAAATGACGGTCAACACGAAAATTGCGAAACATTTCGATACGAGTAGTCTTCAACGCACAGAATTGGGTATCGTACTGTCCACACAGTAACTGTTTTGTAGATTTCAGAACAGTCGTTCCTTGTGATTGCTACTTTACTGAGTGCTGGTGTGATTACAGGGGCATTGATTTATAGTTTTTAAGAGGCACATAAAAAAGTAGTATGTCGTAACGATAATAGATGCGAGCCAGGAGCAACTAACTTCGTAGGGGGCGCCACGCTCTAAGCGTATTTTCTGCGGCACATGATTGGCCGATTGCTTGACGAATTGGGACATGCAGTGACTCTTCCAAACAAAGAGCAATAGAAAGGGCTATGCTCTGAGTTTCCTGACGCATCAGGAATGATTTCTTTATTCCGCAGGAAAACAAAGTAGGGCAATGCTCATAGTTCAACTACCAATAGCAAACTTGCGAATTGCGATCTAAGTGCACGTGGTCTCTTAGTTGCGTAATGCGCGTTTGTATTAGTTTATTGCCTGCAGTGGAGTTAAAGGGTGGGAGACAAGCGGCGACACTCGTTGTAGTACAAATCGGAAAGTATTTTCTTTCTAACCTCTTTCATCTTTTCTGTGGTAATATCGAATGATGTCGAAAACCGGCTGTGTCAACATTAAACGGAACTGAATATTTAGATCTGCGCAATGGCGCTGTGATTTAACATAACGTGTTTTACAACGCATTTATATCAAAGGTCAGACGCTCGGTTCTGCTTCACGGGTTGTTTGATTGTCTCTTCAAATGTGTTACATCTCCGGACGCCCTTCGATCTCAATGTCACATGGAGTATGCACACTGCAGAGAGTAATACAGCAGTCCAACTTTACCGAGGCCACGAAGACCAGAGGCCAGTGCTAGAAGAATTTACCTTTTTGATCGCCAGTCTTGCATACGATACTAGCTTTTGCACGCGATACCGATTTTATCTTCTATTTCATAAGGATGACATTAAAAGCAAAAAAGTGGTTACAATACCAACTATTTACTGCAGCCGCCATTTGCAGAACAGTACGCTTTCCTCTTCACGGGTATTCGAAGGATTCAGTAGAGGTCATTGGACGATTTCCCACCTCAAAAATAAAAGCTGAACTCTGGTATTACAAATGTCCACTTAAGCAGTGCTGCCCAGTGCCCACTCTTCATCAGGCGGATAGCCTGCTAGATATTTTCTCCTTGTTTTTTTTGGTGAGTAAAAATCACACAAATGACTTCCCCTGTCCTTGGGCGGAGCGGAAGATAGTGTCAGACTCTTACTGACTAAAAAATCCACCCCGTTTCTTCGTTGCCTTTCATACCGGGGTCGAGCCTTCCTTTCAGATGCAGACCCTTGGCCCCCAGCGGCATCTTACATTTTTACGACTGGTACTTCTTTACGACACTTTCCAGCAAACATCTGCACGGCTCATTACTCCACTGCATCTCGACTGCACAGCTCTCTCTCTGTCACACTTACATTCTTAACGTGCGAATGAAGGAGATGCATGAACATTGACAGTATACTCGTAATTCAGGGTCATAGGTAGCGGAGTACGGATGCAAAGCTCCAGAGAATCGATAGTTATGTTAGGAAGAAGTGTCTACTACTGTATTAGGCAAACATAAGTGGTAAGTAGGTACCTAAGATGTGTGATGAGTGTGGGTGTATGTTTGTAGAAGAAAGTGAAACGAATACGCTACTTTGATTTCTAATACCCTGGTACGTGCACCTCTCGTGTCAAATTGTTATTGGCATTATTTAAAGAATCTATTATCGTTTTAAAAAACCAACCCCATTTCCTGAAATTCAATTAATACTCGTAAAATAGATTTATCGAATTGGGCGCACGGTAGTGCCTTCACCGAGGCAAGCAAAAAAGTGGTGCGGCCGTAACATTATTTTCTCAAAACAGTTCAGGCCATTTTCGATCCACTATAACTTCGTTATGTATAAAACTAAAAGCCTGTATTCAGTAATCAAACAGGCATTGTATAAACAAAGTATATTAAAAATTCAATCAATTTGAACCAGTCCTTTAAGAATTATAACTGGTCAAAATTTCTCAATTTTGTCACTCACTGACTGACCGATCATCAAAAGTCAAAGGCGCTTCCAGCAGACATAGTTGCTTTCATTAAACCCCAAGCGAACGCCGGCGTTCGCGTACCTACTGTCTTACTATTGTGTCTCTAATTACCACGATTGAAAGGATTGGAACATTTTGCAACTTCGGTAATTACGGTTTTATAGATACACCACGGATATCTATGAGATACACCAACTGCATAAATAACTTTCTTACAACTTTTACAGTAGAAAAACTGAATTACAAGCCTTGGTTTTTTTACTAGTTATGTTTTTGATGGCATCCAGTTTTTCCGGGGGTGCATAGCTTTATAAAAATGTAATTTTGTGTATATTGTTAGATGGCATGTTGAATAGATATCATGGCTTATGCTTTTCTATTTATATCTGCGACTTAACAGTGAAGAAATACTGTAAGGAAACCAGGCTTGCCCACACTCATCACACATCTAAGGTGCTTACCGCTTATGTTTGCCAAGTATACGGATAGCGAAACCACTACTAGATAACGCATCACAAAAATCTTTTTTAGGGTTCCGTACCTCAAAAGGAAAAAACGAAACCCTTATGGGATCACGTTGTTGTCCATCTGTCTGTCTGTCAAGACCCTTATCTCGGGAACACGTGCAGGTATCAAGTTGAAATTAAAATCATATACTCAGGTCTGCGGTCCCTTTAAGCTGTGCAAAAATCAAACTGTTTAACTAAAAAAAAAAACCGGCCAAGTGCGAGTCGGACTCGCCCATGAAGGGTTCCGTAGCAGCAAGTAACATAATATAAAAGTTCTCGTAATGTGTTGTAACTTTGATCGATGTTTTAATAATAGTGTATTTTTTTCGATTTATGACGCATTAAAAAAAAACTACTTTCTAGATTTCGATCAAACCAATTTTCGTTGGTAGTTTTTATAGTAATGTACATCATATATTTTTTTTAGTTTTATCATTCTCGTATTTTAGAAGTTAGAGGGGAGGGGGGGAAACAGTGTCTCTCGTGCAAACTATTCAGTTTAGAAAAAAAATGATATTAGAAACCTCAGTATCATTTTTGAAGACCTATCCATAGATACCCCACACGCATGGGTTTGATGTAAAAAAAAATTTGAATTTCAGTTCTAAGTATGGGGACCCCCAAAATTAATGCTTTTTTTTCTATTTTTGTATGAAAATCTTAATGCGGTTCACAGAATACATCTACTTATAAAGTTTCAACAGTATAGCTCTTATAGTTTGGGAAAAAAGTAGCTGTGACATACGGACGGACAGACAGACAGACAAGACGAATCTATAAGGGTTCCGTTTTTTGCCATTTGGCTACGGAACCCTAAAAAGTAGGTTTCGACATTTGAATGTGGTCTTCCCGTCTGATTATAATTAAGGTGTCTTCAAGGCAAGAGTGAAGAGGCTCTTAACAAACTAGTGCGCCTCACCATCAACGATTGCATCCCTGCTTACCATCAGGTGGGATCATAGTCAGGCACTAGTTTATATCAATAAAAAAAAAAAGTCATAGGTAAAGCCCAAGCGAGAGCCTATACCTGTTCTTCACACGACCCCCAACCTGATGTTTGTACGCGCCCTTAAAGCACAAGAATAGAACAGTCTAAACAAAGCAAACGATGGAAATATGTTAATATCGTGATTCGAATCAATACTGTTTGTTTGTCGGTACAGTCGGGGAGTCAGGGCTACCGCCCATGGCCACGCGAGCGTATTACTAATGCAGATATTATGACCAATAACTACCGAGAACGCGGACCAATTTGATGCAACTAGGTATGTTGTTTGATTACTATACTTAGGCCCCTCGCCCACGGTGACTTTTCGTAGCGATGCTGTCGCGTGTTTAGCGCACATACGCTACAGTATCGCTACTAAAGCGCGTTAGTCGCATCTACAATGTACTACGGAAGCGATACCAAAGTGCTACTAACGCGCTTCAGCATCACGACTAGCAATGCCAACGTGCGACCGTGACGGTCATCAGAGCCCCCCTAGCCAAGTAACAACCGTTTCTATTCTATTCTATCGTGTCGAACGCCTCGATTTGTTGTTGTGACCACGTGACTGAGCGTTGAGATGTTGTCAGAGCAAAGAATCGGACTCGTGGCCAACTCCAGGCGTTCGATACAAGAGAATAGAAACGGTTGTAACTTGGCTGTAACGCGCCACTCTCTGTTTTCTACCTGCCCCCCTTAGGTAGAAAACGGAGAGTGGCGCGTGTGTGTGTGTGTGTATTCTACATATTAAAACTTTATTTTTGTTGCTACATTAGCGCGTTAGTATCGCGTTTGCATCGTGGTGTCGACGAGGGCAAACGGCTAGCGACTGCATCGCGAATGTATCGATGCGAACGCGCGACAGCTTCGCTACTGCATCGCTACAAAAAGTCGTAATGGGCGAGGGGCCTAAGTGGCGCGAGTGGTCAAGGACGTGAACTAGCATGATACGGCTAATACTAACCTGATATTTTTTATGTTCTCCGACTCACCTTATGGTAAGTGGTGACACAGCCTAACGACATCACTCATACCAGTAGCGCAGACACACAGACAGACGCGTAAGGTAGACTAATTTCGACGTGCGCGAAGGCATATCAGCGAGGCCTTTTCTACACTAATATTGTAAAGAAGTTAAATTTGTTTGTAGGAGGTTATCTCTGGAAGTACTAGTCCGATTTTTGTTTTTTTTTTTACCAACTGAAAGCTGCTGTAATCCTGAATGACATAAGTTTTTTATTTTTTATTTAATGATATATTTCAATATAGCGCTGCAGCGAATATTTGTTTTAAATTTTCATTATTTTGACAAATAGTTTCCATGATGGATTGTGTTATTGATAGTGACGGGTGACAGGACAGAATGTAAGAAAAAAACGTGTTGCGCCGACCACAAGTAATATGGGATAGGCAGAAAGAAGAAGAGATTCCATTAACGTGCTTGTCTATTATTAGAATATATGTAGCAAATAATAATACTACGGAGAAAAAGCTGAAATGTATCACTTGGGTGTACGGAATTTTGTAGGCTATGGCAATAAAGTCTTATTAGGCAGTCGTACGAGGACCTGAGCCACAAAATAGATAAGTACAGAAGTTAATCTACATACAAAGCGCGCTTAAGAATTTTTTAAATTATCATTTTTTAAGCTACTAGTTTTAAGACGTAATTATTAGGCAGGTACAATAGTCGAAACGGATCTAGAGCGCCCGGCGTCAGAGTGGGTATCGCTTTAAATAAATAAATAATAATTGGCGAGCCAATCGTCTTCGTTGTTAGATAAATGCAGCAACGCAGGGAACGAATCAAGAGTGACGTCTATGACGCGATTGCGCGGTGAGCCAATTACTGACACTCCCCGCCCCCGCGTCTCACTTCGCACCGAATATTTGACTACTGCGCAACTTGAAGCTTTGATAGTTTGTTTTTGCTTAACGTAGAACAGTTAGGTAGGTAGATAAGTACATGTCTTAGTGGAATTATTAGGAGGCATTTATCACTGCGTCCGGTCGCACTTGGACAGTTCGGCGCCATGCGCTGACCCTAGCGCGATCGCTGAGCATAGGTATGAAAAGTGAAGTACATACATAAGATTGACTTCTGTACCTAACTATTTTGTGCCTGAGCCGTATTGAGGTTATTTACGAGCTGTATAAAGTTGTCCTAAAGGAGCGTTGTGTTGAGTCATCCTCGTGGCGTAGTGCGCAACTGGCTTGTGAGCCCATGAATGTGAAGGCAGCCTCGTAACACTGAAAATATTATGAAGATGTGTTGTTTGTATGAAAGGCAAGAAAGAACGGGGTGGGTTTTTTAATCAGTAAGAGTCTGACACTATCTCCCGGTCCGTCCAAGGGCGGGGGATGTCATTTGGTTGATTTTTACCCACAAAAAAAGAAATGTGTTATTTCATCAACTTATAGTGATAGACAAGCACGTTAACTATTTGTCAAAATACTGAAAAGTTAAAGCAAAAGTTCGCTGCAGCGCTACATTGGCAATATGACGTCTAACAGAACTATTAAAAAAACTTTAAAGCGCTAAGATAGCTTTTAGAGGATATTTTTTTCGCTTAAGCGATATGAATTTCGTGGCACTTACGCGTTTCGTTCAACAAAGTGTAATATTCAAGGTTTACGGACTACATAACACCTGAGTCGATTGAAGTAAGTGTTAGGCACGCCTAATATAGTGCGTAGTATATATATACTGATGTGTTATTCCATTTTCTCTGCATTAAGAGAGATCTCTTTTGATGGAAGTAAAGCGAAGCGAAGCAGTGTTGTTAATCAATACTTTTAGGGTGTCGTACCTCAAAAGGAAAAAGCGGAACCCATATCAGCGGATCACTTTGTTGTCCGTCTGTCGGTCTATCAAAATACTTTCAACCAAAAGCTTCAAATATCTGAAGGTTTTTTTTTTATTATTGATAGGCTCGCGTTTGACCGCCATCTCACCTGATGGTAAGCGATGATGTGATCGACGATGGAGCACGCTTGCCTAGAAGTAACCTATTCACTCTTGACTTAAAGTTGTAGCTATTAGGAAAAGTAGACTCCGGCAGGGAATTCCGCTCCTTGGCTGTACGCACAATAAATGTTAGTATCTTTAGACATCGATTTCAATTTGTAACATTTGTGTTCAATGGCCAGTTCCGGCAGACTTGTGGTCGTTCGTGCGAGATGATTGTTATCGATCATTATGTCGCTGCGATAACTATCGGCAGCCATTTTGATCTGTGGCGTCTATGGCTGCTCATTCACAAAGGTTTTAGTCAGCACGAAAATTCTTCTGAAAGAAGTCATCATCATCATTTTCAATGAACGATCCTGTACGTCCCGCTTCCATCTGATTCCCGTAACCTTCACCAGGTCATCGGTCCACCTTGTAGGAGGCCTTAAAAAGGTGCGTCATCCGGTTTCTTTGATTCTTTCCTTTCCACCCCAACGGCCATCTGCGAGCAATGAAGTCAACTGCGCTGCGTGTAAATGCCTGGTCGTATACAACCTTATTTTTAGTTTTGCGAAATCTGAAACACGTGGCTAGTATTTATGTAAAGAATCTAAATATGTACAAAACAAAACTGTATCATGAAAAATTGATACTTAAGAATAGTATTCTAGAGAGGAAAAATTTGTTTTTTAAAAGCTTTTATTTAGTTTCACCTGTCCCGATGTTTGTCTGTCATCAAATCTTGCAAGTTAAATTTGATCCACTTCCCGGTTACCGATTGAGCTGAAATTTTGTATACACGAGTTAAGTGCGTAACAATGCAATATTATGATAACATGGAGCTGATTTGATGATCGAACCGGAAGGTGGCTATAGGAACTTGGTAATTAAACGACACAACCCCATTGAGTTTGGGCTCGTATGATTTGTCTTGACGAGTATTAATTATATAGGTACCGAGCTGTAAAAGCTTGCTATGAAAAAATGATTTTTATCAAAAGCTTATTTTGTTTGTCTCCTACAAACCGGCTCAGTGCGTCACTGCGGGTTTTTTTTTTTTTTTTTTATCTGTTATAAACTAGTACTTGACTGCGATCCCGCCTGATGGTAAGCAGTGATGCAATCGTTGATGGTGAGGCGCACTAGTTTATTAAGAGCCTATTCACTCTAGCCTTGAAGACACCCAAATTATAATCGGACGGGAAGACCGCAGCAGGCAGACTGTTCCAGTCCTTCGAAGTACGCGGTATAAATGACGAGGCGAAACGCTTAGTCCGGACCGTAGATGTTTCAACAACGTAAGGGTGGATACTCGCCGTGCGTCGGTTTGTCCGATGATAGAAATGTGATGGCGGAATCAAGTCATGCAGTTCCTGCGCACACTCTCCAAAATGCAATCTGTAAAACACCGAAAGGCTGGCTACCCTACGCCTGTGCTCAAGGCTTTGAAGATTGGACTTAACCAAATCTGGATCACCAATCAGCCTCTTCGCACGCCTTTCCACCGAGTCCAAAGCTGCCAGGTGGCACTTTGCAGCACCAGCCCATATGTGGCTGCAGTACTCCACACACGATCGGACCTGTGCTTTGTATAAAATTAAAAGCTGTCTCGGTGTGAAGTACCGCCGGACTTTTGCGAGAACGCCTAGTTTCCTAGCAGCTACTTTGGCTTTGGACTCAATGAACCGCCCAAAATTGAGGTCGGAGGAAATTTCGACACCCAAGAGCTGAAGGCGGTCGGTACAATCCAAAGATACATTCTGAAAAGTAGGAGCCGAGGTGAACGGGCTCCTTTTGGCGGTGAACAGACACGCCTGTGTTTTGGCGGCGTTGAATCCCACAAGATTGGTTTCGCCCCACTTGGAGACTGCCTGAAGCGAGGTATTCGTACGCTCTACCATAGCCTCTCGTTCGGACCGGATTTGCTCTTTACTAGCCCGAGCACCTGGCAGGTATCTCTCTACAACTGTGCTATCATCTGCATACCCATATATACCGGGCATCAGCAGATCATTAATATGCAGCAGGAAAAGAGTTGCAGAGAGCACTGACCCCTGAGGAACTCCGGCATTAGTCGTCATGGGCTCTGATGAGCATCCATCGACAACAACTCGAAGAGACCGTGGGTGCAAGGAATATCTTGTAGTTTTGGTTCATGCCGGTTCCCTTACGAAGTTTTCCTTCACAGTTTTGGAAGCAGTGGTGAGCAAATAAAGTACACTAAGTAATGCGCCTGGCGGGGTTTGAACCCGTAACGTACAATAGGACGTTACCACTAGGCAACCACTGCTCTTATCTACACTAATATTATAAAGAGGCAAAGTTTTTTGTTTTGTTTGTAGGAGGTAATCTCTAACAGTACTGGTCCGATAAAGAAAGCTGATATATTCCTGGGTGAAATAGGCATATTTTATGTATGCGGGCGAAGCTGCGGGAAAAGCTCAAAAAAGAAAATTCAATGTGTAGTAATATCGCCGGTGTGACTAATTATTACGTCAGCCATTTAAATGGTGTATTCATGCACTAAATGCTTTAAGTAAGATATCTGGAACTGGATTTAGATACGCCCACGGAAAGAAGCAGAGTCACAAATATAAACGACTTAATCATTCATTTATTTTTACAGAATGAACAAGACTTTATATCTAAACTAGCTTTAACCCGCGGCTTTGCCCACTTACATAAAATATAGGTAGAATAGAATAAATTTTATTGTACACCAAAAAGTGATACAGCTTATACATAAACTTTAATAGCTTATGTCACTCAGGAATAAAGCAACTTTCTATCGATAAAAAAATTAGCAATCGGACTAGTACTTTCAGAGATTACCTCATAAAAAAAAAACTATAAAAAAACTCAAATAAAAAAACTCCTAATAAAAAAACTTTTCTTCTTTATTATATTAGTGTAGATGTAAACGTAAATAAACGACGACTGATTAGATTTTTTGTTAGTTCGTATGTTATGATTTAACTCAAAACTACTCGTACGATTTTCAAAATTCTTATACCAGTAGAAAGCTATTTTATCAAAAGAAAAGAAAGCAAGGAAATTGCGTTTATTGGCATTACAAAAACGGAAACCTTAAAATTAAACAAAAAGTATGTTGAGTAATGCCAAATTTGCAACCTATGTTTTTTAATATCATGCGGGCGAACCCGCTGGCAAAAGCTACTTATAGATACATTCGAACAATAGAATCACTGACATGTATATTTCCATGAATATGTAAGAAATAACCCAAGTGTTTGTAGTTAGCAAAGAAGTGGGTCGGGCGGCGTGCCAAGTGTAGTGGGTCAACTGAGACGGGTCACTGGGTGTACTGTGACACTGCGACTGTTGCTGCTCTGTGACGTGTGTGTGTGGGCTACGGTCATTTTTAAAAGCATATTTGGAAAAGATCACAAGTTGGACATCACCGACACTAAGTACAAAACAGGTCACGGCAGGTCATAGTGGGCATTAGCAGCCAGCGCACATCTGGGCGTGGAAAGCAAAACAACCCCTCAGTCGCCCGGATGACCCAGTGACCATGTGTTTATGTCGCCAACCAGGTACCTTAACTGGCTTATAACTTTGTGAGTTTTCATAATACAGGTTTTGTAATGTTATACATAGATTCTTTACATAAAAAATACTAGACTGTTTCGGGTTTCGCATATACTAAAACTGATAGTGTATATGCATTGACTTATATTCTAGTGATAGACAGGCCCTTTCATGGAAAAGATTTGTCAAAATATTGAAAAGTTAAAACGAAAATCTGCTGCAGCGCTACATTGGCATTATATCGTCTAACAAAACTATTAAAATATAAAGCGCTGATAGTTTTTAGAGGATAATTTTTTCACGACCAAAACGTCTTAAGCGCCATGAATTTCGAAGTACTTACGCGTTTAGTTCAACATAGTGTAATGACATGTTATCCATATAGATTTTTATACCGCAGAAGTGACATAGTTTTTGCCTACAATACTTCACATTACAATAAAACTCTATTTAAAAATTTTACCAATAGTCCACGTTAGTGTAAGTTCAGAAAAATACGTCTAATAATTAGTGAATTCAAAATCGTGTAAAATAATGAAACCATTGAACCACCAGAAAATGATGGTCAGGACCGCGCTGCTAATATTTAGTAACAAAACAAACAACAACTATAACTATAGCATAATCAGCTTTTTAATGTTCCCACTGTTGAGACTCAAGCCTTCTCTCTAGGAGAGGGAATGGGCCGTAAACCACCACGCTGGCCCAGTGCGGGTTGGTGAATGTCGCATGTCTTTGAAATATGCTGGTTTTCTTATGATGTTTTCCTTCACCTTTTTGAGAGCAATGGGGATGAAATAAATTACATAAAAAACTAAAACTTTTTTAAAATCTATTTTCAACTTTATTTTTCGGGGCGAATCAAAAATTGATTCGGAGTCAGAAATTTGCACTTGGTTTAATGATGTAGGGGAAAGCTATAAATGTTTTACAGGCACATTCTGAAGGAATAACATTACTGCAAGGAATAACCGACTCATTAGAAAACGTTTTCCAGCTTTAGTATCATCAGTTTGAAAGTGTGAAGAGCAGATAAAAGGATATTTTGTAGGAAGCCACGTGTTGTCACGTCTATCCTATATATATATATATTAATATTGATATTTTGATATTTTATCAATTTTTCTCTTTTCGGCTGACCAGAGAGAACAAACTTGAAATAATTATAATTATAGTTTATTAAGGACGAAATCTCAATAACAGTAATGATCACTTAGTGATGTATCACTTATATTTTTATTTTGTAGCGTAGTTGAATTTGTAGTCATATGTGTATGACTACAAATTCAACTGAACCTGAGTTTTTACAGTATCGCAAAACAGACGTATTCATATTTATTGAATTTGACGGAATTCATTGGTACCTATTATTTATACAAAAAAGAAAAAAATATTAAACAGAATATTTAAAAAAAAAACAAACGGAATAAAACATCATGCAAAGTTCATGTTCACTAAATCAGTTGTAGGTAAAAAACCCGGTTTTTGTGGGATGGAACATCTGCATGCTTTAGTCTATGATTGTAAAATGGAAAATCTTTTAAATAAAATAATATAATTTCTAACATACTATTACGAAATTTGAAGCAATTAAATTGCTTGAATAATCAATTATTTTATTTTCATGACTACTGAATTATTATTTACGTCCCTAATTCACTTTCTTTTGAATTTATGAGCTCCGCTCTCAACTGTATGAACGTGAAAATTGCACTAAAGTCATCAATTTCAATTTGCCTAAAATTCAGTGTCAATGAAGTGAGTGTTCAGCACGCCCTATCTAGTACGTAGTACATATATATCGATGTGTATATGTAATACCACAAAATAGATTGGTACAGAAGACAATCTCATGTATGTACTTCATTTCGTATACCTGCGATCGGTGGACGCACACTAACGCGTCTGAGCCGAAACTGTTCGACGAGCGGGCCGAGGCGCTCCGAGATATCGTGTCCGTGTGCGGTGTTCATGTGTGCGTTGTGGTGAGAGCGCGCTTTGTATGTAGATTGACTTCTATACCTATATATTTTGTGGTAATACTGTACGTACCGCAAAAATTTAATTGACAAATCAATTTTCAATATCCATAAAGTGGGCTGTCCAATTCAGCACGATGTGTGTACGAAGTTGCGTGCACAGTCCGTGTGGTTGTGCATTATGCACGGTGCTTTCTGTGCATTCGATGCGGAGCGCGGTGGTGCTAGCGTGATGTTTGTGCGTGCTGCACGCTATGTGCATGGGGCTTGTGTGTTTGTTTATCAGTTAGTAATGTATTGTTAAGAGGAAACACTATCAATTATAATAAAAGTATATGACTTAGTGGAGACTATTTAGGATTATTAATTATAAGTATTTTTAGCTCCTGGCATAACAACTCCACGTACTTAGAAAAAAGCAGATTGACGACTGAAATGTTATTTTTTTTGCGTATACTATGTCGTACTCAGCCTTTTTTTAGGGTTCCGTAGCCAAATGGCAAAAAACGGAACCCTTATAGATTCGTCATGTCTGTCTGTCTGTCTGTCTGTCTGTCTGTCTGTCTGTCCGTCCGTATGTCACAGCCCCTTTTTTCTGAAACTATAAGAGCTATACTGTTGAAACTTTGTAAGTAGATGTATTCTGTGAACCGCATTAAGATTTTCATACAAAAATAGAAAAAAAACAATAAATTTTGGGGGTCCCCATACAAAGAACTGAAACTCAAAATTTTTTTTTTCATCAAACCCATGCGTGTGGGGTATCTATGTATAGGTCTTCAAAAATGATACTGAGGTTTCTAATATCATTTTTTTCTAAACTGAATAGTTTGCGCGAGAGACACTTCCAAAGTGGTAAAATGTGTGTCCCCCCCCCTCTAACTTCTAAGATAAGAGAATGATAAAACTAAAAAAAATGTATGATGTACATTACTATAAAAACTACCAACGAAAATTGGTTTGAACGAAATCCAGTAAGTAGTTTTTTTTTTTAATGCGTCATAAACCGAAAAATATACACTATTATTAAAACATCGATCAAAGTTACAACACATTACAAGAACTTTTATATTATGTTACTTTCTGCTACGGAACCCTTCATGGGCGAGTCCGACTCGCACTTGGCCGGTTTTTTTCTTCTCTAGCCACGTAGCGTTCTACCATTATCCCGGTGGGCCGCAATAGCTTAAAAACTCTACTACTTGTATTATAGTTGATTTTAGATAAGTGTTAGTAATAAGATAATTGATTTGTTGCCATTTTTAAAACCACTATTGTATTGGGTCCAACCTGTAAAGATAGTGTGTGTTTTTAAGAAATAAATAAATAAATAAATACTTGTAATAGATCTAAATGAATGATATTTTTGAATTTTTACAAATGGTCAGTTTCCTGACCATTAGTTGTAGCAAAATTTAGGTATGAGGTACAAATACCCCTAAAACCCAAAAAAAAAGAGAGAGAAGAGCCGCCATTAACCAAACGGTCTAACATCGAGTCAGTGCTCAAGAAAGCCCAATTGCCAAAATCGACAACCTTGCAGATCTAGGCAATTTACAACCGTTTCGTTTCGAATCTCTTTCGTCGAACGCCTCGAGTCAGCCACGTCTTCGATTCCTTTGTTCTGACCACGTGACTGAGCGTTGGGATGACGTCATTCCCATATATTTAAAGTTTTCTATTAGCGTTAATGATTATAGGTTAACTTGGCTAAGCTCTCAGGATAAACCGTCCTGGCGCTAAATTGTGAGGAGACCCGAAACCAGATAAAGAAGAAGGATGGTTTTCGATAAAATTGCTATAGCGGGACCATAATTGATCCACACATAGACAAGGACTGAACTAGTCAGTAGAGTTCCGTACAGTAAAACTGCTATCAAGACATTGAGTAAAGAATAAAATAAGTAAAGCACCAATACCACCAGTATTGTGCTAGGCCACAGGACCAGTCAGAAATACTTGACGGCACGGAGGTTGAGTAAATCTGCTCTAGACCATAATTATGTTTCCGCATGAAGGGGTCGAAGGTGTCAGCAAAACCGTAAGGACCCAGCACGGACGAAACCTACTGGGACCATAGGTTGACTTTTGAAAGGGTAAGGATCAAGACAAAGGAGAAAGACAAAGTTTACCCTTTGTCTTTCAAGATCCTTACCCTTTCTTTTTTAAGGGTAATAAGTATGGTTTTAAAGTTCAATATAAGTCTGACACGCCCTCACGCCCTGGAGCAGCAGAAGTCATTAGATGATGATCTTTCAACCGAAAGACGTTCACTGTTAACCATAGGCCTCTACCTAGCGTCGCCACAGCGACTGATCCTGTGCGTCTCTCTCACCAGGTCGTCGGTCCACCATGTGGGACGCTTTCCTCCGCTGCGTTTTCCGGTGCGTGGTCGCCACTCTAGAACCTTTCGGCCCCATCGACCGCATCATCCGCTCTACAAGCCCAAGCCCTGCCCATTGCTACTTAAGTTTGGCAATTCTTCGGGCTATATCGGCGACCTTGGTTCTCCTGCGAATATCGTGTGATGCGATCAAGGAAACTTCGAGCATAGCCCTTTCCATTGGCCTTTGGGTGAATGTAAGCGACCATGTTTCAGTGCCATATGTCATCACTTTGTATAATCATTAAATGATTTGCCACCTTAAAAAAACTACGAGGGGTCGAAACTAATTCTTAGGGCCCTGAAAGATGCTTTCGGTGAAATGGAGCAGCAATCGACGAGCTATCCTAACCCTCTGTTCAATAAAAAAACCAATCCGAGGATGAAATTGTTTGCTAATCATTCAGAAAGCTCATCATACTAGCATAAATCAATTCATTTATATAAGTAACGCGTTTCGGCTGAAAGTGGACAGGCTTGCGGTGTTTGTCAGCCATTAGATAATAAATAATAGATATATTACGTGCGTGCGACACGCGAGCCGACGCTAATGAGCCGCCTGTCCGGAACACAGACGAGGTAGCGCGTGGAATGACAATATTGAACATACTGTAAAATATGGTCTTCCCGTCCGAAGTGGCTAGAGCGAATAGGCTCTTAAACTAGTGCACTCAATGATTGCATCACTGCTTATCTTCAGGTGGGATCGCAGTCAAGCGCTAGTTTATATTAATAAAAAAAAAATACCAGTGTATATTATATAATGTTTTTGCCGCTAGGGCGCACGCAGCACTTTTATGAGTAGTGAAGAGAGAAAGCGGTATTTGCTGTCCTAGAAAAAGATGCGTGGGTCTCACTGCCACAAAAAGGACTGCTGATCGTCCTATTCTATACTTTCAATACAGCCTTGCATCTTAATATCCTAGAGTAGTAGGTTTCTTTTTTAATTCTAGTAGCCTATTTTGTGTTTTACTGCCGGGCAAAGGCTTTACCTTTTTTCTCCCAAACCGGTCTAGGGCGATTTCTGACCATGTTTGCTTCGCGAAAATGATCAGATCGTCACACCACCTTCGCCGTGGGGTCGACCTCGATGGCGTCGACCTCCCTCAGGCGTCCAATGAGTGACAATTCTCGCCCATCAGCCCGGATTAGGTCTTTAGGTCTATCAAAATATTGGGTTTACCCATTAGGAATTTCTAGTCATCATTCATTTTTCTGGTAGGAACAACGTATCCTCAGATAACTGACGAAGTTCCTGTTTTGACTAGTATCCTCGTACCTACAGGTTAGACCGTAGGGAGAGAACCAGCCTTTTAGAGATTAGATTTCTAAGAGGAGACATACTAACAATCGCGGTGTTGCGAAGCACTTAGCACTCCATTGCCTATCTCCTCCTTGTGACAAGGTGACACGGACGCGCCGGTCAACTGTAATGCCGACCGCTACTGATTTATGGCTGTTCATGAGTTACTGATACACTGATTTTACATATTTCTAATTGGTAGTAACGTTACAATACGTGGCCACTGATATAGTAAGAAAAAGTTTGGTTTAGTTTAATTGTCCCACTGCTGGGACTTTGGCCTCATTTCTGGATGGAGTGGGCCGTAATCCACCACGCGGGCTCCGTGCGGGTGGATGTCACATGTTTTCGAATTTTTGGTTCTAGGACATGCCGGCTTCCTCACGATGTTTTCCTTCACCGTTTTGAGAGCAGTGGTGATAACACAAATTACACAACCTAATGCGCCTGGCTGGGTTTGAACCCGCGACCAACATTCTTAAGACAATTATCACACTGAGACGCACCACGCAGCGTAACGCATGAATGCGTGTTTTAACGTTGCTTGTATTTCTTTTGTATAGAAAACGCGCACAGTCCAACACACCGAAAATTAATCCACACGCGTTCATGCAGATCACGCGCCTACATGCACTCCCGCAAGTACGCGCGGTAGGTGCGTTGACACGCAACATGCATGCAGCACGATGCGTGGCAATGTGATAATCGCCAGTGTCGAGGCCGTTACTATTCGGCCACCACTGCTCTCATATAATATAGTACAGCGTACTTATATTATATTATAAAGAGGTTCCTTGATAACAAAACTTCATATTAATAACACCCATAATATCGACCGGTCATGAAATAGGGACACAGACGCAGCAGGTACGCGGTCCTGTAGTGAAGGCACCTAATATACGGGTCGATACTACTAGGGTGTGTTCTGTCCGAGGTGTTGCCGACATCACTTGTGCGACAAATTGTACAGTCAGCCGCCCATCAGTCGTAACACCCACTTAGGATCATACTGCGATGGAAGGATAGCATAACATAATCAGCCTTTTAATGTTCCCACTGCTGGGACTCAGGCCTTCTCTCTCGGATAGGGAATGGGCCGTAATCCACCACGCGAGCCCAGTGCAGGTTGGTGAATGTCACATGTCTTCGACTTTTAGGTTCTAGGACATGCCGGTTTTCTCAGGATGTTTTCTTTCACCGTTTTGAGAGTAGTGGTGATGAAATAAATTACACAAAGTAATGCGCTTGGTCGGGTTTGAACTCGCGACTTAAACTCGTAAGTTGGGGTCGTTACCACTCGGCCACTTCTGCTCTCTCTCTCTCTCAGTATAAATATTGTATAATTGTATATATTTATTCTATGGTTTATTAGTATATCTATTCTTGTAGTCGCCTTTTTCTCACTCTTTTATTACACCTATCATTACTTTTTCTTTGCATCACACAAAGGTTGACTGGAAGAGAATACCTAAGGCATTAAGTTCGCTTCTGTACTCATGTGTGCATAAAGTGTTAAATAAATAATTGATAGATAGTGGTTCAATGAAAAAGATAAAAAAATCTACCACATATTTTTCCGCTTGAGTGTACATGCGAGCCCTATCTGGCGACCTACATTATTATAACAACCCACATAAGCATCTGACCAGTGACCCTGCCAATCCAATAGGGAATTTATGGACTTGAAAAAAGTAAAACGCACCTTCGCGTGATTGTTTCGGTGAGGTTCTACGACCACAGCCGAGATAAAATGTCTGAACGCTTCGTTTTATGTGGCTTCATTGTCATCAGACTCCAGTATAGTCTACTAGAGTACTACTACCTTCAAAGAAGCAGGCCGCACGTGCACGCGCGAGGGTACGGCCCTCACGCCCTATCCACCGAGATCCTGATCTCAGTTTCCGGCCACCGTAGGCGCGGGTTTGCGGACAACGAGCAATGGGTAGCTCGCTGTCCGACCGTCCGGTAAACGTCCGGACCGAGCCCAAGTCCTATGCCTCCAGGAGATGTCAGCAAACCGTACCCCAGCAGGGTCCATGGCATGTCAAATTGGATTAGTTTTGTATCTCAAGTGTCTGCGCAACTAGACAATATGTGGAATCATTGACACAGGCGCGCTCTCGGTGAAACGGAGCTGAGAATTTTATTGTAGTGTTGACTACCTCAGCGCAGTTTGCCGAGAAGGTTGACTTGATGCATTTGCTGATAAACGCTGCAAAAACATAAGAATGTGTACATACAAACTCTAAAGGTAAATAAATTAACTTATCATGGAAAAGCATGACTGAAAGCGTTCTAATCATCATTAACTGATGCAACCGTATCACGAAATTGCATAGGGACAGGGTCGAAGACGTCATGGCTTAAAGGAGTTAGTATCCACGCCAAAAACAGTAGTAGAAAAAAGAAATAAAAAGTCGGAGAGATCCGCAGAACAGATGGTGATGATGGAAAGGTTAGAATGGCCTTGTGGGCGGGGCAGGCATGTTACAAAGTAGGACAATGCTCATAGTTCAACAACCAATAGCAAACTTGCTATCTAAATGTGCGTTGTCTGTTAGTTGCGTAATGCGCGTGGTATTGGTTTATTGCCTGTAGTGGAGTTAAAGGGTGGGAGACAAGCGGCGACACTCGTAGTGCAAAGTATAAGTGTCAAGTATCGGAAAGTATTTCCTTTCTAACCTCTTTCATCGTTTCTGTGGTGAGATCCATCAGGCATCGGAGTAGAACGCTACGGCCTTGTTTTGAACCGACTTCACAGGCGATCCTAGTATAATTTGGAAAAATTTAGTCAAATTATGAAGTGCATCACTCATCACCGTCAATAATTAGCGATTTATTTTCAATGCCACCATCACTAATGTCAAATGACACAGCCTTTAACCGCAACAGTTGCGCAAGTATCGCGCAACTGCGCCGTCTCCGGAACTGAGAGTCCGATTGACATATTTGCTAATCACTTATTACCAGGTCGTAGTATTCCGGGTCTTGGTACGGGCCATGGTCCGGAGCGAGGAGGAGTGGCAGGCGGCAAAAAAAATGTTAGCAATCGAACCAGTACTTTCAGAGATTACCTCTAGAAACAAAAAAACAAACTTTAACTCTTCATAATATTTGGATAATGTAATGGACTCCAGACTTGTTCATCATCATTATCATCATCATCATCAGCTTTTTTAATGTTCCCACTGCTGGGACTCAGGCCTCCTCTCTAGGAGAAGGAATGGGTCGAAATCCACAACGCGGCAACGCAGGCCCAGTGCGGGTTGGTGAATGTCACGTCTTCGATTTTTTGGTTCTAGGGCATGCCGGGTTCCTCATGATGTTTTCCTTCACTGTTTTGATAGCAATAATTAAATAAATTACACAAAATAATGCGCCTGGCAGGATTTGAACCCGCGACATACAACTCGTAAATCGGAGCCATTGTCACCCCGCCACCACTGCTCTCAGTCTTGTTCAGGACAAATGTAATAGAGCAGTGACCGATGATGAAAATAGGTGAACTGAAACAAAGATATAGAGACAGATACTTTTGGACATCTTCCAATCAGGCACAGAATCCTTATTGAACTGATGGCAATCTGTGACGTCATTATTTACTTTTATACTAATAGAGATTCGATTTAAGAGGCTCATTTTCCATTCGCCTATCGTCAACATCGAACATGGTTTAAAAGCTTGGTAAACCTACCGTCCGTCCGCTGAACATAGGCTACGTGATGTGTCACAAAACTCAATATGGCGCCCTAAAACTGGGCAAGTGCTAGTCGAACTCGCGCACTGAGAGTTCCGTGCAAACTACAATTCCCGAATGGAGTCTCGAAGATTTTTTCGACTTGCGAAAATGATTTTTTTTGTGACGTAGGGAACAAATTTACTGTTTTCAGATTTTTCCCTATACCTGTGCTATAAGAACTTGCTTTGTGCCAAATTTCAGAATTCTGGGTCAACGGAAAAGTACCCTATGAAGGATCAAAATATACGTTTTTTTGCGCCATAATCGGCCGTATCTTTTTTGTTCGTTTGATTTTTTTACAGCTTGTAGGGACCGTATACCTGAGTAAATATATGTGACAACAAAGTGATCCTATAAGGGTTCCGTTTTTTCCTTTTGAGGTACGGTCGTACGGAACCCTAAAAATGAAGATAAATACGCCGTGTTTGGTAACATTTGAAAGGGCTTCACTTGTACATTTCCAAAATATTGTTCAAAAAACAGAATAAAAAGAAAAGCCGTAGTCACACGTTATTAAAGTGTTTCGGTTGGTACTTATAACGTGTGATTGCGGCTTTTCTTTTTGATCTGTTCTTGTTTTTCCCGTTACCTTGTTTATTTTAGCATCCTGAAAATCTAGTTTCTTACTTTGTCCGAGTCGTTCTTTTTGTCGAAGTCGGGTTTTATTAGTTTAGGCGCTTCGAAGAAATATCTGCTTATAATTGACGGAGCGCGCTAGGGCATATGCCTAAACGAACTGTGAGATTGTTCGAAAGAATTAATACTTTAACAAAGTCGAAATAAGGTCTAGATTTCAATGCACTTGTGTCTAGGGTTGTCGCGATGTCACGACTCGACACGAAAGGCGAATGAACTGTTGGTAGTAATTTGGATTTGTACGCTCAGCTGCACGTAGAAGTTGTACTTGTACTGCAAAAACCGACCTAATTACTGCACAACCATAGTACTGTTAATATCAAATTGTTAGAATATCCTGTGGTTGACTGTACTGCTGCCGAGTGCTAGTGTAATGTATGGGGTAGTTGATTTGTAGCTGTTTTATAGTTTAATGGCGGAAATTGAAGTTTTCTTTTGACTAGTTTGAAAAGGGCGGTATCGGCTGTCGGAAATTGTGACAACCCTAAGTGTGAGTAATGAAAATGTTCGAAACTTCGTGGAAAGTCGTTTGCGGTCTGTTCTTTGGTGAGGCGTGAGCAAATATTGGTTTATTCCATTATTTATGTACATACAGAGAAACAAAGATATAGGTAATATTGCCAATAAATTAATAATGCCCATTACCACCCTAGTTTGGCGATTCTTCGTGCTATGTCGGCGGCCTTGGTTCTCCTGCAGATATCTTCATTCCCGATTCGATCACACAAGGAAACTCCGAGCATAGCCCTTTCCATTGCCCTTTGGGTGACAGTAAGCCTTCTGATGAGGCCCATTGTAAGCGACCACGGATATCTATGTAAGCGACCAAGTTTCAGTGCCAATTTCACTGACAACACGCACTTGGCTACAAAGGAAATTTCTTCCGCCTCTGAGTGGAGCGAGAGGTAGTTTCAGACTTACTGACTAAAACTCATAGGCGATGATGCACTTGTAAAGTCAAAACTCCAGTCTTGAGAATCGCGACCGAGTTGCTAGCCGGTCGGTTTTCTATCGTTTACATTTCGGGGAGTGTTCACTGGAGTTAGATAATTTAATTCCGCCAAATCCGTTCCATCTTCGGACCACAAGACGTACGGCGTTGCGCCATCGGTACATGGGGACATCCCACCCATACGTATAAAGCGTCTTGGGAATACATTCATTATGCGTACAGCTAAGGAGTGGAATTACCTGCCGGAGTCTGTTTCCTGACAACTATAACCTAGGGGTCTTTAAGTGAAGAGTGAATAGGTTACTTCTAGGCAAGCGTGCTCCATCGTCGGCCTCATCATCCCTTACCATCAGGTGAGATAGTGGTCAAACGTGAGCCTATCCATGATAAAAAACCCACCAGCGTGGGTGGGTTTGTTACCCTTTGAGTTCCTTCGATTTTTCCAGTTTTTAGCAAATTCCATTTTATAATGGTATTTGAGGAATGTGATTTGCAATCGTTTTACCCAATGCCTAGAATAATGATTCATCGCAATCGCGGACCTCTTCTGAGGTGTGACCTTCACTCATTCAGTGCCGTGCGGGCCGTGTTTTATTAAACACTAGCTTTTGCCTGCGGCTTCGCCCGCGTTCCTAGAATATAGCCTATGTCACTCTCGTCTCTTTATAATATTAACTAGCTTTTGCGCATGGCTTATAGCGGTGAAGTCGTAGGCAAAAGCTAGTGTTTCATAAAATCAAATGGCGTGCACAACAACACGGAGAATATGAAAGCACTCAATCGTACAATAACTCAATAGGAAGTGTCCGGCGCACACAGATGAGTGCCGGCGCAGGCCGCGCATAGATCACAGCGAGCCGTTCGCAACGCGCTCACTTTCGCCCGCCGCTGACCCCGCGCTTCCGTCACTGTTCGTTGACCCATCTTTACGCCATGTGCCTGCGCCGGCGCCGTGGTTGGTGACAACACGCAGTTGACGTCCGCGACGCGCACTGTTCCCGCGCGCCTCAAGGAGTTGTCAGCAGCCGTAGGGGCCCAGCTGGGTTGAAGCCAATTTGAGCTAGGGGCTGTCTCCGAAAGGGAGGCTCGGTCCCGGTATGAAAGGCAAGAAAGAACGTGGTGGGTTTTTTAGTCAGTAAGAATCTGACACTATCTCCCGCTTCGCCCAAGGGTTCGATACGTCACGGGTGCATACCCAATCAGGCGCTTTACGTTGTTCAATTTATTTTTCACTTATCCGAAAACCCGCTCCTACCCGGTACCCCTACCGCTTCTAACGCAATTTATTGTTTTTACATTTTACTTTGTGTAATTTATTTCATCACCACTGCTCTCAAAACGGTGATAGAAAACATCGTGAGGAAATCGGCATATCCTAGAACCAAAAATTCGAAGACATGTGACATTCACTAACTTGCACTGGTCCCGCGTGGTAGATTACGGCCCATTTCCACTCCTAGAGAGGAGGCCTGAGTCCCAGCAGTGGGAACATTAAAAGGCTGATTATGCTATGGTATTTATTGAAAAACAGCGTTTGATTCATGTGGAAATTTTTCACTGCAGCACTCGGCTCTATAACTCCGTCTCGATCATGTTAAAGTTTCTCAACTTTTTTTTAAACTGTAATAAACTTGTGCTTGTCTGTGATTCCACCTTATGTTAAGCAGTGACGTAATCTCTGATGGTGAGGCGCACTAGTTTATTAAGAACCTATTCACTAATATATCCTTGAAGACACCTAAATTATAATCATTTATCATTATCAATTATAATCGGACGGGAAGACCGCAGGCAACTGTAACTTGTGTGTTAACTTGTATCAAAATGTACTATTATCACCACTGCCCTCAAAACCGATGAACGATATAGATAACTCGGTAATGAATCCTTGTGCAAATATGGTGACAGGGTGCGCTAGCGCATACGCAGCACCAGTCGTAGTCTATAATAGAATGATAATTACGGCGTGGTATCTGTGTTGAGTCGTTACGTTATCGCGGCGGGCGGCTATAAGTAGCTGTAATGTCAAGACGGTGCACTCACCCGCGCTCACCACCAGGGATAACAGAAGAACCACTGCTAAACGTGAGACAGGAGGTATTGGCACTGTGTGTGGAACACCACCAGTTCGGACTAGAGATGTGCTGTTGTGGGCAATATTGCCGTGAAGTGGGAATATTGGTGGCAATATTGCCCGATGTATGAAAATTGATGAAAATAATTGAACTGTCTTCATAGACATGCAAGATTTGAAGTTTCCTTTCCTTTTCGCAAATAGGATATTTTTCAAATTTCAGACGTCGCTTTCAAAGCGAGTAGGGCTACATACAATATCCTTAAAAATACACTTTATTTTTTGTACGGAACTCGCTGTGCGCAAGTCCGACTCGCGCTTGCCTTGTTTTTTTCACTTGTGTCCAATCTGAGTCCTAAGTTTATTTAAATACTTACATATCAATAAACTAGTGCGTCTCACCATCAACGATTGCAGCACTGCTTATCATCAGGTGGGATCGCCCTCAAGCACTGGTTTATATCAGATAAAAAAAAAGATCAGCTAAACCAAGCAGCCCAGCAGTAAAGTTATGTAGCACTTTGTATGAACTCAACCCTCTGTATTTAGTTTTATCAGTAGTCCGTATTTATTTGCCACCCGCAGCGGTAATCCGACGAAGAACACGTAACACTGAGTTCATTTTATCATCCACATACATTTGCAGTTAAGTATAATATAATATACTTTATTCCACAACTATCACACAACGCCGTCTAGTCCCAAAGCTAAGCAGAGCTTGTATTATGGGTACTAGACAACTGATAAACATACTTATATATTTCTAAATACATACATATTATAGATAAATTACACTCAGACACAGAACAAATGATTATGCTCATCACACAAACATTTGTCCTAGGTAGGAATCGAACCCACGACCTCCGGCATAGCTGTCAGGGTAACTAACCACTAGACCAACAGGCCTGTCAGTATCTAGGGGTCTTTAATTCAAAAGTGAATAGGTTACTTCTAGGCAAGCGTGCTCCATCGTCGGCCACATCATCGCTTACCATCAGGTGAGATAGTGGTCAAACGCGAGCCTATCAACAATAATTGAAAAAAAATCCGGGACTGCAAATACGACACGTCTAGAATCCCAAACTAAGTAGAGCTTGTGCTGTGGGTACTAAACAACTGATAAACATACTTTTTTATTAATAAATACATACAACTCAGTCAGTAATCAGTCGTTTTAAGACTCTCAGATCTCCGGTACAGATACTGGCACGGATCTTGAGCGCTGGCTTCAAGTTGCGCAGAAGTCAAATATTCGGTCTCAGTGGTGCGAAGTGAGACGCGGGGGCGGGGAGTGACAGTGATTGGCTCGCCGCGCCAACGTGTCATGGACGTCACTCGTAATTCGTTCCCTGCTTAGCTCGCCAATGTATGGAATGCGCGAAGCGATTGCCACTCTGACGCCGAGCGCTCAAGATTCGTGCCGGTACGAGTCAGAGATTTAAAGAGATAGTTAATAATTATTATGTCTTTGCCTGCCGGTAGTTAAACTAAACCTGACGACTTCAAAAAGATTTATTACACATGCGCAAACACATGTCACTAAATCGCTAGCAGTGCGCATGCGCGGTGAATGTCAAATATATTGATAGTATACATTACGTATAGTGTACTATAGCTATCGCAGCACGATCGACACGCGACCTTGCTTTGTCTGCAAGTTATGTGGTGTCGCGTAACTACTTCCGTACTATCAATATGTAATAGCACATAACATAAAATGTTTTACACTTAGACGAAGCTAACGTCTTATGTTTTTAGAATTACAAAGAGGTGACGGTGGATAAAGTGAGAAATAACTATATTAGACGAAGTTTGAAACTGGCGCCAGTGACTGAAAAGTCGAAAGGAAATCGGTTGTCTTGGTGTGGTCATGTGAATAGGTGGCATGAAACGCATGTTGCTAAAAGAGTTCTGACTGTACATGTTGATGGTTAAAGAGGGAGATGGCCAAAGAAAAAATGGATGAAAAGGATGTGAAAGAAAAGGGAGTTAGTGATAGTGTGACGGGTGACAGGTCAGAATGGAAGAAAAAACGTGTTGCGCCGACCCCGAGTAATATGAGATAAGGACAGGAAGACGAAAAAGAAAAAGAAGTGAAGGTATATAGAGTATATGCAGCATTCGTATGCAATAATTTATTTGCCAGCTCAAAATTTAGCTTAAAAGGTTAAAACAACATGCTTCTTCATTTTTTTTATCACAAAGTAGGTCAACTTCCAAAATATGGAAACTACGACGCCACTCTTTAACAGACGCGTAATGTGGACTATTTTAGACGTGGGCGAAGGCACATCAGCGAGGCCTTATTAGGGTTTCGTACCTCAAAAGAAAAAAAAACGGTACTCTTATAGGATCACTTTGTTGTCTGGCCGTCGTCTGTCTGTCAAGATACCTTTACCTCGGGAACGCGTGGAGGTATCGAGATGAAATTAAAACCATATATTCAGCGGACTCTTGAAGCTGTAAAAAAATCAAACTTATGAGTTAACGAGAAAAAAGAGAAGTACTTCGGTTTATGTGGCAAAAAACGTATATTTCGACACTCTCGAGGAAATCAAATGTCATAGGGTCCCGTTGACCCAGAATCCTGAAATTTGGCATAAAGCGAGGTCTTATAGCAAAAGTATAGGAATAAATCTGAATACTGTAAGTAAATTTGTCGTTATGTACGTCAAATTGTTTTTTGCGATTCGTAAAAACCTTCCGAGACTCCATTCCGGAATTGAACTATTTACATAGGTAAGTTTGTACGGAAATCTCAGGACGCAAGTCCGACTTGTACTTGCCCAGTTTTTCTTTCGTAAATTCGAAAACGAGACAGCGACAGACATTTTACAACATCAATACTCGTCTAGACGAATCATACGAGCCCAAACTCGATTTGGTTGTGTCGTTTAATTACCAAGTTTCTTTAGCAGGTGAAACTAAATAAAATCTTGTAAATAAACCCTTGTTCTTATAAAGCCCTCGCTTAAGCGAGGCCCCTCAGGGTCTGAGGTCGTAGGTTAGGGGCCCCTTCGCCCAAGCCTACCTACGCAACTGCTTTTTAATCTGTGACCCTCACCACCGACAGTTTTGACTAGATTTATGTGAAGCGTTTCAGTTGGCAAGCAATTAACATAGCTACTTCATGAAGGAATTTAAAGTATTTGAAAAAGATTCGTTTATTTAGTTAGTTCAGTTAAGGCTATATTTCACCGAGACACTATGGCGGCGCGACCAGTCGCCGCTACCAACAAACGTATACAGCTCTATAGATAGTTACTCACCTGGTGTCCTGTTGTTTGCGCAAGCAATGTGGTGGCGCGACCAGCTCGGACGTGTGGCGACACTGGTGTCTATAGGGTGTCTAGTTTGGCTATAAATGTAATAATTCACCGGGACACCATGCTGGTTCAACTAGTCGCGCCGCCATGGTGTCCCGGTGAAATATAGCACTTAGACTCGCGCATTTATTTCGGCTTTTTGACCTGTATTTACTAAGCTAACAAGTTAGGATACACAAAAAACATGTGATGTACTACTACCGTGTGAGGACTGCAGCGGATTCTACCAGAGTAGAGATTTCTATCAGAGAGACTTTAGTTAATTCGATATTATTTATGAAGCCTCTAGTTAGAGATGTGCCGTTGCCGTCAATATTGCCCGAGGTGAGAAAATTGCTGGCAATATCGCCACCAATATTCATACTTCGGGCAATATTGCCACCAATATTCCCACTTCACGGCAATATTGCCGGCAAAGGCACATCTCTAACCAGAGGCTTCATAAACAATATCGAATTAACTAAAGTAAGGCTCTCAGTAAAGTAGTGTAAGTGCACTTCGCCAAAAACGATAAACATGAGGTGGGCTCGCAGTCCAGCACTAGCTTATAATTATTATAAAAAAAACTGGGCAAGCGGAGTGAGGGTTCAGTATAAACTTATCTATGTAAAAAGTTCAATTTCTGATTGGAATCTCGAAGTTTTTTTTTGTGACGTAACTACAGATTACAGACAGAAACTTTTATGCAAAATTTCAGGATTCTAGGTCAACGGGAAGTACCTACTCTAAATTTTGGTTCCTTTGAGTGTCGAAATAGAAGTTTTTTGCCGCAGTTTATGTGTTATCTTCTTTTTCTGTTAATTTAAAAGTTTGTTTTTTTCACAGCTTCAAGTAGGTCTTCTTCAAAAGGTCTAGTCTTGACAGACAGACAGACAGATAGACGGACGGACAACAAAGTGATCCTATATGGTTTCCGTTTTTTTCCTTTTGAGGTCCAGAACCGGGAACCAGGAATATAGGGTTTATGTGACCAGACCGCCACCGTGGTATAGGATGTTCACTGTTTCTGACTGTTTGACTAACACCTATTATTTGTTTGTTGCAGGGGCGCTGAGCTTGGTGACGTTAGTCTACTGAGGAGGATGCCCAACGTTGAAGTCCTGGCGCTCAGGTACGTAGCCACACGAGGTTATTTTTCTAGGTCCCGCTTGGTCTAGCTCGTGGCTAAATAAATCATAGCCACATATCTTCGCTTTTTTGTCTGTGTTCCATGAAAAAAAAAAGTAAATATTTGTATATCAAATTATTAGACAATTAGTCTAGTTTAACATTTGTATATTTTTTTTAAACTTTTTATCTAGCCGTATGGACGTAACTTTGGATTTAAAATCTTATATTTATATATCAAAAATCATATATTTGCCCGTTAAGGCTACACAGAGACACCATGGCGACGCGACCAGTCGCCGCTACCATCAAAATGAATACAGCTCTACAGAGAGTTACTCACCTGGTGTCCGTTTGGTTGCGGTTGTCCGTTTGGGGAGTCCGTGTCTTCACAGTAAGACAGTGGTCTGGGGCAGGGCTGTTCTGAACCGCCCCAACTGTACCTATGTGTTCAAAACTATTGTGTAAAACTATCTGTGTTTAGAATCTAGAATAATCGTGGTATTCAAGCCACATGTGTGTATTTGATAAAGGTCCTGTTGACCGAAAATATGTATACTGTCTGCCATACACCAATGTGGTGGCGCGACCAGCTCGGATGTGTGGCGACTCTGGTGTCTATATGTTGTCTAGTTTGGTAGTTTAGGGCTATATTTCACCGGGACACTATAGCGTCGCAACTAATCGCGTCGCCATTGTATCACGGTGGAATATAACCTTTAAGTTATGATTTTAATTCAAGCTCCATAATCCAAGTTTAATATTTATCAATAGAACAACCTTGTAGGAGTCATTAATCAAACTCGACAATAGAAAACATATCAATGGCTAAATCAATAAATTTGTTTGGACGATGTTTCGTTTACTTGTAATGAACGGCCGGCTGAAGGACGCGCCGTGTCGCGGCTCTAACTAATTCTGTCCGATCACTTACATACAAGGACAATACTTTTAATAGGCCTTGCAAGTAACTACGACTATACTCCATCGGTTTAGGTTAGTAGTGAACTAAAGATAAATAATCTTGATATGTCTTTTTATTTAAAACAAGCGACGTTTTGCAGTGTTTTTTTATAATAAATTCTGTAGATTCTAATAAATTGCTAAAATGCTTCATACTTGCAAGCATTGTGTCTTTGCATATCTCTTTATTTTATACTAGTTTTTGCTCGCGGCTTCGTCCGCGTTACATATAAAATATAGCCTGTCACTTAGGAATAAAGCAGCTTTCGGTGAAAATATTCTAGCAATCGGACCAGTACTTTCAGAGATTACCTCCTACAAACAAAAAAATAAACTTTACTTCTTTATTAAATTAGTATAGACTAGATTTTGCCCGCGGCTTCGCCCGCCTTCATAAAAAAATAGCCTATATCACTTAGGAATAAAGCAACTTTATATCGGTGAAAAAATTTTAGCAATCGGACCAGTACTTCCAGAGATTACCTCCTACAAACAAAAAAACATAAAAAAAAAACTTTACCTCATAATAAAGAGAGAGAGGAGTTAGTGTAGATACATCCTATAAAAGATTATTTAAATTTAGTTATTTACTTAACATCGGTTTAGGTAAATATCTAATTGTAAACATTTTTAGATACATTTTTTAGACAATTTTTTCGATAAAAGACATGTTAAAATTGTTTACATTTAGTTACAGTTGCCATCACGGATCTTGAGCGGTTGCGCAGAAGTCAAATATTCGGCCTCTTTAGTGGTGCGAAGTGAGACGCGGGGCGGTGAATGTCAGTGATTGGCTCGCCGCGCCATCGCGCCATAGACGTCACTCCTAATTCGTTGCCTACGTTGCGGAATGTATCTAACAACGAAGATGATTGGCTCGCCAATGTATGGAATGCGCAAAACGATCCCCACTCTGACGCAGAGCGCTCAAGATCCGTTTTGGCAACTGTAACTGCCTAATCCGATGGAGTATAAGTACCTAACAAAGCTGTTTTTAGGGTTCGGTGTTTGTAAGTCGACAAAGACGGAGCTCTTTTAGGATCACTTTGATGTTCGTTTTTTTTGAAGTGAAAACTTCTTTAGCGGCGTTGAGCACTTTTTCTGTAATGGGTATAAAATCTTAAACTCGCGTCAGGACACGTGACCCTGATCGAAAAAGCGTAAGACGGCGACGTCATCGATATCTAAGTACTAGATAGGGCGTGCTGAACACTCACTTCAAACGAATCCTTTGCACTGAATTCTAGGCAAATTGACATTGATGACTTTAGTGCAATTTTGACGTTCATACAGTTGAGAGCGGAGCTTATAAATTCAAAAGAAAGTGAATTTGGGACGTAAATAATAATTCAGTAGTCATGAAAATAAAATAATTGATTATTCAAGCAATTTAATTGCTTCAAATTTCGTAATAGTATGTTAGAAATTATATTATTTTATTTAAAAGATTTTCCATTTTACAATCATAGACTAAAACATGCAGATGTTCCATCCCACAAAAACCGGGTTTTTTACCTACAACTGATTTAGTGAACACGAATTTGCATGATGTTTTATTCCGTTTGTTTTTTTTTTTTTTAAATATTCTGTTTAATATTTTTTTCTTTTTTGTATAAATAATAGGTACCAATGAATTCCGTCAAATTCAATAAATATGAATACGTCTGTTTTGCGATACTGTAAAAACTCAGGTTCAGTTGAATTTGTAGTCATATGTGTAATATAAGTGATACATCACTAAGTGATCATTACTGTTATTGAAATTTCGTCCTTCATAAACTATAATTATAATTATTTCAAGTTTGTTCACTCTGGTCAGCCGAAAAGAGAAAAATTGATAAAATATCTTAAGAGGATAGACGTGACAACACGTGGCTTCCTACAAAATATCCTTTTATCTGCTCTTCACACTTTTAAACTGATGATACTAAAGCTGGAAAACGTTTTCTAATGAGTCGGTTATTCCTTGCAGTAATGCTATTCCTTCAGAATGTGCCTTTAAAACATTTATAGCTTTCCCCTACATCATTAAACCAAGTGCAAATTTCTGACTCCGAATCAATTTTTGATTCGCCCCGAAAAATAAAGTTGAAAATAGATTTAAAAAAAGTTTTAGTTTTTTATGTAATTTAATTCATCCCCATTGCTCTCAAAAAGGTGAAGGAAAACATCATAAGAAAACCAGCATATTTCAAAGACATGCGACATTCACCAACCCGCACTTTACCTTCACTTTTCTTGGACTGACCGACATTTGACTATTCAAAAGTGCCTGTAAATGGTCTATTTGAAATAAATGCTTTGATTTTGATTTTGATTTTGCACTGGGCCAGCGTGGTGGTTTACGGCCCATTCCCTCTCCTAGAGAAAAGGCTTGAGTCCCAGCAGTGGGAACATTAAAAAGCTGATTACGCTATAGTTATAGTTGTTGTTTGTTTTGTTACTAAATATTAGCAGCGCAGTCCTGACCATCATTTTCTGGTGGTTCAATGGTTTCATTATTTTACACGATTTTGAATTCACTAATTATTAGACGTATTTTTCTGAATTTACACTAACGTGGACTATTGGTAAAATTTTTAAATAGAGTTTTATTGTAATGTGAAGTATTGTAGGCAAAAACTATGTCACTTCTGCGGTATAAACATCTATATGGATAACATGTCAATTCACTATGTTGAACTAAACGCGTAAGTACTTCGAAATTCATGGCGCTTAAGACGTTTTGGTCGTGAAAAAATTATCCTCTAAAAGCTATCAGCGCTTTATATTTTAATAGTTCTGTTAGACGACATAATGCCAATGTAGCGCTGCAGCAGATTTTCGTTTTAACTTTTCAATATTTTGACAAATCTTTTCTATGAAAGGACCTGTCTATCACTAGAATATAAGTCAATGGGCGACGTTGATTTTTCGGAGAGATAAACTTTTTAATGTAAAATAATTGTAATAGTTTTAAAGTGTTAAATTTTTAATGTAATATAAATTGTCATGTTTGTGTACGATAGCGCAATAAATGAATATTGTATTCTACCACATAAATGATAGTACTTTTATACTGATAAAGCAATTGGTGCAAAATTATTCCCTAACCATTCCAAAATATCAAACATGCTCAACGTTAATAATCAAGTTCTCACTTCTGCCGGCACTCCCGGAGTGCAACCCGTCTTTTTTTTTTTTTGTTTTGGTTGGGAAAATCATCCAATGACATCCACCGCTCTTGGGTGGAGCAGGATATATTGTCTAATAACCCACTCTTGTTCCTTCGTTGCTTTTCGTACCTAGGCCGAATTTTCCTTTCAGTATTTGCTTTACGCATACGTCGGATTCCGGCAACCTTCGCCAGGTCATCAGTCCACCTTGTAAGAGGCCTTACGACGTTAGGTCTTCCAGTACGAGGTCGCCACGATACGCGTCATCGACATCTTAAGCTCTGTCCGGTCGGCTACTGGACGGTCGAATGGCGAGCTACCCATTGCTCGCCGTCCGCAAGTGCCTACGGTGGCTGGAAATTGTGATCAGAATCCCAGTGGCGGCTGGTGCGTGAGCGCGTCACGCTTGCGGCCTCCTCTATTTGTCCACCATCCTCCATTTGTTAAAGAGCCTTTTTTTCATTCGCCTACCGTCAACATCGAGCATGGTTTAAAAGCTTATTGCTTTTTCTAACTCAAATCCATGACCAGGGAGAGTAAAGCCGGGTCTTGGTACAGGCCATGGTCCGGAGCGAGGAGTGGCAGGCGGTTGCCTCCTTCTGCGAAGCGGTTATGCTCGCAAAGGAGGGGGCCGACCACATCAGGCAACGGCGCTCACAGCGCCCTAGCCGCCGCCGCTGCCGGGATTTCGATCCCGATTTCCGGCCACCGTAGGCGCGGGCTTGCGGACGGCGAGCGATGGGTAGCTCGCTGTCCGACCGTCCGGTAACCGCCCGGACCGAGCCCAGGTTGTCGATGGCGCGCACTGTTCCCGCGCGCCTCAGGAAGTTGTCAGCAACTGTAGAAGCCCAGCAGGGTCGAAGCCTACTGGGGCCAAGGTTCTAGTACCGAAAGGGGGGCTCGGCCCCGGTATGAAAGGCAACGAAGGAATTGAATGGGTGAGTGGAACTCACTTTTTTTAAATTCCATAAACAAGTTCGCCAAAAGATAACAGTTGTTTAATTATTATCTTGTTACCTTTCTACAGGTTTATTGACTATTTCCGTGCTCACTCGAGTCGTGTCCAATCGGTCACGCATCGACGTGTGGGGGATAGACGCGAACCGATTGATTTGACACACACTCATTACGTGTTCTATAAGATAATTAATGAGTAAATAGTATATATTTATATAAAACATTAGTATATGCGAAACCCGAAACACGTGTGTAGTATTTTTATGTAAAGAAATGTACAAAATTTCATAACTGTATCATGAAAATTCACAACGTTCTATAAGACACCAAAAATACATAGTCACTGCGCCCTCCAGGCGACTGAGGGGTTGTCTTGCACTTGCACCCAGCTGATTGCTGGCTCCCAATGGCTACCTGCCGTTATCTGTGTTGTGTCTTAGTGTGGGAAAAAATAATAATATGACATGGTGTCCAAACTATTGGAATCTAGTCAGTTACTGATTCTTAACAAAGCATATTCAGGTTTCGCATAAACTAACAAGTACCCCTACCATGAGTTTAAAGCAATAGTATTTGTCGATACTCGATACCGACTACGTAAATATTTTGTATGGCAAATTTTACAGCGCCTCTAGCGGTCACTTACGGAACCAAAATTTGCCATACAAAATATTTACGTAGTCGGTATCGTGTATCGACAAATACTATTGCTTTAAACTCATGGTAGAGGTAAAGAATGTTGTACTCAACCACAGAACAGATGACATTCAACAGCCCTACAACAGCTACTTGGCAATTACGCACCAGACAAAACTACCGTACGGTCGGGGGACCCTCCCGCATAAACGGAGGAAAAAGACTTTCCACCCTTTTCACTCTGTTCCACATACCTCTGTGATATATCAGTTTTTTCTTTTGCGATGCCTCTAGTATAAATAACTAGCTTTTACCGCGGCTTCGCCTACGTACATAAAGTATAGCCTATGTCACTCAGAAATGATTCCGCCAAGTCCGTTCCATCATCGGACCACAAGACGTACGGCGTTGCGCCACCGATACATAGTGGACATCGCACCTATACGTACAAAGCGTTTTGGGAGTACATTCATTATGTGTACAGCTAAGGAATAGAATTCCCTGCCGGAGTCTGTGTGTGATAGCTATAACCTAGGGGTCTTTAAGTCAAGAGTGAATAGATTGCTTCTAGGCAAGCGTGTTCCATCGTCGGCCACATCATCGCTTACCATCAGGTGAGATTGTGGTCAAACGCGAGCCTATCCATTTATTATTATTATTATATCTAGCCTATATTGTCCCACAGCTAGGCAAAGGCCTCCCTCCACTCCTTCCAATGTTCCCGGTAAAGCCTATCCATTATAAAAAAAATAATGTAGCATTCTATCGGTGAAAAAATTAAAGGGCCCGCGTGGTGAATTACAGCCCATTCCCTCTCCTAGAGAGGAGGCCGCAGTAGGAACATAATAAGGCTGATCGTGCTGTGCTTGTATTAATCCTCACTTGGCAGTGAAGCTGTTGACTAGTTTACCACCCAATAGCGTTCACTTAGGCTATCGTGAAAGTAAACTGCGTGATTACTGGTGATTAGCGTCAAGTCTTCAGTCAGTTTGTTTACTGCCGGAGTGGCGAGCTGTGTGATCCTCATTACAAACTTGCCGCACACACACTGTAACATTACAATGCTATTTTATTCATGATCATCATCTTCTAAGTAGTGGTGGCCGGTAACGACCCCGACTTAATAATAATAATAATATTCCACAACTATCACACAACGCCGTCTAGTCCCAAGCTAAGCAGAGCTTGTGTTATGGGTACTAGACAACTGATAAACATACTTATATATTTCTAAATACATACATATTATAGATAAATTACACCCAGACACATAACAAATGATTATGCTCATCACACAAACATTTGTCCTGGGTGGGAATCGAACCCACGACCTCCGGCATAGCAGTCAGGGTCACTAACCACTAGACCAACAGGCCAGTCAGACTTACGAGTTGTAGGTCGCGGGTTCAAACCTAGGCAAGTGAATTACTTTGTTTAATTTATTTCATCACCACTGCTCTCAAAACGGTGAAGGAAAACATCGTGAGGAAACCGGAATGTCCTAGAACCAAAAATTCGAAGACTGAAGACATGTGACATCCACCAACCCGCACTGGGCCGGCGTGGTAGATTACGGCCCATTCCCTCTCCTAGAGAGGAGGCCTGAGTCCTGTCATGATGATGATGATTGGCTGTAATGTCGCATTAGGTTTCCTGTAAACGTAATATAAGTTTGATAAATAAATTATTTCAGTCCGCTACCATGCGTTCTTCCATAAGTGCCGAATCTCTATCAATACTCTATCAATACCAGTATCAGTGATCCATTAGTAACGCGAGCCGTCTGGCAAACTAATATCCTAAGTAAACAATAACGCTATAACACTGTGCTAATACTATTACTACAACACGCAGTTATGAGCAGAAGTCCCACTTCACTTGTCGTTACGTAAACTGTCTTCTCCGCACGTTGATTAGTATCTCCTAAGAGCTATATTTCACCGGGACATGTGTTACTTAAACGTAGGAAGTGCAAAATTCAAACGGGCCTAAAAAACCTGTGCTATCTATTGGTTTTGTTTGACTGTTTACGTCCCACCCACATCATATATTTTGTATTACATCATACGAGTTCACCTTACCATTTGCGTAGTTTTTTTTTTAATTGACATAAACTAGTGCTTGACTGCGATCCCACCTGATGGTGCACAGTGATGCAATCGTTGATGGTAGGCGCGCTAGTCTATTAAGAGCTATTAGCTCTAGCCTTGAAGACACCTAAACTATAATCGCCGCAGACCGCAGCAGTCAGATTCAGATTCAGATTCAGATTTATTTATTTGTAAACATAGGTTACAGATACACATGAGTGTGAGATGTTACATTTTTGTTGGTTCTCTATGCTTAGCCGTTAGGCGTACAAATGTTAATATTTAATCATTTCATTATTACATGCAATTAATAAAACTAATAAAAATTACAATGTCAAAATGATAACAGTAGAATAATTCAAAAATGTCACTAACAAAAATCCTAGTTAAAATAGATTTGTCAAAAGATAAAATAGAAAATGTCATTATCAGATTGTCATTGTCAGATTGTTCCAGTCCCTTGATGTACGTGATATAAACGACGAGGCGAATCGCTTGGTCCGAATCGTAGTGGTTTCAGGGTGGACACTTGTCGTTCGTCGACTTGTCCGATGGTAGAAATGAGATGGTGGAATCAAGTCTTGTAATTCAGATAGGTATGTACTTATTTTGGCAGATAACAACAAGGTTCTTTTTCAAAAACTTCCGGACTACAAGGGGTCGCTGGCCGGTACTCTTATATTCCGACAAATACGATAATCCGAATCCGCCTCGCACAACATTTGTGGGATTACCGCGGGTCAACTGTACCTAATGGTAAATCTTTCTAGGAAGAAATCTATTTTTTATATTTCTATGAAGAAATCCTATTATTTATCTTGTCAGTGTTCTACGCACTACAAACGTTTAAAAAACTACAAACGCTTTTTCCTTAAAATGGCAGCCGTGTCGGTGAACATGTAATATTGCTTATATAAGCATAAGCATGTTCCCATTGCTGGGACTCAGTTCAGTTTAGCGAGGACTCTAAGAGGGGCAAGGCACCGTAATCCAGCACGCGGGTCCAGTGCGGTTAAGTGGAGGTTGATTTTGTTCACGTTTTTTTTTTATTATAGATAGGGTCGCGTTTGACTAAGTCAAGAGTGAATAGATTGCTTCTAGGCAAGTGTGTTCCATCGTCGGCCACATTATCGCTTACCATCAGGTCAGTCTTGCGTTTGACCACTATCTTCAAACGCAAGACTATCCATAATAACAAAAAAAAGCGCGAGCAAAATCGACCCTTAGTTTTTATTAGCCACCGCTGGGGCTCAGTTCTCCTCTCTAGGAGGGGCCATAATCCAGCACGGGAACATTGCTCGCAGAACAGATGGCCGTTAGGGTCGAAATATTCTGGAATGGCGATTGCGTACCGGAAGCCGCAGCGTTGGAAGGTCTCCAACAAGGTGGACTGACGAATTGGTGAAGGTTGCGGGAATCCGATGGATACGGGACAGGATCGTTCATTTTGGCGACTCTTGAGGAGGCCTATTTCCAACAGTGGACGTCTGTCGGCTGAAATGATGATGATTGATCTATGTTGTGTACCTTCGGCACACATCTGTCTTGTGGCAGTGAGCAGGAAGGGTCGTGACCCGTCTGCCGGCCGTGCCGCGCCTCCCGCAGACGGGCGCGATGCTATCCTATTACCCGCCACTGTCTCCGACATACGCTGTAATTGCTTCTCCCAGTAATCTGTCTACAATCGCATTATTGTGTTTACTTTGCTGGGTAATTGCTAAGTCTTCTGTCTGTGTTGAGAAGGGTTAAGGGCTATATTTCACCGAGACACCCTTTGGGTATGGGCACGCTCGGCGCGCATTCCCTGCCGGGGTGTTTCCTGATAGCTACAACTTAGGGGTCTTTAAGTCAAGAGTGAATAGGTTACTTCTAGGCAAGCGTGCAAGGCAAGTGAGGTGGTGGTCAAACGAGGGCCTATCTACACTAATATAATAAAGAGGTAAATTTAGTATGTTTTTTTTTTGTTTGTAGGAGGTAATCTCTGAAAATATTGATCCGATTGCGAAAATTTTTTCACCGATAGAAAGCTGCTTTATTTCTGAGTGACATAGGCTATATTTTTTATATGTGGACGAAGCCGCGAGCAAAAGCTAGCCAATAATAAAAAAACTGGGCGTGCGAGTTGGACTCGCGCACTGAGTGTTCCGCACAAACTAGAATTCCCGAATGGAATGTCAAAGATTTTTTCGAATTGCAATTTCTTTTTGTGACGTATATAACAACATTTACTGTTTTTAGATTCTTTACTAAACCTGTGCTATAAGACCTGGCTTTGTGTCTAATTTCAGGGTTCTGGGTCAACGGGAATTACACTATGAATTTCGATCTTTGAGAGTTTTAAAATATAATTTTTCCTGCGACATCTTTTTTATTCGTTAACTTAGAAGTTTAATTTTTTCACAGCTTAAAGGGTCCGCAGACCTGAATATATGGTTTTAATTGCAATTCGATACCTCCACGCGTTCTTGAGATACAGGGTCTTGACAGACAGACAGACAGACGGACGGACAACAAAGTGATCCTATAAGGGTTCCGTTTTTTTCTTTTGAGGTACGGAACCCTAAAAAGTACTCGAAGAACTAGCACGATCATTTGACTACAATAGTCCCAGTCCTGGCATAGCGTCTTCTCCCTGAAAAAGGGAGGGCGTGAATTGGAGGGACGTTGCGGGCTAGTCAGTCAACTATTTAGTATTAAATCCTACAGATAATCCTTTTAATAGCTTCCCTCTGGTGGTGCGCGAGGTCGTGACCTGTCTGCTCGGTGCCAATATTGTAATCGTCGTTATTGTCTGCCGTAGTGAAGCCTCGCCTTCTGGCTTCTGATATATTTAATGACACTTACTGCACGGTTGTGAAGCTTTGTTTATGTACTGTTTGAAATTGGTTGAGTGTTTTTTTTTTTTTATTGATATAAACTAGTGCTTGACTGCGATCCCATCTGATTGTAAGCAGTGCTGCAATCGTTTATGGTGAGGCGCACTAGTTTATTAAGAGCATATTCACTCTAGCCTTGAAGACACCCAAATTATAATCGGATGGGAAGACCGCAGCAGACAAATTGTTCCAGGCCTTTGACGTACGCGGTTTAAACGACGCGACGAGGCGAAACGCTTGGAAAACTAAACTACGTTGGTCGTTGGTTTTGTGCCAAGTTTCAAGTTCGAACCGAAACAAATGGTTTATTCCAGAAAATCACTACCGGCAATTCCCCCAACAAAAGTAACAATCCCCACTGGTGTGGATTTGCCGGTGGGAATTTCTGGAATAAATCAAACAATAATACTCGAGTGTTCATGTAGATGGATAGAGAGGGGGGCCAAAGACAAAATGGATGGATTATGTGAGAAGTGATATGAAAGAAATTAATTGAAAAATTCAGATCGGCACAATTACCGACACGGATCTTGAGCGCTCGGCGTCAGAGTGGGGATCGCTTTGCGCATTCCATACATTGG
The DNA here is from genome assembly GCA_929112965.1 of Mythimna albipuncta. Lineage (NCBI taxonomy): Eukaryota > Metazoa > Arthropoda > Insecta > Lepidoptera > Noctuidae > Mythimna > Mythimna albipuncta. Next base: position 187,423 of record OV815986.1, on the reverse strand, counting down.
CGAGCCAATCGTCGTCGTTGTTAGATACATGCAGCAACGCATCTCCGCCCCCGCGTCTCACTTCGCACCACTAAAGAGACCGAATATTTAACTTCTGCGCAACTTAAAGCCAGCGCTCAAGATCCGTACCGGTAATTGTACTTGCCTGGTTTCACAGGGCCATGTCGACACAAGAGCTCTCACTATTATTTCAAATTGAAAAGAAAACCCGTGCTCTTAGAATGCAAAAGGCAACTGAAGGGTGTGGTTTAGTCAATAAAAGTCCCACTCCACCCAGAGCGCGAGAAATCATTGGAAAATTTCCGACTTTAAAAAAATTCCCTTATGTTTGAATCTGTATAATAAGCACCCGGGCGAAGCCGGCGGGTTGCTAGTACTGATGACTGCAGGAACATGTCCACGCCATATAGATATACAACCTCATTTTTAGTACGAAACCTGTAACACCTGTCTAGTATTTTTAATGTAAAGAATATTTACAAAACTTCAAAACTGTATCATGAAAAATCACAAAGTTATAAGCCAGTTATGTACCTGTTTAGCGACATAAATACAAAGTCACCGGGTCACCCGGGCGACCGAGAGGTTGTTTTGCTTCCGCGCCCAGCTGTGCGCTGGCGCCTAATGCCCGCTATGACCTGCCATGACCTGTGTTGTACTTAGTGTCGGTCGTGTCCAACTTGTGACATTTTTGAAATATTTTTGGGGAAAAATATGACTTGGTGTAAAAACTATTGGAATCCATTCAGTTCCTGATTCTGAACAAACTATATATATTCAGGTTTCGTATAAAGTGTATAAACTAAAAACAATGTTGTATAAGATGACGACAATTTCTCTCAGAGAGATATCACAGTGAATCTGTGATCCTACTACATACATTGCATTTCACGGTAATATCGCTGCGTGCGGTGCGCACACGCATGTCGTGAGCGTGACGTCACGCGTCCGTGCGTAGCGCGCGCGTTGGTGACATCACAGAATAGCTAGAGACAGAAGGCTTACTCGCATATTCTAAGGGCTTGTTTCTGAATTGAATATTTTGACGCCGGCCTCAGGAGAGACAAACATAACGAAAAAAAAATAAAAGGAAAAAAATATCTACAACTTCTGTTCCATAACTTTTTACAAAACATTTACCAAAATTTTTTTTTTAAGATTTCGTTGTTCTACCTATACTACTACTACTACTATACCCTGTATGACGCGACGCTAGAGCATCAAGCACCCCCACCGCCCGATTCTCTCCGCTTAAATATGATATTATGTGAAGAACGAACATAATATTTAAGTCATAGAAATAAAGTTGTTGTTTATGATGCTAGTAGCCAGTGTTTTACAAAGAATCCTGTATGACAATATTATATGTTTGCGTTGCATCTAATATCACTCGTTGTATAAAGTTGGACCTTCTTTACTTATGTCTTTGTAGTGTACCGTGATTCGTGCGTTCAGTTGGAATAGGAAATAATTACGGACCACGGGTTTTAATGACACGTCGAGTTGAAGAGACAGTCACATTACGTATGAGTGACGGGGACGCGACGCTCTACAAAGCTGAACTTGTTTAGGAAGCAGCTGGTGCTACTATGGTTTGCAGCAGCTATGACTTACCAATATCTGTCGTGTGGGGGCGATCGTCGGCGGCGATCTCTCGCGCCGGGCCGCGCGTACAGGCCATGATGCGGAGCGAGGAGGAATGGCAAGCGGTCGCCTCCATCTGCGAAGCAGTAATGCTAGTAAAGGAGGAGGCCGACCGCATCAGGCAACGGCGCTCACGCCCCAGCCGCCGCCGGGATTCCAATCCCGATTTTCGGCCACCGTAGGCACGGGCTTGCGGGCAGCGAGCAATGGGTAGCTCGCTGTCAGACCATCCGGTAACCGTCCGGACCGAGCCCAAGACGTCGACGGCGCGTACTGTACTGTTTTCTTCCATTCTGTCCTGTCTGCCGTCACACTATCACTAACTCTACATAATCCATATCTTTTCTTTGGCCTCCCTCTCCCTCTCTTCTTCTCACACCAAATTACTTTGGCACTTCGACATCGCTAACGCCGATATAATGTTATTTGGTCTTAAACCCCACGAGCGACAAGCGGAATGCGTTACACGCATCACTGATAAACTGTCACCTTATCACTTCATTGTTTAAAACAATGCACAATGAACAATATCCAACGTTAACCAGAAGTCGAAACAAGCAAGTTTCCGCCATTTCGCACAGCTGCAAGGACGCGGCCAATCAGAGCATAGCGCGCCAAACGTTGCCCAATCACGCGCGAGTGCTAGGACGTTGACCAATCACGAACGCACGACCGTTGCACTTTCATAATTTGAATGGTAACGAATTATCAATTTAATTGTTTGGTGATTAGAGTTTGTATTGGCTTATAGAGATGGTAAATAAGGCTCAGTTTGCAGGATGTTCGTCTGTTTGGCTCTACTGCGCTGTGATGCGGCCTTGCGCTCAGAATAGACTTGTATTTTGTTAGCCGAGCTCAGATCGCGTTACATGCGTGCTCGGTAACCAATGTGAATGAAGGCTTCTGTTACAACTGGTAAACAAAGTAATATAAACCTTCTCGATACAAAGGTCCTTCCGGTAGATCCTGACCAGATCCGGTCCCGATTTTTTAGTCATCATCATTATCATTTCAGCCGAAAGACGTCCACTGTTGGACATAGGCCTCCATACTGACCGGTCCTTTGCATCTCGCATCTGTTGGATTTTTTTTGTATTTACCCATATCTAAAATATTGCGTTACGTTCACTGAGACTTAAGTTCATCTTCAGGCTTGGTATTTCATCATCATTATTGGCTTCTAGTCTAACTGGATGCGGCTGAATACCTATGGTTTACATGAAGCGACTACCTATCTGACCTCCACAACCCACTTATTGAGCAACACGATACTCTTTAGATAGGCAGGCTGATAGTTAGAGCTTCTGGCGCCTGATTACCTCGAAGACTAACTACTGGCAAAGATATACGAATGACAACTGAAATCTCATCATCGAAAGACCTTGCTTCATGCCAAACAGGATTCTAGGTCAACTGGAAGTATACTATGTATTTTGATTCCCTTGCGAGTGTCGAAATACACTTTTTTGCGATATAAACGGCCGTATCTTTTTTTTCGTTAACTTAGAATTTTGTTTTTTTTTTTACAACTTCAAGGGACCATAGATTTGAGCATACAGTTTTAATTTCAACTCGATACCTCCACGCGTTCCCGAGATAAAAGGTTTTGACAGACAGACAACAAAGTGATCCTATAAGGGCTCTGGTTTTCCTTTTAAGGTGCGGAACCGTGTAGTAAGTATGTCAAATGATGCGAATGCCATGTGGCTTCCACAGCCCAGCCCCTGGGCATCAGGATACCCCTTAGGAAGACAAGTTGTCTGACATTTGGTCTTAATACGACATTAACGAGTGTTTGATAAAGAAGTATAAAATGCCAGTTGTCTGAGGCAGGGACAGCACTATTTTTTGCAAATCCGTTGAAGTTAATAGCCTGTTCTATCATCAGATCACTAGACGGACAGCGTTGCGCCGCCAGTACATGGTGGAACCTGGGGCCAGGGGTCTACTTCTGAAGGTTTGGCCCCGGTATAAAATGCAACGAAGGAATGGGGTTTTTAGTCAGTAAGAGTCTGACACTATCTCCCGCTCCGCTCAAGGGCGGGGGATGTCATCTGAATGATTTATACACAACAAAAAAAAATATATGGTGGAACAATGGCCGATGTAAGGACAATCCAGTCTAGACACAAAAAAGAAACATTAATAGTGTAACAAAGATGTAATTTCTTAACAAATGTTTCAGTATAAACAAGATCCGGACCCTGGGAGACTTTGCCGGCTGCCGGCGGCTCCGCGAGCTGTACGTGCGCAAGAACGAGATCAACGACCTGCACGAGATCCGCCACCTGCGCCACCTGCCCGACCTCACCAGCTTGTGGCTGGACGAGAACCCCTGCACCACGCACCCGCAGTCAGTATCACACTATCACACTACTTGCACCAGACACCAAACGCGCGTTCTTCTTCCACGCGTCAGGGCAAAATATAGTACCTAAATTTTGGTACCAGTGGAGAGTTTGTCATTGCCACCGAGGCGGAATTCGCCAGAAACGTAGGTGAGGGCGTAATGGAGCCGAGGGCTGTATCCGGATAGGAAATTATTTATATTGTTGTTATTTATAGCTTTTTTCAGCAGTGGTGGCCCATACGAGCCATGCGCATTACTTTGTGTAATTTATTTCATCATCACTGCTCGAGCTCTCAAAACGGTGAAGGAAAACATCGTGAGGAAACTGGCATGTTCAAAATGAAAATACGTGACATCCACAAACCCGCACTGGGCCCGCGTGGTGGATTACAGCCGATTCCCTTTCTAGACAGGTGGCTTGAGTCTTACTAGTGAGAACATTACATGGTCTCTTATGCTTATATTTTGTTTCCAGGTACAGAATGACGGTGCTTCGGAACTTGCCCAACCTGGAGAAATTGGACAACGTGCCCGTGCAGCCAGACGAGGTAAATAAACAACTCTATCAACGTTTTAGGGCGCGTTTACACAAAATAGATAGGTACAGAAGTCAATCTCATGTATGTACTTTACTTTTCCACCTACGCTAGGCGGCACACACGTCAGCGCGTTGCGCCGAATTGTATGAGCGCGACCGGGCGATTGAGCCGCGATATCGTGTCCGTGAGCGGTGTCTATGTGTGCGTTGCTCAAGCGTGCTTTGTATAGATTGTCTTCTGTACCTATCTATTTTGTGGCGTTTATACGGCGCCCACACGTGATCACAGCGTGGGTGCCGCGCGATCCACCAGAAGGGATCCTGTTGCTTTTGATCGTTCTTGAAATTCCCACGTATCATCATGAGTAATCTGACTAAAAAGAAGAAAATTGTGATTGCATATTATTTGTATCGACAACACAAAAGGAAGAAAAAGAACAGATTTAGAAGATTTTAGGTTCATCGGAGTCACATCGGAGTGTTTCGTCGTTCATGGCATGAGAGAGAGAGAGATGCGCAGAGCCTATGCTCGGGCTCGCCAAGTTACGTTGGCCGTATTGTACATAGTTCTGATGTGAGTATTGTCTGTGTGCCCAGGTGCAGGAGGCGATGCGCCGCGGCCTGCACATACCCGACTCCGATGACGAAGGCTATCCACAACAGGTGAGATTATCGTTCAAACATCATCATCATCATTTCAGCCGATAGACGTCCACTGTTGGACATAGGCCTCCCCCAAGTGTCGCCGCAATGAACGATCCTGGCTCGTGTGCGGGGGAGGGACGCTTAATGTCTGAAACAGCTGGACTGATTTTGACGGGACTTTCACTGGTTTAAAGCTGATGTTATAAGGGGTACTTTTTGGAAAAATAATTATGGTACACACGCAAAGAAAAGTTTCTTGAAGTTGTAATTTTAGCATTGTGCTAGATCCTAATATATCAATAATTTATTTGTTCATTAAGATAAGTTTGTACATTTCCAGCAAGAGAGCTACGGCCAATACCGGCGGCAGCGGTCTTGCGAGTCCAGCCCCGAGCGTGAGCCAGAGCAGTACTACACGAGGCACCCGCCGCGACACGAGGTACCACTCTTACTGACAAGCTACTGACAGTGACAAGATACTGTCAGTGACGAGTTTCTATCAGTGACGAGTTACTGCCAGTAACGTACATTTTTAAGAGACCATTTAATTTGTTTTTCGCGGGCTACCTGTGTAATTTTACTTTTATAGCGAAATGAAGGTGAAATGTCCTCTGTGTAAACCCTCGAACAAGAGGCGTGATGTTTTATTAGGTTTAGGTATAAATAAAATGAGTGCCCAAAAGTCAATCCTAAAGGGCCTATAACACCACTCGATAATCAGTCAGTCTTACTCGATGTCGCGTAGCAAGTCTTACACGGAATGAAAAATAAGACCGTCCGATATTAAGCACACGATATTCATATCGTGTGCTTAATATCGCGTAGTGTAAGAGACCCTTTAGTCCATTTACAATTGACTTGCTTGTGCATGTTGTTATGTTTTGTGATCTCTCAACTTATACAACATTAGTTTTAATATATGCGAAACCCAAAACACATGTCTATTATTTTTATGTAAAGAATCTATGTACAAAATTTCATAACTGTATCATGAAAAATCACGAAGTTACAAACTTCTCATGTTTCCTGGTTGTTCGCACAAATGGTCACCAGGCCATCATGGTGACTAAGGGGTGGTTTTATTTCCACACCCAGCTGTGCTAATGCCCGCTATGACCTACCATGATTTGTGTTGTACTTAGTGTCGGTGGAGTCGAACTTGTGACTATTTAAAAATAGTTTGGGATAAAAATATAACGTGCGATTCACCATCAACGATTGCATCACTGCTTACCATCAGGTGGGATTGCAGTCAAGTACAGGTAAATACAATTAAAAAAAAAATGTGTGTAAATTATTGGAATCAATTCAGTGACTGATTCTAAACAAATTATTTCGTACCGTTATTGCAAAAACCAACTATCTACATGTTTAACCCAAATTAAGTTAAATATATTCGATTCGTATCGTCAAGACAAGGCAAGTAAAACTGACAACGTACTGAAAAAGTAAATAATCTACAGAATTGATCGAATATAATAATCTACACTAATATTAGAAAGAGAGAAAATTTGTATTTTTGTGTGTATGTTTGTAATGAATAGACTCAAAAACTACGTGCCTATTTCAAAAATTCTTTCACCCTTGGAAAGCTACATTTACCCTGAGTAACATAGGCTATATTTATTGCCCTTGCGAAGCCGGGACGGACCGCTAGTATAACATTATAATAAAAAAAGGAACACAGTTGGTTTTTGTAATAAGGGTACGATATTCAGGTTTCGCATAAACTAAAAGTAATGTTGTATAATGTTTATCTTAAGTTTTGTGTCTGTTCTCGCGTAATAACCAGTTATGTAATTAACGAGAATGAATGGATAATAATAATTTTTGTTTTTAATTTATTTACGTCCATGTAGCTTTCTATTGCTATGAATTAATGTGGAATATTCATTATTTAATTATATATTTGTCAAAACTTACAACTGACGAGTCGTCTTAGAGACGTCGGCTTGATATCGTTTTAACTGGTCACGACTCGTTTTTAATTACCAGAATAGATTAATCTACACTATCTTTATATAGTGTGTGTCAGTGACGATCTACTGTCAGTGACGAGTTACTGCCAGTCACGAATTACTGTCAGTGACGAGTTACTACCAGTGACGGGTTACTATCAGTGACGAGCTACTTTCATTGACGAGTTACTGACAGTAGATAATATTAAAAAGAGGTAAAGTTTGGTAACATAGGCTATATTTTATAAAATATTAAAAAATAAATGTTTTTTTTTTATTTGTGCTAAACTCGGTGCTAATTTATTCAGGTAATTAAAGTGAGTGGTGACATTATCATAGTGTGTGAGACTAACTGTGTGTGTACTAACGTAGGGCAGCGACAGCTCGGAGGCGGGCGCCGACGCGCCGCCCGACGCCAGCGCCGCGCAGGTCAGACCTCCCTCCCCTCCACCCACTACTGCACCAGTGCCGCATGACCACCTAATATAGATCATTGTCTTTAGGCGATTATCACACTGCCACGCACCCGCAGCATAGTGCGTGTATGCGTGTCTTAACGTTGCTTGTAAACATCTCCGTTTGTATAGAAAACACACTGAAAGTGCATCCACGCGCGTTCATGCAGATCACGCACCTTCATGCGGAAACATGCACACACTCGTGTGGGTGCGGGGCGCCACGCAAGGTATGGAACACTGAGGCCCGTATTAAAACTAGATTCAAGCCATTTGATTGGTTGAAACTAGTTTTAAGTAACGCTTGAGTTTTGAATGGCGTTTATTAATACGGGCCTGAGTCTCGTAGTGCCGTGCGTGATTTTGTATGAAATGAGTCAAAGCCTCCGTAAATAACGCACTTACGCGCTGGAGTGCGTAAAAAACCCGCACGATGATGCCGATCTGCACACCCGTAAGTACGCGTGTAGGTAGGTACGTTGACACGCAATATGCAGCGTGATGCGTGGTGATGGTGATGGTGCGATTAGCAAATCTCTTCCTCTTATTGAACTACCGAAAAATTCTGCCACCTTCGAAATCTAAATAAAATGGTTGCAACACTACTTTAACCACGGCAAGTTGTTTTCGTCGGTAAAAGCACAAAATAGATACCTACAGAAGTCAATCTCATGTATGTACTGCACTTTTTATACCCACGCTAGGCGACCGGGCGGGCGATTGCACCGAGATACCGTGTCCGTGAGCAGTGTCTGTGTGTGCGTTGCTCGAGCGCGCTTTGTATGTAAATTGTCTTCTGTATCTATCTATTTTGTGGTAAAAGTCTCCCGCTAGACCCAGAGCAGGAGAGGCTATGTGACGATTTCCCTCGTAAAAAAGGGGGCCCCAGATTTTATGCACCAGCGCCATTGATCACCTCGCTACGCCATTGCGCACATTGTTATTGCTACTGACATTCGTAGTCCAATGGCGTCAGTTCTTAACGTGAGCATCACAAAATACTCTGAATGTATCTGAAATGTATCTAATACTTTAATGGGCTTTTTGTAGATTGGGTTAGTGTTTGCTTTCTTAAAATGGTGGCTGGCCAATTTAGTTGCACTTTTTTTAAATTACATACTTAGCAGGTATTGATTTGTAGTTTCTACAGAACGCTTGCTTAAAAGTAATTTTTATTCACTCAGTTGAGTAGGGATGGCGATTCTTTCTGAAGAAGGTCGATTTTTTAATCGATGTCTAAAGAATCGATTCAGTAATAAATCGAGTAATAAGTAATAGAGTAATAATCGACCGGACGCGGCGTTCACTCTCTCATTGTCTTTCTATTGTGTCTCTACTTAAGTTATTCGAAAGATAAAATTGATTTGATTTGAGTCCCAGTGATCGTGCAGGTACTGAGTCCTCAATAGCACAGTACAGTTGATCCTACAGTACATGTGTTTTATGAATGGTGAGGAATAGGGTGTACAACATTAACTTGAAAATTAGCCAAAGCAAAATTGCTTTAAATTTTTTAAACAATAACGTTCTTGCATTCGACAGAAAAAACGTTCTTGCATTGTGCAGGAAAAAAATTGAATCTCGATTTCAACTTACAGATCTCGATTCATTCTTTAACATGGATTAAAAAATTGATTTTCTTTATTTAAGTATATAGATGGCCATCCTAAATTTCGAGTCCCAGTTTGTGGGTATGACGTGTAGTAAGAGATTGTCCCCACAGTGCCCCAGCTCGCCCACGCGCCGCGCCGCCGCCGGCTCGTCTCCGGACAACGACGTGCGCTACGAGCACCCCGCCATGACCAACATGACGCGCTCACACTACGACGTGAGTATCACAACACGTACCACACTAGTATCGAAATACTAAAGTTTAGTATGTATGTGTGTGTGTGCATTTTGGTACACACTTATACGGATTTAGATGGGCATATAAGTAGCTCGTAACCTGACATAGCACATAGGTTTGTTGTATCTATGTCGACACTATTCCCACCCAATTGTTGGATCTATATTGACACTGTACCCATTCAATTGTTGGATCTATGTCGATACTGTACTCACCCAATTGTGGGACCTATATCGTCACCACACTCACCTAATTGTTGGATCTATGTCGACATCACACCCACCCATTTGTTGGATCTATGTCGACGTTATACCCACCCAATCTATATTGACACCGTACTTACCCAATTGTTGGATCTATGTTGAACCTATACCCACCTAATTGTTGGATCTATGTCGACACTATACCCACCCAATTGTTGGATCTATGTCGAACCACACCCACCCAATTGTTGGATCTATGTCGGCACTATACCCGCCCAATTGTTGAATCTATGTTGAACCTATACCCACCTAATTGTTGGATCTATGTCGACACTATACCCACCCATACCCACCTAAGTATCTCATTTCAAGTGCATAGATGTATGTATTCGCTTCTGCCAGCAACTTCACCCACAGGAAAGTAGAAAATCATCGCAAGAGAACATACTTTTCTGTCCTACTCGTCTACTTGTGTGCCAAATTTCGTCTCAATCCGTTTAGCTGTTTGAGTATAGAGAAGTATGTAACAGAATACAAAATTCACTTTTATAAAACTAGTGTGATTTAATTTATACTTAGTTAATCTGCAAGACAGTTTATTTTTTAGACTGAACATTAATAGGCTTCAGTAAGTGTCGCCGAACTTGGACTACATGCCACAGCCACAGCCGCCGCCACGAGAAGCTAGAAGCGGCCACGAGCCACCTGTGGCCGGTGGCTGACACTTTTTTAACCCATACGCATGTAGATCTTAAAGACTGAAAAGTTGAAAGGGAATCGTTTGTCTTGGTATGGTAATGTGAAGAGGAGGGATGAAACGCATGTTGCTAAAAAAGTTATGAGTTTACATGTGGATGGATGGAAAGGGAGAGGGAGGCCAAAGAAACGATGGTTTTATTGTGTAAGGAGTAACATGAAAGAAAAGGGCGTCAACAGTGTGCGGCGGCCATCGGCGTCAACAATGTGCGGCGAATCCATATAATGTATGAATCCCACAGAAAATATACCGGTGGCGGCGTTTTGTGGTTTGTGGCCGATGGCCCGTTTACGGCGACCTTAATAGCATTGTAGCGTCACAGTTTAACAACATCACAGTTCCATGTCAACGTATCTATCTGTCAACCATTTGTCATCGCCTCTCTGAATAGAACTTCATAACAAAATGTGGTCAAACCATCGATCTCATTAGTAAAGACAGGGCGTTCGATGCGGTTCGATAGCTCGCTCATACGCGTTCGCAGAACAAGAAACACGTGGAACCGATCGTGGCAATTTCTTCGTTAGATGCCGCAGAACTCAACGTTTTTGTATATTTGGTTTTTAGTAATTGAAGCATTATTAAGAGGGTCCTTTTCCACTCGTCAACATCAAGCACTGTTTAAAAGCTTATTGCTTCATCTAACGCAATCCAACGCGATGTTTGATGAAGAGGCAATGCAAAAAAAAATGCCTGAAAACTCTGTTCGCTCTTCGATAGTTCCGTGATTTATTTGAATATTTCACTAAATTTGTTCCAGGAAATACGTATGTTTATTTAACCCTTAAAAGTTTTTTAGAAAAATTTTCGTTATTCAGAATTAATAAAAAAATAATCGAAACGCGTGCACCGCCCTGTCTCAGCCATGTAAGTTGGTGGGTTGCACTCACAGATCAGATGAAAGAGGTTAGAATGTCCTTGTGGGCGCGTCAGGCGTGCCACAAAGTAGGGCAATGCTCATAGTTCAACTACCAATAGCAAATTTGCGATCTAAGTGTGCGTGGTCTGTTCTGCGTAATACGTATTGGTTTATTGCCTGTAGTGCAGACAAGCGGCGACACTCGTTGTAGTACAAATCGGAAAGCATTTTCTTTCTAACCTCTTTGATCTGTGCTGTGGTTGCTCCTATGCAGTAGTAGTAAGTGTTGTGTTGTGTGCGCGTAGTGCAGCGGTGTGTGTGTTGCAGGCGCGCTCCCCGGACGCCGGCTCGCTGCGCCACTCCCTCTCCACGCACAGCGTCAAGGTACCACCTCCACCACCACACTACACACACTACTAACACATTTATAGCTCTCACCCAACGACCTCACAACCACTAGACATCTAATAACAGATGACGCATGTCTGTCAACACATATGATTTATAGATCTGATGTTTCGACCAATCAGAACGCAGTACCCCGCTCCCCGTACCAACAAAGACACTTCCGCCTGACCACCGCTAAGTTCAATTTTGCTTGCACTTGAAACGAATACTTCAAAGAGTTTGATTTGGCGTCGCGCCGCAGGTATCAAGCAATTTTTTTTTAAGTATCAGGCAGAAATGACCGCGATGGTACCTCGGCTTGTTAAAGAATGGTTTTGGGGCGCTAGTTCAAGCATGAAGCGTCTAGTGGCTGTAAGGTCGTTGCTCTCACTAAACTAAGCTGGATCTCGTGTCGACCTAAGCCTCAGATACACTACGGGACAAAATGTCCCCTAACATGACACGCAACTCTGAGAAATTGTCAAACATGTGAGCGTCACGTGAATGTGTCGTAAAACGTTGGCGGGTAAGTAGCGGGACACTGGGCAACGTTCCAGTGTCAGGTAGATTGAGCGTTGGGCGTCAAGTTGAGGGACAGTTTGTCCCTATGTGTATCTGACTTTACGCTCTCATTTATAATACATTATATAATTATTTATTTATTTAGTGACAACTTTTGGTCAACATTAGTTTTAGTATATGCGAAACCTGAATATAATTTGTTCAGAATCAGTAACTGAATATTTTTCCCAAAAATATTTAAAAATGTCACAAGTTGAACACCACCGACACTAAGTACAACACAGGTCATGGCAGGTCATAGCGGGCAAGAGGAGCCAGCAAACAGCTGAGTGCAAGTGCAAAACAACCCCTCAGTCTCCTGGATGGCCCGGTGACTATGTATTTTTGCTGATATAACAAGTTTATAACTTTGTGATTTTTCATGATACAGTCATATTTTGTACATAGATTCTTTACATAAAAATACTAGACACGTGTTTCGGATTTCGCATACTTAAACTAAAACTAATGTTGTGTTGTGTTAGTAACACTTATTTCTGTGTTAATTTCTCTCTTTTCCCATAAATAATAAAGCGGATCACGCTTCACCATCAACGATTGCATCACTGCTTACCATCAGGTGGGATCGCAGTCAAGCCCTAGTTTATATCATAAAAAAAATCAATTGTCACTAAATTACATGTCAAAGAATAAAAATGTCACTAAGTAAATAAAATATCATTGATTAAGAATAGGAGAGCAGTGGTGGCCGAATGGTAACGGCCCCGACTTACGAGTTGTCGGTCGCGTTCGAACCCAGCCAGGCGCATTACTTTGTGTAATTTATTTAATTACCACTGCTCTCAAAACGATGAAGGAAAACATCGCGAGGAAACCGGCATGCCCTAGAATAAAAAAATCGACGACATGTGACATACATCAACCCGCACGGGCCCGCGTGGCGGATTACGGCCCATTCCCTCTCCTAGAGAGGAGGCCTGAGTCCCAGCAGTGGGAACAATAAAAAGGCACTTAGGGATTATACAACACGGGTGAGTGTTACTGCTCCTTTTGCGTCGGGGTTTTAGAGTCAATGAAAATCGGGTCACGTTGACCGAATATATTTCGCTTGATCCCAGACAGAGAGGACCGTTCGCCCGGACCAGGGCGCAGTCACTGACTGTTCCAAAGCATACTCCTACATCACGCGCGCATACAATTTGCTAACCTTGCACTCTGCCCGACATACATACCGACTACATGTGTCCCTACAGGCTGATGATGAAGATGACGATGATGAAGCTCGTTTGAAAAAATAGCTTATCGAGCAAGCTTTTTATTCTTTTGGCGAATTTGTGATGTAATTTAATTTATCTTTGACGATTGAATATTAATTTGGACTCAATATTATTGACTTTGTTATTATTTATTTTTTGTTTATTTTGTATTTTCTTTTATATGTTTGACATTCTTTATCATTTGACACATTTAATAATTTTGTGGACTAAGTATAATGTAAGACTCTATTTGACTTGTAAGAATCCCTCACCAATAAACTACTATGACTACGATGATGATGTTGATGATGTTGTCAGCAGTAACGTTGAGACGCGGTGTGTGTTGCAGGAGTACTCATACTCGTCTAACGGCGAGTGTCGCTACCCGGCGCCCAGCGGCGTCGCCTCGCCGCCCTACCAGGAGCCCTACTACGAGCGGCCCGACAGGTAATTATGTACCTTAATGCTAACGCTGTAGAGTTTAAGTTTTAAAGACATACTGCAAAACTCGACAGGTCACTACAATAATACTGTAATGCGGTGACAGTCAGAATGGCGGGTGCACCTCAGCGAATTAAATTATAGTAATTACGGTTAAAATGTACCTAAAATGTACTATTCACTACCTAGCTCTTAAATATCTGTACCTTCTACAGAATTAAATTATTTCAAACTTAGAGCACACCCGCCATATTGACAGTAAGATAGCACCCGCCATCTTGATGTCAATACGGCCGGTGTTCTGTAATATTTTTAACCGACTTCTAAAAAAGGAGGAGGTTCTTAATTCGGAGGTTTGTATTTTTTTTTATGTTTGTTCGCGCATAACTTCGTCACTTGCCAACCGATTTGAAAAAATATTTTTTTGTTGGAAAGGGTATACTTTCCAAATGGTCCCATAGTCACCAAGTCAAGATATCACAATGAACATATAGTTATGCGATGAAACGCGAATACGCTGTTATGCGATAGTTATGCGAAATTAATAGTTCTGAATAGTTGTGTTGAAAATGGTATCATTAAAGTGACCTGATGATGGTGATGGAGCCGGAGGATAGGCACCGGAACTCCGTAACTAAACAATGTAACCTAGCCGTGTTTGGACTTATTAGAATTGTAATGAGATGCACTTTGGCTATATGGTACTATCGAACTGATCTGATGATGGCGCCGGAAGGTGGAAGGTAGACACGGGAACTTCATAATAAAATTATGTATTCTAGCAGGGTTTGGGTTAGTTGGAATTGTCATGAGAAAAAGGTATTCTGGCTGTAGGTGTTTTACAACTAAAAAGTGTAAAATAAAAAACTTTTTATAAAAAAAAAAAATACCGACTTCACTAAAAAACACTAAAACGATCAAAACAATTAATTTTGGAAGTCGGTGTTAAATAAAGAACTAACAATAAAGAAAAACACCGACTTCCGAAATTAAAATTACTTATTTGTGTTTTTTTAGTGAAGTCGGTATTTTTTTTTTATAAAAAGTTTATTATTATTTAACCATTACTCATAAAATATAATAACACTCATTAAATGTACCTAAGAAGTACTTCAAGTAGAAAAGACTACACAATAGCAGGTTTGATTTACAATAAAACCTTAGCAAGTTAATTAAAATGTACGTGCAATAAAAAAGTTCATTAAAAAATCGAATAAAAGAATAAGTGGGAGCGATAAATAAATAGTTAATTTAACTAATAAATAGTTTATTTCGGTACATTCTTTTTTTGTCTTGTAGAAAGTAAAAAGTAGAGTATCCAACACAGGCACAAAGCTGTCTATATCTCGGGTCGATTTCCTCACTTTACTCAGGTTTTTAGTTTTGCTCCCTCACTGTGCTCGGGAGTTAATCATATAAAATCCCGAAAGCAGAGACGGTCCCATACATTCGCTGTTTCAGAATTCAATATGCCACCCGCGATTTAAATACACAGCTTTATCCCCTAGTTACATTATCTACTATTTTGTAAAGAAAAAAACTTTTGGAAATAACATTTCTTCTGGTGACAACATAAGCGATAAAATAATCCGTCAAATGATGCAGTAATAATGTCACGAAGGATTGTCCTTTGAAATGTCACAAGTTCGTCACAACTACATGTACAACGTACTTTACCAGGTCGGAGTCGTACGGGCACATGTCGCAGCGCGGCAGCGGCGAGGCGTGGGAGGAGCGGGCGAGCGCGCGCCACGGAGCGCACGCGGCCGAGCGCGACAAGGACTACCCCTCCGCCGTCATGGCCGAGCACCGGGGCTTCACCAGGAGGCCTGTCGCGCGGGTACGTAGCTAGCAGTCTGCCTCTCCAACTGTGTCGGCTGCGGGGAGTGGGGGGAGAGGCGAGCGCGACAAGGACTACCCCTCCGCCGTCATGGCCGAGCACCGGGGCTTCACCAGGAGGCCTGTCGCGCGGGTACGTAGCTAGCAGTCTGCCTCTCCAACTGTGTCGGCTGCGGGGAGTGGGGGGAGAGGCGAGCGCGACAAGGACTACCCCTCCGCCGTCATGGCCGAGCACCGGGGCTTCACCAGGAGGCCTGTCGCGCGGGTACGTAGCTAGCAGTCTGCCTCTCCAACTGTGTCGGCTGCGGGGAGTGGGGGGAGAGGCGAGCGCGACAAGGACTACCCCTCCGCCGTCATGGCCGAGCACCGGGGCTTCACCAGGAGGCCTGTCGCGCGGGTACGTAGCTAGCAGTCTGCCTCTCCAACTGTGTCGGCTGCGGGGAGTGGGGGGAGAGGCGAGCGCGACAAGGACTACCCCTCCGCCGTCATGGCCGAGCACCGGGGCTTCACCAGGAGGCCTGTCGCGCGGGTACGTAGCTAGCAGTCTGCCTCTCCAACTGTGTCGGCTGCGGGGAGTGGGGGGAGAGGCGAGCGCGACAAGGACAGCCAGGCTTTGCTCTTCTCAAAGCGGGAGGAGTCATTTCATGATTTCCCACCCTTTGAAATAATTGTAATTTTTGTCTTGACATGACATAATAAAGCATAATTGAAGCAACAAGAAACATGTAACCAAGATTTATGTGACTCATAATATGATTTAAAAGAGTGTCCATGGAGTTTCTTACACATTCTACTCCATAGAGACAACTTATTCCGTGCAACTTATGCCTTGATCACACGTACTGAGTAAAATGGCGAAACAGTAAAATGTTGCTCGGCCGAGACAGTGATGTCACAAGCGAGTTGTAGAGATAAGCGCTCGGCGCTTTGTTTATACGTACCGAGTATTCGGCCGAGAGCACTGTCTTGCCCATTACTTGGTACATGTGATCAAGGCATTAGCTTCAGTGTTATGACTGACTGACATTATGACAATTCAAAAGTGCATATAATTGGTCTATTTGAAATAAACGTTTCTGATTTCATAAACCCGATGTAATGTTGCCATGGTGTGATTGCAGAATTCGAACCTGCTGTCCGCGGTGCTGTGCCTGGTGAAAGAGCTGGACTACCCGAGCCTCGAGGTCGCGGAGATGGCCGTCAGGTAACTAGAATACGCACATGTTCAATTGATTTACATTAACTGACCCAGTGCAGTTCAATAGTATCTCTCAATCACACGGTACTATTCACGTTCAGAAAATAGTGACGTCATCAGTGCAACAGCAAACTAAAGGCGTATTCACACTGGGGTTCACATGAAAACATTCACTATATCGCCACTGCCGTCTATTAGCAGTATTCATCTTAAAATTACATTTTAATTAGAGATAGCGTTGTGTTCGGTTTTTTTCGTGAATTTCACCTTTTTTTCTCACCGTTTAAACCTTCCTTAGACTATCACGAATATTTCAAGAACAGAGTTAGCCACATCAGTCCAGCCGTTCTCGAGTTTTAGCAAAACTAACAAACAGTTATTCATTTTATATATATACACCGCTAAATTTTAATCGTTTTAATTCTGTGGAGGGTCGATCCGGTACATGAAACACTATTACGCGGTACTTTGTACGCGTTGCATACAAAGTACCTACAGGTCATTGAACTCGCTCAGCTGACTTTTTCTTAAAGAAATTAATTTCGTACATGCGTCAATTAATACGAGTTTTGAAAAAGAGGTACTTATTTTTTTAATTTCTCTTTACAAATCGATAGTGTTTCATGTACCGGATCGACCCTCCACGGGATTAAAACAATTAAAATTTAGCGGTGTATATTTTATTACCAATAGCTAAGGTATTTGTAAAATTGATTAAAGACGCGTTCATACTGTGTGAATTATTAGATTAACCTTACTTCAACTGGTCAATGTGAACTGTGTGAAGTCAGTTTTCTAATTTACTATTTTGTGATTGGTCAAGGGGTGTGACTAAGCTGAGTGACAAAGATGAGTCACTGTTATCTTAACGTATATTCTGTCAGTTTACAGTTTCTCGAACTTAGAAGTGTAACAAGGAGTACACAGACATAAAGTGGTGTTTCTCCGACAGATGTCGCATGGACGAGCTTGCCAACGCTCAGTGACGCAGCGCGGCGCCGCCCGCGCCGCCCCCGCACTGACGTCACGTCGCGTCACGCCGTGCCTCGTCACGCCGCGTCACGTCGCGTCACATCTAGTCACAGCACGCCGCCGTACTGCCGTACTCAGGAACAACACACGAACAATCTAATTATACAAGTGTTTAGTGTAGTGTCGTCGTTGAAGCGGTATCCCAAGTTGTATTCCATACGAATATTTACCTTATCACATTGTGTTTTAAAGTTCATATTCGTTCAAGCGAATTTGAATCAAAGTCTCATGCGAATATAATCTTTATTAAACTACAAATACAGTTTATATTCGAATGCAACACTTTTATGTAAAGTCAGATTGATAGGTATGTACAGAAGGCTTCATACAATAAGCCGCAGCGGGTCGGGTACTATCGTGTTACTGGGTCAGTCACTGCCAGTCTGACCTATGTTAGACAGACCAGCAGTCGCTTTATATAATTCAGCTATATCCGGTGAGACTGGAAGCCGACCCTGACATGGTCGGGTGAGGTTAAGCGGAGTATGGTAGACTGACCTGGTGAGGGTCGAGGGAATCCGGTAACAGAACCAATTGATATAACGACAGTAGGGGGAGGCCTATAGATGTCTTTCGGCTGAAATGGTGATCATGTATGAGTACGTATGTGTGCGTGCGTGCGCTGCGGCCTCAATTAGAGTCTGTCTACAAAGTCAAACGACTTGGGTAATTATCACGGCAAAATAAAATCTGGTGTAGTCAACACTGGTTCAATAATCTACGATCATATCATCTTGATCTTGATCATTGTTTACTACTAGAATAACCTTATAAAAAATTTGTTTTTGCATATACTAATGGTAAACTAATTAACAGAACTGTACATTCAAAGACATGGCTTAAAGGACTTAGTATCCTGGCCAAAAACATTACATAAAAAAATATGTCCGTAGTTTATACGATTTTGTGAGGTACATTCTATTTTTGTTTTGTTCTTTCCTTCTTTATGTATGGAGTCTTCTGTAGCCTCGTATCTTGTGGCACCTCAGTCGCCAGGCTTGCGGACGGTGAGCAATGGGTAGCTCGCCGTCCAAACGTCCGGTAAACGTCCAGACCGAGCCCAAGTCGTAGACAGCGCGTAGTGTTCCACGCGCGCCTCAAGGAGTTGTAAACAACCGTAGGGGCCCAGCAGGGTCGAAGCCCCAAGCCCCAGTACCAAGGGTGATGCGATAGAGACCCCCGGGGACCTGGAACAATGGCAAAGAAGGAACAGTAGTGGGTTTTTAGTCAGTAAAAGTCTGACACTATCTCCCGCTCCGCCCAAGAGCAGGGGATGTCAATGGATGATTTTCCCACTTATAAAAAAAGGGCAGGCCGCTTCCACACACGTTCCACACTATAGGATAAGCTATTGAGTTCAGCTTCGTTTTATACGCAACGCAAATACAGCTGGCTCTACATTTTTGACATCTCAATTAAGCGACCCGCATTTTTTTATCAATTCAAATTAAGTGAGGTATAATATTAATTCTATTATTATTGATAAGCTCGCGATGATGATGACGATGACGAGATGGAAGGCTCTCCCTAAGGGCCAAACAAAAGATGGATGGATTGTGTGAGGAGTGATATGAAGGAAAAGGGAGTTAGTGAAAGCGTGACGAGTGACAGGACAGAATGGAAGAAAAAAACGTGTTGCGCCGACCACAAATAAAACGGGACAAGGGCAGGAAGATTTTTTTTTATTTTATTAAATCTTTATGCATATAAAACTGTACAAAGGTGGACTTAATGCCTTAGGCGTTATATGCCAGTCGACCTTAAGGTGGTGATGAAGATGATGATGAGATAGGTTCGCATGTGACCACAATCTCACCTGACAGTAAGCGATGATGTGGTCGACGGTGGAACACGCTTACCCATGCAACACTAGCTTTAGTATATGCGAATGCGCGTTTTTTAGTATTTTTATGTAAATTATCTACATACTACATTTTGTTATGTCAACAAAAATACATAGTCACCGGGTCATCCAAGCGACTGGATGGGTCGTTTTGCTTTCACAACCAGCTGTTTGCTGGTGGTTAATGCCCGCTATGACCTTAGTGATGGCCAACTTGAGACCTTTTTTAATTATTTTAGGGAAAAAATAAAACATGGTGCAAAAGTCATTGGAACCCATTCAGTTACTGATTCTGAACAAACTGTATTCAGGTTTCTCATATACAAAAAAAATAATGTTAAGTATAAAAACGCTTGCCTGTTAATGGAAACTGGAATCGGACTCCAGCAAGGGAAAAGACGTTTTGGGAACACATTCATTGTGCGTACAGCTAAGGTGTGGAATTCCTTGCCGGAGTTTCCATAAAGCTATAACCTAGGGGTCTTTAAGTCAAGAGTGAATAGGTTACGTATAAGCATGCGTGCTCCATCGTCGGCCACATCATCGCTTACCATCAGGTGGGATAGTGGTCAAATGCGGCTCGCATTTGACCACCATCTCACCTGAACCCAAAAATAAAAAAAAACATTAGACACGCCACAACTCTTGCTCTATAGCTAGCACTAAGGCATTTTTTTTTTTAATAAGACGGTTTGAGATGAGCTTTTAATATATTAAAATTAGATACATAATATATGAAAAAAACAAAATTGACGTTTGATTTCTTGTAATGTAGAAAAAATCACTGTTGCATCGTCTGACACCATGTCAGAGACGTGTGACAAAAATTTATGATTTATGTGTGAGTTTTGTCAATTGAAATGTCACAAATATAGATGTCACAGCTTCAACTGATCAACGTTTGGAGACAAACTTGTAAATAATAAACTCATATCATAATGAACTTGTCCGTAAATTATATCACAGCAAATCTAAGAAGTACCGTTTGATGTTTCACACTTTTCTTTAAAAATAGGTTTGTATAGACGTAACTCACACTATTTCTATTATCTTTTCCGTAAAACCATTGAATTGTGAAGTTATTTTTATTTTATAGCAATTATAATATTTTTAATCAACAAATTAAAACGTAATTAATGGTGGCCGAGTAGTAACGGCTCCGACTTACGAGTTGTAGGTCGCGGGTTCAAACCCTGCCAGGCGCATTACTTTGTGTAATTTATTTTATCACCACTGCTCTCAGAACGGTGAAGGTAAACATCGTGAGGAAACCGGCATGTCCTAGAGCCAAAAATTCGAAGACATGTGTCATTTACCAACCCGCACTGCGCCCGCGTGGTGGATTACGGCTCATTCCCTCTCCTGGAGAGGAGGCCTGAGTCCCAGCAGTGGAAACATTAAAAGGCTGGTTATATATGTACATATGTATGTATATAAATTAAAATGTACTACGTGTAGAATTGTCAAACGGTACTTCTTAAATTTGCCGGATTTTAGTTGAACTTACTTTTTTTATATTTTCGACTTTATTTCAACACAGCCAAAATGTATATTTTTTTGTAAATGACGGCGTCAAGCGATCCTGGTTCGATGAACTTTATACAAAGTTAAATTGAATAGCTTAGAGAAACTCCGAAAACTGGATGGTGTTGATATAATATGAGTTTCGATATTAGCTATCGATACTCATCACATCTATGGAGCTCACTAGCGACAACTCGACACGTTTCGATAACTCTATAATCTAACGAATACCGTAACTAGAGACACAATAGAAAGACAATGAGAGAACTAACGCCGGCGTTCACTTGGGTCACAAAATAACACACACAACAGAACACAAAGGCACAGAAGTCAATCTACGTACAAAGCATTGATCGAGCAACGCACACATAGACACTGCTCACGGACACGATGTCTCGGCTCAATCGCCCGGTCGCACTCGTACAGTTCGGCGCAATGCGCTGACCCTAGCGCGATCGCTTAGCGTAGGTATAAAAAGTGAAGTACATACATGAGATTGACTTCTGTACCTATCTATTGTGTGCTTGGGGTTTAATGAATTACTAAACTTTAAATGTTTTAAATGTTTATCATGCTTCATTAATCAATTAATTTATATTGAGCCATGGTGGCTCAGTGACAACAACAAACTTATGCGGGTTCGAACCCGGGTAGACACTACCTCTTATAATGTTAGATTGCCAGTGCTTAGACAGTGAAGGATAATATTGTGAGGAAACCGAAATGATAAGATTGGTTTTTCGCAATCAGATTAACCATTTAAACAAACCATTTCTACTAGCCGTTCAACCGATTTTAACTTCTATTTCGTAGACATAAGAATGGCATTAAAAGCAAAAAAGTTTTACAATACCAACTATTTACTGCAACCGGTATTTGTCAAAATCGGTTGAACGGTTTGTTTATATGGCTGATCTACTTCCGATTGGAGTATACAACTTCCAATTCACTATAAAAATGAAACTATATTCTGCCTAAAGTCAAACGACTTAAGTCATTATTAGGGCAAAATGAAATCTGATGTAGTCAACGCTGGTTCAATAATCAAGGTTGATTAAGAGATCTTGATCATTTTTTACTAATAGAACCTTATAAAAAGTATCGCATATAAGTTGTACTGTTTTTTGACGCTATAAGTCTGCATTACATTACAAACAATATTGATACATATTACCTTCTACTACCCCACTGGTGAAGTGGTCGCAGGCGCTACAGCTGAGCATGACGTTCTGGGTTCGATTCCCGGACAAAGCGCTATTCAGGTTTTGTCAGTAGAAGTCCGGAGTCTGGTTGTGCGGCCCGGAGGCGCCCCCTATACCATGAGACCTGAGTATATCAGGTGAAATGTATGTAGTATAATACATAACAACAAGCAACTGATAATTAAATAATGTCGCAGCCGTATCGTGTAACACACCGTTTTACATATTGGCGCGCCGGTTTGTAAAACGTTGCCGTTATATAATTCAGCTAGCTTACGTCCGGCCAGATTTCAATCCGGCTGAAACTATGCCGTATCCCATGCTTTTGGATCGTTTCTCTATAATTTATAGTTACACTGACAATACAGCTAAAGATCGGACGCCTTTTTGTAAATCGTATCGCTATTACAATCCGGCTGAACGTGCGGTAGCCACATTATATAACAGCCAAGTTTTTTAATACGGCGCGCCAATATAAAACGGCGTGTTATACGGAACTGCTTCGACGTATACACCTCGATGACCTGTGCCTCGCCCTGCGCGGCGTGAGGATGTCTCATTATGTAAATATGTTTGTAAATATATATGATATATAGTATACGTTCGTGATTGTTCATGGGCAGTGCAAGGCGCTGGAAGTTATTAAATTAATACAATTAATATGTAATGTACTCTTAATGTAATGTAATAAATTAACTTGCCGATAACTTTTTGCTTTTTATTCACCTCCTGCGGGATGCTAGCGTGATAGTATGTACAATTTTTTGAGAGCTGTGGAGCCGAGTGGTAACGGCTCCGACCTAGGCTCAACTCACACCAAAAGAGCGTCGAAGCGCAGCGAAGTGTCATATGAATTTTAACTTTATTTTCATTTCTATAATACTTATTATCGCATGAGAAACTCGAAAGAGTCGCGCAGATGCCCGCGGCGCCGCGGGAATTCCAGCGAATTCTATAAACGGTAAACGGGTCGCTGCGCTTCGCTGCCCTTCGCCGCTCTTTCGGTGTGAGTTGACCCTTACGAGTTGTAGGTCGCGGGTTCAAACCCAACCAGGCGCATTACTTTCTGTAATTTATTTCACCATCATTGCTCTCAAAACGGTGAAGAAAAACATCGTAAGGAAACCGGCATGTCCTAGAACTAAAAATTCGAAGACATGTGACATTCACTAAGTCCTAGAACTAAAAATTCGAAGACGTGACATTCACTAACCCGCACTGGGCCCGGGTGGTGGATTACGGCTCATTGCCTCTCCTAGAGAGGAGGCCTGAGTCCCAGCAGTGGGAACTTTAAAAAGGCTGATGATGATGATGGGCTTCCAATGACTTCTCCCACTCTTGGGCGGAGTAAGGGACGTGTCAGACTTACTAAGGACTAAATTTCATCAAGACAGCATGGCGGCGCGACCAGTCACCGCTACCAACAAAATGTAGACAGTTTTATAGAGCGTTACTCACCTGGTGTCCGTTTGGTTGCGCAACCAATTTGGTGGCGCGACCAGCTCGGACGTGTGGCGACTCTGGTGTCTGTATAGCGTTCAAGTATTACGTAACGCAATTTTTGAAGATTTTAGACCCTCCCTCCCCACCATGTAACGCACCGTAATGTTTTTCTGTACCCCTCCCTCCCCCTCCCTAAACGTTACGTAACATCTACCAAAGTCTCAATTATGTTAACGAAAGGTTTGCCAACTTAGGAAACACAAATAAAAGTAACATACAATAAACAGGCCGCACGTGTTATTGGCAAAATTGTGGTGTCTCTTCCACAAAGGCTGAAGTAGAACTACTGAGGGTTTCCCCGTCGTTGACGAAAAGGGTTACTGATTTGGAATATTCTAATTCCCTAGCTTTTTTATTAAAATAATAAAACACGTAACGCGTTGTAACTTGTAACGCACCGTAACGTTATACAAGACCCCTGTCCTCCCAAATTGCGTTACGTAATACTTTAATGCTCCCTAGTTTGGTTGCTTAGTGTGGTGTCCCGGTGAAATATAGTCATAAAGATCACTCAAAAAAAAGACCTTTGCATTAGACATGTTCGTTCAACCGGTTTTGACTTTTGACACGTTGATGGCAAGACAAATGGCAGCTGTAGTAAATAGTTGGTATTGTAACCACTTTTTTTTGTTTTTAATGCCATCTTCTCGCTGCTCGCCCACGTCCGATAATCGGTGACTGATTTTTGTAGGAGAAAATAGAACATAGTGATAGCAAATAGTGCAACGCACACGTCCTACAAAAAGTCGGTCAGAAAACAGAACAATGTTATTAATATACAAAATCTGCCCGATTTTCTGTCCAACAAAAATTCTCAGTTAAAATCGTTTGAACAGACAGTAAAAAATGTTTCTTTGATGTCTAATCTTAAGGGTCAACTCACACCGAAAGAGCGGCGAAGGGCAGGGAAGCGCAGCGACCCGTTTACCGTTTATAGAATTCGCCGGAATTCCCGCGGCCCCGCGGGCATACGCGCGACTCGTTCGAGTTTCTCATGCGATAATAAGTATTATAGCAATGAAAATAAAGTTAAAATTCATATGACACTGAAACTGCGCTCCGCTTCGCTGCGCTTCAACGCTCTTTTGGTGTGAGTTGACCCTAAGGGTCAGTGCAGACAGAGAGGAATAAATAATTCTCTCGCGGTCTCTGGCATTTTCGTATGTCGAAATTACGCTACCCGCGTATCTTCGAGGACGCGCGAGCATTTTTTGTCAGGTTTAACCAAATAGAGTGCGTCTACTGAAAGCGTAACCTGGAGTTTTTAAAAAAAATTAAATTGGCAACATTGTTTTGCTAAAAAAAATCACGTCAAAGTCTATGGTTGCAATTGTCAGTTTTTGGAAACTGATATTTATTTTTCAAGAATAATTGCTTAATTGTGGGAAAAAGAATAAACAGTAACGTGCAGAAACTGCTACACACTATGGTTAATAAGTTCAAACAATAACAATAAGAGAAAGAAGGTGTTTTCAATGAAAACCAACATTGTTTACATACGATTTTTAAGTTAGTATGACGTTATAATCTTGATCCTTGTCGACTAATATTATTAGATAGTTATATTAAGGATGTAATGATATTTTTTTTTCTCATATTTTTAGATAATCTGACATATTGCGAATTTCATAATGGACAAAAACATCGAACGTCTTTTGGAAAATCGACTTGATCAAAAACACATGCTAGTGAGTGGTAGAATGTGTTCAAAAGCAGTTGAGATGTAATGAAAGATTTGCCTCATTTTGTCTGGTAGTGCATGAAAGTCAGCAACTGAAGTTAAAATCGCGAAAATCCTAGTTCAAGTTTGAGAGAGATGCTGCTGCAGCAGCTGCTGAACGTTTTGTGTCTCACGAGTCGATCCGTATCGTTTGAAACAATCACTGGAGTATAAAACATGTTCCCACTTGACTAATCCCAAAAGATCTGAATTTTCTCTATGCTAAAACGAATCGATTCCAACTCAAAAATCTTGAAACACATTAATAGTGTTGGCGAGACGTGATGAAGTTGAAATCATGTTGACTATTTTATTTAACTATCACGGTGTTGTACACTTGGTATTCTTGCCAGAACGCCAAATGGAAAATAAAGAATATTATTTAAATATTATATAGCGACTTTTGAAAGATCAGATAAAATAAAATAATTTGGAATACTATCTAACATTTTGTGTGTTATTGACATTTATATCCATACACCCACCAAATAATTAAGTCTACACACATGTTTTTGACTAGGATTTAAGTTCTTGTACAACTTTGGAGGTTAGCGGAACAGAGAATAAAGTCCCACACACCTCCCTTGAAAAGGGAGGATCCTCCAACCAGACAGGTGTTATAGTCTGGTGGGCGACTGCCCGCTAGATGATTTCGGGCTGTCGTATATGTTCAAATCGCGCGGAGAACTTTGATTGCGCGATGCAGGATTTCGTATTTTCTTCGTAGTTCTTATGTGGCGCCATAGATGTCGCTACACAACTATTCTAAAATTGTCTTAAATACAAAAAATACTCTAGTATCAAAACTTTTTTCTCCTACTATTTCAATAATACCACATTCAAAATTTTTGGTTGTAACCTCCTTTTCTCAGGTCACGCTTTCATTAGACGGACTCTATGCACTTTATTAAAGTTGATTTTTGAGGGCAAATGGAAGAAGGTGAATTGTTGTCAACAATGAATATATGAAAATAGTTTTTTTTACTTAATATATTTAACAAATTTAGATTAAACTGTAGCGTTTTTTCTTTATTTAACTGGCCTTCGACTGGCCTATTGGTTAGTATCTAGCCCTAACTGCTATGCCGGAGGCCGTGGGTTTTTTTTTGTGGGTAAAAATCATCCAAATGACATCCTTTGGGCGGATTAGAAGATAATGTCAGACTCTTACTGACTAAAAAACCCACCCCGTTCCTTCTTGCTTTTCTTACCGGGGTCGAGCCTTCCTTTCAGAAGCAGATCCTTGGCCCCAGTATAAGACTTCGACCCAACTGGGCCCCTGCTGTTACTGACAACTCCTTGAGGTGCGCGGGAACAGTGTGCGCCGTCGACGACTTGGGCTCGGTCCGGACAGTTACCGGACGTTCGGACAGCGAGCTACCCGTTACTCGCAGTCCGTATGCCCGCATCAACGGTGGCTGGAAATTCGATTCCCACCCAGGACAATGTTTGTGTGATGAGCACGGTGATATTCTACCAGTCAATCAAGGGTGGTGAAGAGAGATATGAAAACAAGAGACCAAATATATGTGTATTATTAACGTACATAAGTATATTTAATATAATATAAACGTACATACATATATATATAAGTATATATTGAAAATGAAAGAATTTTTGAGACTTGTGTAGAAAATAAAGTCGCAATATCCGCTCAAATGCATATTGACTGGTGATCGCCCTGATGTCGAGAGGAAGCGGATTTCACAGAAGTATAGACAAAAGTATGGTATATGAAAGAAAGAATGGACAAAATCAGAAGTATGAGAATGACAAAGCAGTAGAAGATTGTTGGAAGAACGCAGATTCTTAGCATGAGAAGAACATAGATATTGAAAGTTTGATATAAGATAAGAAGGAGGGGTGGGAGAGTTGAGCAGAGAGAGAAGTGTAGTCGTGCGTGCAAACTTCTTCTCTGACGAATGGGCATCTATTTGAGCTCAGTAATATGTGATAAGGGCAGGATGAAGAAGATTGGACAATGAACTTTAGGAAAATATTCTTCAAAAAAGCCCACCAGACTGTGGTCTATGATGTCGGTAAAATAATTCAGACGTCATCTTTGAAAAACTTAAAAAAATCGCAGTCTGTCTCGTGGGCCTTGCGTTACGGCGAACACATTTTTACTTTTGTATTATCATCATCATCAGGACAGCCTTCGCAGTAGGAGAAAATACCTGTCCTTGCTCTGGAACAGTGTAGTGTAGCTGCATAACATAATGAGTCAATGGTTCGCCACCGCTACCGTCTGCCAATTGCCCTACAGAAGTAGCGCAGTGGTATTCCAGGTCCAGCCAACTCAGAACGGGTGCCTACCATCTTAAAAAGGTTCCAGCGTCCCAAAAAGAACAACCTCTTTTCTTCTTTTTCTTTTGAACATGGAAAGGTGTTAGCTGCCACAGTGACAGATGTCAGAGTGGCAGTTGTCAGTGGGAGGACATGCAGTGTTGATGCAGTCCATGGGATTTCGCGCGCGCCCGGGCACTGCTGCCCTCTGTCAGGCCGCGCCTCGCAAGCGCGCGCGACCCCACCTCTAGCGCCCACCGAGCTACTATCGTAAGTAGAGTATCAAGTGTGTGCCTACACGACCAGTTCCTCGTGCAGGTCTTTGTGCGCTTGTGCGCCAGCAAAGGGGCACGAGTGGCCTTTTGCGCCCTTCAGGCTTATAAAAATATACTTAAACATTCAATAAGTTTTATAAAAATAGTTATATCCTAATAAAACCCTTACAAGTCTACTTAGCGATTACATTCTGTTTCTGTTTGATTGGACAAACGAACCCGACGTATCTGAGATCAGATTAGATTCTGAGGTACCTTTTTAATATAACAACTTGAAATTGTAATAAAAGTAAATCTGCTAAAAGCATTCATCGGTCAAGTGTCAGCATCTGATGGTGTTTCATGTAGGTACCTCAAGCATAATAGTCGCCACACAATAGTCGGACTAGTTCAGAAGTAAATATAGCTGGCAAAAAGTGCTACAAGACTGAATCATAATCAAAAAAAACAGTAGCGCTTACGTGTTGCAGTAGTGAGCGAGCTTGTCTCTCGCACTCGTCTCCCGACACTCACGGTAGCACCTACGTGTCGCAGGTAGTAGTGAGCGAGCATGTCTCTCGCACTCGTCTCCCGACACTCACGGTAGCACCTAAGTGTCGCAGGTAGTAGTGAGCGAGCATGTCTCTCGCACTCGTCTCCCGACACTCACGGTAGCACCTACGTGTCGCAGGTAGTAGTGAGCGAGCATGTCTCTCGCACTCGTCTCCCGACACTCACGGTAGCACCTACGTGTCGCAGGTAGTAGTGAGCGAGCATGTCTCTCGCACTCATCTCCCGACACTCACGGTAGCACCTACGTGTCGCAGGTGGTAGTAGTGAGCGAGCATGTCTCTCGCACTCATCTCCTGACACTCACGGTAGCACCTACGTGTTGCAGGTAGTAGTGAGCGAGCATGTCTCTCGCACTCATCTCCCGACACTCACGGTAGCACCTACGTGTTGCAGGTAGTAGTGAGCGAGCATGTCTCTCGCACTCATCTCCCGACACTCACGGTAGCACCTACATGTTGCAGGTAGTAGTGAGCGAGCATGTCTCTCGCACTCATCTCCCGACACTCACTGTAGCACCTACGTGTTGCAGGTAGTAGTGAGCGAGCATGTCTCTCGCACTCATCTCCCGACACTCACGGTAGCACCTACGTGTTGCAGGTAGTAGTGAGCGAGCATGTCTCTCGCACTCGTCTCCCGACACTCACGGTAGCACCTACGTGTTGCAGGTAGTAGTGAGCGAGCATGTCTCTCGCACTCGTCTCCCGACACTCACGGTAGCACCTACGTGTTGCAGGTAGTAGTGAGCGAGCATGTCTCTCGCACTCGTCTCCCGACACTCACGGTAGCACCTACGTGTTGCAGGTAGTAGTGAGCGAGCATGTCTCTCGCACTCGTCTCCCGACACTCACGGTAGCACCTACGTGTTGCAGGTAGTAGTGAGCGAGCATGTCTGCGCGTTCGTCGTCCGGTTCGTGGTCCGGTGCCGGCGGCACGCCGCCCGACATCATTGACCTGGACAAGTTCATGCGCGGTGCTGTGCGGCCACAGCGCACCGACGCGCCCTCGCTGCGCTGGTGAGTGACACACACACATACACCCATTCATCATCGTTTCAGCTGAATGACATACAGTGCTGGTCTCTCCCAAGTGTCGCCATATTGACTGCTCCTCAGCGTCTCGTGTCCAATGGATTCCCTCGAGCTTCACCAGGTCAGCGGTCTATCATACCCACAGAACATATGAAAGAGGTTAGAATGGCTTTGTGGGCAGGGCAGATGTGCCACAAAGTAGGGCAATGCTCATAGTTCAACTACCTACCAATAGCAAACTTGCGATCTAGTGTGCGTATGGTCTGTTAGTTGCATAATGCGCGTTCGTATTTGTTTATAGCCTGTAGTGGAGTTAAAGGGTGGGAGACAAGCGGCGACACTCGTTGTAGTACAAATCGTAAAGTATTTCCTTTCTAACCTCTTTCATCTTTTCTGTGGTCGTACCTACTAAATCTGCTTAGCCTTTCTCTACTATGTATGTCGGGTTCGGCTTCCAGTACTGCTGGATGAGGCTGAATATCAGTGTTCTTCATGGTGCGACTTCCTGTCCCAACGTCACAACAAACTTACAAAATACCACCAGACAGCCAAACTTACATGACGCGAACTGTGCATCCCAAAGCACACTGTGAACTCCGGTGTTTTAAAGAGTCCTTGTTTTGTTATCAAGTAGGTATAATTATAATTGTACAGTTTTGGCATATTACCTAAGTATTTCTTTTTTCTATTTTCAAAATAACATGACTCAAACATGTAGTGCACAGTTCCATTCCTTTCGTACAAACCATTCTTCGTCTTTCATTGTTTGAGTTTTTGTGATGACACAGCGGCGATAAGTTGGTGGTAGACGCGGGGGGCGTGGACCGCAAGCCGGGCGCGCTGGGCCCCTGCACTCCGGCCCCCGCGGGCCGCAAGCCGGGCGTGCTTGGCCCTGGGACGCCGGCCACAGCGCCCGCCTCACTGTCCCCGCCCGCGCCGCCGCCGCTGACCGCACCCAGCGACTCCAGCAGCAGCCACCCGCGACGCCACGGCAAGCACTACTCACACGACTCCGGGTTGTCCGACACCAGCTATGCGCGTCGCAAACATCGGCCACACAGGTACGAACTCACTTTTCAACCTTGTTACTTTTTTATTGTTGATAGTTTGCGCTTTTCGAAGACGTAATGCGACATTCACCAGCCCGCACTGCGCCTGCGTGGTGGATTACGGCTCATTCCCTCTCCTAGAGAGGAGGCCCAACAGTGGGAACATTATAAGGCCGACTATGCTATGCTATAGGTTTTTGCTTGACTGCTATCTCACTTGATGGAAAGCGACGATGCGGTCGACGATGAAACACTCTTATCTAGAAGAAACATATTCACTTTTGACTTAAAGATTTCCGGGTTGTAGCCATGAGGAAACAGACTCCGGCATCCACTCTCTAGCTGTTCGCACAATGAGTCTGTTCCCAAAACGTTTTGTGCGTGTAGGAGGGATGTCCACCATGTACCGGTGTCGCATCGCCGTACGTCTGATGGTCCGATGATGGTACGGGCGCGGGCGGAATTAGGTTATACAATTCTGACGCACTCTCCCTGAAATGTGACCGGTAGAATACCGATAGACTAGTAAGTGGGTGTCGATGCTCAAGACTTTGAAGCCCCAACTCGACGAGTGCATCATTGCCAATTATCCTTTTGACTCGCCTCTCAATCGCCTCAAGTGCATCATGAGAGCAATACTCCATACACGATCAAACTTGCGCTTAATAAAGTTTGAGCAGCTGTTCTGGCGTGAAGTACTGTCTGATCTTCGTGAGGATTCTCAGCTATTTTT
The DNA here is from genome assembly GCA_929112965.1 of Mythimna albipuncta. Taxonomy (NCBI): domain Eukaryota; kingdom Metazoa; phylum Arthropoda; class Insecta; order Lepidoptera; family Noctuidae; genus Mythimna; species Mythimna albipuncta. The sequence continues at coordinate 155,775 of OV815986.1, read as the reverse complement.
GCAGCCAGTTGAGCAGTTACTAACGGCATAAAGGCAAGAAGTGGTTAAACGAGAACGTTCGCGGTACATACTCTATAATATTGTAATTGTAATTTGTAACTGTTGGGTACGGCCAGCGAAATAGTCGTTATTACGTAGGTATGATCTGGAATTAATTGTATCTTAGGGTCGACGCTGCGTTAACCGGGCGCCCGCACGGTCCCACACAAAAGTGCTCCATCGCGGGCAGCCACGCCCTGCAGCCATTTTGCTACGTAATAATACATTAAAGTTCTCCATCGACACGACTTCAAGCACACCGTTAAAGTTGAAATAGCGACACTGCGCAGGTAATAATCCGGTTTCCGCTATGGAGATCGTCGCATACGACACACGTGCTACTTCACGCGACGAGTGCCCGCGCGGGCGCCCGCTTAACGTATCGATGGCCCTTACTAATGCCACAAGAAACGACTCGATGTGTGTCGTAATTTGCTTTCCAACTCCATATTTCTTTTATGAAGCAACTACCTAGGTATATTTTTCTCTTTTTTTTTCTTGTATTTTTTTTTTAATTGAGATATATTGCTATTGCTTGACTGCGATCCCACCTGATGGTAAGTAGCGATACAATCTTTGATGGTGAGGCGCACTAGTTTATTAAGAGCCTATTCACTCTAGCCTTGAAGACACCCAAATTATAATCGGACGGGAAGACCGCAGCAGGCAGACTGCACATTGACATTGACATTTTTGCACTTATAAGATATAAAGATAAATGATTGAGCCCCGCATATACTCTCTCAATCTATTTCTATTTTAATTGTCCAAAATTACTATGCGCTAACAGACGCGTGGTAGGCGGCGATAACGCGGGCGTGCGCGCGCCCCGAGCATCCGCCGGTGGCTCCAGCGACTCGCTCCGAGCTTTCCGGGCTGTCTGCGAGCGAGCGCTGCTCGACCAGCAGGCTCAGATCGCTCGCGTCGCTCAGTTGTGCGAGCGCCTGTCCGAGCGCCCGCCTCCGCGACGGCGCTCGGACCGCTCCGTGACCGACACGAGCGACGTGAGCTCGAGCAGTCGGAGCACACGTGACCAGCGGCGCAAGGACAAACATCGGGTAACCTAGAACTTGCTATTTATTGTCTAGTTTGGGTGTTGTTTTATGTTCTTTTAGTGAATGAGTTATACCTATTAAGAGGCTCCTTTTCCACTCGCCTCGCCAACATCGAGCAAGGTTTAAAAGCTTGTTGCTTCATCTAACGCAATCCAACGCGATGTTTGATGAAGGGGCAACGCAAAAAAAGAGAGATAACGCCTGAAAAGTCTGTTAGCATTCGGTCAAATATTCCACATAACTTGTTCCTGGAAATACGTATTGTTTTTATACCTTTAAAAGCTTTTCAGAAAAAAATCGTCATTTAGAATCTCGATTTAATATGCAAGGTTTCTATTGATTTAGGTACTTTTTTATATTTTTAATATATGAGTACATTATGGAGGGCCAAAATTAACTTAGGTGTCTAAAATTGAAGATTTTCAGAGGCTCTTTAGTTTTACTTTTTGTTTTCATTAATTTTACACAAGTTTATGTTTTGATTTCTATAGAAGCCTAGATAATATCCACAAAATAGCTATATAAAAAAATATCTGGAGAAAGATGTTAATAACATCATAATTTTGTAAGAAAGAGATAGTGCTATTCATCCTGTACAGCTCTGTCTCCCTTTCACAGCAGAATCATGATGAACTTTAGGGAACTCGTTGTGCGTTCCGATCACCGAAATGGTACTTTACAGTTACTTAGCTCGAGCTCGACAAATCAGCCAGTTTCTGCGCAGACCGAGGAGTGCAAGACGTACAAGATCATCATGAACAAGCTGGACGAGCTCAACCGGCTGTTCGCGGCGCGCGCGCGCTCCCCGCCGCCCGCGCCGCCGCTGCGCCGCCCTCCCGCCTCGTCCGGCTCGGTGTCCGTCTCGGACAAGCTTGTCGCGACCGAGCCCAGCGCCGAGAAGACGCGCGACCTGCACGTCGCGCATAATGTCCTTACAGTAACCTTATGTTCTAGTTTGTCTTTTGTCTACTTCTTAGTGCTATATTTCACCGAGACATGGCGGCGTGACCAGTCGCCGCTACCAACAAAATGTATACAGCTCTATAGAAAGTTACTCACCTGGTGTTCATTTGGTTACGCAACCAATTTGGTGGCGCGACCAGCTCGAACGTGTGGCGACTCTGGTGTCTAGTTTAGTAGCTTAGGCGCGACCAGTTGCGCCGCCATGGTGTCCCGGTAAAATGCAGACCTAGCTACCAAACTAGACCCCGGAGTCGCCACACGTCCGAGCTGGTCGCGCCACCAAATTGGTTGCGCAACAAAACAGACATAAGGTGAGTAACTCTCTATAGAGAGTTGTATACGATTTATTGGTAGCAGTGACTGGTCGCTCCGCCATGGTGTCTCGGTGAAATGTAGCCCTTAGTGTGAACAGAGCTTAGAGGTACGTCAGGGCTAATGTTCGCTAGTGCCGCGGGGATATTCAGAAAAGGAAACCAGTGGTTTAAGAACGCAAAGGGCAATTGAAGGACACTAGTGTTGTTTTAGTCACTAAGTCTAACACGCCCTTCTGTTCCACCCAGGCCTGAAGAATTCATTAGATGATTTACCACCTTAAAAAAAGCAAAATAAAAGCCTAACAGAATTTTTATACGTATTCACGGATATCGACCTGCCATATCCGCGCTTACGCGGTGTCGGTGACATAAGAAGGTGGCATACAGTTATAATTAGGTACTTTTAAAAATAAAAACATAAAATGAAATTAGATAAATACTCAGGTACCAGAAATGAACAGTATTGGATGAATCAAAATTATACATATACTTACATATATAGAATATTTTTTTTTTTTTTGACGCTGCTATGGCGTGCAGTTAAAATTGTAGCCCATCTGTAAATATCTCCGTTTGTATAGAAAACACGCACAGTCCAACACACTGAAAATGCATTGACGCGCGTTCATGCATATTACGCACCTACATGCGGAGAAACATGCGTTCACGCGTGAATTTACAAAACGCACCTACGCGCGTGATTGCGTAAAAAGTCCGCACGATGATGCAGATCTGCGCTTCCGCAAGTACGTGCGTAGGTGCGTTTTCACGCGCTACGCTGTGTGGTCCGTGTCAGTGTGATAACCGCCATAATTATATAGTTCCCGCTTGAATGTTAATGATTTTCAGACGCTTGGCGGTTCCACGTACGGCGCTTGCGGGTCGTGCGGCGCGGGGGCGCCAGCGTGCGGCGCGGCGGCGCGGCTGCCGGCGCTGCGCGTCACCGCCAACACGTGCGCGCTCGACATCGCGCCGCACGACGCGCTCCCGCCACACAACATCGCCCACGAGAGGTATACGCACAGCAAAAATAGGTATGTCCCCATAACGTCTACATTTTTTTAAAATTATTATTGTTAGGCTTGCGTTTGACCACCATCTCACCTGATGGTAAGCGATGATTCGCACGCTTGTCTAGAAGTAACCTATTCACTCTTGACTTAAAGACCCCTAAGTTGTATCTATGTTGTGTTGTGAAGGAAAACATCGTGACGAAACCCGCATGTCCTAGAACAAAAAGTTCGAAGACATGTGACATCCACCAACCCGCACTGGGCCCGCGTGGTGGATTACCTACTACCCATTCCCTCTCCTAGAGCGGAGGCCCGAGTCCCAGCGGTGGGAACATTAAAAGTTTGATGATGAAGACGGTGATGATGATGAAGTTGTACCTCAATAAGGTTGATTTGGTTGTGTACCGTCACCATCACGTGCCCATGGTTTATGTGTGCTATTTTCTATAACAACGATAACTCTAAGCTATCAATAAAAAAAATCCAAGTATGTCTGCTTACACGTCAATAGTACATTTTGATACAAGTGGGGAAAGTTTGTCATTGCAACCGAAGCGAAATTCACCCGAGCCGTCTAGACGAGGGTGTTATGGAGTTGAGTGCTGCAGTCACAAATCTCCACGTGTATTAAACGACACTTATGAAGAAATACTAACTTTCTCTGAAAATTACGCCGCATTTTTGTTCATTTTGTAGGTACTGAAGAAAATTTTCGAAAGTTGCCATACATTTCCTATGCTTGTTCCTATGCTTGACAATCTAACCAAAAGTCAAACTATTGGTTATCTTACTGGTCTGACGCGTCCCAACATCACCCCCTTTGTTTTCACCCCAGTCAACTCGGAAGAAATCAAAAAGATTATCCTCTCCATTAAATCCAAAGCAGTGGGTTGCGATAACATTAGTCGTCACATGATCGTGTCTGCTTTGGATCAACTTCTTCCTGCTATATCCCACATCGTTAATTTTTCTCTATCCTCATGTATATTTCCTTCCCTATGGCGTAAAGCCTATGTTCGGCCACTACCCAAGGTTCCTAACAACTCCCTTTCCGGGCACTTTCGTCCAATTTCCATCCTACCATTCCTGTCCAAAGTGCTCGAGGCCTGTGTTCATAAACAGTTCTCCAAGTTCATTTACCAGAACTCTCTCATCAGCCCATTCCAATCTGGATTCAGGCCCGGGCACAGTACTGTCACAGCTCTCCTAAAAGTGACTGACGATATAAGGCGGGGAATGGAGGACACCAAAGTTACAACTTTGGTGTTAATTGACTTCTCCAATGCCTTTAATACCGTCAGTCACGAAGTCCTCTTGTCTATCCTTTCTTGTCTTATGGTCTCTCACGAGGTACTGGAATGGTTTTCTTCTTATCTTCGGGGGCGCCAGCAGTCAGTTCGTGCTAGAGACTCTGCTTCAGGGTGGTGCGACCTTGTAGCTGGCGTCCCTCAAGGCGGTATTTTATCCCCTCTTTTGTTTTCTGTTTTTATAAACTTTATAACTGCTAAGCTTCAGTGTGCGTATCATCTCTATGCTGATGATTTGCAATTGTACTGTCGGTCAAGTGTGGACAACATATCGGATGCGATCGAAGAGCTAAACCGGGATTTACGGGTAATTAAAAACTGGTCTGATAGATTCGGTGTGGCGGTTAATCCTACAAAGTGTCAGGCTATTATAGTTGGGAGCCCCCATAGTCTAAGAAAGCTAGATGGACTAACTGTACCCCCCGTAATCTTCAACAATACGGTGATCCCGTTTGGCTCTGAGGTCAAGGATCTTGGTCTGTATGTTGATGCTTGTCTGGATTGGCGGAAGCAGATTGCAAAGCTCAGTCAAAAAGTCACTAGAACGTTACGGTCTCTCTATCGTCTGAAGAATCTTCTCCCAGCTCACATAAAGGCAATGCTTGTACAATCCCTAATCTTTCCCATAATCGACTATGCTGATGTGTGCTACTATGACCTGAATGCAGATCTTCTCAATAAACTTGACCGGCTTCTGAATAACTGCATTCAATTTGTCTTCAACCTCCGCAAGTACGATCATGTATCCGAGCATCGTTTGCTTTTAAAATGGTTACCCATTCGTCAGCGCAGAGCGCTAAGGGCCTTGACTACTCTGTTCTCTTTTCTGGATAATCCTTCTTCCCCTTCTTATCTGATTTCAGAACTTCAATTTCTTTGCTCTGGGCACAATAGAAATCTTCGGTCTGCTAATAATCGTCTTCTACGATGTCCCTCACACCGCTCTGGGTTTATCCACTCTTCCTTTTTCGTCCAGGCGATATCTCTTTGGAATGCGCTCCCTCTGAATATCAGGATGGCAACAAGCCGGTTTTCTTTTAAGGTGAAGGCACGTGAGCATATTCGCAAAATGTTGGTAGAATCATCACCGAGCTAATTGGTTGGATTTGTTTTTTCACAACAGCATTGTTTTTGTTATATGTATGTATCTAAGTATGTATTTACTATTGTATATATTTGTTTCTCTTCTGTTTTGTCTATTTATTAAGTTGCACCTGCCATGTTATGTTTCTGCACCACCCTAAGGTCGACTGGCAGATAATGCCTAAGGCATTAAGTCCGCCTTTGTACAGTTTTTGTGCATAAAGCTTTAAATAAATAAATAAATAAATAAATTTTAGTTTTGATTTAGTTGGCAGCAAGCTATCGCGAGTATTTGTTAACGTAATCACAATATCGGGCAGCGCCGGTAGCATCTGAAGAATTCTCTTCAAATCTTAAATCCAAAATTTTATTCACAAAATATAACACAAATAAACAATAATATTTTCCCGCGCTTTACCTTTGCAGGTTAAAGAAGAAGCAAAGGTACAGTTGTCATCACGGATCTTGAGCGCTCGGCGTCAGAGTGGGGATCGCTTTGCGCATTCCATACATTGGCGAGCCAATCGTCTTCGTTGTTCGATACGATCAGGAGTGACGTCTATGACGCGATGGCGCGGCGAGTCAATCACTGACACTCCCCGCCCCAGCGTCTCACTTCGCACCACTAAAGAGACCGAATATTTGACTTCTGCGCAACCGCTCAAGATCCGTGATGGCAACTGTATCAAACCGTATACATCCTAATTCAAAAAATTTTGAATTTAGAACACAGATAATGTTAATTTGTTGATAATAACAAATTATTGTGTAAATAATCTTACTTATTCATTATATTCTATTCATAAAACACAATTGAAATTTTCATTAAATATTAAAACCTTAAAAATATACACCTCTTTGCTTTAAAAAAAATAATAATAACGGTTGAACGTGACGAAACAGGAATGAAAAAGGCTCTTGTTATGATAAATTAAAAAAAAAAAAAAACACGAGGGTGATAAACATGGCATGGCATATCGAACCTATTGGTAGTGCGATAAGAGCCTGTTTTCTAGTAAGTGTATTGAAAAGTCCTTTGCCACAAAATTGGTACAGAAGTCAAGCTGCTTTATTCTTCAATACTGTGTTTGGATTGTGTTGCGGCTACAAGGGCGTTGAAGGTCACGGATTGCAACTGCTGTCTACACGGATTGAAACTAGCAAGGTCACCCCTGTTGGGACGCTGGATTGAAGACTGACCAGAAGGTTGCAAACTCACGCCCCAGTTAAGGTCACCTTGCTAGTTATAACTCGGGAATCTTTAAGTCAGAAGTGAAGAGGTTACTCTTCTAAGTAAGCGTGTTCCATCGTCGACCGCGGCGTCGCTTTTCATCAAGTGAGATAGCGGCCTAGCGCGACCTTGGTTGGAACGCTAGTTTGTAAATGTCTTGTCCACGTGCTAATAGCACGCGTTCCTGCAGTCTCTCTGTAGCATTCGGTTGTGTTGTGCAGCGTGTTGCAGTGCGAGAGCCGCGCGGCCACGGCCACTAGCGGCGGCGACCCTCGCTGCGGCTTCGACCTCGACGACCCAGTGCATGTGAGTGAAACTTTCAGCTGGCAGCTGGCATGCCAGTGGCATCCACCAATCACAACTCGAACAGCATACTGGCATGCTAGCTCTTCGCATACTTTTGTGCGAGCTGAGTCACTGACACTGACTACGAGTATATAACACTGGACAGGCTGTTCCATATGTCTGACAGCTAATTTTTTGTACCTATTTGAAGCGCCCCTCGCGAGCGTCCAGAGAACTAATTTTGACGTATCGTATAATGCAAAAAAATTAGCAATCGGATTTCTAGATTACTTCCTACAAACAAAAAAACAAACTTTATCTCTTTACAATATTAGTGTAGACAGCTAGGGCATCGACCGCCACTGGCTATAATAAATGCACCAACTCTATAATTAATGGTTCAGTTATACTCGCAAGCGAAACGGTTGCAAGCGATGTCGGCGACGACGCGGCGCGCGCGCAGCGTGGACCCCCCCGCGCAACGCTTCAAGCACTTCGAGCGTGACGAGCAGCGCTCGCACCGGCCGACGAGCGGCCGCGAGCGCCCGTGCGAGCCCACGCTCTGCTCGCTCTGCCGCGGCTACTGGCGCGCGCTCACGCACTACCTCGCCGTGCAGCTGTTCTGCTATCCCGACGCCGCCGTGCACTGATGTCATTGTTTTAGTTATGTTGTTGCAAATATATCATACTTCTGAGCTGACGAGAGCCTTTTCTTTTTTTTGTTGCAAATATAACCTAGCGCACACCGCTGGCGGCCGATAGAGCACATTTCTTTTAAAACGCGCGGGCGGATTCCGCGGGCCCCGGCTCGCCCATGGAGGGTTCCGTAGCAGCAAGTAACATAATATAAAAGTACTTGTAGTACGTTGTAACTTTTGATCGATGTTTTAATAATAGTGTATTTTTTTAGATTTATGACGTATTAAAAAAAAAACTAATTACTAGATCTCGTTCAAACCAATTTTCGTAGGTAGTTATCATGGTAATGTACATCATTTTTTTTAGTTTTATCATTCTCTTATTTTAGAAGTTACAGGGACACACACACACACACACATTTTACCACTTTGGAAGTGTCCCTCGCGTAAACTATTCAATTGAGAAAAAAAATATATTAGAAACCTCAATACCATTTTTGAAAACCTATAGATACCTCACACGTATGGGTTTGATGAAAAAATTTTTTTTTAGTTTCAGTTCTAAGTATGGGGACCCCAAATTTTTTTTTTCTATTTTTGTGTGAAAATCTTAAAGCGGTTTACAGAATAGATCTAGTTACTAAGTTTCAACAGTATAGCTCTTAGTTTCGGAAAAAAGTGGCTGTGACATACGGACGGACAGACAGACAGACAGATAGACATGACGAATCTATAAGGGTTCCGTTTTTTGCCTTTTGGCTACGGAACCCTAAAAAAGATGCCACGAGTGAACTCGCGTCGCCGCGGACAGTCGCGGGTTTAGGTATACAATGAGTTCCAAGTAAGAATAGGATCGATGGCCATGTTGTGACGTCACGTCATACTGTCAAATCGCAAGGAATTGGGCAAAATTAAAGAACTCGGAGATGAGCAAAATTGAAGAACTGGATTCGGATTAAACTTTTTTCATTCACAGTTAATAAATAAATTAAATTTAAAAAAAATCTTGTTTTGCTTACCATAATAGTTCATCATTTTGACAGTATGACGTGACGTCACAACATGGCAGTCGATCCTATTCTCATTATGAACGCATTGTTCTATGAAGTACTCTGTGGTCGCGACACAAAATAGATCGGTACATGTCGGTACAGAAGTCAATCTACATTATGTATGCGCGCTCGAGCAACGCACACATAGACACCGCTCACGGACACGATATCTCGGAGCGTCTCGACCCACTCGTCGAACAGTTCCGGCTGAAACGCTCATTAGTGTGCGTCCACCGAGCGTAGGTATAAAAAGTGAAGTACATACATGAGATTGTCTTCTGTACTTACCTATCTATTTTGTGGTCGCGGGCAGGATCGACGCGCGTGCTTGCGTGATCTCTCGCGGTGACCCCGAGCAAAAAGTGGGGAAAGTTTTTGCAGAGATTTTTGATATTTCTAGTACCCATATCATAAATGGTCTCATGCGATAGGATCAAATGCATATTAATTTTTAGTTGGTATTTGAGCTTTTATTGCTGACTGTACTTGTTTTCAAAAATTAAGAGTGGTCTCCTAGGAACGTTTGAATCTTGTAAAAACTATAACGGTTAAGGTACCAGCCCTAACTGCGCCGTCTTAATAATCCACCCTATTATTTTTTTTAAAGTGATATAAACTAGTGCCTGACTGCGATCCCACCTGATGGTAAGCAGTGATGCAATTGCTGATGGTGAGGCGCACTAGTTTATTAAGGGCCTATTCACTCTAGCCTTGAAGACACCTAAATTATAATCGGACGGGAAAACCGCAGCAGGCAAGTTGTTCCAGTCCTTCGTTCTACACGGTATAAAGGACGAGGCAAAACGCTTAGTCCGGACCGTAGAGGTTTCAACAACGTAAGTTACGTAAGGGTGGATACTCACCGTACGTCGCGTTGTCCGGTGGTAGAAATGAGATGGCGGAATCAAGTCCAACCAACTCAAGTCCTCCAAAATGCAACCTGTAAAACACCGAAAGGCTGGCTATCCTACGCCTGTGCTCAAGTCTACCAATGAGCACTTAGCACTCTCTACCACCGAGTCCAAAGCTGACTGCTGGGCTGGACTGAATTATGGTTGCATTCTAGCCTTGCCTTGCATAGAATGGAAAGTCACTGCGATATTATGTGTCTGGAGGCACCCTTCATACAGTGACCGTGCTGCTAAACCTAACCAGTTCCCTCAAACTTAGGGTTACCTGATGAAAAAATCAAGTCCGGAGAAAAGTCCTGATTTGTATTGAAAAATCCTGAGATTTCTAACAATTTGATAATTTTTACTCTCTGCGATGCGCATTACTAACTCATAGTAATGCCCATCGCACTCAAAATGCCAAAAGAAAATTAATTTTACTTACTCTTTATTCATTTGTTTTTTTAGCTTGTTTAACTTTTAAGTGCGACTGAGAGCAGTGGTGGCCGAGTGGTAGGTCGCCGACTTACGAGTTGTAGGTCGCGGATTCGAACTCAGCCAGGCGCATTACTTTGTGTAATTTATTTCATCACCGCTGCTCTCAAAACGGCGAAGGAAAACATCGTGAGGAAACCGGCATGTCCTCCAATAATTCGATGACATGTGACATTACCAACACGCGCTGGGCCCGCGTGGTGGATTACGGCCCATTCCCTCTCCTAGAGAGGAAGCCTGAGTTCCAGCAGTGGGAACCTTAAAAAAGGCTGATGATGAACTTTTAAGTGTGTTGAACTTTGAACCTAAGCTGTATTTTATATAAAATTCTAAAAATTCTGAGATTTCACGAGATTTGCAAAATACAGCCGCAATCCTGAGAAGAGTTCAAAAATCTTAAAATCTCAGGACAAATCCTGAGATATGGTAACCCTACTCGAACTGCTCTCACTGGAACTTATCTATTTACAGAACGGATCGGTATTCTCCCACATATTTTTCTATACTATGAACCTATGGAATTAGTATCTTCATAATTATGTTCATAGTTTTGAGAGACAAAAGTCATAACAGGCACGGTAAAGACGCTGCGTTTTAGGTACTGTATCGAATTTTATGAATTTCTATATTTAGACCATGGTCCGGAGCGAGGAGGAATGGCAGGCGGTCGCCTCCTTCTGCGAAGCGAAGTAATGCTCGCAAAGGAGGAGGCCGACCGCATCATGCAACGGCGCTCACAGCGCCCCAGCTGCCGCCGGGATTCCGATCCCGATTTCCGGCCACCCGTAGGAGCGGGCTTGCGGACAACGAGCAATGGGTAGCTCGCTGTCCGACCGTCCGGTAACTGTCCAGACCGAGCCCTAGTTGTCGACGGCACGCACTGTTTCAGCTGGGGCTAAGCCTGGTGGGGCTAGGGTCTGTTTCCGAAAGGGAAGCTCGGCCCCGGTATGAAAGACAAGAACGAACGGTGTGGGTTTTTAGTCAGTAAGAGTCTGACACTATTCTATCTCCTGCTCCGTCCAGGAGCGGGGGATATCATTTCGATGATTTTTACCAATCGAAAAAAAAAAGGTTTAAAACTTACAAGTTACAACAAAAATGTGGATATGTTGTTCATTGCGTTGAGAACGTGAGCTCGGCGATCGCAGCATACCCGAGGAAAAACATCAGTTTATCGTAAAAAAACAGTGGCCAAATGGGGCTTCCTAGACCCATCTCCAACACAGTGCAAGTGTGGAGCCGCTGCACAGGACATGCGCCACCTGCTGTGCTGCCCATTCTGCACCGGCCAACAATAGAGCTGTACAGGTAGCAAATATTGGTCAGAAAGAGTATAGTTTGAAAGCATCGACACGAAAAGAAGAAGATGTGTGCGTCGATCTAGCGTAGCTGTGTTTTACACGATGGTTTTACAGGATCGGCTTGTAAGTGGGAAACGGTCCCCTCGACCGCAGTTTGGACGCTTCGTCTATGCACAATGGCTCGACGGTTGAATCCTCCACAAAGTCCTCCGCCACGACTGACAGAAGAGCTCTCTGGCCGCTAACACACGTCAGCAAGAAAATAAAAACTTGACAGAACAGAACAAAAGAAAATTTCGGACATGACACAATCAAAATTACTTGTGAAAATAAAGAAATAAAATATCATGTGTACCATCAACAACACCATGTAGTGAGCTGACCGCACGACACTGTGAAACCTCTCAAATATGAAATATTCAAGCGCTGGCATCTGGTGGCTACTCTGTCTACTCATTCAGGTGGGAGCGAGCGCGCGAGTGGGCCGCGGCCTGGACCCGCGGCCGCGGGACCTCCGGGGCCCGGGCCCTTGCCTTGCGTCCGCAGCGCGTGTCCATAACTAGCCAGAAACAGCGAATAACGCGGTACAGATAGGTCGTGACGCAAAGTGTTTGTGTAGTTAGGGCACATGAGTAAATACTGTACAGAGACAAAGCTTGAACATGCAAAACGTTACCTATTTTGGTAGGGTTGTTACAATAGGTGAACACAAATTAAATAAAACAGTTTTATTATTTAGTATGACAGAATATTTTACAAATTACTTACACTAATAATTTTCTTTTCTGTATCTAACAAAGTTGGTTTTCTAGTATTTCGTTGCCAACATTGACAATATTAGTTTCAAGATCGACATATTTGCGGAAATTGATCGAGCAATTCAACAAATGCGATAAAATTATCAGGAGGTAAGTATAATTAAAAAAACCATTAATACAATACAATAAACTACCATTATTAATAATAAAAAACCACGTTTTTACATTAAAATGTTTAAACTCGGTAACTAACAAAACTAACCCTAAGATTGTCCACTGACTGTGCCTGTGTGCGGTTTTATTCAGTCCGCGTTCGCAACAAGTGGCCAGTGGACACTCACACATCCCCCCCACGCTTGTAGAACTGCAGCGCAACCGATTCACGCGGTTGTATGAAGCTTTGTCTCTGTACCGTTTATTTACTCATGTTGTTAGGGCTTCCCTGGGAAGTATACCTACGCCGGAATCTTGCTAAGGATTGCGTTTAAACACGGTTTGAAATCTAATTACGACGTGGATTTGCGTTTTTATGTAGGTACATTTAACAGATGTTTATGAAATGGAATACTGAATGCTTGTGACTAGGGCGACAGGGGTTTGCGTGCTCAGCTTGAGCATGTGTCGTTCGGGACGCACGCATAAATTTACCGTCGTATGCCTCAGGTTGATGCAAGCCTGACGAACCATTCGCGGCACATGTCTCGCGATGTCTGTACGCGGCTTCAGAGCGACGCGACACACACGAGAGCCACGTCTGATTTAGTAGAGTCGCGTGGATCTAAAGTAGCTCTACAAATCTATTTTCTATACAACATTAGTTTTAGTTTATGTGAAACCTGTAACACGTGTCTAGTATTTTTATGTAAAGAATCTATGTACAAAATTTCATAACTGTACCTATCATGAAAAATCACAGAGTTATAAGCTTGTTATGTCAGCAACAATACATAGTCACCGGGCCATCCAGGCGATTGAGGGGTTTTGTTTTGCACTTGCACCGTGCTGTTTGCTGGCGCCTAATACTCGCTATAACCTATCGTAATATGTATTTTTGGAAAAAAAATATAACATGGTATAAAAACTATTGGAATAAATTCAGTTAACGATTCTAAACAAAATACGAGTATATTCAGGTTTCGTATAAACTAAAAGTAATGTATGGAGCCTTCCTGATTTCTTGACTAGTGCCTGTCAATGGTTTAATTATAATAAATGCTTGAAAAAGGCGAAAACTACACTAGACCGACACACACGTGGACCACGCCTGATGTGCACGTAGCGGCGCGTTGTGTGGTGTGGATCTCATGTGGCTCTGCAAGTCTAGTTGCCATGTAACATGTTTGGAGCAGAGCAGTGGTGGCCGAGTGGTAATGGCTCCGACTTATGAGTAGTCGGTTGCGGGTTCAATTCAAACCCAGCCAGGCGCATTACTTTTTGTAATTTATCTCATCACCACTGCTCTCAAAACGGTGAAGGAAAACATCGTTAGGAAACCGGCATGTCCTAGAACCAAAAATTCGAAGACATGTGACATTCACCAACCCGCATTGAGCTCGCGTGGTGGATTACGGTCCATTCCCTCTCGTAGAGACGAGGCCTGAGTCCCAGCAGTGGAAACATTAAAAAGGCTGATGATGATGATGATGCTACGTTTACATGTGGGCCCAGTCTCGGCCAATCGCTATTGTGTAGCCATTGTTTAAACGCGGAAACCCCGTTAACACAGTGGCGCTTGGCCAAGGCTAGGGCCCACATGTAAACGTAGCATAATAATATTGTAGGATTCCATATCGTAGCGTGTTGAAAAGGCTGATGATGACAATGTTAGGACACCGTCGCGCCCAATAGCCTGATTTGCGTAAAATCAAACAAGCCAAATATCGTTAGTTTTATAGTCGTTCGATCGAAGTCCTATCCAAAAGCGGTATTTACGATCTATCGACTTATTTCCAGTTACATTAATAAGTATTCTACGAGGATAATGTAATACAGATGTTTTTTTTTAAATCGACGAATTTCAAACGACTGTAAAATCGGTGTCGTTCAAGTTCAAACTCGATTTATGGATGTGAATACGGAAATTGTCTCAACGAATAAATCGCTACGATATCGTTACGGTTTTGATTACGTGGATCGGGCTACAGATCGACGTACGTGGCTCACGTGTGTGCAATGTAGTTCTACTTTGAGACTGTGTGATGCAGGTGGTTGGCGCTCTCGCCTGCGGCAGAAAGAAGCCTTCGTGCCGGCCGCCGCGCTGCCCAGGGGGCTGCAGGCCCAAGTACTGGTAACTGTTGAGCTGGCCGCGACGACACCCGCGATACAAACTGTAAACTAACTAATTATACTATGGTAAGTTCTTTATATATTACTAGCTGTGCCCGCGAACTTCGTACCGCCTAATTTTTTTATTTTTTTATTATGAAAAATAGATGTTGGCCGATTCTCAGACCTACTCAATATGCTCACAAAATTTCATGAGAATCGGTCAAGCCGTTTTGGAGGAGTATGGCAACGAAAACTGTGACACGAGAATTTTATATATAAGATATAGAGAAATAAAAAAAAACTTTTATTTGACACACAGGCAGGGCCCGATCTAAGGGTTCGTTTAAATATTTTTCATTACGTTCAATTTAAATATTATTATTTTTGTATGAAAATATGATGAACTAAAATATGATAAAAGTTCTAAAAGTCATAGAACAAAAGTGGTTGTCTATGACGCTAGTAACACAGTCCAGAGGTTTCCGGTGTTTTACAAATAACCCTGTCTAATGTATATTTGTTTTATTTATATATTTGAACCCTTGTTTTCTTAATAATATTTTTTTTTTATGCATCGGCCATGTGTTCTCTTCACCACCCTAGGTTGACTGGTAGAGAATGCTTAAGGCATTAAACGGAAAAGTATATATTAAGAAGAATGATGAGTCTCCTACTATTGTTATAAATTGTGAGTCACAGGTACATAATCTCTTACAGCTTAAATGACTAGTTCTCATTTTAAAAGCGATTTACAATTCTTTGTTTATTTTCCCACTGTATTTTACTTATTTGTTAAACTTTCATCGGTATTTTAAAGTCTCAAAATTAATTAGAATTAAGTTAAACACTAAGTTAGATTATAAGAATAAGTTCTGTTTTGCTTACCATTCGCGCCCTAACACTCATTTTTCTTCGCTCAAACCTACATTGAATTCGGATACCAATTTCACAAACTATCAAACCACACATAACTCTACACACTCACAAACACGCACATCCACCCTCACACACACAAGAAAAAATAAGACGAATATGATTATGTTATCCTACATCTATAAAACTTGTTTAAATGGATAACACTCTACTCACTTTGAATGAAATCGACAATTCCGAAATAGCTCAAGTGTTTGACTGTGATATTGCTGACTTTACTAAGCATATGGCACCTATCTCTTCCGGCTTTGCTATTGTCTCGCAGAATATTAGATCGGTCTATTCTAATTTTGATGATCTACAATTAAATTTACAGAATCTTGGAATAGAGATTGATCTGGTAATCTTAACCGAGTGTAGGTTAAACTTAAATAAACCAATACCCCAAATAACTAGCTATAACTCATACCAAACTACAAACCATCTTAATAAGGCTGACGGAGTGGTCGCCTATATTAAAAGCACACACAAAAATAAAACAAGAGAAGTAAAGTTAGCTCATGCGTCTTGCTTAGAGATTCGTGTTGCGCCTGATATTATAGTTGTTGCGATCTATCGATCCCCTTCAATTTCAAACGCAGACCAATTTATTCAGTCCTTAAACAATCACCTGGAAACCCTTTCATCAACCAAAACTATAATAATCACCGGAGATATAAATATTAATCTAATATACAACGAAAATGAGCAGTCACAAGAACGTACAAACCGACTTAACTATCTCAATATGTTAGCAATGCATGGTTTACTCCCTGGTCACTCGCTTCCCACGAGAGATAAAACCTGTCTTGATCATTTTATAATAAAACTCAAACCTGACAATCTAACTGCAACCATTGCAATTATTCACACGACTATAACTGACCACTTCATGACTTTCTTAAAAATCTCAGACCGTACTGACTTAATAAGATGCTCAAAAACCAAAACAATTTTTGATTCAGAGATGGGGCTTGAGCTCCTCAAAGCCAGTAACCTATTGGACCTATTGAAACTAGATAACCCTAATACACTTACTAATAACTTAATCGAAATATTACAAAATTGTGTCGCACTCAGTACAGTTACTCTGAAAATACCTGTGAAAAACAGAGTCCTAAAACCGTGGATGACAGTTGGTTTGTTGCGCTGTATTTTAAACAGAAATCATATGCAAAAGAGACTTAGGCTTGACCCACACAACGAGGTGCTAAAAATCACATACAAAAGGTATCGTAATTACTGTTGTACTATTATTCGAAAACAAAAACGTAAACATGACAGAGATCATCTTTCTAAAGCGTACAGAAATCCTAAAAAAACATGGGCTATAATTAATAAAATCACACAACGTAAACCTAAAAAAACAAATAATTCGGTACTACTAGAGATGCTCTCTACCCCACAGAACTCTGTTGACAAGGTTAATGACTACTTCTGCAACATAGGCAAACTTCTTGCTGAAAACATCACAGCTTCACAGTCCTCAGCAGTAAATAATATCAATCCTGAGTCTGACTCAATCTCGGCTGATAGTCCTTTGGACACATCTTTTGTTCTTCTCGATACAGACCCTGACGAAGTTCGAGCCACTCTAATGAGCTTAAAATCAGATAGCGCTCCCGGCTGGGATAAAATACAAGTCAACTTTCTCAAGTCAGCACATGAACAAATTGTACCAATCATTACCCATTTAATTAATCTGTGCTTTAAGCAGGGAATTTTCCCGGACGCTTTGAAAGTAGCCCTTATAATACCTGTGTACAAATCTGGGGATGAGTCTGACCCGTCTAATTACAGACCAATTTCGGTACTTCCGTCCATTTCAAAAATCCTTGAGAAACTTATTAACTCACGTCTAATTAAATTCCTGACTAAATATAAAATACTGTCGCCTTCTCAGTTTGGTTTTAGACAGGGTAAGTCTACTGAAGATGCAGTTCTGTCACTAACTTCTGCTTTGGTAGAGGGTGTAGATAGTGGAGCAAAGTGTCTAGCTGTCTTCCTTGACCTCAAAAAGGCTTTTGACACAGTGTCGGTGCCTTTACTTTTACAAAGGCTCGAACGCATCGGCATAAGGGGATCCACTCTTGATCTTTTTAAATCTTACCTTAAAAATCGCAAACAAATGGTTAAAATAACGCTTTGTACTAGTTCTGAATCAACTATCACTTTCGGAGTCCCCCAGGGCAGTGTTCTTGGGCCAACCTTATTCCTTATCTATATTAATAACCTCTGCAACATGAAGATTGATGGAGGGCTCATTTTCTCATACGCCGACGATACTGCCATTGTCTTCACTGCTAAGACTTGGGATAATGTTTATAGGTTGGCCGAGTGTGGCCTTGCGAGAATAGCAGCCTGGCTAAACTATAGTCTCCTCACACTGAATGCCTCCAAATCCAACTATATCTGCTTTACTAAATATAATAACTCACAACCGTCTCAAGATTTCCAAATAAAAATCCATAACTGTCCCAATACCCCCGGGTGTTCTTGCTCAAAAATTGACAGGGTACAGCATACCAAATATTTAGGTATTATAATTGACCAGCGCCTGTCCTGGCACATGCACACTGAACTTATTATGAAAAGAGTTAGGAAGCTGATATGGACTTTTAAGACGCTGCGACATGTGGCTTCCAAGCAACTTCTGAAGCAAGTATACATATCACTGGCCCAATCTATACTTATTTACTGCCTATCTTGCTGGGGAGGTACAACAAAACTCAAATTTTTGGAACTTGAAAGAGCGCAGAGAACCTTACTTAAGGTCATATATTTTAAACCCTACAGATATCCCACCCACAGTCTCTACCTATTATCTGATGTTCTGTCTGTAAGAAAGCTTTATGTGCTTCAACTCGTACTAAAAAAGCACACATCCCTTCCGTATCACCCCTCTAAAACAAAAAACAGAAGGAGCTACTTAGTTGCTCCAACTGTCAAGGTTAGATCTGCTTTCGCAAAAAGGCAATACTCAAGACAATCATCTGCTCTATACAATTTACTGAATAAAGAATTACAAATATATTCCATGAAGTTCCGGGACTGCAAAAAGGTTATAACCGATTGGCTTAAAACTAAAACCTACGATGAAATAGAGTCGATTATATGCACTTTGCAATAATCCAAATTAGTTACATTTGGGCTGATATGTGCATGGTTGATGAAAGAAGACATTGTTTAGTTTCGTTCGATCCCAGGACATTTTCGTAGGGCTAAACTAAGCATTTCTCACTAAAACTCACAAACCACACAACCTCACTAGTCATATCCACACTCACACAAACACTCACTCCCACACACACTCACGACACACATTCCACACCTACACGCACGATCAGGGCATTTGTATAACTCTCATTCATTTGCTGAGCTCACTGTATAATTTAAAAAAAAGGGATGATATAATTAAGTTACCTTTTTATAATATTTTTATTTTATTCTATTATCATTATTAATTTATTAATTTTTTTTTTTAATCTTGCATGTCTGCATTTCAATTGCATAAAAATGACAAGTGGAAGAGCGGAGTCATCTAATACAAGCATTTCCTTGCTTAAAAGGTGATCTCCAATAATATGTATCAAAATGCCTATTGTAATTGAAATAAATGTTTTTTTTTTTTTTTTTTTTTTTTTATTATTATGAGCCTTTGTACTTTTGTGCTCCATGAAGTTTTAATAAATAAATAAAGGTGATGTGTGTTGCGTCAGTGGCACGAGTGGGCGGCGTCGCTGGTCTGGTGGGCGCTGTGCTTGCTGCTGAGCGCGGCGGGCGCGCGAGGCTGCAAGAGGAAGACCATCTGTCGGCCGCCGCCCGGCGCCAAGCCCGGCTGCGGCGGGGGCAGGCCGCCGCCGCCGCCCGCCTCGTGACCCCGCCGGCCATGAGACCCCGCCGACCGGCGCGCTTCATGACGAGACTAGTCTTCTCAAACTGGTGGCTATTTAAACAATTTCTTAATCCTTTACAAAACATACATAGTACTCAACTTTGAGCCAACTTTGTACCTACACGAACTCTGATATCCACATATTTTGTTATTTATCATGGTGTAAGTACTTACAAAAATAATTATTAATAGTACACGGTGCTAAAGACAATTTATGTACAAAAGCGAGCTTAACTCAACAATGAGTTTTTTTTTTTATCTGTTATAAACTACCTAGTACTTGACTGCGATCCCGCCTGATGGTAACCAAACCTTTGAGTTACAGAGAGAGAACATATTTGAGATTAGAATCCAGTGCACAATATATGCCTACATTACTAAATCTAATATACTTATTTATTATAATATACATACTACCTATACAGGGTGTAAGCTTAGGACAGCCCTCCACAAACTGTAAGGGCTTGCTCAGTAGACAAAACTGTACAACCTTCCACAAGATTTTTTCTCAGGAAACGAAAAAAAAAAAGATCGGCCTCTCAAACTGTCCAATCAAGTTTTTAATTTTGTATGGTGAGGCCTTTTTAGTGTTCCGTAGTCAACTAGGAACCCTTATAGTTTCGCCATGTCTGTCTGTCTGTCCGTCCTCGCTTAATCTCTGTGACCGTTAGCACTAGAAAGCTGAAATTTGGTACCAATATGTATATCAATCACGCTGACAAAGTGGTAAAATAAAAATTGGAAAAAAAATGTTTTATACCCTAATAAAACATGTTTTTTTTCCAATTTTTATTTTCCTCCCTATATGTAAAGTGGGAAGTGATTTTTTTTTAAATTTCAACCATAACGTGTGATATATTGTTGGATAGGTATTTAAAAATGAATAGGGGTTAACTCATTTTTTTATAATGTCAATAATTTCGGAAATAATCGCCCCAAAAGTAAAAAAAACAATGTGTGTCCCCCCTCTAACTTTTGAACCATAAGTTTAGAAAATATAAAAAAAATCTGAAAAGTAGAACTTTATAAGGACTTTCTTTGAAAATTATTTTGAACTTGATGGAAAGAACAGTTTTTGTACAAAAAAGACAAAAGGGTTCTACAAAATAATTTCTGGACTAAGTTTGTAGTATAATTGTATATGCAAGCATTTTTTAAACTCATAAGTAGGTACACTTATTGTGACGGACGGGAAACTACGGAACCCTATAAAGAACCCGTGGCCCGACATGCTCTTGGCCGGTTTTTTTTTTCTTTTCCTGAATATATATTTTTTTTCTTTTCCTGAGTATACTAATATTATGTCAATAATGAAAGGAAGTGCTTTTTAATTTTCCTCTTGAAGGCATCTAGAGAGGGCTGTCCTCGCTGTGTGATACTACCTTATTTTAGTACCTATTATGTGAAACCCGAAACACATGTCTAGTATTTTAAAGTTAAGAATCTATGTACAAAACTTCAAAACTGTAACATGAAAAATCACAAAGTTAAAAGCCAGTTATGGTACCTACCTGGTTACCTACATCAATTCAGTTATTGATTTTGAACAATAGTCGTTTCTGGTTTCTCACTACACCAAAAATGTTGTATACTTACATCACTATTTTTTAATTAGTAGGTACAAAAAAAAATGGGTTTTTTTTTTTTCGATGGGAAAAATCATCTTGTGACAACCCCCGCTCTTGGGCGGGTTCCATGCATTAACTATGTACCTGATTTTTTTTTAGGGAATCATGTGATATGGAAACGAAACCTGAGGGACGAAAGGACACGAAAAGTGATCACAATATGTACGTAAGTAGGTACCAACATTCCACTCTTTTAATATATCACTAGCTTCTGACTGGACAGGTCCACTCAAATCTGAATGCTTCTTTCTTCAAAAGACCATCTGAGACACTAATTAATATGCATAGTTCTCATGTGATTTGACTATTAAATGTTTACTGTATGGACTTTAAAAGAGATTTTGTCCCCTGAGTTTGTTTTGGTGTTTGTTCTCAGGGTAGTCGGCTAGGCTAGGAAACACCGGGCTCACCTAGTAGAAAACAAAATTGACGTGTAAAAGTGTTTTTTTAAACCTATTTGCAAAATAAATATCTTTTGTCTGACAGCGGCGTCGTCCGCGTGAAAGTAGTTTTTTTTAATCTGTTATAAACTTGATTGCGATCTCACCTGATGGTAAGCAGTGATGCAATCGTTGATGGTGAGGCGCACTAGTTTATTAGGAGCTCATTCAGTCTAGCCATGAAGACACCTAAATTATAATTGGACGGGAAGACCGCAGCAGGCAAATTGTTCCAGCCATTCGATGTACGCGGTATAAATGACGAGGCGAAACGCTTAGATTTCTCCAAACAAACTTTGAACCCTCGTTTCGTTTCCCTTAGGGCTGAAATTGCGCAAAGCAGGCATCGACCCAGTCGGGCCCTTACTTTTTTTTCTCCCCGAGGGTAAAAATCATCCAGATGACATACCCCGCCCTTGGGTGGAGCGGGAGATAGTGTCACTCTTATTGTCTAAAAAACCCACCCCGTTCCTTGGTTGCCTTTCATACCGGGGCAGAGCCACCCTTTCGGAAACAGACCCTTGGCCCCAGCAGGCTTCGACTCTGCTGGGCCCCTACGGTTGCTGACAACTCCTTGAGGCACGTGGAATCAGTACGCGCCGTCGACGACTTGGGCTCGGTCTGGACGGTTGGACAGCGAGCTACCCATTGCTCGTCGTCCGCAAGCCCGCGCCTACGGTGGCCGGAATACCGGCGGTGGCTGGGGCGTGAGCGGGCGCCGTTGCCTGATGCGATCGGCCTCCTCCTATTCTGGCCGTTACGGTTGGCGAACATGTAGAGAAGCGCGTGGATCACTGACTGGGGCTCGGTACGGTCGTTTACCGGACTGCCGGACGGTGAGCTACCTCTTGCTCGGCGTCCGCAAGCCCCTGCCGGCTGAGGCGTGAGGATGATCTTCCCCTCACTCGGCTTCCACCTCCTTTACAAGAGTCGACTGCCTGCCACTCCTTGCTCCGGGCCACAGCCTGGGCCCTGCGCTAGAGATCGTTACTACAGATAGCCTTTCCTATTTTTTTTTTTTGGTGGTTAAAACTCATCCCAATGACATACCCCGCCCTTTGGCGGAGCAGGAGATAGTGTCAGACTCTTACTGACTAAAAAACCCACCCCGTTCCTTGTCTTTCATACCGGGGTCGAGCTACCTTTCGGAGCTAATCCTGGCCCCAGTAGGCTTCGATCCAGCTGTTGCTGACAACTCCTTGAGGTGCATGGGAACAGTGCGCGCCGTCAACGACTTGGGGTTCAGTCCGGACAGTTACCGGACGGTCGGACAGCGAGATACCGATTGCTCGCCGTCCGCAAGCACGCGCTTGATTGCCTTCTGGGAATTGAACCCAAGGTTCAGAATCCTTACGTTCAGCAGTTGCGCTGCCGCTATCATTCGACTCACGAGACAAGACATAACCGAGGTAAAATTCTATGTCGGTTGAACATGGTTAGTAAAATGACCCCATTATTTTCTCACCGCGAAAAAAAAAACCCTTTACAGAAATTGCAGTTCTTTATTTCTATTCCACGTTTTTACTTATTTCACTTTCTGTAAAATGGGGTGAATAGAAACGCAGGGGTGAACAGAAACATGACTGGGTTTCGTTTTTCACTGATACCATTTACTATTGACTTTTAGCAAAGCATCAACTCTACACTATTATTATAGAGGGAAAAATTTGTATTTTTGTGTGAAGGTATGTTTTTAATTAATAAACTCAAAAACTCCCGGGCCCTGCATGAAACACACCTACGCGGTGCGGAAATAACCAGCACGATGATGCAGATCTGCACTCCCGCAAGTACGTGCGTTTTCAAGCGCTGCCTACGCTCCGTAGAGCGTGACACTGTGATAACCGCTTTAGTACATTTATCAGTTGTCTAGCTTTCATAGCACAAGCTCTGCTTAGCTTAGGACTAAATGGCTTTGTGTGATAGTTGTGGAATATTATATTATATGAACTGTTGTCAGATATGAACCGGGCGAGCGACAAGGCACAGTTGCTCGCTGCGAGTGAACGCGTCGCCACACAGCGCGGCCCACGAGGCGCATCGTGTCCATTCGTTCTGCGAGAGCTCTACGAGCACTCCCCTTGTCGTGATATTTTTCTAGTTTATACTCTTTAAAAATAAATAAAATACAAGCAAGCTTTTATAGATTTTTTTTATTGTTTTTCCTTAAAAATAGACTCCTTACAAGACTAAACAACATCAGTAGTTCCTGAAACAAAGAGAAGATTACATTACTTATAATATATGATTACACACCCCATACACCCCACCACCAGACATGCACCCCACCATGGGGTGTATTAGGGCTTTCAATACCGGTATTACGGGATCCCGTAATACCGTGATCACGGATATATTTTGGTCTTTTTTCAATCACGGTATTGACGACCCAATACCGTGATTACGGTATTACAATCTTTAATATATATTATTGTGTTTTGTTGTAATAAGTAGTAAGAAGTTGTATTATATAATACAAATAACGATGTAATATTATTCTCACACTTGTATTAAGCGCCAACTCTTCGCGATACGTCGAACCATAGACTTAAATGGTCTGAATAACGCGTAGTGTAATAGGCCCTATACGACGTTATTGTTTTGTTAGTCAGTATCGCAAAGGTGCGCGGGTAACATGTGCATGTGAATTTGGTCATTGTGTATTTTTGATAAGTTTGTAATCTTGACAAGCAACATGGTACATAATATTAATACTTATATTTTATGGGTTTTGACTCAATTCTCAACGAATCACGCGATCGTATTTTTTTTTGTAAAAACTAATATCGAATTACGAATTCACAACAAATTGAAGCATCTAAAATTGTATCATTTTCCACTTTGTTTAATATCACTTTTTACTTTAACGGATCACGTTATCCGTTAGATCTACAATTAAAAAGTAAAAATTGAATATTTGAGCGGTTTGGATGTGGCATTCTTTTTTAACTTCAAATATTATTAATTTTGTCTAATTAGTACTTATCGTATTACTACTTTCGTGTTCGAAGAAACGATTCAAAATTATACATTTAATTGGTTGTTTGGTACAACAATTACATGTGAGATATTAATATAATAATAAGAAAAACACGAGTCTTGACGCTTGCTGACCTCTAAGGGCAGTATAGGTACGCATCGAATGTATCAGCCAGTAAACTATAGGTACGACAGGGCCATGCTTACTTGAACCTTAGAACTGCGTTTTAACCTTATTAGAAATGTCTTAAAAAAGTTACAGCGTCAAGTAAGCCTAAACCTTACGGAGATCTATGATTTTAATCTACCTTATTTGCTAATTACCGGTAAACAATCAGTATGGCTTACTAGAACCTTATTAGAACGGTTAAGAGAGAATAAACACTGATTCGAAAACAAAAATATTTAATCTTTCAATCGTGGAAATTACAGACACAATAGAAAGACAATAAGTGCGCGAACGCTTGGGGTTTAATGAATTAAATGGTTTTATTAATTTCCTAATTAAAGTTCATAGGAACTTTAACAGGGTTTGACAGGGTTTCAGTCAATCACTAGTTTAAAAAAAAACCTTGAGTTCAATACCGTGATCACGTGATCACGGTATTAAAAATTCTAATACCGGTATTGATACCGGTATTGAAAAAGTCCGGTATTTGAAAGCCCTAGGGTGTATACACCCCATTTTTTTTTCTTTTTTTGTTATGGTCCAAAAAATCATCCAATGACAAACCCGCTCTTGGGCGGAGCGGGAGATAGTGTCAGACTCTTACTGACTAAAAGACCCGCCCCGTTCCTTCTAGCCTTCATACCAGGGCTTGAGCGCCCTTTCGGATTACCCTGGCCCCAGTAAGCTTCGACCCGGCTGGGTCCCTGCTGTTGCTGACAACTCCTTGAGGCGCGCGGGAACAGTGCGCGCCGTCGACGACTAGGGCTTGGTCCGGACAGTTACCGGACGGCCAGACAGTGAGTTACCCATTGCTCACTGTCCGCAAGCCCGCGCCTACGGTGGCCGGAAATCGAGATCAGTATTCCGGCAGCGGCGGTGGCGATAACGCCGTTGCCTGATGCGTTCGGCCTCCTCCTTTGCGAGCATCTGCTTTGCAGAAGTCGGCGACCGCCTGCCACTCCTTCTCACTCCGGACTATGGCCTCAGCCAAGGCGCGGCGCGAGAGGTCTCCGCCGCCGATCGCCCCCACGAGGGCACGGCGATGCTCCGCCCAAGCAGGTATACACCCCATTTGTAATTAGACATTTAAGGGGGTTCTGAATAGGTGAAATAGTAGTTTGTAATAATCTCTAAAACTGATAAGAGTGTTGAAACTCTTCACTGATCAATTAATTGATGGCACATTTCCGACACTGGCCTGTTGGTGTAATGGTTAGTGGTCCTGAGTGCTAAGCCTCAGGTCGAAGGTTCGATTCCCACCCAGGACAAATGTTTGTGTGATGAGCATGATCACTTGTTCTGTGTCTGGGTGTAATTTATCTATAATATTTAAGTATTTAGAAATATATAAGTATGTATATCAGTTGTCTAGTACTCATAACACAAGCTCTGCTTAGCTTGGGACTAGATGGCATTTTGTGATAATTGTGTGTTGTTGTGCTTATTAATTATTAAAAAAAATATATATATATATATTATTTGGCATAGTGGTTAAGAGTATGCGGCTGCACTGTGTTGCGGGTTCGATTCCCGCACTGAACTAATAATTCTATGGCCTACAGAGCAGAGGAACACACACTAACACCGGAGTGTGACTTGGTTTGTTGGTCGTTCACGACACATATCTATCCATCTCCCAGCAATGTGAGAGGATGGATGAAAAATAAGCAAACATTGTTTTATTTGTTTTGTGATATAATTATATTAATTTTGTGGTAATGTTCAAACCCTGCCAAGCGCATTACTTTGTGTAATTTATTTCAAAACGGTGAAGGAAAACATTGTGAGGAAACCGCCATGTCCTAGAACCAAAATTTCAAAGACATGTGACATTCACCAACCCGCACTGGGCGCGCGTTGTGGATTATGGCCCATTTCCTCGACTAGAGAGAAGGCCTGAGTCCCAGCAGTGAGAACATATAAAAAGGCTGATGATGAATCTCTGAAAGTACTTACTGGTCCAATTGTGATAATTTTCCACCCCTAGAAAACTAATTTTTTTATTTGATACCTGAGTATATTTATGTAGGCAGTTGAAGCCAGTATGTAATATAACAAAAAAAAAACATTATATCTTACATACACTAATATAGTGTCCGTTACCCAGGCCAGGCATTTCCTGCTGGGGTAACGTTACCCCAGCAGGAAATGTTTTTGTGAAATAATTAAAAAACTATAAGCGCAACAAATTTAAAAATGTGCGCAACAATTACAGAAGCCGTAAAACTAATTATCTATAAGATTCAAATGACCATTTTCGACAACATCTGGCCTGGGTAATGCACACACTAATATAATAAAGAATTACAGTTTGTTTTTTGTAGGAGGTAATCTCTAGAAGTACTGGTTTGATTGCTAACATTTTTTCACCGATAGAAAGCTGCTTTATTCCTGAGTGACAAAGGCTATTTCTATGTACGCGGGCAAAAGTCAGTGTAATATAAACTTACACAAGACACCCAGACTTCAAAACAAATGCTTGTACAATTACAAACAGTGCGGGTATTCAACCTGTGACACAGTGCAGCACTCAAACACTGCTCCAACTGTGTTGCCTATCAATTAATCAGTGAATGAGTTTCAAACAATTTCACCTCTTTATACTAGGTATTCATGTTCAAACTAAACTATGGTATGTGCCAGATAACCGTGGAATAACGGTCATTGATCCTCCTACATTTGTTGACATTCTTAATTTCAAAAACGGAAGTAAAGACATAATAATAATATTTTCATCCCCCCCATCTCGGAAAGAGTATTTTAGCTCTTTGATGAGTTCAAAAGCCGTTTTTATCCCCTAGAAAATTAAGTAAATTGAATTTAGAACTTTGCATGCACTAAGTTTGTGAATTCAAAACATCACTAAACATTATCATACAACTATTATATAATTTGTTAAAAACTCAGAATAAGAACATCCTTGGTGTACTATTTTTTTAATTTAGTCATTTCCTCGCTAAGGTGGGATGAAAAGTTACTTGTTGCACTCGAGTGCAAAGATTTTTCATCTTGTGCTCTTTCGATTCTCTAACTAATGCTCAGGTTTCTAATTTTTTAATCCTTCACTTGCGTGGTCATCAAAATTGGAAATGCTGGTTAAAAAGCAACTTTGCACTCTTGTTTAACAAATAAATATTATCAATAATTTCACCTCTTTACATTATTCACTTTCAAACTAGAATAAGGTAGGTGCTAGATTACCATGGACTAACTCTCATTGACCTTACATTTGTTGACATTCTTAATTTAATTCATTAAACCCCAATCGAACGCCGGCATTTGCGCACCTATTGCCTTTCTATTGTGTCTGTAATTTCCACGATTGAAAGGTTAAAAAACGGAAATAAAGACACAAAGCTGTAAACAACATCATCGTGATCCTTAATTCATTAAACCCTAAGCGAACACCAGTTTTCACTCTCTCGTTCTCTTTTTATTGCTTCATTACTGTATTCGAAAAGTTAACATGAACTAGTAATGACAATCAGTTCATTGTTTGTTTTTCGGGTACCTACGCAGAGATATAAGGAAAAGGTCACTGTAATTTATCCCACGGTTATCTGCTGCCTTCTATGGCGTCTACAGTACTACTAGGAACATTTTAATCAAACTTACTTAGTCAAAATGCCATCTTTCTTGGTGAGCCTCACAATACAATCGTCAGACTCTCCCATGCGTCTGATGGCCCCGCACACCACGTACATCTTGGAGGTGTCCGCGGCGCGCCCGGTAGCTGGGTCCACGTCAGCGATGACCAGCTGCACAGACGCATGGTCCTTAGCGTGGATCAGACGGTTGCTGGCCGAGCTGCAACAGTACAGTATTGTTAGACAATGTTTATTTATTGTCTTAATGACATTACGATATTAGAAAGAATAAATAGAACGGTATAAACCATCGACATTGTATATTATCACATTACTCTATGTGTATTAATGGTTATTATGTACGTAAATGCATGCATGATTTTTCAAGAGTCTAAGCGCAATGTGGTCTAAGCAAGATAACCTCAAATTCTACTCACCATTTCCTCGGGCAGTACAAGTCAACGAATTCACCGGCGTCGTTCTGCATGTTGAATGTCTGAAACACAAACGTTTACGTGACCACAAACTCGATATATGTTAAAATCACTATTATTTCAGAAGAAAATGAAATATTCACCTACGAGGCGCACTAGTCACGGAAATGACAGAAGCGAAAAAGAAAGATATGATTAAAGATGGCGGCAGTATACACAAAAATGAATACTAGTATTTTGAGAAACCGAAACCTACTTTTTTATTTTCGTAAAATGATTCTGCTTATTTAAAAAAAATAATATGTTTTTGATTGTGTATCGTATGTAGTATTTTCTAGCAGAAGGTTTTGCGAAAAAGGATCATGGCAAAGTCTTAAACAAAACTGGCATATTTTTTTAGCGAAATGTGATGAAAATTATACAAAAGTGTACAGATTAAATTTCTAAACAATTTTGTCTTAGACATTACCTACTATTTAATTAATAGAATCCGTATATTCCAGTTTAAAGTTGGTGAGATTACATTAATATAAATGTCATCAATAAAACCTCCAAGAATTTAAAAAACGCATTTTCGAACGAACGACAAGATGTTAAGTCAAATGTTAAACTCCATTTCACGAAAGAAGTCCCGCGGACAATTGTGGAACTAAATTTGACAGATGGGGAGATCGGCCTTGTCGTTTGTCGACATTGAGATTTATTATGTACCTACCATGTTTGTCGATGAGTCGACGCCATGACAGGTAAATTTTGGGGCTGCCATATACAGATTTTTTCCCGATTGATTTACAGATTGGAATTAAGTTTTTTGTTATTTTAATTCATGATTTTTATTAAGGAAAAATTGAAAAGGAATTAACACAACACAACAAAAATTTGTAAAGTTATATTCAACAATAATGTAATTAAATACGAAAATAATCTTTGTTTGAATTTTAATTTTTTTTTTATTGTTCATTTTATTGCAGGTGTTTCAGAGAAAACTGTAACGAGAGTTACAAAAGAAGGCGCAACAGCGGCGAGTATTTCTAAAGTTATCGTCACCCCAGGGAAGAGTCGCCCGCATCATAAAGAGTTCGACTTGCATGGATTTGATTTGTGCACTATACGGCAAAAAATTCACAGTTTTTATGTTGTGAAGAAGGAATTACCTACATTGATTAAATTACGTGCAGCTTTGAGAGAAGACATAAATTATCAAGGAAGCATCACAACATTGCACCGTATATTGCATAGCATCGGTTTCAAGTATAAGCGATGCCAATCGAAACGTAAATTACTAATGGAACGTTATGATATTACTGCATGGTGTTCAAGATATTTGGAGAGAATCCGAAGAAATCGCAATGTGGAGAAACAATCGGTAGTATATTTAGACGAGACCTATATACACAACACTTATCATGCCAAAAGTTGCTGGCAAAGTGAGGAGGAGCCTGTTGGATAATTGCTCATGCGGGAGCTGAAAATGGTTTTATTTATGGTGCATGGTTAATGTTCAAATCCCAATCCAAATCGTCAGATTACCACGATGACATGAACTCAACTAATTTTTTGAAATGGATGAGTGAAAAAGTCATTCCTAACCTACCTGAAAGGTCACTTGTGGTAATGGACAACGCTCCGTATCACTGCACTTAAGGGCCAAGCGCCCGAAAAGTGCCATAAAACAGTGACTTTCTGAGGCCTACTCCTCCGTAACGTCTACGTCTATTGGTTTGAAAAAAATATATGTTTATTATAGATTCATGAACAATAATATCAACATTTGATATTTTCGTGCGATTAATACTTTTGTCTAAAAAAAATATTTTACGAATCTCGCTACTTTTCGCTACTCCTTCAAAACGGCTTGGATCTTTAGAAATATTTTTACACAGAAAAATTGGTGGTTAAATATTCTTCAAAGTGAACATTTTTTACGTAAATCAATCAATATTTACTAAATAAAAAGAGCAATATTGAGTTCGAATATATATAAAAGTCTGTGCGGGCGCAGGCGGCCAGTTATGCGTTAGCATTCAGACGGGGAGGCTGTGTCGCTCGGCGCTCCGTTCCCGCCATGGAACGACAGCGCGCTACGTATGTGTTGGCGCGAATGTTTACGAAGATTTTGTATTAGTGTGAGTTTATAGGCTAGCGCGCTTGCAGAGGACCCAATATGACACGACTTATAGATTTCGGGTGGCAAATAGTCGCTCCGTGCCGTTTAACTTACCGCGTCAGAAAAACATATTACACAAAAGTCGTAACCGTTTTTAATTACAATAAAACTGTTCACTGAAATAAAAAAAAGTCATTTAGAAACAATATTATTTTTATAAACTGTACTATGAATTATTAGTATTATGAATTTCAACCGCTCACGTGGATATTTTACCCCGGCCCTATAGGTAAAAATAGGTGAAAGTTACTGAAGCAAATAATATTGAAATTAAAGATAAGATTTTTTTACCGACTTCTAAAAACACCGGCCAAGTGCGAGTCGGACTCGCCCATGAAGGGTTCCGTAGCAGCAAGTAACGTAATATAAAAGTTCTTTTAGTTCGTTGTAACTTTGATCGATGTTTTAATAATAGTGTATTTTTTTAGATTTATGACGTATTAAAAAAAAAAAACTAGTAACTACATTTCGTTCAAACCAATTTTCGGTGGTGGTGTTCCCCCCTCCTCTAAGTTCTAAAATAAGAGAATGACAAAACTAAAAAAAATATATGATGTACATTACCATGCGGCCATGCAAACCACCAACGAAAATTGGTTTGAACGAGATCTAGTAAGTAGTTTTTTAGTACGTCATAAATCTAAAAAAAATACACTATTATTAAAACATCGATCAAAGTTACAACGAACTACAAGAACTTTTATATTACGTTACTTGCTACTACGGTACCCTTCGTGGGCGAGTCCAACTCGTACTTGGCGGGTTTTTTTTTTTTTGTTTTCGTTAACTTAGACGTTTGGTTTTTTTACAGCATCATGCAACCGCAGACTTGTGTATATGGCTTTAATTTCAACTCTATAATTCTATGCTTTCCCGAAATAAAAGGAAACAGATAAACAGACAGCAACACAATGATCCTATAATATAAAAGTACCTACCGTTTTTTACTTTTGAGGTACGGAACCCTGTCTACTGGGGCCAGGGTTATCCGAAAGGGAGCTCGAGGCCCGGTATGAAGGCTAGAAGGAACGGGGTAGGTCTTTTAGTCAGTAAGAGTCTGACACTATCTCCCGCTCCACCCAAGAGCGGGAGTTGTCATTGGATGATTTTTTTCCCACCACAAAAAAAGGTATGGAACCCTTAACATTACAGCAAATCTTTTGGGATTGCTGTAATCGCATGTCTGTTTATTGTTTCACCATTTCATAAGATCACGCAAGATCGCGTTGAAGGGGCCACATACTTGTATGCGTAAAATTCACAATATTATAGTGGTACCCTTATTTCACCAATTATGTTCATATTCAATGATTTAACTTTTTTAAATCGTTCCATTTCTTTTCGAGCTTATTCGTAACAAACAAAAGAATTAAAAAAAAAAAACTGATTTTTACCACATTATAGTTATAGAAGAATCAGATATAACATTTATCATAAATTGTTTTTTGAATTACTTTTGTAATATACACTTTATGTTATGAAATAATCGAAAAACAGCTGTATTTTAATGAATTTAGTTTGTATAACCTGTTGTTGTTCTTGTTGTATTGTTTCTTTTTCTACACTTACCTAGGTACATACAAATGATAAAGTTTGAGAATTACACGAAACATAATAAGTATCTATTTAAATTAAAATTAGCCGTGCATCTTAGAAGTTCTGGAGTCGTAGGCAAAATACCACTGAATAGGCACGCCTCTCTGCGTCACTGCGTTATCTTTGAGCGGTAGCGCGCTCGGTCCGGAAAGTCAGAGTGTGCAGGTCTCGCGCGTATGTGTGAGTTCGACGCTCAAGGTCGATCTTGCGCACTATGCGCCTTAAATAGATAAAGCACCTACAATGTCAAGTATTAAACGTGACATGCAGGAATGGCTGCGAAAAAAGGAAGTATATTTTGAAGATACTTGGACAAAAGCTGTATTATTTGAATTAATTAAACAAAACAAAGGTCCACCTACATATGCCGTGGAGTCATTATTAAAATCTCACAATCATGAATTGTTAAGATTGAGACTGTTACAGCGGAAGATTGGGCAGTTCAATGTAAACATGTACAGCATTTGGAGGAAGAATATTTAAAAAATGATGGTCTTATGGATGAAGCAATGGATCGATTTATTATATCCATGCTAGTGATAGTGAAACAGAATCTGATTCTGTTTCTATTCACTCTTCTAACAGTGAACATAGTATGACCGATCATAATTATTCAATAAAAATTTGAATAAAAGTTTTAAATGTTATTTTATTTTTCTGATTTAAAGTTGGTCGAACATCTCCATTTTATATTTTAGAAATTACAGGACGATTTATTTTTCACTAATCTGACCTTAGCAGTATGGACATCAAATGGTACGTATTATTTTAAAAATATATTCTTCTGAAAACATTTTTTTTCTTATCTAACTATTCGAGTTGGTACCTAGTTAATAAAATGAAAGTAAATGAACTATAAACTATTTCCCCTGATTTCCCCATATTTAACCGTGGCAACATTATGTCGCGCGAATACAGCGCTGCGTTTGCGGGACTTCTTTCGTGAAATGGACTCTATATTTTTTTTTTCTCCATGTCATTAGGCTGGATGGCTGTTGAAATGTCTAATAATACCATGTTTTTTCTGGTTATGTGAGAATCACATATTATTACAATACACGATATTGTATTTAATTTATTGTTGCGACAACATTATTATTGTGTCATTTTAGCCATTATATTCTTCTAAATACAAGCAGTTATTTTTATTTTTGTGTTTAATATCTAATGCGGAAATGTATTTCAAAGTATTTATTATAAATACTTAAAGCATATTAGCATATCATATTATGTTACTTGACGAAGACTTATATTTTAATGTTGCTACTAATTAAAAAAAAGAGTTTAGCCAAAAGTCCAAGTAGCCAAGAAAACAAAAAAATAAAAATAAATAAGTCATGATTATTTTAATATCGTAAAAAAAAATCAAGTCAATTCAGCTTCTAATTATGACAATTTTTTCTTTCAAGATTCTAGGTCATCACCACTGCTCTCAAAACGGTTAAGGAAAACATCGTGAGGAAACCGGCATGTCCTAGAACCAAAAATTTGAAAACATGTGACATCCGCCAACCCGTACTGAGCCCGCGTGGTGGATTACGGCACATCCCCTCTCCTAGAGAGAAGGCCTAAGTCGCAGCAGTGGGAACATTATAAGATCGACTATGCTATGCTAGGTCAACGGGATGCGACATAAACGGACATATCTTTTTTTTTCGTTAGTGTGATTTTGTCACAGCTTCAAGGGATCGCAGACTTCAGTATATTGCTTTTATTTTTATACCTCCACGCGTTCCCGAGTTATAGGGTCTTGGCAGATCGACAGACGGAAAAGAAAGTGGTCCTAGAGGCGTTCCGTTTTTTTCTTTTGAGGTACGGAACCCTAAAAATAGACCAAAAAGAAATTTAGTACTATTTGTTCATTTGATTAAATTAATTCTTCAGTCTGTTACATACACGAGGCTGGGCGACCGACACCAAGAACACGGGAAGTAAATGATTGATAACATACATGGCTGAAAAATACAGTAATATCTATTTTTATACAAAACTAGTGATAAGCAGAGGAGTGTGCAGAATATTATGATTTAAAAATAATGACAAAGGACGTTGCCAATTTTTGTATGGGAGTTGGACTAAGTGCTGCTCAGAATGGATACATAGTAGGGAATATAAACCGGTTAACCCGAAAACCGAAAAACCGGTTTTTCGGCATATTTTTAGTGATTAAAAATACCTTTTTTTTTCAAGTAACCGGTTTTTGCAAGTTTTTTTTATTTATTTAAAATGAGACTATTTTTTAGCAAACATTGTTTTAAAACGCTGTTGAGGCTTGATATCAGTCGTAGGTTTGATTATTAATATTTATTTACCATAATAGCTACACCAATTGTACAGTTCTTCTGTTTACGATCATTAAAAATCCATGCCGGTCGCGTGTTGTGAGAACAGGCCGTATATGCTGTCAGGGCCAGAATTAAAATCTCGCAAGGACACCAAAATTCTTATTCGCACATAGAATACCCACCGTTGTTACTAATCATAACATCATCAGCTTAAACGAGTCCCTTTTATAGAAGAAAGAGTAAGAAGATCCAAATCTCTGCTTGTTTTTTACACTGATGAAAAACTCAAGAATATTCTTGCTACCGATGAGAACATTTTCACAATCAAGGAATATTGTAACAAGTAAAATTATCGGATGTAAGCTTCTAACTGCTTTTAACTGTCAATGGCGAGTACATCACCCACCTTCGGTTTGCCGACGACATAGTAGTCATGGCTGAGACTATGGAAGAGCTCAGCACAATGCTCAATGACCACAGTAGAGCTTCCGAAAGAGTGGGTCTTAAAATGAACATGGACAAAACTAAAGTCATGATAAACAACCATGTAGCACCCACTACTACCAAGATCGGGGACTCTATACTCGAAGTTGTGAACGATTACGTCTACCTCGGACAAACAATCCAGTTGGGTAGATCTAATCTCCGTCGAATCCGGCTCGGCTAGGCAGCGTTCGGGAAGCTGCGTGGTATGTTCTCGTCCAATATACCACATTATCTCAAGACAAAAGTCTAGGACCAGTGCGTGTTGCCAGTGATGACACATGGTGCCGAAACGTGGATGCTCACAATGGGCCTCATCAGAAGGCTTAAAATCACCCAAAGAGCAATGGAAAGGGCTATGCTTGGAGTTTCCTTGCGTGATCGAATCAGAAATGAAGACATCCGCAGGATAACCAAGGTTGCTGACATAGTACAAAGATTCGCCAAACTCAAGTGGCAATGGGCAGGGCACATTGCTCGCAGAACAGATGGCCGTTGGGGCGAAAGATTCTGGAGTGGCGCCCGCGTACCGAAAGACGCAGCGACGACGGAAGGCCTCCTACAAGATGGACCGATGACCCGGTGAAGGTTGCGGGAATCCGATAGATGCGGGACGCACAGGATCGATCATTGTGGCGACAATTGGGGGAGGCCTATGTCCAACAGTGGACGTCTATCGGCTGAAATAATGATGATATGTAAGCTTCTAATTCCAAAGAACACTCTCAACAGGTTATCAGAGTTCTGAATGATCATCATGCGGCATCAGTAATGGTTTGGTGAGGGTATCACGGAATGAACAAGGTTCATTTTCGTGCCAATGGGCTACTCTAATTTCAGCTAAAGAGTATCAAGATACGAGTACTAACCTAAACGCCATAGCAAAGCCTCTTAAAGCCTCTCTCTATTTGATAATATACTAGGAGGTTTTCAGCAAGACTCAGCTCCAATCACATGGCACGCACTACAGGTTAAAGTGGTGCCAGAATAACCAGGACCGGATTAGGATGGACGCCCTAGCTAAGCAACACTCGAAAAGTGACTTCCGTGGCTTCTGGTGGAATACGAGAAAAGTTAACTCTCGGCCTGGCCTTCCCAGTAGCGTCGATGGTCTAAGTGATCCGAAGAGAATTGCGGACATGTTCAGAGAGCAGTTTTTGGTTCGATCACCACTGGGGCAGTCGCGTGGGGTGCTGAATGCTGACTTGGACAATAAAACAATAGGAATGACGTTCCTTGCGAAAGATGTTATGGAGTACTGTTCTCATCTTTGGGATGGATCTGCCAAATACCAGCTTGATGCGCTGGAGTCGATTGAGAGGCGAGCCAAGAGAATCATCGGCAATGATGCACTTGTAGAGTCGAAGCTCCAAAGCCTTGAGCATCGCCGCCGAGTTGCTAGTCTGTCGGTTTTCTATCGTTTACATTTCGGGGAGTGTGCACTGGAATTGCACAATCTAATTCCGTTCCATCATCGGACCACACGACGTACAGCGTTGCGCCACCGGTACATGGTAGACATCCCACCCATACGCACAAAACGTTTTGCGAACACATTTATTGTGCGTACAGCCAAGGAGTGGAATTCCCTGCCGGAATCTGTGTTTCCTGATAGCTACAACTTAGGAGTCTTTAAGTCGAGAGTGAATAGGTTTCTTCTAGGCAAGCGTGCTTCATCGTCGACCACATCATCGCTTACCATCAGGTGAGATAGTGGTCAAACGCAAGCCTATCATTAATAAAAAAAAAAAAAAAGTTGTTGCGAAAGCCATTGGACAGATTGAGCGGGGAAAGTCTCCTGGCCACGACGCACTCAGCATTGAACACCTACAACACGCTGGCCCGCACCTGGCGAGAGTCCTGGCAATGTTCTTCTCGCTATGTGTGTGCCACTCCTACCTGCCAGATGACTTTATGAGGACAGTTGTAGTGGCTGTGGTTAAAAATAAAACAGGCGATTTATCCGATAAAAATAACTACAGGCCTATATCACTTGCAACTGTAGTAGCGAAGGTATTTGACGGTGTGCTTAGTGCGCAGTTAAATATACATGTATCGCTTCACAGTAACCGGTTTGGGTTTCGACCTAAACTGTCCACACAGGGCATTTGACCTTGTCTCATATGATATAATAATAATAATAATAATAACCTGGCAACACTCTAGTAACAAGTCACATATTTTTCCTATTCCATTTTAAATTTGTAAAACACGCTCTTTATCCAAAACTGTGAAACAATTTATACTATAAAAGAAGCCTTAATAAATTTACAATAAGAAAACCTATCCAAATCAAGCAAACAAGTAAAATTATCGATGAAAATAGAAGAATAAGAAAAAACACCAAATGACGTCTGTCATAAACGACGTAATCAATCAACAACAAACCGAAAAAATGGAATGAATCGAAAGAAATATTATGTTAACTAGAGCAGCTGCACGACGCGCACGACATCCACCCCCGGGCTCGTCGCTCAGCTCCGCCTCGCTGCCGCCAGACCCCGGATCACCAGTGTCACCGGCGGCTGCAGTTGCGTCGAGCTCAAGCGACGAGTATTTCTCCCCGCCGACGTCGCCAACACCTGTACGCCGGCCGGGGAGAGGCCGGCCACCGAAGAGCATGAGACCTAGGGGCCAACTGGCCCCGAGCCGGGTCCCCGCTGCCGGTGGTTGTGTGCAGCGCATGAGATGGACTCAGTCAATGAACGAGAACGTCATGCGCGCATATTACGGGTCTACAGAGGGGGGAACTAACCTCACTGCGTACCGTGAAAGGATGCTGTCTCTTTTTCAGGACCTGGAACCAACCGTGAACGTCTCGGCTCAACGATTGTCGGATCAGGTGCGGGTTATCCAACGCAACCACAGGTTGGACGACGCTGCACTTGATCGGCTGCGCTCAGAGATACTGAGCAACCAAATCGTCTCCACATCTACGCAAACACAGACCGCGGCAACGCCGACTACTAACGCAATCCCGCCGCGGTCCGACCATAATAATGATGATGCAGATGATAGGGTTGTCACAGTAAGTAGCCAGTGCAACGAAAGATTGAGGAGCGCACTGGAGGATGCGTTGTGCGAGTACATGTCGACTCCGACTGAGCTTAGGCCCCGTTTGCCACGGTTACCCATGCACAAAAAAAATAGGGCGCTGGTGTGTGCTTTGGACTCGTTACTCAAAAATATCTTTGAGAGTAGCGAGAACCTTGTTGATACGCACTCAATCTTGTATTGTGGGGCTGTTGCGGCATGTCGTTTAGCCAAAATTAAGTTTCCAAATATGGATGGAACTATACGACCGAAGACTGCTGTACCAGCCTGGCAATGCAGGATTGAGAGGCGTATCGATGAGGCCAGGGTACTCATCGGCAAACTACACTGCTTCAGGGAGGGTAATACACGACCACGAGTGATGCGCTTTGTGAGACGGGCGTTTTTGGGGACAGGTATTAGTCCTCAAGGATACATGTCTCGTGTCACAGAGCGCATCGACTTCCTGAAGCAGAAAGTTTGTGCATGGGCGAGCCGCATTCGGCGGTATAAGCGGCGAGTTGACCGGTACTCGCAGAATCGCATGTTCCAGAGCGATGAGAGGTGGGTGTACAGAGCTTGGGAGCGGCCTGAACACAGTGTGATTGGCGGGTGCCGCCCGGATGATTTGGCCACGATTACATTCTGGCGAAACATTTGGTCGGTACCTGTCAGTCACACTGAGGGTGGCTGGATGCGTGACGTCGAGCGCGTGTGTGAAGCTATACCAGAAATGGAAAAAGTTACCATCACTCCAGAGGATGTAGCCAAAGCAGTTCGTCCGTTACCGAACTGGAAATCACCGGGACCGGACGGACTGCAAAATTTCTGGCTGAAATGGTATAGCAGCTCACACGCGCCCCTGGCGTCGCAATTCCAGTCAATCTTAGAGTCTGGGTCGCTACCAGAATATCTGACAACTGGCGTTACCCACCTGCTCCATAAGACAGGTAACCCCGTGGATCCCAAGAACTATAGACCAATTACATGTTTGTCAACGGTCTATAAACTTCTTACATCCATCCTGAGAGCAAAAATTAATATACACATAGAAAATAATCATATAATTTCTCCCTCTCAGAATGGATGTAGGAATGGGTCCCGGGGTACTAAGGAGCTACTCCTCATAGACATGGCCATAAGCCAACAGACTCGTCGATCCCGCAAGGATCTGTCGACATGTTGGATAGATTACAAGAAGGCCTATGACTCTGTTCCACATACATGGCTCATGAGGGTGCTGGAGTTATACAAAATAGATGTAACTTTACGCACCTTCCTTGAGTCATGTATGAGGCAATGGAAGACGGTCCTTCGCTATCCAGGATGTCGACCGATCCAGGGGAATGATGAGCCTATCTGGATTAAACGGGGAATATTTCAGGGCGACAGTCTGAGTCCGCTTTGGTTTTGCTTAGCCCTGAATCCTCTTAGCACATTGCTGGAGGATTCAGGACTAGGCTATCGGTTGAGAAGAGGTGGTCAGGTCATATCTCACCTTCTTTACATGGATGATCTGAAACTCTTTGCCCCCAGCAATTTGCAACTGATGGAGCTACTGAAGGTAACTGAAACTTTCAGTAGCGCTATCAGGATGGAATTTGGTGTGGACAAATGTGCAGGCATGCATGTAAAGCGAGGGGAGATTATGGAATCCGAGGGAATTCAACTCCCGGATTCCATACACCTTAGATCCCTTTCCTCGACCGAAACTTATAGGTATTTGGGTATGTCAGAAGCCTTAGGCATTAACAATGCTGACATGAAGCAATCGCTGAGGGAGCGCTTCTTTGGCCGCCTGAAGAAGGTATTAAATAGCCTTCTGTCGGGCGGAAATAAGGTGCGCGCCTTCAACGGTTGGGTCATGCCGGTTTTAATGTACTCTTTTGGCATACTCAAATGGACTCAGACCGAACTTGACGCCCTGGATAGG
Organism: Mythimna albipuncta; assembly: GCA_929112965.1. NCBI lineage: Eukaryota > Metazoa > Arthropoda > Insecta > Lepidoptera > Noctuidae > Mythimna > Mythimna albipuncta. The sequence continues at coordinate 115,542 of OV815986.1, read as the reverse complement.
CGAGTCCGTACATTGCTGACGGCAAATCGGATGCATCACCCACGATCCTCGGTGATGAGACTGTACATCCCGCGGAAGTGTGGAGGTCGAGGCTTTTTAAACGCGAAGACCCTGCACAACCGCGAGGTGTGCAGCCTCAGAGAATATTTCCTTAAAACCGATGTGGGTATGCACCGTGATGTGGTCGCAGTGGACAAGGGACTCACCCCGTTATCCATGGCTAAAGAGGACTGGCATAAACCTGTAATAATGACAACTGATAACCGCAAGGAAATATGGAAAGGCAAGGAGCTCCACGGGCGCTTTTTCCGGGCTCTTCACGAGCCTGATGTAGATTTCTTGGCGTCCGTGGCCTGGTTACGTTTCAGTGACCTCTTCGGGGAAACTGAAGGTTTTGTCTGTGCTATTATGGACGAAGTTATCTTAACGAACAACTACCGGAGACATATAATGAAGGACGGGACGGTTGACGTGTGTCGGGCATGCCACCGTCCGGGTGAGTCTATCAGACATATTATCTCTGGTTGTTCTCGTTTGGCTAACGGCGAGTATTTGCACAGACATAATCAAGTAGCCAGGATTATCCACCAGCAACTTGCTTTGAAGTACAACCTAGTGGATTTAGAAGTACCGTATTACAAGTATGTGCCCGACCCAGTTCTCGAAAATGACCATGTCACTTTGTACTGGGATCGGTCTATCATTACTGACCGGACTATTGTAGCCAATAAGCCGGATATAGTGGTGATAGACCGATTAGCGCGCCGTGCAATGATAATCGATATCACCATCCCGCATGACGAGAATCTCGTGAAAGCTGAGAAAGAGAAACAAATGAAATATCTCGACTTAGCACGCGAGGTTGTCGACATGTGGAATGTGGACTCGGCTATCATTGTACCGATTGTCGTAACTGCCAATGGTCTTATTGCCAAAAGCTTCGACGACCATCTGTCGAAGCTGTCGTTGCGCGGTTGGATCAAGGGCCAGATACAGAAGGCAGTACTCCTCGATACGGCTCGCATTGTGAGGAAGTTCCTGTCTCTGGAGCCCTAACCACCGGTAGCTTGGACCCTGCTCCTGACATCGGTGGACTACTGTTTTTATATTTTTAAATGTTTTTTTTTTTTTAATATATATTTGTTATAAAAATATTTAAAAATATCAAAATATGTACATTAAGAAAAATAAAGGAAATAATAATAATAATAAATAATAATAAATCATTTATTTTCAGGCATCTTGGCCCATAGACACATACCTTACAGACTAACATAAATATAAAGTAAATACAGTGTATTGTTAGTAAATAAGACTTATGACTAAGTTAGTAGCACTTCCACTGCACTTATCACTTTGTGCTGTTCTGTGGCACCTGTCCGCGGAAGCGACGGAACACCACGCCCTGCGACCAAAAGTCTTCCTTCAACACGAGGGGCAGAAAACTGTTCGGGACTCGCACCACGAACGCCTTGAAATTGACGTTACGGTGCGACTCCAGCAGTTGTACCCTCAGTGCGAACTTCGTTTTTTGGCGCACGTACTCCACGATGTCTTCTACCCTTGTAGTGTAATGTAGGCGGGAGATGTATACTGGAGTGTTCGGCGGAGCGGCACGCAGACTCACGCTAGGAGATGTAGGTGCAATGCCGCAGCGATTCTTGCTGGTTTGCGTTCGACGCTTCCTCCTTTGCACCAGAACGAAACCATCGTCATTCTCGACCTTGTTGTTGTGTGATATGCTGTGGGAAAAGTTGGGGAGCACGGGGTTACCTCGGGAACTCATTAGCACACTTCGATATTGGTATGGGCACCAGGTCAATAGTGTCAGATGGGCGGGGACGATGTCGGATACTTATAACACCGAGTGCGGCGTAAGGCAGGTTGGCCTGACCTCTCGCACATTGTTTAATCTATACATGAACGAGCTGATCGTCTCGCTCAGCAGTCAGCATGTCGGGTGCTTTGTGGATGGACTATGCGTTAACAATGTGAGTTATGCGGACGACATAGTGCTGTTGAGCGCGTCAATCTGTGGATTGAGGAGGCTACTCAGTACGTGTACGGATTACGCGCGTGGTCATGGGTTAATATAATATAATGTGGAAAAAAGCCAATACATGGTCTTTAAGGATCAGGCTGACATGGAGAGGGAGCGGCACTGTCAGTGCGAGCCAATATGATAGCCCGCCGGTTTGCGCGATGTTCTAGGGCGGTGAAGATCACGCTCTTCAGAGCGTACTGCACATCCCTGTACTCGTGCAGCCTGTGGGTTGACTATACTGAAAGGGCATACAGTGCCCTCCGTGTCCAGTACAATAACGCGTTCCGGGCGGTAGTGGGGCTGCCCCGCTTCTGTAGCGCATCAGGAATGTTCACGGAGGCGCGTACCGATTGTTTTCACACTACTATACGCAAGCGGTGCGCATCCCTGGTGCGCCGGGTGTGGGCCAGCCCCAATGCCATCTTGGCAATGATCGCTGACCGGCTGGACTGTCCCTATATCCGACATGGCTGTGCCAGACATGTTACTGTTCCAATGCCTGTTAGGAAATTGTAGTGGTTTTTGGATTAAATATATTTTATTTTATTTTAATATAATAGTGACATGTACCTAATTTAAATTTAATTTTATACAATTAATTCATTTTATTTTGATTTTTAATGCAATTCGTTTAATATTTGACTGCCTGTCTATAATATAATAATAAAATGAATTTAATTTAATGATAATCATCGGATCAATGCAAAATAATGAAAACGCTATCTAAATGATAAAATAATGTAATACAATTTAAATTAATTTAATTTTGTTATTGACCTTTCAATTTTATGTAATTTTATAATAGGTACCTGTATACGTATGATTTTGTAACTGAAATGAGTCTTTGGTACTTGAAATAAAAATAAATAAATATAAAAAACTACCCAGGCTTGCCTTGCAGCGAGTGTTTCGGGCTTCATTAAACCTTTGGCTAGCCCAGGTTTTTTTTAGGAAAACCGAAATAAACCGTTTGTAATTTTGGCGGTTTTTGCATTCCCTAATATATCAAACATTTTGTGTTTCAGGTCAACACCAAGTTAACTGAAGTGCTTCAAAATATGTTCCAGGAGGCAAGAGAAAAAAAATTGTAGTGTATTATTTCTTTACGAGAAAAACTTAACAACTGTAATAATTGTTTTCAGTGTACTGAATACTCACTTTGCCCCACACTAGGAATTACTCCTGTATTATGGATGTGTTTACAAACATGTAAACTCACACACACAAGACACCCCGACCCGAAACAACTATCTGTAAGCCATACAAATATTTGTTCCATGCGGGAAACGAACCCGTGATTCTCAGCGCAGCAGCCAATCACTCAACCACTGCGCCAATTGTGCCGTACCTACTGTTTATGTATTATTTATCAAAAAGTTATTTCATTAACGAAATAAATACATAATAATGACTCAATAATAAATCGATTCATGACAGTAAAGTACAATGAATCAGTGCTAGTGTATTTTATTTAAACTAAAATATTAAGGACACTTGTAAAACATCAGAACCTAGTGCACTATTCTAACTAGTGGTTTTATGTATCTAAAATCAGTTTTCACCAAATCATTAAGTTTTTGCCACCAAGGATAAGATTGAGGCAAACTTGAGGAATATTCGGCTACAATAGACTTTATAGACTATCTATCCTCAAACACTAACTTGAACGGTTTTGATACAAGAAACATGATTTAATGAGAAAGATTTACTAAAAAAAAGTTGTTTTATTTGGTATTCCTGGGATCAATACATTTTTTAAATATTTTTGTTGTATATTTAATTTACACAAAAAAAATATTGGTACGAAAATAATCTATACTAATACTAATATACTAATATATATCTATACTTAATATTATAAAGCTGCAGAGTTTGTTTGTTTGTTTGTTTGTTTGTTTGTTTGTTTGAACGCGCTAATCTCTGGAACTACTGATCCGATTTGAATGATTCTTTCAGTGTTGGGTAGTCCATTTATCGAGGAAGGCTATAGGCTATGTTTTTTATGTCTCAAAATTAGGGATCCGTAATAAAATTGCTATTTTGTAACACAAGGTGTAAAATCGAAAACCTATTTTTGCGTGCGCTGCAAAATCTGTTGACAATAGAACAAAATGATGTACTACGGGTTTGTAGATCCCATTAAGACCTACAAAAAAGTCCGCGAGAACATATATCTAGCTATCATGGTTTAATCACAATAACCGATTTTGTGTTCAAAATAATTATTAAATCGTCTGAAGAAAAAAAACTACGTTAAATATGTATCGTAATATTAATCTTTTTCGAAATTAAGCATTATGTTATCAAGAGTATTTATGTAGAAGTAAAATACTTTTTATTTCATCTCAATCGGATATTTCGTTTAAAAGTTATCACGTGTGTAAGATGTTAAGAGTTGGTACCTATTAATGAGTTATGGGCCATGGAGTTTTCTATAAATATAAAATCCTGTAATAATCTTTTTCGAAATATATTTGTTGATGATTGTAAGTATAAGATCTTTGAAGAGTATAATAAATACACTTATGAACGCGATAATTTTGGGAAATACTGATCTGATATGAAAACGGTTTCAATATTAAATAGTCCATTTATTGAGGGAGGCAATTATAGGTAATATTTTATCTCGGTATTTCCACGGAACCGAGAAAAACGCGGGTGAAACCGCGGGGCACAGCTAGTTTTATATATAATATATATAATATATAATATAATAATATTATAAAGCTGCAGAGTTTGTTTGTTTGTTTGTTTGTTTGAACGCGCTAATCTCTGGAACTACTGGTCCGATTTGTATGATTATTTCAGTGTTGGGTAGTCCATTTATCGAGGAAGGCTATAGGCTATGTTTTTTTTTTTAAATTAGAGATCCGTAATAAAATTGCTATTTTGTAACACAAGGTGTAAAATCGAAAAACTATTTTTGCGTGCGCTGCAAAAACTATTGACAATAGAACAAAATGATGTACTACGGGTTTGTAGATCCCATTAAGACCTACAAAAAAGTCTGCGAGAACATATATCTAGCTATCATGGTTTAATCACAATAACCGATTTTGTGTTCAAAATAATTATTAAATCGTCTGAAGAGAAAAAAACTACGTTAAATATGTATCGTAATATTAATCTTTATCGAAATTAAGTATCATGTTATCAAGAGTATTTATGTAGAAGTAAAATACTTTTTGTTTCATCTCAATCGGATATTTCGTTTAAAAGTTATCATGAACGTGTGTAAGATGTTAAGAGTTGGTACCACGGAAACAAGAAAAACGCGGGTGAAACCGCGGGGCACAGCTAGTACTTAATAAATAAAATAGCCCAGGAATGAAAATAGTTCCAGTGGTAACTGGAACTATTAACTACACTTGGTCCAAACCCTGTCAATATCCTTTATTCAGGATTTACACACACGAGCCAGCCTATCATTAATTATTACAAATAAGTTCATGGCGCTACGCAACATTATCCTCTGAGTGGTTGCAGGGAGTGAACGTCTCATCTGCAGAAACGAGTTTGTGTGAAGAGAAGATGTACTGCACGCGTGTGTTGACGCTGCTAGCACTGCTCGTCGGGCTGGTGCATTCTTTCAAGTGGGGTAAGTACGAGTTTGTTATTCATTTTGGGTCTAGATTGTTGTGGCTTAACTAACAGATCGTAACCAATTTACTTCCTCAATGTATATCTAAATGATGTTTATTTTGCAAATAGGTTACAAATAATACATAAATGCGTTAATTCTTCGTTAATTTAATTAATGAGACTCCAAGCAAATGGCGGCGTTCGCGCATCCATTGTCTTTCTATTGGGTCTCTAATAACGGTATTCAAAAGGTTAAATTAAATGAGGCCGGTGTTCCTTAGCCGACTAGGTACTGTGAGAAGAAACACCGAAACAAACCCAGAGGTCAAAGTCTCTTTCAAAGTTCATCCATACATAAACATGACAATGGTCAAATCATATAGAACCATGTAGCTTAGTGTATGTTAAGGTCATTTGAGGAAATAATATACATACCTACAGGGCGTAAATAGTGGTCTAATGTTAAGGGGTCGATACATCATGTATTCAGCTATTACAATTTAAAACCACTTTTTACCATAGGTTTCAGAATAAAACTTTCAATAATGGGCACCGACAGTGTAGTATATTTCTTTTACACCATTCGCGCCCAAAGTCTAGTGAATATCTAAAGACTTTTAAAATTTGAAATAAACAATTTTATTCTTTAATATTTTTAAGTTTACAGTAAAAAAGTTATTTGTGTATTATAGCACATTTATTCAGCAGTAATATACAAAAAAAAACAAAATAGGAAAATAGAGCCAAATTAGTGTCGCAAGGTGTTGTTTTTCAAAAAAATATAAAGATCAGTTTTGTTCCGAGACCTATAGTAAAAAGTGGTTTTAAATTGTGGTATGTGATAGCTACATATATGGTATATCAAACCGTTAACGTTGGACCACTATTTACGCCACACGCTGTATATATTGTGTACCTATAGTATATATTTATATTAAAAGTATTCTAATAATAATTGTTTTGTTGGTTTCTTTTTTCTTTTCACTTTTACGCACGGTGTCTACATCTCTTTTTTTTCAATTCTCCGTTCGCGGCTATGCTGGAAGAGATTTAGCAATAATAAGCAGCAACCATGTACCTGTTTTTCTGTTTCCGTCTTCTTTTCTTTTTTAAGTTAAGTGTGTACATGAAATTTTAAATAAATAACCGGGCAGGATCAGGCAGGATCGACTTCGATCGAGGATTTTTTTAAAACCAAACCACCGACTACGGTCTACGACTTTTAAGCAATTTTGGAGTGTTTTGAGGTTAGGTTACAAAAGATTATTTTTCTCAGAAACAGTAAGTTACCTTTTCATGGGAGTGATGCCAGGGGAGAGGGTGACACCCCCTCTACTTTTAAACTCTCAAATTTACCCCAAAAATGCATGGTTGGTTCCTAACCTCAAAATTTAAATCTTGAATATCTCCAAAAGTATGAGTTTCCTAGATTCGGGAGGGGGGTTCGGGGCCATAAGTGTGCCTTCATGCACCTTTTCTCGCACAAAAAAATGCCTGATCCTGATAATATGCTTCGTCCTTTTATGGAATTCAGGGTTGTGAGCTAATTTTATATCGGCCTCATTATCCACTTTAAGAACGGGTTCATCTTCTGGATTTGTCATCTCTTCAAAAATCCTCTGTAGCCATTCTAGTTCTCTTGCAGCTTCACTGGCAGCAACTATCCCCGCTTTTGTTGTCGATATAGCGACTGTGGCTTGCCGTTGACTTAGCCAAGACACAGTAGCACCAGCGTAGATACACACTACGCCGGAAGTCGATCTTCCAGTGATAGAGTCTCCTTCGTGATCAGCATCACTATAGCATGTTAGCTGTTTAGGCCCACTGCTGTATGTAAGTCCAAGAGATATTGTTCCATTAAGGTACCGGAATATTCTTTTGACCGCGCAACAATCTTCTATCAAAGGATTCTCTAACTTACGTGACACTACTCCAACCACGTATGCAATATCAGGGCGATTACCTACCATAAATAAGCGAGTGCACCAACTGCCTCTCTATAGGGAACCTTCTTTTTATTTTCAGAAACGACTTTCCCTATTTGAGCACCTTATTTCTCTATTGGGGTAGAGACTGGATTGTAATGGTAATAGAACCATCACTTATGGTTTTAATCTCAAGTACTAAATAATATGAAGCAGGTTTTACAGTGATCTTCAATTTACTTTTAAGATCTTTTAAGAATTCGTTAATCAACTTAGCATCTGTACCAGCTACCAGACCGTTATCAACGTACAAACTTTAACTTAACGTCTAACCTTCTTAATAAACAGACAATATTCTGCCTCACTTTCTTTTAATTCCATATCCTAGCAATATGCCTTCAAAACAGCTATTCCAGCAACTCGGAGCTTGTTTAAGGCCATACAAACTACGATTTAGGCGACATACTTTCGTAGATTCGTAGAACCATCTTCAAAAGTTGCTTCTGTGTAAAAATATGTGACATTTTTGCCAGCTGATAATGGTTGATTATGACGGACAATGTTTGTAACTACTAGCTAATTTATTTATACTCATATTCTAGCAAAATAAATGAATACTATTACTACTATTAAATTATAGTTCTCTATTTCTGAGGCCACTGTTGGGATACTTAAGTATTCATGGATTTCGTCGTTCCTCGAAAACCATGGAGCATTTGTAATTTTCCTTAATATGCCGTTTTGTACCCTTTGCAGGCAGGCAATATTGCTATTGCTAGCAACCCCCCAAATCTGGATTCCGTATGTCAAAATGGGTTTGAGAATTGCGTTATATATTAGGAGGTTATTGTCCAGCATGAGAACCGAGTCAATGAGCCAATATAGACTTCTTTTGTTGTTATCAGGTTAACTCTTTTTATTTTTATGTGATGTTTCCATGTCAGAAGTCTGTCCAGGTGGAATTCGAGGTATTTTACACAGTCCACCTGCAGCAAGATTTCATTTTCTAGTCGTACCGGAGGACAGTTTTCCTTCCTAAGGGTAAAAGTAATGTGGTTCGATTTCTGGGTGCTAGGTCGAACCTTTGGAGCCATTTGAAAATACCATGTAGTATATTTTGTACTCGTAGCTTTCGACTTGCCATAATGTGATCATTGTCTATCGCCAATAGGGCAACTTCATCAGCGTAGGTGGCCACTATTACGTCATCTGAAGTAGGAAAATCTGATGTATATATGTTGTATAATACCGGACCTAGTACTGAACCCTGGCGCACAAGTGCGCAGATGGGATACAAAGATGATGTGGTATCGCCATGTTTGACCTGAAACAGTCCAATAGGTAGGACGTCATGATGTGAAACATAGAGTCGGGTAGTTCTTCCTTAATTTTGCACAGCAATCCCTTGTGCCAGACTCGATCAAAGGCCGGTTGGACGTCAAGAAAGGCAGCAGAGCAGTATTTTTTGCTTTCAAAGCTTTGTCTGATCGAGTAGTATACGCGATGTACCTGTTCTATGGTAGAGTGTGCTTTTCGGAAACCAAATTGATGGTTTGGGACTATGTTATGCTCAATCATTGCTTCGTGAAGCCTTACCAGAAAAATCTTTTCCCATGGTTTAGAAAGTGCAGGAGTAAGAGACCCATAAGGGTCGGTAGGAGGAACAGTCGTGTGGAGGTTTGCCATTTTTATGGATCATGACAATTTGAGAAACTTTCCACAGGATTGGAAAGTAAGAGAGTCTGAAGCTGGCATTAAATAGACTAGTTAGAAATGTGATGCCCTTTTTTGGAAGCTTTATTAGTATCCGTGGAGTGATTAGGTCAAACCCCGGTGCTTTCTTGGCATCCAGCGATTTGATTACTCTTACAATTTCTCTAGGTGACGAACTCAGTTCTTCTACCGTAAAAAGTTGTGAGATCTATGTAATACCAAATTGGTTAATTTATTCAATCCGTAATTAAGGAATGTTGATGACCTAGACTGACAATCGCATGTATATTACAAGTAATAAAAGTAAGTGACTGAACTTAGCGAAGGTAAGTTCAAAACCCATATGTCGACTATGTCAAAGACACGCTTGCTTGGCAATCACTGCCTCTGCACTTGTGGCCCCCTGGTAACTCATAATATTGTGTAAATGTATATATTAACTACTTCAGCTTTGTTGTGACATTTTTTTTTTCTCTAACACATTGCTTTCGCAATATTTTTCTATATTATGTGACTCCAACCACCTTAAATTCGTTAGTTTTTCTTTTTTTGTTGTTAACGTCTCATTTATTGACAGTTGTAATTATTAATCTAGCTTTTTTTTATAATGTAAATGGAAGAACACTGTAGACTCCACGAATTCTTAGGTTAGGTACTTTATATTTTGACTCACTTTTTTTTAAATGATTATTTTTATTGTGCTTTTGAGTACAATGTAGACCGGTTTACACTGTTCTTAAATAATACCTATTAATACTGCAATATGGAAATATTGTAAAAACAACCATTTTTTTAAAAGAGTTACCATGGAGTTTCTCGCCGGATCTTCTCCATAGGAAACGACCAATTTGGAACCGTGCACTATATTCTGACGTTTTATAAGTGCCCATGTAGGCCTATGTGCAATAAATTATTATTTTTTTTTGAAATACGTTATATTAAATTACATTGTTTGGTCCGATTGCAACGTGTTGCGCCGACCCCAAATAAAATGGGACAAGGGCAGGAAGAAGAAGAAGAAGGTCCGATTGCCATGTTAATCCAGGTCATCAAAGTCAATCAAGTTTATGTTTATGTCATGTTACTTTTTGGTGTACGTTTATTCTATTCTATTGTGAATTGATGTATGTGTTATGGACCGCGTGATTAATGCGGGCATTATAAATAACAACGAGACAACACAATTTTGTCTTTGATAAGAGAGTATGAAATATCGATAGATTTATCGATAATTTAACCAAAAAAATATATATAGCCTGAAAAAGTTTGCTTTTGTATCCAGGAGAATGGTTGATCAATATTTTAGAATATTCAGTATATTTTTTTTTATAAAAAAATTAAAACATGTTAATTTTTGTAGGTATAATATTTATCAGCTTTTTGATATTATATTCAAATTACAAAATAGTAGAAAAGGTTTAAAAGTCAACTCTGTTACATTTTATTTCATGTTTATAAGAATTTGGTCTCACTAAACTCCAAATGTAGCCCCAAATCATATTTTCGTTGTATTGGCTCTGATAACAGTTTTCGAAGACCATGATGTCTAGATGAAAACGTTCTCCTTTTTCTTTTAAATACGCCTTCATGTTGTTTTTAAAGTTATTTAAATGACCATGTAGCATATGTACCCCTATAGACATTCTGAAAATCTTCTAACATGTTTTCAACTAGCTCTCGGTAATAGTCTGTGAGAGTACAAATTCTTCGTCTTCAATATTTTTATTTTAACTCTGAGATAAGCTTGAATGAGACAATTTTGTAGGAGGTTCAGGTGCTGGAAGTTGTGGGTTATGAGAGATTGGAGCCGAAGACTAAGCAAAATCAGGATATTCAATGGGTTTTGCATTTTTCAGCAGGATTAACTACGCAAAAATAACAGTCACCGACGTGGTCTTTTGGCTATCGCCAAATTCTTGGTACTGCGAATTTCATACTCCGTTTTTCATCTCGATACCAACCTAAATTAAATAAAGATAAAGACAATAAGAAATTGTTTTTATTAAAGAAATGTTTTTTTTTACTAGACATTTCTGATAAAGAAATGTTTAGTAAAAAAAAACATTTCTTGCCTTCTAAACATCATTTGCAATTACTGCAAGCAACATGTGGAGCCTATGGTATATCTAAATTACGAACAGGGCATTTAAAATAAGCTTTGTAGGCTTCACATTGTTTTCACACGTATTTAAATAAAATGTTATCTCTCTTACTTTAAATAAATGTACCACTTATATAACTCAATGCATCAGCTTCATATTAACACTTTCTAGATGTCATTTTTACCTCTTTGAGTCTTCTAAAAAACAGTTAATTCTTGTTTATCACTTAGTAACATCACTAGATGCTGTGTGACAGTTACGCCATGTTAATTTTTTCGCGGTATTTCTAAAAACGTCATGATGGCTATTGAATACTTTTTTTTCAATATACTGACTCAAGAAAAATTATTTATTGTCATAATCACCACAAAAGCAAACTTTTTAAGGAATATTGGTGTTTTTTCTTTATAATGGAGCATAGTAAATAGAAAAATCACAAAATAAACTTTAGGACAAAGAAATTTTTTTTTTCTGTAGAGTTGTGTAATGATCGAGCATTATGAATAATGTCTAGCTCTATTGGACCAAGTGATTAATTACTATCTTAACTTCAATATTTATCACATTGCACGGTCATTATTATATTGCTACATGAAAATTGGGCAATTTGATAATAAAGCTAAAGACGCGGTGCAAGGGCGGGGAGGAAAGCACGCAGGGTGTGACGGTTGCATATTAGAAAATCAAAACTTTCCTGAGCAAATTTCAAAAGAACAACGTACAAATCAACAAAGTTTGAAATGTGGATGGGCATTTGATCAAAAGTTCAGCTGACCAAAGTCTGGAATATCAATGTTTAAATTATTTATTACACTATTGACCAAATCGTGCAAAAGGTCAAAATGCATTACTAGATAAATTATTAATTCTCAAATGGATTAACTGAAAAAGGTAAAAATCTCGAATGGCCGAAACAACTTGGACGTAGCGTTCACCGGCCGCTGCCGCGGCACCGCTCGCTTCGCTCGCTCGGCTCACTCGCGGTCGGTCACAGTTCTAACCTAACCTAACCTATTTTACCCAGTTCAAAGTGCAATCAAAATACAATCAAATTTTTACGAGAGACGGTAGGTATTATTCGTTATTTCGAACTGACAGAGTTTTAAGGTAGATAATAGACTCCTTGATATAATTAATCCAAATAAGAGAGTTTTATTATTTTAATGGTTTAATATTTAGTTTAAGTTAAATGACAATACCAATAAAAAAATGGTAATTAAATATGTTTGTATTACTCTGCTCAAAAGGAGATGGGCCGTACGTATAATGACCGGTCAATTTGATTATTTGAATAATTATTATCAAATCGCACTCTCATCTTGGGCATTTTTCATAATGACCGGGCATTGTGTATAATGCCTAATTTATCACCTGGTCCATAACATATGCACTTTTATTGAGAGTCGTCAATAAATATTTCATGCTTCAAAAACATGAAGTTAAGTTACACAGTTCGACAAAAGCAATTGTCTTTCTATTGTGTCTCTAATTACGACATTCAATGAGTTAATAGGACATCCACACGAAGTTAGTTACTTGCTTGTTGCATACAAGTTGCAATTGATGTTTATTACATTAAAGTTATTGCATTCATCAGCTTATTACGTCTTCTACAAGGCTTAAATCTATCTGTCAATCCGAGCTGCGATCTGTAAGCCAGGTATGCTCAAGTGGCTCACAGTTCTCGTCCTGGGGGAGAAACGCGCGCGAGCAGATCGTCACGTTATGAGCTCAGTGAATGCTCGTCACGCGCTCATGTGCTCATGCGTCCATCTTGCTCTTTAGTTATTCTGTTTTCTTCGGGCATTAGTCTTTACTTCTTTACTAATGCTTATGTTTTTGTGTTAGATTAAGTATGTAAGACTTTTAAATAAATAAACACTATTGATAAACTCGTATTATAAAACATGCATTTTTATTAATTACACTATCATTATAGACCATTTACAAACAAAGTATTTTCTTTTCAATTAAGCAGTTAAACAAAAGAAGCATGGGGTTCGTTTCCCAGGTCGAGTAAAATTTACTTTTGGGTTATTCCATAAGAAAATTCTCTGTGGCTGCCTGGAGCTTGGCAGTTACTGCTGTGACACCGCCGCACAAATCTATATCTCCCTTGTTGTTAAAGATAAAGAGTTGACGTTTTGCAGTAACATTGTACATACTATAGGTGTTTAAATAGGTATACATTTAATAAGCACTAGGGTTTGCTCACGATTTTACTTGCGTTTCAATGTGCGATGATGTAAAAAAAACCGTACGTTTGTTATTTTAAAGTCAGTCCAATGTGGTTTTTGCCTCTTTTTAATGGCCTAATATGAAGTAGGATGTAAACACCGTAAAATAAAATTAAATAATGGATATATAAAAAAAAAGTTTTTACTCATGTTAAAATCAGTATAAAAATTATTCAAACAAGATAACCTGAATTGTTTAATTCAAGTGTATTTCTTACATTAATTTATTTACCTTTTACACGTAACATGTACCTGTTACCTTTTAAAGTTAAATAAATAGATGTAGGCAAGTTTTACATCTGAGCAATCACAGGATCCGTGATTAGTTGAATCACTTTCAAGAGTTGCAGAGTGACTTCGTCTAGTTTCTTGACATTCTTTTTATATGTCTGGTGAATATTTAATGTATCTAAGATCGGATGTACATATACACTAATGTATAAAATATATCTTTATTTGCTGCAGATAAACATTTTCACGTATGATATAATTTAAAAATTTTGTAGCCTTTATTGGGCGTTTTCTGCGCGGCATTCGAAAGTAGCAGAGAGACAGTCCTTCTCCTCTTGTTGATGCAGGCAGAGTTAAGAGAGAAATATTTTTATCGTTCTAAGTTGTAATAATCAAATAATGTCTAGGAATTGAAAGAACCCAATATTACCAAGAACCTATTATTAGATATGTATAAGGTATATTATTGAGGATTTTCGAAATAAACCAAATTGTTTCTCTGAAAACAAAGTTTTATTTTATTCAACACGCTTTTACATTACAACAATTATCGTTTAACTAAAATTACACTTTTATCTCACCTGAAAACAAAGAAACGACATTTAAAGTTCACTAATATCGCCTCCTCAATTATATCCCTTTATTTATCTCTCTACAAGTTTTTTATATCAATTAAATGCACAAAATAATCTAAACATCATCTGCCATTGAATCATACGTCACCCCGTATCCACAGCTAAAAAATAAAAAAAATGAAATGTCATTTCCAAGGAGGTCATTTCATTACATATGCAAACTCGCATTAAACCTACCTGCATTACCACTAAGACCTACTGTTTTCGTAACTGTACTTTTTTTTTAAGCTTGGCTCCATGCTATCCTTTATCGGACTTTCCTTTACGCTTTAAATATTTATATTCTGCTGTGCATATTGGATTGGTTTGTTTACGATTTGGATTCTGACGCTCACGAAGTCAATGTGCCTGAAATTAACTGTGGCCTCCAATCGAATATGAGAGCATATTGTAAGAACTTAAGCACCATAACTACAAAATACATTGGCTGATATATATAAACAGGTTCAAGAACTACAGGAAAATGAATCTGGATTACCTAAACTAACTTCAATTCCACCAGTTGCTAATCAAGCAAATAACGGCATAGGTACTGTACTTCTTCTTTTCGAGATTTAAGAGAGAATAAAAAACATTCAATGTGTCTTGTCTAAGTAATTATTGTAGTGACGATGTGTTAAAATATTAAGAAATAAATATATTTAAGCAAATGTCTGTACTTACTTATTTATATGACTAAATAAAAATTTTAGTGTTTTATTGCATGTCCAATTGTATATTTTTTGCTAATTCGCCTGAATATCCAAAAAATATCTGTTAGACGACGAGCTCTTCTTCGATATTGCAATTAATGACGATGTTTGCAAGTAATAATAATAATAATAATAATAATATTCCGAAGAACTTAACTTTAAAATCACAGATTACACACACAATACAAGTTACCGAAAGTTTAATAAACCGGCATGGCAGCAGAGGCTTGAAAATGATATAGAGAAGCTTCGAGCAGACTGCAGTAGAATAACCCAATACATTAACAGCAATAGGTCAAATAAGGTAGTTAGAAGAGTAGAAGTAATTTTTAAAAACATGGCAACTCACACTAGACATGAAGCTGATAACAGAAAACCGGAAGAATTCTTGGATTCATTAAAACAGAAATTGGCTTTAAAAGTTCATCGGTTAAGAAGATACAAAAAAGCTCAAGAACGCAAAAACGATAATTCTCGGTTTGCTACGAATGAAAAGATTTTTTATAGAAATCTACAGAAATCACAAACTAATAGTGATACGCCCGATGAAAACAATATCGAATTACCAACAGCAGAAGAACTAGAAATATTTTGGTCTGGCATATGGGAAGAGCAGGTACAGCATAATGAAAAATCTGATTGGGTAACAAATGAACAAACAAAGTGGAGTTCACTAGAAGAAATGGAATTTGTTGAATTAACTGAGTCAGACATAACTAGCATCACAATGAGACTACATAACTGGAAATCTCCTGGAATAGATAAAATACATAACTATTGGTATAAAAAATTAGAGTCATTGCACAAAGTATTAGCTAAAAATTTAACAGAAATTATCTTAGGGAAACAAAACATTCCTGAATTTATTGCTACAGGAATAACCTACATGTTACCAAAAACTAAATACTCACCACAACCTTCTCAATACAGACCAATTACATGCTTACCCACAATATATAAGATCTTAACATCAGCCATAGCGGCAAAAATCAATAAACATATAGAACATTACAATATAATAGCTGAGGAGCAAAAAGGGTGTAGAAAGGGTCATATGGGCTGTAAGGAACAACTAGTCATAGACTCAACAATTCACAAACATGCTGCTACCAAAAATAGAAACTTACACTGTACATACGTAGACTATAAAAAAGCTTTTGATAGTATCCCACACTCCTGGCTTATTCAAATATTACAAATCTATAAAATAAACTCAAAGTTAATAGATTTCTTAAAGAATGTAATGCTCCAATGGAAAACTACACTCCATTTAAATTTTCGTGATAATCACATAGCAACTCGACTAATATATATTAAGAAGGGCATTTATCAGGGAGATTCTTTGAGCCCTTTATGGTTCTGTCTCGCTCTGAACCCTTTGTCTCATCTACTACATCGATGTCAGGCTGGTTATTCCCTTAAACATACCACGGAAGAAACTATTATCTCTCATTTAATTTATATGGATGACATAAAACTCTACGCAAAGTCTGAAAGAGAGATGAAACAATTAATTGACACCACGACCAAATTCAGTAAAGATATCAATATGCAATTTGGTCTAGATAAGTGTAAAACAGTTCATATAATTAGAGGTAAAATAAAACCGGGTGACTACCCTATTAACAGTACAGACACAATCACAGCTATGGATACTACAGATTTGTATAAATACTTAGGGTATAAGCAGCTCAAAGGAATAGATCATACATCAATTAAACATACTTTAAATACAGAATACAAGAGGAGAGTGGTCGCAGTATGTAAAACCCAATTGTCCATTTTTGACCATTTAATTACTCCAAACGAATATGCGATCCCAATATTAACATATTCGTTTGGAGTAATTAAATGGTCAAAAACTGACATCCAGCATATAGAGAGGACAACACGCGCTATACTAACTAAACACAATAACTTACACCCTAAATCTGCTGTAGAAAGATTGACCATTAAACGACAAAATGGAGGGAGAGGCCTAATTGACATCCATCACCTATGGCAGAAACAAATAACCAGACTGAGAACATTCTTTCACACTAAATCACACACAAGTAATATTCATAAAGCCATAGTAATCAACGATAACAATTACACCCCACTTAACCTTAATGAACAAATAGAAATACCACATACTGACATTGGCGACCCACAGAAGCAAAAGTTAGAAAATTGGAAAAAGAAAGTGCTGCACGGACGTCACCCTCATGATTTAGAGCAATCTCATATAGATACGATGGCATCAAATAAATGGCTTAAAATAGGTACTTTATTTCCGGAAACTGAGGGATTTATTATTGCTATACAGGATCAGGTCATAAACACCAAAAACTACAGAAAGTTCATCATTAAAGACCCCACGATGACTAATGATAAATGCCGTAAGTGTCAGAGTCAGCCAGAAACTATTCAACACATTACAGGGGCATGCACCTCACTCACACAGACAGATTATACATATAGGCATAATCAGGTAGCAAATATCATCCATCAAAACCTTGCACTCAAATATAAACTCATACAGGATTCAAATACTCCCTATTACAAATATGCACCACAAACAGTTTTAGAAAATACAACTCATAAATTGTACTATGATCGTGCAATATTGACTGACAGGACCATTCACTACAATAGACCAGATATAACTCTACAAGATAAAATTAATAAAATCACTTAATTGATATCGCAGTCCCTAATACACATAATTTACAAAAAACGATAGGCGAGAAAATTAGTAAATATGCTGAATTAAAAGAAGAAGTGACCAGAATTTGGAGGCAAGAAAAAGTGTACGTGGTGCCCATTGTTGTCTCCACTACAGGTGTCATACCTCATCATCTCCACCACAGCCTCAGAGTAATCAATCTGAAAGACTCAACTTACATTACCCTCCAAAAAGCTGCAATTTTGAACACCTGCAGAATAGTAAGAAAATTCATGCAAATCGGGGAAAATGAAATATCTCCACATAATACTCATTCTCCACTTTAAATTTACTCACAACACGCTACATTGACTTGGCTTGGCTCGTTAATGTAGCTTAAAAACTAGCCCAGAGCTAAGAAAAACTAAACGTTGTCCCATAATAATAAATTTATTCAAAAGGTATAAAGTAATACAGTATATAAATTTTTCCTTAATTCTATGTAGAGTTCACATGTGTTATATGCCTGAACTAGGACATCCTGTGTTTCAGACGAGAGAAGGTAAAATAACTAAAATAATCACTGTAACTATTTAACAAAAAGTAAAGTAGTCAACTAATAGGTACGTAAAAGAGGTGTAAACAGTATAAAAATCTTACTTGCTAAAATCTTTGTATATTAACTAAGCTAACTAATCATAATAAAAAGTGCAATTAATCTCTATTTGAGTACAACTAATAACTTCTCTGTATCTTCATATGACAAACTTTGAAGTGTTTCCTTGAGGGTTTTCTTGCAATTTACATAATTTAGGGAATAAATATTTGCTTTTGCATTAAGTCTATTATAGAGTAGTGGTCCCAGAAATACAAAAAATCTGGATGTAAATGCATGTTTTGTGCTGTTTGTGGGACAAACTATATCTTTCCGTCTCTTTTTAGTACGTTCAGTGCTGAAGCGGAGGGCTGCGTGTTGTTTTAGTACAATGCTCATTATAAATAACTGCCGGACTGTTAGTACTTCACAAGTTTTGTAGAGCAGGTCAGTGGGAAAAAGGAAAGGGCGGCAAGTAGACACCTTGAGAATCGCTCTTTGGGCTCTTTCGATTGGTAGTAATAAAGTTTTGCCTGCTCCACCTTATGAGGTAATGCAGTATATCGAAATTGACTGACATAGAGCAAAATAAACTTGCTTTATTATTTTTGAATCCGCAATATGTCGCAACTGTTTAAACACGAATATCAGCTTACGAACTCTATTATTTAAGACTTCCATATGTTGTTTGAACGTAATAGACCAATGTCGATAATTTTTAAAACCAAAAAAACTACTAGTAGGATGAAACCCATCACGGAATGAAACTTCTATCACGGGTAGCTCCACTCTATCATCCTTTGCCATGCTTGATACTGACGAGACAGAGGTAGAAAATATAATCATGTCCTTGAGAGATGAATGTGCAGTTGGATGGGATGAAATATCAAATAAACTTATTAAACAGTTCAGGAATATTTTAGTACCTCCACTGACTTACATTTTTCGAATGTGTTTATCTTTGGGTATTTTTCCCGAGTGCCTCAAAAAAGCGGTTGTTATCCCCGTTCATAAATCTGGCAGTAAAGAACAAGTAACCAATTACAGACCT
Organism: Mythimna albipuncta; assembly: GCA_929112965.1. NCBI lineage: Eukaryota > Metazoa > Arthropoda > Insecta > Lepidoptera > Noctuidae > Mythimna > Mythimna albipuncta. Next base: position 96,088 of record OV815986.1, on the reverse strand, counting down.
ATTTCTCTACTGCCTGCTATGTCTAAAATATTGGAAAAAATCGTAAATAAAAGGTTGTTCAAATATCTAGAGGACAAATCAATTTTATCGGAGCGTCAGTTTGGTTTTAGACCTAAAATTTCAACTGCCGATGCCGTACATCATCTGACTGACTTTCTAGCGCAAGAACTTGACAAGGGTAACCAAGGTATACAGTAGGTATTTTCCTGGACCTCGCCAAGGCTTTTGACACAGTATATATTCCTACGCTATTGCGCAAGCTTGAGACAGTAGGTATAAGAGGTATTCAGCTAAAACTTTTCAAAAGTTACCTAGAAGACCGTACTCAGTGCGTTAAGATTGGCAGTGTCCTCAGTGTAGACCAAAAAACACGTCTTTGGTGTTCCCCAAGGAAGTGTATTAGGGCCTACTTTATTTTTGATATACATAAATGACCTATGTAATCTAAAACTAAAGCACGGCATAGCTATATCTTACGCTGATGACACTGCTCTTCTTTTTTCGGCTGAATCTGAACATGTCCACAAGCTTGCGCAAGACGGCTTCAATATTGTAAATAAATGGCTTCAGCACAACTCATTAACCCTAAATACAGATAAAACCAATTATATAAAGTTTTCCATGCGCAAACAAAGTTCAAATAATTCCTCAACGTTGTATGCTCATTGTTGTACAGTCCCTGCAGAATGCCCGCTTATGTGTCCCAATATTAATAAGACTAACAAAATAAAATACCTAGGTGTTATAATAGATGAGACCCTTATAGACCAGGGTAGATGCCTTCAAAAATAATAAAAAGTGAAAAATAATAATAGTAGGATGAAACCCATCACAAAAGGAGGAGAATATTATAAAAATGAAAGGAAAAATAATTTACGGGTGATCTGAGGTCGAGAAGGGGGTGGGGGTGACTTTTTAAGGGGAAAAAACGGTTTTTCTCGATTTCCGGCAAAACTAAAAGTCCTATGGAAAAAAGTCAAATGGCAAAGTTGTAGGTAATAAAAAGATCTAAAACTTTTGTATTAACACTTTTTTCACATAACCTCAAAATTTATGTGAAAAATTCAAAAAACCATGTTTTTGGTTTTTTATTTTTATCTCTTTCAAAAAACAATATTTTATCACGAAATTTGGTGAAAACTTACCTTTTTATGTCCCAAACACGCTGTAATTTATTTGATTAGAAATATTTATTTTTTCACCTTATTTTGAATAAATATCGAAAAATCACCCTAATTTTCAATCGAAAATTCACCGTAACAGTAACTAAGTTTGTTTGTGCAAAATAAAGGAGATTATTATTTTTTAAATGTTCTTAGTTTTTTTGTAAACTTGTCATAATTATCTTCAAGAAACTCAACGTGCACGTGTATTTTTATAAACGATGTTGTATACTATACTGTATTTCGAATACTGGCTAGGCTAACGGTTGTTACAGCTGCTACGAAATATTAGGTATGTATGTAGTAAGACCCGGACCCGCCTTTTCCAGTACAGTTTTATCGTAGTTGCTTTTAACCTTTTTAAGAAGATCATTACAAAAATTACGATATCTTTTGTACGACAGTTGTAGGACCGTATTTTCTGGATGAGATTTACATTTCATATGCAGTTTATCTCTGTGTTTCATACAGCGGATAAGACCTGTTGTGATCCACGGTTTTATGTTGCAATTTTTGTTGCTCAACTGCAATATGACAGTATTTTTCTGAATTGCATTACGTACATTTTCTATTACATACATCATACAATACTGTGGGTCAGCGGAATTATAGATTGGATCGAAATCGATGACGCGTAAGTCTTCTTCAAGTTTATTTATATTCAATTTCGAAACGATGCGAGTGTTTTGTATAGGTAAATTACAATTTAGTGTTAGTAGGACAGCATTGTGATCCGTTATTGTAGATTTAATAACAAGTGCAAGTGAAGGGAAATTTGATTTAAGTATGATATGGTCCAAGCAAGAGCCACTATGATGTGTAGGAAAACTATGTGCGGGGAGTAAGCCATGATATGCGCATAGGTTGAGGTAGTCCTGAGCAGATGCGTCAGCACTTCCTGGAAGAATGTTTATATTAATATCTCCAATTACTATCGTGTTTTTAAAAGGTGATAGGTTTTGCAAGACATCATTGAGAGAGTCAGTAAAATTGTTAGCATTTTTGAAGGACGGCGGGCGATATAACGCTACTATAGCAAAATCTGATCCAATCTTCACTACCAAACTGTTACAGTCTTGCATATTTGGTTCCTCTACAGAGACCTTGAGATGATCTCTTACATAAACTATCACCCCATCATTTTGATTGTAATTCCTATCACTTTTGTACATCTTATACCCTGTGATTAGTGGTATATTATATTTCTTGGCAAGCCAGCATTCTGTTAAAACAATAATGTCACAATTAATGTTAAGCCGTTGTTGAAAAGCGGTAAAGTTGTCAAAATTCTTAAAAATACTGCGAATGTTTTGTGTTAGTACGGTTAACAGTGATTTGTAGCTGGAAAGATATTGTTTGCAGCTTTCAACTTCACAGAGTCTAGACTCAGACACAGAAAAATTATCTAAATCATTAATTAAATTGTTTATCATAATAAAAATAAAACTAAAACTTTACTATATGTAAAACTGAAAAACGTCTAAAATAAATAACTTATTAACGGCGCTCTTAGGCACCTTCATAATCTATTGAGTTGATAAACCTTTTTTCGGCCATAATTTTCGCGGGGCAGTCAGCTGCGCCTGTGTTGTGTTTGTCTGGCTTTTTGAAATGCAAGCAAGTAGCGCATTTTGGCTCATCTGATTTCTTTGGACATTCTTTGATTGAGTGGCCTTGCTCACCACAGTGACCACAGGTGTATGACGTCTGCCGACATGATTTGGCAGCATGGCCATATTGCTGACACTTATAGCATCGTGTGACCAAGGTAAAATCTCTTACAGGGCATGATGACCAATTTATAAACACTCGTTCTTTTGACATTAGGGCTTTGCGTATGACTGCCGATACTTCTACGACATAGTTGCAATTGTCAGCGTCTCTCTTACCCGACTTATGGCTTAACTTGATTGAGGTCAAAAACGTCTCAAGGCTGCAGTCCTGAAGCTTCTCGGCGAGATTTTGATGGTACAAACACGTAAAAATCTCGTTTTCCGACATGGACGTAGGAACTCCTATGATCACAACTCTAGGCTTTCTTTTATAAGGCTCGTCGACTGTTAGACCTGATTTTGTTAGATGCTCAGATTGTCTCAGCTTCTCGATGTCGTCCTTCGTCTCAGTGCTGATGATGATAACACCGTTTTTGGTCTTGCGCAGGCCTCTAACATGCAGCTTCATCTGTTCGGGGCAAATAATTTTTTGGACGAGAGATTTCGTCTCATCACTAGACTTTAATTTATCCTTCGGATAAATGGCCACAGAACTTACGTTTGTCGGCTGGATGTAGTTGTTGGCTCCTTTCTTGACCATGTCAGCAAAAGAAGATCCTAGGGCAGGTTTCGATTTTTCTTCGACACTCGATTTGAGTTCCTTTAGTTGCTGTGAAAGGTCGAGTTGGGTTTCAAGAACTTTGACAGCATTGTGGGATTGGAAGGCTTTCGCTTTCATGTATTGGTACTGTACTGCCATTTGCGATGTGCCATGACCGATCTTCCGGCATAGGGCATTGATGCGCAATTTATGGTCCATATTCAGCTTTCCTTCCGCTGCAATAGTGCACACCTCCTGCAGGCTCTGGTCGATGGTCATCATCCAGCTCTGAATTTCCGACGTCGTGACAGCTTCAAGAGTTTCATTCTTTTGCTGCGGCGCTTGAGGGGGAGGAGTGGGGACGGCTACAGGTGTCGGCGGCGGGGAACGAGCACACCTACTTCTTGGACTGAAGGGACTATCCTCCATCGTAAAGTAGATTATTTATATATTAATCATCACATCATTTTTAGAAAGAAACGCCTCAAATCTAACGTATGAGTCACTTTACTTTACTTTAACAGCAATTTTATAAAAACTAGGTCACAATTACACAAGTGATTATTTGTTTATAACGTAAATGCTCCTATTACCGCCAGTTTTAGCTGTCTTAGGATTCACTTTAAAAAAATAGATATAAGCTGTAATGATAAAAAAGGTGTTATAATTTATAATTAATCTCAGCGAAGTATTCTTTGCAATTCAGTACTTAAATTCAATATTCAATAACACAATAGTTACTAAATAATTATTTAATCCAAAAGAGTAGTTGATTCTATTACCGACCCATAGAATGCGGCAAGATTCTATTAACGATTTTTCTGCTTCTTTTACCGACCGCTACGAAGTTGTCACTTCTTCTATACTATCAAATAAAATAAAAAATCGTTTTTAAGGTATTTATTATATAATAGCAATAGTTATGAGATCAACATTATTACAATATGAAAATAATTATTTATTGCAACGCTTAGAGCACTTATTTTTTGTTATTTTAATTAATAAAAATATAATCAGTCCCAGAAAACAGTCTTCAAACAATTAAATGCTTACTTTTTAATTACCTACATACTAATAAGATATTATGAATCTGTAACTAAAATATTTTTATCGGTTAATATAGTTGTACTCGGTATGCCATAGGTTTTTGAAGCTTCATATAAGCTGGTCCCTTGATTTATAGCTAGAAGCGCAGCTTCTAGTTGAGCAGAGGCGTACTGCTTGCGCTTCTGCGGCTCCATGATTCTATAAAGGAACACAATCTTTAAAGAGATATAGAATTTAATTCTTCGAAAGAAGCTTTAAAAAGTTACATGGCCCCCATTCCGTCCCGCCATTTTTATTTGATTTGAAATCATATAAAATATAGCCAATGCCATGAAGCCATGAATGAAACTGGATAGTAAATCAAAACGTCACGTATGCAAGAAATGAGCCAATTTGTTCAAAAATATATCTACATTTTTTTTTTGTGTACTGTAATATTACCAAATATCGCACACAGCTGTGAGTCGGTAATATAATCTAGTAAGAAGGTTACAATATTCTATTAGCGACCAATAAAATTAATAATAAACAGATAAAATATCCGCTTTATGTTATACTGTTAAATTCGATCTCATTGCTATATTATTGCTTTTCATGTCACTTAATCTTTAATTCAGATAATACAGGTTATTTACAGTATAATATCATTATAATAATAGAGATATTGTCTAACGTTGAATCGAGTTTTACACAAAAACTTTAAGAAATAGCTTTGTCGTTAATAGATCTAACGAAGTAAAATAATTTTAAGAATTTAATAAGGAAAAATTAAAATCAAATGGGGTAGTTTATAATAGATATTATTTTAAAATACTAAATGTTCTCAAAATTTTGACAACGCCATGGGTCGTTATTCGAATCAAGTTTTGAAATTTGGATTCTATTACCGCCTTAAATTAAAACATGATTTTATAACATAAAAACCAATAAAAAGTATTATATTAAGAATTAGTTTAGAAAAGGAATATATACGTTACAGTTGTAATGTAATTGCAAGAAGACAAATCCATTTTTAGGGTGTTATTTTCCTTAAGTAGTATTTAGGTGTACTTACGTGGCTGGAGACGTGACACTATGAAAAGTGCATCCGCTTCGGGCGCGTCCCACTCAAAGTCAAATTATTTCTTTCACTGGCTATTTAAACACACAAATTTTACTCTTTTTGTTGTCCAACAAAAATACGTAACTAATTTTTAAGGTATGACTTTTCTGGAACCCTATATTATGTCTAATATGAGTGATTTAAAAATTAGATCGTTAATAGAGTACACATTTTAGGGGGTCGTTAATAGGAGCTTTTACGTTACTAATATTGTTCGATACGTCTGTTCACTACGAACGTCAAACGATTATTCAAAAGTGAATAAGTATTACCAATATAATATGTTCATTAATGTAAATACGTTTTACTTGATATTTTGATTTTTGACTCATTCTTCACTAGCCTCTATGAATATGTATCACTGATAGTATTTCGTACATTTTAATAGAATTAAAGGCGTTCTCATACTAACTTACTGTCACTGTCACTGTTATTGTAGATCATTGTTGTGTTCTTGCCCAGTCTCTTCTTCTACCTCTTCTTGACTACGCTGATGTCTGCTTTCTTGATGAGACTGATGAACTTCTAGTCAAACTGGAGCGTCAGCTGTTCAAGTCACATTTCCACACACATTGAGGGCTAACCCTTCATTGGAAGTTGTCAGGGGAAGAATTAGGGAACCTTTCCTGTCAACATGACCCGTTAATATGTATGTTTATAAGTAACATTCATATATATATTTATTTGATTAAAGGGCTTTGTCGCTTAGTGACCATATCGCCCAGTACAGAAAACAAAAAAACTTACAATCTACCTTAAGGCTAACTCAAACAATTGTTTAGCTTTTATCGGACATTGGAGAAGAGAGGATGGTACAACAAATGCCATTATCATACGTATTACAGAGTCCAAAAATATTGATTCTTGTATTTTCATTCCGGACACATTCCATCAAGATGTGGATAACATCATCAACCACACCACAGTACAGTAGCCAGGTATTGCCTGCGATGCCCCAATTCGCTATATCCAGGCTCTCTCCCGCGACGACAGCTGAGGCATAAGGATTTCCTCTCCTTCACGAACTCCGCCACCACCTTCGCTAGCATTACTACTTCACAGGAAATGACTGCTTCATATTCTTCTCGCTCCTTACCACCCCCACCACCACCTCAGTATCAGCCGCCTGCACCAAGACCAGGCGCTAGAGATCGCCGCTAACGATCGCCTCCACGAGGACACCCAACCCTCCATCCAAGTGGAGGAAGATATAAAGAGGATTATATTAAATTATAATATAATCCTCTAAATTATGATATAATTAAATTATAATAAAAGTATTATAGTATTAGTAGTATTTATAGTATTAAATTATAATATAATCCTCTATCACAAAGTAAACATACATGGTTATTTTTGTATTTGTACATAATTTTGAGCCTTTTTCTTTCATGATAATCTTCTATTTGGTTTTTTTCTTTATGCACCTGCCATGTTTTTTCTTTACCACCCTAGGTAGACTGGTAGAGAATGCCTGAGGCATTAAGTCCGCCTTTGTACTTTTATGTTGCATGAAGTTTTATAAATTAATAAATAAACTGCCGCAATTGTGGCATGCTTATGGTCCGAACCTTACGGTAAGTCCCCTCTTTGAGGCGTGGCTGGAAAGACCTCACGGCGTCCTTACCTTCCGCATGACGCAGATACTCACCGGACATGGTTCGTTCGGGAGTTTTCTGCACTCAATTCATGCGGAAGTGACGCCCGGGTGTCGCCACTGTGCGGAACGCCCGGAGGACACGGTGGAGCACACAGTCGAGGTGTGTCCTGCTTGGGCGAAGCATCGCCGTGCCCTCGTGGGGGCGATCGGCGGCGGAGACCTCTCGCGCCGGGCCTTGGTCATGGTCCGGAGCGAGGAGGAGTGGCAGGCGGTCGCCGACTTCTGCGAAGTAGTAATGCTCGCAAAGGAGGACGCCGAACGCACCAGGCAACGGCGTTATCGCCGCCGCCGTCGCCGGGATCCTGATCCCGATTTCCGGCCAACGTAGACGCGGGCTTGCGGACAGTGAGCAATGGGTAGCTCACTGTCCGGCCGTCCGGTAACTGTCCGGACCAAGCCCAAGGCGTCGACGGTGCGCACTGTTCCCGCGCGCCTCAAGGAGTTGTCAGCAAAAGCAGGGACCCAGCCAGGGCTATCTGAAAGGGCGCCCGAGCCCCGGTATGAAGGCTAGAAGGAACAGGGGGGGGTCAGTAAGAGTCTGACACTATCTCTCGCTCCGCCCAAGGGCGGGAGATGTCAATGCATGAAAAAAAAAGTTCGAACCTTAAAATCTGGTTTTTATACCTGAATAGCTACAAAATCCCAAATAACACTCTTATCTCAGACTGAATTATTGCCAGATCTTGCAAGTTGAGTGAGAACCATTTACTCTTATCCGTCGGAGTTTAATCTTTACAAGTTTAATCTTTGCAAGTGAACCAACTATACATTTTTATGAAAAGCTTGACCTGACGCGGCATCTGGATAAAGGAACTCTCCAGCGGTGAACAGTACTTAAACAAATATTTTTGTACTTATATGAAAGATTGTTTTATTCACCTTTTTTTCCGGTGGCGAGAACCATCCAATGACAACCCCCGCTCTTGGGTGGAGCGGGAGATAGTGACTCGTACTGACTAAAAAACCCACCCCGTTCCTTCAAGCCTTCATACTGGGGCTCGAGTTCCCTTTCGGATAACCTTGGCCCCCAGTAGGTAGGCTTCGACCCGGCTGGGCCCTTGCTGTTGCTGACAACTCCTTGAGGCGCGCGGGAACAGTGCGTGCCGTTGACGACTTGGGCTTGGTCCGGACACTTACCGGACGGCCGGACAGCGAGCTACCCATTGCTCACTGTCCGCAAGCCCGCCCCTACGGTGGCCGGAAATCGGGATCGGAAACCCGGCGGCGGCAGCGAGACTGCCTGCCACTCCTCCTCGCTCCGGACTATGGTCTCAACCAAGGCCCGGCGCGAGAGGTCTCTGCCGCCGATCGCTCCCACGAGGGCACGGCGATGCTCCGCCCTGTTTTATTTACCTGCTGCTTTACATTGCACCTTACAGCATTGCCCATGATGCGTTTTACGCCGCGCTAAGCAGTGCGAAATAACTGGCCTCTTCTACGACACCGTCGCATCGTATTGCGTCTCGGTGTGAGCTGCCCCTAACATACATAAGTATGATAATTCTATCGTATGATGGTATATAACTAGTGGTACGGGAAAGTTATTTTGAACCTTTTTTTCGAAATGTACTTATTACTCTTAGAGGGTTTGATCAGTCTTAGACCTTGGAGTTTTATATCTAAGAGGCTCATGACGGTACTGTATCAGTCTTTTGCCCGCGGCTTTTTTTTGCATTGCATTTCTAGAAAATAGCTTTTTTTCATGGTATCTTATGTCTATTTCTGTATCGCTTATTTTAGGTAGGACCTTTTCAAATAACTTAGATGTACTACTCTTCCGCGATTCATGAACTACTGACTACTTGAAGGGTCATTTGTACAACACTCTCAGGACTGCGTTACTAACATCTCAAACAACAATTTTTGTTTTATGACTTTTATAAATTTATCATATTTCAGTCCATCAGATTGTCATAGAAAAATAAAAAAATATAAAAATTTACCTTTTTAAATATCACGAAGTTATTGCGAAGCAAGCGATAGTACATTAGCGGAGGGATGCGGGAATAGGGTGATGGGGGTGCTTGATGCGCTTGCGTCGCGTTCTACAGACATACGTAGGTATAGCAAAGTACAGAGTTGAAATGTGTTAGATAGAACAACGAAACCTTGAAGGTTTGTTTTTGGTAAAAATTTGTTTTGTAAAAATTCCTAGAACAAAAGTTGTTGTTTATGATGTTAGTAATACAGTCCTGCAAATTTATCAGTGTTTTGAAATTAACTCAGTATACGATATGTCAGCGTAACAAACCATGCAGACTTATGAGAGTATATGTTCATGTACATTGACGCAAGTGAGGCCTCTTGACGTCTTCATGACAGAAAAGATTTGGATAAAATCTAGCCATGTCATGCAATAGAACGCACTTTTAAAATTAGACCGAAAGAAAACTTAGTTGAGTATTATGATAATAATAAATTATGCTTAACTTGATTTAATAAAATTTGTAAACCAAGGACACAGGAAGTACACGATAAAACAAATAGTCAAAAAAAAAACAGTAAATTTTATTTTTGAAGGAAACAAGTGATAAGCATATGAGTGTTCGGTTTAAAATAAAGATAAAACGTAATCAGGTCTTACCCACACGACGGAAATAAGTGCAAGGCACCAAACAACACCAACCAACACTTTGCTTTAATATTCTACGTACTGTCACCGGGAGTAGACGTGTCATGTGCTGCAACAACTTTGCCTGAAGAAGAAGATGCATTGCACGCGTGTTTTATCGTTGATAGTACTGCTAGTCGGGCTTGTACATTCTTTTTCCTGGGGTAAGTCAAAGTCTGTTCTTTAATTTATTAAACCCCAAGTGAACGCCGGCGTTCGCTCTCTCATTGTGTTTTTAATTACGGTTAATTCTGAGTCGGACCGATTAATTATTTAAGCCGTAATCATTAATTGGCCAGACTCAGAATTAACCAGAATTATTAACTATCTGTTTTTTTTCCCATAAAATATCTATTTAAATACATAGTTCTCTGCGATACTTGTCGGCATTTAGCATCGATATTAAATTTAAGGAAAATAAAATTCTGATCATAAGTTTTCAAGAACAACATCTTCTATTTTAAAACTACCTAGTTGCACTAATATATTCATAAATAATTTTTCTGCCACGCCAATAGCCATCCTTGAGCATTAGTTTACGAAGAACTGGGAACGGTGGAATGGCCGGGTACAGTTTCATTGCACGTTGAGTATGTCTAAGTATGTCTGTACGCTTTGGGATCGTCCATTATAACCTACTCACGTAAGGCTTAAAAAGGTTTATTTTTTGAAGTGGAATGTCATCCTATATTCAGACATTCATATCTTCTCCCGCTCTGGGCGGAGCGTGTGAAGCGTGACAGACTTTTACTGACTGAAACCTTCCTTCCAGCTTCCTTTTGCGTTCTATCACTATGGCGACGTAGGTACACAACGTACACATGACGTTTATTTTTTTGTTGAGCTTGCGATTCCTAAACTTAAAAACGACTTTCCTTAACTTGCTGATCTCCGATCGCCGCGACAGCCACCCGGCTCTGCTTGCCAGTTGTCAATAAGTCTGTGACTTTGGTGAAGAAATCTGACCACGTATCTGTCATGTACTTTTCAACTCCCATTCCCCTCGTGATTCTGGGGGAACGGATTAAAAAGTCGCTAAAAATGTTATGTGACTAACGGACTACCCCTGGGCATTTTTTTCCAGTCGACTTTAGGGTGAAGAGACAAAAATTATTTTTTAGGTTTCATCAGTCTGTATCGATCGCAGACATGTTTTAAAATATATGAAAGTCTTATCCCCATGATAAGTAAAGAGAAGCTTTTTAAAACTAGTTTAACCTTTCAATCGTGATAATGACAGACACAATTGAAAGACAATAGGTGCGCGAACGCCGGCGTTCGCTTGGGGTTTAATGAATTAAATTAAAGTTCTACAAATTTAACTGACAGATGTGTTGAGGAATTTGGTCAGTGGGTAGCCTTAGGGGCGGATTTTTTGCATTGCTTCTTCTCCATGTCCGAATATCGGGAAATCGTGACGGGCGGACGTTTTTAGAGATAGTCTTTACGTAAATTTTGAATTTATTTAAAAATATATCAGCATGTCAGCTCGTTGTCCTGCCCTTCGGTAACCATCCGATGAGTTGGGGTCATAGAGCACTCTCCACGTGCTCCTCAAAACGATGTCAGCAACCGTAGAGTAGGGCCGATGCGCGCTAGGGCCGTGGGGATTTTCTGAAAAAGAAACTTGTTGTTTTAGTCAGTAAAAGTCTGATATACCACTTAATATTCTAGGTATAGTATAGTAATAGAGGAAGCGCCAAAGGGAGTTAAGTATGCAAAATATGAGGACCGCCTTCTCTGAATGGTGGTGGTCTCTGGTGGTGTTTAATAATAATAAAATAATAATTATTATTTTATTATTATTTTCTGAGTTTCTTATGATTAAATATATCTATAGGAAGTCAACTAAAAAAAAGTGAGTCAGACTCGCGCACTAAGGGTTCCATACAAATTTAGACATGAAGACAGTTTAATTCCCAAATTGACTTACGAAGATTTTTCCGAATCACAAGAATAGTTTTTTTTTGTGACATAATGACACAGTTGTCAGAATTTTACCTATGGGTGGTTTCACCAACAGCGTTTTTACAGGTTCTACGCGTGAAATCACTATGTAAAATGTTTATCTGTGTCCATTCTATTTTTTTCATGTAATAAGAAAACTAGCTCATATGAAGGAACTAGTATAAATATATCTATACTTATCTATACTATATATATTATATATATATATATATAATATTATAAAGCGGAAGAGTTTGTTTGTTTGTTTGTTTGTTTGAACGCGCTAATCTCTGGAACTACTGGTCCGATTTGAATGATTCTTTCAGTGTTGGGTAGTCCATTTATCGAGGAAGGCTATAGGCTATGTTTTTTTTTTACAAAATTAGGGATCCGTAATAAAATTGCTATTTTGTAACACAAGGTGTAAAATCGAAAAACTATTTTTGCGTGCGCTGCAAAATCTATTGACAATAGAACAAAATGATGTACTACGGGTTTGTAGATCCCATTAAGACCTACAAAAAAGTCCGCGAGAACATATATCTAGCTATCATGGTTTAATCACAATAACCGATTTTGTGTTCAAAATAATTATTAAATCGTCTGAAGAAAAAAAAACTGCGTTAAATATGTATCGTAATATTAATCTTTATCGAAATTAAGCATTATGTTATCAAGAGTATTTATGTAGAAGTAAAATAATTTTTGTTTCATCTCAATCGGATATTTCGTTTAAAAGTTATCACGTGTGTAAGATGTTAAGAGTTGGTACCTTTTAATGAGTTATGGGCCATAGAGTTTTTTATCAACATAAAATCCTGTAATAATCTTTTTCGAAATATATTTGTTGATGATTGTAAGTTTAGTATAAGATCTTTGAAGAGTATAATAAATACATTTATGAACGTGGTAATTTTGGGAAATACTGATCTGATATGAAAACTGTTTAAATATTTAATAGTCCATTTATTGAGGGAGGCAATTATAGGCAATATTTTATCTCGGTATTTCCACGGAAACGAGAAAAACGCGGGTGAAACCGCGGGGCACAGCTAGTTTCTCATAAGTATAAATTAAAAAAACAATTAAATATATCCGTTTCTCAATTTCGGTGGTATATCCATGATTAAGTTTTAAGTGAATTTACCTCTTTAAATAGTTATGATGGCAAATTTAGTACTTCAATTTAACATTATTATATTGGCCGATATATAGTAACCATATTTATTAACAGATATTAAAGTTATATAGTGTAGTGTAATGGGACCCAATAAGTGGCTCTCTTAGCTCATCCGACAAGCGGCAGATATGTCCGGCCCAATCCCACTTTAGAGTGGCAGCTTTTCGGTTAACATATTTTAGTTAAGTTTTGGCGCGCAGCATTGTATTCCTTACGCGGTTCTAAATTCGAACACCCGGAATAGGTACTGCGCTCCATGACTCGCCGAAAAACCTCGAGACTAAACCTCTGCTGAACCGTCAAAGGCCATTGATGTAAATGCCAAGCCATCTCCATTCCAGAACCTTGAAGACATCTTTCATTGCGGCCATGAACAGTTTCGGAGAAATGACGTCTCCCTGCCTCACACCCCGCTGTAAGAGGATAGGTTTCGAGGTCTGGAAGTCGGACTGAGATGATGGCGTTTTTCTACAAACACTTTCATGTACCGATAGTCAATCTGGCACCGTTGGAGAGGTTCAGCCCAAGTCTCGATCGAATCTAAGACTTTCTCGTTGTCTATAAACGCTAAGCAGAGACGCTGATTATACTCCTCAGTCTTCTGTATAACCTGCCGCAGTGCATGTATGTGGTCCACGATGCTGAAGCTGCGCGCGAGAAAGTTCGTGATGACTTTCGAAAACAGCTTGTAGACATGGCTCAGAAGTGAGATGGACCTGTAGATCTTAAGCAGAGTATTATCGGCCTTGAACAAGAGTGTCACCACACCTTTGTTTTATGCCTATTGCCTATGCGTTTTTGTCTCCAATATAAAGGATTCGAACAACTTCTGAAGGGCCTTTAAGACCGGTTTTCCGGTAATTCTGTCCTCGCCCGACGCCTTATTGTTTTTCAGCTGCTTCAGAGCCATCCTGATCTCGTAAAGGTTGACGTCAGAGATATCTTCAGTATAGTGTCGGGTCAATCTAGCTCTTGGGTCGTTTGATAGATTTGCAAGGGGTGCCACAACAGAAAACCTCCACGAGTGCCCGCAGTCTCCGCGAAGGTCAAACTGCTGGAGCCCAGACCTCTGCGGTGCTTCCGGTGCCAAGTAGGGCACCAGGTTTGCGACCACAGCGCCGCGGAGGTGGACCGCAGCGACCGCTGCCACCAGTGTGGCCAGCCCGGTCACAAGGCCCCAGAATGCCGTGCTCCGCCGCACTGCTACGCATGTGTGGCGGCAGGCAAGCCAGCCAACCACCGGGCTGGGGGCAGGTCCTGCGACCCTCCCGCCAAGGATAAGGGCAGGGCCCGTAGGCCCATCCCCGCCGACGTCCTCACCGCCGCAGCCACCTCCTTGGCCACCGCCGCTATCGCCGCTGCACCCGCCGCTCTCACCGCCACACCCGCCGCAGTCGCCGCCGCACCCGCCGCGGCAGTGCCCCTTATAAGGGCTCGGGAGGAGACGATGGACTGCCAATAACGGCCCCATTCCATCTCCCCCAGGCGAATATCAACCACTGCGCCTCCGCTCAGGATCTGTTGCTCCAGAGCATGGCGCAGTGGTCGATAAATGTCGCCATCGTCTCCAAGCCGTACTACGTACATCCCCGTGGAGACTGGGTTCAGGACCTAGACGGCTCGGTGACGTTAATCTCGTCGGCCGCCGCCGGTACCACGCTCCTCGAGGCTGTTGCGAGGGGACGGGGCTGCGTGGCAGCACGGTTCGGGGACATTGCAGTGGTAGGCGTCTACCTGTCCCCAAGCAGATCTCTCGACGAACTCCAGGTCTCCCATAGGGAGCTAAATGTCGTCGTTGCTGGGTTCGGTACCCTCCCCGTGGTCGTTTGCGGGGACTTCAACGCCTGGAATACGGCTTGGGGTTCCCGGTACACGAACCCGCGGGGTCAGATGGTGGAGGACTGGGCTTTGGAGCTGGGCCTGGTCGTCCTGAACCGGGGTTCTGTCCCCACGCTGGCGTGGATGCGGGGTGAATCAGTGGTGGACATCTCGTTCGCCAGCCCCGCTCTGTTGCCGCGTGTCGTCGACTGGCGCGTTATGGAGGAGATGGAGACGTACTCCGACCACTGGTACATCCGGTTGGACGTCGCCGCCGAAACCTCGGCCGCGCCGGTCTGACAGAGCCCTTGCGGTCCGCGGTGGGCGCTTAAGCAGATGGACCGGGAGCTCCTCCTGGAAGCCGCGACGGTATAGGCCTGGGTGCAAGCACCGGACAGGCCTGTCGACATAGACGTCGAGGCGGAGTGGTTCCGGGAGGCCATGTCGCAAATCTGCGATGCGGCAATGCCCCGAGTCCGTTGGACAGACACTGCAGGCGCCGCATCCGCCCGCCGGATGCGGAGGCCTGAGAGGTGGAGTTATATGAGGCATACGGAGCGGCAAAACGCACCCTCCGAACGGAGATCAAGCGGGCCAAACTGGAGGCCCGCAACGTGTGGCTGGGGTCTCTGAACGCGGACCCATGGGGGCGCCCGTACAATATGGTACGGGAAAAGCTCCATCCCTGGGCTCCCCACTGACTCAGAGTCTCCGGCCCCAGATCGTAGATCAACGCATGCATGGAGAGGGGTGAGTTCCCACTTTGCTGGAAGACGGGGAAACTGGTCCTCATAGCGAAGCTAGGGCGCCCTGCGGACTCTCCGTCCGCTTACCGGCCCATTGTGCTGCTCGACGAGGTGGGCAAGCTCTTTTAGAGAGTCATTGCAAACCGCCTCGTCGGGCGCCTAACACGGGTGGGGCCGGACCTTTCGGACGGACAGTTCGGCTTTCGCAGGATGCGCTCTACGGTGGATGCCATCATGCGCGTGCGAGCCCTCACGACGGGAGATGCGGTGTTCCGGGGCAGGTGTGTCGTGGCAGTGTCCTTGGACATTGCCAACGCCTTCAATTCCCTGCCCTGGAGTACGATCCGGAGGGCACTCCGGTACCACCGGGTGCCCGAATACCTCTGTCGAGTGGTCGAGGCCTGTCTGTCGGATAGATTTATAGTCTACCCCGGTCACCAGGGAGACTGGAAACGTCGAGAGATGTCGTGTGGTGTTCCGCAGGGGTCGGTACTAGGGCCACCCTTGATGAACATTGGGTACGACTTCGTGCTGCACGGCGACTTCCCTGACGGGGTCAGCGTGGTTTGCTACGCAGAAGATACGCTGGTCCTAGCGCAGGGAGAGTCGTACCAGGCGGCGGTTGCTCGCGGGGTTGCGATGGTCGTTGATCGGATCCAGGAGTTGGGACTCGAGGTGGCGCTTCACAAATCCGAGGCGATGTGTTTCCACGGTCGCCGGTCTCGGAGCGCGCCACCATTGAGTTCCCAACTAACGGTAGGAGGAGTTCACATCGGTGTCGGGTCGACGATGAAGTACCTGGGACTCGTCCTCGACAGCCGGTGGAATTTCGTGGAGCATTTCCAACGTCTGGCTCCGAAACTCAACCGGGCTGGGGCTGCGCTCAAGCGGCTCCTGCCCAACCTTGGGGGTCCAGACGCCTCCTGCCGGAAGCTCTACGCGGGGATCTTTCGGTCCATGGCCCTCTACGGGGCGCCGGTGTGGGCGCCGTCGCTGAAAAAGCAACCGTCGGCCATACTGAACGCCTGCCAGATGGTCATGGCAATAAGGGTGGTGCGGGGATACTGCACGGTCTCTCGCGAAGCGGCGAGCCTTCTGGCTGGCCTACCACCGTGGGATCTGGAGGCAACAGTCCTTGCACACATGCATGATATGCGCGTGGAGATGCAACGCCGGGGTGAAAGTCCGCTGCTGCGACAAGTCACGGCATGGCGGACAGAGCTCCGGCGGGATCTCATGGTGAAATGGCGTCAACGACTATCGCAACCCAGTGCTGGGCATGCCACAATTATGGCAGTAAGTCCCCTCTTTGAGGCGTGGCTGGAAAGACCTCACGGGGTCCTTACCTTCCGCATGACGCAGGTACTCACCGGACATGGTTCGTTCGGGAGATTCCTGCACTCGATTCATGCGGAAGTGACGCCCGGGTGTCGCCACTGTGCGGAACGCCCGGAGGACACGGTGGAGCACACAGTCGAGGTGTGCCCTGTTTGGGCGGAGCATCGCCGTGCCCTCGTGGGGGCGATCGGCGGCGGAGACCTCTCGCGCCGGGCCTTGGTTGAGGCCATGGTCCGGAGCGAGGAGGAGTGGCAGGCGGACGCCGACTTCTGCGAAGCAGTAATGCTCGCAAAGGAGGAGGCCGAACGCATCAGGCAACGTTGTTATCGCCGCCGCCGTTGCCGGGATTTTGATCCCGATATCCGGCCAACGTAGACGCGGGCTTGCGGACAGTGAGCAATGGGTAGCTCGCTGTCCGGCCGTCCGGTAACTGTCCGGACCAAACCCAAGTCGTCGACGGCGCGCACTGTTCCCGCGCGCCTCAAGGAGTTGTCAGCAACCGCAGGGACCCAGCCGGCTCAAAGCCTACTGGGGCCAGGGTTATCTGAAAGGGCGCTCGAGCCCCGGTATGAAGGCTAGAAGGAACGGGGTGGGTCTTTTAGTCAGTAAGAGTCTGACACTATATCCCGCTCCGCCCAAGGGCGGGGGATGTTAATGCATGATTTTTCCCACAATAAAAAAAAAAGGTAGTTATACCTAAGTATTGATAACTTATATAGACCTAAGCTTATTACATACGCATTCAATGTGCGGCCCCCAGTGGAAGTTACTATCTAATATCACACCAAGATACATATAAATGATAAATAATATTTATTTTGTAAATAGGTTTAAAAACACTTTTACATGTCAATTTTTTTTCGTCAGTTTATGCTAGATGAGGCCGGTGTTTCCTATCTGACTACCATGAGAAGAAACACCGAAACAAACTCAGGGGTCAAAGTCTCTTTTAAAGTCCATACAGTAAATATGTAAAGGTCAAATCACATGAGAACCATGCAGATTTGTCTGAGATGGTCTTTTGAAGAAAGAACCATACAGATTTGAGTGGACCTGTCCAATCAGTGTAAGCATTTGTCAGTATTCAAAAAGCTCAACTTAGGACTACTCAGGAGCTCCACGACTTGACGAACAATACCAAAGAAAGGACATTTGGGTAGGCCGCAGAAAATACTCAAATTGAAAGACATACGTTAAAATTACTCAATAGAAAAGAAAAAGCAATCAACATAGTTCTGACATTTACAATAATCTAAGGAAATTAATAGTTTACAAAATATTTAGCAAAGTAAATATTTATGTCAAAGAAAATAAAAATACTTTAAGTAGGTACTTAAAATGTAAACATGTAAATTTGTAAAATAAAATAAAAATAATCTCCAATGTCAAATTGTAAAAAATAAAAGAAAATAAAAAGAAAAAGCACATTTGAAAATAAAAATAGTTAAAAAAAAATACAAAAAGAAGATAAAAATATGATGAGTCACCATCTGTAATGCTGTGACCGATCGGTAAAGACACATGCTCGTAAGCTACGACAACAGGCACACAAGACGCCGTCAGGCACGGTGAGCTTATATGCAGTAATTTAGTTTTTTTATATTGATTACAAGACCAACGTCGTGAGCCCATTTACATAAGAGGTCGAAGTTGCACTGCATGACTGTCTGTGCCTCACGTATGTCTTCGTGTGCAGCTACCAAACAAGTGTCGTCAGCAAACTGGTACACGGAGCCCTCCGTGAAAATGTTACACATGTCGTTCACGTACAGTAAATATTCGGGCGGCCGCGGCCTGAGAATCGAACCTTGTGCTGTGCTTTTATCGGTTGCCATCGTGCTACTCAATGACCCTGAAACACTCACCGACGTGAAGCGATTTTTGTGATAGTTTTTAAACTAATCTAGCAATAGCTCCCGTATACCATTTTGCTGTAATTTAATAGATAATGTTTTATAATTTAGAAAATCTTTGCTGAAATCAACGAGGACAACAAGTACATGTTCACGATTGTTCAGTCACTTGTTGACCTCATTGGTAAAGTTAGATCAAAATTGTGAGGTATTTTTGTTTTTTTAAACCAAAATACCTCAGTTTCTCATTAATAATATCGTGCGATTTTAGTAATTTGTTAATTTCTAGTCCGAGATACCACTCTGTCAAGAAAGTACCGGGAAAAGATCAATAATATACAAATTTTTTATTATTCATCCTTTATTTTATAATTTTCAAAGTATGCTCCTTCAGAAACGATACACTCACGCCAAGGAACAATCCAATCATCAAAACATTTAAATACTGTTTCTGAAATTGAGTTTAGTTCTCGCCGCGAATTCTCCTTTATGTCTTCTACAGATTGAAAACGGGTGCTACGAAGTGGTAATTTGAGTTTAGGAAAAAGATAGAAGTCGGCTGGAGCCATATCTGGCGAAAATGGTGGCTGCTCGATGGTATTTGTTGAGTGTTTGGTCAAAACTTCGTTCACAATGATAGTCTTGTGCGAAGGCGCATTATCGTGGTGCAAAATCCAAGAATTTTCTTTCCATAAATCTGGCCTTTTTCGTCAAATTTGCTTCTTAAATGCCGCATAACGCTCAAATAATGTTCTTTATTTACCGTTTGACCTTTTAATCCGTTTGATCGACTTTGGCGTGGTTTTTTCGGTTTTGGTTCAGTTGGAAGGCGCACTCCGAAGCTTGTTTGCATGTCAAACTCGTAAACCCACGTCTCATCGCCAGTAACAATGCGTTTCATGAATGTTGGGTCGGAATTGAGTCGTCTAGCATGTCCTCAGCGACTCTTATGCGATTGAGTTTTTGGAGAAAATTCAGGTCTTTTGAGACTAGCCAAGCGGCAACATGTTTCATGCCCAAATGATTAGTTAAAATGGTACGGATCGACTTGTGAGATACAGAAAAGTCGGTTGCTATCTCTCTCAAACTTGAATGAGGATTTTCAGTGACTATTTCCTTCATTTTGCGATGTTAACTTCAGTTGCAGAGGTTGATGGCCTAACAGAGCGAGTCAAATCTTCTATCACATCTCGGCCGCTTTTGAATGCTTTGTACCACTCATAAGCACGTGCTTTTAATAAAGTCGATTCGCCGTAAACTAAGTCTTCTGTAACATTTTCAGTGACTCCGAACACGAAATTCCATTGGCGATGCATTCCATGTTCGATGTTTTTGTCCATTAAGAAATTCGCAATACACACTAGATATGATATAACTAAAAACAGCACTGTATTTAATATAAATCACAGATGCAACTCCAACTCCGCGCCAAAATGGAAAACAGTTGTGCCAATCTAGCAACAACAAAAATCAAAATCTAAAATTTTAATTTGGAACTATAAACAAATCATCCATTCCCGATACTTTTTTGACTGAATGTACCTCTCAATTATCTTGTCAATGCATGATAAGATGGTTATAGGGCTATAGTTGTTAACATTTGTGTACGAACCATTTTCTAAAAATGATAATACAAATCTATTTCAGAATACAAATCTATTTCTATGTTTCAGATATCGTCGTGAGCACAAACACACAACTAGAATTTTATACCAATGATGGTACACTGACGCACACAGAAGTTATACCATGGGCTAATTGGATCGTTTCAGTAACATACGATCCTGTGCACTACAGGCTGCTGTTTGCCAACTATATCGACCCGACCACGACAATATACACCTTTGACATATCAAACAAGACTACACAACGTTTAGATACGACAACAGAGAACTCCTACACGAGGGTCGCCTACGACCCCGTCACACAAGCACTCTATTGGAAGGAATATTCTACTATACGGAAATTTTCATTTAATTCTGCATGTTCTAATCAAGCTAATGGAAATCCTTTAGTTACTTTGTCCTACTCCTGCAATGATCTCGCCGTGGACAGCTGTGGAGGGTAAGTTACTAGTGATACTAACAATCATTCACACACCGACAATATTAGCGGGAACATTAACCTTATTTTTTAACTCTTTATAGTTTTTATTTGTTTCATGAAATAACCAAATAACATACTCAATCTTATTTGCACTTATCTACACTTATAATATTACAAATGTGAAAGTAACTCTGTTTGTATATCTGTTACACTTTAAGGGTTAAATTACTAAACCGATTTTGATGAAATTTGTTACGGAGACAGCTTTAAGCCCAAGGCTGGACGTATATTACTTTTCATTCGTAGTAGGTTAGAAATAAGGAACGAAACTCGGATTTTTTATTGGAGACTGCAAATGGTCCCATAAATTCTAACATAGAAGTGGCCCAAAAGTTTGTGAATTTTTTCACCAACATACATACCTCTTAAGGCAACGGAAGCTTTAAATTCCTAGCCGACCTGTATCCGTGTTGCCGGTTTTCAGTAAGGTCTTTGAAAAAGTTATGCTCAATCAAATGCTTATTCATTTTAACATCAATAAGATCTTACACGAAGAGCAGTATGGTTTCACCAAAGGACGTTGTACGACTGATGCTGCTGTCACCTTATTAAAACACATATTTGCAGCATGGGAGGAAGCCCAGGATGCTATTGGAATTTTCTGTGACCTCACAAAGGCTTTAGATTGTGTCAATCATGAAACCTTACTTTTAAAGCTAGAACATTACGGATTAGGTAAACTTGCACTAAGCTTAGTGAAATCTTATTTAAATGACAGGCAACAGCAAGTTCAAATAAATGGTGTCAATTTACAGGGCTTAAAAGTCAAAATGGGTGTACCGCATCTATGTTGGGTCCTTTCCTCTTTCTGGTTTATATAAATGATCTACAGCAATTATTGAAAAAACAACCTCATATAGTATTATTTGCTGACGATACTTCCATAATATTTAAGATCAATAGACGTTCCACACATCTTGATGACGTAAACAACATTCTGCAGCAGGTCCAAAACTGGTTTACTGTCAATAATTTTGGTATTAAATGGGAAAAAAACAAAGTGCATAACATTTGCTTTACCGAATGTTAAAAGTAATGATTTGGAAATAGTATTGAACAGGGAGAAACTTGAATTCGTTGAAAACACGGTTTTCCTGGGAATCACGCTCGACTCGAGGCTACAATGGGGGTCCTCATTTAACATCTCTGGCAGGACGGCTTAGCTCAGCAGCATATGCTGTCAGAAAAATCCGTCAATTTACTGATATACACACCGCAAGACTGGTCTATTTTTATTCTGCAGAAAAGAGCTATCAGAGCCATATACAATCTTCGTAGGCGCGATTCTCTTAGGGAACTATTTAAAGATATAAACATCATGACGGTTCCTTGTCAATACATTTATGAAAATATTATGTATGTCAGGAAAAATATTCATATTTTTACTAAAATAAGTGACAGGCATAATTAAAAAAAAAAAACAAGACAAGAAAAAAACACAAGACAAGAGAAGAATTAAATAAAGACAAGTTCGATTCAGATTGGCTAAAGTATCTAGTTCTTTTATGGGGTACTGTGTACAATTTTATGATAAAATTCCACTTGAAATTCTCCAATTGATTGATTGAGACTGGTCATCTCTTAGCTGCAAGTGACTTATTCAATTTCTATTTTTATTGTTACCATTATTATATAATTTTTATTGCTTATCTTCATTGTGTTCACATAATAGAAGCAAAAAAGAAATATGTAACGATGATTAATGTAACTCAATATGATTTTAAAGAGTATCCATGGAGTTTCTTGCACGTTCTTCTCCATAGAGACCTACTACCTTGAAAAAAATTGCGGGTAGGAGACAAGTGTTCAAAATTTTTTGCTTTAATTTAAAATCTTTATAAAAATCAAAATAGTGATAATTTAACTATTTAATGTATACACATACATGCTAATATAGTCTTCCCGCCGGTACAGTGTTATCTCCTTAAAATACCATTTCTAACAACATCAAAGGCAACACAAAGTTAATCGACATGGAAGCACTTAAGGGCACGCTCACTGACTTGATGACCCTATTTCAAAATAGGATGTCCAATTTTGAAGCTGAGCTGTACAAAAACCCTCCAGCAACCTCAACCGGCAGCAACAGTTTGGTTTCGGACTTCACCTCATTCAAAAAGTTCATCCTTAAGGCGCTCGACTGTCTTCAGAAGCAGGTGGATTTGCTGGCACTTGGGCTGGACAATCTGGAGATGCGCGGGCGGCGAAAGATGGTGTTGCTTCATGTTGTCACAGAGCAGGCCAAAGAGGACACAGCGCAGGTGGTGGCTGAAGTTGTACGGTGTTTTTTTTTTTTTTCGATGGGAAAATCGTCTTATGACAACCCCCGCTCTTGGGCGGACCGGGAGATAGTGTCAGACTCTTACTGACTAAAAAACCATCACGTTCCTTCTAGCCTTCGTACCGGGGCGCGAGCGCCCTTTCGAATAACCCTGGCCCCAGTAGGCTTCGACCCGGCTGGGCCCCTGCTGTTGGTGACAACTCCTTGAGGCGCGCAGGAACAGCGCGCGCCGTCGACGACTTAGGCTTGGTCCGGACGGTTACCGGACGGCCGGACAGCGAGCTACCCATTGCTCACTGTCCGCAAGCCCGCGCCTACGGTGGCTGGAAATCGGGATCGGAATCCCGGCGGCGGCGGCGAGAGCGCCGTTGTCTGATGTGGTCGGCCTCCTCCTTAGCGAGCATTACTGCTTCGCAGAAGTCGGCGACCGCCTGCCACTCCTCCTCGCTCCGGACCATGGCCTCGACCAGGGCCCGGCGCGAGAGGTCTCCGCCACCGATCACCCCCACGAGGGCACGGGGATGCTCCGCCCAAGCAGGGCACACCGCGATTGTGTGCTCCACCGTGTCCTCCGGGCGTTCCGCACAGTGGCGACACCCGGGCGTCACTTCCGCTTTAATTCGGAACAGGAACCTCCCGAACTTGCCATTTCCGGTGAGGACCTGTGTCATGCGGAAGGTAAGGACGCCGTGAGGTCTTTCTAGCCACGCCTCAAAGAGGGGACTTATCGCCATTTTTGTGGCGTGCCCATGACGGGGTTGCGATAGTCGCTGACGCCATTCCACCATGAAGTTGTACGGTGTCATCTGAAGCTACCAGACTTCACTATTGGGGACATCAGGCGGTGCCATCGGATGGGGAGACAAGCAGGTACCGCTAAACCAAGGCCCATACTTTGTAAACTGCGTGATGTCAATCTTAGGGACGCTGTTTGGTTTGCCAAGACCAAGTTGAAAGGCACCGGCATGACAGTATCCGAGTTTTTAACAAGATCACGGCATCAACTGTTTATGTCTGCGCGTGAGAAGCTTGGTGTAAATAACTGCTGGACTAAGCACGGACTTATTTATGTCCTCGGCTCCGACGGCTCCCGGCATCGTGTAAATTCACACAACGAACTCAACAACATCGAACAGGTCTGTGACAAGGTCATGTCGCCTGTTGCGTCAGCGCCGTCGTCGTCGCCATTCCCATCATCGCCAGCACCGAAGAAGGCCCGGCGTGCGAGGAAGTAGCATTTTTGTGCACTTTTTAGGTATTATTACGGTCCGGGTAACTATTTTCTTTATAACTCGATACCTACCCTCTCAATTCACTATAGTAAAGTAGGTGTTTTGTTTATTCTCTATCCTTCATGTCGACAAGCATTTTTTATTCCATTTCTTCAGTAATCTGCTATTTCTGTTGTTTTTATATCTGTCATCCGTTTGTTTCTGTCAAAATTTTTAATGTCAATGTCGAAATTGTTTCCGTTCAGAAATCAATATTACAGAGTGCTCAGTGTATATAAAGAACTCTGCAACTTATTATACATATAGTATATATAGTAAATTAGACCCATTTGTCAAATAATTTTTCGTGTGACCATCACAATAAAATTTCCCTAAATATGCGTACCTGAGCGGTACCTAGCAAGTCAACAAAATTTGTTGAAAATAGACTGCTACTATGTGCTTAAATCTTAGACAAGTGACTAACATGACGATATGAATTCTGCAAACTTCATCCATGAAATAATAAATTTCCATTAAATGATTTACAAAGTTTTCAAGACTTTTTTTTAAATTAAATTACTTATGCAAATGAAAATAACCCATACTTAGTCAATTTGTTTAGGGTTTAGGTACTAGCTGAAAATCTTGACATGTTCCTGTACCTAAAAATGCTTTTTTTTTAGATAAAATACAAAAAATAATGATAGCTACATTGTTTACTAATGTAGTTATGAAACATATTTCCCATTTTTAAAAACATATGTCTTTTACAAGACATGTCACAATTGTTTACTTTCTTTTTAATAGGTACTATAAATGTAGTATAGCCAATAAATTCTTTAAATTACACTGTGTTATGAAAGAGCGTTTTTAATCAAATTAAGGAAAATAGATTTGTTAGGCTAACAACATTTAGCACGCCCCCAGCTAAGCGCCAAGTTATCTTGCTCGCTCTCTAACAGTTTGATACCTTTGCTTTGCAATCCGTCAGGGTTTTTTGTTTTATCAGATTAAAATAGGTAGTGATTTATCGCGTAATTTCATAAGAGAAGAGGCTAAAGCAGTAGTGGAATACTTTTTACCGCCTAAATCTGAAGAAAGATACCTACCAAAAATCATAGGTACAACAACTCAAGTTTTACAAACTTTTTATTTTAATTTTACTTTCCTTGTATTCGTAATGAAAAGCACAGTGCTTACCTCGGGGTGAAAGTAACTAATTTAGTCCCTCGAATAAACGATATATTAACTTACTAACTTATCAATTTGTGTTATTTGTGAAAACAAAGTTTGGAATTACGATTTGAAGAGAATTCTTTAGATGCTACGCCGCTAGATGTTGCGATTGAGGTTAAAATTTCTTGCAAAACCTGCTGCCATCTAAATCAAAACTAAAATGTATGGCAACTTTGGAAAATTTTCTTCAGTACCTACAAAATGAACAAAAATGCGGCGTAATTTTCAGTGAAAATTTTTTGGTGTACTTGTACAATAAAAATTATTCTATTATATTCATCGTAAGTGCACCAATTGAAAGACGCCGTTTGATATACGTTAAGATTTGTTACTGCAGTACTCGGCTTAAGAACACCCTCACCTGTACGGATCGGGTGAATTTCACCTCGGATGCAATGACGAACTCTTGTATTAAAATGTACAATTCAACTACAAATTTAAAGTTTTTGTTCTATACAACTTATTTTAACATGGATGTTACATTCGTGGTTTTCAAGACGTTTAACTACAAAACCCTAATCCCTATGTGGCCCAACGCGGATTTGGCCGGTTCCTTCTCATATATATTTGATTTGCGATATCTTTGGCAATAACTTGCTGATCGCTTCAGATCATTGTTGAGGGCCGACGACGCATTGACCGGTGGCTCGCTTAGTTCCTAGAGCCTGGCGCGTCGCCTGGCTAGTAGCGAACTAAATGTACTACCACTCGCTGGATGAGAATTGGTCGTAACCGGCCGCACTGCGCGCTTGGAGCTTAGCGCTCTCTTGCGAATACTGCACATCGATATTTGCTAAAGTTGCGTCACATGACTGCCCTCACTCAACCACCTAGCAGAGGTCGGCAGGCTACAAGATATTAGTGTTATCAGAGGGAAGCCGAGCGACTCGCTAGTGTAGACGTAAGAATATCGATATACTTGCTTATAACGCACATATCTTAGACAGACTTGTCCAATTCGAAAAAAATACCGATATTTCGATATATTGATATTTTATCAACAGTCCTAGCGTCCCGTGTCATAGACAAAACAGCCTTGTCGCAAACGTCGTAGACAAGTCTGAGCCCTCTTAGACAGAACAGTTTTGTCGCAGACGTCTTATACACGTCTGCGACGTCGTAGACGTCTTAGGCACGTCTGCGACGTCGTAGACAAGTCTGTCTAAGACAGTCTTGTTTCAAGTGAGCACAGGCCCTAATAGAGGGCCGCCTTATGACACCAGTAAGATAAACAATTTTCATGAAATATTGTGTATTCCAATACTGAATAGGTGACCAGTAACTAAAAGAGTATGGAAAGTAAAACATATTTAAAATAGGTATATTATCAAAATCTCAATGAGCAGAGTAGTACACTAAAAAGGTTTAACAAATATAAGTATCGCGTCATCACTTTTCGGGCTGGCAGGATACAGTATTTGTGTGATTACCTTGTGGTGGTGTGTGGAAGGTGACGCGCTTGGATTGTAAGGGAAACGATTGACAATGGCGTCTTTATCAGCGCGCCCTGTTAAATGTAAAAATAACTATGTATGTCGGTTAGGCTTTCATGTTTAAAGTACTCAACCAATTTTGATGAAATTTAGAATAGAGTAAACTTATTATCCAAGAAAGGACAGGCGTCCGCAATAACCGACATTCATCCGGACGAAGTCGTAGGAAAAAGCTAGTTTTAAATATGAAAAGATTATTAAATTCTTCATAATTCTCAAATCAAATTGTACTTGAAAATAATATATCTGTTTATTTATGTTCCGCTATGTTTGCCCTTGTGTGTAGGTTTATGACTCAGCTGAATTTGTTTTGAACTTTGTTAAAAGTGGTGTATGTTTACAAATTACAGGTATATGTACTGGATCACCAACTATAACATAGAGAGGGCTCGGTTAGATGGCTCCAAGAGAGAAGTTTTAATAGCTGACACTGTTGATAGTCGACTAAGCTTGGCCATCGATCAACGAACAGAAAAATTGTACTGGACTGAGAAAACACATAGTGGTAAATGGTCTATTGAAAGTGCAAACTTTAATGGAAAGAACAGAACAACACTATATATTATAGGAAACGTTGATTATGCATTGTCATTGGCCGTGTCAAAAGACTTTATATACTGGCAGAACTATAACGAACAGGGAATTTGGCAATTACCGAAGTACTCACCACAAACTGTGACAACAAAACTACACGCGTCTAAGTCAAGCTGTCATTTATGTCATCGTATAGCAACCAACTACAAGATAAAGGAACAAAGTCAGGGGACAAAGAACTGCGAAGCTCTCCAAGATCTGATTTCGTATGAATCGAAGAGTGAGTCTAAAGCATCAGTCTGTCAGAACTATTGCATTAAAGGAGAGTGTAGTGTCAGTGCTGAGGGACAACCTAGATGCAGGTAAAACGTGTTCATCTCATAGATATTCGGGGTCAGTTCACGATGTTTGTAGAAAGCGAAGCCGCGGGGTTTATTCGAAGTCTCTAAAATAAGGTATACATTTTTATGTAGTTTCGTTAACTCAAATAATTCGCACAGCATCACTTCGCATCTCAGTTTGAGCTGACCCTAATGTTTTTCACTGACGGCAAGTTAGCGACGTCTAACGGTAATGGATCCTCAAGTATCCACGTCATCATCAGCTTCGAAACGTAAAGTTAGAATTCCTGGAACAGTGACTCGCATCTAACACACACTCAATACTTTCGCGGGCTAGTGGACGGCAAGCAATGGGTAGCTCATCGGACCGAGCCCAAGTCGTCGATGGCGCGTAGTGTTCCACGTTGGCCTAAGATATCAGCAAACCATAGAGGTCCAGCAGGGTCGAAACCTACTGAGGCCATGGGTTCGCTTTTGAAAAAAAAACCCGACCCTGGAATACAAGGCAATGAAGAAATGTAGGAGTGGGCTCTAATCAGTAAAAGTCTGACTCGCCCTCCCGCCCCGCCTTGGAGTGGGAGACGTCATTGGATGATTTCTCACCTAACAGACGCGCAATGGTCGCACACTTCGTTTGCATGTTACAACTAGTCACAATATCTGTTGGTCTGCTGATTAACGCTTTTTCTTATCTTCATTATTTCAGTTGTATAGCCGGATACTCTGGGGAGAGGTGCGAAATAAGCACGTGCAATGAATATTGTCTACACGGAGGTCTCTGTTCTGTGAATGTGGACAATAAGCGAGTCTGCCAGTGCAGAGCAGGTTACGATGGTGAAAGATGCGACGTATCCATCTGCAAAGATTATTGTTTAAAAGGAAACTGTAGTGTCGGTGCTAAGGGCCAACCTAAATGCAGGTAAATCTTATTATGCATGGAATTTACTGTATAGATGATACAAACATTTATTACTAACTAGCGGACCTAACAGATGTTAGCCAGCCAGTTTGTTGGAGTAACAATATAATCGGGCGATTATATTGTTACTCAAACAAACTCTATCATCAAAATCCAAACAGCATCAAAATACAAAATCCAGCTACTATGTATGATATATATATCTTGGGCGGAGTACCGCCGTGTTCTCGTGGAGGCGCACGGCGTCAGATTGCTCTCGCGCGGTGCCCTGGTATAGTGAGGAAGAGTGGCAGGCGCGAGCCTCTAAGCTGTCGTACAGGTCGCGCGGTGAATCAAGATCGCTCGGTGAAAGTAGTGGGGGCAATCGGCGCATGTGTACAATTGCGTACAGAAATTCTTGGTATGTTAGGATTTTATTTTTAATTTCGTATGTTTGAATCTTTGTAACATAACTTATAATAACACTAGTTTTTGCTTGTAATTTATCTTGTAAGTAGGTAAACTCAAAAAAAAAAAAAAATTAAAACAAAACAAAATTAAAAAAAAAAAAATTCGTTAGTTTCTTTCTTTAACGTAATAATTCACGTCGTAAACCATTTTTCTGGCTAGCCGTTTTAAAACTTTATTTTTAACCATTTTTTTTTTTTACGACTATGTATTACTATGACGATAACACAAACTGTACGCAACAGTACCCAAGTACAACAGTATGCAATGAGAGGCGAGAACGCAACGCGGGAATTGAAGAGCGACTCTATCTACCAATGACGTGTCGCCAACGGCGCACACCCGCCCGTACGTCCCCAAATAGACCGTAGAATTGAATACTGCGCATGCCCCTTCCACTTTTGCCGAGCGATCTTGATTCATCGCGCGACCTGTAACACCGCTCACGGACACGATATCTCGCTCGGCTCAATCGCCTGGTCGCACTCATCTCACGCATCTCGCTGCCCCTACTAGCCACAAAATAGATAGGTATTTTGTGCCCTACCGCGATCGCTAGCGTAGGTAGGTATAAAAACTAAAGTACATCATGAGATTGACTTCTGTATCATAAGTATCTATTTTGTGGTATAAGTAGGTAGGTACCATCGAAGACACTTCCGCCTGCTTCCGCCTGACCACCGCTAAGTTCATTTTTGCTTGCACTCGAAACAAAAACTTCAAAGGGTTTGGTTTCGCGCCGCGCCGCAGGAGTCAATGACCGCGATGTTACCTACTTACTTGGCTTCTTTATATCTTGTGATATTTGTGAAAAGAAATAAAAAATCTAATAACTATAGATGGTACTTCTTGACTTGTTCGTTGTTCGATAAATTCGAATGTTAAACTCACTCCAGTTCCTTCTTTGCTTTCGTACCATGGCTTCGACCCTGCTGGGCCCCTACGATTTGCTGACATCTTGAGACGCGCATAGAACATTACGCGCCGTCTACGACTTGGGCTCGGTCCGGTTACTGGACGGCCAGACATCGAGCTACCTATTGCTCGCCGTCCGCAAGCTCGCGTCTAACGGTAACTGGAAATCGGGGTCGGGATCCCGGCGGCTGGGCCGTGAGGGCCGTTACCTCGTGCGTGCAGCCGCTTCCTTAGCTAGCATTACTGCTTGGCAGAAGGAGGCTACTACCTGCTATTCCTCCTCGCTCCGGACTATGGCCTGTACCAGCCCGGCGCAAGAGGTCATGGCCACCGATCACATGGCATACTTCGTACCGTGTCCTTCGGGCGATCTAAGTATTGGTGACACCCGGGCGTTTCTTTCGCACGAATCCGGTGCAACAACCTTCCGAACTTACTACGTACGGTGAGGACCTGCGTCATGCGGAAGGTGAGGACGCCGTGAGGTCTTTCTAGCCACTCCGCAAATACCCCTTTTTGAGGAGTGGCTGGAATTAGTTCAATAAATTTTATCAGTAATTTTTTTTATTTACAATAATGATAGACCGCCCATTGTACGTGTTTTAGATATAAGTTTTTCTTTGTTATGTTTTGTATGTACAATAAAGTATATAATAAATAAATATCGGGCTGTCGTCACACGCAGGGCCCCAATTTCTGGGACGGTTGGATCGGCGTCGCGTGGGGTGGCGTGGCGTCGCGTCGCGTGGGTCAAGTGTAGTTCTAAAAGCCTAGTTTCCATATAAAATGTATGGGGACCGACGCTCCCAGATCGGCGTGTGTAGCCCACGTGTGAGCAGTGTAGTTCTGCCGCCGACGTAGCGTCGCGTGGCGTGGCGTGGGTCAAGTGTAGCTCTAACAGTCTATTTTCCATATAAAATGTATGGAGACCGACGCTCCCAGATCGGCGTGTGTAGCCCACGTGTGCGCAGTGGCTACACACGCCGATCTGGGAGCGTCGGTCCCCATACATTTTATATGGAAACTAGGCTTTTAGAACTACACTTGACCCACGCGACGCGACGCCACGCCATCCCACGCGACGCCGATCCAACAAATCAAATCAAATCAAATCAAATCAAAGCATTTATTTCAAACTAGCTTTTGCCCGCGACTTCGTTCGCATGGAATAGTGCTTCCGGAAATTTCAGTACTAAATTGATGCCGACTCTTGACCAATAGATGGCGCTGTATGTCCGGAATAAATTTTGTTTTTTATTTTATTTTTTATTTTATTTTTTGCAATAAAAACTATCCTATGTCCTTTCTCAAGTCCCAAACTATGTCTGTACCAAATTTCACACAAATCGGTTCAGTAGTTTACGCGTGAAGCAAAGACAGACAGACAGACAGACAGAGTTACTTTCGCATTTATAATATTAGTTTGGATAGACCATTTACAGGCACTTTTGAATAGTCAAATGTCGGTCAGTCCAAGAAAAGTGAAGCTAAATTGCACGTTCCAAAGAGTAGGTCTCTATGGAGAAGAACGTGCAAGAAACTCCATGGACACTCTTTTAAATCATATATGTGTTACATATAATGCTTGGTTACATATTACTTGTTGCTTCTATCATGTGAGCACAATGTCGATAGAGAAATAAAAATGTAAAATAATTAAAAGATAGAAACTGAATTAAGCCACTGGCAGCTAAGAGATGACCAGTCCCATCTGACGGCACCCGTTCACGAGCATGACGCGTGCATCAGCCCCACTCAGCTCAACCATTTTGAAGGGAACTGAACGACCCAATAACACGTGCCACCAACAGCGAGACATTTGAGTGAGCATGACAAACTCTCAACTGCCATGCTCGTAATGTCAAAAAAAAAAAGTTGTTACCTAATAAAAATGCTCCATGGTGCTTCACATTCACAAACTTGGAAAAAGTGCTTCTACATTATACAATGCAATTGTGTCTTTCAAATTAAAAAATAATAATATTAGTTTCTAACTAATCAACTAATTAGTACGCCCTAGTGGTAGTGGAGCTGGACCAGCATTGAGCCAAGCATTTTTATCTTGAATATAATCCTCCAACTTATAATATGCTTGTCTGCATAGTGTGCGTTTAATACAAGATTTAAATTTCGTTTCATTGAGTTCTAATATGTGGGGAGGTATTTTATTATAACATTTCAAACAGTACCCCATGAAAGAAGAGGCCACTTTAGCCAGTCTGAAACCTGGTTGAACTAATTGATCCCTATTTCTTGTAACATAATTATGTCTATCGCCTCTTTTGCTAAAAAGATGAAGATTTTTTCTAACATACATTATGTTTTCATAGATATATTGACAAGGTACTGTCATTATGTTAATATCTTTAAACAGTTCCCTTAAAGAATCGCACCGGCGGAGATTGTAAATCGCTCTGATGGCTCTTTTCTGTAATATAAAGATTGACTCGATGTCAGCAGCCCGTCCCCATAGTAAGATACCGTACGACATGACACTATGAAAATAACTAAAATAGACTAGTCTAGCGGTATCAACATCCGTAAATTGGCGGATTTTTCTAACAGCATATGCAGCTGAGCTAAGCCGCCCTGCAAGAGAAGTTAAGTGAGGACCCCATTGTAGCCTTGAATCAAGCGTAATCCCCAGGAAAATCGTTTTATCAACAAATTCTAGTTTTTCATTATTCAATACAATGTCACAATCACTACTTTTGACATTCGGTAAGGAAAATCTTATGCATTTAGTTTTTTTCCCATTTAGAACCAGATTATTGGCAGTGAACCAGTTTTGAACCTGCAATAGGGCGCTATTTTCGTTGTCAAGATTGTTAGTTTTTCTATTTATCTTAAAAATCAAAGAAGTGTCGTCAGCAAACAACACCATATTAAGTTTATTTTGCAACAAATTGGGTAAATCATTAATATAAACTAAAAACAAAAAAGGACCTAAAATTGAACCTTGGGGCACCCCCATTTCAACATTCAATCCCGACGAATTGACACCGTTTATTTGCACTAATTGCTGTCTATTATTCAAATAAGATTTTAATAAGCTTAACGCTGCATTGCCTAGTCCGTAATGCTTGAGTTTCCGAAGCAATGTTTCATGAACTACACAATCAAACGCCTTAGATAGGTCGCAGAAGATGCCTATAGCATCTTGCGCCTCTTCCCACGCATTAAAAATGTGTTTTAGTAAGGAAACACCCGCGTCAGTTGTACAACGTCCTTTGGTGAAACCATACTGTTTATCATGTAGGATGTTATTGGAGTTAAAATGACTAAGCATTTGATTTAACATTACCTTTTCAAATATCTTGCTAAGAACCGGCAAAACGGACACCGGCCTATAATCATTAGTGTCTTTACTATTCCCGGATTTAAAGAGCGGTATCACTTTACTATATTTCATTAGATCTGGAAAGACTCCTTGATCTATACACAAATTAAATATTAAAGCCAAGTACGGTGCTATAGTCTCAATAATTGAGGTACAAACTTTTATAGACATACCCCACAGATCTTCTGTCAATTTAATCTTGATTTCTTTAAAAGCTTTTATTACTGTTATGGGGTTTATATGTTTAAAGTTAAATTCAGTTGAACAGGCTGCAACGTTCGCCTGTAATAAATCAAAAGCATGCGATGGCGACGAATTTAGGGCTTCAGTAGTTTTAATTGGTATACTGGTAAAGAAATTTACAAATTCTTCTGCAACTAGTTTGTTATCGCTAATGAGACCATGATGAGTCTCCAATGTGTAATCATTATTATTTCTTTTGTTTCTGTTGGTTTCATTTTTTATAATATTCCAAACTGTTTTTATTTTATTATCTGCTGTTTTAACTTTGTTGCTAATGTATAAGGCCTTAGCTGCCTTACAAGTATTTTTAAACATTTTAGAATAAGTAGCAACATATTTATTAAAAGTTTCAGTGTTAATAATAGGCTTAAGGCCATACAACTCGAAAAGTCTTTCCCTACTTATTCTGATTCCTTTAGTCGCCCAGTCACTAAATCTAAACTTAGGGCAGATAGTTTTAGTTTTTTTCTCAAACGTCTGATTAAACTCCTTTTGAACTACTGAAAAAAAATTTTTATACAAAATATTACCATTGCTTTCTGCAAGGTTCCAATCACCCAACCTGCTAGTTATAGTGCTATTAAATTTATTTAATTTACCGGATGTTATTGGTCTGAATTGTATCTGCACTTGTTGTATTGGTAAGTTGGATTCAAATGTTACCATTAGGCCGCTATGATCAGAAGGCAGATAATTTACAATGGCTTTTTCTAAATACTTGCAGCAACAAAAAACATTATCGATACATGTAGCAGTAGTTGTCGTTGTTCGAGTTGGTTCAATAAACACATTTGATAAATTAAATGATTTGAAAAGATTTAATAATCTACTGCTATCTGAATTATTTTCTAAAATATTAACATTAAAATCTCCGCAGATAATTACTGGTTTATTACCAGTTGAAAGTTTAGCCATAACATCTTCCATGACTGACTCAAAAATAGAGTAGTTTTGATAATTAGGGGGCCTGTAAACGCACACTATGATATGCCTATCCAGCTCAACACACGACACTTCAATGCTATGTTCAACGGACAGTGCAACTATATCTTTACGAGTTTTAAATTTAATACTATTTTTAATAAGGATTAGTGAACCCCCACGTAACATTGACTTGCGGTTAAAACAACTGCCCACATTATAATTATCATAATTAATTAGCATTTCAGAATTCTTTAACCAATGCTCAGTAAAACAAATGATGTCAAACTTAGTTTTTTCCAAAAATAATTCGATTTCTAATTGTTTCGAAGAAAAACCCTGAATGTTTTGAAGAAACAAGTTAAAGGATTTTTGCGTAGCTTGAATGCTAGACGATACTGTATTAAGTTGACATAAACTACTAACAGTACCAACTGTTGTCTTATTAACTAGTTTAAATCATTAGTAATACTACTA
Organism: Mythimna albipuncta; assembly: GCA_929112965.1. Taxonomy (NCBI): domain Eukaryota; kingdom Metazoa; phylum Arthropoda; class Insecta; order Lepidoptera; family Noctuidae; genus Mythimna; species Mythimna albipuncta. The sequence goes on along the minus strand of OV815986.1, from coordinate 60,843 downwards.
ATGGTTGGAGTAACTACCGGGTACGTCGACATACTATTTATGTCTGAGTAAATATTAAATTCTAATAGCTTCGCTATTTGACGTCTTAAAACAATAGGTAGGTATACAGTATACCTGGTCGAAAAAAGTTTATCAACAACATTGTTGATGTCAAAATATAAAAACTTATTACTATGGTGCGTAACTAAAAAATGTATATGCATATTTAGCATATGTATGTACTTATTTTGTCTGTTTGATAAGTGCTCAAAGTAAGGAAAAGCACACAAAATAATCTTTTTACAATTTATCTTCAACAGTTCAGTGATATTATTGGTGATATCATCTTTCTTCACATTTAAGCTATTACCCACAAATACAGTTAGAATAGCGTTGGGATCATATACTTGCTCATTTACTAATGACATTATGTGATGGTAGGAAGCTTGAGGTGTGCAATAATTTTGAGAAGGAAAAGGGAGTTTTTTACTAATTAATTGCCCTAATCCTCTTCCTATGCTATCTGAAAATATAATTGATTGATAATCCCTACTGCTATGAGAGGAAAAATTACAATTATCTGAATCTACCCCTTGAGTTAATTCATGCTGAATGTGGGGTACCTGGTCGGGAATACAGTCCTGAGCACTGATGGGCTGGGATGAGTTCTCTGTTACCACAAGTTCGAGGCCAGCTGGTTTAGATTCTGTCTGGCAAGTGCATTTATGGTTTCTTAGAGTAAGAGAGTCTACTTTGTCCACCAGCTCATTTGTAGCCAGAATATGTTCCTTTATTTGGTTCTTTGCCGTCCCAGAAAAACCGTCCCAGAAATTGGGGCCCTGCGTGTGACGACAGCCCGAGTATCATCTGCGGTTATCATTTATTTATTATTTATTTATTATATACTTTATTGTACACACAAAACATAACAAAGAAAAACTTATATCTAAAACACGTACAATGGGCGGTCTATCATTATTGTAAATCGCTAGATGGCGCTGCGTCTAGCCTAAAGTAAAACCAAACACTCTGTTATTAAAATTTTGTTAAAAATACTATTAGTGCTTATAAGTGAATAAAAACTAAGTGAACCAATAAAACATCATCTAAAACATAAGTGACAGTGTTATCCATGGATTTCATACCCAAACAGTGAAATAAATAAACAATATTTATTTTGAAAGAATAAACTTTGGTTTGAAAGAAAATACAATAATAACAATCTAAATTAACAAAAGTTTGCAACCATAACAATATTGTGACAAAAATTCATCAAAATAAGTGTGAAAAAGTACCTATAATAACAAAGACGAAGTGCAAAAGTGACTCATACAGTGATTTAAATTTAACCGTCACATATCGTAGTAATTGATTAATCTTAGCACTCGCAAAATATTTGATGCAACTGGTCAATAAATTCGAAATAGGAAAATGTGATCGGTTGGCTGAATGGCTAACACCTGTGAACTTTTGCAGTACTAGCCTCACACGCACGAGTGGTCGCGAGTTCAAACCCCAGTGAACCAGATCACTTTTCGTAAATTCCAAAATTCATATCTGGAATTTATATTTAAAGATTCAAAGTGCAACCTGATGTCATCAAACTCTGCAAAAAATCATTGCAAGATGGCAGCACTAGTCACATGCCATAAATGCAAGAAATTGGTGAATATAAAAAGTACTGCTTTGTGTTCTGCCTGTGATAATAGGTACGAATTTGATTGTGATGGCTACCCGGAGCAAACGTATCGCCTCAAGGACGCAGAAACAAAAAAGAAATGGAGATGTAAGGTATGCATCAGAAGTAAGAAATACGCTAATACCGACTCTACGACCAACATTACCGTAAGGAAAAAAACAACTTCAAAAACACACTCGCCTACAGAACAACCACTGAGTACTAAAGGTGCAGAACATAATGATGCATTACAACGTCGATCTCCAGTTCAAAATACGGCTGACTTACTTGATTCCCACCTATTGTCTGATTGTGAAACATCTTTTGAAACATTTACTCCCAATAAATTGTCTATGAGTGTTGACGGAACTGTATCTGACATGTTATTAGTCTCAGAAATGAAAGAGATAATTGCTCAGCTCACATTAAAACTCGAAAGCACTAAAAATGAACTGGGAAATATATTGTTAGAAAACACTGATCTACATAAGCAAATAAATAAGCTAACTACAGAAAATAAAACACTAAAATCTTTATGCCAGTCACCTTCCATATTCACAAGTCCGGGTACAAATTCTAAGAAAAAGAGACAATCTCTAGCTAATCAGCACAACATGCTTTCTACACCAACCACATTACTGTCATCCGGATTGCAAGTCGAAAACATCGACTACGTAAATGTGCCCTTTTTGGAACAAGAGATTGTTACCCTACAGCAGCAATTAAACATCGCTCAGCTAGAGATAGCGACTCTCACGGACCGGATCGCAGTACTTATGCAAAGGCAACCTTGCATTAATGTTTGTCAACCCGTTGCTCGTCATGAACTGAACCGGGATACTATGAACGTCATCAGTGCTCAGACATGTTTTGCTGAAGATGGGCACAATGTGACCCCCCAAAGGAAGATATTCATCTTCGGTGGTCAGCGGTGCGCCGGGCTTGCAGCAGCCATCTCACACTCAAGAGTAAATACACAGTACAAAAAATACAGACTCGTCGCTGAAACAAAACCAAATGCGCCTAGTAATATAATAATAGCAAACTGCAAAAATACCAAATTGACATATGAAGACAAACTTGTAATATGCTTAGGAGAAAACGATCGCAACCCAAACTTAGTGATTTCTCAATTGCAAAATATATTAAATACATTTTCAAATACTACTGTAATTGTATTAAATGTCGTCAATAACGTGCACCTTAATGTCCGTAAGTTGAATTATTCTATAAAAAATATATGTAATAAGTATAAAAAATGCCACTTTGTAAATCAAAAATCCACGAATCTGTCTGATATAAGCAAGTCGATAAATTACGTCATAGATTGTTGTGATTATAGTGATGAATACTTAAATCCTAGTGAAATTCGTAAAAGAATAACGAGTAACAAATCAAGTTTCAAATTAAACATTTCTAAAAATGATGAACCCAAAAGGGGGACAATTCCCTATTACTTTAGTCGTATTAAAAACACAAAATTCCACGAACATAACACTTCTCTGCAACCCAATGCAAAGGGTCAAAGAGGGGCTATACCCTATTACTTTCCAGTCTTAAGCAAGCGTGACTTACTTTTTCGTGCCTCAAACTAACGAAACCCACTATTTTAGAATATTGCATCAAAATATCGCCAGTTTATTATCAAAACAAGAGCTTTTAGAAATGACTATGCAGGAGTTAAAACAAGCAAAAAATGAACCTGATGTAATATGCCTGTCTGAAATATTTGTGAAAAAAGGCAATGAAAACTATGTGAAAATACACGACTATGAAATGGCTACTAACTTCTGTAGAAACAAACAAAGAGGTGGCACTTGCATATTAGTGAAAAAAGGCTTATGTTATAGAGAGTTATCATTCGTGAAAAACTATGCAACTCAAAACACGTTTGAAGCTTGCGGCTTGGAAGTAACAAGTAATAAATTAGTAGTTATATGTGTATATAGAACGCCGCAATCTGATCCGAATCTGTTTTTAACAAAATTGCATAATCTTTTGCACGAGTTATTAACAAAATACAAATATAAAATAAAAATAGTTGTAGCCGGTGACTTCAACATAAATACACTCAAAAAAGGTAACATCGCAAGTAGATTGCAAGACTTGTCTGACAATTATAATTTACAAATCCACATCAATGTTCCTACTCGCAAACTGACTTGTATTGACCATATCCTAAGTAACATTACAAATGCCACTGCCTCTGTACTACCCCTGTATCTTTCAGATCATGAGACAGCACAAATGTTAAGCTTCCCAACTAAACAAAAACCACAAAGATCAACAATATATTACACTTATAAAAGAGACTATAATTTAGACAACATTCGAAAATTTAAGGCATGCTTACAAATTCTTTCTTGGTCTGATATATATCTAAACACGGACACAAACTGCGCATTTAATGACTTTCATGAACTGGTATGTCTATTTTATGATCTCTGTTTTCCCAAATTAAGAGTGAAAGTCAATTGTAATAATAAAAACACACAAAAGTGGATTAGTAAAGGTTTAAGACAAAGTTGCAAAACTAAACGGAAGCTACGATATCGCTACTACAAAAATAAAAATATAGATAATAAAACTAAATATAATAATTACTCTAGATTGCTAAAGAAGTGTATTTATAACTCCAAAAAGAATGCAAATATAAAATATATTCATACCCAAGATAACAAGTGTAAAGCCACATGGACTGTCATTAAAAATGAAATGAATAATAACACACACAAAGACAACATAGAATGTATAAAATTAAATGATTCTATTATTACAGACCCTGTACAAATGGCCACAGTATTTAATGACCATTATGTTAACGTAACGCATACACAAGGGGGTAAAAGCGCACGTCAAAACCCTTGCAAAAATGCTTGTGCCAACTCAATGTTCCTTCGACCAATGAATGAAAATTAATAAATTATGAAAATAAATGTCCAAAACAAGGTACGACAGGAAATAATGTCTCTGTCTAACACCAGGTCGGAGGGTTATGACGAAATAAACACTAAAATCATAAAAGCTTGTTGTAATGAACTAACTAGTATTATCACTCATTTAATAAATATGTCCTTTTCCCATGGAATCTTTCCCGATAAGTTAAAACTTTCTATAATTAAGCCTTTATTCAAGAAAGGAGACAAATGTGACATCAATAATTACCGACCTATTACTTTGATACCCATCTTGTCTAAAATTTATGAAAAATGTATGTATAAAAGACTAATTAATTTCTGTACTAAATTTAAAATTATTAGTGACAAGCAGTTTGGATTCCAAAAAAACAAATCAACATCATTAGCTATTTATTCTCTAATGCAAGCAATATTATCAAATATTAATAATAATTTTCTGACTACCGGTCTTTTCTTCGATCTATCGAAAGCATTCGATCTCGTTTCACACGACATTCTGCTGCAAAAATTAGAAGCTAATGGGATTAGAGGACCGGCACTCCAGTGGTTATCGTCCTATTTAAGTGATAGAAAGCAATGTGTCATTATAAATAAAAAAAATGAAAATAATGACATAATATCCTACTCATCAGAGTATAGACATAATAAATATGGCGTACCGCAAGGAAGCGTTCTGGGCCCAATATTATTCCTCATTTATATAAATGACATCATAGAAATAACTGACCACAAATGCATATTATTTGCCGATGACATATCTATTATAGTGACATCTGATAAAAAATATAATACAGTTTTGGATCACGAGCTTGACATCAATAATACAATTGAAAAATTACTACATTGGCTTGACATTAACCATTTAAGAATAAATTTAGAAAAATCAGTTTACATTCAATTCAATCAATCAAATAATCATAATAATGACATCAAACTCAATATTAATAAAATCAACCAAGTAACGCATACAAGATTTTTGGGTGTAGTTATAGATAAAGATATTAATTGGAAAGAACACGTAGACAATGTTAGTACAAAAATCAATAAATTTGTATACGCACTTAAACAGGTCAAAAATGTAACTAACGTGAAAACCGCTGTAATATCATACCATGCTTACGTTGAATCACTACTACGTTATGGGCTTGTAATGTGGGGTAATAGCACCGACTTGCAGAGAGCATTTATCGCTCAAAAAAAGTGCATGAGATCAATCTGTGGACTCAAACCTGATGACTCATGTCAACCAATATTTAGGAAACTTGGTTTGTTACCGTTACCGTCACTTTATGTTTACGAAATATGTATGTTTGTAATGAAAAATAAACAATTATTTAAGACTGCAAATGATGTTAACCCTCGAAACAGACGAGATCCATACAAACTAGTGCTGAATGATTTGCCTCGATTAGCTAAATATAATAATAACTGCCTAGCAATGTGTGTGCGTATTTATAATAAAATACCGGGGCATTTTAAAACGTTGAATTTTAACTTATTTAAAACTAAGTTTTATAAATGGTTGCTTGAACATAGTTTTTATAGTTTAAAAGAATTTATAGATAAAAAGTTTTAGTGTTTAAAATTGTTCACTATTGATGTTTCCTTCCATATTTGCCTTATTTTTTATTTTTTTATTTTTAAATTTGCATGCTTTGTCATAACCTAGCTAAACATGTTTGTGCCATATAGTATTTAACACCTTTTTATACCATGTTTTATGCAAATAAATATATTATTATTATTATTATTATAAATAAAAAAAATTACTGATAAAATTTATTGAACTAATTCCAGCCACTCCTCAAAAAGGGGTATTTGCGGAGTGGCTGGAAAGACCTCACGGCGTCCTCACCTTCCGCATGACGCAGGTCCTCACCGTACGTAGTAAGTTCGGAAGGTTGTTGCACCGGATTCGTGCGAAAGAAACGCTCGGGTGTCACCACTACTTAGATCGCCCGAAGGACACGGTACGAAGTATGCCATGTGATCGGTGGCCATGACCTCTTGCGCCGGGCTGGTACAGGCCATAGTCCGGAGCGAGGAGGAATAGCAGGTAGTAGCCTCCTTCTGCCAAGCAGTAATGCTAGCTAAGGAAGCGGCTCCACGCACGAGGTAACGGCCCTCACGGCCCAGCCGCCGGGATCCCGACCCCGATTTCCAGTAACCGTTAGGCGCGAGCTTGCGGACGGCGAGCAATAGGTAGCTCGATGTCTGGCCGTCCAGTAACCGGACCGAGCCCAAGTCGTAGACGGCGCGTAATGTTCTATGCGCGTCTCAAGATGTCAGCAAATCGTAGGGGTCCAGCAGGGTCGAAGCCATGGTACGAAAGCAAAGAAGGAACTGGAGTGAGTTTAACATTCGAATTTATCGAACAACGAACAAGTCAAGAAGTACCATCTATAGTTATTAGATTTTTTATTTATTTTCACAAATATCACAAGATTTAAAGAAGCCAAGTAAGTAGGTACCATCGCGGTCATTGACTCCTGCGGCGCGGCGCGAAACCAAACCCTTTGAAGTTTTTGTTTCGAGTGCAAGCAAAAATGAACTTAGCGGTGGTCAGGCGGAAGCAGGCGGAAGTGTCTTCGATGGTACCTACCTACTTATACCACAAAATAGATACTTATGATACAGAAGTCAATCTCATGATGTACTTTAGTTTTTATACCTACCTACGCTAGCGATCGCGGTAGGGCACAAAATACCTATCTATTTTGTGGCTAGTAGGGGCAGCGAGATGCGTGAGATGAGTGCGACCGGGCGATTGAGCCGAGCGAGATATCGTGTCCGTGAGCGGTGTTATGTATAATTATGTATGTGCGTTGCTCGAGCGAGCACACTTTGTATGTAGATACTAGATTGTCTTCTGAACCTATCTATTATGTGCATATGCAATGCAACTCAAATAAGAATAGGGTTATATTCAATCAGTTTACAAAAAAAAACTCTCTTATTTCTATTGTCCATATAATGTGTTGTAACAGGGCCCCTAAAAATGAATGATGCATCATGTCTTTAAACATATGTATGTACATATACATAATTCTTCTGGACGTGTGTTTGTCACCAAATTCTTCCTAAACGACTTGACCGATTTGGATGAAACTTTGTGTGCATAACGAGTAATTGAGTGTGTCCCTGCGTAATTCGAAAATACAATTGAACCTGATAGGTGGCGCTGCTATCAGATTCATTTTTTTAACTGGCAAGAGTCTTCGGACAGGACGACATCTATCGGGACTGCTAGTCTTTTTAAGTATATTTCATCTGTAAGTGTATGTCACCTAATTCTTCTAAAACGGCTTGACCGATTTGGATGAAATTTTGTGTGTATTATAAGTAGGTCCCTGGATAAAATTAAACCCTGTAGGTGGCACTTCGCATTCTTTTTATATGGATGTCACAAAAAATAATGTACTTATGGATGTCACATTCACGCAAAAAAAAAAAACTGAAAGGATTTCGATAAAACTTGGTATATAGGTAGACCATGTCTTAGAATAACATATAGGATACTTTTTATCCTGAGAGTACGTTCCTTAGGGATATTTTTTACTATCACGCGGGCGAAGTCACTGTCAGCACTAGTATTACCGCCACACGCGTTACGCGTGGCGTCGGTGTAGTGTGCACACCCACCGCACACGTCTGAGACGTCGGCCACGTGTGCGTCGGTCTAATGTAGTTCCAGCTTTAGATACACAGTGGTACATGAACGTACCTACCAGACGCCGTCTGTAGGTAATGTCATTCTCAAGGTTAGTTTTCCGTAATAATTTCGTTTTTATTTGTAGATTAAATTGGTGGATGTGAAATTTCCCTTCCTACTTTTTAATGGGCTGAGGACCGCCAAAAAAGACTTCAAAATTATTAGCTAGTTACGTAGATAGGTAGATTTTTAAGTGATTTATCTTGCCTGTTAGGTATTTTTATTTTTAACGTAGTTACAATTTTTAAATCAACTTATTTATACTTATCAAATTGATTCGGCTAACAACGTATTTACAAATGACTTTTTATGTACTTACTAATAAAATAAAATAAATACCTAAGCAGGTACTTATGTTACCTGGAGGTGTTGTATACTTATGTTACCTGGAGGTGTTGTTCAAACAGACAGCAGTCTAGCACGACGTCGCTGATTTTCTTTTAATTTCATAGCACACAAACACATTCGTTTTAAAGTGTCGAAAGACTAATCACTAGTGATCACCTTTTCACGTAACGTACTTGCCGACCGTTGTGAGGAAACCAAACCGTAAACCAGCATCCCGCGTGCTGGCCCGTGGCTCTCGCTTGAAGTATTCCAGGATATTTTCCTGCAAGGCGACAAGCAAGCCTTCGTTGCCGCGACCGTTAGCAAGCCGGGGAAAGCCGAATCGTTGAAACTCGCGGAGTCTTTGCGTAGCAGCCAGTATTACACTTTGAGATGGACGTTACGATGTTTCCACTAAGGGCGCGTTCACACGGCACGCGCACGCTCAGCGCACGCCACCCGCGTTCAGCTTGCAATGAAATTTGTTAAATAAGAATTTGAGTCTTATAATCATCATCAATAGATCTCAAATTGCATTTAACGAGGTCTACACGCGCACGCCAAGCGCACGCCCCGCGCCCGCCTCGCGCCAACCCTGCGCTCGCCCTGCCCACGCTCTGCACCCTCCCCTCGTACGTTTTGCGCCCGCGCTATGGCTAAATGCCTAGTGAACGAAGGAGTTTAGTCACTAGTAGTATAAGTGGGCGCGAGGCGTGTGCGAGGCGGACGCAGCGCGTGTGCGGGTTTAAGGCGGGCACAACGCGTGCGCGGGTGCTGTGCGTGATCGGCGCGTGTCATCTGAATACGCCCTGATAGCATACAAGCGGACTATCTCCACCAACTCTACATTGGAGTATTGGTCTGTCATCTTTCATTACTAGATACCGCAACCGTTAACCGAAGGCGCTGTGGGCGAATATTGCAAGCGCGTGTATGCACACGTCGGCGACATCAGTTGCACTAACCTTGATCGATTGATCGATGGCGCGGGGGCGTGGCTAGGGCGTGTCGTGCAGGAGATGATTGGTGCTTTACGTTGCGTGTATGTGTGTGAAAGCGCAGTTTAAATAATGGTGCGTTTGTGTGTGTGAAAGCGCGGTTATAAGGGAGGTATCAGACTGGCTGCGTTTAAAAAAAGGTAGTTCACACATACCGATTTCCATAAATAAGAAAAAAAATAAAAAAAAATACCTACTCATCTTATTATTGATTAGGGTCGAGAATCACTAACATCCTGAATTTTTTTGCACTTTTAAAACTGCACCTTGTATATGGCTCTGACAGCTGCTTTCTTCACAATAAAAATAAACTCTATGTCTGCTAAAAAGAAAGCCGCAAATCTGCTGTAAGGTAGCTAAAGTAGACTAGTCTCGCAGTATCTACATCAGTAAATTGATGGATTTTTCTGACAGCAAATGCTGCTGAACTGAGTCGACCTGGCAGAGATGTTAAATGAGGACCCTATTGTAGCCTCGAGTCAAGCGTGATCCCCAGGAAAACCGTATTCTCGTCGAATTCGAGTTTCTCCTTATTAAATACTACGAGTAACTATGTCGGAGTAGTTACTTGTAACATTTGGTAACGCAAATCTTATCTATACATCACATACATCTAAACACCTTCTATACATATAATTAAAATTGGAGTGTCTGTTTGTAATATTGAAATAACTGCTTTTTACTACATGCATATGAATATATACACCCCTACTTTTTAATTTATACACAAAAAAATGGGGCTGTATCTGTACCCGTTACTGATCATATTTTTGTATTCAAGTATAAAAAACCGAAATACTAAAGTTGACCACGAAAAGGTAAATTCATCAACAATCATACATAACAATTGCTAGTAGAAAATACTGTGGGCAGTGTTTTTCCGTTTTAATCGTCATTTATATATATATTTATTTTTCGTCGTTGTGTGATAGTTGTGGAATATTATTATTATTATTCCATTTATTATCTATATAATATGTACATATTATTTACATTTTAAACATTTAAAAATATAAAAAATAGTAGCCCACCGGCATCGGGAACAGGGTCCAAGCTGCCGGTGGTCAGGGCTCCTGAGAGAGGAATCTCCTAACTATGCGCGCCGTGTCCAGCAGCACTGGTTTCTGGATTAGGCCCTTGATCTAGCTGCCTAACGAGAGCCTCCTTAGATGTTGTTCGAGGCTCTTAGCTATTAAGCCATTGGCCGTTACGACTATCGGCACAATGATTGCTCTATCCACTTCCCACATGTCGACAACCTCGCGAGCTAAGTCAAGATATTTGATCTGCTTATCTTTCTCAGCTTTCACAAGGTTCTCGTCATGAGGGACCGCTATATCAACAATCATTGTGCGACGCTCTAGTCGATCTATCACCACTATATCAGGTTTATTGGCAACAATAGTCCTGTCAGTGATGATAGATCTATCCCAATATAAAGTGATACAGTATGCCAAAAGAATACATCAATACTGGCATGACCCAACCGTTGAAAGCGCGCACCTTGTTTCCGCCTGACAAAAGACTATTCAGTACTTTATTCAGGCGGCCAAAGAAGCACTCCTTCAACGATTATTTCACGTCATCAGGATTGATGCCTAACGCTTCCGACATACCCAAATACTTGTAAGTGTAAGTTGAGCTGAGGGATCTAAGGTGTATGGAATCCGAGAGTTGAATTCCCTCGGATTCAAGCCAGTTCAAAGCCAGGCAAAACCACAGTGGACTCAGACTGTCACCCTGGAATATGCCACGCTCAATCCTTATCGGTTCGCTGTTCTCCCAAATCTGCCGACATCCCGGATAGTGAAGTACTGTTCTCCACTGCCCCATACATGACATCAGGAAAGTGCGCAAAGTTGCATCAACTTTATACAGTTCTAGCACCCTCATGAGCCATGTATGAGGAACAGAGTCATAGGCCTTCTTATAATCTATCCAGCATGCCGACAGATTCTTTCGAGAACGTCGAACCTGTTGGCTAATGGCAATATTGATGAGGAGCAGGTCCTTAGTACCGAGGAACCCATTCCTACATCCATTCTGAGAGACAGACATGATAGAATTTGTAAGAACTTTATAGACCGTCGGCAAACACGTGATCGGTCTATAATTTTTGGGTTCTGCAGTACTACCTGATTTATCGAGCAGGTAGGTCGATACGCTCTGTGACGCATGGCAGATAATCTCGAGGACTAATATCAGTCCCCGAAAATGCCCGCCTCACAAAGCGCATCACCCTAGGGTGAGTGTTGCCCTCCCTGAAGCAGATAAGCTTGCCGATGAGTTCTCTAGCCTCACCGATACGCCGCTCTATCCTGCACTGCCAAGCAGGCACAGCTGATCGTGTAGCTCTGTTACAATTAGGAAATTTAACGTGAGCTACACGACATGCTGCTACAGCCACACAGTACAAGATCGAGTGGGTATCAGCGAGGATTTCGCTGCTATCAAAACAAATTGATAGCTGCGAATCTAAAGCACACACCAGCGCCCTATTTCTCTTGTGCATGGGCAAACGAGGTAGGCGAGGTCTAAGCTCCGGCGGTATGGAGCGGTATTCGCCCCACAATCGTTCATTACATTGGGTACTCACAGATATAGCCGCGTCATCATCGGCGTCACCAACGTGGTCGGGTCGCGGTGCAGCACTGGGTTAACGTTGCGCCGCGGCCGATGGTGTAACGGCTAAAACACGGCTACTCTGTGATTCCAGGCGCAGTCTATCAAGTACGGCGTCATCCAACATACGACTACGCTGGATGACCCGCACCTGATCCGTTAGTCGTTGGACCGAAACGTTGACAGCTGGCTCAAGCACCTGAAATAGAGAGAGCATCCCACCACGGTACACAGTCAGGTTAATTCCCTCCTCTGTAGCCCCAAAGTATGAGCGCATGACATTTTCATTGATGGATTGTCCATCGCATGCGCTGCACACTTCCACCGACAGCGGGAACCCTGTCAGAGGCCGGCGGGCCTCGAGGTCCCAAGTTGGCCGGAGGTCGGTCTTTTCCCCGCCGACACGCAGGTGGTAGTGTCGTCGGCGGCGAGAAGCATTCGTCGCTTGAACTCGACGCAACTGCAGCTTCCGGAATCACTGGACTGACGGCTGGCGCTGGTCCCGGCGGCTGCGAGGTGTAGTTGAGCGACGAACCCGAAGTTGTTGGGTGTGTTTCTAGTCTTCGTGCCCGGCTTCTTGTCAGCATTTGTCAAATTTATTTCATCGCCATGTTGTTGTTTATTTACTTTTGTTGTAGGTATTGTGTATGTAGGGCCGTGACGTAATGTTTTTCTTATTTTTTTCCTGGTAGTTTTCCGGTGATTAGACATTTTTTTATTGTATTATTTTATTAAATTTGACAATTTGACAGCCGAGCCACAGATTATTATTATTATTATTATTCATTCATAATCAATAGCCTGCACAATATTTCCATAAATTGAGAGACATTTTGGGATAAACACAAATGCTAACTTTGCTGTTTATGAATATTATTTATTGAGACTTTACTTAAATAATAACAAGGGCTAATAAGCCCTCTAAGTATTTGTACTAAATTAGTGGTGTACGGTACGGTAAATACACCAAAATAACATTTTTTTTTATTTTTTGTCTGTCTGTCTTTGTGTCTGTCTGTTTGTTTGTCCGGGCTAATCTCTGAAATAGCTGGACCGATTTTGACGGGACTTTTTAGCAGGTAGCTGATGTAATAAGGAGTAACATAGGCTACTTTTATTTTAGAAAAAAATAATTCAAAATCCTGTAGTCCACGCGAACGAAGTCGCGGGCACAGCTAGTTTATTACTAAATTTTATTACCAGTAAACCAGTTTTGAACTTGCTGTAGAGCATTGTTTACGTCACCAAGGTTTAAATAAAGGACTAAAATAAAGTTAATTAAATTATAAAAAGTATACGCTTCCCATAACAATCATTATTACATTAGGGTAAAAATCATTTAAATGAGCATGTTGGTTGCATTTTTGTCTACACCCGATATATTTTACTTCCGATTTATTTTAGTATGTAAGAAGTAAGTACCTACCTATTAGTATTCTGATATATGTTATCTACACAGATTTATGTAACTTACTGATTAAACGTGTACGATGGAGTTTCTTGCCGGTTCTTCTCCATAGGAAACGACCAATTTGGAACCGTGCACTAGCTTCTGAAGTTTTATAAGTGCCCATGTAGGCCTATGTGAAATAAAATATTTTTGATTTGATTTGACTTGTGACACCCGTCACATGGAATGCCCCGTATCACGTATGTCATGGGATGACGCCCAAGTCAGGTGCTTTTTGTCCATTAGGTCTCTCTGATAGTTTTGATAACTTATTCTCTCACAGGTACCGCTTATGGAGGCATGACGTTTCATAGCCCTGGTTTAAAGCTGTATTTAAATTTGAACTGGACTCGGGATTGTTGGTCAATAAGACCGGGGTGAATGCACTCGACGGATTGTAAAAAAGAACCCCACAATATTAGAATAGAATACAATACACTTTATGTGCGAAGTTCATGATAAGATCATATCGATATTTCTAAGGGACAACTTGAAAGCATAACCTTACAATCAAAAAATATTTTTTAAAATCGGTCCTCAATTGACCGAGATATCGGTAAACACAAAAAAAAAAAATGTTCAGCCGAACATAGAACCTTCTCCTTTTTGAAGTCGGTTAGTAAGATAAACTTGTAGAGTGGCCGAAACTGTGCTGGTTCGCATGTTACATCTACTAACAATTATGTTTTAGTTTTCTTGATTATAGAAAAACTTTTCTGTCTTCGTTATTTCAGCTGCATAGCCGGTTACTCTGGGGAAAGGTGCGAAGTGTCCATCTGTAAAGACTACTGTTTCCAAGGAAATTGTAGTGTCGGTGCTGAGGGCCAACCTAAATGCAGGTAAATCATAAATTACCCTGAACACCCATGGAATTGGTTGTATTTATTTAAGGCGAGCTAAAAAGCGGTACCTACAGCCATTCCATCCTTTTCTCAAAACAGTTCAGGCCATTTTTAACGCCCTATAACTTCATTGTGTATAAATTAAACTAGAAACCTAAACTAAGTAACCAAGCAGACATTGTATAAACACGGTATGTTTCAATTTTTATTCAATTTGAACCAGTACTTTAAGAATTATAACTGGTTAAAGTTTCTTAAAATTCTAACGGTACGACACAATTATTTGTTTTATATATAGTTTAGTTATAACACGTTAAAACTTTATTTTAATCTAATACCCTCTGGAGGTGACGCATATCGTCCCTATCAATTGATGTTAAAAGTACATTATGATACAAGTGTAGGTATAATGTTGGTGATGAGGTAAGCTGAGGCGGTATTTAAGAGAGCCGAGGACGGTAATCGCCAATATTCACGTGTATCATACGATGTTCCTCGACACACTTTAGAAGAAAATTTTTACAAATTAATTAGTAATTGCTCTATGTATCAGCAAAACTGTTTTCTTTTTTTGTAGTATGGCGGCAAAAAATTGTTCTTTCTTCTTATGCGCGCGCATCCAAAAGACTAGCTACTCTAGCTAGGCTGTTTCAATAAAAATAAGAATGAGGTTGCTTATGTTTATAGACAGAAAATATATTTTTATTTTATGGTTTTATTTATTAAACATGTAAAAGTTAAAATAGTTTATTTAAACACAAATTAGCATAAAATAAGCAAGCAAGACACTAATTTGTACTATTGAACGCAATACGTAATGTATTTTTTTTCGAATTCAATGTTGATTTGAGAACAGAGGTTTAACAAAAAAGGTTATCATTACATTATCACACTTGTGCCTAATGGTAATCAAAAAGTCACAGTTTGGTTACAAGCTACATTATATACCTAAGTGTAGTGCAATAATAGTCACTTTCTGAGCAAGTGTGTCGAAAATTATGTTTGTTAACTAGTTTTAAGTTTGAGTTTTTTTTCGAGTGAATAAAATGTTTTTCTTTCTTTCTTTCTCTGATAGGAGAAGAAAAAGTCTGGTTTGTGCTAATTCTCGGACTAAACTTGCTTTTGCTAAATCTGTTCTATATTAGGGTTATTTGTAAAACACTGGCAACCTCTCAGAACTGAGTTAAGAACATCATAAATAACAACGACTTTTAAACATGTATCATATTTAGTTCATCAGATTTACATACAACTATAAAAATATTTAAATTGAACGTTCTAAATGTTACGAAGTCTGTGCGAAGCAAGGAATAGTACAATTACGGATGGCAGCGGGGATCGTGCGCGGGAGGCGTAGGTGGGGCAGCAAAATTAGAGTTGAAATGTGTTAGATAGAACAACGAAATCTTAAAGTTATGTTTTTGGTAAATATATTCTGTTTTCTAACATAGAACAAAAGTTGTTGTTTATGATGATAGTAATACAGTTTTGCAAGGTCGTTAGTGTTTTACAATAGCCCTGTATGTTTCAGAGACTTTATTTATATAACCAGTTAAACAGAGTACCTACTACAGATTTATAGTTTAAGTTACAATAAGTGTAATTTCCTAGACCTTTTTTGGAAAAACAACAATGCAGACACGGCAAAACTACTAGAAATTGTAAAATTAAGTTTCTATATACGTGCTCTAATATAAATCTCTATCTTTACCTAATTACTTGTATTTTGTAACTCACTGACTGACCGATCATCAAAACTAAGAATTATGTTAAAGTTTTCTTGCTTATAGAGTAACTCTTGTGTATCTTCGTCATTTCAGCTGTATGACCGGTTACTCTGGCAAAAGGTGCGAAGAAAATGCGTGCCATAAGCACTGTTTAAACGGCGGTGTCTGTACCTTAAACGAAGAAGACGAGCCGGCCTGCCAGTGCGCGGCAGGTTACGATGGTGGAAGATGCGAGCTTCCTGCCTATCAGGACAATAGGTAAAACTTGTTCCACTCACTGTACACTAGTTTTATCGTGCACTGGGCAAATGCAATAAGATTTATCAAAGAAAGGGTAAAAATAACATTATTTTAAAGTTCACCGTACCTATATTGGCGAGCCTGCTTGCTAGCCTACATGCACGATTTGCGCATGGAGGTGCAGCGTCGGGGCGAAACTCCGCTGGCGTGACGGGTCCGGCATGGCGGACAGAGCTCCGGCGGTATCTCATGGTGAAATAGCGTCAGCGACTATCACGACTAGCGAATCCAATCCTGCATCAAAATCGCGATCCTGCGTGCCTGCGGGATTGAAGTCGGCAATCCCGCGGATCCGGAGGGATTTGCGGGATTGGGATTTTTTATTTCTTTTTTGTTTTAAGTATAACCGGTCAAGTGCGAGTCAGACTTTTACACCGAGAGTTTTGTGTTTTACCTACCTAATTAATAGTTCGATTCCCGAATCGAGTTTCGAAGATTTTACGATTTTATATAAAATCAACTGTTTTTATGGAACAATAAAATATTTACCGGACCTTCACCTTTTAGAAAATTAAATTCAGGGGCTTTCGGGAATCCCTGGTCATAGAGTACCTACACTAACATTGATTAGGTTCCATTCCAGTTGCGATACAGGAC
Source organism: Mythimna albipuncta (assembly GCA_929112965.1). NCBI lineage: Eukaryota > Metazoa > Arthropoda > Insecta > Lepidoptera > Noctuidae > Mythimna > Mythimna albipuncta. Next base: position 43,693 of record OV815986.1, on the reverse strand, counting down.
TCACACAACACAAAATAGAAATTCAAAAATTATTCAAAACTACAAAATCGAAAACAAAATAATTAAGACAAATTTTGTAAAAAAATGTCACGAGTCCCATGTAAAGTACGGGATTGGATTCCCTAATCGCAACCCACTGCTGGGCACGCCACAATTATGGCAGTAAGTTCCCTCTTTGAGACGTGGCTGGAAAAACCTCACGCGGCGACCTCACCTGCATAACGCAGGTTCTCACCGGGCATGGTAGGTTCGGGAGGTTCCTGCATCGGATTCGTGTAGAGGTAACGCATCTGTGTGGAACGCCCGGAGTACAAAGTGGAGCACACGTTCGAGGTGTGCCCCGCTGGGGCAGAGCATCGCCGTGTCCTTGTGGGGGCGACCGGCGGCGGCGATCTCTCGCACCGCGCGTACAGGCCATGGTCCGGAGCTATAATTTGGAAAGTTTGCTGTATATAACTTTTGTTTATTCGTAGTGCGCGTTATAACTTTATATTAGACTAGCGGCCCGTCCCGGCTTCATACTGGTAACAAATACAGCGTAGGTATGTTACTCAAGGTCAATGTAGCTTTCCAATAGTGAAGGAATCTTTAAAATCGGCACATTAGTTTTTGAGTTTATTCATTACAAATAAACACACAAAAATACAAATTTTTCCTCTTTATAATATTAGTGTAAATAAAATTGTGTGTTTAACGAAATTGTTCGCTGACTAACTAAAGGCAACTAAGTAGTGACACAGTCGTCTGTTATTCAAATAATAGATTCATGTTGTCATGTTCCGGGTGTCTCGTTGGTCTAGTAGTCAGAAGCTCTACCCCTAAACATGAAATTATGGGCTCCTATTCCCGGGTCATGCGCATTATTTATGAGATTTAGTACGTGGAACTTGTCAGTAGCAGCCTGAAGCATGGATTCGTAGCCGCGTCATTGATGTCGTGTAGTGTTCCGCGCGCACCTCAAAGAGATGTCAGCAGAACCGTAGGCCAAGGTCCAACAGAGTCGACGCCGCCAGGGTCGCGGGAATGTTTGAAAGAGTTTCAGTGGTCTCGGAACGCAAAGACAACTGATGAACACGGTGGTGGTTTTTAATCAGCAAAGGTCTAACATACCCTTTCGCTCTACCATAGAGAGGAAGAAGCCAGTTGATGATTTTACACCCCAAAAAAACCCTGTCACGACGGACTTGAAAATCAACTTGTCAAAATAACATAGATGCAATTGATAACAATTTGGTATTGTGAGCGCCAATAGCACTAGCTAGGATCGACCACTGTTGTGCGTTTGACTGTACATTTTTCAACACGTTTTTTAAATTTTATTTAATAGTTTTACTATAAGTAATTAACAGATTATTGTTACAATGTAGTAGCGTGTCCGTTTATATGAAATGTTCCTTGTTTCAGCTCTGGCGAAGGGACAATCAGCGCATGCTATCAGTTCTGCCTAAATGAGGGCGCCTGTTATCTGAATGATGCGAATGAGCCAGTCTGCCAGTGCACTGCAGATCATGAGGGTGACAGATGCGAAGTTCCTGTCAATAAGGACTTCAGCTTCCAGTTTGTAGCGTCAGTAATAAAGGGGCAACCTAAACTGACCTTTACTGTGAGTGAAGGAGTGGAGTCGACGTGTGCTTCTACTGTTGTGGGAACAACGGAGCTTGTTTGAGACGAGTGCGAGATGCGAATCCGTTGAAGAGTGCACGTTCACCTCTACCATCACCACTACGTGTACAGTCGGACCGTTACTAATTTAGTGTTAGCTGACAGCAACATTCATTATCATACAAAAATAGGTTATCTTAATGATACTGTGAGAATTATTTTTTAAGTTTAGTTTTTTGTAATGAATTTATTAGTATAAATAAAGGTTATCTAAGTTTACTCTTAAAATAGTTTTAAGTCAGATTATTTTTATGTTCTTTCTATTATTTTTATATTTTCCTATCAGCTATGACTAAGTAAGAACAGATTCTGATATCTTAGTAACTCTAAATATATAATTTGTATTTTAGTTTTACGTTATCTTATATCAATAAATTAGTCTAGTCAAATTAGGTATTTTTTGTTAAAGATTGGAATAAATTCTCTGGAGAGGCAAAAACGTATGAGTGAAAAATAGAGTATAAAAAAAAATATATCATTTGGCACCCCTACGGAAGGGGGTGAAAACTGTTTATAGCTCATAACTAACCAGAGAATATAGGTGTGCTCACCATTTTTTTTTTATGGTATATTATACCTCAACCTACATTATTGCATTTTAATTATTTTAATTAGACCAAGGCAGCATTAGAAAAAAAAATGTTATTTTTAGCCATTGCGGCATTGGGGAAAATTGTTTAGTTTTGTAAACTGAGAAAAGTGTTACACATTTCGACCTAAGTATTATACATGATTGATTTTGCACCCCAGTGCGACGTATGGAAATTAGTTTTTTACGTTTTTTATCTTGTGTACTTCGGGGGAAATATAAGTAGTTTTAAAAATAATCACAATTACATTAATTTGGTTTCCTTTATATTTGCACCCTATAAAAAATTAGCATTGTTTTTAAAGAACATACGTTTTTCTAGTGTTGTCTTAATTGCCAAAGAACTATTATGCCATGGAAGTGACAAGCGCACGACACGGAATAATAAACTGACAAGAAGAGATAAGCATAGTCATTACCTAGGAGTGTTGTGGGATGTATTTTACGAGGAAGGAGTACTTTCTGATTGTAAATCTCTGTTAGTAAGTGTAAGTAAAGAAACCTAATTTTGTTATTATAAAAAAAAAAAACAGTTAAAAACCATAGACGGTTTTTAACTGTTTAAACAAAAAAAACCGGCCAAAAGCGTGTCGGGCCACGCTCAGTATAGGGTTCCGTAGTTTCCCGTCCGTCACAATAAGTGTTTCCACTTATGAGTTTAAAAAAAGGCTAATTGTTACGTTAACATACTAAGTACGGAACTCTAATAAATACGGAACCCTAAGAACGGGCCCACAAAGGACGGTGATAACTAAAACAGTATGCAAGTAGTAGCGCGACAGCACAATACATATATAACATCGATTGTGCACTCGTAAAATTACGAATAAATTTAACAAGCAACGATTTTTTACTACGGTATGATGGGTAGAGTGGTGGTTAACTCTCTTCCTCCAGTTGTTTTTAACGGTGCCGTGATCCTCGTCAATCCTAGCGTAAAGGATCTCGGTTTGCATCTTGACTCGATGCTTGGCTGGCAAAGTCAAGTTTCAAGTGTCTGCCAAAGAGTCAACGGGACTTTGCGGTATCTGTATCGTCTGAGGAACTTTCTGCCTGCGAAGACAAAGACAATGCTTGTGCAGTCTTTAATTTTCCCTATAATCGACTATGGTGACGTGTGCTACTTTGACCTGAATACGGTGTTGCTAGACAAGCTTGACAGACTCCTCAACAACTGCATCTGGTTTATATTTATTATTATATTTGAGGAAATATGACCATATTTCAAGTTACAGAACTGAACTTAAATGGATTCCTATACGCCAGAGAAGAAGTTTGCGCGCATTGACTACACTTTTCTCTCTGCTGAATTCTCCCACCCCTCCTTCTTATCTTATATCAAACTTTCAATTTCTATGTTCTTCCCATGCCAAGAATCTGCGTTCTTCCAACAATCTTCTACTGCTTTGTCCTTCTCATTCTTCTATTTTTTTCCATTCTTCCTTTCATATACAGTCCATTCTTCTGTGGAATGCACTTCCTCTTGACATCAGGACGGCCACCAGTCGGTATGCATTTAAGCGGAAGTTAGAAAGAAGAAAGAAAGAAAGAGTGTTTATTCACGTCAAACATGACGCATACCTACCATAACAAAATAAAAACAATATCGACTAAAAGTAGCACGTAAGATATGCGTCACATCCGCGCAAAACTGTTGCGGCTTCATTTTCAACACAAATAGCGGAGTAGTCTCAAAAATCCTTTCGTTACCTTATATAAATTATATATATTTGTATATATGTAGGTTTATAAATGGTGTAAGGGACAGCCCTCCACAAACTTTAAGGGCTTTCTCAGTAGACGAAACTGAACAACCTACCATAAAAATTTTTTTCAGGAAACGAAATAAAAATTCAGCCTCTCCATACAAACTGTCCAATCAAGTTAATAATTTTGTATGGCGAGGCGGATTTTTTTTTCATTTCCTGAAAAAATGTATTATGGTAGATTGTTTAGTTTCGTCTACTGAGCAAGCCCTTAAAGTTTGTGGAGGGCTGTCCCTTACACCTTGTATTATATTGAATATTTAAGTATGTTTATTATATATTTGTACACTTGTTTTCTTATCAAACTATTCTTTTTTTTTTATGTACCTGCCATGTTTTCTCTTCACCACCCTAGGTTGACTGGTAGAGAATGCCTAAGGCATTAAGTCCGCCTTTGTACCTTTGTGTTGCATGAAGTAGTAATAAATAAATAAATAAAAAGTAGGTCATGAAAGTTATTACGCAACGCCATCTATCGAATCATTTATGAACTTATTTTGATAGAAGGCGTTAAAAATGAATTTTTATTTTGTTCTAAATTGCTTTAGCATGTTCCTAATAGAAGTTTTATGTAGTTATAAGATAATACCGCCAATGCTAAGGAGAGACCAACCGAACAATTCGATAATACCCGACCCCATCAAATCCTAACAGCGCGAACGCGAAATAGCCCAGCGCCAACTCTCAGAGAATTAGGTTATTAATTAATGGGGAATTATAAAACGAGCGACTAAAAAAAAAACTTAGCGACTGGTGATGAGATACTGTTTTAATAACTTGAGCGGTATGAATTTGAGTAAGCGACACATTAACTAAACTAACAACAAATATTGATTAACAATAAAATCCAGAACGAGCTTACTAAAAGTGGGTTATTGAAATCCTAGTTAAACGATTAAATTAGTATGTGAGCGACTAAAATAATAAGTGAGCGGCTAGAAATAAAAATGAGGTTTTAAATAAGGAATTTACGCTAGCAAATGTTTTCATCATTGACTAATTATCTAGTCGCAGGTAGATTCATCATTTGAACTGGGTGAAATAGGTTAGGTTAGGTTAGGTTAGAACTGTGACCTACCGCGCCGCTACGACCAAGTTGCTCGCAGATTTTATTTCCCATTTTTTAATTATTCGGGTTTTCGCAATATCCGGATTATCAAATTACCTTGTGACATACATCTATATATATAAAAGAAAGTCATGTTAGTTACACCACTTATAACTCAAGGACGGCAGAACAGATTTGGGTGAAAATTGGTAGGGAGGTAGCTTAGAGCCAGGAGACGGACATAAGATGGTAGAGTAGGGTAGAGTAGGGTAGAGTAGAGTAGAGTAGGGTATAGTAGGCTGAAGTAGGGAAGAGCGGGAGCGAAGCCGCGCGGGCAAAAGCTAGTAATACATAAATATCGGTATTTAGGACATTCCATACTGTGTACATTTATATTTAGGACATTCGAAACACTTCATTTAAGATAAAATGCCGCTCAGTATAAATAAATCATTGGCCAAATCTGGAAAAAAATGCAGGACAAAACATTGACACTCAAACAAATATTAGGTCACTCAAATATTATGAAGCTTCTCATTTTGTATTTTAAGTACCTAACTCAAAGTTTGTAAGTCGCTGTTCTATTGATTTCTCGTCACTCGCAGTCAGTCGCTCACTTATTATTTCTATAAACCAAAATAATTATTTTTGTTATTTAAAATTTTAATTTACAGTCACTCGTTTAAATACTACCCTTAATTAATGCATAGGTACCAGAAGAAGTTTTCAGTGGTAGTTTTGGATTGCGAGAACCGATTTTAATAATTCTTTTTTTGTTTGAAAGAAAATACGTTCAGGATAATAAAATATGTAAACGAAGTTTAAAAAAATGCTTGCATATACGATTATACTACAAACTTAGTCCAGAAATTATTTTGTAGAACCCTTTTGTCTTTTTTGTACAAAAACTGTTCTTTCCTTCAAATTCAAAATAATTTTCCTAGAAAGACCTTATAAAGTTGTACTTGTCAGATTTTTTTCATATTTTCTAAACTTATGGTTCAAAAGTTAGAGGGGGGGACACGCATTGTTTTTTACTTTTGGAGCGATTATTTCCGAAACCATTGACATAATCAAAAAATGATCTTAGTAAACCCCTATTCATTTTAAATACCAATCCAAAAATATATCACACGTTAGGGTTGAAATAAAAAAAAATCACTTCCCACTTTACTTATAGGGGGGCTACTCGAATAAAACATTTTTTTCCAATTTTTATTTTACCACTTAGTCGGCGTGATTGATATACATATTGGTACCAAATTTCAACTTTCTGGTGCTAACGGTCACAGAGATTAAGCGAGGACGGACAGACAGACATGGCGAAACTATAAGGGTTCCTAGTTGACTACGAAACCCTAAACACGAGAGTGTCCTGCAAGCATGTCCTTTATTTATCTTCTATACATACATTTACATAAAATTGGAGTATCTGTTTGTAATATTGAAGTACGGTACATAGAGTTTGACCATCGAAAAAAGAGAACGAATTATTAATCAATCGTATGGCAGCATTTAAAAAAATTAAGAATTGTCAAAATTGTTTTCCTGCATCTTATTATACTAATTTTGCTTAAAATAATGCCACAAACAATCACTAGTTCGATGGAAAGGCTACTATTTCATATAATGGACAAATTTAAAGACGCAAAAAGTGAATTAAATTAAAAACATGCAGATAAAATGCGACGGTTGGATGCAATAATGTCATTTCTAGGTTAATTTTTTAATTATTATTATAAAAAACTTGATACTTTTTGACTATTTAATAATTGTAAAATTACTCACACGGTGTATTATACTTTTCAGGAGGTTTCGGCAATGAGTAGACGAAACTCCTAATAATGAAAACAGGAAAACAGTAAAGGACATGGAAAGTTGTATATAATAAAATCGTAGGAAAGTCAAAACTGTACATTGAATATTTAAAAAAAAAATACTTGGGGCGTGATCTACAATCGATATCAAAGCCAAAAATATAGTATTTAGCATTTTTGTCTGTTTGTCTGTATGTATGTCCGGGCTAAACTCAAAAAGTACTACATTGATTTACTTCAAATTTTGCATGAATATTACTAAGAGGTCGAGTTAACATATATTTATATGTTAACCCGCTACATTACATATTACCACGCTATCACCTAAGGGGGACGAGCTGTGAATCTTTATTTTTCTTATGCATTCTGTGAGAGCGTGTAATCTAACGATGCATATTTAAATGTTGTTTTTGAGTATACCATGCTATTATCTAGCTTTACACTATAAAAAACTATGCTATTTAAGTAACTTGGGCAGAGAAACATAGTTTAATGAATGTTAGTATTATAAAGACAATTTTGAAGCAGCGCCATCTATGAGATTTCATTAAAGTCAAATCAGGTTACATGTTGACACTTTTTGGAAATTAATAATTTTTTGATCATGTTGGTGAAGTTAGTACTCGTAGTTAGTTATTCTTAAAATTCATAGATGGTGATGTGATGTGATTTCATGTGATGTGCATTTTCTTCATAAAAGTTGTATCGTATAGTTCGTTTTAACAAATTCAAGTTCCAACAAAACCCTCAAAATCTGGAGCAGAGTTGAGGAAGACAATTAAAAAAAAATGCGTTGTTAAGTATTACATGGTGACATTTTTCCAGCTCTGTGAAGTCGACCAGTATGCGAAATGCCTTACGTATAACGAGGTGCCTTCATATTACACGTACGACAGGCAAAGGGGTGTATTTAACCGACGTCGACGAGGGGGTGCTGTGGAAGGTTTTCCGGGAATTTTCAAGGACACCGCAATGGGTAGGGTTTATACCGTGCTTCCGAATAATGGCGATTACTATTTTCTGCGGTTGTTACTTCACACTGTCCAAGGCCCAACGTCTTTCGCCTTTCTGAGGACATTTGATGGCGTGGAGTATCCCACTTACCGCGCAGCCTGCGTAGCACGTCACCTTCTCGACGGTGACCAAAATTGGGACGACACCCTCGCGGAAGCGAGCCGTCATCTTGGTGTTTTGTGGAGTCGCGAACTCGGTAGCTTTGTGGGAGAAGTATCGCCATCATCACCTGTCTGAAGATTTTCTACGAGCTTTGAGGCGTGCTACTGGAGACGAAGTCGAAGTAGCTGATGAACGCTTGCTGAACACCTGTCTCTGTTGTTCACTTCAAGATGTGTTCATTTCTATGGGCGGCAATCCGCTGATCAAATATGGGTTACCAGCTCCCCAATCAATACCGCATCAAGGCCGTGGAAATCGGGAATATAACGCTGAGACAAATTACGATCCGGGCGAAATGACCACTACACAAAATGACCATGTCACTTTGTTCTCTTCAGAGCAAAAACAAATGACACCGTACTTGAAAGCGTTGGGCAAAACCAGGGTAAAATGTTTTTCTTGGATGCTCCTGTTAGAACAGGAAAAACATTTGTTACCACTGGCATACTTGCAGAGGTCAAGAGGCAAAACAAAATTGCTATTGCTGTAGCGTCGTCGGCGAATTCCTGCCACACTGCTTTCGGGTGGCAAGACAGCACATGCCATGTTTAAAATTCCCATCGATTTAGCGAGCGCTGAAGCGCCTGTTCGTGGTGTGTCACGTAACAGCGATAAGGGATACGTGCTCAAGGATTGCTCTCTGATCGTATGAGATGAGTGTACGATGGCCAATATGTAGGCAGTTGAGGCCGTGGACAGAACCCTGCAGGACATCCGCAGGAACGAACATTTGATAGGTGGTGTCACAGTTCTGTTCAGGTGCGATTTCCGGCAAACACTTCCTGTGGTGACGCGGGGATCGAGGGCTGACGAGGTGAATGCTTCGTTAAAACGATCTTCGTTGTGGCCACGAGGTCATACGCTGCGCTTGACCATTAATATGAGAGTTCGGCTTGGCGGCAATGCACGTGCTCAAGAATTTTCCGATGTCCTTCTAAGTCTTGGCGAAGGCACTCTACCAGAAGAGAGAGGTGGACAGGTGGTGCTTCCAGAGTCTCTCGATAGAGTAGTATCCAGCTTAGAAGATCTCATTCGCTGTGTGTACGGAGATATCAGTCGTATACCGCACCAGCAGAATTCTTGAGTGTGTGAGCAGGCCATTTTGACGACAAAAAATGATCAGGCTGCAGCAATTAACGAATACATGCTCTCAGAAATTGAGAGGAATGAAGTAGTCTACACCTCGATAAACACTGTTGTCGAGAAAGATGACGCCACACATTATCCCGTCCCTGTCAGCAAGTGAACTTCCAGCGCATACCATCAAGCTGAAGGTCGGTGTTCTGATTATGCTTCTTCGGAACCTATCTCCTCCAAAGTTGTGTAAGGGGACGCGCCTTAAAGTCATTCAATCAATTCTCACGGGTTGTGGCGTCGGTGAGGCAGGATTTATTAATTTTCATTTTTGTCCTCATACCTCATAACTTCCCGTTCCAGTTCAAGCGCGTACAGTTCCCCGTGAGTGTTTGCTTCACGATGATCATCAATAAGTCGTAAGGGGCAGACACTGAGGGCAGCGGGTGTCGACTACAGGACGAGTTGCTTCTCACACGGGCAACTGTATCACTGTGTCACTAAGTCCTGACTCTCATTAAATTTTAGCTCCTGGCAGCATAACTACCAACGTAGTTTATAGGGAAGAGTTGTAAGGGATGATACTTCTATGGTTATTGATGTGTGTATTTATATTGTATAATATTTATTATAGTTATGTATCTGGAGCTGGGGGGGCGTTTGCTTGGTGCGGCATTTTGGGCGGCGAGGGGTTGTATGTGTGTTGAAGGTTGGGAGGTTGGGATCTTTGATGCGTTTATGACTCGTTGTTGCTTGGGTATCGCTTGGGGCTGATGGCCTCTCAGCCATTAAATTTTGACGGGATTTACTGTAATAGCTTAAGTGCTCTGGAGTGACGTCACTTGCTCGTGGAGTTGCCCAGCAGCAAACAATGTAGAACTATTATATATATAAACTGTCTGACAGCGCTGATTATTCTATGGCATCGGGTAAGGTAGGAACAATAAAATATTAGTATAAAAAATGTGGAGTTTTAAGTATTCGCCTCAAAAAGAAACTGGGTAAAGGCGAGTCGGACTCGCACACTGAGGGTTCCGTATCAACTAACTTAAATAAAATAAATATCAAGCTTTTGCCAGCAGCAATTATTCCTATACTTATGCTATAAGACTTGCTTCGTGCCATATTTCAGGGTTCTAGGTCAACGGGAAGTACCTTTATGATTCCCTTGAGTGTCGAAATATATTATTTTTTTTGCGACGTACCTAAATGCCGGTATCTTTTTTATTCGTTAACTTAGAAGTTTTTACTTTTACACAGCTTTAAGGGACCGCAGTCTTGAGTATACGGTTTAAACAACTTGATACTTCCACTTGTTCCCGAGATAAAGGGACTTGACCAGACAGACGTACGAACAATAAAGTGATTCTATAAGGATTCCGTTTTTTCCTTTTGAGGTACAGAAAGAAATAAAGATCGACAGAGAATTGATATGATTATCATAATTTCTTATTAAATAAATAATTAATACAGGGGCAGGTCGGGAGGTCACGACAAACAATGCAATACACTCCATAATCCATTTTCACAACACAGCTAATAAAATAGAGGAAATTATAGATTAAATCTGTCTATTAATCCGAGCTGTGACCTGTAAGCCAGGTATCCTTAAGTGACTGACAGACTAACGAGCATGTGTCGCCAGGGCGTCACGCTCACAGTTCTAGTGCTGAGGGAGACACGCGCGCGAGCAGAACATTATGCCGTAAGCACAGTGAATGCTCGTCACGCGCTCAAGTGCTCTACCTCGCTCTTTAGATATTCTGTTTTCTTCGGGCATCAGTCTTTAGCTCTCTACTAATGCTTATGCTTTTATTTTAGACTAGCCTTTACCCGCGGCTTCGCTCACGTCGACTGAGTACCTACCCTACCCTACTTACTTGCCTTCCTACCCAACTCTACCTATCTACTTACCAGCTACCTACCTACCCTATACTATCTACTAACCTCTTTTTTTTTGCTTTTAAACCTTCCCCGTATGCTGGTGAACAAATGAAATTGGTAAGGAATGAATAAAATCGGTCCAGTCGTTCTCAAGTTTTAGCGAGACTAACAAAGAGCAATTGCTTTTTATACATAAAGGAGAAGATTACAACATTATATAGGTCGGTATCGGTTTCAGGATCAGAAATCTCGGCTCATTTATTATGATATCATCTACTTGGTCTGATCGAATTCATTCTATTAACCAAATAAAAATGTGTATATGCGGCAAGTATTTCGTAGTTAACTATCTGGCAGTATTACCGTAAAAATAAACTTTCGGGTTCAAAATAATTTGTAGCATACATATTTCTCCCAAGGGCGAATACGACTTCTCTACTGAAATAAATGAGTTGTCAGCAACAGCAGGGACCCAGCCGGGTCGAAGCCTACTGGGGCCACCCATACAACCATTTTCGGTCGCAAAATTCTCAAATAGTCACAGATTAGCAAGACAAGGTAACAATGTCGTAACTGTTACTAAACTTAATAACGATGCGGATTTTGGTTACAACGTGTAGGAACGATATCAACACTTTTTACTGAAAAATGTTACAGTAAATAAGTGTTGTATCTGTGTCAACAAGTTACAACAATTTTTTTCTTAAATTATTTACGACACATTGTGTTTACTTTGAATTCATGTGTAAATATTAAAGTTAAATTATCGACACAATGTCGAAACTAAACTACAGTATTTTTTGGAGTTACACAAGTGTAGTAACAGTTACGATACTGTAGTGTTGGATTTGACCAAACAGAAAACAACCGGGGTTCTCAAAGTGTGCTATTGTATTTAATAAAATTATTGATATTTTCAAAATTCAAATTCTTTCTACTCTATTCAAAGTTTTTTATTTCACTGCCTACAGTACAATTCACGAATGATGGCGGGCGTGAAGTTAGCCTTTGCGAACTTTCGCGCATACCACACTCTTCTAGCACATGCACGACATCATTTGGTTCCTAAAACACGTTACTGCGCAGCCTTCTGCGCAAACTTCACGCCCGCCATCATTCGTGAATTGTACTATACATGGGCACTTATAAAACGTCAAAAGCTAGTGCGCGGTTCCAAATTGGTCGTTTCCTATGGAGAAGAACCGGCAAGAAACTCCATGGTTACTCTTTTAAAAAAAGTGGTTGTTCTTACGATATTTTCATATTACCGTATTAATGGATATTATTTAAGAACAGTGTAAACCGGTCTATATTGTATTCAAAAGCACAATAAAAATAATCGTTTTAAAAAAGTGAGTCAAATATGAAGTAATCTAAGAATTCGTGGAGTCTACAGTGTTTTTCCATTTACATTATAAAAAGAGGCAATATAAAAAAAGCTAGAATTTTTTTAAATAATTACAACTGTCAATAAATGAGATGTTAACAAAATAACTACCTAACGAGTTTAAGGTGGTTGGAGTCGGATAATATAAAAATTTTGCAAAAACAATGTGTTAGAAAAAAAAATAGGTTACAAAAAAGATGGAGCAGTTAATAGATACATTTACACAATATTATGAGTTACCAGGGGGCCACAAATGCAGAGGCAGTCATTGCCAAACAAGCGTGTCTTCGACTTAGTCTGTAACCTTGTAATATGCTTTTTTGGTTAAGACACGCTTAATATGTGTTTTGAACTTTCCTTCGCTGAGTTCAGTCACCGCTTTTGGTAGCTTGTTATAAAAGCGTAAGCCATTTACTAAAAATGACTTATTGGTCTTGACTAATCTCCATTGGAGTAATATAATTTCGTGTTTACTACGAGTATTTATGTTATGAAAATCGCTTCTAATTTTGAAAAGTTCTAGGTTTTTACGGACATACAAAACACTTTCTAAGATATAAAGAGAAGGCAGTGTCAATATATCGATTTCTTTGAATTTATTTCTGAGGGACTTGCGAGTACCCATTTTATAAATAGCCCTGATTGCTCTCTTTTGCAATATGAAAATTGAGTCTACATCAGCTGCAGATCCCCACAATAAAATGCCATGAGACATAAAACTGTGGAAACAGGCATAGTAAACTAATCTAGCTGTAGCGACATCTGTCAACTGCCTTATTTTTCTTCATTCGGTAATGAAAACTTTATACATTTAGTTTTATTTGCATTTAGTAAGAGATTAATAGCTGCGAACCATTTCGAAAGAACAGCCAGACTTTCGTTGACACGCAAGACATCCGTATCTTTTCTATCCACTTTAGAAATAAGAGAAGTGTCATCAGATAGAATTATATCTGATAAATTAGCCATCATGTAAGGAAGGTCATTAATATAAACTACTAGAAAAAGGAAAGGGCCAAGAATTGAACCCTGAGGCACGCCTATCCTTATTAAAGACCCCGACGACTTCACCCCATTTATGGATACTTTTTGCTACCTGTAGGATAAATTGAAAAAAACAAGATCAGCAGCTCGTCTACGAATTCCGTAATGATGTAATTTACAGATCAGAGTATAGTAGAGTCAACACAGTAAAATGCTTTTGAGAGGTCACAGAATATGCTAATATCATCCTGAGACTTCTTCCAGGATTCTAAAATGTGACTGATAAGTTTCAGTCCTGCATCCGTCGTTGACATTCCTTTCGTGTAGCCAAACTGATGACTATGCAAAATCCTATTCTAATTAAAGTGAGATAACATCTGGTCGAGCATGATTTTTTCATAGATTTTACTCAATGCTGGAAGCACTAGACACTAGAGGGATCAGTCTTACTACCTGATTTATTTACTTATTTTTTAACTATGAGTCATAAGCAACCAAAGCATTTTCTTCTTTCATCTTCGAGCTTTTACAGAAAAGTAAAGATGAGAAGGAAGTTCAGAAAATAGACAACCAGGTAAGAATTGAAAAAATATTATAATATACAGGATTATTTGAGAAACACTCGTAGGACCATATTTCCCACGTCATAAGCTACGATTTTTGAAAGTTTATTTTAAGTGCACGAGGCCAGTATAGGTATGTTCCTACGACCCATCCTTCCGGCACGGCAGTTACTTCCTCACTAGTAAAATTTTTTGATAAAACTAACTTTACCGCATGTTGAGAACCACTGCAAACATAAAATAATAAAACTACATTTTGTTAAAACAGTCACACTGTAACGTAACTTAACATATTGCCGAAACATGTAAACACAGTTACGAAACATTGTGTTGGGTTTCATCTTTCAAGTAGATACAAAATTATCCACATCATTTTACACAATTTATATTATTATTATAGTATTCTAGAATATATTTTGGTTAAATTTATATAGGCCGTATCAATAAAATCTTCTGCAATGCTTGGAAATACGATACTTTGTAATTTTTTAATTGAAAACAACCACAATAACAGAAAATATTTTAAGTATTTTATTAAATCAGAAGGGCGCATCGGTTAATTTATTATAGTGACATCAAACTACACGATACATTTAATTTCGCAGAGGATTTTCGATCGACTATGATGCATTTATCACAGAAATACGTAAATAAATACTTTCATTTTTTTCTGATGGCGGCGAAGATTTATGTCTATGATGACATTCACAAAAAAGTAACAATAAAAATAAAAATTGGCAGTTAAAGAATGAACGCAACGGAAAAATGAATGAACGAAAATGCATTGCATGTGAGCGCATAAAAGTCGCAACGTGTCGACACGGCGAAGTCACAATGTGACTGAAAGTTACTGTTATTCTGTTACGATTGTTCCCCACTTTTCGACACGGTGTCGAACAACAAGTCGACACAGCGACGTTATGCTACAGAACAAAGTTACAAATAAATTTCGTTACGACACAATAAATGTCGACTTAAGTCGTAACCGCTACTTCATATGGCTGTATGGGCAGGATTATCCGAAAGGGCGCTCGAGCCCCAGCATGAAGGCTAGAAGGAACGTGGTGGGTCTTTTAGTCAGTAAGAGTCTGACACTACCTCCCGCTCCGCCCAAGAGCGAGGGATGTCAATGCATGATTTTTTCCCACCATAAAAAAAAACTGAAATAAATGGCATTGACAATTTGACAGTTACGCTCGATTATTTTTTATTTTTGGCTTGGATACGAAGTCCCTTAAGCTATATCTTCGTATGAAAATTACTTAACTTTTAATTTTCATTATATACTGTTACGTACGTGGGTAATCAAATGCCGATTTACTGACGAGAGAACTTTATTTAGGTACTACAAACAATAACAAATTAGTCCAGTCAACAATAATCCGAATCGCAATTAACACTAGAGTACCGTTACACTATCGCTTAGGTCGTTAAGTAAAATCACTTCAAGTACTAGGGTAGTTCGCTCTTGATCGCAGTCGAAATCACAACTGACTCGCTTCCGGCCGGGGGTTCGTATTTATATGCGGAGCCAAGAAAATTCTAGATACCGACGTCCCCGGATCTATCCAGAATTCCAGAACAACGCTTCTCGAAGTCATAAATCATTTTTATTGCTCGTGGTAATAAGAGTCACTTTCATGCGAATTTCGACTCTATTGTTAACGTCGGAGAGTAGGTACCATTTCCCTTATCGGTTAGATGATACCTATTACTACATTTATTTATTTATTTATTTATACTTCATGCACATAAAAGTACAGAGGCGGACTTAATGCCTTAGGCATTTTCTTCCAGTCAACCTTTGGGTGGTGCAGAGAAAAACAGTGGTAGGTGCAATAAAAAAAAAAGAGATGAGGTGATTCCAAGAACACTTAAATAATAATAATAATAATAATAATAAAGCTTTATTTATTCCACACAAACATTAGAACAATGAATAAAATTAGATAACAATCAGTATTAAAAATAATTAAAATCAATTCAACAAAAATAAGTAAAAAATAGATAAATCACATTCATTTTGTTGTTTCTTACATATACTTAAAAGCATGACCTGATCAATCATTAAATAAATTTGAGTTGAATTGAATACGTTAAATTAATTAGTAAAATTAAAATAATAATAAATTAAACATTAAAATAAAATTAAAATAATATAAATTAAACATTAAATGAACATTAAATTAATAAAATTGTAATGATTATTTTATAAAAAACTATCTAAAATTAGTTTGGTGTGGACCCCCTTCGGGTAAAAGCCTCCTCCAAAGAATTCCATTTTTCTCTATTAGAAGCGGTGACTAGCCAGTCGTGACCAGCATTCTCAACAATTTCATCCTGCCACCGAGCGCACGGCCGGCCTCTGCTTCTGGATCCTTTTGGACCTGTCCATTTTGTAGTTCTAATTGTCCATCGATCATCAACATACCTCGCAACGTGGCCGGCCCACCTCCATTTGAGGCTTTGCGAAAATGTGAGAGCGTCAGTGACTTTAGTTTTATTACGAATGTCAACGTTTCGTACTCTATCACTCAATCTGACATTTAAGCAACTTCTCTCCATAGCTCTTTGTGTTGACTGGATTCTGTTTCTCGCCTTGGTATCAAATATCCAGGTCTGGCACCCATACGTAAGGCATGGTAAAATTGCTGAATCTAGAACTGTCTTTTTCATTTTAATGGGAAGGTGTGACTTAAATATCTCTTTAAGAGCCCAATATTTTTTCCAGGTTAAAGCAATTCTTCGGTCTATCTCTTCTATATTTCTGTTTTTCTTAAACTTAATTTGCTTACCCAGGTAAACATATTCATCGACGTATTCGAGCGGCATGTCGTTGACTAAGATAGGCGTCGTCTTGCTGTTGGTCATGACTTTTGTTTTGCTGAGGTTCATTTCTAATCCCACATTTTCACTCGCTGCTTGCAGTTCATTGACCATAATATTTAGTTCCTTAGGATTTTCTGCTAACACGACAATATCATCAGCAAAGCGTAAGTGACTTAGGTAATTACCGTTGACATAAATACCTCGCTTTGACCAAGGAAGGTCCGGTCCAAGAACACTTACAATAATATAATATATACATACTCAAATTAATAAACTACATACATATAATATACCCTAATATAATCAAACAATTGGTTCAAATCGACAATTGGAAAACTTTAACGCTGTGATAATACTACTGCCAACCTCTTGCGAATTATCTCGCGAACTTTAGCTTTGAATGCTAATCGGTTTGTTGCCATCCTGATCTCCTGGGGGAGCGCATTCCACAAAGAAATCGCTTGAACAAAGAAAGAATGATGAAGAAAGTCAGTATGGTGAATGGGACATTGAAGTAGGCGGTTATGAGATGAGCGCAGATTTCTATTGTGGTTGGCGCAAATATATTGAAAGTGAGGGGCTAAATAGCTAGGGGAATTAGGAGGATCAAGAAATGAAAACAAGGTTGTGAGCGCCCGTTGCTCTCTGCGCTGACGTATGGGCAACCACTTTAGAAGCGATCGATGCGCTGAAACATGATCATATTTACGCAGATTGAAAACGAATCGAATGCAGTAATTTAGAAGACGGTCAAGTTTATTGAGGAGATCTGCATTCAGGTCGTAGTAGCACACGTCGCCATAATCGATGATTGGAAAAATCAAGGTCTGCACAAGCATGGTCTTCGTGCTCGATGGTAACAGGTTCTTCAACCGATACAGAGCTCGCAGCGTTCCTGTAACTTTCTGGCTTACACTAGCCACTTGAGTACGCCAGTTCATTGTGCTATCGATGCGCAAGCCCAGATCCTTTACATCGGCGCTAAATGGGACGATTGTATCGTCGAAACGAATTGGTGGTAAAGTAGTACAATCCATTTTAGCGATGCTTCGAGGACTCCCAATGATGATCGCCTGACATTTATTGGGGTTTACTGCGACGCCAAATCTATCGGACCAGGCTTTTATGGCTGTTAAGTCCCTATTTAATTGGTCGATAGCGGCAGAAATTTCGTCAACTCTCGCTTGACAGTACAACTGCAAGTCGTCAGCGTACAGATGATACGAACACTGAAGTACAGTAGTGATGATATTAATAAAAATAGAAAACAGAAGAGGAGAAAGGATACCGCCTTGAGGAACACCAGTTTCCAACCCACACCAGCGAGTAAAAGCATCCCCGACGTGAACTGACTGCTGACGTTCCTGAAGATAGGAAGAGAACCACTCCAGCGTCTCGGAAGAGACCATAATGTAGGAGAGAATGGCTAAAAGGATTTCGTGACTAACGGTATTAAAGGCATTGGAGAAATCTACCAACACTAATACAGTGACTTTGATATCTTCCAGTCCTGCCCTTATATCACCAGTCACTTTAAGAAGGGCGGTAACAGTGCTGTGCCCCGGCCTGAATCCAGATTGCAAAGGGCTAATAAGAGAATTAGACTGCACAAAACTTGAGAGTTGTTTATGGACACAGGCCTCAATCACTTTGGAAAGGAAGGGAAGGATAGAAATTGGGCGAAAGTGGGTTGGAAGAGTGGGATTTGAAACTTTGGGTAGTGGACGAACATAGGCTTTACGCCATAAGGAAGGAAATACTCCAGAATACAGGGAAAAGTTTATAATGTGGGATATGGCTGGTAGGAGGTGATCAAGGATCGCAATAATCATACCACGAGAGATATTATCACATCCTACCGCCTTGAATTTGATAGAAATAATTATTTTTTTGATCTCTTCCGGTTCAGCTGGAACGAAACGAAAAGGATTAATTACAACATGTACAATTACTACATGTACCTTGGTAGGTAGGTACCTTGTGGATGTTTCGAGATTTTTCTAAGTCTGGCTAAGCACAACCATTCTAGACCTTTCGAACAGCAATGCGTTTTAATTATTACGTGCCACTCGTTATTTTCTCGGAGATATGGCGTGTTCACGTTTAGTGGCGTAACAATACGTTTAATTCCGTTTCGTTTCTGCTATGCCGGAGGTCGTGGGTTCGATTCCCACCCAGGACAAATGTTTGTGTGATGAGCACGATCATTTGTTCTGTGTCTGGGTGTAATTTATCTATAATATGGATGTATTAAGAAATATATAATTATGTTTATCATTTGTCTAGTACCCATAACATAAGCTCTGCTTAGCTTGGGACTAGAGGACGCTGTGTGATAGTTGTGCATTATTATTATCTCTTTTATTATTCTTATATTACATATTTTGATATTTTTAAATATTTCTTTATAACAAATATATATTAGAAAAAAAAAACATTTAAAAATATAAAAACAGTAGTGCACCGATGTGTGTGGGGTGATGTTAACTTTTTCCATTTCTGGTATAGCTTCACACACGCGCTCGACATCACGCATCCAGCCACCCTCAGTGTGACTGACAGGTACCGACCAAATGTTTCGCCAGAATGCAATCGTGGCCAAATCATCCGGGCGGCACTCGTCAATCACACTGTGTTCAGGCCGCTCCCAAGCTCTGTAGACCCACCTCTCATCGCTCTGGTCGTGAATTACCCTCCCTGAAGCAGTGTAGTTTGCCGATGAGTACCCTGGCCTCATCGATACGCCTCTCAATCCTGCATTGCCAGGCTGGTACAGCAGTCTTCGGTCGTATAGTGCCATCTATATTTGGAAACTTAATTTTGGCTAAACGACATGCCGCAACAGCCCCACAGTACAAGATTGAGTACGTATCAACAAGGTTGTCGTTACTCTCAAAGATATTTTTGAGTAACGAGTCCAAAGCACACACCAGCGCCCTATTTTTTTTTGTGCATGGGTAACCGCGGCAAACGAGGCCTAAGCTCAGTCGGAGTCGACATGTACTCGCACAACACATCCTCCAGTGCGCTCCTCAATCTTTCGTTGCACTGGCTACTTACTGTGACAACCCTATCATCTGCATCATCATTATTATGGTCGGACCGCGGCGGGATTGCGTTAGTAGTCGGCGTTGCCGCGGTCTGTGTGTGCGTAGATGTCGAGACGATTTGGTTGCTCAGTATCTCTGAGCGCAGCCGATCAAGTGCAGCGTCGTCCAACCTGTGGTTGCGTTGCCCGCCCGCACCTGATCCGACAATCGTTGAGCCGAGACGTTCACGGTTGGTTCCAGGTCCTGAAACAGAGACAGCATCCTTTCACGGTACGCAGTGAGGTTAATTCCCCCCTCTGTAGACCCGTAATATGCGTGCATGACGTTCTCGTTCATTGACTGAGTCCATCTCATGCGCTGCACACAACCACCGGCAGCGGGGACCCGGCTCGGGGCCGGTTGGCCCCTAGGTCCCATGCTCTTCGGTGGCCGGCCTCTCCCCGGCCGGCGTACAGGTGTTGGCGACGTCGGCGGGAAGAAATACTCGTCGCTCAATTTCGACGCAACTGCAGCCGCCGGTGACACTGGTGATCCGGGGTCCGGCGGCGGCGAGGCGGAGCTGAGCGACGAGCCCGGGGATGGATGTCGTGCGCGTCGTGCAGCTGCTCTAGTTAACATAATATTTATTTTTAGCAAAACTACGTTTATTGTTTAAACAACGTTTATTATAACACACTGCTAAGAACAGAGAATACTTCTTAAGACAGAAAATGAGTTAGAAACTAGAATATTAACGCAGAAACTAATCTCTGTGTAACGTGCCGGCAAGCGTCTCGGTCTCGCATGCTCAAGTTTTTCCTCCTTATTGCCAACTGATGCCGCGGGGTTCTCAGCCGCGGCGTTGTGGCGGGAATTTTCAAAACCACGCTTTACACACTCCCCCTCCAAATTGGTATCGCGCCCCAAGTCCAACTTGGGACTTAGCTCACGGTCGCGCGGACGTCTTCTGCGTCTTTTCGGCATAACCGGTGTTGCTGTATCTACAGGATTAGTCAACAAAGTCAAATCCGTGCTGTGATATTTCCCTATGACGTTATTCGCGAGATCGGCAAGAACGAAAGTCGTAGGGCTGACGATCTGCCAAACGCAATAAGGCCCGTCTCGCCTAGGCATGAATTTCCGTGTGATTCCCTTAGATGCATTACTCAGATTGTGTGACTTTAACAAAACCAAATCCCCTACGCAAATTTTCGGTTCTTTCTGACGAGAGTCATCAGCTACCTTTTTGCGAATGTCCTGACATTTCTCTACACGTTCCCTAATCTCAGAAAGAGATGAAATGAATGACCGCAAGTGCATACATTGCTGCATGACAGCAGACACGAATTGCGTACCGTTGTCTGAGACGACACGTCGTGGCAATCCGTATCGGAGAAAGTACTCTTCTAGGAGGACGCGGGAGCAAGCCTCCGCGGTAGCATCAACGAGTGGAAAAAGTTCTACCCACCTTGTAGCTACATCCTCTATTAGAAATATCCAACGCTCCCCCTGGTGTCCAGCGGTGGGAGAGTCGTGAAGCTCCTTTAGAATTTCATCCCGCATGGAGCTCGGCACTACCAACTGCGCATCTTCTGCATCAGAATCAACGTCATATCTATAAAGAACACCGTGTGACATTACATACCCTCTCTCCAACCATCGACTGCTGGTAAGTTCATCGGGATTCTCCAAATGCTGTATTATCTTGTATAATTCCGTATCGGTAGCTTGAGCAGCTCGTAGGTCAGCTGGGCTGGTGGACGGTAAATTTATGATAACAGGACACAAACTATGTTCCTCTTCCGTATTATCTTCCTTGGAACACGGAGGACGGCTCAACGTGTCTGCAACTACGTTGGCCTTGCCAGGTGTATACTCATAGGCAATGTTAAACGACTGAAGTTTGAGTGCCCAGCGAAGCCTACTGGGGCCAGGGTTATCCGAAAGGGCGCTCGAGCCCCGGTACGAAGGCTAGAAGGAACGGGATGGGTTTTTTAGTCAGTAAGAGTCTGACACTATCTCCCGCTCCGCCTAAGAGCGGGGGTTGTCATAAGATGATTTTTCCCATCGAAAAAAAAAAAAAAAAAAAAGTGCCCAGCGGACTAACCTACCTGAGGGTGATTTAACCGTAAGCAACCACTTCAACGGCTGATGGTCACTCCTGACTATTACTTCGTGTCCGTCGATATACCCTCTAAAGCGCTCCACAGCCCAAACCACTGCCAAAGCTTCCCGTTCCGTGGTGCTGTAATTTTTCTCTGCAGGGATTAGCAGACGGCTTGCGTACTCAATGGGCCGAAACATATTTAGGTCACATAGCAGCTCTCAGTTTGAGGGCGAATCGTGATAAGTGTGTCTTGGACATGTGATCACACAGGATGGCGTATCTCCTGATTATGACAAGGTGCAGGCTATAGTGGACATGAAGCCTCCACAAAATCTTAAGAAGTTAAGAACCTTTCCCCAAAGAGGTCACCGAAACGCAGCCAGGCTACGGACGCCAATTGGTCTACATCGGGCCCATGAAGGGCCCGGAAAAAGCGTCCGTGCAGTTCCTTACTCTGCCATACTTCCTTGCGATCGTTAGTGTCAAGCACTACAGGTTTGCGCCAGTTCTCGTTAGCCAAGGCGAGCGGGGTGAGTCCCTTGTCCAATGCCACTACATCACGATGCATACCCACGTCGGCGGCTAGGAAATATTCCCTGAGACTGCATACCTCGCGATTGTGCAGGGTCTTAGCATTTAAAAAGGCCTCGACCCCCACACTTCCGCGGGATATACAGCCTCATCACCGATGACGATGCATTCGGTTTGCAGTAAGCAGTGAACGAACTCGCCTGTTTAGGGCGTCCAGTTCTGTTTGAGTCCATTTGAGTACACCGAAAGAGTACATCAATATTCGCTCCCTCAACGATTGCTTCATGTCAGTGGCATTGATACCTAAAACTTCCGACATACCCAAATAGTTATAGGTTTCAGTTGCAAAGAGGGATCTCAGGCTTATGGAGTCCGAGAGTTGAGTACTCACGGACTCCACAATCTCCCCTCGCTTGCATGACCGCACATTTGTCCACACTAAACTCCATCCTGATGGCACTACTAAAGGTTTCAGTTACCTTCAGTAGCTCCATCAGTTGAATATTATTATTATTATTATTATTCTAACGGTTTTTGTGTGCATGCCAGAATATCTCGCAAATGGCAGTATTTGTTCCTATCATCTAAATTCTATATAAAAAACTTAAATACTAAATAAACTATTTATACTAACCTAACCTAACTATGTACATAAATACAATACAAAATGACAAAGTACGCTCAGGCGTCAAAGTACTTCTCCACATCGCTGTCATCCGGAAATGTGCCCAGAAGACTGGCGTTGAATGGCAATGCTAATTCTTTGGGCGAAGAACGAGCCAGCCCTCTGGTCACGTGAAGTGTCGATCAGTCGGCGTGAAATTTCCTTGAAAAGGAGACGCGCACTCGGGCCCCACGAACCAAGTGTTTCGACCCCAAACGGCTCAAAACTGTAATTACCAATAAGGTTACAGTATTTGCGCCGTTTAAGGGTCTCAGCAGCAGCAGCGGCTGCGCCAGCACAGCCTGCCGTAGTTGGAATATGGGATGGTGCAAGGGTGTCGACACAGGTTGCGTCCCACACCAGAGGCCTACCCACCTTCCACGGTACCAACGTCATACCATCTGGTCTCTTCCCATCGTCACGTACCAAACCATTTGGTTCTAATACGGCAGGTACCCCGGCGGTCACAAGAGCTCGACGAATAATGTCGTTGATGCTAGCGTGTCGTGGTATGCGGCCTGCGCTCCTGCAATAGGACAAGCCATGGTGTCCGAGGCTGTCGACACCTTCACCACAGTGGCGCCGATGTGGAGCAACACAAGGTAAATTCTACTATTTTTTTTTATATCTGTCAACCAGACTGGCTGGTCATTTCTTGTCTCTAGATTTTGAAAAATTAAATTATTAACCAGTGTCAATCTGGTTGTCAGTTGAATTTTTTTGAAAACGTCAGTTTGTGAGTTGGAGTAAAAGAAGTAAAATGTTTTTATCGGCGGCGGCGGTAAGAAGGGCATCTTCTGCTCCTCCGGTCTCTACAGGCCTCAACCAGCAAGAAGTCCGCCAAGCAGGCTCGATCTCTCCTGCTGCTCCGGTCTCTGCAAGCCTCTACAGGTCTCTACTGGCTGTGTAAAACGGGTCCGCCCCGCTATGTGGACCTTTCTTCGGTTCCTCTGGTCTTTTGAAGCCTCTATAGGCCATGCGAAACCTGTCCACCGCATCTCTGCGACCCTCGAGGGCTGCATGGGGCCTTTTCATTCAGCTGTTATGAGCAACTTGCCCACTCCGCGTCTGCCGACTCTTTTCTACGTTATATTTGTGCTACATTTCCTTTGGTGTTAATTGTATCGCGTAAACGGATAAACTCTTCCAAACGCAGTTTGTTTATTTTTGTTTCTGTGTGTGGTGTTCTAAATAGTGTAACTACAGTCTGTCAAGAAAGTCATGAAAAGAAGGGAGGGCGCCACCATCATTAACATGGTATCCCAATAAATTTCGACTAAAAGATATTGATACTTTTATTTATAAAATAATAATTACCAATTTACGGTCCTTTTACTGCCGTGTAGGCACATTATTTTACGGATCTATCTGACACTCGTCTATCCATTTAACCTTTCAATCGTGGAAATCACAGACACAATAGAAAGACAATAGGTGCGCGTTCGCTTGGGATTTAATGAATTAATACATGCTTGCAAACGAGTTTTGACTTTCATTGGTAGTGGCTCCCTATAAATAAAAGTACTTACTCTATCGTAGTGGCGAACAACATTTTTATTAGAACTAATTTTCATTCAAGTGACGTTTCATTTTAACTGATACATAATAGTTATAATTAGTTCTCATTTATTAATTAAACCTTCATCTAACACAAAAGTACAACGGCGGAGTTAATGCCTTATGCCTTATTCCTTATTCTCTACCAGTCTGAATTTTGTTTTATAAACATTGCGACGAAACCAGACTTCTCTATTTGCTTATTAGGATAATTATATGTTTATCCTACGTACCTACACGCAAGAGAAAAACACATTCAAAACACAATTCACATTCATTTAAAACAGACATTCTTCTGAATATCTGGTTAGGTTAGGTTAGGTAAGGTTAGGTCAGGTTAGGTTAGGTTTTTTTTTTTTTTTTTTTATTTTTATTTTTATGCTTCTACCTCCAACATGGTTGGAGTCTACTCTGAGCTTCGCTTTCATTCCAGTTCTCGCACTTATTCCTCTCGCACTTTCATTCCTCATACTTTATCTTTCTATCATACATCCTCATTTGTGTCTGTTATGGGTGGGATTCCCAACTATCATCTAGCTGCTCTATCTATTTATTTATATTTATTTTATTGAAAAGCCAGGGATAAAACTTTTATTTTAACATTCCTTATACTTATGCACTTATTCTAATTACCTTAGACTACTTTACAATTTTTTATGACTTACTTACATTATCTTACATAGCTAGGTTCTTATTTTAGACTTACATTTTATACTTTAACTTATTTATACAGGTCTTACAGAGTAGGGGGAGCATCCTTTATTTATACTATGTACTTATTTTAAAACTTATTGTACTAAAATATTTTTCCGGGTCCTTTACGGACGGGAGCAGTTTTTTGTTTAACATCATGTTTAATTGCTACACATTTATTATCTTATCCTTAAACTATTTAAAAACTAATTTATTTATGCTGTTCCTTAATATAACGCAGTATATTGTGACAGCATATTTACTTAAACGGTTTTGTTTCTTTTTACGACTATGGACGCTATTTGACTGCAATAATTTAAAAATGCTTGCCTATGCTTTCCCATCATTAGATGCGGTGCCTGTTGAGCATTCAATTCCACACCAAGTTGTTGCTCAGTCTCGTATCGTAGCCTTGCAGTCATTGGGCAATTGAAAAGGATGTGCAGAACCGTCTCCTCGACGCCAGGTTCGCAGGCGCACGATGAGTTCTCCTTACAATTGAAGCGTTTCAAGTATGCGGAGAACCCACCGTGCCCCGTCAGGATCTGCGTGGTCATGCTGTCGTGGGTCATCTTGCGTACAACTTTATACGCCGCCACAGCGTCCGGGAAGAAAATTTTTGTGCCCGAAGCTGTGTCACCCGATCTATATCTCCCGTTCCACTCGTCAAGCGTCTCCGAGCGGATTACTCGCTTGACGAATGATACGGGACACTGATCATAGTCCGGCCTCTTCTTCGACTTTAGAGCGGCATCCTTCGCAAGCTGGTCGGCTCTCTCATTTCCCACGAACCCTGCGTGGGCCTTTATCCAGAACAGCGAGACGCATTTGTTCTGGAGTTTACAGCGGCGCAAGGCGTCTCTGGTTTCCACTGCCAAAGGGTGGGGGGAACTTGAGTTGGTCACCGTCTGAAGGGCCGCCATAGAGTCGCTGAAGATGCCGAACGTGGTTGCACTGTGCTTGAGCACTTCTCCCACTGCTCTTTGCAGAGCCAGAAGTTCAGCCTGGTAGACGGTGCAATAGGACGGCAAAGCAAACTTGAGGGCTTTTGCCTCGACGGCGCCACTCCACAAGGATAGCGCCGCCCCGACTTTGCCCTCAATTTTGCTGCCGTCGGTGAATATACGCACAGCATGATTGCTGTGGTTATTGTACTGATCCTCATCTACCAGGCTTCCGAACTCCAGACACATTTGCTCCGCAGGGTGCGGGGCCTCCAGCGCGGGTGCCATCCGCTCCACTTCCCTGCCTCCCAGTATGGGCTGGGGTACTCCCCTCCTAGCTCCGTAAAGTGCTGCTGCTTCGCGAACACGAAGATCGAGTGGGAGTATCCCAGTCAGCACCAGGGCAGAGTTTAGGGAGACCGTGCGGTATGCCCTGCACATTTTCTGGGCAATCCCGCGCTGGACGTTCCGAAGTTGCCTCTGAATACCCAGCTTTTTGGCTGCTGGAGCCCAGACGCTAGCGGCATAAAGAATTATGGGCTCCATGGTCGCCACATAGATGGTTCTGACGATCTCGGGGTTTAGCCCCCAGCTGACCCTTGCGGCTCTGCACAGCCGTTTGTAGATCTCAATCGCCCTCCTGCACACGAGCGAGACATGAGTGTTGAATGTCAACCCGCTATCTATAGTGACACCCAGTTGTTTATATTTTTTAATTTGTTTATAGATTCTTTTTAATCCACTTTTCAAATTCCACACTGCTCCCAGTTTATAACCGTCTCCGACACTGTGCAGGGAATTCCCTCTCGCATCTCGGGTCCCGATGTTGTCGTGTCCGAGATGTGTGTCGTACATGCCGACACACCTGAGCCCGCTGCCTGCGTCTCCGACGACGCCGTTGGGATCGGGGTAGACTGTTTGGGTGGCTCCGATGGATGCGCCGCTTTTTCAGACACCGTAGATTTGGCAGTGTTCCTAAGTAACTTTTTCCGGAGGTTAGTGGAGACTCCCACGGTTGTTTTACGAGAGGCAGATATGGTGGATTGCTGTGACGACATTTTTTTTTTTTTTTTTTTTTTTTTTTTAAATTGAGGTTGTAGTGCCAACAATTTTGTAATTAATGGGGGGAAGGAAATGGATAAAATTAAGACACGGAACAATTACTTATTTATACCTTACTTCTTATTATAATAAATATATTAACGGGTACAGTAGTTAGTTACCTATTAGTAAAGATGTGAAGATTAGTATTTTTTTTTTTATATTATTATTTTTTTTTTTATTTTTTTTTTTTTTTTTTTTTAATTATTATTATTATTACTGAGGTGGACTCACGGAATCTTCCGTCGCTGGTGGCCGGCGACTGCTGTCCGATGAGGAGCCCGACAACTGCTAGAGCTCGATGTTCTGAGCGGTTAGGTTAGGTTAGGTTAGGTTTTTTTTTTTTTTTTTTTTTTTTTTTTTTTTTTTTTTTTTATGCTTCTACCTCCAACATGGTTGGAGTCTACTCTGAGCTTCGCTTTCATTCCAGTTCTCGCACTTATTCCTCTCGCACTTTCATTCCTCATACTTTTTCTTTCTATCATACATCCTCATTTGTGTCTGTTATGGGTGGGATTCCCAACTATCATCTAGCTGCTCTGTCTATTTATTTATATTTATTTTATTGAAAAGCCAGGGATAAAACTTTTATTTTAACATTCCTTATACTTATGCACTTATTCTAATTACCTTAGACTACTTTACAATTTTTTTTTTTTTTTTTTTTTTTTTATGACTTACTTACATTATCTTACATAGCTAGGTTCTTATTTTAGACTTACATTTTATACTTTAACTTATTTATACAGGTCTTACAGAGTAGGGGGAGCATCCTTTATTTATACTATGTACTTATTTTAAAACTTATTGTACTAAAATATTTTTCCGGGTCCTTTACGGACGGGAGCAGTTTTTTGTTTAACATCATGTTTAATTGCTACACATTTATTATCTTATCCTTAAACTATTTAAAAACTAATTTATTTATGCTGTTCCTTAATATAACGCAGTATATTGTGACAGCATATTTACTTAAACGGTTTTGTTTCTTTTTACGACTATGGACGCTATTTGACTGCAATAATTTAAAAATTCTTGCCTATGCTTTCCCATCATTAGATGCGGTGCCTGTTGAGCATTCAATTCCACACCAAGTTGTTGCTCAGTCTCGTATCGTAGCCTTGCAGTCATTGGGCAATTGAAAAGGATGTGCAGAACCGTCTCCTCGACGCCAGGTTCGCAGGCGCACGATGAGTTCTCCTTACACTTGAAGCGTTTCAAGTATGCGGAGAACCCACCGTGCCCCGTCAGGATCTGCGTGGTCATGCTGTCGTGGGTCATCTTGCGTACAACTTTATACGCCGCCACAGCGTCCGGGAAGAAGATTTTTGTGCCCGAAGCTGTGTCACCCGATCTATATCTCCCGTTCCACTCGTCAAGCGTCTCCGAGCGGATTACTCGCTTGACGAATGATACGGGACACTGATCATAGTCCGGCCTCTTCTTCGACTTTAGAGCGGCATCCTTCGCAAGCTGGTCGGCTCTCTCATTTCCCACGAACCCTGCGTGGGCCTTTATCCAGAACAGCGAGACGCGCTTGTTCTGGAGTTTACAGCGGCGCAAGTTGTCTCTAGTTTCCACTGCCAAGGGGTGGGGGGAACTCGAGTTGGTCACCGTCTGAAGGGCCGCCATAGAGTCGCTGAAGATGCCGAACGTGGTTGCACTGTGCTTGAGCACTTCTCCCACTGCTCTTTGCAGAGCCAGAAGTTCAGCCTGGTAGACGGTGCAATAGGACGGCAAAGCAAACTTGAGGGCTTTTGCCTCGACGGCGCCACTCCACAAGGATAGCGCCGCCCCGACTTTGCCCTCAATTTTGCTGCCGTCGGTGAATATACGCACAGCATGATCGCTGTGGTTATTGTACTGATCCTCATCTACCAGGCTTCCGAACTCCAGACACATTTGCTCCGCAGGGTGCGGGGCCTCCAGCGCGGGTGCCATCCGCTCCACTTCCCTGCCTCCCAGTATGGGCTGGGGTACTCCCCTCCTAGCTCCGTAAAGTGCTGCTGCTTCGCGAACACGAAGATCGAGTGGGAGTATCCCAGTCAGCACCAGGGCAGAGTTTAGGGAGACCGTGCGGTATGCCCTGCACATTTTCTGGGCAATCCCGCGCTGGACGTTCCGAAGTTGCCTCTGAATACCCAGCTTTTCGGCTGCTGGAGCCCAGACGCTAGCGGCATAAAGGATTATGGGCTCCATGGTCGCCACATAGATGGTTCTGACGATCTCGGGGTTTAGCCCCCAGCTGACCCTTGCGGCTCTGCACAGCCGTTTGTAGATCTCTATCGCCCTCCTGCACACGAGCGAGACATGAGTGTTGAATGTCAACCCGCTATCTATAGTGACACCCAGTATCTTCATTTCCTTCGCTAAGGCGATGTCTGTCCCCCCCATGCTCAGGCGTGGTGTGTCGAACTTCAGCTTTCTTGTTATTACCATCGCAGTGGTTTTATGGGGTGCAAACTTAAGCTTATTTTCGACACCCCACGCCAGAACATGATCGAGAGCGGCGTTGGCGGAGGCCTCCACCTCCAGCGCGGTCTCCCCGTCGAAGACCAAGAGGACATCGTCCGCGAAAGCCTGGATATATACCCCGAGACTCTGCAGTGCTTTAAGGAGGGGGTCTAGGAGCAGGTTCCAAAAGATGGGTCCCCCAATTGAACCCTGGACGCAACCCTTGTTGGTGCCCTTTGTGTATACTTCCCCGCCGTACCTAATCGAGACTTTTCGGTCACTGAGGTAGCTATCGATGACTCGCCTAAGATTTACTGGACATTTTTCCTCCGCCAGACGGACTCGAACAGCTGGCCACCAGGCGTTATCGAAAGCTCCCTCTATGTCTAAAGATACAAGCGTGATAATTCTTTTTTGTGCGAGCTTTTGGTGAACGTGCTGCATAAGAGCATAGAGGGAGTCCTCGGTGCTCCTCTGGGGCATGAATCCGTACTGGCGGGTACTCATCCTCGGTAAAAGATGGAATTTTAGGCGGCCCACCAGCATCTTCTCAAAGATCTTCCCTAGTATAGGCAATAGCCCAATCGGCCTATACGACTTGGGAGTAGAGTAGTTATCTTTCCCTGGCTTCCTCAATATAACTACTGTTGCCTCCTTCCAGGACGCGGGGAAATATTGAAGTTCCAGACACTTATTCAGGAACTCCAGGAATAAACTCGGATCGCTACCTACGACTTCGCGGCAAATATCAGCCGTAAAGCCATCGGAGCCCGGCGCCTTTTTTGGGTTGAAGGATTCTACCGACTTCTTAAGCTCAGCCATCGTAAACGGTGGATCGCAGCACCCATGTTGTTCCCCAAGGTTCACGCATTTGGCTTTTGACCGGATGAATCGGTGATGAACATTGTCGCTCTCTTGTGCGTCGTCTGGGTAAAACGTATCCGCTAAGAGCTTTACAGAGCCTTTTGAGTCCAGCACGTCACCGTTCCATTCCAATGGCAGATCCTCTTCCCTGCGCTGTGTCCTTCCTATTACTCTATAAATTCCTTCCCAAACCCCCTCCCTATCCTGCTTTCCACAGAACTCCTTCCAACTCTCGGTCTGAGCTTTGACCACTTCCAACTCATACTCCTCTTTCTGTTTCAGGTACTGTTCAACGACCTTCTGCCTCCGGACTGGGGCGGCACAGCGGATTCTGCGCCTCATTGTGGCGACCAACCTCTTCATCCCAGCGAGTCTCTCGGACCACCACGGCAAGGTAAGTTTTTCTTTAACTTTTTTACATGGCATTGTTAATTTACAAGCTTCGTCTATTACTTTGTTAAGATTATTTGTAAAGATATCTATTTCGTTTTTGTTTTTAATTTTATTGATTTCAGCAGTTGTTAATTTATTTTCTATTTTCAATTGTCCGAATTTCGTATGGAATTCGGACCAATTGGCTTTTTTGGTGTTGAATTTTCGTGTTGTTCTTTCTATTTGAATTCCTTTGGATTTCTCCAAGAGAATTTTAAACGCAATGCCGTTGTGGTCCGAGCTCGTGAGACCCTCATCGATCTTCCAGTCGTCTACCAGGTCCAGGATGTTGTTGGAGCAGGCAGTGACGTCCACGTAACTGCTGTACCGCTTCCCTCCTCGGATGGTGTCGAAGGTCGGAATTTCCCCTCGGTTGAGTATATTCAGACCAAGCTCGCCGAGAGTTGCCACCATTTCCTCACCTCTGTGGTCATTCTTCGGGCTGCCCCACCATATGTTTTTTGCGTTGGCGTCCCCTCCAACGATCAGCTTCCCGGAACCGACAGTGAGCCCTATTTGCCTTAGATGTTCTAAGTAGGGCTCGATTGGCTGGTCCGGCTCACAGTAAAATGAGACAAGCGTGATTTCCCAGGCACTGGTCAGGATTCCCACCACCGAGATGTTGTTGGTGGTGAGTTTTGGGTACTGCTTGACAACAAGATCATTGTTGAAGACAGCTATTGCTGCTTTCACAGTCCCACCTCCTACGCCGGTGTTCTGGAAGATCCTAACGCCTCTGTAACTCTTCATTACTCCGTCCCCGGCCGTGTACGGTTCCTGCAGAAGCGCCACCGCTGCTCGACGCTTCGTAGCTTCAATAAAAAGCTCATTGGTGGCAAGCTTTTTTCGTTGGAGGTTAGCCTGCAATACTCCATAGGGGGTATTTACTCCCGAGGTGCCCTTAGCAGTATGCCACAGTCGACCTGGCCACTTCGTCCCATCTTATGCGCACTGGGCAGTCGTGGCTAAACGCATTGTGCGTGCCCTGATCGGTCTTAGATTTGGCACAGTTGCGACAAGAGGGTGGTGAGCCTGAGAGCCAATCTGGGCACTCCGATCTCATGTGCGGGTCTCCACAATGACTGCAGAGGTCCGCAGGCTCCTTGCAGAACCGCTTGCCGTGCCCGAAGCCCAGGCAGCGGGTGCACTGCACCAACGGGGATTGATCTTCAACTCTAACGCGCTGAAAATCTATGTGCAGTGTCCCGCCTTCCAGCGCTCGTCGCCAGATGGTAGGCGAGACGCAGACGATGACGTGGCCGACATGTGGGTTACGCGTCCTCCTTCTATACTTAACTTCGACTCTATTTTCCTCGTCGTCGAGGCCGCCAAAAACACCTTTATTCTGGTTTCTCAGGGCCTTAATTATGTCTTCGTCGGTATTTACTACGAAGACGTTCCTGAGGACCAGAAGCGGGTCCTTGTTCCTGACTTCCTCGACGGTGAGGTCCGCTCCCTCCTTTTGGAGTCGAGTCTTCATTTTGGTCCTTTCCTCTTTTGTTTCGAAGCCCATTATTATTTTCCGATCCCTGGCTTTCCTTACTTTGTCCACCTTTACCCATCCCTCCTTGGCATTCGCTACCTTCCTTATTCTTTCTAAAACTTCCTCACTCGATTCTGTCTCATTTTTTGAGGTAACCACAACTGAATGCAAGGTACTGCGCCCTGGCAGTGACTTTACGGCTCCAGTGGCGGCCACACTCGCGTAGCTTGCCTTCTCCAGGATTGCCTTTTGGAGGTCCATCCTCTCCTTAAGCTCCTCAATGTGCCTACTACTCTCGGCAAGGAGTTTCGTGTGTTGTTCTAGTGTTTTGAGCAACACGTTGCTCGCTTCTTTCTCTTCCGGAGAAGATGGGCTTGTGGGCAGTGATTTAGGTTCGGCTGTTGCCGGCCCCTCTTTTGTAGATTTTTGTTTGACAGCCTTCAGCTCGGCTTCAGCCTCCTTAACCATTTGAAATAATCTCTCCGCAGCTTCGGAGATGGCTGTTTTTAACTCCGTCTTTATATTTCGAGAGCTGCTTAGGTTTAGTTTGGTTTTGGTTAGGCACGCTTTAGCCTCCGAGTACCGGTCTATATATTTGGCCTTTGGTGGGGAACTTTTGTCGACTGACCTTCTAAGTGAGGTCGCAGTTGTCCCCTTGCTCTCCTGGGCCAAAGTAGACTTTGTCTTTGTATTCGCAGGGCCCGCCTGCAGCGTCTTGTCGATGTTGAAGGTGTCATTGTTTGTGGGGCTGGTCTTAGTGGCTTCCCACTCACCTATACTTCGTCGTACATTCGGAGGGGCAACTGCCCCAGGTCTCGGCGGTGACTTTTCACCATCTTTGGCATTTGATGGCGTTCTAAAGCCGAACATGTTGGAGGTATGCGTCGGTTAATTTATCGTCAATAGGAACGAGAATCAAAATAAATATAAAATTTAATAAAATTATAGCGCTGTTCAAAAGAAACAAAACCGCTAAAGAGTCTTAAAACTACAATAATTAATTATAAAATTAATGTCAAAAAGCCGTCTTTAAAAGACTTTAATCAGAGCCCAAGACACCAAATAGTCCTCAGGGGGCTCCACACAAGGTCTACAGTCAAATGCTGGTCGTTAAAACCGTTTTCAAAATTTTTTGTAGAGCGGCTCTATGTAGAGTCTCCTTGTTGCAGTCACTAGATAGAGCTCGCCGAGCCCGATCCAATGAACCCAAACACGGCTACCCTATCCCAAAGGGTTCCGGAGACAAAGCAGTTTGAAATTCCGGTTGCTAATCCAAGATGGCGGCCGGAATTTGGTTACTGGTGGTTATCTCCGGAACCGTCCGGCCGAATACCAACGTGCTTGGGCTTTCCTGAATCAGCTCGAAGAGATCCACCCCGCTGAGCAGGTTTCAGGCCTGAAAAATCTTGGGTCCTGAAAACCGCTGAAAACAGTCCTATCGGGTAGGGAGGAGCCAGCCGATGTCCCCAAAGAAAACCCGAGCCCTCTACGACCCCCGACTCGGGAGCTACACGAGTCCGAAAATTGGTTTGACAGTCCTAGAACTGTCAAAGTCAATCTTCCCCCCGGTATAACCTCCTCCCCAGCGATCGCAGAGTACCCGAGCTTGGGCTTGTTCTGCTTGGCTCGTCCCGCTCCGACGCGTAAATTGGTTTTCAGGCTCCTGAAAATTTTCAGCTCCAAAACGCCTGAAACCCAGTGGATCGGACAGAAGTGGTCTCCCCAAACACAACTGTGAAAACGGCAAGTCTCTGCGACTCCCGGACCCGGAGCTATGCCAGGCCAAAGTTTCCCAAAGAGTGGGGATAAATGTCAAAAGCCAACTTTGGGTGGCTATAACTCCGCAACCGTTTGCCACAGAGAAACGCGGTTTGGAATGCTGTGCCTGGCTCCACCTCCTCTATCCGCCAAGAATGGTTTCAGGGCTGAAAACTCTCAGGTCCTGAAAACTCCTGAAAGTGTACACAAATTTTTGCCCCTCGTATGCCGCTGAGAAATGCGGAAATCCGGGTTCTCTGCGCCCAATAGCTCCGGAGATATTCTGGAATTTACACGGCAACCATAAAAGCCAAAATGGCCGAAAAAAGCTATTTCCGTCAATCTCCAAGCTAATAGGCTCAACTTTGGGCTTAAACCACCTCCAATATACATATAAATTTCAATTCTAACATCAAAAACTAATTATTTCTATTTATTTCGAATTTATTTGAATAAATGACTAAAAATTTAATAACTTTAGAACCGGTAAAGAAAAAATTTTGAAAAAAATGTTAAAATTATTGGTAAATGGTACACTATACGACAGTAAAACTAAAATACAAAAAATAAAATTTTAACCTGTGGAAATTTACAATTACGCAATTTTCACAGTTTTTTAATTAATATATTAAAACTAGAAGAGCAAAAAATCAGCATTTTTCAGGATACGTTCTTGAAGCCAGCGCGCAGCAGACAGCAGTTGAAAAATTTTGAAAATGTAAAGTTTTCAGAAGATACAAGTGTCCGAAAATCTGATTTTCATTAATTTCTAACACAAAAAGTATTTAATTTAAAAATCTAATACTTGCAGATTTCTTCCTTTCCTTACTGTTTCTTGCGTGCTGCAAAGTTTCAGGTGGCTGCAACGTCTAGTTTAGGTTTTTCAGACCACGTGTTTTCTAGTTTTTCCCAATTTTCTCAGGAGGTCTTGATAGAAGGTGGTTCCGGGGTGGTCCGGAGCGTAGCTGTCTTCTTTCCACTATGTTTTTCCAAATAAAAACATATGGTCGTCGCTTTAGATTCGCCGCAAATGCAGCAAACGTTGTAGTTTTAAAATAGTTAACCTCTAAATTAGGGGTTTTTTCACTCTGCACCTTTCAGCACTGCAATCCGGTTTGCACTTTTAATTTGTGGTTATGGAGACAACTTTCCTCTACATAACAACACTTGATTTGCTAAAATCGGAGCACTTTTGACCGGCTTTTCGAATTTTTAAGTGTGGAGCGACTCAAAAAACGATCCGACCACCACGAGGGTTGGGGGGGTACTGGGTTACTCGGTTAGGTTAGGTTAGGTTAGGTTAGGTTAGGTTAGGTTAGGTTAGGTTACGTTACGTTAGGTTAGGTTAGGTTAGGTTAGGTTAGGTTAGGTTAGGTTAGGTTAGGTTAGGTTAGGTTAGGTTAGGTTAGGTTAGGTTAGGTTAGGTTAGGTTAGGTTAGGTTAGGTTAGGTTAGGTTAGGTTAGGTTAGGTTAGGTTAGGTTAGGTTAGGTTAGGTTAGGTTAGGTTAGGTTAGGTTAGGTTAGGTTAGGTTAGGTTAGGTTAGGTTAGGTTAGGTTAGGTTAGGTTAGGTTAGGTTAGGTTAGGTTAGGTTAGGTTAGGTTAGGTTAGGTTAGGTTAGGTTAGGTTAGGTTAGGTTAGGTTAGGTTAGGTTAGGTTAGGTTAGGTTAGGTTAGGTTAGGTTAGGTTAGGTTAGGTTAGGTTAGGTTAGGTTAGGTTAGGTTAGGTTAGGTTAGGTTAGGTTAGGTTAGGTTAGGTTAGGTTAGGTTAGGTTAGGTTAGGTTAGGTTAGGTTAGGTTAGGTTAGGTTAGGTTAGGTTAGGTTAGGTTAGGTTAGGTTAGGTTAGGTTAGGTTAGGTTAGGTTAGGTTAGGTTAGGTTAGGTTAGGTTAGGTTAGGTTAGGTTAGGTTAGGTTAGGTTAGGTTAGGTTAGGTTAGGTTAGGTTAGGTTAGGTTAGGTTAGGTTAGGTTAGGTTAGGTTAGGTTAGGTTAGGTTAGGTTAGGTTAGGTTAGGTTAGGTTAGGTTAGGTTAGGTTAGGTTAGGTTAGGTTAGGTTAGGTTAGGTTAGGTTAGGTTAGGTTAGGTTAGGTTAGGTTAGGTTAGGTTAGGTTAGGTTAGGTTAGGTTAGGTTAGGTTAGGTTAGGTTAGATTAGGTTAGGTTAGGTTAGGTTAGGTTAGGTTAGGTTAGGTTAGGTTAGGTTAGGTTAGGTTAGGTTAGGTTAGGTTAGGTTAGGTTAGGTTAGGTTAGGTTAGGTTAGGTTAGGTTAGGTTAGGTTAGGTTAGGTTAGGTTAGGTTAGGTTAGGTTAGGTTAGGTTAGGTTAGGTTAGGTTAGGTTAGGTTAGGTTAGGTTAGGTTAGGTTAGGTTAGGTTAGGTTAGGTTAGGTTAGGTTAGGTTAGGTTAGGTTAGGTTAGGTTAGGTTAGGTTAGGTTAGGTTAGGTTAGGTTAGGTTAGGTTAGGTTAGGTTAGGTTAGGTTAGGTTAGGTTAGGTTAGGTTAGGTTAGGTTAGGTTAGGTTAGGTTAGGTTAGGTTAGGTTAGGTTAGGTTAGGTTAGGTTAGGTTAGGTTAGGTTAGGTTAGGTTAGGTTAGGTTAGGTTAGGTTAGGTTAGGTTAGGTTAGGTTAGGTTAGGTTAGGTTAGGTTAGGTTAGGTTAGGTTAGGTTAGGTTAGGTTAGGTTAGGTTAGGTTAGGTTAGGTTAGGTTAGGTTAGGTTAGGTTAGGTTAGGTTAGGTTAGGTTAGGTTAGGTTAGGTTAGGTTAGGTTAGGTTAGGTTAGGTTAGGTTAGGTTAGGTTAGGTTAGGTTAGGTTAGGTTAGGTTAGGTTAGGTTAGGTTAGGTTAGGTTAGGTTAGGTTAGGTTAGGTTAGGTTAGGTTAGGTTAGGTTAGGTTAGGTTAGGTTAGGTTAGGTTAGGTTAGGTTAGGTTAGGTTAGGTTAGGTTAGGTTAGGTTAGGTTAGGTTAGGTTAGGTTAGGTTAGGTTAGGTTAGGTTAGGTTAGGTTAGGTTAGGTTAGGTTAGGTTAGGTTAGGTTAGGTTAGGTTAGGTTAGGTTAGGTTAGGTTAGGTTAGGTTAGGTTAGGTTAGGTTAGGTTAGGTTAGGTTAGGTTAGGTTAGGTTAGGTTAGGTTAGGTTAGGTTAGGTTAGGTTAGGTTAGGTTAGGTTAGGTTAGGTTAGGTTAGGTTAGGTTAGGTTAGGTTAGGTTAGGTTAGGTTAGGTTAGGTTAGGTTAGGTTAGGTTAGGTTAGGTTAGGTTAGGTTAGGTTAGGTTAGGTTAGGTTAGGTTAGGTTAGGTTAGGTTAGGTTAGGTTAGGTTAGGTTAGGTTAGGTTAGGTTAGGTTAGGTTAGGTTAGGTTAGGTTAGGTTAGGTTAGGTTAGGTTAGGTTAGGTTAGGTTAGGTTAGGTTAGGTTAGGTTAGGTTAGGTTAGGTTAGGTTAGGTTAGGTTAGGTTAGGTTAGGTTAGGTTAGGTTAGGTTAGGTTAGGTTAGGTTAGGTTAGGTTAGGTTAGGTTAGGTTAGGTTAGGTTAGGTTAGGTTAGGTTAGGTTAGGTTAGGTTAGGTTAGGTTAGGTTAGGTTAGGTTAGGTTAGGTTAGGTTAGGTTAGGTTAGGTTAGGTTAGGTTAGGTTAGGTTAGGTTAGGTTAGGTTAGGTTAGGTTAGGTTAGGTTAGGTTAGGTTAGGTTAGGTTAGGTTAGGTTAGGTTAGGTTAGGTTAGGTTAGGTTAGGTTAGGTTAGGTTAGGTTAGGTTAGGTTAGGTTAGGTTAGGTTAGGTTAGGTTAGGTTAGGTTAGGTTAGGTTAGGTTAGGTTAGGTTAGGTTAGGTTAGGTTAGGTTAGGTTAGGTTAGGTTAGGTTAGGTTAGGTTAGGTTAGGTTAGGTTAGGTTAGGTTAGGTTAGGTTAGGTTAGGTTAGGTTAGGTTAGGTTAGGTTAGGTTAGGTTAGGTTAGGTTAGGTTAGGTTAGGTTAGGTTAGGTTAGGTTAGGTTAGGTTAGGTTAGGTTAGGTTAGGTTAGGTTAGGTTAGGTTAGGTTAGGTTAGGTTAGGTTAGGTTAGGTTAGGTTAGGTTAGGTTAGGTTAGGTTAGGTTAGGTTAGGTTAGGTTAGGTTAGGTTAGGTTAGGTTAGGTTAGGTTAGGTTAGGTTAGGTTAGGTTAGGTTAGGTTAGGTTAGGTTAGGTTAGGTTAGGTTAGGTTAGGTTAGGTTAGGTTAGGTTAGGTTAGGTTAGGTTAGGTTAGGTTAGGTTAGGTTAGGTTAGGTTAGGTTAGGTTAGGTTAGGTTAGGTTAGGTTAGGTTAGGTTAGGTTAGGTTAGGTTAGGTTAGGTTAGGTTAGGTTAGGTTAGGTTAGGTTAGGTTAGGTTAGGTTAGGTTAGGTTAGGTTAGGTTAGGTTAGGTTAGGTTAGGTTAGGTTAGGTTAGGTTAGGTTAGGTTAGGTTAGGTTAGGTTAGGTTAGGTTAGGTTAGGTTAGGTTAGGTTAGGTTAGGTTAGGTTAGGTTAGGTTAGGTTAGGTTAGGTTAGGTTAGGTTAGGTTAGGTTAGGTTAGGTTAGGTTAGGTTAGGTTAGGTTAGGTTAGGTTAGGTTAGGTTAGGTTAGGTTAGGTTAGGTTAGGTTAGGTTAGGTTAGGTTAGGTTAGGTTAGGTTAGGTTAGGTTAGGTTAGGTTAGGTTAGGTTAGGTTAGGTTAGGTTAGGTTAGGTTAGGTTAGGTTAGGTTAGGTTAGGTTAGGTTAGGTTAGGTTAGGTTAGGTTAGGTTAGGTTAGGTTAGGTTAGGTTAGGTTAGGTTAGGTTAGGTTAGGTTAGGTTAGGTTAGGTTAGGTTAGGTTAGGTTAGGTTAGGTTAGGTTAGGTTAGGTTAGGTTAGGTTAGGTTAGGTTAGGTTAGGTTAGGTTAGGTTAGGTTAGGTTAGGTTAGGTTAGGTTAGGTTAGGTTAGGTTAGGTTAGGTTAGGTTAGGTTAGGTTAGGTTAGGTTAGGTTAGGTTAGGTTAGGTTAGGTTAGGTTAGGTTAGGTTAGGTTAGGTTAGGTTAGGTTAGGTTAGGTTAGGTTAGGTTAGGTTAGGTTAGGTTAGGTTAGGTTAGGTTAGGTTAGGTTAGGTTAGGTTAGGTTAGGTTAGGTTAGGTTAGGTTAGGTTAGGTTAGGTTAGGTTAGGTTAGGTTAGGTTAGGTTAGGTTAGGTTAGGTTAGGTTAGGTTAGGTTAGGTTAGGTTAGGTTAGGTTAGGTTAGGTTAGGTTAGGTTAGGTTAGGTTAGGTTAGGTTAGGTTAGGTTAGGTTAGGTTAGGTTAGGTTAGGTTAGGTTAGGTTAGGTTAGGTTAGGTTAGGTTAGGTTAGGTTAGGTTAGGTTAGGTTAGGTTAGGTTAGGTTAGGTTAGGTTAGGTTAGGTTAGGTTAGGTTAGGTTAGGTTAGGTTAGGTTAGGTTAGGTTAGGTTAGGTTAGGTTAGGTTAGGTTAGGTTAGGTTAGGTTAGGTTAGGTTAGGTTAGGTTAGGTTAGGTTAGGTTAGGTTAGGTTAGGTTAGGTTAGGTTAGGTTAGGTTAGGTTAGGTTAGGTTAGGTTAGGTTAGGTTAGGTTAGGTTAGGTTAGGTTAGGTTAGGTTAGGTTAGGTTAGGTTAGGTTAGGTTAGGTTAGGTTAGGTTAGGTTAGGTTAGGTTAGGTTAGGTTAGGTTAGGTTAGGTTAGGTTAGGTTAGGTTAGGTTAGGTTAGGTTAGGTTAGGTTAGGTTAGGTTAGGTTAGGTTAGGTTAGGTTAGGTTAGGTTAGGTTAGGTTAGGTTAGGTTAGGTTAGGTTAGGTTAGGTTAGGTTAGGTTAGGTTAGGTTAGGTTAGGTTAGGTTAGGTTAGGTTAGGTTAGGTTAGGTTAGGTTAGGTTAGGTTAGGTTAGGTTAGGTTAGGTTAGGTTAGGTTAGGTTAGGTTAGGTTAGGTTAGGTTAGGTTAGGTTAGGTTAGGTTAGGTTAGGTTAGGTTAGGTTAGGTTAGGTTAGGTTAGGTTAGGTTAGGTTAGGTTAGGTTAGGTTAGGTTAGGTTAGGTTAGGTTAGGTTAGGTTAGGTTAGGTTAGGTTAGGTTAGGTTAGGTTAGGTTAGGTTAGGTTAGGTTAGGTTAGGTTAGGTTAGGTTAGGTTAGGTTAGGTTAGGTTAGGTTAGGTTAGGTTAGGTTAGGTTAGGTTAGGTTAGGTTAGGTTAGGTTAGGTTAGGTTAGGTTAGGTTAGGTTAGGTTAGGTTAGGTTAGGTTAGGTTAGGTTAGGTTAGGTTAGGTTAGGTTAGGTTAGGTTAGGTTAGGTTAGGTTAGGTTAGGTTAGGTTAGGTTAGGTTAGGTTAGGTTAGGTTAGGTTAGGTTAGGTTAGGTTAGGTTAGGTTAGGTTAGGTTAGGTTAGGTTAGGTTAGGTTAGGTTAGGTTAGGTTAGGTTAGGTTAGGTTAGGTTAGGTTAGG
This sequence comes from Mythimna albipuncta, assembly GCA_929112965.1. NCBI lineage: Eukaryota > Metazoa > Arthropoda > Insecta > Lepidoptera > Noctuidae > Mythimna > Mythimna albipuncta. The sequence continues at coordinate 2,907 of OV815986.1, read as the reverse complement.
TTAGGTTAGGTTAGGTTAGGTTAGGTTAGGTTAGGTTAGGTTAGGTTAGGTTAGGTTAGGTTAGGTTAGGTTAGGTTAGGTTAGGTTAGGTTAGGTTAGGTTAGGTTAGGTTAGGTTAGGTTAGGTTAGGTTAGGTTAGGTTAGGTTAGGTTAGGTTAGGTTAGGTTAGGTTAGGTTAGGTTAGGTTAGGTTAGGTTAGGTTAGGTTAGGTTAGGTTAGGTTAGGTTAGGTTAGGTTAGGTTAGGTTAGGTTAGGTTAGGTTAGGTTAGGTTAGGTTAGGTTAGGTTAGGTTAGGTTAGGTTAGGTTAGGTTAGGTTAGGTTAGGTTAGGTTAGGTTAGGTTAGGTTAGGTTAGGTTAGGTTAGGTTAGGTTAGGTTAGGTTAGGTTAGGTTAGGTTAGGTTAGGTT